>CM066042.1:247339978-252339978 GCA_033557465.1 Ichthyophis bannanicus | reverse complement strand
GTTTGGTCAGGCTGTTCTACAACACCTGTTCCATACTTAATCAACTCCTACCCACCATCCCTGGTAGGATGCCAGAGATCCATGGGGGGAAATGGAGCCCTTTCACAGGAGCACACAACTTCTGGGGTTTTCTCCCTGGCATCTGCAGGTAGGGAGTCCCCATATGTGAAGACTATATTTCTGCTTGTTCCTGGAGATAGCATAGTTACTCACCTGTAGCAGAAATTTAGTCTTCACAACCCACCCACCTCCCCTAGGAGTTGTATCTCTCTATCTCTCTCTCTTTCTGTCTTTCCCTCTCTCTCTTTGTCTTAGCTTTAATCTAAACTGGAGAGGGACAGTTGGGAAAGGCAAGAAGGCAGCACGCAGGCGCTGTGGGATGCTCCCAAGAGCTTTCCTATTGGACGCTGAGGAGCGTTCCCATGCAGGCTCCGTCGGTACCGACGATACCCATATGTGAAGACTAAATTCCTGCTGTTCCCGGTGATTGCCTGTTACAGGTGAGTAACTATTCTTTACACCTATTTGATAAACTGAAGAGTAGCAAATCACCTGGACTGGATGGTATACATCCAAGGGTGTTGAAAGAACTGACATATGAGATTGCAGATCTGCTATTAGTAATCTGTGAACTATCATTAAAATCTTCTGTAATACCTGAAGATTGGAGGATCGCCAATGTAATGCCAATTTTTAAAAAGGGTTCTGGGGTGAACCGGAAAACTAAAGACTGGTGAGCCTGACATCAGTACAGGGAATAATGGTAGAAACCATCATAAAGAACAAAATTACTCAACATGTAGATAGATAGTCATGGGAGACAGCCAACATGGCTTTAGACAAGGAAGATCTTGTCTTAGTAATCTGTTATGTTTTTTTGAAGGTGTGAATAAACAGGTAGACAAAGGTGAGTCGGTTGATATAGTATATCTGGACTTTCAAAAAGCCTTTGACAAGGTTCCTCATCAGAGACTTTTGGCAAAACTAAGAAGTCATGGAATAGAAGGCAGTGTACTATTGTGGATCAGGAACTGGCTAAAAGATAGAAAGCAGAGGGTAGGGCTAAATGGCCAATTTTCCCAATGGAAAAAGGTGAATAGTGAAGTACCCCAAGGATCTGTGCTGGGTCCGCTGCTTTTTGACATATTCATAAATGGCCTGGAAAAGGGAATAACGAGTGAGTTAATCAAATTTGCAGATGACTCAAAACTATTTAAAGTTGTTAAAAGCCAAGAGGGTTGTGGAAAATTGCAAGAGGATCTTGATAAATTGGAAGACTGGGCATCAAATTGGCAGATGAAATTTAATGTGGACAAGTGCAAAGTTATGCACTTAGGAAAGAACAACCCAAACTCTGGTTACACGATGCAAGGTTCCACATTGGGAACCACCATCCAGGAAAAAGATTTAGGCATCATTGTTGATAACATGTTAAAACCCTCTGCCTAGTGTGCAGCGGTGGCCAAGAGAGCAAATAGAATGCTAGGTATCATGAGGAAAGGAATGGAAAATAAAAGAAAGGATATTATAATGCCTCTGTATCGTTCCATTGTGCGACCGCACCTTGAATATTGTGTGCAATTCTGGTTGCCGTATCTTAAAAAGGATGTAGCGTTATTAGAAAAGGTACAGAAAAGAGCCACCAAAATGGTAAAGGATCATAAAATCACTGATTTAAGATGGAGAGTTATTGGCAGCATTCAATGGGACTGGAGGGAAGTAGATTTGGAGAGTCTTTTAAGTTATAAAGAACAGGCATGGATTTACCAGACTGGAACCAGAGTGCCGGGGGGTGTGGGGTGGGGGGGGAAACGGTTGAATAGGGATGTTAATTGTATAATCCTGGTGTGACTGGAAAGGAGTCTATACAAGATATCTTGTGAGTTCACGGTTCATTATTGTGATATGAATAGTATTGAACAACGTTGTTAGTTGTGAATTGACCGGCCAATGCTGCTAGTGGGAGGAGCTTCCATCTACGGAAGACTGATAAATTTGGATACTCCCTGATTGGAAAGCACAGCTATACAAGTGGTTTCATGACTCACAAAATGGGTGTTTAGAGTTTTAAATTAATATTGATATAGGCCATTAGTCTCTAGTCCTTAAGCCTAATTATATACTTGTCTAACAAAAATTTAAACATTGAGAATAATTCAGTGGATGAAATTATATTCATAATATATGTGGGAGTGATTTTGTAATATTGTTCTTTTGTGGAATTTCCTTGTCCCTGGGGTATATATTGGTTCCTTTATACAACAGGCTTAAAATATGCACCTTTGTATTTTGTGTGCCTTTGTGTCAGGGTGATTCTTTTAAAGGCATATTATTTTTGTTTCATCAACTCTTCACTGAAAATTTTCTAATAAATACAATGCCATAAATTCTCAACAATCTTTGTAAACAAAAATGTTCATCCTCATCCAAATAAACACCTTTTTGGATTTTTCACCTAGGTGCCCCCTTATAAATTTGCCCCTTCATGGTAGTTTTGCTTAGGTGGGCAGTCCAAGGAGGCACCTGTTTGAGGCTATTTTATAAGGACATATAGGCACCTATGTGCCTTTATGAAATGCCAGCATAAAATCTACCAAAATCACAGATACAGTGCAGCCGCATATATCTACGTAAGCCCAAACGGAGGCGTAAATTTGCGCTGCTGAAGCGCATGCACAGGTGTGTTTTTTATAACCTCATATGTTACTTGATGATTCTATCTGGAGAGGTGCCAAGTTACCCAGTCCCAGGAGTCAGATTTTAAGCCAGTCCTGGATTTCCAACAATCTTATTCTGATGCATTATGGGACCTGCATCACTGATTCCAACAGGTAAAATCAAGGACTACAAACACCATGCTGCATTGCAATACCAATTTCAAACCAGAACTGGCAAAAAATCTCACTCCTGGAACTGGGTAACTTGGCAACACTGTACCTGTGTTCCCCCGACCCCCCCCCCCAATATCATTCCCCGACTATGCCAGCACCCGGCTCATATAGGAGTACAGCCCTATTTGTTATAGCTCGTCCTTGTGCATGCTGGATAAGTCTATAAGAGGCATTATATCCGCATCTAGTGGCGTAGATGTGCAAAAATCCTTTAGAAACACATCCCCTTGAAGACCAGAAATGTCATAACAACTATTTCCATGCATAAAGCACTGTTTTATGTGTGCAAATGGCTTTGAAAATTATCCTCCACGCAGTCCTGCAAATTGCTATGGATGGTAATGCTCACCTCTTGAAGACATAGTGCAAGAATGTTCAGTAGTCCTTGCAGTGACGAGGTACCATGGAACAGAGGCATTGATAGACCTAGACTTTGCCTGGAACTTTGAATTTTTCCAAACCAGAAGAACAAGAACTTCCTAGACTCATCAGCCACTTTGCATCTTAGGTTGTCATTACTAGGGAAACTGGTTTTCATGCTCCTATTCTGCCACTTAAAGCAGAGTTATTCCCTTCTAGAGAAAATCCATCAGCTTTTTCTAGAACTACAGATCCAATTTTCTTTAAACGTGACGGGCATTAGGACTCTGAATTTGAGAAAAAGCTGTCCTTTTGTGGGCAATATGCGACATGACTGAAAATTATAATTACAATTTAACAGAGAAGCCTGTCTGTGTATGTGAGCATCATTGCTACATTTTTGTCCTCCACAACCAGGGCCTGTTTTGGGTGAAAGCTGCAAAAGGAACATTTCAGAGGGACGTGTAAGAAACTAAAAATAATGTGTGGGATTGACAGAACAGAAAATTGGTCATTCTTGTAAACCGAGCCTGTCCATCTTAGGCCCAGACATCGGTTTTTGACCGTTATCTAATTATGAATTAAATAAGAGGAAGTAAAGAGATCTTGAGTGTGACCCAGTAATTTCAGATGAAAGGTGCATTTCTAGGCATAGTTTTCATCTGCTCTTGGTTTTTATATGTTTTTGGAACAGACACGAAGAAGGATCTGAAGATGATTACGGTATACCTGCTAGACATGCTGGTTAATAAGAAGGTATCAGTGTATGGCCGGGACCAGGCCCTGAACCTGCTCAACAAAAACATCCCTAGAAAGAACCTCGGGAACCCTGATCATTCCAGAACACTTTTTGTGGTTGACAATGGTGAGTAGTGCGGGGAATACAAGAAAGCACTATCTTACGACTGATAAATGGAGCTTAGAGGAAGTATGTTAAACTGCAATCCTGGAGGGCCACAAACCAGTCAGGTTTTCAGGATATCTCTAATGAATATTCATGAAGAATATCTGCATGCATTGCTTCCATTGTATACAAATATGTCTCATACATATTTCATAGGGATATCCTGAAAACCTGAATTTAATAGGGATATCCTGAAAACCTGTCTGCTTTGCAGCCCTCCAGGACTGCAGTTTGATACCCCTGCTCTATGGTCTTAAATACAAAACTAAGAGCTTCATTTATCTAACATACCTTAATGTAAGCTCCATTATTCTCACTGAAACCTATTTACAAAGCACATAACTTGCATTAATATACATTAACACATGTAAGTAAATTAAGATAGGAAGTTGGCATCAGGCATTGGAGGGAGCAGAAGCAAACAGCCTCGCAGCACCGAAGTTTAAAGGTAGGCGCGACAGAGCTGTTTGCGCCCACTGCCACTGCTGTGGGTCCTGGAGAGAGATGACAGTAGCGGCAGCGCTGCAGGGAGGGGGGTAGGGATGAAGTTCGCCAGGGCGCCTCATCTCCTTGTGCCTGCCATGACTGTACCTCACCTTGAGTGTGGGTTTGAAAAAGTGCGCAATCAAATCTAAAACTCACAGATATGTAGAGACCTCAAAGAGATCCTGCCTGTATTTATTGTGCCCTGAGGAGCTGTATCTGCTCCCTAAGGAGTTGAGATCTATTGGGGATTCTTAAAGCTTTTGAACATGTTTAAAGACCTCAGTATTGGGGGAAGCTTGGGATTTTCTTACAAATAGATATCTGGGTGATAGAATGGTTTGTGCCTCTCCTGATGCTATTTTTCTTATACTTTTTTGTTTTTATGTTTTTGGTTTTATGTAAATATTTATTTTTATTACCGAGGCTGTATGCTTTTCAAGACTGTACATTGTCTAGAGCATTTTGGAAATATTAAGTGATTTATAAAATAAATAAATACACAGATTTAAAAAATGGGGAAAAAAACTGTTAGTGAATAGGCCCCAGGGCCAGTGCCAGACTATTAGATGTCCTAGGCAAACCTTTAGTCTTGCGCTCCCTCACAATCAGCTTTTAGACCCCTAACAAGCAGGGCAAACCCAACCATTAGGCAAACTAGATGGTCACCTAGGGAAGCAACTTCTGTGGGGGGAGGGGGTGTGGCAAAGAGCAGGACATTCAAAACTAAACAATAGAGTCTGACTGCCGGGAGAAGGGTGTAAAGCTTAAGGTCTGCCTAGGGCTGAACACCTTGAACCAATTCTGGGGACGGCCCTACCCACGAGATTTTGATAATTAAACTCAATCATAAATCATCTCAGAAAATCCTATAAAACACATATTTGACGACATATTTTTAAATATTAAACTTTGTTTTGTAAATATATTCATAATGAGGGAAATTTCCAAAAGCCACTTACGAGGATAAAGAGACTATTTGCAAATTGCTCATTCTTCTGGTTAAAAGTAAGCAATAAGGAGTTTTTGAGTTTGTCTGGCTGTCAGAATCTATCGTTTTTCTGCTTTTGGCTGTCCTCCAGAAGCTGCTGCTCTAGGCAATTGCCTTGTGGTTGGACCAATCCTGATAGGCCCCTAAATATTTCTTTCCTGAGTCTGACCCATCCCTCATTCAACAAGCCAATTTTCTGATCCAGGATTTTTCCATACTGTCCCAGCAGGGCTGGCTCAACCATTAGGCAAATTAGGAAGTTGTCTAGAGCAGCAGCTTCTGGGGGATGGTGGCAAAGTGCAGTGCATTCAGAGCTGAATAATAGATTCTGACAGCCGGGGGGTGGGTGGGGCGTAAGGCTTAAGGTTTGCCTAGGCACCAGCATCTTGAACCATCTCTGGGCCCAGCCCTGATTCACAGCTTAAGACTCCACAATTCAACAGTTTTCATTCTGTGGCCTTCTATGATATTATTTATATGACTTAAGTTTTAATAACTTTATTATGTCCTTTTATGCAAATTTTATGGTTTTTGGTCCACTTTTTATTTTTTTTAGTTTGTTTTTTTAACCTTTTATGTTCCTTTATGCTTATTTTTGTATTACTTTGTTATTTTTATGTTTTCTCATTGATTTTACTGACCTCTGCCAAAACTCAGCTGAGACGGATCCCAAATAAAGTACCATCTAAGAATAATAGAGTCTCAGCCGTAGTCAATCTCCATTTGTTGGTGTTTCTTTGCTATCTGCATTATTCTGTTACCCATATCTGCCTCTTTCCTTTCTGCTTACGATCATTTGGCTTGTGGTGTTAAGTTTCTATCTGCTGTCTTTTGAACTAGTTACTGTGGCATCCCACTCAGTAGAGACTGCTCTAAAAGTAGACTGTACACCTGGCTTTGTCTCTTTCCTCTTTAGGTTTAAAGAAAATTCTGAAAGTTTTAGGACAGATCCCAGACTTACCTGACTGCCTCCCTATGACAGAGAACACTCAGATTACGGCATCCATTCTTATGAATAAACTCTACGATGACTTGAGATGTGACCCAGAACGAGATAACTACAGAAAGATCTGTGAGGAATATATTACGTAAGTTGTGAAGACAGCATGGTCGACACATGATAAAGAGCAGAAGAAAATGCTTCCGTATTCAGAAACTGTTAGGTCTTAATCAACCGAGTTATTGAGCATCTGCAGTCCAATAATATCCTCATGGGCTTCCTGGGAGCTACTTTTTCCTGAGAACAAATCGCATGCAGTAGTAGAGCAGAGTTGCAAGAATGTTTGTTAAGGCGATGATATCTCAGCACTGATACAAAGGCACACCGGGAGGGCAGTTTTCAAAGCATTTTATGTGAGTCTTCTGGAAATTCCTCCTCTTCAATGCTGCTAAAAGTCAGTGGGGCATGTTTACTAAACTGCGCTAATTGTTAATGCAGGCTTGAGCACACACTAATGGCCCACGATAATAGCACATATGTTAAACGGACAATGTGGAGTTAATGCCGCACTATCTGCTTAGCGAGCGATAGGGATGGAAATGGGTTAGGGGTGGAGCGCAGGCATGTCTTCAGGTCATGATTAGTGCGGGCATTGACAGCGCATGTTCACCGTTAATATTGCAGGTAACGTGGGTGCATTTCACGCTACCTCAGTGGGTGGCGTTATCCATGTTGTCATTGGTGCACGTTGGGCTCCAAATAAGTGTAACATGTTGGGGCCGTGCTGTACATGCCGTCAACAGGTAGCACACGACTTGTACATACCGTGCATTGATGACCTAAATGTGCAATTTCTGCAAAGCCCTAGCGCACTTTAGTAAACATACCCCAATGTTTTGTTCTATAATGTGTATCTTTTAGCTGTATTCAGAGGAGACATTCCCGGGACTCTGTTTTGTTCGGAAAGAAAAATAACACATACAGGCCTGATTTTATAATGAGAAGCCTATGTGAGAAGTCCAAAAAGGTGCCTGTTCTATGCCTATTTGGACAATTGAACGTGTTTTATAAAGACAGCCTAGACGCCTGTGAGCCTTTATAAGACAAGCTTCCAGAACCAGCTCCAATGGCATGCAAGTGCCCAGGCACAAATTTACACCTGTTGCAAAGAAGGTGGAAACGTGTGCTTGTACTCCATGCGTGTATATGTGTCATATTATAAAATGCATGCAGACGTTGCAACTTTGCCTCTGCTCTGCCCAAACTATGCCCTGGGAACATCTCCATTCAGATTGTGTAAAAGCAGGCATACGCTTTCCATACATAATGAGTACACCTGCGTAAAGCGTATGCCTACATCTATGGTTGCGTAATTTTATAAAAGGCCTTTGCCACGTTTAAAACAGGCTTTAGACTTTCAAATATCACCCCCCCCCCATAGATTGCACGTTCAGCTCTCTGTATGTTATCCATGAAAATAAAACACCTGCAGCATGTGTCAAGGTCAAAGTACATGTGTACATTTGCTTCAAAACTTGGAACAGATTCTGCAGGTAAAAAGCACCTAGAGAATTTTTTTCTCAAATGCAAAATGACCCTACAATACATAAATCCTGCAAATACAGTCCACATTTCCCATCAACCTTTTTAAGCTACGTTCCTTTTTAAAGGGGAAGCACACTAGAGTAAATGCATTTGAAACCCACAAGAAATGCCCTCCTAGAGGGTCATTTTATAAGAAGCCACTAAAGGTACACATCATTAATGTGTGTTAATCATGTATTTTCAATGACTTACATGTGTCAATGGGCCTCTGCATGTGTACTTTTGTTGTTCTTAAGTGTCATCAAGTCGATGTTAATTCCTGGTGATCCTGTGGATTGTTTTCCATGTTGAGACGCCCCTTGGGTATAGAGTGCCAGCTCTTTCTTCCATGCAGTAAGCCTATAGCACCTGGTATTGCAAGGTGGTTTCCCATCCAACTACTAACCGTGTCCAGCCTGCTTAGCTTCAGAGATCAGATGCATTCAGGATGGCATGGCAATAGTCAGAAGCTGTTATATTTATTTATATTTAAACAGTTTTCTATATCGCCTTATCCTTCAATCAAAGTGGTTTACATTATGTAATCACTACAAACAGTTCCTTTGCGTCTCTCTAGTCCAGTCCCGGAACGTTCGAGTTTAGAACGTCCTCCAGCAGCCTTGGAGACTGAATGATGTCATTCTCTTCAGATGTCACCAGTACAAGTAGGCTAACTCCGCCCCTAAATACCAGTATTTCAGTCTCCAAGCAGCCTGGAACATCTCAGTTGATATTGTGTATCTGGACTTTCAGAAAGCCTTTGACAAGGTCCCTCATGAGAGACTTTTGGCAAAACTAAAGAGTCATGGGATAGGAGGCAGTGTACTACTGTGGATCAGGAACTGGTTAAAAGATAGAAAGCAGAGAGTAGGGCTAAATGGCCAATTTTCCCAATGGAGAAAGGTGAATAGTGGTGTACCCCAGGGATCTGTGCTGGGTCCGCTGCTTTTTGACATATTCATAAATGACCTGGAAAGTGGAATAACGAGTGAGGTTATCAAATTTGCTGATGACACAAAACTATTTAAAGTTGTTAAAACCCAGGAGGATTGTGGAAAATTGCAAGAGGATCTTGATAAATTGGAAGACTGGGCATCAAAATGGCAGATGAAATTTAATGTGGAGAAGTGCAAGGTTATGCACCTAGGGAAGAACAACCCAAACTATGGTTACACGATGCAAGGTTCCACATTAGGAACCACCACCCAAGAAAAAGATTTAGGCGTCCTTGTGGATACCATGTTAAAACCCTCGGCCCAGTGTGCAGCGGCGGCCAAGAGAGCAAATAGAATGCTAGGTATGATAAGGAAAGGAATGGAAAATAAAACAAAAGATATTATAATGCCTCTATATCGTTCCATGGTGAGACCGCACCTTGAATATTGTGTGCAATTCTGGTCGCCGTATCTTAAAAAGGATATAGCGATTTTAGAAAAGGTTCAGAGAAGAGCCACCAAAATGGTAAAGGGGATGGAAGGCTACTCCTATGAAGAAAGGCTAAAAAGGTTGGGGCTCTTTAACCTGGAAAAGAGACGGCTGAGGGGAGATATGATAGAAGTCTATAAATTAATGAACGGAGTGGAACGGGTAAACGTAGATCGATTGTTTACCTTATCAGAATATAGAAAGACTAGGGGACATGCAATGAAGCTACAGGGTAAACTATTTAAGACTAATAAAAGAAAATATTTTTTCACTCAACGTGTAATCAAACTCTGGAATTTGTTACCGGAGGATGTAGTAAAGGCTGTTAGTGTAGCTGGGTTTAAAAAAGGTTTGGACAAGTTCCTGGAGGAAAGGTCCATAAACCATTATTAAGAAGGGACCCAGGATATCAATGCTTGAACCAATACAAGCATTGTGGAACCTGTGTCCCTTGGGGAAACTGCTAGGTACGTATGACCTAGATTGGCCACTGTTGGAAACAGAATACTGGGCTTGATGGACCTTGGTCTGACCCAGTATGGCATATCTTATGTTCTTATCTTATGTTCTTATGTTCAGCCTAGGGCTAGGTTCAGTTTAGACAAAGAAAGGAGAGCTAATTTAATTTAAGTTAAATTTTATTTTTCATCAGATTTCTTTGTCTTTGTTTTCTAGAGGTGCTGCTGCTCATGAAGATTTCTGTTGAAGGCTTTTTTATTTTTAGCTCCTCCCTCTTCCCCACCCCCTAAACGAGCAGGGGTCTGTTGGGTAAATTTTATTAAGAAAATCTTTATGAGGGTATTGTCTTCCTGCTCCCGAACCCATAAAAAAGGGTGAGGAGCAGGTTAAGGAGGATAAAAAGAAATGCTTTTTCACAGTACTCTTGGCTATATCGGGGCTACTCTGTGAATCAGGAGCAGAAGCTGAAGCCGCGAATCGGCTAAGCTTCAAAGAAAGTAATTTCTTCAAATCTTCAAATTTTTATTCCTTCTAGTCTGGCTGTTTTGGTATGTGAGTATAACCTTAATGGTTTTGGAATACTTTATTTTCTTTTCCGTTGCTGGTTCTTAGCGCGGCTCGCGCTTTAACGGCACAGAGTTTAAGAAGTTTTACTAGAATCTCTATGCTGAGCTCGCGAAGCTGTGCTCGCGTCATGACTGCTGCCTAGAATGTTTGTTTTTCAAGTGCGGGAGCGCGCGATGTGCACGAACAAGAGTTGAACTTGATTTAATTGGACTCGTGCAGAAGTGGAATGCATCGCTAATGCAGTTTGATTTTTTTCTGCAGGTTTTTCTACTGCGATTAGCTATCTTTTTTAAGATTGAATAGCTCTTTACCTTGGCAATACTTTTCAACGGGGGTTTATCTCTTATTGCTATTTATGTTCAGAGTTTGAATGTTTCAGAATTTGAATACACCTGGTAGGCAGCTTATTTTCGGTGTATTCCTAAATAAGGAGATTAGCTCTTTTAATTTTCTTTTAATTTTCTTTTAATAATAGTTTTATTTAGTAATAGTTTTTAAAGATGCCAGCAAAACCACGTTGTTTTGTTTGTGGTTCAAGACGGGGTGAGTTATTGGAGGTCTGGTGTGTGTAGATTGTGCACTCTGGATCCTGATAATTTCAATAAATCACAGGACACTTCTTCTGGTGTACAGGTTATGATTGCACCAGAAAAAGGTGATTCTCTTCCTCCTGCTTTGAGTCCAGTACGCTTGGACCCTGGGCCATCTACTGAAGTTGGTTCCCTGAATAATCCTATGTCCTCGGGAGACATTTCTCATTCAATTCCTCCAAATTTTATTACATTAATGACACAAGCTTTAGAGCTTCTACAGCCTATGTTTGGAGTCTCTGCTAAAGCTTCAAAGTGTAGGAAGCGTTCAGGTTCTATATGTCTTCCCGAGGAAGAAGCGAAGTTGGCAAAAGTTAGTAAACAGAGTTTTCCTGACAGTCTCCTGGAGGAGGACTTGGAGGGTACGGATGATGTGGATCAAACCTCAGACATTGAATTGGAGGAAGGAGAATTACCAGATGAGGAACAATTAAGTAGAATTGTTCGAATTTTTCGTAAAGAATAATTGACTGCGTTGATTTCCGAAACTCTTGCGTCCCTTAATATGCCTGTGGGTGATTTCTTAGCAGAAGAGTCATTAGAAGACCCTCTTTTGCTGGCGGTGCGAAAATCACAGCGTGTGTTTCCAGTGCATAGAGTTTTTAAATCTATGATTCAGGAAAAGTGGGATGCTCCTGAGACGAATTTTCGAGGTTCTAGATCATTAACTCGTCTTTATCCCCTTTCTGATCAAGACAAGGAGTTATTTCGTTCTCCTAAGGTGGATGCTGCAGTCTCGGCGGTAACCAAAAAGACTACTATTCCAGTGGAAGGGGCTGCGGCTTTAAAGGATGTTCAAGATCGAAGGTTGGACACGTTGCTTAAGCAGGTGTTTGATATTAGCGCCCTCTCTTTACATGCTTCTATAGCAGGGGCTTGGGTCACGAGAGGCTGTTTAAGGTGGTCTCAAAAATTGCAGATACATCAAGTTAGTGAACATTTAGATGAGGTGACTCGGTTAGAGTCGGGTGCTGCCTATTTATCTGATATACATTATGATCTTATCAGAGCCCTAGCTAAAAGCATGGCTTCTGTGGTAGCGGCACGTAGATACCTGTGGTTACGCAACTGGTCAGCTGATGCTTCATCCAAGGCTCGTCTGTGTAAGCTGCCTTTTAGGGGAAAGCTTTTGTTTGGTGAAGATTTAGAAAAGTTAGTTAAAGAACTCGGAGAGTCTACGGGCGGTCATCTGCCTGAAGATAGGCCTAGGCAGATTCAAGGTGCTGGAGGCTCCCGTGGAAATTCTAGGGAATTTCGTAGATTTCGTAATCCTCGTTTTGGTCAACCTATGAGAGGGAGGTTCTCAATGAGGGGACAAGGGTTTCGAAATTTTAGGGGAGCTGGAAGAGGTTTTGTTCAATTTCAAAACCAAAACCCTAAGAAAACCCAATGAGATGAAACAGGTTCAGGCAGAGTTGATTCCTGTAGGAGGAAGGCTAAGGGATTTTTACCCTGCCTGGGTCGAAATTACAACGGATCAGTGGGTTTTAGAGATTATTCGAGAAGGTTACGCCCTGGAGCTTCTTCGTCCCGTGTCAGATTCCTTTGTTCAGTCTCCTTGCCGCTCTATACACAAAGTGCATGCGGTTGCGGCAACGTTGCAGTGTTTACTTCAGCTTCAGGCAGTAACACCTGTTCCAAAGGAACAGTACGGCCTCGGTCGTTATTTGATCTATTTTGTAGTTCCAAAGAAAGAGGGCACCTTTCGCCCAATTTTGGATCTGAAAAGGGTAAATCGCTGCCTTCGTATTACTCATTTCAGGATGGAAACGCTGCATTCCGTCATCGCGTCAGTGAGAGCAGGCAAATTTTTAACGTCATTGGATCTGACAGAAGCTTATCTTCATATTCCAATTCGAAAGGATCATCAAAGATTTCTAAGATTCGCTCTGCCCATGGGACACTTTCAGTTTCAAGCGATGCCTTTCGGGCTAGCAACGGCTCCGAGAACATTCACCAAGATAATGGCAGTTGTAGCGGCGGCACTACGCAAAGAAGGAGTGCGAGTGCATCCTTATTTAGACAATTGGCTAATTCGAGCAAAGTCAAAGCAAGAAAGTGTGCGAGCAACCGCACGAGTGGTGCAGTTGATGGAGAGTCTGGGCTGGGTGGTCAATTTTGCAAAGAGCAAATTGGAACCCACGCAGTCTCTAGAATATTTGGGAGCGCATTTCGAAATGGCAAAAGCAGCAGTTTTCCTTCCAAGCAAGAGAGTTCAAAGAATGAGAGTTAGTCAGTCGATTTCTCGCCAGGAAAGCGCTGACGGCGTGGCATTATCTGCAAGTGTTAGGAATGATGGCTTCCACGATAGAGGTAGTTCCATGGGCGAGAGCTCATATGCGTCTGTTACAGAGTGCGCTTCTTCTGTGATGGTCTCATCAGAAAGATGCTTTGTCTCAACGTCTAATATGTCCTCAAGAAGTTCGTCGAGATCTTCTCTGGTGGTTAGTAAAGGAACATCTAGAGGCAGGGATGCCTTTGGAGTCCCCATCTTGGATCCTTCTAATGTCAGATGCGAGCTTGACAGTTTGGGGTGCCCATTGTCAAGGCAATTATGTTCAAGGTCTGTGGTCACAGGAGGAACAGACTTGGTCGATAAACCGTCTGGAAATGAGGGCAGTGACCTTGGCGCTGCAGAAGTTTCAAAAGTGTTTAACTCTGTCAGCAGTAAGAGTTCTATCCGACAATGCGACGACTGTAGCTTACATAAATCGTCAAGGAGGAACCGGCAGTATGACCTTACAAACGGAATCGAGTCAACTTTTGAAATGGGCAGAATGCAACCTGTCGTTTCTTTCCGCTCAGCATATCGCGGGTGTGGACAATGTGGAGGCGGATTTTCTAAGTCGTCGCAGGATAGATCCAGGAGAATGGCAGCTTCACCCGGGGGTATTTGCAAAATTAGTTTATCGATGGGGCTTGCCAATAATGGATCTGATGGCAACTTACAAATCGGCGCAGGTCGCAAGATTTTTCAGCAGAAGGAGAGAAAGGATGTCAGAAGGACTCGATGCCTTAACACAGAAGTGGCCAGAAAACGGTCTTCTTTATGTATTTCCCCCATGGGTGCTGATAGGTCGTGTATTGCAGCGAGTGGAGAATCATTGAGGTCTTGTCTTGTTAATAGCACCCGATTGGCCTTGAAGGCCTTGGTATGTAGATCTAGTACGTCTTCTGGTGGACAGGCCATGGAGGTTTCCCCTACAAGTGAATCTTCTACAGCAAGGTCCATTAAACATGCCCCAGGTAGCTCGATTCTCGCTTACGGCATGGCTCTTGAAAGGGCTAGGATGACTGCTAAGGGATATTCTTCAGCAGTCATATCTACTTTGTTAAAGTCGCGAAGACGTTCGACTTCTTTGGCCTATATTAGAGTTTGGCAAATTTTTGAGGCTTGGTGTGCGGATCAGAAATTAAATCCTTTAAGAGCCACTGTATCGCAAATTCTTTCCTTCTTACAAGATGGTGTAGAAAAAGGTCTGGCAGCTAGTTCTTTAAGGGTTCAGTTGGCTGCTATATCTTGTTATCGTGGTAAAATTAAACGTCAGTCCTTGGGTTCGCATGCTGATATTAGGAGGTTTTTGAGGGCTGTTTTAATCATTCGACCTCCTAGGCGTAATTTATTTCCTCTGTGGGATTTTAATTTAGTTTTAGAGGCTCTTGTGAAACCTCCGTTTGAGCCTTTGAAGGAGTCGTCTTTAAAAGATTTAACATTGAAGACTGTTTTTCTTGTGGCTATTTGTTCAGCTAGAAGAATTTCTGAGCTACAGGCTTTATCTTGTAAAGAGCCGTACTTGTTATTTTTTAACCACAAAGTGGTGTTACGTACAGTTCCTGCCTTTTTACCAAAGGTGGTTTCGCTTTTTCATGTTAACCAGGTAGTTTCTCTTCCAGTGTTTTCAAAGATACAGAAGGATAAATCAGCTGGTAAATTGCATCTTTTAGATGTGCGTTGTGTTTTGAAATGGTATCTTCGTAGAACAGCTCCTTTCAGAAATTCGGATAGATTATTTGTGACCTTTGGAGGTCCGCATAAAGGAAAAGCGGCGGCAAAATCTTCTATTTCAAGATGGGTGAAAGAAGCTATTTCATCTGCTTATATTCTAAAAGGAAGGGTGGTTCCAATGGGTCTCAGAGCTCATTCTACTAGGGCACATGCTGCATCCTGGGCGGAAGTTAGTTTAGTTCCTGTTGGTGATATTTGTAGAGCTGCCACCTGGTCATCTTTGCATACTTTTGCTAAACATTATCGTTTAGATGTGCAAGAAGCGGGAGATGGGCGTTTTGGTTCAGCTATTCTTCAGGCTGGGCTTGCAGGTCCCTCCCATTAAGATTCACTGCTCTGTTACATCCTCTAAGGTTCCGGGACTGGACTAGAGAGACGCAAAGGAAGACTAAATTAGACTTACCTGCTAATTGTTGTTCCTTAAGGAACTCTAGTCCAGTCCCGGACCCCACCCAAAAGATTTATAGATTATTAAAGCCTTGATTGAAGGAATATAAATGATTTTATAGAATATTTTATAGGATATTTTTTTCTCTAAGTTCAATTTTTAATTCTATAAGGAAACTTTGTTGGCAGCAGTGC
Organism: Ichthyophis bannanicus; assembly: GCA_033557465.1. Lineage (NCBI taxonomy): Eukaryota > Metazoa > Chordata > Amphibia > Gymnophiona > Ichthyophiidae > Ichthyophis > Ichthyophis bannanicus. The sequence continues at coordinate 252,324,196 of CM066042.1, read as the reverse complement.
ATATTTAGCATAAAAAAATTATAATTATAATCTCAATTATTATCTTAGTTATTAGGAATATTATATATTTTGAAGTTTAATATTTATATTATCTACTTATTTGTTGCTCTGCTGAGTCTGCTTTGTCAATAGATACTGGTATTTAGGGGTGGAGTTAGCCTACTTGTACTGGTGACATCTGAAGAGAATGACATCATTCAGTCTCCAAGGCTGCTGGAGGACGTTCTAAACTCTAAGGTTCCGGGACTGGACTAGAGTTCCTTAAGGAACAACAATTAGCAGGTAAGTCTAATTTAGTCGTACTGGATATATTCCCTCATCCCCAAAGGGCTCACAATCTATGTGTACCTGAGGCAATGGAGGATTAAGTGGCTTGCCCAAGGCCACAGTGTGTGCCTATAGGACTAGAAACCCCAGTCCCTCCAGCCTGAGATTGCTATCCCGGGTGGGACTTGAACCCCCGGCCCGAGGTACTGTGTCCTAACCACTAAGCCACTCCTCCCCCATTAAATAAGAAATCAAAATTCTGAACCTCCAGAAATTAGCTGGTCACTATTTTATAAGTGCACCTTTGGCCGTTTGAGTGGAGGGTGGGCACAGTGTACATTTATGCACATAAAATACAAGTGTACAGAATAGGGTTGGTGTAAGTGATTGCACTTGGATTCAACACGTGTTTCCCACCAGGGCTGGCACTATATCAGTAGGTGAACTAGGCAACTACCTGGTTCACTGGCCCTCCAAGGTGCCCATCACCACCGCCGTCTCCCCTCTCGGGACAGGCAGCAGCAGCAATGGCTACAAACAGCCCCCCTGGCACTTACCTTTAAACTTCGGCACCATGGGGCTCTTTGTTTCCGTCCCCTCTCTGACGCCCAGTGCTGACCCTGCTGCAAAAAGGAAGGCGGCATCGGACGTTGGAGAGGGAGCGGAAGCAAACAGCCCCATGGTGCCAAAATTTAAAGGTAAGCGCCGTGGGGCTGTTTATGATAAATTGCTGCACATCGCTGAGAGGTGGGCGGCGTTGACAGCAATGGATGCCATAGGGGGAGGGGTGCAAGGGATGAGTCCACCTAGGGCATCTCATCTCCTCCTCTGACCCCGTTTCCTACTACTTATTTTATAAAGTAGATGCATACTTTAATTTATAAAATTTTTAAAAACATGCATTAACCAAGGCGTGTCTTATAAAATTACCCCCCTAATGTATTTGAGGAAAAGTACAATATTATCTGTTCTATGCTGCAGTCAGTTGCAGTTACCAGACTACGGATACCATGCAGCTTAGCGGGATAATGTAGGACAGCCTTTTTGCTGGATTAAATCAAGTTAAGCTGCTTCACTGTACAGATAGATTTCCTAATGGTTGGACCAGCCCTGACTATACGTCCCTATGTGGAAATTTTTTGAGATAGACAGACATGGATCTCCTTTGTGGAACGGGGAAGACGTGTAGATTTTTGAACTTTCAAACCACTCCCAAACCATGCCCTCTTGAATTCTATATGTGATGGAGTTCTCCACATGTGAAAAATGTTTCCTGAAATCACATTTACACTTGTATTCCAATCTACACATGGTAATGCCTCTCTTTGTATGTGGGGAAGCTTCTAAAATAACCCCCTGCGGCACCAATGTGTCATTATGAACCAGGTGAAAAATAGATGCCGCCTTGTTATTTATTTATTTAATGACATTTCATATAGCAACATCCAGGCAGTTCACAATCCACAAAGATACCCTGTAACATATAATCACCACTTCAAGTAACAGGACAGCATAAAATGACCCTCTTTGCAGCTGCCACCGCTCTTGAATCCATTGGGCTGATAGTATTTTAGAAAAGGCCCGGCAAATGTGGAATCTCTTCTAAAATACATAGAGCGCTGCCCTAAAAGCAGATATTTTTGGCACCACTCACAATAGGAAGGGATATTTTACAAAAAGAATGTTTAAATACAGTAGAGCGGCATCATGCGTAAGTATTATTTTTTTAATTTTATTTATTTCTCTTTAGTTATAAAATTTTATATAGCCTCTTCTTGAACAAGCCAATCAAGATGGTGAACAAACAGTTAAAAACACAATATCAAAAGACAAATTATATCACAATATCTTAAAAGCTGCCTACCAACCCCAAAAAGCACCATCACAAACCTAAATGCACCTATCGAGGTCATTTTTTACATTTTGTATTCAGGCAAATCTTGTTTTACCTGTGGAAAAGGGCTTTTTCAAACATTACCCCAGGGGTTACATGCATGTAAAATAGATGCAGAGAATGACCTAAGTGTAGGCGTCCCAGGGAAGGAGTTTGGGTGGATCCATTTTACCCATAATGTCTGCAGGTTTTGTGAGATTTTGTTCCTACTTAAGCAACCGCCTGTAAAATCGCCCCCTTATTGGTGATTTTGCTACTTATATGTGCAGGTAGCATTAATGTGTATTTAAGCAGGTTAGTAAATGAGGCCCATAGATTGCTAGACCTCTTGAGCAGGGAAATACTTTTTGTACCCGAAAAGTGATTCATCTTGAGGTTGGGTTTGGAAAATCAAGTAATTAAATCCAAATCCAAATCCATGATGACTGGGACTTCCTCAGCTTAGCTACAGCAGTTGTGTAATTTGCCAGTACGGCCATTAGGCTGACCTCCACTTTCCGATTTGTGAGAATTCACCACTATTCACCTTTTGCATGAAAGATTTTGTATTGACTGATGTGGGAAAATTAATCTAGACTCGTGCTATCCCTGAAAATCAATCTACAATTTAAAAAAGGCCTTGTATCTTTCCGAAGGCGTGGAGGAGTAGCCTAGTGGTTAGAACACTGGCTTGGTAACCAAGCAACCAGGGTTCAGTTCCCACTAGGACAATCCTTGTGGCCTTGGGCAAGTCACTTAACCCTCCATTGCCTCGGAAGAAAGGCCTGGCAATCTACTTCCGGTGACACTGCCAAGAAAACCCAGGAGCCTCTGGGTCACAAGGAGTCAGGACTGACTCGAAGGCACACATTGCATTTTGCATCTGTCCGAAAACTGAACATTTTTCCTTATGTGATTATCTTGAAGGGGAATGTTTGATCCTAACAACATGCAAAAGAACCTTCATGCCATTCAGACCGTGTCAGGAATCCTTCAAGGCCCCTTTGATCTTGGCAACAAGTTACTGGGTTTGCAAGGGGTGATGGAGATTATGGTGGCTCTGTGTGCTTCTGAGAATGAAACTGAGCAGCTGATAGCAGTGGAGGCCCTTATCCATGCCTCTACCAAGCTCAGCCGCGCCAGCTTCATCATCACCAACGGAGTCAACCTGCTGAAGGAGATATACAAGAAGACCAAGAATGAGAAGATTAAAATCCGTGCTCTGGTGGTGAGTTGCTCTCTCATTCCTTTGTGGGTCTTTATCATGCCCCTTCTCTTTTCATCCAGAATCCAGTATGCGCATTCTCCGTAGCAAACGACTTCTGTTATTTTCCCAGTTTTCTCACACGTTCCTTCCTGTATAAAGACCAAGTATTGTGGCAAAATTCTGCAACTGAGAGCCATTGGATGAGCTCCTGAAAGATAAAATGATTGTCAAGAATATTGATCCCTGGGATTCTGAGAAGGGGACAATTATCATATGACTACATGTACATGTCCCTGTAGGTTATGGACCCAGTTGCCAAAGGAAAATGTGAAGATAGGGAAAAAGTACCTCACAATCTGTACCTGCACTTGCTTTTTCTATGGCTATGTTTTCCTGAAAAACAACACATGCTGCTTTCAAAATGCAAGATTATGGGCCCTTTTACTGAAGTGTGGCAAGTTTTTATGTTTGCAACACATTGGGAACGAAAGGCCGCGTGCCATCAGGGGCATGGCCAGCATGTCCTCTATAGTCACCATAAAGAAAAGTTCCTTACTGCACATTAAATTCATTTGCAGTTGGTGCGGGGGCACTTACACCTCCTCTTGAGCTGGTGTTAAGTACCATGTACTAATCGCAGTATACGCAGCCCATGCCCACTCTTTGCCCTTAACCCGCCCAGTCCCCACCCCATCATACGTTGAGCAGTTGACACAGATTTAACGGCTCTGGCTGTTTTAACGTGCAGTGCCATTACTGCAGGCCCACACTAGTGGTTACCGCAGGTTACCACATGCACTTCAGTAAAAGGGCCTCTAGGTGTTGTCATGCGGCATAGGGCTCCCTGTCATGGAGACCTGCGATCCTGCACTGGAGTTATCTTTAAAAGTCTCTTGAGTGGCCACCATATGTCAAGGCTATGGCTCAGGGCTCCTATCGGCTAGCTCTTCTCTCCAGACTGTAGCACCACCCCCTCCCGCCATTAACATGCACAAGACCCCCTGGGGCACTATGCATTGAGTTTATCTACATGTTTCTTTCAAAAGTTCATAAATAGGTTTTCAACAGTACTTCAATGGGCTTCTTCCAGACCCTTAATTAATACATGAACACTTCCTCCTATCCAGTCTGAGCTCAAAAGCTACTGCCTCTAACTGCAGTGTACTATTACCAACATAGATTACATCCTGTTAATTATAACATGTGCTTTATTAAATCAATGGTAGTCAGCATTAACTCAAAGGCACACATTGCATTTCCCCCTTATAATCCATTGCCTAGCCCACAGGCTTTGTATATGCTTTAACCTACAAGCTTTCTCCGTCTAGGCAAGAAATCTTTCAGCATTATCCTTTTCCACAACCACCCCCCACCCTCTCCCTGGCCTACTATAGCTGGCCCCTTAGCAAATTAACCAGTCTGCAGTGTCTCTCTCACTAGCACTTTTCCATCTTAACCAGGCTTTATACTTTCCTGCCTCACGGGGCCTTTCAGGCTCCCTCTAATCCAGGAGCTGTACCACAGACAGCAGGGCCCTTTTCTCCAGCCCTGCCTTAAGGAGATGTTATTGGAACCTTACAGTCCCCTGTATCTGGGGAGGTGGGGGTTGACCAAAGGTTATCTGGAGGATGGCGAAATTCAGCCGGTCTCTGAATAACTTACCCATTTAACTTAGATCAATGAAATAGCAACATCTCTTGCTGAAAAAGGTGTGAACTAAATCTAAAATCTCTTTATCTGTCACAACTGAAAATCAGGCCAAGGTATGTAGATTTGAAAATGCTTCTATGTACTTTCTTTCCTGCCTCCAGGAACATCTACTTAATGCAGGTAAAACTATGCACATTGCTGATCTCCGACCTGCACTTTTGCACAGGTAAAAGGTGCGCGATTTTCAAATAGTCAATAAACCTTTTGAAAATTGCCTCTATTAAAGCATTTTCATGCTAGAACTGGTATCTTCACCTGAAAATCCTTAGACTTTCCATCTTACTCTATTCCCGTTTACACTGTGTTCCAGGGTCTTTGTAAGCTGGGCTCTGCAGGAGGCACCGACTATGGACTGCGCCAGTTTGCTGAAGGATCCACTGAAAAATTAGCAAAGCAATGTAGAAAGTAAGTGGAATAGAAATCAGCTGGTGCTTTCCCATTCTGTTTTTGCCTTTCTTTAAAGCAGAAGGTGACATTTTACTTATCAGTTAATGTACTTTCCTTGAGTCCTGGTAGACCCGTCCAGACAAGTGGGTTGGGTTCCCCTACCAGCAGCTTGGTGGAGACAATGAACCAATGAAAAACCCAGGTTTCAGTGACATCACTTTCATACCTCTGTTCGCCACAGCCTTGTCCAAAAGCATATGGGAGAAACATGGCATGCCTCACACAAACTCAATCATGGGTAACAATGAATCTTCAGGAAGAAGCAGGAATGTAGTCTTCACATATGGGTATCGTCAGTACCGACGGAGCCTGCGCGGGAACGCTCCCCAGCGTCCAATTAGAAAGCTTTTGGGAGCATCCCACAGCGCCTGCATGCTACCTTCCCACCTTTCCCAACTGCCTCTCTCCAGTTCTTCATTTTCCGCGGAGCCAGCAGGAGCTTGTTCCTGTAACCGCAGAAAATCTTTCCTATTCTCATTCTTTTTTGTGGTCGCGTCTGCCTTCCCTCGACGCTATACCAGTAACACCGGTTCTTTCTTTCTTTCTTTAAAAAAAAAATATTTTTTTTTTTTCCAAACCTTTCTTCTTCAGGTGCACGCGCCTTTTTGGGCCTTAGGCCCAAAATTTCCTTTACTATGGAAAAACCCGCTTCGGGTTTCAAGAAGTGCACCAAGTGTGGCGGTACCATCTCTGTCACCGACACCCATGAGTGGTGCCTTAAATGTTTAGGTCCTGACCACTCCATTTTGGAGTGTATGGCCTGTGCCATGATGTCCAAGAGGGGTCGACAAAACCGAGCTGCTAAGCTCAGCACCCTTTTTCCCTCCGATGCAGCCTCTGTGGCATTGACGTCTTCCAGGGCTTCGTCTTCCTCCCATGGATCTCAGGTAACTAAACATAAGTCTGGCTGGTTCTCAAAGGGTGGATCTCCTTCCAAGCATCGAGATGCCTCTGGCGTTGCCCTTGAGGGTTCTGTACCGGCAAAATTGCCCCAGCGGGAGGCTTCGGCTTCCAAAGCATTATCGGGCTCCAGAATGTTCTCGAGGCTTCAACCTCGGCAGAACTACTGGTGCCATGCTCTGGGGTCCCGGCTGCTTTCTCCAGTACCAATACCCAGGCATCGGCAGCGTCGATAGACCAGAGGTTCCTGGTTATTGAACACAGTCTGGCGGCTCTCCTTGCGGCATCTACACCCTCGGAACCGCGTCAGACAGTTCAACCGGTACCGGCACCAACTCCAGCACCTGTATCAGTACCGGTACCGACAGCATCGGTATCGACATCGGTGTCTGCATTGCCGGCACCCAGTCATGCTATGCCTTCTGGTACCGATACACCGGTACCGATTCCCCCGACACCGACTTCGGTCGGTACGGGTATTGTGCTGTACAAGAGCATCCAGACAGAAGGTACTTTGAATCCTTGGAGGAGTCTGAGGATTCTGACAGCTCCATCGGTACCGGAGTACTTCTCCCGGAGGAGCCTTCCTCTCCTAAACGTAGTATGTCTCCTCCAGAAGATATCTCCTTTCAGGATTTTATCAGAGAGGTGGCTTGAGGTCTTTCCATTACTGTGGCTCCTGAAACAGAGCCCAGGGCAAAGGAGTTGGAGATTCTACAGTATCCCAAGGCTCCTAAGGAGGCAGCTACTTTGCCTATCCATGAGATCTTACATGATCTCATGTTAAGAATGTGGGAAACACCTCTTACCACCTCTCCTCACTCTCGTAGACTAGATACCATGTATCGAGTATCTCCGTGTCCTGGCTTCCAGAAGACTCAGCTTCCTCATCACTCTATTGTAGTGGAATCAGCTATGAGAAGGATCAGAAGTGCAAAGAGGCATGCCTCTAATCCTCCAGGACGTGAGTGTCGAACTTTGGATGCCTTTGGACGTCGTACTTTCCAGGCTTCCATGCTTTCTGCCAGGATCAGTTCCTATATTTTATATATGGGAATGTTCCTTAAGGAAGTCACAGGAGATTTAGAGATTTTGAGCCCTCTTCTTCCTGATGATAAGAGGCAGGATTTTCTCACACTGGTTAAACATGCCCAGGATGTTTCTAAGTTTGTCAATCGTGCAGCTTTTGGCTGTTTTGAGTGCATAAGCAGAACCTCTGCCATTGCCATAGGTGCACGTAGAATTGCCTGGCTCCAGGCATCCAATTTGGAGCTCTGGGTGCAGGACAAACTGGGCAATATCCCTTGTACAGGTGAGAATTTATTCGGCAAAAATTGGCAAGAGAAAGCCAATGAGTTGGATGCTGACAACTCCACTTTGGATAGATTATCCAAAGCCACAGCTGATCCTGCAAGGAAGAAATCTTTCAAGAAAACATTCTTCTCCAAAAAGAAGAGGTTTTATCCCTCTTATTCTCAGCAGGGATGTTCTGCAGGTCAACCTGCCCGGAAGAGTCAGCAGCCACCTAAACAAAGGAAAGCAAAGACTGCTAAGCCTCAACCGTCTCAGCAGTCTCAGCCTCCACAAGGCCTTTGACTTCCATCTAGAGAACTTAGCCTTCCTGGCCCTCAATGGACCAGAACCTTCCACCATTCCAGGAAGGTTGTGTCACTTTGCCCCCACATGGGGGCAGATAACAGCAGAACATTGGACTCTCTCCATTATAAAAGAGGGGTACAAGCTTCACTTTCTCTGCATGCCACCTACCACAATGGTAAGACAGTTAAATTCTCAGACCTCTCTCATCAACCTGTTAGATCAAGAGGTCACTATGCTTCTTGCCCAAGGGGCAATAGAAGAGGTACCCATTCCACAACAGGGTACAGGGTTTTACTCCCCCTATTTCCTTATTCCAAAGAAAACAGGAGGACACAGACCAATTTTAGACCTCAGAGAATTGAACAAATTCCTGTTCAAAGAGAAGTTCAAAATGATTTCTCTAGGAACTCTGCTGCCATACCTTCAGAGTCAGGATTGGCTTTCTTCTCTAGATCTCAAGGATGCGTACACTCATGTTCTCATCCATCCAACTCATCGAAAGTTCCTTCGCTTTCTGTTTCAAGGGAAGCGCTACCAATACAGGGTTCTTCCTTTTGGCCTGGCCTCTGCACCAAGGGTGTTCACAAAATGCATGGCTGTGGTGGCAACATTTCTCCGCACCCTAGGAATATTCGTCTTCCCTTACTTAGACGACTGGCTTCATTCGAGCCCCTTCAGAGCCAGAGGCCAGGGTTGCTCTCTCTCGCACAATGCGCATCCTTCAGTATTTGGGACTTGTCATAAACTTCCCAAAATCCAATCTTGCTCCCAGTCAGTCCCTGGAGTTTATAGGAGCTCTGCTGGATACCCATTCGGCCTCCTCCAGTGGCATGGAACTTAAACGTAGTTCTTGGTCAGCTTATGAAGCCGCCCTTTGAACCCTTAGCCACTACCTCCTTCAAATTCCTTTCCTGGAAAGTCATTTTCCTTATTGCAATCACTTCTGCTCGCCGCATCAGTGAACTGCAGGCTTTAGTGGCTAATCCACCTTATACAAGGTTCCATCATGATAAGGTAGTCCTTAGAACAAATCCCCACTTTATGCCTAAAGTGGTCTCACCTTTTCATCTTAATCAAGAGGTATATCTACCTGTCTTTTTTCCAGCTCCTCATGCATCTAGTGCAGAGAGGAACCTACATACGTTAGATTGTAAAAGAGCTCTTGCCTTTTACATCCACAGGACACAGCAACATAGAAAGTCTTCTCAACTTTTTGTTGCTTTTGATCCTTCTCATTTAGGACTTCCAGTCTCAAAAAGAACACTGTCCAATTGGATTGCTCAGTGTATTTCTTTTGCTTACCAGAGTAAGAACCTTTCTCTGGAAGGCCATGTCACAGCTCACAATGTGAGAGCCATGGCCACATCTATGGCTCATCTTCATTCTGGTATCCATCGATCAGATCTGTCGAGCAGCCACTTGGGCCTCGGTTCATACCTTCACAGCCCATTACTGCTTGGACAAGGACTCCCGCCGGGATGCCTTGTTTGGTCAGGCTGTCCTCAGACACCTGTTCCATTCTTAAACAACTCCTGCCCACCTTCCCTGAGTGGATGCCTGAGATCCATGGGAAGATGAGGAATTCTTGCAGGAGGATCTCCCCGGCATCTTAGCTAGGGAGTCCCCATATGTGAGGACTCATTCCTGCTTGTTCCTGGAGATAGCACAGTTACTTACCTGTAACAGGTGATCTCTGGGAACAGCAGGAATTAGTCCTCACAACCCTCCCACCTCCCCTAGGAGTTGTATCTCTCTCTCTCTTTCCTTTCCTCTCTCTATTGTCTCAGCTTTAAACTAGAACTGAAGAGAGTTGGTCAGGAAGGCGGGAAGGCAGCGCGCATGCGCTGTGGGAGGCCCCAAAAGCTTCCTTTCTGGGAAGCTGGGGAGCTTTCCCGCGCAGGCTCCGTCAGTTCCGATGTACCCATATGTGAGGACTAATTCCTGCTGTTCCCAGAGATCACCTGTTACAGGTAAGTAACTGTGCTTTACTCACCTGTAACAGGTGATCTCCGGGAACAGCAGGAATTTAGTCTTCACAACCCACCCACCTCCCCTAGGAGTTGTATCTCTCTATCTATCTATTTCTCTTTCCCTCTCTCTCTCTCTCCCTTTGTCTCATCTTTAAACTCAACTGGAGAGAGGCAGTTGGGAAAGGCAGGAAGGCAGCATGCAGGCGCTATGGGATGCTCCCAAAAGCTTTCTAATTGGACGCAGGGGAGTGTTCCCGAGCAGGCTCCATCGGTACCGACGATACCCATATGTGAAGACTAAATTCCTGCTGTTCCCGGAGATCACCTGTTACAAATGAGTAACTATGCTGTAATCAGCAGTGGAGGACTATGTACAGGAAAGCATAAACAGTCGGTTTTCTGTAGAAGATAAATCTGCAGAGCCAAGTATATAAGTCACAGAGGAACCAAGGGCACCACAGCAGAAGAACAGAGCAAATACAGTTTCAGGGGAAGGACTCAAGGAAAGTACATTAACTGATAAGTCAAATGTCACCTTCCATATCATCCTGCTAGACCAGCCCAGACAAGTGGGGTGTACCAAAATTACAACTCCACTGGCTGGGGAGAAGGCACAGCAGCTCACAAAACCCTTGAGCCAAAGACCATGTCCACCTGTATCTGGACATCCAAGCAGTAATGCTTGACAAAAGTGGAAAGTGATAACCATGTTGCCACCCGACAAATGTCTGCAGGTACTACCGAGCTTCGCTTCGCCCATGAGGATGCTTGTACTCAGGTAGAATCAGTATGCAAACCCTCTGGAACCGGCCAGTTCTGCAACAGATAAGCTGAAGCAATGGCCTCCTTAATCCAGTGCCCCAAAGTCGACTTAGCCGCTGTGTCACCCTTGCACGGGCCAGCAAACAGCACAAAAAGATGATCGGACGTTCGAAAAGAATCCATAACCTCCAAGAACCGGAGAAGCACCTTTTGGACATTCACAAGATGAAGATCCTTATTCTTCCTCTGACACTGCTCCTTAGAGAAGGAGGGCAGGCAGACCGACCATCTGATTCACATGAAAGGGAGAAATCACCTTAGGCAACAAGGAAGGCACAGGCAGAATGGAAACGGCTTCCCTTGAATAAGACAGATAATAATCTTGGCAAGACAGAGCCTGCAGCTTGGAAATCCATCTTGTGGAATAAATCGCAACCAAGAAGACTATCTTGAGCATCAAATCCTTCGAAGAAGCATGCTTCAGCGACAGCAGAGCCCTTAGCCCTAGACACAGATCCCAGGAAGGGACCACAGACTGGAGGGAGGAAACAGATGCCAAACCCCCTGGAGAAAGCATGAGAGATCCATGTGCAAGGCTAGAGACTTACCAGTCACTGGACCTCGGAAACAGGCCAAAGCTGCCACCTGAACTTTCAGGGAGCTATTGGAAATGCCCTTCTCCAGGCCATCCTGTAGAAAGGCCAACAGAGATGGCACTTTAGAAACCTCAGGAGCCAACTGCCAAGCACCCCACTATCACTCAAGGAGGCACCAGACCTACACGTTTGCTAGCTTGGTAGATCTCCTCCGGGCTCAGAGTAGAGTGGCGACCACTACCAAGAATAACCCTTACACACTAGCTGTCTCCTTTCAAGAGCCAAGCTATAAGCGAGAAGGGAACCAGGTCCTCCAGGATGATCGGTCCCTGCCTTAATAGGCCCTGAGATGGAGGCAGCCGAACAGGAGATGCCTGCAGGAGCCACATCAGGTCTCCGAGACATGCTCTCCTCAGCCAATCCGGCACCACCAGGACAATCGTGCCCTGCTGGCGTTCTATACGCCGAATCACATGCCCCACCAGGGGCCACGGAGAAAACACATACAGCAGGTGCTGATTTGGCCAAGGCTGGGCCAGGGCACCTATGACCTCAGTCCCTGTCTCTTTGCGGCAACTAAAGAGCGGCAAACTTTTGTATTGGAGTAGTCGCCATCAGATCCATTTTATGGCGACCCCAGCAGCACAGAATCAACTGAAACGCCTCCTGATTCAACTCCCACTCTCCAGGATCCAAAGAGTGCTGGCTGAAAATGTCCACTGCCACATTTTCCACACTGGCAATGTGCTGAACCGACAAAGCTAGGAGGTTCTTCTCCGCCCAGGCAGATAGAAGAACCATCTCCAGAGCTACTGTGGCACTCCTCGTGCCGCCTTGCTGATTGACCTCGTGGCTATGTCTGAAAACACTCGAACCACCTGGCCCTTGACCAGGGGCCAGAAACACAGAAGAGCCAACCTGATGGCCCTTGCCTCGAGACGGTTGATGGGACCACACCACTTTCCTGCTGTTCCAATGGGCTTCCTAGTCTGAAAGACTGGCATCTGCCATCAGGAGGATCCATGAGAAATCATCTAGTGGCATGCTCTTCCTCAGATGACTGGGCTGCTGCCATGACCGCATGCTGGATTTCATCATCGACAAGAGCGGAAGCCCGTGCTCAAACTCCTGAGAACTTGGGAACCACCGAATCAACAAGGACCACTGAAGCAGTCACATGTGAACAGGCACCCACAGTGCCATCTCTTTGATCAATCCGAGGAGCTGAAGATAATCCCAGATGCTGGGAGCCTGCTACGCACAGAACAGCGCCAGGCAATCCAACAGTATTTTGACATTCTTCTCTCTTGATCCCAGAAACGCCAAGGACTGTGAAGGCAACAGCTGGCTCTTTCCCCAGTTGATCACCCAGCCAAGGATTTCCAAAAAGGATGCCACCCGAAACGTTTCTGAAAGGGAACGGGCCCGGATGAGCTAGTCCAGATATGGATGGACAGAGATCCCTTGACACTGCAGTCGCAGCTGCCACCACCATGACCTTGGAGAACGTCCTTGAGTCTGTGGATAGCCTGAAAGAGAGGCCACAAACTGATAGAACCAAGCACAGCAAAATGCAGATACTTTTGCTGATTTGCCCAGATATCAATATGAAAATACATCTCAACCAGATCCAGAGAAGCCAAGAGCTCCCCTCAGCACTGCTTGAATCACGGAGCGCAAGGTTTCCATCCAGAAACGCAGGACATGCACATGCTCATTGACCCCCTTTAGGTCCATAATGGGCCAGAAGGGACCATCCTGTTTGGGCACCATGAAATAGATAGAGTATTTGCCTTTGTCTTGCTCATCTGGGGGGATGGTCACCACTGCTTTTAGGCGCAAGAACTTGTCCGAGGTGGTCCACACAACAGCACTTTTGATCACAGACCCATTGGGGATATAACGAAGGCATCCAGAATCAGTTCTTTGCATTCTAGGACATAGCCAAACTGAATGGTGTCTAGCAACCAGCAATACTTGGTAACCTGGACTCATTCCTGAAAGAAAAGGTGAAGCTTACCTCCAATCAGAGGAACTAGGGAATGGGCCCCAAACCTTCACTGCGCAGCCCGGGAGGGTCCTCCTTTGGAGGCAACTGTGTCCCTGGGCCCATGCACTCCACAAAGGACTGAGAATGAGCCCAAAGCCCGGAAGTGGAGGGGAAGAAAAGATTTTCCAGGTTGGTACCAGTGAAGGTCTTGAGACCCCCAAGGATCTGCCAGTGCTCTTGGTGGACAGGCAGAGGCTGACAAGAAAGGGACACCAGCCCACTTCACAAGCCCCCTGAACCTGTCTTCCAGAAGGTGTAAGAGTTTGTCTCACCCAGGTCCTTCACCAACCTCTCCAAATCAGCTCAAAAAAGAAGCTTCCCCTTCAAAGCCAGTTGGACCAACCAGGTTTTGGAAGATAAGCCCACTGCCCAGTGCCAGAGTCAAATCCAATGCTGTGACATCATTGTCAGGGCACCATCCCTGGCCACCAAATGTCCCAGGTTATACATGGCATCAGAAAGGAAGGCTGTAGCTGACTGCAAAAGAAGGATAGTATCAACAGAATCAACTGGAACAGGGCTTGAGATGTCAGACTGGCACATACCACCAGCTGCAGAATAGCAGCCACCATGGCAAACTGGTTCTTCAATAACAAATCCACCTTACAGTCCAGAAAATCTTTTAAGGGTGATCCATCTTCCACAGGAATGGTGGTCCGTCTGGTAACCGCTGTGACCTGCGCATCCACCTTGGGAATACCAAATCACTCAACGCACTCCTTCTCCAGGAGAGCACAGATCTTATTACACATTCATAACCCCTTAAGCAGGAAATCGGAAGAGTCCCACTCCAACCAGTTCATATTCTTGATTGCATCTGGAAACGGGAAGAAAGTTAGTGGATTTCTGCACTCCTTGAAGGTGCGGGTATACCTTCAGCTCCTGCTCCATTCCAGAAGCATCTGAAAGTTCAAGACGGTCAACACCGTTAGCTCCTCTTTATAGAATAGGCAGGTCACTCTGGCTTCTTCACAATCTTCTGAAAGTGAGAGTACTTCTTCATCCATGCCAGAGCCCAGTACTGAGCTATCTGAATCCAAGTCATAGTTAAAATCTTGGACAGCTCCCAGTTGTTCCCCTCAAGATGGGGTCGCTTAGACATAAGCAATTGAACAGGGCTTCCGCTCTCAGGCTGCCCCGTATGAGGCTACACTCAGAGGCATCCAGAGGCTGCAGGATCTGAATTTTCAAGACAGATGGACCAGACCTGCTGCAAATTAGAAAATAATTCTGGGGAGGATAATCCAGAGTACAGAAGCTCTTTTCTCAGAAATGACCCATCAACACAATGGGGCACAGCTGCCATAGATCCCCTAGAGGATGAGGAGCAACTCACAGCACGGTCACCAAACCCTCCAGCTGGCTGGATATCCTTACCCATAGCACCATCCATCACCTCCTGCTCTGAGGCAGGCAAGACCAAACCAACTGCATCCCCTAGCTGAGAGAGGGGAAGCAGGCCCTCCAGGGATGATTCAGAAGCTGCCATGCAAGAAGAGCAGAGTCCAGCACATGTTAAGGCCACGGCAACCCAAAGGCACTCATTAGTTATGCTTTTACAGTGGCATGCATTAACTCTGCTTTTACTGCAACACATGTTACAGGTGCTAGGGTAGGAACATACTTGTTGTGGAACACGTGCACAGACAGTGCGACTGCCAGGCGCACAATAGGAGAAAACGCTAATGCATGCAGAAAACAGTGGTAAGCCCCCCCCCCCCCCCCACTATGCCAACGGTCATCAGCGGTCTACCCCAAATTGCATTCCAGACTTGAAACAGGAGCCCCCAACAAGGACACTGATGAGGTTAAGCCTTGGTACTCACCCTCTGAGAACCGCAGGCAGAGGATCCCTGCCAGGCTCAGCTTTACTCCTGTAAAACATTTTTTTTGGCTTTGCAACACTGCGTTTAGGGTGGCTGGCAGGTAAATCCCTCTGAAAGCCTTCTGCAATCTTCTGGAGAGAGCAGAGGGGAACAGAAGAAAAGGGAGGGGGCATTAAGGTTGTATGAGGTTGCTGCATTCTTACAGATCCTTCAAATTTCTGGCTGCTCAACACGCTGTTATGACAAACGCATGGAGTTGAATCAATTTATCTTCCTCCTATGGCTACCGAAAAGACTGCAGTCTAGTGAAGCCTCCCACATCACACTCAAGTGAAAGAGTCACCCTCAAGGTGGTCGTTCATGAGTGTTTAATCAATCTTTTCCTCTCAAATTTTCTTCAAAGAGGAGAAAATCCATCCACCATCTGCTGAAGACAAAGAAATACTGAAGAGACCTTTGGTAGCTGAGGCGAATAGAGGCATGGGAGTGATGTCATTGAAACCTGGGGTTTTCGTTGGCTCTTTGACTTCACCAATCTTCTGGTAGGGGAACACAACCCACTTGTCTGGACTGGTCTAGCAGGACAATATGGAATGTGTATTTATCAGTGATATTTTGCTATGTGTTTTCCTTATATAAAGGCCTGTGGTAACATCATATTCATAGCCTCATCTCAAAATCCCCTGAGAGCTGAAATAGTGCTCACTTAAGTCCTTGGTCCGATTCTTTTTTTTTTTTTTCCAAACTCTTTTATTGAACACTTCAACAAAATACGCACAGAAGTATACAACAGTCATATCCAAAACAGCATATCCATACACAAATACATCCTCCCTGTTACTTTCCCATCCCCCACCCTCCACCAGAACAATTCTCAAACTCACCCAGAAAGATATTGAACCCCACCCATTCCCCCTAGCCTATAAACCCTTTCCCCCCCCCCAACCCCAGAAGGTCCGATTCTTTTTAACATCTTTGTTAGTGGTATTGCAGAAGGGCTGTCGGGTATGGTTTGCTTGTTTGCGGAAGATACCAAAATCTGCAATAGAGTAGACACCCAGGAAGGTGTAGATAACATGAGGAGGGATCTAGCTAAGCTAAGCTTGAAGAATGGTCTAGAATTTGGCAGCTGACATTTAATGCTAAAAAATGCAGGGTCATGCATTTGAGCTGCAAAAATCCAAAGGAGCTGTACAGTGTAGTGTATAAAGTACTTCTGTCCACAAAAGAGAGCGAAACCTGGGCGTAATTGTGTCTGAAGATGTTAAAGTAGCTAAACAAGTACAAAAGGTGACTGCGAAAGCCAGAAGGATGCTTGGGTGTATAGGGAGAGGAATGGCCAGCAGAAAAAAGGAGGTGATAGTGCCTCTGTATAAGTCTCTGGTGCGACCTCATTTGGAGTATTGTGTGCAATTCTGGAGACTGCACCTTCAAAAGGATATAAGCAGGTTGGAGTCTGTGCAGAGGGTGGCTACTAAAACGGTTAATAGTCTTCATTATGAATCATATGAGGACAGACTTAAAGATCTTAATATGTATACTTTAGAGGAAAGGCAGGATAGTGACAATATGATAGAGACATTTAAATACCTCCGTGGCATAAATGCATAGGAGGATCTCTTTCATTTGAAGGCAAACTCTGCTACAAGGGTGCCTAGCATGAGAATGAAAGGGGATAGACTCGAGCAATATGCGTAAATATTTCTTTACAGAAAGAGTGGTAGATGCGTGGAATAGTCTCCCAGTGGAGGTGGTGGACAAGAGGATGGTATCTGAATTCAAAAAAGCATGGGACAAACACAGAGGATCTCTAAAGGTGAAAAGAGGATGATTGCCGCCCGTGTCCTGTGTGGGATACCTAGAAGCGATCACATATCCCCCATACTAAGAGAGCTACACTGGCTTTCAGTAAGCTGTAGGATAGCTTACAAAGCCTTCCTAATGACGTTTAAAGCCTTAAATAACATATCACCCTCGTCAATCTCAGCCCTTCTTACCCACACTCCCAGCAACAGACCTAAGAGAGTACTGGCTGCCAATACGCTAATCATCCCAAAAATAACCACAAAATGGGCACAATCAACCAACAAACGCGCATTTGTATCCTATGCCCCCAGGGCCTGGAACAATCTTCCTCCCCATATTAGAGCAATCAGAGATCTCATGCAGTTTAGAAAAGCCATCAAACACCACCTGTTCCTCATGCACTATTCACAATACAACTACCCCACCAAACCTCCCTCCCCTCTACCCAATATCTCAACTTGAACTACATAATCCACAAGAGGCAATTGACAGGTCATGTAATACACCCTTCGCTAGATTACACCCTGCTGTCCTACACTCGCTCTGATTAATTGAATAACCATAAGAACAATGATGAATTAAAGTGGTAACATGCAAATTGTACATAATTTCCCCAGTTCATCCCATGTTGTTTTCCCCTGTTTTATGTAAACTCTGATTGCCTTCACTGTCATTGAGTCACTTTGTTATCTGTAAATCGCACTGATGGAAAAGAGCGCGGTATAAAAGAAATGTTAAATAAATAAAATAAATAAATAATTGTGGTTGATATGGAAGGGCAGACTAGATAGGCCATATGATCTATCTGCAGGAACAAGCAGGAATGTAGTCTTCACATATGGGTGACGTTGGTACCGATGGAGCCCGCACGGGAACGCTCCCCAGTTTCCAATAGGAAAGCTTTTTTGAGCATCCCACTGCACCTGCATAGCTGCCTTCCCGCCTTTCCAGCTCTCCCTCCTCAGTTCTTCGTTTTCCGCGGAGCTGACAAGAATCAATTCCTGTCACCACAGAAAATTCGTCCTTTCTTATTTTTTGTGGTTGCATCTGTCTTCCCATTGACACTGGTACCAACCCCATCAATACTTTCTTTCTTTAAAAAACAAAATCTGAGAGAGAGAATTATTTCTTTCCTAAAGGCGCATCAACGCCATCTGAGGCTTAGGCCTCCCCTTTTGTCACAAACAAAATTGAAAAACCATCCATTGGTTTTAAGAAGTGTTCCAAATGTGGGAG
The DNA here is from genome assembly GCA_033557465.1 of Ichthyophis bannanicus. Lineage (NCBI taxonomy): Eukaryota > Metazoa > Chordata > Amphibia > Gymnophiona > Ichthyophiidae > Ichthyophis > Ichthyophis bannanicus. Next base: position 252,305,947 of record CM066042.1, on the reverse strand, counting down.
TACCATTTCGGCCACAGGCACCCATGACTTTTGTCTAAAATGCTTACCAGATCATCAACTATCAGAATGTCCTCTTTATAGGAAGATGACAAAGAGAGGCCTACAGAATCGAGCTGCAAAGCTAGGCACCCTCTTTACCTCCGATGCAGTATCTTTAGCATCAGTGTCATCGAGAGCTTCATCTTCCTCCCAAGGATCTCAGGTATCGAAACCTAAGTCTTCATCGAAGACTGGCCGGCCCTCCAAGGTTAGATCTCCTTCTAAGCATCGAGATGCCTTGGGCGTTGCGCTGGAAGGAACATTCCAGCCAAACAACCCTGGCGGGAGGACCTTTCCTCCAAAGCCTTAGTGGGGTTCTAGGATGCTCCCCGAAGCCTCCATGTCCAGAGAGCTCCTGGTGCCATGCTCAGGGATCGTGGCCTGCAATTTGGGTACCGATACCCAAGTATTGGCAAGCTTCATGGATCAACGTATCCTGGCCATCGAGCAGAAATTAGCAGCCTTACTGGCGGCCTTGGTACCAGTAAAACCTTTACAGTCGATTCCGCAGGCATTGGAACCGGCTCCAGTACCAACACAACCTGCATCGACTTTTTTTGCCGCTTACCACACTACTGCCCATGCCAGACCTCGAATCTGTTTCCAGTACTGAGGTTCTGGCACCACAAGCCTCAGCTACCGGTTTTGATCGGTCCTGAGTACATGCAGAGCGAGAGCACCTTGCCCGTCGATACTTTGAGTCTTCGGATTCCGATTCATCGGATGATAAATCAGCTGACACCCAGGACATGAGAACTATCCCAGAAGGCCCATCTCTGTCTCCACAACGTTGCAAGTCCCCTCCAGAGGACATGTCTTTTCAAGACTTTATTTGCAGGGTACTGTGTAGCAGCCCTCTTTTATAATAAGTGTTATTTCCCTCCCTCCCTCCCCAACACCCACCCACCCCTGGGATAATCGTAGCTTTATAGGTACTTACACATCTTAAAGGAAAGGAGGTGCTCTCAGGTGAAGCTCGTTATCCAAATCAGTAATACACTAAGGGCCTGAGATTAATTAAGCTTCAGGTGAACAAGGTATATTAAACGTATTAGGTACAGTTTTATTAGTATACATATCCATAGCAACCCTTAGTAAGTAAAGAACTTAGATCTAAATACAAGCTTAAAACTAAGATGCAGACAGCAGTCCAGCAGCGAGATGGGGCTTTTCAGTCTTTTGCATTGAGTGTCACATGTATGATTTTCTCCCAGTTGGTGAGAGGTCTTATGTGTGCACTAGGTGCAAGGAGCTCTTTGCTCTCAGGGAACAAGTCCGTTCTCTAGAGGCTAGAGTAGCAGACTTGGAAAACATAAGAAAGACAGAGAGGTACATAGTCGAGACCTACAGGGATATAGTCCTGAGGTCCCACCTCCAGTCTGGCAGCATCCCTGTTGCCATGGAGGAGAGAGGTCACGTGACAGAAGAGCATCACCCTGGTGTGGCAGGAAGTGATCCTGTAACTAGGACCTGTCCTCCAGGTGATGTAAAACCCTCTTGCACCGAGGAAGTTTCTCCAGGGCCATGTGCCCATGAGGGAAGGGTTAGGACACCCGTTATAGTTGGTGATTCGATCATTAGGCATGTAGATAGCTGGGTGGCTGGTGGACATGAGAATCGCCTGGTAACATGCCTGCCTGGTGCGAAGGCAGTGGACCTCAGGTGCCACCTAGATAAGGTCTTAGATAGTGCTGGGGAGGAGTCTGCTGTCTTGGTACATGTCGGTACCAATGACAGGAAAATGTGGTAGGGAGGTTCTGGAGGCTAAATTTAGGCTTTTAGGTAGGAAGTTGAAATCCAGAACTTCCAGGGTAGCGTTCTCCGAAATGCTTCCCGTTCCACGCGCAGGACCCAAAAGGCAGGCAGAGCTCCGGAGTCTCAATGCGTGGATGAGACAATGGTGCAGAGATGAGGGTTTTGGATTTGTTAGGAACTGGGGAACATTCTGGGGAAAGGAGGGCTCTTCCGAAGGGATGGGCTTCACCTTAACCGGGATGGATCCAGGCTGCTGGCATTAACCTTTAAAAAGGAGATAGAGCAGCTTTTAAACTAGATAATAGGGGAAAGCCGACAGTCGCCCAAGAGAGCATGGTTCGGAAGAATGTATCCTTGGAGGATACTACCAAAAGCAGAGAAGTTCCAAAAAAGAGTAAAGTAGCCCAAATGCCCTCGAATATGGAGCAGACACAGCTTAAAGATCCCAAATTACCCATGTCTACCAATACCAGATTAATATGAATAAAATACAGTCTCTAAAATGCTTGTATGCAAATGCTAGAAGTCTAAAAAATAAGATGGGAGAGTTAGAATATATAGCACTAAATGAGAGGTTAGATATGATTGGAATCTCAGAGACATGGTGGAAGGAGGACAACAGTGGGATATTGTGATACCTGGGTACAAACTATATCGTAATGATAGAGCTGATCAAATTGGTGGAGGGGTTGCGCTCTATGTTAGAGAGGGCATTGAGTCACAAAGGATTAAAGTTTTGCAGGAAACAAAATTTACTGTAGAATCTCTATGGATTGAAATTCCATGTAAAAAGGGGAAGGCGATGGCAGTGGGGGTGTATTATCGACCACCTGGCCAGAATGAACAAATGGATGATGAAATGCTCAAAGAAATCAGGGAAGCTAACAAAGGTTACAACACAGTAATAATAATGGGTGATTTCAATTACCCCGGTATCGACTCAGTCGGTGTCACGGCAGGACATGCTAGAGAGATAAAGTTTCTAGATGAAATAAATGACTGCTTGTTGGAGCAGCTGGTTCATGAACCGACCGGAGTGGAAGCCATATTGGACCTAGTCCTTAGTGGAACACCAGATCTTATGCAAGAGATAAGGGTGTTGGGACCACTTGGCAATAGTGATCATAGCAGGATCGCGTTTGATTTATTAAGTGGAGGAGTGATACTAAGGAAATCCACAGTACTACCTTTTAACTTTTGAAAGGGAGACTATGATAAAATGAGGAAAATAGTTAAGAAAAAACTAAAAGGAGCAGTTGCAAAGGTTAAAGACTTACATCAAGCTTGGGTGTTGTTGAAACTACTATCTTGGAAGCCCAGACCAGCTGTATTCCGCGCTTTAAGAAAAGTGGAAGGAAATCCAAAAAACTGCCAGCATGGTTTAAAGGTGAGGTCAGAGAGGCTGTTGTTGCCAAAAAAGCATCTTTCAGGAAATGAAAAAAAGAGTCAAATGACGAAACAGCACAAGCACTGGCAAGTCAAATGCAAGGCATTGATAAGGCAGGCAAAGGGAGAATTTGAGAAGAAGCTTGCTGCGGAAGCAGAAACGCAAAATGAAGACTTTTTCAAGTACATTCGTAGCAAAAAACCTGTGAGAGAGTCAGTTGGTCCATTAGATGTTAGAGGGGTTAAAGGGGCACTAAGAGGCGACACGGCGATAGCGGAGAGACTGAAGAAACTCTTTGCTTCGGTCTTTACTGAGGAAGATGTAGGGATGTTACCCATGACTGAAGTTGTATTTAAAGGTGCGGAAGAATTGAAGGAAATAACGATACATCGTGATGATGTATTACAACTATTAGATAACCTGAAGAGTAGCAAATCACCTGGGCCAGATGGTATATACATCCAAGGGTGTTGAAAGAACTGAAATATGAGATTGCAGACCTGCTATTAGTAATCTCTGAATTTTCATTAAAATCATCTGTAATACCTGAAGATTGGAGGATCGCCAGTATAACGCCAGTTTTTAAAAAGGGTTCCAGGGTTGATCCGGGAAACTACAGACCGGTGAGCCTGATGTCAGTACCGGAAAAAATTGTAGAAACCATCATAAAGAACAAAATTACTCAGCATGTAGATAGTCATGGCCTCATGGGAGACAGCCAACATGGCTTTAGACAAGGAAAATCTTGTCTTACTAATCTGTTATGTTTTTTTTGAAGGTGTGAATAAACAGGTGGACAAAGGTGAGTTGGTTGATATAGTGTATCTGGACTTTCAGAAAGCCTTTGACAAGGTCCCTCATCAGAGACTTTTGGCAAAACTAAAGAGTCATGGGATAGGAGGCAGTGTACTATTGTGGATCAGGAACTGGTTAAAAGATAGAAAGCAGAGGGTAGGGCTAAATGGCCAATTTTTCCAATGGAGAAAGGTGAATAGTGGTGTACCCCAGGGATCTGTGTTGGGTCCGCTGCTTTTTGACATATTCATAAATTACCTGGAAAAGGGAATAACGAGTGAGATAATCAAATTTGCAGATGACACAAAACTATTTAAAATTGTTAAAACACAAGAGGATTGTGGAAAATTGCAAGAGGATCTTGATAAATTGGAAGACTGGGTATCAAAATGGCAGATGAAATTTAATGTGGACAAGTGCAAAGTTATGCACCTAGGGAAGAACAACCCAAACTATGGTTACAAGATGCAAGGTTCCTCATAGCCCCACGCTGGCCACAACAGCTGTGGTATCCTCTCCTTCTATGTCTGTCTCAGGTTCAACCCATAGATCTGGGGTCTGCTCCAGATCTCCTATCTCAGGAGCAGCGGATGTTGCTTCATCCCAATCAGCAGTCCCTCCATCTCACTGCATGGCTGCTGAGGGCTTAGCCTTCCTGGACATTAACCTTTCCCAGGAGGTTAAGGATATCCTCTTGGCTTCTAGGAAGCCATCCACCAGGTGCTCCTATGCATTCAAGCGGCATAGATTCGCGCTCTGGTGTTCTGAGAGGGATCTTAACCCCTTCTCAGCTCCAGTGGAGGCATTACTTGAGTATCTCCTCCACCTATATTCTTCTGGACTCAAAACCAATTTGGTAAGAGTACACCTAACTTCAATTGTGGTCTCTCACATGCCCTTAGATGGCCAGCCCATCTCTTCTCAGCTGCTTCATGAGGGGTCTTCTATTAACTAAACCTCCTATTAAGCCCCCTCCAGTGGTATGGGATTTTAATGTTTTAGGACATCTTCTCAAGTCTCCCTTTGAACCTCTAACCACTACCTCACAGACATTTCTCACATGGAAGGTCACCTTCCTTATTGCCCTCACTTCAGCAAGACGCATTAGTGAGCTCCAGGCTTTGGTAACTGACCCACCTTATACATGATTCCACCATGATAAGGTAGTCCTTAGGACTCATCCTCACTTTATGCCGAAGGTGGTCTCGCCCTTCCATTTAAACCAGTCAGTCTACCTTCCTATCTTTTTCCCTAGACCTCATTCCTCTAGGGCAGAGGCAACCCTTCACACTCTGGATTGCAAACGTGGCTTGACTTTTTATCTCCAGAGAACTCGAGAGCACAGAAAAGCTTCCCAACTTTTCATGTCCTTTGACTCGAGTTGCCAGTATCCAAACATACTCTTTCCAGGTGGATAGCAGACTGCATCTCCTTTGCTTATGATAAGGCAGGACTCCCTCTCGAGGGTCAAGTCCACTGCACATAATGGTCAGGCCATGGCTGCCTCTATGGCAAATCTATGCTCTGTAGTGATTGATGAGATATCCAAAGCAGCAACTTGGTCTTCTGCCCACACATTTGCTGCTCACTATTGCCTGGACAAGGACTTCCGCCGGCATGCCTTGTTTGGCCAAGCTGTTCTCCTGCATCTTTTTCAGACTTAGATCAACTCCTACCCTCCATCCCGGGTTTCGATACCAGACATCCTTGGAGGATATATGAACCTCCTTATTTATACCTGTGATTCCACAGTCTACTCTGAGGTCATCTCTCTGGCATCTCCGAGCTAGGGAGTCCCATATGTGAAGACTACATTCCGGCTTGTTCCTGGAGATAGCGTAGTTATTCACCTGTAAAAGGTGATCTCCAGGAACAGCAGGAATTTAGTCTTCACAACTCACCCTCCTCCCCTAGGAGTTGTAGGTCTTCTTCTTTTTCTCCTCTCCTTTTATCTCAGCTACAAGCTCAACTGAGGAGGGAGAGCTGGAAAGGCAGCAAGACAGCTACACAGGTGCAGTGGGATGCTACCAAAAGCTTTCCTATTGGATGCTGGGGAGTGTTCCTGTACCGTTCCATCAGTACTGATGTCACCCATATGTGAAGACTAAATTCCTGCTGTTCCCAGAGAATCACCTGTTACAGATGAGTAACTACGCTTTTTCTGCCGTCATGTTTCTATGTTTCTAAATATAAGAAGTTTCTGTTGGACTCTGCACACTCATTTTGAAATCATATAGTTTAAAAGATTTGATGGTTCAGAGTTTGAGGTAATGTTATAAACCATTTTTGGCATGTATTTATAGAGTAGGCGTGCTCAGGGGAGGAGTTTTGATGGAACATAGGTGGCGTCATAATTTCTGTGTGTTATTTATAAAATGCATATGTACATATGTACTGTACACACTAACATTTACACCTTTCCCAAGCGGATGTAAATGTCCACACCTGGAATGATCTCTGCAGGATTTAGGGGCTCTGTTCTGTCCTGGTTTTCTTCTTATCTCTCCCATAGCACTTTTAGTGTATGTTCTGGTGGATCTTTCTCTCCTGCCATCCCGCTTTCAGTCAGTGTACCTCAGGTCTCTGTCTTGGGACCTCTCCTTTCCTCTCTCTACACTCAGTCCCTTGATGCGCTTATTTCCTCCCATGGTTTTCAGTACCATCTTTATGCTGATGACTCTCAGATCTACCTCTCTGCACCTGAAATCTCTCCAGTAATCTAGTCCCAGATCTCTGCCTGCTTATCTGACATATAAGAAATGTTAAATAAAATAAATTGTTGCCTGGATGTCTCATCGCTGTCTGAAATTGAACATGAACAAAACAAAGCTGTTTATCTTTTTTCCCTAAACCACCCCCCTTTCTCCATTTCTGTGGATGACCCTACACTCCTCTGTGTTTCCTCAGCTCGCAACCTTGGGGTCATTTTTTATTCTACTCTCTCTGCACACATCCAACCGCTAGCTAAAACCTGCTGTTTCTTTATGTAGACCATCAGCAAAATTCATCCCTTTCTTTCTGCTCACACTACTAAGACCCTTATCCACTCTCTAGTCACCTCCCGTCATTTATAATCTGCTCCTCGCTGGTCTCCCTCTGAATCATATCTCTCCCCCTCAATCTCTTCAAAACTCAGCTGCATGACTTATCTTCCACCAGTGTCTCAATGTTTGTGTAACTCCTCTTCTCAAGTCACTTCAATAGCTCCCTATCTGTTTCCACATCCATTTCAAACTTCTCCTACTTACCTACAAGTGCATTCATTCTGTGGCTCCTCACTACCTTTCCTCTCTTATCTCACTCTACATTTCTCCTTGGGAAGCCCACTCTTCTAGCAGTTCCCTTTTATCTGTGCCCTCTTCTGCCACTGCCAACTCCAGACTTTGTTCATTCCATTTTGCTGTTCCATATGCCTGGAACAAACCGCCTGAGTCTGTGTGTCGAGTCTCCTTCTCTAGCCCTATTCAAGTCCAGGCTAAAAACCCACCTCTTTGAGGCTACTTTTGGATCCTGATGCTCCTCACTCTCTTGTCCTCTACTTATGTGTATCTTACCATACTCTAGTCCCCAGTTTTGATATGTGTTTTGTCTTGATTAGATTGTAAACTCTAATCAGTCTCCAAGCTGCAGGAGAACCTGTATTCCCAGAAATTCCGGGACTGGACTGGAGTTCCTAAAGTAACAACAATTAGCAGGTAAGTCTAATGTAACCTTATCCACGATGACGCCTAAATCTTTTTCCTGGGTGGTGGTTCCTAATGTGGAACCTTGCATCGTGTAACCATAGTTTGGGTTGTTCTTTCCTAGGTGCATAACTTTGCACTTGTCCACATTAAATTTCATCTGCCATTTGTATGCCGTGGTTTCAACTAAAAAAAAACACAAAACCTTGCCTGCCACTGTTCTCTAAAGCCGTAACAGTCCAATCACAGCTCCTCTGCTGTGATTGCGGCTTTTTGTACTTTTTAAAATTTTGCTCTTCCTGCTCACCCTCTCCGGACAAAACTCAGTCGAACCAGCAATGTTTTTTTTTTAATTTGGGGCTCCTCCTTGGTTATAATATAGTCCACAGGAGAAGTCGGAGGAACCAGCCATTGTCCTCGGTTTGCTCCCGCTCTGTATGGCAGCAGCAAGTAGGGGAGGGAAGTAGAGTTGTTGAGCCGTATGACAGAAAGGGAGCTGAGAGCGAGGCCCTGCAAAAAAACACATCCACACATGCTTAGAGCCTGCCCTGTTTGGGGCATGTCTTCTAAAGCATGGTAGCTCATAGCGTGGCATCTAGTGAAGTGCTAGTGCACATTTTGGCAGCATGACAGCTAGGAGTGCGTGGCCAGAAGGCTCCCACACTAAAAACTCCATAGTACCTGAGCGAACAGGCACGTTAAGGGCAGAGTTGGGGTGGAGAGTGGGCAGTAGCAGCCATGCGCGGCTTCCACGGTCACACTAGTGGAGCACTAAAGGCACAAAGATGCAGCATTGAGGTGCTCTGGGGAGGTGCCCGTCGACAACCGGGCAGCAACAGTATTGACTGTGCATGTTAATGTCTTGCATGACCAGGTTTTAAGTATTGTACACTGCCATGAATGTGTTTTAGCAAATGGGGATATAAAAATGTTTTTGAATAAATAAATAAATTGAGCTGCTGCCTGGTTACCAACATACAGCGAAAGTCGGGCAGAGGTAAGGCTGACCTAATTTTCACCGCAGAAGCTAACTATGCAGCAGCTGAATATCACTGCTGTCCGGTTAGCTTCCCAGCAATCCAGACAGCCAGGATACTCAATGTCAGGGCCCAGATACGGTCTGGGCAGTGAATATCCCGGTTTAGAGTTCAGCAGCCATGGTGAGCCATGTTAGATCGGCTAAACACTGCTGCTAAATATCGGGACCTTTTTTCTTTTTCTTCTCCCACTGAAAGGGAAAAAGACCAACACAATGATCGGAAAGGCCAGGATTCAAGGACATAGCGACTGATTTGTACAGGTCTCAAAGTGAACCACGATACTGTCCAAAACATTCCAAGACATAGGCCATGTGGTCTTTTTCTGCTGTCATGTTTCTATCTAGTCTGTCCTTCCATATCAACTACTATAGTCGCCCTTTTTTCCTTTAGAGATCTTCTGTGTTTGTCTCATGCTTTTTTGAATTCAAATACTGTCCTCATCTCTACCACCTCCACTGGGAGACTATTCCATGCATCTACCACTCTTTCTGTAAAGAAATATGTACGCATATGACTCCTGAGTTGATCCCCTTTCACTTTCATCCTATGTCCCCTCGTTGTAGAGCTTGCTTTCAATCAAAGGAGGCTCTCCTCCTGTGCATTTATGCCATGGAGATATTTAAATGTCTCTATCATTTCTCCTCCATTCCAACTTTCTTCTAACGTATACTGTCATCAGGCCAGCCTACTGCCTAGGGCGAGTAGGGTTGGTCTGCCTTGATATTCTATCTTCAGGGAGCATGACACTGCATTTGCTCCTGCAATGCCTTGTGGGAATGGTAGTTCCCTTTCTACACTCTGATTCAAGAAGGAGTTGCAGTCGAGTGTTAAAGGCAAAAATGACAAGGATTTTATTTCCCCTCCCATCAGAACTTAAGTGCATAGGAAATTAGGACAGCTTTCCATATATTTGGTAGGAGGAATACATACAAGAACTCATGTAAATGTGCCTCTTCACTCTCAGGCTTCCAAACGTGCAGTGCTCGTCACAAAAACAAAAGCAAACAAAACAGCAAAAGCAAAAGCAAACAAAAATGTTCCCCTTTTCCTTGCCGTTGTATCAGCACTCTTATAGTAATGCTCAGCACAGGGATTCAATATGGTCAGCTATACATAGGGTGCAATCCATCTGTATATCAGCTGCGTCATTAACCTCAGAGTCTATCAGCATCTCTTCCAGCTCAGCGTTAGCTGGGTGTGGCTGTAAGCTGCTATCGTGGGTTTTAAAGTAACCACCTTCTAGGCATTCAGGGATCTTCCCTTTATTCCATTCTAACCAACAGGGCTTGAAACCACCCTGTACTTTGGAGTTGCTTCCTGGGCTGTCTCCTAATTCTTGGCAACAACAAGGAAATACTTTTAAACTAGATTCATAGCTGGGCAAATTTTGAAGCCTACCTTCTGACTTTAAGGAGGGAGGAAATCTCTGCTCTCTTGGCTCAGGCAGGTTTCCAAACACCAACTGTGTTTTCTTTCCTCTTAGCTTGCTGGCTTCTGCCTCAGACCTATAAGTATTTTCCTGCCACTGTCTCTCTCACTCTGGAGCCTCCAACCTTTTCCAAGCCTGCCTTACAGGAGGTCTCTCCTTTCTCCTGCCTTTCCTGAACGGCACCTCTCGTGCTGCTTCCTTCAGGCTCTCGGGCTTTGGCTTCCTTGGCTCTTGCTACGGCTCTCTCTTGACCTGGTCTCTGATTGGGACCTTCACCCGGTCTCTCTCTTCCTTCCCTCTGTGTTTCTCTCGGTCTTCCTTTTAAAGCTAATGGCCAATTATTATAGTCCTGTTTCTCAGGGCTTAGCTCTGCCCTTCCCCTGAACAGGTGTTTCTCATTAACCCCTAAGCTTGGTGATAGGTCACAGCTTGGGCGTGTCCATTCGGCTCCTGACTTTCTCTGTTTACTTTCTTCTTGTAAACATTGAGCCATGTGCTCAGACTGCCTGTCAGATTGTAAGGTGGAATCTTCTACTATCCCTATCTCCATAGGCTCAGTAGGGGCTTCTACATTACAATACATATTAAGATTTTTAAGTCTGTCCCCATATGCATTATAACAAAATTTTAGTAGCCACCCTCTGCACTGACTCCATCCTGTTTATATCCTTTTGAAGGTGCGGTCTCCAGAATTGCACACTATACTCCAAATGAGGTCACACCACAGACTTATACAGAGGCACTATCACCTCCTTTTTTCTGTGGGCCATTCCTCTCCCTATGCATCCAAGCATCCTTCTGGCTTTTGCCGTTGCCTTTTCTACCTGTTTAGCTATTTTAAGATCACCAGAAAAAATCGCACCCAGGTCCCGCTTTTCTTTCATGAACAGAAGTACTTCACCCCCTACCCTGTACCGCTGCCTTGGATGTTTGCAGCCCCAAATACATGACCTTGCAATTTTCAGCATTAAATCTCAGCTGCCAAATTCTTGACCATTCTTCAAGCTTAGCTAGATCCCTCTTAATGTTCTCTACTCCTTCCTGGGTGTCTACTGCATTGCAGATTTTGGTATCATCCGCAAAGGGGCAAACCTTACCCGACAGCCCTTCTGCAATATCATTAACAGAGATGTTAAAAAGAATCGGATCATTGGACTCCAGAAACCTCACTATCCTCTGTTTTAGCAGCATTTCCTTCAATCATAGGGACACCCTGCGTGGGCTGCCATATGAATGACAAACAGACAAATCCTCAATTCTTGTCTTCCTCAGTCACCCTAAATCTCTGCAAGAACCACATGTACATCACTAAAGGCTCTAAAGACAAGATAAAGAGTAAAGGGGAAAGTGGGCAGCCCTGTCTTGTTTCCCCCTCCAACATGAACAGATCGGTCACTCAATCATTGACTAGGAGTCTAGCACTTAACCCTGAATAAAGCACGTGTATCCACCCTACCATTCGCCCCACCCACCCCATTGCTTCAGAACCCAGAACACAGACTCCCATATAACCTTTTCTAAGGCTTTCTTTGCATCCAAACTCAAAATTTAACCCCTGGGTCTTTTATCAGGACTGCTATTAATTTGCAAATATTTTTCACTCCCTTGTAAAACCTACCTGATCCTCTCCAATTAAACAAGGAAGGATGGCCCCCCAATTGATTCACCAGCACCAACCGTAGCAGTTTTATGTCCACATTTATCAAAGATATTGGATGATATGAGCCCATATCCTGAGTGGCTCGCCCCTTTTTATATAGCAAAACAATCAGAGATTGGCTCATTTCTTCTGAAAACCAACCAGCCGTAATGGTGTGCTCATACATATCACACAGTGGATGCAGTACGGAGTAGCCCTGAATTTTGTACAGAACGGCCCCCAAGGCCATCTAACCTAGCTGTTTTCCCCAATTTAAGCCCCATATTGCTGCAAAAATTTCCACATCAGTTAGAGGGTCATTTAATTCCTCTGCTTGGGTAGGAGTCAGATTACGCCTTTCAAGGGCTTGACAAAAAGGAGTGGGCGCTTTGCTATCAATGATATGTTTGCCATATAGAGACTGATAGTACTTCACAAAAGTGTGAGTTATTGGGTGCACCCTTGTACTCCTCTCTCTCACTCTCTTACAGGAGGTAGACGCTGCATGATGCTTTTCATTTTATTTATTTATTTTATTTAACAGGTTTTTATACCGCCTTATAGATTCAAAGCGGTTTACATTACAACATGAATCAAGAAATGTACACTGAACAAGGTCAATCAACTTGGAAGATTATATAGGGGATGCCCTGAGGCTTACATAGCTATAGAGTAGATAACAGAAGAATATATATGTGTAGCTCAATAACTCCCTGAAATCGAAGAGATGCAAATGATCTTGGGACTCCTTGCATTCCTTGATGCATGTTTTTCTCTGTTATAAGAGGCATGAGTGACTCGAACCCTTGCACTCCCACTGATGTACGTGTCTCCCATTTTGTAGGTGGTTGTGCAACCGGGATATTGATATCCGGACAAGAAAGTGGGCTGTCGAAGGCTTGGCTTATCTCACTCTAGATGCCGATGTAAAAGATGATTTTGTAGAAGATGAGCCAGCTCTGCAAGCAATGTTTGAGTTGTCCAAGGTAGTTTCTTATCTTTTCACATCTCTGTTGCTCAGAATACAGTGCAACTCTTGTTTAGCTTTCCTTCAAATAAGATGATCTTGGGGATGGGTCAGCGAACTTAATTTGTATTACTTTATCCTGCGACTGTTTTATGCATCAGGGGGTCAATATTTGGAAGCATTTATCTGGTTAAAACACCTGTTTACTATCCAGATAAGTGCTGGTCAGCCTGAGTTCAGTGGTACTATCCAGATAGTTCTAATCACCTTGGCACTCTGGATAGAGCAAAGTTTGATGTTATCTGTCAGCGACAATATTCAGTCCACTAACTGGATAACTAAACAGATAAAGTTAAGCCAGAAAAAAGCCAGCCCTAACTTTATACGGTTTGCTACCTGGATAGAGGACTGAATATCTGGATACCAACGTTAGTCACCAATGAATCTGGGTATTCAGATATTCAGCACCGGTCACTATCCCAATACCAGCACTGAATAGCCAGATTTAATTAACTGTGGCAGCTAGCAAAGTTAAAAAAAAAAATGCCAACCACTGTGTCTGAATATTGAACCCGATTGTTTTGTGGCTCATATGTTGGTGGAAGTGATCAATTTTTGTAAATCACTAGAGGCGTTTTATGAATATGCAATTTAAAAATGTAAATAACTAAATAAAACACAATTAAATGCTATGAGGCCAATATTCAAATGTTTTAGGCTTCTAACTTTGAGAACTAAGCTCCTAAATAGACCTCTCTGAAAATTTACTAGGGAAAGGAAAGGTAATTGGATTTCTCAGACGCGTTCAAGACGCGTTACATTCAGGTATAGCGGGTTCATTCTCCTGTCCCCAGAGGGCTTACAATCTAAGGGCCCGGTATTCAAAAGGAACTGAGTTCCTAAATTTAGGCTCCTATGTTAGGATCCCAAATTTGTGCTCTATTTGCAGCCACATTTAGGAGCCCAAGTTTTCAGCTGAAAATTCATCCTAATTTAGGAGCTTAAAATGTATGCTCCTAAATTTAGGATTGCCATTCATTTGCCTAGATTTATGAGCCTAATTTAGGTGCTTAGTGCTGAAAATCAGTTTAAACTCCTAACTTTTCTTCCCCACCCTAAATCTGTCCCCATTGCCACCCGCTTTTTATACTCCTAAATTTAGGAGTTTAGTGAAATATTAAGTAAAAATGTAGGCACTCCACCCTAGTAAATTTTCAAAAAGGCACTGGAAGCCTCTCTTATGGGAATTTTGGGGTACGTTTTCCAAATTGGTTAGTTTTGCACATACCATGATACTACCAAAAAAATGAAGTTATGGCATATCAGCAGAGAGGTTCCAATAAAGACAAAAGTAACCCAAATGCCCTTGAGTACGGAGCAGACAGAACGTAAAGATTCCAAATTACCCCTGCCTACCGATAACTAGATTAATATGAATAAAATACAGTCTCTAAAATGCTTGTATGCAAATGCTAGAAGTCAAATAAATAAGATGTGAGAGTTAGAATATATAGCACTAATGAGAGGTTAGATATGATTGGTATCTCAGAAACATAGTGGAAGGAGGACAACCAGTGGGACACTGTGATACCTGGGTACAAACTATATCGTAATGATAGCCAGATCAAATTGGTGGAGGGAATGCACTCTATGTTAGAGAGGGCATTGAGTCACAAAGGATTATAAAGTTTTGCAGGAAACAAAATTTGCTGTAAAATGTCTATAGATTGAAATTCCAAGTAAAAAGGGGAAGGCGATGGCAGTGGGGTTGTACTATCAACCGCCTGGCGAGAATGAACAAATGGATGATGAAATGCTCAAAGAAATCAGAGAAGCTAACAAAAGTTAGAGCTCAGTAATAATAATGGGTGATTTCAATTACCCCAGTATTGACTCGGGCAGTGTCACAGCAGGACATGCTAGGGAGATAAAGTTTCTAGATGAAATAAATGACTGGGTCTTGGAGCAGCTGGTTCATGAACCGACTAGAGGGTAAGCCATTTTGGACCTTAATAGAGCACCAGATCTGGTGCAAGAGATAAAGGTGTTGGGGCCATTTGGCAATAGTGATCATAGCATGATCGCATATGATTTAATTAATGGAGGAGGGATGGTAAGGAAATCCACAGTACTACCTTTTAACTTTTGAAAAGGAGACTATGATAAAATGAGGAAAATAGTTTAAAAAAACTAAAAGGAGCAGTTGCAAAGGTATAAAGATTTATATCAAGCTTGGGTATTGTTTAAAAATACTATCTTGGAAACCCAGACCAGCTGTATTCCACACTTTAAGAAAAGTGCAAGGAAGTCCAAAAAACTGCCAGCATGGTTTAAAGGTGAGATCAGAGAGGCTGTTGTTGCCAAAAAAGCATCTTTCAGGAAATGGAAAAAAAGAGCCAAATGACAAAAACTGGAAACAGAACAAGCACTGACAAGTTAGATGCAAGGCATTGATAAGGCAGGCAAAGAGAGAATTTGAGAATAAACTTGCTGTGGAAGCAAAAATGCATAATAAAGACTTTTTCAAGTACATTTTTAGCAAAAAACCTGTGAGAGTGTCAGTTGGACCATTAGATGATAGAGGGGCAAAAGGGGCACTAAGAGGGGACAAGGCCATAGCGGAGAGACTGAATGAATTCTTTGTTTTGGTCTTTACTGAGGAAGATTTAGGGATGTTACCCATGACTGAAGTGGTATTTAAAGGTGATACTGTGGAAGAATTGAAAGAAATATTGATACACTGGGAAGATGTATTACAACTATTTGATAAACTAAAGAGTAGCAAATCCCCTGGACCGGATGGTATACATCCAAGGGTGTTGAAAGAACTGAAATATAAGATTGCAGACCTGCTATTAGTAATCTGTGAACTATCATTAAAATCATCTGTAATACCTGAAGATTGGAGGATGGCCAACATGATGCAATTTTTAAAAAGAGTTCCAGAGTGATACGGGAAACTACAGATCGGTGAGCCTGACATCAGTTCCGGGAAAAATGGTAGAAACCATCATAAAGAACAAAATTACTGAACATGTAGATAGTCATGGCTTAATGGGAGACAGCCAACATGGCTTTAGACAAGGAAGATCTTGTCTTACTAAACTGTTATATTTTTTTGAAGATGTGAATGAACAGGTAGACAAAGGTGAGTCGGTTGATATAGTGCATCTGGATTTTCAAAAAGCATTTGACAAGGTCCCTCATCAGAGACTTTTGGCAAAACTAAAAGTCATGGGATAGGAGGCAGTGTACTATTGTGGATCAGGAACTGGTTAAAAGATAGAAAGCAGAGGGTAGGGCTAAATGGTCAATTTTCCCAATGGAGAAGGGTGAATAGTGGTGTTCCCCAGGGATCTGTGCTGAGTCCACTGCTTTTTGACATATTCATAAATGACCTAGGAATGGGAATAACGAGTGAGGTTATCAAATTTGCAGATGACACAAAACTATTTAAACTTGTTAAAACTCAAGAGGATTGTGGAAAATTGCAAGAGGATCTTGATAAATTGGAAGTCTGGGCATCCAAATGGCAGATGAAATTTAATTGGACAAGTTCGAAGTTATGCACCTAGGGAAGAACAACCCAAACTATGGCTACATGATGCAAGGTTCCACATTAGGAACCACCACCCAGGAAAACGATTTAGGTGTCATCGTGGATAACATGTTAAAATCCTCGGCCCAGAGAGCAAATAGAATGCTAGGTATCATAAGGAAAGGAATGGAAAATAAAACAAAGGATATTATAATGCCTCTATACCGTTCCATGGTGTGACCGCACCTTGAATATTGTGTGCAATTCTGGTCACCATATGTTAAAAAGGATATAGCATTATTAGAAAAGGTACTAGGAGCCTCAGGAGCGGGGGCAGTGGCAGGATTTAATCCAACCAGGAACCTGTTCGGATCAATCCTGCCACTGAAGGAGCTGAGTGGGTGGCAGCACAGCATGCCATTTGCATTACCAGCGCTGCACACTCAGCCCACTGGCAGCCACCGCAGGGCAGAAACTCCGTAGTGGCTCAACGGCCAGATCCCCCCACCTGCCAGTGGTTTGACGGCATCAGGATGCTGTTTTCGGCCCAGTTCTGCGAACCCGGCCTGTGGAAGGAACCAGTTCATGTGAACCAGGCCGAACTTGCCGGATCCCACCACTGAGCGGGATGTGTGTGGAGGGGAGGAGGGGGGAGGGAGGGGGATGGAGGGACACTGGGAAAGTAGAAGATAGGAATGAATTAGGTAGTTTATCAAGTAACAAGAGGGCAGAAGGGAAAGGGGAGGGGGCGCAAAATGGGAAAGCAATCTCTATCAATAACAACAATAAAGGTATGGGGGGGCTCAGAACATGGCACAAGTGTAAATTAGTAGACTGTGAAGGGAAACAGGTGCAAGCAGATATTCTCTGTATCCAGGAAAAGCATCTCAAGGTGGGGCAAGAAAAAATGCTTCAAACTAAGGAGTACCCCTATGTATTACTAGCAGTGCGTCGCACTGAGCCCCAGAAAGGCAGCATAGGTGTATTGTTGAGCACACAGGTAAAAGATACGGTGGTGGGGGAATATAGAGACAAGGAAGGAAGAGCTGTGGGGATACGACTGAATGAGGGAGGGAAAGAAATATGGATTATATGTGTATATGAGCCAAATGAACGACAAGCAGAATTCTATGATAGCATATTAGGGGAGCTGGTGCAATTGGGGGGGTGGCCCCCATAATAGTAGGAGGTGATTTTAATCTGTGAATCCTTGTCTGGATAACAGTGGAGGTGGGGCAATAGGCGGAAAAAAGGAGAGGCAGAGCCTGATTCGCTTGAAGGACCCATGGACCTCTGGAGATGCAGGAATCCTTGAAAACAGGGATACACATTTTACTTGCACCCTCATAGCTCCTACAGCAGGTTAGATATGATCTGGGCAAGTGGGAATTGGACCTCTAAGGTAAGGGATGTGGAGAATGGGTCCATAACCTGGATGGACCATGCACCAGTGAGTGTAACGTTTGACTGGGCATTCAAGATGAGGGCCTTAAATTCTGGAGACTCAGTGACTCTCTATTAGAAGAAGAGGGCAATGTGGAATACATTAACAAAGTGATTAGGGAGTACATTCATTTTAATGCAAACGGGTAAGTGGAATCAGGTATGGGATGGGATGGCTTGAAAGCAGTGGTAAGAGGGCACTTGATAGGAATTGCATCAAAAGCAAAAAACACTCCGCAAAAAAGTAGAGCGCGAGTTACTACAAACTATAAAAGGCTTAGAGGAGAGTCATCAGTGTGACAGACACCCAAGGGTATTGGAAGAATTGAAAATGTTGAGAATGGAGCTTAGTAGGCTGTAAACCAGCTTAATAGCACATGAATTAAATGTTATTAAACGAAATTACTTTGAAGGTGGTAATAGGGCTGGAAGACTACTAGCGAGCAGGCTTAAGGTTAGAACACAACAAAGCACTATTAGTGCTATCAGGAATGACAAAGGAGAAATGGAGTATAGAAACAATGAGACACGGTAGGTGTTCTGGAACTATTATAGCCAGCTTTACAGTAGCGAGATCAAACAGGGGGAAATAAAAAGTGCCCAGTACCCGAAAAACTGTGAATTAACATCTATAGATGCAACAGAAATAGAAAAACTAGACAAGAAGATCAGCAGAGAGGAGGTGCAGGAGGCCATCAAGACCCTCAAGATGGGCAAGGCCCCTGGATTTAGATGGTTTTACAGCTAAATTTTATAGAGTGTTTAAAGACCAATTAAACCACATACTAACAGAGGTCTTCAATGATCCACTGGCTAATAAAAAAAAAATTCCCCAGTGATAGAAACATAGAAACATGACGACAGAAAAAGACCACATGGCCTATCTAGTCTGTCCTTCCATATCAGCCACTACAACAATCCCCTTTTCCCTTTAGAGTTCCTCTGAGTATGTCCCATGCTTCTTTGAATTCAGTACTATGAATGAGGCTGGGATAACGATCATACCCAAACCGGGCAAAGATATAATTGTATGAGAATCATATAGACCAGTCTCACTAATAAATTTTGATACAAAAATATTGACGACCAGGCTGCAAGGAGTGATCCCCAAATTAGTGAATAAAGACCAAACAGGGTTTGTACGGGGTAGGCAAGGAGGAGATAACATTCAGAAAATCCTAATCATAACATGGCAGTTGCAAACATCTGGACAGAAGGCGCTTTTGTTACAGTAGATGCTGAAAAAGCATTTGATAGAGTAGAATGGCCATTTATGTTACAAGTATTAGAAAAAAATGTGCCTAGGAAGTAATTTTATTAGGTGGATTTGAACTTTATATGCCAACCCCAGTGTCTGTATCAGAGTCAATGAGGATACTCTGAACTGTTCAACTTAGGGAGAGAGACAAGGCAGGAATGCCCCCTCTCGCCATTGTTATTTGCCCTAGGGGTCTATCTGGAAGCAGGTGGATATTAAGGAAGTACAGATGGGGAAAACGGAAGCGAAAATACCATTATTTTGCATATGATGTCATCTATACTCTGAGAGAACCCCTCACTACATTACCAGTACTAATGAGGGAAAGTGAGAATTATAGTGCAGTATCTGGCTATAAATTCAGTGCAAGTAAAACAGAAATCCTAGGTTTCAATCTCCCAGAGAACTTAGAAAGGAGATTGCAGGAGGGTTTCCCTTTTAAGTGGTTACAGAAATTGTTTAGATATTTAGGAATACAACTGGGAAACACAACAAAGCACCTTAGAAGCTGAAACTATGATCCATTAATAGAGACCATAACAAAAGACCTGCAAAAATCTGTATCTGTCTTGGCTGGGGCGCATTGCAGCCATTAAAATGAATGTACTTCCATGAATATTATTTTTGTTTGCCTTAATATCTTGGGGCTGTCTCAAAAGCCTATATAAAAAAGCTTCAAAATATGATCATGGACTTGATTTGGGCGGGGAGGGCATCCAGAGTCTCCAGAAAGGTAATGTTTATGCGAAGGGAGGAAGGGAGGTTGGATGTCTCTCACCTGGCAAGCTATTATTAAGCAGCCCAGCTTAGGGCTTTGTTAATATGGAAAGGGGAAGGGGAGGTTACTCATGGGGGACAAATGGAACAGAAAGGAAATGAAAAGCTGGACCCATGGATATGGGACCCACATTATAAAGAAGACAAAGGGGGAACAGAAAATCCATACTTAGCCTTGATGCAGAAAATGTGAATGGGAGCTAGATGGAAACTCATGGTAACTAAGCGGTACTCCCGGAGGGCCTTTTTAGTGGGAACCAGAGATTTTAAACCAGGAATGCAAGGGGGGAGATTTCAGGAGTGGGGACATAAGGGGTTACAGCGATTTGGACAATTATTGAACAAGGAGGGAGAGATTCTTCCCTTCACACAAATTCAGGAGCAATATAAGCTGGAACCCAAAGATTATTACACCTCCATGCAAGTGTATTATTTTATGAGTCAAAGTAAAGTTCAAAGTGATTTAAAGCTACCATTAACCCCCTTTGAACATATCATGGACATAGCGGGAGTGCCGAAAGGAACATTATCACTCTTGTATAAAGGGATATTGACATCAGAAGGTGGGGGAATAGAATGCCATCGTAAAAGGGAACAAGAGAGAATTGTTACGTACAAGCAGGAAACCGGCACCTGGAACCGCCTTGAGACTCCGAATATACTGGACACCCACACGCATACAAGCACTTACAGGGTATTCAGGAGGGCAATGTGGGAAGGAGTGTGGGGAAAGGGGGGATTTAAAGCATCTCCTATGGGATTGCCCTAAAGTAGAATAAATATAGTGGTTGGCTGTGGAAAGCCTATATTATGAAGTCGCTGGGGTTCGAGTACACATGGAACCTACTGTAGTAATATGAAATGAGATATGTGCAGGAGGGGATCACAACTTGGAAAGATTCCTGGGATACTGTGTAAGTGCAGCCCGAATGGCGTTAACTGCAAAGTAGAAGTTGTCAGAAGCATCCACGCTCGCAGATATACAGGGTAGATTAGAACAGCTAGGGTGTACGTGTGAAATAGCAGCATATAAACATAATTGAAAGGATACGTGTGAAAGACTATGGCGCTGGTATGGGGAATGGCGCATTATGCAGAAATTGGAATTGAGGAAAGGAAATGGTTGAATAGCAATATAAAAGAGGGGGGTTAGGGGGTAGGGAAGGGAGGGGGTGGGGAGTAAGAGTACAGAGAGTATATGTGACTCAATAATAAAGAGGTTCTCGGGAATAAAATGGAAAGGGGAAATGAAGAGGATGTTTTGTTGGTTTAAGGGAAATGCACATAACACATGACAGTGAATGTTACTGAGTAATTTTTGTAGTGTATTAAGTAACATTTACTTTTATATGTTATATTGTAATGGAACACAAGAGCAATGGACAGTGTAAGATTTGATAACCACTTAATAAAAACTTCAATTACAAAAAACAAAAAATCATTATAAAATGGAACGGCCCATAATGAAAACTTCCTCGTAATAGATGATTACACCCCCATTGATTAATCTGCTCATATTGCCAAGGGGATATAATACATTTCAACAATAATTCATCAGACTGTAAAAATGAATAATTAAAAAACTAAAATGTCACGCTTACTGATATTGTGTTATGCTAGATAACTGATAAGTGTCCTGCCTATTGTTCGGCTGTTCTACAAAGAGAGTGTGCATCTAGAGTAAGGATTTGTAAGAAAGGAAATGTGCCAATTTGGCATTTCAGTTAGATTTCACACCAAAAGGAGTAGCCATGGGAATCCAAAAACAAAAGTAGAGGAAAGGAATATACAATTTTGTTAAAGCGTGGATAAGGCATTAAAATATATTTATCTTGGGATACTACTAACATTTAATATCTAGCAATTTTACAATTATGTAGCATGATGAGTTTTGAATTTTGCACTGTGAATATAAACAGACTCATTGGAGTGAATAAAGGACGAAGCTCTTGTGAATAGAAACTTTTTTTAGGAAAATGAATGATAAATAATTAAGTAGTAAAAGAGAGTTAAGGTTGAAACTAAAAAACTTAAATAAACAAATGACTATAAAAACTAATTAAAAATAATAAATATTGCCCGGTAGATAAAACATTTCGGAGGTTTAGGAACAAAAATGCAATTAATACGACTAAGACATTAAGACCCAGTGTTTCCAAAGAGCTGTAATGTTATTAACCAATTGGATATTACTCATTAGGCTATAACATAGAACTGATAAACCAACCATATAAACCCTGACGCCACACTTTCCAAAACAAATCACTTTCCAAGACTTAATAATTGTGCTACCTGATGTACGGCAGTTCCCCCAGCAAAATTTGCAATTAGTGTGAATCTTCGCAGAGAAGGGGAATGCGAAGGCACATTTCACATCAACACGGGGGTAGCCATGTAAACCTATAAACGAGGAGACTCTTCCTCGAGGGGAAGTAATATCAAGTTACAATGTAGCACGGATACAACTGTAAGCTTCTATTAATCTTAGGGCATTGCAGGCACCTAACATTTGACTGTCTTATGATTACATGACTTAATGCCGAACAAAACCTTTTTATAAAGATTCACACTAGATGCAGATCCTTGCTGGTGGACTTCTGTTCCTAAACCTCTGAATTGTTTTATCCACCGGGCAATATTTATTATTTTTAGTTAGCTTTTAAGGTCATTTGTTTATTTAAGTTCTTTTACTACTTAATTAATTATTTATCATTCATTTTCCTAAAAAAAGTTTATATTCACTAGGGCTTCATCCTTTATTTACTCTGAGTCTGTTAATATTTACAGTGCAAAATTCAAAACTACTTATGCTACATAATTTTAACCCTTTCACGTCCACATAATTGTTTTGTAACTGAACTTTTTTTTTTTGTATTTTTTTATTAAGATTTGAGCTAAATGATGCAGAATATAAAGGTTTTTTGAAAAAATTTTATTTCTAAGAAACAATATTTACTGTTGCCATATGGCAACTACGGTCCAGAATGGCTGAAAATTAAAAACTGTTTTGGCATCAGTTTAATTTACTGCTGGGTGTGATAGTTTAAATAACAGTTTTTTTCAGATGTCAAGCACAGATACACATCACATTTCGCACACAGTGTGCGGATTTTTTAGAAATATAGAATCCGTTGAAAACTTTTGGGGAAAATTTGAAGGTTGCCATGTGGCAACAACAGCCATGAAAGGGTTAAAATAGTAAGCGTGGATCTTTATCATATAAAAACTCTATATTCTTTCCACCTTTTCTTGATCATCTCAGCATCATTCAACATAGAACTTTGAGCATCTTGTAACATTCCAATTCGAGGCTGGAATTTTTTCTTTAACTCTCGTAGATTTAGGAAAGCCGATCTTGTTCTTCCTCTAATAGTTTCTGCTTCTATTACCTTGCATGTGTCATTGTAGTACTTTTCCTTGTCCTGTCTTGCTGCATATTGGAAATCTCTCTTGAGTTCTGCAATTGTCTTTCTTTCTCCTCTGGCTTTAGATTCTCTGCGTTTCTGGGCAATTTTCAGAGTTTCTTCCGTCATCCATTTTGGCTGTTTTTGCTTTTTCACCTCTTGTAGAGACTTCTCACTTTCTTCCAGCACAACCTTCTTGATGTCATTCCATAACTCCTCTGGAGCTCTGTCATTTGATCCTGACAACTGGCAAAATTAACAAGTTCATCGTTGAAGGAGAAGAAATTGAAATCGTGGACAACTTTAACCTACTTGGATCAACTATCAATAAAGAAGCAACAAGCAGTCAAGAAATCCGACGACACATTGCTCTTGGCAGAATGTCTATGAAAGACCAAGACAAGATTCTCACGAGCAGAGATGTCTCTCTCCATACAAAGATTCGACTTGTTCAAGCCATGGTATTTTCAATAACATCATATGGATGTGAAAACTGGACAGTGAAAAAGATAGACAGGAAGATAATTGATGCCTTTGAATTAGGGTGCTGACGGCGAATACTGTGTATACCATGGACTGCCCGAAGAACACACCAGTCAGTACTAGAGGAGATCAAATCTAAGCTTTCTTTAGAAGCTAAGATGACAAGACTTCGACTTTCATACTTTGGACACATCATGCGAAGAGAGAGATCATTAGAGAAGGACATACATCCCAGGATACTGAAAGAGCTCAGAGAGGTTCTTGCAGGGCCATTAAAGGATGTTTTCAACAGATCCTTGGAAACAGGAGAGGTTCCTCAGGACTGGAGAATGGCTGATGTCATACCTCTACACAAAGTGGTGACAGGGAAGAAGTGTCAAACTACAGGCCTGTGAGCCTTACCTCAGTGGCAGATAAAGTAATGGAGACGCTCCTGAAAGAGCGAATAGTGAACTTTCTCAAAACCAACAGGATGCAAGACCCGAGGCAACATGGTTTTACCGAAGGACGATCCTGCCAAACAAATCTGATTGAGTTCTTCGACTGGGTGACCAGGGAACTGGATCAGGGGCATGCAATGGATGTCATCTACATGGATTTCAGCAAAGCCTTTGATACTGTTCCTCAAAGAAGGCTTATCAATAAACTCAGTAGCTTGGGGATGGATCCCAAAATGGTAAATTGGATCAGAAATTGGTTGACTGACAGATGACGGAAGGTGATTGTAAATGGAGCTCAATCAGATGAATGGAAGGTGGTTAGCGGGGTGCCCCAGGGATCGGTCCTGGGCCCGGCACTGTTCAATGTATTTGTGAGCGATATTGCTGAAGGGCTGAACGGAAAAGTCTGTCTTTTTGCAGATGACACAAAAATTTGCAACAGAGTGGACTCCCCCAAGGGAGTGGTTACATGAGGAAAGATCTACAAAAGCTGGAAGAATGGTCTAATGCTTGACAGTTACGATTTAATGCAAAGAAGTGCAGAGTCATGCACTTGGGTAGCAGAAATCCAAGGGAAATGTATGCGTTAGGGGGCGAGAGGTTGGTGTGCACGGATAAGGAGAAAGACCTTGGTGTGATTATTTCTGAAGATCTCAAGGTGGCAAAACAGTGCGACAACGCGGTGGCAAAAGCCAGGAGGATGTTGGGCTGCATACAAAGAGGAATTACCAGCAGAAAGGAAGAGGTACTTATGCAACTGTACAAGTCACTGGTGAGGCCTCACCTGGAATACTGTGTTCAGTTTTGGAGACCATATCTTGCAAAGAATGTAAAAAGACTGGAAACTGTTCAGAGGAAGGCGACCAAAATTTATTTATTTATTTATTTAGACAGTTTTGTATACCGCCTTATCCTTCAATCAAAGCGGTCACAACACAATTGGGGGATACATTTAACACACGGGGATATTAGACACATACACTAATACTTACAGGGAACATGGGCAATGGAGGGTTAAGTGGCTTGCCCAAGACCACAAGGAGCACCTGTGGGACTAGAAACCCCAGTCCTTCCGGCCCAAGGTTGCTGTCCTCTAGTGGGATTTGAACCCCCGACCTTCCGGCCTGAAGTACCTTGCCCCAACCACTAGGCCACTCCTCCACTCCTCCAAAATGATTTGGAGCCTGCGCCAGAAGCCTTATGAGAAGAAACTAGACCTAAACATGTACACTTTGGAGGAGAGGAGGGACAGGGGAGATATGATTCATACCCTTAAATACTTAAAGGGAAATAATGAACGAACAAACCTCTTCCAAAGACGGGGAAGCTGTAAAACTAGAGGGCATAACAGGAAGCTGCAAGGTGGTAAATTGAAAGGCAATGTCAGGAAATACTTTTTTACTGAAAGGGTGGTGGATGCTTGGAACGCCCTCCCAATGGAAGTGGTGGGGGCAAACATGGTGACGGAATTCAAAATGGCATGGGACAGACACAGTGGATCCCTTTACAGCAACAGGATAAAATCAAAATAAATTGAACCATCTAAATTCTCAACAAATAGGGGTGTCCTACATGGAGTGGTGGGTTCACCCCTAAACAAAGATGTGGGGAGGGGTGGCCTGCATGGAGTGGCAGGTGCAACTACTCTTGCCATCATACTGGGCAGACTAGATGGACCATACTTATCTTTATCTGCCGTCATTTACTAAGTTACTATGTAAATCCAGGAAAGTGCCTGGATTAGATGGATTTACATCAAAATTTTACGAAGTGTATCAGGAACTACTTAATCCCATATTAACAGAAGTGTTCAATGACATTCTAAAGTATAAGAAATTGCCAGGGTCGATGGAGGAAGCAGGTATAACGGTGGTATTAAAACCAGGGAAAGATAGCAATGTTTGTTGATCATATAGGCCGATTTCCCTATTAAATCTAGACGTTAAAATCATAGATAAAATATTAGCAAATAGACTCCAAAGGATACTGCCACACCTACATTAGTTAAGGATCAAACTGGATTTGTTAAGGGGAGGCAAGAAGGAGATAATATCAGGAAAATAGGAAATCTGACATGGAAGATGCAAACTACTGGAAAGCAAGCACTATTTATAACCATAGATGCTGAAAAAGCTTTTGATGGGGTAGAGTTGCAGGTTTTACATGGATTGGGAAGCAATTTTGTGGAGTGGATATGTGCATTACATGCGAATCCAGCAGCTAGAGTAAGGGTTAACTGAAGTTATTCATAAAAATTTAAATTAGAGAGAGGTACAAGGCAGGGGTGCCCGTTATCCCCGGTACTGTTTGCATTGGTGATGGAATCCCTAGCAGAAAGGATAAGGAAGTAAACAGATATTAAGGGAATACAAATGGGACTAATAGAATCTAAGATAGCACTCTTTGTGGACGATGTAATCTTAACATTGAGTGAACCATTAATTTCTTTACCAGTGTTAATGCGTGAAATTGAGA
This sequence comes from Ichthyophis bannanicus, assembly GCA_033557465.1. NCBI lineage: Eukaryota > Metazoa > Chordata > Amphibia > Gymnophiona > Ichthyophiidae > Ichthyophis > Ichthyophis bannanicus. The sequence goes on along the minus strand of CM066042.1, from coordinate 252,279,395 downwards.
GATATAGTGAGATTTCGGGGTATAAAATAAATTTAATAAAAACTGAGGTATTGGGCTTCAACCTTCCTGGAAATCTTGAGGAGAGACTCCAGGGCAAGTTCCCTTTTAAGTGGGTAAAGAGTACGTATAGGTACCTAGGGAATAATATCAAACTTCTCAGAGTTTGGAACTATGACGCACTAAATGTGGTGGAGTTGCCCTCCTCTACTGTTCTTCTCTTGCCCTGTCTGAATTAACCGCTTCCTTTCACCATTATCCTGAGGCCCTTTTGATCTGCTTGCACTCTTCCCCTCCTTTTCATTTTCTCCTTCTCTACTGCCTTCCCCCACCCCACCCTTCCCCCCCACTCCTAGTCTTGCTCTATAGGATGCACTCCTCCTGACACTTGCAGAGGCCTCTTTCCATTACCCTCACTTTTACATCTTAGGTGATTTTAATATACACTTTGACATCTTCAGAAGGCCCGCAATAAATCATTCTCTTATCTTTCAGACCTTAATCTCGTTCCCTTTGTTCACTTTTCCATCCATGCTGCTGGACATACCTTAGACCAACTTGTCTCTGCTCCATCTGGTCCTTTTCCTCCCTTCTCCCTTTCCGGTCTTCTACTCCCCTGGATGGACCATTCCTATTTGTTCTTTTCTCTACAGCTCATGTTTTTTTCCTGTCCACAGTCTGTCTCCATCTCCCCCTGCTCCTACAACCGTCTGGACTTGGAAACTTATCACCGAGGTCCCAACTACTTTTCTCTCTTCTGATATGATTCTCCCTGCTGATTTCTACACCCTCCTTGTTGACGATCAAGTGCAGAACTAGCACTCCCGGCTTCAATTTGCTGTTGATCAGGTGTTACCTCTCTGCCCCAAATGTCTCTCAAGGAAATGTCACTGCCGCTGGTATCACTCTGGGCTGCTTGTACAATGGTCTCACTTACACCATGCTGAACATCGCTGGCACAAACAACATACTGCAGGATCTCTGTCTGCTTTTAGGTGCCATCACCATTTCTACAAGACTGCGATCATCCATGTGAAAAGGACTATTATTCCAATATTATTGACTCTTCTTTTAATCATTCTAGAGCACTGTACTCAGCCTTCTCCCAGCTAACGTGCCCTCATTTCGCATCTCCTGCCTCATTACCCTTCCCTGATCAATTTGCTCATTTTTTTCTTGACAAGACTGCTAGCCTTCGCTCCACCTTTCCACCCATTTCACCTTTTTCAATCCTTCTGCCTGAGACCTCAGGTGCTACATCTCCCTCTTCTGCTCTTGGTCATACTTGGAGCTCTTTAATCCCATCTCATCTGCCGCACTCTCCAAACAAATTTCCTCCTCATGTAAGACTACTTGCCATCTTGATCCTATCCCTTCCTCTTGGCTCTCTGAACCTGCTCTTGCCCTCCTCCCTTCTGCACTGTCCATTATCAATTCTAGTTCGTCCTCTGGCATCCTTCCTCTGATTTGCAAACATGCTCTCATTCGTCCCATCCTCAAGCATACCTCTTTGGATACGACGTCCCCAACCAGCTACAGACCTACTACTACTACTTATCATTTGTATAGCACTAGAAGGCTTTCGCAAAGTTGTAGAGACATATGTAAAAGATAGTCCCTGCTCATCAGACTGGTCTCCAATTGCCCCTTCCTGTCAAAGATCCTGGAAAAACTCATCTTCTCACAGCACTTCATCCCCATCAAACAGGTTTTTGCCCAAGCCACAGCACAGAAACCATTATACTATCTCTCCTCAGCGAAGTTCATGAATCCCTGGATAAAGGTAACATTACCCTCTTAGTCTCTCTTGATCGCTCCACCACTTTTGATCTTCTCGACCATTCCATTCTTCTCTCTCGTCTCCACCACTTCAGTCTTCGTGACACTGTCCTTCATTGGTTTGCTTTTTTCCTTTCGGAGTGATCTTTCTCCACCTCTGCTTTCTGTCCCCTAGATTGTGGCGTCCCACAAGATCCTGTCCTTGCTCCTCTATTATTCAATGTCTTCCTTTCCTCTTTTGCTCTCCTCATCCAACAACTTGGCATCTGCGCACAGGGGCGGCCCAAGAGGGTGCGGGGCCATCTGCGGAGACTCATTGCGGGGCCTCATTTGCGTAAATATTTGCATAATGTTAACATGCGCTAGCTTTTAGTAAACATGCCTCTTAATGAGTGTCTGGATAATGAAAGACTACCGGATTTCTGCATTACTATACTCCAGTGCCAACCGCCAGGCACATTAGGAAGTACTATAAACACTGCCCATTTAGAACCTGTAGCAAACCCACCATATCATAACAGCACTACCAGGACTCACAAAGCACCAAATCCTACCTATCAAAAAGGCAACACTGCAAATATTAAACCAATACATCTCAGAGAATACCAATACCTCTCCTATTGGGGAAAGAGAACAAGTGGCACTGTCAAATAGAAACTACATGAACAGAATACCTCAGTTCAGTCACACATGTAGAACATAGACTGTCACCAAACAAAGAACAAGGGATCACAATTTAGAAATAGGAAGACAATAATTAAATTGAGAACCCCAAAAGCCAAACTTGGAATGTACAACAACACTGGAGAAATAAAGCTATAAATTAATTTTCTCTTTTACTGAACAAAAACACAAAGACATTAGCGATACACATTTCCCAGAGCTGACATATTCCATTTTATAAATTCAAAATAAAAAATATTTTTCTACCTTTTGTTTGGGCATTTTATTTTTCAGTTGCAATTGCTCCTGTCACTTTCTTCTGGTTTCTTCGTATCTTCTGTGAGCTCTCCATTTGTACTTTCTTCTCTCTTCTAGATTTTTTCCATTCTCTCTCTATATCTGCTTTAACATACTTATCTTTCCCCCTTTGCTCTTTCCTCCATTTCTTTCTTTATTCCTTTATCATCCACTCAAATTTCACCCTTCCATCCTCAATCCCCACTTACTCTCCCAATTCCCAGCCAATCATAGCTTTTTCTTCCCTCCAAAAATATCTTTCCCCCTGTCCATCCTCATTCCCCATCCCCATTCCCTTCTAGTTCTCCCCCAACTTCAGCTCCCTTCTAGTCCCATTCTCCAATGCCATTTTCAGTCCAAGCTCCCCCCATCAGCCCATTTCCAATCCTAGCCCCCCATCAGCCCATTTCCAATCCTAGCCCCCCATCAGCCCATTTCCAATCCTAGCCCCCCATCAGCCATTTCCAGTCCAATTCCAGCACCTATCAGCCCATTTCCAGTCCAAGCTCCCCCCATCAGCCCATTTCCAGTCTTAACCCCCTCATCAGCCATTTCCAGTCCTATTCCAGCCCCCCATCAGCCCATTTCCAGTCCTAGCCTTCATTCCCTTGGTCTCCTCTGTCCAGTATCTTGCTCTTACCCTAGTCTCGGTGTTGACCTTTTATGACCACATCATTTCTGTCATCTGCAAATTCCTTTACACTCTGCACCAGATCAGAGCTCTTCACCACCTCCTTTCTCTCTCTGCCCTACCTTGCTGTGCTCTTTTTTGATTTCCCATCTGGACTACTGTCACATTGTTTATGCAGGACTTCCCAGACATCAACTTCATCTCCAACTCATCCAGAATACTGCTGTTCATCTTCTTACTCATGCTTTTCACTATGATCATGTCACTCCCCTTCTGCTACATTTTTATTGGCTCCCCATCCAGCATCATATCCATTTTAAGATTCTTGCACCAGACAGCAAACCCCCTTTTGTAGGAATAAGATTTTCCCGTTGAGGCACTCCTGGAGGCCAAAAGGACATCGGTCAGACCGGCTGGCAGGGCTTAATTTGTGCCAGAATGGGGTGGAACGGCATTCTTGCACTTCTTGAGGCAGAAGCAGGGCTTGATTAAATCCCAGGGGATCCCATCTTACCCCCTCCCCCACTACACACACACAAACCCATGATAGCAGGCAGCAGAGAATGATACCCCTTCTGTCTGCCCTCAGGGGTCTGATCTCTCGTGACCAGACAGAAGGGGTCTTTGCCCTGATTGTGGTCCTCTTCTGTTCATGGGAGATCAGATGCTCATGGGCAGAAGAGGAGAAGAAAGCAGCGATCGTGGCAAAAGCTGCTCCTGTCTGCCCATGGGAGATTGATCCCCATGGGCAGGACAGAAGGGCGAGTCTGGGAGGCAGCAGGCTGCCTATGAGGATCCTATCTGCCGCAGACAGAAGAGGAGGAGGGATTGTGGCAAAAGCCTCTACTGTCCTGCTCGCGAGAGATTGATCTCCTGCGGGCAGAAGAGAAGAGAAAGCTGCAATTTCAGCAAAGGCCCCTTCTGTTTGCCCACAGGAGATCAATCCCCAAGGGCAGGATGGGAGGGGAAAGCTTGGAAGGCAGTAGGCTGCCCACAGGCAGAAAACAGACGTATCCTGGGCCTGATGGGAAAAGAAAGGTCAGACTGGAGAGGAGGGAGAGCAATGGGGCAGCAGAGGTACAAACAAAAAAAATGGAGGATGGGGTAATGAAGGATGGAGGGTGGGAGTGGAAGTGGAACAAAGTATGGTGAGGGGTTGGAAGGAGAAGAGAAGAGTGAGGGGTGTTGAAGGTTAAAAGCTAACAGCTTTATAAATGCTTAATAATAATAATAATAATAATAAAAGGATGAATACAGGGAGAAAAGGGCACAATGTATGTGTATATGCCAAAAGGTGCATCTCCGTACCCAGAAGATACTCACATACACAAGCACCCCACCCCCATACAACAGAGGCACACACACAGGCACCCCAGCTCTGTTCCACAGGTGCGCGCACACACACACTCACACCACACAGTACTCACATACACATGCACAGGCACCCTACCTCTGAACAACACACACAGGCTCCCCAGCTCTGCAGCCTTGCACCCCACCCATACAAAAGCATCCACCACAACATCCCACACACAGATGGGCAAACCACTATTGCACCACACAAGCACTCACACACACTTTTTCATATTTCTGTCTAAAGATTCCTCTTGCAGCCCCGATACACACACTTTATCATCTCTCTTCAAACTCTTCCACCCTCCCCAGACATGTATGAGTTTGCACATGGAGGAACGTCAGTGGAGGATGGAGGCAATGGGGAGGGGGGTGCAGGTCGTAACAGCCACTGGCTCAAGAGATTGTGGACTGGCTCCTCAATACAAACAAAATTTGTCAAGGCCTGGCGGATGTATAGATTCCATTGTCCCACCTCCTCTCCCTGTTCTGTGCTGCTACGGTCATATTAATTCTTAAAACAGCTACAGGAGCATTTTCATTTGCTCCCACAGCAATGCTGTACTGAAGCAGCCCAGCCATGGCATTTTTAGTAAAGCAAAATAAGTACTTCCTGCTTTACTAAAAATGCTGTGGCCGGGTTTCTTCAGTACAGCACAGTCACGGAAGCAAACAAAAATGCTCCCCGCTGCTGTGTTAACTTAGGAACAAGTAGGGAGAGGTAGAGAAAATGTAGCTGACCGCAAAGTGATGTGGGGATAAGAGGTGGCCAATAGATAAATTTGATGGGGGTGGGAGCCTGGGACTAGGGGCCTGATATAGGATGAGGAAGGGAGGAACTGGAAAGGAGCTGATGCACTGGAATGGTGGTGGAGAGGCTGGTACTAGAAGAGGGTCAATGCTGGAATGGGGGGCTGTGACTGGAAATAGGCTGATACAGGGTTTGGAGGAGGACTGGGAATGGGCTGATACTGGGGTTGGGCAAAACTGGAACTGGAACTGGGATGGGGGAATTGAGACTGGAATAGGCTGATACTGGTGCTAAGGGGTGGCTGAGACTGGAAATGGACTGATACTGAGGCTGGGGGGAACTGGGACCATAAACAGGCTGATACTGGGGCTGGGGAGACTGAGAATGGAAATTGGCTGATACTGGTGCTGAGGGTACTGGAAATGGGCTGATACTGGCTGGGGGGGGGATGAGAGACTGGGACTCACATACACATGCCCATTTTCAGCTACAGTTCCCCTCAAGGCCCAGTCCATTTCCAGTCCCAGTACCCCCCAGCCCCAGTATTGGACAATTTCCAGTCCCAGTCCCCCCTCCCATGCCTAATATCAACTCATTTCCTATCCCAGACGGGGGACTGGGATGGGAAATGAGTTGATACTGGGCATGGGAGGGGGGACTGGGACTGGAAATTGCCCGGTACTGGGACTGGAAATGGACTGGGCCTTGAGGGGAACTGTGGATGAAAATGGGCTGATACTGGGGCTAGGGAGGGCTGAGACGGGAAATGAACTGATAATGGGGCTAGGGGAAACTTGGACCAGAAATGGACTGATATTGGGGCTAGGGGGTGGGACTGAGACTGGAAATGGGCTAATAGTGGGGCTGGGCATGGAAATGGGCTTATGCTGGAGGGAGACTAGGACTGGAAGGGAAGCCAAGGTGAGGGATACTGTTAACATGTCGCTTCAGTGTATGAATCTGTAGTAGTCTGGCTTGTTCTCTTTTTTCCAACTAGAGGTTACTGGTGTTTTAGAATATTTGCAGTGTTGATATTTCATAAGTAGGGTTGAATTCTTAGATTTGGTGCTGATGTTGTGTCCATTGCAGGCTTTTGTGTTGTGATGCACAATATTTGACAGTAGAGGGAGTTGGTGGCATTGTCACTGATTGAGACCAGAATTTGAATGGAATCTTTTTTTGTATGTTGAGTTGTTAAGTGAAAACCCTACTTCTGCTCTGTTATTGGGGGCATTTTATTTATTTATTTATTTATTTATTTATTTATTTATTTAACAGTATTTCTAAACCGCCTTATCTTAATAATCAAGGTGGTATCACAGCAAGCAATCAGGTAAAGTGTGTGTGTTGTACATGCAGTGAGGATAAAACTTAGTTGTGTGAGGGATGTGTTGGGTGCTTGATTTGTTTGAGCTATATACAGGGTGGGCTATTTACAGTGGTGGGCTATTTTATTAGTGAATCTGGGAGTGCTGTATGTAAATGAATAATTATACCCTATCAGACAAATGAATAAATATGCCCCATTCAAAGGCAACTATGCGTTTGCTGGCAAATGCATAAAGCCTATGCATTTCAAAAAAATATGTATATTTGTGTGTATATGTGGGCCATGTTAGGGGAGGAGCAAGGGTAGGCCAGAAAATTATCCAGATAGTGGCAATATTCAGCCACTATTTAGGTAAGTTACATGTTTAGTTTAGGACTACCAAATAGCAGGCCTAGCCTAAGCAGATAGTTTATTCACCAGTGCTATAAACAAAAGTATGCAAATACTTCTGGCCCTGGTCCTGACTCCACAGGTCACTTCCGGCCCCGCCGACAGTTCCATTTCTATTTTGTCTACAAATTAAGCCCTGGAGCTCGGATAACATTAACCTCTCAACATTCACGCTGTGAGGGCCAAGGACTGAATGTTGGGGTGCAACATCATCCTGTTCTGCAAAATCATATCCAGTATGTGGCCCTGCCAGAGTGGCTCCTAACTGGAGAGCTGTAGCAGGAGAGGGAACCATGGTTGTCTGGACCAGTGAGGAGCAATGAGAATCATCATGCCTCCGTCTGTTTTGAGCTTCAGGAGGGTTTTTGAAATGAGAGGTATTAGAGAATACACATACAGAAGACCCTCTCTCCAATGTAGGAGGAAAGCAACTGAGGCTAGTCTGCTGTGTGATCTTAGTCTGGAACAGAACTAATCCACCTGGGCATTTTTCAGAGTGGCGAACAGATCTATTGAGGGGGTGCCCCACTCCCAAAAGATGTGAGCCGCAACCTCCCTGTCCAGTGTCCATTCATGTGGCTGGAGGACTCGACTTAGTCTGTCTACCAAAGTGTTTTGTTTGGTAGGTATGTAGCTCTCAAGTCCATCCCATGCACAATGGCAAACTTCCAAAACCTGGCTGTTTCCCAACACAAGAGGTACGAACCCATTCCTCCCTGCTTGTTGATGTAGAACATTGCTACCTGATTGTCAGTCTGAATCAGGACAATTTGATTGGCCAGCCGATCCCGGAAAACCTTCAGAGCATTTGCTATGGCTTTTAACTCCAAGAAGTTGATCTGATGGAGACTTTCTTGGAAGACCAATCTACCTGTGTGTGGAACCCATCAAGATGAGGCCCCCTCCCAACCCAGCTTAGATGTATCTGTCATCAAAACCTTTTGCGATGGAGTAATTTGGAAAGGGAGACCTCTGAGCAAATTGTGCTGGACTGTCCATCGCTGTAATAACTGAATGAGTGGATTGGTGATACACAGACAATCCCCGAGTCAACCCTTGGCTTGGGTCTACTGAGTCATCAGAATCCATTGAGCCTGTCTCATATGAAAATGTGCCAAAGGTTTTACATGTACCGTGGAGGCCATATGGCCTAATACTGTCAACATCTTGCGAGCCGTGATCTGCTGAATCTCCTGCAGCAGCGCTGTCAATCTGAGGAGTCTTATTGTGCAGGAGGAAGGCTCTCGCTTGAGTTACGTCGAGCAGGGTTCCTATGAATTCCAATTGTTGGGTAGGTTGTAGGTGGGATTTCAGGTAATTTATTATGAATCCTAGTAGTTCCAACACCCAAATGGTCAACCGAGTTGATTCTTGAACCTCTTCCAGAGTGAAACACCAGCCGACTTTTAAATTTAATAACACCCCTAGCCGTGGCACCATGGGATGGTCGCGTTCTCCTCCTCCTCCCCACTCCAACAGCTAAGAGCAGACCTGATCTGAGGCAACCAAACCACAAGTAACATCACCATGTAAGCATCCTCTATATGTAACCCTTGATATAATGGAATGTAACCCACGATGACCAACCTGCTTGGAATGTATGTATTTATGTATACCGTGTGTGTATTAGATGTGCAGTAGTACTAGTAGTAGTTATGGGAGACAGCCAACTTGGTTTTGCCCTAACTAGATTGCTGCTCTGTGCGCATTTCTGTTGTCTTAATTAGACTGTAAGCTCTGATGAGCAGGGACTGTCCCTCTCTATATGTCTGTACAGTGCTGCGTGAGGTAGCGCTATATAAATGTTAAATAGTAGTAGTAGTAGTGGTATTCTTGATCAGTCAGTCATCCAGATAGTGGAAAACAAACTCTCCCACCACCTGGAGGTAAGCAGCTACTGCCACGAGGCATTTTCTAAAGAGCACCACTCTGTACTGGAAGTGTTGTCCCTCCAGGACAAATCTGAGATATGTCTTGTATGTGGGATGTATCTGTATATAGGTGTATGCATCCTTAAGATCCAGGGAGCAAAGCCAATCTCCTTTTTGAACATAGGGAAGTAGGGTGCCTAGAGAAATCATTCCAAACTTTTCTCTGACCAAGTATGGGCTGAGATCTAGGTCTAGGATGGGGCAGAATCCCCGTTTTCTTGAGAATCAGGAAATAACTGGAATAAAATCCTCGCCCTCTCTGCTCTGACAGAATGCGCTCGATCACGAGATCCATCAAAAGGGTGTTGATTTCTCTCTGAAGCACTTCCTGATGCAGAAAGTTGATGTGATGCACACTCGGGGGGGCAATTTGGAGGTTGGTCTAATAGATGCAATTTGTAACCACTTTGTATGATCTGCAGAACCCATGTGTCTAGGGTCATTGGGGGCCATCTGTGGTCAAAGAGGGCGAGCCTTCCCCTGACTGGAGGTTCTTCCACTGCAGTTAGTGGTAGAGTGGCTATGCTCTGAAGGAACCAGGAAAAACCTCACCCTAGGCTTTGGCTGAGGAACGGGCTGAGCTTTCTGAGGCTTCTCCATCTGCTGTTGCGTTGGCAGGTATGGGACCAAGGGAAAGTACCTATGCCTGCAAGAGTAATAGGTCCTTTTCTGGCCCTCTCCTTGGTACCTCCTGCAATAGGAGGCTGGCTGGGACATACACCTTGAGAGATTATGAAGGATGACGTGCTACTTTTCAATGAAGCCAGCCTTCTCTTCGACCTACTCTCCAAAGAGATTCTCTCCACAGCACAGCATGTCAGCAAGCTTGTCCTGTGCTGATTCTTCCATGTCTGAGGACTGAAGCCAGGTGAGTTTCCAGGCAACAATACCAGAAGCGCTCAATGCTGTTTTGAAAGTATCATAGGTCACCCAAACTATAAATTTTGAGCAGTCCATGCTGTGAGTCACTAGGGAACGATACTGTTCCAGTTTCTCTGGAGGGAGATACTGGTTTAGATCAGTGAGGTCGCTCATGAAGTTCTTCAAAAACATGTCCATATAGAGCTGGTAAGAGGCCACACGTGCTATGAGCATCAAACTCTGAAAATATCTTCTTCCCAAAGAGTCAAGTGTCTAAGCTTCCCTTCCTGGGGGCACAGAGGAATGAGCCTTGGTACTTTTGGATCTCTTTAGGGTGAATTCGATCACTGAGGAATGGTGCGGAAGCTGGGGCATCTCAAATCTGGGAACCTTCTGAACTCTGTACATGGAGTCAAGATTTCTACTGACTGGCGGTACAGTGAGGGGGTTCTCCCACATTCTCATTTTTACTCTCTGAAGGATGCGGTGCACAGGCACTGTCACTGCTTCCTTAGGAGCCAAGGAGTACTGCAAGATCCCCAACTTTTCTTCCCTGGACTCATCCTCCAATTTCCAAAGAAAATAGTATGGCATTGGCCATGTCTCTGACAAAATCTTGGAAGGTCTTGTCCTCAGGAGGTGACTTGCGCTGCTCATGAGGGGGAGAAGGGTCTGATGGGACCTCAAGAGACCTGTCCTCCGACAAGTCCTCAGACTTGACGTTGGTGACCCAGCCTTCTGAGCCAGATTCAGAGAGGAAGTCAAAATACTTCTGAGTCTCTGCCTGGATCTCTCTCCTGGCCCGGGGGGGGGGGGGGGCGGGGCGGGGGCAGGTGGTGTGATTGTGCACAGATGCTCATCTAGACTTCAAGGGTGCATCAGACTCTGAAACACTAGATAACAATATTGGCTGGGTACGCACCGGTGTCGGGATCCTTTGATGCCTTGATGTAGATGCCTCTCCCACAGGCAAAGTGTGCATCTTGAGGATCAGTTGCACGGTTGTTGATGTCGATGCAGCCAACATCGAGGCTCTGGCCAGCTGCACAGTTAAGAGCGCTGTGTTCCATTCCTCAAGATCCTGCAGAAGGTGTTTCTCCATGGCTGCTGACTCCGAAGGCTGTGGGGCCTCAGCAACTATGACCAATGTCCCCAAATTCTGTACAAGGGTATTGACGGCTTGGTCTCGGCTCTCAGTAGGCTGTTGCTGCCCCTCTGATGTCCTGAAGGATGAGGTCTCCTCCTTTCAGGGCAGTTTGGAGGGGCACTCTCATGGACCCTCATCGTTCTAGATGCTGTGCCTCGAAGGGCTTCAACGCCAGTGCACCAAAAGTCTTCCCTCTGTACTCGGCACAATCTCCCTGCGGCATCAACAAAGATGAAGCCAAATCCTTCCTCATCCTCGGGTGAAGATTGATTGATGGCCTATGTTCTGGGGCACTACGGGTGCTCAGCTTCGAGTGAGCTTGAGAATTCCTCAATGCCGATGCACCACCAGTGTCCGATGCAGCCTTTGAAGCCTTTGAGACTGGTGCCACCGATGCTGATGTTGATGGATCAGACTAGTGAGCACAAAAGTGATTTATTTATTTATCTGTTCTTTTTAATGCCGCCTTATCTGGGAATCAAGGCAGTTTACAAGGAATAGGAACTTAACAGGTTTGCATAGAACTTTTAGATATTTAACAGTGATGAACAGTAGTACACAAAGGAGAGCTATAGCCTATGGTTTTAACATAGTAACAGTTAGAACTTATATACAGCGAGGGGGTGGGGAGCCAGGGGGATTGGGGGAAGGGAGTGAGAGGAGTGCAGGAGGAGGTATGTGAGAGTGGGGATTTGTGGCATATGCATCCAAGGTTATTGCCTGAGGGGAGCATTGCACAAACCATAACCATTTAAGTTACAATGTAAACCGCTTTGACTGAAACGATAAAGCAGTATAAAAAAAGAGCTTACAATCTAGTTGTTGTGTTGTGTGTCTTGACTAGATTGTAAGCTCTTTTTTTATACTGCTTTATCGTTTCAGTCAAAGCGGTTTACATTGTAACTTAAATTTAGTAATGTAGATTAAACAGAGACATTCATAACTTGGAATTTTCTGAGACAATGGAGGGTAAAGTGTCTTGCCCAAGGCCACAAGGAATGCTAGTGGGAATCGAACCCTGGTCTCTTGGTTCCCAAGCCAGTGCTCTAACCATTAGGCTACTCCTCCACTCCACTCACTTTTACATGTCTCTGTACAATGTTGTGTACGCCGTGTAACACTATACAAATAAATAGTGGTAGTATTCAGTATGAAAATGGATTCCTAGCTGTAGTCTTCAGACCTACTGGAAATAGGGAAATGGGATGCCATCCATACCATTTGACCTATGGAAGCAATTTACCAAAAATTTGTGGGATCAGTATTCAAAAGATTTGTCCAGGTAATTTAGGGAGTTAGCAAGACAAATGTTACATTTTGAAATTTACCACCTGAAGACTAGTTAGATTGTTTCTGGACGAAATTGAACTGCTCAAGTCTAGTTGGAGTTGAAGGTGTTCTTGGGGATCAATTAAAATTTAATCAGGTAGTGTTGATAAATCTGCTTGGAAAATTGCTTTCCTAAAGTTAACCAGATAATTTTATATAGTTAACTTAAGGCTAATATATTTAGTGGTCTGACTTAATTGGATAAGTCTACTGAAATCCAGTTAAAGCTCACTTGATGACTTATCTGGTTATCTTTAAATGAATGGGACAAACACAGAGGATCTCTAAAGGAAAAAAGGGAGAATGTTGTAATGGTTGTTATGGAAGGACAGACTAGATAGGCCATGTGGTCTTTTTCTGTCATCATGTTTCTATGTTTCTCGCTAAAGATTGTCTTAGTATGTATATTTAGCTTTGTCTTGTAATTTCAGTCTTTGTTTTATGCAGTAACTATACATAAATAATTTTGATTTCTCTCTTTTTATTATCTCCCCATGGTCCCAAACACCTACATCTCCCTATGGTCATTTACTTAATGGGGTCTTAACAAAGAAACTAGAATACCCCTGGATCCATATGATATGCCACTTCTGGGGGGTTATTTTGGAAGCCCTATTCATGCTTTGCACATCTGAAATGGGCACAGAGATGTCTCCAGAGCTATTTTAGAAGCCAGGTCTGTGGACATCTTCAGTGTGAGAACATCCAAGTCTGAACGAGAGTGTGGCGGAGGCATGGCCAGGGCATTTCTAAGGACATGGATGTCCTCACCTGATCTTAGAAATGTCCTGAGTTGTGTCTAAGGTTAAACCTGCCACAGGCACAAACATTCATCTGAAAAGTGCTCGTTTTGTCAGGCAAATATCTGGAAGGTGTGAAGAAGGAGCTGCCCCTGTAGTTTTCAATATGTTAACAAATACTGACAAGGAATGGGAGGTCATGTTTACATTTTGCTATGCTGCTGGAGTTCACTTATCCTAGCTTGCATGAGATGGACTCAAGATTTCTTAATAAGGACATCTAAGTGGCCCCCCCAAATGCATGTCCATTTTGGAGACATCTATGTTCCTGAAATTGGGTTGAGACATAGATGTCCCTGATGTAATTCTGCAGGGGCTGCCCTGGACATCCCCAATTGGACTTGAATGTCCCTTCTAAAATGTTAGGGCCTGATTTTCGAAGGCAGTTACACGGGTAACAGCCCATATTACTCATGTAAATGCCTTAACCAGGATTTTCCAAAGGCACCTACATGGGTAGTGCCTTTGGAAAATCCCAGTTAAATCCCTAACGCGTCCAGATGCTATCCGCTTAGCATCGGTACATGTTTGGGGCGGAGGTGGGGAATGGCACTAAGTGGATAGCAACAATTTTCGATGCTGCTCGCTTAGCGTTCTGTGCCTTAAAGATAGGCGAGGAAAACCCTCGCCTATCTTTAAGGTGCTGGGGTTAAATGGGCAGCATCGGAAATCGCTGCTACCCGCTTAGCCTTGGCAGCTGCTGACCTGTACGGCATGTCCCGGATTTTCATTTCCATTGCTGCAGAAATAAAATTCGGGTTAGGTGGTCAGCAGGCAGGATATGCGCTGACACGGTGCATAGCCTACCTAAATGAAAATTGGGCCTCTACTTCTTATCAACCTAATACATTACCAACATCTCTTGAAACTGGAAAATGCATTACTTTTGTTCCTTTTCCCCCTCTTTAGCAAGTTTAACCAATGAATATGGGTTTCTTTCATCTTAGATGAGCGATAAGACCATCCTGTATTCCGTGGCTTCCACATTGGTGAACTGTACCAATAGCTATGATGTGAAAGAGGTTATTCCTGAGCTGATACAGCTGGCAAAGTTCTCCAAGCAGCATGTGCCTGAGGAACACCCCAAGGTAAGATGACCATAGTGCAGATCAGAAGCCTGTAGCTCCTATAGAGTCCCATAAAAATTGAAAGAGGTGCTGATATTAAACCTGCTTTATTTGTATATTTGAATTGAGCTTTGATATAGTATTTTTGATGTATTATTCTTACATTTTATAAATACTTTGGGTCGGACAACGTCTGAGGAAGGCGGTATACAACATAACATAGCATAACATAAAGACAACATAGGCGCCTATGTGTCTTTAGAACATAGGAACATAAGATATGCCATACTGGGTCAGACCAAGGTCTATCAAGCCCAGTAATGTATTAGAGCGAGCAGTGGATTTTCCGGGTCCTTTTTAATAATGGTTTATGGACTTTTCATCCAGGAAATTGTCCAAACCTTTTTTAAACCTAGCTACACTAACAGCTTTCACTAATCCTCCGGTAACAAATTTCAGAGTTTGATTACACATTGAGTGAAAAAATATTTTCTCTTATTAGTCTTAAATGGGTTACACTGTAGCTTTATTACATGTCCCCTATTCTTTCTACTTTTTGATGGTATAAACAATCGATCTACATTTACCCGTTGCACTCCATTCATTAATTTATAGACCTCTATCATATCTCCCCTCAGCTGTTTCTTTTCCAGATTGAAGTGCCCTAACCTTTTAAGCCTTTCCTCACAGGGGTATCCTTCCATCTCCTTTACCATTGTGGTATAGCACTTTATACCCATTCTCAATATGATTGGCTGAGACCAGTCCTTTACCCATATGCTTAAATACCCCGTCCCACTGGCATTCCTCCCATGCCTGACCCATATCCTCTTCCCATTGGATTTGGAAACGTGCCTTGCCCTCCCGCAGCCTACTCAATAATTTATAAATTCGAAAATCACTCTCCGCCTACTCCCAGGAAACCAGCACAGGCACTAGGTCCCTGTTCCGCAACTACTTCTCACTGCCGCCTCCGCAGCCAATAACGTAGTTGCAGGTAGCCATACTTATTACTAAGGTCAAGGCCATATTGCTTCTGCAAATCCTCAAAGGAGTCAAATTTGCCATCCAGGAAGAGCTGAAGCACTATCCGTAACCCTGCTTTCTCCCATCGTTTAAACAATGGGTCTATTAATCCCGGCACTAAGACCGCATTGTATCAAATTGACTGTAACAAGGAATTTGCCGTCCGCAAGGCTTTGCAGCATCCAGAGTTGTTCCACAGGCATTTCATCTGAGTTACAAAGGGGTTCCTCACTTCCACCCCCCCACCCCCCATTCCTGGTCCCTTTACAGCAACAGGATAAAATCAAAATAAACTGAACCATCTAATTTCTCAACAAATAGGGATGTCCTACACGGAGCGACGGGTTCACCCCTAAACAAAGAGATGGGGAGGGGTGGCCTGCACAGAGTGGCAGGTACACCCCTAAACAAAGACATGGGGAGGGGTGGCCTGCACAGAGTGGCAGGTGCACCTACTCCTGCCATCTTACTGGGCAGACTAGATGGACCATACTGGTCTTTATCTGACGTCATTTACTATGTTGCTATTCCATACCAAATACTGCAGTGGGAGGCCCCGGACATAGTGATCCTCGATCTGTACCCACTTCCATTGGGCACTATCATGCCAATATACAATATTGACCAATTAAGCAGCCACATAGTACCAATACAGTGCGGCATTGCCAATCTCCCTGTAGCCCAGGGTCTGTATAATATTTACCATGCTACCCGAGGCGGTCGTTTTTTCCAAATGTAAAAGAACAGTTTTCGCTGGACCCACTCCAGAACCCCTCGGGGGATGCTCACAGGCAAGGTATGGAAATAAATAGAGCAAATGTGGCATTTTTAAATATGCTATCCTGCTAGACCAGGACATGGGAAACTTCACCCAGCAATCTTAATCATCAGAAATTTCTTTAAAGAGAGGTGGATAATTAAGTTGATACAGTGGCTAGGATCTGAACTAATCTTAACCCTAAATAAACCAATGATTTCTCCACCCATCGAAATGGAAAGGACCCCCGAAGCTGCATCACTTTGTCGTCCGTCAGTGATACATTCAGTGTTTCTGACTTGGTGTAGTTAACCTGAAAGCCAGAGATCTGACCATACCACTCTACTTCCTCCAATAGGGCCCGCAAGGATCTCCTCAGCTCCTGAAGTACCACTAAGATGTCATCAGCAAATATTGAGATCTTATGGTGTACGTCACCAATCTGGAGCCCCACCACATCTTCCTGCTCCCGTACACGCATTAAAACGGGCTCCACCCATAAAGCAAATAAAAGTAGAGAAAGTGGGCAGCTCTGTCTCGTACCCCGCCCAAGCCTGAAGAACCCAGAGTACCTCCCATTAACCTTCACGGCTGTCTGAGGATTTGCGTAGAGAGCCTGTATCCACTGTATAAATTGTGCCCCCATCCCAACCTTCTGGAGGACCTCCCACAAATACTCCCACTCGACATGGTCAAATGCCTTTTCAGCATTGACCACTAACACCTTAACACCCCATTGTACTTGCCGAGCAGCCCAAATCAGATTTACCACGCGCTTGATGTTATCCGTCGCTTGGCAACCCTGGATAAATCCAGTTTGATCTGCACATATTAAATTCAGCATCCATCTGCTGAGCCTGTTTGCCAAAACCTTCACTAAGATCTTTGCATCCAGATTAAGCAGGGATATAGGATGATAGGAAGCACAACTGGCAGCATCCTTCACTGGTTTCAACAGAACGCTAATTCCAGCTTGCTGCATAGCAGACAGTACCTCTACCATGCTGTTAAAGATCTCCACCAATGCCGGTCCTAGCTGGTCTTTAAATGTTTTATACACCGCTGCGGTGAGGCCATCCAGCCTGGGAGCCTTATCCCCCGCCAACCCCTGAATTACACCCTTTACTTTAGCTATGGCAATGGGGGCATTCAACTGCCCACGATCTTCATCAGACAGTGCTGGTAGGGTCACTGATCCCAAATAATCTCGCAGCTCCTCCACCATGCAAGCCCCCTCTGCCGTGTATAGCTGCTGGTAAAACCTCTGAAACTCTTGCTGAACCGCATCATCCCTATGGCTCATCTCCCACCCCTGTGCTGGACTTTATCTACTACCTGGAATGCTTGTTGAGCTTCTAAGCACCACACCAGGATCTTTCCCGGTTTATTACCATGTTCATAAAAATGCTTTTTGACAATATGGAGCTGGAAGGCTAGATCATTCAGTTGGAGAGTGCGCACGTGCGTGCGTGCGTGCCTGCTCTAGCACCCGTAGGCCCTGTGAGGTCCCTCTCTTTATATGTTCCTGTTCTAACTGTGTTACCCTCTGATACCCTTGCTCTAGTTGTTGTCGCCTTTGCTTCTTGTGCTGGGCATGCCACATCAAAAACTGCCCCCATAGATAAGCTTTAAAGGCATCCCATGCTATCGGAGGGGCAACCTCTCCCCCGCTGTTCAGTTCAAAAAAGTCCCCTATAAACTGCTCTATAGCAGCTACAACTTCCGTGGCCCAAAGTAAGCTGTCATTCATTCGCCAGAAGTGGCAACCAGGTTGCCGCCTGCACTCACCCAACTCTGCCCATAAAGGTCTGTGACCCGACCATGTTATGGGCTCATAGATCCACTGGCTGGTGGCTGCTCCTATATCCCTGCTAACTAGCAAAAAATCAATGCATGAGTATGACTGATGGATGGAGGAATAATAAGAATACTCTCACCCCTCAGATTAGCCTCCCTTCAGCCATCCTTTTGTTGTAAAAGTTGCATCAACCACCTCAAGCTTCACCTGTGAGCATCCTCTACCCCACTCCCTCTCCCTTGCCAATCCACCTGTGGTTGTAACACTACATTGAAGTCTCCCACTGCAATCAGGGAGCCCTCTACGAATCCTGATAATTCCAACTTTACCTTATCAAAAAAGGTTCCCTGGCCTTGGTTAGGCGCATACACACATACTATGTGAGGACCTGGGCCCTTATTAATCCTTTAATAGCCACGTACCTATCCTCCATATCAGAAACTGCCCCCAACAGCTCAAACGGTAAGTTATTACGCAGCATGATAGCAAACCCCCCCCCCCCCCAAACTTACCTCTCCCTCCTCTTCTAGAGGCTGCGAAGACCTGCTGATATTGCTGGGCCCACATCAGCCCGTGGTGCCTCATCTGAAGATGAATCTCTTGGACACACATCACATGCCAACTGAGGCGCACCGCCTCCTTGACCAGCAGCTGCTTCTTTCTTGGAAGATTTAGGCCCTTAGCATTTATGGACGCTATTCGCAACATGGCCATCTAGCGGGCCCCAACCACGCCATACCTCCTTTCCATCCCCCCCACCCCTCTCCCTATGCCCTCCCCTACCCCCATCAAACACCATCCTCCCCTAATCATCCTGCCTCAACAAGCTGCCTATCCCTTCAGGCAGCAATCCCTTGAGAAAGTGATCGTCCCTCCTGCCAGCTCTCTCCAGCCAGGCCTTTAAATCATGCCCCCCTAAACAAAGCCCCCCCCCCCAGTTGTCTATCCTTGGGCTCTCCCCTTCAAACATTCCAGCATGCACCCTGTCTTGCCCCTATATCCTGAAGCCCCTTACTATCTCCCACCTCCCCTCTCCCATCAAACCATCTATGCCAGTCACCTCTCCACATCCAGCCCATTCATCTCCATCCTACATGCATCACAAAGCTTTCCCCATCAGTCATTTGAGTCCATGGATTTCACCGGACTCTGGTCCGTGGACTGTCTCTGTTCCATTCCACTCTCTACCATTTGGCATCTGATGATGTGAGTCTTGCAGGAGCTTGATTTCCCTGAACCATCCTCAGAGCACTACTGGCGGTACTGTCTCCCGGCTCCAGCTGATCTCGGCTGCAGCATTTTAGCGGCTCCTTCCTAGGCCCGGGTGCATGCTCATAGGCGAATTCTTGCAGGTTGGGTGTCTTTTTACGTACTGCCATCCGTCTCCCACTGCTCTCCCGACCCTGCACTCACCTCCACTATGACCTAGCAAAGCTGCTTCGGGGCTTTATCACGCTTGCTTTCCTGCTAGTTTAGAGAGCTCTAGCCCTTCACTGCCATCTCAGTTGGTGACATCACTTCCTCCAAGCCAAAGATTACTTTAAAAAATAAAAACTAGAGGTCTCTGGCTGAGATTGAGGAAAATGTTGATTGTTTCGCAATTTCAAGATTATTCCACAAAAATGGCTTGTATGTAAGGGTGGCAAGAACGAAGCCACTGCTGGGGGATAACCATATGAATGGGCCACAGAGAAATACTTTGGGGACAGTGCATGCATGTGGGAGAAAGTTTTGCAGACCAAAATAAAACATTTTGGACTCACATGCTAAATAATATGTGTGATGTAAAACAAACACAGCACATCACCCCACCGCTTTAATGTTGCTGCCGTCTTTAGGTGGCAACATTATGTTGTGTGGATACTTCATTGCAGCAGCAGGGAAAGAGAGACCTGCAAAGATCAAGGAAAAGTTGGATGGTGCAAAGTATGGACAGATCCTGAAAGAAAACCTGCTCCAGTCTGCCTTAGACCTGGAACTAGAAAGAAGATTCACCTTTCACTAGAACAATGATGATCTTAGACACCAAGCAAAAGCAGCAATTTATTTCATTTTATTTATTTCATTACATTTGTATAGTGCTCATCAAAAACTCTCTTAGCAGTATACAATAAAACATTAAATAACATATAAAACATTAAAACAACACAATGAGTCACCCAGCTAGCAGCAGGTGAAAGGCCTCAAGTAGCCCAATCAATGCCCAGACCTGAACTCAATAGAAAATCTGTAGCAAGACTCGAAGACTGCAGTCCACAGACACCCCCCAGCCAACTTGAAAACGTCTGAGCTATTCTGCCAAGAAGTGTGGGCAAAAACTGCTCTATCCTGCTGTGTCAAGTTGGTAGACACCTACCCTAAACAACGCATGGCTGTTATTGCTGCAAGTATGGAGTTAAGATGCATGAAGGCTTATGCAGTTGAGACATTTTGGTTTCTTATTCTTCACTGTTTTTTTTGAATATTTCTATAATTATTCTTTCACATTGAAAGTGTGAAGTATGTTGTACAAATCAGCAAGGCCCAACAGTGGAATATTTCTCCTTTCACTGCCACCTGATCCTCAGCGGGGTCTGCCAGGGCCAGGATCGGGCGGAGGGGCCTCACCTGCTGCAGCTCCATGTGTTGGGGGGGGGGTGCCTGGCCCGGTCACCACCTTTACTGTGACTTATTCCATCTCCAAGGTGGAATAAGTCCGATGTCCAACCTGCACTCACCGGACATACAGAGACCTGCCTGGAATGGCCTCTGTATGTCCTGGTGCCTGTCCCCTCCCCCACTCAGCCCAGTCGTTGCCCCCTCCCGCCCCCGTCCGGCGTGTCCCACACCAAGGCCCTGTCCATGCAGGGAGCAGGAGAGGCAGCATACGGTTTCAGACTTGTTCAGGGGTTGTACGTCCAGGCCGTATGTACAACCCGGCTAAACCTGTCTCTGGATGCTGGCCTATGTGTTTTGTCTTGATTAGATTGTAAGCTCTGATGAGCAGGGACTGTCTCTTACATCTATATGTACAGCGCTGCGTATGCCTTGTAGCGATATACAAATAATTAGTAGTAGTTATCCAGTTAGTGGTGATTTTCAGTCCACCAACTAGGTAAGTGGCTGCATAAAGTTATGCCAAAAGAAAAAGGGAGACATAATTATCTCCAGGAACAAGCAGGAATGAGTCTTCACATATGGGTACGTCGGTACCGACGGAGCCTGCACGGGAATGCTGCCCAGCTTCCAATCAGAAAGCTTTTGGCAGCATCCCTCGCGCCTGCGCAGTGACTTCCCGCCTTCTCCACAGCCTCTCTTCAGTTTTCGTTTTTCCGCGGAGCCGGCAGGACGTCCTCCTGTCACCGCAGAAACTTTTCTTTTTAATTACTTTAATTACTTTAGTTTTTTGTTTTCTTGTGGTCGCGGCTGTATTTCCCGCTGCCACCGGTATCACCGGTGGATTTTTGACTAAATTCTGAGAAACTTTTTCTTCAGTTTTTTTTTTTTTGCCTTAACTACTTGGGCCTACTAGGCCTTTTCATCATGGAGCTTTTCCTAAGAAGTGCATTCGATGTGGAAACACCTGTTTCTTTTTAGACACCAATAGTTGGTGTCTCAACTATGTGGGTCCTGACCCTTTTTCCCCTGACTTGTCAGGAGATAATTTTGTGAAGAAACCTTCAGTCTTTAGAGTTTCCCTCGATACCGTTTTCTCCTCGGCAGTGAGGGTACCCGGTTTCTCTACTTCACAGGATCAGGTAACCCACAAACAGTCTGAGACTAGTCAATGCTTGAGTGGTATGTCCCATGCCCAGCATGGTGACGGCTCCGGCCTTACCCTCAAGAATCCATTGGCATTACCCCTGCGGGAGTCTTCGGGCTCCAAAGCGGTAAAGGGGTTCCAGGATGTTCCTGGGGCTCACCCCTCACAGATCATGCCTGAGCCATGCGCGGGGGTGGTATCTGCTTCGAGCGGTACCGAGCCTCCGGCATCGGCACCGGTGTCGAGTATTCCACTCTTCACCAGGGATCGTCATCGGGCATCCTCGGTACCTTCGGGACCAATCGATACGCACCGCATTGACTTCCCTCAATCTCAGCCATGCTCCGGGATGGTACCGGCATCGATACCCTGGCATCGGCATCGAGATGGACCGCCTTTGCAAGAGGTGCTCATTGGGTATCCTCGGTACCGTCGGTATTGATCGATGTAACCCAGGCTGCCTTGGTGGTATCAGCATCGCCGATACTGCCACCGGCGTCGGAACCCTCGCGACATGCATCGATAGCCTCGCTTCCTCCGATGCCGAGTCTTGAGCCGATATCTAGTCTCGAGGACTGCGTATCGACGCGTCCCGGAACCGACTCCTGTCGTTTCCAGATAGGCAGTTCCGAAGATCCTAGCCATAACTCCTTCATGATCTCGGTACCACTGCAGCAGTTCCCGATGGCGACTTCACCTGCTAATCCTGTATCAGTGTCGATGTCAACGCCTGTTCTTGCACCGATGCCTACTTTGGAACCGATACCTGGCATTGGTGCAGTACACTGTAAGTCCTCTGGTGCTCAGGCTCTTCCTTTAGCCTTACCAGGGATGGTTCCCATAGGAGATCAGGCTTTTCAGGCTTTTCTCCTGGATATGGCAACCTTTCTTAATATTTCTATCCCTGGTTGTGACCCTACCCATGGCTCACCGGCACAAATGCAAAATATAAAGCTTCCTTTACATCCTGCTCTGCAGGATCTCCTTCTCAGGGTTTGGAAATCGCCCTTATGACTTCCTCCAGTTACTACAGACATTGAGGTTCGGTACCGAGTACCACCCTCTCCAGGGTTCCAAAAGCCTCAACTTTCTCATCGTTCCCTTGTAGTGGAATCGGCACTGAGGAAAGTTAAGAGCAAGAAGAAGCATTCTTCTTATCCGCCGGGTCGTTCTTCAAGAACACTCGATGCTTTTGGCCGTCAGGCCTTCCAAAACTCTATGCTGGCCTCCAGAGTTCTCTCATATATTTTTCACATGAGTCTAACACTCCAGGAAGTCACAGAGAAATTGTCTCTTTTGACCCCTTTTTTACCAGAGCCCAAGGCTACTGATTATTCCTTGCTCCTCAATCACAGCCGGAATATATCCTGGTTCCTGTCTCGTGCTTCTATAGACTCTTTTGAGTCCGTTAGCAGATCCTCTGCTATTGCCATTGCAGCACGTCGCAGAGCCTGGCTTGAGGCTTCAGACTTGAGCAAACGGGCACAAACTATACTAGCTCATTCTCCTTGTACAGGAGAAGCTCTTTTCAATAAGGAGGCTTTACGTCAGGTTGCTCAATGCTCCACTGACTCTTCTTCCACTAGAAACCATTCTAAGCCACCTCCTTCTTCAAAGAGTAGGGAATGTCCTACCAAACCTTCTTTCCCTAAGAAAAGAAAGTTTCATTCATCTCCTGCCCATCATTCGGCTGTACCTAAACAAGGGACGCCTCAGCCTAGTCCAGCGATGGCGAACCTATGGCACGCGTGCCAGCTGTGGCACGCGAAGGCCTTGCAGCTGGCACGCGGGAAGGTCCGCCATCGAAAAAAAAACAACAACCCTGTCTGCTGCCGTTGTCGGGGCCGCCGCGGCAGAATCGAGCGTGCCGCGGGGCCCCCCTGTACCCACCGGCAGAGCCTGTCCTCCCTGTAGCAGCTCTCTCTTCGAGCTGCAGTCAGACTCGCCGGCTTGCAGAGCGCGAAGGGAAGAGTTTCCCTTTCGCGACTCTGTTAAGCCCGCGGGGGCTGATGGGAACTTCCCATCAGCCCCCGCGGGCTTAACAGAGCAGCGAGGGAACTCTTCCCTCGCGCTCTGCAAGCCGGCGCGTCTGACTGCAGCTCCAACGAGAGAGCTGCTACGGGGAGGACAGGCTCTGCCGGTGGGTACAGGGGGGCCCCGCGGCACGCTCGATTCTGCCGCGGCGGCCCCGACAGCGGCAGCAAACAGGTTTTCTTTTTTTTTTTTTAATTTTCCCTGGGCTGGGCTGGGCTGGGCTGGGGGTGGGGGGTGGGGGTTAGGAGTGGGGCTGGGCTGGGGGGCTTAGGAGTGGTGATGGGCTGGGCTGGGCTGGGGGGGGGGGGTTAGGAGTGGTGATGGGCTGGGCTGGGCTGGGGGGGGGGTTAGGAGTGGTGATGGGCTGGGCTGGCGGGGGGGGGGGGGGGGGAAGGCGTGGTTCTGGGCACGGCTGGGCGGGGCGGGGGGGGGGGGTAGGCGGGGTGATTGGGTGGGCGGGGGGGGGGGGGGGTAGGAGTAGTGATGGGCTGGGCTGGGGGGTGTTAGGAGTAGTGATGGGCTGGGGTGGGGGGGTTAGGAGTGGTGATGGGCACTGGGCTGGGGGGTTAGGAGTGGTGATGGACACTGGGCTGGCTGGGGGGGGTTAGGGGTGGTGATGGGCACTGGGCTGGCTGGGGGGGTTAGGAGTGGTGATGGGCGCTGGGCTGGGGGGGTAGGAGTGGTGATGGGCACTGGGGGGGGTTAGGAGTGGTGATAGGCGCTGGGGGGGGCTTAAACTAAAAATTGAGTGATGGGGGATTAGGACTGGGAGTGGGCTGATGGGGAGGTTAGGACTGGAAATGGGCTGGTGGGATTAGGACTGGGAGTGAGCTATGGGGGGCTAGGACTGGTAATGGGTTGGGGGGTTGCTAGGACTGGAAATGGGCTGAGTGGACGGGGGCTTGAACTGCAAATAGCTGTTGGGGATGGGGCTGGGACTGGAAATGGGCTGAGGGGCTGTGGGGGGCTTGAACTGCAAATAGCTGATGGGGACGGGGCTTGGAATGGAAATGGGCTGAGGGGAAGTGGGGGGCTTGAAGAAGGGAATGGATGCTGGGTGAGACTGGAACTAGAAGGGAGCTGATGTTGGGGGAGGATTAGAATGGGATGGGGCTGGGAGAGTAAAATGGAGAGGGGAAAAATATTTTGTGTAGGAGGGATGAAAAATCTACAATTGGCCAGGTATTGGGAGAGTAATTGGGGATTGAGGATGGAGGGGTAAAATTTGTGTGGATGAAATAGGAATGAGGAAAGAGCAAAAGGAGAAAGATTAGTATGTTAAAGCAGATGTAGAGAGAGAGAATGGAAAAAAAACTAGAAGAGAGAAGAAAGGACAAATGGACAGCAGACGATGGAGAGTTAGCAGAAAACATGAAGAAACCAGAAGAAAATGGCTGGACCAATTGCAACTGAAAAAAAATGCACAAAAGGTAGAACGATATCTCTTTATTTTGAATTTATTAACTGGAATATGTCAGCTCTGGGAAATGTGCATCATTAACATCTGCGCTTTGTTTGGTACAAGAGGAAATTCCTATTTGACGTTGCCACTTGTTCTCTTTCCCCAGTATTCACTGAAATGTATTGGTTTAATATTTGCAGTGTTGCCTTTTGATAGGTAGGGTATGGTGCTTTGTGAGTCCTGGTAATGCTGTCAGGATACGGCGGGTTTGCTATGGGTTCTAAATGGGCAGCGTTTGTAGTAGTTCCTAATGTGCCTGGCGGTTGGCACTGGATTATAGTAATGTAGAAATCTTTTAGTCTTTCTTTATCCATACACTCATTAAGAGACATGTTTACTAAAAGTTAGTGTATGGTAACATTATGCAAATATTTATGCAAATAAGACCACTTATGCAAATGACGTGCTGGCACTTTGAGGAAATTCTTTGGTTTTGTGCGGCAGTTTGGGCACTCGGGCTCAAAAAGGTTAGCCATCACTGGCCTAGTCTGAAGTCCTCCACTTCTGGCCAGTCTCAGCATTCCCAGCAACCATAGGGGCCGGGAATTGTAACTTACATCACTTCTACATATTAGAAGCTTATTCACTGTGCTTTTCTTTTCAGTGTATTAACCTGTCGGGGGAAAAAGTTTTTGTTCAGGGACTACACACTTCTCTTCTTACTCCCTAGAAGAACAGTTACAACTATCCCCTGATAGTTTTTATCCCAACTGAACATTTTTTCTTCAGTTGACTTACCCTATGGGTACGTCACCCTCTAATTACTTGAGGGGTACCATACTGAACAGCTTCTCTAGCAAGCTCGTTCCCCAGACAGGGAGAAAAGATATCTCCTCTCTTTTCTTCTCTGTTTTTCTTTATTCAGCACTGGACAACATCTCTGCTGTTTCCGTCAGCAGCTCTGCCTGCAGGAGTTACAGTATTGGTATTACTGGGACTTTTTCCAAGTTCCAGTCCCTTATTCAAAATTTTGTCTAGCCTCAGTAGTGATTCCAAACTATCTGGATCCTCCTACTCGTTTAGGCTTTCTCACATTATTCTACCATCTCCTCTCCTAGGATATGGCAACACACCTGACTTCAGTCAGTTGATCTCATAGCTCTCCTGCACAATGCTCTCTGTAGTCTTCAGAGAAGCTTTCTACTATGAGGGCCTTGCTATAGAGCGTTGACCTTGTCTCTGAAGTTTCTCTATTAGTGGGGAAAAAACTTCTAAACCCTTCCTATACTTATGAAGGTTCTCCACACCCCCTCTAGCCTGGGGTGTTAACACGAGATATCAGTTCTTCTGCGTGAGACTCCAAGGCTTCTGTTTATGCATGCTACCTCTGGGTCCTTCCATAGGTCCCTCTGGTATCTTCCCTGCGTTTCTCCACATCTACCATGTCAGTGTTTTGTGGAACTCCTGCCTTGTTCTTCACAGATTCATATATTCATCTGTTCTCACGCAAACATCACGGTTATCTGGTTAGATTGCCTTTCTGCATCCCTCAATCCTTGAAAATAGATTCTCTCTACATATCTCAAGTGGGTTCACCCTCTTGTAGAGCACAGAATCTTTTTCTTTTATATTCCCCATGTACAATTATGGGGATGGGTGGTAGACATGTATCTTCAACCTATTGTCTGGTATGTAGCATCTCCATATATGTCTACATACCTATATCATTACCCTGGTGGTGCTAGACCATGCCCCACAAATTTACATATATTCAGGTATATCATATATATATATTTGATATATTTCACCACCCATATCCTAATATACACATCTATACATATGTATATATATATATATATATATACATATATCTTCCAGCCACATGTATATATCCCTATATATATATGTGTTTCATGGGGGGGCCTCTTAAGGGTTGGTCTGTCTTACACACTATCACCCTTACTGTCTATACTACATGTTTTACCTCCTAGAGGTTTTAGACAGTCTGTCGCCCTACGTCCCATGCCATATTACGATGCAGAAACTGTTAGGCACCAATAACCACTTTGGTGCTAACATCTTCCATTTTTTCTTTAAGTCCATGAAGCATCAAGCTTCAATATTTTTTCCTATCTCTCGCCAGCTAGGAAAAACAATGTACCTCTTTATCTTGAGTACACAACTGTTTTCAGTGGGAATAGGGTTTTTTTCCAGTCCCCCTCTTCCCGCCAGGACTGGGCTAGTTGTCCAACTCCGTGAGTCTTCTTCCTTTAGTCCTCAATGTTAATGACCTTATGCCTAAAGGAGTTTTCAGCTTTTCCCATAAAGCTTTCCATTGAAGACCTGACGTCACATCCTACCCAGTTGACACCTGGATCATCTACTACCTCCAGGGCTGGACCTTCATCCTCACTACTGAGAGGTCACCTTGAAGATTCTGCCACTGCTTATCCAGTAGACTCCATCATGCTTTCTACTTCCTACAATACAGTAGGTAAGCTGCATATTTTAAGTGTACATTAAATGTCTTTTAATGCTACTCATCATATCTACCAAGGATTCCTGTAGTTTGTAAAACCCTCTAGTCCTTGGCTATGCTGTTTCTTTCCTCACAGCTCCTTTATTGTCAACTCCTGCCCTCCATCCCACATTGGATGCCAGGGATTCCTGGAGACAAAATGCACCCCTGATCCAGGCACTTGCATTTTTATGGGATCTCCCCCTGGCATCTCCAGCTCGGGAGTCCCCATATGTGAAGACTCATTCCTGCTTGTTCCTGGAGATAGCACAGTTACTTACCTGTAACAGGTGATCTCTAGGAACAGCAGGAATTAGTCTTCACAACCCTCCCACCTCCCCTAGGAGTTGCATCTTTTTTATCTTCTTCCTTTTCTCTCCTCGCCTTTGTCTCAGCTCTGAAACTCAACTGAAGAGAGGCTGTGGAGAAGGCGGGAAGTCACTGCGCAGGCGCGAGGGATGCTGCCAAAAGCTTTCTGATTGGAAGCTGGGCAGCATTCCCGTGCAGGCTCCGTCGGTACCGACGTACCCATATGTGAAGACTAATTCCTGCTGTTCCCAGAGATCACCTGTTACAGGTAAGTAACTGTGCTTTATATGGTCTGCTTATCCAGACAGCAGCTGAAGCTCACTGGCAGCTGCATACCCAGCAGCAGCCACTGCTGAAACCGGATATTCAGTAGAAGTCGCCACCTTGACACTTCTGCTGGATATCTGGTTTCACTTTTGCCCCAGGCGGCCGGCACATATGAAAAATGCTGACTGCCGCGGGCTGAATATCGGGCCCAAAGACTTTTCCAAGGCACTGTATTCATTTTCAGCTGAACTTAGGCACCTAAGCTTTGAAAACCTATAATTCTTAGGGGAGTAGGTACTAAGCTGTGGTAAAATGTTGCACTTTACCGCAGCTTAATTTACCATGAGAGTCACTAACCTGCGGTAATTCAGTACCACAAGTTAGTAATTCCCACAGTCTATGAATAATGCAACTTGCAGACAGTCTCACAAACTGCATTATTATGCTTCTAGGAATAATTTTAAGGGGCCGAAGATGAGAATGTGTCATGCAAACCCCCTCCCTCTCCCTGCCAATACTCCCCATTGCTCATGAGGACCTCATGCAGACCCCAAGACAAGACACCCCCCCCCCAACCCAGTGGCAGAAGTTCAAATTGAGGGTCCTCAAGCAAAATATTCTGAAAGGGCCTCCAAAGCAGGAAGAGCCCATTTTTAAGAGATCTGGGAGAGGTTGCAAATAGGCTGCTTGGGCAGAATTTATGCCGCTGCCCCCTCCTGCTTCCATAAAACCCTCAAATCCCAAGACAAGACCCCTCAGCCCTACATCCCCCTGGACCATAAGCCAAGATCCTCCCCCCCCCTTAAAGGACCCCCCAAGACCCACTGAGGATCTCTCTGGTGTCTAAAAGCTGGGTCAGGAGTGATCCTCAATCGCTCTTGTACTATTGGGCTTTATGTTCAACATGACACCAGTTGACTCCGTAGCTGAAGTCTCATGGTCTGACCACTACAGATCAAGCTGCTGAATAAGAGCCCTTATTTGGAATATTTGGCAGTTTAACCCCTAGCAATAGGTACTGCAAGACTACTTCTAGGTGTCAACTGGTACCATTTTTAACCCAAAGCACAATGGGAAAGGATCAACTAGGGATCACTCCTGCTCCTCGCTAGACACCAGAGAAATCCCTGGTAGGTCTTGAGGAATGTCTTCAGGGTAGAGAGGATCTTGCCTTGAGCTCCAGGGGGTGTCTTTGGAAGGGGGGGACGTCCCTTTGGATCTGGAGGGGGTTTCAGGGGGAGAGGGTTCCATGTTGTATGTTTTCAACCCTGGCCCCTTTACAATGGTGCCTGAGAGCATCAACCCACGTTAGTGGCCTCATGCTCCCAGGAGCTCAAAGATGGCATTAGTTATCCACAAATAACACAGCTTGCAAAGTTCATCACAAATTGCGTGATCAATTTGCATAATAGTGAGGTGCTTTGCATACATTTTCATGCTTTGCATCTCGTTACTATGTAACACGTTACATTAAACTAACATGCGTTATGGTAAAATAATGCCCAGTTTTGCTTGTGTTATTCACTAAGACCGGCATTCTGTCTGGTGAATAGCGGGATTGGACATATGGACTGGACGTCCAACCCGCGCACAAAGCCTGGACCCGATTCTGCGGCATTTACTCCCCACACGTACACAGAGAATTTGCGGGAGGGGGCAGTGCTGGGGCTTAGCATGGGTCGGATGGCGGAGTGCCCAGACCCCAGGACGTACAGAGGCAATTCAGGTCATGCCTCTATACATTCCCCAGCAGCACATTAGACACCCGGCGTATCCCACCCTGAAGTGGAATAAGTGCCAGGTACTGTGTTGTGCATGGCCTGCAGCCCCCCCCCCCCCCTCCATTGCATTGCCAGGAGAGCTCCTGCTGCCCAATCCCGGCCTTGGGGGGGGGGGGTCAGACGGCAGGGAAATGGGGCTGCTCTCCATCCGGGCCATTGGCTGCTCTGGCTGAATGTGCCAATGCTATGGCAACAGGATGCCACTGCATCAGCACCCCAGCCGGAACGTTGTGTGGGCAGAACGTGCAGATGCCGGGATGTGTCTCACCGGTGAATCAAGGGCTGTCTAAGTGCCCATTTCTGCAACTGCGGGAACATATGGTTCCCACAGTTGTGGAATCAGGTACAGTCTGGCTCCATCAATATTTTGGGTGTCTGTCGACCCAGCCGTGCACATTTCGGAATCAGCCAACACATGTACATTAGTGACTGTTCCCCTGAGTTTGCTAAAAATAGGCACTTTAGGTACTTAAACTTAGCTTATTTGAATGTCTGTCTCATAGTCTTTGTTTTGTAGGACTTTTCTCTCATCCTTTAATCTCCCCCAGGTGTTTCTCATCGGTATCAGTGTAAAGAGGGATATGTTTACTAAAGTGTACTGCGGTTTTGTAGGTATCCTGCATTAAAGTTAGAAATCTATGTGCAAAAGTTGTGCACTATCACTTGAGGGCATGTACAGCATAGTCCCAGAAGATACTACAGTGATTTGAACTCTAATGCATGCGAGTGGCACGTGGATTCACTTAACACCACCCATTGAGGTAGTGTTAAGTGCACCCGTGTTAACTGCACCACTGACAGCGAACATGCGTTGTTAACCCCATGCTAACCATGATGTGCAGACACCTGCCCCTACCCTGCCCACTTCCCTCCCTGTCACATGCTAAGTTGACAGCTTGAAATTAACCTCACAGTTTGTTTAGCGCATGCTGTTCCTTATCGTACCTCCAGTCTAGTCCCGAACTTCTGGGTTCTGTACGTCCTTCCGCAGCTTGGAGACTGAGCATGCCACTCTTTTGATGACACCAGGATAAGTAGTCCAGGGACCGCCCCCTTGTTCCAGTTTTCAGTCTCCAAGCAGCGGAAGGAGGTGTGAGTCCAGAGGTCCTTGACTCATTGGAGGAATTATTAAGCAGTTTAGAGTAGCTGGTTAGGTTGGAAGTTAAAAAAAAAAAAAAAAAAAAAAAGAGAGGCCTCTGTTTCTTTAAATTGGCGGTAATTTGGGATCGAGAGAGAATTTGTAAAGTTTCAAGGGATGCTTTCCCCCCTTCTCCCCCTTCTCTGAAGGGAGCTGGTACCTCAGGGAAGAGTGCGGGAGCTGTGCAGGGGACCTCCGGACTTCATCATGACAGAGCGGGTGAAGGGCCGTTGAGGTAAGCCGCTCAGGCCGTGCTGCGGGGGAGCGTGCAGTGCGGGGAGGCGGAGACTCAGAGGCCCGTCGGCAGCTGGCGGTGTTCAGTTCTCGGCGCCTGCTGAGAGGAACAACGGGGAGCACGGCTGTGTAGAGCGGGGATCTTCAGCGCTGAGGTATGGCAGTGGTTTCTTTTGCGTAGTTGGTTGTCGGCTTTAGCCCCATGTCTTTTTTGACGGTCAGGTCCAGACTGCGTGGCTTTTGCACATGAACCGGGGGGCACTTGTTTTTGGGCACTTCGGGGGTTCCTAGGGAGATTTTGGGCCGCGGGAAGAGTCCGATTGTCGATTCGGATGTGGAAGCAGTGTAGTATCTTGTCTGATAAAAAAAAAAAAGAGAGAAAAGAGAGGGCTGTTTCAGGGATTGCAGGGCACTGTCAATTGGCTCTCTTTATGCCAGCTAGACCCCGCTGCCTCCTGTGTGGGGTCCGTAGAGGCTTCGTTTCGGAGGCTGGTGTGTGTAAAGGGTGTACACACGAGGCCACTCTGGCGGACATGGCTGGGCAAAGTGGGGCTGAGGCAACAAAGGAGGTTGTGGGGGCAGAGGAGGCCCTTTCTCCTCCGGTGTTGCCGCTAGAGCCGGTATCAGGGCTTTCTGCGGGGCCAGAAGGGCTTTTGTCACCAGCGGCCATGGCTATATTTTCGCAGCAGATGGTGGTGCTGCTGCTGCAACAGGCTCTTGGCAGGGCAGGTAGCGGCGTAGTGCCACCGGCAGAAGCAGTTAGGGCAGCCAAGCGACCGGGGGCTTCATCAGACCTGGGTGCTGCTGGAGGATCAGTTAAAAAGGCTAAGCTCCTGGCAGAAAAGGCAGAAATGGACTTGCTCTTGGATGAGCAGTCGGAGAATTTAGAGGACTCGGACATGGAGCCAGAGTTGGAGGAAGGAGAATTACTGGAGCTGAAGGACCAGGCAAGGGTGGTCAGAGTGTTTCGAAGGGAGGAGGTACCAGCGTTGATTACGGAAACGCTGAAGGCCTTGAATATGCCAGCAGCGGATCAGGTGGAGGATGCCTCTTTGGAGCATCCTTTATTGCAGGCAATTAGAAAGTCTCAGAGGGCGTTCCCGGTTCACAGAGTATTTAAGGAGATGATTCAGGAGGAGTGGGATACACAGGAGGCTAGCCTAAAGGGATCCCAGGTGATCAATCGATTGTACCCGTTGCAAGAGCCGGATAAGGAGCTGTTTAAATCTCCTGGAGTGGATGCGGCAGTCTCAGCGGTTACTAAAAAGACTACGATCCCAGTCGAAGGCAGTGCGGCGCTTAAGGATGCGCAGGACAGGAGGTTAGATTCGCTTTTGAAGCAGGTTTTTGAGGCTAATGCTCTTTCCATGCAGGCATCGATTTGTGGAGCGTGGGTGGCAAGGGCATGTCTTAGGTGATCCCAAAGGCTGAGAGGCTTACAGGTAGAAGAGGCGGCTCGGATGGAATCTGGAGCAGCGTACTTAGCGGACAGTCAGTATGACCTGATTCGTGATCTGGCAAGAAGTATGGCATTGGTGGTGGCCGCGCGAAGATACCTCTGGCTGCGTAATTGGGCGGCAGATGTGGCCTCTAAGGCTAGGTTAGGAAAACTTCCGTTTAGGGGTAAGCTTCTCTTTGGGGAGGATCTGGAGAAGTTGGTGAAGGACTTAGGAGAGTCAAAAGGGGGAAGGTTGCCAGAGGACAAGCAAAAGCAGGGACGCCCGATGGTGCCTTCCAAGAGTCAGCAGAGGGAATTTTGTCAGTTCCGGCAAGGGCGATTCGGTATATTTCAGAGAGGACAGTTGCAGTATAGGCCCTCAGGGTTTTGAGGTTTCCGGGGAGCGGGCAGAGGGTTTGGGGCCTCTTCCTCCCTGAACATTAAGAAGGCACAATGATGCTAGAGGGGGTCCAGGCAGGAATAGTACCCGTGGGGGGGTCGTTTAAGGGAGTTCTTTCGTGCCTGAGCCCAATTGACCTCGGATCGGTGGGTGTTGGAAGTTGTGCAGAGGGGTTATGCACTCGAGTTCCAGCATCCTGTGAAAGAAGCTTTCGTGGCCTCTCCCTGCAGAACGCGAGCAAAGCGGAGAGCAGTACAAGCAACATTGGACAGATTGCTAGCACTCAAAGCGGTGGGCCCGGTGCCAGCAGACCAATGCGGATGCGGTCGGTACTCCATTTATTTTGTGGTGCCAAAAAAGGAGGGCACCTGGAAGCTGATTCTGGATCTCAAAAGACTAAACCGAAGTCTCAAAGTATCACACTTTCACATGGAGACGATGCGATCAGTTATTTTGGCGATAAGGCAGGGA
Source organism: Ichthyophis bannanicus (assembly GCA_033557465.1). Taxonomy (NCBI): domain Eukaryota; kingdom Metazoa; phylum Chordata; class Amphibia; order Gymnophiona; family Ichthyophiidae; genus Ichthyophis; species Ichthyophis bannanicus. The sequence goes on along the minus strand of CM066042.1, from coordinate 252,245,754 downwards.
GAGTATCTTACATCTCTGGACCTCACGGAAGCGTATTTACACATACTGATCAGAGGCGAACATCAAAGGTTCCTTCGTTTTGCGGTGCCCATGGGTCATTTTCAATTCCAGGCAATGCCGTTTGGGTTGGCAACGGCGCCAAGGGCCTTCACCAAGATCATGGTGGTGTTGGTGGTGGTGGCGGCGCTGCGAAAGGAAGGAGTGTTGGTTCACCCTTATCTAGACGATTGGTTGATTCAAGCGAAGTCAAAGGAGGAAAGCGAGATTGCGACCTGCCGGGTAGTGCAGTTGTTGCAGACCCTAGGATGGGTGGTAAATGTAGCAAAGAGCAGCTTGCAGCCATCTCAAGAGTTGGAGTATTTGGGGGCCAGATTCGACACGGGCAAGGGCAGAGTATTCTTGCCACAGCTCAGGATCCAAAGACTCCGGCAGTTGGTGCAGGACTTTTTGGAGGACAGGGCCCCCTCAGCATGGCAGTACTTGCAGCTGTTGGGGACGATGGTGGCCACTCTCAAGGTGGTGCCGTGGGCCAGGGCTCACATGCGTCCGCTGCAGAGAGCCCTGCTCAGACGCTGGTCACATCAGAACGATCAGTTGTCCCAGAGGATGACTTGTCCGCAGGAGGCGCGGCACTCGCTGCAGAGGTGGATGGTGCCAGGGTATCTAGAGAGAGGGATGCCGCTGGAACCACTGGATTGGTGTCCATTGATGATGGATGCAAGTCTGTTCAGCTGGGGAACGCACTTCGAAGGGCGGTATGCTCAGGGCCAGTGGACAGATCGGGAAAGGATGTGGTCGATCAACCGGTTGGAGTTGAGAGCTGTCACACTCGCCCTGAGGGCTTTTCAGCGAAGTCTGCAGGGAAAGGCGATTCAGGTATTATCGGACAACGCCATGGCGGTATCTTACATCAATTGGCAGGGCGGTACAGGCAGCATGGCTCTCGAAGAGGAAGCGGAAGAGCTGCTCAGTTGGGCGGAGGAGCATCTGGAAGCCTTGTCGGCAGCACATGTGGCAGGAGTCGACAATGTGACAGCAGATTTTTTGAGTCGAGTCCGAGTGGACCCCGGGGAATGGATGCTCAATCAGGAAGTGTTCGACATGCTGGTGCAGCTCTGGGGTAATGGACCTTATGGCGACGTTTGCATCTGCAAAAGTAGACCGTTTCTTCAGCAGAAGAAGAGAAAGAATGTCGGAAGGTCTGGATGCCTTAATGCAGAGGTGGCCGACGGAGTACCTGCTATATGTGTTTCCTCCGTGGGTCCTCATCGGTCGAGTGCTGCAGAGGATAGAGAGGCACAAGGGGCGAGTTGTCCTGGTGGCTCCGGATTGGCCAAGGAGGCCTTGGTATGCCGACTTAATGCGTCTTCTGGTAGAGCCTCCGTGGAGACTTCCGGTCAGAGGGGATCTGCTTGTGCAGGGTCCGTTGACTATGCCTCACGTGGATCGATTCTCGCTTACGGCTTGGCTCTTGAAAGGACAAGGTTGAGAGCCAAGGGGTATTTGGCAGCGGTGATTTCTACGTTGCTGAGGTTCTGGCGGAGATCAACTTCAATGGCATACATCAGAGTTTGGTGTTTGTTTGAAGCGTGGTGCAAGGACAAGCGGACGGAGGCATTGAGAATGTCAGTTCCACAGGTTTTGTCCTTCTTGCAAGATGGATTTGATAAAGGTTTGGCGGCATCTTCTCTGCGTGTGCAGCTAGTGGCGCTGTCGTGTTTTAGAGGAAAGGTGCGGAGTTGGATGCTAGGGTCGCACCCGGATGTCAAACGTTTTTTGCGGGCGGCTTCGCTCTTGAGATCGCTCTGCAGGAGTTCGTTTCTGGTCTGGGATCTGAACATTGTGCTACAGGCACTGATAGGAGGGCCCTTCGAGCCTTTGGCTAAAGCGACGTTGAAGGATCTTACCCTTAAAGTGGTATTTTTGGTGGCTATCACTTCGACAAGGAGAATTTCTGAATTGCAGGCGTTATCCTGGAGAGAGCCTTTTTTGTTTTTTGATTCCAAGAGGGTAGTGTTAAGGACGGTTCCTTCTTTCTTGACAAAGGTAGTGTCGGCATTTCATGTAAATCAGGCAGTATCTTTGCCTGTGTTTGAGAAGTCGGAGGATGAGGTTAATGGCTGACTGCATCGGTTGGATGTCGGCAGGGCCTTAAGGAAGTATTTGCAGGGAACGGCTTCTCTCCAGAAATCAGACAGATTGTTCGTGTTGTTTGGTGGACCAAAGCGAGGGGAGCCAGCTTCTAAGTCATCCATTGCTAGGTGGATTAAGGAAGCTATTGCGGCAGCCTATATCTTGAAGGGTAAGGTGGTGCCGAAGGGTTTAAGAGCTCATTCGACTAGGGCGCAGGTGGCTTCCTGGGCAGAGGTTAGTAGGGTGCCAGCAGTCGAGATTTGTAGAGCGGCGACTTGGGCGTCCTTGCATACATTTGTCAAGCATTACAGGATTGATGTTCAGGCGGAAAGGGATGCTAGGTTTGGATCAGCAGTGCTTCAGGCTGGTCTGGCAGGCCCCTCCCGTTAAAGTGGTTACTGCTCTGTTACATTCCCAGAGGTTCGGGACTAGACTGGAGGTACGATAAGGAAGTTTAAATTAGACTTACCTGCTAATTGTAGTTCCTGGAGTAACTCCAGTCTAGTCCCACATCCCTCCCTGATGTGGCCTGCCGGAGGTCAGCCTGAATCTGAAGAAGAGATATTGTTGGGCCGTAACAGCGGTTGATAGGGCTGCGTTTCAGTGAGGAAGAGAGGAGGGGAAGTGGAAAGCGTTTTTTGCTTCAAGAAGATCTCTACAAAAAAAAAAGAAGAAAGGTAGAGCGTTTCTAGTCACTGTACAGTTCGGGGTTACCGTCAGAGGTAACGTGTGCAGTGTACATAGTTCAAGTTCAAGGTCAGTTATTTGGTTTTATTATCTAATTACTTATTGCTCTGGTGAGTCTGCTTTGTCAATAGGTTACTGGAACAAGGGGGCGGTCCCTGGACTACTTATCCTGGTGTCATCAAAAGAGTGACATGCTCAGTCTCCAAGCTGCGGGAGGACGTACAGAACCCAGAAGTTCGGGACTAGACTGGAGTTACTCCAGGAACTACAATTAGCAGGTAAGTCTAATTTAACCTTATCACGGCCTATTAGATGCACATGCAAACCTGTGTTAAGAGCTCACACAGCTTGGTAAACATTCCCCTCAAGGTGTAGTGATCCTGTCAACTTGTCAGCCATTATTCAAAAGATTTATCTGGTTAACTTCAGGAGATAACTAGACAAATGCTGCCCCGACTGGAAAACTTTCACTGAACAAATTGATGTTTGGCCAAAAGTTGTCCAGTCAAAGGAAGAAGTCGGGCATGTAATGGGTGGGTTAAAAATTTAACTGGATAATGCTGGTATTCCGTTTTATCTGGTTAAAGTTAGCCAGTTAAGTCTACTTGGAAAAATCATGCTATTAAAGTTAAGTGGATAAATTAACTGATTAATTTTAGTTCAGTGATTTTCATTTAACCTGTTAAGTCTTTGAATATCTGATTATCCAGTGATCTTTAAGCAGATATCCTATGGCAAGTATTGGCCCCTGGGAATCTAGCTGACAGATTAAGCCTTTCAATTGTTTCTTCTCTTTACTATTCCCAGGATAAGAAAGATTTTGTGCTAAAGCGAATGAAGCGGCTCCTAAAAGCTGGTGTGATTTCCACGCTTGCCTGCATGGTGAAAGTTGACAGTGCCGTCCTGACAGATGCAACCAAGGAGCTTCTGGCCAGGTAAAGCATGCCGTAGACAGTAAAATTATATATTACTCAGAAATGCAGAATATCATTGGCATGTGTTTTAGTTATCTAGATCCATCAGAAAACTCCAATATTAAAATAACTTTAGGTTGGGTGAATTTGACTATCTAAATTATGTTCTGATAAAAAAATAACTGGTTTGAATGAAATTTAGATAATTTACCCAGCTTTATACAGTACTAAACATTTTAACATAAAAATGTATTTAATTGCATGGATTTGATTACTTGCCTGGCCAAATCTGTGCACGAGATGAGTTATACAATTCAGGCACAGTAGGTGGGTCCCTTCCCCAGAAGACTTGCAATCTCAGCTGATACTTGGCGCACTTGAGGTGAACTAATTTCCCCAGAGTGTCAGTGGGGGAAAAGTGCCTCAGCTCTAACCACTGGGCTACATTGCCACTCCAACTAGAGTAACCTACTGGATAGGACAACTGGTCGAAAACCAGGGAAACCGAGGTTCAAATCCCACCAATGCTCCTTGTGACCTTGGAAAAGTCACCTCACACTCCACTGCCTCGGGTCCAAGCTGGAATTACTAATGTGTACTACTGCTTTAGAGCGCAGACACTGTTCATGTGCATCATTATAAACCATATTACAGTGCATAAAATGGGACCTGTGAGAAATAAAAATTTACTTTGAACTACTGCTGAAAAAGTGTGAGCTAAATCCAAATGGTAAAAATGGCTTCCATCTTAAGTGGCTATGCAGCAAAGATGATCCCCATATAATCTTTTCAAAATTGCCCTCTCCATGAGTAATGTATAGAAGAGACCATGGAGGAAAAAGGAAGAGAAAAGATTAGCATGCAAACTGCTCTTACTTGAATCGGCCAAACGTATGTGTGGATTTCATAGCAGACATGCTTTTAGTCAGACTGAGGGGAGGTGTCCCTGGTGGTATGTTTAAGGCAGTGTAAGTGCCCAGCCTGAAGGCTTGTGCAAAGTAGTAGATGCCCTGGGTGAACTTTCAGCCCCCCCCCCATTTTGATAATTAAACTCAAGCATCATGATCGTCTGAATACCATCCTTCCAACAAGAGTCCTGTAAAAATGCACAACTTTCAAATATTAAAATTTGCTTTATATGTATGAGGTAGGTAGGAGAATGTGCTGATGGCTCTCTGAGTTTTTGTGTCTCTCAGAATCTGTTATTGTGCTTGGAATGCTGCTGCCCTTTGCTTCGCCCTCCTCCCAAAAGCTGATGCCCTAGGCAACCACATAGTTTTGCCTAATGGTTGGGCTGGTTCTGAAAGTACCCATTTCAAAAGTTTGATCAAGTCCTTGGGAACTACGTTGGATGGTCTAGATCAGGGGTGGGCAATTCCGGTCCTGGAGGGCCGCAGACCAGTCAGGTTTTCATGATGTCCCTAATGAATATTCATGGACCTAATTCCATACAATGGAAGGCAGTGGATGCAAATAGATCTCATGAATATTCATTAGGGACATCATGAAAACCTGACTGGTCTGCGGCCCTCCAGGACCTGAATTGCCCACCCCTGGTCTAGATTAAGGGTTTATGCAAGAAACCTTTTGCTGACTTCGGAGTGCATCCACCAATTTTTGCTGGTGGTTGAATTCAGAGTCTTTTCTAAAATAATCTCTCTCCTCACTCCCTGTTCCCCATTTCCTCTTCCCACTGGCTCCCCCTTCATCTTTTCTCCCACTTTTCTTTCATCCTCACCTCCTTCCCATTTACTCTCATGCCCCTGCTCCTTTTCTCTCTTATGTTCCCTTCACTATCTTCTTACTCTCAAGCCCCTGCTCCTTTTCTCTTATCTTCCCCTCACTTTCTTCTTACTCTCAGGCGTCTGCTCCATTTCTCTTTTCCCCTCACTTTCTTCTTACTCTCAGGCGTCTGCTCCTTTTCTCTTATCTTCCCCTCACTTTCTTCTTACTCTCAGGCGTCTGCTCCTTTTCTCTCTCGTCCTCCCCTCACTTTCTTCTTACTCTCAGGCATCTGCTCCTTTTCTCTCTCGTCTTCCCCTTACTTTCTTCTTACTCTCAGGCGTCTGCTCCTTTTCTCTCTTATCTTCCCCTCGCTTTCTTCTTACTCTCAGGCGTCTGCTCCTTTTCTCTTATCTTCCCCTCGCTTTCTTCTTACTCTCAGGCGTCTGCTCCTTTTCTCTTATCTTCCCCTCACTTTCTTCCTACTCTCAGGTGTCTGCTCCTTTTCTCTCTCGTCCTCCCCTCACTTTCTTCTTACTGTCAGGCGTCTGCTCCTTTTCTCTCTCGTCCTCCCCTCACTTTCTTCTTACTCTCAGGCGTCTGCTCCTTTTCTCTCTTATCTTCCCCTCACTTTCTTCTTACTGTCAGGCGTTTGCTCCTTTTCTCTCTCGTCCTCCCCTCACTTTCTTCTTACTCTCAGGCGTCTGCTCCTTTTCTCTCTGGTCCTCCCCTCACTTTCTTCTTACTCTCAGGCGTCTGCTCCTTTTCTCTTATCTTCCCCTCACTTTCTTCTTACTCTTTTATTTTATTTTATTTATTTAGACTGTTTTTGTATACCGCCTTATCCTTCAATCAAAGCGGTCACGACACAATTGGGGGATACCTTTAACACGCGGGGATATGAGACACATACACTAATACTTACAGGGAACATGGGCTATGGAGGGTTAAGTGGCTTGCCCAAGACCACAAGGAGCATCTGTAGGACTAGAAACCCCGGTCCTTCCGGCCCAAGGTTACTGTCCTCTAGTGGGATTTGAACCCCCGACCTTCCGGCCTGAAGTACCTTGCCCCAACCACTAGGCTACTCCTCCCTGGCATCTGCTCCTTGCCCCAACCACTAGGCTACTCTCAGGCATCTGCTCCTTTTCTCTTATCTTCCCCTCACTTTCTTCTTACTCTCAGGCGTCTGCTCCTTTTCTCTCTCGTCCTTCCCTCACTTTCTTCTTACTCTCAGGCGTCTGCTCCTTTTCTCTCTCGTCCTCCCCTCACTTTCTTCTTACTTTCAGGCGTCTGCTCCTTTTCTCTTATCTTCCCCTCACTTTCTTCTTACTGTCAGGCGTCTGCTCCTTTTCTCTCTCGTCCTCCCCTCACTTTCTTCTTACTCTCAAGCGTCTGCTCCTTTTCTCTCTTGTCTTCCCCCTCACTTTCTTCTTACTCTCAGGCGTCTGCTCCTTTTCTCTCTCGTCCTCCTTTTAAGTTACCCGGATGATTGTAGTACAGGGATTCCTGAAGGTTATCCTATAACTGGTGCCTATCATCTACCGCAAGGCTGCTCAGGTCCCGAGTTGCAGGAGGAGGTCATAGTGGTAGTTGAGAATCTGTAGTTGATGTGCTAGAATTCTCACGGCTGATAGCCCACTTTGGTAAGATTTCCTGCCAGTAGAGTCTAGGATCCTCTGGTCTTTCCCGGATGGTGTTTGGGCTATGGACTTGGTACTCTGATTTTTGAGGACTGCCTCAGGGATTACCAACTGATGCTGTAGCTGTTGACATTGGAAACCTGGAGCTGGTAGCATTTTGTATTTGAGATCCAGTCAGTTAGAAGTGGAATGAACCGAGGCAGGTGTTTTCCAAATGGATGATTGAAGGTCATGGAGGATCTGTGGAACTGGCAAAACTATGATCTCCTTAGGCATGCTACAGACTCATAGGATGGACTGGAAGTCACGTTTCTTGATTGGAGTCTCGGAGTCACTGAATGCAGGAGAGCTTTTGGAAGAATTTAGGATATGAGAAGTCCTTAGTAGGTTCCTCCAGGGACACCCAGTCAGGGGATAGAGGGACCTCCTTGTTCTCCAGGACCAAGCAGGAAGTCAATCCTCACATATGGGTGACGTCGGCGCCGACGGAGCCCTCGCAGAGCAATTTCCCCAGCTTTCAAAGAAAGCCTTTGGGAATTGCAGTGCGCATGCACGGTCCCCTTCCCGCCCAAGGGTGCCATCTTGCTCAGTCTTCTTTTTTCCGCGGAGCCCTACAGACGCTGTTTGTGATCGCTGCTGAAAAAGTTGATTTTATTTACTATTCTTTTCTCGGTTCGACGCCGGATCCTTTTCCCGCCCGGACCCGCTATGCCGGTATCGAGTCCGTTCTTTATTTTTTCGTTTTTTGTCCTTCGTGACTAGCGTTCGCGCCATTTTTCTTTTTTCACTGGCAGCCCTGTCTTTTGACCTCGCAGGGGCCCTTTTTCCCCCGATGGCTGCCAGCGGGTTTAAAAAGTGTGATCGGTGTAAGACGTATGTCTCTTACCGACACACACGACTGCTGCCTCTGCTGCCTCGGACCCGATCATGACCCGATGATCTGTGGTCCATGTGGCAAAATGTCCTCAAAAGCGTTGAGGAGTCAGCAGCATCAAAAAGAACAAATCTTCTCTGACTCCGCGTCCGGCCGGGCCCAGACCTCGTCAGAGGCTTTGACGTCCCGAGACTCCGGTCCTGAGCATCGTCGGAGTTCCTCTGAGCGGGGGTCTCCTGCCCGGGAACATCATAGGAAGAAGAAACCCACGAGGGCGGCGTCGATGGACGCTCCTGGTTCCTCGAGGGCCAGATTGCATAGCCCCGATAGCCGTCCCGGGTCCTCGGAGTCGGAGAGGCCTTCGAAACATCCTCGTCTCGAGATGGAGTCTCCTGGACACGTGAGTACTGTAGTCCTCGTGGACTCGCCTCCGAAGGAGCCGACGTCGGGCCCAACGCCGTCGGGGCCCGAGTCAGGGGCTGCTGGGTCTCCTGAGCTCGGACTCAGGTTGACGGCCTTGGAGAGCAGTTTAGCTGCCTTCATGGACCAGCAGCAGGCATTGATTGCTGGCCTCGCCGGTGCATCTGCCCCGACCACCGGGACGTCGACATCCAAGTCGACCCCGGAGACCGAGCCGATCCTCGAGTCCATGCGAGCTCGAGTCGATCCTCGGTCACGGTCTCCCTCGGCCTCCCGTTCAGGACCGAGGTCGTCGACGCCGGCCTCGGCGTCGGGGCGGAGGGCATCGGTGCCTGCCCGACCGGAGCCGCTCGATTCCTCCTCCGAGGAGTCAGCCTGGGAGACGGAGGACGAAGAGTCACCAGGTACTTTTCGGACTCGGTGCGTCCCATCGGACTCGCCCGAGTCCGAACCTCGGAGACGGTCCCCCCCGGAGGACACCCGGTTCTCGGACTTCGTGCGGGATATGGCCAAGGCCTTGGCATTCCCCACGGATCCCGAGGAGGAGCCTCGAGCCGAAGAGCTCGATGCCCTCCAGTATGACTCTCCCCCGAAGGAGGAACCACAAAAAGCAAGAACCAGAAGTCAGGACTATTCAAAACCAATTTATTGATAACAGACCCCGACGCGTTTCGGCAATGATGCCTTCATCAGGGGTAACAGCTATAATGTAAATAAAAATGATAATGTACATCAACCGTAAAGGAAATAAATAAAGTAAAATAAACGAATACTTAAAATGTTATAATCTGGATAAAAACTGGGACTGGTGGAGCTAACATCAATAGGATTAAACAAAGACAAATGTATAAAAATGTATAAAAACGCAGGACATGGAAATATGATAATCAAAAGTAATAATGGTAAACATAAACACTTATGAACAATTATGAATAAAAGTATGTCTGAGAAAAATAACATAAGTCTCATAACATCAAGAGAAAAAGAAAATGATTCAAAAAATTCTGGTACTTACATACAATCATGTGCATGGGCTAAAAGTATAATCCTAAGTTCAAGGCTGTGTACGTTCTGTCTCACTATATTGAAGAGACTGAATGTTGCCTAAGTTGGACTACAAATATAATAGGTAGCAAGGTAAGACTTTAGTTGAACTCAAACATGTTAAGAAAATCGTAAATAGTTAAATTATTGAACAAGATAACAACAATAAAGTAAATATATAATATAATACATTATTATATTATTTTATCAATAAATGTTAATAAGCATATTGATTATCGGACCATCAGAATGTGTACGGATGTTTTAGAATGAGACTAATAAACAGAGAGTCAAAGGTTGAGAATCTACATCATGGCAAAAAAGTAAAACCAGGAAAGACATAACCACTATTCCAATGAGGTAAAATTGCACAAATCGAAGGTGCCAATACATAAAATAACATTAAATAGTCTGAGTGGTAGGTCTTTTATACGTATGAAGATAACATCAAATAATTTAAATAATAAATTGTGTTTGTACCTATATCTTTGTATTGAGAGGGAAGACCAATGCTAGTAAAAAGATTAACTCTAGTAAATTTACTATAAAGGATATATATATGTAATAACATGTGCGTACCCACTAATGATATGTTTGATAGAACACACACTTATCTAAATCTTAAAAAACTGTATGTATGCATAATTAATTAATTAAATAAATGAATAAATATGGTTTATCTTAAAAATTTGATAAATTAAAAAACAATGATCTTAATTAATCCTGTGTCAGGAGATACAACAAGAATATTATGATCAAGACTCTGATATTGAGACAATGACATTAAATGAGAATAGTATGTAATTGATTTAAAGGACATATATGGATTTCTTGATAACGTTATATTATTCTCTAGATGCAGTAAGTTAACGATATAGAACTTATGCAGTGGAAAAATTCATATGTATTAATATAATGTCACGTACTGTTGTTGTGAGCTAGAGAAAATCACATGGGATCATTAAATAGCGGGCTTAGGAAGGAATGGGCCAAAGTTTATTTAAAACTAACCGGCATGGTGGTTTGACTCGAGGAAAAGAGATATAATGCCTCAGATACAATTATAGTGACCCAAAGTGTAAAATACCTTAAAAAGGTCTTATTCCTTCCAAGATCGTTGCCTAAATATAAAAATGCATAAAAATGTTCAATTACTGTATGAAAACAGGTTGTTACTTGGAAAAGGTTTTATAAAAGAGAAAACTGAGTATTGAATTTAACATGTGCATTGTGAATGAAACAAGTATTGAATCAATGTAAAACTACATTTGAAACTACTTTGTTTACATGTGTCAAACTAAACGCAATGGGGATAATGCCGTAAGACACGGAGGAGAATGAAAGTGACAATGAAGATACCAAAACGGACTGTTTCCATGATATAGCATTATGTATTGCTTAACTCACACTACTGCTATTGTATAGTGTGCAAGTAATTTACTCACGTCAATCCTCCGAGCGAATCCAAAAAATATCTGCCTTGGAGAAATGCAAGAAGCTGATGCTGCTCTCATGAAATCGAAAGTGAAAGTGCACTAGCTGCGGGGGATTTGATATAGCTTTTTTGAACTTGGCGCCAAAAAAAACAAGAAAGCTGATTGGAGGATGAATAATGAGATGAAACACGTAGAAGCTCATTATAATATAAATGAATAAGATCGCTAGATACCAATGTGTAATGGATGCGCTTGCAAACAGCTTGTTAGTAAAATAAAGACCAAGATCCCAGCAATGATACTGTTATTAAACAGAGAATGACAAGACCAATATATAAATAGATGTATCTCTAAAATACCGTGAACAATTATCTAGATCAATGAATGTATAAACTAAAATGGACAACCCTCTTTAATAGTTTTTTACCGACAATTCTACTGTAATTCATGGTTCATGTCATGATGTTCATTGTCCATTTTAGTTTATACATTCATTGATCTAGATAATTGTTCACGGTATTTTAGAGATACATCTATTTATTTATTTATTTATTTATTTATTTATATATTTATATATTGGTCTTGTCATTCTCTGTTTAATAACAGTATCATTGCTGGGATCTTGGTCTTTATTTTACTAACAAGCTGTTTGCAAGCGCATCCATTACACATTGGTATCTAGCGATCTTATTCATTTATATTATAATGAGCTTCTACGTGTTTCATCTCATTATTCATCCTCCAATCAGCTTTCTTGTTTTTTTTTGGCGCCAAGTTCAAAAAAGCTATATCAAATCCCCCGCAGCTAGTGCACTTTCACTTTCGATTTCATGAGAGCAGCATCAGCTTCTTGCATTTCTCCAAGGCAGATATTTTTTGGATTCGCTCGGAGGATTGACGTGAGTAAATTACTTGCACACTATACAATAGCAGTAGTGTGAGTTAAGCAATACATAATGCTATATCATGGAAACAGTCCGTTTTGGTATCTTCATTGTCACTTTCATTCTCCTCCGTGTCTTACGGCATTATCCCCATTGCGTTTAGTTTGACACATGTAAACAAAGTAGTTTCAAATGTAGTTTTACATTGATTCAATACTTGTTTCATTCACAATGCACATGTTAAATTCAATACTCAGTTTTCTCTTTTATAAAACCTTTTCCAAGTAACAACCTGTTTTCATACAGTAATTGAACATTTTTATGCATTTTTATATTTAGGCAACGATCTTGGAAGGAATAAGACCTTTTTAAGGTATTTTACACTTTGGGTCACTATAATTGTATCTGAGGCATTATATCTCTTTTCCTCGAGTCAAACCACCATGCCGGTTAGTTTTAAATAAACTTTGGCCCATTCCTTCCTAAGCCCGCTATTTAATGATCCCATGTGATTTTCTCTAGCTCACAACAACAGTACGTGACATTATATTAATACATATGAATTTTTCCACTGCATAAGTTCTATATCGTTAACTTACTGCATCTAGAGAATAATATAACGTTATCAAGAAATCCATATATGTCCTTTAAATCAATTACATACTATTCTCATTTAATGTCATTGTCTCAATATCAGAGTCTTGATCATAATATTCTTGTTGTATCTCCTGACACAGGATTAATTAAGATCATTGTTTTTTAATTTATCAAATTTTTAAGATAAACCATATTTATTCATTTATTTAATTAATTAATTATGCATACATACAGTTTTTTAAGATTTAGATAAGTGTGTGTTCTATCAAACATATCATTAGTGGGTACGCACATGTTATTACATATATATATCCTTTATAGTAAATTTACTAGAGTTAATCTTTTTACTATCATTGGTCTTCCCTCTCAATACAAAGATATAGGTACAAACACACATATTCCTCAATTTATTATTTAAATTATTTGATGTTATCTTCATACGTATAAAAGACTTACCACTCAGACTATTTAATGTTATTTTATGTATTGGCACCTTCGATTTGTGCAATTTTACCTCATTGGAATAGTGGTTATGTCTTTCCTGGTTTTACTTTTTTGCCATGATGTAGACTCTCAACCTTTGACTCTCTGTTTATTAGTCTCATTCTAAAACATCCGTACACATTCTGATGGTCCGATAATCAATATGCTTATTAACATTTATTGATAAAATAATATAATAATGTATTATATTATATATTTACTTTATTGTTGTTATCTTGTTCAATAATTTAACTATTTACGATTTTCTTAACATGTTTGAGTTCAACTAAAGTCTTACCTTGCTACCTATTATATTTGTAGTCCAACTTAGGCAACATTCAGTCTCTTCAATATAGTGAGACAGAACGTACACAGCCTTGAACTTAGGATTATACTTTTAGCCCATGCACATGATTGTATGTAAGTACCAGAATTTTTTGAATCATTTTCTTTTTCTCTTGATGTTATGAGACTTATGTTATTTTTCTCAGACATACTTTTATTCATAATTGTTCATAAGTGTTTGTTTACCATTATTACTTTTGATTATCATATTTCCATGTCCTGCGTTTTTATACATTTTTATACATTTGTCTTTGTTTAATCCTATTGATGTTAGCTCCACCAGTCCCAGTTTTTATCCAGATTATAACATTTTAAGTATTCGTTTATTTTACTTTATTTATTTCCTTTACGGTTGATGTACATTATCATTTTTATTTACATTATAGCTGTTACCCCCTGATGAAGGCATCATTGCCGAAACGCGTCGGGGTCTGTTATCAATAAATTGGTTTTGAATAGTCCTGACTTCTGGTTCTTGCTTTTTGTGGTTCCTGCTGGACTTTTGCAAGCACAAGTGCTCCTTGTTTTTTCCCCTCTCCCCCGAAGGAGGCCTTTACTGTACCGGTTCCTCCGATGCTGGAACGATTTCTCTTCCGCATGTGGGAGAGCCCGGCATCGGCGCCGGTGTTAAGCAAGCGGGTCGATTCCATTTATCGAGTCCGCAAGAGCCCCGGGTTCCAAAAGGCACAACTACCGCACCATTCCATGGTGGTGGAATCGGCCATGCATCGACTCAAGAGTCAGAAGATGCACTCCTTGGTGCCTCCCGGCCGGGAGGCCCGGAATCTGGATGCCCTCGGTAGGAAGTTCTTCCAGGGCTCTATGCTTGCTTGTCGAGTCCAGACCTACCAGCTCTGCATGGGCATGTATCTACGAGACCTGGCAAAGGAGATTGCCGGGTTCTCTGCTGGTCTCTCCGAGGAACCTTTGCAGAGGTTCCAGGCCTTGTCCACTGGTATTCGGGAGTGCTCGAAGTTTATCTCTCGAGCCGCCTATGATGGCTTTGAAGCATCGGCTCGGGTAGCCGGAGCCGGCATCGGTGCCCGCCGACAGGCTTGGCTTCAGTCATCCGACCTCGAGCCATGGGTACAGGACAAGTTGGTCGATGTCCCCTGTAGAGGTGAAAACCTCTTTGGCAAGCCCATGGCTGAAAAGGCTGCACAGATCGAGACCGAGATTCTGACCAGGACTCGGCTGTCCAGGAAAACCTCTGCCCCTTCTCAGAAGAAGAAGGGCTCGGGGAAAAAGCCCTTTTACCCGAGGAAGGCGGCTGCGTATAAACACTACCCTCATTATCCGGCCTCAGCAGCTCCCCAACAGGGTCAGCAGGCCAAGGGACGGGGTAATGGGTCCCGTAGGCAGCAGGCCCCCAAGCCCACAACACCGGCCCCTGCTCAGCAGAGTGGGGGTTTTTGACTCCGTCAGCATAGCCTCATCCCCTCCGCTGGTTTCTCTCAGCACAGTAGGCCGGCTGGTCCACTTTGCCCACAGGTGGTCAGCCATCACATCAGATACCTGGGTGCTTCATATAGTTCAGAAAGGCTATCTTCTACACTTTCACCAGGTACCTCCCTCCTACTTTCCAGGGGAGCCTCCCAGACTCCCTCTGCACAGGGACTTACTCCTTCAGGAGTTAGCAAGTCTTCTTCAGGAACAGGCTGTGGAACCGGTGCCCCACCACCTGAGGGGTCACGGCTTTTATTCCAGGTACTTTCTGACACCAAAAAGAACAGGAGGCCTCAGATCCATCCTGGACTTGCGAAACCTCAACAAGTTCCTGGCAAGGGAAAAGTTCAAGATGCTTACCCTTGGAAGCCTGCTGCCCTACCTCCAGCAGGTAGACTGGCTATGCTCCTTTGATCTAAAGGATGCCTATACTCACATCCTTATTCATCCAGACCACAGACAATATTTCAGGTTTGTTGTGGGAGGAAATCATTACCAGTACAGAGTACTGCCCTTTGGCCTATCCTCCGCCCCCAGGGTGTTCACCAAATGCCTAGCAGTGGGGGCGGCATATCTAAGACCAAGGCCTTTTTGTGTTTCCATACCTGGACGACTGGCTCATCAGAGCCCAGTCTTCCCAAGAGGCCACTCAGGCCACTCATCGCACTGTGACTCTACTCCAGCACTTGGGATTTGTCATAAACTTCGCAAAGTCCACTTTGCTCCCCTCTCAAAATCTCGAATTCATAGGCGCCAGGTTGAACACACTTCAGGCGCGGGCCTTCCTGCCTCTAGACAGGGCCCACAGGCTCATGGATCTCGCCAGCCACTTTCACAGCAATTCCCTGGTCTCTGCCAGGCAATTTCTGAGACTGCTCGGCCATATGGCTTCCACGGTCCATGTGACCCCCAATGCCCGCCTGAACTGCGACCTGCTCAGTGGTGCCTTCGCACTCAATGGCATCAGGCCACGGGGAGCCTGGCGGACTCAGTACAGGTATCCGACCTGCTGGTCTCTTCTCTGCGGTGGTGGCTTCATCTGCCAAACCTGGTGCTGGGAGTGGATTTTCAATCTCCTCCGCCTTCTCAGGTGCTGACAACCGATGCTTCTCTCCTGGGTTGGGGAGCATATTGCCAAGGGACATGTATTCAAGGCCTCTGGACTCCTTGGGAGTCTGCTCAGCAGATAAACTTCCTGGAGCTCAGAGCCATCCGCCTAGCTCTGAGAGCCTTCTCCCACCTCACTTCTCACCAGTCTGTGCTGGTCCAGACGGACAGTCAAGTTGCAATGTTCTACATGAACAAACAAGGAGTCACAGGCTCCTTCCTTCTCTGTCAGGAGGCACAAAAACTGTGCGCTTGGGCCGTCCTTCACGGCATCCTCCTCAAAGCTGTCTATCTCCCAGGTCAAGAAAATTACCTGGCAGACAAGCTGAGCAGGGTCCTCCAACCACACGAGTGGAGATTGGATCCGTTGGTGGTTCAGCGGATCTTTCTCAAGTGGGGCCTCCCCACCATGGATCTATTTGCCAGTCCTCTGAACCGGCAGCTTCCCAGATTCTGCTCTCGACAACCGCATCCTCTCGGAGTAGTGGCGGATGCTTTTCTGATTCCATGGTCCACAGGCCTCTTGTATGCCTTTCCTCCCATGCCACTGGTGTCTCGGACGCTCTTCAAGGTTCTCAGAGACAGAGCCTCGATGATCCTAGTGGCTCCCCGGTGGCCGAGACAGCCCTGGTTCCCGCTTCTGATGCAGCTGGCGGTGGACACTCCTCTTCTTCTGGGGTTTCAACCCGATCTCCTGTCACAGGATCAGGGGACTCTCCTACACCCCAACCTCCGGTCCCTTCATCTGATGGCCTGGCTGCTGAAAGGGTAGTCCTTGCTCCCCTCCTGCTGCCTCGGGAGGTGGAAGAGGTCGTCTTGGCCTCAGGCGGCCCTCCACCCGGAAGTCCTACGCTCTTAAGTGGCGTCGGTTCTCCGTATGGTGTGCTCAGCAGTCTGAGAATCCCTTCTCCTGCTTGGTGGCAGTGGTCTTGCAATATTTGCTTTACCTCTCCAATCTGGGCCTTAAGTCCAACTCTGTCAGGGTCCACCTCAGTGCTCTCTCTGCGCATCACGCACCGGTGGATGGCAGGCCTCTTTCCAACCACCCTTTGGTGACTCGTTTTCTCCGAGGCCTCCTTCTCCTTAAGCCTCCTTTGCGCCCACCAGCCCCTGAATGGGTTCTGAATGTGGTCTTGCAGCGGATTACCTGTCCGCCCTTTGAACCTATGGCTACCTGCCCTCTTCGTTTTCTTTCCTGGAAAACCTTGTTTTTGGTAGCCCTTACCTCTGCTAGGCGCGTTAGTGAACTGCAGGCCCTAGTGTCTGATCCTCCTTACACTAGGTTCTACAGGAATAGGGTAGTCTTACGGACTCACCCTAAGTTTCTTCCAAAAGTGGTTTCTCCTTTTCATCTCAACCAGGAGGTGGTTCTTCCAACCTTCTTTCCCAGGCCGCACACCAGCCGGGCTGAAATGGTCCTGCATACCCTGGACTGTAGGAGGGCCTTGTCCTTCTACCTTGACCGTACGCGGGAGCATAGGAGGGCTGTTCAGCTCTTCATTTCTTTTGACCCCAATAAATTGGGGCTACCTGTCTCCAAGCGTACTTTGTCCATATGGGTCGCTGACTGTATCGCCTGGGCTTATGGGGCAGCCGGCCTCTCGTTGGAGGGTCGAGTCACGGCTCATCGTGTCAGGGCGAAGGCTGCGTCAGTGGCTCATCTCCGCTCTGTTCCGTTGGCAGACATCTGCCGGGCCGCGACTTGTTCTTCAAGCAAGACTTTTGCGGCCCATTACTGCCTGGAGAGGGAGTCCTGCAGGGACAGTGCTTTCGGTCAGGCAGTCCTCCATAATCTCTTTGAGGTTTAGGCAACTCCTACCCTCCGGCCCTGGTGTTGGGCTACCGGTCGGGGGCGTTTTCAGAGAAGATTCCTTCCTTCTGTGCTACTGAGCTAGAGGGAGCTCATTTTTCCACTTGAGGTCTCCGGTAGCCTTAAGCTAGGGAGTCCCATATGTGAGGACTGACTTCCTGCTTGGTCCTGGAGAAAGAGTAGTTACTCACCTGTAACAGGTGTTCTCCAGGAGCAGCAGGAATCAGTCCTCACAACCCTCCCTCCTCCCCTTGGAGTTGCAGTCCTATCATTTTGTTTTTGCTAATTTTTTTGCTGTCTTTTAGCTATGTCATCAGACTGAGCAAGATGGCACCCTTGAACGGGAAGGGGACCACGCATGCGCGCTGCAATTCCCAAAGGCTTTCTTTGAAAGCTGGGGAAATTGCTCCACGAGGGCTCAGTCAGCGCCGACGTCACCCATATGTGAGGACTGATTCCTGCTGCTCCTGGAGAACACCTGTTACAGGTGAGTAACTACTCTTCACCAATGAGGGAGCGGTCCAGTCCCCAGTGGTGGGAGTAGGGAGCACTCAAAAAGGAACAACTATCATCCCCAAGGGAGATGAGGAGCCCACCAGTCAACCAGAGAAGGAGATTTTCGAGAGGGCCTCAGGGGGTCTATAGGTGCTTCCTGGGGAAGTGAATAGGCAGCTGGCTTTCACAGGGTGGAATACTGAGAAGGAAGGCTGTGCTGTCCTGCAAAAATCTACACAGGAGGAACAGCAGATGGTCATTAGAAGTCCCATACCTTGTGTTGGAGTGGCCAGTGAGAGCATTGGCATGGACTGCTCATGAAGTCTGCCAGCCTTGCAGGAGTTTCCCCCATTGTTTAGAAGCTCATCTGTGGCTTTGTGTTTGAGAAGCCATGATGACTGAGGGATGGCTGACTCCCCCCGGACCTTCATGCCACTTGCTGTGCTTGGATTTCATTTTGTGCTTTGCCGCTGGGTGGGCTGCCTCGGCCTGCGGGAGCGAAGAGAGAGTCTTTGGATTCAGGGGATGGGGGGGGGGGGAGGAGTGGAGCACATAGGCTCTGGGCTATAGTCCATTGAGCCGGCGTCAGGAGGAGAGCTCTTATGCAGCAGCTGAAGTATCGCGGTGTTCACAGACAAGAAACGTTTTCATTTTTTTCTTGAAATGGCCCTGATGCGAAAGCTGCTGCACTGTGAAAGAAACGATGAGTGAAGTGTTTAGTTTTTTTCTTTTATTTTTTGAGAATTGTTGATCCCAATGGAGGAGGGGAGAGCCATGGCTGACTCTGGCTGCACAGGACCTGAGGGCGGGAAGATCTTCTCTGGTCTAGGGGAGAGCCTAGTACTATGGTTCTGTCTCAGACATCACCAACGGAGTGTGCCTGCATCCCCCAGCTTGTCTCCGGAGAGAAAGATTGTGCACTGGCTGAGGGAGGGGGAGGGCAATGAAATCCTAGGTGCCAGGTTTCAATTTATGGTCACCATGGCGACCTGGGATTTGTCAAGGCCTGCACTAGAAACTATGACATTCTACAATACTTTTTAATTTAATTTACTTTAATTTAATTTAATTTAAAACTTGTATATCCCACACTAACCAAACATCTAGGTAAGTTACAATCTTATATACATAATATTTCCTAAAACAATGATAAATTTTCAAAGCAAGAAAACCTATTTTTGTACAGGGTTACTGCAGAAAGAAACTTGCTATCAAATAATATCAAGGGAGTCAGGAGTTACAGGGAGCTCAGACGTGTCTTAAAAACATAGAGGGACGTTTTCCATGCCATTTGGATGGTTTGCAGGCCTGTAAACTGCCTAAATGGCACTAACCGGGATATAGAGCAGCACTAATGTGGTTAGCACCATTGAATATCCGCAGGTTCTGCCGCTAAACGCCCTGATTCTAGCCAGCAAGCATCGGGGCATAGCCAGCACTAGGGTTGCCAACTTTTTCACGGAGAAAAACCCGACACCTGTGGCTCGCCATGCTCCACCCATTCTCTGATCGTTTCCCTTTTAGACTTTTCTTCCGCACAAAATATCTTTTCCCCTCTCCATTCTCATTCCCCATCCCTTCTAGTCCTCCCCCAAAATCAGCTCCCTTATAGTTCTAGACCCACCCAGCATCCGCTTCCTTCTAGTCCCATTCTCCCATGCCCCCACATCAGCCCATTTCCAGTCCTATTCTAGCCCATCACCCATTTGCAGCCCAAGCTCCCCCCATCAGCCCATTTCTAGTCCTATTCCAGCTCCTCATCAGCCCATTTCCAGTCCTAGCCCCACATATGCTCTTTTCCAGTTCCATTCCAACCCCCCACTTTCCACTCCAAGCTTCCCCATCAGCCAATTTCCAGTCCTAGCCCCCTCATCAGCCCACTTCCAGTCCTATTCCAGCCCCCATCAACCCATTTCCAGTCCTATTCCAGCTCTTCATCAGCCCATTTCCAGTGCTAGCCCTCCCATCACAGGCCATTTCCAGTCCAGGTTCCCCCATCACAGCCTCTTTCCAGTCCTAGCCCCCCCCCCCCATCACAGCCCATTTCCAGTCCAAGCCCCCCCCCCCATAGCCCATTTCCAGTCCAAGTTCCCCCCCATCACAGCCCATTTGTAGTCCTAGGCTCCCCCCATCACAGCCCATTCAGTCCTTGGCCTCCCCCCCCCTCGACCAGCCCCGCGGCTGTCTGAGGGAGCCGGGGAAGCCCGCGCGAGGCCCCCGGCTCCCTCTGTAAACCGCCAGCGTGAAGATCCTTTTCCCTCATGCTGGCGGCTGTTTGTGTGAAGCTGCGATTGCTGGGACTCCTGGGAAAGGTTAAAGGCAATGTCCTTAACCTTTCCCAGCATTCGCGGCTTCACACAAACAGCCGCCAGCGTAAGGGAAAAGGATCTTCACGCTGGCGTTTGTACAGAGGGAGCCGGGGCCACGCGCGGGCTTCCCCGGCTCCCTCCCCCGCGGACTTCAGGAGTCGGGAGAAAAGCTGTTTTTTTTTGTTCTGGCTGCTCCTGATCTTGCGGCCAGAGCAAAAAACCGGCTTTTCAAGGGCCGGTTTTACATCTGTGCCGGCAGCCGGCCTGGCCATGGAAAAACCGGCCAGGCCGGCTGAAAATCGGCTGGTTGGCAATCCTAGCCAGCACCCAGGGATTACCGGCTAGCATTTTAAAGGCTGTCCTAACTTTTGCCACTGTAGCTAACCAGGAAGCAGCTGAATATCACCACAGCCCGGTTAGCTGCATCGCTATGGCCCCGATATTGAATATCTGGGTTTAAAGTTCAGCAGTGACGGCTAGCCGTTGTAGAAGCCCAAGCTGCCACCACTGAATATTCCCCCCATATCTCTTTCAGAAGATTTTGTCTTAAATATGTTAACTTCGGATGTTTTATGGTTCTGGAATTAATTGTTGGTGATGATAGGTATCATGATTTGAATGTATTTTAATGTAATTTTTGCTTATTTAATGCTATAATAATGCTATGGAGACTTGTAGATGTTATTTTATTTTACACTTAACTTGGATGTAATCCGCACTGGATCCATTTTGAGATAATGCAGAATATAAAAGCTGAAATTAAGTTAAGTGTTAAAAAACAAAATAAAGCACATAAATAAATAATTACCCTAGGAAATAACATAAATAAATTAACCACTCATTCACTCTTCACATTTCTGGATTTTCTTATCATGCACAGGACCAGTATCATAAATAGTATTTTACTTTTTTGCAGTATAACTTTTTGATATTTGGCCTATCTTTTCAGGGTATGCCTTGCCTTGTGTGAAGATCCAAAGGACCGAGGCACCATCGTAGCTCAGGGGGGTGGAAAGGTATGCAAGCTCTTTATAGGTGCACTCTGCAATCTTAGCCCAGTTATGAACTGATTTTAATATATCTAATACCCACAGTTAGTACAATCACTTTCTACATCTTTATACTCAAATATTTTCTGAGGTCAAGCAGGATAAATAATCTACATGCTATCAGATGGCATCACCCATTTGCGTGGCTTCTCGTCCTGTCGTACTTGGATACAGGCCCGGCCTGTCCACTAGGTGGGCTGGGCAGCCGCCTATGGTGGCAGACCACTGTGGACAGCACGGCACAGCCCCCTGAGCAGGCCATGTGCTTCAGCACACATGGCCTGCTGCTTCTGACCCCCCCTCCAACAGGAAGTTGTGTCAGAGAGAGGTCAGAAGTGGCAGGCCATGTGTGCCAAGCACATAACCTGCCACAGGCCGCCGCCACACCAAGCCAAATCATCCCCCCACTGACCCCGCTGATGGAATCTGCAGCAGTGGGGAGGGGGGTGTGGCAGCGCAGCGTAGCTCAGCTCTGCTCAGCTCGAAAGGGGAGGGCAGCACAGCTGGGACTTCATCCTGGGGCGGCAGAAACCCTTGGGCCAGCCCTGCTTGGATATCATCTGTTACAGGAAAGCAGGTTTGCTTCCTTAAATGCATTTAACAGAATAAAACTGTTTCTCTCATTTTAGGGGAAATTTCCTTAGATCTGTTCAGATGATACTGTCATAAATTCAAAGTACTATAATTCAGAAAAAGTTAGCCCTTGATACAGAATGTCAGAAACCTTTTCAAGAGATAGTGCAATGACTTAGCATTTCCATAGGTGACTATTAAGAACCTCCCCAGCTTCTTATCTTCCCCCATGAGATGTGGAGGACTGTTCTTTGTATAACTGATATTAAAGTATGTTGCTTACCGATAAATGCCGCATATTGGCCGATCTTGGGACACCTGTCAGTGCAAGAGGCTTTCGATCCTTCATCTCTATTTCTCACAGAATTTTACATGTGCCTGGCAGTTTCTCCAGCTGGGTTAGTTTTGCGCATACCACGACAGTCATGAACCTCATTTCTAAGCCAGGGTATGTAGATTATGATCTCAGCCTCTCAAATTCACTGCTAATGCTCACTGTAGTACTTGCATTGTGCCAAAGGGAGCTTCCTTCTGGAGTTCACAAGACGTAACATTCATGGGTAGTTTGTCAAGATGTGACTGGAATTTCTTTATCGAGGCTGTGACTCCCGATACGATGGAAAATATTTCTGCCACTTTTTCTTGGTCTCTGACTGCATTTCTTGATACTTCAGGATATTTTCCCTTTCCACACGATTCACAGAATAATCACTTGGAACTGACACTTCTTTTATCAAGGTCATTCTGGTGTTTTTCTCCTTCACCACTATGTTGGGTTTCCTCACATCCAGTTTCTTATCCTTCAGAATGGTAATGTCCCAGGTGATCATAACCTCTTCATTAGACCTGCTGTATAGTGACTGGCATACGGGGATAAGTCTTCCTTTAATATCTCTGAGTCAGACATGCAAGACTGGACAAAGGCATGACTGGACCGGATAGGAACCCAGAGCCTATAAAGAAAGCTGACAATGACCTACGTTCCATCTGGCATTGCCAACTTTCATAAAGGAAATAGACAGGTCCCTGCTCCTTCCACCAATAACCAATAGTCCCCGAACTGCTCTTCTAGAATCAAAGATCCCCCTCTTCCCCAGTCTCCCCTCTCCTGTGCATCTGGAGTCAGTAAAGCACAGGCTGGTCCAAGACAAGGAGCAGCGGTGTCTACAGCATTATCATATATGCTCCCGGGATCTACCTCCTCTATGTTTATGTTTAGTTCTTCTTGATAAACCATCCTTCACTATATCACAGCATGGTGGTATACAAATTTAAAACAAGTAAAATCCAAGATATAGAGGAACGTCAAAATGTAGATAGGAAAGAAGCAGAGCATTCATTCCAGGAGGAAAGAAGGGGCAGGGAAGGGATTTAGGGAAGGAGAGCATGTATAGTTATGTGCAGGCAAGTTGTATGCAACATGGAAGAGGTGGGTTTTCAGAAGGGCCTTGAACCTGGGATAGGAGGGAGATTGTTCCATGAAGCAGGTGCTAGGAAGTAAAAAGCTGAGGAGCTTGTGGACTCAAGCCAGGCATTAGAAGCAGAGGGAAGGTATAAGCGGTTGGCATGAATATTTCAAAGAACATGATGAGATGCGTGGGGAAACAACATGTCGGAGAGGTAACAAGGGGAACCAGTGTGCAGGGCACAGTGAATCAATGTGAGGAGTTTGTACTGAGATCGGTATTGAATAGGCAGCCAGTGGGGATGGATTAAAAGAGGAGTGATGTGCTCAAAGTGGGAGGTGTATGTGAGAATGCGAATGGCAATATTTTGAATAAGTTGAAGATAGCGCAGCTGATATTGGGGAAGACCGAGGAAGGCGATATTGCTGTAGTCGAGTCTTGATATTACTAGTGTGAGCAGTAAGATGGTCAATGAAGAGGAAGACAGGAAGGGACAAAGCGTGAAGTTGACAGCAATGAAGATGGAGGCTATGGTGAAAACAGGAGTGCCTATGCTTGGAGGAGCGGTTATGTGGTCGAAAGGGGGGCAATCTCATCAAGGGCAGTGGCTAGGGTGGAGTGCCAATGCGCCATCTGGGTGTTAACTGGAAGAGAGGAAAAGTCGGAAGGAAAGAGTACATCAGTGGGGGGAAAGCATCCCAAAGTATGTAAGGAGAGGTTTTGATGGAGGGATGGGTGGGATTGCCCCAATGAACAGTAGGGGGAGCAAGCAGCAGTATATAAACTAAGCCATGCTGAGTCAGGCCAAGGCCCATCAAGCACAGCATCAGGTCACAAGTACCCAGCAGATCCCAAGAAATAGATCACAGTTTCTCATAGCTCATATCCAGGGATAAGTGATGGCTGTTCCAAGTCTACCAGGCTAATTTTTTATGGACTTTCATCCAGGAACTTGTCTAAACCTCTGTTGAATCACACCACTAATCACCTTGACCATGTCTTCCATCAACAGATTCTGCAGCTGAATTATGCACTGTTTGAAAAAAATACATTATGGGCCCAATTCTATCCTGGACGTCCCGGCTCTCTGTGCGCCGGTCGGAACCGAACGCACAGAGTTAAGCAGGATTCTGATCCTGCTGGGCACATCTAGCCCCGTGGGATCAGAATTGCGTCCAGGCCTGTATGTGCATCCGGGATCCCGATCCCGGTCGGCCTGCACATACAGACCTAGCCCAGCTAACTCAGTCAAGGCTTCTGAATGGAGCCATGGTGCCATGGCATCCGGTTGCCATGGCACCGCGGCTGCCAAACAGATTTTGCATTCCCCGCAGCCTGACCCCTGATCTGGCCTCCCAAGGCCAGGGTCGGCTGCGGGAAATCTCCTCTACGCACGTCTACCTCCTCTACCGCCCAGGCCTGCTGTTCCCTGTTCAGTCTGCCGGCCCCGGACGTAAAAAGCCGACATTGGAATCGGCCCTGTATGTCCAGGGCCGTGGACCGCCCACTGCTGCCCTAACTCTGCCCCCTCAACGCCCCTTTCCTCCCCCATCTAACCTCCCCGTACAAAGTACGGGGAAGTTAGTCGGGGTCGGCAGAGGGGGCCGAATATCGGCAGAGGGGGCCTGCTATTTGTGGCTCAGAATGACCCCATATATTTGTTTTCAACTACCGATCATTAGTTTCATGGAGTATTCTCTTGGTAAAGTGTTATTTGAAAGATTTTTTAAAAATCCCATTTAACCAGTCCATCCCACTCATGATTTTATAAACTTCTATCATATCCTTTCTCAGTCATCTTCTAGAACCTGAAGAACCCTAACCTGTTTAGCCTTTCTTCATGAAGGAAGTGCTTCATCCCCTTTACTTTTTTGTCACCCTATTCTGAACCTTTTCTAGGTCTGCTACATCCTTTTAGAGATGAAACAACAAGAACTACACACAATATTCAAGATAGCTATTCACTGGCATTATGATATTCTCAGTTTTGTTCTCCATTCCTTTTCTTTTATTTATTAATTTATTTACCAAGTTTTCTAGACTGCCTTTTGAACACTGAAGGCAGTCGGCATGGCCATCTAGTTTGCCCAGCAAAGGGTTTATGGCTGTAACTGCCACTCCATGCCCTATGCTTTTACTTCAGATTGTAACTGCCATTCTATGACAGTTACTCCTACTTTGCTTTTTTGAAATATGAAAGGATCCTCTGTGCTTATCCCCTGCCTTTTTGAATCCCGTCACTGTTTTTGTCTCGACCACCTCTAATGGGAGGGCATTCCGGTATTTCCTGATGTTGCTTTTAAATTTTCCTCCTTTCAGCTTCATTTGATGTCCTCCAGTTTTATAGCTTCCCCAGCTTTAGAAAAGGTTTGTTTCCTCATTAAATCCCCTTGCCCTCCAAACAGCTGATCACCCAGCAACAATAGTAAGGGATTTACATGATTTACAGACCTGCGAATCATGTAAATGCTGCTCACTGGGATAGTCAGCCGGTTGGGGCTGCTAGCGGTGACACTAAACGCTTAGTGTCAGGGTGTTCTGGGGATGGTACTGCAGGTTAAAGGAACGCCGACGATATTCAGCCGCTATCTGGTTAACCCTAACTGGCTAAAATTAGGACAGCTGAATGGCTGTCCTAACTTTAGATGGTTTTACAATCTGGTCAACGGCTGAATATCAGGGCGAAGTTAACGCGGCAACAGTCGGATGCTTTAAGTGTGCTGGTTGCCGCCACTGAAAATCCTCCCCTTGGGTCTTTAAGGGGGCATGCATTCACAAGCCCCCCCCCCCCCCATCTTACATGGGCTTTGTTTTACCAAGGAGATCTAGAGGAGATACTATGAGGTGCACCGTGACAGTGTACATCCTGTTTTGCTTTTATATTGCTGTTTCTGCTGCCAGACTCTGGACCAGCCAAAAGAGGTGAGCGCTGAAGGGGCAAGAGGAAGAGGATCTGGGAAGGGACCTCAGTGATGGTGGGCAAACTTAGGAAAATATAGAAGATGTGGACAGAAAAGGTCCATTTGATCCATAAAAAATATGTGAACTTCTCTCTTCCTCTGATAAAGTAAGACCTGTGACCACACAGTAGACAGGTACAAATTTAGAATTAGATTTAATTACTCGCTTTTTCCAAATCCAAGCTCAGTGCAAGTTACAAATAGGTACACAACATAAGAACATAAGAACATAAGATATGCCATACTGGGTCAGACCAAGGTCCATCAAGCCCAGTATCCTGTTTCCAACAGTGGCCAATCTAGGTCACAAGTACCTAGCAATATCCCCAAGGGACACAGGTTCCACAATGCTTGTATTGGTTCAAGCATTGATATCCTGGGTCCCTTCTTAATAATGGCTTATGGACCTTTCCTCCAGGAACTTGTCCAAACCTTTTTTAAACCCGGCTACATTAACAGCCTTTACTACATCCTCCGGTAACAAATTCCAGAGTTTGATTACACGTTGAGTGAAAAAATATTTTCTTTTATTAGTCTTAAATAGTTTACCCTGTAGCTTCATTGCATGTCCCCTAGTCTTTCTATATTCTGATAACGTAAACAATCGATCTACGTTTACCCGTTCCACTCCGTTCATTAATTTATAGACTTCTATCATATCTCCCCTCAGCCGTCTCTTTTCCAGGTTAAAGAGCCCTAACCTTTTTAGCCTTTCCTCATAGGAGTATCCTTCCATCCCCTTTACCATTTTGGTGGCTCTTCTCTGAACCTTTTCTAAAATCGCTATATCCTTTTTAAGATACGGCGACCAGAATTGCACACAATATTCAAGGTGCGGTCTCACCATGGAACAATATAGAGGCATTATAATATCTTTTGTTTTATTTTCCATTCCTTTCCTTATCATACCTAGCATTCTATTTGCTCTCTTGGCTGCCGCTGCACACTGGGCCGAGGGTTTTAACATGGTATGACACCTAAATCTTTTTCCTGGGTGGTGGTTCCTAATGTGGAACCTTGCATCGTGTAACCATAGTTTGGGTTGTTCTTCCCTAGGTGCATAACCTTGCACTTGTCCACATTAAATTTCATCTGCCATTTTGATGCCCAGTCTTCCAATTTATCAAGATCCTCTTGCAATTTTTCACAATCCTCTTGGGTTTTAACAACTTTAAATAGTTTTGTGTCATCTGCAAATTTGATAACCTCACTCGTTATTCCACTTTCCAGGTCATTTATGAATATGTCAAAAAGCAGCGGACCCAGCACAGATCCCTGGGGTACACCACTATTCACCTTTCTCCATTGGGAAAACTGGCCATTTAGCCCTACCCTCTGCTTTCTATCTTTTAACCAGTTCCTGATCCACAATAGTACACTGCCTCCTATCCCATGACTCTTTAGTTTTGACAAAAGTCTCTGATGAGGGACCTTGTCAAAGGCTTTCTGAAAGTCCAGATACACAATATCAACCGACTCACCTTTGTCCACCTGTTTATTCACTCCTTCAAAAAAACATAACAGATTAGTAAGACAAGATCTTCCTTGTCTAAAGCCATGTTGGCTGTCTCCCATTAGGTCGTGACTATCTACATGCTGAGTAATTTTATTCTTTATGATGGTTTCTACCATTTTTCCCGGTACTGACGTCAGGCTCACCGGTCTGTAGTTTCCCGGATCACCCCTGGAACCCTTTTTAAAAATTGGTGTTACATTGGCGATCCTCCAATCTTCAGGTATTAGAGATGATTTTAATGATAGTTCACAGATTACTAATAGCAGGTCTGTAATCTCATATTTCAGTTCTTTCAACACCCTTGGATGTATACCATCCAGCCCAGGTGATTTGCTACTCTTCAGTTTATCTAATAGTTGTAAGACATCTTCCCGATGTATCGATATTTCCTTCAATTCTTCCGCACCTTTAAATACCACTTCAGTCATGGGTAACATCCCTACATCTTCCTCAGTAAAGACTGAAGCAAAGAATTCATTCAGTCTCTCCGCTATCGCCTTGTCGCCTCTTAGTGCTCCTTTAACCCCTTTATCATCTAATGGACCAACTGACTCTCTCACAGGTTTTTTGCTACGAATGTACTTGAAAAGGTCTTTATTTCGTGTCTTTGCTTCCGCAGCAAGCTTCTTCTCAAATTCTCTCTTTGCCTGCCTTATCAGTGCCTTACATTTGACTTGCCAGTGCTTGTGCTGTTTCCAGGTTTCGCCATTTGGCTCTTTTTTCCATTTCCTGAAAGATGCTTTTTTGGCAACAACAGCCTCTCTGACTTCACCTTTAAACCATGCTGGCAGTGTTTTGGACTTCCTTCCACTTTTCTTAATGCGTGGAATACAGCTGGTCTGGGCTTCAAGTTATCTCCATGTACGATTTGGGCTTACAATGTAAGGGGCATGTTTACTAAGCCCACGCTAGTAATATAGGTTTGGTCCGTTTACTAGCATGGGCACCGCACTAGAAGCAGGGAAGTGGGGGCAGCTGTCCCCTTAAATTTAGTACGGCTTGCCACCTTCAAACTGCCACAGGGAACAACTACACTGAGTATGACACAGGGCACTACACACTTCAAACATTAAAATACAAAGCCACTAGCATCAATTCCAGTTTATTCACAGTGGCAGTGAGGCTTTCTTTTCAATTCCGTCGCCTCTACCAGAGCAGCCACATTTATTCTTGCAAAATATGTTCAATGATTTTGCCACATATGTTGCCTTTAGAAAATATGTATACGATAGGTGCATTTTTTCAAAAATATTATAGGTGTCCAGTTCTAAAATTACCCCTTATATGTGATGGGAAAAATCCAAGGTACCATCGGACTTTTGGTTACAATCTACAAAGATTAATTTCTTAATCTGCTTCTCCACTTATTGTCATGATTCTTCTGGATAAAGGGCAGAGTGTTTAATTTTACAGCTATTATGAGTTTCTTGCTAATGAAGAAAAATGTTGTCTTTTTCCAATTAGGCTTTGATACCTCTGGCTCTAGAAGGCACTGATGTTGGAAAGGTGAAAGCTGCCCATGCTTTGGCCAAAATTGCAGCTGTCTCCAATCCAGACATTGCATTTCCTGGTGAGAGAGTAAGTCGTGGGGATTTTTTTGCAAACTGCCTTGAGAATATGGTGCTCAGACCTCCTTCGGTTGTGTGCTGGGGGGAAGAGTATAAGGATGTTTGAGGATGTGCAGTTGAGGCCATTCATAAAACCCTTACCTCGTCTCCATCCACAAATGTGTTTTGATTATTTTTACCTTCATGGGGATTGTCAGTGATTGAAAGATATCCCCAGATATAATTTATTTATATAAATACATTGAAGAGCCATGAGTACTAGTGTATTGCAGGGTAATTCCACCGTCTTCCCCGAGTACTCAAGAGATACATTTAGGAGCGTCTCCTAAGACTAGAAAAATATAGGCCTCATCTGAAGGAGGAGGATTTTTCACACTGGGCAAAAGAAGATTAAAAGCTGTCAATCCATTTGCACAGAGCATCTTTAGCCCCAGGATTTAACATCTTGCAGCTTAAAATGTTAACTGAAACTTGTGCAAAAAATGTGGCACTGACATCCAGTCCCAGCTATGCTTCTGCCAATCCTCTGCTCTGTCTAGTCATAGGAGAGACAGGTAGCTGTGCTAGAAGGGGATAAGTTCTATTAGGACGATATTCAGCGTGTGACGGTCAGCATTTTTTAAACACTGGTTGCTGTGCATAAAACAGCTATCCAGTGGTAGTATCCAAATAGCAGCTGTTGCCGAATATTCCATTTCAGCAGCGACTACCAGCGGCCATCCAAATAACGGGAATATTCAGCCACTACCAGAAAACCAACTCCATAAAATTAGCCCTGCCTTTTTTGTGACCTAAATTTATGGAGTTTGTTATCCCATTAGCGGACTGAAAATCCCCATTAGCTTGTATAATCCAGGGATTGCCCTTTCCCTGCTCATGACGGCCCTGCCACTGTCCAGACAGTGCCGCAGCAGTCAGAGGAGATATTCGGCGGCACTCTCTGTCCCTCTCACCGGCACTTGGTTAGCAGATGCTGTTAACTGGATAAGTTCCTTCGAAATATTAGACCTTATATTCGTTTACTACTTCATTAAGCCTTTCGGTCCTAATTGATAAAAGCTTTGTGTCACTTAATTAGTTCCCTACGCCATCTCATTCAAGGGTGCCGAGGTTCTGGATCCCTGTGCCATCAAGCACAGGGAGGAGTGGCCTAGTGGGAGGAAGGAGTGGCCTAGTGGTTGGGGCAAGTTACCTCAGGCCGGAAGGCCAGGGGTTCAAATCCCACTAGAGGACAGCAACCTTGGGCTGGAAGGACTGGGGTTTCTAGTCCCACAGGTGCTCCTTGTGGTCTTGGGCAAGCCACTTAACCCTCCATTGCCCATGTTCCCTGTAAAATAGTTATCTCCAAGTTATAATGCCCTATTCAATGTATTTTCAGTTTGTTCAATGTAAACCGCCTTGATATCATGAAAGGCGGTATATAAGAAATGTTAAATAAATAAAAAAATAAATTTAAGATGAAAGGGTCTGCAAACTTAGGTCAATACCTTTCAGAGCTTGTCTCTCTCTCTCTAGGTGTATGAGGTAGTGCGTCCATTGGTCAGTCTCCTGAACACAGAACGTGATGGCCTTCAGAACTTTGAAGCACTTTTAAGTCTGACCAACTTAGCAGGAAGGAGTGACAAACTGAGGTAAGTCAGTCCAGACCCGTAGATGTTCTTGAGACTTTGAAACTGAAGATGGTTCCTCGGGGCACTTCTTCACACCACAGCATTCTCATAGAGAAAGAAGTTAAAAATAGTAACTTTAAACTGAATTTTCTTTTGCTTACAACAGTAAAATTTGAACACAAAATACATCAGTAATCTTTATAGTCAGGTCATAGGTGTCTCTGAATTCATATTACCTTCTGTAACCAAAACAAACCAAACATTCCTGTTAAATAGCCTCTAGCCCCAGAAATGGCTCAAACTGAGTCTCAATTACCCTCTCCACAATACTCCACAGTATTCCAAAATGAAGATGATTCATTGAAAACAAAAGTCTCCATACGTGTGTTGGAATGCCATGTCTTTGCTATATTCAGCTAATGTTTCCCTAAATGTAATGGCGTTTTCTGAGTCTACCTTATTTTATTTATTTATTTTTTATACCACGCTCTTTAGAATCAGTGCGGTTTACATGTATACTAACAGGTACTTTTTATTCCCTTGTCCCCGGAGGGCTCACAATCTAAATGTACCTGAAGCAATGGAGGGTTGATTCAGGTGGACAATTTGGTTCATTTGCACGGGCAGGATATGGGTGGGTGAGATGAGATGACAGACTTTGGGGGCTAATTCAGTAAACTGCTTTAGTGCAGAGGTTTACGTGAGATTTTCCCGCAGTAACGTTATTCCTGATGCAGGAATATCTGGGGTAAAACCACTGCACTAAAGGATAGCACAGAGAGCCTTCAAATCACATGCAAACGTCTGAAACAGCACAAGTTTTTTATTTTTCCCTCAGCCCTAAATCTGTATGCAAGCTCAAAGTTGCAGTAAAGATGCCATAAACCATCTCACTTGTTTAAATCAAATAAAGTGGATACCTTATTGCACTTAGAAAAATGTATTTCTTCCTTTGCGTCCCTCTAGTCCAGTCCCGGAACCTTAGAGTTTAGAATGTCCTCCAGCAGCCTTGGAGACTGAATGATGTCATTTTTCTGATGTCACCGGTAGAAGTAGGCTAACACCGCCCCCTTTCACCTGTATTTCAGTCTCGAAGCAACTTGTGAGACGTCTGAGCTTGGGACTGGGCTCAGTTGTAACAAACAAGTAGAGCTAGATTATTTATTTATTTAAATTTATTTATTTAAATTTATTTGACTTGAATCAAATTTTTGTTTAGATTTTTGTCTGTTTGCTTTTAGGAGTGCTGCTGCTGCTGAAGCTTCCTGCTGGGCGATTGTAATTCTTTTTGTTTTGGCTCCCTCCCTCTCTGCTTTCAGGTTTTTTGTTTTTTCTATCTTTAATTTTTTCCCCATCTTCTAAACAAGCAGGGGCTATAAAGAATGTTTTTGAAAGATTTTGCGGGTGTACATCCTCCCTGCTCCCGAACCCGATAAGAGGGGTGAGGAGCAGGTGGAGGTAAAGAAAAAAGAGAAATGCGCCGCAGAGCCCTTAACTGGGAAAGCTTGCAGGGCATTTTTTGTTGTGTCCGACGCCGGAGCCGAAGCCGCTGAACGGCTGAGCACCGGTGCAGTGAACTCCCCCCCCTTTTCCTGCGTTGGAGTTTCAGGTTTGTGTGGAAAGAGCTGGCGGTTGGTTAGGTGGCTTTAAAAGAGGCCTTGTTATCGTTAGTTCTTTGCACGCGCGGGATCGGCGCCCGGCAAACTCGGGAGTGTTCAGCATAAGCTTCTAAATTGTTTTGCAGGCTCGTGAACTGCGCGCGGCAGCCTCATGTGTGTTCGCATAAGCAGGTTGATTGTTGCACGCGCGTGAACAGCGCGTGGCAGCCTCAGGAGATTTTAGTGTAAGCAGGAACCAAGCAGCAGTCTTTTTAATTTTGTTTTTATTGGCGGTTTCACTTTGTTTAGCCCTTGTCTATTGATTATTTTAGTTTGCGGCACCTAAGCTTTTAATATTGTAGTCTTAGTTGTAAAAAAAAAAAAAAAATAAAAGATAGTAAAACTTAATTATTATTGCATCTGTTTCTGGAAATATTATCTCCACTATTTATTATAAAATGCCAGCTAAGCCACGATGTTTAGTTTGTGGCTCGCGGCGTGGAGAATTAATGGATTCAGGTGTGTGTAAGTCATGCACTTTGGAACCCGATGGTGCAATCAAGGCCCAAGGAAGTTCCTCTGGAGTTCATGTTGGGTTAACAGGGGAACTGGGTAATTCTCTGCCACCTACTTTAAGTCCAGTGCAGACAGGGCAAGGGTCTTCTACTGAGGTTGATGCTCTGGTGCTTCCATCTATGAGCACAGGGGAGGTTCCTCATTCTATTCCTCCTAATTTCTATTCGCTGATGACTCAGGCCTTGGAGCTTCTGCAACCTATGTTAGGGGTTTTTTCTCAAACTTCAAAGGGTAAGAAGTGTACTGGGTCTGTTTGTTTACCCGAGGAGGAGGCCGGGTTAGCAAAGATCAGTAAACACACAGTATCTGATAGTCTTCTTGAGGAAGTGTTGGATAGTGCAGAGGATGTTGATCAGTCCTCAGAGATTGAGTTATAGGAAGGAGAGTTGCCAGAAGAAGAACATCAAAGTAGAGTGGTCAGAGTTTTTCATAAAGAGGAATTACCTGCTTTGATTTCTGAGACTCTCAGGTCTCTTAATATGCCTGCGTGGGAATCTGTAGCGGAGGAATCTTTGGAAGATCCGCTTTTGCAGGCGGTGCGGAAGTCCCAGCGGGGTTTTCCAGTTCATAGAGTTTTTAAGTCTATGATTCAAGAAGAGTGTGACTGTCCTGAGGCAGCTCTTTGAGGTTCTAGATTTTTAACTCGTCTTTACCCTCTTTCTGATCAAGATAAGGAGTTTTTTCGCTCTCCTAAAGTGGATGCTGCGGTTTCAGCTGTGACCAAGAAAACTACGATTCCGGTTGAAGGGGTCGCGGCATTAAAGGATGTTCAGGACCGGAAATTAGACACTTTGCTTAAGCAGGTGTTTGATGTTAGCGCCCTCTCCTTGCAGGCCTCGATAGCGGGGGCATGGGTCGCGAGAGGATGTTTATGATGGTCACAAAAGTTACAGGTAGACCAGATAAATGAGAAGTTAGAGGAGGTAACTCGGTTGGAGTCGGGCACTGCTTATTTATCGGACATTCATTATGGCCTCGGTTGTGGTGGCCAGAAGATAACTTTGGTTGCGTAACTGGTCAGCGGACGCTTCGTCTAAAGCTCGTCTTAGTAAGTTACCATTTAGGGGTAAACTTTTGTTTGGTGAGGATTTGGAAAAGTTAGTTAAGGAACTCGGAGAGTCCAAGGGCGGTCATCTGCCGGAGGATAAGCCTAGGCAGAGTCGAGGTGCTGGGGGCTTTCGAGGAAATTCTAGAGTTTCGTAGATTTCGGACGCCTCATTTTAGCCAGCCCCAACGGGGAAGGTTCTCAGTACGGGGTCAGGGATTTTGAAATTTCCGGGGAGCCGGCAGGGGGTTTTCTCAGTTTCAGGCCCCAAACCTTAAGAAATCCCAATGAGATGAAACAGGCTCAGGCAGGGTTTATTCCCGTGGGAGGAAGGTTGAGGGATTTTTACCCTTCCTGGGTCAAGATTACCACAGATCAGTGGGTTTTAGAAATCATTCGAGAAGGTTATGCTCTAGAGCTCCTTCGGCCCGTGTCAGACTCCTTTGTTCAATCTCCTTGCAGCACTCCGCAAAGAGTGAACGCAGTCGCAGAGACGCTGCAGCGTTTACTACAGCTTCGGGCGGTAATACCCGTTCCTGCGGAGCAGTGCAGCCTCGGTCGGTACTCCATCTATTTCGTAGTGCCAAAGAAAGAGGGCACTTTTCGGCCGATTCTAGATTTAAAAAGGGCGGGTGAGATGAGACGACAGACTTTGGGGGCTAATTCAGTAAACTGCTTTAGTGCAGAGGTTTACGTGAGATTTTCCCGCAGTAACGTTATTCCTGATGCAGGAATATCTGGGGTAAAACCACTGCACTAAAGGATAGCACAGAGAGCCTTCAAATCACATGCAAACGTCTGAAACAGCACAGGTTTTTTATTTTTCCCTCAGCCCTAAATCTGTATGCAAGCTCAAAGTTGCAGTAAAGATGCCATAAACCATCTCACTTGTTTAAATCAAATAAAGTGGATACCTTATTGCACTTAGAAAAATGTATTTCTTTTATTTTATAAATTAAATCAAAAGATACAGTAGCACTTTACATGCATATTATTCACTTCATTATTTGATTAATACAATAATATAAATCCTAATTATCATAAAACCAACATATAAATTATCTTCAGGAACAAGCAGGAATGCAGTCTTCACATATGGGTGAACGTCAACGATAGAACCCACATGGGAACGCTCCCCAGCGTCCAATAGGAAAGCCTTTGGGAGCACGCCACTGCGCCTGCATGCCTGCCTTCCCACCTTCCCAATTCCTCTCCTCAGTTTTTCATTTTCTACGGAGCCAGTAGGACACATCATCCTGTCAATGCCGAAAATCTTTTTCTTTTTTATGCCCTTCTGCCTTTCCGTCGACGCTAGTTCTGTCGAATCCAACACCGGTCCTGATATTTTTCCTTTTTTATTTTTCCTTTTTCTTTTCTGTTGATTTTCACCATGGTTCTCACCGCTAAACTAGGCCTCTGGGCCTCATAGCCTTTTCTTCAATCTTGAAGACAACTTTTCAGGCATGGAAAAAAGTCAGTGGTTTTAAAAAATGTACCAAGTGTGCCAGTACCATTTCAGCCACTGATAAATATAACTGGTGTCTAAAATGTTTGGGTCCTGAACATGAACCAACTTCTTGCCCTTTGTGCCAACAAATGACAAAGAGAGGCCTCAAGAACTGAGCCACACAGTTTGGCTTGGACTTGGTCTCTGTGGCTTCCACTTCATCGATGGCATAGACGACTTCTCGGGCTTCTTCAAAGTACAAACACAAAAGTAAGTCAAAGTCTGGAGCCATTTCCAAATCATTGGCATCGAAGACAGATTCTGAGGCCAGAGAAAAGTCCAAGAATAAGCATCGAGACTCCCCTAGAGGTGCTTCCGATGCAGACTGGCCAGCCAAACAGCCCAAACAGGAGGATCTATCCTCCAAAGCACAAGTGGGGTTTTGGGATGCTCTCAAGGCACCGACCTCCAGAGAGCTACTGGTTCCATGTTCTGGGATGGTGGCTCAGAGCC
This sequence comes from Ichthyophis bannanicus, assembly GCA_033557465.1. NCBI lineage: Eukaryota > Metazoa > Chordata > Amphibia > Gymnophiona > Ichthyophiidae > Ichthyophis > Ichthyophis bannanicus. The sequence continues at coordinate 252,209,544 of CM066042.1, read as the reverse complement.
CTGTATGTGATCCCACCCAGACATCAGCCATCTCCCTAGACTAGTGCATGCTGGCTCTAGGAAGGAGTTTGGCAGCACTTCTGGCAGCTTCGGTACGGATAACATCAAGAGCTTTAGGGGTGCAGGTTTTGGCACCGAGCTACAGCCAGGTGTATCAGGTCCAATGCCGGCCCTCGAACCGTCATCATCGGAGCACCCAACCGCTCAATGCCCCAGGTATCCAACAGACTCAGGCTCCTGTGCCTCTTGGTTCCGATACCTCGGAGTATTGGCATCGGCATCAATCATCGACTTCCACAAAGCATTGAAATCGAACCCAAGACCACCAATACTTTGATTTCTTGCCAGACGCTGATTCAAGTTATTCAGAATCTGACGGGGGTCACTCGATTCCTGAGAACTTCCCAACATGCATATTAGCCTCTTATATGATATACGTGGGCATGTTTCAAAAGGAGGTCACCACGGATCTGGAGACTTTCACCCCCCTGCTTCCTGAGGATAAGTGGAGTGCATTCCAGACACTCATCAAGCAAGGCCAGAACACTTCTAAGTTTCTTACCAGGACCTCTTCTACTCCCTCTTCTTGTTGCTCTCATTCATAGAGCTTACCATAATATTTCCAAAATACTTTCTGAATGTGTTCATAGAACCGCCCTTGCTGTGTATTTGGTGCATATATACTCCCCACTACTACGGGCCTTTCTTCCCTTTCTTCTATTTTCCCTTTCCACAAAATGTAGCGCCCTCTCGGGTCTCTCTCCACATGCTCTTCTTCCACATTCAGTCCTTTTGCAAACATTATTTATTTATTTTATTTTTTTTTATTTATTTACAGTTCTTATATACCGCGCTATTTGGTATCAGTGCGGTTTACAAATAACAAACATTTTGCATCAGAACAGAGGATCTTTTGCTTACATTGAAACATGGATTGCAACTTGGGACTGAAACAAGGGTAACTATATACAAATCAATAATGGTGGTTGTAAAACTATTTACAGTTTGTAATGCACATTAGAATCGTAGTGCAAGAGGCTTATAATCTATACTTGGTATGAGTAAGTCTGAGGGCAAGTCTGTTATGTGTGTCGTTATTATGTCGTTATTATGCCCACTCCTCCCCTTTTTGGCAATTCACAGTTATGGGCCAGATACACTTTATCATACTCTTTACTCATCAACCATCTTGCACTTTTTTAAATGCGTTTCTTGTATAAGCAGAACATCCGCTCTTACTCTGCTGCCCTCTTTCAATAGGGCCTGTCTTTTAAACCAGGATTTAAGTCCTTTCATATTTATGGTTACAATTTTACATTCATCCAATTGTTTTTGATTACTACCCATCACTGCCAATCTCTGCACTTCCTCTTCTTGCACACACAGGATCCGGGTACCCTCCCTCTTCCCGCCCCTTCCTCCCCTCCCTTAGTTCCCTTCCTCCCTGCCTCCCCCCTCTCCTCCTCCTTTCTACCATTTAGTAGCTTCCGCTTCCTCCCAGACATCATCCTCCCCCTCCCACTCATGTTACACATTTCACATTATACTCTTTTCTTATTTTAATCCCCCCTTTCTTATCGCTTCACATTTAACTTTACACCCCTCTCCCTCCTCACCTCACAAACTCAGTCCAGCTTTGTGGCTTCTTCAACCTTGCTGTTATTTTCCTTTCTTTTTCCAGTTCTCTTTCATCTGCGTATTTACTCAGTCCCATGTCTTTTCTATCTCCAGGAACAAGCAGGAATGTAGTCAGCACATATGGGTATCGTCGGTACCGACGGAGCCTGTGCGGGAACACTCCCCAGCGTCCAATTAGAAAGCTTTTGGGAGCATCCCACAGCGCCTGCGTGCTGCCTTCCCGCCTTTCCCAACTGCCTCTCTCCAGTTCTTCTTTTTCCATGGAGCCAGCAGGTCGTTGTTCCTGTCACCGCAGAAGAATTCTTCATTATTACTTTCTTTTTTGTGGTCGCATCTGCCTTCCTCGACGCTTTACCGGTACCGCCGTTTTTTTCTTCTTATTTTCTGTCTTTAAAAAAAAAATATATATATATATATACTAGGATTTTTCCTATTTTTCTTCAGGTGCACGCGCCTTTTTGGGCCTTAGGCCCAAAAACGTTTTCTTACAATGGAGAAACCTGCCTCTGGTTTCAAAACGTGCACCAAGTGTGGCGGTACCATTTCCGTCACCGACACCCATGAATGGTGTCTAAAATGTTCAGATCCTGACCACTCCATCACGGATTGTATGTCCTGTGCCATGATGTCTAAAAGAGGTCGGCAGAACCGAGCTGCTAAGCTCAGTACCCTGTTTCCCTCTGATGCAGCTTCGGTGGCATCGACGTCTTCCAGGGCTTCCTCTTCCTCCCGTGGATCTTAGGTAACTAAACATAAGTCCAGCCGGTCCTCAAAGGGTAGATCTCCTTCTAAGCATCGAGATGCCTCTGGTGTTGCCCTTGAGGATTATGCATCGGCAAAATTGCCCCAGCGGGAGGCTTCGGCTTCCAAAGCATTATCGGGGCTCCAGGATGTTCTCGGTAGAACTACTGGTGCCATGCTCTGGGGTACCGGCGGTCTTCTCCGGTACTGACATCCAGGCATCGGCAGCGTCAATAGACGAGAGATTCCTGGCTATTGAGTGCAGTCTGGCGGCTCTCCTTGCGGCATCGACGCCCTCAGAATCGCGGCAGACAATCCAGTCGGAACCGGTACCGATAGCATCGACATCAGCATCGGTGTCTGCTTTGCCGGTATCCAGTCATCCGATGCCTTCGGGTACCAATACCCCGGTTCCGATTACTTCCGGTACCGACTTCGGTCGGTACGGGTACCGGGCTCTTCAGGAGCATCCAGACAGACGGTACTTCGAGTCCTCAGAAGAATCTGAGGATTCTGATAGTTCTGTCGATGCAGGAATACTTCTCCCCTAAGCACAGGATGTCTCCTCCAGAGGATATTTATTTATTTAGACAGTTTTGTATACCACCTTATCCTTTAATCAAAGCGGTCACAACACAATTGGAGGATACATTTAACACGCAGGGATATGAGACACATACACTAATACTTACAGGGAACATGGGCAATGGAGGGTTAAGTGACTTGCCCAAGACCACAAGGAGCATCTGTGGGACTAGAAACCCCAGTCCTTCCGGCCCAAGGTTGCTATCCTCTAGTGGGATTTGAACCCCCGACCTTCCGGCCTGAAGTACCTTGCCCCAACCACTAGGCTACTCCTCCCTCTTTTCCTTCCAGGATTTTATCAGGGAGGTGGCTCGGGGTTTGTCCATCACTGTGACCCCTGAAACAGAGCCCAGAGCTAAGGAGTTGGAAATTTTACAATATCCCAAAATTCCTAAGGAGGCAGCTACCTTGCCCATTCATGAGATTTTATATGATCTCATGTTAAGGATGTGGGCGATACCTCTTACCACCTCTCCTCATTCTCGCAGACTGGATACTCTGTATCAAGTCCCTCCTTGTCCTGGTTTCCAAAAGACTCAGCTTTCTCACCACTCTATTATAGTGGAATCAGCTATGAGAAGGATCAGGAGTGCAAAGAGACATGCCTCTAATCCTCCAGGACACGAGTGCAGAACCCTGGAAACAGCACAAGCACTGGCAAGTCAAATGCAAGGCATTGATAAGGCAGGCAAAGAGAGAATTTGAGAAGAAGCTTGCTGCGGAAGCAAAAACGCGAAATAAAGACCTTTTCAAGTACATTCGTAGCAAAAACCTGTGAGAGAGTCAGTTGGTCCATTAGATGATAAAGGGGTTAAAGGAGCACTAAGAGGCGACAAGGCAATAGCGGAGAGACTGAATGAATTCTTTGCTTCGGTCTTTACTGAGGAAGATGTAGGGATGTTACCCATGACTGAAGTGGTATTTAAAGGTGCGGAAGAATTAAAGGAAATATCGATACATCAAGAAGATGTCTTACAACTATTAGATAAACTGAAGAGTAGCAAATCACCTGGGCCGGATGGTATACATCCAAGGGTGTTGAAAGAACTGACATATGAGATTGCAGACCTGCTATCAGTAATCTGTGAACTATCATTAAAATCATCTCTAATTCCTGAAGATTCGAGGATCGCCAATGTAACACCAATTTTTAAAAAGGGTTCCAGGGGTGATCCGGGAAACTACAGACCGGTGAGCCTGACGTCAGTACCGGAAAAAATGGTAGAAACCATCATAAAGAATAAAATTACTCAGCATGTAGATAGTCACAACCTAATGGGAGACAGCCAACATGGCTTTAGACAAGGAAGATCTTGTCTTACTAATCTGTTATGTTTTTTTGAAGGAGTGAATATACAGGTGGACAAAGGTGAGTCGGTTGATATTGTGTATCTGGACTTTCAGAAAGCCTTTGACAAGGTCCCTCATCAGAGACTTTTGGCAAAACTAAAGAGTGTACTATTGTGTACTATTGTGGATCAGGAACTGGTTAAAAGATAGAAAGCAGAGGGTAGGGCTAAATGGCCAATTTTCCCAATGGAGAAAGGTGAATAGTGGTGTACCCCAGGGATCTGTGCTGGGTCCGCTGCTTTTTGACATATTCATAAATGACCTGGAAAATGGAATAACGAGTAAGGTTATCAAATTTGCAGATGACACAAAACTATTTAAAGTTGTTAAAACCCAAGAGGATTGTGGAAAATTGCAAGAGGATCTTGATAAATTGGAAGACTGGGCATCAAAATGGCAGATGAAATTTAATGTGGACAAGTGCAAAATTATGCACCTAGGGAAGAACAACCCAAACTATGGTTACACGATGCAAGGTTCCACATTAGGAACCACCACCCAGGAAAAAGATTTAGGCGTCATTGTGGATACCATGTTAAAACCCTCGGCCCAGTGTGCAGCGGCGGCCAAGAGAGCAAATAGAATGCTAGGTATGATAAGGAAAGGAATGGAAAATAAAACAAAAGATATTATAATGCCTCTATATCGTTCCATGGTGAGACCGCACCTTGATTATCGTGTGCAATTCTGGTCGCCATATCTTAAAAAGAATATAGCGATTTTAGAAAAGGTACAGAGAAGAACCACCAAAATGGTAAAGGGGATGGAAGGATACTCCTATGAAGAAAGGCTAAAAAGGTTAGGGCTCTTTAACCTGGAAAAGAGACGGCTGAGGGGAGATATGATAGAAGTCTATAAATTAATGAACGGAATGGAATGGTAAAAGTAGATCGACTGTTTACATTATCAGAATATAGAAAGACTAGGGGACATGCAATGAAGCTACAGGGTAAACTATTTAAGACTAATAAAAGAAAATATTTTTTCACTCAACGTGTAATCAAACTCTGGAATTTGTTACCGGAGGATGTAGTAAAGGCTGTTAGTGTAGCTGGGTTTAAAAAAGGTTTGGACAAGTTCCTGGAGGAAAGGTCCATAAACCATTATTAAGAAGTGACCGAAGATATCAATGCTTGACCCAGTACAAGCATTGTGGAGCTTGTGTCTCTTGGGGAAACTGCTAGGTACATATGACCTAGATTGGCCACTGTTGGAAACAGAATACTGGGCTTGATGGACCTTGGTCTGACCCATTATGGCATATCTTATGTTCTTATGTTCTTTTGTTTTGGACATCGTGTCTTCCAATCTTCCATGCTTTCTGCCAGGATCAGTTCCTATAGTCTCTACATGGGAATGTTCCTGAAGGAGGTCACAGATGATTTAGAAGCTTTAGGTCCTATTCTTCCTGAGGATAGAAGACAGGATTTTCTCACTTTGGTCAAACATGCCCAAGATGTTTCTAAATTTGTCAACCGTGCAGCCTTTGACTGCTTTGAGTGCATAAGCAGAACCTCTGACATTGCCATAGGTGCATGTAGAATTGCTTGGCTCCAGTCATCCGATCTGGAGCTCTGGGTACAAGACAAATTGGGAAATATCCCGTGTACTGGTGAGAACCTGTTTGGTAAAGATTGGCAGGAAAAGGCCAATGAGATGGATGCTGACAACTCCACCTTGGATAGGTTATCCAAGTCCACAGCTGATCCTGCTAGAAAGAAATCGTTCAAGAAACCATTCTTTTCTAAGAAGAAAAGATATTATTCTGCTTATACTCAGCAGGGACGTTCTGCAGGTCAGCTTGTCAGGAAAGGTCAGCAACCACCCAAACAGAAGAAAGCAAAGACTGCTAAGCCTCAACCGTCTCAGCAGTCTCAGCCTCCAAAAGGCCTTTGACTTGCAGCTAGAGAACTTAGCCTTTCTGGCTCTCGTGGGACCAGAGCCTTCCACCATTCCAGGAAGGTTATGTCACTTTGCCCCCAGATGGGGGCAGATAACAGCAGAGTATTGGACACTCTCCATCATAAAGGAGGGATACAGGCTTCATTTTTTAAGCATGCCCCCTCCCACAATGATAAGGCAGTTCAATTCTCCAACACCTCTCATCAACCTATTAGATCAGGAGGTCACTATCCTTCTTGCCCAAGGGGCAATAGAAGAAGTACCCACTCCTCAACAGGGTACGGGGTTTTACGCCCCCTATTTCCTTATCCCAAAGAAAACAGGGGGATACAGACCTATCTTGGACCTCAGAGAATTGAACAAATTCCAAATCAAAGAGAAATTCAAGATGATTTCTCTCGGAACTCTGCTGCCATACCTTCAGAGTAAGGATTGGCTTTGTTCTCTGGATCTCAAGGATGCGTACACCCATGTTCTCATCCATCCAACCCATAGAAAGTTCCTTCGATTCCTTTATCAAGGAAAGCACTACCAATACAGGGTGCTTCCTTTTGGCCTGGCCTCAGCACCAAGGGTGTTCACGAAATGCATGGCTGTAGTAGCAGCATTTCTCCGCACTCTAGGGATATTCATCTTCCCCTACTTAGACGACTGGCTCATTCGAGCCCCAACAGAGTCATAAGCCAGGACTTCTCTAGCCTGCACAATGCGTATCCTTCAGTATTTGGGTCTGGTCATAAACATCCCAAAATCCAGTGTAACTCCCACTCAGTCTTTAGAGTTCATAGGAGCTTTGCTGCATACCAGAAAGGCAAGGGCCTTTCTACCCCAGGCCCGCTGCCTTCGCATGGTGCAGTTAGCTTCTCAAGCAGTGCTAAAGTCTCATCTCACTGCTCGAGAAATGTTACAACTACTAGGCCACATGGCATCCACCGTGCATGTGGTTCCCTATGTTCGCCTCCATATGAGGGCAGCCCATTGGACCTTATCAACTCAATGGACCCAGGCATCAGGATGCCTGTCAGACAAAATAGCAAACACAAGTCGCCTTATTTTGTCCCTCCAGTGGTGGAAGTCCACTCAAAACCTGTTGCTGGGGTCCCCTTTTCAACAACCCTTACCCCAAGCAACTCTCACAACAGATGCTTCTCCGATGGGTTGGGAAGCTCATTTGCAAGACCTCTCCACCCAAGGCACCAGGTCTCCACAAGAGACTCATCTACATATCAATCTCTTGGAACTCAGAGCAATCTTCCTTGCTCTTCGAGTGTTCCACACCCTGCTCAGCTACAAGACAGTCCTCATTCATACAGACAATCAAGTAGCCATGTTCTATGTGAACAAGGAGGGGGGAACAGGCTCTCTGTCGCTTTGCAATGAAGCTTTGCGACTATGGGCCCTCGCCAGAGAGCATCAGATTCATCTCCTGGCAGTGTATCTTCCAGGCATACAAAACTGTTGGGCAGACAGACTCAGTCGAGTTCTGCTTCCACACAAATGGTCTCTGCATGCAGACCAGGTGACCAAGATTTTTCAAATTTGGGGAACCCCGGACATAGACCTCTTTGCAAGTCCGTGGAATGCCAAACTTCCCCTGTTCTGTTCCAGAATTCTGTCTCAGGGGGCTCAGGCCAGGGATGCTTTTCTGCTTTACTGGGGTCAAGACTTCCTGTATGCCTTTCCACCCATTCCCCTGATTCCCAAAACCCTGTTTAAGCTTCAGAGGGACAGAGACCATATGATTCTCATAGCTCCACATTGGCCACGGCAAGTGTGGTACCCTCTGCTTCTACATCTCTCTCAAGCTCCCTCCCTGGAGTTAGGGTCTGCTCCAGATCTCCTATCTCAGGAGGACAGAATGTTATGGCATCCCAATCCCCAGTCTCTGCAACTCAGGGCTTGGTTGCTGAAGGCCTAGATCTTCATAGTCTTAATCTCCCTCAGCAAGTAAAAGATATTCTTTTTGCTTCCAGGAAACCTTCCACAAGACGTTCTTATGCTTTCAAGTGGAAAAGGTTTACCATATGGTGTTCACAAAAGGGTCTTAACCCCCTTGCGATAACTCTGGAATCATTGCTGGAGTATCTCCTTCATTTATCCAATGCAGGACTTAAGACTAACTCAGTAAGAGTCCATTTGAGTGCTATTGCAGCTTCCTTTAAGCCTCTAAATGGACAGCCTATTTCTTCTCATCCTCCTATAGCAAGATTTATGAGAGGCCTTCTTCTAACTAAGCCTCCCATTAGGCCACCACCGGTGGCATGGGACTTAAACCTGGTTCTTGGGCAGCTCATGAAGCCACCTTTCGAACCTTTAGCTAGCCTAGTGGTTGGGGCAAGGTACTTCAGGCCGGAAGGTCAGGGGTTCAAATCCCACTAGAGGACAGCAACCTTGGGCCGGAAGGACTGGGGTTTTAGTCCCACAGATGCTCCTTGTGGTCTTGGGCAAGCCACTTAACCCTCCATAGCCCATGTTCCCTGTAAGTATTAGTGTATGTGTCTCATATCCCCACGTGTTAAATGTATCCCCCAATTGTGTTGTGACCGCTTTGATTGAAGGATAAGGCGGTATACAAAAACTGTCTAAATAAATAAAATAAATACTACCTCCTTGAAGTTCCTTTCTTGGAAGGTTATCTTTTTCATTGCAATCACATCAGCACGTCGCATCAGTGAGTTGCAAGCGCTAGTAGCTAATCCACATTATACAAGGTTCCATCATGACAAGGGTAGTCCTTAGAACTCATCCACACTTTATGCCAAAGGTGGTCTCGCCTTTTCATCTGAACCAATTGGTCTACCTACCTGTGTTTTTTCCAAGGCCTCATGCATCAAATGCAGAGAGGAATCTTCATACCTTGGATTGTAAAAGAGCTTTAGCTTTTTACTTACAAAGAACACAGCAACATAGAAAGTCCTCTCAACTCTTTGTTGCTTTTGATCCTTCTCATTTGGGACTTCCAGTCTCCAAGAGAACACTGTCTAACTGGATTGCTCAGTGTATTTCCTTCGCTTATCACAGTAAGAACCTTTCTCTGGAGGGCCATGTCACAGCTCACAATATGAGAGCCATGGTAGCCTCAATGGCTCATCTGCACTCTGTGTCTATCGATAACATCTGTCGAGCAGCCACCTGGGCCTCGGTTCATACCTTCACAGCCCATTACTGCTTGGACAAGGACTCCCGCTGGGATGCCTTGTTTGGTCAGGCTGTTCTCCAACACCTGTTCCATACCTAATCAACTCCTACCCACCATCCCTGGTAGGATGCCAGAGATCCACGGGGGGAAGTGGAGCCCTTCTCAGGGACACACAACTTCTGGGGCCTCTCCCTGGCATCTAAAGCTAGGGAGTCCCCATATGTGATGACTACATTCCTGCTTGTTCCTGGAGATAGCATGGTTACTCACCTGTAACAGGTGATCTCCGGGAACAGCAGGAATTTATTTATTTATTTATTTAACAGGTTTTTTATACCGCCTTTTCCTTTAATCAAAGCGGTTACAAGACTACATCAGGTTAGCAAGTAATACAGACATAAAAACATCAGACTACAAAGACAAAACAATGCATCCAGTTTTATACCACCTTATCAAAATATCAAAGTGATAAGCAATGGATCTATAGGAAACAGGGAAAGACAAGACTACATCAGGTTAACATGTAATACAAACATACCTCCAAACGGAAGAGCAGCCAAAGGGAGAGACAGACAGAGGACGTTGTAAAGAGAACAACCACTCATAATAATAGATCTTATACACATTTGCTGTTATTCAATTTTGCCACGGACCAACGCCTAAGGGCCACGCCAAAGGGCCCTCTGGCGAGGCCCTCAGGCGCGGGCCCACAAGGCGCGGGCGCGCCCTGGCAACGGCTGCTTTTATGCCGTTGAGAGAGCCGCTCGTTGGTGGAACCGGTGAGGAAGGGGGAGCTCCTGCTCTCACCCCCGTCGACGCTGCAGCCTCTCTGAAGCTCCCGGCAACGGCTGCTTTTATGCCGTTGAGAGAGCCGCTCGTTGGTGGAACCGGTGAGGAAGGGGGAGCTCCTGCTCTCACCCCCGTCGACGCTGCAGCCTCTCTGAAGCTCCCGGCAACGGCTGCTTTTATGCCGTTGAGAGAGCCGCTCGTTGGTGGAACCGGTGAGGAAGGGGGAGCTCCTGCTCTCACCCCCGTCGACGCTGCAGCCTCTCTGAAGCTCCCGGCAACGGCTGCTTTTATGCCGTTGAGAGAGCCGCTTGTTGGTGGAACCGGTGAATTTAGTCCTCACAACCCACCCACCTCCCCTAGGAGTTGTATCTCTCTATCTATCTCTTTCCCTTTCCCTCTCTCTCTCTTTGTCTCAGCTTAAAACTCAACTAGAGAGAGGCAGTTGGGGAAGGCATCACGCAGGCGCTGTGGGATGCTCCCAAAAGCTTTCTAATTGGACACTTGGGAGCGTTCCCACGCAGGCTCCGTCGGTACCGACGATACCCATATGTGAGGACTAAATTCCTGCTGTTCCCGGAGATCACCTGTTACAGGTGAATAGCCATGCTTTTTTGCATCACATGTTTATTCTTTCTCTCCTTCCTCTCCACTCTCTGCCACCTTGTTGTCTGTCCATTCAGGTTTTCTCACTTCTCCCACCTCTGGTAAACGTGTCACTCCTGCCTCCTTCATCTCTGCCACCAATTGCTTTGCTGTTAACGCCTGTCTTGTGATGCCTTGACTGGTGAATACAATTCTTGCAGGATACAGCCATTTATATTTAATGTTCTCTTCTCTTAACCTCATTGTAAATCCCCTCCATTCTCTTCGTCATTGTAGCGTGGCCGCAGCCAAGTCTGCAAAAGTTGCAACCTTATTTTCTTTCCACTCTAGGGGGCCTGATCCCCTCACCTTATTTATTATTTTTTCCTTAATTTTAAAGTCATGGAGTGACGGTGCTGACGGAGCCCCCGTGCGGAGCATTTCCCCAGCTTTCAAGGAAAGCCTTTGGGAATGCAGCGCGCATGCCCGGTCCCCTTCACGCCCAAGGGTGCCATCTTGCTCAGTCTTTATTTTTCCACGGAGCCTGACGGACATGAGTTCGTGTCATCCGGGAAAGTTGATTTTTTTTTCTGCGATTTTTGTGTTGTGTTATCCGGTTCGACGCCGGTTCCCCTTCCCGCCTGGGCTCAGTACACCGGTATCGAGTCCGGACTTGTGATTTTTTTTTTTTGTCCTTTGTGACTAGCGTTCACACTCTTTTTGTGTTTTCACTGGCAGCCGGTCTTTTGACCTTGCAGGGGCCCTTTTTCCCCCGATGGCTGCCAGCGGGTTCAAAAAGTATGATCAGTGCAAGAAACTATGTCTCTCACTGACACACATGACTGCTGCCTCCGATGCCTCGGGCCCGACCATGACCCGCTGGCCTGTTGCCCGTGCAGCAAAATGTCATCGAAGGCGCTTCGGAGCCGTCAGCATCAGCGTGAGAGAATTTTCTTTGACTCCGCGTCCAGCTGGGCCCGGACTTCGTCAGAGGCCTCGACGTCTCGGGAGTCTGACCCCGAGCGCCGTCGGGTTTCCTCTGAAAGGGAGTCTCCCTCCTGGGAGCACAGAAGGAAGAAAAAGCGCATGAGGGCGGCGTTGGTGGAGGCTCCTGGTTCCTCGAGGGCCAGGTCGTGTAGCCCTGACCGCTGCCCCGGGCTCTCTGAGTCAGAGAGGCCTTCCAAGCTACCTCGTGTGGAGCCGGAGTCCCCGAGTCACGTAAGTGCAGTTGTCCTCGTAGACTCTCCTCAGGGAGAGCCGACGTCGGGCCCGACACCATAGGGGCCCGAGTTGGGGGCTGCTGAGTCTCCTGAGCTTGGACTCAGGTTGACGGTCTTGGAGAGCAGCTTGGCTGCCTTCATGGAACAGCAGCAGGTGCTGATCGCCGGTCTGACCGGTGCAACTGCCCAGACCACAGGACCTCGACGTCTAAGTCGACCCGGGAGACCGAGCCGATCCTCGAGTCGATCCTCGGTCACGGTTCCCCTCGACCTCCCGTGCGGGGCCGATACCCTTGTTGTCGGGGCGGGTGGCATCGAGGCCCACACGGCCGGAGCCACTTGATTCCTCCTTGGAGGAGTCGGAGACAGGGGGATGAGGAGTCCCGGACACCTTCCAGGACCCAATGCGTCTCTTCTGACTCACCGGAGTCCGAGCCTCGGAGACGGTCCCCCCCAAGAGGATACCCAGTTCTGGACTTCGTGAGGGACATGGCCAAAGCCTTAGCCTTCCCTGCGGACGCCAAGGAGGAGCTCGATGCCCTCGAGTATGATTTTCCTCCGAAGGAAGCCTTTACTGTACCGGTTCCTCTGATGCTGGAATGGCTGCTCTTCCGTATGTGAGAGGTACCGGCCTCGATGACGGTTCTTAACAAATGGGTCGATTACATTTGAGTCCGTAAGAGCCCTGGGTTCCAGAAGACACAGCTACCGCACCACTCCATGGTTGTGGAATCAGCCATGCACCGTCTGAAGAGTCAGAAGATGCACTCCTTGGTGCCCCCTGGCCGGGAGGCCCAGAAACTGGATGCCCTTGGTAGAAAGTGCTTCCAGGGCTCTATGCTATCTTGCCGTGTCCAGACCTACCAGCTGTACATGGGCATGTACCTACAAGACCTGGCAAAGGAGATTGCCGGGTTCTCAGCTGGCCTCTCCGAGGAACCTTTGCAGAGGTTCAAGGCTTTGTCAACAGGGATTCGAGAGTGCTCGAAGTTTATCTCTCGAGCAGCCTATAATGGCTTCGAGGCTTCAGCCCAGGTAGCCACGGCTGGCATCGGTGCACACCGTCAGGCCTGGCTACAGTCATCAGATCTGGAGCCATGGGTGCAGGACAAGTTGGTCGATGTCCCTTGCCAAGGTGAAAACCTTTTTGGTAAGCCCATGACTGAAAAGGCTGTGGAAATCAAGACTGAGACTCTCACCAGGACAAGGCTGTTCAGGAATTCTGCCCCTTCTCAGAAAAAGAAGGGCTCGGGGAAAAAGCCCTTTTTTCAGAGGAAGGGTGCTGCTTGCAAATCCTACCCTCAATATCAGGCCTCTCCAGCTTCCCAACAGGGCCAGCAGGCCAAGGGGCAGGGGCATGGGCCCGTAGGCAGAAGGCCCCCAAGCCGCCAGCTCTGGCTCCTGCACAGCAGGGAGCAGGGTTTTGACTCCCACAGCATAGCCTCTTCTCCACAGCTGGCTCCACTCAGCACAGGAGGTCGGCTGACCCTGTACACCTACAGGTGGCCAGCCATCACAGGGGATACCTGGGTCCTCAGCATAGTCCAGAAGGGCTACATGCTCCACTTCCACCAGCTACCCCCTCGTACTTCCCAGGGGAGCCTCCAAGACTCCCTCTGCACAGAAACCTCCTCCTTCAGGAGTTGGCAAGTCTTCTAAAGGAACAGGCGGTATAACTGGTGCCTCACCACCTGAAAGGGCAAGGCTTCTACTCCAGGTACGTTCTGGTACCAAAAAGGGCAGGAGGCCTCCGGCCTATCCTAGACTTGCGAAACCTAAACAAGTTTCTGGAGAGGGAAAAGTTCAAGATGCTTACCCTTGGGATACTGCTGCCCTACCTCCAGGCTGATGGACTTGGCCAACCAGTTCCAAAGCAATTCTCAGGTCTCCACCAGACACTTCCTGCGGCTCCTGGGCCACATGGCATCCATGGTACATGTGACCCCCGAATGCCCGTCTGCACATGCGAGCGGCTCAGTGGTGCCTCAGAGCTCAGTGAGCGCAAGCCACAGGCGACTTCCGAGACAGAGTAAAGGTGTCCAAACCACTCTTGGACTCCTTGCAGTGGTGGCTACATCTCCCAAACCTTCTCAGGGGGGTACCCTGTCAGGCCCCAGCACACACAAGGGTGCTGATGACCGATGCTTCCTTAAAGGGCTGGGGTGCACATTGCTAGGGCTCGTGCACTCAAGGCCTCTGGTCTCCTCGGGAGGCCACACAGCAGATCAATCTCTTGGAGCTGCGAGTAATCCGCTTGGCTCTACAGACTTTCTCATGTCCTCTCTCACCAGTCTGTCTTAGTTCAGACAGACAATCAGGTAGCAATGTTCTATGTGAACAAGCAAGGGGGCACAGGATCCACACTCCTATGTCAGGAGGCGCAGGCCCTTTGCTCCTTTGCAGTCAAACAAGGCATGTTTCTCAAAGCAGTTTATCTACCTGGTCAGGAGAACTTCTTGGCAGACAAACTAAGCAGAATTCTCCAGCCTCACGAATGGCAGTTGAATCCACTGGTGGTCCAGCGGATCTTTCTACGATGGGGATTTCCATCCATCGATCTCTTTGCAAGTCCACTGAACCGTCAGTTGCCCAGGTTTTGCTCCAGACAGCCGCATCCCCTGAGAAGGGCAGCAGATGCGTTTCTGATCTCTTGGTCTACGGGCCTCCTGTATGCGTTTCCTCCCACTCCCCTGGTGGCCCGAACTCTGTTCGACATTCTATGGGACAAGGCCTCGGTGATTCTGGTAGCCCCCAGATGGCCGAGGCAACCGTGGTTTCCACTTCTTCTGCAGTTGGCAGTGGAAACTCCATTCCCTCTGGGGTTGCAACCCGATCTCCTGTCTCAGGATCAGGGTTCCCTTCTGCACACAGTCTCAGATCCCTCAATCTGATGGCCTGGCTGCTAAAAGGATAGTGCTAGCTCCCTAACTTCTACCTAGGGAAGTTGAGGAGGTGGTCTTGGCCTCTAGGAGGCAATCCACCAGAAAGTCCTATGCCCCCAAGTGGCGTAGGTTCTCTATATGGTGTGCTCAGCACAATGAAGATCCTTTTTCCTGCCTTGTGCCAGTAGTACTGCAGTATCTACTTCACCTGTCAGACCTAGGCCTTAAGTTCAACTCTGTTCAGGTCCACCTCAGTGCTCTATCAGCACACCACTCACCGGTGGAGGGTCAGTCTCTGTCAGTTCACCCCTTGGTGTCCCGCTTCCTCAGAGGCCTACTTTTGCTCAAGCCTCCAATTCGTCCACCTGCCACTGAGTGGGATTTGAATGTGGTCTTGCAACAACTTACTCGCCCACCGTTTGAGCCGATGGCTACTTGCTATTTATGCTACCTTACCTGGAAGGCACTCTTCCTGGTAACTTTTACCTCGGCCAGATGTGTGAGTGAACTACAAGCTCTGGTTTCTGATAGACCGTACACATGGTTCTATAGGAACAGGGTGGTCCTACGGACCCATCCGAAGCTCCTTCCAAAAGTTGTCGTCTCCTTCCACCTCAACCAGGAGGTGGTTCTTCCGACATTCTTTCCCAGGCCGCATACTGGCAGGGCTGAAACAGTCTTGCATATCCTGGACTGTAAGAGGGCGTTGTCTTTTTACATAGAACGTACGCAGGGGCACCGAAGGGCTACTCAGCTCTTCCTCTCCTTTGACCCTAATAAACTGGGGTTGCCTGTCTCCAATCGTACCTTATCCACTTGGGTAGCAGATTGTATCGCCTGGGTGTACAAGGCAGCCGGCCTCTCCTTGCAGGGTCGAGTCACGGCCCATCGTGTCAGGGCGAAAGCTGCATCAGTAGCTCATCTCCACTCTGTTCCGTTGGCAGACATCTGCCAGGCCGCTACTTAGTCTTCAAGCCAGACTTTTGCAGCCCACTACTGCCTTGAGAGAGAGTCCCGAAGGGACAGTGCTTTCGGACAGGCGGTACTCCGCAATCTCTTTGAGGTTTAGGCAACTCCTACTCTCCGACCCTTGTATTGGGCTACCGTACGGGGGCGTTCTCAGAGGATATTCTTATCATGGATGCTGAGGCTCTTCAGAGGGAGCCTTTTTTTCAGCTTTGGGTTCCCGGTAGCTTAGAGCTGGGGAGTCCCATATGTGAGGACTGACTTCCTGCTTGGTCCTGGAGAAAGAGGAGTTACTCACCTGTAACAGGTGTTCTCCAGGAGCAGCAGGAATCAGTCCTCACAACCCTCCCTCCTCCCCTGGAGTTGCAGTCATATGCTTCATTTTGATTTTTTGCTGTCTTTTAGCTATGTCATCAGACTGAGCAAGATGGCACCCTTGGGTGGGAAGGGGACTGCGCATGCGCGCTGCATTCCCAAAGGCTTTCCTTGAAAGCTGGGGAAATGCTCTGCATGAGGGCTCCGTCGGCACCGACGTCACCCATATGTGAGGACTGATTCCTGCTGCTCCTGGAGAACACTTATTACAGGTGAGTAACTACTCTCTCCGCACCCAGTGACCGCTCCACTCCACTTGGGGTATCCACAACACTTTATTTCGGGGGAGATTAATCACTTTTGTGGGGATGAACGGTGGAGCTCGCTTTCAGTCGTCCATGCTGTTCGGTGACATCATCGGAAGCCCCCCCATTGAGGAGAATCTTATTTTGCGGTATATAGCTCTTGTGGTTCTGGTGATATGAGAGGAGAAATCAAGCTGTTGGTCAATTGTTATGCCCAGATATTTCACCTCCTGCTTTGTTTCTAGTTCAATGTCATCGATTCTGAGTGTTTTGAGGGGGAAGAATGCCTTATTTCTGGAGATATGGAGCGCTTCTCTTTTTTTGTAGTTGATCTACAGCCTGTGTTCATGCAGCTATTGCGAGTTCTCTTGGAAGCAGAGTGTTATTTTGCTGAGGTTTGGATTAAGAATATCATAAGGTGTAAACATTATGATGTCGTCTGCATAGATCCTGTAATGAATATCATATCTATGGAATATGGTACATATGGGCTACATGACTATGTTAAAGGGTAGTGAAGATTACCCATGGGAGCTAACCGGGCAGCAGCTCAATATCACCACTGCCCGGTTAGCTTCTGTGTCATTGGAGGCTGTGTGGCAACCCTGGATATTCAGTGCCAGGGCCAGGACCATATCTGGGTTTAATGTTCAGCGCCACCAGCTAGCCACTGTAATTGCACTAGCCACCGGCGCTGAATATTGGGCCCAATATCTTTACTGCTGCAGAGATATGGGCTTCAAAGGATAGTTGTAATCCACAGTAATATCAAGGTATTTAAGATAATTTTGCCAACTGAAGAGGGTTGCCTTGTATAGCAGAAGTGGATGATGATGAGACTTGCTGGTAATCCAGATAGTGGTAGATTTATTAGGGGTTTAATTCTAGATTACTCGTCTTAAGCCAGTTGGTAACAGTATATAAAAACTGATTCATGGGGGTTAAATCTGGGCTGAATAAGTCTGCATAATCCACAAAGAGAATGTCTTCCACATAGTAATATCCCCACAGATGTTAGATTTTGCACCTGGGTAGCTAAAGGATTGAGGAAAGTGCTAAAAAAAGACCAGCAGAATGAGAACAGAGCCTTGCAGTACCCCATATCTCAGCGGGTAAGTTCTAGACGTGGTAGAATTTGGTGAAACCTAAAAGGAATGGTTATTCAAGTAAGAGCTGAACCATTGTAGAGCTATACCCAAAAGAGCAATGTTTTTAAAACAATATAACAATATTGACCAAGTTAAATGCGGATGAAAGATCCAGTAAGATGACCAGGGGCTGCTCTTCCTCTATCCAGGAATATGTGGATCTCACTTAGAAAGGCTGCTAGCACAGTCTCAGCTATGTTCTGGCTAAAATTGGAGTTTAATGAATATTTTAGCATAAAATTATGCACTTAGCCCTAGTAAATTTTCAAAAGGTCAGTTTAGAAGCCTGACTCTCAAAGAGCATAGACCTAAGAACATAAGACATGCCATACTGGGTCAGACCAAGGTCTATCAAGCCCAGTATCCTGTTTCCAACAGTGGCCAATCTAGGTCATAAGTACCTAGCAGTCTCCCCAAAAGACACAGGTTCCTCAATGCTTGTATTGGGTCAAGCAGTGATATCCTGGGTCCCTTTTAATAATAGTTTATGGACCTTTCCTCCAGGACCTTGTCCAAACCTTTTTTAAACCCAGCAGCTTTTACTACATCCTCCGGTAACAAATTCCAGAGTTTGATTACACGTTGAGTAAAAGAATATTTTCTCTTATTAGTCTTAAATAGGTTATCCTGTAGCTTCATTGCATGTCCCCTAGTCCTTTTGGCTATTAGCCTCATATATGTATACGCATATGTATGTGTGTATGTATATACCCATATGGCATTTAACCAAAGCCATGTTACTTGGGGTATGCATTATTTGTCACATGTATATTTCTTTTTTTTTTTAACAAATACAAGATGAAATTGACAGAACATGCCAACAGGATATCCTGAGAGTCATGGGTGACTGAAACACAAACATTCGTAACAAAGAAGAAGGCGAAGTTGTTGGAAAATCTGAACCTGGCAACAGAAATGAAGCTGGAGAAAAACTGATAGAATTCTGCAAGACCAATGATCCATGTATCTCAGACACCACCTTCCAGCAACACAAGCGGTGACTGTACACATAGGAGTATGTTTACTAAGCAGCGATAGCGACTTCTATGCGGGCTGCTTAGTAAACATACCCCACAGACTTCACCCAATGGATTATACAAAAATAAAATTGACTACATCTGTGGAAGTCAATGATGGAAAAGCTTGATAATATCAACAAAAACAAAACCTGGAGCTGACTGTGGTACAGATCACCAACTACTAGTATGCAAACTCAAACTAAAGCTGAAAAAGAGCAAACCCCTCATGAATGTAGCCAAAGATGACTTTGAGAATGTACCACTGGAATTTAAAGACCACCTGTGAAATTGATTGCTGCTTTGGATACAAATGACAGAGCACCAAAAGAGTTATGGGATGACATCAAGAAAGCTGTGCTCGAAGAAAGTGAGAAGTCTCTACAAAAAGTGAAAAAGCAAAAATGGCCAAAGTGGATGACTGAAGAAACTCTGAAAATTGCCCAGAGGTGCAGAGGAAGTTAAGCCAGAGGATAAAAAGAGGCAATCACAGAACTCAGAGATTTCCAATATGCTTCGAGATGAGATAAGGAGTACTACAATAACACATGCAAGGAAACAGAATCAGAAACTATTAGAGGAAAAACAAGATTGGATTTCCTAAACTACAAGAGTTAAAGAGAAAATTCCAGCCTCAAATTGGAATGCTACAAGATGCTCAAGAATCCATGTTGAATGATACTGGGAAGATCAGGAAAAGGTGGAAAAATATAGAAAGTCATTATACCATAAAGATCAAGTGGACCAACAGCCGTTTCAACCTGTACTTTATGATCAAGAACCATTGGTGATGAAAGAAGAAGTTGAAGTAGCATTGAAAGTATTATTAAAGAACAAAGCACCTGGCATTGATGGCATTCCCCCTGAAGTTCTACAGCAATCGTATGTGGTTATTGCCATACTTACAAGGTTCTGCCAGGAAATTTGGAAGATAACATCATGGCCAACTGACTGGAAAAGATCTGTGTTTATACCAAAACTAAAGAAAGGTGATCTATCTGACTGTGGAAATTATCGCACAATTGTTCTGATTCCACATGCCAACAAGATTCTACTCAAAATCATTCAGCAGAGATTACAACTATACCTGGAACGAGAACTGCCTGAAGTGCAAGCAGGGTTCAGGAAAGGGAGAGGAACGAGAGACATCTTCACGGAAGTGAGATGGATCCTTGAAAAGACAAAAGAATACCAAAAAGGTTATCTATATGTGTTTTATTGACTACAGCAAGGCTTTTGAATGTGTAAATTTTGAGAAACTCTGGGCCACATTAAGATGCATGGGTATACCAGTACACCTAATAGTTCTCTTGCACATCCTTTACATTGATCAAGAAGCAATAGTTTGAATGGAACAAGGAGAAACAGAATGGTTTAAAATCAACAAAGGTGTACAACAAGGCTACCTGTTTAATTTATATGCAGAACATATCATCAGAGAAACAGGACTATATGAAGACCACTGAGGTGTAAAGACTGATAAACAACCTTCGCTTTGCTGATGATACCACAATACTGGTTGAAAGCAAAGATGATCTGAAACATTTGCTTCTCAAGATCAAGGAATAGTTTTAAAATGGGCTGGCACCTTAATGTGAAGAAGGCAAAGATCCCTGACAACTGGCTAAATCAATAAGTTCATCGTTGATGGAGAAGAAATTGAAATAGTGGACAACTTTAACCTGCTTAGATCAATGAACAATAAAGAAACAACAAACAGTCAAGAAATCCGATGATGCACTGCTCTTGGCAGAAAGGCTATGAAGAACCTAAACAAGATTGTCTCTCTCATACAAAGATTCGACTTGTCCAAGCAATTATATTTTCAATAATGTCACATGGATGCGAAAGTAGGACAAAGACAGAAAGCAAGAAAATTGATGCCTTTGAATTATGGTGCTGGTGAAGAATACGGTGTATACCATGGACTGCTTGAAGAACAAACCAGTTAATACAAGAAGAGATCAAGAGGATTAGAAGCTCAAATGACAAGACTTTGGCTTTCATACTTTGGATACAACATGGAAGAGAGAGATCATTAAAGAAAGACATCATGCTTGGCAAGATTGAAGGTCAACACCTAAGAGGAAGCCAGCAATGAGATGGATCGATACAATAACAGCAGCTATGGATGCCATTCTATCAACAATGAGCCACCTGATTGAAGACCAAACAGATTAGGACAACTATTCAGAGGGTCGCCATGAGTAAACATCAACTCAACGGCACTTAACAACATATCTGTTTTGTACATGTTGCAAAGTGGTTTTGCCTTAAATACATATGGTTCTGATATACATTCTGAAGCAATTGTATAACCAGATGCCTAGTTTAACGCAACCAAAGTGAATCTGTTTTATAAAGAAAAATAGACAGACACCTAGTAGTATTTCTTTAAAAAACAATGGAAGTGGCTGAAGATTCATCTTAAGTTCATGGACGGACATTTTACACACACAAATTATAATATTTTATAATCTATATTCATATGTGTGCACTTTGCCCATATTCTGCCCAAACTGCCCATTCACAGTGAAAGTACACACCTTGCAAACAAGGCACATCCCTTTAACATTAGACAGTATTCCATAAGAAGTCATTTATGCACATTAACCGGCTAAAATACCAAGACATAGGCATGTTCTTGCTACCTGAATCTAGGCAGCTCCTTATAAAATGACCCCTATATGGTGTAATTTAGAAAGTTTTTCGGCCTGGAAAGCATGAACCATGTTTTACATTAGGAGAAAGGCTCTTATACAGCGCAAGATTGCACCTATGTTTATG
The DNA here is from genome assembly GCA_033557465.1 of Ichthyophis bannanicus. Lineage (NCBI taxonomy): Eukaryota > Metazoa > Chordata > Amphibia > Gymnophiona > Ichthyophiidae > Ichthyophis > Ichthyophis bannanicus. Next base: position 252,188,179 of record CM066042.1, on the reverse strand, counting down.
TGATTTACACCCAGGCGTTCCCAGGGGCATAGTTTTGGTGGAAATGTGATGTCTGTGCATAATTTATAAAATGCGGGTACACACAGAGAATGCATGCACACATTTACACATTTTTGGAGCAGGTCTAAATATATGTGAGAGAATTTGTGCATTATTGGTGGTCATTGTAGTAGCCTAATTTATAAAGACACATGAACTGAAGACTTTTGTAAATTGTTAGAGCATTAAGTCCCCTTGGCAAATGATTACTGCATTGCACTATACTTTGGATTGCCAACATCTGTGGTCAGGATCTTGCAGCTGATACAACATGGTACAGCGGGGCTTATTACAGAGACAACACTTAGGGGCATGTTTACTAAGCTGCACTAAGGTTTTGCATGTACTGCGCACTTAGCATAGAAATCAACATGCGGTATGTGCAACAGTCCTGCACTATCTGCTAGAGGTGTGTACAGCATGTCCCCAAAAGATAACACACTAATTTGAACCCTAAAGCGTGACGGTGGCCATTGTGCTTAAATACATACATAGAACACATACACAAATTTAAACTAACTACAGAGCTGGTGTAAATTTGTGTATGTGAATTTGTGCACTACCAAGGTTGGTTCTGGGTGCCCATTTTAAAGGCACATAGGCATCTCTTTATAAAGTCAGCCTGGTATGAGCAAACCTTGGTTACAGTATCTGCCTGTCACACTGATGTACATACAGGGCCTTTGAGTAATGCCATAGTATATATTCTGCTCATATTTGTTGCCTCTTATTTCAGGCAAAAGATAATAAAGGAAAAGGCTATGCCAGAAATTGAGAGCTACATGTTTGAGAACCATGAGCAGATTCGCCAGGCTGCCACTGAGTGCATGGGCAACTTGGTTGCTAACAAGGAGGTATGTGCAGACCCCTTTTTAACATTAGGGGCGTACTTAAACATGAGACTCAGTACATTTTGTTAATTCTGCATTTCCATTTTGTTTGCATGTCAAAATTCAAGGTATATTTATTTAACATTTGCTTCTATACCGCGCTATTAAAATCAGCGCGGTGTACATCAAACAAGCATACTACAATGTATACAAACAACATTGAGTTTTACAAAGAACAGGAAATTGAACATGGGAAGGAAACCAGGGGAACTAAATACATATTAACATATTCTATTGTTCTGTGCACATGGCAATTAAATCACAGACTATGCATGTTGCTACTCGTAGTATACTATGGAGGTTATTTTAGAAGTCTTATTTATGACTTCCATGGGTAGATGGAAATTTTAGAAAGGGTTCAGTTTACAAGTGGATGTTCTTTCTATGTAGAGATTGCAAGGGGGCAGGCCAGGGGCGAGCTGCCCGAGCGGGTAAAACATCTACAGGTGTGTTTCCCATTTCATAGAGGGGATACACATATACAGTTGTGTTCAATATTATTGGCACCCATGCAGTTCAACCCCTTAATGTCCAGTATCTCCTAAAAAAAAAGTGGTCAGTGAAATGGCTTTGGACTATATATGCACACACATTTGACACACAAAAAAATAAAATAAAATAAGACCAATTAAAAATAGTAGGAATTAGTATAAAAACTGGGACGTTGCCAGGACATGATTATTGGCACCCTTATAAACAATTCAAATGAGTTTGAACGGAACAACCACATTCCCTTGCAATAAAATTAGATACATCTGTGATCGATTGTCAGTACTCCCATGACTTCAATGATGGCTCTAATGTTTAAAATGGCCACATTCACTCCCTGTTCCATTTTCACAATGGTGAAGACAAAAGAGCTGCCTGAAACAATCAGAAAAGCCATTATCACCAAACCTCAAAGGGTACAAGGCTATCTCCAAAGACCTTGGGATTCCTGTATCTATAATTCATAATATTATTAAGAGGTTAGTGCGAACCATTGGGAAAACACCACGTACAACATCCAAAGAGCTTAAGGCTGACCTGGAGCAATCTGGAGTGGTGGTTTCAACCTGCACCCTACGCCACATACTAAACAAAGAAGGACTTCATGGGCGAAGGCCAAGGAGGACCCTACTGTTCAAAGATATAAAAAGGCACACCTGATCTTTGCCCAAAACCACCTTGAAAAACCACAATCCTTCTGGGAAAATGTTCTGTAGACAGATGAAACCAAGCTTGAGCTCTTTGGCAATGGAAACAAGCGATACATTTACTGGTGAAGAAATGAAGCTTATAAGGAAAAAAAAACCACCCTTCCTACAGTTAAATATGGTGGAGGTTCCATAATGTTATAGGGCTGTTTTGCTGCCTCAGGAACTGGAGGCCTGGAACATATTAAAGAAATCATGAAGTCAAAAGACTACAAAGGTATTTTGGAATGAAATGTGCTACCTAGTTTCAGAAAACTAGATCTGGGTCAAAGGTCATAGGTCATAGTGAGGTAGGCTATGGCCTAGCATGGCCTGCTACTATGAAAGGCCTGTAAGTTAGGCCTGGATTCTAACTCCCATTATAGCTAGAAAAGAACCAAAAATCTGTGGAAAATAAGAAAACTGTTTTAAAATGCTTAATAAGAAGTTTTCATGAATTCATAAGTCTTCTATTATTCTCTTGTGTGTGAAAGAACAGAAATGTTACAGTATATGCATTCCAGAAGCTAAAGTTAACCTTGCAGTAGAAAAGTAACGAAATTCAGAACTATACCATTGTTCAAGCAATCCTAAAGGAGGGGGCCGGTTGCTAGGCTCCGGAGGGATTTCTAATTGGACAAATGAAGGGAATGTATAACCAATGAAAAGTTCACATGTATCGAGTTAGAACCAATAGAAAATTCTCATGTATCAAACTGAAAAAGAGGTATAAAAAGTTATGTCTCTGTATAAACCTTTGCTCAGTTCCTTTTGATGCTTTGACTGACTGGGCCTTGTGCACAATAAACTGACTTGGACCCTGTCAATCGACTCCTGGACTTATTCATTGATTGCACTTTGCCACAGCATATTCTTGGTGCGTTGGCCGGGAAGTGTGAGAGGTAAATGGTATTCAAGTGAGTAATCCAGGTAATTCGCCTTGAGGTTTGGCCCGGTTGGAACCGTGTCTGTCCGACCGTGGGGGAAACCTCAGGCGCCGCCGGCCCCTTTGTGCCGGAGAGGGTTCCGCCTGCCTCAGTGGGCCATCGGGTCCAGCTGGCCAACACCTCCGACCCGGGGGAGTCCAGGTTCCAACTCAGAAGCTGGTGTGGTTTTGGGGACCGGATCCGGTGAGTAGACATTTTTGTGATTTGATAGTCAGAAAGAACAGCCTGGGACAACGTCTTGCGTGCGCAAGACTAATTTGGTATATTTGGTATAGACTAACTGGGAAATCTCGCATGAGTATACGCGAAACAAGGGAGCCTGATCACCTCCCATAAGGGCGGTCCTAGTAAGCTCCACGTAAGGAAAGCGGAAGCTGAAGCCATCGACCCTTCTTGTTTGGAATAGTCAATTAGTCAGAAAACCTGGGCACTTGAAATATTGAAATATGATATCTTGTTGAAATATGCTTGCGTGTGTGAGTGAGAGGTCTTGAAATACAGACCAAGCGAGAGCGGACTCCTAAGTAGCGCAGTTCCTGGCCGGGCGACTGCGCCCAGGTCGCGAACAGGAGGAAGCGAGTGGTGTTTGTCCCCCCCAGTGTTCTGTGGGCTGTACGGACCCCTTACCTACAGCCATACTACCTATCCTTATTGTTCGTTGTCTTGTACATCATTACGTGTACGTAGGGTACGTAACGTACGCAGGTACGTTGAGTACGTAGAAAGTGTAGGTAGGTGCGTCTACGTTATGGGAGGGACGGAGTCCACGCAAACTCCGTTGGCATGTATGATCAAGAATTTCCGTAAAGGATTTTCGGGCAATTATGGTATAAAAATTACTCCATCCAGATTAAAAATGTTATGTGAAAGGGAGTGGCCAGCATTAGCTGCTTCATGGCCCCGAGGGGGCACCTTTGATTTTGAGACAGTTTTACGCATTCATCAGCTCATACTGAGAGCGTATCCTGACCAGTTCCCCTATATAGATTCCTGGTTAGGTGTATGTGAACAGCAGCCTTCATGGATGAAGCGCTGTTATGAGGAGCACTGTAAAATATTTGTAGCTACTACTAGGGGAACCAAAAAGGCTAAAGAAGCGAAGCCGCCTGTGTATTCTGACCCAGAGTCCTCGGATATTCTGGATAATTTACCCCGGCACCCACAGAAATTAGTCCCCACAGCCCCACAACTTGAAGTAGAGCCCGACGAGGAGCCCCAGAAAACACCGAAGCAACAACCTAAGAAGCACCCTACCCCGAGTGCAAGTCCCGGGTCAGGCCCAAGCACAGCGGGGGGACTCGAGTCTTCTGATGAGATAGAAAGCGGAAGTTCTCCTGCCAGTTCAGGGTCACCCACCAAGGAGACTAGTGCCCGGGAGCCTTATGATTTAAGAAGCGTAACTCCCAAGAAGAAGGAGAAAGCAGGGCACCTAATGCCATTACGCCAAGTGCCTGGAATTCCTGTTTTAAATGATCTGGGCCAGATGGCGCCAGGACCAACCAGCTTAGTTTATGTACCCTTTTCTACCACAGATTTATTAAACTGGAAAACGCATTATGCTTCCTACACAGCCAAGCCCCAGGAATTAACAGAATTAATGTCTAGCATTATGCAAACCCATCAGCCTACCTGGGCCGATTGTCGCCAGCTCCTGTCCACCCTCTTCACCACTGAGGAGCGAGGCCGGATCGGGCAAGCAGCCCTCCGGTGGTTAGAAGAGAACCCTGTAGAAGGGGGGGGAATAAATCCCCCGCAAGCAGCTGCTGCGGACTATCCCAATGAAGATCCCGGGTGGAACCCGAATGAAGAAAGGGGGCGGCGGCCTTAACCAGATTTCGCCAGGCCTTAGTGCAGGGCCTGAAGAAGGGAGGCCAGAGGGCCATGAATATCGGGAAAGTATCGGAAGTTCTCCAGGGTCCAGATGAGAGCCCAGCGACCTTTCATGAGCGGTTGTCTGAAGCTTATAGACTGTATACCCCATATGATCCCGCCGCTCAGGAAAATTTACGCATGGTAAATGCGGCCTTTGTTAGTCAGTCCCAGAGAGACATAAAGCGAAAATTACAGAAATTGGATGGATTTGCGGGCATGAATACAGCTCAGTTAATGGAAGTCGCTCAGAAAGTATTTGTGAATCGTGAAAATGAACGAGACAGAGAAAGTGAACGAAAGATGAAGAAGAAGGCAGATCTTCTTGCTGCTGCTATAACCGAACGACGTGGAGGAGGTATTCCTAATCAAAGGACCAGAGGACGTGGACGAGGCCGTGGAAGTGACAGGCCTCCATTAGGTGCAAATCAATGCGCCTACTGCAAGGAAGAAGGACATTGGAGAAATGAGTGCCCGCATCTGGACTCCGCCCCTGCAAGGGGAGGAGGGAGTCCCTGGAGGACCGGAGGAAGATTTCGAAGGAGAGGAGGAATGAATCGAACACAGTTCCAGCAGGAGAGGGAAGAAGCCATTGAGGGATTGGCAGTAGCAACGGGCTATGACCTGGATGACATAGATGAAGACTAGGCCAGACCGGGCTCCAAGTTCACCCTGGGTCCCCAGGAGCCTATGGTCAGTTTGAAGATAGGGGACCAATACATGGAATTCATGGTAGATACAGGAGCAGAACATTCAGTAGTAGCCAAGCCAGTAGCTCCTCTGTCCTCACGATCTGTCACCATTGTGGGAGCCACTGGAAATAAAGCCACAAAACCATTCTTGCAGAACCGCATGTGTGAACTAGGGGGACAGAAGATAACGCACCAGTTCTTGTATATGCCTGAGTGCCCTATTCCACTACTGGGCTGAGACATGCTTGCCAAGCTCCAGGCCCAAATATCCTTTGCTGAAGGGGGAGAAATGAAAATGACTGTGAACCCAAAGCCTGCTGGATTGATGGTGCTTACTGTTCCCCGAGAAGAAGAATGGCGGTTCTGTAGTGCACCTTCAATAAAGTCCACCAGTCCCTGTATACCTACCAACCTCATAGCTCCACCTGAAGTATGGGCAGAAGATAATCCACCTGGCCTAGCGAAGAACATAGCCCCTGTCATTGTCACCCTCAAGCCAGGAGCGGAACCAGTGCATGTGAAGCAGTATCCTCTCCCTCGACCAGCCATAGAAGGAATTTACTGCCATTTGATGAAACTGCTCAAGTAAGGAATTCTCAAGGAATGCCAGTCACCTTGGAACACCCCCCTTCTCCCAGTAAAGAAGCCTGGGACTGGGGACTACCGCCCAGTACAGGATCTAAGGCGAGTAAATGATGCAGTTGAAACTATACACCCAGTAGTACCAAACCCTTATACTCTCTTGGGACTGATCCCCGCTGAGGCTACTCACTTCACTGTCCTGGACCTGAAAGATGCCTTTTTCTATGTGCGCCTAGCACCCACCAGTCAACTTTTATTCGCTTTTGAATGGCAAGACCCCACAACAGGAAGACAGGGTCAGCTCACCTGGACCAGATTACCCCAAGGATTCAAGAATTCACCTACTCTCTTCAGTGCTGCCCTGAATCAAGATCTCTCAAGTTATCCAGTGGACCCAGGAAAGAGGGTGGTTCTTCAGTATGTAGATGACTTGCTCATAGCCACCAACTCAGAAAGTGAATGCCTACAAGCTACTAGTGAACTTTTGTACCTTCTCAAAGATGCTGGATACAAAGTCTCAAGAGCCAAAGCACAACTATGCCAAACTGAAGTCAAGTATTTAGGATTCCAGTTGTCCAGTGGGATCCGACGTTTAGGACCAGAACGCAAGGAAGCTGTATGTAATATCCCCATTCCAATCACTAGGAGGCAAGTAAGAGCCTTCCTGGGGGCCGCGGGATATTGTCGCATATGGATCCCCAACTTTGCCCTGATTGCAAAACCACTATACCAAGTTACCAGAGGAATGGAAAAATCCCCACTAGATTGGGGACCCTGAACAAGATGTAGCATTCCAAACTTTGAAAAAGGCCCTGATGTCATCTCCAGCTTTAGGTCTTCCAGATGTTCAGAAGCCTTTCCATCTTTTTGTCCATGAGTCACAAGGAAACACATTGGGAGTATTGACCCAATCTCTTGGCTCCTGGCAACGACCAGTAGCTTATCTGTCAAAACAATTGGATGTAGTTGCAAAAGGATGGCCCCCTTGCCTGAGAGCTGTCGCAGCAACAGCCCTCCTAGTGGGCGAAGCAGACAAACTCACACTAGGACAAACTCTTCAAGTCACCGTGCCACATTCTGTTCTGACTCTCATGGAATACAAAGGAAACTTCTGGCTAACCAATGCACGAATGTTGAAGTATCAAAGCATGTTGTGTGAAAACCCTCGGATACAGTTGAAAGTTAGTCAAGCTCTGAACCCTGATACATTGTTCCCAATTGGTCCTGGGCCACCTGATCATAATTGCTTAGAAACCATGGACACTGTATTCTCAAGTCGCCCTGATTTGACCAATGTCCCTCTAGAGGACCCAGAACGGACTTTCTTTGTAGATGGAAGCAGTCTGGTCATCAATGGACATCGTTGTGCTGGATATGCAGTGGTGACCCTTGATCTGGTAGTTGAGTCCTCAGCCCTGACCCCAGGAACTTCTGCACAGAAAGCTGAATTTATAGCCCTCACCAGAGCCTTGACATTAGGAGAAGGACTCCGCATAAATGTGTACACAGATTCCAAATATGCCTTCACTACTTTGCATGCACATGGAGCCTTGTATAAAGAGCGAGGGTTGATCACTTCAGGGGGTAAGGACATTAGGTATGGGCCCGAGATATTGATGTTATTAGATGCTGTATGGGCCCCCAAACAAGTGGCAGTCATGCACTGCCGAGGTCATCAGGCAGGAGCAGGAGAAGTTGCTTGAGGGAATAGATTTGCAGATGCCACCGCCCGAAAGGCGGCCACCACAGGACAAGTCAGGACCCAAGATACTGCAATGCAGGCAGCCCTATTCCCTGTGCCCCTTAGTTCCTGGGCACCCCGATACACGACAAGAGAGTTAGACTATTATTGTGAAAAGGAGGGAGGAGTCTTGACAGAACAAGGTTGGATAGTGCTGCCACCCCCAGAAGGTAGTCCACCTCCAGGTCCTACAGTCATCCCTGAAGCATTAGGGCCAGCCTTTGTTCAAGCTTTTCATCAAGCCACATATTATGGAAAAACAGCCATGGAGAAAGCCCTGAGACCCCATTTCTGTATTTCACTGCTAGGATCCTTAACTGCCTCAGCGGCACAGCAATGCCTGATATGTGTCAAAAATAACGCCAAGCAAAGTCCTGTTCCACCCCCAAGAGTTCAGTCAGTAGGGGGTGACCCCCATGAGTGATATACAGATAGACTTTGCTGAAATGCCCCATGTAAATGGATATCACTATATGTTAGTGTTAGTTTGCACATTTTCAGGATGGGTAGAAGCCTATCCCACCCAAACTGAGAAAGCCCGAGAAGTCACTAGGGTATTGCTCCATGAGATCATTCCCCGATTTGGAATACCATCAACTATAGGGTCAGACAATGGTCCATCATTTGTATCCCAAGTGACTCAACAGTTAGCTCAAGCTTTGCAAATAAAATGGAAGTTGCACACTGCTTACAGACCCCAGAGCTCAGGGAAAGTAGAGCGTATGAATAGAACCTTGAAAACTCAGATCTCCAGGAACAAGCAGGAATGAGTCTTCACATATGGGTATCGGTACCGACGGAGCCTGCGCGGGAACGCTCCCCAGCGTCCAAAAGGAAAGCTTTTTGGAGCATCCCACAGCGCCTGCGTGCTGCCTTCCCGCCTTTCCCAACCGCCTCTCTCCAGTTCTTCTTTTCCGCGGAGCCAGCAGGTCATGTTTCTGTCACCGCTGAAGAATTTCTTTATTTTCTTTTATTTCTTTGGTCGCGTGTCTGCCTTCTCGACGCCGGACCGGTACCGCCAGTCTTTTCTTTCTTTCTTCTAAAAAAAAAAAAAATGACTACTGTTTTTCTCACTTCAGTGCATTTTTTCTTTCTTTGGCCTTAGGCCAAGGAAAATTTTCCTCATGGGAAAAGTCCACCTCCGGGTTTAAAAAGTGCACGAAGTGCAGCGGCACTATTTCTGTCACCGACACCCATGACTGGTGTCTAAAATGTTTAGGTCCTGACCATTCCATTACGGATTGTGAGTCCTGTTCCATGATGTCTAAAAGAGGTCTACAGAATCGAACAGCCAAACTCAGTACCCTGTTTCCCTCTGATGCAGCTTCGGTGGCATCAACGTCTTCCAGGGCTGCTTCTTCCTCCCATGGATCTCAGGTAACCAAACTTAAGTCCAGCCGGTCCTCGAAGGGTAGATCTCCCTCTAAGTATCGAGATGCCTCTGGGCTTGCTCTCGAGGAATCCGCACCGGCAAAATTACCCCGGCGGGAGGCTCCGGCTTCCAAAGCTTTATCTATGGGGTCACAGGTTGACATCGATGGCTCGGCCTCGACCGATCACCTGTTGCCATGTTCTGGGGTACCGGTGGTTCCCACTGGTACCGACATCCAGAGACATTGGTGGCGTCGATGGATCAGAATATTCTGACCATGCAGCTTGCCATCACGGCATTCATATAAGCTGCGACGCCTTCGGTACCGCAACAATCTCCGTTGTCGGTACCGACTCCGGCACTGGCACCGATATAGGTTCCGGTGCCGATACCGATTGCATCTACATCGGTTTCGGTGTCGACTGCAGCAGTACACTGTTCTGTGATGCCCATCGGTACCGAATCGGTACCGATCACTCCCGATGTCGATATCACCCAGTACGCGTATCGGGCTCTGCAGGAGCATCCAGATAGGCGATACTTCGATTCCTCTGAAGACTCTGATGAATCGGAGGCCTCTATTGAAGCATCGGTGATCCTTCCTCAGGAGCCCTCTTCTCCAAAAAGGAGAATGTCTCCTCCAGAAGACTTGTCTTTTCAAGACTTCATTAGGGAAGTGGCCAGGGGCCTTTCCATCTCAGTGGCCCCTGAGACAGAGCCTAGAGCCAAAAAATTAGATATTTTACAATATCCTAAGGCTCCTAAAGAGGCAGCCACTTTACCAATACATGAGATTCTTTATGATCACATGTTGGGCATATGGGAGACTCCTCTCACCACCTCCCCTCATTCTCGTAGGTTGGACACCATGTATCGTGTTCCTCCTTGTCCTGGCTTTCATAAGACTCAGCTTCCTCACCACTCCATTGTGGTGGAGTCTGCTATGAAAAAGATCAAGAGTACAAAAAGGCACTCTTCTACTCCTCCAGGAAGAGAATGCAGAACCTTAGATGCCTTTGGCAGGAGAATTTTCCAGGCCAATATGCTTGTTGCCAGAATCAACTCCTATAGTCTCTATATGGGGATGTTTCTAAAAGAAGTTACAGATCATCTGCAAACTTTGTCTCCTTTTATTTCAGAAGATAAAAGGGAAGAGTTTCTCACCTGGCTCAAACATGCCCAGGATGTTTCCAAGTTTTCCAACCGTGCAGCCATTGACTCTTTTGAAGGTGCCAGCAGAGCCTCGGCTATTGCCATAGGTGCACGCAGAGTTGCTTGGTTACAAGCTTCTGATTTGGAGCCCTGGGTTCAGGATGGACTAGGAAACCTTCCTTGTACAGGTGAAAACCTTTTTGGCAAAGATTGGCAAGCAAAGGCCACCCAGATGGATGCTGAAAATTCTGCTTTAGATAGACTTTCAAAGTCTACTTCTGCTCCTTTTAAGAAAAGGTTGTTCAAAAAGGGATTTTTCCCCAAAAAAGGGAAATATTATTCTGCTTATGCTCAGCAGGCATCTTCTGCAGGTCGTTTTGCTACAAAGAGACAGCAACAACCAAAACAGGCCAAGCCTAAGGCTGCTAGGACTGCTATGGCCCAACAGCCTCAGCCTCCTCAGGGTTTTTGACTTACAACTAGAGAACTTAGCCTTTCTGGCTCTAGAACATCCAGAGCCTCTCACCATTCCAGGAAGGTTAGCTCACTTTGCTCCCAGATGGGAACAAATCACAGCAGAGCAATGGACCCTCTCCATCATAAGGGAAGGGTACAAGCTTCATTTCTTAAACCTTCCCCCTCACACCATGGTGAGACAGTTCAATTCTCCAACATCTCTCCTCGACCTTCTGGGTCAGGAGATTGCTACCCTTCTTGCCCAAGGGGCAATAGAAGAAGTACCCCTTCTTCAACAGGGCTCAGGGTTCTACTCCCCCTACTTTCTCATCCCAAAGAAAACAGGGGGCTACAGACCCATCTTAGATCTCAGAGAATTGAACAAGTTTCTATGCAAGGAGAAATTCAAGATGACTTCTCTCGGTACTCTCCTTCCATACCTCCAGAGTCAGGACTGGCTTTGTTCTCTAGATCTCAAGGATGCGTACACCCATGTCCTCATCCATCCAACACACATAAGGTTCCTTCGGTTCCTTTTCCAAGGAAAGCACTATCAATACAGAGTGCTTCCCTTCGGTCTGGCCTCCGCACCAAGGGTGTTCACAAAATGCATGGCAGTAGTAGCTGCATTTCTACGCACTCTAGGAATATTTGTATTCCCATATCTGGACGACTGGCTCATCCGAGCTCCATCCCAGTCAGAGGCCCAGGCTTCACTGGCCTGCACAAGCCGTATCCTTCAGTATCTGGGACTTGTACTAAACATCTCAAAATCCCATCTCACCCCTACTCAATCTCTGGAGTTCATAGGGGCCTTACTGGATACCACCACTGCAAGGGCCTATCTTCCCCAGGCCCGTTGCCTACGCTTGGTGCAGTTAGCCTCCCAGATTCAGTTAAAGTCCCATTTAACTGCTCGAGAGATGTTACAACTGTTAGGCCACATGGCATCCACTGTGCATGTGGTCCCTTATGCTCGCCTTCACATGAGGGCAGCTCAATGGACTTTGTCCACCCAATGGACCCAGGCATCAGGGTGCCTGTCAGACAAAATAGCAATCTCCAGTCGCCTTTTTTGCTCTCTCCAGTGGTGGAGGTCCACCCAAAATCTGTTGCTGGGGTCCCCCTTTCAACAGGTGTTACCCCAAGCAACCCTTACAACAGATGCCTCCCCAAAGGGTTGGGGGGCTCATCTACAAGATCTCTCCACCCAGGGCATCTGGTCTCCACAGGAGACATCTCTACATATGAACCTCTTAGAGCTCAGAGCAATTTTTCTAGCTCTGTCTTCCACACCCTGCTCAGCTACAAGACAGTCCTCATCCACACGGACAACCAAGTAGCCATGTTCTACGTGAACAAGCAGGGGGGAACTGGCTCTCTGTCGCTTTGCAACGAAGCTCTGAGATTGTGGGCCTTCGCCAGAGAGCATCAAATTGATCTCATGGCAGTGTATCTTCCAGGGGTTCAAAACTCTTGGGCAGACAGACTCAGTCGAGTTCTGCTTCCAAACGAATGGTCCCTCCATGGGGACCAGATAACCAGGATCTTTCAAATTTGGGGAACCCCAGACATAGACCTGTTTGGAAGTCCGTGGAATGCCAAACTTCCCCGGTTCTGTTCCAGGATTCCGTGTCAGGGAGTTCAGGCCAGGGATGCCTTCCTCCTTCATTGGGGGCAAGACTTCCTCTATGCCTTTCCACCCATTCCCCTAATTCCCAAGACACTGTTCAAGCTTCAGAGAGACAAGGGGTCTATGATCCTCATAGCACCACGTTGGCCACGCCAAGTGTGGTACCCTCTACTTCTGCATCTCTCTCAAGCTCCCTCCCTGGACTTGGGATCTGCTCCAGACCTCCTATCCCAGGAGGAGGGAACGTTGTGCCACCCAAATCCCCAGTCTCTTCATCTCAGGGCCTGGTTGCTGAAGGCCTAGACCTTCAAGATTTGCATCTTTCTCAGCAAGTGAAGGATATCCTTCATGCTTCCAGAAAGCCTTCCACCAGACGTTCCTATGCTTTTAAATGGAAGAGGTTTACCATTTGGTGTGCAGAGAAGGGTCTTAACCCTCTTGCAATACCTCTGAATTCTTTACTAGAGTATTTGCTGCATTTATCCCATGCAGGCCTTAAAACGAATTCAGTAAGAGTCCATTTGAGTGCTATTGCAGCATCCCTTAAGCCTCTCAATGGACAGCCTATTTCCTCTCATCCTCTTATAGCGAGATTCATGAGAGGCCTTCTTTTGACTAAACCTCCCATTAGACCACCTCCAGTGGCATGGGACTTGAATCTGGTTCTTGGCCAGCTTATGAAGCCACCCTTTGAACCCTTAGCCACTACCTCCTTGAAATTTCTTTCCTGGAAGGTTATTTTTCTCATTGCAGTCACTTCAACTCGCTGCATCAGTGAGCTGCAAGCCTTGGTGGCTAATCCTCCTTATACAAGGTTCCATCATGACAAGGTAGTCCTCAGGACCAATCCACACTTTATGCCTAAAGTGGTTTCACCTTTTCATCTGAATCAGGAGGTGTATTTACCTTGAAAAACCACAATCCTTCTGGGAAAATGTCCTGTAGACAGATGAAACCAAGCTTGTGCTCTTTGGCAATGGAAACAAGCGATACATTTACTGGTGAAGAAATGAAGCTTATAAGGAAAAAAAAAACACCCTTCCTACAGTTAAATATGGTGGAGGTTCCATAATGTTATAGGGCTGTTTTTCTGCCTCAGGAACTGGAGGCCTGGAACATATTAAAGAAATCATGAAGTCAAAAGACTACAAAGGTATTTTGGAATGAAATGTGCTACCTAGTATCAGAAAACTAGATCTGGGTCAAAGGTCATAGGTCCTCCAGCAGTACAATGTCCCAAAACATACATCCAAAGTACAAAAGATTGTTTAAGAAGGAAAAAATTGACTGTTTTAAACTGGCCAGCAATGAGTCCTGATTTCAATCCAATCGAGAACCTTTGGAAAGAGCTGAAATCTACCACTGGTAAAAGGAATCCTGGAAACATTCAATTCGCAGTTGAAGAGTGGGAGAAACTACCAGCAAACAGATGGACCAAACTTACAGATGTCTACAAGAAATATTTGGAGGCTGTCATTACTGCCAAAGATTCTGCAATCAAATATTAGTGGAGGGTGCCATTAATCCTGTCCAGGTCTGGGTTTTTTTTCTTAGAACTTACTACATCTAAGTTGCACAGACATCTTTTTTTGTTGCATACCTTTGAACATACTATTAAAATATTATGATGACATAACAGTTGGAATATTTCCAATTATTTCTCAAGATTTTATTTTATTTATTTATTTATTTAACGGGTTTTTTTTATACCACTTTATATTTTAGTCAAAGCAGTTTACATTGTAACTTAAACTTGGTAATGTACATTAAACAGGGACATTGATAACTTGGATTCTTCTGAGGCAATGGAGGGTTAAGTGACTGCCCAAGGCCACATGGAGTACTAGTGGGAATCAAACCCTGGTCTCTTGGTTCCCAAGCCAGTGCTTTAACCACTAGGCTATTCACCAATCCAATATATTGAACACAACTTACCTAAAATGCAAGGGTGCCAATAATATTAGCCACAATTGTATGTCTGCAGCTGTCCTTGTCGGGAATGACATCGGCTCCCAGGCATGTTAAGGTTTTACAAAAGTGCTTGGTTTGGCCAGTCCTTTACAGGAAGGATTAAGGAGGTTATCCTCCATGGTTTGTCACTTTTAAAAGTTAAATTCCAGATCATCCTGCTAGACCAATCCAGATAAGTGCAGGGAGGAGTGGCCTAGTGGTTAGGACAAGGTACTTCAGGCCGGAGGGCCGGGGGTTCAAGTCCCACCTGGGGACAGCAATCTCAGGCCGGAAGGACTGGGATTTCTAGTCCTATAGGTGCTCCTTGTGGTCTTGGGCAAGCCACTTAACCCTCCATTGCCCATGTTCCCTGTAAGTATTAGCGTATGTGTGTCATATCCCCTCGTGTTAAATGTATCTCCCAATTGACCGCTTTGATCTGGTGAAAAGCGGTATATAAATACAGCTAAATAAAAGTGGGTTGTGTCCCCTGCAAGCAGAGGTGGAGACAGAGAACTAGAAACTTCTAGTGACATCCTCTTGCTCTTTAAGTCAGTACAGTTAGGGACATACTTCAGTATTTCTGTCTCCAGCAGATGGTGGATGCAAGATCAATACAGCTCTGTTTTAGAAGTGGATTAGTTCCTGGGCAGTCATCCCAAGAGGCGCCATGGACTGAATTCAAGCGGATATCTCCAGAGAGTGAGCATCTAAGGGTACCCTACTGGAGTATCTCGCGTAGAGGGGAAAAAGTGCCATCCTCCCCATCAGTATCTCTGACTGGTTGAGAGATTCCAGATGGATCAAGACCCTCTCTTCACCCAGACTTCAGCTTCCCTTCCCCTCTATCCCCCAGCCCCCTAGAGTAACAGTCAGAAGGAGAAAAGGTATGTGAGGAAGGAGGAGAGCATCTGGGAGCAGTCTGCATCTAGCACCATCCTCAGTCCTGCGCTACACGGGGGGAGTAAGTGCAATTCTTCACTTATTTAGTGTGCCTGCTTCACAGCCACTACTGTGTGTGTTGTGGGGGGGGGGGGGCCCAACCTTCCATAGTGTGTTCTGTCATCGGGTTTGGCATTTGTGTGTATGTGTATGTGTTTTTTTAGTGCTAATCCCTTCTTGATGCATAAAGAGCCCACGGCCATACACGTGTAACTGGTGTGCTACTGTATGCACATGTAAGTTAACACATGTACAGTAACACATGCACGTTTATATGTGCAAGGGTCCATGTGCAGTTTTGCATGTATAAGTCCATTGAACATTTCTGTGCTGAACAGCATATCCAGCACCCAAGAAGTGTTATCTTGGCTGCAGTAAATGTCAAGCCGAACCTATGGATTCTCTGTGTGAGCGGTACACAACAGAAGATGACGAGCTTTTAGCAACGGATCCCTGGACAAGGATGCTTTTCAGAGTATGGATTCTTAGCTGGGGAAGACTTGTGTGGAGCTCTTTTACAGCCTTGCACCCTTTTCTTCCCCTATCTGCTTCCCCAGGCAGGGTCCAGGAAAGAGCAGCCATCTTCAGTGATCGGGGAGGACAGCCCCGGTCCTGCTCTGAGGTTCAGGGCCCCTATCTTTGGATTTCTTATCCTTCTTTCAGTAGGTTTACTCCTTCTGGCAGAGCAGTGGGAGTAAGAGAAGGGAAGCTTCCTGGGTTCCAGTACAGCCGGGTTCCTCAGTCTTGGCAAATGGCAACTGGGTAAAGTTATTACCTGTAAGCATTTGCAGCAAAGAGAGGCCTCTGGTGACTCGTGCCTCTCTCAGGTTCCCAAGTCAGATGTTGGCTGATGAGCCTAGTCTGGTTGATGAGGATTCTCTGCAGGAGGAAGAGCTGGAAGATTCACACATCATCCGCCTCTTTAGGAAAGATGAATTGGTGGCCCTGATTTTGCAGATGGTCTCTTCCCTGCAGGTTTCAGGAGGGGGATTTTAGAAAGGATGTCCAAGTTAAACTGGAGACATTCAGGACAGAACATGCAGAAAAACGCCAAGGACGTCTATGTCTCTGGCTGATTTCAAGAACATAGACATCCCGATCTGGATGTGCATGCGGGCAGCCACATAGACATCCCCATTAGGGATGCCTGGTTCAGGAGCGTCAGTCGCAGGCAAGCAAGCATAAAGGACATCCACTGGCATAGCAAAGTGAGAATTTGAGCCCCCATTCCCTGTCAGTGTTTGTTGATATAGTGTAAAATATAGGGGGTATTAAGTGTAGCTCCTTCTCCACATTGCCAGATGTTTGCTTGACAAAATGAGCACTTTTCAGATGCCTGTTCATGCCTGGAGCAGGTGTAACTTTAAACACAATTTGAGACATCCAGGGCATTTCTGATCAGGTGGGGATGTCCAGGTTCTTAGGAACACCCTGGCCATGCCTCTGACACACCCCTAGTCAGATTTTTATGTCCTTGCACTGGGGACATCCACAGATCCAGCTTCTAAAATGGCTCTGGGGACGTCTTTGATTTGGACGTCTGCATGCTCATTTTCAGATGTTGAAATCACAAATAGCGTTTTTAAAAAAACTCCCCACATGCTCCTATGACTACTGAGGCGTTGCAAGATCACCCTTTTCTCCAGGGAGTCCGTAGACCCGCCAAGGCAAGGTTTCCAGGACACGATCTCAGAAGAGTGAGATTCTCCAGATGCCTCAGTGAAAGGCATCAGAGTCCCTGAACAAGCTGTATTCTCTTCCTCAGCAGGAGTTGAATAAGTGGCTGCATTTTCCGAAGGTGGATGCACATGTTGAAGCTATTACCAGGCATATCACCATCCCAGTTGAGGGTGGGGCCGCCCTTAAGGATCAGCTGGATTGCAAGATGGAGGCGCTCTTAAGACTGGATTCTCGGCCTCGTCCCTTATCCTTCAGGCAGCTATATATGGTGATTTGACTGCATGGGCCCTCCTTCTTTAGGTGCAGTTGCTCCCAGAAGATGATACTTCTGCTTGGTTGGAGTCTGTTGCGGCCTGTCTGGCCGATACAATATATGATCTTGTCCGGCTAGACACCAGGGACATTGTAGTAGCCACAGTGGCAAGAACATGGCTCTGGCTGAGGAACTGGGGGGCAGATATGTTTTCTAAATCCCATCTGACCAAGCCTGCCATTGAAGGAAAGCTCCTCTTCTGCAAAGATCTCGAGAAGGTTGTAAAGGACCTGCTGGATTCAAAGCTCCAGCGATGCTTGGTGGTGCATGCCCTCTTCTTCCTCCTCCTCTTCACGTTTTCTGCAATCTCACTTCCAGAACTCTCGACAGTACAGAGTAGGAAAGCTGGTCCTTGGCTTCTAAGGGCCCAGGCCAGGACTCGGTGCTTTTGTGGGGCTTGCAGGTCCAATGACTCTTCCTCCTTGAGGGCCAGCCCCCTCCTCTCTAGGGCAATGATGTATAGGGGGCTCATTCTGAGGTGTCTCCAGTGGGTGGCCCTCTACGTCTGTTTTACCAGGAATGGGCCTGGGTCGCCACAGATCATTGGATGCGCAATGTCATTTAGCATGGCTATATCCTTGAGTGCAGGAAGCCTATTTTTGATGCATTTGTTGCCTCTCCCTGTGGTTCCTACTTCAAGAAAGCTGCAACTTGGGCCTTTCTGGAGAGGATGGTCACCTCCATGCCAATGTTCCTGTACCTCCCGATGAACGGGGCTGCAGAAGGTAGTTCATATACTTCATCTTACTGAAAAAGGATGGTTCCTTAAGGCTCATCCTTGACCTAAAAGGGGTAAATGTCTCTCTGAGGGTTCCGAGCCTCTGGATGGAGATGCTCTAGTCTGTCATTCAGGCTGTTTGCGGCAGGGAGTGGCTCACCTCACTAGATCAAGGGGGAGGGGCTACTTAAACCAGAAAAGATTTCTATGCTTTGCTGTGCTGGCAATCATTTTCAGTTTCATGCTCTGCCCTTTAGCCTCATAACAGCCCCGAGAAACTTCTCCAAGGTCATGGTAGTGGCAGCAGCGGCTCTGCGGTGTGAGGGCATCTGTGCACATTCTTACCTCGACAACTGACTGATATGCACCTGGTTGCACTTGGAAGCCATTGAGGTGACAAAGCGAGTGGTACAGTTTCTGGAAAGCCTCAGTTTGGTGGTGAATAGCAGCAAGAACCACCTGAACCATTCTCAGTCCTTGGAATATCTTGGGGCTCTGTTCAATACCGACGTCAGCAGAATCTTCTTTACCACCGAGAGAATTTCTAAGTTCCTGGTGCAATTCACAGGATTCCAGCAACAATGAGTTCCCAAGGTTTGGGACTATCTTCAGCTTCTGGGCTCTATGGAGGCTACCCTAGAATTGGTCCCTTAAGCAAGGGCCCATATGCAACCTCTCCAATGATCCCTTCTATCACATTAGTCACCTTGCTCACAGGACTTTGAGATCAGGCCCCGCCTTCTGTAGTGTACAGCCTGATTTGGTGGACTCAGCCCGCCAATTTGAACAAGGGAACGCCTCTGGACGATCCTCAGTGGCTTATCCTAATGTTGGATGCCAGTCTGTTTGGCTGGGGGGGGGCTCATTGTGAGGGTCAGTCGGCGCAGGGATGTTGGTCCAAGTATGAGGCGGCTTGGCCCATCAATCACCTGGAAGTGCGTGCCATTCTCCTGGCCCTCTGGCATCTCTGCGACCTAGTTGCAGGTCAAGCGCAACCAAGTGTTCTCAGACAATACCACAACAGTGGCATGTGTCAAGAACCAGGGTGGCACCAAGTGTGTGGCAATAGCCCTGGAGATGGCCCTCTTGTTCCCATGGGCAGAATGAATCTTCTGGCTCTGTTGGCACAACACATTGTGGGCTTGAACAATGTGGAAGATAACTTTTTCAGTCATCACACCCTCAATATGAGGAAATAGGAGCTAGCGCCATCCACATTCCAGTGGATTCTGGATTGTTGGGGCAGTCCTTGGATGGATTTGATGGCAACCTGTGCCAATGCTAAAGTGGAGAAATGCTTCAGTCGATTCACCAAGGGCGTTTGATGCCCTGATTCAGCCTTGGCCTCAAAGCCTCTTCTGTATGTGTTTCTACCATGGCCTCTGGTCAGGTGAGTGATTTGCTGCATTGAGCATCACCCAGGACTAGTGATTTAAGGTGGTTCCGGTTTTTCCGTGGAGTCCTTGGTTTGCAGACCTGATGAGGCTCCTGGATGGCCTGCCACTGTGTCTTCCACAGGCCCAGGGCCTGTTGTGTCAGGGGCCTGTCATGATGAAAGATACGATTCCATTCTCACTTATAACTTGGCCCTTGAGAGGCGGCATTTGGCACACAGGGGCTACATGCAGGCCATGGTTTCCACTCTCTTGAAGGCGAAGCGAGGTTCCACTTTTGAGGGCTGGTGTTGGGAGCGCTGTCTGCTTCCTTTGGCGTTGCAGGATGGGTTTGATAAGGGATTGTCTCTCAGTTCCCTGAGAGTACAGGTCACAGCCTTATCTTGTTTTTGAGGCCCAGTAGCAGGCAATTCCATCACCTCACACCCGCATGTGGTACACTTTCTTAGAGGAATGCATCATTTATGACCCCCCTTGCATTCTGTGGTTCCTCTTTGGGTCCTGAGTCTTGTTCTTCGGGCCCTGTTGTCTGCCCCTTTTGAACTTTTAAAGTGGGTTACTCTTAAAGATCTCTTGCTTAAAGCAGTCTTTTTGGTTGCCATTTGTTTAGCACATTGCATTTTAGAGTTGCAGGCTTCTCAGATGAGGCTGTGTTGATCCAAAAGGTTTCCTCCTTTTGCCTAAGGTAGTGTCAACCTTCCGTGTCAATCAAGTGGTCTGCTTTCCATCCTTTTCGATGGAGCAGTGTAAGAGGAAGCGCAAAGATCTTCATCTTCTTGATGTTTGCAGGGTGATTCTTAGGCCGTGTATACACTAGGTGCAATGCAGCCTAGTCTGCAACATATTTCTCTAATTGGTACCTGTTTGCAAATGGTTCACGAGCATCCTGTGTGCACACTATGTGCATTCAATTTGTGCTCATTTGGATCCAAACTTTGTTGGTTTTTGCCACGAACACAAAGGGGTGCGCAGTGCCAGTTGGGTCGCTGTTCAGAGCACTTCCTTGGTAAATATATGCTCATGAACGAAGTGGCTTACATTGCGTGCAGCTTGTTTCAGAGAATGCATGCTTGATGCACGCTCTGTGTCCCAATTGGCTAGAGTTCTATTGCAGGTTGCATTACATGTTCCGATCGCCCAGTGTATACACATCCTTAAATACCTGCTTGGATACAAATACTGAAGTATGCCCCTAGCCCAAATAGCAGGATGATGTCACTAAACATTTCTAGTTGTTCTCTGTCTCCACCTGTGCTGGCAGGGGGGCACAACCCACTTGTCTGGACTAGTCTAGCAGGACTTCAGGAAAGAACATAATCTAGTAAGTAAAATGTCACCTTAAATAGATAGCAGCATGTGTTGTTCATTGGTAGCATTTATACATGTAGATTTCCAAAATAGCAGCCATACATGTATAAGTGTCAGCATTTACACATGTAAATTTTGAAATCCAGCACTTATATGTGTATGACGGCCATGTTTACCCCATTGACTTTTCCTACGTACAGATTTCCAAAATGTGTTCTCTGGCTCTACGTATCAGTGCATACACACATGCATTCCTGAACCTCCTTATTCTGTATTTTAGAAAAGGCTCCATGTTTAGTAGAGCCTTTTCCAAAATACCGTCAGAATTGTGAATGTTTTGACCTCAGTATCTCTAATTCCGATTTCCAATATTTTCATGTATTTCTTTCCTTTCTTATCTCCATCCTTTCTTTACTATTCATCCCTGCCTCCGTTTATTACATATTCCCTTTTTCCTTGTCTTTATACTTGCTCACTTCCTTTCACACTCCCTCTTTTCTTTTCTGACTTTCCTACTTTCTTCCCTTTTGTAACTTACTGTATCTTTTTCCCCACTGCCCACTCTCTCTTATTTTACATTTCCTTTCTCCCTTTCTGACTCTTGCACTCTATACTCACTCTCTCAGTGTCTTTGCCACACTTGTGTGCTTGCTTTCCAAGAGGAAATCACCAGCTTCTGTTGGCTCTTGTGAGGGAACTGCACAGCTTTCCCAGGACTATTTGAGGATTAAAGATCTGGGTTTTTTTTTTAGTTTCTGAGCAGATCCCTGTTGGAAAGTAATTGTACGTCTCATGTGCATGTTCCTCTGCTCAATTGCTTTGATTATGCTTTGACTAATTTTATGATTGTCATGTGCTTTTCTACAAATTAATTAAGTTTTTTTAGGAGCGATTTATAAGCACTAGGTAGACTATTTTATTGATATGCTGATGATTTAGTGATTCAGATCCCCTTCTAGGATATCTTAGAGCAGAGGTCCTCAACCCAGTCCTTGGGACATACCTAGTCAGTCAGGTTTTCAGGATAAACCACAATGAATATGTATAAGAGAGATTTGCATGCACTTCCTCCATTGTATGCAAATCTTTTTCATACATATTCATGTGGTTATCCCGAAAACCTGACTGGCTAGGTATGTCCTGAGGACAAGGTTGAGAACCCCTGCCTTAAAGCAAACTTAAGTCCTTTTAAACAAATGTGTTCAACTAGTTAATTCATGGATGAGTGAGAATCTCCTGAAATAAGATGCTGAAAAAAAAGTAAATTACTCTGAGTTGGTTTCCCAAGAGTGCATATATCCAAGACAAGAACCCAGTCCAAAAAATGTGGTATAAAGGAAGGAATACTTTATTTCATATATTTCTTACACCATATGGCCTGACACAGGCCGTGTTTCGAAATGACTTCATCAGGGGAAATCTGGTGTACTACATGTATGAAAACATATATTATATTATACAGGTTATAGAAAAAAAGGCACAACCAATCGGACATATTGTACCATTTTACCTATATAACCAAATAAATATTATAAAATATAATCATTTATAAATAAGTTAACAGACAATAATTAAAAACATGCATATTAATTACCACACATTAAATTAAAAACCTTTTGACCTTAAAAGACTAAACGCCATTAAAACAAACATATACATTATCAATAAATCATAAAAATAACACACAGATATATCATTAATAAATAAATAAATGAATGAATAAATAAATTGTATACATGAAAAGATAACCCATCATAAATATCTCATATAATTGAAAGGGTGAGTAACCATTTTATACCTCAAGTCTCTATTGCCCAGTAGACTCAACTGTATTATTCTTGTGCTACAGGAAAAAAGAAGAGTATCAATAAAACCCTATATTTTTCTCAACCTCATGATAACAGGAGCAGGAGTGAGTGCATATGATGGGGCTGTTAATGCAATCCAATATCATAGATGATATCCTATTGGCAAACAGCCAAAGCATCCACTTAGGAATCACAATAATATATAATGTAATAAATAAAAGTTACCAATACAAATAATTATCTCAAATTTTTGAAAATCAAGTCAGAGCTAAAAACCTGATTAAAAACTAGATGTATAAATATTTCATTAATATGTTCATTTTGTAAAACATTACATATTAAAAAACTAAACAATCAACCTGACTCATACTACCATATAATCGTTCAGATTGTACCTGAACCCTTCATTTGCAATGCCATCGCCAATGTATTTAAAACCAAAAGGCTTCCTTCTCGACTATGAATCCACCTTCATACGTAGCCGCCTACATCCATCACTAAAAGGAATTAAATAAAGTTTTGTAAATATTGAAAAGATTCTAAAAACGGTTACGTTAAAATAAGTAAACCAAAATAAAATTAAAAATGAACATTCTAATTCACCCGCATTGGGCAACGTAACTCCTATGCAAGTATTAACTCATTGGCTGTCATTAATTCAAAGCCTAAGAATTTTAAAGCCTAAAAATTTAAAACCAACAAATTGCTAAACACACTAGCCACCTATTCCACATAATTGATGCTTATCAACCTACCTAGTGGCAATATTAAAACATCATTATAAGTATCCATATCTAACGTTCCACTAAAATATTGGCAGCAACCATATAAATATCTAAAAATAACTCTATACAAAGATCTTGCCACTCATTGTAAGAATTTGATTGTACCCTTTTCTACCAAGCAAATTTTTCACTTATAAATGAGTCCCAAGGCTATGAGCACCATACATATCGGTATTAGAAAACCTTTGGATGTTTGCACTTAATTTTATTTTATATACCACCCTTATTTTACAACTAGTCTCAATAATGCATTTTTCACCTGAGAGCTTCACATGAATTGCTGGATCTGCGTGACACCGTGAAATACAATAGCTGTCTGTCAACTCAAACCGACTTCTATTACTCTGTAAAACGCCCGCACTTGCGCTGTTAAGAGATTCGGAAAACCCGCGGGAATGTATACGTCATAATGACGTAATAAGCTGTCACTTTTCCCGATGATAATGCTTGAACTTATCTGCCCATAATCGAGACTAAATTCTCATACCTGTTTTGCATACAGCCCTATATATATGCGAAAATGCTTACAACCACCCCAGGGGAGCCTATATCAATATGCAATATGTGCTGGATAAACCTCCATGATCTCCCATGATTATAACATATTGATATAACCATCACTTGTTACCAAAGCGAATAATTTAAACCACATTATTCACTCCATAACTCATTATATGATAAATTAATCCTTACGTACAATGTATCCTAAATGTCTTAAAAAACATCAGTCCTTGTGTTTTAAGGGCTTTTGCAAACTCCTCCGGCGTGGCCCGTCTATATAATTATTTTTTACACTACTTGTAGCTGATGCAAAACATATTAAAAATATTGAAAATTTTAAATAAAAATCCTATACTAATGCTGAACCAATAATATCCATATATGTATCATGTGTTGGATATCTTATGTATTAATCTAAAGAAACACTGATAAATCTTTTTCCAAATTCAGACCACTAGGTGATAAAGAATTCAACTAAAAAATGTATCTTTGTTCCAATCTCAATATAGGTTTTTTTTATATCTCCTCCCCTCCAGTTTAACTTAACCTTCTTGATTACAAAATTTTTTTAAATCTCTTATACTATGTGCCATTTCTTGCCAGTGTGCTACAAGCGGTTTGTCCATAACACCCCTCTTAATGCAACTTTTGTGTTCCACCATCCTTACACGAACACTTCTAATTGTTTTTCCCACATAAAGCTTCTTGCAGGCACACTGTATAACATAGATCACATGAGTTGTTTCACAATTAGCAAAATCCTCAATTTTAAACTCTTCCTTTATAATGGGATATATAAATTTATCTCTTATTGGCATAACATGTGAGCATATAGAATACTGACCACACTGAAACTGACCTTTATATTTAGACAAAAAGTTTTGTTCAGTTAGTGCTGAAGGCACCAACAGATTTCTCAAATTAACATTACGTCTATAAGCCACTGTAAATATTGTATCTTGAAACACTGGAAGGGTTTGAGTGAGATGCCATGCAAAAACACATGATACATATATGGATATTATTGGTTCAGCAATTAGTATAGGATTATTATTTAAAATTTTCAATATTTTTAATATATGTTTTGCATCAGCTACAAGTATTGTAAAAAATGATTATATAGACGGGCCACGCCTGAGGACTTTGCAAAAGCCCTTAAAACACAAGGACTGATGTTTTTTAAGACATTTAGGATACATTGTACGTAAGGATTAATTTATCATATAATGAGTTATGGAGTGAATAATGTGGTTTAAATTATTCGCTTTGGTAACAAGTGATGGTTATATCAATATGTTATAATCATGGGAGATCATGGAGGTTTATCCAGCACATATTGCATATTGATATAGGCTCCCCTGGGGTGGTTGTAAGCATTTTCGCATATATATAGGGCTGTATGCAAAAGAGGTATGAGAATTTAGTCTCGATTATGGGCAGATAAGTTCAAGCATTATCATCGGGAAAAGTGACAGCTTATTACGTCATTATGACGTAAACATTCCCGCGGGTTTTCCGAATCTCTTAACAGCGCAAGTGCGGGCGTTTTACAGAGTAATAGAAGTCGGTTTGAGTTGACAGACAGCTATTGTATTTCACGGTGTCACGCAGATCCAGCAATTCATGTGAAGCTCTCAGGTGAAAAATGCATTATTGAGACTAGTTGTAAAATAAGGGTGGTATATAAAATAAAATTAAGTGCAAACATCCAAAGGTTTTCTAATACCGATATGTATGGTGCTCATAGCCTTGGGACTCATTTATAAGTGAAAAATTTGCTTGGTAGAAAAGGGTACAATCAAATTCTTACAATGAGTGGCAAGATCTTTGTATAGAGTTATTTTTAGATATTTATATGGTTGCTGCCAATATTTTAGTGGAAAGAGATATGGATACTTATAATGATGTTTTAATATTGCCACTAGGTAGGTTGATAAGCATCAATTATGTGGAATAGGTGGCTAGTGTGTTTAGCAATTTGTTGGTTTTAAATTTTTAGGCTTTAAAATTCTTAGGCTTTGAATTAATGGCAGCCAATGAGTTAATACTTGTGTAGGAGTTACGTTGCCCAATGCGGGTGAATTAGAATGTTCATTTTTAATTTTATTTTGGTTTACTTATTTTAACGTAACCGTTTTTAAATAAAGTTTTGTAAATATTGAAAAGATTCTAATTCCTTTTAGTGATGGATGTAGGCGGCTACGTATGAAGGTGGATTCATAGTCGAGAAGGAAGCCTTTTGGTTTTAAATACATTGGCGATGGCATTGCAAATGAAGGGTTCAGGTACAATCTGAACGATTATATGGTAGTATGAGTCAGGTTGATTGTTTAGTTTTTTAATATGTAATGTTTTACAAAATGAACATATTAATGAAATATTTATACATCTAGTTTTAATCAGGTTTTTAGCTCTGACTTGATTTTCAAAAATTGGAGATAATTATTTGTATTGGTAACTTTTATTTATTACATTATATATTATTGTGATTCCTAAGTGGATGCTTTGGCTGTTTGCCAATAGGATATCATCTATGATATTGGATTGCATTAACAGCCCCCATCATATGCACTCACTCCTGCTCCTGTTATCATGAGGTTGAGAAAAATATAGGGTTTTATTGATACTCTTCTTTTTTCCTGTAGCACAAGATTAATACAGTTGAGTCTACTGGGCAATAGAGACTTGAGGTATAAAATGGTTACTCACCCTTTCAATTATATGAGTTATTTATGATGGGTTATCTTTTCATGTATACAATTTATTTATTCATTCATTTATTTATTTATTAATGATATATCTGTGTGTTATTTTTATGATTTATTGATAATGTATATGTTTGTTTTAATGGCATTTAGTCTTTTAAGGTCAAAAGGTTTTTAATTTAATGTGTGGTAATTAATATGCATGTTTTTAATTATTGTCTGTTAACTTATTTATAAATGATTATATTTTATAATATTTATTTGGTTATATAGGTAAAATGGTACAATATGTCAGATTGGTTGTGCCTTTGTTTCTATAACCTGTATAATATAATATAATATATGTTTTTATACATGTAGTACACCAGATTTCCCCTGATGAAGTCATTTCGAAACATGGCCTGTGTCGGGTGATATGGTGTAAGAAATATATGAAATAAAGTATTCCTTCCTTTATACCACGTTTTTTGGACTGGGTTCTTATTGGTTACGTGGTCATCTGCTTTGTTGTTGGTGAACCTATACCCAAGACAAGTCCAGTTCTAACAAGACACATGTTCCATTGCTGTCATCTCTGAAATTGCTTGAAATAACTTTGGATTCCACATTAAGTAAGTTCTGATTTAGTAAGGCAAGTATGTTTCAAGAATCAGCACTTAAGGCAGATAAGGTGACATCTTACTTACCAGTTAATATCTTTTCCTTGAGTCCTGCTAGATCAGTCCAGACAAGAAGGTTACGTTCCCCTACCAGCAGATTGGTGGAGACAAAAATCAATGAAAAGTCCAGGTTTAAATGACATCACGCTACTGACTCTATTCACCTCAGCCACCAGAGGTCTCTTCAGTATTCATCATAAAGCATATGGGAGAAATATGGCAAGCCTCCAGCAACCTCAGTTGTGGGCAACAAAGAGTAATCAACACTAGAGAACTATGTACAAGAAAGCATAAACAGAAGGCTGTCAGTAGAAGATGAACCTGCAGAGCCAAGTATAAAAATCATAGCAGACCCAAGGGTACCGCAGCAGAAGAACAAAGCAATACAGTTTCAGGGGCAGACCCTAGACTGGTCTAGCATGACTCAAGGAAAGGACATTAACTGGTAAGTAAAATGTCACCTTCCATATCATCCTACTAGACTAGTCCAGATATGTGGGATGTACCAAAGCTACGACTCCACCGGGCAGGAAGAAGACACAGCAGCTCACAAAACCTTTGGGCCAAAGGCCATGTCCACAATGCGGTAATGCTCGACAAAACTGGTAAGAGATGCCGACGTTGCCACCCAACAAATGTCTGCAGGGGCTACTGAGCTTCACGCCACCCACATGGATGCTTGTGCTTTGGTAGAATGGGGGCACAAACCCTCTGGAACTGGTGGGTTCCACAACAGATACACTCAGGCAACGGCCTCCTTAATCCAATGCCCCGAAGTTGACTTTGCTGCCGCATCACCCTTGTGTGTGCCAGCAGACACTACAAAAAGATGGTCGGACTTACAAAAAGAATTAGAGTAGACACCCAGGAAGGTGTAGATAACATGAGGAGGGATCTAGCTAAGCTTGAAGAATGGTCTAGAATTTGGCAGCTGGGATTTAATGTTAAAAAATGTAAGGTCATGCATTTGGACTGCAGCAATCCAAGGGAGCAATACAGTATAGGAGGTGAAGTACTTTTGTCCACTAAAGAAGAGCGGGACCTAGGCGTGGTTGTGTCTGATGATCTTAAAGTAGCTAAACAGGTAGAAAAGGCGACGGCAAAAGCTAGAAGGATGCTTGGGTGCATGCGGAGAGGAATGGCTAGCAGAAAAAAGGAGGTGATAATGCCTCTGTATAAGTCTTTGGTGCGACCTCATTTGGAGTACAGTGTGCAATTCTAGAGACCGCACCTTCAAAAGTATGTGAACAGGATGGAGTCGGTGCAGAGGGTGGCTACTAAAATGATTAGTCGGCTTCATTATAAAGCATATGAGGACAGACTTAAGGATCTTAATATGTACACCTTAGAGGAAAGGCGGGATAGAGGTGATATGATTGAGATGTTTAAATACCTCCGTGGCATAAATGTTCAGGGAGAGAGCCTCTTTCAATTGAAAGCAAGTTCTGCTACGAGGGGACATGGGATGAGGGTGAAGGGAGATAGATTCAGGAGTGATATGCGGAAATATTTCTTTACGGAAAGAGTAGTGGATCCATGGAATAGTCTCCCAGTGGAGGTGGTAGAGATGAGGACAGTAACTGAATTCAAAAAAGCATGGGACCAACACAGAGGATCTCTAAAGGTAAAAAGTGGACTGTTGTAGTTGTTGATATGGAAGGACAGACTAGATAGGCCATGTGGTCTTTTTCTGTCATCATGTTTCTATGTTTCTAATTCATAACCTCCCAGTACCAGAGAAGCACCCTCCGGACCATCCACAAGGCAAAGATCTTTATCTTTCCCCCGACATTGTTCCTTAGAGAAGGAGGGCAGGTAGACCACGTGGTTCACATGAAAGGGAGAAATCTCCTTAGGCAAGAAGGAAGGTACAGGCTAAATGGAAATGTCCTCTTTTGAAAAAGATAGATAAGGATCTTGGCAAGACACAGCATGCAGCTCAGAAATCCATTTTGCGGAACAAATTGTGACCAAGAAGACTGTCTTGAGCGTCAAGTTCTTCAAAGTAGTGTGCTTTAATGGATCAAAGGGCATCAACATCAGGGCCCTGTGCACCAGCCACAGATCCCAGAAAGAAGCCACAGACTGGAGGGAAGGATGCAGACACTGAACCCCCTGAGAAAAGCACAAGACATCCAGGTGCAAGGTTTACCAGCTACTGAACCTTGGAAAACAGGTCAAAGCTGCCAACAGAACTTTCATGGAGCTAAGGGAAAGGCCCTTCTCCAGGCCATTCTGTAGAAAAGCCAACAGAGATGGCACCTTGACCGCCTCTGGAGCCAACTGCTGAGCACTGCACTATTGCTCAAAGAGGCACTAGAACAGCACTTATGCTAGCTTGGTAGACCTTCTCTGGGCTTTGAGCAGAGCGGAGACCACCGCTGGAGAACAGCCCTTACAAACTAGCTGTCTCCTTTCAAGAGCCAAACTGTAAGTGAGAAGGGAACTGTCTCCTCGAGGACGATTGGTCCCTGCCAACTGAAGAGGAGGCACCTGCAGGAGCTGCATCAGGTCTCCAAACCACGCTCTCCTCGGCCAATCCAGCGCCAGCAGGACAATCCTGCCTGGGTGGCATTCTATATGCCGTATTGCATGCCCCACCATGTAGGAAGCACATACTGCAGGTGCTGACTTGGCCAAGGCTGGGCCAGGGCATCAATGTCCTCGGTCCTCGTCTCTATGCGGCGACTAAAGAATCGTCAAACTTTTGTATTAGAGCGGGTCGCCATCAGATCCATTTCAGGGTGACTTCAGCGGTGCAGAATCAACTCCCACTCTCCAGGATTCAGAGAATGCCAGCTGAGGAAGTCCGCTTCCACATTGTCCATCCTGGCAATGTGCTGAGCTGATCGGGCTAAGATGTTCTTCTTTGTCCAGGCAAACAGGAGAACTATCTCTGGAACTACCCCGGCACTCTTTGTGCCGCCTTGTCAATTGACATAGACCACTGCCATGATGCTGTCTGAAAAAAAACTCAACCACCTGGCCCTTGACCAGGGGCCGGAAACACAGATAAGCCAACCTGAATGCTCTTGCATCAAGTTGGATGATGGATCACACCACTTCCCTGAAGTTTCAATAGCACTGGGCTGTACGGTCTTGGCAATGGGCTCCCTAGCCCAATAGGCTGGCATCCAGGATCCAGGAGAAATCATCCAGCGGCATGCCTTTTCTTAGATGACAGGGCTGCCGCCACCACCACTGGCTGGACTTCATCTACAGGAGTGGGAGCTTGTGCTCAAACTCCTGAGAACTCGAGGACTACTGAGTCAGCAAGAACCACTGGAGTAGTTGTATGTGAGCATGCGCCCTTGGCCCCATCTCTGTGGTCCCCACCATCAATTCAAAGAGCTGAAGACAACCCCAGACTCTGGGAGCCTGCTGTGCACAGAACAGCACCAGGCAATCCAGTCCTTTGGCTTTATCCTCTGGCAGGAAAACTCTGCCCACTCAAGTGTCAAAACATGCTCCCAGAAACTCAGTCATGGCCTAGTAAGCAGCACCAGAGCTTTCAGTTTAAATTTAAAATACAGAAGAAAGCTTTCTGGTTAAATTTAGAACACAGCAGAGAGCTTGTAGTTTAAATTTAATACTCAGTCAGGGCCTAGTAGCAGCAAAGTGCTTTCAGTTTAAATTTGAAACACAGAAGAGAGCTTTTTGATTAAATATTCTTCTTGTGCACCATACCAGCTTTCCTTGCCCCCGACCTCTCTGCTCTCAATGTCTGTCTCACCCAAGTCACCACATGGCTCAGTAGTAATTTCCTCCACATTAATCCCTCGAATTCTGCTGCGCTTTGGTTCTCCTTTGGCACCCTCCTTCCCACTTGCTCCCCTCTTCTTTTTTCCACTCCGATCCCTCTTGTCTCTTCCATCCGCTATCTTGGGGGCTCATTAGATTCCTCCCTCTCTTTCCATCATCATATCACTGCATTTATCCGCTGCTCTTTCTTTTTCCTTCGTCAGATCTACGCCATCCGCCCCTTCCTCTCCTCATCCTCCCCCACTTCTCTTATCCTTTCTCTTGTAATTTCCCGACTGGACTACTGCAACACCATTCTGGCTGGTCTCCCGCAGTATCCGCTCCGACGGCTGCAGCTTGTACAAAACACAGCCGCCCGCTTGCTCACTCACTCCTCCCCATCTGATCACGTCACCCCTCTGCTTCTTAATCTACACTGGCTCCTGATCAAATTCCGATTTGTATACAAGCTCCTCACTCTCACACACAGAGCGCTTCATACCGGCATCCCTCAATACCTAGCCGATTCCATCATTTTTCAACCATCTCTCTGTCTCCTCCATTCAGCCCACGGCAATTGTCTTTTCCTTCCCTCCCCTTCTCAGGCTCATCTGGAATCAATCCGTCACTCTTCTTTCTTTTTCCTGGCCCCTGCCCCTTGGAATTCCCTCCCTCCTACTCTGCGCACCGAGCTCTCCTACCAACGCTTCAAGGGCCTACTCATAATTCATTTTTTCCAGAATGCATTTGACCTCCCTGACCCCTGAGCTCCCCCTCCTCAGCCAGTCCTCTTTTTCTCTCACTCCCTCCTCCCTTCATTTAGGTCTTGCTCTGTCTTATGCTTTCTGTCCTGTTTCTCTCTTTCCTGTCTAAAAAATGACATTCCTTTTCTTTATTCCGTTCTGTTAGTCTGTTTTTTTTTTATTGTACACGGCCCTGATGCACACGCTTGGGCGGTATATCAAGCAACAAATAAAGATAAAGAATTTAGAACCCAGCAGAGAGCTTCTAGTTTAAATTGCATACTCAGTTAGGGTCTAGTAGCAGCAAAGAGTTTTAATTTAAATCAAATCAGAATATAACTTAGCATAAAAGGCAACAGCTGGCTCTTTCCTCATTTGATCATCCAGCCAAGTCTTTCCAAAAAGACACCACTCGGGATGCCACCCAAGACGCTTCTGAAAGGGAACGGGCCTGGATGAGCTGGTTGTCCAGATATGGATGGAAACAGATCCCTCAGTGTCACAGCACTACAGCTGCCATCACCATAACCTTGGAGAATGTCCTTGGGCAATGGATAGCACGAAAGGGAGGTGGTGAACTGACAGTGAGAGCCAAACATGGCAAAACACAGATACTTTTGCTGATCCGCCCATATCAGGATATGAAAATACACCTTGGCCAGATCCAAAGAGGCCAAGAGCTCCCCTCGGTGCACTGCTTTAATAATGGAATGCAAGGTTTCCATCCTGAAGCACAGGACGCGCATGCACTCATTGCCCTCCTTGAGATCCAGAATGGGCCAGAAGGAACCGTCCTTTTTGGGCTGCATGAAACAGATGACCTTTAGACAAAGTAACTTGTCCAAGGTGGTCCGCAAAGTGGCACTTTTGATTGCAGATCCACAAATGGAGATGACAAAGACATCTGGAATTGGCTCTCTGCATTCTAGGACATAGACGAATTGATGGTGTCTAGCACCCATCGATCCTTGGTAACCCAAGCTCATCCCTGAAAGAAAAGACGAAGCCTGCCTCCAACTAGAGGAACCAGGGAATGGTCCCCCAAACCTTCATTGTGCAGCCTGGGAGAGTCCTCCTCTGGAAGGGACCAAGTCCCTGGGCCCACGCGCTCCACAAAAGGACTGAGAACGCGCTCGAAGCCCAAAAGCAGAGGGGAAGAAAGGTTTACCAGGTCAGTAACGACAAAATCCTGAGTCCCCCAGGGATCCAGCCAGTGTGCTCTCAGTGGACAGACAAAGGCTGACAAGAAAGGGGCACCAGCCCACTCCACAGGCCCCCCTGGATCTGTCCTCCAAAAGATGGTAAGATTTCATCTCGCCCAGGTCCTTCATCAGCTTCTCCAAATTGGCCCCAAAAAGAAGCTTCCTCTTAAAAGCCAGTTGGGCCAACTAGGCTTTGGAAGATGAGTCTGCTGCCCAGTGCCGGATCCGAATCCAACACTATGACTCCATCGTCCTGGCACCATCCCTGGCCACAAAACATACCAGGTCATACATGGCATCAGAAAGGAAAGCCATAGCCAACATCAAAAGAGGAGTAGTATCATCCGGCGGAAGAAAATGAATCCACTGGAGCAAGGCTCGAGACATCAGGCTAGCACATACCACCAGCTGCAGAATAGCAGCTGCCATGGCGAACTAGCTCTTCAACAGCAAATCCCACTTTGTGGTCCAAAACTCCTTTAAGGCTGATCCGCCTTCCACAGGAGTGGTGGCCATCTGGTAACCTGTGACATGGGCATCCACCTTGGGAATACCAAACCACTTAACACACTCCTCCGGGAAAGTGTAGATCTTACACAACCGTAACCCCTTAGGTGGGAGAGTCAGGAGAGTCCCACTTTGACTGGATCATATCCTTGATCACATTTGGGAATGGGAAGACAGTGATGGATTTCCGCACCCCTTGAAGGAGCAGATGTACCTTTGGCACCTGCTCCATGCCAGAAGCATCCATCAAGTTGAAGGTAGAAGAGACCCTAGCAGTCAATGCTGCCAGCTCCTCCTTCCAGAATAGGTGGATCACTCCAGTCTCTTCACAATCATCTGAAGACAAGAGTACCTTTTCATTCACATCAGAGCCCAGTACCAAGCCATCTGAATCCAAGCCAAAGCCAAAATCTCAGACAGCTCCAAGCTGTTCCCAATCTCCTGGGGGCACCCCTCACTGGGGATGCCTAGCCACAGGCAATTGCACAGGGCTTCCACTCTTCACTTGCCTAGCATGAGATTGCGCCCAGGGGCACTCAGAGGCTGCAGGATCCGAATTTCCATGCCAGAAGGGCCAGGCCTGCTGCAAAAATGAAAATTAATTCTGGGGAAGATAATCCGTAGTCCAGAAGCTCTCCTCTCGGAAATGACCCCCCAACACCAGGAGGCACAGCCACCACAAACCACCTAGAGGACAAAGAGCAGCTCATAGCACAGTTGCCACACTCTTTGGAAGGCTGGATATCCTTACCCAAAACGACATCCGTCACTTTCTGCCCTGAGGTAGGAGTGTTTGTTCTGGTGGATCCTCCTCTACTGCTATCCCACTCTCAGTTGGTGTACCCCAAGGATCTGTCTTGGGTCCATTCCTTTTCTCTCCCTATACCCAGTCCCTTAGAAACATAGAAAAATGATGACAGAAAAAGACCACATGGCCTATCTAGTCTGTCCTTCCATATCAACAACTACAACAGTCCCCTTTTTACCTTTAGAGATCCTCTGTGTTTGTCCCATGCTTTTTTGAATTCAGTTATTGTCCTCATCTCTACCACCTCCACTGGGAGACTATTCCATGGATCCACCACTCTTTTCGTAAAGAAATATTTCCGCATATCACTCCTGAATCTATCTCCCTTCATCCTCATCCCATGTCCCCTCGTAGCAGAACTTGCTTTCAATTGAAAGAGGCTCTCTCCCTGAACATTTATGCCACGGAGGTATTTAAACATCTCAATCATATCACCTCTATCCCGCCTTTCCTCTAAGGTGTACATATTAAAATCCTTAAGTCTGTCCTCATATGCTTTATAATGAAGACCACTAATCATTTTAGTAGCCACCCTCTGCACGACTCCATTCTGTTCACATCCTTTTGAAGGTGCGGTCTCCAGAATTGCACACTATACTCCAAATGAGGTCGCACCAAAGACTTATACAGAGGCATTATCACCTCCTTTTTTCGGCTAGCCATTCCTCTCCGTATGCACCCAAGCATCCTTCCAGCTTTTGCCGTCGCCTTTTCTATCTGTTTAGCTACTTTAAGATCATCAGACACAACCACGCCTAGGTCCCGCTCTTCTTTAGTGGACAAAAGTACTTCACCCCCTATACTATATTGCTCCCTTGGATTGCTGCAGCCCAAATGCATGACCTTACATTTTTTAACATTAAATCCCAGCTGCCAAATTCTAGACCATTCTTCAAGCTTAGCTAGATCCCTCCTCATGTTATCTACACCTTCCTGGGTATCTACTCTATTTGCAGATTTTGGTATCATACGCAAAGAGGCAAACCTTACCCGACAGCCCTTCCGCTATATTACTAACAAAGATGTTAAAAAGAATCGGACCAAGGACAGATCCCTGGGGCACACCACTGGTAACATCCTTCTCCTCAGAGTGAGCTCCATTTACCTGTACTCTTTGTCGCCTCCCACCCAACCAATTTCTAACCCAAGCAGTAACTTTAGGGTCCATCCCTAGGGTGCTCAGTTTGTTTATAAGTCGCCTGTGAGGAACAGTGTCAATGACTTTACTGAAATCTAAATACACCACATCTAGGCCTCTCCCTCGGTCCAATTCCCTGGTCACCCAGTCAAAGAAATCAATCAGATTTGTCTGACAAGACCTGCCTCTGGTGAATCCATGCTGCTTCGGATCCTGTAATCTGCTGGACTCCAGAATCCTCACTATTTTCTCTTTCAGCAGCGTTTCCAATAATTTACTCACCACAGAAGTTAAACTAACCGGCCTGTAGTTTTCAACCACACCCTTACTTCCGCTTTTGTGTAAAGGCACCACATGAGCCTCTCTCCAGTCCTTTGGCACCACTCCCGACGCCAACAAGGCTTTGAAAAGGTCAGTCAGTGGAGATGCTAGAACGTTCCCTTAGTATTCTAGGGTGTATCCCATCCGGTTCCATCGCTTTGTCTACTTTAAGTTGAGCTAGTTTCTCAACTCTTCCCATGGCTTTTGGTACCATCTTTATGCTCTGGAAACTGTTCAACACTCTGCTGTCCGGCTAATCTTCCGCCAGCCTAGTCATGCTCATATTACCCTTCTTCTCAAGTCACTTCATTGGCTCCCTGTTTCCGCATCAAGTTCAAACTTTTCCTGCTGACCTATAAGTGCATTCACTCTGCAGCTCCTCACTACCTTTCCTCTTTCATCTCTCCCTACACTGCTCCTCGGGAACTCCGTTCTTCTGGCAAATCGCTTCTATTTGTGCCCTTCTTTTCTTTTGCTAACTCCAGACTTCGCTCCTTTCACTTTGCTGCTGTTTATGCCTGGAACAAACTACCTGAGTATGTACATCAGGTGCCTTCTCTCTGACCCTTTTCAAATCCAGGCTGAAAAATCACCTCTTCACTGCCACTCACCTGATCTCCTATGTGTTTCCTTACCATTCCCCCCAGCTGAATCCCATGTCTACAGCTACTGTGTTGTCTGTCTTGACTAGATTGTAAGCTCTGATTATAGGGACAGTCCTTTACATGTGTCTGTGCAGCACTACATACATCTTGTAGCGCTATACAAATGTTCAGTAGTAGAGGTAGGCAAGGCCAGACTAACTGCATCCCCCGGCTGATAAAGGGGGAGCAGGCCCTCCAGGGATGACTCAGAAGCTGCCATGCAAGAAGAGCAGAGTCCAGAAACCAGAGTGGAGGCACTTCGCTTGCCACAGGTCAAACATTTCAAGGAAGAAGACATAGAGAGTTAAAGGAAGAAACAGAACAGTGCATGCTAAGGCTGCAGTGGCCCGAAGGGTATGCATTAACTGCACTTTTATTGCAATGCATATTACAGGCACCAGGGAAGGAACTCACGTTGGAGCCACTTGGGTAGAACATGTGCTAGGACTGTGCGACTGCCAGGCGCACGATAAGTAAAAACGCTAACACATGCAGAAAATGACAGGAAACCACCACACCACACCAGTGGTCATCACTACTCCACCCTGAATTGCGTCCCTGGAAGATAGAATCGGGAGCCCCCAACAAGGACAATGATGAAGTCAAGCCTTAGTACTCACCTGTTGAGAGCCCCCGGTAGAGAATCCGTGCCAGGTTCAGCTCTACTCACCTGAAACTGTTTTACTGGCCTTGCAGCACTGCGTTTAAGGTGGCTATTTATTTATTTATTTAACAGTTTTTCTATACCGCTGGTAGGCAGATCCATTTGAGAGCCTTCTGCATTCTTCAAGAGAGCATGGGGAACAGAGGAGGAAGGAGAGGGCATTGAAGTTGTGTGAGGCTGCTGCACCCTTCCACATCCTTCCAATTTCTGGCTTCTCAACGGATTCTTATAAAGATAAACACATGGAGCTGAAGCAATTTTCCCTCCTCCTATGGATACTGAAAAGACTACAGTCTAGTGCAGCTTCCCATGTCGTGCTCAAGTGAGAGAGTCACCTTCAAGTTGGTCATTCACGAGTGTTTAATCAATCTTTTCCTCTCAATCTTCAGATTTTCTTCAGAGAATAGAAAATCCATCCACTATCTGCTGGAGACAAACAAATACTGTACAAACCTCCGGTGACTGAGGCTAATAGAAGCATAGGAGTGATGTCATTGAAACCTGGGCTTTTCATTGGTTTTGTCTCCACCAATCTGTTGGTAGGGGAACACAACCCACTTGTCTAGACTAATCTAGCAGGACAATATGGAAAGCTACATTTGACAGAATCACAATTTAAAATTGTAGTTTTTCACTTTATCTTCAAAATTAATATTATAACATCCTATATTTAGGAATTCCAATAAGCAATATTCAAAATTACGTGGCAGACAGACTAATATTCAAAGGAACAAATAAGAGATAGGGTGCCTTCGTTTTCACCTAACTAGCTATCAGTGCAGACTCAAATTAATTTTAAATTATTATATCTTAATTACAAATTACTAAATTGAGTTGCTCCATCATATATGATTAAATTAGTGGATTTGTATAATCTTTATAGGTAACTATACTCTATTGAAAATCATAATTTAGATCTGTCAGTGAAATATTACAGAATGAAATATGCTATGGTCAAATTACTCAATATTAATGTAGCAAAAGAATGGAATTCTCTACCCATCTCCACTAGCATAGAAGGTAATTATCAACAATTTAGGAAGCTGATTAAGACTTATTGAAGATTAAAACTTTTTTCCAGATTAAAACTAAATCAGATTTAAAGAGAGGGCATATTAATATTATGTTATTTAGTTATGTTACTTAGTGCTTTTAATTGTGATAATGGGGATGCTTTCATCATTTCTGCAAATAGTACATTTATGAAGTCGACTGTGGTCCACTTTGAACCTTTCTGGTAAAAGCGGAATAAAATTGCTAGTAAAAGAACTACGGGATAATCGTGACTTGGTAATATGCAGAGCCGATAAGGGGGGGGGGGGTGCTACTGTGGTCCAATCGTACTCCCAATATCGGTCTCATCTTTTGGATCAGCTGGGGGTTACAAAATATTATGTTCAATTGTCTCAAAATCCTTTCACCGCGTTGCAGTCTGAGATCCTTCTTATTATGCAGCAGGCGTTATCCAATTGGATTACAAAACGGGAATTCATATTTTTGGTTATTAAACATCCTATAATTCCCATTATATATACAGTTCCTAAGATACATAAATCCCTGGCATTACCCCCGGGGAGACCTATTGTGTCATGCCGCGGTTCAATTTTGGATCCACTTTCTAAGTTTTGTGACTGTTTTTTACAGCCTTGTGCTCAATCGGTGCCATCGTTTTTGAAAGACACTACTCATTTTCTTACTAAACTTCAACAAGTGACTGAACCATTGGAGTCTTGGTGGTTGGTTTCTTTAGATGTCACGGCAATGTATACTAATATTGATCAAGATCAAGCATTAGCAGCAATATCTCGTTTGCATATACCATTACCAGAACGGATTCCTCGGTCATTTTTTCAGCAATTGCTCAATTTAGTTCTCACCAGGAATTATTTTCAATTTGAACAACAGTATTTTTATCAAATTGGGGGGATAGCTATGGGAGCTACGGTAGCTCCTTCTGTAGCTACGTTATATATTGCTGAGTTTGAGACATCTTTAATTTATCCCTCTCTATGGTTTCAAGATATAGCCTTGTGGGTCAGTTTCCTTGATGATATCTTTTTTTTGTGGAAGAGTACTGAAGCTCGTCTACATCTGTTTTACAATGGTTGAATTCATTAAGATCCAATCTTACCTTCACTATGCATCATCATTTTGACCAATTAGAATTTCTGGATGTTTTGGTGTTTAAAAGACACAATACTCTTCAAACAACATTATTTTGAAAGCCGGTTCAACTAAATACTTTATTGACCTTTTCTAGTTTTCATCCTATGTCTTTAAAGAAGGGTCTCCCATTTGGACAGTTTCTCCGAATCCGATGGATTTGTTCTGATTTAATGGATTTTTTAAAACATGCACATGAACTATCGATCCTGTTAGCCCAGAGAGGTTATCCCACGAGAGTCATCAAGCAAGCTTTTTTGAGGGATAAATACATCCATCGGGAATGGTTGTTCCCTTCAACCTCTACAGATCTAACACAATCAGGTTCGGGGGTTTCATCTGACAAGTTTGTGGGAGTATTGCCGTATACGACACACACGAACCACATCCGGAAGATCTTGGCATATTTTACAGCTGCACCCATGTTTTCAAAGGAGATTGCAGATAGCACATTCTAGAGGCCCTAATCTTCAAGATTTTGTGGGTGTCACTTCATCCCCCTTGGACAGATTTGTCCCCAGAGGAGCCTCTGCATTGGGTCATGTTGCTTGTGCTTCTTGTAATTACTGTTCGCGTTCTATTACGGGTATAGAATGGCAGGTGCCAAATAAGGACCTTATTCATAAAGCCAGATGGTTGACAACTTGCTCCACGTCTTTTGTGGTATATGTTTTAATTTGTCCTTGCCGTCTTTTGTACATAGGCAGGACTATCCTACCCATCAAAGTTCGTTTGGGGGAATATGCATCACGGATCAGAACTGCAACACTGTCTGCCCCGATTGTTCAACATTGTTTGGACTTTGGTCATATTTTTGAGGATCTGTTTTGAGAGTGCTCGATTGGGTGCCTGAAAAACCGTGAGGTGGTGATCGTGAAAGATCTCTCCAAACATTGGAACAGCGTTGGATATTCACTTGGTCAACGGTGGAACCATTGGGGCTAAATAAAGATTTAGATTAGATCAGTGTTCTCTGATTTTTCTTTTCTTTTCATTTGTTGCAACAGCTTCATTGAGCATGTTACTATCGAACGGCCATTTGCGATTGGTTGGCTTGGGTCATTTAAACTAGACCTTTGATGGTGTAGATTCAGATTGCCAATGAGCATGCACTGGCGTCTTGTGAAGTTGAAGGAGTTTGACTTCACTTTATCGCAGTTTTTCAAGTGTTGAGACAGGGCATTAATTTGTTCTTTGCCCGAAACGCAGTGCTGTGTCTGTTTTATAACTGCAGTAGATTTAGTCATGGTGCTACAAGATTTATGAGAAGAACGGTATTAATGAGTTCTCCATATCCTTTGATGTCGCAGAAGATTCAAACGAATTTTAATACAGATAAGTGTCTGTTTTTTTTGTTTCTTCTATGGGCTTTTTTTGATATAATCATTTGCTTTTGGTTAAATATGTAGGTGGCACTATTTCTTGGTGATTTTACCTATATTGTGGGGCTCCATAGTGGGCTCAATTAAAAATTTATTATTAAAATGGAAGGGTAGCTTCAAGAGGCTGTTTCAACCTCACAGCTGATCTTCCGACAAAAATATCTTTCACACACGCAAGCTTAAACTCATTAGGTTTTTGTCAACTCTATTTTGTTTATGAGAAATTAAATTAAGCCATAGTCAGACTCTTGCCATATTAAATTATCCACATATTATTCTTTTGACCTTTCAAGTACTTACAGATAGTGTCCAGGTTCTCCTCTTTGGATACCTAACTAATCAAAGGGTGAAAATTCTATATACCAGAGGACAGACTTTCAAAGCACTGCTAGCCACCTCACTTTTTCCAGGCAGATTTTTAACTTAAATTTCAGAACTAAATGGCTAATTCCCTCCCCAATCAGGGCTGGTGCAAAGATATTAGGTACCCTAAGTAATCTTTCAGACTCACATTCCCCATCAGATCCCTTCTGAGATTTTGATAATTAAACTCAAAATCATAGTCACCCCAACCCTATCCCTTTAAAATTAAATGAGCCTGTAAAAATATATAATTGGACATCATGGCAGGACAATCACTGCATAAAGATACTAGATATTTTTATGAAGATTTTCAGCCAACCTACCTGTATAAAATGGACCACAGAATATGTGGTGCTAACATATACAGACAAGTTATAGTTATATGGCTAAC
Source organism: Ichthyophis bannanicus (assembly GCA_033557465.1). Lineage (NCBI taxonomy): Eukaryota > Metazoa > Chordata > Amphibia > Gymnophiona > Ichthyophiidae > Ichthyophis > Ichthyophis bannanicus. The sequence continues at coordinate 252,146,801 of CM066042.1, read as the reverse complement.
TTATACATTTAAGGACTTTTATTTCTGCTATCCATTTATAGAACTAAAGTTATCTCGTTAGCAGCTGAATATCACCATTGTCCATATAATTTTAAATCCCCATTCCTGAAAAATCTGGCCTCTTCTCAACTTAAGTGCATAACGTTTGGCTGTATATTGACTTATTCAAACAATATTTATCTGTTCGTCAGCAGTAAATTTTAAAGTGAAGCACTTATAGGGCAAGCACCTGATGCCGACTGCAAAAGTGCTTTTGAATATCAGTCTCCATATTTATAAAATTACCCTATTACATATATATGTAAAATTACCCTATTACATATATATGTAATAGGGTAATTTTATAAAGGCTTCTTATCACTCTATATAATCCCCAGTTTATTGTAAGTCCAGTGTAGGCCTGCCTGCCTGCACTGCACAAATCTGTTACCTGTAAACTGCACTGATTTTTAAAGAGCGTGGTATAGAAGAGACATTAAATAAATAAATAAATAAATAAATTCCACTATATGTGCATCAATTTCCACTTATAAAATTACACTGAGCGGTCAAGTCTGTACTATAACAAAAATACACATACTTGTATGTGTCTGCTGTAAGCATGTTTGTTTGGGGGAAGAGTCAGTTTTTACACACATGCTAGTATTTTATAAAGACAAGTTGGCACCTATGGGCCATATTTACTAAAAAACTGTAACAGCGTGGGTTTAGTATGTGCCAAGTGCTCTGTGGTAACAGTTATGGGGCGTCACATATGCAACTGTTCTCAGAATCCCACACTAACTGCTTAGCGTGGCTTGGGGACTTGGTGGGAGGAAAATATTTGAAAGTAGAGGTTCAGCCAGCAAAACTACCAAGGTTAGACAGCTGGCCCCTTAGAAAATTCCCTACTTTATATCACTGTTTCTCTTTTCTATTTTAGGTTCAAGAAAGGTTTGTAGCTGAGGGCAATGATCGGCTGAAACTTGTAGTGTTGCTGTGCGGTGAAGATGAGGAGAGGTTGCAGAATGCCGCTGCAGGAACCTTGGCCATGCTCACCGCATCCCAGAAGGCGCTGTGCCACAAGATGACAGAAGTGGTAAGTAGGGCCAACAGCCCTCTGGGAATTAATGAGGCAATTTTCAAAAGCTCGCTGGTACATTTCCTTGGAAAATTGCCCAAGATCAGCGACGTAAATTCCTCCCAAGCAGCCCACGCAATGAGGGGAGGGGGCCCGGGCAGGTAGGAGGCCCACATGGCAGCACGGCAAGCTTACTTTTATTTGTATGCTGCGCTGCCTCTGTTCTAGGCCCAGCTGTTACCTCCCAGGTTGAAGTCTTGCAATAACAGTCAGACCATGAGACCTTGGTCCGGAAGGAACACCTTCGGGCCTGGAACCAGGACCGGCCCGTCCATTGAGCGAGAATGGTTTTTGCACAGGGCCCCGCGCAAAGAACATTCTGATTTAAAACTAAATTTTAAAATTAAAAAAAAAGCTGTCTGCTGCCGCGGCCACCGCAGCAGAATCGAATGTCCTGCGGGGCCCCCCCTGCCCAGCAAAGCCTGCCCTCCCTGCATCAGCTCCCTCTCTGCAGTTGCACCGGCTTTCACAGCATGAAGGGAGAGTTTCTCCCTCGTGGCTCTGTTAAGCCCCCGCGGGCTTAACAGAGCCACGAAAGGGAAACTAGTCTCCCTTCGCACTCTGGGGGGCTGGGGGGGAGCTTAGGACTGGAAGTGGGCTGATGGGGGGGGGTTAGGACTGGAAGTGGGCTGGGGGGGGCTTAAACTGAAAATTGGTTGATGGGGGTTAGGACTGGAAATGGGCTGATGGGATTAGGACTGGGAGTGGGCTGATGGGATTAGGACTGGGAGTGGGCTGATGGGGGGTTAGGACTGGTAATGGGCTATGGGGGGGCTTAAACTGAAAATTGGGTAATGGGGGTTAGGACTGGAAATGGGCTGATGGGATTAGGACTGGGAGTGGGCTGATGGGGACTTAGGACTGGTAATGGGTTGGGGGGTTGCTAGGACTAGAAATGGGCTGAGTGGAGGGGGGGTTTGAACTGCAAATAGCTGATGGGGACAGGGGCTTGGAATGGAAATGGGCTAAGTGGAAGGGGGGCTTGAACTGCAAATAGCTGATGGGGAGGGGGGCTTGGAATGGAAATGGGCTGTGAGGGGAGGGAGCTAGGACAGGAAATGGGCTGATGGAGGGGCTAGGATAGGACTGGGAATTGGGTGTTGGGGGAGCTAAGATTGGAAATGGTCTGTGGTGGGGGCTTGGATTTAAATGGACTCATGGAGGGGCTAGAACTGGAAGTAGGCTCATGGGGGGCTTGGATTGGAAATGGGCTGAGTGGAGGGGAGCTAGGATTTGACATGGGGTGATGGTGGGGCTAGGAAAGGACTAGAAATGGGCTGATGGGAGGCTGGTATTGGAAATGAGCTGATGAAGGGACTCGGATAGGACTGGAAATGGATGGGGGAGCTAGGACTGGAAATGGGCTGATGCGGGGACTAGAAGGGAGCGGATACTGGGTGGGGCTAGAACTAGAAGGGAGCTGATGTTGGGGGAGATTAGAATGGGATGGGGATGGGGCTAGGAGAGTGAAATAGAGAGGGGAAAAATATTTTGTGTGGGAGGGAAGAAAAATCTACAATTGGCCGGGTATTGGGAGAGTAAGTGGGGATTGAGGATGGAGGGGTAAAATTTGAGTGGATGAAATAGGAATGAGGAAAGAGCAAAAGGAGAAAGATTAGTATGTTAAAGCAGATGTAGAGAGAGAATTGAAAAAAACTAGAAGAAAGAAGAAAGGACAAATGGACAGCAGACGATGGAGAGTTAGCAGAAGACACAAAGAAACCAGAAGAAAGTGGCTGGAACAATTGCAACTGAAAAAAATGCACAAAAGGTAGAAAGATATCTCTTTATTTTGAATTTATTAACTGGAATATGTCAGCTCTGGGAAATGTGCATCATTAACATCTGCAAAAATTAATTTATAGTTTTATTTCTACATTGTACATTCCACGTTTGGCTTTTAGGGTTCCCAGTTTAATTATTGTCTTCCTGTTTCTAAATTGTGATTCCTTGTTTGGTGATGGTCTGTGTTCTGCATGTGTAACTGAGCTGAGGTATTCTGTTTATATAATTCCTATTTGACATTGCCACTTGTTCTCTTTCCCCAGTAGGTCATGTATTGTTATTCTCTGAAATGTATTGGTTTAATATTTGCAGTATTGCCTTTTGATAGGTAGGGTCTGGTGCTTTGTGAGTCCTGGTAGTGCTGTTATGATATGGCGGGTTTGCTATGGGTTCTAAATGGGCAATGTTTGTAGTAGTTCCTAATGTGCCTGGCGGTTGGCACTGGATTATAGTAATGTAGAAATCTTTTAGTCTTTCTTTATCCATACATTCATTAAGAGGCATGTTTACTAAAAGTTAGTGTATGGTAACATTATGCAAATGTTTATGCAAATGAAGCCCCGCATGGCCCCGCACCCCCCTTGGGCCGCCCCTGCCTGGAACAGAGGCAGTGCGGCAAGCAAATTAAAGTTTGCCATGCAGGGCCACCGCCACTGCTGCTAAAGGGGGAGGGGGCGACAATAGAGAGCTCTCAGCAAAGTTTAGGGGCCACCCCACTAAAACCTTCGCCACTGCCCAAGATAAAAGGATCCGCAGAAATTTGCATCTCCTTTTCTGGCAGTACTAACAGGTAGTTTTGAAAATGCAGAACTATTTCTTTTTGCCTCATCCCACTTCACCTCATCCCCAAGAACCCCTCTGCAAATGTGAGTAAACGTATGCATGCTCTGTGAAACAACACACAGACCTCTAGCTGTACGGAGGCTGGGCAGATTTTCAAAAACCCAAGTAAATAGCTTTTGAAAATTACCCTGCCAAAATTAACACTATTTCTGATAATCCTGGAGAAAATTTGTTCTGAAAAAAAAAGAATGTAAAGCATTCTGGAGGTTAAATATATGACTCTATACAAGAAGAGACTGAGGAGTACGTAACTGGAAATGATAATGGTGACTGGAGTAATGTGGGACTGCCTTAAAACAGTGATGAGAGCAAAACTTTATCATGTGGGTTTCAAAGAAAAAAAAGACTGGATTAGAGAAACTGAAAAACAACTTAAAGAGCAAAATAAAAAAAGGGGAACACAAAAGATGGGAAATTACTTTGCAATGGCAAGGGGGAGATTGAAAGAGTTATATATTGAGGGAGTCATTTTATAAAGCATTATCCACCTGTAGAAATAGTGGCAGTACTGTCCGCAGTGACCAGATGTTCTGCGCAGCCACTATCTAGACACCGGTACTGAATATCTGGCTTTTATTTAACCATGGCTAGATATTAGCCTATACGAGTTTGGCAACAGAATGAGTAAAATGCTTTAAAACTGAAAGCAAGAGAAAGGAAAAATGCAGTTCTAAAAATTAAAGATGATAAATGGAATGGTCTCTTTAGCTTCTGTGATTAGTATCGTGATCTTTGCAGTTTTCTGGGTTGTGCCACGTCTTGGTAAATTTGAATTTAATTTAGGAGGTTAAGTTCATTGGAAAAAGTCAGAAATTTGAATTTTGGCATGAAAGTTTGTTGGAGGAAAGGTGGGACGTCGGGGGAGGAAGCGGGAGCTGCTTGCTCCTCCCGCTCTCCCACCATGGACCAATCTGGAGCTCCTCTCCCTCTTTAAATGAAGCACGCCGGCAAACGAACAGCCTCTGCTCTAGCTCATCTCCTGTCTGCTGCTCGCCAATCGGACGTCGGGGGAGGAAGCGGGAGCTGCTTGCCCCTCCTGCTCCCTCCACCAAGGACCAATCTGGAGCTCCTCTCCCTCTTTAAATGAAGCACGCCGGCAAACGTGCCCATGCCTGTGAGGGCCCTTTGGCGTGGCCCTTAGGCACAGGCCCTACAATGAAATGGCATACACCACATGCCGGTGACCCCAGGTATGCTCCTTGTAATGTAACCCATGATGCCCAGGTATGCTCCTTGTAATGTAACTCCTTGTAATGTAATCCATGACGCCCAGCCTCTTGCAATGTATTTATTTACACTATGTGTAATTGTGCTGCATAGCCTGTAGCAAACGCTGCTTGTAATCTAACCCATTGAATCCCCTAATCTCCTTTTCCCCCCTATTCCCCCCTACCTACACCTTGTGCTTGTCCTAACTAGATCATAAGCTCCCTCTGTGTTTGTCCTGTCTAGATTGTAAGCTCTGATGAGCAGGGACTGTCTGTCTGTCTGTCTCTTATTTAAATAGACATGCACAGTAATAGTAGTAGTAATGGGAGACAGCCAACCTGGTTTTGCCTTTAACTAGATTGTTGCTCTGTGTGTTTTTGTCTCAACTAGATTGTAAGCTCTGATGAGCAGGGACTGTCACTTTTACATGTCTGTACAGAACTGCGTACGACTGGTAGCGCTTTATAAATGTTCAATAGTAGTAGCAGTAAAAGTGCAAGCTGGAATAATGGAGGCAAGATTCCTACTTGCACTTTTCCCATCTTTTCTCCAATTAACATTTCTGCCAAAATTCAAATTTCCCGCCGTTTAGCAATGAACTTTCCTCCAAAATCAAATTTCCCATGTTTTCTTCAACAAACTCTCCTGCCAAAATTCAAATTTCTCACCTCAATCCCACCAATCCAGTTTGAGAACCACTATATATAAGGACAGACATCCACTGTTTAACCACTTCACCCTGAAGAAAGCCACAACATGATGGCTGAAATGTCAGTTCCACTTACCAAGGAGGAAACATTTGATGGATAAAGACAGGAAATTTGAACTTTGGTGGGAGAGTTCATTGGAGAAAAGGTGGGAAAAGTGCATTGGCAACTAGGCCTTCTCAAAGGAGCTGATAAAATATTTAAAATAGCTCTGAATGCCTCTAGCAGCGAAATTTCCTGGTGGTATAGGGATGAGGGGCATGATTGCAAAATGGATAAAGTAAAAGATATGCCTGCCAACCAAGCCTCTTTTCTCAAAAAAATATTACAGTGCCCTCTCAGTACCCACCCACCCTTCTGCCCCATCTTTGAAAGTTACCAGTGCATCCCTAAGAAGTCTAGATGGGGCAGGAATCATCCCCAGTCACCTCTGTCCCAGCATAGAATTCTTTCCAACTCCTAGATGTGCATGTGAGTGTGGGTGTATTTGTATCTTTGTCAGTCCTCTGTGTGTCTGTGATCAGGAGAGGAGATCAGAAGGGAGGACTGTTTGAAAGGCGCAATTCTATGATAGCTATGTTACTCTGAATAAGTGGCAGTATGTGCCAACTGTTAGAACTTTTCTCCGCCACAGAAATACTCTGGGGCAGGTTTTACTGGGGGAGAGGCGCTTCGTCTCTTTTCCATCTCCTACCATATGCAGAAAGATCAATTATATAGCTCACAAATGTTTGCAAGCTGATCTCCTCTCTTCTCGTGATTAGAGCAGCTTTCCAATGATTTGCCTCTAGTGCCTTCATATTGGCTGTATCCTACCCACAGTCTCTGTAACTAACACATACTGTCAGTGTTGCACTTGGCATGGGTGCTCTTATCACCAAATTAATGGGTGGCATTCAGTGCACCTGTGGTAATCGTAGCAAACGGCTTAGTGTGCTGGTGGCATGGAACCCACGCTAATAACATGCAGACATGCTGGGCATGCCTCCATTTGTTAGCGTGGGTCCAGCGCCACCCCCACGCTAAGTTTTGTGGTTGAACATTCAGTAAGCTATCACATTTTAGTAAACATGCCCCTAAATTTAGGAGTTCAGCTCTTTTGAATATTGGACTCAAAGTAGTTCTTCATACAGTGCCCAATCAGGCTAAGGAATCTTGTTTCCGGAGTACATGGTCAAGTCAACTAAATAGTGGGATTCAAAAGAGGCTTGGACAAGTTCTGGAAGGAAAAGTCCACAAAAATATATTAGCCGAGTAGACTTAGGAAAGCCACTGGAAATGAGCTGTGTGAAATAGATTTATCTTTTGGAATTTGCTGGGTACTTATGATCTGTTCTGGCCAATATCAGAGCAGAATGTCTCGAGCTCAATGGACCTTGGTCTGACTCAGCATGACTTATCTTATGTTCTTATAGTTGAAAGCTCAGTTCTGAGCCTTTTGTCTGAGAATGGAGATATCACTGCTAGAGAAAACTAATTTCCCCATGATGCCCTGCTTTTAGGGGCCCAAATGGAATAAAGATTACATCTTGAGTCAGGAAATGGAAAACAGGAAACGTCCAATTACAGAGTCATGCATTGCATTAAAAGCAGCTGGCCATCATTTTAACCAGATATTCAGTGCCAGGGCCATATTCAGCAAGCGGCACTGGGTATCTGGTTTGCCTGGATAGTGATTTAGCCAGCAGGTTAACAGCAATATCCAGTCACTGGCTGGATAGCTAAACCAGCTAAAGTTAGGGCTGCTCTTTTTTTGACCTGACTTTAGCCAGTTTGGGTTAACGGGTTATCAGCTAAATATTGTTGCTGACCAGCTAACCCTTGGCACCGCCCCTCAAATGCCTAGATACTGTGTGTTTAGCATCAGTGTGTTCAGCTGCAAACTCAGCGGCCTTTGCATATGCTCCCCTATGTGCTTTTACAAGTTACTTGTTTTAATCAAAACCACTAGATGGCAGTACAACACAAAATATCCAGAGGGCAATATTCAGCTAGATGGCAACCAAACATTTTTCATATAACTTTATGCATATTTTGAATCATGATGTGTTCAAGTCTGAATGAAAATGTCAGCATAACTTTACATAGATAACTTATCCCTGCCATTTCTCAGCTGAAGTTCACTGTTCTCTATTTAAACTTCAGATCCATCCTCAAATTGCCCCTAGTCCTGACTTACCTAAAATTGATACATTTTGGCTGTATAGTAACTTAAATGGACCAAATCTGTTGTCTCTGCCAACATTTCTAATCTTTAGGTTTATGCTAATGTTTATTAAATTTGACAAACCGCCTTTCATCAGGACATCAAGGTAGTGAATAGCATAAAAAAAAGAAGATAAAAATGTATACAATAATAAAAACATTAAAATATTTATAAAAGCAAATTAAAAGAACCACCAAAAGAGACAAAATAAGAGGAAACAGAAAATAAAAAATAAACACAGCTCCCAGGACCGAAATAAAACACCAACTGTGTTAGGAAAGGCTTGAGTATAAGACTCGTATGTGTCAGCAGTTGATGCTGCCTGGCATATAGAAAAAAAGACCGGTATGTTCTCCTCCAATAAAGGTAGCTCCTACCAAACCATGTTTCTGTATTCCTTTTAGACTACCCAGTGGATAGAGATCCTCCAGAGACTCTGCCTGAGTGAAAACCTGGATATAAAGCATCGTGGAGTGGTGATCGCGCATAACCTCATCAGTGCCGACAAAGAGCTGGCCAAGAAGCTAGTGGAATGTGAGATGCTGGAGATCCTGACAATCACTGGCAAACAGAAAGATGACGTGAAGAAACAGCATATCATTGATGTAGCCCGGGATGCCCTAATAAAGTGCATAGAGTATGGACTAATCAAGCCTGTCTCTTAAGGTCCAGGCAGTCTGAGACTGGCTTCATTATTACTGAATGCAGGGAGAAAGACGTTCAGCACCATTCCCAGAGCTTCCCATAAATGCAAATAAATGATTCCAATTTGTATTACAAATAATGATGGTTTCTCCATTGATTTAAACCTGTGTTTTAGAAAAAATGACACAAGCAAAAAGATTGTAGATTATACTTGCAAACATGGCTTTCTGAGGTAAGCTATATGCAAATGAGTTTTGGACAACGGCAATAATTTACAGCAAATACAAAGAAAACAGCTCAATCTCTATTTAGTCAACTAACTTGCAGTTTAAATCAGAAATAGGCAAACCCCTAGAGTGGATGAAAAATACATCATCTTCAGAGTGTCTGTCCTTGTTTATATTTGTTAATGATAATTGCTTTTGTGTAAATGCAGGGATAAATGCACCTCTGTTCTTTGCCCTATGGTTTTGGAAAGTCTACTGATATGACAGGAATACCATTTACTGCTTGTTCTTCATCTTCATAAAGACAATTTGCTCAAGACTTAGTGCTTTCTGCTCTAAGGCTTCTTTCCCTTTGTCTTCTCTGCTAAGAGTCAGAAAAAGCAGATACTGAAGGTCTCGCCATCCTTTCTGGATCTCACATTGAAGAATTCTGTATGGCGCCCCCCCCCCCCCCCAGATTGTCAACTCACCCCAGCAAAACAAAAAGGGGGAAAAATGAGTTTCTGTTATCCAACAAGTGGTGCCAATAAAGTTTAATTGTGACATGCCAAAATGGAATACATTAGTATTCAATAAACAATGCTTTTAAGATTCACTTACATATCCTGATACTGTCGTCTTTTGCTCATACTGTCCTGACCTGCAGAGAAAGGTTTTAACCTTCAAAAGATAGAATTTAAAAAATATTGTTACTCCAATAAAAAGTATCACCTTATATTATTTTTTTGTTTTTCTTTTTTGCTTATTGACCATTAAAGTGGACTAACATGGCAACCTCGCTACTTTCTCCAATTAAGAAACAAGGAATTAAAAGAATAAGAATGAATGGTGAATCGGATGTATTCAGCTTCTCTTTAAAGTTTAATAAAGACTTGGATATGAAGGTACAAGCAGTGTTTGCAATGTCAAGGTTTAAGAAAGAGTAAGACCACTAGAGTATCATTCTCCCTGTGGTCCTCCATTTCTAATGAGTGTTCATGAGAAGCCTGGTGATAACAATTGGCTATCAGACCCAGTTATAATTTGACTTGAAAGTTTCCCCCCTTCCAGGGTATTGACTCTCTCCTAAAAAGGTGAGCATCATAGCTTTAACAATCACTTGGGGGCAATTTCTCCAAATGAGCTATTTTCTTTGGGGGCAGTTTCTCCAAATGAGCTAGTTTTGTAGATATCATGAAAGTCATGAACCTATTTTCTAAGCCAGGGCATGTGGACTATGATCTCAGTCTCTCAAATTTACTGCTAATGCTCAGTGTAGTACTTGCATCATGCCAATGGGAGCCTCCCTCTGGAATTCGTAAGATGTTACATGTATGGGTAATTTATCAAGGTGTATTTGGAAATTCATCTTAATTAAGCCTGTGGCACCCAACACAGTGGGAAATAACTCAGTATCTTTCTGCCACATATTCTTATGTTTATGTGTTTATTACATTTGATATACCGCTCAGGCCAAAGCATCAGAGCGGTTTACAATATTACATAAAAGTTACAGAAAATATGAAAAGAATGCCATTAATTAGATAGAACAGAATAAGAGATACAGTGATAAAGGAATAGAGGAGAGAAGAAGAAATGCTCCACATCGCATCTGAAGAGGTAGATATCATACCACAAGGTGTTAAGCTTCCACTCACAACCTCCGCTGTCGACATCACCCCTCCACCGCTCCGATCTCCACAGCAAGCAGAACCAATGTAGCAGCATTTTAAACGGCCCCGCACGGTCCTACGCCTAAGGGCCAGGCCAAAGGGCCCTCTGGCGAAGCCCTCAGGCGCAGGCCCGCAAGGCACGGGCACGCCAGTGGAAGTGACGGTTTTAAAGCCGTTAAAGGCTGCTGGTATGGGCAGGCTGAAAGGAAAGAGGTGGAGCTCTTGGTCTCCGACTGCATTTCTTGGTACTTGACGATTTTCTCTCTCTCAATACAGAGTAGTCACTTGGAACGGGCATCTCTATAATGAAAGCCATTCTAGTGTTCTCCTTTACCACCTCATCTGGCTCCCTTGCATCCAGCTTTTTATCGATCGGAATGGGAGTATCCCAGGTGATCATAACCTCTTCATTCTCTATAATGTTCTTTGGGTCATGATCCAAGTACTTTTCAGACACAGTGATGTTGTAATGTTTACAGAGTTTTCAATGGAAAAGGCATGCTACTTTATTGTGCCTTTCTGTATAGAAACTTTCTGCCATCAGATCTTCACCACAGCTATGAGGTGAGTCATTGTTTCCAGCTCTTTCTTACAGAATCGACATATGTCTGTTTTGCCATTTTTTCAATGCTCGCTGTAAACCATCTTGTCCATAATCCACTGTCCTGGACTGCAACTATCAATCTCTCATCCTTTGGTTTCAGTTCATCCCTCCTTAACCATTCATGTGTTTGTTCTTGATTAGGAAAGGGTTCCTGGAGTAACACTGTATTTCTTACTGTATTTATACATTTGCTACTTGTTTTTCTTTGTTTGCAAATCTAATTCTTTGAAGATTTTTTTCTCTTGTTTTCCAAATTCTGTTACTTCCTTCCCTGCATATGCTTGTGGATTCTCACTCATTTCATCTTATGGTTGGAATGTTTGTCCAAATTTGATGGAGACAGATTCTGAACGTACACCTTCATATTTAAACACATTTGGCGTATTTGGATCTGATGATGCTATTAGGTAGTCCTGTTTGTGTAATCGGTCTCTATGAGGTCTAGCCTTCCTTCAGCTCTAGGGATGTACAATCTCAGCATACACTGATTCTTGTAAATTACCTCATGGGCATGGAAGAGTTTTCCTGTTCGCACATCCAGTTTTTCAAGATCTTTAAGAAGCCAGTCCATAATCCCAAAACTGTATGAGATTACAGGAATTGCCAGCTGATTGATGGCTTGAATCATATTCCATGATGTTAAAGCACTTTTCAATAATGATTTTAGTCTCCTGCAGTATTCTTTATTGATCTGTTCTCTTAGTAATTTTGGTTTGAGTGTTGTTCCTTCCTCTACTGTGATATACCCTATATATGCCTTCCTGTTCAAGGTCCTTGATGTCACAGCCAGGGAGATGTTTTCCGTTTTGCTCAATTTTCCTCTTAAAAAAAAGTTGCCTTAGCACATTTATCAAGGCCAAAAGTCATCCTGATGTCATCAGAAACGTTTTTCACCACATGGAGTTGCTCTGCTAATTGTTGGTAGCTGAAACTGTAGAGCTTCAGATCATCTACAAATAGTAAATGGGATATTATCTCTGGATTGTTACCTTCTTTAGGATTCAGGCTAAATCCGTATTCCAATTTACTATCGATTCACCTGCGGATCAGATATAAAGTCCTGCTAACCACGTTTAAGATACTCCATGACCTCACAGCACAGACCTTTCAATCTCTAATCTAGGAACATCCTGACTCCAGGATAAGACGGCAAACTGCACAGAACCTTCTAATGATACCACCTCTCCAATTCAAATGCAACCAATCAACATCCAAAAGGGCCTTTTCAATATATGCACCCACCCTAGAAATACATTCATCCAATACCATCATAGAGTTCCAGTGTAGAATAAAGAATCCTTTTTACAGAACACTATAGATCCTATAGCTCACGTGAATCATTGTAAAATTACCTATGGTACATGGACTCTCATTATACCTGTCTTCTAACTTCCCTAATACCCTTCTCACTTCCAGATCTAACCCCTTCTACATACCAATTACCCCTTTGTATATATGTTACTGTTAAATTATCTATAACTTGTTATGCTAGTTTATTACAAATGTACCACATGTTTTATCCTCAAGTTCTCTGTAAACATTATTCAGTTAAGTTATTTGTAAACCGCTATAACTTGTAGATATAACGGTATAAAAAAAAAGCTGTTAAATAAATAAAATCCCAAAGAGTTGATGAAAAGTACTCATTGTATTAATCGCCATACAAAGCAGAAATGGCAACAGTGAACCTCCCTGAAATATTACTTGCTGGATCTTAATGTTAGAAAAGATGTACTGACCATCTTCATACTTCAAAAAGAGTGTGGTTTGCCACATTGTCATGGTGAACTTAATGTACTCTATCAAACCAGGATTTATTTTATACATTTCAAGGCAATTTATTATCCTAAAGTGTAGGACAATGTCAAAAGCTTTCTTATAATCAATCTATGCTATACCGAGATCCCTGCTTTTCTTAGCACTGGCCATTATGGCCTTATTCAACATTAAATGGTCTTTGGTTCCATATGCTCCCCTCTTATTACAATTTTGCTATAGCCATGTTATTGGATTAGATATGATCATATATTTTGTCTGTATCTATCGCAGTGAACAGCTTATAGATATTGGGTAAACAAGTTATTGGTCTGTAATTTTTGGGAATGTTACTGGGGTCCCTTTGTAAGGAGAAATGTTCTTCCTGTTGTAAGCCATTGTCGTGTTAAGTCCGCCTGCTTGATCAATTGGTTTTTGCAGTTTGCCAGGTCTTGGTGCAGTGATGTTAACTGTTTTAGCCAAGCATTGGTCACCCCAGCTGGGTCAGGGTTCTTCCAGTTTGGCCCTTGTTTAACCTGCTTTCCAGCTCTTTTGTTGTGACTGCAGGCCATTCCATAGGTTTGATGTTTGCTTTTTCTAAATGATCCCTTATGCAGGGTAACCATTCTGCTTCTTCATTGTGCTCTATAGGGTCCTCATATAGTTTTCTCCAGAGGGTTTCTGTTTCGGCTTTGGTTGGTGGACCATATTAATGCCATTTCCCAATTCCCTGTAGAGGTTTTGTGGGTTCTCTCTAAATAGTTTATTTTGATGCCGTTCCTATTTTCTTCATATCTTCGCAGTTTTGTGCTTCTGCTGCTACTTTTAATTTCTTGTTAGTTCATATATATGTCAGGTCTTCTTCTGTTAATGCAGCATGTTTCAGCTTGACGTTTTGCATCTTCCTCAATATTTTTGAGGATTTTAATCCTTTTAGATACCCATCTATCAGGGATACCCCCGCATGTAATGATTTTATTTTTCCTCCGATGTGCTTTTTCCAAAGGAGGGAACTATCTGGTCTGGTCTACGGACTAATCTGGATTTCCTCATTTTTCCACCATTGCAGCTTTCCATAATCTTACCTGTGATAATTATATAGACACTCTCTCTTGTCTCATGCATCAAGAGGACTTCTTTATACTAAACCTCCTATTTGTCTATCACTTCCTTTGTGGGACCACAGTATGGTACTGAGCCCAACTAACTGAAATGCTTTTCGACTGAGTCAGAATTCATTAAAATCCCTCATTTGGAATCTTTGCTTTTCCTTGTTGTCACTTTGACCAGATGAATAAGTGAAATTTAAGCCCCTCTATACTATCTTCCTTCTACACAAATCTTCTGAATAGAGTGGTGCTCCGTATGCACCTCAAAATTGTTTTCAAAGTGAGTTGGACTTCTACTGGTATTTGTACATTCTTCCAAACCTCAATCTCATTCCGTAGATAGTCTTTATACACACTGAACTATAGGTGGGCATTAATATACTATTTGCAAGTAACACAACAGGTAAGAATATGTAAACAACTGCTCATCTCATTCACTCAAAACAATCTAGGCACCCAAACTTTCAGATGTGTGCTATCACTCCAGCCATCGGATAGTACTGACAAGGTTGTAAGAAGCAGGTGTCTCATATTACCACTGTCTACCACCTATGAATAAAGTCCACATTCATTCCCACTTCAAGAGACTTCACATAACTCCTGATTATCAAGCAGGAACTATAGATTCTTGTCAAATGTCTATTTTACGACGAAACATCACAGGAACCACTGGATGACAATTTCAAGTTCAGAAGCCCATGCTGAGAAGTCATCATCCGAATTATTATAAGAACATAAGATATGCCATACTGGGTCAGACCAAGGTCCATCAAGCCCAGTATCCTGTTTCCAACCGTGGCCAATCTAGGTCATACGTACCTAGCAGTTTCCCCAAAAGACACAGGTTCCGCAATGCTTGTACTGGGTCAAGCATTGATATCCTGGGTCCCTTCTTAATAATGGTTTATGGACCTTTCCTCCAGGAACTTGTCCAAACCTTTTTTAAACCCAGCTACACTAAACAGTCTTTACTACATCCTCCGGTAACAAATTCCAGAGTTTGATTACACATTGAGTGAAAAACTATTTTCTTTTATTAGTCTTAAATAGTTTACCCTGTAGCTTCATTGCATGTCCCCTAGTCTTTCTATATTCTGATAGCGTAAACAATCTATCTAGGTTTACCTGTTCCACTCCATTCATTAATTTATAGACTTCTATCATATCTCCCCTCAGCCGTCTCTTTTCCAGGTTAAAGAGCCCTAACCTTTTTAGCCTTTCTATTCTTGAAAGTAAACCTAGGTAGATTTATTTGCAATAAATTACTAAGATTATTCATAATAGTCCATATGGTTCTTCAAACATTCCACATTTGTTGTTCAAGCAATGAAGTTGCCTATGCAATTTGTTCTCCAAGAAATAGATCTTTCAGAGGATATCTTCTCTCCTGTCCTGTTTTTGACCATAACCTTACTATTTACAACCAGTCATTGTCACAATCCACATTTGGAAAACAACCTACCTTTCCACCCTCAGGTTGGGAATCACCCTTGTGTAGGGAAATTCACTGACCTGTAATGAAAGGTTTCCATAGACAACAGGATAAATCGGTCACAGAATCCTTCCCACCTACCCTTGCAGTTGAAATTGTCTAAGCAATTGAATATATACTTTTAATTAGGAAATATATTTTCCAAATCAAATTTCTTCCCTCATCACATAATCCATAACAACTTCAATGGGGGGAGCAAAAAGACCTCAGAGACCATTTGACCAGCTGGAAGCCTTTCACATCTCTCAAATCATTGGTCATAAAAAACTCCAAAAACTTTATTGCAAACATATTCTATATATTTTCACCAATTTCTTCTTAATTATACAATACTTAAAATAGTTATCTCCAAGTTATAATGCCCTGTTCAATATAAGTTCAGTTTGTTCAATGTAAACCGCACTGATGCAGAATAGCACGGTATATAAGAGAATGTAAATAAAATAAATACTAATAATTTAATACATGTGCTAAAATAACCCAGAAGGAGATACTTTCTCTTGTGTTGGAAAGATGCTAGCTCCACTTAAACCATCTCCACCAGTTCTGACGTTATCAGCATTTCTCAAAGCACTGTATTAGGGAGAGTTATACAAAGTAAACAAGAAAGCAGATGTCACTATGATATATGATAGAGATCTATAAATTAATGAATGGAGTGGGACGGGTAAATGTAGATCGGTCGTTTACGCCATCATAATGTAGAAAGACTAGGGGACACACAATGAAGCTACAGGGTAACCTATTTAAGATTAATAAGAGAAAATATTTTTTCACTCATCACGTAATCAAACTCTGGAATTTGTTACCGAAGGATGTGGTAAAAGCAGTTAGTGTAGCTGGGTTTAAAAAAAGGTTTGGACAAGTTCCTGGAGGAAAGGTCCATAAACCATTATTAAAGAGGACCCAGGAAATCCATTACTTGCCCCGGGACAAGCATTGTGGAACCTGCCAGGTACTTGTAACCTGGATTGACCACTGTTGGAAACAGAATACGGAGCATCATGGACCTTGGTCTGACCCACTATGGCATTTCTTATGTACTATCACAAAATGCATAAAGAAACCCTCCTGAACACCCCTGTTGCTTTAAATTTATTAATCATAGATTAGTTAAACTTTATACCCCTAAGGAACACCAAATTAAATTACTCTTAATAAAACACAACCCCGTGTTACTGCTGTGCACTTTCTTGCATTCATTAAATACAGAAACACCAAACTCAACACTAACCCATAACTCCCAATATAATCCTATGTGTCTCTTCAACTCACATTATAAACGTAAACCCCAGTCTACTGCCTGCCCGCAATCACACCTTATCTTTCACATATACTTATTAAAAAAAACAAGCACTCCACTACAACCACTGTTCCCTCTAAGCTGTGCGCGTGCGCGCGTGCACACACCTTGCCGAGCGAGCGCACATACTTTACAACAGAGCGCACAAAAATTACGGTTCTGATTCTGATAGAAAACAACACAGATGTCTTAAAATTTAAAAGTTGTGATTGTAATTACTAGAAATTTTCTGCTTCATTTAGTAATCATCTATTTTCATTTAATTTGATTAAAATCAATGTGGTGGCAATACTGTATTCTGACGTGTTGTCAAATTTTAAAGTATATAACTCCAAGTGTCGTTATGTGGCGCACAAAAATTTAACCTTCCTTCAAAAGCTGCACAGCTGATATTTTATGCGCACACAGCCTACAGAAAATTAGAGGGAACATTGACTACAACCATATCATAAATGTCCCATATAAAAACTACACTGCAGATACCTAAAGAATTCACATTGCAAATATCCCCCATACAATCACAACACATTAATACCAAAATCACAAGCAGCTCTTTTACCTCACTAACTTCTCTACCCATTAACATCCGCGCTTACTTGTAAAACCTGCTGCACTCACATTAGTGTGATCATATCTCAAAAGGCCAACTGACACGACACGCCAAACTTCTATCCCTAAATGAGCAACCTAATTCTCAATCCACCAGTCAGAACACTCCAAACATTTCCATTCAACCCCAAATGCATTGACGTCACTGTTCGACAGACCCCACCTTAATTATGACGTTCACTGGCTTTCCGCAATTACTCACACGATTGAAGGTCTCCAATTCATGTCAGTCTTACCGCATATACAATGACATCCTATCTGAAGCTACAGTGTAATCTGTTTAAGACTAATAAGAGAAAATATTTTTTCACTCAACACGTAATCAAACTCTGGAATTCAATACTTGAGGATGTAGTAAAAGCTGCTAGTGTAGCTGGGTTTAAAAAAAGATTTGGATAAGTTCCTGGAGGAAAGGTCCATAAATCATTATTAAAGAAGACCCAGAAAATCCACTGCTTGCCCCAATACAAGAATTGTGGAATCTGTGTGTCTCTTTGGGAACCTGCTAGGTACTTATGACCTGGATTGGCTACTGTTGGAAATAGGATACTGGGTTTGATGAACTTTGGTCTGACCCAGTTTGGTATATCTTATGTTCTTATGAAATCCCTTTGCATTGGAGTGATATACAAATCCTCCTTACAGGGAGAAGTGGTGGATGGAGATTTAATAGAAGACATATGCACCATTTCTATGAAGAGAAAGGAGAAATGCTACCGATAGGTGATTTCAATTTGCCAGATGTTGATTGGCACATCCCTGCTGCAGTGTCATCTAGAAGTAAGGAGATCCTGGATTCTCTACAGGGAGAACTATTCAGGCAATTGGTAACAGAACACACAAGTGAGGGGGCCATATTGGATTTGGTGCTGATGGTGTGGCTCAGTATTAAGATTAAAGCTGATAAAATCCATTCAAAAGACTTTAGGAAAACTAATTTTGCAACCTGGAACAATACCTCAAGGAGTCTTTAATGGGACGGAACAGCTGGGGGATGTAGAAAAACAGTGGACAAAACTGAAAGGGGATATTTTAAGGGCAACAAACATTTTTGTTAGAAAGGTAAATAAATGTTAAAGGAAAAGGAGGCTGCTATGGTTCTCAAATGTAGCTGAAAAGGTGAAAAAAAAGAGGGAGGCCTTCATAAAATATATGAGATCATAGAGGAAGACAGACATCTATATTTGGAAAAAATTAGAGAAGCTAGCAAAAGTAGTCAGGAAAGCAAAGATACAAAAAGAAGAAGAAATAACCAATTCAATAAAATGGGGGAATAAGACATTTTTCAGATATGTTAGTGAGAAGAGGCAGGGCGAAAGTGTTATTGTCAGACTCAAGGGTGCAGGGGAGAAATATGTAGAAGCTGATGAGGATAAAGCAGAATTGCTTAAGAAATATTTCTGTTCTGTGTTCACAGATGAAGAACCAGGAGCAGGACCTCAGAAAACACCCACAAACGGGGAACAAATATGTATATTTTAGAGGAAAGGCAGGATAGAGGAGATATGATTGAGATGTTTAAATACCTCCGTGGCATAAATGCACAGGAGGAAAGCCTCTTTCGATTTAAAGCAAGCTCTGCTATGAGGGGACATAGGATGAAGGTGAAAAGGGATAGACTCAGGAGTAATATGTGGAAATATTTATTTACAGAAAGAGTGGTAGATGCATGGAATAGTCTCCCAGTGGAGGTGATAGAGATGAGAGCAGTATCTGAATTTAAAAAAGCATGGGAAAAACACAGAGGATCTCTAAAGGAAAAAAGAGGACTGTTGTAGTGGTTGCTATGGAAGGGAAAACTAGATAGGCCATGTGGTCTTTTTTCTGCTGTCATGTTTCTATGAGGAGGGATCTACAGTAGCTAAGCTTGAAGAATGGTTTAGAATTTGGCAGCTGAGATTTAATGTTAAAAAATTCAGGGTCATGCATTTGGGCTGCAAAAATCCAAGAGAGTCGTACAGTGTAGGGGGTAAAGTACTTCCGTCCACAAAAGAAGAGCGGGACCGGGGCATGATTGTGTCTGACGATCTTACAGTAGCTAAACAGGTAGAAAAGGTGACGGCAAAAGCCAGAAGGATACTTAGGTGCATAAGGAGAGGAATGGCCAGCAGAAAAAAGGTGATAGTGTCTCTGTATAAGTCTCTGGTGCAAACTCATTTGGAGTATTGTGTTCAATTCTGGATACCACACCTTCAAAAGGATATAAATAGGTTGGAGTCAGTGCAAAGGGTGGCTACTAAAATGATTAATGGCCTTTGTTATAGAGCATATGAGGACAGACTTAAAGATCTTAATATGTATACTTTAGAGGAAAGGCAGGATAGAGGAGATATGATAGAGATTTTTAAATACCTTCATGGCATAAATACACAGGAGGAGAATTTCTTTCGATTGAAAGCAAGCTCTGCTTCGAGGAGACATAGGATGAGGGTGAAAGGGGATAGGCTCAAGGGTAATATGCAGAAATATTTCTTTATTTAAAGAATAGTAGATGCATGGCATAGTCTCCCAGTGGAGGTAGTACAGACGAGGACAGAATCTGAATTTTAAAAATGCATGAGACAAACACAGAGGATCTCCAGAGGTAAAAAGGGGACCATTGTAGTTGATATGGAAGAGCAGACTAAATAGAAGATGTGATCTTTTGCTGCTGTAATGTTTCTATGCATTAGGCCTTCGTGATGCAGCAGACCAGGGGGGAGAGGCCCTCAGCTTCTGCTAGACTCTCGGTGGATAGGAGCCCAGAGTTCCCGATCATGGCTAAGCACCCACGATGGAATAGAAAAGGATGAGAAAGAATATTACTCGATAGGCTCCCTGGATTTGCCCAACCCCTTAGAGGAGCTGTCAGACCACCTGGAAGGGCGTCCTCAGGAGGAGCTTGAAGGAGAGCTCCCAGTGGGGGAGGACCCATGGCAGTGAGGATTTTCCAGCAGAATGAGTTTCCTTCCCTCATCTCGGAGTGTCTGGTAGTGTTGCGCATCACAGAAGGCCCTAGTTCTGATTCAGCGGAGTCCTCCAAGGACCTGCTGTTGGAGGAAATTCAAAAGTCACCTTGCTCCTTCCTGGTCCATGGGACCTTGAAAGCCATGATTGTGTAGGCGTGGAATGCCACTGACGTGGGCCTCTGGCTCAGCCAGAGCATGGCCCGTCTGTATCCGATCCCTCCAAAGAAGAAGGACAAATTGTGTTTACCTAGAGTCTGACACCCTTGTGGCAGCAGTGACTTGTAAAACCACCATCCTGGTGGAGGGTGGTACAGCCAAGGACCCGCAGGACAGATGCATAGAGGCCCTACTGAAGCAGGCCATCGATGTGTCATCACTGGCCTCACAGGGCACCATTTGCAGGGCCTACGTATCGCAAGCCTGTCTCTGCTGGGCACAGCAGATCCTGGCAGAGGCTGTGGCAGATCTTGCTGACAGCGTAGAGGCGGCCCAGCTGGAGTTAGGCTCTGCCTTCCTGGCGGATCTTTTCTATGATCTTCTGTACACTTCAGTCAAAGGTATGGCAACAGTAGTCTCAGCTCGCCGGCTGCTTTCGCTGCAGATGTGTTCTCGAAGGTGAGGCTCAATAAACTCCCTTCCATGGGGAAGTGATTGTTTGGGGAAGATGTGGAGAAACTGGTCAAGGACTTCGGGAACTCTAATGTGCCCTGGTTACCAGAGGACAAGTCAAAGGAAACAAGCAGAGGGGCTCCTCTGCAGGGCCGGGGTAATAGGACCCACAGGTTTCAACCTGCTCGGGCAGTGAATCTGCAGATATTCAGGTTCCTACAGAGGGGGCCATCCTTTCATGGAGGCTCCCAGAGGGGCCTAGGAGGCACTTCTGGGACCATCAAATCTCCTCAGTGAAAGTCCAGGTAACCAGCCTGTGGATAGCTGCATGCAGCAATTTCTTCCCGCTTTGGCCTAGATTACATCGGAAACATGGTTCCTTAAGGTGATCCAGGAAGATTATGCCCTCGAGTTCACCAGGCATTTCACTGAAGTCTTTCTGAGGTCCCCGAGCGAGGCTCTGGGCAAGGCACAAGCAGTGGAAGAGATTCTCGAACAGCTGTTGTGACTGGAGGCGGTGGTCCCGGTTCCCCGTGAGTGTTGGGGCTCAGGTTGCTATGCCATCACTTTGTAATGCCCAAAAAGGAGGGCTCGTGGCAGCCTACCCTTGATTTGAAAGGCATGAACCGGGTCCTGTAGATCTGCGTTTCTGCAAAGAGACCTTGCGCTCCATAATAGTGGCAGTACAGCAAGGGGAGTTCCTGACTTTCCTGGATTTGACCGAGGCCTACTTGCACATACCATTCCCCCGAGCACTAGTGTTTTCTACGTTTCGCGGTGCCGCGATGGCATTTTCAGTTTCAGGCCTTGCCCTTTGGTTTTGTCACTGCGCTGTGGTCTTTACCAAGATTATGGTCGTCATGGCAGCAGACTTGCGCAGGCAAAGCATTCTTGTCTACCCCTATCTGGATGATTGGTTGATCCAGGCCAAGTCGTTCCAGGAAGGTCGTGAAGAGCAGGCTCGAACTGACTCTGTTCTTGGAGTATCTGGGGCCCAGTTTGACACTCTCAAAGGGAGGGTCTCCACCCTGAGAGAAGGATTGCAAAGCTGCAGGCCCAGGTGCAACAGCTGTGGAAGATTCCCTGTCCAAGGGCGTGGGACTACCTGCAAGTACTGGGATCCATGGCGGCCACCCTGGAGCTTGTGCTTTAAGCCAGGCTGCACATGAGGGCCTTACAGGTGGACCTCCTTTTGCGATGGTCTCTGCATGAAAGTCTATAGACATGCAGCTCCCACTCTGGGCGGTGGCCCAGGCAAGCCTGTGGTGGTGGCTGGATGCAGGGAACCTGGTGGGGGGGATGCTTCTCAAGCCCCTGGATTGGGTGGTTGTCAGCACTGACACCAGCCAATCCGGCCATTGCCAGTCCCAGTTGGCTCAGGGCCAGTGGACTCCAGAGGAGAGTCAGTGGTCGATTAATCGCTTGGAGACGTGTGCAGTGCACCTAGCGTTGGAGGCCTATCTCCTGTTCCTTATCGTTCCTCCAGTTTAGTCCTCCACCTCTGGGTAGTGCACCTCCTCCTGCAGCTTGGAGACTGGACCAATCAAAATCTTCACATCACTGGATATAGTGTGCTGGTATCTCCCATCAGCCCCCAGTGTGTCCAGTCTCCATGCAGCAGGAGGACTTAGTGAGCCTAGGTGCTGGGCTCACTAGAGGAACTGATAAGGAGCAGGCTAGTTAGGTTAAAGGGCTTCAGTCTTTTCTATTGGTTTCTGTTCAAACTTTATTTTAATTTATTTTGGGTTAGTTTCATTGCATTACATTGCTTTAGATTATTTTACATTTTCATTGAGCAGTCTGATACTAAGAACATAAGATATGCCATACTGGGTCAGACCAAGGTCCATCAAGCCCAGTATCCTGTTTCCAACAGTGGGCCAATCTAGGTCATATGTACCTAGCAGTTTCCCCAAAAGTCATAGGTTCCGCAATGTTCGTACTGGGTCAAGCATTGATATCCTGGGTCCCTTCTTAAAAAAGAACATAAGATATGCCATACTGGGTCAGGCCAAGGTCCATCAACTGCTGCCCCCTTTAAAAAAAAAAAAATTAATTACTATTTGGAAGAGGAGGTACTGGTGTTGAGGATTCTTCCCCTGCCAGGCCCCTCCAAAATACCTGTTTTTTCTCTTCCGGATCTCTCTCCCCTGGACAACGTGGGGTAGAGATCCCTGATCAGCACATCAGCACCCCCGCTCACCGCGAGTCGGCAGACGGCGGCTGCGAGAACGGCTCCATAGGCACGCTGCTGTTTTTTCGCGGCAGTCCTAGAATGAGCCTAGCCAGTCTCAGGAAGCCAGTTTGGAGCAGGAACGGCACAAAAAAGGTACGTGCTTAGTTTCTTCGAGCCCGGGGGGCCTTCCTGCAGGTCCCGCCAAACCGCTGTGAGGAAACCGCGGCCATTTTGAATGCACGGTTTCCCCAGTGGCTCTATTTAGTGTGCCGACAGTGCTGTTCTCCGAGGCAGAGGGGTATCCGGATTCAGTTTAGGAGTTGCAAGGGGCTTCTTTTATTTTATTTTGGTTTGTTTTTAGAAAGTTTTATTTTTCCCCTTGTTTGCTTTTAGCTATCAGCCTCAGGGGAACGGATGGTCCTAAAGGCATTTAGGCACTGGGATTTCTAAGAGCAAAGAGCTCCTGTGTAGTGTATATAAAAAAGAAAAAAAAAAAAAAAAAGAGAAGTCAAAAGGGGGGAAGAGATAGGTGTCTTGCTGTCATCACATACTTTTATATTGCAGGGGTTCCTAGGTTCAGTCCGGTTCTCTTGCCTAATGTCAATAACGTGAACAAAGCATCCACCTGGAGGAGACCATAGAGCAGCTGGCAAAACAGCACAACAGCTTGGAGCGTGCCTGCAGAGGAGCTCCTGCTCTGTCTACCAATACTGACCGTGTCACCAGCACAACCAAAGGCAAGCTATTCCCTCTCCATCCTCACTGCAGTCCAGCTGACCATCTGCTCTCCTCTTGCTGAGGATCGAGCCCGCCGGAGCACTGGACCGCCCCTCCAGCGTGAGCTGCCCAATCAGGGCAGCCTGAAGTCAGCTTTAAAAGAAGCGCCATTCGGGCGCGCCCGCGCCTGTCAGGCCCACACCTGAGGGCCTCGCCAGAGGGCCCTTTGGCGTGGCCCTTAGGCGTGAGCCCTCCTGAACCTGGAGCACAACCAACCCAGCAGGCCCAGACCATTAACCTCATCACCCCTGGAAGAACTCTCCAACGCCTCTTCAGCCGATGCACCTCTTACGGAACCAAAGGGAAAACACTCCTGACCACGAAGTAAACCATTGATTTAAAGAGGACACTTCATCTTGTAACTCTACAACTAAAAGTGAACCCTAAGCTGCTATCTTGGGTCCCTGTAATGTAAATTGCCTTTACATGAATGTGTAGATACACCTCCTATCCAATGGACACATTGTTGAAACATTGTAGCTAATCTCTGCAACCTTTGGATTAGACTTGCCCTAATTGACACAGTGCTGATACATTGCAGATACATTGTTCTATTCCCATAACTTTATCTTAAACCTGCCTTGCTGTTTGATCCCTGTAATCCTGTACTTAGACTTGCTGACCCTGTGCCCAGAATAATTGGCCTTACATAGAACATGCTAAAAATGCATCCAATCCTGCCTCTAATCCTTATCCTCCTTACCTCCTGGTCCCCCCTATCACATGCCTTTAACTCCGGCATCAGTCATATCCCGATCCTCCACAACACTGGAAAAAGACGGTCTGAAATCCCCCGCCACACCACAACAAAAACTAATACACTCCATCTACACCTACTACACATCCCTCTGCAGAACATTAAGAAGAACCAAACTGAGAAACACAATCACCAACGCCTACTCAAGTGCGCACTTATAAATGCTAGATCAATATGCTCAAAATGGCCTGTAGCCAATGACCTGATAACCCACCATGACCTTGATATTCTAATAACTGAGACATGGCTATCTGACTATGACAACGTTATCATCAACCGGATGTCCCCACCAGGATTCTCTCTCTATGCCTGCCATAAGACCAACCAGAAGGGAGGCAGTACACTCATTCTTGCTAGATCTGAACTCCAATTTAAACTAAGCAACGCCACCAGCACAACCCACCTGGACATGATCACCATATCAAACGAGCACTGCACAAGCAACCTACTGTATCGAGCACCAACATCATCACCAGATGATCTACTGTCAATAATCGACCTCGCCTGTAACTCAAATAACCCACGCTCCCTAAATTGGTTAATAGGAGATTTCAACCTGCCTTCCCTACAAGATGCACATTCATCAGCCTTCCTTGAAGCAATGAACGAGCTGGGTTACGAGCAACTCATCGACTCTCCTACCCACAGTAAGGGGAGTAAACTGGACCTGATCTTCGCTCCTCAGACTGCTCTCAACTCAACCCAAGGTTGTGTGATTTCCATAACACCAGTACCCTGGTCCGACCATAACCTACTCATATTCCACATACCCACCAACTACTACAACAATAGCAGCAATAAAGCATATGCCCCTCCCAGAACCCTTACGACATGCTTTCGGCCCCTCGTCAAGAACGAGATTCTCGAGAAGGTCCTACCTCTCCTTACCAATGCATCCCTCGACCTAGACGAATTGGTATCCAACTGGGATGACGCCCTTAGAGCCGCTGCCTGCCCCCCATCCACCAGCAAGAAACCAACAAAATGGGAACATGCAGCATGGTATTCCAAAGACCTGTGAGCATCGCTTCTCCACCTACGCAAGCTTGAGAGACAGTGGCGCCAAACCCAGACCTCCAAGGCACTCTGCACATACTCCTCACACCTACAAATACACCGAGGAAAAAACGATGAAAAAAGAAAACATTACCCTTCAGATATACTAAAACGGTCAATGAACAAACCACATGACCTATTCAGTATTGCAAAGTCTTTAACAGGGGATCCAGCACTAGCTCAACCACCCATGCCTCAGCCACAGGACTACTCCAACTATCTACAGTCAAAGATGATCCTGACTAACATGAATGCAACCACCACAATCCTCCCCACCCTGCATGATACTTCCCAGCCAGCCTCTCTGCTCAAGTTCTGTGAGGTATCCAACAAAGAGATCGAAGACATTATTTCCTCTATTAACCTCACCACTGCACCCAACGATCCTTGTCCAGCCATTTGGATTAAAGAGCTACGCCATGAACTCAGTCCAATCATAAGCAGAATTCTGAATCAATCCTTCTCAACAGGGTCTTTCCCACAGAACTTAAAGTACACATCAATCCGTCCACTGTTAAAAAATAGCAGACTCAACCCATCTAAAGTTGAATCCTTCAGACCAATTTCGAGCATCCCCCCCTGCTTGCCAAAATCATCGAGAAGGTAGTCCAGCGACAAATCCAACAGCACGTCGACACCGAAGCACCACTTGATCCATCCCAACACGGTTTTAGGGAAGCACATGGTGTTGACACCATCCTCACAACCCTCTTTAACAACCTAGTCACAGGACTTGACAACATCCACCAAGGATTTGTCCTCATCTTTATGGACATTGCAGCCGCTTTTGACTTGGTGAACCATGACATACTATTACTTCGTCTCAAAGAAAAAGGGATACATGGCAACAAGTCAGAGCAGGCGCCATGACCTCAGAGCCATTTCTACTGAAGCAAGGTGCGCCTCAGGGATCATCCCTATCTGCATTGATGTTTAACATTTACATGCAGCCCATCTGTGCCTTGATCCGATCTTTCAATGTTCAATGTCTTGCCTATGCAGGTGACATCCTGATTTACATACCTTTCGAGATCGATCAACCAGACTTCTCACCAATATTAAGATGCTTTGATGCAGTAGCAGACTGGCTCCTCACACAGAACCTACCGATTAACCACAGCAAAACTGATGCTCTATTTGTCACGAGAAATCAGAAGTTTACGCCACCTTCCTCAATAAAAGTCAACAATGCTGAGTTGAAGACCAAATCCACAATTCGCTGTCTAGGCATTACACTCGACCAACGGCTCAACATGTCAGCACATGTAAAAAACACCACGAAAGCAATATATCACAAGATCCGAACACTACGTCATCTCCGCCCATTACTTGACTTCACCAACTACTGAACAATCTTCCAAGGCCGGGTGCTCCCACATCTTGACTTCGCTAATGTCATCCTCCATGGACTTCCACAGTCAACTCTAAGCCCGCTCCGACTTGCCATGAACTCAGCTGCGAGGGTACTTGTAGGATTATCAAGGTCAGACCACATAACGCCAGTCCTGAAGAACCTCCACTGGCTACCTCTGCAGGCTAGAATCCATTACAATACCCTAGTCCTGACATTCAAAGCCCTAAAGAATCAGCCCCCTATGCCCATCAGTAAACTTATCCACAGCACACCGGTCAACAGGAACAGGAGATCTACATTGATGAACACACTAGAAGTCCCCAAGATGTTGACAAAATGCACAAAGACAACAGCTAGTAGGGCCTTCTCCATATTCGCTCCTAGGGCCTGGAATGCCCTCCCAACCGAAATCCGAGCCATCACGAACCTAGCGTTATTTAGAAAAGCTCTCAAACACCACCTGTTCCTAATACACTACCCTGAAACTAATTCTGGAAAACACACAGCCATCACCCTGCCCTCATACCCAAACCGCCCCATAGCTCAGCCCCCTGAAGAGAATGGTTAATCAGCTCTCCCCCTCCCCTTACCCCCTGACTCATGAACATATGTCTTTGGTAAAGATCCCTATATGTCTTTGGTAAATATCCCTATATAAAAGAGAAATTACAATTTGTAAATAGTTCTCCTGGTTACTTCCATGTTTTACTACCCCTGTTCTTTGTAAACTCAATGTGGCCTGTTGCATTGCAGTATGTTCTGTTCAACTGTACACTACACTGATTATAATAGCGCGGTATATAAGAGATGTAAATAAATAATAAGTTCACAGTGTATCATTTTTGGCACCCTTGAGCGCACAAGTGCTGAGTCAGGCATCTGTTTGGACTGTGCAATAGGGCCGGTCAGTGGGGGGCAGCAAATGGAGAGTTCCACAGCTTCCGCTCCTCCGGAGGCAGTAGCAGGGATGGAGGGTGAAGCTTGGATAGCGGGTCCTTCCGCTTCGGCTCTAGAAGTGCCTTCAGGTAATCCTGCTGCTGCGGATTTTACTTTTGCTACGCAAATGGAAGAATTTTCTCCAGACTTCGTATTACTCATGCATCAGGCGTTCTGTCGTAGGCGGCAGGGACAGCTGCCTGGTTCCAATCCTGCTCCCTCCTCTAGCGCGCGGCCCGCACTTGCAGAGAGCGAGACTTTGGCGTTAAAGGCGGCCAAGAGGCCTCGGCTTCCTGAGCCTGCACCCTCCGAATTGGGCTGGCAGGAGGGGGAGGAGGCAGTGTATGACATGGATGTGGATGTGGACGAATTAGAAGAGGGTGAGATTCCTGAGCCTGAGGACCAGGCGAGGATCATTCGCGTGTTTCAAAAGGATGAGTTGACGGCTCTTATTACAGAGACCCTGCAAACGCTTAGGCTGGCTGCTGAGCAGCCGGTCGAGGAAGAGGATGGCGCAGATCCCATTATTCAGGCGGTGCATCAAACGCAGGTGGTTTTTCCCATCCATAAGGTGACAGATCAGATGATTCAGAATGAGTGGGATCATCCAGAAGCTGGGCTTAGGAGGATTAGGCTTATAGGTAAACTATATCCCCTAGCGGATAAGGACAAGGAGAGGTTCTGTTCTCCAAAGGCCACAATTCCAGTAGAAGGAAGCGTGGCCCTAAAGGATGCGCAAGATAGAAAAATGGATAGCCTTTTAAAACAATCATTTGAAGCGGATGTGATTTCTTTGCAGGCCTCTATCTGTGGCGCTTGGGTAGCAAGGGCCTGTCTCCGCTGGGTTCAACACCTAAAGCAGTCGGCGGCTTTAGGGCACAACGAGGTCAGAGAACTTCAGCGTTTAGAATCGGGGTCTGCGTATTTGGCAGATGTGCACTACAACCTCATTAGAGCCTTATCGAATAGTATGGCTTCATTAATAGCAGCGCGCAGATCCCTTTGGCTAAAGAATTGGGCAGCCGACGGATCCTCCAAGTCACGGCTCGGAAAACTCCCGTACAAGGGAAAACTTTTATTTGGAGAGGATTTAGAGAAGTTGCTTAAGGACTTAGGGGAGTCCAAAGGAAGTAGGCTTCCGGAGGATAAGCCTAAACAGGGAAAAGCGTCTTCAGCCTTTCGGGGGCAATATAGGGACTTTCAGAGATTTCTATCTCCCCGTTTCGCGGGGTCCCAAAGAGGAAGATTTGCCTCTCGAGCCCAAGGATTTTGTGGGTTTCAGGGAGCAAGTAGAGGTTTCGCAATGGCATCTTCTGGAGCAGCTCGCAAACCACAATGAATGGCGGCGAGTCCCGGCAGAAAGTCAACCAATCGGAGGTTGCCTTTGGGGGTTTCTTTCTGCCTGGACCTACATAACATCCGATCAGTGGGTTTTAGAGATCCTCCGAGATGGATATGCGCTGGATCTGGCAAAGCCGGTGCTGGACTCATTTGTAACTTCGCCCTGCAGAGGGCCACAGAAGGCGTTACAGGTGCGTCAGACGTTGGACCATCTCTTGCAGCTAGGGGCCGTCATTCCAGTACCACCAGCCGAATACAGCATGGGTTGCTACTCTATTTATTTCGTGGTGCCAAAGAAGGATGGGTCTCTTCATCCTATTCTAGACCTCAAAGGAGTGAATCGTTGTCTCCGGGTGCAGCACTTTCGCAAGGAAACGCTGCGGTCGGTTATTGTTGCAGTTCATCGGGGAGAGTTCCTAACGTCTCTCGATCTCAAGGAGGCCTATCTCCACGTCCTGATCAGGACGGTGCATCAAAGGTTTCTGTGGTTCGCGCTACCTTGGGGGCATTACCAGTTTCAGGCACTGCCCTTCGGCCTCGCGACGGCCCCATGCGTCTTCATCAAAATAATGGTAATGGTAACAGTAGCGCTGCGGAAGGAAGGAGTCTTAGTCCATCCGTATCTCGACGATTGGCTGATTCGAGCAAAGTCCAAGGCCAAGAGCGAGAAAGCCACAAAAAAAGTAGTAGTTTTCCTCCAGAGTCTAGGCTGGGTAGTCAATCCGCTCAAAAGTCACCTGGAGCCAACTCAAGTTCTCGAGTATTTGGGGGTGCAGTTCGATACTCGAAAAGGCTCGGTATTCCTGACAGAGAAGAGAGCCCAGGCTCTCCGTTCTCTAGTGCAAAGCTTCAGGAAGCTGGCAGCACCGACGGCATGGAAGTACCTTCAGGTGCTGGGGACAATGGCGGCGACTCTGGAGGTGGTTCCTTGGGCCAGGTTTCATATGAGGCGGTTGCAGAGGGCCTTGCTTCGCCGCTGGTCCAACCAGTCCGATTTGTTGAGCAAACGGCTCCCTTGTCCTCTGCAGGTTTGGCGGGCTCTGCGGTGGTGGATGCTACCCGCGTCCTTGCGAGCGGGAATGCCTTTGGAGCAGCCGGCGTGGATCCCGCTGTTAACAGATGCGAGCCTCGCAGGCTGGGGAGCGCATTGCGGAGTGCTCTTTGCACAGGGGCGGTGGTCGGCGGAGGAGAGCAGCTGGTCGATCAACCGCCTGGAGCTGAGAGCAGTGTTTCTAGCCCTGAAAAGCTTCGAGGTCCAGGTGACGCGACGAGCGGTACGAGTGCTGTCGGACAATGCCGCGACCGTGGCATACTTAAATTGGCAGG
Source organism: Ichthyophis bannanicus (assembly GCA_033557465.1). NCBI lineage: Eukaryota > Metazoa > Chordata > Amphibia > Gymnophiona > Ichthyophiidae > Ichthyophis > Ichthyophis bannanicus. The sequence goes on along the minus strand of CM066042.1, from coordinate 252,116,255 downwards.
GCGGTACCGGGAGCGTAGCCATGGAGGAGGCCGAGAGGCTGTTCTCCTGGGTGGAGGCGCGCTTACAAGCAATATCGGCAGCGCACATCGCAGGAAAAGACAACGTGACAATGGATTTTCTCAGCAGGGTGCGAGTCGATGCAGGGAATGGGAGCTGCATCCTGCCGTTTTCGCACAGTTGATTCTCCGGTGGGAAGAGCCGGTCATGGACGATGGCTACTTTTCAGTCCGCAAAAGCAAGTCGATTTTTCAGCAGAAGGCGGGAGCCCATGTTGGAGGGGATTGACGCCTTGATGCAGCCGTGGCCGTCGATGGGTCTTCTCTACGTGTTCCCTCTGTGATGAGGAAGATTCATTCTCTGCCTTAAAAACACAGGATTCAGTGAATTCTAGCCTAGAAGCTGACAGGCAGGCAAGCCATGTGAGCTGTAGTTGTCAGGGGCAACATAAACAAACCCAGCCACGGGGTTTGCAAACACACCCAGCTGAAAAACATTCCCCAGTTCCTAATAGCTTGCACCTGGATAGAGGGAGGGCTATTAGCTACTATAAGAGTCATGCAGGAAATACAGAGTCAGTTTCAGCTCCAGGTTCTTACCCTGGAGGAGATTCAGGGTTAGGTTCTTACCCAGGAGGAGTTTCAGCTTCAGAGTCTGACCCTTGAGGTGATTCAGATTCAGAACCAGGAAGAGTTCAGGAACCAGGAAGAGTTCAACCCAGAAGCTACCCAGAATACCTCGGGAGAAAGCAGCTAGGAGCAGTGAGGTCAGAGAACAGCTGTGAGTGTTCTGCTGAAGTAAAGCCGTTTGAAACTCAGAGGCAACGTTCCAGCTGGAGTGAATGGAAGCCTAAGAAAGCCAAACAGTATGTATCTGAAAGCTGTAACCTTGAGAGTGATTCTGGCAGAGAGCTAAGAGAGTATACTGACAGTAGAAATACCTACAGGGTTAATACTGAGAAGCCTCGTGTGAGAAATCCTAGGTGGGGGCACGGCTGTAACACCCAGCCGAGGGATTTATCTGGAGAGCTGAAGAGAGAGCAGTTAAAAGTCCCTGAAAGAGAGAGGTGTTTCATTGAAGATATTTGCATGACAGAGGAAGAGGTGTTAGAAGTTCCTAAGCCTCAAAGAAAGCCACGCAGAGCTAAACCTTGTGCTAAGAGAGAGGAATACTTTTACTCTGTGCCAAAGCCTGAAGCTAGAGCCAACAAATATCCCAAAGGTAGAAACACCTATAAGAAGTTGGATTCTAGAAACCCTGAATGGTGGCTTCCTTCTCTCCCAGACACAGAGAAATACGGCAGCAGCTATTCCAGCCCTAGAGGGAGCTGGTCAGATAGGCTCTCTGGCGAGACGTTGCAAGGTAACTTACAGACATTTTGTGGCAAGGAAAATTCAGGTCTTTCTGAGAACCTGCATGAACCCATGATCACTGATAGCCTCAGTGAATGCTCATTTGGAGACCCAATGGACTGTACATTAACATTCTCTGATAGAATAACCTCTTTTTGTTAAACAGAGGCTGTATAGTGCTGGAAGTTAACACTATAAGGGAAGAGTGCTTGTTTGTACATAGAGGAGCTGTGTGCTGAGTTTTCATATGCTTTACACTTATCATTTATTTAAGAAGCAAGAAGAAGCTTTTCTGTTTCCTTTATATTATGCCAGAAAGTATGGTTTATGTGTCCTAAGTTTGCTGTGTTATACATCTGGAGAATCTGACCCCGGGAGGGGAAATAAATCCTAATTTACCTTACCATTCGTGTCTACAACTACTTTATCTTCATTAACCACCATCAGACCCAGACCTGCTACCCCTAGGCGGCAGCCTGTCCACCTGGTGGTGACACCTCCGTGGGCGCTCATCGGTCGAGTGATTCAGCGTATTGAAACACCTCGGAGGCGGGTACTATTAGTGGCACCGGACTGGCCCAGGCGCCCGTGGTATGCCGACCTCATAAGGTTATTAGACGGAGTTCCGTGGTGCCTCCCGGTGTCGCAGGAGCTCCTGGTGCAGGGTCCACTTCTGATGCCATGGGTGGATCGATTCTCACTTACGGCTTGGCCATTGAAAGGGTGAGGATGAAAAAGAAGGGTTACTCCAGATCGGTCATCGCGACTCTACTTCAGGTGCGGAAATGCTCAATCTCACTGGCATATATTCATATCTGACAGATCTTTGAGGATTGGTGTTCCAGGCATAGGGTCCGTGCTTCAACGGCTTCAGTGCCGTTGGTGTTGAGTTTCTTGCAGGATGGCTTTGAGAAGGGGCTTGCCGCCAGTTCTCTGAGAGTGCAGTTAGCAGCATTAGCCTGTTACAGGGGTAAGGTTCAGGGCGTGCTGCTAGGAGCTCATGATGATGTACTACATTTTCTGAAAGCGGTTTCCAGAATGTGTCCTGTGCGTCGGATTTCCGTACCACCATGGGATCTCAACTTGGTGTTAAAAGCGCTAGGAAGGGCACCCTTTGAGCCCTTATGTCAAATATCGATCAAGGATTTAACCCTTAAAGCGGTGTTCTTGGTAGCTATTTGTTCGGCAAGGTGCATTTCCGAGTTGCAAGCTCTTTCTTGTAGAAAGCCATTCCTGTGTTTTTCTAGAGAGAAAGTGGTTCTTCGGCCGGTGCCTTCCTTTTTGCCGAAAGTGTCTCCTTTTCATGTGAACCAGACCGTTTCTCTGCCAGTTTTGCAGTCGGAGGTCGGGCAAGTGGCTAATCGGGGCTTGAGTCACTTGGACATAAAAAGAGTGTTGCGTCATTATTTGTCAGTGTCCAAGTCCTTTCGCAAATCGGATCGTCTGTTCGTGTTGTTTGGGGGTCCCAGGAAAGGTGAGGCAGCGGCGAAAGCATCCATTTCCATGTGGATCAAGGAAGCCATTGTTTCGGCTTACATGTTGCAGGGGCGACCGGCGCCTGTGGGTCTGAGAGCACACTCGACCAGAGCTCAGGCGGCTTCATGGGCGGAACACAGTCTAGTTCCGCTGGTGGAGATTTGTAAGGCAGCAACCTGGTCGTCGCTTCATACTTTCAGCAAGCATTACCATCTGGATGTTCTGGCGGCGAAGGATGCCTGTTTCGGGTTGGCGGTTTTGTGTGCCGGCTGGCAGGATCCCTCCCGTTAGTACTGCTCTGTTACATCCCAGAGGTGGAGGACTAAACTGGAGGAACGATAAGGGAATGGAAATTACACTTACCTGGTAATTGTAGTTCCTTGAGTGACGACAGTTTAGTCCTCGGGTTCTATTCATAGCCCGGCATGCATTCAGGAGTAAGAGGCAGATATACAGGTGAGCTTTCGTTATAAGATTCATTTTCTCATATTCATTTTTTTCCTTTTTAACTTGTCTCATCTTCTTCCTCTAGCCCTTTCCTGGCTCGGCAGGGGGGGAGACCTTTAATAACAGATACCTCACCCTTTCCTTTTAATGGGGAGGTGCATGTCTTGTTTGGGGTTACATTATTAAAAAAAAATAGAATGTTGTTAGATATTGGTTTGTTGCTTTTTTTAGTCTGCTTTGTCAATAGTTCACTGGGGGCTGATGGGAGATACCAGCACGCTATATCCAGTGATGTCAAGATTTTGAATGGTCCAGTCTCCAAGCTGCAGGAGGAGGTGCACTACCCAGAGGTGGAGGACTAAACTGTCGTCACTCAAGGAACTACAATTACCAGGTAAGTGTAATTTCCATTTACTGAGGCACAAGGTGGTTCGGATACTGTCTGACAACACCATGACGATAGTGTACATCAATCAGCAGGGCAGCACCCAGAGTTCGCTGCTGGCGGTGGGGAAATCTCCACTGCCTGTGGGTGGAAGCTCCCTTGCTGGCAATCTCGGTGACTTATGTCATCACGAAGGACAATATCCAGGCTGATTACTTGAGCCACACCTCTCTGGACCCAGGAGAATGGTTGCTGTTGAAGGAGACATTCCAGGTGGTGGAGGTACATATTTCTCATGCATAAGCATTATGGATATCATGAAAATCTGATTGGGTGTGCCCTGAGCACTACTTAAAAATACTGCTCTATTTTTGCATGCTGAAGTCAATATACAAAAGGTGACTTCACATGGAAAATAGCAGAATATGCTAAAATTTGGGGGTCAATATTCTAAAGGACCTTTACAGTTTGTAGGACTTATGATTCTCAGTGGGACTTCTCTGATTCACATCTAGCACCATTAGCTAAATATTTCCTCTGATCATCTTGGCACGATCTGGATTGTACTGGAGTGGTCCATGTGCAGAGTCAGAACTTATCTAGATATTGGGGATTTTCTGAGCTTAGGATACAGAAAAGCTATGCAGATTGCTACTATCTGGATAGTGCTGGCACTGACCGCTAAATCTAGATTTTCTGCATTAGTCAGCATCCGGATCCGTCCACTAGCTCCAGTATCTATTGACAAAGCAGACTCACACGAGCAACAAATATGTGGTTAATAACATCAAATAAAACTTTCCTCAACGACGATACTGTAACTTACTATCCCTCAGCACCAGGAGAAGGGAACCCCCCCTCCACAGGTGAAGGGGCTTGCCTGAGATGTCCCAGAATAAGGCCGCACGTGCAAAGCAAGCCCTCCCAGAATGACACTCCAGCCCTCAGACCACTCCTTTCTTCCTCTAGTGTGATACCCCTGCCACCCCAGACAGGCCACAGACACCAGAAAACTACTCCGCAGGCACTCAAGGAGGGATCTCAGATCAGACTGGAGTTCCTGAAGGAACAGAAATTAGCAGGTAAGTCTAATTTCAATTTCCTTATCGTCTCCAGTCCAGTACTGCACCTCTGGGATGTAACAGAGCAGTAACAAATCATTGGGAGGGGCCTGCCAGACCAGCCTGAAGAAACGCCAATCCAAACTGGGCATCGCTAGCAGCCTGAACATCCAGGCGGTAATGCTTTGCGAAAGTATGAAATCTCCAGCGGTGGCAGCAATGCATACTCCGCCCACGAGGTGGCCTGAGCCCTTGTGGAATGTGCCCGCAAACCTGCCGGCATCAGTCTCCCTTTCAGGACAGAGGCCAATGCAATCGCCTCCTTAATCCATCTCAAAATGGAAGCCTTTGCCGCCATTTCCCCTTTGCGTGGACCGCCAAACAGAATGAATAAGTGATCTGACTTGCGGAAAGACTCTGTTCTCTTGAGATAGAGCTTCAGAACATGCCATACGTCCAACAGGCGTAACTGAGGACTAGCGTAAAAACCTTCCAGGTTCCCCAGGACTGGCAAACAGACGGCCTGATTCAAGTGAAAGGTCAAAAGCATCTTGGGAAGAAAGGACGGTACTGGCCTAAGAATCACCTTATCATTTGAGAAGGAAAGACAGGGTTCCTGGCATGACAATGCCCGAAGCTCTGAGATCCTGCGTGCTGAGCAGATAGCCACCAGAAAGATCACTTTAAGGGTCAAGTCCTTCAAGGATGCCCTTTCAAGAGGCTCAACTTTCCCCATCAAAGTCGCTAAGAACAGATTAAGACCTCAAGGGGGCACCAGTGGCTGCCTTGGAGGCTGCACATGCGTCACTGCCCTCAGGAAATGTGCTTTGTCTGGGTGAGATAATAACGAAACCCCCTGGACCTTGCCACGATAACAGGCAACTGCTGCCAGCTGCACCCTTAAGGAGCTAGCTGCCAGCCCCTTGTTGAAGCCTGTCTGACGAAAAGTCAGAATCTCCGGAATTGAAGTCTTGAAAGGCTGAATTTGCTCCTTGCCACAACAGGATTCGAAGATTTGCCATACCCGCACATAGGCCAGAGAGGTTGAACACCTCCTGGCTCTTAGTAAGGTAGAGATGACAAGTGGTGAATAGCCTTTCTTCTTCAGTCTCACTCTCTCAAGGCCATGCCGTAAGCGAGAATAGATCCACCTGGGGCATGCACACTGGACCCTGCACCAGCAGGTCTTCCCGAACTGGCAGATGCCACAGACGATCTACTAGAAACCATTGGAGGATGGTGTACCACAGACGCCTCGGCCAATCTGGAGCTATCAAAATTACCAAGTCCCAGTGCGCCTCGATTCTTTGCATCACCCGACCTATGAGGGCCCACGGAGGGAACACATACAGGAGCCCCTGGTCGGGCCACTGTTATATCAGCGCGTCCAGCCCTTCTGACATCTGTTCCTGCCATCGGCTGAAAAAGCGGGACACTTTGACTGACTGGAAGGTTGCCATCAAATCCATCACTGGCGGGCCCCAGCATCTTACTACCTGGGCGAACAACTCCTGGTTGAGCATCCACTCCCCCAGGTCCACTCGCACCTGGCTCAGGTAATCCACTGTCACATTGTCGGTGCCCGCTATGTGCACTGCCGACAGAGCGTGGAGGTGGCTCTCCACCCACCTCAACAAGCCCTCGGCTTCCTCCTCCAAGGCAGTGCTTCCGGTGCCACCCTGGCGGTTTATGTAAGCCACTGCGGTTGCATTGTCTGAAAGAATCCTTATCGCCTTTCCCTGCAACCGCATCTCGAAACTCCATAGTGCCAGGAATACTGCCCACATCCCCAATCTGTTGATTGACCAACTGGCTTCCTCCTTGCTCCAGAGTCTCTGAGCAAAGGGCTGGGAGCCCTTTGAAATGAGCTCCCCAGCCGGTCAGGCTGGTGTCAGTGGTCACTGGGCACCAGGCCGGTGATTCTAGGGGCATCTGCCTGAGGAGATTTTCCGAACGCAACCACCACTTGAGGGACTGTTTGACCACTCTTGGGTAAGGCAGCTTCTGAGATAACGGCTAGGCCTGGTGCAATCACCATTGTAGCAGGGCCCTCTGCAAAGGTCGCATGTGCGCCCTTGCCCACGGCACCAGCTCTGGAGTAACAAACCGCCATGGTCCCGAGAAGCTGAAGATAGTACTAGGCAGTTGGCTCCGCCCTTCTCAGAAACTGAAGGACAAGAGCCTGCAGGTCTCGAGTCCGCTGTGCCAGGAGAAAATCTCTCCACACATGAGTACTGAAGCGAGCCGCCAGGTAGGTACTTAAGATCTTGAAAAGGGACTAAATGGCTTTTGGCCAAGTTGACCACCCAACCTAGGCAGAGGAGTAACTGCATCACTCAAGCAGTCACTTGCTCGCTCTTGTTGCTCTCAACCGGGGACTTCGCCTGAATTAGCCAGTAGTCGAGGTAAGGATGCGCCAGAATGCCCTCCTGGCAGAGAGCAGCCGCCACCATCACCATGACCTTGGTGAAGGTTTGTGGTGCCGTCGCGAGACTGAATGGAAGTGCACAAAACTGGAAGTGACCCATCAGCACCGCAAACCTGAGGAACTGCTGGTGTCTGGGCTGTATGGGGATATGCAGATACGCCTCCGTCAGGTCTAGGGACGTTAAGAACTCCCCAGCTCTGATGGCTACGATGACAGCGCAGAGTTTCCATGTGAAAATGCGGAACCTGCAGACAGCAGTTCACTCGCTTGAGATCGAGAGTGGGACAGAAAGAACCTTCCTTTTTCAGTACTATGAAATAAATGGAGTATTGACCGCAGCCGTACTGCTCTGGAGGAACCAGCACCGCTGCCTCTAGCTGCAGTAGTCGGGTTAGCTTTACCTGAACCGCTGCTGCTTTGAATCGAGCTTTGCAGGGAGACTGAATGAAGGACTCGCCCAGTTGACGAGTAACCTTCTCAGACGACCCACTGGTCGGAGGTGATCTGGGCCCAGGCCAGGTAAAAATGCCGCAGACGTCCACCCATGCGCTGCACCCCTGCCTGGACCCCCCTCGCATCATTGTGCTTTCTTGGGCCCAGAGGTCGAGGGGTTGGTAAAACCTCTGCCCACTCCCCTAAATCCTCAAAATCCTTGTTCTCTGGAGGAAAATCTACTTCACTGAAAGGGGGTGAACCGGGAAGACCGAAAATGCCTGAGGTCCCACGGCTGACTCTGGGACGCCGGTGGAGCGTGATTCTGCTTCTGCTCATCTTTGGGAAGCTGCCCACCTTTGGATTCCCCTAGGTCCTTAACCAGCTTGTCGAGGTCCTCACCAAAGAGCAGCTTACCCCTGAAAGGGCGTTTACTAAGACGAGCCTTCGAGGAACTATCTGCTGCCCAGTTCTGCAACCATAGGTAGTGGTGGGCCGCGATTACCGATGCCATGGAGTTCGACAGCCCCGAATCACATCGTAGTGGATGTCTGCCAAATAAGCAGTCCCTGACTCCAAATGGGCAGCCTCCCTGGCCTGGTCCATTGCTCCCTCTTGCTGCTACAGCCATTGCAACCACTTAAGGCAGGCCCTTTCCACCCAGGTCCCCGCAGATGGAGGCTTGCGATGTAAGGGCACTGACATCTTAAGCTTGCTTCAACAAGGAGTCCAGCGTGCGATCTTGGGCATCCTTGAGAGCAGCACTGCTTTCAACCGTGATTGTAGTCTTCTTCGTAACAGTCGACACCGCCGTGTCAACTTTCAGGGCTGAAAGAGTTCATGGTCTTAGTCAGACAGTGGATAAAGACACGCCATTGCTCTTTATCCCTTAAGACCAGCTTCCGGTAGGTCCCACTCATCCTGGATCATCTGTCGAACCACCCAATGTACTGGGAACACCCTCTGTGGCTTGCGAACCGCCTTCAATAAGGGATCCTCCAGTGTCACATCCTGAGATGGACCACCAGTGGGCATATTCAGTGCCTTAAGTGATTCTGCAATGAGCGCTGGCAGTTCCTCTCTGCAGAACATTCGAACCACATGCACCTGCTCCTCCTGTTCGGGGTTCTCCCCTTCTTTCAACTCCTTGTCGCCCTCATCTATGATTTATAGTTTAGGCACTTGATATACCGCCCTTTTACTTATACATCAGAGCGGTTTACATATTTGTATTTACTAAGAGGTACTTTTTAATTCCCTTGTCCCCAAAGGGCTCACAATCTAAGTGTACCTGAGGTTATGGAGGGTTAAGTGGCTTGCCCAAGGTGACAAGGAGTGGCCATGGGACTAGAGACCAATTCCTCCACCTCCAGGTTTTCAGACCACTGGGAGTCAACCAGATCTTCCTCTGAGGTCCTGGGCCTCTTTGTGGCCACTGACCCCAGACCAGGACTCTCCAATCGTTTGATTCCTTGCTGGGTCCCCGCGAAACCCCCCACCTGTGACTGCTGACGTAGAGAGAAAGCCTGATGCAGAAGGACAAACTCCAGAGAAAACATACTCGGATGCTCCCTGCCCCGGTGACTGGGTGGATGAGGGCCCCAGCAAGGACGGAGGGCAGGACCTCAAGTCCTGAGGAGGCGGCATTGGGTTGCCTAGCTCCTGTGCTTCTGGCACCAGAGAGAGCGCCCTATCCTGAACTCCTCTCTCTCTCTCTCTCTCTCAGGGACTGTTCCATTGTGGCTGCTTCCTAAGCACACCCCCTACAAATGCTTGCCTCCGAAACTGCCCCACACACTAGACACTGGGGTCTAACAGGCATAATGCAACTGAAGGCAAAATAGGACTGCCAAAGAGCCTTGATCTCCTTATCCTCTTTTTTTAATATATACAGGGTGGCCCAAAAAAAGGTGAAAACATTTCGTAGCATATAAGTTATTTAAAAATTCAAAAAGACAGATGTAAACATAGAAACATGATGACAGAAAAAGACCACAGGGCCTATCTATTCTGTCCTTCCATATCAACAACTACAACAGTACACTTTTTACCTTTAGAGATCCTCTGTGTTGGTCCCATGCTTTTTTTAATTCAGTTACTGTCCTCATCTCTACCACCTCCACTGGGAGACTATTCCATGGATCCACTACTCTTTCCGTAAAGAAATATTTCCACATATCACTCCTGAATCTATCTCCCTTCACCCTCATCCCATGTCCCCTCGTAGCAGAACTTGCTTTCAATTGAAAGAGGCTCTCTCCCTGAACATTTATGCCAAGGAAGTATTTAAACATCTCAATCATATCACCTCTATCCCGCCTTTCCTCTAAGGCAGCGGTTCTCAACCTGTGGGTCGGGACCCCAACGGGGGTCGCCACAGGATTTAGCGGGGGTCGCTTAGCCTCCACCAAGTTTTAAAAAAAAAATTAAGATGTGCACAAGTTGCTGCCGAGTCCGCTTCTCGGCGGCAGCAGCAAACTCCGGCAAACTCACCGCCTTCTTCTGCAGCCGCGGCTCCCTGCCTCTTAGGGAACCGCGGCTGTACTTGTAAAATCATTGTGGAGCCCTTCCTGTCTCGACGGGCTCCGTGCAGCATTGTCCCGCCTCCAAAGGAAGTGGTAAACAACTTCCTTTGGAGGCGGGACAATGCTGCATGGAGCCCATCGAGACAGGAAGGGCTCCGCAATGATTTTACAGGTACAGCCGCGGTTCCCTAAGAGGCAGAGAGCCGCGGCTGCATTAGAAGGGAGGCAGACAACCTGCAACACGGCTGACATCGACAGAGGGGGGCTGACATGGAGGGAGGGGGGCTGACATGGACAGATGGAAGGATGGGGCTGACATGGAGGGAGGGGCTGATATGGATGGATGGAGGGAGGGGGCTGACATGGACAGATGGAGGGAGGGAGGGGGCTGACATGGACAGATGGAAGGATGGGGGCTGACATGGAGGGAGGGGGCTGATATGGATGGCGGGAGGGCGGGGGCTGACATGGACAGATGGAAGGATGGGGCTGACATGGAGGGAGGGAGGGAGGGAGGGAGGGGGCTGACATGGACAGATGGAAGGATGGGGCTGACATGGAGGGAGGGAGGGAGGGAGGGGGGCTGACATGGACAGATGGAAGGATGGGGGCTGACATGGAGGGAGGGGGCGGATATGGATGGATGGATGGAGGGAGGGAGGGGGCTGACGTGGACAGATGGAAGGATGGGGGCTGACATGGAGGGAGGGGGCTGATATGGATGGATGGAGGGAGGGGGCTGACATGGACAGATGGAAGGATGGGGCTGACATGGAGGGAGGGAGGGAGGGAGGGGGCTGACATGGACAGATGGAAGGATGGGGCTGACATGGAGGGAGGGAGGGAGGGAGGGGGGCTGACATGGACAGATGGAAGGCTGGGGGCTGACCTGGAGGGAGGGGGCTGATATGGATGGATGGATGGAGGGCGGGCGGGGGCTGACGTGGACAGATGGAAGGATGGGGGCTGACATGGAGGGAGGGGGCTGATATGGATGGAGGGAGGGGGCTGACATGGACAGATGGAAGGATGGGGCTGACATGGAGGGAGGGAGGGAGGGAGGGGGGCTGACATGGACAGATGGAAGGATGGGGCTGACATGGAGGGAGGGAGGGAGTTGGCTGATATGGATGTTTGTAGGGAGGGGGCTGACATGGACAGATGGAAGGATGGGGCTGACAGGGAGGGGGCTGACAGGGAGGGAGGGAGGGAGGGATGGGGGCTGATATGGATGGATGGAGGGAGGGAGGGAGGGATGGGGGCTGATATGGATGGATGGATGGAGGGAGGGAGGGGGGCTGACATGGAGGGATGGAAGGATGGGGGCTGACATGGAGGGATGGATGGAGGGAGGGGGCTGACATGGACGGATGGAAGGATGGGGGGCTGACGGAGGGAGGGAGGGAGGGGACTGACAGGGAGGGAGGGAGGGAGGGATGGGGGCTGATATGGATGGATGGAGGGAGGGGGCTGACAGGGAGGGAGGGGGGCTGATATGGATGGATGGAGGGAGGGAGGGAGGGAGGGAGGGAGGGAGGGATGGGGGGCTGATATGGATGGATGGAGGGAGGGAGGGAGGGATGGGGGCTGATATGGATGGATGGAGGGAGGGAGGGAGGGATGGGGGCTGATATGGATGGATGGATGGAGGGAGGGAGGGGGGCTGACATGGACGGATGGAGGGATGGGGGCTGACATTGAGGGATGGATGGAGGGAGGGGGGCTGACATTGAAGGATGGGGGCTGACATGGAGGGATGGATGGAGGGAGGGGGGCTGACATGGACGGATGGGGGCTGACATGGAGGGAGGGATGGAGGGAGGGGGGCTGACATGGAGGGATGGATGGAGGGAGGGGGGCTGACATGGACGGATGGAAGGATGGGGGCTGACATGGAGGGAGGGAGGGAGGGGGCTGATATGGATGGATGGAGGGAGGGGGGCTGACATGGAGGGAGTAGGCTGGCATGGACAAAGGGGAGAGACATGGGGACATACTGGACAGACGGGATAAATGCTGGACAGAGGCGAGAGACAGTGCGGGTTAGGATTATAATGGGCTGATGGGGGTGCTAGCACTGGTAATGGGCAGATGGGGGGGCTACGAATGGTAATGGGTTGATTAGGGAAGGCTAGGACTGGGAATGGACTTATCAAGGGGGGGTAGGACTGGTAATGGACTGATGGGGGTCTAGCATTGGAAATGAGCTGATCAGTGAGGTTAGGACTGGAAATGGGCTGATTTTGGGGAGCCTAGCACTGGTAATGGGGTTGAGGGGGGACTAGCACTGGAAATGAGCTGATGGGGGGTAGGACTGGTATTGGGCTGATTAGGGGGGGGGGTAGGACTGGTAATGGGGTTGAGGGGGATTAGCACTAGAAGTGAGCTGATTAGGGGGCTTTGACTGGGAATGGGCTGATTGTGGGGAGGGGAGCTGCTGACCCTGGAAGAAAACTGGGGGCTAAGGCTACAAGTGGGCTGATACAAGGGGATGGGAGCATGGAACTGAAAGGGAGTGGATCTGAGAGGGGCTGCCATGGTATTTGTACTAGAAGGGACTGATCAGTGGGGAAGGAGGGGGACTGGAAGGGAATGGACACCAGTGGCAGTCATGGGAATGCAAGTTGACATTGGAAGGTACTGGGGAGTGAGGACTGGAAAGGGGCTGATACTAGGGAGGGTTACTGGGACTGGAAATAGGCTGATGGAAAGAAGTGAAGAAAACAAAAGAGATAAGAACTGGCAGATGGACCATAGACCACAGAAAGAGAGCTAAGAGAAGACAGGAAAGCAGAAGCCTCAGATCGGGACCAGCATGATCAGAGAATAAATTGGTCAGACAACAAAGGTAGAAAAAATAATTTTATTTCATATTAGTGATTTGACTACAAAATCATCATAATTTTGAAATCAAATATTGTTACTTGTTGTTTTGATTATTTAAATAAGTATTTTATAAATAAAAACATATTGCAAAGGCCTATAATATATTAATAATTCAACAAATGATTACAGCGACAATGCGTTAACGGTAAAGGAAGAGAGACGCATTTGATTTTATCATTGGGGGTCACCACAAGTTGACCAACGGTAAAAGGGGTCACGGTACAAAAAAGGTTGAGAACCACTGCTCTAAGGTATACATATTAAGATCCTTAAGTCTGTCCTCATATGCTTTATAATGAAGCCCACTAATCATTTTAGTAGCCACCCTCTGCACCGATTCCATCCTGTTCACATCCTTTTGAAGGTGCGATCTCCAGAATTGCACACTATACTCCAAATGAGGTCGCACCAAAGACTTATACAGAGGCATTATCACCTCTTTTTTTCTGCTAGCCATTCCTCTCCGTATGCACCCAAGCATCCTTCTAGCTTTTGCCGTCGCCTTTTCTACCTGTTTAGCTACTTTAAGATCATCAGACACAACCACGCCTAGGTCCCACTCTTCTTTAGTGGAGAAAAGTACTTCACCTCCTATACTGTATTGCTCCCTCGGATTGCTGCAGCCCAAATGCATGACCTCACATTTTTTAACATTAAATCCCAGCTGCCAAATTCTAGACCATTCTTCAAGCTTAGATAGATCCCTCCTCATGTTATCTACCCCTTCCTGGGTGTCTACTCCATTGCAGATTTGGTATCATCCACAAAGAGGCAAACCTTACCCGACAGCCCTTCCGCTATATCACTAACAAAGATGTTAAAAAGAATCGGACCAAGGACAGATCCCTGGGGCACACCACTGGTAACATCCTTCTCCTCAGAGTGAGCTCCATTTACTTGTACTATTTGTCGCCTCCCACCCAACCAATTTCTAACCCAAGCAGTAACTTTAGGGTCCATCCCTAGGGTGCTCAGTTTGTTTATAAGTCACCTGTGAGGAACAGTGTCAAAGGCTTTACTGAAATCTAAATACACCACATCTAGAGCTCTCCCTCGGTCCAACTCCCTGGTCACCCAGTCAAAGAAATCAATCAGATTTGTCTGACAAGACCTGCCTCTGGTGAATCCATGCTGCCTTGGATCCTGTAATCCACTGGACTCCAGAAACCTCACTATTTTCTCTTTCAGCAGCGTTTCCAATAATTTACTCACCACCGAAGTTAAACTAACCGGCCTGTAGTTTTCAACCACATCCTTACTTCCACTTTTGTGTAGAGGCACCACATGAGCCTCTCTCTAGTCCTTTGGCACCACTCCTGACTCCAACGAGGCATTGAAAAGGTCAGTCAGTGGAGTTGCTAGAACATCCCCAAGTTCCCTCAGTATTCTAGGGTGTATCCCATCCGGTCCCATCGCTTTGTCTACTTTAAGTTGAGCTAGTTTCTCACGAACACAGTCTTCTGAAAATTGTTCAAGATGTCCCTCGCTTCTGTTCCTATTTGTGGGTGTTTTCTGAGGTCCTGCTCCTGGTTCTTCATCTGTGAACACAGAACAAAAATATTTGTTAAGCAATTTCGCTTTATCCTTATCAGCTTCTACATATTCCCCCGTGCACCCTTGAGTCTGACAATACCACTTTTGCCCTTCCTCTTCTCACTAATATATCTGAAAAATGTCTTATCCCCCCATTTTATTGCATTGGCTATTTCCTCCTCCTTTTGAATCTTTGCCTTCTTGACTACTTTGCTAGCTTCTCTAAGTTTTTCCAAATACAGATGCCTGTCTTCCTCTCTCTGTGATCTCATGTATTTCATGAAGGCCTCCCTCTTTTTCTTCACTTTTTCAGCTACTTCGAAAACCATAGCGGTCTCCTTTTCCTTTTGCCTTTATTTACCATTTTAACAAAAAGGTTGGTTGCCCTTAAAATATCCCATTTCAGTTTTGCCCACTGTTTTTCTACATCCCCCAGCTGTTCCCATCCCACTAACGACTCCCTGAAGTATTGGCCCATCTTTGCAAAGTTAGTCTTCCTAAAGTCTAAGATCCTCACCTTGGAATGGATTCTAACAGCCCTAGTCCTAATACTGAACCACACCATCTGGTGATCACTGGATGCAAAATGATCTCCCACTACAACATCAGAAACACTTTCACCATTGGTAAGCACCAAGTCCAGTATGACCCTTTCACGTGTGGGGTCTGTTACCAATTGCCTGAATAGTTCTCCCTGTAGAGAATCCAGGATCTCCTTACTTCTAGATGATACTGCAGCAGGAATGTGCCAATCAACATCTGGCATATTGAAATCTCCTAGCACTTCCCCTTTCCTAGCAATGCTGCGTATGTCTTCACTTAACTCTCTGTCCACCTCTTCCTCTTGTGAGGGAGGTCTGTATATCACACCAATACAAATAGATTTCTCTTTCCCTCTTTCTAGTTTAACCCACAATGCCTCCTCTCTCCCTTTTAAGCTCTGTAATTCCAAAGCTTTAATAGTAGTTTTTACATATAGTGCCGCTCCTCCTCCCCTTCTTCCTACCCTGTCCTTTCTGAATAAAGTATAGCCAGGTATAGTTACATCCCAATCATGTTTTTCTGTGAACCATGTTTCTGTAACTGCCACTAAAGCTTCAACATCAGGGATCTTATTTCCCATGCTACGGGCATTTATACACACTGCTTTCCATATGTTACCCCTGTTACCCATTTCCATAAAGGTATTTAATGTATCGTCTACCTGGGGGCTTTCTTCACGATTGACAAATTAAAAAATAAAAAGATGGTGACCGGAAATTGTCGAAATAAAGACATTATATAGCTAAAAAAGGTAAATAAGTAAACTATTTAAGCTCTTAATTTACAAGATCTTCTCACTTTTTTTGGGCCACCCTGTGTGTGTATATGTATATGTATATGTGTATCCCTTTTCACCTTTTTGTTTTTTTTAAACAGAATAGAATTAACTCCACTTAAAACAAGCCGCTGAGCCTGCCGAGACAGAAAAAACCAGAGCTGAGGGCAGCACTAGAAGAACTGCTGAAATAACACACAGCAGAAGCAGGAGACTGGAAGGCTTGCCACCCCCCTCCCCCGCATTTGCACTCTGCAACTACCAGGTGGCTAGGCATCTGAACTGGAGCTGCTGCCCTGCGCTCTTACAGACAGCACAGCAATGCTCTCAATTATCTGTGCGCTGCCCAGAGTCGCTACAGCAACCAGCTCTTCCCAATGTCTTTGCGGTGAGCTGCTCCTCTCTCTCTTCCTTCCTTGCGCTCAGCTGATTGTGGCTTTGGCACTAGAGGAGGAGGAGGGGGAGAGGTATCCCAGCAAACCTGAAGCTCTGCACTGGCATCTTTACTTAAAAAACATGGCTCCTCACCCAAACAAGGATTGGGAACTGCTAAGAACCTCCAGCACCCCTAGGAAAGCCATCACACTCACCTCCATGACCCAAGGGGAGGGAGGTCCTCCTCCTCTCTGGTAGCTCTGTTTGTCTTCCTTTTTTCTGTTCTTTTCTTTTTTTTTTTTGCAGATTTGAGGCCAGAAACTAAAAAAATTCCCTACACTAACCAATCTAGCAAACTAACTGACTAAACTAGCCTCCTTAGTTGTGCCTTCTGTGAGTCCAGCACCTTGGCTCACCACCTCCTCCAGCTGCTTGGAGACTGAGCATACTGGAACTAGTGGGTGGTTCCTACTGTACTTATGCTGGAGTCATCAAAAGATGACAAGCTCAGTCTCCAAGCTGCTGGAAGAGGTGTACTACCCAGAGGTGCGGGACTGGACTGGAGGGGCGATAAGGAACTTTTCTTAAACTTCCCTTTAGGGAGACCATAAAGTGGGAGCTCTTCCGTAGCTGCTGAGGACTGATAGACTGAAGTCCAGAGCTATAGGGGGAACTCCTATACTGATGCATCAAGACTCTGTCATTATCGGTCCTCAGCTAATGGAGGGGACTGGCCTGGAGAGACGATAAGGAAGAGGCATTAGCTGTTAAAAACAGGTACAAAGTGCACATGCAACCAAAAGGTGTAATACACCAAAGTTTTGCTGAACAGAGCATAAGCAACTAGAGAGCTGGGGGGTGGTGTCAGTGATTGGTTTATTCCCCCCCTCCAACCATAGTAACATAGTAAATGATGGCAGATAAAGACCAGCATGGTCCATCTAGTCTGCCCAGCAAGATGGCAAGAGTAGGTGCACCTGCTGCTCCGTGCAGGCCATCCCTCCCCACGTCCCTGTTTAGGGGTGAACCCACCACTCCATGCAGAACACCCCTATTTGTTGAGAAATTAGATGGTTCAGTTTATTTTGATTTTATCCTTTTGCTGTAAAGGGATCCACTGTGTCTGTCCCATGCCATTTTGAATTCCATCATCGTGTTTGCCCCCACCACTTCCATTGGGAGGGCATTCCAAGCATCCACTACCCTTTCTGTGAAAAAGTATTTCCTGACATTGCCTTTCAATTTACCACCTTGCAGCTTCCCATCTTTGGAAAAGGTTTGTTTGTTCATTATTTCCCTTTAAGTATTTAAAGGTCTGAATCATATCTCCCCTGTTCCTCCTCTCCTCCAAAGTGTACATGTTTAGGTCTTCAAGTCTCTTCTCATAAGGCTTCTGACGCAGGCTACAAATCATTTTGGTCGCATTCCTCTGAACAGTTTCCAGTCTTTTTACATCCTTTGCAAGATACGGTCTCCAAAACTGAACACAGTATTCCAAGTGAGGCCTCACCAGTGACTTGTACAGTGGCATAAGTACCTCTTCCTTTCTGCTGGTGATTCCTCTTTGTATGCAGCCCAACATCCTCCTGGCTTTTGCCACCGCCTTGTCGCACTGTTTTGCCACCTTGAGATCTTCAGAAATAATCACACAAGGTCTTTCTCCTGATCTCTGCACACCAACCTCTTGCCCCCTATTGCGTACAATTCCCTTGGATTTCTGCTACCCAAGTGCATGACTCTGCATTTCTTAGCATTGAATCTTAACTGCCAAGCATTAGACCATTCTTCCAGCTTTTGTAGATCTTTCCTCATGTTAACCACTCCCTTGAGGGAGTCCACTCTGTTGCTAATTTTCGTGTCATCTGCAAAAAGACAGACATTTCCATTCAGCCCTTCAGCAATATCACTCACAAATACATTGAACAGCGCCAGGCCCAGGACCGACCCCTGGGGCACCCCGCTAATCACCTTCCCTTCATCCGAATGAGCTCCATTTACCATCACTCTTTGTTGTCTGTCAGTCAACCAATTTCTGATCCAGTTTACCATTTTAGGATCCATCACCCAGCTACCGAGTTTATTGATAAGCCTCCTATGAGGAACAGTATCGAAGGCTTTGCTGAAATCCAAGTAGATGACATCCATTGCATGCCCCTGATCTAGCTCCCTAGTCACCCAGTCAAAGAACTCAATCAGATTTGTTTGACAAGATCGTCCTTCGGTAAAACCATGTTGCCTCTGGTCTTGCAACCTGTTGGTTTTGAGAAAAGTTCGCTATTTGGTCTTTCAGGAGCGCCTCCATGACTTTTCCTGCCACCGAGGTAAGGCTCATAGGCTTGTAGTTTGACACTTCTTCCCTGTCACCACTTTTGTGTAGAGGTATGACATCAGCCATTCTCCAGTCCTGAGGAACCTCTCCTATTTCCAATGATCTGTTGAAAAGATCCTTTAACGGCCCTGCAAGAACCTCTCTGAGCTCTTTCAGTATCCTGGGATGTATCCCATCCGGTCCCATGGCCTTGTCCACTTTGTTTTGCAAGTTGTTCTAACGCCTCATCTTCTGTGAATGGTGTGGTAACTACTTCTTTCCCATTTTTATATTTGGGAGTCACAAGTGGTCCTTCTCCAGGACTTTCTTTAGTAAAAACAGAACAGAAGTATTCGTTTAGCAATTTCGCTTTTTCAATGTCTTTCCACGAGTCCGTTTGCAGCACTGTGTTCACTATCCCCTCCCCACCCCAGGGCAGCAGAAGAGCTGAGACCTATGCCCTAAATGCAGGGTTAAGGGGGAGGTGAAATGAAAAGTGATGCATGCAACTACAGGATTTTAGATATTACCATACCAGTAATATATTTGGCATTCCAGACATGAATATGATGCTCTTCCATTTTGCACTCCCATGCTTGTACTTTGCACACACATGAATTGCATGCAGTTTGGTTGTAGTATCAAACACTTGCACAAGGAAACCCTTTGATGAGCTTCAACACACATCCCTAACAAATGGCTTTATGATGTTGGCTTCTTCGATTGCAAGTGCTCCAACAGCAGGGAAATATCTACTGTTCTTCAATGTAATTCACCTTGATCTACTAATGAAATGTTGTGAGCAAAATCAAAGTAAATAAATACAAATATGACCTATTGTGTAAGCCAGCAAAGGGCATTAGTTCTGGAAAGCAAATTGAATGATAACTTCTTTGCTATATTGAAGTTATGAGATGTTCCCAATTTTTAGAACTGTGTCCTTGAATCCCACCTGTTTGGCAGTCTCCTGTCCCAATTCCAACAATGGGGACAGAGGGCATAGAAAAAAAATATAATTTATTCTCAATTTAGTGCTTTGAATATATCAGTTTTTAGACTTTTACATCCATCATCTTTTTATTTTGCATATTATGGGGAAAATATATCAGTGCTTGTGTATATAAATGCGGTATATAAAATAAAGACAAAAATAAACAAGTTTCTATTTCTCTGTTGATTTGTCTGCTTGACTATGAATGTGGGGAGGGGGGAGGGTAACGATTCATCTTCCTTCAAACCTTGTTGCTTTACCCTGGAAATAAGGTGTCTGCCTACTCCCACCCCACACACATTCTTCCTCCAATAAGCGTCCCAGATTTGCCTCCAAAAAATCTGGTAATTTCAAACTATATACCACGTAGAATATGATAATAAAAATGCCATTTCACATTACCATAAAACAACAATAATTCAGCGCTATATGAATTATAAGAGTAGCAGTGGTAATTTAATAGGTGCTTATTTAAAACCCTAGTATCTACAGGAAAACTAAGCGACCTAAATGCCAGGCCCTACTAGAGGCCTTGCTTTCTCAAAACTCCCGCTTCTCGCCTAATAAAATTGACTTAAAAAAAACCTTCCACAGCCCCGCTTGCTAACCAGCCACTTCCGGGTTACGGGTCAACTTATTCAATATTTATCGCGGTTATCTCCGACTCGGCTCAGTCTGGAGGGTGCGGGACAGACCATTCGGAGAATGCTCAGGGGATGAACATCTAAATGCACGTTCCCTCAGCAGTTTTCCTATGTAGCTGGTGAACATTATTCAACCAATAAAGAAAATGAGATAGATGACATAAACTCTACGTGTGTTGCAGTAAGCCTTATGTATGTTCCAAACCTATATGCGGAGAATGCGTCCTTCCTTTATGGCCTAATTGGTGCGGCCCGTTCTGATTGGCTTGATAAGTCCCGCAGTCTATAGTTCCATTTTTGTTCACTTCCGGTTTCCTGTTAGTAGTAGTAGTCACTTAGGGCCTTCGAAGAGTGAACTAACAGCGGGAGTATCGAGTGAAATCTAATCGCCCGAATAAGCAGTTGCTGGGTCGCCAGTATGTCTTCGGGTAGGTAGTGTATGAGCTCGTGCACGATCGGTAGTAGGCAGGGTGATGGAAGCGATGGCCTTGTGCGAAAAAGAAGCAGCAGCGCGCGCGCAGCTCTCCTCGTGGAGCAGCAAGGAGGCTCTTGGTTGGGCCGCTCTAATGCTCGCATGCTAGCTCCCGTGAGGGTCGGCCTCCGCTGCCCGACAGTGTCTCCCCTCCCTGGACTGGCGTTTTATGACGCAGGTGCAAATGGGGATTATGCCGCCATGTTGGATGTGGAGAAGCGGGAACTGTTGAGAGGTTGATAGGCCTCGGGAGAGAACTTGTTCTATTTTGGATTTATGTCTTGGTACTTATTTTAATGGGCTGTGTGAAAATCCGCTCCATTTTGATTGTAGCTAAATCAGTAGCTTTTCAGTAGAGTTCTAGAAAATCTTTAGTATCCTGGTTGTAATTTGTGTGTGTGTGTCTCCTAGTTTGAGTAAGTCTGAGGTAGGAAGAGGGATGCTTGCTTATTTTATCATCAATCTTTGTACTGCTGCTTTAGGTTTGTGTGCGTGAGGAGCGATACTGGTCTTTGTCTTTAATTAGCATGCAGTTCAGTTGTGGGTTTGTGGTCAGTGTTAACGTAACAGGGCTTGAGCATGTTCGTAAATGACAGATGCATTGATACCTTTTAAAGGCAAAAAAAGATGAAAGCCCGGTTGTTATGCTAAGACTTTAGTGGAAGGTGTGATTGATCATGAGCTGTTTATACCCCGACTAATGCTTGCCTCTAATATACCCTGTAGGCCAGCGGTTGTTAAACTTGAGATCAAGGACACCAATTGGGATCACATCATCCGTGAATGGGTGTCACAGAAACACAGCCGTTTCCCCGTCTCTCTGGACTTTCACTGTTGTCTATGCCAAGTCAGTATGTGACATGTGAGCCAGTGAACTTTCATAGGCCCTTGCCTTCTCCTGAGTAAGCTTTCTGTTAGACTGGAAACACATGAGTACTGATGTCTGTAAACACACACTATCCACTGACACAAGAGAACCTGTGCTAACTGATGCTGCTGTTGCCTTTCTGCTTTAGATGAGTGGCAGGATGAGGATCTGTCAGTTTGATTTCATCATCTGGTGTCACATGAATTTTCAGTAGTTTAAAATGGGATAGAAGCTTGAAAAGTACTGCTGTAAGCTGGATGATATCTTTCATATCCTACATATGAAGGTAGTAAGACTTGCAGGTGTATTTTAGTTTTGCAGTTACTGTGGTTCCATACAGAAACACTGCAAACGGCATGCAAATGAGTTGTGTGCCAAAAGCTTGCATTAAACATGGCGAGGAAGCCAGGCATATGTGCACAGGGGTCTGCCTTAGCAGTCTGGAACATATGCACATATATTGAATTGTGGTTGGGGGGAGGGGAGAAGTAATTTGAAGTGATTTGACATTTCACCTCAGTAGCAATGCATAATTTGGGGGAGGGTCTGCTTTGCAATGGTCAGCACCCCCTCCCCATTATTGGTCTGGTAGTTTCTACCACCCCTCCATCTTTGGGAGGCAGGAAGATGCTCCTGCTGCTATATTTAAATATGGCAGCACCTGACCCATGGGAAGCATCCAGGAATGTACAGCATGGGGTCTTGTCAATCTGCTGATTCTGTGTAGTGCATCTCAGGATGAACTTCTGCAACATAGGGCAGACAGTCTGACCGGTGCATCCCAAGATGCACTGCTTAGGGTCAGGTGCTGCCATTTTCCAAGATGGTGGCATGAGGGAGGGGACATAGTATTGCTATTGCCCCAACAATTTGGGTATTGGGGAGGGGGGAATAGGGGCCACCAGGGAGAGGTGATTTTTTTTTTTTTTTTTTGGGGGGGGGGAAGGGGGTGAAAGGTAGAAGCCCCAAAGAGTCACCAGTGATATTTTGGTGGTGTCTGGAGGGGAAGGGATGTGAGATCAGGGGATTTGCTCTGCAATGATCATCTGAAGTACCTGTCAAACTTCACCTCAGATGATCATAATTACATAAGAAATGCTATGCTGGATCAGACCAAGGTCCATCAAGCACAGTATCCTGTTTCCAGCAGTGGCCAATCTAGGTCACAAGCACCTATCAGTTTCCCCAAAAGACACAGGTTCCACAATGCTTGTATTGTGGCAAGCAGTGGATTTCCCAGGTTCCCTTTAATAATGGTTTATGGATCTTTGCTCCAGGAACTTGTCCAAACCTTTTTTAAACCCGGCTACGCTAACAGCTTTTACTACATCCTCTGGTAACGAATTCCAGAGTTTGATTACAGGTTGAGTGAAAAAAATTCTCTTACTAGTTTTAAATAGGTTACACTGTAACTTCATTGCATGTTCCCTAGTCTTTTTATCTTTTTATATTCTGATGGTGTAAACAATTGATCTGCGTTTACCCGTTCCACTCCATTCATTAATTTATAGACCTCCTATAATATCTCCCTTCAGTCTTCTCTTTTCCAGGTTGAAGAGCTCTAACCTTTTTAGCCTCTCTTCATCCTCTTGCGTCCTGCTGCATTTTAATGTCTGCTGAAGCTGCTGCGAAGATCTAGTGTTAAAAGAACAGTAAACTGTGCTAAGTTTCAGCACAGTTTTACATCGGGAGCGATTAAAATTTCATTCTTTTGTGGGTGATTAGCATGCTCACTGCACTATGCTTTAGTGCAGTGGTTTTACTTATGATTTGCTGCGCTAGCTTGCTTTCTGCTTTGGGGAGCAAGACTGGCAAGGGAAAACTACTAGCAAAACACTGTGCTGGAGCATAGCTGCATCATATTATCCAGACTATAGGGCTTCATCAAGCCCTGTGGTCTGGATAATATGATAACACTTTTTTATGTGGTCTAGTCATATAGTGACCATCATGGGGCAGTTTGTTAGTCATCCTAATTTCTAAGCAGAGGTATGTGGTGTATGCGCTCTCTCAAATTTACTGTTAATGCTCTGTGTAGTATTTGCATTGTGCCTAAGAGATTCCTTCTGGAGTTTGTAAGATGCAGCATATATAGGTAGTTTCCCTGTGCGTAGTCTCATGGGGCGGGGAGAGAGTGGAATTCGCCTTCGATTAATGGTAAACCTTTCCTGTCAGGGGCGTGCCTTCCTCCCCCAGGGATAGGGTCAGTTGTGACTTGGTTTGCAGTGTCAGATGTGGATGAAAAAGTACACTCATCTTCAGAGGATTGTGAGGAGGCCGATGTTTGCCTGTTTGAGGAGTAGAAACTGGAGGAGTTGATCCCAGGGTCTTATCCACTTCGAGCTTGCCGGAGGCTACAGTCATGGAGCAAGAACCAAAGAGGCATCTGCTTCTGCAAGAGGTTCGGAAATAGCCTACCGTCTTCCCAGAGGTGCTCAAGGGTCTGTTGTGGTTGGAGTGTGATTACTCCAACTCCCTGCCTAAGGGGCTAAGGGTGTATAAAAGAGATGCATGCTCTCCTAGAAGGGAGTGCGCTGTGTGGTTAATATTTCCAAGGTGGATACGCAGGTCATGGCAATTACCAGTCAGACCACCATTCCTGTGGAAGGTGGATTGGCTTGAAAGGGTACTCTGGACCGAAAGGTGTATTTGTGTTGAACTAGTTTGCTGCAGCTGCTTCTCTTCATCAGTTGTGGTAAGTGCAAGCCTGATGTCTCACGCCCTGCTCCAGTGGATTCAGTCTCTTCCACTGGATGTTCTACCCCTCTTTTGGAGTCGGCTGCGACCTTCCTTTTTGATGCCATGTATGACCTGGTATTTTTGGTGGCCAGGGATGGTGCCCTGATGAGTGTCACAGGGTTGGAATTGACTCCGGCACTGGGTTCTGTGTTTTTGCGTGAAGACACTGCGGTCTGTCATGGCTATTGGGCAAGGGGAGTTCTTGATGTCCCTGGATCTTTTTGAGGCATATCTGCATATTACCATTCATCTAGAGCATCAATGCTTTTTGCGTTTTGCAGTTAGTGTGTCATTTTCAGTTTTAGGCCCTCCCCTTCGGGCTGGCCACTGCCCCTCGGGTTTTCACCATGTTGATTGTGGTGGTGGTGTTGCTGGCAGCGGCGGCCTTGCAGAAGTAAGACGTTCTGGTGCATCCTTATCTGGACGATTGATTTGTGCAAAATCCTTGCATGGGAGGTGACGGCCTGCATGACTTGCCGGCTGCAGGAACTTGGTTGGGTTGTGAATTTCACCAAGAATCTGCTATTCCTTGCGCAGTCACAGAGTACCTGTGTGCTCAAGGCGATACGTAGTGGGGGATGGTATTTCTGCTAGAAAGCTGGATAGTAAAGCTGCAGGGGTCAGGTTCTGAGGTTGCAGACCATTCTCCCACCTGAGGGCTTGGTACTACGAGTGCCTGCAGGTACTCCACATGCGACCCCTCCACGTGTTGCTCTTGGCATGTTGGTCCCCGCAGGCACAATCGATGGAGGCTCGCTTTGCTCGACTGGAGAAAGCCTCAGTTTGGACTGGTGGCTTGACTCAACCCACCTTGTGGCTGGGATGCCCCTTGAGACCCTGGACTGAGTGGTGTTAGCAATGGATGCCAGTCTCCTTGGTTGAGGGACTCATTGCCAGGATCATGTGTCCCAGGGACAGTGGTCTCTGAAGGAGAGCCTCTGGCCTATCAATTTCCTGGAGACCAGGGCGGTTTGTTTGGTCCTGGAGGTTTTCCTTCCTACAGTTTGGGGGCAGGCCGTGAGAGTGCTGACTGACAATGCCATATTCATGGTTTACATCAGCCGGCAGTGCGGCACTCTTGAGCTTGCTGGTGGCAGCAGAGGAGGTTCTGCTCTTGCAGCGGGTGGAGGCCCATCTGCTTTTGTTGTCAGTGGCATATGTGGCTGAGGTGCTTATGTCCAGGTGGATTATCTGAGCAGCCATCTCTTGGATTTGGGAGAGTGGTCCCTTTCAGAGATGGCATTCCACCTGTTAGTGGGGCATTGGTGTGTTCTCATGCTGGATTTGATGGTGGTGTTGGCAAATGCCAAGACCCCCAGGTTCTTCAGCAGGTGCAGGGAGTGCATGGTGGAGGGACTCAATGTGCTAGTCCGGCCCTGGCCCAGAGGCAGACTTTTCTATGTGTTCCCTGCATAGCTGCTGATAGGACACATCCTGCCGCGTGGTGAGGTCCAAGTGGGTCACGTAGTGTTTGTGGTCATAAGAACATAAGAGATGCCATACTGGGTCAGACCAAGGTCCATCAAGCCCAGTATTCTGTTTCCAACAGTGGCCAATCTAGGTCATATGTACCTAGCAGTTTCCCCAAGAGACACAAGTTCCACAATGCTTGTACTGGGTCAAGCATTGATATCTTTGGTCACTTCTTAATAATGGTTTATGGACCTTTCCTCCAGGAACTTGTCCAAACCTTTTTTAAACCCAGCTACACTAACAGCCTTTACTACATCCTCCGGTAACAAATTCCAGAGTTTGATTACACGTTGAGTCCCGGATTGGACTTTAAGATGCTGGTATTCAGACCTGGTGCAGCTCCAGGTGGGGGAGCCTCTTTCCCGTCCTCAGGAGGCGGGCCTTCTGATGCAGTGCCTTGTCCAAATGCCGGACGTAGATCGGTTCTTGTTTACAGCTTGGCTCTTGAAAGGGTGTGCTTGAGGCGTAAATGGTGCACCTTCAAGGTGATTGATACCTTGACCCCCAGAAGGTAGAATCATATAGACCAATTGCCAGCATTCCACTATTGGCAAAGATAATCGAGAAAGAAGTCCTTTTCCAGATTCAACAACACATCAACAATACCTCACCACTAGACCACTGCCAACACGGATTCAGAGAATCCCATGGGGTGGAGACGTTACTTACCACCCTCTTCAACAATATTCTCAGCGCAGTAGATAACACACATCATGGAGTTGCCCTTATATTCCTGGACATAGCGGCGGCGTTTGACTCTGTGTGTCACGAAACCCTTCTGAAGCGACTCAAAGAAAAGGGTATCTGCGACCTAGCACTATCCTTACTGATAGATGGCAACATGTACAAACAGAAACCTCCACCTCTAAACCATTCCACCAGAAACAAGGCGTCCCGCAAGGTTCCTCCCTATCATCCTTACTGTTCAACATTTATATGCAGCCTATCGGCGACCTCATACGATCATTCAACGTCAAATGCATGATCTATGCTGATGACGTCCTACTTTACAAACCATTTCAGATTGACAAGATTGACCTCTCATCACTAACCAACTGTGTTAGCACAGTGGAAAAATGGCTTCAAAACCAGAACCTCAGAATACAACACAAAAAGACCGAAGTGCTGTTCATCTCCAGAAACCCCAACTTTTCCCCTCCAGCTTGCCTAAAAATCGGAGAGAGAGAACTGCAATTCAAACCCTCAATTCGATACCTAGGTATTACAATGGACCAGAGGCTTGATATGAAGACACACATTAGCAACATGGTAAAATCAACATACCATAAAATCAAGTCCCTCAGACATCTACGTCCCCTCCTTCAGCCAGACGACTTTAGAACAATTTTTCAAGCACTAACCATCCCCCATCTTGACTACGCAAATGCAGTCCTCCAAGGACTCCCTCAATCCACCCTGAGTCTGCTCCAGCTGGCCATGAACGCTGCAGCAAGAATTCTAAATGGGACCTCAAGGCGTGACCACAACGCTCATCCTCAAAATACTTCACTGGCTCCCAATTCATTACAGGATCACATTCAAGATTCTACTGCTAACATTCAAATTCATTAACGGACTCGCCCCCTCATCACTTGCTGCTCTCACGCACGTCACCCCCCCCAAATAGAATCAGACGATCCACTGCAATAAACACCTTGGTTGTCCCCAAAGCAATGACCCACTGTACACAAGCAACTATAAACAGGGCCTTCAGTCTCTGCGCACCCAGGTGCTGGAATGCTCTCCCACCACATATATGAGCAATCCCGGACCTAACCAAATTCAGGAAAGCACTGAAACACTACCTCTTCCTCGAGTGCTACCCGGAAGATGGTAAAACAGCCCCCTCACCCACAACAACGCTTCACGGACACATGTAACCACCCTCAATGTGTTGTATGTGTAAATATTTTTTCTGTTAGCCATTCAGATGTAAATAGTTAATACTGTTATCCAAGTTATTTTACCTGTTCTATGTAATTACGGTGTAACCCCCCACTTGTAAACTCTCCTTGTTCCATGTAAACCGCACTTATATTGAAGAGCGCGGTATATAAGAAAAATAAATAAAATACCTTGTTGCAGACATGAGTAGTGTTCTTTCCTGGCTTATGTGCAGGTCTGGTGCTGTGTATTGTGTGTGGGTTGGTTTTTTTTTTTGTTTTGTTTTTTAAGCTTGGTGCTAAGAAATGTGTGGGGCCCCTTAGGGGCTGCTGTCACAATTATTGTCTTTCCCCACCCCCATGAGTTTCTCTTCTACGTTATAAATGTTTCACGTTGATTGTTAACAGTGCTTACAATTAACAGCTTTTGTAAATAGATCTGAAGAAACATTTTATGTTAAAGTTCTGTTCACTGTAAACTGCTTCGAGAATCTGAAAGGCGGTATATAAAAAAAGTTAAATGTCAACTCTATTTTCTTTTTCCTTTAATATTGGAATTTCTTTCAGTTGTTTGTTTTAAAATGTATTTTAATTGTAAACTGCTTCTGAATGTAAACTTTATTAGCAGACTTAATATACCGTGCCTTTGCGCAAGTAGCAGGGCAGTTTGCAATCACAAACAGCAAATGATAAACCATATGAGAGGTTTGGCCAAACTCTTGGAGGAAAAGTCTATAAGCAGCAGTTAAGGTAGTCTAAGAGAACCTCTGCTTATACTTGAGGTTAAGAAGCATGGAACTGGCTACTTCAAAGGTTGTTTCAGGTATTTGTAACCTGAATTGGTCACTGTTGGAAGCAGGATACTGGGCTTGAACTTTGGTCTGATTCAATATGGTAGTGATTATGTTCCTCAGGAATGCTTTAGCGATTTCCACCTTAGGCTTACAAGTGACAGAGTATGCATACCTAGTGACTAGAGTTCTCTTAATGCTGGGTCTAGCATCTCTCAAACTATCCAATGGCTAGACTGCCAAGAACTGGCCAAATGGTTAGAGCATTGGGCTGAGAACCAGGGAAGCCAGGTTCAAATCCCACTGTCACTCGTGATCTTGGGCAAGTTGCTTAACCCTCTAGAGAGATTTGGATCTCCGGTTGCTCTTTTGGACCTGAAAGATCCCCTTTTTTTTTTTTGTATTTAGTTTTTAGTGAATTTTCTTTGATACCTATACTGTTTGTGCATTTACTGTTATCAAAACTCGGCAAACCCAGCCTCTTATAACAAGTACTCAAAATGATAGTCAATATTTCTCCAGCCCTCCCTTCTCCCCCACCACCTAGTCATGTGCATCATTGCAAGCATTCACCTTCCCCCATTGGGATTTTCTCCAATGCTCATATATGCCCCATAGCTCAAGAAATGTAGCCCCCTTTCAAGTGTTACTTGGCAAGCACCTCCAACATAAGAGTACATCCAATCTAAATGACTAATAATCTCTGTTCTATCAGGTATCAACCTATCCTGGCAATGTCATACATGCTGCAATAATGCACATCCGTGCTGGAACCTGGGCCTCCCTCACCCCCCCCCCCCCCCCCTGCATGGGTAGGTTCAACAAGCACACCCCTGAATCAAATTCCCATGATCCTCCCCTCATCTCTTTGATTAAGTTCCTTACCATCTGCTAATATTTACTAAAGAAGTCCCCCTTCCTGTCTTCACCAGAATAACCTCCCAGCACCTCTTCCTTCCCACCCATCTTATAAAGCTGGACCAGGTCCCAGTACATTCTGTAGAGGACCTTATAAACATGCTCTACTGCAGGGGTGGCTACAGTAGGTTTCTTTGCAGTCTCATACACAGTCTATCTCTGTCTGTCCAGCTCAGTATCCAGATCCTTTTCCCAATGTTTGCAGAACAGTTCCTTATCGGTCCTACAGTTCAGTCCTCCACCACTGGGTAGTGCACCTCCTCCTGCAGCATGGAGACTGGACAAGTCAAACTAGTGACATCACTGGGTATATCCTGCTGGTCTTCTCCCATGATCCCCCAGTGTGTCCAGTCTCCATGCAGCATGAGGACGTAGTGAGCCGAGGTGCTGGGCTCACTTGAGAAGCAGTTTAGGAGCAGTTAGTCAGGATTTGATTTGCCTTGGATTTCTTTTTCCCTTCTTTAGGTGTAATCCTGTCAATTGTTTTCATTTTCATTTAATTTCATTTACTTTTACTTTATTTATTTTCACCTAGTCTGCCTTAGTGTAAAGGGGGGTTCTGTCCCTTTTTAAAAGTTCACGCTGCCAGCTAGCCTCTCTGCTTGGGATCCTTCGGTCTCTCTGTGCCTGGTGATGATCTCTCCCCCAGGACTGTACGGGGGAGAGCTCTGTGGAATGCCTGCATTTCCTTATCGTTCCGCCAGTTCAGTCCTCTACCTCTGGGTTGTCAATCTCCTCCTGCAGCTAGGAGACTGGTTTGTCAGAATGATGACATCACTGGATATAGCCTGCTTCACTCCCACTAGCTTCCCAGTGTAACCAGTCTCCTTGCAGCAGGAGGACTTGACGAGCCTTAGGAGAGGCTCTTTGGAGGAATAGATAAGGAGCCAGGGGTGTTAGTGTAGTTGGTGTAATAGATCTTGGGTTCCTGTGTTTAACCATGTAAAAAAAAAAAAAAAAAAAAAAAGCCTAAGAGACCGAAGTCCAACTCCGGTCCTCTTTGAGCAGGGGCTTTAGCAGACTGCTCTTCTTCAATAGGCAGTGACAGGCTTTCCTACACTCTGCCTGTGTCAGGGCTTGTATCCCTGCCTCTGGGGGCTTGACTCAGGCTTTGCGGGTCCTATCCCCCTTACCTGTGTGGTCCGGAAGCCTCACCCTCCTGACGCTACGGGGGTGAGTCCTTCTTACTTGCTGTGCACCGCGGGGCTGTTGTTTCTCTGCTCCGCGGACGACGGTCTGCCTGCCAGCAAAGGTCTTTGGTGACTGGGCCCAGGTTCCCGCTTCTCTCTCGCTCGTGGAACAGAGCGTAGTGGCAGGTGGGGTAAGTGTTGATCCGGCTCCCGGCCACGGCGCAGGGCCGCTTCGCTCTGTCAGCGAGGAGCTTTGGCGGCCTTTTTTGCTACTCACGCTGCGGCAGCCATTTTGGGAGCTCCGGTACAGCGCGTGTCAGCCGCTTCCCCTCTCCCTTTCTCAGCGGTTTTGTTTTTTCTTTCTTTATTGATTTGTTTATTTATTTATTTCTGCATTTCTTTAATTTCTAGACGTCTGTTTCGCCTCGGGCGTGTCTCCGTGGCACGGAGGGCCCTCGGACGCGCGGGGGGGGGGGGGAGGCGGCTGGAGAGGCATTCTTCTCTTCTCCTCTCTTGAGCTATTGTGGAGCAGCCCTACGGGGTCCACAACACAACGGCCATACCGTTTTTGCAGTGCCGGGGCAGTGAGTTGGACTAGCTGGCTTTAGCTCAGTATCTTTTGCCATATATAAGTAGCGATTTTTGGCTTTGCCCTCTCTATGGCGGCCCGACCTCAGTGCCTCGTCGGTGGCACTCGTAGGGGCACTGTGGCGGACACGGTTGTGTGCAGAGGCTGTGCTGCCCTTTCTTCGGCGGTGGAGCTCACCATAGAAGCGCCTGAGGCCCCAGAGACGCAGGCTCCGCCGGCGGGGCTGGAGCCTGCTCCTGCGCGCCTTTTGCTGCTTGAGGTGGCCTCGGAGGAACAACCAGGGCCCTCGGGGCTCTCACAGTCCGCTCCTGAGTCCGGCCTTAGTGGTTTTAGTCCCGGGTTTGTTCTCCTTATGCATCAGGCGTTTTGCCTGCGCCAGCAAGGCAAACGAGGGTGCTCGGAGGCACCGGCGGTCCAGCCTTCGTCTTTAGGGGCGGAGGGAGCACTGGACGCTGATTCCCCCGTGCCGAAACGGCTGAAACTGTCCGAGCCCACGGAGGGGGTCTGGCCAGACGCTGACGATCCGGAATGGGACCCGGAAGAGGGCTCACAAGACCTGGAGGAGGGTGAGATACCTCCACCAGAGGACCAGTCGAAAATCATAAGGGTGTTCCGCAGGGAGGAGCTGGCGGCCTTGATTGCGGAAACCTTACAAATCTTGAACCTTACTCCGCCGACGGCAGCGGAGGACGAGGTGGAGGATCCGGTCATTCAGGCGGTCCGCCAAACACAGGTGGTGTTCCCCTTGCACCGTGTAGTGGAGAAGATGATTCAAGATGAATGGGATAGACCGGAAGCCGGTTTTCGGGGCCTTCGCACGCTTTCCCGGTTATATCCCTTAGCGGACTCGGCTAGGGAGCGCTTCCGTGCTCCGCGCATAGACGCGGCGGTCTCCGCTGTTACAAAGAAAACCATGATTCCGGTTGAAGGAAGTGCGGCCCTGAAGGATGCCCAGGACCGTAAGGTCGATGGTCTGCTCAAACAAGCCTTTGAAGCTGACTCTATTTCGCTCCAGGCGTCCGTCTGCGGGGCGTGGGTGGCCCGAGCGTGTTTGCGCTGGGCCCAGAGGCTCCGTCAGTCGTCACACATGGTGCCCGAGGAGATTAAGGAGTTGGACCGCTTGGAGTCTGGAGCGGCCTTCCTCGCGGATGTACATTATGATTTGATTAGAGCTCTGGCTAACAGCACCGGATCAGTGGTGGCTGCCCGCCGGTCCTTGTGGCTCCGTAACTGGGCAGCGGACAGTTCCTCCAAGTCCCGTCTCAGCAAGCTTCCCTTTAAGGGAGGGCTGCTGTTTGGCGAGGATTTGGATAAGTTGGTGAAAGATCTTGGGGAATCCAAAGCGGGTCGGCTACCCGAGGACAAGCCCAAGCAGGCCAAGCCCGGCCAGGGCGGTCGGGGACAGTTTCGGGATTTTCGGTGCTTTCGTTCGCCACGTCCCGGTGCCTTCCAGAGAGGACGATTCTCGGCGAGAGGCCAGGGTTTTCGTGGATTCCGGGGAGTGTCCAGGGGCTTCTCGGCTACCTCTGGATCCGCCACGCGCAAATCTCAATGAGGCGAGGCGGGTCCCGGCGGAGGAAACTCCCATCGGCGGGAGGCTCCGAGAGTTTCTTTCCGCCTGGACCCTCATCACCTCCGATCAATGGGTGTTGGAGATTATTCAGCACGGCTACGCGCTGGAACTGGCGCGGCCCGTCCGGGATTCCTTTGTCTTGTCCCCTTGTCGGGATCCCAAGAAAACGGCGGCCGTTCACGAAACTGTGCAATGTCTCATTCGGTTGGGCGCGGTGGTGGAGGTGCCCAAGACTGATTACGGCACGGGTCGCTACTCCATTTATTTCGTGGTGCCCAAAAAGGGCGGCCAGCTCCAACCCATCCTCGACCTGAAAGGGGTGAATCGGTGCTTGTGGGTGCCACACTTTCGGATGGAGACGTTGCGATCCGTCATAGTGGCGGTGCGGCAAGGCGAATTCTTGACGTCTCTAGACCTCTCGGAGGCGTATTTGCACATCCCCATTCGAGATGCCCACCAACGCTTTCTACGCTTCGCCCTCCCTTGGGGTCACTACCAGTTTCGTGCGCTGCCTTTCGGCTTGGCGACTGCACCGCGAACCTTCACCAAAATCATGGTGGTGGTCGCGGCGGCGTTGCGCAAGGAAGGGATCCTGGTTCACCCTTACCTAGACGACTGGTTGATCCGAGCCAAGTCGGCGGAGGAAAGCCTCCGTGTAACGGACCGGGTAGTCCGGTTCTTGCAGGAGCTCGGTTGGGTCATCAATCCGACCAAAAGCCGGTTGGTTCCCTCCCAGGACCTCGAATACTTGGGGGTCAGGTTCGATACGAAGGAGGGGCGAGTGTTTCTGCCACTCCAGCGGGCCGCGGGCTTGCGGTCTCTGGTGCGACAGTTCCTGCCGGCGCCATTGGCGTGGGATTATCTTCGGGTGCTGGGCACCATGGCGGCCACCCTCGAAGCGGTGCCTTGGGCTTGGTTCCATATGCGTCCTCTCCAGAGGGCTTTGCTCAGGCGTTGGTCGCATCAGACGGACTCCTTGGTCAAGCGTCTGCCTTGTCCAAGCAAAGTTCGGCAGTCCCTTCGGTGGTGGCTCTACCCGGAGTCCCTGGCGGCTGGCCTGCCGTTGGAGCAGCCGGACTGGCTCCCATTGATGACGGATGCCAGTCTAGGGGGCTGGGGAGCCCACTGCGGGGATCAGTTTGCACAGGGGCTTTGGTCCCCACTGGAGGCCTCGTGGGCGATCAATCGCTTGGAGTTACGAGCAGTGTTCCGGGGCCTTCAGGCGTTCAAATCTCTCGTGCGCGACAGGCCGGTGCGGGTGCTGTCCGACAACTCGGCGACGGTAGCTTACATCAACCGACAAGGCGGCACCGGGAGTGCCGCAATGGAGGCCGAGGCCGACGAGTTGTTCACGTGGGTAGAGCCTCGCTTGACTGCAATCTCGGCAGCACACATCGCCGGCAAGGACAATGTCACCGCGGACTTCCTCAGCCGAGTGCACGTGGATGCCGGCGAGTGGGAGCTTCATCCCCAGATCTTCCGTCAAATCGTCTTTCGCTGGGGGACGCCGGTCATGGATCTCATGGCGACCTTTCAGTCTGCCAAAGTGGGCCGTTTCTTCAGCAGGCGCCGGGAACGCATGTCGGAGGGGATCGATGCCTTGCTTCGTCAGTGGCCGACGGGAGGTCTTCTGTATGTTTTCCCGCCCTGGGCGCTCATCGGCCGGGTACTTCAGAAGATAGGAGCGCACACACAGGGCGAGTGTTACTGGTGGCGCCCGATTGGCCGAGGCGTCCTTGGTACGCCGATCTCATTCGTCTCCTGGACGGGGAGCCTTGGCGGTTACCACCGCGGGTGGATCTTCTGCTCCAGGGGCCCCTGGTCATGCCGCAGGTGGATCGATTCTCGCTTACGGTTTGGCCGTTGAGAGGGCTCGGCTGCTAACGAAAGGTTATTCGTCGGCGGTGGTCGCGACCTTACTGCGTGCCCGGAAGCATTCCACTTCTCTGACGTATGTGCGGGTCTGGCATATCTTTGAGGATTGGTGTGCGCCGCGTTTGGTGCGGCCGGGCTCGGCTTCGGTCCCGCTGGTCTTGGAGTTCCTTCAGGCCGGGTTTGAGAAGGGGCTGGCAGCCAGTTCCTTGCGTGTTCAGCTGGCGGCTCTGTCTTGTTATCGGGGCAAGGTCAACAGCGTGTCTTTAGGGACTCATCCTGACGTACGTCGTTTCCTTCGGGCAGCTTCTCGATTGCGCCCGGCGCGGCGAGTGGTCGTGCCGCCTTGGGACCTGAATCTTGTTCTCATGGCCCTGGCCGAGCCTCCTTTTGAGCCGTTACGTCGGGCGTCGGTGAAGGATTTGACTTTGAAGACAGTTTTTCTGGTGGCCATTTGTTCCGCGCGGAGAATTTCTGAGCTACAGGCCTTGTCCTGTCGCGAGCCTTTCTTGTCCTTCTCTTCGGATAAGGTGGTTTTGCGTACGGTCCCGTCCTTTTTACCCAAGGTGGTGTCTCCCTTTCACGTGAACCAGGCCGTGTGTTTGCCCGGCTTGGGATCAGTAAGGGGTGACGTCTCGGGACGAGAGCTTCGGCACCTGGATGTGAAGAGGACCTTGCGGCAGTATTTGCGGGTTACGGAACCGTTCCGTAAGTCTGACCACTTGTTTGTTCTGTTCGGCGGTGCGCGCAAAGGGGAGGCAGCGGCTAAGGCCTCCATAGCTCGCTGGCTTAGGGAAGCGATTGTGTCCGCTTATTTGCTTCGCGGGCGCCCTGCCCCTGTAGGGTTCAGAGCGCATTCTACTAGGGCGCAGGCGTCGTCGTGGGCGGAGCATGCCTTGGTCCCGCCGGGGGACATTTGCAGAGCTGCGACTTGGTCGTCGCTGCACACGTTCAGCAAGCATTACCGGCTAGATGTTGTGGCCGCTTCGGATGCTCGTTTCGGGGCGGCGGTTTTATCTGCCGGCTGGAAAGGTCCCTCCCGTTAGTCACTGCTCTGGTACATCCCAGAGGTAGAGGACTGAACTGGCGGAACGATAAGGAAATGATAATTACACTTACCTGGTAATTGTAGTTCCTTGAGTTACGACAGTTCAGTCCTCATTCCCACCCGGATGTGTCAGGGTCCTTTCTGTTTAGGGATCCACGGCAGATGGTTACAGGTGAGTCGGTGTTTCTTTTCTTGCTGTGCTTGGTTTCCTCCTCCATGACGGGGCAGAGCGTACGAAAGCCTTGTCTGGGGGGGGGGGGGGGGGAGTACCTCTATTTACATAATGGATTCGATGTCTTAGCTACTTATTTGTTGCTCCTTTGAGTCTGCTTTGTTATAGTTTACACTGGGAAGCTAGTGGGAGTGAAGCAGGCTATATCCAGTGATGTCATCATTCTGACAAACCAGTCTCCTAGCTGCAGGAGGAGATTGACAACCCAGAGGTAGAGGACTGAACTGTCGTAACTCAAGGAACTACAATTACCAGGTAAGTGTAATTATCATTTTGGCAGTGTCCATGCGGCAGATTCCCGTCGCGGCGGGAGCCTCAGGCCGTTCGAGGTTCTTTAGCCGGTGGGCTGGGGCTCGCAGCGTCTGCTACTTCTGGTGGCGCGAGGCAGCAGCGTGTCTTGACAGCTCTTCACCCCGCTGCATCCCGACGCTGCAGGAGAGTCTCTTGAGTCCGCATGGAGGGGCTCTGAACTCTTGCCGCCTCTGGTGTTTGGCGCCAAACGGGCCTGCTTCGGATTGGTGCCATTTTCTCAGCAGGGCTGAGGCCTCGTGGCGGAGAGCAGTGCAGCCCCGCGCTTGGGCAGACGACGCTGTTCCACGCGGCAACACCCAGATAAGGACTTCCTTTTGTTGTTACTTTTAATTTTAATTTCCTTTTCATTCCATGATTGTTTATAGTTCTTTGAATGCAATGTGATTGGTTTGGGGTTTACTTCTTGGGGGGTGCCTTTACCTTTGTCTGCATTCTGGCAGTTAGCAACGTCTGTCAGCAGCAGGTTTCCGTGCTAGGATTTGGCCATTCAGGTTCATCGGCGGCACAACCACCTACAAATTGAGCCCTTTCTGAAATTGTCATTTACATGTGGATGCTATTTCCATGTTTATACGCTTGGAAATTGTGAAGAAAGCCTCTAAAAGTCGTTATGCCGTCTGCAAATTTGATCGCCATGCTTGCTGATCTCTTTTCCAGATCATTTAAGTGCAGTAGATGTTCCAGATGCCAGTTCCAGTGCAGGTCCCGAGGCATTCCACTATTTACGGGTCTCCTGTGAGAAAACTGACCATTTAGTCCTATTGTGTTTCTTGTTTTTGAACGCCTTCTTCAGGAGACTTTCATAAGGGGCTTTTTCAGGTATCTTCTAAAAATTCCAGATACATATCCTTTGGCTTACTCACATGTTTATTAACCCTTTGAAAAGACAGCTTGGTACTGCTTTTCAAAACCAGTTCTATCATTCAACTGGCACTGAAATCAGATTCATTGCTCTGTAGTTTCCAAGATCTTCAATCTTTAGAGATCATTATTAATAATGTTCTGATTGAGCCTGGCTGATATTATAAATGATCACTATTAGAAAAAAAAAATTAGCTAGGTTAAGACACTTTGGTTTGGTTTTCTGCACTATGTTATCAGAGCACAGCTTGCCCACTTGGCGGGAACACTGCCCATCTGGTCCATCTGGGGAAAGGCCCCTGCTGGGGATCATGAGAAGTGTTGCTGGATGGCACAGTCCGGGGCTTAGTGTTCCAGGGTCCTGGAAGGGTTGCTAGCTGCAGTCAGGCCTCCCTGTCTTTGCTATGACGGTCACCTAGGTTCAAGCGTCCGGTGTTTTGGGTGACAGGAGTGGGACACCTGGACATGTGGTGCTGGATGTTGGATAGGCTCATTGGCTTCCGCATACTTCTTAGGTGCACTCACCCTTGAGTGCGTCTGCATGTCCATGTTCCGTCTGTGGTCTCATGCTCAGGTGATTGTTGCAGCAATGAGAGGGATCGCTTGGGATATCGTGAGCGGGGTCGTCATGGGGTTGCACATGCAAGACAGGGCCATCCTGAGGAGTTTGGGCTTCGGTCATCAGCCTTCCCTTCGGTGGCCCGGCTGTCCAGGAGGCACCCCTCCAGATCCGCCAGTCCAGTTCTTCTCTGCCTCTCCTCAAAGTGGGCACGGGGGCTGGAAGAACTGGAAATTCATGTCCACTGCACGTTCTACTGTTTTACCTCTGCCTTGGGGTTCTGAGGTCATATATCCCCAATCATTTGTTTGGTTGGGTGCTGCTGTCTGTTGGGCAAGACAAGGTGGTCAACAGTCGGAGTCTGTAGTCTATTCCCCTTACCCCTGAAGGTGCTCACAATTTAATTTTTTTGTACCTGCGGAGGTGTATGTTGTTCAAGGCTCGCAGGCGCACCTGTGGGACCAGAATCCTCAGTTCTTCCGCCCTTCCGTTGAGGTGCGCGTGTGGGATTCACTCCCTTGGTCGGCTGGCAACTTGCTCCACCCATTGGGCCTTCCCTTTCCTCAAGGCATCGTTGCGTCCCACTTCTTCGTGGGGGCTCGCCGCAGGGCCTAGAGTTATGCTCAGCCGGTTCCAGCCAGGGCAGAGTCCTTGGGGGGGGGGGGGGGGAGGCACCGATCCTAACGATACAGGGGATGCTAGGCTCAGTTCGCCCAGGTTCCATCGGGCCCAGCGTACGTCGTCTTTTGCTGGCTGGTTTAGGTCTTCGGGTCGTGGTGGTGCTCCGAGAAGACCAGTAGGCTACACAGTGCTTGTCTTGGAGCAAGTGCGGGATATCTGTAGGTTCATATTCAAAGCCGTCCGTTACATGTCCCTCCATTGTGGAATACTGTATTAATACGCATATTTCATATGCTGGGCTTACAAGATGGCTTCCGCGCTGATCGGCATCAGCCGAGGTGACTGCCGGTTTAGACTGTGTATGTGGAGTCAGCCTGGAGGAGGGGCCTTGCGTTCTCTGGACAATGCCCTGTTTGGTTGTGTGCCTTGTGGCCCTTATGGAATTATAAAAAAATAAATAAATAAATGAATAATCAAACAGGAAAGCCTTCCTAATTGTCCCAACTTCTTTTTTGAGGTTCTGTCCCTTTCCTCCGGGAGCTTGGCCGGAGCATGCCCAGTGTTCCATCGTCTGTCTGGAACGGTAAGCGGTACGTCAGCCGTGGCAGGCGTTCGCGGCCACGGTAGCGGATCGAGAGGTGTAAGTGCTGTCTGAGAACTCCGGGATGGTGGCCTACTTCGATCGGCACGGTGGAGTCGGTCGGGTGGACAGGGTGGCCCGAGCGAAGGGACAGCGTGCGCGGTTGAAGCCTTGGCGGCCTGCGTTTCGGTGGGAACACTGTGGTGGCGACTGTCCTTAGCGGGGTCCGAGTGTTTGCCGGAGGAGTGAGATTGCATCAGGCGGTGTGCGCGCTGCGTGTGCTCGGCTGTGGTCAGCCCATATTGGATCTCATGGCGACCTGTCAGTCTGCGGCGATGGGTCGATGTTTAGCAGGGGACATATGAGGCTACCGGATGGCATCGTCACATTGGTACAACAGGGGCCGTGGCCCGGTCCATTCTTTGACTTTCAGAAATCATAATGAAAATGGCCGACTGGGTCTGGTTGCTAAGATATGTGCTCTTCATTAGTCAGTGGGGACCATTAGCAGTGTATTATGCAACATTTGTGTGAGCTTGCATAATCTTTACTTGCAACCAATAGAAATATCTGTCCAAAACCAGTTGATGCAGTCACTACTTAACTTTGCCTCGCTTGACAGTAAAAAAAAAAAAAAAAAAAAATTAGGACGTATTTATTTTATGCCGATAGGTCACTCACAGCATATTTGGCGATTCCTCGTACTGGTGTTCATCATGCAGATAATTTCTGCTATATTTGTGGTGAAGTGACTTTTACATCACAAAAATGGCATATGACTGTGGCGGTTCAGAAAGCCTACAATTTATATTTTGGCTGCAGAATAGGAGATCAGGTTAAAAGCTAGGCGCCACACATATGCTGCAATACATGTGTAACAGATCTTCGGCTATGGATGGGAAAAGACCATCAATGTCTCTTGCGGTTCCCATGATCTGGAGAGGGCCCATGGATCACGTCGGCGATTGCTGCTTCTGCATGGTTCCTCCTATTCAGGAGGGCATATCCAGGTGACGTAAGCAGTTAGCCAACTGGCATTGCGTCGTGGGCGTGGCTACCAGAGTCTACTTTCTTTTTTGTCACACCATGTAAGACTCCACTTCTGCAACAACGCTGGACTCTGGGGCGCTTGACACCCTCTTATATGCCCTTGGTGGAACACGCTTGGTTTATTGCAACTCATTGCTTAGCTGCATTCCACATTCTCAATTAAAAAGACTCATAAGAACATAAGATATGCCATACTGGGTCAGACCAAGGTCCATCAAGCCCAGTATTCTGTTTCCAACAGTGGCCAATCTAGGTCATATGTACCTAGCAGTTTCCCCAAGAGACACAAGTTCCACAATTCCACTCCAACTGGTCCAGGCCATAGCTGTAGAGCTACTTTGTATTGCGAAGAATAAAGCCCTTAAGAGGTGTGACAAATAGGGTGTTTGACGCCGGTGGTTATTCCATTTCCCTCATTTTGCTTCCCACCTCTGTCTGGATGGACCTCGGTTCCGTTCTCCCTCGTGGAATCCGGCTGTGCCTGTCTCGTTGTTTTGAGACTTACGCAAGAACACTTTGCTTGTAGCCTGCGTTCCTGGACATTAGGTGAGGGTGCCGTTGCTTTCTGGGAGGTCTCTTCGCTGCCTGTCCCTCCGTGGAGGCGGGTTCTGCAGGAGAGCAGCGGTTGCTAACACTTGACACCCTGGTGGGGTCGAGAACCAAGGGGGAGCTCAAGCAGATTTTTCAGGCGGAGCTCCGGTAGCCTTATCAGTAGGTCTGTTTCTAGGACGTTCAGTGTGTTTGCGATGGCGAGTTTGTCTTTCTGAAGCACTAGCGCTGCTTGGGGCAGAGTTCTGTGCTGATTTCACCGGTGAAGAGGGTCCAAGTGGGCGCTCGGTCGTGTCTTCTTGGTTGGCTTAACGCCTGTTGACGAGAGGAGCAGGCAGGGGTCGGTGCCTGCTCTGTTTGTTTAGGGGCCGAGCCGACTGGATGGGTCCCTCACAATGATTACTGCTCTGGTACATCCCAGTGGTGGAGGACTGAACTGTAGGACCGAAAAGGAAATGTAAATTACACTTACCTGTTAATTGATGTTCCTTGAGGGACTACAGTTCAGTCCTCATTCCCGCCCGGGGATGGATGTTTCAGATGCGAGGCGTCAGTTCCGAGTGTGCTTTCGGATCCTAGAGTCGGCAACGGGCTCTGATTGGCAGGTAATCGCGAGAGCAACCTTTTCTGCCTATACTCTTCCTTAGTTCTCCTTCCTTCTAGCTCTCTGTCTTCTGCTGTTTGGTGCGCAGGGGGACAGGGGCGCGGAGGAGGGTGTTTTCGGCCTTTCTTTTTGGGGCCCTGTGGTTTTAAAGTTGAAGTTTGAGTATAGCTTTGTATTTAGTCCTTTAACTGGTTGGTTGTTTGCTCCTTTGAGTCTGCTTTGGCAGTAGGTCACTGGGGGATCATGGGAGAAGACCAGCAGGATATACCCGGTGATGTCACAAGTTTGACTTGTCCAGTCTCCATGCTGCAGAAGGAGGTGCACTACTCAGTGGTGGAGGACTGAACTGTACTCCCTCAAGGAACATCAATTACCAGGTAAGTGTAATTTCCATTAACTCTCCTCTCCAGGAGTCCAGTAAAATGTTATAAATCGGACAGTAAACCCCTTGGTTCCCTCCCATGTGGAGTACAGAAATTCAAAGGCCTGCCTTTGCCCCAACTTTTCACCCTTAGTCTGGTTGGACCACACGAAATGGCACACCTGTGCATAGTGGAAGTTATGCTCTGTGCGTATTGGAAATTCACTGAAACCATTTGAGGAGTTGCATTCTCCCCTCCCTATCGAGTACCTTTCCCACTGTCCAATCCTAGTTTTTGCCACTCCTGATACACTGCATAAATCCTCCTTGGTGGAAACACAGCATTAAAGCACCAGTTTCCTTATCGTCACTCCAGTCCAGTCCCTTTACTTTACTTCAGGGTTACGCTACCCTTCCAGCAGCTTGGAGGCTGAGCCCAACCTTTTTGGGGTGGAGCGGAATATATACCACTGGTACCACCCACTCACTCCAGTATTCTCAGCCTCCAAGCAGCTGGAGGGTTCCGTAAGCCTAGGGCTTACTGGAGTCCTAACTTCTTCTAATTTTAACTATTTTAATTCTTTCAATTATTGTAATTATTTTTATTTCTGCAAAGTTGCATGGTTGGACTTCTTTATTTTATCCAGGAAGCTTGCCTTAGTTTATTTCGTCTCCCTCCCCCCCCCCCCCCCTCCCCGCGACCTGGTCCCGGTCCTGGAAACGGGGGAGAATTGCTCTAAGCCTGCAGCAGCGAGGAGGAACGGTCGGAGTTCCTCTCGCTGTCATTACTGCCTGCTCCTCTGCTGCCCTGCCTAGAAGACCTACCCGTCCTCGCGCCGAAGCCCCGCCGGCGGCTGAGCGCTAGAGGACGCGCCGTTCTGGAGTGAGAGCAGGCTATTTCCTCCAGCCATCCCCCTCTTCTTCCTGCGGCGCGGTAGAGGTCAGCGTCTAGCTCCGGAGCCGCGAGGGAAGCTCCGGGAACAGAAAGAGACACCGGATCGTTCGGGCCCCTGTTTTCTCCCTCATCTGCTTTGTCTGAACGAGCGGGACAGCACAAAAGAGCAGTTTTTGCAAGCTACTCTAAGGGCTCCACGTGGTCGCGGCCTACCACGTGTTGAGCCAACTACGGGGAATCGCGGCCACGGGCCTGGAGAGAAGCCTCCAACCGCAAGTATCCAGCTTTGTCCTGAAAAAATTTTAAAATAATTTGTTCTCTGGCTCTGGTTGTTACTTTAATTATTTAATTTAATTTTAAGCCTTTTACTGTGCCTCCTATTTCCTCGGGGGTTTTCTTTCCCTTAAGGCCTTTTACCGGAAGAGGACCAGAGCATTTGTAGAGCCTGGAAGCTTAGATGAGTTGGGGGATTTGTTTTATTGTTTTTATACTGTTTTAATTTGATTTATTTTGATTTAATTTGTTGATTTATTTGGTATTTAATTGAAAGGTACAGAGGGAGACGCAGGACAGTGTACATCTCTTTAGATACCCCTGAGGAGCATGACGGGCAAACCAAGGTGTCCATCTTGTGGCACCCGGAGGGGTACGGCATCTTAGGCAGGGGTTTGCAGGGGCTGCGCTGCAGTGGCTTCCTCAGTGGAGCAAGAAATTAGCCTAGCCATGTCCCAGGCCTCGCAGGGGTCCTCGGACCCCTTGGAGGGGGAAGTGGCATCCCAATTATCCCTTCCCTCTCGTTCAGAAGCTCTCCCTCCTCCTATTCCTCCCTCCTCCCTCCCTACGGAAGAAGGGGGAGTCGGGGATTTCTTCTCCCCTGATTTCGTGCTCTTACTGCACCAGGCCTATTGTTTGCGTAAGAAGGGACTTGGGCCGGGAGAAATGGGTTCCCCAGCCGAAGGCAAACTAGTCAGACCCATGAAGTCGAACGCTTAGGACTCTGGGATACCCACAAAGCGTCCCAGACTAGTGTTGGAGGAGCCCCTCCCTTCTCCTCCTCAGGACATGCCTGAAGAGGATGTCTCGGAAAAGGAGCTGGAGGAGGAGGAGCTGGAGGAAGGGGAGATTCCTGAGGAGGACCACTCTCGCATAATCAGAGTCTTCCGGCGGGAGGAGTTGCCCGCCTTGATAAATGATTCCCTGAAAGCTCTCAACGTGGCCTCGGATACCCCCGCGGAGGAGGAGGCATTAGAAGATCCCCTGATCCAGGCCATCAGGAGGTCTCAGAAGGTTTTTCCTGTCCACAGAGTGGTGCGTCAGATGATTCAGGAGGAATGGGATCAACCTGAGTCGGCCTTAAGAGGAGTCCGGGCCATGTCTCGTCTCTACCCTCTCCCAGAGGCAGACAAAGAGCTTCTGAAGTCCCCCAGGGTGGATGCGGCAGTTTCGGCAGTAACAAAGAAAACTACCATCCCAGTAGAGGGC
The DNA here is from genome assembly GCA_033557465.1 of Ichthyophis bannanicus. Lineage (NCBI taxonomy): Eukaryota > Metazoa > Chordata > Amphibia > Gymnophiona > Ichthyophiidae > Ichthyophis > Ichthyophis bannanicus. The sequence goes on along the minus strand of CM066042.1, from coordinate 252,072,634 downwards.
AGTGCGGCCTTGAGGGATGCCCAGGACAGAAGATTGGACACGCTTCTGAAACAAGCCTTCGATGTGAGCGCTCTTGCTTTACAGGCCTCAGTTTCAGGGGCATGGGTAGCGAGAGCCTGTTTGAGGTGGTCTCAGCAACTCCAGGCGGCGGAGAGCCCCTCCGAAGGGGTCCTAGCCAACGCGGCGAGGTTGGAATCAGGTACGGCCTTCTTGGCAGATAGTCAATATGACCTCATCAGGAGCTTGGCAAAGAACATGGCCTCGGTGGTGGCAGCCAGACGATACTTATAGCTCCGGAACTGGGCCGCCGATGCCTCCTCCAAAGTTCGCCTGAGTCGCCTTCCCTTTAAAGGGAAGCTGTTGTTCGGAGAAGACCTGGACAAGCTAGTAAAGGACCTGGGTGAGTCCAAGGGCGGCAGGCTTCCCGAGGACAGGCCCAAGCAAACTCGATCCTCTGCCCCAACTCGGAACCAGCCTCGAGAACCTCTGAGGTTTCGCTCATCTAGACCTAACCCTTTCCTCAGGGGTCGTTTCAACGCTAGGGGCCAAGGATCCCGGGGGTTTCGGGGCAGGGGCTTCTCATCCTCTTCCTCCTCTTTTTCTTCGGGCCCCAGAAAGCAACAATGAGATACAGGGGGCCCAGGTGAGCGGATTGCCGATAGGCGGTCGCCTGAGGCAGTTTCTTCCCGCCTGGTCCCGAGTCACATCCGATCAGTGGGTGCTGGAAGTGATTCGAGAAGGATACTCCCTCGAATTTGCAAAACAAATACTCCCAGCCTTTGTTCAGTCTCCCTGCGGGTCCACAGCAAAAAGAGAAGCCGTAGAGTCAACTCTTTCTCGCCTCATAGATCTCGGGGCCGTAGTTCCGGTGCCCCCAGACCAATGCGGTACGGGTCGATACTCGATTTACTTTGTCGTCCCAAAAAAGGACGACTCCTTTCGGCCGATCCTGGACCTAAAGCAGGTCAACCGCTGCCTCAAAGTACCTCACTTCCGGATGGAAACCCTGAGATCGGTGATAGCGGCCGTGAGAGCTGGAGAGTTTTTAACTGCGTTGGATCTGACAGAAGCGTACCTGCATATCCCGGTCAGAAGGGCCCATCAGCAGTTCCTCAGATTCGCTGTCCCTCGAGGTCATTTTCAATTTCAGGCGCTACCCTTTGGTCTAGCGACAGCGCCGCGAACCTTTACCAAGGTGATGGTGGTGGTGGCGGCTGCCCTACGAAAGAAGGGAATCTTAGTGCACCCCTACCTGGACGACTGGCTGATCCGGGCAAAATCAGAAGAGGAAAGTCTCCGGGCTACAGCCAAAGTGGTTCAACTTCTGGAGGAGCTAGGATGGGTCATCAGTCGAGCAAAGAGCAGCTTGCTGCCATCACAGGAGCTCGAATATCTCGGAGCAAAGTTCCACACAGGCAGAGGCAGGGTCTTTCTGTCCAGCTCAAGGATGAAGAACCTGAGAACCCTATTCTCGCAGTTCTTGGGCAGGCGGCTCCCTTCAGCGTGGCATTACCTACAATTGCTGGGAACCATGGCGGCAGCAATAGAGGTGGTCCCGTGGGCCAGAGCACACATGCGCCCATTACAGCGGTCTCTGTTGCGGCGGTGGTCCCCCCAACAGCACCCCTTGTCCCGGCAGCTTCCCTGCGCCCCTCGGACCAAGCACTCTCTCCGCTGGTGGAGGTGCCCAAGGAACTTGAGTCGCGGAATGCCCCTCGAGCCTCCTCAGTGGATGCTGTTGACGACAGACGCCAGCCTGGCAGGCTGGGGAGCACATTTCGAGGATCAGTTTGTCCAGGGGCGGTGGTCGGCAGTGGAAGCCTCATGGCCTATCAATCGTCTGGAATTGAGAGCCGTCGTCCGGGCACTCAAGGCTCTCCAGCCCTCGGTACTAGGAAAAGCGATTCGCGTTCTCTCCGACAACGTCACGGCTGTGGCGTACATCAATCACCAGGGCGGCACCAGCAGTCCGGCAATGGAAAAGGAGGCGGGCTCCCTGTTCAAGTGGGCGGAAGTTCACCTGGAAGCGCTTTCGGCGCAGCACGTGGCCGGTACGGACAACATCATGGCCGATTACCTCAGCAGGTACAGGATAGACCACGGCGAGTGGGAGCTGCATCAGGAGATCTTCGACCAGATAGTAGCCCTGTGGGGTCCCCCAGTCATGGACCTCATGGCGCGGTTCACATCCGCCAAAGTAAGCCGATTCTTCAGCCGACGGAAGGAAAGGATGTCCGAGGGCCTAGACGCCCTGTCTCAAAGGTGGCCCTCGGAGGGTCTTCTTTATGCCTTTCCCCCTTGGGCCCTAATCGGGAAGACCCTCCAGCGGGTGGAAGCTCACCGGGGCCTAGTAGTCCTCATTGCCCCGGATTGGCCTCGTCGCCCTTGGTATGCGGACCTGGTAAGGATGATCGCCGACCGTCCCTGGCGCCTCCCCGTCAGGAAGGACCTACTCAAACAAGGACCGGTTCTGATGCCGCACGTGGATCGATCCTCGCTTACGGCTTGGCTATTGAAAGGGCGAGGCTCTTGAAGCGCGGCTATTCGCCGGCAGTAATCGCAACCATGTTAAGCGCGAGGAAACGCTCCACCTGTCTCTCCTATGTGAGAGTTTGGCGTATCTTTGAGGCATGGTGTACGGAGCGCCGGAAGAATCCTCTGTCAGCCTCGGTCCCGGAGGTGCTGGAATTTTTGCAAGCGGGTCTCGACAAGGGTCTAGCCCACAACTCCTTGAGGGTACAGCTGGCGGCCATCGCTTGCTATAGGGGCAAAGTGGGCGGAAAAGCCTTGGGAGCCAATGCGGACGTTGTCAGGTTTTTGAAAGCGGTCAGGCGGCTCCGACCGCAACGAAGATCGGTCATCCCTCCTTGGGACCTAAACCTAGTACTAAATGCTCTAGCCGCAGCACCCTTTGAGCCGTTGAAAAAGGCCTCCTTGAAGGACCTAACGTTGAAGACGGTGTTCCTGGTGGCCATTTGCTCAGCTAGACGAGTCTCCGAGTTACAGGCCCTGTCTGCTCGACCTCCCTTTCTGTCCTTCCTCAAAGATAAGGTAGTCCTTAGGACGGTCCCTTCATTTTTGCCTAAGGTGATCTCTCCCTTTCATGTTAACCAGTCCATCTCTCTTCCAACTCTCTCTCCGGAGGGACCGGGAGGAGGAGATAGTAAGCTTTATCTGCTCGACGTCCCCAGAGCCTTGAAACGTTACCTCTCTCGCACGGCGCCCTTCCGGAAATCAGAACGACTCTTTGTGCAGTTCGGAGGGCCTCACAAGGGAGAGGCGGCGGCCAAGGCCTCAATTTCAAGGTGGATCAGGGAGGCGATCGCCTCCGCCTATTTCCTCAAGGGGAAACAGGTCCCAGGGGGCCTGCGTGCTCACTCAACGCGAGCACAGGCTACCTCTTGGGCGGAGTTCAGCCTCGTTCCCCCTTTGGATATCTGTAGGGCAGCAACTTGGTCCTCGCTGCACTCCTTCACCAAGCACTACAGGCTGGACGTGCAGAGCTTGGCGGACTCAAGGTTTGCGCAGGCAGTGCTACGTTCCGGAATGGCGAATCCCACCCGGGCGGGTACTGCTCTGGTACTTCCCTGAAGTAAAGGGACTGGACTGGAGTGACGATAAGGAAGAGGTAATTAGGTCTTACCTGCTAATTATTGTTCCTGAAGGAACGACAGTCCAGTCCCTATTCCCCTCCCTAGCTCTTTAGCCATTCCGGACGTTTCCTAGGGGTGGGTCTACGGCCCGAGGACGGATTCAGGCTGCGCTGCTGGGGCAAGGGGGAGGGTAGGCCCACGCGGTAGCAATTCTCCTACCTCCCTCCCTTGTCCTCCGCTCCTACTACCTATCCCTGTTTAAAAAAAAAAAAGGGGATAGTTATATTATAGGGTTTGTGACTTGAGTTTGTTCATTTCTGTTGTCACAGTTATATAGGTTTGTTAAGTCTGCTTTTACAGTAGTCTACTGGAGTGAGTGGGTGGTACCAGTGGTATATATTCCGCTCCACCCCAAAAAGGTTGGGCTCAGCCTCCAAGCTGCTGGAAGGGTTGCGTAACCCTGAAGTAAAGTAAAGGGACTGGACTGTCGTTCCTTCAGGAACAATAATTAGCAGGTAAGACCTAATTACCTCATATCCTCCGCTTTCCACACAAGGCCTCCCTTTGTTTCTGCCACACTTATAATATGTGGTTTACAAAGGGAGATCTGGTGCCTATCTCCTCTCTACTGTTCCTTAGCCAAGAGGATCGTGCCTTCCAGTTTCTGCTCGATTCATGCCTATTGTGGGCCGTGTTCCCCCTTCTCCCACTCTAGTAGGCCAGTTAACATTGAACTTACATAGCAACCCTGCAAGTTGGGAACCCCTATCCCGCCTTCATTTCCTGGTTTCATTAAGACAGCTTTCATGACCCGTGGTGGATGTCGACGCCATATAAAATAAAATAAAATATTATTTTCTACCATGTTTGATTTCATCTGATGCAACAATTGGGAGAGCCATAAATAGAAAAAGGAGACGCGGCAAAACGTTCATTTGATAGTGACTGTCCTACACATCAAAAACAGATATACCCTTTCCCATCTTTCTAGGTTACCTCATATGGACTGTCATGATTACGGAGATACAGTTTCTCCCATTTTGCTCCCACTTGACTACCCAAATACTGAATTGACTTTTTTGCCCATCGAAAGGGAAAAGCTTATGCAAACTACATTCCAATCCTCCTCCCAGATACATGCTCAGGATCTGTTTGTCTTATTCATCTTCTAGCCAGAGAGATGTCTATACATGGCTATTTCTTGCATAAGATTTGGCAGGGATGACGGCAGAGATGTCAGGGTGTAGATGACTTCATCTGCAAATAGGCCTAGCTTTATATTCCCCAGAACCTGCACAAACGTGTCACACATCCCCCCCCCCCCCTTTGCTCTCACCCTCTCAGCTAAAGGCTCAATAACTAAGGCAAATAAGGGGGGATAGTGGGCACCCCTGTTTGGTGCCCCTACACAACTGGAACTTCTTAGAGTACATGCCATTATCATAGCAGTTGGCTCTGCATAAGGAGCCTTAACCCACCCCATAGGTCCCAGGACTTCTCTGCCATCGAGCACACCCAACATAAAATCCCACTCTACCCAGTCAAATGCTTTTTCAGCGTCCACCACCACCAAAATCATATTCTCCTTTGCATCCTGGGCTTTCTATATCAAGTTCAACGGTTTACGGACATTACCTCTCACCTGGCGACCTGGTATGAATCCAGTCTGATCCTCCCATTGCTATCACCCCTTGCAACCTATTCGCTAGCACTTTAGCCAGTGTTTTAGCATCTAAATTGATCAACGATATGGATTGATAAGAGCCACACACTGACATATCTTTCCCGGGTTTAGGTATCGCTGTGATCCCCGCCTCTGACATAGAGGGTGGTACCCTTCCATTAGTTAAAATCCCATTGAAAACCTATACTATGCATCCACCAACTTTTTCTTGGTATTTCTGGTAAAACACTGCTGTGTATCCATCCAACCCAGGTGCCTTTCCTTTCCTTCCCTTCATGTTGCAAATAGCAGAACAAACCTCCTCTCTAGTAATTGCCCCTTCTAGTTTTTCTACCAACTCTTGGGGTAGCCTCTGCATGGAGCTGTCTCGCAAATATTCCTTAATATCCTGCTTACTAGCTCGCAGTTCACTCTGATAGAGCTCTTGATAGAACTTACCAAATACTTCTTGTCTATCTCTTTCCTAGGACCTCAGCTCCCTCGTCTCATCCCTGATCTTGATGATCTGTTATTTAACTCTGGCAGTAGTGTACCTGCCCTTTTTTTTTTTTTTTTTTTTTTTTCCCCCCCCCCCACTCAAAAAAAGGTTTTCTGAGCCTTCTGGAGAAGGAAGGCCAACTCTTTTCACATCAACCCCATCAATTGTTGGCGCACCTCCCGCAGACAACAGTATCTCTGAAAACCTACCTTTTGTTATGCTTCTCCTCCAGAACACTCAATTCTGCCCTCAATTTGCACTCCTTTTCTGTTTTGTTTTAAGATTTATTTATTTTATTTACATTCTCTTATATACCGCGCTATTCTGCATCAGTGCGGTTTACATTGAACAAACTGAAATTACATTGAACAGGGCATTATAACTTGGAGATAACTATTTTACAGGGAACATGGGCTATGGAGGGTTAAGTGGCTTGCCCAAGACCACAAGGAGCAGCTGTGGGACTAGAAACCCCAGTCCTTCCGGCCCAAGGTTGCTGTCCTCTAGTGGGATTTGAACCCCCGACCTTCCGGCCTGAAGTACCTTGTCCCAACCACTCCTCCACAAGATAAGTGGCTTCAGAAATTACCCCCTCCCCCATATCACCAATTTCATCCCATCCCACAGAGACTTCCACCACTTCAACCCACTCATTAAGGGAGACGTATTCTCTAATAGCCAGCTTCACTTTTCCCACCATTACCACCTCATCCATTAGTGAACCATTCATTCTTCAGAACTGCAAACCGCTCTGCTGCCTCCACCGCACCTGTAGTTTGATAGATGCCTGGTCTGTCCACATGATTGCCCCACTGCCCACGTAAAGTCCATCCAGCACATATCAATTTGACTATAACACTAGTGAGGGTTAGAGTAGAAAATGTAGGCCTGTTTACGCCCCTCCCTGGTCCTCCAGCTGCCTATTAAGTTTAACACATCCATCAACCTACCCAAAACCTGCTTATGCCTACCACCTCCCCCACACTACCCCCAGGTTATCTAATCGTGGGTCCCAGGTTAAATTAAAATCTCCCACCCAATATTTGACTCTTTGTTTTTTTTTGTTTTTTTTTTTTTTTTTTTTTTTAATACCACTTTTCACCAGGGCAAAGTGGTGTACATTAAACAATTGTTTATACATAGAACAATGGAACTTTATTTATAGGGTAGTTAAAGTATGCTATCAATATTACATAGAATGGTGGAACGTTTATACATTGATACCTTGGTGGTATAGCTTATATACATTAGAGTACTGGATAGAATGGGTAATTACATTGCTAATAGGTTGGTGCCTTAGCAAAGGTTAATAGCTGCTTGAGGATGGCCTCATGAAAATCCACCTGGCAGGGTTTTGGAGCATAAATATTGGCAAGATCAACCTCCACCCCATCTAAGAACAGGAACTGGCCCTCCCCTCCTGACGAAACTCCACCTGATGTCCTCTTGATATCATAATCCCTACTCCTGCCCATTTAGAATGCCCTTGCTTCACAGCCAAAAAACATGTGGGTATCGGGTACTTTTTTTAAGTAAATGCATCTGGGTTATCTTTAAATGAGTTTCTTGTATAAATAGTATGTCCACCTCCTCTGGATGGCCTCTCACCAACAGACTGCGTTTTTTGGTCCATGACCCCCAAACCCTTAACACTAATAGAGATCAGACTGCACTCTTTAATCCTCCCAGCCCTCGCCATTACATCTTAGCTCTCCTCCCCTGTTGCCTTAGACAATCCCCTTTCCCCTCCCTCCCTCCTGCACCCCACCCCACAAAAAACCATGGCTGCCTCCAGCCCTCAAAATGCCTCACGGAGTACTTGGTCATCCGTCATGTCCCCCTTATTATCAAAACTCTTCTTTTCCTTCCAGCGCACTGCTCATGTATACACATGCATTCCCAAGGCACCCCCTCACATAGGCCCGGCCATCAAAATAAGGCAATCCCCATAGACTTAAACATTACCCCCTTTCCCCCACCGCAACATCCCCCCCCCCCCCCGAGTCAGGCCTTGTACCCATAGTAGACTTATTAACAAAGTATAATGAAAAGAAGCCCAACTGGGGCATCCAGTTTCGGAAAATATACTAAAACAAAAGGAGTCTGCATTTAGGTCACTTTTGCTGACTTTGCTGCCTCTTGTCTGTCTTTTGCCGAATACACTTTTTGCCACGACCCCTGTTGAGGTGGCTCAGGTTCAGACTCTCTCTTGCACTGTAATGCCATCCACTCCTAGCTCTCGTAGCTTGCATATGGCCTTTGATGGAAACATAATTTTTTTAGTGACCCTATTGACTGTAAAAGATAATCCAGCAGGATGAAACGCCCTCCCACCTGACTTAAAGATGCTCTAACCACTCAGAATTCTGTAAAAGGCTCAAAAACATTCCTTTTCCAAGAATACTTTGCCCTGCCCCCTTAAACCCTTAATTATCCTATTGTAACTTAATCTCCTCCTCCTCCCCTCATTCTTTTCCCTCCCCTTCGTCCACCTAGGCTCCCTTAACCCACCCATCTGTAAATATGTAAAAAGTTAATTCCTTTTCGTCCCTCTAGTCCAGTCCCGGAACCATAGAGTTTAGAACCTCCACCAGCAGCTTTGGAGACTGAAAGATGTCATCGCTTTGATGTCACTGGTATAACTTGGCTAGCACCGCCCCTCTTCCACCAGTACTTTCAGTCTCCAGGCAGCTTGGAGGTTCTGAGCCCGGGACTGGGCTCAGTAGGAACAAATAAGCAGAGCTTTCTTTATAGTATTTATTTTTAGTTTGGGTAATTTTGCTTTTTGGGTTTATTCTAGGGGCAGACCTGCTGCTGCTGAAAAGGTTCCTGCTGGTTGTGAACCGGTTTTCTGTTCCCTCTTCTTCTCTCTCTTTTGTCTCTTTCTCTCTTTCTTTCTGTCAGTGAGCCTCAACGTGTGAACGAGCATTGTTTGCATTGCTCAGAGCCTCCCTGCTCCCGAACCCGCTTAGAAGGGGTGAGGAGCAGGTAGACGGCTGAAAGACAGTGCAGAAGCAGAACAGGGATTTTTAAGCCGGTGAGTGCTTTTCCCTGCACGACGGAGGGGAGATCAGCATTCCTCCATTGCCTCCCTGCTCCCGAACCCGCTTAGAAGGGGTGAGGAGCAGGTGGAAGGCTGATCCGCAGAGCAGCGGCAGCACAGGGGTCAGCAGGTCAGTGAGTTTTTCCCTGCACGTTTCAAGTAGCACCTCCGGGGCTGAAGCCGAGAAGGCAGTGCCCTGGGGCAGGTTGGTCTCATCTGCGCCCCTTCCTCCTTCCTCTGGGTCAGGATCGCGGCAGCGGTGAGTGTTGGCTCAAGACAGCTTGTTTTACTGCGGCCTCCGTCTGTCGGGCAGTTAGGAGCTGCCACGTGGTTTCAGTGCTAGGTAGATTTTTTTGAGCGGGAAACAGTTGCCGGCGGCCATTTTAGGTGCCGCGTTGTTTTGAGACAGGGCGTCCATCGTGTATTTTACAGTCTGGGGAGCCTCGTTTTAGCAATTGACGGGGGGACTTCAGCTAGTTAGGCAGTTTCCTTGCTTGGGAGTAAAAAAACAAAAGCAAAAAAACCCAAAAAACGTTCTTTTGGTGAGGGGCCCCCAGGATAGCTGAGGCTTCTTCCTGCTTCTCTCATTGTTTTCCGCTCCGGAACCTGGGATTCCTCCCCTCTAGGGGTGGCCTTCATTGCGGGGGGGGGGGGGGTGGATGGGGAGTTCTTCGGAAGATGCCGGCTAAACCTCACTGTCTTGTTTGTGGGGTGTGCCGTAGCGAAGTTTTGGAGTCGGGTGTGCAGGGGCTGTTCTTTGGAGGCAGCAGTAATGGAAAAGGCGCTTGGGGGACCGGCTGCTGAGCCGGCAGCGGTCCCTTCGGAGGCAGGAGACTCCCAGCTGCCTTCTTTGGATCTCCCGGAGCCGACGGCGGGGTCCATCATCGGGGGCAGGAGCTTCGGTGGCGGCGGGAGGCAGCCAGAGCGCAGGAGTGACGGGTATTCCCCTGGATTTTTTTCTCTTATGCAGAAGGCGTTGGCCTTGCTGCAGCCCAGACTGGAAATGCAGTCCCCGAGATGAAAGGGTCTGAAAAGGCCCGGGGGTCTTCTGGAGGGGGAGGCAGGTCCGGGCAAAAGGCGTAGGGAGCTGGTGGAGGAGGGCCCGTCTTCGGTGGTGGATGACGAGGGACAGTTCTCGGATGTAGAGGTGGAAGGCGTTGAAGAGGGAGAGTTGCCGGACGCGGAAGGACAGAGTAGAGTGGTCCGGGTGTTCCGGCGTGAAGAGCTGCCGGCGCTGATTGTGGAAACACTAAAGACGCTCAATATGCCCGCAGTGGTGCCGTCGGCAGAGGAGGCGTTAGAGGATCCTCTCTTGCAAGCCTTTTGGAAGTCTCAACGAGTGTTCCCGGTTCATAGAGTATTTCGGGACATGATTCAAGAAGAGTGGGACGCCCCAGAATCGGCGCTGAGGGGCACCAGAGCTTTGGCCCGGTTATATCCACTTTCTGACCAAGATGGAGAGGTGTTCCGGTCTCCGAAGGTGGATGCGGCAGTGTCTGCGTTTTACTAAAAAGACCACAATTCCAGTGGAGGGCGCCGCGGTGTTAAAGGACGTTCAAGACAGGAAATTGGAGACTCTGGTGAAGCAGGTCTTTGATATGTGTGCCTTTCCTTGCAGGCCTCGATAGCTGGAGCGTGGGTAGCCAGAGGCTGCTTACGGTGGTCCCAGTGGCTGCAGGAAGGAATCCTGGATATGCAGGTGGAAGAATTGGCGCGGCTGGAATCGGGCACAGCCTGTTTGTCTGATATCCACTACGATCTTATTCGAGGTCTGGCCCAAGAGTATGGCCTCTGTGGTGGTGCCGCGTCGGTATCTCTGGCTGCGTAACTGGTCGGCAGACGGGTCTTCCAAAGCGCGGCTTAGTAAGCTCCCCTTTAGAGGTAAACTTTTATTTGGTACGGACTTGGAGAAGCTGGTTAAGGACCTGGGAGAGTCCAAGGGCGGTCGGCTCCCGGAGGATAGGCTAAAGCAGAGCTGCGGGACAACTGGATCCAGGGGACTCTCGAGGGATTTTCGTAGGTTTCGGTCCTCGCGTTTTGGCCAACCTCAGAGGGGGCGTTTTCCTCCGAGGGGCAGGTAGGGTTTTTACTCCCTTCCACTCCTCTGGCGGAAAGAAATCACAATGAGATAAGGCGGACCCGGGTGGCGGACGTTCCCGTAGGAGTGAGGTTGCGGGAGTTTTACCCTGCCTGGGTCCAAATTACCACGGATCAGTGGGTGTTGGAGGTCATTCGCGAGGGATATGCTCTGGAGCTCCATCAACCCGTCTTAGATTCCTTTGTCCTTTCCCCGTGCAGAGCTCCGCGAAAGTTGAGGGCGGTCGCAGAAACGCTTTGGCGGCTCCGGCAACTCGGAGCGGTGGTGCCTATGCCGTGGGATCAATACGGGTGCGGTTGATACTCTATCTATTTTGTTGTTCCAAAGAAAGAAGGAACCTTTCGGCCACTTCTGGATTTTAAAAAGAGTGAATCGTTGCCTTCGAGTAACCCATTTTCGAATGGAAACCTTGCGCTTGGTCATTGCGGCGGTCAGAAAGGGAGAATTCTTGACGGCATTGGACCTCACGGAGGCGTATCTGCATATTCCCATGCACCCAGAGCATCAAAGGTTCCTGCGCTTTGCAGTGCCCATGGGACATTTTCAATTTCGGGCACTGCCCTTCGGGCTGGCGACGGCGCCTCGGACGTTCATGAAGGTCATGGTAGTAGTGGCGGCGGCGCTCCGCAAGGAAGGGATTCTGGTGCATCCTTATTTGGACGAGTGGCTGATTCGGGCAAAGTCCAGGGAGGAGAGTTCTTAGAAAGCCTAGGATGGGTGGTCAATTTTGCAAAGAGCAAGCTGGTTCCGGCTCAAACTCTGGAATACTTGGGAGCACGCTTCGAGACAGAGCAAGGGGTGGTGTTTCTCCCAAGCAAGAGAGCCCAAGCCTTGAGGGAGCTCGTGCGGAGGTTTTTGGCATACAGGGCTCTGATGGCGTGGCAGTATTTGCTGTTGCTCGGAACGATGGGGGCCACGATCAAAGTGGTACAGTGGGCCAGGTTTCATATGCGGCCGTTGCAGAGCGCTCTTCTCCGGCGTTGGTCTCATCAATGGAATGCCTTGTCTCAACGACTAGTGTGCCCTCTGCAGGTGCGGCGGGAGCTTCAGTGGTGGCTGCGGCCCGGAAGCCTGGAAGGGGGCGTGGCGCTAGAAGCTCCGTCCTGGAGGCTGGTGACAACGGATGCCAGTCTCGCGGGTGGGGGGCACATTGCGAAGGGAGTTTTGCCCAGGGGACATGGTCGGGTCCGGAACAGCGTTGGTCTATAAACCGGCTGGAGATGCGCGCGGTGTATCTAGCGCTGCTGCAGTTTCAGGAGACCTTGGGTTGCGTGGCGGTACGGGTGCTGTCCGACAATGCGACGACGGTGGCTTATATCAATCGCCAGGGAGGCACGGGGAGTGCGTTGCTGGAGGAGGAGGCCAGTCAGCTGTTGCGTTGGGCCGAACGGCACTTGGTGGCGTTGTCGGCGCAGCACGTGGCCAGAGTAGAGAATGTCGAAGCAGATTTTCTAAGCCGCTGCAGAGTGGATCCGGGGGAGTGGAGTCTTCACCCGGAGGGCTTTGCGATGATAGTTCAGCGCTGGGGGACTCCGGTGATGGATCTCATGGCAAGCTTAGAGTCCGCACAGGTGGAAAGGTTCTTCAGCAGGCGCAGGGAGCGAATGTCGGAAGGCCTCGATGCTTTGGCGCGGCGGTGGCCGGTGGAAGGTCGTCTTTATGTGTTTCCTCCTTGGGCGCTCATAGGAAAGGTGGTTCAGCGCATAGAGCACCACCATGGAGTAGTCGTTCTGATAGCGCCCGATTGGCCCAGACGACCGTGGTATGCGGATCTGATTCGGCTGCTAATAGACAGGCCGTGGAGACTCCTGGTTCGGGGGATCTCTTGCTGCAGGGGCCGTTACGCATGCCGCAGGTGGGTCGATTCTCGCTTATGGCATGGCTCTTGAGAGGGCTCGGCTGAGGTCCAAGGGGTACTCGCCGGCAGTCATCTCCACCTTATTGAAAGCGCGGAGGCGTTCCACGTCGCTTGCGTACACCCAGGTTTGGCGGGTGTTTGAAGCGTGGTGCCAGGAGCGCGGTCTTCAGCCTTTTAGGGCTTCGGTGCCTCATATTCTTTCGTTTTTGCAGGATGGTTTGGAGAAAGGTCTGGCGGCTAGCTCCTTGCGGGTGCAGTTGGCGGCTGTCTCCTGTTTCCGGGGGAGGATTCAGGGGCAGTTGGTAGGAGCACACGGTGATATTCGGCGGTTTTTGCGAGCGGTGCTGCTTCTGCGGCCGCCGAAACATCCTTCAATTCCTCCGTGGGATCTCAGTGTGATGTTAGAGGCGTTGATTGGGGCGCCGTTCGAGCCGTTAGGGAAAGCCTCTCTTAAGGACTTGACGTTGAAGACAGTGTTTGTAGTGGCTATTTGCTCCGCTAGAAGGATTTCGGAGTTGCAGGCGCTGTCTTGTAGAGAACCGTTTTTGTCTCTTTTCGCTCACAAGGTGGTTCTGCACACGGTCTTGGCCTTTTTGCCTAAGGTGGTGTCGGGGTTTCACGTTAACCAGGTGGTGTCGCTCCCGGTTTTTTCTCTGGAACAGAAGACTCAGTCGGGCGGTCGCTTGCATCGTTTGGACGTTCGGCGGGTACTTAAGAAGTATCTTCGTAGAACGGAGACTTTCAGAAAGTTGGACCGGCTGTTTGTTGCTTTCGGTGGGCTGCGGAAGGGTGAAGCGGCAGCGACGTCTTCGATTTCTAGGTGGTTGAAGGAGGCTATTGCTTCGGCCTATCTGTTGAAGGGTAAGGTGGTTCCGGTAGGTCTGCGTGCGCACTCAACCAGGGCGCAGGCAGCGTCTTGGGCAGAATTCAGTTTAGTGCCGGTGGAGGACATTTGTAAGGCGGCAACTTGGTCCTCGTCGCATTCTTTTGCGAGGCACTATCGGCTTGATGTTCAGGCAAAGGAGGATGTGCGTTTTGGCTCCATGGTACTTCAGGCTGGGCTTGTGGGTCCCTCCTGTTGATTTTAACTGCTCTGTTACATCCTCTATGGTTCCGGGACTGGACTAGAGGGACGAAAAGGAAATGAGAATTAAACTTACCTGCTAATTGTTGTTCCTTAAGGAACTCTAGTCCAGTCCCGGACCCCTCCCAGGGTATTACACTCTACACAGCCTGAAGATATAAACAAAAAGAAAAAAAAGAAAAGAAAAGCAGTAGAAGATCGCGGACAATTTCTTTGTTAGGAAGGTGCACAACAGAGTCACAGTGAGGTCTTTCTTGAGCAGCAGGACCGGGGGCGCCAGGGGGCAGGCATCCGGAGCCTGTAGTTTTTCTTTTTTCCATATTTTTCTTACGTAGTTTTTTACATTCTGGTTATGGTTATGACCTGTTTGAGATGTTAGTTTTTTTTTTTGTTCCTGCTTATTTGTTGCTCTGCTTAGTCTGCTTTGTCAATAGGTACTGGTGGAAGAGGGGCGGTGCTAGCCAAGTTATACCAGTGACATCAAAGCGATGACATCTTTCAGTCTCCAAAGCTGCTGGTGGAGGTTCTAAACTCTATGGTTCCGGGACTGGACTAGAGTTCCTTAAGGAACAACAATTAGCAGGTAAGTCTAATTCTCATCTCTTGAATGTCCACGTTTAAAAAGTTACTATTCACTGTAAAACAGCTGTGTTTACACTTATTTTAAGTTCCAAGTAAACTGTCTTGAATCGTAGAAAGACAGTATATAAAGTTCCTTATCGTCCCTCCAGTCCAGTCCTGCACATTTGGGGTACTGCACCTCCTCCTGCAGCTTAGAGACTGAGCATGTCAGATTCTGAAGCCACCCGTATTAATACCGTGGGCACCTCCCACCATCTCCCATTGTGCTCAGTCTCCAAGCAGCTGGAGGTGGTAGTGAGCCTTGGTGCTGGGCTCTCTGAAGGAACAGATAAGGAGCAAATTTAGCTAGCTGTAGTTGGGTTTTGTGTTTTACATTACCGTTGCCTATATTTATTTATTATATTTTTTGGGCTTAAAGTTGGGGTTAAAAAAAAGTGAAGAATCTGTGGTTGCAGGGCTGAGGGGGATTCCCCCCCTTCCTCTGTTTTCTTACTCTCTCTCCCCCCCCCTCCTTGTTTTGTATGGAGTGGGTCTGGGGCATCGGCCGGAGTTATGCAGATTTGGCAGCTCCCAATCCCGTCAGCGGGTGAGGAGTCGGTGTCAGGTCCTCTCTCTCTCTCTCTCTCTCTTCCCACTCATGCTGTGTCTAGCCTAACTTCTAGCGTATGTAGTTAACAGAAAGAAACAGCAAACAGAAAGAAACAGCAAATTTGAGGCAGCAGAGACTCCGGAGCTCTGTCTAGCAGGCAAGCTGACAGTGAGCAGGTTTCAGGGGGTTGAGTGTTTTTTGGCGCAGTGGAGCACAGGTAAGGGGGGGTGTGGCCTAGCGCCTCTTGACCAATGCGACAGTATATTTACAGCTAGGATGGTGAGCAGATCGGTTTCCCATGCTTTTCCACATCTCAGCTGGAGGGCCTGGTATTCGTGGGGCTGACAGCGTTCCTTAGCCTCTGGGGGACAGTTGGTGGCCTGCCTTCCCTTTCGGGGCTGTGATGTGATGTGTTGTGGTGTGTGGGTTTTTTTTTTTTTGTTTTTTTTTTAAATTAAAAAAAAACAACAAAAAACACAAACACCCCCCCCCCCCCCCGATTTAATAAGATAGATGGGAATTTGAAAGGCCACTACCATTTTAAGAGGGGAAACAGGGTAGACTGGTAGCTCTTCTCCTTCTCTTTGACTTTGGTCTTACTGCATTCAGGATGCAAGGGTCTAGTACTAATGCCGGTGCGTCCAGTGTCTTGTCTGCTGTACTCATCGGGGGATAGTCTGACACCGGGGTGTGCCATGGCTGCACTTGGAGGCTGCCAGCTTGGAACAGGAACTCCTGGAGAAGTCTAGGGAGTCCGCACCCTGGTCCAGGCAGGGGGTGCAGGCCCCTCTAGAGGTTCTCCCACTGCTGGAGGCTCCTTCCTTGCTGCGGGGGGTTGCTCTGGTGGTCTCAGGTCTATCTAACCCCCAAGGTTTGGCAGGGGGTGCGCTGACTGGTTTTCCCCTGACGTTTGTGCTGTTGCTGCATCAGGCTTTTGCTTGCATCAGCAGGTATCCAGGGGGTGTTCCCTCGGCATTGGAGGCCGGTGCAGGCTGGGGTGTGACCGGTCAAAAGGTCCTGGTCCATGGAGGAGCAGCCTTCCTTGTCAGAGTGGCAGGAAGCGGATGACTTTGAGCTGGAGCCAGAGGCGGGCGGTGAAGAGCTCGCAGAATGGGAAATTCTGGAGCCTGAAGACAGGTTAGGATTATCAGAGTCTTTTGGCAAGAAGAGCTGCCGGCTTTGATTGCAGAATCTCTTCAAGCCCTCGATTTGTCTGCCACCCAACGGCGGAGGAGGAGGTGCTGGAAGACCCTCTCATTCAGGCAGTGCGGAAGACGCAGGCAGTTTTTCTGGTGCACCGGGTGGTCAAGCAGATGATTCAAGATGAGTGGGATCTGCTGGAGGCGGGTCTTGGGGGGGGGGGGGTGAGGACGATGACTCAACTCCACCCGCTTTTGGATCAGGAACACAAAATGTTTTGTTCTCCACGAGTGGATGCAGAGATTTCAGCAGTCACGAAAAAAACATCCTGGTGGAAGGAGGCACAGCCCTGAAGGATGGATAGGAGAGGAAGTTGGACACTTTGTTGAAACAGGCCTTTGAGGTCAATGCGCTATCCCTGCAAGCTTCTATTTGTGGAGCTTAGGTAGCAAGAACCTTTGCTGGTCGCAGTGACTGCAACAGTCAGAGGCTACGCAGGAGCAGTCTGCAGATGTAGTAAGACTAGAATCGAGGGCGGCTTACCTGGCCGATATCCACTATGTCCTCATTTGCAGGCTGGCTAAGAGCATGGTGTCGGTGACGGCTCGTCGCTGCCTTTGGCTGCGGACTTGGGCAGCGGACAGTTCCTCCAAGTCCTTTCGTAGTAAGCTCCCCTTTAAGGGGAAGCTTTTGTTCAGGGAGGACCTCAAGTTGGTCAAAGACTTGGGGGATTCCAAAGGGGGATATCTGCCGGAGGATAAACCAAAGCCAGGTCGGTCGGCGGCAGTTCCTCGGGGCCAGACACAAGATTTCCAGCGTTTTCATACCGCCTGCCTGGGTGGTTTCCAGAGGGGGAGGATTCCCAGGAGCCGGCAGAGGATTCGTTGGTCCCTCCGCCTTGGAGCTTAAAAAGGCTCAATGAAGCGAGGGGGGGTGGCCCAGACTTTGGAGCAGCTTGTGGGAGGTCGACTTCGGGAGTGTGTGTGGTGTGTTTGGTGGTTTTTTTTTTTTTCTCAGCCTGGGCCCAGATCACATCTGACCAATGCGTGCTAGAGATCATTCGCGAAGGTTATGCCCTCGAATTCGCTTGGCCAGTGGCCGAGACCTTGTCCTGTCTCCCTGCAGGGCGCAAGGCAAGGCAGAGGTGGTAAAGGAGACTCCGTTTGGGCTGCTCCTGCTGAGAGCAGTAGTTCCAGTCCCTCGAGCAGTGCGGCTACGGTCGGTACTCTCATTTATTTTGTCATTCCCAAAAAGGATGGGTGCTTTCGCCCAATTCTGGACCTCGAGTGGTTAAACCATTGTCTTTGAGTGCCACATTTTTGCATGGAAACATTGCAGACGGTGAGAGGGGGCGTTTTTTGACGTCCCTCAATCTCACAGAAGTGTACCTCCCACATTCCTATTAGGCCGGACCATCAGCGATTTCTAAGGTCTGCAGTGCCTATGGGGCATTTCTAATTCCAGGTGTTACCGTTCGGTCTGGCGATGGCGCCTTGCACATTCACCAAGGTGATGGTCATGGTGATGGAGGCTCTCTGCAAGGAGGAGGTGTTGGTACACCCTTATCTTGACGACTGGTTGATTCGGGCAAAGTACGGAACCAAGAGTGTGCGGGCTACAGCCAGGGTGGTGCAGCTCCTAGAAAGTCTCGGTTGATGGTCATTATGGCCAAGAGTTGCTCGAACCCCTCTTGGGTTCTGGAATACTTGGGGGTCCGCTTTGACACACAAGTGGGCGCAGTCTTCCTGCTGGAGCAGTGGGCTCAGGGGCTGCATCACTTAGAGTGCAGTTTTTTGAGGCGGTCGAAGCAGACTGCCTGGCAGTATTTTTGGGTGCTGGGAATGATGGCAGCCACACTGGAAGTAGTGCCATAGGCGAGAGCACACATGCGTCCGTTACAGAGGACCTTGCTCTGTCGCTGGTCACACCAGAGGGATTCTCTGGCACAGCGGCTTCCCTGTCCGCTGAGAGTCAGGAAGGCTCTCCAATGGTGGCTCTGTCCGGAGGATTTGGCGGCGGGCATGCCCCTCGAGCTGTTGCAGTAGGTCCCAGTGCTGACTGATGCCAGTCTGGTGGGTTGGGGGGGCTCATTGCTGGGGGCTCTCTGCCCAAGGTAGCTGGAACGAGCAGGAGGTCAGGTGGTCGATCAACCGGCTAGAACTGCGTGCAGTATCTCAGGCGCTCTGCGCCTTTGGACCCAGCTTGCTAGGAAGGGCAGTCTGAGTCCTGTCGGACAGTGCTTCAGCAGTGGCTTACCTCAACCGTCAAGGAGGCGGAAACGTTCAGCTGGGCAGTGTCTCTGCTCCTAGCGTTGTCAGCGGTACACATTGCGGGAGTAGACAATGTGACGGACTTTCTCAGCAGGGTCCGTGTGGATCCCGAGGAATGGGAGCTTCACTCAGACATCTTCACGCAGATAGTGCGCAGGTGGGGAATGCCATCATGGATCTGATGACTAGTTCAAGTCCGCCAAAGTGAGCCACCGCTTCAGTAGGAGGCGGGAAAGGATGTCCGAGGGACTGGGGTGCATTGTTACAGAAGGCCCTCCGTGGGCCAAAGCTGCATGTGTTTTGTTTTTTTTTTTTTCCCCCCCCCTCCCCCCTTGGGTTCTCATAAGCCGAGTGGTGCAGCGAATTGAGGCACATCATGGGCAGGTCATATTAATCGCCCCGGATTGGCCACGGCGCCCGTGGTACGCCAACTTGGTGCATCTCCTCGACGGTCGACCATGGCTCCTTCCAGTGCAGGAGGATCTGCTCCGGCAGGGGCTACTGCGAATGCCTCAGGTGGGTCAGTTCTCACGTACAGCCTGGCCCTTGAAAGGGTGAGGCTGAGGCGGAATGGGTATTCGTGGTCCGTGATCTCAACCTTGCTCTTGGCCAGGAAGAGGTCGACCTCGCTAGTCTGTCCATGACTGGCATATTTTTGAGGCTTGGTGTACAGCAAAGCAGGCGCGGCTGGCCTCTGCCACTATCCTGGAGATCTTGAGTTTTTTGCAAGATGGATTTGATAAGGGCCTGGCTGCCAGATCGTTGAGGTTGCAATTGGTGGCAATTGCTTGTTATCGCGGGAAGGTCCAGGTTGTGTCCTTGGACTCTCACCCAGGCATGTTGCGTTTTCTGAGGGCGGTGAACCGTTTACGCCTGCCATGAAGGGCGGTGATTCCACCATGGGATCTCAATTTAGTCCTGACGGTGTTGACTAGGGAGTTTTTCGAGCCCTTAAGTTGGATCTCGTTAAAGGACTTAACTCTGAAAACAGTCGTCTTAGTAGCAAAATGCTCTGTGCGTCTAATCTGAGAGTTACAGGCCTTGTCTTGCCGGGAGACATTCCTATCCTTTTCCCCGGAAAAGGTGGTGGTGCATCTGGTTCCGTCTTTCCTGCCGAAAAGTGGTTTCAATGTTTCATGTGAATCAGTCAGTGTTATTGCCAGTGCTGGGGGGGAGCTCGAGGGAGAGTGCCTCCTGCCGCAGCCTGCGCTTGCTGGATGTGCAGAGTTCTGACGTTTACTTGAGGGTGTTGGAGAGTGTTCGCAAGTCGGGTTGTTTGTTCATTCTCTTTGGAGGGCCGTGCAGGGGCGAAGCAGTAGCCAAGGCCTCCATTTCCAGATGGATTCGGGAAGCAATCGTGTCAGCCTGTATTTTGCAAAGGCGACAAGATCTGTTAGGTTTGCGGGCCCATTCTACCAGAGCTCAGGCGTCGTCATGGGCTGAGTATAGTTTGATGCCTCCGGTAGAGATTTGTAGGGCGGCTACCTAGTCCTCTCTGCACACCTTCAGTATGCATTATCGTCTGGATGTCCCAGGCGGCAGGAGATGCCTGTTTCAGGTCGGCGGTTTTGTGTGCTGGTCTGGCAGGTCCCTCCTATTAAGTTACTGCTCTGTTACATCCCAGAGGTGCAGGACTGGACTGGAAGGACAATAAGGAAAGTGAAATTAGACTTACCTGTTAATTGTTGTTCCTCGAACTCCAGTCCAGTCCCGGATCCCACCCAGGGTTTTTCCCGCTAGTGTTTGACTCGGTTGCTGCGGGCGGAGGGAAACTGGGGCAACGAGGAATCGCAAGACTTTCGAACTTTAGAGGCTGTTCATGACTTTTCTGCCTCTTAGGCGACGTGCTGATAACCGGATAGTTTCTGGGGGTTCTTAGCCTTTTCTCTCTCTCTCTTTCTTGGGGAGGTAGATGTTAAGTGGGTTGTTACTTTAGCTACTTATTTGTTGCTCCTCTGAGTTTGCTTTGTCATTAGGTCAGTAATCAGAAGTAAGACAGAGTTTCTCGGCTGCTGTGCGTTGACTGCGGGTCTCGCAGGGGCACTATAGTGGATTCGGGTATCTGCGGCAGCTGTTCGTCAGTGTCTGCTAGCATAGAGCAGCAGCTAGAGCTTAAGGTAGGGCAGGACCTGCCAGAGGTGCCTGCGGAACCAGAAGGAGACGTTCTGCTGGCCAAGCCGCTGGGGGCCGGTACAGAGGCTCAGGTGGGGCCTTTGCGGCTCTCTCCGGCTTCAGAATCGGGTTCTCAGTTTGGCGATTTCTGTCCGGACTTTGTCTTAATGATGCATCAGGCTTTTTGTTTACGGCGGCAGGGGAAGCTGCCAGTGTCCTTACCATTGCCTGCGGCGCTACAGCAGCCAAGTCGGCTGTTGGCAGCTGGGGGTTCTGCCAGGACGCCCAAGTGGGCCAGACCCCGTGATCTCTTGCCCTCGGAGGTGGAATGGCAGGAAGCAGACGAAAATGAAGTGGACCTGGAAGCCGGTTTGGAGGAGTTGGAAGGAGGAGAGATTCCAGAGCCGGAGGATCAAGCAAAGATTATTCAGATCTTCTGAAAGGACGAGCTGACGCCTCTTATCACGGAATCCCTTCAAACGTTAAAGCTGGCCACTGAACAGCCGGTGGAGGAGGATAATGGGGAAGATCCGATCATCCAGGCGGTGAGGCAAACTCAGGTAGTGTTTCCCGTTCACAAGGTGGTAGACCGGATGATTCAGGACGAATGGGATCAGCCGGAAGCAGGCCTCAGAGGGACTAGGATTATGAATAGGCTGTATCCTCTGGCAGATAAGGACAAGGACAGGTTTCGTTTGCCGCAGGTTGATGCGGCGGTGTCTGCTGTAACCAAGAAAACCACTATTCTGGTGGAAGGTAGTTCTGCCTTGAAAGATGCGCAGGACAGAAAGATGGATAGTCTGTTAAAGTAATCCTTTGAAGCCAAAGGCTTGTCGTTGCAAGCTTTCATTTGCGGGGCTTGGGTGGCGAGAGCGTGTCTCCGCTGGTCACAAGGCTTGCGTCAGTCGGTGTAGCTGGAGCAAGAGGGACTACAAGAGTTTAGACCTCCTGGAGTCCGGATCAGCGTATTTGGCAGATGTGCATTATGATTTGATCAGGGCTCTGGCCAATAGCATGGCGTCCTTAGTGGCTTCCCGGAGGCCTTTGTGGTTAAAGAATTGGGCGGCAGACGGTTCTTCTAAGGCCTGGCTCAGTAAGCTCCCGTTCAAAGGTCGGCTGTTGTTCGGTGAGTATCTCGATAAACTGGTTAAGGATCTGGGGGAGTCTAAGGGGGGTAGGCTCCCGGAGGATAAGCCTAAGCCTAAGCAGGGGAAGTCCTTGTCAGCCTTTAGGGGCTCCTTCAGAGATTTTCGAAGGTTTCGGTCTTCCTGCTTGGGTGTTTTTCAGAGAGGATGCTTTCCCCCTCGGGCCCAGGGGTTTCGGGGGTTTCACGGAACAGGTAGAGGTTTTGCCGCAACGTCCTCGGGTACCACTCGCAGGCCACAATGAAGCGAGGAGGACCCCAGTGGGAAGCGATCTGATAGGTGGGCAACTTCAGAACTTTCTTTCTGCCTGGGTCCAAATAACTTCCGACCAGTGGGTCTTGGAAATAATCCGAGAGGGTTATGCTCTGGAATTCACAAGGCACGTGCGCGATTCGTTTGTGATGTCTCCCTGCAAAGGTCAGCAAAAGGTTCTGGCGGTTCGAAGTACCTTGGATTGGCTCTTGAAAATAGGAGCAGTCGTTCCGGTCCCCAAGGAAGATACTCACTCACTTTATTTTGTGGTTCCAAAGGACTAGTCCCTGCGCCCAATCCTGGATCTAAAGGGAGTGAACCGCTGTCTCAGAGTGCCGCATTTCAGAATGGAAACATTGCGGTCCGTCATTGTGGCGGTGCGGCAGGGGGAGTTTTTGACGTCTCTCGACCTTATGGAAGCGTATTTGCATATCCCGATCAGAGCGGGGCATCAAAAATTCCTAAGATTCGTGTTGCCGTGGGGACACTATCAGTTTCAGGCGTTGCCTTTTGGACTCGCAACGGCGCCGCGGACCTTCACCAAGATCATGGTGGTAGTAGCTGCAGCATTGCGAAAAGAGGGAATTCTGGTACATCCCTATCTCGATGATTGGTTGATTCGGGCAAAGTCCAGGAGCGAGAGCATAACGGTTACAGAGAAGGTGGTGAGATTCTTGGAGAGGCTCGTCTGGGTTGTCAATACAGCGAAATGTCACCTGAGCCCATCCCAGAATCTCAAGTATCTGGGGGTGTGCTTTGACACTTGACAGGGAGCGGTGTTTCTCACGGATCGTCGCGTACAGATTCTTCAGCAAATGGTGTGCCAGTTCAGAGCAACTCCGGCACCTACGGCATGGAGTTACCATGGGTGCTGGGGACATTGACGGCGACCTTGGAAGCGGTGCCTTGGGCCAGATGTCATATGCGGCCGTTACAACGGATGTTACTTCGCCGATGGTCTCATCAGGCCGATTCACTGAGCAAATGACTGCCCTGTCCCCTAGGGGTCAGGCAGGTGCTGAAATGGCTACGTCCAGGGTCTCTTTCGGCTGGGATGCCACTTGACCAACCAAAATGGCTATCTTTGTTGACGGATGCGAGTCTTGCGGGATGGGGGGCTCATTGCGGAGAACTCTTCACGCAAGGCCTTTGGTCGGATCAGGAGACCGCTTGGTCGAACAGCAGGTTAGAGTTCCGAGCAGTGATTTTTAGTGCTGCGCGCGTTCGAGGCGTCAGTGAAGGGCAGTGCGGTACGGGTGCTGTCGGACAATTCTGCCAAAGTGGCTTAGATCAATCGACAAGGCGGTACAGGAAGTACGGCCATGGAAGAGGAGGGGGACGAGCTGTTCACTTGGGTAGAGCAGCGCCTGCGGGCAATTTCGGCTGCACACATTGCGTGCAAGGGCAATGTGACGGCGGATTTTCTCAGCAGGGTTCAAGTGGATGCCGGAGAATGGGAAATGCATCCAGAGGTGTTTGTGCAGTTCATCGATGGGGACCGCCAATCATGGATCTCATGGCGACCTTCCAGTCCGCGAAGGTGAGTCGGTTTTTCAGCAGGTGACGGGAGCGGATGTCGGAAGGGATCGACACTCTAATGCAGAGTTGGCCACTGTTTGGTCTTCTCTACGTCTTCCTGCCGTGGGCGATGATAGGCCGAGTGGTGCAGCGTATAGAGGTTCATCCGGGGAGAGTGTTACTAGTGGCTTCAGACTGGCCGAGGCGGCCGTGGTACACTGATCTCCATGCGTCTTCTCGATGGGGAGCCGTGGAGGCTGCCAGTGTCGGAAAGTCTGATTCAAGGGCCTCTGAGGATGCCTCAGGTGGATCGGTTCTCGCTTAAGGGCTAGGCTAAGGCGAAATGGTTATTCAAGAGCAGTTATCTCTACTGAAAGCGAGAGATGTCTATGTCGTTGGCGTATGTTTGTATATGGCGTATATTCGAGGATTGGTGCTCAGATGAGTGCGAGCGGCGAAGGTGTCCGTGCCGGCAGTCTTAAGCTTCCTCCAAGAGGGCTTTGATAAGGGACGCGGACAGTTCCTTGAGAGTTCAGTTGGCAGCACTGGCTTGCTATAGAGGCAAGATCCAGGGAGCGGTGCTCGGCGTGCATGTGGATGTTTTGTGTTTTCTGAAGGCAGTCACCAGGTTACGTCCCTCTCGTACAGTGTTTGTGCCTCCGTGGGATCTCTATTTAGTTTTGGGAGCGCTGGTTAAGGCACCTTTTCGAGCCATTGCAGCAAGTGTCCTTGAAGGATTTAACTCTGAAGGCGGTGTTTTTGGTGGCTATTTGTTCAGCGAGACGTGTTTCAGAATTACAGGCGTTTTTTTGCAGAGAGCCATTTTTGTTTTTGTTTTTTTTCCTGCAAAGGTGGTGCTCCGGCCCATGCCATCCTTTTTGCCTAAGGTAGTTTCTCCATTTCATGTGAATCAAACAGTCTCTCTTCCGGTGCTAGGTTCTCTGACTGGGGACGCAGCTGACCAGGGGCTGTGCTGTTTAGATGTTAAGCGGGTGCTTAAGCATTATTTAAAGGTGTCAGAAGCTTTTCGCAGATCGGACCGTTTGTTCGTTTTGTTTGGAGGTACTCGTAAGGGCGAAGCGGCTGCGAAAGCATCTATTTCTAGGTGGATTAGGGATTCGATTGCATCGGCATATCTCTTGTCCGGTCGACAAGTTCCGTCTGGCTTACGAGCTCATTCCACCAAGAGCGCAGGCGACTTCATGGGTGGAGCACAGTTTGGTTCCGTCTGTGGAAATTTGGAGGGCGGCTACGTCATCGTCCTTGCATACTTTCAGTAAACATTATCGCCTAGATGTCTTGTCAGCAGGGGATGCTGCATTTGGTTTGGGGGTGTTGAAGGCAGGCTGGAGAGGTCCCTCCCAATAAGTACTGCTCTGTTACATCCCAGAAGTGTGGACTAAACTGGAGGAACGATGAGGAAATGGAAATTACACTTACCTGGTAATTGATATTCCTGGAGGAACTCCAGTTTAGTCCTCAATTCCCACCCGGGATCGTATGATGGTACTGACAGTCCTGTCGGAAGCAGGTTTGGGTAACCAGGAGGTATCTTTATTCTTTTCATTTTCTGTATATTCTTGTGCTTTTATTCTGCCGCTCTGGTGAGGTGGAAGGAAATGGCACAGGGAAGAAGTACTGTCCTTCCGACAGGACGTTCTCTTGTATATAGTTATAGTACAGTTTGCTTATAATTTGGTTACTTATTTGCTCCTTTAAGTGTGCTTTGTCAATAGTTCACTGGGGCTGATGGGAGATGGCAGCAGGCTACATCCAGTGATGTCATGATTTTGACATGCCCAGTCTCCAAGCTGCAGGAGGAGGTACACAACTAGGAGTGTGGACTAAACTGGAGTTCCTCCAGGAATATCAGTTACCAGGGAAGTGTAATTTCCATATTCTTAATGTTCGCGTTGAGACAGTTTTGGTCCTGGATCTTGTTCTCTTCTACAAAATAGAAACATAGGCCATGTAGTATTTTTCTGTCATTTTTCTATTGTAGTTATGGAAGAACAAACTAAACAGTCCCCTTTTTTCCTTTAGAGCTGGGCCTTGGGGTTGCAGTTTGAAAGGAAAGGATAGACTCGGTTGAGAAAAAAATAGCTTCTCTGAGCAATATGGCAACTGAGTATGTATTCTTATGGATTCTGTGGACATTCATTAAATTAAGATTGTGGCCATTCTATGTTGCAAAGATAATTGACGTTGTTATTTAGTTGTTTACAGCTAGAGATGGACTGATTCTTCTGAGTTTGTTTAACCAGGAAAAATTGCTAGCTTGGATTTAGGACCAGGATGGAGGACTATTTTTTTTTCTTTTTTTCAGCCAAACTTTTTAGGACTGAGCAAAATGTAATTTTCATTGTAGCTGTATATCAGTTTTCAGAAAATATTTTGGCTTTCCTTTCTATTTTGTTGCTTTATAGGAAAGTAGCTGTGTTTTTTGAGAGGGTTGATAGAGCTCAACTTAGATTTTTATCCCTATCAAAGGCTCATTTATTCATGCAACTAAGCAGCAATCCTCTCTGCATTGAGCAAAAGCTTTAGGACATTCTTACTGTTTGTATCGCTTCTAATTACTTTAAATTGTTCTTTT
The DNA here is from genome assembly GCA_033557465.1 of Ichthyophis bannanicus. Lineage (NCBI taxonomy): Eukaryota > Metazoa > Chordata > Amphibia > Gymnophiona > Ichthyophiidae > Ichthyophis > Ichthyophis bannanicus. The sequence goes on along the minus strand of CM066042.1, from coordinate 252,046,592 downwards.
GTTACTAGTATTTTGATGAGAGCTGCACTGCTTTTTGCTTGAAATGTTAAATATTCTTTCTAAAACCACCTTCTTTTTTTAAAATTAGATTCTGGAAGTTATGGTCATTCTGGAGGCCAGCAGCAGCAGAGGTATGTTATGTCTTCTATCACTTTTAGGCCTCTCTAAAGATGAGGGAGCTATATTCTTGAGAGCTTTATTTAATTTTTTTAAAAAAATTCCTTACTGATGGTTCTGACAATGTATAATTCTGCAGCAACAGAAGCCTGTTTATATCTAGACTTGTCCCCCCCAACCCCTTATTTCCCTGACTGTAGATCTAACACCTTCTTAGAATGACCATGTTAAGCTTGGAAAAACAGGTTCTTGGGCATCTGCCTTGAGTGGAAAACGGAGCAAAGCATCCTCCTGCCTGTCTGCTAGTGTTTAATAAGCTATCATGCATTTTGTTAAAATATTCAAAATTGCAACCTTGGAAATGTACATACAGGCTATATGATTCAGGTCTACTTTTTACGTCCTTTTTCTAATTAAAACTAGTAGTTTCCTAACCATCCCTCCAGGCCAGTCCAGTTACGCTTGGGCAGTTGCATCCTTCAGCAGCTGAGAACTGAGCATGTCAGGATTCTGAGATCCCAGTAGAAGAGCTACCCCTTGAGCCTCAGCATCAATATCTGTTTTCAGCAGCTGGAGAAGGAGCCCCCCCTGTAACTGGTGGAAGATTCAATTAGAGATCATAGTTAGGCATAGAGAAAGGAAACTTGGGTAGTTGTGGAGGAGCCTTTCAGTTCAGGAAAAGCAGGCTGCTAAATTAAAAGGAAAAGGGGGTCAGCCAGGGTCAGCAGAGCCTTCCTTTACCGATGATCAAACTATCTGGGAGCCCCAGGTCCCTTCCCCCTCCTCAGCAGAGTATCCCATTGAACTCCTATTGGCTATGGGGGTTGGGTTCCCAGAGTTTTCTTGCTGCTGAGCAGCTTAGTCGTAGATCAGTGGCAGCCGGATTCAGATAAGAGCAGCTTAGGCGATACAGGCACAGGCCCGGTAAGTATCCCTCCCTTGATTTGAGAGGGGGTGGGGGTGGTTTTGCTGTTGCAGCAGACAGTTCGTTCGTGGCAGTGTTGAACAGGACTGTGATGCCTCTTCTCTCCCTCCCTTCAGCAAGGTCGGGTGCAAGGGGGGGGGAAAGCAGCAGACATGTTACATGTGGTCTCAGCTGACTCAGTGGGCTGTTTGTGAGAGTAGCCGCAACATAGTGTCCTCGGGGCTCTGCCGGCGGTGTTTGTCGAGGGCGGGCATTTTCATCTGCAGTCTTTCCTGGGCAAGTACATGGATGCGTGGGCAGATTCAGAGCTGGAGCTGACTGGAGAAGCCACAGGGGATTTGGTGGGAACCGTGGCCATTTCCTCTGTGGCATCTATTTCCCCGGAGGTGCAAATGAAGTGTGGGAAGAAGAAAGCAAAGACAGCACCGCAGAAAAGCAGTGCTCCAGTATTGTGGCTAGCAACAGAGGAAGGTTCACAGTCGCCCGAAGGGTTTTTCTCCTCTGCTTTCATCTTGTCTGTCCATAGGGCTTATTGCTTGAAGAGAAACGGGCCCAGGAGGGGGGATTAGCTAGCAAGCAATTGTTTTTAGAGACAGATGACACTGCCTCAGGGGGATCCTTTACTGGAGGTTCCTAGGGCTAAATGCAGCAGGGGGATCCTGAGGCCTGACTGGCTTGGACTCTCCTTAGTCTCAAGCCTCGGAGGATCTGGGGGAGGGGCCCTCAGACCTGGGGAGAACATGTGGTCCTGGAGGTTGAAGAGGGGGGAGATTCCCTTGGGCAAGGACCTTAATGTGTTTCAGGCCTTCCATAAGGAGGAGCTGGTAGCTCTCAGTTCCTAGTCTGCACTCGGTATCATGCCTGCACCCCTGGTGGAGGAGCCCCTGGAGGACCTGCTGTTGCAGGGTTTCAAGAGGGCTCTAATGTGCTTCCCAATACATGGGATAATCAAAAGAATGATTGAATCAGAGTGGGAGTTCTCCAGTGCCACGCTGAGGGATAGTTGAGTGTTGGGGAGACTGTACCTCATTCTGCAGGAGGATGGGATCTCTTGAGGTTACCCAAGGTTGATGCGTTAGTGGTGGTGGTGGTGACTAAAAAGACGTGTAGAAGGTGGGGAGGCTCTGGAAGATTTTCACGATCGAAGATTGAAGTCTCTGCTTAAGCAGGCTTACAACTCCAGCACGCTAGTGCTACAGATGCCTATTTGCAGGGTCTTTGTGTCCAGGGCCTCCATCAGGTGGATCCAAGGGTTAATACAGGGAGGAGGGGGGGGGGGTCCTGGGGACTCCACTGTGACGTTAGTTTGCAGGCTAGAGCCGGTGGCTGCCTACATGGCGAACGCGTTTTATGATCTCGTGCAGGTAGCCTCCAAGACAATGGCCTCTGTTATTGCTGCTTGTTTCGTTTGGCTTAGAAATTGGGCAGCTGATGCCTCCAAGTCAAGACTTAAGTAAGCTCCCCTAAGGGCAAGCTGCTCTTCGGGGGAGGCTTTAGAGAAAATAGTGAAGGGGAATTCTAAGGGATGCTGCTTGCCAGAAAATAGGACTAAAGGGCTGAAGACACTCCCCACAGTGGGGTCAAACTAAGGACTTCTGGCATTTGTTTTGGGGGGGAGGAGGGGGACGCGTTTCTCTCGCTATCAGAGAACGTTTTGGAACACACAGTGCCTCCTTTTGTGGGTTCTGGGGATTTGGATGGGGGTATTACTCCGCTTCCCCGGGACAGAACAAGAATCCACAATGAAGCCAGAGGGGCCCAGGTAGTGGTGCCGATAGGGGGTCTGTTGCAGCAGTTTTATGCCACCTGAGCCATCATCACGACGAGCAGTGGGTCTTGGAGATAATTTGGGAGGGTTATGCTTTCAAATTCACAAGACCGCTTCACAAAGCTTTTGTTCACTCGCACTGCAAGGCACCACAGAAAGCAGAGGCAGTCCGGGTACCATCTGCCGGTTGCTGCAGCTGGAGGAGGCTGTGATTCGAATGCCATCAGAGCAGTGCGGCTTAGGTCAATACTCCATCTATTTTGTGGTTCCCAAAAAGGAAGGGAGTTTTTGGCCTATCCTGGATCTCAGGCATGTAATTCGGGTGTTACGAGTTCCTCACTTTTTGGATGGAGACCTTATGATATGTCATATTAGCAGTGCGGCAAGGGCAGTACCTCACGACCTTGGATCTCATGGAGGCTTATTTGCATATTCCCGTCCAGCTGGAACATCAGCAGTACCTGCGATTTGCAGTGCTGATGGGACATTTTCAGTTTTGGATGTTGCTCTTTATTTAGTCTGGCCACCTTTTACCAACATCAGGGTCTTAGTTGCAGCAGTGCTGCAACAGGAAGGTATCCTGGTGCAACCATATCTGGACAATTAGCTCATCAGAGCAAAGTCCAGGCAGGACTCTCTCTTGCAGTGATGGCACGGGTTCTGAAATTTTGTGGAGCCTGAGCTGGGTGGTCAATTTGGCCAAGAGCCAGCTTTGGCCGGTGCCAATGACTGGTATACTTGGGCGCTCAGTTCAATACGAAAGCAGGATTAGTTTCCCTTCCAGAGGAACGCATTCGCAAGATACAGCGACAGGTCTGCAGATTTTTGAACAGTCCAGCACCACTGGCATGATATTGTCTATAGCTGTTGGATTCCATGGTGGCTATTCTGGACCTGGTTCCCTGCACATGCATCCTTTACAGCAGGCCCTACTGTCCCACTGGGCTCCACAGTCACAATCCATGCAGCAGCGTTTGGAGTGCCTGGAGGGACACAAGGATCGGCATGCAGTGTTGTCTGCAGGCCAGAAACCTCAAAGCAGGGGTGCCATTGGAGAGCCTGATTGGACTCTGGTAATGACAGATGCCAGCCTCACGGGCTGGGGTGCCCATTGCGATTCTCAAGTAACTCAGGATCAGTGGACCCCGGAGGTGAGCTTGTGGTCCATCAACTGCTTAGAGATGAGGGGGGTGGTCCTAGCTCTATAGTATTTTCTTCCTTGGACTGTAAAGAAAGTGATGCAGGTCTTTTCAGACAATGCCACCATGGTAGCTTATATCAACCGACAGTGGCAACAGGCAGTGCAACCCTGTTGGAGCAGTGTCAGGCCATTCTAGCCTGGGCGGAGCAGAATTTGCTGGCCCTGTAGGTGGCACATGTGGCAGGCAGGGAGAATGTCCAAGTAAATTTCCTCAGCCGGCATCAGTTAGTTAGATCCAGGCGAATGGGAACTCAATCCCGCAGTGTTCCACGACCTCATGGAACGTTGGGGAAAGCCAGTCATGGACCATGATGAACACAAAGGCAAGCAGGTTCTTCAGCAGACGCAGAGACCACATGTCAGAAGGCTTGGACACTTTCGCTCAGCCTTAGCCAATGGAAGAGTTGCTGTATGGTTTTCCGCCATAGCCCTTGATAAGCCGGTTGCTGCGGAGGATAGAAGCGCACAACGTCCCGGTGATTCTCATTGCTACGGATTGGCCGAGGAGGCCCTAGTATGCGGATCTCAGGTGGATGCTGGTGTCGCAGCCTTGACTGTTCCCCAAAAAAGATTAATCTTCTGGTTATGGGGCCGGTCGTGATGCCTCAGGTAGCTCATTTTTCGCTTACGACGTGGCTTTTGAATGGGCATGGTTGAGATGGTGGGGCTTCATCCCTACGGTCTTCGCAACCATGTTACAGGCCAGGAAGCGATCCACCACTTTTGGGGTATGTGAGTGTGTGGCATATGGAAGGACAGACTAGATAGGCCATGTGGTCTTTTTCTGTCGTCATATTTCTATGTTTCTATATCTTTGAAAGCTGGTGTGCAGAGTGCAATCTACCCTTTAGCTGTCATCTACCAGAGATCTTGCTGTTTCTGCAGCGTGGGCTGTAAAAAGGGCTGGCGCTTTACTCTCAAGGTTTAGGTTGCAGCTGTTTCCTGCTACAAAGGATGGATTCATGGGTGTTCTGTCAGCGCACCTGGATGTGGCTCATTTCCTCAGGGCGGTGCAACAGTTGAGGCCACCTAGGAGATGACTGGTCCTGGCTTGGGCTGATGGCAGCTCCTTTTGAGCCACTCGTGAGGGCATTGCTCAAGGATCTCACTTGGAGTTTCAGAGCTTCAGGCTTTGTCCTTTAGGAAGCTTTTTTTTTTTTTTGCATTTTTCCAGAGAGAAGGTGGTCTTATGACTAGTCCCTTCCGTTTTGCCAAAGCTGGTGTTTTTCACTTGAACCAGATGGTCATATTTCCAGCATTTTCAGAGTTGGAAGACTCCGAGGAGGACAGGGAGTTGTACCTACTTAGATCTGCGCAGGATTTTGCGGAAATATCTTCAGAGGACCGAGTCTTTGCGCAAGTCGGACTGTTTGTTTGGAGGCCCTCAGGCAGGGGAGGCGGCTTCAAAGGCCATGATTGCCTTTGAAGCAATGAACAGCGTGGACAGTCTGTCCGTGGGTCTTCAGGCACACTCGGCGTGATCTCAGGCAACATCTGGGCAGAAGCAGGGTTGGTTCCTCCAGTAGAGATCTGCAGAGCAGCAACTTGGTCGTCTTTACATATGTTCACTAGGCATTATCGTCTGGATGTTCAGGTGGTAGACTATACTAGGTTTGGTTCCATGGTTCTTAGAACTTGTCTAGTGGGACCCTCCCATGTTTAGATACTGCTTTTGTACATCCAAAGCGTAACTGGACTGGCCAGAAGAGGAGATTAGGAAGGTAAAATTACCTGCTAATTGTCTTCCCTGGAGTCCTCCAGGCCAGCCAGGTCCCTCCTGTGACAGAGATCATGGATAACTTTGAGTTTTGAGTGAGAGGTACAGCACTACACAGTAGCAGGGTCCTTTTTAAAGGGGGGATTTGGCACCCTAGCAGGGCTTGCTTCCCACATGTGTATATGGCTCACTGGAATGCTCGACAAAGAAATAAAAAAAAACAAAAAAAAAAAAAAAACCCCAAAGTTAAAATAAGTGGTTGTATATAAGAGGGGAGTATGGTTGTGTTATGGAGTGCTGCTGAAAGAGAAAATAGTGAGGTTTCTGGAGTCCAGCGGATTACAGGATTTGAGGCAGCATGGATTCACCAGAGGCAGCAGGTCTTGTCCGACAAATCTGATTGATTTCTTTGACTGGGTGACCAGGGAGTTGGACTGAGGGAGAGCCCTAGAAGTGGTGTATTTAGATTTCAGTAAAGCCTTTGACACTATTCTTCACAGGCGATTTATAAACAAACTGTGCACACTAGGGATGGACCCTAAAGTTACTGCTTGGGTTAGAAATTGATTGGGTGGGAGGCGACAAAGAGTATAGGTAAATGGAGCTCACTCTGAGGAGAAGGATGTTACCAGTGGTGTGCCCCAGGGATCTGTCCTTGGTCCAATTCTTTTTAACATCTTTGTTAGTGATATAGTGGAAGGGCTGTCGGGTAAGGTTTGCCTCTTTGCGGATGATACCAAAATCTGCAATAGAGTAGACACCCAGGAAAGTGTAGATAACATGAGGAGGGATCTAGCTAAGCTTGAAGAATGGTCTAGAATTTGGCAGCTGGAGTTTAATGTTAAAAATGTGAGGTCATGCATTTGGGCTGCAGCAATCCAAGGGAGCAATATAGTATAGGGGGTGAAGTACTTTTGTCCACTAAAGAAGAGCGGGACCTAGGCGTGGCTGTGTCTGATCTTAAAGTAGCTAAACAGGTAGAAAAGGTGACGGCAAAAGCTAGAAGAATGCTTGGGTGCATATGGAGAGGAATGGCTAGCAGAAAAAGGTGGTGATAATGCCTCTGTATAAGTCTTTGGTGCGACCTCATTTGGAGTATAGTGTGCAATTCTGGAGACCACACCTTCAAAAGGATGTGAACAGGATGGAGTCGGTGCAAAGGGTGGTACTAAAATGATTAGTGGTCTTCATTATAAAGCATATTAGGACAGATTTAAGGATCTTAATATGTACACCTTTAGAGTAAAGGCGGGATAGAGGTGATATGATTTAGATGTTTAAATACCTCCGTGGCGCAAATGTTCAGGGAGAGAGCCTCTTTCAATTGAAAGCAAGTTCTGCTACAAGGGGACATGGGATGAGGGTGAAGGGAAATAAATAGATTCAGGAGTGATATGCGGAAATATTTCTTTATGGAAAGAGTGGTGGATCCGTGGAATAGTCTCCCCGTGGAGGTGGTAGAGATGAGGACAGTAACTGAATTAAAAAAAGCATGGGACAAACGCAGAGGATCTCTAAAGGTAAAAAGGGGACTGTTGTAGTTCTTTATATGGAAAGACAGACTAGATAGGCCATGTGGTCTCTTTCTGTCATATTTCTATGTTTCTATGAGTGTGCTTGTACCGACTCTCAAGAGTGCTGTTTTTAAGGTGTTTTCAGAGTTAGAGGTGTAGGATACTGGATGCTGAGGCTTGAGGAGCGCTCTTCTACTGGGATCTCAGAATCCTGACATGCTCAGTTCTCAGCTGTTGGAGGATAGTGACTACCCAAGCATAACTGGACTGGCCTGGAGGGACTCCAGGAAAGACAATTAGCAGGTAAGTTCTAATTTTGCCGTTTCTTGCGTGTTCTCTTTTTTTTTCGAGAGGATGTCATATTGTAGTATGTAAACATTGTGATGTAACGCATGAAAAGCCTTGAATGTAAACTCTTGCTCTGATCTTACAACCTGTATTTTATTAATAATCATAATATAAGTTGGCAACCCATTTAGGATTCAGTAGCAGGAATTACTCATCAGCCCATCTGCATCTGCTGCTTCCCCGTTTTGGTACTTACACTGATGCCTATTCACTTCCACAATTAAATTGAAAACACCTTATACTCCTATAGAATAGTTCTTCATATACCTCCTTAAGAAAATAAGATATGCCATACTGGGTCAGACCAAGGTCCATCAAGCCCAGTATCCTGTTTCCAACAGTGGCCAATCTAGGTCATAAGTACTTAGCAGTTTTCCCCAAAAGACACAGGTTCCATAATGCTTGTATTGGGTCAAGTAGTGATATCCTGGGTCCCTTTTATGTTCAGTTCCTTTTTTTATTAAATTTCAGCAAACATACACACACAATAAACCAAAACAGTTGAACAAGCGGTAGTAAAGCCAGAGTAACAGCAACAAACATCAGAATACAGCCCACACAAATAACTCCCCTGCTCACCACCACCCCCCAGCCCACTATCAGACAGGCGAGCATAGGGAACTGGCCGCCAGCAAACAGATAGATAGAACCCACCAAAGATCACAAAGCATTAGCACAGCTCCCACCACGTCTAAACCCAGAGGATCACTGCAAACAAAGGCAACAATACACAGCCCCTCTGCCAAGCCCCCCAGCCCAGGTGATCCTTGTGCTTGCTCCAACCCCTCTACCTACAACCCAACCCCCTGAACCCTCCTCAGCCCCCCCCCTTCTACAGTAACCACCCTCCCCCCTTCACCCCTACCCTCCTACTCTTTTCCCCCTCCCCCTCCCCCCCCCCCCATCAGACTCCGGGAGACGAGGGCAACTACATAACCACAGTAGGCCAGTCAAAAGGGGCAGGACTGTAATCCCAGTTCAACACTGAGAGGACCCGAGAAATAGGGAGGAGTCCAATAGTACTTTCAGAGTGCACCATAAGAAGTAAGGGAATGAGATATTGCAGCACTTACACAAACAGGAGGCTCTGGAGGGAATTAGAGGTTTAACAAAGCACTCCTAGTCTGTGTGGGGAGAGTGGTAATTAGGGGCATCCAGATCTCCAAGAATTTGTCCCACTGCGCTCCCCCAAGCCTCTTCGCTGTTAACCTTTCCATCTGCACCAACTCCACCACAGCCCTTTCCCACGTATCCAAAGTAGGAGCAGGCCCGTCCAACCAATGCCGCAAAATGACCAGTTTTACCATTAAGAAACACTTCTCCATCAAGGAACGCTGCGCCGAAGCCACCCACTGCCCCTCTAGATCCCAATCATGAAAGAGGCATAGGGCCGCACCCCCCTGGGCTCGTCTTCTCAACATGCCCGCCAATTGAGCCCCCACTTTCTCCCAGAGGGAACGGATTTTGGGACAGCTCCAGAATTTGTGCGTTATGGTTCCACTCCCCTCCCCGCACCATCTGCATTGATCACTGTCCCGGATACCCATTTTATACGCCCAATGGTCACTAATATACGCCCGCCATATGAATTTATAGTGCATTTCCTGAAGATAGACCCAGTGTCCACAGAGATGAATTTTCATGAACGCCCGTCTAAGACGATCCAGTGTAGCCTCTACCAACCCCTCTTTCTGCCACCGCTCGCTCAACCTCTGCAAATTAACTCTGGTCACCAATAGGGCACACCAACTCTCTCCTACTCTCCGTGCCCTTCCCCCCCCCCCCCTGCGCCACATCTTGCAACCACTCTTTAATACCCGCCTGGGCAGCCACTCCTGTAATCCTTCCCAATACGCTACCGGCGTAATGCCGGGCTTGCAGGTAACAGTAAAACTCATGATTAGGCAAAGAAAACTTCCTGGCCAATGTGGCAAAACACTCCACCCGCCCTCCAGGAGCATCACACAAATCCCCAAAAGAGATGAGGCCCTTCTGTGCCCGCGTCCTGAAAACCGGTATAGTTAGACCTGGAGCAAACTCAGGGTTTCCCACCAAAGGGAGCAGCAACGAGCAGCGCCAGTCCCAACCCCGTTTCCTACAGATTGCCTTCCACACTGCCCAGAGTGAGCCCACATAGGTCCCTCCCTTTACATCTGGCGGAAGTTTGTGTCCCTGGGCATGCAGGATATACAACCCCTGGCCAAAATTGTCAGCCCACTGTACCTGTGGCACAGGCGGACCGTCACCTTCCATTCCTACCAAAGCCGCCAAGTGGTGTGCCAGGTATCGCAGATTGTAGTTATGTACGGAAGGGAGCTCTAGACCACCCTCCTCCCTCTGCCGCATAAGGGCCTTTAAAGGTATGCATGCCCGCTTCCCCCTCCACAGGAAATGACTTAAGTAACGCTCAAAACGCTGCCAGTCTTTGCCCAAGACCCAAATCGGTAGCATCCGCAGAACATACAACCAGCGGGGCAGCTTCACCATAGTAAATAAAGCCACCCTACCCCTCAAAGACATAGGTAAAGCCAACCAACTCTGAAATGTTTTCCGTGCCCGCTCCAAAAGTCCCAGAATGTTGCATTCATAGACTTTCTCCGGAGCATCTGGCAACTGTATACCCAAATATCGAAACGCGCCCGAGGCCCATGTCAACGGGAACGGACCTCTCCAGTCCTGCTGAACCTTCCCACCAACATCAAGGGCCATAGATTTAGTCGAGTTAATTTTCAGACCCGAGAAGCTACCAAAGTATGTTATGATTTGAAGCGCCCTGGTCAGGGACGTCTGTGGGGCACTGAGACACAAGAGCATATCATCCGCAAAGGCACTCAATTTCATCTCCTCCTGCCCCCCCCCACACCCACCCCCACTATCTGAGAATCCTCCTGCAAAGCCTGCAACAGCGGCTCTAACGCAAGCACAAAGAGTAGAGGTGAGAGAGGACAGCCCTACTGCGTGCCCTGCTCAAGCGTAAAGGGCGCTGAGAATACTCCATTGACTCCAACTCTCGCCTGTGGTGCGGAATATAAAATCTGTACCCACTGCAAGAATACCCCCCCAAACCCAAATCTCCTCAGGGCCTCCCACAAATACTCCCACGCCACTCTATCACACGCCTTCTCTGCGTCTAGACTGGCCAGCAACAGGGGCTGTTTGTCTCTTAGGCAATACTCCATTCCCACAAGCATCCTCGCTATATTCCCCGAAGCTTCCCTGCCTTGTACAAACCCCACCTGTCTCGGATGAATCAAAGAAGGCAGGATAGAGTTCAACCTCTCCGCCAAAATAGAAGCCAAAAGCTTTACATCATAATTTATCAAAGATATTGGCCTATAAGAGGCCGGCTCTGTAGGGTCCTTCCCTTCCTTAGGTATAACTGTAATGTCAGCACACCGCATGTCCCTGGGGAAGCGTCCCTCAGTAAAAACCGTATCATACATAACCAAAAGGACCGGGGTAATCCTATTCTCCAAGATCTTATAATATTCCGCCCCAAACCCATCAGGGCCCGGGGCCTTATGCGATTTGCCTCTCCGAATAGCTCTCTGTATTTCCTTCCCTGAAAGAGGGGCGTTCAGAACGCTCATTGCCTCATCTCCCAGGGTGGGCAGGTGAAGGTCACTGAGAAATTTCCGCGCTGTCGCATAATCTCTCGCCGCCTCCGTGTACAAAGTGGCAAAGAAGTTTCTAAAAATAGACGCAATCTGATGCGATTCATGTTGCAGAGCCCCCCCTTCCGCCTTGAGCACCGGGATAAAGCGCGTACCTCCAGCATCCCTAACCAACCTAGCCAGCAAGCGACCCGACCGGTTCCCAAACCGATACAGCTGATGTTTATAGTATTACAGCTCATTCAAGGCCTCCTGAACCCTGACATACTCCTGCTGAGCGGCCTTGTTTCGCGTTCGAGCCTGCTTTCTCTGCAGCGCCATAAGAGAACGTTCCAGAACAAGCAGACTTTTGTCCAAGTGTTTGTGTCTACGGGCCGTGTAGGTAATAATAGCCCCCCTCATCACTGCCTTACTGGCTTCCCATAGCAAACGCGGAGAGCACTGCAGAGTATCATTGAACTCGAGGTATGCCTCCCATTGCCCAATCAAATACTTTCTAAAATCCTCATCTTCCCATAAGTAGGTGGGGAAACGCCATCCAGACCTACCCGGAGCATGCGCGTCCCAATGTATCCAAACTATCCCTTGATCCGAAATCATGACCGGTTCGATTTCTGCCTGGGACACATTGCTAAAGCTCCTTGCATTGACCAAGATATAATCTATACGAGACCATTTATTTATTTATTTAGACAGTTTTGTATACCGCCTTATCCTTCAATCAAAGCGGTCACAACACAATTGGGGGATACATTTAACACGCGGGGATATGAGACACATACACTAATACTTACAGGGAACATGGGCAATGGAGGGTTAAGTGGCTTGCCCAAGACCACAAGGAGCATCTGTGGGACTAGAAACCCCAGTCCTTCCGGCCCAAGGTTGCTGTCCTCTAGTGGGATTTGAACCCCCGACCTTCCGGCCTGAAGTACCGTGCCCCAACCATTAGGCTACTCCTCCCTCCCATGGGCTCTCGACTGGTGCGTGTACTCCCGCACCCTGGGGTGTAGTGCCCGCCAAACGTCTACCATCCCCCCCCCCATCCTACACAGATAGCCAATCCCCTTCTTAGTCCACCCCCCTGTTGCACACCCCCCAGATTTGTCCATCCCAGGATCATGCGGGCAGTTAAAATCGCCGGCTAGGATCAGCTTCTTCCCCTCCGCTTTCAAAATAAATGTCAACAACTCCTTAAAAAACCCGTGGTCATACACATTGGGGGCGTACACATTTCCCGACCATAGCTCTTGCGTATACATTCGTGCCCTCAAGAAGACATATCGCCCTTGGGGGTCAGCCTCACAGCACTCAACCTTCCAAGGTATACCACGTTTAACCAATACTACCACCCCCGCCTTTCTAGACCCAGATGAAGCCCCGTAAGAGGACGCCACCCAATCCCTTGCTAATTTCCCATGTTCTATGTCACTCATATGGGTCTCCTGCAGCAGCGCAATTTGCGCCCCCTTCCTCTTAAGTGCTTGCAATATCTTGGTGCGTTTTATCGGGGAGCCTATCCCCCCACATTCCAGGAAACAATCTTAATGTGGGTCATCGCTGTGTGCGCCCCAGGAGCTTTCTGCGAAGATTTTTTTCTGATTTGGCAGCTCAGGGTACTGCCCAGCCTTGGCCCCCCAAGCTTCACTCCCATGGCCCCCATGAACATCTCCTCACAAGCCTTGTTCCGTGCCTGCCCTTCCCCCCCCACCCCTCTTCCCTTCCCCCCCCCTCTTCCCTTCCTCCCCCCACCCCTCTTCCCTTCCCCCCCATCACAGCCCACCCTACCCTCCCCCCTCTCAGCTTAAGAGCCTCTGCCAAACTCCCCCAATGGGATAGATCACTGTCCACACGTCCGGGCCGCTCCCCCCCAGCACTGTCAAAAAAGAGAAAAGGTAAGGGGGGGAGGGAGGCCAAGCGTGTCTAAACCACATAAAATGAAAACAAGGAGCTGTCCCCGTAGACATTAAAACTCAACAACATTAGTCAGTCCAGTTTGAGGCGCAATGAGCAATACTGCCCCAGCCACTCCAGCCACCGCAAACCAGTCTGGGTGCTAGCGGCAATGCTCATGCCCGAAAATGCACACGGTTCGCACAGTCTCATGTCATGGACCAGGCTTCATTTGTTTGCGGTCTGGCCTGGAAGCAGGGTACCCACAAATTGTTTTGCAGCCCGGGATTGATCAGAAGTGTGCGTCATCCCTTCGTGGAAAATTCTGAGCAAAGCTGGGTAGATGAAGCGCAAAGCAGATTCCTGCACCCGCCAACTCATTGCAAAGAGGTGCAAATTCCTTCCGTTTTACCGCCAAGGTTGCGGAGTAATCTTGAAACATAAGGATCGAGTGCTTGTCCAGTTGCAAGGATCTCCGCTTACGATAAGCCTGCAGTAACGCTGTTTTGTGTTGAAAATTCAACAGCCTGGCCAGCACCGGTCTCGGTCTTTCATTGGGGCCCCTCTTCGGACCCAAACGGTGCGCCCTCTCCACTATGATTTGTCCTTGTAGCTCCACCAGGCCCAACTCCTTTGGCAGCCAAGTTTCAAACAAACCAGCAAGTTGTTGATCTGAACAGGTCTCCGGCACTCCCACCAAGCGTAGATTATTCCTGCGGGATCTGTTCTCCAAATCATCCACTTTAAGAAGTCGCGTGTCAATCTCTTTCTGGTGTCTTTTAGCATCGGCTTCCCGCTTCACCTCGCTTTCCTCCAGTACTGTAATACGCTGTTCAGCCTCCTCCACTCTCCGGGTAATTTCGGCATACGTCTCTGCCATTTCCTCCAATTTCTGCAACACGGAGTCAAATTTAGGCTCCAGGAGCTTAGCCACCTCGTGCGCCAGTTCCTCCGCCCCCGACTCTCCAGTTCCAGAGCCAGGGGAAATCCGGACTCGTGCTGGGGTGCGGAGCGGTCGCCATCTTTGACTCGCGGGGCCCATGCGCCTTCTCTTTCTTTGCCGCAGAACGCATGCCGTTGCCGTTACCGCCGCTTCTCCTAGGCTCTCCGGGGCACTCTCGTTACTCAGCCTTATCTCCCCACACACCCGCACCGGGATTAATGCAGATTTCCTGTCGGTTCAGGGGAACGGCCCGGGAGCGCAATGAGGACACGTCCTCACTCGCTCATGTGCTCACATGATCCCCTGGGTCCCTTTTAATAATGGTTTTTGGACCTTTTGCTCCAGGAACTTGTCCAAACCTTTTTTTAAACCCAGCTACACTAACAGCTTTTACCACATCCTCCGGTAACAAATTCCAGAGTTTGATTACACGTCGAGTGAAAAAATATTCTCTTATTAGTCTTAAATAGGTTCATTGCATGTCCCTTAGTCTTTCTATATTCTGATGATGTAAACAATAGATCTACGTTTACCCGTTCCACTCCATTAATTTATAGACCTCATATCTCCCCTCAGCCGTCTTTTTCCAGGTTGAAGAGCCCTAAACCTTTTAGCCTCTCTTCATAGGGGTATCCTTCCATCCCCTTTACCATTTTGGTGACTCTTCTCTGTACCTTTTCTAATAACGCTATATCTGTTTTAAGATACAGCAACCAGAATTGCACACAATATTCAAGGTGCTGTTGCACCATGGAGCGATACCAAGGCATTATAATATCCTTTGTTTTATTTTCTATTCCTTTCCTTATGATACCTAGCATACTATTTGCTCTCTTGGCCGCCGCCGCACACTGGGCAGAAGGTTTTAACATGTTATCCATGATGACGCCTAAACCTTTTTCCTGGGTAGTGATTCTTAATGTGGGACCTTTCATCATGTAACCATAGTTTGGGTTGTTCTTTCCTAGGTGCATAACTTTGCACTTGACCACATTAAATTTCATCTGCCATTTGGATGCCCAGTCTTTCAATTTATCAAAATCCTCTTGCAATTTTCCACAATCCTCATGGGTTTTAACCACTTTACATAGTTTTGTGTGATCTGCAAATTTGATAACTTCACTCGTTATTCCCAGTTCCAGGTCATTTATGAATATGTTAAAAAGCAGCAGACCTAGCACAGGTCCCTGGGGTACGCCACTATTCACCTTTCTCCATTGGAAAACTTGGCTATTTAGCCCTACCCTGTGCTTTCTATCTTTTAACAAGTTCATGATCCACAATAGTAGACTGCCTCCTATCCCATGACTTTAGTTTTGCCAAAAGTCTCTGAGGGACCTTGTCAAAAGTTTTCTGAAAGTCCAGATACACGATATCAATTGACTCATTTTTGTCTACCTGTTTATTCACACCTTCAAAAAACATAACGGATTAGTAAGACAAGACATTCCTTGGCTAAAGCCATGACGGCTGTCTCCCATAAAGCCATGACTATCTACATGTTGAGTAATTTTGTTCTTTGTGATGGTTTCTACCATTTTCCCGGTACTGACATCATGCTCACTTGTCTGTAGTTTCCCGGATCACCCATGGAACCTTTTTTTTTTTTTTTTTTTAAATTGGCGTTACATTGACCATCCTTCAATCTTCAGTTATTACAGATGATTTTAATGATAGTTCTCAGATTGCAGACCTACTATTAGTAATCTCATATTTCAGTTCTTTCAACACCCTTGGATGTACACCATCCGGTCCAGGTGATTTGCTACTCCTCAGTTTATCGAGTAGTTGTAATACTACTTCCCGCTGTGTTTCAATTCTTCCCAATATCGCCTTTAAATACCACTTCAGTAACGGGTAACATCCCTACATTTGCCTCAGTGAAGACCGAAGCAGAGAATTCATTAGTCTCTCCACTATGGCCTTGTCCCCTCTTAGTGCCTCTTCTACCGCTCTATCATCTAATGATCCAACTGAATCTTGCAGATTTTTTTGCCACGAATGTACTTGAAAAAATCTTTATTATGCGTTTTTGCTTCCACAGAAAGCTTCTTCTCAAATTCTCTCTTCCTTATCGTCCCTTTACTCTAGTCCTGGACCTCTGGGGTTTTATGCTCCTCCTCCAGCAGCTTTGGAGACTGATAACGTCATTCTCTTGTGATGACACTAGTATATCCCCGCAGGATCCGCCTCCTCACACCAGTTGCCTGTCTGTCTCCAAGCAGCTGGAGGACTGGTGAGCCTGGAGGTCCGGGCTCACTGTTAGAGGAACAAAGGAACAATTAAGGAGCAATTGATTGGTCTTAGAGGACAGAAAGAGAAAGGGAGAATTAGTTCAGGGGGTGTTTTTCTTTCTTTACCAGCTGTATTGAGGCCCCCTCTCCTCCCTTTGTACCGTTAATTTCTCGGATTGTCTTCAGGGGCCATCTATCCCTCCATAGGACTCCGGGTCCCGATTTCAGTTCAGAACTGCGGGACTGAGGCGGTGTGGCTTTCAGTTGGCGTGTTCAGAAGATCTGCCTGTTAGCGCTCTGAAGCACACTGTGGGAGCTGACAGGACATGAGGGTGGCCTCGCTCCTCCCGGGCTCGGATCGGCTCCCGATGCTGAAACAAGCAAGTTGGTGGAGCAGGAGTCTCTCTCTCCCTCTCCCTCTCTCCCCACCCCTGCAGGCTCCCTTCCGGGCTCGGATCAGATCCCAAGCTGTCAGTGGGGCGGGAGATGACAGAAGTGATCTCTGTGAGATTTCAACGGTCAGTCAGTAAGTGAGGCACATGGTCGGCTGCAGGCCTACCGCGTGTCGGCAACGCGGGAGGCACCATCCCTGACCCGGGGCCTTCAGGGGCATGTAATTTCAGCGGGAAGCTTCGTTTTTGCCGCTGCCCAGTATTTTCTAGCTCGGGGGGGGGGGGGGGTTTAGCTGTCCCACAGGCTTACAGTTTAAAAATAAATAAAATAAATAAGGCTGTCACGCTTTCTCCGACTAGAGACACAGTGGGGAGGCTGTATAAGGGATGCCTTTGAGGCTGCAGTGTGTGGTCTGTGGGACTAGACGGGGGCGGTTTCGGAAACAGGCATCTGTAGATGGTGTGCGCAAGAGGCTGAAGCTATGGAACACACCTTGGAGGGGGGAGTGGAGGTCCAGGGACTTCCAACGGCTCGGCTGGACCCGGGTTCCACCAGAATTGTCACATAGAGAGCCGGTAGCGGGGCCGTCGTCTGCTCCAGATATCCCCCCTACACAGACGGCCTTACCGGGAGGCCTAGCAGCCATATTTTCCCCAGAGTTTGTGGCGCTCATTCAGCAGGCTTTCGGGGGGGGGGGGGGCAGGAAGGCCTAGCGTCTATCTGGGGATGGGGGGGGCAGTCGGAGAAGAGACCTGGGACCCCCCCCTGAGTGTAGGAGCAGCAGGTAGCCTGGCGAAGAGGGCCAGGATGGAGAGAGTGCAGAAGGATCAGTCAATAGCCTCGGAGGGGCCCCCTTCCGATGAAGGAGATCCAGACGAGGAGTTGGAAGACGATCTGGAGGAAGGAGAGATCCTGGACAGAGAGGACCAGGCTAGGGTGATCCGCCTGTTCAGGAGAGAGGAGTTGCCTGCACTCATTGCGGAGACATTGAAGGCGCTTAATATGCTGGTGCTGGGGCCAGCAGAGGATGCTATCTTTAGAGGATCCCTTCCTGCAGGTGTTTCGGAAGAATCAGAGGGCCTTTCCGGTGCACAGAGTGCTGTGTGAAATGATCCAGGAAGAGTGGGACATGCCGGAGGCGGCATTGAAAGGCTCCAGAGTCATGGGACGCCTGTACCCGCTGGTGGACCAGGATAAAGAATTATTTAAGTCTCCGAAGGTGGATGCTGCCGTTTTGGCGGTTACAAAGACCATCACTATTCCGGTGGAAGGCAGTGCAGCACTCGAGGATACCCAAGACAGAAGATTGGATTCATTGTTAGAGCATTGACGTCGAACACCTGTTTTATTGATTTAGGCGGCTATTTGTGGAGTGTGGGTGGCGAGGGCCTGTCTACGCTGGTCCCAAGATATTAAAGACGAGCAGGGTGAAAACATGGCAGGGCTGGCCAGAATGGAGTCAGGAGCGGCTTACCTGGCAGATATTCATTATGACCTTATTCGAGGGTTGTCTAAGAGCATGGCGTCAGTGGTAGCGGCTCAAATGTATCTTTGGCTGCGCAATTGGGCAGTAGACTGGTCTTCTAAGTCCAGGCTCAGTAAGCTTCCGTTCAGGGGAAAGCGTCTCTTTGGAGAGGATTTGGACAAGCTGGTAAAGGATCTGGGGAAGTCTAAGGGCGGTAGGCTGCCTGAAGACAGACAGAAGCAGGGGCGGTCGACTCCCGCGTCCAGGGAGCAGCAGAGGGAGTTTTATCGTTTTTCGCTTTCCAAGATTTAACCAAGCGCAGCAGGGTCGCTTTCCCAGTAGAGGTTATGGGTTTCGTGGATTTCGGGGAGCAGGCAGAGGTTTCTGACCTCTTCTGCGAATCTGCAGAAGTCACAATGAAGTCACGGAAGCCCAGGGAGAGCTGGTGCCCGTAGGAGGTCGGCTACGGGAGTTTTACCCTGCCTGGGCCCGGGTTACATCAGACCGCTGGGTATTGGAGGTCATATGAGAAGGATAAAAGACATGGGGAGAGGTGGCCTGCACAGAGTGGCACCTGCTCCTGCCATCTTACTCCGGCCATCTTACTGGGCAGACTAGATGGACCATACTGGTCTTTATCTGCCGTCATTTACTATGTTACTATGTTACTATGATATGCGCTGGAGCTTCAGAGGCCGGTAAAGGATTCTTTCGTGTGGTCGCCATGCAAGGTGCCAGCTAAGGTGGCAGCGGTGCGGGAGGCGGTACAGAGGCTGCTCGAGCTCAACACAGTGGTTCCTGTACCCCCAGACCAGTGCGGCTACGGTCGATACTCCATTTACTTTGTGGTGCCGAAAAAGGAGGGAGCTTTTTGGCCAATTCTGGACCTCGGAGTAAATTGTTGCTTACGCGTGTCTCTCATTTTTGGATGGAAACTCTGAAGTCTGTGATCGTGGCAGTGCGGGAAGGCAAGTTCCTTACTTCCCTAGACCTGACAGAGATGTACTTACATATTCCTATCGGGCAGGAACATCAGACGTTTCTCAGGTTTGCGGTGCCCCAGGGGCATTCCCAGTTCCAGGCATTGCTGTTTGGGCTAGCAGCAGCGCCATGGGTGTTCACCAAGGTAATGGTTGTAGTAGCGGCGGCGTTACAAAAGGGGGTGTGCTCGTGCATCCTTATCTGGATGACTGGTTGGTTAATCCGGGCGAAGGCCAGGGCAGAAAGTGAATCGGCTACGGCCAGGTGGTTGCGTTCCTGCAGAGTTGGGTGGTCACTATGACAAAAAGCAGGTTGGTGCCATCGCAACAGCTAGAATATTTGGTTTGATACCAAGACAGGAAGTGTGTTTCTGCCACCGCAGCAAGCTCAAGGCTTGCGAAGGCTGCTCAGGCAGTTTCTGAGCAGAGCGTCTCCCATGGCATGGCATTATCTGCAGCTGCTCGGGGACATGGCAGCGACGCTAGAGCTTGTTCCGTGGGCAAGGGCTCACATGAGGCCATTGCAGAGGGCATTGCTCAGGCAATGGTCGCATCAGGACGATCCTGTCACTCGGAGGCTAAGGTGTCTGCTGGAGACGCGAACAGCTCTTCAGTGGTGGTTAAGGGCGGGGTGCTTAGAGAGGGGAATGCCATTAGGGATAACCAACAAGGCAGCTCTAACAACGGATGCCAGCCTCTTGGGCTGGGGAGCTCATTTCCAAGAACGCTATGCCCAGGGTCCGTGGACTAATCAAGAGAAGAGCTGGTCGATTAAACAAATTGGAATTAAGAGTGGTGACGCTAGCCTTATGGAACTTTCTCCCTTATCTTCAAGGCAGAGCCATTCGAGTGTTTTCAGACAACGCGATGGCGGTGGCCTACATCATTCGTCACAAGCAGAGACCGAGAATCTGTTTGCATGGGCTAAGGACAATCTGCTAGCCTTGTTGGTGGCTCATGTAGCAGGAGTAGACAACGTGGAGGCCGATTTCTTGAGTCGGGTGAAGGTAGACCCGGGGGAGTGGGTACTTCATCAGGAGGATTTTGAGATGTTGGTGCGTCGTTGAGGACACCTGGTGATGGATCTCATGGCGACGTTTCAGTCGGCAAAGCTGAGCCGCTTCTTCAGTAGAAGAAGGGAGAGGATGTCAGAAGACCTGGATGCGCTCATTCAGCGCTGGCCAGAGGGCAGCTCTTGTATGTGTTTCCTCTGTGGGTGTTAATAGGAAGGCTGCTACAGCGTGTAGAGCGTCACGGGACGAGTGATCATGATAGCTCCAGATTGGCCGAGGCGTCCATGGTATGCGGATCTGCAGAGACTCTTAGTGGAAAAGCCGTGGCGGCTTCCTTCTCGGACAGATCTATTGTCTCAGGGTCCTCTACGCATGCCTCACGTGGATCAGGTCTCGCGCATCTGGCGGGTGTTTGAGGCATGGTGTGGAGAATGCTAATGCGAGGCCTTGAGGGCGTCGATTCCGGTGGTGCTGGCTTTTCTGCAGGATGGGCTGGATAAGGGGTTAGCGGCCGCATTCTTGTGGGGGTACAGATAGCAGCGTTGTCCTGTTATAGAGGAAGGGTAGCAGGCGAAGGGCTAGGTACTCATCTGGATGTTAGAAGGTTTTTAAGGGCGGTCTCTCTGAGGCTGCCGTGTAGACAGGTGGTGCGAAAGTGGAATCTCCCTTTTTGTTTTGGAAGTTTTGAGACGCAAACAGTTTGAGCCTCTGGCGACAGCTTCCTTAAAGGACCTTAGCTTAAAGTGGTGTTTCTGGTAGCTATTAGCTCAGCTAGGAGAATTTCTGAGTTGCAAGCTTTGTCATGTAAGGAGCCCTTTTTGACCTTTTATGATTCAAAGATGGTTTTGCGACCAGTGCCATCCTTTTTGCCCAAGGTGGTTTCGGCGTTTCATGTGAATGAAGTCGTTTCTTTGCTGGTGTTCAGCAAACAGTGGGAGTGCTCCTTCACGGAACATCTGCACCTTCTGGACATTCGAAGGACGTTAAAGTATCTTCGTAGGATGGCAGAATTTCCTAAGTCAGATAAGCTTTTCATTTTGTTTGCGGGGTCAAAGAAAGAGGCAGCGTCAAAGGCTACGATTGCCAGGTGGATTAAGGAGGCCATAGCATCCGCTTATGTTTTAAAAGGGAAAGCGGTGCCAGAGGGTCTCAAGGCGCATTCCACTAGAGCGCAAGTGGTGTCTTGGGCTGAGTTCCGGTTGGTGCCTCCGGTGGAAATTTGTAAGGCGGCGACATGATCCTCCTTTGGTAGGCATTACCATCTGGATATTCAGGCGGGCAAGGATACCACGTTTGGATCAGTAGTGCTTCAGGCTGGTCTATCAAGTCCCTCCCATTGAGTGCATTCACTGCTCTGTTACATCCCCAGAGGTCTGGAACTAGACTAGAGGGACGATAAGGAAGGTGAAGTTAGACTTACCTGCTAATTGTTGTTCCTTAAGGAACTCTAGTCTAGTCCTGTATCCCTCCATGATTTCTGTGTGCTAGTGCCTGAAGCGATCGAGAGAGGACAGGTAAGACAAACCGGCTTCTATGCATGGGGATTAACTTGGGGCACTATCCTCCCTGAAAGGAGTGGGGGCAGGCCTAATTCTTTAAGTTAGTAAGGTTGCTAGTAATGTTACGTGTGTTTCCCCCCCCCCCCCCCACAAGAATTTAAGAATCAAAAGAACTGGAAGGGAACAAGTTCTAAAGACCTGGTTAGGTTTGCTAGTAGTAGTTCGGCTACTTAATTGTTGCTCTGAGTCTGCTTTGCCAATAGGTTACTGGTGTGAGGAGGCGGATCCTGCGGGGATATACCAGTGTCATCACAGGAGAATAACGTTCTCAGTCTCCAAAACTGCTGGAGGAGGAGCATAAAACCCTAGAGGTCCGGGACTAGACTAGAGTTCCTTAAGGAACAACGATTAGCAGGTAAGTCTAATTTCACCTTTGCCTGCCTTATCAATGCCTTGCATCTATCTTGCCAGTGCTTGTGCTGTTTCCAGTTTTCGTCATTTGGCTCTCTTTTCCATTTCTTGAAAGATGCTTTTTGGCAACAGCCTCTCTGACCTCGCCTTTAAACCATGCTGGCAGTTTTTAATCTTTGCAACTGCTCCTTTTAGGGTTTTTTTTTCTTAACTATTTTCCTCATTTTATCAGTCTCCCTTTCGAAAGTTTAAAAGGTAGTACTGGGCATTTCCTTACGATCCCTCCTCCATTAATAACGTCAAATGCGTTCATGCTATGATCACTATTGCCAAGTGGCCCTAACACCCTTTATCTCTTGCACCAGATCTGGTGTTCCACTAGGTCCAAAATGGCTTCCCCCTTCATCTTGGCCTATTCTTAACTGAAATCCTTTATCAAAGGATGTGCTTGTTCCTCAGTGGAAGAGACCTCTTTCGACATCCTTAATACAGGCCAGGGAATTAAATGCCGAAGATATGAAAATTATTGAAAAACTGCTATAACTTTTTTTTTACACAGCATATTAAATAAAACAGCATTGCAACATGCATGGAAACATGTACAGTTGCTTTAATGTATAGCAGTGTCAGAGGAAGGAAGTGACATCACTTGGCACATGGCCCAGCTTGATTTTTTAGCTCTGGTTGGCAGTATAAATTAAGGTTTTTTTTTAGATGAACCTAGAGTTGCCACAAGACAGGATAAGTTTGGAAAATTGGCTGGGATATGACAAAAAGCAAACTGGATGATTTAAAAAAGATTTTTCCATGTAATCAGGAAGGGGCCTGTTTTGGGAACTGGAATGGAGCGCATGCAGACGCTGAGACTCTGAAATTGCCTCTGATTCGTCGACTGATTTATCTGTGGATCCTGAACCAGTGACAGTTGAAATGATGCCGAGAGAACTGAAACTTGATCGGATGTCTGAATTTGACAGGTGGGTGGCAGAGACGAATGTAGACATTGCAGAACGGGGGGGGGGGGAGGGGGCGGCGGCGGCGGCGAATAGAAGAGACTGAACAGGAGGTGGAGGCCCAAGAAGAAGCTTTAGTTGGGTGTGTTGTAGAGAATGAATAAAGTAGGAATGCTATGGAGTGAGCTCCAGAATAGGCTTAGAGGATTTAGAAAACTGGACCCGGAGTTGGAACACTTTGCTGATGCAGAAGCAGTGACAGGACGGATCTTGTATATTCTGCAAAAGGATTCGGTAGGTGAGTCAAGCCCTGTGGGTATAGAAATTGAGAGAGTGCATCGTGGATTGGGCTGGTCAATTGCGGGACATTGTTTGCGTGAGCGTCACACAAAAGATGCTACTTTAGCGGGAAGCAAAGACAGCAATGTTGCTGCTGAAGTTTGAAGGTCATAAAATTTGAAGGATATGGATACTAGTCTGATCTAATCTTTCAAAAATGGCATTAGTATTGAAGTTACCACGGTTTTGCGGAGGGGAGAAGTAAGTTCTCGATAGCTGCATCCTGAAGGACTTGAATTCGCTAAGAATGACATCGCCTATAAGGTGCACATCTTTTGAGGAGGCCCTGAAGATGCTGAAAGAGGCTGGCTTGGAGCATGCTATTCAGAAACAATCGTTGGAATCTTCCCAGGATGTCCAGCCATAGTTGCTGTCAGAGAGCCTCAGTGGGAGGACAGCAGCTTAAGAGACAGTCGGATGGCTCAAAGCCACCTGTGACATGATTGCATGGCTGTATTGTGGGATACTTCTTTTTTTTTTTTTCCCCTCACTTTTGGGCGTGGAGTACACCAGATTTTAAGGATGGAAGAATTCTGAGGAGTTGAATATCAACTGGATTTGTTTTGTTTTTATAGACTTTAAAGTTGGGACATAATTTTTTCCCTTCCTGTTTTCTTTCCCCAAAAACCCTTGTTTTGTTCCCACAGCTTGTTTCTGTTCTCCTTTCCCTCTCCATTTTTCTCTTTTTCTTTCCTATTGTTTGTGGTATAATAGTAGAGATTGGGGGGGTGTTTGGAGAGGAAAAGGGGGGGAGCTGGTTGATTATTTTATGTCTGATTATGTATTGGCTTGTTATGTATATTTGCTTAGCTCTATTTTTGAGGGAGATATGCTTTAGGAGATGGTGTTAAGGTGGAACTTTATAGTTTAAAAATGGAGCTCTTGGAGGGAGAGGGGTTGTCGCTTCATATTATGTTGACTTTTCTGGGTAGGGTGGTGGGAATAGGTAGAAAGGGGGAATTGGACATTTTTATATAAGTATGGGATGGGAGTGTTTCGAGAAATTGTATTAATGGCATTGATACAATGTAAGTTGAAGTTGCTGTTCTTAGGTGGGAGTGTTGGTGCGGGGGAAAAGAGGATATGGGAAAGTTATGTAATGTTTAATAGGGTGGGGAGTGTGTGAGGTATATTGAGTGGAGGGGTGGAGGAAAGTTGTATGATTCCTAGTGTGGTGAGGTTTTAAATTATGACTTATAATTGTGCTTATAGGGGTGGGGTTCATTGGGGTGAGTGAGTTGTTATGTTTAGAATGGTGGTGCAAGGAGCTTGAATGTGTGCGGGGAGATGTGGAAGTGGTGATAACTGTTGGGGTGTGGGGGGTACAAGTTGGGATAGTCTGTGTTTTGAATGGCGTTGGAGATCTGGGTGGGCATGGAAAAAAGGGGGGGTGGATTGGATAGGCTACCTGACAGGGGGTGCATTTCTCTGATAACACAGACCAGTGGATCTGGATGGATAGATGGATGGGGGGGGGTGGTAGGGGAAGGGGGATATTGGTGTGATCTGGAGCAAGATTTGGAAGGTAGGTATTTTGGAAGGCTGTAGTCAAGGGGTGGGGTGGAAGGGGGGCAGGTACTCTTGTCTTGGAATGTGGCTGCTGTGAGCTCCCCAAGTAAGATGAGGCAAATCTTGACACTGTTACGGAAACAGAATGCGCATGCGGCCCTACTACAGGAAACACTTAACTGAGGTGGAGCATGAGAAATTAAGAACGGGGTAGGTTGGGAAATGTTAAGCGGCCTTTGCTCCCAAAGCTCAGAAAGCAGGGGTGACTATACTTATCCATAGAGATTTCCCTTCCATGCGACACAAGGTGATAAGGGATGGGGGGAACGTTATGTGGGTGTGCTAGGTGATTTTTGGGAAGAATTATTATGGATCTTTTGGTATATTTTCCCACGGGGTCTAATTAGGTTTGCCAACTGGCTCCAGATGCGCTCAACAGGCTTGATCCAATGCTGGGTTTACCCCATTGTATACAGGGACTTGCATATCCCTGCATGCAATGGTGTAAACACAAGACTGATCAAGCTTGTTGGGCACATCTGGAGCCAGTTGGCAACCCTAGGCCTAATGAAGGATTTTTTGGGGAAATGGAAGATTTGTACAGGTGAGTATAATATGGTGACGGACCCGGTGCTTGATATACAATCAGTGGAGTGAAGGATGGGAAATCCTAGTACCTTGTTTGTTGATTCTGCTGTGTTTGGCAGTTTACTGCATATGTGGCATGTATTCCATCCTAATGATTGGGAATATACCCATAGTTCTAGAGCCCACCCATATTGGTACCGGTTAGACTATATGTTGACCTTGGTGTCCTTTATTGCCTAAAGTAGAATCGCTGAGATTGGGCCCTTATCAATTTCTGATCATGCCCTGGTGGTGGTGAAGCTTTTGTTTTATAAGGTGGAGAGAGGGAGTGTGTGTTTGGCCTAAGCCCATGGGTCTACAGGCGGATCCCGAATTTGCAGCATACTTGCAGCAACAGTGGCAAGAATACGCTGATTTAAATAAGGAACAGAGTGAATTTCTGTTTGGGAATCTGGGAAAGCAGTGATACGGGGCGCTATTATCGCATTTAGAAACATAGGCCATGTGGTCTGTCTAGTCTGCCCTTCCATATCTACTACAATAGTCCCCTTTTTATCTTTAGAGGTCCTCAGTGTTTGTCCAATGCTTTTTTTTTTTTTTTTAAATTCAGATTCTGTCCTCGTGTCCACCACCTCCACTGGGAGACTATTCCACACATCTACCACTCTTTCCGTAAAGAAATATTTCTGCATATTACTCCTGAGTCTATCTCCTTTCACTCTCATCCTATGTCCCTTAGTAGCAGAGTTTTGCCTTCAATTGACCACGAAGGTATTTAAATGTCTCTATCATATTGTCCCTATTCCTCCTTACCTCTAAAGTATACATATTAATATTTTTAAGTCTGTCGTCATATGCATCATAATGAAGACCACTAACCATTTTAGTAGCCAACCTCTGCACTGACTTAAACCTGCCTATATCCATTTCAAGGTAGTCTCCAGAATTGCACCCAACCCTCCAAATGATCTCACCAGAGACTTATGCAGAGGCTGGCCATTCCTGCTGGCCATTCCTCTCCCTATACATCCAAATATCCTGGCTTTCGCAGTCACCTTTTTCTAACTGTTTAGCTACTTTAAGATCGTCGGACACAATTTATGCCCAGGTCCTGCTTTTCTTTTGTGGACAGAAGTACCTCACCCCATACACTGTACAGCTTCTTTGGATTTTTGCAGCCTAAATGCATGATCCTGCATTTTTTTTTTAAGCATTACATTTCTGCTGCCATATTCTAGACCATTCTTCAAATTTAGCTAGATACAACCTCATGTTGTTGACTCCTTCCTGTGTGTCTACTCTATTGCAGATTTTGGTATTGTCTGCAAACAAGCAAACCTTATCTGACAGTCCTTCTGCAATGCCGCCAACAAAGATGTTAAACAGAATCAGACCAAGGACAGATCCCTGTGGAACACCACTGGTAACCACCTCCTCCTCAGAGTGAGCTCCATTTACCCGTTCCTGTTGTCGCCTCCCACTCAACCAATTTCTAATTCAATCAGTAACTTTAGGATCCATCCCTAGGGTGCTCAGTTTGTTTATAAGTTGTCTATGTGGAATGGTGTCAAAGGCTTTACTGAAATCTAAATAAACCACATCTAGGGCTCTCTTCGCCAATCAAAGAAATCAATCTGATTTGTCTGACAAGACCTGCCTCTGGTGAATCCATGCTGCCTCGGATCCTGCACTCCATTGGACTCAGATACCTCACTATTCTCTCCTTTAGTAGCCTTTCTAATAATTTGCTAACCACAGAGGTTAGACTAACCAGCCTGTAGCGCTCAATGTCATCCTTAGGTCCGCTTTTGTGTAAAGGGACCACATGTGCCTCTCTCCAGTCCTCTGGCACCACTCCTGACTCCAAGGCCAGACAGTGGAACTGCTAGAACGTCCCCGTTCCCTCAGTCGTCTTGGATGTATTCCATCTGGACCCATGGCTTCGTCTACTTTTAGTTTAGCTAGTTCCTCTTGAACGCAGTCTTCTGAAAATCCTTCAAGATTCCCGTTGCTTCTTTTGCTATTTGTGGGTGTTTTTCTGAGGCCCTGTTTCATCCCTTCATCTGTGAACACAGAACAGAAATATTTGTTTAGCAATTCTGCTTTATCCTCATCAGTTTCTGCATATTCCTTCCCTTCACCCTTGAGTCTGACAATACCACTTTCCTTAGCGTCCCTCTAGTCTAGTCCCGAACCTTAGAAGTTGTGTACGTCCTCCCGCAGCTTGGAGACTGAGCATGTCACAGTTTTGATGACACCAGTATAAGTATTGCAGGGACCACCTTCTTGCTCCAGTTTTCAGTCTCCAAGCAGCGGAAGGAGGCACGAGTTCTGAGGCTCGGGACTCGCTGAAGGAATCATTAATGATTTTTTAGATAGGGACTAGGCTGCAGTCCCTTTAAATCGGTGAATTTTTGAGATAAGGAGAACTACGTCTGGAAGTTGGAGAGCTGGCCCCCCCGTCCCCCCCCTCTGAGATACTTATCGGGTGCAGAGCAGAGTGTGGGAGACGAGAGCGGGTACTCTGGTATCTGATCCCCCACAGTGGGTGAGGAACCGTCGAGGGCTACCTCTCGTGCTGGGTGGAAGGCACAGTGAGCTGAGCAGCGGTAAAAAGTGCTTCATCAGTCCTGAGGAGGCCGGAGAAGTTGGACAGCGGGGAGAGAAGTGCTGGTGGCAGTTGGATCACGGCACCGGTGAGTGGATTTGTCTGCTATGGGGGATTAAGCGCTGGTAGACAGGTGAAAGAGAGTAGTCCCGGCGGCCATTTTACCGCCACGTGGTTTTTTGGTGGGAAGGAAGGGCTGCAACGGGTGCCGGTTTTTAAGTGGTACCAGTTTTAGGAAATGGGGGTAGAAGACAGGATAAGGTGAAAGTTTTGTGTGAGAAGGATTAAAAAAAAAAAAAAAAAAGCACACTTTTTAAGGTGTACAAATATGTATGCCTTCTAAACCTTGCTGCCTCTGTGGGATCCGGAGGGGGTCTGTTTCAGAGGCGGGTGTGTGTAGTGGTTGTGCACACGAAGCATCGAGGTCGGGCATGGAAGAGCATAGTGGGGCAGAGGTGACAAAGGAGGTCTTGGGGGCAGGGGAGCCCCTTGATGCCCTCATGCTGCTTCAGGAGCCGGTGCCGGGTCCATCTTCGGCGCCAGATGGTCTTTTGTCCCAAGCTTCTATTCAGGGGGATTTGGGAGCGAATTGTTTTTTTTTCACAACAGTTTATGGTCCTGCTACAGCAAGCTCTTGGGGCCAACTTTGCGGGGCCTGGAGGGGAGGTAGCGCCAGGACCCAAGAGGCAGGAGACCCCACTGGAGGTGGAGACGGGGGGGTGGGGGGTCCTGAGAAAAAGGCCAAACTAGCAGTGGACAGGACAGACCTGGAGGTGCAGTCGGGTGGGGAGGGGGGGGGGGTTGGAGGACTTGGACTTGGACCCAGATCTGGAGGAAGGCGAGTTAGCAGAACCGGAGGACCTGGCGAGGGTGGTCCGGGTATTCTGGAGAGAGGAGCTTTCAGCGTTGATTGCAGAGACAATGAGGGCTTTGAATATGCTGGCCGAGGAGGATCCATTGTTACAGGTGGTACGGAAGTCTCAGCGGGCGTTTCCGATTCATAGGGTGTTTAAGGAAATGATACAGGAAGAGTGCAATACGCCGTAAGCAAGTATCAAAGGTTCCCGGGTGTTGAACAGGTTGTATCCGTTGCAAGAGTCTGAAAGGGAACTGTTTACACCCACTAAGGTGGATACTGCGGTGTCCTCGGTTACTAAGAAGACTACCATCTCCGTAGAGGGTAGTGCTGCGCTGAAAGATACCCAGGATAGGAAGCTAGATATGCTTCTATGACAGGTGTTTGAGGTTAATGCTCTCTCCATGCGGGCTTCAATTTGTGGAACTTGGGTGGCGAGGGCATGCTTGAGATGGGCCCAAAGGATGAAGGGACTACAGGTAGAAGGGACGGTTGAAGAAGCGGCTCGGATGGAGTCGGGAGCTGCGTATTTAGCAGATAATCAGTACAACCTTATCAGAGGGTTGGCAAAGAGTACGGCGTCGGTGGTGGCGGCGGCAAGGAGATCCCTCTAGCTCTGGAATTGGGCGGCGGACGCGGCGTCCAAAGCTCGACTAGGAAAGCTCCCCTTTAGGGGTAAGCTTCTCTTTGAGGAAGATCTAGAGAAGCTAGTGAAGGATTTAGGAGACTCAAAAGGGGGCAGATTGCTGGAGGATAAGGTCAAGCAGGGGCGTCCGGTGACCCCTTCTCAGAGTTTAGGTGTTTTCGTCAGTTAAGATTTGGTCAGTTTCAGAGAGGATGTTTTCAGTACAGAGTTTCGGGGATTCAGGGGAGCAGGCAGAGGTTTTGGTGCCTTCCCCTCCCCAAGCAGTAAGAAACTGCAATGAAGCAAGGGGGGTCCAGGCTGGAATGGTTCCCGTGGGAGGACGCTTAAGGGAGTTCTTTCCAGCTTGGGCCCAGATTACTTCGGATCAATAGGTGTTGGAAATCTTGCAGAAAGGGTATGCACTAGAGTTTCATCGTCCAGTGAGAGACGCGTTTGTTCAATCCCCCTGCAGAACGTGGTCGAAGCAGGTAGAGGTACAGGAACTTATTTACATTCTCTTATATACCACGCTATTCTGCATCAGTGCGGTTTACATTGAACAAACTGAATTGGACAGGGCATTATAACTTGGAGATAACCCTCCATAGCCCATGTTACCTGTAAAATAGTTAAGTGGCTTGCCCAAGACCACAAGGAGCACCTGTGGGACTAGAAACCCCAGTCCTTCCGGCTCAAGGTTGCTGTCCTCTAGTGGGATTTGAACCCCCGACCTTCCGGCCTGAAATACCTTGCCCCAACCACTAGGTCACTCCTCCACTCCAATAACCTTCTTAGAAAGGTTATTGGAGCTAAAGGCAGTAGTGCCAGTGCCAAAGGACGAATACGGCTGCGGTCGGTACTCCATCTATTTCGTGGTGCCAAAAAAGGAAGGAACCTTGAGACCATTTCTGGACCTAAAAAGGGTAAACAGATGTCTCAAGGTGTCGCACTTTTGCATGGAATCTCTACAGTCCGTCATAGCGGTGGTTCGACAAGGCGAGTACCTCATGTCCCTAGATGTTTCTGAAGTGTATCTGCATATACCGATCAGAAGAAAGCATCAAAGGTTTCTTCGGTTTGCGGTGCCGATGGGTCATTTTTAGTTTCAAGCATTGCTGTTTGAGTTGGTGACAGTGCCAAGGACATTCACCAAGGTCATGGTGGTGGTGCAAGCGGCGCTGCGGAAGGAAGGAGTGTTGGTTCATCCTTACTTGGACGTCTGGCTGATTCGGGCAAAGTCGAAAGACGAGAGCATGGAGGCTGCGAGATGAGTGGTACAGTTTCTGCAGTCCCTAGGATGGGTAATAAATATGGCAAAGAGCAAACTGCACTCAGCTCAGGAGTTGGAATATCTGTGGGCTCGATTAGACACGGACAGGGGCAGAGTGTATCTACCGTAGGGCAGGATCAGCAAGCTAAGGCTGTTGGTTCGGGCCTTCCTGGACAGAACAGCTCCATCGGCGTGGCAGTATTTGCAAATATTGGGCACGATGGCAGCCACACTAGAAGTGGTGCCGTGGGCCAGAGCTCAAATGAGGCCGCTGCAAAGGTCTCTGCTCAGGAGATGGTCGCATCAGTCAGATGAGTTGTCCAAAAGGTTGGTCTGTCCTCCAGAAGCAAGACAGTCACTGCAGTGGTGGTTGCGCCCGGGTTGTCTGGAAAAGGGAATGCCTCTGGAGGCCCCAGATTGGAGGGCGTTGATGACCGATGCAAGCATGTTCGGCTGGGGAGTGTATTTCGAAGGGCAGTATGCTCAGGTGCAGTGGACGGAACTGGAAAGGACTTGGTCAATAAACAGGTTAGAGCTGTCACTCTAGCTCTGAAGGACCTTCAGCGGGTGCTGAAGAGGAGTGCGATCAGTGTGTTTTTCGGACAAAGCCACTACGTACATCCCTCGTCAAGGAGGGAGCGGCAGCGTGGCTCTCCGAGGAAGCGGATGAGCTGCTCGATTGGGCCGAGGCGAATCTGATAGCGTTGTCGGCAGCGCATGTAGCGGGAGCGGACAATGCGACTGTCGAGTCAAGGTAGATCCAGGAGAATGGGTGCTTCATCAGGAGGTGTTCGAATTGCTAGTACAGCGTTGGGGACTTCTGGCCATGGACCTCATGGCGACATATGCATCAGCAAATGTGGGCAGGTTCTTCAGCAGAAGAGGAGAGCGGATGTCAGAAGGTTTGGATGCTCTGATTCAAAGGTTGCCGGAGGAGCGGCTTCTATACATATTCCCACCTTGGGTGCTGATAGGGCGAGTCCTGCAACGCATAGAAAGGCACAAGGGACACGTAGTCTTGGTGGTACCGGATTGGCCAAGGAGGCCTTGGTATGCAGACTTGAGGCGACTTCTAGTGGAGCCGCCGTGGAAACTGGCGCTCAGGAAGGATCTGCTGAAGCAGGGGCCGTTGACCATGCCTCAGGTGGATCGGTTCTCGCTTACGGCTTGGCTCTTGAAAGAGCAAGGTTAGCAGCCAAGGGGTACTCGGCGGCAGTGGTTATGATGTTGTTAAGGTCTAGGAGGAGATCTACATCATTGGCGCACATCAGAGTATGGCGGATTTTTGAGTCCTGGTGCGAAGACAAGAGGATTAAAGCTTTAGCGGCCTCGGTGGTGCAAGTGTTGTCTTTTTTGCAGGATGGATTTGAGAAAGGGCTAGCGGCTGCTTCGCTTCGGGTGCAGTTGGCAGCGATATCTTGTTTTCGAGGGAAGGTGCAAGGGATGGCTCTTGGGTCGCATCCAGATGTAAATAGGTTTTTGTGGGCGGTGGCACTTTTGAGACCTCCACGCAGGGTTTCGGTTCCGGTTTGGGATCTGAATACTGTGCTGGAGGTGCTGGTGTGGGAGCCATTTGAGCTCTTAGCGAAGACGACAATAAAGGACCTTACGCTCAAGGTGGTGGTTTTGGTAGCTATCGCTTCGGCGAGGAGGATTTCAGAGTTACAGGCGTTGTCGTGTAGAGAGCCGTTTTTGGTCTTTGAGGTCAACAAGGTGGTGGTGCAGACGGTGCCCTCTTTCTTGCCGAAGGTAGTGTCGGCTTTTCACATGAATCAGGTGGTGTCTTTGCCGGTGTTCAAGAGGGCAGGCAAGGACAAGGATGAAGGTTGGCTTCATAGGTTAGATGTTGGGAGAGCGTTGAGGAAATATGTGCAATGAACGGCTTTGTTCCGAGAAACAGACAGATTGTGCTGTTTGGAGGTCACAGGCGAGGCGAGATGGCATCTAGGTCATCTATTGCTAGGTGGATTAAGGAAACTATTGCTTCGGCTTATCTGTTGAAGGGTAAAGTTGTTCCAACTGGTTTGAGGGCACATTCCACCAGGACGCAGGCTGCTTCTTGGGCAGAGTGTTGTGAAACATTACGGGATTGATGTTCAAGCAGAAGGGGACTGTAAGTTTTTGGATCGGCGGTGCTTCAGGCTGGTCTGGCAGGCCCCTCCCGTTTATCTATCTATCTTTTTTTTAAACAGAAAATAAGAAAAAAAACGGCGGTACCGGTAAAGCGTCTAGGAAGGCAGATGCGACCACAAAAATAAATAAAGAAGAATTCTTCTGCGGTGACAGGAACGATGACCTCCTGGCTCCGGAAAAAGAAGAACTGGAGAGAGGCAGTTGGGAAAGGCGGGAAGGCAGCACGCAGGTGCTGTGGGATGCTCCTAAAAGCTTTCTAATTGGACACTGGGGAGCGTTCCCGCGCAGGCTCCGTCGGTACCGACGATACCCATATGTGATGACTACATTCCTGCTTGTTCCTGGAGATCCACTATGTCTGTCCCATGCCATTTTGAATTCTGTCACTGTGTTTACCCCCACCACTTCCATTGGGAGGGCATTCCAAGCATCCACCATCTTTTCAGTGAAAAAGTATTTCCTGACATTACCTTTTAGTTTACCCCCTTGCAGCTTCATGTTATGCCCTCACGTTTTAGAGCTTCCCCGTCTTTGGAAGAGGTTGGTTTGTTCATTATTTCTCTAAGTATTTAAAGGTCTGAATCATGTCTCCCCTGTCCCTCCTCTCCTCCACAGTGTACATATTTAGACCTTTGGGTCTCTTCTCATAAGTCTTATGACGCAGGCTCCAAATCATTTTGGTCGCCTTCCTCTGAGTCACTTCCAGCCTTTTCATATCCTTTGCGAGATAGGAAACATCTATGTGTGTACTCACACTCACGCTCTCACACATTTCCGTCACCGACACACACTCACACTCACACATTCACACACATTCCCGTCACCGACACCCATGAATGGTGTCTAAAATGTTTAGGTCCTGACCACTCCATCACACATTGTATGTCCTGCGCCATGTTGTCTAAAAGAGGTCAGCAGAACAGACCTGCTAAGCTCAGTACCCTGTTTCCCTCTGTGGCATCGACGTCTTCCAGGGCTTCCTCTTCCTCCCGTGGATCTCGGGTAACTAAACATAAGTCCAGCCGGTCCTCAAAGGGTAGATCTCCTTCTAAGCATTGAGATGCCTCTGGCGTTGCCCTTGAGGATTCTGCACCGGCGGGAGATTTCGGCTTCCAAAGCATTATCGGGGCTCCAGGATGTTCTCGAGGCCTCGACCTCGGCAGAACTACTGGTGCCATGCTCTGGGGTAACGGCGGTCTTCTCCGGTACCGACATCCAGGCATCGGCAGCGTCGATAGACCAGAGATTCCTGTCTATTGAGCACAGTCTGGCGGCTCTCCTTGCGGCATCGACGCCCTCGGAACCGCGACAGACAATTCGGCTGGTACCAGCCCCGATAGCATTGGTGTCTGCTTTGCCGGTACCCAGTCATTCGATGCCCTCTGGTACTGATACTCCAGTACCGATTTACTCCCGGTACTGACTTCGGTCGGTACGGGTATCGGGTTCTTCAATAGCATCCGGACAGACGGTACTTCGAGTCCTCAGAAGAATCTGAGGATTCTGACAGTTCTGTCGATGCAGGAATGCTGCTCCCAGAGGAGCCCTCCTCCCCTAAGCGCAGGATGTCTCCTCCAGAGGATATTTCCTTCCAGGATTTTATCAGGGAGGTGGCTCGGGGTCTGTCCATCACTGTGGCCCCTGAAACAGAGCCAAGGAGTTGGAAATTCTACAATATCCCAAAACTCCTAAGGAGGCAGCTACCTTGCCCATTCATGAGATTTTATATTATCTCATGTTAAGGATGTGGAAGACACCTCTTACCACCTCTCCTCATTCTCGCAGACTGGATACTACGTATCGAGTCCCTCCTTGTCCTGGTTTTCAAAAGACTCAGCTTCCTCACCACTCTATTGTGGTGGAATCAGCTATGAGAAGGATCAAGAGTGCAGAGAGGCATGCCTCTAATCCTCCAGGACGCGAGTGCAGAACCCTGGATGCTTTTGGACGTCGTGTCTTCCAAGCTTCCATGCTTTCTGCCAGGATCAGTTCCTATAGTCTCTACGTGGGAATGTTCCTGAAGGAGGTCACAGATGATTTAGAAGCTTTAAGTCCTATTCTTCCTGAGGATAGAAGACGGGATTTGCTCACTTTAGTCAAACATGCCCAAGATGTTTCTAAATTTGCCAACCGTACAGCCTTTGACTGCTTTGAGTGCATAAGCAGAACCTCTGCTATTGCCATAGGTGCACATAGAATTGCTTGGCTCCAGGCATGTAATCTAGAGCTCTGGGTATAAGACAAATTGGGAAATATCTCTTGTACTGGTGAGAACCTGTTTGGTAGAGATTGGCAAGAAAAGGCCAATGAGATGGATGCTGAAAACTCCACCTTGGATAGATTATCCAAGTCCACAGCTGATCCTGCTAGAAAGAAATCTTTCAAGAAACCATTCTTTTCTAAGAAGAAAAGATATTACCCTGCCTATGCTCAGCAGGCACGTTCGGCAGGTCAGCTTGTCAGGAAGGGTCAGCAACCACCCAAACAAAAGAAAGCAAAGACTGCTAAGCCTCAGCCGTCCCAGCAGTCTCAGCCTCCACAAGGCCTTTGACTTTCAGCTAGAGAACTTAGCCTTCCTGGCTCTCGGGGGACCAGAGCCTTCCACCATTCCAGGAAGGTTGTCATTTTGCCCCCAGATGGGGGCAGATAACAGCAGAGCATTGCACACTCTCCATCATAAAGGAGGAGTACAAGCTTCATTTTTCAAACATGCCCCCTCACACAATAAGGCAGTTCAATTCTCCGACCTCTCTCAGCGACCTGTTAGGTCGCTATCCTTCTTGCCCAAGGGGCAATAGAAGAAGTACCCATTCATCAGCAGGGTACAGGGTTCTACTCCCCTTATTTCCTTATCCCAAAGAAAACAGGGGGCTACAGACCTATCTTAGACCTCAGAGAATTGAACAAATTCCTTGTCAAGGAGAAATTCAAGATTTCTCTCGAATCTCTGCTGCCACACCTTCAGAGTCAGGATTGGCTTTGTTCTCTAGATCTCAAGAATGCATACACCCATGTCCTCCTCCATCCAACCCACAGAAGGTTCCTTCGGTTCCTTTTTCAAGGAAAGCACTACCAATATAGGGTGCTACCTTTTGGCCTGGCCTCAGCACCAAGGGTGTTCACGAAATGCATGGCTGTAGTAGCAGCATTTCTCCGCACTCTAGGGATATTCGTCTTCCCCTACTTAGACGACTGCCTCATTCGAGCCCCAACAGAGTCAGAGGCCAGGACTTCTCTATCCTGCACAATGCGTATCCTTCAGTATTTGGGTCTGGTAATAAACATCCCAAAATCCAGTCTAACTCCCACTCAGTCTTTAGAGTTCATAGGAGCTTTGCTGGATACCAGAAAGGCAAGGATCTATCTCCCCCAGGCCCGCTGCCTTCGCATGGTGCAGTTAGCTTCTCAAGCAGTGCTAAAACCTCATCTCACTGCTCGAGAAACGTTACAACTGCTAGGCCACATGGCATCTACTGTGCATGTAGTTCCCTATGCTCACCTCCATATGAGGGCAGCCCAGTGGACTTTATCCACTCAATGGACCCAGGCATCAGGATGCCTGTCAGACAAAATAGCAAACAGAAGTCGCCTTGTTTTGTCCCTCCAGTGTTGGAAGTCCACTCAAAACCTGTTGCTGGGATCCCCTTTTCAGCAACCCTTACCCCAAGCAACTCTCACAACAGATGCGTCCCCTATGGGTTGGGGAGCTCATCTGCAAGATCTCTCCACCCAAGGCACCTGGTCTCCACAGGAGACTCATCTACATATCAATCTCTTGGAGCTCAGAGCAATCTTCCTTGCTCTTCTACTGTTCCACACCCTGCTCAGCTACAAGACAGTCCTCATTCATACGGACAATCAAGTAGCCATGTTCTACGTGAACAAGCAGGGGGGAACAGGCTCTGTCGCTTTGCAACGAAGCTTTGCGACTATAGGCCCTCGCCAGAGAGCATCAGATTCATCTCCTGGCAATGTATCTTCCAGGCATACAAAACTCTTGGGCAGACACTCAGTCGAGTTCTGCTTCCACACGAGTGGTCTCTGCATGCAGACCAGGTAGCCAAGATTTTTCAAATTTGGGGAACCCCGGACATAGACCTCTTTGCAAGTCCGTGGAATGCCAAACTTCCCCGGTTCTGTTCCAGAATTCTGGCTCAGAAGGCTCAGGCCAGGGATGCTTTCCTCCTTCATTGGGGTCAAGACTTCCTGTATGCCTTTCCACCCATTCCCCTAATTCCCAAAACCCTGTTCAAGCTTCAGAAAGACAGAGGCCATATGATTCTCATAGCTCCACATTGGCCACGGCAAGTGTGGTACCCTCTGCTGCTACATCTCTCTCAAGCTCCCTCCCTGGAGTTAGGGTCTGCCCCAGATCTCCTATCTCAGGAGGATGGAATGTTATGGCATCCAAATCCCCAGTCTCTGCATCTCAGGGCTTGGTTGCTGAAGGCCTAGATCTCCATGATCTTAATCTCCCTCAGCAAGTACAAGATGTTCGTTTTGCTTCCAGGAAACCTTCCACAAGATGCTCTTATGCTTTCAAGTGGAAAAGGTTTACCATATGGTGTTCGCAAAAGGGTCATTGCTGGAGTATCTCCTTCATTTGTCCAATGCAGGCCTTAAGACTAACTCAGTAAGAGTCCATTTGAGTGCTATTG
This sequence comes from Ichthyophis bannanicus, assembly GCA_033557465.1. Classification (NCBI taxonomy): domain Eukaryota; kingdom Metazoa; phylum Chordata; class Amphibia; order Gymnophiona; family Ichthyophiidae; genus Ichthyophis; species Ichthyophis bannanicus. Next base: position 252,009,018 of record CM066042.1, on the reverse strand, counting down.
CAGCTTCCTTAAAGCCTCTAAATGGACAGCCTATTTTCTCTCATCCTCTTAAAGCAAGATTTATGAGAGGTCTTCTCCTAACTAAGCCTCCCATTGGACCACCACTGGTGGCATGGGACTTAAACTTGGTTCTTGGGCAGCTCATGAAGCCACCTTTTGAACCTTTAGCTACTACCTCCTTGAAATTTCTTTCTTGGAAGGTTATCTTTCTCATTGCAATCACATCAGCACGTCGCATTAGTGAGTTGCAAGCGCTAGTAGCTGATGCACCTTATACAAGGTTCCATCATGACAAGGTAGTCCTTAGGACTCATCCACACTTTATGCCAAAGGTGGTCTCGCCTTTTCATCTGAACCAAGCGGTCTACCTACCTATGTTTTTTCCAAGGCCTCATGCATCAAATGAAGAAAGGAATCTTCATACCTTGGACTGTAAGAGAGCTTTAGCCTTTTACTTAAAAAGAACACAGCAACATAGAAAGTCCTCTCAACTCTTTGTTGCTTTTGATCCTTCTCATTTGGGACTTCCAGTCTCCAAGAGAACATTGTCTAACTGGATTGCTCAATGTATTTCTTTTGCCTATCAGAGTAAGAACCTTTCTCTGGAGGGCCATGTCACAGCTCACAATGTGAGAGCCATGGCAGCCTCAATGGCTCATCTGCACTCTGTGTCTATCGACGAAATCTGTCGAGCAGCCACTTGGGCCTCGGTTCATACCTTCACAGCCCATTACTGCTTAGACAAGGACTCCCGCCGGGATGCTTTGTTTGGTCAGGCTGTTCTCCAACACCTGTTCCATACCTAATCAACTCCTACCCACCATCCCTGGTAGGATGCCAGAGATCCATGGGGGGAAGTGGAGCCCTGTTCAGGGACACACTACTTCTGGGGTCTCTCCCTGGCACCTAAAGCTAGGGAGTCCCCATATGTGAAGACTACATTCCTGCTTGTTCCTGGAGATAGCATAGTTACTCACCTGTAACAGGACCTACACGGAACGGAGGGTACATTCCTAAACAAAGGCATGGTAAGAGGTGACCTGCACGCAGCGGCAAGTGCACCTATCCTTGCCGTCTTGCTGGGCAGACTAGATGGACCATGCTGGTCTTTATCTGCCGTCATATATTAAGTTACTATGTTACATCTCCCAGCTGTTCTTATCCCGCTAATGACTCTGAGGTATTGTCCCATCTTTGCAAAGTTAAGTTTTCCTAAAGTTTAAGACCCTCGCTTTTGAATGGATTTTATCAGCCTTAGTACTAATACTGAACCATACCATCCGGTGATCACTGGATGCGAGTTGATCTCCCAGTGTAACATCAGAAACACTTCCCCATTGGTAAACACTGAGTCCAGTTTGGCCCATCACGTGTGGGTTCTGTTACCAATTGCCTGAATAGTTCTCCCTGTAATCCAGGATCTCCTTACTTCTAGATGACCCTGCAGCAGGGATGTGCCAGTCCACATCCAGCATATTGAAATCACCTATCAGTAGCACGTTTCCTTTCATGGCAATACTGTGTATGTCTTCTATTAAATTTTCGTCCACTTCTACTCCTTATGAGGGGGATCTGTATATAACGCTAATGCAAATGGATTTCCCTTTTTTCTCTTTCTAGTTTAACCCACAGTGCCTCCTCTAGTCCCTTTTAAGCCCTGCAATTCTATAGTGCCACTCCACATCCCCTTCTTTCTACCCTGTCCTTCCTGAATAAAATATAGCCCAGTATAATTACATCTCGGTCATGGTTTTCTGTGAACAATGTCTCCGAAACCGCCACTAAATCCAAGTCATCCTCTTTCATTATAGCTTTGACATCAAAGATCTTATTTCTCATGCTATGGTCATTTATATGCACTACTTTCCAGATGCCCCTACTATTCATGTCTACGGAGCCATTTAATGTTTGGACAAGTTCCTGGAGCAAAGGTTTGTAAACCATTATTAAAGGGAACCCGGGAAATCCCACTCTTTGCCCTAATACAAGCATTGTGGAACGTGTGTCTTTTGGGGAAACTGCTAGGTACTTGTGACCTAGATTGGCCACTGTTGGAAACAGGATACTGGGCTTGATGGACTTTGGTCTGACCCGGTATGGCATATCTTATGTTGTGTAAGTTTTTGGAGGAGTTTTGGACAGGGGTATTTGAAGCTCTTTTGGCTATGTTGGGGGGGGTGGGGGGTGGAACTTGAAACCTTGTCCAGAGCTGTGCCTGTAGGATCATTGTTGAGAGCTCCCACTGGCCAGAAGAGCACTGATTCTGCTGGTTTGAAAAGCTTGCTTGGCTGCAAAAAGATGTTTGGCTCGGTGATTAAGGGCAGAGGTGTGTCAAGTATATCACTGGCAGATGCATGTCCTTCCGCCCTGAAGACATAGCCATCATCTGCTCCATCTGGAGAAGAAGAAACAACTTTTCTTTGATTTGGTAGCCTTTTCTGACAGCGTGGTTGCTGCAGTTTAGATGAGATGGTTCAAATTCCTGCTTCATGAAGAGGGGTGGTCTGGGGAAGAGGTGGCATATGGGGGAGTGGTGACTGTTTTTGATGTGTGGTTTGTTTAGGAGTTTTTTGCTTGTGTTGAGTTGCTGAATAACTTAATAATAAAGATGATTGTAGCGTAATGTATTATGCTGTCAGAAGGCTTACTCGAAGTGAATATAAAATACTTGTGGGAGCATTTTTCCCTATCATCCTGCAGATTTTCCTTCATGTGACTTTTTACCCCTCGTGTGCTGTTTATCTTCTTTCCACCCCATCTACTAATAAAATGTGCCCTTCACCCATCTTTCTTGCTTATTAATTATCCTCCCTCCCCCACCACTGCCAACAGCCAGTTTTCCTGTCTTTCCTAACACCTCCCAACCCTGCAAACGCCACTTCTGGCACAGTTGTCTTCTATTGTGCAACTATGAGCGTGAGGGGCCTGGGCCTTGGAAAGCTTTGCGTTTCTGGCAGTATCCTGTGAGCTCTTTCTGGTCCTTGAAAATCTGCAGGAGAAGTTGTTGTAAATCTCACATTCCTCTTCGTTTCTTCAGGCCAGTCCTGGCACTAGAGGGTAGTCAATCCCTTCCAGCAGCTGAGGACTGAAAAACAGAGTCTTCCTGACCCTATATCTAGCTCCCCCTAGCCTTCTCACCTCAGTCTTTCAGTCCTCAGCAGCTTGGAAGGGAGTGAGTTTAGTTAGACTCCCAGGGATTAGAATATTAGGCATTGGAAGGTTAACCGGAGAGAGTGAAATCGGCAGTGAGGAGGATTTTGGGGGCTTGCTCTAGCAGAGCAGTGAACCCAGAGCTTGAGCACTGAGGGCAGAGAGGCAGAGCCTGTCTCAAAGAGGGAGCGCGGCTCTCTCACTGCCCTTCGGGAAAACGTAATGGGGAGTCCCAGACGACTTCTTCCTGCCTCCGCAGCCAAACATTAGTTCCGCTAGCAGTGGAACGCAGGAGAATGTACCTTGGACAGTAAAGCAGGTAGGAAGGCCCGGGGAGACGGATCAGTCGTGTTCTGAGGGCGCATTGCGGCCTAGGTGCTCTTGGGGGGAGGGGGGCTGCTTCCTGGTTTATGCGGTCAGGCGCGGCGGTTTGTTTGCAGTGCGGTAGCAGCCGGGGGCTATCGGGACCGGGGCTGTGCCGTACGTGTGCGAAGTGGTAGCAAGGTGGAGAGGAGTTTTGCCGGCGTGATGGAGGATGCAGCGGGGCAAAGCGAGGGAGGCAGGGATAGGAACTCCGGAGAAGGCGGGAAAGTCTGCCATTTTGCCAGAGGCAGAAGTTTCTCCCGTGCTGCAGAAAAGGCAAGGTAAATCTAAAGCTAAAAAGCTGACTCAGACTCGACAGGAGCTGCAGTTTGGTAATTTGGGGCTGCAGGAAGGCTTAGACACCTTGTTTTCACCAGACCTTATTTTGGCCATGCACAAGGCTTTCTGTTTAACAAGGAAGCAGGCTCAAGATTGGGGGCTTGATCCTAAGGTCACAGCCAGATCAGGAGCAGAGAAGGCATTGGTAGAAGACCTGGGGATAGGGCTTTCCCAGAGGGGTTTGCCAGTGGAAGCGGGCTCTGACTGGTTATGGCCACAGGTCCCGGGGCTCCAGTCCACAGAGGATGGGGAACTCCTATCAGAGGCAGGGCTGGATCCTTGGGCCGTTGAGCTGGAAGAGGGGGAGATTGCTCCAAACGACGATCCTAATGTGTTTAGGGTCTTTCGTAGGGACGAGCTGGGGGCTCTCATTGCGCATTTTCTCTGTCTGTGCTGAATTTGGCCTTACCAGTGGTTCAGAAGGAATCATTGGAGGATCCCCCTTCTCCAAGGGTTTAAAGTGGATCAAAAGTGCTTTCCGGTGCATGGAGTGATAAAGCAGATGATAGAATCAGAACGGGAGTACCTGGAGGCTACTTAAAGGGTGGCTGAGCACTGGGGCGTTTATACCCATTACCGCAGGACGAAAAGGACCTAATGCTAATGCCTAAGGTGGATGCCTTGGTCTCAGCGGTGACCAAGAAGACCACTATTCCGGTGAAGGATCTTCAGGACCGGAAGTTGGAGCCTTTCCTCAAACAGGTTTTTGATGCACGTGCTTTGGTGCTGCAGGCTTCCATTTGTGGGGCTTATGTTTCCAGGGCCTCCAAGGGCCTCCAAGGGGGAGAGTTTGGAGGAGTGTGCTCTCTTGGATGGGGCTTATTTACCAGATGCTTATTATGATTTGGGGAGAATTTCGGCGAAAACTATGGCGTATTTGGTGGCGGCCCGACGGTTTCTTTGGCTGAGAAACTGGGCGGCGGACCCTTCTTCGAAAGCGCACCTGAGTAAACTACCCTATAAGGGCAAGCTTCTTTTTGGGGAAGCCTTGGAGAAGATTGAAAGATTTGGGGGACTCCATAGGGGGTCAGCTCCCAGAGGATAAACCTAGAGGTCAAAGACTAGGAGGGCTGCAGAGAGGTCAGGTGAGAGATTTCCAAAGATTCAGATCTCCGAGGTATGGACCGACCGTACCAAACGGGTCGTTTTATGTCTAGAGGTCAGCCCTTTCGAGGGGCGCGTGGATTGGGTCGTGGGTATTTCAATTTCCAGCAGGCACAATCCAAGAAGTCACAATGAAGTCCGGAAGGCCCAGCTGGAGGTGCCTGTAGGAGGTCGCCTACAGGGGTTCTACTCCTCCTGGGCCGCAGTCATGACAGATCAGTGGGTGTTGGAGATCGTTTGTTCGCAAGGGTTATGCACTGGAGTTTTGCAGGCCTCTGGCGGAAGCCTTTGTAGCGTCTCCATGCAAGGCCCCAGGAAAACAAGAGGCAGTGCACGAGATGCTGCAGTGGCTGCTACTCCTGCACGCTGTGGTGCCGGTGCCCTGAGACCAGTGCAGCTTAGGTCGATACTCCATTTATTTTGTGGCACCCAAGAAGGGAGGGTTCCTTTCGACCTATTCTCGATCTCAAGCATGTAAACAGCGGTTTAAGGATACCGCATTTCCGAATGGAAACGCTGCGGTCTGTAATTTTAGCAGTAAAGCCAGGTGAGGTGCTATCGATAGACCTCACGGAGGCTTATCTGCACATTCCGATCAGACTGGAGCATCAGAAATACCTGCGGTTCATGAGGGACATTTTTCAATTCAAGGCGATGCTGTTTGGACTGGCGACAGCGCCGCGCACATTCACCAAAGTGATGGTGGTGGTCACGGCGGCCTTAAGACACGAAGGCATTCGGGTTCATCCTTATCTGGATGATTTGGCTTATTTGAGCAGGGTCCGAGGAGGAGTCGGTACAGGCTACCGGTCGAGTGGTGGCGCTTCTGGAGCAGCTTGGTTGGGTGGTCAACCGGGTCAAGAGCCAAATGAAACCAGTGCGTCAGTTTGTGTTTCTAGGAGCCCTGTTCGATACAGAGGCGGGGTTGATGTCCCTGCCAGAGGTCAGAGTAAGATTTTTGATCAGGTGCATCGTTTTTTGTGAATGAAGGCGCCCAACAGCGTGGTGGTACATGCAGATCCTCGGTTCTATGGCAGCCTTGTTGGACATTGTTCCGTTGGCCCGAGCACACATGCGTCCGCTGCAGAGGTCTTTGCTCTCGAGGTGGTCTCCTCAGGAGCACTCGTCTCAGAGGTTGGTATGCCTGGACACCATAAAGGACAGCTTACTATGGTGGACGGTGAGTGATCAACTTCGGGCAGACGTGGCTTTGGAGCAACCCGATTGGATCTTGGTCACCACGGACGCAAGTCTCTATGGCTGGGGGATGCATTGTCTCTCCCAGGTGGTGCAGGGCTGTTGGTCGGCGGGAGAAGCCGAGTGGTTGATAAATCACCTGGAAATGTGAGCGGTGAGATTGGCGTTGCAGCATTTCGAAAACTTGGTGGAAGGAAAAGCAGTTCGCGTTTTCTCCGACAATGCAGTGACTGTCTCATATATCAACCGACAGGGGGGCACAGGAAGTGCGGCCATAGCAGAGGAGAGCCAACTGCTTTTGCAATGGGCGGAGAACCGTCTTTCGGCCTTGTCGGCAGCTCATGTAGCAGGAAAGGACAATGTACAGGCTGACTATCTCAGTCGGCATGCCCTGGATCCTGGTGAATGGAAACTGAACGTGGCAGTATTTCACAACATAGTAGTTCATTGGGGACAGCCGATAATGGATCTGATGGTGACATTTGCCAACGCCAAGGCTGCGTGTTTTTTCAGCAGACGCAGAGAGCATATGTCGGAAGGGCTAGATGCACTAGCACAGCCCTGGCCGAGGCAGGGATTGCTGTACGCTTTTCCACCATGGCCAATGATTGGGCGGCTACTACAGAGGGTAGCAGTGCATGACAGACAGGTGATTCTGGTGGTGCCGAATTGGTCACAGAGACTGGTATGCTGATCTAGTTCGGCTTTTGGCAGATCAGCCGTGGAGGCTTCCCAATCGAAGCAATTTGTTGAACCAAGGACCAGTCTTGATGCCGCAAGTGGATCGGTTCTTGCTTACGGCCTGGCTCTTGAGAAGCAGAGCTTACGATGCCAGGGATACTCGGCGGCGGTGATAGATACCATGTTGAGATCCAGAAGGCGTTCCACTTCGTTAGCGTAATATCTGGATATGGCGTATATTTGAGAATTGGTGCGCTCAGCCATTTGGGGCCACGCTGCCACATATTGCTCTTTCTACAGGGTGGTCTGGAGAAAGGACTAGCGCTGAGTTCGTTGAAGGTACAAGTGGCAGCGCTGGATTGTTATAGAGGATGAGTTCAGGGGCGCTCATTAGCTTCGCACCAGGATGTGGTTCGTTTTCTTCGGGCTGTGAAACAGGTTCGTCCGGCCAGTAGTGCCTCCATGGGATCTGAACTTGGTGCTGGAGGCGTTGTTGGAACCGCCGTTTGAGCCGGTGGGGACGGCAAGCTTGAAGAACATTTCGGGGAAGACAGTTTTCCTAGTGGCCTTGTGTTCGGCCAGACGGATTTCGGATTGACAAGCGCTCTCGTGCAGGGAGCCGTTCCTGCAGTTTACGGCAGAGAAGATGGTTTTACATACGGTGCCATCCTTTCTGCTGAAGATGGCCTCACGGTTTCATCTGAATTAATCGATTTCGCTTCCGAATTTTTTGAGTCTTGGTGAAGAGGAGCTGGATCGTAAGTTGTGGCGGCTTGATCTCAGAAGAGTGCTTCGCAGATACCTCCAAGAGGATGCAGTCTTTTCGTAAGACAGAGCGGTTGGTTGTTTTGTTTGGAGGTGCCCATAAAGGAGAAGCGGCTTCCAAGGCCTCGATTGCACAATGGGTGAAACAAGCCATTGGGGCAGCTTACGAAGTACGTGGAAGGACTCCTCCTGGGTGTTTGCGAGCCCATTGCACTCGGACAGGCAACTTCTTGGGTGGAGAATTCCTTGGTTCCTCCAGTGGATATCTATAGAGCGGCCACGTGGTCGTCACTGCATACCTTTTCAAAGCATTATCACCTGGATGTTCAGGCTAGGGGGTATGCCAATGTAGGGGCTTAAGCTATTGTGGCTGGGCTTTTGGGTCCTTCCTGTGTTTGGGTACTACTTTGGTACATCCCTGTAGTGCCTGTACTGGCCTGGAGAAACGAAGAGGAAGGAGAAATTAGACCTTACCTGCTAATTGTCTTTCCTTGAGTATTCTCCAGGCCAGTCCAGGGCCCACCCGATGGTGGTTTTGGCTTATGACTGTTGGAGGCAGAGCATGTGAGTGGGCAGCTAGTACCTTGGGATGGCTCTGCTTGTCTGCTCCCTACTTTAGGGGAGAAGTGGGGCTGATTCAGAGTTAGTAAATAAAAAAAGAAAAAAGGAAAAGTGTTCAGCAGAATGTAAGTGGGGCTTGTTCGAGGTTCCTCTTAGGTTGCTGTAATTGTATGAGAATTAATAGGATAGTAGTAGGTTCAGTTGGTAATTTTTAGCTGCTTTGTCAATAGAAGACTGAGGTGAGAAGGCTAAGAGGAGCTAGATATAGGGTCAGGAAGACTCTGTTTTTCAGTCCTCAGCTGCTGGAAGGGATTGACTACCCTGTAGTGCCTGGACTGGTCTGGCCTGGAGAATACTCAAGGAAAGACAATTAGCAGGTAAGGTCTAATTTCTCCATAGGCCTTACCTATATCCGCTTCTGGCATGTTAGAGCAATATGTAAGAACAGCACATAGTTTGGGGCACTGCATGGTGCAGGATTGCATTGGCTCTTTTTCACTCTGACAGCCCTTGGTCATTCTGCTTCCCTAGAGTTTGTTGTTGCAAGTTGTTTTCCAACCCAATTTTGTTTGTTTTGAGGAATTATACTATGTGCCTGATCATTAACTAGGCACAGAAGTTATTTCAACTGCCAATAAATATACATGCCATCTTTAGGCTAGAATAGTCATCAAAGCAATTCTGTTTTTGTCTTAAATTCTATCAAAGCAATATGGATAAGAGACATGAAAACACAAGAGGTGGGGAATGGAGTAACACAACAGTCTGGAGCGCATTGGGGGGAAATAGCAGTGATACAAGAGGAAAACAAAGGAGCCCAGATGAGTGCTCTCAGCAAGTGAAAGAGCAATAGTTGAGTTTTCCCTGAAAGCCTTAAAGAGAAGCCAGTTTTTAAGGCCTAATTTAAATTTCTTAGTGGAGCTCTCTGAACATAAATTGAGAGGAAGGGCAGACCACAGTGAAGGAACTGGAAAGCTAAACACTGCTGTACAGGTTGTCATTTCAAGTCTGAATCTGCATGTTCAGCAACTTTTCACAAAATTGCATAATTCCCTCCAGGGCTTTTCACATGGGCCTGCAGTGAGAGTTGACTTTCAAAGCTGCTGCTGCCGCCAATGTTATTTTCTGACTGGTATCACTTGTTTCTGATCCACAGATAAGTCATCTCCCATTGAGACAGTACCTGAGGCAATTTTAGTATCCAGCTAGCACCTTAACATTGGGCTAATGCTGCGTTCCATTTGTTGGGAGGGGAAATGAATAACCTCAACTGGGGTGGGGTGTAGTATGGTCATGGAAAGGGAAGCACACTTTTATTATATTTATTTCCTTCAAAATAAAATATGTGATGAGTAGGAAGACGGGGAAATGATTAATTTCTTTTAAAAAGAATGATGGGGGGGGGGAGAGGGGGTAGCAGAATTGATTGTACTGAGACTGACTTTGGTTTTGAGGAGGCTGCTGGTTTTATAGCCTGACATCCAGGATACCATCATGGGTCAGCAAGTAGCAAAAGCATGCCTCATGCATTTTCCTTATCGTCACTCCAGTCCAGTCCCTTTACTTCTGGGTTGCGTAACCCTTCCAGCAGCTTGGAAGCTGAGTCTAACCCTTTTGAGGCTGGTTAGGTATAAATACCCCTGGCACCACCCCTAAGCCCCAGTAATCTCAGCCTCCAAGCAGCTGGAGGGTTCCGTAAGCCAGGGGCTTACTGGAGTCTCCCATTTATTCCCTTTTGCTTGAATTTCTAGAATTTAATTTTAAAGGATTTTTTGTACTTGTTTTTATTTCTTTAATTTCTTTAGTCTTATTTGGTTAGTGCCCCTTTAAGTTTTACTTCTCCTCCCTCCCCCCCCTTCCCTTCCTTCTCCGGTGATCGAGCTCTCTGCTCGCAAGGCCTTTTTGCCGGTGGGAGAGGTTTGCAATTCACCTAAGAGGTTTGCCGGCGGCAGGGGGTGGATCGCAGGATATCTCCAGACCCTCCGGTTCCCAGACCTCGGCAGCGGACCCATCCGCCTTGCGCCGAAGCCCTCAGGTGGCTGAGCGCTTGAGGCTCCAAAGCGCCGTCCCTCCTCGCTCCCGGCTTGGCGAAGCAGCTCGGGAGCGGTCGGAGGTTTCAGACGGCTGCGGGATCTTGCCTCCAAACTAGTAGCGGGTCCGGCGGTGCGAGCAGAGACACCGGGACCCGGCCTACTCTCCACGTGGCTGAGGCCTAGCCACGTGTAGTACTCCGGAGGGCGATCTTCATTCCGGCAGCTCACTGCGGATCGTGGAATACTGTAAACCGCAAGTACAGGGGATTCCCCCTATATTGGGCTCCAGCCTTAAGTTAACTTAATTTAACTTAGTTTTCTTACTTTGTTTTACTTTTAGTTTCCTAATTATTTCAAAGGATTTCTTTCGGCGAGTGTGGGGGGAGGAAGATTGGGCCTTGTTGCAGCCTAGAGCTGCAACTCAGGAGATAGCCTAGGGTTAATCCCCATAATTTTGGCCTTTTTTTTAGTTTGTTGCTTTATTTGGAGCTATGTCCAAGCTACGGTGCCCGTCGTCTTGTGGCATCCGCAGGGGCACGGCCTCAGAGGCAGGGATCTGCGGGGGTTGCGCTGCAGAAGCTGCCTCTGTGGAGCAGGGCATACAGTTGTCCATTTCTCAGGCTAATGAGGGTCCAGTGGAGCATCTGGAAGGAGAAAAAGAGCCCTGCATCCCTCCGCCCTCGACCTCTGAGTTTCCCACTCCATCCCTGCCCCTCCTCTCCCCTGCCCTTGGGGAAGAGGGTCCCTGTGATCTATTTTCGCCCGAATTCGTCGTCCTGCTGCGCAAGGCCTACTGCATGCGCAAGCAGGGGCTGGGGGCAGGAGGCCCGAGCACAGGGAAGGAAGGGCCTGGGGGTTAACCCTGGGAAGGCCATTCCCCATGATTCCGGCATCCCATCTAAGCGCGTGAGACTAGCGAGCGAAGAGCCGTCCGCTTCCCCTCCTCACGACACGCAGGAGGAGGAGCTCTCTGATAAGGAGATAGGGGATGAAGAGGAGGAAGGAGAGATTCCGGAGGAGGATCAATCCCGCATAGTACGAGTCTTTCGTCAGGAGGAGCTCCTGGGGCTAATTAATGAGTCCCTGAAGGTCCTCAAGGTGGCTTCTGACACCCCAGCAGAAGAAGAAGCGCTGGAGGATCCCCTGATCCAAGCAGTCAGGAAGTCTCAAAAGGTATTTTCTATACACAGGGTCGTCCGCCAAATGATTCAGGAAGAGTGGGACCAACCAGAATCCTCCCTGAGGGGTGTGCGGTCTATGAGAAGCCTTTATCCAGTACCGGAATCGGACAGAGAATTGCTGAAGTCGCCCAAGGTGGATGCGGCGGTATCTGCAGTTACTAAGAAGACGACTATCCCAGTAGAAGGTAGCGTGGCCCTGAGAGACGCGCAGGATAGAAAATTGGACACATTGCTAAAACAGGCCTTTGATGTTAGTGCCCTCGCCTTGCAGGCTTCGGTTTCGGGGGCCTAGGTGGCACGGGCCTGCCTGAGGTGGTCCCAACATCTTCAGCTGACTGAGGGTACCGCAGGAGACGCACAGCCCATTGCAGCTAAATTGGAGTCAGGTGCAGCCTACCTGGCGGATAGTCAGTACGATCTCATCAGGAGCCTAGCTAAGAGCATGGCATCCGTAGTCGCAGCTAGGCACTATTTGTGGCTCCGCAATTGGGCAGCCGACACTTCTTCAAAGGCGAGGCTGGGCCGCCTTCCCTTTAAGGGAGATTGTTATTCGGTGAGGACTTGGAAAAGTTAGTAAAGGACCTGGGTGAATCCAAGGGAGGCAGGCTTCCGGAGGACAGACCGAAGCAGGCTCGCCTCCCAGCGCCGTCGCGGAACCAGCCAAGAGACTCCCGGAGGTTTCGTCCTCCCAGGACGAATTCCTTTCCTAGGGGTTGCTTTTCGGCCAGGGGGTCAAGCTTTAGGGGGTTTCGAGGAGCAGGGAGAGGTTTTGGGGCCTCTACCTCCTTCTTGGGATCTAGAAAATCGCAATGAGATAGAAAGGGTCCGGGCGGGCGATTTACCCTTGGGGGGCCACCTAAGGCTATTTCTTCCCGCCTGGGCCCGGGTCACGTCCGATCAGTGGGTCCTGGAAGTGATCAGAGAAGGTTATGCCCTCGAATTTGGAAAGCAGATCCTTCCAGCCTTTATTCAATCCCCCTGCGGCTCTCCGACAAAAAGGAGGGCGATAGTCACTCTGTCAAGACTTGTAGCGCTCGGGGCAGTGACTCCGGTTCCACCAGACCAATACGGCTCCGGTCGGTACTCCATTTATTTTGTAGTTCCAAAAAAGGAAGGCTCCTTTCGTCCTATCCTGGACTTAAAGCAGGTTAATCGCTGTCTCAAGGTACCCCATTTCCGGATGGAAACCCTAAAGTCAGTCATTTCGGCCGTAAGAGCCGGGGAGTTTCTCACATCTCTGGACCTGACGGAAGCCTACTTGCACATTCCAGTTCGAAGGTCTCATCAGCAGTTCCTGAGATTCGCGGTGCCAAGAGGTCATTTCCAATTCCAGGCACTGCCCTTCGGTCTAGCTACGGCTCCCTGGACCTTTACCAAAGTGATGGTGGTGGTGGCCGCCTTTCTACGAAAGGAAGGAATCCTGGTACACCCATACCTCGACGATTGGCTGATCAGGGCGAAATCAGAGGAGGAAAGTCGCTCGGCTACAGCCCGAGTAGTAGAGGTCCTGGAGGAGTTAGGGTGGATCATCAATTGGTCGAAAAGCAAGTTGATACCCACTCAGGAACTCGAGTACCTCGGGGCAAGATTCGACACCAGAGAAGGAAAGGTGTTCCTCCCTCGAAAACGGGCAAAGGATCTAAGGACTCTCATATCACAGTTCCTGGGGAGACGGAACCCCTCAGCGTGGCTTTACCTCCAATTGCTGGGTACCATGGCTGCGACAATAGAGGAAGTTCCGTGGGCCAGTGCCCACATGCAGCCTGTACAACGCTCCTTGTTACGTCGTTGGTCTCCACAGAATCATCCTTTGTCCATACCACTACCCTGCGCGCCTCAAACCAGGAAAGCTCTCCAGTGGTGGAGGTGTCCGAAGAACCTAGAATGCGGGACGCCTCTTGAAACTCCGCAGTGGATCCTGCTAACAACGGACGCCAGCCTGTCGGGCTGGGGAGCTCATTGCCAGGGCCAGTTCGCTCAGGGTCTTTGGTCCTCGGAGTCGCAGTGGTCCATCAACAGGCTGGAGTTACGAGCAGTAGTCCTGGCGCTCAAGGCACTCGAGCCATTAGTGAGGCAAAACGCAATCCGCGTCCTCTGACAATGTCACCACGGTGGCCTACATCAACCGCCAGGGGGGAACAAGCAGCCCCGCCCTAGAGAAGGAGACGGACAGCCTGTTCCAGTGGGCCGAGACCCGGTTGTTGGCCCTCTCAGCTCAGCACGTGGCCGGATCGAACAACGTCACAGCCGATTGCCTCAGCAGGTTCAAGGTCAACCAGGGAGAGTGGGAGCTGAAGCAGGGAGTCTTCGACCAGATTGTCTCCCTCTGGGGCCCCCCAATTATGGATCTCATGGCCCGTTACTCGTCTGCCAAAGCAAATAGTTTTTACAGCCGAAGAAAGGAAAGAATGTCCGAAGGCCTGGATGCTCTGGCTCAGAGGTGGCCCTCCGGGGGGCTCCTGTACGTGTTCCCTCCTTGGGCCTTGATTGGAAGGGTTCTTCAGAAGGTGGAAGCCCACCAAGGGTTGGTCATCTTCATTGCTCCAGATTGGCCTCGCCGCCCTTGGTATGCGGATCTAGTGAGGTTAGTGGCCGACCAGCCATGGCGGCTCCCCTGCAGGAAGGACCTTCTGAGACAGGGGCCTGTCCTGATGCCTCACGTGGATTGATTCTCGCTTACGGCCTGGCTATTGAAAGGGCGCGGCTCCGGAAGCGGGGATATTCGGGTCCAGTGATTTCAACCTTGTTGAGCGTGCGAAAGCGTTCAACCTGTCTTTCCTATGTGAGAGTGTGGCGCATCTTCGAAGCCTGGTGTACAGAACACCGGAAGAAACCTTTTTCAACCTCTATCCCAGAGATCCTAGAATTCTTGCAAGCAGTTTTTGAGAAGGGCCTTGCTCCCAGCTCCCTACGGGTCCAGCTGGCAGCCATCTCTTGCTATAGAGGCAAGATCCGAGGGAAGCCCTTAGGGATCCACCCGGACGTGACCAGGTTCCTGAGAGCGGTTAGTCGTCTGCGCCCCCAGAAAAGATCAGTAATCCCTCCCTGGGACCTTAACTTGGTGTTAAATGCCTTGACCAGAGAGCATTTCGAGCCAATAATGGAAGCCTCACTTAAAGATTTGACACTGAAGACGGTCTTTTTGGTAGCCATCTGCTCAGCAAGATGCATCTCCGAGATCCAGGCGCTGTCCTCCCAACCCCCCTTCCTCTTCTTTTTTAAGGACAAGGTGGTCTTACGAACAGTTCCTTCCTTCCTACCCAAGGTAATTTCGCCTTTCCATCTGAACCAGCCAGTTTCGCTGCCTGCGTTCTCAACCGCCGGGCGGGGAGGGAAGGATGGCAGACTACGTCGTCTAGATGTACAGAGAGTGTTGAAGCATTACCTCTCCCGTACGGCCTCCTTTAGAAGGTCTGAACGTTTGTTCATTCAGTTTGGGGGTCCTCACAAGGGGGAGGCCGCGGCTAAGGCATCCATCTCTAGATGGATCAGGGAAGCTATTGCTTCCGCCTATATCCTGAAGGGGAAACGGGTTCCGGGAGGACTGCGGGCCCACTCCACGTGGGCGCAGGCCTCTTCCTGGGCGGAGTACAGCCTGGTTCCTCCGATAGATATTTGCAGAGCGGCGACTTGGTCCTCACTGCACACCTTTACCAAGCACTACAGGCTGAATGTGCAGAGGTCTGCAGATGCTAGCTTTGGGGGCGCAGTAATTCGTTCCGGGATAGCAAACCCCACCCAAGTTTGAACTGCTCGGTTACATCCCAGAAGTAAAGGGACTGGACTGGAGTGACGATAAGGAAGAGATAATTAGTCCTTACCTGCTAATTAGTGTTCCTGAAGGAACGACAGTCCAGTCCCTGATCCCACCCGGGCTACGGAAAATATAGCGGAACGAATCCGAGTCTGAGGCAGAGGCGGAAGGTGTTTTGTTTGCACGGGTCAAGTGGGTCGGGGGCCAGGGAAGGCTGCGGCAACCTCAGGTAAACCACCTCCTCCCTCCTACTTGTGGAACCTACAGGTTTTGTTCCTACATTATTTACCAAAAAAAAAATAAATTTTTGGAGTGTTAATTTCAGGTTTCTACAGTTAATGGTTTGTTCGTTAAGTCTGCTTTTCAATAGATTACTGGGGCTTAGGGGTGGTGCCAGGGGTATTTATACCTAACCAGCCTCAAAAGGGTTAGACTCAGCCTCCAAGCTGCTGGAAGGGTTACGCAACCCAGAAGTAAAGGGACTGGACTGTCGTTCCTTCAGGAACACTAATTAGCAGGTAAGGACTAATTATCTCTCTTTCTGATCCCTGTGTATGTATTTGGGAGAACAGAGAAGAGGGGAGAGACAGTTTGTTACAGTGAAACGTAGTAGTTAGGCAATTGTTCCCTTCATGTCTATGCTGCAATAGCTAGAACTGTTTTTTCCATAACATGTACTGGGCTATTTTTTGGGGGAACAGTTCTCTGGACACCCAATCCAATCTGGTCCATTTTAAACTATCCACTAGCTTTTACCATGACAAATTTTATCTCGTATTTAAATTTTTCAATGTTATTCCCAGGCCGATATTCTCAATTCCTTTATGTATAACTTGACATCATCTATTGGATTAAAATGAATACAAATGGGAAGACGTGCTCCAAAAGAGGTTTTTGTTAATAGTGTTTGACTGGTCTTAACTGATTGCCAAGGAATGATAGCATTGAGGTAATCCTATCAAATATTTTGGTTTAGCTGCCTTCTTTACTAAGAAGGGTGGCTAATGGCGTGCTTCAGGAATTGAGCCTGGACTTGATTCTTCTGAGGTAATATTGAGACAGGGTTAGAAGTCTGCATATTCTTAGGTGTGTCCATATGTGTGCACTCGGTGCAGAAAGTTCCTGTCTGAGCATGATCTTTGGAGGCTAGAATAGAGGTCGCCTGGAAGAAAAATGTCATTGTGTGGCAGGAAATGATCTGTAGTCAGGATCTACTCCAGATGATGCAGGATTTTCTCAAACTGCTAATCTTTCCAGGGGTGGATGCCCAGGAGGGAAGATTTGGGATAGCCTGTCTAGTTAACGATTCAGTTATTAGGTATGTGAATAACTGGGGGCTGATGGGCATGAGGATAGTTTAGTAACTTTATTACCTGGTACAAAAGTGGTGGGCCTCCATAAGATTTAGAGAATGCTGAGGAGGAGTTTGATGTCTTGGTAAATGTGGATGCCGTTGATATAGGAACACGTGGTAAGGAGGATCTGGAAGCAAAACTTTAGGCTTTTGTGTAGAAAGCTGAAATTCCAAACTCCCAGAGTAACATATTCAGAAATGATCATTGTTCATGTGCAAGAGCTCTGGTGTCTCAATATGTGGGTGAAACTATGATGCAGGGAGGAGGAATTTTATATTTGAACTTGGTAGCATTCTGGGGAAGGAGGAGCCTTTTCCAAAAAGATGGGCTGCATCTGAACCAGGCTGCTAACACTAGCGTCTAGCAAGTGGGGAAAGAATATAGGATATGGATCGTGGAATTCTTTCTATGCCCTCTTTGTGCATACCTCTCTATATGTAGTGCTTGAGTGTCTTGTTTGCATTTTGAATGTGTGGAGTGTATGTATATTTGGTCTGTATATTTTTGTATGTGCTCGTTGGAGAATCTGCGTGCATGTTTGTATGTTTAGTATGTGCACATGTATGAATGGGTGTGTTTGTGTGTGAATGAGAGAGGAGGGCTATTTGAAAGGCACAGTTCCTTTCCTAGTCGTCCCTCCAGTCCAGTCCCGCACCTCTGGGTTATGCTCCCCTTCCAGCAGATTGGAGATTTAGTATGTTATCTCTTTGACCCTGGCATATAAATACTGCTGGCACCTCCCACCAGGACCAGTATGCTCAGTCTCCAAGCAGCTGGAGAGAGCAGGAAGTCAGAGTGCTGGGCTTACTGGAGAGACTGCTAAGGAGAGAGTAGGGTTTCTTACCTTAGTTTACCCTGTTTCCTTATCGTCCCTCCAGTCTAGTCCCAAACCTCTGGGTTTTGCTCCTCCTCCAGTAGCTTGGAGACTGAGAAACGCCATCCTTTTGACACTGGTATAACGCCACTGGAACCGCCTCCTCACTGTCTCCAAGCAGCTGGAGGGTGGTGAGCCCAGAGCTTCGGGGCTCCCTTGAACATTTAAGGAGTATAGAGAGAGGGATAAAGAATCTAGAGATTGGTTTTAAAATTGTTTTAAAGATTATTTTGAATCAAATTTAGATTTTAGGATAGTTGTCTCTTTAAGAAAAGTTGGACTGAAGGGCCCCACCCCCCCCCCCCCCCCCCCCCAGCTTGACTTAGCTGCTCAACAACGGGGAAGCAGACTTCGGGGGAGGCAAGGCTCCGGTTTCTGATCCCACATTAATGGGTGAGGAACCGGGAGCTTAGGCTCTATGGCACATGCAGGTGATTTTTGCTTGTTAGCGCTGAGAGCTGTCAACTGAGGATCTGGCTGCTCGCGGGCAGTGACTCTGTCTCTCTTCTCTCCCGGCATGAAAGCTGCACTGTGGCAGAGGAGCGCAGAGAGAGAAGATCTGTGCATAAGCAGTGGATCACGGCAGCGGGGTAAGAGGGGCCGGGTTAGAAGAGCAAGCGAAGGAGGAGCATGTGTGCAGAGCAGGCCTAGCTGCGTGGCAAACACCGGTAGAATTGGGGTGCCTGTAGAAGCTCTTAGTTCAGCGGGAGAGCTTCGTTTTCTTAATTTTTCCACAGAATCAGTCGGGGGGGGGGGGGCTTCAGTGAAGGTTCCACCTCAATTAAAAATAAAAAAACCCCAAAAATCCATGAAGTGTATAGTCCGTTTCAGCAGGAGCTGCCAGAGCGTAGCAAGGCCTGTGCTAAGGTGGGCTTCTGGATGTTACACTAGAGAATATCTGCTCAAACGGGATGCCTTCTAGACCGCAGTGCTTGGTCTGCAGTACTAGAAGGGGAGCAGTATCGGACACAGGTGTGTGTAGGGGGTGTGCAGGAAGCAGCCACGATGGAACAAGTCCTGGAGGCTGGTGTGGAAGGTGGCAAAGGGGCAGTGGGGGGCTTGCCGGATCTGGTTTCCCCCGCTTTGCCACCGCTGGAGCCCGTGGCGGGGACTTCCTACACGCCGGATTTCCTTCCCCCTGAGCTACCGTTTTCAGGTGGGCTGGTGGCGACTTTTTCCCCAGATTTTGTTGCGCTTAGAAATATAGAAATATGATGACAGAAAAAGTCCACATGGCCTATCTAGTCTGTCCTTCCATATCAACTACAACAGTCCCCTCTTTACCTTTAGAGATCCTGTGTGTTTGTCCCATGCTTTTTTGAATTCAGTTACTGTCCTCATCTCTACCACCTCCACTGGGAGACTATTCCACGGATCCACTACTCTTTCCGTAAAGAAATATTTCCGCATATCACACCTGAATCTATTTCTCCCTTCACCCTCATCCCATGTCTCCTCGTAGCAGAACTTGCTTTCAGTTGAAAGAGACTCTCTTCCTGAACATTTATGCCACGAGGTATTTACACATCTCAATCATATCACCTCTATCCCGCCTTTCCTCTAAGGTGTACATATTAAGATCCTTCAGTCTGTCTTCATATGCTTTATAATGAAGACCACTAGTCATTTTAGTAGCCACCCTCTGCACCGACTCCATCCTGTTCACATCGTTTTGAAGGTGTGGTCTCCAGAACTGCACACTATACTCCAAATGAGGTCGCACCAAAGATTTATACAGAGGCATTATCACCTCCTTTTCCTTATCGTCACTCCAGTCCAGTCCCTTTACTTCTGGGTTGCATAACCCTTCCAGCAGCTTGGAGGCTGAGTCAAACCCTTTTGAGGCTGGATGGGTATAAATACCACTGGCACCACCCCTAAGCCCCAGTAATCTCAGCCTCCAAGCAGCTGGAGGGTTCCGTAAGCCAAGGGCTTACTGGAGTCTCCCATTTAGTCTCTTTGTTTGAATTCTAGTTAGTTTAAAGAATTTTTGTACCCTTTTATTTCTTTATTTCTTTAATTACGGTTTTGAGTAGTGCCCCTTTAAGGTTTGCTCCTTCTCTCTCCTCTCTCCTCCTCCCCCCCCCCCTCCTCCTCCTGCTCCGGCGATCGGACTCTCTTCAGGCAAGGCTCCCTTACCGGTGGGAGAGGTGCTTCTCTCCAAAAGGTTTGCCGGCGGCAGAGAGTGATCCGCGGGATAGCCCCACGCTCTCCGGATCGCTGCTCTCACAAACGGACCCTTTCGCCTCGCGCCGAAGCCCCCAGGCGGCTGAGCGCTTGAGGCCTAAAAGCGCCGTCCCTCCTCGCTCCCGGCTTGGCGAAGCAGCCCGGGAGCGATCGGAGGTTGCAGTCGGCGGAAGAAGCTCGCCTCCCATCTGATTGCCGGCACGGCGGTGCGAGTCGACCCGCCAGGTCCCGGCCTGCTCTCCACGTGGCTGAGGCCCAGCCACGTGTAGTACTCCGGAGGGCGTTTGCATTCCCAGAGCTCGGCGCTGACCAAGGAAGGCCATAAACTGCAAGTACAGGGGTTTCTCTCCCCACACATATATTTTTATATTTTGGAACGGCCATCAATTTAAAATTAATTTACTTCTTCTTAATCTCTAATGTGTTCATAGGATTGTTTGGGGAGTGTGGGGGAGGAAGAAGTTTAATTTTTATTGCAGCCCAGGATTACAACCCAGTAGGTAGCCTAGGGTTGATCCCCATTAAATTTATCTCTTTTTCTTTTATTTCCCTTTTTGTTTAGTTTGGCCCTTTCTAGCTTATTAGGGGCGTCATTTGGGACAATGTCCAAGCTACGGTGCCCGTCTTGTGGCATCCGCAGGGGCACGGCCTCAGACAGGGGTCTGCAGGGGCTGCGCTGCAAAGGCTGCCTCTGTGGAGCAGGGCATCCAATTGTCCATTTCACAAACTAATGAGGGTCCAGTGGAGAATCTAGAAGAAGAAAGAGAGCCCTGCATCCCCCCGCCCTCGACCTCCGAGTTTCCCCCTCCATCCCTGCCCCCTCCCTCCCCTGCCCTTGGGGAAGAGGGTCCCTGTGACCTGTTTTCACCCGAATTCGTCCTTCTGCTACACAAAGCCTACTGCATGCGCAAACAGGGACTGGGGGCAGGAGTCCAGAGCTCAGGGAAGGAAGGCTTGGGGGTTAACCCAGTGAAGCCCATTGCCCAGGATGCCGGCATTCCATCTAAGCGCGCGAGGCTAGCGAGCGAAGAGCCGCCCGCTTCTCCTCCTCTCGACACTCAGGATGAGGAGCTCTCCGATAAGGAGATAAGGGATGATGAGGAGGAACTCGAGGAAGGAGAGATCCCGGAGGAAGATCAATCCCGCATAGTGCGAGTCTTTCGTCGGGAGGAACTTCCGGGCCTGATCAATGAGTCCCTGAAGGTCCTCAAGGTGGTCTCCGACACCCCAACAGATGAGGAAGCGCTGGAGGATCCCCTGATCCAAGCAGTCAGAAGATATCAAAGGGTATTCCCTATACACAGGGTCGTCCGCCAGATGATTCAGGAAGAGTGGGACCAACCTGAATCCTCCCTAAGGGGGGTGCGGTCAATGGCACGCCTTTATCCAGTACCGGAATCGGAGAGAGATTTACTGAAGTCGCCCAAGGTGGATGCGGCGGTATCTGCCGTTACTAAGAACACGACTATCCCAGTAGAAGGGGGCGCGGCTCTCAGGGACGCGCAGGATAGAAAATTGGACACGTTGCTAAAGCAGGCCTTTGATGTTAGTGCCATTGCCTTGCAGGCTTCGGTTTCGGGGGCCTGGGTGGCACGGGCTTGCCTGAGGTGGTCCCAACAACTTCAACTGTCAGAGGGTACCGCAGGAGACGTACAGCCGATTTCAGCTAAGTTGGAGTCAGGAGCAGCCTACCTGGCGGATAGTCAGTACGATCTCATCAGGAGCCTAGCAAAGAGCATGGCATCCATAGTCGCAGCTAGGCGCTATTTGTGGCTCCGCAATTGGGCAGCCGACGCTTCCTCAAAGGCTCGGCTGGGTCGTCTTCCCTTTAAGGGGAAATTGTTATTCGGTGAGGACCTGGATAAGTTAGTAAAGGACCTGGGCGAATCCAAGGGAGGCAGGCTTCCGGAGGACAGACCGAAGCAGTCTCGCCTCCCAGCGCCTCCCCGGAGCCAGCCTAGAGACTCCCGGAGGTTTCGACCTTCCAGAACAAATTCCTTTCCTAGGGGTCGCTTCCCGGCAAGGGGGTCAAGCTTTAAGGGGTTTCGAGGAGCAGGGAGAGGTTTTGGAGCCTCTTCCTCCTTCTCCGGATCTAGAAAACCACAATGAAATAAAAGGGGTCCGGGCGGGCGATTTACCCTTGGGGGGCCACCTAAGACTATTTCTCCCCGCCTGGACCCGGGTCACGTCCGATCAGTGGGTCCTGGAAGTGATCAGAGAAGGTTATGCCCTCGAATTTGGGAAACAGTACTTCCGGCCTTTATTCAATCCCCCTGCGGTTCTCCGACAAAAAGGAGGGCTATAGAAGCCACCCTGTCAAGACTGTTAGCACTTGGGGCAGTGGCTCCGGTTCCTCCAGACCAATACGGTTCCGGTCGGTACTCCATTTATTTTGTAGTCCCAAAAAAGGAAGGCTCCTTTCGTCCTATCCTGGACTTAAAACAGGTCAATCGCTGTCTCAAGGTACCCCATTTCCGGATGGAAACCCTGAAGTCAGTCATTGCAGCCGTAAGGGACGGGGAGTTTCTCACTTCTCTGGACCTAACGGAGGCCTACTTACACATTCCGGTCCGAAGGTCTCATCAACAGTTCCTGAGGTTCGCTGTGCCAGGAGGTCATTTCCAATTTCAGGCGCTGCCCTTCGGTTTAGCTACGGCCCCCAGGACCTTCACCAAAGTAATGGTGGTCGTAGCTGCCTCCCTTCGAAAGGAAGGAATCCTGGTACACCCATACCTCGACGATTGGCTGATCTGGGCAAAATCAGAGGAAGAAAGTCGCTTCGCGACAGCCCGAGTAGTAGAGGTCCTAGAGGAGTTAGGGTGGATCATCAATCGGTCAAAAAGCAAGTTGATTCCCACCCAGGAACTCGAGTATCTCGGAGCAAGATTCTACACCAGAGAAGGAAAGGTGTTCCTCCCTCGGAAGCGAGCAAAGGATCTAAGGACTCTCGTATCGCAGTTCCTGGGGAGAAGAAACCCTTCAGCGTGGCTGCGACAATAGAGGTAGTTCCGTGGGCCAGGGCCCACATGCGGCCCCTACAACGCTCCTTGCTACGTCGTTGGTCTCCTCAGGATCATCCCTTGTCCGCCCCTCTACCCTGTGCGCCTCGAACCAGAGAAGCCCTCCAGTGGTGGAGATGTCCGAAGAACCTAGAATGCGGGACGCCTCTCGAAACTCCGCAGTGGATCCTGCTAACAACGGACGCCAGCCTGTCGGGCTGGGGAGCTCATTGCCAAGGCCAGTTTGCTCAGGGTCTTTGGTCTCCAGTGGAGTCTCAGTGGTCCATCAACAGACTGGAGTTACGAGCAGTTGCGCTGGCGCTCAAGACGCTCGAGACTCTAGTGAGGGCAAAAGCAATCCGCGTCCTCTCAGACAATGTCACCACCGTGGCCTACATCAACCGCCAGGGGGGAACAAGCAGCCCCGCCCTAGAGAAGGAGGCGGCCAGCCTGTTCCAATGGGCCGAGGCCCGGTTGTCGGCCCTCTCAGCTCAACACGTGGCCGGCACAGACAACGTGACAGCAGATTACCTCTGCAGGTTCAAGGTCGACCAGGGAGAGTGAGAACTGGAGCAGGGAGTCTTCAACCAGATTGTCTCCCTCTGGGGTCCCCCAATCATGGATCTCATGGCCCGCTACTCGTCGGCCAAAGCAAATCGCTTCTTCAGCCGAAGAAAGGAAAGAATGTCCGAAGGCCTGGATGCTCTGGCCCAGAGGTGGCCCTCCGGGGGGCTTCTGTATGTGTTCCCTCCTTGGGCCCTGATCGGAAGGGTTCTTCAGAGGGTGGAATCCCACCAAGGATTGGTCATCTTCATTGCTCCAGATTGGCCTCGCCGTCCTTGGTATGCGGATCTAGTGAGGTTGGCGGTCGACCAGCCGTGGCGGCTTCCCTGCAAGAAGGATCTTCTGAGGCAGGGTCCTCTCCTGATGCCTTAAGTGGATCGATTCTCGCTTACGGCCTGGCTATTGAAAGGGCGCGGCTCCGGAAGCGGGGATATTCCAGTCCAGTGATTTCAACCTTGTTGAGCGCGTGAAAGCGTTCCACTTGTCTTTCCTATGTGAGAGTGTGGCACATCTTCGAAGCCTGGTGTGCAGAACGCCGGAAGAAACCACTTTCGGCCTCCATCCCAGAGATCCTAGAATTCTTGCAAGCGGGATTTGAGAAAGGCCTTGCCTCCAGCTCTCTTCCAGTCGAACTGGCAGCCATCTCTTGCTACAGGGGCAAGGTCCGTGGGAAGTCATTAGGGGTTCACCCAGACGTGATCAGGTTTCTGAGAGCGGTTAGCCGTCTGCGTCCACAGAAAAGATCAGTCATCCCTCCCTGGGACCTCAACTTGGTGTTAAATGCCCTGGCCAGAGAACCCTTCGAGCCAATGAAGGAAGCCTCTCTTAAAGATTTAACATTGAAGACGGTCTTCTTGGTAGCCATCTGCTCGGCAAGCCTCGTCTCTGAGATCCAGGCGCTGTCTTCCCAGCCCCCCTTCCTCTCCTCCTTTAAGGACAAGGTGGTCTTACGAACAGTTCCTTCCTTCCTCCCCAAGGTAATTTCACCCTTCTATCTGAACCAGCCAGTTTCGCTGCCTGCGTTCCCAGCCGACGGCAGGGGAGGCAAGGATGGCAGTCTGCGTCGCCTGGATGTCCAGAGAGCGTTGAAGCGCTACCTCTCACGAACGGCCTCCTTTAGAAGGTCTGAACGTTTGTTCATTCAGTTTGGGGGTCCCCACAAGGGGGAGGCCGCGGCTAAGGCTTCCATATCTAGATGGATCAGGGAAGCGATTGCCTCTGCCTATATCCTGAAGGGAAAACAGGTTCCGGCAGGTCTGCGGGCCCACTCCACGTGGGCGCAGGCCGCTTCCTGGGCAGAGTACAGCCTGGTTCCCCCGATTGATATTTGCAGGGCGGCGTCTTGGTCTTCGCTGCATACCTTTACCAAGCACTACAGACTGAATGTGCAGAGGTCTGCAGATGCTAGTTTTGGGGACGCGGTAATTCGTTCCGGGATAGCGAACCCCACCCAAGTTTGAACTGCTCGGTTACATCCCAGAAGTAAAGGGACTGGACTGGAGTGACGATAAGGAAGAGATAATTAGGTCTTACCTGCTAATTAGTGTTCCTGAAGGAATGACAGTCCAGTCCCTGATCCCACCCGGGCTACGAAGAAGATAGCGGAACGATTCCGAGTCCGGGGTAGCGGCGAAAGGTGTTTTTTTTTTTTGTTGTTGGCACGGGGCAAGGGAGCCCGGGGTCGGAAAGGGCTACGGCAACCTCGGGTGATCCCTCCCTCTTCCTCCTACTCCTTCTTGCCCCTGCAGGTCTCTGGGCCTACATTATTTGAAAAAAAAAACACCATATCTATCTATATCTATCTATATTGTGGCGGCGTGTTGCCCTGTTAGGCGGCTGCCTAGTGGGGCGCGCCGGTCATCACTCTTCTTTTATTGCTCCAACGTATTAGCTGAGGCTCTTTTAATGTAGTTGTGGCTTGCTTTGCAAGCAGTACGAGTGGATGAGGCTCACAGGACAATTTGTGAAATAAATTGATTTTTATTTTTCTTTGCGGAGTCAATTTTGACAAATGACCTTGATAAGGCGAACAAAATAACAAACTGAAAACAGGATAATTTCTCCAGTAAACTTTCTCAGCAAAAACACTTTCCCAGTAGTTTTCTCCACTCTTGGGTTAACTTTGACTTCTTCAGTTTAACAAACCAGCATAACACTGTTAACTGCACAGTTCAACCAAACTAAAGCTTTAAACATTGCTTACACAAAGCCCACATTCCATTGACTCTTCTGAGGACATTGGACTATCTGGATAAAGCTCCACTTCCATCTCCTCCTGTGTGCTGTAAGGCTCAGGGCTTGGGGCACGTTCTAGAACGCTCAGCTGCACTTCTTTTAAAAGTTTAAAAAGCTTTCCCCATTTAAGATTCCTGCTCCCCTTTTTAACTGGGTCAGAACCTCTTGCCCTTCTTTCCTTTAACAACTCAACTTCAGGAAATATAGGAGTTGCTTGACTTGCAGAAACCCTCCTTTTATAAGGCTTTCTGTACTGTCTGTTTAAGGGCCCAGGACTTAAGCTGCTGTCTTCAGAATCAGACGTATAGTCCTGAATCCTTCCCCAGCTCCTTTCTTGCCCACAGCCTTGGGAGTTGTAGCTGGTCCCTTTTGAACCACCAGGTCTCACAGCCCTGTAATGCTGTCTCTTCCCCTGGTCTCTCTGGACTCTCTGCCTCTCCTCGTGGCTTCTGTCCTGCAGTCTTTCCTGCCCTCTGGCCGTCTCTCTCTGCAGTCTTTCCTGTTCTCTAGGCGTCCTTCTCTGCCCTCCTTCCTGTTCTGCCTCACTTGCTGAGTGACGCAGCTTAAATGTTCTGTAGCTTGTTTCCTTCTCTGGCCCCACCCTCTCTCTCCCTGCAGCTGCTCTGGAGGCTGGGTGTGGCTTCAGGCTAGCTCTGCTAGTGTGTGCTTTAGTTTCTCTTTCTGTCTGGGAGCTATGCTTTGGTGAGCCCATCCCCCGTTTATGAAAAAAAACCCTCTTTTTTTCAGTTTTAAAGGGCTGTGCTGCCTGTGCATCACCACAATATATATAGCTATATAGCTGTGTGTGTCTGTGTGTGTGTCTGTGTGTGTGTTAATGTCAGGTTCCTACAGTTAATGGTTATGGTGGTTAAGTCTGCTTTTCAATATATTACTGGGGCTTAGGGGTGGTGCCAGCGGTATTTATACCCATCCAGCCTCAAAAGGTTTTGACTCAGCCTCCAAGCTGCTGGAAGGGTTACGCAACCCAGAAGTAAAGGGACTGGACTGTCGTTCCTTCAGGAACACTAATTAGCAGGTAAGACCTAATTATCTCTCTTTTTTTCTTCTAGCCATTTCTCTCCGTATGCACCCAAGCATCCTTCTAGCTTTTGCCGTTGCCTTTTCTACTGTTTAGCTATTTTAAGATCATCAGACACAACCACGCCTAGGTCCCGCTCTTCTTTAGTGGACAAAAGTATTTCACCCCCTATATTATATTGCTCCCTTGAATTGCTGCAGCCCAAATGCATGACCTTACATTTTTTAACATTAAATCCCAGCTGCCAAATTCTAGACCATTCTTCAAGCTTAGCTAGATCCCTCCTCATGTTATCTACACCTTCCTGGGTGTCTACTCTATTGCAGATTTTGGTATCATCCGCTAAGAGGCAAACCTTACCCGACAGCCCTTCCGCTATATCACTAACAAAGATGTTAAAAAGAATCGGACCAAGGACAGGTCCCTGGGGCACACCACTGGTAACATCCTTCTCCTCAGAGTGAGCTCCATTTACTTGTACTCTTTGTCACCTCCCACCCAACCAGTTTCTAACCCAAACAGTAACGTTAGGGTCCATCCCTAGGGTGCTCAGTTTATAAGTCGCCTGTGAGGAACAGTGTCAAAGGCTTTACTGAAATCTTAATACACCACATCTAGGGCTCTCCCTTGGTCCAACTCCCTGGTCACCCAGTCAAAGAAATCAATCAGATTTGTCTGACAAGACCTGCCTCTGGTGAATCCATGCTGCCTTGGATCCTGTAATCCGCTGGACTCCAGAAACCTCACTATTTTCTCTTTCAGCAGCGTTTCCAATAATTTACTCACCACGGAAGTCAAACTAACCGGACTGTAGTTTTCAACCACATCCTTCCGCTTTTGTGTAAAGGCACCACATGAGCCTCTCTCCAGTCCTTTGGCACTACTCCCGACTCTGAGGCATTGAAAAGGTCAGTCAGTGGAGCTGCTAGAACGTCCCCAAGTTCCCTCAGTATTCTAGGGTGTATACCATCCGGTCCCATCGCTTTGTCTACTTTAATTTGAGCTAGTTTTCTCACGAACAGTCTTCTGAAAATTGTTCAAGATGTCCCTCGCCTCTGTTCCCATTTGTGGGTGTTTTGAGGTCCTGCTCCTGGTTCTTTATCTGTGAACACAGAACAAAAATATTTGTTAAGCAATTTCACTTTATCCTTATCAGATTCTACGTATTCCCCCCCCTGCACCCTTGAGTCTGACAATACCACTTTTGCTCTTCCTCTTCTCACTAATATATCTGAATAATGTCTTATCCCCCCCCCCCCCATTTTATTGCATTGGCTATTTCCTCCTCCTTTTGAATCTTTGCCTTCTTGACTACTTTGCTAGCTTCTCTAAGTTTTTCCAAATACAGATGCCTGTCTTCCTCTCTCTGTGATCTCTTGTATTTCATGAAGGCCTCCCTCTTTTTTTTCTTCACTTTTTCAGCTGCTACTTTCGAAACCATAGCAGTCTCCTTTTCCTTTTACCTTTTATTTACCATTTTAACAAAAAGGTTGGTTACCCTTAAAATATCCCCTTTCAGTTTTGCCCACTGTTTTTCTACATCCCCCAGCTGTTCCCATCCCACTAACGACTCCCTGAGGTATTGGCCCATCTTCGCAAAGTTAGTCTTCCTAAAGTCTAAGATCCTCACCTTGGAATGGATTCTAACAGCCCTAGTCCTAATACTGAACCCCACCATCTGGTGATCACTGGATGCAAAATGATCTCCCACTACATCATCAGAAACACTTTCACCATTGGTAAACACCAAGTCCAGTATGGCCCCTTCACGTGTGCGATCTGTTACCAATTGCCTGAATAGTTCTCCCTGTAGAGAATCCAGGATCTCCTTACTTCTAGATGATACTGCAGCAGGAATGTGCCAATCAACATCTGGCATATTGAAATCTCCTATCAGTAGCACTTCCCCTTTCCTAGCAATGCTGCGTATGTCTTCAATTAACTCTGTCTACCTCTTCCTCTTGTGAGGGAGATCTGTATATCACACCAATGCAAATAGATTTCTCTTTCCCTCTTTCTAGTTTAACCCACAATGCCTCCTCTCTCCCTTTTAAGCTCTGTAATTCCAAAGCTTTAATAGTAGTTTTTACATATAGTGACACTCCTCCTCCCCTTCTTCCTACCCTGTCCTTTCTGAATAAAGTATAGCCAGGTATGGTTACATCCAATCATGGTTTTCTGTGAACCATGTTTCTGTAACTGCCACTAAGTCCAAGTCAAAAACAAAAGATCTCAGAAAAAACAAAACACCCCCTCAAAACAAAGCAATTGTGCAAAATACTTTTTTTGTCGGAATATGGCAACAAAGTACCGGGAATTCAGTCCAGGTACCACTGTGGCATTTCCTTTTATTAAAGATATGGATAAAAAATTTCAAAATCCAAAACTTAGCTTATGTATAGTGCTACTCGCCGCACTGCAGTAATATGCCAGCAACAGAATTTAGACATTGTGGTCCGAAGAGCGGACAAGGGGGGAGCCACGGTCTTATTAGCGGCAGATCAATACCAGAGGGAGGTTGAGGTCCATTTACATAATCAGACCAATTATGTGGTGTTGCCTGGGGACCCAACTTGTGAGATTGGCTCTCGTATTCATTCGGTGGTTTTTGCTGCCTTCCTCCATAATTGGATTACTAAGCGGGAACTTGATTATCTTCAAAAAAAGCATCCTACGATACCGGTATTTTATCTGGTGCCTAAAATACATAAATCGTTAAGTGATCCCCCTGGAAGACCAATAGTGTCTTGTAGAACCTCTCTCAAAATTCTGTGATCTCTTCCTGCAATCAGCGGCATCCAAAGTCTGTTCTTACATTCGAGATACAGGAGATTTTTTGAATCAATTGAAGGGTTGTTCTGATGTTAATGCGTATACGTACCTGGTCTCCCTTGACGTTCAATCCCTTTATACCAACATTGATCAAGGTGAGGCACTTGCCTGTCTACGGAGTTATACTTTAGACCTTCCAGATCGGATTTCTAAGTCATTTGTGCTGGAATTGTTGGAGCTGGTTTTAAATAATTATTTTTTATATCAACAACAATTCTATAAACAGATCCATGGCATTGCTATGGGGGCTACTGTTGCCCCATCGATAGCGACCCTCTTTATGGCTGCTTTTGAATCATCCTACATTTATACTGATGAGGCCTTTCAATTTGTTCCTTTTTGGAAGAGATTTCTCGATGATGTCTTTTTTATCTGGACGGGTTCTCGGGAAGATTTGGATCAGTTTTTGAGGAGATTAAATTCCCATGTGGCACGCATCCAATTTACAGCACAGATAGACCCCCACCGTATTCAATTTTTGGATATTTGGGTAGTCCTGACCCTCAAGGTTTTGAGACTACCTTATATCGAAAGCCTATTCAGCGGAACACCTTGCTATGCTTTGATAGTTTTCATCCTCGAGCGCTTAAACGGGGTCTCCCTTATGGTCAATTCTTGCGTCTCCGGCAGAACTGTTCGACCTTGGCCGATTTTCTTTTCCATGCAAGGGAGTTAAAATTACGTCTGGCTAATAGGGGGTATCCTTTGGCAGTGGTTGAACGGGCATTCAAGAGGGCCCGTCATTTGCATCAGGATTGGCTTCTTATTCCAAAAAATACCTCGTCGCCTGATTCAGTGGTTACTGGGGTGCTGCCTTATACCTCTAATATGCCTCAAGTTACTAAGCTGTTACATCGATTTTGGCCTATCCTGGGATCCCATGATTGCTTTCGAGATGTTCCTCTACGGATTGCTTATTCCCGTACAGCCAATCTACGGGATTTAATCATGCATACTACTTCTCTACAAGATCGCCCTGTATTACGGCTTGGGGATAATGGTCACTTTTCTTGTGGGCAGTGTATGTATTGTTCCCTTACGTTGGAGGGTTCTGATTGGCTGGATATACATACCTCCCGCACCTATACCACTAGGTGGCATACTGACTGCACCTCTTCCTTTGTAGTCTATTTGATTGTATGCCCCTGTCCATTTTACTATATGGGGCGGACCATACGAGCAGTGAAATCACGGTTGGCTAAACATGCCTCTCGATTATGTACTAAGACTCTTTCTGCTCCTATGGTGGATCACTGTTTGACAGTGGGGCATGATTTTTCCTCGTTACGCTGGAGGGTTTTAGATTTTATTCCTGCTGATCCCAGGGGTGGCGATAGAGAACAACGTCTTCAATGGCGAGAACAGCGTTGGACATATTCTTTGGACTCTATTGCCCCTCGAGGTCTCAATCTTCAGGTGGACTGGCATACTATCATTTGATTGTTGCTTTTTGACAGGCTCCTGGTGGGGGTTTCCCTGTTAAAGTGGGCTTCCCTCCGTTTTTGGGGGTTTCCTGTTTTGTGATTGGAGGATTTGAGCTGTTCTTGTAAGCTTACGTCAGACGCCGATGCCTATTTGGTGAGATACACCTCTGGGGTTGTTTCATTCAAGCTTTGAATTTTTGCCAGTTTGGATGGGCCTGAAGCAGGGTGTTCAAGGTTTTCACATCTGATGTTACACCCGAAACGTGCAGCCACGTTGTTATTGTGTTTTGCTGGCATATTACTGCAGTGCGGTGAGTAGCACTATAAATAAGCTAAGTTTTGGATTTTGAAATTTTTTATCCATATCTTTAATAAAAGGAAATGCCACAGTGGTACCTGGACTGAATTCCCGGTACTTTGTTGCCATATTCCGACAAAGTATTTTGCACAATTGCTTTGTTTTGAGGGAGTGTTTTGTTTTTTCTGAGATCTTTTGTTTTTGGGCTGTTAGATTGATTTCAGGGGGTTTAGTGTTTAGGATTCTACTAAGTCCAAGTCAGCCACTCCCACCAAAGCTTCAACATCATGGATCTTATTTCCCATGCTACGGGCATTTATACACACTGCTTTCCATATGTTACTCCTGTTACATTAAATACCTTTATGGAAATGGGTATCACCTACCTGTGGACTTTCACCTACCTGGGGGCTTTCTTCACCGATCCCTAACGAATCTAGTTTAAAGCCCTCTTCAGTAGATTAGCCAGTCTACTACCGAAAACCCAGTGGATAGAAACCAATAAATGTGAAAAAATATTTTTGTCGGAGTAGCCAGCCAAGTAAGGAAGAAGAACACCTCCTACCGCTGTGGCCTGTCCTTTTAATCAGAATTAAATTTAAAACAGCTCATATACAAAAAAAGCTGATACTTAGCTTTGAAAAGCAACCAGGCTGGAAAGACGCTGAATTCCACAGTATGTCAATTGCAGTACGACGTGACACGTTTCGGGGGTATATCCCTGAGCCCCCTGCTTCAGGTAAGACAACTGTATGATAACGTCAGCCTTACAGTTGTCTTACCTGAAGCAGGGGGCTCAGGGATATACCCCCGAAACGTGTCACGTCGTATTGCAATTGACATACTGTGGAATTCAGCGTCTTTCCAGCCTGGTTGCTTTTCAAAGCTAAGTATCAGCTTTTTTTGTATATGAGCTGTTTTAAATTTAATTCTGATTAAAAGGACAGGCCACAGCGGTAGGAGGTGTTCGTCTTCCTTACTTGGCTGGCTACTCTGACAAAAATATTTATTCACATTTATTGGTTTCTATCCACTGGGTTTTTGGTGTGGACACTTTGTTTGAGCTCAGAGGGAAGGTAATTATATATTTTTTAGTCTACTACCGAAGACACGTTGACCTTTCTTGGACAGATGGATGCCATCTCTGCTCTGCAACTCTTGGAACAGCATCCCATAGTCTAGGAAACCAAAACACTCTTGATGACACCATCCACACAGCCATGCATTCATCTCCAGGATGCGAGCCTCTCTGCCTTGGCCTTTACCCTCCAACTTGGCCTTTACCATCCACAGGGAGGATTGAAGAGAACACCACCTGTGCACCTAACTGCTTCACCCTCTGTCCCAGAGCCATGAAGTCACTTTTGATATGTTCCGAGGTCTACTTGGCAGTATCATTTGTTCCAACATGGATTAGCAACATTGGGTAATAGTCAGTGGGCTTGATGAGTCTCGGCAAACTCTCTGTAACATCTTGAATTTTGGCACCAGGCAGACAGCATACCTCTCTGGACATCAAGTCTGGTTGGCAGATGGACGCCTCAGTACCCCTCATAAGAGTCTCCAACCACCACTACCCTGTTTCCTTCTGGTCACTGATTCTGCACCTTTGGGGTACTTGAGCTCTGTTCTTCCATTTCCAGGGATGCTTTCACCACCTCCTCTTCCAGGGCTGCATAATGGTTCTTCAATTCAAGGGCTGGAGAAGTTGGATTGGTGATTTTGCAGGCCCTGGTGACTTGTGTCCAACCATTGACATTCTGTTGGCACCCATCTTCTCCTCTGCTGGAGAGCTTGGTTGCTGCAAGAAGCATCTCATCAATGTACTTCTCACTGTCTTGAATGCTCATCAGCCTCACCACCTCCTCTCTGAGTTCCTCCACTTGTTTCCTCAGAGCTTCAGCATGCAGGCACCCTGCACATGGAACTAGTCCATCAACTGGCGTTAGGACCTCTGTCTGGACCGAGGCAGAAGCTGTAACGGGGGCAACAGCTTTAGCGATACGATTTTTCCCAGCCATTGTTCTGTTTGTGGAGCTTAGGTATCTGTTAAAGCAAAAGAGAGATCTACCAAGTACCAGCCGGTTTCCCAGCTGTCCTTTCAGAGAAAAAGCAGTTAAATCTCTTTAATTATATTCAAAATGTGCTGGTCCAATTCTCTGTGCTTTGTTAAATGGGGAGGTGCCCTATAAAGCAAGACTGCTCACTAGGGGTGGGTGGGAGTCGGGGTGGGTAGGGAGGGAACTAACATCTGATTAGGTGTTAGCAGTTCCCAAAGCTGAGGAGGTTACTAGAGTTCAGCAACCTACTATGCTCAAGGAAAGGTTCCACTAAAGCACCAAAAAGAAAGTAACCTTGCTTTAAAAATATACAAAAAACCCTTTTAAGAGCTCCCGGTCAGAGAGCTAGCAGTTTAATATAATAAACCCTCAAATCCTTACTGTTGGTTGATCTGTAGAGCCCCTCTTTAGGAAAGCCTCAACAGGGCAGGGCACTGGAGCCTTTTATTCAGGCCTCAGCTGCTTATCCAACAAGCATGCAGAAGCACGCAGAGGGTGCCTGCAGCTGGTTCCACAGAGGTGGAACTGGGGGAGAAGAGGCCAGGAACTCCTCTGGCAGCATGGACATCAGGGATCCTGGCAAAGAAGTCCAGGATAGAGATGGAGCGACCGGATCTCTGAGGGAGATCCTGACCTAGAGTTGGAGGAAGGAGAGCTCACGGAACAGGAGGACCAGGCTAGGGTGGTTAGAGTTTTCCGGAGAGACTAATTGCCGGTGCTCATTTCAGAGACGCTCAAAGCGCTTAATATGCTGGCGGTGGGACCGGCGGAGGATTCTTCCTTGGAGAAGACCCTTTGTTACAGGCTTTTCAGAAGACTCAGAGCGTTTCCAGTGCACAGAGTGGTTAAGGAAATGATTCAAGGAGAATGGGACATGCCCGAGGCAGGGCTTAAAGGGTCTAGGGTTATGTCCTGTCTTTATCTGCTGGTAGACCAGGATCGAGAATTGTTTAAGTCCCTGATAGTGGATGCAGCCGTCTCAGCGGTCACCAAGAAGACTACCATTCCGGATGCCCAGGACAGGAAACTAGATACCTTGTTGAAACAGGTTTTTGACATCCATGCACTGTCCATACAAGCGTCTATTTGTGGAGCATGGGTGGCGAGAGCCTGTCTTCGCTGGTCGCAACGAATCCAAGGGGAACAGGAGGGCACGACAGGAGAAGCGTCCAGACTGGCGTATTGGGCGGCTTTTCTGGCCGATATTCATTATGACCTTATTCAAAATTTATCTAACAGTATGGCTTTGGTAATAGCGGCATGGCGGTATCTTTGGCTGCGCAGTTGGGCAGCAGATGGTTCTTCCAAAGCAAGGCTGAGTAAGCTTCCTTTCAGGGGAAAGCTCCTTTTTGGAGAAGATTTAGATAAGCTGGTAAAGGATCTAGGAGAGTCCAAAGGCAGCTTCCAGAGGACAAACCAAAAGCAGGGACGATCGGTTCCAACATCCAAGATTCTACAGAGGGATTTTTGTAGTTTTCGTTCCCCGAGGTTCAGCCAAGGTCAAAGAGGGTGTTTTCCCAATAGAAACCAGGGGTTTTGGGGCTTTCGAGGAGCGGACAGAGGATTTTCTGCCTCATCCTCAAGCTTTAGAAAATCGCAATGAAGTCAGGGGGACCCAGGTAGACCTGGTGCCTGTAGGAGGTCGACTACGGGATTTTTACTCTGCTTGGGTCCAAATTACATCAGACCAGTGGGTACTGGAGGTCATTCGAGAAGGTTATGCTTTGGAGCTTCAACGGCTGGTGACCGATTCTTTCATGCAGTCTCCATGCAGAGCACATCTCAAGTGCAAGGCGGTCAGGCAGACAGACTGCTAGCCCTCAAAGCCGTAGTGCCGGTTCCTCGAGACCATTTACTTTGTAGTTCCAAAAAAAGAAGGGACCTATCGGCCAATTTTGGATCTCAAAAGAGAAAATCGCTGTCTCCACGTGTCTCATTTTCATATGGAGACCCTATGGTCGGTCATCGTGGTAAGAAAAGGAGTTTTATGTCTCTGGATCTGTCGGAAGCGTACTTGCACATTCTGATTTGACAGGAACACCAAAGGTTTCTCAGATTTGCAGTTCATATGGGACATTTTCAGTTCTGGGTGTTACCATTTGGGCTGGTGACTGGCACCACGGACGTTCACCAAGGTGATGGTGGTAGTAGCGGCTGCATTGCAAAAGGATGGAGTACTGGTGCACCCTTATCTGGACGATTAGCTGATTAGAGCGAAGCCGAGAGCGAGACAGCTACAGCCCAAGTGGCCGCATTCCTACAACGGCTAGGTTGGGTAGTCAATATGTCAGAAAGCAAGTTGATTCCGTCGCCGAGTCTAGAATATCTGGGAGTTTTTCTATACAGAGGCCGGCAGAGTCTTCCTGCCACAGCACCGAGCGCATGGCTTGAGGAAGTTTAGTCCGAGTTTCTGGGCAGGTTGTAGCCCACGGCGTGGCATTATCAGTTGCTCGGTACCATGGCGACGACTCTCGAACTGGTTCCTTGGGCAAGGGCCCACATGAGGCTGTTGCAGAGAGCATTGCTCAGACGGTAGTCACACCAGGACGAGCTTCTGTTTCGGAAGCTGCCCTGTCTGACTGACAGACGTGGCAGGCGCTTCAGTGGTGGTTGCGTCCAGGGTGTCTGGAAAAGGGGATGCTCTTGGAATCGTCTTGTTGGATACCCCTAACAGATGCCAGCCTATTAGGCTGGGGAGCTCACTGCCAAGGAAGGTTCGCACAAGGACAGGAGACCGATTTGGAATAGCTATGGTCGGTCAGCAGGCTGGAATTGAATTGAGAGCAGTAGCGCTAGCATTGCAAGTTTTTTCAACCTTATCTCCACGGAAAGGCGATTCGAGTGTTTTCTGACAGTGCGACCGCAGTAGCCTACATCAGTCATCCAAGGGGGCACTAGCAGTGTTGCACTGGAAGCCGAGGCCAACCAGTTGTTCGTTTGTGTCGAACAAAACCTGGTGGCTCTATCGGCAGCGCATGTAACAGGAGTGGCTAATGTAGAGGCCGACTTCTTAAGTCGAGTAAAGGTGGACCCAGGAGATTGGGTTCTTCATATGAAGTGTACGAAATGGTGGTGCGTTGCTGGGGGATACCAGTAATGGATCTCATGGCGACTTTCCAGTCGGCAAAGGTCAGTCCCTTCTTCAGCAGAAGACGGGAGAGAATGTCGGAGGGCCTGGATGCTCTCATTCAGGACTTGTCAGAAGAGCAGCCCCTGTACGTGTTTCCACCTTGGGTGTTACCAGGCCGGGTGGTACAACGCATCAAACTACTCAGAGGATTGGTGATATTGATTGCTCTGGATTGGCCAAGAAGGCCTTGGTATGTGGATCAGATGAGGCTCTTGGTAGAGCGGCCATGGCATCTTCCAGTCAGAGATCTGTTATCTCGGGGTCTGCTGTACATGCCTCAGGTGGATTAATTCTCGCTTATGGCTTGGCTCTTGAGAGGGCAAGGCTGAGAGCAAGGG
The DNA here is from genome assembly GCA_033557465.1 of Ichthyophis bannanicus. NCBI lineage: Eukaryota > Metazoa > Chordata > Amphibia > Gymnophiona > Ichthyophiidae > Ichthyophis > Ichthyophis bannanicus. The sequence goes on along the minus strand of CM066042.1, from coordinate 251,972,555 downwards.
GATACTCCGCAGCAGTGATTGCTACCTTGTTGAAGGCACGAAGGAGATCTACCTCGTTGGCGTATGTTCGCATTTGGCGTATTTTTGAAGCTTGGTGTAGACAGGGAGTTAGAAGCATTAAGAGCTTCGATACCGTAATTCTGGCATTTTTGCAGGATGGATTTTGGAAAGGCTTATATAAGAACATAAGGCTTACATAAGAACGTTCTATGTTTACCCGTTCCACTCCGTTCATTAATTTATAGACTTCTATCATATCCGGCTTAGCGGCCGCATCCTTACGAGTGCAGTTGGCAGCGCTGTCCTGTTATAGAGGAAAGATTTAGAGGGGAAACGCTAGGTGCTCACCCAGATGTAAAGCGTTTTTTAAGGGCAGTGTCTTTTTTGAGGCCACCATGTAGGCAGGTAGTTCCGACATGGGATCTCCATTTAGTTTTGGAGGCGTTGGTGCGCGAACCCTTTGAGCCATTATCTAGATCGTCTTTAAAGGATCTTACCCTCAAGGTCGTATTCCTGGTAGCTATCTGTTCGGCTAGGAGAATTTCAGAATCGCAGGCTCTGTCTTGTAGGAAACCTTTTCTGTCTTTTCACGGTACGAAGGTGGTATTGAGGCCGGTACCATCTTTTTTGCCAAAAGTGGTGTCAGCGTTTCATGTGAATCAGGTAGTTTCTTTGCCAGTTTTCGGTGAAGATAAGGATGGTTCTTCCGCAGGGCAGTTACATCTGTTGGATGTTTGTCTGGCATTAAAGAAATATATCTGTCGGACATGTGGACAAGTGCAAAGTTATGCACCTAGGGAAGAACAACCCAAACTATGGTTACACAATGCAAGGTTCCACATTAGGAACCACCACCCAGGAAAAAGATTTAGGCATCATTGTGGATAACATGTTAAAACCCTCGGCCCAGTGTGCAGCGGCAGCCAAGAGAGCAAATAGAATGCTAGGTATCATAAGGAAAGGAATGGAAAATAACACAAAAGAGATTATAATGCCTCTATACCGTTCCATGGTGAGACCGCACCTTGAATATTGTGTGCAATTCTGGTCGCCGTATCTTAAAAAGGATATAGCGTTATTAGAAAAGGTTCAGAGAAGAGCCACCAAAATGGTAAAGGGGATGGAAGGATACTCCTATGAAGAAAAGCTAAAAAGGTTAGGGCTCTTTAACCTGGAAAAGAGACGGCTGAGGGGAGATATGATCGAAGTCTGTAAATTAATGAACGGAGTGGAACGGGTAAACGTAGATCGATTGTTTACGTTATCAGAATATAGAAAGACTAGGGGACATGCAATGAAGCTACAGGGTAAACTATTTAAGACTAATAAAAGAAAATATTTTTTCACTCAACGTGTAATCAAACTCTGGAATTTGTTACCGGAGGATGTAGTATAGGCTGTTAGTGTAGCTGAGTTTAAAAAAAGGTTTGGACAAGTTCCTGGAGGAAAGGTCCATAAACCATTATTAAGAAGGGACCCAGGATATCAATGCTTGACCCAATACAAGCATTGCTGAACCTGTGTCTTTTGGGGAAACTGCTTAGGTACGTACAACCTAGATTGGCCACTGTTGGAAACAGGATACTGGGCTTGATGGACCTTGGTCTGACCCAGTATGGCATATCTTATGTTCTTATGGACGGCAGACTTCCGCAGGTCTGATAGGCTATTTGTCCTGTTTGGTGGTATGAAGAAGGGAGAAGCAACATCAAAGGCTTCCATTGCCAGATGGATTAAAGAGGCGATAGCGTCATCGTATGTGTTGAAGGGTAAACCAGTACCAGAAGGCCTTAAAGCTCATTCGACTAGAGCACAAACTGCTTCATGGGTTTGAGTACAGGTTGGTGCCAATGGTAGAAATTTGTAGAGCAGCTACCTGGTCATCTTTAAATTCCTTTGTCAAACATCCTTTGTTACCTCATAACATTAAATAGAAGACTTCAAAAACTCTAAACATATTGCAACATTTTAAACATAGCTCACGAGTGAGAGCCTCAGAATCAACTCACTGATAAAACCAAATCAGGAGTAAGAATTACATCAACGGTTCTCACTCGCTACACACCCACCATCCAAATTCACGATAATATAAACTTAAATAATTTTCAATTAGCATGATCACATCTCCAAATATTTGAAATATCACCAATATCACCACAATCCAAAATCGTGAGTCAAGATGGAATTGAGTGTCCCCTTGACTCACGATTTTGGATTGTGGTGATATTGGTGATATTGCAAATATTTGGAGATGTGATCATGCTAATTGAAAATTATTTAAGTTTATATTATTTATTTAATTTATTTATTTATTTATTTAACATTTTTATATACCGCACTATTTATTATCAGCGCGGTTTACATAGAACTACAAAACATCAGATAAGATAAGATACATATATCTGTTTTTACATGGAACAGGAAGAAAAACTTGGAAAACAGGGGTAATTGTAACAAAGGATTATCGTGAATTTGGATGGTGGGTGTGTAGCGAGTGAGAACCGTTGATGTAATTCTTACTCCTGATTTGGTTTTATCAGTGAGTTGATTCTGAGGCTCTCACTCGTGAGCTATGTTTAAAATGTTGCAATATGTTTAGAGTTTTTGAAGTCTTCTATTTAATGTTATGAGGTATCATTTGTAGGCTTCGATAAAGGCTTTATTGTTTTGTTAAACATCCTTTGTTACCATCTGGATGTTCAGGCAGAAAGGGATACCTGTTTTGGATCAGCGGTGCTTCTGGCTGGTCTAGCAGGTCCCTCCCTTTGATTTCTTTCCCTGCTCTGTTACATCCCCAGAGGTTCAGGACTAGACTGGAGGGATAAGGAAGGTGAAATTAGACTTACCTACTAATTGTGGTTCCTTGAGGAACTCCAGTCTAGTCCTGCATCCCTCCCTGGTTTTTTTTTTCTTTGGACTAGAGCCTGAAGCAAACGAGGTATCACAGGTAAGATAAAGATGGAACTGCGTGGATTATGGTCCATAAGGGGAGGTTCTGGACATGGGGATTATAAGAGGGTCGCTATCCTCCATAAGGGGAGAGGGCAGGCCTAAGCAGTTCTAACAAAGATTAGCGTGGCGTAGGGGGAGAACAGAAGAGATTTTGTCCCTTAAGAGTTATTAGTTAAGTTTACAGTTTGTATGTAGTGTTTACTACTTAATTGTTGCTCTGGTGAGTCTGCTTTTGTTAATAGGTTACTTGAGTGAGGAGGCGGTTCCAGTGATGATTTACCAGTGTCATCAAAAAGATGACGTTTCTCAGTCTCCAAGCTGCTGGAGGAGGAGCAAAACCCAGAGGTTCGAGACTAGACTGGAGTTCCTCAAGGAACAACAATTAGCAGGTAAGTCTAATTTCACCTTTGCCTTTGCTTTTACTTTAATTTCTTTGTAAACCTTCCTATAGCCCTTTCTTTCACTTGAGCTGGAGCTGGCAGGTTTTTCCTATCAGCAGTGTTTCTTTGGAGAAGAGGCCCCCCCTTCCTTCCTGCAAGATGGGTAAACGAGGGGGCTTTGGGGTAGAAGAGAACGCCTGCTGGAGGACCGATTGAACTGTAGCAGCTCCCGAATCTGTGAACGGGTGAGGAGCCACTGACCGGAGGCAGTGGGAAGCTCCTGAGGGTGGTCTACCTCCCAGACCCGGACAGTGTCTTGGTGGACAAACTGAGCAGGGTACTCCAGCCACACGAGTGGCACCTGGACCTAGCAGAAGCTTCACTACTATTCCGGCTCTGGGGCATCCTAGTGATGGACCTATTTGCCAGCCTGGGCAACGCACAGTTGCCCCGTTTCTGCTGCTGCCGACCACACTCATCTCAGGTAGTGGCGGATGCATTCCTCATCCCATGGTTTGGTAGGCCTCCTGTACAACTCCCTCCCCCCCCCCCCCCCACCACCACACACACAACACCACTGGTGGCCAAGACCCTATTCAATGCTCAACACGACAGAGCATCGCTAGTGCTGATAGCCCCTTGTTGGCCCAGACAGCCCTGGTTCCCACTGCTTCTCTCCCTATCGATGGTACCACAGATTTCCCTGGGCCAAGCCCCCCCCCCCCGGACTACTCTTGCAGGAGCAGGGCTCTCTTACACCCCAACCTGTGGTCCCCCTCGCTCATAGCTTGACTGCTGAAAGGGTAGCACTAGCTTCCTTTATCCTTCCAGGGACTTGGAAGATATCCTCGTGGCTTCTCGGAAGGCCTCCACAAGAAGGGTGTATGCTTTCAAGTGGCAGTTTCTCACTTTGGCGCATAGAAAAGCAGACTAACTCGTTCTGCTCAGTGTGCGTGATTACTCCAATATCTGCTCCACCTATCGCAAGCAGGACTGACGTCCAACTCGGCGTGCATCTGAGCGCTATCGTGGCATATCACCACTCCCTCAAGGGGGAAGTCCCTCTCGGCTCAGCCCCTTATGTCTCTGTTCTAAGGGGCCTCATGTTGTCCAAACCCCTCATCTGCCCTCCGGCAGCAGAATGAGACCTTAATGTGGTGCTCTCACAGCTCACTAAGCCTCTATTTTGAGCCTTTAGCTATCTGCCATCTGCAGTACCTCTCCTGGAAGGTCACCTAACTGTTAGCACTCACACCAGCTCGCAGTTGACGAGCTCCAGGCTCTGATGGCAGAGCCTCCCTACATATGGTTCTTCAAGAACAGGGAGGTGTGCCACACACACCCCAAGTTTCTGCCGAAGATGGTGACCCATTCCACCTTAAGTCAGGAAGTGGTGCTCCCCACCTTCTTTACCGGGCTTTCTGCAGGCAGGGCGGAGACCATTCTCCATACTCTGGATTGCAAGAGAACCCTGTCCTTATCCCTGCGATGGACTCGGGCCACTGCAAAGCTCAACAGCTTTTTGTATTCTATAACCCCAGCCAATAATTAAGAGAACTCTGTTCACCTCTGTAACGGACTACATTACCCTTGCCTATGAGCAAGCGGAGATCCCACTGGACCAGAGAGTCATGGCATACCACGTCAGGGCCATGACTACTTCCATTGCCAATCTGCATTCCATCTCCTTGATGGAAATTTGCTATGCTGCCACTGGGTCTTCGGTCCATACCTTTGCAGCTCACTACTTCCTGGAGAGAGTTCTAACAGGACAGCACCTTCAGCCAGGCCATACTCCGTAATCTTTTTAGGTTGTAGGCAACCCCTGTCCTCCGACTCTTCTGTGTTCAGGCTACTGGAGTGCTGGTTCTCTGCTGGACACCTGGGTCTTGTGAGAGTCCCTCTTAGGGATTCAACTGTTGATCATGGCTCACTTTTGCAGGTTGATGTTACACTTTTGTACAGGTTCTCAGTAGCCTGTAGCTGGGGAGTCTGATATGTGAGGATTGACTTCCTGCTTGTTCCCGGAGAAAACAGTTACCTGTAACAGGTGTTCTTTGGGGACAGCAGGAATCAGTCCTCTTAACCCTCCCTCCTCCCCTTGGAGTTGCTACTGTACCATCTTTTATTTTTTTTGCCGTTTTATAGTTATGTCATCTGACAGAGCAAAATGGCACCCTTGGGCGGGAAGGGGATCGTGCATGCATGGTGGCACCTCCCAAAGACTCTATAAAAGCTGGGGTGATGCTTCCGTGAGGGCTCTGTTGGTGCCGATGTCACCCATATGTGAGAACTGATTCCTGCTGTTCCTGGAGAACACCTGTTACACAGTGAGTAACTATGCTATCTCTAGAACTTTCTAGTTTTCTCCATTTCCAACATGTGCTGGTGGTGGGACATAACCAGTTTGTCTTGACTGGTCTAGAAGGATTCCAGGAAAGGAAATTCAGGGAAAGTAAAATTTCACCTTTTTGCAGTCAACACTACTGAGGAATATGTCTTATTTTTACCTTGAGTGCACAGGATGCGCAACTGGTTGTGTGTGGTTGGGGTTTTTATTCCTCCCTCGGCTTTGCTGAATGGGAACGGCCAAAACAGCAGGGGATGAGTTGCTGAGAAGGTAATGTGCTGAAAGTGATAAGCACATGTGCTAAAACACTATTTCATGTATAAATACAAACTTTGTGCCTGGTGGTTAGAGCACTGGCTTGGGACTATTCTTAACAATAATCTCCTCTATTAGAACAGTGAAGCAACAGACCAGTAATCAAATACCTTGCTCTTTTCTAAAGACCTCTTAGAAAGAATCTCTTAAATAATGAAAAGTATATTATATATAATGTGCTAGAGCTAGTTAAATCAAGAGGAAAAAGGCCTCAGTAAACACCCTCAGTCAAACACTTTTACTTCTTTGCAGAAAGCTGACTGTTCACATTAGAACTCAACGGCTCAAAATAAAATGGAAAATTAGCTGGCACGTGAAAGTTCAGAAAAAAACCCTCTTGAAAATATAAATTAACATTGGAAGCACTCATCTGGAGCTGTGTTAAAAAAACAAAACAAAACAAAAAGCAAAAAATCCCAAACAAAAACACCAAACCCCTTGTATAAGCAGCAGTAACGCTGGTACTTAGCTCAATATAAATGCAGGAATAAATCTTTCCTCCAAGCAGCAATAACGTGGTATTTAGCTCAGTATCAATGTAGGAATATGTGTGTTTGGGGTTTTTTTTCTTCTCAAACACCCGGTGTTTCACTGTCGTGCTTCAGGGTGTAAGATTTGAGCTGCTAATCATATTTCTGAAACACAAAAGATTGTCATCCACAAATATGACTTGATTGACTATTTATAGCGAAACTAAGAACAAAACTAAAAATACAAAAATATCCAGACTGGATACTGAAAAACTGTAAAACTAAATTGTGCTAAAAAGCAATATGAAAAACAAAAAAAAAAAAAACAGAAAACAAAGCATAGGCAAGCAAAACTTACAGAAGGGATCCCGTTGCTCCTTATGCAAAATACTCACATAATACACAAAATGTGAGATGAAAAAGAAACATCATGATGCTATCAAAAGCTGCTCCCAGTGGAACAAAAACACAGTGCATGCGCTTTAAAGGCTCGAGAATGACTGACTGACTGACTGACATCATATAGAAGAAACTTTAAAGCAACCACAGAGAGAAATATATGGGATTTCTACTTTTAAAAAACCAAAACAAAACACCTGAACCATTTCAGCCCAAAATAAATTAAAAAGATCGGATCATTGGGAACATACTCTCCAATCAATGTTTCATTCAAACCATTGTGTTAAAGAGTGTCTAGATGGAGTATCCATCATTGTTACATATGAGTCCATATCTTGTCCATATCACCATTAAGCGCATGCACTGTGTTTTTGTTCCACTGGGAGCAGCTTTTGATAGCATCATGATGTTTCTTTTTCATCTCACATTTTGTGTATTATGTGAGTATTTTGCAATATGTCCATATCACCTCCATGCGGAGAGGGGTTTCAACTGGTCTGTAATCGAGCAGTGTAAATCCACAAACACTTGACCAGCAGTGGAGCAATGTTTAACTAGAGGAACTCCTTCTGTCAAATGATTTAGCTTACTACAGTGTGTTCTAACAACCTTGTACGGAATTGGTGTCTAGTCTTGCCAACATATGCCAAACCACATGTGCAAAACATTGGCTAGATCACACTAGAACTAGTACAAGTCGTCGCATGATGAAGAAAGTAAGATTTCTTATGGTAAATAAAACTAGATTCTTCTAGCATTACTGGACAGAGTGAGCAATTTCTGCATTTTTTATGACCTGGAATATCTAACATGGCCATCTCCAGGAACAAGCAGGAATGAGTCTTCACATATGGGTACGTCGGTACCGACGGAGCCTGCGCGGGAACGCTCCCCAGCGTCCAATCAGAAAGCTTTTTGGAGCATCCCACAGCGCCTGCGTGCTGCCTTCCTGCCTTTCCAACTGTCTCTCCCCAGTTGTTCTTTTTCCACGGAGCCCGCAGGTCATGTTCCTGTCATCGCAGAAGAATTTCCTTATTTTTTCTTATTTCTTTTGTCGCGTCTGCCTTCTTCGTGCTTCAGGGTGTAAGATTTGAGCTGCTAATCATATTTCTGAAACACAAAAGATTGTCATCCACAAATATGACTTGATTGACTATTTATAGCGAAACTAAGAACAAAACTAAAAATACAAAAATATCCAGACTGGATACTGAAAAGAAACTGTAAAACTAAATTGTGCTAAAAAGCAATACATTATTTATGTACCGCCTTGTCATGAAATCAAAGCAGTTTACATATGAACAGAACATTTTACATATAACATACAGTGTATTAAACCATTAACTGCATATAATTTGGGTTAGATGGGGTCTAACATCATAGTTGGTGAAGCTATATATGATAGGTTTGTTAAATCATAGCTTTATGTAGTATACTTTTGCCGTGGAGTTATGGTAATGCTTAATAGATTGCTGGATTCCGTTTTATGTAACACTGAGTCATCAGCTTTCTAGAATAGTTCCAAGGACTGTAACATGTAATAAAATGTAAAAATTGTTCTCCGGTAACAAGCAGGGTGTCGGTCCTCACATATGGGTGGCATCTGCATTAATGGAGCCCTCGTGGAAGCATCCCCCCAGCTTTCAAAGAAAGCCTTTGAGAGATGCCACCACACGTGTGGTCCCCTTCCCACCTAAGGGTGCCATCTTGCTCATTCTCCTTTTCTCTGCGGAGCCCTTTAGATGCTTGTCTAGCTTGTCCTCAGAATAAGTTGATTTTTCTGAGTTTCATACTCTCCTCCAGTATCGCACCGGCACTCTTCCCGCCACCCGACCTCGTTGCCTCAGCGTCTAGTTCGGGTTTATTTTGTAGTTGTTCTTTGGTGTCTTCGTGCCTTTTTTCCAGGTGGCAGCCCAGTGTCTCTTCGACCGACCTCGCAGGGGTACCTTTTTCCCCTATGGCTACCAGTGGCTTTAAGAAGTGTGATCAGTGCTCAAAGATTGTCCTGGACCGACACACATGACTGCTGCCTCAGGCCAAACCATGACCCGGCAGCAGTGCAGTATTTACAAGAAGATGTCCAGTAAGGCCCTCGAGCCACCAGCAGCAGCACGATAAGTGTGGTTCCCTGCCCCCCCCCCCCACCAAGTCCCCGATGCCTCCGAAGGTCAGGGCCTTGTCTGAAGCCTTGATACCTCAGATGGACCCTTCCATGCCTGAGCTCCCGTCGTGGCCCTCAGAAAGGGGGTCTCCCTCGAGGGAACCCAGGAAGAAAAAAACCCTCGAAGGCGGTGTCCTTGGATGGACCCAATTGGCTGGGTACCCCCTGAGCCAGGTCCTGTAGTCAGACGTTTGTCTGGGGCTTTGGAGAAGGTGTGGCCTGCAAAGGTCCCCTGAAAGGATTTGATCTCTGACTGACCTTGGTCCCCAGACACCATCTTTGTCGGATTCCCCTTTGGAGGAGCCTGCTCTGGGCCAGAGTCCATCGATGCCCATGCCGAAGGCTGTGGAGCCTTCTGGTCTGGAGTCCAGAATGGCGGCCCTGGAGCCCAGTTTGTCTGCTTTGATGCACCAGCAGCAGGCACTGTTGTCCGGCATGATTGGTTCATCCGCCCAACCACTGGGCCCTTGTCTTCGAAGATGTCCCCAGAGGCTGATCCGATCCTCGATCCTTTGGCCTAGAGTCTATCCCTGGCGAAGGTATCGATCGGACTCCTGCTCAATGGGACAGCGATCATAACTGGCTAGTATGCCGGGCACCAGGCGGGGAGCTTCAGGCCCCCCCCAAGGCCCGCAGAGCAGCCCTCCTAGGAGTCCTCGACAGACTATTCCGAGTGGGAGACGGAGGACGAGGAGTCTCCTGATACCCATCGCCACTGCAACTTCTCATCTGACTCTCCTGTCTCGGAGCCTCGATGGTGGTTCCTGCCCGAGGATATGGGCTTCCTTGATTTTGTCAAGGACATGTCTAAGGCCCTGACGTTCCCCACAGAGTCTGAGGAGGATCCTCGGGGGGATGAGTTGGAAATCCTCCAGTACGAGGCTCCTCCTAGGCAATCGCTCACAGTGCACATTCCTCCCATCCTGGAACAGCGGCTGTTCCGTACGTGGGAGACACCGGTGTCTGTGCTGCTGGAGTGAGCAAGCGGCTCGACTCGATGTATCGAGTCTGTCAGAGTCTGGGCTTCCAGAAATCACAACTGCCACATAACTGCATGGTGGTGGAATCTTCCATGCATCTGCTGAAAAGCCAGAAGACACACTCCTCGGTGCCCCCCAGCAGGGAGGCCCGCACCTTGAATGCCCTCAGCAGAAAGTGTTACCAGGCTCGATGCTCATCCAGGCCTACCAGCTGTACATGGGCATTTACCTGAAAGACCTGGTGAAGGAACTTGCCGGGTTCTCAGCTGGTCTCTCCGAGGAACCCCTGTAGCAGTTCAAGAACCTGGCCAAAGCCATCCGTGAGTGCCCCACATTTGTCATGGGCAGCCTTTGACGGATTGGAGTTGGCAGCTTGAATAGTGGCGGTGGGCATCGGTGCACGACGCCAAGCTTGGCTACAGTTGTCCAACTTCGAGCAGTGGGTTCAGGACAAATTGGTTGATGTCCCATACCAAGGAGAGAACCTCTTTGGCAAGCCCATGACAGACAAGGCTGCTGAGCTGGAGATAAGAGTTCATGACAAAGACCAGGCTCTCTAAAAAAAAAAACAAAAAAACAAAAAAAAAAAAAACACACCAAAAAGACCACTGCCTCTCCCCGACAGAAGGGCTCAGGTAAAAAGCCCTTCTACCCAGGAAAAGGGGCTGCTTACAGAAACTACCCATCTTTTCAGGCCTCCCCAACAGGGTCAGCAGGCCATTGGACATAGGCACGGCCGGGTAAGCAGAAAGACCCGGCCTAGCCAGGGGGGCAGTTTTTGACTCCTTGGGCATAGCTTCTCTACCCTAAGAAGATAAGCACTCCAGAGGTGGTTGACCATTATCACTGACTCTTGGACACTCCGGGTGGTCAGTGATGGTTATCTCCTCCTCCTAACTCAGAGATCTCCCCCTTACTTCCCAGGAGAGCCCCTTAAGTCTCCCTCCACTGGGACCTTCTTCTGAAGGAGTTGGCAGGTCTTTGAGGACAAAGCGGTGGAACTGGTGCCCTACCATCTCAAGGGCAAGGGGTTCTTCTCAGTTACTTTATCGTCCCAAAGAACAGGGGGCCTAAGGCCCATCCTCTACCTACGCAACCTCAACAAATTCCTGGTGAGGGAGAAGTTCAAGATGCTCTCCCTTGGAACATTGCTGCCCTACCTCCAACAGGGAGATTGGCTATGCTACTTAGACTTCATGGATGCCTATACCCACAATCCTCATCCACCCCACCCACAGGCAGTATCTGCGGTTCATAGTGGGGACGGGCACTATAGTACAGGGTGCTCCCCTTTGGCCTGGCTTCCACCCTGAGGGTCTTCATAAAATGCCTGGCAGTCTTGGCCACCTTCCTGTCTCCAGGGGGGCTTTTTTTTCCCTACCTGGATGACTGGCTCATAAAGGGAGGCACAGCCTCAGATGCAGCAGGCCACCGCATGCATCATCCAGCTTCTGCAGCACTTGGGGTAATTTATGACAAAGCCCAAGTCTCTCACCTTTTCCCGACTCAGTCTGGAGTTCATCGGGGCAAAGCTGGACACTTTCCAGTCAAAGGCCTTCCTGCCCAACGACTGGGCTGACCATCTCAGGACTCTGGCATGGGACATACAGCACTGTTCATTGGTGCTTCTCCTGTGCCTTCTTGGGCACATGGCCGCCACGATCCATGTCACCCCAGACACTCTCCTCCACATGAGACCAATGCAGTGGTATCTCCAAGACCAGTGGATCCAAGCCACGGGTTGCCTGAGACAGAATCTCAATCTGCCAACTGGCAGACTCTCTGGGCTGGTGGCAGTCTCTCCAGCATCTTGAGGTGGGAATGCCTTTTCAGGCTCTGAGCCCCTCCAGGGTCCTCACCACAGACGTGCCTCTGCTCGGCTGGGGAGCCCACTGCAGGGGCAATTGATCATCGGACGAGAGCACCCAGCAGATCAACCTCCTGGAGCTGTGGGCGATATACTTAACCCTGCGAGCTTTTTGCCACCGCCTGCGTCGCCAGCCGGTGCTGGTTCAGACGGACAACCAGGTGGCAATGTTCTATGTGAACAAACAGGGGCACGTGCCACGTGGTCTCATGCCCTCTGTCAGGAGGCAGTGGTCCTCTGCTCATACACAATCCAACAGGGTATCCTCCTGCAGGCAGTTATACCTACCACGCCAGAACAACCTGCTGGCCGACAGGCTGAGCAGAGTCCTTCAGCCACACGAGTGGCAGCTGGACACCAGGATGGATGCTGTGTTTTCCAGATCTGGGAGAAGCCTGTGATGGACTACTTTGCCAGTCCGGACAACTTCCAGTTGCCCTGCTTCTGTTCCCAGCAGGCCCACCCCTCCAGGATGGCAGCAGACGTTTTCCTTGTATCATGGTTGGAGGGCCTCATGTATGCCTTCCCTCCCATGCCACTGTTTGCCAAAACTTTGTTCAGGATACTCCACGACAGGGCCTCGCTCATCCTGATAGCCCCTCAGTGGCCCAGGCAACCATCGTTCCTGCTGCTCCTCCGCTTAACGGTGGAAACCCTCCATTCCATTGGGGACTTCTCCAAAACTCCTGTCTCGGGAGGGGGGTGCTCTCATGCACCCCAGCCTGGGGTCCCTGTCGCTGACGGCATGGCTGCTGAAAGGGTGACCCTAGCCCCTTTCAACCTCTCTGAGGTAGAGGAGATCTTGCTGGCTTCTGTCAAGGCCTCTATTAGGAAAACTTACGCCCTCAAATGGTGCAGGTTTTCGGCCTGTTGTGCCAAACACAGAGCTGACCCATTCTCCTGCCCGTTTGGGTTGGTGTCACAGTACTTTCTCCACCTCTTGCAATCATCTGGACTCGTCTAACTCGGTCCGGGTGTACCTCAGTCTCCTTGTGGCACACCACCACCCAGTGGATGGCAAGGCCCCTTTTGTCCAACCGTTGGTGGCCCGTTTTCTTAGGGGTCTGTTTTTATCGAAGCCCCTGGTTCACCCTCTGGCAACAGAATGGAACCTCAACGCGGTGTTGGGGCAGTTCACTCGCCCACCCTTTGAGCCTCTGGCTACTTGCCATCTATGCTACCTCTCTTGGAAGATGGCATTTCTGGTTGCACTCACCTCCACTCTCAGAATTAGTGAGCTTCAGGCCCTAGTGGTAGAGGTGCCTTATACCAGGTTCTACAAGAACAGAGTGGTGCTTTGCACACACCCTAAATTCTTTCCGAAGGTGGTAGTGTCCTTCCATCTCAACCAGGAAGTAGTACTTCCTACCTTCTCTCTGAGACCTCACTCCAGTTGGGTGGAAACAGTCCTTCACATCTTGGACTGTAAGAGGGCTTTGACCTTTTATATCCAGCGCACTCAGGGCCACCGCAAAGCTACTCAGCTTTTTGCCTCCTACGAGCTCAGTAGGCTGGGAGAGGTGGTGACCAAGTTACGCTGTCCACCTGGGTGGCAGACTGTACCGCCATTGCCTATGAGCAGGTGAGATTCCTGCTGGAAGGCTGTGTCATGGCACACCGTGTCAGAGCAATGGCAGCCTCTGTATCAAACTTGCATTCTGTCCCAATAGTAAACATCTGCCAGGCCACCACCTGGTCCTTAATCCATACCTTTGCAGCCCATTACTGCCTGAAAAGAGAGTCCCGTCAGGACAGTGCCTTTGGCCAGCCTGTGCTCTGTAACCTTTTTGGGGTTTAGGCAACTACTACCCTCCAACCCTTGTATGGTCAGGCTACCAGAGTGCTGGTTCATCGGACATGGGGATTTTGCTGTGGTCTGTGGATATGGACTTAATTGCTGCTGCTCGTGGCTCCCTCGTGAGGGAGTTCTTGGTTTTTGTTAGGGGTTTTCGGTAGCCTGTAGCTGTGGAGTCCCATATGTGAGGACTGACTTCCTGCTTGTTCTCAGAGAAAGCATAGTTACTCACCTGTAACAGGTGTTCTCTGGGGACAGCAGGAATCAGTCCTCATGACCCTCCCTCCTTCCCTGGAGTTGCTCCTTTTACCATCTTTATTTTTGCTGTTTAGCTATGTCATCTGACTGAGCAAGATGGCACCCTTGGGCGGGAAAGGGAACCGCACATGCATGGTGGCATCTTCCAGAGGCTTTCTTTGAAAGCTGGGGTGATGCTTCCATGAGGGCTCTGTCGGTGCCGACGTCACCCGTATGTGAGGACTGATTCCTGCTGTCCTTGGTAGACGCATAGCTGGAATGCTTTCCCTAATATCTTAGCTTGTTTCTTGATTTCAGACAATGTAGAACAATTCAGTCTATCACAGAAATTGTGCAAAAGGCATACGGACAGTCAAGGTGGATGGGCGCTTGAAAAATGTAAGGAAGCTTGTCTATTCATAGGTTTGCAGTATACCATAGTGATGAGCTGATTATCCTAACCACCTAAGTTGAGCACATCTAGCCATGTTAAACATTTGGACCAAAAGTATGTGCATAGTTTTTCAGGACTTTAATCTGGTATTGTCCATGGCAACAGATATTAGTAGTTAGTACACATAGTAACCAATAAGAGAATCTTAATTGAGAATTGAATACGTTTTAAACAAAGAAAATAAAATTTTGGAATGCACGTTAGCCATTCTTATCTATGAAGGATAGGAAATTATTTGCTATATCTGTGTGTGTATATGTCTAGCTTGGGGTGGAAGGACTTCATAGCTAGGGGTTTTGGGTGCAGTTGCAGGAGGTAGCTTTGAGGGGAAGGACAGTTTAGGGCAGGTTGATAATTTTGTGGGGCAGGTGTAGTTTTCTGGGGTTGTGGAAATTATGTGCAGAGGCAGTTTTGGTGTGGAGTGCAGTGGAAGACAAAAAGAAAATAGACCAATCAGGAGCTTGAAAAAGAATTTTCCTCTGTGACCCAGTGAAAGGCAGCTTTATAACCCAAGCAATATCTTCTGACATAAAATAGATGGACAAAAAATTGCTAGCTGTTAAAGTTGTTATCAAAGTGCTTGACATGATTAAAGTAATGCTATTAAACATAACATCAGATGTTTCGTTTTTTAATGTGAAGTGGTTCTTCTATATCAGGTCTGGGGGTGTGTAAATCCTTCTCTGGATTCTTTTCTAGCCCTGATTGTGCTGCCAATTGCTGACTGCAGTGCTTCAGCTCATCATACTGTATGCCTGTATTATAAAAGCACAGGTGTATAGGTACTGCCTGGATCAAACTTGCTAACAGTTATACAGGGTTTTGGATTAACAGAATTTTAACAGAATTTTGTAGTATACACTCTACCTACCAACTCTACAGAACAGCCAAGTGGTGAGTGAAGGGCCGGGAATGACCATGAGCCTGCATTTGAGATGCATAGAATCAGAAACTATTTTGCAAATTCTTGCATTTAAAATTTGCTTCACAACTTTGTAGCAGTAATTGCAATGCCACAATTTTCTGTAAAATATTTTCATTCAATAATTGTTTGTCTGTTCAGTATTTGGTACCTGTCTGCTACCATTCCCCCGGCTCCTAGATGTAGACCAGTTTTTGTCCTGGCCACCCTTAAAGGACTTGTTGTTTTTCGGGTGGGGATTGGTGGGAAACCTGTAACTGACAATATTAACTTGTCTTTAGAAATAGTTATAGAGATGCCCAGTATCTACAAAGCAGTCTTCAGATGCTGAATATCTCCAGGAACAAGCAGGAATGAGTCTTCACATATGGGTATCGTCGGTACCGACGGAGCCTGCGCGGGAACGCTCCCCAGCATCCAAAAGGAAAGCTTTTGGGAGCATCCCACAGCGCCTGCGCGCTGCCTTCCTGCCTTTCCCAACCGCCTCTCTCCAGTTCTTCTTTTCCGCAGAGCCAGCAGGTCGTGTTCCTGTCACCGTTGAAGAATTTCTTATTTTCTTTTATTTTTTTGGTCGCGTGTCTGCCTTCTCGACGCCGGACCGGTACCGCCGGTCTTTTCTTTCTTTATTCTAAAAAAAATAAAATAAAATAAAACTACTGTTTTTCTCACTTCAGTGCATTTTTTCTTTGTGGCCTGAGGCCTACGAAAATTTTTCCTCATGGAAAAGCCCGCCTCCGGGTTTAAAAAGTGCACGAAGTGCAGCGGTACTATTTCTGTCACCGACACCCATGACTGGTGTTTAAAATGTTTTTAGGTCCTGACCATTCCATTACGGATTGTGAGTCCTGTTCCATGATGTCTAAAAGAGATCTACATAATCGAGCAGCCAAGCTCAGTACCCTGTTTCCCTCTGATGCAGCTTCGGTGGCATCGACGTCTTCCAGGGCTGCTTCTTCCTCCCATGGATCTCGGGTAACCAAACTTAAGTCTAGCCGGTCCTCGAAGAGTAGATCTCCCTCTAAGTATCGAATGCCTCCGGGCTTGCTCTCGAGGAATCCGCACCGGCAAAATTACCCCGGTGGGAGGCTTCAGCTTCCAAAGCTTTATCTATGGGGTCACAGGTTGACATCGATGGCTCGGCCTCGACCGATCACCTGTTGCCATGTTCTAGGGTACCGGTGGTTCCCACTGGTACCGACATCCAGATATTGGTGGCGTCGATGGATCAGAATATTCTGACCATGCAGTGTGCCATCATGGCATTCATACAAGCTGCGGCGCCTTCGGTACTGCAACAAACTCCGTTGTCGGTACCGATTCCGGCACTGGCACCGATATAGGTTCTGGTGCCGGTACAGATTGCATCGACATCGGCTTCGGTGTCGACTGCAGCGGTACACTGTTCTGTGATGCCAATCGGTACCGATCACTCCCGATGTCAATACCACCCGGTATGCGTATCGGGCTCTGCAGGAGCATCCAGACAGGCGATACTTCGATTCCTCTGAAGATTCTGATGAATCAGAGAGGCCTCTATCGAAGCATCGGTGATCCTTCCTCAGGAGCCCTCTTCTCCAAAAAGGAGAATGTCTCCTCCAGAGGACTTGTCTTTTCAAGACTTCATTAGGGAAGTGGCCAGGGGCCTTTCCATCTCAGTGGCCCCTGAGACAGCCTAGAGCCAAAAAATTAGATATTTTACAATATCCTAAGGCTCCTAAAGAGGCAGCCACTTTACCAATACATGAGATTCTTTATGATCACATGTTGGGCATATGGGAGACTCCTCTCACCACCTCCGCTCATTCTTGTAGGTTGGACACCATGTATCGTGTTCCTCCTTGTCCTGGCTTTCATAAGACTCAGCTTCCTCACCACTCCATTGTGGTAGAGTCTGCTATGAAAAAGATCAAGAGTACAAAAAGGCACTCTTCTACTCCTCCAGGAAGAGAATGCAGAACCTTAGATGCCTTTGGCAGGAGAATTTTCCAGGCCAATATGCTTGTTGCCAGAATCAACTCCTATAGTCTCTATATGGGGATGTTTCTAAAAGAAGTTACAGATCTGCAAACTTTGTCTCCTGTTATTTCAGAAGATAAAAGGGAAGAGTTTCTCACCTGGCTCAAACATGCCCAGGATATTTCCAAGTTTTCCAACCGTACAGCCTTTGACTCTCTTTTGAAGTTGCCAGCAGAGCCTCGGCTATTGCCATAGGTGCACGCAGAGTTGCTTGGTTACAAGCTTCTGATTTGGAACCCTGGGTTCAGGATAGACTAGGAAACCTTCCTTGTACAGGTGAAAACCTTATTGGCAAAGATTGGCAAGCAAAGGCCACCCAGATGGATGCTGAAAATTCTGCTTTAGATAGACTTTCAAAGTCTACTTCTGCTCCTTTTAAGAAAAGGTTGTTCAAAAAGGGGGTTTTCCCAAAAAAAGGGAAATATTATTCTGCTTATGGTCAGCAGGCATCTTCTGCAGGTCGTTTTGCTACAAAGAGACAGCAACAACCGAAACAGGCCAAGCCTAAGGCTGCTAGGACTACTACAGCCCAACAGCCTCAGCCTCTTCAGGGCCTTTGACTTACAACTAGGGAACTTAGCCTTTCTGGCTCTAGAACATCCAGAGCCTCTCACCATTCCAGGAAGGTTAGCTCACTTTGCTCCCAGATGGGAACAAATCACAGCAGAGCAATGGACCCTCTCCATCATAAGGGAAGGGTACAAGCTTCATTTCTTAAACCTTCCCCCTCACACCATGGTGAGACAGTTCAATTCTCCAACATCTCTCCTCGACCTTCTGGGTCAGGAGATTGCTACCCTTCTTGCCCAAGGGGCAATAGAAGAAGTACCCCTTCAACAGGGCTCAGGGTTCTACTCCCCCTACTTTCTCATCCCAAAGAAAACAGGGGGCTACAGACCCATTTTAGATCTCAGAGAATTGAACAAGTTTCTATGCAAGGAGAAATTCAAGATGACTTCTCTCGGTACTCTCCTTCCATACCTCCAGAGTCAGGACTGGCTTTGTTCTGTAGGTCTCAAGGATGCGTACACCCATGTCCTCATCCATCCAACACACAGAAGGTTCCTTCGGTTCCTTTTCCAAGGAAAGCACTATCAATACAGAGTGCTTCCCTTCGGTCTGGCCTCTGCCCCATGGGTGTTCACAAAATGCATGGCAGTAGTAGCTGCATTTCTACGCACTCTGGGAATATTTGTATTCCCATATCTGGACAACTGGCTCATCCGAGCTCCATCCCAGTCAGAGGCCCAGGCTTCCCTGGCCTGCACAAGCCGTATCCTTCAATATCTGGGACTTCCTATCTCACCCCTACTCAATCTCTGGAGTTCATAGGGGCCTTACTGGATACCACCACTGCAAGGGCCTATCTTCCCCAGGCCCGTTGCCTACGCTTGGTGCAGTTAGCCTCCCAGATTCAGTTAAAGTCCCTTTTAACTGCTCGAGAGATGTTACAACTGTTAGGCCACATGGCATCCACTGTGCATGTGGTCCCTTATGCTCACCTTAACATGAGGGCAGCTCAATGGACTTTGTCCACCCAATGGACCCAGGCATCAGGGTGCCTGTCAGACAAAATAGCAACTTCCAGTCGCCTTTTTTGCTCTCTCCAGTGGTGGAAGTCCACCCAAAATCTGTTGCTGGGGTCCCCCTTTCAACAGGTGTTACCCCAAGCAACCCTCACAACAGATGCCTCCCCAAAGGGTTGGGGGGCTCATCTACAAGATCTCTCCACAGGAGACATCTCTACATATCAACCTCTTAGAGCTCATAGCAATTTTTCTAGCTCTGTCTTCCACACCCTGCTCAGCTACAAGACAGTCCTCATCCACACGGACAACCAAGTAGCCATGTTCTACGTGAACAAGCAGGGGGGGACTGGCTCTCTGTCACTTTGCAACGAAGCTCTGAGATTGTGGGCCTTCGCCAGAGAGCATCAAATTCATTTCATGGCAGTGTATCTTCCAGGGGTTCAAAACTCTTGGGCAGACAGACTCAGTCGAGTTCTGCTTCCACACGAATGGTCCCTCCATGGGGACCAGATAACCAGGATCTTTCAAATTTGGGGAACCCCAGACATAGACCTGTTTGCAAGTCCGTGGAATGCCAAACTTCCCCAGTTCTGTTCCAGGATTCCGTGTCAGGGAGTTCAGGCCAGGGATGCCTTCCTCCTTCATTGGGGGCAAGACTTCCTCTATGCCTTTCCACCCATTCCCCTAATTCCCAAGACACTGTTCAAGCTTCAGAGAGACAGGGGGTCTATGATCCTCATAGCTCCATGTTGGCCACACCAAGTGTGGTACCCTCTACTTCATCTCTCTCAAGCTCCCTCCCTGGACTTGGGATCTGCTCCAGACCTCCTGTCCCAGGAGGAGGGAACGTTGTGGCACCCAAATCCCCAGTCTCTTCATCTCAGGGCCTCGTTGCTGAAGGCCTAGACCTTCAAGATTTGCATCTTTCTCAGCAGGTGAAGGATATCCTTCATGCTTCCAGAAAGCCTTCCACTAGATGTTCCTATGCTTTTAAATGGAAAAGGTTTACCATTTGGTGTGCAGAGAAGGGTCTTAACCCTCTTGCAATACCTCTGAATTCTTTACTAGAGTATTTGCTGCATTTATCCCATGCAGGCCTTAAAACGAATTCAGTAAGAGTTCATTTGAGTGCTATTGCAGCATCCCTTAAGCCTCTCAATGGACAGCCTATTTCCTCTCATCCTCTTATAGCAAGATTCATGAGAGGCCTTCTTTTGACTAAACCTCCCATTAGACCCCCTCCAGTGGCATGGGACTTGAATCTGGTTCTTGGCCAGCTTATGAAGCCACCCTTAGCCACTACCTCCTTGAAATTTCTTTCTTGGAAGGTTATTTTTCTCATTGCAGTCACTTCAGCTCGCCGCATCAGTGAGCTGCAAGCCTTAGTGGCTAATCCTCCTTATACAAGGTTTCATCATGACAAGGTAGTCCTCAAGACGAATCCACACTTCATGCCTAAAGTGGTTTCACCTTTTCATCTAAATCAGGAGGTGTATTTACCTGTCTTTTTTCCAGGACCTCATGCATCAAGTGCAGAGAGGAATCTCCATACCCTGGATTGTAAAAGAGCACTCGCTTTTTACTTACAAAGGACACAGCAACATAGAAAGTCCTCTCCTCTCAACTCTTTGTTGCTTTTGATCCCTCTCATTTAGGACTTCCAGTCTCTAAGAGAACTCTGTCCAATTGGATTGCTCAGTGTATTTCTTTCGCCTACCAGAGTAAGAACCTTTCTCTAGAGGTCCATGTCACAGCTCACAATGTGAGGGCCATGGCGGCCTCTATGGCTCATCTTAACTCTGTGTCCATCGACCAAATCTGTCGAGCGGCCACCTGGGCCTCGGTTCATACCTTTACAGCCCATTACTGCTTGGACAAGGACTCCCGCCGGGATGCCTTGTTTGGTCATGCTGTTCTTAAACACCTGTTCCATGCTTAAACAACTCCTACCCCCCATCCCTGGTTGGATGCCCGAGATCCATGGGGGGAGGTAGAGCCCTTCTCAGGGACTCGCAACCTTGGGGATCTCCCTGGCATCTCCAGCTGGGGAGTCCCCCATATGTGAAGACTCATTCCTGCTTGTTCCTGGAGATAGCACAGTTACTTACCTGTAACAGGTGATCTCTGGGAACAGCAGGAATAAGTCTTCACAACCCACCCACCTCCCCTAGGAGTTGTATCTCTCTCTCTTTCCTTTCCTCTCTCTCTTTGTCTCAGCTTAAAACTCGAACTGGAGAGAGGCGGTTGGGAAAGGCGGGAAGGCAGCTTGCAGGCACTGTGGGATGCTCCCAAAAGCTTTCCTTTTGGACGCTGGGGAGCGTTCCCGCGCAGGCTCCGTCGGTACCGACGATACCCATATGTGAATATTTATTCCTGCTGTTCCCAGAGTTCACCTGTTACAGGTAAGTAACTGTGCTTTATTGCATTTGTTTTTGTGGACTGGCTGTTTCCTTTTACCGTTTCCAGCTCAGAGCTGGCCTCTTCCATTAGGGCACTGAGCTTTTATTCAAATTCACAACTACTTGGAGCTTTTCCCTTTTATCAAATGTTTCATATTCCTTCTCCCTCCCCCCTCCCTCCTCCCCATAAAACCAATTTTATTTAACATGTTTTATATACCGTCTTTCTACAAATCAAAACGGTTTACATAGAACAATAAAAGGCAGTATATTGCAACTGTTTACAAGGAACAAATAACAGGGTACAATTGTAACTTAATTTGTGGCCCCTGGTCAAAAACTATGGCTCCCTTTTGGGATCCAGTATGTGTGCAGCATAAATTGACAAATAGATGTTACCACTGTGTAGTTGAGACCACTCTCTATCCTTCCTGCCCTTGATGGACTTGGAAGTCTGAAGATAAACCTTGGAACTGTCCTGTTCAGTATCATACAACATTGATGCTGAGCCACAGAGCTGACCTGTGTATTCTTAAAGAGAAAAGAGATGCTGCTTTTAATGAAACTGGGTTGTGGAATATGTCATTGTCTAATCGGCTTTGTAATTTTTTTTTTCCAAACTTTTCATTTTTACAGCTATTCTGCATATGGTAATCAAGCAAGCCAGAGCTATGGGCAAGCACAGCAAGTAGGTTTTTGGTACTTTAACATACTGAGATTTTAACACATGGAAATGTCAGGCAGCATGTACAACATGGATTGAGGAATGCATGTAGCCAGTTGAAAGATTTTGTGTACATTTTGCGTGGAACCACTGGTCTTGCCAATATTTCTTGTTATAAATGTTAATTAAAAAAACAGCAAAAACAAACAAAGCAAAACACAGATAGGCATACAAATTGCTCTTGATATGACTTGTAATCTCATCTCAAGCAGTGTAATAGAAAATTTATAAAAGCTTCTAATAAGCCTCTGAGGGGAGCTTTTCTTTTAACCGTCTTTTTTTTTTTTTTAGTGTTGAGGCTAAAGGTTGCAGGCTAAAGTCCTGAGGTCCTTAGTTGGAAAATAGGCTGTTGTACCATGGAGAAGTTCAGTAATGGTGTAATTTTCAGAAAGGCTTATATTGTATAGGGCTGAAGTATCCAGGTGTCAAAAATGAATTCCTGGAACCTGCTGCTGGGCACCGTCTAGAGTAGTGGTTCTCAAATCATTTCTAGACCTGCCCAAACAGTCCATAAAACGTGATAAAAGGGGACCCGGGGAATCTACTCCTTACCCCTGTACGAGCATTGTGGAACCTCTGTGCTTGATTTTTGAACCTGCCTGGTACTTGTGACCTGGATTGACCACTGTAGGAAACAAGATGCTGGGCTTGATGGACCTTAATCTGACTCAGTATGGCATTTCTTATGTTATGATATCACAGGCATATACGATTTGCATGCACTACCTCCATTGTCTGCAAATCGGTTTCTTACATCTTCATCCTGAACATGTGATTGGCTGGATAAATCCTGAGGATTGTTTTGGGCCTGAGCTACAAGCTAGCAGCTGCCATTGAGGTGGACCTGAGCTCAGGAAGAGCTGTTGCTATTGTGATGGGCCCAGGGGAAGCCAGAGCAGCCTGGGGTGTAGATGGGGCAGTAAAAAAAAATTGAAAATAAAGCGAGCAAGAGACATTTATTTCCAAATGTGACTAACCACAATGAGCAAAATCAAAATGTGACATTCACAAAAGAAAACATTGGCAAAACCAAATTCAAAAATGAGTGAGCAAATATGCTGTATATAGAAAGGTTACAAAGAAATATTGATGATTTTCAAATTTTGGCTGCCCATGCTTTTGCAATTATTCTGCTGCTGGGATTGTACTAGTTTTTAAAAACTGGTATATTAAACATAGTCATGCAGAAAAGGAAATCAATATAGCACAAAGATTAACATCAACCTTGACGGGGTACAAACGGTATTTTTCTCTTTAATGTCTGAACATCTCGACTTTTAAAAGAATGAAATCTTGAAACATGTGCTGCAGTTTTAGCACCAGGGAAATCTTGAACTGTTTTTAAAGAGCTTGAAAATGAATTATACACCAGAACCCATTAATCTTTATGCAGTTACTTCATAAAACAAATGTATGGTCTTTAAGCATTCTGAGGTGGTGTTAGTGTTATGAAAGGGTTAATTTCAATACTTGACAGTTTTTAGAACCATAACACACTAAAATATCAAACATTTGGTTACATGGAAAGCTGTCAATTTTCAAATCTAAAAAGAATTGGGAGGCAATCGGTGTGTAAGTGGGCCAGCTGTCCAGAGTAAGAAAATTACAAGATCTCATTCAGACAGGTATTTTTATTCAACATGAAGTGTTAGCTAGCACTTGTTCAATCAAGCATTATAAGACATGATCCTTTATGTAAGTTAAATTACTGTGTAAAATTTCTTAACCTAAGTTAATTGTACACCGCTTTGGCTTGTAGATATAGGTATTAAAAAGTTGTTAAATATGATGATACCAAACATGAAACATTCTAGGAATCTATTATGCAGTTCATAGTGATGCAAAAACTTTATCTACCTTGGAGTTCTGGAATACTTAATTCTCCCAACAGAAAATAGGTCTTACCAGTCAAGAAGCTGGTAGGGAAGGTGTACGGTTGCAGCATTGTGGGAAAAACACCACATCCTCCAGCCATCACAGATTTTATTAAAAACTGGTGTACACTTTTACAGGGAGGTAGAGGGGACTAGTATTCTTCATGACTACCTACTTAAGAGAAATGTCATCTTTTTGTGTATGCTGCCTGTCAGTCTTTTGTAAACCCTTTTTGATGACATGGGTTAAAGGCAGTATATCAAGCAATAAGACAAATCATAATCTAGATGGCGACTTTACCTAAATCTTATGAAGAGAGGTATCAGAATGGATATATTACACATACCTGCACTGCTACAAGATATGGACTCTAAAATGAATGATGAAATCTGAATTCACTTCGTGCTACTCAAGAATAAGTAAAACAAGATGTTGAGCAAAGGTGGATTTTCCTTTAGTTGTACATATATTAATAAGTATGCTCAATAAACACATTCTTAAAATATTGTATGGAAGAGAATTCTAAGAAAACATGATTACCAAATTATACTTTTAACGAACAATATCAATAAAAATTAAAACATGTATTCTCAAGAGTTGGTCCAGATATTTGAAATTGGGAAAAATGCATTCCCTGAAGGCGGTGTACTCTGGCTTCCTCAACCTTTTTTATTAAGAGGTATGTTTTCTAAGCTGGGCCAACAGTTAACCAATGCTATTTGCAACTAAGGTCCTATGTTGTTCGATGGCTTAGTACTGTATGTGTGTTAGATATATCATGACCCTCCTTGTTAATGCAAAGCTGCAGAGAAAAAAATGATGCAGCGTGCCCTTTGGATCTAATAAAGTTTATTATATACTTCTAGCAGCAAACCATAGATTTCTTTTTCCGATTTTGTAGTACACAGAATCTTCAAACAAGAGGCATATATATTTTCTAACTATAAATAAATAAATATATATGATCTGCTTAACAGAACATGTCCTATGACTCTATTTCTCCTGCAAGCCCCTCCAGAACATTGGATTGCCTTTTACACTGCTCAGGGTAAAATCGGTTCTTGGGACAGCAGTGGTCTGAGTTATATCCCATGCTGTATTGCAGTGGTTCCCAAATGGAGTTATATCAGTGGATGCGGTCACAGAAATATGGCCATTTTCCCTTCTCTCTGTACTTGCACTGTGACCTATTCCAAGTAGTGGCAGTCACCAGTCAGCATGTGGCCTGCAAGCCAGTGATCATTTATAGGCCCTTGCCCCCATCTGGGTAAGCTTCCTGTTAGACTGGGAACCGATGCTGAATACTGGTGGTCTATAAGCACACACTGCATACTGACACAGAGGAACCTTTGCTGACTGCCTCTGCTTTAGATGAATAGAGGAGGGGAAGGAGACCTGCTACTTTGATTTCACCATCATCTTGGGTCACGTGAATTCTTAGTTGCTGCAATGGAGCCATAAGTTTGAAAAACACTTATGTATTGTGTATGTCTGTGGGTCATGGCCTGTATTCCTAACCATAATTATTCTTAATAAGTTTCTAGTATTTAATTTAAGGAGGCCTTGGATCTGCATCCCTTTTGGTAGTTTGAATGTTTTAAGACTGAGCATCTTATTAGAAGTGATTATACCTAGAGCCAGTGATGGAGTGATGATTGGAGTTCCAGCAGTGTACAGTTTTGCTACAAGCCACTGTTTGCAACAGATGGATAAATCTTAAATTCTGAATTTACTGTCTTCATTGCATTCCAGTAACACTGGCATGGCATGATATCACAAACAGGAAACAATAATACATTACACCAGAGACCAGCGTGTTCTCACATTGTCAGATAACACCAAACATTCCCAAAAGAAGAGCTTTGTCTGTTATGGAATCTAAAATGTCCTTTTCAAGTCTGTTGGCAGTAAATTCCATAGCTGTGGGCTCTCACTACCCAATCATAAGTGTTTTTACTGTTTATGCAAGCCATTAAAGATGGGACTGAAAGCAAAAGGTTATGAGGCCTTTCATCTCCTGCGTGCTCCCCAGGACGATCGGAGCACTCTGCAAGAGCGGGCCAGCCCAGAATCATCTGCTGCCCAATCGGGAGCTGCCCCAACCACTTTAAAGCAGGGTGACATCTGGCGTGCCCGTGCCTGAGGGCCTCGCCAGAGGGCCCTTTGGCACAACCCTTAGGCTAAGGCCAAACCAAGTGAAAACTGCACCAACAGAACCAGAGTCTTAGAAGCAAATCCTTGTAGACTACCCACAAGAAACAAACTCAAACAGCGAGTACCGCATCGACTCCACCAAAAAGGAACGCTACTAACGTTCAATGCCAACAGAATGTAAGAACTGCTCTGAAAAAGCAAAAGCAAGTCTGCTACAAGCATTGCAACAGAGACTGTAAGTTAACTCACATTCTAACATATAATGTAGTACGCTGTTAAACTATGATAACTGTCATCACAAGTTGTACCAACTCAATATAATTAAGATTGCTGATCAAAATATCTGTTACAACGTTAGCCATACCAAAATAACTGTTGCAAGGTAGTTTTTCCAAGGTAACGGTTACAAAGTAGCTGCTCTGCTGTTACAAAGTAATAGATACAATGCAATTCTTAATATAACTGCTACAAAATAATTGTTCAAAGTTGCTGTTCTGCTCTACTTGACCTGAAGTATACTGAAAAATACATTAGTCCACTTATATCATTAGAATTGCATTAAAATTCTGCACCGATTTCAACACGTGCTACCCTACTATACCATAACTATCTGCATGTCAAAATTTGCCTGAAGTCACACAAAATCCATACTGTATCAAGCTCACACTCTAATATTATATTAACATTATATGCGTGCTTAGAACTAGAATTGCCAGAAATCACACAAAGACTTGTACTATCTAAACTTGACTAGGACTCTACCTGAAAATTTATCTGACCAGAAGTATACTGAAAACTGCATAGACCACCTATATTACCAGAAGTGCACTAAAATCCTGCACCAATTTAAACTAATAATTTTAATTCTACATTGTACCATACAGTACCTAATACTACCATCTACTAGCTCTCTCCTACAAGCCTCCCACACAGACCTCCCATACAACCAACTCTCGCACAAAAGACACATAATGGCCCCCATAAAAATTAAAACCCTGCCCCTCATTCTCCTACTTATAGCTCTCCTATTACAACAAATGCTCACATATAAATCCAACCAACTTCCTTGTAACAGCATCCCATCATCCATAACCCCATCCGAAACTTAACACGCTCCCCATTACACAATCACCCATTTAACCAGCACTCACACAACAATACCCACAGACACTATCCCAGAATAATTCAGATAAACCAAAAACAGCACAACAACAAAATCAACCCCCCCAACATAGTCACCAAATTAAAACTCATCTTAATAAACATTCGTTCCATACGGAACAAGATACCAATTGTTAATGATATAATAAGAGAAAAAACCCGACATCTTTTTCATTACCGAGACATGGCTAACACCCACAGACACAATATTATTAAACCAACTCCCCATATCACAATATGATGTATTCAACTGCCACCGTGATATAAAAAGAGGTGGCGCACTCATACTCACTAAAAAAGGCTTACAATACACTCTAACTCAAACAATGTCGAAGGCATGGGCATCATCAACATTGAAAACAGAACCCTAGCATTCACCCTAATCTATAGACCCCCATCAGCGGATCAGAATAACCTTTCCCCCATCCTTGAACTCGCATGTACAGCATCTAAGAGCAAACCCCTCATAATCCTAGGTGACCTTAACCTCCCATCCCTAAACCAATTCCAAAAGGACAACTTCATAGACTCTGATACAAATGGGATTTAACCAGATAATCCATACCCCCACTCACACTAAAGGAAACTCATTAGATCTCATCTTCCTCCCTACCCCTTTTAATCTGCAACTATACACTCCCCCAATAATAGCAGAAGTACCATGGTCTGACCATCACCTGATAACCTTACACCTCCTAGCACAAACACCCTCAAAATCTGTAAACATAACATCACACCACTCACGCTTTACCCGCTTTGATAACAATACATTCCTTGAAAAGGTATTGCCCAAACTCACCACAAACCTAACAGATATCAACTCAGCTATAGAGAATTGGAACCAAACAATCCATGAAGCTGCCACCCCAACAGGAACCACGCAGAAGAGAATGAAAAAATCTGAAAAATGGTTCACAAAAGACCTTGCCCTGCTAAAAAAAACAACAAAGAAAACAAGAAAAAATCTGGAGAAAAGCAAAATCAAATGATAACAAAACCATACATAAACATACTTTTAATGACTATAAGAATGCAATTAACAAATCAAAAAGGGACTACTATTCCAAAGTAATAAATCTCGCCCTCAGTCGGCCAAGAGAACTCTTCACAATTGTGAAAACACTAACAAAAACACACAACCCTGAATCTAATCAAGACACGATAAATGTACAAACCCTAGCATCACATTTTGCTGAAAAACTAAAGAAAAAACCCCATACTCCAACCATAACACTAAAACCAAATAATGAAAATTATGAATGGACAACCTTCCACATGGTTGAACGAAAACACCTCCTTAAAATCATAACAATGATCAACACCACAACCTCCCCACTCGACCCATGCCCAGTGTCATGGATCAAATCCACTAAGGACTTTCTTGCTGAAAACATCCAATTCATAGTGAACCAATCACTATCAAGGCATTATGCCCAATGCCTTAAAGCTCTCCTCGATCCTCCCTATTATAAAAAAAAAATAAACTAGACCCAAAAGACCCAAACTCATACAGGCCCATAGCTAGCATACCACTCATTGCCAAAATAATAGAAAAAAACATACAACTCCAATTACAGGAACACATTGATGAACACAAACCCCTTGATTCACACCAGTTTGGATTCCGTCCCTTCCATGGAGTTGAAACTCTCCTAATTGCACTGATGGATCTCCTCATCAGAGGTACAAATAACAACCAAGGTTTCCTACTCCTCTTTATAGATCTATCTGCCGCATTTGACAGCATCAATCACAACACACTCATCAATAGACTAGAAAACTTAGGAATAGGTGGGACAGTCCTCGAATGGTTCAAGTCATACATATCACATAGATTAATACGGGTGCAAATGGGTCAAGAAACATCGGAAACTTCCCCTCAAGGTCAGGGTATCCCCCAAGGCTCAGCCCTCTCCGCCCTCAACCTGTACCTACAACCCATTACAAACATATTTAAAAAGCATAAAATCAACCATTTTATATACGCTGACGACATTATGCTCGCCACCCCATAAACCCTAACAGCCCCAAATATGACAACTTACTCAAATGTATGGATGAGACCACCACATGGCTTCAAGAAAACCATCTAAGCATCAACCTTAAAAAGACAGAAGCAATGTTCATAACGAGAAAGCCAGACGCTGACTACAATTACCCAACAGTCACAATAAACAAAACACCTATACCTGTTAAAAAGGAGGTAAAATACCTAGGACTAATATTAGACCACTCACTCACCATGCTTCCTCACATAAAACAGACAGTAAAAACAATATTCTACAAACTCAAGACAATACAACACCTAAGACCCCTACTCGACACATGATTTTAGATCAGTAGTCAATACCCTCATCACCCCCCACTTCGACTGTTGTAATAGTCTCCTAAATGGTTTACCGATAAAGAGCATCTACCTACTACAAAGAGCCCAAAACATATGTGCCAAGATGATCACAAAAGCGAAACTAACAGACCACGTGACCCCAATACTGTTAGACTTGCATTGGCTCCCTATAAGTAGCCGAATAAAATATAAAATCCTACTAACTACCTTCAAACTCCTTAATAACATCTTCCCCTCACATCTGTCTACCCTAATACACCCCCCATCAGAAACTAGAATGCGCAGACAAAACGCAACCCATTCTCTCAACATAAAAACAACCTTCAGAAAAACTAAAGCAACTACAAATGATAGGGCCTTCTCCTTTGCTGCCCCCACTCTCTGGAACGAACTCCCACTAACCCTTCGCATGATAAAAGACCTTCATCAATTCAAAAAAGAACTTAAAACTTATCTCTTCACGATCCATTTTGAAATCCCCTATCAACAGAACCTCTCCCCAACAATCACAGAAACACATCCACAGTACTCAAGATAGGACAAACGACTAACACAAGAAAACCTTACAGTACTTATTCGTTCCACCCAATACAGAAAAGTCTTATCCAACCTGTTTTACTGCTCTTGTAAATAATCATTTGTAAATAGTTCTGTTGTGTTCATTGTAATATTACCTGTATATAGTTAAAAACTCTGATCTCCAGGAACAAGCAGGAATGAGTCTTCACATATGGGTATCGTCGGTACCGACGGAGCCTGCGTGGGAACGCTCCCCAGCGTCCAAAAGGAAAGCTTTTGGGAGCATCCCACAGTGTCTGCGCGCTGCCTTCCCGCCTTTCCCAACTGCCTCTCTCCAGTTCTTCTTTTCCGCGGAGCCAGCAGGTCGTGTTTCCTGTCACCGCTGAAGAATTTCTTATTTTCTTTTATTTTTCTTTAGTCGCGTGTCTGCCTTCTCGATTCCGGACCGGTACCACTGGTCTTTTTTCTTTCTTTAAAAAAAAACAAACTACAGTGCATTTTTTCTTCTGGGGCCTTAGGCCTACAGATATATTTTTCCTCATGGAAAAACCCGCCTCCGGGTTTAAAAAGTGCACTAAGTGCAGCAGCACTATTTCTGTCACAGACACCCATGACTGGTGTCTAAAATGTTTAGGTCCTGACCACTCCTTAGCGGATTGTGAGTCCTGTTCTATGATGTCTAAAAGAGGGTTACAAAATCGGGCAGCCAAGCTCAGTACCCTGTTTCCCTCCGATGCAGCTTCTGTGGCATCGACGTCTTCCAGGGCTGCTGCTTCATCCCATGGATCTCAGGTAACCAAACTTAAATCTGGCCAGTCCTCAAAGAGTTCATCTCCCTCTAAGTATCGAGATGCCCCCGGGCTTACTCTTGAGGAATCCACACCGGCAAAATTACCCTGGCGGGAGGCTCTGGCTTCCAAAGCTCTACCTATGGGGTCACAGGTTGACATCGATGGCTCGGCCTCGACCGATCACCTGTTACAATGTTCTGGGGTACCAGCGGTTTACACCGGTGCCGACATCCAGACATTGGTGGCGTCGATGGATCAGAATATTCTGACCATGCAGCGTGCCATCACGGCATTCATACAAGCTGCGACGCCTCCGGTACCGCAACAAACCCCGTTGTCGGTACAGGTACCGATTCTGGTACCGGATCCGAAATCGGTTCCGATACCTGTACCGCTTGCATCGACATCAGCGGTACACTATTCAGTGATGCCTATCAGTACCGACTCGGTACCGATTACTCCTGATGTCTATACCTCCCGGTACGCGTATCGGGCTCTGCGAGAGCATCCAGACAGTCGATACTTCGATTCCTCTGAAGACTCTGATACATCAGAGGTCTCACTTGAAGCATCGGGGATCCTTCCTCAGGAGCCCTCTTCTCCAAAAAGGAGAATGTCTCCTCCTGAAGATTTTGTCTTTTCAGGACTTCATTAGGGAGGTGGCCAAAGGCCTGTCCATTTCAGTAGCCTCTGAAACGGAACCTAGAGCCAAAAAATTAGATATCCTACAATATCCTAAGGCTCCTAAAGAGGCTGCCACCTTACCAGTACATGAGATTCTTTATGATCACATGTTGGGCATATGGGAGACTCCTCTTTCCACCTCCCCTCATTCCCGAAGGTTGGACACCATGTATCGTGTTCCTCCTTGTCCTGGGTTTCATAAGACTCAGCTTCCTCACCACTCCATTGTGGTAGAGTCTGCTATGAAAAAGATCAAGAGCACAAAAAGGCACTCCTCTGCTCCTCCAGGAAGAGAATGCAGAACCCTAGATGCCTTTGGCAGGAAAATCTTCCAGGCCAGTATGCTTGTAGCCAGAATCAACTCCTATAGTCTCTATATGGGGATGTTTCTAAAAGAAGTTACAGATCATCTGCAAACCTTATCTCCTTTTATGTCAGAAGATAAGAGAGAAGAATATATCACCTGGCTTAAACAGGCACAGGATGTATCTCAAGTTTTCCAACCGTGCAGCCTTTGACTCTTTTGAGGGTGCCAGTAGAGCCTCGGCTATTGCCATAGGTGCACGCAGAGTTGCTTGGTTACAAGCCTCTGATTTGGAATCCTGGGTACAGGATGGTCTAGGTAACCTTCCCTGTACAGGAGAAAACCTCTTTGGCAAAGATTGGCAAGCAAAGGCCAACCAGATGGATGCTGAAAATTCTGCTTTAGATAGACTTTCAAAGTCCTACTACTGCTCCTTTTAAAAAGTGGTTATTCAAAAAGATCTTTCCCAAAAAAAGAGAAATTTTCTTCAGGTTATGGTCAGGCCTCTTCCCAAGGTCGTTTTGCTACAAAGAGACAACAACCACCAAAACAGACCAAGTCTCAGTCTGCGAGGACTGCTACGGCCCAACAGCCTCAGCCTCCTCAGGGCCTTTGACTTTCCACTAGAGAACCTAGCCTTTCTGGCTCTAGAACATCCAGAGCCTCTCACCATCCCAGGAAGGTTAGCTCACTTTGCTCCCAGATGGGAACAAATCACAGCAGAGCAATGGACCCTCTCCATCATACGAGATGGGTACAAGCTTCATTTCTTAAGCCTTCCTCCTCACACCATGGTGAGACAGTTCAATTCTCCAACATCTCTCATCAACCTTCTAGGTCAAGAGATTGCTACCCTTCTTGCCCAAGGGGCAATAGAAGAAGTACCCCTTCAACAGGGCTCAGGGTTCTACTCCCCCTATTTTCTCATTCCAAAGAAAACGGGGGGCTACAGACCCATACTAGATCTCAGAGAATTGAACAGGTTTCTATGCAAGGAGAAATTCAAGATCTCTCTCGGAACTCTCCTTCCATACCTCCAGAGTCAGGACTGGCTTTGTTCTCTAGATCTCAAGGATGCTTGCACCCATGTTCTCATCCATCCAACACACAGAAGGTTCCTTCGGTTCCTTTACCAAGGAAAGCACTACCAATACAAAGTGCTTCCTTTCAGTCTGTCCTCTACTCCAAGAGTGTTCACAAAATGCATGGCAGTAGTAGCTGCATTTCTGCGCACTCTAGGAATATTCGTATTCCCATATCTGGACGACTGGCTCATCCGAGCTCCATCCCAGTCAGAGGCCCAGACTTCCCTGACCTGCACAAGGCGTGTTCTTCAGTATCTGGGACTAGTAATCAACATTCCAAAATCCCATCTCACCCCTACTCAGTCTCTAGAGTTCATAGGGGCCTTACTGGATACCACAATTGCAAGGGCCTATCTTCCCCAGGCCCGTTGCCTACGCTTGGTGCAGTTAGCCTCCCAGATTCAGTTAAAATCCCATTTAACTGCTCGAGAGATGTTACAACTCTTAGGCCACATGGCATCCACGGTGCATGTGGTTCCTTATGCTCGCCTTCACATGAGGGCAGTTCAGTGGACCCTATCCACCCAATGGACTCAGGCATCAGGTTGCCTGTCAGACAAAATAGCAACCTCCAGTCGCCTCTTTTGGTCCCGCCACTGGTGGAAGTCCACTCGAAATCTGTTGCTGGTGTTCCCCTTTCAACAGGTGTTACCCCAAGCAACCCTTACAACAGATGCCTCTCCAAAGGTTTGGGGACAATGTTCCCTCTAATTTTCTGTAGGCTGTGTGCGCATAAAATATCAGCTGTGTGCAGCTTTTGAATTAAGGTTAAATTTTTGTGCGCCACATAACGACACGGAGTTATATACTTTAAAATTTGACTACAAGTCAGAATACAGTGTGTACACCACATTGATTTTAATCAAATTAAATGAAAATAGACGATTACTAGAAATTTCCTGCTTCATTTAGTAATTACAATCATAACTTTTAAATTTTAAGACATCTGTTTTCTATCAGAATCAGAGCTTTAATTTTTGTGCACTCTGTTGTAAAGTATGTGCGCTCGCTCGGCGAGGTGTGTGCGTGCGCACAGCTTAGAGGGAACAGTGGTTGGGGAGCTCATCTACAGGATCTCTCGACCCAAGGCATCTGGTCTCCACAGGAGACATCTCTACATATCAACCTTTAAGATCTCAGAGCAATCTTTCTGGCTCTCAGTCTTCCACACCCGGCTCAGCTACAAGACAGTCCTCATCCACACGGACAACCAGGTAGCCATGTTCTACGTGAACAAGCAGGGAGGGACTGGCTCTCTGTCGCTTTGCAACGAAGCTCTCAGATTGTGGGCCTTCGCCAGAGAGCATCAAATCCATCTCATGGCAATGTATCTTCCAGGGGTTCAAAACTCTTGGGCAGACAGACTCAGTCGAGTTCTGCTTCCACACGAATGGTCCCTCCATGGGGACCAGATAGCCAGGATTTTTCGGATTTGGGGTACCCCAGACATAGACCTGTTTGCAAGTCTGTGGAATGCCAAACTTCCCTGGTTTTGTTCCAGGATTCCATGTCAGGGAGTTCAGGCCAGAGATGCCTTCCTCCTTCATTGGAGGCAAGACTTCCTCTATGCCTTTCCACCTATTCCCCTCATTCCCAAAACTCTGTTCAAGATTCAGAGAGACAAGGGGTCTATGATCCTCATAGCACCACATTGGCCACGCCAAGTGTGGTACCCTCTACTTCTGCATCTCTCTCACGTGCCCTCCCTGGACCTGGGATCTGCTCCAGATCTCCTCTCCCAGGAGGAGGGAACGTTGTGGCACCCAAATCCTCAGTCTCTTCATCTCAGAGCCTGGTTGCTGAAGGCCTAGACCTTCAGGATTTACACCTTTCTCAGCAAGTGAAGGATATCCTTCATGCTTCCAGAAAGCCTTCCACCAGACGTTCCTGTGCTTTTAAATGGAAAAGGTTTTCCATTTGGTGTGCAGAGAAGGGTCTTAACCCTCCTGCATAGTAGACTATATACTGCATTTATCCCATGCAGGCCTTAAATCAAATTTAATCTGAGTCTGTTTGAGTGCTATTGCAGCATCCCTTAAGCCTCTCAATGGACAACCTATTTCCTCTCATCCTCTTATAGCAAGATTCATGAGAGGCCTTCTTTTGACTAAACCTCCCATTAGACCACCTCCAGTGGCATGGGACTTGAATCTGGTTCTTGGCCAGCTTATGAAGCCACCCTTTGAACCCTTAGCCACTACCTCCTTGAAATTCCTTTCCTGGAAAGTTATTTTTCTCATTGCAGTCACCTCAGCTCACCGTATCAGTGAGTTGCAAGCTTTAGTGGCTAATCCTCCTTATACAAGGTTCCATCATGACAAGGTAGTCCTCAGAACTAATCTACACTTTATGCCTAAAGTGGTCTCACCTTTTCATCTGAACCAGGAGGTGTATTTACCTATCTTTTTTCCAGGACCTCATGCATCAAGTGCAGAGAGGAATCTTCATACCCTGGATTGTAAAAGAGCACTTGCTTTCTACTTACAAAGGACACAGCAACATAGAAAGTCCTCTCAACTTTTTGTTGCTTTTGATCCTTCTCATTTAGGACTTCCAGTCTCCAAGAGAACTCTGTCTAATTGGATTGCTCAGTGTTTTTCCTTTGCCTACCAGAGCAAGAATCTTTCTCTGGAGGGCCATGTCACAGCTCACAATGTGAGGGCCATGGCAGCCTCTATGGCTCATCTTAACTCTGTGTCCATCGACCAAATCTGTCGAGCAGCCACCTGGGCATCGGTTCATACCTTCAGAGCCCATTACTGCTTGGACAAGGACTCCCGCCGGGATGCCTTGTTTGGCCAGGCTGTTCTCAAACACCTGTTTGTTTATTTATTTATTTATTTAACAGTTATTTATAAACCGCTCTTTCCCTAGTATCAAGTGCGGTTTACATGGAACAGTAGGTTAATTGGTATGTAATATACCAAGTCAGTTTACATAGAACAGATAATTATAATTTACAAGGAATGTTGTAACATTAAAGGTATAACATATTAGAACATATATACATTGTTAGTTTAAATCTATAATCATCATGTGAATGAGAGTGTGGTATGGTTAATAGTTAATAGTTAATAGTTAATAGTTCCATACCTAATCGACTCCTTCCCTCCATCCCTGACTGGATGCCTGAGATTCATAGGTGCAGGTGGAGCCCTTCCCAGGGACTCACAATCTGGGTGATCTCCCAGGCATCTCTAGCTGGGGAGTCACCATATGTGAAGACTTATTCCTGCTTGTTCCTGGAGATAGCACAGTTACTTACCTGTAACAGGTGATCTTTGGGAACAGCAGGAATAAGTCTTCACAGCCCACCCACCTCCCCTAGGAGTTGTATCTTTCTTTCTATCTTTCCTTTCCTCTCTCTCTCTCTTTCTTTGTCTCAGTTTTAAAACTCGAACTGGAGAGAGGCGCAGTTGGGAAAGGCGGGAAGGCAGCGTGCAGGCGCTGTGGGATGCTCCCAAAAGCTTTCCTTTTGGACGCTGGGGAGCGTTCCCGTGCAGGCTCCTTCGGTACCGACGATACCCATATGTGAAGACTTATTCCTGCTGTTCCCAGAGATCACCCGTTACAGGTAAGTAACTGTGCTTTCCGTGTAAAGTATACAGAAGTATACAAAATTTTTGTTAACTGTTCCATGTAAACTGCCCTTGATCTCTGCAAGGGGCGGTATAGAAGAAATTGTTAAAGAAAATAAATAAAAATGATGGTTTCTGGTATTAATCTCTTAAGTGACTTTGGGATCCTTGGATATCTGGCTGTTGATATAAAATCTTGGGAAAATGTTGTCCTGGTTGGAAAATAACTCCCATGCAGCAGACATAAAAAAAAGCCTCAAACAGATAGTATTGTTCGATTTGGTGTATTTTTCTGCTATTAAAAATGACTACTAATCTAGATTCCAAAAAATAGAACAAACAACGAAGGTGGTAGGCATCAGTAAAAAATGGTATTCAGGGGGTCTTTCTAAGATGGCGGCGGCGTTTGTGTGAGCAGCATGCCTAAACGTAAGGGCAAACCTCGAGCTCTCCCCACATAGTCCGTACCTGCCGTTTCTGGCCCAATGGATCGCTTTGTACGGCTCACTCAGGAACAGAAAGGGGAGATTCGACAGGGCTTGGTCGCTCCGGCTGAGGAGAGTTTGGCGGCTTCCGCTCATGAGATCTCTCTCTCCCCAGATGATCGCTTCCCTCCTGCAGTCCCGGCTCTATCGAGCAGCACTTCAGAGCGTGGATCTGCAGGGACGCCTGAGCAGGTGGTCGCTGTGACGCCGGTGTGGGGCGCACGGAAGCTTGCTGCTGGTAGTGCATTGACCGGGCCTGATAGCCAGACGGTTTTTCCTGGCGAAGTACAACAGCATCTTGAGGAGGTCGGCGCCTTATGTTCGGTGGTTTAGGCTGCTAGAAGGAATAAAGAGATTCGAGTTCCTGTTACTGTGAGTCCCCCGCTGATTGAGCTTGTTTGTCCGGCTAAGGTGACTCTTGAGAATATTTGGGAAGCCATCAATCAACTTTCCCATGTTGTAAATCAACAATTGACTGTGTTTTTCTCTAACTTAGCTAAGGTGGAGAGTAATGTTAATGAATTGACTGTGGATTCTGTGGAAATGAAGAAACAAGTAGTTGCTAATGACCAGAAACTTTTACAGGTCTCTGGTCTGACTGAGTCATTGATGAAAGATAATACGATTTTGAAAGGGAAATTAGAGATCCTGGAAAATGCTGCCAGAGCTTCAAATCTACGTTTGCTGAATTTTCCTGTTATTCCTGCGGTAGCACCAGTTGAGATTTTTAAGAAGTATCTTCAAGAGTCTCTAATGATACCTTCTGATTTGATTCCCCCGGTCTCGAAAGCATATTTTCTTCCTGCTGGTAAAAAGGAGGGGAAACGCGTAGTTGGTGTTGGAGATGGATTCGCTGGATGTATCAGCATTGCTTCGGTCCCCTCAAGAAGAAGATATTGAGGTTTCCACTTTGTTGGTGACTCTTGCGTTGTCTTCGGACAGAGATTGGCTTCTTAAGTTGTATTATAAAAAGAGAAATGTTTTGTTCATGGGAAAAAGGGTTTCTATCTTCCCTGATATTGCTCGAGACACCCAGAGAAGGCGTAAGGCTTTCTTATTATTAAAACCTGGGGTTCTTCAGTTAGGAGCTTCCTTTTTGTTGAGGTTTCCTTGCAAATGTATTGTGGTACACAAGTCTCAAAATATGTATTTTTTCAGCCTGGCGACTTATCCACCTTTCTTAGCACTCATATTGTAACATCTTCCCCTGCATAAGGTGCCCTAGCATTCACTTTTGGAAATGTTCCTCTTTCTCCGTCACTATGCTTATTTCCTTATTTTTTACCTTAGAGTTTGCATATACACGGGGATCTCCTCCCCTTTGTGTTTTTTCCTTATCAGCCTCTCTCCCTCTTTATTGGGGACTATTATGTGTCACTGTGGTTTTCTTTACATAATGTTCTTTTTCTTTTTTGAAATTGCCTAATGTGCACAATTTTCTGTACAAGCATGTTGCTTGGTTTATTGTTGAAAATTCAGAAATAAAATATTAAAAAAAAAAAAAATGGTATTCAAATTCAATGTGGGTCATAAAAGAACCACTATAAACTGAACCATGTAAAACATGAAGTTGCCTACACCTTCAACTTAAAATATACAAAACGCACATCTTCAAAAACATATGACTTCAGAGCTGCAATACTGCTTCATAATACCAGACAAATACCCCAATATCCTGATGCTGACAGTGTTTCGCATTGTAAGCTGCATCAGGAAGTAATTTCAAAGCACCAACATTGCGCTACAATCCACCGGATCAGAATCACTTTGCGGGAGTCTTAACTCGTGTGGTGAGATGCAGAAGTAGTGTTCCCTTGAGTTAATATAGTAGCATAACATAGTAACAAAGTATATGACAATAGATAAAGATCAGTATGTTCCACCAGTCTGCCCAGCAAGGTGGCAAAAGTAGTTGAACCTATTGCTCTGTGCAGGTCACCCCTCTCCATACCTTTTGTTTAGGGGTGTACCCCACCGCTCTGTGTAGGTCACCCCTATTTGCTGAGATATAAGAGATAATTATGTTTGTTTTGATTTTTATCCTGTTGCTATAAAGGGATCCACTGTCTGTCCCATGCCATTTTGAGTTCTGTCATTGCATTTGCCCCCACCACTTCCATGGGGAAGGCATTTCAAGCATCTACCACCCTTTCAGTGAAAAAAGTATTTCCTGACATTGCCTTTCAGTTTACCTCCTTGCAGCTTCATGTTATGCCCTCTAGTTTTACAACTTCCCTGTCTTTGGAAGAGGTTGGTTTGTTCGTTAATATCCTTCGATCATATCTCCCCTGTCCCTCCTCTCCTCCAGTGTGTACATATTTAGGTCTTCAAGTCTCTTCTCAAGTCTTCTGATGCAGGCTCCAAATCATTTTAGTCGCCTTCCTCTGGACTGTTTCCAGCCTATCTCCAGGAAACAAGCAGGAATGTAGTCGTCTCATATGGGTGACATCAGGTACCGACGGAGCCTGCACAGGAAACTCCCCAGCTGCCAATAGGAAAGCCTTTGGGAGCAGTTCACTGTGCCTGCGCTGCTGCTTTCCCGCTCTTCTAATGGACTCTCCTCAGTTCTCTTTTTTTTTCTTCCCATGGAGCTTACAGGATCACTCCTGTACCTGCTGAAGAACTGCTGCATTCACCCGTAGCATCAATACCTTTTTCTTATCACTATTCTGATTTTCATTTCTACTTCTATCTTGATAAGAAAAAAAATAAAAAATAAAAAAAACTTTCACTCAATTTCCTCTGAGCTCTCCTTTTCCTCTGAGGCCCGATGCCTATCCTCTGAGGCACCATGGAGAAACCAGCCAGTGGTTTTAAAAAATGTACGAAGTGTTCCAGCACAATATCAATAACCAACCAACATGACTGGTGCCTCTGCCTTGCTCATGTCCCAACAGACTGCGCAGTTTATTGTATTATAGTTTGAAATGTTTTGTAACCAGGACCCTGGAAGGTTGTTAAATGTAAACCTCCCCGATCGATGGACGGGGCGGTATATAAGAAATATGTAAATAAAATAAACAAGGCCTTGGGAATTGAACCAAGATGTTTGAAGAGCTCTTCCCAGCAGGCACCTTCTTCCTGACTTCCACCTCCTCAAGGGCTTCCTCTGGCTCCAAGCATTCTAAAAACTCCAGAAACTGTGAGGAGGAGTCCTCTCCTTCCCATACTCCCAAGGAAAAATCGCTACTCCAAGAGCCCTCGGAGACTTGGAAGCAACAGGGCAAGAAACCGAAGGACCACTCCGGTAGGCAAAAGACATTGAGGGAGCGGTTCTGCGCTCACTGGGAATCATCTCAGACCTTATCCAATTCCAGTAACTGGTCAGGGCATCCCTGGTAGGACGACTCCTCCAAAACCTCAGTGGAGAGTCGTGAGGTACCCAGAACACCCACCTCCATGGAACCCTCCAACACCATGTCCTGGTCTTGTAGCGGCTTACTCCTCTCCATCTGATGACCAGGCACTGGAGACGTCGTTGCATCAACGCATGCTAACTCTGGAACGCACCCTAGCAGTCCTTCTAGCAGCCTTGGTATACCTACCATCATCGGCCCCGATGTCTGTCTGTGCAGCCTACATTGGCACTGACATCAGGAATGCAAGCCAATGTCTCTTCCTCTGATACTGGTACCGTCACTGATGCTAGTGTCCTTGCTGATACCCATGCCTCCAAGGATTGGAGGGAAAAAGTGGGAGAACTTGAAACTGATGACACCACCCCCAAGAGGTGGTCATGTAATGAATCCCTTCAAGAAGAAGGCTCAAACAAAAAAGACCACCTATCTAAAAAAGAGGAGAGACTACCCAACCTACTCCCAACCAGCCTACCCTCCACAGCATAAGCAACAGGGAGCTAAGCAAGCCAAAAAGCCACGGTTGACCAAGTAAGCATCTCAGCCTCAACCAGCTGCCTCTGTGCCATCCTTTTGACTCTCACATGGGGGAGCTTGGCCAATCCCATCCTTTTCTATTCCAGGGAGGCTATCATCTCTCAATGGAGGACAATAGCTTCAGAGAAATGGACATTGTCCATTGTACACAATTGATACCGTTTTCAACTTCAGAGAACTACCTCCCTCATCTTTTCATGGGACAAGCCCTAGCCAAAAGCTCTCTGGACACCCTGTTTAATCAAGAGATGGCCTCACTCCTCTCTCAAGGGGCCATCAAACCAGTTCCCCTACAAGAACATCACAGGGGATTTTACTCTCCCCATTTCCCCTGTCCAAAGAAGTCAGGGGACCTCAGGCCTATCCTAGACCTCTGAGATCTCAACATTCCTTGTAAAAGAAAAGTTCAAAATGATCTTGGGGACCCTCCTTTCTCACCTGTAACAAAACGACTGGCTTTGCTCCCTAGACCTCAAAGAGGCCTAGACTCACATTCTAATACATCCTTTTCACCGGCAGTATCTCAGATTGTCTGTCGGGAGAGTCATTATCAATACAGAGAGCTACTCTTCGGCTTCGCCTCAGCACCAACAATCTTCATAAAGTGTATGGCCGTTGTAGCAGCTCATCTTCACACCAACCGCGTCTGTCTTCCCCTGCTTAGAAGATTGGCTTATAAAGGCCAACTCTCCTGGGGAGCTCTCCTCGGCTCAACACAAAAATCATAAACCACCTTCAGTCCCTGGGGTTTGTAATCAACTTTCCAAAATCACAACTGATTCCAACACAAAGACTGGCGTTCATAGTAGCGATCCTGGACACTGTCCAATGCAAGGCTTTTCTCCCACAGGACCGTATACAGAGGCTCATACTCCTAGCTGAGACCATGCGATGATGGCAATCGTCTCCAGCACAATCCTTTCTACAGCTGCTGGGCCACATGGCCACCATGGTGCATGTAGTTCCAAATGCCAGGTTGCACATGCACCAAACAAAGTGGACTCTTTCAACCCAGTGGACACAAGCCACCAAAGGTCTGCATGCGTCCATCTCACCACCCATGGCACAGTCACTCCAATGGTGGACAACTCCCGGAAATCTCCTCAAAGGATCCCCATTCCATTCCCCTCCCCCTCCTCACCTAACAACGGATGCGTCCAAACTCTGCTGGGGAGCTCACTTGGACGCTCTCTCCATGCAGGGCCACTGGACTACCCTCAAGTCCGCACAACAGATAAATCTCTTCGAACTGCGGGTTGTGTCGAGGGCTTTCAAGGTCTTCAAGCATCTTCTTGCTAACAGTTCTGTCCTTTGTAAGAATGGTCAATCAAGTGGCCATGTTCTGTACCAACAAACGAGGGGGTACAGGCTCCCTTCCCCTCTGCACAGAGGCGTGCCAGATCTGGGACCTGGCCCTTCAGCATCACATACTGCTCAGAGCAATCTACATTCCAGGTCAGGAAAACCTGCAGGTGGACAAGCTCAGCAGACTGCTCCACCCTTGCGAATGGGCTCTGGACCAGACGATGTCCATCTACCTGTAAGAAACCTGGGGAGCTCCGTGGATAGACCTATTTGTTGCGCAGCACATTGCCAAACCCTCCCTGCTTTTGCTCAAAGCTGCCAACAAACCTGTCTGTCCAACGACTCCATCATTCCTTGTAATCGCGGGCTTCTCTATGCGTTTCTGCCAACGCCCCTGATCTGAAAACACTTCTCAAAATCTGAGAGGACGAGGGATACATGATTCTCATAGTCCCTTTCTGGGCCTGCCAACTCTGGTTCTCCCTCCTTCAACATTCTCAAACTCAAACAATCCTGCTGGGACGACCCCCCCCCCCCCCCGTACTCCCTGTTGATACTTAATCCTCTTTGCCTTTTCTGTTATCTTTTGTGTCCTGCTTCTTTGAATTTTATGGCGTTCCCTTTTCTTGCAGCATTTTTTTTAAATTTAATTTTAATGCTTTTATTGTAAACTGCCCAGATACTTTTTGTTGTTGGGCGGTATATTAAGTTTTAAAATAAACATAAACATCCTCACTAGGTCTCCTCTCCCAGAACGACGGAACACTTCACCATTCCAACCTTAGATCCCTTTGCCTAACAGCATGGCTCCTGAAAACCTAGCATTGCATCATCTTCCTCTCTCCAAGGAGGTCAAAAATAATCTCCTCTGTTCCAGGAAACCTTCTACCAGAGAGGCATATTTGCTAAGTGGCGCAGATACGATGCATGGTGTTCACAAAATGTGCTCGATCCTTTTGAGACATCAGTTGTGACCTTACTCCACTACCTCTGGCACCTCTCTTCTCATGGCCTCAAATCATCCTTGATAAGAGTCCACCTAAGCGCAAGCTCTGCTTTCTATGCCCAAGTGAATGGTAAACCCATCTCTTCTGACCCTTTGGTTGTACAGTTCATGAGAGATCTGCTTACCAAGCTACCCACCCCCAGTGGTATGGGATCTCAATGTTTTAGCTCAACTGCTCAAACCACTCTTTGAACTGTTAGCCACGGCTCTGCTCCGCTATGTCTCTTAGAAAGTTCTCTTCCTCATAGCCGTGACTTCTGCCAGATGTGTCAGTAAGCTGCAGGCACTGGTGGCCTATGCCCCTATACACGTTTCTACCTCGACAAGGTGATTCTGCAAGCAACAGGATGGGGTTTTCCAGTCTTTTGCATTGAGTGTCACATGTATGATTTTCTTCCAGTTGGTGTGAGGTCTTATGTGTGCACTAGGGGCAAGGAGCTCTCAGGGAACGAGTCTATTCTCTAAAGGCTAGAGTAGCAGACTTGGAAGACATAAGAGACAGAGGTACATAGACGAGACCTACAGGGATATAGTCCTGAAGTCCCACCTTCAGTCTGGCAGCATCCCTGTTGCCATGGAGGAGAGAGGTCGTGTGACAGGAGAGCATCACCCTGGTGTGGCAGGAAGTGATCCTGTAACTAGGACTTGTCCTCCAGGTGAAGTAAAACCCTCTTGGACCGAGGATGTTTCTCCAGG
This sequence comes from Ichthyophis bannanicus, assembly GCA_033557465.1. Lineage (NCBI taxonomy): Eukaryota > Metazoa > Chordata > Amphibia > Gymnophiona > Ichthyophiidae > Ichthyophis > Ichthyophis bannanicus. Next base: position 251,928,722 of record CM066042.1, on the reverse strand, counting down.
GCCATGTGCCCATGAGGGAAGGATTAGGACAGCCGTTATAGTTGGTGATTCGATCATTAGGCATGTAGATAGCTGGGTGGCTGGTGGACGTGAGGATCGTCTGGTAACATGCCTGCCTGGTGCGAAGGTAGCGGACCTCAGGCACCACCTAGATAAGGTCTTAAATAGTGCTGGGCAGGAGTCTGCTGTTTTGGTACATGTCGGTACCAGTGACATAGGAAAATGTGGTAAGGAGGTTCTGGAGGCTAAATTTAGGCTTTTAAGTAGGAAGTTGAAATCCAGAACGTCCAGGGTAGCGTTCTCCAAAATGCTTCCCGTTCCATGCGCGGGACCCAAAAGGCAGGCAGAGCTCCGGAGTCCCAATGCGTGGATGAGACGGTGGTGCAAGGATGAGGATTTTGGATTTCTTAGGAACTGGGGAACATTCTGTGGAAAGGAGGAGCTCTTCCGGAGGGATGCGGTTCACCTTCACCGGTATGGAACCAGGCTGCTGGCATTAACCTTTAAAAAGGGGAGAGAGATGCTTTTAAACTAGATAATAGGAGAAAGCCGACAGTCACACAAGAGCACATGGTTCGGAAGAATGTATCCTTGAAGGATACTACCAAAAGCAGAGAGGTTCCAAAAAAGAGTAAAGTAGCCCAAATGCCCTCGAGTATGGAGCAGACAGAGCTTAAAGATCCTAAATTACCCATGCCTACTAATTGCCAGATTAATGTGAATAAAATACAGTCTCTGAAATGCTTGTATGCAAATTCTAGACATCTAAAAAATATAGGATGGGAGAGTTAGAATATATAGCACTAAATGAGAGGTTCGATATGATTGGAATCAGAGACATGGTGGAAGGAGGACAGCCAGTGGGACACTGTGATACCTTGTTACAAACTATATCGTAATGATAGAACTGATCAAATTGGTGGAGGGATTGTGCTCTGTTAGAGGGCATTGAGTCAGGATTAAAGATTTGCAGGAAACAAAATTTGCTGTAGAATCTCTATGGATTGAAATTCCATGTAAAAAAGGGGACGGTGATGGCAGTGGGGGTGTACTATCGACTGCCTGGCCAGAATGAACAAATGGATGATGAAATGCTCAAAGAAATCAAGGAAGTTAACAAAAGTTACAGCACAGTAATATTAATGGGTGATTTCAATTACCCCGATATCGACTGGGTCAGTGTCACGTCAGGACATGCTAGGGAGATAAAGTTCCTAGATGACTGTTTGTTTGTTTCTTGGAGCAGCTGATTCATGAACCAACCAGAGGGGAAGCCATATTGGACCTAATCCTTAGTGGAACACCAGATCTGGTGCAAGAAATAAGGGTGTTGGCGCCACTTGGTAATAGGGATCATAGCATGATCACGTTTGAGTTAATTAGTGGAGGAGGGATAGTAAGGAAATCCACAGTACTACCTTTTAACGTTCGAAAGGGAGACTATGATAAAATGAGGTAATAGTTAAGAAAAAAACTAAAAGGAGCAGTTGCAAAGGTTAAAGACCAGACCAGCTGTATTCCACGCTTTAAGAAAAGTGGAAGGAAGCCCAAAAAACTGCCAGCATGGTTTAAAGGTGAGGTCAGAGAGGCGGCTGTTGCCAAAAAAGCATCTTTCAGGAAATGGAAAAAAGAGCCAAACGATGAAACCTGGAAACAGCACAAGCACTGGCAAGTTAAATGTAAGGCATTGATAAGGCAGGCAAAGGGAAAATTTGAGAAGAAGCTTGCTGCGGAAGCAAAAATGCATAATAAAGACTTTTTCAAGTACATTCGTAGCAAAAACCCTGTGAGTCAGTTGGTCCATTAGATGATAGAGGGGTTAAAGGGGCACTAAGAGGCCACAAGGGGATAGCGGAGAGACTGAATGAATTCTTTGCTTCGGTCTTTACTGAGGAAGATGTACGGATATTACCCGTGATTGAAGTGGTATTTAAAGGTGCGGAAGAATTGAAGGAACTATTGATACATTGCGAAGCTGTATTACAACTATTAGATAAACTGAAGAATAGCAAATCACCTGGGCCGGATGATATACATCCAAGGGTGTTGAAAGAACTGAAATGTGAGATTGCAGACCTGCTATTAGTAATCTGTGAACTATCATTAAAATCAGCTGTAATACCTGAAGATTGGAGGATGGCGAACGTAACGCCAATTTTTAAAAAGGGTTCCAGGGGTGATCTGGGAAACTACAGACATGTGAGCCTGACATCTGTACCGGGAAAAATGGTAGAAACCATCATAAAGAACAAACTTACTCAGCATGTAGATAGTCATGGCTTAATGGGAGACAGCCAACATGGCTTTAGACAAAGAAGATCTTGTCTTACTAATCTGTTATGTTTTTTTGAAGGTGTGAATAAACAGGTGGACAAAGGTGAGTCGGTTGATATAGTGTATCTGGGCTTTCAGAAAGCCTTTGACATGGTCCCTCATCAGAGACTTTTAGCAAAACTAGAGTCATGGGATAGAAGGCAGTGTACTATTGTGGATTAGGAACTGGTTAAAAGATAGAAAGCAGAGGATAGGGCTAAATGGCCAGTTTTCCCAATGGAGAAAGGTGAATAGTGGTGCACCCCAGGGATCTGTGCTGGGTCTGCTGCTTTTTGACATATTCATAAATGACCTGGAAAAGGGAATAACGAATGAGGTTATCAAATTTGCAGATGACACAAAACTATTTAAAGTTGTTAAAACACAAGAGAATTGTGGAAAATTGCAAGAGGATCTTGATAAATTGGAAGACTGGGCATCAAAATGGCAGATGAAATTTAATGTGGACAAGTGCAAAGTTATGCACCTAGGGAAGAACAACCCAAACTATGGTTACATGATGCAAGGTTCCACATTAGGAGCCACCACCCAGGAAAAAGATTTAGGCGTCATTGTGGATAACATGTTAAAACCATTGGCCCAGTGTGCAGCGGTGGTCAAGAGAGCAAATAGAATGTTAGGTATCATAAGGAAAGGAATGGAAAATAAAACAAAAGAGATTATAATGTCTCTATTGTTCCATGGTGAGACCGCACCTTGAATATTGTGTACAGTTCTGGTCACCGTATCTTAAGTATATAGCGTTATTAGAAAAGGTTCAGAGAAGAGCCACCAAAATGGTAAAGGGGATGGAAGGATACTTCTATGAAAGGCTAAAAAGGTTAGGGCTCTTTAACCTGGAAAAGAGACGGCTGAGGGGAGATATGATAGAAGTCTATAAATTAATGAACGGAGTGGAACAGGTAAACGTAGATCAATTGTTTTACGTTATCAGAATATAGAAAGATTAGGGGACATTTATTTATTTAACAGTTTTTATATGCCGTCTTTCTACAATTCAAGACGGTTTACAGAGAACATAACAGCAGTATATTTCAACTTGTTACACAGAAATGAATGCAATGAAGCTACAGGGTAAACTATTTAAGACTAATAAAAGAAAATATTTTTTTCACTCAATGTGTAATCAAACTCTGGAATTTGTTACCGGAGGATGTAGTAAAGACTGTTAGTGTAGCTGGGTTTAAAATAGGTTTGGACAAGTTCCTAGAGGAAAAGGTCCATAAACCATTATTAAGAAGGGACCCAGGATATCAATGCTTGACCCAATACAAGCATTGTGGAACCTGTGTCTTTTGGGGTTAACTGCTAGGTACTTATGACCTAGATTGGCCACTGTTGGAAACTGGATACTGAGCTTGATGGACCTTGGTCTGACCTAGTATGGCATATCTTATGTTAAGTTCTGTTATGCTACAGAGGTAGAGTGCAGGGTGTCATTTTGTCACATGAGGATGTGCAATGTTTCTTCAGAGCGGCTAGGATTATTCGGCCCCCAATAAAGCGGGTAGTTCTCCCTTAGGATTTGAACTTCGAGCATTTGTGCTCATTGCTTTCCAGCATTTGTTGACTAGCTTGCCTGTGTTTTGCATGGATTTTGTTCTATACGTCCCTTCCCACTTGCCATTGATATGTGGTTTAAAAGTGTGGCGGTTTCCAATGTCATTTTGCTTTTCCTGGTAATAATGGCCTGAACTTGTCCTCCTCCATCCGTCACACCATTTCCCTTGTTTAAATGCCTGTCCACATACTGCCTGAATTTTTCACTTAAGATTCTTTTCCATGTGGCAAAGAAATGTAGTCCTTCAGCATAGTATAATCTCTTGTTGATCCGTTTCCCCAGTCACCTATATATCTAAATCCTCCTTGTTTGCGCCAGGTTTGAAGCCATATATTAAAGTTGTTTGTGATGCAGCCTTTCTACCCCCTTACCAAGAACAGGTAGAACTTCTGAGAATGCTATAGAAGAAATCGGCCGTCATGCTAGGTGTACCCCAAGAAATCAGCACTCGACAAAAACAACCCAGCAGCCTATCTCAAGCATCCTTCTACTGGCCAAGATTATTGAGAAAGCGGTACAACATCAGCTACAAGACCACATTGACAACCATGCACAACTGGACCTCAACCAGCATGGCTTCTGCCCCAACCATGGAGTTGAAAAACTCCTGCTATACCTATTTAACGACATACTACACCTCATAGACAAAAGCAAGAACAGAATACTTATGATCTTCATTGACATATCAGCATTTGACACAGTGGACCACGGAACGTTACTAGCAAGACTACAGAACATCGGTCTACAAGGAGCCACACTGAGGTGGTTTCACTCTTACCTAACGGACAGACAGATACAGCTCAAGATTGGGCCCAACACATCCCAACCCATAAAAGTCATGCAAGGCGTACCCCAAGGATCTGCCCTATCACCACTATTATTTAACCTCTACATCCAGCCAATATGCAGCATCATAAAAGAACACAGGATAAAATACACAATCTATGCGGACGATATAATGATATATACACCAATCACCCTCAACAACCCAGACTACACCAAGATAACAGATTGTCTCACACACATGAACAGCTGGTTTCAAGACAACCTGACCATAAACTATAGCAAGACCGAGGTGCTAATCATCACACAAAACTCCGACTTCATCCCTCCTCGCAACATCAAGATAGGCACCACAACCATACCCATACAACCAGAAGTGAAATACCTCGGAGTGATCCTGGACAAAGAACTTAACCTTCAGTCCCACATCAGCAGAACCACCAAAAATGCATACCACAGGATGAGACTAGTACGATGCCTCAAGCCCCTCCTCGCTCAGGAACACTTCTGCACAGTTTGTCAGGCACTAATAACCCCAATCCTAGACTTCTACAGCCCAATCTATCTTGGCCTAACAAAACAGACACTAAGACCATTGCAACTGGCGCAAAATACAGCAGCACACATAATAGCCAGCACCACAAGACAAGAACACATCACACCCACCCTAAAAGAGCTCCACTGGTTGCCTATTAGCGCCCGCATTAGATACAAGACAATCATAAACATTTTCAAAATCAAACATCGGTCATCAGCTTTCAGCCTACACCCACTCATACAACCTGACAGCAGCACAAGATCGAGGAGAAGAGGCACATCCAACCGTGTCAACACACCTAAAGACATCAACAAGGTACGCAAGGACTCCGAAAAACGAGCCTTATCAAAGGCGGCACCAACAATCTGGAACACCCTCCCTGATGAACTTTGTTCAACAACAAACATTAAGGACTTCAGGAAACTGCTGAAGACGACCCTCTTCATAGAACACTATGGTAACGTCACTTAAACCATGCAACAGACAACTCAATACCTCACCCTCGTGACTCGATAAAAGTAATGAACCAAGGACCTGATATTCATAGCATTGTAAATAGCGCACCAAAAGTCAACGACCAGGGGAGCGTGTTTGGAGGTGAGCTGCTGTCCGAGTGCCCTTCGTGTCTTCCCTGCTTGTTGGCAGGCAGGTGGGATTTCCCGGATCGTCAACGCGACGTGGCGCCTGGTCCCGACGTCATCTTCGGGGCCTTAAATTGCGGTCTATTCTGCAGTCACACGGTCGTGCTTTGAAGGGGTGCGTTTAAAGGGGCTTGTACAGCCCCTTTTGCGTCCCTTCGGCACACAAGGAGCAGTGGAGTTGGAGCTCTGGAATGGGCAAGCGCAAAAAGAGACTAAATGTGAGTGCTGCTAATCCTGTTAAATCTGTGAAGGTTATTGGTCCTATGGATAGGCACGTGGTTCTTGCATCTGGAAATGAAGAGCTCCCTATTGCCGTTTCCAGTTCCCCACCTCCTCTGGATAGCTCCTCTTCTTTATTGGGGGTTTTTAACTCTGCCCCACTTGCTAATGAGGAGGTTATCCATCCAGTGACTTCTTCACCAGTCGTGGAGGAGCAATCCCTGCGGCTGGAGGTGGCATCTCCAGTGGCTTCCTCTGGTTCTCTGTCTGACATTGTGGCGGTTCCCTTGCTGCATGTTCTTCAGATTACGGAGGTTTTCGTCATGGCTCAGCAGGACGGTTCTTCTAGTTTGCCTGTGGACACTCAGAATATTTCCTTGACGGATGTCTGGCGTGTTTCCCTGTCTTCTGTTGTAACTAAATTCTCTGACTTTTCACGAGACACTTTGGCTAAGTTGGCCCAACATGAACTTCAGATTGCTGCCTTTGAGCATCTAACTTCTGACACTTATTATCTATGTGCTTTGTTAGTCTACCAATTTGTCATTTATTAAGGACAGTCTTATATTGCATACTCAACAGGAAATGCTTGAAGATAGTCTGCGAGCAGTGAATGTTAGGTGTGTTGAATTTTCCTTGTACGCGTTTACTATCCCTGCAGATTTTATTTGATAATTATTTGATAGAAATCCTGGGGTATCAAGTTAATACTAGCCTCTTATTACTAAAATGTATTATTTGCCTCCACCGGGTTCGACTTCCTGTGGGTTGCCACAGGCTGCTGTCCCGGTTTCTTCTTTAGATTCCTTGAATGTGACTAATTTTATTGAATCATCTCAGGATGTGATTCCTACGAGATCTACACTTCTTGTATCCTTTTCCTCTGAGGCTGACAAAAACAGTTATGCGACTTTATTTTCGGAATAAGAATGCTGAATTTTGTGGGGGGAAAAATAAATGTTTCCCAATGTGTCCAGGCAAACTCAATCCAGGCGCAGGGCCTTTTTGGCTTTAAAGCCACGGGTCTTAGCAGCTGGTGCAACTTTTTTCCTTAAATTTCCTTGTAAATGCCTGGTCACTTTTGGGGGCACTAAGACACTACACTACGTTAGTTAACTTGTTACACACGGTTCTAGCTTAAATATACTGTTTGTTTATTAAACTGTGTTTGTTTAATTTATGATGTTCTATGTAAAAGTTATGACGTTCTATGTAAAACAAACTGCGCTTTGTTAATTGTTGTTAATTGTACACCGCAACTGAACTTTGGAAGATGCGGTATATAAATGTTAAATAAATAAAAATAAAAAATAAATAAATTTCTTTCAAATCAGGTTCCACAGGTATAATAGGTATGTTATATTGCCTTGTTAGTTTTGCATATTAGCAATGTAAGTAATAATTAGAGTTTAATTTAATAAGGGCATCATCTCTGATCCGTTCATGTGCTCCCTTAGATGTGGACTACTTTTTCTTTTTCCTTTTTTTTTCTTTGTGTATGAGGTGTTTGTGTATAAATTTGGAATTTATTAATAAAAATTAAATTAAAAAAATCAATGACCAGACACACTCACACGCATACACCGCTCACTGCATGTGCACACTAGACACAGTAATTTGTTGATGATTTTGCTGTTCAGACTGCCTTGATTGTAGGATAAGGCGGTATAGAAAGCCGTTTGTTTAAATAAATAAATAAATATAGTGTTAACAATGGGCTTGAGTTTCTCTCCCGGAATCTAAAAGTCCCTTTGAACTGCAGAGGCACTGTTTCTAACTAGGTCATTTGTACCAAAGTGGATGACATCAGTTTTGGAGTGATCACTTTCTGCATGAAATATACCAACAATTTGGTTCATATTCCTATTTGCTGGAGAGCCTCGGAAGGATTTGACCATCTTCTCTTCTTTGAATTATGTTCCCAAGTTGGTGCCTCTGATGATGGAATCTCCAAAGTAGTAGTAGTATTCTGTTTTGTGATTTTTTTTTTTTTCTTCCTGTTTGGTGCATTATCAGTAGATTTGTCATTGAGCCTTTCATTTAAGGGCACCTCAGTTTCCATGGATTGGGCACCCTCATTATCCAAGACAAAGAAAGCATTATGCAGGGATATCCCTTGATGTATAGGGTGCCTCTGCATTACAGGTCGCAACCTACTGGAGCCCACTATGATCCATTTGTTCCTGGGCTGTTTGATTCTTTGTGGGAGCAGTAGTGGATTTTGTTCAGTTTGTACCCTAGAGGAGGTGTGTTTAATTGCAGCTAATTCTTCCCTTAGTAGAATCCGTTCTTAATGCATAGCAGATAACTTGAGACATATAGGGCAAGCTCTTAAGTTCCAAATGATTCTTCTCAGAATGAAAGCACCACAGTTTATTGCATTGAATACACGAATGCTGATTTAGCTGTCCTAGAAGGAGAAAATGAGAAAAAGCGTAACACCTAATTAAAGGACAGATGCCAATGCATATTATGACTATATAAGTAATGCAACCCTGGGGTGGTTGGGGTGAGGGGTAGGGTGGGCGGGAACCTAAGTGTTCCTGGCCAGTAGACCTTATACGAACTGAGGGCACACTCAGATATCTCATTTAAAGGCTATGCAAGGATTGTAGGCAATCTGAGTATTCCTAAAAACCTATAGCCAACAGTTAAAATTTATATTAACAGGCAGTTGTAAAGTCTGAAAGCCTTAGCTGAGTGTGTAGTCTCTTGAAGCTGTGATGACTACAAAGTGATTCTAATCCGGTGGACTGTAGCATGATGTTGGTGCTTTATTGTTTATTGTTTATTGTACATTTAATATACCGCCTCCCATAACATCGAGGCGGTTTACAATATAAAATCAATAGTTAAAAAAGAAAAGAATTACAATATATGATAGAAGGGGAGAGAGAAAAGGACAGAATAGATATCCAGATTGCAGCCAGAAAAACAGAGAAAGGGAAATTTAGGGGGGAAAAGCTAGAGAGAAAAGGTGAGTTTTTAGGAGGGAGCGGAATTTGGGATAGGATTCTTTTGTACGGAGGTTGGTGGGGAGGGAGTTCCAGAGAGAGGGTGCTAAATAATAAAAGGCCGATTTCCTGGTGGATTGCAGATGAGCTTTGGAGGGTGCTGGAAGATGAAGACGGTTGATGTGTATGGATCGAAGACTACGTAAAGGGGTATGATAAGTCAGTAAATCCGAAAGGTAAGCAGGTGTTGAGTGATAGATAGCTTTATGAGTTAGGGTGAGAATTTTGAAAGATATCCGGTAGTCAAGTGGTAGCCAATGGAGGTGATATAGCAGAGGGGTGACATGGTCGCGAGGGGAAGCGTGGAGGATCATACGAGCAGCTGTATTTTGGATCAATTGAAATTAGTTCCTGCTGCAACTTACATTACAGAGCGCTGCTGGTATTGGGGTATTTGTCTGGTGTTGAGAAGCTGTATTTTGACTCTGAAGCCATATATGTTTTTGAAGATGAGTGTTTTGTATATTTTAAGTTGAAGGTGTAGGCACTTGATGTTTTATAGTGGTTCTTTTATGAAACACATTGAATTTGTATACCATTTTTTTTACTTATGCCTACTACCTTCCTTTGTTCTATTTTTGGAATCTAGATTAGTAGTAATTTTTATTTTATAGCATTGTTCAATTTGGTGTACTTTTATCCGTAAACAGCTATCAATTGTTAGTCTACAATGGAGTAAGTGACATTACTTTCCATCTTTTTCATTTCTGCTTTATTGCAAGTGTGTTAAGGTAAAGTGCAATACTATCCTCTTCCTTCCCCCATCTATTAAGGTAGTCTCTACTTTTTTTATTTTTTGTTGCAGGGATACTCTAGTTATGGACAGGCTGCTGACACCTATGGAGAGAACTATGGAAGTTATAATGCAAACTATGGACAACAGCAATCAGGTAATGACCAAAACAATATAAATATTCTTGTGTATTTTCCAGGACTGCAGTATTGCGGTGGGAACATTCTCTGAGAAAACCCTACCATCTACACATGTCCTTTCTGGTGTTTTTGTAAAAGATGAAATTTTTTTGGTTTTTGACCTTCTTTCCCCCCCGCCCCCATATCCTCCACCCCACCCCAACACAACAAATGCCTTTTTAGACTACTGGAAAGTGGAAGTAATCTCCTCTTCCGGGATATCTTCAAGGATTTAATCCAGTTTTCAGGAACAAGTAGGAATGCAGTCTTCACATATGAGTGACATCCCCCGACTGAGCGTTTTGGGGAGCACTCCCCAATATCCAATAGGAAGCATTTGGGAGCATCCCTTTTGCCCATGCGTGCATGCCTTCCTGCCTTTCCAGTGATTCTCCTCAGTCTTAGTTTTTCCGTGGAGCCCTATGGGCACTTGTCCTGTTGCTGCAGTTTAAACTTTTTCTACTGTGCCCTTCGGGGTGCTTATTTTTTCTTTTGCCTCCCTTCTTTCCAGGGGAGTATCCTCTAGAACCTCTCCATCAGGTGATGTCACAGCAGGAAATCTCCACTCTTTTAAGAGAAGGTGTGGTAGTACTTACCTGCGGACAGGAAAAGTTAGGGTTTTACTCCTGGTATTTCCTCTTCTCCAGAAACAAGCAGGAAGTCAGTCTTCACATATGGGTGACGTGTGCACTGACAGAGCCCTCGTGGAAGCATCTCTCCAGCTTTCAAAGAAAGCCATTGGGAGATGCCACCATGCATGCATCGTCCCCTTCCCGCCCAAGGGTGCTATCTTGCTAAGTCTCCCTTTTTTTCTGCGGATCCCTTCGGATGTTTATCTGTCTTGTCCCCGGAAAAAGTTGATTTTTCTCTCTGAGTTTCATACTCATCTCTGGTATTGCACCGGTACTCTTCCCGCCACCCAACCTCATTGCCTTGGCGTTGAGTTTGGGTCTGTTTTTCTTTTCCTGGAGTCTTTGCGCCTGTTTTTTTTCCCCAACTGGCAGCGCAGAGAGTTTGACCTTGCAGGGGTACTTTTTCCCCCATGGCTACCAGTGGCTTTGAATGTGATCGGTGCTCTAAAATTATGTCTTTGACCGACACACACGACTGCTGTCTCCACTGCCTCGAGCCAGACCACGATCTGGCAGCTTGCGGTCTCTGCAAAAGGATGTCCAGTAAGGCCCTCAAGATCCGCCAGCAGCAGCCCGATAAGTTTTTCCCTGAGTCCCCGGTGCCTCTGAAGGTCAGAGGCCCATCAGAGGCCCGTTGTGGGTCCCTCAGAAAAGGGGCCTCCCTCGAGGGAACCCAGGAAGAAGAAGAAACCCTCGAAGGCAGTGTCCTTGGACGGGTCTGACTGGCCGGGTGCCCCCCAGACCCGGTCCCGCAGTCCGAGACACTCGTCCAAGGCTTCGGAGAAGGAGCAGCCTGCAAAGGTCCCCCAAAAGGATCCGACTGCGGACCGGCCTCGGTCCCCAGACACCATCTTCGTCAAGGATTCCCCTTTGGGGGACCTGGCATCAGGCCTGAGTCCCTTGGTGCCTGTGCTGAAGGCGGTGGAGCCCTTCTGGTCTGGCGTCCAGAATGGCAGCCCTGGAGCGCAGTTTGTCTGCCTTCATGGACCAGTAGTGGGTGCTGTTTGTCCGACGTGACCATTTCATCTGCCCTGACCTCTGGGCCCTTGACCTTGAAGACGTCCCTGGAGGCCGAGCTGAGCATTGAGCTCCTTTGGCCGATGTCGTGATCAGAGTCCCACTCGATGGGACAGCCCTTCAACAAGTCCTCAATGGACAATTCAGAGTGGGAGACAGAGGACAGAGTCCCCTGATACCCGCCACTGTGACGTCCCGTCTGACTCTCCTGTCTCGGAGTCTCAACAGTGGTCTCCGCCGGAGGATATGGACTTCCTTTATTTCATCAAGGATATGTCAAAGGCCCTGGCGTTCCCTACGGAGTCAGGAGGACCCTCGGGCAGATGAGTTGGAAATCCTCCAGTACGAGGCTCCTCCACGGGTATCGGTCACGTTCTCCAGGAACAAGCAGGAATTCAGTCCTCACTTATAGGTGATGTTGGCACCGACGGAGCCTGTGCAGAGCAATAACCCAGCTTTCAAAGAAAGCCTTTAGGATTGCTGCCACGCATGCGTGGTCCTCTTTCCGCCCAAAGGTGCCATCTTGCTCAGTCTCCCTTTTTCCGCAGAGCCGTTCGGACGCACGTCTCATCCCTCAGAAAAAGTGTGTTTTGTTTTGACCTCTGGTCCCCTCTTTTCCGGTAGTACCGGCCCTCTCCGTCCTCCCCTTTGCTCCTTTTTCCCCCGAGTGAAAGGACACCCTTTATTCCAGCCTTTTTTGGAAAATGTTTCTCTTTGGGCCTTTTCGTGCCCTTTTCAACAGCTGGGCTCGAGGGTCTTCAACCTAGCAGGGTCCCTTTCTGCCCCAATTGCCACTGTTTTTTAAAAAATGTGACAGATGCTCCAAAAACATGTCGCTCACAGAGACACCCATGACTGTCTCTGGTGTCTGGGGGCCAACCATAACCCGGAACTCTGCTGTCTCTGTAAGAAAATGTCCGCCAAGGGCCTGCTAAGTTGTAAGCAGAAGTCCAATAACATTTTTCGCAAGACAGTCCCAGAATCCCCGGTGGCATCCTCGGCCATTCCTCCATTGCTGGGATCTCCCGCAGTGGCCCTGCATTCAAGGCTGCACTCCGATTACACAGGTACACTAAAAAAAATTTTTTTTTAACTGCCTCTAATGTTTCGATTGATTTTTACGTTTTTTGGTGCGCTGAATCCAAATCTGGTAACCAATTTGCTCCATCACGTACAGATTTTTTGCTACATTGGGTTAGCAGTTTGAGGTGAACGTTTCAGATTGAGTGCGATCGAGATAAGTTTCTTGGATGAATTCTTTATACTAATTGTTTAGTAGTTATTCAAATAAGAATAAAGAAAATTGTAACAAGGCAGCACATAAGAATAGAGTAATGTCAACAAAACACACTGTGATGGTAGCAAAATTGTCTGCACTTAAAACAGCCACATACATGTGCACAAACATTGAGCATATAAGAGCGAGGTTAGACACAAAGCAAAGCAAAGAAATGTGCAAAAAATGTTGTACAGGTATGTATGTAAGAATAGAAAACGCAAACCGCACCATTGCAATACATGAAGACAAACACCCGATGGTGTGAAAATAAAATTCTAATAAATGAGATCCGACACTGTGGTAATAACTAGCAAATTTTTATTTCAAAGTTTAGTAAAAACACGATATTTGTCAACACAGTTTAGATTTTAAAGTCATTCTTGGGTCAATCAATCTCCTGGTGGGCCCGTTTCTTCTTCCCCCGAATGCTTCTCTTGGTGCGCTGCTTGGCGTATTTTTCATCTGGGGTTTCCCGCAGCAGCAACCAGCAGAAATCAGCCATCATAGTGGTGTTCCATCTTCCTTGGTACCTTCTCTCTGCGTCCTTGATGTCCTGGTGAAACCTTTCACCTTGTTCTTCACTGTACGCCCCCAAGTTTTCGGGAAAGTAGTTCACATGGGAGTGCAAGAAATGGACTTTCAGGCTCATGTTACAGCCTTGTTCTTTGAAGGCATTGAGCATCCTGGCAACAATATCCTTATAGTTCTCATCCCGCCTGTTCCCCAAGAATTTGAGAACAACATCCTTGAAGGAATCCCAGGCTTCTTTTTCCTTCTCAGACATCGTTTCAGCGAATGCTCCATCTGAAATGAGTTTCCTTATATCAGGGCCAACAAACACTCCTTCCTTTAGCTTTGCTTCAGAAAGTCGTGGGAACTTTGAGCAAAGGTACCGAAAGCACTCACCATCTTTTGGAAGGGACTTGATGAATTGCTTAATGAGACCCAACTTAATGTGGAGAGGTGGTAATAGAATTTTATCACGAGGTACCAAGCTCTCATGAAGAACATCTTTCTCACCGGGTCTCAAATACTCCCGAATTGGCCAGTCTTTTTTCCCCCAGTGTAGGTCGCGGGCCCGGCTATCCCACAAGCAAAGGAAGCAGGGATATTTGGTGAAACCGGATTGCTGCCCTAATAGCATGGATAGAATTTTAAAGTCTCCACAAATCATCCACTTATGCTCATCATAACGAATCTTCTGAAGAATCAGGGCCAAATTCTCGTATTTTTCTTGGAGAATAACAGAGTGAGCAATAGGAACTGAAGCGAATGTGTTGCCATTATGAAGAAGAACACCTTTTATGCTGTCTTTTGATGAATCAATGAACAGCCGCCATTCAGCAGGATCATACTTGAGTTTAAACTTTTCCATCACTCCGTATATATCGTTGCAAAATACCAAATCTTCCTCTTTGCTGAAATACTTCAAAAATTGTGTCTCGCGGTTGTGGTACCAATAAAAAGTTGTTCCTGGTGACGATAGATTTTTCTGTTTAAGCCGAGAACCTAGCAGTTGGGGAGCATCTTTTGGGAGTCCTAAATCCCGGACCAAATCATTCAATTCAGCTTGAGAGAAAAGTTCAGGTTTCGGATCTGGTTCAGTTTCAAACTCGGAAGTACTGGACTCATCGGGAAAAGCCATCTGATGAGTCTCATCATGATCAGAACCGTCCACACAAATATGATCCAAAGATTTTGGTGGTTCAGGCACAGGTACTTCGTTGCTATGAGGCATAGGCCTAATTGCTGAGGGAAGGTTGGGGTAACTTATTACGTTCTTATTTTTTAAGTTGTATCCCTTCACAATGCAAGAGCAAAAATAGCAGTCACTGCTGTGGTCTTTGTTCACGCCACATCATAGGTATTCCGAAACGAAATGCTTGTTTTTTACCTTTCATCCATAAGCGTAAATCTTCCTCACATGTCTTGCACACTTCGTGAGGAGCCCACGGTTTGTCCTGATCGCCTAACTTCAAACCGAAATAGGCGAAATATACTTTTTTAATAAATGCAGAAATGTTCCTCTGCCGCTTTTTCACGGTATATTCCCCACAAATAAAACAAAAACTGTCCGGAGAGTTGACGCAACCTCTGGCTCTGTGAGCCATCACAAATACACAGCACTGCAAACTACAACTGTAGTGAACCACTTCGGAATAAAGCTGGATTATGACTGAGCAAACAAAAGGTAATAATGAACTTGCAAGAAACTGAAATTTGACAGGAACGTTCATGTCGCAACCACCGTGTTTGAGCGAGCGAACGAGGCGAGGCGAACAGGAAAGAACATGCGCCAGCGCGAGTACTGGATTTAGCCCCCCGCCTCCCAATTGTCCTGTTAATGTATAAAATGAATTCAAAACACTCTAAAATATCATGAGGGAGTGTTTCTAGTTAGTTAACCATTACAACCTCTATTTTGGGCCAAGAAAATAAACTGCAGTCGGCTAAAAAGAAATTATGTGAACATTCCTTATATGGGTAAGAAATCTAATTTTGCAAGAAAACGTGACGTGATGGAACATTTTGGCTATTTTTCCTGGATTCAGCACCCCAAAATCTATAGGAATCAGTTGCAAAACTGGAGGCAGTTTTTTGGTAGTGTACCTGTGTTATCGGTCCCCTGAGGTGGTAACGCAAAAAGAAGACCTCAATCGCTGTTGGGGGCTCCGGACAAGCACGAACGTTCTTGCGCTCGGTCGCTCAGCCCTCCCCAGCGTTCCTGAGAATCGGATAAGGAGCAGCATTGGAAGGTACCTCATACAGATACGGAGGCCTCCGGTGATGGCACCCGGTCTCAAGAGGGTTGTCCTGGTGAGGACCCCCTTCTTCTCTTCCACGAAAGACCCGGTAACCCCGGGGTCGGCGTCGCAGGGATCCACGCCCGCGTGGGAGTTTCGAATGCTGGTACTAGAGCGCAGCATTTCTGCCTTCTTGGCTGCCCAGCAGGCACTTATGCCCAGCACGGCTGTCCTGTGCCTCGAGACAGAGGCCTTGGGAAACCCCCGAGAGCCGTGGGCCTCGTGAGGGTCCTCTGCACCAGTCTCGCTCGTCGTCACGTTCCTCAGGGGCGAGGTCCTCCAAGTCCAGTGCCTCTGGTTCCAAGCGGGCCTCGGTCTCTGGACAGGGTGACCAGCCTGACTCTGACTCCTTTTCAGACCTCTCAGGCTGGGAGTTGGACGGGGATACCTCCACGGAGACCCTCACCCACAGGGACCTTCCTTCGGATCCATCCCCACCCTCCTCCCAGAGGCGTTTGTCTCCCGAGGATGCATCCTTTCTGGTGTTTGTGCGGGACATGGCGCAGGCCCTCAAGCTGGCTATGCAGGCTGAGAAAGGACGGAGGAACTATATCTTACAGCATGAGTCCCCGCCTCGGGAGTCCCTTACAGTCTCAGTGCCTCCCATTCTGTCCAAGCTGCTTCTCCACATGTGGGAGGCACCTGCCTCGGTCCCCATTGTGAGCAGATGTTTCAACGCCATGTATAGTGTCCAGTGCAGCCTGGGGTTCCGGAAGACCCAGCTTCTGCACACCTCCATGGTAGTGGAAAGGGCTATGCAGAAGCAAAAGAGCCCAAAGTCTCATTCATTGGTCTCGCCGGGCAGGGAGTCTCGAGCCCTCGACACTCTTGGTTCCATGCTGTCGTGCCATGTTCAGGCCTGCCAACTGTACATGGGCATGTTCCTGCGTGACCTCACCAAGGAGCTCGGCATTTTTTCTGCAGGTCTTGGAGGTGAACACTTTCTCAGGTTCTAGACCCTCCTGAGGTCTGTCGCGGATTGCTCGAAGTACCTCTCCTGTGCTGCGTACGACGGGTTTGAGTCCTCCTCCCGAGTGGTGGCAGCCGGTTTCGGGGCCTGGCACCAGACATGGCTCCAGTCTTCGGACCTGGAGCAGTGGGTCCAGGCGAAGCTCTTGGATGTCCCCTGCCTAGACGAATAACTGTTTTTGGCAAGCCCATGGAGGATAAGGCCGCCTAAATTGAAACTAAGTTCATAACTCGAACCTGCCTTTCACATAAGATCTCTTCTCTCCCATGGAAGAAGCAGCAAACAAAGAAGCCATTCTTCCAGAGAGGCCCATCCTCGATCTGAGGATCCTGAAGAAGTTTCTGGTGCGGGAGAAGTTCAAAATGCTATCGCTTGGTGTCCTGCTGCCCTTCCTACAACAGGGCGATTGGCTATGCTCCTTAGACATTAGGGATGCTTACGTCCACATTCTGATCCACCCCCGGCACAGGCAGTACCTGCACTTCAGGGTGCTCCCCTTCGGGCTCCTGTCTGCCACATGGGTCTTCACCAAGTGCCTTTTCGTGGCTGCTGCCTACCTCCGGCGGCAGGGCATACCCGTTTTCCCTTACTTAAACAACTGGCTCATCACGAGGGCATAGGTTGGGGAAGCCCGCCTTGTGGCATCGTGCACGATCCTCCTCCTTGAGCGCCTCTGCTTCCTGGTAAATTACTCCAAGTCCCACCTCGAACTGGTGCAGACCCTGGAATTCATCGGTGCACTCCTCGACACAGAGCGTGTGACTGCCTTTTGCCCTGGGACCGTGCGGATCGTCTCAGTGCCCTAGCAGCCAAGGTCCAAGGCAGGGCTCGGATTCTGGCGCGAGCCATGTTGCGCCTCCTGGGACACATGGTCTTCACCGTCCACGTTGATCCCCACGCCCGCATGCACATGCAGACAGCTCAGTGGTGCTTCAGGACACAATGGAGCCAGGCCTCCGGGACCCTGTCCAGGTCTCACGCAGTCTTTACACCTCCCTGGATTGGTGGCAGGATCCCCGAAGACACCTTCGAGAAACGCCCTTCCAGGCCCCACAGCACGAGCTTGTCCTGACGGATGCCTCCCTGCTAGGTTGGGGAGCACACTGCGGTGACCTCCGCACCCAGGGGCAGTGGTCGGCCGAGGAATCTCAGTAGCAGATCTGCTCAAGCTTCGGGCGATCCAGTGGGCCCTGAGGACCTTCGAGTATCTCCTGAGGGGAAAATCAGTGCTCATGCAGACCGACCACAAGGTAGTCATGTTCTACATAAACAAGGAGGGGGGAACAGGATCCCACACACTCTGTCAGGAGGCGGTGCTCCTTTGCCGTTTTGCCAGCATGACCCTCAGGGCGGTCTATCTCCCGGGCCAGGAGAATGTCCTCGCGGACAAACTCAGTAGAATCCTTCGCCCACATGAGTGGTGCCTGGATCCAGAGGTAGCCAGTCTCTTGTTCCATTGGTGGGGGACTCAGTCTGTGGACCTGTTGGCCATCCCGGTAAGCGCAAAGCTCCCCTGCAATTCAGGGTGGCCCCAGATGCGTTCCTCCTGAATTGGACCTCTCTTCTTCTTTATGCCTTACCCCCACTCCTCTCATTGCGAGGACCCTACACAAGGTCCAGCGGGAGCGAGCTTCAGTGATTCTTGGTGCTCTCTCCGTAGTCTCATCAGTCTTGGTTCCCGCTTCTGCTCCGGCTGTTGTCCGAGCCTCCATTCCCACTAGGCTGTTCCCTGAGCCTGCTAACACAGGATGCGGGGCGGGTGCTCCACCCGAACCTAGCCTCATTATCCCTTATAGCCTGGCGTCTGAACAGGTCTCCTTAGCTCTGCTGTGCCTCCCGGGGGAGGTCGAGGAGGTCCTCCTCACGTCGAGGAAGGACTCAAGGAGGCTAGCCTATGCCTTTAAGTGGCGGTATTTCTCAACCTGGTGCTTCAAACTCCAGATCGACCCGTTCTCTTGCTCTCTCCACTATGTTCTCCAGTACTTGCTCCATCTCTCGAAGGAGGGACTGAAGTTCAACTCGGTCAGGGTGCATCTGAGTGCCATCTCGGCTAATCACCTCCCCATCGAAGGTAAACTCCTCTAGGGGCAGCCCCTAGTCTCCCACTTCATGTGGGGCCTCTTACTTCCCAAGCCTCCCATCCAGCCTCCTCTGGCGGAGTGGGACCTAAACATTGTGCTCATGCAGCTCACGCAGCTGCCCTTCAAGCTGATGGCGACGTGCTCCCTTCGGCACCTCTCCTGGAAGGTAGTCTTCCTGGTGGCTCTGACCTCGGCTCGGCGAGTCAGCAAACTCCAGGCCCTCATGGCTAAGGCTCCCTACACCAGGATCTATGGGAATGGTGGGGTCCTCCATACCCACCCCAAGTTCCTACTGAAGGTTGTCTTGGACTTCCATCTCAATCAGGAGACAGTCTTGCAGACCACCTTCCCGAGACCTCATGCCAACCGGGCATTGGCGGTCTTGCATACTCTCGACTGCAAGAGGGCTCTTGCCTTCTACTTGCAGCGCACCCAGGTTCATCGCAAGTCCGATCGGCTCTTCGTTGCCTATAATCCCAGGCAGTCACAAAGCGCACAGTCTCCATCTGGGTGGAGGACTGCATCGCCTTTGCCTGGGTGAAGGCAAAGGTGGGCGCCCTGCTGGGTCAGTGCATCACCAAACATGGCATCCGGGCCAAGGCCGCTTTGGTGGCTTCACTGCGCTCAGTGCCTTTAGCAGACATCTGCCGGGCTGCGATCTGGTCTTCAGCAAACACTTTTGCTTCACATTAATGCCTGGAGAGGGATTCCTGCTGGGACAGCGCCTTCGGCCATGCTGTACTCCGTAATCTGTTCGGGGTATAAGCAACTACTGCCCTCTGACCCTCCTTCGGCAGCTACTGAGAACTTCGCCCCGGGGACCCGAAAACTCAGGCTCCTATAGATATCGTCCTCTGCTCACGGCCTTGCGGAACCGTTTTTGGGTTGCAGGTTCGGTAGCCTGTAGCTGGGGAGTCCCATAAGTGAGGACAGACTTCCTGCTTGTTCCTGGAGAAAGCGTAGTTACTCACCTGTAAAGGGTGTTCTCCAGGGACAGCAGGAGTCGGTCCTCATTACCATCCCCTAAAGAGTTGCTAATTTTTTTTGTCGTCCTCTTGCCATTTGCTTAGTAGGGCTCTAGCTGTGGGACCTGACTGAGCAAGATGGCACCTTTGGTCGGGAAGAGGATCATGCATGCATTGCAGCAATCCCAAAGGCTTTCTTTGAAAGCTGGGGAATTGCTCCGTGTGGGCTCTGTCAGTGCCGACGTTGCCAAAAAGTGAGGACCGATTCCTGCTGTCCCTGGAGAACACTTGTTGCAGGTGAGTAACTACGTTGTGCCCATCCTGGAATGGCAGATGTTCAAATGTGTGAGAGACACTGGCTTTGGTACTGGTGGTGATCAAATGACTTGACTCAATGAAACAAGTCCGCCAGAGCCCAGGCTTCCAAAAGTCACAGATGCCGCATAACTCTATGGTGGTGGAGTCAGCCATGCGTTGGCTGAAAAGCTAGAAGACAGTCCTCGGTGCCCCACCCCTGGAAGGGAGGCCCATACCCTGGACGCCCTCGGCAGAAAGTGCTACCAGGGCTCAATGCTCATCAACTGCATCCAGGTCTTTCTGCTGTACATGGGCATGTACCTGAGAGACCTGGCGAAGGAACTCGCCGGGTTCTCAGCTGGTCTCTCCTAGAAACCCTTGCAGTGATTCAAGAACCTGGCCAAGGCAGTCTGTGAATCCTCCAAATTCATGGCTCGAGTTGCGGCAGTGGTCTTCGGTGCATGGTGCCAAGCTTGGCTACGGTTGTCTGAGGTTGAGTAGTGGGTTCAGGACAAATTGGTCAATGTCCCATGCCAAGGAGAGAACCTCTTTGGCAAACCCATGACCTACAAGGCTGCATGATGAGGACCAGGCTCTAAAAAAAGACCGCTGCCCTTCCCTGACTTAAGGGCTTGGGTAAAAAGTCCTTCTACCTGAGGAAAGGGGCTGCTTACAGAAACTACCTATCTTTTCAGTCCTCCCCCAGCTCCCCAACAGGGTCAGTAGGCCAAGGGACATGGGCATGGCCCTCATAAGCAGAAGGCTTCAAAAACCCAGGCACCGGCTCTGGCCCAGCCAGGAGGCTGTTTTTGACTCCTTGAGTATAGCCTATCTCTCTCCCTAGGAGATCAGCAGCCCACAGGGGGACGTCTGGCTCATTATGCCCAGAGGTGGTTGACCATCACCACAGACTCCTGGGCACTTCGGGTGGTCAGGGAGTGTTACCGCCTCCACCTGACTCATACCCCCCCTTATTTTCTGGGAGAGCCCCTCAGGTCTCCCCTCCACCGGGACCTTCTACTGAAGGAGTTGGCAGGTCTTCTCGAGGAGAAAGCGGTGGAACCGGTGCCCCACCATCTCAAGGGCAAGTGGTTCTATTCCAGGCATGCCAAAAAGAGCAGGGGGCCTAAGGCCATCCTCAACAAGCTCAAACTCAACAAATTCCTGGTGAGGGAGAAGTTCAAGATGCTCTCCCTTGGAACATTGCTGCCATACCTCCAGCAGGGCAATTGGCTATGCTCCTTAGATCTCAAGGATGCCTATACCTACATCCTCATAGTTCATAATGGGGGGGTAGGTATGTTCAGTACAGAGTGCTCCCTTTTGGCTTGGCCTCTGCCCCAGGAGTCTTTACAAAATGCCTGGCAGTTGTGGCCGCCTTCCTCCATCTCCAGGGGGTCTTTTTCTTCCCTCTACCTGCTTGTATGCAAATGCTAGAAGTCTAAAAAATAAGATGGGAGAGTTAGAATATATAGCACTAAATGAGAAGTTAGATATGATTGGAATATCAGAGACATGGTGGAAGGGGGACAACCAGTGGGACACTATGATACCCGGGTACAAACTGTATCGTGATGATAAAGCTGATCAAATTGGTGGAGGAGTTGCGCTCTGTTAGAGAGGGCATTGAGTCAGAAAGGATTAAAGTTCTGCAGGAAACATTCTTTGCTGTAGAATCTCTATGGATTGAAATTCCATGTAAAAAGGGGAAGAAAATGGCAGTGGGGGGTGTACTATCGACCGCCTGGCCAGAATGAACAAATGGATGATGAAATGCTCAAAGAAATGAAGGAAGCTAACAAAAATTACAGCAGAGTAATAATAATGGGAGATTTCAATTTCCCCGGTATCGACTGGGTCAGTGTCATGGCAGGACATGCTAGGGAGATGATGTTTTTCTAGACGAAATGAACGACTGCTTCTTGGAGCAGCTGATTCATGAACCGACCAGAGGGGAAGCCACATTGGACCTAGTCCTTAGTGGAACACCAGATCTGGTGCAAGAGATAAGGGTGTTGGGGCCACTTGGCAATAGTGATCATAGCATGATCGCATTTGGTTTAATTAGTGGAGGAGGGATAGTAAGGAAATCCACAGTACTACCTTTTAACTTTCGAAAGGGAGACTATGATAAAATGAGGAAAATAGTTAAGAAAAAACTAAAAGGAGCAGTTGCAAAGGTTAAAGACTTACATCAAGCTTGGGTATTGTTGAAAAATACTATCTTGGAAACCCAGACCAGCTGTATTCCACGCTTAAAGAAAAGTGGTAGGAAGTCCAAAAAACTGCCAGCATGGATTAAAGGTGAGGTCAGAGAGACTGTTGCCAAAAAAGCATCTTTCAGGAAATGGAAAAAAGAGCCAAACGATGAAACCTGGAAACGGCACAAGCACTGGCAAGTTAAATGCAAGGCATTGATAAGGCAGGCAAAGGGAGAATTTGAGAAGAAGCTTGCTGCGGATGCAAAAACGTGTAATAAAGACTTTTTCAAGTACATTCGTATCAAAAAAAACCTGTGAGTCAGTTGGTCAATTAGAAGATAGAGGGGTTAAAGGGGCACTAAGAGGCAACAAGGTGATAGCGGAGAGACTGACTGAATTTTTGCTTCGGTCTTTACTGAGGAAGATGTAGGGATGATCTCCAGGAACAAGTAGGAATGTAGTTTTCACATATGGTAAACAGCAATGTAGTTTTCACATATGGGTATTGTCAGTACCAACAGAGCCTGTGCGGGAACGCTCCCCAGCGTCCCTCTCCAGTTCTTCGTTTTCCACGGAGCCGACAGGTCACACATCCTGTCGCTGCAGAAAAAAATCCCTTTTATTCTTATTTTTTGTGGTCGCATCTGCCTTCCCTCGACGCTACACCGGTACCGCCGGTTCTTCTTTCTTTTCTTTAAAAAAAGAAACACAAACTTTCATCTCCAGGAACAAGCAGGAATGAGTTTTCACATATGGGTAAGTCGGTACCGACGGAGTCTGCGTGGGAACGCTTCCCAGCATCTAATCAAAAGCTTTTGGAAGCATCCCAGCACGCCTGCATGCTGCCTTCCCGCCTTTCCCAACTGCCTCTCCTCAGTTTTCGTTTTTCCGCGGAGCCGGCAGGACGTCGTCCTGTCACTGCAGAAAATTCTTGTTTTAATTTTTTCGTGTTCTTGTGGTCGCGGCTGTCTTCCCGACGCCACTGGTACCACCGGTGTTTTGTTTTCTTTTCTTGTAAAATTTTTCTTTTCCACGGGATATTTTTTCTTCATAGTGTCCCATGGTCTCTTAGGCCTTTTAGGCCTCTTCTTTTTCCCTCATGGAACCGCCAGACACTTTCTCCAAGAAATGTTCAGACTGTGGCGGTGCAACTTTATTTTTAGACCTTCGAAGTCGGTGTCTAACCTGCTTGGGTCCTGATAACAGTTTGGTAAGAAGAGGTTTTCAACATCGAGACTCCTTCGATACACGGTTGCCCTCCAACTTTGGGGCACCGTCCCCTTCTTCCACACAGGATCAGGTAACCCACAAACAGTCTGTTAAGAGTAGCCAGTCCTCGAGTGGTAGGTCTCATGCGCAGCATGTAGACAGCTCCGGCCTTGCCCTCGAGGGCCCACTGGCTTCAAAACCCCAGCGGGAGTCTTCGGTCTCCAAAGCCTATAAGGGGTTTCAGGTTGTTCCTGGGGTTCATCCCTCCACAGAACATACCTAGGCCGTGTACGGTGGTGGCATCCGCTTCGAGCGGTACCGATACCCTGGCATCGGCACTGGTGTTGGATGAAACACTCCTCACCAGGGATCGTCATCTGGCGTCCTCGTTACCTTCGGGACCGCTGGATACCTTCCAGATTGACTTTCTATTATCGGTACCAACACCGATGCTCCAACCGACGTCGGTACCCTCCAGATGTGCATCGATAGCCTCGCTTCCTTTGATGCCGAGTCTGGAGGACGGGGGTACGACTCGCCTTGGTACCGGCGCTCGACGGTACCGAAGGCTCGGTTCCGATGATTCGGATCCGCAACTCTCAGTTCCCCCGACACCGATTGAGTTGCCACTGGTTGCCCTTCCTTCACTGGTATCAGACACGGTATCGAAGTTGGTACCGATGTCCTCATTACCTTCACGGTCGGTGCCTTCCATGCTTCGCTTATCAGGTTCTTCGCCCTCAATGCCGAGTTTGGAATCGATCTCTAGTCTAGAAGACTGGGTACCAATAGATTTTGGTACCGACACCGATCGATACTGGTGCTTCGGTACCGAGGATAGCGGCTGGAGGTTTTCGGTTACCTCGGTACCGATTAAACTGTCACCGATGCCTGCTCCGATGTCTGTCGGGTTCGACTCCGACATCGGTACCGGTACCCACAGTAGCATCGTGGCCAACTCCTGCCATGCTTTTTTCAACAGGATCACTCCATTCTATACCAAGCTTGGAGTCGATACCTGGCATGGACAATGTGGTAAGGATGGTGGCTGCTCCTGACAGCCAGTACCAGCAACCATCTTTTAAGCATTCCACACTGCACTCTGCAGGATCTTCTATTCCTATATATTTGTATAACTCTGTGCATGCTCAGGCTAGTTCTTTGGATCTACCCTGCCCAAGGGAGATTCCTGTTTGGGATCCCTCTTTTCAGAGTTTCCTCCTGGATATAGCAAGATCCCTTGCCATTCCTATTCCAGGACATGATCCTGCACAAGGCTCTGTTTCTACAAAAGCAAAGGACAACATAATGCTTCCTTTGCATCATTCCTTGCAGGATCTCCTTCTAGGAATGTGGGAAACACCTTTAAGGGGACCCCCACCCCCCAGGGCAACTGATCTCTTATATCATTGATATAGACTCAACAAACAGTGTCCACAGGAGAGGCCATGCTAATAAAATAAAGTATCCAAAAGACTTCACCAAAGCTAAAAAGATAACCAATAAAAAAGCATTCTCAGTCTCCTGTTGGTGTTCTAACCAGCACGCCGATTCAGGAGGCT
Organism: Ichthyophis bannanicus; assembly: GCA_033557465.1. Classification (NCBI taxonomy): domain Eukaryota; kingdom Metazoa; phylum Chordata; class Amphibia; order Gymnophiona; family Ichthyophiidae; genus Ichthyophis; species Ichthyophis bannanicus. The sequence continues at coordinate 251,903,703 of CM066042.1, read as the reverse complement.
TTGGAGGGCTCCTTAGCCGAGGCGATCCCTCCGTGTGGGACTCCTGGAGTGGTGGCGACATCAGAGGCTGGGCCAAGTTTTTTGGTTAGCCCTTCCCAGGAGGATGTGTCCCCGAGAGAGAATGCTGGAGGAGGCGGTTTGGTGAAGTCTGCGAAAGTAACGTTAGAGGTGCTATGGGATGTTATTGCTACAATGAATTCTTCCTTGGAAACACTTGTTGCATCTGTAAGTACTGATACTAAGTTGTTTAAAAAGGATTTTCTTCAAGTCTCAAGTGTCCAGAAGGAACAGGACGGGAAACTGGCGCAGCTGAGTGGGGAGCTAGGTCAACTCCGTGAACTACACCTTGCCCATGTGAAGGACCGGAATGTGACCAATAGAAAGTTGGAATACCTGGAAAACCAAGTCCGGAAGAACAATTTAAGACTGGTTAACTTTCCTAGGTCTCCTGTATGTTCTCCTCTGGATATGGTGCGGAGATACTTCCAGGAGGTCCTAAAGATTCCTGGGGATAATCTCCCGCCATTAACCAGAGTTCAATATTTAAATACTGGCGGGGGAGCTCCTGGAGCTGCTAGCAACCCTCCGGGAATCTCTGGAGACCTAACTGGTTTCTTGGAGAGTTCTCTGGACTTGGTTACAGCCCGCTCTACTCTCCTAATTACATTGGCCCTTGAGTCAGATAAAGCATTAATCTTTAGACTGTATTTCAGGAATTTTAGTCAGCAGTTTATGGGCACATGTGTACGTATATTTCCTGATTTGGCTAGGAACACTCAGTTGAGGAGGAAGGAATTTCTGGGCTTGAGGCCCAGAGTCCTTTCCCTTGGTGGTACTTTCATGTTAAAATTTCCTGCTCGTTGCTGTGTTTCGTATAAAGAGAAGATATTTGTGTTTTTTGAGCCCGCTCAGCTTCTGGAATTCCTGGTGGCTAGGGAGGATAGTATTGTGATTGTAACATCTCGTACGGCTGATGTGTAAGTCTTGCTCTGCTTTGTTCTATTTTTGCCTTTTCAATGTAATTGATTTCCTGGTGCCTCCCCTGAGTAATGTTGTGGGCTTATTATGGTAATGTACAATGGTATGGTTCTATGATATTTGGATTTGTATGTTCTGTTACCATGTTTCCTTTATTCAATTTTGGAATTGAATGTATTTTCAAAATTTAATAAATATAAAATTAAAAAAAAAAAAAAAAAAAAAGCATTCTCTCGTGCAGCCCCTACACTCTGGAACTCCCTCCCGGAAGAAATAAGAAAACTAACCGAATTAAAAGAACTTAGGAAAAGGCTAAAAACCCACATGTTCAGATTGCACTATGACTCAATGGAGAACACTCTTCCACCTGTTGAAAATGGATAAATGATTCTCTAAATGAATAATAGACTCACCGGAGCATAATTTTACAAATTTTGTAATCAACAAAATCACCCCGGATTAATACCCTTCCATGACCTACGATTTCTTCTATAAATTTAAACTCAATACAAATTTCAACCATAACATTTAAATGAGCCTATCACTTTCAATATGACAATCAAAAGTACTACTTACACCTCAATCACACTCTATATATATATAATAGGTAAATAAACCTGTAATACTATTTAAATAAGCTAATGGAAATAAAATTATTGTATATAGTTATGAGGTTCTTACATAGTTGAAATATCGCAAATATAATTGTTACTGTATAACCACAGTTTCGCAAGTTCTTTGTAAATAAAACAGGTTGTTACTCTGTTTAAAAATGTTCCTTTGTAATGTATAACCACAGTTTATGTTCTATGTAAAAACAGAATGTTTACCCTGTTTAAATTTGTTCCATTGTAAACCGCACCTGATCTTTCTGGAAGGTAGCGGTATATAAGCATTTGTTAAATAAATAAATAAATCAGGTGCCCCCCTCTCCAGGGTTTCAAAAGACTCAACTTCCTCATCATTCCATAGTAGTAGAATCAGCAATGAGGCGGGTAAAGAGTAAGAAAAAGCACTCTTCTTATCCGCCAGGTCGTGAGTCTAAGACACTAGATGCCTTTGGACGTCAAACCTTCCAGACAACTATGCTTTCTGCAAGAATTCTCTCATATTTTTATGAGTCTTTCTCTTGAGGAGGTCACAAAGCAGTTACATCTTTTGACTCCTTTCCTTCCAGATTCTAGGAGTAAAGACTATTCTTCACTGCTTAAGCATATCCAGAATATTTCTTGGTTTCTTTCTCGTGCTTCCCTAGACTCTTTTGAGTCTGTTAGCAGAACTTCTGCTATTGCTATAGGGGCACGACGTAGAGCCTGGCTCCAAGCTTCAGACTTGGACAAATGGGCACAACAACGTCTGGGACATACTCCTTGCACTGGAGAAAATCTTTTCAACAAGGAGTCTTTACGTCAGGTTACTCAGTTATCCACTGATTTACCTGTTCCTAAGGGTTGTTCTACTCCTTCTGTCCCACTAGGTAGGAAATCTCCTACCAAACTTTCTTCCCACAGGAGAAGGTTTTATTCATCACTTGCCCATCATACAGATGTTCCCCAACAGGGGAGGCATCGTCCTGGTCTGAAGAATCCAACCTCTCACCAGGCTCAGCAAACCCAGCATCTGCAGGGTTTCTGATCAATCATCATCAGATGCTTGTGACTCTGGGGGTTAGCATCTACAGTTGCTTCTTCTCAATGAAGACAATCCTCCGCTTCATTCTAACCCCTACACATGGATCTCTTTCCAAGAGAGATCCATTTTTTCTATATTTCTATGAGCTGTCAGGATATTCATGCCTATAGGTCACAGGTTTCTCCTCTTTTTCCTGCTAGGGAAAGAGGTCTAACCACTATCAAATGATAGTTCCTGTGCCAGCATGTATTTTTTCCTTTCTATAGACTTCCTACTTCATAAGTCTTCTTCAGCTCCATTCTCTTCACCCTCTACCAAGCTTTTCCCCTGTAAGAGGGAATTGCTTACTGGGAGGCTTTTTTATTCAGCCTCTACTTTTCTCACTTTCCAGTGCTGAGTTTTCCTCTCTTGAGTTACCTCCTCTGCTTCAATCTTGCTTTGAGGCAGCTTATCAGACATGTCCAGAGTTTCCTACTCCTGTTCTGTTTTCAACAGTAAGATTCTTTCTGCTGTTTTGCTAGCAGCTGCCTATGCAGGAGCCTTAATGTTTGGACCACTGGTTCTTGTCTTCAAACAACCAGATTGTCCTCCACTAACATTCTATCTAGTCTTAGTAGTGGCTCCAAGTCAGTGCTTCATCTCTCTTGGAGATCCTCTCACTACTAGCTTTCTAGATTGTCTTCTATTCTGCCATCTCCATTTTCCTGGGTTTGGCAGCATAGTTGGCAGAGATACTGGCTCTCTAGCAGCCAGTTCTATCTCCTCATTCTCCTGCATCATGCTCTCTGCAATCTACGGAGAAGCTTTCCACTATGGGCCCTTGCTAGAGAGCATGGGGGGCTTTTTCTCCAACAGCTATCCTAGCTAGTTAGAAAAGGCTTTTCAGTCATGTCTCCCATGACTAGAAGGTTCTCCCTTCTTTTACCATCTCCTTTTTTGATATAAAGGACATAGGCCCTCTCTTACGTGAAAGCTCAAGGAGTTGCCAGTTCCCTGCTTAGTATTCCCAATCGGGGATATGCTCGTCCTCATGGTAAGAAGGCATGATACCTTTGCCCTTAAACAGGTCAACATGGTATCTCATCTCTAGGCGTCTTCTGTCTACTTACCATGCTAGAGTCCTGGAAGACTCGGACTTGCTGGCTGCACATTGATGATATCCTTTGTTTTTCACGTAACAGTCCTGGTTATTTTTCACTATCTAGCATTCTTGCAGTTCATGACCAGGAGGAATAGATTCTCTATACGTCTTCTCAAGTAGGTTCCACCTCCTTGTTAGATGAATCTTTTCTCTCCACATATCCTATGTGATCACTGTGCTGTAGGCATATCTCTGTCTGTTTAATTGCAGACACCCATATGTAGGCCTACATATCCATATTTATTTTTTGTGTGTATTTTATGCCCTTCCATATCTCACTATAGATATATTCTTATATGTCTATCTATATCTATATATCTATACATGTATCTGTTGCGATATTTCATTATAGATAGATAAGTATGTGGATACATATCTATCTCACTGTCTATCCTCATATAGCTATATGATTCTGACAGAGGGGCTTTACCCATACCTATGCTATCTAGCAGGTTTGGAATTCTACACACTCAACCACTCCTGTGGTACTCAACAATTTTTTATACCATAACCTAACGGTTTAGGTACCTCTGAAGCTCTCCTTGCCCAATATCTCTCCTAGCTTACCCCAGTTAGGAGAGGCATTGTGGATCTTCAGTTAATCACAGGCTTTAACGCCTCAGGACTTTGTCCTCTCTTTTGGGATACAAGGAGTTCCCACACCTTTCTCCCCACAAGGACTGTGCCTGTTTGTCCAAATCGGTTAGCCTTTCTCTTTTTGCTCCTAAGAGTGACTCACTCTGCCTCCAAAAGAGCTAGTTTTTTTGTCATAAAGCCTTCCGCTAAAGGCCCACCGTTTTTGGACTACCCCAGTTTTCCTACAGGGGTTACCTGTTACCTTTCAGGATTCTGACCTCACTGGTTTTCCTACAGGATTATTACCTCCACTTACAGTGAGGTCCTCTTCAAGGTTCCTCTACTAGGTTTCCCAGTAGACCCATGAACCTCCATACTTCTGTGAAATCCTGTCGGGGAGGTCCATATTGCAATATCCTTTGCAATATTATTGATGACCATCATCATCCTCACATGGACTCCTTCTCTGCAGTCCTATTCTAGCTTAGCTGTTCCACAGCATCCTTCTTTCTTCAACTCCTACCCTCCATCCTCAGGATGCCTGGTGTTCTGGGAGATAGCATGTTCCAACCTATGACATGCTGGGACTCCAGGCATCTCAGCTTGGGAGTCCCCATATGTGAAGACTCATTCCTGCTTGTTTCTGGAGATAGCACAGTTACTTACCTGTAACAGGTGATCTCTGGGAACAGCAGGAATAAGTCTTTACAACCCTCCCACCTCCCCAGGAGTTGTATCTCTATCTATCTTTCCTTTCCCCTCTCTCTCTCTTTGTCTCAGCTTTAAAACTTAACTGAGGAGAGGCAGTTGGGAAAGGCGGGAAGGCAGCACGCAGGCGTGCTGGGATGCTTCCAAAAGCTCTTGATTAGATGCTGGGAAGCGTTCCCGCGCAGACTCCGTCGGTACCGACGTACCCATATGTGAAGACTTATTCCTGCTGTTCCCAGAGATCACCTGTTACAGGTAAGTAACTGCTTTCTGGACTCTTTCCAGTAATTTTCTCTCAGGTGCCATGTGCCATTTTGGGCACTAGGCCCAACTTTTCCTTCAGAATGGAAAAACCCGCTTTGGGTTTTAAAAAGTGTTCTAAGTGTGGCGGTACCATCTCCGTCACCGACACCCATGAGTGGTGCCTCAAATGTTTAGGCCCTGACCACTCGATTTCAGAGTGTATTGCCTGTGGGATGATGTCGAAAAGGGGCCGGCAGAAACAAGCTGCTAAGCTTAGCACTCTTTTTCCCTCCGATGCATCCTCCGTGGCATCGACGTCTTCCAGGGCTTCGTCTTCCTCCCATGGATCTCAGGTAACTAAACATAAATCTAGCCGGTCCTCAAAGGGTAGATCTCCTTCTAGACAGCAAGATGCCTCTGGCGTTGCCCTTGAAGGACTTTCACCGGCAAAATTGCCCTGGCGGGAGGCTTCGGCTTCCAAGGCACTAACAGGGCTCCAGGATGTTCTCGAGGCTTCAACCTTGGCAGAACTACTAGTGCCATGTTCTGGGGTACCGGCCGCTTCATTAGATATTGATACCCAAGCATCGGCAGCATCAATAGACCAGAGATTCTTGGCTATTGAACGCAGTCTGGCGGCTCTTCTCACGGCCTCAATGCTCTTGAAACCGCTTCAGACAATTCAACCGGTACCGGCACTGACTGCATCGACATCGGCAGGAATTCTACTGGGACCGAGTCATGTGTATCCATCCGGTATCGAAGTTGGTACACGACCACTCTGATGCTGACTTCGATCGGTACTGGTACTGTGCATTGCACGATCACCGGAATCGGAGATACTTCAAATCCTCGGATGAGTCTGAAGACTCAGAAAGCTCTTCCTGAGGATTCCTCTTCTCCTCAGCATAGGATGTCTCCACCAGAGGATATGTCCTTTCAGGATTTTATCCGAGATGTGGCTCGAGGTATTTCCATCACAGTGGCTGCTGAAAAAGAGCCTAGGGCAAAGGAATTAGAAATCCTGCAATACCCTAAAGCTCCCAAGGAGGCAGCTACCTTACCTATTCAAGAGATCTTGCTTGATCTGATGTTAAGGATGTGGGGAACACCTCTAACCACATCTTCTCACTCTGACTCGACACCATGTATCGAGTTCCTCCTTGTCCTGGGTTTCAGAAGACTCAGTTACCACACCATTCCATGGTAGTGAAGTCAGCTATGAGAAGGATAAAGAGTGCAAAAAGGCATGCATCTAATCCTCCAGGACGTGAGTGTAGGACTCTTGACACCTTTGGACGTTGAACCTTCCAGGCTTCCATGCTTTCTGCTAGGATGAGTTCCTATATCTTATATATGGGAATGTTCCTTAAGGAGGTCACAGGAAATTTAGAGCTTATGAGCTCTCCTTCTTGATAAGAGGCAGGATTACCTTACCCTTGTCAAACATGATCAGGATGTTTCCAAGTTTGTGAATCGTGCAGCCTTTGACTGCTTTGAGTGCATAAGCAGAACCTCTGCCATTGCCATAGGTGCACATAGGATTGCCTGGCTCCAGGCATCTGACTTGGAAATTCGGGTGCAGGATAAACTAGGGAATATTCCTTGCACAAGAGAGAATCTCTTTGGCAAGAATTGGCAGGAAAAAGCTAATGAGAGAGATGTTGACAATATCACTCTGGATAGATTGTCTAAATCTACAGCTGATCCTGCGAGGGGAAAAAATCCTCTAAAAAAAACCATTCTTCAGTAAGGCGTTTTATCCCTCCTATACCCAACAGGGGCATTGCTTAGGTCAGTCTGCCCAAAAGGGACAGCAACAACAACCTAGGCAAAGAAAGACAAAAGCAGCTAAGCCTCAACCAGCTCAGCAGATTCAGCCTCCACAGGGGCTTTGACTCCTATCTAGAGAACTTTGCCTTCCTATCCTTGAAAGGCCAAGAACCCTCCACCATCCCAGGAAGGTTTTGTCATTTTGCTCCCAGATGGTGTCGGATAACAGGAGAAAATTGGACTCTGTGTATTGTAAGAGAGGGGTACAAGCTTCATTTCCTCAGCGTGCCCCCTCCTACAATGGTAAGACAGTTCAATTCTCAGACCTCTCTCAACGACCAGTTAGGTCAAGAGGTCACTGTGCTTCTTGCCCAATGGGCAATAGAAGAGGTACCCATTCCCCAAAGGGGAACAGGGTTTTACTCCCTCTATTTCCTTATTCCAAAGAAAACGGGAGGACACAGACCCATCTTAGACCTCAGAGAATTGAACAAATTCCAGTTCAAAGAGAAGTTCAAAATGATTTCTCTAGGAACTCTGCTGTCGTACCTTCAGAGTCAGGATTGGCTTTGTTCTCTAGATCTCAAGGATGCATACACTCATGTTCTCATCCATCCAACTCACCGAAAGATCCTTAGCTTTCTGTGTCAAGGGAAGCACTACCAATACAGGGTTCTTCCTTTTTGTCCTAGCCTCAGCACCAAGGGTGTTCACGAAATGCATGGCTGTGGTGGCAGCATTTCTCCGCACCCTAGGAATATTCGTTTTCCCTTACTTTGACTGGCTCATTCAAGCCCCTTCAGAGCCAGAAGCCAGGGTTGCTCTCTTGCACAATGTGTATCCTTCAGTATTTGGGACTTGTCAAACTTCTCAAAATCCAACCTTGCTCACACTCAGTCCCTAGAGTTTATAGGATACCATACAGACAAGGGCCTACCTTCCATAGCCCCCGCTGCCTTCGCATTGTGCAGTTAGCTTCCCAAGCAGTGCTAAAACCTCACCTCACTGCTCGGGAAATGTTACAATTGCTAGGCCACATGGCAGCCACCGTGCATGTGGTTCCTTATGCTCGCCTCCATATGAGGGCAGCCCAGTGGACTTTATCCACTCAATGGACTCAGGCGTCAGGTTGCCTGTCAGACAAAATAGCAAACTCAGATCGCCTTATTTCGTCCCTCCAATGGTGTCAGTCACCCCAAAACCTTCTGGTGGGGTCTCCTTTTCAGCAACCCCCACCCCAAGCCACTCTAACAACAGATGCCTCATAAGTTGGTTGGGGAGCCCACCTGCAAGGCCTCTCCCCCCATGGTACCTGGACTCCACAGGAGACCTATTTACACATCAATCTCCTGGAACTCAGAGCAATCTTCCTTGCTCTTAGAGTATTCCATACCCAGCTGAGCTGCAAGACTGTCCTAGTTCAGACGGACAATCAAGTAGCCATGTTCTATGTGAACAAGCAGGGCGGAACAGGCTCTCTGTCGCTCTGCAACAAAGCTTTGTGACTATGGGACCTCGCCAGAAAGCATCAGATTCATCTCCTTGCGGTCTATCTTCCATGCATTTAAAACTCTTGGGTAGACACTCAGTCGAGTTCTGCTTCCACACGAATGGTCTCTCCATGCAGACCAGGTGGCCAAAGTTTTTCAAATTTGGGGAACCCCAGACATAGACCTCTTCGCAAGTCTGCTGAATGCCAAACTTCCCTGGTTCTTTTCCAGAATTCCGGCTCAGGGTTGTCAGGCCAGGGATGCTTTCCTCCTCCATTGGGGTCAGGACTTCCTGTATGCCTTTCCACCCATTCCCCTTATTCCCAAAACCCTGTTCAAGCTTCAGAGAGACAGAGGCCATATGATTCTCATAGCTCCACGTTGGCCACGGCAAATGTACTCTCTGCTCCTATATCCCTCTCAAGCTTTGTCTCTGGAGTTAGGATCTGCTCCAAATCTCCTTTCTCAGGAGGACAGGATGCTGTGGCATCCCAATCTCCAATCTCTGCATCTCAGGGCCTGGTTGCTGAAAACCTAGAACTTCACGGTCTTAACCTTTCTCAGCAGGTAAAGGATATCCTTTATGCTCCCACGAAGCCTTCCACAAGACGCTCTTATGCATTCAAGTGGAAAAGGTTTACCATATGGTGCTCGCAGAGGGCTTTTAACCCTCTTGTGATACCTCTGGAATCATTACTGGAGTATCTCCTTCATTTGTCTAATACAGGGCTTAATACCAATTCATTGAGAGTTCATTTGAGTGCTATTGCAGCTTCTTTCAAGCCTTTAAATGGACAACCTATTTCCTCTCATCCTCTCATAGCGAGATTTGAGAGGCCTGCTTCTAACTAAGGCTCCCCATTAAGCCATCACCGGTGGCATGGGAGTTAAGTCTGGTTCTTGGGCAGCTGATGAAGCCGCCTTTTGAACCTTTAGGTACTACCTCTTTGAAATTACTTTCCTGGAAGGTCATCTTTCTTATTGCAATCACATAAGCATGTCGTATCAGTGATAAGGTAGTCCTTAGGACTCATCCGCGCATTATGCCAAAGGTGGTATCACCTTTTCATTTAAACCAAGTGTTTTATCTTCCTGTATTCTTCCCAATGCCTCACGCCTCAAAGGCAGAAAGGAATCTTCATACTTTGACTGTTAAACGGCTTTGGGCTTTTACTTGCAAAGGACACAGCAACATAGAAAGTCCTCTTAAGTCTTTGTTGCTTTTGATCCTAGTCATTTGGGACTTCCTGTCTCCAAAAGAACACTGTCCAGCTGGATTGCACAGTGTATTTCTTTTGCCTATGAGAGTAAGAACCTTTCTCTTGAAGGCCATATCACAGCTCCCAATGTGAGAGCCATGGCAGCTTCTATGGCTCATCTTCACTCTGTGTCTGTCGATGACATCTGTCGAGCAGCCACCTGGGCCTTGGTTCATACCTTCACATCCCATTACTGCTTAGATAAGGACTCCCGCTGGGATGCCTTGTTTGGTCAGGCTGTTCAACACCTGTTGCATACTTAGTCAACTCCTACCCACCATTCCTGGTAGGATGCCAGAGATCGATGGGGGGAAGTGAATCCCTTTCACAGGGGCACACAACTTCTGGGGCCTTCTCCCTGGCATCTGCAGCTAGGGAGTCCCCATATGTGAAGACTACATTCCTGCTTGTTCCTGGAGATAGCATAGTTACTCAACTGTAACAGGTGATCTCTGGGAACAGCAGGAATTTAGTCTTCACAACCCACCCACCTCCCCTAGGAGTTGTATCTCTCTATCTCTCTGTTTCTCATTCCCTCTCTCTCTTTGTCTCAGCTTTAAACTCAACTGGAGAGGGACAGTTGGGAAAGGCGGGAAGGCAGCACACAGGTGCTGTGAGATGCTCCCAAAAGCTTTCCTATTGGATGCTCGGGAGTGTTCCCGTGCAGGCTCTGTCGGTACCGACAATACCCATATGTGAAGACTACATTCCTGCTTACCATATGTGAAAACTAAATTCCTGCTGTTCCCGGAGATCACCTGTTACAGGTGAGTAACTATGCTTTACCCATGACTGAAGTGGTATTTAAAGGTGCGGAAGAATTGAAGGAAATCTCCAGGAACAAGCAGGATGTAGTTTTCACATATGGTAATCGTCGGTACCGACGGAACCTGCGCGGGTACGCTCCCCAACTTCCAATTAGAAAGCTTTTGGGATCATCCCACAGCGCCTGCGTGCTGCCTTCCCGCCTTTCCCAACTGCCTCTCTCCAGTTTTTCGTTTTCCGTGGAGCCAGCAGGTCGTTGCTGTCACCGCAGAAAATATTCCTTATTAACCTTCTTTTTTGTGGTCGCGTCTGCCTTCCTTGACGCTCTACTGGTACCGCCATTTTTTCTTTTTAAAAAAAAAAAAATATATTTAGTACTTTTTTCCTCATGCACGTGCCTTTTTGGTCCTTAGACCCAAAAATTCCTCCATAATGGAAAAGCCCTCTTTGGGTTTCAAAAAGTGCACTAAGTGTGGCGGTACCATCTCCGTCACCGACACCCATGAATGGTGTCTCAAATGTTTAGGTCCTGACCACTCCATCACGGAATGTTTGTCCTGTGCCATGATATCTAAAAGAGGTCGGCATAACTGAGCTGCTAAACTCAGTACCCTGTTTCCCTCTGATGCAGCCTCGGTGGCATCAGCATCTTCCAGGGCTTCCTCTTCCTCCCGTGGATCTCAGGTAACTAAACACAAGTCTAGCTGGTCCTCAAAGGGTAGATCTCCTCCTAAGAAACGAGATGCCTCTGGCGTTGCCCTTGAGGATTCTGCACCTGCAAAATTGCCCCGTCGGGAGGCTTCAGCTTCCAAAGCATTATCTGGGCTCCAGGACGTTCTCGAGGCCTCAACCTCGGCAGAACTACTGCTGCCATGGGAGCTAGCCCCTTGGGCATTTCAGAAGATATCGTGAGCATGGGAGCAACCGGTAATGGATCTAATAGCGACTTCAGCGAATAACAAGGTACCGGAATGTTTCAGTCGGAGGACGTTTCAGTCCTCCATATTGGATGCCCTGGCTCAACCATGGCCGCAGGAGGCTCTGCTGTACATCTTTCCCCCATGGGTACTAATCGGCAAAGTGCTTCGGAAAGTTCTCGCACACTGGATTGAGTGATCCTAATAGCTCCGGAATGGCCTTGGAGGCCCTGGTATGTGGACCTTATCCGCTTAACGTGAGTCCTGCTGCTGCCTCTGGGGTCTCACCGGGGGCTATTACGTCAGGTCTAATTGTGGTTGACGATCCAGCTCCTTGCTTACGACCTGGCTCTTGAACACCGCTGCCTAAGCAAGAAGGGTTAACCGAGTCGCTTGGTCGCAACCCTTCTGAAGGCGCACTGCTCGTCGACTTCGCTAGAGTATTCCCACATTTGACGAGTCTTAAAGTCCTGGTGCGTGCGGCACCGTATCTCTCCTTGGAGGTCGGGAATCCCGAATATCCTTACCTTCCTCCAGGGCGGCCTGGATAAAGGTTTAGCCTTGGGGTCTCTTCGGGTTCAAGTAGCGGCATTAATTTGTTTCAGGGGCCCTGTTGGGGGTTGCTCTGTAGCATCCCATGTGGATGTGTCACGTTTCCTTAAAGCAGCTAAGGTATTCCGATCACCAGTTCGCCCTCCGGTGTCAACATGGGATCTGTACTTCGTCCTAAAAACCTTAATGCAGGCACCTTTTTGAGCCGCCTCAACACATCACGTTGAGAGATTTGACGCTTAAGGCAGTGTTTCTAGTAGCGATAACTTCGGCACAAAGGGTATCTGAAATACAAGCACTTTCATGCAGGGATCCCTATCTTGCCTTCTCAAAAGGAGGACTTTTCTTGCGTACTGTTCCTTCGTTCCTTCCAAAAGTTCTTATGTCTCTTCATATCAATGAGCCAATTTTCCTACCCTGTTTTTCTGAGGATCAGTGTACGGGTGAGAATAAGGGACTCCGTTCTCTGGATCTCGGCAGGATCCTTCATAGGTATCTTCGGGTCACAAATCCTTTCCGTACCTCTGATCACCTTTTCGTGCTTTTTGAGGGACCCCGTAAGGGTCAAGCTGTTTCCAAATACACGGTCTCTCGCTGTTTGCGGTTAGCAATTGAATCTGCATACATCCTTAAGGGAAAATCTGTCCCTCTCAGTCTTCGGGCGCACTCTATGCGGGCGCAAGCTACATCTTGGGCAGAGTGCTCTCATGTTCAGCCTCTTGATATCTGCAGGGCGGCCACCTGGTCCTCCCTGTCCACTTTTGTGTCATTATCGGCTTGATATTCAATCTCGGGAAGAGGTGCAGTTCGGGGCAAAGGTTGTCTTGCCGGCCATATCTTCCCATCCAAAGAGCAGTTAGCTTGGGTACTTCCTGCTTGTCTGGACTGGTCTATCAGGATGTACTGGAAGAGCAAATTTTCATTTACCGTTAATTTCCTTTCCTGGAATCCAACTAGACCAGTCCAGGAGCCTCCCTATTCTGGATATCTGGTTCAGAGGTGTATTCCTGAGGAGCCAAGTCTTTGCAGCGGAGCGTTATCGCCTCTTGTACATAGTATGGTTTCTAGTTTCCTTAGTTTTTGGTTCATGGTTACGTCTGAATATGGCTTTTTACAATACTGGAGCGCCCTCTACTGGGTTTACATATTTCGAGGGAACAGCCAATCAGGCTGCTGGTAGTTTTTTTTTTTTTTTTTTTCTATTTCTCTGTCTCCAACATCTGCTAGTAGGGGGACTAAACCCGCTTGTCTGGACTGGTCTAGCAGGATTCCAAAAAAGGAAATTAATGGTAAGTGAAAATTTCCCCATCTTGGAAGCCCAGACCAACTGTATTCCACATTTAAGAAAAGTGAAAGGAAGTCCAATAAACTGCCGACATGGTTTAAAGGTGAGGTCAAAGAGGCGGCTGTTGCCAAAAAAGCATCTTTCAGGAAATGAAAAAAGGAACCAAATGACAAAAACTGGAAACAGCATAAGGACTGGCCAATTAGATGCAAGGCATTGCTATAAGGCAGGCAAAAAGAGAAAGAAGAAGCTTGCTGTGGAAACAAAGACACGTAATAAATTTTTTTTTCAAGTACATTTATAGCAATAAACCTGTGAGAGTGTCATTTGGACCATTAGATGATAGAGGGGTAAAAGGGACACTAAGAGGGGACAAAGCCATAGCAGAGACTGAATGAATTCTTTGCTTCGGTCTTTACTGAGGAAGATGTAGGGATGTTACCCATGACTGAAATGGTATTTAAAGGTGATGCAGCAGATTAATTGAAAGAAATATTGATACACCGGGAAGATGTATTGCAACTATTTGATAAATTGAAGAATAGCAACTCACCTGGACCAGATGGTATACATACAAGGGTGTTGAAAGAACTGAAATATGAGATTGCAGACCTATTACTAATCTGTGAACTATCATTAACATCATCTGTAATATCTGAAGATTGGAGGGTGGCCAATGTAATGCCAATTTTTAAAAAGGGTTCCAGGGGTGATCTGGAAAACTACAGACCAGAGAACCTGACATCAGTACTGGGAAAAATTGTAGAAACCATTATAAAGAGCAAAATTACATAACATGCAGATAGTCATGGCTTAATGGGAGACAGTCAACATGGCTTTAGCCAAGGAAGGTCTTGTCTTACTAATCTGTTATGTTTTTTTGAAGGTGTGAATAAACAGGTAGACAAAGGCGAGTCGGTTGATATAGTGTATCTGGATTTTCAGAAAGCCTTTGACAAGGTCCCTCATGAGACATACTTGGGAAAGTTAAAAAGTCATGGGATAGGAGGCAGTGTACTACTGTGGATCAGGAACTGGTTAAAAGAGAAAAAGCAGAGGGTAGGGCTAAATGGCCAATTTTCCCAATGTAGAAAGGTGAATAGAGGAGTACCCCAGGAATCTGTGCTGGTTCCGCTGCTTTTAACATTCGTAAATGACCAGGAAATGAGAATAACGAGTGAGATAATCAAATTTGCAGATGAGACAAAATTATTCAAAGTTGTTAAAACCATGAGGATTGTGAAAAATTGCAAGAGAACTGTGAAAATTGGAAGACTGGTCATCCAGATGGCAGATGAAATTTAATGTGGACAAGTGCAAAGTTTATACATCTAGGAAAGAACATGATGCAGGGTTACACGATGCGAGGTTCCATATTAGGAACCACCACCCAGGAAAAAGATTTAGGCATCATTGTGGATAACCCTCTGCCCAGTTTGCAGTGGCAGCCACGAGAGCAAATAGAATGCTAGATATCATAAGGAATGGAGAATACAACAAAGGATAATATAATGCCTCTGTATCGTTCCATAGTGCGGCTGCACCTTGAATATTGTGTGCATTTCTGGTCGCCGTATCTTAAAAAGGATATAGCTTACTCCCTGTGTGCCCACAGGTGGACAGCAATCACCACCGATACCTACATGTACAAGTGGCCAAGGAGGGTTACCTCCTCCACCTACATTGGCCACCACCCTCATACGTCCCAGGAGAACCCACCAGGCCTCTCCTTCACCAAACTCTTCTCCTCACTGAGCTAGTAGGGCTACTCCGGGACAGAGCAGTGGAATATTTCCTTGTCCCCAAGAGGGCTGGTGGACTTAGGCCCATCCTAGACCTGCGAGAGCGCAACAAGTTTCTGGTCAGGGAAAAGTTAAAGATGCTCTGTCTTGTAACACTGCTGCCATTCCTTCAGCAGGGAGATTGGCTCTGTTCCTTAGACCTGAAGGATGCCTACACTCAAATCCTCTTTCACCCCAGCCACAGAAAATACCTTTGGTTCGTGTTTGGGGGATAGCACTACCAATAAAGGGTGCTGCCCTTTAGTCTGGCCTTGTCCCCAAGGGTCTTCACAAAGTGCCTCATGGTGGTCACAGCCCACCTTAGGCTTCAAGGCCTTCATCTTCCCTTATTTGGATGACTGGCTCAGAAAGAGGAACACAGATGCAGAGGCACATTGCACTTCTGTGTGTACCATAAACGCCATGCAGCACCCCCGGGGTTTGTCATAAACGACTCCATCTCACACTGGCTCAGCGCCTAGAGTTCATAGAGGTGCAGATGGACACTGTTCAGGCAAAAGCCTTCCTCCCTCAGGAGAGATCAGAATGCCTCAGGGAATTAACCACAGAGGTACAATGGTGCAGGACACTATCCGCCCGGCGTCTCCTCAGCCTGCTAGGCCACATGGCTTCCATGGTCCATGTGACACCAAGTGCACACCTGCACATGAGAGCAGCCCATTGATGTCTCTACTCTGTGGGCCCAAGCCACAGACAGGCTCAAGAACAGGGTACAGTTTACCTGCCAGTTAGCAGACTCCCTTGGATTGTGGCAGACCCCATGCCACCTTCAGACTGGGATACCCTTCCAGGCACTCACCCCTCAGATGGTCCTCACCACAGAAACTCTTTAATGGGCTAGAAGCACATTGTGAGAGCCTCCAAATACAAGACTGCTGGTCCCAGAGAGAATCCAAAATGCAGATCAACCTGCTGGAAGTCTAGCGATATTCCTGACACTCAGAGCCTTCCGCTACTAGCTACAGCACCACGCAGTGCTGATCCAGACCAAATAGCAGATCACAATTTTCTTCTTGTACAAACAAGAGGGGACAGGGTCATACCCCCTCTGCCAGGAGGTGGTAGCCCTCTGCTCCTATGCTATATACAGAGGGATGCTCTTAAGTGCGGTCTACCTCCCAGGCCAGGAGAATGTCTTAGCGGACAAACTGAACAGAATACTCCACTGCACAATTGGCTCCTGGACCCAGCGGTAGCCTCACAGCTGTTCCGACTCTGGGGCATCCTGGCGATGGACCTGTTTGCTAGTCCAGTCAATGTGCAGTTGCCCCGTTTCTGCTTCCGCCAACTGTACCTGTCTTGGGTAGTGGCGGATGCATTCCTCATCCTGTGGACTAAAGGCCTCCTGTATGCTTTGCATTCATTGCCGCTAATAGCCAAGAACCCTGTTCAAAGGGCAGCGTGACAGAGTGGTGCTAGTGCTGATGGCCCTTGTTGGCCCAGACAACCCTGGTTCCTACTGCTCCTCTCCCTTTCAATGGTACGGCCAATTCTTCTCCTGGGCTGAGCCCCAGGACTACTCTTGCAGAAGCAGGGCTCCCTCCAGCACCCCAACCTGGGGTCCCTCTCTCACAGTGTGGCTGCTGAAGGGGTAGCGTTAGACCCCCCTCAACCTCCCACGAGACATGGAAGAGATTCTCCTGGCCTCTCATAAGGTCTCCACGAGAAGGGCTTACCCCTTGAAGTGGTGCTGTTTCTTATTGTGGTGCAAAGAAAAGCCGACAAACTCGTTCTCCTGCTCAGTGCATGTGGTACTCCAATACCTGCTCCACCTGTCACAGGGGGACTGAAGTCCAACTCTAAGTACACCTGAGCGCCATCACAGTGCATCGCCACTCCATTGAGAGGATATATCTCTCGGCTCAGCCTCTTGTGTCTTGGCTCCTATGGGGGCTCACGTTATCCCCTCCGTCCTCTCTTCTGTGGCGGAGTGGGACCTTTAATGTGGTGCTCTCACAGCTCACTAAGCCTCCCTTTAGAGCCTTTGGCCATCTGGCACTTTGCAGTACCTCTCTTAGAACGTTGCCTTCCTGATAGCGCTCACATCAGCACATAGCGAGCTCCAAGCTCTGATGGCAGAGCCCCCTTAAACGAGGTAACAGGTGTTCTCTGGGGACAGCATGAATTGGTCCTCACAATACTCCCTCCTCCCCTTGGAGTTGCTTCTTGACCATCATTTATTTTTGCCGTCTTAGCTATGTCATTTGACTGAGGCAAGATGGCACCCTTGGGCGGGAAGTGGTCCATACTTGCTTGGTGCATCTCCCAAAGGCTTTCTTTGAAAGCTGGGGAGATGCTTCTCCACGTAGGCTCAGTCTGTGCTGACATCACTGATATGTGAGGACTGATTCCTGCTATCCCCAGGGAGCACCTGTTACAGGTGAGTAACTGTACTTCACTTACCAAGGGGTTTTCTTCATCCATCCTAAGCAAATCTAGTTTAAAGCCTTCTTCAGAAGGTTAGCCAGGATGCCACTTTGACCCTTCTTGGATAGGTGGACACCATCTCTGGTTTCCTGGTCCATGGGATGATTTTCCAAGGGCTGCAGAGCAATCTGCTCTTAACACCATCCCCACAGTCATGCATGCATCTCCAGGATGCAAACTTCTCTACCTTGGCTTTTACCCTCAACTGGGAGGATTGAATAAAACACCACCTGCGCACCTATCTGCTTCACCCTCTGTCCCAGAACCATGAATTCACTCTTTATACGCTCGGAGGGATACCTGGCAGCATCATTTGTGCTGATATGGTTGAACAACATCGGATAGCACCTCCCTGGACATCGTCTGCAGATGGATGACTCCGTGCCCCTCTGAAGAGTCCCAAAACACCACTCTCACTTCCTTGTGGTCACTGATTCTGCAACTTTGGGGTGCTTGAGGTCTGGTTCTTCCCTTTCCTGGGATACTTTCACCTCCTCCATTTCCAGGACTGCATACTGGTTCATCTCAAACACCTTCTTCCATCAACACAAGCGGCGACTACACATGGACTTCACCCAATGGATTGTATAAAAATCAAATTGACTACATCTGTGGAAGTCGACGATGGAAAAGTTCTATAACATCAACAAAGACAAAACCTGGAGCTGACTGTGGTACAGATCAACTACTAGTATGCAAACTCAAGCTAAAGTTGAAAAAGAGCAAACCACTCATGAATGCAGCAAAATATGACCTTGCAAATATACCACTGGAATTTAAAGACTGCCTGCAAAATCAATTTGCTGCTTTAGATACAAATGACAGAGCTCCAGAAGTTATGGAATGACATCAAGAAGGTTGTGTTGGAAGAAAGCGAGAAGTCTCTACAAAAGGTGAAAAAGCCAAAACGGCCAAAATGGATGACTGAAGAAACTCTGAAAATTGCCCAGAAACGCAGAGAAGCTAAAGCCAGAGGAGAAAGAAAGACAACAGAACTCAACAGAGATTTCCAACGTGCAGCAAGACAGGACAAGGAAAAGTACTACAACGACGCATGCAAGGAAATAGAAGCAGAAACTATTAGAGGAAGAACAAGATTGGCTTTCCTAAAGCTACGTTAGTTAAAGAAAAAGTTCCAGCCTTGAATTGGAATGTTACAAGATGCTCAAGGTTCTATGTTGAATGAGGCTGAGAAGATCAAGAAAAGGTGGAAGGAATATACAGAGTTTTTATATGATAAAGATCAAGTGGACCAACAGCCGTTTCAACCTGTACCTTATGATCGGGAGCCATTGGTGATGAAAGAAGTTGAAGCAGCATTGAAAGCCTTATCAAAGAACAAAGCACCAGGCATTGATAGCATTTCCATAGAAGTATTACAGCAATCTGATGCAGGTGTTACCGTACTTAAAAGGCTCTGCCAAGAAAAAAGGAAGACAACATCATGGCCAACTGACTGGAAAAGATCTGTGTTTATACCAATACTAAAGAAAGGTGATCCAACTGACTGTAGAAATTATCGCACAATCGCTCTGATCCCAAATGCCAGCAAGATTCTACTGAAGATTTTTCAAAAGACTACAACCATACCTGGAACAAGAACTACCTGAAGTGCACGCAGGGTTCAGGAAAGGGCGAGGAACGAGAGACATCATTGCGGATTTGAGATGGATCCTTGAAAAGACTAAAGAATACCAAAGGGATATCTATTTGTGCTTTATCAACTATAGCAAGGCTTTTGACTGTGTAAACCATGAGAAACTCTGGGCCACATTAAGAAGCATGGGTATACCAGAACAACTGATTGTGCAAGAGTATGATCTGTACATTGATCAAGAAGCAACAGTTCGAACGGAACAAGGAGAAACAGAATGGTTTAAAATTTTATTTATTTACATTTCTTTCATACCGTGCTATTCGACATCAGTGCGGTTTACATAAAACATAAAACATACACGTTGCATATAATGAATTGTGTTTACAGGTAACAGGAAATAAAACTTGGTTAACTTGGGGTAACTAAAATAAGCAAAGGTGTAAGACAAGGCTGCATACTTTCCCCCTACCTGTTTAATTTATATGCAGAACAAATCAGAGAAGCAGGATTGTATGAAGACAACAGGTGTGAAGATTGGTGGAAGACTCATCAACAACCTTCACTATGCTGATGATGCCACATTACTGGCTGAAAGTGAAGATGATCTGAAACATTTGCTTCTCACAATCAAAGAGCATAGTCTCAAAATGGGCCTGCACCTTAATGTAAAGAAGACAAAGATCATGACAACTGGCATAATCAACAGGTTCATCGTCAAAGGAGAAGAAATTGAAATCGTGAACAACTTTAACCTACTTGGATCAACTATCAATAAAGAAGCAACAAGCAGTCAAGAAATCAGACGATGCATTGCTCTTGGCAGAATGGCTATGAAAGACCTAGATAAGATTCTCAAGAGCAGAGATGTCTCTCTCCATACAAAGATTCAACTTGTTCAAGCCATGGTATTTTCAATAACATCTTATGGATGTGCAAGCTGGACAGTAAAAAAGATAGACAGGAAGAAAATTGATGCCTTTGAATTATGGTGCTGGCGGCGAATACTGTGTGTACCATGGACTGCCTGAAGAACAAACCAGTCGGTAGTAGAGGAGATCAAACCTAAGCTTTCTTTAGAAGTTCAGATGATAAGACTTCGACTTTCATACTGTGGACACATCATGTGAAGAGAGAGATCATTAGAGAAAGACATCATGCTTGGCAAGATAGAAGATCAATGCAAATGAGGAAGGCCAGCAATGAGATGGATCGATACAATAACAGCAGACGGGTACCAGTCTGTCAACAATGAGCCGCCTGACTCAAGACCGAACACAAATTAGGATAGCTATCCAGAGGGTCGCCATGAGTCGACTCCGACTCAACGGCACTTAACAACAACAACATACTGGTTCTTCATTTCAAGGGCAGTACGAATTAGTAGTAGTAATAGTGACTCTGGGCCTCTTCGCTGTGTAGTGCTGGCTGTAACTGCTGTGACTCCATTGTCCTTTTCCACTAGTGACTTCTTTCTAAGGTGGGCTTGGTTGCAGCATGCATGTGAATGCTGCTTCTGTACTAGTTTGCGCATGTGTTCCGGGCCCATGCGTTTCAAACTTTTGTTTTTGTAGTAACATGGGAATTTATTGGTGGAAATTCCATTTTAAACCAGTAATGGACCCTACTTATTTTTCAGAACCTTGATTCAGCTGGCAGAATCTGCTTCACTGTTGTGTCCAAGATCAGGAAAGGATTTGTCATTCAAAATCCATTCCTGGTTCTGATGGCGATGCTAGCCAATGCAAAGGAGCTGGGCCTAGATATTCTTTGACAGGTCTGTTATGGCATAGCAACCTGGAGCAGTCCTGACCACTTAAGCCCACTGGGGCCTCTGAGCAGGCACATGGTTTCTATGGGAACAAGCAGGAAGTCGGTCCTCATATGGGTGACGGCAGCACCAACGGAGCCCCCGCAGTAATCTCTCCCCAGCTTTCAAAGAAAGCCTTTGAGAGATACACCGTGGTGCCCTTACCGCCTAAGGGTGTCATCTTGCCTCAGCCTCCTTTATTCTGTGGAGCCCATCAAATGTGTATCTGTTCCTCTCGGAAGAAGTTGATGGTTTTTGTTTTAAAATTTGCTGCAGCAGGCATTAGTACCCGACACCATGCCTGGCTACAGTCGTCCGAGCTGGAGCAATGGGTACTTTACAAACCGGTCAATGTCCCCTGCTAGGGAGAGAACCTCTTTGGCAAACCCATGACTGACAAGGCTGCCGAGTTGGAGTCAGACTACCTCACAAGGACCAGGCTCTCCAAAAAGACCTCTGACCCTTCCCGAAGGAAGGCTTCGAGCAGAAAATCCTCATTCTCGAAGAGGAAAGCTTACAGAAACTACCTCCAGTACCCGGCTTTCCCAGCTCCCCAACAGGGCCAGTAGGCCAAGGGACAGGGGCATGGCCTGTGTAAGTACTTCCCGGATGTTTTTTTGACTCCTTGGGCATATCTGTTCTTCCTTCAGGAGGCACAGCCCTGAAGCACATGGGGGGTGGGGGGGGGGTCATCTGGTAGATTACACCCACAGGTGGCCTGCCATCACCACCGATGCGTGGGCCCTCCAGGTGGTCAGGGAGGGAGCTCCTCCATCTCCTACAGACGCTCCCACCATTCTTCCTGGGAGAGCCCCCCAGGACTCCCCTTCACTGAGCCCTGCTCCAGCAGGATCTTGCAGGCCTTTTAGCAAGCAAGGCAGTTGAATCCGTTCCTGCCCATCTGAGGGGCAAGGGGTTCTACTCCTGCTATTTCCTGGTTCCCAAAAAGGGCCAGAGGGTTTCGTCTCATCCTAGACCTGCGGGACCTCAACAGGTTTGTGGTGAAGGTGAAGTTCAAGGTGCTCTCCCTTGGAATTTTGCTTCCATTCCTCCAGTAGGTAGACTGGCTATGCTTCTTGGACTTAAAGGATGCGTACACGCACATCCTTATCCATCTTCTCCATAGGCAGTGTCTTCGCTTTGTGGTGGGCGGGAGTCATTACCAGTGCAGAGTGCTCCTCTTAGGGTTGGCCACCGCCCCAAGGGTATTCACCAAGTGCCTGGGGGTCTTCATCTTCCCTTATCTGGATGACTGGTTGGTAAAGGGCAGTACCACTGCTGAAGTGCGACAGGCTGCACAATCATTATCCTAGAGCACTTGGGGTTCATAGTCAACTACCCAAGTCTCATCTCCAGCCAACTCAAAACCTGGAGTTCAAAGGGGTGCAGCTGGACATGGTCCAGGCAAGAGCTTTTTTCCTCAAAGGACAGGGCCCTATGCCTCCAGGTGCTTTCAGAGGGTACCCAGCACCGCTGCTCAGTGTCTGCCCGACACATGCTCCGCCTATTGGGACAAACAGTGTCAACAGTGCATGTCACGCCTGGACTCTAGCGGGTGTCCCAGTGGGCACTCTGCTTTTTGGTCACAGGCCACGGGGTGCCTGCGAGACAGGGTGATAGTCACCACTCCACTGGCCGACTCTCTCGGCTGGTGGCAACACCCTCACGCTCAGCTGGCTGGGATGCTTTTCTAGACTCCCACACCGCAGAGGATCCTCACAACATATGTTTCAAAATTGGGGTGGGGAGCCCACTGCGGTGACCTCTGCACTCAGGTCAGTTGGTCGCTAGCATAGAGCCTCCAGCAGATCAACCTCTTGGAGCTCTGGGCTGCTGCCTTAGCCCTCTGGGCTTTTCACCACCACCTGCAGGACCAACTGGTACTGGTCCAGACCGACAATCAGGTGGCGGTGTTCTACTTAAGCAAGCATGAGGGCATGGGGTCGTCCCTCCTTTGCCAGGAAGCTGTGAGCATCTGCATTTATGACAGTAACAACGGGATGCTCCTGCAGGCAGTATACCTCCTGGGCCAAGACAATGCCCTGGCGAACCCACTCAGCCGGGTCCTCCTGCCACTCAAGTGGAGGCTGGACCACAGAGTTGCCCAAAAGTATTCAAACACTGGTGGCTCCGACAAATGGATATTTTTGCCAGCCCAGCCAATGCCCAACTGCCCCATTTTCAGTTCTCGGTAGCTGCACCCTTGTGGTGGATACCTTCCTGATCTCATGGGCAGAGGGCCTCATTTATGCCTTCCTGCCCAAGCCCCTGATTGCCAAGACTCTCTTCAAAGTCCAATACGACAGGGCCAAAGTGTTCCTGATAGCTCCATGGTAAATATGTAAATAGTTCTTGTTCGAGACAGTTATACTAATGTTCAGAAGTTACTTGTCTTAACCATATGTACTTATGTTAAAAAGTTCAGTTCCATGTAAACAGTTGAAAGACACTGTCATCCTATGTTTACTGTAAACTGTCCTGAATCGAAGGACAGTATATAAACACTGTTAAATAAATAAATGGTTTCCCCTGCTTCTCTGCCTGTCCACGGTGCCCCTGGTTGCCCTGGGGTGTGACCCAGGTCTATTGATACAGGAAGAGGGTGCTCTCCTGCCATCCCAACCTGGGGTCCTTGATGCTCACAGCCTGGCCACTGAGCGGGTAACCCTGGCTCTCTACAGAGGTGTTTCTGGCCTCTCATAAGACCTCCACCTGCCGGGCATATGTCTTCAAGTGGCGGAGGTTTTCCTTCTGGTGCGTGAAGAGGCGGATCAATCCCTTCTGCTCTGTTCAGCTGATGCTGCAGGATCTGTTTCACTTCTCTCAGACAGGCTTTAAGTCTAATTGAGGGCAAAACCTCTCCGCTCAGCCGTTAGTGACTCGCTTCCTGAGAGGTTGTCTCCTCTCAAAGCCCCCCTTCCGTCCCCCCGGTGGCGGAGTGGGACTTGAATGTGGTACTCTCAAAGCTTACCGCACCACCTTTTGAGTCTCCCTGCTCCTGCCACCTTAAGTATCTCACTTGGAAGATGGTTTCCCTCATGGCGCTCATGTCTGTCTGCTGTGTCTGCGAGCTCCAAGCATTGGTGGCAGACCCAGTGTACACTAGGTTCTATAGGAACAGGGTCAAGGATGTGAACAGGATGGAGTCGGTGCAGAGGGTTGCTACTAAAATGATTAATGGGCTTCATTATAAAGCATATGAGGACAGACTTAAGGATCTTAATATGTACACCTTAGAGGAAAGGCGGGATAGAGGTGATATGATTGAGATGTTTAAATACCTCCATGGCATAAATGTTCAGGGAGAGAGCCTCTTTCAATTGAAAGTAAGTTCTGCTACGAGGGGACATGGGATGAGGGTGAAGGGAGATAGATTCAGGAGTGATATGCGGAAATATTTCTTTACAGAAAGAGTAGTGGATCCGTGGAATAGTCTCCCAGTGGAGGTGGTAGAGATGAGGACAGTAACTGAATTCAAAAAAGCATGGGACCAACACAGAGGATCTCTAAAGGTAGAAAGTGGACTGTTGTAGTTGTTGTTATGGAAGGACAGACTAGATGGGCCTTGTGGTCTTTTTCTGTCATCATGTTTCTATGCTCCGCACGCACCCCAAGTTCTTCCCAAGGTGGGGTACCCATTCCACCTTAACCAGCAAATGGTGCTACCCACCTTCTTTCCATGGCCTCACGCCAGCAGGGCGGAGGCTGTCCTTCATACGCTGGACTGCAAGCGGGTGCTTTCCTTCTACCTGCAGCGCATCCAGGGCCAACGCCGAGCTTCTCAATTCTTTGTCTCCTTTGACCCAGCTGGTTGGACGGCGGTCTCTAAACGCATCCTGTCCTCCTGTGCAGCAGAATGCATCACCTTTGACTGTGAGCATGCTGGTCTCTCGCTGGAGCACTGTCACAGCATGCAGCATCCAGGCCACGGTGACCTCCATGTCAAATCTGTGTTCTGTTCCCTTGTTGGAAATTTGCCGGGCCGCCACCTGGTCCTCAATCCCATACCTTTGCAGCTCATTACTGCCTGGAGAGGGAGTCCCGTCAGGACAGTGCCTTTGGCCAGGCAGTATTCTGTCATTTGTTCGGGGTTTAGGCAACTCCTACCCTTATGGTGTTCGAGCTACCAGTGAACTGGTTCCTCGCTGGACACTTGGGTTGCTCGTGGTATGTTGTCTTCCGACTCAGTTGCTGCTGCTCACGGCTCACCTTTTCTGGTCACCTGTGTCTTACAGATTTTTTTTGAGGAGCCTGTAGCTGGGGAGTCCCATATATGAGGACTGACTTCTGTTTGTTTGCAGAGCAAGTGTAGTTAATCACTAGTAGCAGGTGTTCTCCAGGACCAAGCAGGAAGTCAGTCCTCACATATGGGTGACGTCGGCGCCGACGGAGCCCTCGCGGAGCAATTTTCCCCAGCTTTCAAAGAAAGCCTTTGGGAATTGCAGCACGCATGCGCGGTCGCCTTCCCGCCCAAGGGTGCCATCTTAGCCAGTCTTCTTTTTTCCGCGGAGCCCTACAGACGTACCCGTCGTGTCCCCGCAAAAAAGTTTATTTTCGTGAGTTTTTTCTCTTTTTCCTTCGGTTCGACGCCGGTCGTTTTCCTGCCCGGACTCGCGACGCCGTTGCGAGTCCTTCTCTTATTTTTCGGTTTTTCTGATTTTTGGTCAGTTTCGTTTTCGGTTTTTCACTGGCAGCCCGGTCCTTTGACCTTGCAGGGGCCCTTTTTCCCCCGATGGCTGCCAGTGGTTTCAAGCGGTGTGGTCAGTGTGACAAAAATATGTCACTCACTGACACACACGATAATTGCCTCCGCTGCCTGGGCCCAGATCATGAAGAACTGATCTGTGGAGCCTGTGGAAAAATGTCCTCAAAAGCGTTGAGTCGGCGGCATCAGCGTGATAGAATCTTCGCTGACCCCAGCCGTACCCGGACCTCGTCGGAGGCCTCGGCATCCAGAGGCTCCAGCTCTGACCATCGCCGAAGCTCCTCCGACAGGGGTTCTCCCTCCGGAGACCATCGACGGAAGACAAAACCCGCGAGGGCGGCGTCGGTGGACGCTCCTGGCTCCGCGAGGGCCAGGTCGCATAGCCCCGATAGCCGTCCCGGGTCTGTGGAGAAGGAGCGCCTCTCGAAGCGACCTCGCCTGGAGTCGGAGTTGCCTGCTCGGGTAAGTCCTGTAGTCCTTCTGGACTCGCCTCCGAGAGGTCCGACGTCGGGCCCGATGCCGTCGGGGCCCGAGTCGGGGACTGCTGGGTCACCTGAGGTCGGACTCAGGTTGACGGCCTTGGAGAGCAGACTATCTGCCTTCATGGACCAGCAGCAGGCACTGATCGCTAGCCTCGCTGGCGCCGCTGCCCCGACCGCCGGGACGTCGACGTCCAAGTCGACCCCGGAGACCGAGCCGATCCTCGAGTCCATGCGAACTCGAGTCGATCCTCGGTCGAGGTCACCCTCAGCCTCCCGTTCGGGACCGAGGTCGTCGCCGCCGACTCCCTCGGCGTCGGGGCGGCCGACGCCTCCGCCTGCCCGAGCCGACCCCACCGATTCCTCCTCGGAGTCGGTCTGGGAGTCTGAAGAGGAGGAGTCACCTGATTCCTTTCGGACTCGGTGTGTCCCCTCGGACTCACCCGAGTCCGAACCTCGGAAACAGTCCCCTCCGGAGGATGCCCGGTTCTCGGACTTCGTCAAGGATATGGCCAAGGCTTTGGCCTTCCCGGCGGATCCCGAGGAGGAGCCTCGAGCCGAAGAGCTCGACGCCCTTCAGTACGACTCTCCCGCCCCGGAGCACTTTACTGTACCGGTTTCCTCCCATGCTGGAACGACTACTCTTCCGCATGTGGGAGAGTCCGGCCTCGTCGCCGGTATTAAGCAAGCGGGTCGATTCCATCTATCGAGTCCGCAAGAGTCCTGGCTTCCAAAAAGCACAGCTACCACACCATTCCATGGTAGTGGAATCGGCCATGCATAGGCTTAAGAGCCAAAAGATGCACTCCTCGGTGCCTCCTGGCAGGGAGGCCCGTACCCTGGATGGCCTTGGTAAGAAGTGTTTCCAGGGCTCTATGCTTGCTTGTCGTGTCCAGACCTACCAGCTATACATGGGCATGTATCTCCGAGACCTGGCTAAAGAGTTAGCCGGATTCTCCGCTGGTCTGTCCGAGGAACCTTTGCGGAGGTTCCTGGCCTTGACAACTGGTATTCGGGAATGCTCCAAATTCATGTCCCGTGCAACCTATGATGGCTTTGAAGCATCGGCTCGAGTAGCCGCAGCTGGCATCGGTGCCCGCCGACAGGCTTGGCTTCAGTCATCTGACCTTGAGCCTTGGTTGCAGGACAAGTTGGTCGATGTCCCCTGCAGAGGTGAGAACCTCTTTGGCAAGCCCATGGCCGAAAAGGCTGCCCAACTCGAGACGGAGACTCTCACCAGGACTAGGCTTTCTAGGAAGACCTCCGCCCCTTCCCAGAAAAAGAAGGGCTCGGGAAAGAAGTCCTTTTACCCGAGAAAGGCGGCTGCCTATAAACACTACCCACAATATCAGGCCTCCGCAGCTCCCCAACAGGGCCAGCAGGCCAAGGGACGGGGTAACGGGTCCCGTAGGCAGCAAGCCCCCAAGCCTGCACCACCAGCCCCTGCTCAGCAGGGTGGGGGTTTTTGACTTCCTCTGCATAGCCTCTCCCCCTCAGCTGGCTCCCCCCAGCACCGGAGGCCGGCTGGTTCACTTCACCCACAGGTGGTCCAACATCACTTCAGATGCCTGGGTGCTTCAAGTCGTGCGAGAAGGATATCTTCTCCACTTCCAGCAGGTCCCTCCCTCTTATTTTCCGGGGGAACCTCCACGTCTCCCTCTGCACAGGGACTTACTCCTTCAGGAGTTAGCAAGTCTTCTTCAGGAACAGGCTGTGGAACCGGTGCCCCACCACCTGAGAGGTCAAGGCTTTTATTCCAGGTATTTTCTGATACCAAAAAGAACAGGAGGCCTCAGACCCATCCTGGACTTGCGCAACCTCAACAAGTTCCTCGTGCGGGAAAAGTTCAAGATGCTTACCCTTGGAATCCTTCTGCCCTACCTCCAGCAGGGAGATTGGCTATGCTCCTTAGATCTAAAGGATGCCTACACGGACATCCTCATCCACCCAAGCCACCGCCAATACCTAAGGTTTGTGGTGGCAGGAAATCACTACCAGTACAGAGTACTGCCCTTTGGCCTGTCCTCCGCACCGCGAGTCTTCACAAAATGCCTCGCGGTGGTGGCGGCCTATCTACGGCTTCACGGCCTCTGTCTTTCCATACCTAGACGACTGGCTCATCAGAGCATCGTCCTCTCAGGCAGTCACCTCTGCCACACAATGCACGGTGACTCTTCTGCAGTACCTGGGCTTTGTCATAAACTTCGCAAAGTCTACTTTGCTCCCCTCACAGGATCTCGAGTTCATCGGCGCAAGACTGCACACTCCTCAGGCACGAGCTTTCCTGCCCCTAGACAGGGCTCAACGGCTCATGGACCTAGCCGGCCACTTTCGCAGCCAGCCCCTGGTCTCCGCCAGGCGCTTCCTGAAACTGCTCGGCCATATGGCTTCCACCGTCCACGTGACCCCCAATGCTCGCCTGAATATGAGACCTGCTCAATGGTGCCTTCGCAAACAGTGGCAACAATCCACAGGCAGTCTGGCCGACTTAGTGCGCATCTCCGGGCCGCTGGCCTCTTCCCTACAGTGGTGGCTTCATCGGCTGAACCTGGTGCTCGGAATGCCGTTTCAGTCGCCTCAGCCGGCTCGAGTGCTGACGACCGATGCTTCCCTCATGGGTTGGGGAGCGCATTGCCAAGGGGCATGTACTCAAGGTCTCTGGACCGCGTGGGAGTCTGCTCAACAGATCAACTTCCTGGAGCTCAGAGCAATCCGTCTGGCGCTCAAGGCTTTCTCCCACCTGACTTCTCACCGGTCCGTCCTCGTCCAAACGGACAATCAAGTTGCCATGTTCTACGTGAACAAGCAGGGGGGCACAGGCTCCCTCCTTCTCTGCCGGGAAGCTCAGAAGCTCTGCTCTTGGGCCGTCGGTCACGGCATTCTTCTCAAGGCAGTTTATCTCCCAGGCCAAGAAAATTGCCTGGCGGACAAACTCAGCAGGATACTCCAGCCGCACGAGTGGCGTCTGGATCCCTTGATAGTCCAGAAACTTTTTCTGAAGTGGGGCCTCCCCACGATGGACCTCTTTGCCAGTCCTCTCAACCGGCAACTTCCTCGCTTCTGCTCTCGTCAGCCGCATCCCCTTCGGGTAGCGGCGGATGCGTTTCTGCTCTCATGGTCGGAAAGCCTACTCTATGCTTTTCCTCCCATCCCGCTAGTCTCTCGAACCCTATTCAAGGCTCTCCGGGACAAAGCGTCCATGATCCTGGTGGCTCCTCGCTGGCCCAGACAGCCGTGGTTTCCACTCCTGCTGCAGTTAGCAGTAGAGGATCCGTTCCCTCTGGGGTTTCAACCGGATCTTCTAACACAAGATCAGGGGTCTCTGCTACACCCCAACCTCAGGTCTCTCAACCTAATGGCCTGGCGGCTGAGAGGGTAGTCCTTGCTCCCCTTCTCCTGCCGGCAGAGGTGGAAGAGGTCGTCCTAGCTTCTCGGCGACCTTCTACCCGCAAATGCTACGCCCTTAAATGGCGTCGCTTCTCCACTTGGTGTGCCCAGCAGTCTCAGGATCCCTTCGCCTGCTCGGTGTCGGTGATCTTGCAGTACTTGCTCTACCTATCTAATCTGGGACTTAAGTCCAACTCCGTCAAAGTCCACCTCAGTGCTCTTTCAGCACACCATGTGCCGGTGGACGTCAGGCCTCTTTCCAGCGACCCTCTCGTAGCAAGGTTCCTCCGAGGTCTCCTTCTACTTAAACCACCTCTGCGCCCGCCAGCACCTGACTGGGATCTGAATGTGGTTTTGCAGCGGATCACCTGTCCGCCTTTTGAACCTATGGCTACCTGTTCTCTACGTTTTCTTTCTTGGAAAACCTTATTCCTGATAGCCCTCACTTCCGCTAGACGCGTAAGTGAATTGCAGGCCCTCGTGTCTGATCCCCCTTACACTCGGATCTACAAAAATAGGGTAGTCCTGCGGACTCACCCAAAATTTCTTCCAAAAGTTGTCTCCCCTTTTCACATCAATCAGGAGGTGGTACTTCCAACCTTCTTTCCCAGGCCTCACTCCAGCCGTGCTGAGCGAGTCTTGCATACCCTGGACTGTAGAAGAGCGCTGAACTTCTACCTTGACCGTACGCGGGAGCACCGTAAAGCTGCTCAGCTGTTTGTGTCTTTTGACCCCAATAAATTGGGGCTCCCGGTCTCCAAGCGTACTCTGTCCATCTGGGTTGCTGACTGTATCGCTTGGGCTTATGGGGCAGCCGGGCTCTCCTTAGAAAGTCGAGTCACGGCTCACTGTGTTCGGGCAAAGGCTACGTCAGTGGCGTACCTCCGCTCTGTTCCGCTGGCAGATATCTGCCGGGCCGCTACTTGGTCTTCGAGCCAGACTTTTGCGGTCCATTACTGTCTCGAGAGGGAGTCCCGCAGGGACAGTGCTTTCGGACAGGCAGTCCTCCGAAATCTCTTCGAGGTTTGAGCAACTCCTACCCTCCATCCTGGATGGGGGCTACCGGTGGGTGATAATTCAGTGAAGATTCCTTCCTTCTGTGCCGCTGAGCTAGAGGGAGCTCATTTTTGTGCTTAGGGTCTCCGGTAGCCTTAAGCTTGGGAGTCCCATATGTGAGGACTGACTTCCTGCTTGGTCCTGGAGAAAGCGTAGTTACTCACCTGTAACAGGTGTTCTCCAGGAGCAGCAGGAATCAGTCCTCACAACCCTCCCTCCTCCCCGTGGAGTTGCAATCATCTGCTTAAGTTTTTTTGCAAATTTTTATGCTGTCTTTTAGCTATGTCATCAGACTGGCTAAGATGGCACCCTTGGGCGGGAAGGCGACCGCGCATGCGCGCTGCAATTCCCAAAGGCTTTCTTTGAAAGCTGGGGAAAATTGCTCCGCGAGGGCTCCGTCGGCGCCGACGTCACCCATATGTGAGGACTGATTCCTGCTGCTCCTGGAGAACACCTGTTACAGGTGAGTAACTACGCTTTCTCTGGGGACAGCAAGAATCTGTCCTCACAACCCTTCCTTCTCTCTGTGGAGTTGTTGTTTGCTGTATTTTGCCGTCTTGTGCTATATCATACTGAGGCAAGATGGCACCCTTGTGCGGGAAGAGGACCACACATTCATGGTCCATCTCCCAAAGGCTGTCTTTGAAAGCTGGGGAGAGATTACTGTGTGGGCTCAGTCAGCACCGACGTCACCCATATGTGAGGACTGATTCCTAATGTCGCTGGAGAACACCTCTTACAGGTGAGTAACTACGCTTTACTGGATAGTGGACCATCCAGAGTTGAGGATCCTGGTGGTGCCACACTGGCTTCAGAAATTTTGTTAGGCCAATCTAGTGAGGCTTTTGGTGAACAGCCTTTCTTATCTATCAGGACAGGCTTTTACGCTGTGGCTTTCTTCCCTGACCGAACATCTGGCTCGCTTCTTATTTACATCTTGGCCCTTAGACGCCAATTAGGGTAGAAGGGTTACTTGTCCTAGGTAAAACTTCACTCTCTGGGAAGTATGGCAGTGAGCTCCGCCCTCTTGAAAGGGAGATGGCAATCTGTCTGTTGGACATACATCTGTGTTGGTTGCCAGCATCAAAATTGTCCCCTTGAAATGTGGTTTTGCCCTTCCCACCCCCTACCCCCCTTAGTGTTTCTTCAGGATGGGTTTGTCAAGAGTCTCGCATTGGGTTCCTTCATAGTTCAGATCATAGTGTTTTTAATCTTTTTTCGTGGCTTTTCATTCAGATGGGTTCTGCTTTCTCTAGGGCATGTGTCCCTTTCATCCACTTGTGAGCAGTCTGTGATCCCACCTTGGGATCTTAGCCTAGTTCTTCAGACTTTGATAGAGCCTCTCTTTGGGTAGTAGAAGAAAGGTCATGCTTCAGGTTCATCACTCTAGATGGTCTTGATGCCTTTGGACAGAGGGGGGTCTCGCTCCACCCAGCTGCTTCCTTCATGGTCTGCCGCGTTAACAAGTGGTTTCACTTTTATTTTCCACCAAATAGTGCAGCAGTAGAGATGAGGTTTTGCATCTGGTTTGATGTCCACAGTGTATGTCTTCATTACTTGGAAGTGGCTAACTCTTTTTCTATACACTGGGCAGAGGTTTGTAGTTACTGAACTGCATAGGGATGAGGTGGCCTCCAATTCTGGCTTGGAGTGCTGGATAAGGAAGCTATTGCCACAGCCTGTATTTTGATAGACCATCCAGTGGTGTTGCCTCTGAGAGCTCATGCAACCTGGGTACAAGTTTTTTCCTGGGTGGAGTCTAATTTTGTCAGCCTGTGGCAACAGGCTCTTCCTTCTCTACCTTGCCAGGCATTACCATTCAGTTTGCAGTGTCAGAGCGGATGTGGAGGTGTCTTCAGGCTCTATTTAGTCATAGCTTTGGCACGTCTCACTAGTCTAGACTAGTCTAACAGGACAATCTGGAAGGTGAAATTTTACTTTCCTGATGATTTCCTTTTCTAAAGTCCTGTTAGACCAGTCTAGGACCCACCCTTGGAGATCTACAGCTATCTCTGCGGTAGCAGTTGTCATAGAATTTGTGGGTGTATTTGAGGAGTTCATGTTTGGACAAATTCTTGTGTATAGTTGAATCAATTTTTGCCTCTTTCTGAGGTTGCTTGGTTATCCATGGGTTACTATCTTTGTTAATTTGGTACCATATGCTTGGTTAGATAAATACAGAAGAGTGTCCCAAGCTGCACCAACCTTTGTACCAGTGATGTCATTAGAAGGTTTTAGCTTTTCTCTATCTGCTGACAGGTGACACTACCCACTAGGCTGGACTCGTCTAGCAGGACTCAAGGAAAGGAAATTATCAGGCAAGTTCAATTTCACTTTATCCACGTTTAATGGAAACTGTCTCTTCATCCATTAGTATCCAGGTTCATGAAGAGGTTATGGAATACAATTTCCCCCATGTAATTGCTGTTGAAATAACAGAATATGGATCAGCCCAAAAGCTCAGGGGGTGGGAGGTGTGCACTGTCATGCAGAGGGTCCCAGCATAGGTTCCCAGATTGGAATTTCAATACCCTAGCTTTGGAGGCACCATTTGTAGTTCCTCGGAGAGCAAGATAGATGGTGTGATTGTGAGTGACACCTGGTGCTTCTGTTTAGAGCCCGTGTTACAGGGTTCCAGAAAGAGCACTAGTGCAGGGCTTCCAACCTCTGCACCATTGCTGCTATAATATACTACGATCAGTTGGATAAGTGCATATAAAGTGGGGAAAATCTTACAAGTAACTATGAATAAAGGCATTTAGCACTCATATCTTGGCACTTATACCAGTGGAGCTAGAAAAGAGAGATGGGATTGCAGAACAAACTCCACATCTGTCGTTAGTATTTCACATGTTCTCTATCCATTGTCCAAGAGGACCTCGCCTTCATACGATATGCATGAACTTGCAATACATTTTACTTTGTAATTCTGTCGGAGTCCATTTCCTTTTAGTCTCTGGAGTTGTGTACTTGGCTTTGACATTGAACTACATTTTATGTAGTACTAGGTATGAAGTTGCATATCACAGCTTGCAACTGGTGTCTAAAAGTTTAGGCTTAGCATACTACTTGGGCAAGATTACCTGCACTATCTAGTACATTATAGGAAGTACTTCTCTTGGGGCAGTTTCTCCAAATGGATTAGTTTCTCACGTATCTCACTTCTAGACCAGGGTATGTGGCATATGATCTCTCTCAAATTTTTTGCTAATGCTCGGTGTAGTACTTGCATTGTGCCATAGAGCCCTTCCTTCTGGAGTTTGTAAGATGCAACATGTATGGGTAGTTAAGATATGCTTGGAACTTCTTCTTTATCAAGCTTCCCAATATAGTGGCTCCCAATATAGTGGAAAATATTTCTGTATCTTTCTGCCACATTTTCTTGGTCTCTGACTGCATTTCTTGGTACTTCAGGAACTTCTCTCTCTACTTGTGATTCACAGAATAGTCACTTGGAACCGGCACCTCTATTGTCAGTGCTGTTGAGGTGTTTTTCTCCTTTACCACCGTCAGGTTCCTCGCATCCAGTTTTCTTATTTGTCGGAAAGGGAATGTCCCAAGCGATCATAACCTCTTCAGTGTGGCTACTGCTACGGCCTGATGCAGATGCAAGTAATAAGCTGTTGGAGGAGGCATGAGCATTAGTGCTTGAGAGACGTGTTTTCTTCTTTTTGTTCCATTTTCAGTGACAGTTCAGTTCCATCTCCAGGAACAAGCAGGAATGAGTCTTCACATGTGGGTACGTCGGCGCCGACGGAGCCCACACGGGAATGCTCCCCAGCATCCAATCAGAAAGCTTTTGGAAGCATCCCTCGCGCCTGCGTGGTGACTTCCCGCCTTTCCCACTGCCTCTCCCCAGTTTTCGTTTTTCCGCGGAGCCAGCAGGACGTACCTCCTGTCACCGCAGAAACTTTTTTCTCTTAAATCCTTATTTCTTGTTTTCTTTTGGTCGCGGCCGTTCTCCCGCCGATACCGGCACCGCCGGTGCTTTGTTCTTTTCTTTTAACCACTTAGAGGGTTTTTTTTTTTCTCCAAGTCCCTTCTGAGGCCTACCAGGCCTTTCCAGCATGGAGTCTTCTTCCCCTAAGAAGTGCCTCCACTGTGGAGACTTAGTTTTCTTTTTAGACTCCACTGCCTGGTGTCTATCCTGTTTGGGTCCTGACCCTTTTTCCCCCGGTCCATCGGGCTTTAGTATTGGGAGAAGACCTTCTCTTTTTCGGGTATCCCTCGATGCCGTTTTTCCTCCTGAGATGAGGACATCGATTTATTCTTCTCTCCAGGATCAGGTAACCCACAAACAGTCTGTTAAGACTAGCCAATTCTTGAGGGGTAAGTCTCATGCCCAGCATGACGACGGCTCTGGCCTTCCCCTCAAGATCCCTTTGGCAATAAAACCCCGGCGGGAGTCTTCGGGCTCCAAAGCATCCACGGGGTTTCAGGTTGTTCCTGGGGTTCACTCCTCACAGAACATACCTGAGCCATGCTCGGGGGTGGTATCCGCTTCGAGCGGTACCGATCCCCCGGCATCGGCACGGGCGTCGAGTGCCCCACTCTTCGCCATGGATCGTCAACTGGTGTCCTCGGTGCCTTCGGGGCCGATCGATTCGACCCAGTCTGGCTTTTCTGCATCCCAGCCATGCGCGGGGTTGGTACTGGCTTCGAGCGGTACCGATTCTCCGGCGTCAGCACTGGTGTCGAGTGCTCCGCTCTTCACCAGGGATCGTCATCTGGTGTCCTCGGTACCCTCGGGGCCGATCGATCCGACCCAGACTGGCTTTCCTGCACCCCGGCCATGCGTGGGGTTGGTGCCGGCTTCGGGCGGTGCCGATTCCCCGGCATCGACGCCGGTGTCGAGTACTCCGCTCGTCACTAGGGATCGTCATCTGGGGTCCTCGGTGCCTTCGATCTATTCGACCCAGACTGGCTTTCCTCTGTCCCTGCCAGCCCGCGGGGTTGGTTCCGGCTTCGAGCGGCGCCGATGCCCCGGCATCGGTGTCGAGTGTTCCACTCTCCACCGGAGCTCGTCGTCGGGTATCCTGGGCCTCGGGGCCGATCGATACGCCCCAGATGACTTTTCCTCTTTCTATGCCATGCTTGGAGGGGGTACCGGCTTCGAGCGGTACCTATACCCCGACATCGGCACCGGTGTCGAGTGTTCCTCTCTTCACTGAGCGTCGTCTTCGAACGTCCTCGGTGCCTTCGGCACCGATCAATGCGATTCCGATTGACTTTCAGGGATCGGCATCGTCGACACCACCACCGACGTCGGTGCCCTCTAGACGGGCATCGATAACCTCGCTCGGTTCGATGCCCAGTCTGGAATCTATATCCAGTCTAGATGACTTGGTTCCGACATGTTTCAGAACTGATCCCTGTCCCTTCCGGCTACGCAGTACCAAGGATAATCACCAAAGCTCTCTGGTTGCATCGGCACCGCTTCGGCAACCTCCACTGCCTGCTCCGAGGGCATTGCCGTCCCCGATGCCGATGTCTATTCCTGTAGTTTCATCGGTGCCATCGATCCTTTCTATGCCTAGCTTGGAATCGATACCGGGAACCGACGATGCAGTACTAACTGCCTCGAATCGGAACTGTCGGTATCATCCTCCCATCTAGCAGGATTCCTTTTGTGCACTAGTCCTGTAGGTCTTCTGGTGTTCAAGCTGCTCATTCAACCTCAGCCTACCCAGGAATAGTTCCTCTGGGAGATCCTTCTTTTCAGAAATTTCTCCTTGACATGGCAGCCCTTCTTGCCATTCCTATTCCTGGTCCTACTCTTAACCAAGGTCCTGCAGAAAAAGCAAACATAATGCTTCCTTTACATCCTTCTTTGCAGGACCTTCTTCTGGGGATTTGGCAGTCACATTTACAGGTTCCTGCGCCTTCTACAGCCAGAACTCCAAAAAACTCACTCTAATGCAACAATGTTTGTTTCTTTATCAAAATGACATGTGACACTTCTGTTGGTGCTAATATGGAACGGAGGTGGCAAGGTCTCAGCTCACTCGGGCAAAGGCACAAATAATCAGGACAAAAGTCCAAATTTTACTGCCATCAAAAAGCCCATTAACATCAACGACCTATTGCCTCCCCCACCATATGCACATTTAAACACAAATGGTAGCAGAAAATACGTTTTCAAATGCACTTGCGGTCCAGCCCCCACCATATGCACATTTAAACACAAATGGTAACAGAAAATACGTTTTCAAATGCACTTGCGGTCCAGCCCCCCTATGTTATCACACTTAGCTTGAAAAAACATCTTGAGGTACTTGGACCGCAAACTGCTCCCCGACGTCAACCATAGAGCTCCCATACGTTTCGCAATCAAATCGCTGCATCAGGGGAATTCTGCTGCAAAACAGAAACCTTAAATACTTTAATGATACTTGACATGCATTCTAAAGACTCATCTCCCCTGTAGTCTTTAGTTTTTGCTGTTCCTCTGCAACTCTTCTCTTCTCAACTCCGACCCCCCATCCCTCAGGGGATGCCGGGGATCCAGGTTGGGAAAATGCCGTCCTGTCCAGGGATACGCATTTTATGGGATCTCCCCTGGCACCCTCAGCTTGGGAGTCCCCACATGTGAAGACTCATTCCTGCTTGTTCCTGGAGATAGCACAGTTACTTACCTGTAACAGATGATCTCAGGGAACAGCAGGAATTAGTCTTCACAACCCTCCCAGGAAAAAGATTTAGGCGTCATTGTGGATACCTTGTTAAAACCCTCGGCCCAGTGTGCAGCAGCGGCCAAGAGAGCAAATAGAATGCTAGGTATGATAAGGAAAGGAATGGAAAATAAAACAAAAGACATTATAATGCCTCTATATCGTTCCATGGTGAGACCGCACCTTGAATATTGTGTGCAATTCTGGTCGCCGTATCTTAAAAAGGATATAGCGATTTTAGAAAAGGTACAGAGAAGAGCCACCAAAATGGTAAAGGGGATGGAAGGCTACTCCTATTAAGAAAGGCTAAAAAGGTTGGGGCTCTTTAGCCTGGAGAAGAGACGGCTGAGGGGAGATATGATAGAAGTCTATAAATTAATGAACGGAGTGGAACGGGTAAACGTAGATCGATTGTTTACCTTATCAGAATATGGAAAGACTAGGGGACATGCAATGAAGCTACAGGGTAAACTATTTAAGACTAATAAAAGAAAATATTTTTTCACTCAACGTGTAATCAAACTCTGGAATTTGTTACCGGAGGATGTAGTAAAGGCTGTTAGTGTAGCTGGGTTTAAAAAAGGTTTGGACAAGTTCCTGGAGGAAAGGTCCATAAACCATTATTAAGAAGGGACCCAGGATATCAATGCTTGAACCAGTACAAGCATTGTGGAACCTGTGTCCCTTGGGGAAACTGCTAGGTACGTATGACCTAGATTGGCCACTGTTGGAAACAGAATGCTGGGCTTGATGGACCTTGGTCTGACCCAGTATGGCATATCTTATGTTCTTATGTTCTTATGTTCTCCCACCTCCCCTAGGAGTTGTATCTATCTATTTCCTTTCCTCTTCCTCTCCTTCTGTCTCAGCTATGAAACTCAACTGGGGAGAGGCAGTGGGAAAGGCGGGAAGTCACCACGCAGGCGCGAGGGATGCTCCCAAAAGCTTTCTGATTGGATGCTGGGGAGCATTCCTGTGCGGGCTCTGTCGGCGCCGACGTACCCACATGTGAAGACTAATTCCTGCTGTTCCCTGAGATCACCTGTTACAGGTAAGTAACTGTGCTTTACATGTGTGTGTGGGGGGGGGGGGGGGGAAGGTGGTAGCAAGGGAGGAAGAGTTGGAAAAAAGTGTGTGGTTTTACCTAGGAATTTTAGGTTTTTATTCTAGATGGAGTAGGGAGAAGGGGCACTTATGAAAGCAAAATTAACTAGTCATCTTGTACATGAGTGTCAGATTGTTCCGTAAGTATGTGCCACTAACAGGAAATGAAAAGAAAAATCTTCTGACTAATACAAAACTACAGGAAAGGCACACTGGCAAGTGCATGATTTCTAGAAAGATAATGTTGGAAAATACTGATCAAACGTCTTCTCACCCTGTCCATTTCCCACATTGCCACAAGCTGAATATATTTTCTGAAATTCAGTAAGTTTGGTAGTGAAAACTCTTTTTTGGCTAGTGTAATTGAGCCCGAAGTTTTCATGTTCATCCCAAGGCATATAGAAACTAAGTTTTTGTAGGTACCTACCCATTTTTAATTTTCTCATTTTTTACTGTATCCTTTTCTACTTAATCTATATTCCTTATCGTCAGTCCAGACCTATTGGGTAGTCGCCCTCCTCCAGCAGCTGGGGACTGAGCATGTCAGAATTCTGATATCACAGGTGAAGAGCTCCCTCTACCCTTCCAGAAGCCAGTATCTCAGTCCCCAGAAACTGGAGCAGGGGCTTTAGTGGTGAACTCCACTGAAAGGCATTAGAGAATAGAAATTTAAAAAAAATAAAAAATAAATTCAATTGCACATAGGACTCATTGAGTATCTGAGGAAACCGTTCCCATAAGGCTGGTTATTTGATGGTGAGACTGACAGGAGCTGGCAGATTGATAGAGACAGAACTGCCCTGCCCATTGGGACCCTTGAGTGAGTTAGGAGGCCCTTGGGAGATACTACCTGGTGGTTCCAAGTCCCTTATCCCCCTCCCCCAGCCAGACAGTCCAGGTTCAAAACAGTGAGTAGAGGTGTCCTACTTATGTTTTGGGAACAATTTCAGATGAGACTGCCTTTTTTATTTTTTTTATTTTTTTCAAGGCACTTTGTGTCCGGGTGTTTCAGTCGGCAGACAGTGCATTGTGGTGTGTGTGTGTGTGATCTACGTGCTTCGTGATAGTCACTGTTTCTTTGGTGACTGCGGGGGTAAGAAGCTACCTGTTGGGGCATAGGTTAGCAGTCCGGAGGGCGCTGGTATCACTCCTCAGCTTTCCCGTGGCTGCTGCTGGTGCATGCTGTTGGCTCCCTTGAGATGGGGGGTGCGTTTTAGGTACTTTTTGTTTTTTGCCGGTCCTGCAGCAAGCAAGAAGTCTGAGCATTTTTTCGGTTCACAGAGATGTCAGGCACTTCGGAGAAGCCAGAGTTGGGGGTGGGGGTGTGTGGGGGGGGGGGGGTTCAGCGGTTCCTGTGGTTTTGGCGGGAACCACAGCCATTTCAGCACAGCAGCCATTTCCTCTCAGAAAGGAAAGCAGAGCAAAAAGCGCACTAAGCACACTGCGGATCAGCGTTCAGTATCTGGGTCAGCTACAACAGACAGTAAAGACTCTATGAAGGTTGTTTTTTCCACCGGTTTTTATTTTATCGATTCATAGAGCATATCTGTTAAAACGAAAGCAAGCCAACATGGCTCCCTCAGTCTCACCTAAGATCCTCATTGACCTCTGAGCCTGAGGCAGTGCAGGATATCACTGCTCAGCTTGAGGAGCCTACCGATAAGAAGCAAAGGTTAGAGGAGGAATTTTGAGGGGTGCCTAATTCCTCTATGCCCCAGGCTTCTGAGGAGGTGGGGGAAGGGACTCTCAGACCTTCGGGGGAACCGGGAAGATAGCGCTGCCAGCGAGTAATTTATAAGTGCTGCTAGTTCCTCCTTATGAAAAACACAGAAGACATGAGGATCCTCCTCTGAGGGATCTCCCCCTCTTTCCTCATGTCCAAGTTTTTCATAAGAAGGAGCTAACGGCACTTATAAATCACTTGCTGGCAAAACTGAACATCCAACCTGGCTCAGTACAGATGGAGGAACCCTTGCAAGACCCACTGTTGCAGGGGTTTGAGGTTGCAATGATTAAGAAGATGATTGAGACTGAGTGGGACGTTCCAGAGGCTGGCTTGCATGGGGGGGTAGAGCTCTGGGTCATCTCTGCCCAATTCCTGAGGAAGAGAGAACTTTTGAAGATACCTAAAGTGGATGCTCCGGTGTCTGCAGTCACTTAAAAAAAAAAAAAAAAAAATCGCCATGGAATGTGGAGCAGTGTTGAAAAATCAAGACTGTAAGCTCGAGGCCTTTGATACCAGTGCCTTGACCACTTCAGGTGTCTATTTGTAGAACTTAAGTGATCCAGGCCTCTGTCCGCTGGCTCCTGGGGCTAGCAGCAGCTGACTGAGACTAGCAGATGGTGTCAGGAGGCAGCCAAGCTAGAGTCAGCCTCGGTGTATTTCGAAGATGCCTTTTGTGACTTGGTCCAAGCCTCGACTAAGACCATAGCATCCATCATTGTGGCTTGCCGCTTTATGTGGTTGAGAAACTGGGCAGCTGATGTCGCTTCCAAGACTAGGCTCAATAAGTTGCCTTTCAAAGGAGATTGCTTTTCGAGGAAACCCTGGATAAGTTAAGGACGTTGGGGATGCCAAGTATGCTCGTTGCTGAAAGATAAATCTAAGGAGCCAAGGCAAGGGAGTGTTGGTAGAGGGCAACCCAAGGGTTATCACAAATTTTGTGTGTCCCGGTTTAGTTCTTTTGCATGGTTTTTATCTCCAGGAACAAGCAGGAATGTAGTCTTCGCATATGGGGTATCGTTGGTACTGATGGAGTGTGTGTGGGAACGCTTCCCTGCGTGCTGCCT
Organism: Ichthyophis bannanicus; assembly: GCA_033557465.1. Lineage (NCBI taxonomy): Eukaryota > Metazoa > Chordata > Amphibia > Gymnophiona > Ichthyophiidae > Ichthyophis > Ichthyophis bannanicus. The sequence goes on along the minus strand of CM066042.1, from coordinate 251,862,559 downwards.
TCCCGCCTTTCCCAACTGCCTCTCTCCAGTTCTTTGTTTTCCGCGGAGCCAGCAGGTCGTCGTCCCTGTCACCGCAGAAAATCTTTTCTTTTTTGTGGTCGCGTCTGCCTTCCTCGATGCTTTACCGGTACCGCCGGTGGTTCTTTCTTTCTTTCTTTCTTTCTTTCTTTCTTTTCTTTAAAAAAATAAAAAAATAAAAAAAATATAAATCTATCTATTTGTCTGTCTATCTATAGATATATATATACTTAGTATTCCTTTTTCCAGGTGCACGTGCCATTTTGGGCCTTAGGCCCAAAATTCCTCCACAATGGAAAAGCCCTCTTTGGGTTTCAAAAAAGTACACCAAGTGTGGCGGTACTATCTCCGTCACCGACACCCATGAGTGGTGTCTCAAATGTTTAGGTCCTGACCACTCCATCACGGAATGTATGGCCTGTGCCATGATGTCTAAAAGGTCGGCAGAACCGAGCTGCTAAGCTCAGTACCCTGTATCTCCAGGAACAAGCAGGAATGAGTCTTCACATATGGGTATCGTTGGTACCAACGGAGCCGGCGCGGGAACGCTCCCCAGCGTCCAAAAGGAAAGCTTTTGGGAGCATCCCACAGCGCCTGCGCGCTGCCTTCCCGCCTTTCCTAACTGCCTCTCTCCAGTTCTTCTTTTCCGCGGAGCCAGCAGGTTGTGTTTCCTGTCACCGCTGAAGAATTTCTTATTTTATTTTATTTTTCTTTAGTCGCGTGTCTGCCTTCTCGATTCCGGACCGGTACCACCGGTCTTTTTTCTTTCTTTAAAAAAAAAAAAAAAAGACAGAAAACTACAGTGTACTTTTTTCTTCTGGGGCTTTAGGCCTACAGATATATTTTTCCTCATGGAAAAACCCGCCTCCGAGTTTAAAAAGTGCACTAAGTGCAGCAGCACTATTTCTGTCAGACACCCATGACTGGTGTCTAAAATGTTTAGGTCCTGACCACTCCATAGCGGATTGTGAGTCCTGTTCTATGATGTCTAAGAGAGGGTTACAAAATCGGGCAGCCAAGCTCAGTGCCCTGTTTCCCTCCGATGCAGCTTCTGTGGCATCGATGTCTTCCAGGGCTGCTTCTTCATCCCATGGATCTCAGGTAACCAAACTTAAATCTGGCCAGTCCTCAGAGTTCATCTCCCTCTAAGTATCGAGGTGCCCCCGGGCTTACTCTTGAGGAATCCACACCGGCAAAATTACCCCGGCGGGAGGCTCCGGCTTCCGAAGCTCTACCTATGGGGTCACAGGTTGACATCGATGGCTCGGCCTCGACCGATCACCTGTTACAATGTTCTGGGGTACCGGCGGTTAACACCAGTACTGACATCCAGACATTGGTGGCGTCGATGGATCAGAATATTCTGACCATGCAGCGTGCCATCACAGCATTCATACAAGCTGCGACGCCTCCGGTACCGCAACAAACCCCGTTGTCGGTACCGATCCTGGTACCGGATCCGAAATCCGTTCCGATACCTGTACCGCTTGCATCGACATCAGCGGTACGCTATCCAGTGATGCCTATCAGTACCAACTCGGTACCGATTACTCCCGATATCGATACCTCCCGGTACGCGTATCGGGCTGTGCGAGAGCATCCAGACAGTCGATACTTCGATTCCTCTGAAGACTCTGATACATCAGAGGCCTCAATTGAAGCATCGGGGATCCTTCCTCAGGAATCCTCTTCTCCAAAAAGGAGAATGTCTCCTCCTGAAGATTTTGTCTTTTCAGGACTTCATTAGGGAGGTGGCCAAAGGCCTGTCCATCTCAGTGACCTCTGAAACTGAACCTAGAGCCAAAAAATTAGATATCCTGCAATATCCTAAGGCTCCTAAAGAGGCAGCCACCTTACCAATACATGAGATTCTTTATGATCACATGTTGGGCATATGGGAGACTCCTCTTTCCACCTCCCCTCATTCCCGAAGGTTGGACACCATGTATCGTGTTCCTCCTTGTCCTGGGTTTCATAAGACTCAGCTTCCTCACCACTCCATTGTGGTAGAGTCTGCTATGAAAAAGATCAAGAGTACAAAAAGGCACTCCTCTGCTCCTCCAGGAAGAGAATGCAGAACCCTAGATGCCTTTGGCAGGAAAATCTTCCAGGCCAGTATGCTTGTAGCCAGAATCAACTCCTATAGTTTCTATATGGGGATGTTTCTAAAAAGTTACAGATCATCTACAAACCTTATTGCCTTTTATGTCAGAAGATAAGAGAAGAATATGTCACCTGGCTTAAACATGCACAGGATGTATCCACGTTTTCCAACCGTGCAGCCTTTGACTCTTTTGAGGGTGCCAGTAGAGCCTCGGCTATTGCCATAGGTGCACGCAGAGTTGCTTGGTTGCAAGCCTCTGATTTAGAATCCTGGGTACAGGATGGTCTAGGTAACCTTCCCTGTACAGGCGAAAACCTCTTTGGCAAAGATTGGCAAGCAAAGGCCAACCAGATGGATGCTGAAAATTCTGCTTTAGATAGTCTTTCAAAGTCTACTACTGCTCCTTTTAAAAAGAGGTTGTTCAAAAAGGGATCTTTCCCAAAGAAAGGTAAACTTTCTTCTTATGGTCAGGCCTCTTCTCAAGGTCGTTTTGCTACAAAGACAGCAACAACCAAAACAGGCCAAAACCCAGGCTGCGAGGACTACTACGGCCCAACAGCCTCAGCCTCCTCAGGGCCTACTTTCCACTAGAGAACTTAACCTTTCTGGCTCTAGAACATCCAGAGCCTCTCACCATCCCAGGAAGGTTAGCTCACTTTGCTCCCAGATGGGAACAAATCACAGCAGAGCAGTGGACCCTCTCCATCATAAGGGAAGGGTACTGTCATGCAGCAGACCCTCTGGGAACGGAAGAAAATGTTTTAAACACAGAAAAAGTCAGGCACAAGCTGCAATATTTCGAGGAACCAGATAGAGGGAGCAAGAGGGACCTCCGAGAGACTGAGGAACCACGCCCCATAGGTCGTGAGGTAATGCCAGCCAGCCTCCAATCAAGGAAGAGAGGAGTACCTCTTAAAGAGAGTCTGGAAGACTGGAGAAAGAAGAGGCAGGACCCGCAGAAGTGGCAGGACCGGTGGAGGAGGCAGGACCAGCAGAATGGACAGACCCAGGAGAAAGGGTTCTCCTCAGAGATAAGGAGAGAGGAGAAGGTGTGCTCTTCAAGGAAGAGAGGTGCAGGAAGGAAGGCCAGTTCTGGAAAAGGAAGGGCTGAAGCGGTAGCCCCTGGACAGGAGTTTGGCGGAGGGCAGCAGCAGCCGCTGTGGCATGAAGAAAGGAGCAACCAAGGAGAAGGAGACACAGCTCCATCAAGAGTGAGTGCTCTTCGTCCGGAGAGGTGAAGTCATTGCTGCGACTGCAGAGAAAAGCCAACTGAAGGATGGCTGGAGAACCTAAGGCCTATTGCTCAGGCAAGTCAGAATCCCAGCCGAGGCAGGCCTCAACCCTCACCTGGAGTAGAAAAGTCAAGGATAAAAGGTAATCCATATTTTACTCGAAGCAGGTTTCAGAGTGCTGGTATATGGGGAGGACAGGGAGCAGAGGAATACTGTCCATATAAAACTGCCTATGATACAAGGTACAAGAAACGTTTACCAAATAAGAGACTTTTTAATGAGAGAGGTTTGCACGAAGCTAATGTAAAACCCTTGCAGAAGGAGGAGTGTTCTCAGTATAGGAGGGCACAGGACCGACGCCCTGAGCATTGGGAGGTCATACAAAAGTTATGTAAGAAGCCTGACTACAATTTGCCAGAAACTACTGACTCAGTTTCAGAGGCTTCCGAATTGGAACTGATGCAAGTGGAATTTGCTAAAGAGCTTTCAGATACAGAAATGGACTGTAATTACTGCACGACAGGAAACAGAGAGAAGCAGAGAAACAGAGAAGCTTGGAGTCCTTGCCTAGCGTATAAGCTATAACTTGTGGAATAGAAAATGTTTGTTTTTGTGCACCACTCTGTGAAGATAACAGTTTTTCTTTAAACTCATGTTTTACTTTTTCTTCTAACCTGAAGTAAGGACACTTGATGTTATTGCCCAACCATTTGAACCTTTGCAAGAAGGGGAATAAATGCCTTTGTTTTCCCTCCACTCTGACCTTTGTGTTCTTTGAGATTTGGTAACAAGGAGGCTACCAGGCTAAAAGTCCCTGGGCCCTGTGAAACACTTGCCAAACTTAACCTTATATATTTTTGTGTCCAACCTACCTTGGTCTATTACCCTACCAAGGTGGTGCACGTGACAGTACAAACTTCATTTCTTAAACCTTCCTCCTCACACCATGGTGAAACAGTTCAATTCTCCAACATCTCTCCTCAACCTTCTAGGTCAAGAGATTGCTACCCTTCTTGCCCAAGGGGCAATAGAAGTACCCCTTCTTCAACAGGGCTCAGGGTTCTACTCCCCCTATTTTCTCATTCCAAAGAAAACGGGGGGCTACAGACCCATATTAGATCTCAGAGAATTGAACAAGTTTCTATGCAAGGAGAAATTCAAGATGACTTCTCTCGGTACTCTCCTTCCATACCTCCAGAGTCAGGACTGGCTTTGTTCTCTAGATCTCAAGGATGTGTACACCCATGTTCTCATCCATCCAACACACAGAAGATTCCTTTTGTTCCTTTACCAAGGAAAGCACTACCAATACAAAGTGCTTCCTTTCGGTCTGGCCTCTGCTCCAAGAGTGTTCACAAAATGCATGGCAGTAGTAGCTGCATTCCTGCGCACTCTAGGAATATTCGTATTCCCATATCTGGACGACTGGCTCATCCGAGCTCCATCCCAGTCAGAGGCCCAGACTTCCCTGGCCTGCACAAGGCGTGTTCTTCAGTATCTGGGACTGGTAATCAATATTCCAAAATCCCATCTCACCCCTACTCAGTCTCTAGAGTTCATAGGGGCCTTATTGGATACCACAACTGCAACTGTTGCCTACGCTTGGTGCAGTTAGCCTCCCAGATTCAGTTAAAATCCCATTTAACTGCTCGAGAGATGTTGCAACTCTTAGGCCACATGGCATCCACGGTGCATGTGGTTCCCTATGCTCGCCTTCACATGAGAGCAGCTCAGTGGACTCTAACCACCCAATGGACCCAGGCATCAGGTTGCCTCTCAGACAAAATAGCAACCTCCAGTCGCCTATTTTGGCCCCTGCATTGGTGGAAGTCCACTCAGAATCTGTTGCTGGGGTCCCCCTTTCAACAGGTGTTACCCCAAGCAACCCTTACAACAGATGCCTCTCCAAAGGGTGGGGGGGCTCATCTTCAAGATCTCTCGACCCAGGGCATCTGGTCTCTACAGGAGACATCTCTTCATATCAACCTCTTAGAGCTCAGAGCAATCTTTCTGGCTCTGAGTCTTCCACACCCTGCTCAGCTACAAGACAGTCCTCATCCACACAGACAACCAGGTAGCCATGTTCTACGTGAACAAGCAGGGAGGGACTGGCTCTGTCGCTTTGCAAAGAAGCTCTCAGATTGTGGGCCTTCGCCAGAGAGCATCAAATCCATCTCATGGCAGTGTATCTTTCAGGGGTTCAAAACTCTTGGGCAGACTCAGTCGAATTCTGCTTCCACACGAATGGTCCCTCCATGGGGACCAGATAGCCAGGATTTTTCGGATTTGGGGTACCCCAGACATAGACCTGTTTGCAAATCCATGGAATGCCAAACTTCCCCTGTTTTGTTCCAGGATTCCATGTCAGGGAGTTCAGGCCAGAGATGCCTTTCTCCTTCATTGGGGGCAAGACTTCCTCTATGCCTTTCCACCTATTCCCCTCATTCCCAAAACTCTGTTCAAGCTTCAGAGGGACAAGGGGTCTATGATCCTCATAGCACCACATTGGCCACGCCAAGTGTGGTACCCTCTACTTCTACATCTCTCTCAAGCTCCCTCCCTGGACCTGGGGTCTGCTCCAGATCTCCTCTCCCAGGAGGAGGGAACCTTGTGGCACCCAAATCCTCAGTCTCCATCTCAGAGCCTGGTTGCTGAAGGCCTAGACCTTCAGGATTTACACCTTTCTCAGCAAGTGAAGGATATCCTTCATGCTTCCAGAAAGCCTTCCACCAGACGTTCATATGCTTTTAAATGGAAAAGGTTTTCCATTTGGTGTGCAGAGAGAAGGGTCTCAACCCTCTTGCAATACTTTTGAATTCTTTACTAGACTATTTGCTGCATTTATCCCATGCAGGCCTTAAAACAAATTCAATCAGAGTCCATTTGAGTGCTATTGCAGCATCCCTTAAGCCTCTCAATGGACAACCTATTTCCTCTCATCCTCTTATAGCAAGATTCACGAGAGGCCTTCTTTTGACTAAACCTCCCATTAGACCACCTCCAGTGGCATGGGACTTGAATCTGGTTCTTGGCCAGCTTATGAAGCCACCCTTTGAACCCTTAGCCACTACCTCCTTGAAATTCCTTTCCTGGAAGGTTATTTTTCTCATTGCAGTCACCTCAGCTCACCGTATCAGTGAGTTGCAAGCTTTAGTGGCTAATCCTCCTTATACAAGGTTCCATCATGACAAGGTAGTCCTCAGAACTAATCCACACTTTATGCCTAAAGTGGTCTCACCTTTTCATCTGAACCAGGAGGTGTATTTACCTGTCTTTTTTTCCAGGACCTCATGCATCAAGTGCAGAGAGGAATCTTCATACCCTGGATTGTAAAAGAGCACTTGCTTTCTACTTACGAAGGACACAACAACATAGAAAGTCCTCTCAACTTTTTGTTGCTTTTGATCCTTCTCATTTAGGACTTCCAGTCTCCAAGAGAACTCTGTCTAATTGGATTGCTCAGTGTATTTCCTTCGCCTACCAGAGCAAGAATCTTTCTCTGGAGGGCCATGTCACAGCTCACAATATGAGGGCCATGGCAGCCTCTATGGCTCATCTAAACTCTGTGTCCATCGACCAAATCTGTCGAGCAGCCACCTGGGCATCGGTTCATACCTTCAGAGCCCATTACTGCTTGGACAAGGACTCCCGCCGGGATGCCTTGTTTGGTCAGGCTGTTCTCAAACACCTGTTCCATACCTAATCAACTCCTACCCTCCATCCCTGACTGGATGCCTGAAATTCATGGGTGCAGGTGGAGCCCTTCCCAGGGACTCACAATCTGGATGATCTCCCAGGCATCTCTAGCTGGGGGAGTCCCCATATGTGAAGACTCATTCCTGCCTGTTCCTGGAGATAGCACAGTTACTTACCTGTAACAGGTGATCTCTGGGAACAGCAGGAATAAGTCTTCACAACCCACCTACTTCCCCATGGAGTTGTATCTCTCTCTCTATCTATCTTTCCTTTCCTCTCTCTCTCTCTCTCTCTCTCTCTCTCTCTTTATCTCAGCTTTAAAACTCGAACTGGAGAGAGGCAGTTAGGAAAGGTGGGAAGGCAGCGCGCAGGCGCTGTGGGATGCTCCCAGAAGCTTTCCTTTTGGACGCTGGGGAGCGTTCCCGCGCAGGCTCAGTCGGTACCGACGATACCCATATGTGAAGACTTAGTCCTGCTGTTCCCAGAAATCACCTGTTACAGGTAAGTAACTGTGCTTTCCCTCCGATGCAGCCTCTTTGGCATCGACGTCTTCCAGGGCTTCCTCTTCCTCCCGTGGATCTCAGGTAACTAAACACAAGTCTATCCAGTCCTCAAAGGGTAGATCTCCTTCTAAGCATCAAGATGCCTCGGTCGTTGCCCTTGAGGATTCTGCACTGGCAAAATTGCCCCAGCGGGAGGCTTCGGCTTCCAAAGCATTATCGGGGCTCCAGGATGTTCTCGAGACCTTAACCTCGGCAGAACTACATGCTCTGGGTACCGGCTGTTTCCTCCGGTACCGAAACCCAGGCATCAGCAGCGTCGATAGACCAGAGGTTCCTGGCTATTGAACGCAGTCTGGCGGCTCTCCTTGCGGCATCAACACCCTCGGAACCGCATCAGACAGTTCAACCGGCACTGACTCCAGCACCGGTACCGGTACCGACAGCATCGACATCTGTGTCTGCATTGCTGGCACCCAATCATGCGATGCCCTCCAGTACCGATAGACCGGTACCGATTCCCCTGGCACCGACTTTGTTCGGTACGGGTATCGGGCTCTTCAAGAGCATCTGGACAGAAGGTACTTCGAGTCCTCAGAGGAATCTGAGGATTCTGTCGATACCGGAATACTTCTCCCAGAGGAGCCTTCCTCCCCTAAACGCAGGATGTCTCCTCCAGAGGATATTTCTTTTCAGGACTTCATCAGGGAGGTGGCTCGAGGTCTGTCCATTTCTGTGGCTCCTGAATCCAGGGCCCCAGAGCAAGGGAGTTGGAAATCTTACAATATCCCAAAGCTCTTAAGGAGGCAGCTACTCTACCCATCCATGAGATCTTGCATTATCTCATGCTAAGAATGTGGGAGACGCCTCTTACCACCTCTCCTCACTCTTGTAGACTGGATACTATGTATCGAGTCCCTCCTTGTCCTGGCTTCCAAAAGACTCAGCTTCCTCACCACTCTATTGTAGTGGAATCAGCTATGAGAAGGATCAGGAGTACAAAGAGACGTGCCTCTAATCCTCCAGGACATGAGTGTAGAACTTTGGATGCTTTTGGGCGTTGTACTTTCCAAGCTTCCAGGATCAGTTCCTATACTTTATATGTGGGAATGTTCCTGAAGGAAGTCACAGGAGATTTAGAGGTTCTGATCCCTCTTCTTCCTGAGGATAGAAGGCAGGATTTTCTCACATTGGTCAAACATGCCCAGGATGTTTCTAAATTTGTCAACCGATCAACTTTTGACTGTTTTGAGTGCGTAAGCAGAACCTCTGCCATTGCCATAGGTGCACGTAGAATTGCCTGGCTCCAGGCATCTGATTTGGAGTTCTGGGCAATATTCCTTGTACTGGTGAGAACCTGTTTGGCAAAGATTGGCAAGAAAAAGCCAATGAGTTGGATGCTAACAACTCCACTTTGGATAGACTATCCAAAGCCACAGCTGATCCTGCGAGAGAGGCTTCTTGAAGGACTTCTTTCATCTCAAAAAAGGTTTTATCCTTCTTATTCGTAGCAGGGACGTTCTACAGGTCAGCCTACCTGGAAAGGTCAGCAACCACCTAAAGAAAGTAAAGTAAAGACTGCTAAGCCTCAACTGTCTCAGCAGTCTCAACCTCCACAAGGCCTTTGACTTTCATCTAGAGAACTTAGCCTTCTTGGCCCTCAATGGACCAGAGCCTTCCACCATTCCAGGAAGGTTATGTCACTTTGCCCCCAGGTGGGAGCAGAGCATTGGACACTCCATTATAAGAGAGGGGTACAAGCTGCACTTTCTGTGCATGGCCCCTTCCACAATGGTAAGACAGTTCAATTCTCAGACCTCTCTCATCAACCTGTTAGATCAGGAGGTCACTATGCTTCTTGCCCAAGGGGCAATAGAAGAAGTACCCATTCATCAACAAGGTGCAGGGTTTTACTCCCCCTTTTTCCTTATCCCAAAGAAAACGGGGATACAGACCTATTTTGGACCTCAAAGAATTGAACAAATTCCTGTTGAAAGAGAAATTCAAGATGATTTCTTTAGGAACTCTGCTGCCATACCTTCAGAGTCAGGATTGGCTTTGCTCTCTAGATCTCAAGGATGCGTACACTCATGTTCTCATCCACCCAACTCACAGGAAGTTCCTTCGGTTCCTTTTTCAAGGAAAGCACTACCAATACAGGGTGCTTCCTTTTGGCCTCGCCTCAGCACCAAGAGTGTTCACGAAATGCATGGCTGTGGTAGCAGCATTTCTTCGCACTCTAGGGATATTTGTCTTCCCCCTACTTAGACGACTGGCTCATTCGAGCCCCATCAGAGTCTGAGGCCAGGACCTCCCTATCTTTCACAATGCGTATCCTTCAGTATTTGGGTCTTGTCATAAACGTCCCAAAATCCAGTCTAAGTCCCACTCAGTCTCTAGAATTCATAGGAGCTTTGCTGGATACCAAAAAGGCAAGGGCCTATCTTCCCCAGGCCCGTTGCCTTCTCAATCAGTGCTAAAACCTCATTTCACTGCTCGAGAAATGCTACAACTACTAGGCCACATGGCATCTACCGTGCATGTGTTTCCTTATGCTCGCCTCCATATGAGAGCAGCCCAGTGAACTTTATCCACTCAGTGGACCCAGGCATCAGGGTGCCTGTCAGACAAAACAGCAAACACATATCGCCTTATTTTGTCCCTACAATGGTGGCAGTCCACTCAGAACCTGTTGCTGGGGTGCCCATTTCAACAACCCCAGGCAACTCTCAACAGATGCTTCACCAATGGGTTGGGGAGCTCATCTGCAAGACCTCTCCACCCAAGGCACTTGGACTCCACAGGAGACTCATCTACATATCAATCTCTTGGAGCTCAGAGCAATCTTCCTTGCTCTTCGAGTGTTCCACACCCTGCTCAGCTACAAGACAGTCCTCATTCATACGGACAATCAAGTAGCCATGTTCTACGTGAACAAACAGGGGGGAACAGGCTCTCTGTCGCTTTGCAACGAAGCTTTGTGACTATAGGCCCTCGCCAGAAAGCATCAGATTCATCTCCTGGCAGTGTATCTTCCAGGCATACAAAATTCTTGGGCAGACAGACTCAGTCGAGTTCTGCTTCCACACGAATGGTCTCTCCATGTAGACCAGGTGACCAAGAGTTTTCAAATTTTGGGAACCCCGGACATAGAACTCTTTGCAAGTCCGTTGAATGCCAAACTTCCCTGGTGCTGTTCCAGAATTCCGGCTCAGGGCTCTCAGGCCAGGATGCTTTACTCCTTCACTGGGGCGAACCAATTCCCCTAATTCCCAAGACCCTATTCAAGCTTCAGAGAGACAGAGGACGTATGATTCTCATAGCTCCACATTGGCCTCGGCAAGTGTGGTACCCTCTGCTTCTACATCTCTCTCAAGCTCCCTCCCTGGAGTTAGGGTCTGCTCCAGATCTCCTATCTCAGGAGAATGGAATGTTATGGCATCCCAGTCTCTGCATCTCAGGGCTTGGTTGCTGAAGGCCTAGATCTCCATGATCTTAACCTCCCTCAGCAAGTAAAGGATATCCTTTATGCTTCCAGGAAGCCTTCCACAAGACGCTCTTATGCTTTCAAGTGGAAAAGGTTTACCATATGGTGTTCGCAGAAGGGTCTTAACCCCCTTGCTGTACCTCTGGAATCATTACTGGAGTATCTCCTTCATTTATCCAATGCAGGACTTAAGACTAACTCAGTGAGTCCATTTGAGTGCTATTACAGCTTCCCTTAAGCCTCTAATTGGACAACCTATTTCCCTCCATCCTCTTATAGCAAGATTTATGAGAGGCCTTCTGCTAACTAAGCCTCCCATTAGGCCACCACCTGTGGCATGGGACTTTAAACTTGGTTCTTGGTCAGCTCATGAAGCCACCATTCGAACCCTTAGCTACCACCTCCTTGAAATTCCTTTCTTTGAAGGTTATCTTTATCTTTTCAATCACATCAGCACGTCGCATCTGTGAGTTGCAAGCACTAGTGGCTGATCCACCTTATACAAGGTTCCATCATGACATGGTAGTCCTTAGGACGCATCCACACCTTATGCCAAAGGTGCTCTCGCCTTTTCATCTAAACCAAGCGGTCTACCTACCTGTGTTCTTTCCAACGCCTTATGCATCAAATGCAGAAAGGAATCTTCATACTTTGGACTGTAAAAGAGCTTTAGCCTTTTACTTACAAAGAACACAGCAACATAGAAAGTCCTCTCAACTCTTTGTTGCTTTTGATCCTTCTCATTTGGGACTTCCAGTCTCCAAGAGAACACTGTCTAACTGGATTGCTCAGTGTATTTCCTTTGCCTATCAGAGTAAGAATCCTCCTCTGGAGGGCCATGTCACAGCTCACAATGTGAGAGCCATGGCAGCTTCAATGGCTCATCTGCACTCTGTCTATCGACGACATCTGTCGAACAGCCACCTGGGCCTCGGTTCATACCTTCACAGCCCATTACTGCTTGGACAAGGACTCCTGCCAGGATGCCTTGTTTGGTCAGGCTGTTCTGCAACACCTGTTCCATACCTAATCAACTCCTACCTGCCATCCCTGGTTGGATGCCAGAGATCCATGGGGGAAGTGGAGCCCTTAATCAGGGACCCACAACTTCTGGGGTTTCTCCCTGGCAACCAGAGCTAGGGAGTCCCCATATGTGAAGACTACATTCCTGCTTGTTCCTGGAGATAGCATAGTTACTCATTTGTAACAGGTGATCTCCGGGAACAGCAGGAATTTAGTCCTCACAACCCACCTACCTCGCCTAGGAGTTGTATCTCTCTATCTCACTCCCTCTCTCCCTCTCTCTCAGCTTTAAAACTCAACTGGAGAGAGACAGTTGGGAAAGGCAGGAAGGCAGCATGCAGGCGCTATGGGATGCTCCGAAAAGCTTTTTAATTGGACGTTGGGGAGCGTTCCCGCGCAGGCTCCGTCGGTACCGACAATACCCCATATGTGAAGACTAAATTCCTGCTATTACAGGTGAGTAACTATGCTTTTTCTGCAGAGGGGGCAGTGTTTTGGGGGGTTTAGGGGAACCAGCAGGGGCTACTACTGTGCTCCTCATGGTCCTTCCAAGAAACAACATTGAAGCCAGGGACCTCCAGGCGGTGATGGTTCCAATACGAGGTTATTTACAACCATTTTATCCCGCCTGGGCCAAAATTATCTCTGATCAGTGAATTCTGGAGATCATTCGAGAAGGTTACACCTTAGAGTTTGCGAAGTCTTGTCTTTGAGGCCTTCATGTGATCACCTTGCAAGGCCCCACTCAAAAGAGCAGCAGTTCAGGAGACTCTGCAGAGGTTGTTGGACCTTCAAGCAGTGGTTCCAGTGCTGTCCTATCAGTGCAGCTGTGGTGGTGCCAAAAAAGGATGGTTCCTTTTGACCTATTCTAGATCTCAAGCATGTCAACCGAACCTTGCAGGCGCGACACTTTCGCATGGAGATGCTGCGGTCCGTGATAGCCAAGTTAAGAAAAAACGAGTTTTTCCACATTGGATTTCACGGAAAAATATTTGCATATTCCGATCTGGCTGGAGCATTAGCAGTTCCTTTGCTTTGCGCTGCCTTTGGGACACTTTCAGTTCTGATCTCTGCCGTTTGGTTTGGCCACTGCCCCAGGACATTTACGAAGATAATGATAGTGGTGGTGGCAGCTCTGAGAAAACGGGGGGGTGGGGGGGGGGGGGCTGTTTGGTTCATCCCTTCCTGGATGACTAGCTGATTTGTGCGAAGTCAGAAGTGGAGAGTGTTTCTGCCACAAGGAAAATGATGGAGCTTCTGCTGGAACTCAGTTGGGTGGTCAACGAGGACGTCATTTGCAGCCAGTTCAATGCTTGGTGTATTTGGGGAAGCATTTTGACACCAGCAGGGGACTTGTCTTTTTGCCAGCAGACAGGGTGCCAAAGTTGCTTTTTCAGGTACAAAGATGCCTCATCATAGCAACACCATCAACATGGACTACCTGCAACTACTCTGATCCATGACAACGCCATTGGATTTGGTGCCATGGGCTCGAAAGCATATGAGACTACTGCAGCAGGTGTTACTCACGTGGTGGTCGCCATAGCATCGCCCCTTGTCGAAGAGGCTGATTTGCCCCCCCTCCCCCCGCAGTGAGAGCACGAATGACCTGGTGGTTATGCCTGAGTCACCTGGCGACAGGCATGCCATTGGATACACTGGATAGGGTGTTGCTGACGACAGATGTGAGCCTTACGTGCTGGGGAGCCCATTGCGTGACTCGGGTACCCCAAGGGTACTGGGCACCAGAGGAGAGGCTCTGGTACATCAGTCAGCTGGAGATGCGAGTGATCTGTTTGCTTCTTCAGTTCTTTTCACCTCTGATTGTTCAGCGGGCAGTGAGAGTGTTCAGACAATGCCACCATGATGTCCTGTCTCAGTTGACAGAGCAGCACAGGAAGTGTGGCCCTGGCAGAGGAGATTCAGCCACTTCTGCTTTGGGTGGAACAGAACCTCAAGGCTCTCTTGGCAGCCCATGGGGTGGACAAGGAGATTGGTCAGGCAGAATATTCTCAGTCACTGGTTGGACCTGGATGAGTGGGAACTGAATGTTTTCCACAAAATTACAGCATGTTGGGGTGTCCCCATCATGGATCTGATGGTGTTGCTGTCTAACATCAAAGCAAGCAGATTCTTCAGTAGGTGTAGGGAGCCTGTGTCAGAGGGCTTTGATGCGCATGGCCTACTGTATGTGTTTCTGCCTTGGCCTCTGATCGGGCGGCTGCTGCAGTGCATAGAGCTCCATCCCAGTTCGGTAGTCCACATAGTTTCCAATTGGCCCAGGCAGCTGTAGTACGCAGATCTCATGCAGCTCCTGATCCGTGGCAGTTGCCCAGCAGGAGCAATCTGCTGGCACAGGGGCCGATACTGATGCTGTAAGTGGATCAATTCTCGCTTACAGCTTGCCTTTGAGAGGGCGCATTTGACTTTTAGGGGGTATTTGGTATCAGTGGTGGTTGTGGTTATGCTTAAGGCCCAGAAGCGTTCTACCTTGCGCACATATGTATAGATTTGGCAGATATTTGAAGGTTTGTGTAGTGAACAAGACATCTGGCCCTTGGGAGCCCCTCTCCCGGAGATTTTGACCTTCCTACAGGAGAGGTCTCGGCAAAGGCTTGTTGTGGGGCTCTTTGAGGGTGCAAGTAGTAGCCTTGGCCCGATGTTATCCGTTTTTTGCAGGTGGCTAAATAAATATGTCGTCTGGGGCAGATGATTTTGCCTCCGTGGAATCTCAACTGTGTGCTCTCTGCACTGATGACCAGCCTTTTTGAACCTCTGCCAGTGGGCTTGCTCAAGGATTTGACCTTGAAAGTGATTTTCCTGTTGGTGATAAGTTCGGCCCATTGGATTTTAGAACTGCAGATGCTTTTGGTTGTGTCTCGGTTTCATATCAATTAAGCAGTCTCCCTGCCGGTTTTCCGGGAACTGGGGGATTCTGCTGAGGGCCAACAGCTTAGTTTGTTGGATTTGCGCAGTGTGTTACGCAGATATTTGAAGTGCATGGAAGCCTTTCGGAAGTTGGAAAGGTTATTCGTGTTGTGGTCTGGTCCCCGCGAAGGAGAAGCGGCATCGAAGGCGTCATTTGCTTGTTGGGTTAAGGAGGCAGTTGCCTCAGCCTACCTACTGAAAGGTCTGCATTCTCCCGTTTGTCTGCGAACGCACTTCACAAAGGATTAGGCTGCTTCTTGGGTGGATCGCAGCTTGGTGCTGCTGGTAGACGCTTCACATGTTCACGAGGCACTGCTGCTTGGATGTGCAGGCGGCGAGTGATGCGCGGTTTGGAATGACAGTACTTCAGGCTGGATTCACGGGTCCTTCCCATGTATAATACTGCTTTGGTACATCTCATTAGGACTGGACTGGAATGACGTTAAGGAAGGCAAAATTAGGTTTTGCCTGCTAATTCTTTCCTTGAGTCACTCCAGTCCAGTCCCCTCCTTGAGGCAGTGTTGACATGATTCTTTCCATAGTGCAGTTCTGGTATTTGGGGCGTCTCCGGCTTTGTTTGGGATGGGTTGACCTAAGAAGAAAATCTTGAAACACTTGTCCTGGAAGGTGTAACAGGAGTGGCAGGTATGTCTCTGTCATTATGTCAGAGGGTTGTGCAGTCTGCTTTGTCAATAGGATACTGGCTCCTGGAAGGGTAGAAGGATCTCTTCATCTGTGACATCAGAATTCTGACATGCTCAGTTCCCAGCTGCTGGAGGAGGGCGACTATCCAATAGTACTGGACTGGACAGGAGTGACTCAAGGAAAGACAATTAGCAGGTAAGATCTAATTTTGCCTTAATAAAGACAGCATTTTGGTATATCAGGGTTTTTTAAATAGTGCTTTTGAAATGGGAAGTATAGAGCCTGGATACATTGAACTTTGGGGCTGTATAAGCAGGCCTGGACAAATCTGGTTCTAGTTGAAGAGCCTTTTTCCAACTTTAAAAGACAAAAACAGTAGTGGCATTGGGTTGGGGGATAGAAATGCATATAGTGTGTGTTGTGGTGTTTTTTTTTAATTTATATTTAGCCGCTAAACATATCCATATTTAAGTGGTTTGCAGAAAGTCATTCATACAAATATTAAATATACATCTAAAAACATTCCAGAAAAAAAATATGTAGCTTGATGGAGGAAATATGTTTTAAACAGCTTTTGAATGCTTGAATATACAATCAAGCCTTAGTTAATTCCCAAAGCTGCAAATATTCCTTTTTATACAATTGTATTGTAAAAATGTTCCACAACATAGACCATAATAGCAGGAGGCTTGTTTGCTAGTTGAAGTATGCTTAATTTCTGATAAAATTGGTACTTGAAGCAATTGTAATCTTGCAGTCACAAGGATCTGTTAGGTACATATTTCAAATTAGACAGTAAGATGTTCCTCATACTTTTACCATTTTATTATCACTAGTAACTTTTTTGAAATCAATTCTCCATTTTATAGGCAACTTCTATATCAATGCAGCACTAAAAGTAAGTGTCACAGGAAAATCTATGAAGTGCAGTTTTTGTATAGTAATTGCTGCTACACAAGAACATCATCTTGAGTTTAGCTTTTTTTCTTGAATTGGCACAGCCCTCCCTGTTTTTCTATTTCCAGCTCAGAATCAGGGCTGGGATCTGGTGCCATAAACCATTGTTTTACAACCACCTCGTATTTTCTTTTATATGCGTCCCACCCCTCTCCTTCAAACATATATCTAGCCTAGCTATTGCAGTGATTCTGGGCCATGCATCAGAGTTGCTTATGGAAGCCTACAATCTCGGGACCTGAATCCAGCAACTAGACATCACTCTTGAGTGATGACTGACTTCCTTCTACCCCAGGGCTGAGTGCTGCCTCTGCAACATTCCAAGCTCTAATCAACCTAAGGAACAAACTGAGGACTGTGTCAGTGCACAGTATTATCAAGGAGTTGACCCAGTGTCTTGAATGTTGAGCAACTACATATTTTCCTGCTTGTCTGTATTTGTTTTTATTCTCTACCCATTAAACTCCTGGTTTTGTCCCTTTCTATTACCACCTCTTTCTCATATGATCCTCTTTCTATGTTTCCTCTTATTTTTTTAGCTTTTTTTTTTTTACCCTAGTTTTCTTTATTACTCTTACAATATCCACTTTTTGCTAGCACTGTGGCTGCATGGGCCCATTCTTGCAACTAGATTTTCTGCTGATCATTTGTCCCATTGTCATTGGAGTTGTGCAATCAAAGTGCCTGGTATTTGTCCTCTCTCACTTAACTTAGCTGATATTTTCGTTAACACATGCTAACTTTGGGATTATGAATTGGTTTGAGAATGACCAGCTTGGTGAGGAGCTTTGTGTTTCTCAAGTAGATAAGCTGATTTGCATTCAGCTTCTGCATCCGATTAAAAACATTAGTGTTATAATCACTTTTCATTTTCATCATTTTTTTCTTCTAGGCTATGGACAAACTCAAGGACAGAGTGGTTCAACCTATGAAAGTCAGAACACACAAGGCCAACAGTCTTATGGTGGTTATGAACAGCAAGGTCTGGAATCCTCTAGTAGGTAAGAAAACATGTAATTCTTGTTGCATTAATGACACTTTTTGAATGTTCAGTGTTTCTTGTGGAAGCTTCTTGGGTTGAATGATTTTATATAGTTTGTGTTTCTGAAGCATAATCGGAGATCTATTGAATCTTTTTTATTTATTATATTTGGCTCATGCTTTTCCAATAGGCGAGTTACATTCAGGTACATAGGAATTTCCCTGTCCCCAGAGGGCTTACAATCTAGGTTTGTACCTGAGGCAACGGAGGTTAAGTGACTTGCCCAAGGTCACAAGGAGTGCCAGTGGGAATCAAACCCAGATTCCTTGCTCTAACCACTAGGCTGCGCCTCTACTCCCACTTGGATGAGTGTGTGTGTTTAAATATTTTTTTTTTAATTGTCAGCAAGCAGGAAGAATTGCTTGCCCAAATGATTGGTGTCTTCTGATGGCACCAAATGTATATGTTTGTTCAAACTACTGGGAAAAGCTTATGCATGTGCAAATCCCTGTGAAGCTACCTTGGATTCCTTTTCCGCTGTACTGAATGCACAGTGTTGTTTTGTTTTTTAAAGTCCTCACTCCTGCAGATATACTTAATTTCACAGCCTCAGAGATATAGATTTAGAGATTTTTTAAAATCCTTTTGCAAATACCCCTATTTTAAAATCTTTTCTATCTAGCCATTAAGTGCAACAGGGCTGCCTAGTTATTCAGCATGTTGAAGGGAAAGTTAGACTTAGATGTCAGACCTGTGACATAAAAGGGACCTGAAAGATGGCTATGAAATCTACCTCTGCTTTCTCAGGACAACTCATGCAAAACTTTATTGTGGAAGAATGTTGGCCAGTACTAGCTTAATCTGTAGAAAAGCTTGCAAAGCATTTAAGATCTATCATGACCTAGACAGGTTTAATTTATGGTGATCAGTTTTGCCTACAAGAGAGGAGAGAGTCCCCATTTATAGTGGCCTGCAGAACCTAGTGGTGAAATAGAAAAAAGAGGTCTCTATAAAAAAGCAGATGTGGTTGAAAACTACAGGTCGATTAGTTTAACTTCAGTGTTGAGCAAATTTATTGGAATTGCTGTTGAAAGAGAAAATAGTGAGGTTTCTGGAGTCCAGCGGATTACAGGATCCGAGACAGCATGGATTCACCAGAGGCAGATTCGAGGAACAAGCAGGAATGTAGTCTTCACATATGGGTATCGTCGGTACCGATGGAGCCTGCGCGGGAACGCTCCCCAGCATCCAATAGGAAAGCTTTTGGGAGCATCCCACAGCGCCTGCGTGCTGCCTTCCTGCCTTTCCCAACTGTCCCTCTCCAGTTTTTTGTTTTCCGCGGAGCCGACAGGTCGCACATCCTGTCACCGCAGAAAATTCCCCCCTTGTACTTCTTTTTTTGTGCTCGCGTCTGCCTTCCCTCAACGCTGGTGGTTCTTTCCTCTTTTTTTCTAAAAAAAAAAAAAAAAGAAGAAAAACAAACAAAAAAAACAACTTTGTTTCTGGAGTCTTTCTCCAGTAATTTTCTTTTCGGGTGCCACGTGCCATTTTGGGCACTAGGCCCAATTTTTTCCCCTTAAAATGGAAAAACACGCTTCGGGTTTTAAAAAGTGTTCTAAGTGCGAATAGTGAACTTTCTGAAAACCAACAGCTTGCAAGACCCGAGGCAACATGGTTTTACCGAAGAGCGATCTTGCCAAACAAATCTGATCGAGTTCTTTGACTGCGTGACCAGGGAACTAGATCAGGGGCATGCAATGGATGTCATCTACCTGGATTTCAGCAAAGCCTTTGATACTGTTCCTCATAGGAGGCTTGTCAACAAACTCAGTAGCTTGGGGATGGGTCCCAAGATGGTAAACTGGATTAGAAATTGGCTGACTGACAGACGACAGAAGGTGATTGTACATGGAGCTCACTCGGATGAGAGGAAGGTGATTAGCGGGGTGCCCCAGAGTTCGGTCCTGGGCCCAGCACTGTTCAATGTATTTGTGAGTGATATTGCTGAAGGACTGAATGGAAAAGTCTGTCTTTTTGCAGACGACACAAAAATTTGCAACAGAGTGGACTCCCCCGAGGGAGTGGTTAACATGAAGAAAGATCTACAAAAGCTGGAAGACTGGTCTAAAGCTTGGCAACTACGATTTAATGCAAAAAAAGTGCAGTGTCATGCACTTGGGTAGCAGAAATCCAAGAGAAATGTATGCGATAGGGGGAGAAAGGTTGGTATGCACAGTTCAGGAAAAAGACCTTGGTGTGATTATCTCTGCTGATCTCAAGGTGGCAAAACAGTGCGACAAGGCAGTGGCAAAAGCCAGGAGGATGTTGGGCTGCATACAAAGAGGGATTACCAGCAGAAAAGAAGAGGTACTTATGCCACTGTATAGGTCACTGGTGAGGCCTCACTTGGAATACTGTGTTCAGTTTTGGAGACCATATCTTGCAAAGGATGTAAAAAGACTGGAGACTGTTCAGAGAAAGGCGACCAAAATGATTTGGAGCCTGCGTCAGAAGCCTTATGAGAAGAGACTTGAAGACCTAAATATGTATACTTTGGAGGAAAGGAGGCACAGGGGAGATATGATTCAGACCTTTAAATACTTAAAGAGAAATGATGAACAAACAAACCTCTTCCAAAGACGGGGAACCTGTAAAACTAGAGGGCATAACATGAAACTGCAAGGGGGTAAATTGAAAGGCAATGTCAGGAAATATTTTTTCACTGAAAGGGTGGTGGATGCTTGGAATGCCCTCCCGATGGAAGTGGTAGGGGCGAACACGGTGACGGAATTCAAAAAGGCATGGGACAAACACAGAGCATCCCTTTACAGAAATAGGAAAAAAAACAAAATAAACGGTACCATCTAACTTCTGAACCATATAACGTCTCAACAAATAGGGGTGTCCTATATGGAGTGGTGGGTTTACCCCTGAACAAGGATATGGGGAGGGGTGGCCTGCGCGGAGCGACAGGTGCACCTACTCTTGCCATCTTGCTGGGCAGACTGGATGGACCATGCTGGTCTTTATCTGCCGTCAACTACTATGTTACTATGTTACTAAGTGTGGCGGTACCATCTCTGTCACTGACACCCATGAGTGATGCCTCAAATGTTTAGGTCCTGACCACTCTATTTCAAAGTGTGTTGCCTGTGGAATGATGTAAAAAAGGGGCTGGCAAAACCGAGCTGCTAAGCTTAGCACCCTTTTTCCCTCTGATGCAGCCTCCGTGACATTGACGTCCTCCAGGGCTTCATCTTTCTCCCATGGATCTCAGGTAACTAAACATATCTAGCCAGTCCTCAAAGGGTAGATCTCCTTCTAAACATCAAGATGCCTCTGGCGTTGCCCTTGGGGGACTTTCACCGGCAAAATTCCCCCGGCGGGAGGCTTCGGCTTCCAAAGCACTAACAGGGCTCCAGGATGTTCTTGAGGCTTCAGCCTCAGCAGAACTACTGGTGCCATGTTCTGGGGTTCCGGTCACTTTGGCACGATACCTAAGCATCGGCAGCGTCGCTAGACCAGAGATTCTTGGCTATTGCATGCAGTCTGGCGGCTCTTCTCACAGCCTCGATGCCCCTGAAACCGCTTCAGACAATTCAACCGGCACCGACTCCAGTACCAGCACCAACTGCATGGACATTGGCAGGTATTCTACCTGGACCGAGTCATGCGTCTCTATCAGGCATCGACAAGTCGGTAGCGGACCACTCTGATGCTGACTTTGATCAGTACCGGTACCGTGCCTTGCACGATTATCCGGATCGGAGATACTTCTAATACTCGGATGAGTCTGAAGACTCTGAAAGCTCTGCCGATACCAGAGTACTACTACTTCCCAAGGATTCCTCTTCTCAGCATAGGATGTCTCCACCAGAGGATATGTCTTTTCAGGATTTTATCAGAGATGTGGCCCGAGGTCTTTCCATCACAGTGGCTCCTAAAAAGAGCCTAGGGCAAAGGAATTAGAAATCCTACAATACCCTAAAGCTCCCAAGGAGGCAGCTACCTTACCTATTCATGAGATCTTGCATGATCTTATGTTAAGGATGTGGGAAACGGCTCTAACCATATCTCCTCATTCTCGAAGACTCAACACCATGTATCGAGTTCCTCCTTGTTCTGGGTTTCAGAAGACTCAATTGCCACACCATTCCATGGTGGTGAAATCAGCCATGAGATGGATAAAGAGTGCAAAAAGGCATGCATCTAATCCTCTAGGACGTCAGTGTAGGACTTGACGCCTTTGGACGTCGATCCTTCCAGGCTTCCATGCTTTCTGCTAGGATCAGTTCCTATATCTTATATGGGAATGTTCCTTAAGGAAGTCACAGGAGACTTAGAGCTTATGAGCCCTCTCCTTCCCGATAAAAGGCAAGATTATCTTACTCTTGTTAAACATGCTCAGGATGTTTCCAAGTTTGTGAATCATGCAGCCTTTGACTGCTTTGAATGCATAAGCAGAATCTCTGCTATTGCCATAGGTGCTCATAGAATTGCCTGGCTCCAGGCATCTGACTTGGAAATCTGAGTACAGGACAAACTGGGCACAGGAGAGAATCTCTTTGGCAAGAATTGGCAGGAAAAAGCTAATGAGATAGATGCTGACAATATCACTTTGGATAGATTGTCCAAATCTACAGCTGATCCTGTGAGGAAAAGGTACTCTAAGAAACCATTCTTCAGCAAGAAGAAAACGTTTTGTCCCTGCTGGGTCTAGGAGGGATATCGTTCAGGTCAGTCTGCCCAAAAGGGACAGCAGCAACAACCTAGGCAACAAAGGAAGCCAAAAGCAGCTAAGCCTCAACCTGCTCAGCAGACTCTGCCTCCACAGGGGCTTTGACTCCTGTCTAGAGAACTTTGCCTTCCTGCCCCTGAACTGCCCAGAACCTTCCACCATCCCAGGAAGGTTATGTCATTTTGCCCCCAGATGGTGTCAGATAACAGCAGAAAATTGGACTCTGTCTATTGTACGAGAGGGGGTACAAGCTTCATTTCCTCAGCATGCCCCCTCCTACAATAGTAAGAGTTCAATTCTCAGACCTCTCTCAACGACAGGTTAGGTCAAGAAGTCACTATGCTCCTTGCTCAAGGAGCAATAGAAGAGGTGCGCATTCCCCAACGGGGTGCAGGGTTTTACTCCCCCCCCCCCCCCCCTATTTCCTTATTTCAAAGAAAACAGGAGGGCACAGACCCATTCTGGACCTCAGAGAATTGAACAAATTCCTGTTCAGAGAGAAGTTCAAAATGATTTCTCTAGGAACTCTGTTGCCATACCTTCGGAGTCAGGATTGGCTTTGTTCTCTAGATCTCAAGGATGCGTACACTCATGTTCTCATCCATCCAACTCACCGAAAGTTCCTTCGAGTCCTGTTTCAAGGCAAGCGCTACCAATACAGGGTTCTTGACCTCTGCACCAAGGGTGTTCACAAAATGCATGGTGTGGTAGCAGCATTTCTCCGCATCCTGGGAATATTTGTCTTCCCCTAGCCCCTTCAGAGCCAGAGGCCAGGGTTGCTCTCTCTCTCGCACAATGTGCATCCTTCAGTATTTGGGACTTGTCATAAACTTCCCAAAGTCCGACCTCGCTCCCACTCAATCCCTAGAGTTTATAGGAGCGCCTCTGGATGCCAGACAGACAAGGGCCTTCCTTCCACAGCCCCACTGCCTTCCTTCCACAGCCCCACAGTTAGCTTCCCAAGCAGTGCTAAAACATCACCTCACTCCTCAGGAAATGTTAGTTGCTAGGCCACATGGCATCCGCCGTGCATGCGGTTCCTTATGCTCGCCTCCATATGAGGGCAGCCCAGTGGACCTTATCCACTCAGTGGACTCGGGCGTCAGGTTGCCTGTCAGACAAAATAGCAAACTCAGATTGCCTTATTTTGTCCCTCCAATGGTGGCACTCACCCAAAAACCTTTTGGTGGGGTGTCCTTTTCAGCAACCCCCACCCCAAGCCACTCTAACAACAGATGCTTCACAGGTGGGTTGGGGAGCCCACCTGCATGGCCTCTCTACCCAGGGTACCTGGACTCCACAGGAGGCCTATCTTCATATCAATCTACTGGAACTCAGAGCAATCTTCCTTGCTCTTTGAGTATTTCACACCCAACTCAGCTACAAGACATAAGAACATAAGATATGCCATACTGGGTCAGACCATCAAGCCCAGTATCCTGTTTCCAGCAGTGGCCAATCTAGGTCATACGTACCTAGCAGTTTCCCCAAAAGACACAGGTTCTGTAATGCTTGCACTGGGTCAAGCATTGATATCCTTGGTCCCATCTTAATAATGGTTTATGGACCTTTCCTCCAGGAACTTGTCCAAACCTTTTTTAAACCCAGCTACACTAACAGTCTATCTCCAGGAACAAGCAGGAATAAGTCCTCACATATGGGTACGTCGGTACCGACGGAGCCTGCGCGGGAAAGCTCCCCAGCTTCCCAGAAAGGAAGCTTTTGGGGCCTCCCACTGCACATGCGCGCTGCCTTCCCGCCTTCCTGACCAGCTCTCCTCAGTTTCTCTTTTTCCGCGGAGCCAGCAGGTCGTGTTCCTGTCACCGCTGAAGAAATTGTTAATTTTATTTGTTTTCTTTAGACCGCGTACCTGCCTTCCCCATACCGAAACCGGTACCGCCGGTCTCTTTCTTTCTTTTTAAAAAAAAAAAAAAAATCTTTTATTTTTTCTTCAGCACAGCTTGGTAGCTTTTGTTAGGCCTTCAGGCCTACCCAAATTCTCCTCATGGAGAAGCCAGCTCCTGGTTTCAAAAAGTGTACCAAGTGCAGTGCTGTCATTTCTGTCACAGACACCCATGAATGGTGTCTTAAATGTTTGGGACCTGACCACTCCATACCGGACTGCCCATCCTGCTCCCAGATGTCTAAACGTGGGTTGCAGAACCGGGCCAACAAGTTCCATGTGCTGTTTGCTTCGGATAATCCAGCATCACAGTCATCCAGGTCTTCCTCTCCAGATGGATCTCAGGTAACCAAACCCTCTGTGGGCAGGTCCTCAAAGAGCAAATCTCCTTCAAAGCATCGAGAGGCTCTCTCTTTTGAGTCTGAGGATCCTGCCCCAGCCAAACAACCCCGGCGGGAAGCTCTGGCTTCCAAAGCACCATCTATGGGGTTACAGGTTGACATCGATGGCACGGCCTCGACTGATCACCTGTTGGACTGCTCTGGGGTACCGGCCCATACCGGTACCGACATCCAGGCAGCAGTGGCGTCTATGAGCAATACTGTTCAGACCATGCAGCAGGCCATGCTGGCTTTTATCAATGCTGCGACGCCCTCGGTATCGCGTTTAGCGATACCGGTTCCGGTTCCGGTATCGTCTCCCATACCGGAACCGAGACCATCGACTTCCAAGCGCAGATCGGTTCCCCATGCCGGATCCGGGTTTTTACCCGATACCGATCCCATACCCGGTACGCCCGATGTCGATACCGATCGGTATGCGTATCTTGCGTTGGAAGCAAATAGAGAATACTCTGATTCCTCAGAGGATTTTAACTCCTCTGAGGACTCTGATGAGCTGTCTCTGGTTCTTCATGAAGACCCCTCTTCCCCAAAGAGGAGAATGTCTCCACCAGAGGATTTGTCCTTTCAAGAATTCATTATTGAATTAGCTAAAGGACTTTCTATTACCACATCCTCAGAAAAAGAACCTAGATCAAAGAAATTGGATATTTTAGGATATCCCAAGGTTCCTAAAGAGGCAGTTACCCTGCCTATCCATGAAATCCTTCAAGAACACTTGATGGACTTATGGGAGGCTCCTCTAACGTTGTCTCCTTATTCTCGTAGGCTGGACACCATGTACCGGGTCCCTCCTTCTCCTGGTTTTCAAAAGACTCAGTTACCTCACCATTCCATTGTGGTGAAGTCTGCACTGAAAAAGATTAAGAGTACCAAAAGGCACTCTTCTACCCCTCCAGGACGAGAATGTAAGACCCTAGACTCTTTTGGCAAGAAAATTTTCCAGGCTACTATGCTTATAGCCAGGATTAACTCTTACAGTCTGTATATGGGCATGTTTCTTAGAGAACTTGCCCTAAAGATACGACCTTTTGCCTCCTTTATCCCTGAGAATAGAAAAGAGGAGTTCATTTCTCTGGTGAAACAGCTTTTAGATGTTTCTAAGTTCTCCAACAGAGCAACTTTTGATTCCTTTGAGGGTGCCGGTAGAGCTTCGGGCATTGCTATTGCAGCCCGACGACTTGCTTGGCTCCAGGCCTCTGACCTAGAACCCTGGGTCCTAGATGGCTTACGGAATCTGCCCTGTACAGGTGAGAACTTATTTGGTAAGGACTGGCAAATTAAAGCCACCCAAATGGATGCAGAGAATGCTACCTTGGATAGACTTTCTAAGTCTACCTCTGCTCCTGCCAAGAAAAAGTCTTTCAAGAGGCCTTACTAAAAGAAGGCCAGATTTTGCACAAATACTGGCCAACAATCTTCTCAGCCTCGCTTTGCTACTAAAGGTCAGCAACCTAAACAGGCAAAGTCAAAGCCTGCAGTGTCTACCACTCCTCAGCAGGCTCAACCCCCTCAGGGGTTTTGACTTGCCCCTAGAGAACTTAACATTTCTGGCTCTAGAACAACCAGAGCCCCTCACCATTCCCGGAAGGTTAGCTCACTTTGCTCCCAGATGGGAGCAAATCACATCAGAGCAATGGACCCTCTCTATCATCAGAGAGGGCTACAAACTTCATTTTTCCAACCTTCCTCCATATACCATGGTGAGGCACTTCAATTATCCCCCTTTTCTCCTGGACCTGTTGGATCAGGAGGTCTCTTCTCTCCTTGCCCAAGGGGCAATAGAAGAGGTTCCTCTTCTTCAACAAGGGACAGGATTCTACTCCCCTTATTTTCTCATAACAAAGAAGACAGGGGGATTCAGGCCTATCCTAGATCTGAGAGAATTGAACAGATTTCTGTACAAGGAGAAATTCAAAATGCTTTCTCTAGGCATTCTCCTTCCATACCTTCAGAGTCAGGATTGGCTTTGTTCTCTAGATCTCAAGGATGCGTACACACATATACTCATCCACCCATCCCACAGAAAATATCTAAGATTTCTGTTTCAGGGAAAACATTTCCAGTACAGAGTACTTCCCTTCGGTCTAGCCTCTGCTCCAAGAGTGTTCACCAAATGCATGGCAGTTGTTGCCGCATTTCTAAGAGGTCTGGGAATTTTTGTATTCCCATATCTGGACGACTGGCTCATCCGAGCTCCATCTCAGTCAGAGGCCCAGATTTCCCTGGACCGCACAAGGCACCTTCTGCAGTATCTGGGACTGGTGGTAAACCTTCCCAAGTCTCATCTTACCCCTACTCAGTCTCTAGAATTCATAGGGGCCCAGTTGGACACCACCACTGCAAGGGCCTACCTGCCTCAAGTCCGGGGCCAACGTCTGCTGTGCTTGGCCTCCCAAGCTCAGTCCAGCAGTCACTTGACAGCCAGAGAAATGCTGCGACTTCTGGGCCACATGGCCTCCACGGTACACGTGGTGCCCTACGTTCGTCTTCATATGAGAGCAGCTCAATGGACCTTGGCCACCCAGTGGACTCAAGCATCAGGAGCGCTCTCCGACCAAATACTCACCTCAAAACATCTGTTTTGGTCCCTCCAATGGTGGATGTCCACCAAGAATCTGTTGTTGGGGGCCCCCTTCCAACCTTTGTTGCCCCAAGCAACCCTCACAACAGATGCCTCCCAAACAGGGTGGGGAGCCCATCTACAATCCCTCTCCACTCAGGGTATTTGGTCTCCGCAGGAGACCACCCTTCACATCAACCTCCTGGAACTGCGAGCAATCTTCTTTGCCCTCAAAGTATTCCATACCCTCCTTGTCAACCTGACCGTCTTAGTTTATGTTTATGTTTATGTTTATTTAAACTTGTTATACCGCTCAATACCAATCAGACAATCAGGTGGCCATGTTCTACGTAAACAAACAAGGAGGGACAGGCTCTCTGTCGCTTTGCAACGAAGCTCTCAGATTATGGGCCTTCGCCAGAGAGCATCAAATTCATCTTCTGGCAGTATATCTTCCAGGGGTTCAAAACTCTCGGGCAGACAGACTCAGTCGAGTTCTGCTCCCACACGAATGGTCCCTACATATGGACCAGATAGGCAAAATCTTTCAGGAATGGGGAACCCCGGACATAGACCTCTTTGCAAGTCCGTGGAATGCCAAACTTCCCCGGTTCTGTTCCAGGATTCCGTGTCAGGGAGCTCAGGCCAACGACGCCTTCCTCCTGCATTGGGGTCAGGAATTTCTATATGCCTTTCCACCCATTCCCTTGATTCCCAAGACTCTGTTCAAACTGCAGAGGGATCACGGATCCATGATCCTTATAGCCCCACGCTGGCCACGCCAAGTGTGGTTCCCTCTACTTCTGCATCTCTCCCAGGGACCCTCCCTGGACCTGGGAGCTGCGCCAGACCTTCTGTCTCAGGAGGAGGGGACTTTGTGGCACCCAAACCCCAAGTCCCTACACCTCAGAGCTTGGTTACTGAAGGCCTATGCCTTCATGACTTCAATCTTTCTCAACCAGTGAAAGATATCCTTCATGCCTCTAGGAAACCCTCCACGAGGCGTTCCTATGCTTTCAAATGGAAACGTTTTTCCATTTGATGTGCTCAACAGGGTCTTGACCCTCTAGCACTTCCTTTGAATTCTCTACTAGACTATCTCCTGCATCTTTCTAATGCAGGCCTTAAGACAAATTCAGTAAGAGTCCATTTGAGTGCTATTGCAGCATCCTTAAAACCTATAAATGGACAACCTGTCTCCTCTCATCCGCTTGTTGCAAGATTTATGAGAGGCCTGACTCTAACTAAGCCTCCCATCCGACCTCCCCCGGTAGCATGGGACTTGAACCTAGTCCTAGGTCAGCTTATGAAGCCACCTTTTGAGCCTTTACACTCCACCTCCTTGAAATTTCTTTCATGGAAGGTAGTTTTCCTCATTGCAGTCACTTCAGCTCGCCGCATCAGTGAACTGCAGGCTTTAGTGGCTAATCCACCTTATACTAGATTTCATCATGATAAGGTGGTCCTTAGGACGAACCCCCACTTTATGCCCAAAGTGGTTTCGCCTTTTCATCTTAATCAAGAGGTATATCTACCTGTCTTTTTTCCGGCTCCTCATGCATCCAGTGCAGAGAGGAACCTTCATACTTTAGATTGCAAAAGAGCTCTTGCCTTTTACCTCAACAGGACTCAGCCACATCGAAAGTCTTCCCAGCTTTTCGTGGCTTTTGATCCTTCTCATTTGGGACGTCCAGTCTCCAAACGTACACTTTCCAATTGGATTGCTCAGTGTATTTCCTTTGCTTACCAGAGTAAAAACGTTTCTCTGGAAGGCCATGTCACAGCTCACAATGTGAGAGCCATGGCCACTTCTATGGCTCATCTTCACTCTGTCTCCATAGATCAGATCTGTCAAGCCGCCACATGGGCCTCGGTTCATACCTTCACAGCCCATTACTGCTTGGAGAAGGACTCCCGCCGGGATGCCTTGTTTGGTCATGCTGTCCTCAAACACCTGTTCCATACTTGAACAACTCCTGCCCACCTTCCCAGGATGGATGCCTGAGATCCATACGAAGATGGCGAACCGTGGAACGGGATCTCCCAGGCATCTTAGCTAGGGAGTCCCCATATGTGAGGACTTATTCCTGCTTGTTCCTGGAGATAGCACAGTTACTTACCTGTAACAGGTGATCTCTGGGAACAGCAGGAATTAGTCCTCACAACCCACCCACCTCCCCTAGGAGTTGTATCTTCTATCTATCTATCTTCCTTTCCTCTCTCTATTGTCTCAGCTATAAACTCGAACTGAGGAGAGCTGGTCAGGAAGGCGGGAAGGCAGCACGCATGTGCAGTGGGAGGCCCCAAAAGCTTCCTTTCTGGGAAGCTGGGGAGCTTTCCCGCGCAGGCTCCGTCGGTTCCGACGTACCCATATGTGAGGACTAATTCCTGCTGTTCCCAGAGATCACTTGTTACAGGTAAGTAACTGTGCTTTACTACATCCTCCGGTAACAAATTCCAGAGTTTGATTACACGTTGAGTGAAGAGATATTTTCTTTTATTAGTTATAAATAGTTTACCCTGTAGCTTCATTGCATGTCCCCTAGTCTTTCTATATTCTGATAACGTAAAACAATCGATCTACGTTTACCCGTTCCACTCCGTTCATTAATTTATAGACTTCTATCATATCTTCCCTCAGCCGTCTCTTTTCCAGGTTAAAGAGCCCTAACCTTTTTTGCCTTTCTTCATAGGAGTATCCTTCCATCCCCTTTACCATTTTGGTGGCTCTTCTCTGAACCTTTTCTAATAACGCTATATCCTTTTTAAGATACGGCGACCAGAATTGCACACAATATTCAAGGTGCGGTCTCACCATGGAACGATATAGAGGCATTATAACATCTTTTGTTTTATTTTCCATTCCTTTCCTTATGATACCTAGCATTCTGTTTGCTCTCTTGGCTGCCGCTGCACACTGGGCCGAGGGTTTTAACATGCTATCCACAATGACGCCTAAATCTTTTTCCTGGGTGGTGGTTCCAAATGTGGAACCTTGCATCGTGCAACCATAGTTTGGGTTGTTCTTCCCTAGGTGCATAACTTTGCACTTGTCCACATTAAATTTCATCTGCCATTTTGATGCCCAGTCTTCCAATTTTATGAAGATCCTCTTGCAATTTTCCACAATCCTCTTGGTTTTTAACAACTTTAAATAGTTTTGTGTCATCTGCAAATTTGATAACCTCACTCGTTATACCACTTTCCAGGTCATTTATGAATATGTCAAAAAGCAGCGGACCCAGCACAGATCCCTGGGGTACACCACTATTCACTTTTCTCCATTGGGAAAATTGGCCATTTAGCCCAACCCTCTTCTTTCTATCTTTTAACTAGTTCTTGATCCACAGTAGTACACTGCCTCCTATTCCATGACTCCTTAGTTTTGCCAAAAGTCTCTGATGAGGGACCCTGTCAAAGGCGTTCTGAAAGTCCAGATACACTATATCAGCCGACTCACCTTTGTCCACTTGTTTGTTCACACTTTCAAAAAAACATAATAGATTAGTAAGACAAGATCTTCCTTGTCTAAAACCATGTTGGCTGTCTACCATTAGGCCATGACTATCTACATGCTGAGTAATTTTATTCTTTATGATGGTTTCTACCATTTTTCCCGGTACTGACGTGAGGCTCACTGGTCTGTAGTTTCCCGGATCACCCCTGGCACCCTTTTTAAAAATTGGTGTTACATTGGCAATCCTCCAATCTTCAGGTATTACAGATGATTTTAATGAAAATTCACAGATTACTAATAGCAGGTCTGCAATCTCATATTTCAGTTCTTTCAACACCCTTGGATGTATACAATCCGGCCCAGGTGATTTTCTACTCTTCAGTTTATCTAATAGTTGTAATACATCTTCCCGATGTATCGATATTTCCTTCGATTCTTCCGCACCTTTAAATACCTCTTCAGTCATGGGTAACATCCCTTCATCTTCCTCAGTAAAGACCGAAGCAAAGAATTCATTCAGTCTCTCTATCGCCTTGTCGCCTGTTAGTGCCCCTTTAACTCTTCTATCATCTAATGGACCAACTGACTCGCAGGTTTTTTGCTACGAATGTACTTGAAAAAATCTTTATTTTGCGTTTTTGCTTCCACAGCAAGCATCTTCTCAAATTCTCCCTTTGCCTGCTTTATCAATGCCTTGCATTTGACTTGCCAGTCCTTGTGCTGTTTCCAGGTTTCATTGTTTGTTCTTTTTTCCATTTCCTGAAAGATGCTTTTTTGGCAACAACAGCCTCTCTGACCTCCCCTTTAAACCATGCTGGCAGTTTTTTGGACTTACTTCCACTTTTCTTAAAGCGTGGAATACAGCCGGTCTGGGCTTCCAAGATAGTATTTTTCAACAACACCCAAGCTTGATGTAAGTCTTTAACCTTTGCAACTGCTCCTTTTAGTTTTTTCTTAACTATTTTCCTCATTTTATCATAGTCTCCCTTTCGAAAGTTAAAAGGTAGTACTGTGGACTTCCTTACTATCCCTCTTCCACTAATTAAATCAAAGGTGACCATGCTATGATCACTATTGCCAAGTGGCCCCAACACCCTTATCTCTTGCACTAGATCTGGTGTTCCACTAAGGACTAGGTCTAATATGGCTTCCCCTCTGGTCGGTTCATGAACCAGCTGCTCCAAGAAGCAGTCATTTATGTCATCTAGGAACTTTATCTCCCTAGCATTCTGCTGTGACACTGACCCAGTCGATACCGGGGTAATTGAAATCACCCATTATTACTGCGCTATAACTTTTTGTTTCCTTGATTTCTTTGAGCATTTCATCATCCATTTATTCATTCTGGCCAGGCGGTCGATAGTACACTCCCACTGCCATCGCCTTCCCCTTTTTACATGGAATTTCAATCCATAGAGATTCTACAGCAAATTTTGTTTCCTGCAAAACTTTAATCCTTTCTGACTCAATGCCCCCTCTAACATAGAGCGCAACCCCTCCACCAATTTGATCAGCTCTATCATTACGATATAGTTTGTATCCAGATATCAGTGTTCCACTGGTTGTCCTCCTTCCACCATGTCTCTGATATCCCAATCATCTGTAACCTCTCATTTAGTGCTAAATATTCTAACTCTCCCATCTTATTGTTTAGACTTCTTGCATTTGCATACAAGCATTTTAGAGACTGTATTTTATTCATATTAGTTAGGCTGTTGGTAGACATGGGTAATTTGGGATTTTTAAGCTCTGTCTGCTCCATACTCAAGGGCATTTGGGCTACTTTACTCTTTTTTTGGAACCTCTCTGCTTTTGGTAGTATCCTTCAAGGATACATTCTTCCGAACCATCCACTCTTGGGCGACTGTCGGCTTTCCCCTATTATCTAGTTTAAAAGCTGCTCTATCTCCTTTTTAAAGGTTAATGCCAGCAGCCTGGTTCCATCCCGTTTAAGGTGAAGCCCATCCCTTCGGAAGAGCCTCTCCTTTCCCCAGCATGTTCCCCAGTTCCTAACAAATCCAAAACCCTCATCTCTGCACCATTGTCTCATCCACGCATTGAGACTCCGGAGCTCTGCCTGCCTTTTGGGTCCTGCGCGTGGAACGGGAAGCATTTCGGAGAACGCTACCCTGGAAGTTCTGTATTTCAACTTCCTACCTAAAAGCCTAAATTTAGCCTCCAGAACCTCCCTACCACATTTTCCTATGTCATTGGTACTGACATGTACCAAGACAGCAGACTCCTCCCCAGCATGATCTAAGACCTTATCTAGGTGGCGTGTGAGGTCAAACGGACAATCAGGTAGCCATGTTCTATGTGAGCAAGCAGGGCGGAACAGGCTCTGTCCCTGTGCAACGAAGCTTTGTGACTATGGGCCCTTGCCAGAGAGCATCAGATTCATCTCCTTGCG
The DNA here is from genome assembly GCA_033557465.1 of Ichthyophis bannanicus. Lineage (NCBI taxonomy): Eukaryota > Metazoa > Chordata > Amphibia > Gymnophiona > Ichthyophiidae > Ichthyophis > Ichthyophis bannanicus. Next base: position 251,829,515 of record CM066042.1, on the reverse strand, counting down.
GTGTATCTTCCAGGGATTCAAAACTCTTGGGCAGACTCTGTCGAGTTCTGCTTCGACACGAATGGTCTCTCCATGCAGACCAAGTGGCCCAAATTTTTCAAATTTGGGGAACCCTGGACATAAACCTCTTTGCAAGTCCACTGAATGCCAAATTCCCCAGTTCTGTTCCAGAATTCCGGCTTGAGGTTGTCGGGCCAGGGATGCTTTCCTCCTTCATTGGGGTCAGGACTTCCTGTATATCTTTCCACCCATTCCCTTAATTCCCAAAACCCTGTTCAAGCTTCAGAGAGACAGAAGTCATATGACCCTCATAGCTCCACGTTGGCCACTGGAAATGTGGTACCCTCTGCTCCTACATCTCTCTCAAGCTCCGCTTCTCGAGTTAGGGTCTGCTCCAGATCTTCTTTCTCAAGAGGACGGGATGCTGTGGCATCCCAATCCCCAGTCTCTGCATCTCAGGACCTGGTTGTTGAAAGCCTAGAACTTCACGGTCTTAACCTTTCCCAGCAGGTAAAGGATATCCTTCATGCTTCCAGAAAACCTTCCACAAGAGTCCATTTGAGTGCTATTGCAGCTTCTTTCAAGCCTCTAAATGGACAACCTATTTCCTCTCATTCTCTCATAGCGAGATTTATGAGAGGCCTTCTTTTAACGAAGCCTCCCATTAAGCCACCAACGGTGGCATGGGACTTGAATCTGGTACTTGCGCAGCTCATGAAACCGCCCTTTGAACCATTAGCCACTACCTCTTTGAAATTCCTTTCCTGGAAGTTTATCTTTCTCATTGCAATCACATCAGCATGTCGCATCAGTGAATTGCAAGCATTGGTGGCTGATCCTCCTTCTACAAGGTTCCATCTCGATAAAGTAGTACTTAGTACTCATCCACACTTTATGCGAAAGGTGGTTTCACCCTTTCATTTAAACCATGCGGTTTACCTTCCTGTATTCTTTCCAAGGCCTCATGCCTGAAATGCAGAAAGGTACCTTCAATCTCCAGGAACAAGCAGGAATGAGTCTTCACATATGGGTACATCGGTATCGACGGCGCCCGCGCGGGAACGCTCCCTAGCGTCTTAAAAGAAAGCTTTGGAGATCATCCCCCACGCATGCGTGCTGCCTTCCCGCCCAAACACTTCCCTCACATCAGTTTTTCGTTTTCCGCGGAGCTGACAGGACGTGTCCCTGTCACCGCAGAAAATTTTATCTTTTTTTATTTTAATTTTTTGTGGTGTGCCTGCCTCCGCTCGTCGCCCACCGATACCGCTGGTGTTTTTCTCTCTTTTCTTTGAAAAATTTCTCTTTCTGTTGAATTTTTTTCTGCTTTTAGTGCTGACTTCTGGCCGCTAGGCCTCAACCTTCTCCATCATGGAAAGGCCAGTCACTACCCTCAAGAAATGTTTAAACTGTGGCGGTACACTTCAATTTCTTACCCCATTTGGGTGTCTGCCTTGTTTAGCTCTTGACCATTGTCCTAAAGTCTGTTTTTCTTCTAGAAGATTTACCAGATGAGATTTTCAGCACTGAGTACAACTCGGTACAGAGTCTACATCTACCATGAGGTCACCGGGCAGAATCTCTTCTTCTTTCTATGGTCAGGTAACCCAGCAGCAGTCTGTTAAGACTAGCCAGTCCTCGAGAGGTAGATCTCTTGCTAAGCATCGAGATGCCCCTCGTATTGCCCTCTAGGACACTATGGCTCAATCCCGGCGGGAGTCTTCGGGCTCCAAAGCATTCACAGGATCTGAAGTTGCTCCCGAGGTTTTTACCTCCGTGGATGCGCCTGAGCCATGTTCGGTGGCCTGGACCGCTTTGAGCGGTACCGATGCCTCGGCATGGGCTGTGGTGTTGGATAAAGAACTCCTCACCATGGAACGTAGTCTGCCGCATCTCTGTTACTTCGGTACCATCAGAGTCGCTGCAGACCGTTTCTTCAGCCACTGGTATCAGCATCGATTCCGGTGCCGATATCGGCTCCGGTGCCAGTGGCAGTACGCGCGCTGACATTGGCGTCGCTTCCGGTACCAAATTGGTCTTCGATATGGATGCCGGTACCGACATCGATGACTTTGATGCCTCTTCCCATAGGCTCACTTCCTCCGATGCCAAGCCTGGAATCGCTATCTAGCCTCAAAGATTCGGTACCGACGTCCTTCGGTACCGACATGGAGTAGTACCGAGCACACCTCATTTCAGAGGATCCGGTGCTTCGTCCTCCCCGGGTTTCTAACCCCGATGTGGCAGATACATCCATCGGTACCGTACCTGAATTTTCAGCAGGTCCAGTTCTTACTCCTCAATTCAGAGTTTGTCTTAGAGGAGATCTCTTTTCAAGCTTTTCTGCTTGACATGGCTAGGATACTCGCCATTTCTATACCTGGGAAGGAGTCTATATCGCGGGATTCAGAACTTCTGCAATCCCCCTGGTTTCCAGAGGAGGCAATTATGCTTCTCCTACATCAGATCCTACAGGATCTGTTATTTAGAATGTGGGAGACTCCCTTAACAGTATCTCCACATTCCAAGAGAGTTGATACTATCTATAAAGTGCCACCTTCTCCAGGTTTTCAAAAGACTCAACTACCTCCTCATTGTATAGTAGTAGAATCAGCAATGAGGTGTGTTAGGAGTGCAAAAAAGCACTCCTCTTATCCGCCAGGTCGTGAGTCTAGGACTTTAGATGCTTTTGGGCGTCGATGCTTCCAAACATCTATGCTTTTTCAGCAAGAATCATTTCATATATTTTCTATATGGGATTCTCTCTGGAACGGGTTGCCAAAAGTTTAAAACTTTTCATACCTGGAACAAGAACTACCTGAAGTGCAAGCAGGGTTCAGAAAAGGGCGAGGAACGAGAGACATTATTGCGGATGTGAGATGAATCCTTGAAAAGACTAAAGAATACCAAAAGGATATCTATTTGTGCTTTATCGACTATAGCAAAGCTTTTGACTGTGTAAACCATGAGAAACTCTGGGCCACATTAAGAAGCATGGGTATACCAGAACACCTGATCGTTCTCTTGCGCAATCTGTACATTGATCAAGAAGAAACAGTTCGAATGGAACAAGGTGAAACAGAATGGTTTAAAATAAGCAAAGGTGTAAGACAAGGCTGCATACTTTCCCCCTACCTGTTTAATTTCTATGCAGAACAAATCATCAGAGAAGCAGGATTGTATGAAGACAAGAGAGGTGTGAAGATTGGTGGAAGACTTATCAACAACCTTCGCTATGCTGATGATACCACATTACTGGCGGAAAGTGAAGATGATCTGAAACATTTGCTTTTCACAATCAAAGAACATAGTCTCAAAATGGGCCTGCACCTTAATGTAAAGAAGACAAAGATCATGACAACTGGCATAATCAACAGGTTCATCGTCGAAGGAGAAGAAATTGAAATCGTGAATAATTTTAACCTACTTGGATCAACTGTCAATAAAGAAGCAACAAGCAGTCAAGAAATCAGACGACGCATTGCTCTTGGCAGAATGGCTATGAAAGACCTAGATAAGATTCTCAAGAGCAGAGATGTCTCTCTCCATACAAAGATTCGACTTGTTCAAGCCATGGTATTTTCAATGCTACAAATGAAAAGTTGGTCCTCTTCTTGAACGTAATAAATTATTGTTTGCAAGGATGCGTTCAATCTACAACAAAAGTTCTTAAATGCAAATGTGTTATGTTGCTATATGGCACTCTCGGTTTCCAGAGGTCTCAGTTGTCTTGTAGCTAAGCCTTAAGACTCACATCTGCCGGCAAAAGCCATGATCACATCAATGACCTCTTATACAAAAAGAAACCTTTTTCATGATTTTTTTAAAAATTCCCCAGCCAAGAGCACTTTTTAAACAGGATATCGAGGAGATTTAACTGATATACATGCTAATGCCGTTCTACTAAGTTATCTCCAGCTGGCTTAATAAATTGAAAGGCTGCACTTAGCTGAACGTCTCCAATATATCCCGAAATTCGTGGCCTTGGCTCATGTGCACTCATGTGGATCCCCTGATGAAACTGTCGGCTGGGAAACGCCACAGTGGTACCCCGTGGGAGCGTCGGGATCGAAGATTGAAGGTGTCTAGCCAAAGCCACGAATTTCGGGATATATTGGAGACGTTCAGCTAAGTGCAGCCTTTCAATTTATTAAGCCAGCTGGAGATAACCTAGTAGAATGGCATTAGCATGTATATCAGTTAAATCTCCTCGATATCCTGTTTAAAAAGTGCTTTTGGCTGGGGAATTTTTAAAAAAATCATGAAAAAGTTTTCTTTTTGTATAAGAGGTCATTGATGTGATCATGGCTTTTGCCAGCAGATGTGAGTCTTAAGGCTTAGCTACAAGACAACTGAGACCTCTGGAAACCGAGAGTGCCATATAGCAACATAACACATTTGCATATAAGAACTTTTGTTGTAGATTGAACGCATCCTTGCAAACAATAATGGTATTTTCAATAACATCATATGGATGTGCAAGCTGGACAGTGAAAAAGATAGGAAGAAAATTGATGCCTTTGAATTATGGTGCTGGCGGCGAATACTGTGTATACCATGGACTGCCCGAAGAACAAACCAGTCTGTACTAGAGGAGATCAAACCTAAGCTTTCTTTAGAAGCTCAGATGACAAGACTTCGACTTTCATACTTTGGACACATCATGCGGAGAGAGAGATCATTAGAGAAAGACATCATGCTTGGCAAGATAGGTCAACGCAAAAGAGGAAGGCCAGCAATGAGATGGATCGATACAATAACAGCAGCTACGGGTACCAGTCTGTCAATGAGCCGCCTGACTGAAGATCGAACACAATTTAGGATAGCTATCCAGAGGGTCGCCATGAGTCGACTCCGACTCGACGGCACTTAACAACAACAACAACAACAACACCCTTTCCTTCAGGAACATAAAAGAGCTGACTATTTATATCTAGTCAGTCATGCTCATGATATTTCTACATTCCTTCATCATGCTTCCCTAGATTCTTTTGAATCTGTCAGCAGATCTTCTGCTATAGCCATAGGGGCACGACGTTTAGCCTGGCTCCAAGCTTCAGGCCTGGATAAATGGGTACAAGAGAAGCTGGGAAATAGTCCTTGTACTGGAGAACATCCCTTCAACAAGGATTGCCTATTTCAAGCTAGCCAGTTAGACACTGATAATGCTACCTCAAGAGGATTGTCAAAACTTTCCTCCATACCAGCTGATAATGGATCTTCTAAAAGACTTTATTCCTCTAGGGGGAAAAAGTTTTATCCATCATCTTCCCCTCAAACAGATGTTTCCCAACAGGGGCAACATCCAACCAGGCTAAAATAACGGAAACCTCAACAGATTCAGCAAACCCAGTACTACAGGGTTTCTGATTTTTTTTTTTTTTTTCCGGCCAGTATGAGGTTTCAAAACCTGCAGATATGTTTTTTCATCAAAAGATCCGTCTAGTTTGACTCTCATCTATGCTGAGACAACACTGAGTTGCCTCTAGGCAAGACTCTCTTATTCAAGAGAACTTTACTCTGTCAACTCTGAGCTCTTGAGCTATCTCAGGCCTACAGGTAATAAGTTTCTCCTTCCCTATTTAAAAAAAAAAAGGGGAGGAAGAATAACCAAGAAACTTAACAGGGTGAGTGGTACCTTTCACTTTTTGGCAGTTACCTGTAACACCTTCACTGCAGAGGACTCCACCTATAAGAACTTACTAATTTGTAAGTTTTTCAACTCTGTATTACTTATCTTTTAGTTGGAACATCCAGTCTCCAACCTGCATATTATTCAACTGGAGAGCTTCTTCCTGAAGCTATTGGGATTCCTACTCCAGTAAATCTTGTCAATACAGAGTTTTTCCTTTTTGGGGTCCTTCTGCACTTTATCTTAGGATTAAGGATATCCTCTGCCCTCTTTCGGGTACGACTCAAGGCCTACTTGTCTGAGGACTAGTCTGTCTAGGCCTAGACATCTTGTCAGGGGTAAGAAGCATCTTACTGGTTTCCACGTAACCTTGCTTAAGATTCTTATACCTTGACTAATAAGTGATTCTCCCTAACTATTCGTAAGGAGATCTTAACCCTTCATGTTAGACAATTCTCCTTATACAATCTGAATCTGAAATATTGTTACTGTCCATATCAATGCTGTCAGCATACCCTAAAGTCTTAAATGGACATCCAATTTGTCTGGTAAGGTTAGGAAATTCTTTCTTTGCCATAACCTGATTCTGATAGAAAAAGGTTATCTTTTATCTGAAGCTCCAGGTAAGTGCTATCACTTACGCAAGTGCTATCACTTACCTAAGTGCTATCACTTACGCAACACACATTCCTGATCTTCAGAAATTGGGGGCTCAATCGCCCAGTACAATTTTGTCTGGATAAAGGGGTTCCGAGAACCTATTTTCCTTTTTCTGTAAGGTATTTTAACCTTTTCATCCAGACTAGTCAGATTTGTCTTTTCTTTTCTTTCCCCAGGCACCATCCTGCTCTAGGGAAGGAAATACCTTAGTCTTTACCTTATCGCGGCTCGACGCCAGGCATGGCTGCAGTCATCGGACCTCGAGCCATGGGTTCAGGACAAGTTGGCCGATGTCCCTTGCTGAGGTTGAGAACCTTTTTGGCAAGCCCATGGCTGAGAAGGCCGCACAGCTCGAGACCGAGCACCTTACACGGACAAGGCTGTCTAGAAAGACCTCTGCCCCTTCTCACAAGAAGAAGGCCTCGGGTAAGAAGCCCTTTTACCCAAGGAAAGGCACTGCCTACAAACAGTACCCTCAGTATCAGGCTGCCCAAGCTGCACCCCAGGGTCAGCAAGCCAAGGGGCAGGGTAATGGGCCCCGTAGGCAGAGGACCCCCAAGCCTCCGGCCCCTGCTCCTACTCAGCAGGGTGGGGGTTTTTGACTCCCTGAGCATAGCCTCTCAGTCCCTGCTCTCCCACCCCTGCACAGGAGGTCACCTCGCCCTCTTTGCCCACCAGTGGCCCCACATCACTGGGGACAGTTGGGTGTTAAACATAGTCCACAGGGGCTATGCACTACACTTTCACCAACTGCCTCCACCATATTTTCCAGGGGAACCTCCAAGGCCTCCCCTGCACACAGATCTTCTCATCCAAGAGCTCCAAGGCTTGTTGGTGGACAGGGCGGTGGAGCCTGTGCCGCCCAACTTGCACGGTCAGGGGTTCTACTCCAGGTATTTCCTGGTACCCAAACGAACCAGTGGCCTTCGACCCATCCTGGACGTCAGGAACCTCAACAGGTTCCTAGAGAAAGAAAAGTTCAAGATGCTTACTCTTGGAACACTTCTGCCCTACCTCCAGCAGGGAGATTAGCTATGCTCCTTAGATCTAAAGGATGCGTACACTCACATCCTCATTCATCCAGACCACAGAAAGTACCTCAGGTTCATTGTGGGAGGAAACCATTATCAGTACAGAGTTCTGCCTTTTGGCCTAACCTCCGCCCCCAGAGTCTTTACCAGATGCCTGGCAGTGGTGGTGGCCTACCTGAGAGGTCAAGGCATCTTTGTCTTTCCCTATCTGGACGACTGGCTCATAAGAGGTCAGACGTGCCAGGAGGCCTGACAGGCCACCCTCAGAACTATTGCTCTTCTTCAAAGCTTGGTTTGTAATAAACTTCGCAAAGTTCACTTTGCTCCCCTCCCAGAACTTGGAGTTCATAGGGGCAAGACTGGACTCTCTCCTGGCAAAGGCATTCTTGCCAGAAGACAGGGCCCAAAGACTGATAAACTTAGCAAACCAGTATCTCCAGGAACAAGCAGGAATGAGTCTTCACATATGGGTATCGTCGGTACCGACGGAGCCTGCGCGGGAACGCTCCCCAGCGTCCAGAAAGAAAGCCTTTGGGAGCATCCCACAGCGCCTGCACGCTGCCTTCCCGCCTTTCTGAACCGCCTCTCTCCAGTTCTTCTTTTCCGCGGAGCGAGCAGGTCGTGTTCCTGTCACCGCTGAAGAAGTTCTTTATTTTTCTTTATTTCTTTGGTCGCACGTCTGCCGCCTTCGACGTCGGACCGGTACCGCCGGTCTTTTCTTCTTTAAAAAAAAACAAAACAAAAAAACCTACCGTTTCAAACTTCTGTGCATTATTTTCATTTTGGGCCTTAGGCCTAGAAAAATTTTCCTCATGGAAAAGCCCGCTTCCGGGTTTAAAAAGTGCACGAAGTGCAGCGGTACTCTTTCTATCACTGACACCCATGACTGGTGTCTAAAATGTTTGGGTCCTGACCACTCCATCACCGATTGCGAGTCCTGTTCCATGATGTCTAAAAAGTCGACAGAATCAAGCGGCCAAGGTCAGTACCCTGTTTCCCTCTGATGCAGCTTCGGTGGCATCGACATCTTCCAGGGCTGCTTCTTCCTCCCATGGATCTCAGGTAACCAAACATAAGTCCAGCCGGTCCTCAAAGGGTAGATCTCCCTCTAAGTATTGAGATGCCACCGGGCTTGCTCTCGAGGATCCTGCACCGGCAAAATTACCCCGGCGGAAAGCTCCGGCTTCCAAAACTTCATCTATGGGGTCACAGGTTGACATCGATGGCGTGGCCTCGACCGATCACCTGTTGCCATGTTCTGGGGTACCGGTGGTTTCCACTGGTACCGACATCCAGACGTTGGTTGCATCGATGGATCAGAATATTCTGACCATGCAGCGTGTCATTACGGCATTCATACAAGCTTACCGCAACAAACTCCGTTGTCGGTACCGGTTCCGGCACCGGCACCGATATCGGTTCCGGTGCCGTTACCGAATGCATCGACATCGGCTTCGGTGTCGACTGCAGTGGTACCCTGTTCTGTGATGCCCATCGGTACTGAATCGGTACCGATCTCTCCCGATGTCGATACCACTCGGTACGCGTATCAGGCTCTGCAAGAGCATCCAGACAGGCGATACTTCGATTCCTCCGAAGACTCTGATGAATCAGAGGCTTCTGTCGAAGCATCGGTACTCCTTCCTCAGGAGCCCTCTTCTCCAAAAAGAAGAATGTCTCCTCCAGAAGACTTGTCTTTTCAAGACTTCATTAGGGAAGTGGCCAGGGGCCTCTCTATTTCAGTGGCCCCTGAACCAGAGCCTAGAGCCAAGAAATTGGATATTTTACAATATCCTAAGGCTCCAAAAGAGGCAGCTACTTTACCAATTCATGAGATCCTTTATGATCACATGTTGGGCATATGGGAGACACCTCTTACTACCTCCCCTCATTCTCGCAGGTTGGACACCATGTACCGTGTTCCTCCTTGTCCTGGCTTTCATAAGACTCAGCTTCCTCACCACTCTATTGTGGTGGAGTCTGCTATGAAGCAGATAAAGAGTGCAAAAAGACACTCATCTAATCCTCCAGGAAGAGAATGCAGAACCTTGGATGTTTTTGGCTGGAGAAACTTCCAGGCCAATATGCTTACTGCCAGAATCAACTCCTATAGTCTCTAAAGGAAGTTACAGATCATCTGCAAACTTTATCTCCTTTTATCTCAGAAGATAAAAGGGAGGAGTTTCTCGCCTGGCTTAAACATGCCCAGGATGTTTCCAACTTTTCCAACCGTGCAGCCTTTGACTCTTTTGAGTGTGCCAGCAGAGCCTCGGCTATTGCCATAGGTGCACGCAGACTTGCTTGGTTACAAGCCTCTGATTTGGAACCCTGGGTCCAGGATGGATTAGGTAATATTCCTTGTACAGGTGAAAACCTTTTTGGCAAGGATTGGCAAGCAAAGGCCACTCAGATGGATGCTGAGAATTCTGCCTTAGATAGACTTTCAAAGTCTACTTCTGCTCCTGTTAGAAAAAGGTTATTCAAAAAGGCTTTCTTTCCCAAAAAAGGGAAATATTATCCTGGTTATGGTCACCAGGCATCTTCTGCAGGTCGTTTTGCTGCAAAGCGTCAGCAACAACCTAAACAAGCCAAACCTAAGGCTGCAAGGACTGCTACGGCCCAACAGCCTCAGCCTCCTCAGGGCCTTTGACTTACAACTAGAGAACTTAGCCTTTCTGGCTCTAGAAGAACCAGAGCCTCTCACCATTCCAGGAAGGTTAGCTCACTTTGCTCCCTGATGGGAGCAAATCACAGCAGAGCAATGGACCCTCTCCATCATAAGGGAGGGGGTACAAGCTTCATTTCTTAAACCTTCCTCCTCACACCATGGTGAGACAGTACAATTCTCCCACATCTCTCCTCGACCTTCTGGGTCAGGAGATTGCTACCCTTCTTGCCGAAAGGGCAATAGAAGAAGTACCCCTTCTTCAACAGGGTTCAGGGTTCTACTCCCCCTATTTTCTTATCCCAAAGAAAACAGGGGGCTACAGACCCATATTAGATATCAGAGAATTGAACAAGTTTCTATGCAAGGAGAAATTCAAGATGATTTCTCTCGGTGCTCTCCTTCCATACCTTCAAAGTCAGGTTTGGCTTTGTTCTCTAGATCTCAAGGATGTGTACACCCATGTCCTCATCCATCCAACACACAGAAGGTGCCTTCGGTTCCTTTATCAAGGAAAGCACTACCAATACAGAGTGCTTCCTTTCGGTCTGGCCTCTGCTCCAAGAGTGTCCACAAAATGCATGGCAGTAGTAGCTGCATTTCTACGCACTCTAGGAATATTTGTATTCCCATATCTGGACGACTGGCTCATCCGAGCTCCATCCCAGACAGAGGCCCAGGCTTCCCTAGTCTGCACAAGGCGTGTTCTTAAGTATCTGGGACTGGTAATAAACATCCCAAAATCACATCTCACCCCTACTCAGTCACTAGAGTTTATAGGGGCCTTGCTGGATACCACAACTGCAAGGGCCTATCTTCCCCAAGCCCGTTGCCTACGATTGGTGCAGTTAGCCTCACAAGTTAAGTTAAAGTCCCATTTAACTGCTCGAGAGATGTTACAACTGGTTAGGCCACATGGCATCCACCGTGCATGTGGTTCCTTACGTTTGCCTTCACATGCGGGCAGCTCAGTGGACTCTGTCCACCCAATGGACCCAGGCATCAGGGTGCCTGTCAGACAAAATAGCAACCTCCAGTCGCCTCTTTTGATCTCTCCAATGGTGGAAGTCCACTCAGAATCTGTTGCTGGGGTCCCCCTTTCAACAGTTGCTACCCCAAGCAACCCTTACAACAGATGCCTCTCCAAGGGGTTGGGGAGCTCATCTACAAGATCTCTCCACCCAGGGCATCTGGTCTCCACAGGAGACAACTCTACATATCAACCTCTTGGAGCTCAGAGCAATTTTTCTAGCTCTGAGTCTTCCACACCCTGCTCAGCTACAAGACAGTCCTCATCCACATGGACAACCAAGTAGCCATGTTCTATGTGAACAAGCAGGGCGGGACTGGCTCTCTGTCGCTTTGCAACAAAGCTTTGAGATTGTGGGCCTTCACCAGAGAGCATCAAATTCATCTCGTGGCAGTGTATCTTCCAGGGGTTCAAAACTCTTGGGCAGACAGACTCAGTCGAGTTCTGCTTCCACACGAATGGTCCCTCCATGGGCACCAGATAGCCAGGATCTTTCAAATTTGGGGAACCCCAGACATAGACCTGTTTGCAAGTCCGTGGAATGCCAAACTTCCCCGGTTCTGTTCTAGGATTCCGTATCAGGGAGTTCAGGCCAAGGATGCCTTCCTCCTCCATTGGGGGCAAGACTTCCTCTATGCCTTTCCACCCATTCCCCTAATTTCCAAGACACTGTTCAAGCTTCAGAGAGACAAGGGGTCTATGATCCTCATAGCACCATGTTGGCCACGCCAAGTGTGGTACCCTCTGCTTCTTCATCTCTCTCAAGCTCCCTCCCTGGACTTGGGATCTGCTCCAGACCTCCTGTCCCAGGAGGAGGGAACGTTGTGGCACCCAAATCCCCAGTCTCTTCATCTCAGGGCCTGGTTGCTGAAGGCCTAGACCTTCAAGATTTGCATCTTTCTCAGCACGTGAAGGATATCCTTCATGCTTCCAGAAAGCCTTCCACTAGACATTCCTATGCTTTTAAATGGAAAAGGTTTACCATTTGGTGTGCAGAGAAGGGTCTTAACCCTCTTGCAATACCTCTGTATTCTTTACTAGACTATTTGCTGCATTTATCCCATGCAGACCTTAAACCTAATTCAGTAAGAGTCCATTTGAGTGCTATTGCAGCATTCCTTAAGCCTCTCAATGGACAGCCTATTTCCTCTCATCCTCTAATTGCAAGTTTCATGAGAGGCCTTCTTTTAACTAAACCTCCCATTAGACCACCTCCAGTGGCATGGGACTTGAATTTGGTTCTTGGCCAGCTTATGAAGCCACCCTTTGAACCCTTAGCCACTACCTCCTTGAAATTTCTTTCCTGGAAGGTTATTTTTCTCATTACAGTCACCTCAGCTCGCCATATCAGTGAGCTGCAAGCCTTGGTGGCTAATCCTCCTTATACAAGGTTCCATCATGACAAGGTAGTCCTCAGGACTAATCCACACTTTATGCCTAAAGTGGTCTCACCTTTTCATCTGAACCAGGTGGTGTATTTACCTGTCTTTTTTCCAGGACCTCATGCATCCAGTGCAGAGAGGAATCTTTATACCCTGGATTGTAAGAGAGCACTTGCTTTTTACTTACAAAGGACACAGCAACATAGAATGTCCTCTCAACTATTTGTTGCTTTTGATCTCTCTCATTTAGGACTTCAGTCTTTAAGAGAACTCTGTCCAATTGGATTGCTCAGTGTGTTTCTTTCGCCTACCAGAGTACGAACCTTTCTCTGGAGGGCCATGTCACAGCTCACAATGTGAGGGCCATGGCAGGCTCTATGGCTCATCTAAACTTTGTGTCCATCGACCAAATCTGTCGAGCGGCCACCTGGGCCTTGGTTCATACCTTTACAGCCCATTACTGCTTGGACAAGGATTCCCGCCGGGATGCCTTGTTTGGTCAGGGTGTTCTCAAACACCTGTTTCATACCTAATCAACTCCTACCCCCCATCCCTGGTTGGATGCCCGAGATCCATGGGGGGAGGTAGATCCCTTCTCAGGGACTCACAACCTTGGAGATCTCCCTGGCATCTCTAGCTGGGGAGTCCCCATATGTGAAGACTCATTCCTGCTTGTTCTTGGAGATAGCACGGTTACTTACCTGTAACAGGTGATCTCTGGGAACAGCAGGAATAAGTCTTCACAACCCACCCACTTCCCCTAGGAGTTGTATCTCTCTATCTTTCCTTTCCTTTCTCTCTCTCTTTGTTTCAGCTTAAAACTCGAACTGGAGAGAGGCGGTTAGGAAAGGCGGGAAGGCAGCGCGCAGGCGCTGTGGGATGCTCCCAAAGGCTTGCTTTCTGGACGCTGGGGAGCGTTCCTGCGCAGGCTCCGTCGGTACCAACGATACCCATATGTGAAGGCTTATTCCTGCTGTTCCCAGAGATCACCTGTTAGAGGTAAGTAACTGTGCTTTCTCAGCAGGTCACTGATCTCCGCCAGACTATGCCTGAGGCTTCTTGGCCACATGGCTTCGACAGTACTTGTGACCCCCAATGCCAGGCTCCATATGAGGCCTGCTCAGTGGTGCCTGCGGACTCAGTGGTCACAGGCCACAGGCAGCCTCAGAGACAGGATAAGGGTATCCAGAGTTTTCCTGGACTCCCTCAACTGGTGGTTGCACCCACCCAATCTACTGAAAGGGGTGCCCTTTCAAATTCCTGGGTACACAGTGGTACTGACCACAGATGGCTCCCTGCAGGGCTGGGGGGTGCATTGTCTGAACAAGTGCACCCAGGGCCTGTGGTCTCCTTGGGAGGCTGCACAGCAGATCAATCTCCTCGAACTCAGGGCTATTCGATTAGCAATCAAAGCTTTCTCTCCTGCCCTGGCTCATCAGTCTGTCCTAGTTCAGACAGACAACCAGGTAGCCATGTTTTATGTGAACAAACAAGGCGGGACTGGGTACAGACTCCTTTGTCGGGAGGCTCAGGACCTTTGCCCATTTGCCCTCAAACACAACATGCTTCTCAAGGCTGTGTACCTTCCAGGCCAGGAAAACTACCTGGCCGGCAGGTTGAGCAGAATTTTGCAGCCCCACGAGTGGCAGCTGCATCCTTTGGTAGTTCAGAAAATCTTCCTGAAATGGGGTCTTCCTTTCATAGCTCTGTTTGCCAGTCCCCTGATCAAGCAGTTACCAAAGTTCTGCTCCAGACAACCGCATCCTCTGTGGATAGCAGCAGATGCTTTTCTGATTCCCTGGTCTCAGGGCCTCCTGTATGCGTTTCCTCCCACGACCTTGGTGGCCCGAACTCTGTTCAAGATTCTTCAGGACAAGGCCTCGGTCCTGCTGGTGGCTCCCAGGTGGCTGAGAGAGCCTTGGTTTCCGCTTCTGCTTCAGCTGGCAGTGGATCCCCCACTGCCTCTGGGGTTGCAACCCGACCTTCTCTCTCAAGAGCAGGGTTCCCTTCTGCACCCCAATCTCAAAGCTCTCAATTTGACGGCCTGGAGGCTGCAAGGGTAGTTTTGGCTCCCTGGGGCTTACCTCAGGAAGTTGAGGAGGTTGTCCTAGCCTCTAGGAAACAATCCACTAGGAAAACCTATGCTCTCAAATGTAAAAGGTTTTCTGTGTGGTGTCACCTACGTACAGAGGATCCTTTCTCCTGTACTGTACCAGTAGTACTTCAGTACTTACTGCACTTATCAAATCAAGGACTTAAGTCCAATTCTGTTCGGGTCCACCTCTCAGCTCTAGCAGCTCACCACTCACTGGTGGAAGGACATTCTCTATCGGGTCACCCCTTGGTGTCCCGGTTTCTCAGAGGCTTGCTCTTGCTCAAGCCTCCAATCCGTCCTTCTGCTCCTCAGTGCGAGTTGAATGTGGTCTTGCAACAACTGACTCGCCCACCTTTTCAGCCGATGGCTACTTGCCCTCTACGCTTCCTGTCCTGGAAGACTCTTTTCCTGATAGCCCTAACCTCGGCCAGGCGAGTTAGTGAGCTTCAGGCCCTGGTCTGTGACAGGCCTTACACCAGAATCTATAGGAACAGGGTGGTCCTCAGGACTCATCCTAAGTTCCTCCCTAAAGTTGTCTCATCTTTCCACCTCAACCAGGAGGTGGTTCTTCTGACATTCTTCCCTAGGCGTCATGCAAGCCAGGCTGAAGCAGTTCTGCATACCCTGGACTGTAGGAGGGCCTTATCCTTCTACCTTGACCGTATGCAGAGGCATAGAAGGGCTACTCAGCTCTTCGTATCTTTTGACCCTAGTAAGTTGGGGTTGGCTGTGTCCAAGCGTACCTTGTCCATCTGGGTAGCTGACTGTATCGCCTGGGCTTACAAGGTGGCTGACCTTCCTTTGCGGGGTAGGGTCATGGCCCACCGTGTCAGGGCAATGGCTGCCTCAATGGCTCGTCTCCGCTCTGTACCATTGGTAGACATCTGCAGGGCTGCAACTTTGTCTTCAAGCCAGACTTTTGCAGTTCATTACTGTCTGGAGAGGGAGTCTGTAGGGACAGTGCTTTTGGCCAAGCAGTACTCCGTAATCTCTTTGAGGTTTAGGGAACTCCTGCCCTCTGTTGGGCTACCGGTGGAGGTTGTGTCAGTGGAAAGCCTTTCTTTGATGCTGGGACTGGAGAGAGTTCTCTTGTTCAGCCTGGGTTCCTCGGTAGCCCAGAGCTAGGGAGTCACCCATATGTGAGGACTGACTTCCTGCTTGGTCCTGGAGAAAGTAGTTACTCACCTGTAACAGGTGTTCTCCAGGAGCAGCAGGAATCAGTCCTCACAACCCTCCCTCCTCCCCTGGGAGTTGCAGTTGTACATAGTTTATTTTACATTTTTGTGCTGTTCTTAGCTATGTCATTTGACTGAGGTAAGATGGCACCTTTAGGCGGGAAGGGAACTGTGCAAGCTTGCCTGCATTCCCAAAGGCTTTCATAGAAAGCTGGGGAAATTCTCCCCTGGAGCTTCATCAGTGTCGATGACACCCATATGTGATGACTGATTCCTGCTGCTCCTGGAGAACACCTGTTACAGGTGAGTAACTACTCGTTCCTCTTCGTCTCTCCGGGCCAGTCCAGGAACTGTAGGGTTGTTAACCTTCTCCAGCAGCTGAGGACTGAAAACTCAGTCTTGCTGACAGCCCATTCAGCTTCCTCTGGTGTCAGAGACTCAGTCTTTCAGTCCTCAGCAGCTGGATAGGACTTGGCTGACAGGCTCCCTGAGAGACAAATAGGAGTACTGTGGTAGTTGAGTGTAGGTGCAGGAAAGTGGTGTTTTTCACTGGTTTGCCCTAGCCGGGCTCTTACAGCGAGAGCAGTGGGGAATTGAATTTAAAAAAAAAAAAAGAGGAAAAACGAAGTGAACGGCGCTAGAGGCAGAGCCTGCCTCATGTAGCTCCTCCAGTTATCCCCGGAGGATCTGGGAGCCCCAGATTGCAGCCCTCGGTCCTGAGGTCTGGATCTCTCACCCGTGGGCAGCGGATGTGAGCGGAGTTCGGTGTATCTCAGACAGCTGTGCAGGTAGGACACCGGGGAGGCGGTAGGTCTGCATCGTGGTGCTGTGCCGCCGTTGAGTAGCTATGAGAAGAGTTGCCATTTTTTTCCTTTCTTTCAAGCGCATGCTGCCTGGAGCGGCAGCGTGCGCACAGTGCGGAAGTTGGCGGGGGCTCTCGGGGCCGGGTATTTGCCGAATTTGCTTTCGCACAGGAAGTTGTGTTGAGAGACTCTTCGGAGATATAAGGGAGGTTCAGGCTGCGTCGGCTGATGTCGCGGAGCTGAATCACAGCACGGAGGAAAAGGTGGGCACGGTGGCCAATTTTTCTGTGGCAGCAGTTTTCTCCCGCGCTCCAGAGCAAAGCGGGGAAAAGGAAAACGAAGTCAGAAGCCTTCTCCTCAGGTAGATCCAAGTGCAAGGGCTGTTACCAGAGCTGCAGGGCCCCATAGAATTGGTGTTTTCAGCGGATTTTATTCTGGTGTTACATAAGGCATACTGTTTAGAATTAGAACAGTCCCTAAGCAACGGGGGACGTTTCCGTGGCAGATCCTGGAGAGGGGACCTCCTCTAAGGCTCTGGGTACAGAAGCGGGTTTCGATGACGTCGGGCCACAACTCTGTGCGCCTCAGGGGACACGAGAGTGAGATTCTCTTGGAAGGGGTTTTGGATTCATGGGCACTTGGTGAGTTGAAAGAAGGAGAAATTTGTGCCTGGCGAAGATCCTAATATTTTCAGGGTTTTTCGCAAAGAGGAGCTGGCTGCTCTTATTACCCAGTCCCTGGGGGCTCTAAACATTTCGCTTCCAAAGGTGCAGGAGGAGCCGCTAGAAGATCCGTTGCTCCAAGGGTTTAAGCCGGAACTGTGTTTTTTCCCTGTTCATAGGGTTATTAGGCAAATGATTGATTCTGAATGGGAGTGTCTCCAGGTTTCCCTGAGGGCGATTGGGCGGCTTTACCCTGTTGCTCAAGAGGACAAGGAGTTGCTGCGTATTCCTAATGTAGATGCGCTGGTGGCAGCGGTGACGAAGACTACGATTCCGGTGGAAGGTGGTGTGGCC
The DNA here is from genome assembly GCA_033557465.1 of Ichthyophis bannanicus. Taxonomy (NCBI): domain Eukaryota; kingdom Metazoa; phylum Chordata; class Amphibia; order Gymnophiona; family Ichthyophiidae; genus Ichthyophis; species Ichthyophis bannanicus. The sequence goes on along the minus strand of CM066042.1, from coordinate 251,812,029 downwards.
CTGAAAGATATTCAAGACTGTAAACTAGAGACGCTGCTCAAGCAGGCGTTTCATTCAAGTACTCTGTCACTTCTGGCATTCATTTGTGGGGCATATGTCTCTTGAGCTTCTATTCAGTGGCTCCAGGGAGACTTGGTTTCCGACAAAGAAGAGGGTTCTTCTGATGGTGCATGGTTAGAATCAGCAGCGGCATATCTGGCGGACGCTTTTTATGATCTGGTCAGGATTTCAGCAAAATCCATGACTTCGGTGATTGCCGCTAGGAGGTTTCTTTGGCTGCACAATTGGACAGCAGACACGTCCTCTAAGACTCGCCTCAGTAAGCTCCCCTATAAGGGTAAGCTGCTCTTTGGTGAGGCCCTTGAAAAGATAGTGAAAGATTTGGGGAATTCCAAGGGAGGTCGGCTCCTGGAAGATCACCCAAGGGGTGCGCGGCCTGTGTCGCTAGCGAGAGGACAAAGTAGGGACGTTCGCAGGTTCCGTGCTCCTCTGTTTGCCTCTTATCAGAGAGGCCGTTTTCTTATGCGGGGGCAGTCCTTTCGAGGAGCGCGGGGATTCGGCAGGGGATATTTCAATTCCCAGCAGAATGCCTCTAGGAAGCCCCAATGAAGGGCAGCCGGCCGGCTCGGGTGGAGCCTCCAGTGGGAGGACAGTTACAGGAGTTTTACTCAGTCTGGGCCAACATAACTACGGATCAATGGGTCCTGGAGATCGTCCGTGAGGGATATGCGCTGGAGTTCGCTCAACTGCTAGCGGACGCATTTCTGAGCTCTCCTTGCGGATCGCAAGCAAAAAGGAGGGCAGTAAGCATCACTCTTCAATGTTTGCTCCAGCTCCAAGCGGTGGTGCCGGTTCCTCCAGAGCAATACGGCTCAGATCGATACTTGGTTTATTTCGTGGTCCCCAAAAAGAAGGGGTCTTTTCGCCCCATTCTGGACCTCAAGCACGTAAACCATTGTTTGAGGGCGCCGCATTTCTGCATGGAGACACTACAGTTCGTGATTCAGGCAGTAAAGCCGGGAGAGGTTCTGTCCTCCAGAGATCTAACGGAGGCCTATCTGCACATTCCAATCAGGCCGGATCATCAGATTCTTGCGGTTTGCCGTACCCATGGGACATTTTCAATTCCGAGCTTTGCTGTTTGGGCTGGCTATGGCTCCACACACTTTCACGAAAGTGATGGTGGTGGTGGCAGCGGCGTTGCGGAAAGAAGGAATTCAGGTACATCCTTATCTGGACGATTGGTTAATTCGGGCAGGGTCTCAGGAGGAGTCAGTCGCTGCGACCGAGCGGGTGGTTCGGTTCCCGGATCAGCCCGGTTGGGTGGTAAACCAGTCCAAGAGTCGGTTGCATCCCATGAGGCGGCTGATGTATCTCAGAGCCTTGTTCGATACCGAGAAAGGGGTGGTGTTTCTGCCCGAGGACAGGGTACAAAAGCTGTGGAAGCAGGTGGCGGCCTTTTTGCGGCTACTGGCGCCTACGGCGTGGAGGTATTTGCAACTGCTGGGGTCCATGGCAGCGGCTTTGTACTTGGTTTCGTGGGCCAGAGCTCATATGCGTCCACTTCAGCAGGCTCTGCTAGCCAGGTGGTCTCTACAGCATCAGTCTCTGACGCAGAGGCTCGTATGTCCAGAGAAAGTGCGCATCAGTGTACCGGAGTGGTGGTTGGTTACCACGGATGCCAGCCTGTCAGGCTGGGGAGCTCATTGTTTGTCGCAGGTAACACAAGGAGTCTGGTCCACGGAAGAGACCGGTTGGTCGATCAATCGCTTGGAGATGAGAGCAGTAAACCTGGCACTGTAGCAGTTTGTTGGTCTGGTCAAGGGGAGAGCGGTTCGTGTTTTCTCCAACAATGCGGTGACAGTCTCTTATATCAACAGACAAGGAGGCACAGGCTGTGCAGCTTTACTAGAGGAGAGTCAGCAGTTGCTGCAGTGGGCGGAGGACCATCTGATAGCCATATCGGCGGCGCATGTAGCAGGAAGAGACAACGTGCAGGCCGACTATCTCAGTCAGCATGTCTTAGATCCTGGGGAGTGGGAGCTAAATGCAGCTGTGTTTCACGACATAACGATTCGCTGGGGGCAACCAGTCATGGCTACCCTCGGGAATGCCAAAGCATCACAGTTCTACAGCAGGTACAGAGTACACATGTCAGAGGGTCTCGACGGGCTAGTTCAGCCCTGGCCGTTGGGACAGCTGCTGTATTTGTTTCCCCTGTGGCCATTGATCGGACGAGTGATACGGAGAATTGCGGGGCACGTTGGGGAAGTGATTCTCATTGCTCAGGATAGGCCCAGGAGGTCTTGGTATGCGGATCTGATACGAATGCTTGTCGATCGTCCTTGGAGACCCAGTTGGATCAATCTGAGTCAGGGACCAGTTCTAATGCCGCAGGTGGATCGGTTCTTGCTTACGGCTTGGCTATTTAGAGGGAGCGGCTCCAGCATCAAGGGTACTCGCCATCGGTGATTGCTACCTTACTGAGATCCAAGCGAAGGTCGACATCGCTAGCGTATGTCCGCGTTTGGCACATCTTTGAGGGCTGGTGTGGGGAACGTGACGTTAGGCCGTTCTCCATATCGTTACCAATCATTTTGTCCTTTCTGCAAGGGGATCTGGAAAAGGGTCTAGCTCTAAGTACTCAAGGATCATCTGGCTGCTCTAGCTTGTTATAGAGCAGGGGTCTCAAACTCCAGTCCTGGAGGGCTGCAAACAAGTCAGGTTTTCAGGATATCCCTAATGAATATGCATAAGAGATATTTGCATGAACTGCCCCATTGTATGCAAATATATCTCATGCATATTTATTAGGGATACCCTGAAAACCTGACTGGTTTGCAGCCCTCCAGGACTGGAGTTTGACCCCCCTGTTATAGAGGAAAAGTGTTGGGTAGCGTCTTGTCCACACACCCGGATGTACAACACTTTCTTAGGGCAGCTAGGATTATACGACCTCCAGTAAGATCGGTGGTACATGCTTGGGATTTGAATTTAGTTTTGGATGCTTTGACACAGGCTCCTTTTGAGCCGGAGTCCGCAGTGAGTCTAAGAGAACTTTCTTGGAAGACGGCGTTCCTAGTCGCTTTGTGTTTGGCTAGAAGAGTCTCCGATCTTCAAGCGCTCTCATGTAGGGCTCCATACATTCAATTTACGAAAGAGAAGATAGTGTTGCGGCCGGTGCCGTTGTTTCTGCCCAAGTTGGTATCCAGTTTTCATCTGAATCAGACTGTTTCGCTTCCTACTTTTCGGCATATAGAGAGGAGTGACGGAGCTCATGCTCTTCGGAAGTTAGATTTGGGAAGAGTGCTCCGTAGATACCTCTGGAAGACGGAGTCTTTTCGGAAGTTGGACAGGTCGTTAGTGATTTTTGGAGGGCCTCGTAAAGGGGAGGCAGCTTCTCAAGCCTCCATTGCCCGATGGGTGAAGCGGGCAATCGGGGCAGCTTATGAGGTGAATGGCAGATTGCCTCTTCCAGGGCTCATAGCGCATGGCACTAGAGCACTTTTTGGGTGGAGTTTGCGTTGGTTCCACCGGTGGATATCTGTCACTGGTCGTCGCTTCATTCATTTGCTAGACACTATCGTTTGGATGTGCAGGCCTAGGAGGATGCGAAGGTTGGGGCCTCAGCCTTAATAGCGGGACTCACAGGACCGTCCCGTTTTCAGGGACTTCTTTGGGACTTCCTTACAGTTCCTGGACTGGCCCGGAGAGGCGAAGAGGAAGGAGAAATTAGACCTTACCTGCTAATTGTCTTTCCTTGAGTTCTCTCCGGGCCAGTCTAGGGCCTGCCCAGTTGGTCTGCGAGTGTCTTTTTTGGCGAGAAGTAGGACTTTGGTAAATAGTTTCTTTTCGGAGTGGCCGCAGTTTGGAGCTCCTGGGCCCGAGTCGGGGGCTGCTGAGTCTCCTGAGCTCGGACTCAGGTTGTCCTGCTTGAGACAAGTTTTATGATCTTCTGAATGGACATTGAGACAATTTCAACACTGAATGCAGTATGGAAGATGAGGGCCAAGGAAGGCGATACAGGTTTTGTTGTTTTCAATATTTTCGCTAAGTTATTACATTGCTGTTTTTAGTTATAGGCTGCTTTGACAATAGGAGACTGAGTCTGTGACACCAGAGGGAGCTGGATAGGCTGTCAGCGAGACTTTGAGTTTTCAGTCCTCAGCTGCTGGAGAAGGTTGACAACACTACAGTTCCTGGACTGGCCCGGAGAGAACTCAAGGAAAGACAATTAGCAGGTAAGGTCTAATTTCTCCTTCCTTCCCGTGCACATCAGTTCCATCAGATTTTTTTTTTGTTGTTGTTTTATGATCTTCTGAATGGACATTGAGACAATTTTCCTGACTTTCATTGCACTTAAAGCAAATTTCTTGTTGTCTTAAGTTATCCAGTAGTAATCAAAATAGTGGCAATTCTCCAGGACCAAGCAGGAAGTCAGTCCTCACATATGGGTGACGTCGGCGCTGATGGAGCCCCCGTGCGGAGCATTTCCCCAGCTTTCAAAGAAGGCCTTTAGGAATGCAGCGTGCATGCACAGTCCCCTTACCGCCCAAGGGTGCCATCTTGCTCAGTCTTCTTTTTTCCGCAGAGCCCGGCAGACGTGTTTAGTTTTCACCCGAGGAAAAAGTGAATTTTGTTCTGTTTGACCCGTTTCTTTGGTTCGCCGCTGGTTTCCCTTTCCCGCCTGGGCCCGATACATCGGTATCAAGCCCGGTCTTCTTTTTCGTTTTTTGTCCTTAGTGACTAGGGTTCGCGCCATTTTTCTTTTTTCACTGGCAGTCCTGTATTTTGACCTCGCAGGGGCCCTTTTTCCCCCGATGGCTGCCAGCGGGTTTAAAAAGTGTGATCGGTGTAAGAAGCTTATGTCTCTCACCGACACACATGACTGCTGCCTCCGGTGCCTCAGACCCGATCATGACCCGATGATCTGTGGTCCGTGTGGGAAGATGTCCTCGAAGGCGTTGAGTCGGCAGCACCAAAAGGAAAGAATCTTCTGACTCTGTGTCTGGACGGGCCCGGACTTCATCAGAGGCCTCGACGTCTTGGGACTCCGGCCCCGAGCAGTGCCGAGGTTCCTCTGAGAGGGGGTCGGTGGACGCACTTGGCTCCTCGAGGGCCAAGTCGCATAGCCCCGAGCGCCGTCCCGGGTCTTCGGAGTCGGAGAGGCCTGCAAAACAACTTCGTGTGGAGATGGAGTCCCCAGGTCACGTGAGTACTGTAGTCCTCGTGGACTCTCCTCCAGGGGAGCCGACGTTGTCGGGTCCCGAGTCGGGGGCTGCTGAGTCTCCTGAGCTCAGACTTAGGTTGACGGCCTTGGAGAGCAGCTTAGCTGCCTTCATGGAACAGCAGCGGGCACTGATCGCTGGTTTCACCGGTGCATCTGCCCCGACCACTGGGACATTGACGTCCAAGTCGACCTTGGAGGCTGAGCCGATCCTCGAGTCTGAGCTGATCCTCGAGTCCATGCGCGCTCGAGTCGATCCTCGGCCAAGGTCCCCTTCGGCCTCCCGTTTGGGACCGTGGTCGTCGACGCCAGTACCCTCGGCATCGGGGCGGATGGCATCGGTGCCTGCCCGACCGGAGCCGCTTAATTCCTTTTCCGATGAGTACGGCTGGGAAACTGAGGATGAGGCGTCACCCGACACCTTTTAGACTCAGTGTGTCCCATCGGACTCACCAGAGTCTGAGCCTCGGAGACGGTCCCCACCGGAGGATACCCGGTTCTCGGACTTCATGAGGGATATGGACAAGGCCTTGGCCTTCCCCGCGGATCCCGAGGAGGAGCTTCGAGCCGAGGAGCTTGAGGCCCTGCAGTATGACTCTCCCCCAAAGGAGGCCTTTACTGTACCTGTCCTCCGATGCTGGAATGGCTGCTGTTCCGCATGTGGGAGGCTCCGGCCTCGACACCGGTTTTGAGCAAGCGGGTCGATTCCATCTATCGAGTCCGCAAGATCCCCGGGTTCAAAAAGGCACAATTACCGCACCACTCCATGGTTGTGGAATCGGCCATGCATCATCTGAAGTCAGAAGATGCACTCCTCGGTGCCTCTCGACTGGGAGGCCCGGAACCTGGATGCCCTCGGTAAGAAGTGCTTCCAGGGCTCTATGCTTGCTTGCCGTGTCCAGACCTACCAGCTGTACATGGGCATGTACCTTCGAGACCTGGCAAAGGAGATTGCCGGGTTCTCTGCTGGTCTCTCCGAGGAACCTTTGCAGAGGTTCAATGCTCTGTCCTCTGGTATTCTTGAGTGCTCAAAGTTTATCTCTTGAGCAGCCTATGATGGCTTCGAGGCTTCGGCCCGGGTAGCTGCGGCTGGCATCGGTGCACGCCGTCAGGCCTGGCTACAGTCATCGGACCTCGAGCCATGGGTGCAGGACAAGTTGGTTGATGTCCCCTGCCGAGGTAAAAACCTCTGGCAAGCCCATGGCTGACAAGGCTGCAGAACTCGAGACCGAGACTCTTACCTGGACAAGGTTGTCCAGAAAAACCTCTGCCCCTTCTCAGAAGAAGGGCTCGTGGAAAAAGACCTTTTACCCAAGGAAGTCATCTGCCTATAAACAGTACCCTCATTTTCAGGCCTCTGTAGCTCCCCAACAGGGTCAGCAGGCCAAGGGGCAGGGACATGGGCCCCGTAGGCAGAAAGCCCCCAAGCCACCAGCTCTGGCTCCTGCACAGCAGGGAGCGGGGTTTTGACTCCAGTGGCATAGCCTCTCCTCCTCAGCTGGCCCCTATCAGCACTGGAGGGTGGCTGGCCCTGTATGCCCACAGGTGGTCAGCCATCACAAGGGATACCTGGGTACTAAGTATAGTCCAGAAGGGCTATCTCCTCCACTTCCACCAGGTACCCCCCTCCTATTTTTCAGGGGAGCCTCCCAGACTCCCTCTGCACAGAGACTTACTCCTGCAGGAGTTGGCAAGTCTTGTAAAGGAACAGGCAGTGGAACCGGTGCCCCACCACCTGAGAGGTCAAGGCTTCTATTCCAGGTACTTCCTGGTACCAAAAAGAACAGGAGGCCTCAGGCCATCCTAGACTTGCGGAATCTGAAATTGGAATCTTGCTGCCCTACCTCCAGCAAGGAGATTGGCTATGCTCTTTAGACCTAAAGGATGCTTATACTCACATCCTCATTCATCCAGACCACAGACAATATCTCAGATTTGTAGTGGGAAGAAACCACTATCAGTACAGAGTACTGCTTTTTGGCCTTACATCCGCCCCCAGGGTATTCACCAAGTGCCTGGCGGTGGTGGCGGCCTACCTCAGGATTCAAGGCCTCTTTGTCTTCCCATACCTGGACGATTGGCCTCTTGTGGGGATTGACCCCTGATGAGCCAATCAAGCCACCCTTCGCACTGTCACTCTGCTTCAACACCTGGGGTTTGTTATAAACTTCGCAAAGTCCACTTTGCACCCCTCACAGAACATGGAGTTCATAGGAGCAAGGCTGTGGACACCTTTCAGGCAAAGGCCTTTCTACCAGTGGACAGGGCCCACAGATTGCTGGATCTAGCTAGGTAGTTCCACAGCAATTCTCTGGTCTCCGCCAGACAATTCCTGCGGCTCTTAGGCCACATGGCATCCACAATCCATGTAACTCCAAATGCCCGTCTACACATGAGGCCAGCTCAGTGGGGCCTCAGGACTCAGTGGCACCAAGCCACAGGGAGCCTCACGGACAAAGTGAGGGTGTCCAACCTACTAGAGTCTTCTCTGCAGTGGTGGCTTCATCTTATAAATCTGCTGCAGGGGGTGCCTTTTCAAGCACCTCCGCACTCTCAGGTGCTGACAACCGATGCTTCTCCAAGGTTGGGGTGCACATTGCCAAGGGGCATGTACTCAAGGCCTGTGATCTCCTTGGGAGGCCGCACAGCAGATCAATCTCTTAGAACTGAGAACTTTCTCCCATCTCATCTCTCGCCAGTCCGTAGTGGTTCAAACAGACAATCAAGTTGCTATGTTCTATGTGAACAAACAAGGGGGCACAGGGTCCTGCCTTCAATGTCAAGAAGTGCAGAAACTGCTCCTGGGCGGTCAGTCACGGCATTCTTCTCAAAGCGGTCTATCTCCCAGGTCAGGAGAATTACCTGGCGGACAGATTGAGCAGGATCCTGCAGCCACACGAGTGGCAGTTGAATCCTCTAGTGGTTCAACAGATTTTCCTGAGATGGGGTCTTCCCACCATGGATCTCTTTGCCAGTCCTCTGAACCGTCAACTTCCCAGGTTCTGCTCCAGGCAACCGCATCCTCTCAGAGTTGCAGCGGATGCGTTTCTCATTCCATGGTCTACAGGCCTTCTATATGCGTTTCCTCCCATGCCTCTAGTGTCCAAGACACTATTCAAGGTGATCAGGGACAAGGCCTCGCTGATCCTGGTGGCCCCCAGGTGGCCAATGCAACCCTGGTTCCCACTTCTTTTGCAACTAGCGGTGGACACTCTTCCTCTGGGGATGCAACCCGATCTGTCTCAGGAGCAGGGATCTCTTACACCCCAATCTTCAGTCCCTCAATTTGATGGCCTGGCTGCTGAAAGGGTAGTTCTAGCGCCTTTACTATTGCCTAGAGAAGTGGAGGACGTGGTCTTGGCCTCTAGGAGGCAGTCCACCAGAAAGTCTTATGCCCTTAAGTGTCTTAGATTCTCTACCTGGTGTATTCAACACAACGAGAACCCTTTCCCGTGTCTGGTACCAGTGGCGCTGCAATATTTGCTTCACCTGTCCAACCTAGGCCTTAAGTCCAATTCTATGAGTTCATCTTAGTGCTCTTTTGGCACACCACTCCCCAGTGGAGGGGCAATCTCTCTCAAGCCATCCTTTGGTGGCTCGCTTCCTCAGAGGCCTGCTTTTGCTTAAGCCTCCAGTGCGTCCACCTGCCCCTGAATGGGATCTAAATGTGGTTTTGCAACGGCTTATTTGCCCACCATTTGAACCTATGGCTACTTGCCCTCTGCGTTTTCTCTCCTGGAAAGCATTGTTTCTGGTAGCCCTTACCTCAGCGAGGCGAGTGAGTGAGCTTCAGGCCCTAGTATCAGATGTGCCTTATACTAGGTTCTATAGGAACAGAGTAGTCTTACGGACTCACCCTAAGTTCCTTTCTAAGGTTGTCGTCTCCTTCCACCTCAATCAGGAGGTGGTTCTTCCGACTTTCTTTCCCAGGCCGCATGCTAGCCGGGCTGAGATGGTCTTGCATACCCTGGACTATAGGGGAGGGCGTTGTCCTTCTACCTTGACCGTACGCGGGAGCACCGGAGGGCTGTTCAGCTCTTCAGCTCTTCGTCTCTTTTGTCCCCAATAAGTTGGGGTTGGCTGTCTCCAAGCGTACTTTGGATACACAAAAAGCAAGAGACGAGAGTCGTCAAGGGATGGTTAAGAAGTCGTTTATTCACAGAGACCCCAACGCGTTTTGGCGGAAGCGCCTTCTTCAGGGGGTATACAGCTTAAAAACATAAAATAGAACTGAATATATATACAAATAAAATATAATAAGCCCCTTACATAATTTCCAAACAGATATATATAAATAGTCAAATAATATAAAAAGCAATAAAACTTCCATATAAAAATTAGAAACGCAGGACAGAAATCAATAAAAGTAATAACATAGATCAATAAGTTATGAAAGACAAACATTGCAATAAAAAACTAAAAAAATGAATACCCATATAAATAAAAATCATGTAATATATATATATCCACTTGCATCTTTTGCTAAAGTGAAACTTCTGAATAGTAGTCAGATATAGTGTATCTTTACTGCAATTAAGAGTAAATGTGTTTAATCAACTATTAACCCTTCACATCTCATCAACTATGACATATAGGCACCCTGGATCTGATATTCGCTCCCCAGGCAACTTTCAACTCACCCATGACCCCCGAGATATCAATTACTGCGGTTCCCTGGTCTGACCACAAGCTGATCTTGTTCCAAATTCCCCCGCCCACACACAACCTGAAGGAAGCCAGAGCAGTCAGTGGCCAAGCCAAGGCCCCAAAGCGAAGATTTCAGACATTCAACAAGGAACTGATACTAAGCACAGCGCACCCACTACTCACCTCGACAGCACACGATTCTGAGGTCCTGGTCTCTGAATGGAATGAAACATTCAGTACACTTGCACTATGTCCGCCATCCACCAAACCTCCTGGGAAGCACGCATCCGCACCCTGGTACTCTGCTGAGCTGAAATCCTCTCTCACCCTCCTAAGGAAACTGGAGAGATGCTGGCGCCGCTCACGCACAGCTGATGATCAAAGAGCATATACCTCCCACCTGACAGTGCATCGCGAAGCAATAACAGCAAGCAAGCTCTCTCGGCCGGCGGCTCCCACTGCCCGATTGGGCAGGAGCTGGAAGCGGCTCCCTCTGCCCGATTGGGCAGGCTGCCGGGACCAAACACCGCCCCTCCTCTGCTCCTGCCCAATCGGGCAGTGGGAGCCGCTTCCAGCTCCTGCCCAATCGGGCAGTGGGAGCCGCCGGCCGAGAGAGCTAAAAGCGGCGCCCCTGCACTAGGAGCGCCGCTGCCGGGACCAAACACCGCCCCTCCTCTGCTCCTGCCCAATCGGGCAGTGGGAGCCGCTTCCAGCTCCTGCCCAATCGGGCAGTGGGAGCCGCCGGCCGAGAGAGCTAAAAGCGGCGCCCCTGCACTAGGAGCGCCGCTGCCGGGACCAAACACCGCCCCTCCTCTGCTCCTGCCCAATCGGGCAGTGGGAGCCGCTTCCAGCTCCTGCCCAATCGGGCAGTGGGAGCCGCCGGCCGAGAGAGCTAAAAGCGGCGCCCCTGCACTAGGAGCGCCGCTGCCGGGACCAAACACCGCCCCTCCTCTGCTCCTGCCCAATCGGGCAGTGGGAGCCGCTTCCAGCTCCTGCCCAATCGGGCAGTGGGAGCCGCCGGCCGAGAGAGCTAAAAGCGGCGCCCCTGCACTAGGAGCGCCGCTGCCGGGACCAAACACCGCCCCTCCTCTGCTCCTGCCCAATCGGGCAGTGGGAGCCGCTTCCAGCTCCTGCCCAATCGGGCAGTGGGAGCCGCCGGCCGAGAGAGTTAAAAGCGGCGCCCCTGCAGGGCGCGCCCGCGCTTGGCGGGCCCGCGCCTGAGGGCCCTTTGGCGTGGCCCTTAGGCGCGGCACGGAGGCGATCAGAAGGGAGAAACAACAGACACAGCAGCGCCGACAACATCACCGCAGAAACAAACGAGGAGCAGACCAAAACGAAGGACTTCAGAACCGCAAGTAAAACTCGCACAAAACCTCACACACTCCACACCTACAGGACTCCCACTTACACCACACCCGCCTTTGCAATCACACCCCTACCTCCACGGGACAGGCTCCCGCACCAAGGCACCCTACGCAGACCCGGCTCTACACCCACGGGACAGGCTCCCTTCACGGGACAGGCTCCCGCACCAAGGCACCCTACGCAGACCCGGCTCTACACCCACGGGACAGGCTCCCGCACCAAGGCACCCTACGCAGACCCGGCTCTACACCCACGGGACAGGCTCCCTTCACGGGACAGGCTCCCGCACCAAGGCACCCTACGCAGACCCGGCTCTACACCCACGGGACAGGCTCCCTTCACGGGACAGGCTCCCGCACCAAGGCACCCTACGCAGACCCGGCTCTACACCCACGGGACAGGCTCCCTTCACGGGACAGGCTCCCGCACCAAGGCACCCTACGCAGACCCGGCTCTACACCCACGGGACAGGCTCCCGCACCAAGGCACCCTACGCAGACCCGGCTCTACACCCACGGGACAGGCTCCCTTCACGGGACAGGCTCCCGCACCAAGGCACCCTACGCAGACCCGGCTCTACACCCACGGGACAGGCTCCCTTCACGGGACAGGCTCCCGCACCAAGGCACCCTACGCAGACCCGGCTCTACACCCACGGGACAGGCTCCCTTCACGGGACAGGCTCCCGCACCAAGGCACCCTACGCAGACCCGGCTCTACACCCACGGGACAGGCTCCCTTCACGGGACAGGCTCCCTTCACGGGACAGGCTCCCGCACCAAGGCACCCTACGCAGACCCGGCTCTACACCCACGGGACAGGCTCCCTTCACGGGACAGGCTCCCGCACCAAGGCACCCTACGCAGATCCGGCGCACCCGCCAAGGAACAAGCTCACGCACCAAGTGCAACTCTCCCCAAACAGACAACAGACAAAATCTCAAGAAAGCAGGCGTCACCCTAACAGAACATCAGAAGGGAAAACATGCACCCCACATACTTCCTACCACTCTACCTACTAGTCACACAACTCCTCCCACCAACCACACACCTCCACTACCCACAAGCAAACACAATATGGCATCTACCAACTGCATTACCATACTCAGAACCACAGCACACACACAAAGAGACACTCAGGGCTTACCAGGCAAAGCGACTGAACAGACACAAATCAAACTCCCACGCAAGCACAAAGGAAACTCATGGAACACCAACCTCAGCAACGAAAACAACAACGATTGAGCTCATAAATGCCAGATCCGTCTGCAACAAGATACACACTATTGTAGACCACATAGAAGAGCGACAGCCCGACATAATATGCATCACAGAGACATGGCTCAACCCTACCGACAACGTACTACTCAACCAACTGGTACCGGACAACTACTCAGCATACAACTGCCCACGCACCCACAAGCGTGGAGGAGGAGTCCTGATAATAGCGAAAACAAAGCTAAAATTCAAGACACAGAACTTCACAGACACACAGCAATGTAACACAATTAGCATCAAAAACAAGAACATCGCAATCTGCCTAACCTACAGAGCACCCAGAGCTCCACCCGATGAACTAGCCCTCACTCTCGAAGAAGCCTGTGCCATAACAACAAACAACAAACCAGCGCTAATGATCGGAGACTTCAACCTCAAGTCCACCAATGCCAAAGACGCAGAGGCCTTCCTCCAAGCAATGACCTCACTCCAATTCACACAAATAATCAATGCACCAACACACAGACATGGATCATCCCCAGACCTCATCTTTGCATCCAACTACCTAACATCAAGAGAACTAATTTCTCCACCTACCATTACCCCAGTGCCATGGTCCGACCACTACTTAATCGAGACCAAACTACGATATCAAGAGGACCAGACGAACGAAAGAGCTAACATCTCTCACACGCAAAGACGATTCAAACGTTTCGACAGGGACGAATTCATACAGGACACAACACAACACTTGAACGTTACCACAGACGACCTAGAAGAACAAGTCTCCAGCTGGAACAGCATTCTAGCGAACGCCGCCAAACCATCTGACGGTGGGATCAAGAAACAACACCACAACAGGAGACAAAACAAGCCATGGTACTCAGAAAAAATACGAAAGGAAAAGAGAGAGCTCAGGAAGATTGAACGGAGATGGAGAAAAAACAAATCAACCGCTGACCAGCATCTCTATCTAACAAAGCAAAAACACTACAATGAACTCATCAACCAATCAAAGAGGGAATTCCACACAAACATGATAAATACTTCTATCAACAAACCCAGAGAGCTTTTTGAAATAGTAAAGATCCTCACAAAAGAACAAACAACAGAAGGCGAAGTACAGGTTGACCCACAGGATTTCGCAGATCACATCAAAGACAAATTTCACTCCACGGAGCGAACAACATCTAGTGGGACCACCAGGTCGGACGTACACCCCAAAACCTGGGGCACATTCTACTCACCCTCAACTGAACAGATATCCCACATCATCTCTACAATCAATACAAGCACTGCCCCTACAGACCCATGCCCAGTGTCATGGGTCAAAGCCACCAAATCCTGCTTCATCCCCACCATACATAAAATAATACACAACTCACTCACTCAAGGACTCATGCCAAAACAACTAAAGCTTGCTTCAGTAAAACCAATCATAAAGAAAACAAATCTCGACAAAAAGGATCCAGCAGCATATCGACCAATCTCCAGCATACCCTTCCTTGCAAAAATCATTGAAAAACGGTCCAACTACAACTTCAGGAGCACATCGACAAACAGGAAACACTCGATGACAACCAACACGGATTTCGTCCCAACCATGGAGTCGAAACGCTACTGATCTACCTCTTCGACAGCATCCTAAGAATAATCGACAACACCATGAATGGAATCATAATGATCTTCATCGACATCTCCTCAGCCTTCGACACAGTGGACCACAACACCCTCCTAGAAAGACTAAAGAACACTGGTATACACGGTATCACATTGAAGTGGTTCCACTCGTACCTAACCGAAAGACAGCTACAGGTCAAGTCAGGACACAACACCTCCCGACCCATAAACGTCCAACAAGGAGTACCTCAAGGATCCGCACTCTCAGCTCTCCTATTTAACATCTACATACAACCAATTTGCAATATCATGAAAAAGAACAACATTCAATACACAATTTATGCAGACGACATAATGATTTACACCCCGATATCAATCAACAACCCGGACTTCTCTAAGATAACAGACTGCCTCACCCAAATGGAGAGTTGGTGTCAAAACAACAACCTAGCAATAAACTACAACAAGACCGAAGCCCTAATCATCACCCGGAACCAAGGCTTCAAACACCCACCAAATCTAAAGATACAAAGCACCACTATACCAATAAGATCAGAAGTGAGATACCTCGGAGTTACTCTGGACAATAAACTCAATCTCAAACCACACATAGACAAAACAACCCAAAAAGCCTACTACAAGATGCGAATCATCAGAAGACTAAAGCCGCTCCTTGCCCCGGAACACTTCCGTACCGTCTGTCAAGCACTGATAACCCCACTACTGGACTTCTGCAATCCGATATACCTCGGCCTACCGAAACAAGCCCTCAAACCTCTACAACTAGCACAAAACACTGCTGCACGAATCATAACAGGAACGGCAAGACAGGAGCACATCACACCCACCTTAAAAGACTTACACTGGCTTCCAATCGGTGCACGCATCAAATACAAAACTATCATAAACATATTCAAGATCAAACACCACACATCAGCCAACAGCCTACACACACTCATACAATCAGACACCAGTACGCGTCCCAGAAGAAAACAAACCCACAACAGAGTCAGCACACCCAGTGAATACAAACACACACGCAAGGACACAACAGACAGAGCACTCTCAATGGCCGCTCCAACAATATGGAACAAACTCCCGGACGACTTGAGGGCCGCTACAGACCTAAAAGACTTCAGAAAACAGCTAAAAACCATACTGTTCATAGAACACTATGGACACATCACATAACTTCAGAGAATGAACAACAGCACATGATCCCGCCTAACCAATGTATGCATGGAATTTGTTTTTGCACCTCTGTATATAGCCCACTCTGTAAATAGCTCATACCAACCTAACACACAACACGACACACACTCAATTTCCCCCCACTGCATGTATAACACACTCACCTGACCTGATTGTTTGCCGTGATACCACCTTGATTATTAAGATAAGGCGGTTTAGAAATACTGTTAAATAAATAAATAAATAAAATAAATGCGGCGTTTCCACACAGACATGCTAAAATGATCACTGAGCAAACCACACGACTTGTTTGCCCTTGTCAAGGACTTGACAAAGGAACCAGCCGCAGAGCAAACAATCGGGATCCACCCTCAAGTATTTGCGAACCACTTACTATCCAAAATATGCCAGTTCAGCACCGTCCCAGCACCTGGAGACGCCTTCAAGCCGAACTATCAAACTCCCCTTACCATCTTCTCCACACCTCCCAAGCAGCGTATTGAGGACATCATAGCAGCAATCAACACGACCACAGCTCAGACTGACCCCTGCCCTGCATTCTGGATTAGAGACCTACGATCTAACCTTAGCCCCACTATAGCCAAAATCATGGACCAATCCTTCACAACAGGTGCATTCCCGCAATCCCTAAAGCGCACGTCTATAAGACCTCTACTAAAAAACAGCAAGTTTGACCCCCAGAAGGCAGACTCGTACAGACCAATATCGAGCATACCGCTGCTAGCAAAAATAATTGAGAAGGAAGTCCAGATGCAAATTCAAGAACACATCGAAACCTCTGCACCACTGGACCCTTACCAACACGGCTTCAGAGAAGCCCACGGAGTTGAAACACTCCTTACCACACTATTCAACAACATAATAACAGGAATCGACAACATCCGTCAAGGGGTGGTCCTCATCTTCTTGGACATTGCAGCTGCATTCGACTCGGTAAGCCATGAGCTTCTGCTGGAACGTCTCAGTGAAAAAGGGATCACGGACAGAGCACTGGACTGGTGCAAGTCCTACCTTTCTGACAGATGGCAGCACGTATGTTCCGGGGCAACTTCATCAGATCCCTTCCACCAGAAGCAGGGTGTCCCCCAGGGTTCCTCCCTCTCGGCCCTGATGTTCAATGTCTACATGCAGCCGATATGCAACCTGATCCAGTCATTCAGTGTCAATTGCTTGATATACGCGGACGACGTGTTATACATGCCTTTTTCAACGGAGAACCCAGACCTCTCGCCACTAACAAATTGCTTTAACACCGTATCCCACTGGCTCCAAACCCAAAACCTCAGGGAGTGGAGGAGTGGAGGAGTGGCCTAGTGGTTGGGGCAAGGTACTTCAGGCCGGAAGGTCGGGGGTTCAAATCCCACTAGAGGACAGCAACCTTGGGCTGGAAGGACTGGGGTTTCTAGTCCCACAGGTGCTCCTTGTGGTCTTGGGCAAGCCACTTAACCCTCCATAGCCCATGTTCCCTGTAAAATAGTTATCTCCAAGTTATAATGCCCTGTTCAATGTAATTTCAGTTTGTTCAATGTAAACCGCACTGATGCAGAATAGCGCGGTATATAAGAGAATGTAAATAAATAAATAAATCCAACACAAAAAACAGAAGTACTCTTCATTACGAGGAATTTAAACTTCTCCACACCACCCTTCCTAAGCGTCAAGGAAGCAGATCTCCAGACCAAACCCACGATCAGATACCTCGGCGTCACTTTAGACCAGAGGATGGATATGAAGTTACACATAAACAATATAGTCAAGTCGATATACCATAAGATAAGATCCCTCAGACCCCTACGAGCCTTGCTGGAACCAGAAGACTTTAGGACAATTTACCAGGCGCTGATCATGCCACACTTTGATTACGCTAACGCGATCTTACATGGGCTCCCTCAGACCACTCTGAACACACTGCAACTTGCAATGAACACTGCAGCGAGGGTCCTATACGGAGCATCCAGGAATGACCATGTGACACCCATACTGAAGCACCTCCACTGGCTTCCGATACATAGCAGACTCAAGTACAAAACCCTACTCCTAACATTTAAAGCCATTCACGGGTTGTCATCCTCATCACTATCTGAATTGATCCAGACCACTCCCACTAGCAGGTCCAGAAGATCAGTAGCACTCAACACACTGACAGTACCAAAGTCAATAACCCAATGTACCCAGTCCACTGCAAGCAGAGCCTTCAAATTCTGTGCACCCAGATGCTGGAACGCCCTGCCTCACAACATGCGTGCAATTCCTGACCTATGCCAGTTCAGGAAGGCCTTGAAGCACCACCTCTTCCTCCTGCACTACCCGATAGATAATGCCATATCAGCCCCGTCCATGGGTCCAACACAAAGCTCCCAGGACTAGGCAAAATGATACGAACCCGCCTTGTGCAAGATTGTAAATAGTTACCCCCTGTTCTCCAAGTTTAAACACCCTGGTCATTGTAACACAAAGTACCCAAGGAAATGTGTAGTTCTATGTTCACTGTAAACCGCACTGGTATTGAATAGCGCGGTATAGAAGAGACTGGAAATAAATAAATAAATATAACCTTAGTTGCTACACTGTTAAAAGAAAAGAAAGCAGTGTTTTTCAAAACACCGAAAGAGGTGAATTTGAATAATACACTAAAACAAACAATATATACTTTTCAAGTATAGTAGATGGTATCGTGTCAAATAATTCTGACTTACGTTATGCAACAAAGGTGATACTCTACTAAAGATACTGACCTTGATTTGTGTACTCAAGATGTCGTAGCGCCAATCGTGAGAATCCTCTGTTCCAAAACCAAGAAATATAAATACATATTTATACCTGCATTAAATGGGAACTAGCAAGGTGTTATATGAAAATTAAAATTAACTAAGGATTAAATTTTAAAAGCAACTGTAATGTACGCTAGAAACACGAAGCGTGTAAAACATAATAGAAAAACATTTCTCACTTTTAGCGGAAAGAATACTCTAAAATAAACCCTGTGATAATCGATGGTGTTGTAAACGTTATTATATAAACGCTTTCTGTTATCGTACCTTGAGATTAAAAGGAGCACCATCAATAATTCATCATACATAATAGAAAAACATCTTTCACTTTAAGCGGAAAGAATACTTTAAAGTGAACCCTGTTGTAATCGGTGGTATTATAAAGGTTATTATATAAACGCTTTCTGTTATCGTACCTTTAAATCAAAAGGAGCACCGGCAGGACAAATCCAAGGACCCTCCACTTGTACATCACCCTTTTTCAGCGCTGCTTTTTCAGCTACTCTTTTTCAGCGCTTCCATCTTCATAATTTGCGTCTTTTGCCCAAACTCTGTTCCTGAACTACCCCAGCACTATTCAGATAGTGTTGCAAAATCTGTCGCAGTGGCTTTTATCCAGGTTGCAGGTGCTGTTTCTCAGGTAAATGATTTTTAAAAATAGGGCCCTTAGTTTTTATTTCATTTGTACTTACCAAAAGCTACTTGTATAGGATATTAGTACTTGTGCATGCTAACTAAACTTTGTCCATGGACAATCTTGAATTGCAAAAATGGGGGCAATCCCTACCATGGGGAAAAAGTACAGAACAAAGTAGTGGCCCCACAGTCCAACAGAAATCGTGGAATCACAAAGAAACATGCCACCAAAAGCACAAATGAATACGAGGTGTGATCAAAAAGTATTGAGACTTGTTGTATAGCTATATAATATGTCGCACCACAATGCTATTAAGCATGCAGTGACCTAGTTGTGTGCTGCATGTGCAGTGTGTAGCATGGTTGTAGCACACCTGTACATTTTTTAATTACGTGATGTTTGGTATCGTGTAAAAGCAGTTCATCAGATTTATGATGAGTGAAAAAAATTGAACAGTGAATTTGCATTAAATTCTGCCAGAAACGGGGAGATTTGTGTAAAAAGATTTACGACAAGTTATAGCAAGTGTATGGCAATAAATGCAGGAGTCGTGCTAGAATTTGACTGGTACAAACGTATTCAAGAGGGACACCAAAGTGTTGACAGTGACGAACGTTCTGGAAGGCCATTCACAAGCAGGATTGAAGAGAAAGTTGAAGCAGTGTGTGCAGCAATATGCTCAAATAGTCAGTGGACTATCAGGGAGCTTGCTGTGGACATGGATATCAGTTTCAGGTCTGTACAGTTGATTTGGGGATGAGACGTGTGTCTGCAAAATTCATGACAAAACGCCTGTCTCCTCAGCAAAAAGATGATCAACTGTCTGCAGCCAGGGAGAAGCTGGAATGCGTTGAAAATGGCTCTGATTTCATCAAGAAGATTATTACTGGCGAATTATGGGTTTATGGTTATGGCCCAGAATATAAGGCTCAATCCTCACAATGGAAGACTCTAATCTCTCCCAGACCCAAGAAAGCCCATCATGTGAGAAGCAATGTCAAGGTCATGCTCAGTTTTCTTTGATTACCAAGGTATTATTCATCATGAGTATGCTTCAAAAGGCCAAACCATCAATAAGGAGTACTATATCCAAGTTCTGACTCATTTGAGAGATGCAGTTCGTAAGAGACCAGAATTGCACAGGAATGGTGAATGGTTGCTTCATCACGATAACGCCTCAGCTCATGCATCACATCTTGCCCACCAGTTCTTGGCTAAACACCAAATCGAGCAATTCCGTCTGTTTCTGTACTCACCTGACCTCGTACCCTGTGACTTTTTCTTATTTCCAAAAGTGAAATTACCGCTGAAATAAAGGAGATTTGATGACTTGGAGAACATGAAGCAAAATTCGAGACAGCAGCTTCACAGCATAACAAGAGGCATTTCAGAATTGTTTCTAGCAGTGACAGGAATACTGGAAGAAGTATGTTTTATTGGAAGGGGACTTCTTTGAAAGAGACTGAGTGCAATAACCACCAGTGTTATACTACTTTTGTTGTACAAATCTCAATATTTTTTGATCGCACCTCGTATAGGTTTTTAACATAAGCCCAACATTTTTCGGCTTTCATCTGCTTCAAAGGGTAAACTTACAAAATTTGAAACTTACAGAGAACAGAAATAAACATTAAATGTCAAATATCAATGTATTCCTAGGGGAGATGCAAGGAGTGAAAGAATACTACAATGAAACTTTTAAACTAAAATCAAACGTAAAGGGAATAAACAAACGCATAAACAACTTATAAGCCATACCCTGTTTGTGAGGTAGCTCATTCTTGCACAGAAACCCTGAACTCTAAGGGGTAAGACCCGTATAACAAAATTAATTAATTTGGGTTAAATGTTAAAAATGTTCTGCAAATGTTATATGTAAAAATAATAGTTCACTATTAAGTTTGTTCTTTGTAAACCGCCACTGATCTCTGGAAGAGGCGGTATAGAAAAATGTATAAATAAATAAAATAAAAATGTTGTGTTTCAGTATTTTGATTTATATAATAAATAAAATAAATACTTTTATAGAGATTGATGATCTGTTCTATTTGCAAACTACCCTGGAACAAAGCTAAACATTTTTTCTTTTTGTCGGAATTGCCAGCCCAGTAGAGAGGAGTAAAAACCCTCACACCGCTGTGGCGTTTCCTTTTATTCAATTCAATGAATTAAAATCAGTATTCACTTAACTGAAGGCCGTATGAATTTCCATCCAGTCAGCAATGCTAAAAATCACGACGTAGCACGTTTCGGGGTAATGTCTGTAATACCCCTGCATCAGGTCAAGAAACATTGCTCGGCCTAGTTTTGATGATTGGATTCTTGGTGCACTGGGCTTGGGTATCATACATTTAGCTATTTGCAAACTAGGTTGACTATATAAAAAAAGCACAAGTTTTTATCAATGATACAACAAAACCATTAAACCTTCCAAAATAGAAATATGAAACCAAAGGAAAAGAGACTAAGCTTTTAAAACGATGATCATGTGTATGTATTTCTGCCTGCTCAATTATCAATAATCTTAAACTATGCCCTCATCTTGTGGTAGGCGAAGGCCTATGATCCATGGTGTCTGAAATAAGCAGACAGGCCTAAACAGCTTGACCTGTAAATGAAGCCTGTGGAGAGGCCCAAAGGAATTACACATCCCCCAAAATGCTGCTACCTTAGAATTGAAACTTAACTAAGCACAATTAAGCATAGCTAAGCAGAATCGAAACCTAGAAAATATAGAAAAACAAGTTTTAATTGGTATTGATAAGAGGGAAGCTTCTGTGAAATTAATTATCTCTGCTGAAAGAAAGGTTGCAGTGCCCTGCTTTCTCACATATTCCAGCTGGTTAGCGACCTTGGAGGAGAAAAGTATCAAAGTTAAAGAACTGACCATTGTAATTGGGACTGTAAGGGGGTAAGCAGGTGCTAAGCCCAGTCAAGAGCCCTCATTGGATAACTATATCAGTACCGGGACCAATAGAAGGGGTACGAGGGGTTACCGGGACCAATGAAAAGTTTGCCTATGTCTAGAATGGAAAAGACAAGTATAAAAGTTGTTGTTTTACTAACAGCCATTGCTCAGCCATTTTGAATTTGATTCTGCTTGAGACTTGTGCACAAATAATACTACCAATTGTGACATCATACGTAGCTCAGATTGACATGAATTCCATAGCTTGGGTGCAACTGCTGAAAACATCCGTTCCTGCAATTTTTACAAATTGCTTTGTGGGAGGGCATTTCTAACAGCATTGTACTTTGAGATCACAATAAATTAAAAGAAAAGTGACACTTTTTAAAAGGAAATAGAAAACTAAAGACTGAGAGACCACACAACTTAGTAGAACAGATTAAACTACTCATATTAAAGTGTGACACCTTTCCAGATGGAAGTGATTGTTGTGAAAAGTTTTTGTTACGCAGGTCTTACCTCTAGCAGTTCAGGGTTTCTGTATGAAACCAAATTGACATGGGTCTAGCCCAGGAATGGACAAACTACGGCCCGCGGGCCATATACGGCCCGGCGGACATTTTAATCCGGCCCACCTCACTAACTCGCGGGCTCACTGGGGATACTGTTGCCTTGTGCCAGCGGCAACTGACTCACTCTGCGTAAAGGAGTCAAAGAAAGCGTGTCACTAGGCGTCTGTTATACCGGTTCACTCCCCCTCCCCCCTTCGCTGCACCCGGGTTCCGACTCCCGATCCCGCATCCTCCACCTGGACTGTTGCTTCAGCTTCAGGCTTCCTACTCCGGCACCCCCCTGCCTGTCTATGATGTCACTGCACGCCTCCAATGGCGCCTCGAGGCAGGTTTGGCCGTCACGAGATCCCGCCCCAAGCGTCTGCGAGCTGCGCGTTTCTGGAGAAGAGCCGCTGCAGGCTAAGCTGTGGGGCATGTGCTCGGTTTTCACCTTAGGTGGGCTCTGCTCTTCGTCATTCGTCACCCACCGGAATGAGAGCTTCCGATTTCTGACAAGCTCCAGCCTGGTTAAAGAACAAGTCCCTGCATGCACCGGGCAGAAATCGGGATTTGCTTACCCTGAGCTTGTTGGGAGCCTTAGTTCAGGCATGTCCCCCGCCCCCCCACCGTCCATCTACTCTTGGTCCCGCCCCCGGGTCCAATATATGAACCCATTGCGGCCCTCGAGTCAAAAAGTTTGCCCACCCCTGGTCTAGCCAGTTTATCTTTTACTAGAACGGTCTGTTAGCTAAGTGTCATCTCGTCTTCCCTTCCCCCACCCCCTTTCCAGAAAAAGTACTGTATCTCTGATGCTGGCTGGTAGCTTTTGGGCTTGTCCTTGTTAAGGGAGTTTTTTTTTTTCAGGAGGAGGCATACCATAACTAGTGCTGTTGTCAGCTAACCTGCCACAGGAAAGAAATCCGTTTTTGTGGCCTCCTCTATTAGCCAGCTGTACTATCTCTGCTAGGCAAGGGTCAAGACTTTTGTCTGCGGTGCCTCGGAGCCAACCATGATTCGGAGCTCTGTTTGCTCTGCTACAAAATGTCCTCTAAGGCCCTACTCGGCCGTAAGCAGAAGTACGAAGACATTTTCCAAAAGGCCGCCTCAGAATCCCCGGTGGCGCCCTGGGTTGTCTTTCCCCTGGTGGGGTCCCGCCCTGCGATCTCGGAGGCACTCCGACCAGGTGTCCCCGGAGGTGGAGCGGTGCAAGAAGGAGGCCTCAAAGTCGCAGTCAAGGGTTCCTGACAAGCGCGAGCGCTCAGCCCCCTTCAGCATTCCCGAGAGACAGGGAGCGGCCCCACAAGGTATCCCGCACGGAAGCGGAGGCCTCTGGCGAAGGCGCCCGGTCTCCTGAGGGTCATCCCAGTGAGGACCCCCTCTCCTCCTTGACGCCCAACCTGGTGACCCTGGGATCGGCGTCGCAGGGCCCCACGCCCACGTGGGAATCCTGCATGCTGGCGCTGGAATTCAGCGTTTGTGTTCATTGCTGCCCCAAAGACCGTGGGTCCCTTGCGTGGGACACCTAAATCCAGCTAGGAAACCCCTGAGAACCGTGAGCCTCGTGAGGGTCCTCGACGGCTGTCTTGATCGCCCTCCCGTTCCTTGGAGGCACAGTCGTCCAGGGCCTCCGGCTCCAAGTGGACACCGGCCATTGGACAGGGCGATCTGCCTGGCTCGGACCCCTCAACTGATTTCTCAGAATGGGAGTCCGATGCGGACACCTCCCCGGAAACCCACCGGGATCTTCCGTCGGACCCCTCACCGCCCGCTTTCCAGTGTCACTTGCCACCGAAGACGACATATTGGTGTTCATTTGGGATATGGCACGGGCCCTTAACCTGGCCACCCAGGCCGAGGAGGACCCTTGGGCTGAAGAACTCGACATTCTTCAATATGAGTCCCTGCCCAGGAAATCCCTCACTGTGCCTGTACCTCCAATTCTATCTCGGCTGCTGCTCCGCATATGGGAGGGCCCCTGCCTCGGTCCCCATCATGAGCAAGCGCCTTGACACGATGTACAAGGAACAACGTGGACCAGGCTTGCGAAAGTCCTAACTCCCACACACCTTGATGGTGGTGGAATTGGCCATGAGGAAGCAGAAGAGTCCAAAATCGCTCTCGTCAGTACCACCCGGCCGAGAGTCGCGAGCCCTTGACTCCCTGGGTCATAAGACCTACCAAGGATCCATGCTCTCCTGTCGCATCCAGGCATACCTCGGGGGGTTTCTCCACAGGCCTCGAGGGAGAGCCCCTCAATAGATTCGGCACTCTGCTAAAGTCAGTCGCAGACTGCTCTAAGTACCTCTCCCAAGCTTCCTACGATGGGTTTGAGACATCGGCTCGGGTGGTGGCCGTGGGCATTGGGGCCCGCCACCAAGCATGGCTCCAATCCTCGGATTTGGAGCATTGGGTGCAGGAGAAGCTCCTGGACATGCCCTGCCTTGGCGAGCAGCTCTTCGGCAAGCCAATGGAGGATAAGGCCACAGAGATAGACTGAGTGTGTCATTAGAACCCGTCTCTCCCACAAGACTTCCACTCTGTCTCGAAAGAAGCAGCCAGCCAAGAAACCCTTCTTCCCCAGAAAGGGCCTCCAGTATCAGGACTATCCGCCATATCCGTCTACCCCCACACCGACCACCCCAGCGCAGGGAAAATCTGGTCAAGGGCATCATAAGCTGAAAGGGTCCAAGGCCCAGACACTAGCTCCCCCACAACCCACTCAAGGATTTTGATGCCATCAGCATAGCCCATTGCCCTCTGGCAGCGCAGCAGCCAGTGGGGGGACGGCCATGCGTCGGCTGAAAAGCCAGAAGACGCACTCCTCTGTGCCCTCCTGCCCCCAGCAGGGAGGTCTGCACCTTGGACGCCCTCAGCAGAAAGTGCTACCAGGGCTGTATGCTCCTCTGCTGCATGCAGGCCTAACAGCCATACATGGGCATGTACCTGAGAGACCTGGCGAAGGAACTCGCCGAGTTCTTGCTTGGCCTCTCTGAGGAACACTTACAGCACTTTCAGAGCCTGGCCAAAGCCATCCGTGGGTGCTCCAAATTTGTCTCGAGTGGCTTATGACTGGTTCGAGTTGGCAGCGGTGGGCATCGGTGCACTCTGCCAATCTTGGTTTCAGTCATTCGATCTTCAGTGGGTTCAGGACAAATTGGTCAATGTCCCATGCCAAGGAGAGAACCTCTTTGGCAAACCCATGACCGATAAGGTTGCCAAGCTGGAGACAGAGCTCATGATGAGGACCAGGCTCTCTAAGACGACCACTGCCCCTCCCCAACGGAAGGCTTGGGTAAAAAGCCTTTTACCCAAGGAAAGGAGCTGCTTACTGAAACTACCCACCCTATCAGGCCTTCCCAGCTCCCCAACAGGGTCAGCAGACCAAGAGACATGGGCATGACCCACATAAGCAGAAGGCTCCAAAGCCCCAGGCACCGGCCCCAGCCCAGCCAGGGGTAAGCTTTTGACTCGTTGAGCATAGCTTCTCTACCCCAAGGAGGTCGTCAGCCCACAGGGGGGATGCCTGGCCCTCTATGCCCAGGGATGGGTAGCTATCACCACCGATTCCTGGGCAATAAGTGTAGTCAGGGAGGGTTATCTCCTCTGCCTAGGTCAGACACCTCCCTCTTATTTCCGGGGAGAGCCCCTAAGGTCTCCCCTACACCAGGACCTTCTCCTGAAGGAGTTTGTAGGTCTTCTCGAGGACAAGGCAGTGGAACTAGTGCCCTACCACCTCAAGGGCAAAGGGTTCTACTCCAGATACTTTCTCATCCCAAAGAGGACAGGGGGCCTAAGGCCCATCCTCGACCTGCGCAACCTCAACAAATTCCTGGTGAGGTAGAAGGTCAAGATGCTCTACCTTGGAACATTGCTGTCATACCTCCAGCAGGGAGACTGGCTATGCTCCTTAGACCTCAAGGATGCTTATACTCACATCCTCATCCACCCCAACCACAGGCAGTACCTGCGGTTCGTAGTAGTGGGCAGGGACTTTCAATACAGGGTGCTCCCCTTCGGCCTAGCCTCTGCTCCAAGGGTCTTCACAGAATGCCTGGCAGTCATAGCCGCCTTCCTCTGGCTCCAGGGGATCTTCATTTTTCCCTATCTGGATGACTGGCTCATAAGGGGAGGCACAGCCTCTGAGGTGCAGCAGGCCACTGCTCGCACCATCCAGGTTTTGCAACACTTGGGCTTTGTCATAAACTACCCCAATTCTCACCTCCTTCCGGCACAATGCCTGGAGTTCATCAGAGCAAAGAAACACCCTGCAGTCGAGGGCTGCCTTGCCAAAGGACCGAGCCGATCGGGTTTGATCCCTAGCTCAGGACATACAGCACCATCCCTCGGTGCCCACTCGGCAGCTTCTGTGCTTCCTCGGGTACATGGCCTCCACAGTCCACGTCACCCCAGATTCTCGCCTCCTTATGAGGATGGCACAGTGGTATCTCCAGGACCAGTGGCCTCAGGCCACAGTCTGTCTCTGGGACCGAGTCTCGGTGACCCTCCAGTTGGCGGCCTCCCTAGACTGGTGGAAGTCACCCCAGCATCTCGAAGCAGGCATGCCTTTTCAGACCCCGAGTCACTCGAGGGTCCTCACTACAAACGCCTCCCTGCTCTGCTGGGGAGCCCACTGCGGAGATCTCTGCACTCAGGGCACTGGTTGCCAGACTAGAGCACCCAGCAGATCAACCTCCTGGAGCTTGGGGCCATACACCTTGCCCTGAGGGTCTTCTGTCACCACCCACGTCATCAGCCAGTGCTGGTCCAGACGGGCACCCAGGTGGTGATGTTCTATGTGATCAAACAGGATGGTACAGGGTCTCGTCTTTTTGTCTGGAGGCACTGCTCCTCTGCTCATAATCAATCCATCAGGGTAATCTCCAGGAACAAGCAGGAATGAGTCTTCACATATGGTACGTCGGTACCGATGGAGCCTGCGTGGGAACGCTCCCCAGCGTCCCAAAAAAGAAAGCTTTTGGGAGCATCCCACAGCGCCTGCGCGCTGCCTTCCCGCCTTTCCTAACCGCCTCTTTTCAGTTCTTCTTTTCCGCGGAGCCAGCAGGTCGTGTTCCTGTCACCGCTGAAGAAGTTCTTTATTTTATTTTATTTCTTTGGTCGTGCGTCTGCCTTCTTCGTTGGACTGGTACCGCCGGTCTTTTCTTTCTTTTCTTAAAAAAATATAATTCTTCCGTTCCACTTTAGTGTATATTTTGGTCTCTTTGGGCCTTAGGCCTAAGGGAAATTTCCTCATGGAAAAGCCCGCCTCCGGGTTTAAAAAATGCACTAAGTGCAGCGGTACCATTTCTGTTACCGACACCCATGACTGGTGTCTTAAATGTTTGGGTCCTGACCATTCCATCACGGATTGTGCGTCCTGCTCCATGATGTCTAAGAGAGGTTTACAGAACCGAGCAGCTAAGCTCAGTACCCTGTTTCCCTCTGATGCAGCTTCGGTGGCATCGACGTCGTCCAGGGCTGCTTCTTCCTCCTATGGATCTCAGGTAACCAAACATAAATCCAGCCGGTCCTCGAAGGGTAGATCTCCCTCTAAGCATCGAGATGCCTCCGGGCTTGCCCTCGAGGAAATTGCACCGGCAAAAGTACCCCGGCGGGAAGCTCCGGCTTCCAAAGCTCCTCCTATGGGGTCACATGTTGACATTGATGGCACGGCCTCGACTGATCACCTGTTACAATGTTCTGGGGTACCGGTAGAATCTGCCGGTACCGATGTCCAGACATTAATGGCGTCGATGGATCAGAATATTCTGACCATGCAGCAGGCCATCACAGCATTCATTCGAGCTGCGACGCCGCTGGTACTGCAACAGGCTCCGTTGCCGGTACTGGTACCGGTGCCGGTACCGATTACATTGACATCGGCTTCAGTGTCGACTGCAACGGTACCCTGTCCAATGATGCCCATCGGTACCGAACTGGTACCGATCACTCCTGATGTCGATACCACTTGGTACGCGTATCGGGCTCTACAGGAGCATCCAGATAGGCGATACTTCAATTCCTCCGAAGACTCTGATGCATCGGAGGTTTCTGTCGAAGCATCGGTACTCCTTCCTCAAGAGCCTTCTCCAAAAAGAAGAATGTCTCCTCCAGAGGGCTTGTCTTTTCAGGACTTTATAAGAGAGGTGGCCAAGGGGCTTGCTATCTCAGTAGCCCCTGAGTCAGAACCTAGAGCCAAAAAGTTGGATATTTTGCAATATCCCAAGGCTCCTAAAGAGGCAGCCACTTTGCCAGTTCATGAGATCCTTTATGATCACATGTTGGGCATATGGGAGACCCCTCTTACTATCTCTTCCCACTCTCGTAGGCTAGACACCATGTACCGTGTCCCGCCTTGTCCTGGGTTTCATAAGACTCAGCTTCCTCACCACTCTATTGTGGTGGAGTCTGCCATGAAAAGGTTAGAGTGCAAAAAGGCACTCTTCTACCCCTCCAGGGAGAGAATGTAGAACCTTAGATGCTTTTGGCAGAAAAATCTTTCAAGCCAGCATGCTTATTGCTAGAATCAACTCCTAAAGTCTCTATATGGGGATGTTTCTAAAAGAGGTTACAGATCTGCAAACTTTCCTTCCTTTTCTTCCAGAAGATAAGAGGGAAGAGTTTCTCACTTGGCTTAAGCATGCCCAAGATGTTTCCAAATTTTCCAACCGTGCAGCCTTTGACTCTTTTGAGGGTGCCAGCAGAGCTTCGGCTATTACCATAGGTGCACGCAGAATTGCTTGGTTACAAGCTTCTGATCTGGAACCTTGGGTCCAAGATGGATTAGCAAATCTTCCTTGTACAGGTGAGAACCTTTTTGGCAAGGATTGGCAAGCAAAGGCCACACAGATGGATGCAGAAAATTCTGCTTTGGATAGGCTTTCAAAGTCTACCTCTAATCCTGTCAAGAAGAGGTTGTTCAAAAAGCCATATTTTCCCAAGAAGGGGAAGATATTATCCTGTTTATGGTCAACAGACATCTTCTGCAGGTCGTTTTGCTGCAAAGCGTCAACAACCTAAACAGGCCAAGCCTAAGGCTGCAAGGACTCCTGTAGCCCAACAGCCTCAGCCTCCTCAGGGCCTTTGACTTGCAGCTAGAGAACTTAGCCTTTCTGGCTCTAGCAAAACCATTGCCTCTCACCATTCCAGGAAGGTTAGCTTACTTTGCTCCCAGATGGGAACAAATCACAGCAGAGCAATGGACCCTCTCCATCATAAGGGAAGGGTACAAACTTCATTTCTCAAACCTTCCTCCTCACACCATGGTGAGACAGTTCAATTCTCAAACATCTCTCCTCGACCTTCTCGGTCAAGAGATTACTACCCTTCTTGCCCAAGGGGCAATAGAAGAAGTACCCCTTCTTCAACAGGGCTCAAGGTTCTACTCCCCCTACTTTCTTATCCCAAAGAAAACAGGGGATTACAGACCCATATTAGATCTCAGAGAATTGAACAAGTTTCTATGCAAGGAGAAATTCAAAATGATTTCTCTAGGTACTCTCCTTCCATACCTTCAGAGTCAGGGTTGGCTTTGTTCTCTAGATCTCAAGGATGCGTATACCCATATACTCATCCATCCAGCACACAGAAGGTTCCTTCGGTTCTTTTATCAAGGGAAGCACTACCAATACAGGGTACTTCCTTTTGGTCTGGCCTCTGCTCCAAGAGTGTTCACAAAATGCATGGCAGTAGTAGCTGCATTCCTACGCACTCTAGGAATATTCGTATTCCCATATCTGGACGACTGGCTCATCCGAGCTCCATTCCAGTCAGAGGCCCAGACTTCCCTAACCTGCACAATGCATGTTCTGCAGTGTCTGGGACTGGTGATAAACATTCCAACTCACCCCTACTCAGTCTCTAGAGTTCATAGGGGCCTTGCTGGATACCACAACTGCAAGGGCCTATCTTCCCCAGGCCTGTTTGCCTACGCTTAGTGCAGTTAGCCTCCCAGATTCAGTTAAAAACCCATTTAACCGCTCGAGAGATGTTACAACTGCTAGGCCACATGGCATCCACTGTGCATGTGGTCCCTTATGCTCGCCTTCACATGAGAGCAGCTCAATGGACTTTGTCCACCCAATGAACCCAGGCATCAGGGGGTCTGTCAGACAAAATAGTAACCTCCAGGCGCCTCTTTTGGTCTCTCCAGTGGTGGAAGTCCACTCAAAATCTGTTGCAGGGGTCCCCCTTCCAACAGTTGTTACCCCAAGCAACCCTTACAACAGATTCCTCTCCAAAGGGTTGGGGAGCTCATCTTCACGACCTCTCCACCCAGGGCATTTGGTCCCCAGAGGAGACCTCTCTACATATCAACATCTTAGAGCTCGGAGCAATCTTCCTGGCTCTCGGAGTCTTCCATACCCTGCTCAGCTACAAGACAGTCCTCATTCACACGGACATCCAAGTAGCCATGTTCTATGTGAACAAGCAGGGAGGGACTGGCTCTGTCGCTTTGCAACGAAGCTCTGAGATTGTGGGCCTTCGCCAGAGAGCATCAAATTCATCTTCTGGCAGTATACTTTCCAGGAGTTCAAAACTCTTGGGCAGACAGACTCAGTCGAGTTCTGCTTCCACACGAGTGGTCCCTTCATATGGACCAGATAGTCAGAATCTTTCGAATTTGGGGAACCACAGATATAGACCTCTTTGCAAGTCCGTGGAATGCCAGACTTCCCCGATTCTGTTCCAGAATTCCGTGTCAGGGAGTTCAGGCCAAGGATGCCTTCCTCCTTCATTGGGGTCAAGACTTCCTATACGCCTTTCCACCCATTCCCCTAATTCCCAAGACCCTGTTCAAGCTTCAGAGAGACCGAGGGACTATGATCCTCATAGCTCCACGATGGCCACGCCAAGTGTGGTTCCCTCTACTTCTGCATCTCTCAGGAGGGGGGAACGTTGTGGCACCCAAACCCCCAATCTCTCCACCTCAGGGCTTGGTTGCTGAAGGCTTAGACCATCAAGATTGGCATCTGTCTCAGCAAGTGAGGGATGTCCTTCATGCTTCCAGAAAGCCTTCTACAAGGCGTTCCTATGCTTTTAAATGGAAAAGGTTTACCATTTGGTGTGCTGAGAGGGGTCTTAACCCTCTAGCAATACCTTTGAATTCTTTACTAGAGTATCTCCTGCTTCTCCAGGACCAAGCAGGAAGTCAGTCCTCACTTATGGGTGACGTCGGCGCCGACGGAGCCCTCTCGGGGAATTTCTCCAGCTTTCGAAGAAAGCCTTTGGGATTGCAGCGCGCATGCGCGGTCCCCTTCCCGCCCAAGGGTGCCATCTTGCTCAGTCTTCTTTTTTCCACGGAGCCCTACAGACGACGTTTGTTACCGCTGCTGAAAAAGTGGATTAATTCGTTGTTGTTTTTTCTCGGTTCGCGTGTCTCTTTCCCGCCCGGCCTCGATACCCTATCGAGTCCGTTCATATTCTTTTTTTTTTGTGTTCTTTTGTACTTGTAACTGGCGTTCCCGCCACTTGTTTCTTTACCCCTGGCGGCACGGTCTTTCCCCCAATGTCTGCCAGCGGGTTTAAAAAATGTGATCGCTGTTCCAAACTGATGTCTCTTACCGACACACATGACTGCTGCCTCCGTTGCCTCGGACCCAACCATGACACTATGAGTTGTGGTCCGTGCAGCAAAATGTCCTCTAAGTCTTTGAGGAGTCGGCAGTCACAAAGGGACCGAATCTTCTCTGACCCCGAGTCCGGTCAGGCCCGGACCTCGTCGGAGGCCTCGACGTCTCGTGACTCCGGCCACGAGCACCGTCGGAGTTCCTCTGAACGGGTGTCCCCTGGCCGGGAACATCGTCGGCAGAAGAAACTCGCGCGGGCGGCGTCGGACGCACCTGGTCCCTCGAGGGCCAGGTCGCACAGCCCCGCCAGCCGCCCCGAGTCCTCAGAAGCGGAGAGGCCTTCTAAACTTCCTCGCCTCGAGGTGGAGCCGCCTGGACACGTGAGTACTATAGTCCTCCTGGACTCCCCTCCGGAACTGATGTCGGGCCCGACGCTGTCGGGGCCCGAGTCGGAGGCTGCCGGGTCTTCTGAGTTTGTCCTCAGATTGACGACCTTGGAGCGCAGTATCACTGCCTTCTTGGACCAGCAGCGGGCTTTGATGACCGGCCTCACCAGTGCATCTGCCCAGACCACCGGGACCTCGACGCCCAAGTCGACCCCGGTGGCTGAGTCGATCCTCGAGTCGATGCATGCTCGAGTCGATCCTCGGTCGAGGTCTCCCTCGGCCTCCCGTTCGGGACCGAGGTCGTCGACGCCGGCTTCGGCGTCGGGACGAACCCTCGCCCGCACTGAGCCCCTCGATGACTCCTCGGAGGCATCGGGCTGGGACACGGAAGGGGACGAGTCGCCCAGTTCTTTTCAGACTCTGTGCGTCCCCTCCGACTCGCCCGAGTCGGAGCCTCGAAGGCGATCCCCTCCGGAGGATACGCGCTTCTCCGATTTCGTGCAGGATATGGCCAAGGCTTTGGCTTTCCCCGCGGATTCCGAGGAGGAGCCTTGCGCCGAAGAGCTCGAGGCACTCCAGTATGACTCCCCCCCCCCCCCCCGAAGGAGGCCTTTACTGTGCCGGTTCCTCAGATGCTGGAGCGGCTGCTCTTCCGCATGTGGGAAAGCCCGGCCTCGACGCCAGTGTTGAGCAAGCGGGTCGATTCGATGTATCGAGTCCGCAAGAGCCCTGGATTTCAAAAGGCACAATTACCCCACCACTCCATGGTTGTGGAATCGGCCATGCATCGGATTAAGAGTCAAAAGATGCATTCCTCGGTGCCTCCGGGTAAGGAGGCCCGGAACCTGGATGCCCTCGGTAGGAAGTGCTTCCAGGGCTCCATGCTTGCCTGCTGAGTCCAAACATACCAGTTGTACATGGGCATGTTCCTCCGAGACCTGGCAAAAGAGCTCGCCGGTTTCTCGGCGTTTCTCTCCGAGGAACCGTTGCTGAGGTTCCAGGCCTTGTCCGATAGTATTCGAGAGTGCTCGACGTTCATTTCTTGGGCGGCCTACGATGGCTTCGAGGCATCGGCCCGAGTAGCCGGAGCCGGCATTGGTGCCTGCCGGCAGGCCTGGCTTCAGTCATCTGACCTCGAGCCATGGGTACAGGACAAGTTAGTCGATGTCCCATGTAGAGGTGAAAACCTCTTTGGCAAGCCCATGGCTGAGAAGGCGGCGTAACTCGAGTCTGAGACTCTCACTAGGACTCGCCTGTCCCGGAAGACCTCCGTTCTTCCTCAGAAGAGGAAGAGTTCGGGGAAAAAGCCTTTTTACCCGAAGAAGCTGCTTGCCTATAAGCAACCCCACCTTCAATACCAAGCGTCTGCGGTTCCCAATCAGGGTCCGCCGGCTAAGGGGCAGGGCAATGGCCCCCGTAGGCCGCGGGCTCCCAAGCCCACTACACAGCCCCCACTTCCCAGGGGAGCCTCCAAGGCCCCCTCTGCACAGGGACTTACTCCTGCAGGAGCTGCTGGGGGAGCAGGCGGTGGAGCCAGTGCCCCAACGCCTGTGGGGTCAAGGGTTCTACTCGAGGTACTTCCTGGTCCCAAAGAGGAAAGGAGGCCTCAGACCCATACTGGACCTACGCAACCTCAACAAGTTCCTGCAGCGGGAAAAGTTCAAGATGCTTACCCTTGGAATCTTGCTGCCCTACCTCCAGCAGGGAGATTGCCTATGCTCCTTGGATCTAAAGGATGCCTATACTCACATCCTTATTCATCCGGACCACCGACAATATCTAAGATTTGTGGTGGCAGGGAAGCATTATCAGTACCGCGTGCTGCCCTTTGGCTTGTGCTCCGCCCCCAGGGTGTTCACAAAATGCCTGGCAGTGGTGGTGGCCTTCCTGAGACTTCAAGGCCTTTTCGTTTTTCCCTACCTGGACGACTGGCTCGTCCGGGCGCAGTCGGCCCTAGAGGTCGCTCAGGCCACGCAACACACGGTGGCTCTGCTTCAGCACTTGGGCTTCGTCATAAACTTCGGGAAGTCCACGTTGCGCCCCTCTCAGGATCTCGAGTTCATAGGGGCACAGCTAGACACTCTACAGGCTCGTGCCTTCCTGCCTCGGGAGCGAGCCGACAGGCTCATCGCTTTGGCCGGCAGGTTCCACACCGCGTCTCCGGTTCCGGCCAGACGGTTCCTGCAGCTGCTCGGCTATATGGCCTCCACGGTCCATGTCACCCTGAACGCCCGTCTACATATGAGGCCTGTTCAGTGGTGTCTTCGCACGCAATGGCATCAGGCCACAGGGAGTCTGGCGGACCTACTACAGATCTCTGACCGCCTGGTCGCCTCTCTGCAATGGTGGCTTCACCTGCCCAACCTGGTGCTCGGCATGCCTTTTCAGCCTCCCGCTCCTTCCCAGGTGCTGACGACAGATGCCTCTCTCCTGGGATGGGGAGCGCATTGTCAGGGAGCACGCACTCAAGGCCTTTGGACTCCTTGGGAGGCGGCTCAACAGATCAACTTCCTGGAGCTACGGGCGATCCGCCTAGCTCTGCGGACCTTCTCTCACCTCACCTTTCGTCAGTCGGTATTGGTGCAGACGGATAATCAGGTTGCCATGTTCTACGTGAACAAACAGGGGGGCACGGGCTCCCTCCTGCTATCTCAGGAGGCCCGAAGACTGTGCTCTTGGGCAGTCGACCACGACGTCCTTCTCAAGGCGGTTTACCTGCCCGGGCAGGAAAATTGCCTGGCCGATAGGCTGAGCCACGAATGGAGGTTGAACCCCAGCGTTGCCCAGCAAATCTTCTGCCGGTGGGGATCCCCCACAGTGGACCTCTTTGCCAGTCCCCTGAACCGGCAGCTTCCCCGGTTCTACTCTCGGCACCCGCATCCCTTCAGAGTGGCTCCGGATGCTTTCCTCATTTCGTGGTCCTCAGGCCTACTGTATGCCTTTCCTTCCACGCCGCTGGTGTCCCGGACGCTGTTCAAGGTTGTCCGGGACGGGGCCTACCTGATCCTGATAGCGCCCCGATGGCCGAGGCAACCATGGTTTCCTCTATTCCTACAGTTAGCGGTGGACACCCCTCTTCCTCTGGGGTTTCAGCCTGATCTTCTGACCCAAGATCAGGGCACTCTCCTGCACCCCAACCTCCGGGCCCTTCACCTGATGGCCTGGCTGCTGAGAGGGTAGTCCTAGCTCTGCTTTCGCTACCTCCGGAGGTGGAAGCGGTCGTTCTGGCGTCTCGGCGACCTTCCACCCGGAAATCTTACGCCCTTAAATGGCGTCGCTTCTCGGTCTGGTGTTCTCAGCGCTCTGAGGACCCCTTCGCCTGCCTAGTATCGGTGGTACTGCAATATTTGCTTCACCTCTCCGATCTGGGCCTCAAATCCAACTCTGTCAGAGTCCACCTCAGTGCTCTCTCTGCACATCATTTGCCGGTGGAGGGCCAGCCTCTCTCCTCGCACCCCTTGGTGGCGCGTTTCCTCAGGGGCCTGCTTCTGCTTAAGCCTCCGTTGCGTCCTCCAGCTCCTGACTGGGATCTCAATGTGGTTTTGCAAAGGCTTACTTGCCCGCCTTTCGAACCCATGGCTACCTGCCCCCTTCGTTTCCTGTCATGGAAAACTCTCTTCTTGGTAGCCCTTATCTCCGCTAGGCGCGTTGGTGAACTACAGTCCCTAGTGTCGGAGCCCCCTTACACTAGGTTCTACAAGAATAGGGTTGTCTTATGGACGCACCCTAAGTTTCTTCCGAAGGTGGTTTCCTCTTTTCACATCAATCAAGAGGTGGTTCTTCCGACCTTCTTTCCCAGGCCGCACACCAGCCGAGCTGAGACTGTTCTGCATACCCTGGACTGTCGAAGAGCTTTGTCCTTCTACGTTGACCATACGCGTGAGCATAGGAAAGCTGCCCAGCTTTTCGTCTCTTTTGACCCCAATCGCTTGGGGGTACCTAAGCGTACTTTGTCCATCTGGGTAGCTGACTGTATCGCCTGGGCGTATGGGGCAGCCGGTCTCTCCTTGGAGAGTTGAGTTACGGCGCACCGTGTCAGGGCGAAG
This sequence comes from Ichthyophis bannanicus, assembly GCA_033557465.1. NCBI lineage: Eukaryota > Metazoa > Chordata > Amphibia > Gymnophiona > Ichthyophiidae > Ichthyophis > Ichthyophis bannanicus. Next base: position 251,775,876 of record CM066042.1, on the reverse strand, counting down.
GCTGTGTCTGTAGCCCACCTCCGCTCTGTTCCTTTGGCAGATATCTGCCGGGCCGCTACTTGGTCTTCCAGCCAGACTTTTGCGGCTCATTACTGCCTGGAGAGGGAGTCCCGCAGGGATAGTGCTTTCGGACAGGCAGTCCTCCACAATCTCTTTGAGGTTTAGGCAACTCCTTCCCTCCGGATCTGGTGTTGGGCTACCGGCCGGATTCGTATTCAGAGAAGATTCCTTCCTTCTGTGCTGTTGAGCTGGAGGGAGCTCCTTTCAGCTTGAGGTCTCCGGTAGCCTTAAGCTAGGGAGTCCCATAAGTGAGGACTGACTTCCTGCTTGGTCCTGGAGAAAGAGTAGTTACTCATCTGTAACAGGTGTTCTCCAGGAGCAGCAGGAATCAGTCCTCACTACCCTCCCTCCTCCCCATGGAGTTGCAGTCTTTCTCTTATGGTTTGCTGTTTTCCGCTATGTCATTCGACTGAGCAAGATGGCACCCTTGGGCGGGAAGGGGACAGCGCATGCGCGCTGCAATCCCAAAGGCTTTCTTCGAAAGCTGTGGAAATTGCTCCGCGAGGGCTCCGTCGGCGCCGACGTCACCCATAAGTGAGGACTGATTCCTGCTGCTCCTGGAGAACACCTGTTACAGGTGAGTAACTACTCTATCTTTCCCATGCAGGCCTCAAAACGAATTCAGTACGGGTCCATTTGAGTGCTATTGCAGCATCTCTCAAACCTCTCAATGGACAACCTATTTCCTCTCATCCTCTTATTGTAAGATTCATGAGAGGCCTTCTTTTAACTACCCTCCCATTAGACCACCTCCAGTGGCATGGGACTTGAATCTGGTTCTTGGTCAGCTCATGAAGCCTCCCTTTGAACCCTTAGCCACTACCTCCTTGAAATTTCTTTCCTGGAAGGTTATCTTTCTTATTGCAGTCACCTCAGTTCACCGCATCAGTGAGCTGCAGGCCTTAGTGGCTAATCCACCTTATACAAGGTTCCATCATGATAAGGTAGTCCTAGGACCAATCCACACTTTATGCCTAAAGTGGTCTCACCTTTTCATCTTAACCAAGAGGTGTACTTACCTGTCTTCTTTCCAGGTCCTCATGCATCAAGTGCGGAGAGGAATCTTCATACCCTGGATTGTAAGAGGGCTCTTGCCTTTTACTTACAAAGGACACAGCAGCATAGAAAGTCTTCTCAGCTCTTTGTTGCTTTTGATCCCTCTCATTTGGGACTTCCAGTCTCTAAGAGAACACTGTCCAATTGGATTGCTCAGTGTATTTCTTTCGCCTGTCAGAGCAAGAATCTTTCTCTGGAGGGCCATGTCACAGCTCACAATGTGAGGGCCATGGCAACTTATATGGCTCATCTAAATTCTGTGTCCATCGACCAGATCTATCGAGCGGCCACCTGGGCCTCGGTTCATACCTTCACAGCCCATTACTGCTTGGACAAGGACTCCCGCCGTGATGCCTTGTTTGGTCAGGCTGTTCTCAAACACCTGTTCCATGCTTGATCAACTCCTGCCCTCCATCCCTTGCTGGATGCCTGAGATCTATGGGAGGAGGTAGAGCCCTTCTAAGGGTCTCACAACCTTGGGGATCTCCCAGGCATCTCTAGCTGGAGAGTCCCCATATGTGAAGACTCATTCCTGCTTGTTCCTGGAGATAGCACAGTTACTTACCTGTAACAGGTGATCTCTGGGAACAGCAGGAATAAGTCTTCACAACCCACCCACCTCCCCTGGGAGTTGTATCTTTCTATCTTTACTTTCCTCTCTCTCTCTTTATCTCAGCTTTAAAACTCTAACTGGAGAGAGGCGGTTAGGAAAGTCGGGAAGGCAGCGCGCAGGCGCTGTGGGATGCTCCCAAAAGCTTTCTTTTTTGGGACACTGGGGAGCGTTCCCGCGCAGGCTCTGTCGGTACCGACGTACCATATGTGAAGACTTATTCCTGCTGTTCCCAGAGATCACCTGTTACAGGTAAGTAACTGTGCTTTCTCCGGTGGGCAGTGTACCTACCAAGCCAGGACAACCTGTTGGTCAACAGATTCATCAGGGTTCTCCGGCTGCACGAGTGGCAGCTGGACCACAGGGTGGCCAGTCTGCTTTTCTGACTCTGGGGGGAACCCATGATGAACCTTTTGGCCAGTCCGGACAACTTTCATTTGCTCCGCTTCTGCTCCTGGCCGGCCCACTCCTCCAGGGTGACAGCGGATGCTTTCCTGGTCTCATGGGCAGAAGGCCTCATGTATGCCTTACCTCCGTCGTTGCTGATTGCCAAGACCCTGTTCAGGACGCTCCGCGACGGGACCTCGCTTATCCTGATAGCTGCTCGGTAGCCCAGGCAACCGTGGTTCCTGCTTCTTCTGAGTTTGACAGTGTAGGTCCCCATTTCCCTGGGGACTGCCCTAGGACTGGGGGCTCTCTCCTGCACCCCAACCTCGGGTCCCTTTTGCTGACAGCGTGGCTGCTGAGAGGGTGACTCTGGCCCCCCTCAACCTTCCGGTTGAGTTAGAGGACATTTCTACTGGCCTCTCGCAAGGCCTCTACTATTAAGGCTTATGCCCTCAAATGGCGCAGGTTCTCTGCTTGATGCACCCAACACGGGGCTGATCCATTCTCCTGCCTCTTGGCTCTGGTGTTACAGTACTTTTTTACCTTTCTCAGTCTGGGTTCGTTTAACTCTGTCCAGGTGCACCTTAGTGCCCTGGCGGCTCACCACCATCTGGTGGATGGTAAACCCCTCTTGGTCCAACCGTTGGTCACCCGTTTCCTTTGGGGCCTGCTCTTATCAAAAGCCCCCGGTTCGCCCTCCGGCTACCGAATGGGACCTCAATGTAGTGTTGGGGCAACTCACTATCTCACCCTTTGAGCCTCTGGCTCCTGCCACCTGCGCTACCTCTCCTGGAAGGTGTGTTTCCTGGTTGCGCTCAACTCCGCTCGCAGAGATGGCGAGCACCAAGCCCTTGTGACGGAGGCGCCTTATACCAGGTTCTACAAGAATAAAGTGGTGCTTTGCACGCACTCTAAAATTCCTGCTGAAGGTAGTGTCACCCTTCCATCTTAACCAGGAAGTGGTGCTTCCTACCTTCTTCTCAAGACCTCACTCCAGTCAGGCGGAGATTGTCCTTCAAACCTTGTTCTTTAAGAGGGCTTTTTCCTCCTATATCCAACACACTCAGGGACACTGTAAGGCTTCTCAGCTCTTCATCCCTTACGACCCCAGTAGGCTGGGGGAGGTGGCGACCAAGCGTATGCTGTCTGCCTTGGGGCGGACTGTATCTCCCTCGCTTATGAGCAAGCGAGCCTTCCACTGGAAGGCTGCGTCACGGTGCACCGTGTCAGGGCCATGGCAGCTTCGGTGGCAAAATTGCGCACTGTCCCAATGGTGGACATCTGCCAGGCCGCCACCTGGTCTTCAGTCCATACCTTCACAGCCTATTACTGCCTGGAAAGAGAGTCCCGACGGGACATTGCCTTCTGCCAGGCTGTGCTCTGTAACCTTTTTGGGGTCTGTGCAACTCCTACCCTCCAACCTTACTGTGGTCTGTGGACACAGACTCATTTGCTGCTGCTTGCGGCTCCCTTTGCGGGAGCCCCTTTTTTTGCTATGGGCTTTCGGTAGCCTTTAGCTGTGGAGTCTCATATGTAAGGACTGACTTCCTGCTTGTTCATGGAGAAACCATAGTTACTCACCTGTAACAGGTGTTCTTCGGGGACAGCAGGAATCAGTCCTCACAACTCTCCCTCCCCTTAGAGTTGCTCCTTCACCGTCTTTTATTTTTGCTATCTTTTAGCTATGTCATCTTACTGAGCAAGATGTCACCCTTGGGCGGGAAGGGGAACGCATGCGTGGTGGCATCTCCCAAGGCTTTCTTTGAAAGCTGGGAGGATGCTTCCGCAAGGCCTCCGTCGGTACCGACGTCACCCATATGTGGGGACTGATTCTTGCTGTCCCCGGAGAACACACCTGTTACTGATGAGTAACTATGCTTTCTCTCCCTTACAACATCGTCTCTTTAAACTCTGCAGTTGCAACTAGCTCTCACGTTTTCCTTCTCTCGTCCTCTGATTCTCCGTTTCTATTACACTATGATCGTCTCAATTCCTCATATTTCATTAAGATTTCTTCTCTACCAGTCTCCAACTTTCTGGTTCCATTCTTCCCAAGAACCGTTCCTGAGTGCTACATTTTGACTCGGGGACTGGAGCAGCTAGATTAAATGCTTTTTGCTGTACAGTGCTCCAGTAATGCCCAAACGCTCTTATACTTCAATGTCAGGAGAGGAGGGGCAGATTAGCAGCAGAAGGCTCTTTACTCTATTTGCTCTAAATTCAGCCCTGTCCTCCTCTCCTGTTCCTACATGCCCTTTAAATTCAAGTGCATGCAGCAGGAATACCTCTTTACACTTTAGGGACAGCGACAGTACCCACTGCACAATCGGAAATCTGCACTGGCTGGAACCCCACTGTTATCAATGTGCTCCTCAGTGTGCAGGCTGACATCGAGGGACAGCAATGCACGATATAGAATGTGAGAAATGAACTAGAGCAGAGCCCAAAGCTACACGGATCCCCGATTTTAGCTGCATGCTCCTTCCTAGTGCTACTCTGTCCCCCTCCTGCCTAATGTGCACACCGACACTGGAAAAGCAAATCAGCACCAGCAGAAGCACGTGATTGCTCAACCCTGCCCAGAACGAGCATCATCACTGAGCGATCGGACTGCCCTTTTAAATTCAAGTGCACTCAGGCACAGGTGCATCTGAGAGCCTCGCCAGAGGGCCCTTTGGCGGGAACGAACCCAGAACACACACCTCAACCAACAATATCTGCTGGGAGCTGCAGTGTTTGAGGGCAAACAGCGACCTGCCATTCAACCGTCTTTCATCTAGAACTCTGATTCAGGACAGAGCATAAGGGTCTTAACTCCATACCTCCTGTGCCTCACAAAAACCTCCTCCAGCTCCCCAGCGTACCCAAATCTCCAGAAGACAACCATAAGGATTGAATCATAATATCCAATACTGCTGGCTCTGTAAGTATAACCAATGTAATATTTAGCACTGCTTAAATGATTAGGCACGAACACCAAAATCTCTATCATGGCCCTCCTCCTAACTCTTCCTCAGTACATTGCTTACCCACGCAGTGGAAGATACACAAGCCCTATTGCAGCAGCCCATACCGATAATCCATCAGACAGGATTATATTAGACAGAACTATCAACACCAAGAACATAAGATATGTTCCACATATACGCAGACGACATAATGCTCTACGCACCAATTACAACCACAAACCCAGCAAATGACCAGCTTATCAGCCTGCTTCACTAACGTATCCAACTGGCTACAAGAGAACAACCTACCCATTAACATTAAAAAAAAACCCGAAGCTCTTATAGTAACAAAAGACCCAGACTTCAAGCCACCTACCCACCTCAGCATGGGAACCACCCAAATTCAAGTACAGCCACAAATAAGATATCTAGGCATTATCATTGACCAAGCTCTAACCCTTAAGCACCAAATCAACAAGACCACCGGAACTATATTCCACAAAGCTAAAACTGTACAACGTCTCCGACCCCTCCTTGAACCTCAGGACTTCAGGACAGTAATGCAGGCTGTGACACTCCCACATCTGGACTTCTGTAACATAATCTATCATGGACTACCCGCCACACAAACCATCCCCCTCCGAACTGCCTTAAATACTACAGCAAGGATTATTCAGAATGCGAAAAAACAGGACCACATCACTCCAATCCTAAGAGACCTACATATTCTTCCCATCGAAGCAAGAATCAAGTACAAAGCCATCCTACTCGCCCACAAAACCATCCACCAAATACAGAACACCCCGCTTCACACCTTACTGCCTCGCCCGATCCACGGCAGAACAACCAGACAATCCTCCAATAACTCCATCACCGTCCCCCACAAAAGAACCAAGTCCACTCAACGGACCTGCAACAGAGCCTTTGAACTTTATGCTCCATCCCTCTGGAACTCTCTGCCGAACCACATCAGAAACAACGGTGATCTCACATCTTTCAAAAAACAGCTGAAAACGGTCCTATTCCGTGAACATCTCTGAACAGAAACACCACCCCCTCTTCAAGAACCCATGATTAGAAACTGTAGGATTGTAAATGTCTGTCCATCCCAAATCATTAATGTTGCCCCATGGTGATGGCCCCACCCTATAACCATTGATCCCCCCCTCCCCCCGTTGTGTTACACCGCTTTGACCCGGTGAAAAGCGGGATATAAATACAGTTAAATAAATAAATAAGATATGCCATACTGGGTCAGACCAAGGTCCATCAAGCCCAGTATCCGGTTTCCAACAGTGGCCAGTCTAGGTCATACGTACCTATCAGTTTCCCCAAAAGACACAGGTTCCACAATGCTTGTACTAGGTCAAGCATTGATATCCTGGGTCCCCCCTTAATAATGGTTTATGGACCTTTTCTCCAGGAACTTGTCCAAACCTTTTTTAAACCCAGCTACTCTAACAGCCTTTACTACATCCTCCGGTAACAAATTCCAGAGTTTGATTACACATTGAGTGAAAAAATATTTTCTTTTATTAGTCTTAATTAGTTTACCCTGTAGCTTCATTGCATGTCCCCTAGACTTTCTATATTCTGATAACGTAAACAATCGATCTACGTTTACCCGTTCTACTCCGTTCATTAATTTATAGATTTCTATCATATCTCCCCTCAATCGTCTCTTTTCCAGGTTAAAGAGCCCTAACCTTTTTAGCCTTTCTTCATAGGAGTATCCTTCCATCCCATTTACCATTTTGGTGGCTCTTCTCTGAACCTTTTCTAATATCGCTATATCCTTTTTATGATACGGCAACCAGAATTGCACACAATATTCAAGGTGCGGTCTCACGATGGAACGATATAGAGGCATTATAATATCTTTTGTTTTATTTTCCATTCCTTTCCTTATGATACCTAGCATTCTATTTGCTCTCTTGGCCGCCGCTGCACACTGGGCCGAGGGTTTTAACATGTTATCCACAATGACGCCTAAATCTTTTTCCTGGGTGGTGGTTCCTAATGTGGAACCTTGCATCGTGTAACCATAGTTTGGGTGGTTGTTCCCTAGGTACATAACTTTGCACTTGTCCACATTAAATTTCATCTGCCATTTTGATGCCTAGTCTTCCAATTTATCAAGATCCTCTTGCAATTTTCCACAATCCTCTTTGTGTTTTAACAACTTTAAATAGTTTTGTGTCATCTGCAAATTTGATAACCTCATTTGTTGTTCATAAATGACCTGGAAAGGGGAATATGTCAAAAAGCAGTGGACCCAACACAGATCCCTGGGGTACACCACTATTCACCTTTCTCCATTGGGAAAATTGGCCATTTAGCCCTATCCTCTGCTTTCTATCTTTTAACCAGTTCCTGATCCACAGTAGTACACTGCCTCCTATCCCATGACTCTTTAGTTTTGCCAAAAGTCTCTGAGGGACCTTGTCAAAGGCTTTCTGAAAGTCCAGATACATTATATCAATCGACTCACCTTTGTCCACCTGTTTATTCACACCTTCAAAAAAACATAACAGATTAGTAAGACAAGATCTTCCTTGTCTAAAGCCATGTTGGCTGTCTCCCATTAGGCCATGACTATCTACATGCTGAGTAATTTTATTCTTTATGATGGTTTCTACCATTTTTCCCGGTATTGGAACCCTTGAAAAACTCTTTTCAAGACTCTTCAGGACAAGGCCTCGGTCCTGCTGGTAGCTCCCAGGTGGCCGAGACAGCCTTGGTTTCCACTTCTGCTTCAGCTTGCGGTGGATTCCCCACTACCTCTGGGGTTGCAGCCCGACCTTCTCTCACAGGAGCAGGGTTCCCTTCTGCACCCCAATCTCAAAGCTCTCAATTTGATGGCCTGGAGGCTGCAAGGGTAGTTTTGGCTCCCTGGGGCCTACCTCAGGAAGTTGAGGAGGTAGTCCTAGCCTCTAGGAAACAGTCCACTAGAAAAACCTATGCCCTCAAATGGAAGAGGTTTTCTGTGTGGTGTCAGCTACGTACAGAGGATCCTTTCTCCTGTTCTGTGCCAGTAGTGCTTCAGTACTTACTGCACTTATCAAATCAGCAACTTAAGTCCAATTCTGTTCGGGTCCACCTCTCAGCTCTAGCAGCTCACCACTCACTGGTGGAGGGACATTCTCTGTCAGGTCACCCCTTGGTGTCCCGCTTTCTCAGGGGCTTGCTTTTGCTCAAGCCCCCCATCCGTCGTCCTGCTCCTGAGTGGGAGCTGAATGTGGTCTTGCAGCAACTGACTCGCCCACCCTTTGAGCCGATGGCTACTTGCCCTCTATGCTTCCTCTCCTGGAAGACTTTCTTCCTGATAGCCCTCACCTCGGCTAGGCGAGTGAGTGAGCTTCAGGCCCTGGTCTGTGATAGACCTTATATCAGGATTTATAGGAACAGGGTAGTCCTCAGGACTCATTCCAAGTTCCTTCCTAAGGTTGTCTTCTCTTTGCACCTCAATCAGGAGGTGGTTTTTCCAACATTCTTCCCTGGTCCTCATGCTAGCCAGGCTGAAGCAGTCCTGCATACCCTGGACTGTAGGAGGGCCTTATCCTTCTACCTTGACCGTGCGCAGGGGCATAGAAGGGCTACTCAGCTCTTCGTCTCCTTTGACCCTAATAAGTTGGGGTTGGCTGTGTCCAAGCGTACCTTGTCCATCTGGGTGGCTGACTGTATCACCTGGGCTTACAAGGCGGCTGACCTTCCTTTGCAGGGTAGGGTCACGGCCCATCGTGTCAGGGCAATGGCTGCCTCAGTGGCTCATCTCCGCTCTGTGCCCTTGGTAGACATCTGCAGGGCTGCAACTTGGTCTTCAAGCCAGACTTTTGTGGCCCATTACTGTCTGGAGAGGGAGTCCCGTAGGGACAGTGCTTTTGGCCAAGCAGTACTCAGGAATCTTTGAGGTTTAGGCAACTCCTGCCCTCTGTTGGGCTACCGGTGGAGGTTGTGTCCTTGAAAAGCCTTTCTTTGCTGCTGGGACTAGAGGGAGTTCTCTTGTTCAGCCTTGGTTCCTCGGTAGCCCAGAGCTAGGGAGTCACCCATATGTGAGGACTGACTTTCTGCTTGGTCCTGGAGAAAGAGTAGTTACTCACCTGTAACAGGTGTTCTCCAGGAGCAGCAGGAATCAGTCCTCACAACCCTCCCTCCTCCCCTTGGAGTTGCAGTTGTACATAGTTTGTTTTTACCTTTTTGTGTGCTGTTCTTAGCTATGTCATTTGACTGAGGTAAGATGGCACCTTTAGGCGGGAAGGTAACCGCGCATGCGTGCCAGCATTCCCAAAGGCTTTCATGGAAAGCTGGGGAAATGCTCTGCTGGGGCTTCATCGGTGCCGATGACACCCATATGTGAGGACTGATTCCTGCTGCTCCTGGAGAACACCTGTTACAGGTGAGTAACTACTCTTTCTATTCCCTTGACTGCAAACTGGGCCCTCACCTTTTATTTGCAGCATACCCAGACTCATCGCAAGTCTGACAGGCTTTTCGTGAACTATGATCCCAATAGACTGGGAGAAGCAGTCACCAAGTGCACCCTCGGTTTGGGTGGCGGACTGCATCGCTTTCGCCCATGTGAAGGGCGTCACATTGGATTGTCGAGTCACCGCACACAGGTTCCGAGCCAAAGCCGCCTCGGTGCTTTCGCTGCGCTCCGTGCCCTTGATGGACATCTGCTGGGGGCAATCTGGTCTTCCACGAACACCTTTGCTGCACACTACTGCCTGGAGAGGGAGTACCACCAGGACAGTGCCTTCGGCCAGGCTGTACTCCTTAACCTGTTTGGGGTATAAACAACTCCTGCCCTCTGACCCTTCTTCATGGCTACTGAGGGCTTCGCTCCGAGTACTCTGGCTCTTTCAGGCTTCGGCTCCTACTCATGGCTTCGCTGAGGCGTTTTTTGGTTACATGTTTGGTAGCCTATAGCTAGGGAGTCCAATACGTGAGGACTAACTTTCTGCTTGTTCCTGTAGCAGGTGTTCTCCAGGGACAGCAGGAATCAGTCCTCACTACCCTCCTGCCTCCCCTGATGAGTTGTCCTTCCCTTGCCATCTGCTTGGTAGGGCTCGAGCTTAAGGACCTGACTGAGCAAGATGGCATCCTTGGGCAGGAAGAGGACCACACATGCGTGGCAGCAATCCCAAAGTCTTTCTTTGAAAGCTGGGGAATTGCTCCGCACGGGCTCCGTCGGTGCCGCTGTTGCCCATAAGTGAGGACTGATTCCTGCTGTCCCTGGAGAACACCTGTTACAGGTGATTAACTATGCTTTTTCTTCAGATCAATAAAGACATTCCTATTCACAGAACAATATACCAACATTACTTGACAAACAGCTTCAAGTCTTACCTTATACTCCCCTGTCCTCAATCGTACCACACACTCTTAACTCCTACCCCTTCCAAATCTCTATGATGTAACCTTAAGGGTCTAATGTTCTGTTGTATTATATTACTGTACAATAATAGTTCACCTAAGTTCATAAGTTATATGTATATTTCTCAGAGTTCATTGTAAAGTTGGTGTAGTTATAATGTAAACTGTTCTGAATTGGTAGGGTGATATAAAAGATCTGTTAAATAAATATCTAAAATGCTGCCTGGAAGGGGGAAGGGCTGCAGTGAGAAACAGAGGGCACTTCCAGTAGAAAAGGAGCAAGAGGCTCATATGAACTCACAAAACCATGCCTCAGGTTGTTAGCACCGAGACACACTTGTTGAGAAGCACTGCTCTAGAGTGTAGCTGCTTTGAAGTTGAGGTGATTTTAAATAAAAGTCCACTTTCTCAGGTTTTATGAGGTGCTTTCTGTGCTTTGCTCAAGTTAAGCATGACAGGCTTTGCTCCTTTCTTAGAGGAAGGGAATCCTAGGTTTCATGCTATTCTTACATTGTATGTTGACATCTATCCATAGCCTTGAAACGACATGTAAAGTGTTTCGTAAGGTGAAAATTTTTTGTAGTCCTTAAAACTTTTGTCTTGCTGTTCCAATTAAGATTTCGTAACCTACCACCCTACAGGGAGAAAATGTATTTGGTTCATTCTCTGTAGAGTCTTTAACTTGGTTTTTTGGATTTTTGAAGAGATGACCTAGGAACTTTCTTTTTGGATGCAGGGCCTGTGCTTTCAAACAGTGTGCAAGGAGGTTTAGTTTTTAGAATGCTGCATAAGTCTAACCCTATACTACATATTTTGCTAAAATTGCTTCTATTTTTCTGGCCAGAATTCTTTTTCTGAAATGATCATCATACGTTAACACCTAACATTCATGCTGTAGGACTTAAAGGAAAAAAATGAATTTGGGGGAAAAACACTTGATTGAGAGCTACACTGTTTTTTGATTTTATAAGTTACCTGTCCTTGACACAGGCTCTAAATGTGAGGTTTAATGACAGCAAATACAAAATACAAGTAAAGAATTCCTTAATGGTACAATAGTAGTAAAACAAATCAAACAAAAGTCCAATACAGGCAGGCAGATGCAAAAAATGTATACAATAAAATGTATGTATTAAGCTCAGCTAAAGAATTACAAAATTTGCTCTCTATTAATTTAGGTGACTTAGATATTGCTATCGGCATATGCATTGTAGTTTACAGGATAACCAGTACAGTAGTTTGTATACAGAACAAAACAAGGCTAACAAATTTTGAAGCAAGTTCATGCACATTAAATAGGACACAAGGAGAGAAGAGGGGGAGGTGAGGTTGCACAACAATTGTTCCTCTTCGTCTCTCCGGGCCAGTCCAGGTTACTTTTGGGTAGTCAATCCCTTCCAGCAGCTGAGGACTGAATGCTGAAACTTTTACTGGCAGGTGATATAGCTCCCCCTGGTGTCAGGAAACCAGTCTTCAGTCCTCAGCAGCTGGGAAGGACGTTTCTCTGGCAGGCTCCCAGAAGACCCGCATTTTACATCTGTGTTAATGATTAATAACGTTATAGAGCAGAATAAGAAGCATGCTAATGGAGGCAGACTGATTGGTTTTGGAAGACCAGAGGCTTCATCGCTGGTCCTAGCAGGGCACTTCAGCGAACAGGGCTCCCTTATTCGGGGAAGCCCGTTAGGTCACATGGGCAAAGTCAGAACGTTGATCCTCGGCTGTTTTAGGGGAACTTTCCTTGAGCACAGTAGGTTGCTGAACTCTGTAACCTCCTCAGGTTCAGAAACTGCTAACACCTAATCAGGAGTTAGTGGGCCTGTTTCCTGAGTGCAGTTGAAGCCTGCATAAAAGGCTCCAGTGCCCTGCCCTTTTGAGGCTTTCCTAACCAGAGCTCCACAGATCAAACAAACAGTAAGGATTTGAGGGTTTCTTTGTTTGTTTTATTATATTACATTGCTAGCTCTCTGACTAGGAGCTCTTAAAAGGGTTTTGTGTATATTTTTTAAAGCAAGGTTACTTTCATTTTTGCTGTTTTAGGGGTACTTTCCTTGAGCACAGTAGGTTGCTGAACTCTGTAACCTCCTCAGGTTCAGAAACTGCTAACACCTAATCAGGTGTTAGTTCCCTCCCTACCCACCCCGACTCCCACCCACCCCTAGTGAGCAGTCTTGCTTTATAGGGCACCTCCCCCTTTAACAAATCACAGTGAATTGGACCAGCACATTTTGAATATAATTAAAGAGATTTAACTGCTTTTTCTCTGAAAGGACAGCTGCGAAACCGGCTGGTACTTGGTAGATCTCTCTCTTTTGCTTTAACAGATACCTAAGCTCCACCAACAGAACAATGGCTGGGAAAAATCGTATTGCTAAAGCTGTTGCCCCCGTTACAGCTTCTGCCTCGGTCCAGACAGAGGTCCTAATGCCAGTTGAAGAACCGGTTCCATGTGCAGGGTGCCTGCATGCTGAAGCTCTGAGGAAACAAGTGGAAGAACTCAGAGGAGGTGGCGAGGCTGAGGAGCATTCAAGACAGTGAGAAGTACATTGATGAGATGCTTCTTGCAGCAACCAGGCTCTCCAGCACAGGAGAAGATGGGTGCCAACAGAATGTCGATGGTTGGACAAAAGTCACCAGAGCCTGCAAAATCACCAATCCAACTTCTCCAGCCCTTGAATTGAGGAACCATTATGCAGCCCTGGAAGTGGAGGAGGTGAAAGCATCCTTGGAAAGGGAAGAACCAGAGTTCAAGTACCCCATAGTTGCGGAATCAGTGACCAGAAGGAAACGAAGGGTAGTGGTGGTTGGAGACTCTCTTCTGAGGGGTACTGAAGCGTCCATCTGCCAACCAGACTTGATGTCCAGAGAGGTATGCTGTCTGCCTGGTGCCAAGATCCAAGATGTTACGGAGAGTTTGCCGAGACTCATCAAGCCCACTGACTATTACCCAATGTTGCTAATCCATGTTGGAACAAATGATACTGCCAGGTATACCTCGGAACGTATCAAAAGTGACTTCATGGCTCTGGGACAGAGGGTGAAGCAGTTAGGTGCACAGGTGGTGTTCTCTTCAATCCTCCCTGTTGAGGGTAAAGGCCAAGGCAGAGAGGCTCGCATCCTGGAGATGAATGCATGGCTGTGTGGATGGTGTCTTCGAGAGCATTTTGGTTTCCTAGACCATGGGATGCTGTTCCAAGGGTTGCAGAGCAGAGATGGCATCCATCTGTCCAAGAAAGGTCAACGCATCTTTGTTAGTAGACTGGCTAATCTACTGAAGAGGGCTTTAAACTAGATTCATTGGGGATGGGTGAAGAAAGCCCCCAGGTAAGTGAAAGCCCCCAGGTAGGTGATACATTAAATACCTTTATGGAAATGGGTAACAGGGTTAACATATGGAAAGCAGTGTGTATTAATGCCCGTAGCATGGGAAATAAGATCCCTGAAGTTGAAGCTTTGGTGGGAGTGGCTGACTTGGATTTAGTGGCAGTTACAGAAACATGGTTCACAGAAAACCATGACTGGGATGTAACTATACCTGGCTATACTTTATTCAGAAAGGACAGGGTAGGAAGAAGGGGAGGAGGAGTGGCACTTTATGTAAAAATCCAGCCTGGAACCAGCCTGGAACCAGACAGCTTCAGAACCATATTTCAAACCATAGTCACACCCCACTTCGACTATGCAAACATAATACTCCATGGTCTCCTAAAAAATACCCTAAATACATTACAACTAGCCATGAATGCCGCTGCCCGGGTGCTATACGGTGCTTCAAAGGGCGAACACATAACACCCATCCTAATGGAGCTTCACTGGCTCCCTATATACTGCAGAATAGCATATAAAGCTCTTCTCATGGCCTTTAAAGCGATAAATACTATAGCTCCTTCATCAATTTCAAAACTCATCCATCCAACTCCCAATATCAGATCCAGGAGGTCAGCAGCGGAAAATACCCTAGTTACACCACATGAGACCGCAAAATGCAAACATTCAACATCTGACAGGGCCTTTGCATACTATGCACCCAGATGTTGGAACAATCTACCCCCCAACATAAGAGCTATTACTGACCTCAAGCATTTCAGAAAAGCCATAAAACACCACCTCTTCATTCTGCATTTCCAAAGCACATCATCATCCCTCTAACAGGCACAGTAAAAATTGTAAATACCTTATTTAATCAAGATGTAACTAAGAAATTCTATCCTCTGTATATAGGTTTTTTCACAAATATGTATAAAGTCTCCATAAGTATACAGGTTCATTACAAATATGTACTAAGTTTTTACAAAAATTTTACAAATATGTACAAATTTTCCCAAAGTTAAATTCCCAGTTGAATTCTCCTGTTATATGTAAACTCAGCACAGTTTGTTGCGTGCAATGAGTATTTCTGTTTAATGTAAAACGCGCTGATGAAAAAGAGTGCGGTATAAAAGAACACTAAATAAATAAATAAATAAAATAAATAAATAAATAAAAACTACTATTAAAGCTTTGGAATTACAGAGCTTAAAAGGGAGAGAGGAGGCATTGTGGGTTAAACTAGAAAGAGGGAAAGAGAAATCTATTTGCATTGGTGTGATATACAGACCTCCCTCACAAGAGGAAGAGGTGGACAGAGTTAATTGAAGACATACGCAGCATTGCTAGGAAAGGGGAAGTGCTACTGCTAGGAGATTTCAATATGCCAGATGTTGATTGGCACATTCCTGCTGCAGTATCATCTAGAAGTAAGGAGATCCTGGATTCTCTACAGGGAGAACTATTCAGGCAATTGGTAACAGACCCCACACGTGAAGGGGCCATACTGGACTTGGTGCTTACCAATGGTGAAAGTGTTTCTGATGTTGTAGTGGGAGATCATTTTGCATCCAGTGATCACCAGATGGTGTGGTTCAGTATTAGGACTAGGGCTGTTAGAATCCATTCCAAGGTGAAGATCTTAGACTTTAGGAAGACTAACTTTGCAAAGATGGGCCAATACCTCAGGGAGTCGTTTAGTGGGATGGGAACAGCTGGGGGATGTAGAAAAACAGTGGGCAAAACTGAAAGGGGGTATTTTAAAGGCAACCAACCTTTTTGTTAAAATGGTAAATAAAGGCAAAAGGAACAGGAGACCGCTATGGTTTTCGAAGGAAGTAGCTGAAAAAGTGAAGAAAAAGAGGGAGGCCTTCATGAAATACAAGAGATCACAGAGAGAGGAAGACAGGCATCTGTATTTGGAAAAACTTAGAGAAGCTAGCAAAGTAGTCAAGAAGGCAAAGATTCAAAAGGAGGAGGAAATAGCCAATGCAATAAAATGGGGGGAATAAGACATTTTTCAGATATATTAGTGAGAAGAGGAAGGGCAAAAGTGGTATTGTCAGACTCAAGGGTGCAGGGGGGGAATATGTAGAAGCTGATAAGGATAAAGCAGAATTGCTTAACAAATATTTTTGTTCTGTGTTCACAGATGAAGAACCAGGAGCAGGAACTCAGAAAACACCCACAAATAAGAACAGAAGCGAGGGACATCTTGAACAATTTTCAGAAGACTGTGTTCGTGAGAAACTAGCTCAACTTAAAGTAGACAAAGCGATGGGACCGGATGGGATACACCCTAGAATACTGAGGGAACTTTGGGACGTTCTAGCAACTCCACTGACTGACCTTTTCAATGCCTCGTTGGAGTCGGGAGTGGTGCCAAAGGACTGGAGAGAGGCTCATGTGGTGCCTTTACACAAAAGCGGAAGTAAGGATGTGGTTGAAAACTACAGGCCGGTTAGTTTAACTTCAGTGGTGAGTAAATTATTGGAAACGCTGCTGAAAGAGAAAATAGTGAGGTTTCTGGAGTCCGGCGGATTACAGGATCCGAGGCAGCATGGATTCACCAGAGGCAGGTCTTGTCAGACAAATCTGATTGATTTCTTTGACTGGGTGACCAGGGAGTTGGACTGAGGGAGAGCTCTAGATGTGGTGTATTTAGATTTCAGTAAAGCCTTTGACACTGTTCCTCACAGGCGACTTATAAACAAACTGAGCACCCTAGGGATGGACCCTAAAGTTACTGCTTGGGTTAGAAATTGGTTGGGTGGGAGGCGACAAAGAGTACAAGTAAATGGAGCTCACTCTGAGGAGAAGGATGTTACCAGTGGTGTGCCCCAGGGATCTGTCCTTGGTCCGATTCTTTTTAACATCTTTGTTAGTGATATAGCGGAAGGGCTGTCGGGTAAGGTTTGCCTCTTTGCGGATGATACCAAAATCTGCAATAGAGTAGACACCCAGGAAGGTGTAGATAACATGAGGATGGATCTAGCTAAGCTTGAAGAATGGTCTAGAATTTGGCAGCTGGGATTTAATGTTAAAAAATGTAAGGTCATGCATTTGGGCTGCAGCAATCCAAGGGAGCAATACAGTATAGGAGGTGAAGTACTTTTGTTCACTAAAGAAGAGCGGGACCTAGGCGTGGTTGTGTCTGATGATCTTAAAGTAGCTAAACAGGTAGAAAAGGTGACTGCAAAAGCTAGAAGGATGCTTGGGTGCATACGGAGAGGAATGGCTAGCAGAAAAATGGAGGTGATAATGCCTCTGTATAAGTCTTTGGTGCGACCTCATTTGGAGTATGGTGTGCAATTCTGGAGACCGCACCTTCAAAAGGATGTGAACAGGATGGAGTCGGTGCAGAGGGTTGCTACTAAAATGATTAATGGGCTTCATTATAAAGCATATGAGGACAGACTTAAGGATCTTAATATGTACACCTTAGAGGAAAGGCGGGATAGAGGTTATATGATTGAGATGTTTAAATACCTCTGTGGCATAAATGTTCAGGGAGAGAGCCTCTTTCAATTGAAAGCAAGTTCTGCTACGAGGGGACATGGGATGAGGGTGAAGGGAGATAGATTCAGGAGTGATATGCGGAAATATTTCTTTACGGAAAGAGTAGTGGATCCGTGGAATAGTCTCCCAGTAGAGGTGGTAGAGATGAGGACAGTAACTGAATTCAAAAAAGCATGGGACCAACACAGAGGATCTCTAAAGGTAAAAAGTGGACTGTTGTAGTTATGGAAGGACAGACTAGATAGGCCTTGTAGTCTTTTTCTGTCATCATGTTTCTATGTTTCTATATTTATCATTTATAGTATTTTCGGAGGCAGAGCCTGTCTTCCGCAGGATCCGTTCTTCAGCGGGGGACTTAGGCGCCGGGAGCCCCGGTATCCTCTTCCCGCTGCAGTTTCAAACGTCTCTCAGTCTCGCTAGCAGCGAGTTCATAGAGGCGAAAGTTTAGTCTCCTGAGTTCAGGTACTATTTATTTCATTTGTTTTATGTGAATTTCTGGTGTTTTCACTTTTTCTCTCGCCGGTCAGTCTTGTTTCCTGCAGCTTTTTGTCAGCGGGAAAGCCCGCGTGCGCGCCATTTTTTTTTTGCTTTCGCGTGGTGTTTTCGGCGGTTCAGTTTTTCTCTGGCTAGCTCTTAGTGTCTTTTTCAGATTCTTGGTGTATTTGTTTGCTGTGATCTTTAGCCCATAATTGAGAGCTCTGGCTCGGGGGATAGGGCTGGAGAGAAGACTCAGGGGTCTCTGCAGGCGGGAACGGCGGCCATAGTGTCTGCAGAGGCTGCTGCCTCTCCCGCGCCGTTGCCACGTGCTGGGAAAAAAGTCTGTCTTCCAAAACGTCTGTAGTAGAGCAGATAGACCAGTCTCTGGCTCCTGCAACCCCAGGTCCATTGGACCCTCTTTTTTTTCTACGGATTTTATTCTAGCCTTGCATAAGGCCTATCTGTTAAAGATGTCTCAGCCTGTTGAAAGCAAGTTTCCTAAGCCTCCAGCAGGTTTATCTTGTGGGGACCCTATCCTCTCAGATCCAGGGGAAGGGATCTCGGCGCAGTGCCCGGGGGGAGATTTCTCTTTGGGGGCATCAGGTCCTCAGGTCTCCGATCCTCTTATGCCTGAAGGAGGGGAAATTTTGTCTGAAGGGGGATTGGATTCCTGGCCCTTAGACTTGGAGGAAGGGGAGCTAGCGCCCGGGGAGTACTCCAATGTTTTCAGGGTCTTTTGTAAGGAGGAACTGGGGGCTTTGATTCTTCAGTCCCTGGCTGCTTTAAATATTGTACCTACTGCGCTGCAACAGGAGCCATTGGAGGATCCTTTATTACAAGGGTTTAAACCTGAGCAGCGGTGTTTCCCTATGCACAGGGTGATTAAGCAAATGATTGAGTCAGAATGGGAATGTCCAGAAGCTAGTTTAAGAGGGGGGCGTACCATTGCCCGACTTTACCCGGTTCCTCAGGAGGAGAAGGAGTTGCTCCGGATGCCTAAAGTGGATGCGCTAGTATCGGCGGTCACTAAGAAAACCACGATCGCGATCGAAGGGGGGGGGCGGCCCTTAAAGACCTTCAGGATCGTAAGTTGGAAGTGCTGTTAAAACAACCCTTTGACGCTAGTGCTCTAGCCTTGCAAGCTTCGGTTTGCGGAGCATATGTATCCCGAGCCTCTATCCGTTGGATTCAAGGAGAGCAGTCTATGGTGAAGTTGAAGGATCCATCCCCGGAAGGGGCGAACGGGAGTCGGCGGCGGCTTGTTTAGCGGACGCCTTCTATGATTTGATTAGGATATCAGCGAAATCCATGGCGTCGCTTATTGCGGCTAGGAGGTTTCTGTGGTTGCGGAACTGGGCGACGGACGTGTCTTCTAAGTCACGCCTCAGTAAGCTTCCATACAAGGGCAAGCTGCTTTTTGGGGAAGCCTTGGAAAAAATTGTGAAAGATTTGGGCGATACTAAGGTCGGACGTCTTCCTGAGGATCGGCCCAGGTCTGCTAAATCTACTCCGGCGCAAAGGGGTCTCGGCAGGGATCTTCGTAGGTTCCGTGGCTCTCACTTTGTCCCTTATCAGAGGGGTCGCTTTCCTTCTAGGGGGCAGTCCTTTTGTGGGGCCAGAGGGTTTGGCAGGGGGTTTTTCAACGCACAGCAAACCTCCTCCAAGAAGCCTCAATGAAGGGACGCTGGTCCAGGCGGAGGTTCCCGTAGGTGGACGTTTGCAGGAGTTTCCCTCCGTCTGGGCCAACATAACTTCCGATCTCTGGGTGCTAGAGATCATCCGCGAAGGGTGTTCTCTGGAGTTTGCTTCCCCTCTGGCGGATGCCTTTGTGTTGTCCCCCTGCGGTCCTTCTTGGAAACGTCAAGCGATCGACAGCACTCTTCAGCGGTTGTTGCGACTATGGGCCGTGGTTCCCGTGCCTTTAGACCAGTGCGGAGTAGGTCGGTACTCAATTTACTTTGTGGTGCCCAAGAAGGAAGGCTCGTTTCGACCTATTTTAGATCTCAAGCGGGTAAACCGTTCCCTGCGGGTGCCGCATATTCGTATGGAGACTCTGAGGTCCGTCATTCGGGCGGTAAAGCCCGGGGAATGGCTCACCTCTATAGATTTGACGGAAGCTTATTTGCACATTCCCATACGTCCGGAACACCAGCGGTTTCTGTGCTTTGCAGTTCCCCTGGGTCATTTTCAATTTCGGGACGTTACCCTTTGGTCTGGCTACCGCGCCTCGGGTCTTCACCAATGTGATGGTGGTGGTAGCGGCAGCTCTTCGCAAGGAGGGAATTCAGGTGCATCCCTACTTGGATGATTGGCTCATACGGGCAGGGTCTCGTGAGGAATCAGCCGCAGCAACGGCCCGAGTGGTGCACTTTCTGGAACACCTCGGTTGGGTCGTCAACCAGGCAAAGAGTCAGTTGCTTCCGGTTCAGCGTTTGGTTTACCTCGGGGCCTTGTTCGACACGCAGAGCGGAACGGTGGTTCTTCCGCCGGACAGGGTCCGGAAGCTGATAGCCCAGGTCGACGCCTTCCTTGGGTTGGCGACTCCCACAGCGTGGAGGTACTTGCAGTTGGGTTCGATGGCCGCGGCCTTGGATCTGGTGCCTTGGGCCAGAGCTCACATGCGGCCACTGCAACACGCCTTGATCTCGCGATGGTCTCCGCAGGTACATCCCCTATCGCAAAGACTTTGGTGTCCGGAGGAGGTCAAACTCAGTCTGCGGTGGTGGCAACTTCCAGCGCACCTTCAGGCTGGAGTTCCGCTGGAGGATCCAGAGTGGATCTTGGTCACTACGGATGCCAGCCTGTCCGGTTGGGGAGCTCATTGTCAGACTCGGGTGGCGCAAGGCGACTGGTCGGCGGAGAGAGCACTTGGTCCATCAATCGGTTGGAGCTGCGCGCGGTGCGTTTCGCGCTTCTGCATTTCTCGGATCTCCTCGAAGGTCACGCGGTACGAGTGTTTTCCGACAATTTAGTGACGGTGTCCTACATCAACAAGCAGGGGGGCACAGGCAGTGCGCCCTTGCTGCAGGAAAGTCAGCTATTGCTTCAGTGGGCGGAATTGCATCTCGTGGCTCTTTCGATGGCTCACATAGCGGGAAAGGACAACGTTCAAGCCGATTATCTCAGCCGTCATCGCCTGGATCCCGGAGAGTGGGAGCTGAACTGGGCGGTGTTTCATGCCATTACGGTGCAGTGGGGTCAGCCAGTCCTGGATCTCATGGCAACGCTGGCCAGTTCCAAGGCGTCGCGGTTTTTCAGCAGGCGCAGGGAGCACATGTCGGAAGGTGTAGACGGTCTGGTGCAGCCCTGGCTGGCAGGGAAACTCCTTTGTGTTCCCTCCTTGGCCGTTGATCGGGTCATTCGGAGGATTTCGGCTTACAGTGGCACGGTGATTCTCATTGCTCCGGATTGGCCAAGATGACCCTGGTATGCGGATCTGGTTCGACTTCTCGTAGCTCCGCCCTGGCGGTTGCCTTCAAGGGTCAACTCTTGAGTCAAGGTCCAATCTTGATGCCGCAAGTAGATCGTTTCTTGCTTACGGCTTGGCTCTTGAGAGGGAGCGGTTGCGACGGAGAGGATACTCGGCGGCAGTAATCGCTACTATGTTGAAGTCTCGGCGGCCTTCAACGTCGCTAGCCTATGTTTGCGTATGGCGCATTTTTGAGGCATGGTCTCGATCGGGGCTTGCGGCCCGGCGCTGCGGGCTTACCAGAGGTTTTAGCTTTTCTTCAGGGGGGACTAGAAAGGGGTCTAGCCCTAAGTACGCTCAAAGTTCATCTCGCGGCTCTTTCCTGTTTCAGAGGTCGGGTGAATGGGTCTTCCCTCTCTTCGCACCCGGATGTTCAACGATTTCTCAAGGCGGCTAGAAATATCCGTCTCGTGGTGCCTCCATGGGACTTAAATCTGGTTCTGGAGGCCTTAACAGGACCGCCTTTTGAGTTGACTGACAGTGACAGTCTCCGAGAGCTTTCTTGGAAAACAGCCTTCCTCGTGACCTTGTGTTCGGCTCGGAGAGTTTCAGATTTGCAGGCGCTGTCTTGCAGAGAGCCGTACCTGCACTTTTCCGAGGACAAGGTAGTTCTGCAGCCTGTTCCCTCGTTCTTACTGAAGGTGGTTTCCGATTTTCACATGAATCAGGCAGTTTCGCTTCCTACTTTTCGCTCGCGAGGGGGCGAGAAGGTGGATCGCGCTCTTCAAAGCTTAGATTTAGGACGGGTTTTGCAGAAGTATCTTCGGAAGACGCGCTCCTTTCGGAAGTCCGATCGCTTGCTCGTTCTGTTTGGAGGGCCTCGTAAGGGTCAGGCGGCTACAAAAGCGTCTATCGCTCGTTGGGTGAAACGGGCGATAGCGGCAGCTTATGAGGCCAGGGGCAAGGCTCCTACTAAGGAGCTTCGAGCGCATTCGACGAGAGCCCAAGCTACATCTTGGGCAGAGTTTGCCTTGATTCCGCCCGCAGATATCTGTCGGGCGGCGTCCTGGTCTTCTCTCCATACTTTCACGAAGCACTATAGGTTGGATGTGCAGGCTCGCGCAGATGCTAAGGTTGGGGCCTCGGCCATTTTGGCGGGGCTTGCAGGACCCTCCCCAGTTTAGGTACTGCTTTGGTACTGCCCAACAGTAACCTGGACTGTCCCGGAGAGACGAAGAGGAAGGAGAAATTAGACCTTACCTGCTAATTCTTTCCTTGAGTTCTCTCTGGGCCAGTCCAGGTCCCTCCCATTTCGTCTGCGAGCCTATCAGTTTCTTAAACTGCCTTCTAGTCTTACTGTTGCGGAGCTTTGCCCTTGCAGCTAGGGCATTTGGTGGCTGGAAGAGGATATTAGGAATTCTGGAAACATAGCGGTTTAAAAAAGAAAATAAAGGAAACAGCAAAGTCAACAGTTTTTGTTTTATGAGGTACACTTTTTTACAGGATAGGGCGTGCTCTGCAGTTTTTGTGGTCTTCGGGACTTCTCAGTTTGGTTCCAATAGTTCAATATTAGTGGATTTCTTATTTTGGTCTGCTGCTTTGACAATAGGTAACTGGTTTCCTGACACCAGGGGGAGCTATATCACCTGCCAGTAAAAGTTTCAGCATTCAGTCCTCAGCTGCTGGAAGGGATTGACTACCCAACAGTAACCTGGACTGGCCCGGAGAGAACTCAAGGAAAGACAATTAGCAGGTAAGACCTAATTTCTCCTTACCAGATTTGCTGAGATTTGTAAGCTAAATACAAAAGAGGGGTTGCAAAATGTTTGAAGAGGACGGCAAGGCTAAGTGTCAAATGCCTTGATGAAAAGGTGGGTCTTCAAGTCTGGCTTAAATTTTACATATGAGGATTCTAGCTGAAGTTCGTTGGGCACAGAGTTCCACAAATGATGGACTTGGGCCATGAAAGCAGTCTATCTGTACATAGCTAGATTGAGTTTTTTCATCATATAGTTCTCAGTTGAGCGGAGGGTGCGTGAGGGACAGTAGGGAACAAGGTGCGAATGAAGATAGGCAGGGTGGCCCGAATAGAATGTGTGATATATTAACAAGAGGATCTTAAACTGAATGTGGAATGAAACTGGAAGTCGGTGTTTTTCCTGTTTAAAAAAATACAATAATAATGTGTTGCATGATCAAAGTGTTTAGCGTTATGAATGAGTTTTACAGCTGTGTTTTGAATTGTTTGTCGCCTAAGCTGAAGTTGGGAGACACCGGAGAGCAGTGAGTTGCAAGAGTCTTATTTATTACAGAGGAGTGAATTTGAATTTTGAGGGCCTGGATGATGAGATACAATTTTACTAATCTTATTCTCCTCAAGGAGAAGCAGCAGCTTTTGACAATATTTGAGGCATGGAGTGAAGATGATCCATCAAAAATGACTCCCAAAGAGCAGATGGAGTCCCTTAACCCCCCCCCCCCCCAATAAATAAATATTGAGAATCCAGCTAAGTTGGGGCAATGGGGGATGGCTTTCAGGTGTGAGAGATCCAAAGGGCTTCTGATTTATTAGGATTAATAATTTTGTGTAGTGTAAGCCAGTTTGCTATTGATTGAAGTTCAGTGTCCAGTTCGGCCTGAAAACAAGAGTCCCAGGTCTCATAGGCTGAATGTCGTCAGCGTAGAGGAAGGTGCTAATATTTACATTTTGAATATGGGGTGGGGGCTTGAGGGGAAATAGAGATTGATTAAGGTGGGAGCAACAGTGGACCTTTGAGTGATAGGGGCTGATGTGTTGTCGTCTAATACAGGTCTGAAAGGTGCAGTCAGAGGGAAGCGTGGAACCACTTAAGGGGTGATGTGGGTAATGCCGGACTCCCTTTAGTCACTGAAGAAGAAGAGAATGATCTATGACATTGAAAGCAGAGCTTAGGTCCAACTGTATAACAACATCTCCGGTGTTGTCTCAGTGCATAGCAACTTCATTCAGAAAGCCTACGAGGGCAGTCTCAGTGCTGTAATGTGGGCGAAAGCTGGATTGTCAGGGGTGGAAGAGTTATTTGAGTCCCAGAATAGTGAGAAGGCAGTCTTTGAGCAGGTCTCAAGAAGTTTGGCTAAGAAGGAGAGGTTGGAAATAGGGTGATAATTGCAATTCAGGGATGGATCCATATTCAGATGCTTTAGGAATAGATGTACAAAGGAGTGTTTCCAGGAGAGTGGGACAGTCCCACTGGTTAGGCTGCTGATTACATTTAGGACAGTTGGCGCAAAGTGATCCCAGCAGGATTTTCAGCAGTAGGAGGAATGGGGTTGGCCAAGGAGGTGGGAGAATTCAGGGAGTTCATAAGCTTTGTTAGATGAAACCTAGTTAAAGGGGTAAAAGACGAGAAGGTGCTAGAGTGGATGCCAGGTAAGTTGTTGGGAGAATGCTTTGGGGGGAAAGTTATGAGCTACTGCATTGTGCAGTCCATGGTAGGTCAAAATTTTAGATGCTGTGATCTGGTGACATAGGGATGATGTCAATGGTCTTGAGGTCCTTGGGGGCAAGATGTTGAAAGATCAAGAATAGTTGTTGCAGAAGGCTTCCATGGGCATGAATAACTCTATAGGGTTTGGTCAGCTTGATGAGCTGCTTGAATTCAGCTTGATGAGCTGCTTGAATTCACGCTGAAGGTCTTGCAGGAGATTTTGTTTTCCTCTGTGGGTGATTTGTGCCAATGGCACTTGGAGCACCTGACCTTTTTCCTGAGGTCTCAGTCTGGGAGAACTAGGCATAACGTTTATTAGCTCCTAATATCCGTCAGAGGGTCATGGGTGTCAAGGGTCTCAGCCAGTAGTGAGTTCCATTGGGAGATCTTATGATCTAAGCAGGTTAGAAAATCAGGCGGCAGGTTCAAGGCATTGATTGCAAATTGGTCAGTGTCAATACGCTTGAGGCTTCTTGCTCTGAGTCTGTCTGTGTAGAGGACGAAAGAAGCTCCAGACTGAAAAGTACTAGACAGCGATTGGTCCAGGACATAGGGATTGATTGAAAGGAATTGGTAGGGAGGTGACAGTCCCTAAAAATGACAAGTTCTAGGCAGTGGCCTGGTGAGTGCGTAAAGGAGGTGGAGAAAAGGGCAAAGCCAAGGTCTGTTAGGAAGGACTGGAAGTCACTGCCGAAAGGTGACCTGGGTTTATTTAGCTGGATATTAGTTGCCTAAAATAAGTAAGAGGCCCGAAGATAGACCAAAGTCTGAGTAGTTGCTGTAATTCAGCATAAGAAGCGGCGAACACTGGGGGAATGGTGTATAGAAAGTGGCAGCGAAAGGGTGTTAGTGCATTAATCTGGAGAGTGAGTTATTAGAAGTGAGCGGAGGTCCCTTTAGAGCAGTGGTTCTCAACCTTTTTTGTACCTTGACCCCTTTTACCATTGGTCAACTTGTGGTGACCCCCAATGATAAAATCAAATGTGTCTCTCTTCCTTTACCATTAACGCATTGTCGCTGTAATTATTTGTTTAATTACACAGGTACACTACCAAAAAACTGCCTCCAGTTTTGCAACTGATTCCTATAGATTTTGGGGTGCTGAATCCAGGAAAAATAGCCAAAATGTTCCATCACGTCACGTTTTCTTGCAAAATTAGATTTCTTACCCATATAAGGAATGTTCACATAATTTCTTTTTAGCCGACTGCAGTTTATTTTCTTGGCCCAAAATAGAGGTTGTAATGGTTAACTAACTAGAAACACTCCCTCATGATATTTTAGAGTGTTTTGTATTCATTTTATACATTAACAGGACAATTGGGAGGCGGGGGGCTAAATCCAGTACTCGCGCTGGCGCATGTTCTTTCCTGTTCGCCTCGCCTCGTTCGCTCGCTCAAACACGGTGGTTGCGACATGAACGTTCCTGTCAAATTTCAGTTTCTTGCAAGTTCATTATTACCTTTTGTTTGCTCAGTCGTAATCCAGCTTTATTCCGAAGTGGTTCACTACAGTTGTAGTTTGCAGTGCTGTGTATTTGTGATGGCTCACAGAGCCAGAGGTTGCGTCAACTCTCAGGACAGTTTTTGTTTTATTTGTGGGGAATATACCGTGAAAAAGCGGCAGAGGAACATTTCTGCATTTATTAAAAAAGTATATTTCGCCTATTTCGGTTTGAAGTTAGGCGATCAAGACAAACCGTGGGCTCCTCACGAAGTGTGCAAGACATGTGAGGAAGATCTACGCTTATGGATGAAAGGTAAAAAACAAGCATTTCGTTTCGGAATACCTATGATGTGGCGTGAACAAAGAGACCACAGCAGTGACTGCTATTTTTGCTCTTGCATTGTGAAGGGATAGAACTTAAAAAATAAGAACGTAATAAGTTACCCCAACCTTCCCTCAGCGATTAGGCCTATGCCTCATAGCAACGAAGTACCTGTGCCTGAACCACCAAAATCTTTGGATCATATTTGTGTGGACGGTTCTGATCATGATGAGACTCATCAGATGGCTTTTCCCGATGAGTCCAGTACTTCCGAGTTTGAAACTGAACCAGATCCGAAACCTGAACTTTTCTCTCAAGCTGAATTGAATGATTTAGTCCGGGATTTAGGACTCCCAAAAGATGCTGCCCAACTGCTAGGTTCTCGGCTTAAACAGAAAAATCTATTGTCACCAGGAACAACTTTTTATTGGTACCGCAACCGCGAGACACAATTTTTGAAGTATTTCAGCAAAGAGGAAGGTTTGGTATTTTGCAACGATATATACGGAGTGATGGAAAAGTTTAAACTCAAGTATGATCCTGCTGAATGGCGGCTGTTCATTGATTCGTTAAAAGACAGCATAAAAGGTGTTCTTCATAATGGCAACACATTCGCTTCAGTTCCTATTGCTCACTCTGTTATTCTCCAAGAAAAATACGAGAATTTGGCCCTGATTCTTCAGAAGATTCGTTATGATGAGCATAAGTGGATGATTTGTGGAGACTTTAAAATTCTATCCATGCTATTAGGGCAGCAATCCGGTTTCACCAAATATCCCTGCTTCCTTTGCTTGTGGGATAGCCGGGCCCGCGACCCACACTGGGGGAAAAAAGACTGGCCAATTCGGGAGTATTTGAGACCCGGTGAGAAAAATGTTCTTCATGAGAGCTTGGTACCTCGTGATAAAATTCTATTACCACCTCTCCACATTAAGTTGGGTCTCATTAAGCAATTCATCAAGTCCCTTCCAAAAGATGGTGAGTGCTTTCGGTACCTTTGCTCAAAGTTCCCCCGACTTTCTGAAGCAAAGCTAAAGGAAGGAGTGTTTGTTGGCCCTGATATAAGGAAACTCATTTCAGATGGAGCATTCGCTGAAACGATGTCTGAGAAGGAAAAAGAGGCCTGGGATTCCTTCAAGGATGTTGTTCTCAAATTCTTGGGGAACAGGCGGGATGAGAACTATAAGGATATTGTTGCCAGGATGCTCAATGCCTTCAAAGAACAAGGCTGTAACATGAGCCTGAAAGTCCATTTCTTGCACTCCCATGTGAACTACTTTCCCGAAAACTTGGGGGCGTACAGTGAAGAACAAGGTGAAAGGTTTCACCAGGACATCAAGGACGCAGAGAGAAGGTACCAAGGAAGATGGAACACCACTATGATGGCTGATGTCTGCTGGTTGCTGCTGCGGGAAACCCCAGATGAAAAATACGCCAAGCAGCGCACCAAGAGAAGCATTCGGGGGAAGAAGAAACGGGCCCACCAGGAGATTGATTGACCCAAGAATGACTTTAAAATCTAAACTGTGTTGACAAATATCGTGTTTTTACTAAACTTTGAAATAAAAATTTGCTAGTTATTACCACAGTGTCGGATCTCATTTATTAAAATTTTATTTTCACACCATTGGGTGTTTGTCTTCATGTATTGCAATGGTGCGGTTTGCGTTTTCTATTCTTACATACATTCCTGTACAACATTTTTTGCACATTTCTTTGCTTTGCTTTGTGTCTAACCTCGCTCTTATATGCTCAATGTTTGTGCACATGTATGTGGCTGTTTTAAGTGCAGACAATTTTGCTACCATCACAGTGTGTTTTGTTGACATTACTCTATTCTTATGTGCTGCCTTGTTACAATTTTCTTTATTCTTATTTGAATAACTACTAAACAATTAGTATAAAGAATTCATCCAAGAAACGTTTATCTCGATCGCCCTCAATCTGAAACGTTCACCTCAAACTGCTAACCCAATGTAGCAAAAAATCTGTACGTGATGGAGCAAATTGGTTACCAGATTTGGATTCAGCGCACCAAAAAACTTAAAAATCAATCGAAACATTAGAGGCAGTTTAAAAAAAATTTTTTTTAGTGTACCTGTGTTATTAATATATTATAGGCCTTTGCATTATGTTTTTATTTATAAAATTTACTTATTTAAACCACAATAATTAATCCCAATAACAAGTAAAAAGTTGAGGCCTGCATAAAAGGCTTCAGAGCTCTGCCCTGTTGAGGCAGTCCTAACGGGTTCTACAGGTCAACCAACGGTAAGGATTTGAGAGTTTATTTTTATTAAATTGCTAGCTCACTGACTGGGAGCTCTTAAAAGGGTTTTGGTATATTTTTAAAGCATAGTTACATTCTTTGTGGTGCTTTAGTAGAACTATTATCTCCAGGAACAAGCAGGAATGAGTCTTCACATATGGGTACGTCGGTACCGACGGAGTCTGCGCGGGAACGCTTCCCAGCGTCCAATCAAAACGCTTTTGGAAGCATCCCACCACACCTGCGTGCTGCCTTCCCGCCTTCCCAACTGCCTCTCCTCAGTTTTCGTTTTTCCGCGGAGCCGGCAGGACATCGTCCTGTCACCGCAGAAAATTCTTCTTTTATTTTTTAGTTTTCTTGTGGTCGCGGCTGCCTTCCCCGATGCCACCGGTACCGCCGGTGTTTTTCTCTCCTTTTTTCTTGTAAAATTTTCCTTTTTAAGGAATATTTTTTCTTCTTAGTGCCTCACGGTTTTCTTAGGCCTGCTAGGCCTACTCACTTTCCTTCATGGAACCGCCAGTCACTATTCCCAAGAAATGTTCAAACTGCGGCGGTACAAAATTAACATTAGACACCCCTAATTGGTGTCTGGCCGGTTTGGGTCCTGACCATTTTCCTCAGGAGTGTCCCTCCTGCAATAGTATTGTCAGACGTCTTCAGCATCGGGTTTTCCTCGATACGCGGTCCCCATCCAGCTTCAGGACACCGACCACTTCTTCTACACGGAATCAGGTAACCCAAAAACAGTCTGTTAGGACTAGCCAGTCCTCGAGTGGTAGATCTCATGCACAGCATAGAGATGCCTCTGGCCTTGCCCTCGAACATACTGGTTTTAAAACCCCGGTGGGAGTCTTCGGCCTCCAAAGCCTGTGTGGGGTTTCAGGTTGTTCCTGAGGTTCACCCCTCACAGAACATACCTGAGCCATGCCCGGTGGTGGCATCCGCTTTGAGCGGTACCGATACCCCGGCATCGGCACTGGTGTTGGATGAAACATTCCTCACCAAGGATCGTTGTCTGGCGTCCTCGGTACCTACGGGACTGTTGGATACGCTCCAGGCTGACCCTCCAGTATCGGTATCAATCCCGGTACCGATACTAGTACCAGTCGGTACTAGTACTGGTCGGTACCCTCCAGATGTGCTTCGATAGACTCGCTTCCTTCGATGCCGAGTCTGGAATCGATCTCCAGTCTGGAGGACTGGGTACCGACTCGCCTTGGTACCGACACCAAACGGTACCGAAGGCACGGTTCCGATGATCCATGTCCGGCACTCTGTTTCTTCCATACTGATAGAGTTGTCACCGGCTGGCCTTCATCCACTGGTACCGGATACGGTATCGGAGTCGGTACCGGTATCCACATTACTATGGCTGTCGGTGCCTTCCATGCTTCCCTCTTCAGGCTCGCTTCCCTCGATACCGAGTTTGGAATCGAACCCTAGCATGGATGATATGCTACCAACTGTTGCTGGTCCCGACCCCCTGCGGTACCGGCGACCATTCTCTAGGGATCGCCACCATTCAGGATCTTATATTCCTATAAGGTTGGATAGATCCTCCGGTGCCAGTGCTAGTTCTTCAGCAGATCTAGCCTGTCCAAAAGAATTTCCCTCCGAGGATTTTTCTTTTCAAGCTTTTCTCATGGATATGATGAGATCTCTTGCCATTTCTATGCCTGGACAGGATCCTACACAAGGCAATGCAGAATTCCTGTATATTCCTGGGACAGCAAAGGATACCATCATGCTTCCTTTGCATCATTCCTTGCAGGATCTCCTTTTACAAATGTGGGAAGCTCCTTTAACGGTGCCCCCACCTTCTAGGACAACTGATCTTCTATATTAGGTGCCTCCCTCTCCAGGTTTTCAGAAGACTCAACTTCCTCATCATTCCATTGTTGTTGAATCAGCAATGAGGCGGGTGAAGAGTACTAAAAAGCACTCTTCTTATCCGCCAGGTCATGAGTCTAAGACTTTAGATGCCTTTGGACGCCAACCTTCCAGGCATCCATGCTTTCAGCGAGAATTCTCTCATATATTTTCTATATGGGATTATCTCTTGATGAGGTCACAAAGAAATTACTCTTTGACTCCTTTTCTTCAAGAGACTATAAGTGCAGACTATTCCTCTCTGGTTAGTCATGCTCAAAATATATCTAGGTTCCTTATTCGTGCTTCCCTGGACTCCTTTGAGTCTGTTAGCAGAACCTCTGCTATAGCTATAGGGGCACGACGTAAAGCCTGGCTCCAGGCTTCAAGCTTAGACAAATGGGCTCAAGAAAGACTGGGAAATACTCCTTGCACTGGAGAAAATCTCTTTAACAAGGAGTCTTTACTTCAGGTTGCTCAGTTAACCACTGACATTCCTGTTTCCAGAGGCTGTTCTACGCCTTCCTCTTTCCCAGTTGGTAGGAAATGTCCTACCCAACTTTCTTCCCCTAGGGGGAAAAAGTTTTGTTCTTCTGCCCATCATTCAGATGTTCCCAAACAGGGGAAACATCGCCCTAGTCTGAAGAAACCACAACCTCAACAGGGTCCACAAACCCAGCAGTCGCAAGGTTTTAAATAAGTCATTTTTCACCTTGTGTTGCTGGTTACAGGGGCAGTCTACTTCTTTTTGCTGAAGTTGTTGTGTTGTGGTGTTAAGTGCCGTCGAGTCGGAGTCGACTCATGGCGACCCTCTGGATAGCTATCCTAAATTGTGTTCGGTCTTCAGTCAGGCGGCTCATTGTTGACAGACTGGTACCTGTAGCTGCTGTTATTGTATTGATCCATCTCATTGCTGGCCTTCCTCTTTTGCGTTGACCTTCTATCTTGCCAAGCATAATGTCTTTCTCTAATGATCTCTCTCTTCGCATGATGTGTCCAAAGTATGAAAGTCGAAGTCTTGTCATCTGAGCTTCTAAAGAAAGCTTAGGTTTGATCTCCTCTAGTACCGACTGGTTTGTTCTTCGGGCAGTCCATGGTATACACAGTATGCGTCGCCAGCACCATAATTCAAAGGTATCAATTTTCTTCCTGTCTGTCTTTTTCACTGTCCAGCTTTCACATCCATATGATATTGAAAATACCATGGCCTGAACAAGTCGAATCTTGCTGAAGTATCTGCACTAAATTTATCCTAACTTTTTCAAGATGTCTCTTCTTGAGACATTTTTTCCTTTACTCTAAGAGTCTTCATGATGATCATGTCCTCACTTGACAGGTTTCTCTTCCTTTTCGGGAAAAGAGAAATGACAACTATTAATAAGACAGTTGTTTCCCTGTACTGGCATGTATCATTTTACCTTTCAGAGACTTCCATCATAGTCAGTCTCCTTTACCTCTGTCTTACCTCCCTCTTGCTACAGCATCTGGTTTGTAAGAGTGGCCTTTTATACTGGTAAGCCCCTATGGTCCTCTACCTGTTCCACAGGGGGATTCTCCATTTAAGAGTTGTCTCCCCCTTTATTTCCTTAGGGCAGCTCATCAGACACTAGATAGTCCTACTATGTCTGTCTCCTTTTTCCAATCTAAAAAAGATGGGAAAAGAAATTTTTCGCCCGCTGCCCTGGTAGTTGCTGCAGATACACTAATTCCTAGTGGTTAAGCCATTGGTTCTGTTCACCACACAACCAGGGCTTCTCCTCCACTAGCTATTCTTCTAGCCTCAGTGCTAAACCCCAAACAGGTTATCAACCTCGTTTCGGAAACCCTATTATCACAGACTGCTTGGTTAACTTCTATTCTTTGCCCCTTGTTCTTGGCAGAATAGTTCTTACCCACTGGTTTTTAACAGCCAGTTTTTTCTTCTAACTAACCAGCAGCATGCTCTCTGCAACTCTACAGAGTAGCTTTGCACTATGGGCCCTTGCTAGAGAGCATCATATCTTGTCTAGCAGATAACCCCAGAGGGTTAGGAGGGGTTTCCCCAGTCATATTTTTCATGTCTGGTAGGTGTTCCCTACCCCTACCATCTCATCTAAAATCTCTTTTGAGACCTGAGGCTCAGGCCTTTTCTTCACGTGACAACCTAAAGAATGGCAAATTCCCTGGCTTGGTCCATATCCCCTTGGTCTTCTCACCAGAGATCTTTTTTGTTTCAGTGGCAGTTAAAGGACGCCTGATACCCATCTGCCCTTGTAGACAGGTCACTATGGTATCTTCCTCCAGTGACGTCCTCTATCTATTCTCCATACTACGGTTCTGGAGAAATCTGGACTTGCTGCCTGCAGACTGAAGTTATCCTCTGCCTTTTTCCACGTAGGCCATCCTGGTTATTTAAGAGCTCAAATTCTGAAACGGATTTAGACTCTCTTTTGTCAGGGACACTATTCCCCTGACTTTTTCAATCATAACCAGGGAAGGAAGGTTCTTGATGCATCTATTCAAGCGGGTATCACCCTCCTTGCTGTTAGATGAATCTTATCTCCAGGAACAAGCAGGAATGAGTCTTCACATATGGATAAGTCTGTACCGACGGAGCCTGCGCAGGAACGCTCCCCAGCGTCCAATCAGAAAGCTTTTGGGAGCATCCCACAGCGCCTGCGTGCTGCCTTCCCGCCCTTCCAACTGTCTCTCCTCAGTTTTCGTTTTTCCGCGGAGCCGGCAGGACGTACTCCTGTCACTGCAGAAAATTTCTTTTTTAATTCTTTAATTCTTGTTTTGTGGTCGCGGCTGTTTTTTCCCGCCTACACCGGTACTGCCGGTGGGGTTTTTTTTCTTTTCTTTTTTCAAACTCGGGGAAAGTTTTCCCTTAGTTTCTGTCTTAAATTTTTTGGGCCTGTGAGGCCTCTCCATCATGGAGCCGCCTTCTCCTAAGAAGTGCCTTAACTGTGGTGATACAGTTTTCTTTTTAGACTCCAACAACTGGTGTCTAACCTGTTTGGGTCCTGACCCCTTTTCTCCGGAGCAATTGGGCTACAATTTTATGAGAAGAAATTTTCCATTTCGAGTTTCCCTCGATACTGAGTTCCCTTCCAGTGTCAGGGCACCGACCAATTCTTCTCTACAGGATCAGGTAACCCACAAACAGTCTGTTAAGACTAGCCAATCCTTGAGTGGTAGGTCTCATGCCAAGCATGACGGCGGCTCCGGCCTTGCCCTCAAGACCCTATTGGCTTCAAAACCCTGGCGGGAGTCTTAGGTCTCCAAAGCCTTTCAGGGGTTTCAGGTTGTTCCTGGGGCTCACCCCTCACAGAACATACCTGAGCCATGCTCGGTGGTGGCATCCGCTTCGAGCGGTACCGATACCCCGGCATCGGCACCGGTGTTGAGTGCTTCACTCTTCACCAGGGATCGTCACCTGGCATCCTCGGTACCTTCGGGACCAGTCGATACCTCCCAGATTGACTTCCCGGTATCGAAAGCATTGCCGATACCCCCACCGATGTCGGTACCCTCCAGACATGCATCGATAGACTCGCTCCCTTCGATGCCGAGTCTGGAATCTATATCTAGTCTAGAAGACTAGGTACCGACGCGTCTCTTCTTGCAGTAATATCGGAACCAGCCACTTCCATACCTTTTTCACCAGGATCGCTCCTTTCTATACCTAGTTTGGAGTCGATACCTGGCATGGACGATGCAGTTCTGACTGTCTCAAATCGTGACTGCCAGTACCAGTATCCATCTAGTGCGGCTCTTTCTCTGCACCGGACCAGTACCTCCTCTGGTGCCCAGGCTGCTACTTCATCTTTACCCTATCCAGGGATAGTTCCCATTGGAGATCCTTCTTTTCAGAAATTTCTCCTTGATATGGCAACATTCCTTGCTATTCCTATCCCTGGCTGTGATCCTACTCAAGGCTCTCCTGCAGAAAAGGAAAATATAATGCTTCCTTTACATCATTCTTTGCAGGATCTTCTTCTGAGAATATGGGAAACACCTTTAAGGTTTTCCTCACCTTCTACAGCAACTGATGTTCTCTATCAGGTGCCCCCCTCTCCAGGGTTTCAAAAGACTCAACTTCCCCATCATTCCATTGTAGTGGAATCACCAATGAGGAAGGTGAAAAGCAAGAAGAAGCATTCTTCTTATCCGCCAGGTCGTGCATCTAGAGCACTTGATGCCTTTGGACGTCAAACCTTCCAAACATCTATGCTGGCAACAAGGATTATCTCTTATATTTTTTATGAGTCTATCTCTCCAGGAGGTCACAAAGAAATTCTCTCTTGACTCCTTTTCTATCAGAGCCCAAGGCTGCAGACTATTCCTTACTTCTTAGTCATAGCCAGAATATCTCTTGGTTTCTTTCTCGTGCTTCTCTAGACTCTTTTGAGTCTGTTAGCAGAACCTCTGCTATAGCCATAGGAGCACAACGTAGAGCCTGGCTCCAGGCTTCAGACATGAGCAGATGGGCACAACAAAGACTGGGTAATTCTCCTTGTACTGGAGAAAATCTCTTCAATAGGGAAGCTTTACGTCAGCTTGCTCATTGCTCCACTGACTTCCCTGGTTCTGGGGACCATCCTAAGCCGCCTTCTTCCCCAGGAGGTAGGAAATGTCCTACCAAACCTTCTTTCCCTAAGAAAAGAAGGTTTCACTCTTCTCCTGCCCATCATCCAGATGTACCCAAGCAGGGGACACCTCGTCCTGGTCTGAAGAATCCAAACTCTAGCCAGACTGAGCAAACCCAGCAACCATAGGTTCCTGAAGGTTGCAACCTACAGTTAACTTTTTAGCAGAAGTTTGTTCACTGTTTTTTTCTTTGAAGCTCTACACATGGTTTCCTTTCTTCAGAACCTCTTTTTCCTCCTAGATATGCTGAACTGTCAGGATATTCATGTCTATGGGTTAAAGATTTCTCCTCTTCTTCCTACCAAGAAGAGAACTTAACAACTATCCCATGATAGTTTTTTGTCCCAACATGAACATTTTTTTTTCCTTCAGCAGACTTGCCATATGGTAAGTCACCCTTCAGCTCCTGTTTCTCTACCCTCTCATCCAGGGTTTCCCCTGAATGAGTGGTACCATATTGCAGAGCTTCTCTAGCCTTTCAGTCCAGTGTGGAGTTTTTTCCTTGAATAAATTCCCTTCTTTTCTCTGGACATCAGACAGGGACAGGAATTCTTCCTCTCCCTTTGTCTGTCTGTTCTCTCTGTTTTACACAGGAAGATTCTCTCTGCTGTCTCTTTCAGCTGCTGCCCATGCAGGAGTTCCAGTGATTGAACTACTGGTACTTTTCCACAAGTTTCCAGTCTGTCTTCCTCTACTTTCTGTCTAGCCTTCGTAGTGATTCCAGGATAGTGCTTCGTCTATCTTGGATAATCCTACTCACTTCAGGCTTCTCACATTATCTTCTTTTCTTGCCTTCTCCATTTTCTTGGATTTGGCAGCACAGCTGACCTACAGTCAGTTTTATCTCCTAATTCTCCTGCATAATGCTCTCTGCAATCTTCAGAGAAGCTTTCCACTATGGGCCCTTGCTAGAGATCATAGGATTTTGTCTCTGGCTATTCTATATGGTGGAAAAGGCTTATCAGTCATTTTCCATGACTGTGAGCGTTCTCCGCACCCTGTTGTCTCCTGTTATAATACAGGATATAAGCCTTTTCTGCGTGAATGTCCAAAGAGTTTTTCCCAATCCTACAGGAATATGCTCTTTTTTCCTTACAGCTTGTCCTCATGGTATCCTACTCCTTTATGGACAGCACATATTCTACTAGTAACGCATGATACCCCTGAGTCCCTCCAGTGGGTCATCCTGGTATCTCCTTCTATGCGTTTTTCTGTCCATTTACCATGTCAGAGTTCTACAGAACTCACGACTTGCTCTTTACAGACTGATATTATCCTCTGTTTTTTTCACGCAACCATCCTGGTTATTTCACTGGATAGCATTCCTGCACCTTCTTAGCCCGTAGGAATAGATTCTCTATATATCTTCTCAAGTAGGTTCCACCTTCTTGTTATTAGATGAATCTTTCTCCTTCACATCTCTCATGTGAATGTTCTTATGGGGCTTAGTTGCAGACATGTATCTTCAGACATACATATTCATGTATGTATATATCTCTATATATTTCTATAGATACATATGTCTGTAAGCTGTGTGTGCATAGGTTATGCTCCTATATATATATAATTTGTGTATCTGTCGAGATGCTTATAAGTAGATATGTATTTACATACTATCTCCCTAACTGTCTATGCTATAAAGGTTTTTACCTTCTTAGAGGTTCCAGACAGTGGGCTTGCATATGTTCATACTGTCCCTCAGTATGTTGGGGGTGTTATGCACACAACCACTACTGTGGTATTGACAGCTTCCACTTTACTCTAGGTCTCGCTATCCCTGAAGCATCATGCTTCAATATCTTTCCTATCTCTCACCAGCTAGGAAAGACAGTGTACATCTTCAGTAGTTCTGAGGTTTCAGCCCTTCACACATCTGTCCTCCTTGGGAATATGGGTTTTTCCCATACCCCTTCTTCCCTCCAGGACTGGACTAGTTGTCCAAATCGGTCAGTCTTCCTCTTTTACTCCTAAATGTTAATGACTCTGTAGCTAAAAGAGTTTTCAGCTTTTTCCCATAAAGCTTTCCACTGAAGACCTGCCGTTCTTATACTACCCCAGTTGACAATTGGGTCACCTGCCAAGTCCAGATTTGGACCTTCACCTTCACTGCCGTGAGGTCACCTTGAGGATTCCTCTACTGAATCTCCAGTAGACTCCATCAGCCTCTCTACTTCCTGCAATCCAGTAGGTAAGATCCATATTGTGATTGCTCTTTCAATATTTTTAATAGTAATTATCATATATACCAAGGACTCCTCTCCTGTAGTCCTTAGGTTAGCTGTTTTTCCTACAGCTCCTCTCTTTTCAACTCCTACCCACCATCCCTCATGGGATGCCAGAGATCCATGTGTGGGAAGTGCAGTCCTGTTCCACGGACACGCATTTTATGGGATCTCCCCCTGGCATCTATAGCTAGGGAGTCCCCATATGTGAAGACTCATTCCTGCTTGTTCCTGGAGATAACACAGTTACTTACCTGTAACAGGTGATCTCTGGGAACAGCAGGAATAAGTCTTCACAACCCACCCACCTCCCCTAGGAGTTGTATCTCTCTATCTTCCTTTCCTCTTTCTCTCTCTCTGTCTCAGCTATGAAACTCAACTGAGGAGAGACAGTCGGAAAGGCGGGAAGGCAGCACGCAGGCGCTGTGAGATGCTCCCAAAAGCTTTCTGATTGGACGCTGGGGAGCGTTCCCGCGCAGGCTCCGTCGGTACCGACGTACCCATATGTGAAGACTTATTCCTGCTGTTCCCAGAGATCACCTGTTACAGGTAAGTAACTGTGCTTTCTCTCCCCATACTCCTATGGGGATCAATTTCTATAGTGGAGACATCTGTCTACATGCCTACATATTCATATATATATATGCATGTATACTCTATATGTGTATAACTTTAGGAATGTCTGTCTATCTATCTATCTATCTATCTATCTATCTATCTATCTATAGCTATATGTCTCTATAGAGATATATCTTTTAGGTAGATATGTATCCACATACTTATCTATCTGTCTGTTTACATTCAGATATTCATACATTCCTATATGATCCTGGCAGATGGGCACCACCCCTATCAATGCTGTACCAGCATACTTAGGGTTCTACACACAACCACTTCTTGTGGTGATCAACAAACTTTTTCTTTCCATAACCTTTCAGGGTTAGGTACCCCTGAAGTTCTCCATGTATCTTTCCTTAGCCCATTCAGGAAAGACATTGAGGAACTTCAGTTTATCTAAAGCTTAGCGCTTCCTAAGTCTGTCCTTTAACTTCTTATCAAATACAGGGGTTTCCACACCCTTTCTCTCCTACATGGACTGTTTCTACTGCCAGTCCAGCTGGGCTGTCTGGAAAGGTTTGCCTCTTTGCGGATGATACCAAAATCTGCAATAGAGTATGGTTATGGTTATGGTTTATTCATTTGATAAAAACTGCCTTTCTATAATGATCAAGGCGGTGTACAATAAAAAACATACATAAAATTTGGCCGAAGCCGGGAAAAGGAAGAGAAATGTACAAATTTATAAAATAGGAAAGAAAGAATGAAGAGAACAGAGACAAGACAGGACACAAGAGGCAAACTTACTATAGTGAAAGAGGGGGAATTCATACAAAAGGAGAGGGGATGTTGAATGCAAGGGAAAATAGGTGGGTCTTGAGGTTGTGTTTAAAAGTGGCATATTGTGATTCCAGGCGAAGAGAAGAAGGAAGAGAATTCCAAAGAGCGGGACCAGCGAAGTAGAAGGCGGAGAGACGAGTGAGCTGTAAGCGGGCACGAGCGGGGGAAGGGAGGGCAAGGCGGTTAAGATGAAAAGAGCGGGGAGTGTACCTAGGAGAGTGAAAAGATAAAAGATCAGCCAAGTAAGGAGGGGTACTAGTGTGAAAAACTTTATGCAGTAGGATTAACAACTTAAATTGGAAACGGAAAGGAACAGGCAACCAGTGAAGATGGAGAAGTATAGGAGTGACATGATCACGAAGAGAAGAGTGGGTGACAAGACGTGCAGCAGTGTTTTGTATACGTTGAAGCCGGGATAACTGATATTGAGGAAGACCAAGGAACAGGGAATTAGAAAAGTCAACGCGAGACATTACCAGAGATAAGACCAATGTGATCAGGGCTGAGGAAGAGAGAAAAGGGCGAATTGAGCGAATTTGTCAAAGAAAAAAGAATGAGGTTTTAGTGATATGGGAAATGTGTGTACAGAAGGAAAGATCTGAGTCAAAGTGAACACCCAAATATCGAAAGGTGGAAACTAGTGGGACCGGAGAATCAGAAAAAGAAGGGGCTAATGAGGGGGAAGGGCCACCGTGAGTGAACCATATAGCAAGAGTTTTAGTAAGATTCAAGTGAAGGCAATTAGAGGTGAGCCAGTTGGCGACAGATATGAGACAAGAGTTAAGGGGGGAAAGATCGGGAGAAGAGGGAGATGTGTGGTGAAGTAGAAGAATATCGTCAGCATAGAAGAAAGCCGAAATACCTGACTGCTGTATAAGGAGAGCAAGAGGGGCCAAGAAAAGGTTGAAAAGGAGAGGAGCAAGGACATAACCCTGAGGAACGCCACAAGGGAGGTGCTGTGAGTCAGAAGGAGGGAGAGTAGGTGAGGAAGAGAGAACTGCACAAGAACGGGAAGAAAGAAAAGAGTGGAACCAGTGGTGAACTGTACTGCAGAGACCAGCTTCCCGAAGACGGTGAAGAAGAAGAGTGATCTACCAAGTCAAAAGCCGCAGAGAGATCTAAAGCAACTGCCACTGAGATATCACCATGATCGTGAGCTACATGCAGTGCATTAGTGAAAGCAAGAAGAACAGTATCAACACTGTGCCCGGGGCGGAACCCAGATTGACGGGGGTGAAGAAAATTAGTAGAATCAAGGTGGTGAGAAAGTTGAGTGAAGACAAATTTTTCCAGAAGTTTAGATAAGAGAGGAAGATTGGAGGTGATAGTGCCTCTGTATAAGTCTTTGGTGCGACCTCAGTGTGCAATTCTGGAGACCGCACCTTCAAAAGGATGTGAACAGAATGGAGTCGGTGCAGAGGGTGGCTACTAAAATGGTTAGTGGTCTTCACTATAAAGCATATGAGGACAGACTTAAGGATCTTAATATCTACACCTTAGAGGAAAGGCGGGATAGAGGTGATATGATTGAGATGTTTAAATACTTCCGTGGCATAAATGTTCAGGGGAGATCTTCTTTCAATTGAAAGCAAGTTCTGCTACAAGGGGACATGGGATGAGGGTGATGGGGGATAGATTCAGGAGTGATATGCAGAAATATTTCTTTACGGAAAGTGTGGTGGATCCGTGGAATAGCCTCCCAGTGGAGGTGGTAGAGATGAGGACAGTAACTGAATTCAAAAAAGCATGGGACAAACACAGAGGATCTCTAAATGAAAAACGGGGACTGTTGTAGTTGTTGATATGGAAGGACAGACTAGATAGGCCATGTGGTCTTTTTCTGTTGTCGTCATATTTCTATGTTTCTATGTTTGATTTCAAAATTATTATGATTTCGTAGTCAAATCACTAATATGAAATAAAATTTTGTTCTACCTTTGTTGTCTGACCAATTTATTCTCTTATCATGCTGGTCCCGATCTGAGGCTTCTGCTTTCCTGTCTTCTCTTAGCTTTTTCTGTGGTCCATGGTGCATCTGCCTTTTCTTATCTCTTCTTTCATTTTCTTCACGTCTTTCCATCAGCCTATTTCCAGTCCCAGTAACCCTCCCCAGTATCAGCCCCTTTCCAGTCCTCACTCCCACTACCTTCCAATGTCAACTTGCATTCCCATGACTGCCACTGGTGTCCATTCCCTTCCAGTCCCCCTCCTTCCCCACTGACCAGTCCCTTCTAGTACAAATACCATGGCAGCCCCTTTCAGATCCACTCCCTTCCAATTCCATTCCCCAATCCCCTCGTATCAGCCCATTAGTAACCTTAGCCCCCAGTTTTCTTCCAGGGCCAGCAGCTCTATCCTTCCCTCCCCACATTCAGTCCATTCCCAGTCGAAGCCCCCCAATCAGCTCACTTCCAATGCTAGTCCCCCTTCAACCCCATTAGCAGTGCTAGCCTCCCCAATCAGCCCAATACCAGTCCTACCCCACCCCATCAGCCCAATACCAGTCCTAGCCTTCCGTAATCAGTTCATTTCCAGTGCTAGTCCCCCCTCAACCCCATTACCAGTGCTAGGTTCCCCTAATCAGCCCATTACCAGTCCTACCCTCCTTCAGCCCATTTCCAGTCCTAACCTCACCGATCAGCTTGTTTCCAATGCTAGCTCCCCATCAGTCCATTCCCAGTCCCAACCCCCCCCCCCCGATCAGTCCATTCCCAGTCCTAGCCTTCCCTGGTCAACCCATAACCAGTCCTAGCCCCCCCATCTGCCCATTACCAGTGCTAGCTCCCCCATCAGCCCATTATAATCCTAACCCCCACTGTCTATCCCCTCTGTCCAGTATGTCCCCCTCTCTTCCCCTTCCCTCCCATGTCAGCCCCCCATCCGTCCATGTCAGCCATCCATGTCAGCCCTTCATCTGTCCATGTCAGCCCCCCTCCCTCCCTCCATGTCAGCATTGTTGCAGGTTCCCTGCCCCCTCCTCCCCTCTTTCAATGTCTGCCGCCTCCTTCTGCAGCCGTGGCTCCCTGTCTTAGGGAACCGCAGCTGTGCCTGTGAAGCCGTTGCAGAGCCTTCCCGTCTCTCAATGGGCTCCGTGCAGCATTGTTTTGCCTCCAAAGGAAGTGGTAAACAACTTCCTTTGGAGGCGGGACAATGCGGAATGGAGCCCGTCGAGAGACAGGAAGGGCTCCACAATGGTTTTACAGGCAGAGCCGCGGTTCCCTAAGAGGCAGGGAGCCGCAGCTGCATTAGAAGGGAGGCGATGAGTTTGTCGTTGTCGAGAAGTGGACTCGGCAGCGGCAGCAACTTGTGTGCTTTTTTAAAAAAAATTTTAACTTGGCGGAGTGAGGCGACCCCTGCTAAATCCTGTGGCAACCCCCATGAGGGTCGTGACCCACAGGTTGAGAACTGCTGCTTTAGAGAGTTCCCTGCTGTTCCACTCTGGGGGTGGGGGGTGTGTGTGTGTGTGTGTGGGAGGGGGGGGGGGGGGTAATGAGCTATGCTCCCACTTCACCTGGCAGGGAGGTTGCTGTAATGAATAGCATATCCTCTTGGGGCTATTTGCTTTAAGAAAGCAGTGTCACCGTCTCGGCGTCAAGTTTCGCATATGGCGAGCATTTTTAGCTGATGAGTGTAAAAAAGCTTATGTAAAAGCGCAGTCTTATTTTTAAGACTGCGAGCATTGATAAGACTTATCTGAGAGAGAGAAGGCACTGACGCGGAATCTGTGGCGGTGGGAGACACTGTATCTGCCTCAGGACCCATGGGTAGAGTAGGTGAAGTGACTAGCTGCAGTGAGGGAGAGGAGGGCTGGCCAGCCAATGCGAACAGGAATGGACAGTGAGGGGGAGACACGTTAAGAGAGAAGGCAGCTGCCAGCATTACAAGTACAGTAAGGGGGGGGGGGGGGACAGAAGGTACATGATAAAGTATGGTTGCAAAGGAGCATGTGCGCACAGACAGCTGCTGCGCACTGCAAATATCTCGCTTATATTCGGGTTCAGTGGAAGTCACCTTTTCAGGTCATGATGGAGGCGTGGCTTTGAGCACAGAGCAGAGCAGGAGATTGAAAGGAAGGTGGAGAGGTTGCACAGACTAAGAAAAAAAACAAAACAAACGGGTAAAACAGCCAATTCACATTTACAGCAATCTCAGAGGGGTAACAAACAAAAACTGCAGTGGTTAGAACAGTTTGGAGCACTGTTGCTTAGAAATGTTTAGTTGCATTATGGACACGCATCTTGTACAAAGATTTTGGTTTCTAATTTGTAGTAATTTCCATGGTTTTATTTCATCTATAGTGGAAGAGTCTCGTCATATGACTCTGGTCATGATGGTCAACAGCCGAGCTATGGCCAGCAGCAAGGGTCATTCAATCAATCATCCTCATCCTCATCCTCCTATCCATTGCAGAGAGACAGCTACAGCCACACCTCCCAAGGTAAGTGTTTGGTTAATTGTAGTACCAAGCCCATTGGCAAGAACAGCTTGTCTGAAGGCCTACCCCTGGAAGTCTAACAACTTATGCAATAAGCAAGTTAACTTAATTGTAACTAGAGATTATGCTTAAGTATACATTGTTTTTTTTTCAATATCATGGAAAAAAACAGGATTTCTGCTTCATGCTTTGAAAGTAATGATTTCTCAGTTTGCTCGAACATGAAACAAGAGTACGTTTTTCAAATCTAGTTAGCTGCCTAATTCCAGAGTTAGCTAGATCAGAGCTTTTGAAAATTTACTGAGGCTGAATGTTTGTATAGCTGCCTGGTGGAAAATATATACCCCATTTAAAATGAGGTAAGGTTGCAAGCAGAATGTGTATATGTATTAAACTTACAAGTATATACGTGAATATATTTCAGCATGTAGTCCATCTACAGGAATAGCTGGTGCAAGATAAGAAGTTATTTCTGTACTTAGGAGTAGCACATTTTTGAAGAAACTACCTATGTGATTTTTACAAAAATTAGCTAAAACGTATGTGGGTAAATTTGTAGCAGACACACCAAAATGGACTGTTCATTCTGCCTAGTTGAGATTCTTCAGCTTTGGGTAGATGAGCCCATGTTCCTATAGTCAACTTGATACCACCAGCCTCATACCCAGACTTTCAGCCTTCTTCCTACTACTGCCCTGCTTGTTAATCCCAGGCATACCCAGCATTTGCTGAGGTGCTAGTTTCCACCACTTCCAATATTAGGCCATTTTGTCTAGTCCTAGTCTTCTTTCTAACAAAATCAGCACTGAAACCAGTACCGTTGTTCCTACAACGTCTTATTCCATTTCATTTCTCCAGCCCAGTCCTGGCACCTTTGGGTATTCATGCCCCACAAGCAGCTTGGAGACTGAGCACGTCATGATCTTCATGACCTCACCCTAGATAGGCAGCTGGCTCCTCCCTCAGCCGCCAGTATCTGTCTCCAAGCAGCTGGAGAGACGTGAATCCCTGGATTAGGACTAGCTGGAAGAACAATTGATTTTTAAATTGGCTGAGAAAGGCTTCAATTGATTTCCCTTGATTGAAATTGAATATGCACTGTAGGATCACCCATACAACTGTACAGGAGGGGGAGGCGGGGGAGCGGCTAGTGGCAGCCAGCAGGAGCTGATTAGAGTGTTGCTCGGCTGGTAGTACAGTGGAGAGGCTTTTCGGGTGATCTGCACAGCTCCTCTGTAGGGAAGATCTGCTTAGTGGGTCAGTTTGGAGGCAGTACAGGGGAGCTGTCTGTAAGCAGGACAGGAGAGTGATCCTTGCTGGCCAGGTACAAAAGTGCATGTGCAACAATTCCAGAGCTGCAGTAATGCAGAGGTAACAGGTCGTCACGCCACAGGAAACCAGAGTTTCCTTTGCCTTTCTCCACTTGATGCCGAAGCCCCAAAGCAGCATTGGGGCTGCAATTCCCATACTGGTAAGTGTAAAAGCAAGGCACAGGGGAG
Source organism: Ichthyophis bannanicus (assembly GCA_033557465.1). Lineage (NCBI taxonomy): Eukaryota > Metazoa > Chordata > Amphibia > Gymnophiona > Ichthyophiidae > Ichthyophis > Ichthyophis bannanicus. The sequence goes on along the minus strand of CM066042.1, from coordinate 251,731,172 downwards.
CAAAAGTGTTTGGCGGGCAGGCTGAGGGAGCCTGTGTCTGAGGCAGAAGGCAGAAACAAGAGGGAGGCCTCTGGCAGCCAAGTAATTTCTCTAGGTGTTTGTTTTTGTGGTCTTAAGCAAAAAAAGAAATTTTAGAAGCAGTGAAGATGGTAGGGGGAAAAAAAGTCAGATATAGAGCAGAGGGGCTGTTGGGTAAGGTTTGCCTCTTTGCGGGTGATATCAAAATCTGCAAAAGAGTAGAAACCCAGGAAGGTGTAGATAGCATGAGGAGGGATCTAGCTAAACTTGAAGAATGGTCTAGAATTTGGCAGCTGAGATTGCATGTTAAAAAATGCAAGGTCATGCATTTATATAGTAACATAGAAGGCCAGTATGGTCCATCTAGTCTATCTCCAGGAACAAACAGGAATGTAGTCATCACATATGGGTATCGTCAGTACCGACGGAGCCCAGGTGGGAACACTCCCCAGCGTCCAATCAGAACGCTTTTGGGAGCATCCCACAGCACCTGCGTGCTGCCTTCCCGCCTTTCCCAACCGCCTCTCTCCAGTTCTTCTTTTTCCGCGGAGCCAGCAGGTCGTGTTCCTGTCACCGCAGAAGAATTTCTTTCTTTCTTTTTGTGATCGCGTCTGCCGCCTTCGACGCTCTACCGGTACCGCTGGTCTTTCTTTTCTTATTTCTGTAAAAAAAAAAAAAAAATCAAAATCGCTTTTTTCCTTTTCTTCAGGTGCACGCACCTTTTTTGGGCCTTAGGCACAAAAACCTTTTCCTTAACATGGAAAAAACTGCTTCAGGTTTTAAAAAGTGCACCAAGTGTGGCGGTACCATTTCCATCACCGACACCCATGAATGATGTTTAAAATGTTTTGGTCCTGACCACTCCATCACGGATTGTGTGTCCTGTGCCATGATGCCTAAACGAGTTCGGCAGAACCGAGCTGCCAAGCTCAGTACCCTGTTTCCCTCTGATGCGGCTTCGGTGGCATCGACGTCTTCCAGGGCTGCTTCTTCCTCCCATGGATCTCAGGTAACTAAACATAAATCCAGCTGGTCCTCGAAGAGTAGATCTCCTAAGCATCGAGATGCCTCTGGCGTTGCCCTCGAGGATTCTGCACCTGCAAAATTACCCCGGCGGGAGGCTTCGGCTTCCAAAGCATTATCGGGGTTCCAGGATGTTCTAGATGGCTCGGCCTCGACAGATCTCCTGGTGCCGTGCTCTGGGGTACCGGTGGTCTCCACCGGTACCGACATCCAGGCATTGGCGACATCCATGGACCAGAGAATTATGGCTATGGAACGCAGTCTGGCGGCTTTCCTTGCAGCATCGACAGACAACTCCACCGGTACCGGCACAGGTACCGGTACCGATAGCATCGGTGTCTGCTCTGCCGGTACCTTGTCCTCCGATGCCCTCCGGTATCGATTCTCCGGTACCGGTTATTCCCGGTACCGACCTTGGTCGGTACGGGTATCGGGCTGTGCAGGAGCATCCGGACAGATGATACTTCGAGTCCTCAGAAGAATCTGAGGATTCTGAAAGTTCTGTCGATGCAGCGATGCTTCTTCCAGAGGAGTCGTCCTCCCCTAAACACAGGATGTCTCCTCCAGAGGACATGTCCTTCCAAGACTTCATCAGGGAGGTGGCTCCGTGGCCTGTCCATTACTGTGGCCCCTGAAACAGAGCCAAGGGCCAAGGAGTTGGAAATTTTACAATATCCCAAAACTCCTAAGGAGGCAGCTACCTTACCCATTCATGAGATTCTATATGATCTCATGTTGAGGATGTGGGAAACACCTCTTACCACCTCTCCTCATTCTCGTAGATTGGATACTATGTATCGAGTCCCTCCTTGTCCTGGGTTCCATAAGACTCAGCTTCCTCACCACTCTATTGTGGTGGAGTCAGCTATGAGAAGGATCAGAAGTGCAAAAAGACATGCCTCTAATCCTCCAGTACGTGAGTGCAGAACCCTGGATGCTTTTGGACGTAGAGTCTTCCAAGCTTCCATGCTTGCTTCAAGAATCAGTTCCTATAGTCCCTACATGGGAATGTTCCTAAAGGAGGTCGCAGATAATTTAAGTCCTTTCATTTCTGAGGATAAAAGACAGGACTTTCTCACTTGGGTCAAACATGCCCAAGATGTTAATAAATTCTCCAACCGTGCAGCCTTTGACTGCTTTGAGTGTATAAGCAGAACCTCGGCTATTGCCATAGGTGCACGTAGAATTGCTTGGCTCCAGGCATCTGATTTAGAGCTCTGGGTACAAGATAAATTGGGAAATATCCCTTGTACTGGTGAGAACCTGTTTGGTAAAGATTGGCAGGAAAAAGCCAATGAAATGGATGCTGAAAATTCCACCTTGGATAGACTATCCAAGTCCACTGCTGATCCTGTTAGAAAGAAATTGTTCAAGAAAACATCTTTTTCTAAAAAGAAAAGATTTTATCCTGCTTATGGTCAGCAGGCATCTTCTGCAGATCAGTTTTCAAGCAAACGTCAGCAACCACCCAAACAGAAGAAAGCAAAGGCTGCTAGAAAATCATGACTTTAGAACTATCACATAAGCACTAATAACCCCCCACTTTGACTTTTGTAACGGAATATTACTAGGAGTAGCGAAAAAACATAAAAATGGCCCAAAATGTTACTGCGAGAATAATTTCCAAAGCCAAGCTATCTGACCACATTACCCCGATACTCTATTCTCTACATTGGTTGCCTATATCCAGTAGAATTCAATATAAAATCGTATTGACTACCTTTAAATTAATTAATCAGATTGCCCCTTCATATCTATCCACACTGATTCATAGTCCTACAGAAAATAGATTAAGACGAAGAAAAAACCTTGATACCATCCTAGTAACCGACTCTATACGAAAAACAAATAAGTACCAGTGCCTTCTCATTCGTAGCACCTTCATTATGGAGTAACCTTCCACATGAATTAAGGGAAACAAAAGACTTACAAAAATTCCGAAAAGACTTAAAAACATACCTGTTCTCACAATACTACTCTATCATAGATAATGACTTGGATAAGACCTCCTATCCACCGTAACTCACTAATGAATATACTAGCTACAATACTCTCTCTACAAATCCTATAGCTGAACTCAAGATGAACCACCAATATGTATTGTGATAAGGAAGCTTATCATAGCTCAGGTAGGAGCTATAGAAAAGATGTGACTCTGAACAAGCAACCTGTCAGTTCTGGTAGAAGCAAGAAAACAGAGTTTTCACATAAAAGACTACCAGTCCCAGAATGCACCAGCTTTCCAGCAGCCATGAGAGGGGCTGAAGTGAGAAAATGTGTGTGCAATCAAGAGAGCTATGAGGTAATCCCTAAGCACTCATCTCAAAGGGCAGGGCCTGATTCAACACAGCTGCGCTGTGTTAGGGAGCAGCACACATTAGGAAAGAATAAGAATAGAGATTATTCTTCAGATAACAGTTTAAGCTTCAGTGACTACAAGCTCCAGCCAAGCTACAGAGGCAAATACAGCAACAGCGTCAAGCTCAAGCACCAGTATCACCTGGAGAAACAGAAGCCAAGCCAAGCGGATAGAGAGAGAAGGAAACTCTCTGGAAGGAAAAGAAGGAAGCCCATTGGAAGGTCTGGGAGATTCCAAGGCAGTACCCATACTGGGAGGTATTCCAAATGCCAGCAGGGTCCATTGGACTGGATTCAGCCAGAGGAATGGAATGGCAGAGATAGGAATCACCAGTGTCTACCTGGAAGAGAGAAGACTGCAAGTGGAAGGGACTTTCAGACCAAGGCCAGAAGGTATGTGAGAGGAGATCCAGTGTCCAGGGATCAAGATTGGAAGGCTGGACATCAGAATTGGATTACATACTGGCCAGGCAATGCAGAGAGGAATTATGATGGCAGGAGAGGCTCAGGTATGAACACTGATCCAGAACCTATCTATAATAGTGAATGGCAGCAAGAGAATAAGCATTCTCATGATAGTGCCTTATTGAAAGACTCATCTGTGCCAATGTATGATAGTGACCATATGCTTATTGATGAAGGGGGAGATACAGCAGCAGATGAAATTATTAATTACATGGACTGTTCTTTATCCCAATGCTATTGCTAGCTTTCTGTGAGCAAACACATCAGCCATCACAAAGAAACCTAACTTTGTTCTTTATTTCCACTGCAAACAGCTCTTAAGCAGGATTTGGGTTCACACAGTAGCAGCCAGCCAGCTAAAGGCTTTCAGCTGGTCAATTGATGGTAATTGGAGCTGCACCTGATAGACTGTGTGAGCAAGGGAAAATCACTGCTGGATCTGCGTGAAAAATAAGCAGAAGTTAACCTAACCAGCAAAGTTTATTTCTTTGTGCCTTTGTATTTGGTTATTATTGGCTAAGAAAACATTAGCTAATTGCCTGACAAGCTGAAGGCTGTTTTCTGTTTTGCTTTATGACTTTCTGTTATCCATTTAAACACTGCAAGCAAGTAACCTCATTTATATTGCTAACAAGCATACTTGTGCTGGGTGAATTAAACCCCATCAATAAAAGAAGTATTTTTATTGGCTTTAACCACTGGTTTCACAACTCAAATTATTGTCATCAGCTGTGTTTGGGAGTGAATGAACTACAATACCCACAATACCTTGCAAGAATCATATGAATATATGCATCGTCAAGATTGTGTAAGTTCTCACCCTAGGCAGCCGTCTGACAGTATATATGTAAAAACTATGTAATAACTTGTAAATAGTTTCAAAACATTGTTATACCACCTGTATATAGTTTAATTACAGTTCAATGTACCTGTTTATATATCACTACAATTGTTCCATGTAATGCAATGTTGTTTGGATGTAAACCGCCACTGATCTTCGGAATTGGCGGTATATAAAAGATTTGCAAATAAATAAATAAATAGGCCTTCACCGGCCCAGCAGCCTCAGCCTCCTCGGGGCCTTTGACTTTCAGCTAGAGAACTTAAGCCTTTCTGGTTCTGGAGGGACCAGAACCGTCCACCATTCCAGGAAGGTTTGTCATTTTGCCCCCCAGATGGGGGCAAATAACAGCAGAGCATTGGACACTCTCCATCATAAAGGAGGGGTACAAACTTCATTTTTCAAGCATGCCCCCTCACACAATAGTGAAGCAGTTCAATTCTCCGACCTCTCTCATCAACCTGTTAGGTCAGGAGGTTGCCATCCTTCTTGCCCAAGGGGCAATAGAAGTACCTCTTCATCAACAGGGCACAGGGTTCTATTCCCCTTATTTTCTTATTCCAAAGAAAACAGGGGGTTACAGACGTATCTTAGATCTCAGAGAATTGAACAAATTCCTTGTCAAGGAAAAATTCAAGATGATTTCTCTCAGAGCTCTGCTATCATACCTTCAGAGTCAGGATTGGCTTTGTTCTCTAGATCTCAAGGATGCGTACACCCATGTCCTCATCCATCCAACCCATAGAAGGTTTCTTCGGTTCCTTTTTCAAGGAAAGCACTACCAATACAGGGTGCTTCCTTTTGGTCTGGCCTCAGCACCAAGGGTGTTCACGAAATGCATGGCTGTGGTAGCAGCATTTCTCCGCACTCTAGGAATTCTTGGACGACTGGCTCATTCGAGCTCTAACACAGTCAGAGGCCAAGATTTCTCTATCCTGCACAATCGTATCCTTCAGTATTTAGGGCTGGTAATAAACATCCCAAAATCTAGTCTGACTCCCACTCAGTCTTTAGAGTTAATAGGAGCTTTCCTGGATACCACAAGGGCAAGGGCCTATCTTCCCCAGGCCCGTTGCCTTCGCTTGATGCAGTTAGATAAGGCTTTAGCACTGCTTGAGAAGCTAACTGCTCGAGAAATGTTGCAATTGCTAGGCCACATGGCATCCACCGTGCATGTGGTTCCATATGCTCGCCTCCACATGAGGGCAGCTCAGTGGACTTTATCCACCCAATGGACCCAGGCATCAGGGTGCCTGTCAGTCAAAATAGCAAACACAAGTCGCCTCATTTTGTCCCTCCAATGGTGGAGGTCCACTCAAAACCTGTTGCTGGGGTCTCCCTTTCAACAACCCTTACCCCAAGCAACTCTCACAACAGATGCTTCTCCAAGGGGTTGGGGAGCTCATCTGCAAGACATCTCCACCCAGGGCACCTGGTCTCCGCAAGAGAGTTGTCTACATATCAATCTCTTGGAAGTCAGAGCAATTTTCCTGGCTCTGCGAGTGTTCCACTCCCTGCTCAGCTACAAGACTGTCCGTATGAATGAGGACTATCAAGTAGCCATGTTCTATGTGAACAAGCAGGGGGGAACGGGCTCTCTGTTGCTTTGCAACGAAGCTTTGCGACTATGGGCCCTCGCCAGAGAGCATCAGATTCATCTGCTGGCAGTATATCTTCCAGGCATTCAAAACTCTTGGGCGGACAGACTCAGTCGAGTTCTGCTTCCACACGAGTGGTCTCTGCATGCAGACCAGGTGACCAGGATATTTCAACTTTGGGGAACCCCGGACATAGACCTCTTTGCAAGTCCGTGGAATGCCAAACTTCCCCGGTTCTGTTCCAGAATTCCGGCTCAGGGGGCTCAGGCCAGGAATGCTTTCCTCCTTTACTGGGGTCAAGACTTCCTGTATGCCTTTCCACCCATTCCCCTAATTTCCAAAACCCTCTTCAAGCTTCAGAGAGACAGAGGCCACATGATTCTCATAGCACCACATTGGCCACGGCAAGTGTGTTACCCTCTGCTTCTACATCTCTCTCAAACTCCCTCCCTGGAGTTAGGGTCTGCTCCAGATATCTCCTATCTCAGGAGAACGGAATGTTATGGCATCCCAATCCCCAGTCTCTGCATCTCAGGGCTTGGTTGCTGAAGGCCTAGATCTCCAAGATCTTAATCTTTCTCAACAAGTGAAAGATGTTCTTTATGCTTCCAGAAAACTTTCCACTAGACGCTCTTATGCTTTCAAGTGGAAAAGGTTTACTATTTGGTGTTCGGAAAAGGGTCATAACCCCCTTGCAATACCTCTGGAATCGGAGTATCTCCTCCATTTATCTAATGCAGGCCTTAAGACAAATTCAGTAAGAGTCCATTTGAGTGCTATTGCAGCTTCTCTTAAACCTCTAAATGGACAGCCTATTTCCTCTCATCCTCTTATAGCAAGATTTATGAGAGGCCTCCTTCTAACTAAGCCTCCCATTAGACTACCTCCGGTTGCATGGGATTTAAACCTGGTTCTTGGGCAGCTCATGAAGCCACCTTTCGAACCTTTAGCTACCACCTCCTTAAAATTCCTTTCTTGGAAGGTTATCTTTCTCATTGCAATCACATCAGCACGCCGCATTAGTGAGTTGCAAGCGCTAGTAGCTAATCCACCTTATACAAGGTTCAATCATGACAAGGTAGTTCTTAGGACTCATCCACACTTTATGCCTAAGGTGGTCTCGCCTTTTCATGTGAACCAAGAGGTCTACCTACCTGTCTTTTTTCCAGGACCTCATGCATCAGATGCAGAAAGGAATCTTCATATCTTGGACTGTAAAAGAGCTCTAGCTTTTTACTTACAAAGGACACAGCAACATAGAAAGTCCTCTCAACTCTTTGTTGCTTTTGATCCTTCTCATGTGGGGACTTCCAGCCTCCAAGGGAACACTATCTAACTGGATTGCTCAGTGTATTTCCTTCGCCTATCAGATTAAGAACCTTTCTCCAGGACCAAGCAGGAAGTCAGTCCTCACTTATGGGTGACGTCGGCGCCGACGGAGCCCTCGCGGAGCAATTTTCCCCAGCTTTCAAAGAAAGCCTTTGGGAATTGCAGCGCGCATGCGCGGTCCTCTTCCCGCCCAAGGGTGCCATCTTAGCCAGTCTTCTTTTTTCCGCGGAGCCCTACAGACGTACCCGTCGTGTCCCCGCGAAAAAGTTGATTTTTCTTCATATTTTACTCTTTTTTCCTTCGGTTCGACGCCGGTCTTTTTCCCGCCCGGACTCGCGACGCCGGTCACGAGTCCTCTTCTTCTTTTTCGGTTTTTTCTGACTTAGTCAGTTTTCGTTTCGGTTTTTCCCTGGCAGCCCCGTCCTTTGACCTCACCGGGGCCCTTTTTCCCACGATGGCTGCCAGTGGTTTCAAGCGGTGTGGTCAGTGTGACCGAAATATGTCACTAACTGACACACACGACTTTTGCCTCCGCTGCCTGGGCCCGGATCATGAGGAAATGATCTGTGGGCCCTGCGGCAAACTGTCCTCCAAAGCGTTGAGAAGTCGGCGGCATCAGCGGGATAGGATCTTCGCTGACCCCAGCCGTACCCGGACCTCGTCGGAGGCCTCCGCGTCCAAGGGTTCCAGCTCGGACCGTCGCCGGAGTTCCTCCGACAGGGGTTCTCCCTCCGGGGACCATCGACGTAAGGTGAAACCCGCGAGGGCGGCGTCGGTGGACGCTCCTGGCTCCGCGAGGGCCAGGTCGCATAGCCCCGATAGCCGTCCCGGGTCCTTGGAGATGGAGCACCTCACGAAGCGACCTCGCCTGGAGTCGGAGCTGCCTGCTCGGGTAAGTCCTGTGGTCCTCCTGGACTCGCCTCCGCGACAGCCGACGTCGGGCCCGACGCCGTCGGGGCCCGAGTCGGGGGCTGCTGGGTCACCTGAGCTCGGACTCAGGTTGACGGCCTTGGAGAGCAGACTGTCTGCCTTCATGGACCAGCAGCGGGCACTGCTCGCTGGCTTCGCTGGCGCCGCTGCCCCGACCGCCGGGACGTCGACGTCTAAGTCGACCCCGGAGACCGAGCCGATCCTCGAGTCGATGCGAACTCGAGTCGATCCTCGGTCGAGGTCACCCTCGGCCTCCCGTTCGGGACCGAGGTCGCCGACGCCGACTCCCTCGGCGTCGGGGCGGCAGGCGCCGCGCCCTGCCCGGGCCGACCCCACCGAGTCCTCGTCGGAGTCGGTCTGGGAGTCTGAAGAGGAAGAGTCGCCTGATTCTTTCCGGACTCGGTGTGTCCCCTCGGACTCACCTGAGTCCGAACCTCGGAAGCAGTCCCCCCCGGAGGATGCCCGGTTCTCGGACTTCGTCAGGGATATGGCCAAAGCTTTGGCCTTCCCTGCGGACCCCGAGGAGGAGCCTCGAGCCGAAGAGCTCGACGCCCTCCAGTATGACTCTCCCGCCAGGGAACACTTTACTGTACCGGTTCCTCCCATGCTGGAACGACTACTCTTCCGCATGTGGGAGAGTCCGGCCTCCTCGCCGGTCCTGAGCAAGCGGGTCGATTCTATCTATCGAGTCCGCAAGAGCCCTGGCTTCCAAAAAGCACAGCTACCACACCATTCCATGGTAGTGGAATCGGCCATGCATCGTCTTAAGAGCCAGAAGATGCACTCCTCGGTGCCTCCTGGCAGGGAGGCCCGTAACCTGGATGGCCTTGGTAAGAAGTGTTTCCAGGGCTCTATGCTTGCGTGTCGTGTCCAGACCTACCAGCTATACATGGGCATGTATCTCCGAGACCTGGCTAAAGAGCTAGCCGGATTCTCCGCTGGTTTGTCCGAGGAACCCTTGCGGAGGTTCCTAGCCTTGTCCACTGGCATTCGGGAATGCTCAAAATTCATATCCCGAGCAGCCTATGATGGCTTTGAAGCATTGGCTCGAGTGGCCGCAGCCGGCATCGGTGCCCGCCGACAGGCTTGGCTTCAGTCGTCTGACCTTGAGCCCTGGGTGCAGGACAAGTTGGTCGATGTCCCCTGCCGAGGCGAAAACCTCTTTGGCAAGCCCATGGCTGAAAAGGCTGCACAAATTGAGACGGAGACTCTCACCAGGACTAGGCTTTCTAGGAAGACCTCCGCCCCTTCCCAGAAAAAGAAGGGCTCGGGAAAGAAGTCCTTTTACCCGAGGAAGGCGGCTGCCTACAAACAATACCCCCATTATCAGGCCCCTGCAGCTCCCCAACAGGGCCAGCAGGCCAAGGGACGGGGTAACGGGTCCCGTAGGCAGCAAGCCCCCAAGCCTGCACCACCAGCCCCTGTTCAGCAGGGTGGGGGCTTTTGACTCCTTAAGCATAGCCTCTCCCCCCCCCGCTGGTTCCTCCCAGCACCGGAGGCCGGCTGGTTCACTTCGCCCACAGGTGGTCCAGCATCACCTCAGATGCCTGGGTGCTTCAGGTCGTGAGAGAAGGATATCTTCTCCACTTCCACCAGATCCCTCCCTCCTACTTTCCGGGGGAACCTCCACGACCCCCTCTGCACAGGGAACTACTCCTTCAGGAGTTAGCGGGTCTTCTACAGGAGCAGGAGGTGGAACCGGTGCCCCACCACCTGAGAGGTCAAGGCTTTTATTCCAGGTACTTTCTAGTACCACAGCGGACAGGAGGCCTCAGACCCATCCTGGACTTGCGCAACCTCAACAAGTTCCTTGTGCGGGAGAAGTTCAAGATGCTTACCCTTGGAATCCTTCTGCCCTACCTCCAGCAGGGAGATTGGCTATGCTCCTTGGATCTAAAGGATGCCTACACGCACATCCTCATCCACCCAAGCCACCGCCAATACCTAAGGTTTGTGGTGGCAGGAAATCATTACCAGTACAGGGTACTGCTCTTTGGCCTGTCCTCCGCACCGCGGGTCTTCACAAAATGCCTCGCGGTGGTGGCGGCCCATCTCCGGCTTCACGGCCTCTATGTCTTTCCGTACCTCGACGACTGGCTCATCAGAGCAGCGTCCGCTCCGGAGGTCACCAACGCCACACGCCGCACGGTGACTCTTCTGCAGCACTTGGGCTTTGTTATAAACTTCGCAAAGTCCACTTTGCTCCCCTCACAGGATCTCGAATTCATCGGCGCAAGGCTGCACACTCCTCAGGCACGAGCGTTCCTACCGCTCGACAGGGCTCAACGGCTCATGGACCTAGCCGACCGTTTTCGCAGCCAGCCCCTGGTCTCCGCCAGGCGCTTCCTGAGACTACTCGGCCATATGGCTTCCACCGTCCATGTGACCCCCAATGCCCGCCTGAATATGCGGCCTGCTCAATGGTGTCTCCGCAAGCAGTGGCAACAGGCCACAGGCGGCCTAGCGGACCTAGTGCGCGTCTCCGAGCCGCTGGCCTCGTCTCTTCAGTGGTGGCTTCATCGGCCGAACCTAGTGCTCGGCATGCCTTTTCAGCCACCTCAGCCGGCCCGGGTGCTGACGACAGATGCATCCCTCCTGGGCTGGGGAGCACATTGCCAAGGGGCATGTACTCAGGGTCTCTGGAACGCGTGGGAGTCTGCTCAGCAGATCAACTTCCTGGAGCTCAGAGCGATCCGCTTGGCTCTCAAGGCCTTCTCCCACCTGACCTCTCGCCAGTCCGTCCTTGTCCAGACGGACAATCAAGTTGCCATGTTCTACGTGAACAAGCAGGGGGGCACGGGCTCCTTCCTTCTCTGTCGGGAAGCAAGGAAGCTCTGCTCTTGGGCCGTCAGTCACGGCATTCTTCTCAAGGCAGTTTATCTCCCAGGCCAAGAAAATTGCCTGGCGGACAAACTCAGCAGGATCTTCCAGCCGCACGAGTGGCGCCTGGATCCCTTGGTAGTTCAGAAGCTCTTTCTAAAGTGGGGCCTCCCCACGATGGATCTCTTTGCCAGTCCTCACAACCGGCAACTTCCTCGCTTCTGCTCTCGTCAGCCACACCCCCTTCGAGTTGCGGCGGACGCTTTCCTACTCTCATGGTCGGGGAGCCTTCTGTACGCTTTCCCTCCCATCCCGCTAGTCTCCCGGACTCTTTTCAAGGTTCTCCGAGACAAAGCCTTCATGATCCTGGTGGCCCCTCGCTGGCCCAGACAGCCGTGGTTTCCACTCCTGCTGCAATTAGCGGTAGAGGATCCATTTCCTCTGGGGTTACAACCGGATCTCCTCACTCAGGATCAGGGTCTCTGCTACACCCCAACCTCAGGTCTCTCAACCTAATGGCCTGGCTGCTGAGAGGGTAGTCCTTGCTCCCCTTCTCCTGCCGACAGAGGTGGAGGAGGTCGTCTTAGCTTCGCGACGACCTTCTACCCGCAAATGCTACGCCCTTAAATGGCGTCGTTTCTCCGTTTGGTGTACCCAACAGTCTCAGGATCCCTTCTCCTGCCCGGTGTCGGTGATCTTGCAGTACTTGCTATACCTCTCTAATCTGGGACTTAAGTCCAACTCCGTCAAAGTTCACCTCAGTGCTCTTTCAGCACATCATGTGCCGGTGGACGGCAGACCTCTTTCCAGCGACCCTCTCGTAGCGAGGTTTCTCCGAGGTCTCCTTCTACTTAAACCACCTCTGCGCCCGCCAGCGCCTGACTGGGACCTGAATGTGGTTTTACAGCGGATCACCTGTCCGCCTTTTGAACCTATGGCTACCTGTTCTCTCCGTTTTCTTTCTTGGAAAACATTGTTCTTGATAGCCCTCACTTCCGCTAGACGCGTAAGTGAATTGCAGGCCCTCGTGTCTGATCCCCCTTGCACTCGGTTCTACAAAAATAGGGTAGTCCTACGGACTCACCCAAAATTTCTTCCAAAAGTGGTCTCCCCTTTTCATATCAATCAGGAGGTGGTACTTCCAACCTTCTTTCCCAGACCACACTCCAGCCGAGCTGAAACGGTCCTCCATACCCTGGACTGTAGAAGGGCATTGAACTTCTACCTTGACCGTACGCGGGAGCACCGTAAAGCTGCTCAGCTTTTTGTGTCTTTTGACCCCAATAAATTGGGGCTCCCGGTCTCCAAGCGTACTCTGTCCATCTGGGTTGGGGACTGTATCTCTTGGGCTTATGGGGCAGCCGGACTCTCCTTGGACGGTCGAGTCACGGCTCATTGCGTTCGGGCAAAGGCCACGTCAGTGGCTTACCTCCGCTCTGTTCCGCTGGCAGACATCTGCCGGGCCGCTACTTGGTCTTCGAGCCAAACTTTTGCGGTCCATTACTGTCTCGAGAGGGAGTCCCGCAGGGACAGTGCTTTCGGACAGGCAGTCCTCCGTAATCTCTTTGAGGTCTGAGCAACTCCTACCCTCCATCCCGGATGTGGGCTACCGGTGGGTAATAATTCAGCGAAGATTCTTTCCTTCTGTGCTGCTGAGCTAGAGGGAGCTCATTTTTGTGCTTAGGGTCTCCGGTAGCCTTAAGCTTGGGAGTCCCATAAGTGAGGACTGACTTCCTGCTTGGTCCTGGAGAAAGCGTAGTTACTCACCTGTAACAGGTGTTCTCCAGGAGCAGCAGGAATCAGTCCTCACAACCCTCCCTCCTCCCCTTGGAGTTGCAATCATCTGCTTTAGTTTTTTGCACATTTTTATGCTGTCTTTTTTAGCTATGTCATCTGACTGGCTAAGATGGCACCCTTGGGCGGGAAGAGGACCGCGCATGCGCGCTGCAATTCCCAAAGACTTTCTTTGAAAGCTGGGGAAAATTGCTCCGCGAGGGCTCCGTCGGCGCCGACGTCACCCATAAGTGAGGACTGATTCCTGCTGCTCCTGGAGAACACCTGTTACAGGTGAGTAACTACGCTTTCTCTGGAGGGCCATGTCACAGCTCACAATGTGAGAGCCATGACAGCCTCAATGGCTCATTTGCACTCTGTGTCTATTGACGACATCTGTCGAGCAGCCATTTGGGCCTCGGTTCATACCTTCACAGCCCATTACTGCTTGGACAAGGACTCCTGCCGGGATGCCTTGTTTGGTCAGGCTAATCAACTCCTGCCCACCATCCCTGGTAGGATGCCAGAGATCCATGGGGGGAAGTGGAGCCCTTTTCAGGGACACACAGCTTCTGGGGTCTCTCCCTGGCACCTAAAGCTAGGGAGTCCCCATATGTGATGACTACATTCCTGCTTGTTCCTAGAGATAGCATAGTTACTCACCTGTAACAGGTGATCTCCGGGAACATCAGGAATTTAGTCCTCACAACCCACCCACCTCCCTTAGGAGTTGTATCTCTTTCCTTTCCCTCTCTCTCTCTTTGTCTCAGCTTTAAAACTCAACTGGAGAGAGGCAGTTGGGAAAGGCGGGAAGGCAGCACGCAGGCGCTGTGGGATGCTCCCAAAAGCATTCTGATTGGACGCTGGGGAGCATTCCCGCACGGGCTCCGTCGGTACCGACGATACCATGTGAGGACTAAATTCCTGCTGTTCCCAGAGATCACCTACCTGTTACAGGTGAGTAACTATGCTTTATCTGCCATCATTTACTATGTTGTTATGTAAATGCATGATTGCGGTTTTTAACGTTAGAATTTGGCAGCTGAGATTTAGACTGGGCTGCAGCAATCCAAGGGAACGATATAATATAGGGGTTGAAGTACTTTTGTGCAGAAAAGAAGAGAGCGGGACCTTGGCGTGATTGTGTCTGTTTAATCTTAAAATAGCTAAACAGGTAGAAAAAGCGACAGCCCCAACAGGATATGCTTGGGTGCATAGGGAGAGGAATAGCCAGCAGAAGAAAGGAAGTGATAGTGCCTCTGTATTAGTCTTTGGTGCAACCTTATTTGTAATAGTGTGCAATTCTGGAGACTGCACCTTCAAAAGGATATGAACAGTTTGGAGTCGGTACAGAGGGTGGCTACTAAAATGATTAGTGGTCTTCATTATAAAGCATATGAGGACAGACTTAAGGATCTTAATATGTATGTTTTAGAGGAAGGGTGGGATAGAGGTGATATGATTTCAGATGTTTAGATATCTCCATGGCATAAATGCACAAGAAGAGAGCCTCTTTCGATTGAAAGCAAGCTCTGCTACGAGGGGATATAGGATGAAGGTGAAAGGGGATAGGCTCAGGAGTAATATAAGGAAATATTTTTTTTTAGGAAAGAGTAGTAGATCCATGGAATAGTCTCCAGTGGAGGTGATAGAGATGAGGATAGTATCTGAATTCAAAAAAGCATAGGAAAACACAGGATCTCTAAAGGCAAAAACAGGACTGCTGTAGTGGTTGATATGGAAGGGCAGACTAGCTAGGCCATGTGGTCTTTTTCTGCTGTCATTTTTCTATGTTTCTAAAAATGGTCAGTGCACATCACCATGGCTGTGAAACTGACCTGTGCAGCCTGTGGTATACGCAGGGCTTCTGTGCCCATGGTCGGGTTATGCAAGGGGTGTGAGGCAGAATCACGTTTGGTGGAGGTGGGCCTGAGAGAGAGGACAGGCCAGAGGCATCCCCTAAAAGCATGATGGACAGTGACGTCGCTGGGCCCTCCTCAGAACCCATGGTAGCCACAGCGTTCGAAGGGGAGTGGACAGGGGAGAGCCTCCCCCCACCAAGGACCTGAAGGGCAAGGGGAAGAAAATCTGCTAAGATGAGTGCTGCCAGGGGTAGGCAAGCAGTTAGTCTTCAGAGCAGATTCTCACCAGAATTTGTGCTGTTGCACAAAGCCTTTTGTGTGAAACAAAGGGCAGGAGAAGAAATACCGGCTCCTAGGAGAGGAGAAAAGTGGGCCTCTGACACGGACTTTGCGGTGAATGAGGATGACAGTGAGCCAGGTCCCAGCAAGCGCAGAATGAAGGAAAGTCCCTGGGAGGAGATTCTGCTGTAGACAGAGGATCCAAACGAAGAAGATGCTCTGATTTGGAGGGAGATCCCACAGGCAGAGAAGTCTTACATTGTCTGAGTGTTCTGCAGAGAGGAGTTGGCTGCATTGATAGCACAGTCTGACAAGATATTGAATGTTTGTACGGAGGCACCAGAAGAACTCTAGAGGATCCGCTGTTCCATGCAGTTAGGTCAACACAGAAGTTGTTCCCTTTGCGTAGAGTAGTGTATCAGATGATCAGTAGGAGTGGGATGTCTCCAAAGGGGCGCTTAGGGATACTAGAACGATGTCTTGTCTCTACCTTCTCCCAGATCGGAACAGAGAAATATGGCGTGCTCCTAAGGTGGATACGGAAGTTTGGGCTATAATGAAGACTGCAATCCCTGTGGAGGGTAGTTAAGCCCTCAAGGATGTACAGGACCCCAAGTTGGAAATGCTTCTGAAGCAGGCGTTTGACATTAATGCACTGACACTGCAGGCATCGGTGTGTTGAGCCTTTGTAGCCAGGGCATATCTCCGATGGGCACAAGGGATCGTAGAGGTCCCAGGAGCTGAATGGCCTCGGCTTCCAGAGGTGGTTAGGTTGCTCCTAACTCCAACTTAACTGTCAGATGCCTTTTATGACCTTATTCGCTACTTGTCCAAGAGTATGTCCTCAGTGGTGGTTGCGAGGCAGTATTTGCGGCTCCATAATTGGTCGGTGGATGTGTTGTCCAAGTCTAGGCTGAGTAAACTGTTTAGAGGTAATCTCCTCTTTGGGGAAGATCTAGAGAAGCTGGTGAAGGAGATCAGAGGAACCAAAGGAGGAAGATTGCTGGAGGTACTGTCCAACCTTTGTCATTCTGTAGGCTTCCATCTTCTCTGCTGGAGAGCTTGGATGTTGCAAGAAGCATCTCATCAATGAACCTCACTGTCTTGAATGCTCCTCAGCCTCCCCACCTCCTCTCTCTAAGTTCCTCCACTTGTTTCCTGAGAGCTTCCTTATGCAGGTATCCTGCACATGGAACCGGTCCTTTACTGGCATTGGGACCTCTGTCTGGATAGAAGGAGAAGCTGTAACAGGGGCAATAGCTTTGGCGCTAATTATTTTTCCCAGCCATTGTTCAGTTGATGGATTTTAGGTATCTGAAGCAAAAGAGAGACCTACCAAAGTACCAGCCAGTTTCCCAGCTGTCCTTTCAGAGAAAAAGCAGTTAAATCTTTTAAAATGTGCTGTTCCAAGTCCCTATGTGTAGTTAATTGGGGAGGTGCCCTATAAAGCAAGACTGCTCACTAGGGGTGGGTGGGAGTTGGGGGGTGTGGTAGGGAGGGAGAGTCTGATGAGGTGTTAGTAGCTTCAAAAGGGCTGAGATACTAAAGCAGAGTTTTAGACCTACCCCACTAAAGAAAATATGTCCCCTTTTAAACTAAAGCACCAAAAAGAATGTAACTTTGTTTTAAAAAAATGTACCAAAACCCTTTTAAAAGCTCCCAGGCAGAGAGCTAGTAATTTTAAAAAGCCACAAACTCTTACCTTTGCTTGAAATGTATAGCTCCTGTTAGGGAATGCCTCAACAGTGCAAGGCTCTGAAGCCTTTTATGCAGGCCTCAGCTGCTCTCAGTTCTTTCACAGGCTAATCAGGCCTACTAACTCCTGATGTGGTGGCAGCAGCTTCAAAGGGCTGAGAAAGATGCTAAAGCATAGTTTTAAACCTACCCCACTAAAGAAACCCTACGGGTGCCGCACTTATATATAGAGACATTAAGGTCCATGATTGTGGCAGTACAAGAAAGGGAGTTCCTGACTTCCCTCGACCTCGAGGCTTAACTCCATATTCCAGTATGGGCAGAGCACCAGCAGTTTCTCAGATTTGCAGTGCCTGGGGAACACCTTTATTCTCCAGGAGCAAGCAGGAAGTCAGTTCTCACCTATGGGTGACGTCGGCACCGACGGAGTCCATGCAGAGCAATTCCCAAGCTTTCAAAGAAAGCCTTTGGGATTGCTGCGCCACATGTGTGGTCCTCTTCCTGCCCAAAGGTGCCATCTTGCTCAGTCTCCCTTTTTCCGCAGAGCCCTTCGGACGCACGTCCTGGTCCCTCAGAAAAAGTGTTTTTCTGTTCAGCCTCTGGCCCTCTCTTCTGGTAGTACCGGTCCTCTCCCGTCCTCCCCTTCGCTCCCTTTTCCACGAGTGAAGGGACGTCCTTTATTCCAGCCTTTTTTGGAAAATGTTTCTCTTCGTGCCTTTTCGTGCCCTTTTCAACCGCTGGGCTCGAGGGTCTTTGACCTAGCAAGGGTCCTTTTTGCCCCAGTGGCCACCGGTTTTAAAAAATGTGACAGATGCTCCAAAAATATGTCGCTCAGACACACATGACTGCTGTCTCCAGTGTCTGGTGCCGACCATAACTTGGAACTTTGCTGTCTCTGCAGGAAAATGTCCACCAAGGCCCTGCTAAGTCGTAAGCAGAGGTCTGACAACATTTTCCGTAAGGCAGACCCGGAATCCCCGGTAGCATCCTCAGCCGTCCCTCTGCTGCTGGGATCCCCTGCAGTGGCTCTGCGTTCAAGGCGGCTCTTCTATCAGGGGTCTCCTGAGGTGGAGAGATGCAAAAAGACTACCTCGAAGTCGCTGTCAGGGGCTCTGCACAAGCACGAGCATTCTCGCGCTCGGTTGCTCAGCCCTCCCCAGCGTTCCTGAGAGTCTGATAAGGAGCGGCCTCAGAAGGCACCTCATACAGATACGGAGGCCTCCGTCAATAGCGCCTAGTCTCCTGAGGGTCATCCCGATGAGGACCCCCCTCTCCTTTTCCACGCCAGACCTGGTAACCCTGGTGAATGTTGGCACTAGAGCACAGTGTTTCTGCCTTCTTGGCTGCCCAGCAGGCGCTTATGCCCAGCACGGCAAGCCCACGCCTCGAGACCGAGGTTCCCCCGAGAGGGACACCTAAACCTGCCCTGGAAACCCCCAAGAGCCATGGGCCTCGTGAGGGTCCTCGGCACTGGTCTCGCTCGCTGGCCCATTCCTTGGGGGCGAGGTCCTCCAAGGCCAGTGCCTCTGGTTCCAAGCGGGCCTCGGCCTCTGGATAGGGCGACCAGCCTGACTCAGACTCCTTTTCGGACCTCTCGGGCTGGGAGTCAGATGGGGATACCTCCCCAGAGACCCATGCCCACAGGGACTTCCCTTTGGATCCGTCCTCCACCCTCTTCCCAGAAGCGTTCGCCTACAGAGGACGCATCCTTTCTGGTGTTCATGCGGGACATGGTGCGGGCCCTCAAGCTGGCCACGCAGGCTGAGGAAGCACCGAGGGCGAAGGAACTTGACATCTTACAATATGAGTCCCCGCCTCGGGGAGTCTCTTACAGTCCCAGTGCCTCCCATTCTGTTCCGGCTGCTCCTCCAGATGTGGGAGGGTGCCTGCCTCAGTCCCCATTGTGAGCAAACTCCTCGACGTTATGTATAGGGTCCAGCACGGCCCGGGGTTCTGGAATACCCAGCTTCCACACACCTCCATGGTAGTGGAATTGGCGATGCAGAAGCAAGAGTCCGAAGTCGCCTTCTTCGGTCCCGCAGGGCAAGGAGTCCAGAGCCCTCGATGCCCTCAGGCACAAGGCCTTTCAGGGGTCCATGCTGTCGTGCCGCATTCAAGCCTACCCAGCTGTACATGGACATGTTCCTGTGCGACCTCACCAAGGAGCTCAGCGGTTTTTCTGCAGGTCTTGGGGGTTTATACTTTCTCAGATTCCAGACCCTCCTGAGGTTGGTCGCGGACTGCTCAAAGTACCTCTCTCGCACCACGTACAATGGCTTTGAGTTTTCCACCGGAGTGGCGGCGGCCAGCATCGGGGCCCAGCACCAGGTATGGCTCCAGTCTTCTGTCCTGGAGCAGTGGGTCCAGGAAAAGCTCTTGGATGTCCCCTGCCTAGGCGAACAACTGTTTGGCATGCCCATGGAGGATAAGGCTGCTGAAATTGAAACAGAGTAAGTAACTTGAATCTGCCTCTCGCGTAAGACCTCTTTACTCCCACGGAAGAAGTAGCAAACAAAGAAGTCATTCTTCCAGAGAATGGGGCTCTCCTACTGGGGATATCTGCCCTACCTGCCCACCCCCGCACCGCCCACCGGCACGCAGAGTAAGGGGGGGGGGCGCACGGTCATTGCAGGCCTAAAGGGCCCAAAGCCCAGCCACCAGTGCTACCCCAGCCCACTGAGGGGTTTTGACGCCAAAGACATAGCCTCTCATCCCCCCCCTCCCCCCCGGTGGCACTTCAGCCTGTGGGGGGACGCCTGTCCCTCTTCGCCCCCCAATGGGCATCAATCATGTCGGACACCTGGGTCTTCAGGGTGGTCCAGGACAGTTATCGTCTTCACCTGAACAGGCCGCCGCCTCCTCCCTTCTCCCCAGCGGAGCCTTCTCGGCTTCCCTTGCTCCAGGCTTGCTTGCAACAGGAGCTAACCAACCTCATTGGCCAGCGGGCAGTCGAAAAAGTACTGCCACACCTCCGAAGTCGAAGGTTCTACTCCTGATACTTCCTCGTCCCGAAGAAGACGGAGGGCCTATGCCCCATCCTCGATCTCAGGAACCTGAGCAAGTTTCTGGTGTGGGAGGAGTTCAAAATGCTATCGCTTAATGTCCTGCTGCCCTTCCTCCAGCAGGGCGATTGGCTATACTCCTTAGACCTCAGGGAAGCTTACGCCCACATTCTGGTCCACCCCCAAAACAGGCAGTACCTGCGCTTCAGGGTGCAGGAAGAGCACTACCAATACAGGGTGCTCCCCTTCGGGCTCGCATCTGCCCCGCGGGTCTTCACCAAGTGCCTTTCCGTGACCGCCGCCTACCTCCGGCAGCAGGGCATACCCGTTTTCCCTTACCTAGACGACTGGCTCTTCACGAGGGCATCGGCCAGGGAAATCCACCTTGCGTTGTCATGCACGATCCTCCTCCTCGAGCACTTCTGCTTCCTGGTAAATTACTCTAAGTCCCACCTTCAACTGGTGCAGACCCTGGAGTTCATCAGCGCACCCCTTGACACGGAACGGGTGACCACCTTCCTGCCCCAGGACCATGTGGATCGTCTCGGCATCCTGGCGACGAAGGTCCAAGGCATGGCTCGGATTCTGGCACAACCATGTTGCGCCTCCTGGGGCACATGGCTTCCACCATCCATGTTCTCCACGCCCGCATGCAACAATTTTGGGATTTCTGCCTTTTACTACGCTGATGATCTGGTTCTTCTTCACCACACTTCCCCTCTCTACCCCTATCTTTCCCCCCTCAATTCCTGTCTTTCCGCTGTTGCTGGTTGGCTCACTACTAATTGTCTATACTTGAATTTGGCTAAAACACTTGCTATCTGGTTCACTTACGGCAGTCCTCCCTCCCCCTGGTGGCCCCTTCTTTCTCTGGCTCACGTCCCTTTTAGTTTCCTGTTTCTGTTATCTAGGTGTTCTCTTTGATTCGGATCTTTCCTTTCGGGATCACATCTCTCATGTCACTAAGACTTCCTTTTTCTTTCTGCACCAGATCCGTGCCATCCGCCCTTTTCTCACCCCACAGGCCCTTACTACTCTTCTCTTGTCCCTGGTTATGTCACATATTTTTGCAATTCTGTTCTAGTTGGCCTTCCACACTCAGTTACACCGCATTCAGAACACAGCCGCACGCCTCATCTCACATTCCTCACATCAGGATCACGCCACCCCTCTTTTCATCCACCTCCACTGGCTCCCCATTGACTTTCGTATTCGTGTTAAAATCCTCACATTGGGTCATCAAGTCCTTTACACTCGCACACCTCAATACCTGGTTGACCTTATTCAGTTTCATATTCCCAGTCGCTCACTCCGGTCACTACACATCAGTCGCCTCCATCTCCCTACTGTGCTCACCTACAATCAACCCGCTCCTCTGCTTTCTTCTTTATCGGTCCTGCACTTTGGAACTCCCTACCCACCTCCCTCAGACTTGAACAACAGTACACCACTTTTAAGAAAAACCTGAAAACTCACCTATTCTCCTCCGCTTTCTTCTTCCCTTCCTCTTTTGTGTGATACTGCCTTTCCCAATCTCCCCCTCATTCTTTTTCTTCTCCGTTTCGTGCGTGTGAATGTGCTGCTTGCTATCCTATCATTTATTGTAATTTCCTTTCCTTGTACGGCCATTGGCCCTCTCTGTATATTTTATTATTGTAAACAGCTATGATTTTAGTATATCAAATGAATAAACACAAATACATGCGGACAGCTCAGTGGTGCCTTTAGACACAATGGAACCAGACCTCCGGCCGCCTCCAGGACCCTGTCCGGGTCTCCCACAGTCTTTACACCTCCCTGGATTAGTGGCAGGATCCCCGAAGCCGCCTTCGAGGAATGCCCTTCCAGGCTCCGCAGCACGAGCTTGTCCTGATGACAGATGCCTCCCTGCTTGGTTGGAGGGCCCACTGCAGCGACTTCTGCACCCAGGGACAGTGGTCATTCAAAGAATCTCAGCAGCAGATCAATCTGCTCAAGCTTTGGGTGGTCCAGTGGGCCCTGAGGGCCTTTGAGTACCTCCTGAGGGGAAAATCAGTGCTCGTGCAGACAGACAACAGGGTAGCCATGTTCTATATAAACAGGGAGGGGGGAACAGGTTCCTGTGCACTCTGTCGGGAGGCGGTCCTCCTTTTCTCCTTTGCCGTTCACCAGGCATGACCCTTGGGGCGGTCTAACTCCCAGGCCAGGAGAATGTCCTCGTGGACAAACTCAGCAGAATCATCCACCCATACGAGCGCCTGGATCCGGAGGTGGCCAGCCTCTTGTCCCATTGGTGGGGGACTCCATCTGTGGACCTTTTTGCCAGCCAGTGAATGTGCAACTCCCCCGCTTCTGCGGGCCGGTTTCACTCCCAAGCAGGGTGGCCCCAGATGCGTTCCTCCTGGATTGGACCTCCAGACTTCTTTACGCCCCCCCCCCCCCGCTCTCATTGTGAGGACCCTACACAAGGTCCAGTGGGAGCGAGCGTCAGTGATTCTCATGGCCTCTTCAGCCTTGGTTCCCGCTTCTGCTCCGGCTCTCATCTGAGCCTCCAGTCCTGCTAGGTTGCACCCAGAGCCTGCTAACACAGGAGGGAGGGCGGATGCTCCACCCGAACCTGGCCTTGTTCTCCCTTACAACCTGGTGGCTGAATGGGTCTCCTTGGCCACGCTGCACCTCCCGGGGGAGGGCGAGGAGGTCCTCCTCATGTCAATGAGGCGAGCCTATGCCTTTAAGCGGTGGCGTTTCTCGACCTGGTGCTCTGAGCTCCAGATCGACCCGTTCTCCTGCTCTCTCTCGTATGTTCTCCAGTACCACCTCCACCTCTCGAAGGAGGGACTGAAGTCCAACTCGGTCAGGGTGCACCTGAGCGCTATCTAGGCTAACCACTTCTCCTTCGAGGGGCAGCCCCTGGTCTCCCACTTCATGCGGGGCCTCTTACTTTCCAAGCCTCCTTCAGCTGAGTGGGACCTGAGCATCGTGCTCATGCAGCTTACGCAGCCGCCCTTTGAGCCAATGGCGACGTGCTCCCTTTGGCACCTCTCCTGGAAAGTGATCTTCCTGGTGGCTCAGACCTCGGCTCGGCGAGTCAGCGAACTCCAGGCCCTCATGGCTGAAGCTCCCTACACCAGGTTCTATGGGAACAGGGTGGTCCTCCGTACCCAACCCAAGTTCCTACCAAAGGTTGTCCCGGACCTCCATCTCAATCAGGAGATAATCTTGCTGACCTTCTTCTCAAGACCTCATGCCGACCGGGCATCGGTGGTCTTACTCTTGACTGCAAGAGGGCTCTCGCCTTCTACTTGCATCACACCCAGGTTCATCGCAAATCCAATCGGCTCTTTGTTGCCTACGACCCCAACCGCCTGTGGCAGGCAGTCACCAAGTGCACTCTCTTCATCTGGGTGGTGTACTGCATCGCCTTCGGGCCCCCTCTGGATCAGCGAGTCACCACCCACGGCGTCAGGGCCAAGGCGGCTTCGGTGGCTTCGCTGCGCTCAGTTCCTCTAGTGGACATCTGCCAGGCTGCGACCTGGTCTTAAGCTAACACTTTTGCTTTGCATTACTGCCTGGAGAGGGAGTCCTGCTGGGACTGCACCTTCAACCAGGCGGTACTCCGTAATCTGGGGTATAAGCAACTCCTGCCCTCCGACCCTTCTTTGACTCCTTCGGGCATCAACTTCTGCTCATGGCCTCGCGGAGGTGTTTTTGGGTTACAGGTTCGATAGCCTGTAGCTGGGGAGTCCCATAAGTGAGGACTGACTTCCTGCTTGTTCCTGGAGAAAGCGTAGTTACTCACCTTTAACAGGTGTTCTCCAGGGACAGCAGGAATCAGTCCTCGCTACCCTCCCACCTCCCCTGAAGAGTTACAAATTTTTTGTCCTGCCCTTGCCATCTGCTTAGTAAGGCTCTGAAAGCTGGGGAACTGCTCCCCACGTGCTCCGTTGGTGCCAACGACACCCATAAGGGAGGACTGATTTCTGGAGAACACGTTATACGTGAGTAACTACACTTTTTCAGCCGCTGCCCTTCAGACTAGCGACCATGCTTTGGACCTTCACCAAGGTCATGGTAGTTGTATTAGTGTTGCTGCTACAAGAAGGAATTCTTGTCCACCTGTACCTTGGTGATTGGCTCATAGGGCAAAGTCCCTCGTTGAGGGTGAAACGGTGACAGAATGGGTCATTGTGTTCCTCCATAGCCTCTTTTGGGTGGTCAATTTCACAGAGTCCGATCACACCGTCATAAGACCTGGAATATCTTGGGGCTCATTTTCAGATTGATGTGGAATGATTGTCACTACTGATAGTGAGAGTACATAAACTACAGATGCAGATCCAGCAGTTTCTGCAGATGCAAAGTCCCACAGCGTGGCACTGCTTACAAGTGTTGGGCTCCATGGCTGCGTTGTGATGGAGATGGTCCCTTGGTCGCAGGTGCAGATGGTTGGTGCCACTTCATCCACTTTCATGGCACCTGCCTTTCACAGAGGAAGTCGGGTTGGACTCTGTTGGTAGCTCCAGACAGACAGGCTCTTGAAGGGCATGCCCCTGGAGATCCATTATTGGGTACAACTCATGATGGATGCCAGGTTTTTCAGTTGAGGGCAGATTGCGAAGCTCAGTTTGTGCAGGGCCTCTGGATGGAACAGGAAATGCAATGGCTGATAAATTGCCTAGAGTTGAGTGTTTTTTGTGGTCTTGAAGGCTTTAAGGATCGAGTACATAGAAAGGCAGTGCACGTGTTCTCAGACAATGCCACAGATGGTGGCATACATCAATCGTCAGAGTGATACGGGCAGTGTGCAACTGGAAGAGGAAGCCATTGATGGACTGGATGGAGAACAATCTGGTGGTGCTGTCGGCAGTGTACTTGGCTGGGCAAGAGAACATAGAGGTAGATTATTTCAGCAGATGAGGATCGACCCAGTGGAGTGGACTCTCGGAGCATCTTTGAACAGCCGGTGTGCTGGTGGGGACAGCCATTCATGGACCTGATGGCCATCAAAGTGGTGTGGTTTTACAGCAGGAGGAGAGAGTACATGTCTGAAGGACTGGATGCGCTAGTGCAGCCGTGGCGCACAGAAGGACTTCTGTATGTCTTTCCTCCCTGGCCTCTCATTGGCGATGTAGTGCAGATGATAGAGGCACATGTGGAGCTGGTGCTGATTGCCCCGACTGGCCGAGGTGGCAATGGTATGCTGATCTAGTACAGATGGCAGCAGACGGGCCATGACGCCTCCCAGTTCGACAGGATCTCCTAAGTCAAGGACCCATTTGTATCTCGCAAGTGGATTGGTTCTCGCTTACAGCATGGCTCTTGAGAGGGCACGGTTAAGGAAGAGAGGCTGTGTGCCTTTGCTTAAGGCTTGTGGATGATCCACGTCGTTAGCATACGTTCGAATGTGGAGAGTCTTCAACATTGGTGTGCGGAACAAGGTGATTCTGCTATGCATTGCTTGGTTCCAGAGATTCTGGCAATTCTTCAGGCCGTTAAGGGCAAGGGCTTGACCTGCAGCTCGTTAAGAGTGCAGGTGGCTGCCCTTTCGTGCTATAGAGACAGTACTAGAGGAGTGCCTTTAACTTTGCACCCAGATGTAGTTTGACTTCTCAGAGCAGTAAAACAAGTAAGACCACCGGTGCATTCAGTCGTGCTGCCGTGGGACCTCAATCTGGTGCTATCTATCCTGACTGAGCCCCCTTTTCAGCTGTTAAGGGACTGCATTCTGAAAGACTTGACGTTGAAGACGGTATTTTTGGTAGTCATTCCTTCGGCCAGAAGGATTTTGGAGCTCCAGGCGCTGTCATGCAGGGAGCCGTTTCTCATAATATCTAGGCATAAGGTGCTCCTTTTTGCTGAAGGGTACTGTCAATGTTCCTCCTGAATCAGATGGTGTCCCTTCTGTTTTTTTCAGGAAGGGAGGGGACAGCTGCACAGGATCCCCCTCCTGAGGCAATTGGATGTGCGTCGAGTGTTAAGGAGATACCTGACAAACACGGATCCCTTCTGGAAGGCGGAGCGTCTGTGTTTGGAGGGTCACATAAGGGCGAGGCTTTTCCAAGGCATCCATATCTTGATGTATCAAGGAAGCCATCTCCTCGACTTATATTCTGATTACAAGTTTTTATATACCGCCCCTTCCAGAGATCAGGGATGGTTTACATAGAACAAAAACCAATAAACTTTACATTGAATTGTAAGTCTTCAAGTACATATAACTTGCTGATAACTATTACAATAACTATATACAATGATGTAGCATATGGGATATAGTATACATTATTTCTGCGATAAAGTAAATAGGAGCATTATTGTTTATGTGACTACAATGGTTGCATCATGGGTATTTCAATAGAATTTCCATAGGAATCAATAAATAGATATGTTTTTAGTTCCTTGCAGAACTGTTGTAAACCTTTTATTGCTCTTAAGTAGTCAGGAAGAGTGTTCCATAATAATGGAGCAATATAAGTAAAGGCTCTAGCGCTGGTAACTTGGTACTGCAGAAGTGATGTGGTATGGCATAAGTGTTTTGGGAGACTGCTTGTCTGAGGGCACATTCCACCCATGCCCAGGCAGCCTCGTGGGCAGAGTTGTCGAGTAGCAACTTGGTCCTCTTTGTCTTTTATGAAGCATTAATGTTTGAATGTGCAGGTGTCTGAGGCAGTGCGTTCTGGCTCGGTGGTGTTGCAGGCCAGATTAGTGGGTACCTCCTGATGATTGTACTGCTGTGGTACATCCCAAAGGTACCAGTACTGGACTGGAGGAATGAAATGGAAGCAGAAATTAGACCTTACCTGCTAACTGATGTTCCTTGAGTTACTCCAGTCCAGTCCCAAATCCCTCCCTTTTAAAGAGGATATCAGTTAACTGAAGCTAACTGTGGGCATATGGCTTGCCAGCTGCAAGACGTCCTACCTAGTTAGTGTACACAGGTCCTGGGAGTAGTAAGGAGGAGTAAATGAAGGTGGGGGTGGCGGAAGGTTTAGGGTCTGCTGGAGGGTGAGAATGGAGGTGGTTGGTCTCCTGATAATCGCATATGACCATAACAGGTGAGCGTGATTGACTCTCCTTCCCTGGGGGGGGGAGGGGGAGGGATTTTTTTTTATTGGAATAGCAAATTAATTACATTTATTATCATAATGGTTGTTTCCGTGAGCCTGTTTTGTCAATAGGATACTGGAGGCTGACTGAGGAGTCAACTGCTTATCTGGGGGGGGGGGGGTCATGAAAATCAGGACATGCTCAGTCTCCAAGCTGGTGGTGGGGTGTGAATACCCAAAGGTTGCCGGGATTGGACTGTAGTAACTCAAGAAACATCAGTTAGTAGGTAAGGTCTAATTGCTTCTTGCCAAGCTTTCTAATCCACATGGCTATCAAGCAATGGTTATCCAGTAGTTATCTGAAACAGCCATCCTCCATAAGAACATAAGATCTGCCATACTGAGGCATTCAAGATCGAACTCCTAGTCCACATAGAAAAAGATGTATCTGCTGGGCTCCAGGCAAGGAAACGATTATACCCAAGTTATGAACAAGGCCATACCTATAGAAAGGAATCATTTGACATCACCAAATTAAATGGAATATAATACTGTGCAGCTAAAATTCTAACTGCAAGAATATTACCAATTAAAGAGCAGGGCAGAAGAAAAAGAACAGTTCCAGGGCATCCCTCCAGTCTAGTCCAGACAAGTGGGTTATGCTCACCACCCAGCAGGTGGAGACTGAGAGACACACTTTCTCAGATTAGTACATATAGCCTGAACTGAACTGAGACAGTATTTTCTGTCTCCAGCAGGTGGTGAGGATAGCTTGCGCTGAGGACTGCGGAGCCTGGCTGAAGTGTATCACTAGGCCCAGGGTGCAGAACCTGGAGGTTCCAGGTCCTTCCCCCTACTCTTCTCCAGCCACCCCCTCTGTTTAGCTCCCTCCTTTCCTTCTCCCAAACATTTGGGAGGGGACTGAAGTTGGAAGCACCTGCTCCTTTAATTCTGCCTTGGACAGAATTATTAAAAAAAACAAACAAAAAAAAAGATGCGCAGGAACAGAGCCAAGTGAGCAGCACTGATTGATCACTTGGATCACTCCGGTCCCCGGTTGGAGGGGGCAGTCGGGTGTGCCCCAAAGTATTTTTGTTGATTTATTTCTGTCTGGGGGAGCTATCACATGCATCTGGTGTGTGCTGTGTGGCAGCCGCAGAGCACAGCTCTCCGAGATCAGGCTGTGTTGCAGCTGCCAGAAGACAGGAGAATCTGTGGTAGGGATATTGGGGATCCCTGATTTTGTGGCCTCCAGGGATGGAGTCAGTCCTGTGGTTTCAGCAGGAACTGCTGCCATTTTGAATGAATCATACTGTCGACGGGGGCTAGTTTGGGGCCTTCGGCCCTTTAATCTATTCGGAATTTTGTTTCCGGGACAGTGGCCAGTCGATCGGGAGGGGTTATAGGGACAATTGCAGCCCCTTTTTTTTTCTCCTGAGTCTGTGCTTCTCCTTCATCAGGCCTTCCTGATGTAGCAAGGCACAGGAGAAACTTCTGCCCAGGCCCCTTTGGCACAGGAAACACAAGGAGAGCACAGAGTCCTCGCACTGAAGTGTACAGGCAAACACAAGAGAGGCGAGGGTGGGTAAGGTCATTGGTGCAATATATCTCCAGGAACAAGCAGGAATGTAGTCCTTACATATGGGTATCGTCGGTACCGACGGAGCCTGTGCGGAAACGCTCACCAGCGTCCAATTAGAAAGCTTTTGGGAGCATCCCACAGCACCTGCGTGCTGCCTTCCTGCCTTTCCCGACTGCCTCTCTCTAGTTCTTCGTTTTCCGCGGAGCCAGCAGGTCATTGTTCCTGTCACTGCAGAAATGTTTTCCCTTATTCTTTCTTTTTTGAGGTCGCGTCTGCCTTCCTCGACGCTACACCGGTACCGCCGGTTCTCTTTTCTTTCTTTAAAAAAAAATAAATATATATATATATATATACTCTTATTTTTTTTTTTCCAAACTTTTTTTCCCCAGGTGCACGCGCCATTTTGGGCCTTAGGCCCAAAATTTCCTCCACTATGGAAAAACCCATTTCGGGTTTCAAAAAGTGCACCAAGTGTGGCGGTATCATCTCCGTCACCGACACCCTTGACTGGTGCCTTAAATGTTTAGGTCCTGACCACTCTATCTCCGAGTGTATGGCTTATGCCATGATGTCCAAGAGGGGTCGACAAAACCGAGCTGCTAAGCTCAGCACCCTTTTTCCCTCCGATGCAGCTTCTGTGGCATCGACGTCTTCCAGGGCTTCGTCTTCCTCCCATGGATCTCAGGTAACTAAACATAAGTCTAGCCGGTCCTCAAAGGGTAGATCTCCTTCCAAGCATCGAGATGCCTCTGGCATTGCCCTTGAGGGTTCTGTACTGGCAAAATTGCCCCGGTGGGAGGCTTCGGCTTCCAAAGCATTATCGGGGCCTCAACTTCGGCAGAACTCCTGGTGCCATGCTCTGGGGTACTGGCTGCTTCCGGTACTGATACCCAGGCATCGGCAGCGTCGATAGACCAGAGGTTCCTGGTTATTGAACGCAGTCTGGCAGATCTCCTTGTGGCATCGACACCCTCGAACTGCGTCAGACAGTTCAACCGGTACCGATGCCAGTACCAGTATCGGTACTGATAGCATCGACATCGGTATCTGCTTTGCTGGCACCGAGTCATGCGATGCCCTCCGGCACCGATACACCGGTACCGATTCCCTCCGGTACCGACTTCGGTCGGTACGGGTATCGGGCTTTTCAAGAGCATCTGAACAGAAGGTACTTCGAATCCTCGGAGGACTCCGAGGATTCTGACAGCTCTGCCGGTACCGGGATACTTCTCCCGGAGGAGCCTTCCTCCCCTAAGCATAGGATGTCTCCTCCAGAAGATATCTCCTTTCAGGATTTTGTCAGAGAGGTGGCTCGAGGTCTGTCTATTACTGTGGCTCCTGAAACGGAGCCCAGGGCTAAGGAGTTGGAGATTTTACAATATCCCAAAGCTCCTAAGGAGGCAGCTACTCTGCCTATCCATGAGATCTTACATGATCTCATGTTGAGAATGTGGGAGACACCTCTTATCACCTCTCCTCACTCTCGCAGACTGGATACCATGTATCGAGTCCCTCCTTGTCCTGGTTTCCAGAAAACGCAGCTTCCTCACCACTCTATTGTAGTGGAATCAGTTATGAGAACGATCAGGGGTGCAAAGAGGCATGCCTCTAATCCTCCAGGACGTGAGTGTAGAACTTTGGATGCCTTTGGACGTCGTACTTTCCAGTCTTCCATGCTTTCTGCCAGGATCAGTTCCTATATTTTATATATGGGAATGTTCCTTAAAGAAGTCACAGGAGACTTGGAGATTTTAAGCCCTCTCCTTCCTGATGACAAGAGACAGGACTTTCTCACACTGGTTAAACATGCCCAGGATGTTTCTAAGTTTGTCAATCGTGCAGCTTTTGACTGTTTTGAATGCATAAGCAGAACCTCTGCCATTGCCATAGGCGCACGTAGAATGGCCTGGCTCCAGGCATCTGATTTGGAGCTCTGGGTCCAGGACAAACTAGGTAATATCCCTTGTACAGGTGATAACCTATTCGGCAAAAATTGGCAAGAAAAAGCCAATGAGTTGGATGCTGACAAACTCTACTTTGGATAGGTTATCCAAAGCTACAGTTGATCCTGCAAGAAAGACATCTTTCAAGAAACCATTCTTCTCAAAAAAGAAGAGGTTTTATCCCTCTTATTCCCAGCAGGGACGTCCTGCAGGTCAGCCTGCCCAGAAAAGTCAGCAACCACCTAAACAAAGGAAAGCAAAGACTGCTAAGCCTCAACTGTCTCAGCGGTCTCAGCCTCCACAAGGCCTTTGACCTTCATCTAGAGAACCTAGCCTTCCTGGCCCTCAATGGACCAGAGCCTTCCACCATTCCAGGAAGGTTGTGTCACTTTGCCCCCAGGTGGGAGCAGATAACAGCAGAGCATTGGACACTCCATTATAAGAGAGGGGTACAAGCTTCACTTTCTGTGCATGCCCCCTCCCACAATGGTAAGACAATTCAATTCTCAAACCTCTCTCATCAGCCTGTTGGATTGTTACTGTGCTTCTTGCCCAAGGGGCAATAGAAGAAGTACCCATTCATCAACAGGGTACAGGGTTTTACTCCCCCTATTTTCTTATCCCAAAGAAAACACGGAGACCCAGACCTATTTTAGACCTCCAGAGAATTGAACAAATTCCTGTTAAAAGAGAAATTCAAGATGATTTCTCTGGGAGCTCTGCTGCCATACCTTCAGAGTCAGGATTGGCTTTGTTCTCTAGATCTCAAGGATGCATACACTCGTGTTCTCATCCATCCAACTCACAGAAAGTTCCTTCAGTTCCTTTTTCAAGGAAAGCACTACCAATACAGGGTACTTCCTTTTGGCCTGGCCTCAGCACCAAGAGTGCTCACGAAATGCATGGCTGTCGTAGCAGCATTTCTTCACACTCTAGGGATATTCGTCTTCCCCTACTTAGACGACTGACTCATTTGAGCCCCATCAGAGTCAGAGGCCAGGACTTCCCTATCTTGCACAATGTTTATCCTTCAGTATTTGTGTCTGGTCATAAACATCCCAAAAGCCAGTCTAACTCCCACTCAGTCTTTAGAGTTCATAGGAGCTTTGCTGGATACCTAAAAAAGCAAGGGCCTATCTTCCCCAGGCCCGTTGCCTTCGCATAGTGCAGTTAGCTTCTCAAGCAGTGCTAAAACCTCATCTCACTGCTCGAGAAATGTTACAACTATTAGGCCACATGGCATCTACAGTGCATGTGGTTCCTTATGCTCGCCTCCATATGAGAGCAGCCCAGTGGACTTTATCCACTCAATGGACCCAGGCATCAGGGTGCCTGCCAGACAAAATAGCAAACACATATCACCTTTATTTTGTCTCTCCAATGGTGGCAGTCCACTCAGAACCTGTTGCTGGGGTCCCCATTTCAACAACCTTTACCCCAGGCAACTCTCATAACAGATTCTTCACCAGTGGGTTGGGGAGCTCATCTGCAAGTGCCTCTCCACCCAAGGCACTTGGACTCCACAGGAGACTCATCTACATATCAATCTCTTAGAACTCAGAGCAATCTTCCTTGCTCTTAGAGTGTTCCACACCCTGCTCAGCTACAAGACAGTCCTCATTCATACGGACAATCAAATAGCCATGTTCTACGTGAACAAGCAGGGGGGAACAGGCTCTCTGTCGCTTTGAAAAGAAGCTTTGCGACTATGGGCCCTTGCCAGAGAGCATCAGATTCATCTTCTGGCAGTGTATCTTCCAGGCATACAAAACTCTTGGGCAGACAGACTCAGTCGAGTTCTGCTTCCACACGAATGGTCTCTACATGCAGACCAGGTGGCCAAGATTTTTCAAATTTGGGGAACCCCGGACATAGACCTCTTTGCAAGTCCGTTGAATGCCAAACTTCCCCGGTTCTGTTCCAGAATTCCGGCTCAGGGCTCTCAGGCCAGGAATGCTTTCCTCCTTCACTGGGGGGGCAAGACTTCCTTTATGCCTTTCCACCCATTCCCCTAATTCCCAAAACTTTGTTCAAGTTTCAGAGAGACAGAGGGCGTATGATTCTCATAGCTCCACATTGGCCGCGGCAAGTGTGGTACCCTCTGCTTCTACATCTCTCTCAAGCCCCCTCCCTGCAGTTAGGATCTGCTATAGATCTCCTGTCACAGGAGGTCAGAATGTTATGGCATCCCACTCCCCAGTCTCTGCATCTCAGGGCTTGGTTGCTGAAGGTCTAGATCTTCATGATCTTAACCTCTGTCAGTAAGTAAAGGATGTCCTTCATGCTTCCAGGAAGCCTTCCACAAGACTCTCTTATGCTTTTAAGTGGAAGAGGTATACCATGTGGTGCTCGCAGAAGGGTCTTAACCCCCTTGCGATATCTCTGGAATCATTACTGGAGTATCTCCTTCATTTATCCAATGCAGTACTTTAGACTAACTCAGTAAGAGTCCATTTGAGTGCTATTGCAGCTTCTTTCAAGCCTCTAAATGGACAACCTATTTCCTCCCATCCTCTTATAGCAAGATTTATGAGAGGCTTTCTTCTTACTAAGCCTCCCATTAGGCCATCAACGGTGGCATGGGACTTAAACCTGGTTCTTGGTCAGCTCATGAAGCCACCTTTTGAACCCTTAGCTACTGCCTCATTGAAATTCCTTTCTTGGAAAGTTATATTTCTCATTGCAATCACATCAGCACGTCGCATCAGTGAATTGCAAGCACTAGTAGCTGGTCCACCTTATACAAGGTTCCATCATGACAAGGTAGTTCTTAGGACTCATCCATACTTTATGCCAAAGGTGGTCTCGCCTTTTCAGCTTACAAAGCGGTCTACCTGCCTGTGTTCTTTCCAAGGCCTCATGCATCAAATGCAGAAAGGAATCTTCATACTTTGGACTATAAAAGAGCTTTAGCCTTTTACTTACAAAGAACACAGCAACATAGAAAATCCTCTCAGCTCTTTGTTGCTTTTGATCCTTCTCATTTGGGACTTCCAGTCTCCAAGAGAACACTGTCCAACTGGATTGCACAGTGTATTTCCTTTGCCTATAAGAGTAAGAATCTTCCTCTGGAGGGCCATGTCACAGCTCACAATGTGAGAGCCATGGCAGCTTCAATGGCTCATTTACACTCTGTGTCTATCGACGACATCTGTTCAGCAGCTACCTGGGCCTCGGTTCATACCTTCACAGCCCATTACTGCTTAGACAAGGACTCCCGCCGGGATGCCTTGTTTGGTCAGGCTGTTCTCCAACACCTGTTCCATACCTAATCAACTCCTACCCACCATCCCAGGTTGGATGCCAGAGATCCATGGGGGGAAGTGGAGCCCTTTGACAGGGACACACAACTTCTAGGGTCTCTCCCTGGCATCTAAAGCTAGGGAGTCTCCATATGTGAGGACTACATTCCTGCTTGTTCCTGGAGATAGCATAGTTACTCACCTGTAACAGGTCATCTCCGGGAACAGCAGGAATTTAGTATTCATAACCCACCCACCTTCCCTAGGAGTTGTATTTCTCTCTCTATCTTTCTCTTTCCCTCTCTCTCTCTTTGTCTCAGCTTTAAAACTCAACTGGAGAGAGGCAGTTGGGAAAGGCGGGAAAGCTGCACTCGGGCGCTATGGGATGCTCCCAAGAGCTTTCTAATTGGACGCTGGGGAGCGTTCCCATGCAGGCTCTGTCGGTACCGACGATATCCATGTGAGGATTAAATTCCTGCTGTTCCCGGAGATCACCTGTTACAGGTGAGTAACTATGCTTTTTTCAAGAAAAACCCCAACTCGTTTCAGCAGACGCCTTCCTCGGGGGGGGGGGGGGGGGGGTGTAAGCATCTTAAAAATAAAACATACTTTAATATATAAAATAAGATAACTAAAACATATGTAAAAGATAACATAAAAGTGGTATACAAGTAAAACATAAATAAAAATTTTAAAATATGACTTATATCCATAGTGAAAATGTATAAAATTATATGAGAGAATATATAAATGGCTAAAAAAGAATAAAAATTATGTATGTATATAAATAAATAATGATTAATGCATAATTGACATTATAAATAACATTAAAAATAAACATTGTTAAGGAGAGAAGATCACTACTAAACACAAGACCATACACAATAACCAAAGACAATTATACTTCAAAACACGGATATAAATTTATAAGAGACAAAGGAAGATATATTTATGAGAGGCACAATGTATTTTTTGTGTATTAGTCTTTAAAAAGACTCCATCTATCTGTGGTTCAAAACTTAAATGCATGAAAACATAACCAATTGAGATAAGTATGTCCCAGAGCCAGAGGGGAGCATAGTAATACATCTTATATCATTATTCAATGTGCACTCATTACAGAATCTCTCGCGGTTCTGCAGATAGTAAGCACGGTGGGTTTCCCAGGCCCAGTCCATGGAGGGAACCCCCTGATGGAAGGTATTCGTAAGCCCTTTCCAGTCTTTTCCGGTTCACAGAGCATTTCAGGCCATCTTTGAGGAGGACTGGAGCACCCTAAAGGCGGGACTCTGTATGGATTGCAATATGGCCAAGCTTTACCCTATTCCGCCGGAGGAAAAGGATGAAGCTGCACCTTCCAAAGGTTGATGCCTTGGTCAAAGCAATTTCACAGAAAACCACCATCCCGGTGAAGGAGGGTGCAGCTTTCAAGGACCCACAGGGCTGGCGCTGCTCAAGTAGGCCTTTTGAGGTGTCAGCACTGGGACTGCAGGGCGCTATTTGTGGGGCCTGTGTGGCCCATGCCTGCCTCCGTTGGTCACAGGGTCTACAGGAAGAGGCAAGCTCAGGAGCCTTAAGTCGGGTGTGGCCTTTCTAGTAGATTTGCTGTACAACTTGTTACAGATTTCTGCGAAAAGCATGGCCATGTTGGTTGCCGTCCAGTATCTGCTGTGGCTGCACAATTGGTCTGCAGACGTGGACAACAATGCTCAGCAAGCTCCCCTTTGTAGACATGTTGCTCTTTGGGGAGGATTTGTAGAAGCTGGTCAAGTCCCTGGGTGAATCCAAAGTGCCTCATCTGCCGGAGGACAAATCCAAGTTGGGCAGAGGTGGCCCTGTTTGGAACCATGGTAGAGAATTCAGAGTGTTTTGCCCCTCTGACAACTAATCCACAGAGAACCTGGTTTCTCCAGCATGGCTCCTCCTTTCAAGGGAGGGCCGGGGCAGCTGTGAGTTTTCTCTTCCACTACCCCAGGTTCTGTCAAGCCCTTG
This sequence comes from Ichthyophis bannanicus, assembly GCA_033557465.1. Lineage (NCBI taxonomy): Eukaryota > Metazoa > Chordata > Amphibia > Gymnophiona > Ichthyophiidae > Ichthyophis > Ichthyophis bannanicus. The sequence goes on along the minus strand of CM066042.1, from coordinate 251,695,398 downwards.
AAATGAGGGTTTGGGGGCTCCAGCGGGAGTTCAGTGGGTAGGTGGTTGTCTGCGAAGCTTCCTTCCCGTCTGGGTCCAGATTACCTCTGATGCCTGGGTGCTAGAGGTCCTTTGTGTTTGCCCGGCTTCTGGCAGACCTCTTTATGGTTTCTCTGTGTGGATCTTCTTGGAAAGCACTAGCGGTGGAAGAGACGCTCAAATGCTTCTTACCGCTCTGGGCACTAGTCCTGGTGCCCAGGGTCCTGTGGGGTTCCAGAAGGTGTTCCATCTATTTCGTGGTGCTAAAAGAGAAGGGGTCGTAGTGGCCCATCTTGGATCTGAAGGGCATCAACAGGGCTCTACTAGTTCCACGATTCCGCATGGGAGATCTTGTGGTCAGTGATTGTGATGATGTGCCAAAGCAAGCTTCTTACCTTCTTGAATCTGACAGTGGCATACCTGCACATTCTGGTCAGAGCGGAGCATCAGCAATTCCTTCTCTTTGTGGTACTCAGAGGGCATTTTCAGTTTCAAGTGTTGCCCTTTGATCTAGCCATGGCACCAAGGGCCTTCACAAAGGTAATGGTAGTGGTGGTGGTGGAGGCACACCTTCGCAAGCAAGGTGTTCTGGTTCATCCATACCTGGACAATTGGTTTGATCTGGGAGAAGTTCTTTGAGGAGAGCCAGCACGTGATGGAGACTGTGGCCAGTTGTCTGCAGGAGCTGAATTGGGTGATCAATTTTGCCAACAGTTGGTTACAGCCGTTGCAAACTCTAAAATATCTGGGAGCCTGTTTCGACACATGCCAGGACATGGTCCATCTCCCATAGGGCTGGGCCACATTGCAAATTTGCAGGTCCAGGTTCAAGGCCTTCAGCGGACTCCATGTCCTCAGGCCTAGGACTACCTGTAGGTGCTGGGCTCCATGGCGGCCTCGCTGGAACCTGGTGCCTTGAGCATGTCTCCACGTGCGGGTCCTTCAGGTGCATCTACTCTCCCATTGGTGTCCTCTGGATAAATCTACGGAAGTCCATCTCCTGCTGTCAGTGACGGAGTGGGCAAACTTGCGGTGGTGGCTTGACTTGGTAAACCTAGGGGTGGGGGTGCCCCTTGAGAGTCTGGACTGGGTGGTGGTCACTACGGATACAAGTGTCTCCGGCTGGGGTGGCCACTCTCTGATGTGGGTGGTGCAGGGGTGGTGGTCCGCCAAGGAAGGGCAGTGGCCCATCAATCGACTGGCGACAAGAGCGTTGCATCTGGCTCTCAAAGCCTTTCTGTCCTTGGTACAACACAGAGTAGTGTGGGCCCTGTCGGACAGTGTCATCACTGTGGCCTACATCAATTGCCAGGGTGGCATGAGGAGTTTGCTGGGGGCAGCAGAAGCAATTCCGCTCTTGCAATGGGTGGAGGGTCTATCTGAGTTCTCTCGGCTGCACACATAGCCAGAGTAGTGAATAAGCAGGTGGATTATTTGAATCGCCACACATTGGACCTGGGGGAATGGTTCCTCTCTGAGGTGGTGGTCCAGTCGCACGTGGAGTGTTGGGTAGTGGCTGCAATGGATATAGTTCTTTAGTCACTGGAAGTCCCCCATGTCAGGGGTCCTTGATGCTCTGCAACTGTGGCCCCCTCGGGCAGAGCTGCTGTATCTGTTCCACCCTGATCCCTGATTGGACGTGTGCTGCAATGCATAGAGGCAGGCGAGTGCTCCTGATAGCACCAGACTGGCCCTGCCTCCATGTTTCGCAGACAGGTATGGCTCCTAGTGGAGGAGCCTGTTCGTCTACCAGCAGTGCTAGACTTTGACTCGGGCCGATGTGCATGCCAGCGATGGATTGATTCTCTTATGGCTTGGGTCTTGAGCAAGCTCAGTTGAGGCACCAGGGCTACTTTCCTGACGGTGCTCTACCGTCTTGTCCTGTGTGCTGGTCTTGAGGATCTTTGAGGCCTGGCATGTGGAGAACGGGACCCATCCCTTTGGGGCGCTAATGTCTGCTATTCTGGTCTTTTTTGCAGATGGGTCTAGAAATGGGCCTAGCATTGGGCTGGTTGTAAGTCCAGGTGGCAGCCTTGTCTTCCTTTCATGGCCGGGTACAGGGCGTATCTTTAGCATCCCACCCTGATTTGGTCCAGTTCCAGCAGGAAATCAAGCATCTTTGGCCTCTGAGCCGGCCACTGGTTCCTGCCTGGGACCTTAATTTGGTATTGTCTGCCCTGGGCAGACTGCCCTTTGGTGGGCTTCGGTCAAGGATTGAAGGCTGTATTTCTCGTTGCAGTCTGTTCCACCTATCAGATTTTTGGAGTTACAAACTCGCTCTTGCAGGGAGCCCTATCTCATTTTTTTCAAAAGAGAAGGTGGTCCTTTCTACCCAAAGTGGTGTCTGATTTCCATCTCAATCAGGTCGTCACCCTACCCTCTTTTTTGGGGAAGCAGGACTCACTGGATGCCTCACTTCTGTGCACCTTAGATGTGCCCAGGGTCCTGAAGTGGTACCTGGTGGTGTTGCAGCAGTTTTGACACTCAGAGAGGCCGTTTGTCCTTTACGGGAGGCCCTGAAAGGGGAACGTGGACTCTAAGGCCTCCATTGCTCGCTGGATTCTAGAGGCAGTTGAGTCTGCTTACCTTTTTGAAAGGACGGCAAGTACCCAGCGGCCTTTGGGCCCATTCAACAAGAGCTCAGACTTCCTACTGGACTGAGTTGGGGGGGGGGGGGTGGTCCTACCTTGGATATCTGCTGGGCGGCCATTTGGTTGTCCCTTCATGCCTTTGTACAGCCCTACTGTCTGGACGTGCAGGTGAGGTAGGATGCCCATTTTAGGGAAAAAGGTGGTGAAAGCGGCTTTTGGTTCCCACCCAATAGTACTGCTCTGCTATGTCCCATTTGTCTGGACTGGACTGGAGGGGAAGCCCTGGAAGATGAAATTAGGTCTTTCCTGCTAATCTTCTTTCCTGTAGTCCCTCTAGTCCAGTCCAGGATCCACCTTAGTAGATTCAGTCTGTTACTAGATAGGGCAGGTTGCTCAAGAGTTTCAGTATGGACATGTACAGGCCTGTCGTGGTTTTGGTACTTAGGGGTCCCATGTTGTTTAATTGGAGCTTTCATGAGGCTGTTGCAAAAGAAAAAAAAAAGAATCATAATTACACGTCAAGCAGATGTTTGCTCTTAAGATAATTGTTGTATTGACAAGGCAATTGTTGAGACCCTCAGTCTGTTCAGAGTGCTGCATTTAAGGATCGAGGCTTCCGTAAGATGGCATGCTCCTTTTTGAGGGGCTGGTTCCTGGTGGAGAATGGAAGTGTTTCTTGGGCTCTGTGTTCTGATCTCTGCTTGGTGAGGTGGCAAATACTGGCTCAGTTGGCACAGGCTATATGTACTGATCTGAGTCTGTCTCAGTCTCCACTTGCTGGTTGATAAGCATAACCCACATCTGGGCTGGACTGGAGGGACTACTGGAAAGAAAATTAACAGAAGGCCTAATTTCACCTTGGAAAAAGTACATTGAAGGAAATACAATTATTGCGTGCAGAGGTATCTCTGGTCTCTAAAAGGATTGAGATCATCAAAGATATTGAGGAAGATCCAAGACATTAAGCTAAAACATGCTGCATTAACAGAAGAATACCAGAAATGTATATGTTCCAACAATAAATTGAAAGTAGCAGCAGAATCACAAAATCTGCGAAGATATGATGAAAACAGAAAAAAATATCAAAATAAACAGTATTAGAGGGAACCCAAAACAGTGCTACAAGGAATTGTGGGAAAAAGCATTAATATGGTAAAAACATCACAACCAAAGCATCACTAACCAAAACATCCCAGGCAGACCACTATGATGACGTAATAAAACCCCAAACCCTGGCAGACTACTACGCAAGCAAACTTACTGCAACCTCGCCCCCTCTCTGTCTAAACACAACTTGTCGGAAAGCCAGTGTAGAACAGGATCAGGCATGGAGCAAATTCCACAACATTGATGATCAACAAACTATCAACATAATAACAAACATCAATACCACCACATCCCTGCTAGATCCCTGCCCAGCTGCATGGATCAAGGCGGCAAAAAAAGATATTGTCCACCAAGTCGCACATATTGTGAACCAATCACTACAACAAGGAATCATGCCCGCGCAACTCAAGAAATCTATAATAAGACCAATTCTAAAGAACAACTCACTCAACAAAGACGACCCAGCATCCTACCGCCCCATCTCGAGCATATCTCTCCTAGCAAAGATCATTGAAAAGGCAGTCCTTATGCAACTACAAGATCATCTGGATGACCATGAAATCCTGGATAGGCAACAATATGGTTTCAGACAACATCACGGGGTTGAAACGCTGTTAATAGCACTGTTTAACAACCTCCTCAAAGGCCTTGAAGATGAGAAGAAAATGTTTATACTCATCTTCATTGACATCTCTGCCGCCTTTGATACAGTCCATCATGGAATCCTCATAAACAAGCTTGAATCGATAGGGATATTGGGAACCCCCCTAAAATGGTTCTCCTCCTACATATCAAACAGAATGCCACAGGTTCAATTCAATGGCGAAAAGGCAGAAGCATTCTCTCAAACACAAGGCATACCTCAGGGCTCGGCTCTCTCGGCGCTACTTTTCAACATTTTATATGCAGCCCCTCTGTGATATTTTCCAACAGCATAATGTCAAATACCACATCTATGCAGATGATATTATGCTATACACGCAACTGGATACCGTCAACCCTAACTATACGCTGCTCGAAACATGCCTGAATGAGATGTTGCAATGGTTACAGCAAAACAACATGACGATCAACCATAAGAAAACTGAGGTGATGTTTATCTCCAGTAAACCAAACTTTGAACCTCCCGCGACAATTACACTCTGTAACAATACGTACCACACAAAGAATGAGATAAAATACCTGGGAGTCACATTTGACAACAACCTAAAGATGGAAAAGCACCTATGCAAAACAAACAAGGCCATCTTCCACAAACTTAGAGTCCTACAACCTCTACGGAACATCCTTGAACCTCACGATTTTAGGACTGTTGCGCAAGCACTCATTATACCACACTTAGACTACTGCAACGCCATCCTGCAGGGTCTTCCAAAGAAAACGCTAAACATCCTGCAAATGGCCCAGAATGTGGCGACGAGGATCATCATGCGAAAAAGCATCGCTGAACACATCACGCCTGTATTGATCGAGCTGCATTGGCTCCCCATTACTGCCCGGATACAATATAAAACATTGATAACCACTCACAAACTCATACATAACACAGCTCCATCCTTTCTCTCCACCCTTATCAGCACGCAACCATCCAACAGAGACAGAAGAACCGTCAACTCAGACACCCTACATGTTCCGCCCGATATCAGATCCGTCAAATACAGTACTAGCCGCCGAGCATACTCTTATTCTGCCCCGACCCTCTGGAACCAACTACCGCCTGAGCTAAGAGCGACCAAAGACCTTATTGCATTCAGGAAAAAACTAAAGACACATCTATTCCAGTGTTATTACAATTTGATGTAATCCCAGGGGACTACAAGATGTCACAATTTGCAACATGAATTCTGTTATGTAAAATGTACATCTGTAAATTTTCTGCCTCCTCTCCTATGACCTTATTACTGTGTGCCGTGCTCTCCTTTCAAATCAATGTGTTGATACTCCGAAATTTCTGTCTTGATTTGGCAATTTTCAATCTGTAATCAAACCGCTGCTGATCGCTGGAAGTAGCGGTATACAAATGTATTCTAAATAAATATTCTAAATAAAGCTGAAATGGAAACCTTCTGGAGAAACCTATATGAAGACCCCATAGAGCACAATCAAGAAGCAGATTGGTTACCCTGCATACAGGAACATTTGTAGTAGAAGAGTAGCCTATTTATTTATTTATTTTCCATTTATGTATTTATTTTTCATGTATTTATTTATTTATTCATTCATTCATTCATTTAGCCAGCCAGCCATATTTATATACCGCTTTTTGCTGGGTCAAAGCGGTTACACCAAAAACGTGGAGAGTACATTGAACAGATACAAGTGAAGGGGGAGGGGGGTATAGCATATTTACCAATGATATGTTATTTACATTCTTTGACATAGCTTGGGAACCAAGAGACCAGGGTTCATAAGAACATAAGATATGCCATACTGGGTCAGACCAAGGTCCATCAAACCCAGTATCCGGTTTCCAACAATGGCCAATCTAGGTCATACGTACCTAGCAGTTTCCCCAAAAGACACAGGTTCCACAATGCTTGTACTGGGTCAAGCATTGATATCCTGGGTCCCTTCTTAATAATGGTTTATGGACCTTTTCTCCAGGAACTTGTCCAAACCTTTTTTAAACCCAGCTACACTAACAGCCTTTACTACATCCTCCGATAACAAATTCCAGAGTTTTGATTACACATTGAGTGAAAAAATATTTTCTTTTATTAGTCTTAATTAGTTTACCCTGTAGCTTCATTGCATGTCCCCTAGTCTTTCTATATTCTGATAACGTAAACAATCGATCTACGTTTACCCGTTCTACTCCGTTCATTCATTTATAGACTTCTATCATATCTCCCCTCAACCGTCTCTTTTCCAGGTTAAAGAGCCCTAACCTTTTTAGCCTTTCTTCATAGGAGTATCCTTCCATCCCATTTACCATTTTGGTGGCTCTTCTCTGAACCTTTTCTAATATCGCTATATCCTTTTTATGATACGGCAACCAGAATTGCACACAATATTCAAGGTGCGGTCTCACGATGGAACGATATAGAGGCATTATAATATCTTTTGTTTTATTTTCCATTCCTTTCCTTATGATACCTAGCATTCTATTTGCTCTCTTGGCCGCCGCTGCACACTGGGCCGAGGGTTTTAACATGTTATCCACAATGACGCCTAAATCTTTTTCCTGGGTGGTGGTTCCTAATGTGGAACCTTGCATCATATAACCATAGTTTGGGTTGTTCTTCCCTAGGTGCATAACTTTGCACATGTCCACATTAAATTTCATCTGCCATTTTGATGTCCAGTCTTCCAATTTATCAAGATCCTCTTGCAATTTTCCACAATCCTCTTGGGTTTTAACAACTTTTAAATAGTTTTGTGTCATCTGCAAATTTGATAACCTCACTCGTTATTCATAAATGTCCTGGAAAGGGGAATATGCCAATAAGCAGCGGACCCAACACAGATCCCTGGGGTACACCACTATTCACCTTTCTCCATTGGGAAAATTTGGCCATTTAGCCCTACCCTCTGCTTTCTATCTTTTAACCAGTTCCTGATCCACAGTAGTACACTGCTTCCTATCCCATGACTCTTTAGTTTTGCCAAAAGTCTGAGGGACCTTGTCAAAGGCTTTCTGAAAGTCCAGATACATTATATCAATCGACTCACCTTTGTCCACCTGTTTATTCACACCTTCAAAAAAGCATAACAGATTAGTAAGACAAGATCTTCCTTGTCTACAGCCATGTTGGCTTTCTCCCATTAGGCCATGACTATCTACATGCTGAGTAATTTTATTCTTTATGATCGTTTCTACCATTTTTCCCGGTATTGACGTCAGGCTCACCGGTCTGTAGTTTCCTGTATCACCCCTGGAGAACCCTTTTTAAAAATTGGTGTTACATTGGCGATCCTCCAATCTTCAGGTATTATAGATGATTTTAATGATAGTTCACAGATTACTAATAGCAGGTCTGCAATCTCATATTTCAGTTCTTTCAACACCCTTGGATGTATACCATCTGGCCCAGGTGATTTGCTACTCTTCAGTTTACCTAATAGTTGTAATACATCTTCCCGATGTATCGATATTTCTTTCAATTCTTCCGCACCTTTAAATACCACTTCAGTCATGGGTAATATCCCTACATCTTCCTCAGTAAAGACTGAAGCAAAGAATCCATTCAGTCTCTCCGCTATCGCCTTGTCGCCTCTTAGTGCCCCTTTAATCCCTCTATCATCTAATGGACCCCAACTGACTCTCTCACTGTTTTTTTGCTACAAATGTACTTTGAAAAAGTCTTTATTACGCATTTTTGCTTCGCAGCAAACTTCTTCTCAAATTCTCCCTTTGCCTGCCTTATCAGTGCCTTGCTTTTGACTTGCCAGTGCTTGTGCTATTTCCAGGTTTCGTTGTTTGGCTCTTTTTTCCATTTCCTGAAAGATGCGTTTTTGGCAACAGCCTCTCTGACCTCACCTTTAAACCATGCTGGCAGTTTTTTGGATTTCCTTCCACTTTTCTTAAAGCATGGAATACAGCTGGTCTGGGCTTCCAAGATAGTATTTTTCAACACCCAAGCTTAATGTAAGTCTTTAACCTTTGCAACTGCTCCTTTTAGTTTTTTCTTAACTAGACATGTAGGAGGCCAGAAAGGCTAATAAAAATTACACCCTCCTGTACTCTGTATCAACAGCATCTAAATAAACAAGCTAATACTGTGCTAAGATGCGCCCTTGTCCTCCCGTTCCATCAGGAATAAATTCCATGTCATTGACGACTACATCGAAGAAAATAACAGACATAATGTGTGTAATAGAAACATGGCTGATGGACACAGACCAGGTTATCATCAACCAAATAGAATCACACTCTTACACCAAGCACAACTACACAAGATCCACAAGAAGGGGCGGGACGTACTCATAATCTCAAGGAAACTATTAGGCTTTCAAACATTATCAACACACACCACTAATGTTTGCAATATGATAACAATATCTAACAATTTGCCTAGTATATAGAGCCTGAAGCAGCCAAGATGAAGGCCTCTCTCTCATCCTAGAACAAATTAGCAAATATTCAGCAAACAAAAAAAACCCTTGTACAGTCAAACCTCGGTTTTCGTATGCCCTATTTTTCGTACGATTCGGTTTTCGTTGACTTTTTTCATCAAGATTTTGTCCCAGTTTTCGTACGTTGTCTCGGTTTTCGTACAGTTGAAAATGGAGCACCATCTTGTGGCCAGAAGTGGGATTTTCTTTATTTTGATTTTCTTGCTGATTGACTGTCTTCCCTATTTATTGGCGCTTCTCTTTTAAAAGGCAGGCTGGAGCCCCGATTGGGCAGCCGGCCAAGATGGCTGTTCCCGCCTCCGCTTCTGGTGGTGATTGCTCGATCCCCGGAGGGGAGAGCAGCTGGAGCTGGCTGGAGTGCGTCCCTCTCCCAGCGCCCGATGGCACTTCTCTTTTAAAAGGCAGGCTGGAGCCCCAATTGGGCAGCCGGCCAAGATGGCTGTTCCCACCTCCGCTTCTGGTGGTGATTGCTCGATCCCCGGAGGGGAGAGCAGCTGGAGCTGGCTGGAGTGCATCCCATATGCCAACAAAAGCCTTCAATAAAGGTAAAAGTGGTGATACATGCTCATTTATCCATTTCATTAGTCATTTATATTTATTTCTCATTGTTTTCTGTATGAAAAATATAGTTATTCTCTATAAAATATATTTTTTGTGACTATTTTTGGGTGTCTGGAACGGATTAATTGGATTTACATTATTTCTTATGGGAAAAATTGCTTCATTTTTCATACGTTTCGGTTTTAGACTTTTTTGAATAGATTAATCATGAAAACTGAGGTTTGACTGTAGTTACTAAAGGACCTCAACATTGCATCCTTACCAAGTAAGGATACACAGGCATTTCGCCAAGCAATGAAAGATCTGTAATACACCCAAATAATCCATAGCCCAACACACAACAAAGGAGCAACACTGAACCTTATGTTTATCCCTAACACACTGCTTAACCAAAACCTCCATCCACCCATTCCAACTTCAGCACTAGTATCTTGGTAGGACTATCACATGCTCAATGTTAACTAGTGATCCCATTAAAGGTGGATACAAACAGAAAAATACTGAAGGAATGGAGCAGATTGACTCATTTTAACAGTGACACATTCATGAGGGATGTCCTTCCAAACCTACTTTCCACTTCAACAAACCTTGAAGACACAATTGATAACTGGAACTCCACACTATAAAGGAAGCAGCAGCAGCACCGCCAATCAAGAACCTGAGCAATCACAGAAACCACTCAGCACCATGGTACTCAAAGGAGATTTTTCCCCCCCCTGCTTTCAGGTCAATGCTGATTCCTGGCGACCCAGCAGCTCCTGGGTTTTCTTGGCACTGTGACCGAAGTAGATTGCCTCTGAAGGAAGGCCTAATGTGGAACCTTGCATCGTGTAACCATAGTTTAGGGGGTACTTCCCTAGGTGCATAACTTTGCACTTGTCCACGTTAATTTTCATCTGCCATTTTGATGCCCAGTCTTCCAATTTATCAAGATCCTCTTGCAATTTTCCACAGTTCTCTTGGGTTTTAACAACTTTAAATAGTTTTGTCTCATCTGCAAATTTGATAATCTCACACGTTATTCCCTTTTCCAGGTCATTTATGAATATGTCAAAAAGCAGCGGACCCAGCACAGATCCCTAGGGTGCACCACTATTCACCTTTGTCCAATGGGAAAATTGGCCATTTAGCCCTACGCTCTGTTTTCTATTTTTTAGCCAGTTCCTGATCCACAATAGTACACTGCCTCCTATCCCATGACTCTTTAGTTTTGCCAAAAGTCTCTGAGGGACCTTGTCAAAGGCTTTCTGAAAGTCCAGATACGCTATAATCAACCGACTCACCTTTGTCTACCTGGTTATTCACACCTTCAAAGAAACATAACTGATTAGTAAGACAAGATCTTCCTTGTCTAAAGCCATGTTGGCTGTCTTCCATTAGGCCATGACTATCTACATGCTGAATAATTTTGTTTTTTATGATGGTTTCTACCATTTATCTCCAGGAACAAGCAGGAATGTAGTCTTCACATATGGGTATCGTCGGTACCGACGGAGCCTGCGCGGGAACGCTCCCCAGCGTCCAATTAGAAAGCTTTTGGGAGCATCCCACAGCGCCTGCGTCCTGCTTTCTCGCCTTTCCCAACTGCCTCTCTCCAGTTCTTCGTTTTCCGCAGAGCCAGCAGGTCGTTGTTCCTGTCACCGCAGACAATTTTCCTTATTATCCTTCTTTTTTGTGGTCGCGTCTGCCTTCCTCAACGCTATACCGGTACCGCCGGTTCTTCTTTCTTTTTAAAAAAAAAAAAGTATTTTTTTCTTAACTTTTCTTCCTCAGGTGCATGTGCCATACCCTTACTATGGAAAAGCCTGCTTCGGGTTTCAAGAAGTGCACCAAGTGTGGTGGTACCATCTCTGTCACCGACACCCGTGAGTGGTGCCTTAAATGTTTAGGTACTGACCACTCCATTTCGGAGTGTATGGCCTGTGCTATGATGTCCAAGAGGGGTCGACAAAACTGAGCTGCTAAGCTCAGCACCCTTTTTCCCTCCGATGCAGCTTCTGTGGCATCGACGTCTTCCAGGGCTTCGTCTTCCTCCCGTGGATCTCAGGTAACTAAACATAAGTCTGGCCAGTCCTCAAAGGGTAGATCTCCTTCCAAGCATCGAGATGCCTCTGGCATTGCCCTTGAGGGTTCTGTACCGGCAAAATTGCCCCGGCGGGAAGCTTTGGCTTCCAAAGCATTATCGGGGCTCTAGGATGTTTTCGAGGCCTCAACCTCGGCAAAACTACTGGTGCCATGCTCTGGGGTACCCGGCTGCTTTCTGCGGGCATCGGCAGCGTCGCTAGACCAGAGGTTCCTGGCTATTGAATGCAGTCTGGCGGCTCTCCTTGCGGCATCGACGCCCTCGGAACCGCGTCAGACAGTTCAACCAGTACCGGCACCGACTTCAGCGCCGGTACCGGTACCGACAGCATCGACATCGGTGTCTGCATTGCCGGTACCCAGTCATGCTATGCCTTCTGGTACCGATACACCAGTACCGATTCACCCCGGCACTGACTTGGGTCGGTACGGTATCATGCTTTACAAGTGCATCTGGACAGAAGGTACTTTGAATCCTCAGAAGAGTCTGAGGATTCTGACAGCTCTGTCGGTACCGGGGTACTTATCCCTGAGGAGCCTTCCTCTCCCAAACGTAGGATGTCTCCTCCAGAAGATATCTCCTTTCAGGATTTTATCAGGGAGGTGGCTCGAGGTCTGTCCATTACTGTGGCTCCTGAAACAGAGCCCAGGGCAAAGGAGTTGGATTCTACAATATCCCAAGGCTCCTAAGGAGGCAGCTACTTTGCCTATCCATGAGATCTTACATGTGGGAAACACCTATTACCACCTCTCCTCACTCTCGTAGACTGGATACCATGTATCGAGTACCTCCGTGTCCTGGTTTCCAGAAGACTCAGCTTCCTCACCACTCTATTGTAGTGGAATTAGCTATGAAAAGGATCAGAATTACAAAGAGGCATGCCTCTAATCCTCCAGGACGTGAGTGTCGAACTTTGGATGCCTTTGGACGTCGTACTTTACAGGCTTCCATACTTTCTGCCAGGATCAGTTCCTATATTTTATATATGGGAATGTTCCTTAAGGAATTCACAGGAGATTTAGAGGTTTTGAGCCGTCTTCTTCCGGAAGAGGCAGGATTTTCTCACACTGGTTAAACAAGCCCAGGATGTTTCTAAATTTGTCAATCGTGCAGCTTTTGACTGTTTTGAGTGCATAAGCAGAACCTCTGCCGTTGCCATAGTTGCATGTAGAATTGCCTGGCTCCAGGCATCCGATTTGGAGCTCTGGGTGCAGGACAAACTGGGCAATATCCCTTGTGCAGGTGAGAATCTATTTGGCAAAAATTGGCAAGAAAAAGCCAATGAGTTCGATGCTGACAACTCCACTTTGGATAGATTATCCAAAGCCACAGCTGATCCTGCAAGGAAGAAATCTTTCAAGAAACCATTCTTCTCCCCAAAAAAGAGGTTTTATCCCTCTTATTCTTAGCAGGGACATTCTGCAGGTCAACCTGCCCGGAAGAGTCAGCAACCACCTAAACAAAGGAAAGTAAAGACTGCTAAGCCTCAACCCTCTCAGCAGTCTCAGCCTCCACAAGGCCTTTGACTTCCATATAGAGAACTTAGCTTTCCTGGCCCTCAACGGACCAGAACCTTCCACCATTCCAGGAAGGTTGTGTCCCTTTGCCCCCATATGGGGGCAGATAACAGCAGAACATTGGATACTCTCCATTATAAAAGAGGGGTACAAGCTTCACTTTCTCTGCATGCCCCCTCCCACAATGGTAAGACAGTTCATTTCTCAGACCTCTCTCATCAACCTGTTAGATCAAGAGGTCACTATGATTCTTGCCCAAGGGGCAATAGAAGAGGTACCCATTCCCCAACAGGGGGTACAGGGTTTTATTCCCCCTATTTCGTTATTCCAAAGAAAACACTGGCGCACAGACCTATTTTGGACCTCAGAGAATTGAACAAATAAATGTTCAAAAAGAAATTCAAGATGATTTCTCTAGGAACTCTGCTTCAGGATTGGCTTTGTTCTCTAGATCTCAAGGATGCGTGTACACATGTTCTCATCCATCCAACTCACAGAAAGTTCCATCGCTTCCTTTTTCAAGGAAAGCACTACCAGTACAGTGTGCTTCCTTTTGGCCTGGCCTCAGCACCAAGGGTGTTTACGAAATGCATGGCTGTGGTAGCAGTATTTCCTCACCCTCTAGGAATATTCGTCTTCCCCTACTTAGACGACTGGCTCATTCGAGCCCCATCAGAGTCAGAGGCCAGGATTTCTCTATCGTGCACAATGCGTATCCTTCAGTATTTGGGGTCTGGTCATAAACCTCCCAAAATCCAGTCTAACTCCCACTCAGTCTCTAGAGTTCATAGGAGCTTTGCTGGATACCAGAAAAGCAAGGGCCAATCTTCCTCAGACCCGTTGCCTTCACATGGTGCAGTTAGCTTCTCAAGCAGTGCTAAAGCCTCATCTCACTGCTCGAGAAATGTTACAACTGCTAGGCCACATGGCATCTACCGTGCATGTGGTTCCTTATGCTCACTTCCATATGAGAGCAGCCCAGAGGACTTTATCCACTCAGTGGACCCAGGCATCAGGGTGCCTGTCAGACAAAATAGCAAACACAGATCGCCTTATTTTGTCCCTCCAATGGTGGCAGTCCACTCAAAACCTGTTGCTGAGGTCCCCATTTCAGCAACTTTTACCCCAGGCAACTCTCACAACAGATGTTTCACCAATGGGTTGGGGAGCTCATCTGCAAGACCTCTCCACCCAAGGCACTTGGACTTCACAAGAGACTCATCTGCTTATCAATCTCTTAGAGCTCAGAGCAATCTTCCTTGCTCTTCGAGTGCTCCACACCCTGCTCAACTACAAGACAGTCCTCATTCATACGGACAATCAAGTAGCCATGTTCTACGTGAACAAGCTGGGGGGAACAGGCTCTCTGTCGCTTTGCAACGAAGCTTTGCGACTATGGGGCCCTCGCCAGAGAGCGTCAGATTCATCTCCTGACAGTGTTTCTTCTAGGCATCCAAAACTCTTGGGCAGACAGACTCAGACGACTTCTGCTTCCACACGAGTGGTCTCTACATGCAGACCAGGGGGCCAAGATTTTTCAAATTTGGGGAGCTCCGGACATAGACCTCTTTGCAAGTCCATGGAATGCCAAACTTCCCCGGTTCTGTTCCAGAATTCCGGCTCAGGGCTCTCAGGCCAGGGATGCTTTCCTCCTTCATTGGGGTCAAGACTTCCTTTATGCCTTCCCTCCCATTCGCCTAATTCCCAAAACCCTGTTCAAGCTTCAGAGAGACACAGGCCGTATGATTCTCATAGCTCCATATTTTGTCATGGCAAGTGTGGTACCCTCTGTTTCTACATCTCTCTCAAGCTCCCTCTCTGGAGTTAGGGTCTGCTCCAGATCTCCTGTCTCAGGAGGACGGAATGTTATGGCATCCCATTCCCCAGTCTCTGCATCTCAGGGCTTGGTTGCTGAAGGCCTAGATCTTCATGATCTGAACCTTTCTCAACAAGTAAAGGATACCCTTTATGCTTCCAGAAAACCTTCCACAAGACGCTCTTATGCTTTCAAGTGGAAAAGGTTTACCATATGGTGTTTGCAGAAGGGTCTTAACCCCCTTGCTATACCTTGACCCCTGGCGATACCTCTGGAGTCATTACTGGAGTATCTCCTTCATTTATCCAATCCAGGACTTAAGACTAATTCAGTGAGAGTCCATTTGAGCGTTATTGCAGCGTCTTTCAAGCCTTTAAATGGACAACCTATTTCCTCCCATCCTCTTATAGCAAGATTTATGAGAGGTCTTCTAACTAAGCCTCCCATTAGGCAACCACTGGTGACATGGGACTTAAACCTGGCTCTTGGCCAGCTCATGAAGCCACCTTTCGAACCCTTAGCTACTACCTTGTTGAAATTCCTTTCCTGGAAAGTTATCTTTATCATTGCAATCACATCAGCACGTCGCATCAGTGAGTTGCAGGAACTAGTGGCTAATCCACCTTATACAAGGTTCCATCATGACTAAGTAGTCCTTAGGACTCATCCACACTTTATGCCAAAGATGGTCTCGCCTTTTCATCTTAACCAAGCGGTCTGCCTGCCTGTGTTTTTTCCAAGGCCTCATGCATCAAATGCAGAAAGGAATCTTCATACTTTGGACTGTAAAAGAGCTTTAACCTTTTACTTACAAAGAACACAGCAACAAAGAAAGTCCTCTCAACTCTTTGTTGCTTTTGATCCTTCTCATTTGGGACTTCCAGTCTCCAAGAGAACACTGTCTAATTGGATTGCCCAATGTATTTCCTTTGCCTATCAGAGTAAGAATCTTCCTCTGGAGGGCCATGTCACAGCTCACAATGTGAGAGCCATGGCAGCTTCAATGGCTCATCTGCACTCTGTGTCTATCGACAACATCTGTCGAGCAGCCACTTGGGCCTTGGTTCATACCTTTACAGCCCATTACTGCTTGGACAAGGACTCCTGCCGGGATGCCTTGTTTGGTCAGGCTGTTCTCCAACACCTGTTCCATACCTAATCAACTCCTACCCACCATCCCTGATTGGATGCCAGAGATCCATGAGGGGAAGTGGAGCCCTTTCACAGGGACACACAACTTCTGGGGTCTCTCCCTGGCATCTAAAGCTAGGCAGTCCCCATATGTGAAGACTACATTCCTGCTTGTTCCTGGAGATAGCATAGTTTCTCACCTGTAACAGGTGATCTCCGGGAACAGCAGGAATTTAATCTTCACAACCCACCCACCTCCCCTAGGAGTTGTATCTCTCTATCTTTCTCTTTCCCTCTCTCTCCCTCTCTCTCTTTGTCTCAGCTTTAAACTCAATTGGAGAGAGGCAGTTGGGAAAGGCGGGAAGGCAGCACGCAGGCGCTGTGGGATGCTCCGAAAAGCTTTCTAATTGGACGCTGGGGAGTGTTCCTGCACAGGCTCCTTCGGTACCGATGATACCCATATGTGAAGACTAAATTCCTGCTGTTCCCGCAGATCACTTGTTACAGGTGAGTAACTATGCTTTCCTGGTAGTACCAACAAAAAGCACAAGTCCACGTGCTATGTAGAAACGCAGTCAATTGCGCGGTTGTTGGTAGCTGGGAGCACTCTGCAGGACTCTGCTAGTGTTTGATAAGTTGTTATGACATATCTGTTAAAACCAGCCCTCGTTTCATAGGCAGAGGCTGCTGGCTTTCCTTTTTTGGCAAAAGTTTGGGACAAAACTGTCATGTTTAAAGTAGTTTATAGAGCACATTGGATGCATTAATAGTGATAAAGCCTGCCCCTGAAGAAGGCAACGAAACACGGCCTGTGTCGGGCCATAGGCTTTTTTATCAATCAAGTATATCCTTCCATTGCTGTCCGCGTAATTGACTGGGTTACTATGCTTTTCCTGGTACTGACGTCAGGCTCACCGGTCTGTAGTTTCCCGGATCACCTCTGGAACCCTTTTTAAAAATTGGTGTTACATTGGCGATCCTCCAATCTTCAGGTATTACAGATGATTTTAATGAAAATTCACAGATTACTAATAGGAGGTCTGCAATCTCATATTTCAGTTCTTTCTACACCCTTGGATGTATACCATCCGGCCCAGGTGATTTGCTACTCTTCAGTTTATCTAATAGTTGTAATACATCTTCTCGATGTATCGATATATCTCCAGGAACAAGCAGGAATGAGTCTTCACATATGGGTACGTCGGTACCAACGGAGTCTGCGCGGGAACGCTTCCCAGCGACCAATCAAAGAGCTTTTGGAAGCATCCCACCATGCCTGAGTGCTGCCTTCCCGCCTTTCCCAACTGCCTCTCCTCAGTTTTCGTTTTTCCGCGGAGCCGGCAGGACGTCCTCCTGTCACCGCAGAAAATTGTTTTATTTCTTTAGTTTTCTTGTGGTCGCGGCTGTCTCCTGACACCAGCGGTACCGCCGGTGTTTTCTTTTCTTTTCTTGTAAAATCTTCCTTTTTCAAGGAATATTTTTTCTTCATAGTGTCCCACGGTGTCTTAGGCCTTTTAGGCCTCTCCTTTTTCCTTCATGGAACCGCCAGCCACTTTCTCCAAGAAATTTTCAAACTGTGGCGGTACAACTTTATTTTTAGACCCTCGAAGTCGGTGTCTAACCTGCTTGGGTCCTGACAACAGTTTGGTGAGAAGAGGTCTTCAATATCGAGGTTCCCTCGATACACGGTTTCCCTCCAGCGTTGGGGCACCGTCCCCTTCTTCTACACAGGATCAGGTGACCCACAAACAGTCTGTTTAGACTAGCCTGCCCTCGAGTGGTAGGTCTCATGCACTGCATGTAGACGGCTCCGGCCTTGCCCTTGAGGGCCTACTGGCTTCAAAACCCCGGCGGGAGTCTTCGGTCTCAAAAGCCTTTCAGGGGTTTCAGGTTGTTCCTGGGGTTCACCCCTCACAGAACATACCTGAACCGTGTCCGGTGGTGGCATCCGCTTTGAGCGGTACCGATACCCCGACATCGGCACTGGTGTTGGATGAAACACTCCTCACCAGAGATGGTCATCTGGCGTCCTCGGTGCCTTCGGGTCCGGTGGATACACTCCAGACTGACCTTTCATTATCGGTACCAGCACCGATACTACCACCGACGTCGGTACCCTCCAGACGTGCATCGATAGCCTCGCTTCCTTCGATGCCGAGTCTGGAATCGATCTCCAGTCTGGAGCACTGGGTACCGACTCGCCTTGGTACCGGCTCTCGGCGGTACCGAAGGCTCGGTTCCGATGATTCGGATCCACAACTCTCGGTTCCTCCGAGGCCGATTGAGTTGCCACTAGATGACCTTCATTAACCGGTATCAGACACGGTACCGAAGTCGATACCGATGTCCTCATTACCCTTACGGTCGGTGCCTTCCATGCTTCGCTTATCGATGCCGAGTTTAGAATCGCTCTCTAGTCTGGAAGACTCGGTACCAATACACTTTGGTACAGACACCGATCGATACCGGTAGCTCGGTACCGAGGATAGCACCCGGAGGTTTTCGGTTACCTCGGTACCGTTTGAACTGTCACCGATGACTGCTCCGATGTCTGTCGGGCTCGACTCTGACATCGGTACCGGTATTGGCATAGGTACCGGTATCCACAGCATCGTGGCCAACTCCTACCATGCTTTTTTCAACAGGATCGCTCCCTTCTATACCAAGCTTGGAGTCGATACCTGGCATGGACAATGTGGTAATGACGGTCGCTGCTCCTGACAGCCAGTACCAGCGACCATCCTTTAAGCATTCCACACTGCACTGTGCAGGATATTCTATTCCTATATATCTGGATAGCTCTGTCGGTGCTCAGGCTAGTTTTTCAGATCTAACCTGTCCAAGGGAAATTCCTGTTGGGGAACCCTCTTTTCAGAGTTTCCTCCTGGATATAGCAAGATCTCTTGCCATTCCTATCCCAGGACATGATCCTGCACAGAGTTCTCTTTCTACCAAAGCAAAGGAGAACATAATGCTTCCTTTGCATCATTCCTTGCAGGATCTCCTAGGAATTTGGGAAACACCTTTAAGGATACCCCCACCTTCCAGAGCAACTGATCTCTTATATCAGGTGCCCCCCTCTCCAGGGTTTCAAAAGACTCAACTTCCTCATCATTCCATAGTTGTGGAATCAGCAATGAGGTGGGTAAAGAGCAAGAAAAAGCACTCTTCTTATTCGCCAGGTCGTGAATCTAAGATACTTGATGCCTTTGGACGTCAAACCTTCCAGACATCTATGCTTTCTGCAAGAATTCTCTCATATATTTTCTATATGAGTCTATCTCTTGAGGAGATCACAAAGCAATTACATCTTTTGACTCCTTCCCTTCCAGAGTCCAAGAGTGCAGACTATTCTTCACTGCTCAAGCATCTCCAGAATATCTCTTGTTTTCTTACTCGTGCTTCCCTAGACTCTTTTGAGTCTGTTAGCAGGACTTCTGCTATAACTATAGGGGCACGACGTAGAGCCTGGCTCCAAGCTTCAGACTTGGACAAATGGGCACAGCACAGACTGGGACATACTCCTTGCACTGGAGACAATCTTTTCAACAAGGAGTCTTTACGTCAGGTTACTCAGTTCTCCACTGACTTAACTGTTCCTAGGGGCTGTTCTGCACCACCTTCTGTCCCAGTAGGTAGGAAATGTCCTGCCAAACTTTCTTCCCATAGGAGAAGAAGATTTTATGCATCATCTGCCCATCATACAGATGTTCCCAAACAGGGGAAGCATCGTCCTGGTCTGCAGAGTTCAACCTCTCACCAGACTCAGCAAACCCAGCAACCACAGGGTTTCTGATCAATCCATCAGATGCTTGTGACTCTTGGGATTAGAATCTGCAGTTGCTTTTTCTCAATAGAGGCAATCCACTGCTGTCATTCTAAATCCTAAATCTTCCCGAAAGACATCCATTCTTACTATGTTCTATGAGCTGTCAGGATGTTCATGCTTCTAGGTCACAGGGTTCTCCTCTTCTTCCTGCTAGGGAAAGAGGTCTATCCACTATCAAACGATAGTTTCCTGTGCCAGCATGTCTTTTTCCTTTCTATAAACTTACTACTTTGTAAGTTTTCTTCAGCTCCATTCTCTTTACCCTCTTACCAGGTTTTTCCTCTGTAAGAGCTGTATTGCTTCACTGGAGGGCTTTTTCTTCAGCCTCTCTAGTTTTCTTACTTTTCCAGTGCGGAGTTCTCTTCTCTGAGTTGACTCCTCTTTTTCAAGCTTGCTTTCAAGCAGTTCATCAGACACGTCCAGAGTTTTCTACTCTTGTTTTGTCTGTTCTTTCTGTTTTTAAACAGTACCATTCTTCTGCTGTCTGGCAAGCAGCTGCCAATGCAGGAGCCTTAATGTTTGGACCACTGGTTCTTGTCCACCAGCAACCAGATTTGTCCTCCACTAACATTCTGTCTGGTCTTAGTAGTGGCTCCAAGTCACTGCTGTTATCTGTCTTGGAAATGTTTTCACTACAAGCTTGTTGGATTGTCTTTTCTTTCTGCCATCTCCATTCCCCTGGGTTTGGCAGCATAGTTGACATAGAACTGGCTGCAGGAGAGCTAGTACCTATCTCCTCATTCTCCTGCATCATGCTCTCTGCAATGCTACAGAGAAGCTCTCCTCTATGGGCCCTTGCTAGAGAGCATGGGGGGCTTTTTCTCCAACAGCTATACTAGATGGTTGAAAAAGGCTTTTTCAGTCATGTCTCCCATGACTAGAAAAGTTCTCCTTTTTAATATAAAGGACATAGGCCTCCTCTTACGTGAAAGCTTAAGGAGTTGCTAATTCCCTGCTTTGGTCCATAGTATTTCCAATAGGGAATATGTTTTCTCCTTCCAGCTCGTCCTCATGGTAAGAACGCATGATACCTTTTTGCCCTTAAGCAGGTCAGCATGGTATCTCATTCTTCTCCAGGACCAAGCAGGAAGTCAGTCCTCACTTATGGGTGACGTCGGCGCCGACGGAGCCCTCGCGGAGCAATTTCCCCAGCTTTCAAAGAAAGCCTTTGGGATTGCAGCACGCATGCGCGGTCCCCTTCCCGCCCAAGGGTGCCATCTTGCTCAGTCTTCTTTTTTCCGCGGAGCCCTACAGACGACGTTTGTTACCGCCGCTGTAAAAGTGGATTAATTCTTTGTTGTTTTTTCTCGGTTCGCGTGTCTCTTTCCCGCCCGGCCTCGATACCCTATTGAGTCCGTTCACATTCTTTTTTTTTTTGTGTTCTTTTGTACTTCTAACTGGCGTTCCCGCCACTTGTTTCTTTACCCCTGGCGGCACGGTCTTTCGACCTTGCGGGGGCCCTCTTTCCCCCGATGTCTGCCAGTGGGTTTAAAAAATGTGATCGCTGTTCCAAACTGATGTCTCTTACCGACACACATGACTGCTGCCTCCGTTGCCTCGGACCCAACCATGACCCTATGAGTTGTGGTCCGTGCAGCAAAATGTCCTCTAAGTCTTTGAGGAGCTGGCAGTCACAAAGGGACCGAATCTTCTCTGACCCCGAGTCCGGTCAGGCCCGGACCTCGTCGGAGGCCTCGACGTCTTGTGACTCCGGCCACGAGCACCGTCGGAGTTCCTCTGAACGGGGGTCCCCTGGCCGGGAACATCGTCGGCAGAAGAAACTCGCGCGGGCGTCGTCGGAGGACGCACCTGGTCCCTCGAGGGCCAGGTCGCACAGCCCTGCCAGCCGCCCCGAGTCCTCGGAGGCGGAGAGGCCTTCTAAACTTCCTCGCCTCGAGGTGGAGCCGCCTGGACACGTGAGTACTATAGTCCTCCTGGACTCCCCTGCGGAACCGATGTCGGGTCTTCTGAGTTTGTCCTCAGATTGACGACCTTGGAGCGCAGTATCACTGCCTTCTTGGACCAGCAGCGGGCTTTGATGACCGGCCTCGCCAGTGCATCTGCCCAGACCACCGGGACGTCGACGCCCAAGTCGACCCCGGCGGCCGAGTCGATCCTCGAGTCGATGCATGCTCGAGTCGATATGGTGGAAAAGGCTTCTCAGTCATTTTCCATGACTATGAGGGTTTTCCACACCCTGTCCCCTGTTACTTACAGGGTATAAGCCTTTTCTGCGTGAATGTCCAGAGTTTTTCCAATCCTGCAGGATTATGCTCTTTTTTCCTTACAGCTTGTCCTCATGGTATCCTACTCCTTTATGGACAGCACATATTCTACTAGTAACGCATGATACCCTTGTGTCCCTCCAGTGGGTCATCCTGGTATCTACTTCTATGCGTTTTCTGTCCAGTTACCATGTCAGAGTTCCACAAAACTCAGGACTTGCTGTTTACAGACTGATATTATCCTCTGTTTTTTCATGCAACCATCCTGGTTATTTCGCTTAATAGCATTGCTGCACCTTATTAGCCCGGAGGAATAGATTCTCTATATATCTTCTCAAGTAGGTTCCACCTTGTTATTAGATGAATCTTTCTCCTTCACATCTCTTATGTGGATGTTCTTCTAGGCATATCTCTATCTGCTTAGCTGCAGACATGTATCTTCAAACATACATATTCATGTATGTATATATCTCTATATATTCTGTAGATATATATGTCTGTAAGCTGTGTGTGCATACCTTATACCCCTTTATATACCTATATATACACATATACATATATATATATATATATATATATATATATATATATATATATATATATATATATATATATATATATGTGTGTGTGTGCATCTGTCCAGATGCTTCCTTATAAGTAGATATGTATTACATACTTATCTCCCTAACTGTCTATGCTATAAAGGTTTTCCCTCCTTAGAGGTTCCAAACACTGGACTTCCATATGTTCATACTGTTCCTCAGTATGTCGGTGATATTATGCACACAACCACTACTGTGGTACTGACAGCTTCCATTTTACTTTAACCTGAAGCATCATGCTTCAATGTCTTTCCTATCTCTCACCAGCTAGGAAAGACAGCGTAGATCTTCAGTAGTTCTGGGGTTCAGCCCTTCACACGTCTGTCCTCCTTGGGAATACGGGTTTTTTCCCATACCCCTTCTTCTCTCCAGGACTGGGCTAGTTGTCCAAATTGGTCAGTCTTCCTCTTTTACTCCTAATGTTAATGACTCAATAGCTAAAAGAGTTTTTCAGCTTTTCCCATAAAGCTTTCCACTGAAGACTTGCCGTTTTTATACTACCCCAGTTGACACCTGGGTCACCTGCCAATTCCAGATTTGGACCTTCACCCTCACTGCTGTGAGGTCACCTTGAGGATTCTCTACTGAATCCCCAGTAGACTCCATCACGCTCTCTCCTTCCTACAATTCAGTAGGTAAGATCGATTTTCTGATTGTTCATTAAATATTTTTAATGGTACTTATCATACATACCAAGGACTCCTCTCCTGTAGTCCTTAGCTTTGCTGTTTTTTCTTACAGCTACCTCTCCTTCAACTCCTACCCACCATCCCTCATGGGATGCCGGAGATCCATGTGTGGGAACTGCAGTCCTGATCCAGGGACACGCATTTTATGGGATCTCCCCCTGGCATCTATAGCTAGGGAGTCCCCATATGTGAAGACTCATTCCTGCTTGTTCCTGGAGATAGCACAGTTACTTACCTGTAACAGGTGATCTCTGGGAACAGCAGGAATAAGTCTTCACAACCCACCCACCTCCCCTAGGAGTTGTATCTATCTATCTTCCTTTCCTCTTTCTCTCCTTTTGTCTCAGCTATGAAACTCAACTGAGGGAGAGGCAGTGGAAAAGGCGGGAAGGCAGTGCGCAGGCGCGAGGGATGCTCCCAAAAGCTTTCTGATTGGATGCTGGGGAGCATTCCCGTGCAGGCTCCGTCGGTACCGACGTACCCATATGTGAAGACTTATTCCTGCTGTTCCCAGAGATCACCTGTTACAGGTAAGTAACTGTGCTTTATCCTTTGAGAGAAGGTGTTTGATTTTTTGGCATAGCTAAAACCTGCCACTGCTTTCTCTATCTGTTAGATGTGTGCAGAGAGAGAGAGTAGTCAAAGATGACCCCAAAGTTGCTAGCTGAGGAAAAGGAAGAATGTAGTGTCATCCACAGAAATAGAGAAGGGAGGAAGGGGGGAGGTGGGTTTAGACTTCTGAGCCAACAAACTTAAAGGTATGAAGGGTTCCTTTTTTTAAGGCAGTGCTAGAGATGTCCTTGGACTACTTTGAGCCCTTTGGGGCCTCTGTTGCAGGATGGGAGTCCTTCTAGGAGCTTTTGGCGGTCCTTCCCAAGGTGCAGCAAATAGGGGTGCAACTCTGTTTTCTTTTCCGTGCCTAATCAAGGTCAGAGATGTATTGGCTCCTTAAAGTTGTCTGCCTTCTATCCCTAAAGTCTCTGGTTCAGGACAGTCGGAGAATTATAATGTACAATGTTTGATTTATAGCAGTGCTTATAAGGGACTCCTTTTTAGTTTTCCTGCGGCTCTCCACGCATTTGGATAACGATTGAGGACGCTCTAAAGTACCTCCTACAATGGCAGGCTATTTTTCCCCCATACCATTGTAGGGCTTAGGACATTATCCCTGAAACATAGATACCCATGAAGGGAGGTTCCTTCTGTCATAACCTGGACCCTAGAGCCTGTTTTCGGACTCAGTCTCTCACTTTCATATGAGGTCCTTGTTCTTTTGGTTAGGGAATGCTTCTCACCATGGGGTTTTGCCACATTCCTATTGGACACAGCTTTAGCTGTTTTTCTGCTTCCATGTCTAGGCTGCCTCTTGAATTCCATGCCCTGTCTTTGGCCCAGATGCGGCAAGATTAAAAGAAAGTAAATTTGTGTTGTACCAACTTGTCCAAACCTTTTTTAAACCCAGCTACACAAACAGCTTTTATTACATCCTCCGGCAACAAATTCCAGAGTATGATTACACGTTGAGTGAAAAAATATTTCTCTTATTAGTCTTAAATAGGATCTCCAGGAACAAGCAGGAATGAGTCTTCACATATGGGTACGTCGGTACCGACGGAGCCTGCACGGGAATGCTCCCCAGCATCCAATCAGAAAGAAAGCTTTTGGGAGCATCCCTCGCGCCTGCGCGCTGACTTCCCGCTTTTCCCACTGCCTCTCCTCAGTTTTCGTTTTTCCACGGAACCGGCAGGACGACGTCCTGTCACCGTAGAAACTTTTCTCTTTAAAATCCTTCTTTTTTTGTTTTCTTGTGGTCGCGGCTGTTTATCCCGCTGATACCGGTACCGCCGGTGCTGTATTCTTTCTTTTCTAAACATTAGAGAAATTTTTTTCTTCTCAGTTTTTGTCTTAACTTTTGGGCCTACCAGGCCTTTCCCACATGGAGCCTTCTTCCCCTAAGAAGTGCCTTCATTGTGGAAACGTAGTTTTCTTTTTAGACTCCAATGCTTGGTGTCTAACTTGTTTGGGTCCTGACCCTTTTTTCCCTGAACCATCAGGCTGTACTATTGGGAGAAGACCTTCCCTTTTTCGAGTTTCCCTCGATACCGTTTTTCCTCCTGAGGTGCGGACACCGGTTTATTCTTCTCTCCAGGATCAGGTAACCCACAAACAGTCTATTAAGACTAGCCAATTCTTGAAGGGTAAGTTTCATGTTCAGCATGATGACGGCTCCGGCCTTACCCTCAAGACCTCTTTGGCAATAAAACCCCGGCGGGAGTCTTCGGGCTCCAAAGCATTCACGGGGTTTCAGGTTGTTCCTGGGGCTCACCCCTCACAGAACATACCTGAGCCGTGCTCGGGGGTGGTATCCGCTTCGAACGGTACTGATAACCCGGCACTGGCACCGGTGTCGAGTGTTCCACTCTTCACCAGGGATCGTCATCTGGTGTCCTCGGTACCTTCGGGACCGATCGATACAACCCAGATTGGCTTTCCTGTATCTCCGCCATGCTCGGGGTTGGTACCGGCTTCGAGCGGTACCGATGCCCCGGCATTGGCATCGGTGTCGAGTGTTCCACTCTTCACCAGGGATTGTCATCAGACATCTTCGGTACCTTCCGTACCGATCGATACCACCCTGATTGACTTTCCTGTATCGGCATCGCCGATACCACCACCGACGTCGGTACCTTCTAGGCATGCATCGATAGACTCGCTCCCTTCGATGCCGAGTCTAGAATCGATATCCAGTCTAGATGACTTGGTACCGACGCATTTGAGATTGCGCAGTACCGAGGATATTTGCCAAGCCTCTCGGGTTACCTCGGTACCGCTTCAGCCTCCGATACCTGCTTCGATGGCATTACCGTTCCCGATACCGGTATCGGTATCGATGTCGATTCCTGCAGTTCCATCGGTACCATCGATCTTTTCTATGCCTAGCTTGGAATCGATACCGAGCACCGACGATGCAGTACCAACTGCCTCGAATCAGAACTGTCAGTATCATTGTCCATTTAGCAGGATTCTTTTTCTGCACCAGTCCAGTGTGTCTTCTGGTGCTCAAGCTGCTTCTTCAACTTCAGCTTACCCAGGAATAGTTTCCACTGGAGATCCTTCTTTTCAGAAATTTCTCCTTGACATGGCATTCTTTCTTGCCATTCCTATCCCTGGCTCTACTCTTAACCAAAATCCTGCAGAAAGGGAAACTATAATGCTTCCTTTACATCATTCTTTGCAGGATCTTCTTCTGAGGATTTGGGAAGAACCTTTAAAGGATCCTTCGCCTTCTACAGCCACTGATGTTCTGTATCAGGTACCTCCCTCTCCAGGGTTTCAAAAAAACCAACTTCCAACATCGTTCCATTGTAGTGGAATCAGCGCTGAGGAAGGTAAGAAGCAAGAAGAAGCATTCTTCTTATCCGCCAGGTCGTGCATCTAAAGAACTTTGATGCCTTTGGACGTCAAACCTTCCAAACTTCTATGCTGGCTTCAAGGATTCTCTCATATATTTTTTATGAGTCTGACACTTCAGGAGGTCACAGAGAAATTATCTCTTTTGTTCCCTTTTTTGTCAGAACCTAAGGCCACTGACTATTCCTTGCTTCTTAATCATAGCAGGAATATCTCTTGGTTTCTTTCTCGTGCTTATCTAGACTCTTTTGAGTCTGTTAGCAGGTCCTCTGCTATTGCCATTGGAGCACGTCGTAAAGCCTGGCTGCAAGCTTCAGACTTGAGTAGATGGGCAAAACATATCCTGGGTAATTCTCCTTGCACTGGAGAACATCTCTTCAATAAGGAGGCTTTACGTCAGGTTGCTCATTGCTCCACTGACTTCCCTGGTTCTGGAAACCATCCTAAGCCGCCTTCTTCTCCAGGACGTAGGAAATGTCCTACCAAACCTTCTCTTCCTAGGAAAAGAAGGTTTCACCCTTCTCCTGCCCATCCTCCAAGCAAGGGACATCTCATCCTAGTCTGAAGTCTCCAGACTCTAACCAGTCTAACCATAATCAGAAACCATAGGTTCCTGTTTATTGTAATCTACAGTTAACTTCTTCTTAGTAGAAGTTTATTCTTCAAACTCTACACTGTTTTTTTTCTTTTTCTGTATGCTAACCTTTTAGGATACTTGTCCAATGGGGTACAGAATTCTCCCCTTCTTACTACTGGGAAGGGAGGTTACAACTATCCTATGATGATGTCTGTCCCCACATGGACATTTTTTCCTTCAGCTGACTTACCATATGGTAAGTTACCTTCCAACCCCCTCTCTTCCAGGGTTTCCCCTGCTTGAGTTGGTACCATACTGAAATATATTTCCTGTGTAGACTTTTTGTTATCCTTGATTGCATGCTCTGAACAACTCATCAGACAGGGACGGGAATATCCCTGCTCCCTTTGTCTGTTTTCTCTCTGTTTTCACACAGGAGAATCCCCTCTGCTGTTTTGTTCAGTTGCTCTGCATGCAGGAGTCCAGTGCTTATCCACCTTAGTACTCATTGCAAGCTATTTTCAACTATCTTGCATAATACGACTCACTTCAGATAATCTTCCCTAGCCATATCTTTTCCTAAGATGTGGCAACTCATCTGTCTTCAGTCTTACTTCTCCTGCACAATGCTCTCTGCAATCTTCAGAGAAGCTTTCTACTATGGGCCCTTGCTAAAGAGCATTGAACTTTGTCTCTGAGGGTTTTTCCATATAGTGGAAAAAGCTTATATAATCATTCCATGACTATAGAGATTCTTATACCCTCTTGTCTCCTGTTGAGATACAGCAGACAAGCTTTTTCTGCGTGAATGTCCAAGGAGTTCCCAATCTTGCAGGAATCTACCCTTTTTTCCTTACAGCTTGGCATCATGCTCTTCTGCTCCTCTTGGACAACGCATACTCTATTACCATACATGATATCCCTGTGTCCCTTGGCTGGGTCATCCTGGTATCTTCTTCTATGCGTTTTCTGTCCATTGGCAATGTCAGAGTTCTAGAGACCTCCTGACGTGCTCTTGCCAAACTGCTATTATCCTCTGTTTTTTCACGCAACCATACTGGTTATTTCACTGAACTACATTCCTGCACTGCAGAAATAGATTCTCTATATATCTTCAGGTGGTTTTCACCCCCTGTTCTTAGATTAATCTTTTCCCATCACATTCCCTATGTGCATGTTTTTCTGGGGCTCAGTGGCAGGCATGTATACTCAAGCTTATATTCATGTATGTTTATATCCTATACATACATATATTCTATAAGCTGTGTGAGTCATGCCCATCTATATCTATATCTATATCTATCTATATCTATATCAAATAATTGTGAGTCTGTCTCCCCATATTTGTCTTTTTTTCTAATTGTCCTCAGTGGTGGGTTCCTTACTTTACTCCATTGTGTGTGCCAATAGTTCAGGAACAGCCTACTAGCTAGTGACACTTAGGTTCCCGCCCACCCTACCCCTCACCTCACCCACCCCAGGGGCTACATTGCCTATATAGTGGTCACAGACGTGCCATCTATCATTCCAAACTTGGGTTAAAAGCCACATCGTATTCTTCTTTTCTTCTTCTTCCTCTTCTGGGACTGCATAAACATGTCGTGTATTCAGTGCAATAACTGCGGTACGTTCATTCAAAGACAGATCATTTGGAAACTAAGAGCTTGTCCTATATGTCTAAAGTCAGCTGCCATGCATGAAGAACTAACTCTACTAAAGAAAGACCTAGCTGCCATGCATATAGAAGTATCTCTACTGAGGGAGGAACTGGCTGCAATGAAGCGCACCTCTCCTAGGATACAAACTGAACAAACTCCACCACCGCTCCCACAAAGAACCAAACGCCCCAGGAACAAATGGATCACAGTGGGTTCTGGTAGATTGCGACCTGTAACACAAAGACATCCTATACATCAAGAGATATCCCTGCACAATGCCTTCTCTGCCTTGGCTAATGAGGATGCCCAATTCAAAGAACCTGAAGGGCCTTTAAATGAGTCAGACAATGCCCAATCCCCTGCTAAAGCACTAAATATGAAGAAAACCTCACCAAACAGAAAACTACTACTAATTGGAGATTCCATCATCAGAGGCACCAACTTGGGAACACAGTTCAAAGGAGAGAAGATAGTCATGTGCCTACCAGGCTCTTCAGCCAGCAGGAATACAAACCAAGTTGTTGAATTTCTTAGTGCAAAAAGTGAACATTCCAAACTTGATGTTATCCACCTAGGCACAAACGACTTGGCTAGGAACAGTGCCTCTACAGCCCAAAAGGACTTCCAATCTCTGGGGGAGAAACTCAAGCACGTTGTTAACACTGTTGCATTCTCAGAGGTTCTACCTGTTCTTGGTAAGGGGACAAAAAGACTGCATCGCATTAACAGCTTTAATACATGGCTCCAGACCTGGTGCAGAAAAGAAGGATTCAGATTTATTGGCAACTGGGACAACAGATGGATCAACAAGAAACTATACTGTGCTGATGGACTACATCTCTCTTCCACAGGGAAAAGAATCCTAAGTGAAAAATTCAGGCAGTATGTGGACATGCATTTAAACTAGGAAAAGGGGGTGACGGATGTGGAAGGTCAACATCTGCATGCCACCCCCAACAAAAGCAGAACAACATCAGAAACAGCCACGCTTTTAAACCACACGTCAAAAACATGTGGGAGGAAGTGGGCAGAACAAAATCAATGCAAAATACACACAAGCCGGGAAAGTGCTGGAAAGCAATGAGCACAAATGCTCGAAGCCTAGCCAACAAAATTCCAGACCTGGAAGCCCTAACAGTGGAAACAGACTTGGACATTGTGGCCATTACAGAAACATGGTTTAATGAATCACATGATTGGGATATAGCCATAGCTGGCTATAATCTATTCAGGAGGGACCGAGAAAATGGAAAAGGAGGAGGAGTAGCTTTGTATGTCAAAAGCAATATTAAAGCTACTGAAATGCAGGGGACATGGGGAAAAGAAGCGCTCTGGATTGCGTTGGAGAGAGGAGATGGCACTGTCATCCATATTGCTGTAGTCTATAGACCTCCAACTCAAATTGAAGAGAGAGACAATGAATTGATTAGAGATATTGCCAAGATAGCATCAAAGGGGGAAGCAATCATATTGGGTGACTTTAATCTACCTGATGTGGATTGGATTACTCCTTCTGCACATCTGGAAAGAAGCAAAAGAATTGTGGATGCTCTCCAAGATGCATTATTTAGACAAATGGTGATGGAACCAACCAGGGAAAGCTCAACGCTGGATGTAGTGCTCACCAACGGTGATAGTGTGTCAAATGTCTGCGTGAGTGCCCCTGTGAGCAACAGCGACCATCACACGGTGTGGTTTGAAATAAAAGCCATGGCACAGGCCAATCATAGCAAGCTCAGAGTCCTAAACTTCAAATACACTAACTTCAATCAAATGGCAGAGTATGTAAAGGAGGAGATGACGGGGTGGGAAGAGATAAAGGAAGTGGAATTGCAATGGGCTAAACTAAAGGAGGCATTGAAAGGAGCAACAGATAAATATGTAAGAAGAGTAAATAAAAGCAAGAGGAGAAGGAAACCTATTTGGTTTTCCAAAGAGGTGGCTGCTCATATAAAGGCAAAAAACACAACTTTTGCAAAATTCAAAAGCTTGCAGACAGAAGAACACAGAAATGAATACAGGATCAAACTCAGAGAGACAAAACGAGAAATAAGGATAGCAAAATCAAAGGCAGAGGAAAAGATGGCTAAAGATGTTAAGGGTGGCAACAAAAATTTCTTCAGGTATATTCGGGAAAGGAAAAAGATCAGAGTTGGAATTGCAGGACTCAGAAGTGCTGGGAAAGGACTCGTGGAAAGTGACACTGAAAAAGCAAAATTGCTAAACAATTACTTCTGCTCTGTGTTTACTAAAGAAGATCCTGGGGATGGACCAGCTGTGACTCTCAAATATAAAAATGGGAATGAAGTAGATACCACACCATTCACAGCAGAAGAGGTGTTAGAACAACTTGCTAAACTGAAAGTGGACAAAGCCATGGGACCGGATGGGATACATCCCAGGATACTGAAAGAGCTCAGAGAGGTTCTTGCAGGACCGTTAAAGGATGTCTTCAACAGATCCTTGGAAACAGGAGAGGTTCCTCAGGACTGGAGAATGGCTGATGTCGTACCTCTACACAAAAGTGGTGACAGGGAAGAAGTGTCAAACTACAGACCCGTGAGCCTTACCTCGGTGGCAGGAAAAGTAATGGAGGCGCTCCTGAAAGAGCGAATAGTGAACTTTCTGAAAACCAACAGCTTGCAAGACCCGAGGCAACATGGTTTTACCGAAGGACGATCTTGCCAGACAAATCTGATCGAGTTCTTTGACTGCGTGACCAGGGAACTAGATCAGGGGCATGCAATGGATGTCATCTACCTGGATTTCAGCAAAGCCTTTGATACTGTTCCTCATAGGAGGCTTATCAACAAACTCAGTAACTTGGGGATGGGTCCCAAGATGGTAAACTGGATTAGAAATTGGCTGACTGACAGACGACAGAAGGTGATTGTACATGGAGCTCACTCGGATGAGAGGAAGGTGATTAGCGGGGTGCCCCAGGGTTCGGTCCTGGGCCCGGCACTGTTCAATGTATTTGTGAGTGATATTGCTGAAGGACTGAATGGAAAAGTCTGTCTTTTTGCAGACGACACAAAAATTTGCAACAGAGTGGACTCCCCTGAGGGAGTGGTTAACATGAAGAAAGATCTACAAAAGCTGGAAGACTGGTCTAAAGCTTGGCAACTACGATTTAATGCAAAAAAGTGCAGTGTCATGCACTTGGGTAGCAGAAATCCAAGAGAAATGTACAAGATAGGGGGAGAAAGGTTGGTATGCACAGTTCAGGAAAAAGACCTTGGTGTGATTATCTCTGCTGATCTCAAGGTGGCAAAACAGTGCGACAAGGCGGTGGCAAAAGCCAGGAGGATGTTGGGCTGCATACAAAGAGGGATTACCAGCAGAAAAGAAGAGGTACTTATGCCACTGTATAGGTCACTGGTGAGGCCTCACTTGGAATACTGCGTTCAGTTTTGGAGACCATATCTTGCAAAGGATGTAAAAAGACTGGAGACTGTTCAGAGGAAGGCGACCAAAATGATTTGGAGCCTGCGTCAGAAGCCTTATGAGAAGAGACTTGAAGACCTAAATATGTATACCTTGGAGGAAAGGAGGCACAGGGGAGATATGATTCAGACCTTTAAATACTTAAAGAGAAATGATGAACAAACAAACCTCTTCCAAAGACGGGGAACCTGTAAAACTAGAGGGCATAACATGAAACTGCAAGGGGGTAAATTGAAAGGCAATGTCAGGAAATATTTTTTCACTGAAAGGGTGGTGGATGCTTGGAATGCCCTCCCGATGGAAGTGGTAGGGGCGAACACGGTGACGGAATTCAAGAAGGCATGGGACAAACACAGAGGATCCCTTTACAGAAATAGGAAAAAAAACAAAATAAACGGTACCATCTAACTTCCGAACCATATAACGTCTTAGGGGTGTCCTATATGGAGTGGTGGGTTTACCCCTGAACAAGGATATGGAGAGGGGTGGCCTGCGCGGAGCGACAGGTGCACCTACTCTTGCCATCTCGCTGGGCAGACTGGATGGACCATGCTGGTCTTTATCTGCCGTCAACTACTATGTTACTATGTTACTATCTATATCTATATCTATCTATCTATCTATCTATCTATCTATCTATCTATCTATCTATCTATCTATATATATATCTATATATATATATATATATAATATATATATATATATATCACACATATCCATCTTATATGTATGTATCCCCATATTTACATATATATATCTATATGTATCCATTGGGAGATGTCCATGGGACAATATGTATTACTTGCTCTCTCCCTAACTGTCTGTACTATATACGGTAGCTTTCCCTTCTTAAGGGATCCAGACAGTCACCTTGCCTATTCTCATATGGCTCAGTAAGTGGGAGCAGTTCTACACACAATTACTGCTGTAATGTCAACAGCTTCTATTTCTGTTCTAGATCTCCCTGTCTATGAGGTCTCAAACTTCAATGTCTTCCTATCTCTTACCAGCTAGGAAAGACAGTGTACATCTTCAGTATTTCTGAGTACACTTTTGTTCTCCTTGAGAATAGGGGCCTTTTTTCCATACCCCCTCTTCCCTTCAGGACTGGGCAAATTGTCTAGATCGGTCAGTCTTCTTCTTTTAGTCCTCAATGTTAATAACTCTGTACCTAAAAGAGTTTTCAGCTTTTTTCCATAAAGCTTTCCATTGAAGACCTGCCGTTCTTATCCTACCCCAGTTGACACCTGGGTCACCAGCCCGTTCCAGGTTTGGACCTTCATCCTCACTGCTGTGAAATTACCTTGCGGATTCCGCTACTGCATCTACAGTGCACTCCATCACAGTTTCTACTTCCTACAATCCAGTAGGTAAGCTCTATATTATGCTTGCTCATTAGATACTTTTAATGACACTTGACATACATTCTAAAGACTCATTTTCCTGTAGTCTTTAGATTCGCTGTTCCTGTACAGCTCTTCTCTATTCAACTCCTACCCCCCATCCCTCATGGGATGCCGGAGATCCACGTGTGGGAAATGCCGTCCTGTCGCAGGGATACGCATTTTATGGGATCTCCCCCTGGCACCCTCAGCTAGGGAGTCCCCATATGTGAAGACTCGTTCCTGGAAATAGCACAGTTACTTACCTGTAACAGGTGATCTCTGGGAACAGCAGGAATAAGCCTTCACAACCCACCCACCTCCCCTAGGAGTTCTATCTATCTATTTTCCTTTCCTCTTTCTCTCCTTCTGTCTCACCTATGAAACTCAACTGAGGAGAGGCAGTGGGAAAGGCGGGAAGTCAGCGTGCAGGCGCGAGGGATGCTCCCAAAAGCTTTCTGATTGGATGCTGGGGAGCATTCCCATGCAGGCTCCGTCGGTACCGACGTACCCATATGTGAAGACTAATTCCTGCTGTTCCCAGAGATCACCTGTTACAGGTAAGTAACTGTGCTTTACCCTGTAGCTTCATTGCGTGTCCTCTAGTCTTTCTATATTCTGATGACGGTAAACAATCTACATTTACCTGTTCCGCTCCATTCATTAATTTATTAGACCTCTTTCATATCTCCCCTCAGCCATCTCTTTTCTAGGTTGAAGAGCCCTAACCTTTTAAGCCTCTCCCCATAAGAGTATCCTTCCATCCCTTTTACCATTTTGGTGGCTCTTCTCTGTACGTTTTCTAATAATGCTATATCCTTTTTGAGATATGGCGACCAGAATTGCACACAGTATTCAAGGTGCGGTCTCACCATGGAACGATACAGAGGAATTATATCCTTTGTTTTATTTTCCATTCCTTTCCTTATGATACCGAGCATTCTGTTTGCTCTCTCGAGCATTCTGTTTGCTCTTTCGACCTAGTGTGGCTTATCTTATGTTCTTATTATGGTTCAGAAGTTAAGCCAGAAAGCAGAACCTGTAATGTCTGTTCTCTGTAGGCAGCGGGTGAATGCAAAACAAATCAAAGTGGTCGGAAAAGCACCTAAGCAAACAACAAAATCTAGGGTTCAGAAATTGGCAGAATTTCAAAGTTTTTTGTTGCTAATGCCTTGTCGAAGAATCAATGGTTATACCTGTAACCATAGTTTTGAGCTACTGTTCTTCAGATCCTCCATTATACAGAACCTAATTCCTAGTTAACAAAGCATTTGATAAGCTTTAATAAATGAGTTATGTATTTATTTATTTGGAAGCTTTTATATACAGCCCCTTCCAAGGATCAGGGGCGGTTTACATAAAACAAAGGAACCATACATTGAACATTTTGTAACATAACTTTTTACAATAAAACGGTTGAAACATGGTAACTATTTACAACTCAGAACACCATATTGGGGCTCAAGGTGGTACAGAGGTATATACATTTGCATAAAGTGTAAACGATAATCGTCTGTGCTTAAGAGGGTTAAGACTGGTATTGTATAGACAGGGTATTAGGTAGGATGGTCAGCTTGTGCCTGAGTGGCTTGATCAGAGGAATAGTCTAGGTTATAAAAGTGCTGAGTGAATTGGGGGTCGCGTAACAAGTTGACAGAGCTTTTTCTTTTTTTCTCCAGCTGAAGATCAGGATACCAGTAGGTATGAAGAAGATAATAGACAATTTGGTGGTTCGTATGGACAGGGAGGCAATAGAGGGCTTGGGGGATTTGACGATAGAAGAGGTCCTACAGGAGGAATGAGGTAAGTCACTAGATCTAGGGATTTTTACCTTTTTGTTTATGCATCTAAAACTGGTTAACTTCCACATTCGTACATTATACATACGGCTAGGGACCACATCTAGATGCAGGCTTCTACATAGCTGCTATCCATTGGGATTCTTATGCTACCACCTAGGAAAAACAGTAGGAATTATGCAATCTTCATCTCTTGCTCTTCATAGACTGATGTCAGGCTTGCTTCTGAGTGTAGGGCAGAGATCAGTGACCATCTCCTGTCACTGCCATATTTTAGTTACTGAGCAGTAGAAAACTTGCGAGTTGGTTCATTTAAAATGGGGTGGGGACTGGGAGTATGGGGTTTTTGTATTTTGTAGTATGCTTTAGGAACTGTTTACTGTACATAACTCCAGCTCTTGCTTTCATATTAGATTGAGTTGTTACCTTGTTAAAATGTGCAATTTACCTGTATGTAGTTTAAATTTCCATTTTAGGTGGTTCCCATAATCTTTAAGATTCTGTGGTATATTCAAAACACCTTTAAAGTGACAATTTCCTGTTCAGATTCTGTTTAATAGACCATACTGCTAAATAGATTCTCTGCTAAATCTTTGAAGTGTTGGAGACTAACACACACAAGGCAAATATTTTTCCATGGAAATGCAAGGGGTCATGATAAGCTATAAAAGGCATAAAGTCAGGAATAACTATTTCTTCCTGGAGAGGATGGTGGATTTAGAATGGTTTCACAAGAGATGTGGAGGAGGCCAGGACAGTCACAGATCCAAGAAAGCATGAGATGAGCACAGAGAATACAAGGATGTGAAGGTAAAGCCAGAGGGGAAGGAAGGTAGGTGCTGTGGTATTGCATCAGGAAGAGACAGACTAGATGGTCGTCATGGTTCTTATATGCAATCATTTCCTATGTATGAAAATATTTTCTGCTTTCCACATCCCTACCTTCAAGCAACTTTATTGGTATCCCTTGGAAAATAGAGTTTCTCCATGGACAAGCAGGATAGAGAGCCCTTATGTATGGATGATGTCTGGGTGGGAGCAGCTCTCCAGATCTATATTTTTCTTGAAACTATTGGAAGCGCTCTGCTGTCACAAGGGACTGGCTCAGTCTTTCATTTTCCACAGAGCCAGTAGGTTGGTTCTCCTCACATCCTCCTTTTTTGAGTAGTTATACAAATTTGTTGGCTTTTTCATGATCATTAATGTGTTTTCTTTGTTGCTGTCATGCAGTGCCAATTCTGGTTAGTATCTTAGATATTTTGTCAGTTAGGGTTTTTTTTCCCCTTTTCTGCACATTGCCTAGGCAGGCCAGAACAATGGCTTTAGGCACCCCAACCAAGAATAATTTTTCAAAATCAAGAAGTTTGTTTTTGCTATAGCTATATTTTTCAATGATTTTCCCAGAGTAAACTTTGGAGCTACCTCTGGTGACTTTGAACTACACATGAAGTACCTTGAACAAGTGCTGCCCAGATTCAGGATCACACACAAAATCCAATACATCCTCCCACCTCCTCACACTTCAGATGTACACAAGCATCTCTGTAAATAAGTTACCTATATTCTTTATCGCCCCTCCAGTCTAGTCCCAAACCTCTGGGTTGAGTACGTCCTCCCGCAGCTTGGAGACTGAGCATGTCACACTTTTTGGTGTCAGTAGCATAAGTAGCCCAGGGTCCGCCTCCACCATTCAGTTTACTCAGTCTCCACGCAGCGGAAGGAGGCGTGAGTCGAGAGGTCCAGACTCACTGGAGCAATGACTAAGTCAGGGGAGAGTTATAGATAGGTAGTTGTTTCTCTGATAGGGTGTTAAAGAAGATTATTTTAAAAAAAAAAGGGGGGGGTTACTGCCCCTTTAAATCGGAATGTTTTACTAGAAAAGTTAATTTGAAGTGATAAACCTGGTAGGTGGTCTGCCCCCTCTTCTCCCCCCTCTTGCGGCGGCGAGTGCAGAGAGTGAGGAGCTGTGTAGGGGTCTCCGGTTTCTGATCCCTATGATTGGGAGAAGAGCCGTGAAGACGTGCCACTCGGACAGAGCACACGCTGTGAGTTGTGCTCGGCAGCTGCATTAGCAGCAGAAGAGGCCCGTCGGCTGCAGGAGGGGTTGGGTGGCAAGCTGGCAGTTGGCCTTTCCTCGAGGTGCTGGTTTTTGGAGCGTTGGAGTTGTGCACGCCGGTCAGGTAAGCGCCGGAGGTGTCAGCGGTTTCGGCTGAAGGGCTTAGGAGCAGGTTCCCTTCAGGCGGACAGGCCTAGACTGCGTGGACATTTGCGCGGGAACCATTAGCCTGTGGGCAATGTTCCCTCTAATTTTCTGTAGGCTGTGTGCGCATAAAATATTAGCTGTGCAGCTTTTGAAGGAAGGTTAAATTTTTGTGTGCCACATAACGACACTCGGAGTTTTATACTTTAAAATTTGACTATACGTCAGAATACAGTATGTACACCACATTGATTGCACTAGAAAATATTGTAGAACTTGTGAAAACCGTAAATACACAACAACTTTTAAATTTTAAGACATCTGTGTTTTCTATCAGAATCAGAACCGTAATTTTTGTGCGCTCTGTTATAAAGTATGTGCGCTCGCTTGGTGAGGTGTGTGCGCGCGCACATGCGCACAGCTTAGAGGGAACAGTGCCTGTGGGTACTGAGCTTCGGGGGGCTCGTTTTGGGCGGTTAGTGAAACTGTTATTTTTTAAGAGTGATTCATCGGCTGAGGAGCTGATATAAAAAAAAAAAAAAAAAAAAGTAAAGTACATAGACGGAGTTGGTGTGGAGTTGGGTTGGTTAAGCAAGGATATTAGACACCATATATGCCTTCTAGGCCTCGGTGCCTCCTGTGTGGGGTCCGTAAAGGGGCAGTATCGGAGGCAGGCATGTGCAGAGGCTGTGCTCAAGAAGCCACCCTCGTGGAGATGGCTGAGTACAGTGACTGGTGGGGGGGGGGGGGGGCTGCTGATGGGGCAGAAACTTGGGCCTCTCCGGTGATGCCTCAGGAGCCGGTACCTGGACCTTCCTCGGCTCCAGAGGTCCCCTTACCCCAAGTGTCGATGCAAGGGGGATTGGGGGCTATATTTTCCCAACAATTTTTGTCATTGCTCCAGCAGGTTCTGGGTGGTTCAGAGTGTGGGATACCAGGGCCTACGGGAGCAGGGGTCCAGACTGTGAAAAGACCAGGGACTCCATTAGAGGGTGCAAAAGATAGTGTTGTGGTCAAAAAGACGAAACTGAGTGGACAGTTCTGAACAGATCGTGCCTGGCGAGGAACAGTCAGAGCTTTTTAGAGGACTTGGATATGGATCAGGATTTGGAAGAGGGGAGATACAGGAGCCGAAGGACCAGGCGAGGGTGGTCCGAGTGTTCCGGAGAGAGGAGCTTTCGGTGCTCATCACAGAAACGCTGAAAGCTTTGAATATGCTGAGCAAGGGCCAGGCAGAGGATACCTCTTTGGAGGATCCCTTATTGCAGGCCATTAGAAAGTCTCAGCCTGCGTTTCCCATTCATAGAGTATTTAAAGAAATGATACAGGAGGAATGGGACGCACCAGAAGCAAATCTTAAGGGTTCTAGAGTGATGTGGTTGTATCCGCTAGTGGAACCAGATAAGGAGATTTTTAAGTCCCTCAAGGTGGATGCGGCAGTTTCAGCCATAACCAAGAAGACAACGATTCCCGTAGAAGGTAGTGCTGCCCTTAAGGATTCTCAGGATAGAAAACAGCAGGTGTTTGAAGTGAACGCTCTGTCCATTCACGCTTCGATTTGTGGAGCGTGGGTGGCCAGGGCATGTCTGCGCTGGGCTCAGAGATTGAAAGGGCTGCAGATAGATGGAGCGATGGAAGAAGCGGCTCACATTGAGTCAGGAGCGGCGTATTTGGCAGATAGCCAATATGATCTGATTGAAAGACTAGAAAAGGGAACTGTTACTTCTGGAGAGAGATCTGCAATTGTGAGTATATATTTCTGGGAATTTTCTGAAAGGAATTCTTTCTATTAAAGCTATTTAATCTGTGAACCCACTATTTTTTTTGTTAAATCAGTCAGGGCCTAGTAGCAGTTTAAGTTTAAATTTTAAACACAGAAGAAAACTTTCTGGTTACATTAAATACCCAGCAGAGAGCTTGTAGTTTTAATTTAATAGTCACTCAGGGCCTAGCATCAGCAAAGTACTCTTTAGTTTAAATTTAAAACACAGAAGAGAGCTTTCTGGTTAAATTTAGAACCCAGCAGAGAGCTTGTAGTTTAAACTTCATAATAAGTTAAAGCCTAGCAGCAGCAAAGAGCTATAATTTAAATCAAATAAGAAT
Source organism: Ichthyophis bannanicus (assembly GCA_033557465.1). NCBI lineage: Eukaryota > Metazoa > Chordata > Amphibia > Gymnophiona > Ichthyophiidae > Ichthyophis > Ichthyophis bannanicus. The sequence goes on along the minus strand of CM066042.1, from coordinate 251,655,576 downwards.
ATAGCTTACCTCAGCAGCACAGGACAGGGTACTGTGTAGCAGCCCTCTTTTAATAAGTGTTAATCTCCAGAAACAAGCAGGAATGAGTCTTCACATATGGGTACGTCGGTACCGACGGAGCCTGCGCGGGAACGCTCCCCAGCGTCCAATCAGAAAGCTTTTGGGAGCATCCCACAGCACCTGCGTGCTGCTTTCCCGCCTTTCCAACAGTCTCTCCTCAGTTTTCATTTTTCCGCGGAGCCGGCAGGACGTCTTCCTGACACCGCAGAAACTTTTTTCTTTAATTCTTGTTTTCTTGTGGTCGCGGCTGTTTTTCCCGCCGCCACCGGTACCGCCGGTGGGTTTTTTTCTTTTCTTTTTCTCAAACTCTGGGAGAGATTTTCCTTCAGTTTCTGTCTTAAAGTTTTTTGGGCCTGCAAGGCCTCTCCATCATGGAGCCGCCTTCTCCTAAGAAGTGCCTTCACTGTGGAAGCACAGTTTTCTTTTTAGACTCCAATGGCTGGTGTCTAAACTGTTTGGGTCCTGACCCTTTTTCCCCTGAACAATCAGGCTACAATACTGTGAGAAGAGATTCCCTATTTCGAGTTTCCCTCGATACCGTTTTCCCTCTCTGGGTGAGGGCACCAGCCATTTCTTCTCTACAGGATCAGGTAACCCACAAACAGTCTGTTAAGACTAGCCAATCCTTGAGTGCTAAGTCTCATGCCAAGCATGCTGACGGCCCCGGCCTTGCCCTCAAGACCCCATTGGCATTAAAACCCCGGCGGGAGTCTTCGGGCTCCAAAGCATTTCAGGGGTTTCAGGTTGTTCCTGGGGCTCACCCCTCACAGAACATACCTGAGCCATGCTCGGTGGTGGCATCCGCTTCGAGCGGAACCGATACCCCGGCATCGGCACCAGTGTTGAGTGATTCACTCTTCACCAGGAATCGTCATCTGGCGTCCTCGGTACCTTCGGGACCAATCGATACGTCCCAGATTGCCTTTCCAGTATCGACAGCATCGCCGATACCACCACCGACGTCGGTACCCTCTAGACATGCATCGATAGACTCGCTCCCATCGATGCCGAGTCTGGAATCGATATCTAGTCTAGAAGACTGGGTACCGACGCGTCTCGGAACCGACCCTTATCGATTCCGGATACGCAGTACTGAGGATTTTCACCAAGGCTCTGGTTGCCTCGGTACCGCTTGAGCAGCCTCCGATGACTGCTTCGATGGCGTTATCGCCTCCGATTCCGGCACAGCTACCAGTATCGGTATCGATGTCGGTTTCTGCAGTTACATCGGAACCAGCCACTTCCATGCTTTTTTCTCCATCGCTCCTTTCTATGCCTAGTTTGGAGTCGATACCTGGCATGGATGATGCAGTACTGACTGTCTCAAATCGTGACTGCCAGCACCATTATCCATCTAGTGGGGCTCTTTTTCTGCACCAGACCAGTACATCCTCTGGTGCCCAGGCTGCTGCTTCAACATTTTCCTATCCAGGGATGGTTCCTATTGGAGATCCTTCTTTTCAGAAATTTCTCCTTAACATGGCAACATTCCTTGCTATTCCTATCCCTGGCTGTGATCCTACTCGAGGCTCCCCTGCAGAAAAGGAAAATATAATGCTTCCTTTACATCATTCTTTACAGGATCTTCTTCTGAGAATATGGGAAAAACCTTTGAGGGTTTCCTCACCTTCTACAGCAACTGATGTTCTGTATCAGGTGCCCCCCTCTCCAGGATTTCAAAAGACTCAACTTCCCCATCATTCCATTGTAGTGGAATCAGCAATGAGGAAGGTGAAAAGCAAGAAAAAGCATTCTTCTTATCCGCCAGGTCGTGCATCTAGAGCCTTTGGACGTCAAACCTTCCAAACATCTATGCTGGCAACAAGGATTATCTCTCATATTTTCTATATGAGTCTATCTCTCCAGGAGGTCACAAAGAAATTATCTCTTTTGACTCCTTTTCTATCAGAGCCCAGCGCTGCAGACTATTCCTTACTTCTTAGTCATAGCCAAAATATCTCTTGGTTTCTTTCTCGTGCTTCTCTAGACTCTTTTGCATCTGTTAGCAGAACCTCTGCTATAGCCATAGGAGCACGACATAAAGCCTGGCTTCAGGCTTCAGACTTGAACAGATGGGCACAACAAAGACTGGGAATTCTCCTTGTACTGGAGAAAATCTCTTCAATAGGGAGGCTTTACGTCAGGTTGCTCATTGCTCCACTGACTTCCCTGCTTCTGGGAGCCATCCTAAGCCTTCTCCTTCCCCATTCAGTAGGAAGTGTCCTACCAAACCTTCTTTTCCTAGGAAAAGGTTTCACTCTTCTCCTGCCCATCATCCAGATGTTCCCAAGCAGGGGACACTTCGCCCTGGTCTGAAGAATCCAAACTCTAGCCAAGCTACACAAACCCAGCAACCATAGGTTCCTGAAGGTTACAACCTACAGTTAACTTCTTCCTAGCAGAAGTTTGTTCACTGTTTTTTCTTTCAAAACTCTACACATGGGAGCTGTCAGGATATTCATGTCTATGGGTCACATATTTCTCCTCTTCTTCCCACCAGAAGAGAAGTTAACAACTATCCCATGATAGCTTTCTGTCCCAACATGAACATTTTTTCCTTCAGCAGACTTACCACATGGTAAGTCACCCTTCAGCTCCTGTTTTTCTACCCCCTCATTCAGGGTTTCCCCTGAATGAGTGGTACCATATCACTGCAGAGCTTCTCTAGACTTTCATTCCAGTGTAGAGTTTTTTCCTTTGAATAAATTCCCTTCTTTTCTCTGGGCAGTTCATCAGACAGGGACAGGGATTCTCCTCTCCTTTTGTCTGTTTTCTCTGTTTTACACAGGAAGATTCTCTCTGCTGTCTCTTTCAACAGCTGCCCATGCAGGAGTTCCAGTCATTGGACTACTGGTACTTTTCCACAAGTTTCCAGTCTGTCTTCCACTACTTTCTGTCTAGCCTTCGTAGTGATTCTAGGATAGTGCTTCATCTATCTTGGATAATCCTAATCACTTCAGGCTTCTCACATTATCTTCTTTTCTTGCCATCTCCATTTTCTTGGATTTGGCAGCACAGCTGACCTACAGTCAGTTTTATCTCCTAATTCTCCTGCATAATGCTCTCTGCAATCTTCAGAGAAGCTTTCTACTATGGGCCCTTGCTAGAGAGCATTGGATTTTGCCTCTGATGGCTCTTCTATATGGTGGAAAAGGCTTATCAGTCATTTTCCATGACTGTGAGGGTACTCCACACCCTGTTGTCTCCTGTTATAATGCAGGATATAAGCCTTTTCTGCATGAATGTCCAAGGAGTTTTCCAATCCTGCAGGAATATGCTATTTTTCCTTACAGCTTGCCCTCATGGTATCCTACTCCTTTCTCCAGGACCAAGCAGGAAGTCAGTCCTCACATATGGGTGACGTCGGCGCCGACGGAGCCCTCGCGGAGCAATTTCCCCAGCTTTCAAAGAAAGCCTTTGGGAATTGCAGCGCGCATGCGCGATCCCCTTCCCGCCCAAGGGTGCCATCTTGCTCAGTCTTCTTTTTTCCGCGGAGCCCTACAGACGTAGTTTGTGATCGCCGCTGAAAAAGTTGATTTTTTCGTTCTGTTTTTTCTCGGTTTGACGCCATGTCCTTTTCCCGCCCGGCCTCGATACTCCGGTGTCGAGTCCGTTCACTATTTTTCGGTTTTTGTCCTTAGTGACTGGCGTTCCCGACATTTTTTTTCTTTTTCTCTGGCAGCACGGTATTTTGACCTCGCAGGGGCCCTTTTTCCCCCGATGGCTGCCAGCGGGTTTAAGAAGTGTGATCGGTGTACGAGACTTATGTCTCTTACCGACACACACGACTGCTGCCTCCGTTGCCTCGGACCCAATCATGACCCGATGATTTGTTGTCCGTGTAACAAAATGTCCTCGAAGGCGTTGAGTCGGCAGTCTCAAAAGGAGCGACTCTTCTCTGACTCTGCGTCCGGTCGGGCCCGGACCTCGTCAGAGGCTTCGACGTCTCGGGACTCCGGCCCCGAGCATCGTCGGAGTTCCTCTGAGCGGGGGTCTCCCGCCCGCGAACACCGTCAGAAGAAGAAACCCGCGAGGGTGGCGTCGGAGGACGCTCCTGGTCCCTCGAGGGCCAGGTCGCATAGCCCCGACAGCCGCCCCGGGTCCTCGGAGGCGGAGAGGCCTTCGAAGCATCCTCGTCTCGAAGTGGAGTCTCCTGGACATGTGAGTACTGTAGTCCTCCTGGACTCGCCTCCGAAGGAGCCGACGTCGGGCCCTACGCCGTCAGGGCCCGAGTCGGGGGCTGCTGGGTCTTCTGAGTTTGGACTCAGGTTGACGGCCTTGGAGAGCAGTTTCGCTGCCTTCATGGACCAGCAGCGGGCATTGATCGCTGGCCTCGCCGGCGCATCTGCCCCGACCACCGGGACGTCGATGTCAAAATCGACCCCGGAGGCCGAGCCGATCCTCGAGTCCATGCGGGCTCGAGTCGATCCTCGGCCACGGTCTCCCTCGGCCTCCCGTTCGGGACCGAGGTCATCGACGCCGGCCTCGGCGTCGGGGCGAAGGCCCTCGGCTGCTGCCCGCATGGAGCCGCTCGATTCCTTCTCGGAGGAATCGGGCTGGGACACGGAGGAGGACGAGTCACCCGGTTCTTTTCAGACTCGGTGCGTCCCCTCAGACTCGCCTGAGTCTGAGCCTCGGAGACAATCCCTTCCGGAGGATACCCGGTTCTCCGATTTCGTGAGGGATATGGCCAAGGCTTTGGCCTTCCCCGCGTATCCGGAGGAGGAGCCTCGAGCCGAAGAGCTCGAGGCCCTCCAGTATGACTCTCCCCCGAAGGAGGCTTTTACTGTACCAGTTCCTCCGATGCTGGAAAGACTTCTCTTCCGCATGTGGGAGAGCCCGGCATCAACGCCGGTATTAAGCAAGCGGGTCGATTCCATGTATCGAGTCCGCAAGAGCCCCGGGTTCCAAAAGGCACAACTACCGCACCATTCCATGGTGGTGGAATCGGCCATGCATCGACTCAAGAGTCAGAAGATGTACTCCTTGGTGCCTCCGGGTATGGAGGCTCGAAACCTGGATGCCCTCGGTAGGAAGTGCTTCCAGGGCTCTATGCTTGCTTGTCGAGTCCAGACATACCAGCTCTATATGGGCATGTATCTCCGGGACCTGGCAAAGGAAATTGCCGGGTTCTCTGCTGGTCTCTCCGAGGAACCTTTGCAGAGATTCCAGGCCTTGTCCACTGGTATTCGTGAGTGCTCGAAGTTTATTTCTTGAGCAGCCTACGATGGCTTCGAAGCACTGTAATCATACCTAATATGTAATACAATTGATTTGTACATAGTTTCCTAAGTTTGCTATAAACCTGAATGTGAATAGTTCCCCAAGTTCTCATCCATGTTAACTCCCCGTTTTATGTAAACGACGGCCAATGTATCTGGTCAAGTGTTCTATTGTTTTGATGTAAACCGCGCTGATGACAAATAGCGCGGTATATAAGAAATGTTAAATAAATAAATAAAATAAATAAATCGGCTCGAGTAGTCGGGGCCGGCATCGGTGCCCGCCGACAGGCTTGGCTTCAGTCATCCGACCTTGAGCCATGGGTGCAGGACAAGTTGGTCGATGTCCCCTGCAGAGGTGAAAACCTCTTTGGCAAACCCATGGCTGAAAAGGCTGCAGAACTCGAGTCCGAGACTCTAACCAGGACTCGCCTGTCCAGGAAGACCTCTGCCCCTTCCCAAAAAAGGAAGGGCTCGTGGAAAAAGCCCTTTTACCCGAGGAAGGTGTCTGCCTATAAACAACACCACCCACCATATCAAGCCTCAGCAGCTCCCCATCAGGGTCAGCAGGCTAAGGGACAGGGTAATGGGTCCCGTAGGCAGAAGGCCCCCAAGCCCACTACACTGGCCCCTGCTCAGCAGGGTGGGGTTTTTTGACTCTGTCAGCATAGCCTCATCCCCTCCTCTGGTTTCTCTCAGCACAGGAGGCTGGCTGGTCCACTTTGCCCACAGGTGGTCAGCCATCACATCAGATACCTGGGTGCTTCATATAGTTCAGAAAGGCTATCTTCTACACTTTCATCAGGTACCTCCCTCCTACTTTCCAGGGGAGCCTCTAAGACCCCCTCTGCACAGGGACTTACTCCTTCAGGAGTTGGCAAGTCTTCAGGAACAGGCTGTGGAACCAGTGCCCCACCACCTAAGGGGTCAAGGCTTTTATTCCAGATACTTTCTGATACCAAAACGAACAGGAGGCCTCCGACCCATCCTGGACTTGCAATACCTCAACAAGTTCCTGCAAAGGGAAAAGTTCAAGATGCTTACCCTTGGAATCCTTCTGCCCTACTTCCAGCAGGGAGATTGGCTATGCTTCTTGGATCTAAAGGATGCTTATACTCACATCCTTATCCATCCGTACCACCGACAATATCTGAGATTTGTTGTGGCAGGGAATCATTATCAGTACAGGTACTGCCCTTTGGCCTATCCTCCGCTCCCAGGGTGTTCACCAAATGCCTGGCAGTGGTTGCAGCCTTCCTCAGGCTTCAAGACCTCTTCGTCTTTCCCTACCTGGACGACTGGCTCATCCGGGCACAGTCTTCCCTAGAGGTCACTCAGGCCACTCATCGCACAGTGGCTCTGCTTCAGCACTTGGGGTTTGTCATAAACTTCGCAAAGTCCACTTTGCTCCCCTCTCAAGATCTCAAATTCATAGGAGCACGGTTGGACACTCTGCAGGCTCGTGCCTTCTTGCCTCTGGAATGGGCCAACCGGCTCATAGCTCTGGCCGGCAAGTTCTGCAGCACGTCACCGGTCTCTGCCAGACAATTCCTGCAACTGCTCGGCCATATGGCCTCCACGGTCCATGTCACTCCGAATGCCCGTCTACATATGAGGCCTGCTCAGTGGAGCCTTCGCACTCAATGGCATCAAGCCACAGGGAGCCTTGCGGACTTAGTACAGATCTCCGACCGTCTGGTCTCCTCTCTGCAATGGTGGCTTCATCTGCCCAATCTGGTGCTCGGCATGACCTTTCAGTCTCCTCCGCCTTCCCAAGTGCTGACGACCGATGCCTCTCTTCTGGGATGGGGAGCACATTGCCAAGGGACATGTACTCAAGGCCCTTGGACCCCTTGGGAGGCTGCTCAACAGATCAACTTCCTGGAGCTCCGGGCGATCCGCCTAGCTCTACGAACCTTCTCGCACCTCACTTATCACCAGTCTGTACTGGTCCAGACGGACAATCAGGTTGCCATGTTCTATGTGAACAAACAGGGGGGCACCGGCTCCCTCCTTCTGTGCCAAGAGGCTCGGAGGCTGTGCTCTTGGGCGGTCGGCCATGGCATCCTCCTCAAAGCTGTTTACCTGCCAGGACAGGAAAATTACCTAGCCGACAAACTGAGCAGGATTCTGCAGCCACACGAGTGGAGGTTACATCCGTTGGTGGTTCAGCGGATCTTCCTCCGGTGGGGCCTCCCCACCATGGATCTTTTTGCCAGTCCTCTGAACCGGCAACTTCCCAGGTTCTGCTCCAGGCACCCGCATCCTCGCCAAGTAGCGGCGGATGCTTTCCTCATCCCGTGGTCCACGGGCCTACTGTATGCCTTCCCTCCCACGCCGCTTGTCTCCCGGACACTTTTCAAAGTTCTCCGGGACAAGGCCTCGGTAATCCTGGTACCACCCAGGTGGCCGAGACAGCCATGGTTCCTGCTTCTGCTACAACTGGCGGTGGACACCCCTCTTCCTCTGGGGTTTCAACCCGATCTCCTAACTCAGAATCAGGGCACTCTCCTGCACCCCAACCTCCGGGCCCTTCAACTGATGGCCTGGCTGCTGAAAGGGTAGTCCTAGCTCCGCTCCTACTGCCTCCAGAGGTGGAAGCTGTCCTCCTGGCTTCCAGGCGACCCTCCACCCGGAAGTCTTACGCCCTTAAATGGCGTCGCTTCTCCGTCTGGTGTTCTCAGCAGTCTGAGAACCCCTTCTCTTGTTTGGTAGCGGTGGTACTGCAATACTTGATTCACTATCCAATCTAGGACTCAAGTCCAACTCTGTCAGGGTCCACCTCAGTGCTCTTTCTGCACATCACTCGCCGGTGGACGGCAAACCTCTTTCCGCACACCCCTTGGTGGCGCGTTTTCTCAGATGCCTACTTCTGCTTAAGCCTCCTTTGCGCCCTCCGACGCCTGACTGGGATCTCAATGTGGTCTTACAGCGGCTTACCTGTCCGCCTTTTGAACCTATGGCTACCTGCCCTCTTTGTTTCCTTTCATGGAAAACGCTCTTCTTGGTAGCCCTTACCTCCGCTAGACGCGTTAGTGAACTACAAGCCCTGGTCTCTGAACCTCCTTACACTAGGTTCTACAGGAATAGGGTAGTCTTACAGACTCACCCTAAGTTCCTTCCTAAAGTGGTTTCTCCTTTTCATCTCTACCAAGAGGTGGTTCTTCCAACCTTCTTTCCCAGGCCACATACCAGCCGGGCTGAGACGGTTCTGCATACCCTGGACTGTAGGAGAGCCTTATCCTTCTACCTTGACCATACGCGGGAGCATAGAAAAGCTGTCCAGCTTTTCGTTTCTTTTGACCCCAATCGTTTGGGGATGCCTGTCTCCAAGCGTACTTTGTCCATCTGGGTAGCTGACTGTATCGCCTGGGCGTATGGGGCAGCTGGCCTCTCCTTAGAGGGTCGAGTCACGGCTCACCGTGTCAGGGCGAAGGCTGCGTCTGTGGCTCACCTCCGCTCTGTTCCGTTGGCAGACATCTGCCGGGCCGCTACTTGGTCTTCAAACCAGACTTTTGCAGCTCATTACGGCCTGGAGAGGGAGTCCCGCAGGGACAGTGCTTTCGGACAGGCAGTCCTCCACAATCTCTTTGAGGTCTAGGCAACTCCTACCCTCCGGCCCTGGTGTTGGGCTACTGGCCGGATTCGTATTCAGAGAAGATTCCTTCCTTCTGTACTGCTGAACTAGAGGGAGCTCATTTTTCGCCTTGAGGTCTCCGGTAGCCTTAAGCTTGGGAGTCCCATATGTGAGGACTGACTTCCTGCTTGGTCCTGGAGAAAGAATAGTTACTCACCTGTAACAGGTGTTCTCCAGGAGCAGCAGGAATCGGTCCTCACAACCCTCCCTCCTCCCCTTGGAGTTGCAATCATCCTTATCCATTGTTTTGCTAACTTTTTTGCTGTTTTTCGCTATGTCATCAGACTGAGCAAGATGGCACCCTTGGGCGGGAAGGGGACCGCGCATGCGCGCTGCAATTCCCAAAGGCTTTCTTTGAAATCTGTGGAAATTGCTCCACGAGGACTCCGTCGGCGCCGACGTCACCCATATGTGAGGACTGATTCCTGCTGCTCCTGGAGAACACCTGTTACAGGTGAGTAACTACTCTTTATAGACAGCACATATTCTACTAGTAACGCATGATACCCCTGTGTCCCTCCAGTGGGTCATCCTGGTATCTCCTCCTATGCGTTTTCTGTCCATTTACCATGTCAGAGTTCTACAAAACTCAGGACTTGCTGTTTACAGACTGATATTATCCTGGTTGTTACACTGGATAGCATTCCTGCACCTTCTTAGCCCGGAGCAATAGATTCTCTGTATATCTTCTCAAGTAGGTTCCACCTTCTTGTTATTAGATGAATCTTTCTCCTTCACATCTCTCATGTGAATGTTCTTATGGGCATATCTCTATCTGCTTAGATGCAAACATGTATCTTCAGACATACATATTCATGTATGTGTATATCTCTATATATTTCTATAGATACATATGTCTGTAAGCTGTGTGTGCATAGGTTATGCCCCTATATATATAGGGGCATAACCTATATATATATATATATATATATATATATATATATATATATATATACATACATATACATATACATATAAACATACACACACACACACATATATATATATATATATACATACACACATATAGATACACATTTCTCCAGGACCAAGCAGGAAGTCAGTCCTCACTTATGGGTGACGACGGAGCCCTCGCGGAGCAATTACCCCAGCTTTCGAAGAAAGCCTTTGGGATTGCAGCGCGCATGCGCGGTCCTCTTCCCGCCCAAGGATGCCATCTTGCTCAGTCTTCTTTTTTCCGCGGAGCCCTACAGACGTAGTTTGTTACCACCGCTGAAAAAGTTGATTAATTCTTTGTTTTCTCGGTTCGCGTGTCCTTTTCCTGCCCGGCCTCGATTTTTCCTTATCGAGTCCGTTCACATTTCTTTTTTTTAGTTTTCAATTTTTAACTGGCGTTCCCGCCACTTATTTTCCACCCCTGGCGGCTCGGTCTTTCGACCTCACGGGGGCCCTTTTTCCCCCGATGGCTGCCAGCGGGTTCAAAAAATGTGATCATTGTTCTAAATTAATGTCTCTTACAGACACGCATAATTTCTGCCTCTGTTGCCTCGGACCCAACCATGACTCTGGGAGCTGTGGTCCATGTGGCAAGATGTCCTCCAAGTCGCTGAGGAGTCGGCAATCGCAAAAGGATAGAATCTTCTCTGACCCCGAGTCCGGTCCGGCCCGGACCTCGTCGGAGGCTTTGATGTCTCGTGACTCCGGCCACGAGCTCCGTCGGAGTTCCTCTGAGCGGGGGTCCCCTGGCCGGGAGCATCGTCGGCAGAGGAAACTCGCGCAGGCGTCGTCGGAGGACGCACCTGGTCCTTCGCGGGCCGGGTCGCATAGCCCCGCCAGCCGCCTTGAGTCCTCGGAGGCGGAGAGACCTTCTAAACTTCCTCGACTCGAGGTGGAGCCGCACGTGAGTACTATTGTTCTCCTGGACTCCCCTATGGAACCGTCGTCGGGCCCGATGCCGTCGGGGCCCGAGTAGGTGGCTGCCGGGTCTTCTGGGCTTGACCTCAGATTGACATCCTTGGAGCGCAGTATCTCTGCCTTCTTGGACCAGGAGCGGGTTTGGATGACCGGCATCGCCAATGCATCTGCCCAGACCACCGGGACGTCGACGCCAAAGTCGTCCCCGGCGGCCGAGTCGATCCTCGAGTCGATGCATGCTCGAGTCGATCCTCGGTCGAGGTCTCCCTCGGCCTCCCGTTCGGGACCGAGGTCGTCGACGCTGGCGTCGGCGTCGGGATGAACCCTCGCCCGCACGGAGCCCCTCGATTCCTCCACGGAGGCGTCGGACTGGGACACGGAATGGGACGAGTCGCCCGGCTCTTTTCAGATCCGGTGCGTCCCCTCCGACTCGCCCGAGTCGGAGCCTCAAAGGCGATCCCCTCCGGAGGATACGCGCTTCTCTGATTTTGTGCGGGATATGGCCAAGGCTTTGGCTTTCCCCGCGGATCCCGAGGAGGAGCCTCGCGCGGAAGAGCTCGAGGCACTCCAGTACGACTCTCCCCCAAAGGAGGCCTTTACTGTGCCGGTCCCTCGGATGCTGGAGCGGCTGCTCTTCCGCATGTGGGAAAGCCCGGCCTCAACACCGGTGTTAAGCAAGCGGATCGATTTGATTTATCGAGTCCGCAAGAGCACCGGGTTCCAGAAGGCGCAACTGCCACACCACTCCATGGTTGTGGAATCGGCAATGCATCGGCTTAAGAGTCAAAAGATGCACTCCTCGGTGCCCCCGGGTAAGGAGGCCCGTAACCTGGATGCCCTCGGTAGGAAGTGCTTCCAGGGTTCCATGCTTGCCTGCAGAGTCCAGACATACCAGCTGTATATGGCATGTTCCTCCGAGACCTGGGGAAAGAGCTCGCCGGGTTCTCGGCTGGTCTCTCCGACGAACCTTTGCAGAGGTTCCTGGCCTTGTCCGATAGTGTTCGAGAGTGCTCTAAGTTCCTTTCTCGGGCGGCCTATGACGGCTTCGAGGCGTCGGCCCGAGTAGCTGGAGCCAGCTTCGGTGCCCGCCGACAAGCCTGGCTCCAGTCATCCGACCTCGAGCCGTGGGTACAGGACAAGTTAGTCGATGTCCCCTGCCGAGGTGACAACCTTTTCGGCAAGCCCATGTCCGATAAGGCTGCGGAACTCGATCCCGAGACTCTCACTCGAATGTCCCGAAAGGCCTCCGCTCCCATGCAGAAGAGGGTCCGGGGAAGAAGCCTTTTTACCCGAGGAAGGTGCTTGCCTATAAGCAATCCCACCTTCAATATCAAGTACCGGCGGCTTCCACTCAGGGCCCACAGACTAAGGGTCAGGGGAATGGCCCCCGTAGGCCGCGGGCCCCCAAGCCCGCTACACAGCCCCCTGCCACGCAGGGTGGGGGTTTTTGACTATGCCAGCATAGCCTCTCCCCCTCCGCGCCCGTCGCTCAGCACGGGGGGCAGGCTGATCCACTTCGCTCACAGGTGGTCAGCCATAACATCCGATTCCTGGGTGCTGCAGGTGGTTCAAAGGGGCTACCTCTTGCATTTTCACCAGGTGCCTCCCCCCTACTTTCCGGGGGAGCCTCCGAGGCCCCCTCTGTACAGAGACTTACTCCTTCAGGAGCTGCAGGGTCTACTGGAGGAGCAGGCTGTGGAACCAGTGCCCCAACCTCAGTGGGGTCAGGGGTTCTACTCCAGATACTTCCTGGTCCCAAAGAGGACGGGAGGCCTCAGACCCATTCTGGACTTGCGCAACCTCAACATGTTCCTGCAGCGGGAAAAGTTCAGGATGCTTACCCTTGGAATCTTGCTGCCCTACCTCCAGCAGGGAGATTGGCTATGCTCCTTGGATCTAAAGGATGCCTATACTCACATCCTGATTCATCCGGACCACCGACAATATCTCAGATTTGTAGTGGCCGGGAAACACTATCAGTACCTTGTGCTGCCCTTCGGCTTGTGCTCCGCCCCCAGGGTGTTCACAAAATGCCTGGCGGTGGTCGCGGCCTTCCTGAGGCTTCAGGGCCTGTTCGATTTTCCTTACCTGGACGACTGGCTCTTACGGGCACAGTCAGCCCCAGAGGTCGCTCAGGTCATGCAGCGTACGGTGGCTTTGCTTCAGCACTTGGGCTTTGTCATAAACGTCGGGAAGTCCACGTTGCGCCCCTCTCAGGATCTCGAGTTCATAGGAGCTTGGCTCGACACTCTGCGAGCTCGTGCCTTCTTGCCTCGAGAGTGAGCCGACAGGCTCATGGCTTTGGCCGGCAGGTTCCACAGTGCGTCTCCGGTTCCGGCCCGGAGGTTCCTGCAGCTGCTCGGTCATATGGCCTCCACGGTCCATGTCACGCCGAACGCCCGACTGCATATGAGGCCTGTCCAATGGTGTCTCCGCACTCAATGGCATCAGGCCACAGGAGGTCTGGCGGACCTTCTACAGGTCTCCGACCGCCTGGTCTCCTCTCTGCAGTGGTGGCTCCACCTGCCCAACCTGGTACGGGGTATGCCCTTTCAGTCTCCCGCACCTTCCCAGGTGCTGACGACCGATACCTCTCTCTTGGGATGGGGAGCGCATTGCCAGGGAGCGCGCACTCAAGGCCTTTGGACTCCTTGGGAGGCGGCGCAACAAATCAACTTCCTGGAGCTGCGGGCGATCCGCCTAGCTCTGCGGACCTTCTCTCACCTCACCTCTCGCCAGTCCGTACTGGTGCAGACGGACAATCAGATGGCCATGTTCTACGTGAACAAACAGGGGGGCACGGGCTCCCTCCTGCTCTGTCAGGAGGCCCGGCATCTGTGCTCCTGGGCAGTCGACCACAACATCCTCCTCAAGGCTGTTTACCTGTCCGGGCAGGAGAATTGCCTGGCCGACAGGCTAAGCCGGGTCTTGCAGCCCCACGAGTGGAGGTTGAAGCCAGGCGTTGCCCAGCAAATCTTCCGCCGGTGGGGCTCCCCCACCGTGGACCTCTTTGCCAGTCCCCTGAACCGGCAGCTCCCCCGGTTCTGCTCTCGGCATCCGCATCCCCTCAGAGTGGCCCCGGATGCTTTCCTCATTTCGTGGTCCACAGGCCTACTGTATGCCTTTCCTCCCACGCCACTGGTGTCCCGGACGCTCTTCAAGGTTGCCCGGGACGGGGCCTACGTGATCCTGATAGCGCCCCGATGGCCGAGGCAACCCTGGTTTCCTCTGCTCCTGCAGTTAGCGGTGGACACCCCTCTCCCTCTGGGGTTTCAGCCCGATCTTCTGACCCAAGATCAGGGTACTCTTCTGCACCCCAACCTCCGGGCCCTTCACCTGATGGCCTGGTTGCTGAGAGGGTAGTCCTGGCCCCGCTCTCGCTCCCCCCGGAGGTGGAAGCTGTCGTCCTGGCGTCTCGGCGACCTTCTACCCGGAAGTCTTACGCACTCAAATGGTGTCGCTTCTCCGTCTGGTGTTCTCAGCGTTCTGAGGACCCATTCGCCTGCCTAGTGTTGGTGGTACTGCAATACTTGCTGCACCTCTCCGATCTAGGCCTCAAGTCCAACTCTGTCAGAGTCCACCTCAGTGCTCTCTCTGCACATCATTCGCCGGTGGAGGGCCAGCCCCTTTCCTCGCATCCCTTGGTGGCGCGTTTCCTTAGGGGCCTGCTTCTGTTTAAGCCCCTGTTGCGCCCTCCGGCTCCTGACTGGGACCTCAATGTGGTTTTACAAAGGCTTACTTGCCCGCCTTTCGAACCCATGGCTACCTGCCCCCTCCGCTTCCTCTCATGGAAAACTCTCTTCTTGGTAGCCCTCACCTCCGCTAGGCGCGTTAGTGAACTACAGGCCCTAGTGTCGGAGCCCCCTTACACTAGGTTCTACAGGAATAGGGTTGTCTTACGGACTCACCCTAAGTTTCTTCCTAAGGTGGTTTCCTCTTTCCACATAAGTCAAGAGGTGGTTCTTCCTACCTTCTTTCCCAGGCCACATACCAGCAGAGCTGAGAATGTTCTGCATACCCTGGACTGTCGAAGAGCCTTGTCCTTCTACCTTGACCGTACGCGTGAGCATAGGAAAGCTGCCCAGCTTTTCGTTTCCTTTGACCCCAATCGGTTGGGGTAATCTGTATCGAAGCGTACTCTGTCCATCTGGGTAGCTGACTGCATCGCCTGGGCGTATGGGGCAGCCGGCCTCTCTTTGGAGAGTCGAGTCACGGCGCACCGTGTCCGGGCGAAGGCGGCGTCTGTCGCACACCTCCGCTCTGTTCCGTTGGCAGACATCTGCCAGGCCGCTACTTGGTCTTCTAGCCAGACTTTTGCGGCTCATTACTGCCTGGAGAGGGAGTCCCGCAGGGATAGTGCTTTCGGACAGGCAGTCCTCCACAATCTCTTTGAGGTTTAGGCAACTCCTACCCGCCGGCCCCGATGTTGGCTACCGGCCGGATTCGTATTCAGAGAAGATTCCTTCCTTCTGTGCGGTTGAGCTGGAGGGAGCTCTCTTTTTCCAGCTTGAGGTCTCGGGTAGCCTTAAGCTAGGGAGTCCCATAAGTGAGGACTGACTTCCTGCTTGGTCCTGGAGAAAGAGTAGTTACTCACCTGTAACGGGTGTTCTCCAGGAGCAGCAGGAATCAGTCCTCACTACCCTCCCTCCTCCCCTGGAGTTGCAGTCATTCTTATGGTTGCTGTCTTCCGCTATGTCATTCGACTGAGCAAGATGGCATCCTTGGGCGGGAAGAGGACCGCGCATGCGCGCTGCAATCCCTAAGGCTTTCTTCGAAAGCTGGGGAAATTGCTCTGCGAGGGCTCCGTCGGCGCCGATGTCACCCATAAGTGAGGACTGATTCCTGCTGCTCCTGGAGAACACCTGTTACAGGTGAGTAACTACTCTATCTATCTATCTATATATCTATCTATCTATCTATATATCTATCTATATATCTATATATCTATATCTATATATATCTATATATCTATATCTATATATATCTATATATCTATATCTATATATATCTATATATCTATATCTATATCTATATATATATATATATGTGCGTGTATCTGTCCAGTTGCTTCTTATAAGTAGATATGTATTTACATACTATCTCCCTAACTGTCTATGCTATAAAGGTTTTACCTTCGTAGAGGTTCCAGACAGTGGGCTTGCATATGTTCATACTGTCCCTCAGTATGTTGGGGGTGTTATGCACACAATCACTACTGTGGTACTGACAGCGTCCACTTACTCTAGGTCTCGCTATCCCTGAAGCATCATGCTTTAATATCTTTCCTATCTCTCACCAGCTAGGAAAGACAGTGTAGATCTTCAGTAGTTCTGAGGTTTCAGCCCTTCACACATCTGTCCTCCTTGGGAATACTGGCTTTTTTCCATATCCCGTCTTCCCTCCAGGACTGGGCTATTTGTCCAAATCGGTCAGTCTTCCTCTTTTACGCCTAAATGTTAATGACTCTGTAGCTAAAAGAGTTTTCAGCTTTTTCCCATAAAGCTTTCCACTGAAGACCTGCCATTCTTATACTACCCCAATTGACAGATGGGTCACCTGCCAAATCCAGATTTGGACCTTCACCTTCACTGCCGTGAGGTCACCTTGAGGATACCTCTACTGAACCTCCAGTAGACTCCATCAGCCTCTCTACTTCCTGCAATCCAATAAGTAAGGTCCATATTGTGTTTGCTCTCTCAATATTTTTAATAGAATTATCACATATACCAAGGACTCCTCTCCTGTAGTCCTTAGGTAAGCTGTTTTTTCCTACAGCTCCTCTCTTTCAACTCCTACCCACTATCCCTCATGGGATGCCAGAGATCCATGTGTGGGAAGTGCAGTCCTGTTCCACGGACACGCCTTTTATGGGATCTCCCCCTGGCATCTATAGCTAGGGAGTCCCCATATGTGAAGACTCATTCCTGCTTGTTCCTGGAGATAGCACAGTTACTTACCTGTAACAGGTGATCTCTGGGAACAGCAGGAATAAGTCTTCACAACCCACCCACTTCCCCTAGGAGTTGTATCTCTCTATCTATCTTTCTTTCTTCTTTCTCTCTCTCTTTGTCTCAGCTATGAAACTCAACTGAGGAGAGACAGTTGGGAAGGCAGCACGCAGGCGCTGTGGGATGCTCCCAAAAGCTTTCTGATTGGATGCTGGGGAGCGTTCCCACGCAGGCTCCGTCGGTACCGACGTACCCATATGTGAACACTTATTCCTGCTGTTCCCAGAGATCACCTGTTACAGGTAAGTAACTGTGCTTTATCCTTTGAGAGAAGGTGTTTGATGATGATAGAGCTGATCAAATTGGTGGAGGGGTTGCGCTCTGTTAGAGAGGACATTGAGTCGGAAAGAATTAAAGTTTTGCAGGAAACAAAATTTGCTGTAGAATCTCTATGGATTGAAATTCCATGTAAAAAGGGGAAGGCGATGGCAGTGGGGGTGTACTATCGACCGCCTGGACAGAATGAAGAAATGGATGATGAAATGCTCAAAGAAATCAAGGAAGCTAACAAAAGTTACAGCGTGGTAGTATTAATGGGTGATTTCAATTACCCCGGTATCGACTGGGTCAGTGTCACGGCAGGACATGCTAGGGAGATAAAGTTCCTAGATGAAATAAATGACTGCTTCTTGGAGCAGCTGGTTCATGAACCGACCAGAGGGGAAGCCATATTAGACCTAGTCCTTAGAGGAACACCAGATCTAGTGCAAGAGATAAGGGTGTTGGGACCACTTGGCAGTAGTGATCATAGCATGATCGCGTTTGATTTAATTAGTGGAGGAGGGATAGTAAGGAAATCCACAGTACTACCTTTTAACTTTCGAAAGGGAGACTGATAAAATGAGGAAAACAGTTAAGAAAAAACTAAAAGGAGCAGTTGCAAAGGTTAAAGACGTACATCAAGCTTGGGTGTTGAAAAATACTATCTTGGAAGCCCAGACCAGGTGTATTCCACGCTTTAAGAAAAGTGGAAGGAAGTCCAAAAAACTGCCAGCATGGTTTAAAGGTGAGGTCAGAGAGGCGGCTGTTGCCAAAAAAGCATCTTTCAGGAAATGGAAAGAAGAGCCAAACGATGAAACCTGAAAACAGCACAAGCACTGGCAGGTTAAATGCAAGGCATTGATAAAGCAGGCAAAGGGAGAATTTGAGAAGAAGCTTGCTGCAGAAGCCAAAACGCGAAATAAAGATTTTTTCAAGTACATTCGTAGCAAAAAACCTGTGAGAGAGTCAGTTGGTCCTTTAGATGATAGAGGAGTTAAAGGGGCACTAAGAGGTGACAAGGCGATAGCGGAGAGACTGAATGAATTCTTTGCTTCGGTCTTTACTGAGGAAGATGTAGGGATGTTACCCATGACTGAAGTGGTATTTAAAGGTGCGGAAGAATTGAAGGAAATATCGATACATCGGGAAGATGTATTACAACTATTAGATAAACTGAAGAGTAGCAAATCACCTGGGCCGGATGGTATACATCCAAGGGTGTTGAAAGAACTGAAATATGAGATTGCAGACCCGCTATTAGTAATCTGTGAACTATCATTAAAATCATCGCTAATACCTGAAGATTGGAGGATCGCCAATGTAACACCAATTTTTAAAAAGGGTTCCAAGGGTGATCTGGGAAACTACAGACCGGAGAGCCTCACGTCAGTACCGGGAAAAATGGTAGAAACCATCATAAAGAATAAAATTACTCAGCATGTAGATAGTCATGGCCTAATGGGAGACAGCCAACATGGCTTTAGACGAGGAAGATCTTGTCTTACTAATCTGTTATGTTTTTTTGAAAGTGTGATTAAACAGGTGGACAAAGGTGAGTCGGTTGATATAGTGTATCTAGATTTTCAGAAAGCCTTTGACAAGGTTCCTCATCAGAGACTTTTGGCAAAACTAAAGAGTCATGGGATAGGAGGCAGTGTACTAGTGTGGATCAGGAACTGGTTAAAAGATAGGAAGCAGGGGGTTGGGCTAAATGGCCAATTTTTCCAATGGAGAAAGCTGAATAGTGGTGTACCCCAGGGATATGTGCTGTGTCCGCTGCTTTTTGACATATTCATAAATGACCTGGAAAGAGGAATAACGAGTGAAGTTATCAAATTTGCAGATGACACAAAACTATTTAAAGTTGTTAAAACCCAAGAGGATTGTGGAAAATTGCAAGAGGATCTTGATAAATTGGAAGACTGGGCATCAAAATGGCAGATGAAATTTAATGTGGACAAGTACAAAGTTATGCACCTAGGGTAGAACAACCCAAACTATGGTTACACGATGCAAGGTTCCATATTTGGAACCACCACCCAGGAAAAAGATTTAGGCGTCGTTGTGGATAACATGTTAAAACCCTCGGCCCAGTGTGCAGTGGCAGCCAAGAGAGCAAATAGAATGCTAGGTATCATAAGGAAAGGAATGGAAAATAAAACAAAAGATATTATAATGCCTCTATACCGTTCCATGGTGAGACCGCACCTTGAATATTGTGTGCAATTCTGGTCACCGTATCTTAAAAAGGATATAGCGTTATTAGAAAAGGTTCAGAGAAGAGCCACCAAAATGGTAAAGGGGATGGAAGGATACTCTTATGAAGAAAGGCTAAAAAGGTTAGGCCTCTTTAACCTGGAAAAGAGACAGCTGAGGGGAGATATGATAGAAGTTTATAAAGTAATGAACGGTGTAGAACCGGTAAACGTAGATCGATTGTTTACGTTATCAGAATATAGAAAGACATGGGGACATGCAATGAAGCTACAGGGTAAACTATTTAAGATTAATAAAAGAAAATATTTTTTCACTCAACGTGTAATCAAACTCTGGAATTTGTTACCGGAGGATGTAGTAAAGGTTGTTAGTGTAACTGGGTTTAAAAAAGGTTTGGACAAGTTCCTGGAGGAAAGGTCCATAAACCATTATTAAGAAGGGACCCAGGATATCAATGCTTGACTCAGTATAAGCATTGCGGAACCTGTGTCTTTTGGGGAAACTGCTAGGTACGTATGACCTAGATTGGCCACTGTTGGAAACAGGATACTGGGCTTGATGGACTTTGGTCTGACCCAGTATGGCATATCTTATGTTCTTATGCTCTTATGTAGAGGTCTGTCTAAAAGCATGGCGTCAGTAGTGACGGCGCAGAGGTATTTCTGGCTACATAATGGGGCGGCGGATGCAGCCTCTAAGGCGAGACTAGGCAAGCTGCCCTTTAGAGGGAAGCTCCTCTTTGGGGGCGATCTGGAGAAGCTAGTAAAGGACTTAGGGGAGTCGAAGGGGGGCAGGTTGCCAGAGGACAAGCAGAAGCAAAATCGTCCTATGGCGCCCTCCAAAATTCAGCAGAGGGAATTTCGGTGTTTTTGCCAATCAAAGTTTGGTCAGTTTTCAAAGAGGACATTCCCAGTATAGATCCCCGGGGTTTTGAGGTTTTAGGGGAGCAGGCAGAGGTTTCGGGGGCCCTGCCTCCTCCAACATTAAGAAACCACAATGAAGGGGCGAGGGTCCAGGCAGGATTGGTACCAGTCAGAGTTCGTTTAAGAGACTTATTTCCTGCCTGGGCCCAAATAACATCAGAGCGATGGGTGTTGGAAGTAGTGCAGAAAGGTTATGCGCTCGAATTCCAACGTCCAGTGAGAGACGCTTTCGTTCAATCTCCTTGCAGAATGGGATTGAGCAAAAGGGAAGTTCAAGGGACGTTGGACAGGTTGTTAGCGTTACCTGCGGTAGTACCAGTTCCGCCGGACCAATGCGGCTGCGGTCGATACTTAATATATTTTGTAGTGCCCAAAAAGGAGGGCACCTTAAGACCAATTCTAGATCTGAAAAGAGTGAACAGGTGCCTTCGGGTTTCTCATTTTTGCATGGAAACGTTGAGATCGGTGATAGTGGCGGTTCGACAGGGAGAATTTCTCACGTCATTGGATCTCTCAGAAGCCTATCTGCACATTCCGATAAGTTTGGAGCATGAATGATTCCTTCGTTTTGCGGTTCCCAGAGGGCACTATCAGTTCCAAGCGATGCCGTTTGGGTTGGTGACGGCACTCAGGACGTTCACCAAGGTTATGGTGGTGGTAGCAGCGGCGTTGCGCAAGGAAGGAGTGTTCACCCTTACTTAGACGATTGGTTGATTCGGGCGAAGTCCAAAACGAAAAGCGAAGCAGCAACGCGCCGAGTGGTGCAGTTCCTACAATCCCTAGGTTGGGTAGTAGATGTAGCAAAGAGCAAGTTGGTGTCATCACAGCAGTTGGAGTATTTGGGAGCTCGATTCGACACGGACAGAGGCAGAGTGTTCCTGCCTCAGGCCAGGATTCTGAAGTTACGGTGCTTAGTTTGGGAGTTCCTGGGAAAGCAGGCTCTGTTGGCATGGCAGTATTTACAGCTTTTAGGGACAATGGCAGCCACGCTAGAATTAGTGCTGTGGGCCAGGGCATCTATGAGACCACTGCAAAGAGCATTGCTCCGGAGGTGGTCTCATCAGTCCGATCAGTTGTCCCAAAGGATTGTTTGTCCACAAGATGCTAGGAAGTCTCTGCAGTGGTGGCTCGTTCCGGGGTCTCTGGAGAAAGGGATGCCTTGAGTCTCTGAGTTGGAAGGCATTGATGACAGATGCCAGTCTGTTCGGCTGGGGAGCGCACTTCGAGGGTCGGTACACACAAGGTCAGTGGACAGTGCAGGAGAGGACTTGGTCAAACAGGTTGGAATTGAGAGCGGTTACCTTGGCGCTACAAGCATTTCAAGAGCAGCTGCAGGGAGGTCCGATTCGAGTACTGTCGGACAATGCTACGGCGGTGGCATACATCAATCGTCAGGGCGGCACCAGCAGTGTGGCGTTGGAGGAAGAAGCAGACGGGCTACTTAGTTGGGCCGAGTCACACATAGAAGCGCTTTCGGCGGTACATGTGGCAGGAGTGGACAATGTGACAGCAAATTTTTTAAGTCGAGTCAGGGTGGACCCAGGAGAGTGAGTACTCCATCCAGAAGTCTTCGAATTGTTGGTGCAGAGATGGGGGCTGCTGGTGATGGATCTCATGGCTACGTTCGAGTCGGCAAAGGTGGAGAGATTCTTCAGCAGGCGGAAAGAACGGATGTCCAAGGGCCTGGATGCTCAATGCAACAATGGCTGGAAGAAAACCACCTGTACGTATTTCCTCCGTGGGTGCTTATCAGTCGAGTTCTGCAGCGAATAGAGAGGCACAGGGGGATGGTTCTGCTCATAGCGCCGGATTGGCCAAGGAGGCCGTGGTATGCCGACTTGGTGTGTCTTCTGGTGGAACCGCCGTGGAGGCTACCAGGCAGGAGGGATCTACTGAGGCAGGGCCCGTTAAGTATGCTGTAGGTGGATCGGTTTTCGCTTACAGCTTGGCTCTTGAGAGGGCAAGGTTGAGGGCCAAGGGTTACTTGATGGCAGTGATTGCTATATTACTGAAGTCTAGGCGGAGGTCGACTTCTATGGCATGCATTTGGGTTTGGCGACTGTTTGAATCTTGGTGCGAGGATTGGCAGTTGAAAGCATTCAAGGTCGCAATTCCTCAGATACTGGCTTTTTTACAGGATGGATTTGATAAAGGTCTAGCGGCGCCTTTGCTTAGGGTACAGTTGGCTGCACTTGTTATAGAGGGAAGGTGCAGGGACTAATGCTTGGTTCTCATCCAGATGTGAAACGGTTCTTAAGAACAGCTTCCTTAATTAGACCGCCCTGCAGGATGTCTGTGCCGGGCTGGGATCTGAACGTGGTGCTGGAAGCGCTCGTGAGAGTGCCCTTTGAACCATTGGTAAAGGCAACTTTGAAAGATCTCACTCTAAAGGCAGTGGTGTTAGTTGTGATTGCTTCTGCGAGGAGAATTTCGGAATTGCAGGCGTTGTCCTGTAGGGAACCCTTTTTGACCTTTGATAGCAAGAAGATAGTGCTAAGGACAGTGCCTTCCTTTTTGCCTAAAGTGGTGTCCTCATTTCATGTCAATCAGGTAGTCTCCTTGCCAGTATTTAAGAGGATAGGTAAAGATAAATCTAAGACCAATTTGCATAGGCTGGATATCAGCAGAGTGTTGAGGAAGTACTTGTACAGAACGGCAGCATTTCGCAAAACGGACAGATTGTGCTGTTTGGGGGATCTCACCGGGGTGAACTAGTATCTAAAGCGTCATTGGCTAGGTGGATTAAGGAGACCATTGCGTCTGCATATATGTTAAAAGGAAGAGTGGTACCGACCGGGTTGAAAGCTCATTCAACTAAGGCGCAAGCGGCCTCTTGGGCAGAGGTTAGCCTAGTTCCCATAGCTGACATCTGTAGGGTGGCGACATGGTCGTCGTTGCATACCTTTGTCAAACATTACCGGATTGATGTTCAGGCGGAAGGGGATTCCAGATTTGGAGCGGCGGTGCTTCAGGCTAGTCTAGCAGGCCCCTCCCGTTAAAGTGTTCACTGCTCTGTTACATCCCCAGAGGTTCGGGACTAGACTGGAAGGACGATAAGGAAGGTGAAATTAGACTTACCTGCTAATTGTTCCCTAAGGAACTCCAGTCTAGTCCCGCATCCCTCCCTTTTAGGGCCTGCCGGAGGTGAGCCTGAAGCAGGAGCTACAGAGGTGGGCGGATCAGGAGGGTGGTTAGTTGGGCCGCGGTTAATGTCAGAAGTAGCGTGTATCTGGATGGGTGTCTTGGTGTGTGTCGACAAGGTCGTCTTCTTATGAAGTAAGGGCCTCTTACAGGGGCTCAGGAGAAGGCGGAGCGCACTTATCAGGCACACGGGGAGGACGTGCAGTTCTAGTTAACATGGAATGTTACCACTGTAGAGTTAGTCAGGATTTACAGTTAAAGTTGAAGTGGAAGTTGAAGTTTATGATCTGCTTACTTTTTGCTCTGGTGAGTCTGCTTTGTCAATAGATTACTGAATGGTGGAGGCAGACCCTGGGCTACTTATGCTACTGACACCAAAAAGTGTGACATGCTCAGTCTCCAATCTGCGGGAGGACGTACTCAACCCAGAGGTTCGGGATTAGACTGGAGTTCCTTAAGGAACAACAATTAGCAGGTAAGTCTAATTTCACCTTCCCCTGCATGAGCAATCCCTACATCTCTCCTCGAGTAATAACCGACTATTGTAAATACCCTATGTACTATGACCCTTCTGCATGGTTCTCCCCTTGTCTGTTTATCTTGTACCTCAAACTATGTAAACCGCTTTGATCAAAGGATAAGGCTGTATAGAAAACTTGTTAAATAAGATGTGCACCAAATGTGACAAGACCATATTTATTATGAATATCCATAAGTGGTGGTCGCAGTGTGTGGGTTACCCAACCATGATCCCTTTCATTGGTGTTGACAGATGTCAGAGAGGGCTCAAGGGTCATAAAGAGAAGCACATACACATTTTTGGCACCAGTAAGTCTGGTCCATCAACTTTGGCATCTGTTTCCATGGCCCCAGGAATTGCACTGGATAATATGGATGTAGCCAACATCAAAAGGACATTGGTCACACTCAGTGTTGAGCATCAGTGGAGCTCATTGGAAGGATTTGACCCTGTCTTTGAAAGAAAATGGAGTGCATCAGCTCATCGGAACACAATGGTGTGAACATTGAAGCATTGAGGGATCTGTTGTCTTCAAAACATCCAACTTGAGGACCATATCCTTATCTGTGCAGGAGGAGACACGACAAACACAAAGGGGCCGAAACCATCCTTTTGACATTGCTGGAATAACTTAGGAGGACATGGCCACATCTGTTGTAGCCCTGACGCTTTTAGCCAATGTCAGCCTTTTGAGGAGTCTCTCATGAAGAGACTAAAGGAATGGATGGAAGGCAGCAATCCTAAACTCATGCTCTGCCTGGGGGAGAAGTATCAGCACCATGGCATAAAAGGGACTCTGAGTCAGTGACTGACCAGTTCCTCCTCTGAAAGAAACTTCACCAGGACATCAGAGATCCTCTGCTCATCCACTCGCTCAATTGAGGTCCACGCCTCAAGAGGAGTGGAGGCAGACCCAGACTTCACATGAGATTTTTTGGGTCAGATTCAAGTGCTTTTGGGATACTGACCCTGACCAGCGGCACCATTGGTCTACCATCATATCATTCTCTGCCTCAGGAGCGAAAAAAATCGCCACCTGAGGAACTCCTTTTCATGAATTTTATGACCTGGCTTAGTCAATTTCATTTAAGTTAGACAAGGAAGAGCACAGGACAGAAAGATTGTAAATTTTCCAATTTTGACCCACCCAAAGAAGCTGTGACAGTGCCTGTTCACAGAATCCTGAAGGACATAGAGATGAGAGTGTGGGAGACCCTTTGTCTATTCAACCTACGAGGTGTGACAAAAAAAAGAAACGAGACTGTCCCATAAATGTCATTACAAAATCTACAGAGAAATTACGCATTGTCCCCTTCATAGTAATCCCCTCCAGAGTTAATGTACTTCTGCCACATATGGAAGCACTCAGTAAAGTCCTCCTCCTTGAAGTCCCTCAGCTTCCTCGTCACAGTGGCCTTGATCTCTTCTACAGAGGCAAAATGAGTTCCTTTGAGCACAGTCTTCAGCCTGGGGAAGAGCCAGAATTCACATGGTGCGAGATCTGGGAAATAAGGAGGGTGGTTGAGAGTTGTGATTTGTTGGCCAAGAATTTCCTCACACTGAGCGCGGTGTGTGAGGGTGCATTGTGGTGGAGCAGCCACAACTTGTCTCTCCCCAGAGCCCGCCTGCTGCACCTAACCTGGTCATGGAGGCGATTGAGGGACCTGCTGATAGAAGTGCTGGTTGACTTTCTGACCCTCAGGCA
Source organism: Ichthyophis bannanicus (assembly GCA_033557465.1). Taxonomy (NCBI): domain Eukaryota; kingdom Metazoa; phylum Chordata; class Amphibia; order Gymnophiona; family Ichthyophiidae; genus Ichthyophis; species Ichthyophis bannanicus. Next base: position 251,630,007 of record CM066042.1, on the reverse strand, counting down.
CAAACTCAAGATGGACTGCTTGAAGAATGCGATCAGTATTACCTTGATCCTTGATTTGGACATGCGCGCCTTCTTGGGTCTGGGTGACAGTCGAGTCTTCCACTGCAGGCTCTGTCTCTTGCTTTCAGGGTCGTACTGGAAGACCCAAGTCTCGTCTCCTGTGATGACTCGATCAACAAACTCTGGATCTTCTCCTATCTTTTCTAGCAAGTCTCGACAAACATTGACCCGGTGCTCCTTTTGGTCATCCGATAAAAGCTTGGGCACCATCTTGGCGCACACCTTCCGCATCCCCAGCTCCTGCACCAAGATGTTCCGCATGGACTCCCTGTTCAGGCTGAACTCCTCAGCTATCATCCGCACTGTCAATCTGTGATCACTCCGCACCAGCTGGTTCACTCCGTCAATGTTCTCAGCCGTTTTTGTCGTGGAAGGCTGTCCTGACTTGGGATCATCCTTCACCTCCTCGCGGCCAGTCTCGAAGCGTTTGTGCCACTCAAAGACTTGCGGCCTTGACATTGCATCTTCTCCATAAGCCTTTTTGAGAAGTTGGAGACACTCAGTTGGGGCCCTTCTCTAACTTAACCAGAAATTTCAAGTTGATTCTTTGCTCCATATTTCTGCCACCTCCAGTTGCATGACAAAGCAATGGAGCAGTGTGCTTAAAAAAAAAAAAAACTGAAAAAGAAAAATGGAGTGAGAGAGATGAAAAATATTATAGCAGAATAGTAACATAATAAATGATGGCAGAAAAAGACCAGTATGGTCCATCTAGTCTGCCCAGCTATATGGCAGGAGTAGGTGTACCCCTTCCCAAATAGTGGTGAGATGTTGCAGAACACAGTGACATAAGCAGTTAGCCAATTGGCATCGAGTCATGGGTGTAGCTGCCACAGTCTCGTTTCTTTTTTGTAACACCTCGTATATGTAAGGTGTTAACCAAGGTTTCTGGATTCAGAAAGCTGCAAAAAGACAAGTTCTAAGGAGCACACTAAGGTTCCCCTGGGAAGACAGGTTTGAACATCAGAATCTTTTGGAATGCATTACTCACCTCCCTGCATAACACCTACCAGTTCTTTATGGGCATGCACTTGTGGAACATTCTTTGGCAAATACAGGAGTTGGCTGACTCTCCCTCAAAAAGGCTGAACAAGTCCAATCATTACTTGGAGAAGGGAAGGAGTGCAGAAAATACATGGTCTGAGTGACATGATACGTTCAATACGGCATAGAGAGTCTTCTCATGCATATTGGCACCCGGAGGCGGTCATAGCTGTGGACTTCAGGCTTAAATATGATGTCCGGGAGAAGCTCAATGACATAGTGCTGTGGAGAGAATATCTTTGGAGATAAGGAGCAAAGAAATTGCAACCCTGATTAAGCAGTGTAGCTACAATCTTAAAAATCTCTCCAGACCCACTTCCAACTCAACCTCATCTAGAAGGTACCAGAAATAAGCACACTCCTAAACCATTTCTTTAACAGGTTTTTTTTATACTGCTTTATCATTTCAATCAAAGCAGTTTACATTGTAACTTAAACTTGGTAATGTACATTAAACAGGGACATTTGATAACTTGGATTTTTTTTCTGAGGCAGTGGAGGTTAAGTGACTTGCCCAAGGCCACAAGGAGTACTAGTGGGAACTGAATCCTGGTCTCTTGGTTCCCAAACCAATGCTCTAACCATTAGGCAGCTACTCCATTCCAGAGACTAGACACGATTCTTATTCATGTCCTCAGCAGAGAGCCCAAAAATCCCAACCTGGTGGAGTTTTGACTGCCTCCAGGAGAACGTAACCAGCTGTTCAGTGTCCATCCTGGAAAACTTTCTGGTAGGAAGGAAGCTAGGATTTTTATTCATATCCCTAGCCCCTTATAACTTTCAGCAGCTAGATATTAAATTACACTCTCCATCTTTCAGTCCATCAAGTTGTTCACGCAGAGCATCTTTGGACATGCTCTCTGCTTCTGGAAATACTACCAAAGGTGCTGTAACAACTTGTAGAGGGGAAGAAGGGAAATGGATTCAACTTGGGTATCTCCCGACCACAAAAAAGACAAGAGTATTCCATCCCATCGCATCCCATCCCATCGCATCCCATCCTAGACCTAAGGGCTCTGAACAAGCACCTCATAAGAAGTTCAGAATGGTAACATTGGGCACTTCATTCCTTGTCTCCAAAAGGAGACTGGCCATGTTCTCTGGACATGAAAGATGCATACACATCTAGTCAGATTAGTCCTGTGGCTTGGACTTTTCTCAGATTGATAGTATGGAAATACCACTGCTAGTACTGCATACTGCCATTTGGCCTCTCATCAGCTGCATGGATATTCATAAAATGCCTTGCTGTGTTTGCAGCATATCTTTGCAGACTGGGAGTGCACATGTTTCCCTATCTTGAGAAGAAGCTCAATCCATGTGCACAACCATCTAAGTGATGGTGTTGCAAGGGTTTGTCTTATATTATCCCTAGGCCAGTTTAAGCTTGTCATCTCCATTGTAATTTGTAGGAGCTCTGCTAGACATGAGTAGAGCAAAAGAAATTCAAGCAATTCAGCAAATGTCAGTATGGAACATGTTGAGAATGTTGGGCCATATGGCTTCAACAGTACATGTAATACCCTTGGCACTTCTCAAAATAGGACAGTCTCAAAGGACACTGTGTCTTCATAATTATCATGGAGACTGATTGGCCTATCTGTCACTGCACCATTCTGGGACTCTGACCTGATGGATGACTAATTCCAAATTCCATCTTACCAAAAGGTACTCATGATTGATGTATCTGAATTGGGTTGGGACGCCCATGTAGATGTGCTTCACACTTGGGGATTGTAGTCCATCTATGAGAAACTGCACCACATTTCCTGGAATAGAGAGCTGTATTTGAATGCTCTAAAGGCTTTCAGAAAATCAGCTAGCTAATCAAATTTGTCTAACTCAAACATTCAAGTAGATGTGTACTATTAAAGGTTCCCAACCGAGTCCTCAGGGCACCCCTATGCAGGTAGGGTTTTCAGGATTCCCACAGTGAATATGCATATGAGAGATTTGCATGTACTGCTGTCATTGTATTCAAATTCATCTCATGCATGTTCATTGTGGGAATCCTGAAAACCCTACTTGCCTAGGGGTGCCCCGAGGACTGGGATGGTAACCTCTGTACTACATCAACAAGTAGAGGGGACAGGATTGTATCTTCTGTTTCTCCAGGAACAAGCAGGAAGTCAGTCCTCACATATGGGTGACGTCTGCACCGACGGAGCACATGAGAAGCATTTTCCCAGCTTTCAAAAAAAGCCTTTGGGAATGCCACCCAACATGCATGGTCCCCTTACCACCCAAGGGTGCCATCTTACTCTGCCTTCTTCCGCTGAGCCCTTTGGATGTGCGTCTCATCCCTGGAAAAAGTTTTCTGTGTTTCCTACCAGTTTTTGCTATCCAGCCTTCACCGGTTATCTTCCCGGCTCTCAAGCACCTCTGCTTTGTCCTTGGTCTCCGGTTTTTCCCCTTTTTGCCTTTTTGTGTTTTGCTGTACTTTCGTGCCCTTTTTAACTGCTGGCTGCTTCGAGGGTCTTTGACCTCGCGGGGGTCCTTTTTCCCCCAATGGCCTCTGGTTTTAAGAAATGTGATAGGTGTTCAAAAAACATGTCGCTCACGGACACCTATGACTGTTGTCTCAAGTGTCTACGAGCTGACTATGACCGGGAGCTATGCTCCCTCTCTAAGAAGATGTCCTCTAAGGCTATCCAGAGTTGTAAGCAGAAGTTGGATGATCTCTTCCGTAAGGCATCCCCGGTAGCCTCCCACTGTTCGGCCCTGCAACCTCTGGAGTCTCCCAAGGCTCCTCCCCGGGCCCAGTGGCACTCTGACCAGGGGTTGCCCGAATGCGAGTGGAAGGAGGAGGAGGCCGTGAGGACTTTGTCAGGGGCACCAGACAAGCGTGAGAGGTCATGGGCCTGGTCTCTCAGCCCCCCCTCAGCAAACCTTGGAGTCGGAGAGGGAGCGGCCCAGTAAGGTACCTCAAACCGATACGGAGGCTTCCGGCGAAGGCGCCTGGTCTCCCGAGGGTTGTCCTGGCGAGGACCCCATTTCCTCCTCGACACCCGACCCAGTCACCCCGGCGTTTGTGTCGCAGGGCCCCACTCCCGAGTGGAGGGGCACAAATGCTGGCATTGGAACGCAACATTTGTGTTCCTCACTGCCGAGCAAGTGCTGGTACCTGGCCCCATTAGCATGCGCCTCGAGACCGCAGGGACCCTGACCTCGAGGACTCCGTGGGCTGCTGCAGTGACTCCCAAGAGCCAGAAGCCTCATGAGGATCTTTCAAAAAAACTAAAATGTCGTTCTAATACAATTCAGTGATGGATCCAAAACATTCGTGAGGTCTCAGTAAAAAATAACACTGCTGGCTTAAGGTTCACACCGTGTAGCCGCAAACGTGTTGTGTTACATCAATGACCTCTAGAAACTTCAATAGGTTTGAAACTCAGTCCTTCACATTATATAGTCATAAACAGCAAAATACTCAGCTTCTGAAAGGACTGGTCCAACTCTTTGCCAAAACTAAGTGATCCCAACGCACAGTCCCGGTACCAGCCAGACATTTCAAATCTAGTTTCTTCAGGGGACCGATAAAATAACTACAAAAAAACAACACAAAAATCTATTAAGAACCATCACCATTATTACTACTACAAACTAACTACTTAAACATTAAAACCCATGATCATCAATCATCCTACCTTTGATGCTGCCCACGTTTATTTTACAATGAACTCCGGCGGACGACTGCCCGTACCTGAAAAAACGCCGCGCATGCGTCTAACTGGTATCCACTCCATTTTTAAATCCCTCGAAGGGGGCGTGATCCTCTACCGGGGGTTCCGAACTAGATCTACCCCTTGCACCGGTTAATTCACCTAATCTTAATATCAAGATCAGAGGCAGGCGTGCCAGTCTATCTGCCCATTTAAACCCGCTGGAAATAAAGTATTTAATCTAAAAATTAAATGTTGTTCCCGCTTAATAAGTGTCTGGTCCAGAGTCTTACCCTGGCTAGCATGTGTCACCTGTTCTAAACATAAACATCGCAACTGTTCAAAGATGTGGGACTTCTCCACACAATGTTGAACCATGGGTGCTTCCACACATCTGCGATTTAAACGACTGCGATGCTCCCGCATTCACACGCGAAACAAACAAATGGTCTATCCAACATAACAAAGACCGCAGGGACACACCACTGCATACACAACATATCGTGAATCACAGGAGGTCATGCTCCTAATGCGTAAAGAGACACCCTGATATACAAAAGTGTCCTGACTTATGGTAATATCACAAATATCACAGGACCCGCATGCAGAATGGCCTCCACTTCCTATTTGCCCTCTCTCATCCCCATCAGAGGAAATCACAGCCGGGCTGAGCAGATCCTTTAAATTATGATCTCTCTGCCAGACGCACCTAACTACTTTCCGGCCCAAACCGGGCACCGCCGCCAAGATGTTACTATGTCTTCGAAATACCTTCTGGAGTTCCCCACTAAGGGGAGAATACCGAGAAATAAAATTAACATATGTATCATCTTGCTGACTCTGAGTTATACGAGACCCAGTCCCCATTAAAGACAAGTTAGACGCATGCGCGGTGTTTTTTCAGGTACGGGCAGTCGTCCGCCGGAGTTCATTGTAAAATAAACGTGGGCAGCATCAAAGATAGGATGATTGATGATCATGGGTTTTAATGTTTAAGTAGTTAGTTTGTAGTAGTAATAATGGTGATGGTTCTTAATAGATTTTTGTGTTGTTTTTTTGTAGTTATTTTATCGGTCCCCTGAAGAAACTAGATTTGAAACGTCTGGCTGGTACCGGGACTGTGCGTTGGGATCACTTAGTTTTGGCAAAGAGTTGGACCAGTCCTTTCAGAAGCTGAGTATTTTGCTGTTTATGACTATATAATGTGAAGGACTGAGTTTCAGACCTATTGAAGTTTCTAGAGGTTATTGATGTAACACAACACGTTTGCGGCTACACGGTGTGAACCTTAAGCCAGCAGTGTTATTTTTTACTGAGACCTCACAAATGTTTTGGATCCATCATTGAATTGTATTAGAACGACATTTTAGTTTTTTTGAGTGTTTGTCGTCTAGTGACCATTTAGCAATTTTGTGTGAGCACAATCATGAGGATCTTTGGCACGGGTCTCTATCTCCGTCCCGGTTTTTGGGCATGAGATCTTCTCAGACAAGCGCCTCTGGCTCTGGGCAGGTTTTGGCTTCTGAAATCCGGCGTGGGTCACAAACACATCTCAAGCCGCCAGACCTACAGTCCTCCATACACTACTCAGAATGGGAGTCCGATGGGGAAACCTCCCCGGAGACGCAGTCCCACCGGGACCTCCCCTCTGACCCCTCTCCACTGACCCAGAGGCAGCAGTAACCTCCCGAGGACACCTCCTTTCTGGAATTTGTCTGGGACATGGCGCAGGCTCTGGTGCTTGCCACAGAGTTGGAGGAGAAGCTCGATATTGTTCAGTATGAAGCCCCTCCGAAGGAAGCTCTTTTGGTGCTGGTTCTTCCCATTCTGAACTGACTCCTCCTCTGCCTGTGGGAGACCCCGGCCTCTGTCCTTATTGTGAGCAAGCGCCTGGACGCTATGTATAGGGTTCAGCAGGGCCTAGGGTTTCGGAAAACCCAGCTTCCTCACACCTTGGTGGTGGTTGAATCGGCCATGCGGAAGCTTAAGAGCCCGAAGACTCACTGTTTGGTCCTGCCGGGCAGAAAGTCTCGTACCCTTGACGCCCTCCGGCGCAAGGCTTATCAGGGCTCCATGCTTTCACATCCAGGTTTACCAATTATACATTGGGATGTTCTTCCGTGGCCTTCCTAGAAAGCTTGGAGGCTTTCTGGCGTGCCTTGATGGAGACATTTTCAGGCCTTCTCAAAGTTGGTTGGAGAGTGCTCTAAGTACCTCTCCCGAGCAGTGTATGACTGCTTTGAGTCTTCTGTCCACCGGCAGGTTTGGCTCCAGTCCTCGAACCTGGAGCAGTGGGCCCAGGAGAAGCTACTGGACATCCCTTGCCTTGGGGAGCAGCTATTCAGCAAGCCCATGGAGGATAAGACAGCAGAGATTGAAATAGAGTATGCGACTCGTACTCGCCTCTCCCGGAAAACCTGCTCCCTCCCCAGGAAGAAGCAGGAGAGCAAGAAACCTTTCTTCCACCGGAAGGGGCTCCCGTACAGGGGCTACCTGTCCTACCCACTGGCGTTGACCACTGTTCAGGGCGGTCAGGGCACGAGCATGGCCCATGGTGCTCATAAGCCGAAGCGTCCCAAGACCCAACCTTTGGCGCTGGCCCAGCCATTCTGAGGGTTTTGATGACATTGGCATAGCCTCTCATTCGCTGACAGAGCGGCTATCTGTTGGGGGACATCTGGTCCACTTCTCCCACAAGTGGGAGTCCATCTCCACCGACGCCTGGGTCCTCCAGGTCATTCAGAAGGTCTGTCTCCTCCATCTGGACCAGCTCCCTCCTCCGTACTTCCCCAGTACCAGACCCTCATGAGTCAGGAACTTAAAGGCCTCCTTGAGGACGGGGCAGTAGAACCAGTCCCACCGCATTTCCAAGGACGGGGTTTTACTCCCGATACGTCCTCGTCCTAAAGTGGACAGGGGGCCTTCGGCCCATCCTTGATCTGCAGAATCTCAAGTTGCTGGTGCAGGCGATGTTCAGGATGCCTTTGAGCACAATGAGCGCAGTCGACCGGCTGCCTCAGATGCCATCTCTCTCTCCCAGTGCAGTGGAGTCTCTCGCTTGGTGGCAGGAGTCTTGGAACCTGCTTCGAGGTATGCCCTTCCAAGCTCCAGCGCATCAGTTGTTCTCCAGGACCAAGCAGGAAGTCAGTCCTCACATATGGGTGACGTCGGTGCCGACGGAGCCCTCGTGCGGAGCATTTCCCCAGCTTTCAAAGAAAGCCTTTGGGAATTGCAGCGCACATGCGCGGTCCCCTTCCCGCCAAGAGTGCCATCTTGCTCAGTCTTCTTTTTTCCGCGGAGCCCGACGGACGTAGTTCGTTTTTCCCCGAGGAAAAAGTTGATTTTCCTTATTTTTTCTTCGGTTCGATCCCGGATCCTTTTCCCACCTTGGACCGATACGCCGGTATCGAGTCCTCTCTCTGTCTTTCGGTTTTTGTCCTTTGTGACTAGCATTCGCACCATTTTTCTTTTTCCCTGGCAGCCCAGTCTTTTGACCTCGCAGGGGCCCTTTTTCCCCCGATGGCTACCAGCAAGTTTAAAAAGTGTGATCGGTGTAAGGAGCTTATGTCTCTTACCGACACACATGACTGCTGTCTCCGCTGCCTCGGTCCCGATCATGACCCGATGATCTGTGGTCCGTGTGGCAAAATGTCCTCGAAGGCGTTGAGTTGGCAGCACCAAAAGGATAGGATCTTTTCTGACTCCGCGTCCGGACGGGCCCAGAACTTGTCAGAGGCCTCGACGTCTCGGGACTCCGGCCCCGAGCAGCGTCGGGGTTCCTCTGAGCGGGGGTCTCCTTCGCGGGAACATCGCAGGAAGAAGAGGGCGGCGTCGGTGGACGCTCCTGGTTCCTCGAGGGCCAGGTCGCATAGCCCCGATAGCCGTCCCGGGTCTTCAGAGTCGGAGAGGCCTGCCAAATATCCTCGTATCGAGATGGAGTCTCCTGGACACGTAAGTGTTGTAGTCCTCGTGGACTCTCCTCCAGGGGAGCTGACGTCGGGCCCGACGCCATCGGGGCCCGAGTCTGGGGCTGCTGGGTCTCCTGAGCTCGGACTCAGGTTGACGGTCTTGGAGAGCAGCGTCGCTGCCTTCATGGAACAGCAGCGGGCATTGATCGCCGGTCTCACCGGTGCATCTGCCCCGACCACCGGGACCTCGACGTCTAAGTCGACCCCGGAGGCCGAGCCGATCCTCAAGTCCATGCGGGCTCGAGTCGATCCTCGGCCACGGTCTCCCTCGGCCTCCCGTTTGGGACCGAGGTCGTCGACGCTGGTACCCTCGGCGTTGGGGCGGATGGCATCGGTGCCCGCCCGACCGGAGCCGCTCGATTCCTCCTCCGAGGAGTCGGGCAGGGAGACAGAGGACGAAGAGTCACCCGATACTTATCGGACTCGGTGTGTCCCATCGGACTCGCCAGAGTCCGAACCTCAGAGACGGATCCCCACTGGAGGATACCCGGTTCTCAGACTTCGTGCGGGATATGGCCAAGGCCTTGGCCTTCCCCGCGGATCCCGAGGAGGAGCCTCGAGCCGATGAGCTCGAGGCCCTCCACTATGACTCTCCCCCGAAGGAGGCCTTTACTGTTCCGGTTCCTCCGATGCTGGAGCGGCTGCTCTTCCGCATGTGGGAGACCCTGGCCTCGATGCCGGTGTTAAGCAAGCGGGTCGATTCAATCTATCGAGTCCGCAAGAGTCCCGGGTTCCAAAAGGCGCAATTACCGCACCACTCATGGTTGTGGAATCGGCCATGCATCGACTGAAAAGTCAGAAGATGCACTCCTTGGTGCCTCCCGGCCGGGAGGCCCGGAACCTGGATGCCCTCGGTAAGAAGTGCTTCCAGGGCTCTGTGCTTGCTTGCCGTGTCCAGACTTACCAGCTCTACATGGGCATGTACCTCCGAGACCTGGCAAAGGAGATTGCCGGGTTCTCTGCTGGTCTCTCCGAGGAACCTTTGCAGGGGTTCCAGGCCTTGTCCCCTGGGATTCGAGAGTGCTCAAAGTTTCTCTCGAGCAGCCTACGATGGCTTCGAGGCTTCGGCCCGAGTAGCCGGGGCTGGCATCAGTGCCCGCCGACAGGCTTGGCTACAGTCATCCAACCTCGAGCCATGGGTGCAGGAAAAGTTGGTCGATGTCCCCTGCCGAGGTGAAAACCTCTTTGGCAAGCCCATGGCTGAGAAGGCTGCAGAACTCGAAACCGAGACTCTGACCAGGACTAGGCTGTCCAGAAAAACCTCTGCCCCTTCTCAGAAGAAGGGCTCGGGGAAAAAGCCCTTTTACCCAAGGACGTCTTCTGCCTATAAGCCATACCCTCTTTATCAGGCCTCTGCAGCTCCCCAACAGGGTCAGCAGGCCAAGGGGCCCTGTAGGCAGAAAGCCCCCAAGCCAACAACACCGGCCCCTGCTCAGCAGGGTGGGTTTTTTTGACTCAGCAAGCATAGCCTCTTCTCCTCACCTGGCTCACATCAGCACAGGAGGCCGACTGGCCCACTATGCCCACAGGTGGTCAGCCGCCACATCAGATACCTGGGTACTCCATATAGTCCAAAAGGGCTATCTTCTTCATTTTCACCAGGTACCTCCCTCCTTCTTTCCAGGGGAGCCTCCAAGACCCCCTCTGCACAGGGACCTACTCCTTCAGGAGTTAGCAAGTCTGCTAAAGGAACAGGCTTTGGAACCGGTGCCCCACCACCTGAGAGGTCACGGCTTTTATTCCAGGTACTTTCTGGTACCAAAAAGAACAGGAGGCCTCAGACCCATCCTAGACTTGCGCAACCTCAAGTTCCTGGAGAGGGAAAAGTTCAAGATGCTTACCCTTGGAATCCTGCTGCCCTACCTCCAGCAGGGAGATTGGCTATGCTCCTTAGATCTCAAGGATGCTTATACTCACATCCTTATTCATCCAGACCACAAACAGTATCTCAGGTTTGTTGTGGGGGGGAACCACTACCAGTACAGAGTACTTCCCTTTGGCCTAGCCTCCGCTTCCAGGGTGTTCACCAAGTGCCTGGCGGTGGTGGCGGCCTACCTGAGGCTTCAAGGTCTTTCTGTGTTTCCATACCTGGACGACTGGCTCATAAGAGGCCAGTCTTCTCAGGAGGTCAGTCAGGCCACCCTTCGCACTGTGGCTCTGCTTCAGCACTTGGGGTTTGTCATAAACTTCGTAAAGTCCACTTTGCTCCCATCCCAGAACTTGGAATTCATAGGAGCAAGACTGGACACTCTTCAGGCGAAGGCTTTTCTGCCACTGGACAGAGCCCACAGGTTGATGGATCTAGCCAGGTAGTTTCACGGCAATTCCCTGGTCTCTGCCAGGCAATCCCTGAGACTTCTCGGCCATATGCTTCCACGGTTCATGTAACCCCCAATGCCCGCCTGCACATGCGTCCTGCTCAATGGAGCCTTCGAACTCAGTGGCATCAGGCCACAGGGAGCCTTGCAGACTCGGTGAGTGTATCCACCCTGTTCGTCTCCTCTCTACAGTGGTGGCTTCATCTTCCGAATCTGGTACTCTGAGTGGATTTTCAACCCCCTCCGCATTCTCAAGTGCTGACGACAGATGCTTCTCTTCTAGGTTGGGGAGCACATTGCCAAGGGACATGTACTCAGGGTCTCTGGACTCCTTGGGAGACTGCTCAGCAGATAAACTTCCTAGAGCTACGGGCGATACGCCTAGCTCTGCGAGCCTTCTCCAACCTCACGTCGCACCAGTCTGTACTGGTCCAGATGGACAATTAAGTTGCAATGTTCTACGTGAACAAACAGGGAGGCACAGGCTCCTTCCTTCTCTGCCGGGAGGCACAACGGCTCTGCTCTTGGGCCGTCAGTCACGGAATCCTCCTCAAGGCTGTCTACCTCCCAGGTCAAGAAAATTACCTGGCGGACAGACTGAGCAGGATCCTGCAACCACACGAATGGAGATTGAACCCATTGGTGGTTCAGCAGATCTTTCTCAGGTGGGGCCTCCCCACCATGGATCTTTTCACCAATCCTCTGAACCGGCAACTCCCAAGATTCTGCTCCAGACAACCGCATCCTCTCAGGGTAGCAGCGGATGCGTTTCTGATCTCGTGGTCCCAAGGCCTGCTATATGCGTTTCCTCCCACGCCACTAGTGTCTCGCACACTGTTCAAGGTCCTCAAGGACAGAGCCTCGCTGATTCTGATAGCCCCCAGGTGGCCGAGGCAGCCGTGGTTCCCACTCCTCTTGCAACTGGCGGTGGACACTCCCCTGCCTCTGGGACTTCAACACGATCTCCTGTCTCAGGACCAGGGGTCTCTCTTGCACCCCAACCTCCAGTCCCTTCATCTGATGGCTTGGCTGCTGAAAGGGTAGTCCTGGCTCCCCTACTCCTGCCTAGAGAGGTGGAAGATGATGTCTTGGCCTCGGCGGCAATCCAGCAGGAAGTCCTACGCTCTTATGTGGCGTAGATTTTCCACTTGGTGTGCTCAGCACAGCGAGAATCCCTTCTCGTGCTTGGTAGCGGTGGTATTGCAATATTTGCTGTACCTCTCCAATCTAGGCCTTAAGTCCAACTCTGTCAGGGTTCACCTCAGTGCTCTCTCAGCGCACCACTCGCCGGTGGACGGGAGGCCTCTTTCCAACCACCCTTTGGTGGCTCGTTTTCTCAGAGGCCTCCTCCTGCTTAAGCCTCCTTTGCGTCCACCAGCCCCTGAGTGGGATCTGAATGTGGTCTTACGGCGGCTCACTTGTCCACCATTTGAACTTATGGCTACCTGCCCTCTCCGTTTCTCTCCTGGAAATCCTTGTTTCTGGTAGCTCTTACCTCTGCTAGGCGAGTGAGTGAGCTTCAGGCCCTAGTGTCTGATCCCCCTTACACTAGGTTCTACAGGAATAGGGTAGTCTTACGGACTCACCCGAAGTTTATTCCTAAGGTTGTCTCCCCTTTTCACCTCAATCAGGAGGTGGTTCCTCCGACCTTCTTTCCCAGGCCGCATGCCAACCGGGCTGAGATGGTCCTGCATACCCTGGACTGTAGGAGGGCGTTATCCTTCTACCTTGACCGTACGCGGGAGCATCGGAGGGCAGCTCTTCGTTTCTTTTGACCCCAATAAGTTGGGGTTACCTGTCTCCAAGCGTACTTTGTCCATATGTGTCGCTGACTGTATCGCCTGGGCTTATGGGGCAGCCGGCCTCTCGTTGGAGGGTCGAGTCACGGCTCATTGTGTCAAGGCGAAGGCTGCGTCAGTGGCTCATCTCCGCTCTGTTCCGTTGGCAGACATCTGCCGGGCCGCTACTTGGTCTTCAAGCCAGACTTTTGTGGCCCATTACTGCCTTGGGAGGGAGTCCCGCAGGGACAGTGCTTTCGGTCAGGCAGTACTCCATAATCTCTTTGAGGTTTAGGCAACTCCTACGCTCCGGCCCTGGTGTTGGGCTACCGGTCGGGGGCGTTCTCAGAGAAAATTCCTTCCTTACGTGCTGACGAGCTAGAGGGAGCTCATTTTTTCGGCTTGAGGTCTCCAGTAGCCTTAAGCTTGGGAGTCCCATATGTGAGGACTGACTTCCTGCTTGGTCCTGGAGAAAGAGTAGTTACTCACCTGTAACAGGTGTTCTCCAGGAGCAGCAGGAATCAGTCCTCACAACCCTCCCTCCTCCCCTTGGAGTTGCAGTCATTTGATTTGTTTTACTAATTTTTTTGCTGTCTTTTAGCTATGTCATCAGATTGAGCAAGATGGCACCCTTGGGTGGGAAGGGGACCGCGCATGCGCGCTGCAATTCCCAAAGGCTTTCTTTGAAAGCTGGGGAAATGCTCCTCACGAGGGCTCCGTCGGCGCCGATGTCACCCATATGTGAGGACTGATTCCTGCTGCTCCTGGAGAACACCTGTTACAGGTGAGTAACTACTCTGGCTTGACTATGGACGGCTCCCTGATGGGCTGGGGAGCCAACTGCAAGGGGCAGCGCACTCAAGGGACCTGGTTCCTCGAGGAGTCGCAGCAGTAGATCAACCTGCTGGAGCTCTGGGCCATCCGCCTTGCACTAAAGGTATTCAGGGACCACCCGCAGCACCGAGCGGTGCTGCTCCAGACGGACAACCAAGTCACTATGTTTTATGTGAACAAACAAGGAGGTATTTGTTCCTACATCTTCTGTTCGGAGGCTACAGCCCTATGCTCCTGTGCGGTGAGCCAGGGCATGACCATCTGGGTCACTTATCTACCAGGCCAGGACAATGCATTGGCAAACTGACTCAGCAGAGTCCTCCGGCTGCACGAGTGGCGTCTGTGTCCCTGGATGGTGCAGCGGCTCTTCCAGCATTGGGGACTCCAGACCTGGACCTCTTTGCCAGTCCTGCAAATTCGCAGTTCCCCCGGTTCTGCGCTCCACTCCTGCACCTGGACAGGGTTGCCCTGGATGCCTTCCTCATCTCATGGGAAATGGGCCCGCTGTATGCCTTTCCCCCCATGCCCCTCATTGCCCGGACCCTTCTCAAATTCCAGTGGGAAAGGGTCTTGATCCTCATAGCCCCGAGATGGCCCAGGCTGCCTTGGTTTCCCCTGCTGCTCCTTCTCTTGACGGAGCCCCTGGACCCCCTCAGGTTTTCACTGGAGCTGCTGACGCAGGAGGAGGGTCTGCTACTTCACCCCAATCTGAGGTCCCTATCCCTCTCAGCTTGGCGGCTGAGCAGGTCACTCTAGCCTCCTACCATCTTCCCATGGAGATTGAGGACATTCTTTTGGCCTCATGAAAGGACTTGACCAGACCGGCTTATGCCTTCAAGTGGTGTCAGTTCTCGGTGTGGTGGTCGGAGCTCCGAGCGAACCCATTCTCATGCCCTACCAGTTTGAGCTTGCATTACCTGCTCCACCTCGCAGTCTGGGCTGAAGTCTAACTCGGTCATGGTTCACCTGACTGCCATCTCAGCGAACCACCATCCCATCGAGGGCAAGTCTCTTTCGGGGCAACCGCTTGTCTCTCATTTCATGTTAGGTCTGCTTATTTTCAGGTCCCCTACCCACCCTCCACCAGCGAAATGGGACTTCAGTTGTGGTCCTCACACAGCTGACTAAGTCTCCCTTTGAGCCCATGGCTACCTGCCTGCTGCAGCATCTGTCATGAAAGGTAGCTTTCTTGGTGGCTCTCACCACTGCCTGGAAAGTCAGCGAACTCCAGGCCCTAACAGCTGAGGTGTCATACACGAGGTTCTATAGGAACAGGGTGATCCTGTGGACTCGCCCCAAGTTAAGGTCAACTCGGATTTTCATCTCTGTCAAGAGAGTGCCCCATGACAGCTGACATCGGTGATTCTCCGCACTTTGGATTGTAAGAGGGCTCTCTCCTAACTGCAGCTGACTCGGGACCACAGCAGATACGGGCAGCTCTTCATCTCTTTTGATCCCAGCCATCTGGATTTGGCGGTCACCAAGCGTACCTTGTCCATCTGGGTGGCGGACTGCAGCACCTTGGCCCAGGCCAGATTTCCCCTGGACCGCCAAGTCACGGCTCACAATGTCTGTGCGATGGCAACGTCAGTCACCAACCTGCAGTCGGTGCCACTGACGGACATTTGCCAGGACGTCACCGGCCCTCCACTCACACCTTTGCTGCCTGGAGAGGGAGTCCTGTTGGGACGTCGCCTTCGGCCAGGCTGTACTTTGGGGTTTAAGCAACTCCTGCCCTCCAGCCCTTCTTGTTCCGGCTACCGGGAGCATGGTCATCAATGGACTTGGGGTCCTTGGGCTGCTTTCGGCTTTCACTGGCGACTGCTCACAGTACTGCCGTGCTTTTTTCCTACAGGTCCTCGGTAGGCTGTAGCTAAGGAGTCCCATATGTGAGGACTGACTTCCTGCTTGTTCCTGGAGAAAGTGTAATTACTCACCTGTAACAGGTGTTCTCCAGGGACAGCAGGAATCGGTCCTCGCAACCCTTCCTGTCCCACTTGGAGTTGCTATATATATCTATATACAGTGTATGTGTATATGTGTGTGTGTGTGTATATATATATCTATATATCTATATATATACCCCATCTTCTTGAAGGGGCTATAGCTATGGCACCCTTAGGTGGGAAAGGGACCACACATGCGTGGTGGCATTCCCATAGGCTTTCTTTGAAAGCTGGGAAAATGTTCCACGTGGGCTGTGTCAGTGCCTATGTCGCACATCTGTGAGGACAGATGCCTGCTGTCCCTGGAGAACACCTGTTACAGATGAATAACTACGTTGTTGGGAATGTCTAAGGATGGTGAGCTATGCTATTTCCTATGGGATGACCCTAATGCCACATACTTGGCAGGAGATAATGTCCTGGCAGACCGGCTAGTGGCATGAAAAATCTTAAGTGAGGCATCTTCTTGATCTGTTCACCACACCCTAAGATTGGCAACAGATTAGCAAAAGATGAGTTCTGCATATAAACTAAGATTTATTTATGTTAGATGAAAGGCACTCACACAAATTATTACTACAGAATACAAAGCAGTGAGGTAGTCATGTAGTATCACTTATAACAAATTCCTATATAAATACTAATAACTACCCCCCCCCCCCCCGTAAAGAGTAACAACCAACCTGGTCAGGTTCCTGGTCTGGAGAAGGCAGGTCTGATTTATTACACAGGCTTGAGCCATATGTAGCTCAGTAATTGGGCTTCTCTCACATATTGGGTTAGAAAAGGGTATAGAGCACTAGAAGTGCTTGTACAAGTCTTTGTTGGAGCAAATGCCAAAGTGCAAATTCTTAGGTGGCTGAAGCAAAAGAGACGAAGTCTTAGGCTGGCCAAAAGCACAAGTTTTGGGTAGCAGAAAAGTCGAGTCTTTGCATACATCTTATTACCTACTTAGCTGATGGCAGAGCTCATGCACATCTCTGATTAGTTCAAGTCTCACCAGGCTGGCTGAGCAAATCAGAAGACAGCTATCATGGGGTAGTCACATACACAGTAGGGTCCATGATGGGAGATGGGATGGAACTGAGTTCAAGGCAGGTCCCAGTACTGATTCAGAATAGTTCCATACACCTTTGCAATGCTCAGGCATGAAGGTATGTTTCCATACAGTGTTGCAACTTCCCAAGGACAACATTAGCAGTTCTGTCTACAGCTTTCTAGGCCAAAGTGGTGACCCCACTAGAGGCTCTCGAAGACCTCTTCCTTGACCCCGCAAAAAACCCTGGGGGGGACCCCATTTCCCTGGGAAAAAGGGGCACTTCCAGTAGGGTCACCGATAGCAGGCCTTCTCGGGCCAGCAACAGAGTTCTCGCCCCAAAAGGCATGGCCAAGAAGCTCAGAAACCAAAGGCTCAAAAGCCCCAAGCCCTGGCTCCGGCCCAACAAGGGTGGGAGCTTTTGACTCACAGGGCAGGGCCGGGCCGCCTGGCACTCTTTGCCCAAAACTGGGCCAGGGTCACCTCAGACTACTGGGTGCTGCAGGTGGTAAAGGAGAAATACCTCCTCTACTTAAAGTACCACCCAGGTTCTTTCCAGGAGAGCCATTGCAACCTCTCCTTCACCAGACCCTTCTGCTATCAGAGCTCGCAGATCTGGTTAAGGACAACGCTATGGAGCTCATACGCAAACATGTATGGGGGAAAGGCTTCTACTCAAGATACTTTGTCCCCAAAAGAACAGGGGGCCTCAGGCCCATACTTGACCTGTGAAAATTGAACACGTTTCTGGTGAAGGAGGAGTTCAAGATGCTTTCCCTTGGAACTCTGCTGCCCTACCTCCACCAGGGAGATTGGCTGTGCTCCTTGGACCTAAGGGATGTGTACACTCACATCCTGATCCATCCCCCACGGGCAGTACCTACAGTATGATTCATGGTGGGAGGAGGGCACTACCAGTACAGGGTGTTGCCCTTTGGCCTGACCTCATCCCCAAGAGTCTTTACCAAGTGCTTGGCGGTGGTAACTGCTCACTTGCATCTTCAAGGGGGCCTTTGTCTTCCCCTACCTGGACGACTGGCTAATCAGAGGCGGTACGGCCTCAGAAGTCAGGCAGTCTGCAGATCGTACAACCCTCCTACTGCAACTCCTGAGGTTTGTCATAAACTACTCTTAAGTCCCATCTAGCTCCAGCCCAAAGTCTGGAGTTCATAGGGGCACAGCTGGACATGCTAAGATCAAGGCTATCCTGCCAAGAGAGAGAGGGCAAACCGCCTCATGCAACTGGCAAGGGAGGTACAGCGCCGCCGGTTGGGGCCGGCTTGCCGCCTCCTCCGCCTGTTGGGCCACATGGAATCAACAGTCCATGTCACACCACTAGCCCGCCTACATATGCGGTCAGCCCAATGGTGCCTCTGCTTTCAGTGGACTCAGGCCACGGACAGACATCGAGACAGGGTCAGAGTCACTCACCAGCTGGCAGATTCCCTTACCTAGTGGCAAAACTTGCACCACCTTCGGGCGGGAATGCCTTTCCAGGCACCCATAGCACAGCGGACTCTGACGACTGATGTCTCCCTCCTTGGTTGGGGGAGTGCATTGTGGGAACTGCTGCACTCAAGACGGGTTGTCCTAGGAGGAGTCGCTCTTGCAGATCAATCTCCTCGAACTCAGGGTTGTCTTTCCTGGCTCTGTAGGCGTTACACCACCGCCTACGGCACCAGCCTGTCCTGATCCAGGCGACAGCTAGGTGGCATGTTTTATATCAACAAGCAGGGGGGTACAGTTCGTGCTCCCTCTGTCACGAAGCGGTGACTCTCCTCTCCTTCGCAATGTGCAACCTATCAGCAAACAGGCTGAGCAGAGTCCTTCGCCCACACGAGTGGCACTTGAACCCCAGGGTAGCAAAGCAACTCTTCCACTGCTGTGGCAGGTTACTGTTGGACCTGTTTGTCTCCCTGGACAATGCACAGCTACCGTGCTTCTACTCGTGCCATCTGCACCCAGGAAGAGTGGCGGCAGACGCCTCCCTAATTTATAAAAACACAAGATATACCTTACTGGGTCAGACCAAGGTCCATCAAGCCCAGTATCCTGTTTCCAACAGTGGCCAATCTAGATCACAAGTACCTAGCAGTTTCCCCAAAAGACACAGGTTCCACAGTGCTTGTATTAGGCAAGCAGTGGATATTCTGGGTCCCCTTTAATAATGGTTTATGGACCTTTCCTCCAGGAACTTGTCCAAACCTTTTTTTAAACCCGGCTTCACGAACAGCTTTTACTTCATCCTCCAGTAACAAATTCCAGAGTTTGATTACACGTTGAGTGGAAAAAATATTTTCTTAGTCTTAAATAGGTTACCCTGTAGCTTCATTGTCTTTCTATATTTTGAATGCATAAACAGTTTGTTTGTTTACCTAGTAACATAGTACATAGTAACATATAAATGATGGCAGATAAAGACCAGCATGGTCCATCTAGTCTGCCCAGCAAGATGGCAAGAGTAGGTGCACCTGTCGCTCTGTGCAGGCCACCCCTCCCCATGTCTTTGTTTAGGGATAAACCCATCACTCCATGTAGGACACCCCTATTTGTTGAGATGTTATATATTTGTTGAGACGTTATATGGTTCAATTTACCCCCTTGCAGCTTCATGTTATGCCCTCTAGTTTTACAGCTTCCCCGTCTTTGGAAGAGGTTTGTTTGTTCATCATTTCTCTTTAAGTATTTAAATGTCTGAATCATATCTCCCCTATCCCTCCTCTCTTCCAAAGTGTACATATTTAGGTCTTCAAGTCTCTTCTCATAAGGCTTCTGACGCAGGCTCCAAATCATTTTGGTCGCCTTCCTCTGAACTGTTTCCAGTCTTTTTACATCTTTTGCAAGATATGGTCTCCAAAACTGAACACAATATTCCAAGTGAGGCCTCACCAGTGACTTGTACAGTGGCATAAGTACCTCTTCCTTTCTGCTGGTAATCCCTCTTTCTATGCAGCCCAACATCCTCCTGGCTTTTGCCACCGCCTTGTCGCACTGTTTTGCCACCTTGAGATCATCAGAGATAATCACACCAAGATCTTTCTCCTGAACCGTGCATACCAACCTCTCACCCCCTATCGCGTACATTTCCCTTGGATTTCTGCTACCCAAGTGCATGACACTGCATTTTTTCGTATTAAATCGTAGTTGCCAAGCATTAGACCAGTCTTCCAGCTTTTGTAGATCTTTCCTCATGTTAACCACTCCCTCGGGGGAGTCCACTCTGTTGCAAATTTTTGTGTCGTCTGCAAAAAGACAGATTTTTCCATTCAGTCCTTCAGCAATATCACTCTCAAATACATTGAACAGTGCTGGGCCCAGGACGGAACCCTGGGGCACCCCGCTAATCACCTTCCTCTCATCCGAGTGAGCTCCATGTACCATCACCTTCTGTCGTCTGTCAGTCAACCAATTTCTAATCCAGTTTACCATCTTGGGACCCATCCCCAAGCTACTGAGTTTGTTGACAAGCCTCCTATGAGGAACAGTATCAAAGGCTTTGCTGAAATCCAGGTAGATGACATCCATCGCATGCCCCTGATCTAGTTCCTTGGTCACCCAGTCAAAGAACTCAATCAGATTTGTTTGGCAAGACCATCCTTCGGTAAAACCATGTTGCCTCGGATCTTGCATCCTGTTGGTTTTGAGAAAGTTCACTATTCGCTCTTTCAGGAGTGTCTCCATTACTTTTCCCGCCACCGAGGTAAGGCTCACGGGCCTGTAGTTTGACACTTCTTCCCTGTCACTACTTTTGTGTAGAGGTATGACATCAGCCATTCTCCAGTCCTGAGGAACCTCTCCTGTTACCAAGGATCTGTTGAAGACATCCTTTAACGGTCCTGCAAGAACCTCTTTGAGCTCTTTCAGTATCCTGGGATGTATCCCATCCGGTCCTATGGCTTTGTCCACTTTCAGTTTAGCAAGTCGTTCTAACACCTCGTCTTCTGTGAATGCTGTGGTATCTACTTCATTCCCATTTTTATATTTGGGAGTCACAGCTGGTCCATCTCCAGGATCTTCTTTAGTAAAAACAGAGCAGAAGTATTTGTTTAGCAATTTCGCTTTTTCAGTGTCACTTTCCACGAGTCCTTTCCCAGCACTTCTGAGTCCTGCAATTCCAACTCTGGTCTTCTTCCTTTCCTGAATACCTGAAGAAATTTTTGTTGCCACCCTTAACATCTTTAGCCATCTTTTCCTCTGCCTTTGATTTTGCTATCCTCATTACTCTTTTAGATTCTTTGAGTTGGATCCTGTATTCATTTCTGTGTTCTTCTGTTTGCAAGCTTTTGAATTTTGCAAAAGTTGTGGTTTTTGCCTTTATTTGAGCAGCCACCTCTTTGGAAAACCAAATAAGCTTCCTTCTCTTGTTTTTATTTACTTTTCTTACATATTTATCTGTTGCCCCTTTTATTACCTCCTTTAGTTTATCCCATTGCAATTCCACTTCCTTTATCTCCTTCCACCCCGTCATCTCCTCCTTTAAGTACTCTGCCATTTTATTGAAGTCATTGTATTTGAAGTTTAGGACTTTGAGCTTGCTATGATTGGCCTGTACCATGGCTTTTATCTCAAACTATACCGTGTGATGGTCGCTGTCGCTCACAGGGGCACTCACGCAGACATTCGGCACACTATCACCGTTGGTGAGCACTACATCCAGCGTTGAGCTTTCCCTGGTTGGTTCCATCACCATTTGTCTAAATAATGCATTTTGGAGAGCATCCACAATTTTTTTGCTTCTTTCCAGATGTGCAGAAGGAGTAATCCATTCCACATCAGGTAGATTAAAGTCACCCAATATGATCGCTTCCCCCTTTGTTGCTATCTTTGCAATATCTATAATCAATTCATTGTCTCTCTCTTCAGTTTGAGTCGGAGGTCTGTAGACTACAGCAATATGGATGACAGTGCCATCGCCTCTTTCCAACGCAACGCATACCTGTTCCACCCCATTCATTAATTTATAGACCTCTATCATATCTCAGCCGTCTTTTCCGGTTGAAGATCCCTAGCCTTGTTAGCATCTCTTCATAGGGGTATTCTTCATCCCCTTTACCATTTTGGTGGCTCTTTGTATTTTTTATAATAGCGCTATATCCTTTTTAAGATACGGTGACCAGATTTGCACACAGTATTCAAGGTGCAGTCGCACCATGGAACGATAGAGGCATTATAATATTTGTTTTATTCTACATTCCTTTTCTTACGATACCTAGCATTCTATTTGCTCTCTTGGCCGCTGCTGCACACTGGGCAGAGGGTTTTAATATGTTATCCACGATGACGCCTAAATCTTTTTTCTGGGTGGTGGTTCCCAATGTGGAACCTTGCATCGTGTAACCATAGTTTGAGTTGTTCTTTCCTAGGTGTATAACTTTGCACTTGTCCACATTAAATTTCATCTGCCATTTGGATGCCCAGCCTTCCAATTTATCAAGATCCTCTTGCAATTGTACACAATTCTTATGGTTTTTAACAACTTTGAATAGTTTTGTCATCTGCAAATTTGATAACCTCACTCGTTATTCCCATTTCCAGGTCATTTATGAATGTTAAAAAGCAGTGGACCCAGCACAGATCCCTGGGGTACTCCACTATTCACCTTTCTCCATTTGGGAATATTGGCCATTTAGCCCTACCCCTCTGCTTTCTATCTTTTAACCAGTTCCTGATCCACAACAGTAAGCAGCCTCCTATCCCATGACTTTTTAATTTGACCAAAAGTCTCTCATGAGGGACCTTGTCAAAGGTTTTCTGAAAGTCCATATATATCAGCCGACTCGCCTTTGTCTACCTGTGTATTCACATCTTAAAAAAAAAAATAACAGATTAGTAAGACGAGACTTTCCTTTGCTAAAGCCATGTTGGTTGTCTTCCATTAAGCCATGACTGACTATGTGTTCAGTAATTTTGTTCTTTATGATGGTTTCTACCATTTTTCCCGGTACTGATGTCATGCTCACTGGTCTGTAGTTTCCCGGATCACCCCTGGAACCCTTTTTAAAAATTGGCATTAAATTGGCCATCCTCCAATCTTCAGTTATTACAGATGATTTTAATGATAGTTCACAGATTAGTAATAGCAGATCTTCAATCTTATATTTCAGTTCTTTCAACTCCCTTGGATTTATAACCAGGTGATTTGCTGCTCTTCAGTTTATCAAATAGTTGTAATACATCTTGCTGGTGTATCGATATTTCTTTCAATTCTTTATCACCTTTAAATACCATTTGAGTCATGGGTAACATCCCTACATCTTCCTCAGTAAAGACCAAAGCAAAGAATTCATTCAGTCTTTCTGCTATGGCCTTGTTCCCTCTTAGTGCCCCCTTTACCCCCCTATCGTCTAATGGTCCAACTGACTCTCTCACAGGTTTTTTGCTACGAATGTATTTGAAAAAGTCTTTATTATGGGTTTTTGCTTCCACAGAAGCTGCTTCTCAAATTCTCTCTTTGCCTGCCTTATCAATGCTTTGCATCTAACTTGCCAGTGCTTGTTTCCAGTTTTTGTCATTTGGCTCCTTTTTCCATTTCCTGAAAGATCCATTTTTGGCAACACCCTCTCTAACCTCACCTTTAAACCATTCTGGCAGTTTTTTTGACTTACTTCCACTTAAAGCGTGGAATACAGCTGGTCTGGGCTCCCAGGATAGTATTTTTAAACACCACCCAAGCTTTAATTTTCAGCAGCATTGGTGGGCTAGTTAGACTGCTCCTTCACTATCCACAGTGCCAGGGCAGAGCATGGATTTTCCATTTTATCAGGAGAGTGGTAATATTTGCTCTGCTATCTAGTTACGCTTAGAACAGAATATTGCTGCTCTTTGGATAATGAGTAGTACTCGCTTCTCTGTGTGGATATTCTGCACCGCTTGCTTTTCAGATAGCAGCAGCAGCACTAAATATGTGTAGCTTTTGTTTAAATGCTGCAGCTGGTGTTTATAGAAAAGACTGCCATGGCAGTTTTATTATATATATAAAAAATGTGTATATAATTTTTTTTTAATTTTGCTAGAGAATAACATTTAATGGCTTACTATATGAGGCTGTAACTTTTAAAGTATGTTAACTTAGGATTTTTGTTTTATTAAATTCACTCTTATTTTAGTGTGAGCTTGGTTTGTACCACTACATGCTCAGATATCCTGTGGTGATATATTAAAGCCATGCTCCTGATATCCTGCTAGACCAATCCAAATGTGCAATTTGGGCTCCTCAGCCAGCAAGTAGAGTTAGACTACAGCAATTTTCAGTGATGTCATCACTAATATATCAGCTAATGCATCACTGAGAGAAGCCAGTATTTGCCTCCAGCAGGTGGCAAGATGTTTTGACGTGTGAGCAATGTGGATAGGTCTCAATCCCCAGCCCAGACCATGATCCTCTGTCTGGCCTGTGTGATTGGGACCTGTAGGCCCATTGTGCACTCTGAGCTTGGGTATGCCTTTGTCTCCTTCAGCAGACAGTATAAAAAGGATCTCTTTGGATTCCAAGTTCACCCAGAAATTGGATAGCCATGAGTTCATATGAGCTCCCTTTTCTTTAGCTATATATGCTGCTTTTTTTTTTTTTTGTGCCGTCAAGTCCATGCTGACCCGTGGTGACCCAACTGCCTCTGGGTTTTCTTGGCAATCTATCACCAGAAGTAGATTGCCAGGCCTTTTCTTCTGAGGCAATGGAGGGTAAAGTGACTTGCCCAAGGTCACAAGGTGTGCCAATGGGAATCAAACTCTTGATCTTCTGCGTACTAGGCAATTGCTTGTACCACTAGGCTGCTCCTCCATGTAGTATTAAATTGTAAATGCTGATCTACAAGTGATGCAGTCATTTGATAAATATTAGTGTATAACTTAACTATTTATGCAATCATATGTTCTATTTTTACATCATGTGTTAATGCTTTCTGCCATTACAAGTGTAAAATAAGTCTTCGTAGACATCTCTACATAGCTTGTAACACAGCTAATTTCTTCAGAGGCGTAGAAATTGGTTCTTAACACATTTAGATCATTATCACTTTGGGATTTCAACTTCATGGTATACTGTCTACTTTGTGACTGTGCTAAAAAGTATTCATATGGAATGTTTAAATGGGTCTTCGTCAAGGGAAATGGAAAAGGCCAATAGCTCCTAGAAGAGGAGGAAGCTGAATCCTGTGATACCAGGTAACCTATACAGGGATCTTTGGCCACAGATAACAATTGCTGTACCATTAAAGCTTCTAGTGCAGAAACCTAATTATCCCACAGTGCAGACAGCATTCATGTTGAAGGATGCAGCACAGGTCTCGCCCAGCAGTGGAAGAGCTCTTCGCATTCCTTGTTGCACATTGCAGGGTTTTGTTTTGTTTTTCTGAGACACTAGGTGCACTGTGTAGGAGAGGATGTTTGGAGTTGTACTCCTGCATGGAACAAAATGTGCTCAGCAGAGAAGAAAATGTGTTCTGTTTGGAGCGAAGTAATCATTGTGAAGAAGGATTCTGTGCACTTAAAAACACTACTATGCACAGATTGAGTGTTTTGGAGTTGAGGTGGAAGATTCCTCACCAGGATCCTTCCTCCAGATCTTGTATTAAGACCAAGGATTAGTAAAACCTGCCACTGCCTTAAAGTACCCAGTAATCGGTACTGAAGGTCTTCTAAGATGAACTTCTTTATAGGCTGTTATGTGGAACTTTCATCAAAGTTCCCACATTTTAACCACCAGTCACTCAGCAGGATTTTGGAGATGATTTGATACAGATAGTATGAGTCAGTCCAGAGACTTGACAGTCTAACACGCCCAGGAGATTACATCATTGAGCAGGATCATCCATCAGTATTGAGCTCTGTGTTCTCTAAGCATTTGTATTGTGGTGTTCTCCAGATTTGTTCAGATAAATAAGAATTAACAGGACTTCCCGTGAACCCTTCCTTATAGTTGCAGAGAAGTACTTTGCCATTGGGGGGACATCACATGCCTTGAGTTTATTTAGGAAATGGCCTAAAGGCCCCTTTCTCATTTAGGAAGAGATCCTAAAGTGAATGTATTCAGTCTGCTGCAATTTATTGATGCTCCTGGGGATATAGGAGCCTGTCCACAGGTTGTTTCAGGAGCTCTCATTGCAGATGTTGCAGAACCTAGTATCCTACGTCTTGGTGATAGATGTCAAGTAAAGGGTTGGAATGAACCCATAGTTTAAAATAGCATAGCTACCACATTATTTAAAGGTAGTTAAGCCTGTACTAAAGAGGGTGCGATGCTCAAAGGAGCACTCTAAAACTTTGCCAGGAAAGGATCCAAACACCCTGGGTGTTGTGGGCAAGATAGTGTAGTGCTCAACTTGGACTGCAACTTACTAATCCTATATTAGAACATAAGAAATGCCATACTGGGTCAGACCAAGGTCCATCATGTCCAGTATCCTGTTTCCAACAGTGGCCAATCCAGGTCACAAGTACCTAGCAGTTTCCCAAAAACACACACAGTTTCCATAATGTTTGTATTGGGGCAAACAGTGGATTTACCTGTATCCTCTTTAATAATGGTTTATGGACCTTTCCTGCAGGAACTAGTCCAAACCTTTATTAAACCCAGCTACTTTAACAGCTTTTACTGCATCCTCGGGTAACGAATTCCAGAGTTTGATTACGCGTTGAATAAAAATATATTTCCTGTTCGGTAATCCAGTTTAGTCCTCCAACATCGGGTAGTGCCCCTCCTCCTGCAGCCTGGAGACTGGACCAATCAAGTCTTCTGTAGTATATATGCAGACGGAGCTCCCAGAAGCCCCCAGTGTGTCCAGTCTCCTTGCAGCTTGCAGACTTCTGTGCCCTTTCTGGGCACACTAAGTGACACTTGAAGGAGCAACACTAGTTAGTTAGTTCTTTTGGGGTTTTATTTTGGGTCCTTTATTTACCATTTCTTTGCTAGGTAGCTGTATCTTTAAAAAAAAAAAAAGAGCATTGCCACAGGGGACATCCTGGGGGAAGACAGACCTGCATTGGGCTCCTGCCTTCCTGCCTGGGAATATCTGAAGCCTGGGTTGAGCTCTCCCCAGGACTGTTCGGGGAAGAACCATACCTGCTACAGCATTGCCTGTCACTTGGAGGAGTTGGCTGAGTTCCTTGCTCTTCCCTGAGCTGGTAGGAATTTTCCTTGCTTTATCTTTTCAGCTCTGTTATTTTTTGCATTGTCAGAGGCTCTGTCGGCTCCCCTGGCTTCCGAATTGCACTTTTTCCTGATTTTTTTCGCTTGCCCTGTATTAGAGGGTCGTTTTCTTTCTTTTCCATATTATTTGGTTACCTTTGTATTTTCGCGCCTTTTTTTATTGTGGGTGAAAAAGTGCGGCGGCCATTTTGGATTTCTAAAGTGTGCTTTTTAAGGGCACTTTTTAACACTTGTGCACGGATTCCCCTGGCATTTTTGGGGTTTCTTTTGCTGGCGATTTTGCTCAGGGCACCCCTAGGATTCTGGGGAGTATTTTGTTTTCTGTAAAAAAAAAAAGTTTTAATTTTAAAGCTGTACTGATTTGAATATGGTTAGTCCCTTTGCTGTGGGCTTCCCTGTTCCTGTTTCCTTCTTTCCCCCTGGAAGCAGGTTGCCTTAGCATGGCTGCCAAACCTCAAGGTGGGATTTGTGGGTCCCGCAGAGGTACAATGACTGACTCTGGCATCTGTAAGAGCTGTGCTGCAGTTTATTCAGCACTAGAATGTCTTCTCCCTCTGCTGTTTGCAGCTCTGTGGTAACTCGATTGATTTTTCTTGATTTTTCAGCGATTTTAGGCATTTCTCTCATGCCTGCAACCCTCCCACCTTCTTCTTTGACTTTTTAAGTTAATTCCTTAGCTTTTGGGGGTTTTAATTCACTCTTTTGGTGTTTTATTTTTGCTGGTGGCCATTTTGAATAGCTAATGAGCCTCGGTTTTTGGCGGGAAGCCAGATTACGTCTCTGCTGGCTTCTAAAAGCTATATTGTTGTTTCAGTTTTTTTCTTCTTTCCACAACACTTGCTAGAGGTCAGTTGTGCAGAGGTTACTTTTTTCTCTGCCTCTGTATGAACATAATGGATAAAAAGTACAGAAGGCATGGATAGAGAACAGTATGCAATTCAGAGCCACAGTACAAGGCTGAGTCACTGATGAAGGGTGCAGGGCTCATGGCTTCTATTCCCCACTGTGCCCAACAAAGAAGGCTGGCTGAGGCATTACCTATTATGGGGAATATTGTTAAATGCCTGTTCCTGCGGGACACAGTTATTTCTTTTTAGTTCTCCCTGTGCCTTATTCAGGTTTAAGCTGCATAGGCTGTCAGAAGAAACACAGGGACCTCAGGCATCAGCTCTGCTCTTCCCCCCGCATCTTGCTTCCCCTGAGGAACTTGGGAACTCCGGAGCTTGGCTTCGGGGGAGCTCTCCATTGGCTTTACGCTGCACTGAGTCTTTACCACGAGAGTTTGAATACCTCCAGGAAGTTCAGGTATCATTTTCTGTAAGAAAACTGTGCGTACTCTGTTTTTGTTTTTTCTTCCTTGCCTCAGCTGCTCTGGGATGCTTTCAGCTGTATCCGGACCGGCTGCCCCTGAGTTGGAAGTGCCTACTTTGACTTTTTAGTCCACAAACTGCAGCCGGGTTACTTTGTACGTCCTACTGATTATTGTACCTGTCTTATTCAATATACCATTTGGTTGAGGTTTTAAGTCAGTGTTTTGGATCCTGACTGTTTTGGGCTCGGCCTAATTAAGCATGCTCACTGTAATTTTCCTATGGCTGGATTGAGCTTCTACATCCCTCCCCAGAAACACCTTTCAGCCCCTACCATGGAGGTCTGAATGGCTGCGGAGGGATCCCACTCTAATTTCCCTACTTTCAGTCACTGTAATTGCCTTACCCTGACCTTGAAAGTTTCTCTATGCCAGCACAGTGAATGACTGACAGTTCCCTTCTCAGTTCTGCGAATACCTGACAGTTTTTCGGTGCCAGCGGCTGTTTTGTTTTTCTCTTCAGTGTTTCTTTTTAGAGGCAACAGCTCTAAACAGCAGTTTCCACACACTTAATCATGCTGTGGAGGCACGTGCAGTTTCAAAATCCTTTTCTTAAACAGTCTTGGGTTTCCCTGAGCCTTCCTTGCTTTTTGTTTTAAATGCAAAAAAAAATAAAAAAAATAAAAAATAAATAAATGAAACCCCACACAAGAAGAGGAAAGGTGGTTTAAGTCTCTACAATGCTTTTTTCTATGGCTGTATTATATGTGAAATGTAATCAGCCGAAGGGTACATTAATAGCTTGCTTGTGTTACACCTGCACGCTGCATCCCGGAGGCTTTCCCCATACCCACTGTGTTGCTAGCTGGGTCCCCCAGCACCTTATCTCCCCCCTCCTCAGAGCCCCTGCTGCAGGATCTTCCACAGCCGCTGCAGACCACATTACACATTCCCATCCGGCCGTCTCATCAACGGTTTCTCCACTTTGCTCTTCCGTGGGGCCACTTCCAATTTCCGGCCATGCCGTTTGGTCTCGCCACGGCCCCCCGCACCTTCACAAACGTGATGGTAGTGGTCGCGGAGGCCTTGTGCACAGAGGGCATCCTGGTCCATCCGTATCTCGACGACTGGTGGATTCGGGCAAAGTCCAGTCGGGAGTGTGTGCACGTCACGAGCAGGGTGGTGGCTCTGCTGCGGTCCCTCGGCTGGGTGGTGAAAGAATGCAAGAGTTGTCTGTGCCCGACTCAGGATCTCGAGTATCTGGGAGTGAGCCTCGACACAGCACGGGGCTTGGTGTGCCTGCCGGAGCGCCGCATTCGGTCTCTTGTCCGACTCTTCAGGGGGATGCCCGCTCCGTCTGCATGGTGATAGCTACAGTTCCTCGGTACGATGGCAGCGACCTTGGAGGTGGTGCCCTGGGCGCGCTTCCACATGCGCCCGGCTGCAGAGTGCCCTGCTGCGCCGTTGGTCCAACCAATTCGACTCGTTGAACAGGAGATTGACTTGCCCAAGGGCGGTTCGCCGATCACTCCGGTGGTGGCTCTCCTCCGAGAACCTGGCGCGGGGGATTCCCTGGAGCCTCCACTTTGGGTTCCGTTCACAACGGATGCCAGCTTAACCGGCTGGGGGGCTCACTGCGAGACCCGCTTCGCTCAAGGGGAATGGTCTCCCCTGGAGACTTCTTGGTCGATCAACCTCCTCGAATGGCGGGCGGTACGGCTAGCCCTCTTGGCCTCAAAGCCCTAGTTCTCGACCGGCCGGTGCGAGTCCTTTCGGACATTGCGTCCACCGTAGCTTACATCAATCGCCAAGGGGGCATCGGCAGCATGGCCCTGGAATCAGAAGCGATGGCCTTGGTCAATTGGGTGCAGTCTCGTCTTCCGGCCATCTCGGCAGCGCCTATTGCAGGCGCAGACAATGTTCAGGCCGATTTTCTCTGCAGAGTGCGGGTGGATCCCGGAGAGTGGGAGTTAAACCCGCAAGTTTACGCGCAAATAGTTCGTCGGGGGGGGGGGGGGGCCGCCCTTCATGGATCTCATGGCGACATTTCAATCGGCCGAGACAGGACGCTTCTTCAGCAGGCAAAGGGAGCGTATGTCCGAGGGGCTCGACGCTCTCATTCAGCCGTGGCCAACGTCCGGCCTTCTTTATGTCTTTCCTCCGTGGGTTCTGATTGGCCGGGTCGTTCAGCGCATCGAGGGCCATCGGGGTCGAATGTTACTGGTGGACCCGGACTGGCCTGGGTGGCCCTGGTATGCCGATCTGGTCCGGCTGAGCGACGGCATTCCTTGGCTCCTATCCACGCTGCCGAATCTTCTTTTTCGGGGACCCTTGCGGATGCCCCAAGTGGGTCAATTCTCGCATACGGTTTGGCCAGGGAGAGGGCTCGGCTGAAAAAGAAGGGTTACTCCCCCCGCGGTGATTTCTACCCTACTGCGGCCGGGGAAAACGTCCACTTCTCTTACTTACGTTCGGATTTGGGGGATCTTTGAAGACTGGTGCTCCCGGCGTGGAGTCCGGGCGGCGACGGTTTTCGTTTCCGTCGTTTTAAGTTTCTTCAGGTTGCTTTTGATAAGGGCCTTGCGGCTAGTTCTCTGAAAGTCCGGTTGGCGGCTATCTCTTGTTATCGATGCAAAGTTTTAGGCCGTCTCTACGGTTCTTATCCGGACGTACGTCGTCTTCTTACGACTGTTTTTCATTTGCGGCCCTCCCGCAGGATTTTCGTTCCTCCGGGGGACTTGAATCTAGTGATGCGGGCCCTGGTTCGTGAACCTTTTGAACCCCTGAGTAGGGCGTTTCTGAAAGATTTTACACTGAAGACGGTTTTTCTTGTAGCCATCGGTTCGGCACGGCGTATTTCAGATCTACATGCGTTGTCCTGCCGAGAACCTTTTTTGTCTTTTACCCCGGTCCCTTCCTTTTTGCCGAAGGTGGTTTCCCCTATTCATGTGAATCAGGCAGTGTTTCTTCCAGTTCTTTCTTCCCACTCTGTCGGGTCGGCGGACAAAGGTCTTCACCGTCTCGATGTGGGTCGTGCACCTCGTCGTTCTTTGAAGGCTACCGAATCTTTCGGAAGACTGACCGGTTATTCGTGCTCTTCGGTGGTGCACGTAAAGGGGAAGCGGCGGCTAAGGCCTCCGTTGCAAGATGGCTCAAGGAAGCGTTCGCGTCTGCGTATCTGTTGCAGCAGCGGTCTGTTCCGGAGGGGCTACTGGATCATTCCACTAGGGCTCGGGCTACCGCTTGGGCGGAGTATAGCCTAGTTCCGCCAGCAGATATCTGTAAGGCGGCCACCTGGTCGTCTCTGCATGCTTTCAGTACACACTATCGTTTAGATGTGTCAGCGGCTCGGGATTCCTCTTTTGTTCGGCGGTTCTGCGCGCCGGATGGCAAGGTCCCGCCCGGTCTTAACTGCTCTGTTACATCCCGATGTTGGAGGACTAAACTGGATTACCGAACAGGAAATGGAAATTACACTAACCTGGTAATTGTAGTTCCTGGAGGGTCCAGTTTAGTCCTCCTTCCCTCCCGACTGTCTGTTATAAAAATGCGGTGCGCTTTCCGAACGGTGGATCATAAGACGGTTCCTCTTGCCGTTCGAACCTTTTTTGCAGCCGCGTTTTTGGCTATGGCTCTTCCTTTCTCAGGTGTTCAGTCAGCTCCTGAGATTTCTGATACGGAGCTGTATTTTGATTTCTGGGGCGTTGGTTCCAGTGCAATACAGTGTTCTGACTTCCTCGTTTGGAGAGAAAGTTGGATATTTTTGTGGGGGGAAACAAATTGTTCTTTAATTATGTCATTTTCATTATGTCATTTTGTATATTAATCTAATGTGTTGCTTCGTTAAGTATGCTTTGTTACTAGTACACTGGGGGCTTCTGGGAGCTCCGTCTGCATATATACTACAGAAGACTTGATTGGTCCAGTCTCCAGGCTGCAGGAGGAGGGGCACTACCCGATGTTGGAGGACTAAACTGGACCCTCCAGGAACTACAATTACCAGGTTAGTGTAATTTCCATTTTCTCTTGTTAGTCTTAAACGGGTTAAACTGTAGCTTCATTGCATGTCCCCTAGTCTTTCTACTTTTTGATGGCATAAAGAATCTATCTACACTTACCCGTTCCACTCCATTTATTAATTTATAGGCCTCTATCGTATCTCCTCTCAGCCATCTCTTTTCCAGGTTGAAAAGCCCTAACCTTTTAAGCCTCTCCCCTTAAGGGTATCCTTCCATCCCCTTTACCATTTTGGTGGCTCTTCTCTGTACCTTTTCTAATTCCACTATATCCTTTTTAAGATACGGCAACCAGAATGGCACACAATATTCAAGGTGTGGTCGCACCATGTAACGATGCAGAGGCATTATATTATCCTTTGTTTTATTCTCCATTCCTTTCTTTATGATTCCTAGCATTCTATTTGCTCTCTTGGCCGCCACTGCACACTGGGCAGAGGGTTTCAATGCATTATCCACGATGACTCTTAAATCCTTTTCCTGGGTGGTGGCTCCTAATGTGTAACCTTGCATTGTGTAATTGTAGTTTGGGTTCTTCTTCCCTAAGTGCAGAACTTTGCACTTGTCCGGATTAAATGTCATCTGACATTTTGATATCCAATCTCCCAATTTATCAAAGTCCTCTTGCAATTTTTTACAGTCCTCTTATGTTTTAACTACTTTGAATAATTTTGTGTCATCTGCAAATTTGACTACCTCACTCATTCCCATTTCCAGGTCATTTACAAATGTTAAAAAGCAGTGAACCCAGCACAAATCCCTAGGGTACTCCTCTATTTACCTTTCTCCATTGAAATAATTGGCCATTCATCCCTACCTTCTGCTTTCTATCTTTTAACCAGTTCTTGATCCTCAGTAGTACAATGCCTCCTATCTCATGGCGCTTTAACTTTGCAAGAGTCTCTCATAAGGGACCTTGCCAAAAGCTTTCTGATAATTCAGATACACGATATCGACTGGCTCACCTTTGTCTACCTGTTTGTTCACACCTTCAAAGAAATATACCAGATTTGTAAGACAAGATCTTCCTTGGCTAAAGTCATGTTGGTTTTCTCCCATTAAACCATGGCTATATGTTCAGTAATTTTTGTTCTTTATATCTGAAGTCGAAGCAGCATTGAAAGCCTTATCAAAGAACAAAACACCGGGCATTGATGACATTCCCATTGAGTTGTTACAGCAATCAGATGAAGCTGTTACCATACTTATCAAGGCTCTGCCAGGAAATTTGGAAGACAAATTCATGGCCAACTGTGACTAGAAAAGATCTGTTTATGCCAATACTGAAGAAAGGTGACCCGACTGACTGTGGAAATTATCGCACAATCGCTCTGAACCCACATGCCAGCAAGATTCTACTCAAGATCATTCAGCAGAGACTACAACCATACCTGGAATGGGAACTGCCTGAAGTGTGAAAAGGGTTCAGGAAAGTGAGAGAAATGAGAGATTATCGCGGATGTGAGATGGATCCTTGAAAGACAAAAGAATACCAAAAGGATATCTATATATGCCTTATTGACTACATCAAGGCTTTTGACTGTATAAGCCATGAGAAACTCTGGGCCACATTAAGAAGCACAGGTATACCAGAACACCTGATCGTTCTCTTGCACAACATACCTTGATCAAGAAACAACAGTTCGAACTTAACTAGGAGAAACAGAATGGTTTAAAATTATATACAGAACAAATCATCAGAGAAGCAGGACTGTATGAAGACAACAGAGGTGTGAAGATTGGTGGAAGACTCATCAACAACCGTTGCTATGCTGATAATACCACATTCCTTATCGTTCCTACAGTTTAGTCCTCCACCACTGGGTTGTCGTCCTCCTCCTACAGTCTTGGAGACTGGGCATGTCAAAATCGTGACATCACTGGATATAGCCTGCTGGTCTCTCCCATCAGCCCCCAGTGTGTCCAGTCTCCATGCAGCAGGAGGACTTAAGTGAGCCTAGGTGCTGGGCTCACTTGAGGAACAGATAAAGAGCAGTATAGTTAGGGTTTTGGCTTCTGCTCTTTAAATTACTCTGATTCAGTTTTGATTTGGATTCTATTTAATTACTTTAATTAGTGATCTTAATTTATAGTTTTTGGTTTCCCCTTTTAAATTGACAGCCTGTAGCTTTAAAAAAAAAAAGAGAAGCTCCTGCCTAGCCTTCTTTCTTTTGAACTGCTTCTGCATTCCTCTCCATTCCGTTTGTGATCTCTCCCCCTGGAATGTACTGGGGAGAGCTCCGTGGGCTATACTGGCACTCCCATCCTTTGGGTGCATGCGGCGGCAAGTGTGGGGTCTGACGGCGATTCCAGCTGATACAGCCGTGCGAGCAGCCCTCGCCGCAGCAGCAGCTCCCAGCAACGCAGCTTTAGGGCTCCGCTGTGCAAGGAGCGAGCAGCAGGAGGCTGATCGGAGAAGCCACTGGTAAGGCCTGCGGGCGCTTCAGCGTGATTGGGCTGTTTGGCGCCAAATTCTGACTGACATGAATCGCCGCCATTTTAGGCCTCCTTTCGGTGCCGCGTGGCAGAGGCTGCAGCGGACCACGTCGGGGAGGGGAAACTTAGAGAGAAACAGTTTCTTTTTCTTTGTGTTTTCAGTTTACTTTATTTACACTTGTGCAATTTCGGTTGATTCCATTTTAGCGGGGGCTAGTCTAGTTCTTTAGTTTAAAAAAAAAAAAAAGAAAGATCAAAGAATAAATAGCTAATTAAAAAAAAAGATTAGTGATACTAATAGACTTTCATCAATACAGAGCCGAGACTCCTTCCTCCCGGGAGACAACGGTGGGTGAAGACTCTGCTAATGACATCACGGCCACAGTGTGGTTTGCAGTACCCGCAGGGGCACAGTTGCTGACACTGGCATCTGCCGCGGCTGTGCGGCTGTCTCAACCTGCGTGGAACAGCAGATGGAGAATAACGGGGGTTCAGATGCCCGCAGTCCTCCGGCGGTGTCTGCGGAGGAGGGACTGCTGGTCACGCCGGGGTCCCTTCAAGAGGGCGTTGCGGGCCCTTCAGGTGCATCGCCTACGGTCGGGGTTGGGCCGCAGCTAGGGAATTTTTGTCCAGATTTTGTACTAATCATGCATCAAGCGTTCTGTTTGCGGCGGCAGGGGAAGGTGCCTGAACCACTGCCGCTGATGCAGCCGATCAGGGCTGGGGAGCAGAGTGGAGTTTCCCCAAGGGCTCCAAAAAGGGCAAGGTCTGGGGACTGGTCCCCTCCAGATATGGAATGGCACGAGACAGATGAGGCCGAAGGAGAACTCGAGACCGCAGTGGATGAGTTAGAGGAAGGCGAAATCCCGGAGCCTGAGGATCAGGCCAAAATTATTCGGGTGTTCTGGAAGGAAGAACTGACGGCACTCATAACGGAATCCCTTCAGGCCCTAAACCTCGCTACTGCTCAGCCGAATGAGGATGATGAAGTGGAAGATCCACTCATTCAGGCAGTAAGGCAGTCCCAGGTGGTGGTTCCAGTTCACCGAGTGGTAGATTGGATGATCCAGGAGGAGTGGGATCAGCCCGAAGCAGGACTGAAAGGGGTCAGGGCCATGAATAGGCTCTATCCCTTGCCTGATAAGGACAAGGAGAGTTTCCGTTCCCCACGGATTGATGCAGCCGTCTCAGCAGTCACAAAGAAGACTACTATTCCGGTGGAAGGTAGCATGGTCTTAAAGGATGCACAGGATAGAATGGTAGATGGATTGAAACAGTCATTTGAGGCTAATGCAGTATCCTTGCATGCGTCCATTTGTGGAGCTTAGGTGGCAAGAGCATGTCTTAGATGGTCTCAGCACTTACGACAGACTCCGCTACTAGGGCAGGAACGCTTAAGGGAAATAGATCGCCTGAAGTCTGGTTTGGTGTATCTCGCCGATGTGCACTACAACTTCATTAGAGCACTGGCAAATTGTATGGCGTCCTTGGTGGCCGCCCGGAGGTCTTTGTGGTTGCGGAATTGGGCGGCCGATGGCTCTTCTAAGTCGCGTCTCGGTAAGCTTTCCTTTAAAGGAAAGTTGTTTGGTAAGAATCTACAGTGGTGTGCAAAAGTCTGAAATCACGTGTGAGTTTTGCGTTTTTCGTACTTTCTAACGCTTTTTTTTTTTTTTAATTTTGCGTTAGCCCAGCATGTTTATCTTTCTACCACATTAAAAGGGATACATTTGGCTATTAGAGTTGACTTTTTTTGTATTCCTTGCTTCCAATTTAAATACTTTACAGACACTGGGAGATAGCTACTGCGATTTTTGTGGATCCTGCGTCAAAACTGGATCGAGATTATCCAATATGCACACGTTATTTCAGACCAATCAGGAGGCTGGTTTCACTAACCAATCACAATGCAGATATCTAGCCAACAGTGCAGCTATAAAAACGCGCGGAATTTTTGAATTTCATAGGCTTTCTGGATCGACCATGAAGATGACTCGGACCCTGACATTGGAGGAGCATGTTCGTGTGTCCTTTATGAGCGAGGAAGGATTTTCAAGCCATCAGATAGCCAGGAAAGTTGGCTGCAGTCAAATCGCTGTTAAGATTGTACAGAAGAAACGGGTTCAGTGATGGACAAGCCTCGTTCAGGTCGTCCACGTGCATCAGCATCACGCCAGGACCGCGCACTACGACGCATTTCACTGACTAATCGCAAGTTGACCTCTCCTCAGCTACTTCCAGAGTGGTCAACAAGAGTGAGGTCCGTGTCAGCTCATCAACAGTTTGTCGCCGGTGCCTGCAGTTTGGTCTCTGGGGCTGCAAAGCACGGAATAAGCCACTGATGACGGACATACAAAGGCGCAACCGGATCGTGTAGGCGAGAAAGCACTCAACCTGGTCGACTGAAATGTGGGTAAAGGTGCTATTCAGTGATGAAAGCACCTTCTGTCTGTTTGGCAACCAGGCCCACACATATGTGAGGAGATTTTCTGGAGAGGAATTCAAGCCTGAGTGTCTCAACCTCACTGTGAAGCATCCTTTGACGGTCATGGTCTGGGGTGCATGGGCTGTCAGTGGCATTGGACGTCTTCACATTGTCGATGGAATGGTCAACGGGGCCAAGTACATCACCATACTGCAAAAGTGCATGGTGCCATCAGCACACCAGCTGTTCCCTGGCCAGTTTCTGTTCCATGATGACAATGCTCCCTGCCATCGCTCCAGACAGGTGATCAGCTGGAAGCAGCAGAACAACATCAAGTCAATGGACTGGCCTGCCCAGTCTCCAGATCTGAATCTAATCGAGAACCTGTGGCACAAGGTGGCTTTGGAAATATCCAAGAGGCAGCCGACATCAAAGCGTGAGCTGATTGAGTCACTCATTGCAGCTTGGAACTGCTTTGTCACCAACGATCACCTTGTCAGACTGATTCATTCAATGCCGACAAGGTGCAGTCAGGTGATCAAGAACAAAGGGTGGCCCATCAAATACTGAGCCATCACTGTCACATAAAAACGGCCTTTTCAAGACCACATACATTAATTTGAAGGAAACCTGGCGTGCGTCCATAATATTTTAAAGCATACTTACAATAATATATCGTTGGCCAGAGATGTACATTACACCATTTTCACAAAAAATCTATCAACAGGACAGCTATGGGGAACAAACTCAGAAAATAAGGGCCAAACCAGTGCTAAAAGTTGGCCCTAATAGCCAAATCTATCATTTATCATGAGGTGCACAGAAAAAAGCACTGGGAGGAAAAAGAAATTAAGATATAAGGTCACAAAGTTGAAAAAATGTCAAATTTACAAGTGATTGCAGACTTTTGCACACCACTGTAGACAAGTTGGTTAAGGAATTGGGAGAATCCAAGGGGGTGGCAGGCTCCCGGAAGATAAACCTAAACAAGGGAAGTCTTTGCAGGCGTTTCGGGGTCAGTTTCGAGATTTCAGATGATTTCGTGCCTCCCGATTGGGGGGTTTTCAGAGGGGAAGATTTGCTACCAGAGCCCGGGGGTTACAAGGAGCAAATAGAGAATTTGCAGCGGCCTCCGCAGCGACAAATCGTAAGTCACAATGAAATGAGGTGGGTCCTGGTGGGAAGCCAACCGATCGGGGGGTGGCTTCGAGAGTTCCTTCCTGCCTGGACCCAGAGAACATCAGACCAGTGGGTGTTGGAAATCATCCGCAAGGGTTATGCGTTGGAGTTTGCAAGACCGGTACTAGACTTGTTTGTGATGTCTCCCTGCAGAGGTCTACAGAAGACATTGGCTATTCGCCATACGTTAGAGTAACTACTGCAGTTGAGAGCAATCATGTCTGTTCCTCTGGAGGAGTACGGCGCGTGACGGTACTCCATTTATTTCGTGGTGCCAAAGAAGGATGGCGCTCTTCGGCCTATTTGGATCTAAAAGGGGTGAATCACTGTCTTCAAGTTACGCATTTCAGAATGGAAACATTGAGGTCGGTCATAGTGGCGGTGCGTCAGGGGGAGTACTTGACTTCCCTACATCTCACGGAAGCGTATTTACACATTCCCATCAGAGAGAGTCATCAAACGTTTCTGCGCTTCGTGCTTCCTTGGGGACGTTATCAGTTCCAAGCATTGCCATTCGGTCTGGCGACGGCTCCACGGACCTTCACCAAGATTATGGTGGGGTAGCGGCGGCGTTACAAAAGGAAGGAGTTTTGGTCCATCCTTATCTCGACGATTGTTTGGTTCGGGCGAAGTCTGAGGCCGAGAGCATTCGTGTTACAGACAAGGTGGAGAAGTTTCTACAGAGTCTTGGCTGGGTGGTCAATTCATCCAAGAGCCAATTGGTACCATCCCAGAATCTCAAATATCTCGGAGTGCTGTTCGACACACTGAAAGGAGCGGTGTTTCTCCCGTCTCGTCATGTGCAGGTTCTTCAGCAGTTGGTACGCAAGTTCAGATCTGTTCCGGCGCCCACGGCATGGGACTATCTTCGCGTGCTGAGGACGATGGTGGCGACTCTAGAAGTGATTCCATAGGCCAGATTCCACATGCAACTGCTGCAGCAAGCACTGCTCCGTAGTTGGTCTCATCAGTCCGACTCGCTGAACAAACTGTTTCCCTGTCCACTTCGGGTCAGGCAGTCCCTGCGGTGGTGGCTGCTTCTGGGGTCTCTGGAGGCGGGTATGCCTCTCGAACCACCGGAGTGGCTGCCCTTGCTGACGGACGCAAGCCTTGCGGGTTGGGGCGCTCATTGCGGAGACCTCCGCACAGGGTACGTGGACCGTGCAGGAGAGCAAATGGTCAATCAATCGGCTGGAACTGAGAGCGGTCTGTCGAGCGTTACAAACGTTCAAGGCGAAGGTGACCGGTTGCGCGGTTCGCTTGCTGTCCAACAATTCCGCGACAGTGGCCTACATCAACCGACAAGGCGGTACGGGAAGCGTGGCCATGGAGGAAGCTGTTTGCTTGGGTAGAACCTCGGCTGCCAGCAATTTCAGTGGCACACATTGCAGGAAAAGACAATGTGATGGCAGATTTTCTCAGCAGAGTCCAAGTGGATGCCGGAGAGTGGGAGTTGCATCCGGAGGTGTTTGAGCAGATAGTGCGACGATGGGGACCACCGATAATGGACCTTATGGCGACCTTTCAGTCAGCAAAGACGGGTCGGTTCTTCAGCAGATGGTGAGAGAGGATGTCGGAAGGGATAGACGCCCTGATACAACATTGGCCAACGGCAGGTCTTCTCTGTCTTTCCCCCGTGGGCGCTCATAGGGCGAGTGGTATAGCGCATCGAAGCTCA
Source organism: Ichthyophis bannanicus (assembly GCA_033557465.1). Classification (NCBI taxonomy): domain Eukaryota; kingdom Metazoa; phylum Chordata; class Amphibia; order Gymnophiona; family Ichthyophiidae; genus Ichthyophis; species Ichthyophis bannanicus. The sequence goes on along the minus strand of CM066042.1, from coordinate 251,590,174 downwards.
TCAGGGGAAAGTATTGTTGGTGGCTCCGGACTGGCCACGGCGCCTGTGGTACGCCAATCTCATTCGACTGCTTGACGGGACTCCCCGGAGGTTACCGGCATCAGAGAATCTGTTGCTGCAGGGCCTGCTTCGAATGCCTCAGGTGGGATCGGTTCTCGCTTACGGTATGGCCATTGAAAGGGCAAGATTGAGGAAGAAAGATTACTCGGCTGCAGTCATCGCCACTTTGCTTAGAGTAAGGCAAAAAGTCCACGTCTCTGGCATATGTCCGCATATGGCGTATTTTTGAGGACTGGTGCTCGCGGAGGCAAGTACGCGCGGCTACAGTATCCGTTCCCTTGGTGTTAAGTTTTCTGCAAGACTGGTTTGATAAGGGGTTGGCAGCCAGTTCCTTGAGAGTTCAGTTAGCAGCACTGTCATGCTATCGAGGCAAAGTTCAGGGGGTGGCTTTAGGGGCGCATGCAGATGTATTGTGTTTTCTTAAAGCAGTATCCAGGTTACGGCCTTCGCGTAGGATCGCAGTTCCGCCGTGGGATCTCAACTTGGTGTTAGGAGCGTTGGCTAAGGAGCCATTTGAGCCCTTACACCAGGCGTCGGTTAAGGATTTAACCTTGAAGACTGTGTTTTTGGTAGCCATTTGTTCAGAGAGGCACATTTCGGAGTTACAGGCGCTATCATGTCGAGAGCCATTTTTGTCCTTTTCCAGAGAAAAGGTGGTGTTGTGACCGGTTCCGTCGTTTTTACCAAAAGTAGTGTCTGCGTTTCACTTAAACCAGGCAGTCTCTCTTCCCACTTTGGGCTCGGCGGAAGGGAACGTTTCGGACCGTAGTCTACATCGATTGGATATAAAAAGGGTGCTGCGACAGTATTTAAAGGTCTCTGAAACTTTTCGCAAATCGGACCGTTTATTCATGGTGTTTGGAGGTCCCCGCAAAGGGGAGGCAGTGGTGAAAGCCTCCATTTCCAGATCTATTAAGGAGACAATTGCGTTAGCATATCTGTTGCAAGGTCGTCCAGTACCAGCTGGCTGGAGAGCTCACTCTACTAGAGCGCAAGCGGCGTCCTGGGCGGAACACAGTTTGGTTCCACCAGTGGAAATTTGTAGAGCGGCCACCTGGTCTTCTCTTCATACTTTTAGTAAGCACTACCGCCTGGATGTCCTGGCGGCAAATGATGCCTGTTTCGGGGTGGCGGTGTTGTGCTCCGGCTGGAAAGGTCCCTCCCAATTTTTATTTTATTTATTTATTACAGGCTCTTATATACCGCTCTATTCAGAATCAGCGCGGTTCACAATATAACAACATACCATAACAAACTGTTAGGTTTTACAGAGAACAAGGTCAGAGAACTTGGAATAAAACATGGAACGTCATTACTGCAACTATTTACAAGAGTATTTACAAGTATACATTACAGGATTTGTTCTTAGTTTGGGTAGTGATTAAGATTGGTTAGTTGGTCAAGTAATATTGGGGGAAGAGGTGGGATTTGAGTGCCTTCCTGAAAAGGGATAGATCATTGATAGCACGAATCTCTGGGGGTAGAGCGTTCCAGTACTTAGGGGCATAGAATCTGAAGGCCCTGTTAGATGTCACTGATAGGCATTTTGTCGCTGCTTTAGGGATGATTAGAGTATTTGTTGATATCGTTCTCCTGGATCTGTTGGGTGGGACGGCCTGAATGAAGTCTATTAGGGAGGAGGAGGTGATGCTTTTAGTGGCCTTGAAAGTTAGGAGTAATGTTTTGAATAATATTCTGCCATGTATGGGGAGCCAGTGGAGTTGCTCTAGGATGGGTGTTATATGGTCTCTTCTTGATGCTCCGTAGAGGACTCTAGCAGCGGTATTCATGGCGAGTTGCAGAGGGTTTAATGTGGAGTGTGGGAGGCCTTGGAGAATGGCATTGGCATAGTCAAGGTGTGGTAAGGTTAAGGCTTGAAATATAGTTCTGAAGTCATCAGGATCAAGCAGGGGGCGAAGATGTCGAAGAGTCCGGATCTTGAGGTAGATTGCTCTGACTACGTTGGTTATGTGTAGTTTCAGATCCATGCGTTGGTCAAAAGTGACTCCAAGGTAGCGAATGGAAGGTTTTGATTGGAGCTCAACTTCTTTCACCTTTATATGGGGTGGGGGGGGGGGGGTGAAAAGTGGGTCCCTGGTGATGAAGAGAACCTCGGTCTTTTTATGTTGAATTCGGAGGTTCTGGGATTGAAGCCATTCGGATACTGCATCAAAACATTTAGCTAGCGGGGAAAGGTCCATATGAACTGTGGAGAAAGGCATATATAGGAGGATGTCATCTGCGTATATCAAGCATTCAACCTTGAAGGACCTGATGATGTTGCAAACCGGTTGTATGTATATATTGAAAAAGAGTGAGGATAGGGATGATCCTTGTGGTACGCCTTGCTTTTGGTGGTATGGTGTGGATGTTGTGGTCCCTGAGGTAACGTACTGCCATCTCTGATCAAGGTATGACTTGCACCACTCTAGGGCAGTGTTATTGATGCCTTTTTCTTTTAGTCGCCCTATTAACAGATCGTGATGTACAGAGTCAAAAGCCGCAGCAATGTCTAAGAAGATGAGAGCAAAGCCTTGGCGGATGTTATCAATGCCTGTGATGATGTTGTTGCAGAGAGTGGTGAGGAGGGTTTCAACACCATGGAACTCTCTGAAGCCATGTTGGCAGTGGTCCAGAGGGGAGACGGTGTCAATGTGGTCCTGTAACTGTCTTTGAGCTTCCTTTTCAATTATTTTCGCTAGTAGGGGAATGCTAGCTATGGGTCTATAAGATTCAACCTTTTGTGGGTCGAGTTTGTGGTTTTTCAAGAGGGGTCTTATGGATGTTCTCTTGAGGGCTGGTGGGAAGGAGCCGGTTGTAAAGGATAAGTTCATCATTTTAGTGATGATGGGGCTGAGATCTTGGCGTAGTTCCTTTATCCAGTGGGCTGGGCAAGGGTCAGTTTGTGCAGTAGTCGTGTTAAGCGCAGCGATGGTGTCTTCAACATGTTTTCTGGATGGTGTGGAGAACATGGATAGGTTTGATATGCATATGGTGACTTGAGAGGAGATTGTTGCAATGTTGTTGGTTTGAAGCAACTTGGATTGCAGGAAATCGGCGAATGCTTGGGGATGGATGGGTTCAGGATGTTTTGGTGAAGGTTCTTTAGATAAGGTTTTGACTAAATTGAAAAGATCGAGTGGTTTATTTAGTGATCTTTTCAGCGTATCGGTATGGAATTGTTTCATCTTGGCCATGACTGACTCCCTGTGTACAGATAGATGTGTTTTATAAGCTGCTTGGTCTTCTGATGAGTGTGAGCGACGCCAATGATTACTGCTCTGATATATCCCAGTGGTGGTGGACTAAACTGTAGGAACGATAAGGAAATAGAAATTACACTTACCTGGTAATTGTCATTCCTTGAGTGAGTACAGTTTAGTCCTCATTCCCACCCGGGGATGGTTTGGTTTACAGTAGCAGTTCCGTTAGGAGAATTGCAAGACTACAGGTGAGTGGAGCTGCTAATTGGGTCTTCATTGACTCTGCTTCTGCTCTCTCTCTCTTTCTCTCTGTTTCTATCTAGCCTTTCTCTCTTGTCCTGGTTAGGCATAGAGAGGGTAGGTACCCTCCCTTCAGGAGCGGGTGTTTAGTGGTTAAATACATAAGGTTATACCTTCAGTTGAGTTAAAAGTTGATTTTGATATGATAGCTACTTATTTGTTGCTCCTTTAAGTCTGCTTTGTCAATAGTTCACTGGGTGCTGATGGGAGAGACTAGCAGGCTATATCCAGTGATGTCACGATTTTGACATGCCCAGTCTCCAAGCTGCAGGAGGAGGATGACAACCCAGTGGTGGAGGACTAAACTGTACTCACTCAAGGAACGGCAATTACCAGGTAAGTGTAATTTCTATTTACTGGCTGGAAGTGAAGATGATTTGAAACATTTGCTGCTCAAGATCAAGGAATATAGTCTTAAAATGGGTCTGCATGGGAGTGGCTATTCCAAGATGGCTGGCTGAATGAGACTCTTCGCTTTCCTTCTGATTCCTAAATGGAAGAGTACGGTGAGGGTGTTCCCTGCGGCACCCTTACCTGCCGTTTCTGGTCCTATGAATCATTTTGTTGAGTTATCCAAGGCGGCATGCCGAGAGATTAGGGCCGGCATGGAGACAGAGCGTTTAGAGGAGTCGCTCTTTTCCCTTGGCCTCGAAACCATTCTGTCTCTGGACTCACGGCATCCAAGGTATCAGACTGGGGATCATTCTCTGAGGGCCATCCACCGAAGAGCCAGATGTAGTCGGTGGCATCGTCAGATAATGATCCTGGAACCATGGGTAAAACCCACAGTCACCGGCATCTGAACCCTCTGTGCGATGTCGAGGGCGATGGCTGGGAGCGGTCCTCCAAACTGTCTCAGCAGAAGAAAACACCATCAGCGTCAGGAGATTGATCCCAGTCTCCTGAGTCCATCCTCATTGAGGACACCCCCTTGATGGTGCCCGTGTCTGGCCCGAAGTCCTCTGTGCCCATGCCAGTGGCTGTGGAGCCTTCCGGCCTCTAGGTCAGAATGGCTGCCCTCAAATGCAGCCTTGCTGCCTTCTTGGCCTAGCAGCGGGAGCCGATGCATGGTTCCTCTAGGTCATCAGTTCAGACTGCTGACCCCTCCACTGCAAGAGCTTCACCGGAGGTCATAGAGACGGTCCTCGAACGCCATTGGCCTCAAGGCTATTCCTGGCATCGGTCTGCTGTGCTGGAGTCCCTGACTAGGACCAGTCTCTCCAAAAAGACAGCTGAAACTTTCCACTGGAAGGCTTCAGAGAAAAAGCACCTTTACCTGAAGAACAGGAAGGCTTATAGAAACTACCCCCATACTCGTCCTTCCCAGCTCCCCAACAGGGCCAGCAGGCCAAGGGGCCAAGGGCAAGGCCCACTTAAGCTTAAGATCCCCAAGCGGCACTCCAGGCACAACATGGAGGGAGCTTTTGCCTTGGGCATAGCTTCTCCCCCAAGAGGTCTAGCCCCACTGCACACCGTGGGGGGGGGGGGGGGGGGTGGGGGGGCGCTTCTGGTATTTTATGCCAGCTAGTTGTCCAGCATCACCACAGACACCTGGGTGCTGCAGGTGGTGGGGGAGGGTTGCCGCCTCCATTCTCTCCAGGGGAGCTCCCGATAATTTGCCTTCACCGAGACTTAGTCCAATGAGAGCTCACTGGGCTCCTGGCAGACAAGGAGGTGGAACGTCCCATGCCACCTCAGGGGCAAGGGGTTCCACTTCTAGTACTTCCTGGTTCCCAAGAAGACTGGCGGCTTTTGCCCTATTCTGGAATTTCAAGATCTCAGCAGTTTCCTGGTGAAGGAGAAGTTCAAAATGCTCTCTTGGAACGTTGCTGCCCTACCTCCGGCAGGGAGATTGGCTGTGCTCCTTAGATCTCAAAGATGCGTACACACACATCCTCATCCATCTGCACCACCAGCAGTACCTCTTATTCATTATATCAGAGGATGCCATTACCAATAAAGTCCTACCCTTCGGCCCTGAGGGTGTTCACCAAGTGCTTGGCAGTGGTTGCCACCTTTCTTTTAGCTTTTATTTATGCATTTGATATACCACCTTAAACCAATTAGTAGCAGCTGCGGGGGAAGTTTGTCTTCCCCTACCTGTATGACTGGCTTGTCAAGGGCAGCACCGCCCTTGAAGTCCAGCAGGCAGCACACCACACCATTCTCACTCTGGAGCACCTGGGGTTCGTCATCAACCACTCCAAGTCCCACTTGCAGCAGACTCGATGCCCTGGAGTTCATTGGGATGCTGCTAGACATGGTCCAGGCCAAGGCCTTCCTCCCCTTTGACAGACCCGGCGCCTAGTGGCCCTTACAAGGGAGGTTCAGGGCCAGAACTCTGCCTGGCTCATGTTGCACCTCCTAGGGCACATGGCCTCGACTGTGCACGTCACAACTTACGCCTGTCTCCACATGCATCTGGCACAGTGGGCCCTCTTTTCCCAGTGGACTCGGGCAAAGAGGAACCTGCAGGACAGGGTGGCAGTCACACATCCCCTTGCCAAGTCCCTCCACTGGTGGCAACAGCCGCAGAACCTGCTGGTGGGGATGCCCTTCCAGGCCCCAACACTTCAATGGGTTCTCACCACAGATGCCTCAAAGTTGGGCTGGGGGGCCCACTGTGGCAACCTCGGCACTCAGGGCCTGTGGTTATCAGAGAGCCTACAGCTGATCAATTTCCTAGAATTCCGAGCCATTACTTACGCTCTCCGAGCTTTTCAGCACCACCTGCGGAACCACTCTATTCTGATTCAGACAATCAGGTAGCGATGTTCTCTGTCAACAAGCAAGGGAACACGGGATCATCCCTCCTGTTCTGGGAAACAATCAGTCTCTGCACTTTTGCCAGTTGAGTGGGATGCTCCTCAGGGCCGTGTACCTCCCTGGCCAGGACACTGTCCTGGTGGACCAGCTGAGCCGGGTTCTCCAGCCTTACAAGTAGCGACTGTTCCATTGCTGTGACCTTCCTGTGATAGATCTCTTTGCCACCTTGCACAATGCTCAGCTGCACCGCTTCTGTTAGGTATCATAAGGAAAGGAATGGAAAATAAAACCAAGGATATTATAATGCCTCTGTATCGTTCCATGGTGCGACCGCACCTTGAATATTGTGTGCTGTGCTGGTCGCTGTATCTTAAAAAGGATATAGCATTATTAGAAAAGATTCAGAGAAGAGTCACCAAAATGGTAAAGGGGATGGAAGGATACCCCTATGAAGAGAGGCTAAAAAGGTTAGGGCTCTTTAACCTGGAAAAGAGAGGGCTTAGGGGAGATATGATAGAAGTCTATAAATTTAATGAATGGAGTGGAACAGGTAAATGTAGATTGCTTGTTTACGTTATCAGAATTTAGAAAGACTAGGGGACATGCAATGAAGCTACAGGGTAAACTATTTAAGACTAATAAAAATATTTGTTCACGCAATGTGTAATCAAACTCTGGAATTTGTTACCGGAGGATGTAGTAAAGGCTGTTAGTGTAGCTGGGCTTAAAAAAGGTTTGGACAAGTTCCTGGAGGAAAGGTCCATAAACCATTATTAAAAAGGGACCCAGGATATCAATGCTTAACCCAATACAAGCATTGTGGAACCTGTCTTTTGGGGAAACTGCTAGGTATGTATGACCTAGATTGGTCACTGTTGGAAACAGGATACTGGGCTTGATGGACCTTGGTCTGACCCAGTATGGCATATCTTATGTTCTTATGCTCTAGGGTACTACACCACTCCCAAGTGGTGGCCAGTGTGTTTCTCATCCTGTGTATGGAAGGCCTTCTCTATGCCTATCCTACCACACCGCTTATTGCAGAGAGTTTTTCAGGTCCAGCTTGACCAAGTCACCCTGATCCTCATAGCCCCCTGCTGGCCCTGGCAGCCGTGGTTTCCTCTGCTTCTCAGCCGGTCTCGGGCGCCCCCAGTCCCCCCCCCCCGGGGGCACCCCCAGTCCACCCCCCCCCCCCCGGGTGCGCCCCGGACCTGCTCTCGCAGGAGGACAGCACACTCCTGCACCCCAACCTGGGGTCCTTTGGCCCTGACAGCCTGGCCCAGTTCAACTTGTCTAGGGAGGTGGAAGAGGTCCTGCTAGCGTCACCCAAGGATTCCAGCTGACGCCTTCAAGTGGTGTCGCTTCTCTGTGTGGAGAGGGGTGCCAACCCCTTCTCCTTCTCTGTCCAGCTGATGCTGAAGTATGTGCTGCACCTATCCAACGCTAGTCTGAGGTTTAAAGCCATCAGGGTACACCCAAGTATGCTGTTGGCGCAGTATCACCTCATCAATGGGGAACCACTCTCCGCCCAGCCATTCATTGCTTGCTTTCTGAGAGGCCTCCTGCTCTCTCTACTACCCACTTGGCCACTGACAGTGGCAGCGTGGGATCTGTGTGACCCTCTTGAAGTGCTTCGCTCCACCTTTTGAGCCGCTGGCTTGCTGCCACCTCAAGTATCTGTCCTGGAAGGTGGTCATTCTCATGGCCCTCACATCTACATGCAGGGTTAGTGAACTCTAGCTCTGGTGGCTCATACCCTCTATACCAGACCCTATAGGGCTCATACCCTCTTGTACCAGACCCTAAAAGAATAGGGTCATACTCCAGACTCGCCCTAAGTTCCTGCTTATCGTGGTGGTCTTGTTCCACCCTAATCAGGAAGTGGTGCTTCCCACCTTTTTTCCACAGCATTGTGCTAACAGGACAGAGGCTGCTCTCCATACTCTACTGTAAGCAAGCCTTGGCCTACTATCTGGAGTGGACCAAGTCTCATTGCTGCTTCTTGCAGCTTTTTATTTTACAGCTCAAATTGCCTGGGCGTAGCAGTCTCCAAGCGTACTCTGTCCACCTGGATGGTGGACAACATCGCCTCCACCTACAGGCAGGCTAGTCTTTCACTGGAGCGTCACGTCACAGTGCACAGCATCCTGGCTATGGAAGCATCTGTGGTGAACCTCCGCTCAGTTCCCTTGTGGGAGATCTGCTGGGCCGCCACCTGTGGTCCTCTGTTCACACCTTTGCAGTGCATTACTGCCTGGAGTAGGTGTTCTGGTGGGACAGTGCCTTCGGCCAGGCAGCACTCAGTCATCTGTTTGGGATTTGAGGCAACTCCCACCCTCCAGCCCTTCTGTGTGTCCAGGCTACCAGAGAGCTAATTTCCCTGGTTGATGCTGAGGTCTTGCGACCGAACTGTACGCTGTTCCTTACGGTTTGTTTTTTGGGTGGGCCGTGGCTAGCAGGTTTTTTCGGTAGCCTGTAGCTAGGGAGTCCCATATGTAAGGACTGACTTTCTTTCTGTTCCCGGAGAAAGTGTAGTTACTCAGCTGTAGCAGATGTTCTCCGGGAACAGCAGGAATCAGTCCTCACAACACTCCCTCCCCATGGAGTTGCCTTTCTTTTTGTTGTCTTGAGCTATGTTATTAGATTGAGGCAGGATGGCACCCTTAGGCGGGAAGGTGACCACACACGTGTGGTGGATCTATCCAAGGCTTTTTTTTTTTTTTTTTTGAAAGCTGGGAGAGGCTACCGCATGGGCTCCATCGATGCTTACGTCACCCATTTGTGAGGACGGATTCTTGCTGATCTCCAGGAACAAGCAGGAATGAGTCTTCACATATGAGTATCGTCGGTACTGACGGAGCCTGCGTGGGAACGCTCCCCAGCGTCCAAAAGGAAAGCTTTTGGGAGCATCCCACAGCGCCTGTGCGCTGCCTTCCCGCCTTTCCCAACCGCCTCTCTCCAGTTCTTCTTTTCTGCGGAGCCAGCAGGTCGTGTTCCTGTCACCGCTGAAGAATTTCCTTATTTTATTTTATTTCTTTGGTCGCGCGTCTGCCTTCTCGACGCTGGACCGGTACCGCCAGTCTTTTCTTTATTTATTCTAAAAAAACCTACTGTTTTCCTCACTTCAGTGCATTTTCCTCTTTGGCCTTAGGCCTACAAAATTTTTCCTCATGGAAAAGCCCGCATCTGGATTTAAAAAATGCATGAAGTGCAGCGGCACTATTTCTGTCACCGGCACCCATGAATGGTGTCTAAAATGTTTAGGTCCTGACCACTCCATTGCGGATTGTGAGTCCTGCTCCATGATGTCTAAAAGAGGTCTACAGAATCGAGCAGCTAAGCTCAGTACCCTGTTTCCCTTGGATGCAGCTTCGGTTGCATCGACGTCTTCCAGGGCTGCTTCTTCCTCACATGGATCTCAGGTAACCAAACTTAAATCCAGCCGGTCCTTGAAGGTTAGATCTCCCTCTAAGTATTGAGATGCCTCCGGGCTTGCCCTCGAGGAATCCGCACCGGCAAAATTACCCCGGCGGGAGACTCCGGCTTCCAAAGCTTTATCTATGGGGTCACAGGTTGACATCGATGGCTCGGCCTCGACCGATCACCTGTTGCCATGCTCTGGGGTACCGGTGGTTCCCACTGGTACCGACATCCAGACATTGGTTGCGTCGATGGATCAGAATATCCTGACCATGCAGCGTGCCATCACGGCATTCATACAAGCTGCGACGCCTTCGGTACCGCAACAAACTCAGTTGCTGGTACCGACTCCGGCACGGTACCGACATCGGTTCCAGTGCCAGTACCGATTGCATCGACATCCGCTTCGGGGTCGACTGCAGCGGTACACTGTTCTGTGATGCCCATCGGTACCGATCACTCACGATGTCGATACCACCCGGTACGCGTATCGGGCTCTGCAGGAGCATCCAGACAGGCGATACTTCGATTCCTCTGAAGACTCTGATGAATCAGAGGTCTCTGTCGAAGCATCGGTGATCCATCCTCAGGAGCCCTCTTCTCCAAAAAGGAGAATGTCTCCTCCAGAAGACTTGTCTTTTCAAGACTTCATTAGGGAAGTGGCCAGGGGCCTCTCCATCTCAGTGGCCCCTGAGACAGAGCCTAGAGCCAATAAATTAGATATTTTACAATACCCTAAGGCTCCTAAGGAGGCAGCCACTTTACCAATACATGAGATTCTTTATGATCACATGTTGGGCATATGGGAGACTCCTCTCACCACTTCCCCTCATTCTCGCAGGTTGGACACCATGTATCGTGTTTCTCCTTGTCCTGGCTTCCATAAGACTCAGCTTCCTCACCACTCTATTGTGGTGGAGTCTGCTATGAAGAAGATAAAGAGTACAAAAAGGCACTCTTCTGCTCCTCCAGGAAGAGAATGCAGAACCTTAGATGCTTTTGGCAGGAGAAATTTCCAGGCCAGTATGCTTGTTGCCAGAATCAACTCCTATAGTCTCTATATGGGGATGTTTCTAAAAGAAGTTACAGATCACCTGCAAACTTTATCTCCTTTTATTTCAGAAGATAAAAGGGAAGAGTTCCTCACCTGGCTCAAACATGCCCAGGATATTTCCAAGTTCTCCAACCGTGCAGCCTTTGACTCTTTTGAAGGTGCCAGCAGAGCCTATGGCCATTGCCATAGGTGCACGCAGAGTTGCTTGGTTACAAGCTTCTGATTTGGAACCTTAGGTTTTCACCTGTACAAGGAAGGTTTCCTAGTCCATCCTGAACCCTTTTGGCAAAGATTGGCAAGCAAAGGCCACCCAAATGGATGCTGAAAATTCTGCTTTAGATAGACTTTCAAAGTCTACTTCTGCTCCTTTTAAGAAAAGGTTGTTCAAAAAGGTTTTTTTTCCCAAGAAAGGGAAATGTTGTTATGCTTATGGTCAGCAGTCATCTTCTGCAGGTCGTTTTGCTACAAAGAGACAGCAACAACCGAAACAGGCCAAGCCTAAGGCTGCTAGAACTGCTATGGCCCAACAGCCTCAGCCTCCTCAGGGCCTTTGACTTTCAATTAGAGAGCTTAGCCTTTCTGGCTCTAGAACATCCAGAGCCTCTCACCATTCCAGGAAGGTTGGCTTACTTTGCTCCCAGGTGGGAACAAATCACAGCAGAGCAATGGACCCTCTCCATCATAAGGGAGGGGTACAAGCTTCATTTCTTAAACCTTCCTCCTCACATCATGGTGAGACAGTTCAATTCTCAGACATCTCTCCTCGACCTTCTGGGTCAGGAGATTGCTACCCTTCTTGCCCAAGGGGCAATAGAAGAAGTACCCCTTCAACAGGGCTCAGGGTTCTACTCCCCCTACTTTCTTATCCCAAAGAAAACAGGGGGCTACAGACCCATATTAGATCTCAGAGAATTGAACAAGTTACTATGCAAGGAGAAATTCAAGATGATTTCTCTCGGTACTCTCCTTCCATACCTTCAGAGTCAGGATTGGCTTTGCTCTCTAGACTTCAAGGATGCGTACACCCATGTCCTCATCCATCCAACACACAGAAGGTTCCTTCGGTTCCTTTATCAAGGGAAGCACTACCAATACAGAGTGCTTCCTTTCGGTCTGGCCTCTGCACCAAGGGTGTTCACAAAATGCATGGCAGTAGTAGCTGCATTTCTACGCACTCTAGGGATATTCGTATTCCCATATCTGGACGACTGGCTCATCCAGCTCCATCCCAGTCAGAGGCCCAGACTTCTCTAACCTGCACAAGGCGTATCCTTCAGTATCTGGGACTTGTAATAAACTTTCCAAAATCCCATCTCACCCCTACTCAGTCTCTAGAGTTCATAGGGGCCTTGCTGGATACCACAACTGCAAGGGCCTATCTTCCCCAGGCCTGTTGCCTACGCTTGGTGCAGTTAGCCTCACAAATTCAGTTAAAATCCCATTTAACTGCTTGAGAGGTGTTACAACTGTTAGGCCACATGGCATCCACTGTGCATGTGGTTCCTTACGCTCGCCTTCACATGAGGGCAGCTCAGTGGACTCCGTCCACCCAATGGACCCAGGCATCAGGTTGCCTGTCAGACAAAATAGCAACCTCCAGTCACCTTTTTTGGTTCCTCCAGTGGTGGAAGTCCACTCAAAATCTGTTGCTGGGGTCCCCCTTTCAACAGGTGTTATCCCAAGCAACCCTTACAACAGATGCCTCTCCAAGAGGTTGGGGAGCTCATCTTCAAGATCTCTCCACTCAAGGCATCTGGTCTTTACAGGAGACATCTCTACATATCAACCTCTTAGAGCTCAGAGCAATTTTTCTAGCTCTGAGTCTTTCACACCCTGCTCAGCTACAAGACAGTCCTTATCCACACGGACAACCAAGTAGCCATGATCTATGAGAACAAGCAGGGCGGGACTGGCTCTCTGTCGCTTTGCAACGAAGCTCTGAGATTGTGGGCCTTCGCCAGAGAGCATCAAATTCATCTCATGGCAGTGTATCTTCCAGGGGTTCAAAACTCTTGGGCAGACACTCAGTCGAGTTCTGCTTCCACAGGAATGGTCCCTCCATGGGGACCAGATAACCAGGATCTTCCGTATTTGGGGAACCCCGGACATAGACCTGTTTGCAAGTCCGTGGAATGCCAAACTTCCCCGGTTTCGTTCCAGGATTCCGTGTCAGGGAGTTCAGGCCAGGGATGCCTTCCTCCTTCATTGGGGGCAAGACTTCCTCTATGCCTTTCCACCCATTCCCCTAATTCCCAAGACACTCTTCAAACTTCAGAGAGACAAGGGGTCTATGATCCTCATAGCACCACATTGGCCACGCTAAGTGTGGTACCCTCTACTTCTGCATCTCTCTCAAGCTCCCTCCCTGAACTTGGGATCTGCTCCAGACTTCCTGTCCCAGGAGGAGGGAACGTTGTGGCACCCAAATCCCCAGTGTCTTCACCTCAGAGCCTGGTTGCTGAAGGCCTAGACCTTCAAGATTTGCATCTTTCTCAGCAAGTGAAGGATATCCTTCATGCTTCCAGAAAGCCTTCCACTAGACGTTCCTATGCTTTTAAATGGAAAAGATTTACCATTTGGTGTGCAGAGAAGGGTCTTAACCCTCTTGCAATACCTCTGAATTCTTTACTAGACTATTTGCTGCATTTATCCCATGCAGGTCTTAAAACAAATTCAGTAAGAGTCCATTTGAGTGCTATTGCAGCATCCCTTAAGCCTTTCAATGGACAGCCTATTTCCTCTCATCCTCTTATTGCAAGATTCATGAGAGGCCTTCTTTTAACTAAACCTCCCATTAGACCACCTCCAGTGGCATGGGATTTGAATTTGGTTCTTGGCCAACTTATAAAACCACCCTTTGAACCCTTAGCCACTACCTCCTTGAAATTCCTTTCCTGGAAGGTTATTTTTCTCATTGCAGTCACCTCAGCTCGCCGTATCAGTGAGCTGCAAGCCTTGGTGGCTAATCCTCCTTATACAAGGTTCCATCATGACAAGGTAGTCTTTAGGACTAATCCACACTTTATGCCTAATCCACACTTTATGCCTAAAGTGGTCTCACCTTTTCATCTGAACCAGGAGGTGTATTTACCTGTCTTTTTTCCAGGACCTCATGCATCAACTGCAGAGAGGAATCTTCATACTCTGGATTGTAAGAGAGCACTTGCCTTTTACTTACAAAGGACACAGCAACATAGAAAGTCCTCTCAACTATTTGTTGCTTTTGATCCCTCTCATTTAGGACTTCCAGTCTCTAAGAGAACTCTGTCCAGTTGAATTGCTCAGTGTATTTCCTTCGCCTACTGGAGTAAGAACCTTTCTTTGGAAGGCCATGTCACAGCTCACAATGTGAGGGCCATGGCAGCCTCTATGGCTCATCTAAACTCTGTATCCATCGACCAAATCTGTCGAGCGGCCACCTGGGCCTCGATTCATACCTTTACAGCCTACTGCTTGGACAAGGACTCCCGCTGGGATGCCTTGTTTGGTCGGGCTGTTCTTCAACACCTGTTCCACACTTAATCAACTCCTACCCACCATCCCTGGTTGGATGCCTGAGATCCATGGGGGTGAGGTGGAGCCCTTATCAGGGACTCTCAACCTTTGGGATCTCCCTGGCATCTCTAGCTGGGGAGTCCCCATATGTGAAGACTCATTCCTGCTTGTTCCTGGAGATAGCACAGTTACTTACCTGTAACAGGTAATCTCTGGGAACAGCAGGAGTAGGTCTTCACAACCCACCCACCTCCCCTAGGAGTTGTATCTCTCTATCTTTCCTTTCCTTTCTCTCTCTCTCTCTTTGTCTCAGCTTAAAACTCGAACTGGAGAGAGGCGGTTGGGAAAGGCGGGAAGGCAGCACGTAGGCGCTGTGGGATGATCCCAAAAGCTTTCCTTTTGGACGCTGGGGAGCGTTCCCGTGCAGGCTCCGTCGGTACCGATGATATCCATATGTGAAGACTTATTCCTGCTCTTCCCAGAGATCACCTGTTACAGGTAAGTAACTGTGCTTTCCCGAAGAACACCCGTTACAGGTGAGTGAGTACACTTTCTCCAGGAACAGAAAGGAAGTCAGTCCTCACACATGGGCCACCGAAAAAATATGCTAGCCACGGCCCACCCAAAAGCTTTCTTCCCAGATTAGAGAGCAGACACTCAGGTAGAAGTCTCTAATAATCTGATGACCAGAACAAGTTCTTCAGAAATATGGTAGCCATGAATCTTGCAACACAGCATATATCAACTTCAAGTAGATTCCCATGTTCTGGTGGGACCATTTAACCTAGCTATTGTCTTACTTGGAAAGAACGTTTGTTTAGTTTCAGTTTCTTTGATATGCTGCCTTTCACAAGATAGCATCAAAGTGGTTTACATCATTTAAAAAGGAGGAAAACACTTAACACAGAGCAAGAAATTAACTGAACATTGTATGTGTGATTTTTCTTACTAGCAGGAGAAAGGGAAAGGAAAGATAATTAAACAGCTGTACTGCTGCCTTCCAAAACATCACTATATTTCAGAGTAAAAAAAAAAAATGTTTTTAAACACTTTGTGAATTTTTAATGAAGTATTACTTAGTAAATAGGTAGGGAATTCCACAAAGATGAGGGCCACATAAAAGAATGTACTCTTATACGGGCTCTCACTATTCAGACCAGTATAGATTCCACTGCTCTTTCCTTTCATAATAATTTATTTATTTATTTATTTTTATTTTATTTAGCTGTATTTATATCCCGCTTTTCACTGGGTCAAAGCGGTGGAACATTGAACGAGGGGGAGGGGGACAATAATCAATTCTAGGGTATGTGCCGTCACCAGGTGGGGCAACATTTATGATTTTGACAAATATTGGGACGTAGACATAGACATTGAGCTACAGTCTCATTGGTGGGTGTTTGTTTCTGGTCCGAGGTATTCCTGGAATATTGTGGGTTTTAGTTGTTTCCTGAATGATGGGGGGTCTTTGTTTCTGATGTGGTTCGGTAGAGAGTTCCAGATGGATGGTGCGTACAGTTCGAAGGCTCTGTTGCAGGTTCGTTGATTGCATTTTGTCCTTTTGTGGGGGATGGTGAGGGAGTTGGTGGTGGTTTGTCTGGTTGCTTTGTTGTGGGCGGGTCGGATCAGCAGTGTGCGGAGTTGGGAGGTTTGGGTTTGGTTGAGAGCTTTGTGGGTGAGTAGAGCGGACTTGTACTTGATTCGTGCTTCCAGAGGGAGTATGTGTAGCTCGCTTAGAATTGGGGTGATGTGGTCCTGTTTTTTTGCTGATTGTATAATCTTTGCTGTGGTGTTTAAGGCAGTCCGGAGTGGGTTGGTATGGGTGGCCGGGAGTCCATGGTAGATTATATTGCAGTAGTCCAGGTGGGGGAGTGTAAGGGCCTGCATCACTGTTCTGAAGTCTTGTGGTTCGAGGAGAAGTTTGAGGCGTTGCGCTGTTTTAGCCTTGTGAAATATTGTAGCGGTAGTATTTTTGATTTGTTGTTACAGTGTGAGTGCTTGGTCTATGATGATTCCCAGGTATCTTATCTGCTTTTGAAACAGAAGGAGGGTGCATAAGCCTTCATGCTGTTACTGCACTGGGAATTTTGACTTAACTGGTATCAAATTCTTGGACAGAGGGGGGAATACCATGAATGAATGCCCAATGAGCCAATAGCAGAGTTTGAGTTAATTTGATGAATTATTGGTAACCAGTGCATGTGCACCAACCAACAAGAGAATGACATGATCAATTGGTGTTAGTTGAATAAAGCATCTTAATAGCAGTATTTTCTATTTGTAATTGCTTCAGGGGGGATAGAGCGAGGCCTCAAAGAGTATTGCAATAATCGAAATGAGAGAGATATTCAGCTGCTTAGCATTCTTTTGCATTATTAGAAAGGATGTGATAGGCCAAAGTTGTTGTAAGACATAACATGATTCTTCAACTGTAGATGCTTGTGAAATGTAAGTTTTGTGTCAAGATAGCATCCCTATAATTTTTAATTTGAGGGAGGAGTAGCCTAGTGGTTGGGGCAAGGTACTTCAGGCCGGAAGGTCGGAGGTTCAAATCCCACTAGAGGACAGCAACCTTGGGCCGGAAGGACTGGGGTTTCTAGTCCCACAGATGCTCCTTGTGGTCTTGGGCAAACCACTTAACCCTCCATTGCCCATGTTCCCTGTAAGTATTAGTGTATGTGTCTCATATCCCCGTGTGTTAAATGTATCCCCCAATTGTGTTGTGACCGCTTTGATTGAAGGATAAGGCGGTATACAAAACTGTCTAAATAAATAATCTACAAGAGTGGTAGTCCATGGATGATGGGTGTAAATTTAAAATGTCTACCCCAAAGGCCACGTTGCACAGGGGTGTTTGTTTTTTAAATGGTCAAGTTTTACTCAATAATGCATTTAAGCAGGAATTGATAGAAGGAAGAGCAGGATCAACAGGGTCAACAAAATGTACTAATTCTGTTTCATCTGCATAAAAGTATCCTTTTATGCCAAATGAATGAATCAATAATGCTAGTGGACTCAAAAATAAGTTTGTAAAAGTATTGGTGATGAGACTGATCCCTGAGGAACTTCTCATGTGGTTTTATAGACTGGTGATTGTGTTATAATAAATACCTTCCATAAATACCAGTGTGTATCAGAAAGGAAAACAGCAGTACATGATTCACCAGGCTGAAAGCTGCTATCAAATCTAATGATACGAAAGGAATAGTTCTACCACTGTCTTGGACCTCGAGGATATCTCTTAACAAAGAGATTAAAGCAGTTTCAGTACTGAAATAAGATCTGAAACTTGACTGATATAGATGAATATTTTTCTTACCGACAAGTCAGATAATTGCTGAAAAACTATATTCACAGTGAGTTTAGAAATAAACGGCGGATTAGGGATACTTTGGTAGTTTAAAGGATAGGATAGAACTTGGCTATGACTTTTTTAATAAGATGCACTAATGCCAGTTTGCATAGCTCAGGTGCTTTGCCTGTAGAAAGACTTATTTATTATGCTGAGAGTCGCTGACGAGTCTAATTAGGAATTTTTGATGAGGGCTGCTGGCACTGGGTCTAGTTTGTTCCAGATCATCCTACTAGACCTAGTGGCTTCCCCTCCCCTCTCGCCAGCAGATGATGGAGATAAAGAACTAGAAGCTTCCAGTGAGTACCTCACTTGTACTTGTGTTTTTGCAGGTAGGGGCAAACCTCAGTATTTTTTTGTCTTCAGCAGATGGTGGTTGCTGAACTTGTACAGCTTGGACTTGGAATCTAGATAGCTCCTGGGCACCAGCTGTCCTGAAGGGTGCCTTCACAGTGAAGCTAGGGAGCGGATATCTCACAGTGGGTATCTGCTGATATCCCCTGAGTTTCCTGCTTGGAGTGGGAGAAAGAGGCCATTCTTCCTGTTGGCATCTTGGCTGGTTGAGCACACAGGCTTGTGTTAGTTGAAGTCCCTTGACTTCATACAGCCTTTTGGTTTCCTTCTTTCTTTCTTCCCTCCCATTTTTTTTCTTTAATTCTGTGCCTCCCTTCTATCTCACCTCCCTCCTCCCCTCCAGGACTGCCACCTTTTTCCAGCAAGCGTGGTCCTTTTTGGCAAGGCAGTGCTCCTGGATGCCTTTGACCTCATCTTGGCCAGGGGTGGGTTTCTTGATGAAAGGTTGTCGGGAACAGACTCAAATTCCACCACAAAAGCGGCTTAGTCAACACGAGGCACCAAACTCTGGGGATTATTACCTCTGAACAGGACACCAATTTGGATGATGACATTTCTGGAGGGGATTCTAGCCTGGAGGAGAGTGAAATATCCCCTTTTAATGAGAAGTAGGATGATCCTCTTGTCTGCCTCTTCAGGAGGGATGAATTGGTAGCCCTGATCTTTCAGGTTGTGCCTTCATGTTCCCACAGAGGGTAGGAAGTAGCAGGGGAGGCCCCACCTTGCAGGTGATCCCCATAAGACTTCCAGAGCTTTTTTCTTTCCACAAGTCTTTAAAAGTATGGGTTTCGTGGAGTGGTACTTTCTCCAGGACCAAGCAGGAAGTCAGTCCTCACTTATGGGTGACGTCGGCGCCGACGGAGCCCTCGCGGAGCAATTTTCCCCAGCTTTCAAAGAAAGCCTTTGGGAATTGCAGCGCGCATGCGCGGTCGTCTTCCCGCCCGAAGGTGCCATCTTAGCCAGTCTTCTTTTTTCCGCGGAGCCCTGCAGACGTCCCCGTCTTGTCCCCGCGAAAAAGTTGATTTTCCTCTTTCTTTTATACTTTTTTCTTTCGGTTCGACGCCGATCGTTTTCCCGCCCGGACTCGCGACGCCGGTCTCGAGTCCTCTAGCGTTTTTTCGGTTTTTCTGACTTAGTCAGCTTTCATTTTCGTTTTCCCTGGCAGCCCGGTCCTTTGACCTCGCAGGGGCCCTTTTTCCCCCGATGGCTGCCAGTGGCTTTAAGCGGTGTGGTCGGTGTGACCGAAATATGTCACTAACCGACACACACGACTTTTGCCTCCGCTGCTTGGGCCCGGACCATGAGGAACTGATCTGTGGGCCCTGCAGCAAACTGTCCTCGAAGGCGTTGAGAAGTCGGCGGCATCAGCGCGAGAGAATCTTCGCTGACCCCAGCCGTACCCGGACCTCGTCGGAGGCCTCCGTGTCAAAGGGCTCCAGCTCGGACCGTCGCCGGAGCTCCTCCGACCGGGGTTCTCCCTCCGGGGACCATCGTCGGAAGGAAAAACCCGCGAGGGCGGCGTCGGTGGACGCTCCTGGCTCCGCGAGGGCCAGGTCGCATAGCCCCGACAGCCGCCCCGGGTCCTTGGAGAAGGAACATCTCCCGAAGCGACCTCGCCTGGAGTCGGAGATGCCTGCCCGGGTAAGTCCTGTAGTCCTTCTGGACTCGCCTCCGCGACAGCCGACGTCGGGCCCGACGCCGTCGGGGCCCGAGTCGGGGGCTGCTGGGTCACCTGAGCTCGGACTCAGGTTGACGGCCTTGGAGAGCAGACTGTCTGCCTTCATGGACCAGCAGCGGGCACTGCTCGCTGGCCTCGCTGGCGCCGCTGCCCCGACCGCCGGGACGTCGACGTCCAAGTCGACCCCGGAGACCGAGCCGATCCTCGAGTCAATGAGAACTCGAGTCGATCCTCGGTCGAGGTCACCCTCGGCCTCCCGTTCGGGACCGAGGTCGCCGACGCCGACTCCCTCGACGTCGGGGCGGCTGG
Source organism: Ichthyophis bannanicus (assembly GCA_033557465.1). Taxonomy (NCBI): domain Eukaryota; kingdom Metazoa; phylum Chordata; class Amphibia; order Gymnophiona; family Ichthyophiidae; genus Ichthyophis; species Ichthyophis bannanicus. Next base: position 251,570,183 of record CM066042.1, on the reverse strand, counting down.
CGCCGCACCCTGCCCGGGCCGACCCCACCGAGTCCTCGTCGGAGTCGGTCTGGGAGTCTGAGGAGGAAGAGTCACCTGATTCTTTCCGGACTCGGTGTGTCCCATCGGACTCACCGGGGTCCGAGCCTCGGAAGCAGTCCCCCCCGGAGGATGCCCGGTTCTCGGACTTCGTTAGGGATATGGCCAAGGCTTTGGCCTTCCCTGCGGATCCCGAGGAGGAGCCTCGAGCCGAAGAGCTCGACGCCCTCCAGTATGACTCTCCCGCGAGGGAGCACTTTACTGTGCCGGTTCCTCCTATGCTGGAACGACTACTCTTCCGCATGTGGGAGAGTCCGGCCTCCTCGCCGGTCCTGAGCAAGCGGGTCGATTCTATCTATCGGGTCCGCAAGAGCCCTGGCTTTCAGAAGGCACAGCTGCCACACCATTCCATGGTAGTGGAATCGGCCATGCATCGTCTTAAGAGCCAGAAGATGCACTCCTCGGTGCCTCCTGGAAGGGAGGCCCGTAACCTGGATGGCCTTGGCAAGAAGTGCTTCCAGGGCTCTATGCTCGCATGTCGTGTCCAGACTTACCAGCTCTACATGGGCATGTATCTCCGGGATCTGGCTAAAGAGCTAGCCGGATTTTCCGCTGGTCTCTCCGAGGAGCCTTTGCGGAGGTTCCTAGCCTTGTCCACGGGCATTCGGGAATGCTCAAAGTTCATGTCCCGAGCAGCCTATGATGGCTTTGAGGCCTCGGCTAGAGTGGCCGCAGCCGGCATCGGTGCCCGCCGACAGGCTTGGCTTCAGTCGTCGGACCTTGAGCCCTGGGTACAGGACAAGTTGGTCGATGTCCCCTGCCGAGGCGAAAACCTCTTTGGCAAGCCCATGGCGGAAAAGGCTGCACAAATTGAGACTGAGACTCTCACCAGGACCAGGCTTTCTAGGAAGACCTCCGCCCCTTCCCAGAAAAAGAAGGGCTCGGGAAAAAAGTCCTTTTACCCGAGGAAGGCGGCTGCCTACAAACAGTACCCCCATTATCAGGCCCCTGCAGCTCCCCAACAGGGCCAGCAGGCCAAGGGACGGGGTAACGGGTCCCGTAGGCAGCAAGCCCCCAAGCCTGCACCACCAGCCCCTGCTCAGCAGGGAGGGGGTTTTTGACTCGCTCAGCATAGCCTCTCCCCCCCCGCTGGTCCCTCCCAGCACCGGAGGCCGGCTGGTTCACTTCGCCCACAGGTGGTCCAGCATCACCGCAGATGCCTGGGTGCTTCAGGTCGTGCGAGAGGGCTACCTTCTCCACTTCCATCAGGTCCCTCCCTCCTATTTTCCGGGAGAACCTTCGCGCCCCCCTCTGCACAGGGAGTTGCTCCTTCAGGAGTTAGCAAGTCTTCTGCAGGAACAGGCGGTGGAACCGGTGCCCCACCACCTGAGAGGTCAAGGTTTTTATTCAAGGTATTTTCTGATACCAAAGAGAACAGGGGGCCTCAGACCCATCCTGGACTTGCGCAACCTCAACAAGTTCCTGATGCGGGAGAAGTTCAAAATGCTTACCCTTGGAATCCTTCTGCCCTACCTCCAGCAGGGAGATTGGCTATGCTCCTTGGATCTAAAGGATGCCTACACGCACATCCTCATCCACCCAAGCCACCGCCAATACCTAAGGTTTGTGGTGGCAGGAAATCATTACCAGTACAGGGTACTGCCCTTTGGCCTGTCCTCCGCACCGCGAGTCTTCACAAAATGTCTCGCGGTCGTGGCGGCCCATCTCCGGCTTCACGGCCTCTATGTCTTTCCGTACCTCGACGACTGGCTCATCAGAGCAGCGTCCGCTCAGGAGGTCACCAACGCCACGTGCCGCACGGTGACTCTGCTGCAGCACTTGGGCTTTGTCATAAACTTCGCAAAGTCCACTTTGCTCCCCTCACAGGATCTCGAGTTCATCGGCGCAAGGCTGCACACTCCTCGGGCACGAGCGTACCTACCGCTCGACAGGGCTCAACGGCTCATGGACCTAGCCGACCGCTTTCGCAGCCAGCCCCTGGTCTCCGCCAGGCGCTTCCTGAGACTGCTTGGCCATATGGCTTCCACCGTCCATGTGACCCCCAATGCCCGCCTGAACATGCGGTCTGCTCAATGGTGTCTCCGCCAGCAGTGGCGACAAGCCACAGGCGGCCTGGCAGGCCTAGTGCGCGTCTCCGAGCCGCTGCTCTCGTCTCTCCGGTGGTGGCTCCGGCAGCCGAACCTGATATTCGGAATGCCTTTCCAGTCACCTCAGCCGACCCGGGTGCTGACCACCGATGCATCCCTCCTGGGCTGGGGAGCACATTGCCAAGAGGCACGTACTCAGGGCCTCTGGACCACGTGGGAGTCTGCTCAGCAGATCAACTTCCTGGAGCTCAGGGCGATCCGCCTCGCTCTCAAGGCCTTCTCCCACCTGACTTCCCAACAGTCCGTCCTTGTCCAGACGGACAATCAAGTTGCCATGTTCTACGTGAACAAGCAGGGGGGCACGGGCTCCTTCCTCCTCTGCCGGGAGGCACAGAAGCTCTGCTCTTGGGCCGTCAGTCACGGCATTCTCCTCAGGGCAGTTTATCTCCCGGGCCAAGAAAATTGCCTTGCAGACAAACTCAGCAGGGTCCTCCAGCCGCACGAGTGGCGTCTGGATCCCTTGGTAGTTCAGAAGCTCTTCCTCAAGTGGGGTCTCCCCACGGTGGATCTCTTTGCCAGTCCTCACAACCGGCAGCTTCCTCGCTTCTGCTCTCGTCAGCCACACCCCCTTCGGGTTGCGGCGGACGCCTTTCTGATCTCGTGGTCGGGGAGCCTTCTGTACGCTTTCCCTCCCATCCCGCTGGTCTCTCGGACTCTTTTCAAGGTTCTCCGAGACAAAGCCTTCATGATCCTGGTGGCCCCTCGCTGGCCCAGGCAGCCGTGGTTTCCTCTCCTGCTGCAACTGGCGGTGGAGGGCCCAATCCCTCTGGGGATACAACCGGATCTCCTCACTCAGGATCAGGGGTCCCTTCTGCACCCCAACCTCAGGTCTCTCAACCTTATGGCCTGGCTGCTGAGAGGGTAGTCCTTGCTCCCCTTCTCCTGCCGGCGGAGGTGGAGGAGGTCGTCTTAGCTTCGCGACGGCCTTCTACCCGCAAATGCTACGCCCTTAAATGGCGTCGCTTTGCAGTCTGGTGTACCCAACAGTCTCAGGATCCCTTCTCCTGCCCGGTGTCGGTGATCTTGCAGTACTTGCTGCACCTCTCTAATCTGGGACTTAAGTCCAACTCCGTCAAAGTTCACCTCAGTGCTCTTTCAGCACATCATGTGCCAGTGGACGGCAGACCTCTCTCCAATGACCCTCTCGTAGCGAGGTTTCTCCGAGGTCTCCTTCTACTTAAACCACCTCTGCGCCCGCCAGCGCCTGACTGGGACCTGAATGTGGTTTTGCAGCGGATCACCTGTCCGCCTTTTGAACCTATGGCTACCTGTTCTCTACGTTTTCTGTCTTGGAAAACACTGTTCTTGATAGCCCTCACTTCCGCTAGGCGCGTAAGTGAATTGCAGGCCCTCGTGTCTGATCCCCCCTACACTCGATTCTACAAGAATAGGGTAGTCCTACGGACTCACCCAAAGTTTTTGCCTAAAGTGGTCTCCCCTTTTCACATGAATCAGGAGGTGGTACTTCCAACCTTCTTTCCCAGACCACACTCCAGCCGAGCTGAGACGGTCCTCCATACCCTGGACTGTAGAAGGGCATTGAACTTCTACCTTGACCGTACGCGGGAGCACCGTAAAGCTGCTCAGCTTTTTGTGTCTTTTGACCCCAATAAATTGGGGCTCCCGGTCTCCAAGCGTACTCTGTCCATCTGGGTGGCGGACTGTATCTCTTGGGCTTATGGGGCAGCCGGACTCGCCTTAGAAAGTCGAGTCACGGCTCATTGCGTTCGGGCAAAGGCCACGTCAGTGGCTTACCTCCGCTCTGTTCCGCTGGCAGACATCTGCCGGGCCGCTACTTGGTCTTCGAGCCAGACTTTTGCGGTCCATTACTGTCTCGAGAGGGAGTCCCGTAGGGACAGTGCTTTCGGACAGGCAGTCCTCCGTAATCTCTTTGAGGTCTGAGCAACTCCTACCCTCCATCCCGGATGTGGGCTACCGGTGGGTGATAATTCAGCGAAGATTCTATCCTTCTGTGCTGCTGAGCTAGAGGGAGCTCATTTTTGTGCTTAGGGTCTCCGGTAGCCTTGAGCTTGGGAGTCCCATAAGTGAGGACTGACTTCCTGCTTGGTCCTGGAGAAAGCGTAGTTACTCACCTGTAACAGGTGTTCTCCTGGAGCAGCAGGAATCAGTCCTCACTACCCTCCCTCCTCCCCTTGGAGTTGCAATCGTCTGCTTATGTTCTTTTTGCAAATTTTTATGCTGTCTTTTTTAGCTATGTCATCTGACTGGCTAAGATGGCACCTTCGGGCGGGAAGACGACCGCGCATGCGCGCTGCAATTCCCAAAGGCTTTCTTTGAAAGCTGGGGAAAATTGCTCCGCGAGGGCTCCGTCGGCGCCGACGTCACCCATAAGTGAGGACTGATTCCTGCTGCTCCTGGAGAACACCTGTTACAGGTGAGTAACTACGCTTTCTGGGGACCCTCCCCCCCCAAGGGGGTCAAGATTATGAGCAAGCTTTAATCTCCAGGAACAAGCAGGAATGTAGTCCTCACATATGGGTATCGTCGGTACCGACAGAGCCTGCGTGGGAACGCTCCCCAGCGTCCAATCAGAAAGCCTTTGGGAGCATCCAACAGCGCCTGCGTGCTGCCTTCCCGCCTTTCCCAACTGCCTCTCTCCAGTTCTTCTTTTTCCACGGAGCCAGCAGGTCGTGTTCCTGTCACCGCAGAAGAATTCTTTTTTATTTCTTTTTTGTAGTCGCGTCTGCCTTCCTCGACGCTACCGGTACCGCTGGTTGTTTCTTCTTATTTCTGTAAAAAAAAAAAAATCTATCTATCTATCTAATCTATATAGATATAGATATAGATATATAGATAGATAGATACATATCTATCTATCTATATATATAATATTATCTTTTTTTCTTTTTCTTCAGGTGCATGCGCCTTTTTGGGCCTTAGGCCCAAAAACCTTTCCTTACCATGGAGAAACCTGCCTCAGGTTTCAAAAAGTGCACCAAGTGTGGCGGTACCATTTCCGTCACCGACACCCATGAATGGTGTCTAAAATGTTTAGGACCTGACCACTCCATCACGGATTGTATGTCCTGCGCCATGATGTCTAAAAGAAGTCGGCAGTACCCTGTTTCCCTCTGATGCAGCTTCGGTCGCATCAACGTCTTCCAGGGCTGCTGCTTCTTCCTGTGGATCTCAGGTAACTAAACATAAATCCAGCTGGTCCTCAAAGGGTAGATCTCCTTCTAAGCATCGAGATGCCTCTGGCATTGCCCTTGAGGATTCTGCACCGGCAAAATTACCCTGGCGGGAGGCTTCGGCTTCCAAAGCATTATCGAGGTTCCAGGATGTTCTCGAGACCTCGACCTCGGCAGAACTACTGGTGCCATGCTCTGGGGTACTGGCGGTCTCCTCCGGTACCGTCATCCAGGCATTGGCAGCGTTGATAGACCAGAGAGTTCTGGCTATGGAACGCAGTCTGGCGGCTTCCTTGCGGTATTGACGCCCTCGGAACTGCGACAGACAATTCCACCGGCACCGGCCTTCGGGTTCACGCCCTTTTTTTGCTTTTTCCCTGGAAGGCCGGTCCGTTGACCTCGCGGGGACTCTTTTTTTCCCCCCGATGGCTTCCAGCAGTTTTAAAAAGTGTGATCGGTGTAAGAAGTTGTCTCTCACCGACACACACGACTGCTGCCTTTGGTGCCTGGGTCCTGATCACGACCCTAAGATGTGTGGACCATGTGGGAAGATGTCTTCCAAGGCACTGCGAAGTCGCCAGCACCAGAAAGAAAGGCTTTTCTCTGACTCAGCCTCCGGGCCCGGACCTCATCTGAGGCCTCGACGTCTCGGGATTCGGATCCCAAGCGCCGTCGTGGCTCCTCGGACAGGGGGTCCCCCGACCGGGAACGCAAGAGGAAGAAGCGCATGAGGGCGTCGTCGGAAGAGGTCCCTGGCTCCTCGAGGGCCAGGTCTAAGACCCCCGACCGTCGCCCCGGGCCCGTGGAACAAGAGAAGCCTGCCAAAGTTCCTCGCATGGAGCCGGAGTCTGCTGGACACGTAAGCCCTGTGGTCCTCAAGGACTCTCCTCCCAGAGAGCCAACGGTGCCGGGCCCGAGTCGGTGGCTGCTGTGTCTCCTGAGCTGAGTCTCAGGATGACAGCCTTGGAGTGCAGACTGTCTGCCTTCATGGAGCAGCAGCGGGCACTGATGGCCAGCCTGTCTGGCGTATCTGCCCCGACCACCGGGACATCGACATCGAAGTTGACCCCAGAGACCGAGCTGATGGCTCGAGGTCGACCTCGGTCGAGGTCCCCCTCGACCTCCCATTCGGGACCAAGGGCGTCGATGCCGGTGCCTCCGGCGTCGGGGCGGGTGCTCCCGGGCCCCCTGGGGTCGGATCCTGACTCCTCGTCGGACGAGTCTGCCTGGGAAACGGAGGATGAGGAGTCCCCCGACACATTCAAGACTCAGTGCGTCCTGTCGGACACACCGGAGTCTGAACCCCGGAGTAGATCCCTCTGGAGGATACCAGGTTCTCGGAGTTTGTCCGGGATATGGCCACCACGTTGGCTATCCCGGTGGACCCCAAGGAAGAGCCTCGAGCCGAAGAGCTCGAGGCCCTGCAGTACGACATAAGATATGCCATACTGGGTCAGACCAAGGTCCATCAAGCCCAGTATTCTATTTTCAACAGTGGCCAATCTAGGTCATATTTACCTAGCAGTTTCCCCAAGGGACACAGGTTCCACAATGCTTGTATTGGTTCAAGCATTGATATCCTGGGTCCCTTCTCCTGGGTCCTCTCCTCCGAAGGAGGCCTTTACTGTCCCGGCTCCTCTTCCGGATATGGGAGGCACCAGCCTCGGCGCCGGTTCTAAGCAAGCGGGTCGATTTGATTTATCGACTCCGGAAGAGCCCTGGCTTTCAGAAGGCGCAGCTACCACACCATTCCATGGTGGTGGAATCGGCCATGCATTGCCTGAAAAGTCAGAAGATGCACTCTGCGGTGCCCCCGGCAGGGAGGCCTGGAACCTAGATGGTGTTGGTAGAAAGTGCTTCCAGGGCTCGATACTTGCATGCCGTGTCCAGTCTTACCAGCTGTACATGGGCATGTACTTGCGAGACCTGGCCAAGGAGTTGGCCGGGTTCTCCGCTGGTCTCTCCGGGGAGCCCTTGCAGAGATTCAAGTCCTTGTCCTTGGGGATTCGGGACTGCTCTAAATTTATGTCCCGCGCTGCCTACGATGGCTTTGAGGCTTCGGCCCGAGTTGCGGCAGCCAGCATCGCGGCTCGACGTCAGGCATGGCTGCAGTCATCGGACCTCGAGCCATGGGTTCAGGACAAGTTGGTCGATGCCCCTTGCCGAGGTGAGAATCTTTTTGGCAAGCCCATGGCCGAGAAGGCCGCACAGCTCGATACCGAGCACCTTACAAGGACAAGGCTGTCTAGAAAGACCTCTGCCCCTTCTCACAAGAAGGCGGCCTCGGGTAAGAAGCCCTTTTACCCGAGGAAGGGCACTGCCTACAAACAGTACCCTCAGTATCAGGCTGCCCAAGCTGCACCCCAGGGTCAGCAAGCCAAGGGGCAGGGTAATGGGCCCCGTAGGCAGAGGACCCCTAAGCCTCCGGCCCCTGCTCCCACTCAGCAGGGTGGGGTTTTTTGACTCCTTGAGCATAGCCTCTGTCCCTGCTCTCCCAACCCAGCACAGGAGGTCGCCTCGCCCTCTTTGCCCACCAGTGGCCCCACATCACTGGTGACAGTTGGGTGTTAAACATAGTCCACAGGTGCTATGCACTACACTTTCACCAACTGCCTCTGCCATATTTTCCATTGGAGCCTCCAAGGCCTCCCCTGCACACAGATCTTCTCCTCCAGGAGCTCCAAGGTCTGTTGGTGGATAGGGTGGTGGAGCCTGTGCCTCCCCACTTGCAAGGTCAAGGTTTCTACTTCAGGTATTTCCTGGTACCCAAAAGAACCGGTGGCCTTCGACCTATCCTGGACCTCAGGAACCTCAACAAGGGGAGAAAGACCTCAACAAGTTCCTAGAGAAAGAAAAGTTCCAGATGCTTACTCTTGGAACACTTCTGCCCTACCTCCAGCAGGGAGGTTGGCTATGCTCCTTAGATCTAAAGGATGCATACACTCAAATCCTCATTCATCCAGACCACAGAGAGTACCTCAGGTTCATTGTGGGAGGAAACCATTATCAGTACAGAGTACTGCCTTTTGGCCTAACCTCTGCCCCCAGAGTCTTTACCAAATGCCTGGCAGTGGTGGCGGCCTACCTGAGAAATCAAGGCATCTTTGTCTTTCCCTATCTGGACGACTGGCTCATCAGGGGTCAGACGTGCCAGGAGGCCCGACAGGCCACCCTCAGAACTTTTGCTCTTCTTCAAAGCTTGGGATTTGTCATAAACTTCGCAAAGTCCACTTTGCTCCCCTCCCAGAACTTGGAGTTCATAGGGACAGGGCTGGACTCTGTCCTCGCAAAGGCATTCTTGCCAGCAAACAGGGCCCAAAGACTGATGGATTTAGCAAATCAGTTTCTCAGCGGGTCTGTGGTCTCCGCCAGACTCTGCCTGAGGCTGCTTGGACACATGGCTTAGACAGTTCATGTAACCCCCAATGCCCGACTCCATATGCGGCCTGCATAGTGGTGCCTTCGGAGTCAGTGGTCACAGGCCACAGGCAGCCTCAGAGGCAGGATAAGGGTGCCAGACCTTTTCTGGACTCCCTCAACTGGTGGTTGCACCCACCCAATCTACTGAAAGGGGTGCCGTTTCAAATTCCTGGGTACACAGTGGTACTGACCACAGATGCCTCCCTGCAGGGCTGGGGGGGCTCATTGTCTGAACAAGTGCACCCAGGGTCTGTGGTCTCCTTGGGAGGCTGCACAGCAGATCAATCTCCTAGAACTCAGGGCTATTCGACTAGCACTCAAAGCTTTCTCTCCTCCCCTGGCTCATCAATCTGTCCTGGTTCAGACAGACTACAAGGTAGCCATGTTTTATGTGAACAAACAAGGCGGGACTGGGTCCAGACTCCTTTGTCGGGAGGCACAGGACCTTTGCTCGTTTGCCCTCAAACACAACATGCTCCTCAAGGCTGTGTACCTTCCAGGCCAAGAAAACTACCTGGCCGACAGGTTGAGCAGAATTTTGCAGCCCCACGAGTGGCAGCTGCATCCTTTGGTAGTTCAGAAGATCTTCCTGAAATGGGGTCTTCCTTTGATAGATCTGTTTGCCAGTCCACTGAACAAGCAACTGCCAAAGTTCTGCTCCAGGCAACTGCATCCTCTGTGGATAGCAGCAGATGCTTTTCTGATTCCCTGGTCTCAGGGCCTCCTGTATGCGTTTCCTCCCACGCCCTTGGTGGCCCGAACTCTGTTCAAGATTCTTCAGGACAAGGCCTCGGTCCTGCTGGTGGCTCCCAGGTGGCCGAGACAGCCTTGGTTTCCACTTCTGCTTCAGCTGGCAGTGGATCCCCCACTGTCTCTGGGGTTGCAACCCAACCTTCTCTCTCAGGAGCAGGGTTCCCTTCTGCACCCCAATCTCAAAGCTCTCAATTTGATGGCCTGGAGGTTGCAGGGGTAGTTTTGGCTCCCTGGGGCCTACCTCAGGAAGTTGAGGAGGTTGTCCTAGCCTCTAGGAAACAGTCCACTAGGAAAACCTATGCTCTCAAATGGAAAAGCTTTTCTGTTTGGTGTCACCTATGTACAGAGGATCTCTTCTCCTGTACTTTACCAGTAGTGCTTCAGTACTTACTGCACTTATCAAATCAAGGACTTAAGTCCAATTCTGTTCGGGTCCACCTCTCAGCTCTAGCAGCTCACCACTCGCTGGTGGAAGGACATTCTCTATCGGTTCACCTCTTGGTGTCCCGGTTTCTCAGAGGCTTGCTCTTGCTCAAGCCTCCAATCTGTCGTCCTGCTCCTGAGTGGGAGTTGAATGTGCAGCAGCTGACTCGCCCACCCTTAGAGCCGATGGCTACTTGCCCCGTACGCTTCCTGTCCTGGAAGACACTCTTCTTGATAGCCCTAACTTCGGCTCGTCAAGTGAGTGATCTTCAGGCCCTGGTCTGTGACAGGCCTTGCACTCGCTTCTATGGGAACAGGGTGGTTCTTAGGACTCATCCAAAGTTTCTCCCAAACGTTGTCGTCTCCTTCCACCTTAACCAAGAGGTGGTTCTTCCAACATTCTTCCCTAGGCCTCATGCAAGCCAGGCTGAAGCAGTTCTGCATACTCTGGACTGTAGGAGGGCCTTATCCTTCTACCTTGACCGTACGCAGGGGCATAGAAGGGCTACTCAGCTCTTCGTATCCTTTGACCCTAATAAGTTGGGGTTGGCTGTGTCCAAGCGTACCTTGTCCATCTAGGTGGCTGACTGTATCACCTGGGCTTACAAGGCGGCTGACCTTCCTTTGCAGGGTCGGGTCACGGCCCACCGTGTCAGGGCAATGGCTGCCTCAGTGGCTCATCTCTGCTCTGTACCATTGGTAGACATCTGCAGGGCTGCAACTTGGTCTTCAAGCCAGACTTTTGCGGCCCATTACTGTCTGGAGAGGGAGTCCTGTAGGGACAGTGCTTTTGGCCAGGCAGTACTCCAGAATCTCTTTGAGGTTTAGGCAACTCCTGCCCTCTGTTGGGCTACCGGTGGAGGTTGTGTCAGTGGAAAGCCTTTCTTTGATGCTGGGACTAGAGGGAGTTCTCTTGTTCAGCCTGGGTTCTTCGGTAGCCCAGAGCTAGGGAGTCACCCATTTGTGAGGACTAACGTCCTGCTTGGTCCTGGAGAAAGAGCAGTTACTCACCTGTAACAGGTGTTCTCCAGGAGCAGCAGGAATTAGTCCTCACAACCCTCCCTCCTCCCCTGGGAGTTGCAGTTGTACATTTTTGTGTGCTGTTCTTAGCTATGTCATTTAACTGAGGTAAGATGGCACCTTTAGGCGGGAAGGGAACCGCGCATGCGTGCCTGCATTCCCAAAGGCTTTCATAGAAAGCTGGGGAAATGCTCCGCTGGGGCTTCATCGGCGTCGATGACACCCATATGTGAGGACTGATTCCTGCTGCTCCTGGAGAACACCTGTTACAGGTGAGTAACTACTCTATCTCTAGGAACAAGCAGGAATGAGTCTTCACATGTGGGTACGTCGGTACCGACGGAGCCTGCACGGGAACGCTGCCCAGCTTCAAATCAGAAAGCTTTTCGCAGCATCCCTCGCGCCTGCTCGCTGACTTCCCGCCTTCTCCAGAGCCTCTCTTCAGTTTTCATTTTTCCGCGGAGCCGGCAGGACGTCCTCCTGTCACCGCAGAAACTTTTCTTTTTACTTACTTTAATTACTTTAGTTTGTGTTTTCTTGTGGTCGCGGCTGTATTCCCCGCTGCCACCGGTATCGCCGGTGGATTTTTGACTAAATTCTGAGAAACTTTTTCTTCAGTTTTTTGCCTTAACTTGTTGGGCCTACCAGGCCTCTTCATTATGGAGCCTTCTTTTCCTAAGAAGTGCTTTCGATGTGGAAACACCTGTTTCTTTTTAGACACCAATAGTTTGTGTCTCAACTGTGTGGGTCCTGACCCTTTTTCCCCTGACTTGTCAGGGGATAATTTTGTGAGGAATCCTTCAGTTTTTAGTGTTTCCCTCGATACCGTTTTTTCCTCGGCAGTGAGGGTACCCGGTTTCTCCATTTCACAGGATCAGGTAACCCACAAACAGTCTGTTAAGACTAGTCAATGCTTGAGTGGTATGTCCCATGCCCAGCATGGTGACGGCTCCGGCCTTACCCTCAAGAATCCATTGGCATCACCCCTGCGGGAGTCTTCGGACTCAAAAGCGTTAAAGGGGTTTCAGGTTGTTCCTGGGGCTCACCCCTCACAGAACATACCTGAGCCATGCTCGGGGGTGGTATCCGCTTCGAGCGGTACCGAGCCTCCGGCATCGGCACCGGTGTCGAGTTGTTCCACTCTTCACCAGGGATCGTCATCAGGCATCCTCGGTACCTTCGGGACCGATCGATACGCACCGGATTGACTTCCCTCGATCCCAGTCCTGTACGGTGCGGGTATCCATTTCGAGCGGTACCGATACCCCGGCATCGGCTTCGGTGTCGAGTGTTCCACTCTTCACCAGGAATCGTCCTCTACCATCTTCGGCGCCCTTGGGGCCGGTCGATACGATACCGATGGACATTTCCATATCTCAGCCATGCTCCGGGACGGTACCGGCGTCGATCGGTTCCGATACCCTGGCATCGGCATCGAGGTGGACCGCCTTACCCTTTGCAGGGGGTGGTCACCGGGTATCCTCGGTACCGTCGGTACCGATCGATGTAACCCAGGCTGCCTTAGTGGTATCTGCATCGCCGATACTGCCACCGGCGTCAGAACCCTCGCGACATGCATCGATAGCCTCGCTTTCTTCGATGCCGAGTCTTGAACCGATATCTAGTCTCGAGGACTGGGTACCGACGTGTCCCGGAACCGACTCCTGTCGTTTCCAGATAGGCAGTTCCGAAGATCCTAGCCATAACTCTCTCATGCTCTCGGTACCACTATAGCAGTCCCCGATGGCAACTTCAACTGCTGGTCCTGTATCAGTATCTATGTCGATGCCTGTTCTTGCACCGATTCCACCGATGCCTAGTTTGGAACCGATACCTGGCATTGATGCAGTACCCACTGCCTCTAAGTTAACATGCCAGTATCCCTGTCCATCTACTAGGTTTTCTTTCTTCACACCACTGTACGTCCTCTGGTGCTCAGCCTCTTTCTTTAGCCTTACCAGGGATGGTTCCCATAGGAGATCAATCTTTTCAGGCTTTTCTCCTGGATATGGCAACCTTTCTTAATATCTCTATCCCTGGTTGTGATGCTACTCATGGCTCACCGGCACAAACGGAAAATATGATGCTTCCTTTACATCCTGCTCTGCAGGATCTCCTTCTGAGGGTCTGGAAATCGCCCTTACGACTTCCTCTAGTTTCTACAACCACTGAGGTTCGGTACCGGGTGCCACCCTCTCCAGGGTTTTAAAAGCCTCAACTTTCTCATTGTTCCCTTGTAGTGGAATCAGCACTAAGGAAAGTTAAGAGCAAGAAGAAGCATTCGTCTTATCCACCAGGTCGTTCTTCAAGAACACTCAATGCTTTTGGTCGTCAGGCCATCCAAACCTCTATGCTGGCCTCCAGAATTCTTTCATATATTTTTCACATGAGTCTAACACTCCAGGAAGTCACAGAGAAATTGTCTCTTTTGACCCCTTTTTTACCAGAGCCCAAGGCTACTGATTATTCCTTGCTCGTCAATCACAGCCGGAATATATCCTGGTTCCTGTCTCGTGCTTCTATAGACTCTTTTGAGTCCGTTAGCAGATCCTCTGCTATTGCCATTGCAGCACGTCGCAGAGCCTGGCTTGAAGCTTCAGACTTGAGCAGATGGGCACAAACTATACTGGCTCATTCTCCTTGTACAGGAGAAGGTCTCTTCAATAAGGAGGCTTTACGTCAGGTTGCTCAATGCTCCACTGACTCTCCTTCCACTAAAGACCAATCTAAGCCACCTCCTTCTTCAAGGGGTAGGAAATGTCCTACCAAACCTTCTTTCCCTAAGAAAAGAAAGTTTCATTCATCTCCTGCCCATCATTCGGCTGTACCTAAACAAGGGACGCCTCAGCCTAGCCTGAAGTCCTCCAGCTCTGGCCAGTCTCAGCATTCCCAGTAACCATAGGGGCCAGGAATTGTAATCTACAGTTCACTTCTACCCATTAGAAGTTTATTCACTGTGCTCCTCTTTTTCAGTGTACTAACCTGTCGGAAAATTTTTGTTCAGGGACTACAGACTTCTCCTCTTCTTACTCTCTAGAAGAGCAGTTGCAACTATCCCCTGATAGTTCTATCCCAACTGAACATTTTTTCCTTCAGTTGACTTACCCTATGGGTATGTCACCTTCCAATTACTTACTCTACCCTCTCAACCGGGTTTTTTCCCTGACTGAGGGGTACCATGCTGCAAAGCTTCTCTAGCAAGCTCGTTCCTCAGACAAGGAGAGGGGATATCTCCTCTCTTTTCTTGTCTGTTTTTCTTTATTGGACACAGGACAATCTCTCTGCTGTTTCCGTCAGCAGCTGTGCCTGCAGGAGTTACAGTAATTGTATTACTGGTACTTTTTCCAAGTTCCAGTCCCTTGTTCAAAATTTTGTCTAGCCTCAGTAGTGATTCCAAGCTATTCGTCATCTCTTGGATCCTCCTACTCCTTTAGGCTTTCTCACATTATTCTAACCATCTCCTCTCCTAGGATATGGCAACACACCTGACTTCAGTCAGTTTGTCTCATATCTCTCCTGCACAATGCTCTCTGCAGTCTTCAGAGAAGCTTTCTACTATGAGGGCCTTGCTATAGAGCATTGACCTTGTCTCTGAAGCTTCTCTATTAGTAGGGAAAAGCTTATAAACCCTTCCCCTGCCTGTGAGGGTTCTCCACACCCTCTAGCCTGGGGTGTTAACACGAGATATCAGTTCTTCTGCTTGAAAATCCAAGGCTGATGTTTACGCATGCTACCTCTGGGTCCCTCCAGTAGGTCCCTCTGGTATCTTCTCTGCGTTTTTGCACATCTGCCATGTCAGTGTTCTGTGGAACTCCCGCCTTGTTCCTTACAGATTCATATGATCATCTGTTCTCACGCGAACATCACGGTTATCTGGTCGGATTGCCTTCCTGCATCCCTCAGTCCACGGAAATAGATTCTCTATACATATCCCAAGTGGGTTCACCCTCTTGTAGAGCGCAGAATCTTTTTCTTTTATATTCCCCATGTACAATTATGGGGCTGGGTGGTAGACATGTATCTTCAACCTGTTGTCTTGTATGTAGCATCTTCATATATGTCTACATACCTATATCATTACTCTGGTGGTGCAAAACCATGCCCCACAAATGTATCTATATTTACGTATATTATATCTATATATATATTTTTTTTTTTGATACATTTCTCCACCCATATCCTAATATGCACATCTGGACATATATATATATATATATATATTCCATCAACATATATATATCTGTATATATATGTGTCTGTTGGGGGGCTTCTTAAGGGTTGATATGTCTTACACACTATCACCCTTACTGTCTATACTAAATGTTTTACCTCCTAGAGGTTTTAGACAGTCTATCGCCCTACTTCGCATACCATATTACGATGCAGAAACTGTTAGGCACCAATAACCACTATGGTGCTAACTTCTTCCAATTTTTCTTTAAGTTCTTGAAGCATCAAGCTTCAATATTTTTCCTATCTCTCGCCAGCTAGGAAAAACAGTGTACATCTTTATCTTTGAGTACACAGCTGTTCTCCTTGGGAATAGGGGTTTTCCAGTCCCCCTCTTCCCGCCAGGACTGGGCTAGTTCTCCAACGTCAGTCTTCTTCCTTTAGTCCTCAATGTTAATGACCTTATGCCTAAAGGAGTTTTCAGCTTT
Source organism: Ichthyophis bannanicus (assembly GCA_033557465.1). Taxonomy (NCBI): domain Eukaryota; kingdom Metazoa; phylum Chordata; class Amphibia; order Gymnophiona; family Ichthyophiidae; genus Ichthyophis; species Ichthyophis bannanicus. The sequence goes on along the minus strand of CM066042.1, from coordinate 251,554,571 downwards.
TTCCCATAAAGCTTTCTATTGAAGACCTGACGTCTAATCCTACCCAGTTGACACCTGGATCGTCTACTACCTCCAGTTCTGGACCTTCATCCTCACTGCTGGGAGGTCACCTTGAAGATTCCGCCACTGCTTATCCAGTAAACTCCATCATGCTTTCTACTTCCTACAATACAGTAGGTAAGCTGCATATTTTGAGTGTACATTAAATGTGTTTTAATGCTACTCATCATATATGCCAAGGACTCCTGTAGTCTGTAGGATCCTCTAGTCCTTGGCTATGCTGTTGCTTTCCTCACAGCTCCTTTATTGTCAACTCCTATCCTCCATCCCACATCGGATGCCGGGGATTCCTGGAAACAAAATGCACCCCTGCTCCAGGCTCCTGCATTTTTATGGGATCTCCCCCTGGCATCTCCAGCTAGGGAGTCCCCATATGTGAAGACTCATTCCTGCTTGTTCCTAGAGATAGCACAGTTACTTACCTGTAACAGGTGATCTCTGGGAACAGCAGGAATTAGTGTTCACAACCCTCCCACCTCCCCTAGGAGTTGCATCTCTTTATCTTCTTCTTCCTTTTCTCTTTCGCCTTTGTCTAAGCTTTGAAACTCAACTGAAGAGAGGCTCTGGAGAAGGCGGGAAGTCAGCGCGCAGGCGCGAGGGATGCTGCCAAAAGCTTTCTGATTGGAAGCTGGGCAGCGTTCCCGTGCAGGCTCCGTCGGTACCGACGTACCCATATGTGAAGACTAATTCCTGCTGTTCCCAGAGATCACCTGTTACAGGTAAGTAACTGTGCTTTCTCCGCACTCTAGGGATATTCGTCTTCCCTTACTGAGACGACTGGCTCATTCGAGCCCCAACAGAGTCAGAGGCCTAGATTTCTCTATCCTGCACAGTGCGTATCCTTCAGTATTTAGGGCTGGTAATAAGCATCCCAAAATCCAGTCTGACTCCCACTCAATCTTTAGAGTTCATAGGAGCTTTCCTGGATACCACAAAGGCAAGGGTCTATCTCCCCCAGGCCCGCTGCCTTCGCATGGTGCAGTTAGCTTCTCGAGCAGTGCTAAAGCCTCATCTAACTGCTAGAGAAATGTTAAAACTACTAGGCCACATGGCATCCACTGTGCATGTGGTTCCTATGCTCGCCTCCACATGAGGGCAGCTCAGTGGACTTTATCCACCCAATGGACCCAGGCATCAGGATGCCTGTCAGACAAAATAGCAAACACGAGTCATTTTATTTTGTCCCTCCAGTGGTGGAAGTCCACTCAAAACCTGTTGCTGAGGTCCCCATTTCAACAACCCTTACCCCAAGCAACTCTCACAACAGATGCTTCTCCAGTGGGTTGGGGAGCTCATCTGCAAGACCTCTCCACCCAGGGCACCTGGTCTCCAGAGGAGAGTTATCTACATATCAATCTCTTGGAGCTCAGAGCAATCTTTCTTGCTCTGCGAGTGTTCCACACCCTGCTCAGCTACAAGACGGTCCTCATTCATACGGACAATCAAGTAGCCATGTTCTATGTGAACAAGCAGGGGGGAACAGGCTCTCTGTCGCTTTGCAACAAAGCTTTGCGACTATGGGCCCTCGCCAGAGAGCATCAGATTAATCTCCTGGCAGTGTATCTTCCAGGCATTCAAAACTCTTGGGCAGACACTCAGTCGAGTTCTGCTTCCACACGAGTGGTCTCTGCATGCAGACCAGGTGACCAGGATATTTCAACTTTGGGGAACCCCGGACATAGACCTCTTTGCAAGTCCGTGGAATGCCAAACTTCCCCGGTTCTGTTCCAGAATTCCGGCTCAGGGGGCTCAGACCAGGGATGCTTTCCTCCTTTACTGGGGTCAAGACTTTGTGTATGCCTTTCCACCCATTCCCCTAATTCCCAAAACCCTGTTCAAGCTTCAGAGAGACAGAGGCCATATGATTCTCATAGCTCCACATTGGCCACGGCAACTGTGTTACCCTCTGCTTCTACATCTCTCTCAAGCTCCCTCCCTGGAGTTAGGGTCTGCTCCAGATCTCCTATCCCAGGAGGATGGAATGTTATGGCACCCCAATCCCCAGTCTCTGCATCTCAGGGCTTGGTTGCTGAAGGCCTAGATCTCCATGATCTTAATATCCCTCAGCAAGTGAAAGATATTCTTCTTGCTTCCAGGAAACCTTCCACAAGACGCTTTTATGCTTTCAAGTGGAAAAGGTTTACCATATGGTGTTCGCAAAGGGCTCTTAACCCCCTTGCGATACCTCTGGAATCATTGCTGGAGTATCTCCTTTATTTATCCAATGCAGGTCTTAAGACTAATTCAGTAGGAGTCCATTTGAGTGCTATTGCAGCTTCCCTTAAGCCTCTAAATGGACAACCTATTTCCTCTCATCCTCGTATAGCAAGACTTATGAGAGGCCTTCTTTTAACTAAGCCTCCCATTAGGCCACCACCGCTGGTATGGGATGTAAACCTGGTTCTTGGGCAGCTCATGAAGCCACCTTTTTAACCTTTAACTACTACCTCCTTGAACTTCCTTTCTTGGAGGGTTATCTTTCTCATTGCAATCACATCGGCACGCCGCATTAGTGAGTTGCAAGCGCTAGTAGCTGATCCACCTTATACAAGGTTCCATCATGACAAGGTAGTCCTTAGGACTCATCCACACTTTATGCCAAAGGTGGTCTTGCCTTTTCATCTGAACGAAGAGGTCTACCTACCTGTGTTTTTTCCAAGGCCTCATGCATCAAATGCAGAGAGGAATCTTCATTCCTTGGAGTGTAAAAGAGCTTTAGCCTTTTACTTACAAAGAACACAGCAGCATAGAAAGTCCTCTCAACTCTTTGTTGCTTTTGATCCTTCTCATTTTGGACTTCCAGTCTCCAAGAGAACACTGTCTAACTGGATTGCTCAGTGTATTTCCTTCGCCTATCAGAGTAAGAACCTTTTTCTGGAGGGCCATGTCACAGCTCACAATGTGAGAGCCATGGCAGCCTCAATGGCTCATCTGCACTCTGTGTCTATCGACGACATCTGTCGAGCAGCCACTTGGGCCTCGTTTCATACCTTTACAGCCCAGTACTGCTTGAAGAAGGACTCCTGCCGGGATGCCTTGTTTGGTCAGGCTGTTCTCCAACACCTTTTCCATACCTAATCAATTCCTACCCACCATCCCTGGTAGGATGCCAGAGATCCATGGGGGGAAGTGGAGCCTTGTTCAGGGACACACAACTTCTGGGGTCTCTCCCTGGCACCTAAAGCTAGGGAGTCCCCATATGTGATGACTACATTCCTTCTTCTTCCTGGAGATAGCATAGTTACTCACCTGTAACAGGTGATCTCTGGGAACAGTGGAATTTAGTCCTCACAACCCACCCACCTCCCCTAGGAGTTGTATCTCTCTATCTCTTTCCCTTTCCCTCTCTCTCTCTTTGTCTCAGCTTTAAAACTCAACTGGAGAGAGGCAGTTGGGAAAGGCGGGAAGGCAGCACGCAGGCACTTTGGGATGCTCCCAAAGGCTTTCTTATTGGACGCTGGGGAGCGTTCCCGCGCAGGCTCCATCGGTACCGACGATACCCATATGTGAAGACTAAATTCCTGCTGTTCCCAGAGATCACCTGTTACAGGTGAGTAACTATGCTTTCTCTGCCTCAGAGAAGTGACTGTGTTTTCCTAAGGTAGATGCACACGTGGTGGCAGTTACCAAGGGTATTACCATTCTGGTGAAAGGCAATGCCACTCTCTGGGATCAACAGGCTTGCAAGGTGAAGGCACATCTAAAAATTGTATTCTTAACCTCCTCACTAATTCTGGAGGCTGCAGTTTTTGAGGCCTGATGGTCTATGCCCTTCTCCAGTGGGAGCAGCTGCTTCCAGAGGACTCCACTTCGGATGAGCTGAAGTTGACTATAGCTTTCCTGGTGGGTACCATGTATTTATTTTATTTATGGTTTTTCTATACCACCTCTTCCAGATATCAGGGACGGTTTACAGTTAAATAATTATATTAAACTAGTACATTGAACTTAAGAAAACATGGAACTTGGGTATACAATGATGTTAACGATATAAATTGAGAGTATGTATAGAAGATCAAACAGAATTGACATATAACATACAATATAATAAACTTATTTACAAGTGGGTTGTGTGTTCTTCAACATTAAATAGTGTAGATGGATTAGGAAAAGATACTCTGTTAAAGGCTAATTTTTACGTTGGGTGTATTTTGTTTCCATCAGTCATATCATCATAGTGTTCTATGAACAGGTATGTTTTGGTTTCCTTATGAATGTCTTTTAGGTCCATATTAGCTCTTAACTTATCCAATAGGGAATTCCAGGGTATGGGTGAGAAGTAGATGAATGATCTGGTACTGGTTGATCGATTTGTGTTGTGGTAGTTAGTGGGTACTAATAAGGTGTTACTGTTGCGACGACTTATTCTTTCATGAGATGGGCTGCTGATCAGTGAGATTAAGTATGAAGGGGCTATTTCCCTCAGTAGTTTAAATGTTATTACGAGTATCTTGTATTTAATACTGTTCAAAATTGGTAACAGTGTAATTCGTATAGTATAGTATGATCTTGTCCAGTTGGCGTCAAGGACATCTTAGTAGCTACAGTAGTGTGGTGGTGGCTTTGACTTTATAACTGGGTAGCGGTCACTGCCTCTAAGACTAGATTGTCTAGACTTGCCTTTTGAGGGAAGCTCCTCTTTGGGAGGAATACCTCAAAGTTGTGAAGTTTTTGGGAGAGTCTAAGCTGCAGTGCTTTCTGGAGGATAAACCGTCCTGGAGACGTTTGTCATCTCTAGGAACAAGCAGGCATGTAGTTAATATGGGCTTATATGAGACCTCTCCAGAGGACCTTGCTGTCTCATTGGTCACCTCGCACACAGGACTTCAGAATCAGTTGTGTACTCCTCTCGTCTGTAGTGAGAAATCAAAGATGCTCATCCTCCAGTTTGAACAAGGGCATGCCCCTGGAGAATCCTCAGAGGCTCATCAAGACGTTAAATGCCAACTGTTCAGGCTGCGGAGCTCATACTTGGGGCAAACAGCTCAGGGCCGATGTAGCAGGCACAAATTGGCATGGCTCATTAATCGCCTCGAAGTGTGAGCCATTCACTTGGCCCTCTTGCATTTACACTGCCTGATCCAGTCTGGATCTTCTCCGACAATGCCATGGCATATGTCAACAGGCAGAGTGGTACCAAGAGTGCAGGTGTTGCTCTGGAAATGGGTCTCCTGTTCCCCTGGGCAGAACAGCACCTGCTGTTTTCAGGGGGAGGGGGGGGGGGTTCCAGGGCAGCATGTTGCAGCAGTTGACAATGTCAAACTAGATTCTCATTCGTCACACCCTCTACCCAGGGGAGTGAGAGTTAGCCCCAACAGCATTCCAGCAGATTCTCAACAGATGAAGATTCCCTGGATAGATTTGATGGCAGTTTGCACCAGTGCCACAATGGAGAGTGTCTCCAGTCACCAAAAGGAGGCGAGGTATGGGGGCATCTGCCCTGGTGCAGCCTTTGCCTCTTCTGTACATGTTTCCTCTGTGTCTCTCATTGAGCATGTGATTTGCTGCATAAAACTCCTCCCGGACTTTGTGTTTATGCTGGCGCTAGATTGGCTGTGGAGACCTTCGTTCACAGATTTTGTGCAACTTCTGGTGGAGCAACCCCTGTGCCTCACAGGTCAGGGGCCAGTCCTGATGGATGACCTGGCTCTCTTCTTGCTTACGGCTTGGCCCTTGAGAGGTGGCGCCAAAGACATAAGGGATATTAATCTTCTGTTTACCTACACGCTCTTGAAGGCTAAGCACAGTTCCATCTGCCTAGCATATGTGTCTGATGTCTTTTTGAGGACTGGTCACAGATGTAAAGGCACCTAAGAAAAAAGATCTGCTAACCTTGCTTTTATTAAGGAGTGCTTTGACAAAGGTCTCACTTTGTTTGAGGGTGCGAGCGGCCTTGAAGTGTGTTTTCACCTACCTGTGGCCGACTGCTCCATAGCCTCACACCCTGCTGTTGCCTTTTTCTTTTGGGGGGTCTTAGACTTGGTTATTCGGGCTTTCTTGGCACCCATTGAGCCTCTAAAGCAGGCTACGCGTCATCTTTCCCTCCAAATATGCCAAACAGATCATGACTAGAAAGACTATCTCATTTCGGAGTTGTAGGCTCGCTCTTTTAGGGATCCTTATTTGACCACCTCAGAGGAGATTGTTTTCATCTGTCCGGCCCTTTCCTTTTTGCCCAAAGCAGTTTCTCTGGGACAAAGCAGGAAGTCGGTCCTCACTTATGGGTGACATCATCGACTGAGCCCGCCTGGGAAACTCTCCCTAGCTTTCAGAGACAGCCTTTGGGAGGTCAATCACGCATGCATGCCAGACTTCCTGCCTGAAGGAACTATCTTTTCTTGGTCTACGTTTTGCCATGGAGCCCTCCTGATGTCCGTCTGCCCTTGAATTTAGTTGATTTTTTTTCTTGACTGGTTCCAGTCCTTTTTTCTTTTTGTTGCATGTTTTTTTAAGTGTCTTCCTGCCCGACTCCAGAAGCGTTGGTGCCTCGGTGATGTGTGTTTTGGGGATTTTTCTTTGGTGCGCAGGTTTCTTCTCACCCCCCCCCCCCCTCTCCCCGGTCGGTGAGGATGTTTGAGTCCTTGACTTGGTGGAAGTTGTCTTTCCGAACATGTTAAAACTGCCCAGTGGGTTTAAGAAGTGCACCCGGTGTGGTCGGACCATCTCCATGATGAACCCACCACAATTGGTGTCTTCAATGCCTCTAACCCGAACACGAGCCCTTGTCCTGCATTCTATTTACAAATGACACGCAAAGGACTGACAAACTGGAAACGGCAGCAGGAATCGCTGTTTGATCCCAAGGTAATGGCATCAACCCCAGCTCTGATGCCCTCGAAGGCCACCATCAAGGCTTCAGCTTCCTGTGCAGGTCGAGCCCACTCTGAGCTGAGAGGTTGCGAGGCACCAGAAAGGTGACACACTCCTCCGAAGTGGAGCGCTCCCAGAAGGAACAGTCTTCTCCACATTCGGTGTCGAAGGGTGATGCAGAATCCAGAACTAAATACCATGGACATTGGAATCGCAATCCTCGACGTGATTCAGAGGGTGAGAGCCGGGAGCTGCCTTCCAAGCTGCCCTGGCAGGAGTTGCCTCCTGAGGCCCAGGAAGGCTGGCTTGGGACTCCCAAGGCTGTTACCATCGAAGGAGTCCTCGCTAAGGCAGTATGCATCGGCACTGGTTCCGCTGGCATCAGAGACCTTGCTCCTGCAGACATTGTAGCATAGCCCACTGCCTTGATGACTCAGCAGGCTCCCAAGGAACTGGTCACCTGCAGAGGTGCAGCCCATTTTGGAGACTTTTGCCATCTTGGGCAGTTCCTGTAAACTCTTGCTCCCACTCAATACTGAGGGTATTGCTACCAAGTCTATTGGGGTTGAATATTCTGTCGACCCTACCTAAGCACCATCACTGGGGTGCATTGATCAGTGAGGTTCTTATCGTTCCTCACCGACACAGAATGGGAGACCGAGGGGGAATTGCCAGAGGCGGTCTAACACCATGACCGTCCCTCAGTTTCCTTGCCCCCACCCGAGCGCAGGAGTTCTCCACCCCAAGGATCTCTCCTTCCTTGAGTTCGTTCGAGACATGGTAGAGGCTCTGCCCTTCACCATAGAGACAGAAGAGGAGCCTCAAGATGAGGGATTAGAGATCCTCCAGTACCCGACTCCCCCGAAGGAGGCCATGGTGCCAGTGCACCCCATTCTTGAAAGTCTTTTCTTTCAAATGTGGGCGATGCCGTTTATACTACCAATGATTAGCAGGCACCTTGATTTCCTATACTGGGTACGCAAGAGCCCTGGATTTGAAAAGGCGCATAACTGCCTCACAATGCCATGGTGGTGGATTAGGCCATGTGCTGGATTAAAAGTTCCAAGATGCAATCTGTGATGCTTGTGGGTCAAGAAGCACACACCATGGATGGCTTGATAGAAAGTGCTACCAAGGCTCAATGCTTGTGGCCAGAATCCAGCCATACCAACTATACATGGGTATGTACCTGTGGGACTTAGCAGGGAAGTGGGCTGGGTTCTCCATGGGTCTTGCTGAAGAACACCTTGAGCTCTTTAGGAACCTGGTGGGGAAAGCTAAGGAGTGCTCCAAATATGTCACCAGGGCAGCCTATGACTGCTTTGAGTCTGGCCCGAGTGTCTGCAGTGGGCTACAATCCTCTGACCTGGAGCAGTGGGTTCAGGACAAGATGGCTGATGTCCCTTGCCCAGGGGAGGGTCTGTTTGGCAAGCCCATGACTGAGAAGGCTGCTGAGTTGGAGACGGAACAACTCACCATGATCCGCCTTTCAAGGAAGACCACTGCCCCCGCTCAAAAGAAGGCTCTTGGGTAAAAAGTCTTTTTGCCCTCAAAAAGAGTACTGTGGTATATGCATCCTGTACAATTCATACCAACAACCCCAAGAGGGGTAACAGCCTAAACCGCAGGGCCAGAAGCAGTACCGCAAACATAAGGGTCCCACAGCCACAGCCTGGTGGGCGTTTCTGACTCCTGCATGAGGACCATGGCCCTTCTTTTCTTCCAGGACTCTGTTCCACCTCATGGCAGGGGGGGGGGGGGGAGGTGTAGCTGGTATACTTGGTCCACGGCACATCGTAACATCCAGCACTTGGGCCCTCCAGGTGGTCTTTGAGGGATACCTGCTGCATTTCCAACAGCTTCCTCCCACCACCTTTCCAGGTGAGTACTCTCTCCAGCAGCACCATATCTTGCTTCTCCAACAGGAGATCCAGGCCCTGTTAGTAGATTGAGCTGTGGAACTTGTTCCACTGTCTCAACTAGTTAGAGGGTTTTACTCCCTCTACTTCTTCATTCCCAGGAAGACTGGCAGTTACAGATCCATTCTGGACGTGAGTGTAGGACTCTTGACGCCTTTGGACGTCGAACCTTCCAGGCTTCCATGCTTTCTGCTAGGATCAGTTCCTATATCTTATATATGGGAATGTTCCTTAAGGAGGTCACAGGAGATTTAGAGCTTATGAGCCCTCTCCTTCCTGATAAGAGGCAAGATTATCTCGCTCTTGTCAAACATGCTCAGGATGTTTCCAAGTTTGTGAATCGTGCAGCTTTTGACTGCTTTGAGTGCATAAGCAGAACCTCTGCCATTGCCATAGGTTGCACGTAGCATTGGCTGGCTCCAGGCATCTGACTTGGAAATTTGGATACAGGATAAACTAGGGAATATTCCTTGCACAGGAGAGAATCTTTGTCAAGAATTGGCAGGAAAAAGCTAATGAGAGAGATGCTGACAATATCACTCTGGATAAATTGTCTAAATCTATAGCTGATCCTGCGTGTTAAAAATCCTCTAAGAAACCATTCTTCAATAATACGTTTTATCCCTCCTATACCCAACAGGGACATCGCTTAGGTCAGTCTGCCCAAAAGGGACAGCAGCAGCAACCTAGGCAAAGAAATATAAAAGCAGCTAAGCCTCAACCGGCTCAGCAGATTCAGTCTCCACAGGGGCTTTGACTCCTGTCTAGGGAACTTTGCCTTCCTGGCCCTGAACGGCCCAGAACCCTCCACCATCCCAGGAAGGTTATGTCATTTTGCCCAAAGATGGGGTCAGATAACAGCAGAAAATTGGACTCTCTATTGTAAGAGAGGGGTACAAACTTCATTTCCTCAGCATGCCCCCCCTCCTACAATGGTAAGACAGTTCAATATCAGACCTCTCTCAATGACCAGTTAGGTCAAGAGGTCACTTGCTTCTTGCCCAAGGGGCAATAGAAGAGGTACCCATTCCCTAACGGAGTACAGGGTTTTACTCCCCCTGTTTCCTTATTCCAAAGAAAACAGGAGGACACAGACCCATCTTAGACCTCAGAGAATTGAAGAAATTCCTGTTCAAAGAGAAGTTCAAAATCGTTTCTCTAGGAACTCTGCTGCCCATACCTTCAGAGTCAGGATTGGCTTTGTTCTCTATATCTCAAGGATGCGTACACTCATGTTCTCATCTATCCAACTCACTGAAAGTTCCTTCGCTTTCTGTGTCAAGGGAAGCCCTACCAATACAGGGTTCTTCCTTTTGGCCTGGCCTCTGCACTAAGTGTTTTCACAAAATGCATGGCTATGGTGGCAGCATTTCTCCGCACCTTAGGAATATTCGTCTTCCCTTACTTAGACGACTGGCTCATTCGAGCCCCTTCAGAGCCAGAGGCCAGGGTTGCTCTCTCTCGCACAATGTGTGCATTCTTCAGTATTTGGGTCTTGTCATAAACTTCCCAAAATCCAACCTTGCTCCCACTCAGTCCCTAGAGTTTATAGGAGCTCTGCTGGATACCAGACAGACAAGGGCCTACCTTCCACAGCCCCACTGCCTTCGCATTGTGCAGTTAGCTTCCCAAGCAGTGCTACAACCTCACTTCACTGCTCGGGAAATGTTACAATTGCTAGGCCACATGGCATCCACCGTGCATGTGGTTCCTTATGCATGCCTCCATATGAGGGCTGCCCAGTGGACTTTATCCACTCAATAGACTCAGGCGTCAGGTTGCCTGTCAGACAAAATAGCAGATCGCCTTATTTTGTCCCTCCAATGGTGGCAGTCACCCCAAAACCTTCTGGTGGGGTCTCCTTTTCAGCAACCCCCACTCCAAACCACTCTAACAACAGATGCCTCACAGGTGGGTTGGGGAGCCCACCTGCAAGGCCTCTCTACCCAGGGTACCTGTATTCCACATCAATCTGCACATCAATCTCCTAGAACTCAGAGCAATCTTCCTTGCTCTTCAAGTATTCCACACCCAGCTCAGCTACAATACTGTCCTAGTTCAAACGGACAATCAGGTAGCCATGTTCTATGTGAACAAGCAGGGCGGAACAGGCTCTCTGTCGCTCTGCAACGAAGCTTTGCAACTATGGGCCCTCGCCAGAGAGCATCAGTTTTCATCTTCTTGCGGTGTATCTTCCAGGCATTAAAAACTCTTGGGCAGACAGACTCAGTCGAGTTCTGCTTCCACACGAATGGTCTCTCCATGCAGACCAGGTGGCCAAAGGTTTTCAAATTTGGGGAACCCTGGACATAGACCTCTTTGCAAGTCCACTGAATGCCAAACTTCCCCGGTTCTGTTCCAGAATTCCGGCTCAGGGTTGTCAGGCCAGGGATGCTTTTCTCCTCCATTGGGGTCAGGACTTCCTGTACGCCTTTCCACCCATTCCCCTAATTCCCAAAACCCTGTTCAAGCTTCAGAGAAACAGAGGTCATATGATTCTCATAGCTCCACATTGGGCACGGCAAATGTGGTACCCTCTGCTCCTACATCTCTCTGCAGCTCCGCCTCTGGAGTTAGGATCTGCTCCAGATCTCCTGTCTCAGGGAGGACGGGATGCTGTGGCGTCCCAATCCCCAGTCTCTGCATCTCAGGGCCTGGTTGCTGAAAGCCTAGAACTTCACGGTCCTAACCTTTCTCAGCAGGTAAAGGATATCCTTTATGCTTCCAGGAAGTCTTCCACAAGACGCTCTTATGCTTTCAAGTGGAAAAGGTTTACCATATGGTGCTCGCAGAAGGGTCTTAACCCTCTTGCGATACCTCTGGAATCATTACTGGAGTATCTCCTTCATTTGTCTAATGCACGGCTTAAGATCAGTCCAGTGAGAGTTCATTTGAGTGCTATTGCAGCTTCTTTCAAGCCTCTAAATGGATAACCTATTTCCTCTTATCCTCTCATAGTGAGATTTATGAGAGGCATTCTTTTAACTAAGCCTCCCATTAAGCCACCACCGGTAGCATGGGACTTAAACCTGGTTCTTGGGCAGCTCATGAAGCCGCCTTTTGAACCATTAGCTACTACCTCTTTGAAATTCCTTTCCTGGAAGGTCATCTATCTTTTTGCAATCACATCAGCACGTCGCATCAGTGAATTGCAAGCGTTGGTGGCTGGTCCTCCTTATACAAGGTTCCATCATGATAAGGTAGTCCTTAGGACTCATCCACACTTTATGCCAAAGGTGGTGTCACCTTTTCATTTAAACCAAGTGGTTTACCTTCCTGTATTCTTCACAAGGCCTCACGCCTCAAATGCAGAAAGGAATCTTATATTTTAGACTGTAAAAGAGCTTTGGCCTTTTACTTGAAAGGGACACAGCAACATAGAAAGTCCTCCCAATTCTTTGTTGCTTTTGATCCTAGTCATTTGGGACTTCCAGTCTCCAAAAGGACACTGTCCAGCTGGATTGCACAGTGTATATCTTTAACCTATGAGAGTAAGAACCTTCCTCTTGAAGGCCATTTCACAGCTCACAATGTGAGAGCCATGGCAGCCTCTATGGCTCATCTTCACTCTGTGTCTGTTGACGACATCTGTCGAGGAGCTACTTGGGCTTCGGTTCATACCTTCACAGCCCATTACTGCTTAGACAAGGACTCCCGCCAGGATGCCTTGTTTGGTCGGGCTGTTCTTCAACACCTGTTCCACACTTAATCAACTCATACCTACCATCCTTGGTAGGATGCCAGAGATCCATGGGGGGAAGTGGAGCCCTTTCACAAGGGCACACAACTTTCTGGGGCCATCTCCCTGGCATCTGTAGCTAGGGAGTCCCCATATGTGAAGACTACATTCCTGCTTGTTCCTGGAGATAGCATAGTTACTCACCTGTAGCAGGTGTTCTCCAGGAACAGCAGAAATCAGTCCTCACTACCCTCCTCCTTCCCTGTGGAGCTTTCTATTTTAAGTGGTAAGCAATGCCGCATACTGAGTTAAGATGGGCACGCATTTGTGGTCAACCTCCCAAAGACTTCCTCTGAAAGCTGGGAAGTGTTTCTCACATGGGCTCAGTCGATGCTGTCACCCATAAGTAAGGACTGATTCCTGATGTTCCCAGTGAACACCTACCACAGGTGAGTTACTACGCTCTCTGCCTTTCATATCAACCAGGTGGTCTGTCGCCTGTCTTTTTCCTTGGAGCATTATAAGGGGAAAGACAGGGACCTGCGTTTGATGTTTGGAGGGTGCTTCTCAGATAATTAAAGGTCACCAACTCATTCCACAGGTCCAACAGATTGTGCTTTATGCGGTGCCATGTAGAAATGAAGGGGCCTCTACAGCTACCTTGGCACTGGATAAGAGAGGTGGTGGCCTTTGCCTATATTTTAAGAAATTGACTTTGTTTCTGAGGGATTGCAGGCTATTTCTTCTGGGTAGAGCAGAGTTCTGTTACCTTGATTTGATATTTTTGTCAGGTAGTGGCTTTCCCTATTAATCTTTTATCAAATATGTCAGGATGGATGTGGTTTTTGGTTCAGAGATTTTAAAGGCAGCTGTCGTTTTTACCCACCTGGTAGAGTTGTAGTTTTAGCACGTCCCACCGGTCTGGACTGTTCTAGCAGTACAATCTGGAAGGTGAAATTTTACATCTCCAGGAACAAGAAGGAATGTAGTCATCGCATATGGGTTTCGTCGGTACCGATGGAGCCTACGCGGAACGCTCCCCAGCGTCTAATTAGAAAGCTTTTGTGATGGGAGCATCCCACAGCGCCTGCGTGCTGCCTTCCTGCCTTTCCCAACTGCCTCTCTCCAGTTCTTCGTTTTCCGCAGAGACAGCAGGTCGTGTTCCTGTCACCGCAGAAAAATTTCCTTCGTTTTTTGTCTGCCTTCCTCGACCCTTTTACCGGTACCGCTGGTTTTTCTTTTTCTTTCTTTTCTTTAAAAAAAAAAAAATTCTTAGTACTTTTTCCCATTTTTTTTCCAGGTGCACATGCCATTTTGGGCCTTAGGCCCAAGATTTTTCCACAATGGAAAAACCCTCTTCGGGTTTTAAAAAGTGCTCCAAGTGTGGCGGTACCATCGTCACCGACACCCATGAGTGGTGTCTGAAATGTTTAGGTCCTGACCATTCCATCTCGGAATGTATGGCCTGTGCCATGATGTCCAAGAGGGGTTGACAAAACCGAGCTGCCAAGCTCAGTACCCTGTTTCCCTCTGATGCAGCTTCGGTGGCATCAACGTCTTCCAGGGCTTTGTCTTCCTCCCGTGGATCTCAGGTAACTAAACACAAATCTAGCTGGGTAGATCTCCTTCTAAGCATCGCGATGCTTCTGGCATTGCCCTTGAGGATTCTGCACCGGCAAAATTGCCCCGGCGGGAGGCTTCAGCTTCCAAAGCATTATCAGGGCTCCAGGACGTTCTCGAGGCCTCAACCTCGGCAGAACTACTGGTGCCATGCTCTGGGGTACCGGCGATAATTTCCGGTACCGACATCCAGGCATCGTCAGCGTCGATAGACCAGAGAGTTCTGGCTGTTAAGCGCAGTCTGGCAGCTCTCCTTGCGGCATCGACACCCTCGGAACCGCGTCAGACAGTTCAACCGGTACCGGCACAGACTCCGGTATTGGTACCGGTACCGATAGCATCGACATCGGTGTCCGCATTGCTGGTACCTAGTCATCCGATGCCCTCCGGTACCGATACTCCGGTACCAGTTACTCCCGGTACCGACTTTGGTCGGTACGGGTATCGGGCTCTTCAAGAGCATCCGGACAGACGGTACTTCGAGTCCTCAGAAGAATATGAGGATTCTGACAGTTCTGTCGATGCAGGAATGCTTCTTCCAGAGGAGCCCTCCTCCCCTAAGCGCAGGATGTCTCCTCCAGAGGATATTTCCTTAAAGGATTTTATCAGGGAGGTGGCTCGGGATCTGTCCATTACTGTGGCCCCTGAAACAGAGCCCAGAGCAAAGGAGTTGGAAATTTTACAATATCCTAAAACTCCTAAGGTGGCAGGTACCTTGCCCATCCATGAGATCTTGCATGATCTTATGTTAAGAATGTGGGAGACACCTCTTACCACCTCTCCTCACTCTCGTAGACTGGATACTCTGTATCCAGTCCCTCGTCCTGGTTTCCAGAAAACTCAGCTTCCTCACCACTCTGTTGTAGTGGTATCAGCTATGAGAAGGATCAAGAGTGCAAAGAGGCATGCCTCTAATCCTCCAGGACGTGAGTGCAGAACTTTGGATGCTTTTGGACGTCGTGTCTTTCAAGTTTCCATGTTTTCTGCCAGGATCAGTTCCTATAGTCTATATATGGGAATGTTCCTGAAAGAAGTCACAGGTGATTTAGAGGCTTTGAGTCCTCTTCTTCCTGAGGATAGAAGGCAGGATTTTCTCTCTTTGGTCAAACATGCCCAAGATGTTTCTAAATTTGTCAACCGTGCAGCTTTTGACTGCTTTGAGTGCATTAGCAGAACCTCTACCATTGTCATAGGTGCACATAGAATTGCTTGGCTCCAGGCATCTGATCTGGAGCTCTGGGTACAAGACAAACTGGGAAATATTCCTTGTATTTGTGAGAACCTGTTTGGTAAAGATTGGCAAGAAAAGGCCAATGAATTGGATGCTGACAACGCCACCTTGGATAGATTATCCAAGTCCACAGTTGATCCTGCAAGAAAGAAATCTTTCAAGAAACCGTTCTTTTCTAAAAAGAAAAGATTTTATCCTGCTTATTCTCAGCAGGGACATTCTGCAGGTCAGCTTGTCAGGAAGGGTCAGCAACCACCCAAAGAAAAGCAAAGACTGCTAAGCCTCAGCTGTCCCAGCAGTCTAAGCCTCCACAAGGCCTTTGACTTTCAGCTAGAGAACCTAGCCTTCCTGGCTCTCGTTGGACCAGAGCCTTCCACCATTCCAGGAAGGTTGTGTCATTTTGCCCCCAGATGGGGGCAGAGAACAGCAGAGCATTGGACACTCTCCATCATAAGAGGGGTACAAGCTTCATTTTTCGAGCATGCCCCCTCCCACAATGATAAGGCAGCTCAATTCTCCGCCCTCATCAACCTGTTAGGTCAGGAGGTCATTATGCTTCTTGCCCAAGGGGCAATAGAAGAAGTACCCATCCTTCAGCAGGGTACAGGGTTTTACTCCCCCTATTTTCTTATCCCAAAGAAAACAGGGGAATACAGACCTATCTTGGACCTCAGAGAATTGAACAAATTCCTTGTCAAAGAGAAATTCAAAATGATTTCTCTTGGAACTCTGCTGCCATACCTTCAGAGTCAGGATTGGCTTTGTTCTCTAGATCTCAAGGATGCGTACACCCATGTTCTCATCCATCCAACTCACAGAACGTTCCTTCGGTTCCTTTTTCAAGGAAAGCACTACCAATACAGGGTGCTTCCTTTTGGCCTGGCCTCAGCACAAAGGGTATTTACGAAATGCATGGCTGTGGTAGCAGCATTTCTCTGTACTCCAGGGATATTCATCTTCCCTTACTTAGGCGACTGGCTCATTCGATCCCCAACAGTCAGAGGCCAGGACTTCACTATCCTGCACAATGCGTATCCTTCAGTATTTGGTTCTGGTAATAAACATCCCAAAATCCAGTCTAACTCCCACTCGGTCTTTATAGTTCATAGGAGCTTTGCTGGATACCAGAAAGGCGAGGGCCTATCTCCCCCAGGCCCGTTGCCTTCGCATGGTATAGTTAGCTTCTCAAGCAGTGCTAAAGCCTCATCTCGTTGCCCGAGAAATGCTACAACTACTAGGCCACATGGCATCTACTGTGCATGTGGTTCCCTATGCTCGTCTCCATATGAGGGCAGCCCAGTTGACTTTATCCACTCAAAGGACCCAGGCATCAGGATGCCTGTCAGACAAAATAGCAAACACAAGTCGCCTTATTTTGTCCCTCCAATGGTGGAAGTCCACTCAAAACCTGTTGCTGGGGTCTCCTTTTCAACAGCCCTTACCCTAGGCAACTCTCACAACAGATGCTTTTCCAATGGGGTGGGGAGCTCATCTGCAAGACCTCTCCACCCAAGGCACCTGGTCTCCACAGGAGACTCGTCTACATATCAATCTCTTGGAGCTCAGAGCAATCTTCCTTGCTCTTCGAGTGTTCCACACCCTGCTCAGCTGCAAGACAGTCCTCATTCATACGGACAATCAAGTAGCCATGTTCTATGTGAACAAACAGGGGGGAACAGGCTCTCTGTCGCTTTGCAATGAAGCTTTGCGACTATGGGCCCTCGCCAAAGAGCATCAGATTCATCTCCTGGCAGTGTATCTTCCAGGCATACAAAACTCTTGGGCAGACAGACTCGGTCGAGTTCTGCTTCCACACGAATGGTCTCTCCATGTAGACCAGGTGACCAAGATTTTTCAAATTTGGGGAACCCCGGACATAGACCTCTTTGCAAGTCCGTGGAATGCCAGACTTCCCCGGTTCTGTTCCAGAACCCTGGCTCAAGGGGCTCAGGCCAGGGATGCTTTCCTTCTTTACTGGGGTCAAGACTTCCTGTATGCCTTTCCACCCATTCCCCTAATTCCCAAAACCCTGTTCAAGCTTGAGAGAGACAGAGGCTATAGGATTCTCATAGCTCCACATTGGCCACGGCAAGTGTGGTACCCTCTGCTTCTACATCTCTCTCAAGCTCCCTCCCTGGAGTTAGGGTCTGCTCCAGATCTCCTATCTCAGGAGGACGGAATGATATGGCATCCCAATCCCCAGTCTCTGCATCTCAGGGCTTGGTTGCTGAAGGCCTAGATCTCCATGATCTTAACCTCCCTCAGCAAATAAAGGATATCCTTTATGCTTCCAGGAAGCCTTCCACAAGACGTTCTAATGCTTTCAAGTGGAAAAGTTTTACCATATGGTGTTCGCAGAAGGGTCTTACCCTATTGGCATACCTCTGGAATCATTACTGGAGTATCTTCTTCATTTATGCAATGCAGGGCTTAAGACTAACTCGGTGAGGGTCCATTTGAGTGCTACTGCAGCTTCCTTCAAGCCCCTAAATGGACAACCTATTTCCTCCCATCCTCTTATATCAAGATTTATGAGAGGCCTTCTGCTAACTAAGCTTCCCATTAAGCCGCCTCCTGTGGCATGGGACTTAAATTTGGTTCTTGGTCAGCTCATGAAGCCACCCTTTGAACCTTTAGCTCCTACCTCCTTGAAATTCCTTTCTTGGAAGGTTGTCTTACTCATTGCAATCACGTCAGCACGTCGCATCAGTGAGTTGCGAGCACTAGTAGCTAATCCACCTTATACAAGGTTCCATCATGACAAGGTAATCCTTAGGACTCATCCACACTTTGCCAAAAGTGGTCTCGCCTTTTCATCTAAACCCAGCGGTCTACCTACCTGTGTTTTTTCCAAGGCCTCATGCATCAAATGCAGAGAGGAATCTTCATACCTTGGACTGTAAAAGAGCTTTAGCTTTTTTCTTACAAAGAACACAGCAACATAGAAAGTCCTCTCTACTCTTTGTTGCTTTTGATCCTTCTCATTTGGGACTTCGTCTCCAAGAGAACACTTTCTAACTGGATTGCTCAGTGTATTTCCTTCGCCTTTCAGAGTAAGAACCTTTCTCTGGAGGGCCATGTCACAGCTCACAATGTGAGAGCCATGGCAGCCTCAGTGGCTCATCTGCACTCTGTGTCTATCGACGACATCTGTTGAGCAGCCACCTGGGCCTCGGTTCATTCCTTCACATCCCATTACTGCTTGGACAAGGACTCCTGCCGGGATGCCTTGTTTGGTCAGGCTGTTCTCCAACACCTGTTCCATACCTAATCAACCCCTTCCCACCATCCCTGGTAGGATTCCAGAGATCCATGGGGGGAAGTGGAGCCCTTCTCAGAGACACACAACTTCTGGGGTCTCTCCCTGGCATCTAAAGCTAGGGAGTCCCCATAAGCGATGACTACATTCCTGCTTGTTCCTGGAGATAGCATAGTTACTCATCTGTAACAGGTGATTTCCGGGAACAGCAGGAATTTAGTCTTCACAACCCACCCACCTCCCCTATGAGTTGTATCTCTCTATCTATCTCTTTCCCTTTCCCTCTCTCTTTGTCTCAGCTTTAAAACTCAACTGGAGAGAGGCAGTTGGGAAAGGCGGGAAGGCAGCATGCAGGCGCTGTGGGATGCTCCCGAAAGCTTTCTAATTGAACGCTGGGGAGCGTTCCCGCGCAGGCTCCGTCGGTAGCAAAGATACCCATATGTGAGGACTAAATTCCTGCTGTTCCCGGAGATCACCTTTTACAGGTGAGTAACTATGCTAGACTGCTAGTGGAGTGCATCTGTTAAAGGAGGTTAACACTTTTGACATCCCCAAAATGGAAGAATAGTCTTCACTGAATTCAAGATCAGGGGAGGGTTCTGCACGCAAACATCCGTTCCCTAGCACTAACAGTATGGATATTAAATAATCGTATTTATATTTTTACTAGAGTCAGGTGGGGGGAGGAGTGGATATTCAGAGAGTAACATGGTTTGCAGACTTGCTAGCCGTTTTAATACCCTTGTCTGGGGATATTCAGTGACACTAACATACGTAGTTATTGCTACTGAATATCTATGGATGCCTCCAGTGCATGCCCCAATGCTAACTGGTTAGCATCAGGGCATGCTGGAGATGTTTGGGGCGCCACCGGCTGATAACTTAGCAGCACTGATGAGCCGCTGCCCAGTTATCGGCATGTGGTGAAAGTCAGGTGCAGTGAAGATTAGCCTAATCTTTGCTGCATAAACTAAGCGGACAGCAGCTGAATTTTGCCACTGCTCAGTTAGCTTTCTGGCAATCCAGGCACCCCAGATATTCAATGGAAAAAGGTCTGTGTGGTGTGTCAAGGCAAAGCTTGACCATTTAACTATGCTTTGTCTGCTGCAGTATTTGCCATCTATCATCCTCTGAGAAGGTGCTCAGAATGAAGTGCATCTCAGTGAAATAGCAACACACAGCCAGGGCAGTAACAGGAAACGGTCATTCTTCCCTCCCCTGCTGCTGTCATTCTGTATTTCCCAGGTCCAGCAGTGACAGCAAATGCAAGAAACTGAGGGGGCTGATGATGCAATAGCCATGCAGGAAGTGTTACATGTTGAAGTTTTTCTGAGCTATTTTTGGTATTGTTAGATGGCATTGCTTACCAGTGGTTAATTATCAGTTTCCCAAACGTCTTCCAAGGGAGGTTTCTAACATTTTGTTGTGCTAGTGCATCAAGGGGTATACTTTTTGGATATTTTTTAGCTCATTTTAAGGAGTAGCTCAAGGTGAGTTACATTTCAGGTACAGTAGGTATTTTTTCTATCCCCTGGAGTCTTTATAATCCAAGTTTGAATGTGAGACAATGGAGAGTTAAGTGACTTGGCAGAGATCAGGAGGAGCAGAATGGGATTTAAACCAGGCTTCCCTGTTTCTCCGCCCATTGCTCTAACCATTAAGCTACGCCTATAACCACTGTAGCTATCCTAGCATGCCTGGCTGATCTCGTGGTTGATGCCCTCTCCTGATTTTTCACAGTAATTTTGAATCTGTTACACTGGTAATAATAGTCCAAATTATTCTATTATGTATGGAAAAGCTGTTGGGAATAAGATGAAGGGAGTTCATTTTTTTTTTGTTTTTTTGAGTAGCTTTTTTGTTTATGGGAGAAAACAAGTCTCAAGAGTATGCATATCATCTGTATATACATTAAAGAACCATTGCATGAATGTATATTGAAATGAATATTGGAAAGTTTTTATATGCAAACATTGTGTATCATTGACATTTACACTTTAGTCACACGGGTAATTTTATAATGGGCTGCTTTACTCTTTACAAAGCAATCTAAGCGCCTATGTGTGTTCAGAAAATAGGCATTCCAAACCAGCACTAGTAGTGCACAGATGCTCATACATTTGCATCTGCTCTGAAGGCATAGATTTGTTCATCTATTCTATAGACCTGCTCACATTTTTAAAAAATATATGTATCTGAGCCCTGCCCCAGCTCTGTCCAGAGCAAACTCCCAGGGATGGTTATGAACATTGTGCTGCATACTTGTGTGTCCTCTATGTAGTTTTTATAAGACCCCTTTTTTTGCATATAAAATATGCTTTACATGGGGAAAATGATTTATAAAATTACCCCAAAAAGTGTCTCTAGAATCTACAAATCTGAAGTGTGCTTTCATTGGTTTTTAGGTGTCATAATCTCTTGCCTGTCACCAGCATGCTGTCACTTATGAACATGTGGGGAACTTAAGTGACATAGTAGATAAGGTTCATTGTTTAGAGTAGAAAATATAAAATTACAAAATCTTTCTTCATGATGAAATCAGATTTATTATGCCCAGATTGAAGATGGAAGAGGCAAGTTACATGCTGTAACCTGCTCATTTTGTTCATAACTTTGCTGTTAGTTCCTTCCCTTCAAAATTTGACTACTATACCTTTAACTGCATGTTCATAGCCATGGGAGTCATCCTGTTTTACACACAGAGGCTGACATAATAAATTTTGTTAGAGCCAAGTGCACAGTTCACTAGTGCATAATAAAATTTTTGCACATAGTGCTGGCCATTTAAATGCAAGTTTGTGCTTGAAAAAATGTGTGCACAAACATGGGAGTATATAAGTCGTTATAGAAACGTGCACATTAGCAGCAGAAACAATATTTTGTGAGGAGTTGCATGCACGCACATCATGCGCATGGGCATGTCAGTGTTAGTCCATAAATGCCACTTTCCATAGCGTCCCACCAGTCCAGTCCAGACTCCTGGGTTTTGTTCCCCCATCAGCAAATGGAGACTTAACTTCAAATTTGTGATGTCACACCACAAGAGGAAAGGACCCTCTACAGAAGTCAGTGTTTCTCAGTCCCCAGCAGATGGAACAATACCTGTGTAGTCTGAGCTGTACTGGACTATAGGAAAAAAAAAAAAGATAGGCTTAGATTTTTCTTCTCTTCTCCCTTCTAAGGTGCTGGTCAGGGCTTCCTTCTGAGAACCTGACCCGTTTGGTCTGCGAGGTTCCCATGGAGGAGGGCAGGAACAGTAGGGTTCCATTTATTCAGACTCTGCACTGTCTCCCTGTAAGCCATGGTTTACTGAGCCTGTGATAAAACCCCTGCTCTCTTCAGCCAGGCTGATGCGTTTAGTCACAGGTGACCGCAGGGTATTTGGGGGGGGGGGGGAGGAAAGGGGGCTGAAGAGTCTTAAGCGGCACTGTGCTTAGCCGGGAGGAGCTGATTTAAACACAGATTGAGAGCCCGGTGAGTACTGGCAGTGCAGGATGCTTCCATGGAGCCTTTGGTGGGGATCTGCAGGATTCTCTTACGGCGGGGTGGGGATCTGCAGGATTCTCTTATGGCGGTCATTCTAATTGTCTGGCACAAGCATACTGAAGACTGTGTTCGCAGCCTGTGGCTACAAAAAAGGCACATCTTTCACCACTCTGGCTCTGCCACGTTTGCAGATTTCAGGATCGCACTATGTGGGTAACATTGCAGGGGGCCGTTTCAGCAGTGAGGATGACTCCGGGCAGCGAGAGCCTTCTCTGGGGGGCATGGCAGATTTACCTGCACTGACTATGGCTCCCATGATTTTTGATAGGAACTGCGGCCATTTTAAGCTCTTCAGAGCTGCCATGTTATACAACCGTGGAAAGTCGGGGTTCAGACCCTATTCGTTTCTGCTGGTCTGGAGAGCACCCCAAAGGGAGAAAGAAGGTCCCGTGCTTATTGCACATTCTCTGGTGGCGTTGAATCTCCCACAGCTCATGTCTGATTAGCAGATTCCCTTGGAGGATCCTTGGTAGCACTGGACCTGATGCCCTGGGCTCAGGCACACATGCAGCCATTGCAGAAGGCACCTCTTTCGAGGTGGGACTGACGCCCAAAGGTTGCTGAAGGAGGTTCCTCTGGAACCCCTGGAATGGACGGAGGTAATGACAGACACCAACCTGTAATTGGGGTGCTCATTGTCTCTCGCAAATAGCACAGGGCTGATGATCAATGGAGGAGCAGCAGTGGTCAATCAATCGCCTGGAAATGGGGTCAGATTTTCTGGTGCTCCAGGCTTTCTGGACTTTGTCGTGCAAAGCAGTATGTTCTCCATCAATGCCACGACAGTTGCCAACATGAATCACCAGGGGACAAGGGGAGTGAGATACTTGCGGAGGAGATCATGCCGCTCCTTCAGTGGGTGGAGCAGAATCTTCTGGAGCTGTCTGCGGTGCACATGGTAGGCAAGGAAAATGTGCAGGCTGACTTCCTTAGTTGCCGCTGGTTAGATCCGGGGGAATGGTCGTTGGAGGAGGAGGCATCATTCCACAGCATAACCCAGAGGTGGGGGCAGCCGATAATGGATTTCATGACATCCGCCAACAACACATAGGCAAGTCGCTGCTTCAGTCGGCAGTGGGAGAGAATATCGGAAGGGCTCGACGCATTAGCTCAGCCATGGCCCTTGCACGGTCTGCTGTACGTTTTTCCACCATGGCCTCTGATCTGCAGTGATCCAGAGAATATTTATTTATTTAATGTCTCTTCTATACCGCGCTATTTAGTATCAGTGCGGTTTACATACAACAGTAACTTATACAGAGCAGACAGAGCTGCTCTGTATGTATAGAGAACAGGTACTGTAACTTGGACATTGCTGGGGTAACTATTTACAGAGTGTGTAATCTTTACAGGGTGTGAGGGCATATACATGCTGCTATTTACAAGGTATGCATAATCAAGGCTGGCGCGGCTTCTGCCAGGGTAGGGGTGTATGCAAACTGCTATTTACAAGTAGGCATAGTCGGTGCTGCTATTTACAAGGAATAGAAGCGCATTGGGGTCTGGTGGTGGCGGTGGTGCTAGATTGGCCTCATCGGTTGTGGTGCGCTGATCTGATTCAGCTGTCAGTGGGGTTTCTTTGGCATCTGCTGGCACAGAGCATGTTTTGTTGCAAGGTTCAAATCTCATGCCCAGGTGATTACGGCCTGGCATTGAGCAGGCTAGGCTGCTGAAGCGTGGCTATATAGCTCCAGTGATAACCACTTTGCTGCTGGCTCGCAAGTGGTCCACATCCTTATTTTATGTTAGTGTGGCATGTGTTTGAGGACTGGTGTGAAGACAGAGGGAAGCAAGCTCTGTTGGCAATGGTACCGTACATTTTGGCCTTCCTACAGGCAGGCGTAGACAAAGGGCTTGCCTTGAATTTGCTGCGGGTCGAAGTGGTTACAGTGATGTGTTAACTGGGGTCGAGTGCAAGAAGTGTCCCTGGCAGCGCACACAGATATCCTTTTTTTTCTTCGAGCTGTGAAATAGTTCTGTCCGTGGATGTACTCGGTGCTGGTGTTGGGATCTCAGTTTGGTTCTTCCGACATTGACGGAAGCTCCTTTTGAGTCTCTGGTTTCCGCCTCCCTCAAGGACCTTACTCTCAAGGTAGTGATTTTGGTTGCAATTGCATCCGCACAATGCATTTCTGAACTGTAGGCTGTTTCGTGTAGGAAGTCTTTTCTGCTGTTTTCCAAGGAGAGAGTGGTCCTGAGGCCAGCACCCTCCTTCTTGCCTATGGTGGTGCCCACCTTTCATGTGAATCAGGCGATGGTTCTTCCAACATTCTTTGACTCAGTGGACCATAGGCTGTGGCTGCTGGATGTGCCCAGAGGACTTATGTATCTTGGGCACATAGAGTCCTTTTCGTAAGTCTGATTGCTTGTTCCTCCTTTTTGGGGAACTTTGGCAGCGAGAGGCAGCTTCAAAAGCATCTATTACCCATTGGTTGAAGAAGGTGATCTCTTTGGCCTACCTCTTTTATGATGCAAGCTGCTCCCAGTGGGGCTTTGGGGGCATTACAGTAGGGCGCAGGCGGCCTCTTGGGCAGAGTGTTTAATCTCGTCCCACCATTGGTGATCTGCAAGGTGGCAACCTGGTTGTCATCGCATTCCTTTGTTTGGCATTGTCATTTGGTTCGGGTTGCAGGTGTTTGTCTAGCCTCGTTACCCCCTCCCCCCCCCCCCATCTTAATTACTGCTCTGGTACATCCCAGGAGTCTGGACTGGACTGGAAGGATGCTATGGAAGGTGAAATTAGACCTTACCTGCTAATTTTCTTTCCTTGAGTCCCTCTAGTTCAGTCCAAAACCTGCCTGTCTGTTCAGCATCAGTGAGGCCTGGGGTTATAGGTATGGTAGGCTCAATTGGCAAGTACTCTTTGGGCTGCTCAGAATTGCATCCACATTTGTTTCCCGGAGGGGTTTCTTGCCTTCGACCAGTTCCTTAGGGGGCTGGGGGATAGTGTACATAGTTTGGCAGATGCCTGAGTTTGTTTCGGTAGTTTCTGTTTTGAGATGATCATACTGACTTATGTAGAGGGTCCTTCCCTTTTGTGGTGTGACATTACAGAAGTTTGTAGTTCAGTCTCCATATGTTGATAGAGGAACAAAACCCAGGAGTCCGGACTGGACTGGAGGGACTCAAGGAAAGAAAATTAGCAGGTAAGGTCTAATTTCACCATGTATTTAGCTCGTACCTTTACAGTAGCAGTTCCAAAACAATTTCATTTAGGTATAGCAATTATTAGCTTGTCCCCAAAGGACTTTAACTATCAGCTCATTAGATTTTCAGTGTGTGTACTTTTATTTTATTTTTTAAAGCATGTCCATGCTGTTAAAGTGAAACCAGATTTTCAGCACCAGAATCCAGTTATCCCTCAACATTGAATATCTGGCTTCAGCACTGTCTGGCAGCGTTGTCCAGATTGAGAATTATCTGGATAACAAACTTTTTATCAATTTTAGGCCTGCCTTTTTTGTGGCCTAATTTTAACTGGTTAGCAGACTGAACATGGCTGCTGCTAACTGGCTAATGCTAGGGGCTGCTGCTGAATAGCCCTATCGCTAGCACTTATCTGGTTAGCAGGTGCTACTAACAAATAAGTGTCCTTGAATATTAAGCCTTACTTTTTTTTAACCTGAGGTAGTGGAGAGTTATGACTTGCCCAATCTACAAAAAGCATCAGTGGAATTTGAATCCTAGTTTTCCTGATTCCAGCCTGCGTTCTGACCACCAGACCACTCCTCCACTCCCCATCTGATTGTCTGTGGTTGAACACTTTAGCCTATCATTTCATAGCTGCAGTACCTCAACCCTGCAGTTGGTGACTTAGCATCTCCAGGTACAAGCAGGAATGTAGTCTTCACATATGGGTATCGTTGGTACCGATGGAGCCTGCGCGGGAACGCTCCCCAGCGTCCAATTAGAAATCTTTTGAAAGCATCCCACAGTGCCTCTGTGCTGCCTTTCCCAACTGCCTCTCTCCAGTTCTTCGTTTTCCGCGGAGCCAGCAGGTCGTTTTTTCTGTCACCGCAGAAATTATCCCATCTTTTTTTCATTCTTTTTTGTGGTAGCGTCTGCCTTCCTCGACGCTATACCGGTACCGCCAGTTCTTTCTTTCTTTTTTTAAAAAAAATAAATAAATTTTTTTTTTGTAATCTTTTCTCTGGACTTTCCAGTCTTTTTTCTGTCGGGTGCCACGCGCCATTTTGGGCACTAGGCCCAACGTTTCCTTCAGAATGGAAAAACCCGCCTCGGGTTTTAAAAAGTGTTCCAAGTGTGGCGGTACCATCTCCGTCACCGACACTCATGAGTGGCGCCTTAAATGTTTAGGTCCTGACCACTACATCTTTGAGTGTGTTGCTTGTGGGATGATGTCAAAGAGGAGTCTGCAAAACCGAGCTGCTAAGCTTAGCACCCTTTTTCCCTCCGATGCAGCATCCGTGGCATTGACGTCTTCCAGGGCTTCGTCTTCCTCCTGTGGATCTCAGGTAACCAAACATAAATCTGGCCGGTCCTCAAAGTGTAGATCTCCTTCCAAGCATTGAGATGCCTCTGGCGTTGCCCTTGAGGGACTTGTACCGGCAAAATTGCCCCGGCGGGAGGCTTCGGCTTCCAAAGCACTATCGGGGCTTCAGGATGTTCTCGAGGCCTCAACCTCGACAGAACTACTGGCGCCATGCTCTGGGGTACTGGCCGCTTCGTCCGGTACCGATACCCAGGCATTGGCAGCATCAATAGACCAGAGGTTCTTGGCTATTGAACGCAGTTTGGCGGCTCTCCTTGCGGCTTCGGTGCCTTCGGGACTGCTTCAGACGGTTCAACCGGTATCGACACCGGTTCCGGCACCGATACCGGTGCCGACAGCATCGACATCAGCGACTGTTACCGACACCGAGTCATGCTGTTTCCTCCGGTATCGACAGGCCAGTATCGGACCCCTCCGGTACCGATTTTGATCGGTACCGGTATCGTGCTTTGCAAGAGCACCCGGACAGGAGAGATTTTGAATCCTCCGATGAGTCTAAGGATTCTGACAGCTCTGTCGGTACCGGAGTACTTCTCTGTGAGGAGCCTTCCTCTCCTAAACGTAGGATGTCTCCTCCAGAGGATATATCCTTTAAGGATTTCATCCGGGAGGTGGCTAGAGGTCTTTCCATCACAGTGGCTCCTGAAACAGAGCCCAGAGCAAGGGAATTGGAGATTTTACAATATCCTAAATCTCCCAAGGAGGCGGCTACTTTGCCTATTTATTTTTTATTTATTTATTTATTCACATTTCTTCTATACTGCGCTATTCAACATCAGTGTGGTTTACATGGAACATAACACATACACAATGCCTTTACAGGACTGTTTACAATGAACAGGTATGAGAACTTGAATAACTCGGGAAACTATTTACATTTTACATTTTTAACAGTTTTACATTTTTCTTCATGGAAGGGGTATTTCGCTAGTCATATTCGTTGGTGTTTTGTATGGGCAGAATCGAATGTGTGGCCTAGTCTACCTGGTAGTACTTGCAGAATAGGTGGTGCTTTACCGCCTTTCTAAATTGGGTCAGGTCAGGGATTGCGCGTATGTTTGGTGGTAGGGTGTTCCAGCATCTAGGTGCATAGAATTTAAAGGCTCTGTTTGCTGTTGCCTGGGTACATTGGGTTATTTCTTTAGGGACTATTAGTGTGTTGATTGCTACTGATCTTCTGGACCTGTTGGATGGAGTGCTTTGGGTAAGATCTGTTAGTGATGCAGAGTTGAGGCCATTGATAGCTTTGAAGGTAAGCAGTAGGGTTTTGAATGTAAGTCTGGCATGTATGGGAAGCCAGTGGAGGTGTTTCAAGATGGGCGTGATGTGATCTTTCTTAGAGGCTCCAAGTAGTATTCTTGCTGCAGCATTCATTGTGAGCTGTAGAGGGTTCAACGTAGATTGGGGGAGACCCTGAAGAATTGAATTGGCGTAGTCAAACTGTGGTATGATTAGTGCTTGGTAAATTGTCCGGAAGTCATCTGCTTCTAGCAGGAAACAGAGGTGTCTGAGGGTATGGATCTTGTGGTATACTGCTCTAACTACATTGCTTATGTGCGCCTTCATGTCCAGGCGCTGCTCCAAGGTGACTCCCAGGTATCGGATCGTGGGTTTGGTCTGTAGTTCAGCCTCATTGACTTTTAGGTGGGGCGGTGTGGTGAAGTTTGGATTCCTCGTGATGAATAGGACCTCTGTTTTTGTGCTGAATTCTGAGGTTCTGGGATTGCAGCCAATTGGATATCGCATTGAAGCAATCTGTTAGAGGGGATAGGTCCGGGTTCTCTGTCGAGAAGGGCATGTAAAGTAGCACATCGTCTGCATATAACAAGCAGTTAACACTGTAGGACCAGATAAGGTTGCAGATGGGCTGCATGTATAGGTTGAACAGAGCGGAAAGGGAGGATTCTTGTGGGACGCCTTGCTTCTGGTGGAATGGTTCGAATGTTGAGGTCCCCATTGTACGTGCTGCCATCTGTCCGAGAGGTAGGACTTGCACCAGTCTATTGCTGTTTCACAGATACCCTTCTCCTTGAGGCGTTCTAGGAGAAGCTCGTGGCTTACTGAGTCGAAGGCGACTGCTATGTCCAAGAAGATGAGGACAAACCCATGACGAATGTTATCGATTCATGAGATCTTGCATGATCTCATGCTAAGAATGTGGGAAATATCTCTTACCACCTCCCCTCATTCTCATAGGCTTGATACCATGTATCGAGTACCTCCTTGTCCTGGATTTCAAAAAACCCAGTTACCACACCACTCCATGGTAGTGGAATCAGCTATGAGAAGGATCAAGAGTGCAAAAAGACATGCATCTAATCTTCCAGGACGTGAATGTAGGATTCTTGATGCCTTTGGGCATCGAACCTTCCAGGCCTCTATGCTTTCTGCCAGGATTAGTTCCTACATTTTATATATGGGAATGTTCCTTAAGGAGGTTACAGGAGATCTAGAGCTTATGAGCCCTCTCCTTCCTGATGAGGCAAGATTCTTACACTTGTTAAACATGCCCAAGATGTTTCCAAGTTTGTTAATTGTGCAGCTTTTGACTGCTTTGAGTGCATAAGCAGAACCTCTGCCATTGCCATAGCTGCTCGTAGGATTGCCTGGCTCCAAGCATCTGACTTAGAACTCTGAGTACAGGACAAACTGGAGAATATCCCTTGCACAGGCGAAAATATCTTTGGCAAAAATTGGCAAGAGAAAGCTAATGAGCTGGATGCTGATAACACCGCTTTGGATAGACTATTCAAGGCTACAGCTGATCCTGCAAGGAGAAAATCCTACAAGAAACCATTCTTCTCTAAAAAGAAGAGGTTTTACCCCTCCTATACCCAGCAGGGGCACTCTGCAGGTCTGTCTGCCCAAAAGGGACAGCAGTCACCAAAACAAAGAAAAACAAAGTCTGCTAAGCCTCAACCGGCCCAACAGACTCAACCTCCACAGGGGCTTTGACTCCCATCTAGAGAACTTGGCCTTCCTGGCCCTCAATGGGCCAGAGCCCTCCACCATTCCAGGAAGGTTGTCATTTTGCCCCCAGGTGGGAGCAGATAACAGCAGAAGAATGGACTCTGTCCATTGTAAAGGAGGGGTACAAGCTTCATTTCCTCAACATGCCCCTTCCTATGGTTGTAAGACTGTTCCATTTTCAGACTTCACTTGAAAATCAGTTAGGTCAAGAGGTCAATTTACTTCTTGCACATGGGGCAATAGAAGATGTACCCATTTCTCAACAGGGTACAGCGTTTTACTCCCCCCTGTTTCCTTATTCCAAAGAAAACAGGGGGACACAGACCCAATTTAGACCTCAGAGAATTGAACAAATTTCTGTTCAAGGAGAAGATCAAGATGATTTCTCTAGGAACTCTAATGCCATACCTTAAGAGTCAGGATTGGCTTTGTTCTCTAGATCTCAAGGATGCGTACACCCATGTTCTCATCCATCCAACTCACCGAAGATTCCTTCGGTTTCTATTTCAGTGGTAGCACTACCAGTACAGGGTTCTTCCTTTTGGCCTGGCCTCAGCACCAAGGGTGTTTATGAAATGCATGGCTGTAGTGGCAGCATTTCTTCGCACTCTAGGAATATTCGTCTTCCCCATAAGAACATAAGATATGCCATACTGGGTCAGACCAAGGTCCATCAAGCCCAGTATTCTGTTTCCAACAGTGGCCAATCTAGGTCATATGTACCTAGCAGTTTCCCCAAGGAAATTGATATCCTGGGTCCCTTCTTAATAATGGTTTATGGACCTTTCCTCCAGGAACTCGTCCAAACCTTTTTTAAACCCAGCTACACTAACAGCCTTTACTACATCTTCCGGTAACAAATTCCAGAGTTTGATTACACGTTGAGTGAAAAAATATTTTCTTTTATTAGACTTAAATAGTTTACCCTGTAGCTTCATTGCATGTCCCCTAGTCTTTCTGTATTCTGATAAGGTAAACAATCGATCTACGTCTACCCTACCTAGACGACTGGCTCATTCAAGCCCCATCAGAATCAGAGGCCAGAATTTCCCTATCTTGCACAATGCGTATACTTCAGTATTTGGGCCTGGTCATAAACATCCCAAAATCCAACCTAACTCCCACTCAGTCTCTAGAGTTTCTAGGAGCTATGCTGGATACCAGGAAAGCAAGGGCCTATCTTCCACAGCCCCGCTGTCTTCGCATTGTGCAGTTAGCTTCCCAAGCAGTGTTAAAAACTCATCTCACTGCTCGGGAAATGTTACAATTGCTAGGCCACATGGCATCCACCGTGCATGTGGTTCTCTATGCTCGCCTCCATATGAGAGCAGCCCAATGGACTCTATCCACTCAGTGGACTCAAGCATCAGGCTGCCTATCAGACAAAATAGCATACTTAAGTCGCCTTATTTTGTCCCTTCAATGGTGGCAATCAACCCAAAACCTGTTGGTGGGGTCCCCTTTCCAACAGCCCCCACCCCAGGTCACTCTAACAACAGACGCCTGACAGGTGGGTTGGGGAGCTCACCTGTAAGATCTCTCTACCCAAGGCACCCGGACTCCACAGGAGACCCATCTACACATCATTCTCTTGGAACTCAGAGCAATCTTCCTTGCTCTTCGCGTGTTCCACACCCAGCTGAGCTACAAGACAGTCCTAATTCAGCCGGACAATCAAGTAGCTATGTTCTATCTGAACAAGCAGGGAGGAACAGGCTCTCTGTCGCTTTGCAACGAAGCTTTGCGACTACGGGCCCTCGCCAGAGAGCATCAGATTCATCTCCTTGCGGTGTATCTGCCAGGCATTCAAAACTCCTGAGCAGACAGACTCAGTCGAGTTCTGCTTCCACACGAGTGGTCTCTTCGTGCAGACCAGGTAGCAAACATTTTTCAAATTTGGGGAACTCCGGACATCGACCTCTTTGCAAGTCCATTGAATGCCAAACTTCCCTGATTCTGTTCCAGAATTCCAGCTCATGGTTGTCAGGCCAGGGATGCTTTCCTCCATTGGGGTCCGTACTTCCTATATGCCTTTCCACCCATTCCCCCTAATTCCCAAAACCCTATTCAAGCTTCAGGGAGACAGTCCATATGATTCTCATAGCTCCACATTGGCCACGGCAGGTGTGGTACCCTCTGCTACTACATCTCTCTCAAGCTCCATCTCTGGAGTTTAGGATCTGCTCCAGATCTCTTGTCTCAGGAGGACAGGATGTTGTGGCATCCCGATCCCCACTCTCTGCATCTCAGGGCCTGGTTGCTGAGGGCCTAGACCTTCATGGTCTTAACCTGTCTCAACAAGTAGAGGATATCCTTTATGCTTCTAGAAAGCCTTACACAAGATGCTCTTATGCTTTCAAGTGGAAAAGGTTTTCCATATGGTGTTCGCAGAAGGGTCTTGACCCCCTGGCGATACCTCTGGAATCATTATTGGAGTATCTCCTTCATTTATCTAATGCAGGGCTTAAGACTGACTCAGTACGAGTCCATTTAAGTGCTATTTCAGCTTCTTTCAAGCCTTTAAATGGACAACCTATTTCCTCTCATCCTCTCATAGCGAGATTTATGAGAGCCTCCTTCTAACTAAGCCTCCCATTAGGCCACCGCCGGTAGCATGGGACCTAAATCTGGTTCTTGGACAGCTCATGAAGTCGCCTTTTGAACCTCTAGCTACTACCTCCTTGAAATTCTTTTCCTGGAAGATTGTCTTTCTTATTGCAATCACATCAGCACGTCGCATTAGTAAGCATTAGTGGCTGATCCTCCTTATACGAGGTTCCATCATGATAAGGTAGTCCTTAGGACTCATCCACACTTTATGCCAAAGGTGGTCTCACTTTTTCATTTAAACCAAACAGTTTACCTTCCTGTATTTTTTCCAAGGCCTCATGCTTCAAATGCAGAAAGGAGTCTTCATACTTTGGACTGTAAAAGAGCACTTGCTTTATCTCCAGGAACAAGCAGGAATGAGTCTTCACATATGGGTACGTCGGTACCGACGGAGCCTGCATGGGAATGCTGCCCAGCTTCCAATCAGAAAGCTTTTGGCAGCATCTCTCGCGCCTGCGCAGTAACTTCCCGCCTTCTCCACAGCCTCTCTTCAGTTTTCGTTTTTCCGCGGAGCCGGCAGGACGTCCTCCTGTCACCGCAGAAACTTTTCTTTTTAATTACTTTAATTACTTTAGTTTTTTGTTTTCTTGTGGTCGCGGCTGTATTTCCCGCTGCCACCGGTATCGCCGGTGGATTTTTGACTAAATTCTGAGAAACGTTTTCTTCAGTTTTTTTGCTTTAACTACTTGGGCCTACTAGGCCTTTTCATCATGGAGCCTTCTTTTCCTAAGAAGTGCATTCGATGTGGAAACACCTGTTTCTTTTTAGACACCAATAGTTGGTGTCTCAACTGTGTGGGTCCTGACCCTTTTTCCCCTGACTTGTCAGGAGATAATTTTGTGAAGAAACCTTCAGTCTTTAGAGTTTTCCTCAATACTGTTTTCTCCTCGGCAGTGAGGGTACCCGGTTTCTCTACTTCACAGGATCAGGTAACCCAAAAACAGTCTGTTAAGACTAGTCAATGCTTGAGTGGTATGTCCCATGCCCAGCATGGTGACGGCTCCGGCCTTACCCTCAAGAATCCATTGGCATTACCCCTGCGGGAGTCTTCGGGCTCCAAAGCGTTAAAGGGGTTTCAGGATGTTCCTGGGGCTCACCCCTCACAGAACATGCCTGAGCCATGCACGGGGGTGGTATCCGCTTCGAGCGGTACCGAGCCTCCGGCATCGGCACCGGTGTCTAGTATTCCACTCTTCACCAGGGATCGTCATCGGGCATCCTCGGCACCTTCGGGACCGATCGATATGCACCGCATTGACTTGCCTCAATCTCAGCCATGCTCCGGGACGGTACCGGCGTCGATCGGTTCCGATACCCTGGCATCGGCATCGAGATGGACCGCCTTTTCAAGAGGTGCTCATTGGGTATCCTCGGTACCGTCGGTATCGATCGATGTAACCCAGGCTGCCTTGGTGGTATTGGCATCGCCGATACTGTCACCGGCGTCGGAACCCTCGCGACATGCATCGATAGCCTCGCTTCCTCCGATGCCGAGTCTTGAGCCGATATCTAGTCTCGAGGACTGCGTATCGACGCGTCCCGGAACCGACTCCTGTCGTTTCCAGATAGGCAGTTCCGAAGATCCTAGCCATAACTCCTTCATGATCTCGGTACCACTGCAGCAGTTCCCGATGGCGACTTCACCTGCTAATCCTGTATCAGTGTCGATGTTGACGCCTGTTCTTGCACCGATGCCTACTTTGGAACCGATACCTGGCATTGGTGCAGTACACTGTAAGTCCTCTGGTGCTCAGGCTCTTTCTTTAGCCTTACCAGGGATGTTTCCCATAGGAGATCAGTCTTTTCAGGCTTTTCTCCTGGATATGGCAACCTTTCTTAATATTTCTATCCCTGGTTGTGATCCTACCCATGGCTCACCGGCACAAATACAAAATATAAAGCTTCCTTTACATCCTGCTCTGCAGGATCTCCTTCTCAGGGTTTGGAAATCGCCCTTACGACTTCCTCCAGTTACTACAGACATTGAGGTTCGGTACCGAGTACCACCCTCTCCAGGGTTCCAAAAGCCTCAACTTTCTCATCGTTCCCTTGTAGTGGAATCGGCACTGAGGAAAGTTAAGAGCAAGAAGAAGCATTCTTCTTATCCGCCGGGTCGTTCTTCAAGAACACTCAATGCTTTTGGCCGTCAGGCCTTCCAAAACTCTATGCTGGCCTCCAGAGTTCTCTCATATATTTTTCACATGAGTCTAACACTCCAGGAAGTCACAGAGAAATTGTCTCTTTTGACCCCTTTTTTGCCAGAGCCCAAGGCTACTGATTATTCCTTGCTCCTCAATCACAGCCGGAATATATCCTGGTTCCTGTCTCGTGCTTCTATAGACTCTTTTGAGTCCGTTAGCAGATCCTTTGCTATTGCCATTGCAGCACGTCGCAGAGCCTGGCTTGAGGCTTCAGACTTGAGCAAACGGGCACAAACTATACTAGCTCATTCTCCTTGTACAGGAGAAGCTCTCTTCAATAAGGAGGCTTTACGTCAGGTTGCTCAATGCTCCACTGACTCTTCTTCCACTAGAAGCCATTCTAAGCCACCTCCTTCTTCAAAGAGTAGGAAATGTCCTACCAAACCTTCTTTCCCTAAGAAAAGAAAGTTTCATTATTCTCCTGCCCATCATTCGGCTGTACCTAAACAAGGGACGCCTCAGCCTAGTCTGAAGTCCTCCACTTCTGGGCAGTCTCAGCATTCCCAGCAACCATAGGGGCCGGGAATTGTAACTTACATCACTTCTACATATTAGAAGCTTATTCACTGTGCTTTTCTTTTCAGTGTATTAACCTGTCGGGGGGAAAAATTTTTGTTCAGGGACTACACACTTCTCCTCTTCTTACTCCCTAGAAGAGCAGTTACAACTATCCCCTGATAGTTTTTATCCCAACTGAACATTTTTTCCTTCAGTTGACTTACCCTATGGGTACGTCACCCTCTAATTACTTGAGGGGTACCATACTGAACAGCTTCTCTAGCAAACTCGTTCCCCAGACAGGGAGAAAAGATATCTCCTCTCTTTTCTTCTCTGTTTTTCTTTATTCAGCACTGGACAACATCTCTGCTGTTTCCGTCAGCAGCTCTGCCTGCAGGAGTTACAGTAATGGTATTACTGGGACTTTTTCCAAGTTCCAGTCCCTTATTCAAAATTTTGTCTAGCCTCAGTAGTGATTCCAAACTATCTGGATCCTCCTACTCGTTTAGGCTTTCTCACATTATTCTGCCATCTCCTCTCCTAGGATATGGCAACACACCTGACTTCAGTCAGTTTATCTCATAGCTCTCCTGCACAATGCTCTCTGTAATCTTCAGAGAAGCTTTCTACTTTGAGGGCCTTGCTATAGAGCGTTGACCTTGTCTCTGAAGTTTCTCTATTAGTGGGGAAAAAACTTCTAAACCCTTCCTATACTTTTGAAGGTTCTCCACACCCCCTCTAGCCTGGGGTGTTAACACGAGATATCAGTTCTTCTGCGTGAGACTCCAAGGCTTCTGTTTACGCATGCTACCTCTGGGTCCTTCCATAGGTCCCTCTGGTATCTTCCCTGCGTTTCTCCACATCTACCATGTCAGTGTTCTGTGGAACTCCCGCCTTGTTCTTCACAGATTCATATATTCATCTGTTCTCACGCGAACATCATGGTTATCTGGTTAGATTGCCTTTCTGCATCCCTCATTCCTTGGAAATAGATTCTCTCTGCATATCTCAAGTGGGTTCACCCTCTTGTAGAGCACAGAATCTTTTTCTTTTATATTCCCCATGTACAATTATGGGGATGGGTGGTAGACATGTATCTTCAACCTATTGTCTGGTATGTAGCATCTCCATATATGTCTACATACCTATATCATTACCCTGGTGGTGCTAGACCATGCCCCACAAATTTACATATATTCAGGTATATCATATATATATATATTTGATTTATTTCACCACCCATATCCTAATATACACATCTGTACATATGTATATATATTTATATTTATATATATATAAATATATACATATATCTTCCAGCCACATGTATATATCCCTATATATATATGTGTTTCATGGGGGGGCCTCTTAAGGGTTGGTCTGTCTTACACACTATCACCCTTACTGTCTATACTACATGTTTTACCTTCTAGAGGTTTTAGACAGTGTGTCGCCCTACGTCCCATGCCATATTACGATGCAGAAACTGTTAGGCACCAATAACCACTTTGGTGCTAACATCTTCCATTTTTTCTTTAAGTCCATGAAAGCATCAAGCTTCAATATTTTTTCCTATCTCTCGCCAGCTAGGAAAAACAATGTACCTCTCTATCTTGAGTACACAACTGTTTTCAGTGGGAATAGGGGTTTTTTCCAGTCCCCCTCTTCCCGCCAGGACTGGACTAGTTGTCCAACTCAGTCAGTCTTCTTCCTTTAGTCCTCAATGTTAATGACCTTATGCCTAAAGGAGTTTTCAGCTTTTCCCATAAAGCTTTCCATTGAAGACCTGACGTCACATCCTACCCAGTTGACACCTGGATCATCTACTACCTCCAGGGCTGGACCTTCATCCTCACTACTGAGAGGTCACCTTGAAGATTCTGCCACTGCTTATCCAGTAGACTCCATCATGCTTTCTACTTCCTACAATACAGTAGGTAAGCTGCATATTTTAAGTGTACATTAAATGTCTTTTAATGCTACTCATCATATCTACCAAGGACTCCTGTAGTTTGTAAAACCCTCTAGTCCTTGGCTATGCTGTTTCTTTCCTCACAACTCCTTTATTGTCAACTCCTGCCCTCCATCCCACATTGGATGCCGGGGATTCCTGGAGACAAAATGCACCCCTGATCCAGGCACTTGCATTTTTATGGGATCCTCCCCCTGGCATCTCCAGCTCGGGAGTCCCCATATGTGAAGACTCATTCCTGCTTATTCCTGGAGATAGCACAGTTACTTACCTGTAACAAGTGATCTCTGGGAACAGCAGGAATTAGTCTTCACAACCCTCCCACCTCCCCTAGGAGTTGCATCTTTTTTATCTTCTTCCTTTTCTCTCCTCGCCTTTGTCTCAGCTCTGAAACTCAACTGAAGAGAGGCTGTGGAGAAGGCGGGAAGTCACTGCGCAGGCGCGAGAGATGCTGCACAAGCTTTCTGATTGGAAGCTGGGCAGCATTCCCGTGCAGGCTCCGTCTGTACCGACATACCCATATGTGAAGACTAATTCCTGCTGTTCCCAGAGATCACTTGTTACAGGTAAGTAACTGTGCTTTACTTACAAAGGACACAGCCACATAGAAAGTCCTCTCAACTCTTTGTTGCTTTTGATCCTTCTCATTTGGGACTTCCAGCCTCCAAGAGGACATTGTCCAATTGGATTCCACAGTATATTTCTTTTATCTATCATAGTAAAAACCTGTCTCTGTAAGGCCATGTCACAGCTCACAATGTGAGAGCCATGGCAGCCTCAATGGCTTATCTACACTCTGTGTCTATTGGCGACATCTGTCGAGCAGCTACTTGGGCCTTGGTTCATACCTTCACAGCCCATTACTGCTTGGACAAGGATGCCTGTTTGGTCGGGCTGTTCTACGACACCTGTTCCATACTTAATCAACTCCTACCCCACCATTCCCGGTAGGATGCCAGAGATCCATGGGGGGAAGTGGAGCCCTTCTCAGGGACACACAACTTCTGGGGTGTCTCTCTGGCATCTAAAGCTAGGGAGCCCCCATATGTGATGACTACATTCCTGCTTGTTCCTGGAGATAGCATAGTTACTCACCTGTAACAAGTGATCTCCGGGAACAGCAGGAATTTAGTCCTCACAACCCACCCACCTCCCCTAGGAGTTGTATCTCTCTATCTTTCCCTTTCTCTCTCTCTGTCTCAGTTTTAAAACTCAACTGGAGAGAGGCAGTTGGGAAAGGCGGGAAGGCAGCATGCAGGTGCTGTGGGATGCTCCCAAAAGCTTTCTAATTGGACGCTGGGGAGCGTTCCCACGCAGGCTCCGTAGGTACCGACGATACCCATATGTGAAGACTAAATTCCTGCTGTTCCCGGAGATCACCTGTTACAGGTAACTATGCTTTTCTTATCCCCCTACCCTTTTTTTGTCCACCCATTCTCTTGAATAAAACAAAAGTTGTGCCTGGTTCATGCTGGCACAAAAGAGAAGAGCCCTCACTAATGCTAGTTGCAGAAAAGTGAGCTAACCTTTTATTCTCTGACTGTGCACTGAATCCCCTAGTATTAGAGAATGAGGCATTCAGACCTTCGGATCTTGAACGCTGTTCTTTGCATCTGGATTAATAGCTAGTACCTTTTTGTTTTATTATTGGATTTAAATGAGCAGTGTACTAATGTTTATGCAGTTCTTTGTGCACAGTTTCCTTACTTGCTATACTCCTTTGAGCATAGGGTGGCTATAATATCGCAGAAAATTGTACGAGAACCTGCATTAAACTGTGCACTAAGCCTCTTATGCTTTATTATATTGGCCTCCAAGTGTTTACAGGTTGCTCACTTGAAAGGATTGGATGGTAGCAGACCTACATGGGAGGGAGAAATTGAATCTCTTGGAAAATCTTGTGTACCTGAGAGCATAAATGGGGAAAGGTAGTATGAAGATGAGAATGTGGATGATAGCCAAACTTCATGCTTTTTTTTTTGCCAACGTGCCCATAGGTTAATGTGTAACTTAACTTGGTCTACATTTTGTGCTACAGGTTTCAGAATGAATTGTAACTTCACGACCTCGGCTACTGAAGTTCTGTCATGTAAATGCACATACACACGTCCTCAGAATGCATGTAGTGTTAAACAATTATTTGAGCATCTGTGATTAATGCACAGTAAATGCCACATCTCTTTAGAGGACAGCATATAAATTACTACAGAACATATAGTGGTAGTCCATCTTGCTAGCTGGATCTGTTCTAGAGTTAAAATGTTCTATCTGAGGCAGACCAGAAGTCAATTCTGTTTTTTCAGTAACATTTTTGGCTGGTAAGGAAATAGTGTTCTGACAAGACCATTTAAAAAAAATTGTAAACTAACTTACAAAAATGAAAGCAGCCAGTTCCGTGGCAGATTCCTTAGTAGGTTTGACAATGGAACGTTTGACAGTATCCTTTTTTTTTCCATACTAGATAATTCTTCCCTCCCTCCCCTGCTTTCTCACCCTTCCCATCCCCAAGCTGGCAATCATTTAAAGTATAGTGCTGAGCCTTGAGCTCAACGCATAAGACATAAGGAAGAAATCATTTCTTCAATTTTTCCTCTGCAGTGGTGGTGACCGTGGTGGCTTCAAAAATTTTGGTGGTAAGTGCCGAGTATCCAAACTTTCAGTGGAAAATCTATATAAGTAAAAGCCACCCATTCCTGGTTCCAATGTTGTAGAAGCAATTTAGCAAATTCTCCTTAGTCTGGTGTATTCATGTGCTTGATTGGGAGTGTTCATAATGCAAAGTGAGTTTTCTCCTTGGAATTGCATGAGAGGCTGTGGTAAGAATTTTAACTGGATATTTTGTTGGCTCTTATTCTTAAGCTAAGAACTTATGGAATTTGGCTTGGAGAGTTTTGAATCAGCACTTCACAAGAAACACCAGCATAATGCCAATTTGGCAAAGATATTGTATTGAACAAGCCTGAAAATTCTCTGTGTAAACCTGCCACTATTGTGCTTTAGTTTTTAATGTAATATACACAATCAAATGTCTGGCTTAGCTGCCATAAACAGGGACACTGGAAACTTGGACTGTGCTCCTTTGACTTTCACTATCTTACTTCAAAGAAGCTCACCCCAACCTTTTTTTTTTGTGTCATTTGTCCTTTCGGATAAGACTTTAATATAAAATGGATCAGACAGAAATCTTATGCTGCATTGTTTCTCCAAAGGGGAGCTCTAAATTGGAGCTCAACCCTGGTTCTCGAGGGCTGCAACCTAGTTTTCATGATATCTGTAATGAATGAGAGTGCATGCTCACTGCCTTCATTTTGTGCAGGTCTCTTGCGCATGTCCGTTAAGGATATTCTGAAAACCTGACCTGTTTGTGGTCCTCAAGAGCTGGAGTTTGAGATCCCTGCTCTAAATGAACAATTTGAGATTTAGGCCATCTGGGGTGACCAGGTAATTTTCAACAAGGGAGAATTGGATAGAAAGAAAAGTGGTATGGATCAAAAAGGGGATGGGGGATTTAAAACTTTTTTCATACTTTCTCTGTTCTAGTCTTTGAGCAGATCTTTAGCCTTAACTGGGTCCTTCAATATTAAAAAAAAAAAATTAAAAAAGGGGGAGAATAAAGAGCCACTCTAGAGGAGAATTTAATTTGTCCCATGCTAGCCCATTTGTTTAGTCTAGCAGAACTCTTATGCCATTGTGTTAGTGACTTCAGTGGAGTCTGTTTAATGACACGAGCTTTCAGCAACTGCTTTGACCAGATTGTCTATTGAGTTGTAAAAGTAATACTTGACCTGCAAGTGAGACTACAAATTATGAAACAGAAATGCGCATTTGAAATTGTTGAATTAGCATTTTTGTGTTTATTTTTTGTGTTTCTGTTCACTTAGATTGTAAGCTGTGAATGGCCAAATGGCAGGTGTCCAAGGCCATGTCTTAAGATCTATGTTGAGGGATCCTTGAATTTGAGGCATTGGTTTCCCTGAGATCTCTGCCCGCTTTTCAGTTTACCATAAAATACTAATTTGGGAATTCTGGTGTCATTCCTTATGACTTGGCTTTTCCCTTGAAATAGGTTTCACCACCATTCCCTTCACCTATGGTGGCTTTAACTAGGGAAAATTACCCCGAGTGTTCCACATATCTCAGGATTATTGGCAGATAGTGAATTGGTCGGGACTTGGAACTCCTGCTCTATTCCTTCTCACTGTTGAGAAGCCCAGAAGTTGGTAACATCCTTTTATTGTGTGCAGTGTGTATATAAATTTTTCATTACAACATACATACTTTTTCATGGCATATCTTGTGGTATCCAGAGACGTCTGCAGTTACTCAATGAATCTCATTTCCTAAGAAGGTGGCCAGAAGTTGCCTTGTAAACACTGAAACTATAGCCTGTATATGGGATATTAAAGGATAAACTTTGATCGCATATACATTTTTCCTAAGACTGCATGTTTAATAAAATAGTAGTTTGCTAGATTTTGTTTATTTTGGCAAATTTCCAGTGTCCCATGCTCAGACATGCTCTCAATTTTGGGAATAGGGGAAGGGCACAAACAAAGCATCTTGAACCCAGTATATCTTGGCAAGACCAATTTAACAGTTTATTTTCTGTTGACCTCTTCCCCTCCCTCTCACCCTTCCCATCTTCTACAGGTCAAAGAGATTTTGGACAAAAATCCAGTGCTGGTAAGAGATGTGTATGATTCATAGCTTGTGTTTCAGGTGGTTTTCTGAAAAGAGCAGATTTGTTTTTCCTCCAAGGTTAATGTCTTACACTTGGCAGTTTAGGAGTTTGTAACAAAATTTCCCACAAAATTGATTTTATTAAATGCTGTTGATTCAGTATCGACTTATGGATAGCTGTCAACCATGTTACAAAGTAGCATGTCAAGTTTCACATTTTTTTGATTCTGTAGGAGAAATGGGTAATTGATGGTGCATTAGTCTGGAAAGTATATGAAGAGGGTTCCCACGAAAGAATTCTAAAAAATAAAACTTGGTCTGAAATGTGAAAGCAAAATGTGCCTATTTACACTGGGAGGAGGGGAGGGAATTCAATATTCATTGTGCAGAAATTGGCAATATGTAACTAGAAAAGGGAGGCAATAAGGTAGGACGCTGTGGTATCAGATGTGGTGAGGCCAAGCCTTGGTAGATGAAGGCAAGACAAATGGGAGATGAGGGAGGCTAGATAGGGGAAATGCCGAAGAAGAGAGTTGTCCTTTGAGGGATTAGAGCTGGGGTTTTGAGTCTGGAGAAGGAGCAAGAATGATTTGGAGGGGACTGGATCCTGGGGTTCCAATAGCAACTTGGTGGGGGAGGGAAGAAAGTAAGGTAGAGAGCCAAGAGACAGCTGGAGGGATCAAATGTAAGGTGGAGGGGAGACATTGATGCATGGCCTTATCTTTACAGTACCCACCAGCAAATTCTGCAAAAAGACAGTTCTGTAACTTTAAAGTATTAATGCTTTCCTTTATTGCATTTTAAATTACTATTCAGAGTGATTATATTGTACAGCAGCAGAAGTTCTAATGAAGGTCCCCAGAGTAGGGAAGATGACCTCAGATAGTGGCCATAAGTGGGACCCATCTGCACTACAGGGGCTCCTTAGGTTAGATTTGCACTACATAATTTTTGCTAAGTGTGCATAATTCTCTCAGAAATAGCCATTCTCCGGGAACAAGCAGGAAGTCAGTCCTCGCATATGGGTGACGTCGGCACCGATGGGTCCTTCGCGGAAGCATCCCTCCAAGCTTTCAAAAAAAATCTTTGGGGAGATACCACCACACATGCATAGTCCCCTTCCTGCCCAAGGGTGCAATCTTGTTCAGTCTCATTTTTTCCACGGAGCCCTTCAGACATTTGTCTGGCTTGTCCCTGGAAAAAGTTGAGGTTTTTTTTCTCTGAGTTTCATACTCACCTCTGGTATCGCACTGGTACTCTTCCCGCCACCTAATCTCACTGCCTTGGCATCAAGTTCAAGCCTATTTTTGTAGGTTTTTTGTTTCTTAATTTTCTGGCATCTTCACGTCTTTTTTTCCCAACTGGTAGCCTGGCAATTCTTTGACCTCGTTAGGGGTACTTGTTTCACCCATGCTACCAGTGACTTTAAGAAGTGTGATCGGTGCTCAAAAATTATGTCTTTGACTGACACACACGACTGCTGTTTCTGCTGCCTTGGGCCAGACCATGACCAGCAGCATGTGGCCTTTGCAAGAGGATATCCAGCAAGGCCCTCAAGAGCCGCCAGCAGCAGCATGATAAGTTTTTCCCTGAGTCCCCGGTACCTCCAAAGGCCAGGGCCTCATCTGAAGCCTTGACACCTTGAGCAGACCCACCTGAACCCTGCCGTAGGCCTTCCAAAAGGGAGTCTCCCTCGAGGGAACCCAGAAAGAAGAAGAAGAAACCCTCAATAGCAGCGTCCTTGGACGGATCCGACCTGCCATGTGCCTCCGAGGCATCAGAGAAGGAGCGGCCTGCAAAGGTCCCCCAAAAGGATTCGACCTCTGACCGGCCTCACTCCCCAGACACCATCCTCGCTGAGGATTCCCCTTTGGGGGAGCCG
Organism: Ichthyophis bannanicus; assembly: GCA_033557465.1. Taxonomy (NCBI): domain Eukaryota; kingdom Metazoa; phylum Chordata; class Amphibia; order Gymnophiona; family Ichthyophiidae; genus Ichthyophis; species Ichthyophis bannanicus. The sequence continues at coordinate 251,511,121 of CM066042.1, read as the reverse complement.
GCGCCAGGCCAGAGTCCCTCTGTGCCCACTCCAAAGGCTGTGGTGCCTTCTGGCCTGGAGTCCAGAATAGTGGCTCTGGAGCATAGTTTGTCTACCTTCATGGACCAGCAATGGGCGCTGTTGTCCGACATGACTGGTTCATCCTCCCTGACCACCAGGCCCTCGACCGTCCCTCGAGGCTGAGCCAATCTTCTAGGTCCCCTTTGGCCTTGAGTCGAGCCTCGGCTGAGATCTCGATCTGATTCCCACTTGATGGGACTGCGATCATCCCCAGCAAGTGTGCCAGGCACTGGCCATGGAGAATCAGGAGCCCCCGAGGCTTACAGAGCAGCCCTCCTACAAGTCCTCAATGGACTACACTGAATGGGAGATGGAGGATGAGGAGTCCCCCAGTACCTGTCGCTACTGCGACGTCCTTCAAGCTCTCCTGTCTTGGAGCTTCGACAGCAGTCCCCGCCGGAGGATATGAGCTTCCTTGATTTTGTCAAGGATATGTCTAAGGCCCTGGCGTTCCCTACAGAAGAGGAACTTCGGGCGGATGAGTTGGAAATCCTCCTGTACTAGGCTCCTCAGAGGGAATCGCTCACAGTGCCCATCCCTCCCATCCTGGAACGGCTGATGCTCTGGATGGTGGGAGACACCAGCCTTGGTGCTGGTGGTGAGCAAACAGCTCGACTCGATGTATCGAGTCTGTCGGAGCCCGGGCTTCCAGAAATCACGGCTGCCGCATAACTCCATGGTGAGGAAGTCAGCCATGCATTGGCTGAAAAGCCAGAAGACACACTCCTCTGTGCCCCCTGATAGGGAGGCCTGCACCTTGGATTCCCTTGGCAGAAAGTATTACCAGGGCTCGATCTCATCGGCTGCATCCAGGCCTACCAGCTGTACATGGGCATGTAACTGAGAGTCCTGGCAAAGGAACTCGCTGGGTTCTCAGCTGTTCTCTGAGGAACCCCCCTATAGCAGCAGTTCAAGAACCTGGCCAAGGGGTTTGAGTCGGTGACTTGAGTAGCGGTGGTGAGCATCGGTGCATGACGCCAAGTTTGGCTACAGTCATCTGACCTCGAGCACTGGGTTCAGGACAAATTGATCGATGTCCATGCCAAGGAGAGAACCTCTTTGGCAAACCCATGACAGACAAGGCTGCCGAGCTGGAGACCGATTTCATGACGAGGACCAGGCTCTCAAAAAAGACCGCTGCCCCTCCCCGACGGAAGGGCTTGGGTAAAGGTCCTTCTACCTGAGGAAAGGGGCTGCTTACAGAAATGACCCACGTTTGCAGGCCTCCCCAGCTCTCCAACAGGGTCAGCAGGCCAAGGGACATGGGCATGGCCCTCGTAAGCAGAAGGCTCCAAAACCCCAGGCACCGGCTCTGGCCCAGCCAGGGGGGAGTTTTTTTACTACTTGAGCATAGCTTATCTACCCCAAGGAGATCAGCAGCTCACAGTGGGATGTCTAGCCCCCTATGCCCAGAGTTGGTTGACCATCACCACCGACTCCTGGACACGTTAGGTGGTCAGGGAGGGTTACCTCCTCCTCCTGACTCAGACACCCCCCCCTCACCCCTTATTTCCCGAGAGAGCCCCTCAGGATTCCCCTCTACCGGGACCTTCTACTGAAGGAGTTAACAGATCTTCTTGAGGACAGAGCTGTGGAACTGGTGCCCCACCATCTCAAGGGCAAGGGGTTTTTCTCCAGGTACTTCCTCATGCCAAAAAGAACAGGGGGCCTAAGACCCATCCTCACCCTGCACAACCTCAACAAAGTCCTAATGAGGGAGAAGTTCAAGATGCTCTCCCTTGGAAAATTGCTGCCTTACCTCCAGCAGGGAGATTGGCTGTCCTCCTTAGACCTCAAGGATGTGTCTACCCACGTCCTCATTCACCCCAACCATGTAGTTGGGGGGCAGGCACTATCGGTACAGGGTGCTCCCTTTCGGTGGCTTCTGCCCCAAGAGTCTTCACAAAATGCCTGGCAGTCGTGGCTGCCTTCCTCCATCTCCAGGGGGTCTTCATTTTTCCCTACCTGAACGACTGTTTCATAAAAGGAGGCACAACCTCAGATGTGCAGCAGGCCACTGCACACACCATCCAGGTTCTGATGCACTTGGGTTTTGTCATAAAGTACCCCAAATCTCACCTCTTCCCAACGCAATGTCTGGAGTTCATCGGGGCAAAGCTTGACACACTCCATTCAAAGGCCTTCCTGCCCAGGGACCGAGCTGTCCATCTCAGGATTCTAGCAGGGACATACGGTACCGTCCCTCTCCGCTCAGCTGCTTCTGCGCCTTCTCGGACATTTGGCCTCCATGGTCCATGTCGCCCTAGACGCTCGCCTCCACATGAGTGGCGCAATGGTGTCTCAGACCAGTGGACTCAAGCCACGGGGTGCCTTCGAGACAGTCTTGATAACCCACCAACTGGCGGACTCTCTGGTCTGGTGGCAGTTTATCTCGAGGTGGGCATGCCTTTTCAGGGCCCCAGCCCCTTACAGGTCGTCACCACAGATGCCTCCCTGCTTGGCTGGGGAGCCCAATGCAGGGAGCTCCTCACCCATGGCGTTCCTCACCCAGGGCAGCTGGTCACCAGGCACCCAGAAGATAAACCTCCTGGAGCTGCGGGCAGTATACTTACCCAGCGAGCGTTCTGCCACCACCTGCGTCACCAGGCAGTGCTGGTCCAGACTGACAACAAGTTGGAGATGTTCTATGGGGGCACGGGGTCTCGTGCCCTCTGTCAGGAGGCAGTGGTCATCTGCTTATACGCAATCCAACAGGATATTCTCTTGGGGGCAGGCACCAGGCCAGAACAACTTGCTGGCCGACAGGCTGAGCAGAGTCCTCCAGCTGCATGAGTGGCAGCTGAACCCCAGGGTGGCCAACTGGCTCCCGCAGATCTAGGGGAAACCTGTGCTGGACCTATTTGCTAACCCAGTCAACTTCCAGTTGCCCCGCTTCTGTCCCGGCAGGCCCCCACCCCCTCCAGGATGGCAGTGGACATGTTCCTCATCTCATGGTTGGAGGGCCTCATGTACGCCTTTTCTCCCACGTCGCTGATTGCCAAAACCTTGTTCAGGACTCTCCGCGACAGGGCCTCGCTTATCCTGATAGCCCCTCAGTGGCCCAGGCAACCGTGGTTCCCTCTGCTCCGATTAACAGTGGAGACCCCCATCCTGTTGGGGACCTCTCCGAGACTCCTATCTCAGGAAGGGAGCTCTCTTCTGCACCCCGACCTGGAGTCCCTGTTGCTGACAGCGTGGCTGCTGAAAGGGTGACTATAGTCCCTTTCAATCTCTCGGTTGAGGTAGAGGAGATCCTACTGGCCTCTCACAAGGCCTCCTACTAGAAAAGCTTATGCCCTCCAATGGTACAGATTTTCGGCCTGGTGTACCAAGCACAGGGCTGACCTGTTCTGTTGCCTGGTGGGTTTGGTGTTACAGTACCTTCTCCACTCTCCTTATCTGGGCTCGTCTAACTCTGTTTGGGTGTATCTTAGTGCCCTGGCAGTGCACCACCACCCGGTGGATGGCAAGTCCCTCTCGGTCCAGCTGTTGGTGACCGGCTTTCTTAGGGGTCTTCTCTTATCGAAGCCCTCGGTTTGCCCTCCAGCAACCGAATGGGACCTCAACGTGGTGTTGGGGCAGTTACTCAGCCACCCTTTGACCCTCTGGCTACTTGTCACCTATGCTACCTCTGCTGGAAGGTGGTGTTCCTGGTTGCACTCACCTCCGCTCACAAGGTTAGCGAGCTTCACACCTTAGTGGCAGAGCCACCTTATACCAGGTTCTACAAGAACAGAGTGGTGCTCCGTATGCACCCTAAATTTCTCCTGTAGGTAGTATCATTCTTCCATCTCAAGCAGGAAATAGTACACTCTACCTTCTTTCTGAGACCTCACGCCAGTAGGGTGGAGAAGGTCCTTCACACCTTGGACTGTAAGAGAACTTTGTCCTTCTATATCCAAAGCACTTGGGGCCACCGCGAAGCTACTCAGCTTGTTGTCTTCTACAACCCCAGTAGGCTGGGGGAGGCGGTAACCAAGCATAAGCTGTCCACCTGGGTAGCAGACTATATTGCCCTCGCCTATGAGCAGGAGGGGCTCCTGCTGGAACTCCAGAAGGAAGCTCCCTTTAACACGATGCAGGTATTATGCCGAGCATTAGCAGTAAATTTGAGACACTGAGGTCCTATTCCACATAACTTAGAAGTGAAGTTCGTGATTGTCATGGTATGCGTAAAACTCTCCCATTCGGAGAATGTACCCAAGCTGACCTTTTATGCCTCCTTGCGCTAAAACATCAGCGTTGCGCTTTGCCTTCCAATCTATGCACGTCTCTGGATCTGTGTGGCATAACTAATTGCTTCATTACCATTCACAGTCCAGTGTTAATCTGGAACATGTAAAAATTTAAAACAAATCAACAAATACTTAACTAATGCAAATCATGTGGAAGGGGATAGGATTTGACAACAGTGTAACAGATTATCTCCAGGAACAAGCAGGAATGAGTCTTCACATATGGGTACGTCAGTACCGACGGAGCCTGCACGGGAATGCTCCCCAGCATCCAATCAGAAAGCTTTTGGGAGCATCCCTCGCACCTGCGCACTGCCTTCCCGCCTTTTCCACTGCCTCTGCTCAGTTTTCGTTTTTCCGCGGAGCCGGCAGGACGTCGTCCTGTCACCGCAGAAACTTTTTTCTTTAAATTCTTTATTTCTTGTGGTCGCGGCTGTTTTTCCCGACGCCACCGGTACTGCCGGTGGGTTTTTCTTAAACTCAGGGAGATTTTTCCCTCTGTTTCTGTCTTAAAATTTTTGGGCCTACAAGGCCTCTCCATCATGGAGCCGCCTTCTCCTAAGAAGTGCCTTCACTGTGGAAGCACAGTTTTCTTTTTAGACTCCAATGCCTGGTGTCTAACCTGTTTGGGTCCTGACCCTTTTTCCCCTGAACAATCAGGCTGCAAGACTGTGAGAAGAACTTCCCTCTTTCGAGTTTCCCTCGATACCATTTTCCCTCCCGGAGTGAGGGCACCGGCCTTTTCTTCTCTACAGCATCAGGTAACCCACAAACAGTCTGTTAAGACTAGCCAATCCTTGAGTGGTAGGTCTCATGCCAAGCATGATGACGGCTCCGGCCTTGCCCTCAAGACTCCATTGGCATTATAACCCCGGCGGGAGTTTCCGGGCTCCAAAGCATTTCAGGGGTTTCAGGTTGTTCCTGGGGCTCACCCCTCACAGAACATACCTGAGCATCGGCACCGGTGTTGAGTGATCCACTCTTCACCAGGGATCGTCATCTGGCATCCTCGGTACCTTCGGGACCGATCGATACGACCCAGATTGACTTTCCTGTATCGACAACATCGCCGATACCACCACCGACGTCGGTACCCTCTAGACATGCATCGATAGACTCGCTCCCTTCGATGCCGAGTCTGGAATCGATATCTAGTCTAGATGACCGGGTACCGACGCGTCTCAGAACCGACCCTTATCGTTTCCGGATACGCAGTACCGAGGATATTCACCAAGCATTTCTGGTTGCCTCGGTACTGCTTGAGCAGCCTCCGATGACTGCTTCGAGGGCGTTACCGTCTCCTGTTCCGACTCAGGTACCGGTATCGATGTCGGTTCCTGCAGTTACATCGTTACCATCGATCCTTTCTATGCCTAGTTTGGAATTGATACCTGGCATGGATGATGCAGTACTGACTACCTCAAATCGTGACTGCCAGTATCACTATCCATCTAGTGGGGTTCTTTTTCTGCACCAGACCAGTACATCCTCTGGTGCTCAGGCGGCTCCTTCAACCTTAGCCTACCCAGGGATAGTTCCCATTGGAGATCCCTCTTTTCAGAAATTTCTCCTTGACATGGCAACATTTCTTGCTATTCCTATCCCTGGCTGTCATCCTACTCGAGGCTCTCCTACAGAAAAGGAAAATATAATGCTTCCTTTACATCATTCTTTGCAGGATCTTCTTAGAATATGGGAATCACCCTTAAGGGTTCCCTCACCTTCTACAGCAACTGATGGTTCTGTATCAGGTGCCCCCCTCTCCAGGCTTCCAAAAGACTCAACTTCCCCATCATTCCATTGTAGTGGAATCAGCATTGAGGAAGGTAAAAAGCAAGAAGAAGCATTCTTCTTATCCGCCAGGTCGTGCATCTAAAGCACTTGATGCCTTTGGACTTCAAACCTTCCAAACATCTATGCTGGCATCAAGGATTATCTCTTATATTTTTTATATGAGTCTATCTCTCCAGTAGGTCACAAAGAAATTATCTCTTTTGACTCCTTTTCTGTCAGAGCCCAAGGCTGCAGACTATTCCTTATTTCTTAGTCATAGCCAGAATCTCTCTTGGTTTCTTTCTCGTGCTTCTCTAGACTCTTTTGAGTCTGTTAGCAGAACCTCTGCTATAGCCATAGGAGCACGACGTAAAGCCTGGCTTCAAGCTTCAGACTTGAACAGATGGGCACAACAAAGACTGGGGAATTCTCCTTGTACTGGAGAAAATCTCTTCAATAAGGAGGCTTTACGTCAGGTTGCTCATTGCTCCACTGACTTCCCTGTGTCTGGGGGCCATCTTAAGCCGCCTTCTTCCCCAGGAGGTAGGAAATGTCCTACCAAACCTTCTTTCCCTAAGAAAAGGTGGTTTCACTCTTCTCCTGCCCATCATCCAGATGTCCCCAAGCAGGGGACACCTCGTCCTGGTCTGAAGAATCCAAACTCTAGCCAGTCTGAGCATACCCAGCAACCATAGGTTCCTGAAGGTTGCAACCTACAGTTAACTTCTTCTTAGCAGAGGTTTGTTCACTGTTTTTTTTTCTTTAAAGCTCTACATGTGCTTTCCTTTCTTTAGGATATGCTAAGCTGTCAGGATATTCTTGTCCATGGGTTACAGATTTCTCCTCTTCGTCCTACCAAGAAGAGAAGTTAACAACTATCCCATGATAGTTTCTGTCCCAACATGAGCATTTTTTCCTTCATGGTAAGTCACCCTTCAGTTACCTGTTTTCTCTACCCTCTCATCCAGGGTTTCCCCTGAATGAGTGGTGCCATACTGAACAGTTTCTCTAGCCTCATTCCAGTGTGGAGTTTTTTCCTTGAACAAATTCTCTGGACAGCTTATCAGACAGGGACAGGAATTTTTCCTCTCCCTTTGTCTGTTCTCTCTGTTTTACACAGGAAGATTCTCTCTGCTGTCTCTTTCAGCTGCTGTCCATGCAGGAGTTCCAGTGATTGACCTACTGGTACTTTCCCACAAGTTTCCAGTCTGTCTTCCACTACTTTGTCTAGCCTTAGTAGTGATTCCAAGATAGTCCTCATCTATCTTGGATAATCCTACTCACTTCAGGCTTCTCACATTATCTTCTTTCTGGCCATCTCCATTTCCTTGGATGTGGCAACACAGCTGACCTACAGTCAGTTTTATCTCCTAATTCTCCTGAATAATGCTCTCTGCAATCTTCAGAGAAGCTTTCTACTATGGGCCCTTGCTAGAGAGCTTTGAACTTTGTCTCTGATGACTATTCTATTTACTAGAAAAGGCTTATCAGTCATTTTCCACGACTTTGAGGGTTCTCCACACCCTCTTGTCTCCTGTTATAATACAGGATATAAGCTTTTTCTGCGTGAATGTCCAAGGAGTTTCCCAATCCTGCAGGAATATTCTCTTTTTTTCCTTACAGCTTGGCCTCATGCTATCCTACTCATGGACAGCACATATTCTACTAGTAACGCATGATACCCCTGTGTCCCTCCAGTGGGTCATCCTGGTATCTCCTTCTATGCGTTTTCTGTTCATTTACCATGTCAGAGTTCTACAGAACTCACGACTTGCTCTTTACAGACTGATATTATCCTCTGTTTTTTCACGCAACCATCCTGGTTATTTCACTGGATAGCATTCTTGCACCCTCTTAGCCCGGAGGAATAGATTCTCTATATATCTTCTCAAGTAGGTTCCACCTTCTTGTTATTAGATGAATCTTTCTCCTTCACATCCCTCATGTGAATGTTCTTATGGGGCTTAGTTGCAGACATGTATCTTCAGACATACATATTCATGTATGTATATATCTCTATATATATCCTATAGATACATATGTCTGTAAGCTGTGGGTGCATAGGTTATGCCCCTATGTGTGTATATATATCCCTATATATGTGTATATGTCGAGATGCTTTTTATAGGTCGATATGTATTACATACTATCTCCCTAACTGTCTATGTTATAAAGGTTTTTACCTTCTTAGGGGTTCCAGACAGTGGGCTGGCATATCTTCATACTGTCCCTTGGCATGTGGGGGCTGTTATGCACACAGCCACTTCTGTGGTACTAACAGCTTCCTCTTTACTCTAGGTCTCGCTATCCCTGAAGCATCACGCTTCAATATCTTTCCTATCTCTCAACAGCTAGGAAAGACAGTGTAGATCTTCAGTAGTTCTGAGGTTTTAGCCCTTCACAAATCTGTCCTCCTTGGGAATATGGGCTTTTTTCCATACCCTCTCTTCCCTCCAGGACGGGGCTACTTGTCCAAATCGGTCAGTCTTCCTCTTTTACTCCTCAATGTTAATGCCTCTGTAGCTAAAAGAGTTATCAGCTTTTTCCATAAAGCTTTCCACTGAAGACCTGCCGTTCTTATACTACCCCAGTTGACGCCTGGGTCACCTGCCAATTCCAGATTTGGACCTTCACCCTCACTGCTGTGAGGTCACCTTGAGGATCCTCTACTGAATCTCCAGTAGACTCCATCATGCTCTCTACTTCCTACAATTCAGTAGGTAAGATCCATTTTCTGATTGTTCATTAAATATTTTTAATGGCACTTATCATACATACCAAGGACTCCTCTCCTGTAGTCCTTAACTTTGCTGTTTTTTCTTACAGCTACCTCTCCTTTCAACTCCTACCCACCATCCCTCATGGGATGCCGGAGATCCATGTGTGGGAACTGCAGTCCTGATCCAGGGACACGCATTTTATGGGATCCCCCCCTGGCATCTATAGCTAGGGAGTCCCCATATGTGAAGACTCATTCCTGCTTGTTCCTGGAGATAGCACAGTTACTTACTTGTAACAGGTGATCTCTAGGAACAGCAGGAATAAGTCTTCACAACCCACCCACCTCCCCTAGGAGTTGTATCTATCTATCTTCCTTTCCTCTTTCTCTCCTTTTGTCTCAGCTATGAAACTCAACTGAGGAGAGGCAGTGGAAAAGGCGGGAAGGCAGTGCGCAGGCGCGAGTGATGCTCCCAAAAGCTTTCTGATTGGATGCTGGGGAGCATTCCCGTGCAGGCTCCGTCGGTACCGACGTACCCATATGTGAAGACTTATTCTTGCTGTTCCCAGAGATCACCTGTTACAGGTAAGTAACTGTGCTTAGTCTACAGCAATCAAAAGAACCCTTCAAGGATGGAACAGAAATCAAATTGCCTAATGGTAGGTACTTAAGTAATCAGACTAAGATGATTGGAAATGCCAGGCTTTAATCAATTAAAAAAAACATTCCTGTGAGAATTTTCTGCCCTAATATCGAAGGGGAGGGAATTTCAAAGGATAGGGGTTTGGTATGAAAAAGCCATCTCTTGTCCAAACATGTCTAAACTTTTTAATGGCAGGAACGTTTAGGAGGTACATTTGTGAAGATCTCAATTCTTTGCCTGCAGAATCTGGAATAAGGGGAAATAAGTAATTTGGGTAACCAAAATAATAAGTCCAATGAGCCAGTATTAGAGCTTTATCCTACTCAATATTGGGAGCCAGTGCTGTTCTACCAACAAAGGGATCACCTGGTCCATTTGTCGAGCATTATAGAGACACTTAACTGCAGCATTCTTTAGTAGTTTGTCACTTAATGGTGGAACACCAGCTAATAGTAAATTACAATAATCTATTTTATGTGAATCGATTAGTACTTTAAGAGCTTTAGTGTTGAGATCTGATTGATTGCTCTTAACTTAAGGCAGAGAAACAACATTTATTTTATTATTGCAACTATCTGAAGTTGATAGGAAAGATCTTTTATCTAATATTACTCCCTGCAATGTAATAGTATTAGAAATGGTAATAAGGGGTTCTGGAAATTGAGGGAGTGAACTTACATCCAGCGTGCTGCTGACTTATTGTATTAAGAACAAGTTTGTAAGTGGCAATCTTGACTATTATCTCTGAATTTAATATTAATAAAAAAATTAATGAAGCATCCCAGGAGCATGAAAAACAATTTGTATGTTGGCATACGGGTGAAAGCTCAGTCTTCAACTCTGAATCAGAGTAGCTGAAGGAGCTATTATATAACATGAGTGCCTAAACGGATTCCTGAGGTACTCTGAGAGTTGATATTCTTGAGATGATGCATAATAGAAACATAGAAACATGACAGCAGAAAAAGACCATATGGCCTACTTAGTCTGGGCTTCCATATCAACTACTATAGTCCCCTTTCTTCCTTTAGAGATCTTCTGTGATTGTCTCATGCTTTTTTGAATTCAGATACTGTCCTCGTCTCTACTACCTCCACAGGGAGACTATTCCACGCATCTACCACTCTTTCCATAAAGAAATATTTCCACTTATTACTCATGAGTCTATCTCCTTTTACCCTCTTTCCAACTTAAAACCTTCCTCTTCATCCAACACTATGGAGATAACACAAGTGACAACACTCCCTCCATAGAACATTCCCAAAGTCAATCCTCATTATCACGACCACCCACAGTATCATGAAACTGATGCACCTCACCCTTTGTAAATAATTTTAGCTAACAGCTGTATGTATATAGTTAACAGTCATTGACTTTAACCAAATAACTTAACATTTGTTCTATGTAATGTTATAATGTATACCACCCCTGATCTCAGGAAGGGGCGGTATAGAAGAAACGACAAATAAAATAAATGTCCCCTCATTGCAGAGCTTGCTTTCAATCGAAAGATGCTCTCCTCTTGTGCATTTATGTCACAGAGGTATTTAAACGTCTCCATCATATCTCGTCTTTCCTCAAGTACACATATTAAGATCTTTAAGTTTGTCCCCATATGCTTTATAATGAAGACCACTAACCATTTTAGTAGCCACCCTCCGTACTGACTCAATCCTGTTTATATTCTTTTGAAGGTGCGGTCTCCAGAATTGCCCCCAATACTCCAAATGAGGTCTTACCAAAGACTTACACAGAGGCACTATCACCTCCTTTTTTCTGTTGGCCGTTTCTATCCCTGTGCACCTAAGTATCCTTCTGGCTTTCACCATCACCTTTTCTACCTTTTTAGCCACATTAAGATCATCAGAAACGATCACACCCTAGTCCCACTCTTTCGTAGACTGAAGTACTTGGCTCCCTACACTGTACCGCTTCCTTGGATTTTTGCAGCCCAAGTACATGATCCTGCATTTTTTTTTTTGCATTAACACTCAACTGCCAAATTCTTAGAGTTTAGCTAGATCCTTCCTCATGTTACCTACACTTGAGTCTGTGTGTCGTGATCCTTTTCTAGCCGTATTCAAATCCAGGTTAAAAACCCACCTCTTTAAAACCACTTTTGGATCCTGATGCTCCTCCCTCTGTCCACTACTTATGTTCCTTACCATGCTGTAATCCTCAATTTTGTTATGCGTTTTGCATATGCCCTGTAGTGCTATAGTAGTAGTAGTGCTCCTTAACCATGAAGGAATGAGAACTGAAATAGCCTTGAACCTGGTTAAGGGCAATACCAGCTATTCCTGTGTTTTGCGGTGGAGTTGATAATAGTGCTATGAAAGGAGCGCAATCCAGATTGCCTCAGATGAAATGAGTTATGAGATTCCAGAAAAGATGAAAGCTGTTGAAATAATATTTTGTAAATTATTTTAGCCATGAATGGTATATTAGTCATTCTATGCTAAGCCCCACCCAGCATGGTTAAGTGTCCCTCTGCATCAAATAAAAGGGAAACTCCTGAATCAACTGAAAACGTGGCATGGTGAGAGATGTTGGAGGCAGAGGAGGGGAGCTCAAGTATGAAAGGTTTACAGGGAGAGAAAAATGATGGGAGGGAATGGAGGAAGGGGAAACATCAAAACAAAAATGTTTTGCTCAATTATTTATGAAAAATGAGGGAAAAACCTCAGAACTTCATCTGTTCTTCCAAAACTCATAAGTTTACAGGACTTTGTCATAGGACTTAAAAATCTCCTTAAGCATAACTAGAAAGTGCAGTCCAAACAAAAGTTTTGTACTCTACTTTTAACTTTTCTCATCATAATACCAAAATAGCGAAGCTCATTTATACTTCATAAATGTTGTTAACTGCCGTCGAGTCGGAGTCGACTCATGGCGACCCTCTGGATAGCTATCCTAAATTGTGTTCGGTCTTCAGTCAGGCAGCTCATTGTTGAGACTGGTACCCGTAGCTGCTGTTATTGTATCGATCCATCTCATTGCTGGCCTTCCTCTTTTGCGTTGACCTTCTATCTTGCCAAGCATGATGTCTTTCTCTAATGATCTCTCTCTCCGCATGATGTGTCCAAAGTATGAAAGTCGAAGTCTTGTCATCTGAGCTTCTAAAGAAAACTTAGGTTTGATCTCCACTAGTACAGACTGGTTTGTTCTTCGGGCAGTCCATGGTATACACAGTATTCGCCGCCAGCACCATAATTCAAAGGCATCAATTTTCTTCCTGTCTATCTTTTTCACTGTCCAGCTTTCACATCCATATGATATTGAAAATACCATGGCTTGAACAAGTCGAATCTTTGTATGGAGAGAGACATCTCTGCTCTTGAGAATCTTATCTAGGTCTTTCATAGCCATTCTGCCAAGAGCAATGCGTCGTCTGATTTCTTGACTGCTTGTTGCTTCTTTATTGATAGCTGATCCAAGTAGGTTAAAGTTATTCGCGATTTCAATTTCTTCTCCTTCGACGATGAACCTGTTGATTATGCCAGTTGTCATGATCTTTGTCTTCTTTACATTAAGGTGCAGGCCCATTTTGAGACTGTTCTTTGATTGTGAGAAGCAAATGTTTCAGATCATCTTCACTTTCCGCCAGTAATGTGGTATCATCAGCATAGCGAAGGTTGTTGAGTCGTCCACCAATCTTCACACCTCTCTTGTCTTCATACAATCCTGCTTCTCTGATGATTTGTTCTGCATATAAATTAAACAGATAGGGGGAAAGTATGCAGCCTTGTCTTACACCTTTGCTTATTTTAAACCATTCTGTTTCTCCTTGTTCCGTTTGAACTGTTGGTTCTTGATCAATGTACAGATTGTGCAAGAGAACGATCAGGTGTTCTGGTATACCCATGCTTCTTAATGTGGCCCGGAGTTTCTCATGGTTTACACAGTCAAAAGCTTTGCTATAGTCGATAAAGCACAAATAGATATCCTTTTGGTATTCTTTAGTCTTTTCAAGGATCCATCTCACATCCACAATGATGTCTCTCGTTCCTCGCCCTTTTCTGAACCCTGCTTGCACTTCAGGTAGTTCTTGTTCCAGGTATGGTTGTAGTCTCTTTTGAATAATCTTCAGTAGAATCTTGCTGGCATGTGGGATCAGAGCGATTGTGAGATAATTTCCACAGTCAGTTGGATCACCTTTCTTTAGTATTGGTATAAACACAGATCTTTTCCAGTCAGTTGGCCATGATGCTGTCTTCCATATTTCTTGGCAGAGCCTTGTAAGTACGGTAACAGCTGCATCAGATTGCTGTAATACTTCTATCGGAATGCAATCAATGCCTGGTGCTTTGTTCTTTGATAAGGCTTTCAATGCTGCTTCAACTTCTTCTTTCATCACCAATGGTTCCAGAGCATAAGGTACAGGTTGAAACGGCTGTTGGTCCACTTGATCTTTATCATATAAAAACTCTGTATATTCCTTCCATCTTTTCTTGATCTTCTCAGCATCATTCAACATAGAACCGTGAGCATCTTGTAACATTCCAATTTGAGGCTGGAACTTTTTCTTTAACTCTCGTAGCTTTAGGAAAGCTGATCTTGTTCTTCCTCTAATAGTTTCTGCTTCTATTTCCTTGCATGCGTCATTGTAGTACTTTTCCTTGTCCTGTCTTGCTGCATGTTGGAAATCTCTGTTGAGTTCTTTGATTGTCTTTCTTTCTTCTCTGGCTTTAGCTTCTCTGCGTTTCTGGGCAATTTTCAGAGTTTCTTCTATGCAGTAACACTGGTGTTGCTGGTAAAGGCAATGAAAGAATCCTAAATCAGCAATATGAGCTAAACTGAGACATGGAATCTGACAAACAAATCTCATAACTTGGTGAACATAAAAGCAAATCATCCACATACTGAACTAAAGAGGAATGGTCGAGTCTTACATCAAGCAATGCAGTTCTTAGGGCCTGCGTAAAATATGCAGGACTATCAGTGTACTCGTGACACAAAGTGGTCCAAGTATATTGATTATTGTCAAAATGGAAAGCAAATAAAAATTGGTTTTCTTTGCTAATTCTTACTGAAAAATAAGCAGAACTCAAATCTACAACAGAAAACCAGGTAGTCCCTGGAGGTATCTGTGTCCAGATATCATGTGGATTAGGTACCAAGGGAAAAATTGGCAAAATCACATTATTTACTGCTCGCAGGTCTTGCACAAATCTATAAGTCTTACCGTCAGCCTTTAGTACAGGAAGAATTGGAGTCTTACATGATGAAGTTGTAGAATAAATGACACCTTGTTTCTGAAGATCTTCAGTCACAGGACAAATTCCATCAGTGGCAGCTGCTGGCAGTGGATACTGCTTGAGTCTAGGAAGCTGAACTCCAGGTTTCACGGTGATTTTCACAGGAGGGATAGAAATGCATTCGACATTAGATCCCGGCACTGCCCACGGGGTAGAAGCGAGTTCTCCAAGAGCAGGATGAATGGTACTGGCATCTGCAGGGGACGGCACTTCAGAGAGAATACAGCTGGAAATATAACATGCCACTCATCCAGGATAGAGTAGCATGATGTGAAGCCAAAAAGTCCCGACCTAAAAGATTCACTGGTAAAGTGTCTCCTACAAGGAAGTTAGTAGGATAGTGTCTCTCCAATCTGCAAAAGTAAAAATTCAAGTTTACGATGAGGAATTATCTTACCCTCAATGCCTTCACAGTGTACTATCGGAGCTTGTGCTAGTTGAATGTGATAAATGGCAGGCAAATCCTGTAAACGCAGTGCTGATTTTGTAGCTCCAGTATCAATAACAAACTGCAAAGTAGATCCTCCCAGCTTAGCTTCTAACCCACCCTGAGGAGTTACATTCAAATTTAACAATAGTCATGCATCCCATGTATCACCTCCACAATCTTCTGGGTTAGAGAAGCACTGATATATGGAAGTGAATTCAGCTGCCACCGGAGGGAAATCAGCTTTCTGGACATCAAGATTCTGATTCCGGGGGCAGTCTCGCTGCAAATGTCCAAGCTCACCACAAGTATAACAAGTACGCATTCCTCTGGACTGTCCACGTCCTCGCTGAGGACTCACATAACCTCCTCTCCCTCTGTTTCTACCTCTACCCCTGCTCATGGGTGGTTGCATGGAAGCAATCTGTAAGTTGAGCAATTTAGTCTTTTTCATATCTATTTTAGTTTGCTCTTCTTGCTGTTCGTTGATAAATTTCAATTCACTGTATCGAGCTCCTTCCAGAATTGCATCAGCTGTTCTAGCTGGCCAATCTATTATTGAAGTTTCCAAAATTTCTTTTATTCTCGGAATCAAACCATTTACAAAAATATTAGTGAATCCTGAAGGTGTGTCTTCTGCCTCACCAGAATAGTCTTTAAAAGCTAGCATACACCTGGTGTGAAAATCTGTAACCTTTTCACCCCTATCCTGCCTTAGAGATGTTAATCTCGACCAATCCTTTACAGGTTTGCATACTACTTTAAGGGATTCTAACAATATTTCTCTACACAAAAACAAAATTATCTCTGAGTCTTCTCTTGAAAATCTATCACAGGGTCTGTCAGTGGCCATTGCCAGTTATCTTCACGAACTGGATGAGTAACCCTATGAAAATCAGCTGGATTAAAAAAAAAAAAAAAAAAAGAACCAGATCTGAGCAAATTATCTAGATCTGCCCAAGTAGGATTATAACTATTAATTATTTGAGACCATAAAGACACAAATCTACCAGGGTTATCCCTGTAATTTAGGAAACGTTTTAGCCAAATCAAACACTTCTTTAGGACTCCAATTTGCAGGCACAGTCACAGAACCTGTAGAGCCTGTTGGATACAAACGAAAAGGATAAGTAGGCACAATATCATTTCCCACTGCTGCTTCAGATTTAACAGTGCCAAAACATGAGTTAGTATGCTGATATAGAGCTTCCTGAATAGAGCCTAGATCATAATATAATTGATCACACTCCTCTTTGTAGGTTTCATAATGTCTGTCCAAATCTTTCTCAATTTTATCAATAAGTTCATCAGAAACACTTAATTCTTTCGCAACAGAAACACTATGACTTGCTACTTTTAAGATACTTATCACAAGTACAACACTTTCCGTTTCTTGGTTCAAACGTGCTCTCAATTCTTTGAACTGGGAGACATTCCAAATATCCAAAATACACAATTCTACTCCCCCTAACTTCTGTTGCTCTCTAAGTATTTTCTTTTTTCTCTTAGTTCTGCTACACGAGTGATCCTCACTCACTCAGCTGGTCGTTAGTTACATTTCCTAACACAAACAACTTTTGTTTCAAAACATAAACATTCCTATGTTTTTCATCATGTACCATCCGTTCCCACCATGTAAGCACAATTGCACGGTTTACCTTTAACCGCTAACTCATATCTCAGGCAATGGACCTTATCTACAGAGAAAGTTCCCTCCAAAGGAAACTGCAAATCCTCATTACCTTTAGTCACTGAATCCCAATGTGCTACGGAATCGATGGCTACATCACCATGCTTCTCATACATACAATAGAAGCATACAATAAGAAGGACTACCTTTCTTAAACACTAAAGCCCTAGCTCTGTCATGCCATTCACGCATCTGAGACAGAGCCTGTCCACTTAACAGATTACCCATCACTGGTAATACTCACAAATCTTCTTGCACCTTCTGCCCTTGCCTTGAATGCAGAGATCCGTATCCGGCACGGCACCAATTGAAAGTGTACTCTGCACCCCCCTCACCGGTAACTCACCAGGGCTCTTGGGTAGCAGAAATCCACACACAAAGCAATGAGAAGGGAGTCTATAAATCATCAAATAATATACAACACACTTGTATTATTTAAGAAAACAACCAAAGCTTTGGGAGAGCAAACCAAGTTAGCACCTTGTTCACTCTGCCACCTTAGCTTTCGGTCACTTTATTTATAGGTAAATATTCCATTACACAGCATGATTTTCACTTTATTGTTCTACGTCACGCATCACATATTCATAACATCATAGTTCAATTCTCATTAGCATAGGTCATCATGAGGAGACATACACATATTCTCAGACATAACTGTGTAGACATTAATTCTAATTAATTCTAATACTGACAATTTGATATCTCTGACTCGAGACTGGGAGACAACTTGCCCTTATCTTTATTAAACAAAGAGTGTTTGTTATTTGGAACCTTCCACCTAATTATCTTAGCAGAGTCTTTCAAGGATGTTACTGAGTAATAAGCTCTGAATGGTATTAACTCTTTCTTAGGGCTAATAGTAATATATGGTTGAGTACCCTGGCCGTGTACACAGCCCTGTACAGACAAGCTTACTTTCAAAAATGGGTGTGCACAAAATGTCCTTTTAACATCTCCATCATCTGAATCTGGTAACTTCCACTTTTGTTGGACTTGATGTCTCTCTCAAATTCTTATCTCTGCTATACACAATCATTCCCTGAAAACATGGGTGAACAGACAGAATGCTCCAGTATTTGTGTGCCACTACTGGCTGTCACTGTTTCTACTGGTTTAACAGAAGAAATTATTACTTTCATGTTTGGAAATGTTTTAAAAAAATTGGAGCATGGACTTGACATGTTGACCTAGTTAACAGTAATTTAAAAAAATACTAAACACATTAATGATAAAAGCTGCTAGGAAAATCTCTGCTCCAGGTATAAGCTATTAGCTCCATAAGGTACAGAAGGCCTTTGCAATGGCACAACTGACCTGAGATCCAGGTAGAAGCTTCATGTGAAGCTGATTACCTTTCATGTGCATCATGAAATCCAGCTTTGGCCCAAAGAGGCTACATCATATAAAATATCAAACCAGTGGTTCTCGATCTTTCATAACTACTATAATGTCCATGAGATTAAAGTCGAAAATATACCCAGGTTTGCATATATTCAAAATGTATAGCAGGTGGATAAGATATTTGTTCTTTCAGTTTGCTCTGCTTTCATCTTATCTCCATTTCTTTTGTCTCCTTTCTCTTTTCCTTTCAGTGCGTCTCATTTCTCTCCCTCACCTCTGTCTTTCATTTTGTGTTTGACTTTTTCCCTTAGTAATGCTTAATTTCTCCATAGCAAGCAGGGCAAGTTCTTACATTTGGGTGACATCACCGATGTATCCTGGGCAGGAATTCTGAGCTACCATTCTAGACATTTTTAGAAAGCTCAATGAATCCTTCTATTACTACTATTAATCATTTTCTATAGTGCTACGCAGCGCTGTACAGATACATATAATGATGGTCCCTGCTCATCAGAGCTTACAATCTAATGTAGACAGACAATAAGAATAAGGGTACAAATAGGGAAGGGTAAGGAGATACAAAAGAAAAGAAGGGGTCAGTATCCAAAAGCAGTCTCAAAGAGATAAACCTTTAGCATGGATTTGAAAAGGGGAAGAGTCGTGGGTAGTTTGTTCCAGGCATAATGAGTAGCAAGGTGAAAGGATCGAAGTCTGGAGTTGGCAGTGGAAGAAAAGGGCATAGAGAGAAGCAGACCAGTGGAGGAGCAGAGTTCGAGTAGGAATGTAGGGGGAGAGGAGAAAGGAAAGGTAGTGAGGGATAGTAGAGTGAATGCATCTATAGGTCAGAAGAAGTAGTTTGAATTAGATACGATAACAGAAGGGGAGCCAATGAAGTGACTTAAAAAGAGGGGTTAGATGCTTATAATCAGGGCTGCTGGAAGATTAACCACGCAGCAGAGTTCTGAACAGATTGAAGGGGAGAGAGAGGGAGACCAGCAAGGAGGAGGTTGCAGTAGTCAAGATGAGAGGTCACTTAGAGTGGCTAAGTGTCTTAGTAGTGTGTTCAGACAGGAAAGGGAAAATTCTGAGTGATACCTGACCTCTGAAGGGAATGGTAGCGCAACGTCAATAACATCGGAGGGCATGCACCATACTGCAAGGGTTGATAACCGGCCCACCAATTCAGGTTCAAAAGTAACTGGGACAACAGCCAATTCTGCTGAGCCCTCAATAGCTTCATTAGTGGAAGCCCTCAAAGTGCTTGACCAAAAGAATGGAAGACGAGCTCATACAGATGCTCTGCTTGCAGGAGTTCTTCACTCCATTGACTCTGAAGCAGCAGCATTGAGCTGTCAAGGTGATTCTCAAAACTCTTAACCTGCCTGTGGGAGATGGGTTGTGTGCAAAAATTACTTGAATACCTTCTACACCTCTTGTAATCCTGTATAAGACCAACTCCATAAGGGTCCACATTGGTGCAATTGGTGTTTAGCATATAGAGGATAAACCCATCTTTTTACAGTTTTTAATTGTTGTGACTGGCTTCTGTTGAAGTCTCCCCTAAAGTTACCATTGGTGTCAAGGGACTTCAACATGGTATTATCTCAGCTGATGAAGGTTCCCTTCAAGCCATTGAGTACCCGTGGACTGAAATGTCGTCTGGAAGTTATTGGTGGCAGTTACTTCAGAATTCAGAGTTAGCTCCAGGCTCAAATAGTAGATCCACCCTATACAAAGTGTTTTCCACAATAAGGTGGTGTTGCATATTCATCCTAAATTCCTTCTGAAGTTGGTGTCGGACTTCCAGCTTAACAGTCAATAGTCCTTACAACATTTTTCCCCAAATTTTATGCCCAGAAAGGGAGGAAAAAGAGCTGCATACATTAGACTGCAAGAGAACTGTAGACTTCTACCTGGAGTGGACTAAAGCCCTTAAGATGATATAATCACTCAGTATCATTTTATGGTTCAACCGCACCTTGAATATTGTGTGCAATTCTGGTCATTTTATCTTGAAAAGGTACAGAGAAGAGCCACCAAAATGATAAAGGGGATGGAAGGATATCCCTGTGAGAAAAGTTTTAAAAGGCTAGGGCTACATGGAAAAGAGAAGGCTGACAGGAGATGTGATAGAAATCTATAAATTAATGAATGGAGTGGAATGGGTTAACGTAGATCAGTTATTTATGCCATTAAAAAGTAGAAAGACTAGAGGGCACACAATGAAACAGTGTAACCCATTTAAGACTAATAAGAGAGTATTTTTTCAATCAAAGCATAACCAAACTCTAGAATTAGTTACTGGAGTATATCATAAAAGCTGTTAGTGTAGCTTGATTTAAAAAAAGGTTTGGACAAGTTCCTGGAGGAAAGGTCCATAAACCATTATTAAAGAGGACCCAGGAAACCCACTGCTTACCCCAGCACGAGCACTGTGGAAGTTGTGGACTCTGCCAGGTACTTGTGACCTGGATTGGCTACTGTTGGAAACATAATATTGGGCTTGATAGTCCTTGGTCTGACCCAGTATGGCATTTGTTCTTATAAAAGTCATCCAGGTTTTTGTTTTGACCTCTACAGAGTGGGGGCTGCAGTAATGAAGTGCACTCTCTCAATTTGGCTAGCAGATTGCATCTCCGTTACTTATGCTCAAGCAGGTTTGACACTTGAGGACCATGTCATGGTTCATGATCTCTGAGTCAAGGCTGTATCTGCGACCCACTTGTGGTCTGCTTCCATGGAGAAGATTTGCAAAGCTGCTTCGTTCCATATCTCACTACTGCTTGGAAAGGGACTCCCGACACAATAGCAGTTTTGGTCAGTCAGTCCTCCAAAATCTTTTTAAAGTTTGAATTCAACTCCCCTCCCTCTTAGGCCCTTTATTTCTTGCTGTTGAGGTTGCCATAAAAATAAAATATAATATAAACAGAAAAGGCCATGGGGGGGGGGGGGGGGAGAAGGTTCATGCCAGCCAGTTGTGGCATGTTCTTTGTTGAGGCAACCTGCAGCTAGGGATTCCCAAATGGGAGGATCTATCCTGCTTGTCCACAGAGAAAATATAGTCACTCTCCTAGGCCTTCCCTTTCCTCCCCTTGACTTTTGTCTTGTCTTCTATTTTAATTTTAGTTTTTAATATTTAATTTCAATTAACCATTTAGCTTTATTTGGTATACCGCCTATTATAAAACAACTGTAACCTGTGTTCTTCAAGGACAGCATGATAACTCCTCACTACCCTCTCACCTCCCCTTGGAGTCTGCAAACTTCTTTACAAAGACTTATGCCACCCAAATGTGAGGAGTTATCCTGCTGTCCACTGAGAACCCCTGCTGCAGGTGAGTAACCGCTTCACTCCCTCCCATGTCTCACCCTTCATCACTGGAGTTCCCAGTCCTACACTTCTTGTCTTTCCTCACTTTAACCCTTCCTCCCCTCAAATCTGAATTCTTTCCTCTTCATTGATGCTTAGCCCTCCACCAGTATTTCTCAGTACAGTACTAGAACAAGGTCCCTAGTCAATCTGGTTTTCAGGAAATCTACAATGGTTAAATTAGATTGCTTGTACCACATTCATTGAATATGCATGAAAGATTTGCATACATTATGGACATCCTGAAAATGACTAATTAGGGGGTACTCTAGAACATGATAATATGCTTCTACTTGTCTTGGCCCTTTGCCTCCTTTCCTTTCTTCCTACCTACTAATCTTCCCCTCACTAGTAATTCCCCAGTCTTCCACTTTTTTCTCTTGCCCAGCCATCTCACCTAAGTTAGCTTTCTAATTTCTATTTCCCATCTCCACTCTATTCTCCATCTCTCAGGCCTCTGTCTCCATAATCATGCTCTTTCCTCCTCCTCATCTCCCACTTCACCTGCCCCCCTACCCCCCATTCCCCACACAGAGCAACTAAAATAGCAGTAAAGAAACCATCTCAAGTACAGGAACAGCAGGACTTAAAAGCAGCAAGAAAATAGTGGAAGTGCTGCACTTTGGTGCCCATGGCTGCTTTCCATCATGCCTCTGCAAATACTTTTTAGGGAAGCCATCACAGAGTGGCATCTTAACAATAAGCATGGTCTCTGCTGTCCCTACTTCAATTCCTCAGCCAACTGCCTCTAGTATCTTTTCTGCTAGGGGTTGGTTTGGGCTCTTATGTACTGTGCAGTAGCTAGATGTATATCTTCTTGGGAGAACTTGGCAGCTGTGGCAAGTCCAAATTGTGCCATTCAAGGGTGACACTTTGACAGGGATAGAATATTGGTCTCCCCTCTCCTGTGTGGCAGCAACAAATTGGCTGCATGCTCTTGATTGAGAACCATTCTATTAAGTGCTTCCCCAAAGCACAGATCTAAAGTAAGCGAACGTTTTCAAATCTGTAGTCAGGTAGAGCATTCACCTGAATTGCTTTCAGTTAATAACATGAGAACATAGGATATGCCATACTGAGTCAGACCAAAGGTCCATCAGGCCCAGTATTTTGTTTTTCAATCATGGCCAGTGTAGGTGAAAGGTACCTGGCAAGATCCCAAAGATAGATTCCATGCTGCTTATCCCAGGGATAAAGCAGTCGATTTTCCCCAATCCACTTGAATAATGGTTTATAGACTCTTTCCTTCAGGAACTTGCCCAAATATTTTAAAACCAGCTACACTTGTCTGCTTTTACTATATCCACTGGCAGCAAATTCCAGAGCTTAATTGCACATTGAAATAATATTTTCTACGATTAGTTTTAAATGCACTACTTTGTAGCTTCATTGCATGTCTTCTAATCTTTGTAACGTTTTGAAGAAGTAAACAACTGTTTAGTTTCCTTCTATTGAATGTAGTTCAGCCTTTTCATATGGCAGCAAAATTACTACATTATTTTTTTTCCAATAAACCAGTATTTAAACTCCAGAATCAGAAGGTCACGTAATGTAGTGACTGGAGGCAGATGGTAATCTGTCTTTGCCCTTTGGTTTTGGGCCACCTTCCCTGGCAACTATTCTGATTTTTGAGCACCTTGCACTCCCAACAATCAGGGTGAAGAGCACTGGAGAGGGGAAAAGTCCCACGGTACTGGCTCACAGCATCACAACCTTAAAAGCAGGCCAGAAAGGTAAGGAAGGTGACTGCTGACTCGTGCCCAGAGACTGTGGTTCCCTCATGTGGGATGCTGAAATCCATCCAGGAAACCCCCGAGAGCCATGGGCCTCGTGAGGGTCCTTGACGTCTGTCTCGTTCTCCTTCCCGTTCCTCGGGGGTGAGATCATCCAGGGCCTACGGCTCCAAGCAGGCCTCCGCCACTGGACCAGGGTGACCTGCTCGGCTCGGATTCCTCATCCGAGTTCTCGGACTGGGAGTCCGATGGGGACATCTCCCCAGAAACCCGTACCCTCCGGGACCTTCCGTCGGACCCCTCCCCGCCTGCATCTCAGTGGTGCTCGCCGCCCGAGGACACCACCTTCCTGGTGTTCGTTCGGGACATGGCACAGGCTCTTAACTTAGCCACCCAGGCCAAGGAGGATCCTCGAGCTGAAGAGCTCGACATCCTCCAGTATAAGTCCCCACCTAGGGAGTCTGACTGTCCCGGTACCTCCTATCCTGTCCAGGCTGCTGCTCTGCATGTGGGAGGCACCTGCCTTGGTCCCCATCGTGAGTAAGCGCCTCGACACCATGTACAAGGTACAGCGTGGCCCTGGGTTCAGAAAGACCCAACTCCCCCACACCTCCATGATGATGGAATCAGCCATGAGAAAGCAAAAGAGCCTGAAATCGCACTCTTTGGTTCCCCGGTGCTGGGAATCGAGAACCCTTGATGCCTTAGGTCGCAAGGCCTACCAGGGCAGGGGTCCATGCTCTCCTGTCGAATTCAAGCATACCAATTATACATAGGCATGTTCTTGTGTGACCTGGCCAAGGAGCTCAGAGGTTTCTCCGTGGGCCTCAAGGGCGAACTTCTCAATAGGTTCAGTATCCTGCTGAAGTCTGTCGCGGACTGCTGAAAATACCTCTCCCATGCCGCCTACGATGGTTTTGAGTCCTCTGCTTGGTAGCGGCTGCGGGTATCGGGACCCGTTGCCAGGCATGGCTCCAATCCTCAGACTTGGAGCAGTGGGTGCTGGAGAAGCTCCTGGATGTACCTTGCCTTGGTGATCAGCTCGTTGGCAAGCCGATGGAAGATAGGGCCACGGAAATAGAGACCGAGTTTGTCACAAGAACCTGTCTCTCACGCAAGACCTCCACCCTCCATCGGAAGAAGCAACAGGCCAAAAGGCCTTTCTTCCCGAGGAAAGGCCTTCCTTACCGTGGCTACCCGCCGTACCTGACCACCCCCACGCCGACCACTCCAGCACAAGGGAACTCCGTCCAGGGTCACTGCAAGCCAAAAGGGCCCAAAACCCAGACCCTTGCTCCGCCGCTACCTGCACAGGGGTTTTGAGGCCAGCTGCATAGTCTCTCGTCCTCCGGCAACTCGGCACCGGTGGGGGTACACCTGTTCTCTTTTGCTCCTAGGCGGGCTTCCATGACCTCGGACGCCTGGGTCCTCCGGGTCATCCGGAATGGCTATTGCCTCCAGTTGCATCCAGTTCCCCTTCCCTTCTCCCCGACAGAGCCTCCTTGACTTGCCCCGCACCAGGCCTTCCTGCAGCGAGAATTAGTCAACCTCCTTGCCCAGCGGGCGGTTGAGAAGGTGCCATCGCACCTCTGAGGGCGGGGCTTCTATTCCCAGTACTTCCTCATCCCGAAGAAGACCGGGGGGAGGGGGGGGGTCTGCGGCCCGTTCTCGACCTCTGTAAGTTAAACAAGTTCTTGGTGTGAGAGAAGTTCAAGATGTTATCCCTTGGCGTTCTGCTGCCCTTCCTTCGGCAGGATGACTGGCTATGCTCCTTGGATCTAAAGGATGCTTACGCCCACATTTTGATTCATCCCCAGCACAGGCAATACCTGCACTTCAGGGTACAGAGAGAGCACTTCCAGTATAGGATGCTCCCCTTCGGCCTCGCGTCCGTCCCGCGGGTCTTCATGAAATTCCTCTCCGCGGTTGCTGCCTGTCTCAGGCATCAGGGTGTTTCAGTCTTCCCCTACCTCGACGACTGGCTTGACACGGGATCCTCGGTTGAGGAAATTAGCAGGGCGGTGTCGCGCATGATTCTTCTGCTCGAGGGCCTGGGTTTCTTGGTCAGCTATCCCAAATCCCACCTCAAACTGGTGCAGGCTTTAGAGTTCATCGGAGCACACCTCGATACTCAGCGGGCAACCGTGTTTCTACTAGTGGATCGCACTGACTGTCTCTGAGCCCTGGCGACTCTGGTCCAGAGCACCCCTCAGGTTATGGCCCGAACTATGCTGCGCCTCCTGGGCCAGGTGGCCTCCACCGTCCATGTGGTTCCCCATGCCCGTCTGCACATGCGGACAGCTCAGTGGTGCCTCAGCTCCCAGTGGAGTCCATCCATCGGCCACCTGAGGGACCCCATAAGGGTCTCCCACAGCTTTCGTCTGTCCCTGGGTTGGTGGAAAAACCTCCACAACTTTCTCTGGGGGTTGCCCGTCCAGACTCCGCAGCATGACATGGTGCTGACAACGGATGCCTCCCTGCTGCTGTGGGGTACCCACTGCGGTGCGTTATGCACTCAGGGGCAGTGGTCACCCAAGGAATCGCAGCAGCAGATAAACTTGCTCAAGCTCCTGGTGATTCGGTGGGCCCTGAGGGCCGTAGAGGACCACCTCAAGGGGAGGTCGGTGCTCGTACAGACCGACAATCGTGTGGCGATGTTCTACGTCAACAAGGAAGGGGAGGGGACCGGATCATGCTCCCTCTGCCGGGAAGCGGTCCTCCTGCTCCTTCGCCTCCCGTCGAGGGATGACCCTCAGGGCAGTCTACTTCCTGGGCCAGGAAAATGTCCTAGCAGACAGGCTCAGCAGAATCTTCCGCCCTCACGAATGGCGGCTGGATCCGGGGGTGGCCGGCTGACTGTTCCTTCGGTGGGGGACTCCGGCTATGGACCTATTTGCCAGTCCGCTGAACGCACAGCTCCCCCGCTTCTGTGGGCCAGTGCCGCACCTGAGCAGGGAGGTCCCGGATGCGTTCCTTCAGAGCTGGTCCTCTGGCCTGCTCTATGCGTTCCCTCCCACTCCTCTCATTATGAGGACCTTCCTCAAGGCTCAGATGATCCTCGTAGTTCCCTCATGGCCTCGACAGCCCTGGTTCCTGCTCCGGCTGTCGACGGAACCTCCAGTTCCCCTGGACTGTGCCCGGGCCTGCTAACACAGGATGACAGATGGGTGTGGCACCCAAACCTGGCCTTATCCCTCACAGTCTGGCGGCTGAATGGGTTTCCCTAGCCCCTGCGTCGAGGAAGTTCTCATGTCGAGGAAGTCCTTGACTAGGCGAGTTTATGCCTTTAAGTGACGGTGTGTTTCGGTCTGGTGCTCAGGGCTCCAGATCGACCCATTCTCCTGCTCCACCCAGTGGGTCCTTCAGTATCTCCTCCATCTCTCGAAGGAAGGTCTGAAGTCGAACTCAGTCAGGGTGCATCTGAGCGCCATCTTGGCAAATCGCCTCCCTGTTGAGGGAAAGCCCCTCTTGGGGCAGCCATTGGTCTCCCGCTTTATGCAGGCTCTCTTACTGTCCAAACCGCCCATTCGACCGCCCCCGGCGGAATGGGACCTGAACATAGTGCTCATGCAGCTTACATGTTCGCCCTTAGAGCCGATGGCGGCGTGTTCGCTTCAGCATCTATCCTGGAAGGTGATCTTCCTGGTGGCTCTGACCTCGGCCCGCTGAGTCAGTGAGCTCCAAGCTCACATGGCTGAAGCCCCTTATACTAGATTCTCTAGGAATAGGGTGGTCCTCCATACCCACCCCAAATTCCTGCCGAAGGTTGTCTGATTTCCATCTCAATCAGGAGATAGTCTTACCGACCTTCTTCCCAAGACCCCATGCCGACCAGGCGTTGGTGGCTTTGCATACACTTGACTGCAAGAGGGTTCTTGCCTTCTATCTACAGCGCACCCAGGCTCATCACAAATCTGGCCGACGCTTTGTGACTTATGATCCCTATCGACTGGGGCAGACAGTCACTAAATGCACCCTTTTTATTTTGGGTGGCGGACTGCATCACCTTGTGTGTCCCTTTGGATCGACGATTCACCGCACACAGTGTCAGAGCCAAGGCGGCTTCGGTGTCCTCGCTGCGTTTAGTGCCCCTGCAGGACATTTGCCGGGTGGCAACCTGGTCTTCAGCGAACGCTTTTGCTGCACACTACTGCCTGGAGAGGGAGTCCCGTTGGGACAGTGCCTTCGGCCAGGTCGCACTCCGTAATCTGTTTGGGGTATAAGCAGCTTCTGCCCTCCGACCCTTCTTCACTGCTACCGAGGGCTTTGCCCCAAGGATCCAAGGGATCAGGCTCCTGCGGACATTGGCTTCTGCTCATGCCTCGCGAAGGCGTTTTTTGGTTACAGGTTCGGTAGCTTGTAGCTGAGGAGTCCCATAAGTGAGGACTGACTTCCTGCTTGTTCACTACCCTCCCATGCTGGCTTTTTAATCTTCCCTTGCCATCTGCTTGGTAGGGCTTGAGCTAAGGGACCTGACTGAGCAAGATATGGTACCCTTGGATGGGAAAAGGACCACGCATGCGTGGCAGCAATCCCAAAGGCTTTGAAGGCTGGGGAATTGCGCCATGCGGGCTCAGTCGGTGCCGACGTCACCCATAAGTGAGGACTGATTCCTGCTGTCCCGGGAGAACTCCTGTTACAGGTGAGTAACTACGCTATGTGAGTAGGATGCCACCAAATATGCCCTGCCCGCATACCTTCTGCCTGCAGTATGTTAACCCTTCCCTCCTCCTTCCCCCTCCCCCCCAATTGGCAGCCCTTCAGATCAGGTGGCATGAAGTACTTTGTCCAGCCACCAGCTCTCCCCCCCCATTCCAGTTTTCCACAAAAGGCTTTGCTCCCACGTAAGCGAAGTCTTTTAGGTCAACTGGCCTTTTTATCATTGCCACTACACATGAGGGGTGATCACAAGGCTCTGGCTTCTGAACTATTGCAGACTACTACTGATTCTCTGGGAACAGGCAGGAAGTCGGCCCTCACATATGGGTGGTGTCTGTGCTGACAGAGCCCATGTGGTAATCTCTCTCCAGCTTTCAAAGAAAGCCTTTGGGTGATTCACCACGCCTGCGTGGTCCCCTTCCCATCTAAGGGTGCTATCTTGCCACAGTCTCCGGAGTCCATCGGACGTGTATCTGTTCCTTGTGGAAAAGTTTTTGTTATTTTTCTCTTTTCATCAGTTCTCGATTCGATTCCTTCTCCGGTTGTGTACCAGTACCCTTCTCACCTCCTGGGTCCCTCCCATCTCGGAATTGTGTTTTTTTTCGGGTCCCTTTTTTCACTCGGGGGGTGGGGGTTGTTCTCAGTGCATGTATTTTTTGTGTGCTTTCTGGCTGGGCCAAGAGAGTTTGACCTTGCGGAGGCTGTATTCCCCACCATGGCCTCTGGCCTCTGTCAGTGGCTTCAAACCTTGTGACCATTTTGCACATATATCATGCACGGATGATTGTTGCCTTTGGTGCCTCAGGCCGGATCATAATGCCTTGGCATGTGTTCTCTGCCAGCAGATGACCCCCAAGGCCCTCCGAGGTCGTAAGAAGCAGCACAGGTTTATTTTTCATAAGACTGACTCAGCCTCTGAGTCATCCATGGGACCAGTGCCCATAAGGGACACCTTTAGAGGTCTCGGCCTTACATAGCGACTGTGCTTCCTCGGAGCCTCTAGGTCACAGGGCATCGAGCCAGGGCTCCCTTGGGGAGGGATGCCCCTCAAAGAGCTGGATGTTGTCGGTGGCCTTGGGTGATGAGTCCAGGACCATGGGAAGTCCCATGGCCCTCGGCCTTGGAGCCTTTGATGTGAGGCAGAGGGCAATGGCAGGGAGTGGCCCTCGAAGTTGCCCCCGGCAGGAGAAAACACCATCGATGTCCGGGGATGGGTTTCGGTCCTCAGAGGCCATCCTTGTCGAACACCCCCTAGACGGCACCGGGCCCAAGGTCCTCTGTGCCCACGCTGATGACTGCGGAGCCTCCTGGCCTTGAGGCAAGGTGGCGGACTTGGAACACAGCTTGTCTACCTTCATAGCCCAACAGTGGGCTCTGATGCCTGGTTCCTCTGGGTCATCACCCCCGACCACTGGTCCCTCCACAATGAGGGAGGCCACAGAGGTGGAGCTGAATCTTGAGTGTCACTGGCCTCAAGGTGCACCTTGGCACCGATTACGGTCCCACTTGTGGCCGAGGGCTTCCTCGCACAGTGCACCTGACCCGGAGGGCAGGGGTGTTGGGAGCCCCAGGCCATCTGTGCTGGGGCACAAGCCCGAGGCCTGGAGGACTCGATCTCCTCCAACTCTGGGGTCGGAATGGGAGACTGAGGACAACGAGTCCCCAGACACTCAACTCTACAAGAATTTGCCCTCTGACCCTTCCCTTCCTGAAGCCCGACACCAGTCCCCACCCGAGGACCTGACCTTTCTGGACCTTGGGATATGGCAAAGGTCCTAGCCTTTACTTCAGAGTCTGAGGAGCAGCCTTGGGCAGAGGACCTCAAGATCCTCCAGTACGAGGCTCCCTCATAAGGAGACACGCAGGGTGCCCATTCCCCCTCCATTCTGGAATGGCTGCTTTTCCGTATGTTGGCGACCCCGGCCTCTGTGGCCATCATGAGCAGGCAGCTGGACTCGATGTACCGAGTTGGCCGGAGCCCTGGCTTCCAAAGAGCTCAACTACCTCAATTCCATGCTAGTGAGGAGTGGCCTAGTGGTTGGGGCAAGGTACTTCAGGCTGGAAGGTCGGGGGTTCAAATCCCACTAGAGGACAGCAACCTTGGGCCGGAAGGACTGGGGTTTCTAGTCCCACAGGTGCTCCTTGTGGTCTTGGGCAAGCCATTTAACCCTCCATAGCCCATGTTCCCTTTAAAATAGTTATCTCCAAGTTATAATGCCCTGTTCAATGTAATTTCAGTTTGTTCAATGTAAACCGCACTGATGCACAATAGCGCAGTATATAAGAGAATGTAAATAAATAAATAGTGGAGTCATCCATGCGTAGGCTCAAGAGCCAGAAAATGCACTCCTCTGTGCTCCCTGGCAGGGAGGCCCATGCCATGGATGCCCTTGGCTGGAAGAGCTTCCAGGGCTCTATGCTGATCAGCCAGATCAAGGACTACCAACTGTACATGGGCATGAACTTGTGGGACATGGTGAGGGAACTCGCCAGGTCTCAGCTGGTCTCTCCAAGGAACCTCTTCAGTGGTTCTGGACCTTGACCTCCATGGTCAAAAAGTGCACCAAATTTATGACTCGGGCGGCCTATAACTGCTTTGAGTTGGCAGCTAGAGTAGCCACAGTGGGCATTAGTGCCTGGCTACAGTCTTCTAAGTTGGAACAGTGAGTGCAGGACAAGTTGGTTGATGTCCCTTTCTGGGGAGAGAACCTCTTCGGCAAGCCCATGACTGACAAGGCTGCCGAGCTGGGGTCCGAGTTCATGACAGGAATCAGGCTCTCCAAAAAGACCACTGACCCTTCCCTAAGGAAGGCCTTGGATAAAAAGCCCCTATACCCGAAAAAGAGGAAGGCTTACGGAAATTACCCTCAATACTCTGCCTTCCCAGCTCCCCAGCAGGCCAAGGGACCAGGGCACGGCCCTCGTAAACCTCCCAAACCCCAGACCACTCCTCCAGCACAATTTGTCAGGAGCGTTTGACTTCTTGGGTGTGGCCTCTCTTCCCCCAGGAGGTTCTGCCCTGTTTTACACAGACCGGTGGTCCACCATCACCATTAACACATGGACCCTATAGGTGGTGAAGAAGGATTACCACCTCCACCTCGAACAGATGCTCTCGACATTTTTTCCAGGAGAGCTCACTATGACTCGCCTTCATTGGGGCCTGCTTCAGCAGGAACTCTCAGGTCTTTTGTCAGACAGGATGGTGGAACCTGATTCCCTCCACCTCAGGGGCAAGGAGTTCTACTCCTGCTACTTTTTGATACCCAGAAGGATCGGAAGCTTTTGGCCCATTCTAGACCTGCGCGACCTCAACTGGTTCATGGTGAGGGAGAAGTTCATTCTCCAGGACCAAGCAGAAAGTCAGTCCTCACATATGGGTGACGGCACCGACGGAGCCCCCGTGCGGAGCATTTCCCCAGCTTTCAAAGAAAGCCTTTGAGAATGCAGCGCACCTGCGCAGTCCCCTTCCCGCCCAATGGTGCCATCTTGCTCAGTCTTTCTTTTTCCGTGGAACCCAACAGACGTGAGTTCGTGTCACCCAGGAAAAGTTGTGTGTTTTTCTGCAGTTTTCGCGTTGTCTTATCCGTTTCGACACCGGTTCCCCTTCCCGCCTGGGCTCGGTACACCGGTATCGAGTCCGGAGTTGTGATTTTCGGTTTTTGTCCTTCATGACTAGCATTCACGCTGTTTTTGTGTTTTCACTGGCAGCCCGGTCTTTTGACCTTGCAGGGGCCCTTTTTACCCCGATGGCTGCCAGCGGGTTCAAAAAGTGTGATCGGTGCAAGAAACTTATGTCTCACCGACACACATGACTGCTGTCTCTGATGCCTCGGTCCTGACCATGACCCGCTGGCCTGTGGCCCATGCGGCAAAATGTCGTCGAAGGCGCTTAGGAGCCATCAGCATCAACGTGAGAGAATTTTCTCTGGCTCTGCATCCGGCCGGGCCCAGACTTCGTCAGAGGCCTCTACATCTCAGGAGTCCGACCCCAAGCGCCATTGGGGTTCCTCTGAAAGGGAGTCTCCCTCTCGGGAGCCGAGAGGAAGAAGAAGCTCACGAGGGCGGTGTCGGTGGAGGCTCCTGGTTTCCTCGAGGGCCAGGTCACGCAGCCCTGACTGCCGCCCCGAGCTCTCGGAGTCAGAGAGGCCTTCCAAGCTACCTTGTGTGGAGCTGGAGTCCCCGAGTCACGTAAGTGCAGTTGTCCTCGTAGACTCTCCTCCGGGGGAGCTGCCATCGGGGCCCGAGTCCGGGGGATGCTGAGTCTCTTGAGCTTGGACTCAGGCTGACGGCTTTGGAGAGCAGCTTGGCTGCCTTCATGGAACAGCAGCGGGTGCTGATTGCCGGTCTGACTGGTGCATCTGCCCGACCACCGGGACCTCAACGACCGAGCCGATCCTTCAGTCAATGAAGGCTCGAGTCGATCCTCGGTCAAGGTCCCCCTCGACCTCCCTGCGGGGCCGAGGTCGTCGACGCCAATACCCTCGACGTCGGGATGGGTGGCACCTAGGCCCACACGGCCGGAGCCGCTCGATTCCTCCTTGGAGGAGTCGGAGTGGGAGATAGATGACGAGGAGTCCCCGGACACCTTCCGGACCTGGTGCATCCCTTCGGACTCACCAGAGTCCGAGCCTCGGAGACGGTCCACTCCCCGGAGGATACCCGGTTCTTGGACTTCGTGAGGGACATGGCCAAGGCCTTGGCCTTCCCTGCGGACGCCAAGGAGGAGCCTCGAGCTGAGGAGCTCGATGCCCTCCAGTATGATTTTCCTCCGAAGGAAGCCTTTACTGTACCGGTTCCTCCGATGCTGGAACGGCTGCTCTTCCGTATGTGGGAGGCACCGACCTCGACGCCGGTTCTTAGCAAACGGGTCAATTCCATTTATTGAGTCCGTAAGAGCCCTGGGTTCCAAAAGGTGCAGCTACCGCACCACTCTATGGTTGTGGAATAGGCCATGCACCGTCTGAAGAGTCAGAAGATGCACTCCTTGGTGTCCCCCGGCCGGGAGGCCCGAAACCTGGATGCCCTCGGTAGAAAGTGCTTCCAGGGCTCTATGCTATCTTGCCATGTCCAGACCAACCTGCTGTACATGGGCATGTACCTACGAGACCTGGCAAAGGAAATTGCTGGGTTCTCAGCTGGCCTTTCCAAGGAACCTTTGCAGAGGTTCAAGGCTTTGTCAACAGGGATTTGAGCGTGCTAGAAGTTTCTCTCGAGTAGTCTATGATGGCTTCGAGGCTTCGGCCCGGGTAGCCGCGGCCGGCATCGGTGCACGACGTCAGGCCTGGCTACAGCCATCAGACCTGGAGCTATGGGTGCAGGACAAGTTGGTCGATGTCCCTTGCCGAGGTGAAAACCTTTTCGGTAAGCCCATGACTGAAAAGGCTGCGGAAATCGAGACTGAGACTCTCACCAGGACAAGGCTGTCCAGGAAGACTTCTGCCCCTTCTCAGAAAAAGAAGGGCTCGGGGAAGAAGCCCTTTTTCCCGAGGAAGGGTGCTGCCTACAAATCCTACCCTCAATATCAGGCCTCTCCAGCTCCCCAACAGAGCCAGCAGGCCAAGGTGCAGGGGCATGGGCCCCGTAGGCAGAAGGACCCCCAAGCCACCAGCTCTGGCTCCTGCACAGCAGGGAGCGGAGTTTTGACTCCCACAGCATAGCCTCTTCTCCACAGCTGGCACCACTCAGCACAGGAGGTTGGTTGACCCTGTAGGCCTAAAGGTGGCCAGCCATCACAGGGGATACCTGGTTCCTCAGCATAGTCCAAAAGGGCTACTTGCTCCACTTCCACCAGATACCCCCTCCTAGTTTCCAGGGGAGCCTCCAAGACTCCCTCTGCACAGAAACCTCCTCCTTCAGGAGCTGGCAAGCTTTCTAAAGGAACAGGCGGTGGAACCGGTGCCTCACCACCTGAAAGGGCAAGGCTTCTACTCCAGGTACTTTCTGGTACCAAAAAGGTCAGGCAGCCTCTGGCCTATTCTAGACTTGCGAAACCTAAACAAGTTTCTGGAGAGGGAAAAGTTCAAGATGCTTACCCTTGGGATACTGTTGCCCTACCTCCAGCAGGGAGATTGGCTATGCTCCTTAGACCTAAAGGATGCTTATACTCACATTCTCATCCATCTAGACCACCGACAATATCTCAGATTTGTGGTGGGAGGAAACCATTTTCAGTACAGAGTACTTCCCTTTGGCTTAACTTCCGCCCCCAGGGTTTTCACCAAATGCCTGGCAGTGGTGGCGGCCTATCTCAGAAATCGGGGAATTTTTGTCTTCCCATACCTGGACGACTGGCTCGTCAGGGGTCAGTCTCTCCAGGAGGCCAGATAAACCACTCTTCGCACTGTCTCTCTTCTTCAGCATCTCGGATTTGTCATAA
The DNA here is from genome assembly GCA_033557465.1 of Ichthyophis bannanicus. Lineage (NCBI taxonomy): Eukaryota > Metazoa > Chordata > Amphibia > Gymnophiona > Ichthyophiidae > Ichthyophis > Ichthyophis bannanicus. The sequence continues at coordinate 251,476,831 of CM066042.1, read as the reverse complement.
ACTACTCAAAGTCCACTTTGCTCTCCTCACAGAACCTAGAGTTTATAGGGGCAAGATTAGACACCCTGCAGGCAAGAGCTTACTTGCCTGAGGACAGGGCCTACAGGCTGATGGACTTGGCCAACCAATTCCAAAGCAGTTCTCAGGTCTCCACCAGACACTTCCTGTGGCTCCTGGGCCACATGGCATCCATGATACACGTGACCCCGAATGCCCATCTGCACATGCGGGGGCGGCTCAGTGGTGCCTCAGAGCTCTGGGCGCAAGCCACAGACAACCTCCGAGACAGAGTAAAGGTGTCCAAACCACTCTTGGACTCCTTGCAGTGGTGGCTGCATCTCCCAAACCTTCTCCCTTTCAGGCCCCAGCACACACAAGGGTGCTGATGACCGATGCTTCCTTAAAGGGCTGGGGTGCACATTGCCAGGGCACGTGCACTCAGGGCTTCTGCTCTCATCAGGAGGCCACACAGCAGATCAATCTTTTGGAGCTGCGTGCAATCCGCTTGGCTCTACAGTCCTTTTCTCATGCCCTCTCTCACCAGTCTGTCTTAGTTCAGACAGACAATCAGGTAGCAATGTTCTATGTGAACAAGCAAGGGGGCATAGGGTCCATACCCCTATGTCAGGAGGCGCTGGCCCTTTGCTCCTTTGCAGTCAAACAAGGCATGTTTCTCAAAGCAGTTTATCTACCTGGTCAGGAGAACTTCTTGGCAGACAAACAAACTAAGCAGGATTCTCCAGCCTCATGAATGGTAATTGAATCTACTGGTGGTCCAGCAGATCTTTCTACGATGGGGACTTCCATCCATCGATCTCTTTGCAAGTCCACTGAACCGTCAGCTGCCCAGGTTTTGCTCCAGACAGCCACATCTCCTGAGAATGGTAGCAGATGCGTTTCTGATCTCTTGGTCTATGGGCCTCCTGTATGCGTTTCCTCCCATGCCCCTGGTGGCCCGAACTCTGTTCAAGATTCTACGGGACAAGGCCTTGGTGATTCTGGTAGCCCCCAGATGGCCGAGGCAACCGTGGTTTCCACTTCTTCTGCAGTTGGCAGTGGAAACCCCATTCTCTCTGGGGTTGCAACTCGATCTCCTGTCTCAGGATCAGGGTTCCCTTCTGCACCCCAATCTCAGATCCCTCAATCTGATGGCCTGGCTGCTGAAAGGATAGTGCTAGCTCCCTTACTTTTACCTAGGGAAGTTGAGGAGGTGGTCTTTGCCTCTAGGAGGCAGTCCACCAGAAAGTCCTATGCCCTCAAGTGGTTCTCAATATGGTGTGCTCAGCGCAGTGAAGATCCTTTCTCCTGCCTTGTGCCAGTAGTACTACAATACCTACTTCACCTGTCAGACCTAGGCCTTAAGTCCAACTCTGTTTGGGTCCACCTCAGTGCTCTATCAGCACACCACTCACCGGTGGAGGGACAGTCTGTCGGTTCACCCCTTGGTGTCCCACTTCCTCAGAGGCCTGCTTTTGTTGAAGCCTCCGATTCGTCCACCTGCCACTGAGTGGGATTTGAACGTGGTCTTGCAACAACTTACTCGCCCACCGTTTGAGCCGTTGGCTACTTGCCATTTACGCTATCTTTCTTGGAAGGTTCTCTTCCTGGTAGCTCTTACCTTGGTCAGACGTGTGAGTAAACTACAAGCTCTGGTTTCTGATAGACCGTACACACGGTTCTATAGGAACAAGGTGGTCTTACGGACCCATCCTAAGTTCCTCTCAAAAGTTGTCGTCTCCTTCCACCTCAACGAAGAGGTGGTTCTTTCGACATTCTTTCCCAGGCCGCATACCAGCCGTTCTGGAACAGTCTTGCATACCCTGGACTGTAAGAGGGTGTTGTCCTTTTATATAGAACGTATGCAGGGGCACCGACGGGCTACTCAGCTATTCGTCTCCTCTGACCCTAATAAACGGGGGTTGCCTGGCTCCAAGCATACCTTGTCCACTTGGGTAGCAGATTGTATCGCCTGGGTGTACAAGGCAGCCGGCCTCTCCTTGCAGGGTTGAGTCACGGCCCAACATGTCAGGGCGAAAGCCGTGTCAGTAGATCATCTCCGCTCTGTTCCGTTGGCAGACATCTGTCTGGCCGCTACTTGGTCTTCAAGCCAGACTTTTGCAGCCCACTACTGCCTTGAGAGAGAGTCCCGAAGGGACAGTGCTTTCGGACAGGCGGTACTCCGCAATCTCTTTGAGGTTTAGGTAACTCCTACTCTCCGGCCCTTGTGTTGGGCTACCTTACGGGGCATTCTCAGAGGATATTCTTATCACGGATGCTGAGGCTCTTCAGAGGGAGCCATTTTTTCAGCTTTGGGTTCCCGGTAGCCTAGAGCTGGGGAGTCCCATATGTGAGGACTGACTTCCTGCTTGGTCCTGGAGAAAGAGTAGTTACTCACCTGTAACAGGTGTTCTCCAGGAGCAGCAGGAATCAGTCCTCAGACCCTCCCTCCTCCCCTGGAGTTGCAGTCATATACTTTATTTTGTTTTTTTGCTGTCTTTTAGCTATGTCGTCAGACTGAGCAAGATGGCACTCTTGGGCGGGAAGGGGACCGCGCAGGCGCACTGCATTCCCAAAGGCTTTCTTTGAAAGCTGGGGAAATGCTCTGCACGGGGTCTCCGTCGGCGCTGATGTCACCCATATGTGAGGGGTGTAGCTACTCTAAATGTTCTTCCATAGGATGTTGCTGCCATACCTCTGCTTGATGGTAGGAGTTTGCAGCTACCAGTACAGGGTTCTACCCTTTGGTACAGCCTCTGCCACTAGGGTATTCACCAAGTGCCTAGCAGTGGTCGTTGCCGCCACCTTGTGTCTCCAGGGGGGTATTCATCTTCCCCTACCTGGACAACTGGCTCATCAAGGGTAGCACTGCTGCCAAAGCTCATCAGGTGACGGCCCGTACCATCCTCAATCTCGAGCAGCTGGGTTTCGTCATAAACTACCCAAAGTCCCATCTCCATCTGACACAGAGCCTGGAGTTCATAGGGGCACTGCTGGACAGCAATTATGTGGCTAAGATCAGCAAATGCTGGTTGTGCTGTTGTGGGAGGTTGTGTTTTTATAAAATACTTTAAATACAAAAATCAAGCCATGTATTTTGGTAACAAATAGCAAGTTTTAACTTTTTCATCCTGTCTTCAGATTGTATATCTTGGGTAACATATAAACTGAGCGGTATAGTATAAGGGGTGGCGTACTTCTTTACATGAAAGAGCTGATCCTGGGTGTGATCAGATATGATGATCCTAATAGGCAACAAAAGGAGATAACAAATGTCAGAAGGATGCTTGATGCATAGGGAGAAGAATGGCGATCAGGGCAAAGGAGAAGATAATACTCTATAAATCTAAGGCCTCATTTGGAGAACTCTGTGCAATTCTGGATTCTGCACCTTCAAAAAGATGTAAACAGGACGGAGTTGATCCCGAGGGTGGCTCCTGAAATTGTCAGTGGTCTTTGTCATAAAGCAAATGGGGACAGATTTAAAGATCTCAATATTTGTACTTTGAAAGAAAGGCAGGAAAGCAAATGGGGACAGATTTAAAGATCTCAATATTTGTACTTTGAAAGAAAGGCAGGAGAAGGGAGATATGTTAGATATTTAAATACTTCTGGTGTAAACGTAGAGTAGGTAGACTTCTTTCAGTTGAAAGGAAGCTCTGGAGCATGGGGTTATAGGATAATAGTGAAAGGGGATAGACTTAACAGTACATTAAGAAAATATTTCTTTATAGAAAGGGTGTTGGGTGTTTGGAATGGCCTTCTAGTGGATGCAGTGGAGACGAGGACTATTTCTATATTGAGGGAAGCATGGAACAAGCACAGACTAAGGAAGAGGAAAGGGATTGTAGAATTTAGTAGCTGTTATGGATGAGCAGTATTGTCGTCCCCCCCCCCTCCCCATAAAGGGCTCATTCCTAGCTTTAAAGTACAATTTCAGAAGTAAATCTCGATCAGGCTCGAAAGCCAAAGTCAGAAGCAGAGTAGCCCTCGGCATAAAACCCGGATCTGTAGTCTCCAGGCACCCAGTCAAATCCAAGGAGTCCATCGGAGGAGAATGTGCAGGTGAGGAAACTCCATGGTCCTTGCGCTTGGCAGTTGGCAAATAAAAAAAATCCTAGCCAAAGGAGGAACTAGTTCCAAAGGAAGTTTCGAAATAGAAGTGACATAAGAATTGAACAAATCCTTCAGCGAAACAGCTGGAACTTGAGGAAAATTCAACAAGCGCAAATTTCTCTTATGGACAGAGTTCTCTAATATTTCAGTCTTCCCATGGATAACAGATCTTTAGAAACAGTACCTGAGAAAGTTACTGCATCCTACACTTTAACTTCCAACTGGGTCACCTTAGAGGATAAGCTGGCCACCTCCTGCTGCTGATGATCCACAGATTGAATCATAGAGGATAGGGCACTTTGGAGGGCAACGAACTGGGATGAAAAGAAATGCTCCAAAGCCTGTAGTCCTTCCCAGAGGGATTTCAAGGTAACAGCAGTTGGACGGAGAAGAACCGACTTAACAGATTTTACCTCCAAAGTACTGGTAGAAACCAGAGAAGATACATCCAACCCAGCTTTCAGATTCCATTGACAGATGTCCTCTTAAGTGCAGCTGAGCTCTCCACCGAACCAGCTGGCCCCGCAGCCATGAGTGCCTCTGCCACGGAGCTGCCCGTCTCTGCTGGTGTGCTGGCTATGAATCTCCCAACACCGTGAGATTCTGCTTCTGCCGTTCCCATGCCTAGCCCAGCAGGCTCAGCTGGAGGAGTCCGTGCTTCCGGGCTAAGCGTAACCTGGAGCTCAGAGGGGCGCAGCAAGCCTCCTTCCGCTCCTGACGCCCCCAGCGAGCCAGAGCCCAGAGAAAACTCTGCACCAGTGGGCCTCACGAAGGCGTCGAGAGGACCCTTAGCCGCTGCTGCCGTGGTCTTAGGTAAGTCCCAACACTTGGCCTTCCACTTGCACGGCATTTCAAGGAAAAAAGAGATAGGAAATATATCACAGAGACCGCGAGCAGCAAGCTAACGCGTGCCAGCAATCTTTCCCCTCTTCAGTCTGATTTAATTGTGCACTTACTGTGCATTAGTTTTTGAAATTAGTGTATGGTAACTGCAAAGCCACTGCATTAACAGCATCAGGGGCTGCTCAAGGCAATCTGCTTCCTGAGGCCAAGGATGAGATGGTGCCCCCCCCCCCCCATAGAGGGGGCGGGGCTTTTTCAAAACGCCAATCAGGGACTGAACCAAACCAAAAAGCTGATTAGATTATATGGAGGAAATGCAAGATGTTTGCACACCAAGGAACTAAAAGAGCGAGAACCACAGTTTATAAAATTAAATTATAACTCTTTTTTTTGTTGTTGTTATAAACTGCGTTATGGTTCTTGCTTTTTCTTTTTCAACATATATTTTGCATCCACAGAACCCCCTTCAACAGTTTGTGCAGAGCAGAACCAGGACATTCACCCACAGAACTCAATATCTTTAAAAAACAAAAACAAAAAAACCCCAGTCTGATTCTGATAATCTCACTAAGGACAACAAACATTCTCCAGTACCAGGCATATTGTGAACTAATACAAAATCTTACAACAAAGTCACTGAGTATCTATAGAGCAAATCTGCCATACCATACCATATCAGCACCAACGTCCAAAATTCACATAAGGAACCCATCCAAAAAAGCGTCACTGTAAATACTACAGTGGGCCCTGGAACATCCATACACCTATTTGAAAAGCTGAACAAGTCAAATGACTACAGTACAGTGTAGATCTTTATGTACAAACTCCAAGTTAACAGAACACCAGGCCTCAGTCACACACTCAGAACACAGACCCTCATCAAGTACAGAATAAGTGACTTACAATCTAAAGTAAAAATAAAAATATGTAGACAAAATTTAAACTGAAACCCCAAGAAGCCAGACTCCACATGCAGTGCAGCATCAGATAAATAAGAGATGCAGTTCCCCCATACTGTGTAAAATATAAAGATAGCACAAAGTCCAATCACTAAAATGAAATTAAAATTATTTTTCTACCTTTGTCTGACCATTTTATTTTCTGATCATGCTGGTCCCGATCTGAGGCTTCTGCTTTCCTGTCTTCACTTAGCTCTCTTTCTGTGGTCTATGGTTCATCTGCCATTTCTTATCTCTTCTTTTGTTGTCTTCACTTCTTTCCATCAACCTATTTTCAGTCCCAGTAACCCTTCCCAGTATCAGCCCCTTTCCAGTCCTCCCTCCCAGTACCTTTCAATGTCAACTTGGATTCCCATGCCTGCCACTGGTGTCCATTCCCTTCCAGTCTCCCTCCTTCCCCACTGTCCAGCCCCTTCTAGTCCAAATACCATGGCAGCCCCTCTCAGCATCCACTCCCTTCCAGTCCCATTCTCCCATCCCCTCACATCAGCCCATTTGTAGCCCTAGCCTCCAGTTTTCTTCCAGGGCCAGCAGCTCTCCTCTCCTCCACACCATCAGCACAGTCGAAGCCCCCCAGTCAGCTCACTTCCAGTGCTAGTCCCCCCTCAACCCCATTACCAGTCCTAGCTTTCCCTAATCAGCCCATTACCAGTGCTAGCCCCCCCATCAGCCCATTATAATCCTAACCCGCAATGTCTCTCCCTTTTGTCGAGCATTTATCCCCTGTCTATCCAGTATGTCCCCCTCTCTCTCCCCTTTGTCCAGCATTTTCCCCGTCTCTCCCCTTTGTCTAATACTTGTCCCCTTGCCTTCCCCTTTGTCCAGTATGTCCCCATTTCCCCCTTTGTCCAGCATTTATCCCCTGTCTGTCCAGTATGTCCCCCTGTCTCTCGCCTTTGTCTAGTATGTCTCCGTCTTCACCTTTGTCTAGTATGTCCCAGTCTTTCCCTTTGTCCAGCATGTCCCCTCTCTCTCACCTTTGTGTCTCCTTGTTCTCCTCCTGTCCCCACTCCCTCTACCTGCACCTCTCATCTGGCAGCGGTGGGGGCACTCCGGCTGTTTTTCTTTTAGATTTTGCCGCCTCTGGCCTGCCTCTGCCTTCCCACTGTGTTTTTTTCCTCAATGCTTGCAGCAAAAAAATTAAAAAAGCGGGAAGGCAGAGGCAGGCCAGAAGCGGCAAAATCTAAAATAAAATTGGATCCAGAGTGCTGCCGCCGCACAAATCAGTCTGATTACTTGCAGGGTTCCTGCAAGCGATCAGGATGATTTGTCTGATGCTGGCGGCACTCTGGCTCTGTTTTAATTTTAGATTTTGCAGCCTCTGGACTGCTTCTGCCGCCTTGCGCAGGAAATCAGAGGCAGGTCAGAGGTTGCAAAATCTAAAATTTAAAATAGATCCGGAGTGCCACCCTCAACGGAGTGCCACCTGAGGCAGTCGCCTCAGGTGGCCTAATGGAAGAACCGCCCCTGAACAGCATTGCTGATAACAAGGATGCGCTTAATGTCACCTGTTGAGGTGTCGGTGTTAACTGCTACACACAATCTGCTGCACTAACAGTTAATGTGCAGTACTGAACCACATAATCATTGTAAGGTGCATTCCCCACCCCATTCTGTATTTGAGTTAATGCAGGAGTTAGCATGATAGGTGTCAAGTCACTCTGTTAACCGTTAGTGAGAGTCCTAGGCGGTTTAGACTTAATGAGAGTAATTTTATAAAGGCATGCCTAATTAGCATGCATGTTCACATACATATTTTATGCCTATTTTCTAAAGATAAGCACATGCATATTTTTATAAAATACTAGCGTAAGTGGCACAGAACATGCCTAAAGGTGCAGTGACTTGACTTAGCCCTAGAGCTGGTGTAAATAACTATGCCTACTTTTTTGCAAGAACATGCTTAAATTGTATTCTGTAATGTATGCCCGTACTTACTTTCACTGACTATGTTCTGCCTGACCTCTGTCCATGTGCGTGCCCCCAGTGAAAGTACATGTGAAGCAAACAGCATATGTACTTTATTTTTACTAGTTGATATTTTGTAAGAGGTCAATTGTGCTCACAACTGGTCACATGCATGGCTTAAATGGCTATTGCAGACATTTACACACCTTGTTGGCAGACATTTACCCACCTTGTTTGGTGCCTAAAACTAGGTGCCTCCATGTATAATTAACCCCAGTGTGTCAAATGCTGAAAATTCAGGCTTCTGAATTGTGTCCAGTAGGCTGTGTCCTTCCAGAATCTGGTTTGGTTTATAGTTTATTTCCGTTTTCTATACTGCCCTTTGTATGCACACAGAGCAGTTTACAATATAAAAATTTAAAGTGTGAAAGGAGTTCCAATTCATAAAAGAAAAAAGAGATAAGATAGCAAGCACCACAAAATCACAAGATTATATCATCTCTAGTTTAAAAAAAAAAAAAAAAACCTGCTGTGCTTAGGCTCAAATTCGATTGTGATTTTTTTTTCTTTATCAGATAGTAACCAAGACAACGCTGATAACAACACCATATTTGTCCAAGGTTTGGGGGAGGATATTACACCTGACCAAGTAGCAGAGTATTTCAGACAGATTGGCATCATAAAGGTATGTGGTTAGCTGTAATAGAAATCTGTAATTTAATGTCCTTATCTTATTTTTTATTTATTTTATAGGTTATATATACTGCTTTATTGTTTCAATCAAAGTGGTTTACATTGAAACTTAAACTTGATAATGTACATTAAACAGGGACATTGATAACTTAGATTTTTCTGAGGCAATGGAGGGTTAAGGGACTTGCCCAAGGCCACAAGGAGTGCTAGTGGGAATCGAACCCTGGTCTCTGGGTTCCCAAGCCAGTGCTCTAACCATTAGGCTACTTCTCCACTCCACTCTTTTTTGTGTTTGTTTTTATTTTTAAACACTTCATCTTTTGTGTAATCAAACCTAAACTAGTCATGATGATCTGTGGTAGTTTGGGGGGATTTTCAAAGGCTTGGGTTTAAATTGCTAGTGATTTGAAGACCTAAATAAGTACAAGCTAGAGGAAAGGAGGGACAGGGGAGATATGATTCAGACCGTATATACTTAGAGTATTAATGAACAAACAAACTTTCCTTATCCCTCCAGGTCAGTCCACAAATGGGTTGTCAACCCCCTCCAGCAGCTGAGGACAGATCATGACAGAGACTTGCTGATCCCTGTATAAGAGAGCTCCCTCTGCAGCTCCAGACTCCAGTCTATCAGTCCTCAGCAGCTGGGGTAAGAGCTCCCATTCATTGGACTCCCTGAAGAGTAGACTTGGAAATCAGAAATTAGCAGTACAAACAAACATAAAAAAAAGATATCAAAAAGAGCCTGGAATTGCTCTTGCAGAGCATCTTTCAAGGACAGGTGGTAAGAAGGCTGGGAGCACCCTGGGAAGGGTGGCAGTAGGGGCAGGGCTTGCTCCATAACCAGGACCTCTAAGGACTCCCCAGCTGCCCAGAGGTGTATACCTGGGAGCCCCAGATCCCTCTCCTCCTCCTTCCCAGCAGGGTCGGCAGAGCCTGCTAGCAGCAGTTCTCTGTTCCTCCCCGGGCCAGTGTGCCCCCGTTGAATTGGGGGGTGGGGGTAGGGTGGGAAGCAGTTCTCGTAGGCTCTCTCTCCTTAGACCGCAGGGGGGGGCCGATTGGCAGGATGGCTTCTCTTCTTCTCATTCGCTCTGTTGAACTAAGGCACAGCTCACTGGTGATGGGGATGCAGGCTCATGGTTTCACTTTGTGTGTGGGGGACGCTGTGGCTTGGTGGCAGCAGTTTGTGGTTGCTCCGGTAGGCGTCAGAGCCGTTTTTGGCAAGAGGGGATTGTGCATGGAGAAGGAGAATGCTGCATTGGGGGGGGGGGGGGCATTTCACCAGGGGTGCCATTTCCTCTGCTCAAAAGGAGAAGCGGGGGGAAAGGTGGGGAAAGCAAAGGCAAGGCTTCCACTGATGCAGGGACTGTTTGAGCCCATATTTTCCCTGATTTCATCCTGTCACTGCATAAAGCTTACTGTCTGAAACAGAAGCAGGCAGACCTTGTTGGTTCTTCCACTGAGCTCCGTGTTATCACAGCCAGGGAGCCTCTTCTCAAAGGAGGCTCCGGAGTGGGTGCTTCCCAGGGGGAGGAGGAGGCAGAGGACAGGGGCAAATGGGGAGGAGTCAGGAGCCTCCACACACCCATCTTTCAGAAGACCTTGGGAAATTACTTCTGACCTCGGGGTGGGGGTGGGGGGGGGGAGGCGCGGGATCCAAATGTGTTCCGCATCTTCCATAAAGAGGAGCTAGGGGCGCTCATTGCACATTCCCTATCGGCATTGAATATTGGGCAGCCCTCGTCGCAGGTAGAGGAGCCACTGGAGGACCCCTTGCTCTACAGGGGTTTAAGGTGGCACAAGTGTGCTTTCTGGTTCATAGTGTGATCAAGATTGAATTAGAATGGGAATACCTACCTTGAAGGGCAGCCGTCCCTTGGGGTGCCTTTACCCTATCCTGCAGAAGGAGTGGGAGCTTCTGGGAATGTCAAAGGTGGATGCGGTGGGCTTGGCAGTGACCAAGAAGACCACCATCTCTGTAGAGGGCAGAGTGGCCCTTAAAGATCTACAGGATCTGAAGTTTGAGTCGCTCCTAAGGCAGGCCTTTGGTTCTAGTGCTTTGGCACTACAGGGCTCCATCTACAGGTCCTATGTGTCCAGAGGTTCTATTCGTTGCCTTTAGAGGTTTGCTCCGCTTGACCTGGAAGGCTAGTCAGAGTCAGAAGGGGCTAAACTGGAGTTGGCTGTTGCATATATGGCAGCCACTTTTTGATTTGCTTCGGATGTCTTCTTCGGTGATTGCGGCACGACTATGTCTGTGGCTCCGAAACTGGGCGGCAGATGCCTCATCCAAAGCTAGACTTTGTGAAGGTGTGTGGCGCTGTAGCCACGTACTTTCAAGGGCAAGCTTCTCTTTGAGGAGGCTCTGGACAAGATTGTGAAGGACTTGGGCGATTCCAAGGAGCGCCTACCGGAAGATCACCCTAATTAAGGGTCAAACCGGGGAACCACAAAGGGACAGGCCAGAGAGTTTTGGCAATTGTGGGTGACGCTGTTTACTCCCTATCCAGAGGATTGCTACAGATTGTGGGGGCGCTCTTTTGAGGAGCTCAGGGATCCGGTCCAGGCTATTACGCTTCCCAGCAGGTCCTGCCTAGAAAGTCCCAATGAAGTCAGGCCAGCCCAGACGGAGGTGGCGATCGGAGGTCTGTTACAAACGTGTTTTTCCGTCTGGGCCTCCATTACGACGGACCAGTGGATCTCTGAGATTATACGTGAGGTCTATGCACTGGAGTTTGCACAGCCCCTTGCCAACGCCTTTGTTGCCTTGCCCTGCTGGGCACTGGAGAAACAAAGCGACATGCTCCACTCTTAGGCAGTTGGTACAACTGGAGGCAGTGATTTCGGTCCCCAGAGACTAGGGCGGATCTGGTCAATACTCCATTTATTTCATGGTACCAAAGAAGGAGGGGGCTTTTTGGCCCATCCTCTATCTCAAAACACGTAAACTGATCCTTGAGGGTGCCGCACTTGCGTTCAGTCATTCTGGTGATAAGACAGGGCGAGTTCCTGCGCTCCTTGGATCTGACGGAGGCTTATTTTCACATTCCCATCAGACTGGAGCACCATTAATTCCTGAGGTTTGCCTTACCCTTCGGCCATTTCCAGTTCCAAGGATTGCTGTTCGGCCTGGCTACAGCGCCACGCACCTTCACAAAAGTCATGGTAGTGGTGGCAGTGGCTTTGTGGCAGGAAGGGATTCTCGTTCATCCCTATCTGGACGACTGGCTCATTTGGACGAAGTTCAAGACTGAGGCGTCCACTGCTATGCTGCAGGTGCTGGAGTTTCTGTGACAGCTGGGTTGGGTAGTCAGCCTCACCAAGAGTCTGCTTCAGCCAGTCCAGTGTCTGATGTATCTCAAGGCCCTGTTCAATATGGCCGCAGGGATCGTGGCTTTGCCCGATGACAGTGTGGAAAAGATTGGGAAACAGATCCGCCAGTTTTTGAGGCAAAAAGCACCATCAGCATGGTACTACATGCAGCTGCTGGGCTCGATGGCGGTGGCACTGGACCTGGTGCCATGAGCCTGTGCCCATATGCATCCACTGCAGCAAACTCTTCTGTCGAGATGGTCACCTCTGAGAGATCTGTTTAGAAGGTTGGTGTGTCTGGAAGAAGTGCAGACTAGTTTGAATTGGTGGCTGGAGCCAGCTCACTTGAGGGCGGACATGCCGCTAGATCAACCACAATGGATCTTAGTGACCACGGATGCCAGTCTTACTAGTTGGGAAGCACACTGTCTCTCTCAGGTGACGCAGGGGTGCTGGTCTCCAGTAGAGGCCTCTTGGTCAATAAATCGCTTAGAAATGCGAGCAATGGTCTTTGCGCTACAGTGTTTGACCCCTGATCAAGGGGAAGGCAGTCCTTGTTTTTTCCAACAATGTGACGACAGTAGCCTATATCAATCATCAGAGGGGCAAGGCAATGCAACCCTGTTAGAAGGCAGTCAGACTCTCTTGTGGTGCTAGCCTTATCGGTGGCACATGTCGCCGGGAAGAACAGTGTTCAGGCGGACTATCTAAGCTGGCATGCGTTGAATCTCGGGGAATGGAAACTCAATGCATTGGTGGTCCACGATATCACGGTGCATTGGGGAAGGCCATTCATGGACCTGATGGCTATCCTGACTAATGGCAAGGCGATCTGGTTCTTCAGCAGGCGTAGGGAACATATGTTTGAAGAACTCGATATTCTGGCTCAGTCTTCGCCAGCGCAAGGACTTCTGTATGTGTTTCCACCATGGCTGCTCATCAGGTGGCTTCTTCAGTGGATGGAGGTACATGATGAACCAGTAATTCTCATAGCGCTGGATTGGCCTCGGAGGCTGTAGTATGCAGATCTCACTTGGTTCCTGATCGATTGTCTATGGCAGTTGCCTAACAGGATCAATCTGTTGGCGCAGGTGGAGCGGTTCTCGCTTACGGCCTGGCTCTTGAAAGGACCAGGCTGTGTCGCCAGGGCTACTTGGCATTGTGACCATGCTGAGGTCCAGAAAGCATTCCAGCACACTTGCTTATGTCTGGGTGTGGTGCATATTCGAGGCATGATGTTAGACAAAGGACATTGGTCCTTTTGCTTACTCGCTGCCCAACATTCTGTCTGTTCAGGATGGTCTGGATAAAGGCTTGGCACTCAGTTCTCTGAAAGTACAGGTGGCAACCTTAGCCTGTTACCAAGGCCACACATGCAAGGGTGCTCGCTGGAGTCACATCCCGATGTTCTCCAATTCTTTTGAGCTGTGAAGCTGCTGCAGCCGCCTTTGTGTCCAGTGATTCCGCCTTGGGACCTGAACTTGGTGTTGGATGTCCTGGAGGGGGCGCCTTTTGAGCCCATCGCTCGGGTGTCGATGCGTGATCTCACCTTGAAGACAGTTTTCTTAGTGACACTCTGTTCTGCTTGGAGGGTCTCTGATCTCCAGGCACTTTCATGCAGAGATCCTTTTCTGCAGTTTACCAAGAAGAAAGTGATTTTGAGGCCTGTGCTGTCCTTTTTTTTTTTGCTTAGGGTGGTTTGCGGTTTCATTTGAATCAGTCTATTTCTGTACCCACTTTTCCTGACCTCAGAAGCTCCAAGGAGGATCAGCAGTTGCACAGGCTAAATCTCCATAGGATACTCCGTAGATACATTAAAGGAACGGCGATGTTTCAGAAGACAGACCACTTGTTTGTTCTTTTGGCGGCCCTTGTAAGAGGGAAGCAGCCTCTAAAACGTCCATCACCATTGGGTGAAACAGGCTATCTGTGCAGTGTACATATTGCTTGGTAGAACTCTGCTTTTGGGGCTTGGGACTCATTCAACCCGGGGTCAGGCAATGTCTTGGGTGGAACGCTGTCTGGTTCCCCCAGCGGACATTTGTAGGGCAGAAACCTGGTCATTGCTCCACACTTTCTCAAGATATTGACTGGATGTGTATGCCGCGGGGGATGCTGTAGTGGGGGCCTTGGTGCTTCAGGTTGGACTTGCGGGTCCCTCCCAGAGGCTAACACTGCTGTGGTATGTCCCATTCGTGGACTGGCCTGGAGGGACAATAAGGAAGGCAAAATTAGACCTTGCCTGCTAATGCTTTCCTTGAGTTCCCTCCAGGTCAGTCCAGGGCCCGCCTGGTTATGGTTGCGTGTCCAGTCTGGGGAAGTTACTGCATCAAGAGTTAGGACGTTGGTCTGTCCCATTAAGTTCTAGGGGCCCACATGGATTAGGCCCATTATATGAGATGAGAAGGGCAAGTGCTTGTCAGGTCTTCTTGCTACCTCTCGCTGGAGTAGCTGCTCTTGTGGGGGGCAGGAGTGAGGAGGTGCATTTCTTTTCAGGATTTTCAGATTTGGTAAATTGGTAGATTGTTGAGTTGGTAGCCATCTGCTTTGTCAAGAAGAGAGGAGTCTGGAGCTGCATGGAGAGCTCTTATACAGGATCAGCAAGACTGTCATGATCAGTCCATGACAACCCATTCATGGACTGGCCTGAAGGGAACTCAAGAAAAGACAATTAGCAGGTAAGATCTAATTTCACCTTTTTCAAAGATGGGGAAGCTTAAAACTAGAGGGCATAACATGAAACTGCAAGGGGGTAAAGTGAAAGGCAATGTCGGGAAAAACATTTTCACTGAAAGGGTGGTGGATGCTTGGAATGCCCTGCCAATAGAAGTTGTGGGTGTCAAATACAGTGACTGAATTCAAAATGGCATGGGACAGACACAGTGGATCCCTTTAGCAACAGGATAAAATCAAAATAAACAAGTATCTCAACAAATAGAGGTGACCTGCACGGGGCGGTGGGTATAGCCCTAAATAAAGGCATGTGGAAGGGTGACCTGCGCAGAGCGGCAGGTACACCTACTCTTGCCACTTTGCTGGGCAGACTGGATGGACCATGCTGGTCTTTGTGCCGTCATATATTATTTTACTATGTGTTTTTCTTCAGTTTATAGATGTCTGACTCCCTTGTACTATACAATGCACTTTAAGTAGAGAAGGCACATAGATGCTTATGCTGTTTTATAACAGAAACAACATATGCTTCTATGTACCTTTTTTAAAATAAAATTGCCTATTTGATAGATCCTGCATAAAATCAAATTTGCCCTAATGCAGGAGTAACACTGTATGTGCTAGTAGAAATTGGTATACATATGTATTTTTAAATTCTCCATGGACAGCAAGATGAAACCCTCATATATGGGTGATGTCACAGATGGAGCCCTTAGGAACTTGATGTTGGGATGCAACATCCTGCCACCCTCCTGTAAAAACAGTTTGTTCATGACCCAGGCACACTGGTTCCTGGATAAGAGAGCTAAAGGAAGAGGTAACGAAGTCTAGCAAGGCTAATAAGGAGCAATGAGAATCATCGTGCCTCTATCACTTTTGAATTTCAAAAGGGTCTTCGCAATGAGAGGTATTGGAGGATATGTGCACAGAAGCCCCTTCTCCACATCAAGAAGGAAAGCATCCAAGGCTAGTTACTTTGTGATCCCACTGAGAAGCCAAACTGAGGCACCTAGATATTCTGAGGCGTAGCAAAGAGGTCCTACAGAGTGCCCCATTCCTGAAAGATGTGGAGGGGCCACTATTGTGTGGTTGAAGGACACAATTCAGCCTGTCTGCTAGAGTATTTTGTTTTCCTGGCAGATAGGTGGCTCTTAGAGAAGCTAGCAAAGTAGTCAAGAAGGCAAAGATTCAAAAGGAGGAGGAAATAGCCAATGCAATAAAATGGGGGGATAAGACATTTTTCAGATACATTAGTGAGAAGAGGAAGGGCAAAAGTGGTATTGTCAGACTCAAGGGTGCAGGGGGAGAATATGTAGAAGCTGATAAGGATAAAGCGGAATTGCTTAACAAATATTTTTGTTCTGTCTTCACAGATGAAGAGCCAGGAGCAGGACTTCAGAAAACACCCACAAATAAGAACAGAAGCGAGGGACATTTTGAACAATTTTCAGAAGACTGTGTTCGTGAGAAACTAGCTCAACTTAAAGTAGACAAAGCGATGGGACCGGATGGGATACACCCTAGAATACTGAGGGAACTTGGGGACGTTCTAGCAACTCCACTGACTGACCTTTTCAATGCCTCGTTGGAGTCGGGAGTGGTGCCAAAGGACTGGAGAGAGGCTCATGTGGTGCCTTTACACAAAAACGGAAGTAAGGATGTGGTTGAAAACTACAGGCCGGTTAGTTTAACTTCGGTGGCGAGTAAATTATTGGAAACACTGCTGAAAGAGAAAATAGTGAGGTTTCTGGAGTCCAGCGGATTACAGGATCCGAGGCAGCATGGATTCACCAGAGGCAGATCTTGTCAGACAAATCTGATTGATTTCTTTGACTGGGTGACCAGGGAGTTGGACCGAGGGAGAGCTCTAGATGTGGTGTATATAGATTCCAGTAAAGCCTTTGACACTGTTCCTCACAGGCGACTTATAAACAAACTGAGCACCCTAGGGATGGACCCTAAAGTTACTGCTTGGGTTAGAAATTGGTTGGGTGGGAGGCGACAAAGAGTACAAGTAAATGGAGCTCACTCTGAGGAGAAGGATGTTACCAGTGGTGTGCCCCAGGGATCTGTCCTTGGTCCGATTCTTTTTAACATCTTTGTTAGTGATATAGCGGAAGGGCTGTCGGGTAAGGTTTGCCTCTTTGCAGATGATACCAAAATCTGCAATAGAGTAGACACCCAGGAAGGTGTAGATAACATGAGGAGGGATCTAGCTAAGCTTGAAGAATGGTCTAGAATTTGGCCGCTGGGATTTAATGTTAAAAAAATGTAAGGTCATGCATTTGGGCTGCAGCAATCCAAGGGAGCAATACAGTATAGGAGGTGAAGTACTTTTGTCCACTAAAGAAGAGCGGGACCTAGGCGTGGTTGTGTCTGATGATCTTAAAGTAGCTAAACAGGTAGAAAAGGCGACTGCAAAAGCTAGAAGGATGCTTGGGTGCATACGGAGAGGAATGGCTAGCAGAAAAAAGGAGGTGATAATGCCTCTGTATAAGTCTTTGGTGCGACCTCATTTGGAGTATGGTGTGCAATTCTGGAGACCGCACCTTCAAAAGGATGTGAACAGGATGGAGTCGGTGCAGAGGGTTGCTACTAAAATGATTAATGGGCTTCATTATAAAGCATATGAGGACAGACTTAAGGATTTTAATATGTACACCTTAGAGGAAAGGCGGGATAGAGGTGATATGATTGAGATGTTTAAATACCTCCGTGGCATAAATGTTCAGGGAGAGAGCCTCTTTCAATTGAAAGCAAGTTCTGCTATGAGGGGACATGGGATGAGGGTGAAGGGAGATAGATTCAGGAGTGATATGCGGAAATATTTCTTTACGGAAAGAGTAGTGGATCCATGGAATAGTCTCCCAGTGGAGGTGGTAGAGATGAGGACAGTAACTGAATTCAAAAAAGCATGGGACCAACAGAGGATCTCTAAAGGTAAAAAGTAGACTGTTGTAGTTGTTATGGAAGGACAGACTACATAGGCCATGTGGTCTTTTTCTGTCATCATGTTTCTATGTTTCTATGATGAGAGATGGCAAAGTTCCACATTTTCTCCCAACACAGAAGGTATGACCCTGTTCCCTACCCTTCTCATTGATGTAAAACATAGAAAATTGATTGTCTGAGTCATCACAATTTGGTTCACCAACCAATCTCTGAAAGCTCTCTCAAGTATTTGACCTGGAAGATTTTGTTAGTGGCGGTGACTTCAGCGTGCCTAGTGAGTGAGCCTCAGGCCCTAATAGTTCATTCACCTTTCACAAAATTTCATAAGAGTGCTGCTTTGCACTCATCCCAGGTGTCTTCCAAAGGTGGTGTCTGACTTCCACGTTAATGGCTACTACTATCTATAATTTTTATAGCGCTACAAGATATACGCAGCGCTGTAGAGAAACTTGTAAGAGATGGTCTTTGCTCTTAAGAGCATACAGTCTAGTCAGGACAACATATTAGTCAAGACAGACAACACAACAGCTGGCGACTAGGATATATCTAGGAGAAAGATAAAGAAACATATAGGAGGTGAACAGGAGGCTATAGGGGGATCAGTTGTTCTTCCAGTCTCTCCAACCCCCCCCCCCCCAAACCCTCATTCTCACAAAGGGAAAGCTGTGCTGCATATGTTGAACTGTAAGCCTTGGCGCTGCCTTGGAGTGGACAGTAGCCTATAAAAAGTCCATCCAACTTTTTCTTTTTATTCAATCAAACTTGGTGCTGACATCTCCAAAAACTCTCAATTTAACTAGCAGATTGCATCTCTTTCACTTATACCAAGGCAGATTTGAGCATTGAGTGGCGTCACAGCTCATAATGCCAAAGCCATGGCTCTGTCAGTGGCCCACTTGTGCCCGATCCGCCTTGGAAGAGAGATGCAAAGTTGAAACATAGACTTGGGTCTGCATATTAACTTCTCACTATTGTCTAGGTGGGAAGTCCCAAACCGACCGCAGATTTGGTCAGACAGGACTGCATAATATTTTTGGGGATTAGAATCCAACTCATCCCCTTTTCTCCTTATGCCCATTTTTTTCTTTCTTTCTTTTTTTCTTTCTTTCTTTCTTTTTTTTTAGTGCCATCAAGTCAGTGCTGACTCCTGGTGACCCAGCTGCCTCTGGGTTTTCTTGGCAGTGTCACCAGAAGTAGATTGACAGGCCTTTTCTTCTGAAGCAATGGAGGGTAAAGTGACTTGCTCAAGGTCACAAGGAGTGCCATTGGGTATTGAACCCTTGATCCTCTTAGGCAGTAACCACTAGGTTACTCCTCCACTCACTCTTTCTGTTAAGGCTGCCTCAGAAAAAAATTTAAAAAATGTTTTAACAAAATGCCTGTTATCACTTAAAAAAAATAAAATAAAAATTATATACTTAATAAATATATATATATGGTTCTGCTGTGCCTTTGACCTGGCACATTTTAGTCAAGCCCCCCCCCCCCCCTTTTTCTTTTTGTTAGAAGCAGCCTGTAGCTAGGGATTCCCTTATGTGAAGACTTCATCCTGCTTGTCCACAAAGAACAATAAGCCTTCAAAATCCTCTCTCCTCTCCTTGGAGATAAATTCCCCTCTGCTCTCCCTCTGAGGAGAAATGGTGGCACCGCAGCAGCAGCAGCAGATGGGAAGGCACATGCTTGTATGGTGAAGCTTTCCAAAGGTTTCTAGGAGGAGCTGGGAAATGCTCCCATGTGAGGGTTCCATCCGTGACAACACCCATACATGAAGAATTATCATACTGTCCATGGAGAACACCTGCTACAAGTGAGTACTTGTATATTCATTTGTGTTGATCCTACTTTGTACACTTGGGAGTGTAGCTTTTATAACAGGTGCTTACTTGGCCTCCAAATCTAGGTGACCTATTTTAGACACACAAACACCTATGTAGCTTTATAAAATTACCCCACAAAGTCAGAAATCACAGCTAAAATGAGGTCACGTACATTTTACATCAAGCAGGTATAAATTTTCATGTGTGTACTATAACTACAAAATTTTGACTTCACCTAAACTCCACCCAGAATTTGTTTCTATAATGCCCACACTCAAATCACCCAAGTACTCATGACAACATGAACATTTTTACTCCTGTGTGGGATGGTAATTCTATAAGTGGCATTTTATGCACGCATTCTGGTCAGGGCTGGTGAAGATTTGAGGCGCCTTAAGCAGGATCTCTGTCCTGCCGTCACTGCCACCCTTCTCGTCCCCTCATCTCTCTCTGGGGCCCCCCCAAACTGCAACTCTGGTTTTAAAGGGGGATGGAAATGGCATATTGTGCACAGGAGGAAATAAGAACGTAGTAGTGCCAAGATATTAGTAAGCGTGGCATTCTCCAGGACCAAGCAGGAAGTCAGTCCTCACTTATGGGTGACGTCGGCGCCGACGGAGCCCTTGCGGAGCAATTTTCCCCAGCTTTCGAAGAAAGCCTTTGGGAATTGCAGCGCGCATGCACGGTCCCCTTCCCGCCCAAGGGTGCCATCTTGCTCAGTCTACTTTTTTCCGCGGAGCCCTACAGACGTAGTTTGTGATCGCCGCTGAAGAAGTTGATTTTTTTTTTTGGTTTATTTTCACGGTTCTACGCGTGTCCTTTTCCCGCCTGGCCTCGGTAACTCCTGTATCGAGGCCGTTCTCTTTTTCGATTTTTCTTCGATAACTGGCGTTCCCGCCACTTTTTTCTCTTTCACTGGCAGCACGGTCTTTTGACCTCGCAGGGGCCCTTTTTCCCCCTATGGCTGCCAGTGGGTTTAAAAAGTGTGATCGTTGTCACAGACTTATGTCTCTTACCGACACACATGACTGCTGCCTCCGTTGCCTCGGATCCAACCATGACTCGGTGAATTGTGGTCCATGCAACAAAATGTCCGCGAAGGCGTTGAGGAGTCGGCAGTCTCAAAAGGAGCGACTCTTCTCTGACTCAGCGTCCGGCCGGGCCCAGACCTCGTCGGAGGCTTCGACATCTCGGGACTCCGGCCCCGAGCACCTTCGCAGTTCCTCTGAGCGGGGGTCTCCTGGCGGGGAACATCGTTGGAAGGAGAAACCCGCGAGGGCGGCACCGGAGGACGCTCCTGGTTCCTCGAGGGCCAGGTCGCCTAGCCCCGTCAGCCGCCCCGGGTCCTCGGAGGCGGAAAGGCCTGCGAAGTATCCTCGTCTCGAAGTGGAGCCTACTGGTCACGTGAGTACTGTCGTCCTCTTGAGCTCCCCTCCGAGGGTGCCGTCGGGGCCCGAGTCGGCGGCTGCTGGGTCTTCTGAGTTTTGTCTCAGATTGACGACCTTGGAGAGCAGTATCACTGCCTTCATGGAACAGCAGCGTGCATTGATCGTTGGCCTCGCCCGCGCATCTGCCCCGACCACCGGGATGTCGACGTCCAAGTTGACCCCGGAGGCCGAGTCGATCCTCGAGTCGATTCGAGCTCGAGTCGATCCTCGGTCAAGGTCTCCCTCGGCCTCCCGTTCGGGACCGAGGTCGTCGACGCCGGCGTCGGGGCGGAGGTCCTCGGCACCCGCCCACACGGAGCCACTCGATTCCTCCTCGGAGCAGTCTGGCTGGGACACGGAGGAGGACGAGTCACCCGGTTCTTTTCAGACTCGGTGCGTCCCCTCCGACTCGCCCGAGTCGGAGCCTCGGAGGTGGTCTCCCCCGGAGGATACCCGGTTCTCCAATTTAGTGAGAGACATGGCCAAGGCGTTGGCCTTCCCCGCGGACCCGGAAGAGGAACCTCGGGCCAAGGAGCTCGAGGCCCTCCAGTATGACTCTCCCCCGAAGGAGGCCTTTACGGTGCCGGTTCCTCCGATGCTGGAGAGGCTGCTCTTCCGTATGTGGGAGTGCCCGGCCTCGACGCCGGTGTTAAGCAGGCGGGTCGATTCGATGTATCGAGTCCGCAAGAGCCCCGGGTTCCAGAAGGCACAGCTGCCGCACCACTCCATGGTGGTGGAATCGGCCTTGCATCGGCTTAAGAGTCAGAAGATGCACTCCTCGGTGCCTCTGGGTAAGGAGGCCCGGAACCTGGATGCCTTCGGTAGGAAGTGCTTCCAGGACTCTATGCTGGCTTGCCGAGTCCAGATATACCAGCTATATATGGGCATGTATCTCCGAGACCTGGCAAAAGAAATTGCCGGGTTCTCTGCGGGCCTCTCCGAGGAACCTTTGCAGAGGTTCCAGGCCCTGTCCACGGGTATTCGTGAGTGCTCGAAGTTTATTTCTCGAGCAGCCTACGATGGTTTTGAAGCGTCGGCTCGAGTAGCCGGAGCCGGCATCGGGGCTTGCTGTCAGGCTTGGCTTCAGTCGTCCAACCTAGAGCCATGGGTGCAGGACAAGTTGGTCGATGTCCCCTGCAGAGGTGACAACCTCTTTGGCAAGCCCATGGCTGAGAAGGCGGCGGAGCTCGAGTCCCAAACTCTCACCAGAACTCGCCTATCCAGAAAGACCTCTGCCCCTTCCCAGAAGAGGAAGGGCTCGGGGAAAAAGCCCTTTTACCCGAGGAAGGTGTCTCCATATAAACAACACCACCCTCACTTTCATGCCTCAGCAGCTTCCCATCAGGGGCAGCCGGCTAAGGGACAGGGTAATGGGTCCTGTAGGCAGAAGGCCCCCAAGCCTGCTACACAGGCCCCTGCTCATCAGGGTGGGGGCTTTTGACTACGCCAGCATAGTCTCTCCCCATACGCAGCTTTCGCTCAGCACGGGGGGCCGGCTGATCCACTTTGCCCACAGGTGGTCAGCCATAACATCCGATTCCTGGGTGCTGCAGGTGGTTCAAAAGGGCTACCTCCTACATTTTCACCAGGTGCCTCCCTCCTACTTTCCGGGGGAGCCTCCAAGACCCCCTCTCCACAGGGACTTACTCCTTCAGGAGCTGCGAGGCCTGCTTCAGGAACAGGCTGTGGAGCCAGTACCCCACCATCTGTGGGGTCACGGGTTTTACTCCAGGTACTTCCTGGTACCAAAAAGGACAGGAGGCCTCAAACCCATCCTGGACCTACGCAACCTCAACAAGTTCCTGCAGCGGGAGAAGTTCAAAATGCTTACCCTTGGAATCCTACTGCCCTACCTCCAGCAGGGAGATTGGCTATGCTCCTTGGATCTAAAGGATGCTTATACTCACATCCTTATTCATCCGGACCACCGGCAATATCTAAGATTTGTGGTGGCAGGGAATCATTACACAGGTACACTAAAAAAACCTTTTTTTAAAAATGCCTCTAATGTTTCGATTGATTTTTATGTTTTTTGGTGCGCTGAATCCAAATCTGGTAACCAATTTGCTACATTGGGTTAGCAGTTTGAGGTGAACATTTCAGATTGAGTGCGATCGAGATAAAAGTTTCTTGGATGAATTCTTTATGCTAATTGTTTAGTAGTTATTCAAATAAGAATAAAGAAAATTGTAACAAGGCAGCACATAAGAATAGAGTAATGTCAACAAAACACACTGTGATGGTAGCAAAATTGTCTGCACTTAAAACAGCCACATACATGTGCACAAACATTGAGCATATAAGAGCGAGGTTAGACACAAAGCAAAGCAATGTGCAAAAAATGTTGTACAGGTATGTATGTAAGAATAGAAAACGCAAACCGCACCATTGCAATACATGAAGACAAACACCCGATGGTGTGAAAATAAAATTCTAATAAATGAGATCCGACACTGTGGTAATAACTAGCAAATTTTTATTTCAAAGTTTAGTAAAAACACGATATTTGTCAACACAGTTTAGATTTTAAAGTCATTCTTGGGTCAATCAATCTCCTGGTGGGCCCGTTTCTTCTTCCCCCGAATGCTTCTCTTGGTGCGCTGCTTGGCGTATTTTTCATCTGGGGTTTCCCGCAGCAGCAACCAGCAGAAATCAGCCATCATAGTGGTGTTCCATCTTCCTTGGTACCTTCTCTCTGCGTCCTTGATATCCTGGTGAAACCTTTCACCTTGTTCTTCACTGTACGCCCCCAAGTTTTCTGGAAAGTAGTTCACATGGGAGTGCAAGAAATGGACTTTCAGGCTCATGTTACAGCCTTGTTCTTTGAAGGCATTGAGCATCCTGGCAACAATATCCTTATAGTTCTCATCCCGCCTGTTCCCCAAGAATTTGAGAACAACATCCTTGAAGGAATCCCAGGCTTCTTTTTCCTTCTCAGACATCGTTTCAGCGAATGCTCCATCTGAAATGAGTTTCCTTATATCAGGGCCACCAAACACTCCTTCCTTTAGCTTTGCTTCAGAAAGTCGGGGGAATTTTGAGCAAAGGTACCGAAAGCACTCACCATCTTTTGGAAGGGACTTGATGAATTGCTTAATGAGACCCAACTTAATGTGGAGAGGTGGTAATAGAATTTTATCATGAGGTACCAAGCTCTCATGAAGAACATTTTTCTCACTGGGTCTCAAATACTCCCGAATTGGCCAGTCTTTTTTCCCCCAGTGTAGGTCGCGGGCCCGGCTATCCCACAAGCAAAGGAAGCAGGGATATTTGGTGAAACCGGATTGCTGCCCTAATAGCATGGATAGAATTTTAAAGTCTCCACAAATCATCCACTTATGCTCATCATAACGAATCTTCTGAAGAATCAGGGCCAAATTCTCGTATTTTTCTTGGAGAATAACAGAGTGAGCAATAGGAACTGAAGCGAATGTGTTGCCATTATGAAGAAGAACACCTTTTATGCTGTCTTTTGACGAATCAATGAACAGCCGCCATTCAGCAGGATCATACTTGAGTTTAAACTTTTCCATCACTCCGTATATATCGTTGCAAAATACCAAATCTTCCTCTTTGCTGAAATACTTCAAAAATTGTGTCTCACGGTTGCGGTACCAATAAAAAGTTGTTCCTGGTGACAATAGATTTTTCTGTTTAAGCCGAGAACCTAGCAGTTGGGCAGCATCTTTTGGGAGTCCTAAATCCCGGACTAAATCATTCAATTCAGCTTGAGAGAAAAGTTCAGGTTTCGGATCTGGTTCAGTTTCAAACTCGGAAGTACTGGACTCATCGGGAAAAGCCATCTGATGAGTCTCATGATCAGAACCGTCCACACAAATATGATCCAAAGATTTTGGTGGTTCAGGCACAGGTACTTCGTTGCTATGAGGCATAGGCCTAATTGCTGAGGGAAGGTTGGGGTAACTTATTACGTTCTTATTTTTTAAGTTGTATCCCTTCACAATGCAAGAGCAAAAATAGCAGTCACTGCTGTGGTCTCTTTGTTCACGCCACATCATAGGTATTCCGAAACGAAATACTTGTTTTTTACCTTTCATCCATAAGCGTAGATCTTCCTCACATGTCTTGCACACTTTGTGAGGCGCCCACGGTTTGTCTTGATTGACTAACTTCAAACCGAAATAGGCGAAATATACTTTTTTAATAAATGCAGAAATGTTCCTCTGCCGCTTTTTCACGGTATATTCCCCACAAATAAAACAAAAACTGTCCGGAGAGTTGACGCAACCTCTGGCTCTGTGAGCCATCACAAATACACAGCACTGCAAACTACAACTGTAGTGAACCACTTCGGAATAAAGCTGGATTACGACAGAGCAAACAAAAGGTAATAATGAACTTGCAAGAAACTGAAATTTGACAGGAACGTTCATGTCGCAACCACCGTGTTTGAGCGAGCGAACAAGGCGAGGCGAACAGGAAAGAACATGCGCCAGCGCGAGTACTGGATTTAGCCCCCCGCCTCCCAATTGTCCTGTTAATGTATAAAATGAATACAAAACACTCTAAAATATCATGAGGGAGTGTTTCTAGTTAGTTAACCATTACAACCTCTATTTTGGGCCAAGAAAATAAACTGCAGTCGGCTAAAAAGAAATTATGTGAACATTCCTTATATGGGTAAGAAATCTAATTTTGCAAGAAAACGTGATGTGATGGAACATTTTGGCTATTTTTCCTGGATTCAGCACCCCAAAATCTATAGGAATCAGTTGCAAAACTGGAGGCAGTTTTTTGGTAGTGTACCTGTGTTATCAGTACCGCGTACTGCCCTTTGGCCTATCCGCCGCCCCCAGGGTGTTCACGAAATGCCTGGCAGTGGTGGCAGCCTTCCTGAGGCTTCAAGGCCTCTTCGTCTTCCCCTACCTCGACGACTGGCTCATCCGGGCGCAGTCTTCTCCAGAGGTCGCTCAGGCCACTCAACGCACAGTGGCTCTGCTTCAGCACTTGGGCTTCGTCATAAACTTTGAAAAGTCCTCTTTGCTCCCCTCTCAGGACCTCAAATTCATAGGAGCACGGCTGGACACTCTGCAGGCTCGTGCCTTCCTGCCTCAGGAACGGGCCGACAGGCTCATGGCCCTGGCCGGCAGGTTCCACAGCGCGTCACCTGTCTCGGCCAGACAATTCCTGCAACTGCTCGGTCATATGGCCTCCACGGTCCATGTCATTCCGAATGCACGTCTGCATATGCGGCCGGCTCAGTGGAGCCTTCGCACTCAATGGCATCAGGCCACCGGGAGCCTGACGGACTTAATACAGATCGCCGACCGCCTGGTCTCCTCTTTGCGATGGTGGCTTCACCTGCCCAATCTGCTACTCGGCATGCCCTTTCAGTCCCCTCCACCTTCCCAGGTACTAACGACAGATGCCTCTCTCCTGGGATGGGGAGCGCATTGCCGGGGAGCATGCACTCAAGGCCTTTGGATGCCTTGGGAGGCTGCTCAGCAGATAAACTTCCTGGAGCTACGAGCGATCCGCCTAGCTCTGCGGACCTTCTCTCACCTCACTTCTCGTCAGTCTGTGCTGGTACAGACGGACAATCAGGTTGCCATGTTCTACATGAAAAAACAGGGGGGCACGGGCTCCCTCCTTCTCTGTCAGGAGGCTCGGAGGCTGTGCTCTTGGGCAGTTGACCACGACATCCTCCTCAGGGCTGTTTACCTGCCCGGGCAGGAAAATTACCTGGCCGACAAACTGAGCCGGATTCTGCAGCCACACGAATGGAGGTTGAACCCCGTAGTTGTCCGGCGGATCTTCCGCAGCTGGGGCCTTCCCACCGTGGATCTCTTTGCCAGTCCTCTGAACCGGCAACTTGCCAGGTTCTGCTCCCGGCACCCGCATCCTCTCAGAATAGCGCCGGATGCTTTCCTCATCTCGTGGTCCACGGGCCTACTGTATGCCTTTCCTCCCACGCCACTTGTGTCCCGGACGCTGTTCAAAGTTGTCCAGGACAGGGCCTCCGTGATCCTGGTAGCGCCCAGGTGGCCGAGACAACCCTGGTTCCCTCTGCTCCTACAGCTAGCGGTGGACACCCCTCTTCCTCTGGGGTTTCCGCCCGATCTCCTGACCCAGGATCAGGGTACTCTCCTGCACCCCAACCTCCGGGCCCTTCATCTGATGGCCTGGCTGCTGAAAGGGTAGTCCTAGCTCCGCTTCTGCTTCCTCCGGAGGTGGAAGCAGTCGTACTGGCATCTCGGCGACCTTCCACCCGGAAATCTTACGCCCTTAAATGGCGTTGCTTCTCGGTCTGGTGTTCTCAGAGCTCTGAGGACCCCTTCGCCTGCTTAGTATCGGTGGTACTGCAGTATTTGCTTCACCTCTCCGATCTGGGCCTCAAATCGAACTCCGTCGGGGTCCACCTCAGTGCTCTCTCTGCACATCATTCGCCGGTGGAGGGCCAGCCTCTTTCCTCGCACCCCTTGGTAGCGCGTTTTCTACTTAAGCTCCCGTTGCGCCCTCCAGCTCCTGACTGGGATCTCAATGTGGTCTTGCAAAGGCTTACCTGTCCGCCTTTTGAGCCCATGGCTACCTGCTCTCCTCGTTTCCTCTCCTGGAAAACTCTCTTCTTGGTAGCCCTTACCTCCGCTAGGCGTGTTAGTGAACTACAGGCCCTAGTGTCGGAGCCCCCATACACTAGGTTCTACAAGAATAGGGTGGTACTACGGACTCACCCTAAGTTTCTTCCAAAGGTGGTCTCCACTTTTCACATCAATCAAGAGGTGGTTCTTCCGACCTTCTTTCCCAGGCCGCATACCAGCCGCGCTGAAACTATTCTGCATACCCTGGACTGTAGAAGAGCCTTATCCTTCTATCTTGACCGTACGCGAGAGCATAGGAAAGCTGTCCAGCTTTTCGTATCTTTTGACCCCAATCGGTTGGGGGTACCCGTCTCTAAGCGTACTTTATCCATCAGGGTAGCTGACTGTATCGCCTGGACTTATGGGGCAGCTGGCCTCTCCTTAGAGAAGTCGAGTCACGGCTCACCGTGTCAGGGCGAAGGCTGCGTCAGTGGCTCACCTCCGCTCTGTTCCGTTGGCGGACATCTGCCGGGCCACTACTTGGTCTTCAAGCCAGACGTTTGCTGCTCATTACTGCCTGGAGAGGGAGTCCCGCAGGGACAGTGCTTTCGGACAGGCAGTCCTCCACAATCTCTTTGAGGTCTAGGCAACTCCTGCCCTCCGGCCCTGGTGTTGGTCTACCGGCCGGATTGGTATTCAGAGAAGATTCCTTCTTTCTGTACTGTTGAGCTTGAGGGATCTCTCTTCGGCTTGGTCTCCGGTAGCCTTAAGCTTGGGAGTCCCATAAGTGAGGACTGACTTCCTGCTTGGTCCTGGAGAAAGAGTAGTTACTCACCTGTAACAGGTGTTCTCCAGGAGCAGCAGGAATCAGTCCTCACTACCCTCCCTCCTCCCCTCGGAGTTGCAGTCATTATTTTTATATGTTTTTGCTGTCTTTTCACTATGTCATCAGACTGAGCAAGATGGCACCCTTGGGCGGGAAGGGGACCGTGCATGCGCGCTGCAATTCCCAAAGGCTTTCTTCGAAAGCTGGGGAAAATTGCTCCGCGAGGGCTCTGTCGGCGCCGACGTCACCCATAAGTGAGGACTGATTCCTGCTGCTCCTGGAGAACACCTGTTACAGGTGAGTAACTACTCTTTATGGTTTGAGGGATATTGCTACCGCTGCAGACCTCAAAGAGGGGTAGCAGCAATGGTAGGGGGCACTCACTGAAGGCCGGTATCCTAGATGGCCACCTAGTGGTAATGCTAGTCCTGATTATGGTACATACTTGCGAAAAAGTCTTTATAAAATTACTCTTATTGCATAAAAGTAGACAACTATTCTCCGGGAACAAGCAAGAAGTCAATCCTCGCATATGGGTTTCAACGGCGCCAATGGAGTCCGCGCAGAAGCATCTCCCCAGCTTTCAAAGAAAGCCTTTGGGAGATGCACCATGCATGCGTGGTCCACTTCCTGACCAAGGGTGCCAGCTTGCCTCAGTCTCCTTTTTTCCACAGAGCTCTTCAGATGTTATCCAATTTCCCCAGAAAAAGTCTGATTTTATTCTCAAGTTTTGTCCAGTGGAAGAGAAGGTAAAGGAGCTCGAGAAGGAGCATGTGATCCTCTAGGCTCTCAAACTGCTGATCCCTCACAGAAGAAACATCAGGGTAGAAAGGTCTTCTACCAATGCCTGTGCCAGTATTACCCAGCCCAGCAGATGACTTAACTGAAGGTGCCAGCAGTGGGGGGAGAAGGGAGAAAGCTTTGAAGGCTCAGCCATCCCTGCCGCGCAAGCTGGGGCAGGTTTTTAATTGGCTCTTAAGAGCATAGCCAGCAGACTGCTGCCCGCTGGGGTACCCCTTCACATAGGGGGCGCGGCTCGTCCACTTCGCCCATAGGTGGCCCCTCATCACCTCAGATGCCTGGGTGCTGCAGATTGTCCAAAGCAAATATTGGCTGCATCTCTCCCAGTTGCCGCCTCCATACACCACAGAGGAATACCCAATGGACCGGTCTGCTACAGGAGGAAGTCTCGTTCTGTTATCTGATCTTGCTATCAAGCTAATTACTCCGGCTCAGGTCAGATGGGGCTTCTACTGCAGATATTTCCTGGGTTCCCAAGATGAACAGTGGGTTCAGGCTCATCCTAGATCTCCGGAACTTCTTTCATTTCCTGGCACGTGAGATGTTCAAGATGGTCTCTCTGGGGATGCTGCTCCCGTACCCTCTACAGGATGATTGGCTATGCTCCTTGGATCTAAAGGATGCGTGTACACACATCCTGATCCATCCAAATCACAGACGGTATAGAAGGACCCCAACTTATGTAGCTCCAACATTGATCATGACCTATGCAGAATATTTCCAACATACACAAAATATATACGGAACATACAGTAACTTAAAAATGCCATCAATTGTGAGAAAATGCCTTAAATTATGCCTTGTGGCAACAAAGCAAAGCTAATTCCCATTAACGATGGCTGGTGGAAAGGGAGACCAAAATGGAAATCATCTGCAAGCGTGAAGGTGGCCAAACCATCACCTCCATTGCTTGTGAACTTGGCTATGCACCATCGTCAGTCAACACCATCGTCAATCAACACCATCGTCAAAGATCTGCCCGCATAAGAGAGCATGCTAAAGGTACTGCTACGATGAAGGCAACAATAATCACTTAAACAGGAAAGGAGCCACTAGTGAGATGAAAAAATTGTCAATTTGGATGGAAGACCAGGCTCAAAAGCATGTTCCCCTAAGCCCACAGTTAGTCCAGGTCAAGGCTGAAAGCCTTTTTGAAGACATCAAGGCCAAGTAACTGGACGGCATTCAAATCTTTTCAGCCAGCAGGGGTTGGTTTCAGTGTTTCTGGAATCATGTAGGATTTCACAACTTGCAAGTTTCCAGAGAGGCTGCAAGTGATGATGCTTAAGCTGATAAGCAATATCCTGAGTGGCTAAAAAAAATTGACAGAACGTCTGAGACTGGCCTTTTCTACCATACAATGCCATCTAGGACGTGCATTTCAAAAGAGGAGAAGACCTTGCCCAGACACAAAGCTTCCAAGAGGGTTATGCTTCTGTTGGGGGGTAATGCATCCAGAACAAACAAGGTAATGCATCTGGACATCTACACATCAGAGAAGCCTCGTGCATTGAAAGGCATCACAAAGGTGAACTCTCCCTGTGCATTTCCAATCAAGTAAAAAGGCATGGGTAATCATACTCCTATTCAAGGATTGGTTTATGAATTGGGAAAGTAGTGTCAGGAAAATAATATCTTTCAAAATTCTGCTCATCTTAGACAATGCATCCAGCCATCCCATCCATCTCGACAACATCTCTCCAAGCGTTAAAAGTGGTCTACCCCCCTCCCCACAACACTACTTCCCTTTCGCAGCCGATGGACTAGAGAGCCATCTCCAACTTTAAGGATTACTATTTGAGACAAACGTTCACTCAAGCCATTGACGCACTTGACTCCAACCCTGAATTGACACTGCAAGAGTTCTGGCAAAAGTTTAACATCTATGAGGAAATAAAAAAATATATTGTTGTGGCCTGGGCCAAAGTGACAGACCTTTTATGCAAGGTGTCTAGAAGCAATTAACTCCATCTTGTGACAGATTTTCAGGGTTTCGAGGGCAATGAGTCATTTGAACAGATGGCTGCAAAACCTAAGCTTGTGGAAAAGCTTCAACTTGATGTGGACAAGCTGGTGGAGTCTCATGATGGCGTCAACTATCCAGTCTCATTTTGAGCCCACACAACAGCTGGAATTAATCTGGTCCCTCCTCAATACTGCTTTGGCCTTTCTACCAAAAGATTGCATGCAGCAGCTGGTAGCGGTGGTGGATGATGTGCAGCACCAATGTCACACAATGGCCCGAGGGATGCTGAGGGTCCTCTGTCACATGGCTGCCACAGTGCATGTCACCCCTTAGGCCCGTCTCTTCATGTGACAGACACTCAGTAGACCCTAATCATGCAGTGGAAGTAGGCAATGGGTCACCTTCGGGACAGAGTGGCAGTCACCGCTACCTTGGTGCAGTTCTTTGGTGGTTCGAGTCAGAGAATCTGCTGAAGGAACTCCCATTCCAGATGGCGCCCCCCCTCCCCCCAACAAGGTGCTTATAACAGACGCGTCCAAGTTCATTTGGGGAGCTCACCTGGACGGCCTGCGCACACAGGGCCTGTGCTCCGAGTAGGAGATCCTGCTCCAGATCAGTTTTCTCAAGCTTTGGGCAATAGTAAATGCCCTCCGAGCCTTCCGAGTGCACCTGGCCAATCAAGTGGTCCTGATCCAAGCAGACAACCAGGTGGCAATGTTATCTTCCATGAACAAGCAGGAGGGCAAAGGCTTGTACCTCCTCTGCTGGGAAGCCATTTGGTTTTGGAAGTTTGCCGTGTTCCCATGGAGTGACCTCTCTGCCCAACAAGCTCAGCATCCTGGTGGATCAGCTCAGCCAAGTCCTTAAGCCACACAAGTGGACTCTCAACAGGACTGTTGTGGAATGGATCTTTCAGGAATGGGGCCCTCCTGTGGTAGATATTTTTGCCATGGCACACAATGCCCAGGTGGGCCAGTTCTGCTCCCAAAGGCTGGCCAGCAACTGCCAGGCCTTTCTCCTCCACTGGAGGAAGGACTTGCTGTATGCATTCCCTCTGATACCACACGTGGCAAAAACTCTCCTGAAGCTCTAGGCCGCTGGGCTCCGTGATCCTCATCGCTCCCTATTGTCCTCGGCAACAATGGTTCCTACTGCTGTTGCAGCTGTCGTAGAGGGAGCCTCTCCGCCTGGGCTCTGCCCTAGACCTCGTTTCTCAGGAGGACAGAACCTTGTTACACCCTGTCTGCTCCTTGGCCCTCACGGCATGGATGCTGAGCGGGTAGTTCTCTCAGAATTCAGTCTACCCGAGGGTGTTACGAACATCTTTTTGGTGCCTCACAGGGACTCAACGTGCAAGGCCTATGCGCTTCAGTGCAGGAGGTTCGCCACCTGGGGCATGGGCAGGACACTGGGCCCCTTTTCTTGTGCTGTGGACCAGCTGCTGGAGTACCTCCTGTACCTCTCGGACTCGGACCTTAAGTCCAATTCCATGCATGTTCACCTCAGCGCGACTGAGGCATATCATCATGGCTCTGGGGGAGAAACCCATTCCGGCTCAGCCTCTTGTGGCTTGCTTCATGTGGGGCCTGCTCCTGTTAAAGCCTCCTCTCAAGCCCCCTATGGATCTCAACATGGTTCTCACCTAGCTAATGAGGGTTCCATTCGAGCTACTGGACTTTTGTCCCTTAAAATTCTTGACTCTAGAAGGTCCTGTTTTAGGTGGCAGTTTCGTCTGCCCAATGCAATGGTTAGCTCTAAACTTTGGTAATTTACCCGCCATATACCAGGTTTCACCAGAATAGGGTGGTTCTCCAAATGTACCCCTGATTTTTGCCAAAGATGATCTTTGCGTTTCACCTCAATCAGTCGATAGTTCTACTGACTTTCTTTCCCCAGCCTCACACTAACTGGGATGAGGCGATGTTGCATACTTTGGACTGCAAGTAGGCCATTGCCTTCTATTTGGAGCACACGAGGGCGCACCACAGGTCCACCCAGCTGTTCATTTCCTTCAATTCTAGTAAGCTGGGCTCTGCTATCTCAAAGGCTATGCTATTCCTCGGGCTCGCTGACTGCATCGCTCCTGCTTATTCCCAGGCTGGGCTGAGCCTTGAAGGTCATGTCGTGGCTCATGATGTCCATGCTATGGCTGCGTCAGTGGCCAACTTCCGCTCTGTTTCTTCAGAGGAAATCTGCAAGGCTGCTACATGGTCTTCGGTGCATACCTTCACAGCCTATTACTGTTTGGATGGGAATTCCCGATGGGACAGCAATTTTGGCCAGGCCGTGTTCCAGCATCTTTTTGTGTCTTAAAACAAACCCTTCAGGGTCGATGTCTGCTGAGGATGCTGAATCAGACGAGTCCCTAGAAGGACTACCCTGCTGCTGTTCTGGTTTCTCCAGTTTCGTTGCCCCTGTTGGATTGTTGATCTCCTCGGGTTCCGGTAGCTTGGGAGTCCCATACGTGAGGACTTATTTCCTGCTTGTTTACAGAGAAAGCATAGTTGCCCACCTGTAGCAGATGTTCTCCATGAACAGCAGGAATAAGTTCTTACAACCCTCCCACCTCCACGGAGAGTTGCTTTTGGCTCCTGCTATGTTATTAGACTGGAGAAGATGGCATTGCAAGTGGGAAGGCAGGCTCGCATGCAGTCACCTCCCAAAAGCTTCCTATGGAAGCTGGGATGCATTCCCGTGCAGGGCTCCATTGATGATGTCACCCATACATGAGGACTTATTTCTGCTGTTCATGGAGAACATCTACTACAGGTGAGTAACTATGCTTTTGATGAAATAAAATCCAGGTTTCTGACAAGTTTAAGATGAGGTCATTTTGAAACTGTAAGTTAAGTGAATATAGAGGAACTGTGGTTTCTTTGTTTCAGACCAACAAAAAGACTGGTAAGCTCATGATAAATCTCTACACGGACAAGGAGACCGGCAAATCAAAGGGAGAAGCCACAGTGTCTTTTGATGATCCTCCATCTGCAAAAGCAGCCATTGACTGGTTTGATGGTAGGAGACATTTTTGAGAGAACGTCAGTGTCATTTTGGTAAACGCTATGGCTGATTTGTAATTGCAGTAATTAAAATGAGTGTTCCTACACTGTTTTGAGCACCATGGATGTTTTGACTTGCTGGTCCAGAGATGAGATGGAATCATTCTGATCTTAAAGGAGAACCAGTGTGTGTTTTCTAGCTATGTATTTACTTCCACATCGAACTGCTTTAATTTATAAAATAATAACTTAAGCCCCAGCACTACTATCCTAAGAAATAAGCTGGTAACTCTGAAATGTATATCAAAACTGTAGGAAAAACTTGCATTTTAGAAACTGTGTGGTTGTCTATTGTGCAGTAGGATTCATTTTCTCTCTCCACTTCCCCACACATTGACGAGAAAAGAACAATAAATATGTGGTGAAGAATAAGGGACCACAGTAAAGAATGATGCTATACACAGTGTCTGGAACACTGGGGCACAATTGGAGCTGTGGGTCTTGCTGCAAGCCAAAATTAGTATGGACCAATCGGATATGATGTGGCAGAATAAACAGACTTGGTTCTGAATGTGTCTGCCTAGGATTGCCAGAGGTATTAGGCAGTTAATTTAAATGTTTAACATTACACATTATTTTTGAAGTAAGATATAGTCATGTAGGGGGAACTCTTGTCTTTTAATTGCAGTCTAAACCTGTATTGCACTGAAAAGGCTAATGGTAAATAGGACCATAATATCAGGATACAAACAATAAGTTTTGACTTTTTCCTATTCCAAATGTTAATTTTGTTTTGCTCTTTCCCTTCACGTGTATGAGGTGAGGATATCTTTCCTGTCAGACTTGTAATCTTTCTTTCTCTCACTGCCAACTAGATCTTAATTGTGCCAGAACTTAATTTTAATTTCTTTCAGGAAAGGATTTCCATGGAAATATTATAAAAGTTTCATTTGCAACGAGAAGACCTGAGTTCATGCGAGGAGGTGGCGGCGGTGGTGGTGGTGGTGGTGGCGGCGGTGGTCGACGGGGTGGAGGTACAGTTATTTATTTTTCTTCCCATTTAGGAAGAATTTCAGCTTTGAAAGGGAAAATCCTTGTTTAGTGTAATGCCATTCATGGGAAGATTTAAATTACACAACTAAAATTTATTGTAGTTTTCCCAAATGAGGTTCTCATTCTTAACCTGATACTTTCAGAGAGCAAGGAGCAGCTTGTATTCGCACTCATAGCTCCGTGTCTTTTTGAATTCAGTCACATTCTTAATTCTTTATTTAAATTTAACCTTGGTCACACAACTTCTAGCTTCATCAGTCTCCAATCAAAGCTCACATTCTTCTCACCCAACTACTCACTTCCGCACATCATGATGTTCACCCCTCTTCCTAGTGCTGATAAGGTTCTCAAGCCTCCCTAAACTGCTCAAGTCTGTACCCCATCTCAGTGCTATAATTTTGGCCATCAAGCAGACTGAGCACATATTTTGCTTAATACTCCCCCCGCTCCCTCCCACTGCGGTGCTTCCACTTGTTTCCAGACCCTCATAATTACAACTTTGCAGCCAGCATCCTCAGCCTTACCCGTTTCCTTTCTCCTACCTTCAAATCCTCCTACCATACTATTCAGCTTAGCATTTTCCTCCATTGGTTGGAACGTTTATCCCAATGCCTCCCTCATAAACAGCACTTTATATCCCCAAACGTATTAATGTTAGGACATTACCACTAAATGTGCATAAAAGTTCTCATTCCCCAACACTGTCACCAACACTGCATTGATCCTCTACCGTATCTGTGCCAAATCCTCTTGGGGTGTAATACCATTGGTATAACATTTTAAAACAATTCTCTATCATATTACTCGCCACCCCTTCACTATTCATTCATATACCCATTCCCCCTCTTTATCCCCCATTACACCCCAAATCCTTCTCCCACCTACAGTAACTTGAAAACCCATTTATTTATTATTTATTTATTTATTTAACATTTTTTATATACCGCCTTTCAGAATCTCAAGGCGGTTTACATGGAAGAACTCCTCAGTTATATACAGGTTTACATATACAGCAATGTTTACGGAGTTTACATTTAACTATTTACATAAAGTTTGTGGTCTGCTTGGAGCCTAGGGTTCGGAGTGTTAGGTGGTGGCAGTCCATTACAAGGATGGTGGGGTATAGAAGTATTCCATAAATAGGTGCGTTTTCAAGAGCTTCCTGAAGGTAGAAACGTCTGTGGTTGCTCTCAGTGGTTGGGGTAGGGAATTCCAGAGAGCAGGTGTGTAAAGTTCGAAGGCTCTCTTTAGAGTATTCTGGGATATTCCTGTGTTGGATCTGAAGCTTGCAAGTGAGTCTTGATGCTGTGTTCTTCGTGATCTGTTGTCCGGAGTTTTTTGGATTAGCTCCTTTAGGCAATCGTCCGATTGGTTATGTTGAATTTTGAATGCCAGCATTGTTTTTGTATCTTATTCTGAAGATGATGGGAAGCCAGTGAAGGGATTCGAGGATGGGGGTGATGTGGTCATGTTTGCTGGATCTTGTTAGACGGGCTGCTGCATTCTGTGTTAGCTGTAAGGTATGGATTGAGCTTTTTGGTAGGCCATGTAGGATTAGGTTGCAGTAGTCGAGGCGTGGTGTGATAAGCGCTTGACACACAGTTCGAAAATGGTTCTGCTCAAGTAGGGGACGTAGGTTTTTCAAGTATTTCATCTTGTAGTATATTTTGGAGGTGGTCTTGCTGATGTGGGACTGTAGACCACTTAACGCTCCGAACCAGATCAATCCTCATTTTTTACAGGGATTGATCTGGTTCTAATTGTTATGTTTGGGGGTTTGAATGTGGAGTTCTTTGTGACGATAAGGGAGGAGTGGCCTAGTGGTTGGGGCAAGGTACCACAGGCCAGAAGGTCGGTGGTTCAAATCCCACTAGAGGACAGCAACTTTGGGCTGGAAGGACTGGGGTTTCTAGTCCCACAGGTGCTCCTTGTGGTCTTGGGCAAGCCACTTAACCCTCCATAACCCATGTTCCCTGTAAGTATTAGTGTATGTGTCTTATATCCCCTTGTGTTAAATGTATCCCCCAACCGCTTTGACCTGGTGAAAAGCGGGATATAAATGCAGCTAAATAAATAAGGGCTTCCAATTTTTTTATAGTTGATCTCAAGGTTCTTTGATATTAACCATTCAGTTATTGCTTTCATACAGGATGAAATGGTGGAGTAATCGGGATTCTTTGTGTCTAGTGTGGTGTAGATCATTAGGTCATCCGCATATAGTTGGTAGTGAATGTTGTAGGCTTGTAGTATTTTGCAAACTGGTTGTAGGTACAGGTTGAATAGTAAAGCTGAGAGGGACGATCCTTGGGGAAGGCCTTGTTTTGGTGAGAAGGGTCTCGATACATTGTAATTTATCTTGACTTGGGATTTCCTGTCGGTAAGGTCAGAGCAGAACCACGCCAGGGGCGTGCCACTTACTCCTATTTCAGTTAGCCTGTCTAGTAGAGTGTAGTGATTTATTGAGTCGAAGGCAGCTGTTATGTCGATGAAAATGAGGACAAAGCCATTCTTGATGTCTTTGGTTCCTTTTATTACTGTGTTCAGAAGGGAGGTCAGTAGGGTCTCGACTCTGTGGTGTTCTCGGAACCCGTGTTGAGGGTCGAGTGGGGCAGTAGCGTCTACATGGTCTTGGAGCTGGTATTGTACAGTTTTCTCAATCAGCTTGGATAATAAGGGGATGCTGGATATGGGTTTGTATGAAGCTGGAGAGGTTGGGTCAGAGGTGTTGTTTTTCAGTAGTGGTCTGATGGATGAGTTCTTCAGGGAAGGAGGCATGGTTCCCTGTGAAAGGGAGGAGTTACTTATCTTGCAGAGTGTTGGGGCTAGTTCTTGCACCATTGCCTTTATCCAGGGGGCTGGGCATGGGTCAAGCGGTGAAGTGGAGGATGAACACCATAATTTTATGCTGACTGCCATAAGAGTCACTTGGGTCTTCTCCCTGTCCTTTAAAAATGGACTACTATAATCACTTCTGTATGAACATTGAGAAAGACAATGGAAAATTTTTATCCTCACCAACTCTAAATTTAGTAAAATCATCATCCACTTTCATCTGACAAAAATGGTGGTGCTAATGTTTGAGAGATGAAAGGTTTTTGTTTTTGTGGTGTTTGTTTTAATGGACATTAAAGTACTTTAATAATCTCCTCTGGCTTGAGGCTTCTATGGGGGTGGTTTGTATTTTTCTGGTACATTAGCCTGGATTTGAATAGTGCTCCTTCTGTAGCCCTATTCAGATCAGGTTTAAAAAACCACCTCTTCGAGGCTGCTTTTGGATCCTGATGCCTCTCACTCTCTTGTTCACAACATATGTGGAGTGGAGGACCTCATTTGTGTTCATCAGGGAATAGAGTTTAGTTATGCCACCCCTCATTTCGAAGACTGTACCTCCACTAGTAGTTACTCACTGGAGAGACCTTGCTGAGACCTGATATTAACCTGAAACTACTGATAAGTCGCCACCCCTATCTCATATTCAGGCTGGAGATAGTGATACAAGAGAAATGCTCCATCTTCCACAAATTGCCTCGGACATTGAGGATCAAATTGCTCCCATCCTATATAAGTTTTTCCCACATCCTATGGGCAAACCTCCAACTATACCGCAGTGGGATGTTCCATGTTATCCTTCTTGTACTCGGCTATTGCTTCTTCCAGTATTTCCATATTAAATTATGGGACCTAAACGGGTTCCCTCCTCCTTCACCAATTTCCCATGGCCTATCAACCCATCGCTGATGTCACAAAGGGACTCTCCCCACCTCAGTGTGCTCAATTTGAACCTATGATGGCTCCAGGAACAAACAAGAAGTCAGTCTTCAGATATGGGTGACATCGGCACTGACTGAGCCTGGCGTGGAACACTCCCAAGCATCCAATAGGAATGCTTTTGGGAGCATTCAGCCATGCATGCATGACTGCCTAAGTACTGTCAAAAGTATTCTGTTGCCTTCCCATTGACCAATTTGACTCTCCTTCAATTCCAGTTTTCTTTACTAGTTTTATTTTCTTTAAAAAAAAATTTATTTTTTCTTTTGAGGCCTAGAGCCTCCCTGGGCACCATTGCCCAATTTGATTTTGCCTCCATACTATTTCCAAACATGGAGAAACCCCCCAGTGGGTTTAAGAAATGCTCAGTTTGTCTTGCTGGTCTCCCCCAATCCCAACTTTGTCACCTTCAACGTATTCAAAATGCTTCGTGTCCTTTCCCGTGCTTCACGGTTCGATCATGTCACCCCTCTGTTAATACATTTTCATTGGCTTCCTGTTGTCTTTCGTGTTCAGTTTAAAATTCTTATTTTTGTTCACCGGGTGATCCATTCAGGTATCCCCCTGTATCTTGCCAGCCAGGTTCACCTTCATACCCCTCATCGTCCTCTCCGCTCTATTCATGCTAACCGTATTTCTCCAGGACCAAGCAGGAAGTCAGTCCTCACTTATGGGTGATGTCGGCGCCGACGGAGCCCTCGCGGAGCAATTTTCCCCAGCTTTCAAAGAAAGCCTTTGGGAATTGCAGCGCGCATGCGCGGTCCTCTTCCCGCCCAAGGGTGCCATCTTAGCCAGTCTTCTTTTTTCCGCGGAGCCCTACAGACGTACCCGTCCTGTCCCCGCGAAAAAGTTGATATTTCTTCATAATTTATCCTTTTCTCCGGTCTTTTTCCCGCCCGGACTCGCGACGCCGGTCACGAGTCCTCTTCTTTTTTCGGTTTTTCTGACTTAGTCAGCTTTCGTTTTCGGTTTTTCCCTGGCAGCCCGGTCCTTTGACCTCGCCGGGGCCCTTTTTCCCCCGATGGCTGCCAGTGGTTTCAAGCGGTGTGGTCAGTGTGACCGGAATATGTCACTGACTGACACACACGACTTTTGCCTCCGCTGCCTGGGCCCGGATCATGAAGAAATGATCTGTGGGCCCTGCGGCAAAATGTCCTCCAAAGCGTTGAGAAGTCGGCGGCATCAGCGGGATAGGATCTTCGCTGACCCCAGCCGTACCCGGACCTCGTCGGAGGCCTCCGCGTCCAAAGGTTCCAGCTTGGACCGTCGCCGGAGTTCCTCCGACAGGGGTTCTCCCTCCGGGGACCATCGGCGTAAGGTGAAACCCGCGAGGGCGGCGTTGGTGGACGCTCCTGGCTCCGCGAGGGCCAGGTCGCATAGCCCCGATAGCCGTCCCGGGTCCTTGGAGAAGGAGCACCTCACGAAGCGACCTCGCCTGGAGTCTGAGCTGCCTGCTCGGGTAAGTCCTATGGTCCTCCTGGACTCGCCTCCGCGACAGCCGACGTCAGGCCCGACGCCGTCGGGGCCCGAGTCGGGGGCTGCTGGGTCACCTGAGCTCGGACTCAGGTTGACGGCCTTGGAGAGCAGACTGTCTGCCTTCATGGACCAGCAGCGGGCACTGCTCGCTGGCGCCGCTGCCCCGACCGCCGGGACGTCGACGTCTAAGTCGACCCCGGAGACCGAGCCGATCCTTGAGTCGATGCGAACTCGAGTCGATCCTCGGTCGAGGTCACCCTCGGCCTCCCGTTCGGGACCGAGGTCGCCGACGCCGACTCCCTCGGCGTCGGGGCGGCAGGCGCCGCGCCCTGCCCGGGCCGACCCCACCGAGTCCTCGTCGGAGTCGGTCTGGGAGTCTGAGGAGGAAGAGTCGCCTGATTCTTTCCGGACTCGGTGTGTCCCCTCGGACTCACCGGAGTCCGAGCCTCGGAAGCAGTCCCCCCCGGAGGACGCCCGGTTCTCGGACTTCGTCAGGGATATGGCCAAGGCTTTGGCCTTCCCTGCGGACCCCGAGGAGGAGCCTCGAGCCGAAGAGCTCGACGCCCTCCAGTATGACTCTCCCGCCAGGGAACACTTTACTGTACCGGTTCCTCCCATGCTGGAACGACTACTCTTCCGCATGTGGGAGAGTCCGGCCACCTCGCCGGTCCTGAGCAAGCGGGTCGATTCTATCTATCGAGTCCGCAAGAGCCCTGGCTTCCAAAAAGCACAGCTACCACACCATTCCATGGTAGTGGAATCGGCCATGCATCGTCTTAAGAGCCAGAAGATGCACTCCTCGGTGCCTCCTGGCAGGGAGGCCCGTAACCTGGATGGCCTTGGTAAGAAGTGTTTCCAGGGCTCTATGCTTGCGTGTCGTGTCCAGACCTACCAGCTATACATGGGCATGTATCTCCGAGACCTGGCTAAAGAGCTAGCCGGATTCTCCGCTGGTTTGTCCGAGGAACCCTTGCGGAGGTTCCTGGCCTTGTCCACTGGCATTCGGGAATGCTCAAAGTTCATATCCCGAGCAGCCTATGATGGCTTTGAAGCATCGGCTCGAGTGGCCGCAGCCGGCATCGGTGCCCGCCGACAGGCTTGGCTTCAGTCGTCTGACCTTGAGCCCTGGGTGCAGGACAAGTTGGTCGATGTCCCCTGCCGAGGCGAAAACCTCTTTGGCAAGCCCATGGCTGATAAGGCTGCACAAATTGAGACGGAGACTCTCACCAGGACTAGGCTTTCTAGGAAGACCTCCGCCCCTTCCCAGAAAAAGAAGGGCTCGGGAAAGAAGTCCTTTAACCCGAGGAAGGCGGCTGCCTACAAACAATACCCCCATTATCAGGCCCCTGCAGCTCCCCAACAGGGCCAGCAGGCCAAGGGACGGGGTAACGGGTCCCGTAGGCAGCAAGCCCCCAAGCCTGCACCACAAGCCCCTGCTCAGCAGGGTGGGGGCTTTTGACTCCTTAAGCATAGCCTCTCCCCCCCCCCCCCCCCCGCTGGTTCCTCCCAGCACCGGAGGCCGGCTGGTTCACTTCGCCCACAGGTGGTCCGGCATCACCGCAGATGCCTGGGTGCTTCAGGTCGTGAGAGACGGATATCTTCTCCACTTCCACCAGATCCCTCCCTCCTACTTTCCGGGAGAACCTCCACGACCCCCTCTGCACAGGGAACTACTCCTTCAGGAGTTAGCGGGTCTTCTGCAGGAGCAGGCGGTGGAACCGGTGCCCCACCACCTGAGGGGTCAAGGCTTTTATTCCAGGTACTTTCTAGTACCAAAGCGGACAGGGGGCCTCAGACCCATCCTGGACTTGCGCAACCTCAACAAGTTCCTTGTGCGGGAGAAGTTCAAGATGCTTACCCTTGGAATCCTTCTGCCCTACCTCCAGCAGGGAGATTGGCTATGCTCCTTAGATCTAAAGGATGCCTACACACACATCCTCATCCACCCAAGCCACCGCCAATACCTAAGGTTTGTGGTGGCAGGAAATCATTACCAGTACAGAGTACTGCCCTTTGGCCTGTCCTCCGCTCCGCGGGTCTTCACAAAATGCCTCGCGGTGGTGGCGGCCCATCTCCGGCTTCACGGCCTCTATGTCTTTCCGTACCTCGACGACTGGCTCATCAGAGCAGCGTCCGCTCCGGAGGTCACCAACGCCACACGCCGCACGGTGACTCTTCTGCAGCACTTGGGCTTTGTTATAAACTTCGCAAAGTCCACTTTGCTCCCCTCACAGGATCTCGAGTTCATCGGCGCAAGGCTGCACACTCCTCAGGCACGAGTGTTCCTACCGCTCGACAGGGCTCAACGGCTCATGGACCTAGCCGACCGTTTTCGCAGCCAGCCCCTGGTCTCCGCCAGGCGCTTCCTGAGACTACTCGGCCATATGGCTTCCACCGTCCATGTGACCCCCAATGCTCGCTTGAATATGCGGCCGGCTCATTGGTGTCTCCGCAAGCAGTGGCAACAGGCCACAGGCGGCCTAGCGGACCTAGTGCGCGTCTCCGAGCCGCTGGCCTCGTCTCTTCAGTGGTGGCTTCATCGGCCGAACCTAGTGCTCGGCATGCCTTTTCAGCCACCTCAGCCGGCCCGGGTGCTGACGACAGATGCATCCCTCCTGGGCTGGGGAGCACATTGCCAAGGGGCATGTACTCAAGGTCTCTGGAACACGTGGGAGTCTGCTCAGCAGATCAACTTCCTGGAGCTCAGAGCGATCCGCTTGGCTCTCAGGGCCTTCTCCCACCTGACCTCTCGCCAGTCCGTCCTTGTCCAGACGGACAATCAAGTTGCCATGTTCTACGTGAACAAGCAGGGGGGCACGGGCTCCTTCCTTCTCTGTCGGGAAGCAAGCAAGCTCTGCTCTTGGGCCGTCAGTCACGGAATTCTTCTCAAGGCAGTTTATCTCCCAGGCCAAGAAAATTGCCTGGCGGACAAACTCAGCAGGATCCTCCAGCTGCACGAGTGGCGCCTGGATCCCTTGGTAGTTCAGAAATTCTTTCTAAAGTGGGGCCTCCCCACGATGGATCTCTTTGCCAGTCCTCACAACCGGCAACTTCCTCGCTTCTGCTCTCGTCAGCCACACCCCCTTCGAGTTGCGGCGGACGCTTTTCTACTCTCATGGTCGGGGAGCCTTCTGTACGCTTTCCCTCCCATCCCGCTAGTCTCCCGGACTCTTTTCAAGGTTCTCCGAGACAAAGCCTTCATGATCCTGGTGGCCCCTCGCTGGCCCAGACAGCCGTGGTTTCCACTCCTGCTGCAATTAGCGGTAGAGGATCCATTCCCTCTGGGGTTACAACCGGATCTCCTCACTCAGGATCAGGGGTCTCTGCTACACCCCAACCTCAGGTCTCTCAACCTAATGGCCTGGCTGCTGAGAGGGTAGTCCTTGCTCCCCTTCTCCTGCCGGCAGAGGTGGAGGAGGTCGTCTTAGCTTCACGACGACCTTCTACCCGAAAATGCTACGCCCTTAAATGGCGTCGTTTTTCCGTTTGGTGTACCCAACAGTCTCAGGATCCCTTCTCCTGCCCGGTGTCGGTGATCTTGCAGTACTTGCTATACCTCTCTAATCTGGGACTTAAGTCCAACTCCGTCAAAGTTCACCTCAGTGCTCTTTCAGCACATCATGTGCCGGTGGACGGCAGACCTCTTTCCAACGACCCTCTCGTAGCGAGGTTTCTCCGGGGTCTCCTTCTACTTAAACCACCTCTGCGCCCGCCAGCGCCTGACTGGGACCTGAATGTGGTTTTGCAGCGGATCACCTGTCCGCCTTTTGAACCTATGGCTGCCTGTTCTCTCCGTTTTCTTTCTTGGAAAACATTGTTCTTGATAGCCCTCACTTCCGCTAGACGCGTAAGTGAATTGCAGGCCCTCGTGTCTGATCCCCCTTACACTCGGTTCTACAAAAATAGGGTAGTCCTACGGACTCACCCAAAATTTCTTCCAAAAGTGGTATCCCCTTTTCATATCAATCAGGAGGTGGTACTTCCAACCTTCTTTCCCAGACCACACTCCAGCCGAGCTGAAACGGTCCTCCATACCCTGGACTGTAGAAGGGCATTGAACTTCTACCTTGACCGTACGCGGGAGCACCGTAAAGCTGCTCAGCTTTTTGTGTCTTTTGACCCCAATAAATTGGGGCTCCCGGTCTCCAAGCGTACTCTGTCCATCTGGGTTGCGGACTGTATCTCTTGGGCTTATGGGGCAGCCGGACTCTCCTTGGAAGGTCGAGTCACGGCTCATTGTGTTCGGGCAAAGGCCACGTCAGTGGCTTACCTCCGCTCTGTTCCGCTGGCAGACATCTGCCGGGCCGCTACTTGGTCTTCGAGCCAGACTTTTGCGGTCCATTACTGTCTCGAGAGGGAGTCCCGCAGGGACAGTGCTTTCGGACAGGCAGTCCTCCGTAATCTCTTTGAGGTCTGAGCAACTCCTACCCTCCATCCCGGATGTGGGCTACCGGTGGGTAATCATTCAGCGAAGATTCTTTCCTTCTGTGCTGCTGAGCTAGAGGGAGCTCTTTTTTTGTGCTTAGGGTGTCCGGTAGCCTTAAGCTTGGGAGTCCCATAAGTGAGGACTGACTTCCTGCTTGGTCCTGGAGAAAGCGTAGTTACTCACCTGTAACAGGTGTTCTCCAGGAGCAGCAGGAATCAGTCCTCACAACCCTCCCTCCTCCCCTTGGAGTTGCAATCGTCTGCTTTAGTTTTTTTTTGCAAATTTTTATGCTGTCTTTTTTAGCTATGTCATCTGACTGGCTAAGATGGCACCCTTGGGCGGGAAGAGGACCGCGCATGCGCGCTGCAATTCCCAAAGGCTTTCT
Organism: Ichthyophis bannanicus; assembly: GCA_033557465.1. Classification (NCBI taxonomy): domain Eukaryota; kingdom Metazoa; phylum Chordata; class Amphibia; order Gymnophiona; family Ichthyophiidae; genus Ichthyophis; species Ichthyophis bannanicus. Next base: position 251,431,895 of record CM066042.1, on the reverse strand, counting down.
TTGAAAGCTGGGGAAAATTGCTCCGCGAGGGCTCCGTCGGCGCCGACGTCACCCATAAGTGAGGACTGATTCCTGCTGCTCCTGGAGAACACCTGTTACAGGTGAGTAACTACGCTGTTTCTACCCTCCCCCTCCCAAGCGCACCTAGAATCTACTCGGTCTTCCGCTTTCTTTTTTCTTGGTCCAAGGCTCTGGAACTCCCTTCCCCCCTCTCTACGTCTAGAAACCTCCTACCTGTCCTTTAAAGCTAACCTCAAAACCCATCTCTTCTTTTATGCCTTTAACCTTCCTTTCCCGGCCCCGTCTTCCCCCCCCCCCCCCCCTAGGCCTATGACAGCATACCCCTACCCCTGTCTTATATTGTTTTCTATGTTGTTGCCGTCCTCTTCTCTTTTCCCTTTTGTTACCCATCTTTACCCCCCAATCTGTTTCTCTGTTTCTATCCCTTTTTTCTTTGATTCTATGGCGTTCCTTTTCTGGCTCTCTTTCGCAGCTCTCTCTCTTTTTAACATTTTTTTAAAATTGATTTTATGTATTGTGAACAGCCCAGATGCTAATTGTATTGGGTGGTATATAAAGTTTTAATAAACATAAACATAAAGTGCTCCAACACAATTTCTGACACTGATGAGCATTCCTGGTGCCTCAAATGTTTAGGCCCACAGGTGCTCCTTGTGGTCTTGGGCAAGCCACTTAACCCTCCATAGCCCATGTTCCCTGTAAAATAGTTATCTCCAAGTTATAATGCCCTGTTCAATGTAATTTCAGTTTGTTCAATGTAAACCGCACTGATGCAGAATAGCGCGGTATATAAGAGAATGCAAATAAATAAATAAATAATGTCACGTCCTGCCTCCTGTCTCCATATGACTTCCAGAGGTCGGAAGAATTACAGACTTAGCTCCTTTGGTGCACTCCTTGGGGGCATCGACTCAGTTGAAAGCATCCCATGCATCCAAGTCTCATTCAGCACAGGCAAAGCGTTGTTTGGAGTCGCCAGTTCTGAAAAAGACATAGACTTCAGCATTAAGGTCATCGACATCCAGATCGGTGTCTTCTGATGCAGTGTGTCTGCATCGGCATAGTCATTCAACCATCATTCAAAGCAACCCAGGCGGGAAGTATCACCCTCCAAAGCCATTCAGGGGTCCGGAGCTGCCCCCGATACCGGCATCGGGAGTTGTGGACCACACAGGTTCCATCGCTGAACGACCGGGTTATCGCTTTCGAGCAGAACTTTGCTAACTCTTAGTAGTGATAGAGCTAATAACATAGACTGCTTCGCTGCCAGTACTGGTTCCACCAATACCTTCGATGACCACGGAACTCAGCATTGTTCCGCAGGCGTCCCCCGCGTCTCATTCGGTGGATCAATCGATGCAGAGGCCCTGGTACCACCGATTCAAACACCTTTGACGTCCAAGCAGCTTTCTGAACACTGAAGGTAGCGAACATCTCATAGAGATTTTCGATTTCCTTCTGGACACAGACTCTGAGGAGGTATCAGAGGCAGACTCTATCAAGTATACAATACTCTTAGGGATGTACCATTGGATTCTTCGCATCCTTGTGAACATTGATGCTCACCATCCAAGGACATGTCTTTTCAGGACTTCATTAAAAACATGGCGGCAGCTCTCGGTGTTTCAGTGGCTACGGAAATGGAGCTGAGAGCTGAAGAGCTCGATATACTCCAGTACCCTTCAGCACCGAAAGAGGCTGCTACCCTTCCGGTGCATAACACTTTAAAGAACTTGATGGTTTGAATGTGGAAGGCCCCCATGTCGACTCCAGCAATAAGCAAGAGGCTCAACACCCTTTATAGGGTTCCTCCCTCACCAGTGTTTCAAAAGCCACAACTCCCCCACCATTCTATGGTGATGGAGTCTGCAATGAGGAGAATCAAATGCCAGAAGAATCACTCCTCAGTGCCTCCAGGTAGGGGAGGCTAGGACTCTCGAAGAATTTGGCAGGAAAACTTTCCAGGCCACTATGCTGGCCTCCAGAATAGACTCATATAAGATCTATATGGGTATGTTCCTTAAGGATGTAACAAGGGACCTCTCAGAATTCACCTTCCTTTTGCCCCCTGACAAACAGGCGGCTCATCAGGTCTTAGAGACTTGTGCCCAAAACATATCTAAGTTCCTGATAAGAGCAGCATTCAATGCTTTTGAGGCTAACAGCAGATCTGCAGCAGCCTGCATAGGAGTCAGAAGAACAGCATGGCTACACGCATCATACCTGGATCAGTGGGTCCAGGATAAGCTGATTAATATTCCAGGTAATGGGGAGAGCCTCTTTGGCTGAAGTGGAGAGAAAAGGCTGGTGAGATAGAGACAGATGATCTCACCATGAAGAGGCTGTCAAGAAAGACAGCCCACTCTTCAAAGAAAAAAGCTCCCATAACAAATCTTTTCTTCCCTATCAGGCCTATTCTGCCTATGCTGGCCCACAACAACAACATAGGTTTCCTGGCTGTTTCTGTCCTGGTTGCCTAAGGTTACCAAACCTCAGCCTGCACTAACTACTCAACCCTCTCAGAGTTTTTGACTCCTTCATAAAGAGCATGGCCAGTTATCCCATTAATCTCCCTCCTCCCCCCATGATTCCAGGAAGGTTAGTGCACTTTACACACCACTGGATCACCATTACCTCTAAGCCCTGGACCCTACACCTGGTCACTCAGGGTCTACAACTAAAATTCCAAACCTGTCCTCCCACTCATTTTGTAGAACAAACCAATCTGGATCCCCTTCAGTCCTCTTTGCTTCAACAACAAATTCTCTCACTTCTGAAGCAAGGAGCCATCGAGGAGGTATTCTCTGCCCAAGAAGGCCTGGGATTCTACTCCAGATATTTCCTGATCCCAAAAAAGACAGGAGGTCACAGGCCTATATTAGATCTTCGAAATCTCAATAAATTTCTCATCAAAGAAAAATTCAAGATGATTTCTCTGGGCACCCTTTTACCATACCCTCAGCAAAATTATGTTCTCTGGATCTAAAGCAGGGGTCTCAAACACGCGGCCCGCGAGAGACCTTTGTGCGGCCCGCGATGCATAGGGGGAAAAAAAAAACCACCCCGGCTTCTGCTGCTGCTGCCGCCGCTGCCGTGGCCGGCAATAGCAGCAATATCGCAAGTCCCGCGGGCTCCGCTCCCCTCCCCCCCCTTCCTTCCTGCTTGCTTGCCTGCCAGTTCTCCGCTTCTGCTTCGGCTTCGCCTTTCAGAGCCGCGAAGGGAGAGCTTCTCCCTCGTGACTCTGTTCAGCCCGCTGGGGCAGATGGGAAATTTCCCATAAGCCCCAGCGGGCTGAACAGAGTCGCGGGGGAGAAGCGCTCCCGTCGCGGCGCAGAAAGGCGAATCCGAAGCGGTGAACAGGCAGGCCAGCAGGAAGGAAGGAAGGAAGGGGGGGGGGGAGCAGAGCCCACGGGACTTGCGATATTGCTGCTATTGCCGGCCACGGCAGCGGCGGCAGCAGCAGCAGCAGAAGCTGGGTTTTTTAAAAGTTTAATTTTCCCGGGGGGGGGGGGAGGGAGGGAGGGAGCAGGACTTGATGGGGGGGAGTAGGACTGGGGGGGGAGAGCAGGACTTGATGGGGGGGGAGGGACGGACGGGGGGGGAGAGCAGGACTTGATGGGGGGGGGGGAGAGCAGGACTGGGGGGGAGCAGGACTTGATGGGGGGGAGCAGGACTTGATGGGGGGGAGAGCAGGACTTGATGGGGGGGAGCAGGACTGGGGGGCAGAGCAGGACTTTATGGTGGGGGGAGAGCAGGACTTTATGATGGGGGGAGCAGGACTGGGGGGGGGAGCAGGACTTGATGGGGGGGGAGCAGGACTGGGGGGGGAGCAGGACTTGATGGGGGGGCAGAGCAGGACCTGGGGGGGGGAGCAGGACTTGATGGGGGGGAGCAGGACTGGGGGGGGGGAGCAGGACGGGGGGGGGAGCAGGACTTGATGTGTGGCTGGGGGGGGGAGCAGGACTTGATGTGTGGCTGGGGGGGTAGTACTGAAAATGGGGTGATGGGGGTTAGGACTGGTAATGGACAGATGGGGGTTAGGACTGGAGGTGGTCTGATTAGGGGGCTAAGACTGAAATGGGGTTATGGGGGGGCTAAGAATGAAGATAGGGCGATGGAAGGGTTAGGCTTGGAAGTGGGCTGTTGGGGGGCTTAGGACCGATAATGGGCTAGGGGGGGGGCTAGAACTGGTAATGGACTGGGGGGGGTGCTATGACTGGAAATGGGCCGAGTAGAAGAGGGAGCTTGAACTGCAAATAGCTGATGGGGACAGGGTCTTGGAATGGTAATGGGCTGAGTGGAAGGGGGCTTGGAATGGAAATGGGCTGATGGGGAGGGGGGCTTGGACAGGAAATGGGCTGTGCGGGGCGGGAGCTAGGACTGGAAATGGGCTGATGAGGCGGGGACTAGAAGGGAGCGGATGCTGGGTGGGGCAGGAGCTAGAAGGGAGTTGATGTTGGGGGACGATTAGAATGGGATGGGGCTGGGAGAGTGAAATGGAGAGGGGAAATATATTTTGTGTGGGAGGGAAGAAAAATCTACAATTGGCCGGGTATTGGGAGAGTAAGTGGGGATTGAGGATGGAGGGGTAAAATTTGAGTGGATGAAATAGGAATGAGGAAAGAGCAAAAGGAGAATGATTAGTATGTTAAAGCAGATGTAGAGAGAATGGAAAAACTAGGAAAGAAGAAAGGACAAATGGACAGCAGACGATGGAGAGTTAGCAGAAGACACAAAGAAACCAGAAGAAAGTGAATGGAACAATTGCAACTGAAAAAAAAAATGCACAAAAGGTAGAAAAATATCTCTTTATTTTGAATTTATTAACTGAAATATGTCAGCTCTTGGAAATGTGCATCTTTAACGTCTGCACTTTATTTAATACAAGAGGAAATCAATGTATAGTTTTATTTCTACAGTGTTGTACATTCTAAGTTTGGCTTTTGGGGTTCCCAGTTTAATTGTCTTCCTGTTTCTAAATTGTGATTCCTTGTTTGGTGATGGTGTATGTTCTGCATGTGTAACTGAGCTGAGGTATTCTGTTTATGTAATTCCTATTTGACATTGCCACTTGTTCTCTTTCCCGAGTAGGTCATGTATTGTTGTTCTCTGAAATGTGTTGATTTAATATTTGCAGTGTTGCCTTTTGATAGTTAGGGTATGGTGCTTTGTGAGTCCTGGTAGTGCTGTTAGGACACGGCAGGTTTGCTATGGGTTCTAAATGAGCAGTGTTTCTAGTAGTTCCTAATGTGCCTGGCGGTTGGCACTGGTTTATAGTAATGTAGAAATCTTTTAGTCTTTCTTTATCCATACACTCATTAAGAGGCATGTTTACTAAAAGTTAGTGTATGGTAACATTATGCAAATATTTATGCAAATGATGCCCTTATGCAAATGAGGCCTGCGTCTTGTGCGGCCCCCGGGTTACTCTACAAGTCCTCATTTGGCCCTCAAAGCAATTTGAGTTTGAGACCCCTGATCTAAAGGATGCTTACACTCACATCCTCATTCACCCAGACAACAGGAGTTTCTTCAGGTTTGTGTTTCAAAACAACCACTATCAATACCGAGTCCTCCCATTCAGACTGGCCTCAGCACCCAGAGTCTTCACAAAGTGTTTAGCCGTGTTTGTGGCCTACCTAAGAACTTTGAGGCTCTTTCTGTTCCCTTACTTAGACGATTAGCTGCTAAGGGCAGACTCCACTTCAGCAGTTGTCTCTGCTCTGCATCAGACCATTTATGTCTTACAGGAATTGGGTTTTGTCATAAACTATCCAAAATCACATCTCAGCCCAACTTGGGACCTTGAGTTCATAGGACCTCGCTTAGATATAAGAAGCAGAGCCTTTCTTCTAGAGGACAGACGTCTCTGTCTCGTGGCCTTAGCCACACAGGTTCAGTAGTAACCATCAGTTCTCCAGGACCAAGCAGGAAGTCAGTCCTCACATATGGGTGACGTCGGCGCCGACGGAGCCCTCGCGGAGCAATTTTCCCCAGCTTTCAAAGAAAGCCTTTGGGAATTGCAGCGCGCATGCGCGGTCCCCTTCCCGCCCAAGGGTGCCATCTTAGCCAGACAGTTTCGTTTTCGGTTTTTCGCTGGCAGCCCGGTCCTTTGACCTTGCAGGGGCCCTTTTTCCCCCGATGGCTGCCAGTGGTTTCAAAAAGTGTGTTCAGTGTGACAGAAATATGTCACTCACTGACACACACGATAATTGCCTCTGCTGCCTTGGCCCGGATCACGAAGAACTGATCTGTGGGGCCTGCAGCAAAATGTCCTCCAAAGCGTTAAGGAGTCGGCGGCATAAGCGGGAACGAATCTTCGCTGATCCCACCCGTACCCGGACCTCGTCGGAGGCCTCGGCGTCCAGAGGCTCCAGCTCTGACCGTCGCCGGAGTTCCTCCGACAGGGGTTCTCCCTCCGGGGACCGTCATCGGAAGGTGAAACCCGCAAGGGCGGCGTCGGTGGACGCTCCTGGTTCCGCGAGGGCCAGGTCGCAGAGCCCCGATAGCCGTCCCGGGTCTTTGGAGAAGGAACGTCTCCCGAAGCGACCTCGTCTGGAATCGGAGTTGCCTGCTCGGGTAAGTTCTGTAGTCCTCCTGGACTCTCCTCCGAGGGGTCCGACTTCGGGGGCTGCTGGGTCACCTGAGGTCGGACTCAGGTTGACGGCCTTGGAGAGCAGACTATCTGCCTTCATGGACCAGCAGCGGGCACTGATCGCTAGCCTCGCTGGCGCCTCTGCCCCGACCGCCGGGGCGTCGACGTCTAAGTCGACCCCGGAGACGGAGCCGATCCTCGAGTCCATGCGGGCTCGAGTCGATCCTCGGTCGAGGTCACCCTCGGCCTCCCGTTCGGGACCGAGGTCGTCGACGCCGACTCCCTCGGCGTCGGGGCGGCCGATGCCTCCACCCGCCCGGACCGACCCCACCGATTCCTCCTCGGAGTCGGCCTGGGAGTCTGAAGAGTCACCTGATTCTTTTCGGACTCGGTGTGTCCCCTCGGACTCGCCTGAGTCCGAACCTCGGAAACAGTCCCCTCCGGAGGATGCCCGGTTCTCGGACTTCGTCAAGGATATGGCCAAAGCTTTGGCCTTCCCTGCGGATCCCGAGGAGGAGCCTTGAGCCGAAGAGCTCGATGCCCTTCAGTACGACTCTCCCGCCAGGGAGCACTTTACTGTACCGGTTCCACCCATGCTGGAACGACTACTCTTCCGCATGTGGGAGAGTCCGGCATCGTCGCCGGTATTAAGCAAGCGGGTCGATTCCATCTATCGAGTCCGCAAGAGCCCGGGCTTCCAAAAAGCACAGCTACCGCACCATTCCATGGTGGTGGAATCGGCCATGCATAGGCTTAAGAGCCAGAAGATGCACTCCTCGGTGCCTCCTGGCAGGGAGGCCCGCAACCTGGATGGCCTCGGTAAGAAGTGTTTCCAGGGCTCTATGCTTGCTTGTCGGGTCCAGACCTACCAGCTCTACATGGGCATGTACCTTAGAGACCTGGCTAAAGAGGTAGCCGGATTCTCCGCTGGGCTGTCCGAAGAACCTTTGCGGAGGTTCCTAGCCTTGACAACTGGTATTCGGGAATGCTCCAAATTCATTTCTCGAGCAGCCTATGATGGCTTTGTAGCATCGGCTCGAGTGGCCGCAGCCGGCATCGGTGCCCGCCGACAGGCTTGGCTTCAGTCGTTTGACCTTGAACCCTGGGTGCAGGACAAGTTGGTCGATGTCCCCTGCAGAGGTGAGAACCTCTTTGGCAAGCCCATGGCTGAGAAGGCTGCACAAATCGAGACTGAGACTCTCACCAGAACTAGGCTCTCTAGGAAGACCTCCGCCCCTTCCCAGAAGAAGAAGGGCTCGGGAAAGAAGTCCTTTTACCCGAGAAAGGCGGCTGCCTATAAACACTACCCTCAATATCAGGCCTCCGCAGCTCCCCAACAGGATCAGCAGGCCAAGGGACGGGGTAACGGGTCCCGTAGGCAGCAAGCCCCCAAGCCTGCACCACCGGCCCCTGCTCAGCAGGGTGGGGGTTTTTGACTTCATCAGCATAGCCTCTCCCCCTCGGCTGGTTCACTTTGCCCACAGGTGGTCCAACATCACATCAGATTCCTGGGTGCTTCATGTGGTGAGAGAAGGCTATCTTCTCCACTTCCACCAGGTCCCTCCCTCCTATTTCACGGGAGAGCCTCCACGACTCCCTCTGCACAGGGACTTACTCCTTCAGGAGTTAGCAAGTCTTCTTCAGGAACAGGCTGTGGAACCGGTGCCCCACCACCTGAGGGGTCAAGGCTTCTATTCCAGGTATTTCCTAATACCAAAAAGAACGGGAGGCCTCAGACCCATCCTGGACTTGCGCAACCTCAACAAGTTCCTCGTCAGGGAGAAGTTCAAGATGCTTACCCTTGGAATCCTTCTGCCCTACCTCCAGCAGGGAGATTGGCTATGCTCCTTGGATCTAAAGGATGCCTACACGCACATCCTCATCCACCCAAGCCACCGCCAATACCTAAGGTTTGTGGTGGCAGGAAATCATTACCAGTACAGAGTACTGCCCTTTGGCCTATCCTCCGCACCACGAGTCTTCACAAAATGTCTCGCGGTGGTGGCGGCTTATCTCCGGCTTCACGGCCTCTGTCTTTCCGTACCTAGACGACTGGCTCATCAGAGCATCGTCCTCTCCAGAAGTCACAAAAGCCACACACCGCACTGTGACTCTTCTGCAGTACTTGGGCTTTGTCATAAACTTCGCAAAGTCCACTTTGCTCCCCTCGCAAGATCTCGAGTTCATTGGCGCAAGATTGCACACTCTTCAGGCACGAGCTTTCCTGCCTCTCGACAGGTCTCAACGGCTCATGGACCTAGCCGGCCGTTTTCGCAGCCAGTCCCTGGTCTCCGCCAGGCGCTTCCTGAGACTACTCGGCCATATGGCTTCCACCGTCCACGTGACCCCCAATGCCCGCCTGAATATGTGGCCTGCTCAGTGGTGCCTTCGCAAGCAGTGGCAACAGGCCACGGGCGGCCTAGCCGACTTAGTGCGGGTCTCCGGGCCGCTGGCCTCTTCTCTGCAGTGGTGGCTTCATCGGCCAAACCTAATACTCGGAATGCCTTTTCAGTCTCCTCCGCCGGCTCAAGTGCTGACGACCGATGCGTCTCTCCTAGGATGGGGAGCGCATTGCCAAGGGGCATGTACTCAAGGTCTCTGGACCACGTGGGAGTCTGCGCAGCAGATCAACTTCCTGGAGCTCAGAGCGATCCGTCTGGCTCTCAAGTTTTTCTCCCACCTGACTTCTCACCGAGCCGTCCTTGTCCAGACGGACAATCAAGTTGCCATGTTCTACGTGAACAAACAGGGAGGCACGGGCTCCTTCCTTCTCTGCCGAGAAGCACAGAGGCTCTGCTCTTGGGCCGTCAGCCACGGCATTCTTCTCAAGGCAGTTTATCTCCCAGGCCAAGAAAATTGCCTGGCGGACAAACTCAGCAGAATCCTCCAGCCGCACGAGTGGCGACTGGATCCCTTGATAGTTCAGAAAATTTTTCTGAAGTGGGGCCTCCCCACGATGGATCTCTTTGCCAGTCCTCTCAACCGGCAACTTCCTCGCTTCTGCTCTCGGCAGCCGCATCCCCTTCGAGTAGCGGCGGATGCTTTTCTGCTCTCATGGTCGAAAAGCCTTCTCTATGCCTTTCCTCCCATACCGCTAGTCTCTCGAACTCTTTTCAAGGTTCTCCGAGACAAAGCTTCCATGATCCTGATAGCTCCTCGGTGGCCCAGACAGCCGTGGTTTCCACTCCTGCTGCAACTAGCGGTGGAGGATCCGTTCCCTCTGGGGTTTCAACCAGATCTCCTAACACAGGATCAGGGGTCCCTACTACACCCCAACCTCAGATCTCTACATCTGATGGCCTGGCTGCTGAAAGGGTAGTCCTTGCTCCCCTTCTACTGCCGGCAGAGGTGGAAGAGGTCGTCCTAGCTTCCCGGCGACCTTCTATCCGCAAATGTTACGCCCTTAAATGGCGTCGCTTTTCCGCTTGGTGTGCCCAGCAGTCTCAGGATCACTTCTCCTGCTCGGTGTCGGTGATCTTGCAGTACTTGCTCTACCTCTCTAATCTGGGACTTAAGTCCAACTCCGTCAAAGTTCACCTCAGTGCTCTTTCAGCACATCATGTGCCGGTGGACGGCAGACCTCTTTCCAGCGACCCTCTCGTGGCGAGGTTTCTCCGAGGTCTCCTTCTACTTAAACCACCTCTGCGCCCGCCAGCACCTGACTGGGATCTGAATGTGGTTTTACAGCGGATCACCTGTCCGCCTTTTGAACCTATGGCTACGTGTTCTCTCCGTTTTCTTTCTTGGAAAGCCTTGTTCCTGATAGCCCTCACTTCCGCTAGACGCGTAAGTGAATTGCAGGCCCTCGTGTCTGATCCCCCTTACACTCGGTTCTACAAGAATAGGGTAGTCCTACGGACTCACCCTAAATTTCTTCCAAAAGTGGTCTCCCCTTTTCACATCAATCAGGAGGTGGTACTTCCGACCTTCTTTCCCAGGCCACACTCCAGCCGAGCTGAAATGGTCCTGCATACCCTGGACTGTAGAAGGGCATTGAACTTCTACCTTGACCGTACGCTGGAGCACCGTAAAGCTGCTCAGCTTTTTGTGTCTTTTGACCCCAATAAATTGGGGCTCCCTGTCTCCAAGCATACTCTGTCCATCTGGGTTGCTGACTGTATCGCTTGGGCTTATGGGGCAGCCGGACTCTCGTTAGAAGGGCGAGTCACGGCACATTGTGTTCGGGCGAAGGCTACGTCAGTGGCTTACCTCCGCTCTGTTCCATTGGCAGAAATCTGCCGGGCCGCTACTTGGTCTTCGAGCCAGACTTTTGCGGTCCATTACTGCCTCGAGAGGGAGTCCCGCAGGTACAGTGCTTTCGGACAGGCAGTCCTCCGAAATCTCTTCGAGGTTTGAGCAACTCCTACCCTCCATCCCGGATGGGGGCTACCGGTGGGTAATAATTCAGTGAAGATTCCTTCCTCCTGTACTGCTGAGCTAGAGGGAGCTCATTTTTGTGCTTAGGGTCTCCGGTAGCCTTAAGCTTGGGAGTCCCATATGTGAGGACTGACTTCCTGCTTGGTCCTGGAGAAAGCGTAGTTACTCACCTGTAACAGATGTTCTCCAGGAGCAGCAGGAATCAGTCCTCACAACCCTCCCTCCCTCCCCTTGGAGTTGCGATTATCTGCTTTAGTTTTTTTGCACATTTTTATGCTGTCTTTTAGCTATGTCATCTGACTGGCTAAGATGGCACCCTTGGGCGGAAAGGGGACCGCGCATACGCGCTGCAATTCCCAAAGGCTTTCTTTGAAAGCTGGGGAAAATTGCTCCGCGAGGGCTCCGTCGGCGCCGACGTCACCCATATGTGAGGACTGATTCCTGCTGCTCCTGGAGAACACCTGTTACAGGTGAGTAACTACGCTTTACTGCCAGAATATTTCTGTGCCTCTTAAGCCGCATGGCTTCCACAGTCCATGTCGTGCCCTATGCACGTCTCCACATGAGGATTGGACGGTGGACTCTCTCACAACAATGGAAGCACGCCACAGGTCATCTCTCGGACCTTGTCAATATCACTTCGTAGATGAGGGCAGACCTTAAGTAGTGGTGCACACCGTAGAATCTAGTCGAAGGGTCACGTTTTCAGAAGTCTGCACCACAGTCTATCCTAACGGCCGATGTGCCAAAACTAGGCTGGGGAGCCCATCTCCAGGATTTCACAACACAAGGTCTTTGGTCTGCTTTGGAAACGGTCTTACAGATCAGTCTTTTGGAGTTCAGAGTGGTCTTCAATGTCGTCAGTCTTCTCTCCCCAGCTCAGCAGACAGCCCCTTCGTGTGCAGACCGACAACCAGGTAGTGATGTTTTACATAAACAAAGAGGGACAGACTCTCTACCCCTATGCAAGAAGGCTATTTGCCTTTGGAACTGGGCAATTTTTCAAGGTATTCACCTTCATGCAGTCTGCCTTCCAGGAGAACAATTAGTCGACAGGCTAAGTCAAATTCTCCATCCACATAAGTGGATGCTGGATACCCAAGTAACCCAGCACTTGTTCCAACTATGGGGGACGCCACTGATCGACCTCTTTGCTTCTACCCTCAATGCTCAATTTCTTCAGTTTTGCTTGAGGATTCCTTCTCCCCACAGGGAATTGTCGGATACCTTCCTCATCCATTGGGGTCAAGAGCTCCTTTATGCTTTCCCTCTCTATTTCCATGCATAGCGTAAACACTTTTCAAGCTGCAGTTCGATCGGGGACAAATGATTCTCATTGCCCTTTATTGGTTCAGACAACCATGGTTTCCTCTCCTCCTTCAACTTGCTCAAGCATCTCCCCTCTGGCTTGGTTATTCACCAGCCCTACTCTCCCAGGATCAAGGGACACTGCTACACCCCACTCTAAAGCCACTCTGCTTGATGGCCTAGAGTCTGAGCGCTTTATCCTCTCACACTTAAATCTCCAAGAGGATGTGTTGCATATCCTTTTATCAAGAAAGGATTCTACCAGGTGCTCTTACGCCTTCAAATGGTGCAGGTTTTCCATCTAGTGTTCTCTTAAAACACTAGATCCCTTTATATGTCCCATTCTGGACTTGCTGCAGTATCTACTGCATTTATCATTTTCTGGTCTCAAAACCAACACAGAGTATATTTATCCTCCATTGTGGCCTCAGACCGTACTCTAAGATGCCGCCCAATCTCAGCGCACCCTTTAGTGGCCAGGTTCATGAGAGGTCTTCTCCCGACCAAACCGCCCTTCCGTCCACCTCCCACTCTGTGGGATCTAAATTTAGTTCTTGTACAACTCATGTGCAGTTCCTTTGAACCAATGGGTTCAGCTCCACTAACGTTTCTTACATGGAATCTTCTCTTCCTTACAGCAGTCACCTCAGCTCGCAGAGTTAGTGAACTGCAGGCTTTAGAGAACTATGCGCCGTATACTTCTTTCCATCATGACAAGGTGGTCTTTGCACACATTCAAAGTTCTTACCGAAGATTGTCACCTCTTCCACTTGAACCAATCGGTCTCGCTACCTACTTTCTTTCCAAGACTTCATGCCTCTCCTGCTGAGGCTAAACTTCATACTCTTCACTGCAAGGAGAGCCTTAGCATTCTATCTAGACCACACCAAGGATCATCACCAGTCCTCTGTTGTTCATCTCCTTTGACCAAAGTCATTTGGGGACACCAGTATCCAAGCGAACACTCTCCAACTGGTTAGCAGATTGCATATTCTTTGCTTATTTATTTATTTTATTTATTTATCTATTTCTTCTATACTGCCCCTTCCAGAGATCAGGGGCGGTTTACATGGAACAAGTTAACAGTTTTGTATACTTCTGTATACATTACATAGAAGAGAAATTTCTAACTTTTTACAGATAATAGTGCGGTAAACTGTCGGAACTATTTACATTTTGTATACTTCTGTATTATAATATTAAACAGAATTTTCTAACTTTTTACAGGTAGTGAGGCGAGGAACTGCCAAAACTATTTACAATGGTTATTTACCAAAAGGTTATATACAATGAATTACAGGGTGAAGCATTCATTAGTCATGCGTGAGTGGTGGAATTTATTTGCAAGCTGGGCTGTCCCTACCAAACAGGGTCACAGCCGATAATGTCAGAACTATGGTGGCTAACCTCCGCTCTGTCCCTATATCTGACATCTGTCAGGTGGCAGCGTGGCCTGCTCTGCGTACCTTTGCAGCGCACTATTGCCTGGATAAAGACTCCAGAGCTGGTGCTCAATTCGGACAAGCTGTTCTCCGAAACCTCTTCAAATTTAGACAACTTTCCCACTGCCCATCCAACTACCTCCTGAGGAGTGCTCTGAACAGGCTGAGTCTGCCTGATCCCTGCTGCGACCTTCAGCTGTGCTGAGATCCTTCCCCCACCCAGTAGTCTTGGGCTGGGGAGTCCCATATGTGAAGACTGACTTCTTGCTTGTTCCTGGAGATAGCATAGTTACTCACCTGTAACAGGGGATCTCCGGAAACAGCAGGAATCGGTCTTCACAACCTGCCCATCTCCTCTTCAAGTTGTCCATTTTTGGTTCTCAATTCTGGTATACAAGGTTTATTGTTCTCTCCTGTACACCTGATTGAGGAGGGAAGGCGGGAAGGCAGCCACGCATGCATGTAGGAGTGCTCCCAAAAGCATTCCTATTGGATGCTGGGGAGTGTTCCGCACCAGGCTCCATCAGTGCCAACGTCACCCATATGTGAAGACTGATTCCTGCTGTTTCCGGAGATCACCTGTTTCAGATGAGTAACTACGTTTTGCCAGTTCCTACACACCAATCCATAGCAGTCTTTAATTGTGCAGTCTTGTAGTACCACTTAGTTTGGTACCTCCATCCCTCTATGTTCCTAAGAACATAAGATATGCCATACTGGGTCAGACCAAGGTCCATCAAGCCCAGTATCCTGTTTCCAAAAGTGGCCAATCTAGGTCATATGTACCTAGCAGTTTCCCCAAAAGACACAGGTTCCACAATGCTTGTACTGGGTCAAGCATTGATATCCTGGGTCCCTTCTTAATAATGGTTTATGGACCTTTTCTCCAGAACTTGTCCAAACCTTTTTTAAACCCAGCTACACTAACAGCCTTTACTACATCCTCCGGTAACAAATTCCAGAGTTTGATTACACGTTGAGTGAAAAAATATTTTCTTTTATTAGTCTTAAATAGTTTGCCCTGTAACTTCATTGCATGTCCCCCTAGTCTTTCTATATTCTGAAAACGTAAACAATCGATCTACGTTTACCCGTTCCATTCCGTTCATTAATTTATAGACTTCTATCATATCTCCCCTCAACCGTCTCTTTTCCAGGTGAAAGAGCCCTAACCTTTTTAGCCTTTCTTCATAGGAGTATCCTTCCATCCCCTTTACCATTTTGGTGGCTCTTCTCTGAACCTTTTCTAATAACGCTATATCCTTTTTAAGATACGGTTATTCAATATTCAAGGTGCGGTCTCACCATGGAATGATATAGAGGCATTATAATATCCTTTGTTTTATTTTCCATTCCTTTCCTTATGATACCTAGCATTCTATTTGCTCTCTTGGCCGCCGCTGCACACTGGGCCGAGGGTTTTAACATGTTATCCACAATGACGCCTAAATCTTTTTCCTGGGTGGTGGTTCCTAATGTGGAACCTTGCATCGTGTAACCATAGTTTGGTTGTTCTTCCCTAGGTGCATAACTTTGCACTTGTCCACATTAAATTTCATCTGCCATTTTGATTCCCATTCTTCAAATTTATCAAGATCCTCTTGTAATTTTCCACAATCCTCTTGGGTTTTAACAACTTTAAATAGTTTTGTGTCATCTGCAAATTTGATAACCTCACTCGTTATTCCACTTTCCAGGTCATTTATGAATACGTCAAAAAGCAGCAGACCCAGCACAGATCCCTGGGGTACACCACTATTCACCTTTCTCCATTGGGAAAATTGGCCATTTAGCCCTACCCTCTGCTTTCTGTCTTTTAACCAGTTCCTGATCCACAATAGTACACTGCCTCCTATCCCATGACTCTTTAGTTTTGCCAAAAGTCTCTGATGAGGGGCCTTGTCAAAGGCTTTCTGAAAGTCCAGATGCACTATATCAACCGACTCACCTTTGTCCACCTATTTATTCACACCTTCAAAAAAACATAACAGTTAGTAAGACAAGATCTTCCTTGTCTAAAGCCATGTAGTCTGTCTCCCATTAGGCCATGACTATCTACATGCTGAGTAATTTTATTCTTTATGATGGTTTCTACCTTTCGTCTATATATCACCTGCTGGGCTCCCCTAGGTCTCCTTTTCTCCCAAATGTAATCAGATATCTCCTCTGAAGCTTCTTAAAGAACTGCAATGGGAAGTGGGAAGTGCCACAAACAAATACGTAAATCTTGGTAATATTATCACTTTCACTGCTACTCCGTATCCTATTCAGGAAACCTGGAATCTCAAACAGTGGTCTAGCTCATAAGAACATACGAAATGTCATACTGGGTCAGACCAAGGATCCAGCAAGCCCAGTATCCTGTTTCTCAACAGTAGCCACGTCAACCCAGGTCGCAAGTACCTGGCAGGTTCCCAAAAAGGTACATAGGTTCCACAGTGCTTGTCCCAGGGTAAGCAGTGGATTTTCCGGGTCCTCTTTAATAATGGTTTGTGGACCTTTCCTCCAGGAAGTTGTCCAAACCTTTTGTTAAATCCAGCTACACTAATAGCTTTTACTACATCCTCCAGTAACAAATTCCAGAGTTTGATTATGCACTGAGTGAAAAAAAATTTCTCTTATTACTCTTAAATGGGTTACATTGTAGCTTCATTGTAGCTCCCTGAAGGTACGTTCACACAATGAACCAAAGTTGACAGGAACCAACTTCACATAATCCACCATATGATTTACCCCCAAGTTATTGCAGGACCCCTTGCCCACTGGCATCAAAACCGTTTTTGAAGTTGCTTCTGAGCCTTTTCCCTCATATTAATATTTAATATCTCAGATGTATCTATATTTGCCTTGAAGCCCGAAACCTCACCAAAGAGTACTGGCTCTCATAACCATTTTCAAAGGAGTCAAAGATTCATCGGAGTAAACAGGGTATCATTCACAAAAATACCTTGTACTGCTTGTACCCCACCTGTACCCCTAATATCTCTTCATTAGTTTGATCCTGTATGCTAAGGTATCCATGGCTAGCATGAAAAGAAGTAGTGACGGGCCATCCCTGTCTGGTTCCCTTTTTCATCTAAAAAATTCTATATAGCTTCCATTATGTTCAGATATGCTTCTGGTACAAAATCTTGACACTTGTGTCATACTTTCCATTAATTCCCATTTTTTTTCAACATAGCAAACATACAGGGCCATAGTACCCTATCAAATGCTTTCTCTGCATCCGTAGAGAGAATACTGGGCTTCTTTTGCGCGTTTGCCTTCCAAATTAGGTACAATACTCTCTGGATATTATCCACTGCCTGCCACCCAGGTGCAAAATGGGACTGATCCAAATGTATCAGTCTAGGCAGATAAACCAAGATCCTATTGGCAAATAGCTTTGTGTAGATCTTAAAATCTACTCCCAAAAAGAAAGATGGAGCGATATGAGCTGCATGCCAAGGCGCCTTTAGTCTTCTTTAATATTAGTCGTCCCCTCCTCCCCCCTCTCATCAGCCAAGGAATCTCTCCCCTCTTCCAGCACCAAATTGAAAATTTTTGATAAGGGTCAGCTAGCTACCCACTGACTAAATGTTTTATAGAATTTGATAGTAAATATTTTAGGCCAGATGCTTTTCCGGATGGTAAAGACTTAACTGCAAAACACCACTTGCACTGTAATAGGGCGGTTCAGTATTGCCTGTTCTTTCTCTCTCAAACATAGCAGTCTTACTCCCTCAAATATGTCAGGATTTCATCCCCTGTTAGTACCCGTTCAGGCATATATAGAGCTTTGCAAAAGTCCACAAACCCCTTTCTGATATCAATCCCTACAGTTAGTTCTTTACCATGGGCATCCTTGATTCTAGTAATGTTCCAATATTTAAACTTATTAAACTTTCTTGCCATGTACCTACTCCCCTTGTCACCATATTCATAAGCTACTTGCTTCATTTTCATCATAGCTAGGTTAATATCATCCAATCACAGTTGTTTAAGAGCACTCTTGGTCCCTTCCAACTTAGTCAATGTTTTACGCCCTTCTAATCCCTGATAGCATTGACATTGTTTCTGAGCCCTTAATTCTTCCATCCTTTTCAACTTTTCCCCTTTTTTTATGTGCCTAGCCCAATAAATTTCCTCCTAATCACTGGCTTGAGATAGATGACCCTTGTTGACTGATCCCCCTCTCCCCCAAGTATCATTAAACATTAAATTCCAGATATTTTTATGTTTTTGGCAAACTTAACCCTATCTTCTTTTTCATAAGTGCATCATTCAGTCTCCAGCCTAACCTCCCCTGCTGCTCCTTCCTTGTATCTAGCTTGACCTTTACTGGGCATGGTCAGACCAAATTATAGTTTGACTGACACATCACAGTGGATCACACCAAGACCACCTCAGTCTACATGTCAGTGTATGTTGCCAGGAATCAGCATTGACTTGAAGGCACACATTTGTATTTCTGCCCTTTCCATCAAGTGCAGTCTTCATAGATCATGTAGGCTGCTAAGTTTGTCCCTATGTTTCTGAATCCCCACGCTGTCCCCTCTGGACATGTCCACTCGGGCTACATCTCCAAATTAATCAGCTCCCATAATGACCCTCTCCCTTACGAAGTCTAGTACCTCTTTTACCTGATCACAAAATATCCCTTGTGGACTATTGGGGCCATATACACATATCAATGTTCACTTCTTCATTTGCAAGTGATAATTTGACCATAATATTACCAAGCGAGCCATAATATTACCAAGCGAGCCACGAGGTATACTGCTCCAGCCTCATAAATTCAGAGCGCCTGTGGCGCTCGTCGCTGCGGCGCGCGACAGGGGCGCACACCGAAGGAGCGCACCTAAGGAGCACGACGTGCTCCTTAGGAGCGCTCCTTGGGGCCGCTCCGGCAGCGGAGGCCACATCATTAAATTTAATCTGTTTTCCCTTCTAGTCTTGGCACTTTTCACTTCCGCGTCTCCTGGGACGGATCACTGGTCTCCCCTGCTCTCTTCGTCTGACAGGATTTC
The DNA here is from genome assembly GCA_033557465.1 of Ichthyophis bannanicus. Lineage (NCBI taxonomy): Eukaryota > Metazoa > Chordata > Amphibia > Gymnophiona > Ichthyophiidae > Ichthyophis > Ichthyophis bannanicus. The sequence continues at coordinate 251,413,143 of CM066042.1, read as the reverse complement.
ACACACATTGCCTGAGGTACGTCTTTCCCTCTGCACCTTTGCTCCCCCCACCTTTGCTCCCTCCACCTCACCTCTCTATTGCCTTATGGCTTCAATCCCCGTCTGGTGGGGCAGACGTCCAGACAAACCTTTCCCCCCTCGCTCTCGTTGTTCTGCTAACCTTCGTCTCTGCGTACTTCTAATGCCCCCTTCTCCTCCTGCTCCAGCCTCCTCTATTTTCTCCACCCATCCCAACGCCTTCTCTTTTAAGCTCGGCCTCCTGAACTGTCGCTCCTTGAGATCAAAAACCCTGCTTGTACAGGATCTCATCCTCCAGCTGTCTCTCGATGTCTTCCTCCTCACCGAAACTTGGCTGAAGGAGGGAGAGGATGCTCTCCTTGCCCGTTGCCTTCCTGCTGGTTTCTCTGCTGCTTCTGTCTCCCGCCCAGGCCGCTCAGGCGGTGGTGTGGCTGCCATATTGCACCCATCCCTCTCCTTCACCCAGGTTTCCTCCCCTCTTCTACACTACCCTGAATCCCTTCTGCTTCACTTGCATACTTCACCCTCTATCTACATTCTTCTTGTTTACTCTCCTCCAGCGCTCCGTTCCGATTTATGGGAATCCCTTCTTTTAACTGTTTCTGATCTTTTCCTTGCTTTCCCACACCTACTCATAGCTGGAGATTTCAATATCCGCCTAAATTCCCCTGTTTCCTCCAGAGATCACGCCTTCATCTCCTTCCTGCAGGACTTATCTTTATCACAACATATTCCCTTTCCCACTCATCTTGCCGGTCATACTTTAGACCTACTTCTTACCTCCTCCTCTCTTCCTCTCACCCTCCATGATCTCTGATCACGGCCATTGCCTTGGTCCGATCATTATTGTCTCTGTCTCCTGTGCCTTTCCCGGGGCCTCATCCCCCCCCCTTCCCACCTAAGTCCCCTCCCCTTCGTTACTCGCGTCTTATAACTCCACTCACTCTCCAGCAATTCCCTCCTGCTACACAACTACTGCCTACCGACTTTACTTCCCTCTCCCCCAGCTCTCAAGCCTCCCTTTGGTCTTCTACCCTCTGCCACCCTTGACCATCTTGCTCCCTTGCATCCCCGTCCACCACATCATCGTCCGGCGCATCCCTGGTACCACAGTGGATTGCGTCTCCTTCGCACCCATCTTCGTAAGGCAGAGCGATCATGGCGCAAGGCTCCCTCCCCAACCTCTCTCGCTCTCTTCAAAGTGAACTCATCATACTATCGGTCACAGGTTCATTTAGCCAAACGTTCATACTTCTCCAACTCCATTGCTAAGGCCCCAAACCAGACTCGACACCTTTATGCTACCCTCAAATCCCTCTCCTCTATACATGCCACAACTCCCGCTACTACATCCCAGCCCTCTCCTCCTCCCTCCCATCTGGCATCCCTTTTCAATGACAAAATCTCAAACTTGCGAGCTTCTTTACCTCACTGTCCCGCTCCTGTCCACTCACCCCCCCCCCTGCTGCATCGCCTCCCCCCACCTTTCACCTTTCTCATACCTGGGCTTCTTTCTCTTTGCCTACCACCTCAGAATTGCATCATCTTATCTCCTCCTCCAGGAAAACTACCTGTTCTCTTGACCCTATTCCTTCCTCCTGGTTACTAACTCCCTCCCTTTCACTTCTCCCCTATATTCTCTCTATTTTTCACTCCAGTCTTTCCACTGGGACCTTTCCCCGTCCCTGGAAACACGCCCTAATACGTCCCATCCTCAAAAGCCCTCCTTGGATCCTCTGGTCCCCGCACATTATCGCCCAGTCTCCAATCTCCCTTTCCTCTCTAAGCTTCTTGAAAAACTAGTCTTTGCACAGCTTACTCACCACCTTGACTCCATCCACTTTCTTCACCCCCGACAGTCAGGATTTCGTACCGGTCACAGTGTAGAAACCACCTTACTTGCCTTCACCAACGCACTGCACGATGCCCATGAGCACGGGGATATCTCAGTAGCTGTAGCACTCGATCTATCTGCTGCATTTGACTTAGTGGACCACTCCCTTCTTCTTCTTCGCCTACGGGAAGCAGGTCTTTGTAGTGTTGTTTACCGCTGGTTTCACTCTTTTCTTTCCTCCCGGTCTTGCACTGTTCTCTCCTCTTCCCCTTCAACCCCCTCCTCTGACCCATTTCCGCTCACCTGTGGTGTTCCCCAAGGTTCAGTCTTAGCACCTCTGCTTTTTAACCTTTTCCTGGCCCCCCTTGCTCTGTTAATTCAGCAATCCGGAATATCGGCATTCTACTATGCCGATGACATCGTTCTCCTTCACCACACTTCCCCCTCCTGTCCAGATCTTTCCCCATTGAACTCCTGCCTCACCACAGTAGCTTCCTGGTTGACACAAAACTGCCTTCACCTTAATCTCACCAAAACTATCGCAATTTGGTTCTCTTACGGTAATCCACCTCCCTCACTAGCACCTTCTTTCTCCGGCACCCCCGTTCCCCTAGTCTCTACCTTTCGGTATCTTGGAGTCCACTTCGACTCAGATCTCTCTTTTAAAGCCCACGTCTCTCACCTTACTAAAACTTCCTTCTTTTTCCTCCGCCAAATTCGAGCAATACGTCCTTTCCTTTCCCCAGCAGCCCTTACTACTTTACTTCTGTCACTGGTCATGTCACGGGTGGATTTCTCCAACTCGGTTCTCATAGGCCTCTCCAAATCCCAGCTTGCCCGCCTCCAGAGGATCCAAAATACTGCTGCCCGTCTTCTTACTCACTCCTCTCCCCGGGACCACATCACACCTCTACTCCTTCACCTCCACTGGCTACCTGTTCCCTTCCGCTCTCAATGCAAATTGCTCTCCCTAGTGCACAACATCCTCCACACCAATACTCCACAGTACCTAGCTGACCTCATATCTTTCCACTCCCCCAGGCATACACCCCGCTCCTTCCATCTCAATCGCCTCACTCTCCCTTCACCCTCCCTTGCCCATCTACAATTTACATGATCCTCTGCTTTCTTTTTCATAGGACCTGCCTTGTGGAATTCACTTCCCTCATTCCTCCGTCTTGAACCTAATCATAGCACCTTCAAGAAAGACCTAAAAACTCACCTCTTCTCTACAGCATTCGGTCTTCCCTCCCCCTTGTGTGACTTGTCCTAGATCTTATCCCCTTTGTATGCATCCTCTTCCTGTCTTGTCCTGTTTTTTCTTTCTCTGTTTCTTTTCTCTTGAAACCATTGTAATTTCTTTTCCATTTCTATGGCCTCGAGCCGCCCTCTTTAATTTTGTATATTGTACACCGCTTTGCTTGTTTCAGAAAGGCGGTTTATCAAATAAAACTACCATATTTATTTATTACAGTTTCTTATATACCGCGCTATTTAGAATCAGCGCGGTTTACATCATAACAAAACGACCATAACCATAACCATAACCCCCCCCCCCCCAATCCTTCATAATCATTTAGTATCTTCCCTCCCAATTCATTGGACAGCATTACCCCCATTCGGTCCTTTTTTCTTTTTTTTTGCTGTAGTCTTTGATGCCAACAGCATCCTTCCATATTTTGGGTGCCACACCAACCCTTCATGTTTAGATACATAGAAACATGATGGCAGAAAGAGACCATATGGCCTATCTAGTCTGCCCTTCCATATGAACTACTATAGTCACTTTATTTCCTTTAGAGATTTTCTATTTGTTCCGTGCTTTCTTAAATTCAGATACCGTCCTTGTCTCTACTACCTCCACTGGGAGACTATTCCACTCATCTACCACTCTCTGTAAAGAAATTTCTGCACATTACTCCTGAGTCTATCCCCTTTCACGCTCTTACGTCCCCTCATTGCAGAGCTTGCTTTCAGTTGAAAGAGGCTCTCCTCCTGTGAATTTATGCCATGGAGGTATTTGAATGTCTCTATCATATCGCCTCCATCCCGCCTTTCCTCTAAAGTATACATATTAAGATCTTTGTCTGTCCCCATATGCCTTATGACAAAGTTCACTGACCATTTTGGTAGCCACTCTCTGCACAGACTCCATCCTGTTGATATCCTTTTGAAGGTGTGGTCTCCAGAATTACATACAGTACTCCAAATGACGTCTTGCCGAAGACTTATATAGGGGCACTTTTACCTCCTTTATTTCTGCCATCACCTTTTCAACCACTTTAGCCACTTTAAGACCATCAAATAATCCTGCTCTTTCATGGATAAAAGTACTTCACATGTAGATGCTATTATATATAGATATTGGATTTATACAACAAATGCAACAGTTCTTTAAAGGTTAATTGGCACGTTGTGAGGTATTTTAACCCTTTCACATTCATACTTATGATTTTTCAGCTTACCCTCCACTCAGTCTCGTTCTCCTGTTGCACTACCAAAGCACCCAGAGGTCCCCCTGTGTTTCTCCCCTTACTACGCTCGCTCTCATTTCCCAACACCAAATCCATCTTCACCCCCACCCCAATGCGCAGTTTTCTTTGTGGTCCCTTCTCACCAAAACGCCTTCACTTCATGGACTTCCGGATTATTCTCCAGAGGCATGAACCCCCTGCACTCCCTTACCCCCATTTCTAGCCCCAAACCCTCACACCATCACTCTCTACCCTGCACTGCACATACAGCACCATTACTTCCCATCATCCCAAAACACCATTCACACACCCCTCACTTCCCCTTTATCCAGCCCAAAGGTAATCTCTGGGTCCCACCCCAGTAACCACTCCCATCTACTGCACTACATGCCCTATAACCCTACATACATCCCCTAACAGGAAACAAATAAGAAACTACATTTTTACTTATATCGCAACTAATGCTGAAAAGAAAATGAAAATTAACAGTAAAAAGCAGAGTTTTCTAACATCAAACCAAAGTAAACTCCACTCAGCATAAATCCAGGCCCCAAGGCAGCCAAGGTTCCTAGTTATTCTTCTCTGCCACCCTTCAATTCAATCTGTAACCAGCAAGATAGTCCCATTCTAAAAGTGCTGGTCAGGTTCCAGATTTTTCATTCAGCCCTGTGTCCCCATCCCCTTGCATCTGATTATCCTGCTGGCTCTGAAGCCTCCAGTGTTCTCCCTCCATGCACTGCCATCAAAACTCCACCAGCTTTTGCTGTGTCATTAAAGCTTTAGGCTTCTCTCCATGACCTTAACCAAAAAATCCCACACTTCCTCGACCAAAAAGACTTGTGTGTTACTTTAATTGAAATCGAAAGTCCAGGTAGTCCATTGAATGAACACAGTGCTCAGGTCCTGATAACTGTATTGGCCAGTGTCTGATTCTCAAGACAATGGAGAAAAACAAATCTAACAGTGACACAGACTAACTTCCTTATCAGATACTTTGTGAAGGAAAAAGAAGGTAAGGGAACTGGAAGCAAATTAGATGTCTTTTGTCTGTCCTGTACTCTGCTCACTCTAGCTTCGCCCTCCCTCCTGTCTTGCTCTCTATAACTACCTAAGAAAGGAGGAACAGGAGCAGAAGCAAATGGCTATTCTTCGGGAACAAGCAGGAAGTCGGCCCTCACATATGGGTGATGATGGCTGTACAAGTCATGAATTTGGAGCACATTCTGACACCTGAGGCTAGGGTCCGGAACCGCTGGAGAGGGTTCCAGAGGAAAACCCAACGAGTTCCTTTGCTGGGTCCCTCAGGTACATGCCCATGTACAGCTGGTAAGCCTGGATCTGGTCAATAAGCATTGTGCTCTGGAAGCACCTCCTGCCCAGTGCATCCATGGGGTGGGTTTCTCTACTCGGGGGCACAGAGGACTGCATCTTCTAATTCTTGAGTCAATACATGGTGACTCCACCACCTTGGCATTGTGAGGCAGTTGGATTTTCTGGAAGCCAGGGCTCTGGCAGACATGGTACATCGAGTCCAGCCGCCTGCTTACTATGGAAACCGATGTGGGGGTTTCCCACATCCGAAGGAGTAGCCGTTTCAGGAATGGGCACCGTAAGTGCACCCTTTGGGGGAGCCTCATACTGGAGGATCTTGAGGTTCTCCGTCTGGGGATCCTCGGAGTTGAAGGCAAGTGCCTTGGCCATGTCCCGCACAAAATCAAGGAAAACTGTCTTTGGGTGGGGACTGGCGCCATGACGTCTAGGGAGACGGGTCTGAGGGAGCATCCTGGTAGTGGCAGGTGTCTGGGGATTCATCGTCCTCGATCTCCAGGTCCGACTCAGTCTGTGGAGGTGTCAAGGGTGGCCTGGGCTCAGGCCCTGAACCAGACGGTTCCAGCAGTCCTATGTTTGGAACCACGGCTCAGTGGGGACTACAAAAGGGGACTGCTACTTCTGGAGAGATATCTGCAATTGTAAGTATTTACTTCTGCAAATTTTTCTAAATCTTGGGGAAAAAGGAATTCTTTAGATTAAAGATGATTAATCTGTGAACCCAGTGTATTTGTTAAATCAGTCAGGGCCTAGTAGCAGCAGCAAAGAACTTTCAGTTTAAATTTAAAACACAGAAGAGAGCTTTCTGGTTAAATTTAGAATCCAAGACTACCTCTATCGAAGCAAGGCCTGTGGGACTCCCCCTGGAGATTGGTCACAGATTACCTTAGAAGCAAAAGGGCAGAGTACTGTGTAGCAGCCAGCTTTTAATAAGTCTTCTTTCCCTCCTTCCCCGACACCCACCCACCCCTGGGATAATCATATAGCTGCTTAAACCTCTTAAAGGAAAGGAGGTGCCATATTCACACTCAGGTGCAGCTGTTTATTCTCATCAGCATACATTAAGGACCTGAGATTAATTAAACTTCAGGTGAACAAAGTACATTAAACATATTAGGTATAGTTTTATTAGTATAAGTATCCCCAGCAACCCTTAGTAAGTAAAGAACTTAAACATCTAAACACACCTTTCCTTAGCGTCCCTCTAGTCCAGTCCCGGAAAGATAGAGTTGTCAACCTCCACCAGCAGCTTTGGAGACTGAAAGATGTCATCGTCGTGATGTCACTGGTACAAATAGGCTCGCTCCGCCCCCTTTCACCAGTACTTTCAGTCTCCAAGCAGCTTGGAGGTTCTGAGCCCAGGACTGGGCTCAGAGGATCAAATAAGCAGAGCTTAATTTTTTTCTTTAGTTCATTCTTTGTTTTAAATTTAGATTTTCTTGCTTGATTAGGTGCCTGCTGCTGCTACAGAGATCTGTTCTGCTGAGGCTGTTTCTCTTTTCTCTGCTCCCTAACCCTCCCCCCCCCTCCTCCCCTCACTGCCCCAGCACTGAAACGAGCATTGCAGTAGCACAGGAGTGTGCCTGCCTCTGCCTCCCTGTTCCCGAACCCACTTGGAAGGGTGAGGAGCAGGTAGAAGGCTATAGAGACTCACAGCAGCAGGCAGTGGTTATTACCACAGGATTTAAAGTCTCTCCAGGAGCTGATGCCGCTTTGAAGGCTGTGCTCCTGAGGGGTCCAGCGCTGCCCTTCTTCTCTCTCTCCCGAGGTCTGGTGAGTACTCTGGACTTTGGGGTTTACCTGGGGAAGGTATTTGGGGGGTTAGGTGAGGTGTTTTGGCAGCTCCTTAGGGGTCAGGGAGGCCTAGCCGCGTGATTTTTCGCGCCGAAAACGTTGCGGCGGCCATTTTGAATTTTGAATTTTTCGATTTTCAAAGTTAATTTTTTCGGGTTTAGAAGCTTCGTTTTGAAAAACGGTGGTTAGGGGCAGCTAGTTACATCTTGCTTGATTGATCACTGCCAAAAAGTGTAAAAAAAAAAAAAAAAAACCGCGTTTAAATTAGAGCTTCTCTTGTAGCTGTGCAAGGCTCTTTTACTGGCATTGAAGCGCTGTTACTTACCATGCCTGCCAAACCACGCTGCCTAGTCTGTGGGGTGCGGCGTGGGGAGCTTTTGGATACTGGCGTTTGCAAAGCATGCTCTTTAGAGGCCATGGGCATGGAGGAGTCCTTGGGGAAGGTTCTCAGGACCACGCGACGGCTTCTCAGGATGGCAGGGGTTCTGACCCTCCTTCCTTGCCTGCTTCGGAACCGGTAGCGGGTCCATCCTCCGCTTCCAGTGTTCCCTTGGTGCCAGAAGGGTCCCAGGGCTCTGGGATTCCAGGTCTCCCTTCCAAATTCCTCTCCTTGATGCAGAAGGCGTTTGCCTTGCTGCAGACGGACAGGGGGGTTCAGTCTCCTGGTCCTTCTAGCAGGAAACGGAGTCGGGCTGCCAGTCTTCAGGAAGGGGAGATGGCGCTACCCAAAAGGCGACGGGACGATTTGGACCCGCAGTCGCCTGCCCATCTAGAGGGGGACCTGGAGATGCCGGACCTTGATGAGGAGGTCTCGGACGAAGACTTGGAAGATGGTGAGTTGTTAGAGGAGGAGCAACAGAGCAGGGTGGTCCGTGTTTTTCGGCGAGAGGAGCTTCCTGCTTTGATTTCCGAGACCCTGAAAGTTTTAAATATTATTTATTTATTTTATTTATTTATTTATTTAACAACTTTTATATACCGCACTATTTACAGTCAGCGCGGTTTACATAGAACAATGAAACATCAGATAAGATACATATTATCCGTTTTATTTTTACATAGAACAGGAACAAAAACTTGGGTAACCAGGGTAATTATTTACAAAGAAAACTAAACACTGACTATTTACATATGAACAGAATATTGCCTGAAAAGAATCTTGTTAGTATGAGAGAGGGGTATGAAGTATTACTGAGTTAGCAGAGGTTACGTGTTAAGAGCGTGATTGGTGCTGTTTGAGTGAGCTTGTTTTATTATGTTTTCTGGGAAATATTTGATGAAAAGATGATGCTTCAAGGCCTTTTTAAACTGGGAGAGATCAGCAATGGCCCTAATGTGTGGTGGGAGGGTGTTCCACAGTTTTGGAGCGCATAAACTGAAGGAACGGTTTACAGTTGCGGAGATGCATCTTAAGGACTCTTTTGGAACTTTTAGCATGTTTAATTCCGTGGTTCTTCTAAGCCTGTTGGAAGGGATTGGTTGGATCAACTCCGATAGTGAGGGGGGAGCAAGTCCTTTGTGAGCTTTGAAGGCTAGTAGCAGAGTTTTGAATGTAATTCTAGCTTGGATAGGGAGCCAGTGTAATTGTTTCAGGAGAGGTGTTACATGTTCTCTTTTTGGTGCCCCCGAAAAGCACTCTTGCTGCGCTGTTTAATGCTAGTTGAAGCGGGATAAGAGTAGTTTGGGGGAGACCCTGTAAAATACAGTTTGCGAAGTCAAAGTGTGGGATAATTAGAGCCTGGTAGACTGTGCGGAAATCATCTGGATCAATCAGTTGGCGGAGGTGTCTGAGGGAGCGAATTTTAAAATAAATTGCCCTTACAGTGTTGGCTATGTGGATCTTCATATCTAGATTCTGATCAAGGGTAACTCCAAGGTAACGGATGTGAGATTTTACTTGCAGCTTGGCATCTTGAACTTCAAGGAATGTGGGTGGTGTGAACTTAGAGTCCCTTGAGATAAAAAGAACCTCTGTTTTTTTGTTCTGGATTCTGAGATTTTGAGTCAGTAGCCAATCTGAGATGGCGTTAAAACAGTTGGTTATGGGGGTGAGGTTGATCTTGTCTATGCAGAACGGCATATATAATAACACGTCATCGGCATATATCATATAGTTGACATTGAAGGACCTGATAATGTTGCATAAGGGTTGCATGTAGATGTTGAATAATAGTGATGACAAAGAGGAACCTTGCGGTACTCCTTGTTCTTGGTGAAACGGATCTGATGTTTCACCATTGGAGCGGACCTGTTGCCATCTATCTGAGAGGTATGAGATGCACCATTCGAGAGCATTTCCACAAAGGCCCTTCTCTTTTAGGCGGATAATGAGAAGATCGTGACATACCGAGTCAAAAGCAGCCGCAATATCTAAAAAGATGAGAACAAAGCCTTGTTTGATGTTGTCGATACCAGAGTTTAGGCTGTTGAGGAGTGAGGTAAGGAGCGTTTCGACCCCGTGGGATTCCCTGAATCCATGTTGAAAGGTATCCAAAGGCGCTTCAGTATCGATATGGTCTTGCAGTTGTCTGTAGGCTATTTTTTCGATTATTTTAGCAAGAGTAGGTATGCTGGAGATAGGTCGGTAAGAGTCTGTTTTGTGTGGATCTAATTTGAGATTTTTTAGTAGAGGTCTGATGGAAGTCTGTTTGAGGGCAGCAGGGAATGAACCGGTGTCAAATGATAGGCTTATGATCTTGGATATTATTGGAGCAAGCTCTTTGCGAAGGTCCTTTATCCAAAAGGCTGGACACGGATCAGTGTGTGCTGTGGATAAGTTGAGAGATGAGATTATATCTTCAATTAGCTTCAAAGAAGGGGTTGAGAATGAAGTTAAAGGAGCTGGGAGCCCATGAATATTGGGGATAGGGGGTATTGTAATTTTATTTGTACAACACATCTTAGATTGTATGTAAAGGGCATATTCTTGTGGGTTGATTTCACATTGGTGTTCCTGTGAAGGTTCCTTGGCTAATTTCTTGACAAGGGTAAATAGATCATGGGGTTTGTTTATAGCACGTTTAAGGGTGTCTGTATGATATAGTTTCATTTTTTTTGAAATAGCTTTACGGTGGGCTTCAAGATGTTGCATGTATGCAGTCTGATTGGTATTGGTGCGTGACCTCCTCCATTTCTTCTCGAGCTTTCGCAAAAGTTTTAGGGAATCTTTAAGCTCTGATGTAAACCAAGGTGCTGTAGCTTTTCTTCTTGAGGGCTTGTTTTTAGGTGGACGAGATGAAATGCGATTGAGTCTGTTGTTCCAAGAAGTGATAATCTCTTCCAGGTTTAGGGTAGAGTCATTAATGAGTGCGTCAGTTTCCACGAGGATCTGTTCCCTGTTAAAAGGTTGGAAGCTTCTGGATGTGGGATTTGCATATTTGTTTAGGTTATTGTCCTCGGAATATTGTTTCTTTTGAATGGGAAGCTGGAACGTAATGAGGTTATGATCTGACCATGGTACTTCTGTAATTGCTAGTATTTATTTATTTATTTATTTATCTATTTCTTCTATACCGCCCCTTCCAGAGATCAGGGGCGGTTTCCATGGAACAAGTAAACAAATTTGTATACTAATGTATACATTACATGGAACAGAGATTTTTTTTTTTAACTTTATACAGATAATAGTTATTAACAGAGATTTATAACATTGTAACTTTATACAAATAACTGTGCATTAATTGTCAAAACTATTTACATTTTATATACATTAATAAGTTTCTGTAGCGTAGTGTTGATCAGAGTTTTTCTACCTTTTTATAGGTAGTCAGAGTTTTCTACCTTTCATATGTGTGTGTGTGGAGGAATTTATTTCCTTTTTTCATGTTTTGCTGTTGATTGAGGGCAGATAGTGGGGCAAATATGAGATCCAGGATGTTACCTTTAGTATGTGTTGATTGTTGTATCACTTGCTTGTAACCTAGAGTTTCTAGAGCATCTATGAAGGCGTCAGAATGGTTGTCTTGTAGAGACGGTAGGTTAAAGTCTCCTAAGATCCAATTAGGTCTGTTTGGATTCTGTGCATTGGAGGCAAGGTTTATAATATTTGAAAGGTCATCTGGGGAGGATGATGGCGCTCTGTAAATTAAGTTTATAGAGTAAAGGCTGTTAGAGATAGAGACGATTTCGAGGCGGTTGTTGCTAGAAGAGTCAATCATTTTAAGTTGGAGTTCAGCCTTGGCAAGGATAAGTACCCCTCCACCTCTTTTGCCTTGTCTACTACTGGTGAAGACCTCAAAGTTGTTGGGGAGGAGCTGGTTGAGAATTATATGCCCGTGGGGTTCGCTCCGTCAGAAGAGGCGTTGGAGGATCCGCTGTTGCAGGCTGTGCGCACCTCGCAGCGGGTGTTCCCTATCCATAGAGTCTTTCGGAATATGATTCAGGAGGAATGGGACGCGCCGGAGTCGGCGTTGCGGGGGACCAGGGCGTTGGACCGCTTGTACCCGCTCTCGGAACAGGATAAGTTGATTTTTCGGTCTCCAAAGGTTGATGCCGCGGTGGCGGCTGTCACGAAGACGACCACCATTCCGGTGGAAGGAGCGGCAGCATTGAAGGATGGCCAGGATAGGAGGTTGGATACCTTGCTGAAGCAGGTGTTCGACATGAGTTCCCTTTCCCTGCAGGCCTCCATAGCGGGGGCGTGGGTGGCGAGAGGCTGTTTACGCTGGTCTCAACGTCTTCAGGGCTCCCTCTCAGACGACCAGATGGCAGATACGTCTCGGCTGGAGTCTGGCACGCCATACCTATCCGATGTTCATTATGATCTAATTCGTGGCCTAGCTAAATGTATGGCTTCGGTAGTCGCAGCTCGCCGTTCTTTGTGGCTCCGAAACTGGTCGGCGGATAGTTCGTCCAAAGCTCGGCTCAGTAAGCTTCCCTTCCGGGGCAAGCTCCTCTTTGGAGAGGATCTTGAGAAATTGGTTAAGGACCTCGGGGAGTCCAAAGGGGGACGTCTCCCTGAGGATAGACCGAAACAGACTCGAGGAGGATCGGCATCTCGAGGCCTCTCGAGGGATTTTTGTAAGTTTCGCACATCTCGCTTTCAACAATCGCAGCGGAGCAGGTTTCCAGCGCGGAGTCAGTCCTTTCGAGGGTTTCGGGGGGCAGGCAGGGGTTTTGGTCCCTACCAGTCTTCCGGTGCGAACAGGAAATCACAATGAGATGAGGCGGGCCCAGGTAGTGGAGGTGCCCGTGGGAGGCAGGTTGCGGGAGTTCTACCCTGCCTGGGTCCAGATTACATCAGACCGGTGGGTCTTAGAAGTCATTCGGGAAGGCTATGACCTGGAGTTTCAGCGTCCAATGCGAGATTCCTTGGTTCTTTCCCCCTGCAAGGCGCCTCGGAAGCGCCGAGCGGTTGCGGACACCTTGGGCCGTCTCCAACGACTCGGGGCAGTCGTACCCGTTCCGATCGACCAGTGTGGCGCAGGACGATACTCCATTTATTTCGTGGTCCCCAAAAAGGGAGATACGTTTCGGCCAATTCTCGATCTCAAGAGGGTGAATTGTTGTCTCCGAGTGTCCCACTTCCGCATGGAGACCTTGCGCTCCGTCATTGCGGCCGTTCGCGCGGGCGAATTTCTTACGTCCTTGGATCTGACGGAGGCTTATCTTCACATTCCCGTGCGGAGGGAGCATCAACGTTTTCTGCAATTTGCGGTACCGATGGGACACTTTCCGTTCCGGGCGTTGCCTTTTGGTCTGGCGACGGCTCCTCGGACATTCACAAAGATTATGGTAGTTGTGGCGGCCGCGCTGCGCAGAGAAGGGATCCTGGTGCACCCGTACCTGGACGACTGGTTGATTCGGGCAAAGTCCAGGGAGGAAAGCGTGGTGGCCACCACTCGTGTGGTGGAGTTCTTGGAGAGCCTCGGTTGGGTAGTGAACGAGGCGAAGAGTCAGCTGTCCCCCTCGCAGAGCCTGGAGTGCCTGGGGGCGCGCTTCGAGACTCGACAAGGACGGGTCTTTCTTCCCAGCTCAAGGGCGCAGGCCTTGCGCGACCTGGTGCGTCGGTTTCTGGGGCTTCGGGCGCCGACGGCTTGGCAGTACCTGCAGTTACTGGGGACCATGGCGGCTACAATAGACTTAGTGTTGTGGACCAGAGCTCATATGCGGCCTTTGCAGAGTGCTCTCCTCAGGCGCTGGTCTCATCAGAGGGATGCGTTGTCGCAGTGTCTGCCCTGTCCGGCGGCGGTGAAGGGCAGCCTTCTTTGGTGGTTGCATCCCGAGAGCCTGACGCAGGGCGTCCCCCTGGAGCCTCCGTGCTGGCGGTTGCTCACGACGGATGCGAGTCTCGCAGGATGGGGGGCTCATCTCGAAGGCTCGTTTGCGCAAGGAACGTGGGCAAAGGAGGAACGACTATGGTCCATAAACCGTCTGGAAATGCGCGCAGTCTTTCAGGCTCTGCTGGCTTTTCAGCAGAAATTGCGGCAAGCGGCGGTTCGCGTGCTATCGGACAACGCGACCACGGTGGCGTATATAAATCGGCAAGGCGGCACAGGCAGTGCAGCCCTAGAGGAAGAGGCGAGTGTGCTGCTGGCTTGGGCGGAACGGAATTTGCTGGCCCTGTCGGCTCAGCACGTCGCCGGAGTCGCCAACGTCGAGGTGGATTATCTGAGTCGGTGCCGCGTGGATCCGGGGGAGTGGGCTCTGCACCCGGACGTTTTCGAGATGATTGTGCGTCGTTGGGGGCTTCCGGTGATGGATCTCATGGCGACCTTGCGGTCGGCAAAGGTGGAGAGATTCTTCAGCAGGCGGAAAGAGTGGATGGCGGAGGGCCTGGATGCCTTGGCGCAGCAGTGGCCGGTGGAGGGTCGGCTGTATGTCTTCCCTCCCTGGGCGCTAATTGGCAAGGTGGTTCAGCGCATCGAGCGGCACAAGGGCCAGGTGGTCCTGATAGCGCCCGATTGGCCGAGGAGACCATGGTATGCAGACTTGGTTCGTCTGTTGGTCGACGTTCCGTGGAGGTTGCCTCTTCGGGAGGACCTGTGGCTTCAGGGTCCCTTGCGCATGCCTCAGGTGGGTCGGTTCTCGCTTACGGCTTGGCTCTTGAGCGGGCGCGGTTGACGGCCCGCGGTTACTCGGCGACAGTTATAGACACTCTCCTGCGGTCGCGTCGGAGGTCGACTTCCCTGGCTTATATCCGAGTTTGGCGTGTCTTTGAGAGCTGGTGTTCCGATCTCTTTCTCAACCCCTTACGAGCTTCGGTGTCCAATGTTCTTTCCTTTTTGCAGGCTGGATTGGATAAGGGCCTTTCGGCCAGCTCCTTGCGGGTGCAGTTGGCGGCTCTCTCCTGTTTTCGGGGAAAGGTTCAAGGTCAGGTGATCGCAGCGCATGGCGATATTCGTCGATTCTTGCGAGCGGTGTTGTTGCTCAGACCGCCAAGGCGGACTGTTCTTCCTCCGTGGGATCTTAATTTGGTCCTGAACGTCTTGGTTGGGGAACCCTTCGAGCCATTAGGACGGGCTTCACTCAAGGATTTGACGCTCAAGACGGTGTTTCTCGTGGCGATATGTTCGGCCAGGAGGATTTCCGAGCTGCAGGCGCTCTCTTGCCGGGAGCCTTTTTTGACTTTCTCTGCGGACAAGGTGGTCTTGCATACAGTACCCGCCTTTTTGCCAAAGGTGGTGTCCGCTTTTCATGTTAATCAAGTGGTGTCGCTCCCGGTGTTTTCCGCGGAGCAGGGAGCTCACGCAGGTGGACGTTTGCACTGGTTGGATGTGCGGAGAGTGCTCAAGAAGTATCTTGGTCGTACGGCGTCGTTTCGGAAGTCGGACAGGCTTTTTGTCGCATTCGGAGGCCCGCGGAAGGGCGAGGCGGCGGAGAAGTCTTCCATTTCTCGGTGGCTGAAGGAGGCGATTGCTTCGGCCTACATTTTGAGAGGCAGAGCGGTGCTGGTAGGGTTGCGTGCGCATTCCACGAGAGCGCAGGCAGCCTCGTGGGCGGAAGTTAGCCTAGTGCCGGCGGCGGATATTTGTAGGGCGGCGACCTGGTCCTCGTTACATTCTTTTGCTCGGCATTATCGCTTGGATGTGCAGGCGCGCAGGGATAGTTGTTTTGGATCAGCCGTTCTTCAGGCTGGGATCTCAGGCCCCTCCCGTTGAGATTTACTGCTTTGTTACATCCTCTATCTTTCCGGGACTGGACTAGAGGGACGCTAAGGAAGAGTAAATTAGACTTACCTGCTAATTGTTGTTCCTTAAGGAACTCTAGTCCAGTCCCGGATCCCTCCCGTTCAGTGGGTGTTAGCCAGCCTGAAGTGTCCACAGGCGGGGGAGAGTGAGATTGACAGCTGGTGAACCCGTGCAGTTTTCCAAAAAAAAAAAAAAAAAACGGAAAGAAGAAAACAACCAAACGGAACACTTGGTCCCGTGAATATATTTCCGTACCCACTACACTTTCAGGGCGCTCTGGGGGTAGCAGAGATGAGAAGCGCTCTCAGAGGGGATCTCTGTGGTGTTGGCGGCAGGCGGCTGGGGCGCAGAGGAACCGGGCTTCCGCCCTTCCGTTCCACGTCCGTTGTAGGGCGCGCCCTGGCTCTATCCTTTTCTTAGAGATATATCTCTATCTGTACATAATTGTTTTGTATAGGTTTTTGAAATAACTACTTATTTGTTGCTCTGCTGAGTCTGCTTTGTCAATAGGTGCTGGTGAAAGGGGGCGGAGCGAGCCTATTTGTACCAGTGACATCACGACGATGACATCTTTCAGTCTCCAAAGCTGCTGGTGGAGGTTGACAACTCTATCTTTCCGGGACTGGACTAGAGTTTCTTAAGGAACAACAATTAGCAGGTAAGTCTAATTTACTCTTAAAACTCAGAGCGATATGGGGGATTTCCAGTCTTTTGCATTGAGTGTCACATGTATGATTTTCTCCCAGTTGGTGAGGGGTCTTACGTTTGCACAAGGTGCAAGGAGCTCTTTGCTCTCAGGGAATGAGTCCAGTCTCTGGAGGCAAGAGTAGCAGACGTGGAAGACATAAGGAAGACAGAGAGGTACATAGATGAGACCTACAGGGATATAGTCCTGAAGTCCCACCTCCAGCCTGACAGCATCCCTGTTGCCATGGAAGAGAGAGGTCATGTGACAGGAGAGCATCACCCTGGTGTTGCAGGAAGTGATCCTATTACTAGGACCTGTCCTTCAGGTGATGTAAAACCCTCTTGCACCAAGGAAGTTTCTCCAGGGCCATGTGCCCATGAGGGAAGGGTTAGGACTGCCCTTATAGTTAGTGATTTGATCATTAGGCATGTAGATAGCTGGGTGGCTGGTGGACGTGAGGATCGCCTGGTAGCATGTCTGCCTGGTGTGAAGGTAGCGGACCTCACGCGCTACCTAGGCAAGGTCTTAGTGCTGGGGAGGAGTCTGCTGTCTTGGTACATGTCTGTACCAATGATATAGGAAAATGTGGTAGGGAAGTTCTTGAGGCTAAATTTAGGCTTTTAGGTAGGAAGTTGAAATCTAGAATTTCCAGGGTAGCGTTCTCCGAAATGATTCCTGTTCCACGCGCAGGCAGAGCGCTGGAGTCTTAATGCGAGGATGAGACAATGGTGCAAGGATGAGGGGTTTGGATTTGTTAGGAACTGGGGAACATTCTGGGAAAAGGAGGGGCTCTTCCGAAGGGATGGGCTTCACCTTAACTGGGATGGAACCAGGCTGCTGGCATTAACCTTTAAAAAGGAGAGAGAGCAGCTTTTAAACTACATAATAGGGGAGAGCCGACAGTCACCCAAGAGTGCATGGTTCAGAACAATGTATCCTTGAAGGATACTACCAAAAAAATGAAGTTAGGGAACATCAGCAGAGAGGTTCCAATAAAGACAAAGGTAGCCCAAATGCCCTTGAGTACAGGGCAGATAGAGCTTAAAGATTCCCAATTACCCCTGCCTACCGATAACCAGATTAATATGAATAAAATAGTCTCTAAAATGCTTGTATGCAACTGCTAGAAGTCTAAAAAAATAAGATGGGAGAGTTAGAATATATAGCACTAAATAAGAAGTTAAATATGATTGGTATCTCAGAGACATGGTGGAAGTAGGACAACCAGTGGGACACTGTGATACCCGGGCACAAGCTATATCGTAATGATAGAGCTGATCAAATTGGTGGAGGGGTTGCGCTCTATATTAGAGAGGGCATTGAGTCACAAAGGATTCAAGTTTTGGAGGAAACAAAATTTGCTGTAGAATCTCTAAGGATTGAAATTCCATGTAAAAAGGGGAAGGCGATGGCAGTGGGTTTGTACTATCGACTGTCTGGCCAGAATGAACAAATGGATGATGAAATGCTCAAAGAAATCAGGGAAGCTAACAAAAGGTACAGCACAGTAATAATGGGTGATTTCAATTACCCTGGTATTGACTGGGTCAGTGTCACGGCAGGACATGCTAGGGAGATAGTTTCTAGATGAAATAAATGACTGCTTCTTGGAGCTGCTGGTTCATGAACAGACCAGAGGGGAAGCCATTTTGGACTTAGTCCTTAGTGGAACACCAGATCTGGTGCAAGAGATAAGGGTGTTGGGGCCACTTGGCAATAGTGATCATAGAATGATCACGTTTGAATTAATTAATGGAGGAGGAATGGTAAGGGAAGCCCACAGTACTACCTTTTAACTTTCAAAAGGGAGACTATAATAAAATGAGGAAAATAGTTAAGAAAAAACTTAGGAAGGTGTAGGAATGTTACCCATAACTGAAGTGGTATTTAAAGGTGCAGAAGAATTGAAGGAAATATCGATACATCAGGAAGATCTATTACAACTATTTGATAAACTGAAGAGTAGCAAATCACCTGGACCGGATGATATACATTCAAGGGTGTTGAAAGAACTGAAATATGAGATTGCGGACCTGCTATTAGTAATCTGTGAATTAGCATTAAAATCAAATGTAATACCTGAAGATTGGAGGATGGCCAACGTAACACCAATTTTTAAAAAGGGTTCCAGGGGTAATCCAGGAAACTACGGACCGGTGAGCCTGACATCAGTATCAGGAAAAATGGTAGAAACCATCATAAAGAACAAAATTGCTGAACATGTTGATAGTCATGGCTTAATGGGAGACAGACAACATGACTTTAGACAAGGAAGATCTTGTCTTACTAATCTGTTATTTTTTTTGAAGGTGTGAATAAACAGGTAGACAAAGGTGAGTCAGTTGTTATATTGTATTTGGACTTTCAGAAAGGCTTTGACAAGGTTCCTCATCAGAGACTTTTGGCAAAACTGAAGAGTCATGAGATAGGCAGTGTACTATTGTGGATCAGGAACTAGTTATAAGATAGAAAGCAGAGGGTAGGGCTAAATGGCCAATTTTCCCAGTGGAGGAAGGTGAATAGTGGTATGCTGGGTCTGCTGCTTTTTGACATATTCATAAATGACCTGGAAAAGGGAATAATGAGTGAGGTTATCAAATTTGCAGATGACAGAAAACTATTTAAAGTTGTTAAAACCCATGAGGATTGTGGACAACTGCAAGAGGATCTTGATAAATTGGAAGACTGGGCATCAATATGGCAGATGAAATTTAATGTGGACAAGTGCAAAGTTATGCACCTAGGGAAGAACAACCCAAACTATGGTTACACGATGCAAGGTGCCACATTAGGAACCACCACCCAGGAAAAAGATTTAGGAGTCATCGTGGATAACATCTTAAAACCCTCGGCCCAGTGTGCAGCGGCGGCCAAGAGAGCAAATAGAATGCTAGGTATCATAAGGAAAGGAATGGAAAATAAAACAAAAGATAATATGCTTCTGTATCGTTCCATGGTGCTACCGCACCTTGAGTATTGTGTACCATTCTGAAACACACAGAGAGCAAGAGCGAGTGATGAGGTCTCCATAGCGTCTATTTTGGCCAAAAAATCAATAAATTTGAAAAATTGAATATTCACTTTTTTCATTATGCGCAGTTATTACTGACACACAAGATGACACTCCCCTATGTGGATCACATCCTATCCGCTTTTAAAGAGTTATGACTCCTATGTGCCTTTCAAGCTTGGCCGTGCAAACACGTAAGCATTTATTTGCGTTCCCGTGGTGGTCTCAGCGTCTATTTTGGCTAAAAATTAATAAATTTGTAAAATTGAATATTCACATATTTCATTATTCACAGTTATTATAGACACACCAAGATGACACTCCCCTATGTGGATCACATCCTACCCGCTTTTAAAGAGTTATGACTCCTGTGAGCCTAAATAATAAAGTGGGGATATCTTTGAGGTGGCTTCCTTGCCCTTTATTACCTTTGGTTACATTCAGCTCATTTACAAGTCAATTGTATGGTTATCAGATTCCCCCCTTTCACCGCATCACGATCATTGTAGGTCAAGTCACGTCCCCTTTTTTGGCACGGTTTTCAGCGTCTTATTTTTAAGCCCTTCTCGGATATCATTTGGCTTTCTTACACTGCATAGGAGACCACGTTGTGAGAATTGTGAAGCTTTCTGCTTTTACCCGGCTCCTTTATCATTTGTTTTATGTCAGGTAACTATATCGTCATGAGTGGGCAACCTCTACATCACTGTTTTTTAAAACATTATTTAACTTTGTTGTTTGTAAAAAATGAACTCTATACAGATTCTCTGACTTTGTTTTATAGGTTCTGTTTAGATGGGAGCGTTATGGTCTTGTAAGACCAGAATAATCGGTTAGTGATGCTGCACAAGATTGTGTTCGGTTATGCTAGATAAATATGGTTTCAAAATACCCCTTTCTTTAGATAAGACATATTGCTATTATGGTACATTTTAATAGCAGTGCATAAGAGGTGCACATGAGCGGGTGAGGAGCTCCCTCGTCACGCTCCCGGGCCGTCTGTAGAAATACTGCAATTTACTCGGCAACACCGGTCCAATACTGCCCTAAGGGGTTCCAACACTTCTGCAATCACTGTGTTCCCGTACTCGTGCAGTCTGGTGGCAGTCCTGTGCAAATGAGAGCGACGGTAAAGAGAGATAAAACCGCGGGTGCCAGGGACTCGAAAATGGCAGCTGCGACCCGGGCGGGCTCTGTACCGGACTCGCCGGGAAAGGACAGTGTCGACTCAAGCCCCGATGAGACAGCTCAGGAAGTGGTGAAAATGTTGGAACCCAAATTTGATACGGTTATGAGAAAATTAGATGAGATGGGTGAGAAGTTTGGGGACTTTGCCAAAAGAATGGATGAGATGGAACAGCGGGTGACAATGCTAGAGGAGGGAGAGCTGGCGCTGGAAAGTGCAGCTGCGAAGCAGCAGAAACAACTGGATGACCTCCTATTGAAAGTGGATGATCTCGAAAACCGTTCGAGACGCAATAACCTACGGTTGGTTGGTGTGCCCGAGTCCTGGACGGGGAGTCAGTTGTTCACCTTGTTTGAAGAGTGGCTACCGCAGGCGTTAGGCCTTGCAGATCTGCGGGGCAAAATACACGTGGAGCGCGCTCACAGACTGGGTCCACTGCGGGAAGGCCAGGGCCGACCTAGGCCGGTGTTGGCGCGCCTTTTGAACTTCCACCATAAAGCTTTATTGCTGCAAGCCTACCGGAAGAAAAGAGACTTGAAACTCGACAATGCGATGGTCCTACTCTTCCCAGACTACTCGGCCTCCTTGGCAGCGCGACGCAAGGAATTCACTCCCATCTGCAGTGTGCTGGTTAAGTGCGGGGTGAAATTCGCACTAATTTATCCTGCTACTCTAAAGATTTACTACAAGGGCGCTACCCACTCGTTTGAGCAAGCTGGGGCGGCGAAGAAGTGTGTGTCCACGTTAGCTGACCCTGTTGGGCTGAACGGGGAGTGAGGGCCCTAAATGAGTGGACATTGATATAGCGCTGGTTTGCTGTGGAATTAACGCGCCGCTGGGTTATGGCGGGACTTTGGAGCCACCAAGTGCAAGAAGTTCTGTTTGTCATCTCACCTGACCGTGGGACTTGTTTGTGACTGGTTTGTTGCCATTTGGCATCTGAATATGTGCATCTTGCTGGCGGCCCGGAGGGGCACTGACTGTGATCCTACTCCCCTAGGGGAGTGCCCTGCTCTATAGGGTTCTATATTAGGTGTGTTCGTGGGGGTGGGGGAGGAATGAGTGGTATTATGAATGGAGATATGAAAGGATGTGAGCCTGGGAAGCGAGAGGAGTGTTTGGAGAAGTGTGTTTGGGGGACTGGCTGTGGTGCGTGTTTGATGGGGGAGGGGACCGGTGGGGGGGAGTGTAATGGGGGAGAGTGCACTAGGGGGGTCTGGTTGAGTGGGGACGGTCGGGGGGCTTTGGGGAGGGGGAGGGAGGGCGGGGAAAGGCAGACTGAGAGGGGTAGGGGGGTGGGAGTTGAGGTCGGGATGTTTAGAAGGCTGTTTCTTCCTCTTCAATGGAGGGTGGTTTGTCTCCCACCTACTGTACTGATCTTTTTTTCTCCGCTGAGTTGTGCGGTGGACACCTGGAGACGAGGCTGGGCGTCTCTAGGTGGGCTTACAGTTTTTACACCTTGCTGCGGGTCATAATATGCTGCTGATATGTTAAATGCCAAGATTATTTCATGGAATGTGGGGGGTATTGGGTCCCCGGTCAAACGCACCAAGATACTGCAGATGTTAAAAAGAAAGGGTGCACATATTGCGCTATTGCAAGAAACGCACTTGAGTGCACTTGAACGCACTTGAACACAACAAGCTAAAACAAGATTGGGTGGAGGCAGTATATGGAGCGTCGTCTGGAGGGTAAGAAGGCGGGTGTGGTGGTATTAGTAAAACGGGGAGTTCCCTTTGAGGTGGCTGAGATGCAAGCAGACCGCCATGGCCGATATGTTTTGATAACTGCCAAGCTCTTTAATGAGGTGGTTTGGATAGCGAATGTCTACGCGCCTAATGTCTATGACCATGAGTTTTTCAAGAAAATGTTGCGTTTTGTGAGAGAGGCGGGGGCGGGTAAGATACTTATGGCTGGTGACATTAATTGCCCGCATGATCCCTCGCTGGATAAATCCAAGGTGGATACGTCGGTTTCCTGGGCGCGTAGGGGTGTGGCATATCTTTGCAGAATGGGTGATCTTGTGGATGTTTGGTGTCTGCTCCATCCGGGAGTCTGGGAGTATACTCATCAATCTAGAGCCCATCACACTTGGTCTCGTATTGATAATATTTTGGTGAGTGAAGGGGGACTCTCGAGGATTGTTCAGGCTGAAATTGACCCGATAGTAGTGTCTGACCATGGTATGGTGTGGGTGATGTGGGACTGTCGGGGACTGTTGCAGAAACGGTGGCGCTTCCCAGCATACTTGGGTCAGGATAAGGGGTTTCAGGCTTTCCTGGAAAAACAATGGGACGAGTATGTCGCTTTTAATGATAAGCCTGATTGCTCTCCGCTCTTGTTTTGGGAAGCTAGCAAAGCGGTAATGCGGGGCGCCATCATTACCTACACAATTCAACGGCGACGCTATATGGATCGTAGTATACTTGTGCTGGAGCGGAGACTACGGGAACTACAGCGGACACTCGGGAGGAGGGCCGATGGAGCCCTACAGTGAGAATATACGCGCACTCAGATGGCCCTTAATGAGTTGTTACAATGACGCGCAGGCTTATCGATGTCCTATTATCGACATCAGCTGCATAGATACGGGAACCGGACGGGGTGGCTCCTTGCGAAGTTGGTCCGCGCTCCGGGGGGGGGGGGGGGCTCGTTTTATCCCTGTTCTTCGGGACGAGCGGGGCGGTTTACAACACCAGTCCCGGAAGATTGCTAGCATTTTTCAGGATTTTTATGCGAATTTATATAGTGAGGAGGAGAGAGACTATGGGAAGGGCTGTGCGTTCCTGAGGGACCTGTCACTACCGCGGGTGACTGCGGAGCAGCTGCAGATCTTGAACGAGCCCTTGACGGTGCATGAAATTCAGGCGGGGATTGTGCGGGGGAAATCCCACAAGGCACCCGGACCCGATGGCTTTAGTATTGAATACTACAAATTACTTATGTTCCGGTTGGCCCCTTCCATGGTGGTGATGCTTGACGCTATTCGACAGGGGGGGAGTCTTCCGAGAGATATGCGGTGTGCCGACATTACAGTGATCCCGAAACCTGGGAAAGATGCTTTGGAACCAGCCTCCTATAGGCCTATCTCCCTTATTAACTGTGATGTGAAGATTCTAGCGTCAGTTTTAGCGGGACGGCTTAATGGTATTCTGCCCTCCCTTATAGCTCCTCGGCAGGTGGGTTTTGTTCAAGGACGTGAGGCGACCAAGAATATTACTAGGCTGCTCCTCGGTATGGAGCACTGTTTGCGGGAAGAAGAAGCTTTATTCCTGGTCAGTCTGGACGCTGAAAAAGCGTTTGACAGGGTGGCCTGGCAATATCTGTGGGACGTTTTTGGAAAAGTTTGGGTTACAGGGTAACTTTGTGCAGTGGGTTCGAGCCCTATATCATCGTCCCATGGCGCGCGTGGTGCTGTGTGGGGCTAGTTCCGATACATTTGAGTTGGGGCGTGGGACGCGTCAGGGCTGCCCGCTCTCTCCTTTGCTTTTCGTGCTCTCCTTGGAGCCTCTGTTGCATGCTATTCAACGCCACTCGGAAATCCACGGCATCACGCTAGGGGATGAAGAAATGAAAATTAGTGCATTTGCGGATGATATGCTCCTGTGCTTGACGAACCCGCAGCCTTCTTTGGAACGAGTCCTACAACTCATTCATGAGTATGGCGAATTTTCGGGTCTTAAAATCAATATCTCTAAGTCAGTGGTATTGGATGTCGGCAAGAATGGTCGGCCGTTGTGGAAGGGTGCGTTCCCCTTGGTCTGGGCAGAGGGTGAGATTAAATACTTAGGTATTCAGTTACCGGATAATCCGGCAAATTTGTACCATGCCAATGTCCCTGGTATGTTGAGTAGAGCCCGTCGAACCTTTGCGAAGTGGCAGGGCCTGCCTATATCACTCAGGGGAAGAGTAGCCTTGTTCACCATGGTGGAGATGCCCCGCTGGCTATATGTCTTACGCTTATTACCTTTGTGGATTCGGGAGGGTGACTGGCGGTGCTTTGAAAAATCGCTGCGCGGATTTTTGTGGAGAGGCAGGCGTGCGCGCATCCCCTTACGGGCTCTCATGAGAAGACGGGAGGAAGGTGGTCTGTTGCTTCCGGACCTACGAAATTATAACCTCCGTTACCTGCTTAGGCATATCTGGTCCTTGGTGGGTGGGACTGGCGGATGTGCTCCGGCTCAGCAGGTCAATGCCAGTTGTGCGCCTTTCCATAGCTTATCGGTATTGCACTCGGCTAAGGGTCGGTGTAGTCGCTACTCGGGGGGGATGGACTTATATGACGGCCCTCAAAGCGGCGTGGCGGGTGCTGTGTTCCTGTTTTGGGTGGGACTGGCAGAGATCGGCGTTGTTGCCATTGATGGGGAACCCGGATTTTCTCCCGGGCTTTACGAAACCCAGCATTTTCCATGAATGGGTCAAAAAGGGAATTCTTTGTCTTGGAGATCTCTTCACGTCAGATGGGTCGCGCCTGGAAACCTTTCGTATGTTGCAAGTTAGGTATCAGCTCTCACGGACTGATTTTTATGGGTACCTGCAGGCTCGGCACTATGTGGAGGGACTGCGTGGTGCAGGCGTAAATCCGCTCTACCCGGGGGTATCGGTGAGAACATGGTTTCAGCAGCTTGACGCGGGTTCCCGGGGGGGGCCGGAGCGGTGGGAGCTCTTGCACCCGGCGGGTGACGCCGCCTGCCTCTCAGACCTAGCCCACCGTTGGGCTGGGGATGGCTTGGCTGGAATGGCGATGTCGGATCTGCGCGAGGCTTTTGAGAGGATACCGAGAGGTGACCTCTGGATCTACTTGCAGGAGTTGCAGTTTAAATTCCTTTGGAGAGCCTATACTACGGATGAGTGGGCCTTTCGGGCGGGGTTGCGTGTTTCACCTACTTGTGGTTGGTGTGTTTTAGACAAAGGCACATTGCTTCATAAATTCTGGGACTGCCCTAAGGTACAGCGTTTGTGGAGGCACGCTTGTGGGCAGCTTGACCGTTGGCTTGGTATAGCTCTCAGTTGGAGCAAAGAGGTTTGTTTATTCCATCAGTGGGGATCTGCTAATCAAGCTCTTACGCCACCTCAGAAGCTGTTGCTGACCCGGGGTTTATTAGTGAAAAAAGTCTTGTTGGGCTGCTGGGGTGCAGCTGTGGGAGAACGCCCTGGGCGAATTGCTATACATGGAAAAATTGACGGCCAAGCAGAGGGGTGGTAAAGCTTGGGACTCTTTTTTGGAACTTTGGGCGCCACGTTTGACCCAGCTGCCCATGCGAGAATGCAGCATGGTAATGAATGTTTAACCCTTACATATGCTTTGCTCCTCCTCTGTTCTTCTGTCAAGTTGGACGTTGGCGGGGGGGAGCAACCTGCCCTGTGGATCTGTACCGGCTTCGTACCTTACTCCTCTCTATGTGA
The DNA here is from genome assembly GCA_033557465.1 of Ichthyophis bannanicus. Lineage (NCBI taxonomy): Eukaryota > Metazoa > Chordata > Amphibia > Gymnophiona > Ichthyophiidae > Ichthyophis > Ichthyophis bannanicus. Next base: position 251,387,275 of record CM066042.1, on the reverse strand, counting down.
TACTTGGGGTGTCTGGTGATGGGTGGTGAGCTTAAGATGTTGCTTGTTTGTCGGGAGATGGCCTTCTCAAATCCATGGGAGAAACGTGGGGTGGGCGGGTAGGGTGGGGGGGGTTGGGGGTGGGTGGGAGTGTGGGGGGTCTTTTCTAAGGTTGTACACTGTAAAGCATGTCTTTTTACTATGCTGTACCTGTAACATGTATTGGGGTATTTCTGTGCTCAGGGATGTAGCTTAACACTAGGTGTACTAGGGATGCCCTCCAAGTGTTGGGGGTGATTAGCTCTTTGTATTTGTGGAGCTTATTCTGGAGGGCATATCCCTATGTTCTTCTCTTCCGCTACATCAGTGGTTCTCAACCCTGTCCTCGGGACCCCACTAGCCAGTCGGGTTTTCAGGCTATCCACAATGAATATGAATGAGATATATATGCATTAGAAATAGCCTGCCAAACTGACTGGCTTGTGGCCCTCCAATGCTGGATTTGGGGACCCCGGCCTTACACCTCTGTCATTTAAGATTGTGAGTGGGCAAGGTACAGATGTCCAAGACATCAAAAAGATTAGATGGAATATGTCACATACCTCCTCGCCTCTCACCACCACCAAAATATTGTCTATTAGACAACTTTTTGGTGGTGGTGAGAAACTAGGAGGGATGTGACACATTCTATCTACCCTTTTGATGTCGAGGACATCTGTACCTTGCCCACTCACAATCGTACTTGACAGAGGTGTACGGCAGGGGTCCCCAAATCCAGCACGGGAGGGCCACAAACCAGTCAGTTTGGCAGGCTATTTCTAATGCATATATATCTCATTCATATTCATTGTGGATAGCCTGAAAACCCGACTGGCTAGTGGGGTCCCGAGGACAGGGTTGAGAACCCCTGCGCTACATGGTCATGTTTAAATTTTACAATTATCCTACTGTTTGATATGTCCTTGTTTGATACATATGGTTTGTTTAGATTGTATTACCAGAATGGCGTGCTTTACCCTACTAGTAGTGGGGGTCTGTTATAGAAAAACTTTGAATAAAAATGATTTGAACTAATAGCAGTGCATAAGAAAGGCTGTAGTACAGAATATAAATAACGTTCGATATACAATCCGTGTTTCACTGGCACAACTGAATAAGCTTTCCTTAAATACAAGATCTCCCCACCACGGCTTCTTCCTGAATATGTCAATCTATACTGTCCCAATCTCGGGTTTCACTGATACTTTAACATGTAAAATGCACCCTGCCTTTTTGTTAGCTTGCAGCTATACAATTTTTAACTATGGATTTGGTTGATTGGAGTTTCTCCACGTGCTGAATATATGTATCTCCAGGAACAAGCAGGAATGAGTCTTCACATGTGGGTACGTCGGCGCCGACGGAGCCCGCACGGGAATGCTCCCCAGCATCCAATCAAAAGGCTTTTGGGAGCATCCCTCGCGCCTGCACGGTGACTTCCCGCCTTTCCCACTGCCTCTCCCCAATTTTCATTTTTCCGCGGAGCCGGCAGGACGTACCACCTGTCACCGCAGAAACGTTTTTCTTTAAAACCCTTTTTTCTTGTTTTCTTGTGGTCGCGGCCTTTTTCCCGCCGATACCGGCACCACCGGTGCCTTATTCTTTCTTTTAATCACTTCGAGGTAAATTTTTCTCCTCGAGTCCCTTCTGAGGCCTACCGGGCCTTTCCAGCATGGAGCCTTCTTCCCCTAAGAAGTGCCTTCACTGTGGAGACTTAGTTTTTTATTTAGACTCCAATACCTGGTGTCTCTCCTGTTTGGGCCCTGATCCTTTTTCCCCCGGTCCACCGGGCTTCAGTATCGGGAAAAGACCTTCCCTTTTTCGGGTATCCCTCGATGACGTTTTTCCTCCTAAAGTGAGGACATCGATTTACTCTTCTCTCCAGGATCAGGTAACCCACAAACAGTCTGTTAAGACTAGCCAGGTCTTGAGGGGTAAGTCTTATGCTCGGCATGATGACGGCTCCGGCCTCCCCCTCAAGTCCCCTTTGGCAAAAAAACCCCGGCGGGAGTCTTCGGGCTCCAAAGCATCCACGGGGTTTCAGGTTGTTCCTGGGGTTCCTCCTCACAGAACATTCCTGAGCCATGCTCGGGGGTGGTATCCGCTTCGAGCGGTACTGATTCCCCGGCGCCGGCGTCGAGTGCTCCACTCTTCACCAAGGATCGTCAACTGGTGTCCTCGGTGCCTTCGGGGCCGATCGATTCGACCCAGTCTGGCTTTCCTGCATCCCAGTCATGCACGGGGGTGGTACCGGCTTCGAGCGGCACCGCCTCCCCGGCATCGGTGTCGAGTGCTCCACTCTTCACCAGGGATCGTCACCTGGTCCCTTCGGGGCCGATCAATCTGACCCAGACTGGCATTCCTGCACCCCAGCCATGCGCGGGGCTGGTGCCGGCCTCGGACGGTGCTGATTCCCTGGCATCGACGCGGGCGTCGAGTGCTCCGCTCGTCACTAGGGATCGTCCTCTGGGGGCTTCAGTGCCTTCGATCGATACGACCCAGACTAGCTTTCCTTTGTCCCAGCCAGCCGCGGGGTTGGTTCCGGCTTCAAGTGGCGCCGATGCCCTGGTATCTGCGCCGGTGTTGAGGGTTTCACTCTCCACCGGGGCTCGTCGTCAGGTATCCTGGGTACCCTCGGGGCCGATCGATATGCCCCGGAAGGCCTTTCCTCTTTGTACGCCATGCTCGGGGGGGGGGGGGGGGGTACCGGCGTCTAGCGGTGCCTATACCCCGACATCGGCGCCGGTGTCGCGTGTTCCCCTCTTCACCGAGCGTCGTCCTCGGCGGTCCTCAATGCCTGCGGCACCGATCGATGCGATTCCGATTCGCTTTCAGGGATCGGCATCGCCGACACCGGGGCCCTCTAGAAGGGCATCGATAACCTCGCTCGGTTCGATGCCCAGCCTCGAATCGATATCCAGTCTAGAAGACTTGGTTCCGACACGTTTCGGAACTGATCTATGTCCCTTCCGGCTACGCAGTACCGAGGATAATCACCACAGCTCTCTGGTTGCCTTGGAACCGCTTCGGCAACCTCCGCTGTCTGCTCCGAGGGCATTGCCGTCCCTGAGGCCGGGGTCGATGTCGATTCCTGCGGTTCCATCGGTGCCATCGATCCTTTCGATGCCTAGCTTGGAATCAATACCAGGAACCGACGATGCAGTACTAACTGCCTCGAATCGGGACTGTCGGTATCCTTCTCCGTCTAGCAGGATTCCTTTTGTGCACCAGTCCGGTAGGTCTTCTGGTGTCCAAGCTGCTCCTTCAACTTCAGCCTCCCCAGGAATAGCTCCTCTGGGAGATCCTTCTTTTCAGGATTTTCTCCTTGACATGGCAGCCTTTCTTGCCATTCCTATTCCTGGTCCTTCTCTTAATCAAGGTCCTGCAGAAAAAGCAGCCATGATGCTTCCTTTACATCCTTCTTTGCAGGACCTTTTTCGGGGGTTTGGCGGTCACCTTTAAAGGTTCCTGCGCCTTCTACAGCCATGCATGTTCTGTATCAGGTGCCCCCCTCTCCGGGGTTTCAGAAGCACCAACTTCCGCATCATTCCATTGTAGTGGAATCAGCAATGAGGAAGGTCGGTAGCAAGAAGAAGCATTCTTCTTGTCCTCCAGGTCGTGCATCTAAAGCACTTGATGCCTTTGGGCGTCAAACCTTCCAAACGTCCATGTTGGCTTCTAGAATTATTTCATATATTTTTTATATGAGTCTGACACTTCGGGAGGTCACAGAGAAATTATCTCTTTTGTCTCCTTTTTTGTCAGAACCTAAGGCCTCTGACTATTCCTTGCTTCTTAATCATTGCAGGAATATCTCTTGGTTCCTTTCTCGTGCTTCTCTAGACTCTTTTGAGTCTGTTAGCAGGTCCTCTGCTATTGCCATTGGAGCACGTCGTACAGCCTGGCTGCAGGCTTCAGACTTGAGTAGATGGACACAACATACTCTGGGTAATTCTCCGTGTACTGGAGAAAACCTTTTCAATAGCGAGGCTTTACGTCAGGTTGCTCAGTGCTCCACTGACTTTCCTAGCTCTGGAAACCATCCCAAGCCGCCTTTTTCCCCAGGATGTAGGAAATGTCCTGCCAAACCTTCTTTCCCTAAGAAGAGAAAGTTTCATCCTTCTGCCCATCCTCCAGATGTACCCATGCAAGGGACATCTCACCCTGGTCTGAAGTTTCCGGACTCTCGCCAGGATACTCATACCAAGCAGCCATAGGCTCCTGTATGCAGCAGTCTACAATTAACTTCTTCTTACCAGAAGTTTATTCTTCCAACTCTACACTGGGGTTTCGTTTCAGTATGACAGCTGGTTAGGATGCTTTGTCCAGGGGTTACGGTATTCTCCCTTTCTTCGTTTTGTAAGGGGAGATCACCACTATCCCATGATAGTTTCTGCCCCCACATGGACATTCTATCCTTCAACTGACTTACCCTAGGGTACGTCCCTCCGACCCCCCTCTCTTCCAGGGTTTCCCCTGCTTGAGTGGGTACCATACTGAAACATCCCTCTCTCTGTCCAGTGTAGACTTTCTGTTCTCCTTCAACGCATGTTCTGAACGACTCCTCCGACAGGGCCGGAATATCTCCGCTCCCTTTGTATGTTTTCTCCCTGTTTCATACAGGAGAATCCCCCTGCTATTTTGTTCAGTTGCTGTGCGTGCAGGAGTTCCAGTGAGTGCTTTAATGCTTCTGCAAGCTGCTTTCACCTATCTTGCGTACTAACACTCACTGCAGGTTATCATCTTCTAGCCATATCCTTATCTAGGATGTGGCGACCTGTCTGACTCCTGTCAGTTTTATCTCATACTTCTCCTGCACAGTGCTCTCTGCAATCTTCAGAGAAGCTTCCCACTATGGGCCCTTGCATAGGGCATTGGACCTTGTCTCTGAGGGTCTTCCATATAATAGAAGAAGCTTATATAGTCACTCCATGGCTATATAGATAATTATACCCTCTTGTCTCCCATTGTACGGAAGACAAGTTTTTTTTCTGCGTGAATGTCCTGGGGACACATCAGAAGCCTAAAGTACTCCTGATGTGCTCTTACCAGACTGATATTATCCTCTGTTCTTCACGCAACCATACTGCTAATCCCACTGATCTGCATCCCTGCACCACTGAAATAGATTCTCTATACTCTTCAGGTGGTTTCACCCCTAATTTTGGATGAATCTTTTCACGTCACCTTCCCCATGTGGACGTTCTTCTGTGGCTCAGTTGCAGGCCTGGATTCTCAGTATTATATTCATGTATGTATGTGTCCTCTGCATACATGTTTTAGTACCCTGGGTGGGCATTTGCCATGCCCATCTATATCTAGATATATATATATCTACGTTCTATATATAGATATATATATCACACTTGTATAGACAGATATACTCACATCTGTATAGCTATGTATGTAGCTCCCTATATATATATATATATATATATATATATATATATATGTATATATGCGCTTATTGGGAGATGTTCATAGCACCCTGTGTATTACCTACTATCTCCCCAACTGTCGGTACTTACGTTTTTACTTTCTTAAGGGGTCCAGACAGTCCACTTGCCTATTATCATATGGCTCGGTAACTGGGACCGGTTATACTCACAATTACTGCTATGACGTCAACAGCTTCTATTTTTGTTATACACCTCCTTATCTATGAGGTATCAAACTTCAATGTCTTCCTATCTCTTACCAGCTAGGAAAGACAGTGTACTTCAGTATTCCGGAGTACACTCCTGTTCTCCCTGGGAAAAGGGTTTTTTTCCATACCCTCTCTTCCCTTCCGGACTGGGCTCATTCCAGATTGGTCAGTCTTCTGCTTTTAGTCCTCAAGGTTAATGACTCTGTACCTAAAAGAGTTCTCAGCTTTTTCACATAAAGCTTTCCATTGAAGACCTGACGTTCTTCTCATGCACCAGTTGACACCTGGGTCGCCTGCCCATTCCAGATTGGAACTTCATCCTCACTGCTGTGAAGTTCCCTTGAAGATTCCGCTACTGCGTCTCCAGTACCTCCATCGCAGTTCTACTTCCTACAATCCAGTAGGTACGCTCTATATTGTACTAGTTCATTAAATGCTTTAATGATACTTGACATGCAGTCTAAAGACTCATCTCCCCTGTAGTCTTTAGTTCTTGCTGTTCCTCTGCAACTCTTCTCTTCTCAACTCCTACCCCCCATCCCTCAGGGGATGCCAGGGATGCAGGTTGGCAAAATGCCGTCCTGTCCAGGGATATGCATTTTATGGGATCACCCCTGGCACCCTCAGCTAGGGAGTCCCCCACATGTGAAGACTCATTCCTGCTTGTTCCTGGAGATAGCACAGTTACTTACCTGTAACAGGTGATCTCAGGGAACAGCAGGAATTAGTCTTCACAACCCTCCCACCTCCCCTAGGAGTTGTATCTATCTATTTCCTTTCCTCTTCCTCTCCTTCTGTCTCAGCTATGAAACTCAACTGGGGAGAGGCAGTGGGAAAGGCGGGAAGTCACCGCGCAGGCGCGAGGGATGCTCCCAAAAGCCTTCTGATTAGATGCTGGGGAGCATTCCCGTGCGGGCTCCGTCGGCGCCGACGTACCCACATGTGAAGACTAATTCCTGCTGTTCCCTGAGATCACCTGTTACAGGTAAGTAACTGTGCTTTATAGTTCAGTTTTTGTATTCTTTTTTTTATCAGCTCAACTACAATAAGAATAAGGCACGCGATTACTTTACACGTGCAACGTACCTACGGTACACAGTTGTAAGTAGGATATAATAATAATATATATACATAGTTTACTACTTAGGTCTATTTAGACCCATTTTTTAAAATTTCTTCAAAAAAATTTTCTAAAATTTTTTCACAATTTTATATGACTTCACATTGCCCTGCGTCTAACTGTATTTGACCACATTTGCTAGTATGATATTATACAACACATACATATATTGTTTATTACATTTTGGCTTTTTATGACTTGTATGTTTTAATGTGATGCCTTTTTAAATTATGTTTTAAATTATGTTTTATTATGATTTTTAATTGTGTGGTGTTTATACAAATTCCCCCTGAGGAAGGGATTCGCCGAAACACGTTGGGGTACATAATTAAAGCGTTCATCACTCGCTCTTGCTCTCTGTGTGTTTTTGGTGGACTTTGCAAGAGCATTCTGCTCTCTCCTGTGCCTGATTTGGTTGTGTACAATTCTGGTCACCGTATCTTAAAAAGGATATAGCGTTATTAGAAAAGGTACAGAGAAGAACCACCAAAATGGTAAAGGGGATGGAAGGATACCCCTATGAAGATACTAAAAAGGTTAGGGCTCTTCAATCTGGAAAAGAGACGGCTGGGGGAGATATGATGGAGGTCTGTAAATTAATGAATGGAGTGGAACGAGTAAACGTAGATCGATTGTTTACATCATCCTCGCCTCCATATGAGGGCAGCCCAGTGGACTTTATCCACTCAATGGACCCAGGCATCAGGATGCCTGTCAGACAAAATAGCAAACACAAGTCGCCTTATTTTGTCCCTTCAGTGGTGGATGTCCACTCAAAACCTGTTGCTGGGGTCCCCTTTTCAACAACCCTTATCCCAGGCAACTCTCACAACAGATGCTTCTCTGATGGGTTGGGGAGCTCATCTGCAAGACCTCTCCACCCAAGGCACCTGGTCTCCACAGGAGGCTCATCTACATATCAATCTCTTGGAGCTCAGAGCAATCTTCCTTGCTCTTTGAGTATTCCACACCCTGCTCAGCTGCAAGACAGTCCTCATTCATACGGACAATCAAGTAGCCATGTTCTACGTGAACAAGCAGGGGGGAACAGGCTCTCTGTCGCTTTGTAACGAAGCTTTGCGACTATGGGCCCTCGCCAGAGAGCATCAGATTCATCTCCTGGCAGTGTATCTTCCAGGCATACAAAACTCTTGGGCAGACAGACTCAGTCGAGTTCTGCTTCCACACGAGTGATCTCCAGGAACAAGCAGGAATAAGTCCTCACATATGGGTACGTCGGTACCGACGGAGCCCGAGCAGGAAAGCTCCCCAGCTTCCCAGAAGGAAAGCTTTTGGGGCCTCCCACTGCGCATGCGTGCTGCCTTCCCGCCTTCCTGACCAACTCTCCTCAGTTCTTCTTTTTCCGCGGAGCCAGCAGGTCATGTTCCTGTCACCGCTGAAGAAGTTGTTATTTTAATTTATTTCTTTGGCCGCGTGTCTGCCTTCCCCGATTCCAGACCGGTACCGCCGGTCTTTTTTCCTTTATTTTAAAAAAAAAAAAAAATATTTTTTTTTTCCTCACTTGGTGTGTTAGTTCTGTGAGGCCTTTAGGCCTTCACTAATTCTCCCTCATGGAGAAACAAGCCTCTGGGTTTAAAAAATGCACCAAGTGCAGCGGTACTATTTCAGTCACAGACACCCATGAATGGTGTCTTAAATGTTTGGGGCCTGACCATTCCATTCCGGATTGCCCATCCTTTTCTTTGATGTCTAAACGTGGCTTACAGAACCGGGCAGCCAAGTTTCACATGCTGTTTTCTGCAGATACTCCAGCATCGACATCTTCCAGGTCTTCCTCTCCTGATGGATCTCAGGTAACCAAACATTCCTCTGGCAGGTCCTCAAAGGGCAAATCTCCCTCTAAGTATCGAGATACCCCTGGGCTTGACCCTGAGGACCCTGCCCCAGCCAAACAACCCCGGCGGGAAGCTCCGGCTTCCAAAGCTGCTCCTATGGGGTTACAGGTTGACATCGATGGCACGGCCTCGACCGATCACCTGTTAGACTGTTCTGGGGTACCGGCTCAATCATCCGGTACCGACATCCAGACAGTCGTGGCGTCCATGGATCATACAGTTCAATCCATGCAGCAGGCCATTCTGGCTTTTATTAAGGCTGCGACGCCCTCGGTACCGCACCCTGCGGTACCGACTTCGGTTCCAGTACCACAACCGATACCGGTACCCATGCCTTCCACATCGACCAGGATACCGATTCTGGTTCTGGGGTTTTTCCCGATACCGATCCGGTTCCGGGTACCCCCGATGTTGATACCGGTCGATACGCTTATCGATCCCTGGAAGCAAATAGACGATACTTTGAGTCTTCTGATGATCCTGATTCATCAGATGACTCTGCTGAAGTATCCCTTACTGTACCTGAGGAGCCCTCTTCTCCAAAGAGGAGAATGTCTCCTCCAGAGGATTTATCCTTTCAAGGCTTCATCATTGAAGTAGCTAAAGGTCTTTCTATTTCTGTATCCTCTGAAAAAGAACCTAGAGCAAAAAAGTTAGACATTTTAGGATACTCTAAGGTTCCCAAAGAGGCAGTCACCCTGCCCATCCATGAAATTCTTCAAGATCACATGATGGACTTATGGGAGACTCCTCTCACCCTATCTCCACATTCTCGTCGTCTGGACACCATGTATCGTGTCCCCCCTTCTCCTGGGTTTCAAAAAACTCAGCTCCCGCACCACTCCATTGTGGTGCAGTCAGCTATGAAAAGGATCAAGAGTACTAAAAGACACTCTTCTACTCCCCCAGGAAGAGAATATAGGACTCTGGATGCTTTTGGAAGAAAAATCTTCCAAGCAAGTATGCTTATTGCCAGAATCAACTAATACAGCCTCTATATGGGCATGTTTCTGAAGGAAATTGCATTAAAAATACGCCATTTTCTCCCCTTTATCCCAGAGGATAGAAAGGAGGAGTTCCTTCTTCTGCTGAAGCATACCCAATATATTTCAAAGTTCTCCAACAGAGCAGCCTTTGACTCCTTTGAAGGTGCTAGCAGAGCCTCAGGTATTGCCATAGCGGCTCGCAGAATTGCTTGGCTCCAGGCCTCTAACCTTGAACCCTGGGTCCAGGATGGGTTGGGAAATTTGCCCTGTACGGGTGAGAATCTGTTTGGTAAGGAGTGGCAAATCAAAGCCACTCAAATGGATGCAGAAAATGCTGCTTTAGATAGACTTTCTAAGTCTACCTCTACCCCTGTCAAGAAGAAATCTTTCAAATAGCCTTTCTACAAGAAGGCCAGATTTGCCACAAATACTGGCCAACAATCTTCTGCAGCTCGCTTTGCTCCTAAGCGTCAGCAGCCTAAACAGGCCAGGGCAAAACCTGCAGGGGCTGCTACAGCCCAACAGTCCCAACCCCCTCAGGGTTTTTGACTTAATAATAGAGATCTTAACATTTCTGGCTCTAAAACATCCAGAACCTCTCACCATTCCAGGAAGGTTAACTCATTTTGCTCCCAGATGGGAGCAAATCACATCAGAGCAATGGACCCTCTCTATCATCAGAGAGGGCTACAAACTACATTTCTCCAACCTTCCTCCCCTTACCATGGTGAGAAGTTTCAGTTCTCCCCCATCTCTCCTAGACCTGTTGGGTCAGGAGGTGACCACTCTTCTCGCCCAAAAAGCAATAGAAGAGGTTCCTCTTCCTCAACAAGGGTCAGGTTTTTACTCCCCTTATTTTCTCATTCCCAAGAAAACACGGGGGTACAGACCCATTTTGGATCTCAGAGAATTGAATAAATTTCTATACAGGGAGAAATTCAAGATGCTTTCTCTAGGCACTCTCCTTCCATACCTACAGAGTCAGGACTGTCTTTGTTCTCTAGATCTCAAGGATGCATACACACATATACTCATCCATCCATCCCACAGAAAATTCCTATGGTTTCTGTTCCAGGGAAAACACTTCCAATACAGAGTACTTCCCTTCGGTCTAGCCTCTGCTCCAAGGGTATTTACCAAATGCATGGCAATAGTAGCTGCATTCCTACGCACCCTGGGAATTTTTGTCTTCCCATACCTGGACGACTGGCTCATCCGAGCTCCGTCTCAGTCCGAGGCTCAGACTTCCCTGGATCGCATCAGGCGAATTCTACAGTATCTGGGACTTGTGATCAATCTGCCAAAGTCCCAACTCACCCCTACTCAATCCCTAGAATTCATAGGAGCCTGGTTGGATACCACCACCGCAAGGGCCTATCTACCTCAGGCCCGTTGCCAACGCCTAGTGCACTTAGCCTCTCAGACTCAGTCCAGAAGCCACTTGACTGCCAGAGAGATGCTACAACTATTAGGCCACATGGCCTCCACAGTGCATGTGGTGCCTTATGCGCGCCTACATATGAGAGCAGCTCAATGGACTTTATCCACCCAGTGGACTCAAGCATCAGGAGCTCTCTCAGACCAAATAGCAAACTCCAATCGTCTCTTTTGGTCTCTCCAATGGTGGATATCCACTCAAAATCTGTTGTTGGCCCCCTTTCAGCCATTGTTGCCCCAAGCAACCCTCACAACAGATGCCTCCCAAACAGGTTGGGGGGCTCATCTCCAAGATCTCTCCACTCAGGGCATTTGGTCTCCACAGGAGACCACCCTTCATATCAACCACTTGGAACTTCGAGCAATCTTTCTAGCTCTCAAAGTTTTTCATACCCTCCTCAGCAACATGACAGTCCTTATTCACACGGACAATCAAGTAGCCATGTTTTACATAAACAAACAAGGAGGGACTGGCTCTCTGTCGCTTTGCAACGAAGCTCTAAGATTATGGGCCTTCGCCAGAGAGCATCAAATCCATCTCCTGGCAGTATATCTTCCAGGAATCCAAAACTCTTGGGCAGACAGACTCAGTCGAGTTCTGCTTCCACACAAATGGTCCCTGCACATGGATCAGGTACTCAGAATCTTCCAGAAATGGGGAACCCCGGACATAGACCTCTTTGCAAGTCCGTGGAATGCCAAACTTCCCCGGTTCTGTTCCAGAATTCCGTGTCAGGGAGTTCAGACCAAGGATGCCTTCATCCTGCATTGGGGTCAGGGTTTCCTGTATGCCTTTCCACCCATTCCTTTGATTCCCAAGACTCTGTTCAAACTTCAAAGGGATCAAGGGTCCATGATCCTCATAGCTCCACGCTGGCCACGCCAAGTGTGGTACCCTCTACTTCTGCATCTCTCCCAAGCCCCCTCCTTGGACTTGGGAGCGGCTCCAGACCTTCTGTCTCAAGAGGAGGGGACTTTGTGGCACCCAAACCCCAAGTCCCTTCACCTCAGAGCTTGGTTACTGAAGGCCTAGACCTTCACCACTTCAATCTTTCGCAGCAAGTGAAGGATATCCTACATGCCTCTAGGAAACCTTCCACTAGGCGTTCTTACGCTTTTAAATGGAAAAGATTTTCCATTTGGTGTGCTCAAAAGGATCTTAACCCTCTGGCACTCCCATTGAATTCTCTTTTGGAATATCTCCTGCATCTTTCCAATGCAGGACTCAAAACGAATTCAGTAAGAGTCCATTTGAGTGCTATTGCGGCATCACTTAAGCCCATCAATGGACAACCTGTTTCCTCTCATCCTCTTATTGCAAGATTCATGAGAGGCTTAACTTTAACTAAACCTCCCATTCGACCTCCTCCGGTGGCATGGGACTTAAACTTGTTTCTTGGTCAGCTTATGAAGCCACCTTTTGAACCCTTAGCCACTACCTCCTTGAAATTTCTTTCCTGGAAGGTTATTTTCCTCATTGCAGTCACTTCAGCTCGCCGCATCAGTGAACTGCAGGCCTTAGTGGCTAATCCACCTTACACAAGGTTCCATCATGATAAGGTAGTCCTTAGGACAAATCCTCACTTTATGCCTAAAGTGGTCTCACCTTTTCATCTTAATCAAGAGGTTTATTTACCTGTCTTTTTTCCAGCTCCTCATGCATCCAATGCAGAGAGGAACCTTCATACTCTAGACTGTAAAAGAGCTCTTGCCTTTTACCTCCACAGGACACAGCAACATCGAAAGTCTTCTCAGCTTTTTGTTGCTTTTGATCCTTCTCATTTAGGACTTCCAGTCTCCAAAAGAACACTCTCCAATTGGATTGCTCAGTGTATCTCTTTTGCTTACCAGAGTAAGAACCTTTCTCTGGAGGGCCATGTCACCGCTCACAACGTGAGGGCCATGGCCACCTCTATGGCTCATCTAAACTCTGTGTCCATTGACCAGATCTGTCGAGCAGCCACCTGGGCCTCGGTTCATACCTTTACAGCCCATTACTGTTTGAACAAGGACTCCCGCCGGGATGCCTTGTTTGGTCAGGCTGTCCTCAGACACCTGTTCCATTCTTGAACAACTCCAGCCCACCTTCCCTGAATGGATGCCTGAGATCCATAGGAAGATGAAGAACCTTTCAGGGTCTCATACCCTTTAGGGGATCTCCCGGGCATCTCAGCTAGGGAGTCCCCATATGTGAGGACTTATTCCTGCTTGTTCCTGGAGATAGCACAGTTACTTACCTGTAACAGGTGATCTCTGGGAACAGCAGGAATTAGTCCTCACAACCCACCCACCTCCCCTAGGAGTTGTATCTCTCTCTCTCTTCCTTTCCTCTCTCTATTGTCTCAGCTATAAACTCGAACTGAGGAGATTTGGTCAGGAAGGCGGGAAGGCAGCGCGCATGCGCAGTGGGGAGGCCCCAAAAGCTTTCCTTCTGGGAAGCTGGGGAGCTTTCCCGCTCGGGCTCTGTCGGTACCGACGTACCCATATGTGAGGACTAATTCCTGCTGTTCCCAGAGATCACCTGTTACAGGTAAGTAACTGCTGTCTCTGCATGCAGACCAGTTGGCCAAGATTTTTCAAATTTGGGGAGCCCCGGACATAGATCTCTTTGCAAGTCCATGCATGCCTAACTTCCCCAATTCTGTTCCAGAATTCTGGCCCAGGGGGCTCAGGCCAGGGATGTTTTCCTCCTTTTCTGGGGTTAAGACTTCCTGTATGCCTTTCCACCCATTACCTTAATTCCCAAATCCTTTCTCAAGCTTCAGAGAGACAGAGGCCGTATGATTCTCATAGCTCCACTTTGGCCACGGCAAGTGTGGTACCCTCTGCTTCTACATCTCTCTCAAGCTCCCTCCCTGGAGTTAGGGTCTGCTCCAGGTTTTCTATCTCAGGAGGACAGAATGTTATGGCATCCCAATCCCTAGTCTCTGCATCTGAGGGCTTGGTTGCTGAAGGCCAAATCTCTATGATCTTAACCTCCCTCAGCAAGTGAAAGATATTCTTTTTGCTTCCAGAAAACCTTCCACAAGGCGCTCTTATGCTTTCAAGTTGAAAAGGTTTTCCATATGGTATTCGCAGAAGGGTCTTAACCCCCTTGCGATACCTCTGGAATCATTACTGGAGTACCTCCTTCATTTATCCAATGCAGGACAAGACTAACTCAGTAAGAGTCCATTTGAGTGCTATTGCAGCTTCCTTTAAGCCTCTAAATGGACAGCCTATTTCCTCTCATCCTCTTTATAGCAAGATTTATGAGAGGCCTTCTTTTAACTAAGCCTCCCATTAGGCCACCACTAGTGGCATGGGACTTAAACCTGGTTCTTGGGCAGCTCATGAAGCCACCCTTTGAACCCTTAGCTACTACCTCCTTGAAATTCCTTTCTTGGAAGGTTATCTTTCTCATTGCAATCACATCAGCATGTTGCATTAGTGAGTTGCAAGTGCTAGTAGCTGATCCACCTTATAAAAGGTTCCATCATGATAAGGTAGTCCTTAGGACACATCCACACTTTATGCCAAAGGTGGTCTCGCCTTTTCATCTAAACCAAGCGGTCTACCTACTGGTGTTCTTTCCAAGACCTCATGCATCAAATGCAGAGAGGAATCTTCATACCTTGGACTGTAAAAGAGCTTTAGCTTTTTACTTACAAAGAACACAGCAACATAGGAAGTTCTCTCAACTCTTTGTTGCTTTTGATCCTTCTCATTTGGGACTTCCAGTCTCCAAGAGAACACTGTCTAACTGGATTGCTCAGTGTATTTCCTTCGCCTATCAGAGTAAGAATCTTCCCCTGGAGGGCCATGTCACAATGTGAGAGCCATGGCAGCTTCAATGGCTCATATACACTCTGTGTCTATCGACATCTGTAGAGCAGCCACCTGGGCCTCGGTTCATACCCTCACAGCCCATTAGTGCTTAGACAAGGACTCCCATCGGGATACCTTGTTTGGTCAGGCTGTTCTCCAACACCTGTTCCAGACCTAATCAACTCCTACCCACCATCCCTGGTAGGATGCCAGAGATCCATGGGGGGAAGTGGAGCCCTTCTCAGGGGCGCTCAACTTCTGAGGTCTCTCCCTGGCATCTAAAGCTAGGGAGTCCCCATATGTGATGACTACATTCCTGCTTGTTCCTGGAGATAGCATAGTTACTCACCTGTAACAGGTGATCTCCGGGAACAGCAGGAATTTAGTCCTCACAACCCACCCACCTCCCCTAGGAGTTGTATCTATCTTTCCCTTTCCCTCTCTCTCTCTTTGTCTCAGTTTTAAAACTCAACTGGAGAGAGGCAGTTGGGAAAGGCGGAAAGGCAGCAAGCAGGCGCTGTGGGATGCTCCCAAAAGCTTTCTAATTGGACGCTGGGGAGCGTTCCTGCGCAGACTCCGTCGGTACCAACGATACCCATATGTGAGGACTAAATTCCTGCTGTTCCCAGAGATCACCTGTTACAGGTGAGTAACTATGCTTTCCCAAACACTTGATATATGGTCCTCAGCATGTTACATTTAAATATAACATGTGATCTCTTAGGCATTTCTGCTAATACGTTTCTTAATTTGCTAGTAATTTTGAAGATTTCTTTATTTGAATAATTCTGTAAAGCTGTTGATAATGGAATGGGGGGAGGGAGTAGTAAGGAGGCTTTTGGAAGTCATTGCTGGGTATTACTCTCCTTTGTAGGAGAGTAGCCATTTACCCAGTCCCTGCTGCCCTAAAGTGAGTGTGAAATACTTTAAATTCTAAAGATTAAGGAAGCAGCTATTCCAACCTATGTATAAAGGGACATCTAGTGACTGACATGAATTTACATTTTCTCACTGAAGAAACGTTTGCCACATTAATCTTTAACTACTTATATCTAACCAAACTTCCAGCTCCTTGTAAACAGTCCTGTAGAGTGTTAAACACATGGGCCCTATTAGAGCTCCCCAGGAGAACATTTTGTATGCCATCTGCACACACAGTTTGATTGCATTTCCAAAGAACATCTGCTGATGGCCTAATATATAAATGCTGAATAAAATTGGAGACAACAGGGACTGTTGATGGACCACCAGAGCAGGTATTTTTCTCTGTTACCACAAAAGATCTTGCAGCAAGAAAAACAGTTGAATCCAATGCTAGCTCCCAAATTCCCATCTGGTAAAGGCAACATAAGAGAATATTTATGGTTAACCATATCAAACATGGTGAACAGAGGAGACCCGTCAAGCCTGGTTCTCCTTAGTCCACACTCAATATATCGAAGTGCCGCCATGATGGTCTCCGTGCTATATCACTAGCAGAACCCTGATTGTCCCATACAGTCCCTTATGTCCCTTCTAGGAAAGTACTCGGCTGTTCTGCTACAGTTACTCCCATAGCTTTTGCTACCACCGGCATATTAGTGTCAGCAATGGGATGTGTGCCTGGGAACTAAACCTTTCTTCCACAGGAGTAATCAAAGCGACTTCCCATCAGCTCTAGAATTAAATTACAAAGTTCTAACCATCATCCACAAAATCCTAGACAAACAATCTTCAGAGCACCTCCAAACAATAATTCACACGTCAAACTTTGACAGACCAAGAAAGAACACCCAAAATCTCCTCCATCTTCCACCGACCATAGCTTTGCAACTGCAAGCCAGCCACAAGAAGAAGAGTGTTCTCTCTTCACCCCCACACTCTGGAATTCACTACCCCCCTTAATTTGCAATATCAAGCCTATCAGAGAATTTCAAAAACTAAGGACCCATCTGTTCCTGGGACACTTTGGAGATTGACCCTCACCAATTACTGTACAGAATAATCATTTACAAACAGACACTTCATTCCCCATCCCACTCCCATACATCTTCCACCACACTGCACCCCTCACACTCGCAACCCTTACTTCCCTCTGTACATAGTTTACACAAGAACATGCAACTAACCAAACACTAGTCTACCCCACCTAAATCCCAGACTTCATTTTAATATCCACCCAAGTTAGCCTCCTCCCAACACTGTACTTATGACCGCAAATAACTCTTGCTAACCATGTAAATAACCTACTTTTGTTCTTTGTAACATAGTTTTTTGTTAATAACCTACACATTATTTTACATGTAACCTAGTTCTTATGTAATCTAGTTTGTTTACTTAATGTTTAATGTAAAGCAATATTGCTCTGTTTTGCTATATTGTTATTTAAGTTCCTTGTAAACCGCCCCTGATCTCTGGAAGGGGCGGTATAGAAAAGCACACAAATAAATATGCCCTTGAGCAAATGTTTGAGCTTTAAAATGTTTCACTGTTCACAGCGGTAATGTTCTCAACGTTTATTATCAGGTTTTTTTTGTTTTCAACCATTCACTATATCAACTCAGTTTTATGTAAACCGTTTTGACTTGTGAAAAAAACAGTATATCAAAATTTAATTAAATTTTGGGGCGACATTTATTTGAAAAAGCATTTTACCAGCCTAGTCAAACATCTTACGTTTTTCTGGTAAATGCTTATCTCCAGGAACAAGCAGAAATGAGTCTTCACATATGGGTACGTCGGTACCGACGGAGCCTGCACGGGAATGCTCCCCAGCATCCAATCAGAAAGCTTTTGGGAGCATCCCTCGCGCCTGCGCACTGCCTTCCCGCCTTTTCCACTGCCTCTCCTCAGTTTTCTTTTTTCCGCGGAGCTGGCAGGACGTCGTCCTGTCACTGCAGAAACTTTTTTCTTTAAATTCTTATTTCTTGTTTTCTTGTGGTTGCGGCTGTTTTTCCCGCCGCCACCGGTACCGCCGGTGGGTTTTTTCTTTTCTTTTTCTTAAACTCAGGGAGAGTCTTTTCCTCAGTTTTTGTCTTAAAATTTTTTGGGCCTGCAAGGCCTCTCCATCATGGAGCCTTCTTCTCCTAAGAAGTGCCTTCACTGTGGAAACACGGTTTTCTTTTTAGACTCCAATGATTGGTGTCTAACCTGTTTGGGTCCTGACCCTTTTTCCCCTGAATGCAAGACTGTGAGAAGAACTTCCCTCTTTCGACTTTCCCTCGATACCGTTTTCCCTCCTTATGTGAGGGCACCGGCCTTTTCTTCTCTACAGGATCAGGTAACCCACAAACAGTCTGTTAAGAGTAGCCAATCCTTGAGTGATAGGTCTCATGCCAAGCATGATGACGACTCCGGCCTTGCCCTCAAGACTCCATTGGCATTAAAACCCTGGCGGGAGTCTTCGGGCTCCAAAGCATTTCAGGGGTTTCAGGTTGTTCCTGGGGCTCACCCCTCACAGAACATACCTCAGCCATGCTCGTGGGTGGCATCCGCTTCGAGCGGTACCAATTCCCCGGCATCGGCACCAGTGTTGAGTGATCGACTCTTCACCAGGGATCGTCATCTGGCGTCCTCGGTACCTTCGGGACTGACCAATACGTTCCAGATTGACTTTCCCGTATCTCAGCCATGCTCGGTGGCGGCATCCGCTTCGAGCGGTACCGATTCCCCGGCATCGGCACCGTTGTTGAGTGATCCACTCTTCACCAGGAATCGTCATCTGGCACCCTTGGTACCTTCGGGACCGATCGGTACGACCCAGATTGACTTTCCCGTATCGACGCCGATACCACCACCGACATCGGTACCCTCTAGACATGCATCGATAGACTCGCTCTCTTCGATGCAGAGTCTGGAATCGATATCTAGTCTAGATGACTGGGTACCGACGCGTCTCGGAACCGACCCTTATCGTTTCCGGATACGCAGTACCGAGGATATTCACCAAGCGTTTCTGGTTGCCTCAGTACCGCTTGAACAGCCTCCGATGACTGCTTCGGGGACGTTACCGTCTCCGATTCCGACCCAGCTACCGGTATCGGTATCGATGTTTGTTCCTGCAGTTACATTGGTACCATCGATCCTTTCTATGCCTAGTTTGGAATCGATACCTGGCATGGACGATGCAGTACTGACTGCCTCAAATCCTGACTGCCAGTATCGCTATCCATCTAGTGGGGTTCTTTTTCTGCACCAGACCAGTACATCCTCTGGTGCCCAGGCTGCTACTTCAGCTTTAGCCTATCCAGGGATGGTTCCCATTGGAGATCCTTCTTTTCAGAAATTTCTCCTTGACATGGCAACATTTCTTGCTATTCCTATCCCTGGCTGTGATCCTACTCGAGGCTCTCCTGCAGAAAAGGAAAATATAATGCTTCCTTTGCATCATTCTTTGCAGGATCTTCTTCTGAGAATATGGGAATCACCTTTAAGGGGTCCCTCACCTTCTACAGCAACTGATGTTCTGTATAAGGTGCCCCCCTCTCCAGGCTTCCAAAAGACTCAACTTCCCCATCATTCCATTGTAGTGGAATCAGCAATGAGGAAGGTAAAACGCAAGAAGAAGCATTCTTCTTTTCCGCCAGGTCGTGCATCTAAAGCACTTGATGCCTTTGGGCGTCAAACCTTCCAAACATCTATGCTGGCATCAAGGAATTATCTCTTATATTTTTTATATGAGTCTTTCTCTCCAGGAGGTCACAAAGAAATTATCTCTTGACTCCTTTTCTGTCAGAGCCCAAGGCTACAGACTATTCCTTACTTCTTAGTCATAGCCAGAATCTCTCTTGGTTTCTTTCTCGTGCTTCTCTAGACTCTCTTGAATCTGTTAGCAGAACCTCTGCTATAGCCATAGGAGCACGACATAAAGCCTGGCTTCAAGCTTCAGACTTGAACATATGGGCACAACAAAGACTGGGGAGTTCTCCTTGTACTGGAGAAAATCTTTTCAATAAGGAGGCTTTACGTCAGGTTGCTCATTGCTCCACTGACTTCCCTGGACTATCCTAAGCCGCCTTCTTCCCCATCATCCTGATGTCCCCAAGCAGGGGGACACCTCGCCTTGATCTGAAGAATCAAAACTCTAGCCAGGCCGAACAAACCCAGCAACCATAGGTTCTTGAAGGTTACAACCTACAGTTAACTTCTTAACAGAAGTTTATTCTCTGTTTTTTTCTTTCCTAGATATGCTGAGCTGTACGGATATTCATGTCTATTGGTTACAGATTACTCCTCTTCTTCCTACCAAGAAGAGTAGTTAACTACTATCCCATGATAGTTTTTCTGTCCCAACATGAACATTTTTTCCTTCAGCAGACTTACCATATGGTAAGTCATCCTTCAGCTCCTGCTTTTCCCTACCCTCTCATCCAGGGTTTCCCCTGAATGAGTGGTACCATATCACTTCTTTTTCTGGGCAGCTCCTCAGGCAGGGACAAGAATTTTCCTCTCCCTTTGTCTGTTCTCTCTGTTTTACACAGTAAGATTCTCTCTGCTGTTTTTTCAGCAGCTGTCCATGCAGGAGTTCCAGTGATTGACCTACTGGTACTTTTCCACAAGTTTCCAGTCCGTCTTCCACCACTTTCTGTCAAGCCTTAGTAGTGATTACAAGATAGTGCTCCATCTATCTTGGATAATCCTAATCACTTCAGGCTTCTTACATTATCTTCTTCTCTTGCCATCTCCACTTTCTTGGATTTGGCAGCACAGCTGACCTGCCATCAGTTTTATCTCTTAGTTCTCCTGCATAATGCTCTCGGCAATCTTCAGAGAAGCTTTCTACTATGGGCCTTTGCTAGAGAGCATAAATGTTTGTCTCTAATGACTATTCTATATGGTGGAAAAGGCTTCTCAGTCATTCTCCATGACTATGAGGGTTTTCCACACCCTGTTGTCTCCTGTTACTTACAGGGTATAAGCCTTTTTCTGCGTGAATGTCCAAAGAGTTTTTTCCAATCCTGCAGGATTATGCTCTTTTTTTCCTTACAGCTAGTCTTCATGGTATCCTACTCCTTTATGGACAGCACATATTCTACTAGTAACGCATGATACCCTTGTGTCCCTTCAGTGGGTCATCCTGGTATCTCCTATGCGTTTTCTGTCCATTTACCATGTCAGAGTTCCACAAAACTCAGGACTTGCTGTTTACAGACTGATATTATCCTCTGTTTTTTCACACAACCATCCTGGTTATTTTGCTCAATAGCATTACCTCACCTCCTTAGCCCGGAGGAATAGATTCTCTATATATCTTCTCAAGTAGGTTCCACCTTCTTGTTAGATGAATCTTTCTCCTTCACATCTCCCATGTGGATGTTCTTCTGGGCTTATCTCTATCTGCTAGCTGCAGACATGTATCTTCCAACATACATATTCATGTATGTATATATCTCCCTAACTGTCTATGCTATAAAGGTTTTTCCCTCCTTAGAGGTTCCAAACAGTGGACTGGCATATGTTCATACTGTTCCTCAGTATGTCGGTGATATTATGCGCACAACCACTACTGTGGTACTGACAGCTTCCATTTTACTTTAGCCTGAAGCATCATGCTTCAATGTCTTTTCTATCTCTCACCAGCTAGGAAAGACAGCTTAGATCTTCAGTAGTTTTGGGGGTCAGCCCTTCATACATCTGTTCTCCTTGGGAATACGGGTTCTCCAGGACCAAGCAGGAAGTCAGTCCTCACATATGGGTGACGTCGGCGCCGACGGAGCCCTCGCGGAGCAATTTTCCCCAGCTTTCAAAGAAAGCCTTTGGGAATTGCAGCGCGCATGTGCGGTCCTCTTCCCGCCCAAGGGTGCCATCTTGCTCAGTCTTCTTTTTTCCGCGGAGCCCTGCAGACGTCTGTGAATCCCCGCCGAAAAGTTGATTTTTTTTCTCTTTATTTCTCTTTTTTCTTCGGTTCGACGCCGGTTCTTTTCCCACCCGGACTCGCGACGCCGGTTGCGAGTCCGTTCTTTATTTTTCGGTTTTTTGTCCTTCGTAACACATTTCGCGCCTTTTTACTTTTTCACTGGCAGCCCGGTCTTTCGACCTCGCAGGGGCCCTTTTTCCCCCGATGGCTGCCAGCGGCTTTAAAAAGTGTGACCTCTGTAAGAAACTCATGTCTCTTACAGACATGCACGACTTCTGCCTCTGCTGCCTCGGACCCGATCATGACCAAATGATCTGTGGTCCGTGTGGCAAAATGTCCTCTAAAGCGCTGAGGAGTCAGCAGCATCAGCGGGAACGTATCTTCTCTGACTCCAGCCGGGCTCAGACCTCGTCAGAGGCTTCGACGTCTCGGGACTCTTGTCCTGAGCATCGTCGGAGTTCCTCTGAAAGGGGGTCTCCTACCCGGGAGCATCATCGGAAGAAGAAACCTGCGAGGGCGGGATCGGTGGACGCTCCTGGTTCCTCGAGGGCCAGGTCGCATAGCCCCGATTACCGTCCCGGGTCCTCGGAGGTGGAGAGGCCTTCAAAACATCCTCGACTTGAGATGGACTTGCCCGCTCACGTGAGTACTGTTGTCCTCGTAGACTCGCCTCCGAAGGATCCGACGTCGGGCCCGACGCCGTCGGGGGCTGCTGGTTCTCCTGAGCTCGGACTCAGGTTGACGGCCTTGGAGAGCAGTCTGACTGCCTTCATGGACCAGCAGCGGGTATTGATCGCTGGCCTCGCCGGTGCTTCTGCCCTGACCGCCGGGACGTCGACCTCCAAGTCGACCCCGGAGACCGAGCCGATCCTCGAGTCCATGAAAGCTCGAGTCGATCCTCGGTTGCGGTCTCCTTCGGCCTCCCGTTCGGGACCGAGGTCGTCGACGCCGACTCCCTCGGCGTCGGGGCGGACGGCATTGATGCCAGCCCGACCGGAGCCGCTCGACTCCTCCTCCGAGGAATCGGCCTGGGAATCCGAGGACGAAGAGTCACCTGGTTCCTTTCGGACTCGGTGTGTCCCATTGGACTCCCCCGAGTCCGAACCTCGGAGACGGTCCCCCCCGGAGGATACCCGGTTCTCGGACTTCGTGCGGGATATGGCCAAGGTCTTGGCCTTCCCCGTGGATCCCGAGGAGGAGCCTCGAGTCGAGGAACTCGATGCCCTCCAATATGACTCTCCCCCGAAGGAGGCCTTTATTGTACCGGTTCCTCCGATGCTGGAACGACTTCTCTTCCGCATGTGGGAGAGCCCGGCGTCGTCGCCGGTGTTAAGCAAGCGGGTCGATTCCATTTATCGAGTCCTTAAGAGCCCCGGCTTCCAAAAGGCACAACTACCGCACCATTCCATGGTGGTGGAATCGGCCATGCATAGACTTAAGAGTCAAAAAATGCACTCCTCGGTGCCCCCCGGTAGGGAGGCCCGAAGCCTGGATGCCCTCGGTAGGAAGTGTTTCCAGGGCTCTATGCTTGCTTGTCGAGTCCAGACCTACCAGCTCTACATGGGCATGTATCTCCGAGACCTGTCTAAAGAAATTGCCGGGTTCTCTGCTGGTCTCTCCGACGAACCTTTGCAGAGGTTCCAAACCTTGTCAACTGGTATTCAAGAGTGCTCAAAGTTTATCTCTCGAGCAGCCTACGATGGTTTTGAGGCATCAGCTCGAGTAGCCGCAGCCGGCATCAGTGGACGCCGCCAGGCTTGGCTTCAGACGTCCGACCTCGAGCCATGGGTGCAGGACAAGTTGGTCGATGTCCCCTGCAGAGGTGATAACCTCTTTGGCAAGCCCATGGATGAGAAGGCTGCACAGATCGAGACCGAGACTCTCACCAGGACTCGTCTCTCCAGGAAGACCTCTGCCCCTTCTCAAATGAAGACGGGCTCGGGGAAAAAAGCCCTTTTACCCGAGGAAGGCGGCTGCCTATAAAATACTACCCTCAGTATCAGGCCTCACCAGCTCCCCCTCAGGGTATGCAGGCCAAGGGACGGGGTAATGGGTCCCGTAGGCAGCAAGCCCCCAAGCCTGCACCACCGGCCCCTGCTCAGCAGGGTGGGGGTTTTTGACTTCATCAGCATAGCCTCTCCCCCTCAGCTGGTTTCTCTCAGCACAGGAGGCCGGCTAGTCCACTTTGCCCAAAGATGGTCCAACATCACCACAGATACCTGGGTACTTCACATAGTTCGGAAGGGCTATCTTCTTCACTTTCACCAGGTACCTCCCTCCTATTTTCCCGGGGAGCCTCCGAGACTCCCTCTGCACAGGGACTTACTCCTTCAGGAGTTAGCGAGTCTCCTTCAGGAACAGGCTGTGGAACCAGTGCCCCACCACCTGAAAGGTCAGGGGTTTTACTCCAGGTACTTTCTGATACCAAAAAGAACAGGAGGCCTCAGACCTATCCTGGACTTGCGCAACCTCAACAAGTTCCTTGCAAAGGAAAAGTTCAAGATGCTTACCCTTGGAATCCTGCTGCCCTACCTCCAGTAGGGAGACTGGCTATGCTCCTTGGATCTAAAGGATGCGTATACTCATATCCTTATTCATCCAGACCACAGACAATATCTCAGGTTTTGTGGTGGGGGGAAATCATTACCAGTACAGAGTACTGCCCTTTGGCCTGTCCTCCACCCCCAGGGTGTTTACCAAATGCCTGGCAGTAGTGGCGACCTATCTAAGACTTCAAGGCCTTTTTGTGTTTCCCTACCTGAACGACTGGCTCATCAGAGCCCAGTCTTCCCACGAAGCCATTCAAGCCACTCATCGCACTGTGACTCTACTCCAGCACTTGGGATTTGTCATAAACTTCGCAAAGTCCACTTTGCTCCCCTCTCAAAATCTCGAATTCATCAGCGCCAGGTTGGACACTCTTCAGGTGCGGGCCTTCCTGCCTCTGGACAGGGCCCAAAGGCTCATGGATCTCGCCAGCCACTTTCACAGCAATGCCCTGGTCTCGGCCAGGCAATTTCTGAGACTGCTCGGCCATATGGCTTCCATGGTCCATGTGACCCCCAATGCCCGCCTGAACATGCGACCTGCTCAATGGTGCCTTCGCACGCAATGGCATCAGGCTACTGGGAGCCTAGCGGACTCTGTACAGATCTCCGACCGGCTGGTCTCTTCTCTGCAATGGTGGCTTCATCTGCCCAACCTAGTACTAGGGGTGACTTTTCAACCTCCTCCGCATTCTCAGGTCCTGACGACCGATGCTTCTCTCCTGGGTTGGGGAGCACACTGCCAAGGGACATGTACTCAGGGTCTCTGGACTCCTTGGGAATCTGCTCAACAGATCAACTTCCTGGAGCTCAGAGCCATTCGCCTAGCGCTCAAAGCCTTCTCTCACCTGATTTCCCATCAGTCGGTACTGATACAGACAGACAATCATGTTGCAATGTTCTATGTGAACAAGCAAGGCGGGACAGGCTCCTTCCTTCCCTGTCAGGAGGCACAAAAACTATGCTCTTGGGCTGTCCACCACAGCATTATTCTCAAAGCTGTCTATCTCCCAGGTCAAGAAAATTACCTGGCCGACAAGCTGAGCAGGATCCTCCAGCCGCACGACTGGAGGCTGGATCCGATGGTGGTTCAGCGAATCTTTCTCAAGTGGGGCCTCCCCACCATGGATCTGTTTGCCAGTCCTCTGAACAGGCAACTTCCCAGATTCTGCTCTCGACAACCGCATCCTCTAAGAATAGCGGCGGATGCTTTTCTGATTCCATGGTCCACAGGCCTCTTATATGCCTTTCCTCCCATGCCGCTGGTGTCTCGGACACTCTTCAAGGTTCTCAGAGACAAAGCCTCGATGATCCTAGTGACTCCCCGGTGGCCGAGACAACCTTGGTTCCCGCTTCTCATGCAGCTGGCGGTAGACACCCCTCTTCCTCTGGGGTTTCAGCCCGACCTCCTGTCACAGGATCAGGGGACTCTCCTGTACCCCAACCTCCGGTCCCTTCATCTGATGGCCTAGCTGCTGAAAGGGTAGTCCTTGCACCCCTCTGCCTCCCTCCAGAGGTAGAGGAGGTCGTCTTGGACTCCAGGCGGCCCTCCACCCGGAAGTCCTACGCTCTTAAGTGGCGTTGCTTCTCCGCCTGGTGTGCTCAGCAATCTCAAGATCCCTTCTCCTGTTCAACATCAGTGGTCTTGCAGTACTTGCTTTCCCTCTCCAATCTTGGACTTAAGTCCAACTCGGTCAAGGTCCACCTCAGTGCTCTTTCTGCGCACCACATGCCGGTGGATGGCAGACCTCTTTCTAGCCACCCTCTGGTGGCTCGTTTTCTCAGAGGCCTCCTTCTCCTTAAACCACCTTTGCGCCCCCCAGCCCCGGACTGGGATCTCAATGTGGTTTTACAGCGGTTTACCTGTCCGCCTTTCGAACCTATGGCTACCTGTCCTCTTCGTTTTCTTTCTTGGAAAACCTTGTTCTTGGTAGCCCTCACTTCTGCTAGACGCGTAAGTGAACTGCAGGCCCTGGTGTCTGATCCTCCGTACACTAGGTTCTATAAGAACCGGGTAGTCCTACGGACTCACCCTAAGTTTCTTCCCAAAGTGGTTTCCTCATTTCACATCAACCAGGAGGTGGTGCTTCCGACCTACTTTCCCAGGCCACACTCCAGCCGAGCTGAAATGGTCCTGCATACCCTGGACTGTAGAAGGGCGTTAACCTTCTACCTTGACCGTACGCGGGAGCACAGAAGGGCTGTTCAGCTCTTCGTCTTATGACCCCAATAAGTTGGGGCTCCCTGTCTCTAAGCGTACCCTGTCCATCTGGATTGCTGACTGTATCGCTTGGGCTTACGAGGCAGCCGGCCTCTCGTTGGAAAGTCGAGTCACGGCCCATCGTGTCCGGGCGAAGGCTACGTCAGTGGCTTACCTCCGCTCTGTTCCATTGGCAGACATCTGCCGGGCCGCTACTTGGTCTTCAAGCCAGACTTTTGCGGCCCATTACTGCCTGGAGAGGGAGTCCCACAGGGACAGTGCTTTCGGACAGGCAGTCCTCCGTAACCTCTTCGAGATATAGGCAACTCCTACCCTCCATCCCGGGTGTTGGGCTACCGGTTGGAGACGTATTCAGAGAAGATACCTTCCTTCTGGGCTGCTGAGCTTGAGGGAGCTCATTTTTACGCTTAGGGTCTCCGGTAGCCTTAAGCTTGGGAGTCCCATATGTGAGGACTGACTTCCTGCTTGGTCCTGGAGAAAGCGTAGTTACTCACCTATAACAGGTGTTCTCCAGGAGCAGCAGGAATCAGTCCTCACAACCCTCCCTCCTCCCCTTGGAGTTGCAGTTCTATGCTTTTGTTTTTTTGCTAATTTTTTTGCTGTCTTTTAGCTATGTCATCTGACTGAGCAAGATGGCACCCTTGGGCGGGAAGAGGACCGCGCATGCGCGCTGCAATTCCCAAAGGCTTTCTTTGAAAGCTGGGGAAAATTGCTCCGCGAGGGTTTCGTCGGCGCCGACGTCACCCATATGTGAGGACTGATTCCTGCTGCTTCTGGAGAACACCTGTTACAGGTGAGTAACTACGCTTTTTTTCCCATACCCCTTCTTCCCTCCAGGACTGCGCTAGTTGTCCAAATTGGTCAGTCTTCCTCTTTTACTCCTAGATGTTAATGACTCAGTAGCTAAAAGAGTTTTTCAGCTTTTCCCATAAAGCTTTCCACTGAAGACTTGCCGTTTTCTACTACCCCAGTTGACACCTGGGTCACCTGCCAATTCCAGATTTGGACCTTCACCGTCACTGCTGTGAGGTCACCTTGAGGATCCTCTACTGCATCTCCAGTAGACTCCATCACGCTCTCTCCTTCCTACAATTCAGTAGGTAAGATCCCTTTTCTGATTATTAAATATTTTTAATGGTACTTATCATACATACCAAGGACTCCTCTCCTGTAGTCCTTAGCTTTGCTGTTTTTTCTTACAGCTACCTCTCCTTCAACTCCTACCCACCATCCCTCATGGGATGCCGGAGATCCATGTGTGGGAACTGCAGTCCTGATCCAGGGACACGCATTTTATGGGATCTTCACCTGGCATCTATAGCTAGGGAGTCCCCAGATGTGAAGACTTATTCCTGCTTGTTCCTGGAGATAGCACAGTTACTTACTTGTAACAGGTGATCTCTGGGAACAGCAGGAATAAGTCTTCACAACCCACCCACCTCCCCTAGGAGTTGTATTTATCTATCTATCTTCCTTTCCTCTTTCTCTCCTTCTGTCTCAGCTATGAAACTCAACTGAGGAGAGGCAGTGGGAAAGGCGGGAAGGCAGTGCGCAGGCGCGAGGTATGCTCCCAAAAGTTTTCTGATTGGATGCTGGGGAGCATTCCCGTGCAGGCTCCGTCGGTACCGACGTACCCATATGTGAAGACTTATTCCTGCTGTTCCCAGAGATCACCTGTTACAAGTAAGTAACTGTGCTATTTAACCATGCAGGACTGGGATTAAAGGTATCATTCCTTTTTCTGAATGTTCTCATAAGAACAGTAATAAAATAGTATGTATCAAATACTTTCAGCCATTCCTGTTTAATACACATAAACTCCTATTAATCTGTATCTTCCTCTTTATTGGTCAAAAATGTGGGTTGTTTGCATTTTGGTACCATAAGAGAGAAATAACTGCATTCTTCATGCTAGATGTGCTGATATCTTGTAATTGTACTCACAGGTTACAGGGGGGGCGGCGGCGGTGGTTTTGGCGGTCGTGGGGGATACCAAGGAGGAGGAGGAGGAGGAGGCGCACCAAAGAATGGAGACTGGGTTTGCCCTAATCCGTAAGCAAATCTTTATTCATTGTTGGATGAAAATCGGAAAAGTACTTGAGCTTATGCATAGCTGCACAGCTTAAAAATGAAATGTTTATTGCCTGTAACTTGCTTCTTGTTGTTTGAGGAGGCATATCATTAAACTGAAATAACTGAACATCTTTGTTTTGTCAGGTAGTTTGGCACCACCTTCAAAATGGGTCTACATAGTGTTGTCAGACTGAGCCCATGTGGGCACATTCATATTTCTCAAATTATCATTTCCCATGCTTAAGATATTCCACGTAAGGCCGATGCAGAACGCTGGCGCTGAAGTCGTGCGCTATTAGCTGTGTACACATTTTCATAGCGCGCCAGTATGCAGCAAAGGGCTTGTATGCAAATGAGCTGTAAGCAAAACTTCAGCATAACATCGAAAGGGGGGAGCCAACGCATGCACAAACTGATGTGCTCCAAGTGGCCATGTATGCATGCGTGTAAATGTCAAACGCTCACGTCATATGCACCTGACATGCAGATTCTTTTGGCGCTCACCTCATAATACTATTTCGTCCAAAAACCTTTTTTATGAAATTGCGACAGACCTAGAACAAAAGATGATTAATGTAAATGAGTCCAAAAAACACACAAGGATAAGCAAAAAAGCATTTCTTCTTGAACGTCAAACCTTTGCTTATATGCTGAAAAGATACACACAAACTTTTCACGTCGAAGGTAACTATTCATCGGTACATACCCTGAAACAGTCTTTCCCTACGCATGCAAGACGTTTAAGCCACCTCAGACCCGGTGTAGAGAGATTGGTGCTCCTGCTGGTTATGTAATCCCCCTACTTGTTTCTCTGGAGCTGGTGCAGACTTTATTAGCATGCCATTTTAATATGCACAGTTCATTTGTGTATTTAAATATGTTTGCACATACTTTTCTTTTGCACGTCACTCTCTTTTCTGCATTTGGTATGGCAGAACTTGTGCATATAAGTTGCATTATCTGTGCGCAAAGGGCCCGTTAGTCTTTCTGCATCAGCCCGATTAGTGTGGGAGATTTCTATCCTCTTGCTATCAATCAGCAGAAGCTTAACCGTCTGTCTCTAGGAATACCTAGCTTTCAATTCCCAGAAGCAAGTATTTTTGTGTTACTCTTTTTTGTAGCATTTTGGTTTTAAGGCAGCCACACTGTGGAAAGGATCACTTTCTGACACTTTAGCACACAGGTGTCTCGGCTGTATTTACCCTTGCCAGTTTTGTCAGCTAGCATTATCCAGTAAGATCTTAAGTGTAATGAGTAAGCTAAGCATGTTGTGAGTGTATTTTTGGAGCATTCAAGCAAAGACCTAAACCAGTGACTGTTGTGTGCACATCTGATACCTTCCAAAGGAATATTTTTTTTTATATATTAAAATTTACACACAGCTGTTGTGGCATGTCTCCGTAACAGCTGCAATTTGTTTTTCCTAAGGGAAAGTTGCTTGAATTAATATTTAGCAGCTTTTGCCTGTTAAGATAGTCTTGCCTGCCAAAAATCTGGTGTTTTCCAGTCCTGTAAAATGTGACTTTGGGGGAATCTATAAGTTTACGTAGAAGGTAACATATATAAGGGTTCCTGATATGGTGTAGGTACATATGTTGTGCTTATCATAAAGGTAGCATGTGCCTTGGTATAAAAGTGATTCTCCGGGAACAAGCAAGGAAGTCAGTCCTCACATAATGGTGACGTCGGTGCCGACGGAGCTCTTGTGCGGAGCAAATCCCAGCTTTCAGAGAAAGCCTTTGGGAGTTGCCATCACGCATGCGTGGTCCCCTTCCTGCCCAAGGGTGCCATCTTGCTCAGTCTCCTTTTTTCCGTGGAGTGCTTCGGACGTAGTCCATAGGGCCCCCGAAAAAAGTTGATATTTTTTTTTCCTGTTTTCCTTCGACTGGACACCGGAGCTTCTTCCCGCCTTCGGCTCGGTACGCTGGTATCTCTAGGAACAAGCAGGAATGAGTCTTTACATATGGGTACGTCGGTACCGACGGAGCCTGCACGGGAATGCTGCCCAGCTTCCAATCAGAAAGCTTTTGGCAGCATCCCTCGCGCCTGCGCAGTGACTTCCCGCCTTCTCCACAGCTTCTCTTCAGTTTTCGTTTTTCCACGGAGCCGGCAGGACGTCCTCCTGTCACCGCAGAAACCTTTCTTTTTAATTACTTCAGTTACTTTAGTTTTTTGTTTTCTTGTGGTCGCGACTGTATTTCCCGGTACCGCCGGTGGATTTTTGACTAAATTCTGAGAAACTTTTTCTTCAGTTTTTTGCCTTAACTTTTTGGGCCTACTAGGCCTTTTCATTATGGAGCCTTCTTTTCCTAAGAAGTGCATTCGATGTAGAAACACCTGTTTCTTTTTAGACACCAATAGTTGGTGTCTCAACTGTGTGGGTCCTGACCCTTTTTCCCCTGACTTGTCAGGGGATAATTTTGTGAGAACACCTTCAGTTTTTAGAGTTTCCCTCGATACCGTTTTTTCCTCGGCAGTGAGGGTACCCGGTTTCTCCACTTCACAGGATTAGGTAAACCACAAACAGTCTGTTAAGACTAGTCAATGCTTGAGTGGTATGTCCCATGACCACCATGGTGACGGCTCCGGTCTTACCCTCAAGAATCCATTGGCATTACCCCTGCGGGAGTCTTCGGGCTCCAAAGCGTTAAAGGGGTTTCAGGTTGTTCCTGGGGCTCACCCCTCACAAAACATACCTGAGCCATGCGCGGGGGTGGTATCCGCTTCGAGCGGTACCGAGCCTCCGGCATCGGCACCGGTGTCGAGTGTTCCACTCTTCACCAGGGATCGTCATCGGGCATCCTCGGTACCTTCGGGGCCGATCGATACGCACCGCATTGACGTCTCTCAATCTCAGCCATGCTCCGGGACGGTACCGGCATCGATCGGTTCCGATACCCTGGCATCGGCATCGAGGTGGACAGCCTTATCCTTGGCAAGGGGGGGTTATCGGGTATCCTCAGTACCATCGGTACCGATCGATGTAACCCAGGCTGCCTTAGTGGTAACGGCATCGCTGATACCGCCACCGGTGTCGGAACCCTCGCGACATACATTGATAGTCTCGTTTTCTTCGATGCCAAGTCTTGAATCGATATCTAGTCTCGAGGACTGGGGTACCGACGCGTCCCGGAACCGACTCCTGTCGTTTCCAGATGGGCAGTTCGGAAGATCCTAGCCATAACTCCCTCATGATCTCGGTACCACTGCAGCAGTCCCCGATGGCAACTTCACCTACTGATCCTGTATCAGTATCGATGTCAATGCCTGTTCTTGCACCGATGCCTAGTTTGGAACTGATACCTGGCATTAATGCAGTACCCTCTACGTCCTCTGGTGCTCAAGCTCTTTCTTTAGCCTTACCAGGAATGGTTCCCATAGGAGATCAGTCTTTTCAGGCTTTTCTCCTGGATATGGCAACCTTTCTCAATATCTCTATTCCTGGTTGTGATCCTACTCATGGCTCAGCGGCACAAATGGAAAATATCAAGCTTCCTTTACATCTTGCTCTGCAGGATCTCCTTCTGAGGGTTTGGAAATCGCCCTTACGACTTCCTCTACTTTCTACAGACATTGAGGTTCGGTACCGGGTGCCACCCTCTCCAGGGTTTCAAAAGCCTCAACTTTCTCATCGTTCCCTTGTAGTGGAATCGGCACTGAAGAAAGTTAAGAGCAAGAAGAAGCATTCTTCTTATCCGCCAGGTCGTTCTTCAAGGACACTCGATGCTTTTGGTCGTCAAGCCTTCCAAAACTCTATGCTGGCCTCCAGAATTCTTTCATATATTTTCACATGAGTCTAACACTCCAGGAAGTCACAGAGAAATTATCTCTTTTGACCCCTTTTTTACCAGAGCCCAAGGCTACTGATTATTCCTTGCTCATCAATCACAGCCGGAATATATCCTGGTTCCTTTCTCGTGCTTCTATAGACTCTTTTGAGTCCGTTAGCAGATCCTCTGCTATTGCCATTGCAGCACGTCGCAGAGCCTGGCTTGAAGCTTCAGACTTGAGCAGATGGGCACAAACTATACTGGCTCATTCTCCTTGTACAGGAGAAGGTCTCTTCAATAAGGAGGCTTTACGTCAGGTTGCTCAATGCTCCACTGACTCTCCTTCCACTAAAGACCATTCTAAGCCACCTCCTTCTTCAAGGGGTAGGAAATGTCCTACCAAACCTTCTTTCCCTAAGAAAAGAAAGTTTCATCCATCTCCTGCCCATCATTGGGCTGTACCTAAACAAGGGACGCCTCAGCCTAGCCTGAAGTCCTTCAGCTCTGGCCAGTCTCAGCATTCCCAGCAACCATAGGGGCCGGGAATTGTAATCTACAGTTCACTTCTACCCATTAGAGGTTTATTCACTGTGCTCTTCTTTTTCAGTATACTAACCTGTTGGAAAATTTTTGTTCAGGGACTACCGACTTCTCCTCTTCTTACTATCTAGAAGAGCAGTTGCAACTATCCCCTGATAGTTCTGTCCCAACTGAACCTTTTTTCCTTCAGTTGACTTACCCTATGGGTACGTCACCCTCCAATTACTTACTCTACCCTCTCAACCGGGTTTTTTCCCTGACTGAGGGGTACCATACTGAAAAGCTTCTCTAGCAGGCTCGTTCCTCGGACAAGGAGAAGGAATATCTCCTCTTTTTTCTTGTCTGTTTTTCTTTATTGGGCACAAGACAATCTCTCTGCTGTTTCCGACAGCAGCCGTGCCTGCAGGAGTTACAGTAATTGTATTACTGGTACTTTTTCCAAGTTCCAGTCCCTTGTTCAAAATTTTGTCTAGCCTCAGTAGTGATTCCAAGCTATTCGTCATCTATCTTGGATCCTCCTACTCGTTTAGGCTTTCCCCTCGCATTATTCTAACCATCTCCTCTCTTAGGATATGGCAACACACCTGACTTCAGTCAGTTTGTCTCATATCTCTCCTGCACAATGCTCTCTGCACTCTTCAGAGAAGCTTTCTACTATGAGGGCCTTGCTATAGAGCATTGACCTTGTCTCTGAAGCTTCTCTATTAGTAGGGAAAAGCTTATAAACCCTTCCCATGCCTATGAGGGTTCTCCACACCCTCTAGCCTGGGGTGTTAACACGAGATATCAGTTCTGCGTGAAAATCCAAGGCTGATGTTTACGCATGCTACCTCTGGGTCCCTCCAGTATGTCCCTCTGGTATCATCTTCTGCGTTTCTGCACATCTGCCATGTCAGTGTTCTGTGGAACTCCCGCCTTGTTCCTTACAGATTCATATGATCATCTGTTTTCACGCGAACATCACGGTTATCTTGTTGGATTGCCTTCCTGCATCCCTCAATCCACGAAAATAGATTCTCTATACATATCCCAAGTGGGTTCACCCTCTTGTAGAACGCAGAATCTTTTTCTTTTATATTCCCCATGTACAATTATGGGGCTGGGTGGTAGACAGGTATCTTCAACCTGTTCTTTGGTATGTAGCATCTCCATATATGTCTACATACCTATCTTACTCTGGTGGTGCAAAACCATGCCCCACAAATGTATATATATTTAGGTATATCATATATATA
This sequence comes from Ichthyophis bannanicus, assembly GCA_033557465.1. Classification (NCBI taxonomy): domain Eukaryota; kingdom Metazoa; phylum Chordata; class Amphibia; order Gymnophiona; family Ichthyophiidae; genus Ichthyophis; species Ichthyophis bannanicus. Next base: position 251,353,184 of record CM066042.1, on the reverse strand, counting down.
TATATATTTGCTATTTTTCACCACCCATATCCTAATATACACATCTGGACATATGTATGTATGTATGTATGTATATACATACATACATATATATTCCAGCCACATATATATATATATATATATTTCTCTCTATATATTTGTTTTATGGGGGGCTTCTTAAGGGTTGGTCTGTCTTATACACTTACTGTCTATACACATGTTTTACCTCCTAGAGGTTTTAGACAGTCTGTCGCCCTACGGCCCATACCATATTACGATGCAGAAACTGTTAGGCACCAATAACCACTTTGGTGCTAACATCTTCCATTTTTTCTTTAAGCCCTTGAAGCATCAAGCTTCAATATTTTTTCCTATCTCTCGCCAGCTAGGAAAAACATTGTACATCTTTCTCTTTGAGTACACAACTGTTTTCCGTGGGAATAGGGGTTTTTCCAGTCCCCCTCTTCCCGCCAGGACTGGGCTAGTTCTCCAACTCCGTCAGTCTTCTTCCTTTAGTCCTCAATGTTAATGACCTTATGCCTAAAGGACTTTTCAGCTTTTCCCATAAAGCTTTCCATTGAAGACCTGACGTCTAATCCTACCCAGTTGACACCTGGATCATCTACTACCTCCAGGTCTGGACCTTCATCCTCACTACTGAGAGGTCACCTTGAAGATTCCGCCACTGCTTATCAGTAGACTCCATCATGCTTTCTACTTCCTACAATACAGTAGGTAAGCTGCATATTTTAAGTGTACATTAAATGTCTTTTAATGCTACTCATCATATCTACCAAGGACTCCTGTAGTCTGTAGAACACCTAGTCCTTGGCTATGCTGTTTCTTTCCTCACAGCTCCTTTGTCAACTCCTACCCTCCATCCCACATTGGATGCCGGGGATTCCTGGAGACAAAATGCACCCCTGATCCGGGCACTTGCATTTTTATGGGATCTCCCCCTGGCATCTCCAGCTAGGGAGTCCCCATATGTGAAGACTCATTCCTGCTTGTTCCTAGAGATAGCACAGTTACTTACCTGTAACAGGTGATCTCTGGGAACAGCAGGAATTAGTCTTCACAACCCTCCCACCTCCCCTAGGAGTTGCATCTTTTTTATCTTCTTCCTTTTCTCTCCTCGCCTTTGTCTCAGCTCTGAAACTCAACTGAAGAGAGGCTGTGGAGAAGGCGGGAAGTCACTGCGCAGGCGCGAGGGATGCTGCCAAAAGCTTTCTGATTGGAAGTTGGGCAGCATTCCCGTGCAGGCTCCGTCGGTACCGACGTACCCATATGTGAAGACTAATTCCTGCTGTTCCCAGAGATCACCTGTTACAGGTAAGTAACTGTGCTATCGAGTCCGTCTCATTTTTCGTTTTTTGTCAGTTTTGACTTGTGGCGTTCGCACCTTTTTTCTTTTCACTGGCAGCCCGGGTCTTCGACCTTGCAGAGGCCCTTTTTCCCCCGATGGCTACCAGCAGCTTTAAGAAATGCAATCAGTGTGTGAAACTAATGTCCCTCATCGATATGCACGACTGCTGTCTCCAGTGCCTCGGGCTCGACCACGACCCGACAGTCTGTGGTCCGTGTATGAAAATGTCCTCCAAGGCCCTGAAGAGCTGCCAGCAGCAGCATGATAGGATTTTTTCTGAGTCCCCCATGCGTCCGAGAGCCCGGAACTTGTCCGAGGCCTCCGCGTCTCAGGGGGAACATTCCGAGTCCGAGCAGCGTTGACGTTCCTCGGAAAGGGGGTCCCCCTTGAGGAAACACAAGAGGAAGAAGAAATCCTTGAAGGAGGCATCTCTGGATGGCTCAGAGTGAACCGGCGCCTCCCAGGGCCTATCGCGGAGCCCCAAGCGCTAGCCCAGATCTTTGGAGAAGGAGCGCCCAGCAAAGGTTCCTCGTCTGGAGATGGATCAGCCGAGGCAAGTACCTACTGTCCTTCCGGCCTTCCAGACTCAAGTCCGGAATGGTGGCTTTGGAGCACAGATTCACTGCCTTCATGGAGCAGCAGCGGTCGCTGATGGCCGGCCTGTCCGGTTTCTCCGCCCCAACCACCGGGCCCTTGATGTCGAAGTCGACCCTGGAGGCCAAGCCGATCCTTGAGGCCTTTTGGGCTCGAGTCGATCCTCGACCAAGGTCTCACTCGGCCTCCCGTTCAGGACCGAGTTCGTCGCTGCTGATTCTGCCGGCGTCGGGATGGTTGGCGCCAGGCCCCTCAATGCCTGACGAGCCCCTCGATTCCTCCTCGGAGGCGTCGGCATGTGAAACCGAAGACGAGACGTCCTCAGATACCTGCCGACATAGGGATGTTCCTTCCGATTCCCCGATATCCGAGCCTTGGAGAAGGTCCCCTCCAGAAGACATGAGGTTCGTGGACTTTGTGCAGGACATGTCCAAGGCTTTGGCATTCCCCATGGAATCCGAGGAGGATTCTCGAGCTGACGAGATCCTCCAGTATGAGGCCCCCCTCCCCCCCCCCCCCTCGGGAGGCCCTTACTGTACCCGTGCCTCCGATCCTGGAACGACTAATGCTCTGTATGTTGGAGGCACTGGCATTGACGCCGGTGATCAGCAAACGGCTCGACTCGATGTATTGAGTCCGCCGGAGCCCTGGGTTTCAGAAGTCACAACTGCCGCACAACTCCATGGTTGTGAAATCGACCATGCGCAGGCTGAAGAGCCAGAAGATGCACTCCTCTGTGCCTCCCGGTAGGGAGGCCTGCAACTTGGATGCCCTCAGCAGGAAGAGCTTCCAGGGGGCAATGATGAATTGTCGGATCCAGCATACCATCTGTACATGGGCATGTACCTGAGAGACCTGGCGACGGAACTCACCGGGTTCTTGGCTGGTCTCTCCGAGGAGCCTTTGCAACACTTCAGGGGCCTGTCCAAAGCTTTCCGTGAGTGCTCCAAGTTTGTCTCGGGCAGCCTATGACAGGTTCGAGTCGGCGGCCCAGGTAGCTGCAACTGGCATCGGTGCACGCTGCCAGGCTTGGCTGCAATCGTCAGACCTTGAACAATGGGTTCAGGATAAGTTGGTTGATGTCCTATGCCATGGGGAGAATCTCTTTGGCAAACCCATGACCGACAAGGCTGCAGAGCTGGAGACCGAGTACATGACAAGGACACGGCTCTCCAAGAAGGCCTCTGCCCCTTCTCGCAAGAAGGGCTCGAGTAAAACGTCCTTTTACCCGAGGAAGAGTACTGTATCGAAGCTACCCCCATTATCAGGCCCCCCCCCCCCCCGGCTCCTCAACAGGGGCAGCAGGCCAAGGGACAGGGGCATGGCCCGCGTAAGCAGAAAGCCCTCAAACCCCAGGCACCAGCTCCGGCCCAACCTGGGAGTGGCTTTTGACTCCTGCAGCATGGCCCCTCTTCCAACAGGAGCCAGGCAGACCACAGGAGGCCGGCTTGCTTTTTATGCCCACAGGTGGACAGCCATTACCACCGATGCCTGGGCCTTACAGGTGGTCCGGGAGGGTTATCTTCTTCAACTAGCCCAGGTGCCTCCTCATTTCCCAGGAGAAGCCCCTCAGTTCTCCCCTTCACCAGTACCTTCTTTTGAAGAAGTTAGCAGGTCTTCTCGAGGATCAGGCAGTAGTATCTTTATCTTTATTAAAATTTGATAAACCGCTTTTCGTCGAAACATAAAGCGGTGTACAATAAAAGGTTGGCAATGCACATATAAAGAAAAGAACGCCAAAGTAAGACAGGAAAGCAGAAGTATAAAAGCATAAACAGGTAAAATGGACAGAACATAACATAAAACAGAACAAAACAAAAGGGCCAGTATTTAAAAGCATAAAGTTACTAAAAACAAAAAAAAATTACAGCAAGGATAAAAATAATAGGCCCACATTGGGGAAGACAGAGATAGACTATGGGTAAACAAAGTACAAGACAAGGACAAGTATACAAACAAACAACAACTCATATCAACTGAAAAAAAAACACATCAGGGAGAACCATCGGGTGAAAGTTGAAAGGCTTGCTGAAACAGGTGGGTTTTGAGTAGTGTTTTAAATTGAGAATAGTAAGGTTCCAATCGGAGAAACGGTGGTAGTGCATTCCATAGTACTGGGCCTAAGAAGAAAAAAGCTGCATGATGGGTTTGTTCGAGGTGTTCTTGTGACGGGGAGGGGAGGGACAGACGATTGGCGTGGAGAGAACGAAGCTGACGGTAGGGGGTGTGAAGCGAGATCCGGTCTGCTAGATATAGGGGAGTATTGGTATGAAGGGCACGATGAATTAAAATAAGAAACTTGTACTGAAAACGAAAATGGAGGGGTAACCAGTGCAGGCGGAGTAGAATAGGGGTGATATGATCAAAGCGGTGTGAAAATGTGATGAGTCGAGCAGTGGCATTTTGGATGCGCTGAAGACATAGTAGCTGAAATTTAGGGAGGTTGGCAAGAAAAACATTACAATAGTCTAAACGGCTTATAACTAAGGCTAAGACAAGGGTAACTAAGGAAGAGAAGGGGAGGAGGGAAACGAACTGCCCTGATCTGATGCAAGGCAGCAAAGGAACGACGAATAAGAGAAGTAAGGTGCTGGTGAAAGGAAAGCGTGGAATCAAGAATTACACCAAGATAACGGAAGGATGACACAAGAGGGAGAGGAATAGAGTCAATCGAGGGGGCTATAGAAGGGCAGGAACCACTTAGTGAGATCCACATAGCTGTGGACTTAGATGGATTTAATTGTAAGACGTTTTGGGATAACCAGGAGGAGATCTGGGAAAGACAAAGATTTAGCTGAGTGATATCCGGAGTCAGAGGTGAAGTATGAAAAAGTAAGATAATATCATCAGCATACATGTAAAATGACACAGGGAACTGCTGGATCACCAGTGACAGGGGAGCCAGAAAAATGTTAAACAGAAGAGGGGAGAGAACAGAACCTTGTGGTACCCCGCAAGTGAGAGGGAAAGAAACAGAGGACTGACCGTTAGTGAACAGAAAATGAACGAGCTGTGAGGAAAGAGCAGAACCACTGCCAAACCGTACCATGAAGCCCTATATCAGACAGACAAGAAAGAAGAGTATGGTGGTCAACCAAATCAAAAGCCGCAGAGAGATCGAGGGAAACCAAAAGAGTGATATTACCGTGGTCGTGAGCAACATGCAAATCATTTAGGAGTGCAAGAAGAACCGTTTCTGTACTGTGCCCATGACGAAAACCGGCTTGACGAGGGTGGAGAGTGTTAGTAGATTCGACATGGAGTTAAGTTGATCAAAGACAAAACGTTCCAAAAGTTTAGCCAGAAAAGGGAGATTTGAGACAGGACGCCAATGAGGCAGAACAGAGGGATCAAGAGAGGGTTGTTTCAGAATGGGACGAACAACAGCTGACTTCCAGGATGAAGGAAAGTGACCGGTAGAAAGACTAGTGTTAATGATGGAGGTAATAAAAGGTATGAGCTGCAAGGAAGGTTCAGACAACCAGTAGGATGGAATTGGATCCAGCTGGCAGGTAGTCTTATTGGATTTTGCTAGGATCTGGAGAACTTCAGCAGGGGTGATTGAATGGAAGGAAGACCAGGAATGAGCTAGAGCAAGGTTGGGTAATGAAGGGGGCGATGGCGATTGATGAGCAGCGGCCAGGGAACCAGAGGAAACAGGTGGCAAGAAAGAACAGGGTGGGGATAAGGGCGGCGGAGGGGAAGGGTGTGAGAAGGATAAGCGAAGATTGAGAACCTTATCCGAGAAGAAAGTGGCTAAGGACTGAGGGTCGGGGGCCAAGGACACTTGCCGATGAACAGGACCAGTCGCGGAAAGTTTACGCAAAATAGCGAAAAGTTGTCTAGAAGAATTTGCAGCAGTAGCGATCTCAGTGGCATGAAAATCACGTTTGGCAGCTTGAACAGCCGAACGATAGTCAGAGAAAAGCTGTTTAAAACGGAGGCGCATATTGGGGGAAGGATGGCGGGCCCATTGACGTTGCAAGTGCCGGAGCTGAGTTCGCTGAAGACGAAGAGCAGGAGAATACCATGGAGAACGAGGCGGTCTAGAATGATCAGTACCGGTGCCCCACCTCCTGCAGGGCAGGGGCTTCTACTCTAGGTACCTTCTGGTGCCAAAGAGAACAGGAGGCCTCAGACCCATCCTTGATCTGCGCAACCTCAACAAATTCCTGATGAGGGAGAAGTTCAAAATTCGCTCCCTTAGAATATTGCTGCCTTACCTCCACCAGGGAGACTGGCTATGCTCCTTAGACCTAAAAGATGCGTATACACACATCCTAATACACTCAAGCCACAAGCAATTTCTGTGCTTTGTGATGGGGGGCAATTATTACCAGTACAGGGTACTTCCCTTTGGCCTTGCCTCAGCCCTCAGGGTGTTCACAAAGTGCCTGGCAGTAGTTGCTGTGTTTCTCAGGCTCCAAGAGGTCTTTGTCTTCCCCTATTTCGACGACTGGCTCATCAGAGGCACTTCAGCCATCAAGGTTCACCAGGCCACAACTCGCACCATCCAGGTGTTGCAACACCTAGGGTTCGTAATCAACTACCCCAAGTTCAGCCTCACTCCGACTCGACAGCTGGAGTTCATTGTGGCCAGAATCAACACCCTTCAGGTGAAGGCCTTTCTGCCCGCAGACAGGGCAAGCAGGCTTATGGCTCTGGCAGGACAAGTGAGTCACAGGTCTGTAGTGTCAGCAAGACAATTCCTGCACCTCCTTGGGCACATGGCTTCCACAGTCCATGTGATCCCGGAAGCCCGCCTCCATATGCGGGTTGCTCAATTGTGTCTGAGACCAGTGGTCTCAGGCCACAGGGCACCTCCGGGACAGGGTCAAAGTGTCCAGGTATCTGGTATGGTCCCTGGCCTGGTGGCTCCAACCGCATCACTTGGAAGCGGGAATGCTTTTCCAGGCTCCTCTACACATGAGGATCCTGACCACAGATGCATCCCTGGTGGGCTGGGGGACACATTGCCAGGGTTTCCGTACGCAGGTAGTTTGGTCCCCCGACGAGAGGACCCAACAAATCAATTTCTTGGAACTCCGTGCCATCTGCCTAGCCCTAGAAGTCTTCAGGCAGCTCCTGGTCCACAAACCTGTTTTGATGCAGACAGACAACCAGGTGGACATGTTCTATTTGAACAAGCAGGGTGGTACGGGGTCCCGTCCCCTATGTCAGGAAACCCTGGACCTGCACTTGTTCGCAGCCCGGCATGGCATTCGTCTCCAAGCAGTCTACCTGCCGGGCCAGGACAACTGGCTAGCCGACAGGCTCAGCAGGATTCTCCAGCCCCATAAATGGAAGCTGGACCCCGCGGGGTAGCCAATTGGCTTTTCCGGACCTGGGGGCGGCCGCTGATGGACCTATTTGCGAGTCCGGACAATCATCAGTTGCCCCGTTTCTGCTCCCGGCTGCCGCACCCAGACAGGGTAGCCACCAATGCGTTTCTGGTATCATGGTCGGTGGGCCTTCTGTATACATTTCCCTCGACGCCTCTGGTGGCCAAGACTCTGTTCAAGAGTCTCCAGGACAGGGCCTCGGTCATCCTTATCGCCCCACGGTGGCCCAGGCAATCCTGGTTCCCACTTCTACTGCAGCTAGCGGTGGAGGCTCCCATTCCCTTGGGGTCCTTCCCGCGCCTCCTATCTCAGGAGAGGGGTGCTCTCCTGCACCCCAATCTCAGCTCCCTCACCTTGCTGAAAGGGTAATTCTTGCTCCACTCCTCTTTCCAAGGAATATTGAGGTCTTGCTGGCCTCGTGGAGGATGTCGACTAGACGGGCCTACACCTTGAAGTGGTGCAGATTTGTGTCATGGTGCGAGGAGCAGGAGGTGGATCCTTTCTCTTGCCTGGTGGGGATGGTTTTGCAATACCTTCTCCACTTCTCTGATTTGGGCCTCAAGTCCTACTCTGTCAGAGTGCACCTCAGTGCCCTTGCGGCGACCCACTTTCCAGTGGATGAGAAGCTTCTCTCTGCCCACCCCTTGGTCTCTCAGTTTCTGAGGGGCTTGCTTCTCTTGAAACCCCCGGTCCGCCCCCCAGTGACCGAATGGTATCTGAATGTGATATTAGGGCAACTTACTAGGCTGCCCTTTGAACCGATGGCGACCTGCCATCTACGCTATCTCTCTTGGAAAGTGGTTTTCTTGGTGGCACACACGTCCGCCTGGAAGGTGAGTGAGCTCCAGGCCCTAGTGTCAGAAAGGCCTTACACCAGATTCTGTAGGAATTGGGTGGTGTTTCGCAAGCACCCCAAGTTCCTTCCGAAAGTGGTCTCCTCGTTCCACCTCAACCAGGAGGTGGTTCTGCCTACCTTTTTTCCCAGGCCGCAGTATACCTTGGACTGTAAGAGGGCATTGGCCTTCTATATCCAGCGTATGCAAGCGCATCGGAAGGCTTCTCAGCTTTTCATATCCTATGACCCCAGTAAGCTGGGGGTAGCGGTATCAAAGCGTATGCTGTCCACCTGGGTAGCAGTTACTGTATTACCTGGGCATACAGGGCAGCCGAGCTTCCGATGGAGGGTCGTGTTATTGGTCAGGGTCATGGCGGCATCAGTGACTCATTTGCGCTCTGTTCATCTGGCAGACATCTGTCGGGCCGCCACCTGGTCTTCGAGTCAGACTTTCGCAACCCATTATTTCCTGGACAGGGAGTCCTGATGGAACAGTGCCTTCGGCCAGGCTGTACTCCGTAATCTTTTCGAGGTCTAGGCAACTCCTGCCCTCTGACCCTTCTGTGTTTAGGCTACTGGAGTGCAATTCCTTTAGTTTGTTCTATTGGGGCTGCTTGCGGTTCTTGTAAAGGGAGCCTTTTTTAGCTCTGGGTTCTTGGTAGCCTATAGCTGGGGAGTCCCATATGTGAGGAAGTCTTTCTGCTTGTTCCCGGAGAAAGCATAGTTACTCAACTGTAACAGGTATTCTCCGGGGATAGCAGGAATCAGTCCTCGCGAACCTCCCTCCTCCCCTTGGAGTTGCAGTCCTATTTTATTTAGTTATTTTTGCCGGGTTTTTTAGCTATGTCTTTTGACTGAGCAAGATGGCACCCTTGGGCGGGAAGGGGACCGCGCATGCGTGATGCAACTTCCAGAGGCTTTCTCTGAAAGCTGGAGATTTGCTCCGCATGAGGGCTCCGTTGGCGCCATCACCCATATGCGAGGACTGATTCCTGCTGTCCCCGGAGAACACCTGTTACAGGTGAGTAACTATGCTTTTCACAGAAACTGCCACGTAGTTATACCTCTTCCAGGACAAGAGTAACTGGGTGTATGTATGTGGTGGCTTAATTGAATTCTGTATTAATACAGGAATTTATAATTCCACCTTTTCCTGAGTAAAATCAGGTTCAGTGTGGAGTACATTCATCAGAAAGCAATAAAATCACAATGCAAGATACACACAAGTGCTGCCTATTCTCTTTCCCCAGAAATGCCTCCATATATATCGCATAAATAGGCACTGTTTTCCTAGTACCTTATTTTTGTGCGTACACACTTAGAGCAGTTTTATAAATGCTTTTACTAAAGACGAACGCACATTAAGTGCCACTGAGCTCATAGAAATAAAAGGGCTATGGATACTTAATATATGTTAATTTTGTTAATGTGCATTAAAATCTGCCCCTTGCGAATATTGTTGAATGAAATGTTTCCTTTGTAGATCATGTGGAAATATGAATTTTGCACGAAGAAATTCCTGCAATCAGTGTGATGAGCCCAGACCAGAAGATGCACAATCAGGTAGGAAAGGAGAGAATGGTTGCTGTAACCATTTGATGTAGTGACAGTTTAGGGCATCTGGCAAAAATCTGATATTTCTAATGTTGCTACTTCATTGCATTGCAGACCGTGGTGGCAGAGGAGGCTATGGAGGTGACAGAGGATATAGAGGTCGTGGTGGTAGAGGTGGAGATAGAGGAGGTGGATATGGAGGCAAAATGGGAGGAAGGTAAGAATGATTTTAGGAACTAAATCTGCATAAGTCTGAGGTTTATTGCTAAAATGGTCATGCTTACATGGCATAAGCCAAAATCCTATTTCACACAGAATGGTGTAAAAGTTCAAGAGGCTTTTGTATACAAGTAAATAGCAAAGGTAGGGTAAAATAGGGCATTATGTAACAATGAGGCTAATATAGAAATCTTTGCATTAGAGCCATGTGCAGCTCAGCACATAGCTTTCTAACACAAGGAAAATGTACATTTTTTGACACTTCGTCTTGAATGACTCGAGGCTCAGACACCTCTCCCTCCCCCATCTCCTACCAATTGCTCTGAATCTCTCCCCCTCCCTCAGTACTTCCATCAGATGGTAGGCACTGCACACATGTTCCTGTCTCTAACATTTTTCAAAATGGCAGTAACTGACCTGGGGGTGTGGGGGAAGGGCGTGAAAGGTGGTGCTCCTGCATCCCATCTGATGGAAATAACTGATTAAGGGGTGCAGACCTAAAGTGTCTTGGAGGGGGCAGGGCTGGGAGAGAGGTGGTGGCAGCTTGGCCAGGTTTTGGAGGGGATTTGGAATGGGGATTAAAGGGCCACTGGGGCCACCAGTGTGGAGGAGGTGGGGTTTAGGGGGGGGAGGAGAGGATGGTTTGGATTAGTCCTGGGGGGGTTGTTCCTAATTGGGTGAATTTCACCACAGATGATCCTTTGGCTCCCAGCTGCATTTTTATGCCTGTCCTAAGCTGGAGTAAAGAGAAGAATGTAAAAACTACGTTTTTTTCCAGCACCATTTTTTTAGATTGGGAAGCCATTAGCCATTACTTCCTTTGCATGCAGTTAAGCATAGTAGTTTTGCTCTGGATTTTCATGTGCCAGCTTTGCTCTGTATTTTCTTGCCCAGGAAAATCTTGAGCAAAGCGCTGCACTAGATCATAGCGTATCTTCTCCAGGACCAAGCAGGAAGTCAGTCCTCACATATGGGTGGCATCGACGTCGATGGAGCCCCTGCGGAGCATTTCCCCAGCTTTCTATGAAAGCCTTTGGGAATACTGCACGCAAGCGCAGTCCCCTTCCCGCCTAAAGGTGCCATCTTGTTCAGTCTCTCTTTTTCCGTGGAGCCTGTCGGGCGTCTGTCCTAGTTCACCCGGAAAACAGTTAGATTTTTTTCTTGCTATTCCTGTGATTCCTTCGGTTTTTTTCTCCGGTTTGATGCCGGTTCCCCTTCCCGCCGGGTTCGGTACACCGGTATCAAGCCTGATCTCATTTTTTCGTTTTTTGCCCTTCGTGGCTGGCGTTCATGCCCTTTTTTCTTTTTCCCTGAAAGGCCGGTCCTTTGACCTCGCGGGGGCTCTTTTTTTCCCGATGGCTTCCAGTGGTTTTAAGAAGTGTGATCGGTGCAAGAAACTGTCTCTCACTGACACACACGACTGCTGCCTTCGGTGCCTCGGTCCGGATCATGATCCTAAGATCTGTGGACCGTGTGGCAAAATGTCCACTAAGGCACTGCGAAGTCGCCAGCACCAAAAGGAAAGGCTTTTCTCTGATTCGGCCTCCGGCCGGGCCCGGACCTCGTCTGAGGCCTCGACGTCTCGGGAGTCTGACCCCGAGCATCGTCGGGGTTCCTCGGAGAGGGGGTCCCCCGAGCGGGAGCGAAAGAGGAAGAAGCGGCTCGCGAGGGTGGCGTCGGAGGAGGTCCCTGGCTCCTCGAGGTCTAGGTCTCGGACCCCCGACCGCTGTCCCGGGCCCATGGAACAGGAGAAGCCATCAAAAGTGCCTCGTGTGGAGCCGGAGTCTGCTGGACACGTAAGTCCTGTTGTCCTCGGACTCTCCTCCCAGGGAGCCGCCGCCGGGGCCCAAGTCGATGGCTGCTGAGTCTCCTGAGCTGGGTCTCAGGCTGACAGCCTTGGAGTTCAGACTGTCTGCCTTCATGGATCAGCAGTGGGTGCTGATGGCCAGCCTTGCTGGCGCATCTGCCCCGACCACCGGGACATCGACGTCGAAGTCGACCCCGGAGACCGAGCCGATACTCGAGACCATGAAGGCTCGAGGTCGTCCTCGGTCGTGGTCACCCTCGACCTCCCGGTCAGGACCAAGGGCATCAACACGGGTGCCTTCGGCATCGGGGCGGGTGCTGCTGGGCCCCGCACGGTCGGAGCCCGACTCCTCTTCGGACGAGTCCGCCTGGGAGACGGAGGACGAGGAGTCCCCCGATACCTTCAAGACTCAGTGCGTCCCGTCGGACTCACTGCAGTCTGAGCCCTGGAGTAGATCCCCTCCGGAGGATACCTGGTTCTCGGAGTTCGTTCGGGATATGGCCACTGCTTTGGCGATCCCGTGGACCCCGAGTAGGAGCCTCGAGCCGAAGAGCTCGAGGCCCTCCAGTATGACTCTCCTCCGAAGGAGGCCTTTACTGTGCCGGTTCCTCCGATGCTGGAACGGCTCCTCTTCCAGATGTGGGAGGCACCAGCCTCAGCGCCGGTTCTGAGCAAGCGGGTCGATTCCATTTATCGACTCCGTAAGAGCCCTGGTTTTCAAAAGGCGCAGCTGCCACACCATTCCATGGTGGTGGAATCAGCCATGCATCATCTGAAAAGTCAGAAGATGCACTCTGCGGTGCCCCCTGGCAGGGAGGCCCGGAATCTGGATGCGTTTAGTAGAAAGTGCTTCCAGGGCTCGATGCTTGCTTGCCGTGTCCAGTCTTACCAGCTGTACATGGGCATGTACTTGTGGGACCTGGCAAAGGAGCTTGCCGGGTTCTCTGCTGGTCTCTCCGGGGAACCTTTGCAGATGTTCAAGTCCTTGTCCTCGGGGATCCGTGAATGCTCTAAGTTCATGTCCCGCGCTGCCTACGATGGCTTCAAGGCTTCGGCCCGTGTTGCGGCAGCCGGCATCGCAGCTCGACGCCAGGCATGGCTGCAGTCATCGGATCTCGAGCCATGGGTTCAAGACAAGTTGGTCGATGTCCCTTGCCGAGGTGAGAACCTTTTTGGCAAGCCCATGGCCGAGAAGGCTGCACAGCTCGAAACCAAGCACCTCACGAGGACAAGGCTGTCCAGAAAGACTTCTGCCCCTTCTCATAAGAAGAAGGGCTCGGGTAAGAAGCCCTTTTACCCGAGGAAGGTGACTGCCTACGAACAGTTCCCACCTTACCAGGCCTCCCCAGCTCCCCCACAGGGTCAGCAGGCCAAGGGGCAGGGACATGGGCCCCATAGGCAGAAGGCCCCCAAGTCTCCAGCTCCTGCTCCCACTCAGCAGGGTGGGGGCTTTTGACTCCCAAGGCATAGCCTCTCCGTCTCTGCTGTCCCATCCCTGCACAGGAGGTTGACTAGCCCTGTTTGCCCACAGGTGGCCACCCATTACAGGAGACAGTTGGGTCTTAAGCATAGTCCACAAGGGCTATATGCTTCATTTCCATCAGTTGCCGCCTCCTTACTTCCCAGGAGAGCCTCCAAGGCCTCCTCTCCACACAGACCTCCTCCTTCAAGAGCTTCAGGGTCTGTTGCGAGACAAGGCGGTGGAGCCTGTACCTCCCCACCTACAAGGTCACGGTTTCTACTCCAGGTACTTCCTCGTACCAAAGAGAACCAGAGGCCTCAGGCCTGTTCTCGACCTCAGAAATCTCAACAGGTTCCTAGAGAAAGAAAAGTTCAAGATGCTTACTCTTGGAACACTTCTGCCCTACCTCCAGCAGGGAGATTGGCTATGCTCCTTAGATCTAAAGGATGCGTACACTCGCATCCTCATTCATCCAGACCACAGAAAGTACCTCAGGTTCATTGTGGGAGGAAACCATTATCAGTACATAGTGCTGCCTTTCGGCCTCACCTCCGCTCCCAGAGTCTTTACCAAATGCCTGGCAGTGGTGGCGGCCTACCTGAGAAATCGGGGTATCCTTTGTCTTCGCCTATCTGGACGACTGGCTCATCAGGGGTCAGACGTGCCAGGAGGCCAGGCAAGCCACCCTCCGAACTATTTCTCTTCAATACCTGGGTTTTGTCATAAACTTCGCAAAGTCCACTTTGCTCCCCTCCCAGAACTTGGAGTTCATAGGGGCAAGGCTAGACTCTCTGCTGGCAAAGGCTTTCTTGCCAGAAGACAGAGCCCAAAGACTGATAGACTTGGCAAACCAGTTTCTCAACAGGCCACTGGTTTCCGCCAGACTCTGGCTGCGGCTTCTGGGCCACATGACTTCGACAGTACGTGTGACTCCCAATGCCCGGCTCCATATGAGGCCTGCACAGTGGTGCCTCAGGACTCAGTGGACTCAGGCCACAGGAAGCCTCAGAGACAGAGTAAGGGTGTCCAAACCATTCCTGAACTCCCTACGCTGGTGGCTGACCCCCCCCCCCCCCCCCCCACTCTACTGCAAGGGGTGCCTTTTCAGATTCCTGGGTTCACAGTGGTGTTGACCACAGATGCCTCCCTGCAGGGCTGGGGAGCACATTGTCTGGGCAAGTGCACCCAGGGCCTGTGGTCTCTCTGGGAGGCCACGCAACAGATCAGTCTACTGGAACTCCGGGCTATTCGCTTAGCCCTCAAAACTTTCTCTTAAACCCTGGCTCATCAGTCTGTCTTAGTACAAACAGACAACCAAGTAGCCATGTTTTATGTGAACAAGCAGGGCGGCACTGGGTCCAGGCTCCTTTGTCAGGAGGCACAGGATCTTTGCTTGTTTGCTCTCAGGCACAACATGTTTCTCAAAGCTGTTTATCTCCCTGGCCAGGAAACCTACCTGGCAGACAGGTTGAGCAGGATTCTGCAGCCCCACGAATGGCAGCTCGCTCCATTAGTGGTTCAGAAGATTTTTCTGAAATGGGGGCTTCCTTCCATATATCTCTTTGCCAGTCCCCTGAACAGACAGCTGCCCAGGTTCTGTTCCAGGTAACCGCATCCTCTGAGACTAGCAGCAGATGCTTTTCTGATTTCTTGGTCCCAGGGCCTCCTGTATGCGTTTCCTCCCACGCCTCTGGTGGCCCGAACCCTGTTCAAGGTTCTACAGGACAAGGCCTCGGTACTCCTGGTAGCTCCCAGGTGGCCGAGGCAGCCTTGGTTCCCACTTCTGCTTCAACTGGCAGTGGACAACCCACTGCCTCTGGGGTTGCAGCCCGACCTTCTCTCTCAGGATCAAGGTTCTCTTCTGCACCCAAATCTCAAATCTCTCAATTTGATGGCCTGGAGGCTGCAAGGGTAGTTTTGACTCCCTGGGGCCTACCTCAGGAAGTTGAAGAGGTCGTCCGGCCTCTAGAAAGCAATCCACTAGAAAAATCTATGCCCTGAAATGGAAAAGGTTTTCTGTGTGGTGTCACCTGCGTACAGAAGATCCTTTCTCCTGTGCTGTGCCAGTAGTGCTTCAGTACCTGCTGCACCTGTCCAATCAGGGACTTAAGTCCAATTGTGTTCGGGTCCACCTCTCAGCTCTAGCAGCTCACCACTCACTGGTGGAAGGACACTCTCTGTCGGTTCACCCCTTGGTGTCCCGGTTCCTCAGAGGTTTGCTCTTGCTCAAGCCTCCTGTCCGTCCTCCAGCCCCTGAGTGGGAGTTGAATATGGTCTTGCAACAACTGACTCGCCCACCTTTTGAGCCGATGGCTACTTGTCCTCTCCGCTTCCTTTCTTGGAAGACACTCTTCCTGGTAGCCCTAACCTCGGCCAGATGAGTGAGTGAGCTTCAGGCCCTGGTCTGTGACAGGCATTACACTAGATTCTATAGGAACAGGGTAGTCCTTAGGACTCATCCAAAGTTCCTCCCAAAGGTTGTCTCCTCTTTCCACCTCAACCAGGAGGTGGTTCTTCCAACATTCTTCCCTAGGCCTCATGCAAGCCCTGGACTGTAGAAGGGCCTTATCCTTCTACCTTGACCGTATGCAGGGACATAGAAGGGCTACTCAGCTCTTCATATCTTTTGACCCTAATAATTTGGGGTTAGCTGTGTCCAAGCATACCTTGTCCATCTGGGTGCTGACTGTATCACCTGGGCTTACAGGGTGGCTGACCTTCCCTTGCAGGGTCAGGTCACGGCCCACCGTGTCAGGACTATGGCTGCCTCAGTAGCTCATCTCCGCTCTGTACCGTTGGCAGACATCTGCAGGGCTGCAACTTGGTCCTCAAGCCAGACCTTTTCTGCCCATTACTGCCTGGAGAGGGAGTCCTGTAGGGACAGTGCTTTTGGCCAGGCAGTACTCCGGAATCTCTTTGAGGTATAGGCAACTCCTGCCCTCCAGCCCTCCATTGGGCTACCGGTGGAGGTTCTTTCAGTGAAAAGTATTTCTTTCATTCTGGGACTAGAGGGAGTTCTCTTGTTCAGCCTGGGTTCCTGGTAGCCCAGAGCTAGGGAGTTACCCATATGTGAGGACTGACTTCCTGCTTGGTCCTGGAGAAAGAGTAGTTACTCACCTGTAACAGGTGTTCTCCAGGAGCAGCAGGAATCAGTCCTCACAACCCTCCCTCCTCCCCTGGGAGTTGCAGTTGTATATAGTTCATTTTTACATTTTTGTGTGCTGTTTTTTAGCTATGTCATTTGACTGAGCAAGATGGCACCATTAGGCGGGAAGGGGACCGCGCGTGCGTGCAGTATTCCCAAAGGCTTTCATAGAAAGCTGGGGAAATGCTCCGCAGGGGCTCCATCGACGTCGATGTCACCCATATGTGAGCACTGATTCCTGCTGCTCCTGGAGAACACCTGTTATAGGTGAGTAACTACTCTTTTTTGCATCAGCATCGATGTTTGCAATCTGCAGAGGCACCATATTTAGCAATGCTTATACCACTTTTCACCGGGTCAAAGCAGTGTACATTCAGGTACGGTATATATTTCCCTTGTCCCCAAAGGGCTCACAATCTACATTTTGTACCTGAGGCAACAGAGTTAAGTGGCTTGCCCAAGGCCACAAGGAGTGCTGGTGGTACTAGAAACCCCAGTCCCTCCGGCCCAAGGTTACTGTCCTCCAGTGGGATATGAACCTCTAGCCTTCCGGCCTGAGGCAACTTGCCCCAACCACTAAACCACTCCTCTCATCCCCGGAGCCCACATTTCAAAGAAAGCCTTTGGGAATGCTACCACGCATGCATGGTCCCCTTCCCGCGCAAGGGTACCATCTTGCTCAGTCTCCCTTTTTCCGCGGAGCCCAATGGACTAATGGTCTAATTTCCCCAGAAAATATCCTTGCTATATCCTTTAAAATTAGCTGTTCCCAGTTTGCGTACCAGTTCCTCTTCCCTCATGCCTCGCGTTCTTGGCATGAGGAGGGAACGCATTCTTGGCTCTTTTCCCATTTTTTTTGATCAAGGCTTTCCTCGACTGGCGTTTGCACCCTTTCTCTAGGAACAAGCAGGAAGTCAGTCCTCACATATGGTGACGGTACAGACTGAGTCTGCGCAGAGCATTTCCCCAGCCTTCAAAGAAAGCCTTTGGGAATGCCACCACGCATGCGTGATCCCCTTCCCACCCAAGGTTGCCATCTTACTCGGTCTCCCTTTTTCTGCAGAGCCCTTCGGACATGTATCTCATCCCCGGAAAACGTTTCTCTGTTTCCAACCGGTTTTGGCTATCTGGCCTTCACCAGTCCTCTTCCCGCCTCTCGAGCACCTCTGCTTCAGCCTTGGTCTCAGGTTTTTTGCCTTTTTGGTGTTTTGCCAATCTTCATGCCTTTTTTAACCGCTGGCCACATCGAGGGTGTTCAACCTCACAGGGATCCTTTTTCCCCCCAATGGCCTCCAGTTTTAAGAAATGTGATAGCGACATGTTTTTTTGAACATCTCACGGACATCCATGATTCTTGTCTCAGGTATCTAGGAGCTGGCCATTACCCGGAACTATGCCCCTCTGTAAGAAGATGTCCTCCAAGGCCATCCAGAGTCATAAGCAGAAGCTGGATGATCTCTTCAGTAAGGCAGCCCCGGTATTCCCAGTAGCCTCCCACTCTTTGGCCCTGCAACCCTTGGAGTCTCCCAAGGCTCCTCCCCGGGCCCGGCGGCACTCTGACCAGGAGTCGCTTGAACGCTAGTGGAAGAAGGAGGCCGCGAGGACTCTGTCGGGGGCGCCAGACAAGCATGAGAGGTCATGCACCCAGTCTCTAAACCCCCATCAGCAAACTTTGGAGTCAGAGAGGGAGCGGCCCAGTAAGGTACCTCGAACAGATACGGAGGCCTCGGGTGGAGGCGCCTGGTCTCCCGAGGGTCGTCCCGGTGAGGACCTCCTCAACACCCGACCCGGACACTCCAACATCGGTGTCTCAGGGCCCCACTACTGAGTGGGAGGTCTGGATGCTGGCCTTGGAGCACAGCGTTTCTGCGTTCCTTGCTGCGCAGCAGGCGCTGGTGCCTAGCCCCACCAGCATGCACCTTGAGACTGCAGGACCTCGAGGAGAGCCAGAAGTCTCGTAAGGATCCTTGGTGCGGGTCTCTATCTCCGTCCTGGTCCTTGGGTGCAAGATCTTTTCTGGCAAGTGCCTCTGGCTCCGGGCAGGTTTTGGCCTCGGAAGCCCAGTGCGGGTCACCAACCCATCTCAAGCCACCCAACATCGAGTCCTCCAAGGACTACTCAGAGGGGGAGTCCGACAGGGAAACATCCCCGGAGACTCGGTGCCACTGAGACCTCACCTCAGACCTCTCTTCACCAACCCAAAGGTGGCGGTCACCTCCCAAGGACACCTCCTTTCTGGAATTTGTCCGAGACATGGCGTGGGCCCTAGTGCTTGCCACAGAGTAGGATGAGGAGCCCCGCGTGGAGGAGCTAGATATTCTGCAATATGAAGCCCCTCCGAAGGAAACTTTCTTGGTGTTGGTTCCTCCCATTCTGAACAGACTCCTCCTCCACATGTGGGAGACCCCGACCTCTGTCCCTATCATGAGCAAGTGTTTGGATGCTATGTATAGGGTTCAGCAGCGCCCGGGGTTTCGATAAGCCCAGCTTCCTCACACCTCGATGGTGGTTGAATTGGCTATGTGGAAGCTAAAGAGCCCGAAAACTCATTCATTGGTCCCGCCGGGCAGAGAGTCTCATACTCTCGACGCCCTCGGGTGCAAGGCTTATCATGGCTCCATGCTGTCATGCCACATCCAAGTTTACCAATTATACATTGGGATGTTCCTCCGTGAGCACACTAAAGAGCTCAGAGGCTTTGCGACGAGCCTTGACGGAGACCATCTCCGACGTTTTCAGGCCCTTTCAGAGAATGCGTGAAGTACCTCTCGCAAGCAGCATATGACGGCTTTGTCTTCTGCCCGGGTGGCCGCTGCTGGCATCGGAGCCCACTGGCAGGCTTGGCTCCAGTCCTCAGACCTGGAGCAGTGGGTCCAGGAGAAGCTGCTGGATTTCCCTTGCCTGAGGGAGCATCTATTCGGCAAGCCCATGGAGGATAAGGCAGTGGAGATTGAAACTGAGTACGTGACTCATACTCTTTTCTCCCAGAAGACCTACCTCCCTCCCCAGGAAGAAACAGCAGAGCAAGAAGCCTTTTTTCCACCGGAAGGGGCTCCCGTACAAGGGCTACCCTTCCTACCTGCTGGCGTCGACCCCCGTTCAGGGCAGTCAGGGCAAAAGCATGGCCACAGCCCTCATAAGCCAGAGAGTCACAAGACCCAACCCCTGGCACCAACTCGGCCATCTTCGGGGTTTTGATGCCATCAGCATAGCTTCTCGTCCGCTGGCAGGGCGGCTGTCTGAGGGGAGGGGGGTGTGACATCTGATCCACTTCTCTCACAGGTGGGAGACCATCTCCACTGATGCCTGGGTCTTCCAGTTTGTTCGGGAGGGCTATATCCTCTATCTGGACCAGCTCCCTCCTCCGTACTTCCCTGGGGAGCCAAGTCTGCTTTCCCAGGACCAGGCCCTTCTGAGTCAGGAGGTCGCAGGCCTCCTCGAGGAAGGGGCGGTAGAACCAGTCAAATTGTACTTCCAAGAGCAGGGGTTTTACTCCCGATATTTCCTCGTCCCAAAGTGGACAGGGGACCTTTGGACCATCCTCGACCTGCAGAACCTAAACAAGCTCCTGGTGTGGGAGAAGTTCAGGATGCTCTCCCTTGGAACATTACTGCCCTACCTCCCACAGGGTGAT
The DNA here is from genome assembly GCA_033557465.1 of Ichthyophis bannanicus. Classification (NCBI taxonomy): domain Eukaryota; kingdom Metazoa; phylum Chordata; class Amphibia; order Gymnophiona; family Ichthyophiidae; genus Ichthyophis; species Ichthyophis bannanicus. The sequence continues at coordinate 251,333,247 of CM066042.1, read as the reverse complement.
TGGCTATGCTCCTTGGACTTAAAGGATGCTTATGCTCACATTCTCGTCCATCCCAAGCACAGAAAGTACCTCTGCTTCATTGTTCAGGGGAACCATTACCAGTACAGGGTGCTTCTCTTCGGCCTCGTGCCTGGGTCTTCACGAAATGCTTGGCTGTGGCTGCGGCCAATCTCCAGTTGCAGGGCATCTTTGTCTATCCATATCTAGACGACTAGCTCATAACAGGAGGCATGACCTCTGAAGCTCACCAGGATACAGACTGCACCATTCACCTCCTGGGGCATCTGGGGTTCGTGATCAATTACACAGTCCCACCTCACTCCATTTCAGTCCTTGGAGTTCATTGGGGCCTGCTAGGACACCCTGCAGGCCATGGCTTTCCTTCCTCAGGATAGGACGGACCGCCTGGCATCCAAAGTGCGGTGCCGCAGCACTGTCTCTGTCTTAGACAATGCTTCGCCTTCTCAACCACATGGCCTCCACATTCCATGTTGTGCCCAATGGCCTTCTCAACATGCGGGCGGCGCAATCAACCAGCCGCCTCAGAGACCCCATATTGGTCTCCCCCAGCACGGCGGAGTCTCTCGCTTGGTGGCAGGAGTCTCAGAACCTGCTCTGAGGTATGCCCTTCCAAGCTACGGCACATCAGGTGGTCTTGAGTATGGACGCCTTCCTGGTGGGCTGGTGAGTCCACTGAGAAGGGTGGTGCACTCAAGGGACCAGATCCCTCGGAGTCCCAGAAGCAGATCAACTTGCTGGAGCGCCGGGCCCATCCGCCTTGCTCTCAAGGTTTTCAGGGACCGCCTGCAGCACCGAACGGTGCTGGTCCAGACTGGCATCCAGGTCATGATGTTCTTTGCAAACAAACAAGGAGGTATCTGTTCCTACATCCTCTGTTTGGAGGCGACAGCCCTATGCTCCTTTGCGGTGAGCCAGAGCATGACCATCCAGGCGACTTACCTCCCGGGCCAGGACAGTGCATTGGTGGACCAGTTCATCAGAGTCCTCTGACCGAACGAGTGGCGCCTATGTCCCCTGATGATGCAGTGGCTCTTTCAGCATTGGGGGACTCCAGACCTGGACCTCTTCGCCAGTCCTGCGAATTCGCAGCTCCCCTGGTTCTGCGGTCCCCTTCCGCACCTGGGCAGGGTGGCCTCGGATGCCTTTCTCATCTAGTGGGAGATGGGCCTGCTGTATGCCTTTCCACTCACACCCCTCATTGCCCAGACCCTTCTCAAGGTCCAGCAGGACAGGGCCTTGATTCTCATAGCCCCAAGGTGACCCAGGCAGACTTGGTTTTCCCTGCTGCTCCGCGTCTCGACGGAGCCCCTGGTCCCTCTCAGGTTTTCACTGGAGCTGCTGACTCAGGAGGGAGGGTCTGCTACTTCACCCCAATCTGAGGTCTCTGTCCCTCGAAGCATGGCGTCCGAGCGTGCCACTCTAGCCCCTACCATCTTCCTGTGGAGATCAAGGACATTTTTTTGGCCTCACGAAAGGAATTGACCAGACAGGTTTACGCCTTCAAGTGGCATCGGTGTTCGGTGTGGTGCTCGGAGCTCCGAGAAAACCCATTTTCATGCCCTACCAGTTTGGTCTTGCAATACCTGTTCCACCTCTCGCAGTCTGGGCTGAAGTCTGACTCGGTCAGGTTTCACCTGAGTGCCATTTCAGCGAATCAACACACCATCAAGGGCAAGCCTCTTTTGGGGCAACCGCTCATCTCCTGTTTCATGCAAGGCCTGCTCCTTTCCAGGCACCCTACCGGCCCTCTTCTGGTGGAATGGGACCTCAGTGTGTTCCAAACAACTGACCAAGCCGCCCTTTGAGCCCATGGCTATCTGCCCGCTGCGGCATCTGTCATGAAAGGTGGCCTTCCTGGTGGCTTTCACTTCTGCCCGGAGAGTCAGCGAACTCCAGGTGCTGATGGCCAAGGTGCTGTACACAAGGTTCTATCAGAACAGGGTGATCCTGCGGACTCATCTCAAGTTCCTCCCTTAGGTAGTCTCTGATTTTCATCTCAATCAAGAGATAGTGCTGCCCACTTTCTTTCCGAAGTCCTACACCAACTGGGCATCAACGATTGTCCACACCTTGGATTGCAAGAGGGCTCTCTTTCTACCTTCAGCGGACTCGGGACCATCGCAGATCCAGGCAGCTCTTTGTCTCCTTCGATCCCAGCCGTCTGGGGCTGGCGGTCACCAAGCATATCTTGTCCATCTGAGTGGTGGACTATATCGCCTTTGCCCAGGCCCAGCCGGGTTTCCCTTGGACTGCCAAGTCACTGCTCACAGTGCCCGAGCGATGGCGACATCTGTCGCCAGCTTGTGCTCAGTGCCACTGGCAGACATCTGCTGGGCCGCCACCTAGTCCTCCACTCACACCTTTGCGGTACATTGCTGTCTGGAGAGGATGTTGGGATGCCATCTTCAGCCAGGCAGTACTCCGTAATCTGTTAGGGGTTTAAGCAACTCCTGCGCCCTCCTTGTTCCGGCTACTGGGAGCAGCGTGGCCATCAATGGACCTGAGGTACTTGGGCTACTTTCGGCTTTCATTGGCGTCTGCTCACAGCGCTGACGTACTTTTTCCCACAGGTCCTCGGTAGCCTGTAGTTAGGGAGTCCCATATGTGAGGACTGATTTCCTGCTTGTTCCTGGAGAAAACGTAGTTACTCACCTGTAACAGGTGTTCTTCAGAGACAGCAAGAATCAGTCCTTACAACCCTTCCTCCTCCCCTTGGAGTTTCTGTATATTTTTGCCATCTTCTTGTAGGGGCTATAGCTATGGCACCTGACTGAATAAGATGGCACCCTTGGGCAGGAAGGGGACCACACATGCAAGATGGCATTCCCAAAGGCTTTCTTTGAAAGCTGGGGAAATACTCCGCGCGGCCTCCGTCAGTGCTGACGTCGCCCGTATGTGAGGATTGATTCCCGCTGTCCCTGGAGAACACTTGTTACAGGTGAGTAACTACGCTTTTTCGCCCAGGGGTCATCAACCCTGGCCTGGTGTCTCCCGGTGGGTTCAAAAAATGTGGCTGCTGCAGACAAATCATGTCTCATCGACATCCATAACTGCTGCCTGGGACCAGACCATGATAGCACCTCCTGCAACCTATGCCAGGCTATGACGCCTAAAAAAAAAAGAAAGAGGTCGGAGTTGCAAGAGAAACTGTTCCCCAGGTCTGACTCGGCACCAGCTTTCCCCATGCCGCGCTCCAAGCTCAGCACTTCCCGAGAAGGCTGAGCGTCCTCTGATTTCCTCGGTGGCGGCTCCTCCAAAAAGACCTCAGACTCCGAGCGGAAAAAGAAAAAAATCCTCCAAGTCTGTCGAGGCTCTACTGGAGAAACCTAGTAAGACAGCCCAGAGGGACTTGGCGACTTTGAGAAAAGTGCCACCAAGGTCCTCAAAACAAAAAAAAAAAAGCCTCTACCAGCGGAGATGGTGCGAGGATCCTCAAGACCGTAGTTCTTGTCGAGGACACATTCGCGAGAGTGCCAGTGCTGGGCTCGAGATTCTCTATGCCCGCACCGAAAGCTGCAGAGCCTTCTGGCTTGGAATCCAGAATGGCTGCCATGGAGCAGAATATTACTGCCATCCTGGCCAAGCAGCAAGCATTGATGGCAGGTTCATTGGCATTATCTGCCCTGACGACCGAGCCCCTGACTGGGGAGTTCCCCGGTCGTCGCTCCAAGCGCCACAGACATCTGGTAAGTCCTCTGCCCCTGTTGTCCCAGTCCTGTTCCTGAGGAATCCGATCCTCCCCAGCCAGTTTCTGAGACACCGACCCCAGGTCCTTAGGAGGGCCCAGGCCCTTCGAGGTAGGCCTTGAGCAAAGGAGTTGCAGGGCCTCGGACACGTCATTCCCTCTCGACTCTGAGTGAGAGACAGACGACAAGACCTCCCCGGAAACCAGACAGCACAGATACGTCCCCTCGGACCTGTCTTTCCTGCGCCATTCTCCTCCGGAGGACATGGCCTTCCACGACTTTGTCAGGGATATGGCCAGGGCCCTCTCAGTGCAAACCGAGGCAGAGGAGGGACCCACGCATCAAGGAGCTGGAGATCCTCCAGTTCGAGTCTCCACCCAAGGAGACTCTCACGGTGCCAGTACAGCCAATCCTCGAGCAGCTGCTACTATGAATGTGGGAGACCCTGGCGTCGGTGCCTGTGGTCAGTCGACACCTCAACGCCATATACCGCATCAGGAAGGAGCCAGGGCTCCACAAGCCCCAATTCCCACATTTATTTATTTATTTATTTAACAGTATTTCTGAACCGCCTTATCATAATAATCAAGGTGGTATCACAGCAAACAATCTGGTAGTGTGAGTGTGTTATACATGCAGTGAGGGTGAAAATTTAGTTGGGTGCGTGTTGTGTTGTGTGCTAGATTAGTTTGAGTTATGTACAATGTGGGCTATATACAGTGGTGCTAAAAACATCTTATATACATACAGTGTTAGGCGGTGACGTGTGCTGATATACAGCTATTTAGACTATGTGATGTGTCCATAGTGTTCTATGAACAGCATGGTTTTCAGCTGTTTCCTAAAGTCCTTGAGGTCTGTAGTTGCCCTCAAATCGTCCGGTAGTTTGTTCCATATTGTTGGAGCAGCCATGGAGAGTGCTCGGTCTGTTGTGTCCTTGCGTGTGTGTTTGTATTCACTTGGGGTGCTGACTCGGTTGTGAGTTTGTTTTCTTCTTGGACGTGTACTGGTGTCTGGTTGTATGAGGGTGTGCAGGCTGTTGGCTGATGTGTGCTGTTTTATCTTGTATAGGTTTATGATAGTTTTGTATCTGATGCGTGCACTGATTGGAAGCCAGTGTAAGTCCTTTAAGGTGGGTGTGATGTGCTCCTGTCTTGCAGTTCCGGATATGATTCGTGCTGCGGTGTTTTGTGCCAGTTGGAGTGGTTTGATGGCTTGTTTCGGTAGACCAAGGTATATCGGATTGCAGAAGTCCAGTAGTGGGGTTATCAGAGCTTGACAAACAGCACTGTAACACAATTAGCATCAAGAACAAGAGCATTGCAATCTGCCTAACATACAGGGCACCCAGAGCTCCACCCGACGAACTGGCCTTCACACTCGAAGAAGCCTGTGCCATAACAACAAACAACAAACCAGCGCTGCTGATTGGAGACTTCAACCTAAAATCCACCAATGCCAAAGACGCAGAGGCCTTCCTTCAAGCAATGTCCTCACTTCAATTCACACAAATAATCAATGCACCAACACACAGACATGGATCATCGCCAGACCTCATATTCGCATCCAATTACCTGACATCAAGAGACCAGATTTCTCCACCCACCATTACCCCAGTACCATGGTCTGACCACTACTTAATCGAGACAAGGCTGCGGTCACAAGAGGCCCAGACGATCGAAAGAGCAAACATCTCACACACACAAAGACGATTCAAGCGTTTTGACAAGGACGAATTCATACAGGACACAATACAACACCTGAACACTTCTACAGATGACCTGGAGGAACAAGTCTCCAGCTGGAACAGCATTTTAGCCAACGCTGCCACACCATCCAAGGGTGGGACCGAGAAACAATACCACAACAGGAGACAAAACAAACCATGGTACTCAACAAAAATACGACAGGAAAAGAGGGAACTCAGGAAGATTGAACGGAGATGGAGAAAAACAAAAAACAACTGCCGACCAGCATCTTTATCTAACGAAGCAAAAGCAATACAATGAACACATCAACCAATCAAAGAGGGAATTCCACACAAACATGATAAATACCTCCATCAACAAACCCAGAGAGCTTTTTGAAATAGTAAAGATCCTCACAAAAGAGCAAACAACTGAAGGGGAAGCACAAATTGATCCACAGGAATTCGCCGACCACATCAAAGAGAAATTTCACTCCACAGAACAAACAACGCCTAGTAGAACCACAAGAACGGACGTATACCCCAAAACCTGGGGCACATTCTCCTCACCCTCAACAGAACAGATATCCCACATCATCTCTACAATCAACACTAGCACCGCTCCTACAGACCCATGCCCAGTGTCATAGGTCAAAGCCACCAAATCAAGCCTCATCCCCACCATACATAAAATAGTACTCGACTCACTCACTCAAGGAATCATGCCAAAGCAACTAAAACTTGCATCAGTAAGACCAATCACAAAGAAAACAACTCTCGACAAAAAAGATCCAGCAGCGTACCGACCAATCTCCAGCATACCCTTCCTCGCAAAAATCATCGAAAAAGCGGTTCAACTACAACTTCAGGATCACATCGACAAACATGAAACACTCGACGACAACCAACACGGATTTCGTCCCAACCACGGTGTCGAAACGCTACTGATCTACCTCTTCGACAGCATCCTAAGAATAATTGACAATACCAGGAATGGAATCATAATGATCTTCATCGACATCTCCTCAGCATTCGACACAGTGGACCACAACATGCTCCTGGAAAGACTAAAAAACACTGGTATACACGGCATCACACTGAAATGGTTCCACTCGTACCTAACCGAAAGACAGCTACAGGTCAAGGTGGACACATCACCTCCCGACCCATCAAAATCCGTCAAGGAGTACCTCAAGGATCTGCGCTCTCAGCACTCCTATTTAACATCTACATCCAACCAATATGCAACATCATGAAAGAGAACAACATTCAATACGCAATCTATGCGGACGACATCATGATATACACCCCGATATCAATCGACAACCCGGACTTCTCTAAGATAACAGACTGCCTTACACAAATGACCAATTGGTGTCAGGACAACAACCTCGCAATAAACTACAACAAGACTGAAGCTTTAATCATCACTCGGAACCAAAGCTTCATACACCCACCGAATATAAAGATACAAAACACTACTATACCAATAAGGTCAGAAGTGAGATACCTCGGGGTTACGCTGGACAATAAACTCAATCTCAAGCCACACATAGGCAAAACAATACAAAAAGCCTACTACAAGATGCGAATCATCAGGAGACTGAAACCACTCCTCGCCCCAGAACACTTCCGTACTGTATGTCAAGCTCTGATAACCCCACTACTGGACTTCTGCAATCCGATATACCTTGGTCTACCGAAACAAGCCATCAAACCACTCCAACTGGCACAAAACACCGCAGCACGAATCATATCCGGAACTGCAAGACAGGAGCACATCACACCCACCTTAAAGGACTTACACTGGCTTCCAATCAGTGCACGCATCAGATACAAAACTATCATAAACCTATACAAGATAAAACAGCACACATCAGCCAACAGCCTGCACACCCTCATCGGTGAGGCTCTGTGTCTTGAAGTTTAGTTTTGATTTCGCTATTATCAGGACTCCTCCTCCACGTTTGTTGGTGCGTGGGCAGTTGTACGCTGAGTAGTTGTTTGGTACTAGTTGGTTGAGTAGAACATTGTCCGTCTTGTTGAGCCATGTCTCTGTGATGCATATTATGTCGGGCTGTCGCTCTTCAATGTGGTCTACAAGCGTGTGTATCTTGTTGCAGACGGATCTGGCATTTATGAGCTCTATCGTGGTTGTCTCTGTTGAGGAGGTTGCTGTTACATGTGTTTCCTTTGAGCAGGTGTGGGAGCTTGATTTGGGTCTGTATGGTCGTTTTGCATGGGAGGTTCTGAGTGTCTTTGTATGTGTGCCGTGATTCTAAATATGGCAATACAGTTGGTGGGTGCCATGTTGTGTTTGCTTGTGGGTGGTGGGGGTGTGTGGTTGGTGGGAGGATTTGTGTAACTAGTAGGTAGAGTGGGAGGAAGTATGTGGCGTGCATGTTGGTTTTTTTGATGTTCTGTTAAGGTGATGCCTGTTTTCTTAAGTCTTCGTCTGTTGGCTGTTTGGAGAGAGTTGTATCTGGTGAGATAGCCTGTCTCATGGAGGGATGGCCGGATCTGTGTGGGGCATCTTGGTGCGGGAGCCTGTCCCGTGGAGGGAGCCTGTCCCGTGGAGGGCGAGCCGGATTCGTGTAGGGCGTCTTGGTGCGGGAGCCTGTCCCGTGGAGGGAGCCTGTCCCGTGGAGGGCGAGCCGGATCTGTGTATGGCGTCTTGGAGTGGGAGCCTGTCCCGTGGAGGGCGAGCCGGATCTGTGTCGGGCGTCTTGGTGCGGGAGCCTGTCCCGTGGAGGGAGCCTGTCCCGTGGAGGGCGAGCCGGATTCGTGTAGGGCGTCTTGGTGCGGGAGCCTGTCCCGTGGAGGGAGCCTGTCCCGTGGAGGGCGAGCCGGATCTGTGTAGGGCGTCTTGGTGCGGGAGCCTGTCCCGTGGAGGGAGCCTGTCCCGTGGAGGGCGAGCCGGATCTGTGTAGGGCGTCTTGGTGCGGGAGCCTGTCCCGTGGAGGGAGCCTGTCCCGTGGAGGGCGAGCCGGATCTGTGTAGGGTGTCTTGGAGCGGGAGCCTGTCCCGTGGGGGGAGGGCCGGGTCTGTTGGAGTGTGTGTAGTGGAGGTGTGAGCTTGGAGGTGGGGAATGTGTGGTGTACTGAGAGAGTTCTACTTGCGGTTCTGACGTCCTTCGCCTCGGTCTGCTCCTTGCTGGGTTCTCCTGTGCTCCTGTCGGCGTTGCTGATTATTTTAGTTGTTTCCTGCTGCTTGGCTTCGGGCCTCGGCTGGGGTTCGGGGGTGGTGAGGTTTTTCCTTGCAGAGTCGTTGATCTTCGGTTCGGTGGTGGAGGTGTCTGTTGAACATAGCGTGGCTTTTTCGGGGGGGGGGAGGGAATGTTGGGTGCTTGCTTTTTTGTGCGCCTCTGTGCCGCGCCTAAGGGCCACGCCAAAGGGCCCTCTGGCGAGGCCCTCAGGCGCGGGCCCGCCCGCGAGGGACGCCGCTTTTAAGCAGGCGGGCTGCCTTTCCCCTCCTTTCCCACTGCCAGGATTGGGCAGGAGCGCTGTGAGGGGAGTTGTTTCTTCGGCGGCTGCAGCGGCTCCCTCCGGTGGCGAGGGACGCCACTTTTAAGCAGGCGGGCTGCCTTTCCCCTCCTCTCCCACTGCCAGGATTGGGCAGGAGCGCTGTGAGGGGAGTTGTTTCTTCGGCGGCTGCAGCGGCTCCCTCCGGTGGCGAGGGACGCCGCTTTTAAGCAGGCGGGCTGCCTTTCCCCTCCTCTCCCACTGCCAGGATTGGGCAGGAGCGCTGTGAGGGGAGTTGTCAAGTCAACCATGCAAAACCTTTAAAAGTGAGAAGACTTACTTTTCTGTCCCCCCTGGCAGGAATGCTAGAGCCCTCGACGCCCTTGGGCGCAAGTGCTACCAAGGCTTGATGCTGGGGTGTCGAATCCAGGCCTATGAACTATACATAGGCATGTATTTGAAGGCCCTGACCCAGGAGTTGTCCGGCTTCTTGGCGGGACTAGCCGGGGAACCTCTCAGTTGGTTCCAAGCTCTGACCTCTGGAATCAAGGACTGCTCAAAGTTCCTCTCCCGGGCAGCCTATGACGGATTTGAGTCAGTGGCTTGAGGAGTAGTAGCCGTCATCGGATCCCGATGCCAAACCTAGCTATAGTCCTTGGACCTCGAGCAGTGGGTCCAGGACAAGCTGCTCGACGTCCCCTGCACTGGTGAGAACTTGTTTGGCAAACCCATGGCCGACAAGGTGACCCACCAGAGGGTCTCGAAGAAGACCTCTTCTTTTCCCCCCACAGGAAACCCTCTGGGCAAAGGTCCCTATTCCCTGGAGAAAGGGGCACTTGCAGCAGAGTCGCCAATACCAGACCACCTCAGGTCAGCAACAGGGTTCTACCCCAAAAGGCAGGGCCAAGGAGCTCAGAAGCCCAAAGCTCCAGCTCCAGCCCAAGAGCTTTTGACCCCCAGGGCAGGGCCTCCCCTCCCCCGGGAGACCCTCACCAGCCCACAGGGCACCACCTGACACTCTTTTCCCAAATGTGGGCCAAGGTCACGTCAGACCAGTGGGTGCTGCAGGTGGTAGAGGGATACCTCCTCCATGTACAAGTACCACACATGGTCTTTCCATGAGAGCCAGTGCAACCTCTCCTTCACCAGACCCTTCTGCTTTCAGAGCTCGCAGGTCTGCTCAGGTACAGTGCTGTTGAGCTCATACCCAGGCATCTGTGGGGGAAGGGCTTCTACTCAAGGTACTTCTTTGTCCCCAAAAGAACAGGGGCCTCAGGCCCATACTAGACCTGTGAAACTTGAATAAGTTTCTGGTGAGGGAGAAGTTCAAGACGCTCTGCCTTGGAACACTGCTGCTCTACCTCCACCAGGGAGATTGGCTGTGCTCCTTAGACCTAAAGGATGTGTACACTCACATCATAATCCACCCCTCCCACAGGCAGTACCTACTGTATCGTTTGTGATGGGAGGTGGCCATTACCAATACAGAGTACTGCCCTTCAACCTGGCCTCATCTCGAAGGGTCTTTACTAAGTGCTTAACAAGGGGCTTTTGTCTTCTCATGGATTACTGACCTAATCAGAGGCGGTATGGCCTCAGAGGTCAGGCAGGCCGCAGAGCGTACAACCCTCCTGCTGCAGCACCTGGGATTTGTCCTAAACTACCCCGAGTCACATCTAGCTCCAACCCAAAGTCTGGAGTTCATAGGGGCACGGACATGCTACAGGTCAAGGCTATCCTTCCAAGAGAAAGGGCAGCCTGCCTCATACAACTGGCAGGAGAGGTACAACGCTGCCAGTCAGGGCCGGTTCACCACCGCCTCTGCCTGTTGGGTCGGCTCGCCGCCTCCTCCGCCTGTTGGGCCACATGGCCTCAACGGTCCATGTCACTCCACTAGTCCGCCTACATATGCAGACAGCCCAATGGTGCCTCAGCTCACAGTGGACTCAAGCCACAGGTAGACTATGAGACAGTCTGAGTCACTCACCAGCTGGCGGAATCCCTGACCTGGTGGCAAAACTTGTACCACCTCCGGGTGGGAATGCCATTCCAGGCACCCCCACCACAGAGGACCCTGACAACGGATTTATTTATTCAACCTGCTTTTATACACCGCCCCTTCCAGAGATCGGGAGTGATTTACGTAGAGCATCTTGAAGGACTAGAAAAAGGGACTGCTACTTCTGTAGAGAGATCTGCAATTGTGAGTATATACTTCTGGGAATTTTCTGAAAGGACTTCTTTGTATTGAAGCTAATTAATTTGTGAACCCAGTGTTTTTGTTAAATCAGTCAGGGCCTAGTAGCAGCAGTTTAAGTTTAAATTTAAAACACAGAAGAGAACTTTCTGGTTACATTTCATACCCAGCAGAGAGCTTATAGTTTAAATGTAATAGTCACTCGGGGCCTAGTATCAGCAAAGTACTTTTAGTTTGATTTAAAACACAGTAGAGAGCTTTCTGGTTAAATTTAGAACCCAGCAGAGAGCTTGTAGTTTAAATTTCATAATGTCAGAGCCTAGCAGCAGCAAAGAGCTGTAATTTAAATCAAATCAGAATATAACTTAGCATAAAAGGCAAAACAGGGTCAGTACTCTTTGAGCAACAAATAAAGTCTTCTAGAGACCTTTGCAAAGAGGCCTTCTACCTAGGGGGCAAGAGACCTGTGAAACCTTTTCAATAGGTGTTAACACAGGTGGCAGGTCAAAAGGCCATATTGAAAGACTCCTTCTATCCAAGCAAGGACTGTTAATCACCCAGGAAGTTGGTCACAGATTACCTCAGCAGCACAGGACAGGGTACTGTGTAGCAGCCCTCTTTTAATAGGTGTTAAACCCTCTCACACCGAGGAAGTTTCTCCAGGGCCATGTGCCCATGAGGGAAGGGTTAGGACAGCCGTTATAGTTGGTGATTCAATCATTAGGCATGTAGATAGCTGGGTGGCTGGTGGACGTGAGGATCGCCTGGTAACATGCCTGCCTGGTGCAAAGGTAGCGGACCTCACGCGCCACCTAGATAAGGTCTTAGATAGTGCTGGGGAGAAGTCTGCTGTCTTGGTACATGTCGGTACCAATGACATAGGAAAATGTGGTAAGGAGGTTCTGGAGGCTAAATTTAGGCTTTTAGGTAGGAAGTTGAAATCCAGAACTTCCAGGGTAGCGTTCTCCGAAATGCTTCCCGTTCCACGTGCAGGACCCAAAAGGCAGGCAGAGCTCCGGAGTCTCAATGTGTGGATGAGACAATGGTGCAAGGATGAGGGTTTTGGATTTGTTAGGAACTGGGGAACATTCTATGGAAAGAGGGGCTCTTCCGAAGGGATGGGCCTCATCTTAACCAGAATGGAACCAGGCTGCTGGCATTAACCTTTAAAAAGGAGATAGAGCAGCTTTTAAACTAGATAATAGGGGAAAGCCGACAGTCGCCCAAGAGTGCATGGTTCGGAAGAATGTATCCTTGAAGGATACTACCAAAAGCAGAGAGGTTCCAAAAGAGTAAAATAGCCCAAATGCCCTCGAGTATGGAGCAGACAGAGCTTAAAGATCCCAAATTACCCATGCCTTCCAATAGCCAGATTAATATGAATAAAATAGTTTCTAAAATGCTTGTATGCAAATGCTAGAAGTCTAAAAAATAAGATGGGAGAGTTAGAATATATAGCACTAAATGAGAGGTTAGATATGATTGGAATCTCAGAGACATTGTGGAAGGAGGACAACCAGTGGGACACTGTGATACCTAGGTACAAACTATATCGTAATGATAGAGCTGATCAAATTGGTGGAGGGGTTACGCTCTGTTAGAGAGGGCATTGAGTCAGAAAGGATTAAAGTTTTGCAGGAAACAAAATTTGCTGTAGAATCTCTATGGATTGAAATTCCATGTAAAAAAGGGAAGGAGATGGCAATGGTGGTGTACTATCGACCGCCTGGCCAGAATGAACAAATGGATGAGAAATGCTCAAAGAAATCAAGGAAGCTAACATAAGTTACAGCACAGTAATAATAATGGGTGATTTCAATTACCCTAGTATCGACTGGGTCAGTGTCACGGCAGGATATGCTAGGGAGATAAAGTTCCTAGATGAAATAAATGACTGCTTCTTGGAGCAGCTGGTTCATGAAACGACCAGAAGGTAAGCCATATTGGACCTAGTCCATAGTGGAACACCAGATCCTAGTGCAAGAGATAAGGGTGTTGGGGCCACTTGGCAATAGTGATCATAGCATGATCGCGTTTGATTTAATTAGTGGAGGAGGGATAGTAAGGAAATCCATAGTACTACCTTTTAACTTTCGAAAGGGAGACTATGATAAAATATGGAAAATAGTTAATAAAAAACTAAAAGGAGCAGTTGCAAAGGTTAAAGACTTACATCAAGCTTGGGGGGTGTTTAAAAAATACTATCTTGGAAGCCCAGACCAGCTGTATTCCACGCTTTAAGAAAAGTGGAAGGAAGTCCAAAAAACTGCCAGCATGGTTTAAAGGTGAGATCAGAGAGGCTGTTGCCAAAACAGCATCTTTCAGGAAATGGAAAAAGGAGCCAAACAACGAAACCTGGAAACAGCACAAGCACTGGCAAGTCAAATGCAAGACATTGATAAGGCAGGCAAAGAGAGAATTTGAGAAGAAGCTTGCTGCGGAAGCAAAAACACGAAATAAAGACTTTTTCAAGTACATTCGTAGCAAAAAAACTGAGAGCGTCAGTTGGTCCATTAGATGATAGAAGGTTTAAAGGGGCACTAAGAGGCGACAAGGCGATAGCGGAGAGACTGAATGAATTCTTTGCTTCGGTCTTTACTGGTGAAGATGTAGGGATGTTACCCATGACTGAACTGGTATTTAAAGGTGCGGAAGAATTGAAGGAAATACTGATACATCGGGAAGATGTATTATAACTATTAGAGAAACTGAAGAGTAGCAAACCACCTGGGTCGGATGGTATACATCCAAGGGTGTTGAAAGAACTGAAATATGAGATTGAAGACCTTCTATTAGTAATCTGTGAACTTTCATTAAAATCATCTGTAATACTTGATAATTGGAGGATCGCCAATGTAATGCCAATTTTTAAAAAGGGTTCTAGGGGTGATCCGGGAAACTACAGACCGGTGAGCCTGACGTCAGTACTGGGAAAATGATAGAAACCATCATAAAGAACAAAATTACTCAGCATGTAGATAGTCATGGCCTAATGGGAGACTGCCAACATGGCTTTAGACAAGGAAGATCTTGTCTTACTAATCTGTTATGTTTTTTTGAAGGTGTGAATAAACAGGTGGACAAAGGTGAGTCGGTTGATATAGTGTATCTGGACTTTCAGAAAGCCTTTGACAAGGTCCCTTCATCAGAGGCTTTTGGCAAAACTAAGGAGTCATGGGATAGGAGGCAGTGTAGTATTGTGGATCAGGAACTGGTTAAAAGATAGAAAGCAGAGGGTAGGGCTAAATGGCCAATTTTCCCAATGGAGAAAGGTGAATAGTGGTGTACCCCAGGGATCTGTGCTGGGTCCGCTGCTTTTTGACATATTCATAAATGACCCGGAAAAGGGACTAACGAGTGAGGTTATCAAATTTGCAGATGACAGAAAACTATTTAAAGTTGTTAAAACCCAAGAGGATTATGGAAAATTGCTAGAGGTTCTTGATAAATTGGAAGACTGGGCATCAAAATGGCAGATGAAATTTAATGTGGACAAGTGCAAAGTTATTTACCTAGGGAAGAACAACCAAAACTATGGTTACACAATGCAAGGTTCCACGTTAGGAACCACCACCCAGGAAAAAGATTTAGGCATTATTGTGGAAAACATGTTAAAACCCTTGGCCCAGTGTGCAGCGGCGGCCAAGAGAGCAAATAGAATGCTATCTTTATCTTTATTTACAACATTTGATATACCGCCTAGACCTGAGGTATTAAAGCGGTGTACAATAAAAAAAAGTACGGGCTGCTGGAAAATACAGGGGGGAAAGGAACGCCATTAAATTAATAGGAAAGTGATAGGAAAGGGAGGGAGAAAAATAGTGAAGGACAGAGGAAAAAGAGTCAGACAAATACTACAGGAAGAGACGCAAGGAAGGTAGTGGGTGAGCGGGAGGACCCATCATGATGAATGATAGAAAACTTAATGAGCAAGTTATGAATGGCTAGAGAGGTGGGAAGATCAAAGGCTTGACAGAAAAGGTGTGTTTTGAGAAGAGCTTTGAACTGGGGAAAGGATGCTTCAGTACGAATAGAACACGGGAGGTAATTCCAAAGGGCGGGACTTATAAAGAAAAAGGCAGCGTGTCGGGTGGATTCGAGGTGGGCCTGGGTGGGTGATGGCAGGAAGAGGCGGTTGCCATACGCCGATCGGAGCATGCGAGGAGTGGGTTGAAGAAAGATGTGATCAGCTAAATACTGGGGGGTATTAGTATAGAGAACCTTATGGGTGATAGTGAGTAACTTATACACAAATCGTACCTTAATAGGAAGCCAGTGGAGGGAGAGAAGACGAGGAGTGATGGGGTCCCGGTGTGAGGGGAAAGTAAGGAGACGTACGGCTGTGTTTTGAATTAGTTGCAGTCTTCGAATTTGGTATTGGGGGAGACCTGAGAATAAGGAATTACAATAATCGAGCAGTGTAATCACCAAAGAAAGAACAAGAGTGGTAAGGGACGTGGGTGGGAGAAGAGAGCGAACAGACCTAATCCTGCGGAAATGGAAGAAGGAACTACGCACCACTCCCGAGATGTGCTGATAAAACGAGAGTGAAGAGTCCAGAGTAACACCAAGATAGCGAAGGGTTGAAACCAGGGGGATGGGTGAATTGGACATAAGCGGTGACAGGGTGGGTGAAGGAGCTCCGAAGGTGAACCAGATAGCTGCTGATTTAGAGGGGCTAACGATAAGAAAATTTTCACGGAACCAGGTGGCAATGGAAGTGAGGCAATTGTTGAGGAGTGAGAGACCGGGAGCTAGAGGTGATGTATGGTGAATCAAGAGGATATCGTCAGCAAAAAAATAAGTGGATAGACCAGATTGCTGGATTAGTAAGGCGAAGGGGGCTAGAAAAACATTGAAGAGGAGGGGTGCGAGAATGGAGCCCTGAGGGACACCACAGTGTAAGGGGAGAGCAGCGGAGGAGGTGGTACCAGAGAACGGTGAAGGTACGGGAGAAGAGAAAAGATTGGAACCACTGGTGGATAGTCGTGAGAGGAGAGTGCGGTGGTCTACAACATTGAATGCTGCGGAGAGATCCAGGGAGACGGCGATGGAGAAATCACCCTTTTCGTGAGCCCGGTGAAGTTCGTTAAGTGCCACGAGGATAGTTTCTGTACTATGGCCGGACCTGAAGCCCGATTGCCAGGGGTGCAAGGAGATAGTAGAATCAAGGTGTGTAGTGAATTGGTGGAAGACAAGTTTTTCAAGGAAAGGTAGATGAGATTGGAGACAGGACGCCAGTTTGATGGAATAGTAGGATCGAGGGTGGGTTTCTTAAGAAGAGGACGGACAAGTGCGTGTTTCCAGGCAGTGGGAAACAGCCGGAAGCGAGGCTGGAGTTTATAATAGTGAGGGCGAAAGGGATAAGTGTGAGCGAAGGGTCGTGAAGCCAAGAAGAAGGCAATGGGTCAAGTGGGCAAGTTGTTTTATGGGAAGTGTAAGTGCTTTGGTAATCTCAGTTACGGTAATGGGCCGAAATTTACACCAGGTATGGGGGAATGTGTGGGTGAGTCGTAGAGAACCAAGAACAACTGAAGCAGGGGAGGCAGGGAGAGGAGAAAGAGGAGGTGGGTAGGGATCAAATGTGGAACGAAGGGTCTGAATCTTGTTAAAGAAAAAGTTAGCAAGAGTTGTGGGACTGGGAGCGGAGGAAAGGAGTGATGGGGGAGAAGAGGAAGAAGATGGGGGGGGGGATGATAATAAGGAGGACAGAGAATTCAGAACCTGGTAAAGCTGATGAGAGGAGTTAGAGGAAGAAATAATAAGGTTGGAGTAATAAGATTGTTTAGCCAAAGTTATTAGGGAGCGGTAGAGTTTTTGGGAAGAGCGGAAGGCAGAGAGGGAAGCATCTGAAGGGTGTTTACGCCATAACCGTGCTGCGCGGCGAAGATAGGTACGATGTAAGTGGAGACCTGGATGGTACCAGGGGTGGTGCGAGGAGGAACAGACAGAAGCAGGACGGAGAGGGGCGATAGAGTTAAAAGTAAGAGAGAGTGTGGAGGTCCAAACATCGACTTGCTGATCTATGGAGAGAGATGAGAAATTAGCAGGGAAAATGGACTCAGCTGAGGGAAAATGCTGAATTGTCGAAGAGGTAATATGGCGTTTCAAACGCTGAGGTGGGGAAGAAGAGTTTGAGGAGGATACTGCAGGTGGGGGGAGGGAGAAAAGGATACATAGGTATCATAAGGAAAGGAATGGAAAATAAAACAAAAGATATTATGCCTCTATATCGTTCCATGGTGAGACCGCACCTTGAAAATTGTGTGCAGTTTTGGTCACCGTATCTTAATAAGGATATAGCGTTATTAGAAAAAGTTCAGAGAAGAGCCACCAAAATGGTAAAGGGGATGGAAGGATACTCCTATGAAGAAAAGCTAAAAAGGTTAGGGCTCTTTAACCTGGAAAAGAGACGACTGAGGAGAGATATGATAGAAGTCTATAAATTAATGAATGGAGTGGAACGGGTAAACATAGATCGATTGTTTACGTCATCAGAATATAGAAAGACATGGGGACATGCAATGAAGCTACAGGGTAAACTATTTAAGACTAATAAAAGAAAATATTTTTTTACTCAACGTGTAATCAAACTCTTGAATTTGTTACCGGAGGATGTAGTAAAGGCTGTTAGTGTAGCTGGGTTTAGAAAAGGTTTGGACAAGTTCCTGGAGAAAAGGTCCATAAACCATTATTAAGAAGGGACCCAGGATATCAATGCTTGACCCAGTACAAGCATTGTGGAACCTGTGTCTTTTGGGGAAATTGCTAGGTACGTATGACCTAGATTGGCCACTGTTGGAAACAGGATACTGGGCTTGATGGACCCTGGTCTGACCCAGTATGGCATATTTTATGTTCTTATCGAAGAAAACTTTACATTAAACTTAGTAACTATGTACAGTTAACTTGGTAGAACTATCTTACAAATAACTATGTACAATGTAGCAGTAATTATGTACACAGGAAGAAAATCAGATGCTTCATTATTTGTTATAAACCAATCATGAAATTAAACCCACTAATTATTCATTCATTTGTCGAAGTCCACCGAGGGAGGGTTAGGACGGTTAGCCAAACCCCCACCAGACTGTGAACTGCTTTTATTCTTAAGTCACCCTTGTGAATGGTAGTACTAAAAAAATGTACTAAGTGTGGCGGTACCATTTCCGTCACTGACACCCATGATTGGTGTCTGAAATGTTTAGGACCTGAACATTCTCCAACTGAATGTCTCTCCTGTATGGGGATGACTAAAAGAGGAAGACAGAACCGGGTTGCAAAGCTCGGTACCCTCTTTTCTTCAGATGCCAGATCCATTGCATCGACATCGTCAAGGGCCTCTTCTTCCTCCCATGGATCTCAGGTAACTAAACATAAAAGCCGGTCCTCAAAGGGTAGTTCTCCTGCTAAGCATTGAGAGGCCATTGGCGTTGCCCTTGAGGGAACCACACCGGCAAAACAGCCCTGGCGGGAGGCTTCAGCTTCCAAAGCATCGATGGGGCTTCAGGATGTTCTTGAGGCCTCAACCTTGCAAGAACTACCTGTGCCATGCTCAGGGGTTCCGGCCGTCCTTACTGGTACCGACACCCAGGCATTCACAAGGGTGACTTAATAAGAATAAAAGCAGTTCACAGTCTGGTGGGGGTTTGGCTAACCGTCCTAACCCTCCCTCGGTGGACTTCGACAAATGAATGAATAATTAGTGGGTTTAATTTCATGATTGGTTTATAACTTGTCTCTTAGAGATTTACCATCATAGCTAAGGGTTTTTGTAGTTTCATTATTTATGTAGCCACATTCTCAGGAGCAAATAATGTTGAGTGTGTCAATTAGCTTGTGCTTGAGATGTAGGAGTTGCCATAATGCTCGCTGAACAGCTGTGTCTTTAGGTCTTTTCGGAATTGTATAAGGTCTTTTACTGCTCTTAAGCTGTCAGGAAGAGAGTTCCACAATGTAGGGGCAATATAAGAGAAAGCTCTGGAGCTGGTGGATTGTTTGGTATTGCAGCTGTGAGTCGGTATGGCATTGGTGATGCTTCCCTCCTGGGTTGGGGGCCGAATTGCAGGAACCGCTGCACACAAGGCAGCTGGTCCCAGGAGGAGTCACTCTTGCAGATCAATCTCCTCAAACTCAGGGCAATCTTCCTGGCCCTGTGAGCGTTCCACCACTGCCTGCGGCACCAACCTGCCCTGATCCAGGTGGACAAACTAGGTGGCCATATTTTATATCAACAAGCAGTGCGGCACAGGCTCATAATCCCTCTGTCAGGAGGCAATGGCTCTCCTTCGCAGTGCACAATAGCATGCTCCTGCAAACGGTATACCTGCCAGGCCAGGACAACTGCTTAGACAGGCTGAGCAGAGTCCTTAGCCACCACGAGTGACACTTGAGCCCCAGGGTAACGAAGCAGCTCTTCCACCGCTGGGGCAGGCTAGTGATGGATCTTTCTGCCTCCCTGGACAACACACAGCTACCGTGCTTCTGCTCGCGCCAGCCGCACCTGGGGAGAGTGGTGGCAGACTTCTTCCTATTCTTGTGGTCGGAGAGCCTACTATATATGTGTTCCCACCTACCCCCCTGTTTGCCAAGACTCTCTTCAAGGTCCAGAATGAGGGGGTGTCAGTAATACTGATCGCACCCTAGTGGCTCAGGTAACTCACCTGTAACAGGTTTACTCTGGGAACAGCATGAATCAGTCCTCACAACCCTCCCTCCTTCCCTGGGAGTTGCCTCCCTATCTTGTTTTATTTCTTACTGACGCCCTAGCTGTTATCTGGCTGAGCAAGATGGCACCCTTGGACTGGAAGGGGACCACGCATGTGTGATAGCATTCCCAAAGGCTTTCTTTCAAAGTTGAGGAAATGCTCTGCGTGGGCTCCATTGGCGCAGTCATCCATATGTGAGGACAGATTCTTGCTGTTCCCGGAGAACACTTGTTACAGGTGAGTAACTATGCCGTACAGTAAAGCACTTGAGAATGCATTCCTCGGTCCCATATTCCTTTCCAAAGGCATGCAACTCAGTCATCCAGAGAGGCCATCGGTGAAAAACATATGGTGCAGATAGTATCAAGTAGATGCTAGGATGCAAAGTGGATCTCTTAATATAAGCAGTGATCAGGTTTAGATCAGGATATTAGGTGGAGGTATTGATACGAGTCATGCGTTATAAAGAGCCTGTCCATCTTGCAGATATAGATAGTTAACAGTATTTTCTTTGGAGCATATATGCAAGTGGCAAAGCAGATCTGCAAATGCTAGTGCCCCCATCTGAGACTAGCCGATCTGCAGAGCAAATTGCTAAATGCTTGGGCTTTACCTACCAATAAACTGGTGCTACTTGAAAGTGAGGGAAATGGTTGAAAGTATAATCCAGAGCTGATTCTGACTCGGGTCTTCTGCTCCCTGAGCAAAGCTGTCTATTAAGGTATTTTGGGGGCAGGAGCTGGGGGGGGGGGGGGAATTCCAAAATCATGAATGAAGGCTCATAGTGCCAGTGAAACTACTGGGTAAAAAAAAATCTGTCCAGATAATTCAGATGACATTTTAATGCCCCAAATTAATGTCAGCTCTCATAAGATCATTGGCAAGAATCTGCTCAAGGCTCCTCACAATACAGTTAAACTGTAGCATAGGATATTCACATGATCTATAGCAGGGGTCTCAAACTCAAATTGCTTTGAGGGCCAAATGAGGACTTGTAGAGTAACCCGGGGGCCGCACAAGACGCAGGCCTCATTTGCATAAGGGACTCATTTGCATAAGGGCATCATTTGCATACATATTTGCATAATGTTACCATACACTAACTTTTAGTAAACATGCCTCTAAATGAGTGTATGGATAAAGAAAGACTAAAAGATTTCTACATTACTATAAACCAGTGCCAACCGCCAGGCACATTAGGAACTACTAGAAACACTGCCCATTTAGAACCCATAGCAAACCTGCCATGTCCTAACAGCACTACCAGGACTCACAAAGCACCATACCCTAACTATCAAAAGGCAACACTGCAAATATTAAATCAACACATTTCAGAGAATAACAATACATGACCTACTCGGGAAAGAGAACAAGTGGCAATGTCAAATAGGAATTACATAAACAGAATACCTCAGCTCAGTTACACATGCAGAACATACACCATCACCAAACAAGGAATCACAATTTAGAAACAGGAAGACAATTAAACTGGGAACCCCAAAAGCCAAACTTAGAATGTACAACAACACTGTAGAAATAAAACTATAAATTGATTTCCTCTTGTATTAAATAAAGTGCAGACGTTTTAAAGATGCACATTTCCAAGAGCTGACATATTCCAGTTAATAAATTCGAAATAAAGAGATATTTTTCTACCTTTTGTGCATTTTTTTTCAGTTGCAATTGTTCCAGCCACTTTCTTCTGGTTTCTTCGTGTCTTCTGCTAACGCTCCATTGTCTGCTGTCCATTTGTCCTTTCTTCTTTCCTAGTTTTTTTTCCATTCTCTCTACATCTGCTTTAACATACTAATCATTCTCCTTTTGCTCTTTCCTCATTCCTATTTCATCCACTCAAATTTTACCCCTCCATCCTCAATCCCCACTTACTCTCCCAATACCCGGCCAATTGTAGATTTTTCTTCCCTCCCACACAAAATATATTTCCCCTCTCCATTTCACTCTCCCAGCCCCATCCCATTCTAATCGTCCCCCAACATCAACTCCCTTCTAGCTCCTGCCCCACCCAGCATCCGCTCCCTTCTAGTCCCCGCATCATCAGCCCATTTCCAGTCCTAGCTCCCTTCCCACTCAGCCCATTTCCATTCCAAGCCCCCTTCCACTCAGCCCATTTCCATTCCAAAACCCTGTCCCCATCAGCTATTTGCAGTTCAAGCTCCCCCTTCTACTCGGCCCATTTCCAGTCGTAGCCCCCCCCTCATCAGCCCATTTCCTTTCCAAGCCCCCCTCCCCATCAGCCCATTTCCATTCCAAGCCCCCTTCCACTCAGCCCATTTCCATTCCAAGACCCTGTCCCCATCAGCTATTTGCAGTTCAAGCTCCCCCTTCTACTCGGCCCATTTCCAGTCGTAGCCCCCCCTCATCAGCCCATTTCCTTTACAAGCCCCCCTCCCCATCAGCCCATTTCCATTCCAAGCCCCCTTCCACTCAGCCCATTTCCATTCCAAGACCCTGTCCCCATCAGCTATTTGCAGTTCAAGCTCCCCCTTCTACTTGGCCCATTTCCAGTCCTAGCACCCCCCCCCCAGTCCATTACCAGTTCTAGCCCCCCCCCATAGCCCACTTCCAGTCCTAACCCTTCCATCACCCCATCTTCATTCTTAGCCCCCCCATAACCCTATTTTCACTTAGCCCCCCCAATCAGACCACCTCCAGTCCTAACCCCCATCTGTCCATTACCAGTCCTAACCCCCATCACCCCATTTTCTGTCCTAACCCCCCCCCCCCCATTACTAGTCCTAACCCCCTCCCCCCCATCAGCCCAAGTAAATTTAAAAATGAAAAACAAAACAAACCCTGGGCTTCTGTAAGTCAGCTCCTCGACCCCCTCCTTCATGCCAGCAAGCATCTCCCCCAGTTCATTTTTTGCCATTTGTACCTCAGCCTTCAGCTCCTCAAACCACTCTCAAAGCTCCTCTCGGGTCACTGCGGTGCTCACTACAGCATTTCTCTCCTCCGAGCCTCCGCATACTTTTCCGGCTTTCTCCACGTGGTCAACCTGTGAGCCTTCCGTCGGCGCCATCCTCCTGTCTCCTGCTACTGTGTTCGGGCCGGCACGTGCATAATCGCGGATGTCTGCAGCTTTTATTCCTCATCGCCATTCTCCGACTCCTCTCCTCTCTCTTTCCTGCAATCGAGGGATCAGTGAACCTCCTCACAGGGGAACTTTATGGCTCTTTTCTTTGGGAAATATATTTAATATTTTCTTGTATGCGGCCCGCGAGAGACCTTTGTGCGGCGGCAGCAGCAGAAGCCGGGGGGTTTTTTGTTTCCTCTGCATCGCGGGCCGCACAAAGGTCTCTCGCGGGCCGCATGTTTGAGACCCCTGATCTATAGGGTTAGAACCTTTCAATGTAGTCTAGTTTAACCAAATTGTAAATCGCAGGCAAGAGTGTAGGTAAATATATTTTTATGAAATCTCTCAAAATAAGTTGTGTAAAACTAAATGTGTGTTTGTAATTTTAACCCCCCCCCCCTTTTTTTTTTTGTAGGAGTGATTTTAGAAGTGATCAGCGTAATAGACCATACTGACGAACCCCAGGAAAATCCAGCTTTTTGATGTGTTTCGATCCATGAAATTGCAAGTTTCACCTGCTGCTTTTACTTGTGTTCTCCTCTTGGGTAGTGGAATTATGTGAGGATTTTTTGTTTTCTGGTGGGAGGGGTGGGAACTTTAAGGGTTTTTGTTTGTTTTTTTTTCTCTTCCAAAAGTTAAATAACTTCATTTTAATTTCTAACATTTCCTCCACTCAAAAGGCTGTAAAAAGCAACAGAACTGGAACTACAAGTATTGCCAAATTCTACAGATGTTTTGTAATACAACAATAAAACCCAATTGTTTTTATTTGTGAGATCATGTCTTTCCTCCCTCTGTTTTTGAGTACATTCTCTCAGATTGTATGGTACATATCACATGCAGGAACATGTCCTCAAATTTTCCCTATTAAAATGACCACAAATTCCATGTTCAAGTAAATTGTGAGTGTCCTTTCCTTGGTTTGATTCTTGACACCCCACACCAAGCTTGAGGAGTGCTTGAATGCTTGGGAGTTAAGCTTTAATGCAAAAAAAAAAGTGAAGAAATAAAAAGGGGGGGAAATAGTATGCACCAACCAAGAGACAGAGTGATTGTTTTGCTACCAGATAGCATATTTAGATGCAATTAAGTAGGTAGAACCAGAGATACTTGCCGGCATAAGGAGAAGAAAAAGGTGGTCATATTTTTGTAGAACATTGATATACTGGGTGTGCAAAAGTCATCAGATGAAATGAAGACCTAATTGTGTATACCCCAGAGGAGAAAAGCAACAGGGAAGATATAGTACAGACATTTAAATTCTTGAAAAGGTACTGATGCACAAAAGACAAGCTGTTGACCTATAAGGCAGAAGATTCAGGAGCAATGCTGGGCAGTATTGTTGCTTGAAATGTCCTCCACAAGTGGTGGTGATAGTAGTGGGGAGACAGTAAAAATCTGAAGAGACATAAGATAAACAGCGTGCATTTTTATAGCAAGAGGATGGTAATGAGTCACTGAGGAAACTGCAAAGAACAGTGGTTCAGTCCAACAACTGAATGATTATATTTTGCACCTTAGAAGGCATGGAGGTAACCAACATATAGCAGCAGTTAACTTTACTGGGTTGACTGGAAAGGCCATTTGAATCTTGATTTGCTGTCATTTACTGTGTTACTCTGGGTTGCATAGATGACTTTTTATATTTATCTATACTTTTCATTTAGATATTTTATTTTGACATAGGAATGATGTAATGTCATCAAATGGGTTAATTTTGCATAACATCTCATCTCAAGGAACAAGCAGGAATGTAGGCTTCACATATGGGTATCGCTGATACCGACAGAGCCTGCGCGGGAACACTCCCCAGCGTCCAATAGGAATGCTTTTGGGAGCATCCCTCTGCACATGCACGCTGCCTTCCCGCCTTTCCAACTGTCCCTCTTCAGTTCTTCGTTTTCTGCGGAGCCGACAGGATCTATTCCCTGTCACCGCAGAAAATTCCGTCTTTAAATTTCTTTTCTTGTGGTCGCGTTTGCCTACCGCACGATGCCTACCGGTACCGCTGGTTCTTTTCTTTTCATACAAAAAAAAAAAGCTTAGGCTTTAGACTTTTTTTTCAGAAACTTTTCTCTTTGGTGCTAGGTGCCATTTTGGGCACTAAGCCCCATATTCCTAAAACATGGAAAAGCCAACTAGTGGTTTTAAAAAAATGTACTAAGTGTGGCGGTACCATTTCCGTCACTGACACCCATGATTGGTGTCTGAAATGTTTAGGACCTGAACATTCTCCAACTGAATGTCTCTCCTGTATGGGGATGACTAAAAGAGGAAGACAGAACCGGGTTGCAAAGCTCGGTACCCTCTTTTCTTCAGATGCCAGATCCATTGCATCGACATCGTCAAGGGCCTCTTCTTCCTCACATGGATCTCAGGTAACTAAACATAAAAGCCGGTCCTCAAAGGGTAGTTCTCCTGCTAAGCATCGAGAGGCCATTGGCGTTGCCCTTGAGGGAACCACACCGGCAAAACAGCCCTGGCGGGAGGCTTCAGCTTCCAAAGCATCGATGGGGCTTCAGGATGTTCTCGAGGCCTCAACCTTGCAAGAACTACCTGTGCCATGCTCAGGGGTTCCGGCCGTCCTTACTGGTACCGACACCCAGGCATCGGCAGTGTCGACAGACCAGAGGTTCCTGGCTATCAAGCACAGCATCGCAGCTCTTCTTTCAGCTGCAGTACCAGTGGTCCCACGGGCACCGGTACAGACGCCGGTACCGACACCGACGGTACCGGCCCCGTTGGGAACTCTTACCATGCCATCTCTGGCTGGAATTGACAAAGCGGTACTGGGTCGGCTCGGTACCGACTTCGATCGGTAGCGGGATCGTGCTTTGCAAGAGCATAGGGGTCAGGAATACTTTGATTCCTCTGATTCCGAAGACTCTGACAATTCTGCTGGCACTAGAGGGTTTCTCCTAGAAGATCCCTCTTCTCCCCAATGCAGAATGTCACCTCCAGAGTGCAGAATGTCACCTCCAGAGGACATGTCATTTCAGGATTTCATCTGTGATATGGCCAAAGGTCTTTCAATCACAGTAGCTCCTGAAGAGGAACCCAGAGCAAAGGAATTGGAAATTCTCCAATATCCTAAAGCTCCTAAGGAGGTAGCCACTCTGCCTATCCATGAAATTCTGCATAGCTTGATGCTCAGAATGTGGGAGACACCTCTGACTACTTCTCCTCACTCTAGGAGACTTGATACTATGTATTGAGTTCCGCCATGTCCTGGATTTCAGAAAACTCAGCTGCCACACCATTCAATGATAGTGGAATCAGCCATGCATAGGATGAAAAGTGCAAAGAGGCGTGCATCCAATCCTCCAGGTCGTGAATGCAGGACTCTGGATGCTTTTGGGCGCTGTACTTTTCAAGCTTCCATGCTTTCAGCTAGGATCAGTTCATATATCCTATATATGGGAATGTTCCTCAAGGAAGTCATAGGAGACTTGGAACTTATGAGCCCATTTCTCCCAGATAACAAGAGAGAAGATTTTCTTGCTCTAGTTAAGCATGCTCAAGATGTCTCAAAGTTTGTTAATCGTGCAGCCTTTGACTGCTTTGAATGCATCAGCAGAACTTCTGCTATTGCCTTTGGCGCACGATGAATTGCCTGGCTACAGGCATCAGACTTGGGTACAGGACAAGTTAGGCAACATTCCTTGCACGGGGGAGAATCTCTTTGGCAAGAACTGGCAGGAAAAGGCTAACGAGTTGGATGCTGACAATTCTACCTTAGATAGATTGTCAGTCTACAGCCACTCCAGCCAAAAGGAAGCCTTATAAAAAACCCTCTTTTAGCAAAAAGAGGACGTTTTATCCTTCCTATACCCAGCAGAGTCAAACTCCATGTCAGGTTGCCCAAAAGAAACAAACTAGACAGCAAAAGAAGCCAAAAGGCCTGAGAGCCCAACCAGCTCTCCAGGTTCAGCCCCCTCAAGGACTTTGACTCCTTCCTAGAGAGCTTTACCTCCCTGCCTCTGAGTGGTCCCCAACCCCCCAATATTCCGGGCAGGTTATGCCACTTTGTCAACAGATGGCATCAGATAACAGCAGAAGATTGGACTTTGTCCATTGTAGGAGAGGAGTACAAGCTTTATTTTCACAGCATGCCCCCTTCTACAATTCTAAAGCATTCAATTCACAAACCTCTGCAGACAATCTGCTAGATCACGAGGTCTCTACACTTCTTGCCCAAGGGGCAATAAAGGAAGTACCCATTCTTCAACAGGGTGCAGGGTTCTACTCCCCCTATTTTCTTATTCCAAAGAAAACGGGACGACACAGACCCATTCTAGACCTCAGAGAATTGAACAAATATCTGTTTCGAGAGAAATTCAAAATGATTTCTCTAGGAACTCTTCTGCCATACCTTCAAAGCCGGGATTGGCTTTGCTCTCTAGACTTAAAGGATGCATACACTCACATTCTCATCCATCCAGATCACAGGAAATTCTTACGTTTCCTTTTCAGGGGAAAACATTTCCAGTACAGGGTTCTTTCCTTTGGTCTGGCTTCAGCACCAAGGGTATTCACGAAATGCATAGCAGTAGTAGCTGCATTTCTACGAACCCTAGGGATTTTCGTCTTCCCTTACTTAGACGACTGGCTCATTTGATCCCCTACAGTTGCAGAGGCCAGCACTGCACTGTCCCATACAATGTGAATCCTCCAATACTTGGGCTTGTTAATAAACTTCCCAAAATCTCAACTAGTTCCTTCCCAATGCCTAGAATTCATAGGAGTCTGTCTAGATACCAGACAGGCAAGGGCTTTCCTTCCACAAGCCCGGTGTCTTCGCATAATGCATCTAGCTTCTCAAGCAGCAGGCAAATCCTCCCTCACTGCTCGAGAACTCCTGCAGTTACTGGGACATATGGCATCCACAGTTCATGTAGTCCCATATGCTCGCCTCCACATGTGAACAGCTCAGTGGACCCTCTCCACACAGTGGACACAGGCAACGTGTCATTTGTCGGACAAAATAATAATCTCTCAATGACTAATTTTGTCCCTCCAATGGTGGCAATCACTAGAAAATCTGACAGTGGGGTCTCCTTTCCATCAACCCCTCTTTCAGGCCACCCTAACAGATGCATCACAGGTGGGTTGGGAGCACACCTGAATCATCTCTCTACCCAGGGCACCTGGACTCCACAGGAGGCTGGTCTACACATAAACCACCTGGAATTAAGAGCAATCTATTTAGCTCTTCGAGTATTCCACGCCCAACTCAGCTACAACAGTCCTAGTTCAGACGGACAATCAAGTAGCCATGTTCTATGTGAACAAGCAGGGCAAAACAGGCTCTCTGTCGTTATGCAACAAAGCTTTACGACTGTGGGCCCTCGCGAGAGAGCATCAAATTGACCTAGAGGTATATCTTCCAGGCATTCAAAACCTTTGGGCAGACAAACTCAGTCGAGTACTGCTGCCTCACGAGTGGTCTCTCCACCTAGACCAGGTGGCAAAGATATTTATTCTCTGGGGCACTCCAGATATAGACCTCTTTGCAAGTCCACTGAATGCCAAACTTCCCCGGTTCTGTTCCAGGATTTCGGCTCACAACTGTCAGGCAAGGGATGCCTTTCTCCTTCACTGGGGTCAGGACTTACTTTATGCCTTCCCAACCATTCCCCTCATCCCCAAAATACTCTTCAAGCTTCAGAGAGACTGGGGTCGCGTGTTTCTCATAGCACCACGATGGCCACACCAAACGTGGTATTCCCTGCTTCTATATCTCTCTCAAGCGGCAACTCTGGAGTTAGGGCATGCTCCAGATCTCCTTCCCCAGGAGAACGGGACGCTAGGGCACCCGAATCCCCAGTCCCTGCACCTCACGGCCTGGTTGCTGAAGGCTTAGACCTCCAAGATTTCAACCTGTCCCAACAGGTAAAAGATATCCTTCAGGCTTCTAGGAAATGTTCCACAAGAAGATCTTATGCCTTCAGGTGGAAACGTTTTACTATATGGTGCTCCAAGAAGGGATTAAACCCCTTGGTCATACCCTTAGAATCAATACTAGAGCATCTCCTTCACTTATCGAATTCTGGCCTAAAGACCAATTCGGTAAGAGTCCATCTTGGTGAAATTTCAGCTTCTTATAAGCCTCTGAATGGACAATCAATTTCCTCTCATCCACTCCTATCAAGATTTATGAGAGGCCTTTTATTAACTAAACCTCCCATCAAGCTACCCGGTGGCATGGGAACTAAATCTAGTTCTCGGGCAGCTCATGAAGCCACCTTTGGCCACTACAGCCCTTAAGTTTTTGACCTGGAAGGTCATCTTCCTAATTGCAATCACCTCTGCCCGTCGCATTAGTGAATTGCAAGCTTTAGTGGCTGTTCCTCCTTATACTAGGTTTCATCATGATAAGGTTGTTCTTCAAACTCACCCACACTTTATGCCAAAGGTGGTTTCGCCTTTTCATTTAAATCAATTTATCTTCCTGTATTTTTTCCGAGGCCTCATGCCTCTAATGCAGAAAGAAACCTTCATACTTTGGATTGTAAAAGGGCCTTAGCCTTTTACATACAAAGAACACAGCAACATAGAAAGTCCTCACAACTTTTTATAGCTTTTGACCCTAGTCATTTGGGACTTCCAGTCTCCAAAAGAACTTTATCTAAATGGATTGCCCAATACATATCCTTTGCTTATAAGAGTGAGGGTCATCTTCAGGACCATGTCACAGCTCATAATGTGAGAGCCATGGCAGCTTCTATGGCTAATCTCCACTCTGTCTATCGATGACATTTGTCGAGCAGCCACCTGGGCTTCGGTACACACCTTCACAGCCCACTACTGCCTGGATAAAGCCTCCCGTCGGGATGCCTTCTTTGGCCAAGCTGTTCTTCAAAATCTCTTTCATACCTACATCAACTCCTACCCACCAACCCTGGTGGGATGCCAGAGATCCATGGGAGGAAGGATTCCCACCTTCTAGGGTGGCACCTTCCTGGGGCTATCTCCGTGGCATCTTCAGCTAGGGAGTCCCCATATGTGAAGACTACATTCCTGCTTGTTCCTGGAGATAGCATAGTTACTTACCTGTAATAGGTGATCTTTGGGAACAGCAGGAATTTAGTCTTCACAACCCACCCACCTCCCCTAGGAGTTGTATCTCTGTCTCTTTCCTCTCTCCCTCTATCCTTTCACTCAGCTACAAACTTAACTGAAGAGGGACAGTTGGAAAAGGCGGGAAGGCAGCGCGCATGTGCTGAGGGATGCTCTCAAAAGCGTTCCTATTGGACGCTGGGGAGCGTTCCTGCGCAGGCTCCGTCGGTACTGACGATACCCATATGTGAAGACTAAATTCCTGCTGTTCCCGGAGATCACCTGTTACAGGTGAGTAACTACGCTTTCTCCCCCCACCCCCCCCCACCCCCAAAGAGATCATTTTAAAGCCCATCATGACTAGTAACACTCAAGACCTGAGACAGTCTTGAACTTAAAGTATATGTCAAGGTCTTTTATTTGAGACCCACTTTGGGCTGAACTTTGCTTCTGTTTATTTGCACTTTTTACCAATTTTTCTCATTCTTGTTAGATGTAACTTATATTCCTGAAGGAAATGTGAATTTCCTAAGATCCCCACTCCGGTGATGAAGAATGAGACTGTTGTTTCCACAGTAGAGAAATATAAAAACACAGGGCCAGATATTCAAAGACGTTTACATGGTTTACAGATCTATAAACCATGTAAATGCTGCTGAACGGGATATTCAGCGGCACTTACATGTTTAATGCTGCTGAATATTCCCAGTTAATGCCTCTATATGCCCCAGAGCTAACCACTTAGCATTGGGGATTGTCGGCATTCCAGGGACAGCACCAGCAAAAGCTGGCCTATCTTAAGAACATAAGATATGCCATACTGGGTCAGACCAAGGTCCATCAAGCCAAATATCCTGTTTCCAACAGTGACCAATCTAGGTCATAAGTGCCTAGCAGTTTCCCCAAAAGACACAGGTTCCACAATGCTTGTATTGGGTCAAGCATTGATATCCTGGGTCCCTTTTTAATAATGATTTATGGATCTTTCCTCCAGAAACGTGTCCAAACTTTTTTTAAACCCAGCTACACTAACAGCCTTTACTACATCCTCCGGTAACAAATTCCAAAGTTTGATTACACGTTGAGTGAAAAAATATTTTCTCTTATTTGTCTTAAATAGTTTACCCTGTAGCTTCATTGTATGTCCCCTAGTCTTTCTATATTCTGAATGTAAACAATTGATCTACGTTTACCCGTTCCACTCCGTTCATTAATTTATAGACTTCTATCATATCTCCCCTCAGCCGTCTATTTTCCAGGTTAAAGAGCCCTAACCTTTTTAGCCTTTCTTCATAGGGGTATCCTTCCATCCCCTTTACCATTTTGGTGGCTCTTCTCTGAAACTTTTCTAATAACTCTATATCCTTTTTAAGATATGACGACCAGAATTGCACACAATATTCGAGGTGCGGTTGCACCATGGACGATAGAGGCATTATAATATCCTTTGTTTTATTTTCCATTCCTTTCCTTATGATAACTAGCATTCTATTTGCTCTCTTGGCTGCCGCTGCACACTGGGCGGAGGGTTTTAACATGTTATCCACAATGACGCCTAAATCTTTTTCCTGGGTGGTGGTTCCTAATGTGGAACCTTGCATCATGTAACCATAGTTTGGGTTGTTCTTCCCTAGGTGCATAACTTTGCATTTGTCCACATTAAATTTCATCTGCCATTTTGATGCCCAGTCTTCCAATTTATCAAGATCCTCTTGCAATTTTCCACAATCCTCATGTGTCATCCTTGTGTCATCTGTAGATTTGATAACCTCACACGTTATTCCCTTTTCCAGGTCATTTATGAATATGTCAAAAAGCTGCGGACCCAGCACAGATCCCTGGGGTACACCACTATTCACCTTTCTCCATTGGGAAAATTGGCCATTTAGCACTACCCTCTGCTTTCTGTCTTTTAACCAGTTCCTGATCCACAATAGTACACTGCCTCCTATCCCATGACTCGTTAGTTTTGCCGAAAGTCTCTGATGAGGGACCTTGTCAAAGGCTTTCTGAAAGTCCAAATACACTATATCAACCGACTCACCTTTGTCTACCTGTTTGTTCACACCTTCAAAAAAACATAACAGATTAGTAAGACGAGCTCTTCCTTGTCTAAAGCCATGTTGGCTGTCTCCCATTAGGCCATGACTATGTACATGTTCAGCAATTTTGTTCTTTGATGACTTCTACTATTTTTCCCGGTACTGACGTCAGGCTCACCGGTCTGTAGTTTCCTGGATCACCCCTGGAACCCTTTTTAAAAATTGGCGCTCTTGATCGTCCCTCCAGTCTAGTCCCGGAATCCTTGGGTTGTCAACCTCATCTAGCAGCTTTGGAGACTGAGAAACTTCACTGTTGTGATGTCACTGGTATATAAGCACTGGCTCCTCCTCTTCTCACCAGTTATCAGTCTCCAAAGCAGCTAGAGAGGTGGTGAGCCCAAGGGTTAAGGGCTCACTTGAGGAACAATTAAGAAGAGTTTATTTGAAAAAGAAGGAAAAGGGGTTTAGTTGGTAGGTTAGTTAGGAGTAATTAAATTGGATCTGTTTTGGGCAAGTTTTCAGCTTTAGACCGTCGGTGCCTCGGGGTCCTCAGGTCCTCCCTCTTTGGCGTTCTTTATTAATTTCTTTTCTCTCTTCGGGGTAACATCGGGGCCCGCGGCTGAATAGAAGCAGGCCGGGGGCTGAGAGGACCCGAGTCTGATTACCTGCTCTCCCTGTCCAGAAGCAGGAGTCAGCGAGGTCGTGGGGCTCAGCATGCAGATGCTTTGCCTGCTAACGCTTGGAGCCGGCCTGCCCTTTGAAGGCTGGGTTTGCGATATATAAAGGGCAGTGATTTCAGCGTTTGCAAGGCTGCCGTGGGACAGAAGCAGAAAATCCACGGTTTGGAGCAGGCGGTCAAACGCCCGAGAGGTAAGGGTGTCTAATTTCACTGCTTGCATTTCTAGCGGGGCAATGACGGGCTGCATGTCATTCGTGCGGGAAACAGCTCCGTTTAGTTTGGAACTTCGGGGGCTTATAGGGGGTTCCAGAAGCTTCGTTTTTTGCCAATTTTCTTCAGGTTGAGGTCGGGGGAGGCAGCTGAGTATTCGGTGACTAAAAAAAACAACGGAATTTTGAATAAATTTGGGTTTGTATTTTGGGGCTCCCGCAGTAGGACCATGCCAGCTAAGCCTCTTTGTCTCCTTTGTGGGGCCAGGAAGGGCTCAGTATCCCCGGAGGGGGTGTGTAGGGGATGTAGCCATGAGTCTGGCACTAGAGATCTACCGTCGGAGGTAGGGCCAGACGGAGAAGGGGGCTCGCTGGTGGGGGTTGAGCCGTCCTCCCCTCCCCTTCCAGCACCTGAGGCGGGGCCCAGTACTTCGGGGGTTCAGGATACCCCGCAGTCTCAGTTGCCAGCCTCCGGATCTTTGGCGGCTATCTTTTCCTCAGAATTTTTATCTTTAATCCAGAAGGCGTTAGGGAGCCCGCAAGGGGTTCCAGTAGTAGGGCCGTCAGGGGATGGCCTGGGAGCAAAGAGGCCAGGTTCTCCTTTGCCGGTGGACATGGCTGGCGGGTTGGTGAAGAAGGCAAAGGTTGATAGGGAGCGTCTGGACCAGTCTGTTCTGTCAGAGGACATGCGAGATGAGGAAGCAGACCTTGAAGAGGGCCTCGAAGAGGACCTGGAGGAAGGTTAGATTAAGGATCAGGAAGAGCAAGCTAGAGTGGTCCGGGTATTTCGCAGGGAGGAATTGCCGGCTCTCATTGCTCAGTCTCTTAAGACTCTTAACATGCTGGCTGGTGGTCCGGCTGAGGACACTACACTGGAAGACCCTTTGCTGCAGGCTGTTCGTAAGTCGCAGAGGGCCTTCCCGGTGCACAGAGTGTTTAAGGAAATGATTCAGGAGGAATGGGATATGCCGGAGGCCGTGCTCAAGGACTCCAGAGTGATGTCCCGGCTTTACCCGCTGATGGATCAGGATCGGGAGCTCTTTAAAGCTCCAAAGGTAGATGCGACCGTCTCAGCGGTAACAAAGAAGACTACCATACCGGTGGAAGGAGCAGCGGCGCTCAAGGATGCGCAGGATCGCAAGCTAGAGACTTCGCTGAAGCAGGTGTTTGAGGCAAATGCGTTATCCCTGCAAGCGTCTATCTGTGGGGCTTGGGTAGCCAGAGCCTATTTGCGATGGGCACAGCGGATTCAGGGGGCAAACTCCATAGAGGAGACCGAGGAGGCGTCCAGGTTAGAGTCCGGCGCGGCGTATTTGGCTGATATCCATTATGATCTGATCAGGTGGTTAGCGAAGAGTATGGCCTCGGTAGTAGCGGGAAGGAGGTGTCTGTGGCTCCGTAATTGGGCGCAGATGGCTCTTCTAAGGCTAGGTTGAGTAGGCTTCCCTTTCGCAGCAAGTTACTTTTTGGTGCGGAGTTGGAGAAGTTGGTCAAGGAGTTAGGGGACTCCAAGGGCGGTAGGTTGCCAGAGGATAAACAAAAGCCAGGAAGGTCCGGGCCTGGACTTCGGGGACAGCAGCGCAATTTTCGGCATTTTTGGACCCCGCTTTTTGGTCAGGGGCAACGAGGATGGTTTTTGGCTCGTAACCAAGGTTTTCGGGGGTTTCGAGGGGCGAGCAGGGGATTTACGCCTGCGTCCTCTTCCTCCACGTCCAGAAAGACACAATGAAGTCAGGAGGACCCAGGCAGAGTTGGTTCCCGTGGGAGGTCGGTTGCGGGAATTTTACCCTGCCTGGGTCTGACTCACTTCCGATCAGTGGGTGTTAGAGGTGATTCGGGAAGGTTATGCGTTGGAGATGCAGTGGCCGGTTTCCGATTCTTTCGTTCAGTCCCCGTGCAAGTCAAG
The DNA here is from genome assembly GCA_033557465.1 of Ichthyophis bannanicus. Lineage (NCBI taxonomy): Eukaryota > Metazoa > Chordata > Amphibia > Gymnophiona > Ichthyophiidae > Ichthyophis > Ichthyophis bannanicus. Next base: position 251,298,498 of record CM066042.1, on the reverse strand, counting down.
CACAAAGTGCAGGAAACGGTGCAGCGGCTTCTAGACTTGAGGGCGGTTGTACCGGTTCCTGCCAGCCAGTTAGGAAGTGGTCGATACTCCATTTACTTTGTCATCCCAAAGAAAGGAGGGTCTTGGCGTCCTATTCTAGATCTCAAGAGGGTAAATCGCTGTCTTCGGCTGTCTCATTTTCGGATGGAGACCCTCAGGTCAGTTATCGTAGCTGTGCAAAAAGGAGAGTTTTTGACATCGCTAGACCTGTCCGAGGTGTACCTTCATATTCCGATAAGGCCGGAACATCAGAAATTCCTCAGATTTGCTATTCCGATGGGACATTTTCAGTTTCAGGCGCTTCCGTTTGGCCTAGCAACGGTGCCGCGTACATTCACCAAGGTGATGGTGGTGGTGGTGGCGGCGGCCTTGCGCAGGGACGGGGGGTGTTGGTGCACCCGTATTTGGACGATTGGTTGATAAGGGCAAAGTCCCGAGAGGAGAGTGTGTCGGCTACGGCCAAAGTGGTGTCCTTGCTTCAGAGTCTCGGTTGGGTGGTGAACGTAGTGAAGAGCAAGTTGGAGCCATCTCAGAATCTAGAGTATCTGGGGGCTCGATTCGACACCGGCATCGGTTGGGTGTTTCTCCCTCTACAGCGGAGTGTAGCGCTGTGACGGTTGATTGTTCGGTTTCTCGGCATGCGGAGTCCCAGCGCCTGGGAGTACCTAAGGGTGCTTGGTACAATGGCGGCAACGCTGGAATTTGTGCCGTGGGCGCGGGCCCACATGAGACCGTTGCAGAGGGCATTGCTGCGGAGGTGGTCGCATCAAAGGGATGCCCTGTCGCGGAGATTGGTGTATCCACCTCAGACTCGTCAAGCCCTGCAATGGTGGTTAAGTCCGGGAAAATCTGGAAAGGGGCATGCCACTGGAGGTGCCTTCTTGGGTGACACTCACTACAGATGCCAGTCTTCTGGGCTGGGGAGCCCATTGCCAGGGGCGCATAGCACAAGGAGAGTGGTCCGCCCAAGAAAGGTGGTCGATAAACAGGTTGGAATTGAGAGCGTTGGCGTTACAGGAGTTTCGTCCCTTTCTGCAGAGGAAGGCAGTTCGCGTATTCTCCAGGACCAAGCAGGAAGTCAGTCCTCACATATGGGTGACGTCGGCGCCGACGGAGCCCTCGCGGAGCAATTTCCCCAGCTTTCAAAGAAAGCCTTTGGGAATTGCAGCACGCATGCACGGTCCCCTTCACGCCCAAGGGTGCCATCTTGCTCAGTCTGATGACATAGCTAAAAGACAGCAAAAAAATTAGCAAAAAATGAAATGATAGGACTGCAACTCCAAGGGGAGGAGGGAGGGTTGTGAGGACTGATTTCTGCTGCTGCTGGAGAACACCTGTTACAGGTGAGTAACTACTCTTTCTCGGACAACATGACGGCGGAGGCTTACATCAATCGGCAGGGAGGCACCAGCAGTCGGTCCCTGGAAGCCGAGGCAAACAGCTTATTCGAATGGGCAGAGCAGAATCTGAGGGCTGTGTCGGCAGCGCACGTGGCAGGGGTGGACAATGTGCAGGCCGACTTCCTGAGTCGAGTGAAGGTAGACACCGGGGAATGGATTCTTCATCCCGACGTTTTCGCGAGTCTAGTTCAGCGCTGGGGAACACCGGCCATGGATCTCATGGCGACCTTTCAGTCGGCAAAGGTCGACCGCTTCTTCAGCAGGAGAAGAGAAAGAATGTCCAAGGGTCTGGACGCGCTGGTTCAGGATTGGCCGCAGGAGCAGCTTCTGTATGTGTTTCCTCCGTGGGTGTTAATCGGAAGAGTGGTGCAGCGCATCAAAGGTCACAAGGGGCAAGTGATCCTCATTGCTCCGGATTGGCCACGGAGGCCGTGGTACGCGGACTTGGTGAGGCTGCTAGTGGCGGTCCCCTGGACGTTTCCGGTGCGGACAGATCTTTTGACGCAGGGTCCTCTGTGCATGCCCCAAGTGGATCGATTCTCACTTACGGCCTGGCTATTGAGCAGGCTAGGTTGAAATCGAGAGGTTATTCAAGCGCGGTGATAGCAACCCTGCTGAAAGCGAGACGGAAGTCTACTTCGCTAGCGTATGTTAGAGTGTGGCGTATTTTTGAGGCCTGGTGTGCGGATAGGACAGTGGTACCCTTAAAAGCGTCAGTGCCGCAAGTGCTAGCTTTCTTACAGGATGGGTTTCAGAAGGGCTTAGCGGTGGCATCATTGAAAGTGCAGTTGGCAGCTCTGGCCTGTTACAGGGGGAAGGTGCAGGGCACTTCCCTGGCTAGTCATGCGGATGTGAAGCGTTTTTTGAAGGCAGTGGTGTTGCTGAGGCCGCCGCGTCAGCGAGTAGTTCCGTCCTGGGATCTGCCTTTGGTCTTGGAGGTGTTGCGGAAAGCGCCTTTTGAGCCGTTGGCTAGGGCGACGTTGAAGGATTTGACCCTAAAGGTAGTGTTTCTGATGGCTATGGCGTCAGCGCGGCGAGTGTCGGAGTTGCAGGCTCTGTCCTGTAGGAAGCCCTTTCTGTCCTTTTCAGAGTCTAAGGTATTTTTTAGGATGGTACCTTCCTTCTTACTGAAAGTGGTTTCGGGATTTCATATGAACCAGGTGGTGTCGTTACCAGTGTTCATGTCTAGAGGATCCGATCAGGTTGCGGAGCAGCTGCATCGCTTAGACATTAAGTGGGCCTTGCAGAAGTATCTGGCTAGGACAGCTAGTTTTCGTAAGTCGGACAGATTGTTCGTTTTGTTTGCAGGTGCTCGAAAAGGTGAAGCAGCATATAAAGGTTCGATTGCTCGCTGGTTGAAAGAGGCGATCGCATCAGCATATCTCTTGCGGGGCCGTTTGGTTCCGGCCGAGCTGAGGGCTCATTCCACTAGGGCGCAAGCAACATCTTGGGCAGAGTGTAGCTTGGTGCCAGTGGAGGAGATATGTAAAGCAGCGACTTGGGCTTCTTCTCACTCCTTTGTAAAGCATTACCGTCTTGATGTGCAGGCGGAAAGAGATACTTGGTTTGGTTCAGCAGTGCTTCAGGCGGGGCTAGCAGGGCCCTCCCATTGATTGTTTCACTGCTCTGTTACATCCCCCAAGGATTCAGGGACTAGACTGGAGGGACAATCAGGAAGGTTAAATTAGACTTACCTGCTAATTGTAGTTCCTGGAGTAACTCCAGTCTAGTCCCGGGTCCCACCCGAGTTGGATGGTGCTAGGTGGCCTGAAGCAAGCGCATGGTTATAGGTAAGCAAGGTTTTGTGTGCGGTAGTTCTGTCACTGGTCACGCTAGAGAGCTCATGTCTGGGGAGTGGGGAGGTCTTCCTCCTTTACCTGGGGAGGGAGGATCTCGTGGCGCAGTCGGTAAGGTAAAAAAAAAAAAAAAAGGGATTTCTGTGTATAGTTGGATCTTGGATCCTTTATTGTTAGGGCAGCATGTTTGCCCTGGTATTTTTATATAGCTACTTGTTGCTCCGGTGAGCCTGCTTTGTCAATAGGTTAACTGGTGAGAAGAGGAGGAGCCAGTGCTTATATACCAGACACATCACAACAGTGAAGTTTCTCATTCTCCAAAGCTGCTAGATGAGGTTGACAACCCAAGGATTCCGGGACTAGACTGGAGTTACTCCAGGAATTACAATTAGCAGGTAAGTCTAATTTAACCCTACATTGGCCATCCTTCAGTCTTCAGGTATTACAGATGATTTTAATGATAGTTCACAGATTACTAATAGCAGGTCTGCAATCTCATATTTCAGTTCTTTCAACACCCTTGGATGTCTATCATCCAGTCCAGGTGATTTGCTACTCTTCAATTTATCAAATAGTTTTAATACATCTTCCCGATGTATCGATATTTCCTTCAATACTTCCACGCCTTTAAGTACCACTTCAGTCATGGGTAATATCCCTACATCTTCCTCAGTAAAGACTGAAGCAAAGAATTCATTCAGTCTCTGCTATCGCCTTGTTGCCTCTTAGTGCACCTTTAACTCCTCTATCATCTAATGGACACACTGACTCTCTCACAGGTTTTTTGCTACGAATGTACTTGAAAAAGTCTTTATTACGCGTTTTTGCTTCTGCAGCAAGTTTCTTCTTAAATTCTTCCTTTGCCTGCCTAATTAATGCCTTGCATTTAACTTGCCAGTGCTTGTGCTGTTTCCAGTTTTCGTCATTTGTCTCTTGTTTTCCTTTTCCTGAAAGATGCTTTTTTGGCAACAACATCCTCTCTGACCTCACCTTTAAACCATGCTGGCAGTTTTTTGGACTGACTTCCACTTTTCTCAAAGCGTGGAATACAGCCGGTTTTTACCCATGGGAGTTAATAGGGCAGTGGGTATTCAGCACCAGGGCCCATGTGACCCTGGCATTTTATATTGGGGATTAAAGTTTGGCGGCAACGGCTATGCACCATAGCAGCGCATAGCCATCCCCAAAGAACTTCGGGCCCATAGACTTTAAAAGGATTGTTAGGCCCATCTCAAATCCCATTTCAGATATCACTGTATTTTATGATCAAAGGATGGGAAAAATTATATTGCTAAAGCTGTTGCCCCCCTTACAGCTTCTGCCTCTGTCCAGACAGAGATCCCAGTGCCAGTTGAAGGACCAGTTCCATGTGCAGGGTGCATGCATGCTGAAGCTCTCAGGAAGGAAGTGGAGGAACTCTGAGAAGAGGTGGCAAGGCTGAGGAGCATTCAAGACAGTGAATAGTACATTGAGATGCTTCTTGCAACATCCAAGCTCTGCAGCAGAGGTGAAGATGAGTGCCTACAGAATGACGAAGGTTGCACTGCAGAATCACTAATCCAACTTCTCCAGCCCTTGAATTGAAGAACCATTATGCAGCCCCTGGAAGTGGAGGAGGTGAAAGTATCCCTGGAAAGGGAAGAACCAGAGCTCAATTGCCCCAAAGTTGCAGAATCAGTGACCACAAGGAAGCGAAGGGTAGTGGTGGTTGGTGACGCTCTTTTGAGGGGTACTGAGATGTCAATCTGCTGACCAGACTTTGTCCAGAGAGGTATGCTGTCTGCCAGGTGCCAAAATCTGAGATGTTACGGAGAGTTTGCCAAGACTCATCAAGCCCACTGACTATTACCCAATGTTGCTAATCCATGTCGGAAGAAATAATACTGCCAGGTATCCCTCTGAGCATATCAAAAGTGACTTCATGGCTCTGGGACAGAGGGTGAAGCAGGTGCACAGGTGGTGTTCTCTTCAATCCTCCCTGTTGAGGGTAAAGGCCAAGGCAGAGAAGCTCACATCCTGAAGATGAATGCGTGGATGGTGTTATTGAGAGTGTTTTGGTTTCCTGGACCATGGGATGCTATTCCAAGTGATGCAGAGCAGAGATGGTGTCCATCTGTCCAAAAAAGGTTGAGGTGTCTTCAGTAGCAGACTGGCTAATCTACTGAAGAGGGCTTTAAACTAGATTCACTGGGGATAGGTGAAGAAAGCCCCCAGGTAAGTGAAACATTAAATACCTTTATGGAAATAGGTAAAAGGGGCAACATATGGAAAGCGGTATGTATAAAAGCCCGTAGCATGAGATATAAGATCCCAGATGTTGAAGCTTTAATGGGAGTGGCTGACTTTGATTTAGTGGCAGTTACAGAAACATGGTTCACAGAAATATATGATTGGGATGTAGCTATACCAGGCTATACTTTATTCAGAAAGGACAGGGTAGGAAGAAGGGGAGGAGGAGTGGCAATATATGTAAAAAATAATATTAAAGCTTTGGAATTACAGAGCTTAAAAGGGAGAGAGGAGGCACTGGGGGTTAAACTAGAAAGAGGGAAAGAGAAATCTATTGCATTGGCGTGATATACAGACTTCCCTCACAAGAGGAAGAGGTGGATGGAGAGCTAATTGAAGACATACGCAGCATTGCTAGGAATGGGGAAGTGCTACTGATAGGTGATTTCAATATGACAGATGTTGATTGGCACATACCTGCTGCAGTATCCTCTATAAGTAAGGAGATCCTAAATTCTCTACAGGGGAGAACTATTCAGGCAATTGGTAACAGACCCCACACGTGAAGGGGCCATATTGGACTTGGTGCTTACTAATGGTGAAAGTGTTTCTGATGTTATAGTGGGAGATAATTTTGCATCCAGTGATCACCAGATGGTATGGTTCAGTATTAGGACTAGGGCCGATAGAATCCATTCAAAAGCAAGGGTCTTAGACTTTAAGAAAACTAACTTTGCCAAGATGGGCCAATACATCAGGGAGTTGTTAGCGGGATGGGAACAGCTGAGGGATGTAGAAAAACAGTGGACAGAACTGAAAGGGGATATTTTAAGGGCAACCAACCTTTTTGTTAAAATGGTAAATAAAGGTAAAAGGAAAAGGAGACCGCTATGGTTTTTGAAAGAAGTAGCTGAAAAGGTGAAGAAAAAGTGGAAGGCCTTCATGAAATACAAGAGATCTCAGAGAGAGGAAGACAGGTAACTATATTTGGAAAAACTTAGAGAAGCTAGCAAAGTAGGCAGGAAAGCAAAGATTCAAAAAGAGGAGGAAATAGCCAATGCAATAAAATGGGGCGTATAAAATATTTTTCAGATATGTTAGCAAGAAGAGGAAGGGAAAAGTGGTATTGTCAGACTCAAGGGTAAAGGGGAGGAATATGTAGAAGCTGATGAGAGTAAAGCGGAATTGCTTAACAAATATTTCTGTTCTGTGTTCACAGATGAAGAACCAGGAACAGGATCTCAGAAAACACCCACAAAGAGGAACAGAAGCGAGGGGCATCTTGAAGAATTTTCAATAGACTGTGTCCGTGAGAAGCTAGCTAAACTTAAAGTAGACAAAGCGATGGGACCTGATGGGATACACCCTAGAATACTGAGGGAACTTGGGGACGTTCTAGCAGCTCCACTGACTGACCTTTTCAATGCCTCGTTAGAGTCGGGAGTGATGCCAAAGGACTGGAGAGAGGCTTATGTGGTCTCTTTACACAAAAGCGGAAGTAAGGATGTGGTTGAAAACTACAGGCCGGTTAGTTTAACTTCAGTGGTGAGTAAACTATTGGAAATGCTGCTGAAAGAGAAAATAGTGAGGTTTCTGGAGTCCATGGATTACAGGATCCGAGGCAGCATGGATTCACCAGAGGCAGGTCTTGTCAGACAAATCTGATTGATTTCTTTGACTGGAAGACCAGGGAGAGTCCTAGATGTGGTGTATTTAGATTTCAGTGAAGCCTTTGACACTGTTCCTCACAGACGACTTATAAACAAACTGAGCACCCTAGGGATGGACCCTAAAGTTACTGCTTGGGTTAGAAATTGGTTGAGTGGGAGGCGACAAAGGGTACAGGTAAATAGAGCTCACACTGAGGAGAAGGAAGTTACCAGTGGTGTGCCCCAGGGTTCTGTCCTTGGTCCGATTCTTTTTAACATCTTTGTCAGTGATATAGCGGAAGGGCTGTCAGGTAAGGTTTGCCTCTTTGCGGATGATATGAAAATCTGCAATAGAATAGACACCTGGGAAGGTGTAGATAACATGAGGAGAGAGCTAGCTAAAAGCTTGAAGAATGGTCTAGAATTTGGCAGCTGGGATTTAATGTTAAAAAAAAAAAAGCAAGGTCATGCATTTGGGCTGCAGCAATCCAAGGGAGCAATATGATATAGGGGATTAAGTACTTTTGTCCACTAAAGAAGAGCAGGACCTCTGTGCGGTTGTGTCTGATGATTTTAAAGTAGCTAAACAGATAGAAAAGGCGACAGCAAAAGCTAGAAGGATGTTTGGGTGCATAGGGAGAGGAATGGCCAGCAAAAGAAAAGGAGGTGATAGTGCCTCTGTATAAGTCTTTGGTGCGACCTCATTTGGAGTATTATGTGCAATTCTGGAGACTGCACCTTCAAAAAGATGTAAACAGGATGGAGTCAGTACAGAGGGTGGCTACTGAAATGGTTAGTGGTCTTCGTTATAAAGCATATGAGGACAAGGATCTTAATATGTACACCTTAGAGGAAAGGCGGAATAGAGGTGATATTATTGAGACGTGGGTGAAAGGGGATTTATTTAGCTGTATTTATATTTATTTAGCTGTATTTATATCCCGCTTTTCACCGGGTCAAAGCGGTCAATTGGGAGATACATTTAACACGAGGGGATATGACACACATACGCTAATACTTACAGGGAACATGGGCAATGGAGGGTTAAGTGGCTTGCCCAAGACCACAAGGAGTGCCTATAGGACTAGAAATCCCAGTCCCTCCGGCCTGAGATTGCTGTCCCTAGGTGGGACTTGAACCCCTGGCCCTCCGGCCTGAAGTACCTTGTCCTAACCACTAGGCCACTCCTCCCACAGGAGTAGATAGATTCAGGAGTAAAATGCCGAAATATTTCTTTACAAAAAGAGTGGTGGATTCGTTGGATAGTCTCCCAGTGGAGGTGGTAGAGATGAGGACGGTATCTGAATTCAAAAAAGCATGGGACAAATACAGAGGATCTCTAAAGGAAAAAAGGGGACTGTTGTAGTTCTTGATATGGAAGGACAGATTAGATAGGCCATGTGGTCTCTTTCTGTCATTTTTCTCTGTGTAGAGGACAGTGCTATATTTAGATGCTTAAAACAAGCTTTCTATGAATTCAAAGAAGCACTGTCATGCTTTCCAAGGCTTAAGTATATTTAAGTCAAGACGACATATTAGAAGAATGAGAATACGATGAAACTATGCATACCTGCCTCTTCAACAAATACTTTATTTTATTTATTTAACATTTTTTATATACCACACTATTCATCATCATCAACTTGAAAAAAAAGAAACTTAGTTTAAGAATGTTTGTTTACATTGCTGCCCTACTGCGAATCTAAAAAAAAATAAAAAAAAATCATCTTTGGCTGTTAAAACATATCTTCTAAATACATCCTGCTAGTTTAGTACAGACTAGTGGGTTGTGTCTCCTTGCCACCAGATGATGAGACAGAGAAATATTCTCAAAGCTTTGTGACATCACCCTTGATATAAAAACCATCCCCCAAGGGGAGCTTCAGTGTTCTCCAGGACCAAGCAGGAAGTCAGTCCTCACATATGGGTGTCATCGGCGCCGATGAAGCCCCAGCGGAGCATTTCCCCAGCTTTCTATGAAAGCCTTTGGGAATGCAGGCACACATGCGCTGGTTCCCTTGCCGCCTAAAGGTGCCATCTTACCTCAGTCTCTCTTTTTCCATGAAGCCCACCGGACTTGTGTCCTGTTCTCCCGGTTAAAATTAGATTTTCTTTTGCCGATTTTCACTATTTTTTCTCCCGGTTCGATGTTGGTTCCCCTCCCGCCGGGTTCGGTACACCGGTATCGAGCCCGATTCTTCTTTTTCGGTTTTTGCCCTTCGTGGCTGGCGTTCACGCCCTTTTTTCCATTTTTCCCTGGAAGGCCGGTCCTTTGACCTCGCGGGGACTCTTTTTATTTTTTCCCCGATGGCTTCCAGCGGTTTTAAAAAGTGTGATCGGTGTAAGAAATTAATTAATTAATTTTATTTAGCTGTATTTATATCCCGCTTTGCACCGGGTCAAATCGGTCAATTGGGGGTTACATTTAACACGAGGGGATATGAGACACATATGCTAATACTTACAGGGAACATGGGCAATGGAGGGTTAAGTGGCTTGCCCAAGACCACAAGGAGTGCCTATAGGACTAGAAATCCCAGTCTCTCCGGCCTGAGATTGCTGTCCCCAGGTGGGACTTGAACTCCCGGCCCTCCAGCCTGAAGTACCTTGTCCTAACCACTAGACCACTCCTCCCGGTTTTAAAAAGTGTGATCGGTGTAAGAAATTAATGTCTCTCACCGACACACACGACTGCTGCCTTCGGTGCCTCGGCCCCGACCACGACCCTAAGTCGTGCGGGCCATGTGGAAAGATGTCTTCCAAGGCACTCTGAAGTTGACAGCAGCAAAAGGAAAGGCTTTTCTCTGACTCAGCCTCCGGCCGGGCCCGTACCTCGTCTGAGACCTCGACATCTTGGGATTCCGATCCCGAGCGCTGTCGAAGCTCCTCGGACAGGGGGTCCCCCGACCAGGAACGCAAGAGGAAGAAGCGGCTCGCGAGGGCGTCGGAGGAGGAGGTCCCTGGCTCCAGGAGGGGCCAGGTCTAAGACACCAAACCGTCGCCCCGGGCCTGTGGAACACGAGAAGCCTGCAAAAGTTCCACGCGTGGACTCTCCTCCCAGGGAGCCGACGTCGGGCCCGGCACCGCCAGGGCCCGAGTCGGTGGCTGCTGCGTCTCCCGAGCTGAGTCTCAGGATGACAGCCTTGGAGAGCAGATTGTCTGCCTTTATGGAGCAGCAGCGGGCACTGATGGCCAGCCTGTCTGGCGCATCTGCCCCGACCACCGGGACATCGACTTCGAAGTCGACCCCGGAGACCGAGCCGATACTCGAGTCCATCGTTGCTCGGAGTCGACCTCGGTCGCGGTCTCCCTCGACCTCCCATTCGGGACCGAGGGCGTCGACGCCGGTGCCTCCGGCGTTGGGGCGGGTGCTCCAGGGCCCCGTGGGGTCAGACCCTGACTCCTCCTCGGACAAGTCAGCTTGAGAGACGGAGGACGAGGAGTCTCCTGATACCTTCAAGACTCGGTGCGTCCCTTTGGACTCACCGCAGTCTGAGCCCCGGAGTAGGTCCCCCCCGGAGGATACTCGGTTCTCAGAGTTTGTCCAGGATATAGCCGCTGCCTTGGCTATTCCGGCGGACCCCGAGGAGGAGCCTCGTGCTGAGGAGCTCGAGGCCTTACAGTATGACTCTCCTCCAAAGGAGGCCTTTACTGTTCCGGTTCCTCCGATGCTGGAACGGCTCCTCTTCCATATGTGGGAGGCACCGGCCTTGGCGCCGGTTCTCAGCAAGCGAGTCGATTCGATCTATCGACTCCGAAAGAGCCCTGGTTTGCAGAAGGCACAGCTACCACAACATTCTATGGTTGTGGAATCGTCCATGCATCGTCTGAAGAGCTAGAAGATGCACTCCGCGGTGCCCCCTGGCAGGGAGGCCCGGAACCTCGATGGCGTTGGTAGAAAGTGCTTCCAGGGCTCGATGCTTGCTTGCCGTGTCCAGTCCTACCAGTTGTACATGGGCATGTACTTGCGGGATCTGGCCAAGGAATTGGCCGGGTTCTCTGCTGGTCTCTCCGGGGAACCCTTGCAGAGATTTAAGTCCTTGTCCTCGGGGATTCGGGACTGCTTGAAGTTCATGTCCCGTGCCGCCTACGATGGCTTCGAGGCTTCGGCCTGGGTTGCGGCAGCCGGCATCACGGCTCGATGCCAGGCATGGCTGCAGTCATCGGACCTTGAGCCATGGGTTCAGGACAAGTTGGTCAATGTCCCTTGCCGAGGTGAAAACCTTTTTGGCAAGCCCATGACCGAGAAGGCCGCTCAGCTCGAAACTGAGCACCTCACACGGACAAGGCTGTCGAGGAAGACCTCTGCCCCTTCTCATAAAAAGAAGGGCTCGGGTAAAAAGCCCTTTTACCCGAGGAAGGGCACTGCCTACAAACAGTACCCGCAATATCAGGCTGCCCAAGCTGCCCCCCAGGGTCAGCAAGCCAAGGGCCAGGGTAATGGGCCCCGTAGGCAGAGGACCCCCAAGCCTCAGGCCCCTGCTACCACTCAGCAGGGTGGGGGTTTTGACTCCTTGAGCGTAGCCTCTCCTCCACTGCTCTCCCAATCCTGCACAGGAGGTCGCCTCGCCCTCTTTGCCCACCAGTGGCCCCTTATCACCGGGGACAGTTGGGTGCTGGAGATAGTCCACAAGGGCTATGCCCTCCATTTTCACCAACTGCCTCCACCATATTTTCCAGGGGAGCCTCCAAGGCCTTCCCTGCACACAGACCTTCTACAAGAGCTTCATGGTCTGTTGGTGGACAGGGCGGTGGAGCCTGTGCCTCCCCACTTGCAAGGTCACGGTTTCTACTCCAGGTATTTCCTGGTGCCCAAAAGAACCGGTGGCCTTCGACCCATTCTGGACCTCAGGAACCTCAACAAGTTCCTAGTGAAGGAGAAGTTCAAGATGCTTACTCTTGGGACACTTCTGCCCTACCTCCAGCAGGGAGATTGGCTATGCTCCTTAGATCTAAAGGATGCGTACAGTCACATCCTCATTCATGCAGACCACAGAAAGTACCTCAGGTTCATTGTGGGAGGAAACCATTATCAGTACAGAGTGCTTCCTTTAGGCCTCACCTCCGCCCCCAGAGTCTTCACAAAGTGCCTAGCAGTGGTGGCGGCCTACCTGAGAAATCAGGGAATCTTTGTCTTCCCCTATCTGGACGACTGGCTCATCAGGGGTCAGACGTGCCAGGAGGCCAAACAAGCCACCCTCAGGACTATTGCTCTTCTACAAAGCCTGGGGTTTGTCATAAACTTCACAAAGTCCACTTTGCTCCCCTCCCAGAACTTGGAGTTCATAGGGGCAAGGCTGGACTCTCTGCTGGCAAAGGCTTTCTTTCCAGTAGACAGGGCCCAAATGTTGATGGCCTTGGCAAATCAGTTTCTCAGCAGGTCCCTGGTCTCCGCCAGACTCTGCCTGAGGCTTCTAGGCCACATGGCTTTGACAGTACATGTGACCCCCAATGCCAGGCTCCATATGAGGCCTGCACAGTGGTGCCTTCGGGCTCAGTGGTCACAGGCCACAGGCAGCCTCAGAGACAGGATAAGGGTGTCCAGACCATTTCTGCACTCCCTCACCTGGTGGCTTCACCCACCCAATCTTCTGAAGGGGGTGCCTTTTCAGATTCCAGGGTACACAGTAGTGGTGACCACAGACGCCTCCCTGCAAGGCTGGGGAGCTCATTGTCTGGGCAAGTGCACCCAGGGCCTGTGGTCTCCCTGGGAAGCTGAACAGCAGATCAATCTCCTCAAACTCAGAGCTATTCGATTAGCACTCAAAGCTTTCACTCCTACCCTGGCTCACCAGTCTATCCTGATTCAGACAGACAACCAAGTTGCCATGTTTTATGTGAACAAACAGGGCGGAACTGGGTCCAGGATCCTTTGTCGGGAGGCTCAGGACCTTTGTTCTTTTGCCCTCAAGCACAACATGCTCCTCAGGGCTGTGTACCTTCCAAGCCAGGACAACTGCCTGGCAGACAGATTAAGCAGAATACTGCAGCCCCACGAGTGGCAGCTGAATCCTTCAGTAGTTCAGAAGATCTTCCTGACATGGGGTCTCCCTTTGATAGATCTCTTTGCCAGCCCCATGAACAAGCAACTACCAAAGTTCTGCTCCAACAAGCACTATCTATGGTCACGTCTTTGAGCTTATATATCGATATAAGAAGTAATGTTAATTCAGCTCAATTCCCAACTCTGAGTTCAAACTTTTTATATATACATCAATCTTTCAAGTGCAAACTAGATGCAGAAAAAGGTCTCAGACTTATATAAGGCTTAAATCAGCCAGACTTGCTGGAATGAAAATTGCCTTCATTTGCATCAATGACCTTAATAACAAAATCCTGCATCCATTTAGTAATAATATTCATTTAACACAACATTTAACACAGTGTTGCTCCACTTATTCATAGTATGTCTCCACCAGCGTTGCTTAAAACTAATAAAACCATCAGTCTTTGACAATCTCAATCTCACAACTTATTGTCCCATCTTCGTTAAATTTCAAATTTTGATGGTTTGTTAAAAGCAGTGCTTATCTGGGAACTTTGTAGAAGTCTGTATGGTATCGCCAAACTGCAGATTTTCCCCAACGTCTAACAGAAAGCGCTTGCACGTTTCACAGTTCGTTTCTTCAGGGGAGCTGTGTTACAGACATCCAAGTGTTACAGACATCCAATCTTATTCTTCATAGCTGCACGGACTTTCTTATCACAGTTGACACTTCAAGTTTTCAATGGATGCGCGGCGTTTTTGGTTCCATTGAAAACTTGAAGTGTCAACTGTGATAAGAAAGTCCGTGCAGCTATGAAGAATAAGATTGGATGTCTGTAACATTTGGATGTCTGTAACACAGCTCCCCTGAAGAAACGAACTGTGAAACGTGCAAGCGCTTTCTGTTAGACGTTGGGGAAAATCTGCAGTTTTGCGATACCATACAGACTTCTACAAAGTTCCCAGATAAGCACTGCTTTTAACAAACCATCAAAATTTGAAATTTAACGAAGATGGGACAATAAGTTGTGAGATTGAGATTGTCAAAGACTGATGGTTTTATTAGTTTTAAGCAACGCTGGTGGAGACATACTATGAATAAGTGGAGCAACACTGTGTTAAATGTTGTGTTAAATGAATATTATTACTAAATGGATGCAGGATTTTGTTATTAAGGTCATTGATGCAAATGAAGGCAATTTTCATTCCAGCAAGTCTGGCTGATTTAAGCCTTATATAAGTCTGAGACCTTTTTCTGCATCTAGTTTGCACTTGAAAGATTGATGTATATATAAAAAGTTTGAACTCAGAGTTGGGAATTGAGCTGAATTAACATTACTTCTTATAAAGTTCTGCTCCAGGCAACCGCATCCTCTGCGGATAGCAGCGGATGCTTTTCTGATATCCTGGTCTCAGGGCCTCCTGTATGCGTTTCCTCCCACGCCCTTGGTGGCCCGAACTCTCTTCAAGATTCTTCAAGACAAGGCCTCGGTCCTGCTGGTGGCTCCCAGGTGGCCGAGACAGCCTTGGTTTCCTCTTCTGCTTCAACTGGCGGTGGATCCTCCACTACCTCTGGGGTTGCAACCCGACCTTCTCTCACAGGAGCAGGGTTCCCTTCTGCACCCCAATCTCAAAGCTCTCAATTTGATGGCCTGGAAGCTGCAAGGGTAGTCTTGGCTCCCTGGGGCCTGCCTCAGGATGTTGAGGAGGTTGTCCTAGCCTCTAGGAAACAGTCCACTAGGAAAACCTATGCTCTCAAATGGAAAAAGTTTTCTGTGTGGTGTCAGCTACGTACTGTTGATCCTTTCTCCTGTACTGTGCCAGTAGTCCTTCAGTACTTACTGCACTTGTCAAATCAAGGCCTTAAATCCAATTCTGTTCGGGTCCACCTCTCAGCTGTAGCAGCTCACCACTCTCTGGTGGAGGGACATTCTCTATCTGATCACCCCTTGGTGTCCCGCTTTCTTAGGGGCTTGCTTTTGCTCAAGCCTCCCATCCGTCGTCCTGCCCCTGAGTGGGAGCTGAATGTGGTCTTGCAGCAACTGACTTGCCCACCTTTTGAGCCGATGGCTACTTGTCCACTACGCTTCCTCTCCTGGAAGACACTCTTCCTGATAGTCCTCACCTCGGCTAGGCGAGTAAGTGAGCTTCAGGCTCTAGTCTTTTATTGTACACCGCTTTATGTTACGACGAAAAGCGGTTTATCAAATTTTAAATAAAGATAAAGTCTGTGATAGGCCTTTCACCAGGATTTACAGGAACAGGGTAGTCCTTAGGACTCATCCCAAGTTCCTCCCTAAGGTTGTCTTCTCTTTCCACCTCAACCAGGAGTTGGTTCTTCCAACATTCTTCCCTAGGCCTCATGCAAGCCAGGCTGAAGCAGTCCTGCATACCCTGGACTGTAGGAGGGCCTTATTCTTCTACCTTGACTGTACGCAGGGGCATAGAAGGGCTACACAGCTCTTCGTCTCCTTTGATCCCAATAAGTTGGGGTTGGCTGTGTCCAAGCGTACCTTGTCCATCTGGGTAGCTGACTGTATCACCTAGGCTTATAAGGCGACTGACCTTCCTTTGCAGGGTCGGGTTACGGCCCACCGAGTCAGGGCAATGGCTGCCTCAGTGGCTCATCTCTGCTCTGTGCCCTTGGTAGACATCTGCAGGGCTGCAACTTGGTCTTCGAGCCAGACTTTTGCGGCCCATTACTGCCTGGAGAGGGAGTCCTGTAGGGACAGTGCTTTTGGCCAAGCAGTACTCCGGAATCTCTTTGAGGTTTAGGCAACTCCTGCCCTCTGTTGGGCTACCGGTGGAGGTTGTGTCCTTGAAATGCCTTTCTTTGCTGCTGAGACTAGAGGGAGTACTCTTGTTCAGCCTGGGTTCCTCGGTAGCCCAGAGCTTGGGAGTCACCCATATGTGAGGACTGACTTCCTGCTTGGTCCTGGAGAAAGAGTAGTTACTCACCTGTAACAGGTGTTCTCCAGGAGCAGCAGGAATCAGTCCTCACAACCCTCACTCCTCCCCTTGGAGTTGCAGTTGTACATAATTTATTTTTCATTTTTGTGTGCTGTTCTTAGCTATGTCATTTGACTGAGGTAAGATGGCACCTTTAGGCGGGAAGGGAACCACGCATGCGTGCCTGCATTCCCAAAGGCTTTCATAGAAAGCTGGGGAAATGCTCCACTGGGGCTTCATCGGCGCCGATGACACCCATATGTGAGGACTGATTCCTGCTGCTCCTGGAGAACACCTGTTACAGGTGAGTAACTACTCTTTTTCTCTTTCTCAGCAGATGATTGACTTCTCCTTGCTTCTGGAGTTCTCTGAGAAGAGATTTTGTGTCGATGTAGCTATCTTTGACAGTTGTGCACACTGTGGTGCTCCTTCTTTGCCGGTAGTTTTCCTTTTTTCACTTTCCAGAGCTGCTCCTGGTCAAGAGGACCAGTAGAGCACCTCTGAAGGGAAGTGCTGCTGCTCATAAGGAGTAGTTGCAGCCTTCTGTTCTGCAAGCAAGACTTCTATCAGTTAAGTTGGCAGTCACCTTCTGTTATTTTTCTAACTTCTTAAAGTTAAAAAAACAAAACAAAGCCCTTATTGAAGGATCCGGTTGCTGAGGAAGTTGTCAGGCAGGTTTTTTTTCCTTCTCTGGACCCTTCATCTGTTTTTTCCTCCTTTGAGAGCAGTAAGTGTTCTTATTTCTTTTGCGGTTCTCTTTAAAAGCAACGTCCTGATCTATTTTTCAGCAGTATCTTGTTGTTCTGACAGCAATGCACCTCCCTTCTTTTTTCGGTGTGCTCAATTTTCTGCAGTTGCCTTTTTCTTGCTTCTCTGTGTGGTCAGTTGGCAGCTCTTTCCCGCCATAATTTTTGTATGGCTTTAATTCTTTCTTCAGTCTGTTGATTTTTGGCTCCCTGGCTCTTCCTGTGACTTTTTCATTTATCATGTTGTGAAAATGCCTTCTTCCCTACAGTGCTGCTTGAGCTGTGGGAAGAAATGTAAGACTTTGACAGGTAGTTTGTGTTCCTCCTCTAGTTCTGATTAAGAGGGTCCTTCTGTGTCTGCAGGTCCTGGTTCCAGTAGCCCTTCCAGGTCTCTTGCTTTAGCTCCCTCTGGATTATCTCAGGATGATGCTAGATCTCAAGATGCCCTTTCTCCAGTTTTGTTGTCTGAGCAGCCTGCTCACACTCTACAACTCTCTTTTCAGCCTATGTAGATGTCAGCTGACTGTTCTGATCTGCAGTTTATGCAGCTATTCTGTCAGGCCTGAGATATGTGGTGCTCAGGGACTTCGGTTACCCTGACTGCCACTGATCCTCCGTCTCAGACTCTCAAGTGCAACAGTCTTAGGATTCCTCTTAACCTCAGGCAGACCCCATCATCGTGGGCATCAGGAAACCTCCTAAGGAAAGAGTGGACATCCCCAGTCCTGCTGCACCACAATCCAGCCTGGTTTTCAGGATGTCCCTAATGACTATTCATGAGATATATTTGCATAAAATGGGAGGCCGTGAATGCAAATATACCTCATGAATATTAGTTAGGCACATCCTGAAAACCAGGCTGGATTGCGGTACACCAGGACTGGAGTTGGCCGCCCCTGTTCTATGGTTTTTCCCTTTCCCCTGGCACTTCAACAGATGGTTTCCTTAGAATGAGATTCTCCTGATGTGTCTCTACGCTCTGCTAGTTGCTTGGGACGTGTTTGTTTGATCTTGGATGATCTTGAGAAGTGGTTGCATTTCCCTGAAGTAGACGCCCTGGTCACTGCAGTCACTAAACACACAACCATTCCTGTGGAGGGCGGTACTGCCCTCCATAATCAGATGGATCACAAGGTGGAGTAACTCATAAAACTACTTTCTTGTGATCGACCTTGACATTGTAAGCCTCTTTTTTTTTTTTTTTTTTTTGGAGGTCTCGCTGTACGCACTCTGACTTCAGTCACTTCCAGATGATCCAGCTTTGCCTAGTTTAGAGTCGGTCACTGTCTTTCTTGCAGATGCCTTTTATGATCTGTGCTTATCTGCTAGGTCTGTGGCTGTGCTACAGTGGCTCGGCGTTGGCTGTGGCTCTGTTATTGGAATGTGGATGCTGCTTCCAAGTCCCGTCTCGCCAAGCTTCCTTTCAAGGGCCACCTTCTTTTTGTTGAGGATTTGGAAAAACCTGTGAAAGATTTGGGGGAAGTCAAGCCTCGATGCTTACTAGAGGATCAGCCCAAATCCACTTTTCATCGTCCTGCCACGTTGTTGTCTGCATCCTCATCTTAAAGAGTCTGCTTCAGAGATGTTCGTAGCTACCAGCCTGGCAAATCCAATTCAAGTAGGGCTGGTTCGTAGCATCTGTTCTTTCGGGATATCCATCACAACCGGGACAATTTTTCCTTGTCCAAGTTCAGAAAGAGGTTCTGGTTGCTATTCCATTTACTTTGTTATTCCCAAGAAGTATGGCTCCTTCAGTCCTATCCTGGACCTCAAGGGAGTCTATCGCTGTCTTCAGGTGCCGCGGTTCCGGATGGAAACCCTCAGGACAGTCATTCAAGCTCTTCGATCAGGCAAATTTCTTGCTTCACTGGACCCGGAGGAAGTATATTCTCACATTCCAGTCCGCCAAGATCATCAGTAATATTTGTTTTGTGGTCCTCGGTCAACATCAGTTTCATGCCCTGCCCTTTGGCTTGCCATAGCTCCTCGCACTTTCTCCAAGGTGGTGATAGTAGTGGCAGCTTTCTTGCAGCGCCAAAGTATTCTGGTTCATCCTTATCTAGACGATTGGCTGATGAGAGCAGTGAGTTTCAAGGTTACTTCTGCGGTCTCTCAGGTCTTCTCCATTCTGGACAGTCTTGGCTGGGTGGTCAGTTATGCCAAAAGCAATCTCTTGCCCAGTTTGGTCTCTGGAATTCCTCTGCGCCCACTTCAACATGACAGATGCAAGAAGCTCTGCGTTCAGGTCCATGCCTTCCGGCACCTGGCAGCTCCCACTGCCGGGTTACCTACAGCTCCTCAACACCATGGCTTCTGCTCTCAATGTAGTCCCCTGAGCCCATGCTCGCATGCATCCGCTTCAGTACTCTCTCCTGTCGCACTGGTCCCCATCCACCCAGGACAATCAGATTCATCTACCCCTTTCTTCAGTGGTTTGCCGCAGTCTTTGCTGGTGGCTTTGTCCTTATCTCTTGTTGAAGGGCATTCCCTTGGAAATTCCACATCTGTGGTGGTCACCACAGATGCAAGCCTTGCAGGTTAGGGAGTGCACTACCAGGACATGCAGCGCAGGGATCTTGGTCCATTCAAGAAGTCTCTTTGACCATCAATTGTCTCGAAGCCCTGGCTGTTCATCTGGCTCTACTCTTCTTTCAATCCCACCTCCAGGGTCGAGCAGTCAGAGTACTTTCTGACAATTCCACCACTGTGATTTATCTCAACAGACAGGGTGGGACCAAATGTCCTAGCGTGGCCCTGGAAATGTCTTCTATTTCCCTTTATGCACAGCACATTGCGGGAATGGAGAACATTCAAGCATATCCTGGACCCTGGCCAGTGGGAGCTAGTTCAGTGGGTGTTTGCAAACATTGTGTTGGTGGGTTCATCTGATTCTAGATCTAATGACCACCTCTTCCAATGCCAACACCTAATCTGATCTAATGACCACCTCTTCCAATGTCAATCTTTTTCAGTCATCGAAAGGAACCAAATTCTCACGGTCTAGAGTCTCTGGTTCAGACCTGGACCTCGAACCAGCTTCTCTACATCTTTCCTCCTTGGCTGCTAATCAGCCATGTATTTCATCAGATAGAGTTACACTCCGGACAGGTAGTGCTGGTGACCCCGGCATCCATGGTATGCCAATTTCTTCTGCCTCCTGCAAGAGGCACCCCTACCCCATGGTCTTCGGCGAGGTCTCCTATTTCAGGGGCCGGTACTCATGGACGACACCGCTCCTTACTCGTTTATGGCTTGGCTATTGAGCGGCGGCACTTGATCGCAAAGGTTACACGCCGCAAGTAGTGGCCACTCTACTACAGGCTTGATGGTTTTCTACATCATGTGCCTATGCTCTGCTCTGGTGTCTTTTTTTTTTTTCTCTTCTTGGTGTTCTAAAAGATCCATCTCCTCTTGGTGAGTTGATATTCCAGACATTCTTTCCTTCCTTCAGGACCAATTTTATAATGGTCTCGCTCTTAATTCTTTAAAGGTGCATATTGCAGCCTTGATATGCTTTCGGTGGCCTCTCCATGGGCAGTCTTGTCATGTAGACGTTTCTGCAGAGTATTTGGACGAATGGGGGGGTCTCAGGGAGCAATCATTCCTTCTTGGGATCTGTCCTTAGTGCTTTGCGTGCTCATCTGTGCCCCGTTTGAGCCTCACTGTAGGACATCTCGCAAAGATTTGATAGCAGTCACTTCAGCATGGCATCTTTTGGAGCTACAGGCACTTTCTTGCTGGGATTCTTTTCTAGCTTTTTCCCCAGAGGGGTAAACTTTCGAACAGTGTCTTCTTTTCTATCTAAGGTCCTTTCGGATTTTCATGTCAACCAATCTGTTGTGCTTCCTTCCTTTTTTAAGGAGCAGTCTTTGGGTGACAACAGAGTCCTTCACTTTTTGGATGTTGGTAGAGCATTACAGTTACCTCAAACTCACTAATATGTTTGGTCTCTCCGATCTGGTCCACAAAAAGGAGCGGCTGCTTCCAAAGTGACCATTGCACACTGGATCAAGCAGACCATTGAGTCAGCTTATATTTTATTAAACAAACCTGTGCCCGTAGGTCTTCGGGTACATTCTACATGGGCCCAGACTACCTCCTGGGCAGAATGCTCATGGGTAGCTCTGCTAGATATTTGCAGGGTGGCCACCTGGTCCTCCCTCTCTACTTTTGCACGTCACTATTGCTTGGATGTCCAAGCTCGAGAAGCAGCTTGCTTTGGAGCCTCTGTCTTGGCTGCAGCTGTTTCTTCCCACCCTGGAGTGGTTTAGCTATGGTACTCCTACTAGTCTGGACTGGTCTAACAGGATGTATTTGGAAGGAGAAACTTTACTTACCGATAATTTCCTTTCCTGGAATCCTGCTACACCATTCCAGCAACCGTCCCTCTAAACTGTTTATTCCGTCACCTAAGAATCCATCTATCAGTAGCATTGCTGTACCTCGCCATGTACATACTTCTTTGGCCTGCGGGGTCCTGTTTCACATTGTTCAATTTAGCTTGTTATAAGAGTAATTCATTTTTTTGTGCTTCTTTGGTCATTTGAACTCCTGCTGCTTGTTATGGTTATACTAAAGCTCCCCTTGGGGGATGGGTTTTTATACCAAGGGTGATGTCACAAAGCTTCGGGAATTTTTCTCTCTCACCCTCTGCTGATTGGGGGACACAACCCACTAGTCTGGACTGGTCTAGCAGGATTCCAGGAAAGGAAATTATCAGTAAGTAAAATGTTTCAATATATCTTTGAGAGCTCTTAGCTGAAGTATTGACTCTAAGCACTCTGGGATGTTGCACATACAGTGAGTCTCTATACTCGGTTTCCTCCTATTCCATATCTTCTACTTCTGTAGCTACCGCTGCCAGCCAGGAAAAGTGATAAAAGGACATTCATATGTGACATCCACACCAGTCATCTTGTTAATTTCTCAGTGATGGGGAAAACCACTGAGGGGGGATTTAGTTTATCCACAGCCTATAGAGGGGTGCTTCATCTGTGGTGGCGTATAGATCTGTAGAGGAAAGGACTTGGCAGCCATACTAAAGGAGATAAATTCCTATCTACAAGTATAAAGGAAATGGCATGCTATGAAATGCTAGAAGGTAAGATGTTAGTACCACTGAAAACTGCAGTGGTCTCCGCATTTGTCCAGTAAAATGGTAAATAAAGGCAAAAGGAACAGGAGACCGCTATGGTTTTCGAAGGAAGTAGCTGAAAAAGTGAAGAAAAAGAGGGAGGCCTTCATGAAATACAAGAGATCACAGAGAGCAGAAGACAGGCATCTGTATTTGGAAAAACTTAGAGAAGCTAGCAAAGTAGTCAAGAAGGCAAAGATTCAAAAGGAGGAGGAAATAGCCAATGCAATAAAATGGGGGGATAAGACATTTTTCAGATATATTAGTGAGAAGAGGAAGAGCAAAAGTGGTATTGTCAGACTCAAGGGTGCAGGGGGGGAATATGTAGAAGCTGATAAGGATAAAGCGGAATTGCTTAACAAATATTTTTGTTCTGTGTTCACAGATGAAGAACCAGGAGCAGGACCTCAGAAAACACCCACAAATAGGAACAGAAGCGAGGGACATCTTGAACTATTTTCAGAAGACTGTGTTCGTGAGAAACTAGCTCAACTTAAAGTAGACAAAGCGATGGGACCGGATGGGATACACCCTAGAATACTGAGGGAACTTGGGGACGTTCTAGCAGCTCCACTGACTGACCTTTTCAATGCCTCGTTGGAGTCAGGAGTGGTGCCAAAGGACTGGAGAGAGGCTCATGTGGTGCCTTTACACAAAAGCGGAAGTAAGGATGTGGTTGAAAACTACAGGCCGGTTAGTTTAACTTCAGTGGTGAGTAAATTATTGGAAACGCTGCTGAAAGAGAAAATAGTGAGGTTTCTGGAGTCCAGCGGATTACAGGATCCGAGGCAGCATGGATTCACCAGAGGCAGGTCTTGTCAGACAAATCTGATTGATTTCTTTGACTGGGTGACCAGGGAGTTGGACCGAGGGAGAGCTCTAGATGTGGTGTATTTAGATTTCCGTAAAGCCTTTGACACCGTTCCTCACAGGCGACTTATAAACAAACTGAGCACCCTAGGGATGGACCCTAAAGTTACTGCTTGGGTTAGAAATTGGTTGGGTGGGAGGCGACAGAGTACAAGTAAATGGAGCTCACTCTGAGGAGAAGGATGTTACCAGTGGTGTGCCCCAGGGATCTGTCCTTGGTCCGATTCTTTTTAACATCTTTGTTAGTGATATAGCGGAAGGGCTGTCGGGTAAGGTTTGCCTCTTTGCGGATGATACCAAAATCTGCAATAGAGTAGACACCCAGGAAGGGGTAGATAACATGAGGAGGGATCTAGCTAAGCTTGAAGAATGGTCTAGAATTTGGCAGCTGGGATTTAATGTTAAAAAATGTAAGGTCATGCATTTGGGCTGCAGCAATCCAAGGGAGCAATACAGTATAGGAGGTGAAGTACTTTTGTCCACTAAAGAAGAGCGGGACCTAGGCGTGGTTGTGTCTGATGATCTTAAAGTAGCTAAACAGGTGGAAAAGGCGACAGCAAAAGCTAGAAGGATGCTTGGGTGCATACGGAGAGGAATGGCTAGCAGAAAAAAGGAGGTGATAATGCCTCTGTATAAGTCTTTGGTGCGACCTCATTTGGAGTATGGTGTGCAATTCTGGAGACCGCACCTTCAAAAGGATGTGAACAGGATGGAGTCGGTGCAGAGGGTTGCTACCAAAATGATTAATGGGCTTCATTATAAAGCATATGAGGACAGACTTAAGGATCTTAATATGTACACCTTAGAGGAAAGGCGGGATAGAGGTGATATGATTGAGATGTTTAAATACCTCCGTGGCATAAATGTTCAGGGAGAGAGCCTCTTTCAATTGAAAGCAAGTTCTGCTACGAGGGGACATGGGATGAGGGTGAAGGGAGATAGATTCAGGAGTGATATGCGGAAATATTTCTTTACGGAAAGAGTAGTGGATCCGTGGAATAGTCTCCCAGTGGAGGTGGTAGAGATGAGGACAGTAACTGAATTCAAGAAAGCATGGGACCAACACAGAGGATCTCTAAAGGCAAAAAGTGGACTGTTGTAGTTGTTATGGAAGGACAGACTAGATAGGCCATGTGGTCTTTTTCTGTCGTCATATTTCTATGTTTCTAAAACTGTAATTGTGGGTGAAAGGGGGATTCAACTAGATGGGTATGATGGCAGTAACAGGAAATTTGTCACTCCATCAGTCATTAGTAATTCAGCTCCACAGATAGGGATGCCCAGAATAGTAATGCTCATGGTACCTAGTTCCTTGAAAGAACAACCCTCACGTGAAGTGCAATTGTTTGCTCACTTTGCCAGTGCTAAAGCAGTTAAGTCAGATGACCCTCTATCTCCCTTCCATGGTTTACAAAAAGCTAACCAAGCTGAAAACAAGACTGATGTCTTGCATTTCCTACCACTCTGAAAGAAGCCCATAAACTGATAATGCAGAGTGATTGTCACCTTAACAGGCTAAAGCCAAGGTGGGATATAGGGGAGGCCAAATATCCATTTTATATAACAGACTTTATATGTTCTTTATAACTACTGCCGTAATTATATAAGTCATAATCAAGTCAGTATCTCAGAGCTGGGAGATAGCAATCTCCAGGAACAAGCAAGAATATAGTCTTCACATGGGTGACGTCTGTACTGATGGAGCTCACACGAGAATGCTCCCCAGCATCCAATTGGAAAGCCTTTGGGAGCACTCCACTGTGCCTGTGCAACTCCCTCTCTTCAGTTTTTCATTTTCCATGAAGCCAGCAGGAAGCAAATCCCGTCACCGCAGAAAAACCTTTTTTTTGGATAGATTCTCTGCCTTCTTGTTGATGCCGGCACAGTCTGAGACATTGCCGGTTCCTTTATTCTTTTCTTTAAACTAGGTTGTCCAAAAAAAAAAAAAACCTCTAGCATCTCGACGCCCTCTTAGGCCTTAAGCCTACCATAGCCTACCATCCTTAGAAGGCATGGAGAAACCAGCTTCAAAAAATGTTTTTAAGTGTGCCAGCACCATCTTAGTGACTGATACACATGACTGGTGTTTAAAATACCTCGGGCCAGACCACCAGCTAAAAGATTGTCCCCTCTGTCAGAAAATGACACGGAGAGGCCTACAGAACTGGGCTTCTAAATTTGGGACACTCTTCACCTCTGACATAGTATCGTTGGCATCCACTTCATCAAAGGCCTCATCCTCCTCTCATGGATCCCAGGTATCATCCAAGTCTAAGCAAAAGTCTGTATTGAAACAGGACAAAACCTCCAGGGGTAGATCTCGCTCAAAGCATCAAGATCCCTCGGGCGCATTGGAGGTGGATCGGCCTGCCAAACATCCCTGGCGAGAGACCCTGCCCTCCAAAGCCATTGAGAGGCTCTGGGATGCTCCTGAGGTCTCGTCCTCCGGAGAGCTATTGGTGCTATGCTCTGGGACGGTAGCGCAAATACCTGAGACAGATACCCAAGCATCGGCAACCTCGATAGATCAGTACATACTGGCCATTGAATGGAGCTTAGCAGCTCTCCTGACAGTCTTGGTACCTATAAAGCCCTTGGTTCCAGGCACCGCCCCATTGCTACCGGTATTGACATCCACACCAGTTGCTGGCACGATGACAGGACAAATGCAGATGGCATCAACATCGCTGCCACCCATGCCCTCCCTTGAAACCATCACCGATATTGGTACCCAACCCAAACAGCTCACAGAGGTCGATACTTCGGAGCATTGGTACCAACATCTAGCGTCGGGCAAACTCCATGCTCGTCGATACTTCAAGTCCTCCGATTTCAGTGCTAAGAATACCGAGTCGCTTGATTCCCAGGGCCACTAGGAAGGAGCCTTCCCCACCACAACAGCGATGCATGTCTCCTCCGGAAGACATGTCCTTCCAAACATTTATTCGAGACCTAGCCAAGGGTCTCTCTATCATGGTAACATCGGAGAAGGAGCCAAGGGTGGAGAAATTGGAGATCCTCTAATACCCAGTAGCACCCAAAGAGGCAGCCATATGTGGTAGACTCAGCTTACGGTCTCCCCTCACAGTCCATGCCTCAATATCATGTATCGGGTACCGGAGTGTCCCGGCTTGGAAAAACTGTAGCCCCCTCACCACTCCATGGTGGTTGAATCGGTGATGCGTCTAATCACAAGCTTGAAGACCCACTCCTTGAATCCTCCAGATAGAGAATCGAGAGCCCTCAATGCCTTTGGATGTCGATGCTTCTCAGCATCCATGCTCTCCGCTAGAATCAGCTCCTATATCCTTTATATGGGAATGATCCTCAAAAGATGTATCCAGAGATCTCAAGGCCTTTGCTCCTCTCCTCCCAGATGACAAGAGGGCAAACTATCTCACCCTAAACAAACATAGCCAAAATGTATCAGTTTGTTAATAGGGCCACCTTTGATTTTGAATTCACAGGCAGGACCTCAGCAATATGCATTGGTGCTCGCAGAATTGCATGGCTTCAGGCCTCAGATCTTGAACAGTAGATTCAAGATAAACTGGGCAACATACCTTGCACAGGTGAAAACCTTTTTGGCAAAGACTTGGAAGATAAAGCCTCTCAGTTAGTTAGAAAACACTACTCTAAAGAGACTGTCTAGAACAGCTGGCCCTGTTAGAAAAAGATTGTACTCTTCTTATCCTCCTGCTTCTCAGTACCAAGGTCAAGCCCTACAGAAGAGGCAACGGCCTCCTAAGCAGCAGAAGAAGCCACAGTGGCTAAATCTCAACCAGCTCTACAGCCGCAGTCTGCACCTGGTTGTTTTACTCTTTTCTAGAGAACGTTGCCACCCTACCTCTGGAGGACCCCCACCCCCCTCCACTTAGCAGGCAAACTGTGTCACTATGCCCACAGATGGCACCTCATCACCTCAGAGCAGTGGATACTAAACATAGTCCAGGAGGGTACAAACTTTATCTGCAAACTCTGCATCCCTCCACTTTCATGGGGGAATTTCAAACTCCACTCCCATTCACTGCTGTCCTACAGGACGAGGTGTCTTCTCTTCGGTCTTATTGAGAATGTCCCAACATCCCAGCAGGGAATGGGTTTCTACTCTCCGTACTTTCTCATTCCAAAGAAAACCAGAAGATACAGGCCCATTGTGGACCTCAGAAACCTCAACATGTTTCTAGTCTGCGAAAAGTTCAAGATGCTCGCTCTCGAGACGACTCTTCCCTACCTCTAGAGTCAGGACTAGCTCTATTCTCTAGATCTAAAAGAATCATACATACACATCCTCATCCATTCAGGACACAGAATACTTCACCTTTCAGGGAACGCATTATTAATATAGAGGACTCTCCTCTGCCCCAAGAGTCTTCGCAAAGTGCATGGTGGTCTTGGCCACTTACCTATCATCTCTGGGGATATTCATTTTCCCCTTCTTAGGTGATTGGCAAATAAAAGCAGACACCTCCCAGGAGGTACAGCTTTCCTTGCATCGTACCATCACGGTACTACAACACTTGGAATTTGTCATAAACTTCCCAAAATCCCAGCTTGCTCCAACTCAAAGGTTAGAGTTCATTAGAGCACTACTGGACACCCAACAGTCCAGGACATTTCTGCCCCAGTTCCGCTGTACCCATCTAATCGAACTAGCATCCCAGACGCTCCACTGGGATCATCTGACTGCCCATGAAATGCTGCAACTCCTTGGACACATGGCCTCTACAATACATGTTGTTCCATATGCCCGATTACATATGCGGATAGCCCAATGGCCTCTTGCCTCCCAATGGATGCAGGCCTCCGGCAGTCTCTGGGACAGGATCCAGGTCATTGCCCCTCCAACCATATCCTTTCAGTGGTGGTGGTCTCCAGAAAATCTGCTTGTTGGGTCATCTTTTCAGTTGTCTCCACTTCAATGTATCCTGACAACAGATGCCTCCAAAACTGGGCTGTGGACAATGCACAAGTCACATCTCCAAGTCACATCTTCTGGAAATTTGTGCTATCTTGAATGCCCTCTGAGTGTTTCAACACCACCTCAGGGCACAACAGATCTTAGTCAAGACAGACAATTAGATCGTCATGTTTTATATGAACAAACAGGGAGGAACAGGCTCATGGTCCCTCTGTGAGGCAACTCTTCACCTGTGGCCCTTTGCCATTTCTCATCAACTACACCTCCAAGCAGTGTACCTCCCAGGGGAGCTCAATGTATTGGCCATCAAGCTGAGTCACATCCTTCTTCCCCACGAATGGTCCCTCCATCCAAACACAACATCCTACATCTTTCAGACCTAGGGAACTCCAGACATAGATCTGTTTGCTTCTCAGCAGAATGCCAAGCTTCCTTGCTTCTGCACAAGGACTCTGACATCCAGCAACAAATAGTTGGATACCTTCCACTTACATTGGGGTCAGAGTGTATTTTATGCTTTCCCTCCTATACCCCTCATTCCCAAGACACTTTTCAAGCTTCAGGCCAACAAGAGCTCCATGATTCACATAGCCTTTCACTGGCCACTGCAACCGTGGTTTCCACTGCTACTACGTCAGACTCAGCCTCTGTGATTGGGATCAGAGCCCAATCTCCTCTCCCAAGATGATGGCTTGCTACTCCATCCCAATCTGTAGTCTCCACCTCGCAGTTTGACTGCTGAGAGCATAGCATTACAGGGCATTGACCTTCCACAAGAAGTTAAGGAGATCCTATTGGCTTCTAGAAAACCCTCCACCAGACATTCATATGCTTTCAAGTGGCGTAGATAATCTGGTGTTCCCAGAAAATCTCAATCCCTTTTCTGCTCCAGTGGAGTCACTCCTACAATATTTTTTCCACCTGTTCCTCTGCAGGTCTAAAAACCAACTCTGTGAGAGTCCACCTCTGTGCCATTGTGGCTTCTCACTATCCATTGGATGGACAGCCCATTTCCTCACATGTGCTAGTAGCATGTTTCATGAGAGGTCTCTTGCTGTCCAAACTGCCTATCAGACCACCTCCAGTGGCTTGGGACCTCAACGTTGTTCTAGTGCAGCTTCTCAAGCTGCCCTTTGAACCATTGGCAACAAGCTCCCTAAAGTTCCTGTCTTGGAAGGTAACCTTCCTAATTGCCCTCACTTCAGCTAGACATGTTAGTGAGCTTCAGGCTCTGGTGGTGGACCCCCCCCCCCCCCCCCCCCCCCCCCCCCACCCCACCACCCCACCCCCCCCCCCCCCCCCCCCCCCCCCCCCCCCCCCCCCCCCCCCCCCCCCCCCCCCCCCCCCCCCCCCGCCCACCCCCCCCCCCCCCCCCCCCCCCCCCCCCCCCGCCCCACCCCGCCCCCCCCCCCCCCCCCCCCCCCCCCACGCCCCCCCCTCCCCCCAGCCCCCCGCCCACCCCCCACACACACACACATACCCGGTTCCACCATGACAGTCGTCCTTCGGACTCACCCACACTTTATGCCAAAGGTGGTGTCTCTCTTCTATTTAAACTAGTTTATTAACCTTCCAGTCTTCTTTCCTAAACAGCATGCATCTCGAGCGGAAGCAATTCTGCACACTCTTGACCGCAAGCATATGTTGGCTTTCTATCTCCAAAGGACTCAAGGACATCGTAAAGCCTCAGAATTCATCTCATTTGACCCGTCACGTGGTTCTACCCGTTTCTAAGTGTATGCTCTCCAGATGGATAGCAGACTGCATTTCATTAGCCTATGACAAAGGATTCTCTCTGGAAGGGCATGTCACTGCTCACAATGTTCACACCATGGCAACCTTGATGGCAAGCCTATGCTCGGTAGCCACTGACAGAATTTTCAAGGCAGCAGCTTGGTCTTTCGTCCATCCCTTCGCTGCCCTTTATTGTATAGACAAGGACTCCTGTTGGGATGCCATGTTTGGTCAAGCTGTACTCCAGCACCTCTTTGACTTACAGTAGATGCAATGCCTGCATTCCGTCTCAGACTTCAACGATACCAGAAATCCATGTAGGATGCATGACCTCTTTGAACCCACTCTGAGGTGAACCTCCACCGATTCTGAGGTCACTTCATCTGGGAGCTAGGGAGTCCCATATGTAAAGGCTTGTTCTTGAAGATAGCATACTTACTCACTATAACAAGTGATCTTCGGGAGCAGCAGGAATTTAGTCTTCACAATCCACCCTCCTCCCCTAGGAGTTGTAGGGTTCTTTAATTTTCTTCTTCCTCTGTTACAAACTCAACTGAGGTGAGGGAGTTGGGAGGACAGTCATGCAGGCTCAGTGGAGTGCTCCCAAAGGCTTTCCAATTGGATGCAGGGGTGCGTTCCTGTGTGGGCTCTGTTGGTACCAACGTCACCCATATGTGAAGACTAAATTCTTGCTGTTCCTGGAGATCACCTGTTACAGGTGAGTAGCTATGCTTTCTGGCCAACCTGAATCTATTCCAGCACTGTGTCAGTCCTTCTAAATCTATCATGGGATAAATTATCTTCTATAGGAGGCCTGGCTTCACCTGTGCATCTACTCCCATGCACATTTGTTCTTTCGGTCATTCGGGTATGCCTCAATTGTATCTCTGTCTTAGACTAAGCAGGAAAAATGTACTGGGGAACTCTACCAACTTTGCTGCGTAAGACATCCCATAATAGATTTACTGTAAAACACAACTAAAAATACTGATGAAAGGAGCTCAGAATTAGTGCAGGAGTTGATCTGTGTTTCTTTATAGGGTTCTTTTTATCTTTAGTTTTATTAAGCCAACAGATGTACAGAAAGTTACAGGGCCATGGGTACACTTACATGGCCTCTGGCTATAACAATACAACAACCAATGTAAACAGTCATCCAGTGGTTTATACATTTTCTTCCAGAACTGATCTCATTCCCTTCCCCTCACCCCCTGGGATCCCCAAAACAGTATATATCTTTAAGACAACTTCTATATGCATTATAGTCTAAGTATATAATGTTCATATACTACTCATATTGTCACATGATTCAAGCCTGCCATACTGTCTTCCACGTCAGCTATCAAAATGTTCATATTCCCTTCAGGGTCTCATCCCTCTCAGCTTTGGTCTCCCTGGTCAGAATCAGTCCTGACATATGGATGACATCGGCACCGACAGAGTCCTCACAGAAGCATCCCCCCAGCTTTCAAAGAAAGCCTTTGGGAGATGCTACCATGCATGTGTGGTCCCCTTCCCACCCAAGGGTGCCATCTTGCTCAGTCTGATGACATAGCTAAAAGACAGCAAAGTAAAAGATGGTAAAGGAGCATCTCCAATGGGAGGAGGGAGGGTTGTGACGACTGATTCTTGCTGTTCCCAGAGAACACCTGTTACAGGTGAGTAAATGAACATTATATATTTAGACTATAATGCATATAGAAGTCAGTCCTCGCATATGGGACTCCCCAGCTACAGGCTACCAAAAGCCTGTAGCAAAAAACATAAGACTCCCTCATGGGGAGCTGCAAGTAGCAGCAATTAAGTCTGTGTCCATAGACTAGAGTAGGACCCCTGTGTCTGATGAAAACCATCACTCTTGTAGCCTGAACACAGAAAGGGTAGGAGCTGCCTAAACCCCGACTAGATTACGGAGCCCAGCGTGGCCAAAGGCACTGTCCCACCAGGACTCCCTTTCCAGGTAGTAATGAGCTGCAAAGGTATGGACTGAAGACCAGGTGGCGGCCCGGCAAATGTCCACCATGGGGACAGAATGCAAGTTTGCCACTGAGGCTGCCAAGGCACGCTGTGACACGGCCCTCCAGCGGGAGCCTCGCCTGCTCATAGGCGATGGCAATAAAGTCCGCCACCCATGTGGATAGCGTACTCTTGTCACCACCTCCCCCAGCCTACTGGGGTCATAAGAGATGAAAAGTTGAGTAGCTTTGTGGTGGCCCTGAGTGCGTTGGATACAGGACAACGCCCTCTTACTGTCCAAGGCGTGAAGGACTGTCTCAGCCTGACTGGAGTGAGGTCTCAGAAAAAAGGTCGTAAGTACCACTCTCTCTGGTTGAGATGAAAAAATGATATCACCTTCAGAAGAAATTTAGGATGCGTGCGTAGCACCACCCTGTTTTTGTAGAACCCAGTATAAGGTGCCTCCGCCACTAAGGCCTGAAGCTCGCTAACTCTGAGCGGAGGTGAGTGCAACCAGGAACGCCACCTTCCATGAGAGGTATCTTAGGTGGAAAGTAGCCAGAGGCTCAAATGGCGGGCGAGTGAGCTGCCCTAATACCACATTGAGGTCCCATTCGGTCACCGGAGGGTGAACCAGTGGCTTCGATAAGAACAGACGCCTAAGAGCAGTCACCAGCGGCTGGACCCCCCTGAGGGGGCTTGCCATCCACCAGTTGGTGGTATGCCGCCGGGGCATT
Organism: Ichthyophis bannanicus; assembly: GCA_033557465.1. Lineage (NCBI taxonomy): Eukaryota > Metazoa > Chordata > Amphibia > Gymnophiona > Ichthyophiidae > Ichthyophis > Ichthyophis bannanicus. Next base: position 251,266,352 of record CM066042.1, on the reverse strand, counting down.
GAGATGCACCCGGACAGAGATTAAAGCCCGGATTGTGAGAGGTGGAGAAGATACTATAACACCAATCCCACCGGGCAGGAGAACAGGTCAGTTGCATGCTGGGTACACCAGGCTGCAAATCTGCACCATTTGGAGCGTAAGCTTTCCTAGTTAGAGGCCTTGCGAGCACTGTTCCCTCTAAGCTGTGCACGTGTGCACGCGCACACACCTCAACGAGTGAGCGCACATACTTTACAAAAGAGCGCACAAAAATTACGGTTCTGATTCTGATAGAAAACAACATAGACGTCTTAAAATTTAAAAGTTGTGATTGTAATTACTAGAAATTTTCCACTTCATTTAGTAATCGTCTATTTTCATTTAATTTGATTAAAATCAATGTGGTGTACATATACTGTATTCTGACGTGTAGTCCAATTTTAAAGTATATAACTCCGAGTGTCGTTATGTGGCGCACAAAAATTTAACCTTCCTTCAAAAGCTGCACAGCTGATACTTTATGCGCGCACAGCCTACAGAAAATTAGAGGGAACATTGCTTGCGAGAGGCCAGCAGGATCTCTTCTACCTCACCTGAAAGGTTGAAAGGGGCTAAGGTCACCCTTTCAGCAGCCATACTGTCAGAGACAGGGACTCCAGGTTGGGATGCAGAAGAGACAGTAGTCCCGGAGAAGTTCCCAACAGGATGAGGGTCTCCACCATTAGTCTGAGGAGCAGCAGGAACCACAGTTGCCTGGGCCACCAAGGGGCTGTCAGGATGAGTGAGGCCTTGTCGCAGAGGGTCCTGAACAAGGTTTTGGCAATCAGTGGTGTGGGAGGGAAGGCATACATGAAGCCCTCCTCCAAAGGAAGTGGTAAACAACTTCCTTTGGAGGCGGGACAAAGCTGCACGGAGCCCATCAAGAGACAGAAAGGCTACACAACGGTTTTACAGGCATAGCCGCAGCTGGTAGGCCTGGATGCAGCCGATGAGCATTGAGCCCTGGTGACACTTTCTGCCATGGGCGTCCAAGGTGCCTCCCTTTCTGGGGGGCACTGTGGAGTGCATCTTCTGACCTTTTAGCCAATGCACGGCCGACTCCATCACCAATAGAGTTATGCGGCAGCTGTGATTTCTGGAAGCCCGGGCTTCGGTGGACTTGATACATCGAGTCAAACTGCTTGCTCAGCACCAGCACCGATGCCAGAGCATCAGCCATTCCAGGGTGGGAGGAATGGGCACAGTGAGTGATTCCCTTGGAGGAGCCTTGTACTGGAGGATTTCCAACTCATCTGCCCGAGGGTCCTTCTCCGACTCCGTAGGGGATACTAGGGCCTTAGACATATTCTTGACAAAATCAAGGAAGCCCATATCCTCTGGCAGGGACTGCCACCGAGGCTCTGTGATGGGAGATTCTGAGGGAACGTCACGGCAACGGGTATCGGGGGATTCCTCATCCTCCGTCTCCCACTCAGAGTAGTCCGCTGAGGACTCGTAGGAGGGATGGTCCATGGGCCTCGGGGCTGACCCCTGCCCGTGTCCTCTCGATGCTCCACGTCTTGGATGTTGAGAGCCTGGTGGTCGGGGCGGATGAACTGGTCGTACTGGAGAACAGCGCTCGCTGCTGGTCCATGAAGGCAAACTGCATTCCAGGGCCACCATTCTGGACTCCAGGCCAGAAGGCTCCATAGCATTTGGCATGGGCACTGAGGGAATCGGGCCTGATGCGGGCTCCTCTGAAGGGGAATCCTCAATGAGGATGGTGTTTGGGGACCAAAGCTGGTCCGAGGTCGAGTCCTTCCGGGGGACCTTTGCAGGCTGCTCCTTTTCTGGTCCCTCAGACAAGCATCTCCAAGGATGCCACCTTTGAGGCTTTCTTCTTCTTCCTGGGTTCCCTCGAGGCTGACCCCCTTTCTGAAGACCCACGATGTGACTGTTTCAGAGAGGTCCGCCCAAGGTGTCGATGCTTCAGACGAGGCCCTGGTCTTCGAAGGCACCGGGGACTCGGGGGGAAAAACTTATCGTGCTGCTGCTGGTGGCTCTTGAGGGCCTTGCTGGACATCCATTTGCAGAGACTGCATGCTGCCGGGTCATGGTCTGGCCCAAGGCAGCGGAGACAGCAGTAGTGTGTGTCGGTTAAAGACATGATTTTCGAGCACCGATCACACTTCTTAAAGCCATCAGTAGCCATGGGGAAAAAAGTACTCCTGTGAGGTTGAAGACTTGCCGGGCTGCCAGTAGGGGAAAAAAGGTGAGAAGATGCCAGAAAATTAAAGACAAAACTGCAAAAAAGACCGAAACTCTATGCCGAGGCAGCGAGGTCGGGTAGCGAGAAGAGTACCGGTGCAATACCGGAGGCAAGTATTAAACAGAGAGAAAAAAAATCAACTTTTTCCAGGGACAAGCCACATGAACGTCTGAAGGGCTCTGAGGACGGACTGACTTCCTGCTTGTTCCCGGAGAATCACCTGTTTCATTAACCCATATTTAGTATTTAATTTTGAGCACGTGATGTCAATGTATCTATGTAACATCCCCATATGGAATAGAAGGCCTCTTGTTTTTGGGAGCAGTGAAACGTTCCATGAGCATCAACTGGTGCAGGTTATTGCGCCACTTCCAAAGTGTTGGGGGATTTTCATCTCTCCAATGTCGGAGAATTGACTATTTCCCCATCACACATGCTTTCCGGACTAGTAATCGCACTGGGCATCCCCTGGGTTGGGTAGGGTGTAGTATATTGAACAGAATCGTTTCTATCTGCAGATTCGTCTCCAGTAGGATATGATCATGGGGATACCGCCACCACCTTTGCACTAAACTAACCTGGCTCTGCTCACAACACAGGCATTCGCCTTACTCTACTGCAAAGTGCCTGCAACGGTGAGAACTGAGCTCTATTAAGGGCGAGAAACTGGGGCTCCCACCATCGACTCGATTGAAAGAGCAATGGAATCCTTTTGATAGCTTGTAACAGTGTTCCAGTGGGCACTGAACCTCTCATGTCCTCAGCCCAAGCAGGCTCCACTGCAGAGTAATCCTGTGGTTCCACCCACATAATTTTCCAATTGAATTGTGATATAGAGAGGGGCCCCAGTGTCGTCTTCATCCAAATTTTAAAAATTCCATCATTTTATCCATCCCTTCTGTGAGCAAGATTTCTTTATATAATGATGCAGTATAATGGTGTAATTGGCAATATGCAAAATAGTGTTTGGGTTCAAGGTCATTTTCAGAGCTCTTTACCAAGAATGGTCGGATCGTCCTCTGCTCGTCTAATGTTTGCCACACTCACCGTAACCCACATCATTCCCAATAAGCAAAAACAGTAACTGCCATAATGGGGGAAAATTTTGCATTAACATAGTAACATAGTAAATGACGGCAGATAAAGACCAGCATGGTCCATCTAGTCTGCCCAGCAAGATGGCAAGAGTAGGTGCACCTGTCACTCTGTGCAGGCCACCCCTCCCCATGTCTTTGTTTAGGGGTAAACCCACCACTCCATGTAGGACACCCCTATTTGTTGAGACGTTATATGGTTCAGAAGTTAGATGGTACCGTTTATTTTGTTTTTATCCTATTGCTGTAAAGGGATCCACTGTGTTTGTCCCATGCTGTTTTGAATTCCGTAACCGTGTTTGCCCCCACCACTTCCTTCGGGAGGGTATTCCAAGCATCCACCACCCTTTCAGTGAACAAATATTTCCTGATATTGCCCTTCAATTTACCACCTTGCAGCTTCATGTTATGCCCTCTAGTTTTACAGCTTCGCCGTCTTTGGAAGAGGTTTGTTTGTTCATCATTTCTCTTTAAGTATGAAGGGGTAGAAAGCCTGATCCCTCTAGATCAGTGGTTCTCAACCTTTTTTGTATCATGACCCCCTTTTACCATTGGTCAACTTGTGGTGACCTCCAATGATAAAATCAAATGCATCTCTCTTCCTTTACCATTAACGCATTGTCGCTGTAATCATTTGTTGAATTATTAATATATTATAGGCCTTTGCAATATGTTTTTATTTATAAAATGTACTTATTTAAATCACAATAATTAATCACAGTAACGTAACAATATTTGATTTCAAAATTATGATTTTGTAGTCAAATCGCTAATATGAAATTTATTTTTTTCTACCTTTGTTGTCTGACCAATTTATTCTCTGATCATGCTGGTCCCGATCTGAGGCTTCTGCTTTCCTGTCTTCTCTTAGCTCTTTCTGTGGTCTATGGTCCATCTGCCATTTCTTATCTCCTTTTGTTTTCTTCACTTCTTTCCATCAGCCTATTTCCAGTCCCAGTAACCCTCCCCAGTATCAGCCCCTTTCCAGTACTCACTCTCAATACCTTCCAATGTCAACTTGCATTCCCATGACTGCCACTGGTGTCCATTCCCTTCCAGTCCCCCTCCTTCCCCACTGACCAGTCCCTTCTAGTACAAATACCATGAAAGCCCCTCTCAGATCCACTCCCTTCCAGTTCCATTCTCCCATCCCCTCGTATCAGCCCATTTGTAGCCTTAGCCCCCAGTTTTCTTCCAGGTCCAGCAGCTCTATCCTCCCCTCCCCACAATCAGCCCATTCCCAGTCAAAGCCCCCCAATCAGCTCGCTTCCAGTGCTAGTCCCCCCTCAACCCCATTACCAGTACTAGCCTCCCCAATCAGCCCAATACCAGTTCTACCCCCCCCATCAGCTCATTACCAGTCCTAGCCTCCCCTAATCAGCTCATTTTCAGTGCTAGTCCCCCTCAACCCCATTACCAGTGCTAGCCTCCCCTAATCAGCTCATTTCCAGTGCTAGTCCCACCTCAACCCCATTATCAGTGCTAGGCTCCCCTAATCAGCCCATTACCAGTCCTAGCCTCCTCATCAGCTCATTTCCAATGCTAGCCCCCCATCAGTCCATTACCAGTCCTACCCCCCTATCAGCACATTACCAGTCCCAACCCCCCTTGATCAGTCTATTCCCAGTCCTAGCTTTCCCCAATCAACCCATTACCAGTCCTAGCCCCTCCCCCATCTGTCCATTATAATCCTAACCCACACTGTCTCCCCCCTCTGTCCAGCATTTATCCCCCATCTGTCCAGTATGTCCCCCTGTCTCTTCCCTTTGTCCATGTCAGCCCCCCTCCCTCCATGTCCACCCCCCCCCCGTCCATGTCAGCCCCCTCCATCCATCCCTCCCTCCATCTCTCCATGTCAGCCACCCCTCCCTCCATCTCAGCCCTCCCCTCCCTCCATCCATGTCAGCCCCCCTCTCTCCAAGTCAGCCCTCCCTCCCCCTGTCCATGTCAGCCCCCCTCCATCCATCCCTCCATGTCAGCCCCCCTCTGTCCATGTCAGCCCCCTCCCTCCATCAGTCAGCCCTCTCTCCCTCCCTGTCAACCCCCTCTCTCCCTCCCTGTCAACCCCCCTCCATCCATGTCGGCCCCCTCCCTCCTTCCATGTCGGCCCCCTCCCTCCATCCATGTCAGCCCCCTCCCTCCATGTTGGCCCCTCCCTCCTTCCCTCATGTCATCCCTGTTGCAGGTTCCCTGCCCCCTCCTCCCCTCTCCCTGTCTGCCTGCTACTGCCCTGTTCTTCTGCAGCCGCGGCTTCCTACCTCTTAGGGAACAGCGGCTGAGCCCGTGAAACCATTGTGGAGCCTTTGTCTCTCGATGGGCGCTGTACAGCATTGTCCCGCCTCCAAAGGAAGTGGTAAACAACTTCCTTTGGAGGCGGGACAAAGCTGCACAGAGCCCATCGAGAGACAGGAAGGCTCCACAACGGTTTTTCAGGCATAGCCGCAGTTCCCTAATAGACAGGGAGCCGCAGCTGCATTAGAAGGGAGGCGGTGGGTTTGCTGCTGCCAAGAAGTGGACTCGGCAGCGGCAGCAACTTGTGTGCTTTTTTAAATGTTTTTTTTAACGGCAGAGTGAGGTGACCCCTGCTAAATCCTGTGGCGACCCCCATGGGGGTCGCGACCCACAGGTTGAGAACTGCTGCCCTAGATGAAATCTACCATTGCGGGCATAGTGTGTGCCACAAGGTCCTAATATGCCAAATCAGACAGCTTTTGCTGAGGGGAGAGAAGCGCGGTCCATCTGTAACATTCCCAACAAGCTATAGGGGAACACAAATTCTCCAGGACCAAGCAGGAAGTCGGTCCTCACATATGGGTGACGTCGGCGCCGACGGAGCCCCCATGTGGAGCATTTCCCCAGCTTTCAGAGAAAGCCTTTGGGAATGCAGCCATGCATGCGCGGTCCCCTTTCCGCCCAAAGGTGCCATCTTGCTCAGTCTTCTTTTTTCTGCGGAGCCCTACGGACATGTGTCCTTGTCACCTGTAGAAAAGGTGGATTTTTCTGCGTTGAGTCGAGCTTTTTCTTCGGTTCGATGTCGGTTCCCTTTCCCGCCTGGACTCGGTACAACGGTGCCGAGCCCGGATCTCTCTTTTCGGTTTTTGTCCTTCGAGACTGTGTTTGCGCCAGTTTTTCTTTTCCCTGACAGCCCGATTTTTTGATCTTGCATGGGCCCTTTTTCCCCCCATGGCTGCCAGTGGCTTTAAGAAGTGTGATCGGTGCAAGAAACTGATGTGTCTCACCGACACACACGACTGCTGCCTGGGGCCTGACCATGATCGCAAGGTTTGTAGTCCCTGTGGCAAAATGTCCTCGAAGGCATTGCGGAGCCGTCAGCACCAGCGTGAGAGGATCTTCTCCGATTCTGCGTCTGGACAGGTCCGGACTTCGTCAGAGGCCTCGACGTCTCGGGAGTCTGACCCCGAGCATCGTCGGGGCTCCTCTGAGCAGGAGTCCCCCTCGAGGGAGCACCGAAGGAAGAAAAAACCCGTGAGGGCGGCATCGGTGGACGCTCTTGGTCCCTCGAGGGCCAGGTCGCATAGCCCCGATTGCCGTCCCGGGTCTTCAGAGTCGGAGAGGCCTGCAAAGCATCCTCGTGTAGAGTCGGAGGCCCCGAGTCACGTGAGTACTGTAGTACTCGTGGACTCTCCTCCGGGGGAGCCGACATCGGGCCCGACGCCATTGGGGCCCGAGTCGGAGGCTGCTGGGTCTCCTGAGCTCGGACTCAGGTTGACAGCCTTGGAGAGAAGATTGTCTGCCTTCATGGAGCAGCAGCGGGTGCTGAAAGCCAGTCTCACCGGTGCATCTGCCCCGACCACCGGGACCTCAATGTCCAAGTTGACCCCGGAGGCCGAGCCAATCCTCTAGACCATGTGAATTCGAGTCGATCCTCGGCCAAGGTCACCCTCGGCCTCCCGTTTGGGATTGAGATCGTCGACACCGGTACCCTCTGCGTTGGGGTGATGGTGTCAGTGCCCGCCCACTTGGAGCCACTCGATTCCTCCTCGGAGGTATCGGCGTGAGAAACTGAGGAAGAGGAGTCCACGGACACCTTCCGGACTCGGTGCGTCCCTTCGGACTCACTGGGGTCCGAGCCTCGGACACGGTCCCCCCCTGGAGGATACCTGGTTCTCGGACTTCGTACAGGACATGGCCAAAGCCATGGCCTTCCCTGCGGACCCTGAGGAGGAGCCTCGAGCCGAGGAGCTCGAGGCCCTGCAGTATGACTCTCCTCCCAAGGAGGCCTTTACTGTACCGGTTCCTCCGATGCTGGAGCGGTTGCTCTTCTGCATGAGGGAGGCGCCTGCCTCGATGCCGGTGTTAAGCAAGCGGGTCGATTCCATCTATCGAGTCCGCAAGAGCCCCGGGTTCCAAAAGGCACAGCTACCGCACCATTCCATGGTTGTGGAATCGGCCATGCATCGCCTGAAGAGTCAGAAGATGCACTCCTCGGTGCCTCCCAGCAGGGAAGCCCAGAACCTGGATGCCCTCAGTAGAAAGTGCTTCCAGGGCTCTATGCTTGCTTTCCGCGTCCAGACCTACTAGCTGTACATGGGCATGTATCTTTGAGACCCGACAAAGGAGATTGCCGGGTTCTCAGCTGGTTTGTCCGAGGAACCCTTGCAGAGGTTCAAGGCCTTGTCTTCTGGAATTCGAGAGTGCTCGAAGTTTATCTCTCAAGCAGCCTATGATGGATTTGAGGCCTCGGCCCAAGTAGCAGGGGCCGGCATCGGTGCACGCCGCCAGGCCTGGCTACAATCCTCGGACCTTGAGCCATGGGTACAGGACAAGTTGGTCGATGTCCCTTGTCAAGGTGAAAACCTCTTTGGCAAGCCCATGGCCGAAAAGGCTGCAGAACTCAAGACAGAGACTCTTACCCAGACAAGGCTGTCCAGGAAAACCTCTGCCCCTTCTCAGAAGAAGGGGGGCTCGGGGAAAAAGACCTTTTACCCGAGGAGGACCACTGCCTACATAACCTACCCTCACTACCAGGCCTCTGCAGCTCCCCAACAGGGTCAGCAGGCCAAGGGGCAGGGTCATGGGCCCTATAGGCAGAAGGCTCCCAAGCCTCCTACTCTGTCTCCTGCTCAGCAGGGAGGGGGTTTTTGACTATGCCAGCATAGCCTCTCCTCCTCCTCCAGGGCACAGGAGGTTGGCTGACCCTGTACGCAGACAGGTGGCCAGCCATCACAGGGGATACTTGGGTGTTAAGCATCATCGAAAGGGACTATCTGCTCCACTTCACCCAGATACCCCCCTCCTACTTTCCAGGGGAGCCTCCAAGACCCCCTCTGCACAGAAACTTACTCCTTCAGGAGTTGGTAGGTCTGCTACAGGACTAGGCGGTGGAACTGGTGCCTCACCACCTGGAAGGGCACGGCTTGTACTCACGGTACTTCCTGGTACCAAAGCGAATAGGAGGCCTCAGACCCATCCTAGACCTGAGAAATCTTAACACGTTCCTGGAGAGGGAAAAGTTCAAGATGCTTACCCTTGGAATCTTACTGCCCTACCTCCAGCAGGGAGATTGGCTATGCTCCTTAGACCTGAAGGATGCTTATACTCACATCCTCATCCATCCAAGTCACAGACGATACCTCAGATTTGTGGTGGGAGGGAAACACTTCCAGTACAGAGTGCTTCCCTTTGGCCTCACCTCCGCCCCCAGGGTTTTTAGAAAATGCCTGGCGGTGGTTGCGGTCTACCTCAGGAACCAGGGGATCTTTGTGTTCCCTTACCTGGACAACTGGCTTATCAGGGGCCAGTCTCCACAAGAGGCCAGGCAGGCCACCTTCAGAACCATATCCCTGCTTCAGCACCTGGGGTTCGTTATAAACTTCCCAAAGTCCACTTTAGTCCCCTCACAGGACGTGGAGTTCATAGGGGCAAGGTTGGATACCATCCATGCAAAGGCCTATTTGCCTGTGGACAGAGCTCACAGGCTGATGAAGTTGGCCGGCCAGTTTCAGGAGACCTCTCTGGTCTCTGCCAGACACTTCCTCTGGCTCTTAGGCCACATGGCTTCCACAGTGCATGTCATCCCAAATGCCTGTCTGCACATGAGGCCGGCTCAGTGGTGCCTCAGGGCGCAGTGGGTACAAGCCACAGGGAAATTGTCAGACAGGATAAAGGTGTCCAAACTATTGGTGGACTCCTTATGCTGGTGGAGGCATCTCCCAAACCTGGTCGGGGAGTTCCTTTTCGGGCCTCCCCATACACTCAGGTACTGATGACCGATGCTTCCCTGCAAGGCTGGGGGGCACATTGCCAGGGGACCTGCACCCAAGGCCTGTGGTCTCCGTGGGAGGCCGCCCAGCAGATCAACCTGTTGGAATTGAGAGCCATTTGACTAGCCTTACGGACTTTCTCTCGGGTCCTCTCTCACCAGTCTGTCCTAGTTCAGACGGACAACCAGGTGGTTATGTTCTACATCAACAAGCAGGGCGGCACAGGATCCCGACTCCTGTGCCTGGAAGCACAGGCTCTCTGCTCCTGGGCGATCAATCACGGCATGACCCTCAGGGCGGTCTACCTCCCAGGCCAGGAAAACTACCTGGCGGACAGGCTAAGCAGACTCCTGCAGCCTCACGAGTGGCAGTTGGATCCTCGGGTAGTCCAACAGATCGTTCTGAAGTGGGGACTTCCAACCATGGATCTTTTTGCCAGTCTGCTGAACAGGCAACTACCCAGGTTCTGTTCCAGACAACCGCATCCCTTGAGGGCAGCGGCAGATGCATTCCTGATCCCCTGGTCAGAGGGCCTGCTGTATGCGTTTCCTCCCACAACTCTGATGGCCCGGACTCTATTCAAAGCCCAGCAGGACTGAGCCACGGTGATCCTGATAGCCCCCAGGTGGCCTAGGCAGCCATAGTTCCCTCTTCTTCTGCAGTTGGCAGTGGATACTCCCCTTCCTCTGGGGCTGCAACCCGAACTTCTGACTCAGGATCAGGGGTCCCTCTTGCATCCCAACCTCAAATCCCTCAATTTGATGGCCTGGCTGCTGAAAGGGTAGTCCTGGCTCCCTTGCTCCCACCTAAGGAGGTTGAGGAGGTGGTGTTGGCCTCCAGGAAGCATTCCACTAGGAAGGCCTATGCTCTGAAGTGGCGTAGGTTTTCAACTTGGTGTTCTCAACAGCAGGAGGATCCCTTCTCCTGCTCGATCCAGGTGGTGCTGCAATACCTGCTCCACCTGTCCAACCTGGGACTTCAGTCCAACTCTGTCCGGGTCCACCTCAGTGCCCTTTCAGCTCACAACTTGCCGGTGGATGGACAACCCCTTTCGGGCCACCCTCTGGTGTCTCGCTTCTTCAGAGGCCTGCTTCTGCTCAAGCCTCCTATTCGTCCACCGGCCACTGAGTGGGATCTCAATGTGGTCTTGCAGCAACTGACTCGCCCACCTTTTGAGCCGATGGCTACCTGCCACTTAACGTTTCCTATCATGGAAGGTGCTGTTCCTCGTGGCACTCACCTCGGCTAGGCGTGTGAGTGAGCTTCAGGCCCTGGTCTCCAATAGACCATATACCAGGTTCTATAAGAACAGGGTAGTCTTGAGGACTCATCCTAAGTTCCTTCCTAAGGTAGTCTCCTCCTTCCACCTTAACCAGGAGGTGGTGCTTCCGACGTTCTTTCCCAGGCCGCACGCCAGTAGGGCCGAAACTGTCTTGCATACCCTGGATTGTAGAAGGACGCTGTCCTTTTACCTAGAACGTATGCAGGGACATAGAAGGGCTTCTCAGCTCTTCATTTCCTTTGACCCTAATAAATTGGGGTTGCCTGTCACTTAAGCGTACGTTGTCCATCTGGGTGGCGGACTGTATCGCCTGGGCGTACAGGGCAGCCGGCCTCTCCCTGGAGGGTCGAGTCATGGCCCATCGGGTCAGGGCGAAGGCTGCATCAGTAGCTCACTTCCGCTCTGTTCCGTTGGCAGATATCTGCCGGGCCGCTACTTGGTCTTCAAGCCAGACTTTTGCGGACCATTACTGCCTCGAGAGGGAGTCCCGTAGGGACAGTGCATTCGGGCAAGCAGTACTCCGTAATCTCTTTGAGGTTTAGGCAACTCCTACCCTCCGGCCCTGGTGTTGGGCTACCGTTCAGGTGTGGTCTCAGAAGATTCTCTCACTGTTGCTGAGGCTCTAGAGGGAGCTCTATTTTTCAGCCTGGGTTCTTGGTAGCCCAGAGCTAGGGAGTCACCCATATGTGAGGACTGACTTCCTGCTTGGTCCTGGAGAAAGCGTAGTTACTAACCTGTAACAGATGTTCTCCAGGAGCAGCAGGAATCAGTCATCACGACCCTCCCTCCTCCCCTTGGAGTTGCAGTGTATATAGTTTATTTTCTTTTTCATGCTGTCTTTTAGCTATGTCATTTGACTGAGCAAGATGGCACCTTTGGGCGGGAAGGGGACCGCGCATGCGTGGCTGCATTCCCAAAGGCTTTCTTTGAAAGCTGGGGAAATGCTCTGCATGGGGGCTCTGTCGACGCCGACGTCACCCATATGTGAGGACAGATTCCTGCTGCTCCTGGCGAACACCTGTTACAGGTGAGTAACTATGCTTTCCTCCTCAAACCTCAGTGGCATGTGCATTTTACTAAACCCTTACCAGTCTCTATATAGAGTTTTAAACTGAAAGATGAAATATATTTTTGTAGCACAAGAGGCCAGTGATTTAGGCAGAAGTTTGGATGTATTAAAATGGGAATACTATGAGGTCAATATTGATCTCCAGGAACAAGCAAGAATGTAGTCTTCACATATGGGTAACGTCAATACCGACAGAGCCCGTGTGGAAATGCTCCCCAGCGTCCAATAGGAAAGCTTTTGGGAGCATCCCACTGTGCCTGCGTAGCTGCCTTCCCGCCTTTCCAGCTCTCCCTCCTCAGTTCTTCGTTTTCTGCAGAGCCAACAAGAAGCAATTCCTGTCTCCGCAGAAAATGTATTATTTCTTATTTTTTCATGGTCATGTCTGCCTTCCCATTGATGCTGGTATCGACCCCCATCGGTTCTTACTTTAAAAAAAAAAAATAAAAAATAAAAAATATATATGTATCTGTGAGGGAAGGGATTCTTCCTTCCTTCAGGCACACCAATGCCATCTTAGGCTTAGGCTTTCTCTTTTGTCCCAAACAAAATGGAAAAACCATCCAGTGGTTTTAAGAAGTGTTCTAAATGTGACAGCACCATTTCGTCCACAGACATCCATGACTGGTGCCTAAAATGCTTTGGACCAGATCATCTACCGTCAGAATGTCCTCTTTGTAGGAAGATGACGAAGAGAGGCTTATAGAACCGAGCTGCAAAGCTAGGCACCCTCTTTGCCTCCGATGCAGTATCTTTAGCATCAATGTCATCGAGAACTTCATCTTCCTCCCAAGGATCTCAGCTATCAAAACCTAGGTCTTTTTCGAAGACCAGCTGGCCTTCCAAGGGTAGATCTCCTCCTAAGTATTGAGATGCCTCAGGCGTTGCCCTGGAGGGGGGGCACATCGGCCAAACAACCCTGGTGGGAGGTCCTTGCCCCCAAAGCCTTAATGGGGTCCCATGATGCTCCCGAGGCCTTCACCTCTGGAGAGCTCCTGGTGCCATGCTCAGAGATCGTGGCCTGCAATTCCGGTACCAATACCCAGGCATTGGTAAGCTCCAGAGATAAATGTATCCTGGCTATTGAGCGGAGTTTGCGACCTTACTGACGGTCTCCGTGCCGGTAAAGCCTTTACAGTCGATCCCTCAGGCTCCAGTACCGACACAGCCTCCATCGACTTTTTTGCCACTCACCACACTACCGCCTATACTGGTCCTCAAATTTGTTTCCGGTACCAAAGTTCCGGTATCGAAGTTCCAGTACCGCAAGTTTCAGCTACCGTTTTCAATCGGTATCAAGTACGGGCAGAGCGGGAACATCCTGCCTGTCGACGCTTCAAGTCGTCGGACTCCGATTTATCGGACAATGAATCGGCCAATACCTGGGACATGAGAACTCTCCCAGAAGATCCATCTCCATCTCCACAATGTCGCATGTCCCCTCCGGAGGACATGTCTTTCCAAGACTTTATTTGCGATGTTGCTTGGGGTCTGTCCATAATGGTGACTTCGGAGGAGCCTAGGGCTGAAGAACTTGAAATTCTTCAGTACTCTACAGCTCCGAAGGAAGCTGCTTCTCTCCCTATACATCGCATACGTCATAACTTTATGCTTCGTATGTGGGAGACACCCTTACCATTTCTCCACATACCTGATGACTCAATACCGGGTACCGGAGTGTCCCGGTTTTCAAAAGATGCAGGTACCACACCATTCCATGGTGGTGGAATCGGCAGTGCGTTGAATAAAGAGTGCTAAGACACATTCCTCGAACCTCTAGGTAGGAAATCGAGAACCCTTGATGCCTTTGGTCGACGTTGTTTTCAGGCCTCCATGTTATCGGCCAGGATCAGCTCCTACATACTCTATAATGGGTATGTTCCTTAGAGAGGTCACCAAGGATGTAGAGTTAATGGCTCCTTCTCTCTGACAAGAGAGCAGATTATCTCATCCTTGTGAAACATGCTCAAAATGTTTCAAAGTTTTTAACAGGGCAACTTTTGACTGTTTTGAGTGCATCAGCAGAACTTCATCTATCTGCTTCGATACACGCAGGATTGCTTGGCTCCAAGCATCAAATCTTGAACAATGGGTTTAGGATAAACTGGGTAATAATCCTTACACCGGTGAAAACCTTTTTGGCAAGGATTGGCAGGAGAAGGCCTCTCAGTTGGAATCCAAGAACACCACTCTTAATAGGCTATCTAGATCTACTGCCAACCCAGCTAGGAAAAAAGCAGCAAAGAAAGCTTTTTTTCAATACAAAGAAGTATTACTACCCTTGCTGCACCGTGTCCTCAGAAGGGGCAGCAACCATCAAAACAGTGAAAGAAGGCTCAGACTCCTAAGTCACAGCCACCTCAACAAACCCAGCCTCCTCTGGGTCTTTGACTCCTTTCTGGAGAACATAGCTGCTCTCCCTCTGGAAATTTCAAATCCCACTCTCATTCCCGGCAGACTTTGCCACTTTGCTCACAGGTGGTATCTTATCACATCAGAGCAGTGGACACTGTCCATAGTACGGGAGTGATACAAGCTTCATCTACAAAGACTACCGCCCCCCCTCCCCCCCCCCCCCCCCGGACTCCTCCAAGAGAGTTCCACTCTCAGCCTCCTCTCACTGCTCTGTTGTTGCATGAGGTCACCTCCCTCCTCCTTCGGGGCGCAATAGAGGTTCCTCTATCCCAGCAGGGAATGGGCTTTTATTCTCCGTACTTCCTCATTCCAAAAAAATCAGGAGTATACCGGCCCATTCTGGACCTCAGAAAACTGAAGAAATACCTGCTAAGGGAGAAATTTAAAATGATCTTCCTAGGCACCCTTCTCCCCTATCTCCAGAGTCAGGATTGGCTCTGTTCTCTAGATCTAAAGGAGGCATATACTCGCATACTTATTCACACACAGCACAGAAAGTTCCTGCGCTTCATGTTTTAGGGGAGACATTACCAATACAGAGTCCTGCCTTTCAGCCTGGCCTCTGCCCCAAGAATTTTCACAAAGTGCATGGTGGTAGTAGCTGCATTCCTATGGACTCTTGTGATATTTGTCTTCCCTTACTTAGACGACTGGCTCATTCGAGCAAACGCCTCTCTAGAGGCCAGTCTTTCCCTCTCGCGCACCAAGCAAGTGCTGCAACACTTGGGATTTGTAATAATTCTTCCAAAGTCTCAACTCGCTCCCTCTCAAACTCCAGAGTTTATAGGGGCGCTGTGTTACCTCAGCCATCAAAGGCATTTCTGCCTCAGCTCTGCTGCAGACAATGCAATCAATTAGCATCTCAAACATATCTCAAGAAATTTCTCACTGCTCGAGAACTACTACAATTTCTGGGTCATATGGCATCAACAGTGCATGTTGTCCCATATGCTTGTCTACATATGCGTGCAGCTCAATGGACATTGGCTTCCCAGTGATCTCAGGCATCCAGTCGCCTGGAAGACAAAATAGTCTCTATCCACCTAATCTCGTCTCTCCAGTGTTGGCAATCCCTGGGAAAACCTCTTGGTAGGGTCACCTTTTCAGATGCCAGCCCATAGATGTACCCTGATGACAGCTGTGTCCAAATTGGGCAGGGGAGCTCATCTGGACAATCTTTCCACTCAGGGGCTTTGGTCTCATCAGGAGTCACAACTTCACATAAATCTGCTGGAACTCAGAGCAGTTCGCAATGCTCTCAAAGTCTTCCAGGACCATCTTTGATTCTGCACAGTTCTAGTCCAGACAGACAATCAAATAGCCATGTTCTACTTGAACAAGCAGGGTGAAACAGGCTCTTGGACCCTCTGCAGCGAGGCCCTGCATATGTGGTCTCTTGCCATTCAGCATCACATTCACCTACGTGCGGTGTATCTTTCCGGCAAACACAATGTCTTGGCAGACAAACTCAGTAGAGTCCTTCTACCCCACGAGTGGTCTCTCCATGCAGACAAGGTTGCCCACATCTTTCAGATGTGGGGAACCCCAGAGATAGACATATTTGCAAGTCCTCAGAACGCCAAGCTTCCACACTTCTGCTCCAGGACTCCTGCACTGGACAGCCATCAGTTGGGTGCTTTTCACCTCCACTGGGGTCAGAACTTCCTATATGCCTTACCTCCCATTCCCCTCATTCCCAAGACACTGTTCAAACTCCAGAGGGACACGAGCTACATGATCATTATAGCCCCATGCTGGCCACGACAACCCTGGTATCCTCTCCTCCTACGTCTGTCTCGGGCTCAACCTGTAGATCTGGGGTCGGCTCCAGATCTCCTCTCTCCATACCAACCCACAGTCCCTCCATCTTACAGGACATTAACCTCTTTCAGCAGGTTAAGGATATCCTATTAGCTTCCAGGAAGCCTTCCATCAGATGTTCCTATGTCTTCAAGTGGCGTAGATTCTCTCTCTGGTGTTCGCAGGAGGCGCTTAACCCCTTCTCAGGTCTGGTGGATGCATTTCTTGAGTATCTTCTCCACCTGTCTTCTTCTGGACTTAAAACCAATTCTGTAAAAGTACACCTAAGTGCAATTGTGGCCTCTCACATGCCCTTAGATGGTCACCCCATTTCTTCTCAGCCGCTTGTACCACGCTTCATGAGGGGTCTTCTATTAACCAAGCCTCCCATTAAGCCCCCTCCAGTGACATGGGATCTCAACGTTGTTCTAGGACAGCTTCTCCAGCTGCCCTTTGAACCTCTAGTCACTACTTCTCTGAAGTTTCTCACATGGAAGATCATCTTCCTTATTGCTCTCACCTCAGCGAGACACAAGCTTAGGTTACTGACCCTCCTTATACACAATTCCACCATGATAAGATAGTCCTTAAGACTCATACTCACTTTATGCCAAAGGTGGTCTTGCTCTTCCATTTAAACCAATCAGTCTATCTTCCTGGGTTTTTTTCCCCTAGACCTCATTCCTCTAGGGCAGAGGCAACCCTTCACACTCTGGACTGCAAACGGGCCTTGGCCTTTTATCTCCAGAGAAATCGGGAACACAGAAAAGCTTCCCAACTTTATCGCCTTTGACTAGAGTCACCTGGGCTTGCCAGTGTCCAAGCGAACTCTCTCTAGATGGATAACGGATTGCATATCCTGTGCTTATGAAGGTGCAGGACTCTGTCTCAAGGGTTATGTCACCGCACATAATGTTCGAGCCATGGCAGCCTCCATGGCGAATCTACGCTCTGTAGCTATCGATGAGATATACAAAGCAGCAACTTAGTCTTCTGTCCATACTTCTGCTGCTCACTATTGCCTGGACAAGGACTCCTATCAGGATGCCTTGTTTGGCCAAGTTGATCTAAGTCTGAAAGAGATGCTGGAGAACAACTCCTATCCTCTGTCCTGGGTTTCAATACCAGACATCCTTGAAGGATGCATGACCTGCTTAGTTGTGCCTGTAATCCACAGCTCACCCGGAGGTCATCTCTCTGGCATCTTCGAGCTAGGGCATCCCATATTTGAAGACCACATTACTGCTTGTCCCTGGAGATAGCGTAGTTACTCACCTTTAACAGGTGATCTCCGGAAACAGCAGGAATTTAGTCTTCACAACCTGCTCCCCTCCCCTAGGAGTTGTAGGTCATCGTCTTTTCTCCTTCTCTCCTTTTATCTCAGCTACAAACTTGAGGAGGGAGAGCTGGAAAAGCAGGAAGGCAGCGACGCAGGTGCAGTAGGATGCTCCCAAAAGCTTTCCTATTGGATGCTGGGGAGCATTCCTGTGTGGGCTCCATCGGTACTGACTGTAATCTTCCGAAATGTAATCTTCTGGTCTACTCTCTGTTTGGTCCTGGGTTAATTTCACAGAGACAGTAGGGTAAGCAGCACAAATAAGACAACCAAACAGGTGTGGCTTGGAAAAAGGGTTTTATATAGAAATAGGCTTATTACAAAGTTACAGAACAGAGGTAGGAGGTTGTTAGAAAGCGGCTTCAGTTTACTTCAATGAATCTGTGTGTGAGAGAGAGAGGTAACAAAATGTGGGTCAGAGCCTCATAGTAAGAAGAATAGGGAGAGACGTGGGTGTCAGAGCCTCATGGCAAGGTGTGTCCGATGAAAATAGGAAGAGAAAGAGGAAGTATTTCTGTCCTTTATAGTGAATTTTCTCTAGCACCTCCCTTTGAGGTCTGCTATTCTTGATTTAGCAAGGAGGGGCTGCAGACCAATCTCATTAGGCCCGGAGACTGACATCACCAGGGGGTCAGAGTTAATCTCATCTTGTAAACTACCCTTATTAAGTTTTGAGACTGACATCACCAGAGTAACAAAGCTGCTTGAAATCCAAGGTCTGGGAACAGCCATGACACCTATGCTAGGCATAATGTCCTGCTGGTGTATGCTGACATCTCCCACACCTTTTTTTTTTTATTTATTATTTGTGCCTGGAAATGGTGGAAGCAAACCTGTGGTACCTGTCCCAGCTGCCATTACATGATAGTAGGCAGCTTGTCTAATATCTCCTGTATTAAATACCTTGCTATGTCTAGCAGGTCCCCTGTCCTGCACAGTACTGTCTCTAGTGTTCTAGAGATAAACAAGTCCCCTTATGAGTCCAAACCTCGTGTCTTAGGTAGGGCAGCCACTACTGGGGGGGGGGGGGGACCCAATATGCTACCTCCGTGCCCGTCTTAGAGAGAGTGAACAGTGCATAAGGACTGCAGGAATTTTTGAGGAGGTTAAAGCCGAAAGGTACCAGGATGCTATGAGTGAGGATAGGAAGCAATACTAGACTGCAGCTGACTCTGGTATTCAGTGTAATAGGAAATGCCAAATTAGCAGGCCAAATGAGCCTGGACGTAGGGGTAGATGCTGGAGAAATTCAGTGTAACTACCTTAAAATATTGTTGTTCTGTAGGACATGTGCTGCAAGGATATGTACATTTGTTTCATTTTATAACAGGAAAATTATGATAATGCATAGCAATATTTGTACAGCAGTTAAAATAATAGGGTGAATAAAAACATTAAAGACATAATCAGCAGTAGGTGAGTAACCAAATAACAATTCCCACACAGACACATGAGCATCTTGTAGCAAGTGTCCAACAATTTGTTGAATGTGTCCATTCTCATAAGCGATGGTGTGATTCACTTCAGTGGATGTTGTTTTAAGATGATCAATATAGGCATGGAGTTCTGTAAAGTTGAGCAGTTTATGTAGTGTCTCTTCTCCCATGCCGTGGTAAGGGATGCACAGCATATGAGATAAAGTCTGGAATGTCCATAGAGTCATTGGTAACCAGCGGTGTGGAATAAGTTGTCCTGTTAATGGTGATGGAGACCAGTGGTGTATGACTGCACCAGGTATAGTTTGGTAAATAGTTTGAACTGTACAACAAAGTGTTCTTGGGAAGGCGAATGTCATGCATTCTGGGGAAAGAACAGATAAAAACAAAAGTGTCCAGCTCCAAGGTAATACAAACTGTGTGAGGTAGTCAGGGAATATGAGAGCTTAACAGTCAGGGAGCAAGAGGAGGAATTGTTCCAGCAGGAGGTGTCAGCCTCTTTAAACTGGTGAGGTTGACACTTGAACTGAAATGTAGTCTGCTCACACAAACTGGGGTCCATTGGCTTGAATGAAATCCAGGTGTCGTCCAATGGCTGCATCCATGTGAGATGGTCCACAGGATACATAAGCATATTATCAAACTGCACCCCAATATTAACAATAGGATAAATAACTGTGTGTTGTCCTGACCATGGGATCAAAGTACAGATAGAGCAGCCTTGTGGTGAACAAATGGGAACACTAACTGTCCACCAAGCAAGGTGAGCTATAGCAAATTCAGGTATTTTGGTACTAGCCATATGGATGAGAGATGGTGGCCAGTGTCCTAACTTAGCAGTGATCAGAATTTCCTTTAGTATAGTAATAAGCTCGATCTGTACTTGATCACAGGCAAGAGCCCAGGAAATGTTCTTTCCCAATCTATATTCTGCATGTGCTAAAGTAACAATTTTCTGTTCTATAATGGGAGATATAAGAGCAAAGGTATCTACAACTACATTGGACAGTTTAGAGGAAGCTTCATTAATGATATGTTGTGAGGTAAAACCATCAGCAGCATGCTGAGCAGTGGATCCCATTTTATTACAGAGCACCTCTATATCAATTATATTAAGGGCGCCCAGTGCAGTCCATGTGCCACCTAAAATTGTATCAATTAATTCACGCTTGTGTCGAAATTGCTTGGCTCGGGGTGTTACTGACTGCATATCAAACCAAGTATTGAGCATTTGTATGTGGTTGGCAACAAACTGAGAGCAATTTGGATATTTGTGAGTAACTAGAAACGATTTGGGAAATAGATGCCAAGTAAGAAAATGGTATTCCACATCATATAAAACATCGTGTGGTGCATATTAGAAAGGTAGAGTACAGGAGGAGCAGAAGTGGTGGGATGAGGGGTGGTAGGTAAACAAGATACACCCAAAAGAAATGAAGTCTCAGTGATGTGCTGTTGATCACTCACAACCCATATATAAGTTATTTTCCAGGTACCTCTGTCCTGACAGGAAATATTGTACAAAATCAAGGCAGGGAAACCTAGAAAGTAATGTTCTGGAGGTGCCCTCAATTCTTGTGTCCTTTCTAGAGAAGTGGAAACTGGTGGCTCCCACTGTACTTGAGTGATGTTTAATGAATAGAACACTGGCTTGTCCTGTACGGAACAGAAACTCAGGATGACCAGATCCTTTCCTTCCGGGAAAGGTGGGGGTATTTCTTGATAGCGATCTACACCATCTGTGGAGTTAGCCCAGCCAATAGTGCATATTCGGATGATAGTTCCTGTAATGAGACTGGGGTAGAAGAGAGCAGATACAAGAACAACAGGAAACCGAGACATAATAAAAGCTAACCTGTTTCACTCTACTAGGGAGTAAACTAGTGCTCCCCACTTATACTATTTACATAACTATTAAACACATGTCCAGTATATAGGACACAGCAACTATACAGCAGAAGTAAATGGTTACCATCCTCAAGCGACTTTTGTTTAGAAAGCAGCTGTCTGTGCTGTCTTCAGAAAGCAGCTGTCTGTGCTGTCTTCAGGTGGTATCTGAAAACAAAGACTGATAAAACACGTAAGCATAGGGCTGAGGTGGGCCTTAATTGTTTGATTCATTCTTTCTACCTGCCCTGCTGCCTGTGGATAGTATGGAATGTGGAGGAGTTGTTCTATGCCTAGAAAATCAAACAGTTCCTTGATCAGCTGAGAAACAAATGCCAGGACCATTATCAGAATCAATAGTCTTGGGAATGCCCCAGCGTGTAAAAAATTGAATAGTTAGGATTTCTGCAGTGGTTCGAGCAGTTTGATCTGGGACAGGGAATGCTTCTACCCAATGAGAAAAGGAATCGACAACAGTGAGCAAAAATCTATTTTTCCTAGCTGTTAATGGGAGAGGGCCCACATGATCTATTTGCAATCTCTCAAATGGGCCACAAGGAGGTGCTCTCATTAACTGTCCCCTTCTCTTTTTAGGTTGCCTCCCAAATGAAGCACAGATTACACAGGAGGAAACATGATCCTGTATATCATGTTTCATTTCTGGCCACCATACCAATCTATTGAGGATAGTCTGCATTTCTTCTTCTTTAGGGTGTCCCATCGGACCTGCACCATGAACCCAATGCATCCACTCTTTACCTCGAGCTCTAGGGATAGCTATAACCAAGCCTTCCTCTCTTTTTGCACATAGAATGTCTTTCTCTATAACGAGTGTGAGAAAGGGTGTGTGCTGATATAGATTATCTGGGGTGTCCTGCACAAGCTTCCTCAAATTGGAAAGCTCAGGGTCCTTTGTCTGCAATGCTACAAAGTTATCTGATCATAATCTGTGGAACGTGTAGCAATAGCAACCATGTGTGTCTGCTCATACCAGGGCCATATGAGGCCTACATGGCATGCTTCCTTGGCTAGTGAGTCTGCTAATGTGTTTCCTTTCACTAAAGGGCCTTTCTTCCTATGTGCCTTTACTTTAACTAAATGTACTCTCTGAAACTTCTCACTCAGTTCTTGTGCCATAGTCCACAGTGATGAATTTTTCACTGTGGACCCATCCGTAGATTTAAATTTATTTGCCAGCCACCAGGGTAACAGGGCAATGGTACTTTTAAAGACATAATCGGAATCTAAAATGATTTGTATCTCTGGGTGTCAATCCTGATATTGTTGCATACAAGCTACAAAAGCAGCCAGCTCACAGTACTGTGCTGACGCTGACCCACAGGAATACTGTCTCTGCAGTACCACTTGGTTATTTGGGTCCAATTGTACAATTGCAAAACCTGCTAGTCGCCTGCCTCCTTCACATTGGCTACTACCATCAATATATACTGTAGGAAGAAAAGGTGAAATTTTGTCTAGTCCCAGTTCCCTAAAGATCATGTGATTGGGGGCACTGGGTGAGGACTGACAGTCATGAGGTTGCCCCTCCAGTAAAATTCCAGCCACTTGCACGTTAGGTTCTTTCAACAATTCAAACTTTACATTCTGTGCTTGCAACATGAGAGTCCACTGGACTATTCTCTCAGTCCTAATCTTGCTACATGCTAACTTTCCCTCTACAATGAATTTGAGGGGGTGTGATGGCTGCATATGTATGTGGTTTGAGCACTAATGATGTATGTAAGTTTCTGCATAGCCGCATAGGAAGCCAGTACCTGTTTTTCACAGTTTCCCATTTTGAGTTCAGAAGAAGTGAGAACTCTGGAACAGAAGGCAATAGGGTGATCTACTCCTCCTAGGCATTATGTTAGAGCTGCACCTATACTGTTCTCTCCAACTACAGGGTACAGGAAAAAATGTTGTGTGTGATCTGGGTGTGCAAGAACAGGAGCAGAAGTCAGAATGTGCTTTAATTTAGTTACAGCTTCTGTATGTTCTTCCTCCCAAACATAATTTTTACTTTTTAGCAGGGAGTAAAGTGGAGCTGCCACTTCAGCATAATTGTGCATGAAGTCATGACAGAAACCAGTGAGCCCTAGAAATGACTGGAGTGATTTCTGATCCGTAGGAAGTGGAAGTTTCTGTATCAGCTCTATCCTCTGAGAATCTACGGATTTACCATCCTGGCCAATAGTAACCCCTAAAAAGGAAACCTGTGATTTGCAGTTGAGCCTTGGCAGGATTAACTTTAAGACCAGCTTGTAAGAGGGCTTTTAAAATGATTCCAGTGTACAGCTTCATTCTCAAACTGAATCAGAATGTCATCTACATACTGAATTATATTATTTCTGCAAGACAATAGTGACAGGGCTTCCTGCATGTATTTATGAAATATTGAGAGGGAATCCTTATATCCCTGTGGAAGCACAGTCCATGCATATTGTTTATTCAGCCACTGAAAGGCTGTTTTGTACTGGCATTCAAGGGCCAGGGGCAGACTCCAAAACACATTGGATATGTCTAAAACAGAGAAAAATTTACATTTGGGGTTCAGTTTAGAGATCATTTCAGGGTATGAGGCTACCACAGGCACTACAGGTTTTGAAACTTGATTCAGGGCATAGTGAGCCTGAAGGAACCCCCCAGTTTAACTATCGGCCAGGCTGGTGAATTGCATGTGGAAGAAATAGTTCTAATCAGACCCCTCTCCTCCAGTATCTTCACAATTTTAGTCACTGGTTCTATAGCCTGATGAGGTACTGGGTATTGCTTCTGTGGTGGAGGATCCTCGCCTTCCAACAGTATTTCTGTGTGCATTTTCCCACAATCTAACTTGTCTTGAGCCCAGACTGGAATATCAGCCACCTCTGAGGGAATTACACACAGATCATACTGCTGAGCTGTCTTGGTGCACTGAGTTGCTAACTGCATGGGAATGACTTCATGCACTAAAGTTTTAGAAGCCCTTGAGGTTCCTGAATACTGCCACAATTTAAGATTAGCCATATCCACCACCAAATTTAACTGGTTGAGAACATCAATTCCAATTATTTCTTTTGGTGTGTTCACTATAGTGGAGGCAGTGGTTTCTAACATTTCCTTGTTTTGTTCATTGTGCACAGGGATACCCCATTTAACTGGGATAGCCACACATTTGGAAGCTGTGTCATTAATTCCTTGAATTTCATAAATTTCCATATTTTTCTGATCTGCAGTGGGAGAAGCTCTGTTTGTAAAACTAATTCCAGCCCCTGTGTCAATCAAAGCTAATTTATCCTGACCCCCTATTCTACTGATAACATTGGGGCGTCCACAAGAGTCCAGTATCAAGGATGTTACAAGCCTTAAACTGTATTCTGGGCCTGTATCTGTTTCATCATCCAGAGGCTCTGGAATTGAGTCCTCTGCTGAGAGAACGGAGGCAGGCTGGGCTATGAAGGCTTGAGACATTTTGATATCTGAACCCAGGAGGTCAGGACACCCCTATGCACTAGCCTTGTGTTTGTCCTGTGCTGCTTGTAAGTCCTGTTTTAATTTATCTATTTCTATCTGCAGTAGGTGTTTGTCCTGTGCTGCTGGTAAGTCCCATTTTAATTTATCTATTTCTATCTGCAATAGGTGTTTGTCCTGTTCCCATTTAATTTTCTCCTTTTCTAATCCATCTGTCTGTGCTTTGATCTCTTGAAAGGGAATGTAACCTGAGGAATTTCTAAAAGTACCTCTGCTTTGTCCTCTCCAAGGTGTCTGTCCCCTGTATTCTTTGTCTGTGTTTTTTGTGTATTGGGAGGATCCCTCAGCTTGCCACTTCCGTGCTTCTGATACTGTTATGACCTGCGAGGGCTGGGTCTTCCAAACAGACCAAATTCTGAGCATTAAAGTATCAAAAGGGGTTGCTTTAGGGTCTTCAGAAAATAACAGAAGGTGTTTTGTAATCTCAGGGGATAGCAATTCTAATAAAAATGCCTTATGCGTGCTCTCCCCATAATCTTCTGCATTGGGCCAGGATTTCTGCTCATTAAGAACTGCTTTTAAAATCCAGGCTCTATATGCAAACTCTTCCAGTGTATCATTTGGTAGAGGTGAAATAATTTTAAATACTTGCATTGGGGAACAGTGAAATAGTTTCTCAATGCCCCTTTTAACCAACTGGTATGGGTGAGTGAAAGAGCCAACTTTATAATAGCGTGGCCCCAGAGCCAGATGCATAAGTCTATCAAAGTCCGATTGTTTTCTTCTGTATTTCCCTAGACCCCAGTTAATCAGAGTATCAGTGGCCCATTTGCACCATAATTTACATTAAAAGGCATAGGGCCAGTTTTCTCAACTATTCTTTCCATGTCCCTATCTTTTAAATTGTCCTGCAGCATCACTTTAACTGGTGCTCTGAGTTCAGTACTGGGTGCCATGTCTGAGTCATCTGAATTATCCTCCTGACACAGATTCTGATTATTGCTCTGTTCTGGCTGAGATAAACTATTAGGATTTTCTTCCTCTGTATTTTTCCCATTCCTAAGTCCAGCTATGCATACTTTTGTATTCTTTTGTTTCTCAATAGCTTGAATGCATGGCTTATAGGGTGTGTCATAGGCATAGGGGGCTGAGGGAGAAATGGGTGTTGGCCAGGGCGTATGTCTTTTGTCTTTCAGAGGCCAATTGATCCTTAACATGCCTCAATTCAAGTTTAAGTGCTTCTAATTGCTCACTAACAGTTATAAAGGAATTTGTAGCTTGTATCACCTGAGTCCTTTGTATGGCAATGCAACTTTGTGCCTCATCTAGGTCTTTGGTCAATTGGGTACAATGAGAAGTCAGTTCAGTATTGTCCTGTTTCATGCTAATGAGCCCCCTGCACATGCCTTGGATAAAAAGGCATTTTCTTTTATTTGTTTTCTTTTTGAATTCTTGATAATGGTTTAACATTTGTCTTTGAATATTATACCATGATGACTCAGGGAATTCACCTTCAAAGGGACCACCTTTCCTCTTACAGTATGTCAGTACTATTTGTTTCAGTTCTTTAAAATCAAAGGCTTCCATATTTGAGACTGCAGAAAGACTGTAGTTGGTACAGAGGCCTAGCTTATGTTTTTATTTGGTTTTATGCGACTATCTCAAATGTGCAACCTTGGAAGGAGGAATGCTCACTTTTATGAAGAAGTGAGACTTAGAATTATAGTTGGAATGGCATAAAGTTTATGGGTGTTCAGTAAAGAGTACTGGCATAAAGACCATGCCTTAAAATTATACCTGAATAAAAAGTGCTTACCACCTTTTTAACAGGGTGGAAGTTCAGGATGAAATTATAGTAAGAAGGGTGTTAGGAGATTAACAGAATTGTCAGTTATTGTATCAATTGCAGCAAGTTTTAAGTCTGCTCTCACTAAGATACCTACTGACAGGAGACTGAGAAATAAAAGGCAAAAGGGACAGGAGGTAATAATGTTACCAGGAAAGATGTATATTGTATTCAATGAGGGAATGTTTACCTGTGTAACTCTGTCTTTTCTTAGCAGCTCGAATACTATAGAAAAATTTGTAGCAAGCCTATACATAAAAATAAGACAATTGCAAGCCACCCGATGTAATGTCCCTAGGTATAGGTAATAATTAAAATTCAGGATTATTACAGAGCCTTTTGACAATAAAAATCTCACCTTGTCTAACCCACAAAACAAAGTTATTACTGGAACTTTTCACTAAATCCAGCCTGTAACCTAAAATGTAAATGGTCACAAGGGCTTTTGATTTTCCTGTCGCACCCTGTCTGAAATCCACCTTAATGTTTAAAACAAAATTGCTACTTATCCATCTGGAGATCTGCTGTGAAGTCTGAGATGAGCCCCAAAAAATGTAATCTTCCGAAATGTAATCTTCTGGTCTACTCTGTTTGGTCCTGGGCTCATTTCACGGAGACAGTAGGGTAAGCAGCACAAATAAGACAACCAAACAGGTGTGGCTTGGAAAAAAGCCTATTTCTATATAAAGCCCTATTACAAAGTTACAAAACAGAGGTAGGAGGTTGTTAGAAAGCTGCTTCAGTTTACTTCAATGAATGTGTGTGTGTGAGTGTGTGAGAGAGAGAGAGGTAAGAAAATGTGGGTCAGAGCCTCATAGTAAGAATAGGGAGAGACAGCGAGAACAAGGGGGAGGGGAGAGAAGTGGGTGTCAGAGCCTCATGGCAAGGTGTGTCCGATGAAAATAGGAAGAGAGAGAAAGAGGAAGTATTTCTGTCCTTTATAGTGAATTTTCTCTAGCACCTCCCTTTGAGGTTTGCTATTCTTGATTTAGCAAGGAGGGGCTGCAGACCAATCTCATCAGGCCCGGAGACTGACATCACCAGGGGGTCAGAGTTAATCTCATCTTGTAAACTACCCTCATTAAGTTTTGAGACTGACATCACCAGAGTAACAAAGTTGCTTGAAATCCAAGGTCTGGGAAAGCACAGTTACTTACCTGTAACAGGTGATCTCTGGGAACAGCAGGAATAAGTCTTCACATATGGGTACGTCGGTACAGACGGAGTCTGCGCGGGAACGCTTCCCAGCGTCCAATCTGAAAGCTTTTGGAAGCATCCCAACACGCCTGCGTGCTGCCTTCCTGCCTTCCCAACTGCCTCTCCTCAGTTAAGTTTTAAAGCTGAGACAAAGAGAGAGAGAGAGAGCAAGGAAGGGAAAGATAGAGATAGAGAAATGCAACTCCTAGGGGAGGTGGGTGGGTTG
This sequence comes from Ichthyophis bannanicus, assembly GCA_033557465.1. Taxonomy (NCBI): domain Eukaryota; kingdom Metazoa; phylum Chordata; class Amphibia; order Gymnophiona; family Ichthyophiidae; genus Ichthyophis; species Ichthyophis bannanicus. The sequence continues at coordinate 251,238,866 of CM066042.1, read as the reverse complement.
TGAAGACATATTCCTGCTGTTCCCAGAGATCACCTGTTACAGGTAAGTAACTGTGCTATCTCCAGGAACAAGTCTTCACATATGGGGACTCCCAAGCTCAGATGCCCGGAGGGAGTCCTAGCATGTTGCAAGTCTAGAATGAGCCATGCTATTCCTCAGGACCTCAGGCATCCTGGGGATGGAGGGTAGGAGTTGAATACAGAAAAGGAGCTGTGGAACAGCTGGCTAGAACAGGGCTTCAAAAGGGGAAGACCCTGTATCGAGGGCATTTAGTATAGTAAAATATTGTAATCTGGGCCTCCCTTGTTGGCATTGCACAAGTGCACTGAGCTACATATGGATCTGATAGAAGAGCCAGTGAATGTGCTCAAGGGGTACCTCACTGAGAAGTAGAGGTAATAAAGTAGAACAAAAACAAGTGGAGGTCAGAACCCTTCAGGGTGAGAAATAGTCCCAGGGGAAAACTGGGGTAGTATAAGAGGTAGAGCTTCAGCGGAGACGCAGAAGGTACTATTAAAGAAAGCTTAAGCTGTTTTGGTCCAAAAACAGTACAAATCTAGGACCAAGAGAAAAAATGAGTCCGACCCAACTGGACTGGGGTTGGAATCAGTCCATGTAGGGGAGAAAGGGTATGGAGGAGACCCTTGTATCTGATAAGAAAGTAAGGACAGACTCAGGAGCGCTAAGCTTTAGAGCAACTGAAGCTCCGCAATGTCTTTCCTAAATGGGGTCAATTAGGAAAGAAAGGTACATGGAGAGCTTCAGGAGTACCTAACCTGAAAAGGTTATGGTAAGGGAAAAAGTTGTTAATTATCACAGGAAGTGGTTATAGGTGTAGTCCCCTAGTCATGCTGGCCCAGCATTGATAGGATTAGTGCCCATCTGTCAGGATCATATAGGAATGTAAGGATATCTGAACCTAACAGATAGATAAGTAGATGGATACAGATCTATCTAAAAATATCTCTCATATCTATATCTATCTATCTATATATATATATATATATTTAAATATATACACATATAGGGTATATATGCATATATCTATAAAGAGATATCTATATCTATCTGTGTCTCTTCTGCCCATACATAAGTATATATATATGTATCTATATATATCTACCGTATTTTCCGGCGTATAAGACGACTTTCTAACCCCTGAAAATATGCTCAAAATTCGGGGGTCGTCTTATACGCCGGTATAACTTTTTTTTTTTTAAACTCTGCGGAAAATTATCAGCTTAGACCCGGGGTCTCAAACACGCAGCCCGCGGGCCGCAACTTTCTGCGGCCCACGACGGAGAAGAAACAACAAAAAAAAAACCCCAAACCCTTGGTTTTGCTGCTGCTGCCGCTACCGCCGTGGCAGCAGCAGAATCAACTGTCCCGCGGCTCCTTCCCATCTGCCCGGCAGAGCCCTCAGCTATTAGCTCCATCAGCGGCAGCTTTCAGAGCCGCGAAGAGAGTAGTATTTCCCTCTCGCGGCTCTGTTAAGCCTGCCGGGGCTGATGGGAATTCCCATCAGCCCCGGCAGGCTTAACAGAGCCGCGAGAGGGAAATCACTCTTCGCAGCTTGAAAAGCCCGCCGCTGATGGAGCTAACAACTGAGGGCTCTGCCGGGCAGATGGGAAGGGGCCGCGGGATAGTTGATTCTGCCGCTGGTCATTGCCGTGATGATCCTGCGACAGGAGCTGTGCACCAGGGCTTCTTCCATAGCCATGTAATCATGGACCCTGACTCCAGCCACTAGGCGTCAAGCTTGACGGATCCCTATGACTTCCCACACCCCAGGGGATCTGAAGAAATGCCGCCTGCACAGCATCCAATCTCCATCCAGCCCAAGAGGCAGAAGGCCAGATTTGGAAACTGAACCAGGAACTGCCAGTGAGCAATTGAGCTGGTCCCGGGAGCTGCTTACCCTGCAACCACCTCTGGTCTTTATTAATTGTCAGCAATAACTTGTTCTGCTGAATGGGGATCCAAGATCAGCTGCACAATAGAAGAATCCATCAGAGCCTTTCCAACTGCTAGATTAGAAACATTTAAAGGGAAAACACAATTTTGGACACAACCTATGGAAAAAGAGATTCTGGCATCTATCTTTGGCTACCCCATCAGGTCTGGGGGAATGAGCTGCAGAAACCTCCCTTCTGCTTTTATAAGTAGCGGCAATAAAAAGGTACAACGGATCGAGGCGAAAAGCCAAAATAGCAGCGCACACCACCCGCCAAAACTAGGCAGAAGGTAATCATCTTAAACGGGCATTTTTGGTGTGCGCTGGAAGAGGGGGTAGTCTTATACGGCGAGTATAGGCCAAACCCTATATTTTCACAGGAAAAGTAGGGGGTCGTCTTATACGCCCAGTCGTCTTATACGCCCAGTCGTCTTATACGCCGGAAAATACGGTATATATATACCTAGATGAATAGGCAGGCATATAGAGACATGTCTCCAGGTATATGGATGGAGAGATGTCCATAGAACCCCATCCCCCTTAGGTATATAGGGAGAGAGGAAGATTCATCTGACAGCAAGAAGGTTGATACCTGCTTGAATAGATAAATAGAGAATCCTCTTTTCCTGGTTATGACTGGCAGAGTCAGAGGAAAGGGTCTCCCTGACAAGAAGAAGGCTGAATTCTTTGCAGAATTTGAGCTCGTGAATAACCAGGATGGCCTACGTGAAAATTGCAGAGGATAACTTCAGTCTGCAGACAGGAAGTCCAGATATCTCCAGAATTGCAGTGGAGAATGGATAGAGGACGCCTCTGGAGGAAGATACCCTAGTGATCCGCCTATGAATGCAAGATGGGTATTAGGCATCCTCTAGCTGCCATTGAAGAAATTTATCTGACGAGAAGACCCAAGGAGATATGGGCCAAGCCAGGGAATTGGCCCTCCTTTAGGCTTTCACGTAATGAAAGCCCTGAGGCTTATGCCTCAAAAGAGATTTAAGATAAGATGGAAAGGGTAGGGAATACCTGCCAGACATGAAACATGACTGGGGGAACCCCCCCCCCCAACCATCTGGGGTTATCTGCTAGGCAAGATACTAATGCTCTCTAGCAAGGGCCCATAGTGCAAAGCTACTCTGTAGAGATGCAGAGAGCATGCTGCAGGTTGGTTAGAAGAAAAAATTGGCTGTGGAAAGCCAGCAGGTAACCAGCTATTCTGCCAAGGACAAGGGGGCGAAGAATGGAAGTTAACCAACCAGACTGTGATAATAGGGTTTCCCAAACGAGGTTGATAACCTGTTTGGGACTTAGCACTGAGGCTAGGAGGATTGCTAGTGGAGGGGAAGCCCTGGTTGTGTAGTGAACAAAACCAGTGGCTTAACCACTAGGAATTGCTGTATCTGCAGCAACTACCAGGGCAGCATGGAGAATTTATTTTCCCTCTTCCTTTTTTAGATTGGGAAAAAGAAACAGACATGGTAGGACTGCCTATTGTCTGATGAGCTGCCCTAAGGTAACAAGGGGGAAGACAACTCCAGAAGAGAGAATCCCCCGGTAGAACAGGTAGAGGACTATAGGGGCTTACCCGTGTAAAAGAGCCACTCTTACAAACCAAATGTTGCAGTAAGAGGGAGGTAAGACAGAGTTGCAAGAGACCAACTATGGAGGAAGTCTCTGACAGGTGAGATGATGCATGCCAGTACAGGGAAACAACTGTTTATTGATAGTTGTTACCTTTCTTTCCTCCAAGAGGAAGAGGAAAATCTGTTAAGTATGGGCATGATCATCATAAAGACTCTTAGAGAAAATATGTCTCATGAAGAGATATCTAGGTAGGTTAGGATAAATTTAGTGCAGATACTGCAAGTGAAAAGAAGCAGACTGCCACCCTAACCACCAACCAAGAGGGACAATGATCTATTTGAAACCCTGCGACTGCTGGGTTTGTTAACCCTGTTGAGTTTGTGGATTCTTCAGACCAGGGCGATGTTTCCCCTGTTTGGGAACATCTGTATGATGGGCAGATGATGGATAAAACCTTCTCCCCCTAGGGGAAGAAAGTTTGGTAGGACATTTCCTACCTACTGGGAAAGAAGGCGGCGTAGAACAGCCTCTGGAAACAGGAAAGTCAGTGGATAACTGAGTAACCTGGAGTAAAGACTCCTTGTTGAAGAGATTTTCTCCAGTGCAAGGAGTATTTCCCAGTCTTTCTTGTGCCCATTTGTCCAAGTCTGAAGCTTGGAGCCAGGCTCTACGTTGTGCCCCTATAGCTATAGCAGAAGTCCTGCTAACAGACTCAAAGGAGTCTAGGGAAGCACAAGTAAGAAACCTAGAGATATTTTGAGTATGACTAACCAGTGAGGAATAGTCTGCACTCTTGGGCTCTTGAAGAAAAGGAGTCAAAAGATGTAATTTCTTTGTGACCTCCTCAAGAGATAGACCCATATAAAAAATATATGAGAGAATTCTTGCTGAAAGCATGGATGTCTGGAAGGTTTGACGTCCAAAGGCATCTAGTGTCTTAGACTCACGACCTGGCGGACAAGAAGAGTGCTTTTTATTACTCTTCACCCGCCTCATTGCTGATTCTACCACTATGGAATGATGAGGAAGTTGAGTCTTTTGAAACCCTGGAGAGGGGGGCACCTGATATAGAAGATCAGTTGCTCTGGAAGGTGGGGGTACCTTTAAAGGAGCTTCCCACATTTGTGGAAGGAGATCCTGCAAAGAATGATGCAAAGGAAGCATTATGTTCTCCTTTGCTTTGCTAGGAACAGAGAGGGATTCTGTATTCCTTTGTGTAGGATCCTGTCCAGGAATAGGAATGGCAAGTGATTTTGCCATATCCAGGAGGAAAGTCCGAAAAGAAGGATCCCCAGAGAGAACTTCCTTTGGATAGGCTAGATCTGATGAAGAACTAGCGTTGGCACCGAGGGATCTATCCAAGTATATAGGAATAGAAGATCCTGAATGGTGCAGTATGGGATCCTTAGAGGATGGTCGTTGGTACTGCAGGTCAGGACCAGCGACAGTCTGTAACACATCGTCCATGCTAGGGATTGATTCCAAACTCGGCATCAAGGGAAGCGAGCATGACGAGAGAAGCATGGAAGGCACCGACAGCAATGGTAATGTGGATATCAGTACCGACTTCGGTACCGTATCTGATACCGGTGGATGAAGGCCAGCCGGTGGCAACTCTAACGGTATCGGAGGAACCGAGAGTTGCGGATCCGAATTATCGGAACTGAGCCTTTGGTACTGACGGGAGTCGGTACCAAGGCGAGTCGGTACCCAGTCCTCCAGACTGGAGATCGATTCCAGACTCGGCATCGAAGGAAGCGAGTCTATCGATGCACGTCTGGAGGGTACCGACGTCGGTACTAGTATCGGTGCCGATACCGATACTGGAAGGTCGGTCTGGAGCGTATCCACCGGCCCCGCAGGTACCGAGGACGCCAGACCACTATCCATGGTGAGGAATGTTTCATCCAACACCAGTGCCGATGCCGGGGTATCGGTACCGCTCGAAGCGGATGCCACCACCGGGCATGGCTCAGGTATGTTCTTGAGGGGTGAACCTCAGGAACAACCTGAAACCCCACACAGGCTTTGGAGGCCAAAGACTCCCACCGGGGTTTTGAAGCCAGTGGATTCTCGAGGACAAGGCCATAGGCATCTCTATGCTGTGCATGAGAAGTGCCGCTCGAGGACTGGCTAGTCTTAACAGACTGTTTTTGGGTTACCTGATGCTGTGTAGAAGAAGATATGGTCGGTGCCCTGAAGTTGGAGGGGAACCGCGTGTCGAGGGGAACTCTATGTTGAAAACTTCTTCTCACAATAGTATTGCCCGAGGGCTCCGGAGGAAAATGGTCAGGACCCAAGCAGGTTAGACACCAATTGTGAGTGTCTAAAAATAAAGTTGTACCGCCACAGTTTGTACATTTCTTGGGGAAAGTGGCTGGCGATTCCATGAAGGAAGATGGAGAGGCCTAGAAGGCCTGAGAAACCGTGAGACACTAAGGAAGAAAAAATATTCCTTAAAAAGGAAAAATTTTACAAGAAAAGAAAAAAAACACCGGCGGTACCGGTGGTGTCGGGAAAAGGCAGCCGCGACCACAAGAAAACTAAAATATAAAAGAAGAATTTTCTGCGGTGACAGGAGGACGTCCTGCCGGCTCCGCGGAAAAACGAAAACTGAGAGGCAGTTGGGAAGGCAGCACGCAGGCGTGTTGGGATGCTTCCAAAAGCTTTCTGATTGGACGCTGGGAAGCGTTCCCGCGCAGACTCCGTCGGTACCGACGTACCCATATGTGAAGACTCATTCCTGCTTGTTCCTGGAGATCAGCCATGACACCTATGCTAGGCATAATGTCCTGCTGGTGTATGCTGACACTGACGTTATCCATATGTAACATAGTATATGACGGCAGATAAAGACCAGTATGGTCCATCTAGTCTGCCCAGCCAGGCGGCAAGAGTAGGTGCACTTTCCGCTCCATGCATATTGCCTTTCAGTTTACCCCCTTGCAGCTTCATGTTATGCCCTCTAGTTTTACATTTTCCCCGTCTTTGGAAGAGCTTTGTTTGTCCATTAATACTCTACGTATTTAAAGTCTGAATCATATCTCCCCTGTCCCTCTTCTCCTCCAGAGTGTACATATTTAGGTCTTTGAATCTCTTCTCATAAGTCTTATGACACAGGCTCCAAATTCTTTTGGTCGCTTTCCTCTGAACCGCTTCCAGTCTTGAAGGACTACAAAAGGGGGACGACTACTTCTGGAGAGAGAGCTGCAATTGTAAGTATTTACTTATGGGAATTTTTCCAAATCTTGGGGAAAAAAATAATTCTTTAGATTAAAGCTGATTAATCTGTGAACCCAGTGTAATTGTTAAATCAGTCAGGGCCTAGTAGCAGCAAAGAATTTTCAGTTTAAATTTAAAACACAGAAGAGAGCTTTCTGATTAAATTTGGAACCCAAGACTCCCTCTATCAAAGCAAGGGCTGTGGGACTCCCCTTGGAGATTGGTCACAGATTACCTTAGAAGCATAGGACAGGGTACTGTCTAGCAGCCAGCTTTTAATATGTTTTCTTTCCCTCCCTCCCTCTCCAGCACCCACCCACCCCTTGGATAATCGTAGCTTATAGGTGCTTAAACCTCTTAAAGGAAAGGAGGTGCCATATTCACTCTCCGGTGCAGCTGTTTGTTCTCATCAGCATACATTAAGGACCTGAGATTAATTAAACTTCAGATGAATAAAGTACATTAAACATATTAGATATAGTTTTATTAGTATAAGTATCCCCAGCAACCAATATCTAAACACAACCTTAAAACGAAGATGCAGACAACAGACCAGCAGCGAGATGGAGGCTTTCCAGTCTTTTGCACTGAGTCACATGTATGATTTTTCTCCCAGTTGGTGAGGGGTCTTGCATGTGCACAAGGCAAGAGTAGCAGACTTGGAAGACATAAGGAAGACAGAGAGGTACATAGAGGAGACCTGCAGGGATATAGTCCTGAAGTCCCACCTCCAGTCTGGCAGCATCCCTGTTGCCATGGAGGAGAGATGTCACGTGACAGGACAGCATCACCCTGATGTGGCAGGAAGTGATCCTATAGCAAGGACCTATCCTCCAGGTGATGTAAAACCCTCTCATGGGTTAGGACAGCCATTATAGTTGGTGATTCGATCATTAGGCATGTAGATATTTGGGTGGCTGGTGGACGTGAGGATCGCCTGGTAGCATGCCTGCCTGGTGCGAAGGTAGCGGACCTCATGCTCCACCTAGACAAGGTCTTAGATAGTGCTGGGGAGGAGTCTGCTGTCTTGGTACATGTAGGTACCAATGACATAGGAAAATGTGGTAGGGAAGTTCTGGAGGCTAAATTTAGGCTTTTAGGTAGGAAGTTGAAATCCAGAACTTCCAGGGTAGCATTCTCCTAAATGCTTCCTGTTCTACACGCAGGAACCAAAAGGTAGGCAAAGCTCCAGAATCTCCATGCGTGGAGGATACGATGTCGCAAGGATGAGGGTTTTGGATTTGTTAGTTATTGAGGAACATGCTGGGGAAAGGAGGGGCTCTTCCAAAGGGATGGGCTTCACCTTAACCAGGATGGAACCAGGCCGCTGGCATTAACCTTTAAAAAGGAGATACAGCAGCTTTTAAACTAGATAATAGGGGAAAGCCGACATTCGACCAAGAGCAGATGGTTCGGAACAATGTATCCTTGAAGGATACTACCAAAAAAAATGAAGTTAGGGCACATCAGCAGAGATGTTCCAATAAAGACAATGGTATTTATTATTTATTAACATTTCTTATATACCGCACTATGCGACATCAGCGTGGTTTACATGGAACAGAAACATCCGACAAGTTGCATATGTCTGGTCATTACAATTAACAGGATATGGAACTTGGATAACAGGGTAAAACTATATACATAAGAAGTGTAGCGAGAAAAGGATACTGTTTGGTGTTTTACATTGTTGGGGACACATGTTGCGAGGGCTTGCCTGGTTGACTACTACTATTGCTGAAATTCTCGATATTCAAATGGGACTGAGGTTCGGTGTTGTCAGTGAGATATTTGATGAAGGGCCTTCCTGAACTGGCTCAAGTTGGGGATTGCCCTGATATGTGCCGGTAAGGTATTCCATAGTCTTGGGGCACAGAGTCGGAAAGCTCTGTTAGCTGTTGTTTTGGTGCATCTTGTCATTTCTTTTGGGATTGTTAGCATGTTTGACTCTGCGGTTCTTCTTGGTCTGTTAGGTGCAAGTGGTTGGATGAGTTCAGATAGGGAGGAGGAGGAGAGCCCCTTGCCAGCTTTGAAGGTCATCAGCAAGGTCTTAAAATTGATCCTGGCTTGAATGGGGAGCCAGTGTAGCTGTTTCAGGAGGGGTGTTACATGGTCTCTCCTGGATGCCCCAAAGAGTACACGTGCTGCACTGTTCATAGCAAGTTGCAGGGGGCTCAAGGTGGATTGGGGGAGCCCTTGTAGTATGGAGTTTGCATAATCGAAATGGGGAATGATCAGGGCTTGGTAAATGGTGCGGAAATCATCTGGATCGAGTAACGGGCATAGGTGTCTGAGGGATTTGATCTTGAAATAGATCGCTCTTACGGTATTGGCAATGTGTTTCTTCATGTCGAGGTTTTGATCCAGCGTCACTCCAAGTTAACGTATAGCAGGTTTCACTTGTAGTTCGGCATCATTTACCTTCACACAGTTGGGTGGTATGAAGTTTGGATTCCTCGAGATGAAGAGAACCTCTGTCTTCCTGTGTTGAATTCGCAGATTTTTTGAGAGGAGCCACTCTGATATGGTGTTGAAGCAGTTAGTCAGAGGGGCGAGGTCTAGTTTATCCAATGATACTGGCATGTATAACAGAACATCGTCGGCATATATCATACAACTGACATTGAAGGTTCTAATGATGTTGCAGATGGGTTGGATGTATATATTAAACATCAAGGATGATAGGGAGGATCCTTGTGGCACTCCTTGACCTTGTTGAAATGGTTCCGATGTAGCCCCGTCTGCTCGAATATGCTGCCATCTTCCGGACAGGTAGGATCTGCACCATTCGCGCGCCATTCCGCTGATACTTTTCTCTCTTAGCCGGCAAAGAAGAATCTCATGGCATACTGAGTCGAAAGCTGATGCTATATCTAAAAAAAATGAGTGCGAATCCATGTCGGATGTTGTCAACGCCAGAAATTATATTGTTGAAAAGGGCTGTGAGTAGTGTTTCCACTCCGGGTGACTCTCTGAATCCATGTTGTGATGGATCTAGTGGGGCAGCAGTCAATATGATCCTGTAATTGCCTATGCACTACTTTTTCAATGATTTTTGCGAGCATAGGTATACTAGATATGGGCCGGTAAGACTCTACCTTTTGGGGGTCTAACTTGGTGTTTTTTAAAAGAGGTCTGACAGAGGTCTGCTTGAGAGTAGAGGGGAAAGACCCAGTGTTAAAGGATTGGTTTATGATGTTGGCTATAATTGGAGAGAGGTCACATCGCAGATCTTTTATCCAGAACGCCGGACAAGGATCTGTGTGTGCGGTGGTAGTGTTTAGAGCTAAGATGGTATATTCGATAAGTTTCTTTGATGGTGTAGAGAAGGATGTTAGCGATGCTGGGTACTCTTGATCGTCGGGGGGGGGGGGGTCCAGTATTACTATTTTGTCGGTCTTGCACATTTTGGATTGCATGTAGACTGCAAAGTCCTGCCGGTGGATATCGCCATGGTGCTCAGGGGTTGGTTCTTTAGCAAGAGTTTTGACTAGGTTAAACAGGTCATGCGGTTTATTTAATGACCATCTCAGGGTGTCTGAATGATATTGTCTCATCTTGTCTGTGATGGCTTTGCGGTGCGCAGCCAGGTGTTGGATGTATGCTGCTTGGTCACTGCTGGTGCGTGACTTCTCCAGCGCTTCTCAAGCCTCCGTAGAAGGGTTAGTGATGCCCTCAGGTTGGCTGTGAACCATGGGGCTGATGCTCTTTTCTTCGGTAGTCCAAATGTCCTTGAGTACACAGCAGACAGAGCTTAAAGATTCCAAATTGCCCTTGCCTACCAACAACCAGATTAATACAAATAAAACACAGTCTCTAAAATGCTTGTATGCAAATGCTAGAAGTCTAAAAAATAAAATGGGAGGGTTAGAATATATAGCACTAAATGAGAAGTTAGATATGATTGGTATCTCGGAGACATGGTGGAAGGAGGACAACCAGTGGGACACTGTGATACCTGGGTACAAACTATGTCGTAATGATAGAGCTGATCAAATTGGTGGAGGGGTTGCGCTCTGTCAGAGAGGGCATTGAGTCACAAAGGATTAAAGTTTTACAGGAAGCAAAATTCGCTGTAGAATCTCTATGGATTGAAATTCCATGTAAAAAGAGGAAGGCAATGGCAGTGGGGTTGTATTATTGACCGCCTGGCCAGAATGAACAAATGGATGATGACATACTCAAAGAAATCAGGGAAGCTAACAAAAGTTACAGAACAGTAATAATAATGGGTGATTTCAATTACCCTGGTATTGACTGGGTCAGTGTCACGGCAGGAAATGCTAGAGAGATAAAGTTCCTAGATTAAATAAATGACTGCTTCTTGGAGCAGCTGGTTCATGAACTGACTAGAGGGGAAGACATTTTGGACTTAGTCCTTAGTGGAACACCAGATCTGGTGCAAGAGATAAGGGTGTTGGGGCCACTTGACAATAGTGATCATAGCATGATCACGTTTGATTTATTTAATGATGGAGGTTTGGTAAGGAAGTCTACAGTACTACCTTTTAACTTTCAAAAGGGAGACTATGATAAAATTAGGAAAACAGTTAAGAAAAAACTAAAAGGAGCAGTTGCAAAGGTCAAAGACTTACATCAAGCTTGGGTGTTGTTTAAAAAATACTATCTTGGAAGCCCAGACCAGCTGTATGCCACGCTTTAAGAAAAGTGGAAGGAAGTCAAAAAAACCCTCCAGCATGGTTTAAAGGTGAGGTCAGAGAGGCTGCTGTTGCCAAAAAAGAATCTTTCAGGAAATGGAAAAAAGAGCCAAATGACGAAAACTGGAAACAGCACAAGCACTGGCAAGTTAAATGCAAGGCATCGATAAAGCAGGCAAACAGAAAATTTGAGAAGAAACTTGCTGTGGAAGCAAAAACGCATAATAAAGACTTTCTCAAGTACATTCGTAGCAAAAAGCCTGAGAGAGTCCGTTGGATCATTAGATGATAGAGGAGTAAAAGGGGCAGTAAGAGGGGACAAGGCTATAGCGGAGAGACTGAGTGAATTCTTTGCTTCGGTCTTTACTGAGGAAGATGTAGGGATGTTACCCATGACTGACGTGGTATTTAAAGGTGATACTGTGGAAGAATTTAAAGAAAGCGTAGTTACTCACCTGTAACAGGTGTTCTCGGGGACAGCAGGACTCAGTCCTCACATATGTGAGGACTGACTTCCTGCTGCTTCCCGGAAAAATATCGATACACCGGGAAGATGTATTACAACTATTTGATAAACTGAAGAGTTGCAAATCACCTGGACTGGATGGTACACATCCAAGGGTATTGAAAGAACTGAAATATGAGATTGCAGACCTGCTATTAGTAATCTGTGAACTATCATTAAATCATCTGTAATACCTGAAGATTGGAGGATCGCCAATGTAGCGTCAATTTTTAAAAAGGGTTCCAGAGGTGATCCGGGAAACTACAGACTGGTAAGCCTGAGGTCAGTACTGGGAAAAATGGTAGAAACCATCATAAAGAACAAAATTACTCATCATGTAGATAGTCATTGCTTAATGGGAGACAGCCAACATGGCTTTAGACAAGGAAGATCTTGTCTTACTAATCTGTTGTTTTTTATCAAGGTGTGAATAAACAGGTAGACAAAAGTGAGTCGGTTGATATAGTGTATCTGGACTTTCAGAAAGTCTTTGACAAGGTCCCTCATCAGAGGCTGTTGGCAAAACTAAAAAGTCATGGGATAGGAGGCAGTGTACTATTGTGGATCAGGAACTGGTTAAAAAATAGTAAGCAGAGGGTAGGGCTAAATGGCCAATTTTCCCAATGGAAAAAGGTGAATAGTGAAGTACAGCAGGGATCTGTGCTGGGTCCGCTGCTTTTTGACATATTCATAAATGACCTGGAAAAGGGAATAACGAGGTTATCAAATTTGCAGATGACACAAAACTATTTAAAGTTGTTAAAACCCAAGAGGAATGTGGAAAATTGCAAAAGGATCTTGATAAATTGGAAGACTGGGCATCCAAATGGCAAAGTTATGCACCTAGGAAAGAACAACCCAAACTATGGTTACATGATGTAAGGTTCCACATTGGGAACCACTTCTCAGGAAAAAGATTTAGGCGTCATTGTGGATACCATGTTAAAAACCCTCCGCCCAGTGAACAGCGGCAGCAAAGAGAGCAAATAGAATGCTAGGTATCCTAAGGAAAGGAATGAAAAATAAAATAAAGGATATTATAATGTCTTTGTATTGTTCCATGGTGCGACCGCACCTTGAATATTGTGTGCAATTCTGGTCACCATATCTTAAAAAGGATATAGCATTATTAGAAAAGGTACAGAGAAGAACCATCAAAATGGTAAAGGGGATGGAAGGATACTCCTATGAAGAGAGGTTAAAAAGGTTAGGGCTCTTCAACCTGGAAAAAAAACGGCTCGGGGGATAAATGATAGAGGTCTATAAATTAATGAATGGAGTGGAACGGATAAACGTAGATCGATTGTTTACATATTCAGAATATAGAAAGACTAGGGGACATGCAATGAAGCTACAGGGTAAACTTTAAGACTAAGAGAAAATATTTTTTCACTCAATGTGCAATCAAGCTCTGGAATTTGTTACCGGAGGACATAATAAAAGATGTTAGTGTAGCTGGGTTTAAATAAGGTTTGGACAAGTTCCTGGAGGAAAGGTCCAGAAACCATTATTAAAAGGGACCCAGGATATCACTGCTTGACCCAATACAAGCATTGAGGAACCTGTGTCTTTTGGGGGAGACTGCTAGGTACTTATGACCTAGATTGGCCACTGTTGGAAAACAGGATACTGGGCTTGATGGACCTTGGTCTGACCCAGTATTGCATTTCTTATGTTATGTTCAGCCTTTTTATATCCTTTGTGAGATACGGTCTCCAAAGCTGAACACTATATTCCAAGTGAGGCCTCACCAGTGACCTCTTCCTCTCTGCTGATAATTCCTCTCTGTATGCAACCCAGCATTCTTCTGGCTTTTGCCACCGCCTTGTCACACTGTTTCGCCACCTTCAGATCATCGGAAACAATCACAGTGAGGTCTTTCTCCTGGTCCGTGCACATCAATCTCTCGTACCCTATCGCATATCCCTTGGCTTTTTGCTTCCCAATTGCATGACACTGCACTTCTTCACATTAAATCTTAACTGCCAAGCATTAAACCATTCTTCCAGCTTTTGTACATCTTTCCTCATGTTCCCCACTCCCTGAGGGGAGTCCACTCAGTTGCAAATTTTGGTGTCATCTGCAAAAAGACACTTTTCCATTCAGCCCTTCGGCAATATCACTTACAAATATATTGAACAGAACCAGTCCCAAAACTGAACCCTGGGGCACCCCGCTAATCACCTTCCTTTCATCCGAGTGAGTTCCATTTACCATCACCCGCTGTTGTCTGTCAGTCAACCAATTTCTGATCCAGTTCACCATCTTGAGACCCATCCTCAAGCTATTGAGTTTATTGATAAGTCTCCTATGAGAAATAGTATCAAAGGCTTTGCTGAAATCTAGGTAGATCACATCCAGCACATGCCCGTAATCTAGTTCTCTGGTCACCCAATGAAAGAACTCAATCAGATTTGTTTGGCAAGATCATCTTTTGATAAAACCATGTTGCTTTGGATCATGCAACTTGTTGGTTTTGAGGAAGTCCACCTCCATTACTTTTCCCGCCACCGAGGTAAGGCTTACTGGCCTGTAGTTTACTTCTTCCCTATCACCACTTTTGTGGAGAAATGCCACATCAGCCCTTCTCCAGTTCCGTGGAACTTCTGTCTCCAAGGATCTATTAAAAACATCCTTTAAAGGCCCTGCAAGAACTTCTCTGAGCTCCTTCGGTATCTTGGGATGTATCCCATCTGGTCCCATAGACTTATCCACTTTCAGTTTTGCAAGCTATTTTAACACATCTTTTGTGAATGGTGTGGTATCTACTCCATTCCCAATTGTATATTTATCAATCACAGGTGGTCCTTCTCCAGGATTTTCTCTAGTGAAAACAGAGCAGAAGTATTCGTTTAGCATCGTTGCTTTTTCAATGTCACTTTCCATGAATCCGTTCACAGCACTTTTGAGTCCTGTAATTCCACCTCTGGTTTTCCTCCTCCTCCCGAATATACCTGAAAAATGTCTTGTTGCCACACTTCACATCTTTAGCCATCTTTTCTTCTGCCTTTGATTTTGCTATCCTTATTTCTCTTTTTGTCTCTTTTAGTTTGATCTTGTATTCTTTTCTGTGTCCCTCTATTTGCGAGCTTCTGAATTTTGTGAAAGCGGTGTTTTTTGCCTTTATTTGTGCAGCCACTTATTTGGAGAACCAAATAGGTTTCCTTTTCCTCTTGTTTTTATTTACTTTCCTTACATATGTATCTGTTGCAACTTTTATTGTTTTCTTTAGTTCAGCCCATTACAATTCCACTTCCCTTAACCACTCTCACCCTACCAACTCCTCCTTCAGGTACTTGGCTATTTTACTTTAGTCAGCATTTTTGAAGTCTAAGACTGAGTTTGCTGTGATTGGATTCCACCTTGGCTTTTATCTCAAACCACACTGTGATGATCGCTGCTAATCACATGGGCACCCACCTGTGAAGACTAAATTCCTGCTGTTCCCGGAGAACATAAGATATGCCATACTGGGTAAGACCAAGGTCCATCAAGCCCAATATCCTGTTTCCAACAGTGGCCATTCTAGGTCATACGTACCTAGCAGTTTCCCCAAAAGACACAGGTTCCACAATGCTTGTACTGGGTCAACCACTGATATCCTGGGTCCCTTCTTAATAATGGTTTATGGACCTTTCCTCCAGGAACTTGTCTAAACCTTTTTTAAACCCAGCTACACTAACAGCCTTTACTACATCCTCCGGTAACAAATTCCAGAGTTTGATTACACGTTGAGTGAAAAAATATTTTATTAGTCTTAAATACTTTACCCTGTAGCTTCATTGCATGTCCCCTAGTCTTTCTATATTCTGATAAGGTAAACAATCGATCTACGTTTACCCGTTCCACTCCGTTCATTAATTTATAGACTTCTATCATATCTCCCCTCAGCCGTCTCTTTTCCAGGTTAAAGAGTCCTAATCTTTTTAGCCTTTCTTCATAGGAGTATCCTTCCATCCCCTTTACCATTTTGGTGGCTCTTCTCTGAATCTTTTCTAATAACTCTATATCCTTTTTAAGATACGGCGACCAGAACTGCACACAATATTCAAGGTGCGGTCTCACCATGGAACGATATAGAGGCATTATAATATCTTTTGTTTTATTTTCCATTCCTTTCCCTAGCATTCTATTTGCTCTCTTGGCCGCCACTGCACACTGGGCCGACGGCTTTAACATGTTATCCACAATGACACCTAAATCTTTTTCCTGGGTGGTGGTTCCTAACGTGGAACCTTGCATCTTGTAACCATAGTTTGGGTTGTTCTTCCCTAGGTGCATAACTTTGCACTTGTTACAGGTGAGTAACTACGCTTTGCTGCTTTCATGAGGGTACTGTTTTGAGAAATCAACACTGGGTGTCTTCTGACTATACCAAATAACCATCCCAACCTATTTCTCCAGTTAGTCCAACACCAGTATTGGCATGGGTAGTGTGGCTATTGTGGTAAACAGCACGGAGTTAAATAGATGGTGCAAGCTTACTCCCATGATTTTTACATGAGAGGAAAAGTATGGAGATTAAATTGTTCCCAAAAAAGAGCATGTGAGCTATGTAGAGAGAGGCTGTCCCGGAGGAGGCAAATTGTGTACATTGATGGATGAATAACCCATTTTGTGGGTGGGGGGAGGCCAAAGATGGACCTTATTAATGAAAAAGGTAAGTAGCTCTTGCTTTCTGCAGTCTGTAACTATTTTTCAGACCCTTACAAATGAAGACTATCTGAAACATTTGCTTCTCAAGATCAAGGAACATAGTCTTAAAATTAGCCTGCATCTTTAGGATGGAAACAAAGAGTCTGATGACTGGCAAAATCATTACGTTCTCAGTGGAGAAAGGTGAATAATGGAGTACCCCAGGGATCTATGCTGTGCTTACTGCTTTGGAACATATTTATAAATGACCTGGAAATGGGAATAATGAGTGAGGTGATCAAATTTGCCTATGACACAAAAGTATTCAAAGTTAAAACACAAGAAGATTGTGAAAAATTACAAGAGGACCTTGAAAAATTTGGAGACTGGACATCCAGATGGCAGATGAAATTGAATGTGGACAAGTGCAAAGTTATGCACTCAAGGAAAAACAACCCAAGCTACGATTACATTAGAAATTACCACCCAGGAAAAGGATCTTGGCATAATCGTGAATAATATGTTGAGACCCTTCTGCCTAGTGTGCAGCTGCAGCCAAGAAAGCAAACAGAATGCTAGGAATTATAAGGAAAGGAATAGAGAATAAAACCAAAGAGATTATAATGCCTCTTTCTCCGGGAAAAAGCAGGAAGTCAGTCCCCACACATATGGATGATGCCTGCACCAACTGAGCTCCCAGCTTTCAAAGAAAGCCTTTGGGAGATGCACTACGCATGCATGGTCCACTTCCTGCGCAAAGGTGTCATCTTGTCTGTCTCCTTTTTTTCACAGGATCCTTTGGACGTTGTCCTTTTATCCCCGGAAAAAGTCTGATTTTCTTATAGTTAAATTTTCTCTGGTTTGTGTACCAGTTCCTTCCTGTCCTCGAGCCAGCTTGCCTCGGTGTCACTCTTTGGTTCGTCTATCCATTTTTCACTTTTTTTCATCGAGGTCAACCTCAGCCTGGAGGTCATGCACTCTTTCAGCTGAAGGCCCTGGATCCCTGCCAGGAGCCGTGAACCCCCTTTTTCAGATGACCTCAAGTGGCTTCAAAAAGTATGACCGGTGTGGCAAAGTCCTGTCACTTACCAACCCACACAACTCCTGCCTCAGCCCGGAGCATGACTCAGACTGTTGGCTCTGCAAAACAATGACCCCTAAAGGCCTTAGAGTCACCATCAGCAGCAGGAAATTTTTTCAGAAGTCTGACTCCACCCTGAAGTCTCCAGTAGCACAATGCTCCAGAGGCCCCTCCGATACCTCAGTGCTTCGCAAAGCCAGAGCCTCCTCGGAGTCCTGTGGCTGCGGTTCTTCCGATCAGAAGTCTCCAGAAATGGAGCATAAGAAGAAGAAATCCTCAAAGACAGTCTGAGGATGGATTAGAGAAGAAGGTGAAATCCCATCCCAGGTCCCACAGTCCCAGGAGAGTCTAAGGAGTCGGGGCAGGAGTTGCCCTCCAAGTTGCTGGCTCCTGCCGACCGACCTCGACATCCTCATCAAGGATTTTCCCTTGACAGTAACGACGCCGGACCTAAAGTCCTCTGTGCCTGTGTCGAAGGCTGCGGAACCAACTGGTATGAAGACCAGAATGGCAGCCGTAGAGAGCAGTATATCTGCCCTAGTGGTAATGCAGTGAGCATTTGTCCGGCTTGCCTGGTTCATCCGCCCAGCTGGGACTCTTGATATCGATCCTGGTCCTCAAGACACCGGTCCTCCCTGGCGAGTGCCCGTGACTCAGACCAATGGTCCTCTGGAGATCCTGCGCTGCAAAAAGTGGTTCTCAACCAAGGTGATTGTGCGGAGGCGGACTCGTACTCTGACATTGAGTCTGAGTGGGAGACCGAGTATGAAGAGTCCCTTGACATGAGTTGACACCGTGACATGCCCTCGGACGTCTCCCCTGGCAACCTGACACTGCTCCCCACCCCAAGGACATTGTTTTCCTCGATTTTGTGAGGGATATGGCCAAGGCTCTTACAATCGAAACAGAGGAGGACCCGCAAACTGAGGAATTGATACTCCAATATGAGACACCCCCAAAGAAAATCCTTACAGTTCTAGTGCCTCCGATCCTTGACCGCCTCTTCCTCTGGATGTGGGAAACAGCAGCATCGGTAGCAATTGTCAGCAGGTGCCTCAAGGCCATGTACCAGGTATGCCGGAGCCCTGTGTTCCAAAAGGCCCAGCTCCCCCCACAACTCAATGGTCGTGGAGTCAGCCATGCGCCGGCTTAGCCAAAAACCCCCCACTTGTCATTTCCATCCAGCAGGGAAGCCCTAACTCTCGACGCCCTTGGCCAGAAGGCCTTTCAGGCTCAATGTTAACATGCCAAATCCACTCATACGAGCTCTACATCGGCATGTATCTGAAGGAACTGTCGAGGGAGCTTGGGGGATTCTCTGCAAGTCTCGATGGAGAACCCCTACAGAGGTTGAGGACCCTAACCTCTGCGGTAAAGGAATGTTTGAAATTCCATGTCCCAAGCAGCCTATGGCGGCTTTGAGTCATCGGCTAGGCATGGCTGCAGTTGTCTGACCTGGAACAACGTGTGCAGGACAAACTAATCAATGTTCCTTGCACAGGTGAAAACCTGTTTGGAAAACCCATGGCAGACAAATAATGAAGATGTAAATAATGTTGATTCCTATCATATATAACCAACGTTTGCTGTGTAAGGTAAACCGCTACTGATCGCTGGAAGAAGCGGTATACAAATTAAACCAAATAAATAAAATAAATAAAGCAGCAGAGATAGAGACAGAGTATGTGACTAGAACTAGGCTCTCAAAAAAGACCTCTGCGCAACCCCTGAAAGAAGACCCCAGGAAAAAAGCTGCCCTTCCAAGGAAGAAAGGGGGCTTCAGTAGTACTCCGCACTTCCAAGCTTTCTCAGGCCCTCAGCTGGCCCAACAACAAAAAGGCCAGGGTCATGATGCCAGAAAGCAAAAAGCCCCGAAGCCTCAGGCACCAGCTCTGACCCAGCCCGGGGGAAGCTTTTGATTGCCTGGGTGCGACCCCCACACCCCCAGGGGGTTCTCTGCTGCCCACAGATGGACAGCCATCACCACCGATACTAGGTCTTACAAGAGGTCAAGGAGGGTTACCACCTACATCGGGTACCACCCACATACTTCTCAGGAGAGCCCATCAGGCCTCTCCTTCACCAGACCCTGCTCCTCACGGAGCTAGCAGGAATACTCTGGGACAAAGCAGTGGAACCAGTGCCAAAACATCTCTGGGGTACCAGTTTCTACTCCAGGTACTTCCTCATCCCCAAGAGGATGGGCTTCACCTTAATCAGGATGGGACCAGACTGCTGGCATTAACCTTTAAAAAAGAGATAGAGAAGCTTTTAAACTAGAAAATAGGGGAAAGCCGACAGTCACCCAGGAGCGCATGGTTCGGACAAAGGTATCCTTGAAGGATACTACCAAAAGCAGTGAGGTTCCAAAAGGGAGTATAGTAGCCCAAATGCCCTTGAGTAAGGAGCAGACAGAGCATAAGGATTCCCAATTACCCATGCCTACCAATAGCCAGATTAATATTAATAAAATACAGTCTCTAAAATGCTTGTATGCCAATGCTAGAAGTCTAAACAATAAGATGGGAGAATTAGAATATATAGCACTAAATGAGAGGTTAGATATGATTGCACTCTCAGAGACATGGTGGAAGGAGGATAACCAGTGGGACACTGTGATACCTGGATACAAACTATATCGTAATGATAGAGCTGAACAAATTGGTGGAGGGGTTGCGCTCTATGTTAGAGAGGGCATTGAGTCAGAAAGGATTAAAGTTTTGCAGGGAACAAAATTTGCTGTAGAATCTCTATGGATTGAAATTCCATTTATGAAGGGGAAGGTGATGGCAGTGGGAGTATACTATCGACCGCCTGGCCAGAATGAACAAATGGATGATGAAATGCTCAAAGAAATCAAGGAAGCTAACAAAAGCCACAACAGAGTAGTAATAATGGGTGATTTCAATTACCCCGGTATCGACTGGGACAGTGTCACAGCAGGACAAGCTAAAGAGATAAAGTTTCTAGATGAAATAAATGACTGCTTCTTGGAGCAGCTGATCATGAACCGACCAGAGGGGAAGCCATACTGGACCTAGTCCTTAGTGGAACGCCAGATCTGGTGCAAGAAATAAGGGTGTTGGGACCACTTGGCAATAGTGATCATAGTATGATCATGTTTGATTTAATCAGTGGAGGACAGATAGTAAAGGAATCCACAGTACTACCTTTTAACTTTCAAAAGGGAGACTATGATAGAATGAGGAATATAGTTCGGAAAAAAACTAAAAGGAGCGGTTCCAAAGGTTAAAGACTTACAGAAAGCTTGGGTGTTATTTAAAAATACTATCCTCGAAGCCCAGACCAGCTGTATTCCACGCATTAAGAAAAGTGGAAGAAAGTCCAAAAAACTGCCAGCATGGTTTAAAGGTGAGGTCAGAGAGGCTGTTGCTGCCAAAAGAGCAACCTTCAGGAAATAGAAAAAAGAGCCAAATGATGAAAACTGGAAAGAGCACAAGCACTGGCAAGTTAAATGCAAAGCATTGATAAGGCAGGCAAAGCGGGAATTTGAGAAGAAACTTGCTACGGAAGCAAAAACACGAAATAAAGACTTTTTCAAGTACATTCGTAGCAAAAGGCCTGTGAGAGAGTCAATTGGACCATTAGATGATAGAGGGGTAAAAGGGGCAGTAAGAGGAGACAAGGCTATAGCAGAGAGACTGAATGAATTCTTTGCTTCGGTCTTTACTGAGGAAGATGTAGGGATGTTACCCAAGACTGAAGTGGTATTTAAAGGTGATACTGCAGAGGAATTGAGAGAAATATCGCTACACCGGGAAGATATATTACAACTATTTGATAAACTGAATAGTAGCAAATCACCTGGACCGGATGGTATACATCCCAGAGTGTTGAAAGAACTGAAATATGAGATTGCAGACCTGTTGTTGGTAATCTGTGAACTTTCATTAAAATCATCTGTAATACCTGAAGATTGGAGGGTCGCCAACGTAACACCAATTTTTAAAAAGGGTTCCAGGGGTGACCCGGGAAATTACAGACCGGTGAGCCTGACGTCAGTACCAGGGAAAATGGTAGAAACCATCATAAAGAACAAAATTACACAGCATGTAGATAGTCATGGCCTAATGGGAGACAGCCAACATGGCTTTAGACAAGGAAGATCTTGTCTTACTAATCTGGTCTGTTTTTTTGAAGGTGTGCATAAACAGGTAGACAAAGGTGAGTCGGTTGATATAGTGTATCTGGACTTTCAGAAAGCTTTTGACAAGGTCCCCCATCAGAGACTTTTGGCGAAGCTAAAAAGTCATGGGATAGGAGGCAGTGTACTATTGTGGATCGGGAACTGGTTAAAAGATAGAAAGCAGAGGGTAGGGCTAAATGGCCAATATTCCCAATGGAAAAAGGTGAATAGTTGAGTACCCCAGGGATCTGTACTGGGTCCGCTACTTTTTGACATATTCATAAATGACCTGGAAAAGGGAATAACTAGTGAGGTTATCAAATTTGCAGATGACACAAAACTGTTTAAAGTTGTTAAAACCCAAGAGGATTGTGGAAAACTGCAGGAGGATCTGGATAAATTGGAAGACTGGGCATCCAAATGGCAGATGAAATTTAATGTGGACAAGTGCAAAGTTATGCACCTAGGAAAGAACAACCCACACTATAGTTACACGATGCAAGGCTCCACATTAGAAACCACCACCCAGGAAAAAGATTTAGGAGTCATCGTGGATAACATGTTAAAACCCTCCGCCCAGTGTGCAGCGGCGGCCAAGAAAGCAAATAGAATGCTAGGTATCATAAGGAAAGGGATGGAGAATAAAACAAAGGATATTATAATGCCTCTGTATCGCTCCATGGTACGACCGCACCTTGAATATTGTGTGCAATTCTGGTCACCGTATCTTAAAAAGGACATAGAGTTATTAGAAAAAGTACAGAGAAGAGCCACCAAATTGGTGAAGGGGATGGAAGGCTACTCCTATGAAGAGAGGCTAAAAAGGTTAGGGCTCTTTAACCTAGAAAAGAGACGGCTGAGGGGAGATATGATAGAGGTGTATAAATTAATGAATGGAGTGGAACGGATAAACGTGGATCAATTGTTTACGCTATCAGAATATAAAAGGACTAGGGGACATGTAATGAAGCTACAGGGTAAACTATTTAAGACAAATAGGAGAAAATATTTCTTCACTCAACGTGTAATCAAACTCTGGAATCTGTTACCGGAGGATGTAGTAAGGGCTGTTAGTATAGCTGGGTTTAAAAAAGGTTTGGACAAGTTCCTGGAGGAAAGGTCCATAAACCACTATTAAAAAGGGACCCAGGATATCAATGCTTGGCCTAGTACAAGCACTGCAGAACCTGTGTCTTTTGGGGAAACTGCTAGGTACGTATGACCTAGATTGGCCACTGTTGGAAACAGGATACTGGGCTTGATGGACCTCGGTCTGACCCAGTATGGCATTTCTTATGTTCTTATGTTCTTAGGATTGGGGGCCTCAGGCCCATCCTAGACCTGCGAGAGCTCAACAGGTTTCTGGTCAGGGAGAAGTTCAAGATGCTATCCCTTGGAACACTGCTGCCATTCCTCCAGCAGGGAGATTGCTCTGTTCCTTGGACCTAAAGGATGCCTACCATCGCATCCTAACCCACCACAGCCACAGAAAATACCTCCAGTTTGTGGTGGTGGGGGAGCAACACTACCAATACAGGGTACGGCTTCTTGGGCTGGCCTCATCAAAGTCTTTACAAAGTGCCTCACGGTGGTCACAGCCCACCTCAGGCTTCAAGGGGTCTTCGTCTTCACCTACCTGGATGACTGGTTCATAAAGGGAGACATGGCTACAGAGGCACAATGTGCCACTGGGAGCATCATAAACGCCTTGCAGCACCTGGGGTTAGTCATAAACTACCCCAAGTCCCATCTCACTCCAGCACAGCTCCTAGAGTTCATAGGGCACAGCTGGATACCCTTCAGCAAGAGCCTGCCTCCCTCAGGGGATGTCGGAGCATCTCAGGGAATTAGCCGCAGAGGTACAGCAGCACAGGACACTACCCGCCCAGCTTTCTCCTCCGCCTCCTGGGCCACATAGCCACCACGGTCCACGTGACCCCCAAATGCCCGCCCACACATGAGAGCAGCCCAGTGGTGCCTCTGCTCTGTGGACCCAAGCCACAGGCAGACTCAGGGACAGAGTGCAGGTGATGCGCCAGCTGGCAGGCTCCCTCAGATGGTGGCAAAACCCATGTCACCTTCAGGTTGGGATGCCATTCCAAGCACCCATCCCCAGAAGGTCCTCACCATGGATGCTTCACTAATGAGCTGTGGAGCACATTGCTAGAGCCTTCAACCACAAGGCTGCTGGTCCAAGAGGGAGTCAGAAATGCAGATCAACCTGCTGAAACTCAGGGCAATATTTCTAGCCCTTCGAGCCTTCCACCACCACCTACAACACTGATTCAGACCAACAATCGGGTCACGATGTTCTACGTGAACAAATGGGGGTACAGGGTCGTACCCCCTCTGCCAGGAGGCAGTAGCTCTCTGCTCCTATACTATACGCAGAGGGATGCTCCTAAGGGCAGTGTATCTCCCAGGCCATGACAATGCCCTGACAGACAAACTGAGCAGAGTCCTCCAGCCACATGAATGATGCCTAGCCTAGTGGCTGTTCCAGCTCTGGGGCATCCCGGTGATGGACCTGTTTGTCAGCTCGAACAACACACAGTTGCCCCGATTCTGCTCCCGCAAACTGCATCCCTCGCGGTTAGCGGCAGATGTATTCCTCATCCCATGGACAGAAGGCCTCCTGTACTCCTTCCCCCTGACACTACTGATAGCCAAGACCTTATTTAAGGCTCAGCGTGACAGAGCATCACTAGTGCTGATAGCTCCTCTGGCACAAACAGCCCTGGTTCCCACTGCTTCTCTCTCTATCGTCAGTACCACCGAGTCCTCTGGACCGAGTCCCAGGGCTTCTTTCACAAGAGCAGGGATCTCTCCTACACCCCAACCTGAGGTCCCTATCGCTCACGGCTTGGCTGCTGAAAGGATAGCTCTAGCCCCCTTCAATGTCCTACGAGACGTGGAGGAGATTCTCCTGGCCTCTCATAAGGCCTCCACAAGAAGGGCATATGCCTTCAAGTGGTGCTGATTTTCAGTGTGGTACACAGGAAAGTGGGTGAACCCCTTCTGCCCCGTACAGATTGTATCCCAATACCTGCTTCACCTATCACATGCAGGACTGAAGTCCAACTCTGAGTATATCTGAGCGCCATTGCAGCGCATCACCACTCCGTCGAGGGAAAATCCCTCTTGGCTCAGCCCCTTGTGTCTCTGTTCCTACGGGACCTAATGTTGTTCAAACTCCCCCCCCCCCCCCCCCCCGGCGGCAGAGTGGGATCTTAATGTGCTATCACAGCATACTAAGCCTCCGTTCGAGCCTTTTTCCACCTGCGGTACCTTTCCTGAAAGGTCGCTTTTCTGGTAGCACTCAATTGGTTCGCAGAATCAGCAAGCTCCAGGCTCTGATGACAGAGCCCTCCCTACATGAGGTTCTACAAGAACAGAGTGATGCTACGCACACACCCCAAGTTTCTGCCAAAGATAGTGTCCCCCTTCCCCCTCAATCACCTACGATGGACTCAGGGCACCGCAAAGCGCAACAGCTTTTCATATCCTACGACTCCAGCCAACTAGGGCTCCCAGTGACTAAGTGAACTCTGCACACTTGGGTGGAAGACTGCATTATCCTTGCCTACGAGCAATTGGGGAACTCACTGGAACAGACAGTCATGGCACACCATGTCAGGGCCATGGCTACTTATGTGGTCAATCTGTGTTTTTGTCCCCATGATGGAAATCTGCTGGGCTGCCACCTGATCTTTGGTCCATACCTTCGCAGCTCACTACTGCCTGAAGAGGAAGTCCCGAAGGGACAGCGCCTTTGGCCAGGCCGTACTCGGTAATCTTTTTGGGGTGTAGGCAACCCCCGCCCTCTGACCCTTCTGTGTTAAGGTTACCAGAGTGTGTGTTCTCTGCCGGATACCTGGGTCTTGTGAGAGTCTCTATTAGGGATTCAACTGCTGCTGATTACAGTTCACCTTGGCAGATCACTGTGACATTTTTGTACAGGTTCTTGAGAGCCTGTAGCTGGGGAGTCCCATATGTGAGGACTGACTTCCTGCTGGTTCCTGGAGAAAGCGTAGTTACTCGCCTGTAACAGGTGTTTTTTGGGGATAGCAGGAATCGGTCCTCACAACCCTCCCTTCTCCCCTTGGAGTTGCTTCTTTACCATCTTTTATTTTTGCCATCTTAGCTATATCATTTGACTGAGGCAAGATGGCACCCTTGAGTGGGAAGTGGACCATGCATGTATGGTGCATCTCCCAAAGGCTTTCTTTGAAAACTGGAGAGATGCTTCTGCACAAGCTCTGTCGGTGTCAACATCACCCATATGTGTGAGGACTGATTCCTGTTGTCCCCAGAGAACACCTATTACAGGTGAGTAACTACACTATATCGCTCCATGGTGCGACTGCACCTTGAATATTGTATATAATTCTGGACACCATATCTTAAAAAGGATATAGCAGAATTGGAAAAAGGTACAGAGAAGAGTGACCAAAATGGTAAAGGGAATGGAAGAATATCCCTATGAGGGAAGGCTTAAAAGATTTGGTATCTTCAACTTGGAAAAGAGACGGCTAAGGAGAGAGACTCTCACTTGGTTTGCAGCTTGTCGTGCTGTGAGGGCTTGCGTGCATCAGTGATGCTGAGAGCTAAACTATCGGTAGTTTAACTACTGGCAGGGTCTCCCAAGATGGACAGGACTCAGCTGAGGTGCCAGACCATCTGGGCAGCAGCAGAATGGGACAGTGTTGACGGCGGAGGATCACATTTTTGTGACAACGGCAACAACACCAAACTTAAACTGCGCGGAAGAAAGGCCCGTCAATCTACTTCTGTATCTTGCCATGAAAACCCAATGGATAGTTACAACAAAACAAATTGTGCTATGGTGCTGGAAGATGAGACCCCCAGGTCAGAAGGCACTCAACTAGCTACTGGGGAAGAGCTGAAGACTTTTCAGAGTAAAGCCAGCATTTATGATGTGGTTGGATCAAAGCCCTCGGGAAGTCTGACTGCTGATGTAGCTGCGCATGAAATGAAGGTCAGAAGCTGTAAAGATGTCTTACACATTGGAACATGGAACGTACGAAGCACGAACCAAGGGAAGTTGGAGGTGGTCAAGAATGAAATGGAACGTGTACAACTTGATCTGTTGGGTGTCAGCGAACTGAAATGGACTGGCATGGGGCACTTTGCATCAGATGATCACATGGTCTACTATGCTGGAAATGAAAGACAAAGAAGAAATGGTGTTGCATTTATAATAAAGAAGAAACTTGCAAGAACTGTAATGAAATACAATGCAGTCAGCGAACGCTTAATCTCTATTCGTCTACGAAGATTGCCTATCAACACAACTATAATTCAAGTATATGCCCCAACAACAGCTGCAGAAGAGAATGAAATTGAAGAGTTCTATGAACAAGTACAAGCTGGAATTGACAGAACATGCAAACAGGATATCCTGATAGTCATGGGTGACTGGAACGCAAAAGTTGGCAACAAAGAAGAAGGCAAAGTAGTTGGAAAATATGGACTTGGCAACAGAAATGAAGCTGGAGAAAGACTGATAGAATTCTGCAAGACCAATGATCTATTCATCTCAAACACCTTCTTCCAGCAACAAAAGCGGCGACTGTACACATGGACTTCACCGAATGGATTATATAAAAATCAAATTGACTACATCTGTGGAAGTCAACGATGGAAAAGCTCTGTAACATCAACAAAGACAAAACATGGAGCCGACTGTGGTACAGATCATCAACTACTAGTATGCAAACTCAAGCTAAAGTTGAAAAAGAGCAAACCACTCATGAATGCAGCAAAATATGACCTTGAGAATATACCACTGGAATTTAAAGACTGCCTGCAAATTGATTTGCTGCTTTAGATACAAATGACAGAGCTCCGGAAGAGTTATGGAATGACATCAAGAAGGTTGTGTTGGAAGAAAGCGAGAAGTCTCTACAAAAGGTGAAAAAGCAAAAACGGCCAAAATGGATGACGGAAGAAACTCTGAAAATTGCCCAGAAACGCAGAGAAGCTAAAGCCAGAGGAGAAAGAAAGACAATCGCAGAACTCAACAGAGATTTCCAACGTGCAGTAAGACAGGACAAGGAAAAGTACTACAATGACACTTGCAAGGAAATAGAAGCAGAAACTATTAGAGGAAGAACAAGATCAGCTTTCCTAAAGCTACGAGAGTTTAAGAAAAAGTTCCAGCCTCGAATTGGAATGTTACAAGACGCTCAAGGTTCTATGTTGAATGATGCTGAGAAGATCAAGAAAAGGTGGAAGGAATATACAGAGTTTTTATATGATAAAGATCAAGTGGACCAACAGCCGTTTCAACCTGTACCTTATGATCGGGAACCATTGGTGATGAAAGAAGAAGTTGAAGCAGCATTGAAAGCCTTATCAAAGAACAAAGCACCAGGCATTGATAGCATTCCCATAGAAGTATTGCAGCAATCTGATGCAGCTGTTACCGTACTCACAAGGCTCTGCCAAGAAATATGGAAGACAACATCATGGCCAACTGACTGGAAAAGATCTGTGTTTATACCAATACTAAAGAAAGGTGATCCAACTGACTGTGAAAATTATCGCACAATCGCTCTGATCCCACATGCCAGCAAGATTCTACTGAAGATTATTCAAAAGAGACTACAACCATACCTGGAACAAGAACTACCTGAAGTGCAAGCAGGGTTCAGGAAAGGGCGAGGAACGAGAGACATCATTGCAGATGCGAGATGGATCCTTGAAAAGACTAAAGAATACCAAAAGGATATCTATTTGTGCTTTATCGACTATAGCAAGGCTTTTGACTGTGTAAACCATGAGAAACTCTGGGCCACATTAAGAAGCATGGGTATACCAGAACACCTGATCATTCTCTTGCGCAATCTGTACATTGATCAAGAAGCAACAGTTCGAACGGAACAAGGAGAAACAGAATGGTTTAAAATAAGCAAAGGTGTAAGACAAGGCTGCATACTTTCCCCCTACCTGTTTAATTTATATGCAGAACAAATCATCAGAGAAAGCAGGATTGTATGAAGACAACAGAGGTGTGAAGATTGGTGGAAGACTCATCAACAACCTTCGCTATGCTGCTGATACCACATTACTGTCTGAAAGTGAAGATGATCTGAAACATTTGCTTCTCACAATCAAAGAACATAGTCTCAAAATGGGCCTGCACCTTAATGTAAAGAAGACAAAGATCATGACAACTGGCATAATCAACAGGTTCATCGTTGAAGGAGAAGAAATTGAAATCGTGAACAACTTTAACCTACTTGGATCAACTATCAATAAAGAAGCAACAAGCAGTCAAGAAATCAGACGACGCATTGCTCTTGGCAGAATGGCTATGAAAGACCTAGATAAGATTCTCAAGAGCAGAGATGTCTCTCTCCATACAAAGATTCGACTTGTTCAAGCCATGGTATTTTCAATAACATCATATGGATGTGAAAGCTGGACAGTGAAAAAGATAGACGAAGAAAATTGATGCCTTTGAATTATGGTGCTGGCGGCGAATACTGTGTATACCATGGACTGCCCGAAGAACAAACCAGTCGGTACTAGAGGAGATCAAACCTAAGCTTTCTTTAGAAGCTCAGATGACAAGACTTCGACTGTCATACTTTGGACACATCATGCGAAGAGAGAGATCATTAGAGAAAGACATTATGCTTGGCAAGATAGAAGGTCAACGCAAAAGAGGAAGGCCAGCAATGAGATGGATCGATACAATAACAGCAGCAACGGGTACCAGTCTGTCAACAATGAGCCACCTGACTGAAGACCGAACACAATTTAGGATAGCTATCCAGAGGGTCGCCATGAGTCGACTCCGACTCGACGGCACTTAACAACAACAACAAGAAGAGAGATGATTGATAGAGGTCTATAAAATGATGATTGGAGTGGAATGGGTAAACAATGATCAGTTGTTTTACTCTTTCAAAAAATAGAAAGACTAGGGACATGCAATAAAGATACAATGTAACACATTTAAGACAAATCGGAAAAAGCATAGTTACCTATAACAGGTGTTCTCTGGGGACAGCAGGAATCAACCCTCACATATGGGTGACAGTGCCGACAGAGCCCTTGCGGAAGCATCCCCCAGCTTTCAAAGAAAGCCTTTGGGAGATGCCACCAAGCATGCGTGGTACCCTTCCCACCCAAGTGTGCCATCTTGCTCAGTCAGATGATATAGCTAAAAGACAAAGAAAGCGTAGTTACTCACCTGTAACAGGTGTTCTCCAGGGAGAGCAGGAATCTGTCCTCACAACCCTCTCTCCACCCCTTGGAGTTGCTTTTACACAGTCTTTAATTTCTCCAGGAACAAGCAGGAAGTCGGTCCTCACATATAGATCTCCCTAGCTACAAGCTACCGCAAGCCCACTGGAAAAAGCCACGGTCATAGTAACATAGTAAATGACGGCAGATAAAGACCAGCATGGTCCATCCAGTCTGCCAGCAATACGGCAAGAGTAGGTGTACCTGTCGCTCTGTGCAGGCCACCCCTCCCCATGACCTCTGTCTAGGGGTGGACCTACCACTCCATGTAGAACAGCCCTATTTGTTGAGAAGTTAGATGGTTCAGTTTATTTTGTTTTTATCCTGTTGCTGTAAAGGTATCCGCTGTGCTTGTCCCCATGCTGTTTTGAATTCCTTCACCGTGTTTGCCCCCACCACTTCCATCGGGAGAGCATTCCAAGCATCCACCACCCTTTCAGTGAAAAAATATTTCCTGACATTGCCTTTCAATTTTCCACCTTGCAGCTTCATCTTATGCCCTCTAGTTTTGCAGCTTCCCCCTCTTTGTTAGAGGTTTGTTTGTTCATCGTTCCTCTTTAAGTATTTAAAGGTCTGAATCATATCTCCCCTACCGCTCCTCTCCTCCAAAGTGTACATATTTAGGTCTTCAAGTCTCTTCTCATAAGGTTTCTTACGCAGGCTCCAAATCATTTTGGTCGCCTTCCTCTGAACAGTTTTCAGTCTTTTTACATCTTTTGCAAGATATGGTCTCCAAAACTGAACACAGTATTCCAAGTGAGGCCTCACCAGCGACCTGTACAGTGGCATAAGTACCTCCTCCTTTTGCTGGTAATCCCTCTTTGTATGCAGCTCAACATCCTCCTGGCTTTTGCCACCGCCTTGTCGCACTGTTTTGCTACCTTGAGATCATCAGAGATAATCACACCAAGGTCTTTCTCCTGAACCATGCACACCAACCTCTCACCCCCTATCGCGTACATTTCCCTTGAATTTCTGCTACCTAAGTGCATGACACTGCAGTTTTTCGCATTAAATCGTAATTGCCAAGCAATAGACCATTCTTCCAGCTTTTGTAGATCTTTCCTCATGTTATCCACTCCCTCGGGGGAGTCCACTCTGTTGCAAATTTTTGTGTCATCTGCAAAAAGACAGACTTTTCCATTCAGTCCTTCAGCAATATCACTCACAAATATATTGAACAGTAACGGGCCCAGGACCGAACCCTGGGGCACCCCGCTAATCACCTTCCTTTCATCCGAGTGAGCTCCGTGTACCATCACCTTCTGTTGTCTGTCAGTCAACCAATTTCTAAGGCAGTTTACCATCTTGGGACCCATCCCCAAGCTACTGAGTTTGACAAGCCTCCTATGAGGAACAGTATCAAAGGCTTTGCTGAAATCCAGGTAGATGACATCCATCGCATGCCCCTGATCTAGTTCCTTGGTCACCCAGTCAAAGAACTCAATCAGATTTGTTTGGCAAGACCGTCCTTCAGTAAAACCGTGTTGCCTCAGATCTTGCAACCTGTTGGTTTTGAGAAAGTTCACTATTCGCTCTTTCAGGAGTGTCTCCATTACTTTTTCCGCCACGAAGGTAAGGCTCACGGGTCTGTAGTTTGACACTTCTTCCCTGTCACCACTTTTGTGTATAGGTACGACATCAGCCATTCTCAAGTCCTGAGGAACCTCTCCTGTTTCCAAGGATCTGTTGAATACATCCTTTAACGGCCCTGCAAGAACCTCTCTGAGCTCTTTCAGTATCCTGGGATGTATTCCATCCGGTCCCATGTCTTTGTCCACTTTCAGTTTAGCAAGTTGTTCCAACACCTCATCTTCTGTGAATGGTGTGGTATCTACTTCATTCCCATTTTTATATTTGGGAGTCACAGCTGGTCCATCTCCAGGATTTTCTTTAGTAAAAACAGAGCAGAAGTATTTGTTTAGCAATTTCGCTTTCTCTGTCACTTTCCATGAGTCCTTTCCCAGCACTTCTGAGTCCTGCAATTCCAACTCTGATCTTCTTCCTTTCCTGAATGCAATGCATTGTGTGCCTTCGAGTCAGTGCTGAATCCTAGTGACCCAAAGGCTCCTGGGTTTTCTTGGCAGTGTGACTGGAAGTAGATTGCCAGGCCTTTCTTCCGAGGCAATGGAGGGTTAAGTGACTTGCCCAAGGCCACAAGGAGTGCTAGTAAGAATTGAACCCTGGTTGCTTGGTTACCAAGCCAGTATTCTAACCACTAGGCTACTCCTCCACTCTTTCCCGAATATATCTGAAGAAAGTTTTGTCGCCACTCTTAACATCTTTAGCCATCTTTTCCTCTGCCTTTGATTTTGCTATCCTTATTTCTCTTTTTGACTCTGAGTTTGATCCTGTATTCATTTCTGAGTTCTTCTGTTTGCCAGCTTTTGAATTTTGTGAAAGCTGTGGTTTTTGCCTTTATTTGAGCAGCCACTACTTTGGAAAACCAAATAGGTTTCCTTCTCTTCTTGTTTTTGTTTACCTTTTTTACATATTTGTCTGTTGCCCCTTTTCTTGCCACCTTTAGTTTAGCCCATTGCAATTCCACTTCTCTTATCTCCTTCCACTCTATCATCTCCTCCTTTAGGTACTCGGCCATTTTATTGAAGTCTGTGTTTTTGAAGTTTAGGACTTTGAGCTTGCTATGTTTGGCCTGTACCTTGGCTTTTATCTCAAACCACACCGTGTGATGATCGCTGTTGCTCACAGGGGCACTCACGCAGATATTCGACACGCTATCACTGTTGGTGAGCACTAAATCCAGCGTTGAGCTTTCCCTGGTTGGCTCCATGACCATTTGTCTAAGTAATGCATCTTGGAGAGCATCTACAATTCTTTTGCTTCTTTCCAGATGTGCAAAAGGAGTAATCCAATCCACATCAGGTAGATTAAAGTCACCCAAAATGATTGCTTCCCCCTTTGTGGCTATCTTGGCAATATCTATAATCAAATCATTATCTCTTTCTTCAATTTGAGTCTGAGGTCTGTAGACTACAGCAGTATGGATGACAGTGCCATCTTCTCTTTCCAATGCAATCCAGAGCACTGCTTCTTTTCCCCATGTCCCCTGTATTTCAGGGGAGCCGTGAGCAGCAGCAATTGAGTCTGCAGATACAGATTGCAGTAGGACCCATGTGTCAGATGGAAACCATCACTCTAGTAGCCTGAACACAGAAGGGTTGGAGGGTAGGAGTTGCCTAGACCCCGAAAATATTCCAGAGCATGGCCTGGCCAAAGGTGCTGTGCTATCTGGACTCCCTTTCCAGGCAGTAATGAATTGTGAAGGTATGGGATGAAGACCAGGTGGCAGCCCAGCAAATGTCCAGCATCAGGACGGAACGCAGGTTTACCATAGAAACCGCCATGACCTTGACACAGTGTGCTGTGACCCCAGCCATCCAGCATGAGCCCTGCCTACTCACAGGCGAGGGTGATACAGTCTGCCAAGCAGGTAGACAGTGTTTGTTTGATCACCGCCTCCCCCAAATGACTGGAGTCATAGGAAACGAAAAGCTTTCCAGTGGCCGTAGGTACGCTGAATGTAGGACAGGGCCCTCTTGCAGTCCAAGATGTGGAGGACAGTCTCTGTCCTACTGGTGTGAGGCCTTGGGAGGAATGTGGGCAGCACCACCACCTGGTTGAGGAGAAAGGAGGATACCACCCTCGGAAGGAATTTGGGGTGTGCGCAGAGCACAACTCTGTTCTTGTAGAACCTGGTATACGGTGCCTTTGCCACTAAGACTTGGAGCTTGCTAACCCTGCGAGCGGAGGTGATGCTACCAGGAACACCACCTTCCCACGAGAGGTATCGCAGGTGACAGGTAGACAGAGGCTCAAAAGGTGGGTGAGTGGGCTGTGCCAATACTACGTTAAGGTCCCACTCGGTCGCCAGGGGGCAGACGGGGGGTTTTGATGACAAAAGTCCCATCAAGAAGTTGGTCACCAGCAGCTGGACTGAGAGGGGTTTGCCATCCACTGAATGATGATGCGCTGCCAGGGCACTGAGGTACACTCTGATGGAGTTTGGTTTGAGCCCTGATTTCAAGAGATGGAAAAGATACTGCAACACCAACTGCATCAGGCAGGAGAATGGGTTAACCCCTTCTTCCGCACACCAAACTGAAAATCTGTGCCATTTGAAGGCATACGCTTAACTGGCGGAAGCCTTACGGGAGGCCAGCAGGATCTTCTCCATTTCTCCTGAGAAGTTGAAGGGGGGCTAAGGTCACCTTTTCAGCAGCCACACCGTCAGTGACAAGGACCCCAGGTTGGAGTGCAGGAGAGAGCCCTCCTCCTGAGACAGGAGCCCTGGGGAGCTCCCCAGTGGGATGGAAATCTCTACTGACAGATAGAGGAGTAGGAGAAAACAAGATTGCCTGGGCCATTAAGGGCTATCAGGATCAGAAAGGCCTTATCGCGGAGGCAGCAATTCCAAAGGCTTTCTTTGAAAGATGGGGAATTGCTTTGCGCGGGCTCCATCGGTGCTGTCGTCACCCATAAGTGAGGACTGATTCCTCCTTGTTCCTGGTAATTATAATTAAATCAAACACGATCATGCTATGATCACTATTGCCAAGTGGCCCCAACACCCTTATCTCTTGCACCAGATCTGGTGTTCCACTAAGGACTAGGTTCAAAATGGCTTCCCCTCTGGTCGGGTTCATGAATCAGCTGCTCCAAGAAGCAGTCATTTATTCCATCTAGAAACTTTATCTCCCTAGCATGTCCTGCTGTGACACTGGACCCAGTCAATACCGGGGTAAGTGAAATCACCCATTATTATTACTGTGCTGTAACTTTTGATAGCTTCCCTGATTTCTTTGAGCATTTCATCATCCATTTGTCCATTCTGGCCAGGCGGTCGCTAGTACACCCCCCACTGCCATCGCCTTCCCCTTTTTACATGGAATTTCAATCCATAGAGATTCTACAGCAAATTTTGTTTCCTGCCAAACTTTAATCCTTTGTGACTCAATGCCCTCTCTAACATAGAGAGCAACCCCTCCACCAATTTGATCAGCTCTCATTACGATATAGTTTGTACCCAGGTATCAGTGTCCCTCTGGTTGTCCTCCTTCCACCATGCCTCTGAGATGCCAATCATATCTAACCTCTCATTTAGTGCTATATACTCTCCCATCTTATTTTTTAGACTTCTAGCATTTGCATACAAGCATTTTAGAGACTGTATTTTATTCATATTAATCTGGCTATCAGTAGGCAGGGGTAATTTGGAATCCTTAAGCTCTGTACTCAAGGGCATTTGGGCTACTTCTGTCTTCATTGGAACCTCGCTGCTGATATGCCCTAACTTCATTCTTTTGGTAGTATCCTTCAATGATACATTGTTCCCAACCATGCGCTCTTGGGCAACTGTCGGCTCTCCCCTATTATCTACTTTAAAAGCTCCTCTGTCTCCTTTTTTGAAAGGTTAATGCCAGCAGCCTGGTTCCATCCTGGTTAAGGGTGAAGCCCATCCCTTTGGAAGAGCCCCTCCTTTCCCCAGAAAGTTCCCCAGTTCCGAACAAATCCAAAACCCTCATCCTTGCACCATTGTCACATCCACGCATTGAGACTCCAGAGCTTTTCCTGCCTTTTGAGTCCTGCGTGTGGAACAGGAAGCATTTTGGAGAATGCTACCCTGGAAGTTCTGGATTTCAACTTCCTACCTAAAAGCCTAAATTTAGCTTCCAGAACCTCCTTTCCACATTTTCCTATGTCATTGATACCGACATGTACCAAGACAGCAGACTCCTCCCCAGCACTATCTAAGACCTTGTCTAGGTGGCGCATGAGGTCTGCTACCCTTGCACCAGGCAGGCATGTTACCAGGCGATCCTCACATCCATCAGCCACCCAACTATCTGCATGCCTAATGATCGAATCACCAACTATAACTGCTTCCTAATCCTTCCCTCGTGGGCACATGGCCCTGGAGAAATCTCCTCCATTTGAGAGGGTTTTATATCAATTGGAGGACAGGTCCTAGCTACAGGATCATTTCCTGCCACACAAGGATGATGCTCTCCTGTCACATGACCTGTCTTCTCCCTGGCAACAGGGATGCTGCCAGACTGGAGGTGGGACTTCAGTACTATATCCCTGTAGGTCTCATTTATGTATCTGTCTTCCTTATGTCCTCCAAGTCTGCTCTTAGGGAACGAGTCTGATCTCTGGAGGCTAAAGAGCTCCTTGCACCTAGTGCACACTTAAGACTCCTCACGAACTGGGAGAAAATTATATATGTGACACTCAACATAAGGCTGGAAAGCCCCTATCTCGCTGCTGGACTGCTGTCTGCATCTTAGTTTTAAGGTTGTGTTTTAGGTATTTAAGTTCTTTACCTACTACGGGTTGGTGGTGATAACCTCTACTAATAAAACTATACCTAATACGTTTAATGTACTTTGTTCATGTGACGCTCAGGTCCCTAATGTATGCCTCATGAGGACAAACAGCTACACCTGAGAGTGAATATGGCACCTCCTTTCCTTTGAGAGGTTTATGCACCTATAAAGCTACAATTATCTCAGGGATAGGTGGGTGTTGGGGAGGGAGGGAAGGAAAAAGACTTATTAAAATCTGGCTGCAACACAGTACCCTATCCTCTCTGCCTCTAAGGTAATCTGTGACCAATTTCCAGGGGGAGTCCCACAGCTCTTGCTTGGCTAGAGGGAGTTTAGGCGTCTAAATTTAACCAGAAAACTCTTTGCTGTGTTTTAAATTTAAACTGAAAGCTCTTTGCTGCCACTAGGCCCTGACTGATTTAACAAATATACTGGCTTCACAGATTAGTCAGCTTTAATCTAAAGAATTCCTTTTTCCCCAAGATTTAGAAAAATTTTCCAGAAGTAAATACTTACAATTGCAGATCTCTCTCGAAGTAGCAGTCCCTTTTTTTGTAGTCCTTCATCTTAACCTTAAGTTGCAGACCCATTTTAAGACTATATTTCTTGATCTTGAGAAGCAAATGTTTCAAATCGTCTTCACTTTCAGCCAGTAATGTGGTGGTATCAGCATAGTGAAGGTTGTTGAGTCTTCCACCAATCTTCACACCTCGGTTGTCTTCATACAGTCCTGCTTCTCTGGTGATTTGTTCTGAATATAAATTAAAGAGGGAAAGTATGTAGCCTTGTACGCCTTTGGTGATTTTTAAATCATTCTGTTTCTCCTAGTTCCGTTCAGACTGTTGCTTCTCGATCAATGTAAAAGTTGTGCAAGAGAACGATCAGGTGTTTTGGTATTCCCCTTGCTTCTTAATATGGCCTAGAGTTTCTCATGGTTTATACAGCGAAAAGCCTTGCTGTAGTCAATAAAACACATGTGGATATCCTTTTGATATATTTTTTTGTCTTTTCAAGGATACATCTCCCATCCGCAATAATGTCTCTCGTTCCTCGACCTTTCCTGAACTCTGCATGCACTTCAGACAGTTTTTGTTCCAGGTTTGGTTGTAGTCTTTGCTGAACGATCCTGAGTAGAATCCTGCTGGCATGTGGGATCAGAGCGGTTATGCAATAATTTCCACAGTCGGGTCACCTTTTTTCAGTATTGTTATAAACACACATCTCTTCCAGTCAGTTGGCCATGAATTTGTCTCCCAAATTTCCTGGCAGAGCCTTTTAAGTATGGTAACAGCTTCATCTGATTTGCTGTAATACTTCAATGGGAATGCCATCCATGCCCGGTGCTTTGATCTTTGATAAGGCTTTCAATGCTGCTTCGACTTCTTTCATCACCAATGGTTCCTGATCATAAGGTACATGTTGAAACGGTGACTGGTCCACTTTATCTTTATGGTATAATGACTCTGTATTCTTTCCACCTTTTTTTGATCATCTCAGCATCATTCAACATTAATTCTTGAGCATCTTGAAGCGTTCCAATTTGAGGCTGGAATTTTTTCTTTAACACATGCAGCTTTAGAAAAGCCTATCTTGTTTTTCCTCTAATAGCTTCTGATTCTATTTCCTTGCAGTGTTATTTTGTACTTCTTTTTGTCTTGCTGCACATTGAAAATCTCTGAGTTCTGCAATTGCCTTTTTCTCCTCTGACTTTAGCTTCTCTACATTTCAGGACAATTTTCAGACTTTCTTCAGTCATCCATTTTGGCAGTTTTCGCTTTTTCACCTTATGTAGAGACGTCTCGCATTTTTCCAAAACAACCTTCTTGATGTCATCCCAAAACTCTTCTGGAACTCTGTAATTTGTGTCCAAAGCAGCAAATTGATTTTTCAGTCAGTCTTTAAATTCCAGTGGAATATTCTCAAGGTCATATTTTGCTACATTCATGAGAGTGGCTTGCTCTTTTTCAACTTTAGCTTGAGTTTGCACACCAGTAGTTGATCTGTACCACAGTCAGCTCCAGGTTTTCTTTGTTGATGTTATCAAGCTTTTCCATCGTTGTTTTCCACAAATGTAATCAATTTGATTTCTGTACAATCCATTGGGTGAAGTCCATGTGTATAGTTGGCGCTTGTGTTGCTGGAAGGTGTTTGGGATGAATAGATCATTGGTCTTGCAGAATTCTATCAGTCTTTCTCCAGCTTCGTTTCTGTTGCCAAGTCCATATTTTTTAACCACTTTGCCTTCTTCTTTGTTGCTAACTTTTACGTTCCAGTCATCATGCATGTTCTGTCAATTTTAGCTTGTACTTGTTCGTAGAACTCATCAGTCTTCATCTTCTGCAGCTGTTGGGGCATATACCTGAATTATACTTGTTTTGATGGGCTTTCCTCTTAGATGAATATAAATTGAGCGTTCACTGACTGCATTGTATTTCATTACAGTTCTTGCAAGTTTTTTCTTAATTATAAATGCAACAAACACCACTTCTTCTTTGTCTTTCATTTCCAGCATAGTAGACCATATATGATCATCAGATGCAAAGTGCCCAAAGCCAGTCCATTTTGGTTCACTAACACCCAACAGAGCGAGTTGTACACATTCCATTTCATTCTTGACCACCTCTAACTTCCCTTGGTTCATGCTTTGTACATTCCATGCCCCAATATGTAAGACATCTTTGCAGCTTCTGACTCTTTTCATGCACGGTTACATCAGCAGATCCAACCACACCATAAATGCTGGCTTTACCCTCAGAAGTCTTCAGCTCATCTTCCCGCAGTATAGTGCAATTTGTTTTGTGACTCCACTGGGTTTTCGTGGCAAGATACAGAAGTAGATTTGCCAAGTCTGTCTTCCGCACAGCCATAGAAATGAGATCTTCCACTTGCAACACCGTCCCATTCTGCTACTGCCCAGATGGGTGATTTGTCTTAGACAGGTCGCAGCTGAGGTGCCAGACTATCTTGGGAGACCCTGCTGGTATCTAAGCTACTGCTAGCCTAGCTCTCAGCATCACTGATGCACACAA
Source organism: Ichthyophis bannanicus (assembly GCA_033557465.1). Classification (NCBI taxonomy): domain Eukaryota; kingdom Metazoa; phylum Chordata; class Amphibia; order Gymnophiona; family Ichthyophiidae; genus Ichthyophis; species Ichthyophis bannanicus. The sequence goes on along the minus strand of CM066042.1, from coordinate 251,199,427 downwards.
GCCCTCACAGCACAAGCAGCTAGCAGTATTCCAGTAAAGGAAATTAAGTGGTAAGTAAATTTCCTCTTCCAGATCATCCTGCTACACCAGCCAGACCATCGGGCAGTACCAAAGCGACTCCCCACTTGGGCAGGTCAACGGTGCAGCAGGCAGCACCTTGGTGCCAGACCAGGCTGCCAACCATGCCTCTACATCCAGGTGATAATAATGGATAAAGGTGGACAAGGTTGACCACGTCACCACCTGGCAGATATCCAAAGGCACTACTAAGGCTAGCTCCGCCCAAGAGGCAGCCTGAGCCCAGCTAGAATGTGCGCTCAACTCCAAACGGCACCTGTTTTCCAGCTTGCAAATAAGCGGAGGAGATGGTCTCCTTAATCCAATGGCCCAGCGCAGCCTTAGAAGTTGCCTGCCCCTTGTAGGCCCAGCAATGAGGACAAAGGTGGTCCGACATCTGGAATAAGTTGTTAACTTCCAAGTACCGGAGTAACACCCTGCGAACATCTAGGCGACGCAGATACTTGTTCTTTCTGGTGCATTGCTCTGCGGAGAAAGAAGGTAAAAACAAAATCACTTAAGATGAAAAAAAAAAAAGAGTCAAAACCTTTGGCAGGAACAAAGACACTGGTTGTAAGGATACCCCTTCTTCAGAAAATGACAAGGGGACCTGGAAAGACAAGCTTGCAGCTCAGAGATACGATGCACTGAGGTCATGGCCACAAGAAAAACTGTCTTCAAGGTCAGATCCTTGAGGGTAGCCAGTTTCAACTGCTCACACGACTCATGCACTAATGCTCAGAGAAGCACCGACAAATCCCAAGGCAGCCCAGCCAGACGCACAGGAGGGTGCAAAGCCAGGATGCCCCGGAGAAATCAGCTGATGTTGCGAACACAGGACAAGGATCAGCCCCCAAAAGGCAGCAAGAGTGGCATTCTGCATCCGCAAAGAATTCCAAGACAGGCCTTTCTGAAACCCCTGCTACAGGAAGGCCAGAATCACGGGCACTCTCGCCTATCAGGAGGGGGGAGATTGCCCCTGACAGCAACGGTCAAAGAACTACTAGGCACAGATGTAAGCGAGACATGAAACGTTGGCGGGCCTGCAGCAGCATCAATAATGCTCCTGAAGAGTACCCCTTGTGCATGAGTCTCTGCCTCTCAAGAGCCAGGCCAGAAGTGAGAAGGGAGTCAGGTCGTCCAGTAGGATGGGGCCTTCTGCGAGCCCAGAGCTAGCCACTGATCCGGAGCCATGACTACCACCGGTCATAGTGTCACTCGATCCTCTGCAGCACACTGGGGATCAGGGGCCACGGCAGGAAGACATAAAGAGGTTATGCTGCTGGCCACCACCTAGGACCCCGCTATTCTCTGCCTGCTGAAGAACACGGACAGCTTTGCATTGGTCAGAGTCGCCATCAGATCCACCACTGGGAGATCCCAGCGGCGCACAATGCGATCGAACGTCCAAGGGGTGACTTCCCACTCATGGGTCAAGACGATGCCTGCTGAGAGTCCATCTGGATGTTGTCCTCCCTTGCAGTGTGCTGGGCTGAAAGAACCTGGAGATGAGACTTGGCCCAGGGAAAGAAGAATGCCAACTCGCGGACCACCCCTGCATTGAGCTGCCACCTATGACCATGATCCCTGGATGGACCTCACCAGGTAATGTGTCCCCCAACTGGACAGACTGGCATTAGTTGTCAGCACCACCCAGTCCGGAGTATTCAGCAGCACACCCTGCAACAAGTGGATGCTGGAGTCCCACCATTCAAGGCTGTGGCGTACCTTCACGGGTAGCAGCAACCACGTCTGGAATTCTTGAGAGCAAGGGGACCAGTAGCTGAGGAGAGACTGCTGCAATGGCTGCATGTATGTTCTTGCCCATAGAACGACCTCCAAGGATGTCACCATGGCCCCTAGAAGCTGTAAATAATCCCAGGCATACAGGCTCCAAAGGCAGACAAACCTGCAAAGCTAACTCTTAAATTTGTGCCACTGTTATACCGTAAGGGACACCCTGCCAGTGTGCATGTCTAAGCGAGTGCCCAGAAAGTGTGACAGAGCCCAGCAGCATTTCTCAAGATTTATGACACAGCCGAGGTGCTCCAAAAGCTGAATGACATGGCGCACCGCCCAGTCCACCTTGGACCGGGACATGGTCCATATCAGTCAGTCATCTAGATATGGGTGCACGCAAATCCTAGAATGCTGGAGCTCTGCTGCAACCATAATCATGACCTTGGAAGAAGGTGTGTGGAGTGGTGGCTAGGCCAAACAGAAGGGTGCAAGACTGGAAGTGTTGACCCAGGATGGCAAACCTCAAGTACCGCTGATGTTCGGAGTGAATAGGGATATGGAGATACACCTCTGTGAGATCTAACGTAGCCAGAAATTCTCCCTTGTGCACTGATTGAATCACAGACTGGAAAGTTTCCATACAAAAGTGGGGAAGCTGCAGACTACAGTTGACCCCCTGCAGGTACAAAATTGGTCGAAAACATCCATCTTTCTTTGGCACCACAGAATAGATGGAGTACAGACCCTCACCCCTCTTGTCGGGCAGAATTGGTACCAGAATCCAAAGAAGAATCAAGTGTTCTACAGTGGACCGAACCACCTCGCAGTTGCGAGCTGGTCCACAGGAAGAAACCATAAAGGTGTCTTGAATGGGTCTGACTAGGTCCAGCATGTAGCCGTGCCGGACGACCTTCAGCATCCAGCGATCTGTGATAATGCGAGCTCATTTTGTGTAAAAGTGCTGAATTCATCTTCCAACCTGCAGCCCCTCCCCCTCCAGAATGCCCTCCCCCCCCCCCCCCCGCGCTCATTAATGGGATGAGCGGCCGGAAGAACAGCATTTTCTGGAGACTCCAGATGAGTCTTGGGACTGATGAGCCTACTAAAAGAACTGGCTGTGGCTACTGCTGTCACAGGATGACGAAAATCTGTTTGGTCTATACTATTGGGAGTCTCCAAAGCCTGAATGCAGGGCAGAGGGCTTTGGACTCCTTGGCGCAACCTCCTCTCCCCCAGGAGGTCCCCTACAACCCACAGGGTGGTGGCTGGCCCTGTTTGCCCACAGGTGGTTCATCACCACAGATACCTGGGTCCTACAAGTGGTCATGGAGGGCTACCTCCACCTACAGCAGACGCCACCCTCATACTTTTCAGGACAGCCTGTAAAACTTCTCCTCCACCAAACCCTGTTCCTCAACAACAAGGACAAGGTGGTGAAGCCAATGCCAGAACACCTCTGGGGCACTGGCTTCTACTCCAGGTATTTCCTTGTCCCCAAGAGAACAGGGGGGGCCTAAGGCCCATCCTCAATCTTTGGGACATGAACAAGTTCCTGATAAGGGAGACGTTCAAAATGGTCTCCCTTGGAACATTGATTCCATTCCTCCAGCAGAGAGATTGGTTATGTTCCTTAGACCTAAAGGACGCCTACACAAACATTCTGATCCATCCCAGCCACAGAAAGTACCTCTGGTTCGTGATGGGAGGAGAGCACTACCAAATATAGGGTGCTGTTCTTTGGGCTGGCCTCATCGCCAAGGGTCTTCACTAAGTGGCTCACAGTGTTTGCAGCCTACCTCCATCTCTAAGGGGCCTTCTTCTTTCCCGAACTGAATGACTCTTTCATAAGGGGAGGCGCACTGCGCCACAGGGCACCGCATCAATGCCATGCAGTATCTGGGGTTTGTCATCAACTGCTCCAAGTCCCAACCTGGGTTTCCTTCACTCCTGGCTTAGCCGCTGAAAGGATAGCGTTAGCTCCCTTCAACTTCCCATGGGATGTAGAAGAGGTTCTTCTGGCCTCTTGTAAGGCTTCAACAAGAAGGGCGTATGCCTTCAAGTGGTGCCCCGAAAGACAGATGAACCTGTTCTCCTGCTCGGTACAAGTGTTACTCCAGTACCTGCTCCATCTGTCACAGCTGGGACCTAAAGCTGGAATTTGTTACCAGAGGATGTAGCTGTTAGTGTAGCTGGGTTTAAAAAAGGTTGGATAAGTTCCTGGAGGAAAGGTTCCTAAACCATTATTAAAGGGGACCCTGAAAATCCACTGCTTGCCCCAATATAAGCATTGTGGAACCTGTGTCTTTTGGGGAAACTGCTAGGTACTGTGACCTAGATTGGCCACCACTGGAAATACTGGGCTTGATGGACCTTGGTCTGACCCAGTATGGCATATCTTATGTAAGTCCAACTTGGTCAGATTGCATATGAGTGCTATCGTAGTGTACCACCATTCTGTTGAGGGCAAGCCCCTCTTGGCTCAGCCCCTTGCATCTCGGTTCTTGCAGGGCCTCATGCTATCCAAACCCCCCATCTTCCCTCCAACAGCAGAGTGGTGCCTCAATGTGGTGCTCTCACAGCTCACTAAGCTGCCACTTGAGGTACCTCTCCTGGAAGGTCGTCTTCCTTGTAGCACTCGCATCAATTAGCAGAGTCAGCAAGCTCCAGGCTCTGATGGCAGAGCCCCTCTACACGAGGTTCTACAAAACAGGGTAGTGCTCCGCAGACGCCCCAAGTTTCTGCCGAAGGTGTATCCCCATTCCGCCTCAATCAGGAGGTGTTGCTTCCTACCACCTTTCTGAGGCCTCATGCCAGCAGGGTGGAGACCATTCTCCATACTTTGGATTGTAAAAGGGCTCTGTCCTATCTGCAACAGACTCGGGGCCACCACAAAGCACATCAGCTTTTCGTATCCTAGGACCCCAATCGTCTGGGGACCCCAGTGACTAAGCGAATTATACCTGCTTGGGTGGCAGACTGTATTACCTTCACCTATGAGCAGGCACGGATCTCTCACTGGACCAGAGGGTCATGGTGTACCACGTCAGGTCCATGGTAAATCTGCATTCTGTCCCCATGACTGAAATCTTCTGGGTTGGCAACTGGTCTTCGGTCCATACCTTTGCAGCTCACTACTGCCTGGAGAGGGAGTCCCGATGGGATAGTGCCTTTGGCCAGGCCGTACTCCATAATCTCTTCAGGATGCAGGCAATTCCTGCCCTCAGACCCGTCTGTGTTCAGGCTACCGGAGTGCTGGACACTTGGGTCTTGTGAAAGTCATTCAGTTGGGACTCAACTGCTGCTGCTCACAGCTTGCCCTTTGCAGGTTCGCTGTAGCCTGTAGCTGGGGAGTCCCATATGTGAGGACTGACTTCCTGCTTGTTCCTGGAGAAAATCCGTTACAGGTGAGTAACTACGCTTTTTCTGCTGTCATGTTGCTATGTTTCAAGACAGACAAAACCAATTCCTCGCACAGAGTGGTACCTGATTATGAGGTTAATATGTGTCAATCAAGAAATAAACAAGGGACTAAGGTAAAACTAAAGGAAGATGGTTATAAAACACATGGGTGATTAACAGGAGAATAAGGAGATCATGATCCAATAATAACCTTGAAGAGGTGGGTTTTTAGCAATTAGCCTCTATTACTGGCCCACTTCTCTCCATAAGAATAGAAGAAAAGCTATACTGGGTCAGACCAAAGTCCATCAAGCCCAGTATCCTGTTTCCAACAGTGGCCAATCCAGGCACATAAGTTCCATAATGCATGTCCCAGGGCAAGCAGTGGATTTCCTGGGTCCTCTTTAAGAATGGTTTATGGATCTTTCCTCCAGGAACTTATCCAAACCTTATTTTAAACCCAGCTACACTAACAGTTTTCACAGCTTTGTTAAATGTTGTTGTTTGTACACCGCAACTGATCTATGGAAGATGCTTTATAAAAATGAGTGTTAAATAAATAAATAAACATCCTCCGGTAACAAATCTTGAGTATCTTTATGCGTTGAGTGAAAAATATTTTCTCTTATTAGTCTTAAAAAGGTTATGTTGTAGCTTCATTGCATATCTCCTAGTCTTTCTACTTTTTGATGGCATAAACAATGGATCTACATTTACCAGTTCCATTCCATTCATTAAATTATAGACCTCTATCATATCCCTCAGCCATCTATTTTCCAAGTTGAAGAGCTCTGCCCTTTAATGCCTCTCCTCATTGGGGTATCCTTCCATCCCCTGTACCATTTTTGTCGCTCTTTGTACCTTTTCTAATTCAGCTATATCCTTTTTAAGATACGGCGACCAGAATTTCATACCATGGAACAATACAGAGGCATTGTTTTATTCTCCATTCCTTTCCATATGATTCCTAGCATTCTACTTGCTTTATTGGCTTCTGCTGCACACTGGGCGGAGGGTTTCAATGTATTATCCACGATGATGCCTAAATCTTTTTTTCTGGATGGTGGTTCCTAGTGTGATAAGATATGCCATACTGGGGCAGACCAAGGTGCATCAAGCCAGTATCCTGTTTCCAACAGTGGCCAATCTAGGTCACAAGTACCTAGCAGTCTCCCCAAAATTCACAGGTTCCTCAATGCTTGTATTGGGTCAAGCAGTGATATCCCGGGTCCCTTTTAATAATGATTTATGGACCTTTCCTCCAGGAACTTGTCCAAACCTTTTTTTAAATCCAGCTACACTAACAGCTTTTACTACATTCTCCGGTAACCAATTCTAGAGTTTGTTTACACGTTGAGTGAAAAAATATTTTCTCTTATTAGTATAAAATAGGTTACCCTGTAGCTTCATTGCATGACCCCTAGTCTTTTTATATTCCAATGACGTAAACAATCGATCTACGTTTACCTGTTCCACTCCATTCATTAATTTATAGACCTCTATCATATCTCCCCTCATCTGTCTCTTTTCCAGGCTGAAGAGCCCTAAGCATTTTAGCCTCTCTTCACAGGAGTTATCCTTCCATCCCCTTTACCATTTTCTTCTCTGAACCTTTCTAATAATGCTATATCCTTTTTAAGATACGGCAACCAGAATTGCACAAAATATTCAAGGTGCAGTTGCACGATGGAACGATACAGAGGCATTACAGTATCCTTTGTTTTATTTTCCATTCCTTTACTTATGATACCTAGCATTCTATTTTCTCTCTTGACTGCTGCTGCACCCTGAAGCAATCAGGGGGCTTGCCATCGAAGACGGCTGTAGAGCGAACATGAATTCTGAACACTGAACGGTCCCCAACAAACATTTCTAAAATCCTATCTGTGCTTTTTTTGTTTTTTGAAAAGAAAACCTAGAAACTGAAAATCTGAGGTCTCTGATGGACTCTGAAGACAGTTAACAGATTCTCCTGGCTAGAAACTGTCCCCCTCACGGGCCAATCCAGACCAAGGGGTACATCTTATACTTCCAGGGAACATTTGGCCAGACTGAACAACTCACCATCTGAAAGTATGTTTGTTTGTGCAGGGTGGTGTACACTATCGGACTGTCAAAGAAAACCTGAGAAAGAGTTAATTTTGTTCAGAACTTTGCTTAGAAATAAACTTCATATATTTGCTTACTAAGTAGGTGAAGAGGCACAAGTCCTGTAAATAAGAAAAAAAGGGCAGCTTGTACTCTAGCTTTTCTGTCTCAGGGTTATTAGATATCAAACAGTCAGCAGTAAACAGTTATGTCTTGGAATACATGTATGTCTCATACTGACCTACACTGATTAGAAGTTGACCTATGATGTGATAAATACGTAATGCCTGACGTGTAATAATAAAGTGTAATTATGTTGTATCATGTAAAAGAGCCTTATAAATAAAGTGAACCATGGCTAATAGTTGGAGTAAACAAAGAGAACTTGTTTCTATTTGTTTCTCTCCGCAAAGCTTTGGTATATATATATATATATATATATATATATATATATATATATATATATATATCTATATATAGAGTGAGAGAGTGAGAGAGTGAGAGAGAGAGAGAGAGACGTGGTATTTTATTACTGTCATTTAGATTACCTTCTCATTGCTGTGAATGTAGTGTTCTGTGACTCCAAGAGCCTTGCTGGTGAGGGGAGGGCAATAGAAGTCCACAGTTGGTGCCATGCCGGTCTACCGATTTCTCCATTCCTGGCAAGGGTGGAAGGTGATTGTGAGTATTATATAGTGACAGCAATGGGTAATCTGTTAGGTAAACGAGAGTTATCTCTGTTGCGTGAATGGCATGACAAAGCTAAGGTTTTAGCTGTTCAGAAAGGTAGCCCTTCTTATTGTATGCATGAGAAGTATGGGGATATGGCTACTAATTATATTGTATACTGGTATGCAGTGACTAATGATAATGTGCTTTTACAGTTTCCTTTGGAGGGAACATTTTCTATAGATAAACTTCGTTATCTGAAATGTGCTTTGCAGACTAAATATAAATTATGTGATGCCCATGAAGGGCTGGTGTTTAGTTGGTGGCAGCGAATGGCACATGTTATGAAAAATGATTTGTTTGTATTAAAGAATGCTGGTAAAACGAGTGGACCACAGGAGAAAGAGAATGGTAATGACCGGGCAGGGAAGTTCCCAGTCATTGTTTCTCCAGAGTATGATGCAGATGTGGCTGTAATGGTAATTGGAGCTGGAGGAGTTTCAGGTGCATTCCCGACGTCTCCCCCTGTTTCTTCTGAGTCATGTAGTTTCTGAGAGGGGGAGGGTCACTCGTGCAGCAAAGTTAAGAGAAGAGATAAGGAATAAGCAAAGGATATTGGGGAATGCACAAATTGAGAATTTCAGTACTTGCAATGTTTCTCAGCTCAGAGAAAGGAATGCCCTTCTTAGTCGTGAAGTAGAATGTATTGTACATATAATAGAATCCTTAAAGGGAATAGTAAGAAATGATATTTCTGCTACAAAGGAATTGGGAATTTCTAGTAAACTTATTGATGATATTGCAAAAGATCTGGATAAGCATTTTATGACCTATAGAGAGAAATGTGATCAATTACATGGTGCTATAAGTTTTCTTCATACTGTTTTATGTCAACATAATAGTTCATGTTCTACTTGGGCTGATCTAGATAATTTGCTTAGAACCGTGTTTTATAACCTAGCTGATGTTCCTAGGGTCACTCATCCAGTTTGACATACCCTGTGATAGATTTCCAAGAAAGGACTCGGAGATAATTTTGTTTCAGTGGTTATTATAAAAAGGAACAAAATAAAGAAGAGGGTTTTTTTGTGGTTAGAAATTACAGTAGTATGCAAACTTGTAAAAGGATTGGTTGTGATTAACATCTCTAAGGCAGAATAGATTTTCACTTTCTGAATTCACTAATTGTTTTTGTAAATGGTTTATTCCCGTGAGTAAAAGGAATTTTTGAAACTTCAATAATAGCTTGGCCAGCTAGAACAGCTGATGCAATTCTGGAGGGAGCCCAGTACAGTGCGCTGACATTTGATGTGAAATGACTAAGTTGCTCAACTTGCAGATTGCTTCTATGTACCCTCCCAGGGGGAGGGGTAGGATCAGAGCAAGAGGAGGTCATGGGAATCCTCAGCGAGACAGTTCAGATAAACTTGTTATTGAGCATTTGCAGCGCGACTGTTTCTGGAATCGGAGTCATGATGGTCAGAGAACTCCGGTAGCTGCTGATTTCACTCTATCCTGGCTGAATGGGAAGATATATTTCCAGCTGTATTCTCTCTGAAGTGCCGTTTTCTGCAGATCTCCAGAAATCATTCATCCTGGAGAGCTTTCTTCTTTATGGTCAGTGCTGGGATCAGATATTTTGGATGCCGTTCTATCCCGCCTGTGAGGAACATCGTGAAACCTGGAATTCAGTTTCCTAGACAAGTTGTGTCCACTGCCAGCAGCCGTCAGTGAAGGAAGTTGTTCTGTGCTTGAAGATCTCCAGACACAAGGTGTCATAATCGTACAACTTCTTTATGTAAGACTTCAATTCTTCCTGTGCTAAAGTTAAGACTTATAGATTTGTGCAAGATCTGCGAGCAGTAAATAATGTGATTTTGCCAATTTCTCCCTTGGTACTTTCAAGGGCCACCTGGATTTTTGTTGTAGATTTGCGACCTGCTTATTTTCAGTATGAATTGGCAAAGAAAAACCAGTTTTGTTTTTATTTTATTTCTTTTTGAAGGATACACTGCTAGTCCTGCATATTTGCACAGGCCCTAAGAACTGCATTATTTGATGTGAGACTCAACCATTCCTTTTTATTATGTGAATGATTTGCTTTTAATTTAGACCAAATTCTGTATGTTATTGGTCAGATTTCTTGTCTTTATTAGCCTATATTGCTAAGTTAGGTTTGAAGGTTAATCTGTCTCAACTGCAATTTGTTTCTCAAAATGTTGTTATTGCGTAGCTTCCACATTATCACAGTGGGAGGTTTGTTTTAAATGTAGAAATGTACTGGGAAATGTGCCATGTTTATTGTATACCATTCAACCTGTTTGTGGCTATTTCTGATTTCTCTGCTATCTGTGTGCTTTTGTGAGCTTTCCTGACTGGTTGTAAGTCAGTGGGCTTTTTCTCAAAGCGAATTGATGAAGTGACTTTGAGACTCCCACTATGTCTATACGTAGTAGTGGCTTTTGCAATTGAATCTTATTGATTTTCTGGTTCTAAAGCGTCTTTTGCCAGCACAAGTTGCAGTTTTAAAATCCAAAGGACATACTTCTGCTGGAGATTTGTGTCAAAGGACAACCATTTTGCAAACCAAAAAGCCGCTCTTCTGGTATCAGTGTCACTGACATTGCTGTATTTAGCACCGTTAAATATGACTTTGTTTTTCCTTTCATCTTTCTTGCAGCAATAGCAAGAAACTTTCTTTGAAATCCAGACTGTGACTTCACGATGCTCGGGCTGCTGGAAAGAGGATCTATTTGCCCTGTTTCTGCATCATGAGCTTTACCGCTGTGGCTAAGAATTATGTCTTTTTGGTTCTCCTGAACTTGTTATTGTTTTCTTTGGCACAATATGTCAGCACTATTTCAGGACTGGCACTGTAGGTTCAGCATAGGGTCAGTATTAAGATTCCTGCCTGCTGAACTCATTTTATTTTGATTTTGCAGCCTGTTTTGTAGATCTGCCCTGTATCAGAGGAGGGAGGTGGTATTCATCTGGTGGTCACTTGTCTATTCACAAAAGGTCACTTATGCACTCTGATACAGGATTGAGCCTCCGATTGAACAAAAGCCCTTCCCTTTGTGTATTTCCTCCTGCCTGACACCATTTGAAATAGTTAATGGCTGTCTAGGTCCTTCTCCACATGCCTTGGCAGTTATCCCAGACCCTCAGTTGTTGCGCAGCGATATCTTAACTTATTGTGCACAGTTGCACTCAGTCCTGTCTGTTTCCCTTTTATTGCAAGTGACTCCTTAACGAGATGACAAGCTCTTTATATCTGGGATCCGCAGAATCATTTCATCCAGAGGTGAAGTCACCAGATTGGGTCCTGATTAAGACTCTGCATCCGAAGACACTCCCGGCTCCCAAGTTCCTGGTCCATATTGTGTATTCCTGGTGGGATATTCAGCTTGTAAAGTGGAAGGACATTCTCGTTGGATACATCTTACGCAGTGTAAGAAGGCTCTTTCACAAGATTCAGAAGATTCCCCGCATTCATGCTTCAAGAGATACAACGCAGACTTCTCAGACAACAGTGATATTGCAGAAAAGACTTTTTATGATTTAAAGTACTTTCAGTGAAAAGAATGGTGACATCACAGATGAAGATTATTGTATTAAATGAATTCTAAACGGACTATTCATGTAAAATGTTTTTATTTAGCATTTACAGTAAGGCGTAGAGGGATGAGGTTAGTTTAGATTATAGTATTTTCCAGATATATTTGTAATAAAGTAATTGAGAATTAGAGGGCCGGTATAGCTATAGTATATATCTTTATCATCTTAAGAAGAGTAGGTTTATCTTTAGTTGTTTTAGAACACTTTTTAAATGTGTTGCTATGAATGTTTCCTAATCTGGTCCTAGATGTGCTGTGGCATATTATTAATGAAGCAGTATTGCATTCAGAATCTTGGGGATGTTAGAGGGAATATCCAAATATTTTTGAGGCACATTTACACTTGGTGACAAAAACATTTCAATTTATCAAAGTGTGCTGTTTGCCTTCCAAACTGTGACAGATACTTAGCATGGATTTCTACCAAGAGTTAGGCCTAAGACCTTTGAAGAGTTTTGTGACATATGGTCTTATACAAACACAGAACCTAGAATAATTAAAGATATAGGTATAAAGATCCCATGTACAGGTTCCTATATTTCAGTAATTTACAATTAATGTCAGTTGAAGGGAACCAGGTGCATGATTATGAATTATTACAATATAATAGTTCTGGCTACCCTTTGAATGCCTCTAGTTCAGACCTCGGCATACCTAACTGGAGTTAAAGTGAAATGGACATGACTCAGTGGGCTTTGAATAATTGTATACAGAATATATCATGTCCTCAGAATTTGACAATCTGGGAAGAGGGCTTAGTGGGTTTAGATGGAGATTATTTTGTGTGTGTGGTGCTTTTGTATATACAGAGCTTCCCAGAGGTTGGTCAGGTACTTGCTATATAGCCCTGGTGGATACCCAATAGTGAATTGAACCTTACTATATTACTTTGTTATCAATCCTGAACAATTCTGTAAGAAGAAAAAGGGATGTTTCCCCTCAGGATGAAGTCATAGTGGCTGCTCTGCTTCTTACTGAGGCAATTAGTGTGTATTGCAAGGTCCAGTATACAAAGTGTCAACTTATGCAGCCCAAAACCGAATGGTTTTAGATTTTCTCCTAGCAAAGGAAAATGGTGTGTGCAGAGTAATAGTTGATTTTTGATGTAGTATGATAATGGAGAAGTAGTAAAAAGCATATTAGATAAAGTTTGTTTCAAGTGAGAGTTATGTAAGTTCCTTTTCAGCTCTATTTGATTCTGTTTCTTCATTTTGGAATTCATTATCCAGGCCTTTGCAAGGCATGTTAGTATCATTGCTTGGTTTGTTGGGGATTCTCATTCTAGGAGTATTAATTCTCTGTGTACTATCAGCTTGCTGTAAGAAATCAATGGAATCACTGACCCCTACATTGATGTTACAGATTGACCCAGAATCTAGTTTTAATTCTACTTTAATGGCAATGTCTGAGTTTCCTTACTTTAGAAATGATTCTTTACAAAATCAGAGGAGGGACTGAAAGTATGTTTGTTTGTACAGGGTGGTGTACACTATCGGACTGTCAAAGAAAACCTGAGAAAGAGTTAATTTTGTTCAGAACTTTGCTTAGAAATAAGCTTCATATATTTGCTTACTAAGTAGGTGAAGAGGCACAAGTCCTGTAAATAAGAAAAAAAGGGCAGCTTGTACTCTAGCCTTTCTGTCTCAGGGTTATTAGATATCAAACAGTCAGCAGTAAACAGTTATGTCTTGGAATGCATGTATGTCTCCTCATACTGACCTACACTGATGTGATAAATACGTAATGCCTGATGTGTAATAATAAAGTGAAATTATGCTGTATCATCCAAAAGAGCCTTATAAATAAAGTGAACCATGGCTAATAGTTAAACAAAGAGAACTTGTTTCTATTTGTTTCTCTCCGCAAAGCTTTGGTGTATTTATATACAGTATATATATATATATATATATATATATATATATATATATATATATATTGTCAGACGGCTGCCTGGGTGAGAATCTTCACACTCTTGGCAAGTGCATATTTCTATATGATTTGCAAGGTATTGTGGGCAATGTAGTTCATTCACACCAGACACAGCTGCTGACAATAATTTAGTTGTGCTCTTGGGTAAAGCCAATAAGATATTTATTTATGGGGTTATTTCTCCCAACAGAGATATGCTTGGTAGCACATAAATTAGGTTACTTGCTTTCAGTGTTAACTTGGAAAAACAAAGTTAAAATTAGGAAAACAACAAATGAAAAGCCACAAAGCAAGAAACAAACTGTTCTTTTTTAGGTTAACTTCTGATTACTTCCCACATAGATACAGAAGAGATTCTCTCCTAGCTCACAAGCAATTAGGTAAGGCTTAATTGCTAGCAGTCACCAGCTGAAACCCCTTAGCTGGCTTGCCTTCCACTGTGTGGGTCAAATCCTGCTTCAGGAGCTTTTCTGAGTAGATTAAAGAACAAATTTGTATTTCTTTGTGATGGTTGCTGTACTTTATAACAGAAAGTTACCAACGGAGTTTAGAGAGCAGTCCATATAAACAGGATCCTCATCTGCTGCTATTCCCCCTTGTTCAACAAGCATGGGTTCAATATCATGGATTGGCACAGATGAATCTCTCAATGGAGCATTTTCAGGAGAATACTTGTTTCCCTGCTGTCTTTCAAGGTTATAGCTAGGGCATAGATCAGTGTTCATACCTGAGCTTCCATTGCTGCTAGAGTTCCTCTCTATATAGCCTGGCCAGTATGTAGTCCAGTTCTTATGTCCAGCCTTCCAATCCAGATCCCTGGACACTGGATCTCTCTTCACATACCTTCTGGCACAGGTCTTAGGGTCCCTTTCACGTGCAGCCGTCTCCCTCACAGGTAGCCTCTGGTGATTCCTAGCTCTGCAGCACCATTCCTCTGGCTTTCCCCAGTCCAATGGTGTATGCTGGCTCTTGGAATACCTCCCAGTATACGTACTGCTTTGGACTCTTCTATACCTCTCAAAGGTTTTTCTCTTCCTTCTTCCAAAGGGTCTCTTTCCCTCTGTCCGTCCGGTTTGGCTTCTGCTTCTGATGATCCTTCAAATGAAACTGATGATCAAACTCAAGCTGATTCTCAGGATACTGAGGACAATTCTCTGGATATCCAAGGTGATCATGAAGATGGTCATCTGTAGAATAAACTCTACTCTTATGCTGCCTGGATGAGTGCTCCTCCCTAACACAGCGCAGCTGTGCTGAATCAGGCCCTGCCCTTTGAGATGAGTGCTTAGGGATTACCTCATAGCCCTCCTGATTGAACACACATTTCCCCACTTCAGCTCCTCTAATGGCTGTTGGAAACCTGGTGCATTCTGGGACTGGTAGTCTTTTATGGCAAAATTCTGTTTTCTTATTTCTACCAGAGCTGACAGGTTGCTTGTTCAGAGTCACTTCACCTTTTCTATAGCTCCTTCCTGAGCTATGATAAGCTTCCTTATCACAATATATATATATATAGAAGTGTGTGTGGTATTTTATTGCTGTCTTTTAGATTACCTTCTCATTGCTTTGAATGTAGTTTTATGTGACTTCAAGAGCCCTGCAGGTTGCTGGTGAGGGGAGGGCAATAGAAGCCCACACCATCCTCCTGCCACGAGCCACAATCAAAAATCCTCTGGAGCTGTACTTGATACATTTCGTTCATGTTTTGAAATAAGAGAAGTGGCGATAGAGAAAACAGACTCCTCCAATTAGAAGAGAAATTGATTTTTCTTTGGGGCTTGGATGGAACCTGATAGATTAACTTCTTGCATAGAAAGTGTAGTTACTCACCTGTAACAGGTGTTCTTTAGGGACAGCAGGAATCGGTCCTCACTTATGGGTGACATCGGTACAGAGCCCAAGCAGAGCAATTCCCCAGCTTTCAACGAAAGCCTTTGGGATTGCTGCCACGCATGTGTGGTCCTCTTCCTGCCTAAGGGTGCCATCTTGCTCAGTCAGGTCCCTTAGCTCGAGTCCTACCACGTAGACGGCAAAGGAAGGACAAAAATCTAGCAACTCATCAGGGGAGGCGGGAGGGTAGGGAGGACTGATTCCTACTGTCCCTGGGGAACACCTGTTACAGGTGAGTAACGATGCTTTCTTCAGGAACAAGCATAACATATAAGAACATAAGATATGCCATACTGGGCCAGACCAAGGTCCATCAAGTCCAGTATCCTGTTTCCAACAGTGGCCAATCTAGGTCATACGTACCTAGCAGTTTCCCCAAAAGACACAGGTTCCACAATGCTTGTACTGGGTCAAGCATTGATATCCTGGGTCCCTTCTTAAAAATGGTTTATGGACCTTTCCTCCAGGAACTTGTCCAAACCTTTTTTAAACCCAGCTACACTAACAGCCTTTACTACATCCTCCGGTAACAAATTCCAGAGTTTGATTACACGTTGAGTGAACAAATATTTTCTTTTATTAGTTTTAAATAGTTTACCCTGTAGCTTCATTGCATGTCCCCTAGTCTTTCTATATTCTGATAACGTAAACAATCGATCTACATTTACCCGTTCCACTCCGTTCATTAATTTATAGACTTCTATCATATCTCTCCTCAGCCGTCTCTTTTCCAGGTTAAAGAGCCCTAACCGAGGGATCACGTGTGCACATGAGTGAGTGAGGAGCTACCTCGCTGCGCTCCCGGGCCGCTTGTAACTTTTTTGCAATTTCTTCAGCAACAACGGGCCTATAAATAAGCCAACCACTACGGTTCCTTGTGCAGCCACTGTGGGCTTTCATTGGAAAGGTTGGTGGAAGTTACATGCCGATGAAAGCGGCCGCGAAACGAGACAAAGCCGTGGGTGCCCGAGACCCCAAAATGGCGGCGACGGCCCGGGCGAGCTCTGTGTTGGACTCGCCGGGAAAAGAAAGTATTGACTTGGGCCCAGATGAGATTGCACAGGAAGTTGTGAAATTGCTGGAGCCTAAATTTGATACTGTTATGCGCAAACTGGATGAGATGGGTGAGCGATTTGGCGAAGTGACAAAGCGTATGGACGAAGTTGAGCAGCGGGTCACTGTGCTCGAGGAGGGTGAGCTGGCGCTGGAAAGGGCGGCTGAAAAACAGCAGAAGCAGTTGGATGAAATTCTCTTGAAGGTTGATGACTTAGAGAATAGATCAAGGCGTAACAACTTGCGATTGATTGGAGTGCCGGAGACCTGGACGGGTGGCCAGCTATTCACTCTGTTTGAAGAATGGCTCCCGAATACACTAGGCCTGGAAGAGCTACGAGGCAAAATACATGTGGAACGTGCTCACAGGCTTGGCCCACTGCGCGAGGCCCAAGACCGACCGAGGCCGGTGCTAGCGCGCCTGTTGAACTTTCAACACAAGAATATGTTGCTTCAGGCGTATCGGAAGAAGAGGGACCTACAGCTTGATAACGTGCGGCTCCTGCTGTTCCCTGACTACTCGGCATCCCTAGCCGCCCGCCGAAAGGCCTTTGCCCCCATCTGTAGCACACTGATTGAGCGAGAGGTAAAATTCGCATTGCTCTACCCAGCTACATTGAAGATCTTCTATAAAGGTAACACTCATTCCTTTGAACAAGCTACTGCAGCGAGAAAATTTGTGGCCGCGTTGGCAGGTCCTGCTGCGACGACTGGGAAATGAAAGTTCTCTATGAATAGCCTTCATTATCGGACTGGCTAGCCGCTTTAATGCAAAGCCATGCTGGATTTTCTATCGGGCGATGCCTCGTGGTGGGGCTTGATAGCCACCTTATATTGACTTTATGCATCTGCTTTCCCATTTTCTCAGCGGGACTCCTGGGACAGGCCTATTGCCATATTTAATGTGACTGTATGTTGTCTGGAGGCGGCCCGGAGGGGCACCGATAGTGATCTGACTCCTCTCGGGGAGTGCCCTGCTACTGCAGGGCTCTGTACTGATGAATGGTAGGGATGGGGAAGGTATGACTGATGGTGTGATTGGGGATGCGCAAGATGGTTGGTTTGGTGAGTATGTGAATGTTGGGGAACGGGATGACTGGTGGAATGGATGGAGTGAGTGTCTGTGGGAAGGTGCGTGGATGGGGGTGAGTGTGATGGGGGGGGATTAGGGAGGGTGTGGATGGATGAGTCGGGCGGGTTGGGGTGGGGGAGGGATGGGAGTCGGGGGATGGGGAACGGGGGATGGCTTAGTAGTAGGGGGGGGGTGGGGACTGTGCTTGCGGTGTACATACGATTGTCTCATTCTTGGAAGAGGATTTGTTCTCCTTTTGTGCGAAACCCCCCCTTGATGGGCTGTATTGTACATACCTGGAGACAAGGCTGGGCGTCTCTAGGTAGTTCTTTCTACTTTCTCTTATCTTCTGCACTCTTATGAGGATTCCACTGTGCTGCTGATATGGTGGATGCCAAGATAATCTCTTGGAATGTGGGAGGCATTGGATCCCCGGTTAAACGCACAAAAATCTTGCAGATGTTAAAGCGCAAGGGTGCACACCTTGCTCTCCTTCAAGAAACGCACTTAACTGCATTAGAACATAGTAAATTGAAACGGGACTGGGTGGAGACTGTATATGGTGCTTCATCGGGTGGCAAGAAGGCAGGAGTGGTGATATTAGTAAAACGGGGACTCCCGTTTGAAGTGGCTAAAGTGCAAGCAGACCCCAATGGCCGATATATCTTCCTTACTGCTAAGCTCTTTAACGAAGAGGTTTGGATAGCGAATGTTTATGCACACAATGTCTACGACCATGCATTCTTTCAGAAACTGCTTCGTTTTGTGCGGGGCGCGGGGGCTCATAAGGTGCTGGTGGCTGGGGATTTCAACTGCCCACATGACCCCTCGCTGGATAAATCTAAAGGGGAAGGGTCGGCTCCTTGGGCATGCCGGGGAGTGGCGTACCTATGCAGGATGGGCGACCTCATCGATGTCTGGCGCTTGCTCCATCCGGGGGTCCACGAATACACGCACCAGTCCCGCGCCCATCTTACTTGGTCTCGTATTGATAGCATACTGGTGAGTGAGGGGGGACTCTCGAGGGTCGTGCAGGCTGAAATTGACCCGATTGTAGTGTCTGATCACGGGATGGTGTGGGTGTCCTGGGATTGTCGGGGATTATTACGACGATGATGGCGCTTCCCAGCTTATTTGTGTCATGACCAGGGCTTTAAGACCGTTTTGGAGAAGCACTGGGATGAATATGCTTTTTTTAATGACCGACCCGATTGCTCTCCAATTTTATTTTGGGAAGCTAGCAAGGCGGTAATGAGGGGAGCCATCATTGCTTATACTATCCAACGGCGCCGCCATATGGATCGCAGTTTACTAGTTTTAGAGCGTCGGCTTCGGGACCTCAAGAGGAAAATAGGTAGGGGGACGGACGGAGCTCTCCAGAGGGAATATACGCGTTCTCAAATGGCCCTCAATGAATTGCTACACCGCCGTGCAGGCCTCTCGATGTCTTACTATCGCCATCAGTTGTATCGATATGGTAATCGAACGGGACGCCTTCTTGCAAAGCTTATTAGGAACCCGGGGGGAGCACGTTTTATACCTGTACTTCGTGATGACCAGGGGTGCCTACAGCACCAGTCTCAGAAGATTGCCACAATCTTTCAGGATTTTTACATACGTCTCTATAGTGAAGATGATCGTGACTATGGGAAGGGTCGGGCGTTCCTTCGGGACCTGGCCCTGCCGCAGGTGACTGAGGAGCAACTAGAGACGTTGAATGCGCCTCTGACGGTGAGTGAAGTTCAAGCGGGGATCAAGAAAGGGAAGTCTCACAAGGCGCCTGGGCCTGATGGGTTTAGTATTGAGTACTACAAACTGCTCGCTACCAGATTGGCACCCTCTATGGTAGTAATGTATGATGCCGTCCGTCAGAACGGTGTCTTCCCGAGGGATATGCGATGCGCGGATATCACTGTGATCCCAAAGCCGGGGAAAGACGCGATGGAGCCGGCCTCTTATAGACCTATCTCCCTCATCAACTGTGATATGAAAATTCTTGCATCGGTCCTGGCAAGCCGACTTGCTGATATTTTGCCCCACCTGATAGCTCCGCGGCAGGTGGGTTTTGTCCCGGGCCGAGAGGCGACTAAGAATTTGGCCAGACTACTACTTGGTATGGAACATTGCTTACAGAAGGAAGAGGCCTTGTTGTTGGTTAGCCTGGATGCTGAAAAAGCGTTCGACAGGGTGGCTTGGCAATATCTTTGGGATGTTCTGGAAAAATTTGGATTGCAGTGTAATTTTATGCTCTGGATCCGGGCCCTCTATCACCGCCCTCTGGCACGTGTGGTGCTAAATGGAGCCAGTTCCGATGTGTTTGAGCTGCGGCGGGGCACACGACAGGGTTGTCCTTTATCTCCCTTATTATTTGTGCTCTCGTTGGAGCCGCTGTTGCAGGCTATTCAAATTCACTCGGGTGTCCGCGGTATTTCACTTGGGGGTGCAGAAATGAAAGTTAGTGCGTTTGCCGACGACATGCTCCTGTGCCTAACTGATCCACAACCCTCCTTGGAACGAGTGTTGTCACTTATTCATGAGTTTGGTGTCTTCTCTGGTCTTAAAATAAATGTTTCCAAGTCTGTTGTGTTAGATGTGGGAGGGCGAGGACGGCCAATATGAAAAGGCATCTTTCCGCTAGTTTGGGCGGAGGGGGAGATCAAGTACTTGGGTATACAGCTCCCAGATAACCCGGCTAACCTATATAAAGCTAATGTCCCTGGTGTGGTGAATAGAGCCCGGCAGACGTTTATGAAATGGAGGGGACTACCTCTGTCTCTCAGGGGGCGCATTGCCTTATTCACTATGGTGGAGATGCCTCGTTGGCTGTATGTTTTACAAATATTGCCTTTGTGGATTCGGGGGACTGACTGGCGGTGCTTTGAGAAATACTTGCGTGGTTTTTTATGGAGAGGTCGGCGTGCCCGCATACCCTTACGAGCGCTGATGCGCCAGAGAGAGGAAGGTGGTGAGATGCTCCCGGACTTACGCAACTATAATCTCCTGTATTTGCTCCGTCATATTTGGTCTTTGACTAGTGGGGACGATGGCTGTGCTCCGGTCCTGCAGGTAAATGCTAGCACTGCCCCCTATCATAGCTTGTTTGTGCTGCATTCGACTAGGGGTCGGTGGAGCCGCTCCTCGGGGGGATGGACCTATCTGGCGGCATTACGAGCGGCATGGCGGACGATTTGTCAGCGCTTTGGATGGCAATGGCAACGAACGCTGTTGTTACCTCTGGTGGGGAATCAGGATTTTTTACCGGGGTTTACGAAACCTAGTGTTTTCCATGATTGGGCCACGAAAGGAATACATTGTATTGGAGATCTTCTTACCGTAACTGGCTCGTCTTTGGACGACTTCCGGACATTGCAAGCCCGGTATCAACTTTCCCGACATGATTTTTATGGCTACTTGCAGGTTCGGCATTATGTAGAAGCCATGTATGGCTCAGGTGCCCAGCAGCTCCAGTTGGTTACGCCGGCACGGGCGTGGCTGGAACAACTTAACTCGGGTCCCCCGGGAGGCCTGGAGAGGTGGGAGCTCCTGCATCCGGGAGGTGATGATGATTATCTTTTGGACCTGGCCCGGCGCTGGGACAAAGATGGGACCCAGGGGCTGACGGCGGCGGATATGCGAGCGGCGTTTGAGGGGATTCCGCGAGGAGATCTCTGGATCTACTTACAGGAACTGCAGTTTAAGTTCCTCTGGAGGGCATATACCACGGATGACTGGGCCTTTTAGGCGGGATTGCGTGCCTCCTCTACGTGTGGCTGGTGTGCCTTGGGTAACGGTACGCTACTACATAAATTTTGGGAATGTCCTAAGGTGCAGAGGTTGTGGGGCCTTGTCTGTGGGAAGCTGGACCGATGGCTGGCTGTCGCTGTTGAATGGAGTAAGGAGGTTTGTCTATTCCATCGGTGGGGACCTGCCCATCTTGCACTCTCGCCCTCTCAAAGGCTGTTACTGACCAGGGGCTTGCTATTAGTAAAGAAAGTCTTGTTGAGTTGTTGGGTTGTCAAATCTCCCCCTGGGATACAGATGTGGGAGACCGCTCTAGGGGAATTGCTCTACATGGAAAAATTAACCGCTAAGCAGCAGAGTGGAAAGGCCTGGGACTCTTTTTTGGAACTCTGGGCTCCTCTTTTGGTCCACTTGTCCCCGCGCGAGTGGAGCACGGTGATCAATGTCTGATTTTGTACATGCACATGACTGACTTCTTTCATTTCTTTGCTTTTGCTCCGAGGGCTTAACATAGCTTTCTGTTTTTGTTTTCTTATTTCTATACATCTCCGCCTGCACCTTGTTCTATAATGGGGAAGCGCTACCCGGACTTGACCACTTGAGGGGCAGCTACCTCCCTTTTCAGGCCCTTGGGATTTGTGGTTAATGATGGGGATATGCGGAGCGGGGTAGACTTTGGCTCTGTGAGGAGACTCTTTCACCTCTGGGAATGATGAAGGTACAGAAGGGGGGTGGGAGGGGGGGTTCTTAGTTAGGGGGGTGGGGGGGGGGGTATTTCTGACCTGTTTCTGTTCCTATCTTTCTGTTTTTCCTTGTCTTCTTGTTTTCCTTCCTTCACTTCTTCTTATTCGTTTCACTCTATCTTACAACAGGTATGTTATGCTCTGTTCTTCGCAACTGCACAGGCCGACTATGTACTGACCCCCCTCCTTGAGTCGAGCCCTTGGATGGACCTATGTGTACATGTGAGGCTCCATCTCCTGGGGGGAGGGAGAGTTGTTTGTTGTACATATTTGACTCGCTCTGGGAGATAGATTTTTGCTTTTAATTTCTACAATTGTGGATTATGTATTCCTTGTAGTTCTCTGACTCTATATGCTGCCAATATACGGCCTTTATGCTCTGTTTTTGCAATTGTTTTGTTGAAGTGCTGTGTTGTACTCATGAAAAATTTGAATAAAAAAGATTTGAACTAAAGAGCCCTAACCTTTTTAGCCTTTCTTCATAGGAGTATCCTTCCATCCCCTTTACCATTTTGGTGGCTCTTCTCTGAACCTTTTCTAATAACGCTATATCCTTTTTAAGATACGGCGACCAGAACTGCACACACTATTCAAGGTGCGGTCTCACCATGAAACGATATAGAGGCATTATAATATCTTTTGTTTTATTTTCCATGCCTTTCCTTATGATACCTAGCAATATATTTGCTCTCTTGGCTGCCACTGCACACTGGGCTGAGGGTTTTTAACATGCTATCCACAATGACGCCTAAATCTTTTTCCTGGGTGGTGGTGGTTCCTAATGTGGAACCTTGCATCATGTAACCATAGTTTGGGTTGTTCTTCCCTAGGTGCATAACTTTGCACTTGTCCACATTAAATTTCATCTGCCATTTTGATGCACAGTCTTCCAATTTATCAAGATCCTCTTGGGTTTTAACAACTTTAAATAGTTTTGTGTCATCTGCAAATTAGATAACCTCACTCGTTATTCCACTTACCAGGTCATTTATAAATATGTCAAAAAGCTGCGGACCCAGCACAGATCCCTGGGGTACACCACTATTCACTTTTCTCCATTGGGAAAATTGGCCATTTAGCCCAACCCTCTGCTTTCTATCTTTTAACCAGTTCCTGATCCACAGTAGTACACTGCCTCCTATCCCATGACTCTTTAGTTTTGCCAAAAGTCTCTGATGATGGACCTTGTCAAAGGCTTTCTGAAAGTCCAGATACACTATATCAACTGACTCACCTTTGTCCACCTGTTTATTCACACTTTCAAAAAAACATAATAGATTAGTAAGACAAGATCTTCCTTGTCTAAAACCATGTTGGCTGTCTCCCATTAGGCTATGACTATCTAAATGCTGAGTAATTTTATTCTTTATGATGGTTTCTACCATTTTTCCCGGTACTGACGTGAGGCTCACCGGTCTGTAGTTTACCGGATCACCCCTGGAACCCTTTTTAAAAATTGCTGTTACATTGGCGATCCTCCAATTTTCAAGTATTACAGATGATTTTAATGAAAATTCAGATTACTAATAGCAGGTCTGCAATCTCATATTTCAGTTCTTTCAACAGCCTTGGATGTATACCATCCAGCCCAGGTGATTTGCTACTCTTCAGTTTATCTAATAGTTGTAATACATCTTCCCGATGTATCGATATTTCCTTCAATTCTTCTGCACCTTTAAATACAACTTGTGATAAGGAAGCTTATCATAGCTCAGGAAGGGGCTATAGAAAAGGTGAAGTGTCTCTGAACAAGCAATCTGTCAGTGCTAGTAGAAATGAGAAAACAGAATTTTGCCATAAAAGACTACCAGTCCCAGAATGCACCAGGTTTCCAACAGCCATGAGAGGAGCTGAAGTGAGAAAACGTGTGTTCAATCAAAAGGGCTATGAGGTAATCCCCAAGCACTCATTGCAAAGGGCAGGGCTTGATTCAGCACAGCTGTGCTGTGCTAGGATGGAACACTCATCTCAAAGGGCAAGGCCTGATTCAGCACAGCTGCGCTGTGTTAGGGAGGATCACTCATCTAAGCAGAATAAGAGTAGAGTTTATTCTACAGATGACCATCTTCATGATCACCTTGGATATCCAGAGAATTGTCCTCAGTATCCTGAGAATGAGCTTGAATTTGATCATCAGTTTCATCTGAAGGATCATCAGAAGCAGAAGCCAAACCGGACGGACAGAGAGGGAAAGAGACCCTTTGGAAGAAGGAAGAGAAAAGCCTTTGAGAGGTCTAGAAGAGTCCAAAGCAGTACGTATACTGGGAGGTATTCCAAGGGCTAGCATACACCATTGGACTGGGGAAAGCCAGAGGAATGGTGCTGCAGAGCTAGGAATCACCAGAGGCTACCTGTGAGGGAGACGGCTGCACGTGTAAGGGACCCTAAGACCTGTGCCAGAAGATATGTGAAGAGAGATCCAGTATCCAGGGATCTGGATTGGAAGGCTGGACATAAGAACTGGACTACATACTGGCCAGGCTATATAGAGAGGAACTCTAGCAGCAATGGAAGCTCAGGTATGAACACTGATCTATGCCCTAGCTATAACCTTGAAAGACAGCAGGGAAACAAGTATTCTCCTGAAAATGCTCCTTTGAGAGATTCATCTGTGCCAATCCATGATATTGAACCCATGCTTGTTGAACAAGGGGGAATAATAGTAGATGAGGATCCTGTTTATATGGACTGCTCTCTATCTAAACTCCGTTGGTAACTTTCTGTTATAAAGTACAGCAACCATCACAAGAAAAATACAAATTTGTTCTTTAATCTACTCAGAAAAGCTCCTGAAGCAGGATTTGACCCACACAGTGGAAGGCAAGCCAGCTAAGGGGTTTCAGCTGGTAACTGCTAGCAATTAAGCTTTACCTAATTGCTTGTGAGCTAGGAGAGAATCACTTCTGTATCTATGTGGGAAGTAATCAGAGGTTAAGAACAGTTTGTTTCTTGCTTTATGGCTTTTCATTTGTTGTTTTCCTGATTTTGACTTTGTTTTTCCAAGTTAACACTGAAAGCAAGTTACCTAATTTATGTGCTACCAATCATATCTGTGTTGGGAGAAATAACCCCATAAATAAATATCTTATTGGCTTTACCCAAGAGCACAACTAAATTATTGTCAGCAGCTGTGTCTAGTGTGAATGAACTACATTGCCCACAATACCTTGCAAATCATATAGAAATATGCACTTGCCAAGAGTGTGAAGATTCTCACCCAGGCAGCCGTCTGACAAACTTCAGTCATGGGTAACATCCCTACATCTTCCTCAGTAAAGACCAAAGCAAAGAATTCATTCAGTCTCTCCGCTATCGCCTTGTCGCCTCTTAGTGCCCCTTTAACTCCTCTATCATCTAATGGACCAACTGACTCTCTCACAGGTTTTTTTGCTACGAATGTATTTGAAAAAATCTTTATTTCACGTGTTTGCTTCCGCAGGAAGCTTCTTCTCAAATTCTCCCTTTGCCTGCTTTATTAATGCCTTGCATTTAACTTGCCAGTGCTTGTGCTGTTTCCAGGTTTCGTCGTTTGGCTCTTTTTTCCATTTCCTGAAAGATGCTTTTTTGTCAACAGCCCCTCTGACCTCCCCTTTAAACCATGCTGGAAGTTTCTTGTACTTCCTTCCACTTTTCTTAAAGCGTGGAATACAGCTGGTCTGGGCTTCCAAGATGGTATTTTTCAACAACACCCAAGCTTGATGTAAGTCTTTAACCTTTGCAACTGCTCCTTTTAGTTTTTTCTTAACTATTTTCCTCATTTTATCAAAGTCTCCCTTTCGAAAGTTAAAAGGTAGTACTGTGGATTTCCTTACTATGCCTCCTCCACTAATTAAATCAAAGGCGATCATGCTATGATCACTATTACCAAGTGGCCCCAACACCCTTCTCTTGCACTAGATCTGGTGTTCCACTAAGGACTAGGTCAAATATGGCTTCCCCTCTGGTCGGTTCATGAACCAGCTGCTCCAAGAAGCAGTCATTTATGTCATCTAGGAACTTTATCTCCCTAGCATGTCCTGCCGTGACACTGACCCCAGTCAATACCGGGGTAATTGAAATCACCCATTATTATTACTGTGCTATAACATTTGTTAGCTTCCTTGATTTCTTTGAGCATTTCATCATCCATTTGTTCATTCTGGCCAGGTGGTCGATAGCACACCCCCACTGTCATCGCCTTCCCCTTTTTACATGGAATTTCAATCCATAGAGATTCTACAGCAAATTTTGTTTCCTGCAAAACTTTAATTCTTTCTGACTCAATGACCTCTCTAACATAGAGCGCAACCCCTCCACCAATTTGATCAGCTCTATCATTATGATATAGTTTGTATCCAGGTATCAGTGTCCCACTGGTTGTCCTCCTTCCACCATGTTTCTGATATCCCAATCATATCTAACCTCTCATTTAGTGCTATATATTCTAACTCTCCCATCTTATTTTTTTAGACTTCTAGCATTTGCTTACAAGCATTTTAGAGACTGTATTTTATTCATATTAGTTTGGCTGTTGGTAGACATGGGTAAGTTGGGATCTTTAAGTTCTGTCTGCTCTATACTTGAGGGCATTTGGGCTAATTTACTCTTTTTTGGAATCTCTCTGCTTTTGGTAGTATCCTTCAAGGATACATTCTTCCGAACCATCCGCTCTTGGGCGACTGTCGGCTTTCCCCTATTATCTAGTTTAAAAGCTGCTTGATCTCCTTTTTAAAGGTTAATTCCAGCAGCCTGGTTCCATCCCGGTTAAGGGGAAGGCCATCCCTTTGGAAATGCCTCTCCTTTCCCCAGGATGTTCCCCAGTTCCGAACAAATCCAAAACCCTCATCTCTGCACCATTGTCTCATCCACGCATTGAGACTATGTAGCTCTGCCTACCTTTTGGGTCCTGCATGTGGAATGGGAAGCATTTAGGAGAACACTACCCTGGAAGTTCTGGATTTTAACTTCCTACCTAAAAACCTAAATTTAGCCTCCAGAACCTCCCTACCAGATTTTCCTATGTCATTGATACCGACATGTACCAAGAGAACAGACTCCTCCCCAGCACTATCTAAGAGCTTATCTAGGTGGTGTGTGAGGTCCGCTACCTTCGCACCAGGCAGGCATGTTACCAGGCGATCCTCATGTCCACCAGTCCCCCAGCTATCTACATGCCTAATGATGGAATCATCAACTATAACGGCTGTCCTAACCCTTCCCTCATGGTCACATGGTCCTGGAGAAACATCCTTGGTGCGAGAGTGTTTTACAACATCTGGAGGACAGGTCCTAGTTACAGGATCACTTCCTGCCACACCAAGGTGATGCTCTCCTGACACGTGACCTCTCTCCTCCATGGCAACAGGGATGCTGCCAGACTGGAGATGGGACTTCAGGACTATATCCCTGTAGGTCTCGTCTATGTACCTCTCTGTCTTTCTTATGTTTTCCAAGTCTGCTACTCTAGCTTCTAGAGAACAGACTTGTTCCCTGAGAGCAAAGAGCTCCTTGCACCTAGTGTACACGTAAGACCTCTCACCAACTGCGAGAAAATCATACATGTGACAGTTAATGCAAAAGACTGGAAAGCCCCTACCTTGCTGCTGGAGTGCTGTCTGCATCTTTAGTTTTAAGTTTTTATTTAGATCTTTAAGTTCTTTACTTCCTAAGGGTTGCTATGGATATTAGGTACAGTTTTATTAGTATAAATAAGTTTAATATACCTTGTTCACTTGAAGCTTAATTAATCTCAGGTCCTTAGTGTATGACTGATTTGGGTAATGAGCTGCACCTGAGAGCACCCCGTCTTTTAAGATGTGAGACCTGGCTGAAGGAAGGGGAGGATGCTCTTCTGGCTCGCTGCCTCCCTGCTGGGTTTTCGGCTGCCTCAGTTTCCCGCACTGGTCGCTCAGGCAGCGGTGTGGCCGCCATCCTTGCCCCCTCCCTCTCTTTCACTCAGATTTTCTCTCCTTCTCTGTCCTACCCCGAGGCCCTTCTCCTCTATCTTCACACTACACCCCCTACTCATGTTCTTCTTGTCTATGCACCCCCCGCTCTCTGATCTGATCTCTGGGACTCCCTCCTTCGTTCCCTCTCCGACCTCTCCTTGCTTTTTCCCCACCTCATCATCGCCGGTGACTTTAATCTTCACCTCGACTCTCCTTCATCCCCCAGAGAGCATGTGTTCCTCTCCTTCCTGCATGACTTGGCTCTCCTACAGCATGTTTCTTTTCCCACCCACTCCGCCGGCCACACTCTTGATCTTCTCCTGTCCCCCTCCTCCTCTCCACTCTCCTTCTCTAACCTGTCCTCACTTTCCCTTCCCTGGTCAGATCATCTCTGCATCTCAGCCTCCTGCTTCCATCCTATCCCCTCCCTCCCTTCTCTCGTCCCTCCCTCCACCCCACGTCTCTCACGTTCCATTACCCCATCACTGGCCCAGCAACTCCCTCCAGCCTCAGATCTGCTCCCTGCCAATTTCGCCTCCTTATCTCCAAACTCACAGGCCTCTACCTGGTTCTCTTCCCTCTCAGCCGCTCTTGATCACATTGCCCCCCTCCGCCTGCGCCCCCCTCCTCATCGCCCTCCTCACCCCTGGTACCATCCTGGTCTACTCCTCCTCCGTTCCGAACTTCGCAAAGCCGAAAGGCAATGGCGTAGGTACCCCTCTCCGGTTACCTTATCCTTCTTTAAGGCCCAGCACTCCCACTATCGCTCCCAGATCCATCTTGCCAAGTCTTCCTTTTTCTCTAACGCCATTGCCTCTGCCCCCAACCAGATCCGCCATCTTTACTCTACCCTTAAATTTCTTACCTCCCTGCACTCCTCTGCCCCCTCCGTACCTTCCCACCCTATCCCTGTCCCTTCTCTTCTTGCCTCTGCCTTCAGCAACAAAGTCTCTACCTTACGAGCTTCCCTGCCCTCGCATCCCCCGCCCATTTCCTCTCCCCCCCCCTGTTACACAACTGTTCCACACATGGTCCTCCTTTGCCCTGACCACCACCACCACAGAGCTTCATCACCTTACATCGGCGTCCAACAAAACCTTCTGCTCCCTTGACCCTGTCCCTTCCTCCTGGTTACTGACACCCTCTCAGTCTTTCCTCCCCTACATCCAAACCATCCTGAACAGCAGTCTCTCCACTGGAACTTTTCCCTCCCCCTGGAAACACGCTCTCATTCGCCCCCTTCTTAAGAAACCCTCTCTTGATCCTCTTGACCCTAATAACTACTGCCCAGTCTCCAACCTTCCCTTTCTATCTAAACTTCTTGAGAAGGTTGTCTTTGCCCAGCTATCCCATCACCTTGACTCCACCAACTTCCTTCACCCCCGTCAGTCTGGTTTCCGTCCTGGGCACAGTGTTGAGACTACTCTTCTTGCCTTCACCAACGCCCTGCATGTTGCTCACGACCGTGGTGAAATGTCGGTGGCGGTGGCCCTCGATCTTTCTGCTGCTTTCGACCTTGTAGATCACTCCCTTCTTCTCTCCTGGCTGCATGATGCTGGCCTCTGTAGCACTGTTTTTCGGTGGTTCCACTCCTTCCTTTTCTCCCGGTCGGGTGCTGTTCTGTCCTCCTCCCCTTCTTATCCCTCCTCTGACCCCTTTCCCATCCCCTGTGGGGTCCCTCAGGGTTCTGTACTGGCTCCCCTCCTCTTCAATCTCTTCCTGACTCCTCTCACACTTCTTATCCAACAATCTGGTATCTCAGCCTTCTACTACGCTGACGACATCCTCCTTCTCTATCACACGTCCCCAGCCTGTCGTGATATCACTCCCCTCAACTCCTGCCTTGCCGCCATCTCTGACTGGATGACCCATAACTGCCTGCATCTTAATCCCTCAAAAACCACAGCTATCTGGTTCCCCCACAGTCACCAGCCCCCGTCACTTGCCCCCTCATTCCCCGCCGCCCCCATCTCTCTGGTCTCCACCTTTCGATACCTTGGGGTAATTTTTGACTCTGATCTCTCCTTCTCTTCCCATATCTCTCACGTGTCTAAATCTTCCTTTTTTTATCTTAGGCAGATCCGTGCTGTTCGCTCCTTCCTCTCACCCTCTGCTCTTGCCACCCTGCTTCTAGCCCTCGTCATCTCCCGGATCGATTTTGCTAACTCTATTCTTTCTGGCCTACCAAAGCTCCACCTCTCTCATCTACAACGCATCCAAAACACCGCTGCTCGTCTTGTTTCTTCCGCCTCCCACAGGGACCATGTCACACCCCTCCTCCTCCATCTCCACTGGCTTCCCGTTACCTTCCGGATTCAATTCAAGCTTCTCACACTCGTTCATAAAGTTCTTCACACCACCACGCCACAGTACCTTGCTGACCTCATCTACTTTCACAACCCTCGGCACACTCCTCGCTCCTTTCACCTCAACCGTCTCACTCTCTCCCCCCCCCCCCCTCCCCTCACATGCTCATCTCCAATCCACCCACTCTTCTGCCTTCTTCTTTACAGGTCCGGCCCTCTGGAACTCCCTTCCTTCCACTCTCCGCCTGGAGCCTCATCACCCTACCTTCAAGCACGCCTTGAAAACCCACCTCTTCTCCCTTGCCTTCAACCTCTCTCCCTCCTAGCCTCTCCTTTTCCTTTATTGACCCTCTTCTCCTGTCCTTGTTTCTTTACTTTTACTGAGTTGTAACTTCTTTTTCCTTTTCTGACCTTGTGCCCACTGTAATGAAGATATATTTTGTAAACCGCTCTGCTTATCAATGAAGGGTGGTCAATCAAGACAATAAACATAACATAAACGTGTAAGTACCTATAAAACTACGATTATCCCAAGGGGGGGGGGGGAGAAATAACACTTATTAAAAGGGTGCTGCTACACATTACCCTGTCCTGTGCTGTTGAGGTAAGCTATAGTCTTATTTGATTTTAAATTTTAAATTATAGCTCTTTGCTGCTGCTAGGTTCTAACTTATGAAATTTAAACTATAAGCTCTCTGCTGGGTTCTAAGTTTAACCAGAAAGTTCTCTTCTATGTTTGAAATTTAAACTAAAAGTACTTTGCTGATACTAGGCCCTAAATGAGAATTTAAACTACAAACTACAACCTGCAACCTGATCCGGTCCTTCAATGTCAACTGCTTGATATATGCAGATGACGTGTTGCTATACATGCCTTTCTCAACTGAACATCCAGACCTCTTGCCACTGACAAACTGCTTTAATGCAGTATCTGACTGGCTCCAAACCCAAAACCTCAGGATTGAACACAGGAAAACAGAAGTACTCTTCATGATAAGGAATCAAAACTTCTCCACACCACCCTCTCTAAGAATCAAGGAAGCAGATCTCCAGACCAAGTCTATGATCAGATACCTCAGTGTCACTGTGGATTAGAGACTAGACATGAAGGTACACATAGGCAATATAGTTAGGGTGGTGTAGCATAAGATCAGATCCCTCAGACCCTTACAATCACTGCTAGAGCCAGAAGATCTTAGGACAACTTACCAGGCACTGATCCTACTGCATTTTGATTATGCAAATGTGATCCTACATGGGCTCCCCCAGGCCACCCGAAATCCACTGCAGCTTGCGATGAACACTGCAGCAAGGGTCCTATATGGTGCTTCCAAGAAAGACCATGTGATGCCCATACTGAAGCCCCTACACTGGCTCCCAATACATATGAGACTCAGGTACAAAACCCTACTGCTTACATTCAAGGCCATCTATGGGCTTTAATCTTCATCTCTGAGTTGATGCAGACCACCCCACCAACAGGTCCAGAAGAGCGATAGCACTCAACACACTGATAGTCCCAAAATCAATAACAGAATGCTCCCAGTTAACTGCAAGCAGGGCCTTCAAATTCTATGCGCCCAGATGCTGGAATGCCCTACCTCCCAATATCCGTGCAATCCCTGACCTATTCCAGTTTAGGAAGGCCTTGAAACACCACCTTTTTCTCCTATACTACCCTCTAGATAGATTCGTGGGGCGGCGCGAGGTCCCGAAAGAGCAGGGAGGAAACGCCTTGCCTGAATGGCGGACGTGCCGGTCTGCAAGGGCACTCCCTCTTCGGGACTGACTTGCCAAATCGATTGCGTGGGAGCCGGAGAGGCTCGAAAGGAGGCCGGTCCTGCCGCCGGGGCGGGGCGGGGCACGGATGGCCCGACGATGGGGGGGGGGCCGGCCGGCGGCGTGAGCTGTGCACCACGTGCCAAAGGGGAGAACGTGGGATGAATGGCAGACGACTTACGCGGAGCGGGTCCACGGCCGTGTCCACCTCTGCTGAGCGGGACGCCGCCGGCACCCTGAGAAGCGTGCCTCCCACGCCCGGGCTCTGGAACTCCCGCTGGGGCACGGCCGGCCAACACGACCTCAACGGGACTTCCGAAGGCCATCGGTGGCGCCGACATGTACAGAGAGCGTTGGAACCCCTCCGCAAATCGGGATGCCACCGGCACTGGGAGAAGCGTGCCGCCTGGGCCCTGGAACTCCGGCTCAGGTGAGGACCGCCGACACGACCTTGTTGGGACCTCTGAAGCGCTCGGCACCCGCATGTATACAGAGAGTGGAACCCCACCGCCCTGTCCACCTCTGTAAATCGTGACGCCGCCAGCACCGGGAGAGGCGCGCCGCCCGTGCCCGGGCCCTTGAACTCCGACTCGGGCGAGGGCCGCCGACACAACCTCATCGGGACCTCCAAAGGGATTTGGCGCCTGCATGTACATGGAGTGGAACCCCTCCACCCTGTCCCCCTCGTTAAATAGGGATGCCGCCGGCACCGGGAGAAGCTGTCAGCCCCTGCCCGTGCCCTGGAACTCTGGCTCGGGCGAGGGCCTCCGACACGACCTCATTGGGACTTCTGTGAGTGGCGTAAATGCGCTCGGCGATGCCATGGGGATGCGCCTTTTGCGCGGTCCCATAGGGGATTCCGTGGGCATGCCGACCACCGCTTTTGGTGTGAAAAAAACTTTCAGGACACCCTCGGCGGCCCCCCGAGTGCACCGGGAGGAGGCGCTCAGCCTATCCATGCGCAAAGAGGGGGTAGGTGGATACCGCGGCTCGCAGGTCCTGGTCGGAGCTCCGGGGGGGGGGGGGGGGCCACCACTTTCTGCGGTGCATAGCTCTGCGTCCGAGAGGGCTATGTGGATGGCTCCGGGCTCTTAGCAAAGCCCTCAGTATGGGTTTCCCGCACGCCGAGCGCCTTCCTCCATGGGCTTTCTGTCTGCTTCCGGGAACTGCCGAAGTTCAGCGGGTCGAGGCGCTCGAAGCATCCGACTTCTTGGAACTATCAGCCAGCCTCAATCACAGCTGGGTCCCAGTTGGAGCTCCGGAGGGGGGTGCGGCCCCAGGTTTCTTCCATGGCACTTAGATGCATGCTGACTTGTGCTGCATGGGCGGCTCAGGGCTCATCCCATAGCCCTCGGTCCATGCTTCTGGCACACTGACGGCCCTCCGCCACTAACCTTCCTGGGGACGCAAACATCACCCGTGACAGGGCTCTTGCACTGCATACCCTGCGCACCCTTATGCTGTACCTTCCCCTCGGATTTGCCATGAGGAGACCACCTTGCCCGTTGCGGAGCCCACGCTCTGGACTTCTGTCACATCCACCATCCTCTCATCTCCTTCACAGGACAACCAGTGGTAGCTCCGCAGGGTCCGCTCCCTCGGTGGCCCCCCTAAGCGCCCCTTGCTCGTGCACACCACCTGCCATAGTCCCCCCAGAGGTCATACCTTAAGCCCCCCCCCTCCTCCAGGCACTCATCCGCTGAGTCTCTCCCCGATCTGACCCTTAAGCCCCCCCCAGCATTGGGGTGGGTGTTTATAGCTCAGTGCATCTGGTTCTCCGGCCATCTGGTCGCCAACTCTGGTGCAGGGCCGTTGGGCCAGTTTTTTCCCAGGGCCATCTGGTCCTCCCTCCTTCTGCCAGGAGGGATGGGGCTG
Organism: Ichthyophis bannanicus; assembly: GCA_033557465.1. NCBI lineage: Eukaryota > Metazoa > Chordata > Amphibia > Gymnophiona > Ichthyophiidae > Ichthyophis > Ichthyophis bannanicus. The sequence goes on along the minus strand of CM066042.1, from coordinate 251,165,542 downwards.
GAGGAGGGCAGGCACCCACTTCCGCTGGAGAGAGAAGAGCTTGGCTCAAGGGATGACGTTCAATAGATTGCAGTGAGGTAGCTGCTCTGCTACATATGAAACCCTGACCCAGAATCAGGTCGTCTACGAATGATTAGATGGATTCTAGATGGATTCTAGATGGATTCTAGATGGATTCTAGATGGATTCTATTCTATGCTGCAAAACCCAAGAGTGGAGATGGCAGAAATAGAAGACAATGCAGAAAGCTTGTAGTGAGAATCTCCAAGAGAGATGAAGCACTGACTTGGAGCCACTACTAAGGCTAGACAGAATGTTAGTGGAGGACAAATCTGGTTGTTTGTGGACAAGAACCAGTGCTAGCAAGACAGCAGAAAGAATCTTACTGTTCAAGACAGAAAAAACAGACAGGAGTAGGAAACCCTGGACATGTCTGATAAGCTGCCTTAAAGCAAGATTGAAATAGAGGAGGTAACTCAGAGAGGAAAACTCCACAATGGAAAGTGAGAAAAGTAGAGAGGCTGAATAAAAAGCCTCCCAGTAAGTAATTCCACTCTTAGAGGAAAAACTTGGTAAGAGGGTGAAGAGAATGGAGCTGAAGAAGACTTACAAAGTAGGAAGGCTATAGAAAATAAAAATACATGCTGGCACAGGAACTCTCATTTGATAGTGGTTAGAGGAGCAACCTGTGACCTATAGGCATGAACATCCTGGCAGCTCATAGAATATAGAAAAAATGGATGTCTTTTGGAAAGAGATCCATGTGTAAGGGTTAGAATGAAGCAGTGGATTGCCTCCATTGAGAAGAAGCAATGTAGACTCTAACCCCAACAGTCACAAACATTTGATGATGGATTGATCAGAAACCCTGCAGGTGCTGGGTTTGCTAAGCCTGGTGAGAGGTTGGATTCTTCAGACCAGGACAATCCTCCCCTGTTGGGGAACATCTGTATGATGGGCAAGCAAGGAATAAAACCTTCTCCTCTAGGAAACAAGTTTGGTAGGACATTTCCTACCTACTGGGACAGAAGGTGGTGTAGAACAACCCTTAGGAACAGGTAAATCAGTGGACAAATGAGTAACTTGACATAAGGACTCCTTGTTGAAAAGATTTTCTCCAGTGCAAGGAGTATGTCCCAGCCATTGTTGTGCCCATTTGTCCAAGTCTGAAGCTTGGAGCCAGGCTCTACATCATGCCCCTGTAGCTATAGCAGAAGTCCTGCTAAGACTCAAAAGAGTCTAGAGAAGCACAAGAAAGAAACCAAGAGATATTCTGGATATGCTTAAGCAGTGAGGAATAGTCTGTTCTCCTGGAATCTGGAAGGAAAGGAGTCAAAAGATGTAATTGATTTGTGACCTCCTCAAGAGAAAGACTCATATAAAAAATATATGACAGAGTTCTTGCAGAAAGCATAGATGTCTGGAAGGTTTGACGTCCAAAGGCATCTAGTGTCTTAGACTCACAACCTGGCAGATAAGAAGAGTGCTTTTTCTTACTCTTTACCCGCCTCATTGCTGATTCCACTACTGGGGAATGATGAGGAAGTTGAATCTTTTGAAACCCTGGAGAGGGGGGCACCTGATATAAGAGATCAGTTGCCCTGGGAGGTGGGGGTAACCTTAAAGTTGTTTCCCACAGTCCTAGAAGGAGATCCTACAAAGAATGATGCAAAGGAAGCATTATGTTGTCCTTTGCTTGGCAGAAACAGAGTCTTGTGCAGGATCATGTCCTGGAATAGGAATGGCAAGAGATCCTGCTATATCCAGGAGGAAACTCTGAAAAGAGGGATCCCACACAGGAATCTCCCTTGGACAGGTTAGATCTAAAGAACTAGCCTGAGCATCCACAGAGTTATCCAAATATATAGGAAGAGAAGATCCTGCAGAGTGCAGTGTGGAATGCTTAAGGGATGGTTGCTGGTACTGGCTGTCAGGAGCAGCAACCGTCCTTACCACATTGTCCATGCCAGGTATCAACTCCAAGCTTGGTATAGAATGGAGCAATCCTGCTGAAAGAAGCATGGCAGGAGCTGGCCACAATGCTACTGTGGATACCAGTACCGATGTCAGAGTCGAGCCCAACAAAGACATCGGAGCAGTCATCAGTGACAGTTCAATCGGTACCAAGGTAACTGAAAACCTCCAGCTGCTATCCTCAGTACCAAAGCACCGGTATCGATCGGTGTCGGTACCAAAACTTATTGGTACCCAGTCTTCTAGATTAGAGATCAATTCCAAACTCGGCACCAAGGGCAGAGAGCCTGATAAGCGAAGCATGGAAGGCACCAACCGTAAGGGTAATGAGGACAGTGGTATCGACTTCAGTACCATGTCTGATACCAGTGAAGGAAGGTCAACCAGTGGTAACTCAATCAGCCTCAGGGGAACCAAGAGTTGCAGATCCAAATCATTGGAACCGAGCCTTCGGTACCGTCAAGAGCCAGTACCAAGGCAAGTCGGTACCCAGTCCTCCAGACTGGAGATCGATTCCAGACTCAGCATCAAAGGAAGCGAGGCTATCGATGCACATCTGGAGGGTACCAACATCAGTGATAGTATCAGTGTTGGAACCGATAATGGAAAGTGACTCTGGAGAATATCCACCAGTCCCGAAGGCACCAAAGACACCAGACTACTATCCCTGGTGAGGAGTGTTTCATCCAACACCAGTGCCGATGCTGGGGTATTGGTACCGCTCAAAGCGGATGCCACCACCATACACAGCTTAGGTATGTTCTGTGGGGTGGGTGAACCCCAGGAACAACCTGAAACCCCTTATAGGCTTTGGAGATCCAAGACATAACTGTTTACTGCTGAATGACAGCCTGCCCCTTTTCTTATTTACAGGACTTGTACCTCCTCACCTACTTAGTAAGCAAATATATGACGTTTATTTTTAAGCAAAGTTCTGAACAACTTTAACTCTTTCTCAGGTTTACTTAGACAGTCCAGTCGTGTACACCACCCTGTACAAACAAACTTACTTTCAGTCCCTCCTCTGATTCTGTAAAGAATCATTCTCAAAGTAAGGAAACTCAGACATTGCCATTGAAGTGGAATTAAAACTAAATTCTGGGTCCATCTGTAACATCCTTGTAGGGGTCAGTGATTCCACTGATTTCTTACAGCAAGCTGATAGTACACAGAGAATTAATGCTCCTAAAATGAGAATCCCCAAAATGCCAAGCAATGAAGCTAATAAGCCTTGCAACGGCCTGAATAATGAATTCCAAAATGAAGAAACAGAATCAAATAGAGCTGAAAAAGAACTTACATAACTATCACTTGAAACAAAAGTACGGTTTCTAACTTTTATCCAACTTTTACTATTTTTCCATTATCAAGTATACTACAACAAAAACCAACTATTACTCCACACACAACATTTTCCTTTGCTAGGAGATAGTCTAAAGCCATTCGGTTCTGGGCTGCATAAGCTGACACTTTGTTTACAGCACCTTGCAAAACACTAATCGCCTCAGTGAGATCTAGGGCTGTAAGTTATCAACTGCCTGTAGTCGCATAATCTGGGTACCCTATTCTCTAGTGGGTGCTATAGCTCCAAGGGTTGAAAGCCACACAGTACCTGTGAATGCATCTATTTGGGATTTAGTTAAAGGTTTTGTAGTGTCTAACAGGTGTTGAGCAGCCTCTATGGCCTTATCCTGTGAAGAAACATCCCTTTTTCTTCTAACAGAATTGTTCAGGGTGGATAATAAAGTAATGTTCTGGTAAGGTACAAATCGCCACGGAGTATCTAATTGGGCTATATAACAAGTACCTGACCAACCTCTGGGAAGCTCTGTATATACAAAAGTACCATACACAAAATAATCTCCTTCTAAAGCCACTAAACCATCTTCCCAGACTGTCAAAATCTGACGACAAGATATATTCTGGATACAATTATTCAAAGCCCACTGAGTCATGACCATTTCATTAAGCCCTCCAGACAAATTACGTTTCCAGGGATAATACCCTAGTAAAGGGAACCTCCAGTTAGGTATGCCTAGGTCTGAACTAGAGGCATTCAAAGGGTAACCAGAACTATTATATTGTAGTAATTCATAATCATGCACCTGATTCCCTTGAACTGACATTAATTGTACCACTGAAATATAAGAGTTTACTTCAAGGGATTTCTTATACCAGATAGAAGAATTATGCAGCATTACTATTCTACAAACATTCCATGGAGTATCCCCTACCTTTTTCCCTTACCCTGAGCCATAAAACATATTGGAGGATGTTGCAGAGGCATAGGACTAACTATTCTAGGTTCTGGGCCTGTATGAGACCATTGTACAGAAGTTAGATTAAAGGCTATGTCACGAAACTCCTCAAAGGTCTTAGGCCTAACCCTAGGTAGAAATCCATGCTGAGTAGCTGTCACAGATGGAAGACACACTGTACAATCTGATAAATTGAAATGCTTTGTCACTGAGTGTACCTGTGACTCGAAAATATTTGAATATTCATCATAACACTCCCAAGGTTCTAACTGCAACACCTCATTACTACTACTAATATGCCTCATCACTAAAATTAAATATTTAAAAGTTTTGCTAAAAATGTTTTTATATCTAACACTATAATTACTTCAAAATATACTAAATCAAAACTGAAAAAAATATACCTACTCTTCTTAATACTCTCCTTTATATAATGAAGATATATACTGTAGCTATGATTAGCCTCTAAGGCTCAAAAAATTTATGAAGTAGAGGTTAAGTACCTAAAGGTCATTACATATATATCAGGAAAAATACTAATCTAAAATGACCTCACCCTCTAAGCAATACTATAAATGCCAAACAAGAGCATTTTGCATGAATGGTCCATTTAGAATTTACTTAATACAATAATCTTCTTCTGTGATGTCACCATTCTTTTCACTGAAAGTACTTTAAATCATAAAAAGTCTTTTCTGCAATATCACTGTTGTCCGAGAAGTCTGCGTTGTATCTCTTGAATCATGGATGCGGAGAATCTTCTGAATCTTGTGAGGGAGCCTTCTTACACTGTGTAAGATGTATCCAACGAGAATGTCCTTCCACTTTACAAGCAGAGTATCCTACCAGGAACACACGAAATGGACCTAGGAATATGGGAGGGGAAGTGTCTTCGGATGCAGAGTCTTAATCAGGACCCAATCTGGTGACTTCACGTCTGGATATAATGATTCTGATGATCCTGGATATGAAGAGTGTCATCTCGTTGAGGATTCACTTGCAATAAAAGGGAAACAGACAGGACTGAGTGCAACCGTGAGCAATAAGTCAAAATACTGCTGCGCAACAAGTGGGGGTCTCGGATAACTGCCAAGTCATGTGGAGAAGTAGCTGGACGTCCAGTAACTATTTCACATGGTGTCAGACCTCCTCGAGTGCGCTGGAGGGAGTTACGCACCGCCATAAGGGCAAAAGGAAGGGCTTCTGTCCAATCTGTAGCCCAATCCTGTGTCATAGTGCGCAAGAAACCTTTGAGAGTCCTATTCATCCGCTCCACTTGGCCAGAGCTTTGCAGGTGATAGGACGTGCGTAACTGCCTTTTTACACCAAACCAATTTTCAATATCCTCCCAGACACATGCAATGAAGGCCGGACCCTGATTAAAAAGAACAAAAGGTACACCCCAGACAGGAATAAACTGTGTGAACAACAATTTTATGGCAACCCCAGCTGTCATACTGGTAGTGGGTTGTCATAACCTTTTTTTACCCATCTGGAGAATAGACAAGTGACCGCCAGACAAATACCACCTCCCTCCTCTGATACAGGGTGGATCTACAAAACAGGTTGCAAAATCAAAATAAAATGAGTTCGGAAGGCAGAAATTTGAATAACTGACCCTTAGCTGACCCTACAGTGCCAGTCCTGAAACACTGCAGACATACTGTGCCAAAGAAAAACAACAACAAGTTCAGGTGATACCGGAGAACCAAAAAGACATAATTTTTAGCCACAGCAGTAAAGCTCATGATGCAGAAACAGGGCAAATAGAAACAAAAGACCGTCAGGACAAATAAGCAGATGATCCTCTTTCCAGCATCATGAAGTCAGAGTCTGGGTTTCAAAGAAAGTTTCTTGCTATCGCTGCAAGAAAGACGAAAAGGAAAACAAAGTCATATCTAATGGTGCTAAATACAGCAATGTCAGTGACACTGATACCAGAAGAGCAGGTTTTTTTTGGTTTGCAAAATGGTTGTCCTTTGACACAAATCTCCAGCAGAAGGATGTCCTTTGGATTTCAAAACTGCAACTTGTGCTGGCAAGAGGCGCTGTAGAACCAGAAAATCAATAAGATTCAATTGCAAAATCCACTACTACGTAGACATAGTGGGAGTCCCAAAGTCATTTTATCAATTCGCTTTGAGAAAGAGCCCACTGGCTTACAACCAGTCGGGAAAGCTCACAAAAGCACACAGACAACAGAGAAATCAGAAAAAGCCACAAACAAGCTGAATGGTATACGATAAACATGGCGCATTTCCCAATACATTTCTACATTTAAAACAAACCTCCCACTGTGTTAATGTGGGTACAATGAGGCTTTCAGATTCTTCTTCCCAAGATGTGAGCATAAAGCGGAGCAGTAAGATCTGAGAAATTCGCAAGCTATTATTTACAGAAAATTAATAAACCCAGACACTTGCACATTAACACTGGTGTTACTGGAAAAGACAACAACAAAAATAGGTTTCAATCTAGCAGACCAGAGAATGTTAGGGCAACATCCAGAAAAGTAACATTTTGAAATACAAACTGCAGTTTAGACAAATTAACCTTCAAACAGTCATAACTTGGTCAACATAAAAGCAAATTATCCACATAATAAACTAAAAAGGAATGGTTGAGTCTCACATCAAATAATGCAGTTCTTAGGGCCTGTAAAAATATGCAGGACTAGCACTGTATCCTTCAAAAAGAAATAAAATAAACACAAAACTGGTTTTTCTTCGCCAATTCATACTGAAAATAAGCAGGTCTCGTAGGACTCGCACAAATCTATAAGTCTTACCGTCAGCCTTTAGTACAGGAGTAACTGGAGTCTTACATAAAGAAGTTGTAGGATCTTCAAGCACAGAACAACTTCCTTCACCGACAGCTGCTGGCAGTGGACACTGCTTGAGTCTAGGATCCTCACAGGCGGTACTGTCCATAAAGTAGAAGAAAGTTCTCCAGGATGAATGATACTGGCATCTGCAGGAAACGGCACTTCAGAAAGAATACAGCTGGAGATATATCTTCCCATTCAGCCAGGATAGAGTGAAATCAGCAGCTACCGGAGGGGGAGGAGGGAAACAGCTCTCTGACCATCCTCTTGCTCTGACCCTACCCCTCCCCCTGCTCCTGCTCCAGAAGCAATCTGCAAGCTCAGCAATTTAGTCATTTCACATCAAATGTCAGCCCACTGTACCGAGCTCCTTCCAAAATTACATCAGCTGTTCTAGCTGGCCAATCTATTATTAAAGTTTCAAAAGTTCCTTTTACTCACGCGATTAAACCATTTACAAAAACAATTGGTGATTCTGAAAGTGTGTCCTCTACCGCACCAGAATAGTCTTTCCGCATACACCTAGTGTGAAAATCTGTTTCACCCCTATTCTGCCTTAGAGATGTTAATCTCAACCTATCCTTTTACAAGTTTGCATACTACTGTAAGGAATTAAATAACCACTGAAACAAAATTATCTCTTTGAGTCTTCTGTTCGAAATCTATCACGGTATATCACAAACTGAATGAGTGACCCTATGAACATCAGCTGGGTTATAAAACACAGTTCTAAGCAAATTATCTAGATCAGCCCAAGTAGAACATGGACTATTATGTTGACGTAAAACAGTTTGAAGAAAACTTATAGCACCATATAATTGATCACATTTTTCTCTATAGGTCATGAAATGCTTATCCAGATCTTTTGCAACAACATCAATAAGTTTACTAGAAATTCTCAATTCCTTTGTAGCATTTCTTACTATTCCCTTTAAGGATTCTATTATATGTACAATACATTCTATTTCACGGCTAAGAAGTGCATCCACTTCTAAGTTGAGAAACATTGCAAGTACTGAAATCTTCAATTTGTGCATCCCCCAATATCTTCTATTTCTTATCTCTTCTCTTAATCCAGCTGCACGAGTGATCCTCCCCCTTACAGAAACTACATGACATGACTCTCGGAAGAAACAGGGGGAGACGTTGGGGATGCACTTGGAACTCGTCCAGCTCCAATTACCATTGCAGCCACATCTGCATCATATTCTGGAGAAAGAACGGCTGGGAACTTCCCTGCCCGTTCACTATCTTTCTCCTGTGATTCACTCGTTTTACCAGCATTGTGTAACACAAACAAACCATTCTTCATATTATGTGCCATTCGCTGCCACCAACTAAACACCAGCCCTTCATGGGCATCACATAATTTATGTTTAGCCTGCAAAGCACATTTCAGATAAAGTTTATCTATAGAAAATGTTCCCTCCAAAGGAAACTGTAGAAGCACATTATCATTAGTCACTGCATACCAGTGTACAATATAATTAGTAGCCATATCCCCATACTTCTCACGCATGCAAAAAGAAGGGCTACCTTTCTGAACAGCTAAAACCTTAGCTTTGTCATGCCATTCACGCAACTGAGATAACTCTCGTTTACCTAACAGATTACCCATTGCTGTCACCATACAATACTCAAACACCTTCCGCCCTTGCCAGGAATGGAGAAATCTGCAGACCGGCATGGCACCAACTGTGGGCTTACTTTGCCCCCCCTCACCAGCAACCTGCAGGGCTCTTGGAGTCACAGAAAACTACATTCAAAGCAATGAAAAGGTAATCTAAAAGACAGCAATAAAATACCACACACTTCTATATAGATACACCAAAGCTTTGTGGAGAGAAACAAATAGAAACAAGTTCTCTTTGTTTACTCTGTTAGCCATGGTTTACTTTATTTATAAGGCTCTTTTGGATGATACAGCATAATTTCACTTTATCCTACGTCAGGTATTACGTATTCATCACATCATAGGTCAATTTCTAATCAGCATAGGTCAGTATGAGGAGACATACATGTATTCCAAGACATAACTGTTTACTGCTGACTGCTTGATATCTAATAACCCTGACACTGCAAGGCTAGAGGACAGCCTGCCCCTTTTCTTATTTACAGGACTTGTACAGGACTTGCACCTCCTCACCTACTTAGTAAGCAAATATATGAAGTTTATTTCTAAGCAAAGTTCTGAACAACTTTAACTCTTTCTCATGTTTACTTAGACAGTCCGGTTGTGTACACCACCCTGTACAAACAAACTTACTTTCAGTAATGAGCAAGTAAGTTAAAAGATTTAAAACTTGTTTATAAATGTAATAGTGGGAACCAATTGCAGGATATTATATGTCACATGCTGACTGATTCTTTTAGAATGAGGGCTCTTCTAAAAGCCAAAGCCAGTATCAAATTGGTGAATGCAGAGCAGCATTATGTTGCTCATTTGATGTAGCATAGTTACTCACTTGTAATAGGTGATCTCCGGGAACAGCAGGAATTTGGTCTTCACATATGGGTATCGTCGGTACCGACGGAGCCTGCGCGGGAACACTTCCCAGCATCCAATAGGAAAGCTTTTGGGAGCATCCCACAGCGCCTGCATGCTGCCTTTCCCACCATTCCCAACTGTCCCTCTCCAGTTGAGTTTATAGCTGAGACAAGAGAGAGAGGGGAAGAGAGAAAGAGAGAGATATACAACTCCTAGGGGAGGTGGGTGGGTTGTGAAGACTAAATTCCTGCTGTTCCCAGAGATCACCTGTTACACATGACTAACTATGCTATATCCAAGAACAAGCAGGAATGTAGTCTTCACATATGGGGACTCCCTAGCTGCAGATGCCAGGGAGATGGCCACAGAAAGTTGTGTGCCCCTGTGAAAGGGCTCCACTTCCCCCCATGGATCTCTGGCATCCTACCAGGATGGTGGGTAGGAGTTGATTAAGTGTGGAACAGGTGTTGAAGAACAGCCTGACCAAACAAGGCATCCCGGCAGGAGTCCTTGTCTAAGCTGTAATGGGCTGTGAAGGTATGAACCGAAGCCCAAGTAGCTGCTCGACAGATATCGTCGATAGACACAGAGTGAAGATGAGCCATAGAGGCTGCCATGGCTCTCACATTGTGAGCTGTGACATGGCCTTCAAGAGGAAGGTTCTTACTCTCATAGGCAAAAGATATACACTGTGCAATCCAGCTGGAGAGTGTCCTTTTGGAGACTGGAAGTCCCAAATGACTAGGATCAAAAGCAACAAAAGAGTTGGGGGGACTTTCTATGTTGCTGTGTTCTTTACAAGTAAAAGGCCAAAGCTCTTTTACAGTCCAAAGTATGAAGATTCCTTTCTGCATTTGAGGAGTGATGCCTTGGGAAGAATACAGGAAGGTAAACCATTTGGTTTAAATGAAAAGGTGACACCACCTTTGGCATAAAATGTGGATGAGTCCTAAGGGACTACCTTATGATGGAACCTTGTATAAGGAGGATCAGTCACCAAGGCTTGCAATTCATTGATGCAACGTGCTGATGTGATTGCAATAAGAAAGATGACCTTCCAGGAAAGGAATTTCAAAAAGGTAGTAGCTAATGGTTCAAAAGGCGGCTTCATGAGCTGCCCAAGAACCAAATTTAAGTCCCATGCTACCGGTGGTGGCTTAATGGGAGGCTTAGTTAAAAGAAGGCCTCTCATAAATCTCACTATGAGAGGAAATAGGTTGTCCATTTAGAGGCTTGAAAGAAGCTGCAATAGCCCTCAAATGAACTCTCACTGAATTGGTCTTAAAGCACTGCATTAGACAAATGAAGGACATACTCCAGTAATGATTCCAGAGGTATCGCAAGAGGGTTAGGACCCTTCTGCGAGCACCATATGGTAAACCTTTTCCACTTGAAAGCGTAAGAGCGTCTTCTGGAAGGCTTCCTGGAAGCATAAAGGATATCCTTTACCTGCTGAGAAAGGTTAAGACCGTGAAGTTCTAGGCTTTCAGCAACCAGGCCCTGAGATGCAGGGACTGGGGATTGGGATGCCACAGCATCCCGTCCTCCTAAGACAGGAGATTTGGAGCAGATCCTAACTGCAGAGGCAGAGCTTAAGAGAGATGTAGGAGCAGAGGGTACCACATTTGCCGTGGCCAACGTGGAGCTATGAGAATCACATGACCTCTGTCTCTCTGAAGCTTGAAGAGGGTTTTGGGAATTAGGGGAATGGGTGGAAAGGCATACAGGAAGTCCTGACCCCAATGGGGAGGAAAGCATCCCTGGCCTGACAACCCTGAACCAGAATTCTGGAACTGAACCAGGGAAGTTTGGCATTCAGCGGACTTGCAAAGAGGTCTATGTCCAGGGTTCCCCAAATTTGAAAAAAAGCTTTGGCCACCTGTTCTACATGGAGAGACCATTCATGTGGAAGCAGAACTCGACTGAGTGTCTGCCCAAGAGTTTTGAATGCCTGGAAGATACACCGTAAGGAGATGAATCTGATGCTCTCTGGCAAGGGCCCATAGCTGCAAAGCTTCGTTGCAGAGCGACAGAGAGCCTGTTCCCCCTTGCTTGTTCACATAGAACATGGCTACTTGATTGTCCATTTGAACTAGGACAGTCTTGTAGCTGAGCTGGGTGTGGAATACTCGAAGAGCAAGGAAAATTTCTCAGAGTTCCAGGAGATTGATGTGTAGATAGGTCTCCTGTGGAGTCCAGGTACCCTGGGTAGAGAGGCCTTGCAGGTGGGCTCCCCAACCCACCTGTGAGGCATCTGTTAGAGTGGCTTGGGGTGGAGGTTGCTGAAAAGGGGACCCCACCGAAAGGTTCTGGGGTGACTGCCACCATTGGAGGGACAAAATAAGGCGATCTGAGTTTGCTATTTTGTCTGACAGGCAACCTGATGCCTGAGTCCACTGAGTGGATAAAGTCCACTGGGCTGCCCTCATATGGAGGCGAGCATAAGGAACCACATGCACAGTGGATGCCATGTGGCCTAGCAACTGTAACATTTCCCGAGCAGTGAGGTGAGATTTTAGCACTGCTTGGGAAGCTAACTGCACAATGCGAAGGCAGGGGGCTGTGGAAGGTAGACCCTTGTCTGTCTCGTATCCAGCAGAGCTCCTATAAACTCCAGGGACTAAGTGGGAGCAAGGCTGGATTTTGGGAAGTTTGACAAGTCCCAAATACTGAAGGATGCGCATTGTGCAAGAGAGCAACCCTGGCCTCTGGCTCTGAAGGGGCTCGAATGAGCCAGTCATCTAAGTAAGGGAAGACGAATATTCCTAGGGTGTGGAGAAATGCTGCCACGACGGCCATGCATTTTGTGAACACCCTTGGTGCAGAGGCCAGGCCAAAAAGAAGCCTGTATTGGTAGTGCTTCCCTTGACACATTAAGCGAAGGAACCTTGGGTGAGTTGGATGGATGAGAACATGGGAGTATGCATCCTTGAGATCTAGAGAACAAAGCCAATCCTGACTGTGAAGGTATGGCAGCAGAGTTCCTAGAGAAATAATTTTGAACTTTTCTTTGAACAGGAATTTGTTCAATTCTCTGAGGTCTAAGATGGGTCTGTGTCCTCCTGTTTTCTTTGGAATAAGGAAATAAGGGGAGTAAAACCCTGTACCCCATTGGGGAATGGGTACCTCTTCTATTGCCCCTTGGGCAAGAAGCACAGTGACCTCTTGACCTACCTGGTCATTGAGAGAGGTCTGAGAATTGAACTGTCTTACAATTGCAGGAGGGGGCACGCTGAGGAAATGAAGCTTGTACCCCTCTCTTACAATAGACAGAGTCCAATTTTCTGCTGTTATCTGACCCCATCTGGGGGCAAAATGATATAACCTTCCAGGGATGGTGAAGGGTTCAGGGCCAGGAAGGCAAAGTTCTCTAGATAGGAGTCAAAGCCCCCGTGGAGGCTGAATCTGCTGAGCCGGTTGAGGCTTAGCTGCTTTTGTCTTTTTTTGCCTAGGTTGCTGCTGCTGTCCCTTTTGGGCAGACTGACCTAAACAATGTCCCTGTTGGGTATAGGAGGGATAAAACTTCTTCTTACTGAAGAATGGTTTCTTAGAGGATTTTTTTCCTCATAGGATCAGCTGTAGATTTAGACAATCTATCCAGAGTGATATTGTCAGCATCTATCTCATTAGCTTTTTCCTGCCAATTCTTGCCAAAGAGATTCTCGCCTGTGCAAGGAATATTCCCTAGTTTATCCTGTACCCAAATTTCCAAGTCAGATGCCTGGAGCCAGGCAATCCTAAGTGCACCTATGGCAATAGCAGAGGTTCTGCTTATGCACTCAAAGCAGTCAAAGGCTGCACGATTCACAAACTTGGAAACATCCTGAGCATGTTTGACAAGAGTGAGGTAATCCTGCTCTTATCAGGAAGGAGAGGGCTCATAAGCTCTAAATCTCCTGTGACCTCCTTAAGGAACATTCCCATATATAAGATATAGGAAGTGATCCTAGCAGAAAGCATGGAAGTTTGGAAGGTTCGACGTCCAAAGGCGTCAAGAGTCCTACACACGTCCTGGAGGATTAGATGCATGCCTTTTTGCACTCTTTATCCTTCTCATAGCTGACTCCACCACCATGGAATGGTGTGGTAATTGAGTCTTCTGTAAACCATGACAAGGAGGAACTCGATACATGGTGTCGAGTCTTCGAGAGTGAGGAGATGTGGTTAGAGGTGTTTCCCACATCCTTAACATGAGATCATGCAAGATCTCATGAATAGGTAAGGTAGCTGCCTCCTTGGGAGCTTTAGGGTATTGCAGGATTTCTAATTCCTTTGCCCTAGGCTCTTTTTCAGGAGGCCACTTTGATGGAAAGACCTCGAGCCACATCTCGGATAAAATCCTGAAAGGACATATCCTCTGGTGGAGAATCCTACGCTGAGGAGAAGAGGAATCCTCAGGAAGAAGTACTCTGGTATCGGCAGAGCTCTCAGCATCTTCAGACTCATCCGAGGATTCAAAGTATCTCCGATCCAGGTGATCGTGCAAGGCACGGTACCGATCAAGATCGGCATCGGAGTGGTCCGGTACCGACTTGTCGATACCGGATGGATACGTATGACTCGGTCCTGGCAGAATACCTGCCGATGTCGATGCAGTCGGTGCCAGCACCAGAGTCAGTGCCGGTACCGGTTGAATTGTCTGAAGCGGTTTCAGAGGCATCGAGGCTGTGAGAAGAGCTGCCAGATTGCGTTCAATAGCCAAGAATCTCTGGTCTATCGTTGCTGCCGATGCTTGGGTATCGGTACCAGAAGAAGCGGCAGGTATCCTAGAGCATGGCACCAGTAGTTCTGCCGAGGTTGAAGCCTTGAGAACATCCTGGAGCCCCGTTAGTGCTTTGGAAGCTGAAGCCTCCCGCCAGGGCAGTTTTGCCAGCGAAAGTCCCTCAAGGGCAACGCCAGAGGCATCTTGCTGTCTAGGAGAGCTACCCTTTGAGGACCGGCTAGATTTATGTTTAGTTACCTGAGATCCATGGGAGGAAGACGAAGCCCTGGAAGACGTCGATGCCACGGAGGCTGCATCATAGGGAAAAAGGGTGCTAAGTTTAGCAGCTCGGTTCCGCCGGCCCCTTTTCGACATCAATCCCACAGGCAACACACTCTGAAATAGAGTGGTCAGGACTTAAACATTTGAGGCACCACTCATGGGTTTCAGTGACGGAGATGGTACCGCCACACTTAGAACACTTTATAAAACCCGAAGCAGGTTTTTCCATTCTGAAGAAAAAGTTGGGCCTAGTGCCCAAAATGGTGCATGGCACCTGAGAGAAAAATACTGGAAAGACTCCAGAAGAAAGTTGTGGTTTTTTGTTTGTTTTTTTAAAAGAAAGAACCACCGGCGGTACCGGTGTAGCGTCGAAAGAAGGCAGACGCGACCACAAAAAAGAATAAGAAGGGAATTTTTTCTGTGGTGACAGGATGTGCGACCTGTCGGCTCTGCAGAAAACGAAGAACTGGAGAGGGACAGTTGGGAAAGGCGGGAAGGCAGCACGCAGGCGCTGTGGGATGCTCCCAAAAGCTTTCCTATTGGACGCTGGGGAGCGTTCCCGTGCAGGCTCCGTCGGTACCGACGATACCCTTATGTGAAGACTACATTCCTGCTTGTTCCTGGAGATACAGTTTTTGCTCTGAAGAGATTAGTTAGGTTAGGGCCTAACTTTCTACAGCCCTAACCTAACGGTCTATTTCTCCCTAGCTTCCACACTGCCTCAGCTACTCCCCTATACTGATACTTGTTGCTAAAGCTATCATGAATATAGTTAAATGTCTACCATCTTCCACTATACTCCACATATTTATTATTATTTTTATTTAACATTTCTTATATACCGCCTTTCATGATATCAAGGTGCTTTACATTGAACAAACTGAAATTACATTGAACAGGGCATTATAACTTGGAGAGAACTATTTTACAGGGAACATGGGCAATGGAGGGTTAAGTGACTTGCCTAAGACCACAAGGAGCACCGGTGGGACTAGAAACCCCAGTCCTTCCAGCCTAAGGCTGTTGTCCTCTAGTGGGATTTGAACCCCCAGCCTGAGGTAACTTGCCCCAACCACTAGGCCACTCCTCCCTCAAATGCACTAGGTTTAGCACATATGTGAATAGCTGGTATGTAAATAGTTCAGTGTAATATAGTTTAAAAACACTTTTCTCTGTAATTGATATTTGCTTGATGTAAACTGCCCCTGCTCATTGGAAGGGGCGGTATAGAAAAACTGTTCAAATAAATAAAATAAATGTTTGGTTATAAAATTTTGACCATAATGAAGAAGCTGGAATTGCAAAACATCAAACAGCTGTTAGGATATGTGATGTGTGGCATTTAAGTTACATAAATTAATAGTGTTGACATTATAAAATGAAGAAGTGATGAGCATAATGAAAAAAATATAAAAAAATGTAAATTATTATAATTTGAAATAGTTTTGGAGGTTTCTTTGACTACTATATCCAATGGTCACTGTCAGTGACAAAATGAGAAGTGGCAGGTGGTCTTTTTCATCCATGTTAATTTTGAAGTTTAGAGTGAATCTCTTTTGCAATATAACGTGCAGCAAGTGTTTATTTTGGTACATTACTTCTGTGCTAAATCCCTAGTGCAGTTGCTGTTCTATGTAGATGCAGAGGTGCCCATGTAACTTAATAAAATACTAGTGCAAATCCAGCAGCAACAATATCTACATTCAAGACGCAGACATAACACCTGCTCAAGAGCAGGTATAAATGTTAGCGGGTACTTTGTAAAATGTGTGTGTAAATCACAAATCCACTCACACTCTGCCCCTGTGCAAACCTACTCTGCAAAATACTTTACAACTTGCAACATGCTGACTTATAGACATGACTCAATTTTATAAGAACCCATTTATACATGAATATTTATTTTATCAACTATCTATCAATACACTTCTAAGTAGTACTGCAATATAACACATTCATTAAATTTGACAATACCTTACGACATTAAAATATCACAATTATCATTACTAGCCAGAGGCCCTATGGAAGAAATAAGCCTTTATGCATGGCCAGAAATTCCTGTATGTTGCGCAACATAGTGGGCAATGTGTTCCAGAGTCCCAGGCCTTTAATTGACAAAATACAAAAGCTATATACAAAATACAAAAGATAATATACATTCTGAACTACTACTACAACTTTGGAATAGTTAACTCATTAATCATACTAAACAAAACAGTTTTAATACTACACATAGACACTTAAATTGAAGTAGATAGAATAAAGAACTTATTTACATGTGAAATTAGTTCATAAGATTCCCTCTTAATGTCTATAATATTGCTGCACCTCTTTCCTCTCCCCCTATCTATCATGCATATTGTCCAGTTGAAATGCACGATCCCTCTCATCGGAGTGAATGGGAAATATAAAGTTGGAGCAGCGCAATTACTGAAGTTACTCCTGGTATAGTCTGTTACCTGATAGCAGTAAAGACATGCAAGAATTCTGAGACATGGTAGCACTGGTAATGCTCTTATAATTAGAGTACTATACACAGGCACTCCCAGAGATTGTTCTACACCACACAATGTCAGGCCTTAGACTCCACATCTCTCATCTAGAAGGTCATACCCAAGAAAGGAGGACATGAAAGAGGTGTCTGTTCTCAGCATCTCAGATTGTGCTGAATTATGCGCTTCACGTGAGCAATCCTTCCCAAAAATGGAGGCTCTCAAGCAGTAGGATGTTAATTTTCTTCATGTGGAATCTGGGAATAGAAAAAAAAATGAGATTTCAGCATTATTTTCCAGTCCCACACAGGACCTGGAATCTTACTTTCTCCTATGCCTTCCCTATTTTAGAATCTGCTAAACGGCCCAGTCTCAAATTGCCTTCCTCTCCCCTGTATGAGGCTACCCATAGGTCAGAGTCACCAAGGGGCCCCAGTGTGGCACAAAACCCCTCCTTCTCAAGCAGTGTCTCCAGGATCAAACTGCCCCCCCTCTTCTGCTTCATTCAGGAAGTGCAGGCTCACGCTACCTGAGGGCCAGAATAATCCCAGCTCTTCAGAATAGGTCTTTTACACACTAATCTGTCCTTCCCAAATTACGCGCATTCCTTGTTCATGCTCTGGGATCACATAACCTCTCCTTCACCTTGTTTATTCTATGGTGAGAAATGTGCCCTGGACCACAGAAGAGTGAATGCTCTTGTTTCGATGTGTCTCTTCCATTAACCGCAGTTGGCGTGTTGTAGATGAAGATTCCAAGCAGCTA
The DNA here is from genome assembly GCA_033557465.1 of Ichthyophis bannanicus. Taxonomy (NCBI): domain Eukaryota; kingdom Metazoa; phylum Chordata; class Amphibia; order Gymnophiona; family Ichthyophiidae; genus Ichthyophis; species Ichthyophis bannanicus. The sequence goes on along the minus strand of CM066042.1, from coordinate 251,147,757 downwards.
TGGAATCAGATGTTCATTCTTTTATCTACCTGCTCCTCTGTTCCTAGGGCCAGGCAGGGTGGGAATGCCAATGTATTTATCTTCTCCTATCTTAAACTTGCAATGGTATCACACTCAGGGGATGGAGGAGATGCAATGGCTGCAACATGTTCCTCTAAAAACATCTCAGATATTGATGGGATTAGTGGGATCATCAGGCCTGATGAGGAAAGGGGTTGACAGGAGATCAAGCCTGGGACACGCAGGAACCAAGGTTGAAAACCTGTAGCGGAGTGATAGGAACTGAACAGCCAAGTTGCAGCTAGGGGATAGTTATACAGCAGAAAGACAGATTCTCCCACATAATCCGGCTGGACCAGCATTTGTTATGCCCTGATTAAATATTGAATAGAAGAGAGACTTTTGCTGGTTGAATGTGAGGCAACAAAGGGTACAGATAAATGGAGCTCACTCTGATAAGAAGGATGTTACCAGTGGTGTACCACAGGGATCTGTCCTTGGTCCAATTCCTTTTAACATCTTTGTTAGTTATATTGTGAAAGGGCTGTTGGGTAAGGTTTGCCTCTTTGTGCAAGATACCAAAATCTGCAATAGTGTATACACCCAGGAAGGAGTAGATGTTAAAAAATGAGGGTCATGCATTTGGGCTGCAAAAATCCAAGGAAGTAGTACAGTGTAGGGGGTGAAGTATTTATGTTCACGAAAGAAGAGCGGGACCTGGGCATGATTGTCTCTGATAGTGTGGCTAAACAGATAGAAAAGGCAACTGTGAAAGTCAGAATGATACTTGGGGAGCATAAGGAGAGGTGATAGTGCATCTATGTAAGTCTCTGGTGCGACCTCATTTGGAGTATTGTGTGCAATTCTGGAGACCACACCTTCAAAAGGATATAATATTTATTTATTTATTTAAAGTCTCTTATATACCGCACTATTCGGCATCAGCGCGGTTTACATGGAACAGAAATGCTCAGTACAGATTAACACGTATGAGTTCACAGGTAACAAGGCAAATAACTTGGATAACAAGGGTAACTATTTACAAACTTACTACATAATAGAATGGAGTCTGTGCAGAGGGTGGTTACTAAGATGGTTAGTGGTCTTAGTTATAAAGCAAATGAGAACAGACATAAGAATCTTAATATGTATACTTTAGAGGAAATGCAGGATAGAGGTGATATGTTAGAAATATTTAAATACCTCTGTGGCATAAATGCACAGGAGAGCCTCTTTCGATTGAAAGCAAGCTGTGTTTGAGGGGACATAGGATGAGGGTGAAAGGAGATAGACTCTAGAGTAATATGTGAAAATGTTTCTTTACGGAAAGTGTGGTGGATCCGTGGAATAGTCTCCCAGTGGAGGTGGTAGAGATGAGGACAGTATCTGAATTCAAAAAAGAATGGGACAAACACGGAGGATATCTAAAGAAAAAAAAGGGAAATGTTGTAGTGGTTGATATGGAAGGGGAGACTAGACAGGCCATGTGGTCTTTTTCTGCCATCATGTTTCAATGTAACAAATATAGTTATTGTTCAATGTTAACTTCATATCAGGTCCCTCCAAAGGAACACCCCTGTTAACCTTCCTACCCAGGCTCTCCCCCCTCCCAATCAGGGGCCCTTCACCAAGAGTAGAGCAGCTTACCTGTCCAAAAAATGCCACCCCAAAAAAGGCTGGGATGAGCGCCATATAAACATGAATATGCAGCTCTCCCCAAGATATCACCGCATCGTAGAAATAACCACTGGACCTCGCAAATAGGCCGAGATTCTTCAGGTCTGAGGTTGCGAACACGGCTCATAAATGCAAATGGGAGGGTTCTGGGACTGGACTTGAGGTCCTCAAGGAAAGCCAACTAGCAGGTAAGGCCTAATTTCACCCTCCAGTCCGGTCCCATACCACAGGGATGTAACAGAGCAGTAAAAACGCTGAGGGGGAGGGGGGTTGCGAGCCCGGTCTGAATCACTGCTGCCCCAAATCTCGCATCTCCTGCCGCCTGCACATCCAGTCGATAACGCTTCACAAAGGTATGAAGAGATGACCAAGTGGCTGCTTGACAGATATCTCCTGGTGGAATTAGTCCCCACTCCGCCCAGAAAGCTGCCTGCACCCTGGTGGAATGTGCCCGTAACCCCAGCGGAACCACTTTCCCTCGCAATACATATGCTGATGCAATCGCCTCTTTAATCCATCTAGAAATGTAAACCTTCACCACTGAGTCCCCCTTACGCAGCCCCCCAAACAGACAATCTGATTTCTGAAAAGAAGCGGTTCGCTTCAAATACCGCTGCAACTGCGGATCAGACAATTCTTTGGCCAGCCCCTACAACACCGGCGAGGTGACTGGCTGATTCAGGTGAAAACCAGATACCACCTTTGGCAAAAAGGAGGGAACCAGACGCAGAACCACGTCTTCTCCCAGTTTGGAATGGAGGACCGAGTCCTCCTCCTGGGTCAAAAGTCCTGGGGAGCCCCCAATAAGGACTTGGAGACTCTGTAGAGAGGCAGAGCCGCAGAGGGAACCAAGGTTGCCTAAGCCACCTCAGGACCACCAGAATGAGGGGAGCCTTGTCGCATTGGACCTTGCGCAGGGTCCACGCCATCAGTGGTGTGGGAGGGAAAGCATACAGCAAACCCTCCAACCACGGGAGCAGGAATGCATCCACTGTTATCCAGGTCAGATGCGGACAAGGGCTGCAGAAACGCGGTAGCTAAGTGTTCAGGGAAAGAGGTTCAGGCTCAGGGTGCCCCATAGCCGGAACAACCACTGCGCCACCTTGGAGTCTAGGTGCCACTCATGCGGCTGGAGAACCCTGCTCAGCCTGTCTGCCAGAGTGCTGTCCTGGCCTGGAAGGTATACCGCTCTGAGGTACGAGTAGAGGGTCACTGCCTCCTGGCACAAGCGATAGGAACCTGTGCCTCTTTGCTTGTTCATGTAGAACATTGTGACCTGGTTGTCCGTCTGGATGAGCACTGACTGGTGCTGCAGGCAATGCTGGAAGGCCTTCAGCGCAAGGAAGACAGCCCTGAGTTCCAGCAGATTGATCTGCTGTTGGCTTTCCTCGGGGGACCAGAGCCCCTGAGTGTGCAGTTCATCGCAGTGGGCTCCCCTGCCCAGCAGGGAAGCATCTGTCATGAGCACCCTCTGGAGGTTTAGGGGCTGTAAAGGCATGCACCGTCACAGATGCTGTGCATCCTGCCACCAGCTGAGTAACTCTGCCAGCTGACGGGACATTATACTCTGTCCCAGAGCCGGCTGCTGGCCCGGGTCCACTGTGAGTGGAGATACCACTGAGCCATCTGCATGTGGAGGCGGACATTGGGGATCACATGGACCATATAGGCCATGTGGCCGAGGAGGCGAAGCATGGACAATGCCGACACAGTGCGGTGGCATTGCACTTCCGCTGTTAGGGCCATGAGGTGATCCGCCCTGTCCTTGGGCAGGAAGGCCCTGGCCTAGAGAGCATCTATGAACTCCAAGTCCTGTGTTGGGGTGAGGTGGGACCTGGATGGTTTGGCCCATGGCCTGCAGCGCCTCTGAGGCCGTGTCCCCTCTTACTAGCCAGTTGTCGAGTTAAGGGAAGACGAAGATGTGTGGCCACCACTGCTAGGCATTTGGTGAAGACCCTCAGCATGGAGGCTAGGCTGAAGGGAAGTACCCTGTACTGGTAGTGGTTGCCCCTGACCATAAACCTGAGATACTGTCGTGACTAGGATGAATAAGGATGTGGGTATAAGCATCCTTTAGGTCCAAGGAGCATAGCCAATCTCCCTGCTGGAGGTAGGGCAGCAATATTCCAAGGGAAAGCATCTTGAATTTCTCCCACAGCAGGAATTTGTTGAGTTTCTTGTCCAGGATGGACCTTAGTCCTCTCGTTCTTTCTGGGACCAGGAAGTACCTGGAGTAAAACCCCTTTCCTCTCAGGTGCAGAGGAACAGGCTCCACAGCCTTGTCCCTGAAAAGACCTACCAGTTCTTGCTCCAGCAGAGCCTGGTGCAGGGGAGACCAAGGCAGCTCCCCAGGGAAGAAGGGTGGAGGCAGTTGGTCTAGGTGGAGGAGGTAGCTCTCCCTTACCACTTGAAGTGTCCATGAGTTGGTGGTGAAGGAGACCCACCTGTGGATGAAATGGACCAGGCAACCCCCTGTGGGCAGCTGACCCCTCCAGTGGGAGAGAGGCTATGCAGGGGGCATCAAAACTCTGACCCAGGTTTGGCTGGGGCTGATGCCTGCGCCTGAGGTTTGGTGCCCTTGAGTTTGTGAGGGCCCTAGCCTGCCCCCTTAGGCTGGTGACTCTGAGGAGGAGTCTAGGTGGTCGGATACGGAAAATACTCGGTAGGGCTGACCTTTCCTATGGAAAAGGGGGCTTATTCCCCTGTGTTTTTTTTCCCTCAGAAGAGTTGAGGTTTTCCTCTGAAGTCAAGTCCGAGTCACATATTCTGTCTCGATCTTGGCTTCCTTGTCCTCCAAGGCTTACCGAAGAGCTGTTCCCCAAGACAAGGTACGCTGAGGAGTTTCTCGAGATCAGAGGTCTGGAGCCAGGCCTGGCGCTGAGTGCTGATGAATGCAGCAGTCACCCTTGTGCTGGTCTCGAAGCAGTCGTAGGTAGCTCAGGACAAATACTTAGAGCACTCGCCAACAGACCTGGTAAGTGTCTGGAAGTGTCGGAGGTGGTCTCTATTGAGGCCAGCCGCGAAGACCCCAAGCTCCTTCGCGGGGTCCTGGAAGAACATGCCAATATAGAGTTGGTATGTCTGAATGCAACATGCCAGCATCGAGCCCTGGTACCATTTCTGCCCAAGGGTGTCCAGGACTCTAGACTCCCTGTCTGAGGGCACTGACGCGTGCATCTTCGGGCTATTCTGACTGCACATAGCTGACTCGACCATCATGGAGGTATGAGGGAGTTGCACCTTCCGAAAGTCCAGGCAGCGGCTAACTGTGCACCAACGCCGGGTCTCCTATATTCGCCAGAGGAGCTGGTTGAGGATGGAAGGAACTGGGACAGTCAAGGTCGTCTTAGGTGGTGCCTCGTACTGGACGATATCCAATTCCTCTGTACAGGGGCCCTCCTCAGACTGTCATGAGGGAGAGGGCCCAAGCCATGTCCCGAACAAACTTGAGGAACGAGGTATTCTCGTCTGGGGACCAACGTTTGGTCAGCGGTGGAGATGGGCCCAATGGGAGGTCTCGGTGGACGTCTCGACATCAGACTCCCCATCTGAGTAGTCTGAGAGAAGCTTGGCAGCTTCATGAGCATTACCGGCCCTGGTCTTCGGAGCTTTGAGGCCAAGGCATGGTTGGAGCCAGAGACACGGGCCAACATGCAGACTTCCCACCCAGGGCAATCATGGACACAGACACCAGGGTCACTGGTTCTGGGGTCGAGGAGGAGAGGGCATCTTTGATGGGACGGCCTTCAGGGGACCATGGTCTTTGCTGGAGTCCTCAGGTTCAATCAGAGGTACCTTTCGAGGCTGCCAAGATGTAGTCGAACTGAATGGTGTCTAGCACCCAGCGATCCTTGGTAACCCAGGCCCATTTCTGACAAACAAGGCAAAGCCTGCCCCCAAACCTTCACTGCACACAGCCCAAGATGGTCCTCCCCTGGGCCCACACATGCTGCAGAAAGGACTGAAAACGAGCCTGAAGACTGGAAGCAGAGGGGAAGAATGGTCGTTTCTGACCTGGATAGCCTGAGACCTCCGGGAAAGCATAGTTACTCACCTGTAACAGGTGATCTCCGGAAACAGCAGGAATTTAGTCTTCACATATGGGTATCGTCTGTACCGACGGAGCCTGTGCGGGAACGCTCCCCAGCGTCCAATTAGAAAGCTTTTGGGAGCATCCCACAGCGCCTGCGTGCTGTCTTCCCGCCTTTCCCAACTGCCTCTCTCCAGTTGAATTTAAAGCTGAGACAAAGAGAGAGAGGGAAAGAGAAAGATAGAGAGATACAACTCCTAGGGGAGGTGGGTGATTGTGAAGACTAAATTCCTGCTGTTACCAGAGATCACCTGTTACAGGTGAGTAACTATGCTATCTCCAGGTACAAGCAGGAATGTAGTCTTCACATATGGGGACTCCCTAGCTTTAGATACCAGGGAGAGACCCCAGAAGTTGTGTGTCACTGTGAAAGTGCTCCACTTCCCCCCATGGATCTCTGGTATCCAACTAGGGATGGTGGGTAGGAGTTGATTAGGTATGGAACAGGTGTTGGAGAAGAGCCTGACCAAACAAGGCATCCCAGCGGGAGTCCTTGTCCAAGCAGTAATGGGCTGTAAAGGAATGAACCGAGGCCCAAGAAGCTGCTCAACAGATGTCAATAGACACAGAGTGCAGATGAGCCATTGAAGCTGCCATGGCTCTCACATTGTGAGCTGTGACATGGCCCTCCAGAGGAAGATTCTTACTCTGATAGGCAAAGGAAATACACTGTGCAATCCAGTTGGACAGTGTTCTATTGAAAACTGGAAGTCCCAAATGAGAAGGATCAAAAGCAACAAAGAGTTGAGAGGACTTTATGTTGCTGTGTTCTTTGCAAGTAAAAGGCTAAAGCTCTTTTTCAGTCCAAAGTATGAAGATTCCTTTCTGCATTAGATGCATGAGGCCTTGGAAAAAACACAGGCAGGTAGACTGCTTGGTTTAAATGGAAAGGCGAGACCACCTTTGGCATAAAGTGTGGATGAGTCCTGAGGACTACCTTGTCATGATGGAACCTTGTATAAGGTGGATCAGCTACTAGTGCCTGCAACTCACTGATGCGGCGTGCTGACGTGATTGCAATGAGAAAGATAACCTTCCAAGAAAGGAATTTCAATGAGGTAGTAGCTAAGGGTTCTAAAGGAGGCTTCATGAGCTGACCAAGAACCAGGTTTAAGTCCCATGCCTCCGGTGGTGGCCTAATGGGAGGCTTAGTTAGAAGGCGGCCTCTCACAAATCTTGCTATAAGAGGATGGGAGGAAATAGGATGTCCATTTAGAGGCTTGAAAGAAGCTGCAATAGCACTCAAATGGACTCTTACGAGTTAGTTTTAAGTCCTGCATTGGATAAATGAAGGAGATACTCCAGTAATGATTCCAGAGGTATCGCAAGGGGGTTAAGACTCTTCTGCGAACACCATATGGTAAACCTTTTCCACTTGAAAGCATAGGAGCGTCTTGTGGAAGGCTTCCTGGAAGCATAAAGGATATCCTTTACTGGCTGAGGAAGGTTAAGATCATGAAGATCTAGGCCTTCAGCAACCAAGCCCTGAGATGCAGAGACTGGGGATTGGGATGCCATAACATTCCCTCCTCCGGAGATAGGAGATCTGGAGCAGACCCTAACTCCAGGGAGGGAGCTTGAGAGAGATGTAGAAGCAGAGAGTACCACACTTGCCATGGCCAATGTGGAGCTATGAGGATCATATGGCCTCTGTCTCTCTGAAGCTTGAACAGGGTTTTTGGACGTAGGGGAATGGGTGGAAAGGCATACAGGAAGTCTTGACCCCGGTAAAGGAGGAAAGCATCCCTGGCCTGAGCCCCCTGGAGCCGGAATTCTGGAACAGAACTGGGGAAGTTTGGCATTCCACGGACTTGCAAAGAGATCTATGTCCGGGGTTCCCCAAATTTGAAAAAAAGCTTTGGCCACCTGGTCTGCATGCAGAGACCACTCGAGTGGAAGCAGAACTCGACTGAGTCTGTCTGCCCAAGAGTTTTGTATGCCTGGAAGATACACTGCCAGGAGATGAATCTGATGCTCTCTGGCGAGGGCCCATAGTCGCAAAGCTTCGTTGCAAAGCGACAGAGAGCCTGTTCCCCCCTGCTTGTTCACGTAGAACATGGCTACTTGATTATCCGTATGAATGAGGACTGTCTTGGAGCTGAGCAGGGTATGGAACACTTGAAGAGCAAGGAAGATTGCTCTGAGTTCCAAGAGATTGAAATGTAGATGAGTCTCCAGTGGAGTCCAGGTGCCTTGGGTGGAGAGATCTTGCAGATGAGCTCCCCAACCCATCAGAGAAGCATCTGTTGTGAGAGTTGCCTGGGGTAAGGGTTGTTGAAATGGGGACCCCAGCAACAGGTTTTGAGTGGACTTCCACCATTGGAGGGACAAAATAAGGCGATTTGTGTTTGCTATTTTCTCTGACAGGCACCCTGATGCCTGGGTCCACTGAGTGGATAAAGTCCACTGGGCTACTCTCATATGGAGGAGAGCAAAAGGAACCACATGCACAGTAGATTCCATGTGGCATAGTAGTTGTAGCATTTCTCGGGCAGTGAGATGAGGCTTCAGTACTGCTTGAGAAGCTAACTGCACCATGCGAATGCAACGGGCCTGTGGAAGATAGGCCCTTGCTTTTCTGGTATCCAGCAAAGCTCCTATGAACTCTAGAGACTGAGTGGGAGTTAGACTGGATTTTGGGATGTTTATGACGAGACCCAAATACTGAAGGACATGCATTGTGCAAGATAGAGAAGTCCTGGCCTCTAACTCTGTTGGGGCTCGAATGAGCCAGTCGTCTAAGTAAGGGAAGACAAATATCCCTAGAGTGCTGAGAAATGCTGCTATTACAGCCATGCATTTCGTGAACACTCTTGGTGCTGAGGCCAGGCCAAAAGGAAGCACCCTGTATTGGTAGTGCTTTCCTTGAAAAAGGAACCGAAGGAACTTTCTGTGAGATGGATGGATGAGAACATGGGTGTACGCATCCTTGAGATCTAGAGAACAAAGCCAATCCTGACTCTGAAGGTATGGCAGCAGAGTTCCTAGAGAAATCATTTTGAATCTCTCTTTGAACAGGAATTTGTTCAATTCTCTGAGGTCCAAAATAGGTCTGTATCCCCCTGTTTTCTTTGGGATAAGGAAATAGGGGGAGTAAAACCCTGTACCCTGTTGATGGATGGGTACTTCTTCTATTGCCCCTTGGGCAAGAAGCATGGTGACCTCTTAATCTAACAGGTTGATGAGAGAGGTGTGAGAATTGAACTGTCTTATCATTGTGGGAGGGGGCATGCTCAAAAAATGAAGCTTGTACCCCTCTTTTATGATGGAGTGTCCAATGCTCTACTGTTATCTGCCCCCATTTGGGGGCAAAGTGACACAACCTTCCTGGAATGGTGGAAGGCTCTGGTCCATTGAGAGCCAGGAAGGCTAAGTTCTCTAGCTGAAAGTCAAAGGCCTTGAGGAGGCCGAGACTGCTGGGACGGTTGAGGCTTAGTAGTCTTTGCTTTCCTTTGTTTGGATGGTTGCTGACCTTTCCGGACAGGTTGACCTGCAGAACATCCCTGCTGGGAATAAGCAGGATAAAACCTTTTCTTTTTGGAAAAGAATGGTTTCTTGAAAGATTTCTTTCTTGCAGGATGCGCTGTGGCCTTGGATAATCTATCCAAGGTGGAGTTGTCAGCATCCAACTCATTGGCTTTTTCTTGCCAATCTTTGCCAAACAGGTTCTCACCAGTACATGGAATATTTCCCAGTTTGTCTTGTACCCAGAGCTCCAGATCAAATGCCTGGAGCCAAGCAATTCTATGTGCACCTATGGCAATGGCAGAGGTTCCGCTTATGCACGCAAAGCAGTCAAAAGCTGCACGGTTGACAAATTTAGAAACATCCTGGGCATGTTTGACCAATGTAAGAAAGTCCGGCCTTCTATCCTCAGGAAGAAGAGGGCTCAAAACCTCTAAATCTCCTGTGACTTACTTCAGGAACATTCCCATATATAAAATATAGGAACTGATCCTGGCAGAAAGCATGGAAGCTTGGAAGATACGACGTCCAAAAGCATCCAAAGTTCTGCACTCACGTCCTGGAGGATTAGAGGCATGCCTCTTTGCACTCCTGATCCTTCTCATAGCTGATTCCACTACAATGGAGTGGTGAGGAAGCCGAGTTTTCTGGAAACCAGGACAAGGAGGGACTCGATACATAGTATCCAGTCTACGAGAGTGAGGAGAGGTGGTAAGAGGCATCTCCCACATTCTTAGCATAAGATCATGCAAGATCTCATGGATGGGCAAAGTAGCTGCCTCCTTAGGAGCTTTGGGATATTGTAAAATTTCCAACTCCTTTGCTCTGGGCTCTGTTTCAGGAACCACAGTAATGGACAGACCTCGAGCCACCTCAATGATGAAATCCTGAAAGGTCATTGCACAATCTACAGCACAAAGCAGCACCGGAACGGGCCATCCTGAGGTCATTTTGCCTGAGATAAGTGTGCTTTTGTAGAGTTGGAGGAGGATTATGTTGGTTTGAGTGTGTTTTGGATTAAGAGCTGGTTTTTGTTTTTAGATTTTTAAATGAGGGCCATACGTCATGCACACATTTAATCTTAGCAACCTCTCCTTTTAGTTTTTCCTAACTCTTTCTTCCTTTATCATTATCTCCCTTTTTAAAATAGCACAGTTACTTACCTGTAACAGGTGATCTCTGGGAACAGCAGGAATTAGTCTTCACATATGGGTATGTCGGTACCGACGGAGCCTGCACGGGAATGCTCCCCAGCATCCAATCAGAAAGCTTTTGGGAGCATCCCTCGCGCCTGCGCGCTGACTTCCCGCCTTTCCCACTGACTCTCCTCAGTTGAGTTTCATAGCTGAGACAGAAGGAGAGAAAGAGGAAAGGAAGATAGAACTCCTAGGGGAGGTGGGTGGGTTGTGAAGACTAATTCCTGCTGTTCCCAGAGATCACCTGTTACAGGTAAGTAACTGTGCTATCTCCAGGAACAAGAAGGAATGAGTTCACATATGGGGGACTCCCTAGCTGAGGGTGCCAGGGGAGATCCCATAAAATGCGTATTCCTGGGACAGGACGGCATTTCCCACACGTGGAGCTCCGGCATCCCATGAGTAGGAGTTGAATAGAGAAGAGCTGTACAGGAACAGCGAATCTAAAGACTACAGGAAAAATGAGTCTTTAGAACGTATGTCAAATGTCATTAGAAGTATTTAATGAACAAGCATAATATAGAGCTTACCTACTGGATTGTAGGAAGTAGAAACTGTGATGGAGTGCACTGTAGATGCAGTAGCAGAATCCGGAAGGTAATTTTCACAGCAGTGAGGATGAAGTTCCAAACTTTGTACGGGCTGGTGACCCAGGTGTCAACTGGGGTAGGAGAAGAATGGCAGGTCTTCAATGGAAAGCTTTATGGAAAAAGAGCTGAAACTCTTAGGTACAGAGTAACAGGGGGTGAAAACCACCTGAAGATATATAGAGAATCTATTTCTGCAGTGCAGGAATGTAGTTCAGTGAAATAACCAGTATGGTTGCGTGAAAAAATAGAGGATAATAGCAGTTAAGCAAGAGCACGTCAGGAGGTCTCTAGAACTCTGACATTGCCAATGGACAGAAAAACGCATAGAAGATAACAGGATGACCCAGCCAATATGGTAATAGAGTATGCGTTGTCCAAGTGGAGCAGAAGAGCATGATGCCAAGCTGTAAGGAAAAAAGGGTAGATTCCTGCAAGATTGGGAACTCCTTGGACATTCACGCAGAAAAAGGTTGTCTGCTGTATCTCAACCGGAGACAAGAGGGTATAAGAACCTCTATAGTCATGGAATGATTATATAAGCTTTTTCCACTATATGGAAAAACCCTCAGAGACAAAGCTCAATGCTCTGTAGCAAGGGCCCATAGTAGAAAGCTTCTCTGAAGATTGCAGAGAGCATTGTGCAGGAGAAGACAGACTGAAGTCAGATGAGTTGCCACATCTTAGGAAAAGATATGGCTAGGGAAGATTACCTGAAGTGAGTCGTATTATGCAAGATGGTTGAAAATAACTTGCAATGACTACTAAGCTGGATAATCACTGGACTCCTGCATGCAGAGCAACTGAACAAAACAGCAGAGGGGATTCTCCTATGTGAAAACAGAGAAAACAGACAAAGGGAGCGGGGATATTCCCGTCTGATGAGTTGTTCAGAGCATGCAATCAAGGATACCAAAAAATCTACACAGGAAATATATTTCAGTATGGTACCAACTCAAGCAGGGGAAACCCTGGAAGAGAGGGGTTTGGAAAGTGACGTACCATATGGTAAGTCAGCTGAAGGAAAAAATGTCCATGTGGGGACAGACATCATGGGATAGTTGTAACCTCCCTTCCTAGTAGTAAGAAGGGGAGAACTCTGTACCCCATTGGACAAGTATCCTCAAAGGTTAGCATACTGAAAAAGAAAAAAACAGTGTAGAGTTTGAGGGATAAACTTCTACTAAGAAGAAGTTAACTGTAGATTGCAATAAACAGGAACCTATGGTTGCTGGGTATGGTTAGACTGGTTAGAGTCTGGAGACTTCAGACTAGGATGAGATGTCCCTTGCTTAGGTACATCTGGAGGATGGGCAGGAGACTGGTGAAACCTTCTTTTCCTAGGGAGAGAAGGTTTGGTAGGACATTTCCTACGTCCCGGGGAAGAAGGCGGCTTAGGATGGTTTCCAGAACCAGGGAAGTCAGTGGAGCAATGAGCAACCTGACGTAAAGCCTCCTTATTGAAGAGATGTTCTCCAGTGCAAGGAGAATTACCCAGTGTAAGTTGTGCCCATCTACTCAAGTCTGAAGCTTGCAGCCAGGCTTTACGACGTGCTCCAATGGCAATAGCAGAGGATCTGCTAACAGACTCAAAAGAGTCTAGAGAAGCACGAGAAAGAAACCAAGAGATATTCCTGCTATGATTAAGAAGCAAGAAATAGTCAGTGGCCTTAGGTTCTGACAAAAAAGGGGACAAAAGAGATAATTTCTCTGTGACCTCCTGAAGTGTCAGACTCATATAAACAATATATGAGATAATCCTTGAAGCCAGCATAGAAGTTTGGAAGGCTTGACATCCAAAGGCATCAAGTTCTATAGATGCACGACCTGGCAGATAAGAATGCTTTTTCTTGCTTCTTACCTTCCTCAGTGCTGATTCCACTACAATGGAATGATGTGGAAGTTGTTTTTTTTGAAACCCTGGAGAGGGAGGCACCTGATACAGAACATTAGTGGCTGTAGAAGGCGAAGGAACCTTTAAAGGTGATTTCCACATCCTCAGAAGATCCTGCAAAGAATGATGTAAAGGAAGCATTATATTTTCCTTTTCTGCAGAATCATGGTTAAGATTAGAGCCAGGAATAGGAATGGCAAGAAAGGTTGCCATGTCAAGGAGAAATTTCTGAAAAGAAAGATCTCCAATGGGAACTATGCCTGGGTAAGCTGAGGTTGAAGCAGTAGCTTGAGCACCAGAAGACATACTTGACTGGTGCAGAAAAAAAGTCCTGCTAGATGGACAGTGGTTCTGATTCGAGGTAGTTAGTACCGCATCGTCAGTGCCTGGTATCGATTCTAAGCTAGGCATAGAAAGAATCGAAGGCACCGATGGAACTGCAGGAATCGACATCGATACCGGTATCGGTGTCATCGAAGAAGTACTTGGGGGCTGCTGAAACAGTACCGAGGTAGGTAGAGAGGCCTGGTAAATATCCTCGGTACTGTGTAGCCGGAAACGATATGGGTCGGTTCCGAAACGCGTCGGTACCAAGTCATCTAGACTGGATATCGATTCTAGACTCGGCATCGAAGGGAGCGAGTCCAGCGATGCATGTCTAGAAGGTACCGACGTCGGTGGTGGTATCGGCGATGCTGATACAGGAAAGTCAATCGGTGTCATATCGATCGGTTCCGACGGTACCGAGGACATCCGATGACGAGACCTGATGAACAGTGGAACACTCGACACAGAGGCCGATGCCGGGGTATCGGTACCGCTCGAAGCGGATACCACCCCCGAGCATGGCTCAGGTATGTTCTGTGAGGGGTGAGCCCCAGGAACAACCTGAAACCCCGTAAATGCTTTGGAGCCCGAAGACTCCCGCCGGGGTTTTATTGCCAATGAGGTCTTGAGGGCAAGGCCGGAGCAGTCATCATGCTTTGCATGAGACTTACCACTCAAGTATTGGCTAGTCTTAACAGACTGTTTTTGTGGGTTACCTGATCCTGGAGAGAAGAAAAAAATTGGTGTCCTCACCTCAGGAGGAAAAACGGCATCGAGGGAAACTTGAAAAAGGGAAGGTCTTCTCTCAATACTATAGCCTGATGGTTCAGGGGAAAAGGAGGCAGGACCCAAACAGGTTAGACACCAAGCATTGGAGTCTAAAAAGAAAACCATGTTTCCACAGTGAAGGCACTTCTTAGGAGAAGGCTCCATGTTGGAGAGGCCTAGTAGGCCCAAAAGGTAAGACAAAACTTGGAGAAAAAATCCCTCTAATTTTTAGAAACAGAAAAGAATAAAGCACCAGCGGTACCGGTATCGGCGGGAAAAACAGCCGCAACCACAAGCAAACAAGTAAATAAGAATTTTAAAGAGAAAAGTTTCTGCGGTGACAGGAGGACGTCCTGTCGGCTTCGCGGAAAAACGAAAACTGAGTGTCAGTGGGAAAGGCGGGAAGTCAGCGCGCAGGCACGAGGGATGCTCCCAAAAGCTTTCTGATTGGATGCTGGGGAGCATTCCCGTGCAGGCTCCGTCGGTACCGACGTACCCATATGTGAAGACTCATTCCTGCTTGTTCCTGGAGATAAAATTACAGCATTTAGTGTCCTCCTTCCGCTGACAATTGACGGTATTCCCTCCCTCTACTACTGTCTATTCTATCGCATTGTCTTCTACTGCTATCCCTTTCTGTAAACAAATGGCGTTCCTTTTCCTGTTTCATTTTTCTCCAGTAGTATCCTTTTGTTTTATTGTAAACCGCCGTATACCTTTTGGTTCAGGCGGTATAATAAGTTATAAATAAAGATAAAGATAAATGTCCTCTGGAGGAGACATCCTGCGTTTAGGGGAGGAAGGCTCCTCTGGGGGAAGTATTCCCGCATCGACAGAAATGTCAGAATCCTCTGATTCCTCTGAGGACTCGAAGTACCTTCTGTCCGGATGCTCTTGAAGAGCCCGATACCCGTATCGACCAAAGTCGGTACTGGGGGGGAATCGGTACCGGTGTATCGGTACCAGAAGGCATCGCATGACTGGGTGCCAGCAATGCAGACACCGATGTCGATGCTGTCGGTACCAGTTGAACGGTCTGACGCGGTTCCAAGGGTGTCGATGCCACAAGGAGAGCCGCCAGACTGCATTCAATAGCCAGGAACCTCTGGTCTATCGACGCTGCCGATGCCTGGGTGTCGGTACCGGAGAAAACAGCCGGTACCCCAGAGCATGGCACCAGTAGTTCTGCCGAGGTCGAGGCCTCGAGAATGTCCTGGAGCCCCGATAATGCTTTGGAAGCCGAAGCCTGCCGCCAGGGCAATTTTGCCGGCGCAGAATCCTCAATGGCAACGTCAGAGGCATCTCGATGCTTAGAGGGAGATCTACCCTTTGAGGACCGGCTAGACTTATGTTTAGTTAACTGAGATCCACGGGAGGAAGTCGAAGCCCTGGAAGACGTCGATGCCACAGAGGCTGCATCAGAGGGAAACAGGGTACTGAGCTTGGCAGCTCGGTTCTATCGACCTCTCTTGGACATCATGGCACAGGCCATACATTCTGTGATGGAGTGGTCATTTAAGACACCACTCATGGGTGTCTGACTGAGATGGTACCGCCACAGTTGGTGCACTTTTTAAAACCCGAAGCGGGTTTTTCCCATTGTGGAAAAAATTTTGGGCCTAAGGCCCAAAATGGCGCGTGCACCTGGAAAAAATGGGAAAAAAAATTAAAGAAAGAATGAAGAACCGGCGGTACCGGTAAAGCGTCGAGGAAGGCAGACGTGACCACAAAAAAGAAGAGCAATAAGGAAAATTTTCTGTGGTGACAGGAACACAACCTGCTGGCTCCGCGGAAAACGAAGAACTGGAGAGAGGCAGTTGGGAAAGGCGGGAATGCAGCACGCAGGCGCTGTGGGATGCTCCCAAAAGCTTTCTAATTGGACGCTGGGGAGCGTTCCCTCGCAGGCTCCGTCAATACCGACGATACCCATATGTGAAGACTACATTCCTGCTTGTTCCTGGAGATCCTGGCTAGCATGCCCTCAGTGGACAAGCGGAGGCAGACTAGAAAGGAACAGCCTGCTTCGCAGGGCCCCCTGGACCTGTCTTCCAAAAGGTGGTAAGACTGTCTCACCCAGGTCCTTCACCAGCTTCTCAGAATCGGCTCCAAAAAAAAGCTTCCCTTAAAAGCCAGTTTGGCCAACCAGGCTTTGGAAGAAGGGTCCACTGTCCAGTGTCAGAGCCAAAAACACCACCATGACACCTTTGTCAGGGCACCATCCCTGGCCACCAAATGTACCAGGTCATACATGGCATCAGACAGGAAGGCCATAGCCAACTCCAAAAGAGGGGTAATATCCATTGGAAAAGACTGAATCCAGTGGAGCAGGACTCGAGACGTCAGGCTGATACATACTGCCAACTGCAAAAATATCAGCCACTATGGTGAACTGGTCCTCAACAATGAATCCACTTATGGTCCAGAAAATCCTTGAAGGCCGATCCGCCTTCCACGGGAATGGTGGTCCATCTGGTAATGGCTGTAACCTTGGAATACCAAATCACTCAATGCATTCCTCCTCTGGGAGAGCATAAATCTTACACACCCTTAACCCCTAAGGCAGAGAATTGAGAGAGACCCACTCTGACCGGACCATATCCTTGATCACATCTGGGAACAGGAATACAGTAGTGGATTTTCACACCCCTTGAAGGAGCTGGTGCACCTTTGATTCCTGCTCCATGCCGGAAACATCCATGAAGTTCAAAGCAGAAGAGACCCTGGCAATTAATGCCACCAGGTGCTGAAGAACCTGAGGTCACCAGGTCCCTGGCAGCCTGCTGAGTCATGAACCAGCAAGGCTACGCTCAAGGGCCTGCATCCTGCTGCCAGAATCTGTGCCGCAGTCTGCGGTGCTCATGCCAGCTCCATCGATGCAACTCTCACTTTCGGAGTTGCACTGAGGGTCCATTCCGATTCTCATGGGCCTTCGTCCTGGACTCAGCATCACCCTTCGATGCCAACGAAGTCGAAGTCCGGTCCTTCTGGGGGTGCTCCTTGGCCTTCACATGAAGCTGAAGCGGAGTCCTTCAAAGGCATTGATGCAGAGGTTGATGCTAGGGCCAATGTCGATGTCTCAGAACCAAACAAATTCCTGCTGCCATTCCCGGTTCTTAAGCCCCTTGCATGTCATCTACAAGCAGAGAGCGCAATCTGAGAGCTCATGGTCGGGCCCGAGGCATTGAAGGCACCAGCTGTGGCAGTCCATGATGGAGATGGTCCAGCGACACTAAGTGCACTCCTTGAAGACAATGGCTGGCTTTCACATGGCAGGGAAGTTGGCTGCCACCAAGTCAAAGGACTCAATCATCACTGCCCGAGGAAAAATCTCATGCACAGAGAAGAAAAAAGGAAGAAAAAAAAACCTGAGAAAAACACAGCGCTGAGGTAAAAATGTTCCCGGAAACAGCAGAAGATGCTGTACAGCATGCAATACCGAAAAATGAAAACACTAGCAAAAAAGAAAAACTAAATACTGGGACACAGACATCTGGAGGGCTCTGCAGAAAAAAAAAGAATAGCGAGGTAAGATGGCTCCTTCGAGTAGGAAGACTGGCACACATGCATGGAGCACTTTCCAAAAGCTTCCTTTGGAAACGGCGAAGCATTCCTGCGTGAGTTCCAATAGTGACAGCACCCATATATGAGAACTGCCTTTCTGCTTGGTCCTAGAGAAGAAATGAATTCTGAGGAGAAAAATCCAGGATCCAGAAGCTCTCCTCTCGGGAATGAGCCCACAACACTAGGGGGTACAGCCGCCGCAGACCCCCCTAGCAGATGAAGAGCGGCTCACAGCATGGTTGCTGGATCTTTTGGCCGGCTAGATATCCTTATCTATGCCATCATCCATCACCTCCTGTCCTGAGGCAGGCAAGGCAAGATTAATTACATCCTCCGTCTTTGAGAGGGGCAGCATGCCCTCCAAGCACAACTCAAAAGCTGTCATTCAAGAAGAGTAGAGTGCAGAATCTAGAGATAAGCCACCTTGCTTGCCATAGATCAAACAATGTTTCCTGGAAGATGACAATGAGTTGAGACAAGTATCACAAAAGCATGCGCTAAGGCTGCAGAGGCCCGAAAAGCGCACATTAACTGCACTTTTATTGCAACACGCGTTGGAGTTGCTTGGGTGGATTGCGCAACCGCCGGATGTACAATAGGTAAAGCATAGTTACTCACCTGTAACAGGAAATCTCCGGGAACAGCAGGAATTTAGTCTTCACATATGGGTATCGTCGGTACTGACAGAGCCTGCGGGGGAACGCTCCCCAGCGTCCAATAGGAAAGCTTTTGGGAGCATCCCACAGTGCCTGCATGCTGCCTTCCCACCTTTCCCAACTGTCCCTCTCCAGTTCAGTTTATAGCTGAGACAAAAGCGAGAGAGAAAGAGAGAGATAAAGAGATACAACTCCTAGGGGAGGTGGGCGGGTTGTGAAGACTAAATTCCTGCTGTTTCCAGAGATCACCTGTTACAGGTGAGTAACTATGCTATCTTCAGGAACAAGCAGGAATATAGTCTTCACATATGGGGACTCCCTAGCTGCGGATGCCAGGGAGATGGCCACAGAAAGTTGTGTGTCCTTGAGAAAGGGCTCCACTTCCCCCCATGGATCTCTGGCATCCTACCAGGGATAGTGGGGTAGGAGTTAATTAAGTCTGGAACAGGTGTTGGAGAACAGCCTGACCAAACAAGGCATCCCGGCGGGAGTCCTTGTCTAAGCAGTAATGGGCTGTGAAGGTATGTACCGAAGCCCAAGTAGCTGCTCGACAGATGTCATCGATAGACACAGATAGACACATGCCATTGAGGCTGCCATGGCTCTCACATTGTGAGCTGTGACATGGCCTTCAAGAGGAAGGTTCTTACTCTCATAGGCAAAAGATATACACTGTGCAATCCAGTTGGACAGTGTCCTTTTGGAGACTGGAAGTCCCAAATGACTAGGATCAAAAGCAATAAAGAATTGAGAGGGTTTTCTATGTTGCTGTGTCCTTTGCAAGTAAAAGGCCAAAGCTCTTTTACAGTCCAAAGTATGAAGGTTCCTTTCTGCATTTGAGGCGTGAGGCCTTGGAAAGAATACAGGAAGGTAAATCGCTTGGTTTAAATGAAAGGGCGAAACGACCTTTGGCATAAAGTGTGGATGAGTCCTAAGAACTACCTTATCATGATGGAACTTTGTATAAGGAGGATCAGCCACCAATGCTTGCAATTCACTGATGTGACGTGTTGATGTGATTGCAATGAGAAAGATAACCTTCCAGGAAAGGAATTTCAAAGAGGTAGTGGCCAATGGTTCAAAGGGCGGTTTCATGAGCTGCCCAAGTACCAGATTCAAGTTCCATGCCACCGGTGGTGGCATAATGTGAGCCTTCGTTAAAAGAAGGCCTCTCATAAATCTCGCTATGAGAGGATGAGAGAAATAGGTTATCCATTTAGAGGCTTGAAAGAAGCTGCAATAGCACTCAAATGGACTCTCACTGAATGGGTCTTAAGCCCTGCATTTGATAAATGAAGGAGGTACTCCAGTAATGATTCCAGAGGTATTGCAAGAGGGTTAAGACCCTTCTGCGAGCACCATATGGTAAACCTTTTCCACTTAAATGCATAAGAGCGTCTTGTAGAAGGTTTTCTGGAAGCATGAAGGATATCCTTTACCTGCTGGGGAAGGTTAAGACCGTGAAGTTCTAGGCTTTCAGCAACCAGGTCCTGAGATGCAGAGACTGGGGATTGGGATGCCACAGCATCCCTTCCTCTTGAGAAAGAAGATCTGGAGCAGATCCTAACTCCAGAGGCAGAGCTTGAGAGAGATGTAGGAGCAGAGGGTACCACATTTGCCGTGGCCAACGTGGAGCTATGAGGATCATAAGACCTCTGTCTCTCTGAAGCTTGAACAGGATTCTGGGAATTAGGGGAATGGGTGGAAAGGCATACAGGAAGTCCTGACCCCAATGAAGGTGGAAAGCATCCCTGGCCTGACAACCTGAGCCAGAATTCTGAAAAAGAACTGGGGAAGTTTGGCATTCAGCGGACTTATAAAGAGGTCTATGTCCGGGGTTCCCCAAATTTGAAATATTTGGGCCACCTGGTCTGCATGGAGAGACCGCTCGTGTGGAAGCAGAACTCGACTGAGTCTGCCTGCCCAAGAGTTTTGAACGCCTGGAAGATACACTGCAAAGAGATGAATCTGATGCTCTCTGGCGAGGGCCCATAGTCACAAAGCTTCATTGCACAGTGACAGAGAGCCTGTTCTGCCCTGCTTGTTCACATAGAACATGGCTACCTGATTGTCCGTTTGAACTAGGACCGTCTTGTAGCTGAGCTGGGTGTGAAATACTCGAAGAGCAAGGAAGATTGCTCTGAGCTCCAGGAGGTTGATATGAAGATAGGCCTCCTGTGGAGTTCAGGTACCCTGGGTAGAGAGGCCGTGCATGTGGGCTCCCCAACCCACCTGTGAAGCATCTGTTGTTAGAGTGGCTTGGGGTGGGGGTTGCTGAAAAGGATACCCCACCAAAAGGTTTTTGGGTGACTGCCACCATTGGAGGGACAAAATAAGGCGATCTGAGTTTGCTATTTTGTCTGATAGGCAACCTGATGCCTGAGTCCACTGAGTGGATAAGGTCCACTGGGCTGCCCTCATATGGAGGCGAGCATAAGGAACCACATGCACGGTGGATGCCATGTGGCCTAGCAACTGTAACATTTCCCGAGCAGTGAGGTGAGGTTTTAGCACTGCTTGGGAAGCTAACTGTACAATGCAAAGGCAGCGGGGCTGTGGAAGGAAGGCCCTCGTCTGTCTGGTATCCAGAAGAGCTCCTATAAACTCTATGGATTGAGTGGGAGCGAGGTTGGACTTTGGGAAGTTTGACAAGTCCAAAATACTGAAGGATGTGCATTGTGCAAGACAGAGCAACCCTGGCCTCTGGCTCTGAAGGGGCTCGAATGAGCCAGTCGTCTAAGTAGGGGAAGACTAATATTCCCAGGGTGTGGAGAAATGCTGCTGCTACAGCCATGCATTTTGTGAACACCCTTGGTGCAGAGGCCAAGCCAAAAGGAAGAACCCTGTATTGGTAGTGCTTTCCTTGAAACAGGAATCGAAAGACCTTTCAGTGAGTTGGATGGAAGAGAACATGAGTGTACGCATCCTTGAGATCTAGAGAACAAAGCCAATCCTGACTCCGAAGGTATGGCAGCACAGTTCCTAGAGAAATCATTTTGAACTTCTCTCTGAACAGGAATTTGTTCAATTCTCTGTCTAGAATGGGTCTGTGTCCTCCTGTTTTCTTTGGAATAAGGAAATAGGGGGAGTAAAACCCGGTACCCTGTTGGGGAATGGGGACCTCTTCTATTGCTCCTTGAGCGAGGAGCATAGTGACTTCTTGACCTAACCGGTCACTGAGAGAATTGAACTGTCTTACTATAAGGAGGGGGCATGCTGAGGAAATGAAGCTTGTACCCCCCTCTTACAACAGACAGAGTCCAATTTTCTGCTGTTATCTGATACCATCTGGGGGCAAAATGATAACTTTCCTGGGATGTTGGAGGGTTCTGGGCCATTTAGGGCCAGGAAGGCAAAGTTCTCTAGACAAGAGTCAAAGCCCCTGTGGAGGCTGAATCTGCTGAGCCGGTTGAGGCTTAGCTGCTTTTGGCTTCCTTTGTTGCCTAGGTTGTTGCTGCTGTCCCTTTTGGGCAGACTGACCTGAACGATATCCCTGCTGGGTATAGGAGGGATAAAACCTTTTCTTCTTGCTGAAGAAGGGTTTCTTAGATGATCTTTTCCTCGCAGGAACAGCTGTAGATTTGGACAATCTATCCAAAGTGATATTGTCAGCATCTATCTCATTAGCTTTTTCATGCCAATTCTTGCCAAAGAGATTCTCTCCTGTGCAAGTTTCTCCTGTACCCACATTTACAAGTCACATGCCTGGAGCCAGGCAATCCTACGTGCACCTATGGCAATAGCAGAGGTTCTGCTTATGCATTCAAAGCAGTCAAAGGCTGCACGATTCACAAACTTGGAAACATCCTGAGCATGTTTAAGAGCAAGTTAATCTTGCCTTTTATCATCAGGAAGGAGAGGGCTCATAAGCTCTAAGTCTCCTGTGACGTCCTTAAGGAACATTCCATATACAAGAAATAGGAACTGATCCTAGCAGAAAGCATGGAAGCCTGGAAGGATCGACGTCCAAAGGCGTCAAGAGTCCTACACTCACATCCTGTAGGATTCGATGCATGCCTTTTTGCACTCTTTATCCGTCTCATGGCTGATTCCACCACCATGGAATGGTGAAACCCAGGACAGGGAGGAACTCGATACATGGTGTCGAGTCTTCGAGAGTGAGGAGATGTGGTTAGAGGTGTTTCCCACATCCTTAAAATGAGATCATGCAAGATCTCATGAATAGGTAAGGTAGCTGCCTCCTTGGGAGCTTTAGGGTATTGCAGGATTTCTACTTCCTTTGCCCTAGGCTCTTTATCAGGAGCCACTGTGATGGAAAGACCTCTGGCCACATCTAGGATAAAATCCTGAAAGGACTTATCCTCTGGTGGAGACATCTTACGCCGAGGAGAAGAGGAATCCTTGGGAAGAAGTACTCTGGTATCAGTAGAGCTTTCAGCGTCTTCAGGCTCATTGGAGGATTCAAATATCTCTGATCCAGGTGATCATGCAAGCAGGGGCGGCCCAAGGGGGGTGCGGGGCCATGTGCGGAGACTCGGTGCGGGGCCTCATTTGCATAAATATTTGCATAATGTTACCATACACTAACTTTTAGTAAACATGCCTCTTAATGAGTGTATGAATAAAGAAAGACTAAAAGACTTCTACATTACTATAATCCAGTGCCAACCGCCAGACACATTAGGAACTACTACAAACACTGCCCATTTAGAACCCATAGCAAACCCGCCGTATCCTAACAGCACTACCAGGACTCAAAGCACCATACCCTAACTATCAAAAGGAAACGCTGCAAATATTAAACCAATACATTTCAGAGAACAACAATACATGACCTACTGGGGAAAGAGAACAAGTGGCAATGTCAAATAGGAATTACATAAACAGAATACCTCAGCTCAGTTACACATGTTTATGTAATTCCTATTTGACATTGCCACTTGTTCTCTTTCCCCAGGTGGTCATGTATTGGTTTAATATTTGCAGGAAGACAATAACTAAACTGGGAATCCCAAAAGCCCAAACTTGGAATGTACAACACTGTAGAAATAAAACTATACATTAATTTGCTCTTGTACTAAACAAAGCGCAGATGTTAATGATGCACATTTCCCAGAGCTGACATATTCCAATTAATAAATTCAAAATAAAGAGATATTTTTCTACCTTTTGTGCATTTTTTTTCAGCTGCAATTGCTCCAGTCACTTTTCTGGTTTCTTTGTGTCTTCCGCTAACTCTCCATCGTCTGCTGTCCATTTGTCTTTTCTTCTCTCTTCTAGCTTTTTTCCATTCTCTCTCTACATCTGCTTTAACATACTAATCTTTCTCCTTTTGCTCTTTCCTCATTCCTATTTCATCTACTCAAATTTTACCCCTCCATTCTCAATCCCCACTTACTCTCCCAATATCCGTCCAATTGTAGATTTGTCTTCCCTCCCACACAAAATATTTTTTCCCTCTCCATTTCACTCTCCCAGCTCCATCCCATTCTAATCCTCTCCCAACATCAGCTCCATTCTAGTTCCAGTCCCACCCAGCATCCGCTCCCTTCTAGTCCCCGCATCAGCCCATTTCCAGTCCTATCCTAGACCCACCATCAGCCTATTTCCAGTCCTAGCTCCATCTATTTCCAGTCCCATCAGAGTCCCTCCATCAGCTCATTTCCAATCCCAGCCCCCCATGAGCCCATCAGCCTATGTCAAATCCTAGCTCCCCTCCACTCAGCCCATTTCCAATCCAAGCCCCCATGAGCCTACTTCCAGTTCTAGCCCCTTCATGAGTCCATTTCAATCCAAACCCCCACCACAGCCCATTTCCAATCTTAGCACCCCCCCCAACAGCCAATTTCCAGTCCTATTCTAGCCCATCAGCCCATTTCCTGTCCTAGCCCCCCCCACTCACCCATTTCCAGTCCTAGCTCCCTCCCCCTCACAACCCATTTCCATTCCAAGCCCCCGTCCCCATCAGTTATTTGCAGCTCAAGCCCTCCTTCCACTCAGCCCATTTCCAGTCCTAGCAACCCCCCCAGCCCATTAACAGTCTTAGCCCCCCAGCCCATTACCAGTCCTAACCCCCCATGAGCCCATTTCCAGTCCTAGCCCCCCCCATAGCCCATTACTAGTCCTAACCCCCCCCATTAGCCCATTACGTCCTAACCCCCCCATCACCCTATTTCCAGGCCTAGCCCCCCCATCAGCCTATTTCCAGTCTTAGCCCCCCATAGCCCATTACCAGTCCTAATCCCCCATCAGCCCATTACCAGTCCTAACCCCTCCCATAGCCCATTACCAGTCCTAACCCCCATCAGCCCATTTCCAGTCTTAGCTCCCCCCATAACCCATTACCAGTCCTAAACCTCCCCATCAGCCCATTACGTCCTAACCCCCCATCACCCTATTTCCAGTCCTAGCCCCCCCATCAGCCCATTTCCAGTCTTAGCCCCCCCATAACCCATTACCAGTCCTAAACCTCCCCATCACCCCATTTCCAGTCTTAGCCCCCCATAGCCCATTACCAGTCCTAATCCCCCCCCCATCAGCCCACTTCCAGTCTTAGCACCCCCCCATGGCCTATTACTAGTCCTAACCCTCCCCCATCAGCCCACTTCCAGTCTTAGCCCCCCCCCATAACCCATTACCAGTCCTAACCCCCTCATCAGCCCATTTCCTGTCAGCCCCCCCATAACCCATTACCAGTCCTAACCCACCCCATCAGCCCACTTCCAGTCTTAGCACCCCCCCATGGCCCATTACTAGTCCTAAACCCCCTTCCCCCCTATCATCCCAAATTAAAAAATAAAAAAAAAAACAGCTGCTTCTGCCGCGGCAGCATCAAGAGTGCCGTCGCGGGGCCCCCCCTGACCGGCAGAGCCTCCCTGCATCGTAGGCTAGCTTTGAATCCCCGAACACGGGCTTCTTTCAGAGCCGCAAGAGTTTCCTTTCTCGCGGCTCTGTTAATCCCGCCGGGGCTGATGTGAAATCCCCGGCGGGATTAACAGAGCCGCGAGAAAGGAAACTCTCGCGGCTCTGAAAGAAGCCCGCGTTCGGGGATTCAAAGCTAGCCTACGATGCAGGGAGGCTCTGCCGGGCAGGGGGGGGCCCCGCGGCGGCACTCTTGATGCTGCCGTGGCAGAAGCAGATTTTTTTTTTTTTTTAAACTTGGGATGATGAAGAATGTTTTTTGCGCGGGGCCCCCTGAAACGCGGGGCCCTGTGCAAAAAACATTCTTGCTCAATGGACAGGCCGGCCCTGCATGCAAGGCATGGTACTGGTACCGATCGAAGTCGGCATCGGAGTGGTCCAGTACCAACTTGTTGATGCTGGATAGAGACGCATGACTCGGTTCCGGTAGAATACCTGCTGTCGTCGAAGCAGTCGGTGCTGGTACTGGTTGAATTGTCTGCAGCGGTTTCAGGGGCATCGAGGCCGTGAGAAGAGGCGCCGGACTGCATTCAATAGCCAAGAATCTCTGGTTTATAGACACTGCCGATGCTTGTATCAGTGCCAGATAAAGCGGCCGGAACCCCAGAGCATGGCACCAGTAGTTCTGCCGAGGTTGAAGCCTTGAGAACATCCTGGAGCCCCGTTAGTGCTTTGGAAGCCGAAGCCTCCCGCCGGGGCAATTTTGCAGGTGAAAGTCCCTCAAGGGCAACGCCAGAGGCATCTCGATGTTTAGAAGGAGATCTACCCTTTGAGGACTGGCCAGATTTATGTTTAGTTACCTGAGATCCATGGGAGGAAGATGAAGCCCTGGAGGACGTCAATACCACGGAGGCTGCATCGGAGGGATAAAGGGTCCTAAGCTTAGCAGCTCGGTTCTGCCGCCCCCTTTTGGACATCATCCCACAGGCAACACACTCTGAAATAGAGTGGTCAGGACCTAAACATTTGAGGCACCACTCATGGGTGTCGGTGACGGAGATGGTACCGCCACACTTAGAACGCTTTTTAAAACCCGAAGCGGGTTGCCAAGATGGCCACAGCAACAGTCTGTTCCGCGTGAGTTCGCTCTAATGGGAAAGAAGCGAAAGGGGAAGTCTGGGCTGTTGCCCTCTCATCCAGTAGACGCCTCTTTGCCAGTTGTTGCTTCTGTGGTGGGTCCTCTCGATCCTTTTCTTCAGCGTACAACGCGGGTTCCGGAATCAGCGGGAGGAGTTTCTCGGTTAGCAGTTTCGCCAGAGTCGGAGTGCCCGGCGTCTGCGTCGACTTCAACTATCTTCCCCGTATTGAGCCCTGCACCAAAACTGGCCCGTAGTCAGCCCTTGCCTGAGGGCTTCCTGGAGATCGACACCGCCGCTGTCGGCGGGGGTCCTTCCTCACGAGGGCCAGGATGGGCTGTTTCGACCGGGTCTGGGAGTGAGCCGGTTGGAGATCTCGGCTCACAACGTGTTTTGGTGCCATTGGGAGAAGCAAGGGGTGAGACGGAGTCTGTCTCACCGGGTGGAGACCGTTCCTTGGCGTTTATGGAGCCGCTTATACCTCCGGTTGTGTCTGAAGTGGCTTTTTCTCTGCAGAGACCGCAGAATTTTACCCTTGAAGCCATTTGGAATGCGATTGTTTCACTTGGGGAAGCCCTCCTGCCACATAAGAACATAAGATATGCCATACTGGGTCAGACCAAGGTCCATCAAGCCCAGTATTCTGTTTCCAACAGTGGCCAATCTAGGTCATATGTACCTAGCAGTTTCCCCAAAAGACACAGGTACTGCAATGCTTGTACTGGGTCAAGCATTGATATCTTTGGTCACTTCTTAATAATGGTTTATGGACCTTTCCTCCAGGAACTTGTCCAAACCTTTTTTAAACCCAGCTACACTAACAGCCTTTACTACATCCTCCGGTAACAAATTCCAGAGTTTGATTACACGTTGAGTGAAAAAATATTTTCTTTTATTAGTCTTAAATAGTTTACCCTGTAGCTTCATTGCATGTCCCCTAGTCTTTCTATATTCTGATAACGTAAACAATCTACCAATGTTTACCCGTTCCACTCCGTTCATTAATTTATAGACTTCTATCATATCTCCCCTCAGCCGTCTCTTTTCCAGGTTAAAGAGCCCTAACCTTTTTAGCCTTTCATAGGAGTATCCTTCCACCCCCTTTACCATTTTGGTGGCTCTTCTCTGAACCTTTTCTAAAATCGCTATATCCTTAAGATACGGCGACCAGAATTGCACACAATATTCAAGGTGCGGTCTCACCATGGAACGATATAGAGGCATTATAATATTTTTTGTTTTATTTTCCATTCCTTTCCTTATCATACCTAGCATTCTATTTGCTCTCTTGGCCGCCGCTGCACACTGGGCCGAGGGTTTTAACATGGTATCCACAATGACGCCTAAATCTTTTTCCTGGGTGGTGGTTCCTAATGTGAAACCTTGCATCGTGTAACCATAGTTTGGGTTGTTCTTCCCTAGGTGCATAACCTTGCACTTGTCCACATTAAATTTCATCTGCCATTTTGATGCCCAGTCTTCCAATTTATCAAGATCCTCTTGCAATTTTTCACAATCCTCTTGGGTTTTAACAACTTTAAATAGTTTTGTCTCATCTGCAAATTTGATAACCTCATTCGTTATTCCACTTTCCAGGTCATTTATGAATATGTCAAAAAGCAGCGGACCCAGCACAGATCCCTGGGGTACACCACTATTCACCTTTCTCCATTGGGAAAATTGGCCATTTAGCCCTACCCTCTGCTTTCTATCTTTTAACCAGTTCCTGATCCACAATAGTACACTGCCTCCTATCCCATGACTCTTTAGTTTTGCCAAAAGTCTCTGATGAGGGACCTTGTCAAAGGCTTTCTGAAAGTCCAGATACACAATATCAACAGACTCACCTTTGTCCACCTGTTTATTCACTCCTTCAAAAAAAACATAACAGATTAGTAAGACAAGATCTTCCTTGTCTAAAGCCATGTTGGCTGTCTCTCATTAGGTTGTGACTATCTACATGCTGAGTAATTTATTCTTTGATGGTTTCTACCATTTTTCCTGGTACTGACGTCAGGCTCACCGGTCTGTAGTTTCCCGGAACACCCCTGGAACCCTTTTTAAAAATTGGTGTTATATTGGCGATCCTCCAATCTTCAGGTATTAGAGATGATTTTAATGATAGTTCACAGATTACTGATAGCAGGTCTGCAATCTCATATTCCAGTTCTTTCAACACCCTTGGATGTATACCATCCGGCCCAGGTGATTTGCTACTCTTCAGTTTATCTAATAGTTGTAATACATCTTCCCGATGTATCGATATTTCCTTCAATTCTTCCGCACCTTTAAATACCACTTCAGTCATGGGTAACATCCCTACATCTTCCTCAGTAAAGAATTCATTCAGTCTCTCCACTATCGCCTTGTCGCCTCTTAGTGCTCCTTTAACCCCTTTATCATCTAATGGACCAACTGACACTCACAGGTTTTTTGCTATGAATGTACTTGAGAAGGTCTTTATTTTGCGTTTTTGCTTCCGCAGCAAGCTTCTTCTCAAATTCTCTCTTTGCCTGCCTTATCAATGCCTTGCATTTAACTTGCCAGTGCTTGTGCTGTTTCCAGGTTTCGTCGTTTGGCTCTTTTTTCCATTTATCGTCTTTGTCCAACAAGGTGGCTGTGACTTCAAGTTTGGTGAATGAATTAGAAAGAACTGTTTCCAGTATTCAAACGGGCTATGGTGATGTTAACAATAAAGTGGTCTCCCTTGAGGAGTATTCAGAGGGACATAGGAAGAATATACAATCCCTACAGATGAAAATTGAACATTTGGAAAATCTCTCTTGTGCTAATAACTTGAGACTCATTAATTTTTCGAGAGTTTTGTCTATTTCGCCCAGGGATATGTTTAAAAAATACTTAGTTGAGACTTTGGGAGTTTCCCCCAAGTTAGTTCCCCCTTTGGTAAAAATCTATTATTTACCAGTAGCGAAGCTTCGGTTTCAGGTGTTATTGGGGGTGATCAAACTCAGGAGGATGTTCTGAATGTTACTGATGTGTTAGAGAATTCTGGTCTTGGGTCACAGGTACCAGCTATGCTTTTAATAACCTTTGCATTGATCTCTGACAAGGAGTGGGTATTGAAATTATTCTTTCAGAAAAAATATTTTTGCTGCTCCGTCCAGGGGTTTTGCAATTGGGAGGGCTTTTTTTCCTTAAACATCCTTGTTAAGTGTCTGGTATTTCTTATATTTTTTGGGAGCCCTCTCAATTGCTTGCTTTTATTAGCGCTAAGTGGTCGGAAACCACAATTGGCTCATAGGATAGATATTCCGTTATTGGACTGTTTGCATTTTCTTTGTATATTTGGTTAAGAATTATGATGTTAAACCCCCTTTGTATTGTGGGCTAGGGAGACCAGGCAATTGGATTATTTTCCTGTTGTATTTCCTGTTATTATATCCGAGTGTTACTGTGGATGTATTTCTACATGCCTGTTCTATTTCTTCAAGATTGGCTTTGTGTGGCCTTTGTTTTGTTTTGTTTAAAAATTGCATAAATAAAAAAAAAAAACCCTTAGCGGGTTCTTCCATTTTGAGGGAAAAAATTGGGCCTAGTGCCCAAAATGGCTCGTGGCATCCGAGAAGAAAATTACTGGAGAAAGACTCCAGAAACAACAACTTTTTTTCTTTAAAAAAAAAAAAAAAGAACCAGCGGTACCGGTATAGCGTCGAGGGAATGCAGATGTGACCACAAAAAAGTAGTATTAGAAGGGAATTTTCCGCAGTGACAGGATGTGCGACCTGTCGGCTCCGCAGAAAACTAAGAACTGGAGAGGCATAGTTGGGAAAGGCGGGAAGGCAGCACGCAGGCGCTGTGGGATGCTCCCAAAAGCTTTCTTATTGGACTCTGGGGAGCGTTCCCGCGCAGGCTCCGTCGGTACTGATGATACCCATATGTGAAGGCTACATTCCTGCTTGTTCCTGGAGATAAACACTAACGCTTGCAGAAAATGCCAGGAAATCCCTAAACCGTGCCAGCGGTCCACCTTGAATTGCATCCCAGAAGACCGAATTGGGAGCCCCCAACAAGGACAATGAAGAGTTCAAGCTTTGATACACACCCCTGAGAGCCCAGGCAGAGAATGCGTGCTGGGCTCAGCTCTACTCCCTAGAAACTGTTCTACTAGCTTTGCAGCACCGTATTTGGCAGGTCCCTCAGAGCCTTCTGCAACCTTCAGGAATGCTGAAGTTGGGTAAGGCTGCTGCACTCTTCCAGATCCTTCCAATTTCTGTTTGCTCAACAGGCTCTTATCATAAGAGCATGAAGTTGAACCAACTTTCACTCCTCCAGTGGCTTTCGAAAAGACCATAGTCTAGTGGAGCTTCCCACATAGCTCTCAAATCATAGAATCACCCTCAAAGTGGTCTGTTATGAGCGGGTTTTTTAAATTATTTTCCTCTCAATTCTTCAGAGACCTGCTAGTTGATGTAAAACATCGCCATCTGGTTGTCCGTTTGAATCAGGATCATCTGGTTGGTCAGGTGTACTCAGAATGCCCGGAAGGCATTCACGATGTCCTGCAGCTCCAGGAAGTTTATTTGGTAAAGGCTCAATTGCTCTGACCACAGGCCTTTTGTGCGCAGGCCATCCAGATGAGCTCCTCAGCCCAACTTGGACATGTTCGTAGTGAGCATCTGATGGAGCAGCAGCGACTGGAAGGGAAGGCCCTGGAGCAATTTAGCAAGGGGCGTGGTAACTGCCACCCAATCCCATTGGCAGTCTGTGGCTTGCCACCACTGGGTGCTCAGGGTCCACTGAGATTGTCGCATTTAGACATTTAGAGACATGCCAACAGAGTCACATGCATTCTTGAGGCCATGTGACCAAACATCTGCAGCATCTCCCCCCCCCCCAGCTGTCATGTGACACCTCTGTTCGACAGCAGTGACCATCTCCATGAGCCGCTGCAGGCAATCCATCAAGAGGAAAGCTTGGGCTTGAGTAGTATCAAAGGGGGGGGGGGGTCCCCCGATGAATTCCAGCTGCTGAGAGGACTGGAGGTGTGACTTAGGGTAGTTTATCACGAATCATAGCTACTTGACACCTGAATGGTCAGGTGGGCCGAATGCTGGATAACATCTGGTGTAGAGCTCTTTATGAGCCAATCATTTAAGGGAAAACGAAGATCCCCCCCCCCAGGTGCCAGCGGTAAACAGCTACTGCTGTGAATCACTTTGTGAAGACCCTGGGGACTGATGCCAGTCTGAATAGAAGTACTCGGTACTGAAAGTGCTGGTTCCCCAGCACGAATCAAAGGTATTTTCTGTGACAAGGATGGATTGGAATGTATGTGAACACATCCTTCAGATCCAAAAAGCATAGCCAATCGTCATTGAGAAGGTATGGGAGCAGCATCCTTAGGGAGACCATCTTTAACTTTTCCAGTACTAAGAAGCAGTTGAGGTTCCAAAGATCCAAAAGCCGCCTATCTTCTTGGGGACCAGGAAGTACCGGGAAAGGAAACCCTATCCGACCTGAGCTGGAGGCACCAGTTCAATGGCCAGCAGGGCAGTGACTTCCTCCTGGAGGAGACCACAGTGATGTAGGTCCAGAGAGTACTCTCCTGGGGAGAAGTGGGGCAACAACTGGGCAAAATACAGCAGGTACCCGCTCTAGACAATTTGTAGAACCAAGGTGTCTGTGGTGATGAGAGGCCACCTGTGCGCAAAGTGGACGAGCCTTCTTCCCACCTGAGGAGGCACCCTGTCAGGGGCCGGGTGATTGGCTACGGTCTTAAGGAACCAGTCAAAAACCCATCCCCCGGCTTGGGCTGAGGCACTGGTCAGGTCTTCTGAGGCTTGTCACGCCTCAGCTGGCACGGGGCCTGTGCCTTTGACTGGGCACTCTGAAGGCTTTGGTAGTATTGGCGATTGTGCTGGTAGGTCTTTTTCTGATGGCATTTCTTCCTTGAGTGGGCAGCCTTATTCAAGAGCATAGAGATGGTGACATACTCCTTAATCTCACCTGCCCTCTCCTCCCCCTGGCTTGCTGAAGAGGTTCTCCCCCCGAAACGGCGTATCCGCCAGCTTGTCCTGGACCCACTGTTACAGGTCCAAGGATTGAAGTCAAGCAAGGTGGCATGCCCAGATACCAATGACTGCCACCTGGCCAGCCAACTCGAAGGCATAGTAAGTGGCATGAACCATGTACTTCGAGCAGTCCTTGCCATGGCCCACCAGGGCGTGGAAAGCAGCAAGGCGCTCTGCCAGTATGAGAGAACTGAACTCATTCATGCCCCCCATTATGTCCCTCTGGAACATATTCAAGTAAAGTTGGTAGGAGAGTATGTGGGCAACCAGTATGGAGCCCTGAAA
Source organism: Ichthyophis bannanicus (assembly GCA_033557465.1). NCBI lineage: Eukaryota > Metazoa > Chordata > Amphibia > Gymnophiona > Ichthyophiidae > Ichthyophis > Ichthyophis bannanicus. The sequence goes on along the minus strand of CM066042.1, from coordinate 251,115,261 downwards.
GCATCTCTACCTCAAGGCAATGAGGGTCCTGGCCTCCCGGATGGTGGCACAGAGGTGTGTTTGATTAGTTTCATGGCAGACTCCACCACCAAGGAGTTGTGGGGTAACATAATATGATGGCAGATAAAGACCAGCATGGTCCATCTAGTCTGTCCAGCAAAGTGACAAGAGTAGGTGTACCCACAGCTCCGTGCAGGTCACCCCTATTTGTTGAGATATAAGAGAAGTTTATTTTGATTTTATCCTGTTGGTATAAAAAGGGATCCACTGTGTCTGTCCCATGCCATTTTGAATTCTTTCACTGTATTGGCCCCCACCACATCCATCGGGAGGGCATTCCAAGCATCCGCCACCCTTTCAGTGAAAAAGTATTTCCTGACATTGCCTTTCAGTTTGCCCTCTTGCAGCTTCATGTTATGCCCTCTAATTTTATAGCTTCCCCATCTTTGACAAAGATTTGAATGTTCATTAACACCAACACAAGTATTTATTGGAGTAGCAGCCTAGTGGTTAGAGCAACTGCCTAGTACCCAGAAGATCAAGGGTTCGATTCCCACTGGCACTCCTTGTAACCTTGGGCAAGTCACCTTACCCTCCACTGTCTCAGAAGAAAAGGCCTGGCAATCTACTTCCAGTGATACATTGCCAAGAAAACCCAGAAGCAGTTGGGTCGCCACGAGTCAGCACTGACTTAATGGCACAAAAAAAAAAAAGTATTTAAAAGGTCTGTATAAATCTCCCCTATCCCTCCTTTTCTCTAGTGTATACATATTTAGGTCTTCAAGTCTCTTCTCGTGCAGGTTCCAAATCACTTTGGTCACCTTCCTCTGAACTGTTTCCAGTCTTTTTATATCCTTTGTGAGATATGGGCTCCAGAACTGAACACAATATTCCAAGTGAGGCCTTACCAGGAACTTGTACAGGGCATTAGTACCTCCTCCTTTCTTCTGGAATTCCTTTCTGTACTGTATGCAATCCAGTATCCTTCTGGGTTTGGCCATTGCCTTGTCACACTGTTTCGCCACCTTGAGAGCCTCAGAAAATTACTCTGAGGTCCTTCTCCTGGTCCGTACACTTCTTGCCCCTTATTGCATACAATTCCCTTGGATTTCTGTATCCCAAGTGCAGTTGAGGCTTCTCGAAGCCTGGGGCCTTTTGGACCCGGATACATGGAATTGAGCCGCCGACTGATGACTGGCACCGTAAGGAGGTTCTCCCACATCCTGAGCAGCTGGCGCTGCAGGATCCGGTACACAGGCACCGTGACGGCCTTCTTGGGAGCTGAGGGGTACTGGAGGGTCTCCAACTCCTCCATCCTCGGCTCATACTCTGCCTCTAGCGAGAATGGAATGGCCTTCGCCATGTCCCGGCTGAGGTCCTGGAATGACATCCTCTGGGAGCGACTTCCTTCTCTCTATGGAGGGGATGGATAAGAGACCAATGATTCCTCCTCTGTCTCCCATCCCTTGGAGTCCGATTCCAAGAGGAAATCAAAATAGTGCCAGGTCTCCTCCCGGCGGTGTCACCAATCGGATGGGAAAGGCAGGTGCTAATGGGACCAATGGTGCTCCTCACAAGGGCACCAATGCATTGGGGCATCAGAGACAGAGAGATGGCAGCCAGGACCGGTGTGGACTCTGACTGCCGACCTGACGTCCCCACTTCAGCAGGGAGTGCATGGGTCTCTAGAATGGGTTGTATGGCATGCAGCAATGTTGCCACGGGCAGCAGGGCCCATGCGGCCAGGACTGCCACCATGTGCACCTCAAGGGCCCAAAGACACTTTGCCAGCACCATTGTCTCCAAGGTCGTTAGGGCCAGAATGACAACTTCGGCCACTGACTCCGGCACCTGTCTCAGGGACTCCATGATGGTTAGTGTATCTGGAGACTGACGGTGGTCCTCTGGGGCCTTGGAAGTCGACTCCTCCCACCGGAGCAGCTTGGCAGGTTTCTCCTGGCCATCGCCCTCAATGTCGCACTGGGAAGGGCTTTGGTGTTGATGCCCCTAGCCTTTGGCCTGGTTCTCAGACACCCCTTTGACGATGATGGCGTGGATGAGTACGCCTTCCGTGGCTCCAACCTAGGGTCAATGGACAGCCTCTATTCCAGAGTACTGCAGCCCTTTGGCTCTGAATGAGCATGGGCACCATGCAATGCCAAAGCCTCAGCAGAGCCCCATTAGGGCATCACACCAATGTTGATGCTGGGGCCAAGGATGCCAAGTCAGATGGCCTGAAGAGGGACTCTTGCTGCTTCTCCCAGCCCTTTAGGCCCTTCCTGGTCATCTGCAAGCAGAGATTACAGGAGGAAGGTTCATGGTTGTGCCTGAGACACCAGTTATATTGGTTAGTGACTGAGATGGTGCATGCACACTTTGTACTCTTTTTAAATCTGCTGGCTGACTTAGACATAATCGGGTATACAGCCACTGCAAGATCGAACCAATGTCACCAGCCAGCAAACTTGCATGGGAAAGAAAAAAATCCTGAAAAGGACAAAGATTAGAAAAACCTGCATCAGCAGGAGCTGACACACCTGATGACAGGCATTAGGGCATAAAAAAAAAACCTACAAGAGAACAAGAAAAAATAATAACTGTTTCCAGCAATGACAGGAACACATCCTAGCGGTTCTGTGGAAAAAGAATGCTGGAGATAAGATGGCGCAATGGCAGACGGTGGAGCCTCCCAAAAGCTTCCTATGGAAGCTGGGGAGCATTCCCGCATGGGGCCCCATCAGGGACATCACCCATACATGCGAGCACATTTCCTGCTTGCCCACAGAGAAAGCGTAGTTACTCACCTGTAACAGGTGATCTCCGGGAACAGCAGGAATTTAGTCTTCACATATGGGTATCGTCGGTACTGATGGAGGCCGTGCGGGAACGCTCCCCAGCGTCCAATAGGAATGCTTTTGGGAACATCCCACAGCACATGCGTGCTGCCTTCCCGCCTCTGTACCTCTCTCACTTCTGTTGAGTTTATAGCTAAGACCAATGGAGAGAAGTAGAGAAAGAGATTGATAGAGACAACTCCTATGGGAGGTGGGTGGGTTGTGAAGACTTAATTCCTGCTGTTCCCGGAGATCACCTGTTACAGGTGAGTAACTACGCTATCTTCAGGAACACGCAAGAATGTAGTCTTCACATATGGGGGACTCCCCAGCTGAAAGATGCCAAGAGGTGACCCCAGCAAGCTGCGAACCTAGGTGAGATGGGTCATGCTTCCTCCCATGGACCTCTGACATCCAAACCGTGGACAGTGGGTAGGAGTTGTGTTAAGTATGGAAAAGATGCTGGAGAACAGCCTGACCAAACGAGGTATCCCGACGGGAGTCCCTGTCTAAGCAGTAGTGGGCTGTGAAGGTGTGTACCGAAGCCCAAGTGAGCTGCTTTGCAGATGTCATCAATAGACACAGAACGAAGGTTAGCCATTGAGACTGCCATTGCTCTCACATTGTGAGCTGTGACATGGCCCTCGAGAGAGAGTCCTTTACTCTGATATGTATAGGATATGCAATCTGCAATCCAATTTGACAGAGTTCTTTTGGAAACTGGAAGTCCCAAACGACGAGTCACAAGCCACAAAAAGCTGAGGTTTTCTATGTGGCTTAATTCTTTGGAGATAAAAGGCTAAGGCTCTTTTACAATACAATGTGTGAAGATTCCTTTCCGCACTAGAGGCCTGAGGCCTAGGGAAGAATATAGGAAGATAAACCGACTGGTTTAAATGGAAAGGCGAAAAACCACCTTTGGCATAAAGTGAGGATGAGTCCTGAGGACTACTTTATCATGGTGAAACCTTGTATAAGGAGGGTCAGCTACTAACGCCTGTAGTTCACTAATGTGTCTTGCAGAAGTGATGGCAATTAGGAAAATAACTTTCCATGAAAGAAACTTTAGGTCTGAAGTGGCTAAAGGTTCAAAGGGCGGTTTCATAAGCTGACCAAGAACAAGATTCAGATCTCATGCCACCGGTGGTGGTTTAATGGGAGGTTTTGTTAAGAGTAGGCTTCTCATAAATGATACAAGTGGATGAGAGGAAATAGGTTGTCCATCGAAAGGTTTATGAAAAGCAGCAATAGCACTAAGATGGACTCTGACTGAATTGGTCTTTAGACCAGAAGTTGATAATTGGAGGAGATACTCTAGTAGCGACTCTACAGGTACCAAATGGAAATTACACTAACCTGGTAATTGTAGTTCCTGTAGGATCCAGTTTAGTCCTCCACAATCGGGTACTGCCCCTCTCACTGCAGCCTGTAGACTGGACCAATCAAATCTTCTGTAGTACATATCCAGCAGGAGCTCCCAGAAGCCCCCCAGTGTACTAGTAACAAAGCATACTGAACGAAGCAACACATCAGATTATTATCAGATTAACATTAAACCTTGTACTTCCCCCCCTGGAATAACCAACTCCCTCCCCAAACGAGGAAGTCAGAACACTGCACGGCGCCGGAATCGACGCCCCTAAATTGACACAGAGCTCCCCCCAGGTACTAAGGAGCTTACGGAACCCCAAAAGAAAGGGAAGAGCCATAGCTATAAGCACGACTGCCGCTAAGGTCCGAACGGGACGCAAAACTATCTTAGAATCTCCCGCTCGGGATAGCGCGCCGCAAGATCATGCAGATATTCGGGAGGGAAGGAGGACTAAACTGGATCCTACAGGAACTACAATTACCAGGTTAGTGTAATTTCCATTTCCTGTGCGGATATCCAGTTTAGTCCTCCACAATCGGGATGTAACAGAGCAGTTAAGACCGGGCGGGACCTTGTAGGCCGGCGCGCAAAACCGCCGAACCAAAACAGGAATCCCGAGCCGCTGACACATCCAAGCGATAGTGCCTGCTGAAAGCATGCAGAGATGACCAAGTGGCCGCCCTACAGATCTCCGCTGGTGGAACCAGACCATGCTCCGCCCAAGAGGCCGCCTGAGCCCTAGTAGAATGAGCCCGGAGCCCCTCCGGAACCGGCCGCCGCTGCAACAGATACGCGGAGGCGATCACTTCTTTAAGCCATCGAGCAATGGAGGCCTTAGCCGCCGCCTCCCCTTTCCGTGCACCCCCAAAGAGCACAAAAAGCCGATCAGTCTTCCGAAATGACTCGGTAGACTGTAAATACCGACGCAGCGTGCGGCCCACATCAAGCCGGTGAAGCCCCTTGTCCACCGACTCGACCGAGGCCGCCGAAATCACTGGTAGAAATACTGCCTGATTCAGGTGAAAAGGAGACACCACCTTTGGCAGGAAGGAGGGAACCGGACGGAGCACAACCCGCTCCGCAGAAAAAGACAAGAAAGGTTCTCGGCATGACAAGGCCTGTAGATCCGAGATGCGCCGTGCCGAGCAAATGGCTACCAGAAAAACCGTCTTCAACGTGAGATCCTTCAAGGATGCCCTCCGCAAGGGCTCAAAGGGTTCCCGAGCCAGGGCCCGCAGAACTAAATTCAAATCCCACGGAGGAATCACCGCTCTGCGGGAAGGCTGCAAATGAAACACGGCGGTCAAGAAACGCCGCACATCCGCATAAGCGCCAAGAAGGCGGCCCAAGACCTTGCCTCTATAGCAAGAGAGCGCGGCCAACTGGACCTTCAGGGAACTGGCCGCGAGACCCTTCTCGAAGCCATCCTGCAGAAAGCTGAGCACGACGGGCACCGAGACCGTCGCCGCCCGAACTCCACGCCGGGAGCACCAGTCCTCAAAAATTCTCCAAATTCGAACATAAGTAAGAGAAGTGGACGACTTTCTTGCCCGCAGTAAGGTGGAAATCACCGCGGGCGAATAACCCTTCTTTTTCAGCCGAGCCCTCTCAATGGCCAAACCGTAAGCGAGAACCGAGCCACCTGGGGCATCCGCAAGGGGCCCTGAAGAAGAAGATCCGGTAGCGCCGGAAGGCGCCACGGCACGCCGTCTCGAAGCCGAACGAGGTCGGCATACCAGGGCCTCCGGGGCCAATCCGGAGCCACCAGCAGCACCCGGCCCTGATGGCCCTCGATGCGCTGGACGACCCGACCGATCAGGGCCCACGGGGGGAAAAACGTACAGCATCCCGGACGTCGGCCACGGCTGAATGAGAGCGTCGAGTCCTTCGGACATCCGCTCCCGCCGTCTGCTGAAGAAGCGACTTGTCTTGGCCGACTGGAAGGTCGCCATGAGATCCATGATGGGCGGACCCCACCGCCGAACTATCTGCGCATATACCTGAGGATTTAACTCCCACTCTCCGGGGTCCACCCGCACTCTGCTGAGAAAGTCGGCCTGGACATTGTCGGCGCCTGCAATGTGCGCCGCCGAGATCGCCGGCAGCCGAGTCTGCACCCAGCTGAACAAGGCCGTCGCTTCTGTTTCCAGGGCCACACTCCCTGTGCCCCCTTGGCGATTGATGTACGCCACCGTGGTCGCATTGTCCGACCAGACTCGGACCGCCCGGCCCAGGAGCAGAGGTTCCAGGGCCATCAGGGCTAGTCGGACCGCCCGAAGCTCGAGGCGGTTGATCGACCAAGACGCTTCCTGCGAGGACCACACCCCCTGCGTGAAGCGGGTCTCGCAGTGTGCTCCCCAGCCGACTAGGCTCGCATCCGTAGTGAGGGGGACCCACAGAGGAGGCTCCAAGGGAATCCCCCGCGTCAGGTTCTCGGAGGAGAGCCACCACCGAAGCGACCGCCGCACTGCCTTCGGGCAGGGCAGTCTCTTGTGCAAGGAATCGCACTGGTTGGACCAGCGACGAAGGAGCGCCCTCTGTAGCGGGCGCATGTGGAACCGCGCCCACGGAACCACCTCTAAGGTCGCCGCCATCGTTCCGAGAAGCCGTAGGTACCACCACGCCGACGGAGCGGGCATCCCCCGAAATAGTCGGACAAGAGCCCGCAACGTCAGGACGCGGCGCTCGGGAAGCACACCAGCCCCCGAGCAGTGTCGAAGCGCACCCCCAGATACTCCAGGTCCTGCGAGGGCCGCAGACAACTCTTTCTTTCGTTCACCACCCAGCCGAGGGATCGCAGCAGAGCTACCACCCTGCTCGTGACCCGCAGGCACTCTCGACCGGATTTTGCTCGTATCAACCAGTCGTCCAGGTAAGGATGGACCAAAATGCCCTCCTTGCGCAAGGCCGCCGCAACCACCACCATCACCTTTGTGAAAGTGCGCGGGGCCGTAGCCAAGCCGAACGGCATGGCCCGGAACTGAAAGTGGCCCCACGGGAACGCGAAGCGGAGAAACCGCTGATGGGCTGGGTGTATCGGAATGTGCAGATAGGCCTCGGTAAGATCGAGGGACGTCAAAAACTCCCCCTTTCGCACCGCTACAATGACTGACCGCAGGGTTTCCATGCGGAAATGCGGCACTCTGAGCGCGCGATTCACGCCTTTGAGATCCAAAATCGGACGCAGAGAGTCGCCCTTTTTGGGTACCACAAAATAGATGGAGTAGCGACCAGCGCCTCTTTCCAAGGGAGGCACTGGAACCACCGCTCCCAGCGCTAACAATCGAGCCAGGGTCACGCGGATGTCCCTCGTCTTTTGCTCGCCCCTGCTGGGAGACAGAACAAAGGAATCTGGAAGTGGGAACGCAAATTCCAGAGCGTAACCCTCCTCTATAATTTGTAGCACCCAGCGATCCGACGTTATTTGGGCCCAAGAGGAAAGAAAGTCGCGCAAGCGACCGCCGACAAGCGGTCCTCCCTCCAGAGCCTGCCTGGCGTCATTGTGGCTTGCGTCCAAAGGAAGAACCCGAAGAAGAGCCGGCTGCGGAGAAGCCTCTGCCGGCTCCCCTGAAAGCCCGAAATCCTTGGCTACGGGCTCCAAACCGGCCCCGCTGCGAGGACCACTGGCGGGAGGGCCGAAACCTGCGCTGATCCCGAAAGGATCCCCGCGCCGACGAGGTGGACCGGTTGGACCTTGGTTTATCCTCCGGAAGCCGGCCCCCTTTGGACTCACCGAGATCCTTTACCAATTTCTCGAGAGCCTCCCCAAATAATAATCTGCCCTTAAACGGCAGCTTACTGAGGCGGGCCTTAGAAGAACTGTCCGCCGCCCAGCTGCGCAACCAGAGGGACCGGCGCGCTGCTACCGCGGATGCCATACTGTTAGCCAACGCGCGGATCAAATCATAAAACAGATCCGCCAGGTAAGCCGAGCCGGACTCCAGCCGGGTCACCTCCACCAGACCCTGCTGGTCTAGTCCGGGGCTCGAGCGCAGTTGCTGTGACCACCGCAGACACGACCGAGCCACCCAAGCCCCACAGATAGAGGCCTGCAATGACACGGCATCCGTATCGAAGGTTTGCTTGAGCAAGTTATCAACCTTCTTATCCTGCCCGTCCTTGAGGGCCGCCGCCCCCTCAACCGGGATGGTGGTTTTCTTGGTCACTGCGGAGACCGCAGCATCCACCCGGGGGGACCTGAACAAGTCCCTGTCCTTGTCAGCAAGAGGATAAAGCCGATTCATGGTCCGAATCCCCTTCAAACCGGATTCCGGGTGCTCCCACTCCGCCTGGATCATCTGATCCACCACGCGGTGGACGGGAAAAACCACCTGGGCATCCCTGACTGCTTGAATCAGAGGATCCTCAAGACCCTCCTCCTCCAGGGGCCGCACCGCCGAAAGGTTTAGCGCCTGAAGGGACTCCGTGACCAGAGGAACCAGCTCGTCCCTACGGAACACTCGAATGACCCGAGCCTGATCTTCCGGCCCAGGGATCTCCCCATCCTCCAAATCCTCCGCTTCAGTCTCAGGATCGCCCTCTGCCTCGGAATCCAGGAGACCCAGGGCGTCCTGCTCTTGTCCCCCCAACCGAAGCCGCTTGCCCCCGGGCGATGAGGGACACTGAGCCGCCCCCAAGGACCCCGAGGGGAGGGAGGGGGGCCAGACAGCCGGCAACTGTCCGGACCTGCTCAGGCGAAATGCCTGATGCATGAGGAGTACAAAATCAGGGGAGAAGTCCATAGTAGAGGCAGCAACAGACGCCTGCTGGAGCGCAGCCACTGAACCGCTGGCCGGAGGAACCGAGCCAGACTGAGGGATGCTTGGAGAAAGAACGCTGTCCCCGGAAGTAGAAGCATCCCCAGGGGTAGCCTGTTCCTGAACATTCACAGATTGCTCTAACTCAGAGGGCACTGCAGCACAGCCCCTGCAGATGCCAGAGTCAGTCCCTGCCGTCCTGCGGGACCCACAAATCACACACTGGGGCTTGGAAGCCATTCCAAGGCCACCTCTGCCCAGGGGAATAGAATAAGACAGCCACAGGAAAGCCCACACCACCTGGGCAATCCTATGCAAATCAGTCCCGATTTAAAAGTAACTTAACTTTTTTTTTTTTTTTTTACAAGAAACAAAATATATCCCAGGATCCCTGGGGTGCCCTGAGCAAAATCGCCAGAAAGAGGGACCCCAAAAACGCTAGGGGAACCTGTGCACAGCGATCAAAAATGCCTGGAAAAGCACTTTTAAAATCCAAAATGGCCGCCGCACTTTTTCACCCGCGGTAAAAAACGGCGCGAAAATATAAAAACCACCAAATAATATGGAAAACAAATAAAACGACCCTCTAACACAGGGCACACGAGCAGTTTGAATAAAAACTGCCAAATGGGCTCAGGAGAGCCTACAGAAACACTGGCATCCCAGACAGAGCATTGCACACAAGAAAGAAAAAAAAAAATGAAATGCAAACTCCTACCAGCTCAGGAACAGAAGATTCAGCCACAATCTCCCAGTACCAGGCACTGCCTTATAGGTATGGCAATTCCCCGTCCTGTCTAGGGGAAGCTCACCCAGGGCTGATAAAATGTGCTAGGCAGGCAACAGCAGCCAGCAGGTCTGACTTTCTCCTAGTCTCCTGTGGCACAGCTCCAGGGAGACAGGCTTCTTTTGTCTTTCTTTTTTAAAGGCACAGCTAGCTACCAAAAACAAAAATAGTAGAGAAATGCCCCAAAACAAACCCTAAAAAAAACTAACTAGTGTTGCTCCTGCAAAGGTCACTAAGTGTGCCCAGAGGACACACTTTTACGTCTACACACTGCAACGAGACTGGACACACTGGGGGGCTTCTGGGAGCTCCTGCTGGATATGTACTACAGAAGATTTGATTGGTCCAGTCTACAGGCTGCAGTGAGAGGGGCAGTACCCGATTGTGGAGGACTAAACTGGATATCCGCACAGGAAAAGGGGGTTAAGTCCCTTTTGTGAACACCAGACAGAGAACCTTTTCCACTTAAAAGCGTAGGAATGTCTTGCGGAAGGTTTTCTGGAAGCCAGAAGGATATCCTTTACTTGTTGAGAAAGGTTAATATCCTGGAATTCTAGGCTTTCAGTAACCAGGCCCTGAGATGTAAGGACTGGGAACTGGGATGCAGTAAGCATCCGTCCTCCTGAGACAGAAGATCTGGAGCATTCCCCAACTCCAGGGGAGTGGTTTGAGAGAGATGCAGAAGAAGAGGATACGTTTGTCGTGGCCAACATGGAGCTATGAGTATCATACGACCTCTGTCTCTCTGAAGTTTGAATAGTTTTGGGAATGGGTGGGAAGGCATAGAGGAAGTCCTGACCCCAATGGAGTAGGAAAGCATCTCTTGCCTGACAGTTGTGAGACAGGATTCTGGAACAGAATCGGAGAAGTTGGGCATTCTGTGGACTTGCAAAGAGGTCTATATCTGGTGTTCCCCAGTTTTGAAATACTCGAGCAAGCTAGTATGAGTGGAGGGACCACTCGTGTGGCAGCAGTATTTGACCGAGTCTGTCTGCCCATAAGTTTTGAATGCCCGGAAGGTATACTGCAAACAGGTGAATTTGTAACTCTGACGGCCCATAGTCAAAGCTTCGTTGTATAGCGACAGAGAACCTGTTCTGCCTTGCTTGTTCACACAGAATATAGCTACCTGATTGTCAGTTTGGACCAGAACTGTTTTGTTGCTGAGATTATTTTATTTGTTTATTTACATTTTCTCATATACCGCGCTATTCTGCATCAGTGCGGTTTACATTGAACAAACTGAAATTACATTGAACAGGGCATTATAACTTGGAGTTAACTATTTTACCTGGAACATGGGCTATGAGATGGGTCTGAAAGACTTGAACAGCATTGAAAACGGCTGTCAGCTCTAGGAGGTTTATGTGAAGAGAAACCTCCTGTGACGTCCAAAAACCCTGAGTGGAGATATCGTGCAAGTGGGCCCCCCCAACCCATCTTGGACACATCTGTTAGGGTGGCCTGATATAGAGGCTGCTGGAAATGAGAGCCTACAAGGAGGTTTTCTAGAGATTGCCACCATTGCAGGGACGAAATCAGACGTGTGGTGTTTCTGATTTTGTCCATTAACTGACCCGAGGCCTGTGACCATTGAGAGGATAGGGTCCACTGGGTTGCTCGCATGTGGAGGCGAGCATAGGGAACCACATGGACAGTGGATGCCATGTGTCCCAGAAGTTGAAGCATCTCTTGAGCAGTAAGGAACATCTTCAAAGTTGCTTGAGATGCCAGTTGTATTATTCATAGACAGCGTGGCTGTGGCAGGAAAGCCTGACTGCTGTATGTCTAGACGAGCCCCTATGAATTCGAGAGATTGAGAGGGGGTAAAGATGAGATTTTGGGAGGTTTATGACCAGTCCCAAGTATTGAAGAATTCTCATTGCTCGAGAAAGAGCGAAGCTGGCCTCTGGAGCTGTCGATGCTCAAATGAGCCAATCGTCTAAGTAAGGGAAAACGAATATTCCCAGAGTCCTCATAAATGCTGCTACCACTGCCCCGCATTTTGTGAAGACTCTTGGAGAAGAGGCAAGTCCGAAAGGAAGAACTCTGTACTGGAAGTGTCTTCCTTGGACCAGGAATCGAAGGAACTTCCTGTGATCTGAGTGGATGAGAATATGCATGTACGCATCTCTTAGATCTAGCCAGTCCTGACTTTGAAAGTATGGTAGAACTGTCCCGAAGGAGATCATTTTGAACTTTTCTCGAACAAATATTTGTTTAATTCTCTGAGGTCTAATATAGGCCTGTGTCCTCCCCCTGTCTTCTTTGGAATAAGAAAATCGGGGGAGTAAAGCGTAGTTACTCACCTGTAACAGGTGTTCTCCAGGAGCAGCAGGAATCAGTCCTCACATATGGGTGACGTCGGCGCCGACGGAGCCCTCGCGGAGCAATTTTCCCCAGCTTTCAAAGAAAGACTTTGGGAATTGCAGCGCGCATGCGCGGTCCCCTTCCCGCCCAAAGGTGCCATCTTGGCCAGTCTGATGACATAGCGAAAAGACAGCAAAAAATTTGCAAAAACTAAATCATATGACTGCAACTCCACGGGGAGGAGGGAGGGCTGTGAGGACTGATTCCTGCTGCTCCTGGAGAACACCTGTTACAGGTGAGTAACTACGCTTTCTCCAGGACCAAGCAGGAAGTCAGTCCTCACATATGGGACTCCCAAGCTCAAGGCTACCGGAGACCCCAAGCACAAAAATGAGCTCCCTCTAGCTCAGCAGCACAGAAGGAAGGAATCTTCTCTGACTATTCTCCAACCGGTAGCCCAACATCCGGGATGGAGGGTAGGAGTTGCTTAAACCTCGAAGAGATTACGGAGGACTGCCTGTCCGAAAGCACTGTCCCTGCGGGACTCCCTCTCGAGGCAGTAATGGGTTGCAAAAGTCTGGCTCGAAGACCAAGTAGCAGCCCGGCAGATGTCTGCCAATGGAACAGAGCGGAGGTAAGCCACTGACGCAGCCTTCCCCCGAACCCGATGAGCCGTGACTCGACTCTCCAACGAGAGGCCTGCCGCCCCATAAGTCCAAGCGATACAGTCAGCTACCCAGATGGACAGAGTACGCTTGGAGACAGGGAGCCCTAATTAGGGTCGTAAGACAGGAAGAGCTGGACAGTCTTACGGTGCTCCCGCGTACGATCAAGGTAGAAGTTCAGCGCCCTTCTACAGTCCAGGGTATGCAAGACCATCTCAGCTCGGCTGGAGTGTGGCCTGGGAAAGAAAGTCGGAAGCACCACCTCCTGATTGATGTGAAAAGGGGAGACCACTTTTGGAAGAAACTTAGGGTGAGTCCGCAGGACTACCCTGTTCTTGTAGAACCTAGTGTAAGGGGGATCAGACACTAGGGCCTGCAGTTCACTAACGCGTCTAGCGGAAGTGAGGGCTACCAGGAATAAGGTTTTCCAAGAAAGAAGACGGAGAGGACAGGTAGCCATGGGTTCAAAGGGCGGACAGGTGATCCGCTGTAAAACCACGTTCAGGTCCCAGTCGGGGGCTGGAGGGCGCAAAGGTGGTTTAAGGAGAAGGAGACCTCGGAAGAACCGTGCCACAAGAGGGTGGCCGGAAAGAGGCCTGCTTTCCACCGGCACATGATGTGCAGAAATAGCACTGAGGTGAACCTTGACTGAGTTGGACTTAAGTCCAAGATTGGAGAGGGAAAGCAAGTACTGCAAGACCACCGACACCGGGCAGGAGAAGGGGTCTTGAGACTGTTGAGTACACCAGGTGGAGAAGCGACGCCATTTAAGGGCGCAGGATTTCCGGGTAGAGGGTCGCCTGGAAGCCAGCACGACCTCTTCCACCTCCGGAGGCAGCAGGAGGGGAGCAAGGACTACCCTTTCAGCAGCCAGGCCATCAGATGAAGAGATCTGAGGTTGGGGTGGAGGAGAGACCCCTGATCCTGGGTCAGGAGATCTGGTTGAAACCCCAGAGGCAACAGAGTATCTACCGCCAGTTGCATCAGAAGCGGGAACCACGGTTGCCTGGGCCACCGGGGTGCTATCAGGATCATCGAAGCCTTGTCCTGGAGAACCTTGAAAAGTGTTCGAGACACCAGCGGCATGGGAGGAAAGGCATACAGAAGGCCCGTGGACCATGAGAGCAGAAAAGCATCCGCCGCTACTCGGAGGGGATGCGGTTCCCGAGAGCAGAACCGGGGAAGTTGCCTGTTCAGAGGACTGGCAAATAGATCCAGCGTGGGGAGGCCCCACTGGAGAAAGATCCTTTGAACCACCAGCGGGTCCAATCGCCACTCGTGTGGTTGGAGGATTCTGCTCAGTTTGTCTGCCAGGTAATTTTCTTGACCTGGGAGGTAGACAGCTTTGAGGAGGATCCTTCGGCTGACGGCCCAAGCGCAGAGCTTTTGCGCTTCCCGACAGAGAAGGAAGGAGCCCGTGCCCCCCTGTTTATTCACGTAGAACATGGCCACTTGATTGTCCGTCTGAACGAGGACGGACTGGCGAGCGGTAAGGTGGGAGAAGGCCCGGAGAGCCAGGCGGATCGCTCTGAGCTCCAGGAAGTTGATCTGCTGGGCAGATTCCCAGGGGGTCCAGAGACCCTGAGTACATGCCCCTTGGCAATGTGCTCCCCAACCCAGGAGAGAAGCGTCGGTCGTCAGTACCTGAACCGGCGGGGGAGACTGAAAAGGCATTCCGAGCACTAGGTTGGGCAGATGAAGCCACCACCGTAGAGAAGAGACCAGCGGGCTGGAGATTCGTACTGAGTCCGCTAGTCTCCCCAAGGCCTGACGCCATTGTGAGCGAAGGCACCATTGAGCAGGCCGCATATTCAGGCAGGCATTGGGGGTCACATGGACCGTGGAAGCCATATGGCCGAGCAGTTGCAGAAAGTGCCTGGCCGAGACCCGGGAATGGCTGCGAAAGCGGCTGGCGAGAGCCATGAGCCGTTGTGCCCGGTCGAGCGGTAGAAAGGCTCGCGCTTGAAGCGTGTTTAACCTGGCACCGATGAACTCGAGATCCTGAGAGGGGAGCAAAGTGGACTTTTCGAAGTTTATGACAAAGCCCAAGTACTGGAGTAGAGTCACAGTACGTTGCGTGGCGTGAGTGGCCTCCGTGGAGGACGGCGCTCTGATGAGCCAGTCGTCCAGGTAAGGAAAGACAAAGAGGCCTTGAAGCCGGAGATAAGCCGCTACCACTGCGAGACATTTTGTGAAGACTCGTGGTGCGGAGGATAGGCCAAAGGGCAGTACTCTGTACTGGTAATGATTGCCTGCCACCCAGGTATTGTCGGTGGCTTGGGTGGATGAGGATGTGAGAGTGTAGGCATCCTTTAGATCCAAGGAGCATAGCCAATCTCCCTGCCGGAGGTAGGGCAGCAGGATTCCAAGGGTAAGCATCTTGAACTTTTCCCTTTCCAGGAACTTGTTGAGGTTCCGCAAGTCCAGGATGGGTCTGAGGCCCCCAGTTCGCTTTGGTACCAGGAAGTACCTGGAATAAAAGCCTTGACCTCTCAGGTGGTGGGGCACTGGTTCCACTGCCCGTTCCCGAAGAAGACTTGCCAACTCTTGAAGGAGTAAGTCCCGGTGGAGAGGGGGTCGCAGAGGCTCCCCTGGAAAGTAGGGGGGAGGTACCTGGTGGAAGTGTAGAAGATAGCCCTCTCGGACTATGTGGAGCACCCAGGTATCGGACGTGATGTTGGACCACCGGTGGGCAAAGTGGACCAGCCGGCCTCCCGTGCTGAGAGACACCAGCGGAGGGGGAGAGGCTATGCTGAAAGTCAAAAAACCCCACCCTGCGGAGCAGGGGCCGGTGGCGCAGGCTTGGGGGCTTGCTGCCTACGGGACCCGTTACCCCGTCCCTTGGCCTGCTGACCCTGTTGGGGAGCTGCTGAGGCCTGATAATGGGGGTAGTGTTTATAGGCAGCCGCCTTCCTCGGGTAAAAGGGCTTTTTTCCCGAGCCCTTCTTCTTCTGGGAAGGGGCAGAGGTTTTTCTGGAGAGCCGAGTCCTGGTGAGAGTCTGTCTCGAGCTGTTCAAGCCTGTCGGCGGGCCCCGATGCCGGCTGCGGCTACCCGAGCCGATGCCTCAAAGCCATCATAGGCTGCTCGAGAGATAAACTTGGAGCACTCCCGAATACCGGTGGACAAGGCCAGGAACCTCCGCAAAGGTTCCTCGGAGAGACCAGCAGAGAATCCGGCTATTTCTTTAGCCAGGTCTCGGAGATACATGCCCATGTAGAGCTGGTAAGTCTGGACCCAACAAGCAAGCATAGAGCCCTGAAAACACTTCTTACCGATGCCATCCAGGCTGCGGGCTTCCCTGCCGGGAGGCACCGAGGAGTGCATCTTCTGGCTCTTGAGCCGATGCATGGCCGATTCCACCACCATGGAATGGTGCGGCAGCTGTGCTTTTTGGAAGCCAGGGCTCTTGCGGACTCGATAGATGGCATCGACCCGCTTGCTCAACACCGGCGACGACGCTGGACTCTCCCACATGCGGAAGAGAAGTCGTTCCAGCATCGGAGGAACCGGTACAGTAAAATGCTCCTTTGCAGGAGAGTCATACTGGAGGGCATCGAGCTCTTCGGTTCGAGGCTCCTCCTTGGGATCCGCAGGGAAGGCCAAGGCCTTGGCCATATCCCTCACGAAGTCCGAGAACCGGGCATCCTCCGGAGGGGACTGTCTCCGAGGTTTGGACACGGGGGAGTCCGAAGGGACACACCGAGTCCGAAAGGAATCAGGCGACTCATCCACCTCTGATTCCCAGGCGGACTCCTCGGAGGAGGAGTCGAGCGGCTCCGGCCGGGCAGGTACAGACGCCGTCCGCCCCGACGCCGAGGGGGTCGGCGTCGACGACCTCGGCCCCGAACGGGAGGCCGAAGGCGACCGCGAATCGACTCGAGCCTGCATGGACTCGAGGATCGGCTCGGTCTCCGGGGTCGACTTAGACGTCGACAACCCGACGGTCAGGGCAGAAGCGCCAGCGAGGCCACCGATCAATGCCCGCTGCTGGTCCATGAAGGCAGCAAGGCTGCTCTCCAATGCCGTCAACCTGAGTCCGAACTCAGGAGACCCAGCAGCCCCCGACTCGGGCCCCGACGGCGTCGGGCCCGACGTCGGACCCCTCGGAGGCGAGTCCACGAAGACAACAGCACTTACGTGAGCAGAGGAGTCCATCTCCAGACGAGGCTGTTTGGACGGCCGCTCCAGCTCCAAAGACCCGGGACGGCTGTCGGGGCTATGCGACTTGGTCCTCGAGGAGCCAGGAGCGTCCGACGCCGCCCTCGCGGGTTTGCTCTTCCGGTGATGTTCCCGGGTAGGGGACCCCCTCTCAGAGGAGCTCCGACGGTGTTCAGAGCCAGATTCTCGGGACACCGAAGCTTCTGACGAGGTCCGGGTACGGCTGGGGTCAGAGAAGATTCTCTCCCGCTGATGCTGCCGACTCCGCAAAGATTTCGCGGACATCTTGCTACAGGCCCCACAGATCATTTCTTCATGATCTGGGCCCAGGCAACGGAGGCAGCAATCATGTGTGTCGGTAAGAGACATCAGTTTCTTACACTTAACACACTTTTTAAAGCCACTGGCGGCCATCGGGGGAAAAAGGGCCCCTGCGAGGTCGAACGAGCGGGCCGCAAGGGAAAAAGTGAAAAAACACGAATTTGTCACGAAGGACAGAAAAACCGAAAAAGAAGGGGAGGCGTCGAACCGACAGAAATACTTAAAATAAGAAAGAAAATCAACTTTTTAGCGGTGACTGTTAGACAACGTCTGTAGGGCTCCGCGGAAAAAAGAAGACTGGCCAAGATGGCACCTTTAGGCGGGAAGGGGACCGCGCATGCGCGCTGCAATTCCCAAAGGCTTTCTTTGAAAGCTGGGGAAAATTGCTCCGCGAGGACTCAGTCGGCGCCGACGTCACCCATATGTGAGGACTGACTTCCTGCTTGGTCCTGGAGAAAACCCCGTCCCCTGTTGGGGTATGGGTACTTCTTCGATTGCTCCTTGAGCAAGAAGTGATGTGAGTCGGTTGATATTGTGTATCTGTCCATTACAAAGGTGAGTCGGTTGATATTGTGTATCTGGACTTTCAGAAAGCCTTTGACAAGGTCCCTCATCAGAGACTTTTGGCAAAACTAAAGAGTCATGGGATAGGAGGCAGTGTACTATTGTGGATCAGGAACTGGTTAAAAGATAGAAAGCAGAGGGTAGGGCTAAATGGCCAATTTTCCCAATGGAGAAAGGTGAATAGTGGTGTACCCCAGGGATCTGTGCTGGGTCCGCTGCTTTTTGACATATTCTTAAATGACCTGGAAAGTGGAATAACGAGTGAGGTTATCAAATTTGCAGATGACACAAAACTATTTAAAGTTGTTAAAACCCAAGAGGATTGTGAAAAATTGCAAGAGGATCTTAATAAATTGGAAGACTGGGCATCAAAATGGCAGATGAAATTTAATGTGGACAAGTGCAAGGTTATGCACCTAGGGAAGAACAACCCAAACTATGGTTACACGATGCAAGGTTCCACATTAGGAACCACCACCCAGGAAAAAGATTTAGGCATCATTGTGGATACCATGTTAAAACCCTCGGCCCAGTGTGCAGCGGCGGCCAAGAGAGCAAATAGAATGCTAGGTATGATAAGGAAAGGAATGGAAAATAAAACAAAAGATATTATAATGCCTCTATATCGTTCCATGGTAAGACCGCACCTTGAATATTGTGTGCAATTCTGGTCGCCGTATCTTAAAAAGGATATAGCGATTTTAGAAAAGGTTCAGAGAAGAGCCACCAAAATGGTAAAGGGGATGGAAGGATACTCCTATGAAGAAAGGCTAAAAAGGTTAGGGCTCTTTAACCTGGAAAAGAGACGGCTGAGGGGAGATATGATAGAAGTCTATAAATTAATGAACGGAGTGGAACGGGTAAACGTAGATCGATTGTTTACATTATCAGAATATAGAAAGACTAGGGGACATGCAATGAAGCTACAGGGTAAACTATTTAAGACTAATAAAAGAAAATATTTTTTCACTCAACGTGTAATCAAACTCTGGAATTTGTTACCGGAGGATGTAGTAAAGGCTGTTAGTGTAGCTCGGTTTAAAAAAGGTTTGGACAAGTTCCTGGAGGAAAGGTCCATAAACCATTATTAAGAAGTGACCGAAGATATCAATGCTTGACCCAGTACAAGCATTGTGGAACTTGTGTCTCTTGGGGATACTGCTAGGTACATATGACCTAGATTGGCCACTGTTGGAAACAGAATACTGGGCTTGATGGACCCTGGTCTGACCCAGTATGACATATCTTATGTTCTTATGACCTTCTGCCACAAGAGGTTGGTGGCAGGGGCCTGAGAATTGAACTGTTTTATTATTGTAGGTGGGGAAAGTTGAGAAAATGAAGCTTGTACCCCAGTCGTACAATGGACAGAGTCCAATTTTCTGATGTTATTTGTTGCCATCTTTTGGCAAAATAGCATAGTCTTCCTGGAATGGTTAAGGGTTCTTGACCTTTCAGGGGCAGAATGACTAAGTTCTCTAGGTAGAAGTCAAAGACCCTGAGGGGGCTGGGTCTGTTGAGCTCTTTGAGCTTGTGGCTTTCTTTGCTGTGTGTTCTGTTGTTGCCCCTTATGGGGAACATGAAACGGACAGTGGCTTTGATGGGTGTAAGATGGGTAAAGCTTCTTTTTCTTACTGAAAAAGGTTTTTTTGAATGTTTTTTTCTTTGCTGGATTGTCTGTAGACTTTGATAGTCTGTTCAAGGTAGTATTTTCAGATTCAAGCTGATTAGCCTTGTCCTGCCAGTCCTTGCCAAAGAGATTTTCTCCTGTACAAGGAATGTTTCCCAGCTTTCCTTGCACCCACTGTTCTAAGTCTAATGCTTGAAGCCAAGCAATACGTGTTCCTATGGATATAGCAGAGGTTCTGCTAATATATTCAAAGCAATCAAAGGTAGCACGGTTCATGAATTTACAGACATTATGGGCGTGCTTGACCAGAATAAGGTAGTCTGCTCTTTTTTCCTCTGAGACACAAGGGCTAATGAGCTCTAAGTCTTTTGTGACTTCTTCCAGGAACATTCCCATGTAAAGAATGTAGGAACTGATCCTGGCTCCTAGCATGGAGGATTGAAAACATCGACGGCCAAAGGCATCGAGAGTCCTGGATTCACGGCCTTGAGGATTAGAAGAATCTGTTTTAACACTCTTGATTCTTCGCATGGACGATTCCACTACCACTGAATGGTGTGGTAACTGAGTTTTTTGAAAACCAGGACAACTTGGCACTCGGTACATAGTGTCAAAGTGTCGGGAATGTGAAGATATCGTTAAAGGAGTTTCCCACATTCTCAACATCAGATCATGTAAGATCTTGTGAATAGGAAGCATAGCTGCCTCCTTGGGAGCCATAGGGTATTGTAGAATTCTTAACTCTTCTGCCCTAAGTTCCTCTTCTGGAATCACAGTGATTGCAAGACCCTTTGCTAAATCACATCTGAAATCCTGGAAGGACATATCTTCTGGAGGAGACATCCTGCGTTGAGGAGAAGGAGTTGAATCCTCTAGTAAGTTCGCTCTGGTACCAGTAGAATCGTCAGAGTCATCGAAAGACTCAAGGGCACTCTGTACCAGGTGCTCCCGTAATGCATGGTATCAGTACCGCTCAAAGTCGGTACCGAAATGTCTTGGTTCCTGATCCCCGATACCCTAAATAGACTCAAGGCTCGGCTTGGGGGGAAACAGTCTTGCCGAAGCAGGTACTGTCGGTACCAGTACCGATACCTGTTGAACCGTCTGTATTTTATTTATTTATTTAACATTTCTTATATACCGCGCTATTTGTCATCAGCGCGGTTTACATTGTAACAATAAAACACATTGGTCAGATAATTTGACTTTCGTTTACAGATAACAGGCAAATAACTTGGTCTTTGCGGTACCGAAACTGCTAAGAG
The DNA here is from genome assembly GCA_033557465.1 of Ichthyophis bannanicus. Taxonomy (NCBI): domain Eukaryota; kingdom Metazoa; phylum Chordata; class Amphibia; order Gymnophiona; family Ichthyophiidae; genus Ichthyophis; species Ichthyophis bannanicus. The sequence goes on along the minus strand of CM066042.1, from coordinate 251,094,597 downwards.
GGACGCTAGACTGCGTTCAATAGCTAGGATTCTTTTATCCATCGCTTCTGCCGATGCCTGGGTGTTGGTACTGGTGGAAGCGGCTACGACCCCTGAACATGGCACCAGTAGTTCTGCAGAGGTGGAAGCCTCTGGAACATTCTGGAGCCCCATTAATGCTTTGGAGCTCAGACTCTCACCGGGGCTGTTTTGCCAGTGAACTATCCTCGAGGGCAACGCCAGTGGCATCTCAATACTTTGAAGATTTACCCTTCGAGGACAGGCCAGTCTTAGAAGACTTAAGTTTAGTTACCTGAGATCCATGGGAGGAATATGAAGCCCTGGGAGATGTTGATGCACGTGACATCGTATCCGCGGCAAAAGGGGTACCGAGTTTTGCAGCTCTATTCTGCAGGCCCCTTTTGGTCATCCTCGTGCAGGAGACACACTCCGTTGGACAATGTTCAGGACCTAAACATTTTAGATATCAAGTCATGGGTGTCGGTGACAGAAATGGTACCGCCACACTGAGCATTTTTTGGAACCACTAGCTGATTTTTCCATGCCTGAAGTGGGCCTAGTGCCCAAAATGGCGCCTAGCACCAGAAACAGGGGAAAGACCCCTGAAGAAAATACAAGGTTTTTTTTTGGGGGGGGGGGGGGGGGGGTTTAAAGAAAGAAGAACCACCAGCAGTTCCGGTAGGTGTCGAATGAAGGCAGATGCGGCCACAAAAAAAGAATAAAAGAAAATTTTCTGCGGTGACAGGGTACACATTCTGTCGGCTCCGCAGAAAACGAAGAACTGAAGTGAAAGAGGTACAGAGGCGGGAAGGCAGCACGCATTCACTGTGGGATGCACCCAAAAGCGTTCCTATTGGACGCTGGGGAGCGTTCCTGCATGGGCTCCGTCAGTACCGACGATACCCATATGTGAAGACTAAATTCCTGCTGTTCCTGGAGATATTCAGCTATGCGGTTAGCATTGGGACATGTCACAGGCAGTCCAGCACAGAGCAGAGGCAGCACCCATTGCTTACCTGGCAGCCGCTCAATATCGCTGCTGCCTGGTTAGCAACCTGAGCCAAAGGCTTGCCTAACTTTACCCATGAAAGCTACCCAGGCAGCAGTTCGTTACACAAAAAGGAAAGAAAAAGGAAAGGAAAAAAAATTAAAGGAGCATGCGTCTCCCATCCAACATTATATGCTTTCTTTAAATTCAAGTTCATCATATTTGGTGAGGAAGATGTCAGGTTCATCAAATAAAAATAAGGAAAAACCAAAAGAAACATATTTGGCAAAAGCAGGCCAGGAAAAAAAAAACACCTCTTGCATTTACCTAACCCAGTTCCTTAGCAGGACAAATGGATTCCCAAAAATATGACTGTTAAGACATTAATACTGAGTAAAAGTAGCCAATAATATACCCAAAGTCAGATCTAAACCAACCACTAATAGACTGAATTCAGCCATTCATCCTCCCTCTTACTCTTTGGAAGGAGGAATTTATACAAACTTCCATTTTTCCAGCAGCAATAAACTTAGATTGCAGAAAGATAACCAATCTTGAATTCTTCTTCTTGGCATCGTTCTCAAGGTTTTTGACCCTTCTCGTCTAAACACTCAATGCATTGTCACTCAGGGGCGGCCCAAGGGGGGTGCGGGGCCATGTGCGGAGACTCGGTGCGGGGCCTCATTTGCATAAGGGGCCTCATTTGCATAATGTTACCATACACTAACTTTTAGTAAACATGCCTCTTAATGAGTGTATGAATAAAGAAAGACTAAAAGACTTCTACATTACTATAATCCAGTGCCAACCACCAGACACATTAGGAACTACTACAAACACTGCCCATTTAGAACCCATAGCAAACCCGCCGTATCATAACAGCACTACCAGGACTCACAAAGAACCATACTCTACCTATCAAAAGGCAACACTGCAAATATTAAACCAATACATTTCAGAGAACAATACATGACCTACTGGGGAAAGAGAACAAGTGGCAATGTCAAATAGGAATTACATAAACAGAATACCTCAGCTCAGTTACACATGCAGAACATAGACCATCACCAAACAAGGAATCACAATTTAGAAACAGGAAGACAATTAAACTGGGAATCCCAAAAGCCAAACTTGGAATGTACAACACTGTAGAAATAAAACTATACATTAATTTGCTCTTGTACTAAACAAAGCACAGACGTTAATGATGCACATTTCCCAGAGCTGACATATTCCAATTAATAAATTCAAAATAAAGAGATATTTTTTTACCTTTTGTGCATTTTTTTTCAGCTGCAATTGCTCCAGTCACTTTCTTCTGGTTTCTTTGTGTCTTCCGCTAACTCTCCATCGTCTGCTGTCCATTTGTCTTTTCTTCTCTTCTAGTTTTTTTCCATTCTCTCTCTACATCTGCTTTAACATACTAATCTTTCTCCTTTTGCTCTTTCCTCATTCCTATTTCATCTACTCAAATTTTACCCCTCCATTCTCAATCCCCACTTACTCTCCCAATATCCGGCCAATTGTAGATTTGTCTTCCCTCCCACACAAAATATTTTTTCCCTCTCCATTTCACTCTCCCAGCTCCATCCCATTCTAATCCTACCCCAACATCAGCTCCATTCTAGTTCCAGTCCCACCCAGCATCCGCTCCCTTCTAGTTCCCGCATCAGCCCATTTCCAGTCCTAGCCCCCCATAAGCCCATTTCCAGTCCTATCCTAGACCCACCATCAGCCTATTTCCAGTCCTAGCTCCCCCATCTATTTCCAGTCCCATCCGAGTCCCTCCATCAGCTCATTTCCAATCCCAGCCCCCCATGAGCCCATCAGCCCATGTCAAATCCTACTCCCCTCCACTCAGTCCATTTCCAATCCAAGCCCCCCATGAGCCTGCTTCCAGTTCTAGCCCCTTCATGAGTCCATTTCAATCCAAACCCCCACCACAGCCCATTTCCAATCTTAGCACCCCCCCCAACAGCCAATTTCCAGTCCTAATCTAGCCCCTCCATCAGCCCATTTCAAGTCCTAGCCCCCCGCCAATTCACCCATTTCCAGTCCTAGCTTCCTCCCCCTCACAACCCATTTCCATTCCAAGCCCCCGTCCCCATCAGCTATTTGCAGTTCAAGCCCTCCTTCCACTCAGCCCATTTCCAGTCCTAGCAACCCCCCAGCCCATTAACAGTCTTAGCCCCCCCAGCCCATTACCAGTCCTAACCCCCCATCAGCCCATTTCCAGTCCTAGCCCCCCCCATAGCCCATTACTAGTCCTAACCCCCCCATCAGCCCATTACGTCCTAGCCCCCCCATCACCCTATTTCCAGTCTTAGCCCCCCATAGCCCATTACCAGTCCTAATCCCCCATCAGCCCATTACCTGTCCTAACCCCTCCCATAGCCCATTAACAGTCCTAACCCCCATCAGCCCACTTCCAGTCTTAGCATCCCTCCTTGGCCCATTACTAGTCCTAACCCTCCCCCATCAGCCCACTTCCAGTCTTAGCATCCCCCCTTGGCCCATTACTAGTCCTAAACCTCCCCATCAGCCCATTTCCAGTCTTAGCCCCTCCCCATAGCCAATTACCAGTCCTAACACCCCCATCAGCCCATTTCCAGTCAGCCCCCCCCATAGCCCATTACCAGTCCTAAACCTCCCCATCAGCCCATTTCCAGTCTTAGCCCCGCCCCATAGCCAATTACCAGTCCTAACCCCCCCCCCATCGGCCCATTTCCTGTCAGCCCCCCCCCATAACCCATTACCAGTCCTAAACCTCCCCATCAGCCCATTTCCAGTCTTAGCCCCCCCCCATAGCCAATTACCAGTCCTAACACCCCCATCAGCCCATTTCCAGTCAGTCCCCCCCATAGCCCATTACCAGTCCTACCCCCCCCCCGGCCCATTACTAGTCCTAACCCTCCCCTATCAGCCCACTTCCAGTCTTAGCCTCCCCCCCCCCATAGCCACTGGTACCAGTCCTAAACCCCCTTCCCTACTATCATCCCAAGTTAAAAAAAAACAGCTGCTTCTGCCGCGGCAGCATCAAGAGTGCCGCCGCGGGGCCCCCCTCCTGCCCGGCAGAGCCTCCCCCCTGCCCGGCAGAGCCGCTCAGTCCCTGCATCGTAGGCTAGCATCATCCCCGAACGCGGGCTTCTTTTCAGAGCCGCGAGAGTTTCCTCTCTCGCGGCTCTGTTAATCCCGCCGGGGCTGATGGGATTTCCCCCTCATCTACAACTGGCCACCACCTCTTCCACTCGACATCCAGGCTTCCACCTTCTGGTCTGTTCATCTGTGGGGATCTTCTGTCTTAATCTGCTTACCAACAAGCATTCATTAAAAAAAAGTCACATTATGCAGCTAACATTAGTTTTTCACTTTTAGTCAAATATTCTATTTACTTGTCTTATTTTCTCAACTCCTCACTCCTCCACAGACCGCCTCCGATGTTTTGGGAACACGCAGGAGGATTTGGCAATTGGAGATGTCCAAAGCAACTTCTGGATGTTTTTCTATCCACAGTGATGTGGCTGGGGATGGGGAGGAAGAGCCGATGGTCACGCTTCCTGCCACATGGACTTGCTCTTCAGTTCCTGGGCAAAGCAAAAGAAGAATGAAGTTAGCAGGATGAGATGAAGATGAAATGGGCCGCAGGAGGAGATGGCAGATGATACAGGTCCTACCAGTAATGATGAGGCTAAGGAGCACCACTCAAAGACAAGCCCAAGGTGACTCATGTACCAGCTTCCATTACCTTTTTCCCCTTACTCTCTCTCTCTTCCTCCTCCTCCTCTGCATGGCCTCTGTGCAATGCTGGGTTTGAAAGAGGTGGCAGGATGTGTGCCTGTCTCTTTCCCAGGGCTGCTAACATCCAATCTGCATTAATGAGATAAGAGAAATAAAACGATTATGGGAAGGGAGCTGGGAGGCTTATAAAAGTCTCAGACCACAAATAAAAGAAGTTTAAAAAAAACAAAAAAAACACACCTTTATATGTATCATGACTAAATGATTTGCCAAAGTTCAGATGGAATCAGTATACATCTAAAACCGTCCAAGCCTTCGTTTCTGCTCGTCTCTACCTCTTATTCTTAATTCCTTCCATACAGTGCTCTATATGCTTTTGTACCTCCTTCATAGCACTTATCTCCTGCCCCCAAACCTCCCCTTCCAGTGGCTATGCATGCACGCTGTTGAGGATGGATCAATGCAGGGAGCCCAGTGGCTGGGTGGCACGAGAGGGGGGAACTTTTGGACATCAATTCAGCTTAGCTCCTGACCTTGCATTGGCTAGCAACTCAAGGCAAAATTCCAGGAGCAGCAGTTGACCCCATACTCATCTCTTCACTTCCTCCCTAAATATTATAGTAGGAGCAAGGAAGGAAGAACGAGACAAGAGAAGACAACTACAAGTAAAGTCAACCTGAAAAGTTTACACTTGCAGTGTAACCGTTTACTTACTATAAGAACATAAATACCTTACTGGGTAAGATCAAGGTCCATCAAGCCAGTATCCTGTTTCCAACAATTGTCAATCCAGATCACAAGTACCTGGCAAACTCAAAAAAAGGTAGATAGGTTCCACAATGCTTGTCCCAAGGTAAGTAGTGGATTTCCTGGGTCCTCTTTAATGATAATGTCATTTCCTTGAGTCCTGCTAGACCAGTCCAGATTGTGGGTTGTGTCCCTACTACCAGCAGATGTGGAGACAGAAACATTCCAGAGGTTTCTTATGATCTCATCCTGCCTTAATCACAGATGCAGTTAAGGCACATTTCAGTATTTGTACCCATGCACATGGTCAAGAAATCCTGACGGCACACCACCTCAGTGAGGATAACAAGGTTCAATAGCATAAGGAACCATAAAAATGCACAGGATCATCTTCAGGCAGAAGGCCTGTCAAGATGATAAGAGTTCACAGGGCCAACCTCAGTGAAAACACAGTAGATCATACTAGGTCATAGAGGCAGATCTTGGACTGGTCCTGCAGGACTCAAAAAGATGGCATGTGTCAAACCAAATGTTATCTTCCATTTGGGGCGATCAGCCCTTAAGCAGCGTGCTCCAGCACTCATGCAGCCGCCACCAAGGATCGAAGGGCGATCGGCCCTTAAGCGGCGTACTCCAGCACTCACACAGCCGCCGCAAAGGATCAAAGGGCGATTGGCCCTTAAGCGGCATCCTCCAGTGGGTGGGCCCGCACTGGAGGGCCTCGCCAGAGGGCCCTTTGGCATGGGCCCGGGGGTGCTCTGGTGTGGTCCACCTATCCTGCTCCTCCAATTCAACGCAGCCCACTGGATCTGAGTAAGCACGATCGCTCCTCCACCAGGAACTTGTCCAAACCTTTTTTAAACCCAGCTACACTAACAGCCTTTACTACATCCTCCGGTAACAAATTCCAGAGTTTGATTACACGTTGAGTGAAAAAACATTTTCTTTTATTAGTCTTAAATAGTTTACCCTGTAGCTTCATTGCATGTCCACTAGTCTTTCTATATTCTGATAAAGTAAACAATTGATCTACGTTTACACGTTCCACTCCGTTCATTAATTTATACACTATCACATCTCCCCTCAGCCATCTCTTTTCCAGGTTAAAGAGCCCTAACCTTTTTAGCCTTTCTTCATAGGAGTATCCTTCCATCCCATTTACCATTTTGGTGGCTCTTCTCTGAACCTTTTCTAATAACGCTATATCCTTTTTAAGGAATGGCGACGAGAATTGCACACAATATTCAAGGTGCGGTCTCACCATGGAACAATACAGAGGCATTATAATATCTTGTTTTATTTTCCATTCCTTTCCTTATGATACCTAGCATTCTATTTGCTCTCTTGGCCGCCGCTGCACACTGGGCCGAGGGTTTGAACATATTATCCACAATGACGTCTAAATCTTTTTCCTGGGTGGTGGTTCCTAATGTGGAACCTTGCATTGTGTAACCATAGTTTGGGTTGTTCTTCCCTAGGTGCATAACTTTGCACTTGTCCACATTAAATTTCATCTGCCATTTTAATGCCCAATCTTCCAATTTATCAAGATCCTCTTGCAATTTTCCACAATCCTCTTGGGTTTTAACAACTTTAAATCATTTTGTCTCATCTGCAAATTTGATAACCTCACTCATTATTCCCTTTTCCAGGTCATTTATGAATATGTCAAAAAGCAGCGGACCCAGCACAGATCCCTGGGGTACACCACTATTCACCTTTCTCCATTAGGAAAATTGGCCATTTAGCCCTACCCTCTGCTTTCTATCTTTTAACCAGTTCCTGATCCACAACAGTACACTGCCTTCTATCCTATGACTCTTTAGTTTTGCCAAAAGTCTCTGATGAGGGACCTTGTCAAAGGCTTTCTGAAAGTCCAGATACACTATATAAACCAACTCACCTTTGTCCACCTGTTTATTCACACCTTCAAAAAAACATAACAGATACGTAAGACAAGATCTTCCTTGTCTAAAGCCATGTTGGCTGTCTCCCATTAGGCCATGACTATCTACATGCTGAGTAATTTTGTTCTTTATGATGGTTTCTACCATTTTTCCCGGTACTTAAGCCAGGCTCACCGGTCTGTAGTTTCCTGGATCACCCCTGGAACCCTTTTTAAAAATTGGCGTTACATTGGCGATCCTCCAATCTTCAGGTATTACAGATAATTTTAATGAAAGTTCACAGATTACTAATAGCAGTGTATCTGGACTTTCAGAAAGCTTTTGACAAGGTCCCCCATCAGGGACTTTTGGCGAAGCTAAAAAGTCATGGGATAGGAGGCAGTGTACTATTGTGGATCGGGAACTGGTTAAAAGATAGAAAGCAGAGGGTAGGGCTAAATGGCCAATTTTCCTAATGGAGAAAGGTGAATAGTGGTGTACCCCAGGGATCTGTGCTGGGTCCGCTGCTTTTTGACATATTCATAAATGACCTGGAAAGCACAGTTACTTACCTGTAACAGGTGATCTCTGGGAACAGCAGGAATTAGTCCTCACATATGGGTACGTCGGTACCGACGGAGCCCGTGCGGGAAAGCTCCCCAGCTTCTTAGAATAGAAGCTTTTGGGACCTCCCACTGCACATGCGCACTGCCTTCCCGCCTTCCTGAACAGCTCTCCTCAGTTTCGAGTTTATAGCCGAGTCAACAGAGAGAGGACAGGAAGATAGATAGATAAAAGATACAACTCCTAGGGGAGGTGGGTGGGTTGTGAGGACTAATTCCTGCTGTTCCCAGAGATCACCTGTTACAGGTAAGTAACTGTGCTATCTCCAGGAACAAGCAGGAATAAGTCCTCACATATGGGGACTCCCTAGCTTAGATGCATGGGATCCCCTGTAAAGGTTCGCCATCTTCGTATGGATCTCAGGCATCCATTCTGGGAAGGTGGGCAGGAGTTGTTTAGGAATGGAACAGGTGCTTGAGGACAGCCTGGCCAAACAAGGCATCCCGGCGGGAGTCCTTGTCCAAACAGTAATGGGCTGTGAAGGTATGAACCGAGGCCCAGGTAGCGGCTCGACAGATCTGATCTATGGAAACAGAGTGCAGATGAGCCATAGAAGTTGCCATGGCTCTCACATTGTGAGCAGTGACATGGCCTTCCAGAGAAATGTTTTTGCTCTGGTAAGCAAAAGAAATACACTGAGCAATCCAATTGGAAAGTGTACGCTTGGAGACTGGAAGTCCCAAATGGGAAGGATCAAAGGCCACAAAAAGTTGAGAAGACTTTCGATGTGGCTGAGTCCTATTAAGGTAAAAAGCGAGAGCTCTTTTACAATCCAGAGTATGAAGGTTCCTCTCTGCATTGGATGCATGAGGAGCTGGAAAAAAGACAGGTAGATATACCTCTTGATTAAGATGAAAAGGCGAGACCACTTTAGGCATAAAGTGGGGATTCGTCCTAAGGACCACCTTATCATGATGAAATCTTGTGTAAGGTGGATTAGCCACTAAAGCCTGCAGCTCACTGATGCGGCGAGCCGAAGTGACTGCAATGAGGAAGATGACCTTCCAGGAAAGAAATTTCAAGGAGGTGGAAAACATTGGCTCAAAAGGTGGCTTCATAAGTTGACCGAGCACTAGATTCAAATCCCATGCGACCGGGGGTGGTCTGATGGGAGGTTTAGTGAGAGTCAGGCCTCTCATGAATCTTGCAACAAGAGGATGAGAGGAGATAGGTTGTCCATTTATATGTTTCAAGGATGCTGCAATAGCACTTAAATGGACTCTTACCGAATTCGTCTTGAGGCCTGCATTGGATAGATGCAGGAGATAATCAAGAAGAGAATTCAAAGGAAGTGCCAGAGGGTCAAGACCCTGCTGAGCACACCAAATGGAAAAACGTTTCCATTTGAAAGCATAGGAACGCCTGGTAGAGGGTTTCCTAGAGGCAGAAAGGATATCTTTCACTGGTTGGGAAAGATGAAAGTCTTGAAGGCTTAAGCCTTCAGTAACCAAGCACTGAGGTGAAGGGATTTGGGGTTTGGGTGCCACAAAGTCCCCTCCTCCTGAGACAGGAGGTCTGGCGCAGCTCCCAGATCCAAGTAGGATCCCTGGGAGAGCTGTAGAAGTAGAGGGAACCACACTTGGCGTGGCCAGCGTGGAGCTATGAGGATCATAGTTCCATGATCCCTCTGGAGTTTGAACAGAGTCTTGGGAATCAAAGGAATGGGTGGAAAGGCATATAGGAATGCCTGATTCCAATTCAGGAGAAAGGCGTCCGTAGCCTGAGCTCCCTGACACGGAGTTCTGGAACAGAACCGGGGAAGTTTGGCATTCCACGGACTTGCAAAGAGGTCTATGTCCGGGGTCCCCCATTCCTGAAAGATTCGGTTTATTTGGTCCAAATGTAGGGACCATTCGTGTGGCAGCAGAACTCGACTGAGCCTGTCTGCCCGAGAGTTTTGAACTCCTGGGAGATACACTGCTAGCAGGTGAATCTGATGCTCTCTGGCGAAGGCCCATAGTCTTAGAGCTTCGTTGCAAAGCGACAGAGAGCCCGTCCCTCCTTGTTTGTTTATGTAAAACATGGCCACCTGATTGTCCGTCTGAACTAGGACAGTGAGGTTGGCTAGGAGGGAGTGGAAGACCTTGAGGGCAAGGTAAATTGCTCGCAGTTCCAGAAGATTGATATGAAGGGTGGTCTCCTGTAGAGACCAAGTGCCCTGAGTGGAGAGAGTTTGCAGATGGGCTCCCCACCCTGTTTGGGAGGCATCTGTTGTGAGGGTTGCTTGGGGTAGCAATGGTTGAAATGGAGCCCCCAACAACAGATTCTTGGTGGAAGTCCACCAGTGGAGGGACCAAAACAGACGATCGGAGGTTTGTATTTGGTCTGAGAGCGCTCCTGACGCCTGAGTCCACTGAGTGGCCAGGGTCCATTGAGCTGCTCTCATATGAAGACGAGCATAGGGCACCACATGCACTGTGGAGGCCATATGACCCAGTAGGCGTAGCATTTCCCTGGCTGTCAAGTGAGTGCTGGACTGAGCTTGGGAGGCCAAACTCAGGAGGCGCTGGCCTCGAACATGTGGAAGGTAGGCCCTTGCAGTGATGGTGTCCAACTGGGCCCCTATGAATTCTAGAGATTGAGTAGGGATGAGTTGGGACTTGGGAAGGTTTACTACCAGTCCCAGATACTGCAAAAGGCTCCTTGTGTGGTCCAGGGAAATCTGGGCCTGTGACTGAGTTGGAGCTCGGATGAGCCAGTCGTCCAGATATGGGAAGACAAAGATTCCCATGCCTCTTAGAAATGCGGCTACGACTGCCATGCATTTTGTGAATACTCTTGGAGCAGAGGCTAGACCGAAGGGGAGTACTCTGTATTGGAAATGTTTTCCCTGAAACAGAAAGCGAAGATACTTTCTGTGGGATGGATGGATGAGTATATGTGTATACGCATCCTGTAGGTCTAGAGAACAAAGCCAGTCCTGACCCTGGAGGTAAGGAAGGAGAATGCCGAGAGACAGCATTTTGAATTTCTCCTTGAAGAGAAATTTGTTCAATTCTCTCAGATCTAGGATTGGTCTGAATCCCCCTGTCTTCTTTGGAATGAGAAAATAAGGGGAGTAGAAACCGGACCCTTGTTGAGGAAGAGGAACCTCTTCTATGGCCCCTTGGGCAAGAAGAGAGGAAACCTCTTGACCCAACAGGGTTAGGAGAGATGGGGGAGAATTGAATGGTCTCACCATATGATGGGGAGGAAGGCTGGAGAAATGAAGTTTGTAACCCTCTCGAATGATAGAGAGGGTCCATTGTTCTGTTGTGATTTGTTCCCATCTGGGAGCAAAGTGAACCAACCTTCCGGGTATGGTGAGAGGTTCTGGTTGTGTTAGAACCAGAAGTGGCAAGTTCCCTAGGAGCAAGTCAAAACCCCTGAGGGGTTGGAGCCTGCTGAGCTACAGTAGCTGCTGCAGGCTTAGCTCGTGCTTGTTTGGATTGCTGACGCTTAGCAGTATAGCGAGGTTGAGAAGACTGCTGGCCAGTATTTGAAGCAACTCTGGCCTTCTTATAGTAAGGCCTTTTAAAAGACTTTTTCTTAGTAGGAATTGAAGTGGACTTTGAAAGTCTTTCCAAGGTGGCATTTTCAGCATCCATCTGGGTGGCTTTGATTTGCCACTCTTCCCCAAATAAGTTCTCACCTGTACAGGGCAGATTCCGTAAGCCATCTAGAACCCAAGGTTCCAGATCAGAGGCCTGGAGCCAAGCAAGACGTCGGGCTGCAATAGCAATGCCCGAAGCCCTACTGGCTCCCTCAAAGGAATCATATGCTGCCCTATTAGAGAACTTAGAAACCTCTAAGAGTTGTTTCACTAGGGAAAGGAATCCCTGCTTTTTATCCTCGGGGATAAAGGGGGCAAAATGCCGCACCTTTTTGGCAAGTTCCTCCAGGAACATGCCCATATAGAGACTGTAGGAATTAATCCTGGCTATAAGCATACTAGCCTGGAAAATTTTCCTACCAAAAGAGTCCAAAGTCTTACATTCCCGTCCTGGAGGGGTGGAAGAGTGTCTTTTGGTACTCCTAATCTTCTTCATTGCAGACTTCACCACAATAGAGTGGTGGGGCAATTGAGTCTTTTGGAAACCAGGAGAAGGAGGGACCCTATACATGGTGTCCAACCTACGGGAATAAGGAGACAAAGTCAAAGGATTTTCCCAGAAATCCATCAGTTGTTCTTGAAGGATTTCATGGATAGGCAGGGTAACTGCCTCCTTAGGGGCCTTTGAGTATCCCAAAATATCCAGTTTTTTGGATCTGGGTTCCTTTTCAGAGGATGTGGTAATAGAAAGGGCTGTAGCCATATCTAAAACAAAGTCCTGGAAGGACAAATCCTCTGGAGGGGACATTCTCCTTTTAGGAGAAGAGGGCTCCTCAGGTAAGTTGAGTGAAAACTCAGCAGAATCATCAGAGGAGTGAAAATCCTCAGAGGAATCGGTGCTTTCCTCTAACGCACGATACGCGTACCGATCGGTATCGATATCGGGCGTATCGGGTATGGAACCGGTATGGAGCGAAAGCCCATACGGTACCGACTTGCGTTTAGAGGTGGATGGCCTCGATACCGGCATGGCGGACGATACCGGTATCGGGCCCGGAACCGCTGAAAGCGGAACCGATGGCGTTGCAGCTTTAATGAAAGCCATGACGGCCTGCTGCATGGACTGTACAGTATCGCCCATGGACGCCATAGCTGCCTGGATGTCGGTACCGGAGTGACCCGGTACCCCAGAGCAGGCTAACAGGTGATCTGTCGAGGCCGTAGCATCGATATCAACCTGAGACCCCTGAATTGGCGTTTTTGGAAGTTGGACTTCCCGCCGGGGTTGTTTGGCTGGGGCAGGGTCCTCAAGTTCTAAGCTAAGAGCCTCTCGATGCTTTGAAGGAGATTTGCTCTTTGAGGACTTGCCCACAGAAGGTTTGGTTACCTGAGATCCATCCGGAGAAGAAGACCTGGATGACTGTGATGCTGTATTCTCTGAAGCAAACAGCACATGGAATTTGTTGGCCCGGTTCTGCAGCCCACGTTTAGACATGTGGGAGCAAGATGGGCAGTCCGGTATGGAATGGTCAGGCCCCAAACATTTCAGACACCAGTCATGGGTGTCTGTGACTGAAATAACAGCATTACATTTGGTACACTTCTTAAATCCAGGGGCTGGCTTCTCCATGAGGAGAAATTGAGTAGGCCGAGAGGCCTCTCTGAAGTGACCAAAAAGCTAAAAAATAAGAAAAAAGAATTATAATTTTTTAAAGAAAGAAAGAAAAGACCGGCGATACCGGTATCGGTATGGGGAAGGCAGGTACGCGGTCTAAAGAAACAAATAAAATAACAATTTCTTCAGCGGTGACAGGAACACGACCTGCTGGCTCCGCGGAAAAAGAGAAACTGAGGAGAGCTGTTCAGGAAGGCGGGAAGGCAGTGCGCATGTGCAGTGGGAGGTCCCAAAAGCTTCTATTCTAAGAAGCTGGGGAGCTTTCCCGCACGGGCTCCGTCGGTACCGACGTACCCATATGTGAGGACTTATTCCTGCTTGTTCCTGGAGATAAGGGAATAATGAGTGAGGTTATCAAATTTGCAGATGAGAATTGTTGAGAATGAATGTAATCTCCTCAATCTCAAAAACTGAGAATAAGAAAAATTACGTTTGAGACGCTTTGTGTGAAAATGATCATATCAGTCTGTTCTTGTCTGTGGGTTTCCTGTATATTAATGTATTAAAACCATAAGTGGTCTTAATGGTCAAAATAACCAAGAATGAAATGGTATGTTTATCAAAGTGTATTTGTGTTTTGGGAATCTTGGGCTTACGAGGGCCATGCCCTTGTCCCTTGGCCTGCTGTCCTTGTTGGGGAGCTGGAAAAGCCTGATACTGAGGGTAGTTTCCGTAAGCCTTGCCCTTCCCCGAGTAAGGGGGCTTTTAACCTGAGGGGTCCCCGGTCTCCAATTCTGCAGTCTTAAATCAGTCATGCTGAAGAGATTCTCTCCCTGGCAAGAGACATTGACCAATTTGTCCTGAACCCATTGCTCCAGGTCAGAAGACAGTGGCCAGAACTGGCACCAGGCACTGATGCCCGCTGCAGCTACTCTAGCTGCCGACTCAAAAGCAGTTATAGGCTGCCCGAGTCATAAACTTGTGGCACTGACACCTGAGGCCAGGGTCCGGAACCGCTGGAGGGGTTCTTTGGAGAGATCAGCTGAGAACCCAGCGAGCTCCTTCGCCAGCTCTCTCAGGTACATGCCCATGTACACTGGCATGCCTGATTCCGGCCAACGAGCCAAGATGGGCCAATACCTCAGGGAGTCATTAACGGGATGGGAACAGCTGGGGGGATGTAGAAAAACAATGAGCAAAACTACTACTACTGAGCATTTGTATAGCGCTACCAGTCGTACGCAGCGCTGCACAGACATGTAAGAGACAATCCCTGCTCGTCACAGCTTACAATCTAGTCAAGACAAAACACAGGTGTAATCAGGGGTAAAGCATGGGGAAGGAAAAGGAGATCAGATGAGTCAAGATCCAAAAGCAGAAGCGAAGAGGTGAGCTTTCAACCTGGATTTGAAGAGGGTTAGAGAAGCTGGTGTACAGACAGAGGTAGTTTGTTCCAGGCGTAAGGTGCAGCAAGGTGAAAAGAGCAAAGTCTGGAGGTAGCAGTAGGAGAGAAGGGCATAGTGTAACCCACCCCTATTTGCAAACCAGTGTTACACGCCCTGATGTAGCTTCCTTACTAAAATTGTGTAGTCAGTGGCCGTAAGGGAAGGCGTTATCACCAGATTTACGAATTGGAAAGGTACAGTACACACCAGTTCCTTCAAAAGGAACTGGGGAAGTATATATAATAAACTTAGATGGTATGTATGAAGTTTACCAATAAAGTTATTGCAAAGTGTCTTGATATTTATTTTATGCAGGTTCTGACACTTTCTTGTATTTCTAGCTGAAATAATCTTTCCAGTTTCTCAGGAGGACATGAAAGAATAACCCAGCATAAATTTCATTTTTTATTGCACCAACAGAGGATCAACCACAACACGTTACAACTCTAATGAAAGAAACCCTAACTATTCTAACCAGATAAGTATCTCTTCTGGCTAATGCAGCATATGAAGTGTAATTCTCTGTTAACTTCAATTGTTAACTCGTAAGTCCTGATGCTTTTTGTAGATTTATTTTTCTTTAGGTTGAAAACGTATTACATCAGTAACAGGTAAAAATTGTTCACTCTTTTGCTCTCCTTTTCCTTGTTTTAAACAAAGCTTATGTTAAGTACTTCACTTAACTTTATTCAGACGTTCAGGTAAGATGTGAAGCTGACTCTTTGTCCAGATAACTGCAAGGTTGAAGTGTAGGGGCCCAAGTTTCACGCAGGAACCGCTGCACCTCTATCCTCGGAATCCGGAGTACCTGGCTCCCTAACTTAATCAAAATAAAGGGAAGCAAAACCCTAAAACTTTTCCCTAATGTAGGTATATAACAACCTAATTTATTCTTATCCCTCAAACTTTGTTAAGTTCCCTAACTAATGAAATAAAATTAAGCAAAGTCCCTAGCTAAGGTCACCTGTCTGAACTTAGGTCACTATACTGAAGAGCTTAATGAACCCCCTACTTTCATACAACCATCCTTGCACATTATTTACTCAGACTTGAACTCAGAGCTACAGATTGCCGTCAGCTTCTGTCTACCCTATTCACTACTGAGGAGCGGACCCGAATTAAGCGAGCAGCTATTGACTGGATGGCAGATAACCCTGTAGCACCGGGGGATGGCGTAAGGATAGATAATCGGGAAGCAGCCCAAAGAGAACTCCCAAATGAAGACCCCCGGTGGGATCCGAATACAGAGAGAGGATCCAGATCTCTATCATGATTTCGCCAAGGCCTTATGCAAGGTCTGAAAAAGGGGGGGCCAGAAAGCTATGAACCTTTCTAAAATAACCGAAGTTAACCAGGGCATAGATGAAAGCCCAGCAGTGTTTTATGAAAGATTGACTGAAGCGTATAGAATGTATACTCCCTATGATCCAGATGCACCAGGAAGCTTATGCATGGTGAATTCTGCTTTTGTAAATCAGTCTCAACCAGACATTAGACGTAAGCTACAGAAACTAGAAGGGTTTGCGGGCATGAATGCAACTCAGTTACTGGAAGTCGCTCATAAAGTGTATGTGAATCGTGATAATGAGAGACAAAGAATGTGATCGAAAGATGAAGAAAGCTGATTTTTTGGCTGCGGCCATAGTTGAACAGAAAAGGGGAGGTTTCCCTAGTCGAAGGAGCAGAGGAAGAGGGAGGGGCCGAGGAGAAGGCCGGCCCCAATTAGGCGTGAACCAGTGTGCCTACTGCAAAGAGGAAGGACATTGGAGAGATACATGCCCGCAACTCGAAGACGCCCACCAGGATGACGAAAATAATGCTCAATGGAGAGAAAGAGGACGGGGCCGACCCCGGAACCGCGGAGGAGCCAATCGAGAACAATTTCAGCGAGAAAGAGGAGATGCCATCCAAGCATTGGCCGCAACGACCAATGACGAAGATGAAGCAGATTAGGACAGACCGGGCTCCGAATTTGCTTTAGGCCTCCAGGAGCCTATGGTCAGTATACAAATAGGAGACCAAGTTATGGACTTTATGGTAGATACTGGAGCAGAACATTCTGTAGTAGATAAACAAATTGCCCCATTTTCCGCAAGAGCAGTCACCATTGTGGGAGCAACTGGTGCTAAAGCCACAAAGCCTTTTCTTCAGAACCGAATATGCAGTCTGGGAGGACAGCAAATAACACATCAATTCCTCTATATGCCCGAATGTCCAGTACCATTACTGGGACGAGATATGTTAGCCAAGTTACAGGCCCAAATATCCTTTACCGAGAAAGGAGAGATGCAAATGACAGTGAATTCCCAGACTAAACCTGCAGGAATAATGTTGCTTACTGTTCCCCATGAGGAAGAATGGAGATATTATAGTAGTGAATCTACTCAGGACACCTATTTTGAGCAAACTCTGAAAAGCATTGATGCCCCGCCTGGGGTATGGGCAGAAGGCAATCCCCCAGGCCTAGCCAAGCATATAGCTCCAATAATTGTGAATCTCAAACCCAGTGCTACACCAATACATGTTAAGCAATACCCGCTCCCAAGAGCAGCAATTGAAGGCATTCACCGCCACTTGTTAAGATTACTAGAGTATGGCCTACTAAAAGTATGTCAGTCATCATGGAACACTCCACTCTTGCCAGTGAAGAAGCCTGGAACAGATGACTACCGTCCAGTGCAGGACCTGAGGAGAGTGAATGAAGCAGTTGAGACCATACACCCAGTTGTGCCAAACCCTTATACACTGTTAGGACTAATTCCTGCTGAAGCTACCCACTTTACTGTTTTGGACTTAAAAGATGCGTTCTTTTGCATAAGATTAGCCCCAATTAGTCAATTACTGTTTGCCTTTGAATGGCAGGACCCTGTCTCTGGAAGACGGGGCCAACTTACTTGGACACGATTACCCCAAGGATTCAAGAATTCACCTACTATCTTCAGTGCTGCATTGAACCAAGACCTTTCAAGCTATCCAGTGGCCCTGGGGAAGAGAGTACTTCTCCAATACGTGGACGATCTGCTGATAGCTGCTGTGTCAGAAAGTGAATGTATACAAGCCACCAAAGACCTCTTGCAGTTACTGGATGAAGCTGGATACAAAGTTTCCAGAGCCAAAGCACAGCTATGCCAAAAAGAAGTGAAATACTTGGGCTTTCGTTTAACTAAAGGAAGCCGAAAATTAGGCAGAGAGAGAAAAGAAGCAGTGTGCAGAATCCCAACTCCAACTACCAGAAAGCAAGTCAGAGCCTTTCTAGGAGCAGCAGGATACTGCCGAATCTGGATTCCCAACTTTGCTCAAATTGCCAAACCATTGTATGAAGCTACAAAAGGAGAAGAAAAGTCACCACTAGAGTGGGGACCTGAGCAGGAAACAGCCTTCAAGACGTTAAAGGAAGAATTGATGTCATCACCAGCACTGGGATTACCAGATGTTCACAAGCCTTTTCATTTATTCGTACATGAGGCACAAGGGAACGCCTTAGGCATGCTAACTCAGAAATTAGGAAATTGGGAGCGACCTGTAGCATACCTGTCAAAACAATTGGACACTCTGGCCAAAGGATGGCCACCTTGCTTGAGAGCAGTAGCAGCTACAGCATTATTAGTAAGTGAAGCAGACAAGCTCACCTTAGGACAGAATCTACGAGTCACTGTACCACACGCAGTCCTTGCCCTCATGGAGCAGAAGGCGAATCACTGGCTCACCAATTCCCAAATGTTGAAATATCAGAGTATGTTATGTGAAAACCCACAGATACAATTGGAAGTGAGCCATGCCTTGAACCCAGCCACATTGATACCTGTCAGCGAAGAACCCCCGGAACATGACTGTATAGAAGTCATGGAAACTGTATTCTCAAGTCGACCTGATCTGACAGATGTGCCCTTGGACAATCCTGATCAAACCTATTTCGTGGATGGAAGCAGTCTCATCGTCAATGGACGACGTTGTGCCGGGTATGCGGTGGTTACCCGGTATGAAGTCATTGAATCATCAGCCCTAGCGTCAGGCACATCAGCCCAGAAAGCAGAATTAATCGCACTTACCCGAGCATTAGTGCTCGGTGTAAACCTCTTGTTAAATGTGTACACAGACTCTAAATATGCCTTCACCACTTTGCATGCCCATGGAGCCCTCTACAAAGAACGAGGGCTCATCACGTCAGGAAGAAAATCCATCAAATATGACCCGGAGATATTGATGTTACTTGATGCAGTATGGGCCCCAACTCGTGTAGCTGTCATGCACTGCCGAGGACATCAAGCAGGCAAAGGAGATGCTGCCCAAGGAAATAGATTTGCTGATGCCGCAGCACGACAAGCAGCCATGACAGGACAAATTTCATCACAGGCTATGCCAATGCAGGCAGCATTGTTTCCAGTACCCCTCAATTTATGGACACCACGATATACCACCAAAGAGTTGGATTACTACTGTAATAAGGAAGAGGGAATGCTGAAAGATGGATGGATTGAGCTGCCACCGGCAGAGGGCAATCAACCTCCAAGACGAATAGTAATCCCCGAATTGTTGGGGCCAGCCTTTGTCAAGGCTTTTCATCAAGCCACACATTATGGAAAAAGCGCTATGGAAAAGGCACTTAGACCACATTTCTGCATTACTATGTTGGCAGCCATTTCAGCTTCAGTAGCACGCCAGTGTCTAATTTGTGCCAAGAATAATGCCAACCCCCATGCACCACCTGCAAATTGACTTTACTGAAATGCCAAAAGCCAATGGCTACCGCTACTTGTTAGTATTAGTTTGTACTTTCTCCGGGTGGGTGGAAGCCTTTCCTACCAGAACTTTATCTTTATCTTTATTTACATTTAATATACCGCCCTTGTCGAAACGTGAGGGCGGTTTACAATAAAATAATACAATAAAAACGTTAAAAGGAAAAGAAATCCATTAAAAAAGAGAAGATAGACCAAAGAGGTCAC
This sequence comes from Ichthyophis bannanicus, assembly GCA_033557465.1. Classification (NCBI taxonomy): domain Eukaryota; kingdom Metazoa; phylum Chordata; class Amphibia; order Gymnophiona; family Ichthyophiidae; genus Ichthyophis; species Ichthyophis bannanicus. The sequence goes on along the minus strand of CM066042.1, from coordinate 251,075,076 downwards.
AGGACAAAGCAAACAATCAGACAGACCATGGGTAAACAAAAACAAAACAAAACAAATAGACAGGACTACTAGATTGAAAAAGCCCGAGAAGTTACCAAAGTTTTGCTGAGAGAAATTATTCCCAGATTTGGAATCCCAGCAGTAATAGGGTTAGATAATGGGCCCTCATTCGTTTCTCAGATTACTCAGCAGTTAGCAAGAGCCCTGCAGATACAATGAAAGCTTCATACTGCATATAGACCTCAGAGTTCAGGGAAAGTTGAGCAAATGAATCGCACCTTGAAAGCCCAAATGTCTAAGCTTTGTCAGGAGACTCGCCTGAAGTGGCCCCAAGTACTCCCAATAGCTTTACTCAGAATACGCTCAGCCCCTGTAAAGTCAACAGGATTTTCCCCTTTTGAGGTTCTGTATGGTAAACCCCCACCAATAGTGCAGGGAATTAAAGGTAGTTTAACACAGATTGGTTCAGAAATAACCAGACAAGAACTTCTAGCTCTTAGTTTTGTTCTACAGACTCTCCATACGTGGATACAGGACCAGTTGCCTATCAACTTGACGGAGCCCCTGCATCCCTACCAGCCTGGAACCTCGGTGTGGATCAAAGATTGGAGAAAGACACCGTTGGAACCACATTGGAAGGGGCCATATACCGTCATCCTGTCTACCCCAACTGCAGTAAAGGTAGCAGAGATCGATTCCTGGATCCACCACAGCAGAGTCAAGCCCGCAGCCGTTCCAGAACCCGAGCAGTGGACAGCAGTACAGCATCCTGATGTACCTTTGCGACTTACCTTAAGACGGCAACCAGTGACCTAGACACTTTTGGGATCATCCCAACAACCATAGTTGTAATAGCCAAGTCTTTCGAAGAGGATTGCTGTTTCCAATACAGCAGAATTTAGCTCAAACAAACCTTGTGTGCGGTTTTTGCACACTGTTTGATATTATATTGATTGACAAATATTCAGAGCCAACTGAAATTGATAAGCTAGTTGGCATACGACGGACATTGTGAGGATCTTCAATCAACAGTCGACACCCGTTGAATTGCTTCATTAGCAAACGGGACAGCATTGTGCCAAAACAAGGACGTCGGGATCAAGATTTTCAAGTGAGGATTCAGAAGAACTCCAATCAACATGCATCTTTGTTTTTACTTTGTCCTGGTTGCCTGCCTAGGAGGCCTTGAACTGACTTGTGCCTTGCCTCCATGTACTGCTTGCATTACTTCCACTCGGACTGGAATGAAAGTGACTCAGACTTTGCTATATCATTCTTACTATACTTGCACTGGTAAAATGACTCGGTGTATTTACAACACCACTGAACTAAATGTTTGCACCAAAGGGAAAACTAAAGTTTGTTTTAACCCACATCAGAATCCATCCTATTACACTTTAGAAATACGATGGAATGATGCGGATGGACCTCTGCTTAATGCCACACCCCCACTCACTGACCCTACGCAGATTGCTTTTCTGTATTTTGATGCTTGTGATGCCATAGAGATAGTCGTTCCAAATGTGGTAATTGGGAAAAAACCTACTCACACAATGACAAATATATGTGTCCCGAGGGGACCACTGGATGGGGAGAGTGTACAGGTAAAAGTTTTAGCTAATGAATACAGTACAGCCCCAGTTGCGGATTACTATTGCCCAAAATGGGCATGTGTTTTCTATGCCATATGGAAAACTGGTATGATAGAAAATACCAGAGACAATCGAATGGCTGCCTTAACTAAGCCATACGACAAGGATATAGCAAAATGTAAGAAAGGTGCTTGTAACCCATTACAGTTGTTTATACGCAATCCCAGTGCATGGAAACAAGGGTATAAATTTGGCCTACGAATTGCAGGATCTGGATCAGATCCGGGAACCATAGTATATATCAGATTGAATACCCAAGCCCAAGCCCATAGATCATCCAGGTACCATATCCATAACACTTTCTATGAAACCATGCACGTAAACAAGTTTGATATCCCTCATCCCTCCCAGAACTTGTTCTTGGAATTAGCTGGAGCAGTAGTGTCTAGTCTCCATATCTCAGATTGTTACTTTTGTGGTGGGACACAAATGGGTGACCAGTGGCCATGGGAAGCCCAAGAATTAAATTATTCTATGACTTACAATCATACTGAATTACATAAAACTACAAGTGAATGGGTACTAGCACACCCAATAGTTGGACGTCTTTGCTATGCCAGAACTGGTCCTCAGTTTAACCTACAGATGGGACAGCTGGTCTGTCTCAGCCAGAAGTTCTATAATGACACCACCAAAAAGACGTCCTGGTAGTCCGGAGTTAAGGAATCGGAACCCCCTAATCCATTAGCGAAATTCCCGGAACTTGCTGATTTATGGACAAATCTTGCCAAGCTCCATGCCTGGCAAGCCCCACCTGGCCTATATTGGATCTGTGGGACCCGAGCGTATGCCAGACTCCCTATAAACTGGGGAGGGGCGTGTGTCTTAGGGACCATTAGACCTTTCTTTCTTTCTTTTACCCACGGAACATGGAGAACAATTAGGATACCCAGTATACACTAAAAGACAGAAGAGAGCACCCCTACAGATAGGCAAGTGGGAGAAATGGGAGGGTGATGATTGGCCACCCGAGCGAATCATTGCCTATTATGGACCGGCCACATGGAATGATGGCATGTGGGGCTATCGGACCCCTGTATATATGATTAATCGAATTATCCGCTTACAGGCAGTAGTTGAATTAATAACCAATGAGACTAGCCAAGCACTCACACTTTTAGCTAGACAAAGCACACAAATGCGTACCGCCATATACCAGAATCGCTTAGCACTAGATTATTTGTTGGCAGCGGAAGGAGGAGTATGTGGTAAATTGAATTTAACCAATTGTTGTTTGAAGATAGATGATAAAGGTCAAGTAGTTGAAGAGATTGCTGAAAACATGCGAAAACAAGCTTACGTGCCAGTACAGACTTGGCATGGGTTTAAGTTTCCCAACTGGTTCGCCTCTATTTTCTCAGGTTTAGGAGGACTCACTACTTTCCTTATGCTAGTATTAATAATAATTGCTGTGTTTTTGCTATTGCCATGCATAATCCCATGTTGTATGCGTTCGATTAACAGTGTTATTGAAAACACAGTAGAGCGGAAGACCGCAACTAAAATTATGGCCTTATGGCATCCTAGTCCTCCTGTGTATAGTCGGAACCCTCCGACCATGGTATAATCAGATTGAATGATTTAACTCTCACACCTTAAGTAATAGGGTGAGATTAATCAAAGGGGGGAATGTGGTAGGCGAAGGCCTATGATCCATGGTGTCTGAAAAAAGCAGACAGGCCTAACCATCTTGACCTGTAAATGAAGCCTGTGGAGAGGCCCATAGGAATTGCACATCCCCCAATAAGCTGCTATTGTAGAACTGAAACTTAGCAAAGCATAATCAGCTTAGCTGAGCAGAATCGAAACTCAGAAAATATAGAAAAATAAGTTTAAATACCACTGATAAGAGAGTACAGCTGCTAGGAATTTAATTAAAACTGCAGACAGAAAGGTTACAGTGCCCTGCTTTCTCATATGTGCTAACTAGTTAAATGGCCTTGGAGGAGAAAAGTAACTAAATTGGTGAACTGACCATTGTAATTGGAACTAGAAGGGGGGTGAGCAGGTGCTAAGCCCAGTCAAAGGACATAATTGGATAACCTTATCAATACCGGGACCAATAGAAGGGGTACAGGAGGTTACCGGGACCAATGAAATGTTTTCCTATACCTAGAATGGACAAGAAAAAGTATATAAGTTGTTGTTTTACTAACAGCCATTGCTCAGACAAATAAATGATTTGGACCTTCTGAACAGACTCCTGGTATCATTGGTTTGTCTGCGCTCTGCTGCTACATTATGGGTTTATTCCCTAAACAACAGTTTCTGGTACAGGTTATATTACACCTGTTCTCATTAAAATGTCTATTCAGCTCATTTCATTACTCTTGTCACCTTTAGAGCATATAAACCAACTTACCTTTTTGTAGTGAGCCCTATTACTTGCATCACTATAAGATATGTTCACCTGAGTCAATTATACAGTATATAATATACAAGGCTTTTTATAAGTAAAGGTGTGATTCTCATTGTCTTCCAAATATCTGCATCCCCTTTCAGAAACTCTGCCACCATACAAAAGCAAAGTTCCGCTCTATTACCAAAATCATATTCACACAGGTCACTCAGTCGCTAGCCTCACCCAGGAGCTCTTTTTAATACACACTTGCCCACGGTTTCAAACAGCTCTCTCTCTTTTTTTTTCTCCCTCCCAGCCGCAACCAAGGCAACGCTGCCTCAAATGACATCATCCAGGGTCCTCCAGCCAATGAAAAGCATGCTTGCACCAGCACTCCAACATCAGTTGCCATGAATTCTATTTTGCAGCTAAAATCTCCATTTTACCTTTCAAAACTCCCATTAGAAATAATGGGTATCAAAATTCTATATCATATTTAAACAGGAAAAATAGCATATACTCCAAAACAAATTATCCCTTTCTTATTAATCACCGACTATTAAACAGTTTTCCCAAGTTTTTAACCCTAAACAGCTCTCCGCTATGACATTTCATCAATTTAACATTACCCAATAAATTTCTGCAATCCCATTTCATTTTCTAAAATTAAATTGGAATCTCAGCTTTTACCTCACGCAATCTAAATTAAAATCAGAGTATCGGAACCACCATACTCCATTACACAAAATAGGCTATAACTAAAAAAAAAAAGTAAACTTTTCATACCAAACTTGCTTTTAATTTTTTTACTTAGGACCCCCGATTTTATGAGTCCAAATCTATAATTTTCCAACCGATTAAACCCCTTCTACTACCAACCCTGTAAAATTGAACCATAACACATTAAAATTTCCCAAATTCTGACCCCGGAATCGGATTTCCCATGGTCCCTTTACGTTAAATCAACCCTTTTCCCCTCGAGTCTCTAGGACCCCTAAATCCCGTCGGGTGCCTAAATCAAATCCGAGGCACCTACCTCCAACTCACCTGGAACTCTACCTGAGCAGCAGCTAACTCGAGGCCCCCGACTTCACTCCGGGCCTACCGCGAACACGCGCGTGCACGCGGTGACGCACACATGCACGGCCCGACGTCCTCTTCAACTATGGCTGCCTCTCTGCCCTATTTCGGCCCCACCCCACGTCGGAAAAGATCGCGGCTAGACGCTGCTGCCTGCCTCAGGTAAAAAAAATCTTAACCCCTTATGGGGGTTACAATAGATAGAAGCAGTTGGCTAGAAGAGCAGAGTTCCCGAGTGGAGTTATAAGAAGAGATGAGAGAAGAAAGGTACCGAGGAGCCGCAGAGTGAATGCATTTATAGGTCAGCAGGAGAAGTTTGAACTTGATGCGGAAATGGATAGGGAGCCAGTGAAGTGATTTGAGAAGAGGAGTAATACGGGCATGACAAGGTTGGCGGAAGATTAGCCGTGCAGCAGAGTGTTGAACAGATTGAAGGGGAGAGAGATGATTCAAAGGGAGACCAGAAAGGAGTAGGTTACAGTAGTCAAGACGGGAGGTGATCAAGAAGTGGACAGGTGATCAAGGAGCGGACAAGTGTTTTAGTAGTGTGTTCAGAAAGGAAAGGGTGGATTTTGCTAATGTTATAGAGAAAGAAGCAGCAGGTCTTAGCTACAAGATGGATATGTGTGGAGAAAGAGAGAGAGGAGTCAGACAACCCTTAGATTGTGGGCCGAGGAAACAGGAAGGAGTACAGAGCTATCCACAGAGACCGAGAAAGGAGGAAGAGGAGGGGAGGTTTTAGGGGGAAAGAGAAGAAGTTCAGTCTTGGCCATATTTAATTTCAAGCGGCGGTGAGACATCCAGGCAGCAATGTCAGAAAGGCAGGCAGAGATCCGGGTCTGGATTGCCGGAGAGAGTTCGGGTGTAGAGAGGTAGATCTGGGAGGCATCAGCATACAGATGGTACTGAAAGCCCTGGGAAGAGATAAGCGCATCAAGGGACTGGGGTATACAGAGAGAAAAGGAGCAGACCCAAGACAGATCCTTGGGGTACACCAAATGGGAGCGGGGGAGCGGAGCAGGAGGAGCCGCCCGAACACACACTGAAGGAGCGATGGGAGAGATAGGAGGAGAACCAGGATAGTACAGAGCCCTTAAAGCCATGCGAGGACAGGGTATTGAGGAGAAGATTGTGGTCAACGGTGTCGAAAGCAGCAGAGAGGTCAAGAAGGATGAGGACTGAGTACAGGCCCTTGGATTTAGCCAGGAACAAGTCACTGGAGACTTTGACAAGAGCCGTTTCAGTAGAGTGTAAAGGGTGAAAGCCAGACTGTAAGGAATCCAAGAGGGCATGAGAGGAGAGGAAGTCGAGGCAGCGGCGGTGAACCGCACGTTCAAGTAGTTTAGAAATGAAGAGGAGAGAGATGGATTGATAAGGTAGGATCAAGTGAGGGTTTTTTGAGGGGAGGTGACCATAGTATGCTTGAAGTGTGCAGGGACAGTTGTAGTGGAGAGTAAAAGGTTGAGAATATGAGAGATGGAAAGGACAATGGTGGAGGAGATGGGGCTCAGGAGAAGGGTGGGGATCGGATCAGAGGAGCAGGTGGTGAGTTTGGAGGGAGGAAGAAAGAAGGTGTGCAGTTTCCTCTTCAGAGATGACAGGAAAAGAAGAGAGGGTAGCAAGGGAAGGGGGGAGGGGGAGAAGGGGAAAATAGCTGGGTTTGTGAGGAATTGGAGGGTGATCTTGTGGATTTTCTCATGGAAGAAGTCAGCTAGGGTTTGGGCAGAAAGGGAGGGAGGAATCAGAGGCGGAGGCACCTTCAGGAGAGAGGGCTGAGAGTAGTAAAGAGACGGCGAGGATCAGAGGCAAGAGAGTTAGTCAGATGGACATAGTAGTCTTGTCTAGCAAGACTACTATGTCCATCAGACCACTATTAAAAAACTCCAAACTAGACCCAAAAAGGGCTGACTCATACAGGCCTATCGCTAGCATTCCCCTCCTAGCAAAAATTTTTGAAAAAGAGGTGCAACGCCAAATTCAAGACCACTTAGATTCCGCAGCTCCTCTCGACTACTTTCAACATGGCTTCAGAGAACATCATGGAGTTGAAACACTCCTCACCACCCTCCTCAATAACATACTCACCAGCATAGACAACATCCGTCAAGGCGTTGTGCTAATCTTCTTAGATATAGCAGCAGCGTTTGATTCGGTAAATCACGAGATACTCATTACACGGTTGAAGGAAAAAGGCATTGGTAGTTCAGCACTGGAATGGTGTAAATCTTACCTGAACACCAGAATGCAATATGTAAAATCTGCAACGGGAGAATCAAATCTTTTCCATCAAAAACAAGGGGTGCCGCAAGGGTCATCTCTTTCATCTCTCATGTTTAACATCTACATGCAGCCTATCTGCAATATCATCAGATCATTCAACGTGAAATGTATGATATATGCAGATATCCTACTTTATATGCCATTTTCTACAATGCAATTAGATCTACTGCCCATAATAAATTGCTTCAATGCGGTATCAGAATGGCTTCTCTCACAGAACCTCCGCATCCAACACAAGAAAACTGAGGTTCTCTTTGTTACGAGAGACCCTAACTTCATTCCACCATCACACATAAGTGTTAAAGGAGCTGATCTATCCACCAAAGAAACAATAAGATACCTTGGAGTCACCCTGGACCACCGTCTCAATATGAAAACACACGTAAACAATATTACAAAGGCTGTGTACTTCCAAGATACGCACACTCAGGCATCTACGCTCATTACTGGACCCAGACGATTTTAGAACCATCTTCCAAGCACTCATCCTACCCCATTTCGATTTTGCCAATTCAATTCTACAAGGTCTCCCACAATCCACCCTAAGTTCTCTTCAACTGGCCATGAACACTGTTGCAAGGGTTCTACAAGGAGCATCCAGGAGTGATCATGTGACACCAATCCTCAAACATCTTCACTGGCTCCCGATACAAGGCAGGCTCATATTCAAAACCCTAATTCTCACATTCAAGGCCATCCATGGTTTGTCTGCAAACTCTAACTGATCTCACAAGCATTACCTCCAACTAGATCCAGAAGACAAATTGCGATAAACACCCTAATAATGCCGAAGGCTATAACAACTTGTAACCGAGCAACAGCGAACAGAGCCTTCATGTTTTGTGCCCCAAAACACTGGAATTCCCTACCACCCGAAATTCGTGCCATAACTGGCATAGTCCAATTCAGAAAGGCCCTCAAACATAACCTATTCATTAAATACTACCCTACATAAAGTGCATAATATTCACTACAAACGTAACCACATTCCCTCCTTTTCCAAACATTTTTGATAATTTTACGTAAATACCTCTCTCATGTGATCGGATTAACAGATCAATATTCTATGTATATAGTTTTACCCCATATTATCCATGTTTATCTTATCCAAGTTTATTTTCCGGTTTTATGTAATACCGAGCAGCCTGTTCTGGTCTTTGGTTCTCTGTAAACCGCGCTGATTGTAAATAGCGCGGTATATAAAAATTGAAATAAATAAATAAATAAAATAAATAAGAGCTATGGCTGGCTGAAAGGGGATATTTTAAAGGCAACCAATCTTTGTTAAAACGGTAAATAAAGGTAAAAGGAAAAAGGAGACCACTATGGTTTTCAAAAGAAGTAGCTGAAAAGCTGAAGAAAAAGAGGGAGGTTTTTATGAAATATAAGAGATCACAAAGAGAGGAAAACAGGCATGTATATTTGGAAAAAACTTAGAGAAGCTAGCAAAGTAATCACGAAAGCAAAGATTCAAAAAGAGGAGGAAATAGCCAATGCAATAAAATGGGGGATAAGACATTTTTCAGATATGTTAGTGAGAAGAGGAAGGGCAAAAGTGGTATTGTCAGACTCAAGGTTGAAGGAGAGGAATATGCAGAAGCTGATGACGATAAAGCGGAATTGCTTAACAAATATTTCTGTTCTGTGTTCACAGATGAAGAACCAGGAGCAGGACCTCAGAAAGCACCCACATCAGGAAAAGAAGCGAAGGGCATCTTAAACAATTTTCAGAAGACTGTGTTCGTGAGAAACTAGCTAAACTTAAAGTAAAGTAAACAAAGCGATGGGACCAATGTTCCCTCTAATTTTCTGTAGGCTGTGCGCGCATAAAATATCAGCTGTGCAACTTTTGAAGGAAGGTTAAATTTTTGTGCGCCACATAATGACACTTGGAGTTATATACTTTAAAATTTGACTACACGTCAGAATACAGTATATATACCACATTGATTATAATCAAATTAAATGAAAATAGACAATTACTAAATGAAGCGGAAAATTTCTAGTAATTACAATCACAACTATTCAATTTTAAGACGTCTGTTATCTTCTATCAGAATCAGAACCGTCATTTTTGTGCGCTCTGTTGTAAAGTATGTGCGCTCGCTCGGCGAGGTGTGTGCGCGCGCACACGCGCACAGCTTAGAGGGAACAGTGGATGGGACCGTATGGGATACACCCTAGAATACTGAGGGAACTTGGATGTTCTCACAGCTCCACTGACCGACCTTTTCAATGCCTCAGTCAGGAATGGTGCCAAAGGACTTGAGAGGGGCTCATGTGGTACCCCTTTACACAAAAGCGGAAGTAAGGATGTGATTGAAAACTACAGGCCTGTTAGTTTGACTTCGGTAAATTATTGGAAACGTTGCTGAAAGAATATAGTGAGGTTTCTGGAGTTCAGCGGATTACAGGATCTGAGGCAGCATGGATTCACCAGAGGCAGGTCTTGTCAGACAAATTTGATTGATTTCTTTGACTGGGTTACCAGGGAGTTGGACTGAGGGAGAGCCCTAGATGTGGTGTACTTGGATTTCAGTAAAGCCTTTGACACTGTTCCTCACTGGCGACTTATAAACAAACTGAGCACCCTAGGGATGGACCCTAAAGTTACTGCATGGGTTTGAAATTGGTTGAGTGGGAGGCAACAAAGGATACAGGTAAATGGAGCTCACTCTGAGGAGAAGGAAGCTCCCTGTGGTGTGCCCCAGGGATCTGTCCTTGGTCCGATTCTTTTTAACATCTTTGTTAGTGATATAACGAAAGGGCTTTTGGGTAAGGTTTGCTTCTTTGCGAATGATACCAAAATCTGCAATAAAATAGACACCCAGGAAGGTGTAGATAACATGAGGAGGGATCTAGCTAAGCTTGAAGAACAGTCTAGAATTTGGCAGCTGGGATTTAATGTTAAAAAATGCAAGGTCATGCATTTGTGCTGCAACAATCCAAGGGAGCGATATAATATAGGGGGTGAAGTACTTTTGTCCACTAAAGAACAGGGGGACCTAGGCATGATTGTGTCTGATGATCTTAAAGTAGATATGCAGGTAGAAAAGGCGACAGCAAAAGCTAGAAGGATGCTTCGCTACATAGGCAGAAGAAAGGAGGTGATAGTGCCCCTGTATATGTCTTTGATGCGACCTCATTTGGACTGTGTGCAATCCTTCAAATGGATATAAACAGGCTGGAATCAGTACGGAGGGTGGCTACTAAAATGGTTAGTGGTCTTCATTATAAAGTATATGAGGACAGACTTAAGGATCTTAATATGTACATCTTAGAGGAAAGGCAGGACAGAGGTGATATGATTGAGACGTTTAAATACCTCCGTTGCATAAATGCACAGGAGGAGAGCCTCTTTCGATTGAAAGCAAGCTCTGCTACGAGGGGACATGGGATGAGGGTGAAAGGGGATAGATTCAGGAGTGATATGCGGAAATATTTCTTTACGGAAAGATTGGTGGATCCGTGGAATAGTCTCCCAGTGGAGGTGGTAGAGATGAGGACAGTATCTGAATTCAAAGAAGCACGGGACAAACACAGAGGATCTCTAAAGGAAAAAAAAAAAAAAGAAGGACTGTTGTAGTGGTTGATATGGAAGGACAGACTAGATAGGCCATGTCGTCTTTTTCTGTCATCATGTTTCTCTGTTTTTATCCATAGCATGGCCTCCCTCCCCAGGGGCACTGAGGAGTGCGTCTTTTGGCTCTTCAGCCAACGTATGGCCGACTCCACCACCATGGAATTATGTGGCAGCTGTGCCTTCTGGAAACCAGGGCTCTGGCGGACTCTGTACATAAGAGTCCAGCCTTTGGCTCATGATGGATACCAATGCGGGTGTCTCCCACATGCGGAGGAGTAGCTGTTCCAGGATTTGAGTGATGGGCACTATGAGTACCTCCTGCAGAGGGACCTTGAACTGGAAGACCTTGAGTTTCTCCATGCGAGGATCCTTCTCCGATTTGGTATCTAACACCAGTGATGCCACATGAAGTCGAGGAAGGCCATATCCTTGGGCATGGACCGGCGGCGGGTCTCAGTTGTAGACTGATCCAAAGGCACATCGCAGTGGTGTCAGGTGTCCGGGGACTCCTTGTCCTTGTCTTCCAGTCCAAGTCATAGTCAGTGGAAGTGTTGAGGGTGGTCTGGGTCCCAGACCCATGTCTCTTGGAGGTCCTGCAGTTGGAGCCACAGGCACTCATCAGGGAGCTCTCTGCCCCGAGGATCTGGACCGGGACTGAAGCCGAGGGATACCTCAAGGCTGGTAGTGCTCGAGTACCAGCGCAACCACTGGAGATGTCCTCGAGGTGGAGGGCCCGGTAGCTGGGGCCGATGAACCAGAGGAACCGGTCATCACAGCCTGCTGCTGGGCCATGAAGGTAGACAAACTGTGCTCCAAGGTTGTCATTCTGTTTTCCAGTCCAGATGGCTCCGCAGCCTTCGGTGCAGGCCCAGCATCGGTTCAGACAAGTAAGAGTCCTTGACTAGGATGGGTTTGGGGTCAGAGGCCGACGATTCCTTTCAGGCCAGCTTGGTTGGCTGCTCCTGCTCTGTCCTCTCAGACTCGCGGTATGGGCTGCAGGGCCGGGAGTGGGACATACCCATCTTCCCCAACCCGTCCGCTGAGGCAGCCCTCTAGAGTTGTTTAGTCTTGTGTTCCATCTCCGGGGTGCTTCATTCGGAGGACCCACAGCCTCGAAGTCTCGAGGCACTGAGGTCACCCCAGGTTTCCGGAGAGGGCCTTGGAGTGCGGTGTCACTGGCGACTCCAGAGCAGAGTCACATCTCTGGAAAATATTTTCCTGCTGCTTCTGACAACTCTTGATGGCCTTGGGGGACATCTTCTTACAAAGACTAATGGGTCATGGTCTGACCCGAGGCAACAGAAGCAGCAGTCATGGGGATTGGTGAGGAACAATCACACCGCTTAAAACCACTGGCGGAGGTCATGGGGAAAAGGGCCCTGGCAAAGTCGAAGACTTTAAGCCCAGCCAAAGGGCGTGAAACCGCACCAGTCGAGAAGACTCGAAAAAGGAAAAATAAAAGAACCTGAGATGTGACGCAGAGGCAGGCAGCTCAGGGACAGGAAAGAGAACTGGAGAAAGAAAAAAATTCAAGAGAAAAATTAAGATAAAATTAACACTTTCTAGGGAAAGCAGACAGACATCCAATGGGCGCGGTGGAAAAAAGGAGACTGAGGCAAGAGGTCACTCTTGGGCAGAAAGGGGACCATGCATGTGTGGTCCATCTCCCAAAGGCTTTCTTTGAAAGCTGGGGAGAAGCTTCCACGCAGGCTCCGTCAGTGCAGATGTCACCCATATATGAGGGCTGACTGTTTTCCAGTCTTTTGTATTGTGTGTCACATGTATGATTTTCTCCCAGTTGGTGAGGGCTCTTACTAGGTGCAAGGAGCTCTTTGCTCTCAGGGAACAAGTCCGATCTCTGGAGGCTAGAGTAGCAGACTTGGAGTACATAAGGAAGAAAGAGAAGTATATAGAACAGATCTGCAGGAATGTAGTACTGGAGACCCACCTCCAGTCTGGCAACCTCCCTGTTGCCATGGAGGAGAGAGGTCATGTGACAGGAGAGCATCACCCTGGTGTGGTAGGATCCTGTAAGCTAGGACCTGTCCTCCAGGTGATGTAAAACCCTCTCGCACTGATGAGGTTTCTCCAGGGCCATATGCCCATAAGGGGGAGGGTTAGGACAGTCATTACATTTGGTGATTTGATCATTAGGCATGTGGATAGCTGGGTGGCTGGTGGATGCGAGGATCACCTGGTAACATGCCTGCCTGGTGCGAAGGCAGCAGACCTCATGTGCCACCTAGACAAGATGTTAGATAGCGCTGAGGAGTCGTCCACTGTCTTTGTATATGTTGGTAACAATGACATAGGAAAGTGTGGTAGGAAGGTTCTGGATGCCAAATTTAGGCTTTTAGGTAGGAAGTTGAAATCCAAAACTTCCAGGATAGCATTCTCAGAAATGCTTCCTGTTCCACACGCAGGACCCAAAAGGCAGGCAGAGCTCCGGAGTCTCAATACGTGGATGAGATGATGGTGCAAGGATGTGGGTTTTGGATTTGCTAGATACTGGAAAACATTCTGGGGAAAGAAGGGGCTTCTGAAGGTATGGGCTCCACCTTAACCGGGAAGGAACTACTGTAGGCTACTGGCATTAACCTTTAAAAAAGAGATATAGCAGCTTTTAAACTATAAAATATGGGGAAGCCAATAGTCACCCAAGAGTTCAGAACAATGTATCCGTGAAGGACACTGGAAAAAGATTGAAATTTAGGGCATATCGACAGAGAGGTTCCAATAAAAACAAAAGTAACCCAAATGCCCTTAAGTACAGAGCAGATAGAGCTTAAAGATTCCAAATTACCCCTGCCTACTGATAACCAGATTAATATGAATAAAATACAACATCTAAATTGCTTGTATGCAAATGCTAGAAGTCTAAAAAATAAGATGGGAGAGTTATAATATATAGCACTATATGAGAGGAGAGATATAATTGGTATCTCAGACCTCGTGGAAGGAGGACAACCAGTGGGACACTGATACCTGGGTACAAATTATATCACAATGAGAGAATAGATCAAATTGGTAAAGGGGTTGCGCTCTATGTTAGAGAGGACACTGAGTCACACAGGATTAAAGTGTTGCAGGAAACATACACGGTAGAATCTCTATGGTTTCAAATTCCATGTAAAAAGGGGAAGGCGATGGCAGTGGGGGTGTACTACCAACCACCTGGCCAGAATGAACAAATGGATGATGAAATGCCCAAAGAAATCAGGGAGGCTAACAAAGGTTACAATACAGTAATAATAATGGGGTATTTCAATTACCCCGGTATCGAATGGGTCACTCTCCCGGCATGCTAGGGAAATAAAGTTTCTAGATGAAATAAATGACTGCTGCTTGGAGCAGCTGGTTCATGAATATACAAGAGGGCAAGCCATTTTGGACTAGTTCTTAGCAGTACACAAGATCCAGTGCAAGAGATAAGGGTGTTGGGGCCACTTGGCAACAGTCATTATAAATGGAGGAAGGACGGCAAGCATTGTGGAACTTGTGTCTCTTGTGGAAACTGCTAGGTACATATGACCTAGATTGGCCACTGTTGGAAACAGAATACTGGGCTTGATGGACCTTGGTCTGACCCAGTATGGCATATCTTATGTTCTTATGAAATCCAGAGTACTGCCTTTTAACTTTCAAAAAGGAGACTATGATAAAATGAGGAAAACAGTTAAGAAAAAACTAAAAGGAACAGATGCAAAGATTAAAGATTTACATCAAGTATGGGTGCTGTTTAAAATTACTATCGTGGAAGCACAGACCAGCTGTATTACACGCTTTAAGAAATGTCAAAGGAAGTCCAATAAACTGCCAGCATGGTTTAAATGATCTGTGTCAGAGAGGCTGTTGTAGCCAAAAAAGCATTTTTCAAGAAATGGAAAAAGGAGCCAAATGATTAAAACTGGAAACATAAGCACTGGCGAGTTAGATTTAAGGCATTGATAAGGCAAGCAAAGAAAGAATTTGAGGAGAGGTTTGCTGTGGAAGCAAACATAATAGACTTTTCAAGTACATTTGTAGTAAAAAAAAAAACAAAAAACCTGTGAGAGTCAGCTGGACCATAAGATGATACAGGGGGGTACTAAGAAGGGACAAGGCCATAGCAGGAGAGACTGAACAAATTCTTTGCTTCAGTCTTTACTGAAGAAAATGTAGGGAAGTTACCCATGACTGAAATGGTATTTAAAGGTGATGCATTGGAAGAATTGAAAGAAATTTTGATAAACCAGGAAGATATAATACAACTATTTGATAACTAAACAGTAGCAAATCACCTGGAACAAATGGTATACACCCAAGGGTGTTGAAAGAACTGAAATATGAGATTGCAGACCTACTATTAGTAATCTGTAAACTATCATTAAAATTATCTATAGTACCTGAAGATTGGCGAATGGCCAATATAACGCCAATTTTTACAAACTGTCCTATGAGTGATCTGGGAAACTACAGGCCAGTGAACCTGACATCAGTACCAGGCAAAATGGTAGAAACCATTATAAAGAACAAAATTACTGAACATGTAGATAAGCCAACATGGCTTTTGCCAAGGAAGGTCTTGTCTTACTAATTTGTTATATATCTTTTTGAAGATGTGAATGAACAGGTAGACAAATATGAGCCAGTCGATATAGTGTATCTGGATTTTCAGAAAGCCTTTGACAAAGTCCCTCATGAGAGACTCTTAGTGAAGTTAAAAAGTCATGGGATAGGAGGCAGTGTATTATTATGGATCAGGAACTGGTTAAAAGATAGAAAGCAGAGGGTAGGGCTAAATGGCCAATTTTCCCAATGCAGAAAGGTGAATAGTGGAGTACCCCAGGGATCTGTGCTGGCTCTGCTGCTTTTTAACCTATTTGTAAAGGACCCGGAAATAGGATTAACGAGTGAGGTAGTCAAATTTGCAGATGACACGATTCTGTCGCTGCCGAGCGGGAGAAATGGAGGCAACAGCAGCACCTGGTCAGTTTGATTTTTTTTTTCCAACTTTAGAAAGCAGAGTGAGGCGGCAGCCACTTGGCTGTTTTGGGGGCATTTTTTGCCACCCCCCAAAACTTAGCCACCTGAGGCAGCCACCTCATTATGGAACTGCCCTTGCCCCCACAACTACCCCAACCCTCCAAAACTATCCCTCCTCCAATTACTCCAACCAACCCCTCTCCTGCAACTACCCCCACCTGCTCCCCATATACAAAAACTACCCAACTTCCCCACCTTAAATATCCCTACAATACAGAGACAACCCAGTTACAGAAACACATGTGTGCGCGCAGAGAGGTTAGAAAGTATTCTATGAGCCATGCACTGAATGCTTTCCCCACTTATTTACAGCAGTCTTTAGTTTTCGCTTTTCTGTCCCTCTCAGTGAAAGTATTTTTTAAGCATGCCTTATGAAACTAGTTTCTCTACACTTAACAGCATTACATAGTCTCTGTAGTAACTAATAGCTATCTGAACCAATCATGTACGCTGGCTCTTACAGTTTTGCTATAGTTTATAATTGATAAATTGTTTATAATTTCTTACCTTCCAGGGCTCAGGGCTTGGACCATATCATGCTCTTCATCGGTTGTCCACACTGGCCACCATACCGTTCAGATCTGTAGTTCTCTCTCCAGCTGGCTCTTGCTAGAGGCGACATCTTTGTGGCTGGTTGTCATTTTTGTCTAGATTTCCTATGCTACAATTAGTGTTGTTGCCTGCCACAAGATGCTGTTTCCCTTCTTTTCCAGATAGCTGCTTTCAGGCCCTCCATGGGGTGAAGGAACCAAATCACCTCCTCTTATTAGGTGTGTCTTGTATTTTTTTTTTTTTTTTTTGGGAGTGCAGCAATCCTTAATTGTCATTTCCCGGTTACTGATCAGCAACTAAGAGCAGCTCTTTCATTGTTCCTTAAGGTTGCTGACACCTGGCTGATGTCAAAATACTAACCCCTACTCAGCTAGTAACCCCAGCCCACACCATTCATGTCCTCACAGTGCTGGCTCCTGATATCATGCTGTCTGATTTACATTGTTCCTGTCTGTACCTTTTTGTCAGGGGACAGGAATTTTGGCACCCGTCTCATACCCAAATCAACAGTACTAATGGACTGTACCGACTTGAAACTGTTGTCCATGTCCTCAGCAAGCTCCCCAATAGTCAAGTGACGATTTGTGCATATTGCAGCACGCGCTGCTTGAACTTTGTCTTCATTCCTGCTCGTGGATGGCCATCCAGAACGCTCATCACTATCAACACTTTGACGGAAATGTTTGTAGCAGTCATAAACTCGAGCACGACTCATGCATTCATTGCCATACACTTGCTGTAACTTGTCACAAGTCTCTTTGCATGAATCTCCAAATTTCCGGCAGATTTTAATGCACATTCGCTGTTCAATTTTTTCACTCATCGTAAATCTGACCAACTGCTTTTACATGAAACCAAACATCATGTGATTTAAAAAAGTACAGGTGTGCTGCAGCCATGCTACACTCTGCACATGCAGAGCACATAACTAGGCCACTGCATGCTTAACAGCATAGTGTGTGATGTATTGTTATATAGCTACACAAGTCTCAATACTTTGATTACACTTTATACTTTATGTATGACTAAGGGTCTCATACAGACATAAAACATGTTTTAGTAAAGTGATTAATAATAATAAACATTTATGAAGCACTACAAGGCATATGCAGCGCTGTATACACAGATAAAGACAGTTCCTACTCGTTAGAACTTACAATCTAATCAAGACAAACAAGACAAAGGTTGGAAATGAGGATAGAATAGGGAAGGGAAAGGAGACGCAAAGAACAGTGGGATCAGGACCCAAAGGCAGCCTCAAAGAAGTGAGCCATTAACAGATTTGAAAAGGGGCAGGGATGAAGCCCGACCTACAGACTCAGGAAGTTTGTTCCAGGCGTAAGAAGCAGCGAGGTGAAAGGACCGAAGTCTGGAATTAGCAGAGGTAGAAAAGGGCAAAGAAGAGCAAGCCAATAGAAGAGCGATGTTCATGAGGAGGGGTGTAGAGGGAGGGAAGAGATAGTGAGCCGCAGTAGAGTGAATGCATTTATAGGTCAGAAGGAGAAGCCTGAATTGGCACAGAAACAAAAGAGAAACCAATGAAGTGATTTAAGAAAAGAAGTTATATGAGAAAAATGAGACTGGCAAAAGATTAGCCACACAGCAGAGTTTTGAATAGATTGAAGGGGAGAGAGATGATTCAGAGGAAGACCAGCAAGAAGGTTGTTGCAATAGTTGAGGCAGGAAGTAATTAAAGAGTGGACAAGTGTTTTAGTAGCATTTTCAGAGAGGAAGGGGCAAATTTTGTAAATGTTATAGATAAAACAGGTTTTGGCAATCTGTTGGATATGTGAGGAGAAAGGAAGAATCAAAAATGACACCAAGGTTGCGGGGCTGAAGAAACAGGAAGGAAAAGAGTATTAATCGACAGAGAAAGGAGGAAGGGGAAAGGAAGGTTTAGGGGGAAGATAACGAACAAAACTGAACTTCTTAAGTTTCAACCAGTGGTGAGAAATCTAGATGGCGATGTCAAAGAGACAGGCAGAGATACGGGCCTGCAATGCCAAAGAAATAAAAGGTGTAGAAAGACAGATCTGAGAATCATCTGCGTAAAAATGATACTGAAATCCATGGGAAGAGATGAGAGCACCAAGGGACTGGGTGGAGAAAGAAAAGTAGAGGGCCCCGAATAGACCCCCTAGGAAACACCAACTGAAAGTGGTATGGGGAAGAGGAGGAACCATTAGAACAAACACTGAAAGAGCGATTGGAGAGATAAGAAGAGAACCAGAACCAGGACAGGACAGAGCCTCTTAAACCTAGTGTCAAGGAGAAGGTGGTGGTCAACAGCATCAAAAGCAGTTGAAAGGTCAAGAAGGATAAGGATGCAATAGAGGCCTTTAAATTTAGCCATGAACAAGTCAATTGAAACTTTGGGAAGTGCCATTTCAGAAGAACTACGGGAAGAAAGCCAGACTGAAAAGGTTCCAGAAGGGCTTGAGAGGAAAGAAATTCGAGATAACTGGAGGACGGTGCGCTCAAGAAGTTTAAAAATGAAGGGAAAAAGGGAGATTGGACAATAATTAGAAGGAGAGTTAGGATCAACAGGATTCTTGAGTAGAGGTGTAGCAGCATGCTTGATGGCAGAAGGGACAGTAGCAGTGGAAAGAGGTTGAGAATATGGAAGGGATGACAGTGGAGGAAATGGAATAAAGGAGATGGATGAGGAGGAGATCAGAAGAGCAGGTAGTAAATTTAGGGTGGAGAGATGTTTCATCATTGGAGATCTTGGGAAAGGGTAATAGTGATTGATGGGAAAAGTTGGTATTGAGGGAGAGGAGGGAATGAAGTTATTCTAGGAGGAAAATTGGAGAGAAATCTTGTGGATTTTGTTATGGAAGAACTCAGCTAGGGTTTGGGCAGAGAGAGAAAGGGGTATAGGAGGGGGAGGCACTTTGAGGAGACAGTTAAGAGTAGAAAAAAGTCTGCAGGGATTAGTGGCAAGAGAATTAGTCAGGTGGTTATAGTAGTTTTGCTTGGCATGAGATAATGCAGACTGAAAGGAGGTAAGCATGAATTTGAAGTGAAGGAAGTCAGAAAGGGAGCAAGATTTAAGCCAGATGTGCTCAGCTGAGTAGGCACAGGAGCGGAGATAGTGGCAAATTGAGAACAACCAGGGCTGGAGTGTAATACATCTCACAGAACGTGGGATGGGTGGAGCAAGAGTATGAAAAGCAGAGATTTTGAAGAGAAGGTGGAAGAATGAGGTGATGAGACCATAGTGGAAAGAGCCAATGGGTCAAAAGCATGAAGATTCCTAAAGAGATGTGAGGAGACAAAACGGGAATGAGGTGGTGAGTGATAAATGGAGAAGCTTAGGAGGTGATGATCAGATAAGAGAAGAACTGAGGTATGGAAATTGGAAAGTAAACAATTAGAGAAGAAAACTAAATCAAGGCAGTGACCATGCTGAGTAGGGGCGGAAGAGCAAAGCTAGAGATTAAAATAGGAGATAATGGAAAGGAATTTAGAAGTATAGGTGTCGGAGAGGTTATCAACATGAATATTGAAATCATCAAGAATGAGCTAGGTGTTGAAGAATCAAAAAATAGGAAAAGCCAAGAGTCAAAGTCAGTAAGAAAGGTAGAGATGGACTTATTAGGAGGTTGATAAATAGCAGCTATGCGGAGAGATAAGGGATTAGGAAAAGGCAGATAGAATGGACTTCAAAGGAGAAGAGGAGCGAATCTGAGGAAGAGAGAGTGGCTGAAATTGGCAGGAAGGAGAAAACAGAATCCCAACACCACTAGCACGGTCGGTGGTACAAGGAGTGTGGGAAAAATGGAAACCACTGTAACAGAGGCAGTTTCACTAGGGAAGAGCCAGGTTTCAGTGAGAGCCAGAAGATTGAAGGCGTTAGAAATGAAAAGGTCATGAGTAAAGGGAGGTTTATTAGAAATTGAATGTGCATTCCATAATGCACAAGGGAAAGGAGAGAAGAGGGGAATATAGATGATTAGAAGGGCTTGAGAGAGGAATGAGAGACACTAGTCTAGGGAGGCCAGGGTTAGGATGAATGTCACCAGAAGAAAAAAGGAGGATAAGAGTTTGAGGCAGGGAAAAAGGCAAGAGAGAAGAAGGGTAATGGGTTGGCGGAATGAGGGAAAAAGGTTAGGGGGGAATTAGAGAAAGGAAGGAGGAAAGAAGAGGGGCCATAGGAAAAGGCAGAAGAAAACAAACAGTGATTAGAGTCAAAGATATAAGAACAAAGAAACAGTGATGTACTCCAACCCAAAACAAACATTTATTCAAAAGAAATTTTGTCCTCTCCCCTGCGATGCTTATTGTAGGGCACTGATATTTTAGAAACTAAAAAAATAGTTTGGGCAGAAAGATTCAATTTCTGTCATGCTAGGGATCAATACATCTCTTAGCTGCCCCCCTCCCCAGTCTTCATTTGCAACCACAATTCTGTCTCTGGAGACAGTGGGAATATCAGTGGATTGTAGCGAGAGCTTGCACTGGGATCATGCTCAGTTTATACTGGTTGCTTGCTGGGAAAGGAATCTGGTGCAGCAGCCAGAGAAAGAGGATAAGGAGGGGGGCGAGGGACCAAGGGAATAGAGCAGGAACAGCACCATGGTGCAGCAGTGGCGATGAGAAGCAAGGAAGAAACCATTACTAGGCCCCAGAGATCTGCAACGCTCTCCTCCTCAGTTCTGTGAGGCATACTTTACCTTTGGAAATTGGTACAATTAACTGCTTCTGCTGCATCTCCTATGGCTGATGTGAGAAAGCAAGAAAGCAGCACCTGAAACATTCATCCTTGCTCCCATGGCTTAACAGAAAATAGAACAAGGGAAGGAAAGGGGGGGATTAGGTGATGGAGCAAAGAGGGGTGTAAGCAAGGAAAATGGGGGGGGAGGGCTGTGATCCCGAGAAGAGGGACGAGAGCAAGGGGATGGGCGAGAGGGAAAATAGCAAAAGGAAGGGGATGAAAGCAGGTGTTGAGGGAAGGAGATGAGACAAGGGAGACTGAGCAAATACAAGATGAGAGAGAAGGGAAAGGAATAAAAAAGGAGCGAGCAAGTAAAAGGAAGGGGGTGAGAGGTGTAAATCAAAGGCATGTCTGATGCACTGACGACATTTGGGGTTCCGCATTTCAGAAACTATCCCAGGAGTCACTCCAGCCTAGGGAGCTTTGCTGTTGATGCCTCCTCCCATGGAAGGAAAAAGAAGAAACATCAGAAAGGAAACAAGAGCATCCAGACAGAAAGAAGTGTAACAGATGGAAAAGGGAAAAAAAAAAAAAAAAAAAAAGAGGCAGAACAGAAAATGAATCCTGAGACGTGGAAGGAAGGAAACAACTTTTCTAATTTCTGAATCTTAATGAACTAATCAATATAAAGAATCTTGGGGCCTAATTCAAAGCATTATGGTCTGGGTGTACTCTTTCAGGGAATTTTGATTCAAAAAAGTTAGTTGATGGACTCTGAGCTGCCTTATGTGCATCTTTGCTATCTCAGTTTGCAGCTTGGATGTCAGTGGTCGGCTGAAGGTGGTACTGCTGTGCCTCGTGTTACTCTTGTCCCAACTCTCGCTGTTCGTTGATGCTGCTTTCAACTGCACGTATCCGATGAGCCTAGGGGAGATGAATGAAATTTATCACCTACTATCCCCAAAAATATGCTCCAAGTGCAATAAATGGAAATTACACTTACCTGCTAATTGTTGTTCCTTGAGGAACTCCAGTTCAGTCCTCCACCTCTGGGTTGTGCACCTCCCCCTGCAGCATGGAGACTGGACAAGTCAAACTCGTGACAACACTGGATATACACTGCTGGTCTTCTCCCATCATCCCCCAGTGAACTATTGACAAAGCAAACTCAAAGGAGCAACAAATAAGTAGCTTAAGTATTAATTACAACTGTAAACTTAACCTTTAACTTGTAAAATTAAAGTCCCTTAATATACAGGAAAAAACAACCACCTTCTTGCCTCTGTGTTCTTCTCCCCAGATCAAAGACAGACAGCGAGAAAGAAGGAAGACAGACCCAAAGAGGTCCGAGAAAGAAAGCATACCACTGCGATCTCCGGCATATCTACGTAGAACACTCTTAGCGACCGAGAACCCTCTCCAAACTGAAAGAACTACATCTGAAAAGTCATCCCCGGGTGGGATTGAGGACTGAACTGGAGTTCCTCAAGGAACAATTGCCAGGTAAGTGTAATTTCCATTCCCTTATCGTTCCTTTTCAGCCATAGCACAGCACCGCCGACCCGAAACAGGCAACACTCGTCACCTAAACCGCCAGCCAATAGTGCTTACTGAAGGGATGGAGGGACGACCATGTCGCTGCTCTGCAACTCTCCACAGTTGGAACCAATCTAAGCTCCACCCAGGAAGTTGTCTGCACTCTAGAAGAGGGAGACCACAGACCCACAGACGCCTGACTCCCAGGCAAGGGACATGTAGCAGCTATTGCCTCCCGGATACAACTGAACATTGAAACTTTGGCTGCCGCTACGCTTTTTGGCAGACCCCTAAAATAACCAACTAACGATCCGATTTTCGGAAGACCCCCGGTACTTAACAGTATGGCCACGGAACTCTGTTTATGGCTAAGCGACAGACTGCAAACTGAAGCATTCTCCTCCAAGAATCCCAAAACTGGGAACGAGACCGACTGATTCAAGAGAAGGAAGAGCTACCTTGGGCAAGAAGTAGGGAACTGTCCGTAGAACCAACTTGTCCCTAACTAAGAACTCGAAACCCAGCAAGTCAAAGATAACCACTAGAACCCTGCTTCTAAAAACCCTAGACCGAAGCATGATGCAAGGGCTCAAAGATTCACTAGTGAACGCCCCCCCCCCCCCCCCAATTAGGATCCCACAAAGGAGTCACCATTCCGCGGACAGGCCGTAGCCTGCAAAACCTAGAACCATAGGAACTGGAACCGCTGAAGTCTGGACCTGCTGCCAAGCGTACCAGACCTTGAATACACGCCATACCTGCACCTACAATAAGGAATAGTACGTCTTTCTGGCTTGACATAGGTTCGTAATCACCGACCCAGAATAGGCTTACTTTCTTAAATTTGTCCTTTTGATTGCTAGGCCATAAGAGAGAATATATCCACCTGCGATATACAAATAGGACCCCAGGTCAACAGATTTGCCATTGCAGACCACTGCCAAGGCTTCCCGTCTATTTGCCGGACCAGGTCGGCGCCCCACGGACACCTCGGCCAAACTGGCGCCACCAACACCACTCTCCCCCAATACGACTCAACGCGCTGAATCACTTGCCCTATGAGCACCACAGAAGGGTAAAAGCATCGAGAAGGCGGTCGACGGCCAAGATTGCATCAGAGCATCGATGCCCTCCAACATCCTTTCTCGCCTACTATTGTAACCAAAGTATTCGCTTTGACTGAAAGAAAGATCGTCCTGGGGTCCAGGATCAGAGGACCCACCTGATGACTATTTGTACGAACACTTCCGGATGAAGCTTCCACTCTCCGGCATTCCTCCGGACTCCACTTGAGAAAATCCTGCATCACATTGTGCATTCCTGCAAGGTGCACTGCCAAAGCGCCTGCAGGAGAGGCTCCCTCCACACGAACAGAGCCTCTGATTCCTCTTCCATGACCGCACTGCTTGTGTCCTCATGCCAATTTAGACAAGCCACTGATACGGATCTGTCGGACAGTCCTGAACCTGCCCAATCCGTCACTTCGGATTCGAACACTTGAAGCACCAGAGTTACCACACTCAGCTCCAAACGGTTGATTGACCCATGGGCCCCCTGCTCTTTCCAATTTCCTGTGCGAACAGAACCCTGCAATGAGCTCCACAACCTGCACAGTTCATCTCCATAAACATCGGGACCCACTGCAGATGTTCCAGCGGCATGCCTGTCTGCCTGATCTCCTGGGGCCATTCCCACCGTGAAGGCATCCCCTGACCTGCGCGAGACATGGAAGACGTTTGTTTAGAGGATCATTCTGTAGAAATACAAGCTACTTGGTCTATTTCATTGAACGTATTACTACACTTGCTATTAGATCGTTCAACATAAAAAATGTGTTGTAAGCTAGAATGTTACTTCAGCACACTTCCAACGGGTCTTCAATCCTTTTTCATTCCTATTTTCTTTCAACTTTCATTTCAAATCGTTTTCTTTATTGAAAAATCTTCTTCTTTTTTTTAAAAAACTCAGTGTCACAAACCCTAGTGCTTAAAACTTCAATATATAACTTTATTAGAGGACTTTCTTTTAAAAATCTTCACCCCTATGTTCAATTTTATACAACAGATCTCGACGCTCTCATAGGGCGCCTTCACGGCGTTTCAAAGATCTCCTGAAGAAAGACCAAATTTTGAAACGCCGTGAAGGCGCCCTATGAGAGCGTCGAGATCTGTTGTATAAAATTGAACATAGGGGTGAAGATTTTTAAAAGAAAGTCCTCTAATAAAGTTATATATTGAAGTTTTAAGCACTAGGGTTTGTGACACTGAGTTTTTTAAAAAAAAGAAGAAGATTTTTCAATAAAGAAAACGATTTGAAATGAAAGTTGAAAGAAAATAGGAATGAAAAAGGATTGAAGACCCCTTGGAAGTGTGCTGAAGTAACATTCTAGCTTACAACACATTTTTTATGTTGAACGATCTAATAGCAAGTGTAGAGGATCATTCTGGCATGACCATCGCTGTAACAAGTACCTTTGTAAGGGACGCTTGCGAGCTCTTGCTCACGGAACCACCTCCCATTCGCCGCCATTGTCCCGAGTAGCCGAGGACAGCTCCACGCCGAAGGCACCTGCTCCGCTTGCAACCTCCAAACTAGCTGTTGAAGAACCTGATCCCTCTGCTCTGGCAGAAACACTGTTCTCCAGTGAAAGTCGAACCGTACTTTTAAGACCCCTAGGCCTTGAGACAGACTAAGCGACTTTTGACCGCCTTGACCACTCAGCCGTGAGCCTGAAGAAATTTTACTGCTCTGGGCTTGGACTTAGGTCGAAACACCCAATCGCCGAGGCAAGGGAAACTAAGATACCTCCTTTCCGCAGAGTCGACGCAACACCCAACACAACCTTGGTGAAGTTGCACGGAGCCGCTGCCAAACCGAAGGGCTAGTCTGACACTGAAATGCACCCTCAGGAAAGCCACTCTAGAAACTTCTGATGTGCTGTCCTATCGAAATGTGTAAATATGCTTCTGTAAGTTTGAGAAATGGGACAAACTCCCCCTGCGGAACCGTCCCCACTACTAATTGCAACAGTTTCAATTCAAAATTAGATGCACGAAGACAGCCATGTACTTCCCTGAGATCAAGCAAGGACAGAGAGGTCCGTCCATGCTTTGAAGCCATGAAACAAGCAGAGCGGCGCCCGACTCTGAAAAATTCCTACAGCCCCGGCCCAACCGCTCCTAAGTGCAAGATACGAGCCGATGTTCGCCATATTGCAGCCGTACGTAGTATGGCTATAAGAGAGTACAGCCGCCCTTTCAAGCAATATTACCACCTTAATAGATACATAATCTGGGCTAAGAGATAGTAGACAATCATATCCGGCTACTCAATGACCATAGACAGATGGAAGGATGTCATTTGCTTCCTATACACTATCTTTCAAATTACATATGTGTTGTATGCAAATCCTTCCTGTTTTCTGCAGAACTGTAGATGCTACAAACTTAAGTGCAGCATCCTATTAAATTATTTATTTTAAAACATATCTTTATTCCTGTCTCCGGCTTTCTATCGGACCTTTCTCAGGAGAAACTAACAAGTAACCACCAGCTGTTTTATTTTTTTTTTTAGATCCACACAGCCGTCTAAAAAAAAAATTTGCCCAGCAACCATAATGGCCTATCAGATTAGACCTTTCCCACATGTCTGCATCAACTCATTGTGCCCTGAATAAGTTCTGTATCTTAAAGATATGAACGGACCTTGCCCTGATCCAATCAAGCTGACACATTCTCCAAGTAGTTTACATTTTATTTCAAAACTACTAGCCACGTTATCAACCTTTTAGATCACCTCATTAGGTCCACAACAACCATGGCCAATCTGATGAAGCCTTTCCCACCTGACTGCATCAAGACATTGTACACTGAAGTAGCCTTGAACTGGATAACCCCAAGACTGCTTAAAGATTAAGTGAGAGTCACTCCCCTGATACCATCACATACTAGGCTCCGCGGCCTGACCGACATGTTGGGAGGACTGGGAACACTCCTCAGAAACTCCCTCAAACTGAACCCGGTTATGTAACAGGATCTGCAGCCCCGTGCATCTCCACAGGCTCAGGCACCAGCTGTTGAGGAAAACACAAATAAAAACAATTTCATTAACTAAATTGCAACTGGCTACCTAGGGAGAAAGCTCCGTCCTGCTTTATTCTCCGGTGTCTGCCTGTCCCCGGCACGCAAAACACAACAGGGGAGAAATCACCTGCGAGCCAGAATAAGACGACAACACGCCTAAATACCGCTGGTTGCCATGAGTCCAAGGGCTCTGGGCCTTCGATTGAGAGGTACTGATGAACCCAGCTTTGAAAGAGACTTTTTCTATCCACTTAGATTCAGCTGAAGCGCGCCGCACCAGCTGTGCCTGTCCGTATGTTAAAGAGGGAAACTAACAGATAACTCCTGGAGTCAAACAGCGCTGTGGACTTGGAACACAAGACATACAGGCCATGGCAGAAGTAAGCCGTATTAGTTAGAAATGGACAGGGTTAAATCTTCTATATGCGCTTGCAGTGAAGGATGCCCCTCTAAAAAGAGAGCCCTTTTATTTATTTTTTTTGAAACTCCGCCAAGTTATGCCCTGGAAGCCAACGCTTTCAAATTTGACAAATTAAACTGGATCCCTCTAACCAGAAAGAGAGAGAACCAAAGCAATCTAATGTAAATAAATAATGAAATAAATACATGACATAAATAATGAAAATCCTTCCATAAGTGACCAAAAGAAGTAAAAGCGCTGCTGCAATTCGCGGCCTACTCGCACCGTGTCAAATGCGCAGGAAAAAGAACCACGCACCTCAACTGCCGTGCTGACAGCCGCCGCAAATTCCCGAACATGGCCCCTGGCCATTTACAGCTGTTAGCACCGCGAAGAGGTGCTCACCATCTGTCAATCGGCGCAAAGCCCTCCAGCCCTGCTGTACCTCGTGGACCGCTGAAGCCCCCCGTCATCTCAGACACTGCCCAGAAGCAAAAGTGAGCAGCAGACGTAGCAAGGACTCTCCGACCTGCACTGTGTTATTTATTTATTTATTTTTATACAGCGCTGTTTAGTCATCCACTAACAATTTACCCAATAAGAAACTTAAATTAATTAACTTAAATAAATACACTAACCTAGATAAATTCACTGACAGACATTTTCAAAGTACTCGCCGACTCCCAGCACAAGGTACTCCGAATCCCGATTTCCACACGATTTGAAAAGCGCTGGAAGATGGACCAGCAAAATCCGCCTGCCCGCTTTCCTCGCAGCACTGCTCTCTTGGTCCCGAAGCCTCCCCATGAGCCTGTGCTCCACGGGATAAGATATCTGAAGTGGCTGCCTCCGACCGTTGGCCCTGCAATCCGCGTCGCTGCCATCAGCTGACACGGAGAGAGCTTTCCAGCTCCCAGCATACTGATGCGAGGCGAGCCACCGGACTGGAACGCTCCGAGCAGCCTTTGCTGCCGCCGCACATCTCCCCTGCGTCCCATCAAGGAGGGGAGAGCAGCACAATTCTCGGGCTGAGTCAGCAAGAGGTAGAAAAGCACCAGCGGTTCGCTTCCTCCCACCTCTATTAACTTAATCTTTTTTTTTTTGTATATAACATCTCAAATAAACAAAATAAAGAGCCAAGAAATGAAATAAAACCAAGAACTAAAGGGAACCCCTTAAGACTAACTGCACTACACTAAAGGAATGCTCCTTAACTGTTTTTCTAGTGAGTCCAGCACCTAGGCTCACTACATCCTCCTGCTGCATGGAGACTGGACACACTGGGGGATGATGGGAGAAGACCAGCAGTGTCTATCCAGTGATGTCACGAGTTTGACTTGTCCAGTCTCCATGCTGCAGGAGGAGGTGCACAACCCAGAGGTGGAGGACTGAACTGGAGGAATAAGGAAGAAATTATTTCTACAATCAGAAATTAAAAGTTGCATTAAAAAGAACAGAGTACAAAGTAAGCTAGGAGTTGATAAAATGAACTGAAAATACATAAACTTAAAAAGATCAGAAGGTAATACTAGAAAATACAACTACTAACATGCTGATGCCCTAGGCTGTAAGGAGGTGGGTCAGGCATGGCCCTCAGGGGAGTCTCCTGGGGGGCAGAGTGTTCAGTTGATAGTATATAGGTAGCCCCTGTATCCAGTTTTAGGGTGTTTCAGGCTTTTGGTTCCTGTCTCTTTAAAGCAAGAGGTGGGAACAGATGACATTGTCGCTTTAAGACTGTGTTTAGATTTATGGGACTTTTGTGCATTCCATAGTTGTCTTTGTTGCCGTGGGGTTTTTGGAAGGAGGCTCCAGAAGGATCAGAGGAGTGCTTTGGGTGGGGGGGGACCTGGCTACTTGAGAGGCTCTGTCAGCTGGGAGATGGCCTGAATGACAGATCGTAAACAGGATGGAGGAGCAACTGTCTCTCTTACCCTCCAAAATTTGTAGTTTGTTCCCTGCACTGCTCCTTTTCTGGAGGTGAGGACCATGAGGCTTATGAGGAGCCACGGCTCCAACTGCCATATCATTGACTCCCATGGGTACCTAGTTCAGATGCCTTATGAGGAAAGCGACAGGGTCTAGCTTCCTGCCTTTTGACTCCACAGGTACCTGAGAGTAGCCCACTGTAGCTTTAGCACCATTAAGCTATTTGTTTTTAAATCTTTGGAGAGCAGACCTGTGCAGCTGTAAAGAGCTGAAGAGGTTGTGACCATTAGCAGCACAAGAACTCCTGCACACTCGAGGGGGCCTGCAGAGCTCTTCTGAGCTTTTAGAGAACAAGAGAATCTATCAGGAGGCCACTCTGGACGATATCACCCAAGAATGTGGCTCCATTACCCCTTGTCCATGAAGAAAGGTAACCACCATTTCCTATACGTCTGGGAGGCCCATGCCTTAAAGCCAGGGTTTCTTAATTCCAGTCCCTGGGGTACACCCAGCCAATTGAATTTTCAGTCTATCCACAAAACGTGGCAGAAAAATACTGAGTTATTTCCCCTCATTGTGTTGAGTGCCACAGGCCTTATTGAGAGGAATTTCCAAGTACACCCTGATAAATTACCCATACACGTAACATCTTACAAACTCCAGAGGGAGGCTCTCTTTGGCACAGTACAAGCATTACACCAAGCCTTAGCAGCAAATTTGAGAGACTGAGATCATATTCCACATGCCCTGGCATAGAAGGGAGGTTCATGGCTGTCATATGTGCAAAAAAAACCACACCCATTTAGAGAAACTGCCCTGAAAAATATAAGATAGATTTGCATCCCAAGAAGGCAGTGTATGCAAATCTCTGTCATTGATATTCATTGTGGATATCCTGAAAATTCAACTAGCTGGGTGTACCCCAAAAACTGAACTGAGAACCATTGCTGTAAGTATGCACAAAGGCAGAAAATCCTTACCAAAATTAAAATAAACCATTTTCCAACTTGTGTTCTGCAGTTTGACTTCTCTTTTCTACATAAACTTGTTCTTTATCTTCTTAGTTTCCACATTTTCTCCTTTTTTAAAAATTTATACTTACCATTAATTTCCTTTCCTTGAATCCTTCCAGACCAGTCCAAATGTGTGGGTTTTTCCCCCACCTACTTCTTTTTCAATGCCTATAGCACTGGTGTAAAAGGTGCTGAAGCTAGTATTTTGTAAAAATAAAACCTAAATCCATACCAGGTGGTGTTGAGAAAATGAACTGAATAACCTTGAATTTTAAATCTAACAATAACTAGGCACAGTCGAGGTGCATTCATTCCAATACACCACCTCTCTTTCCCATCCTCCCTGGACTATACAATCAATTGGATAGGGATAGGAGGGAAAAGGGGTTCCCATCCTCCAATTTGACTCTCTGCTCTTCACTGTAAGAGAAAAGTCTCTCTCCACTTTTGAACAGAGCCCATCGTATGCTGCCGTAAACTCCCTAGGCAGTTCCTAGACTGGTCTGGCAAGATTCCAGAAAACGAAATTAAACAGTTAAGTACAAATTTTACCTTCCTAGCCATACCTTGAATATTGTGTGCAATTCTGATCATCTTATCTTAATAAAAAGATACAGAAATATTTAACTTACCGTTAATTTCCTTTCCTGGATTCCTGCAAGACCAGTCCACAGTAGTGGGTTGTGTCCCCCTGTCAGCAGATGAGACAGAGAAAAATTCTAGAAAAATAGTGACATCACCCTCAATAGATAACCTTGCATCCCTAAGGGACAGCTTCAGTATATCCGTAGCAAGCATATGGGCTTCAAGAAGGCTAGGAACAAACTAAGTACGTATTCCATTCAACCGCACCACTTATATACATGGCTTGATGCCAGTATGTACAAAGCAGAGACCAGCCAGGAGTGGCAGACAAGTGCCGGCATGGCCAAGACAGACAGCGAACATGGGAGGGTCCTGGACTGGTCTAGCAGGAATCCAGGAAAGGAAATTAACGGTAAGCAAAATTTCTCCTTCCAGTTCATCCTGCTAGACCAGTCCAGGCTAGTGGGAAGTACCGAAGCTAAATCCCCTCTGGGCAGGCAAACACAGCTGTAGCCAAAACAGTGGCTCTAAACCAAGCTGCTTCCCACGCATGGAAGTCCAAGCCATAGTGCCAAGCAAACGTAGAGAGGGAGGACCAGGTCACCGCTGTGCAAATACCAGTGAAGCTACTTGAGCCTTCTCCACCCAAGACGTGGCTTGCGCCCTAGTGGAATGGGCTCAGAGTCCAAGAGGCACTGAACGGTTCTGAAGGATATAGGCAGACAATAGCCTACTTGATCGAGCATACAATAGTTACCTTAGAGGCAACCCACCCCCTTATGTGGGCCGGAAACCAGGACAAAGACAGTCAGAAATGCAAAATGAAATTGGTAACTTTGAGGAAGCGACGCAAGATCCTGTTAACATCAAGAGAATGGAGTTCATAGTTACACCTGCCCTGTCATCTTTCGGGAAGGAAGGGAGAACCACTGACTGATTAATATGGAATTCGGAAAGTACCTTTGGCAGAAAGGACGGGACAGTCCGAATAGTGACATCTTCCAAGGAAAAAGAGAGAAAAGGGATCTCAATATGAGAGCGCCTGTAGCTCAGAGGCTCCAAGCCATGGTGATGGCAATGAAGAGGGCTGTCTTGAGAATCAAATCTTTCAGAGCCGCGCACCCCAGAGGGGTTCGAAGGAAGATCTGGTATGTGTGTGGAGAACGAGGGATAGGTCCCATGATGAAACAACTGGAAGTAGGGGTGTTTGCAACATATGGACTCCCCGCAAAAATCAAACCATGTCCAGATGGGAGGCGAGGGAGTGGCCACGAAGAAGCCCTCAAACATGTTAGCACAGCAAGCTGAACCCTTAATGAGTTTGGAACAAGGCCCCGATCAAACCAGTGTTGAAGGAAAGAAAGGAGGTCAGGAAAATGCGCCCTCTACAGGGATATCACTCTGTGAGAACACCAGGAGGTAAAGAGATGCCAAACTCTGGTATACGCCCGCGAGGTAGAAGGGTGCCGTGCCTACAGAAGGGTAGTTAGCTATCACTTGCAGCAAATAATCTTTGTGCGTTAGTCGGCACTGCTTAAGAGCCAAGCCATAAGGGAGTAAGGAGCGGGATCGTCCATGACAATCGGCCCCTGTCGTAGAAGGCTCTTGCGCGTGCCGAGAGGCAGGGGAGGCTCTCGCAGCAGGCAAACTAGGTTGGCATACCACAGATGTAGCCAGTCCGGCACTATCAGGATGACTTGACCGGAGTGGCCTTCGATTCGATGCAGGAGTCAACCAATCAGAAGGCCATGGCGGAAAGACATATAGGAGCTGGGCTAGAGGCCAAGGCTGGACTAGGCCATTGAGCCCCTGAGATCGCGACTCCCTTCCCAGACTGAAGACGACTGGCGCCTTGGAATTGGAGGCAGCAGCCATCAGATCCACGTGTGGACGTCCCCACCGGGTCAAAATCTGCTGAAATACCCATGGAGCGATTTCCCACTTACTGGGATCCAGGACATGAAGACAGAGTCTGCACTGCCGCAATGTGCTGTGCAGAAAGAGCTCGAAGAGTGCACTCTGGCCATGGGAACAGGAGACCCAGTCTGGGTGTGGTAATATGGAAAGACAGAGCTTTATCTATCATAAACCAGGGACAACCCGACACAGGCCGTGTTTCGATAACCTTTGTCAGGGGTTAAATCTGGCACACTCTGTTTAAATGTTAGCCCATATAGGTCTTTGTAAACTCTAGATCATTGCATTCACTTCTGACATACAGAGGATCGTGCAAGAAGCCTTTAGCGTTTTTGGAGGTTTTATAAAGACCTGTATGGGCTAACATTTAAAAAGAGTGTGCCAGATTTAACCCCCGACGAAGGTTATCAAAACACGGCCTGTGTCGGGTTGTCCTTCGTTTATGATAAATAAAGCTCTGTCTTTCCATATTACCATGCCTAAACTGGGTCCTTGTTCCTACGTGGTAATCTTACTTTTCGTGGTGTTCTCTACTCTTCAGCATGGGAACAGGAGAGTCATTTCCTGGGCTACGCCGGGACATTTGGTTCTACCCTGCTGGTTCAGGTAAAACACTGTGGTCGCATTGTCTGAAAAGTATCCATACTGCTCGATCTCATAGTAGCACGAGACTCGAGGCGATTGATCGGTCAGGCGGCTTCGTGTGGCAACCAGGAGACCTGTGCCATCTGTCCAAGAGAGTGTGCTCCCCATCCCAACAAATTGGCATCAATGGACATGAGCACCCAACTGAACCACACACAAGAGGTTGGCACGGGAGAGCCTCCACTGGAAGTTGTGGTACACTCCCAGCAGAATAGGCAGACGGGCTTGATAGTCCTGAACGCAGGGTGATCAGCGAGACAAGAGGGACCACTGAAGAGGACGCATGTGGACGAGTCCAAGGAATAACATCCAAGGTGGCCGCCAAGGTCCCCAGCACCTCACATCTGGTTTGGGTAAGACAGACACAACCAACTTACTCGTCAAAATGCGCTCCTACAAATTCCTAGAAACGGGCATAGGCAGCTCTTGGCCTGACTGACTACCCAACCGAGGCGACCTAACAGGGTGATAACCTGAGCCACTCCAAGATCGCCTCCTTGAGAGACTTTGCCTTCATTAGCCTATCGTCGAGGTAAGGATGGACTCGGATTCCCTGATGACAGCCGCCACCACCACTATGACTTTGGAGAAAGTCCGGGACATTGTGGCCAGGCCGAACTGTAATGCCCGGAATTGAAAATCTTATCCCAGTACCGCAAAGCATGGATACTGCTGGTAAGCTGTATGAATGGGGATGTGAAAATAGGCCTTGGTTAGGTCGAGAGATGCGAGGTACTTGCCAGGCCATACTGCCTGGATGACCAACCTGACAGTTTCCATCCCAAAGCATGGCACATGGAGACATTTGTTGATGCCTTTCACATCCATAATGTTCAGCCTAACAAAATAGTATAATGACCTGAACCTGTTTTTGAAGGTAGGACTGGACATCTGCTTGGAGCTGCAGGAAGCACCGCGGTGTCATCTGCATGGCCACTCTTTTGTTTGGTACTCCACAGGGGGAGATGAGGAAAGAGTGTGGGGTAGGGTGTGCAAGATAGAGACTGTATCCTTGCACAATTACCTCAAGTGCCCGGTTGTCTGAGGTGATTTGGGTCCATTTGTGGAGACAGAGTTGGAAGCCGTCCACTCATAAGTAGCCTCTCGGAATGGATCCCGAACCAGTCAGTGGGAAGTCCAAGTGGCGCTTGTAAACTTGCTGTTACAGGAAAAAATGTCCCGGCGACAGGTCCCTTGAAAGGACTGAGACTTGGAACCAGTCTTAGGAAGGTAAGAGTTTGATTCTCCCAGCCTGTAATGCCGCAAATCCCTGAAATGGCCCCTGAAGGACGAGGCAGGATCAGCCATAGCCATAGAGTGACGAAGGCCGGATTTGGATCTGTCCTCTGGTAACAGTTGCACTTTGACCTCACCCAAATCCTTTACCAGCTTAAAAGGAAGCTTGGCGAGGCGGGCCTTGGAGGCTGCATCGGCATTCCAATGGCAGAGCTAGAACCATCAGCCAGCAACTGACAGCTGCCACCGAACGAGCTAATAAAACGGAGCAGGTCATAAAAGGCATCCGCTACAAAGGCAATGACGGATTCTAATTGGGGCAGAGCAGGATCTTCTGGGAGCAACTGAAGCCACCACAGCAATGCCCTTGCAGCCAAACCACCCCAAATGGAGGCCTGAAGAGCTAGGGAGGATGAAGAGAAGCCAGTCTTTAGAAACCCCTCTACCTTGCAATCGGTCTGGTCCTGGAGAGCAGTTCCACCCTCTATCGGAATAGTAGTGTTTTGTAACGGCCGTCACTAAGGCATCAACCCTTGGGAAGCGCAGCCACTTGTCAAGCTCCTCAGGAGCCCAGAGACAGTGACGGCCCAGGCGAGGTGCTGAACGCAAGACGACATCCTGAGAGTCCCACTCCAGGGAAACCATTTGCAGCATATTCATAACATAGTATATGACGGCAGATAAAGACCAGCATGGTACATCTAGTCTGTCCAGCAAGGTGGCAAGAGTAGGTGCACCCGCCACTCCGTGCAAGTCACCCCTACTTGTTGAGATATCAGAGACAGTTTATTTTGATTTTATCCTGTTTTTATAAAAAGAAATCAAATGTGTCTGTCCCATGCCATTTTGAACTCTGTCCCTGTATTGGCCCCCACCACTTCCATTGAGAGGGCATTCCAAGTATCCACCACCCTTCCAGTTAAAAAGTATTTGACGTTGCCTTTCAGTTTACCCCTACAGCTTCATGTTATGTCCTCTAGTACTACAGCTTCCCCGTCTTTGAAAAAGGTTTGTTTGTTCATTAATAATACTCCTTAAGTATTTAAAAGTATGTATCATATCTCCCCTATCCCTCCTCTCCTCTAGGGCATACATATTTAGGTCTTGGAGTCTTTTCATACGTCTTCTGGTGCAGGCTCCAAATCATTTTGGTCGCCTTCCCCTGAACCATTTCCAGTCTTTTTATATCCTTTGTGAGATATGGCTCCAGAACTGAACACAATATTCCAAGTAAGGCCTCACCAGCGACTTGTACAGTGGCATTAGTACCTCTTCCTTTCTGCTGGTAATTCCTTTCTGTATGCAACCCAGAATCCTTCTGACTTTAGCTACTGCCTTGTCACACTGTTTTGCCACTTTGAGATCCTCAGAAACAATCACTCTGAGGTCCTTCTCTTGGTTCGTGCACACCAACCTATTGCTCCTTATCTCATACAATCCCATTGATTTCTGCATCTCAGGTGCATGATACTGCACTTCACATTAAATCTTAACTGCCAAGCATTAGAACATTCTTCCAACTTTTGTAGATCTTTCCTCAGGGGAGTCCACTCTGTTGCAAATTTTCATGTCATCTGCAAAAAAGAGAGACTCTTCCATTCAGTCATTCAGCAATATCACTCACAAATGCATTGAACCAGCAACAGGACCAATCCCTGAGGCACGCCACTAATCGCCGTCCTTTCATCCGAGTGAACTCTGTTTACCATCACCTTCTGTCGTGTGTCAGTCAATCAATTTCCGATCCAGTTCACCACACCTTGGGACCCATCCCCAAGCTGTTGAGTTTATTGATAAGCCTCCTATGAGAAACAGTATCAAAGGCTTTGCTGAAATCTAGGTAGATCACATTCATCACATGTCCTTAATCTAGTTCTCTGGTCACCCAGTCAAAGAACTCAGATTTGTTTGGCATGATCATCCTTTAGTAAAACCATGTTGCCTCAAATATGCAACCTATTGGTTTCGAGGAAGTCCACTATTTTCCCTTTCAGGAGCGTCTCCATTACTTTTCCCGCCACCAAGGTAAGGTTTACTGACCTGTAGTTTGCCACTTCTTCCCTATTACCACTTTTGTGAAGAGGTACCACAATGGCCCTTTTCCAGTCCTGCGGGACTTCTCCTGTCTCCAAGGATCTATTAAAAACATCCTTTAAAGGTCCTGCAGGAACCTCTGAGCTCTTTTAGAGGGAAAGGGGAAGGCCTTTGAGGGCTTCCTGATATCCACAATAATGGGATCAGCTTGAAGTTTAGCTGAATCTGGAGGTTGCTGTGCTGGTGACAGAATGGTGAAGGGCCCCCTCCCTAATCTGAGCAATGAGAGCCAGGAGTTCCTCTTTACGGAAGAGCCATATGTCCTGCCAGTCATTGCGCACCTCTGGCTCATCCTCAGACAGCAAGAGCTCTCCCTCCTCTCAGTCAGACTGAGTGAAAGGAATAGTCCTCAGAGAGGTATTCACCAACCTGAGGAAAAGGGAGCGCCCTTGGGCTGTCCTGCCAGAGTAGCAGTGGAACTTGACCTGGAGGGCGTTTTGCCAGGGGAGCTGGAGTCGCTTCAGTGCCCGAGCGCCATACTTCCCCAGGCTGACAAAAAAGGTCCATGAACTGGACATCAGAATTTGCAGGGGAAACTTGCAGAGGCTGTTGTGGCTGAAGGGCTGATATCTGAGACTGAGGAGAATGTTGACCTGCAGGAAGTTGCTGCTCAGGGAGGAGAACTGGAGGGAGAATCTCCTGGGGGAGAGGAGAGGCAGGAGACCCCGTGGGTGAAGGAGCAGAAGAGTTTAAGGAAGTCAAACCTGGCCCCGTTAGCAAAGAAGGACCTGTGGAAGAGCCGCCTCCCTGATCAGCCCTACATGTGGAACGAAGATTGTCCGACACAAAAAAGCCGTTTTCTGCCACATCCCAGGCAGTGTTGCAGAGAGCCTCTAGAACAGCAGGAAAATGGTGAAGCAGGTTTCTGGCAGCAGAAAGTGATGCCCGCAGGGCTGTGGGCAGGAACTGCTGAAACGAAAGAAGTGACTCACTGTGAAATGGTGCCCACAGGGCTTTGGATGGGAACTGCTGAAGTGAAGCAAGTTGCTGCAAGTGAGTCAGGAGGGACAAGGAACTCACAAATCCTCAACACAGAACATGGCAGTAGCTACCCGATAAGCACGGCGGTAGCAGTGGCGATAGGAACTGGTTCCCCCTTCCCCCCTCATGACAGCAATTACCCGTAGAGGAATCTGCGGGATTTGAGTAGAAGAGAGATCGGACCGCGGAAGAGAGCCCTGAGGCAGGAGGAACCACTGTAAGTCACTCGGAAAACAAAACTCACTGCCCCTGGGTTCGCTGGTGCCGCTAGCAGAAAAAGTCAGGAGGAGAGTTGCTGTCGGTACACCGCCTGCTGACTAACTTGCAGTTTTTACTTTTGTTTAGGTTTTTTTTTTTTTTAAATAGCTATAAACAGCAAAGCAAGCTAAAGCTGCAGAATATGCTGAAGCTGAAGAGATGAGTTGCACTGGAAGGCTACACAACTCCTCATGAGCTGGAGCCCTTCCCTGCAGAGGTGCTCTCCTGATCCCTAGCACCTCTGGAGAGCCATGGGCAATCTGGTAATGGATGAAGAGCACTACAGTGTGCTCGGGATCCCCTAAGGTAAAGAACTACACTGACATACAACCCTCAGGTAGAGGTAGTCAGGAGTCCCCATAGAAGTCCACCATCTGCTGAGACCTAAGGGTACAAGGTTATCTATCAAGGGTGATATCACTAAGCTTCTACAATTTCTCTTTCATCATCATCTGCTGACAGGGGGACACAACCCACTAGTCTGGACTGATATAGCAGAATGGTTATGGTTATATTTTATTTGATATACCACAACATTAAATAGCAGTCTATGCCGTGTACAATAATTTAAAAGAAAAGAAGTGAAAGGAACTCCTTTGTGTAGACAGGACAATATAGGAGAGATAGGCAAACGGAATAAGACATGAAGATAAATACAAATACATACAATTCCCTTAGACTATAGGGCTGTCCTTACCATGCCAAAGGGTGTCATCATACCACAATAGCTACTCAGGTAAGTTAAGTTAAAAGCAGTCCTAAAAAGGAAGGTTTTCAGAGATGTTTTGAAGCACTTGAAATTTAATTCTGTGCAGAAGTAGCTCGGCAAGCCATTCCAATGTACCAGAGCTGCAGCAGAAAAAGCTAATTTTCTTCTAGATTCATCCTTTGTTTCCCACGGTATATTTTACACTCTGATGGCACATAAGGAATTGTTTTGATACAACAGCGCTAAAACAAACTCTATGAATTGGAAAGCAGAATTAGAAAAGGTACAGAGAAGAGCAACAAAAAATGGTAAAAGGGGTTGGAAGGATATCCCTACAAGGAAAGGCTTAAAAGGTTAGGGCTTTTCAACTTGGAAAAGAGATGGCTGAGAGATTATTATTATTTTTTTTTTTTTTAGTGCCGTCAAGTCAGTGCTGACTCCTGGGAACCCAGCTGCCTCTGTTTTTTTGGCAATGTATCACCAGAAGTAGATTGTCAGGCCTTTTCTTCTGAGGCAAGGTGAGGCTTGAACCCTTGATCTTCTGGGTACTAGGCATTGCTCTAACCACTAGGCTACTCCTCCACTAGAGGTCTATAAAATAGCAAATGGCGTGGAACAGGTAAACACAGATCAGTTGCTTATGCCATCAAAAAGTAGAAAGACTAGGGGACATGCAATGAAGCTACAAGTAGCACATTTAAGACTTAATCAGAGAAAATATGTTTTCACTCAACACAAACTCTGGAATTCATTACCAGAGGATGTAGTAAAAGCTGTTAGTGTAGCTGGATTTAAGAGAGGTTTGGTTGAGTTCCTGGAGAAAAAGTCCATAAATCATTATTAAAAGAGGACCGGGGAAATCCACTGTTTACCACTGGGATAAAGCAGCATGGAATCTGGATACCTTTTGGGAACCTGACAGGTACTTGTGACCTGGATTGGCCACCATTGGAAAGAGGACACTGGACTTGATGGACCCTTGGTCTGACCCAGCATGGCATATGTTCTTATGCTGCCAGACCAGTCCTGACATGTGGGAAAGCATAGTTATTCACCTGTAACAGGTGTTCTCCGGGGACAGCAGGAATCAGTCCCTCACATTTGGGCAACGTCGGCGCTGATGGAGCCCTCATGCGGAGCAAATCCCCAGCTTTCAAAGAAAGCCTTTGGGAATTGCATCACGCATGCGCGGACCCCTTCCCGCCCAAGGGTGCCATCTTGCTCAGTCAAATGACATAGCTAAAAAGATGGCAAAAAGAACAAAATATAGCAGGACTTAACTCCAAGGTGAGGAGGGAGGGTCATGAGGACTAATTCCCCCTGTCCCCGGAGAACACCCGTTACAGGTGAGCAACTACGCTTTCTCCGCGAACAAGCAGGAAGTCAGTCCTCACATATGGGGGACTCCCCAGCTATAGGCTACCGAGAACCCACAGCTGAAAAATAGGCTCCCTCTACGAGAGCTGCATGCAGCCACAATAGGAATCTAACAGAGAGTGGCACCCCAGTAGCCTGACACAGAAGGGTCAGAGGGCAGGAGTTGCCTAAACCTCAAAAAGGTTATGCAGTACAGCCTGGTCGAAAGCACTGTCCTGTTGGGAACTCCCTATCCAGGCAGTAATGGGTTGCGAAAGTCTGACCCGAAGACCAGGTGGCGGCCCGGCAGATATCTGCCAGCAGAACAGAGCGGAAGTGAGCCACTGATGCTGCCATAGCCCTGACCCAGTGGGCCGTAACACGACCCTGCAATGGAAGATTGGCCACCCTGTATGCCAGGCAATACAGTCCGCTACCCAGGTGGAGAGCGTACACTTAGAGACAGGCATCCCCAGCTTACTGGGGTCATAGGATACGAAGAGCTGAGAAGCCCTTCTATGGCCTTGCGTATGCTGAATGTAGAAGGCTAACGCCCTCTTACAGTCCAGGGTATGCAGAACTGTCTTTGCCTGACTGGCATGCGGCCTGGGAAAGAAGGTAGGTAGTACTACCTCCTGGCTGAGGTGGAATGAAGAGACCACTTTCGGAAGGAACTTGGGATGTGTGCGGAGCACCACCTGATTCCTATAGAACCTTGTATAAGGCCTGTCGGACACCAGGGCCTGAAGCTCACTCCTCGCCGAGCCAACGTGAGTGCCACCAAGAAAACTACCTTCCAAGAAAGGTAGTGTAGATGGCAGGTTGCCATTGGCTCAAATGGCAGACGAGTCAGCTGCCCTAAGACCACATTCAAATCCCACTCGGTTGCCAGAGAGCAAACCGGGGACATCAGTACAAGTAGGCCTCTCAGGAACCTGGACACCAAGGATGTGCAGAAAGAGGCTTTCCTTCCACTGGAAAGTGGTGTGCAGCCAAGGCACTGAGGTGAACTCTGAAGGAGGTGGACTTAAGGCCCAAATCCGAAAGGTGGAGAAGATACTGTAGTACCACTGCAACTTGGCAGGAGAAGGTATTCACTTTCTGCTTTTCGCACCATACTCCAAACCTACGCCACTTAAAAGCATAGGTTCATTTAGTTGACTGCCTCCTTGAGGCTAGGAAAACTTCCTCCACGTTTTTCGGAAGGAGAAGTGGTGCGAGAACTACCCTTTCAGCAGCCATGCCATTAGGTTGAGGGAGCTGAGGTTGGGGTGCAGGAGAGTGCCCCCCTCTTTAGATAGGAGGTTCGGAGAGGACCCCAGGGGGATTGGGCCCTCCACCGCTAGTTGAAGCAGAAGCAGAAATCAGGGTTGCCTTGGCCATCTTGGGACTACCAGGATGACCGAGGCTTTGTCTCGGAGAATCTTGAACAGAGTTTTGGCCACCAGAGGTGTCGGAGGAAACGCATATAGGAGGCCCACAGACCATGAGATGAGAAAGGCATTGGCAGCCACCCTGTTTGGATGTGGCTGCCTGGAGCAAAACCAGGACAACTGGTGATTGTGCAGGCTCGCAAACAAATCGTGTCCGCTGTCCTCAGGTCTGAAAAAGCCATTGGGTCATTCGTGTCCAACTGCCATTCATGGGGCTGCAGAATCCTGCTTAGTCTGTCGGCTAAGTAATTTTCCTGGCCTGGCAAATAAACTGCTCTCAGATGCATGCCATGCCGGACTGCAAAGGAGCACAGATCCAGGGTTTCCTGACACAGCAGGTGGGACCCTGTGCCTCCCTGCTTGTTCACATAGAACATCGCTACTTGGTTATCTGTTTGTACCAAGACAGGCTGATGGGCCAAAGTTTGACAGAAGGCTCGTAGAACCAGGCGAATGGCACAAAGTTCCAAGAAATTGATTTGTTGTGTACTCTCGTTTGGAGACCACACACCCTGAGTGCAAAGTCCCTGGCAATGGGCTCCCCAGCCCAGCAAGGTTGCATCTTGACTCCCTTGTCAGAGGTATGGACAATATCAAACAAGCTTTCATACTAGTATTTATTGACATTTCTGCTGCTTTTGACAGTGTAAACCATAACATTCTAATCTCAAGACTTGGCCAATTAGGTATAAAAGAAGTAGCTCTCAAATGGTTTAAATCTTACATATCCGACTGTTCTCAATTTGTACAAATAGATCAAGATCCCTCTCCACCATTTCCACAAGAACAGGGAATCCCCCAAGGATCATCACTTTCTGCCCTATTATTCAACTTATATCTGCAACCGATATGCACCATCTTTAAAAGACATAATATAAATTACCACATTTATGCAGATGATATGTTGTACACCCCAATTAATACAAATGACCCTAACTATGATAACCTCTCAACCTGTCTCGCCGAAGCCGATCAGTGGCGTCGCTCAAAGAATATGAACATTAATTTTAAGAAAACTGAAATACTGTTTACATCAAGAAACCCCAATTTCGCACCTCCATCAGAAATCAAACTACATAACTTCTCCCTCCCAGTGAAGCACGAAATCAAATATTTGGGAGTCATACTTGATAAAACTCTCAGCTTCACTTCACACATTAAGAAAATAACCAGAACAATATTCTACAAACTTAGAACTATCCAACAGCTTAGACCACTTATAGAAAGTGACGACTTCCGGACCATTACTCAAATTTTAATAACACCTCACCTTGACTATTGCAATGGTATCCTTAAAGGCATAACAAAGAAATATCAAAATATTCTTCAAATGGCTCAGAATGTTGCCGCAAGAATAATTTCCAAGGCTAAATTATCCGACCACATTTCTCCCATCTTATACTCATTACATTGGCTTCCCGTTGCATGCAGGATACATTACAAAATTATACTGACTACATTCAAGTTAATTAACAACATTGCCCCATCTTACCTATCTACCCTCATCCATAGCCCCTCAGATAGTAGAGTAAGAAGAAGGAGGAATCTCAATACAGTGCAAGTGCCAGATACAATAAGAAAGAAAGCAAATAACAAGCAACAGCGCTTTCACTTACGTAGCACCTATACTATGGAACAACCTCCCTGATCAACTAAGAGAGACAAGATCTCCAAAAGTTTAGAAAGGAACTAAAAACACACTTATTCACCCAACATTACTGTCAATTCTCAGATCTAGCCTCCCACCCCCCATAGCACATTCTGCTAACTGTCTAAACAATCAAAGGCGATACTATGTTACAGGCTGTAAATACCACAGTTCTCCAAATAATCAAGATTTGTTGTTGTAATCCTCTGTAAATAATTAACTGCCTAAATAATCAAAGGTTCTTGTTATGAGCTATACATGATTGCTTTTGTTTATAACGTTCCTTGTACATAGTTGCAATGTTACATAATGTTCTATGTATTTGTTCACCAATGTTCTATGTAAACCGCCACTGATCTTGGGAAGGGGCGGTAAATAAAAGTTTTTAAATAAATAAATCTGTAGTTAGGATCCTTGTGTGTTGAGGAGCCTGGAAGGTCACCCACGCCTCCAAGTGCTTTGGTTGAAGCCATCATTCCAAGGACTATAGTAGTCTTCTGGACACTGATTCTGTCTC
Source organism: Ichthyophis bannanicus (assembly GCA_033557465.1). Lineage (NCBI taxonomy): Eukaryota > Metazoa > Chordata > Amphibia > Gymnophiona > Ichthyophiidae > Ichthyophis > Ichthyophis bannanicus. The sequence continues at coordinate 251,031,570 of CM066042.1, read as the reverse complement.
GCAGTCCGCCTGTGGCCTGCGTCCACTGCTCCCTAAGGCACAACTGAGCTGTTTGCACGTGGAGGCGGACATCTGGTGTGACATGGACTGTGGAGGCCATGTGGCAGAGTAGGCACAAGAAGTGTCTTGCTGATATTTGGGACCTGAAACTCACTTGACGTGCTAAGGCCAGGAGTCTCTGTGCCCTGTCTACTGGCAGGTAAGTCCTTGCCTGAAGGGTAACTAGTGTGGCCCCAATGAACTCTAGTTGTTGAGTGGGCATTAGGGTAGACTTGGGGTAATTGATTATAAACCCTAGATGCTGAAGCACCTAAATGGTGCGAGATGTGGCCTGTTGAACCTCCATGGCTGACGTGGCTCTGATGAGCCAGTCGTCTAGGTAGGGGAAGACAGACTCCTTGGATTCTGAGGAAGGTGGCCACCATCATCAGGCACTTTGTGAATACTCTTGGGGCGGAGGCCAGGCCGAAGGGAAGTACTCTGTACTTAGTGGTTCCCCCCCACCACAAAGCGTAGATATTGTCTGGTCTAGATGAATTAGGATGTGTGTATACGCATCCTTTAGGTCTGAGGAGCATAGCCAGTCTCCCTGGCAGAGGTAAGGCAGCAATATTCCAAGTGAAAGCATCTTGAACCTCTCCCTCACCAGGAACTTGTTTAAGTTGCGCAGGTCGAGGATGGGTCTGAGGCCTCCTGTCCTTTTTGGTACCAGAAAGTACCTGAAATAGAAGCCATGGCTCTGTAGGTGGTGGGGCACCGGTTCTACCGCCTGATTCTCGAGAAGACCTGCTAATTCCTTCAGAAGAAGGTCCCAGTGACCTGAGAGGCTCTCCTGGAAAGTAAGGAGGCGGCACCTGGGTCAAATGGAGCAGATAGCCTTGATGGACTATCTGTAGGACCCAGGTGTCTGTGGTGATGGCTGGCCAACTGTGGGCATACAGGGCAAGCCTTCCTCCTGTGCATTGCCTGTCTCCTGTGGTGAGGGGCTATGCCTTGAGAGTCAAAAGCCACTCCCAGGCTGAGCCAGAGCCCGGGGGCTTTCTGCGTACGTGGGCCATGCCCCTGTCCCTTGGCCTGTTGCCCCTGTTGGGGAGGCATAAAATGGGGGGTAGCTTCGGTAAGCAGCACCCTTCCTCAGGAAAAAGGGCTTCTTACCCGAGCCCTTCTTTTTAGAAGGGGGAGAAGTCTTCTTTGAGAGCCGTGTCCTGGTCATGTACTCGGTCTCAAGCTCAGCAACCTTTTCGGTCATGGGTTTGCCAAAGAGGTTCTCTCCCCGGCATGGGACATCGACCAACTTGTCCTGAACCCATTGCTCGAGGGCCGACGACTGTAGCCATGCTTGGCTGCGTGCACCGATGCCTGCTGCAGCTACCTGGGCCATTGCCTCGAAGCAGTCATAGGCAGCTCACGTCAAACTTCGAGCACTCACGGACTCCAGTGGACAGGCTCTTGAAGCGCTGCAAAGGTCCCTCAGAGAGACCAGCTGAGAACCTGGCGATTTCCTTCACCAGGTCTCTCAGGTGCATGCCCATGTACAGCTGGTATGCCTGGATCCGACATGTCAACATAGAACCCTGGTAGCACTTCCTGCCGAGGACGTCCAAGTTGAGGGCCTCGCTGCCAGGAGGCACCGAGGAGTGAGTCTTCTGGCTCTTAAGCCGGCGCATGGCTGATTCCACAATCATGGGGATGTGCGGCAGTTGTGCTTTTTGGAACTCAGGACTTTTGCGGACCCAATACATCGAGTCGATCCACCTGCTGATCACCGGCGCCAACGCTGGTGTCTCCCACATGCGGAGCATCAGTTGTTCCAGGATTGGAGGCACTGGTACAGTAAGGGCCTCCTGTGGGGGAGAGTCATACTGGAGGATCTCGAGCTCTTCGACTCGAGGATCCTCCTCGGACTATGCAGGGAACGCCAAAGCCTTTGACATGTCTTACAAAGTCCAAGAACCTAGTGTCTTCTGGGGGGGGGGGGGGGGGGACCTTCTCAGATGCCGGGGAATCAGACTGGATGTCCCTGTGCCAGCAGGTGTCCGGGGACTCTTCTTCCTCAGTCTCCTAGCCCGATGCCTCCAAAGAGTGGCTCCGGCCTCCCCGATGCCGGTGGAACCAGCGGCGACGACCTCGGTCCCGAACGGGAAGTCGAGGGAGATCTCGGCCGAGGATCGACTCAAGTACGCATGGTCTCGAGGATCGGCTCGGCCTCCGGGGTCGACGTGGACGTCGGTGGCCCGGTGGTCGGGGCGGAAGGACCAGTGAGACCGGCTATTAGCACCCGCTGCTGATCCATGAAGGCAGACATACTGCACTCCAAGGCCACCATTCTGAGACCGTGCTCAGAAGACTCCGCAGCCACCGGGTCGTGTCCCGACACCATCAGGCCCGACGCGGGTTCTCCCAGAGGAGAGTCCTCAACAAGGACAGTTGTTACCTGCCTCGGCTGCTCCGTATCCCATCAAGGGAACTTCGCTGGATGCTCCATCTCCGAGGATCCAGGCTGGCGCTCCGCGACTGGTCCCGGGAGGAACCAGGCCATTCAGAGCCATCCAAAGACGCCGCCTTCGAGGATTTTTTTCTTCCTTCGATGTTCCCGCGAGGGAGACCTCCCTCTCCGAGGAATCTCTATGATGCTCTGGCTCAGAGTGTTCCCGAGACGTAGAGGCCTCAGACTAGGTCCGGGCCCGCGAAGGTATGGACTCAGCAAAAATCCTATCATGCTGCTGCTGGCAGCTTCTCAGGGCCTTCGAGGACATTTTCCTACATGGGCCACAGACCTTCGGGTCGTGGTCAGGCCAGAGGCACCAGAGACAGCAGTCATGAGTATTGGTGAGGGACATTAATTTTGTACACCGATCACATTTCTCAAACCTGCTGGCAGCCATCGGGGGAAAAAGGGCCCCTGCGAGGTCGAAGACCCGGGCTGCCAATGAAAAAGAAAAAGAGCACAAATACTAGTCACGAAGGACAAAAACCGAAAAATCAAACCGGACTCGATACCGGTGCGCCAAGCCGAAGGCAGGAAGGGGAACTGTTGTCGAACCGGAGGAAAAGATGAAACTTTTAAATATTTTAAACACTTTTTTCACAGTGACAACTGGACTACGTCCGAAGGGCTCCGCGGAAAAAAGGAGACTGAGCAAGATGGCACCCTTGGGCGGGAAGGGGACCGCGCATGCGTGATGCAATTCCCAAAGGCTTTCTTAGAAAACTGGGGATTTGCTCCACACGAGGTCTCCGTCGGCGCTGATGTCACCCATATGTGAGAACTGACTTCCTGCTTGTTCCCGGAGAAGTACCTAAACCGTACTAACTCAGGCGAAAAGTCAGTCAGGGTGATTTGGAAAACTCTTGCTTCAAGAACAGCATCCTCTATGCTGGAGCATCATGGTGCTAGTGCTTGTAGAAGGTATAGAAGACCACAGTGCTTCTCTGCAGATATCCCCCACCCCCAGAGGGAATCACTCTGGTAAAATGCACTCTTGCCAATATATACCAACTCAATTGCTTATTTCATCTATCCTGAAACCAAGGCCTTGGAAGTCGCCTCTCATGTTGGCCGGAGAAGAGGACAAACATATCCAACTTCTTAAATGGACTGGACATTTTGAGGTATCGCAATGTCCTGTCTATAGAGAAGATGAAGACCCTCTTCCCCTTGCCAAGAATCTTACCTTTTAAAGGATGAAAGAAAAATTGCTTTCAGAAGAAACTACTTTCATTTAAGGAGAGCACTGCATAAATGGTGACCTCTTCCAAGAACACCAAGTTTGATTTCCTACAAAACCGAGCCTGCAACTCTGAATCCATCTGGTGGAACAAATGGCCGCAAGGAAAATGCAGTCTTCAACATCAGGTCTTTAAATGACACACACCTCAAAGTTTCGAGCAGAGCAGACACCTTTGCTGGAGATGGAACTTTCTCTGCTTGATGCCTATGACTTCCACTTTATTTCTTACGACCCCATAATGTAACAAAAACAGAGCTATTATATTAAACTTGTGCACTGCAGAAGTGAGGAAAATAAACTTGTGAGGAAACTTGTATGAAGTGAGGAAAATAAAAGGCCTTGAAGGGCTGAAATGTCAATGTGAATGAGTGATTGCTAGCCCTACTGATAAGCCTGTAAGAGTTGCCAGCATAGTAACCATTTTCTGTGTTCCGGGTCCCAGGCAGATTAGGGGCCAGAGAGGCAACTCACAGCTCCACGATGTGGGAACCTTCCCTCCTTGACCCTGGGATCTACTGCTTAACTAGACCTTTCCTTTTCTCAGTATTCCTTGTTTTTCACATAGCAAAAAGGGTATATAGGGCTGCTGAAGCCAAGTTTAGATTGTAAACCATTCAGATGCCAGTGCAACTAAAGTAATGAAAACATAAGAACATAAAGTTTAAATTAGACTTACCTGCTAATTGTAGTTCCTGGAGGAACTCCAGTCTAGTCCCGGAAACTCTGGGGTTGTGATCCTCTTCCAGCAGCTTGGAGACTGATCAACGTCATTCTTTGATGACACTGGTATAAGGACTCAGGCACCGCCTCCTCACTCCAGTAACCTATTGACAAAGCAGACTCACAGGAGCAACAATTAAGTAATGAAAACACATGTACACAGCAACTGTAAACTAAGTATATGAACCCTGAACCATCGGAACAATGCCGTAATATAATCATGACCTTGAAATTCACCTACGAAGGCCCTCGCTTCCTCTTTTGGAAGAAAGCTGAGCTAAACAAATATTCCCCACTATTTACATTTCCCCACCTGAATTCGAAGCTATGGCATCTACTGCCTTCTCTTACCTGTAACTTCTCCAGATTCAGGCTCCAATTCTTACAAAGAACCGGGATGGGATCCGGGACTAGACTGGAGTTCCTCCAGGAACTACAATTAGCAGGTAAGTCTAATTTAAACTTCCTTATCGTCCCTTCAGTCTAGTCCCGGAAACTCTGGGGATGTAACAGAGCAGTAAAAGAACTCAACGGGCGGGACCTGCTAGACCAGCCTGAAGCACTGCTGTTCCAACACAGGTATCCCTACTCGCCTGAATATCCAGACGATAATGCTTGGCAAACGAATTTAGGGACGACCATGTCGCTGCCTTACAAATTTCCACCGGAGGCACAGATTTGTACTCAGCCCAAGACGCGGCCTGCGCCCTTAATCCTTCAGGGACCACCTTTCCCTTCAGCAAGTATGCCGACGCAATCGCCGCTTTTATCCATCTGGCAATTGATGCTTTAGATGCTGCCTCCCCTTTGTGAGGACCCCCGAACACCACAAACAGCCTATATGACCTTCTGAACTCCTCTGTTCTACTGAGGTACTGCTTCAAAGCCCTCCGGACGTCTAGCCGATGCAACTGTCGTTCCGAGGACTCCTGCGAATCTGCACGGAATACTGGTAGGGACACTACCTGATTCAGATGAAAAGGAGACAGCACCTTCAGCAAAAATGCCGGCACCAGCCTCAACACCACCTTTGACTCAAAAAAGGACAGAAAAGGCTCCTTACAGCGCCTGTAACTCTGAAATTCTCCTTGCCAAAGCAATAGCCACTAACACCACCACCTTTAACATCAAATCCTTCAAAGTTGCCTTAGCCAAAGGCTCAAAATGTTGCTTTCCTAACACTTCCAAAACCAATTGCAGATCCCACGTAGGCACTAGATGTCTGCACGGAGGCCTTAAGAGACTTACTGCCTTCAAAAACCTCTTAATATCAGGATGAACTCCCAGTGCTTGTCCTTTAACCTTTCCTCTAACAGGAAAGCGCCGCCACCTGCACCCGTGGGGAGGCGGCCGCTAACCCTTTTTGAAAACCATCCTGCAAAAACGCTAAAATTTGCGGCATCGATGCTCGCAACGCCTCACAATTCCTGTCACCACACCAAGCTTCAAAAATACACCACACTCTAATATACGCTAGTGACGTAGATCTTCTACGAGCACCCAGTAAAGTGGACACCACCGCCTCCGAGTAGCCCTTAGCTCTTAACCTTGCCCTTTCAAGAGCCATGCCGTAAGCGAGAACAGAGCTACCTGAGGCATGAACAATGGTCCCTGTATTAGCAGGTCTTGCCTGACTGGCAGCCGCCAAGGCTTCTCTACTACCAGCCTCCTGAGATCCGCATACCAGGTCCTTCTCGGCCAGTCTGGAGCGATCAAAATCACTAATCTTTTAAGTATTCAAAAAAAGAGAGACCCCCAAATTTAACCTCACTCTCTCTAAAATTCTTAATTGCTCCTCTAGTGAGCCGGAACTCCGGCGCACATCCTCCTAGCAGCTTGGAGACTGATCTAAACTGGAGTGAGGAGGCGGTGCCCGAGTCCTTATACCAGTGTCAAAGAATGACATTGATCAGTCTCCAAGCTGCTGGAAGAGGATCACAACCCCAGAGTTTCCAGGACTAGACTGGAGGGACGATAAGGAATTATCCTTTTACTTGTAAGTTAAAGACAGACATAAAATTACAAAGCAAAACACAGCTGGTAAGATAATAAAAGGGGAGAAGAAACTGGACTGATGCCTTGGAGTAACAGATCACCACTGTCAAAAGTAGCTATTAATAGCAGAAAGAGGAAAGGGGATACCCTACAGTACTACGCCCTCCCTTACAGGGACGTAAGAAAACAATGCACAGTGGACAAGTCTGCACTGACATACTATCAGTGTGCTCCCTTGCAAGTGTTACAATAAAATCTATTATATAAGCTTATTCTTTGGCTCCAAATGTATTAACACATACGTGGTTAGCATTATAGCTTTCCCTACATCTTCGACACCAAATAGAAATCTCAGGGTAGAACTTCCTGTCTGAAAGGAGGACAAATGTGTTTCACTTCCTCGAGAAGCCAAACTTTATCTGGGCGTTAAGCCAAAGTCAACCTCTACACAGATAAAGGCTGCCACCTCCATCTTGGAAAGGGAAGGCAGTTCAGCGTCAGACCTTTGTCCAACCCCTTCTGCAGAAAGGCCAGAACTTCTGACATCAACACACTTCCAGGAGTGGACTGCGACTTCCTGACACCATGCTTCAAACCGTCAGACTAATCAGAGAAAATATTTTTTTTCACTCAGCATGTAACCAAACTCTGGAATTCATTACCAGAGGATGTAGTACAAGCTGTTAATGTAGCTGGGTTCAAAACAGGTTTGGATGAGTACTGGATGAAAAGTCCATAAACATTATTAAAGAGGACTGGGCAAATCCATTGCTTACCCCTGGGACAAGCAGCTTGGAAAACGTATACCTTTGGGAACCAGACAGATACTTGGAGATCTGGAATGGCCACTGTTGGAAACAGGATACTGGGCTTAATGGACCCTTGGTCTGACCCAGTATGGCATTTCTTATGTACTCCAATGTATGCCAAATATGAAGTCGTCCACACTTTCAACAGTGTCCATCACTGTTGCAGCATAAGCTTTCCTCAACCTATTCAAGAAATATGTCATAAAAGTCGCGTCCTCCATAAGATCAGGGCCCTAACATCTGGATGGGGCAGAAGCTCCCTGGCACCAGCCTTATCAAGTGCGTATACCATGGTCTTCTAGGTCAATCTGGAGCTACCACTACTACCAGGAATGGGTAATCCACAATCCACTTTATTTATTTATATGCTGCCTCTTCCAGAGATCACATGTGGTTTACAGTAAACAACAAGATCAATTATATGTAACAGTTCAACTATGAACAATGAACAATACACTTGGGATTGCATTTGTAGTCCAATTGTGAGCTATTTATAATGAATGAATGTTTGTGCCTTCAATATAGGAGTGTAGAGAGTGTTTTGTTTTTATATATAGAGTGTGCACTATTGCATAGACCCTTTCTATCAAGGAATACAGCACGAATACATTCAGCGATTTCTCCAATGGTCATGCCTGAGTAAGGGTATCTATCCTTCTCAATCCCAGTTCTTTTCTGCAACTGAAGCAGCTTCCTAGCTTGGTATTCTTTAGCAACTCCCCTCTGGTCAGAAATTCTTCTAAAAGGCTTCTTAAATTTGCTTCCATTCACTTGGATCCAAGATAGTCCTACTGAGAAAATCTGCCAGAATGTTTTCCTGCTATGTGAATTGCGGACAGGACTTGAACCCTCTTCTCTGCATAGGCGAATAGCCATGTTGTCTTTTGGGCGATCTGCAGGCTCCTCCTGATTTGTTAAAGCGTAGTTACTCACCTGTAACAGGTGTTCTCCAGGAGCAGCAGGAACCAGTCCTCACATATGGGTGACGTCGGCGCCGACGGAGCCCTCGCAGAGCAATTTTCCCCAGCTTTCAAAAGAAAGCCTTTGGGAATTGCAGCGCGCATGCGCGGTCCTCTTCCCGCCCAAGGGTGCCATCTTGCTCAGTCAGATGACATAGCTAAAAGACAGCAAAAAAAAGAAAGCATAGAACTGCAACTCCAAGGGGAGGAGGGAGGGTTGTGAGGACTGATTCCTGCTGCTCCTGGAGAACACCTGTTACAGGTGAGTAACTACGCTTTCTCCAGGACCAAGCAGGAAGTCAGTCCTCACATATGGGACTCCCAAGCTTAAGGCTACCGGAGACCCTAAGCACAAAAAGGAGCTCCCTCAAGCTCAGTAGCCCAGAAGGAAGGAATCTTCTCTGAATACGTCTCCAACCGGTAGCCCAACATCCGGGATGGAGGGTAGGAGTTGCCTATACCTCGAAGAGGCTACGGAGGACTGCCTGTCCGAAAGCACTGTCCCTGCGGGACTCCCTCTCCAGGCAGTAATGGGCCGCAAAAGTCTGGCTTGAAGACCAAGTAGCGGCCCGGCAGATGTCTGCCAATGGAACAGAGCGGAGGTAAGCCACTGATGTAGCCTTCGCCCGAACACGATGGGCCGTGACTCGACTTTCCAACGAGAGGCCGGCTGCCTCGTAAGCCCAAGCGATACAGTCAGCAATTCAGATGGACAGAGTACGCTTGGAGACAGGGAGCCCCAACTTATTGGGGTCATAAGAGACGAAGAGCTGAACAGCCCTTCTGTGCTCCCGCGTACGGTCAAGGTAGAAGGTTAATGCCCTTCTACAGTCCAGGGTATGCAGGACCATTTCAGCTCGGTTGGAGTGTGGCCTGGGAAAGTAGGTCGGAAGCACCACCTCCTGGTTGATGTGAAAAGGGGAAACCACTTTGGGAAGAAACTTAGGGTGAGTCCGTAGGACTACCCGGTTCTTGTAGAACCTAGTGTAAGGAGGATCAGACACCAGGGCCTGCAGCTCACTAAAGCGTCTAGCAGAAGTGAGGGCCACCAAAAACAAGGTTTTCCAAGAAAGAAAACGAAGAGGACAGGTAGCCAAAGGTTCAAAAGGCGGACAGGTAATCCGCTGTAAAACCATATTGAGATCCCAGTCCGGGGCTGGTGGGCGCAAAGGTGGTTTAAGGAGAAGGCGGCCTCTGAGAAAACGAGCCACCAGAGGGTAGCTAGAAAGAGGTCTGCCATCCACCGGCATGTGATGCGCAGAAAGAGCACTGAGGTGGACCTTGACCGAGTTGGACTTAAGTCCAAGATTGGAGAGGGAAAGCAAGAACTGCAAGACCACTGATGCTGAACAGGAGAAGGGATCTTGAGACTGCTGAGCACACCAGACGGAGAACCGATGCCACTTAAGAGCGTAGGACTTCTGGGTGGAGGGCCGCCTGGAGGCCAAGACGACCTCCTCCACCTCTGGAGAAAGGTGGAGGGGAGCAAGGACTACCCTTTCAGCAGCCAGGCCATCAGATGAAGGGACCGGAGGTTGGGGTGCAGGAGAGTCCCCTGATCCTGTGACAGGAGGTCGGGCTGAAACCCCAGAGGAAGAGGGGTGTCCACCGCCAGCTGCATTAGAAGTGGGAACCAAGGTTGTCTCGGCCACCGGGGAGCCACTAGGATCACCGAGGCTTTGTCTCTGAGAACTTTGAAGAGTGTCCGAGACACCAGCGGCATGGGAGGAAAGGCATATAAGAGGCCTGTGGACCATGGAATTAGAAAAGCATCCGCCGCTACTCTGAGAGGATGCGGTTGTCGAGAGCAGAATCTGGGAAGTTGCCGGTTCAGAGGACTGGCAAACAGATCCATGGTGGGGAGGCCCCACTTGAGAAAGATCCGCTGAACCACCATCGGATCCAGCCTCCACTCGTGTGGCTGGAGGATCCTGCTTAGCTTGTCGGCCAGGTAATTTTCTTGACCTGGGAGATAGACAGCTTTGAGGATGATGCCGTGGTGGACTGCCCAAGAGCATAGTTTTTGTGCCTCCTGACAGAGATGGAAGGAGCCTGTTCCGCCTTGTTTGTTCACGTAGAACATTGCAACCTGATTGTCTGTATCAGCACAGACTGGTGAGAAACCAGGTGAGAGAATGCTTTGAGCGCTAGGCGGATGGCTCTGAGCTCCAGGAAGTTTATCTGCTGAGCAGACTCCCAAGGAGTCCAGAGGCCTTGAGTACATGTCCCTTGGCAATGTGCTCCCCAACCCAGGAGAGCAGCATCGGTCGTCAGGACCTGAGAATGCGTAGGGGGCTGAAAAGTCACTCCTAGTACTAGGTTTGGCAGATGAAGCCACCATTGTAGAGAAGAGACCAGCTGGTCGGAGATCTGTACGGAGTCCGCTAGGCTCCCAGTGGCCTGATACCATTGTGTGCGAAGGCACCATTGAGCAGGTCGCATGTTCAGGCGGGCATTGGGGGTCACGTGGACCGTGGAAGCCATATGGCCGAGCAGTCTCAGAAATTGCCTGGCCGAGACCAGGGCATTGCTGTGAAAGTGGCTGGCGAGATCCATGAGCCGCTTGGCCCTGTCCAGAGAGAGGAAGGCCCGCGCCTGAAGAGTGTCCAACCAGGCGCCGATGAATTCGAGATTTTGAGAGGGGAGCAAAGTGGACTTTGCGAAGTTTATGACAAATCCCAAGTCCTGGAGTAGAGTCACAGTGCGATGAGTGGCCTCTTGGGAAGACTGGGCTCTGATGAGCCAGTCGTCCAGGTATGGGAACACAAAAAGGCCTTGAAGTCTTAGATAGGCCGCCACCACTGCCAGGCATTTGGTGAACACCCTGGGGGCGGAGGATAGGCCAAAGGGCAGTACTCTGTACTGGTAATGATTTCCTCCCACAACAAACCTGAGATATTGTCTGTGGTCTGGATGAATAAGGATATATGAGTATACGCATCCTTTAGATCCAAGGAGCATAGCCAGTCGCCCTGCTGGAGGTAGGGCAGCAGGATTCCAAGGGTAAGCATCTTGAACTTTTCCTTTGCAAGGAACTTGAGGTTTCGCAAGTCCAGGATGGGTCTGAGGCCTCCTGTTCTTTTTGGTATCAGAAAGTACCTGGAGTAAAACCCTTGACCCTTCAGGTGGTGGGGCACCGGTTCCACAGCCTGTTCCTGAAGGAGACTTGCTAACTCCTGAAGGAGTAAGTCCTTGTGCAGAGGGAGTCTCGGAGGCTCCCCTGGAAAGTAGGAGGGAGGTACCTGGTGAAAGTGAAGAAGATAGCCCTTCCGAACTATGTGAAGTACCCAGGTATCTGTGGTGATGTTGGACCACCTTTGGGCAAAGTGGACCAGCCGACCTCCTGTGCTGAGAGAAACCAGCTGAGGGGGAGAGGCTATGCTGATGAAGTCAAAAACCCCCACCCTGCTGAGCAGGGGCCGGTGGTGCAGGCTTGGGGGCTTGCTGCCTACGGGACCCATTACCCCATCCCTTGGCCTGCTTACCCTGTGGGGTAGCAGCTGAGGCCTGATACTGAGGGTAGTATTTATAGGCAGCCGCCTTCCTCGGGTAAAAGGGCTTTTTCCCCGAGCCCTTCTTTTGAGAAGGGGCAGAGGTCTTCCTTGAGAGACGAGTCCTGGTGAGAGTCTCGGTCTCGATCTGTGCAGCCTTCTCATCCATGGGCTTGCCAAAAAGGTTTTCACCTCTGCAGGGGACATCGACCAACTTGTCCTGCACCCATGGCTCGAGGTCGGACGTCTGAAGCCAAGCCTGGCAGCGTCCACTGATGCCGGCTGCGGCTACTCGAGCCGATGCCTCAAAACCATCATAGGCTGCTCGAGAGATAAACTTTGAGCACTCCCGAATCCCAGTTGACAAGGTTTGGAACCTCTGCAAAGGTTCGTCGGAGAGACCAGCAGAGAACCCGGCTATTTCCTTAGCCAGGTCCCGGAGATACATACCCATGTAGAGCTGGTAGGTCTGGACTCGACAAGCAAGCATAGAGCCCTGGAAACACTTCCTACCGAGGGCATCCAGGCTTCGGGCCTCCCTACCGGGGGGCACCGAGGAGTGCATTTTTTGATTCTTAAGTCTATGCATGGCCGATTCCACCACCATGGAATGGTGCGGTAGTTGTGCCTTTTGGAAGCCGGGGCTCTTGCGGACTCGATAAATGGAATCGACCTGCTTGCTTAACACCGGCGACGACGCCGGGCTCTCCCACATGTGGAAGAGAAGTCGTTCCAGCATCGGAGGAACCGGTACAATAAAGGCCTCCTTCGGGGGAGAGTCATATTGGAGGGCATCGAGTTCGACTCGAGGCTCCTCCTCGGGATCTGCGGGGAAGGCCAAGGCCTTGGCCATATCCCGCACGAAGTCCGAGAACCGGGTATCCTCCGTGGGGGGGACCGTCTCCGAGGTTCGGACTCAGGGGAGTCCGATGGGACACACCGAGTCCGAAAGGAACCAGGTGACTCTTCGTCCTCGGATTCCCAGGCCGACTCCGGTCGGGCGGGCATCGATGCCACTCGCCCCGACGCCGAGGGAGTCGGCGTCGACGACCTCGGTCCCGAACGGGAGGCCAAAGGAGACCGTGACCGAGGATCGACTCGAGCCCTCATGGATGCGAGGATCGGCTCGGTCTCTGGGGTCGACTTGGAGGTCGACGTCCCGGCGGTCAGGGCAGAAGCACCGGCGAGGCCAGCGATCAATGCCCGCTGCTGGTCCATGAAGGCAGTCAGACTGCTCTCCAAGGCCGTCAACCTGAGTCCGAGCTCAGGAGACCCAGCAGCCCCCGACTCGGGCCCCAACGGCGTCGGCTCCTTCGGAGGCGAGTCTACGAGGACAACAGTACTCACGTGAGCGGGCAAGTCCATCTCGAGACGAGGATGTTTGGAAGGCCTCTCCACCTCAGAGGACCCGGGACGGGAATCGGGGCTATGCGACCTGGCCCTCGAGGAACCAGGAGCGTCCACCGATCCTGCCCTCGCGGGTTTCTTCTTCCGATGATGTTCCCGGGTAGGAGACCCCCTTTCAGAGGAACTTCGACGATGCTCAGGACCAGAGTCCCGAGACGTCGAAGCCTCTGACGAGGTCCGAGCCCGGCCGGAGTCAGAGAAGATACGTTCCCGCTGATGCTGCCGACTCATCGCTTTTGAGGACATTTTGCCACACGGACCACAGATCATTGGGTCATGATCGGGTCCGAGGCAGCGGAGGCAGAAGTCGTGTGTGTCTGTAAGAGACATGAGTTTCTTACAGAGGTCACACTTTTTAAACCCGCTGGCAGCCATCGGGGGAAAAAGGGCCCCTGCGAGGTCAAAAGACTGGGCTGCCAGTGAAAAAGTAAAAAGGCGCGAAATCTGTCACGAAGGAAAAAAAAAACGAAAAATAAAGAACGGACTCGCAACCGGCGTCGCGGGTCCGGGCAGGAAAAGAACCGGCGTCGAAACCGAGAGAAAAAAGAGAAATAAAATCAACTTTTCTGCGGGGATTCACAAACAATGTCTGTAGGGCTCTGCGGAAAAAAGAAGACTGAGCAAGATGGCACCCTTGGGCGGGAAGAGGACCACGCATGCGCGCTGCAATTCCCAAAGGCTTTCTTTGAAAGCTGGGGAAAATTGCTCCGCGAGGGCTCCGTCGGCGCCGACGTTACCCATATGTGAGGACTGACTTCCTGCTTGGTCCTGGAGAACATATACTACTGCTATTGCGCTGTCACAGAGCACATGCACTACTGCCGCCTTCATCTAGGATAGGAAGACTAGTAGAACACAAATGGCCAAACTTTCATTCTTAACCAATGAGTCACCTGGTACTGGCAGTGCACTCCCCATCCAAAGCAGCTCACATTTGATGTTATCATGATTCAGTTATTGACCTCCAGATCCAAACCCTTCTACAAACTGTCCACCATCAGGATCTCCTTGACCTCTTGCAAGACTAGAGTCGGAAGCAATTATTGGGTTACTGGAGTTGGAAAAAATGTACCGGGCTCAATGTAAATGGATTCAAAAAAGTAGAAAAGTATGACTGCTCATTGAAACTGACTATAGAAGTGGAAGAAGTCATCCCTGCTTATCCAGAGGTTATTAGTGATGTAGATAGAACTGTAACAATGCCACCCACCCAAGTCAGTGTTGAAAGACTTTTCTGCACAGAAAATAATCAAATCAGATTTAAGGGCTTTTATGAAGGAAGATCTAGCAAAAGCAATTCTGTTTCTAACAAATTGTTTGTAAATTTTGGATTTGGATTTTTGATTTAACACCATTTCTATAGATACAATGTTTAATAAATTTTGAAGGGATAAACTTTTCTAGCTTTTACAATATCATTTTTATTTCATCTAATGTAATCTTTCATGTTCCATACATTAAAATTTTATATTCAATGTTTTAATCTCAAAAAGGAAGGATTATATACCTAATTGAGTTTCTCTCTTTTAAAATGGACATTTTTATGACCTTCCTGTAAGGCTTCTTAGCTTCTTTTTTAATTTAAGTTTTGTCTTATCTTTAATGTTACTCAATCATGTTTGTAGCTTTTTTAATAAATATAAAAAGCCAACACGGCATAGTTATAGCCTTTAAACCCAAACTACGGGTTTGTGTGGGGGGTTTTTTTGTTTTTTTAAGTGTCGTGACTCCTGCCGACCCAGCAGCCCCTGGGTTTTCTTGGCAAGGTATGACCAGAAATAGATTGCCAGGCCTTTTCTTCAGAGACAACGGACGGTAAAGAGTAGTTACTCACCTGTAAGAGGTGTTCTCCGGGAGCAGCAGGAATCAGTCTTCACATATGGGTGACGTCGGCGCTGACGGAGCCCTCGTGCAGAGCATTTCCCCAGCTTTCAAG
This sequence comes from Ichthyophis bannanicus, assembly GCA_033557465.1. Lineage (NCBI taxonomy): Eukaryota > Metazoa > Chordata > Amphibia > Gymnophiona > Ichthyophiidae > Ichthyophis > Ichthyophis bannanicus. The sequence continues at coordinate 251,016,522 of CM066042.1, read as the reverse complement.
GAAAGCTTTTGGGAATGCAGCGCGCATGTGCAGTCCCCTTCCCACCCAAGGGTGCCATCTTGCTCAGTCTGATGACATAGCTAAAAGACAGCAAAAAATCAAAATGAATGATGACTGCAGCTCCAGGGGAGGAGGGAGGGTCATGAGGACTGATTCCTGCTGCTCCTGGAGAACACCTGTTACAGGTGAGTAACTACTCTTTCTCCAGGACCAAGCAGGAAGTCAGTCCACACATATGGGACTCCCCAGCTCTAGGCTACCGGAAACCCAAAGCTGAAAAAATGGCTACCTCTCAAGAGCCTCAGCATCCGTGATAAGAATATCCTCTGAGAACGCCCCCGTACGGTAGCCCAACACAAGGGCCGGAGAGTAGGAGTTGCCTAAACCTCAGAGATTACGGAGTACCGCCTGTCCGAAAGCACTGTCCCTACGGGACACACTCTCCAGGCAGTAATGGGCTGCAAAAGTCTGCAGCCTGGCAGATGTCTACCAATGGAACAGAGCGGAGATGAGCTACTGACACGGCTTTCGCCCTGACATGGTAGGCCGTGACTCGACCCAGCAAGGGAAGATCGGCTGCCTTATACGCCCAGGCGATACAATGTATGCTTGGAGACAGGTAACCCCTTCTTATTAGGTCAAAGGAGACGCAGAGCTGAGTAGCCCTTCGATGCCCCCGCGTACGTTCTAGGTAAAAGGACAACGCCCTCCTACAGGCCAGGGTATGCAAGACTGTCTCAGCCCAGCTGGAATGTGGCCTGGGAAAAAAGGTCAGAAGAACCACCTCCTGGTTGAGGTGGAAAGAGATCACTTTTGGAAGGAACTTGGGATGGGTCTGCAGGACCACCCTGTTCTTATAGAACCGCGTGTACGGTCTATCAGAAACTAGAGCTTGTAGTTCACTCACACGTCTGGCCGAGGTAAGAACCACCAGGAATAGCGCTTTCCAAGAGAGCAAGTAAGTTGCTGCAAGACCACGTTCAAATCCCACTCAGTCGCCGGTGGATGAATCGGAGGCTTGAGAAGAAGCAAACCTCTGAGAAATTGGGACACCAAGGGGTGAACTGACAGACTGTCCCTCCACCGGTGAGTGGTGCTCTGATAAAGCACCGAGATGGACCCGAACAGACTTAAACTTTAGGCCTATGTCTGAAAAGTGAAGTAGATACTGCAGTACTACTGGCACAAGGCAAGAGAAAGGGTTTTCATTGTGCTGAGCACACCATACTGTAAACCTACGCCACTTGAGGGCATAGGATTTTCTGGTGGACTGTCTCCTGGAGGTTAATACTCCTACCTAAAGAGGTGGAAGAGGTGGTAAGGGAGCTAGGACTACCCTTTCAGCAGCTAGGCCATCAAATTGAGGGACTTGAGATGGGGTGCAGAAGGGAACCCTGCTCTTGAGACAGGAGATTATGTTGCAACCCCAGAGGGAATGGAGTTTCCACCGCCAACTGGAGCAGAAGTGGAAATCAGGGCTGCCTCGGCCATCTGGGGGCTATCAGAATCACCAAGGCCTTGTCTCTAAGAATCTTGAACAGAGTTCAGGCCACTAGGGGCGCGGGAGGAAACACATACAGGAGGCCCGTAGACCAAGAGATCAGAAACGCATCTGCTGCCATCCTCAAGGGATGCTGCTGTCTGGAGAAGAACCTGGGCAGCCTACAGTTCAGTGGGCTGGCAAAGAGATCGATGGATGGAAGCCCCCAGCGGAGGAAGATCTGCTGGAGCACCCCTGGATTCAACTGCCATTCATGAGGCTGAAGAATTCTGCTTAACTTGTCTGCTAGGAAGTTCTCCTGACCAGGTAGATAAACTGCTTTGAGAAACATGCCCTGTTTGACTGCAAAGGAGCAAAGGGCCATCGCCTCCTGACATAGGGGCCTGGACCATGTGCTCCCTTGTTTGTTCACATAGAACATTGCCACCTGATTGTCTGTCTGAACTAGGACAGACTGGTGAGAGAGGGCATGAGAAAAAGCTTGCAGAGCTAAGCGGATATAGCTCGCAGCTCCAAAAGATTGATTTGCTGTGTGACCTCTTGGGGAGACAACAGGCCTTGAGTGCTGGTGCTCTGGCAATGTGCACCCCAGCCCTTTTAAGGAAGCATCGGTCGTCAGCACCCTTGTGTGTGCTGGGGACTGAAAAGGTACCCCCCTCAGGTTTGGGAGATGCAGCCACCACTGCAAGGAGTCTAAAAGTGGTTTGGACACCTTTATTTTGTCTCTGAGGTCGCCTGTGGCTTGCGTCCACTGATCTCTGAGGCACCATTGAGCAGCCCTGCATGTGCAGACGGGCATTCGTAGTCACATGTACCGTGGATGCCATGTGGCCCAGGAGCCGCAGGTAGTGCTTGGCGGAGACATGAGAATTGCTTTGGAACTGATTGGCCAAGTCCATCAGTCTGTGGGCCCTGTCTTCGGGAAAGTAGGTTCTTGCCTGAAGGGTGTCCAATCTTGCCCCTATAAACTCTAGGTTCTGAGAGGGGTGCAAAGTGGACTTTGCGTAGTTTATGACAAAGCCCAGATGCTGAAGAAGAGAGACAGTGCGAAGAGTGGCTTGTTGTGCCTCCTGGAGAGACTGGCCCCTGATAAGCCAGTCGTCTAGGTATGGGAAGACAAAAATTCCCTGATTCCTGAGATAAGCCGCCACCACCGCCAGGCATTTGGTGAAAACCCTGGGGGCAGAGGTTAGGCCAAAGGGCAGTACCCTGTACTGAAAATGGTTTCCTCCCACCACAAATCTGAGATATCGTCTGTGGTCTGGATGAATGAGGATGTGAGTATAAGCATCCTTTAGGTCTAAGGAGCATAGCCAGTCTCCCTGCTGGAGGTAGGGCAGCAGTATCCCAAGGGTAAGCATCTTGAACTTTTCCCTCTCCAGAAACTTTTTTAGGTTTCGCAAGTCCAGGATAGGCCGGAGGCCTCCTATCCATTTTGGTACCAGAAAGTACCTGGAGTAGAAGCCTTGCCCTTCCAGGTGGTGAGGCTCCGGTTCCACCACCTATTCCTTTAGAAGACTTGCCAACTCCTGAAGGAGGAGGTTCCTGTGTAGAGGGAGTTTTGGAGGTTCCCCTGGATAGTAGGAGGGGGGTAACTGGTGGAAGTGGAGCATATAGCCCTTTTGGACTATGCTCAGTACCCAGGTATCCCCTGTGATGGCTGGCCACCTGTAGGTGTACAGGGTCAGCCGACCCCCTGTGCTGAGTGGGTCCACCGGCGGAGGAGAGGCTATGCTGTGGAAGTCGAAACCCCGCTCCCTGCTGTGCAGGAGCTGGCGGCTTGGGGGTCTTCTGCCTATGGGGCCCATGTCCCTGCCCCTATTGGGGAGCTGGAGAGGCCTGATACTGAGGGTAGGATTTGTAGGCAGCACCCTCCCTCGGGAAAAAGGGCTTTTTTCCCCCGAGCCCTTCTTTTTTTGAGAAGGGGCAGAAGTCTTCCTGGACAGCCTTGTCCTGGTGAGAGTCTCAAGTCTCTATTTCTGCAGCCTTTTCAGTCATGGGCTTACTGAATAGGTTGTCACCTCTGTGGGGGACATTGACCAACTTGTCCTGCATCCATGACTCCAGGTCTGATGACTGTAGCCAGGCCTGACGGTGTGCACAGATGCCGGCCGTGGCTACCAGGGCTGAAGCCTCAAAGCCATCATAGGCTGCTCGAGAGAAACTTTGAGCACACTCGGATCCCCATTGACAATGCTTTGAACCTCTGCAAGGGTTCCTCAGAGAGGCCAGCTGAGAACCTGGCAATCTCCTTTGCCAGGTCCCTTAATTACACGCCGATGTACAGCTGGCAAGTCTGGACATGGCAAGATAGCACAGAGCCTTGGAAGCACTTCCTACCGAGGGCATCCAGCTTCCAGGCCTCCCGGCCGGGGGGGCACCAAGGAGTGCATCTTCTGACTCTTCAGGCGATGCATGGTCAATTCCACAACCATGGAATTGTGCGGTATCTGCACCTTCTGGAACCCAGGGCTCTTACGGACTCGATAAATGGAATCGTCCCATTTGCTAAGAACCGGCGCCGAGGCCGGTGCCTCCCACATACGGAAGAGCAGCCGTTCCAGTATCGGAGCAACCAGTACAGTAAAGGCTTCCTTTGGAGGAAAATCATACTGGAGGGCATCAAGCTCCTCGGCGTCCGCAGGGAATGCCAAAGACTTGGCCATGTGCCTCATGAAATCCGAGAACCGGGTATCTTCCAGGGGGGCCTTCTCGGTCCGGAAGGTGTCAGGAGACTCCTCGTCCTCCATCTCCCATGCCGACTCCTCTGAGTCGTCGAGTGGCTCTGGCCGTGTGGGCCTCGGTGCCACCCGCCCTGACGCCGAAGGCACCGGTGTCGACGACCTTGGCCCCGCATGGGAGGTCAAGGGGGACCTTGACTGAGGATCAACTCAAAACGTGATGGACTCAAGGATCAGCTCGGACATCAAGGTCCAGTGGTCGGGGCAGATGCACCTGTCAGACCGGTGATCAGCACCCGCTGCTGTTCCATGAAGGCAGCCAAGCTTCTCTCCAAGACTGTCAGCCTGAGTCCAAGCTCAGCAGGCCTCAACTCAGGCCTTGATGGCGTCGGGCCCGATGTCGGTTCTCCCGGAGCAGAGTCCACGAGGACAACAGCACTTACGTGACTCAGGGACGCCAGCTCCATGTGAGGAAGTTTGGACGGCCTCTCCGACTCCGAGAGCCCGGGGCAGCGGTCAGGACTACACGACCTGGCCCTCGAGGACCTAAGAGCCTCCACCGACGCTTGCCTCACGAGCTTCTTCTTCCTTTTGTGCTCCAGGGTGGGAGATGCCCTCTCAGAGGAACCACGACGGCGCTTGGGGTCAGACTCCCGAGATGTCGAGGCCTCTGACGAAGTCCGGGCCTGGCCGGACGCAGAGTCTGAGAAAACTCACACGTTGATGCTGATGGCTCCGAAATGCCTTCGATGACACTTTGCCACATGGGCCGCAGACCCATGGTCATGGTCGGGCCCGAGGCATTAGAGGCAGCAGTCATGTGTGTCGGTGAGAGACATAAGTTTTACACCGATCACACTTCTTGAACCCGCTGGCAGCCATCGGGGTAAAAGGGCCCCTGCAAGGTCAAAAGACCGGGCTGCCAGTGAAAAACAAAAAAAGGCGTGAACGCTAGTCACGAAGGACAAAAAACGAAAAAAGAAAATCCGGACTCAATACCGGTGTACCGAGTCCAGGCGAGAAGGGGAACCGGCGTCGAACTGGATAAGAGAAAGCAAAAATCGCAGAAAAAAATCTACTTTTCCCAGGTGACACGAACTCACGTCCGTTCGGCTCCGCAGAAAAAGAAAGACTGAGCAAGATGGCACCCTTGGGCAGGAAGGGGACCACGCATGCGCACTGCATTCCCAAAGGCTTTCCTTGAAAGCTGGGAAAATGCTCCGCACGAGGGCTCCGTTAGCGCCAACATCACCCATATGTGAGGACCGACTTCCTTCTTGGTCCTGGAGAAAGTGACTTGCCCAAAGTCACAAGGAACACCAGTTGGACTTGAACCCTGATCTCTTGGGTACTAGCCTGTTGCTCTAATCACTAGTCTACTCCTTCACTCCAATGAATCATCAGGCTACAATGTAGCCTGATGATTCACGTTGGCAGTGATGAAATCCCTTGTATGTTGTGTGCTTTCAATCAGTATAGGAGTGTAATTACACATAGAGTCGAAATCAGAGTCGGAGGTACCATAAATTAATAAATCAGAGTCAAAAGTTGTGTACTGACATCACAGTCCTATCTTTAAGTCCCATTGATAAGGAACCACCTTTGCAATGGCCTTATGTGTGCCCTCACCAGGCACTACTTCAATTGTTATTGATCCATCCAAACACTCATTGGTAATCCCATGCCTTCAAAATAGCAGGCCCTAACTTATGCTACTAAAACCTTGCCCACCATGATATCAAAGTGGGCTCCCAAATAGTCCAAACTTTGGGAAGGTGCTAATCTATTCTTTGCATAGTTTATCACCCAGAGCCTCCAGAACTTGACTCTTGACAATGCTTCTTCTGCTTCCCGCTCTGACTTGGCCTGATAAAGCCAACTGTCTAGGCACAGGTGAACAAAGATGCTTTCCTTGTGTAACGTCACTGCCACCATCTCTACCACCAAGATCTTGGAAGATGTACTGGGGGCTGTTACCTTGAACAGATAGTGCCTTTCAAATACTGCATTGTGAAGCTGCTTCTGATGAGATATCAAATATGTAGGTAAGCCTCAGATTCATAGATAATAGTTGATTCTCTTGAGGTCAAGACAAGGAATGAAAATTGCTTCTTTCTCTGGGACCATGAAGCATATGGTTTACCAGCCCCTCCTTCTCTACTAAGGTGAAGATTTAAAATGGCATTCTAAAAAGACATCTGGAACCCAGAAAGCCTTATCCAAGGCATAATTGTTTTGGTTTATGTCCAGAACCTATTGATCTGACGTTATATAGATCCACTCCTGGTAAAACTGGCTGAGATGATTTCCAGAACATAACATAAAGAGATGCCATGCTGGGTCAGAACAAAAGGTCCATCAAGCCCAGTATCCTGTTTCCAACAGCAGCCACGCCAGGTCACAAGTACCTGCCAGGTTTCCAAAAAGGTACACAGATTCCATGCTGCTTATCTTACAGCAAGCAGTGGATGTCCCTGGTCCTTTTTAATAATGGTTTATGGTCTTTTAATCCAGGAACTTGTCCAAACCTCTTAAACCCAGCTATACTAACAGCTTTTACTACATTATCCGGTAACAAATTAGAGTTTGATTACGCAATGAGTAAAAAAAATATTTTCTCCTATGAGTTTTTAATGGGCTATATTGTAGTTTCACTGTAAGTCCCCTAGGTCTTTCTACTTTTTGAAGCAGTAAACAGATCTACATTTACACACACCACGCCATTCAAAATTTTAAAGACCTTTATCATATCTCCCCTCAGCCGTCTTTTTACCAAGTTGAAGAGCCCTAACCTTTTAAGCCTTTCCTCGTAGAAGTAAATTTCCATCACCTTTACTATTTTGGTTGCTCTTCTCTGTACCTTTTCCAGTTCTGCTTTATCCTTTTTAAGATATGGCGACCAGAATTGCACACAATATTCAAGGTGCAGTTGCACCATGAAACGATAGAGAGGCATTATAATATCCTTTGTTTTATTCTCTATTCCTTTTCTTATGATTTCTAACATTCTATTTGCTTTCTTGGCTGCTACTGCACTCAAGGTTTCAATGTATCATCCACAATGATGCCTAAATCCTTTTCCTGGTTGGTAGTTCTTAATGTGAAACCTTGCATCATGTAAATGGAAATTGCACTTACCTGGTAATTGTTGCTCCTTGAGGGAGTACAGTTCAGTCCTCCACCTCTGGGTAGTGCACCTCCTTCTGCAGCATGGAGACTGGACAAGTCAAACTCATGACATCACCGGGTATATCTTGCTGGTCTTCTCCCATCATCCCCCAGTGACCTACTGACAAAGCAGACTCAAAGGAGCAACAAATGACCAGTTAAGGCATTAATTGCAATGCTATGCTTAAACTTTATCTTAGGGCACTGTAGTTTAAAAGTTAAAGGGCAGAAAACACCCTCCTCCTTGCCCCTGTCCTCCTGCACAAAAATCAGAGAAAGACAAGACAGGAAGAAGGAAGGAGGACTAAGGAAGATCATAGGAAGAAAAGATGCTCTCGCAATTACTGGCCAGTCATAGCTCGATGCCGTCTTATGAACCGGAAACCCCCTCCAAACTGACCCCTTGCATCTGAGTTGTTCATCCCCAGGCGGGAATAAGGACTGAACTGTACTCCTTCAAGGAACAACAATTACCAGGTAAGTGTAATTTCCATTTCCTTATCGGTCCTCCAGTTCAGTCCTCCACCTCTGGGATGTAACAGAGCAGTAATCATTGGGAGGGACCTTTCCAGCCAGATCTCCGCACCGCCGACCCGGAACAGGCAGCACCCGACACCTGAGGATCCGGACGATATGAAGGGACAAATAAGCTGCCGCTCTGCAAATTTCTACCGGTGGAACGGATGCTCTGCCCGAACAGTCGCCCGCCCTCTAGGAGAGAAAGCCCGCAACTTCACGAGCACCCGATGTGCATGCAAGAGATATGTTGATGCTACTGTCCCTCGGCACCAACTGGATATTGAAACTGTGGCTGCCACTTTACTTTTGCGTGGGTCACCGGAAAGAACAAACTAACACCCCGAATTTCGGAAGGCCTCCGAAACTTAAGAGTATTGACGTAGAGCCCGTTTGAAGATCCCAAACTGGGAACGAGATCGACTGATTCATGAGAAAAGGTTGAACTACTTTGGACAAAAGGAACGGTACTGTCCGCAAAACCATCTTTTCCCTAGAAAAATACAAGAACACTGCTTCTAAAGCCAAATCCCAGCCTGAAACCTGATGCGAGGGCCTGAAAGATTCTAGTCAATGCCCCCCAGGGACCACCATTCCGCGAGAGGACCACAGCCTGTCCGACAAGAACCGAGAGCCACAGGGACTGAGCCCGTGGAATCATAGCCCTACCGCTGAGCACACTAGTCCTCGAATATACGTTGTACACGCCCATACCTCAGGGAAGGAGACCACTTTCTGGCTCGAAGAACAATCGCAACCAGTGCTCCAGGCTCGTCCTTCTTTCTTAACCTTGTCCTTTCGACAGCCAGTCCAGAAGCGAGAACCGGTCCACCTGAGACAGACGAAGAGGACCCCAGGTCAACCGATTATGGACAATCACCAAGATTTCCCGTCCAGCAGCATGACCAGGTCGGCCCACCACAGACGCCTCGGCCAACCTGGCGCCACCAACACCACTCTCCCCAATGCACTTTGATGCACTGAAGCACTCGCTCTATGAGCGCCTCAGGGGAAAGACAGATAGTGCCAGGCGAAGGTCCTGGTTGCATCTGAACATAGACTCCCTCCAACACCCTTTCTCGTCTTCTGTTGTAAAAACGAATCGCCTTGGCCAAATGAAGGGTTGTCAAGAGAGCCATGATCGGAGGGTCCCACCTGATGACTGTTTGTGCGAACACTTTTGGGTGAAGTTCCCCCTCTCCGGCATCCACCCGGACTGCTCTGACAAAGTCCGTTCCATCACATGGTTGGTCCCTGCAATGTGCACAGCCAGACACGCCTGCCATCGAGGCTCCAGCAACGCAAACCGAGCCTCTGATTCCTCTTCTAGGGTCGCACTGCTTGTGCCCCTCTGCTGGCTTAGATAAGCCCCTGTTGCAGAATGCCGTACCGCACTCGCCCTGACCTATCCTGAACTTCAGATTCAAATGCTTGAAGCGCCCAAGCTACCGCCCTCAGCTTCAAACCATTGACCGACCAATGGGCCTCCTGTTTGCTCCAAACATTGTGTGCGAAAAAAGCCTCTCAATGATCTCCCCAGCCTGCGAGACTCGCATCCATCAACATCAGAGCCCCTGCAAATGTTTCAGCAACATGCTCGCTGCAAGATCTCCTGGGAGTAGCCTTCCCAGTGAAGGGCTCGCCTGACCTACGCAGGGCAAGGGAGACGTTAGTAGACGTTAGTTCAGAGAATATTTCTGGTGCGACCTTCGTCGTAATAAGAACCTTTGTCAGGGGCGTATGCACACTCTGGCCCACAGGACTACCTCCAGAGTCGCCGCCATTGCCCCAATTCGCCGAAGATAGCTTCAAGCCAACGGTGCCGGATCCACCAAAAACCTGCATACTAGCTGTTGCAGGGGCTGATCTCTCAGCTCCGGCAGAAACTCTGTTCTCCCATTGGTACCCCTGAGAACTATAGGACTGGAGACGGACTAAGCGGCGTTACACCGCATTGACTACTCAGCCGAGAGCCTGAAGAAATTTTATTACCCTGTTGATAAACGGACACTCTCAGCCCTGGGCTTTGTTCGAATCAGCCAATCGTCGAGACAAGGGTGAACTCTGATTCCTCCTTTCCACAGCTGCTGCCAGCACTATCATACCCATGGTGAAGGTGCGTGGGGCCGTTGCCAAACCGAAAGGCAAAACCTGAAACTTAGAGAGTTCTGTAGTGCTGCCCTCATTGAAATGTGTAATTATGGTTTGGTAAGGAGGAGAAATGAGAAGAAGAACTTCTCTTATGGAACCGCTACCCCTACCGATCGCAACGGCTCCATTAAAAGCACCTCAAACAAACAAACGGTGAGACGCTCAGAGACAGCAATTCACTTTCTAGAGAACTAGAACGAACGGGGATACCCGTCTTTCTTTGGAATTATGAAATAAATAGGACAGTGCACGACGCTGAAAATTTTGTATGGGCTCAGAGCAAAATACGATTCAAAGCTTGCCGAATTGCGGCCGTTCTCCGCTGCCCCTTGCAAGGGAACAGAACAAACGAATGTAGCCCCGGGCTAGTTAATTCTAGGGCATACCCATCACATATCACCTCTAACACCGACTGCTCTGTCGTTATCCAGGCCCCGAATATGTCCTCCTATCGACTGAACTGCTATCTGGACCCAACTGGCTTCATTGTAGTTGTCAGGCAGCCGCGGTAGAGGGAATCAAGAATCCTGTTCTTGCTCTCTGAAAGCCCTGAAACCCCTGCGCTCTGGAAGAAAAAAGTACCCTGTTGGGTCACTCCCCAAACGAGCAGGTACTCCCTGACCATAGACAGATGGGAAGATCTCATTTGCTTCCTAGTCACCATCTTTCTAACTACCTGCATTTCTTGATTGCAGGTACTTCCTGATTTCCACAGGGCTGTAGCTGCTACAAACCTATATGCAGTTTAAAACACATCTTTATTCCTGTCTCTGGCATTATATCAGACCTTTTCTGGAAAAAATTACGAGGCCTCAACCTTTTGGATCACTTGACCAGGTTCACAGCACTCATCATTGCGCCGCCACAACCATGGCTATTCAATTAGGCCTTTCCCACATGTCAGAATCAAGTCATTGTGCCCTGAATAAGCGTACACTGTGTAACAAGGAATGCTTAAGGATAAAGTGGGACTCACACCAGCCCTGTGGCCTGGCCGGCATGGTGAAAAGGGCTGGGAACACTCCCCAGGCACTCCCTCAATCCGAACCCGGGGAAGTAACCGGATCCCCAGCACAGTGCACCTCCACCGGCTCCGGCACATAGCCTTTGAAGAAATAAAATAAAAATCAACCCAATTAACTGAACTAAAAAGGAAACCGCAACAGACCACTTAGGAAGAAGCTGCGACGTCCAGCATTATACTCCAGTGTCTGCCTTTCACAGGAACCCAAACCACAGCAATGGGGGGGGGGTAAACACATGCGGGCCTGAATAAGAAGAAATCGTGCCTAAATGCAGCTGGTTGCCATGAGCCAGAAGGCTCTGGGCCTCCAATTGAGAGATACTGAAGGAGCCAGTTTCACAAGAAGCTTCCTTAACCAACTGTCAGCCCACTGAAGGTGTACCGTAGCCTGCTGTGCCTGCCCGCATGATGGAGAGGGAGATAAAGTTAGACCCCTGAAAAGCAAATCAGGCCTTGGTCTTGGGATACAGAACATACAGGCCATAGAAGCAATAAACGGTGTTAGCTAAACATGAACAAGGTTCCATATGCCTGTGCACAGCAGGATGCCCCTCTAAAAAGGGAACCTTTTATTCCTCTTTTTTTTTTGTTTTTGTTTGGGTTTTTTTTTGTGCGGCCCCTTAAAGCAATAAAAAAATACTAAATCAATATACCTTCCTTTAATTAAGTCGTTCATTCCAATTCCTTCTCCTCTTTTTTTTTAAATCTTCAAACTCAGCAATTTAAAACTGTATCCTAACCAAAACTGAGTACTCAAGCCCAATTAAATAACCCTTCTTTAATGGACCAAAATAAATACCAGCACTGCTGCTGGTCGCGGTCTACCTGCGCCATATAAAAGACACGGGAAAAGTCCCACGCACCTCAACTGCCGTGCCTGCTAGGCGCCGCGGAGACCCGATCACAGCCCCTGGTCTTTGCACCTGTCAGCGCCACATATAAGCATTCACTGGTGCTGGCTGCGCCGCCCCGGCAAATCCCTGCATCTGAGATTGCGCATTTAAATGACCCACATACCAGCCCCTGTGGGTGTAACGACATCAGCCCCCGCCCAGGGAGAAAAAAAACTAAACACTCCGCAGAGAATAAAAAACAAAAATAGTCAAGTAAATAAAGCTTTTCTTTTCCTCTTTTTGAGTATGTCTCTTTAAGATATAAGGCCCACAATCAAGCTCACAGAAATAAATTAAAGTAATACTTTTTTTTTTAAACAAAATATCCTATGACGGACATAAAAACCCCTATACCAGATAACACCACTCTAGAGAGCTTGAAAACCAATAGTGCTTATCACCTCAAAAAACGTGGGAAGAAACGGCCTGCAAAACAGCCGCACTTAACTTGCCACCTAACCAGCTTGTCCATGCGATCTAGGCCAGATGGCCTCCCCGATCGCCAATGAAGCACTCACCTCTGCCCTTGGAGCTGCAAATTCCTTTTGTGCCGAATACGTTGCGAAGAGGCGGCAACCCAGCAAATCGTGGTGCTGCTCAGAGCAGGCCCGAAGCAGCTGCCATCGAGAGGTCGCTCCAACTCTGGCTGTCCTGAAAACTGCCGCTGCCACGCACATCTGGGAGGCAGCCGTTTGGGTTATCTGCACAACTCCCCTCCGTCCACACAAGGAGGGGAGAGCAACCCAGACACCGAATAAAGTAGGTTCGATTCCTCTCCTGTGCAACTTTTTTTTTTTTAAACTTTATAGAACTTTATTTGCTTGTATGCAAATGCAAGAAGTCTAAAAAATAAGATGGGAGAGTTAGACTATATAGCACTAAATGAGTGGTTAGATGATTGGAATATCAGAGACATGGTGGAAGGAGGACAACCAGTGGGACACCGTGATACCTCGGTACAAATTATATCGTAATGACAGAGCCGATCAAATTAGTGGAGGGGTTGCGCTCTATGTTAAGGAGGGCATTGAGTCAGAAAGGATTAAAATTTTGCAGGAAACAAAATTTGCTGTAGAATCTCTATGGATTGAAATTCCATGTAAAAAGGGAAAGGCGATGGCAGTGGGGGTGTACTATTGACCGCCTGGCCAGAATGAACAAATAGATGATGAAATGCTCAAAGAAATCAAGGAAGCTAACAAAAGTTACAGCGCAGTAATAATAATGGGTGATTTCAATTACCCCGGTATCGATTGGGTCAGTGTCATGGTAGGACATGCTAGGGAGATAAAGTTCCTAGATGAAATAAATTACTGCTTCTTGGAGCAGTTGGTTCATGAACCGACCAGAGGGGAAGCCATATTAGACCTAGTCCTTAGTGGAACACCAGATCTTAAGTGCAAGACATAAGGGTGTTAGGGCTACTTGGCAATAGTGATCATAGCATGATCGCGTTTGATTTAATTAGTGGAGGAGGGATAGTAAGGAAAAATCCACAGTACCTCCTTTTAACTTTCAAAAGGGAGACTATGATAAAATGAGGAAAATAGTTAAGAAAAAACTAAAAGGAGCAGTTGCAAAGGTTAAAGACTTACATCAAGCTTGTGTGTTGTTGAAAACTACTATCTTGGAAGCCCAGACCAGGTGTATTCCACGCTTTAAGAAAAGTGGAAGGAAGTCCAAAAAACTGCCAGCATGGTTTAAAGGTGAGATCAGAGAGGCGGCTGTTGTCAAAAAAGCATCTTTCAGGAAATGGAAAAAAGAGCCAAACGACGAAACCTGGAAACAGCACAAGCACTGGCAAAGGGAGAATTTGAGAAGAAGCTTGCTGCGGAAGGAAAAACACGAAATAAAGACTTTCAAGTACATTCGTAGCAAAAACCTGTGAGAGAGTCAGTTGGTCCATTAGATGATAGAGGGGTTAAAGGGGCACTAAAAGGCGATAAGGCGATAGCGGAGAGACTGAATGAATTCTTTGCTTCAGTCTTTACTGAGGAAGATGTAGGGATGTTACCCATGACTGAACTGGTATTTAAAGGTGCGGAAGAATTGAAGGAAATATCTATACATTGGGAATATGTATTACAACTATTAGATAAACTGAAGAGTACCAAATCACCTGGGGCGGATGGTATACATCCAAGGGTGTTGAAAGAACTGAAATATGAGATTGCAGACCTGCTATTAGTAATCTGTGAATTTTCATTAAAATCATCTGTAATACCTGAAGATTGGAGGATCGCCAATGTAACGCCAATTTTTAAAAAGGGTTCCAGGGGTGATCCGGGAAACTACAGACCGATAAGTCTGACGTCAATACCAGGGAAAATGGTAGAAACCATCATAAAGAACAAAATTACTCAGCATGTAGATAGTCATGGCCTAATGGGAGACAGCCAACATGGCTTTAGACAAGGAAGATCTTGTCTTATCTGTTATGTTTTTTTGAAGGTGTGAATAAACAGGTGAACAAAGGTGAGTCGGTTGATACGGTGTATCTGGACTTTCAGAAAGCCTTTGACAAGGTCCCTCAGACATTTAGCAAAACTAAAGAGTCATGGGATAGGAGGCAGTGTACTATTGTGGATCAGGAACTGGTTAAGAGATAGAAAGCAGAGGGTAGGGCTAAAAGGCCAATTTTCCCAAAGGAGAAAGGGGAATAGTGGTGTACCCCAGGGATCTGTGCTGGGTCCGCTGCTTTTTGACATTCATAAATGACCTGGAAAAGCGAATAACGAGTGAGGTTATCAAATTTGCAGATGACACAAAATGATTTAAAGTTGTTAAAACCCAAGAGGATTGTGAAAAATTGCAAGAGGATCTTGATAAATTGGCATCAAAATGGCAGATGAAATTTAATGTGGACAAGTGCAAAGTTATGTACCTAGGGAAGAACAACCCAAACTATGGTTACAAGATGCAAGGTTCCACATTAGGAACCACCACCCAGGAAAAAGATTTAGGCGTCATTGTGGATAACACGTTAAACCCTCGGCCCAGTGTGCAGCAGCAGCCAAGAGAGCAAATAGAATGCTAGGTATCATAAGGAAAGGAATGGAAAATAAAACAAAAAGATATTATAATGTCTCTATATCGTTCCATGGTGAGACCGCACCTTGAATATTGTGTGCAATTCTGGTCGCCGCATCTTAAAAAGGATATAGCATTATTAGAAAAGGTTCAGAGAAGAGCCACCAAAATGGTAAAGGGGATGGAAGGATACTCCTATGAAGAAAGGCTAAAAAGGTTAGGGCTCTTTAACCTGGAAAAGAGACGGCTGAGGGGAGATATGATAGAAGTCTATAAATTAATGAACGGAATGGAATGGGTAAAAGTAGATCGACTGTTTACATTATCAGAATATAGAAAGACTAGGGGACATGCAATGAAGCTACAGGGTAAAGCACAGTTACTTACCTGTAACAGGTGATCTCTGGGAACAGCAGGAATTAGTCATCACATATGGGGTACGTCGGTACCGACGGAGCCCGCGCGGGAAAGCTCCCCAGCTTTTCAGATTAAAAGCTTTTGGGGCCTCCCACTGCACATGCGCGCTGCCTTCCCGCCTTCCTGAGCAGCTCTCGTCAGTTCGAGTTTAAAGCTGAGACAATAGAGAGAGAGGACAGGAAGATAGATAGAGATACAACTCCTAGGGGAGGTGGGTGGGTTGTGATGACTAATTCCTGCTGTTCCCAGAGATCACCTGTTACAGGTAAGTAACTGTGCTATCTCCAGGAACAAGCAGGAATACGTCATCACATATGGGGACTCCCTAGCTAAGATGCCTGGGAGATCCCCCTCCAAGGGTAAACCATCTTCGCATGGATCTCAGGCAT
Organism: Ichthyophis bannanicus; assembly: GCA_033557465.1. Classification (NCBI taxonomy): domain Eukaryota; kingdom Metazoa; phylum Chordata; class Amphibia; order Gymnophiona; family Ichthyophiidae; genus Ichthyophis; species Ichthyophis bannanicus. The sequence continues at coordinate 251,000,752 of CM066042.1, read as the reverse complement.
CCATCCAGGGAAGGTGGGCAGGAGTTGTTTAAGTATGGAACAGGTGTTTGAGGACAGCCTGACCAAACAAGGCATCCCGGCGGGAGTCCTTGTCCAAGCAGTAATGGGCTGTGAAGGTATGAACCGAGGCCCAAGTGGCTGCTCGACAGATCTGATCTATGGACACAGAGTGAAGATGAGCCATAGAAGTGGCCATGGCCCTCACATTGTGAGCTGTGACATGGCCCTCCATAGAAATGTTCTTACTCTGGTAAGCAAAAGAAATACACTGAGCGATCCAATTGGAAAGTGTACGCTTGGTGACTGGAAGTCCCAAATGAGAAGGATCAAAAGCCACGAAAAGTTGGGAAGACTTTCGATGTGGTTGAGTCCTGTTGAGGTAAAAGGCAAGAGCTCTTTTACAATCCAGAGTATGAAGGTTCCTCTCTGCACTGGATGCATGAGGAGCCGGGAAAAAGACAGGTAGATATACCTCTTGATTAAGATGAAAGGGCGAGACCACTTTGGGCATAAAGTGGGGATTCGTCCTAAGGACCACCTTATCATGATGAAACCTAGTATAAGGTGGATGAGCCATTAAAGCCTGCAGTTCACTGATGCGGCGAGCCGAAGTGACTGCAATAAGGAAAACAACCTTCCAGGAAAGAAATTTGAAGGAGGTAGAGTCCAAAGGCTCAAAAGGTGGCTTCATAAGCTGACCTAGAACTAGGTTCAAATCCCATGCTACCGGAGGAGGTCGGATGGGAGGTTTAGTTAGAGTCAGGCCTCTCATGAAACGTGAAACAAGAGGATGAGAGGAGACAGGTTGTCCATTTATAGGTTTTAAGGATGCTGCAATAGCACTCAAATGGACCCTTACTGAATTCGTCTTAAGGCCTGCATTTGAAAGATGCAGGAGATAGTCCAAGAGGGAATTCAAAGGAAGTGCTAGAGGGTCAAGACCCTGCTGAGCACACCAAATGGAAAAACGTTTCCATTTGAAAGCATAAGAACGCCTCGTGGAAGGTTTCCTAGAGGCATGAAGGATATCTGTCACAGGTTGAGAAAGATTAAAGTCTTGAAGACTTAGGCCTTCAGTAACCAAGCTCTGAGATGTAGGGATTTGGGGTTTGGGTGCCACAAAGTCCCCTCCTCCTGAGACAGAAGGTCTGGCGCAGCTCCCAGGTCCAGGGAGGATCCCTGGGAGAGATGCAGAAGTAGAGGGAACCACACATGGCGTGGCCAGCGGGGAGCTATGAGGATCATAGTCCCATGATCCCTCTGGAGCTTGAACAGAGTCTTGGATATTAGAGGAATGGGTGGAAAGGCATAGAGGAATTCTTGACCCCAATGCAGGAGGAAGGCATCGTGGGCCTGAGCTCCCTGACACTGAGTTCTGGAACAGAACCGGGAAGTTTGGCATTCCACGGACTTGCAAAGAGGTCTATGTCCGGGGTCCCCCATTCCTGAAAGATTCTGCGTATCTGGTCCATATGTAGGGACCATTCGTGTGGAAGCAGAACTCGACTGAGTCTGTCTGCACGAGAGTTTTGAACTCCTGGAAGATACACTGCAAGAAGGTGAATTTGATGCTCTCTGGCGAAGGCCCATATTCTGAGAGCTTCGTTGCAAAGCGACAGAGCCTGTCCCTCCTTGTTTGTTTATATAGAACATGGCTACCTGATTGTCTGTCTGAACTAGGACAGTCAGGTTGACAAGGAGGGTATAGAAGACCTTGAGGGCAAGGTAAATTGCTCGCAGTTCCAGGAGGTTGATATGAAGGGTGGCCTCCTGTGGAGACCAAGTGCCCTGAGTGGAGAGGTTCTGAAGATGAGCTCCCCACCCTGTCTGGGAGGCATCTGTTGTGAGGGTTGCTTGGGACAACAAAGGTTGGAAGGGGGCCCCCAACAACAGATTCTTGGTGGATGTCCACCATTGGAGGGACCAAAATAGACGGCTTGAGGTGAGTATTTGGTCGGAGAGCGCTCCAGATGCTTGAGTCCACTGGGTGGCCAAGGTCCATTGAGCTGCTCTCATATGCAGACGAGCGTAGGGCACCACATGTACCGTGGAGGCCATGTGGCCCAGAAGTCGCAGCATTTCCCGGGCTGTCAAATGACTGCTGGACTGAGCTTGGAAGGCCAAACTCAGCAGGCGTTGGGCCCTGACCTGAGGCAGGTAGGCCCTTGCAGTGATGGTGTCTAACTGGGCCCCTATGAACTCGAGAGACTGAGTAGGGATTAGTTGAGACTTGGGAAGGTTTACTACCAGTCCTAGATACTGCAGAAGACGCCTTGTGCGGTCCAGGGAAATTTGGGCCTGGGACTGAGAGGGAGCTCGGATGAGCCAGTCGTCCAGGTATGGGAATATGAAAATTCCCAGGCCTCTTAGAAAGGCAGCTACGACTGCCATGCATTTGGTGAACACTCTTGGAGCAGAGGCTAGACCAAGGGGAGTACTCTGTACTGGAAATGTTTTCCCTGAAACAGAAATCGAAGGTATTTTCTGTGGGATGGGTGGATGAGTATGTGTGTATACGCATCCTTTAGATCTAGAGAACAAAGCCAATCCTGACTCTGAAGGTATGGAAGGAGAATGCCCAGAGAAAGCATTTTGAATTTCTCCTTGAAAAGAAATTTGTTCAATTCTCTCAGATCCAGAATTGGTCTGAAGCCCTCTGTCTTCTTTGGTATTAGAAAATAAGGGGAGTAGAATCCCGTCCCCTGTTGAAGAAGAGGGACCTCCTCTATTGCCCCCTGGGCAAGGAGGGAGGAGACTTCCTGACCCAAGAGGGCCAGGAGAGATGGGGGAAGAATTGAACTGCCTCACCATAGTATAAGGAGGAAGGTCGGAAAAATGGAGTTTGTAACCCTCTCTGATGATAGAGAGGGTCCATTGCTCTGATGTAATTTGCTCCCATCTGGGAGCAAAGTGAGCTAACCTTCCGGGTATGGTGAGGGGCTCTGGTTGTTCTAGAGCCAGAAAAGTTAAGTTCTCTAGGGGCAAGTCAAAACCCCTGAGGGGGTGGAGCCTGCTGAGGCGTAGCAGACGCCGCAGGCTTTGACCTTGCCTGTTTAGGTTGCTGACGTTTAGCAGCAAAACGAGGCTGAGAGGATTGTTGGCCAGTATTTGTAGAAAATCTGGACTTCTTGTAATAAGGCCTTTTAAAAGACTTCTTCTTGGCAGGAGTGGAGGTAGACTTAGAAAGTCTATCTAAGGTGGCATTTTCTGCATCCATTTGAGTGGCCTTAATTTGCCACTCCTCACCAAATAAGTTCTCACCTGTACAGGGCAGATTTCTTAAGCCATCTAGGACCCAAGGTTCTAGATCAGAAGCCTGGAGCCAAGCAAGACGTCGGGCTGCTATAGCAATGCCCGAAGCCCTACCAGCACCCTCAAAGGAATCAAAAGCTGCCCTGTTGGAGAACTTTGAAATATCCAAAAGGTGTTTCACCAAGGAAATGAACTGCTCCCTCTTATCCTCAGGGAGAAGGGGGCAAAATGCCGAACTTTTAGAGCGATTTCACTGAGAAACATGCCCATGTAAAGACTATAGGAATTAATCCTGGCTATAAGCATAGTAGCCTGGAAAATTTTCCTGCCAAAAGAGTCTAGAGTCTTACATTCTCGCCCTGGAGGAGTAGAAGAGTGCCTTTTGGTACTCTTTATCTTCTTCATTGCAGACTTCACCACAATAGAATGGTGAGGCAACTGGGTTTTTTGGAAACCAGGAGAAGGGGGGACACGGTACATGGTGTCCAACCTGCGAGAAGAAGGAGACAATGTTAGAGGAGCCTCCCATAAGTCCATCAAGTGTTCTTGAAGGATTTCATGGATAGGCAGGGTGACTGCCTCTTTAGGAGACTTAGAGTATCCTAAAATATCCAGTTTCTTTGATCTGGGTTCCTTTTCAGAGGATGAAGCAATAGAAAGACCTTTAGCCATTTCTATGATGAAGTCCTGAAAGGACAAATCCTCTGGTGGAGACATTCTCCTGTTAGGAGAAGAAGGCTCCTCAGGAAGATCAAGGGAGAACTCATCAGAATCAGAGGAGTTAAAATCCTCTGAAGAAGCAGAGTATCCTCTATGTGCTTCCAACGCACGATACGCATACCGTTCGGTATCGACATCGGGCGTACCGGGTATGGGATCGGTACCGGGCAAAAGCCCGGATCCGGCATGCGGAACCGATCTGCGTTTGGAAGACGATGGCCTCGGTTTCGGTATGGAAGCCATTACCGGAACCGGACCCGGTACCGCTGGCTGCGGTACCGAGGGCGTAGCAGCATTAATAAAAGCCAGAATGGCCTGCTGCATGACTTGGACAGTATTGCCCATAGACGCCACTGCTGCCTGGATGTCGGTACCGGTATGGGCCGGTACCCCAGAGCAGTACAACAGGTGATCTGTCGAGGCCGCGCCATCGTTGTCAACCTGTGACCCCATGATTGCTTTGGAGGCCGGAGCCTCCCGCCGGGGTTTTTTGGCCTGGGCAGAATCCTCGAACTCAGAATTGAGAGCCTCTCGATCTTTAGAAAGAGATTTGCTTTTAGAGGATTTGCCCACTGGAGTTTTGGTTACCTGAGATCCATCCGGAGAGGAAGACCTGGATGACTGTGATGCTTCTGAAGGAAACAGCACATGGAACTTGTTGGCCCGGTTCTGCAATCCACGTTTCAACATCTGGGAGCAGGATGGGCAGTCCGGTATGGAATGGTCAGGTCCTAAACATTTAAGACACCATTCATGGGTGTCTGTAAGAGGAATGACAGCACTGCACTTGGTACACTTTTTAAAACCAGGAACTGGCTTCTCCATGAGGAGAAATTGTGTAGGCCTGAAGGGCTAACAAAGTACCAAGCTGTGCTGAAGAAAAGAAAAATATTTTATTTATTTATTTTTTTTTAAAAGAAAGAAAGAGAGACCGGCAGTACCGGTTTCAGAATGGGGAAGGCAGGTACGCGGTCTAAAGAAAACAATAAAATTAACAATTTCTTCAGCGGTGACAGGAACACGACCTGCTGGCTCCGTGGAAAAAAAGAAAACTGACGAGAGCTGCTCAGGAAGGCGGGAAGGCAGCGTGCATGTGCAGTGGGAGGCCCCAAAAGCTTTTAATCTGAAAAGCTGGAGAGCTTTCCCGCGCGGGCTCCGTCGGTACCGACGTACCCCATATGTGATGACGTAATTCCTGCTTGTTCCTGGAGATACTATTTAAGACTAATAAAAGAAAATATTTTTTCACTCAACTTGTAATCAAACTCTGGAATTTGTTACCGGAGGATTTAGTAAAGGCTGTTAGTGTAGCTGTGTTTAAAAAAGGTTTGGACAAGTTCCTGGAGGAAAGGTCCATAAACCATTATTAAGAAGGGACCCAGGATATCAATGCTTGACCCAATACAAGCATTGTGGAACCTGTGCCTTTTGGGGAAACTGCTAGATACGTTGACCTAGATAGGCCACTGTTGGAAACAAGATACTGGGCTTGATGGACCTTCGTCTGACCCAGTATGGCAAATCTTATGTTCTTATGTTCACAAGCACCAATAGCTCCCCAAAGGAAATTAAATCAAATGAAATTATAGGGAAACAAATTAACAATAAAAGCCCGTCTAATCTAACTAAATGCTCCTTATCTGATGCCCTAGTGAGCCTAGCACCTAGGCTCACTACGTCCTTCTGCTTGCTGCATGGAGACTGGACACACTGGGGGATGATGGGAGAAGACCAGCAAGATATACCCGGTAATGTCACGAGTTTGACTTGTCCAGTCTCCATGCTGTAGGAGGAGGTGCACTAGCCAGAGGTGGAGGACTGAACTGTAGGACCAATAAGGAACCATAGTTTGGGTTATTCTTCCCTAAGTGCATAACTTTGTCCACATTAAATTTCATCTGCCATTTGGACACCCAGCCTTTCAATTTACCAAGATCCTCTTTCAATTTTTCACAATTCTCTTGCATTTTAACAATTCTGAATAATTTTGTGTCATCTGCAAATCTGATCACCTCACTCATTACCATTTCCAGGTAATTATGAATATGTTAAAATGCAGCGGACCCAGCAGGGATTCTAGGGTACTCCACTATTTACCTTTCTCTACGGAGGAAAAATAGAAATTACACTTACCTGGTAATTGTCATTCCTTGAGTGACGACAGTTTAGTCCTCCACCTCTGGGTTGTGCACCTCCTCCTGCAGCTTGGAGACAGGGCATGTCAAAGTCGTGACATCACTGGATATAGCCTGCTGGTATCTCCCATCAGCCCCCAGTGTACTATTGACAAAGCAAACTCAAAGGAACAAATAACTATATCATAACTTTAAATAACTCTCCATTCCTCAACCAGAGGAACCTTTTTAACCTTATCAGTCTTATTTTCTTTTTTTTTTTTTTAACTTTACATTCACGTCCCCTCTATGCAAACACGTTTCCTATACCATCCCCTCGTTTAAATAAGAGAAGAAGAAAGAGGGATACTCACTGCAATCTAGAATCTGAAAGGATTTGTCTACTCCTTGAGATTGATGCTCCACTCCGACTGAAAATAAACTCTGAAGAAATCACACCCCTGGGCGGGAATGAGGACTAAACTGTCGTCACTCAAGGAACGACAATTACCAGGTAAGTGTAATTTCTATTTCCTTATCGTTCCTCCAGTTTAGTCCTCCACCTCTGGGATGTAACAGAGCAGTAATCATTGGGAGGGACCTATCCAGCCAACTCACCACACCGTCGACCCAGAACAGGCATCCTTTACTGCCAGAACATTTAGGCAGTAGTGGTTACTGAGGGAATGAAGAGACGACCTGGAAGCTGCTCTAACAATCCCCCCCTGGTGGAATGAGACAGTGATCCACCCATGAAGCTGCTTGCGCCCTGGTAGCAAGAGTCAGAAAGCCCCCGGAATCGTACAACCTCGCCACCAGAATGCTGAGGCAACCAACGCCTTAACCCAGTGCGAAATGGCCGCCTTCGCTGCTGCTTCCCCTTCGCGGGGACCTCAAACCAACACACAAAAAACAAAGAAACGAACGCCGTACCCTGCATTTTATGTTTCCTATCAGCGTAAGCTATGAATAAAAACCTCCCCTTCTAGAAAAACCGAGAACTGGAAGAGAAACCAATAGGCTCAGGAGAAAAATCAGATACCACCTTTTGGAAGGACGACGGGACTGGTCGCAAACACCACCCTCTATCCAGAAAGGGTGAAAACGGCTCATTACATGACAACACCTGAAACTCCGAAACTTGTCGTGCCGAACAAAGAGCTATCAAAGCCACTGTCTATAACAGCAAATCCTTTACCAACGCCTGGAGTAAAGAATCAAAGGGCTCTTTTGTTAACGCCTCTAAGGCCCAATCAGGATCCCACGGCAGCACCCAAACTCTCCTTGAGGAGCGCAGTCGGGTCCCAACTTAAGGAAATGCCACACATTGATCCAAATACCTAGTGCCTGGACCCTATAAGGAACTGGCCGCTAGTTCCTTCAGACACTGTCCTGCAAAGAACTCAGACCAAGCATACAGACACCTTTGTCGTCTGGACTTGCCGCCGTGAACAGCAGCCTTCAAAAAGGCGCTAAGCACGGACCTATGTACCAGACGCAGCCTGCCTCCTTGCTCTCAACAAGGTGGCGAAGACTGCCGCAGAATAACCCTTCTTCAGCCCCGCCCATTCAAAGGCCAAACTGTAGGCGGGCACCGATCCACCTGAGACATTCGTCACGGACCTAGTCGCAGCAGAACGTCCGCTACCGGCAACTTCTAGGAAATGCCCGTCGAGTAGGCGAATGAGATCAGCCTAGTAAGGCCGTCTCGTCCAACCGGGCGCTACCAAGAGTACCTTTCCCCGAAAGCCTCAATACGCTAACTACTTGCCCTATGAGAGCCCACGGGGAAAGGATAAGACAGACTTAACTGGGAGCTTACTGAGCCTTGACTTGGACGAACCATCAGCCGCCCCATTCCTCCACCAGAGAGACCTCCGGGTGAACCCCAAGGAAGCCAATATTAGCTAGCACTCGAATTAAACCATAATGCACATTTGCCACATAAAGCAAATCAGGCTCTAGTCGATTCAACTCCCTGATCCTTTCCTGTTCCAGGCGAGTAGACTGCCGTAAACACTGCGACCACTTGAAGCATGCTCTCGCCCCCCCAGGCTCCACAAATGGGAGCCTGTAAGGACAGAGCATTGCCCCCAACGATCGCTTCAATGAACCATCTACTTTCCTATCTTGCGCTAAAGAAGATTGCTAGGGCTCTCTTCCATACAGTGAGTCCACACCCCCTGGTAGTGCAAGGTGTGCACCCAACCACGTAGTACCCAGGCCTGCCCCTGCTTAGCCTCAAAATGTCAATCAAGAACAGGCGAATTCAGGACAGCTGAATACTTTTTTTTTCTTTTCACAAAGACATCTCTTAACCAAAAATTCCTTCAGCATATGTTGAGAAGCTCTTTCCGTGCCAACAATATGAAATAGAAAGAACTCCCCATCACAGGCATACTAATCCATGGCCTTCCTGCTAGAGTAACGCCCCATTCTGTCTGACTGCACAAAGATGAACTTTATATTTTAAGTTCAACTAGCACCTGGTGTTAGGAAATACAGCTTTCTCATTCTGCAGTGGCAATTGAGTCAGCAATGAAGAAGCTGAGAAACTGCAGACAAGTTCCCATTATACCACCTGGAAAAGACTCCACTTTTAGACCACTGAAGCAAAAAAGCATGCAAGAGTGCATTGTGTCCTGCCAGTAGCTGATCGAATTTAAATGATTCAGTGTATGCAGGGCATTTTCCAGAGAACGCAAGGTCCCTCATCCAGGCTGCCTCCACATTCACAGTCTAAACCGGCAGCCATCTTGGCTGATGCCGATCAGCGTGGAAGCCATCTTGTAAGCCCAGCATATAATGTATGCCTACTAGAATCTGAGCTGCTGCTATTGCTGCTAGAGAACTAGCCTGGCTGCGTGCTTCTGGCCCCCATTAAGACATTCGCTGAACACTAGCAGATACTCTCCGTACTGGAGAACCTCTGATAAATGGAATGGGAGCATAGATAGCTTCAAAGGCCAGAGTTCTATTTTGCAACCTCTCACCGCTGAGCTGCCTTTTCCATATGTAAAATTAAACCACATATAGCCAAAATTAAGACATTACAAATCTACCATAAAATCTTATAATTTGGGCAAAGCCAAAACTAAACAGGAATATTTTCCATTAAGAAACCACACAACTATAAAACCCCTCTCATGACATAATGCTTATGGCAGAGCATTCCACATCTGTGGACTGGCCATGGCGCTCACCCAAGCACCTGTTACAACTGTCCAAGAGAGTTATCACCATAATTCCTTTTGACTTGAATATGTTTACAGCGGATCATAGCGCTATATCACAGCAGCTAAGCCAAAATATTACCCTGCCATATAAACTGACTTTAACGCTTTATAGGACCTTCTATGGATAGCGGAAGGAGATTCTTGTAAATCAACATAGCTATGCCTTTTTTTTTTTTTTTTTTTTTTTTTTAAAGTATAGGACTCCAAAAACCAAGTTTCCGCCAACTCCAATGAAATCAAAGCAGATCAGCTAAAATTACCCGAACTGCTCCTATAGCTTTGCAAGAAGCTACCAGCCCCCGCTGCACCCAGCTTTCCTTATCCTGAGGGATTCAGCGTTGCAGGACGCGTTGCGCACCCCCCCTGCCAGCCCGCTGTGTCTGCCAGGGAGCTGAAGAGCGAAATAGAGAGTAGAACCCCTGGAAGCAAACAGTGTCCCGACCTTGGGGTTCAGGACGCAAAAGGCCACCGAATAAATCAACAGTGTTAGCTAAAAATGAACAAGGCTCTCTCACTAAAGAGTTTCTTTTTGAAATCCCACCGAAGTCCGTGGGACCCACGCCTTCGAACACAGCCCCTTAACACTGTGCATTAACCATAACCAGAGAAATGAAATGAAATGAAATCCTGCTCTAGAAACAGATGAGAATTTCCTGGGAAGGGCATGCTAAGTGGAGCTATGAAACACACAGGCACCCTCCCCTCCCCCCGGCCTTCCTGCAGTCAGAAAAATAGCAGTGGAATACACCGACAACCTTGCAAATGGAGGTCTTAGAGGTTGCTGCCTGTGTGAACCTGATGAGTAATACGATTTTGTATTTTACCACCCCCCCAGGGTGGGGGCACTGAATACTATATGTGATTCATGAGCAGCGCTGCCATCCGCTGGCCTTTAGGGCACCAGAGCCCAACAAACGATACAGAAGTTAAGAGCTTTAAGGCCTACTTTAAATTTTTAATCCACATTCTGCAGTCGGGTTAATTTTTTGCATATTTCAGGAAAATTGTACCCATCTTGTTCAATATGTTCTAATAGTGATTTTCCTTCTGCTATGGTCATGTATTATATACCATTTGATAGGAATATTTAGTCAGAATTTTGGATCCCGAGAGTTTTGGGCTCGGCCTGGAAAGGGTTAAATCTTGGTCATATAATCTTGATTTGTAGAACATTACAGTTGCTTGTTTAGTCACTAACCCCTGAGAGCCCATGAGGTGGCCCTGTGGTTATTTCTTCCCTGACTTGCAGAGAATGATCAATCTGATGTGGCTGCATACACGCGGTCACAGAAAGGCACTATTGAGTGTACCAGCTGCCCTCTGGTGGCCATAGACCGTAGCACAGGCACTTCTTGGTTGACAGTTAACTGTTATATACTTTATATCCCAAGGTTTCCTAAACCTGTCCCTGTGAAACCACAGGCATTTGGGCAACTTTCACTATAGAATACACAAAGGCACACTTCCAGCCTGTCCCTCCTTCCAACCACAAGTTAGGGCTCTGCTCTTGAACCTAAAAGCTGGCAATTTGCCTAATATCCTGGGACTTAACAGATGCTTCTCAGAGACATGATTAGGAGGGAAAGAACATGTGGTATCAGAGATCAATGCCAAAACTGCTGTCCTATAAAACTAAGAATAAACTTAAAAATAAAGAGGACTGACAACAGCCCCCTTCTTAAGGCTGAGGAACCCCCCCCCCCCCGAGCCTCAAAAAACCTACAAACAAAAGAAAAACACTAGGCCCAAAAATCTAGCTATTCTGCCCGTTGTCTTCCTCACACAGGCAGCTCCCTGCAACTCTCGCCATGCGGTCCAAATACCTAAAGAGAAAATGGCCGCCCCTTCGCCAATGAATTTTGGTGCCAAGAACAGCCGCTGCAAAAAGGAGGCCTCAGCAGACCGACCGAGCCCGAAGGCCTTACCTGCAGGGCCGAAAGCCACGCAGCCTGCTCCTACTGCCTTGAATTCCTCTGATCCTCAAACCACACTGATGCGCCTGGCAGCAGCGGCGAGGACCGCTCAGCCGGTTCCACAGAGTAAAATTAAAATCCTGCAGCAACGGAGAGGCTCCGTCTCACACAGCTTCAGTGTGGCTGTACGGGTCCCGGAGCTCTCTCCCGTATCGTCCAGGGAGAGAGATCCGCACCAGCGAATGCCTGCAGCAAGTGAAAATAACTGACAAGGAGGGAAGGCGAGAGCTGCTACTAATTTAAAGAGCCAGGCTCAAATTTAAAATTACTGTAAATAAGGAAATTTGTTCCTAATAACTAAAGGGAACTAATCCCTGATTGCCAATTAACTAAAGGTAACTGAATTAAAAGTAAAATTAAAAGTAAAAATCAAAAGTAAAATCAGAATAGAATTTGTTACACTAAGGTGAAATTAGACTTACCTGCTAATTGTAGTTCCTGGAGGAACTCCAGTCTAGTCCCGGAATTTCTGGGTTGTCATCCTCTTCCAGCAGCTTGGAGACTGAGAACGTCACTTTTGTGATGTCACTAGTACTTAAGCCCCGTATCCGCCTCCTCAGACCAGTTACCTATTGACAAAGCAGACTCACCGGAGCAACCATTAAGTAGCAACTATATCCAAAACATATATAATCCACTAACTGCCAAAACTAACGCTTGCAAAGCCTAACTACGTACCAATGTTCTGAACTAGGCCTCAAACGTTGAGGTCCCCTTTTCATTTTTATTTATTTATTTTTTCTCTTTACCTCCGTCGGGATGGTTAGGAAGTCCCTTTTTTTCTCAGGGGGGAAAATTAGTATGCCCACCCGTTCCTTGACATCCTTACCTGTTATCTTAATCCTGCTTCAGGCCACAGATCAAACAGCAACCGGGCGGGACACGGGACTAGACTGGAGTTCCTCCAGGAACTACAATTAGCAGGTAAGTCTAATTTCACCTTCCTGATCATCCCTCCAGTCTAGTCCCGGAATCTCTGGGGATGTAACAGAGCAGTGAATAGATTCAACGGGAGGGCCCTGCTAGACCGGCCTGAAGCACCGCCGATCCAAAACAGGTGTCCTTCCCCGCCTGAACATCCAGACGGTAATGCTTCACAAATGAGTGCAAAGAAGACCAGGTTACCGCCTTACAAATTTCCACCGCCGGCACCAGACTGCACTCAGCCCAAGAGGCAGCTTGCACCCTAGTGGAATGAGCTCTAAGGCCTTCTGGAGCTACTCGGCCTTTTAACAGATACGCTGACGCTATCGTCTCCTTTAACCATCGGGCAATTGAAGCTTTAGACGCCGCCTCTCCCTTCCTTGGTCCCACAAACAGTACAAACAGCCTATCTGACCTACAGAAACTGGCCGTCCTGCGGATATACCTCTTCAATGCTCACCGAATATCCAAGAGATGTAACTGTTCTGCTGTGCGACCATCCTTCCTTGCTGCGAATACCGGCAAAGACACCACTTGATTCATATGAAAGACGGAGACCACCCTGGGCAAAAAAGACGGTACCGGCCGCAAAACCACCTTAGAATCGAAGACAGACAGAAAGGGCTCTCTACAGGATAACGTCTGTAATTCAGAGATGCGTCTCGCCGAAGCAACTGCCACCAAGACCACCACCTTAAGGGTGAGATCCTTCAAAGACGCTCTTGCCAATGGTTCAAAGGGAGCTTTCCCCCAACGCCCCCAACACCAAAGGGAGATCCCAGGATGGCACTATTTGCTTACGCGGCAGCCTTAACAGGGTTACCGCCCTCAAAAAACACTTAACATCTGCATGTCCCCCCAGCGTCTCGCCCTGCACCTTACCCCTATAGCAGGACAGCGCTGCTAACTGAACCCTCAACGAAGCGGCTGCCAAACCCTTCTGAAAGCCATCCTGTAAAAACGACAGCACCTGTGGCACAGAAGCCTTCAAGGGTACGCACCCAGCTTGCTCACACCAACCTTCAAAAATACGCCACACTCTAACATATGCCAATGAGGTAGACCGTCGCCGAGCTCTCAGCAAGGTGGAAATTAACCCCACCAAATAACCCTTTGCTCTCTTCCTTGCCCTTTCAAGAGCCAAGCCATAAGCGAGAACCAATCTACCTGCGGCATGCAGAGGGGCCCCCGAGTTAGAAGATCCCTTCGAGGTGGAAGCCTGCAGGGCCTCTGTACCAGCAGACGCATCAAGTCCGCATACCACGGTCTCCTTGGCCAATCTGGCGCTATCAGAATCACTTGACCCCTGTGCTTCTATGCGCTGCAACACTCGGCCTATCAGCACCCAAGGCGGAAACACGTAGAGGAGCTGCTCTTCCGGCCATATTTGAGAGTGTCCAAGCCCTCCGCCATTCTTTCTCTCCTTCTGCTGAAAAAACAGACCTTTGCCGACCGGAAAGTCGCCATGAGATCCATGACTGGACTCCCCCAGCGACACACCAGCATCTCGAACACGTCCGGGTGTAAAACTCACTCTCCCGGGTCCACCTTCAAGCGACTCAGGAAATCAGCCTCCACAATGTCTACCCCGGCCACATGCGCTGGCGACAAGGCCACGAGATTGAGCTCGGCCCACTCTAACAAACTCTCGGCCTCCGACTCCAGCGCTACGCTGCTGGTGCCCCCCTGATGGTTGACGTAAGCTACCACGGTCGCATTGTCTGAGAACACTCGAATGGCCTTTCCGCAGAGTATAGACTGAAAAACTTGCAATGCCAGCGCCACCGCTCTCAACTCTAACCTGTTGATCGACCAACTCTTCTCCACTTCGGACCATTGACCCTGTGCAAACTGCCCCTGAAAGTGGGCCCCCCAGCCTAGCAGGCTGGCATCTGTCGTCAGAGATATCCATGCTGCAGATTCCAAGGGCATCCCCTCTTCCAGGGACCCCGGCCTCAGCCACCACTGAAGTGCCTTGTGCGTCAGAGGTGGACAAGAGAGCCGATAAGACAGCTAATCCCGTTGATGAGACCACCTCCTCAACAAGGCCCTCTGTAACGGCCTCATGTGAGCCCGCGCCCACGGAACCAACTCGAGCATCGCCGCCATGGTCCCTAGTACCTGCAAGTAATCCTAGGCCCTGGGACTCTGCTTGCTGAGAAAACTCCTGACCAACTCTGAGCCGCAGCACTCGCTGCTGTGGCAGGAATACTCGGCCCACTCTTGTATCGAAGCGGGCCCCCAGGTACTCTAAACTCTGGGACGGCTCCAGCTTGTTTTTCGCTCCGTTGACTACCCAACCTAGACTCTGCAAAAACACCACCACCTTGTCCGTAGCCGCTACACTCTTCTAGGGACTTCGCTCTGATCAACCAGTCGTCCAGATAAGGGTGTACCAACATTCCTTCCTTTCTCAGCACCGCTGCCACCACCACCATTACCTTGGTGAGGGTACGCGGTGCCGTGGCTAGCCCAAAGGGAAGCGCCTGAAACTGGAAATGTCCCATGGGCACTGCGAACCGGAGAAACTTCTGATGCTCCTACCGAATCAGAATATGAAGATACGCTTCCGAGAGGTCCAGAGACGTAAGAAATTCGCCCCGTCTCACTGCCACTATGACTGACCTGAGAGTCTCCATTCGAAAATGAGACACCCGTAGGCAACGATTCACTTTGAGATCCAAAATAGGACGAAACGTTCCTTCTTTCTTTGGAACTACGAAATAAATCGACGGAGACCGCACTGGACGGGGGGAACCAGTACTATGGCCTTGAGAGAGAGAAGTCTCTGCACCGTCTCCCGCACGGCCTCGTGCTTTAAACTTGTTCTGCATGGGGACTGCACAAACGAATCGGCCACTGGCCGCTGAAACTCCAACGCATAACCGTCTCGGATCACTTCCAACACCCACTGATCCGAGGTGACCCGGACCCAGGCAGGGTAAAAATCCCGCAACTGACCCCCTACGGGAACCACCCCTACCTGGGCCCCCCTGACTTCATTGTGATTTCTTGAAATTCGTGGAAGCGGAGGAGGAGGAGCCAAAGCCCCTGCCCGCTCCTCGAAACCCTTGACCTCTACCGGGAAACCGCCCTTGCTGAGTTTGACCATACCTAGGGGCACAAAAACAGCAAAAGTCATGTAGCTGACCGTGAGTCAAGGGAGCGGACCGCACCAGTTTTGGCTTATCCTCTGGCAACCTTCCACCTTTAGACTCCCCCAAATCCTTCACCAATTTGTCCAAACCTTCACCGAACAGAAGCTTTCCCCGGAAAGGAAGCTTACCCAACCTCGCCTTGGAGGAGCCGTCTGCTGCTCAATGTCACAGCCAAAGACATCTGCGCCCCGCAATCGCCGAAGCCATACTCTTCGATAGTCCTCTAATCAGGTCATAATGGAAGTTGGCCAGATTCGCCACTCCGGACTCCAGTCTGGCCGCCTCTCTGGCCATCTCTTCCGAGGGCTCCCCCTGAATCCGCTGCGCCCAGCGAAGGCAAGCCCGCGCTACCCAGGCCCCACAAATAAAAGCCTGCAAAGAGAGCGTGTTGACCTCAGATATTTGCTTCAATGTCTCTAACTTGCGGTCCTGAGCATCCTTCAGTGCCGCACTTCCCTCAACTGGAATCGTGGTCTTTTTGGTCACCGCCGACACCGCTGCATCTACCTTAGGAGACTTAAACAAGTCCTTATCCTGATCAAGCAGTGGGTAAATACACGCCATCACCCGGGACCCCTTAAGCGCAGAATCCGGAGAGTCCCAATCTTCCTGTATCATCTCTAAATACTCTATGCACTGGGAAAGCCCTGTGATTCCTACGCACGGCCTGCAGCAGCGGGTCTTCCAGCGTAGCATCTTCTACCAGGCCCTCTGACGGCATATTCAGCGTTTGAAGATATTCTGTAATCAGGGCCGGCAACTCCTCTCTATGAAACACCCAGAACACTCTCGCCTGATCCTCCCTGTTCCACAATCTCGCCTTCCTCCAGATCTTCAGCCATATCTGGCTCCAGATCCTCCGTCTGAAGATCTTCTGAAAGAACTGAAACATCTGCCCAGCCCAAATCACTTCTGGGTCTCTTTGAACCCCCGTCCGACACTGCCGCCGCCAACGGTGTCGCCGGTCTCTTCTGCCCCAGTCCTACAGCCGAGGTGCGCCCTGGAGCCCCAGGTAGGGAACTGCCCAAGGCTTGCTGGAGCAAAGTCAAAGTCTGGTGCAAAAATTGCCGCCAGGCCCCCTGGCAAAGGGGGCTGCGCCAACTGAGGGTCCAGCCCAACTGACATACTGGAAACTGGCTCCCTCGCGGCCAAACTATCCAAGACCGGCTCTACCGGGGTAGTAGCACCTTCGAGAACCCCCGCTCCAGGGTCCGAGTCCTGCTCTAAAGCTCCTAACTCCTGACTGCAGATTCTGCAGACACCATCCGATGACCCTGAACACCTTCTAGAACCGCACAACAGAGCGGTCTAGAAGGCATTTTGAGTACCTGGAGTCCCTTAATAAAGTCTTCTTACTGATACTGAAGACCCACAGCTGATCCCGTTTTTTTTTTGTTGTTTTTTTTTTAAATTTCTCAAATACTTGTTATCCTCTCTTCAGACCCGCTTCCCCCAAACTAACTATGAAGGGGAAAGAAAACGAGGCTCCCCGGCCGAAATACAGCTGTAAGACTCCAGCAACGGCAAAGCGCATTTCCTGCACTAGAGAAACGCGGCGCGGCACAGCCTGCAGCATCGGCCCCGCGGTCCCCGGCTTTTCCTGCCGTTCGTGTTGTCCTACCTGCTCGTCGACCGGAGCCCACTCACTGACCGCACTCCCGGTTCGGGAGCTGCATGCACAGGCTAGCATGGAGTGAAGCCTTCTTCTCTCTCTCTCTCACCCCCCTTGTGTTATTCAAGCCACTGGCTCTAATCGCACCCGCAGGCAGACTTCTGCTCTGCGATGAGCCGTGCTGGCTGCTGAATCCTCTCCCTTCACAGCGGGATTGGTAATTGGCCAGGTCTTCCCTTCTGTCCAGCGAACCTAAAACTTCCACCCCCCCCCCAAACTATCCCTAAGGAGGGGAGAGGGGAAGGAAGAAGGCAATGAGGTAAGAAGAAATCAAACAAAAAACCCAATAGAGGACTCTCCTCAGGAGGGAAAAATAGCTCCCGAGTACCCAAAGTCAGGGATCCTGAAGACTCCTGCCCTCACACTTCTCCAAACTAGTCCTACTAACTCTCCTTAATCGTCTCTCCAGTGAGCCCAGACCCCTGGGCTCCACCAACCTCCAGCTGCTTGGAGACAGATAACTGGTCTGAGGAGGCGGATCTGGGGCTTAAGTACCAGTGACATCACAAAAGTGACGTTCTCAGTCTCCAAGCTGCTGGAAGAGGACGACAACCCAGAGATTCCGGGGCTAGACTGGAGGGACGATCAGGAAATGCTCCTTATCTGTTCCCCCCAAGTGAGCCCAGAAGCTAGGCTCACTACGTCCTCCTGCTGCATGGAGACTGGACACACTGGGGGCTGATGGGAGATACCAGCAGGCTATATCCAGTGATGTCACGACTTTGACATGCCCCGTTCCAAGCTGCAGGAGGGAGGTGCACAACCCAGAGGTGGAGGACTAAACTGGAGGAACGATAAGGAACTGGCCATTTAGCCCTACTCCCTGCTTTCTATCTTTTAGTCCGTTCCTGATCCACAATAGTATACTGCCTCCTATCTCATGGAAGGAAATATTTTCAGAAAGCCTTTGACAAGATCTATCACTCAAGAGAGCAACCATATAAAGGAGATTCAAACCATTCGAACAACATACTTTTCTAAAAATGGTACACCCCCAACTAAATATGGACAACACAGATCTGGACATGCTAATTCACAACTGGAACACCACAATCTCCACTTCTGCCACAGCCACAACGGTCACCCAAAACAAAAATCAGCATCCAACATCCACCCAACATGCCTCCTGGTACTCTAAAGATATAAAAGACCTTAAACAGAAGCTCAGGCAGCTGGAAAGGAGATGGAGAAAATCAAAGGACCCTGAACTAAAAGAACTCTACTTGAATAAACAAAAACAGAATATACAAACCTAACATACAAAATGTACAGAGTGTGCACTTCATGCCCTGTAAACCACTTTGAATAGAAGAAAGGCAGTATAAAAATAGTTCGAAATAAAATCAAGCATCATCCTGAAGTCACTCAACTGACCTAAGGAGCTCTTTGCTATTGCAAATGCGCTAAAAAAAGATCCCAAACATGAATCTTACACAAGCATTCATCCACAAATTATCGTGAATTCTCAGTAACACCCAGATAAAAAAAAACCCTACCACCCAGATAAAAAACAAAACAAAACCCTGCAATACCCTGTAAACATGGACAGACCTACCACACATCTGGGACACATTCAAATTAATAACCAGTGAAGAACTCATTCATGTCATCTTAAACACCACCACATCCCCATTAGACCCCTACCCAGTCTCATGGATAAAGATAGCAAGAACAGAACTCTCTCCAGTGCTCCTAAAAATTGTCCACTCTTCGCTTTCCTAAGGAATGTGTCTCCCATACTCAAGAAAGCTTCAGTTAGGTCTATCTTAAAAAAGCCTTCCCTTGACCCAACATTACCTATCTCAAACTTACCCTTCATCACCAAGATCATAGAAAAAGTAGTACAACAGCAGCTACAAGATCACATTGATAATCATGCTCCCTTGACCTCTAACACAATTTCCGCCCATTCCATAGCATTGAGACACTTCTCTCCAACCTCTTAGACACCCTAATCAATCAGAGGGATTGAAAAAGTTGGACAAGGATTTATAAGGATATTCAAATCAACATCACTGCAACTTTTGACTCCATCAACCACCAAATATTCCTAACCAGGCTACAAGAACTAGGCCTTCACAACTTTGTCATGGTTCAAATCTTTCCTAGCTGACCATCAGCAACAGGTCAAAGTATGCACTCTGAATTCACTCCCGTTCAAACAGCAACAAGGCATACCACAAGGCTCTGCTCTTTCTGCATTACTCTTTAATGTCTATATTCAACCCTTATGCGTAGTTATAAGAAAACACAACATCCTCTTTCATATACAGTATATGTAGATGATATGATCTACTCTCCCTTCTCTACAAAAAACCCAGACTACACAGCCATAACTTCATGCCTCGAAACTATCACCCAATACCTCGCAGTAAACTAAAACAAATCTGAAGCTCTCCACGTGACATCTCTCCAACAAAATTAATGATCAATGACAGATCTGGATATCGAAACAGAGGTCAAATACTTGGGCATCACAATAGACCAGAACCTGAGCATGCTCTCCCACATTAAAAAAAAACAAATGAATATCACATATCATAAGCTACGAACCCTACAGAACTTGCACCCATTACTGGCTCCAAGCGACTTTAGAACATTTATTTTATTGTATTTAAACTTTTTTTTTATATTGCTTTTCTACCATTCAAAGAGGTTTACAGATAACCAATAGAAGTACCAGGGCCTTGGAAACACTCTGATATATAGTAAACTAAACAGTGAACCAAACAGTATAACTTTACATACGTTAACACTCTGAACTATTTACAGTGTAAGTATAGGGTGTGGTTAATCAAAATTAAACATTTAAGAAGTACTGAGCCCATGGGTTTGTTATCGGCTTATATATAGAGTTGTTCTAAACAGTAGTATGCCAAGCCATAATTACACCACAACTGGACTACTGCAATATATTGTACCAAGACCTCCCCAAACAGTCTCCTTACCCTCTCCAGATGGTCCAGAATACTGCCACCAGGATCATCACTGGCTCCTCCAGATACGAACGAATCACACCAGTCTTAAAATCCCTCCATTGGCTTCCTATAGCACAAAGAATTCTAAACAAGGTAGTCATCACAATCTTCAAAATCCTGCAGAACCAATACCTAATCAAGCTACGAAATTTAATAAGCAAAAATGTTGCAGACTCAAGATCATGAAGACAACTATCAGAACCTCCTCCTCATTCCAGCTATCAAAACAAAAAGCACTCAAACATGCAACAGCCTTCACCCTCCTTGCAGCCACCATCTGGAACTCACTCCCTAAACACTTAAGTTCCTCTGTTACTGTACCCAAGCTACGAAAAAAAAAAAAAAAAAAGTAAGCACACCTATTCATGGATTCTTTCGGGTCGGACAGCAGCGGATAACCCCCCCTTTTTTTTACCTGTCAAATGCAATACAGCTTTTACTTCTCTCCCCCCCCACCCATTTATCATGTGATTCTTGAGATGTAATTGTTATCGTTCAATGTTATTTGTAAAACCACTGACTGTATGATAAAGTGGTATATAAAACAGGTTAAATAAATAAAATCTTGATACATTATATCAACCAGCTCACCTTTATCTACCTGTTTATTCACACCTTCAAAAAAATATAAGAGATTAGTGAGACAAGACTCATTGGCTAAATCCATGTTGGCGTTCTGCTATTAAGCCATGACTATTTAAATGTTCAGTCATTGAATATTTAAATAGTCCTCAACCAACACGGCTTCCGCCCCAACCACGGAGTTGAAACACTCCTACTATACCCATTTAACGACATACTACACCTCAGACAACAGCAAGAATGGAATACTTATGATCTTTATTGACATATCATCAGCATTTGACACAGTGGACCACAGAACTCTACTAGCAAGACTACAGAACATTGGTCTACAAGGAGCCACACTGAGGTGGTTCCACTCTTACCTAACGGACAGACAGATACAGGTCAAGATTGGGCCCAATACATCCCAACCCATAAAACATAGAAATATGACGACAGAAAAAGACCACATGGCCTATCTAGTCTGTCCTTCCATAACAACTACAACAGTCCACTTTTTGCCTTTAGAGATCCTCTGTGTTGGTCCCATGCTTTCTTGAATTCAGTTACTGTCCTCATCTCTACCACCTCCACTGGGAGACTATTCCACGGATCCACTACTCTTTCCGTAAAGAAATATTTCCGCATATCACTCCTGAATCTATCTCCCTTCACCCTCATCCCATGTCCCCTCGTAGCAGAACTTGCTTTCAATTGAAAGAGGCTCTCTCCCTGAACATTTATGCCACGGAGGTATTTAAACATCTCAATCATATCACCTCTATCCCGCCTTTCCTCTAAGGTGTACATATTAAGATCCTTAAGTCTGTCCTCATATGCTTTATAATGAAGCCCATTAATCATTTTGGTAGCAACCCTCTGCACCGACTCCATCCTGTTCACATCCTTTTGAAGGTGCGGTCTCCAGAATTGCACACCATACTCCAAATGAGGTCGCACCAAAGACTTATACAGAGGCATTATCACCTCCTTTTTTCTGCTAGCCATTCCTCTCCGTATGCACCCCAGCATCCTTCTAGCTTTTGCTGTCGCCTTTTCCACCTGTTTAGCTACTTTAAGATCATCAGACACAACCACGCCTAGGTCCCGCTCTTCTTTAGTGGACAAAAGTACTTCACCTCCTATACTGTATTGCTCCCTTGGATTGCTGCAACCCAAATGCATGACCTTACATTTTTTAACATTAAATCCCAGCTGCCAAATTCTAGACCATTCTTCAAGCTTAGCTAGATCCCTCCTCATGTTATCTACCCCTTCCTGGGTGTCTACTCTATTGCAGATTTTGGTATCATCCGCAAAGAGGCAAACCTTACCCGACAGCCCTTCCGCTATATCACTAACAAAGATGTTAAAAAGAATTGGACCAAGGACAGATCCCTGGGGCACACCACTGGTAACATCCTTCTCCTCAGAGTGAGCTCCATTTACTTGTACTCTTTGTCGCCTCCCACCCAACCAATTTCTAACCCAAGCAGTAACTTTAGGGTCCATCCCTAGGGTGCTCAGTTTGTTTATAAGTCGCCTGTGAGGAACAGTGTCAAAGGCTTTACGGAAATCTAAATACACCACATCTAGAGCTCTCCCTCGGTCCAACTCCCTGGTCACCCAGTCAAAAAAATCAATCAGATTTGTCTGACAAGACCTGCCTCTGGTGAATCCATGCTGCCTCGGATCCTGTAATCCGCTGGACTCCAGAAACCTCACTATTTTCTCTTTCAGCAGCGTTTCCAATAATTTACTCACCACCGAAGTTAAACTAACCGGCCTGTAGTTTTCAACCACATCCTTACTTCCGCTTTTGTGTAAAGGCACCACATGAGCCTCTCTCCAGTCCTTTGGCACCACTCCTGACTCCAACGAGGCATTGAAAAGGTCAGTCAGTGGAGCTGCTAGAATGTCCCCAAGTTCCCTCGGTATTCTAGGGTGTATCCCATCCGGTCCCATCACTTTGTCTACTTTAAGTTTAGCTAGTTTCTCACGAACATAGTCTTCTGAAAATTGTTCAAGACACCCTTCGCTTCTGTTCCTGTTTGTGGGTGTTTTCTGAGGTCCTGTTCCTGGTTCTTCGTCTGCGAACACAGAACAGAAATATTTGTTAAGCAATTCCGCTTTATCCTCATCAGCTTCTACATATTCCTCCCCTTCACCCTTGAGCCTGACAATACCACTTTTGCCCTTCCTCTTCTCACTAACGTATCTGAAAAATGTCTTATCCCCTCATTTTATTACACTGGCTATTTCCTCCTCTTTTTGAATCTTTGTTTTCCTGACTACTTCGCTACTTTCTCTAAGTTTTTCCCAATATAAATGCCTGTTTCATTATGGTGTCCAGTTTATGCTCTAATGCCTTTTGGTTCTGTAAATTGCTACGATGATGGCGTGAATAGAGGTCTATCAAATCCTGATAATAAATAAAAATATTCTTATTTTATGCTCGTTTATAAAATCTTGATTATCCGCTTTTTGAGGTACAGCAAAGCTGAATACAAATCGATATAATAAGAAATTAAGGGGGGATATTCAAAGGCATTTACGTGGTTTGCAGACATGTAAACCACGTAAATGCTGCTCACCGGGATATTCTGTGGCACTCATTTAGTGCTGCTGAATATAAAACTCCCTGATGCTAAGGTGAAATTAGACTTACCTGCTAATTGGCTTTCCTTGAATCCCTCCAGTCCAATCCTGACAAGCAGGTTGTCTCTCCCTACCAGCAGCTGGGGGCTGAGCATGATCAACAACCTTGATGAAGTCATCCATATAATCCCCTGGCACCACCCACCAAGGCCAGTACCGTACTATCACCCCTATAACAAAACCAGCAACCACAAGCAAGAAGGCAAAACTAGAAGCCAGACAAACATCCTGTCTTACACAATTCATCACATGTTCCTTTTTTCTAATTTCTTTTCCCCACTGCCATGTGCCTACTCATCTAAGTAAGCTGCATCTCAACTGCTTGCGAGAATACTGCAAAACGCCAGGTCATGAACCCCCTTGAACTAAAGGCCCTACCGAACAACTATGACTTCTTCGAGGCCCAGGCTCGCACTCATTAATGCCAAAAACCTTCCTAGGTGGGTCCGGGACTGGACTGGAAGGATTCAAGGAAAGTCAATTAGCAGGTAAGTCTAATTTCACCTTCCTCTTCATCCTTCCAGTCCAGTCCCGACAAACAGGATGTACACCAAAGCAGTATCGCTCCCGGGCAGGACACACGAGCCCAGTTTGCAAAGCCGAAGCTTCAAATTGTGCCTCCCCTGCAGACTGTATATCCAAGCGACAGTGATGTACAAACGTATGCAAAGATGACCAAGTCACCACGCGGCAAATGTCCACAGGAGGCACCAGAGTATGCTCAGCCCATGATGCCACCTGAGCCCATATGGAATGCACCCTCAAACCCTATGGTAATGACTTCTTTTGCAACAGATAAATCAATGAAATTGCCTTCTTGATCCAGCGTGCCATCAATGCCTTGGAGGCTGCCTCCCCCTTCCGAGTTCCACCAAACAGGATGAAAAGATGATCAGACTTCCAAAAACACGTACTGGAGGGATTCAAGTAGAGACAAAGTCTGATGCACATCCAAAGAGGTGCAACTGTCGAACCTCTGCCTCGTTGCTACCTCTTGAAAAAAACAAACAGCAGCATAACTAGCTGATTAACATGGAAAGCCAAGACTACCTTGGGCAGGAAAGATGGTACCAGTCTGAGAACTACTTTCTCCTTGGAGGAGAACAGAAAGGGTTCCCAGCAGGACAAAGCCTGAAGCTCTGAAATCCACCAGGCAGAGCAGACCACCACCAGAAAGACGACTTTAATGTCAAATCTTTAAGAGTCACCCCCCCCCTGCAAGGGTTCAAAGGGTGGCTCTGTCAGGGCAGAAAGGACTAGATTCAGATCTCACAATAGCACTACCACCCGACAAGGTGGCCGAACTGCTTCACCGCTCACAGGAATCAAACCACATCGGGGTAGTATGCAAGGGACACCCTCTGGACCCAGCTTCAGTAGCACGCCACGACCGCCACTTGCACTCTCAACGACCCTAGTGCCAAACCTTTGTTGAGTCCAGCCTGAAGAAAAGCCAGGATTCCCATCAAGGGAGCACGTAAAGGTGTAATCGCCTGGTCCGCACACCAGCTCTCAAAAATGCACCACACCCAACCATATGCAAGCGAGGTGGAGCACATATGAGCCCATAATAAAGTAGTTGTAATCTGCAACGAATAGCCCTACATTCACAACCGAGAACTCACAAGAGCCAGGCCGTGAGAACCGATCACCTTTTGGCATGCGTATCGGATCCTGCGTCAGCAGAGTGGATGTTACCGGCAACCTCCACAGCTTGTCCACCAGGAGACGTATCAAATCCATGTACCACATCTGCCACGGCCAGTCCAGTGCTATCAGGATCACCAGTCCCACATGAGCTTCTATGCATTGCAGGAGCCTCCCAATCAGGGCCCTAGTGGGAAAACATACAGCAAACTGTTCTATGGCCAAGGCTGGGTCAACTCATCCAGCCCTTCCGACATTCTCTCTCTTCTTCGGCTGAAGAACCGCTGCACCTGTGCATTGTCGAACATTGCCATGTGGTCCATGATGGGCTGACCCCACCGACGGGTCACCCTTTCAAAGAGGCGAGAATCAAGCATCCATTCGCCCGAGTCCAAGCGATTTTGGCTGAGAAAGTCTGCCTACACATTTTCCCGGCCAGCCACATGCACCGCCGAGATACGACAAATGTATCTCCGACCATTCGAGTAGTAGAGCAACCTCATCCTCCAGGGTCATACTGCTGGTGCTCAGGAAGGGGGGGGCCGGGGGGGGGGGCTATGTGTGAAGACTCATTGCAGAGCCTCATTTACATAAATATTTGCATAATGTTAACGTGCACTAATCTTTACTAAACATGCCTCTTAACCCTTTCAGACCGTATGTCCACTGCAATGGATGTCATGTTATTCATTGAATTCCATGTATATATGGAATTATATTTTTATTATATTTTTTCTGTCTGTGAAAAAATTCAGGTCTGAAAGGGTTAATGAGTGTATGGATAAAGACAGATCACCAGATTTCTAAATTACTATACTTCAGTGCCAACCGCCAAGCACATTAGGAAGTACTACAAACACTGTCCATTTAGAATTCATAGCAAACCCGCTTTTCATAACATCACTACCAGGGACTCTACCCTACCTATCTGTACCCTACCTATCAAAAGGCAACACTGCAAATATTAAACCAATACATCTCAGAGAATATCAGTACATCTCCTACTGGGGAAACAGAACAAGTGGCACTGTCAAATAGAAACTATGTAAACAAAATACCTCAGCTCGGTTACACATGCAGATCACAGACTTTCAAACAACAAACAAGGGATCACGATTTAGAAAAAGGTAATTAGATCTTACCTGCTAATTATTGTTCCTGAAGGAACGACAGTCCAGTCCCTTACTTCCGGGGTTGCGCAACCCTTACAGCAGCTTGGAGGCTGAGCCCAACCTTTTTGGGGGATGGAGCGGTATAAATACCACTGGGACCACCCACCAACTCCAGTAACTGAATGAAAAAGCAGACTCAACAAAGTTCCCATAACAACCTATTAAACACTTATTAACAATCTCTACCACCTATTGTAGCTATATAGATCCATTACTCATTTAATTTTTTTTTTTTTTTTTTCAAGGAATAGGTAACCTGAGAGGGATTCAAGGAATAGGTAAACTGAGAGGGAAGATGGTCACGGGTTTGCATGAGTCCGGCGGAGCCTATCTTCTCCCGCACCCCCTCACTCCGAACTGGCCCTCACGCTCGGTCCGTAGCTTCCTTATGCTGGTAGGCCTTAACCGGGTGGGATCAGGGACTGGACTGTCGTTCCTTCAGGAACAATAATTAGCAGGTAAGATCTAATTACCTTTTCCTTATCGTCACTCCAGTCCAGTCCCTTACTTCTGGGATGTACAAGAGCAGTTCAACCCTGGGTGGGGTCCGGCACACCGGACTGTAGGACTGCCATGCCAAACCGAGCGTCCGCTGAACTCTGGATGTCCAGCCTGTAATGCTTGGTGAAGGTATGCAGCGAGGACCAGGTCGCTGCTCTACAAATATCCAACGGGGGAACTAGGCTGAATTCTGCCCAAGAAGTGGCCTGTGCCCGAGTGGAGTGTGCTCGTAGACCCGCTGGCACCTGTTTCCCTTTCAGGATGTAGGCGGAAGCAATCGCCTCTCTGATCCATCTGGAGATGGAAGACTTGGCCGCCGCCTCTCCCTTGTGAGGGCCTCCGAACTGTACGAATAGGCGATCGGACTTCCGGAAGGGAGCTGTGCGGGAGAGAACGCTTCAAGGTTCTCCGGACATCCAAGAGACGCAGTTTGCTATCCCTACCTTCAGCCCCCACGGACGAGAGAACCGGGAGGTTGACCGGCTGATTCATATGAAAAGGGGAGATCACCTTGGGCAAGGAAGGAAGGAACAGTTCGCAGAACCACCTTGTCCTTGAGAAATAAAAGGAAGGGGGGTTTCGCGGACAATGCTTGTAATTCGGAGACCCGCCTTGCCGAGCAGATCGCAACCAGAAAGACTGTCTTCAAGGTTAGGTCCTTTAAGGAGGCCCTCTTTACTGGTTCAAAGGGCTCCCCGATCAGGGTATTTAGTACTAGGTTGAGATCCCAAGGGGGGATGACCGACCTCCGTTGAGGACGTAGGCGTCTAACCGCTCTTAGGAACCTGGAGACGTCCGCGTGAGCCCCTAGGGGCTTGCCGCGGACCTTGCCCCTATAGCATGCGATGGCTGCTAGCTGCACTCTCAAGGAGCTGTGTGCTAGACCCTTGTCAAAACCCGCCTGCAAGAATTCCAGAACCTCCGGGACGGATGCGGAAAGGGGTTTCCGTCGGTGCTGCGCACACCATGCTTCGAAGATGCGCCAGGTCCTAACGTAGGAGAGGCAGGTCGAGCGCTTCTTAGCATGCAACAGTGTCGAGATGACCGCTCCTGAGTACCCTCTTTTCAGGAGCCTCGCCCTTTCAATAGCCAGGCCGTAAGCGAGAATCGATCCACATGAGGCATTCGAACCGGGCCTTGTCTCAGGTGGTCCCTTTTGCAAGGGAGCCGCCAAGGGTGGTCGGCGATCAATCTCACCAAGTCCGCATACCAGGGGCGGCGAGGCCAATCCGGGGCTATGAGGATTACGAACCCCTGGTGAGACTCCACGCGCTGGAGAACCTTTCCGATCAGCACCCACGGGGGGGAACACAGAGGAGGCCCTCCGAAGGCCACTTCTGTGACAAGGCATCCAGGCCCTCAGACATTCTTTCCTTTCGCCGACTGAAGAATCTGTCTACCTTGGCGGACGAGAACCTTGCCATGAGATCCATGACCGGGAGCCCCCAACGAGACACTATCTGGTCGAAGGTTCCCTGCTCCAGTTCCCACTCTCCGTGGTCTATCTTGTACCTGCTGAGGTAGTCTGCCGTGATGTTGTCCGAGCCAGCTACGTGTTGGGCCGAGAGTGCTTCCAGCCGACCTTCCGCCCACCGGAACAGAGAGTCCACTTCCTTCTCTAAGGCAGGGCTGCTGGTGCCGCCCTGATGGTTGATGTACGCCACCGTGGTGACATTGTCGGAAAGGACGCGAATTGCCCTCCTTTTCACTAAGGTCTCGAGAGCCTTGAGCGCCCGGATGACGGCCCGCAATTCCAGCCTGTTGATGGGCCATTGAGCTTCCAATGGTGTCCAGCTGCCTTGAACGAACTGGTCCTCGCAGTGAGCTCCCCAGCCTGACAGACTGGCATCCGTCGTCAGAAGTAACCACTGATGTGGTTCGAGAGGCATCCCGCGCTCCAGATTCCTTGGGTGTCGCCACCAGCGGAGAGCTTCTTTGGTTCGTGGGGCACAAGGTAACTGCATTGACATGGGGTGAAGCTGAGGGGACCATCGACGTAATAGGGCCCGTTGCAACGGCCGCATGTGGGCTCTGGCCCATGGAACCACTTCTATAGCCGCTGCCATTGTTCCCAGAACCTGAAGATAATGCCACGCTGTGGGGATTCGTCTGGCCAGGAACTGGGCGACTAGAAGTCTTAGTTCTCTTGATCTTGAACGAGACAGAAACACCCTGCCTTTGCTGGTATCGAACCTTGCCCCGAGGTACTCGAGTTCCTGGGAGGGGGTCAACCTGCTCTTTGCCCGATTGATGACCCACCCCAACTCTTCTAGGACCTGAATGACTCTTGTCGTCACAGAGTGGCTTTCCTCTTCCGACTTTGCTCGGATTAGCCAATCGTCCAGGTAAGGGTGAACTAGGATTCCCTCTCTCCGTAGGGAAGCCGCCACCACCACCATCACTTTGGTGAACGTTCTTGGTGCCGTAGCAAGGCCGAAAGGAAGGGCCTGGAATTGAAAATGGCCCCTTGGCACTGCGAATCTTAGGAATTGTTGATGGGATGCCCTGACCGGGATATTAAGTAGGCCTCTGTCAGATCGAGGGACGTTAGGAATTCCCCGGCCCTTACGGCTGCTATGACCGATCGTAGGGTCTCCATCCGAAAGTGCGGAACCTTGAGACAGCGATTGACTTGCTTTAGGTCCAGGATCGGGCGGAAGGAGTCTTCCTTCTTTGGCACCACAAAGTAAATCGAGTACCGACCCGAGCCGTGCTGGTCTGGAGGTACTGGGACGACGGCCCCAAGCGCTATTAGGCGTGTGAGAGTTGTGTCTATGGCCTCCCGCTTTGAAGAAGAACCGCATGGAGACTGAACAAAGGCTGGGAGTATTTGTTTTGCAAACTCGAGAGCATAGCCCTCTCTTATGACCTCTAGGACCCATTGATCGGACGTGACCCGGGACCAGGCGGGAAGAAACTGCTTTAAACGACCACCCAGCTTCAGATCCTCCCCATGGACCCCCGACATATCATTGCTGTTTCCTAGGTCCCGAGGAGAATGATGAAGAGGCACCGAAACCTCTACCTGCTCCTCGAAACCCCCTAAAGCCTTGCCCCCTGGATGGGAAACGTCCCCTGGAAAAGGGATTCGGCCTGGCCGAACGAAACCTGCGGGGGTCCCTGGGTTGACTACGCACCGGGGGCATAGAGCGACCTTGTTTCGGTCTATCTTCAGGAAGCCTTCCGCCCTTAGACTCGCCCAGGTCCTTCACCAACTTGTCCAGATCCTCCCCAAACAGCAGTTTCCCTTTAAAGGGGAGCCGGCTTAGGCGTGCCTTTGAGGAAGCGTCAGCTGCCCAACTACGGAGCCACAAGTAGCGCCTAGCCGCCACCACGAAGGCCATGTTCTTAGCTAGACTCCTGATGAGGTCATACTGACTATCAGCCAAGAAGGCCGCTCCGGATTCTAACCTAGCCGAGTTGGCCTGTGCTTCCTCTGAGGAGCCTTCCGCTGCTTGAAGCTGTTGAGACCATCTCAAACAGGCCCGAGCCACCCAGGCCCCCGAGACGGAAGCCTGTAGGGCCAGGGCGCTTACATCAAAGGCTTGTTTCAGAAGCGTGTCCAGTTTCCTGTCTTGTGAATCCCTCAGGGCCGTGCTGCCCTCGACTGGGATAGTCGTCTTCTTTGTAACCGCTGAGACCGCCGCATCTATTCTGGGCGACTTCAGTAGCTCCTTGTCTGCCTCTGGGAGAGGGTATAGCCGAGCCATAGAGCGCACTCCCCTAAGGCTTGACTCCGGTTGATCCCACTCTTCCTGGATCATCTGGCGAACCACTCTGTGGACAGGGAAGACTTTTTGTGACCTTCTAATGGCCTGGATTAAAGGGTCCTCCAACGCCTCGTCCTCTACCGGCGCGTCTGAGGTCACATTGAGCACTTTTAGGGACTCATTGATTAGTGCCGGGAGTTCCTCTCGGCGGAAAACCCTAACTATACGGGAATGATCCTCTTCAGGGATCTCACCCTCTTCCAGTTCCTCCTCCTCCTCCTCGTCTAGATCCTTGTCAGAGGTCTCCTCTTCCGGGGTGCCCTGAGAAAGGGATGTGATCGGCTCCTCACTAATTAGCCGAGGGCGCTTAGGAGGAGGGCCGGGGTTCTGACTGTTTGTCCTCGGTGGTCTGGCTGGTCCGCCTTCCGCCGTAAGTACCGTCTCCCCTGGCCCCAAGCCTTGCTTGCACATGCAGTAGGCCTTATGGAGCAGGAGGACAAAGTCCGGGGAGAATAGATCCTCGGCCCCCCCCTCCCCAGCGGGTAGGGGGGAAGGAGGTAGCGGAGGGGTGGGGAATTCTGAGGAGGAAGGAGGAGGGGACTGAGATCCCCCTTCCCCCCCCAAAGGGACCCCGGACCCCTGAGAAGTCTGAGCCATGGATAAGCTAATTTCTTGCTCCACGGAGGCGGCTACTGCAGCACAAGCCTTGCAGATCCCAGCCTCTGTAGGAGTACCTCTGCGAGTGCCACAGGAGGGGCACCGAGGTTTGCCCGTCATGCCCTAGATGAGGAGGAACAAAAAGTTCTTTCTAACAACCTCCTCCTGGCCGAACCTGTATAGATCAGGACAAAGAGAACTAAAGATGCTCTGCCCTTTAGAAAATGCTTGGCAGCTACCCAGCCCCGGAATTAGCTTACTCTCCTAAAGGCAGGCTAAGGGAGAAATAAACTTAAATAAAATTAAATAAAATTAATCTAAATTAAACAAAACTAGAATGCAATACATAAGCCACATAAACCCTCGGATTTAATCCGGTACTTGCAGTTAGACGATTCGTCTGCCGTGGAGCCCAGGCCCGACTCAGCGAAATCCAGCCGTTGGCTCCACACGTGGTAGGCCGCAACCACGTGGAGCCTAACGGAGGACTGCGAGTTGCCTTCCTTTCTCGGAGCCCCGAGGAAATTTACCGGACCGCTGATTCTGTGCTGAGAGGCACCTCCCGCTCCGGTTTAAGCGGCGCCGCTGCAAAGGTGCTGAAACAGCTGACTCCTCCGCGCTCAACTCCGATTCCCTCCGCACTGGGATGGGATGGGATGGGAAGGAGGAGCACAGTCGCGGCGAGCCTCAAGCGCTCAGCCGCCACCGGGGCTTCGGCGCGAGGCAGGGCAGGATCCTGGAGGAGGTACCGGAAACGAGCGGCTCAGCGGCAAGAGGAGAGCTGCCGATCCTCCGTGCCGCTGCAGGACTCAATCAACCCCGGTACCCGGCCCGGTCAGAGGGGGGGGGGAGGGGGGATAGAGGGGAGCCGGAGAGAGTAGGTAAATTTAAAGGCACAGGAATAAAAGAAAACCAGGTAAGATTACCCAAACTAGAAAACAATAAACTTAAATTCTTATCAAGAGGAAAATTTAAAATTTAAGAAGGAAAAGGAGACTCCAGTAAGCCCTAGGCTTACGGAACCCTCCAGCTGCTTCGAGGCTGAGATTACTGGAGTTGGTGGGTGGTCCCAGTGGTATTTATACCGCTCCATCCCCCAAAAAGGTTGGGCTCAGCCTCCAAGCTGCTGGAAGGGTTGCGCAACCCCGGAAGTAAGGGACTGGACTGGAGTGACGATAAGGAATAAGACAATTAAACTGGGAACCCCAAAGCCAAACTTAGAATGTACGACACTGCAGAAATAAAACTATAAATTAATTTCCTCTTGTACTAAACAAAACGCAAAGACATTAACGATGCACATTTTCCAGAGCTGACATTCCAGTTAATAAAGTCAAAATAATTTGTGCAGTCAAACAGGTAGTGCCGGCCAATACAAAATGCACGCTTGCATCAAGGGGGATCCCCCAACTGGCCCGATCCCCCTGAAGCAGGGCCTGAATGATTGAATGAACTGCCCAGGCACCTCAGGAAGCCTGCCCCGGCCTCCCTAGTATGCTCTTCAGCACTGCCTGGTCCAAACAGCCTCGCATTCAAGGGATCAGCCTAGATTCTCCTATCCATTTAAACTGGCTCTGATTAAACTTACAGTTTATTTACTGTTTGACTGCCCCTAGTCTGCTTGGCTGAACAACTCCTGACAGAACCTGGCTGACCCCATCTCTGAACTATTTTCTGAAAGGCTTCCTGAGCGAGTTCCCACTCCCCGGGATCGAGAGTATGTCGGCTTAGAAAATCGGCTTTGACATTGCTGGTCCCCGCGATATGTTGTGGCGAGATGGTTTGTAAATGCCTCTTTGCCCAAGGGAAAAGGAGAGTAATTTCCTTTGTCACTCCGGGGCACTTCGTGCCCCCATGGCGGTTCAGATAAGACACTGTAGTCGCGTTGTCGGATAACACACGAACCGCTTGATTACGCAGGAGATTTAGAAAACACTGTAAGGCCAGGCGGACTGCCCGTGCTTCTAGCCAGTTGATAGTCCATCGAGACTTGCATGGAGACCAAGTTCCCTGCGCTGTGTGAGTCCAACAGTCAGCTCCCCAGCCGGACAGACTGGCATCTGTTGTCACTAATATCCAGCGTGGAGTTTCTAAAGATACTCCTCTGAATAGATTGCGCAGAGAGAGCCACCACCATAGACTGTCTGATTGGCGGCCGTAGCGGAAGACGGAGTTGGTAGTCTTCCGACACTGGCGACCACTGAGAAAGGAGCGCATTCTGTAGGCAACGCATGTGCGCCCTGGCCCAAGGAATGAGCTTGATGGTAGCCGCCATGGTTCCCAGGACCTGAAGGTAATCCCAAGCCCGAGGCGTGTCCTAAAGCAGAAAGACGAATTTGTGAAGAAAGTTTGAGGAAACGCTCCTGAGTCAGGAATACACAACCCTGACAGGTGTTGAATCGTGCCCTGAGAAAGTCGATCTGCTGAGATGGCTGAAGGCAGTTTTTGGCACGATTGATCACCCAACCCAACTCCTCTAGGAAGGAAACTACCACCGATATGGTGCTGCAGGCCTCCGGAAAGGAGTCTGCCCGAATGAGCCAATCATCCAAGTAGGGGTGTACCTGGATACCCTATTTGCGCAAGGCCGCTGCTGCTACCACCACCATTACCTTGGAGAAGGTTCGGGGAGTGGAGGTGAGGTCAAATGGCATTGCCCGAAACTGAAAGTGTTGTCCGAGAACTGCGAATCACAGGAAACACCGGTGTTCGGTCCAAATGGGAATGTGAAAGTAGGCTTCTGCCAGAAGCTCTCCCTTGTGCACTGCCTGGATGATGGATCAGAGTGTTTCCATTTGGAAGTCAGGCACTCGAAGGCTGCGGTTGACTCCTTTGAGATCCAGAATTGGACAAAAGGAGCCGCCTTCTTGGGCACCACGAAATAGATAGAGTAACGGCCTAGCCCTCTTGCCAATGATGGGACAAGACAAATGGCTTTGAGGAGGAGGAGTCTTCGAATCATAGTTTGAATGGCCAATCTTTTCCCTGGAGATCGTCCTGGAGAGACCAGGAAGGTGTCGCGAATGGGCCGCCAACATTTGAGGGAGTAACCGTGAAATATGTCGAGGACCCACTGATCGGAGGTTGTGTGACCACTGTTGAGAAAAAAGTGCCAACCGGCCTCCCACTGGTGGCAAGGTCTCGAGTGGGCCGCCCGTTCCGTCAGCGGGAAGGGCATGTGGTTCCAGAAAGCTTGCCTGGGCCCAAATAGGACTCTGTGCCTTTGCGGGCTCCTCGAAAGGACTGCAATCTCTGACCAAAGCGACTGGGAGGAACCACAAAGGTGCCTGGTTTAAGAGAACGGTATCTCTGAGAATCGCGAGATCTAGGAAATCGCCAAAAAGTCTGAGAACGAGAAGACCAGTGTGAAGTCTTTGGCTTATCTTCCGGCAAACGTTGGGGTTTAACCTTACCCAGATCCTTTACCAATTTATCCAGATCCTCACCAAAGAGGCGCCTTCATTAAAGGGAAGCTTTGAAAGTCGCATCTTTGAGGCGACATCCACTGCCCACCTATACTGTCACCGCTACCAACAAGCGAGCTGAGAGACGCAACAGATCATAAAAAGCATCAGCCAAGAACGCCGCAACAGATTCCAGACGTCCCACAGCCTGATTTTCTGGCAGTCGCTGAATCCACCGCAGCAAGGCACGGGCCACTAGACCCCTGCAGACTGTGGCCTGGAGCGAAAGAGCCGAAGATGAGAAGGCTGTTTTCAGAAGACTCTCAACCTTACAGTCTTGGTCTCGGAGCACTGCTCTGCCCTTGATCAGAATGGTGGTATGCTTAGTAACTCCGGTCACCAATGCATCCACCTTCGGGTATGTCAGCCAGCGTTCAAGTTCTGACGGGGACCAAAGGTATAACTGACCAAGGCGGCATGCCGTACGCAGAGAGGTATCTGGGGACTCCCATTCCTGAGATACAATTTGTTGTAGTTCTGCTGGGAAGGGGAAGGCTTTGGAAGATTTACATATGCCCTGTAAAATGGGATCCGCCTGAGACAGAGACTGAGAACTCTGTGGCTCAGATGGGTCAGTGAGGTGCAGCGCTTCTACCGCCTGCACTATTAAAGCGGGCAACTCCTCTTTTTGAAAGAGTCAGATATCCTGCGAGTCCTCAAGCTGTCACTGAAGAGTCTGAAGGAGAATATTCCCCATCCTCCCGATTTGAAGTGGCCAGACTTGCCTCTGCCGAAGATCTGCCCTCTTCAGGAACCTCCGGACTGTCCTGTAAAATCCATGAAACGCCTTTGGGAGAATGCTCACCCTTGAGGTCTGTTATCTTATGAGTCCGCTTGCGAGGCATAGAACCAGGTATGCCCTTGTCCAGAGCAGGCAAGGGCTCCGAGGGTACCTCTGAGGAGTCTGAACGCCACAGGGCCCATGCCTGGCGAAACAGCTCCAGGAACTGGCCATCAGCAGAATGTACGGGCTGCGAGATCGATGGAGGCTGTGGAAGCAAAACTGGAGCACTCTGCAAATCCTCTGCGGGCGGAGAGTGCTGCAGCCCATCCAAAGGAGGGAGTGCTGACGCACTGATGTCCAAAGCAGGCAGTGCAACTGGCAGAGAAGTAGAAGATTCCCCTGGATGCATATAACATGCTGGGCTCAGCCTGTTGGTTTTTTTTTTATTTTTTTTTTATTTATTTACATTCTCTTATATACCGCGCTATTCTGCATCAGCGCGGTTTACATTGAACAAACTGAAATTACATTGAACAGGGTATTATAACTTGGAGAAAACTATTTTACAGGGAACATGGGCTATGGTTAGATCTTTCTGCTTCCTGTTACACACCAGACACCTGTGTAGTGAGGAAGGCACATTTTCCGCGTTTTGTTTTGTTTTTAAAAGACAAGTACCGATCCTGCTAGCAGACTGTAAAGTATACTGCTAGCACTGATCACCAAACCAGAACGGCCCAAGGAGTTCTGGGGTCCAAAATGAAGAGAAAACGCAGTCAAATAAACTTCCTGCCGAAACTTAGCTGACAAGAATGCGATCAGGTGCTCACAAAATGGCGGCCGGCAAAGAAACCCCAAAATAATGAAGCACGCGCCGAAAAACACACCCGACAGCGGCGGTTCCAAAAGAAAAGTAATCGGGAGGAGAGGTGCTGCCGGCTGCTTTGAAGCCAGAAAAGCCTGCATTTTAACTTTCCCATAGAGTTGAAGGAGAGGGGGGGGGGGAAGAGAGACTATCATTCACAGTACCAGTTTCAGTGCCACCGAGGCTCAAAGGAGGATTGAGAAGCCGTGAGACTGTACTTTAGCAATTTCATCAAATTTAAATTTGTTTAATTTGCCCTCCATCCAGCAGACAGACCCTTGTGGCTTGAGGCTGGGAATCCCTTGATGGAGGGAGCTCAACTGATCCACATGATCAGGAGCTCACCTCAGGAAACACTGCTCCTCAGGAAATACTTTAAAGTTTGGACTGTGGGGTCTGGGAAACCCAGAGGAACACCTCGTGTGTGCTCTGGGTGCATCCAGGAGCGGAAAAAGAAAGAAAAGAAATTAAAACTTAAAGAGAAAATTTAGTAACACCCTCATCTGCTGGAGACAGAGAAAATACTGAGTAAGACCCCTAGGGGTATACCTATGCCAACCAGAGCCTATCCAAATCAGAGCTCTGGAGGGTTTTTCTCTGTCTCCAACATCTTGTGGCAAGGGGCATAACCAGCTTGTCTGGACTGGTCTAGCAGTATGAACTGGAACAAATTTTTTTTTTGTGCCATCAAGTCAGTGCTGACTCCTGGTGACCCAGCTGCCTCTGAGTTTTCTTGGCAATATATCACCAGAAGTAGATTGCCAGGCCTTTTCTCCTGAGCCAACGGAGGGTAGTGACCTGCCCAAGGTCACAAGAAGTGCCAGTGGGATCAAACCCTTCATCTTCTGGATACTAGGCAATTGCTCCAACCGCTAGGCTACTCCTCCACTCCCTGAGCAGATGACGACCTAGTAATGTTGGCATAAGAATTGGGTGGTGGGAATTTCACACAATCCACACTGCTTAGGATTTATGCATTTTGCCCCCTTTTTAATACAGAGGTGAGAGGTGTATGTACGACATAACAGGGGGCATAAAGGATACCCCATACTCTTTTGGGAAAAAAAGTGGTAGCGAGATAAGATATAATAGCATAGGCAGCACGATGCTGGAGGGACTTGAACACTAGGGTTCTTCATTTGGGAAAGACAAGTATGCGCAACATGGAAGTTGTATGCCCGGTTCCTATCTTCTGGCGATCGTGCTCAATTGCTGGAATTTCAAGCTGCTTTAACCACACTTTTGCATCAGAGAACCAAGAAATCATTGTTATGGCGATAAAAGTGGGAAACGGCTGGCAAGGTGTGCCTGCTCCTGCTGTGTACCTGCTTTGAAAAACTGGCAAGGACGGTTATGGTTAGATATGGAAATATAGGGAAGATCATCCGGGACTATTATTAAAGTCTGTATATTAAGGAAAATGCATCTTTAGAGGGGATAAGAGTATCAGGCTCAGGTTGAACTGCCTAGGTTGACAGACCTGCAGAACGCACAACTGGGGCAACCACAACAGTAGATATATGCTCGATACAGTACAACAGTACGTATATGCTCGATACATTTGATGTTATACGACTGTTATAATACTGCTACGTTTGTTGGTAGATAATTATTACCAATCCTGCAACATTGTTTGCTCTCTCTCACCCTTGAAAACCTCACAACCCATCTATTAAGTGTCCTTTTCCCCCAGAATACCTCAAAATGCACCCTATTATATCCTTAATCCTTTTCCTCCTTACTTCCTGTGCCACCAACTTCACACGCACTCACCCACCATTCCAACCATATACCAATCCTCTTCAACCACTGCAGACGACCGTCTGGAAACCACCAACATCCTTTTACAAGATCCAACACCACCCACTCACATCTCCTACACATCCCTCTACAGAGCCTTAAGACTCAAGCGAAAAAACTCAGCCAACGATTATTGAAATGTGCCCTAATAAATGCTAGGTCGATTCGCTCAAAATGGCCTGCTATCACTGACCTAATAACCCTCAACAATCTCAACATCCTAATGATAACCGAATCATGGCTATCTGACTACGATAATGCCTTAGTCAACCAGATGACACCCTCTGGGTACTCGATATTCGCCTGCCAAAGGGCCCATCAGAGGGGTGGCGGCACACTCATCATTGCCAAATCTGAACACCACTTCTCTTTGAATAACTCCACCAGCTCTACCTACCTGGACATAGTCTCCATATCAAATAGGCAATGCTCAATTAACCTCCTATACAGAGCACCATCCCCATCAACAGATGAGTTATCGTCAATAATCAACCTAGCCTGTAACCTTCATAACACACACTCCCCAACCTGGATGATCGGAGACTTTAATCTGCCCTCACTACAAGATTTACATTCGTCTGCCTTTCTTGAAGCAATGAATGAATTGGGCTATACACAACTCATAGAAGAACCAACTCATAACAAGGGTGGCATACTCGACCTGATCTTCGCCCCCCCAAACTACAAAACCCACCCAAAATATCATACAATCCATTACACCTGTACCCTGGTCGGACCATCACCTACTACTATTTAACATACCTGCTAATGACCTATGCAACATAAGCAACAAAATATTTACCCCCCCTAGTCTTAGCACATCGTGCTTCCGACCCCTCAACAAGGACAGTGCCCTCAAGGAGATTCTACCACTACTTGACAACGACTCCCACGATCCTGACGAACTAGTATCCACCTGGAATAATGCCATCAGAGCTGCTGCCTGCATCCCATCTACCAACAAGACCATATCAAAACGTGAACACACCCCATGGTACTCCCAAGACCTCCGTGCTTTGCTCATCCACCTACGCAAACTAGAAAGACACTGGCGCCATAATCGGACCCCCGAAACACTCAATGCCTACACTATGTACCTACAAAGACACCGAAAAAAAACCATGGAAAAGAGGAAACAATCCACTCAGAATTATTGAAGCGATCATTGAACAGACCCCATGACCTACTCAACATTGTAAAAGCCATAACAGGAGATCCAACGCAAGATCACCTACCCATGCCTCAACCGCAGGAATACTCTAATTACCTTCAGTCGAAGATGATTCAAACCAGCACAAGCACCAACATCATACCTACCTCTACCCTGCTGACAACTTCCCAGACAAATCTCCTACTGAACTTCACTGCGATCTCTGAGGAGGAGATCATTGACACCATAACCTCCATCAACCTCACCACCGCACCTAATGATCCCTGCCCCGCTAGCTGGACCAAAGAACTACACCATGACCTCAGCCCAACTATCTGCAGAATCCTGAATCAGTCCTTACCTACAGGATCCTTCCCCCAAAGCTTATAACACGTCTATCCGACTCCTACTGAAAAACAGCAAACTCGACACATCTAAAGTAGAATCCTATAGGCCAATTTCAAGCATTCCATTGCTTGCTAAAATTATTGAGAAAGTGGTCCTGCGACAAATTCATCACGTAGATACTGAATCGCCTCTAGACACCTCCCAACATGGCTTTAGAGCAGCCCACAGTATTGACACCATCCTCAACTCTCTTCAATATCTAATCACAGGCCTTGACAATATTCTCCAAGGATTTGTCTTGATATTCCTGGACATAGCAGCTGCCTTTGATTCGGTGAACCACAACACACTACTACTCCGGCTAAAGGAAAAAGGGATACAAGGCTCAGCACTAGCCTGGTGCAAATCTTATCTCTGCAACAGATGGCAACAAGTCAGAACAGGCCCCAAGACATCAGAGCCTTTCCCCCTGAAACAAGGTGTGCCTCAAGGCTCATCCCTATCTGCTCTGTTCTTCAACATTTATATGCAGCCTATCTGTGCTTTAATCCGCTCCTTCAACGTCCAATGTCTTGCCTACACACTGACGATATCCTCATCTATACATCTTTTATGATTGACCAACCTGACTTCTCTCCAATACTGAGATGTTTTGAAGCAGTGTCAGAATGGCTTCTAACTCAAAATCTCTGCATCAACAGCAAAACAGATGTCTTATTCGTCATGAGGAACCAGAGTTTCACGCCTCCCCCATCACTTCAGATCAATATAGAATTGAAAACAAAACCCACAATCCGATACCTAGGAATTACCCTCGACCAACGCCTCTCCTCCCTCCTCAGCTCCTGCCCAATCGGGGCAGTGGGAGCGGGAACAGCAGAAGCCGGCAGCAGTTAAAAGCGGCGTCCCTGCAGGGCGCGCCTGAGGGCCTCGCAAGAGGGTCCTTTGGCGTGGCCCTTAGGCACGGCACGAAGGCGAGCAGAAGGCAACAAAGGAAACAGCTACGCCAACAACATCTCAGCAGAACCCAACAAAGGACTAGACCGCGGAGAAGGACGTCAGAACCGCAAGTAGAATTCTCAAAACAAACCACACATTTGCTACCACCAAACTGTCTCGTCAACTACCCACACACTAACGGATCCGGATCTCCCTCCATGGGGACAGGCTCCCCTCACGGGACAGGCTCCCCTCACGGGACAGGCTCCCCTCACGGGACAGGCTCCCCTCCTGCACCGAGTTCAGCTCTCCCCAATCAGGGGATTTGAGCAGCAACAAGAGCACAGCCAGCCAGCGGCAGAGTGCTGCCCAATCGGGGCAGACTCAGGGTCGTATAAGGAACAGAGCGGCAAGAAGGAGCACAAAGGGAGAATCATAGCCACACATACACCAGAAGAAAAACAGAACAGAGGAAAAGCAACAGCAAAACAAGCAACAGACGAAGACTTAAGAAAAACAGGCATCACCCTAACAGAACATCACAAAAGACCAAAATGCACGCCACATACTTCCTCCCACTCTACCTACTCGTCACACAACTCCTCCCACCAACCACACACCTCCACTACCCACAAGCAAACACAACATGGTACCCACCAACAGCATTGCCATATTTAGAACCACAGCACACACACAAAGAAACACTCAGAACTTCCCAGACAAAAAGACCAAACAGACAATTCAAACTCCCAATCCTGCACAAAGGAAGCACATGTAACAGCAACCTCCTCAACAAAGACAACAACGATTGAGCTCGTAAACGCCAGATCAGTCTGCAACAAGATACACACTATTGTAGACCACATAGAAGAGCAACAGCCCGACATAATATGCATCACAGAGACATGGCTCAACCCTACCGACAATGTACTACTCAACCAACTAGTACCAGACAACTACTCAGCATACAACTGCCCACGCACCCACAAGCGTGGAGGAGGAGTCCTAATAATAGCAAAGACAAAACTAAAGTTCAAGACACATAGCTTCTCCAATACATAGCAATGTAACACAATCAGCATCAAGAACAAAAACATTACAATCTGCCTAACCTACAGAGCACCCAGAGCTCCACCCGACGAATTAGCCTTCACACTCGAAGAAGCCTGTGCTATAACAAACAAACCAGTGCTACTGATTGGAGACTTCAACCTCAAGTCCACCAATGCCAAAGACGCAGAGGCCTTCCTTCAAGCAATGACCTCACTTCAATTCACACAGATAATCAATGCTCCAACGCACAGACATGGATCATCTCCAGACCTCATCTTCGCATCCAATTACCTAACATCAAGAGACCTAATCTCCCCACCCACCATTACCCCAGTGCCATGGTCTGACCATTACTTAATCGAGACAAAGCTGCGATCTCAAGAGGACCAGACAAACGAAAGAACAAACATCCCCCACACACAAAGACGATTCAAGCATTTCGACAGGGACGAATTCATACAGGACACAACACAACACTTGAATATTACTACAGATGACCTGGAGGAACAAGTTTCCAGCTGGAACAGCATCTTAGCTAACGCCGCCAAACCATCTGGTGGCGGGCACAAGAACCACCACCACAACAGGAGACAAAACAAACCATGGTACTCAGCAAAAATACGACAGGAAAAGAGGGAGCTCAGGAAGATTGAACGGAGATGGAGAAAAAACAAAACAGCCGACCAACATCTTTACCTAACAAAACAAAAACAATACAATGAACACATCAACCAATCAAAGAGAATTCCACACAAACATGATAAATACTTCCATCAACAAGCCCAGAGAGCTCTTTGAAATAGTCAAGATCCTCACAAAAGAGCAAACAGAAGGGGAAGTACAAGTGGATCCACAGGAATTCGCCGACCACATCAAAGACAAATTTCACTCCACAGAGCGTACAACACCCAGTGGGACCACCAGGACAGACACACCAAAACCTGGGGCACATTCTACTCTCCCTCAACAGAGCAGATATCCCACATCATCTCTACAATCAACACAAGCACTGCTCCTACAGACCCATGCCCAGTATCATGGGTCAAAGCCACCAAATCAAACTTCATTCACACCATACATAAAATAGTACACAACTCACTCACCCAAGGACTCATGCCAAAGCAACTAAAGCTTGCCTCAGTAAGACCAATCACAAAGAAAACAACTCTCGACAAAAAAGATCCAGCAGCATACCGACCAATCTCCAGCATACCCTTCCTGGCAAAAATCATCGAAAAAACAGTACAACTACAACTCCAGGAACACATCGACAAACATGAAACACTCGACGACAACCAACACGGCTTTCGTCCCAACCATGGAGTCGAAACGCTACTGATCTACCTCTTCGACAGCATCCTAAGAATAATTGACAACACCAGGAAGGGAATCATAATGATCTTCATCGACATCTCCTCAGCCTTCGACACAGTGGACCACAACACGCTCCTGGAAAGACTAAAGAACACTGGTATACACGGTATCACACTGAAATGGTTCTACTCATACCTAACCGAAAGACAGCTACAGGTCAAGGTGGGACAACACCTCCCGACCCATAAATGTCCGTCAAGGAGTACCTCAAGGATCCGCACTCTCAGCACTCCTATTTAACATCTACATCCAACCGATATGCAACATCATGAAAGAGAACAACATTCAATACACAATATATGCAGACGACATCATGATATACACCCCGATATCAATCGACAACCCGGACTTCTCCAAGATAACAGACTGCCTTACCCAAATGACGAGCTGGTGTCAAAACAACCACCTCGCAATAAACTACAACAAGACCGAAGCTTTAATCATCACTCGGAACCAAAGCTTCATACACCCGCCAAATATCAAGATACAAAACACTACTATACCAATAAGATCAGAAGTGAGATACCTCGGTGTTACTCTGGACAATAAACTAAACCTCAAGCCACACAGACAAAACAATACAAAAGTCTACTACAAGATGCGAATCATCAGGAGATTGAAACCACTCCTTGCTCCAGAACAC
This sequence comes from Ichthyophis bannanicus, assembly GCA_033557465.1. Taxonomy (NCBI): domain Eukaryota; kingdom Metazoa; phylum Chordata; class Amphibia; order Gymnophiona; family Ichthyophiidae; genus Ichthyophis; species Ichthyophis bannanicus. The sequence continues at coordinate 250,957,456 of CM066042.1, read as the reverse complement.
TTTCGTACCGTCTGTCAAGCACTGATAACCCCAATACTGGACTTCTGCAATCCGATATACCTTGGACTACCGAAACAAGCCCTCAAACCACTCCAGCTAGCACAAAACACTGCAGCACGAATAATATCCGGTACTGCAAGACAGGACCACATCACACCTACCTTAAAGGACTTACACTGGCTCTCAATCGGTGCACGCATCAGATACAAAACTATCATAAACCTATTTAAGATAAATCAGCACACATCAGCCAACAGCCTACACACCCTCATTCAACCAGACACCAGCACTCGTCCTAGAAGAAAACAAACACACAACCGAGTCAGCACCCCAAGTGAATTCAAACACACACGCAAGGACACAACAGACAGAGCACTCTCCATGGCTGCTCCAACAATATGGAACAAACTACCGGACGACTTGAGGGCAACTACAGACCTCAAAGACTTTAGAAAACAGCTAAAAACCATGCTGTTCATAGAACACTATGGACACATCACATAACCTAAGAGAATGTATAACAGCACATGATACCGCCTGTATTGAAAATGTTTTGCAGCACCACTGTATATAGCCCACACTGTACATAGCTCAAACCACTCTAACACAATACACCACACCTTGTACATAGCTCACCCCAATCCAGCACACGATACAACACACAACTAAATTTCACCCTCACTGCATGATTAACACACTCACTTTACCCGATTGTTTGCTGTGATACCACCTTGATTAATAAGATAAGGCGGTTTAAAAATACTGTTAAATAAATAAAATAAAAAATGTCAGCCCATGTTACAAACACCACAAAAGCAATTTATCACAAGATCCGAACGCTAAGACACCTTTGACCATTACTCGACTTCTCTGACTATAGATCAATATTCCAAGCTCTTATCATCCCACATCTTGACTTTGCGATCATCATCCTACAGGGACTTCCACAGTCAACCTTAAACCCACTCAGACTTGCCATGAACACAGCTGCAAGGGTTCTAGTTGGTGCATCCAGGTCAGATCATATAACGCCTATCTTGTTAAACCTATACTGGCTGCCTCTTTGCGCCAGAATCACCTACAAATTTCTAATACTTACCTTCAAAGCCCTCAAGAATCAGCCCTCTACACCCATCAATGCACTTCTCCACCGTACCACAATCAACAGAACAAGAAGAACTACGCAGATGAACACAATCAAAGTCCCCAAGTTTATAACAAAATGTACAAAGTCAGAGCATTTTCTGTCTTTGCACCGATTGCATGGAATGCCCTCCCAGCAGAACTCCGAGCCATCCAAAACCTAGTGGTGTTCCGAAAAGCCCTAAAACACCACCTGTTCATACAGCACTACCCAACCTCCCAGTCTAAAAAACACCCACCCACCCCTCAGACCCCCCACCTAACCCCACCCACTGAACATCCCCCCACTGATAATGGTTAACCAGCTTTCCCCTCTCCCATTCCGACCCATGTGTACTAGTATTTGTATAGACCCTTTACATACCTTCTGAGATTAATCATTACTGTAACATGTACATAAGCTGTATATAGTTTCCCCTTAGTTCCTTTCAAGTTTTTGAATTTCCTATTCTATGTAAACTCAATGTACCATTACATTGTAGTACATTTGTTCCTACTGTAAACCGCACTGATTATAATAGCACGGTATATAAGAAATATAAATAAAATAAATAAATAATATTCTGCAGGGGATAGTGTAGGCCCAGTGCTGCAAAGCACCAGGCCCTGATGGTTTCAGTGCAGAGTTTTATAAACTCCTGAAGGAAAGGTTGTTTGTGCCTATGGTAGATACTGTACATTTAACAGTCTTACAGACCTGGGGCAGTTCACCTATGACACTAATCTTGCTTATATCAGTGATCCCTAAATCTGGGAAAGGCCTGTCCAGACCCAAGTTTTATCATCCTATTTCCTTACTAAATGCTGAAATGACACTAATGGCTAAAATCATGGTAGACTGTTTAGCTAAGGTGCTGCCAAGGCTGATTCACAAGAGTCGATACACAGTTGCAAGTGTGTAGCAAAATCTTAGCCTCCATGGAAAAAGCACCCGAACTAGAGGTTGATCAGTTGTGACGCAGAAAAGACATTCAACAGAAAGTGGAATTGGAGTGGGGCTGGAAGTGCAAATGGCGCTGCAGTCAGGAAGAGAAGGTAATTCCAATGCTGCAGAGCCTTTTAAAAAGTATTGCTGCCGCTACATGTCCCTTAGAGGGATAGCAGCGGTGACAACGGGCACTCTGACCACTGGCGCTCTGGAGGACCACCTACTTCGCCTAATGGTCCTACTGGCCCTGCTCCGGATAGTGGAGCAGGCGAGAGGAGACCAAGGAGCACTGGATACTTACCAGGACTTACATCAGAGCTTTGGGATGGTTACATACCTGCAGTTACAATATTATGTGGCATCTTTGAAAAGTAAGCACCTGGGAAGACCTCAAGAGCATTTCTTTGAATTTGAAGATGGAGAGATTGACATAATGCCCCTTTAAATTCTGGGAAGTTATACCAGAGGGGCAATGTGATGACCTGGCAGCAAGATGGACAGTGGAATTGTCTGTTTCAGGGAGAGAGCAGCAAATAATGGTAGCTATGGCTCGGACACCTAATCTGACCAAATTCATGAGAGATACAGCATAAACTACTTATGAGGGGCTAAGGTAGACTTGTTCTCAAAGCCCTGTTCGGAGCAATCAGTACTTGATGTGCCTAGAAAGGCCAGCTCACTTTGGAGCATCCCAGACAGCATGCCCTAAGTTAAAATTTGTGGGAGGGCATAGCTACTTATTTGGAGAGCTTGTTATCTCAAAATGTGGCATTTACCTTCGAGGTAGCGGTGCTGGAGGACCTGCAGTTCTTACAGGTTCAAGGACTGGCTGCACGACTATTGGTACACAAAGCCTGTTTGGTCATCAATGTTTACTGAAGTGGACTCCCCTTCTTTCTGGGAATGGAGGAACATGTGTCATGATCTTACGTTAATGGAAAGACTAGTTCCACGGGGCAGTTAATGGAAAAACTAGTTCCAAGGGGCAGTCTTGAAAGACTAGAAAAGGAGTCTTGAAAGACTAGAAAAAGGGACTGTTACTTCTGGAGAGAGATCTGCAACTGTGAGTATATACTTCTGGGAATTTTCTGAAAAGAATTTTTTATTAAAGCTAATTAATCTGTGAACCCACTATTTTTGGTTAAATCAGTCAGTGCCTAGTAGCAGCAGTTTAAGTTTACATTTAAAACACAGAAGAGAGCTTTCTAGTTAAATTTAGAACTCAGCAGAGAGCTTGTAGTTTAAATTTCATAATACGTTAGAGCCTAGCAGCAGCAAAGAGACATAATTTAAATCAAATAAGAATATAGCTTACCTCAGCAGCACAGAACAGGGTACTGTGTAGCAGCCCTCTTTTAATAAGTGTATATCAATGATAGAGCTGATCAAATTGGTGGAGGGGTTGCGCTCTATGTTAGAGAGGGCATTGAGTCAGAAAGGATTAAAGTTTTGCAGGAAACAAAATTTGCTGTAGAATCTCTATGGATTGAAATTCCATGTAAAAAGGGGAAGGCGATGGCAGTGGGGGTGTACTATCGGCCACTGGGCCAGAATGAACAAATGGATGATGAAATGCTCAAAGAAATCAAGGAAGCTAACAAAAGTTACAGCGCAGTAATAATAATGGGTGATTTCAATTACCCTGGTATCGACTGGGTCAGTGTCACGGCAGGACATGCTAGGGAGATAAAGTTCCTAGATGACAAATGACTGCTTCTTGGGGCAGCTGGTTCATGAACCGACCAGAGGGTAAGCCATATTAGACCAGGTCCTTAGTGGAACACCAGATCTAGTGCAAGAGATAAGGGTGTTGGGGCCACTTGGCAATAGTGATCATAGCATGATTGCCTTTGATTTAATTAGTGGAGGAGGGATAGTACGGAAATCCACAGTACTACCTTTTAACTTTCGAAAGGGAGACTATGATAAAATGAGGAAAATAGTTAAGAAAAAACTAAAAGGAGCAGTTGCAAAGGTTAAAGACTTACATCAAGCTTGGGTGTTGTTGAAAAATACTATCTTGGCAGCCCAGACCAGCTGTATTCCACGCTTTAAGAAAAGTGGAAGGAAGTCCAACAAACTGCCAGCATGGTTTAAAGGTGAGGTCAGAGAGGCTGTTGCCAAAAAAGCATCTTTCAGGAAATGGAAAAAAGAGCCAAACGACGAAATCTGGAAACAGCACAAGCACTGGCAAATCAAATGCAAGGCATTGATAAAGCAGGCAAAGAGAGAATTTGAGAAGAAGCTTGCTGTGGAAGCAAAAACGCGAAATAACGATTTTTTCAAGTACATTCGCAGCAAAAAACCTGTGAGAGAGTCAGTTGGTCCATTAGATGATAAAGGAGTTAAAGGGGCACTAAGAGGCGACAAGGCGATAGCGGAGAGACTGAATGATTTCTTTGCTTCGGTCTTTACTGAGGAAGATGTAGGGATGTTACCCATGACTGAAGCGGTATTTAAAGGTGCGGAAGAATTGAAGGAAATATCGATACATCGGGAAGATGTATTACAACTATTAGATAAACTGAAGAGTACCAAAATCACCTGGGGCGGATGGTATACATCCAAGGGTGTTGAAAGAACTGAAATATGAGATTGCAGACCTGCTATTAGTAATCTGTGAACTATCATTAAAATCATCTGTAATACCTGAAGATTGGAGGATCGCCAATGTAACACCAATTTTTAAAAAGGGTTCCAGGGGTGATCCGGGAAACTACTGTACAGTACTGGGAAAAATGGTAGAAACCATCATAAAGAATAAAATTACGCAGCATTTAGATAGTCATGGCCTAATGGGAGACAGCCAACATGGCTTTAGACAAGGAAAATCTTGTCTTACTAATCTGTTATGTTTTTTTGAAAGTGTGAATAAACAGGTGGACAAAGGTGAGTCGGTTGATATAGTGTATCTGGACTTTCAGAAAGCCTTTGACAAGGTCCCTCATCAGAGACTTTTGGCAAAACTAAAGAGTCATGGAATAGGAGGCAGTGTACTACTGTGGATCAAGAACTGGTTAAGAGATAGAAAGCAGAGGGTTGGGCTTAATGGCCAATTTTCCCAATGGAGAAAGGTGAATAGTGGTGTACCCCAGGGATCTGTGCTGGGTCCGCTGCTTTTTGACATATTCATAAATGACCTGGAAAGTGGAATAACGAGTGAGGTTATCAAATTTGCAGATGACACAAAACTATTTAAAGTTGTTAAAGCCCAAGAGGATTGTGGAAAATTGCAAGAGGATCTTGATAAATTAGAAGACCGGGCATCAAAATGGCACATTAAATTTCATGTGGACAAGTGCAAAGTTATGCACCTAGGGAAGAACAACCCAAACTATGGTTACACGATGCAAGGTTCCACATTAGGAACCACCACCCAGGAAAGAGATTTAGGCGTCATTGTGGATAACATGTTAAAACCCTCGGCCCAGTGTGCAGCGGCAGCCAAGAGTGCAAATAGAATGCTAGGTATCAGCAGGAAAGGAATGGAAAATAAAACAAAAGATATTATAATGCCTCTATATCGTTCCATGGTGAGACCGCACCTTGAATATTGTGTGCAATTCTGGTCGCCGTATCTTAAAAAGGATATAGAGTTATTAGAAAAGGTTCAGAGAAGAGCCACCAAAATGGTAAAGGGGATGGAAGGATACTCCTATGAAGAAAGGCCAAAAAGGTTAGGGCTCTTTAACCTGGAAAAGAGACGGCTGAGGGGAGATATGATAGAAGTCTATAAATTAATGAACGGAGTGGAACGGGTAAACGTAGATCGATTGTTTACGTTTTCAGAATATAGAAAGACTAGGGGACATGCAATGAAGCTACATGGTAAACTATTTAAGACTAATAAAAGAAAATATTTTTTCACTCAACATGTAATCAAACTCTGGAATTTGTTACTGGAGGATGTAGTAAAGGCTGTTAGTGTAGCTGGGTTGAAAAAAGGTTTGGACAAGTTCCTGGAGGAAAGGTCCATAAACCATTATTAAGAAGGGACCCAGGATATCAATGCTTGACCCAGTACAAGCATTGCGGAACCTGTGTCTTTTGGGGAAACTGCTTGGTACGTATGACCTAGATTGGCCACTGTTGGAAACAGGATACTGGGCTTGATGGACCTTGGTCTGACCCAGTATGGCATATCTTATGTTCAGTTCTAGATCTAGAGAATTTTTGGGCCCTATGTAGTCTCTTTGTCCTCTAGGGGAGGAATGAGCTCCTGACTCTTTAGGGACAGGGATGGGTCAGGTATTTTAAAGATGGTGGGTGCTTGGAATGAATGTGCTGGGCCAGGATAAGCATGTGCCCCCCAGTCCCACTTAAGTGGTTCAACGGTACATGCTGCTCACACTTGACAGGATACGCACACTAGCACAGGAGAGGGGGGGTTGGGTGAGAATGTAAAATGTAAACTGTAGTTACTTTCTCGTATATGTAGTCTCTGCCAATGCACAAGTGTTCCCATCCACCAGATATGTTTGTGATTTAGTTGCATTACTAATTAAAATTATTTAAATTAAAAGTGCTGGACCAGATATCTAAATGGTTTATGCAATGTGCAGGACCTGCAGACCGCTTAACCCCGGCTATTCTGCGGCACTAACTGGCCAGTGCTGCCGAATATCTCCGACAGCCTTGGCACAATCTGGATAGTGTTAGGCAGACCGTGGGCGGGTGGGGCAGTATCAGCACTTTGCCAGTTAGTGGTAGTTTCAATCCACTAACTGCATAAAGTTAGGACAGGTCAATGGCTCTGCTAACTTTACGTGGTTTCGCAATCTGCTTAGTGGCTGAATATTGCCACTGACCAGACAGCAAAACAGGTCAGCAGTGAAACCAGTGATTCAGTGCCAGACAGGTCCCAATGCTGGTTTCACCTTTGCTGGTGGCAGGCCAGCACTTTACCAGCGCTGACTGCAGCGAGCTGTATACTAACCCGGCGCCTCTTGCCACAGCTGCCAAATAAGGCAGTGACAAACTCAAATATAAAAGCCAAAAAAAAAAATAATTAAAACATAGTATATGATGGGTGAGGATCTCTCTGCCATCATATACTATGTTATAACATTAACTGGTAAGTAAAATGTCACCTATCATATCATCCTGCTAGACTAGTCCAGACAAATGGGGTGTACCAAAGCTACAACTCCACTGAGCGGGAAGAAGACAGCAGCTCGCAAAACCCTTTAGCCAAAAGGCCGCGTCCGCATGGATATCCAAGTGGTAACACTTGCCGAAAGTGGAAAGTGATGCCCACCTTGCTGCCCGACATATGTCTGCAGTAGTTAACGAGTTCCGCACCGCCCACAAGGATGCTTGTGCTTGGGTAGAATGGGAATGCAAACCCTCCGGAACCAGTCTGTTCTGCAACAGAAATGCCAAGGCAAACGTTCACTTAGCCACCAGGTCACCCTTGCACGGGCCAGCAAACAGCACAAAAAGATGGGTTGGACTTACGAAAAGAATTCATAACCTCCAAGTACCAGAGAAGCACCCCCCCCAGATATCCACAAGGCAAAGATCCTTATTCTTCCCCCGACACTGATCCTTAGGAGGGCACGCAGAACACTTGGTTCACATGAAAAGCAGAAATCACCTTAGGCAAAAAGGAAGGTACAGACCAAATGGAAATAGCATCACTTGAAAAAGACAGATAAGGATCTCGACAAGACAGAGCCTGCAACTTGGAAAACTGCCTTGCAAAACAAATCGCACCCGAGACGACTGTCTTGAATGTCAAATCCTTCAAAGTAGTGCACTTCAACAGCTCAAAAGGCATTACCATCAGACACTTGATCACCACACAGATCCCAAAAGGGACCAATGACTGGAGGGGAGGACGCAGACACCGAACCCCCTGGAGAAAGCGTGAGACGTCCGGATGCAAGGCTTGAGAGAGACTTAATCACTAGACCTCGGAAACAGGTCAAAGCTGCCACCCAAGCTTTCAGGGAGTTAAGGGAAAAGCCCTTCTCCAGACCATCCTGTAGAAAAGCCAACAGAGATGGCACCTTGGCCGCCTCAGGAGCTAAATGCCAAGCACCATCCATCGCTCAAAGAGGCAGCAGACTCAAGATCTGGAAAAAATGGAGGATGATCTGGCTGGGCCCCCAAGGTTACTAAAGATTTACCCCAATAGTAGATAATTGGAAATTCTCATCTGGGTTGGGGAAGGGAATATTTGATATATGGAGATCCAAAGGGTTTAGGTGGGTAGGTTGGTGCTGGGATAAAGGACAGATAGACTTCACAGTCTTAAAAGAGGAATTCAGGCTAGGAGAGGGGAATTATTTCCCATATCTTCAACTGAGACATTACATGACTACCTGAGTTCAGAGATTACAATCACCAAAAACCCCAATTGAGCAGCTCTTCTCTAGAGACAAGATTAAGGGGGCCATTTCGACACTATACCAAATGGAGATAAAGAAGCTAAAAATTGATTGCAAGAGAAATGGGAAAAGGACAGAGGTACACTATGGGATAAGCAGGACCAGGAAAGGATATATAAGGGCCTGTAGAAAGGGATACTGGCGAACAATTTGATTGAGCATAATTAAAAAATGTTATATAGGTGGTATCTCGCACCAGAGAGAATGGGAAGGCAGCGGGGGTCAACGGAAGTGGCCTGCTGGAGGTCCTGCGGACAAAGGGGCACCTATTTCCATATGTGGTGGTCTTGTGGGAAGGTGCAAAGACAGTGGCAAAGTGTGTTCAAATGGTTGGGAGAGATATTGGGATGCAACAGATCGGACCAAAGGTGGCTCTCCTGAACATAATGAAGGAAGAGGGAAACCGCTCAGACACAATTTTAAATTAGGGCAGTATGTACGGCTAGTAGACCGGCTATAGCTAAAGCCTGGAGACAGGCAGACCCTCCCTCATTGGGAGAGGCTGAACAGCGGTTGCAAAATGTGTATTTAATGCATAAATTGACATCTATAAAGCATCATAAGTTACATGCCTTTGTAAACAGTTGGAGCAAGTTTACAATATGGATCAACAAGTCATAACTATAAGAACTGTAGCAAGGACTGCTTAGGTAAACTCAGCATGCTGTGGGGGGGTGTTTATGCACTGTCAATATACCATAACAAAGGGAGATATTGTGGGGGTGGTGTGAAGGAAGAATGTTGTATATGTTTAAAAAAAAAAAGGGGGGAGGTACCAGATTCACACTTATGCTACTGTAGCTTGACAGACCTCCTCCAGGCTCAGAGCAGAGTGGTGACCACCACCAGAGAATAGCCATTACACGCTATCTATCTCCTTTCGCATGCCAAGCTGTAAGCGAGAAGAGAACTGGATTCTCCAGATCATCGGCCTCCACCGCAATAGGCCCAGAGATGGAGGCAACCAGAGGCGGCGCCTCCAGGCATCAGCTCTCCGAACCACGTCCTCCTCGGCACCATCAGGACAATCCTGCCCAGGTGGCATTCTATACACCAAATCACATGCCCCACCAAGGGTCATGGAGGAAACACATACAGCTGTTGCTGACTTGGCTAAGGCTGGGTCAGGGCAGACACGCCCTTGGATTCCATCTCTGTGCGGCAACTGAATAAGCAGCAAACTTTGGCAATGGAGCCGGTCGCCATCAGATCCATTTTGGCAGCACCAAATCAACTGAAACACCTCCTGATTCAACTTCCACTCTACAGGATCCAGAGAGTGCAAGCTGAGGAAGTCCGTTTCCTCAATGTCCACCTCAGCAATGTGCTGAACCAACAAGGCTAGGCAGTTCTTCTGCACCCAGGCAAACAGAAGAGCCATCTCCAGAGCTACCCCAGCAATCCTGATGCCACCTTGCCAACTGACCAAAACCACCTTTGTGGCATTGTCTGAAAACACTCAAACCACATGGTTCTCGACCAGGGACCAGAAACCCATTTAGAGCCACCTGATGGCCCTCACCTCGAGGCAGTTTATGGACCACACCACTTCCCTGCAGTTCCAATGGCCCCTAGGCCATACGATCTTGGCAATGGGCTCCCCAGCCCGAGAGACACACATCAGTCGTCAGGAATATCCAGAAGAAATCATCCAGTGGCACTCCCTTCCTCAGAAGACAGGGCTGCTGCTACCACCGCAGGCTGGACTTCACCACCAACGGAGTGGGAACCTTCACTCAAACTCCTGAGAACTCGGGGATCACCAAGTCAGCAAGGACAGCTAGAGCTGTCACATCTAAGCACGCGCCCATGCCACCATCTCTATGGTCAACGTCATCAATCCGAGGAACTGAAGATAATCCCAGACGATGGGAGTCTGTTGTATGCAAAACAACCGAAGCAATCCAACAGTCTTGAATTTCTCTTCTGGCAGGAAAAAAACTCTGCCCATTCGAATATCGAAATGTGTTCCCAGAAACTCCAGGGACAGGGAGGGTAACAGTTGACTTTTTCCCCTGATTGATCAGCCAGCCAAGGCTTTCAAAAAAAAAGGACACCACTCGGATGGCACCAGAGTTGCTTCTAAATGAACGGGCCCGGATGAGCCAGTCATCCAGATATGAATGGACACATCCCTCAGCGCCGCAACCACCACCACCATAACCTTGGAGAATGTCCTTGGGGTTGTGGATAGCCCGAGAGGGCGTCAAACTGATAGTGACAGCCAAGCATGACAAAATGCAGCTACTTTTGCTGATCTGCCTGGATCAGGATATGAAAATACACCTCGGCCAGATCCAGAGAAGCCAAGAACTCCCCTTGGTGCACTGCTTGAATCACAGAGTGCATCTGGAAGCACAAGTGCTCGTTGACCCCCTTGATTTATTTTATTTATTTATTTAACAGTATTTCTAGACCGTCTTATCATAAAAATCAAGGCGGTGTCACAACAAAACAATCAGAAGATGTGGAGGGGGTTCATGCAGTGATGGGGAAGTGAGGTGCGGGGGGGGGGGGTTCATGCAGGGAGTGCAGGGGGGGTGGTGTGCGTGTGGGGGGTGGTGTGCCCATTTGATGTCCCAAATAGGCTGGAAGGAACCATCCTTTTTGGGCACTGCAAACTAGATGAAGTATCTGCCCTTGCCCCACTCATTCGGTGGGGAGGGAGGGGGTGAGCACCACTTCCTTTAGGCACAGCAACTTGTCCAAAGTGGTCCACACAGCGGCACTTTTGATCGCAGACCCATGAGGGGAGATGATGAAAGCATCCAGAATCGGCTCTTTGCATACCCGGACAAAAGTCAAAATGAATGGTGTCTAGCACCCAGCGATCCTTCGTAACCTAGGCCCATTCCTGAAAGAAAAGGCAAAGTCTGACTCCAACTGGAGGAACCAGGGAATGGGCCCCCAAATCTTCATTGTGCAGCTTGGGAAGGTCTTCCTCTTGAAGGAACCGTGTCCCTGGGCCCCACTTGCTCCATGAAAGGACTGGGAATGAGCTCGAAGCCTGGAAGCAGGGGGGAAGAAAGGTTTTCAGGTCGGTATCGACAAGAGTCCCAAGACTTCTGGGGATTCACCCAGCATGCCCTCTGTGGACAGGTGGAGGCTGACAAGAAAGGGGCACCAGCTCGCCTCACAAGCCCCCTGGACCTGTCTTCCAGTAGGCCATAAAATTTCATCTCGCCCAGATCCTTCACAAGCTTCCCCAAATCGGCTCCAAAATAAAAAAAAAAATTCCCCTTAAAAGCCAGTTGGGCCAACCAGGCTTTGGAAGAGGAACCTGCTGCCCAATGTCTGAGCCAAATCCAACACTGACACCATTGTCAGGGCACCATCCCTGTTGGCCAAACATAACAGGTTATACATGCATCAGAAAGAAGGACGTAGAAGACTCCAAAAGAGGGGCAGTATCATTTGGTGGAAGAGACTGAATCCACTGGAGCAGGGCTCAAGACGTCAGACTGACACACACCACCAGCTGAAAATAGCAGCCACCACGACAAACTGGCTCTTCAACAATGAATCAACCTTACGGCCCAGAAAATCTTCTAAAGCCTTCCACAGGAATGGTAACTGCTGTGACCTGAGCATCCACCTTGGGAATACCAAACCACTCAATGCATTCCTTCTCCAAGAGAGAATAAATTTTATATACTCTGAACCCCTTTGGCAGGGAATCTGGAGAGTCCCACTCTGACCAGATCATATTCTTGATCACATTTGGGAACAGGAAGACAGAAGTGGATTTCCACCCCCTTGAAGGAGCAGGTGCACCTTCGGCTCCTGCTCCATGCCAGAAGCATCCTTCAAGTTCAAGGCGGATGAGACCATAGCAGTCAATGCCACCAGCTCCTCCTTCCGGAATAGGCAGATCACTCTGACCTCTTCACAGTCTTCTGAAGGCGCAAGTATTCTGAATCCATATCAGAGAGTAGTACTGAGTCATCTGTATCATAGTTAAAATCTCAGACACTCCTAGATATTCCCCATCTCCCAGGGGCGCCACTTGCCATGGACCCTTAGCCAAAGGCAATCAAACAGGGCTTCCATTCAGCCTGCCCCGCATGAGACTGCACCCAGGAGCACCCAGCAGGGTCTGAATTTTCCCCGCAAGAGGAACCAGGTCTGCTGCAAAAAAGAAAAGAATTCCAGGGAGGACAATCTGGAGTCCAGAAGCTGAAATGACCCCCCCCAACACCAGGGGACACAGGCGTCACAGACCCCTAGAGGACGAGGAGCAGCTCACTGCAAAGTCGCTGGACCCTCCAGCTGTTCTGGATATCCTTACCCATAGCGCCTTCACCTCCTGTCCTGAGGTAGGCAAGACTGGACTAAATGCATCCCCTGGCTGAGAGAGGGGGAGCAGGCCCTCCAAGGATGATTCAGAAGCTGCCACACAAGAAGAGCAGAGTTCAAAATCCAGAGATGAAGCACCTCGCTTGCCACAGGTCAAACAACGTTTCCTGGAAGAAGATAGAGAGTTAAGGCAAGTATCACAACAGCACACACTAAGGCCATGGCAGCCTAATAGCGCTCAATAGCTATGCTTTTACTGCGGCATGTGTTGCAGGAACTAAGTTAAGAACAAATGTTGGAGCTGCATGAGTGGAACGCGCATAGACCATGCGACCGCCAGGTACACAATAGGTGAAAACACTACTAATGCTGCGGAAAATGGTGGGAAACCTCCACACTGTGCCACCAGCAGTCCACCCCAAAATGCATCCCAGGAGGAGAGAATCAGGAGCCCACAACAAAAATGACAAGGTAAAGCCTTGGTGCTCGCCCAAGAGCCCCAGGCAGAGAATCCGTGCCGGGCTCAGCTCTACGCCCCTGAAACTGTTTTACTGGCTTTGCAACACTGCATTTAAGGTGGCTGGCAAGCAGATCCCCGAGAGCCTTCTGCAATCTTTGGAAAAGAACAGGGGGAAACAGAGGAGGGAGGTTGTTTGAGGCTGCTGCACTCTTCCAGATCCTTCCAATTTCTGGCTGCTCAACAGGCTCTTATGATAAGTGCGTGGAGCTGAACCTATTTCTCCTCCTCATATGGGTACTGAAAAGACTGCAGTCTAGTGGAACCTCCCACACCGTGCTCAAGTGAGTCACCCTCAAGATGGTCATTCACAAGCATTTAATTATTTTTTTTTCTCTCAATCCAGATTTTCTTCAGAGAGGAGAAAACCATCCACCATCTGCTGGAGACAAAAATAACGAGGAAACCTCTGGTGGCTGAGGCTAGTGGAGGCACAGGAGTGATGTTACTGAAATCTGTGCTTTTCATTGGTTCTTTGTCTCCACCAATCTGCTGGTAGGGGAAGACAACCCACTTGTCTGGACTGGTCTAGCAGAATGATATGGAATTTCATTTTGTCATTCCCTACTGCTCCATCTCAGCAAGCAAAGGGAAAATGGGCATCCAAAGCTGACCTGGCAAATCAGAGAGGGAAGGGAAGACTGAGTAAGTGAAAGGTAGAAGAGCCATAGAAATGGAGAGAAAAAGGAAGGGGGGGAAGAGAGAGAGTATAAGAACAGGGAACTGGAAAGGAAAAGACAGCAGCTCCTCACTCTGGTCAGCCATCAATGGTGGTGCTAGCCATTGGGCAAAATAGGCAGTCGCCTAGAGTGCAATTTCCAGGGCAGACCATTGCGCCGCTGCCACCCCTCTCTAAGACCTACAGCAGCAAACAGCACCGCAGCACTTACCAGAGGCCTCCAGCACTGCCGATGCTTCAGCCCCTCCGATGCAGACTTGTCCTGCAGCATGAGTCTGTCTCTGCTTTGCCTTCTGGTCATCCTTTTAAAGAAAAAAGCAAGAGGCGGATCAGGAGAGGGCTGACAATCCCTGCATGCAAGTAGGTGTTAGATGTGCTGGGGCCCCAAATCCCACTGGCAGGCTACGGCTTCTGCTTCAGGAAGGCTTGAGACAGCCTATATCATAGGGGCCCAGAGTAACTGCCAGCTCTGTATGACATGCGAGAGCACCCGCAATGCTGATATGGAAAGCTGAGTAGCTCTGTCCTCAGTGGCGGAGGCCCTGGAAAGGGGAGCGTTAGTAACGGCACTGGAGGCCTGGCATGATGTCGAGTACCATCGATAGTGAGAGGGAGGCATCAGCAAGGAGAAGAACTGCCCCAACCTTCTGCGACACCTCGCTGATGCCCTCCTCTATGCCTCACTGCCATTTTGGGAAGCCATGGATCAAACTGTGGTATGTTTACAGTCCCTTTGGTTCTGTAGAGCTGCCTCTCCCCCCTCCTAGGTATATAACCAAAGGAAGCGGAACAAATGAAGCCAGGGATCCGCAAGTATAAATTAGGAACCTGTACAATCACCTGGTGTACAATCATGTAACAGAGCATACGTAGTGGAGAGTGATGGAAGTCATCGGTAGGGGTCGGGGAGGGAAGAGGCACCGACAAAAAAAAAAAAGGGCAACTGCCTAGGATGCCAAAATTCAAAGATACCCAATTCCACTTGCTTAGACCAGGCTCTATGATCCCTGGGGCAGACACTTCTCACTACCACTCTCCGGTCCTGACTATGGGCTTCAACATCTTAAATCTAGACACCAATAGTAAGATGCCCTCTAGTGGTTGAGGAGGAAACATCAAACGTTGAAACCTCCCAATGCAGCCAATTGCCTTGCACCTGCTCTCTCATGCAAACGGCAGCTCTTTGGTTCCCAGGGGGCTCTGTGATCTTCATAGTAGGAGGTTCTGTAAGTGTACCAAACATTACTATCATGTGTAACCTTAACGTACCACTGTTTTAGGCTGAACTGACCATACAGCTTCCTGGAACCACCATGGTTTATTTATATTTGATATACCGCCCTTTGCTAGGCAGACAGAGCGATTTATGATAAAAACAAGTACATCTCATATTTCAGATCTAGAACGAAGATCTACCTTTTCTAGTGGCCTAATATCCCTTCAAATATGTGCAATGTTACAAAGAGTAGGCAGGATATGAAGCCGAGGAACTCAAAATGGCTGGCCCTTTTAGCTCCTACTAGTGATCTGAAAACACATCTTTTCTTTTTCATTATGTCTGCTGGCTTTCTAGAAAGCAATTATAATGTGTTGCTGAAGCACTTGGAACAGAACCAAGTAACAAGCTCCCTCAGTCTCCTAAAAGTCATCTGTTAAGATATTTAACCCACGCTGCATCTCATTTTGGCCTCTGTAGTAGTGTGACACAAAGTTCCTGTAAGACACTTTTAAACTGTTGTATGCATCTGAATTTATTGTTTTATTTTTTTATGATTTGGAGGTATTTTCTGCCCCAACTCCAGTGGATCCCCACCTTGTCTCATGGCGCGGTATGGCACAGCGTTAGGTTAAATTTGCTGAGCTGCAGTGAAGTCAGCACATTAAGAAAAATAAGACAAAATTACAAACAAAAAGCAAAAAACTAACAAACAAACAAACACAGAAAAATTTGTTAATTACATAGAAAATAATCAACACGCCCTTAAATTAGTTAGCACGTTCTTCCCTGTCTCCGGTCCAATCATCCGCCCTTATCTCCTGGGCCAGCAACCTACTGCTGAGCTCTGGGACCCCCTACCAAATGTCAGCCCTAGACCCCACTATGTCAAACACCTCTCCCCCCCCATGTAACTATCAGTTTTCTACCCTCACCCAGTATATGCAATGCTTCCTTCTCTTCCGTCAGCTTTCTGCCCGGGCGGACCGCAATGTCGATTAGTTAAGAACTGCTGCTTACTGATGCCCCCTGCTGGCAAACTCTGGATAAGATACTGAGCCACTTGGGAATTTTAAGGCCCCTTGAGCCCTCTGCTGGGGGAAAGGGTTGTATATATTCAATGTCAATTCTACATTCATAATCATAATTGTCGATGTTTTAATTACGTCTTAATATGTTCCGTATCACCTCCATGTCCTTCAGAAATCCAGTTGAAAGTTCTTTCGTTTTTGTCACACTATTTGTTACAAGAGGGAGAAAATAACAGGAAGATACTTGTCTGATTTAGTCAATTCAATAACCGGTTGTCATTTTTTGTTTTGCAATCCATTTTTGAATCTGAACCGTTTACGATTCTCGCTTAGATGTTTTTAAGGGTGCGGCAGCAAGCCTGATATCAGTGTCTCCCAGGGGCGGCTCAAGGCAATCTGCTGCCTGAGGCGAAGAATGAGATGGTGCGCCCCCCCCTTAGAGGGGGCGGGGCTTTTTCAGTACTCCAATCAGGAACTAAACCAAACCAGAAAGCTAATTAGATTATATGGAGAGAATGCAAGACGTCTGCACACAGGGCCGTACCAAGCTGCAATCGTGCTCTGTGCGACTTACAGCTTGGGCGCGTGCCCCCTCCCCCCTCGATACCTCTGTCCAGTGCTGCCTGCTCTTTCCCTGTTGCCGCTGCCCTGTTTTTTTCATGGCGGCACTGGCAACAGGGAAAGAGCAGGCAGCGCTGGACAGAGGTATGGTGAGGAGAAGGGGAGGCATGCGCCCAATCTAAAAGGCACTGGCACTTTAAGCAGATCTGTCCCTCCCTGCTCTGACATCGCATCAGAGGAGGGAGGGACCAGACCTGCTTAAAGTGCTGTGAAAAGGCTTGGGGGCACATTTCGGCTGCCTGCTATTGTCCTGCCAGCGGCGGCAGGGCAACAGCAGACAGCCAAAATGCGCCCCCAAGCACAGGGCGAGGTACGGTCCTGTTTGCACACCAAGTAACTAAAAGAGAGCAAGAACCAACAGCACAGTTTATAAAACTAAATTATAACTCATTTTTATTTTTTTGTTATAAACTGTGCTATGGTTTTTCTTTTTCAACATATATTTTACATCCACAGTGGGTGCAGAGCAGACCCAGGACATTCACCCAAAGAACTCAATATTAAAAAAAAAAAAAATCTGATTCTGATCTAAACAACAACCACCACTATTCTCCAGTACCAGGCATATTGTGAACAAATACAAAACCCTACAACAAAGGGCAAACCTACTAATACCATACCATATCAGCACAAACTTCTAAAACTCACATAAGGAGCCCATCCAAAAAAAGCATCACTAAATACTACAGTGGGCCCTGGAACATCCATACACCTATCTGAAAAGCTGAACAAGTCAAATTACTACAGTACAGTATAGATCTTATGTACAAACTCCATGTTAACAGGACACCTGACCTCAGTCACACACTCGCAACATCGACCCTCACCAAGTACAGAATAAGTAACCATAATCTAAAATAAAAATAAAAATATGTAGACAAAATTTAAACTGAAACCCCAAGATGCCAGAGTCCACATGCAATGCAACATCAGATAAATAAGATATGCAGTTCCCCCATACTGTGTAAAATATAAAGATAGCACAAAGTCCAATCACTAAAATTAAATAAAACTTTTTTCTACCTTTGTCGTCTGACCATTTTATTCTCTGATCATGCTGGTCCCGATCTGAGGCTTCTGCTTTCCTGTCTTCTCTTAGCTCTCTTTCTATGGTCCATCTGCCATTTCTTATCTCCATTTGTTTTCTTCACTTCTTTCCATCAGCCTATTTCCAGTCCCCGTAACCCTTCCCAGTATCAGCCCCTTTCCAGTCCTCCCTCCTGGTACCATCCAATGTCAACTTGCATTCCCATGACTGCCACTGGTGTCCATTCCCTTCCAGTCCCCCTCCTTCCCCACTGACCAGTCCCTTCTAGTCCAAATACCATGGCAGCCCCTCTCAGCATCCACTCCTTTGCAGTTCCATTCTCCCATCCCCTCGTATCAGCCCATTTGTAGCCCTAGCCCCCAGTTTTCTTCCAAGGCCAGCAGCTCTATCCTCCCCATACCACCATCAGCCTATTCCCAGTCAAAGCCCCCAATCAGCTCGCTTCCAGTGCTAGTCCCCCCTCAACCCCATTACCAGTGCTAGCCTCCCCTAATCAGCCCATTACCAGTCCCACCCCCCCTTCAATCAGTCCATTCCCAGTCCTAGCCTTCCCTAATCAACCCATTACCAGTACTAGCCCCCCCCCCCCCATCAGCCCATTATAATCCTAACCCGCACTGTCTCTCCCCTCTGTCCAGCATTTATCCCCTATCTATCCAGTATGTCCCCCTCTCTCTCCCTTGTCCAGTATTAGCCACCCTGTCTCCCCCTTTGTCCCCCATCTCTCACCTTTATCTCTCCTTGTCCTCCTCCTGTCCCCACTCCCTCCACCTGCACCTCTCATTTGGCACCGGCGGGGCACTCTGGCCGTTTTAATTTTAGATTTTGCCGCCTCTGCCTTCCCGCTGCATTTTTTCCCTCAAGAACGCATGCAGCAAATAAAAAAAAAAAGCGGCGGGAAGGCAGAGGCGGCAAAATCTAAAATTAAAACAACCGGAGTGCCACAGCCGCACAGCACTCCAGTTGTTCCTGCTGGATGAGAGGGAACCCTTGTCAGTTCCCTTCCAGCCCCGTCGTCAGCCCAATTGCAGACCCCACCTTTCCCTCGCCAATTCCCCGCCCTTGCAGATCTCCTATTTCCCTTGTCCCTTACCCCCATCTCCCCGTGGCTTCCTGCTACTGTAGTTCCTGTGCCTCCTTCTTCTGCAAGCCGCGGCTCCCTGCCTCTTAGGGAACCGCGACTGTGCTGGTGAAGTCCGCGCGGAGCCTTCCCGCCTCTTGAAGGGCTCCGTGCAGCATTGTCCCGCCCCCAAAGGAAGTGGTAACAACTTCCTTTGGGGGCGGGAGAGCGCTGCACTGTGACAGAGTCCAACGAGAGACGGGAAGGCTCCGCGCCGGCTTCTCCAGCACCGCCGCGGTTCCCTGGGAGCCGCGGCTTGCAGAAGAAGTTAGGTGGTGAGTTTGCCGCTGCCGAGAAGCAGACTCGGCAGTGGCAGCAAAAACTTGTGCGCTTTTTTTCCATTGTTTAACTTTGAAGGCGAAGTGAGGCGGCTTTTGTGGGGGCAATTGCCGTCCTCAAAACGTTGACGCCTGAGGCAGCCGCCTCACTTCGCCTCATTATAGAGCCGGCCCTGGAGCTTAGTCTGGGATGCAAAGGGAGTTACCGCAGGAAAGCAGGGAAACCTGCCCAGAAAGCAGCCTGGGATGGGCCGTCGCAGGCGGGGGAGGCGTGTGCTTGCTGCAGGCACTATACAAAACCAGACAGTGGCGAGCACTGTTACAGAATCGGAGGATTCCACGGGTGACGTGTTCGCGAGGCGGGCGAGGGTCCCGGGAAGATTCCACGGCTGACGCACGCGCGATGCAGCTCTCGGGGAGTTGGACCGCGATCCCCCTTCTGCTGCTCCTTCTGGGACGCGTCCTCTCGGTTCCAGAAGGGTCCCGCCAGGGTGGAACAGGAGCCGAACCGCTGCGGACAGCCGAGGTAGGTTAGGGGCAGCCCTGGCCTGGGCTCTGCTATAGTGTGCCAGGTGACGAAGTCGTTTGCACTGTACCAATTATTTATTTTCAAGACTCTGTGAAAGTGTGAAAACTACAGCGAAATTATCAGGGCGTGTTCTTTCTTCAGTACCGACAGCATCTACTCGACTCCCTAAACTCTAGCAAACAGATCGTTTCCTAGTAAACTACTACTGCTACTATTAATCTTTTATATAGCGCTACAAGGCGTATGCAGCGCTGTACAGATGTCCCTGCTCGTCCGAGTTTACAATCGAATCAAGACAGATAACAGCTGGGTATGAAGGGTACAAATAGGGAAAGGTAACTAGACATAAAGGCGTGCAAGGGATCAAGATCCAAAAGCAGTCTCAAAGAGGTGAACCTTTAGCATGGATTTGAAAAGGGGCAGAGATGAAGCCTGACTTACAGACTCGGGTAGTTGTTTCAAGCATAAGGAGCAGCAAGGTGGAAGGATCGCAGTCTGGAGTTGGTAGTGGATGAGAAGGGCATAGAGAGATGTAAGCCAGTAGAAGAGCCGAGTTCAGGAGGAAGGGTGTAGGGAGAGAGGAAAGGTAGTGAGGAGCAGTAGAATGAATGCATTTATATTTATTTAACTGGTTTTGCTATACCGTTTTTCTAGCAGTCAAAACAGTGAACAGGGTGCAGCAAAGAACTTACAGGTGCATTTAAGTTATATCAGATAAGGTAGGGTAGAGGATTTAACTTTAACATAATTATATAAGTAATACAATACGTGTATGAGCGCCAGGGAGATCTGAACTTTGGTGAGTGGGGAATAGGATACAGTACATGGGAAGGGGATTCAAGGAAGCAGTGTGGATGGGATATTGTGTGTTTGGGAATGGTGTGGCGGTGTGTTGTTATGTTGGGGGATCTGCGGAAGGTTTTCAGCCTCTTTTGGAAATCCTGTGTAGACTTGATGTCTCAGCGCTGGAGGTAGTGTTCCACAGATTGATGCATAAAGTGAGAATGCTCTTTGGCACATGGCCTGGTTGCACTTGCAAATTTGGGATGGCAAATTGAGGAGATTCTTTGTGCTGGTTCTTCTCGGTCTGGTGGCATTGTGGGGATGGATTAGTATTTGATGATGATGTCCAGTGGTGAGGCTGTGTATTGCCTTGTGGATTGTGGTGAGAACTTTGAATTTGACTGATGTGATGGGTAGCCAATGGAGGGACTTTAAGATGACTGTGATGTGGGTCTGTCTGGACACCTGGTGGATGGTTCGGGCGGTGGTGTTTTGGGTGAATTGAAGTGGGAGGAGGGTGTGCTTGGGTAGTCCCTGGTATATGGAGTTGCAATAGTCAAGTAGGGGGGTGATGGTGGCCTGGCACACAGAATGAAAATTTTCTATGGTGAGCAGGGGATATAGCTTCCATAGTGTCCTGAGTTTGTAGTAGATGGACTTGGTGATGCTCTGTATCTTTATTTAACAAATTTTGTTTACTGTTTTTTTTTTCTGAGTCAAAACGGTTTACATGGAACTGAGTGTTTTTTTTTTTACAATGAACAAGTTATAAAGGGCAACAGGAACTTTGTATAATCACACCTAAACTAATGTTTGTTTTAACAGAACAATGAACATTTTTCTTAAACTAGGTACATTAAAAAAGCTATATACAATGGGTCGGGGGATGAGGGGTTAAGAGGGATTCGTGAGGGTGGGAAGGGGGGAGATGTGTGTTTGCATGAGTTAATCCTGATTTGTAGTTGGATGCTCATTGCCAAAATGCTTCAGGAAAAGATGGGGCTGGAAGCATAGCTGCTGGTCCAGTGTTGATTCCAAGGGATCTGACTTGGGTCTTGACTTGAAGGTCTATGTTGCCAATCTTGATAGTGGCAGGAGAGGTAAAGGTGGGGTTCCTTGTGACATGTAGGATTTCTGATTTGCTAAAGTTGACTGTTTGAGAGTGTTGAGTACTCTGGGGCGGTTGTAGAGAAAGGTGTGTAACTCATAATGTCATCGGTGTAGATGAGGTAGTTGATATTGAAGTTTTGGATGACCATGCAGAGGTTCTGAATGTAAATGTTGAAGAGGAGAGCGAAGAGCCTTGGGGTTCGCCTTGTGGAAGGGTGAGTATAGTGCAGTATATAAGAAATTGTAATAAATAAATAAAAATATTTGAGTTCCTATTTTTATCTGCTGTCGGGTAAGAGTGAATCCATTTGAGGGGTTTGCTGTGGACTTCGATATCAGTTAGTTTAGTAGGACCTGGTGCAATATTGTGTGAAAGGTTGCAGATATGTCCAAAAAGAGCAGAATACAGCCACGGGATGTTGGCTCAATGCCTGTGATGAGGTTGTTCAGTAGGGAAGTCAGAAGAGTTTCGCACTGTGCTGTGGGCGGAACCCATGTTGGTGCTGGTCCAGTGGTGCATGCTGGTCAATGTGCTGGAGTTGGGTTTGGCTAGGAATAGTATACTGGCTATGGATCTGTAGGAAGTAGGTGCGCTGGTGTCGAGGTTTGGCTTTTTCAGGAGTGGTTTGATGGATGCTTCCTTCATTGAGGGTGGGAGGTAGTCTTGTGAGGGAAATCTGCAGCATTTCTGAGAGGATGGCTAGGAAATGTGTTCTGGTGGCTTTTATCCAAGGGGTCGAGTGAGGAGGTGGTTGTATTGATGTTGGTGATCAAACTCTCCAGCTCGGGGGATGGAATCCTGAAGGCAGTCTAGAGGTGGGTGGCTATGGGTCTCTCTTCTGGTGTGGGTATGTTGTGTTTGGATTGTAGGTAGGTGGCCATAAGTTGAGGGTTCAAAGGTCAGAAGGAGAAGTTTTGAATTGGATAGGGACATGGAAGGGAAGTCAATGAAGCGACTTGAGAAGAAGGGTTATACGCGTGTAATGAGGCTGAAGGAAGATTAGCTGTGTAGCTGAGTTCTGAACAGATTGAAGAGGAGAGAGGTGACTCGGAGAGAGTCCAGCAAGGAAGAAGTTGCAATAGTCTACTCTAGATGGGAGGTGACTAGAGAATAGATAGGTGTCTTAGTAGTGTGCTCAAAAAGGAAGAGGTGGATTTTGCTAATGCTATAGAGAAAGAAGCGACTTTTTGGATTTATGCAAGTTTTACCATTCGAATAAAATATACCCCCAAAACTGATTTTGTCCTCTGGTATACACGGAAAGGAAACTACATTTGAATTCATTTTATGAGGGAAGTAGTCGGAGAGAAAAAATGGGCAGCCAGGGTGGGCCAAATGTTCCTTTTGTAACTACCACTATCCCAGTACTTCTCAATCCCTTGCATCCTTGAGGTGAAAAGGACAAAGACCTGGGTTCTTTCCATGCTGTAATAGCTTTCATCGGAACAGATGGAAACTACTGGTTTCTATGCAACATCTTCCCTTGATTTTCACATTGCTCTAATGAAAGGAACCAAAGCCTTGAAAAGTCAGCTTTTGAAAAATTATGGATTGTGATTTCATGAACTGTGTAGGCGTGTAGATTTCCCTAATCCTTAGGATGAGTTAGCGTATTGAGCTGGGCACCTAGAGATCTTGGTTATGTGCACTTCAAGAAAGTCTGTTAGGAAACTTTACCGGCATGACAATTTGTACATGTATTGCCAAATACTACATAGAGCCTGGTGTCATAACAAGGCATCTGATGAGAAATCCAAACGGATTCCTATCTTATAAAGGCAACGTAGGCCTCTATTTGTCTTTATAAAATAGGCTTCCAGAACCAGCCCTAATAGTACACAAATATTGGCACGCACAGATTCGCACCTGTTCCGGAGTGTGTGCTTTCATATGTGCATGGATATTCCATAAGATATGCCCGTCAATTGCAACTCCGCCGCCTCCTCCCAAACTAGCTCGCAGGTCGCATAACAGTAGACGTCCCCTTTCCGTTTGCCTCCGTTCTACATAAGTATGTAGTTACATCATGTAATAAAACTCTGTTCCATATGTGAAACAGGCTTTTATATGCAGAAAAAGCATTATAAAATGGTGCCCAAAATGGTTAAAATTTAAAGGAGAAAAATATATAATAGTTGCAATAACAGTAAAATAAAATTACATGGTATAGAAAGGACAAATCCTTTGTTCTGGTGCTTATTCAAATTGCTCTGGTCAGGTTATGTTCCTTGCGTAGTGGCAAGATACAGATTATTTTGCTACTTCATCTTTGCCTCAAATGTAGATTGTAAACTCTTTAGACAGTGACATTTTACAGCACCATACTAGAGTAACTTATGGCTGTAAAAGAAAAAATCCCTCACATTTTTTCATGTAAATTACTTTTTAGTGTCTAGTTATATTATAGAATCCAGATCTGTTTTCTTTTGCTTAGACTTTGGAAAGGAAATTACTATTCATAAGCAAAGTTCAGATATTTTACTGTCAGAAGTCGTATCTCAGTTTTGTGCCTGTTCATTTTAAATTCTGAAACTTTGTGCCCATGATGACATTTTTAAACTGTTCCTTGTGTTTTAGGTTTCATAGCAGGGTTTGTATGTAATTTTGTGCTGTAGACATCCTCTAAAAGCTTAGTGGAATGAACACGGTGGGAATCTGTGAGCCCAGGCAGAAACAGAGCAGAGACAGCAATTACATGGGTTTATAAGAAAGCTGCCCAGATGGGATCTAAGAGAAGAAACAGGCATAAATTCTTCACTAGTGCTGCCCACAGAACAATGACATGACACTTGACACCGCCTTAGACCTTCATTAAAACCCCAGCGTTACACTCCGTCTTCTGCACACCTCTCCGCATATTTGCTGAATAGCTAATTGCTTCTTTACCATGGATTTAGATGTGCGGTGCGCTGTTGTCTCCTCAAGGATTTGCACGGAAAACTCCTTTCTGCATTGGTAGCACCCTTTACTGCACTGACCTGCATGGGTGCCTAAGGGAAGCTTCACTGCTGCTCCTGCAGTGACAGGGCAATGTTTGGGGGCTGCTTGTTTGACCTTTTACTTGGACTGGATAATATAGCGCTTCTCAGTGCCCAGCTTTTCAACTCTAAATTCACATGTTACAGTAAAATGTATGTTGGTTTGGAGAATTCCTTGAAGGCAGTATGGGAAGCCGAAGGCAGTGGGGGGGGGGGGGGGGGGAAAGCTCTTACTAAGAATCAGCAGTGAAGATTTGCTGGGTAGCTTTTTCATGCCGCTCCTTGCTGATGAGTCAGTGCAAACCAATGCCCCAGTACATTAGATCAGACGCACTGGAATTTGGTTTCCTGGAGCCCCTGGACCTGCTCACCAGTGAGATCACTGACATACGTAATCACGGAGGGAGAAAAGAGTGTGTAACTTTAAAGATGCAAGGAACTGAGTTGGGCAGGAACAGAAGTGTTGGTACTTGAAACAGCAAAAATTAACATTGCCTTCAGCTGCGTGCGCTTTGTAACACTATATAAATGGTCTACAGAGTGGTCATGACTCATGGAATATTAACAACTCTCCACCCGAGCTTTGGAGGCTGCATCATTTCTTGACGTTTTTTTCTTCACTCTGAGGCTCTTTTTTTTTTTTTTTTTTCTCCAGCTCCTTGTTTGTAAGAACAGGGTTTTCGGTCTGCCTTCATCAAGTGAAGTAACCTGCAACAGGAGGATTTCAGTGCTTTAGGTTAAACACAATAACACTACAACCTCACATCACATTACAAAGGTTAAATCCAATTTAAAACTGTTCCATTAAAGGTCTGACGTATAGTCAGAATCAGAAGTGAAGTAGGACTGATACTCGGGAGCCAAGTGGATGTCAAGAGTGACCTGATCTGCCAGCAAAATGAATGTACATGTCTAGTGCTCTGGATAATATCAAACTGGACAAATTAGTTTGCTATTTTATTCTATTTCTTCAATGCGAGTAAAAGGCATGTAGTAGCTGTCTGCTTTCAAGGAAATACCATATGTCCTAGCTGAGGAGTTCTGCAGGTTTTTTTGCTTTTTAGGACCTTCTCTCTCCCCCATATGCAAACATCTCTGTCGTCTTTGCAGACCTGAAACCCTCCGGACTCCTGTAGGGCATCTAATCCCCCTGTTGAGAACTTTGAACTGGTAATCCAGAGACACCCTGGAAGGTGACTGGGCCTTCTCTTTTGCTACAGGTTCTCGATGACTGACACTGGTTATCTCACTGTATCCCTGACTCACTTTTATTGTTTCAGCTCAGTCAGTTTTCTTCTGGTCTTTTATTCTTCCAGCTTAATCAAAGCTGATGCTTGTTCGGTTATGGTACTATGAACCTTCCTTTGCAACTACCTGTGACTTTTTTCTCTTATTTTTTTCCCCCTCTTTCTCCAGGAACAAGCAGAAAGTCAGTCCTCACATATGGGTAACGTTGGTGCCGACAGAGCCCCCACAGAAGCATCTCCCCAGCTTTCAAAGAATGCTTGCCATCTTATTCGGTCTCCTTTTTTCCTCAGAGTCCAACAGATATCAATCTTTTTTTCCCTGGAAAAAGTTGATCTATTGTGCATTAAACTGTCTTTTTTTTTTTTTCTTTTTCCGGTTAGCACTGATCCCTTTCCCGCCTCCAAGCCTGGTTGCCCCAGCATCAAGTCTTGGACCTGTTTTTTTTTCCTTTTATTTATCCGCTGGCCGTGTCAAGGGTCTTCAATCTCGCAGGGGGTTCTTTTTGCCCCTATGGCCAGTGGGTTCAAAAAGTGTGATCGGTGCACAAAAAAAACATGTCCCTCACCGATACACATGACTGCTGCCTCTGATGTCTAAGTGCCGACCATGACCCAGAGGTCTGCACACTGTGCAAAAAAGATTTCTGTTAAGGCCATCCAGCGTCATCAGCAAAAGCAAGACATCATCTTCCCCAGGTCACATTCCTGGTATCCCTGGTAACTTCGCGCTGTAAGGCCCTGCACAGGTCCTTGGAGTTGTATAAAGTCCCTACGGTGCCCGATCGGATCCATGGACACTCTAACAAGGGTTTCCCGGACTGGGAACGGAAGAAGAAGAAATCCTTGAGAACTTGATCCTGGTACTTGGACACACAGGGCAGGTCCCATGGTAGGTCCCACAGTCCACGGAGAGTACCCAAGGAGTTAGAGTGGGAGCAGCCAGCAAAGGTTCCCCAAATAGACGCTGAGGCCTCTGGCAATGGATCTCGGACCCCCAAGGCCTGTCCCATTGAGGACTCCCTCTCCTCACCGATGCCGGACCCGATAAACCTGGTGTCCGCGTCGAAGGCTGCAACTCCTGAGTGGGAAGCCAGGATGATGGTGCTGGAGTGTCGTGTTGCTGCCTTCCTTGCCTTGCAACAGGTTTCAACACCTGGCCCCGCTGGAGCTCGCATGGAGACCACAGGGACCTCAATCTCGAGTGCTCCCTGGGCTGCTGAAACGATCCTCAAGAGCCCAGAGCCTTGAGCGCGTAAACACCACAATCTCCCATCTCCACCAGCATTGCGGTGCCAGTCTCCACCCAAGGACACATCATTCCTCGAGTTTGTTCGACACATGGCAAAAGCCTTGTCCCTCACCATGGAGTCAGAGGAGAACCCTTGCACAGAGGAGCTTGAAATTCTCTTATATGAGGTTCCACTCAAGGAGGCCCTGATGGTCCCAGTCCTCGCCATCCATGGGTGGCTCCTCCTTTGAATGCAGGGTACATGGTTAGGCGATGCCTCGTCACCATGTGCTGGGTCCAGCAGGTCCACATCTCTATGGTGGTAGAGTCGACCATGAGCCAGCAGAAGACCCCAAAGACTCACCTCTTCGTACCCCTGGGCAGGGAGTCCCATGCCCTCAACGCCCTTGGACACAAATGCTACCAGGGCTTGATGCTGGGTTGCCAAATCCTAGCTTACTAGCTGTATATCAGCATGTATCTCTGGGATCTGGCAAAAGAACTCAGATTTCTCGTGGGGATCACCTCTAGCGATTCTAAACACTTACAAAGTGCATCAGGGAGTGCTTGAAGTACATGTCCCGGGCCGCCTACGATGGCTTCAAGTCATACACAAGGGTGGCTGCCGCAGGCATCAGCGCTTGATGCCAGGTCTGTCTCCAGGCATCAGACCTCGAACAGTGGGTCCAAGAGAAACTCCTTGATGTCCCCTGACCAATTTCCTCACGAGGACTTGGCTTTCCAGAAAGACCTCCACCCTTCCTAAGAAGAAACCATCTGGAAAGAGGCCCCCTTTTCAGAGAGAGAACCAGCCTTATTGAGGTTACCCTCAATATCAGACCTCCCAGACCCCACAACAGGGTTACCAGGGCAAGGCAGCAGATTGTTTCACCTTCGCCCACGATCAGGCTAGGCTCTTGTTGGAGCGCTGGGTCACGGCACGCAACGTCAGGGCTATGGCTCCCTCTGTTGCAAACGTGCACTCTCTCCCTATGGCAGACATCTCTGGGCCACCACCTGGTCTTCAATCCACACCTTTGCAGTTCATTACTGCCTGGAGAGGGAGTCCTGACAGGACAGCGCTTTCGGCCAGGCCGTACTCTGTAATCTCTTTGGGTTCTAGGCAGCTCCAACCCTCTGACCCTTCTGTGTTCAGGCTATTGGAGTGATGGTTCTCTCTGGACACTGGGGTCCTTAGAGTCTCTTCTCAGACTCGCGGCTGCTCATGGCTGAGCTGTGTTTTCTACAGAGTCTCAGTAGCCTGTAGCTAGGGAGTCCCATATGTGAGGACTGACTTCCTGCTTCTTCCTGGAGAAAGCCATCTGTAACACGTGTTCTCCGGGGTCAGCAGGAATCGGTCCTCACGACCCTCCCTCCTCCCCTTGGAGTTGCTGTAAAGTTATTTGCCATCTTCTTTTGTTGGCTCTAGCTGTGTCATCTGACTGAGTAAGATGGCTCCTTTGGGCGGGAAGGCGACCATGCATGTGTGGTGGCATCTCCCAAAGGTTTCTTTGAAAGCTGGGGAGATACTTCTGCAGGGGCTGTGTTGGCGCCGACATCACCCTTATGTGAGGACTGATCCCTGCTATCCCTGGAGAACACCTGTTGCAGGTGAGTAAGTATGTTTTCTCCAGGAACAAGCAGGAAGTCAGTCCTCGCATATGGGACTCCCTAGCTACAGGCTACCGAGAACCTGTAGAAAACACGGCCCAGCCATGAGCAGCCACAAGCAAGTCTGAGAAGAGACTCTAAGGACCCCAGTTCGTCCTCAGCCAGGGACCATGCACCATGGCTTCATCTGGAACCTTGCAATCATGGGCCCTAAATGTAATGCTAGTTTTCACCTTTACATGATGGCTGTGACCTGCTGCCCCTGTAGCATTCCCAGCTCTGGCGGACCCAGGTTACAGCAGCTCTAACCCAGGAATCGTACCCAGATGTATGTTTGTTTGGCAGTGCACTTGTGCGCTGATAGAATGGAGGTGGCCATGTCACCAAGCACGGCAATTTGCTGTAGTCGCTCTTTTACTTTTGGAAAAGGTCTTGTATAAAATAGGCTTGTTCTGCCATTGGATTGCTTTTGTTCTTTGAGTCTTGCAAATGGCAGCCAAGGAGAAGAGGGGAAACCTCTGAAAATTTTAAATAATTTGAACTGATTTGAATTTAAAGATTAGAATTATTCTAGTATTCCTAGGCTGCTAATTTGTGTGTGTTTTTAAAGCGGGGGTGGGGGGGGTCCAGTTAATGGAGGGAGGAACTTGAAAGCTCTGTAGGATCCTGTTGGGTGGAAAGTTGCATATGTAGTGCAGAGTATCCAGTGTATGTGAGCATAGAGGGCTTTCAGTGGAAGGCTTGCTGCCACCGGGTTGGGTGCTGTTCACTGAATTTGTGAATTTCTACTCTGTTTACCCGGCTGTCATCCATCCAGCACATGTGAGGATAGACACCAGCTGTGCTTTCTTTCTGAAACCAGCAGGGGAGATGTTTTCCAAAACTGTCAATGCCCCCCCCCCCTTTTGCAGCTGGGATTTCCGGGGGGGGGAGGGAGGGGGGAGCTCAACTCTAGGGTTTTGGTTGCGTTTTCTTGTTTAAGTGGTTGCATTTTGAATAAGACTTTAACATTTTTTGTGCCTACTTACCTTTTAATAAGAATTATTTAAAAAAATTAATAAAAGGGAAGGTTTGCTACTTCCCCCCCCCCCCCCCCACATGGCATACAATCCGACGTAAGAATATTAGTATACTTTTCATGAGATCTGCTCCTTTTTTTTTTCTCATTTCAACCTTTTATTAGCTGGGGTATTATGGTGGTTGATTTGTATAGATTCTTTATGAATTGTGATTAGATTTAAGTGCAGCAGGCAAGTTAGTGGATCGTCAAATACTCATAAAGCACCTCTTTGATCTGGGGATTCAGGAAGTTGTGCTTAATTGATTCTACTCTTTTCTGGTCAGTGGTTTACTGTATGGTGGCCATTATCTATTTCTCAGCCTCGACCACAACCACTTGATTCTAGAGTGCCACAAAGGTCGATAACAGTTATCTTCCACTCTGTTCGAATTTTTTTTTCCACTATTGGCAACTATAATTCAGACACTTGAGATTATTATGTATTATTATATCGATGATATTTCAGATGGTGTATTATGTTGATCCACGGTCACCTGTCTTCCCTAAATTTAAATACTTGCCTCAGTGTATGTTACAGACTGGCTGAGTTTACAGAGACTTAAATTAAATCCCTCGAAATGTGAGGCCATATGGATCACTCGGGGAAACTCATTACCTACGCTCACTCATGTAAATGCTACTTGTATTCCTTTGAAGAATACACTAAAGATTTTAGATCTAACCTTCAATCCAGATTTATCTTTTCAACCACATCTCTTTGGTTACTAATTCTTGCTTCTTCCAATTGCGTGCAATTCGAAGGTTACAACCCTTTTTGTAAAGGAAAAAAAAAGCCTTTTTTTCAATTACTTCAGTGATTTCGCGGTTGGATTATGAAAGTGGTCTCTTCCATGTCATCCTGCTGGATCAGTCCAGACAAGTGGGTTGTATTCCCCTACCAGCAGATTGATGGAGACAAAGAACCAATGAAAAACCCAGGTTTCAATGATATCACTCCTATGCTTCTATTCGCCTCAGCCACCAGAGATCCCTTCAGTATTTCTGTCTCCAGTAGATGGTAGATGGATTTTCTCCTCCCATGAAGAAAATCTGGAGGTTGAGAGGCATAGGATTGAGTTAAATGCTTGTGAATGACCACCTTGAGGGTGATTCTCTAACTTGAGCACGATGTGGTAGGCTCCGCCATCCTGCTTTTTTTTTTTCAGTAGCCATAGGAAGAGGTAAAATTGATTCAGCTCCATGCTCTTACTCTGGATAAGAGCCTATTGAGCAGCCAGAAAATTGAAAGAATCTTGAAAAGTGCAGCAGCCTCACACAACCTCAGTGCCCTATCCCTCTTGCTCTCTCCTGAAGATTTCAGAAAGCTCTGAGTGATCTGCCTGCCAGTCACCTTAAATGCAGTGCTGCGAAGCCAGTAAAAAGTCTGAGGCATAGAGCTGAGCCTGGCACAGGTTTTCGACTTGGTACTCGCCCGCTGAGAGTCCCAAGGCTTCACCTCATCGTTGTCTTTGTTGGGGACTCCTGATTCCATCCTGGGACGCAATTCGGGGTGAACCGTTGGTGCGGTGTGGGGGTTTCTTGCCATTTTCTGCACTCTTTAGTAGCGTTTCTACATATTGAGCGCCTGGAAGTCACACAATCCTAGCATGCATTCCATCCAAGCGGCTCCAACACACATTCCTTCCCTAGTGCCTGTAACGTGCGTTACAATAAAACTGCAGTTAATGTGCGTTTTGGGCCACCGCAGCCTTAGCACGTGCTGTTGTGATACTTGCCTAAACTCTGCCTTCTTCCAGGAAACGTTGTTTGACCTATGGCAAGCGAGGAGCCTCATCTCTGGATTCAGGACTCTGTTCTTCTTGCATGGCAGCTTCTGAGTTGTCCCTGGAGTGCTTACTTGCCCTCTCCCAATTGGCGGATGCAGTTAGTCCATCCTTACCTGCCTCAGGGAAAGAGGTGATGGATGGCACTATGGGTGAGGATATCCAGTCGTCCAGAGGATCCGGTGACCATGCTGTGAGCCTCTCAACATCCTTTAAGGCAGGGGTGGCCAACTCCAGTTCTAGTGCACCATGATCCAGCCTGGTTTTCAGGATGTCCCTAATGAATATTCATGAGGTATATTTGCATCCATTGATTCCCATTGTATGCAAATGCAAATGTATTATGAATATTCATTAGGGACATCCTGAAAACCAGGCTGCGTCATGTTGCACCAGGGCAAGAGTTGGCCAACCCTGCTCTAAGGGGGTTGTGTCCCCTGGTGTTGGGGGGGGGGGGGTCATTTCTGAGAAGAGAGCTGCTAGACCCAGGCTTGTCCTTTCTGGAAGTGCTTTTTCCTTTTTGCAGCAGGCCTGGTCCTTATGGTGGGAAAATTCAGACCCTGCGGCCTTTGGATCCCCTAGGTATAGTCTCATGCAGGACAGGCTAAGAGGGGAAGCCCTGTTTGATTATCCTTGGCTAAACGTCCCCAGCGATGGATGCCCGCTGGATATGCAGAACAGCTGGGACTGGTTCAAGATTGATTTTGACTTTGGCTCTGAGTCAGATGGCTTGGTATTTGACTCTAACGTGGATGATGAAATACTCTCGCCTTCAGAGGATTGTGAAGAGGCAAGAGTGATCTGCCTTTTCCGGAAGGAAGAGCTGGTGGCATTGATTGCCAGGAAAATCCACTACTGTCTTTCTATTCCCGGATGTGATCAAGAATTTGATCTGGTCAGAGTGGGACTCTCCCACACCCCACCTAAGGGGCTCAGGGTGTGTAAAAAGATCTCTGCTCTTCCAGAGAAGGAGTCCTTTAAGTGGTTTGGCATTCCCAAGGTGGATGCACAAATCACAGTGATTACCAGATGGACCACCATTCCTGTGGAAGGCAGATCGTCCTTAAAGGATTTTCTGGACTGCAAGGTAGATTCATTGTTATGAGCCAGTTCACCATGGCAGTTACTATCCTATAGCTGGCGGTATGTACCAGCCTGATAGCTCAAGCCCTGCTCCAGTGGATTCATTCTCTTCCAGAGGATGATTCTACTTCTCATTTTGGAGTTTGCTATGGCCTTTCTTTCTAATGCCATGTATAACCTGGTATGTTTGGCAGCCAGGGATGGTGCCCTGATGATAGTTCACAGCACTGGATTTGGCTGAGATGCTGGATAGTGGACACATCTTCTAAAGCCCGGTTGACCCAACTGGCTTTTAAAGGGAAGCTTCTGTTTTGAACCGATTCAGAGAAGCTGATGAAGCACCTAGGTGAGACAAAATCTTACCGCCTTCTGGAGGACAGGTCCAAGGCGCTTGTAAAGCGGGCTAGTACCCTTTCTTGTCAGCCTCTGCCCATTCACCAAGGGGTGCTGGCCATATTCCAAGGGGTCTCGTGATTCTTGGCATTATCAACATGGAAAACTGTTCTTTCCCTCTGGCTCTGGGCTTCAAGCTCATTCTCAGTCCTTCTGTGCAGTACGTGGGCCCAGGGATTTGACTTCCAGAGGAGGACCCTCCTGGGCTGAACACTGAAGGTTTGGGGGGCCCATTTCTAGGTTGCTCCAGTTGGAGCCAGGCTTCACCTTTTCTATCAGGAATGGGCCTTGGTTACTAACGATCGATCGCTGGATGTTAGACACCATTCAGTTCAGCTATGTCCTGGAGTACAAATAGCCGATTCTGGATGCCTTCGTCATATCCCCATGTGGGTCTGCGAGCAAAGTGCCACAATGCAGGCCACCTTGGACAAGTTGCTGCACCTAAAGGCAGTGATGCCCGTCCCACCAGACAAGCGAGGCAAGGGCAGATTCTCCATCTGTTTTGTGGTACCCAAAAAGGATGTTCCTTCTGGTCCATTCTAGACCTCAAGGAGGTCAACGAACACATGTGCATCTGTGCATCCAGATGGAAACATTGCGCTTTGTGATTCAAGCAGTGCACTGAGGGTAGTTCTTGGCTTCTCTGGATCTGGCCGCAGCATATTTTCATATCCCAATACAGACAGATCAGCAGACGTATCTGTTTTGCCATGCTTGGCTCTCCCTTTGTTTGTCGCCCTCCCTTTTGGGCTATGAACAACTACTACTACTTCTTAGCATTTATATAGCACTACGCATACAGCACTGTACAGAAATATTAACTGCCCCGAGGACGTTCTCCAAGGTCATGATCATCCACAAAGGGATGGGTGACTGGCTCATCCGAGCCTGTTCTCTTTTTCAGAAGTGTTCTGAATGGTGTCCTTTTTGAAAGCCTCGGCTGGGTGATCAATTGGAGAAAGAGCCTTCCCAGTCCCTAGAGTTTCTGGGAGGACTCATGTGAGCAGAGGTGTGTTTTTTCCCCCTGCCAGAGGAGAAATTAAAAAAAAAAAAAAACTGGATTGCTCGGCGCTGTTTTGTGTACAGCAGGCTCCCAGAGTCTGGGATTATCTTCAGTTGCTCGGACTGATGGCAGTGACCATAAAGATGGTGCCATGGGCGTGTGCTCACATGAGACCACTCCAGCGGTCCTTGCTGGCTCAGTGGTCCATGAGTTTTCTGGAGTTTGAGCACAGGCTTCTGCTCATGTTGATGGTGAGGTCCAACCTGTGGTGGTGGCAATGGCCCTGTCCTCTAAGGCAGTGTTTCCCAACCCAGTCCTATGGGGCACACCGGCCAGTCAGGTTTTCGGGATATCCCTAATGACTATGCATGAGATATATATGCATTAGAGATATCCTACCAACCTGACTGGTTTGTGGTCCTCCAGGGCTGGATTTGGAGACCCCTGCCTAACACCTCTGTCATCTAAGATTGTGAGTGGGCAAGGTGCAGATGTCCTAGACATCGAAAGGGTATATAGAATGTGACACATTCCTCCTCGATTCTCACCACCACCAAAAAGTTGTCTAATAGACAATATTTTGGTGGTGGTGAGAAGTGAGGAGGAATGTGACACATTCTATATACCTTTTTGATGTCTTGGACATCTGCACCTTGCCCACTCACAATCTTAGATGACAGAGGTGTTAGGCAGGGGTCTCCAAATCCAGCCCTGGAGGGCCACAAACCAGTCAGGTTGGCAGGATATCTCTAATGCATATATATATCTCATGCATAGTCATTAGGGATATCCCGAAAACCTGACTGGCCGGTGTGCCCCATAGGACTGGGTTGGGAAACACTGCTCTAAGGAATGGTGTGCCACTAGAATATTTCTCCTGGATCCTCCTGCCAACGGATGCCAGTCTCTTGGGCTGGGGAGTGCATTGCCAAGACCATATGGCCCAGGACTGTTGGAACAGCAGGGAAGCAGTGTGGTCCATCAACCGCCTCGAGGCGAGAGCCATCAGATTGGCTCTTCTGCATTTTCAGCCCCTGATCAATGGCTGAGAGGTTCACGTCTTTTCAGGCAAGACAGCACAAGAGGTGCCAGAGTAGCTCTGGAGATGGCTGTATTGGGAGGAACCTCCTATCCTTCTCGGCTCAGCACATTGCCAGGTGGAGGTTGTGCAAGTGGACCTTCTCAGCCAGCACACTCTGAATTTTGCAGAGAGGGAGTTAAGTCAGGAGGTGTTTCAATTGATTCTGCACCATTGGAGTTGCCCCAAAATAGATCTGATGGCAGCCTGCACCAGCACCAAAGCTTTGCTGTTTGTTCAGTTGCCGCATGGAGATGGGGTCCAAGGGCATCGGCACCTTGGCCAAGTCAGCACCTGCTGTACATTT
This sequence comes from Ichthyophis bannanicus, assembly GCA_033557465.1. NCBI lineage: Eukaryota > Metazoa > Chordata > Amphibia > Gymnophiona > Ichthyophiidae > Ichthyophis > Ichthyophis bannanicus. Next base: position 250,921,989 of record CM066042.1, on the reverse strand, counting down.
TTCCTCCATGGCCCCTGGTGGGGCATGTGATTCAGTGTATAGAACACCATCCGGGCAGGATTGTTCTGGTGGCACTGGATTGGCCAAGGAGAGGGTGGTTTGGAGACCTGAGGTGGCTTCTGCAGGCGCCTCCTCTAAAGTTTCCTCCATCTCAGGGCCTATTGTGGCAGGAACTGATCATCCTGGAAGACCCAGTTCCCTTCCACTTGCGGCTTGGTTCTTGAAAGGAGGCAGCACATAAAGGCTACTCTCCTGCAATGGTCTCTACTCTGCTTGGAGCCCAGAGGAGGTATATCAAGCTGGCATACGTCCGGATATGGTGCCTCTTTGAGTGATGGTGCGGCGCTCAGCATATAGCTTCTGAGGTGGCCAGGGTGCCATCTCTGTTGGCCTTTCTACAGGATGGCCTGGAGAAGGGCCTTTCTCTCAGCTCCCTGAAAGGTCAGGTGGCAGCTTTTATCCTTTTTCGAAGTCCAGTGACTAGTAAGTCTCTAGTCTTCTACTCTGACTTTGCACACTTTCTACAAGGAGTTTGGCATCTGTATTCTCCCCTTCGATCTGTGATCCCTTCCTGGGATCTGTCTGGTGCTCAGGGCCCTGATGGCGGTATCCTATGAACCTTTGAAGAGCTATACCTTAAAGGATTTGTTGCTCAAGACTGTCTTCTTGGTTGTAATTTGTTCCACAATGCGGATTTCCAAGCTGCAGACTCCGTCTTGCTGAGATCCTTATCTGTCTTTTTCAAGAAGGTCTTTTCCATTCGGCCTGTGCCTGCCTTCTTGCTTAAGCTGCTGTCTCCCTTTCATGTGAACCAGGTGGTCTGCCTGCCCTCTTTATTGAAGGAGCAGTGTCAGGGGGAAGGATAAGGATCTTCGCCTTGTGGATGTCCGGAGGGATGTCTGTACTTGGAGGCAATGTTCCCGCTAAGCTGCGCTGGGTCCGCTGCCAACATTAGTGCCGGTGCGGGGAGGTGCAGAGCGATCAATCGCTCTGCCCTCCCCCCACCGGCGGGAATGCTGGCAGAGAACCTGGCGCAGATTAAAGAGAACATTGCGATGGTGCTGCAGCGTGTGTTAGAACCTGTGTCTAACGCATGCCGCAGCACCTTCGCTATGTTCTCTTTAATCTGCGCCGGGTCCTCCGCTGGTGGGGGGAGGGGCAGAGCGATCGATCGCTCTGCACTTCCCCGTGCCGGCAGGAATGTTGGCGGCAGACCCAGCGCAGCTTAGTGGGAACATTGCTTGGAGAGTACTAATTCCTTTTGTAAATCTAACCAAATTTTTGTGCTATTGGCTGCTGCATCACCCTTGTTTGGGCCATCAAAGTCAACAGTGGGGTGCTGGATTAAGGATACCATTACCTCGGCATATCACTTCTGGAACTGACTGGTTCCGGAGGGTCTGTGTGCCCATTCTACCTGAGCAGAAGCTTCCTCATGGGTGGAGCGGAGCTAGGTAGCCCCTGCACACATTTGTTGAGCAGTGAGGTGGGCAGCACTTCCCACTTTTTGTCAAGCATTACTGCTTGGATGTCCATGCGTGAACATACAGTACATGGCCTTTGCTCAAGAGTTTTGCGAGCTGCTGTGCCTTCTTCTCATCCAGTGGAGTTGTAGCATTGGTACATCCCACTTGTCTGGACTGGTCTAGCAGGATGATATGGAAGGTGACATTTTACTTAACAGTTAATGTCCTTTCCTTGAGTCCTGCTGGACGAGTCCATGGCCCGCTCCTGAAACTGTATTGCTCTGTTCTTCTGCTGCGGTACCCTTGTGTCTGCTATGATTTTTATATTTGACTCTGCAGGTTCATCTTCTACTGACAGCTTTTTGTTTATTCTTTTCATGTACATAGTTCACTACTGTTGATTACTCATTGGTGCCCACGATTGAGGTTGTGTGAGGCTTGCCATGTTTCTCCCATATGCTTTGTCCTGGGATGCACTGAGCAAGACCCTACTGCTATATAAGGCAAACATTGCCTTATATGGCAGAGTGACTCCCTCTCCTGGAGTGCATCCTGGGACAGATGACTGAGTTATGCATCCCAGGGGGGGGGGTCACTCTGCCACCGCCAGAGCCCCCCAAAGTCTGGGGACAGAGGTCCTCCCCAAAAACGTGGTGGTCTCTTCTCTGTTCCATGATTAACGAACAGACAGCTGAGTGGCAGCTTTGTATGAAGCAGGACCTCTGGTACTAAGCAAGGATGCCTGGAATGTGGTGGTGGCGGCAGTGCCCTAGGCATGTGCCTGATTAGACTGATGATCCATTGCTCTGTGCCTGCCTCCTGCTTTTTCGTGGTGCCCCCGTGGCTTTCCTCCTTTTTACCTGTTTTCTTCCAGAAACTCTGATGGTCAAATTTTAAAGCGGGGTGTTCACTTGATGTTGGGTTTAAAAAATCTTGAGATTTCTGTCCAGTGCCAAAGAGTTTACTCAGTTTAATGAAGTTCAGTGGAACTTTAACAGGGGTCTCAAAAGCTATTTTGTACTAACAGTAATGAGAAGGATTTATATTCTGCCTTTTCCATTTATTTCTAAGCAGATGACAGTAATGTTGATTTCCACCATTTCATACACACTAACTAAATTTACAATAATATAAACAGTATGCACTCTTAGTTGCTCAACAATAATTTTCTCAAAACAGAATTCATAGTGGCTGATATAAACTGACACACCTCTTCATTCCAGTTTTTCAGTTTTATGAAATTCCTTCACAGAATAAAAAAAACCCATAGCAGTCAATTAGCAGTATCTAGCAAAAGCACTTTCCAATCTAGCTGTTTATCAGAAATTTCCTAAACAAATACGGTTTCAATGACTGACGAAATGTTTGATAGTTAGCCATACTTGTGATCTCTACTGGAAGTTCATTCTGTGCAATAGCTGCTCTGTAGGTAAGATTTATCCAGACTTCGTTTTAAGAGTACATTTCCTACGTGACGGCAGAAGCAAGACTTGCACATTCCTGACCAGAGAGGTCCAGATCCTGAATGTAATTCTGCCAACAATAACATATAAATGGGGTTACATCCTTTTAGAAGCTTAAAAACAAAGCATAATTTAAAATTGGTCCTTGTGACTATTGGAAGCCAATATAAATTAATCAGAAATGGTTTTGCTCTTTCCTGTCGATGCCCATGTAAAATTTTATTTTTGCTGAAGTATTTTGCAATATTTGTAAGTGAACAAAGTGTTTCTTCGACAGACCTAAGTAAGCAATGATACACTAGGATGTCTTTTGGAGCTTTTGTGCTATGAATGAACGTCCCCTCTAGCCCACAACGCTCCACTCTCTCATTGAGCAGCTCTTCAAGTTAGAACCAGTTTGATTCATGTCTTTCCCCTTCTGTTTGCAGATTCACTGGCCACTGTAGAATAATAAAACATTTGCGGGAGGGTATTTTCCTTTTTCTTTCCTACCTTCTCGTCTGTCCTTGTTTCTTCTCTAATTTGAGTTCTGAGACATTTTTCAATAAAATTATAGCATTGTAAGCAATCCATTTCTATGGAGGGCTCTTGAAGAATTGCATCTCTAATTGTTTAGTAACAGAATGAAGTCAATTACAATGCTTTTTTTTTTTCCTGAGGAAAGAATGAGGCATGCAAGTTCACTGATGGAAAAATGTGACCTGGGTTCATGGAGCGTTGTTGAAGCCAAGAGTCAAAGGCCATGAGAAGAGAAGAGCTTTCAGATGTGCTTTGCAAATATTCAGGTGGAAGGAGATAGTAGCAGTGTAAGACTGTGAGATGGAGTTGTGCAGAGGACAAAGACAAGGATCAGAGGCCACACCTGATGAAGAGAGAACGCCTTTACCTGCGTCCACAAGACGGGGGACTAGAATGGTGAGGAGGACGACGAAGCCCAAGGCTCGGGGCCACAGTGCACGTTGCACAGGCTGCCTTTAAACCAAATAATCTCAGCAGCTTCTGGGTTCCAGTTGGAACAGTGCCACCAGGCATTTGAAAAGTTGCGACCATGCAAACAGAGCACGGCACATCCTGTGTACAGTCACGTGGCAACAAGGCCCTTCCCTCCCCCCACCACTCTCCCCTCCACCATTGTGCAGGCACTTCCTCCCAACATCGGACATGATTAACAGCACACCCGCGTCAACAGCCTGTAATGAGAGATGCCAGATGCTGCAGGGATTAGCATGCATATCAGACCGAGCAACCCTCTGCAAGGGCAGAGGAGGAATGGACTCAAGATCCCAATGTGGCACGATGGGGAAGATACCCTGGCACACCCAGAGCAAGATTAACCCACTATATATTTTAGCGATAGCCAAAGTGTACATAGTTACCCTGTTAGCCCTGTATATAGAACCCCGTTCATTGTAAGTCCCCTGCAGACTTGCCTGCACTGGACAAATGTGTTACATGTAAACCGCACCGATTTCAAATAGCGCGGTATAAAAGACATAAAATAAATAATTCCTGCAAATGGGGTCTTGTGTGGCTCTGACTGTCAAGGAAAACTGGAAAAAGAGGAAAGCAGTAGGACGGAAGCTCTTGCCAACTGGAGAGCAAAGCACTGGAGTATATAGAATAGACAGAGCACTGTGGGCTGTGGTTTTAACCACCCTTCCCCCTTTTCTGCCAACATCCAGTTTACTAGGGCAAAAATCTGCTTTGGGAGCCATTGGAACTATATATTTGAGAAGGCTCCTCCTAAATATTAGGGCCTATAGGCACTTGCCTAGGCCTTACTCCTCCCCTGAGCAGAGCAGACTGAAACATGCAGTTGTGGCAAGAAGCAGCCCATACAGCACCTTCTGGTCTGCCTATTACTTGGGAATGGGTCCTGTACCTTGCACGATCGTGTGGGGACCAACTTATGAGCAGTGACATACTGGAAGGAGATGACTGATGGATGGACATGAGAAAGAGGCAGCATGCGAGGAAAAGCAAGAGAGCTCCTCCGCCAGCAGCCAGAAGAACAGGGGAGAAACACCAAGCCCGAGGATCAGAGGTTGTGAATGTTGTTGTAGGAATGTGCTCAAGCTGTACCACCACCACCACCATCATAACTTGGCTTGGTGTAGGGCCTCCATCCAAAGCAGATTCCAAAATGTACTATTCTGTAAACATCTGTGCAGCCAGCTTGGTAAGGGGGAAGGCATGGCAAAACATTTTCACATACCTGTATGCACTAAAGATTTCAAAGGGGGGAGGGAAGGAGGAGCAGTGTGATTTTGGGCTATCGGAGCTCTGTGAACTGAGGCTTTGATGAGGGTCCATGGCGGAAAAGAGCCTTCATACTGCATCCTTGGATTTTCTTCATTCCTTCCTTAAGAAAATTTAGAATTAAAACTCCTTGTCTGCAGTGTCAAAACAAGACTTGGATCAGCCCCTGAGTTCATCTGGCTGAGAAAGCAACATTAGATTGCAGAGTTCTAAGACCCAGACCACAAAAATACCTCCCTGGTAAACTGCAGGAGAAGACAAACAAGAGCGGCCCTGACTAAATCTGTTCAGACTTCGTCCAAGCTTCGGAGCTGCCCTTGGAGGATAGAGCCTAATTCTACATACAGAAGAAGGAAACGTTGCTTTTCCTGTAAAGCAAGACAGAGGAGAAAATATAAAAATCATATCATACAGCATCCTCCCAGGAGAGACGGTTACTGCTAGAGCCTGCTCACTCATAGCTACGTGGGCTCAAAGAGGACAGAACACACTGTTTGGGAAGAGCGCAACTTTTACCGTGAGATGGTGCAATTCCTCTGCCACGTGAGACATCCTGCCAGTGCAGCTCAGAGGCTCTCTGCTTGCTTCTGCCGTCTCTGAGCTCCAGGCGCAGGAAGTGTTTTTCCTATTAAAGAGCAGATAAAGGAGGCAGACCATTAGGTACTAACTCTGTTTTCTTTACAATTGTTAAAAAAAAATGCTACTTGTATCATAGATTTTTTTTTTTTCTTTCCAGTGGATGCCTGGATGCCTTCTGTCTCCGTTCTTTAACGATACATTTGAGATATCGCTCAGGCCGAAGCATCAGAGCAGTTTATAATACTACATTTGTGTTAACGGAAAATATGAAAAGAACGCCATTTATAAGCTAGGAGAGAATAGGAGATACAGTGCTAGTCAAAGAAATAGGAAAGATAGGAGAGAAGGGAACAGCAGATTACCTCCACAAAATACCGGCATGACAATTAAGCTCACAGCTTTTGTAAGATTTTGATCGATCGCCACAGACTCACATCTAAGGGCCAAGCCAAAGGGCCCTCTGGCAAGGCCCTCGGGCGCGAGCGCACCTCCAGAGCGGCGGTTTTAATGCCGGTGTGCAAGGCAGCTGATTGGCAGTCAGTGAAGTGAGGAGAAGCTCCCACCCACACACAAACCTGGACCCAGCCCTTATTGTCTGGTACAACATCTGAGCGGTTAATTACACAGTGCAACCTGTGAAATTTGGCTGGGTTCTATTTGTATTTCACACTTTTACCACACTGGCCCGCAGGGCCACCCCTTCCACTAGGCATCCACCTAGAGCAGCACAAATCTGGGGGTGGCACTGGCAAGCCCAAATGGAAACTGATGCTGTCGCCCACTATTAGGCACCTCTAAAACTTAGCAAAAGTGGGTGCTGCATGTCCCATCTCCCCCCCCCCCCCCCTAACTGCAAGTTCAAAGGAGGCAGGATGTGGCGCAGCCTTTGTTAACCTTTAATGGAGGGTATTGTGCTGGTGCAGATACTGCCCCCAGGAGGGTCCAGGGCACAGTTGGACACCTGAAAGGAAGAGTGGGGTGGGAAAGAAGAGTAACTAGACACCTCAAAGGAGGGAGGGGAGATGCTAGGCACCTGAAAAGGGGGGAGGGGTAGCTAAGGAGAGTTACTGGAGACCTGAAGTGGGTTAGGGGAGGAGAGATGCTGGCATACTTGGGGGGGGGGAGGGAGGGGGCAGATAATATGAGATGCTGGGCAGAGGGGTGTATGGAAGATATGTTGGAGTATAGGGGAGGGAAGGATGGTCTTGAGCTGGCCCGGGGGGAGGGGCATGGATGAAGGTTGGCCTAGGGCATCGGATACCTTCGGGCCATCCCTGCAGGCCAGAACACAGAGAGAGAATTTCTGGAAGAGCCTGCCATAGGACTTACCTAGGAAGCAGCTCCTCGACTGCAAAAAATGTGCCCAGCTGAAGCCTCTTTGGAGGATTTTGAAGATCAGGGGAATAGTCCTGCACTATCCTGGAAAAAGAGGAGAACCAGTAAAGCTGCCTGAGAAAAGGAGAATAGGATGGGCTGACATCCTTACGTCCTTGTACCTGAAACTAACATCGCAAATAAAGCACTGAGGTAAGAAAACCTCTTGCCTGATGCATCGTCCTAACATAGTAAATGACGGCAGATAAAGACCAGTATGGTCCATCTAGTCTGTCCAGCAAAGTGGCAAGAGTAGGTGCACCTGCTGCTCCTTGCAGGTCACCCCTCCCCATGCCTTTGTTTAGTGGTGTACCCACTGTTCTGTCCAAAAGGTGTTGCTAATTTATCAGCCCTCTCTCTGATCTATTATATGGATCTCTCTAGAAAATCCATTTTTACTAGTGTGTGTGTGCGTGTGTTAAGGGACTAGAAGCGCAATCATTTTTTCTTTTCTTTTTTTGTTTCCCCCCCCCCCCCCATTTCTTCCAATATAATATAGATCTACCTCCCGCACACAGAGATGTAGCTGAAAAGTATTTTAGTTTTGGAAATAACTATACCACTACAGTCTGTGGGGAAAACGGTGCCTGACTACGCAGTGATGGCGACCTCATTCTTTCTTTTTTCCAGTGAGGTAAATAATATGTGATGGGCTCGTTGGGACATGACCCTTCACAGGTAAGTGGTTTCAGTCAAGCCGAGCTGTGTGTGACTGCACAGAGATGGTCTCCTCCTCATTCATCCAGAGCCAGTACTTCCATTAGGTACACTCATACTGTGCCAAAATTATGGGGGCAAGGGCAGCGAGGAGTCATTTCAGTTTCCCACTGTGGCTTGGGGTCAGTCTTCTGATGAGATCCACAAGATCCCGGTTTTATTAAAAACTTGATATACCGCCCTTTGTTAACAGCAGAGCGTTTACTTCAGTGCTTCAGGTAAAATGGATGTGCTCTTCTAAGGATCCTTTTTCCTGCCAGCCATATGGGTTGATTGGATGATCCATGAAGAAGCACTAGGTTAGGGACAGGTCACCAAGGAATCGGGATGGGAAGAAGAAGAAAAAAAATTAAAATGCTATCAACTGGGGAAGAGAAGCTGGTAGGGAGAAGAAAATGAGACCTAAAATAGACTGCTAGGTATCATAAGGAAAGGAATGGAAAATAAAACAAAAGATATTATAATGCCTCTATATTGTTCCATGGTGAGACCGCACTTTGAATATTGTGTGCAATTCTGGTCGCCGTATCTTAAAAAGGATATAGCGATTTTAGAAAAGGTTCAGAGAAGAGCCACCAAAATGGTAAAGGGGATGGAAGGATACTTCTATGAAGAAAGGCTAAAAAGGTTGGGACTCTTTAACCTGGAAAAGAGACGGCTGAGGGGAGAGATGATAGAGGTCTATAAATTAATGAAGAGAGTGGAACGGGTAAATGTAGATCGATTGTTTACGTTATCAGAATATAGAAAGACTAGGGGACATGCAATGAAGCTACAGGGTAAACTATTTAAGACTAATAAAAGAAAATATTTTTTCACTCAACGTGGACAAGTTCCTGGAGGAAAGGTCCATAAACCATTATTAAGAAGGGACCCAGGATATCAATGCTTGACCCAGTACAAGCTTTGCGGAACCTGTGTCTTTTGGGGAAACTGCTAGGTGCGTATGACCTAGATTGGCCACTGTTGGAAACAGGATACTGGGCTTGATGGACCTTGGTCTGACCCAGTATGGCATATCTTATGTTCTTATGTTAAATGGGGGAGGGTGAAGAAAGAAGACCTACAGTAAATGGGGTGGGTTAGCAAGAGACGAGAAGAAGAGACCTACATAGGTCAAAAAGTGGTGTGTAACATAGTGACATAGTAAATGACGGCAGATAAAGACCAGTATGGTCCATCTAGTCTGCCCAGTAAGATGGCAAGAGTAGTGCACCTGCTGCTCTGTGCAGGCCACCCCTCCCCACTGCTCCGTATAGGACACCCCTGTATGTTGAGAAATTAGATAGTTAAGTTTATTTTGATTTTATCCTGTTGATGTAAAGGGATCCACTGTGTCTGTCCCATGCCATTTTGAATTCTGACACTGTATTTGCCCCCACCACTTCCATTGGGAGGGCATTCCAAGCATCCACCACCCTTTCAGTGAAAAAGTATATCTCCAGGAACAAGCAGGAATGAGTCTTCATATATGGGTATCGTCGGTACCAACGGAGCCTGCGCGGGAACACTCCCCAGTGTCCAATCAGAACGCTTTTGGGAGCATCCCACCACGCCTGCGTGCTGCCTTCCCGCCTTTCCCAACTCTCTCTCCTCAGTTTTCCGCGGAGCCGGCAGGACGTATTCCTGTCACCACAGAAAATTCTTTTTATTTTTTACTTTCTTGTGGCCGCGTCTGCCTTCCTTTGACGCTACCGGTACCGCTGGTACTTTTCTTTCTTTATTCCTGAAGAATTTCTTCTTTCCTTAGAAATTTTTTCCTGTTTAGTGCCTGACGGTTCTAGGCCACCAGGCCTCTACCCTTCCATTTATGGAAAAGCCAGCCACTATCCTTAAGAAATGCTCAAAGTGTGGCGGTACAGATATTTTTTCAGACACTCATACTTGGTGTCTAAAATGTTTAGGTCCTGACCATTGCCCTCTGGAGTGTGTCTCCTGCTGGAGCTCAAACAGAAGAAGTCTTCAGAATCGAGCAGAACTCTATCCCCAGTTCACATCCCCTTTGATGTTACCAGCTAGAATATCTTCTTCTTCACAGGATCAGGTAACCAAACAAAAGTCTGTAAAGACTAGCCAGTCCTCGAGTGGTAGATCTCCCTTCCAGCATTGAGATGGCTTCGGCCTTGCCCTCGAGGACATCTTGGCAATAAAGCCCAGCGAGAGTCTTCGGGCTCTAAAGCATTAGCAAGGCTCCGGGTTGTTCACGACGTTCTTACCTCGATGAACATACCTGGGCCATGCTCGGTGGTTGTGGTCGCTTCGGGCGGTACCGACACCCTGGCATCAGCTATGGTGATGGACGAAACACTCCTCACCGATGAACGTAGTCTAGCACTCTTGGCTATATTGGTACAGTTAGAGTTGCTGCAGACCGTTCCTCGAGTATCGGTATCGCCTTCGGTACCGGTATCGGCATCGGTGTCGGTACCGTCCATGCTTACTTCTACAGAATCGCTTCCCTCAATGCCGAGCCTGGAATCGATCTCTAGCATGGAATATTCGGTACCGACTCGTCTCGGTACCGACCTTGGGCGGTACCAAAGACATCGCTTTAAAGAAAATACGATGCTTCATCCTTTTCAGTCTTCCGATCCCGATGACTGGGATGAATCCATCGGTACCAAGGCTGATTTTTCTACAAGTCTAGCCTTTACCCCTCTTTTTTTAAGGATTCCTCTTCGGGGGAGACTTCTTTTCAAGCTTTTCTGCTTGATATGGCAAGGCTACTTGCCATTTCTATACCTGGTAAAGAATCCTTACCGGGGAATTCAGAGACACTGCAATTTCCCTGGATTTCAAATGAGGTGATCATGCTGCCTGTACATCAGATCTTACAAGATCTACTGTTAAGAATGTGGGAAACTCCTTTAACGGTATCCCCACATTCCAAGACACTTGACACTATGTACAAGGTGCCACCTTCTCCAGGTTTTCAAAAGACTCAACTTCCTCATCATTCTATTGTTGTAGAATCAGCAATGAGGCGTATTAAGAGTGCAAAGAAGCACTCTTCTTATCCGCCAGGTCATGAGTCTAGGACTTTAGATGCATTTGGACGTCGATGCTTCCAGGCATCCATGCTTTCAGCAAGAATTATCTCATATATTTTCTATATGGGATTATCTCTCGAAGAGGTCACAAAGAACTTAACGTTTTTGAACCCTTTTCTTCCAGAGCATAAAAGAGCAGACTATTCCTTATCAGTCAATCATGCTCAAAATATCTCTAGGTTTCTTAATCGGGCTTCCCTGGACTGTTTTGAGTCTATTAGCAGAACCTCTGCTATAGCCATAGGAGCACGACGCTTAGCCTGGCTCCAAGTTTCTGACTTGGACAGATGGGCTCAGGAAAGGCTGGGAAATACTCCTTGTACTGGTGAAAATCTCTTCAACAAGGAGGCTTTATTTCAAGCTAATCAGTTGAGCACTGATCCTGTTACCTTCAGAGGATTGTCCAAACTCTCCTCTATCCCAGCTAATACAAAATCTCATAAAAAGCTTTATTCCCCCAAGGGGAAAAAGTTTTATCCATCTTCTACCCATGCTACAGATGTGTCCAAGGATGGGCAACACCACACCAGACTAAGAAAATCAAAACCTCAACAGGCTCAGCAAACCCAGTAATCGCAGGGTTTCTGATATTTTATTCATTTTTCTGTGTGAGGTTTAAAACTTGAACCTCCTTTTCAACAGAAGCTTCTAAAAGTCATCTCATCCATGCTGAGATATCAGTCATACATTGACTCAATCCTCAGCTCTGGGCATGAATCTCTTGCTATAAGAGAAATCTATCCTTCTAGCTAAGAGCTATTAAGGACTATCATACCCCAGAGATAACAGGTTTCTCCTTTTAAAACAAAAAGGAGAACTAACAACTAACAGGGTGAACTATACCTTTCACCTTGTCAGTTTTCCTGTACGAGGATATCTCATACTTTTAACTGCAAGGGGACCCTATCCCTTAAAAGACTTACTAAATTGTAAGTCTTCTCAACTCTGTATTTGTTTCTATCCCTCTTAGTCCAGACATTCAGTCTCTAAGAGTACTACTAATCAACTGGAGGGCTTATCCTCCTAAGCCATACAGTTTTCTTCAAAACTTACTCCAGTAACTAGTTTCCATACAGAGTTTTCTCCCCTTCTTGCAGTACATCTCCTTCTCACGTATCTTTTTAAGGCAGCTTTTCGACAGAAATTGGGTATTATTACTCCAAATTATGTCTGTCGGTCCTCTCCAACCTATGGGACCTAACTTTTAGGCTGCCTTAATAACAGATAAGTCCAAAGGAGATCCAGAACTCATTTGGACTATTTATTGTTGCAGGCATCAAGCCTGTCTACTATTCTTTGCCACGTTCAGTTCTCTTGGCTCCAACAGAATAGATTAGGTTGCACACTGGCAATTCAACAGCCAGATCTAAGCACCCTACAACATGCTCTCTGCAATTCTACAACAAAGCTCTGCAGCTGTGGGCCTTTGCCAGAGAGCCTCAGAGCTACTCCTAATAGGTAGCTGGCCAGATAGTTATAAGGGCTTCAGCTGGTAGACTCTACCAGTCATGTTCCTACTTTTACCATATTCCTTAAAATTTCCTTTTAAGAAAAGGTAACCAGGGTTTAGACCACTTGAAAGTGTACAAAATTGCACAATTCCCTGGTCGTTCCACATCTCACTGGAACCTCCTCAACAGGGATGACATTTTTTTTCACTGCAGTTGGTCCTTATTCACTACTCTCCTTCTAATTTCCTATACTTCATAGTAGCTTATGTTAAACAGGAGAACGCATGATACTCATATTGCCCTCATAAAGAGGCAAACATGGTATCCCCTTATATTGTGTCTTTTTTTTCTCCAGCTACTAATTGAAATTGTAGAAGGATCCAGACTTGCTGTCTTAAGACTAAGGATCTCCTCTGCATTCATTCACGTACGTCTCGGGACCTGGTTATTCAGGGGCTAGATCTTTTCAAGAAGTCTAATCCTATCCGTGTAAGTGAAGAACATATTACCATTTTCCATGAAACTTTTCTATAGTTCTTCCATATGTAACCAGACAGAGATTCTCTATCAAGATTCTCAAATAGGTCTTAATCCTTCTTGTTGTTACATCATCTGACTTTGAAAGATTTGTCTACTGTCCATATTAATGCTGCCCCAGCATACCATAAGCTCAGTGGACAACCAGTTTCTATGGTATTTTACCAAATACCTTCTTTTACCGTTACCTTTTAGGTTACGTCACACCTGAAGCTCTACAGGTAAAGTCTTCATCATAAGTGACATCACTTACAAAGACTTTTACTGATCTTCAAAAAATTAGAGGCTCAACGCCTCGTACAAATATCTTTCTCTTTCATTGGAATAAAGGGGGTCTTAAAGACCTATCCCCTTTTTTTCTGCAAAAGGTATTTCTACCTTTTCATCCTAACCAGTCAGATTGTCTTCACTCTTCCTAGGACCTTATTCTGCTCCAAGGACAAGAAGTTCAATTTTTTTTGGACTTTACGGAAGCTTTACCTATTCTCAAAGGTCCAACCTCATTGAACTCCCCCAGTACTTCTTCTAGGGTTAGTTCTGGCCACGAGGACTCTCATCTCTTCCTGTATTGCAAAATTATTTTTTCCCTCTACTTCTCATTAGGGGAATTTCTTTGAGGATAATGATCTGGCTCTCAACCACAGACCTTATTACCCTCAACAAATATTTTTGCAATATTTCTGAGTGAGATCCATATTAGAAAATAAAGACTCAACATTTTTCTAATATTTATGATTTACGCAAGGACTCCCTTCTGAATACCTTGTTTAGTGGAGCTGTTCCACAGCATCTTTCTTTTCTAGTTCAACTCCTACCCTCCATCCCTTGGATGCCTGAGGTTTTGAGGGTTAAGCATGGCCCATCTTTAGATTGCAACATGCTGGGGCCTCCTCCAGGCATCTTAGCTTGGGAGTCCCCATATGTGAAGACTCATTCCTGCTTGTTCCTGGAGATAGCACAGTTACTTACCTGTAACAGGTGATCTCTGGGAACAGCAGGAATAAGTCTTCACAACCCACCCACCTCCCCTAGGAGTTGTATCTCTCTCTCTCTCTCTCTCTCTCAGCTTTAAAACTCAACTGAGGAGAGACAGTTGGGAAAGGTGGGAAGGCAGCACGCAGGCGTGGTGGGAGGCTCCCAAAAACGTTCTGATTGGACGCTGGGGAGAGTTCCCGCGCTGGCTCCATCGGTACCAACGATACCCATATGTGAAGACTTATTCCCGCTGTCCCCAGAGATCACCTGTTACAGGTAAGTAACTGTGCTTTCCTGACATTGCCTTTCAATTTACCCCCTTGCAGCTTCATGTTATGCCCTCTAGTTTTACAGCTTCCCCGTCTTTGGAAGAGGTTTGTTTGTTCATTATTTCTCTTTAAGTCTGAATCATATCTCCCCTGTCCCTCCTCTCCTCCAGCGTGTACAAATTTAAGTCTTCAAGTCTCTTCTCATAAGGCTCCAAATCATTTTGGTCACCTTCCTCTGAACAGTTTCCAGTCTTTTTATATCCTTTGAAAGATATGACCTCCAAAACTGAACACAGTATTCCAAGTGAGGCCTTACCAGTGACTTGTACAGTGGCATTAGTACTTCTTCCTTTCTGCTGGTAATTCCTCTTTGTATGCAACCCAACATCCTCCTGGCTTTTGCCACTGCCTTGTCGCACTGTTTTACCACCTTGAGATCCTCAGAAATAATCATACCAAGGTCCTCCTCCTGGTCCATGCACACCAATCTCTCGTCCCCTATCGCGTACATTTCCCCTGGATTTCTGCTTCCCAAGCGCATGACACTGCATTTCTTTGCATTAAATCTTAACTGCCAAGCATTAGACCATTCTTCCAGCTTTTGTAGATCTTTCCTCATGTTATCCACTCCCTCGGGGGAGTCCACTCTGTTGCAAATTTTTGTGTCATCTGCAAAAAGACAGACTTTTCCATTCAGTCCTTCAGCAATATCACTCACAAATACATTGAACAGTGCCAGGCCCAGGACCGAACCCTGGGGCACCCCGCTAATCACCCTCCTTTCATTCGAGTGAGCTCCATTTACCATCACCTTCTGTCGCCTGTCGGTCAACCAATTTCTGATCCAGTTCACCACCTTGGGACCCATCCCCAAACTATTGAGCATATTGATAAGCCTCCTATGAGGAACAGTATCAAAGGCTTTGCTGAAATCCAGGTAGATGACATCCATTGCATGCCCCTGATCTAGTTCTCTGGTCACCCAGTCAAAGAACTCAATCAGATTTGTTTGGCAAGATCGTCCTTTGGTAAAACCATGTTGCCTTGGATCTTGCAACCTGTTGGTTTTGAGAGAGTCCACTATTCGCTCTTTCAGAAGCGCCTCCATTACTTTTCCCGCCACTGCGGTAAGCCTCACGGGCCTGTAGTTTGTCACTTCTTTCCTGTCACCACTTTTGTGAAGAGGTACCACATCCGCCCTTCTCTAGTCCTGAGGAACTTTTCCTGTTTCCAAGGATCTGTTGAAAACATCCTTTAACAGCCCTGTAAGAACCTTTCTGAGCTCTTTCAGTATCCTGGGATGTATCCTATCCGGTCCCATGGCCTTGTCCAATTTCAGTTTTGCAAGTTGTTCTAACACATCATCTTCTGTGAATGGTATAGTATCTACTTCATTCCCATTTTTATATTTGGGAGTCACAGATAGTCCTTCTCCAGGATTTTCTTTAGTAAAAACAGAGCAGAAGTATTTTTGTTTAGGAATTTCGCTTTTTCATTGTCACTTTCCACGAATCCGTTCCCAGCACTTCTGAGTCCTGCAATTCCATCTCAGATTTTCCTCCTCTCCCGAATATACCTGAAGAAAGGTTTATCGCCACACTTCACATCTTTAGCCATCTTTTCCTGTGCCTTTGATTTTGTTTTCCTTATTTCTCTTTTTTTTTCTCTTTTTTTTCTTTTAGTTTGATTCTGTATTCCTTTCTGTGTTCCTCTGTTTGCAAGCTTTTTAATTTTGTGACAGCTGTGTTTTTTGCCTTTGAGTAGCCACTTCTTTGGAAAACCAAATAGGTTTCCTTCTCCTCTTGTTTTTATTTACTTTCCTTACATATTTATCTGTTGCCCCTTTTATTGCCACCTTTAGTTTAGCTCATTGCAATTCCACTTCCCTTATCCCCTCCCACCCTGCCAACTCCTCCTTCAGGTACTTGGCCATTTTACTGAAGTCAGTGTTCTTGATGTTTAGGGCTTTCAGCTTGCTATGATCGGACTGCACCTTGGCTTTTATCTCAAATCACACCGTGTGATGATCGCTGCTGCTCACAGGGGCACTCACCCAGACATTCAACACTCTATCACTGTTGGTGAGCACTAAATCCAGCATTTAGCTTTCCCTAGTTGGTTCCGTCACTATTTGTCTAAGTGATGCTTCTTGGAAAGCATCCACAATTTTTTTTTTTTGCTTCTTGCCAGATTTGCAGAAGGAATACTCCAATCCTGTGCTAGATAGATATAGATGGATCTATGAGAGAGACGCTTACATGAGATGGGGGCAGGGAAATGGAGACTTGCATCACATGGGTGAGGACCCTGGGAGAAAGACCACATGAAGTACTGGGGTAAGAGTGAGGGAGACGGAGCTACCAGACAGCTCCAACTCATCGAGGCCAGGCTGAGCCAATCCTAAAGTGAAACCAGGACTGCTTCATCCTATCCCTAGAGCCATTTGTAACCTTGTGAGGGGTAGAGAGAGTAAGACTCAACCTAGATGGGAAGGATAGGATGGAGTTGGGGGGGGGGGATGAAATAGGGCCATGAATTAGGAGCGAGGGCTCGAGATGGAGGAAGAAAGGAACTGCAGCTAGGGGAGAGGATGAGCAGCTGGGAAGGAGCTTGAAGCGGAAAGCAGATGAGGTCTGTAAAGGAGGGTGCGTACAGAGCATGAGACTAGGAAGCAGGTAAAAGACACGGGGGCGTGTTTAGCAAGCCTTGTGCTGCTAGTGCGGATTTGGGCCACATTACTAGCATAGGGCGTTGTGCTAACTGCAGGAGGGTGGGTATAACTGTCCCCCTGCAGTTATCATGGGTCGCCACAGTAAACCTACCATAAGAGCAGCTAATGGCACTCACTGAGGTGGCATTAGTTGCATCTGTGCTCCCTCTGCTGAGCAAGGACTTCATTTGTCCACACGAGCAGCGTCTCGGCAGCATCACCCCCATCCCACCCAGTCACCCCCTCGGATGCGTGCTAACTAGCTAGCACAGGGATTTTAGCACAGAGCAGATATCGTGCACTAGCCCCGCACTACCCGGGTGCCCCGTCTGGGGAAGGAGTGAATGAGGAACCAAAGGACCGGAGAGGAAGTGAGAGAGAGAAGGGCTAGATCAAAATCAGACAGACAGAGGAGAGAAAAGCAACAGAAAATCAAAAGGAGACCTAAAAAAAAGAAGGCATTGAAAGCAGAAAATAAAATGTCCAGATAGCAAAGAGACATTTACTGATTGTAATGCGTCTACTTTGAGACTATATGCCTGGCTTCCGTATTTTGCACTGTAGAGGAGAAAATGCATTTCAGTGTTGCACTGCATGCAGAGCTCGGCTTCATGGGGTTTGTTCCTTATTTGGTGAGAGGGTTGTCGGCTAATCTAGCCCTGGGTTTACCCCATTGCATGCATGGGCCTTGCCGTCTTCCCTTTTCTTAAGAAATGCAGTAGGGAAATCATGACTCCATGCACTGGTGTAAAACCCGGAGTAGGGAAATCATGGCTCCGTGCACTGGTGTAAAACCCGGAGTAGGGAAATCATGGCTCCGTGCACTGGTGTAAAACCCGGAGTAGGGAAATCATGGCTCCGTGCACTGGTGTAAAACCCGGAGTAGATCAATTTGTTCGGAAAATCTAGAGCTAGCTGGCAGTCCTGTTTTGATGGGGGTGAGTGACAGACATATGGTGTGCCACTAGACCTTTTGCTTTCATGTAGGGATCTTTTTGCTTTCCCATTAGGAGGTAAATGGGTGTTCTGGGACTGCTGTAACATGGTTCTTGGTGTTTGAATCATGGGAGTTAGTGCTGCTGTTTTTTGCATGGAGGTTTGCTGTATAGGCTTGGAATATATTTTTGTTAGATTCAGTGTTAGCTTGAAAGTGCCTGGTAGTGAAGAATCGGTTCCTGTTACTGGAGTGATTCCAGAATTTGTATAATATATGCTGAGTATCGCCCGTGAAGGATAACTCTGTGTGCCAGAGCGTTGCTGGTAGGTAGGAGGTAGTGGGGGAAGGCACAAGATTAAAGGTTCCCTTAGGGTGTCTAGTATCTTTGCACCAGCCGTGCACTCATCTGGCATTTTTACTTCAGCCCTAGCCAAGCCTGGTCTGTTCTTCTTCCTCTCACTCTCTCCTACGCCTAGGGTTTTGCAACATGCAGGAATCTCTCCACCAGCTGAAGAGCTAAGGCGTGGGCTGACTAACCTGTTATCGTGAAAGTTAATGGCTAATTCCTCTGCTTTGGCACAGTTCCCAACCTCAGGTGTCTGGAAACAGTCTGACCTGAGAAAACCAATGTTAATTTGTGTTTGTGGAATGCCTTTTACCTCCGACAGCATCCCAAGGTATCGAAGGCAGCTTGAGCATGTACAAGAATTTGCTACACATCTAGGCATTTGTAAGGTCGTTCGGGGATATATGCACCTCCATTGAACACCCCCTGGGACAGATGTTACCTGAATGTAACTCCTCTTGAGCTACTATTGGAGCGGCGTGAGCCAAATCCTAAAGAAAGAAGAGGTTGCATCGGAAGCATAGCTTCAGGGCTAGAAAATCTGCGTCCCTCGCGTGATGTGCTTGACAGCTTTCACTGAGGAGGTGCTGAAGGAACACTATAATTTAACTGGGTAGGAAAAAATTTAGTAACTCTTACAAACTGAGGCACAGGGTCGTAGCGAGTTGCCCAAGACCATAATGCAGAGACTGGTAGAGCTGAAGCGTGGGGTCACCTCCACATTTTTATTTCATTAGACTTGATTACATGTCTTACTTAAAACAGTAAATAGCAGTAGTATTACATCTACAAACCATGTATGTAATCTCATCCCTCCCTTTGATAAACCCAAATGAAAGTCATCCAAATATTGTCTGATTAATATACTTCAAAATTCCTTACAGTGCATACTGTCATCTTACAGATTCTGGTCAGATTCATGCCCCGCCTTGAGGACTGGTGCAGGCTATTCCAGGTACAGAATGGCTCCGGAGGAGTATCCAGTCCAGGAATAACATGGATGTTGCTCAAGGAAGGGCTTTAAAATTGTTTCAGAATATGAATCCTAGGTGGTCGTGTGATATCAACAAAGGGGCAAGACATGTCTCTTGGAGTTCCTGCCTGATCCAGCCCGAGTAATGCCGAAAGTTACTGTATTAAATACCAGCATCTACCCTGTTTTGAAGCATCCTTGCAAAGCTTTCATGATGACAACACGATCGAGTAAAAATTATCACAGAAGTTTGACCTCTGTAAGTAATCCTGCAAAACTGTTGCTGCCAGAGTCTGGTGGGCTTCCTTTCTCTAAAAGATGGCACCATCCATCACTGTCCTACTCACGTGAGGGATTCACCAGCTACCAAATCACAACCCTTAATAGACTCGGGAGGTATTTTTCCCCTCCCCCCTTCAATCAAAATGGCCGCCTACAGCCTCCCACAAATAGATTTGCCACCTATAACAGCAAAAAAGAACGAGGAATCAAACTCAAAAAAATTGTTGAATAAAATACAATGGCATGAGGTGGTATTTTTTGTTTGTGTTTTATTTTGATATATAGATATATATATAGATTTTTTTTTTTACGATTTAAAATACAGTAGCCAGGCTCAAGAAGGCTGAGACTTGCATCTTAGCAAACAAGACTGAAAACAGGAATCCAGTCACTATTCCGAAATACAGTGGATTTGAAATAAAACAGTTGTAGGGCTAGTCCTAGAGTTGGTTCAGAATGTTGGTACCCTAATCAAACTTTGTCTTACACTACCCTCCCCCCCCCCTCCCCCTCATGACCAGACACATGCAAATAGTATTAAACAATGAAATCAATTAACTTTGGCTGATACTTAATCTTTTTTTCTACTATTTACATGTTTACTTTAAAACTGTGCTGCTGCTAGGTATTATTTGATTTCACAATCAGTCAAATGTTAGGGATTGCCTATTTGAAAGATCTTGCAGATAGTAGATGAACTTCATGGGAACCTGTGTGCCAGTGTTAGAAGCCTAATATAGAGGATTAGGGAATTCTACAAGGTGCAAGTCTCTTACTGAAGATGTGTGAAATAATGATTTGTTCATCAGCTGCCAAGGAACATAGTCTGGGCTAGTCTTTAAATAATCTGGGCTACAGCTCCTAACAGCTTTAAGCCTCAAGGCCTTGGATTTCACCCACAAGGGAATGAGGAGCCAGTGACAACTCTTCAGAGTTGGTAAAGTTGATTGATTGGTATTTACATACAACCATAGGAACACCTGAGCTCTATGCCCCCCGGAGGTGGGGGGGAGGGAGGGGGAGGGGAGGGGGGCAGGGAGGGGGAGGGGAGGGGAGGGGGGGGGAGGGGGAGGTGCTTTTTGCGCCTCAGGCCCACTCCTCAGCGCTCCCGCTCAGTCGCATTCGTCGAGTTCACACACAATAAAAAACAGAGAGAAGTGAAAGTAACAGAAATGGCAAGAGGAGTAATTCTAACAAACAAGAGCTGTTTTCTTTTCACTGCAGTTGAGATGAGCCTTGCTCGGGGTTTTACCGTCTCTCCAGAGCCAGCTCTTATATCTGAATCGTTCTCCTCTCTCTCCCCCCATTGGGCCAAGCACAAGCTTGGGAGGGTGTCTCTAAAGGCAGCCTCTGCACCAGTTTTATCATCTCCGGATATGGCTGCGGGACTTGGGGTCCCCCTCGGCTACTTCTGCGATCGGGTGGCACCCTTCCCCCTCCTGAACTGACTCGATCCGTGTTGGCCTTCTCCTCTAAGTCTCTGGGGGACATGCCTACATTGGGTCAAAAGGCTAAGACCAAACATAAACATCAGCTCCTTCTGTCATCACAGTCATCGGGTAAGCATCATACAAAGCGAAAACACCTGCCTTCCATGCCTGACTGTCCCTCCCCCCGGGAAGTTCCACAGCCTTCTCAATCCTCCCTCCTCTCCCTCATGCAAAAGTTTCTTCAGCATAGTTCTGCTCTTTTGCAGGCCTCTCCTCAGAGCCTTGATACATGCCCTAGTGCACCCTCAGATCCCTGGATACCTCCCATCCAGGAGGTCCCAGGCTCCCTTCCGCTTATTAACTGACTGGCACAAATGGTCGCCCCTTGATGAGGATGTTTATTCGCTATTGTCTTACCTTTGGGAGCTATGTGAGTCCTACATAGAGGACCCCATTCCGGTCTCCCCTGACCAAGACCTCCAGGATGATTCGCCTGAAGACCTTTCCTACCCGAAGTTCCTCCGGAAACTCTGCTAGCTCTTGCTGTTAGTGACTCTCAAACCCCAACCAACAAACGGGATTTCTACTTCATCTTGATCTCTCAAATCCTTAAGCATCTTCAATCTTCTATCTGGAATACCCCATCTTCAGGCAGTGTTGCATCCCGACGCATGAACCTTTAAGTACAAGGTCCTGCTGGCTCAGGGATTTCATCATTTTCAACTCCCTCATCAATCGGTGGTCACTGAGGCAGTCCTTAAAAGTCTAAGCGTGCCAAGCCACCATCCCAGATGCCTCCAGAAAAAGAACAGCATACTTTGGACACGTTGGGGCTTAAGTCTTACCAGAGCAGTACTCTTGCCATGAGCATCTTGGCTCATCAGCTACATATGCTGCACTATCATTATGACCACCACCTTCATCTGGATGATTCCTCCTTGGTGGATCCGACTCTTCTGGCAGCAGACTTACAGAAATCCATCTACCATATCATTCGTACCATGAGTGACATCTATGACTCCATGGCCCAGTCTGCAGCCGCAGCTATTTTAGTCAGAAGGACTGTGTGGCTTCGCATGTCTGGTCTCCTTAAGAACCTTCATGAGTGCCTGGCAGATGTCCTTGCCAGGGTCACAGCCCCTTTGAGTCCAAGGTTCAAGAAGCGATCTCAAAGGTCAAGGACCACTCTATCACTGTCTGAGAGCTCTTGGCTCAGTCAGCAGAGGCATTGTCCTCCACCCGCTGCTCCTCTTTGCCATCTTATCGCCATCCTTTCCACTATCATTACTTCTAGTCATTCTACCTGTGGCATTTTATTTATTTAACAGATTTTATATACCGTTTTTCTGCAAGGCAGAACAGTTTACATTGAACAAAAAAGGAACGTTTACATGGACCGGTTAAAACTATGTACAGGTAACTTTGGTATAGATGATACAGCGTTATATGGAACAAAAGTACAAAATAACTATTTACAGGTGGCCTGGAGCCTGTGTGGTGAGGTGTTGAGTTTGTCTACTTGGGGAAAGGACTGTGTGAGGGGAGTAGGGGGATGTGGTAATGGTAAGGAGTGCAGGAGGGTTAGGGGGGCTGAGTGGTAGACATGTTGAGAGGGTTTGGGGTAAAATCTTGCAAGGGATTTGTGGCAGTGGATGCATTAAAATGTTCTTCAAAAAGAAAAGTCTTGAGGTGTTTCTTGAGGAGGGTGTGGGATTGGATGGCCCATATGGTGGGGGGGGGGGTAGTTTGTTACAGTTGTTAGGGGTGTAGAATTGGAAGGCTCTTGTGCAGGTGCGTTGAGGTTTTTTGGAGCTCTGTGCGGGAAGAGAGAGGAGGTTTGCTGTGTTTTAGCGCCCGAGTCTGTTGGGGCGCTCGATTAGTAGTTGTAGCTGTTCCGCCATAGTGTTGGAAAGGGCTCTGTGGGTGAGGATGATGGTCTTAAACCTGATGCGGTATGCAATTGGTAGCCAGTGTAGAGATTTCAGTATAGGCGTGATGTGGGAATGCCTGGTTGCTCCAGCAATGAGACGTGCAGCTATGTTCTGGGCTAGCTGTAGGGGAGCGATGGTAGTCTTCGGTAGTCCTTGTAGGATTGAGTTGCAGTAGTCAATGAGAGGGATGATGGAGGCTTGACAAACTGTACGAAAGCTATCGTAGGGTAGAAGAGGACAGAGGTTATGCAGGGTTCTGATTTTGTAGTAGATGTTTTTAGTGATGATTTGGATATGAGGCTGGAAGTTCAAGAAGTGGTCTAAGGTTACACCAAGGTACTTGATCTGAGGTTTGACTTGTATTTCAGTGTTACCCAGTTTGATGCTCTGTGGGGGGTTGAAGCTGGGATCTCTAGAGATGTGGAGAAGCTCGGTTTTGCTTCAGTTGATTGTGAGATTGTGCAGCTGTAGCCATGCGGTGACCTCTGTGAAGCATTGCTACCAGCCCTAATTGCGGCAGCCCCCTCCTTGTAGTCAGGACCAGTCAAACCCCCCATTATGGTTGCCCCCAAGAGAGAAAATCCCAGGTGCTTCCACAGACTACCTTGCCCAAACCCTCTCCCGGCTTTTGACTACCTGCTAGTAGAGAGATGCATCTGGCACTTCGCAGAGGCATGGCAATCCATCACCATGAACTGCTGGGTTCTCTCCATCATGCAGTCAGGGTACAAGCTTCACTTCGATGTACCACTGTCTCCTCGGCCCCTGGCCCCGTCCAGACGTTTCCCGTAGCAGTATGTGCCTCAACTGGCACAGGAGAACTCAACTGCTCCTCAACAATGCCATCAAGCTCATCCCGCTTCCCGAGAGAAGTTGAGGTTTTACTCACACTTCTTCCTGATACCCCAAGAAATCTGGAGGTCTTCGGCTGATCCTGGACCTTCGTCATCTCAATCTTTTCATCAAACGGGAAAAGTTCAAAATGCATTCTTTGAGCGCAATCCTTCCCCTACTCAGTCCTCTGATTGGCTTGCCTCTCTGGACCTAAAGGATGCCTATACCCATATCCCTATCCACACTCATCATTGGAAGTTCCTTCTCTTCATCTTCCTCGACCATCACTATCAGTACAAAGTTCTCCCTTTTGGATTCTCCTCTGCCCTCGCTTGTTCTGGCAGTTGTGGTGGCCCATCTCTGCCATCAGGGTCATTGGGTTTACCCCTATCTGGATGGCTGGCTTATTTTGGGCACTTCCCAGGCCACCATGGCTTGATTCGTGTGGGACACCTCTGACTGCAGATTTTTGGCTTCATCCTCAATGCAGAGAAGTCCAAACCCAACCCTCAGCAACATGTGGATTTCAACGGAGCATATCTCGACATCTGCAAGCCAAAGCCTTCCTTCCCAACCAGAGGGGCTAAGCCTTGGGGTTCCTCAACAGTGTCTTTGCCACATGCTGGTTAGCGCTGACCCTCATGCTCCTGTGTCTACTGGGGTACATGGCCATGTCTGTGTGCATGTAGTACCACTTGCCTGGCTGCACATGCGCCCCCTGCAATGGTATCTCAACTGGTGCCAGTGCACCCATCCTCTCTGGGCCAGGATTTCCCTCGAAGACTGCTCGTTGTGGGCCTTTCTCGACAGCCTCAGGTGGTAGATGATTCTGTCCAAACTCTTGGTGAGGTGTCCCTTCCAGAAGCCGCCTCACCACATAGTCATCACCACCGATGTGTCCATGTATGGCTGGGGAGCCCATCTGCTCAGTCTTTCCACACAGGCACACGGTCTTGAACAATCCTTGCATATTAGTGTGCTTGAACTTCGAGTGGTCTACTATGCTCTCATTGTCTTCACTGACTGGCTGCATCACAAGACTGTCCTTGTGCGTACCAACAACCAAGTTTCCATGTTCTACATCAGTAAGCAGGGCAGTACGGGCTCACTTCGACTCTGTCAGAAACCATGCGACTCTGGGCATTTGCCCTTTCCATAGATGCTACACTATGAGCTGCCTACCTTCCAGAGACTCAAAACCAGCTAGCCGACAAATTGAGCCACCAACTTTATCCACATAAGTGGTCCCTTGATCCTGTGGTCCTTCAGAAAATATTTTCTTGTAGGGAGGAGGCACAGGTGGACCTGTTCATCTCTGCAGATAATGCCAAATGTCTAGTCTTCTCCATCCAACCATGCCTGTAGAGACGAGCACTTGATGTCTTTGCACTGGATTGATCTCATGGACTTCTCTATGCATTTCCTCTGTTCCCGCTCATCATGCGAGTCCTGCTCAAGTTCAAGAAAGACAGAGACTCAAGTCATTCTGATAGTGCCATGATGGCCCTGCCAGCTTTGGTTTCTCCATTTGCTGGCATTGCTACAGAATTCTCCCATGGCCCTGGGGACTCGGTCAAGCCTGCTTACACAATGTCAGAGTTGCCTTCTCCATCCAAACCTTCAGAGCCCCTCAGAGCATGGCAGCTTCAGGGCAGCGAGCACTGATTTTATGCACTGTCACAGGATGTACTTTCTATCTCGCTGCCTCTTGAAGACCATCTACACAGCGTTCGTATCAGCACAAGTGGTGGAGTTGCGATAGAAGACAAAACCACAAGGAAGCTCACTTACAGTCTTGTAAAATATGGTATTATGAGCAAAACATTGCTGATAAGGATAGAAAGTAAATAAATAGGAATCAAATGTTACCCTCAGCACTGCCGAGGTGGAAAACGCCACGCAAGTGCAGAGGAGAGAAATAAAAACACAAAACAAGGACCTCCCATTTTGAACGTCATTATAAATGACAGAACCTAATGACCAATGAAAAGTATAGCAACCAAAAAATGAAGTGTATGGACTTAAAAGGCTGAACACGTTTGTCAAAAAATCTGAAAACAATGTGAAAAAATATGTATAAACGAGGCCAGTATAAAAAATATAACCAATCAAAAAGGGACATTAACACACAGGTGCAGTGATAAAGGAATAATGTAAAAATGCATAAAAAGCAGACATAATTTAAAAATGACAAAAAGTGAAATCGCCTAAAAATAAAAAATATGGACAATAAGTAAAAGGATCATAAAACCAACTGCAAGAAAAGTCATTGTAAAAGCAAAAAAGGTAGAGCATCTCACTGCATGATAAGGCAGCCACTTCACAAAAAGTGTCAGAAAGACGAAATGTTAACCATCGCAGTTGGCTTAGTAAAAACAACAACAAGGAAACTTTGACAACGGGCACTAAGAAATAGCAGCTTGTATGTAGAGTATATGGCCAAAAATCTTTTTGTAAAACAGAACCAAGGAAGGAAAATGTAGTCATAAGCACTGCCAGGGCAGGGTAAAGCCGTACAAGTGCAGGGAGAAACAGGAGAACATTAAAAAGTAATAACTAAAATGAAAATAAAAATAGGGCAACTTACTGCAGGTGTGTTTATAAAAAAAGTAAAATAGTGTATATACATAAGATGTGAATCATGGCATTGACCAATAGAAAGAAATACGTACCACACCATAGAAAATGGGGGGGAGGGGGGAAAGAAAGGGGGGAGGGGGAAAGGAGAGGGAGGGAGGAGAGGGGAAAGGAAAAGGAGGAACTGCTAAAAATGAGATTGCTTATAAAAGCGTGATACTTGATCTCTGAGAGATTGCGTATAAAAAAGCTTGATACTCGATCTCTTTATTCAAGCCACCTGGAGCCACTGTATTAAATTGAAAAATAAGCCTTTGTTCTTGAATTAATCAATGGTCAAGGTCCCCACCTCAAGATAAAACAGTGACTTTCTTAATAACCAAACACTTTAGGTCATCGAGGCTGTGCTGGAGAAGATTCCAGTGTTCCACTAAGGAGCTGTACTGATTTTCCTTTTGATACAGCTTTTGTGTTCCTGAATGTGTGGCTTAATGGCACAAATGGTTTTCCCAACATACAGAAGAGAACAGGGGCAGATGATAATATATGCTACATATGTAGATAGGCAATTGGTCCTAGTATGCAATTCATAATGCTTTCTAGTATCTGGTTGTATAAAAACGTCACGCAGCACAATGGCATGTTTACAGACAGAGCATTTATTACATTTGAAATGTCCCCTCTGTAGGGAAGTGGAACCTAAAGCTGGGGGTATATAGGAGGAGACCAGTTTATCAGCTAAATTCCGTTCCCTATTATAAGCAATAGTCAAATGTTGATTATGAAAGCAGGACTGTGTTTGGAGAATATGCCAATGGGTCTTCAAAATTTTTTGTATATTCCAAGAAAGGTGTGAAAACCGTAAAACACAGACATTTGTTATCTAAGGTTTTATTTTTAGGTAAAAGTAATTCTTGTCGGGAGGACGAACAGGCACGGCTGAATCTTTTGTTAATGCAATCTATAGGGTATCCTCTTGCGTGGAAGTGCTCAGCCATGTCATAAGATTTATTTTTAAATTCTCCATAGTCGGTACAAAGTCTCCAAAGGCGCAAAAATTGTGAAACTGGTAAATTTTTCTTTATGTGACTACTGTGAGAACTATCAAAGTGGAGTAACTTATTCTTATCCGTGGGTTTATGAAAAATTGTGGTATTGAAACCAGTAGGAACTTTTCTGATGAGAATATCCAAAAAAGGTATCTCCGTAGAACTAAATTGCATCTTAAATTTAAGATTAGTATCCAAAGTGTTCAACCAATTACAAAAATCATGTAATTGACTCTCCGTGCCCTTCCATAAAATGAGGATATCATCAATACATCTCTTCCAAGATATAACAAAAGAAGAAAAGGAACATCCATTCAAATGACTTCCTTCAAATTCTGCCACACATAAATTAGCTATATCTGGCGCCATAGCGGCACCTATGGCTGTGCCCTTAATCTGTTGAAAAAACTGGTTGTTGAAAGAAAATAATTGCGGGTTAAGGCAATTGTAGATAGTGGAAATTCCCATTGTATCTTACAAAGGTTCTGCCAAATGCAAAGCCTCTTGTAAAATAAGTTTTAAGAACATGCAGTACTGCATGTCGATGTCTCAGTATATCAGCAGGAGCAGTCTTCTCATGGGGAGGAGTATGCGCTATACCCCAATATGTGTGGGAGTGACTTTTTTAAAATTGCTGCTTTTGATAGCCATATGCCCCCCCATCCCCTCCTGCCCAGTAGTAGTAGTACAAGATTTCCCTCTCGCTGGCAACACTGTCCCCACCCCCGATCCCATCCCCAGATTTTATCAAAGTCCCTGGTAGTCTTGTGTGAACAGGAGCAGTCCCCAGTCTCTCCTGCTCATGTCGGCCCTGAGTTCCAAAATCTTGCCATTTGTACTTTTGCAGTACTACTGCTAGGGGTCAGATTGCCAAATAAGGGCAACATGCACATGGTTGTGTTATGTATTGCCAACTAATACTTGTTGCTGTGGACAGGGCCAGATTAATGCATTGGCAAGCCAGGCACATGCCTAGGGTCCAAATGTTTATGCGGGGCACCTGACATATGTGCTCAGGACTCAGGAGGCTAGGATTGCAAACAATTAACTTTTTTTTCTCCAGAATTCTATGGCTTTTTTGGTTAATATCCAGAAGCTAGAAGGGTAGCAAATGTGTCCAGGCATTTCTCAGAGTTTAAAGGAGTGGTGGTGGTGGAGGTGGAGGTGGACCCCTATGTATAATTGCTGGGGTGGTAGAGGGAAGGGGGCCAAGAGCAGCCGGAAGACAGATAATGGCATGCTTTAGTGCTGTGAGATGTGAACTAGTTTATAGGTGGAAGCAGCTAGGGTCCCCATTAATGGAGCACTGTAGAGAGGTTCGACAGATTTTTATTTTTATAATGGAAAAGCTAACTGCTATCCGCAGGCAACGCCTGTCACAGTTTGAAAGTGAATGGGAAGCTTATGTTGGATTATCTACTTAGAGTGAGAGGGCAGTAAGAAGGGGAGGGGGACTAAGAGGGATGCAGTAGGGTTGTTAGTGATGGGTGTATATAACTTCTTGAAAATCTTGCTGTTTATTAACAGTTGATATACCGCCCTAGACTTATGGTTGTAAAAGTTGTTATTCAGTGCTGATGCCTCTCTAATAAAAAGTTTACATTTAATAAAATAAAATTAAAATACCTATTTTCTCCACTCCTCCCACCAGTGTCAGTGAGCCTGCCTTCTCTATTTCCAGTCTCATTAGCTGCAGGAACTGGTTAGATCCTCTACTCCAGTAAAGAAGGATGGATATCCCTCCCCCATCCATGGATTATTTACTGGTTTCTGAGCTCTAGATCCTCCCACCCAAAGTATCTTAGTTTTCTTCAGGTTAAGTTTCAACTGGTTTTCTATCAGCCACATCTGAATTTCATTAAAACATTGTCTTAAAGTCGAATAGGCTGGGTTCGAATTACTATTACTACTACCGATCATTTGTATAGCGCTACAAGGTGTATGCAGCGCTGCACAATTACATGTCAGAGCTTACAGTCTAATCAAGAGAGACAACACAACAGCAGAGGACAAGAACACATCTAGGGGTATGAAAAGAAAGACACATCGGAGACTAAGCAGATCAGGATCCATAAGCAGCTTCAATTTTCACCCTGAATTTGAAAAGGGCTAGAGAAGAAGCCTGAGGTATAGACTCGGGAAGTTTGTTCCAGGCATAAAGAGCAGCAAGGTGAAAGGATTGAAGTCTGAATTGGCAATGGAAGAGATTATAGTTTGGATATTGTAAATATGATACAACAATCCCAACACATGGAGAATGCCACCCAATAAACGCAAAAAATCATGAGTATGAGCGGAAGTGGAGACTTTTGCGGGACTCCATACAATATTGCAGAATGGGGGAAGTGCTTAATCACCATACATAAGAACTGTCATATTGGGTCACACCAAAGGTCCAGCAAGCCCAGTGGCCTGTTTTCAGCAGTGACCAATCCAGATCACAAGTACCTGGCTTATCCCCAAAGTAGCCAGTTCTATGCTACTTATCCCCTGGAATAAGCAGTAGTTTTCTCTGTCTGCCTTAATAATGGTTTATGGACTTTTACTCCAGGAATTTGTCCAAACTCTTTTTAACCCAGCTGCTCTACCTGCTTTTACCACATCCTCTGACAGTGCGTTCCAAAGATTAATTATATGTTGATAGAAAATATTTTCTCCTATCTGTTTTTGTTATACTACTTTGCAGCTTCATGGTATGCCCCCTAGTTCTTATTTTTATATTGTTTTGAAAAAGTAAACAATTGTTTGGCATCTACCCATTCCACTCCGTGATTTATAGAAACATAGAAATATGACGACAGAAAAAGACCACATGGCCTATCTAGTCTGTCCTTCCATAACAACTATAACAGTCCCCTTTTTACCTTTAGAGATCCTCTGTGTTTGTCCCATGCTTTTTTGAATTCAGTTACTGTCCTCATCTCTACCACCTCCACTGGGAGACTATTCCACGGATCCACTACTCTTTCCGTAAAGGAATATTTCCGCATATCACTCCTGAATCTATCTCCCTTCACCCTCATCCCATGTCCCCTCGTAGCAGAACTTGCTTTCAATTGAAAGAGGCTCTCTCCCTGAACATTTATACCACAGAGGTATTCAAACATCTCAATCATATCACCTCTATCCCGCCTTTCCTCTAAGGTGTACAAATTAAGATCCTTCAGTCTGTCCTCATATGCTTTATAATGAAGACCACTAATCATTTTAGTAGCCACCCTCTGCACCGACTCCATCCTGTTCACATCCTTTTGAAGGTGCGGTCTCCAGAATTGCACACTATACTTCAAATGAGGTCGCACCAAAGACTTATACAGAGGCATTATCACCTCCTTTTTTCTGCTAGCCATTCCTCTCCGTATGCACCCAAGCATCCTTCTAGCTTTTGCCGTCGCCTTTTCTACCTGTTTAGCTACTTTAAGATCATCAGGCACAACCACGCCTAGGTCCCGCTCTTCTTTAGTGGACAAAAGTACTTCACCCCCTATACTATATTGCTCCCTTGGATTGCTGCAGCCCAAATGCATGACCTTACATTTTTTAACATTAAATCCCAGCTGCCAAATTCTAGACCATTCTTCAAGCTTAGCTAGATCCCTCCTCATGTTATCTACCCCTTCCTGGGTGTCTATTGCAGATTTTGGTATCATCCGCAAAGAGGTAAACCTTACCTGAAAGCCCTTCCGCTATATCACTAATAAAGCCCTTCCGCTATATCACTAACAAAGATGTTAAAAAGACCTCTGTCATAACTCCCCTCATTGATCTCTTCTCTAAGATGAAGGGCCATAACCTCTAGCCTTTCTTTATGGAAGAGTCGTTCCATCCCCTTTATTATTTTGGTTGCCCTTCTCTTGTACCTGTTCTAATACTGCTATTTCCTTATCGTTCCGCCAGTTCAGTCCTCTACCTCTGGGTTGTCAATCTCCTCCTGCAGCTAGGAGACTGGTTTGTCAGAATGATGACATCACTGGATATAGCCTGCTTCACTCCCACTTGCTTCCCAGTGTAACCAGTCTCCTTGCAGCAGGAGGACTTGACGAGCCTTAGGAGAGGCTCTTTGGAGGAATAGATAAGGAGCCAGGGGTGTTAGTGTAGTAGGTGTAGATCTTGGGGTTCCTGTGTTTAAAAAAAAAAAAAAAAGAAAACAAAGTCCCAGGCACCGGTTCTCTCTGAGCAGGGGCTTTGGTCGGCTGCTCCTCTTCAGTAGGCAGTGACAGGCTTTCCTACACCCTGCCTGTGTCGGTGCTTGTATTCCTGCCTCTGGGGGTTTGACTCAGGCTTTTGCGGGTCCTCTCCCCCTTACCTGTTTGGCCCGGAAGCCTCACCCCCCTGACGCTACGGGGGTGAGTCCTTCTTGTTTGCTGTGCACCGCGGGGCTGCTGTTTCTCTGCTCCGCGGCCGACGACCGGATTGCCAGCAAAGGTCTTTGGTGCATGGGCCCAGGATCCCACTTCTCTCTCTCGCTCGTGGGGCAGAGTGCAGTGACTGGTGCGGTAAGTGTGCGTCTGGTTCCCGGTCGCTGGGTAGGGCCGCTCCGCTCTGCTCTGACGGCTAGGAGCTTTGGCGCCCTTTTTGCTACTCACGCTGCGGCGGCCATCTTGGGAGCTCCGGTGCAGCCGCGTGGCAGCCGCTTTCCCTTCTCTTTTCTTCAGCGGTTTTGTTTTTATTTATTTCTTTATTTCTTTTCTTTCTTTGATTTTTCGACGTTCATTTTGTCTCGGGGGTGTCTCCGTTGCGCGGAGGGCCCTCGGACTCGCGGGGGGGGGGAGGGCGGCTGGAGGGACATTCCTCTTTCCCCTCTCCTGTACTATTGTGGAGCAGCCCTACGGGGTCAACGACAGCACAGCCCCATACTGTTTGCAGTACCTGGGCAGTGGGGTTGGCTAGCTGGCTTAGCTCGGTACTTGATAGCATAGATAAGTAGCGGTCCTGGGTTTAGCTCTCCCTATGACTGCCCATCCTCAGTGCCTCGTGTGTGGCACTCGAAGGGACACTGTAGCGGACACGGGTGTGTGCAGAGGCTGTGCTGCCCTTTCTTCGGCGGTGGAGCTCACCATGGAAGCCCCTGAGGTCCCGGAGACGCAGGTTCCGCCGGCGGTGCTGGAGCCTGCCCCTATGCGCCTTTTGCTGCCAGAAGTGGACTCGGAGGAACGACCAGGGCCCTCAGGGCTCTCGCAGTCCGTTCCAGAGTCCGGCCTTAGCGGCTTTAGCCCGGAGTTCGTTCTCCTTATGCATAAGGCGTTCTGCCTGCGACAGCAAGGCAAACGAGGGTGCTCGGAGGCGCCGGCGGTCCAGCCTTCGCCTTTGGTGGTGGAGGGTGCGCTGGATGCTGACTCCCCCGTCCCGAAACGGGCGAAACTGTCCGAGCCGACGGAGGGGGTCTGGCCGGACGCTGACGATCCGGAATGGGACCCGGAAGAGGGCTCACAAGACCTGGAGGAAGGTGAGATACCACAGCCAGAGGACCAGTCCAAAATCATTAGAGTGTTCCGCAGGGAGGAGTTGGCGGCCTTGATCGCGGAAACCTTGCAAATCTTGAACCTTACTCCGCCGGCGGCAGCGGAGGACGAGGTGGAAGATCCGGTCATTCAGGCGGTCCGCCAAACTCAGGTGGTGTTTCCCTTGCACCATGTGGTGGAAAAGATGATTCAAGATGAATGGGATAAGCCAGAGGCCGGCTTGCGAGGTCTTCGCACGCTTACCCGGTTATATCCCTTAGCGGACTCGGCTAAAGAGCGCTTCCGTGCTCCGCGCATAGACGCGGTAGTCTCCGCTGTTACAAAGAAAACCACGATTCCGGTTGAAGGAAGTGCGGCCCTGAAGGATGCCCAGGACCGTAAAGTCGATGGTCTGCTCAAGCAAGCCTTTGAAGCGGACTCTATTTTGCTTCAGGCGTCCGTCTGCGGAGCGTGGGTGGCCCGAGTGTCAATCCGTCAATCCTCGCACATGGTGCCAGAGGAGATCAAGGAGCTGGACCGCTTAGAGTCTGGAGCGGCCTTCCTCGCCGACGTACATTATGATTTGATTAGAGCTCTGGCCAACAGCACCGGATCAGTGGTGGCTGCCCGATGGTTCCTGTGGCTCCGCAATTGGGCAGCGGACAGTTCCTCCAAGTCCCGTCTCAGCAAGCTTCCCTTTAAGGGGGGGGCTGCTGTTTGGTGAGGATTTGGATAAGTTGGTGAAAGATCTTGGGGAATCCAAGGCGGGTCGGCTGCCTGAGGACAAGCCCAAGCAGGCCAAGCCCGGCCAGGGCGGTCGGGGGCAGTTTCGGGATTTTCGGCGCTTTCGTTCGCCGCATCCCGGTGCCTTCCAGAGAGGGCGCTTCTCTGCGAGAGGCCAGGGCTTTCGTGGCTTCCGGGGAGCGTCC
This sequence comes from Ichthyophis bannanicus, assembly GCA_033557465.1. NCBI lineage: Eukaryota > Metazoa > Chordata > Amphibia > Gymnophiona > Ichthyophiidae > Ichthyophis > Ichthyophis bannanicus. The sequence goes on along the minus strand of CM066042.1, from coordinate 250,888,410 downwards.
AGGGGCTTCTCGGCTAACTCTGGATCCGCCACGCGTAAATCTCAATGAGGCGAGGCGGGTCCCGGCGGAGGAAACTCCCATCGGCGGGAGGCTCCGGGAGTTTCTTTCCGCCTGGACCCTCATCACCTCCGATCAATGGGTGTTGGAGATTATTCAGCACGGCTACGCGTTGGAATTGGTGCGGCCCGTACGGGACTCCTTTGTCTTGTCCCCTTGCCGGGGTCCCAAGAGAACGGTGGCAGTTCGCGAAACTGTGCAACGGTTCATTCGGTTGGGCGCGGTGGTGGAGGTGCCCAAGCCGATTATGGCACGGGTCGCTACTCCATTTATTTCATGGTGCCCAAAAAGGACGGCAAGCTCAGACCCATCCTCGACCTGAAAGGGGTGAATCGGTGCTTGAGGGTGCTGCACTTTCGGATGGAAACGTTGCGATCCGTCATAGTGGCGGTGCGGCAAGGCGAATTCTTGACGTCTCTAGACCTCTCGGAGGCGTATTTGCACATTCCCATTCGGGATGCCCACCAACGCTTCCTGCGCTTTGCCCTTCCTTGGGGTCACTATCAGTTTCGTGCGTTGCCGTTCGGCTTGGCGACTGCGCCGTGAACCTTCACCAAAATCATGGTGGTGGTCGTGGCGGCGTTGCGCAAGGAAGGGATCCTGGTTCACCCTTATCTAGACGACTGGTTGATCCGGGCCAAGTCTGCGGAGGAAAGCCTCCGTGTGACGGACCGGGTAGTCTGGTTCTTGCAGGAGCTGGGTTGGGTCATCAACCCGACCAAGAGCCGGTTGGTCCCTTCCCAGGACCTCGAATACTTGGGGGTCCGGTTCGATACGAAGGAGGGGCGAGTGTTTCTACCGCACAAGCGGGCCGCAGGCTTGCGGTCCCTGGTGCGACAGTTCCTGTCGGTGCCGGCACCATTGGCGTGGGATTATCTTCGGGTGCTGGGCACCATGGCGGCACCCTCGAAGCGGTACCTTGGGCTCGGTTCCATATGCGTCCTCTCCAGAGGGCGCTGCTCAGGCGTTGGTCGCATCAGACGGACTCCTTGGTCAAGCGTCTCCCTTGCCCGGGCAACGTTCGGCAGTCCCTTCGGTGGTGGCTTTACCCGGCGTCCCTGGCGGCCGGCCTGCCGTTGGAGCAGCCGGAATGGCTCCTGTTGATGACGGATTCCAGTCTAGGGGGCTGGGGAGCCCACTGCGGGGATCAGTTTGCGCAGGGGCTTTGGTCCCCCCTGGAGGCCTCGTGGGCAATCAATCGCTTAGAGTTGCGAGCGGTGTTCCAGGGCCTTCAGGCGTTCGAGTTACTTGTGCGAGACCGGCCGGTGCGGGTGCTGTCCGACAACTCTGCGACGGTGGCTTACATCAACCGGCAGGGCGGCACCGGGAGTGCCGCCATGGAGGCCGAGGCCGACGAGTTGTTCGCGTGGGTGGAGCCTCGCTTGACCGCGATCTCGGCAGCACACATCGCCGGCAAGGACAATGTCATCGCGGACTTCCTCAGCAGAGTGCACGTAGATGCCGGAGAGTGGGAGCTTCATCCCCAGATCTTCCGTCAAATCGTCTTCCGCTGGGGGACGCCGGTCATGGATCTCATGGCGACCTTTCAGTCGGCCAAAGTGGGCCGTTTCTTCAGCAGGCGTCGGGAACGCATGTCGGAGGGGATCGACGCCTTCGTCCGTGGCCGACGGGCGGTCTTCTGTATGTTTTCCCGCCCTGGGTGCTCATCGGCCGGGTGCTTCAGAAGATAGGAGCACACACCGGGCGAGTGTTACTGGTGGCGCCCGATTGGCCGCGGCGTCCTTGGTACGCCGATCTCATTCGTCTCCTGGACAGGGAGCCTTGGCGGTTACCACCGCGGGTGGATCTTCTGCTCCAGGGGCCCCTGTTCATGCCGCAAGTGGATCGATTCTCGCTTACGGTTTGGCCGTTGAGAGGGCTCGGCTGCTAAAGAAAGGTTATTCGTCGGCGGTGGTCACGACCTTACTGCGAGCCCGGAAGCATTCCACTTCTCTGGCGTATGTGCGGGTCTGGCGTATCTTTGAGGATTGGTGTGCGCCGCGTTTGGTTCGGCCGGGCTCTGCTTCGGTCCCGCTGGTCTTGGAGTTCCTTCAGGCCGGTTTTGAGATGGGGCTGGCGGCCAGTTCCTTGCGTGTTCAGCTGGCGGCCCTGTCTTGCTATCGGGGCAAGGTCAACGGCGTGTCTTTAGGGACTCATCCTGACGTACGTCGCTTCCTTAGAGCGGCTTCTCGATTGCGCCCGGCGCGGCGAGTGTTCGTTCCACCTTGGGACCTGAATCTTGTTCTCACGGCCCTGGCCGAGGCCCCCTTTGAGCCATTACGTCGGGCGTCGGTGAAGGATTTGACTTTGAAGGCAGTTTTTCTGGTGGCTATTTGTTCCGCGCGGAGAATTTCTGAGCTACAGGCTTTGTCCTGTCGAGAGCCTTTCTTGTCCTTCTCTTCGGATAAGGTGGTTTTGCGTACGGTCCCGTCCTTTTTACCCAAGGTGGTGTCTCCCTTTCACGTGAACCAGGCCGTGTGTTTGCCCGTCTTGGGATCGGTAAGGGGTGACGTCTCGGGACGAGAGCTTCGGCACCTGGACGTGAAGAGGACTTTGCGGCAGTATTTGCGGGTTACGGAACCGTTTCGTAAGTCTGACCGCTTGTTTGTTCTGTTCGGAGGTGCGCGCAAAGGGGAGGCAGCGGCTAAGGCCTCCATAGCTCGTTGGCTTAGGGAAGCGATTGTGTCCGCTTATTTGCTTCGCGGTCGCCCTGCCCTTGTGGGGCTAAGAGCACATTCTACTAGGGCGCAGGCGGCGTCGTGGGCGGAGCATGCCTTGGTCCCGCCGGGGGACATTTGCAGAGCTGCGACTTGGTCGTCGCTGCACACGTTCAGCAAGCATTACCGGCTGGATGTGGCGGCCGCTTCGGATGCTCGTTTCGGGGCGGCGGTTTTATCTGCCGGCTGGAAGGGTCCCTCCCGTTAGTCACTGCTCTGGTACATCCCAGAGGTAGAGGACTGAACTGGCGGAACGATAAGGAAATGATAATTACACTTACCTGGTAATTGTAGTTCCTTGAGTTATGACAGTTCAGTCCTCCTTCCCACCCGGATGTGTCAGAGGTTTTTTCTGATTAGGGGTCCACGGCAGATGTTTACAGGTGAGTCAGTGTTTCTTTTCTTGCTGTGCTTGATTTCCTTCTCCATGACGGGGTAGAGCGTACGAAAGCCTTGTCGGGGGGGGGGGGGGGAGTATCTTTATTTGCATAGTGGTTTTAATATTTTTAGCTACTTATTTGTTGCTCCTTTGAGTCTGCTTTGTTATAGTTTACACTGGGAAGCAAGTGGGAGTGAAGCAGGCTATATCCAGTGATGTCATCATTCTGACAAACCAGTCTCCTAGCTGCAGGAGGAGATTGACAACCCAGAGGTAGAGGACTGAACTGTCGTAACTCAAGGAACTACAATTACCAGGTAAGTGTAATTATCATATCTTTTGAGATGTGGAGACCAGAATTGCATACAATACTCAAGGTGTGGTTGCACCATGGTGTGATACTGAGGCATTTTGGCCACTGCAACACACTGAACAGAAGATTTCAATGTATATTGTCTACAGTCACATCCAGATCCTTTTCTTGGGTGGCAACTCCTAATGTAGAATCTAGTATTGAGTATCTATAGTTTGGGTTATTCTTCCCTACATGCATCACTTTGCATTTGTCCAAATGAAATTTCATTTCCCATCTGAATGCCAGTCTTCTGATCTCTCTCTTGGGACTTCTGAAGTTTCTCACAATCTGCACGCGATTTAACAACTTTGAATAATTTGGTGTCATTTGTAAATTTAATCACCTTGATTGTTCCAAAACCAGATTGTTTATAAATGTTAGAAAGCATTGGTTCCAGGGAAGTTACCAGTTGCTGCCTTGGACACTGGAGGGCTCGATCGGGGCAGCTTCTGCTCCCCGTTGCATGTGCGGCTGAGCCACCCTACTGCCTGATGTCACTGCCCAGGTCCTTTATCAGGTCCATGAGTTCTTTCTTCCAGTATGTCCTCCCGTCCAGTCCAGACAAGTGGGTTATGCTCCTCTACCAGCAGGTGGAGACTGAGAATATAACTCAGAAGTGTGCTGTAAGTAACCTATTTCCACTGACAACAACCAGTATTCTCAGTCTTCAGCAGGTGGTAAAGGAGCTTAGTCTGTGCACCTTGTGATTGAGGCCAAAGTTTGTAGTCTAGGTCTGCGGTGCAGAACCTGGTGGTACCGGGTCCCTTCCCTTTCTCTCCCAGCCACTTCCCCACAGTGCTCCTTCTGTCCTCCTCCCCAGCTCTTGGAGGGCTTCTGCGTTTGCAAAAAAAAAAATTATAGAGAGCAGCAAAGCGGGCAGAAGCAGCAGGAGAGACCAGTTGCTTGTTCAGCGGAAGATGCAGCGGACAGGGTAAGTCCCGAAGTCGACTATGGTCAAATGGTGCATGGGGGGAGAGTTCTGTGGGCTGCAGAGTCTGAGGAGTGATGGATCACAGCCAGTGCATAATATGTGGCACCTGCAGGGCTCGATCCCCAGAGGTCAGGCTGTGCCACAGCTGTCTTCAGGAGAACGCAGCTGCAGTGGATTGCCTCTAGGAAGGCCCAGAGGGTCTGAACCTTGCGGGGGAAATTTGAAGGAGCAGGATCTCCTGTGGATGGCTCCAGGCCCGTGGGAATGGTGGCCATTTTGTCAGCTTCGAGCACTCCTAGCAGGGAGAACTTGGAGGCCCTGGGACTGCAGATCAGAGCTGATTCATCAGCAGGGCCCTTCATTGTCTCTTCCAGAGAGAGTGTTGGGAACAAAGGCTCTTCCTTTTCCCCCAAATTTGTATGACCTGCAAAACCCCGCCAAGGGAATGGTGATGGTCGTCTTGGCCTGCCAGCTGCTCTGGCTGTGTAATTGGTCTGCGGACATGGCCTCCAAGGCAGGCTCAGCAAGCTTCCCTTCATGGGCAAGTTGCTGTTTGGGGAGGACTTTGAGAAACTGGTCAAGGATTTGAGATACTCTAAGGTTCCCATATTGCCAGAGGACAAGTCTGAGGGCACAGGCAGAGGAACTCCTATGTGGGGCAGGGGTAGAGAGCCCTGCAGGTTTCACCCAGCCCAGGCGATAAATCTGCAGAGATCCTGATTTCTGCCGAAGGGCCTATCCTTTTGTGGGGGGGAGGGGAGGCCAGGGAGACGCCTCCGGGGCTTTCAGAACCTTGAAGTCTCACCAATGAAGGTTCAGCGGCCCAGGCTGTGGGTGGCTGTCTACAGTGTTTTCTTCCCACTTGGGCCAGGATCATGTCGGACATGTGATTCAGGAGGGCTATGCTTTCAAGTTCGCCAGGCCCCTCGCTGATGCCTTTCTCCCAGTGCTGGGAACCAGGCAAGACTCTGGCAGTGAATGAAACCCTTGACTGGCTGCTGCAGCTGGATGCGATAGTCCCGGTCCCACGCAAAGAGAGGGGTTCATGCCACTATTCCATCTATTTTGTGGTCCCAAAGAAGGAAGGCTCGTGGCAGTCTATCCTCTAAGGATGGGAACAGGGCCCTCAAAATGTTGTGCTTCCACATGGAGACCTTTCAATCAGTCACTGTGGCAGTGAGGCAGGGGGAGTTCTTGAGCTCCCTGGACCTGACTGAGCCTATTTGCACATTCCCATCTGGCCCGTATACCAGCGGATTCTGTGCTTCATTGTGCCTCAGGGGCATTTTCAGTTCCAGGCCTTGCCCTTTGGTCTCGCCACCGCACCACAGGTCTTCATCAAGGTGATGGTGCTGGCAGCAGTGGATTTGCGCAAGCAGGGCATTCTGGTCCACCCTTACCTGGATGACTGTTTGATCCAGGCCAAGTCATTTCAGGAAGGTCATGAGGAGACTGACCAGGTGATCCAGCTTCTGCAGGACTTAGGATGGATCATCAATTTTGCCAAGAGCTGATTGGAGCTGACCCAGTGCTCGGAGTATCCGGGGACCCAGTTTGACACCCCTCAAGTATATCTTTCTGCGAGAGGGCAGGCCCAGGTGTGAGAGCTGCGAAGGATCCTCTGCCCTGTAGCTCATGCCTTGGGCACGGCTGCACATGAGGGCTTTGCAGGTGGACCTCCTGGTGAGATCTCTGCAGGAGCGGTCAAAGAAAGCATGGTTCCTGTTTCGGGCAGAGGCCCAGGCAAGCCTGCAGTGGTAGCTTGACACCAGGAAACTGAAGGCAGGGATGCCTCTCGAGCTCCTGGTTTGAGGAGTGTTCACCACTGATGCCAGCCTGTCAGGCTGGGGCAGGCATTGCCTGTCTCAGGTGGCTCAGCAGCAGTGGACTCTGGAGGAGAGTCAGTCATTCAATTGCTTGGAGACACAGGTGGTATATGTGGCTTTGGAGGCCTTTTTTCTGCTGCTGAGACATAAGGTGGTCCAGGTGCTGTCGGACAACACCATGGCAGTGGTGTACATCAACCGGCAGGGTAGCACCAGTAGCTCACTGGTGGCAGTGGAGGCATTCCCCCTACTGCGCTGGGCAGAGGCTCAATGCAGGCTATCTCGGCAGCCCACGTTGCTGGGAAGGACAATGTTCAGACAGATTACCTGAGCCGCAGCTCCCTGGATCTGGGAGAATGATCACTTTCGGAGACGGCATTCCAACTGGTGGTGGAGTGCTGGGGCCAACCAATCATGAATTTGATGGTGTTCTTGGAGAACGCCAAGGTTGGCTGGTTCTTCAGCCACCGCTGGACTATTGCCTGTTTTGTTTTGTTTTTTCCTAATATAAATTTTCTGTTTTCATTGTTTGAATTGTCTGTTACAAGCCTGCTCACAGGGTGGAGCTGATTGAATTACCTTACAGCCTGTCCACAAGTACCTGATCAACTCTAGTCTTCACAGCTTCAAGAGATTCCACACAGCTAAGCTTTCAGCCTTTACTATTGCCTGTATTCTTTTTTTTCTAATATAAATTTTAACTGTTGTATGTATGTTCATTTTTAGGAATATTCTGCCTATATTCCTTGCATAGCCTTTAAATCAGATATGAGAGTGGCCTCAGTTCATGTAAGGCCTACTAGCCAGGGACACTTGGAATCCTGCCCACCCTACCCCTCACCCCACCTACCCCAGGGCTGCATTGCCTATATAGTCGTCATATATGTTGACATCTGTCCTTTTAATTAGGTGTTACACCCACCTTTTCTCCTCCTCTTTCTCCTAGGACCGTTAATCAGCACGTTGTGTATTCACTGCAATAACTGTGGTGCTTTCATTCTGAGAAGAATCATTTGGAATCTAAGAGCTTGCCCTATATGCCTCAAGTTAACTGCTATGCGTTAAGAATTGACTGTACTAAGGGAAGAACTAGCTGCAATTAAACGCCCGTTTTCTAGGATACAAACTGATCTAAATCCACCACTGCTCCCACAAAGAATCAAACAAATGGATCACAGTGGGCTCTGCTAGGTTATGACCTGTAATGCAGAGATACCCTATACATCAAGAGATATCCCTGCATAATGCCTTCTCTGCTTTGGATAATGAGGATGCCCAATCCGTGGAAACTGAAGGGCCCTTAAATGGAAGAGTCGATGCCCAATCTACTGATAATGCACCAAATATTTAACATTTTAACATATCTTATATATACCACCTTTCATGATATCAAGGTGGTTTACATTGAACAAACTGAAATTACATTGAACAGGGCATTATAACTTGGAGATAACTATTTTACAGGGAACATGAAGAAAAAATCACAAAACAGAAAACTACTACTACTTGGAGATTCCATCATCAGAGGCACCAACTTGGGAACACAGCTCAAAGGAGATAAGATGGTCAAATGCCTCCCAGACTCTTCAGCCAGCAGGAATACAGACCAAATTGTTGGTGTAGTTAGTGCAGAAAGTAAGCACTCTAAAATTGATATCATCCACTTGGGTACAAATGACCTGCAGTTCAAAGGGACTTCCAGACTCTGGGAGAAAAACTCAAGCCCATTGTTAACACTGTAGCATTCTCAGAAGTTCTACCTGTTCTTGGTAAGGGGGCAGAAAGGCTGCATCGCATAAACAGCTTTAATACATGGCTCCAAACCTGGTGCAAACAAGAAGGATTCAGATGTATAGGCAACTGGGGAAACAGATGGATCAACAAGAGGCTATACTGTGCTGATGGACTACATTTCTCCATTGCAGGGAATAGAATCCTGAGTGAAAAATTCAGGCAGTATGTGGACAGGCATTTAAACTAGAGAAAGGGGGTGATGGATGGGGAAGGACAAGTTCAGGACGTCACTTGACAAAAGCAGAATAACATTGGAAATGACCACACTTTTAAACCACACATCAGTGACAAGTGGGAAGAGGTGTGTAGAACAAAATCGATGCAAAATACAGACAAATGCTGGAAAGCAAAGAGCACAAATGCTCGAAGCCTAGCCAACAAAGTTCCTGACCTGGAAGCCTTAATGGTGGAAATAGACTTGAACATTGTGGCCAATACAGAAACATGGTTTAACGAGTCGCATGAATGGGATATAGTCATAGCTGGCTATAATCTATTCAGAAGAGACAGAGAAGGTGGAAAAGGAGGAGGAGTAGCCCTATATCTCAAAAGCAATATTGCAAAATTAAAGCTGCTGAAATGCAAGGGACATGGGGAAAAAAAGAAGCGCTGTGGATTGTGTTGGAAAAAGGAGATGGTACTGTCATCCATACTAGTGTCATCTAAAGGCCTCCGATTCAAACTGAAGAAATGGATAGCGAATTGATTATAGATATTGCAAAGATAGCCACGAAGGGGGAAGTGATCATATTGGGTGACTTTAATCTACTCGATGTGGATTGGAGTATTCCTTCTGCAAATCTGCAAAAAAGTAAAAAAATTGTGGATGCCTTTTGAAATGGGTTACTTAGACAAATGGTGATGGAACCGACCAGGGAAAGCTTGATGCTGGATTTAGTGCTCACCAACGGTGATAGCGTGTCCAATGTCCGGGTGGGTGCCCCTGTGAGCAGCAGCGATCATCACACGGTGTGATTTGAGATAAAAGCCAAGGTGGAGTCCAATCATAGCAAGCTCAAAGTCCTAGACTTCAAAAACACTGATTTCAGTAAACTGGCCAAGCACCTGAAGGAGGAGGTGGGAGGGGATAAGGGAAGTGGAATTGAAATGGACTAAACTAAAGGTGGCAATAAAAGGGGCAACAGATACATATGTAATGAAAGTAAATAAAAACAAGAGGAGAAGGAAACCTATTTGGTTCTCCAAAGAAGTGGCTACTCAAAGGCAAAAAACACAGCTTTCACAAAATTCAGAAGCTCGCAAATAAAGGAACACAGAAAGGAATACAGGATCAAACTAAAAGAGACAAAAAGAGAAATAAGGAAAGCAAAATCAAAGGCAGAGGAAAAGATGGCTAAAGATGTGAAGTGTGGCGACAAAACTTTCTTCAGGTATATTTGGGAGAGGAGGAAAATCAGAGGTGGAATTGCAGGACTCAGAAGTGCTGGGAACAGAGTCAGAAAGAAAAAGCAAAAATGCTAAACAAATACTTCTGCTCTGTTTTTGCTAAAGAAAATCCTGGAGAAAGACCGCCTGTGACTCCCAAATATAAAAATGGGAATGGAGTAGATACTATACCATTCACAGAAGATGATGTGTTAGAACAGCTTGCAAAACTGAAAGTGGCCAAGGTCATGGGACCGGATGGGATACATCCCAGGATACTGAAAGAGCTCAGAGAGGTTCTTACAGAGCCGTTAAAGGACGTTTTTAAAAGATCCTTGGAGACAGGAGAAGTTCCTCAGGACTGGAGAATGGCTGATGTGGTACCTCTTCACAAAAGTGGTAACGGGGAAGAAGTGACAAACTACAGGCTGATTAGCCTTACCTCGGTGGTGGAAAAATAATGGAGGCGCTCCTGAAAGAACGAATAGTGGACTTTCTCAAAACCAACAGGTTGCATGATCCGAGGCAACATGGTTTTACCAAAGGACGATTTTGCCAAACAAATCTGATTGAGTTCTTTAACTGGGTGACCAGAGAACTAGATCAGGGGCATGCAATCGTTGTCCTCTACCTGGATTTCAGCAAAGCCTTTGATACTCTTCCTCATAGGAGGCTTATCAATAAACTCAATAGCTTGGGGATGGGTCCTGTAGGGCTGGTACCCCTGCAATTCTACACCTGTAGTTCTCCGTCTGCTCAGCAGCTGAGGCCTGAACCAAGCTTAACAGACAAGATGGATTCCTCACTACACTTTTGCTGTGTTCAGCTACAGACTTGACCTCCAAGCAACTGCTTGCGCAGCGTTTCTATGTGTGCATACAGAAGCCATTGTCCCTGGCTACTTCACTGCCCACATGCAAGAACATCTGCTTTCCGTTGCTTATCTATAGCTGGTTCTACTGGCCTTGGACACTTGTATCTATGCCCAGAAAACTACATACTGTTTTCTCAGCATGACATCTTACTATGGATCCTTTGTCTGCAAGACGATGCCAGTCATCTACCTCCTGATTCGCTGAGAACACCTCGGACTGGCTTGTGCCAACCAATCACTGGACCTATGATGGAGAATCATCACAAAGAGTAATAGTCTGCACAGAAGAACTTACATAGAATTTACACAGAACTTACACGGGTTCTTTTGCTGTTTGTGCACTGCTTACCTGGTTTCTGCTACCTGATCTATCTGCAAGACAGCCACACTACGTGTGGGCAAGGCCGTTCTCTTAAGGTCTGAGATAAGACTTTCACAGATACCTCCGGTTCTGTGTCCTACCGCGGCTCGCCTCCGAAAAGGGCTGTAGCCTGCGTTATCTAGCTTAGCTGCCTCCTTGGACGTGCTGCTCCAGAGTCTCCGGACATCAGCCCCGAGTGACAGACGAAGCTAAGGTACCGACTTATCTCTCTCCTCCTCCGGATGGGCAAGGGTTAGCTAAAACTTATTCCATAACTTTTCTCAGTGCAGAGCGAATCAGTGACGTCTGGTTACTAATTAGTGATTTATTACTTTGTCCAATTGTAATTCTGTGTCGTAACAAATTTCTACCTCATGTTTCTAATTATATATATATGTTTGTATATTTTCCTACCTGGCTGTCCATAATAAAATCTAATATATATATATCTACAGACCAGACTCATTTTGTGGCTCATTGCCAGAATAACTCACAGAACTTCGGGCTGGGTATCAGTAGCCAATTTTCCCTAGACATAACAGAGAGCCTAACTAACTTATTACTAATAATCCCTACAGTCCCAAGATGGTGAACTGGATCAGAAATTGGTTGACTGACAGACGACAGAAGGTGATGGTAAACGGAACTCACTCAGATGAAAGGAGGGTGATTAGCGGGGGGTCCCAGGGTTCGGTCTTGGGACCGGTACTGTTCAATGTATTTGTGAGTGATATTGCCGAAGGACTGAATGGAAAAGTCTTTCTTTTTGCAGATGCACGAAAATTTGCAACAGAGTGGACTCTCATGAGGGAGTGGAGAACATGTGGAAAGATCTACAAAAGCTGGAAGAATGGTCTAATGCTCGGCAGTTAAGATTTAATGTGAAGAAATGCAGTGTCATGCACTTAGGAAGCAGAAATCAAAGGGAAATGTACGTGATAGGGGGCGAGAGGTTGGTGTGCATGGACCAGGAGAAAGGACTTTGGAATGATTATTTCTGAGGATCTCAAGGTGGCGAAACAGTGCGACAAGGCGGTGGCAAAAGCCAGAAGGATGCTGGGTTGCATACAAAGAGGAATTACCAGCAGAAAGGAAGAGATACTAATGCCACCGTACAAGTCACTGGTGAGGCCTCTCTTGGAATACTGTGTTCAGTTTTGGAGAGCATATCTCGCAAAGGATATAAAAAGACTGGGAACGGTTCAGAGGAAGGCGAACAAAATTCTTTGGAGCCTGCGTCAGAAGACTTATGAGAAGAGACTTGAAGACCTAAATATGTACACTCTGGAGGAGAGGAGGGACAGAGGAGATATGATTCAGACCTTTAAATACTTATTAATTGATGTATTAATGGACAAACAAACCTCTTCCAAAGATGGGGAAGCTGTAAAACCAGAAGGCATAACATGAAGCTTGTGACGTAGAAGCCTCTCAAGATGCTATGGAAACAGATAGTGATCCAGTGGAGAGAACCGGTACTGCAAGAGAATGCAGGATTTTCTCTTCAGAGAGAAAAAAACACAGAGCTAATCAGGAACCACACCTCACCTCAAGGAAGGAGAGAAGCCAAGTCCCTGATTGGGCACGCCCAAGCAGGAGGCGGGCAGTGCAGTACACAAGCAGCTTGTTAAGCACTCAGAAACAGAGAGAGTCAGATTTTGATTCGGATTTGAAAGAAGACGACGAGGAGAAAGAGTTGGAGAGAGAGCAGTTAGGCAGCTGTGATCCACTAAGGAGAAGACTGGACTCAGGAAGCAAGTACCTGGGAGACTCAGGGGCAGGGAGAATCTTCTGTGACCAGAAGGATTCAGGAGCACTGAGAGACCCAAGGCTACAGCACAGGCTTCTAGAGGACCAAGCAGAACCTTGGAACCGAAGGCAGAGGGACAGTGAAATACCCTGGAGAAAGCCACAGCACAAGGTACACAGTGAGTTTGAAGCAGCTAGCAAGTTTAACATTGGGAAGCCAGAAAGAGTAAAGGCTAACGTTAAAAGCCAAGACAAAGTCAGACAACATGGTAGCAATTGGTTGCAGTCTGAAAAGCATGTAAGCAGCCTAGGCTATTCTCATAAGCCAGCAGAAACTTATAGTAAGAGAACAACTGACTCTTATTATAGAGACGTGAGCCAAGAGAAGCCTGACCGTTCTACTTTTAACACACTGTTGAGAAACTCTCCACTCACAGCTGAAGTTTTAAGCCCAGCACTTACGTTTAGTGATAAGTGGGGGAAGGATAATTCAAATATGCAGAACTGTTGTCCTAGTAAAAGCAGCATTGCTAATTATCAAGAGATAAGCAGTTTAAACAAACAGTTACCTGAAGGAGGAAGACCTTATCAGCTTAGCCCAGGAAGAACGCAGGCTGAATTGCTTCTTAAAGATTTCAGAGAGTTCCTTGAAAGCAGGGCAGTTTCTTCCTCTAATGTAGCACAGCCCACAGCTGTGAAGAGGAAATGCCTTTAGTTTCTTCTCTACCGTTCACAGAGCCAGACATGCCAGTGGACTGTTCAGCTTGTGTCATTGAGAAGGACATTTAATTGAAACGCTGTACAAAGTTATATGAAGCAGTATAGCAGAAGTTGCTGTATGGATTCCTATGCTGAGAAACTTATCAGAAGGGAATAAGTTAAAGCATAATTGTCCGCATACCAGGTGCATTGCTGTTTGCCAAAGTTTGTTTCTTCCGTTAGTGAAAAGGGTCACATGACAACTGAATGTGATCACAGAAGATAATGGACATTTAGCCTAGCAGTGCAATACCTTGTTTTGGTTTCTCACTCTTGTTTTGTGCTATTATACTTTATTTGCGTCTGTTTGCACTTGCCTAAAGTCCAATCCCATTGTTATAAGATGTTAAGGATCCGACCCCTTTCCCTGGGAGATAACCTGTCAATATATGGTCCCCATTCTGCCAAAAAGGCTGGTTGCAGATTCCTACACATTCGCACACCAACATGTTCTACTGTCAGCAAGTGCCAAACTGCCTTCTCCCATTGCTTAACCCCCCCCCCCCCCCGGGCATTGTGGTATTATCCAGTGTTTAAGTACTAAGCATCGTGCCACCAGTAATACCTTCCCTACCCATTTCTTCTGCTCCCCGCCCACCAACTCCAATCCCGAGACCAATCCTAATACCGCTGCCCATGCCATCATCACTATCTTAATCCCTAAGATATCTCCTATGCTACTACATACCCTTCGCCAATACTGAACTAGATTAGGACAGCTCCAAAACATATGTCCCAAATTCGCTCCCTCAGACCCACAGTGTAGACACTCAGAGGTAGTTGCACACCCCGCCCGAAACGCCCTATTCGGCGCATAATAAATTCTCCGAATTATTTTGTATTGCATATCTCTGTCTTTGACACAGCCAGTGGCTCCGGGAATGCCTTCAAAGGCTGCCTGGATATCCTGCACCTCTATAACATCTCCTAATTCTTGCATCCACTTTTCTGCCAACAATCTTTCCTCCCATGTTCCTTGCATATTCATTATTTCCTTTTGTAGTACAGCGATGTATGCCCTCTCCTCCTCTCCCGAATGAAGTACCTCTTCCACCCGTGAGCACACCCTACTCTGCAAATCTTCCTGAGGAAATGATTTAATATAACTACGCATCTGATAATAATGCTTCATATGCCTAGTCTCCAGACCATAACGTATTTGCAAAACCCCAAATGATAGGGGCACTCCCTCGTGGTCCACCACTTGTTCTATACTGGATAATCCCATTTCCCCCCATTGCTTAAAGATGCTATTCTCTATTCCTGGCTTAAACGAGCCATTCCAACAAAGGGTAGAAAGGGGGTCACCCCGGGATTTATTTCCCCCCACTTACAGAATACCCTCCAGGCAACAATCTACAATCAGCATGTAGTACATATCTCAGTGTGTACCGTGCCACCAACCGACTTTCCACACTCAACGGTGTGTAATCGACTGTATCATTAAGCCAGTCTTTGATATGCCTCAGAATACAGGCAAGATTGTATCGTCTCAGCTTGGGTACCCCCATTCCCCCTCTATCCCAAGGCTGCTGCAAACGCGGCCTGTGACCATCCCATAGGAACTTATTGAGCACCTTATCCAACAACCGCAAGTCTCTCTGTTCCAACATGATAGGCAACGTCTGCATAACGTATAACCATTTAGGAAATATAACCATTTTAAATAGGGCTATGTGACCACCCAGAGACAAAGGGAGTGATTTGCCATCTTGCTAACCGCGCTTGCGTGTCCTCTAACAAAGGCCTTATATTTATATCATAAATCTGACAAACATCCTTGGGCAACCATATACCTAGGTATTTAAAACAGTCCATACTCCATCTTAGTGGAAAGTCTTCTTCTATTCCTCTCGATCTTCTTTGCGCAGCGGCATTGCCTCCGATTTGTCTAAGTTAAGCTTAGTCCCGAGAATCCCCCAAATTCTGTAACTAGTCCTAACAATTCAACCAGCGTCTTTCTAGGATTTGACAAATATATCAAAATATCTTCCGCAAATGCCGCTACCTTAAATTCTTCACCCTCAGACTCAAACTGGGCACCCTTCAGCCTGTCATGTCTCCATATCCGTTCCATCAAGGGCTCCAATGTCAGTACAAAGATTAATGAGGATAATGGACAACCTTGTCGCGTCCCTCTGCAAAGTGGAAATTCCCCCATCAGTGCTCCATTAACCAATATCCTCCCACGCAAATCTGAGTACAAGAGACGTATTACATCCAAATAGAATCCTGTGATACCATATCTTTCCAGTATTAGGAACATATACACTCAGTTCACACGGTCAAAGGCCTTCTCTGCATCAAAACTAATAACAAATGCGGATTCCGCTCTCCCCCCCCCTCCCCCCCCTTGGACTGCCGCCAGCACCCTACGCATATTTTTGGTAATGTATCTCCCTCGGACAAATCCCACTTGGTCTTCATGAATTAAGTCAGGCAAATAGGGTGCCAATCTCTCCGCCATAATTTTCACTAAAATTTTTACATCTACATTTAGTAGCGAGATAGGTCGGTAAGAGCTCCGCACCATAGGATCTCTCCCTCACTTGGGAATGACTGTAATTACAGTCTGATTTTGTTCATACGGCAACCTCTTCATCTTAACTAGTTCCGAAAAATATTCTACCATGCCCGGTACAATCCATTTGCTCATTCATTTGTAGAATTCCCCTCTGAAACCATCCGGACCAGGCGCCCGACATGTCGGCACTGTCTTAATTATGTTTATTACCTCCGTAGCTGTTATTGGTGCATTGAGGGATGCACTCTTCATGTCATCCAGGCACGGCAACCTAACCGTTTTCAGAAAAGCCTTCATCTTTTCCTCTACATCTGTCCCGTCAGCTTCATATAATTGCTGGTAATATTGTCGAAAAATCTTCATTTTATCTTGCGTACTGTGGATCTGACCACCTTGGTCCCTTAGAGCCCCTCTTTGTTGCTGCCCCCCACTACCCTTTATCAGTTGGGACAATAACCTACCGGATTTATTCCCGAATCTGTGTAACCTATATTTATAAAACAGTATTGAGTTTGTGGCCCTATTCTGGAATATCGTATTAACCTCTGTCTGTAACATTATCATGGTCATCTTGTTCCCAACTGTAGGATTTGCTGCATACCTACTCCGAGCCTTACAAAGATCTTTCTCTAGCTTTAGGAGGTGTTGTCGAGCCCTCTTCCTTTGAGCAGCACCATAACCAATAGTATGCCCCCTTAACACCACCTTAGCCGTTTCCCAAAATAGGATGGGGTTATCCCTATGATTTTGATTATCTTGTACGTGTTCGTTCCATCGTGCTTGCATATAGAGTCCAAATTCCCTATCCGTCACCAAGTGCAAGGGATACCTCCATTGAAATCCCTTCACACTGGACCCCCAGCTCAAGTCCATCCAAATCATTGCATGATCCGATATCGTTATAGGTCCGATTTTGGTTTGAAGGACTCTGTCAAACCAGCCGGCTGGACCGATCAAATAATCGATCCTTGACCCTGTACTGTGCGCTCTGGAGATGTGAGTATAGTCTCGATCCAATGGATGCATGGCTCTCCAATAATCAATTAACTCGAACCCGTCACATATTCCATTAAGCCATTGCGTTCCCTTATCAATGGTACATCTCACCAGCCCAGACCTATCCATAGACTCCTCCAATACGCAATTAAATTTCCCCCCCCTCCCCCCGTTATTATAGGCAAGTGTCCAAGTTCTTCGAAGCACTTAGATATTTTCTAATAAAATTGAGCATTGTACACATTAGGCGCATAAACATTGATCAATACCACTTTTTGCCTTTCCAATTGACCTGTCACCACTATATATCTGCCTCTCGGATCCAGGATACTCCGTTCCACCACAAAATCACCCTCCCACAATCACACTAAATAATACAACCTATAACAATAAACAAGAACTAAAATACCTAGGTGTTACCCTTGATATGACTCTCAACATGGAAACACATCTAAGACTATTAAACAGAACTATCTTCTACAAAATAAGAACCCTACAGCCCTTACGCAATATCATTGAACTATCAGATTTTAGATCAATAATACAAACAATAATAACGCCACACCTAGACTATTGTAACAGCATACTACAAGGACTTCCGAAAAAAACAACAAACGTACTACAGATGGCACAGAATGTAACAGCTCGAATTTTGATGAACACACCTTTCTCAGATCACATCACACCCATTCTAAGAGAACTTCACTGGCTACCTATACATGCACGCATAAGATACAAAATATTAATTACAACATTCAAGTTAATACACAACATTGCCCCATCATACCTTACCTCACTCATTAATACACAACCCCCTAATCGGAAAAGGCGTACACACAATCTAAATACACTACAAACCCCTCTCTCCATTTGCAAGGTAAAAGTAAACACTAGCAATAGAGCATTCACATACATAGCTCCCACACAATGGAACAAACTCCCTGATACTCTAAGAGCCAACAAAGATCTTGCATCATTCTGTAAAAACCTTAAAACACATTTATTCCAAGAATATTACAATCAGACAGAAATAACATAGAGCAAATTAGTACACGAAGCAATACGATGGAGATTAACCCCTCCATTACCATATGAAACTCTAAATCCACAAAGAATCAAGTAAACGGTAAACCTACGTACAAGTACTTCATCATGAACACTGTATATAGTTAAATTATAACACGTGTTTTAACATGTATTCTTCTATTACGTAAATAGTTTGAGTTAACTTATTGAGTTGCGAGTTATTTGAAATTAATGTTACCTTAAAATGTTCAAAGTTATCTTCTTACTGTTACATGTAACTGCTAACTGTGCAGAGTTTAACTGTTAAATGTAAACCGCTGCTGATCACTGGAAGGAGCGGTATAAAAATGTATTCAAATAAATAAATAAATAAAATCAAGGTGTTTATGAAACAGTATAACTACCCCAGCTTTTTTCGTCCCTGAGGATGCTCCCTGAACCTCACCTACCCACCATCTTTTTAACTTTCCATGTTCTAAGGCAGTTTGGTGTGTCTCTTGTAAAAATGCGATATCTGTGTTCTTATCCCGCAACGCCCTCAGCATCTTATGTCTCTTTATAGGGCTTCCCAGACCACACACATTCCAGGACACTATTCGTCGTTTTCTGGTGTTACTTATTCTAGGAATCCTGGAAACACTTTACATTGTGCAGCAATCATCCCAGTTCTCAAGTAGAAGCCCCCCCCAGCCAGAGCTCCCACTTCCTCCCTCATCCACTGTCCATTCTAACACCCCATAGGACCCACCTATCCCAGACACTGGACTTTTATTGCCCCATTGTGAAGCTTCTTCCCCCTTCTGTATACACTTTTATGCAGTTCATCTTTATCCCCCCTCCCACCCCTCCCTGATCCCCCTTATCCTTCTCTGCTCCATTGCGGAGCCCTCCTCAAGAGTTACTGATGCATGAAGTCTACCCCTCTTCTTTAACCTACCCCTAGTCTTCTAGCTGTACCTCCTTACATTTCCCTGCCCCCTAGCCCCCCCCCCCCAACATTCTTACCATATATACCGGAACTAACACTCTGCCGTAAATTCTAGTAAAGTCTGCCCTCGCTCCCATTTACACGCCAAGGAATGCAGATCTCTCTATCTTTGTACACAAAAGCGACCAGTACACCAACATGTTAACAGTGAACAGTATACATCTGCCCATATACATTGTATTACATTTAGGATTAACCAATCCCTCCTTCTTTATGTGATGTAGTTTGGTGTATACAGTTGAAAGTTATTGTGTCCTTTTCTCCCGTCATCCTCCCCTTCAGGAGTTGGCGACACAGATTTAAATTGAATGTTGAAACTTAAACAACAAAAACCAAATCATTAAACTTGAACGTACCACATCACGAAACCCTCACATGTGTGCCGTTAAGCATTCTCCCCTTGCGGGGTTCCCAGTCATTTTGGTCTTAACAGTGTGATTATTCTCAAACCAGCTTCGACGTTCTCCCACTGTACGGATATCGTCCTCTGTTCATGTGCCACTCCTGTTCACATGTATCAGTATCCCTCACATCTGCAGAGGTCGCACTGCTCTCCATGCCACCTCTCTCATAACTCACTTCAAAATTTGATCCTGCTTTCTCCATTATTCTTGAGCATCCTACTCAGGACCCTGGTCCTCCCCAGGTAACGTGTTGAGAAAAGATTGAGCTGCCACTAGGGATGCAAAATAATGCTGCTGTTTCTGGTAATCCACTCTCAGACGAGCCAGGTATAATAGTGCAAATTTCAATCCCTTTTTGATTAGGATGCCACATATCTCTGAGTATTCTCTTCTGCGTTGGCTAACCGCCACAGAGTAATCCTGAAAGACCAGCACCTTTCCCTGCCCAGGACCAGTACCTTCATTGTCTCTCTGGGCCCTTGCCGCCCGCAGTATAGCCTCTTTTTGAGCAAAGTTCAAGAAGCGTGCAATTAGCACTCGCAGCCTGCGTGATCCCTCCTTCCACTGGCCCAGTCTATGTGCCTGTTCAATGATAATAGGACCAGCATCCACATTGATCTTATAGGGCCTGGGCAGCCATGTTTCCAGGTAGCCTCTTAATTCTGAATCCTTGATGGTTTCTGCAATACCTACAAATCGAAGATTTTTCCTCCTGCCTCTATTCTCTAAATCATCAATTTTCTCTCCTTGTTGTTTGATGAACGCCTCCATCTTCTTAATTGCCTTGTCCTGCGTGTCTTGTCCATCTTCCAAATTAGAGATGCAGCTTTCTGCTTGTTCAGTGCAAGGCCCGATATCCGTCACTGCTTGGCTCACCTGCTGCAAGGCATCGGAAATATCCTGGAATTTTTTCTCCAATGCAGCCACCACCGCCGCCGAAACCTCCTCCACCATTCCGGCACTGTGCGCATCTCCACTGGTCCCTACCGCAGGTTCAGCCATCTTAAGTTCCCCTGCGCGGCCTTTTTCTTTGCGTGCTGGTTTTGCAGCCATTTAGCAGGGCTTGAACTAGCCGATGTCGTCACCGCTCTCTGACGCCCACCCGAATCTTATCGGTATATCTGTGGTGGATATAGCCACCTAAGTGTGCTAGAAAGCAAGATAAGTAAGCTGGGAGCTCAGGAGCTAAGTACTCTCTGATCTGTGTCCTCACCACTTCATCTGAGCCCAAGGCTCTTTCGAAGTTCTAATCACTGTACAGAAGTCAGCCAGCACAACACTCAGGCAGATCCAAATTATTGAGTCAATTGAAGAAATTCCCTCTTCCGGCCACTAGATGGTGCTCTGTGTCAACTAATAGCGTCTTACTGCAGAAAACAGCATAGAGAAGAGCAGTAGAAGAGTTCAACACATACAGACAGCAGGAGAAGTCGATCACAGCACTGTTTGTATTGCTTTCCATCAGGATCCACATTTAACTGAGTCGAATCAGCATTCGGCAATCCATTGTATCCACTGGAAGCAACTTCCCCTTGCTCTTACAGCCTGGCACGCAGGAGCCCTCATGCGTTCCACCACCGCATGGCCATGGCCGCTTCAATCCAGTCTCCGATTCCACCTCCAAGCCCCAGAACAGCAACACAAGAACCAGCAAGCAGCTCCCCCACTTCCCATCATCCAGCTCACCTCCGGTGTCACACGTCACAACAGCCGCACCTCTCAGCACGCATTCTCACGCTTCCCGCTTCGACCACATCACTCCCATCTTGATTCACCTACACTGGCTTCCCCTTGTTTACCGTGTACAGTTCAAAATCCTTATATATGTGCACAAAACCATCCACACCGGTATTCCCCTCTACCTTGCCAATTTAATACATCTTCATTCGTCTCACCGTTCCCTTAGATCGGTCCACTTGAACCGCATGTCCCTTCCCTCCCCCTCACAGGCTCATCTTGAGTCCACCCGCTCCTCAGCATTTTTCTTTTTGGGTCCGCGACTCTGGAACTCGCTTCCCGTCGCCCTCCGTTTAGAACCCTCCTATAAAACTTTTAAGGCTAGGCTGAAGACCCACCTTTTTGCACCGCTTTTAACCTTTCTCCTCCACCTGCTCCCCTTTCTCCCCCACCCCGCTGAACCTGAATGTATTTAATTCTCTGTTTCGTCTCCCGTTGCATTACCTGTTGCTTTACTCTCTTTCCACCCTATCCTGTCTCTTAAATTTTTTGGCCTTCCTTTTTCAGCAGCCTATATATTTTATTATTGTGCACCGCTCTGGTGCCACCGGTAAAGAGCGGTATATGAAATGTGAAAATAAAGATAAAGATATGCACACTGCTTGTAGCCTCGGCTCTCTCCTGGATCGCAAATGCCGGTATGACCGATCAATTGCTTCCACTTCAGGTACGTCGGGTCCCAGGCATAGAGCGGAGGAGGGTGTATGGGATACTTAGGGCTGGAGACACTCCCAAGGTCACATCCTGCTGAGTTATATTGGCAGCAGTGTCGAGGGGGGGGGGTCACAGCAACCATGGCTCTTTCTACATCATTTGTAAAGGCTCAGAATCGTCAATCTCCCACATGAGTGAACTCATGGGTCCACGCTTCGTTGCCTAAGAATTCCCAGGAGGCAGTTACTTATAGCAGTTTTCAGTTGTTTTGCCTTCCCTGAGGGAATCTATAGAGTGGAGCTGCTCTAACCTGCTGCCATCTTTCGTGGGCTCACGAGCGCCCCCTCTAAAATACAATTTAAAAAAGCACCTTGTATGGTGACTGCGCAATGTGCGCTTGCAGTGTTGGGGAACCACCGATGTCTTTGGCCACTTCTCCTGGGTGGAAGTTTGCTTTGTGGGGAAGTTGCCTTCCTAGGGGCTGGATTCTAATGTTGCCCCCTGTGCTGGGTGCTCTTTCGGAGCGGAGCTGCCAGAGAACTGGGATTTGGCTCCCTTTCTCTGCTTTTGGATGCTCCTACTGGCTGTTGTTTGTGGGCACAAGCTACTTTATAGCACGCTTTTGAGTTGTGTTCTCAGTCTCCACCTGCTGGTAAAGGAACAGAACCTATTTGTACTGGAGGGACTCCAGGAAAACAAATTAGCAGGTAAGGCCTAATTTCACCTTCTTCGGAGTTAACGATTGCTTGTGCTGCCTCAGATGCCACAGGGCTCAAATTGGGGCAGCTTCTGCTCTCCGTTGCAGGTGCAGCTATGCCACCTGACGTCCCTGCCCAGGTCCTTCATAACGCTGGGGCCCTAACGGTGTGTGGCTGTTGGGCACGCCTGTCCCTTGGAGCACCAAGGAAGAGCATGGAGATAGGATCTGGACCATCTGGAATACCAGCAGGGAGGTTTTTTCTCCTTTCTGTAACCTTGTTATGCCCACCTGAGGTAAGAGGAAACCTAAGTCTACAAAATATGACATTTGAAATGTAGTTACAAGGAGTGAGAGATCACTTATATCAGTAGTGTCTCGTCTCTACTCTGTCACTGTTGGAAATTACGAGAAATGGATGGACACATTCGGTCTCTTTATAGTAAAGTTCATCTGGTTGATGCTAAAGTTTCCACTTTGCAACCAACTTCATTGTCATCAGTTAAAGATAAGTTTGATATTGCACCACAAAATTGAGGGTGGCATTTTCAAAGGCATTTACACGGGTAGTGCCTTTGGAAAATTCCCGATAAGGCCCTAATGCATCCAGATGCTATGCGGTTATCATCAGGGTGTGGGGGGGGGGGTATTCTGGAGTGAAGCGGGGGTGGAGGAAAGGGCTAAACAGGTGGTAGCGATTTTCGATGCTACCCCTTAGCCCTCTGCGCCTTAAAGAAAGGAGAGGCTTTTCCTCGCCTATCTTTAAGGCGCAGGGGCTAAGCGGGTAGCATTGAAAATCGCTGCTACCCGTTTAGCCTCGGCGGCTCCGGGTGCGTCCAGCCAAACCTGGATTTTCACTTCTGTCGCTGCAGAAGTGAAAATCTGGCTTAAGGGGGTCGGTGGGCAGGCATAGCCTGCCTAGATGAAAATCAGGCCCTGAAGCTTTAGAGAATAACATTCATTCTAAAAATTCATATTTTTAAATTAGTTTTTGGAAACATTTTTAATCTCCTGAAATTTTGTTAAGAAAATATTTGCAAGATGTTTTGAAAATAATTGATGAAGAAAAGATATTGTTTTCTAAATGTTTATCTTACTCATAAATGGGATAGCCAAAGCTGAGGGCGATGATTTGGATGTTCTGGTGGAAAATCCTTTAGTTAATGTGACAGCATTCTTGGAAGATTCATCAGATACTATTTCAAGTGGGCAATCCTCTTCACCACCCCCACTTCTGAGTCTGACAAAATATTAATCCTAAGATCTATTTTTTAAGAAAAACGATTGTTTATATTGTGGCTATAAAGTATCAATATTTCCGGATGTTTGTCAGCAGGGCCGGCCCATCGATTGTGCGAGAATGTTGTTCGCACAGGACCCCGCGCAAACTTCATACTTGCACAAATGGACTGCTTCAGAGGGAGCTGGGGATGCCCGCGAGACCCCGGCTCCCTCTGCACAGCTGCCAGCATGAAGAGTGTTTTCCTTCACGTTGGTGGCTGTTTCTGTGAAGCATGTGAACCTTTCCCGGCATTCAGCATGCTTCACTGAAACAGCTACCAATGTGAGGGAAAACACTCTTCATGCTGGCGGCTGTGCAGAGGGAGCCAGGGCCTCTCGTGGGCTTTCCTAGCTCCCCCTGAAGCCCCTTAGACGGCCGAGGGGCTCTTCGGTGGGCAGACGGGTGGGGGAGCACTGGGACTGGAAATGGGCTGTGATGGTGGGGGGAAGATGGGATTGGAAATGGGCTGTGATGGTGGGGGGAAGCTGGGACTGGAAATGGGCTGTGATTGGGGGGGACTAGGACTGAAAATGACTGACAGGGGTGCTAGGATTGGAAATGGGCTGATGGAGAGCTGGAATAGGACTGGAAATGAGCTGTGATGGGGGGGGGGGAGCCATCAGCTTCATGAAAACATAGCAGAAGTTGCCAGAAAGGACCATTTGTCCCACGCCGTCTGCCCACTTGCATCCTCTTATCCTACTGTCACAGGTCTATCTTGATCTGCAGCAGGGGCGGCCCAAAGGGGGTGCGGGACCATGTGCGGAGACTTGGTGCGGGGCCTCATTTGCATAAATATTTGCATAATGTTACCATACACTAACTTTTAGTAAACATGCCTCTTAATGAGTGTATGGATAAAGAAAGACTAAAAGATTTCTACGTTACTATAATCCAGTGCCAACCGCCAGGCACATTAGGAACTACTACAAACACTGCCCATTTAAACCCATAGCAAACCTGCCGTATCATAACAGCACTACCAGGACTCACAAAGCAACATTCTCTACCTATCAAAAGGCAACACTGCAAATATTAAACCAATACATTTCAGAGAATAACAATACATGACCTACTGGGGAAAGAGAACAAGTGGCAATGTCAAATAGGAATTACATAAACAGAATACCTCAGCTCAGTTACACATGCAGAACATAGACCATCACCAAATAAGGAATCACAGTTTAGAAACAGGAAGACAATAATTAAACTGGGAACCCCAAAAGCCAAACTTGGAATGTACAACACCACTGTAGAAATAAAACTACAAATTCATTTCCTCTTGTACTTAACAAAGCCCAGACGTTAATGATGCACATTTTTCAGAGCTGACATATTCCAGTTAATAAATTCAAAATTAAGAGAGATTTTTCTACCTTTTTGTGCATTTTTTTTCAGTTGCAATTGCTCCAGCCACTTTCTTCTGGTTTCTTTGTCTTCTGCTAACTCTGCATCATCTGCTGTCCATTAGTCCTTTCTTCTCTCCTAGTTCTTTTCCATTCTCTCTACATCTGCTTTAACATACTAATCTTTCTCCTTTTGCTCTTTCCTCATTCCTTTTTCATCCACTCAAATTTTACCCCTCCATCGTCAATCCCCACTTACTCTCCCAATACCCGGTCAATTGTAGCTTTTTCATCCCTCCCACACAAAATATTTTTCCCTTCTCCATTTCAATCTCCCAGCCCCATCCCATTCTAATCCTCCCCCAACATCAGCTCCCTTCTAGTTCCAGTCCCACCCAGCATCTGCTCCCTTCTAGTTCCAGTCCCACCAGCATCTGCTCCCTTCTAGTTCCAGTCCCACCCAACATCGGCTCACTTCTAATCCCCGCATAAGCTCATTTCCAGTCCTAGCCCCACCATCAGCCCATTTCCAATCCTAGCTTCCCCATCCATTTCCAGTTCTATGAGTCCCTCCATCAGCTCATTTCCAATCCCAGCCCCCCCATCAGCCCGTTTCTAGCCCCATCATCAGCCCATGTCAAATCCTAGCTCCCCTCCACTCAGCCCATTTCCAGTCCAAGCCCCCCATGAGCCTACTTCCAGTTCTAGCCCCTCCATGAGTCCATTTCAATCCAAGCCCCCACCACAGCCCATTTCCAGTCCTATCCTAGCCCCCCCACTCAGCCCATTACCAGTCCTAGCTCCCTCCCCTCACAGCCCATTACCAGTCCTAGCCCCCCTCCCCACCAGCTATTTGCAGTTCAAGCCCCCCCTTCTACTCAGCCCATATCCACTCCTAGCAAACCTCCCAGCCTATTTCCAGTCTTAGCCCCCCCCATAGCCCATTACCAGTTCTAACCCCACCCATCAGCCCACTTCCAGTCCTAACCGCCCCATCACCCCGTTTTCAGTCTTAGCCCCCCCTTAGCCCATTACCAGTCCTAACCCCCCCATAGCCCATTACCAGTCCTAACCCCCCCATCAGCCCACCTCCAGTCCTGACCCCCCATCAGCCCATTTCCAGTCTTAGCCCCCCCCCCCATAGCCCATTACCAGTCCTAACCTCCCTCTCCCCCATCAGCACAGGAAATTTTAAAATAAAAAAAAACCTGGCTGCTGCCGCAGTTGCAGTGGTAGAATCAAGTGTCCCGCGGCCCTCCCTCCCCCCCCCCCCCCGGCAGAGCCCTCCCTGAATCAGTTCCCTCAGAGTTAGCGCCGGCTTTTCAGAGCTGCGAAGGGAGAGTTTCCCTTTCTCGCGGCTCTGTTAAGCCTGCCGGGGCTGATGGGAAAACAGGAAATGCCTGTTTCCCATCAGTGCCGGCGGGCTTAACAGAGCCACAAGAAAAGGAAACTCTCCCTTCGCGGCTCTGAAAAGCCAGCGCTGACTCTGAGGGAACTGATTCAGGGAGGGCTCTGCCGAGCAGGCGGGGGGTGGGGGGCCGCGGCTGCGGGACACTTGATTCTGCCGCTGCCTTGGTGGCGACGGCAGTCTTTTAATGCAGAATGTTGTTTGCGTGGGGCCCTGTGCAAACAACATTCTTGCTCAATGGATGGGCCGGCCCTGATCTGCAGCCTCTCTTGCTTTTCCACTGTGTCAACTTCCCGTCTGTCCCAGGCACCTTGCTTAACACCACCTTCTCTTTATTACTCGCTCTGAACAAATCCTAGTGGGACAATGGCACAATGATCCTTCGTTCACAGGTATGTTTCACTCTTTCCCTTCGCTCCCCCAACCATCTATTCCGGTCACTGCAACCCAGGACCGTCCCGTCCACTAGGCGGTCACCTAGGGCAGCAGACTTCTGTGGGCTGCAGGCCATGTGCTTCTGCACATATGGCCTTTTGCCTCTCCCCTCACGTGCCCAGCTGCGCCGCCCTCTCTCCCATGCTGAACCGCAGTGCCACCCGCTGCTGCTGCTGATTCCGGCAGTGGGTGGCTAGGCTCAGTGGCAGCAGCCTGCGGTAGACCATGTGCTTCAGCTGTTGCTCAGTGGCTGAGAGCCCTGGAGGCTGTGAATGCTCCTTGCTTGGGATCCTCCATTCCTGGGGAGCCTGAGGAACATGAGACGAGCTCAGGAACTGTACTTGGGTCTCCCTTCATGGACTGCTGCAGAGTCATTGAGCCAGTCGAATGCTGCGAAACAAATTCTGTTAATTATGCAGAGGACGCACTTTCCCTATCTCGCATGAGTCAGACATAGTATATTATGCTTCTCTCTCTCTCTCTATTCACATCCCCACCCCCTTTGATGGATCTAGTTTATAACTCACCTGAGACCGAGCCTGCCCTAGGGGACCCTGCAACAGCTTATTAGCAGAAATCCTCCTTGTCAAAAAGGTTTGACTCTGGAGAGGCCTTTTAATTCTAGGCTGTATGAAAGAGAAAAGGCAGGGAAGGAGCTGTCAGCCTCTCGGGGCTTAGGCAAGACTAGGCGGCCACCTAAGGCAGCCGTTTCTGAGGAGGAGAAGCAGCAGTCAGAGCAAAAACAGATCCAAAGAGCCCTGAGCACGTCGTTCTACCTGCAGGACAGAAAGCAATGTTTAATAGTGCGATGTCCAATTCTGCATTTTCACAGGCTTGTTGTGCGAGGGGTGGTATGATCATGATTGTTAAATGTCAAACTTTCAGGAGGGGGGGGCACCAGACTGAAGGTTCAACTAAGGCGCCAATTACCCTTGCGCTGGCCCTGCAACCACTTACGTTCAATGCCACGTGCTACCAGCTACCCCAGCAGAAGCCCTGATACACCTAACGGGGACGAGCAAACAGCGTTTTGGCTACGAAAACTGATGTATGGGAAGCCGTCTCATTAGGACGTTGCTCCCTCTAGGCACTTAAACATTTTAAAAATAATTTTTAAAAAACCCAAGTCTGTGTATGAACTATTTTATGTGTGTAAATAGCTTTGAAATTTATCCCCATAGCGCATTTGGATTTTCGGAAGGTGTTTGAGTTGCTCAGAAGGCGAGGGGTGACGCGGGATAGGAGGGCAATGGCTTACTGTGCATTGGTTAAAAGATAGGGAATAGGTTGAACTGCTGGTATTCCCGATGGAAAGAGGGAAATATGGAGTGCCTTAAGGGTGCGTGCTGGGATCGGTGTTTAACTTTATTAATTAATGATGTTGTGAACCACCTGCAATGCTGTGGCATTTGGAAGCCACCATATTTGCAGGTTGTGCAAAAATATTCAAAACAGTTCAAATACGCATATGAGAAGAGACCTGAAGACCCTAGAGTAGAGGAGGAACAGAGGAGATATGGTAGAGGCCTTTAAATACTTAAAGGGTATCAATGAACAAAAAACCTTTTTCAAAAAAGGGGTAGCTGTAAAACTAGAGAGCATAACATGAAGCTGCAAAGGGGTAAACTGAAAGGCAACATCGGGAAATGCTTTTTCACTCAAAGGGTAGTGGATGCTTGGTATGCCCTCCCAATAGAAGTGGTGGGGGCAAACACAGTGATGGAATTCAAAATGTCATGGGACAGACACAGTAGGTCCATTTATAGCAAGAGGATAAAATCAAAATGAACTTTAAATATCTTTTATGCTTCAGCATATATTGGGGGGGGGGGGGGGGTGACCTGCATGGAGCAGCGGGTACAACCCTAAACAAAGACATAGAGGGGGGCTGATCCGCAAGGATGGGCAGTTACAGCAACGCTAGCCACCTCACTGGGCAGACTAGATGGACCATACTGGTCTTTATCTGCGGTCATTTACTATGTTACAAGCAGACTTCAAGGGAGTGCAGGAGAATCTTGCCAAACAATCAATCCGGGCATCAAAATAGCACATTTTAAATTGAATGTGGGATGAGGGTGGAATAATACACATGAGAAAAATAAAACAGACTTTATGTACACAATGCTAGGCTCAATATTAGGAGTCATCACCAAGGAAAATGATCTCAAGGTCATACACAATATATTGAGATCCTCCGGTCTGTACATAGCATCAGTGGTCAAAAAAGCAAAGGGAATGTTAGGAATTATTAAGAAAGTCTCCGTTTTATTCTCCATTTTTATCATGATACCTCCGTGGTGCAACCGCACCTCGAGTATTTATTAATTTTTTTTATTTATTTACATTCTCTTATATACCGCGCTATTCTGCATCAGTGCGGTTTACATTGAACAAACTGAAATTACATTGAACAGGGCATTATAACTTGGAGATAACTACTTTACAGGGAACATGGGCTATGGAGGGTTAAGTGGCTTGCCCAAGACCACAAGGAGCACCTGTGGGACTAGAAACCCCAGTCCTTCCGGCCCAAGGTTGCTGTCCTCTAGTGGGATTTGAACCCCCGACCTTCCGGCCTGAAGTACCTTGCCCCAACCACTAGGCCACTCCTCCACTCCGTATTGAATACAGTTCTTGTCACCCCACTTTTAAAAAGATACAGGGGAAGTAGAAAAGGTTCAGAGAAGAGCATCCAAAATAAGGGATGGAATGACTCTTCGTTGATGAAATGCTGATCAGGTTAGAACTCCTTGACTTAGAGGAGACTGAACAGAGAAGATATCTAGTCTCTCTAAAATTCTGAGTGAGGTGCAACGGCTGGAGAAGGAGTGGAGGTTTATCCTTTCAAGTAGTTATTTGGATTGTTTCCTAATTCTAATACCACTTTCCCGTTTGTCTTAAATCTGCTGCTGTTGTGGGTTGTGGTTTTTTTTTTTTTTTTTTTACTGCACAAACTCTCAAGCTGTGGAATGATTTTTTTTTGCCAGAAGATGTTGAAAATCAAACTTTAGCTAGTTTGGGGAGATCAGCATTGAGGTCAGGATGTACACACTTCCATTGGTACTTTAGAAAAGACTTTGCCAGATATAGAGCCGTTTGTAAAATACACATACAGGGGAGCAAGTAGATTTGCCAACACTTAGAGCCCAAGAAGCCATTTCACAAATCAACAAGTGGGAGCAATCAACAGAGGCAACTTGGCATCTTCCACACGTTAAGCTGGTAGTTTGCAAACCTTCATGTATATATGCTGCTCATTAAAAAGAGGCCACAATCTTTATTTTCAGTTTGAAGAGGGACATCAGCAGTGGGGGTTACGGAGGAGAGCTCTCTTAAAGCCCCTAAAGGGCTGACCGAAATGAGTACACTTTAAAAGCCTCTGTGTGCCTGGGAGCAGCCATAAAGCCCAACATGCATTTTTGACCATGCCCATGTGTTCCCTTTATGAAATGGGGAATACACTGTACATGTTGGGTTTTTGACCTGCCGAGCCCACCCTTACATCATGCCCCTTGCAACTTCTATCTATTATGGACATCCACATGTAAACTGAGCACTTTCTAAAGCAGCTGTAAATGCTGGAATTTCCACGTGGAAATTGCGAATAACGCTTACAAAATAACCCCTTGAGCATAGCTGAGTTTTTAAAAGGGATTTGGACAAGTTCCTGGAGGAAAAGACCATAAAGTCCAAAAACTTAGTGAAATCTATTGCTCATCCTTGGGCGTGAGCAGCAAGAAATGGATTTACTGTGAGGGGTCTGCAAGACCTTCCTGGTGACCTGGACTGGCCAATGTCTGAGAGAAGACCATGAGCTCGATGGACTGTTGGTCTTAACCTGCATGGTTCATGTGTTTGTAGAACATGTACACCTTTTCCTTTTTATTATGGCAAGCTTTCAGAAATCTCCTTCCAGGTTCATTCTTGCGTTGTTTGAACTTAAGGTTGTGATACCTGCATGAAGATCTGACAAGCAGCAGTGTACTGGTGTAGATTGAAAGCCAGGGGAACCAGCGGCACTGCTAAATGTTCCTTTGGCAGAGGGAAAGTTATCTGGTACTTCTAGAAAGATTGGAAGCATTCAGCCCTAAAAAGTTGCATATGACACAGTGATTGTTCCTTGTGCTCTGCTTTCATTTTTATCCAAAGGTAATGCAATTTGCTGAAAATATTTTCTATTTGACTTATGATCAGGTACTCTCTGTAGCCGAGCGTTTAGTTAATCTCTTGGAGTAATTGACATTCTTTTTACATTCTCATAGTTTCTGCTGTTCATACTATCCCAGGAATACAAAAGCTGTGAGTGTATTGGTATATTATGGTTGTAATCTGCCGTTTCCTTCCCTTTTACTTAATCTTTTCCTTTGACTATCACTGTGTCTCTTATTCTGTCCTATCTTATAAATGGCGTTACTTTCTTAATTTCTGTAATTTTTAATATTGTATTGTAAACCGCTCTGATGTTTTGGCCTGAGCGGTATATCAAATGTAATAATAAACATAAACATTAGTGTAAGATAGTTTGGCTGAGGCCAGCGGTTCTCAAACCCTGCCTGGGGAGCACCACCAGTCAGCTTTTCAGGACATGTACAATAACGATGCGTGAGGTTTGCACGCAGCCAGTGCCTCTTAGGTTCAGAAGCTCCTGTCCTCCACAGCTCATAGTTTTTCGCCATCCTGGATCAGTTACCCCCTCCTTCACTCTTACCCCTTCTTCCACACCCTATTCCCAGATGCTTTCACTGCTTTCCTTCACAATAAAATGTTCACTCTGTACTCATCTTTCCTTTCTCCCTTTCCCTTCCTGTTTTCCCCTTCCACACTCAACCCCACCACATCTTCCTCTGCTGCTTCCTTGCCTCTCCTCTTTCCCTCCCTCCCTCTGACTCACCCCCTTTCCTCTCCCTCCCATATAACTTCCCCTATGCCACTCTCATCCTGCTTTCCCCATACACTTAGGTTACCTCTCCCACTGGTTCTTGTCCTTCTCTCCACCTTTCCTCCAGATGGTCTTCCTCCCTTCTTCTTTACCTCTGTTCATCTGGCTTGTGCCTTTCACTTTCTTTGCCCCTCCTCCTCTCCTCTAGCCCATGGCCTGCCTGCATGCCTCATTTTAAGATTAGCTGATCTTCTTATCCCTAGTGTTCTCCCCCCTCCGCTTGTCTTCCTGGTTGAGGGATATGTCGTCCCCACCTCCCTGGAAGCACGCTGTGATCTTCTTCTGAAGAAGCCTTCCTTAGATGCTTCCACCCTTTCTAACTATCGCCCCGTCTCCAATATGGCTGTCCTTTCCATGGTCCTGGAAGATAACATTCTTTGACAACTCCCTGTCTTCCTGGACAAGTGCTTAATTTTACACTTGGAACAAGCTGGCCTCTGCGCCAGCCAAAGGACGGAGTCTTTACTCGCCGCTCTCATGAACAGAGTACGGACTTCCCTTGATTATGGTTATCTTGATTTACTCTCAATTTTTCCTCTGCTTTTGACCAGGTGGTTCACTCCTTCCTCATTCATAGACTTCATGAAATAGATTTACATGGAACATTTCTTAAATGGTTTTCTTCCTACCTTCATCATTTGTGCTTTTCAGGTTTCTTCCAAGTTCTCCTGGATGTCCCCCAGGGTTTTCTCCTGGCTTCCTCTTGTCATAATATTTTTCTAGCATTCCTCCCTCTGCTGATTAAATTGCTTGGATGCAGCCCCTGTCTTTATGCTGTTGACATCCACATACTCCCCCTGCTTTCGCTATCTCACCTCTGCACACCTGTTTAGATGCCATCAGTCACTGTTTCCAGGACCATTATCTTATTCTGAACGTCTCTAAATGCAAGTCAATTTGTTTCCCCTCTATCAGAACGCCATATAAACTTTGGGTTTTATTCTTGATTCTTCCCTGTCCTTTATTGATAGAATTAATGTGGTTGCCAGCTTTAGTTTGCCGTATGTCGTATTTGTGCAGCATACTCCGTTTTTTACCTTCTCCCAACCTGAGCTGCTCGACATCACCCTAGTTGATTGTCGCAATGTTCTGTACAATGACGTCCCTCACTATTAACTTAAATGCCTTCAACTGATTCAGTCCACAGCTGCTAAGCTTCTCTTTGGTGCCCAACAGTTCATTCGCATGTCTCACTTCACTGGTTACCAGTCTCCACTCATCTCAGATTCAGAGTTATGACTCTGGTCCACCTGCCATACCTTGCTACCCTTATTTCCCCCTACTGTCCTTCCTGTACTCTTTGGTCCTCTCGAGGCTCTCTGGTTCTTCCTCCTCCCTCTGCCCCTTCATGTGGTCATCCCCCGGCACTCTTCCTTCACATACCTTAACTGTTACCTGTGGGACTCCTTTCTATCTCCCGCTCTCAGGCAGGCACCTTCCTTTCCTAGCTTTGAAAAGGGCCTTTAAAACCTGGCTCCTGACGTCCCTCCTGATCGCCTTTCTCTCACCTCGTCCCCCTCCCTTCCTTTCTCCAGACAGCTCCTCTCTTTACCCTCTCATTTTTTCTTTTTCTCATTAAAGTTTTATGTGCGCTCTTCTCTTCGCCTCCTCTTTCTACTCTGCTGTGTTTTTTGCATCTTGATTTGATTTTATCATAAACCGCTTGGACTGCTTTTGTCCCTAAGCAGTATGGCAAGCACTCAGAACAAATAAATAAAAAACAGACTGGCTGATGCTCCCCACGAACCATTTGAGAACTGCTGGTCCGGGCAACATGGACTGCACTTTTCTTTTATTCCTCTGGCTGCAGTTGCATCAGGAATATATTCAGCTGTTAAACTTCCAGACCAAACTGGCCAAGCAGAAACATGTCTTGAGTATTCTTATTATTTCGCTGCTCTCCAGATAACTTTGATGCCAGTCTGCCGCTAACACTGTCTAGCAATTAATGCGTAACTTGTATGTGTGTCGCCCATTATGGCGCAGTCTGTGCATAAAATCATCCATATAACCGGGGCGAATTCTTTTAAGAAAGACTTGTGTGGTTGGCATTGGTGCTGACCGCATATACAATGTGAAATACATCAGTCTTTAAATATGCTTTTATTATGCTTGGCTTTATGCTGATTCAGAACTGGTTTGCCATTCATTTGTGTCTCTGCAGGTAGTGCAGGCTGTGTGGTACATGTCTGCCCGGTGCAGTAAATGCAGGGCAGATGCTGGGCACCCCCTCCCCCCCCCCCCCTTGCATTTATCGCAGAGGCTTTACACTCAACCACAGGTTACGTTTTACACGTGATGCACGATAGATGCAAAAACTTACCGCAATTCAGTAAACACAAGGGTCAAATCAAGTAGTAAATGTTTTAATAGTTGCTGCTTAGCGGTCATCTGTTGCTACAGGTTATTGATTGTTTCCTTGTTGTGAGATTTTAGAAATGGGCTCGGGTGACAGACGCACTTTTATTGCTTGGATGGGGCAAAGATTCTACAGAAACTACGCAGAAGATGGCATATGCAGAGAAAGCTCCACAGGACTTTTGCCTCTGGGGCTAGGTGTCAGGAATGAGCACAAGCCCTTCTGTGGTTTTTTTCACTAATGTGCTACTTCTACCTTCCAGAAGTTATCAAACCTTATGACGTTAACTAAAGAGAGAATGTGAAAATGGAATTGCAAGCATTTTTTTAAAATGCTTCTTTAACTCTTCCTTAAATTTTTCAAAGGCCATTTTCTTTTAAATTTTTATTTATTTTATTTAAAAACTTTCAGCAGCTCTCTAAGGAACACCCACAGCCAAAATACGTATAACACAGAAATAGTGCTGTTTTTTTGTTTGTTTTTTTAAGATTACTGCTTTGCAAATGTATTACATAGCGATTCTCTTTCTAGGTGCTGTCTCGGCTAAAGAAGTCCCTGTTTTAGTCTTTTTTTTTTTTTTTTCTTTTCTTTTTTTTTGCCGCACAGGAGTTCCTTCAGAGGTATGGGTATCTTGAGAATGAGGTCCTTGGAGAAACCACTTCTGTGCAATTCACAGAGGCACTGAGGTACGTTTGATGTAAATGGTTGTATCTGTATCTTGGAAGAAATTAAAATATGTACATCTAGAGGGTAATTATATAAGGGGCGCCTAGTTTGAGGCAGTCAAAATATGCCTACTTATTTTATAAAGGAAAAGTAGACGTCTGGGTTTTTTTTTCTAAGGGGCTTGTTTACAAAAAACAGGCCTTGAAAGTTGGCATGATCACATGCAAGCTGTAAGTGTAAATGATTGTGTGAACTTTTATGCTCTGTCCAGACTCTGCCCTGTACATGTCCTCCGTGAAAGAATGCGGCATAAAATCATTGCATATACCCTCTTGCTGGCCGCTATTTTATACAAGGTCACATACACAAAAAAATGGATCAGCCTGTTTGGGTCGACTTGGACGAGCTGGCAGTCCTGTGCACCTCTTCACGCAGACGCTCTGGTTTTAGCAATGAGACCCGGACTTGGCCAGCCTTTAGTCCTTCCCTTCTACCTCATTTCCATTGCATTGACGAGCTGTTACTGCTGGATGCCGTTTGTGGAGCTTTGCACTAGTTTAATGCCCAGTACCCTCTCCTGTAAGAAGCTCTGCATGCCAGAGTGGCATCTTCTCATGTAGATCATGGTAGCCAAAGGCTTGTTTCACATTTTGATGGGCTTGCTTGGTTTTGGTTGATATGTTTGACCTGTCAGGTCCGGCTGTCTGCCTGGAGGTTTGGCTGGTTGAACAGGATAGTCGTGTGTCTGGGAGCACCATAGACATATAAGGGACTTCAGCACAAGCCTAGTTTTGCAAGTTATCAATCTGTTTGGTTATGATTTCTCTCCGGGTAACCACAAACTGACAAGCTCTAGAGGATGCGGCCTAGTGTGAAAATAAATGGAGAAGTCAGAAGCTTACTCCCAACAATTGACATTGAGAGTGATTTTATAAGGAGGCACTTGGTTAAAGCATCTTTCAGCTTGCTTATTCTATTAAGTCTGTTTTATAAGACAAGAGAACACGCCTTTTAAATTATCTTAAGAACATAAGAAATGCCACCCTGTCAGACCAAAGGTGCATCCAGCCCAGTATCCTGTTTCCAAGAGTTGGCCATTCCAGATCACAGGCACAGCGTAGTTACTCACCTATAACAGGTGTTCTCCAGGAGCAGCAGGAATCAGTCCTCACATATGGGTGACGTCGGCGCCGACGGAGCCCTTGCGGAGCAATTTTCTCCAGCTTTCAAAGAAAGCCTTTGGGAATTGCAGCGCGCATGCGCGGTCCTCTTCCCGCCCAAGGGTGCCATCTTGCTCAGTCAGATGACATAGCTAAAAGACAGCAAAAATTAGCAAAATCTAAAGCATAAAACTGCAACTCCAAGGGGAGGAGGGAGGGTTGTGAGGACTGATTCCTGCTGCTCCTGGAGAACACCTGTTACAGGTGAGTAACTACGCTTTCTCCAGGACCAAGCAGGAAGTCAGTCCTCACATATGGGACTCCCAAGCTTAAGGCTACCGGAGACCCTAAGCACAAAAAGGAGCTCCCTCTAGCTCAGCAGCCCAGAAGGAAGGAATCTTCTCTGAATACGTCTCCAACCGGTAGCCCAACATCCGGGATGGAGGGTAGGAGTTGCCTATACCTCGAAGAGGTTACGGAGGACTGCCTGTCCGAAAGCACTGTCCCTGCGGGACTCCCTCTCCAGGCAGTAATGGGCTGCAAAAGTCTGGCTTGAAGACCAAGTAGCGTCCCGGCAGATGTCTGCCAACGGAACAGAGCGGAGGTAAGCCACTGACGTAGCCTTCGCCCGAACACGACGAGCGGTGACTCTACCTTCCAGCACGAGGCCCGCAGCCTTGTAAGCCCAAGCGATGCAGTCCGCAATCCAGATGGACAGAGTACGCTTGGAGACAGGGAGCCCCAACTTGTTGGGGTCATAAGACACGAAGAGCTGAACAGCCCTTCGGTGCTCCCGCGTATGGTCAAGGTAGAAGTTCAGCGCCCTTCTACAGTCCAGGGTATGCAGGACCATTTCAGCTCGGCTGGAGTGTGGCCTGGGAAAGTAGGTCAGAAGTACCACCACCTGGTTGATGTGAAAAGGGGAAACCACTTTAGGAAGAAACTTAGGGTGAGTCCGGAGGACTACCCGGTTCTTGTAGAACCTAGTGTAAGGAGGATCAGATACCAGGGCCTGCAGCTCACTAACGCGTCTAGCAGAAGTGAGGGCCACCAAGAACAAGGTTTTCCAGGAAAGAAAACGAAGGGGACAGGTAGCCATAGGCTCAAAAGGCGGACAGGTAAGCCGCTGTAAAACCACATTGAGATCCCAGTCCGGGCGCAAAGGCGGTTTAAGGAGTAGGAGGCCCCGGAGAAAACGAGCCACCAGAAGGTGGCTGGAAAGAGGTCTACCATTCACCGGTAGGTGGTGCGCAGAAATAGCACTGAGGTGGACCTTGACCGAGTTGGACTTAAGTCCAAGATTGGAAAGGGAAAGCAAGTACTGCAAGACCACTGATGTTGAACAGGAGAAGGGGTCCTGCGACTGCTGAGTACACCAGATGGAGAACCGACGCCACTTAAGAGCGTAGGACTTCCAGGTGGAAGGCCTCCTGGAGGCCAAGACGACCTCTTCCACATCTGAAGGTAGCTGGAGAGGAGCAAGGACTACCCTTTCAGCAGCCAGGCCATCAGATGAAGGGACCGAAGGTTGGGGTGCAGGAGCGTCCCCTGATCCTGCGAGAGGAGGTCGGGCTGAAACCCCAGAGGAAGAGGGGTGTCCACCGCCAGCTGCATCAGAAGCGGGAACCAAGGTTGTCTCGGCCACCGGGGAGCCACTAGGATCACCGACGCCTTGTCTCTGAGAACTTTGAAGAGCGTCCGAGACACCAGAGGCATGGGTGGAAAGGCATACAAGAGGCCCGTGGACCATGGAATCAGAAAAGCATCCGCCGCTACCCGGAGAGGATGCAGCTGTCGAGAGCAGAATCTGGGAAGCTGCCGGTTCAGAGGACTGGCGAACAGATCCATGGTGGGGAGGCCCCACCGGAGAAAGATCCGCTGAACCACAAGCGGATCCAATCTCCACTCGTGCGGTTGGAGGATCCTGCTCAGTTTGTCTGCCAGGTAGTTTTCTTGACCTGGGAGATAGACAGCTTTGTTGCGATGGACGGCCCAAGAGCAGAGCTTCTGTGCCTCCTGACAGAGAAGGAAGGAGCCGGTTCCGCCTTGTTTGTTCACGTAGAACATGGCAACCTGGACAAGTACCGACTGGTGAGAAATCAGGTGAGAGAAGGCTTTGAGCGCTAGGCGGATGGCTCTGAGCTCCAGGAAGTTGATCTGCTGAGCAGACTCCCAAGGAGTCCAGAGACCCTGAGTACAAGTCCCTTGGCAATGTGCTCCCCAACCCTGGAGAGAAGCATCGGTCGTCAGGACCCGAGAATGTGTAGGGGGCTGAAAATTCACCCCCAGCACTAGGTTTGGTAGATGAAGCCACCATCGCAGAGAGGAGACCAGCTGGTCGGAGATCAGTACGGAGTCCGCTAGGCTCCCTGTGGCCTGATGCCATTGTTTGGGAAGGCACCATTGAGCAGGTCGCATGTTCAGGCGGGCATTGGGGGTTACATGGACCGTGGAAGCCATATGGCCGAGCAGTCTCAGAAATTGCCTGGCCGAGACCAAGGAATTGCTGTGAAAGCGGCTGGCGAGATCCATGAGCCTTTGGGCCCTGTCCAGAGGCAGGAAGGCCCGCGCCTGAAGAGTGTCCAACCTGGCGCCGATGAATTCTAGATCTTGAGAGGGGAGCAAAGTGGACTTTGCGAAGTTTATGACAAAACCCAAGTACTGGAGCAGAGCCACAGTGCGATGAGTAGCCTGAGTGGCTTCTGGGGCAGACTGGGCCCTGATGAGCCAGTCGTCCAGGTATGGGAACACAAAGAGACCTTGAAGTCTCAGATGGGCCGCCACCACTGCTAGGCATTTGGTGAACACTCTGGGGGCGGAGGATAGGCCGAAAGGCAGTACTCTGTACTGGTAATGGTGTCCGCCCACAACAAACCTGAGGTATTGTCTGTGGTCTGGATGAATAAGGATATGAGTATACGCATCCTTTAGATCTAAGGAGCATAGCCAGTCTCCCTGCTGGAGGTAGGGCAGCAGGATTCCAAGGGTAAGCATTTTGAACTTTTCCTTTGCAAGGAACTTGTTGAGGTTTCGCAAGTCTAGGATGGGTCTGAGGCCTCCTGTTCTTTTCGGAATCAGGAAGTATCTGGAATAAAACCCTTGACCCTTCAGGTGGTGGGGCACCGGTTCCACGGCTTGTTCCTGAACAAGACTTGCTAACTCCTGAAGGAGTAAGTCCCTGGGCAGAGGGAGTCTGGAAGGCTCCCCTGGAAAGTAGGAGGGAGGTACCTGGTGAAAATGAAGAAGATAGCCCTTTTGAACTATCTGAAGCACCCAGGTATCTGTGGTGATGTTGGACCACCTGTGGGCAAAGTGGACCAGCCGGCCTCCCGTGCTGAGAGAAACCAGCTGAGGGGGAGAGGCTATGCTGAGAAAGTGAAAAACCCCCACCCTGCTGAGCAGGGGCCGGTGGTGCAGGCTTGGGGGCTTGCTGCCTACGGGACCCATTACCCCGTCCCTTGGCCTGCTTTCCCTGTGGGGGAGCTGGTGAGGCCTGATACTGAGGGTAGTATTTATAGGCAGCACCTTTTCTCGGGTAAAAGGGCTTTTTCCCCGAGGCCTTCTTCTTTTGAGAAGGGGCAGAGGTCTTCCTTGAGAGACGAGTCCTGGTGAGAGTCTCCGTCTCGATTTGTGCAGCCTTCTCATCCATGGGCTTGCCAAAGAGGTTATCACCTCGGCAGGGGACATCGACCAACTTGTCCTGTACCCAGGGCTCGAGGTCGGACGTCTGAAGCCAAGCCTGGCGGCGTCCACCGATGCCGGCCGCGGCTACTCGAGCCGAAGCCTCAAAACCATCATAGGCTGCTCGAGAGATAAACTTGGAGCACTCCCGAATACCAGTAGACAAGGATTGGAACCTCTGCAAAGGTTCGTCGGAGAGACCAGCAGAGAACCCGGCTATTTCCTTAGCCAGGTCTCGGAGATACATGCCCATGTAGAGCTGGTATGTCTGGACTCGACAAGCAAGCATAGAGCCCTGGAAGCACTTCCTACCGAGGGCAACCAGGCTTCGGGCTTCCCTTCCAGGGGGCACCGAGGAGTGCATTTTTTGACTCTTCAGTCTATGCATGGCCGATTCCACAACCATGGAATGGTGCGGTAGTTGTGCCTTTTGGAACCCGGGGCTCTTGCGGACTCGATAAATGGAATCGACCCGCTTGCTTAACACCGGCGATGACGCCGGGCTCTCCCACATGCGGAAGAGGAGCCGTTCCAGCATGGGAGGAACCGGTACAATAAAGGCCTCCTTCGGGGGAGAGTCATATTGGAGAGCATCGAGTTCTTCGACTCGAGGCTCCTCCTCGGGATCCGCAGGGAAGGCTAAGGCTTTGGCCATATCCCTCACAAAGTCCGAGAACCGGGTATCCTCCGGGGGGGACCGTCTTCGAGGTTCGGACTCGGGGGAGTCCGAAGGGACACACCGAGTCCGAAAGGAACCAGGTGACTCTTCGTCCTCAGATTCCCAGGCCGACTCCTCGGAGGAGGAGTCGATCGGCTCCGGTCGGGCGGGCACTGATGCCATCCGCCCCGACGCCGAGGGAGTCGGCGTCGACGACCTCGGTCCCGAACGGGAGGCCGAAGGAGACCTCGACCGAGGATCGACTCGAGCCCTCATGGACTCGAGGATCGGCTCGGTCTCCGGGGTCGATTTGGAGGTCGACGTCCCGGCGGTCAGGGCAGAAGCACCAGCGAGGCCAGCGATCAATGCCCGCTGCTGGTCCAAGAAGGCAGACAAACTGCACTCCAAGGCCGTCAACCTGAGTCCGAGCTCAGGAGACCCAGCAGCCCCCGTCGGGTCCTTCGGAGGCGAGTCCACGAGGACAACAGTACTTACGTGAGCGGGCAAGTCCACCTCGAGTCGAGGATGTTTTGACGGCCTCTCCGACTCCAAGGACCCGGGACGGGAATCGGGGCTATGCGACCTGGCCCTCGAGGAACCAGGGGCGTCCACCGATCCCGCCCTCGCGGGTTTCTTCTTCCGATGATGCTCCCGGGTAGGAGACCCCCTTTCAGAGGAACTCCGACGATGCTCAGGACCAGAGTCCCGAGACGTCGAAGCCTCTGACGAGGTCCGAGCCCGGCCGGAGTCAGAGAAGATGCGCTCTCGCTGGTGCTGCCGACTCCTCAATGCTTTTGAGGACATTTTGCCGCATGGCCCGCAGATCATGGGGTCATGATCTGGGCCGAGGCAGCGGAGGCAGAAGTCATGAGTGTCTGTAAGAGACATACGTTTCTTACAGAGGTCACACTTTTTGAAACCACTGGCCGCCATTGGGGGAAAAAGGGCCCCTGCGAGGTCGAACGATCGGGCAGCCAGGGAAAAAGGAAAAAACCGCGAAATCTGTCACGAAGGACAAAAAAACGAAAAATAAAGGACGGACTCGCAACCGGCGTTGCGAGTCCGGGCGGGAAAAGAACCAGCGTCGAACCGAAGAAAAACAGAGAAAAATAGAGAAAAATCAACTTTTCTGCGGGGATTCACAGGCAACATCTGTAGGGCTCCGTGGAAAAAAGAAGACTGAGCAAGATGGCACCCTTGGGCGGGAAGAGGACCGCGCATGCGCGCTGCAATTCCCAAAGGATTTCTTTGAAAGCTGGGGAAAATTGCTCCGCGAGGGCTCCGTCGGCGCTGACGTCACCCATATGTGAGGACTGACTTCCTGCTTGGTCCTGGAGAATTTTCAGGTTCCCAAAAGATAGATAGCTTCCATGTGGCTTATCCCAGGGGTGAGCAGCGGATTTCTCCAATCCTCTCTAATATGTTTCGCTTTTACTACATCCTCCAGCCACAAATTCATTCATGTACTTGTTTACATTGCCCAAACTCCACCCATGTGCACACCCACAGGGAAAGTGTGTGCCATCAAATTAACAAGCGTCCTTTTTAGGCAGACCAGTATTCCATAAGAGGTTGTTTAAGTGTGTATGTGGCCACATGCCTACGTAAGTGACTATCGGCATTTATGTGCATTCTTAGCATCTAAAAATAGGCACCTCTCTTTAAAATTACCCCTGAATGTCCTAGTTATATTGACTGCAATGGCATGATGTGTACAACAATGCTAGAGTTCTCACAGAGTTGTGGTGAAGCACACGGTCTCACATAGGCAGCTGGGCAGTAAGGGGCAGGGCGCCAGCTGGCTTCCCCTTGTGGCTGAGCAGTGAGGCTTGAGGCTCTGGGCCCCAAGTGGCTGGGTAATGAGGTATGGTGTTCTTAGTGAGTGGTTGTCTGTTGGGATCTCCTGAGTACTTGTGACTGGACTGGCCACTGTCTGAGAGAGGATGCTAGGCTCGATGGACTTTAGTCTGACACAACATGGCTTATCTTGAGAAAAGATGATCATGTCCTCTAATGAAAACAAACCAGAAAACCAGGTCTAGAAAGAAACTGTGTAATCACGCTGAAGATATTCTGGAGAATAAACTCTTGCAAACTGATCAATCAAGGCTCTAAGTGATATGTTGACGTTTGGTTAATATTTTCTAACCACAACGCATCCTGATTTGGATTTGAGACTTAATTACTCTCCTTTCCAAATCTGAGCTCAAGGTGAGTTATAAAAAGGTACACAAGTTAGACTGTAAGTTCATTTGCATAGAGAACTAAGTTGTAAGACAATGGAGAGTGAAGTGACTTG
Source organism: Ichthyophis bannanicus (assembly GCA_033557465.1). NCBI lineage: Eukaryota > Metazoa > Chordata > Amphibia > Gymnophiona > Ichthyophiidae > Ichthyophis > Ichthyophis bannanicus. Next base: position 250,845,960 of record CM066042.1, on the reverse strand, counting down.
ACCAAGGTCACAAGGAGCGTGGGAAAAGCAGGATCTGTCCCGTAATTCACCGGGTCTCAGACAGCTGCTCTAACCCCACTAGGCCATTGCCCAATTCACTGGAAACTCAATATGCCAGATACAGCCCCCAGGAACAGTGAGTTTTAGCGTGGTGGTATTTTCTCATAATTAACTTTTGTGATCTTGGAGCAGATCTGATTATAGCAGCAATGTGCGATGATGTAATATCAGGCCTGCTGTTCTTTGCCCAGTGATCTCATCCGAACCACCCCCCTCAACAGAGTAAGGAGATCAGCTGCCATCAATACCCTTACACTCCCGAAGGCGATCACCAGATGCTCTCAGGCCACGAGAAATAGAGCCTTCGCCTTCTATGCCCCCTCCTGTTGGAATGCCCTTCCACCGTCCATTAGAGCCATCAATGACCTCTCCCAGTTTAGAAAGGCACTGAAGCACCACCTGTTCCTCCAGTGCTACACCGAACCAAATGACTTCTCCCAGCCTGTCACACTCATGACCCAGGCCAGCACCTCCAGCACAACCACCTTCCTCTCCTCCAGCCCCTGCCTTCGATAGTCCTACCCCATACCCTCCCCCCTGTGTACAGCCGACCCCACCTGTAGACAATGAGGAACTGTTAACAGAGAGAATGTAAATATTGACGATATTAGCATGTAAACAATTCTGAGCAGCCCATAACAGCCTGCTACAGCCAAAAATGTATATAATTACCCTGTTTAACCCTGTATAAAGAACCTGTTTACTGTAAGTCCAGTGAGGCCCTGCCTACACTGGACAAATGTGTTACTTGTAAACCGCACTGATCTCAAATAGCACGGTATAAAAGAAACATAAATAAATAAGGTCAGCCTGGGTTATGGAATCGCTAATTCTTTTTTCCTTGTGTGGAACAGAGCTGTGACTGGAAGTGTCTCGGCAGCTCAGGGTTTTGGTTTGCTTGCACAGCTAATGCTGCAGAGTAGTAGATTAGGATTATCGCCTGCAGAGAGACGTGCCATGGGGCCCAGAGAGCACGGCCATAGCAGAGACTGTTTGTCCCTACTGACAGCTGTAACAGTTCAGTCTCCACACAGGTGAATGGAATGGGTGCCAAAAGACAGGAAACGAGCTAATGGGCCTTGTGCAAAGGTGAACAACTCCTATCAGTAAAAGCAGAAAACTTTCACAAACAGTGGCTCGCACTCACTTGTCTAGACTTCTCAGAAAACTAGGCCTGATCTGCATTTCCTAAAGGAGACTTGGCCATCCGTGGTCTAAATGAGTTTCCATAGTTTGAAGTTAGCAGGTCATGCATTTCTTCTGAGAGTGATACCCTCACAACTGTCCTCTCTCCTCAGAAAGCAGAAATGGCATCCACTTCTTTATTACAGTAAGCTGAAAAGATCTTCTTAGTCCATAGCTACACAGCTTCTCCATGAATAATGGCACATGTGACTGGAGCTGTCCCCAGGGTATCATGATGTGATTTATTGCTAGAAACAGCATGAAACCCAACAATTTTAAAAGGTTCTGAAAACATTTATACTTTCAGGGGAGGAAGTGACATCACCGGGCTGCATGGCCACGTAAGTGAGGAGCTCCAGGGACCGGACCCGCAAAGTGGATGAAATCCCAACACTTGCTCATCAGCTGGTGTGTGATAGTAGGGGTACCTAGTGGAGTGCCGAGCATGGCTGTGACATGGAGAAAAAAAACACAGATTTAAAAGACTTTACATGCTGCAAAGTCAAATCGCAAGAACATGAGGGCGGGAAGATGGACATCCAGGCACATCAAAGTGACCACAGCGAAATGTATTCCGAGGTAGAAGGGGCAGCCGGAACAGAGGTGATTGGCCAAATAACACAAGCAGAAATGCGGCATTGGTTCGCTGAAGTGTGACGGGACATTGCAGGTATGAAGGAAGAAGTAGCAAATATGGTGGCAGACCTCAGAACAGAGATGGCGGAGGTGGGACAGCACATGGAGGAGACTGGATCAGCACATGGAGGAGACTGAGTCAGCTATGGATGAGCTGTGATCAGAGCTTATCGGACTGCAGAGTGAAAAAAGAGAGCTCTCCTTAAAGTTAGTGGACCTGGAAAAACAGGTCATGGAGACAAAATCAACGCATAAAAGGTATCCCAAAAGGAGAGGAGTTCTCTGACTGCTACAGTGGCAAGAGAAATTTTTGGGCAAAGGTTGAACAATGACCAAGATGAGATAAAAGAGGATAATATAAAAATCAATCAGGCACACAGGACTCTAGGACCTTCTAAGAGTCAACAGTCCTGAGAGATTGTGGTTTGCCTTCATAATTATGGCATAAAGGAATGATTAGCTGCCCAAATGCGAAAGGCAAGTAAATTTAGCTGGAGGGAGCATACTAGTGCAGTCTTCGCAGACCTGGCCTCAGCCACGTTGGCTAAATGGCGAGCATTGAGTGGATATACCACACAGATGCAACAGGAGATAGCGAGTTATCAGTGGTTTTACCCTCAAGAACTGGCTTTTACAAAAAATGGGAATACAAAGCGAGTGACGATGGAGGAAGAGCTGAGGGTGGCAATTTTGGAGATGGGCTTCAGAGATCTACCAGGGAGTACCAGGAGCCCAGATACTTCAAGAAGCTGGAGGGACCTGCAGAAAAAGTGGGAGACAGCAGAGCAGAAACATCGAAGGAAGGGCCCTCGATAGGCAGATGGCTCCTAAATGTAGCCCGAGACTCTGTAGACTTTCTGGGCTTGCTTATTAGTATCTATGCAATATGGGAAAAAGTGGATTTCTATGGCGGGTGGATAAGTTGGTATGGTGGGGGAATGAATGGGGAGCTGTGCATGTAGATGGAAGGATCCGCAGTGGAATGGTTGAACTGAGTGGATGGTGGTGGATAACTGAGCGGCTGCGAGGACCCAAGAAAGAATGGTGAATGAGGGGTTATATGGGTTTGAGTGAGGAAAGTGGGAGGCGGGCTGGAGTAGGCCTGGGGCTTGGTGAGTCACCCCTTGTGGATGGAGATAGCTGGGCTAGCGAAGGACATGGAGGGAAGGAGGAGGGATGGTAGGGGGTAAAGTAGGGGGGAGGGGAGGGGGAGGGCTTCAGGGTGCCTTGGCGGGAGGAGGGACAATTAACAGGGTAGTGGTTCTATCATGAAATTTTAAGGGGTTAACATCCTGGCAGAAGTGGCATAGTCTAATATGGGAGGGAGGGCGGAAAAGAATGGACATAGCGTTAATTCAAGAGACCCATTTGAAATCTAATCAAAATGTAGAAAGACTAAGGGACATGCAATGAAGCTACAGTGTAACCCATATAAGACTAATAAGAGAAAATATTTTTTCACTCAACGCATAATCAAACTCTGGAATTCGTTACCAGTGGATGTAGTAAAAGCTGTTAGTGTAGCTGAGTTTAAAAAAAGGTTAAGGCAAGTTCCTAGAGGAAAGGTCCATAAACCATTCTTAAAGGGGACCCGGAAAATCAACTGCTTGTCCCAGTACAAGCATTGTGGAACCTGTGTCTTCTAGGGACACTGCTAGGTACTTGTAACCTAGATTGGCCACTATTGGAAACGGGATACTGGACTTGATGGACCTTGGTCTGTCCAATATGGTATATCTTATGTTCCTTTGTAAGGGATGCTCCGAATGAAGGAATATCCCCTGGTTTATTTGGCAAGTAACAGAGTTGAAACGCAAAAGGGGGGGGGGGGTTGGCATCATGTTTTCTAGGAACCTGCTTATTGAGGACCACAAAATTACTAGAGATGGGGAAGGCCATTGGTTGTGGGAGGGCAAGATCAATACCAAATTAGTAACGATAGTGAGTGTCTATAATCTGAATGGGAGTCAAGGGACCTTTTCTGATAAGTTGCGAACCAGTGTGGCTGAGGCAACCGAGGCCCCAATCATACTTGGGGGAGATTTTTAACTTGACATTCAACCCACGGCAAGACAACTCTGGTGGAGGAGAGGACAGGAAGGGGAAATTTAGGCTGGTAGCATCTCTGGGGCTCTGGTGGATGTGTGGAGGCAGAAAGTTGGGAATGGGATTACGCATTCTACTCCCCAGTACACTATACATACGGTCGCATTGATATGATTTTCATGGATGGTGCCTTCCTCCCACAGGTCCAGGAAGTGGAGGTAGGGCAGACTGAGTGGTCTGATCATGCTCCGGTTGAGATAACATAGACTGGCGCATGAAAGATGGTCTTCAATTTTGGAGACTCAATGAATCACTCCTTAAGGATAGTACAGTGGTAGAGAAACTGAAAGCAGCCAGTAAGATTTTTTCAACATAAGAACATAAGAAATGCCATACTGGGTCAGACTAAGGTCCATCAAGCCCAGTATCCTATTTCCAACAGTAGCCAATCCAGGTCACAAGTACCTGGCAGGTTCCCAAAAATGTACACAGGTTCCACAATGCTTGTCCCAGGGTAAGCAGTGGATTTCCCAGGTCCTCTTTAATAATAGTTTATGGACCTTTCCTCCAGGAACTTGTTCAAATCTTTTTTTTAAACCCAGCTACACTAACAGCTTTTACTGTATCCTCTGGTAACTAATTCCAGAGTTTGATTACGCAGGGCCATAGGCTAACTGCAGGGAGGCAGTTACATCCCCCTACAGTTACCGCATTTCAGCGTAGCAAAACAGCTGCCGTGCAACTAAAGCCACCCACTTAGGTGGTATTAATTGCACTCCTGCTACTTGCGCTGAGCCATTATGTTAGTTTCTGCTGACAATGCAGATGTCTGTGTGTGAGAGCTCTTTCTCTTGGCTCACTCTGCAGTAAAGTATAATTTTGGGAAAGTAGTATTTACAGTGATGCTTTTTTTGGATGGGCTCCTTATGTGAGTTTTGGAAGTTGGTGCTGATATGGTATGGTAGATTTGCTCTATAGATACTCAGTGACTTTGTAGGGTTTTTTGTATTAGTTCACAATATGCCTGGTACTTTAGAATGTTTGTTGTTGTTGTTAGTGAGATGATCAGAATCAGATTAAAGATAATGAGTTCAAGATAATTGTACCCCAGGGATGGGATTGAGGGTGGTGTGGGACAGTTATAAGGCATTTATAGGGGGAGAGCTAATATGGCTAGGGATGTGAAAGCAGGATAGAAGAAAGGCTGAAGAACAGTTGCGTGCCGAGCTAGCCTACTGGTCTGCGCGATACAAGCAGGAGGGGGGAAGAAGGCCATTAAAAGAGATGGAGAGAGTTAGAGAAGCCCTGAGGGACTTAAATATGGAGTAGTGGGCCTTTTGGCTGGAGAGGCTGCAACAACATAATTATATGCATAAACGTAATCTAGGCAGGTGGCTAGCCCGAAAAATGAGGGCTCGGAGGATCCAGCAGAGTATTTTAAAAATTCGAAATGGATAAGGAGAAATGGAGCTCACCACTGACAAGATACAGCAGGATTTGTGGAGTTTTTCAAAAGCTGTACACTTCAGAAGGCGCAGGGGGGGGGGAGAGGTAGGACTGAAGTGTTACAGGAGGTAGACCCATCTTTCTAGGGCAAGATGTAACAGACGAGGAAGTAATGGTAGCTATTCAGAGTTTGAAGGTGGGGAAAGCTCTAAGTTTGGATGGGTTTACCGCAAACCTTTATAATGTTTTTGGAGGGGAAGTGACGGAAATTATGGCAGCAATGTTTAATACCGAAGTACATGGGGGCTGCTCCTAGAGGCCATGGCAGTTGTGGTAATAACAGTGCTGTTAAAACCTGGGAAGGATGTGACGGTATGTGGATCTTACCGACCCATCTCATTGTTTAACCTAGATGCAAAAATTCTGGCAGCACAAATGCAGTGCTTCTTCCCCAGGCTTATAGGGGCCGATCAAGCTGGGTTTATACCTGGGCAAAATGCGCAGGACAATTTACAGAAGCTCCTAACATTATTTGGCAGGTCCAACAATGGAAAGAACTGACAGTACTGGTATCTGTTGATGCTAAAAAAGCATTTGACAGAGTGGAGTGGGGCTTTTTGTTTGCAGTGTTACAGAAAATGGGGGTGGGGGACACTTTTTTTATGGCCTGGATATGGGCGCTGTATCAAAGCCCGCGAGCATGAATAAGGATCAGTGGCAAATATTCAGGAGAATTTGACTTGGGCAGGGGAACAAGGCAGTGAGTGGTGCCCTCTGTCGCCCCTGCCATTTGCGATGGTAATAGAGCTGTTGGCGTTGGCGGTCCGGGCCTCAGTGGACATACAGGGAGTATGAGTAGAAGTAGGGAGTAAGGAATACAAAATGGCTCTCTTTGCTGCTGATATAATATATGAGGTGAGCAAGCTGTTGGTGACCCTGCCTAATCTGATGAGGGGGATTGAGCAATACAATCGTGCATCTGGGTATAAGCTTAATATGACAAAAACAGAAAGTCTGAAAATTGTGTTGGAGCCAACGATGGAGGCCTGACTGAAAGCCACTTTCCCGTTTAAATGGGGGAGAGACATCATCCACTACCTAGGTATTCAGTTAGGGAGTGATTTAAGGGGATTGTTTAACTTGAACTATGCTCCACTATGGCGGCAAATGATCTGGAATTGTGGTATAAACCATATTTCTACTGGGGAAGGGAGGATTGCAATTACCAAGATGAACATACTGCCACATCTATTATTTTTATTTCAGATTTTGCCCATACTGGTACCTGATCTGTTCCTTAGAAGGTGTCAAAGTAAAATATTTTGCATTTTATCTGGGGGTGCAAGCCACCCAGGGTAAATAGACAGGTGATGTGCTGGCGAAGACAGGGGAGGACATGGGGGTCCCTGACCTGCGAGGTTACTATCAAGCTGCGCAATTGCGAGCTATGGTGGAATGGGGGGAAAAGAGAGGGCATAAACGTTGGGTGGAAATGGAATGGGGGTTGCTGAAGGAGACCACGGAATGGGATATGGGTGGAAGGAGGAGGGGCAGGGCAGGAGATGGTAGATCATCTTTTTGTACACTTGACCAGAGAGATTTGGAAGGGCATACATTCTGGATTGTTATGGGGAGGGGGGGTTATATTTGCAGCCTATGTGGAAAACGAGGAGTTTTGCACTAGGATGGGAGTCAAAGCCGTTTAAGGAGTGGGAAGATCGGTGTTTAATAAACTGGGGACAATTAGTAACGGAAGGGGCACAGATTAAGGACTATGAAATTCTTCAGCATAAGTACGAGCTGGGGTATGGGGGATTCTTTGCGTACCTGCAGGTGGTGAGTTTTTTTAAGAGCAAAGATGAAGGCAAGTGGGGCACAGAAGGGACCTACTAAGTTCGAAACAAGGGTGAAGGACCAATTGGCGCTGATATATCAGCTGCTTTTCCAGCCGAGAGGCAAGGGTGCTTTTATGGAGGCATGGGAATGAGATTTGGGAGTGGAGTCGGATGAGAATACTTGGGGCCAGATTTTCCAAGGGATGGCGAGGGTGGCGTGTTTGGCGGCAATGCAGGAACACTGTTGGAAGGTGATGTTCAGGGTATATTTAACATCACAGAAAATGAGTAGATGGACCAGTGACGACTGTTCAGTTTGTTGGAATGGTTGTCAGCAAAAGGGGGATTATCTTCATATGTGGTGAGGATGCCCCATGGTGTGGGAATATTGGAATGTGGTAGTAAGGAATATATAAGGAGGTGATGGGGATAGATATGGACACCACTCCTGAATTTATACTTTTGTTTAAGGGAGTTGAGGGGGGGGGGAGCCCACAAAGGTGTTTGCAGTTCAGCTGTTGCTGGCAGCGAGGATGGCGTTGGCTGGAGTATAGTGGAGTGTGAAAATTCCCACAAAAGGAGAAACATTACAGAGACTTCAATATAGCTATGCAATAAGTCAATTAACAGATCTCTCACAACGTAAACAGGAAAAGGTGCATCAGCAAGGGGTTGAGTACAATGTTCCCTCTAATTTTCTGTAGGCTGTGTGCGCATAAAATATCAGCTGTGTGCAGCTTTTGAAGGAAGGTAAAATTTTTGTGCGCCACATAACGACACTCGGAGTTATATACTTTAAGATTTGACTACACGTCAGAATACAGTATGTACACCACATTGATTTTAATCAAGTTAAATGAAAATAGATGATTACTAAATGAAGCAGGAAATTTCTAGTAATTACAATCATAACTTTTAAATTTTAAGACATCTGTGTTGTTTTCTATCAGAATCAGAGCTGTAATTTTTGTGCGCTCTGTTGTAAAGTATGTGCGCTCATTCGGCAAGGTGTGCGCGCGCGCACACGCACACAGCTTAGAGGGAACAATGGTTGAGTATGAGGAGGGGAGAAACAAGGGGGTAAGGGCTGGACCTTAGAAACTGAGGGCCATTCAGAATGATAGTCAATACTAGGTATAAAGTTCCGGGCTCCCTCCCTATTACATTTGGTGAAGCATTGATTAGAGAAGGTGCTCTGTACCATCAGGTAACCGGATCTGTGACTTCTTTAATTTTGACTTGCTGCTAGCTATACTGTATACTATACCGTATAGGATTGTACTGAAAATCTGAGAAGATGTTGTGACATGGAGTGTTGGGGAGGGGAGCTTCGGGTTCAGATTGCTGCTGCTGTTCTTATAAGTTTAAAGAAGAACTGTTACTTTTAGGATGCTGGAAATGTCGGGGTACGGGAAGGAAGGATGAAGATGCCGTGAAGGAGTGTTTGGCGCAATTATGGGCATCTTTGAGAAATTACGAACTGAATGGTAATTAGAGACATGTGGTCCTGTAGGTGGACGGGGGGTATAAGCGATGGACTCCATGCAGTAGGGTGAGAGGGAGGGGTGAAGGGAATGAGATGTTCTGTTTGCAATGGAAAAACGTTTTGCAATAAAGTTCAAGTTAAAAAAAAATATCTATATATTTTCATCATGCATATTGCTCCGATTTGTTTTCTTATTTTATTAATCCACTAAAATGTAAATGTCACACATTTTAATAACATTCCTCGCTGTCTGCATGCAGCCCAGAATCCCTACGTCTCTAGGGTAGAGTAACCTACAGGGGAGCAGCGTGATATGGAAGAAAGGAAGCTGCAGGCCTCGCGTCCCATGCATAACTGGTTAATCTCCAGACCTGGGGCTACTGGCTCTGATTCTTCCAAAGCTTCCAAAACTGCTGTGGAGGGTAGATCCTCCTGCTGGTAGGTAACTGTTGTGTCAATTGGAGTAGATAGCTGGCATATGAGTGGCAGACAGTTTTTTGCCTGCTGAAGAGAGAACTTTCTGCCTCTCTGGGTCCCCACTCTTAACTAATTAGGCCAGCTTGACATTTATTTGGTTGGTTGGTTTTATATACTGCACTATTTAGAAATCCAGTGCGGTTTACAAGGAACAGAATCAGTAGTTATAGAGAAACATAGAAATATGACGACAGAAAAAGACCACATGGCCTATCTAGTCTGTCCTTAAATATCGACAACTACAACAGTCCACTTTTTTCCTATAGAGATCCTCTGTGTTTGTCCCATGCTTTTTTGAATTCAGTTACTGTCCTCATTTCTACCACCTCCACTGGGAGACTATTCCACGGATCCACCACTCTTTCCATAAAGAAATATTTCCACATATCACTCCTGAATCTATCCCCTTTCACCCTCAACCCAAGTCCCCTCGTAGCAGAACTTGCTTTCAATTGAAAGAGGCTCTCCCCCTGTGCATTTATGCCACGGAGGTATTTAAACATCTCAATCATATCTCCTCTATCCCGCCTTTCCTCTAAGGTGTACATATTAAGATCCTTAAGTCTGTCCTCATATGCTTTATAATGAAGATCACTAACCATTTTAGTAGCCATCCTCTGTACTGACTCCACCCTGTTTATATCCTTTTGAAGGAGCAGTCTCCAGAATTGCACACTATACTCCAAATGAGTTTGCACCAAAGACTTATACAGAGGCATTATCACCTCCTTTTTTTCTGCTAGGCATTCCTCTCCGTATGCACCCAAGCATCCTTCTAGCTTTTGCTGTCACCTTTTCTACCTGTTTAGCTATTTTAAGATCATCAGACACGACCACGCCTAGGTCCCGCTCTTCTTTAGTGGACAAAAGTACTTCACCCCCTATATTATACTGCACCCTTGGATTGCTGCACCCCAAATGCATGACCTTACATTTTTTAACATTAAATCCCAGCTGCCAAATTCTAGACCAAGATTAGCTAGATCCCTCCTCATGTTATCTACACCTTCCTGGGTGTCTACTCTATTGCAGATTTTGGTATCATCCGCAAAGAGGCATAAGAACATAAGATATGCCATACTGGGTCAGACCAAGGTCCATCAAGCCCAGTATCTTGTTTCCAACAGTGGCCAATCTAGGTCATACGTACCTAGCAGTTTCCCCAAAAGACACAGGTTCCACAATGCTTGTATTGGGTCAAGCATTGATATCTTGGGTCCCTTCTTAATAATGGTTTATGGACCTTTCCTCCAGGAACTTGTCCAACCCGTTTTTAAACCCAGCTACACTAACAGCCTTTACTACATCCACTGGTAACAAATTCCAGAGTTTGATTACTCGTTGAGTGAAAAAATATTTTCTTTTATCAGTCTTAAATAGTTTACCCTGTAGCTTCATTGCATGTCCCCTAGTCTTTCTATATTCTGATAACGTGAACAGTTGATATACTTTTACCCATTCCACTCTGTTCATTAATTTATAGACTTCAATCATATCTCCCCTCAGCTGTCTCTTTTCCAGGTTAAAGAGCCCTAACCTTTGTAGCCTTTCTTCATAAGAGTATCCTTTCATCCCCTTTAACATTTTGGTGGCTCTTCTCTGAACCTTTTCTAATAACACTATATCCTTTTTAAGATACGGCGACCAGAATTGCACACAATATTCAAGGTGCGGTCTCACCATGGAACGATATAGAGGCATTATAATATCTTTTGTTTTAGTTTCCATTCCTTTCCTTATGATACCTAGCAGTCTATTTGTTCTCTTGGCCGCCGCTGCACACTGGGCCGAGGGTTTTAACATGTTATCCACAATGACGCCTAAATCTTTTTCCTGGGTGGTGGTTCCTAATGTGGAACCTTGCATCGTGTAACCATAGTTTGGGTTGTTCTTCCCTAGGTGCATAACTTTGCACATGTCCACATTAAATTTCATCTGCCATTTTGATGCCCAGTCTTCCAATTTATCAAGATCCTCTTGCAATTTTCCACAATCCTCTTGGGTTTTAACAACTTTAAATAGTTTTGTGTCATCTGCAAATTTGATAACCTCACTCGTTATTCCCTTTTCCAGGCAATTTATAAATATGTCAAAAAGCAGCGGACCCAGCACAGATCCCTGGGGTACACCACTATTCACCTTTCTCCATTGGGAAAATTGGCCATTCAGCCCAACCCTCTGCTTTCTATCTTTTAACCAGTTCCTGATCCACAGTAGTACACTGCCTCCTATCCCATGACTCTTTAGTTTTGCCAAAAGTCTCTGATGAGGGACCTTGTCAAAGGTTTTCTGAAAGTCCAGATACACTATATCAACTGACTCACCTTTGTCCACCTGTTTATTCACACCTTCATAAAAACATAACAGATTAGTAAGACAAGATCTTCCTTGTCTAAAGCCATGTTGGCTGTCTCCCATTAGGCCATGACTGTCTACATGCTGAGTAATTTTGTTCTTTATGATAATTTCTACCATTTTTCCCGGTACTGACGTCAGGCTCACTGGTCTGTAGTTTCCCGGATCACCCCTGGAACCCTTTTTAAAAATTGGCGTTACATTGGCGATCCTCCAATCTTCAGGTATTACAGATGAGTTTAATGAAAATTCACAGATTACTAATAGCAGGTCTGCAATCTCATATTTCAGTTTTCAACACCCTTGGATGTATACCATCCGGCCCAGGTGATTTGCTACTCTTCAGTTTATCTAATAGTTGTAATACATCTGCCCGATGTATCGATATTTCCTTCAATTCTTCCACACCTTTAAATACCACTTCAGTCATGGGTAACATTCCTACATCTTCCTCAGTAAAGACCGAAGCAAAGAATTCATTCAGTCTTTCCGCTATCGCCTTGTCGCCTCTTAGTGCCCCTTTAATCCCTCTATCATCTAATGGACCAACTGACTCACAGGTTTTATGCTACGAATGTGCTTGAAAAAGTCTTTATTTCGCGCTTTTCCTTCTGCAGCAAGCTTCTTCTCAAATTCTCCCTTTACCTGCCTTATCAGTTCCTTGCATTTGACTTGCCAGTGCTCGTGCTGTTTCCAGTGCTCATGCTGTTTCATCGTTTGGCTCTTTTTTCCATTTCCTGAAAGATGCTTTTTTGGCAACAGCCTCTCTGACCTCACCTTTAAACCATGCTGGCGGTATTTTTCAACAACACCCAAGCTTGATGTAAGTCTTTAACCTTTGCAACTGCTCCTTTTAGTTTTTTCTTAACTATTTTCCTCATTTTATCATAGTCTCCCTTTCGAAAGTTAAAAGGTAATACTGTGGATTTCCTTACTACCCCTCCTCCACTAATTAAATCAAACGCGATCATGCTATGATCACTATTGCCAAGTGACCCCAACACCCTTATCTCTTGTACTAGATCTGGTGTTCCACTAAGGATTAGGTCTAATATGGCTTCCCCTCTGGTCGGTTCATGAACCAGCTGCTCCAAGAAGCAGTCATTTATTTCATCTAGGAACTTTATCTCCCTAGCATGTCCTGCCGTGACACTGACCCAGTCGATACCGGGGTAATTGAAATCACCCATTATTATTACTGCGCTGTAACATTTGTTAGCTTCCTTGATTTCTTTGAGCATTTCATCATCCATTTGTTCATTCTGGCCAGGCGGTCAATAGTACACCCCCACTGCCATCGACTTCCCTTTTTTACATGGAATTTCAATCCAAAGAGATTCTACAGCAAATTTTGTTTCTTGCAAAACTTTAATCCTTTGTGACTCAATGCCCTCTCTAACATAGAGCACAAACTCTCCACCAATTTGATCAGCTCTATCATTACGATATAATTTGTATCCAGGTATCACAGTGTCCCACTGGTTGTCCCCCTTCCACCATGTCTCTGATATTCCAATCATATCTAGCCTCTCATTTAGTGCTATATATTCCAACTCTCCCATCTTATTTTTTAGACTTCTAGCATTTGCATACAAGCATTTTAGAGACTGTATTTTATTGATATTAATTTGGCTATTGGTAGACATGGGTAATTTGGGATCTTTAAGCTCTGTCTGCTCCATACTCGAGGGCATTTGGGCTACTTTACTCTTTTTTTTGGAACCTCTCTGCTTTTGGTAGTATCCTTCAAGGATACATTCTTCCGAACCATGCGCTTTTGGGCGACTGTCGGCTTTCCCCTATTATCTAGTTTAAAAGCTGCTCTATCTCCTTTTTAAAGGTTAATGCCAGCAGCCTGGTTCCATCCCGGTTAAGGTGAAGCCCTTCCTTTCCCCAGAATGTTCCCCAGTTACTAACAAATCCAAAACGCTCATCTCTGCACTATTGTCTCATCCATGCATTGAGACTCCGGAGCTCTCCCTGCCTTTTGGGTCCTGCGCGTGGAACGGGAAGCATTTGGGGAGAACGCTACCCTGGAAGTTCTGGATTTCAACTTCCTACCCAAAAGCCTAAATTTAGCCTCCAGAACCTCCCTACCACATTTTCCTTTGTCATTGGTACCGACATGTACCAAGACAATAGACTCCTCCTTAGCACTATCTAAGACAGCGGTTCTCAACCTGTGGGTCGTGACCCCCACAGGGGTCACCACAGGATTTAGCGGGGTTCGCCTAGCCTCACCTCGCCTCACTCCGCCGTTAAAAAAAAAAAAAAAAAAAGCACCCAAGTCGCTGCCGAGTCCGCTTCTTGGCAGCGGCAAACTCACCACCTCCCAGTCCCTTCTAATGCAGCCGTGGCTCCCTGCCTCTTAGGGAACCGCGGTTATGCCAGTAAAACCATTGCGGAGCCTTCCTTCTCTTGACGGGCTCCGTGCAGCATTGTCCCGCCTCCACAGGATGTTGTTTACCACTTCCTTTGGAGGCGGGACAATGCTGCACGGATCCCGTCGAGAGACGGGAAGGCTCCGCAATGGTTTTACAGGTATAGCCGCGGTTTCCTAAGAGACAGGGAGCCACGGCTGTAGAAGAACAGCAGGGCAGCAGCAGGCAGACAGGGAGAGGGGAGGAGGGGGCAGGGAACCTGCAACAGGGCTGACCTGGATGGATGGATGGAGGGAGGGGTCTGACATGGAGTGAGGGGGGGATGACATGAATGGAGGGAGGGAGGGGGTTGATATTGATGGATGGAGGTAGGGTGCTGACATGGATAGAGGGGGGCTGACATGGATGGAGGGAGGGGAGGCCTGACATGGAGGGAGGGAGGGGTGGCTGACATTGATGGATGGAGGGAGGGAGGGGGGCTGACATGGACAGTGTCGGGGCTGACATGGATGGATGGAGGGAGGGAGGGGGGCTGACACGGACAAAGGGAAGAGACGGGGGACATACTGTACAGACGGGCAATAAATGCTCGACAGAGTGGAGAGAGAGTGCAGGTTAGGATTTGTCATAGAGCGGATGCTAATGAAAGTGAAGACTTAGAAAAAAACGCTGTCTTTCACAAAACAAATGATGTGCAGAAGATGCAATTGCCCTGCAGCGCAGCTAGAGGGAGCAGGCGAAAACTTACAGAGGCTGAGTTAACACACCCGGCTGATGATTCTGCAGAAGTTAATCAGCTGCACCTGAAAAGTAGCCTGGGGAACTCAAAGGTGGAATGCCTTTATAAGCAGAAAGCTAGTGCAGGAGAGGAGAGAAGGAGGAGAAGGGGAGCTGAGACAGCCAGGAACAGCAGCCCAGCCAGGTCAAGCAGTGCAGCCAAGACAAGCAGCATGACAAGGACAGCAGGAGCTGGAAGAGGAGCAGAAAGAGCCAGAGAGAAAGACGGGCCGTGGAGAGTCAGTCCGGAGAAAGACTGGGTAGCAGGAGACCTCAAAGGTAAAGAGCTCAGAAGGAGAGAGCCATACCTAGAGAGAGGCCCAAGCTCACCCGAAGACCCTGAAACAGGCTCCAAAAGGAAAGGTACTGATAGCAGAGTTACCTATACCAGGAAGCAAGGAAGTCTGGATTCCTCACCGGGTTTTCCTAGGTTACAGAAAGGTCAAGCAGTGCCCAGAAGCTTCCAAGAGAAAGTCTGCCAAAGAGACTGTGTCCTGAGAGAAGTGCCTGAGAAGGAAAACTCCAGTTATACCAGCTACAGGAAGCCAAGGTATGGTGACACTTTATTCATAAAGAGAAGCTCAGCTCCTAGAAGCTCTTGTAAAGCAGATATCCAGTTTGAAAGGAAAAGAAGCGGGCCGGAGTTTTATAAGCCAGGACGTAAGGGCATAGGAACAAGCCATGCTTATTTGAGAACCCTAGAACAGCCTTACTGGAAACAAGGGAACAGAAACGGTGATGGGCAAACTATAGCGGCCAGGGAAAGCTCCAATTCAGAGGGAGATAACAATGACCGAGAGCCCATACAGATAGCGCTTGAGGATCCTATTCCCTTATCTCAAGACAAATTAATGGATTGCTCCATTTGTATTGCGGGCAGTTTTGAATCACTCCCTGAACTGTGAGTTTTATACAGACATTGCCTTTGAGAATACTCATGTTTGTGCTGAATGAAAGAGGAATGTTCACTCCTTTGTTTTGCTCTAAAGTTTGAAAGAATCCTGGGTTAAATCCTACAAGCAACTGGGAAGTTTGTAACAGTTTACCTCTTTACTTATGTTGTGGTGGAAGCCTGAAAAGAAGGAGTTTCTGTATTTCTGTATCTCAGCGAACCTTTTGCGTTAAAAGGGAAATAAAAGCCTTATTTACCCTCTACTTGGCATACACAATTTATTCACATAAGGAGCAGGACTACAAAGACCAAGATAACCTTGGCCTTAAGAGCCCTCTACTCCCAGAAAATAATATGCTCAACCTACCCTTACAGCCACTGGCCACCAGGGGGGGTTGATGACAGATTATAATGGACAGATGGGGGTGGGGGCTAGGACTGGTAATGGGTTGATTAGGGAAGGCTAGGACTGGGAATGGACTGATCAAGGGGGGTTGGGACTGGTAATGTGCTGATAGGGGTGTAGGACTGGTAATGGACTGATGGGGGGGCTAGCACTGGAAATGAGCTGATTGGGGAGGTTAGGACTGGTAATGGACTGATTAGGGAAGGCTAGGACTGGCAGTGAACTGATCAAGGGGGGTTGGGACTGGTAATGTGCTGATAGGGGGGGGTAGCGTTGGAAATGAGCTGATCGGGGAGGTTAGGACTGGTAATGAGCTGATTAGGGGAGCCTAGCATTGGTAATGGGGTTGAGGAGGGACTAGCACTGGAAATGAGCTGATTAGGGGAGGCTAGCACTGGTAATGAGCTGATCGGGGGGGATAGGACTGGTATTGGGCTGATTAGGGGAGGCTAGCACTGGTAATGGGGTTGAGGGGGGTCTAGCACTGGAAGCGAGCTGATTGGGGGTCTTCGACTGGGAATGGGCTGTTTGTGGGGAGGGGAGGATAGAGCTGCTGGCCCTGGAAGAAAACTGGGGGAATAAGGCTACAAATGGGCAGATACGAGGGGATGGGAGAATGGAACTGGAAGAGAGTGGATCTGAGAGGGGCTGCCATGGTATTTGTACTAGAAGGGACTGCTCAGTGGGGAAGGAGGGGGACTGGAAGGGAATGGACACCAGTGGCAGTCATGGGAATGCAAGTTGACATTGGAAGGTACTGAGAGTGAGGACTGGAAAGAGGCTGATACTGGGGATGGTTACTGGGACTGGAAATAGGCTGATGGAAAGAAGTGAAGAAAACGAAAGAAGAGCTAAGAAATGGCAGATGGACCATAGACCACAGAAAGAGAACTAAGAGAAGACAGGAAAGCAGAAGCCTCAAATCGGGACCAGCATGATCAGAGAATAAATTGGTCAGACAACAAAGGTAGAAAAAATAATTTTGTTTCATATTAGTGATTTGACTACAAAATCATCATAATTTTGAAATCAAATATTGTTACTTGTTATTGTGATTAATTATTGTGGTTTAAATAAGTAAGTTTTATAAATAAAAACATATTGCAAAGGCCTATAATATATTAATAATTCAACAAATGATTACAGCGACAATGCATTAACGGTAAAGAAAGAGAGAGACGCATTTGATTTTATCATTGGGGGTCACCACAAGTTGACCAATGGTAAAAGGGGTCACGGTACAAAAAAGGTTGAGAACCACTGATCTAAGACCTTATCTAGGTGGCGCGTGAGGTCTGCTACCTTCACACCAGGCAGTTATGTTACCAGGCGATCCTCACGTCCACCAGCCACCCAGCTATCTACATGCCTAATGATCGAATCATCAGCTATAACGGCTGCCCTAACCCTTCCCTCATGGGCACATGGGCAAACCTTACCCGACAGCTCTTCCGCTATATCACTAACAAAGATGTTTAAAAAGAATCGGACCAAGGACAGATCCCTGGGGCATACTACTGGTAACATCCTTCTCCTCAGAGTGAGCTCCATTTACCTGTACTCTTTGTCGCCTCCCACCCAACCAATTTCTGACCCAAGCAGTAACTTTAGGGTCCATCCCTAGGGTGCTCAGTTTGTTTATAAGTCGCCTGTGAGGAACGGTGTCAAAGGCTTTACTGAAATCTAAATACACCACATCTAGGGCTCTCCTTCGATCCAACTCCCTGGTCACCCAGTCAAAGAAATCAATCAGATTTGTCTCTGGTGAATCCATGCTGCCTTGGATCCTGTAATTTGCTGGACTCCAGAAACCTCACTATTTTCTCTTTCAGCAGCGTTTCCAAATTTATTCACCACCGAAGTTAAACTAACCAGCCTGTAGTTTTCAACCACATCCTTACTTCCGCTTTTGTGTAAAGGCACCACATGAGCCTCTCTCCAGTCCTTTGGCACCACTCCCGACTCCAACGAGGCTTTGAAAAGGTCAGTCAGTGGAGTTGCTAGAACGTCCCCAAGTTCCCTCAGTATTCTAGGGTGTATCCCATCTGGTCCCATCGCTTTGTCTACTTTAAGTTGAGCTAGTTTCTCATGAACACAGTCTTCTGAAAATTGTTCAAGATGCCCCTCGCTTCTGTTCCTGTTTGTGGGTGTTTTCTGAGGTCCTGTTCCTGGTTCTTCATCTGTGAACACAGAGCAGAAATATTTGTTAAGCAATTTTGCTTTATCCTCATCAGCTTCTACATATTCCTCCCCTTGAGTCTGACAAGACCACTTTTGCCCTTCCTCTTCTCACTAACATATCTGAAAAATGTCTTATCCCCCCATTTTATTGCATTGGCTATTTCCTCCTCTTTTTGA
Organism: Ichthyophis bannanicus; assembly: GCA_033557465.1. Taxonomy (NCBI): domain Eukaryota; kingdom Metazoa; phylum Chordata; class Amphibia; order Gymnophiona; family Ichthyophiidae; genus Ichthyophis; species Ichthyophis bannanicus. The sequence continues at coordinate 250,827,620 of CM066042.1, read as the reverse complement.
GTCTTTGCTTTCCTGACTACTTTGCTAGCTTCTCTATGTTTTTCCAAATATAGATGCCTGTCTTCCTCTCTCTGTGATCTCTTGTATTTCAGAAGGCCTCCCTCTTCACCTTTTCAGCTACTTCTTTCGAAAGCCATAGTGGTCTCCTTTTCCTTTTACCTTTATTTACCACTTTAACAAAAAGGTTGGTTGCCCTTAAAATATCCCATTTCATTTTTAACCACTGTTTTTCTACATCCCCCAGTGTTCCCATCCCGCTAATGACTCCCTGAGGTATTGGCCCATCTTGGCAAAGTTAGTTTTCCTAAAGTCTAAGACCTTCACTTTTGGATTCTAACAGCCCTAGTCCTAATACTGAACCACACCATCTGGTGATCATTGGATGCAAAATGATCTCCCACTATAACATCAGAAACACTTTCACCATTGGTAAGCACCAAGTCCAGTATGGCCCCTTCACGTGTGGGGTCTTTTACCAATTGCCTGAATAGTTATCCCTGTAGAGAATCCAGGATCTCCTTACTTCTAGATGATACTGCAGCAGGAATGTGCCAATCAACATCTGGCATATTGAAATCCCCTATCAGTAGAACTTCCCCTTTCCTAGCAATGCTGCGTATATTTTCAATTAACTCTGGCCACCTCTTCCTCTTGTGAGGGAGGTCTGTATATCACGCCAGTGCAAATAGATTTCTCTTCCCCTCTTTCTAGTTTAACCCACAATGCCTCCTCTCTCTCCCTTTTAAGCTCTGTAATTCCAAAGCTTTAATATTATTTTTTACATGTAGTGCCACAACTCCTCCCCTTCTTCCTACCCTGTCATTTCTGAATAAAGTATAGCCCGGTATAGTTACATCCCAGTCATGGTTTTCTGTGAACCATGTTTCTGTAACTGCCACTAAATCCAAGTCAGCCACTCCCACCAAAGCTTCAACATCAGGGATCTTATTTCCCATGCTATGGGCATTTATACACACCGCTTTCCGTATGTTACCCCTTTTATCCATTTCCATAAAGGTATTTAATGTTATAGAACAAGTTTTAGAGAACAAAAACAGGAAACATCAACAGTTATTAAAGTTAACAGTTAAGCAGATTAAACAGGGGAGTCAACTTGGATCGTAATTGGGGGTGAACTATTTACAAGGTGAGTATTAGGATGTGGTAAGTAGTTGGATCTGGCTGAGGGGTTTGGATCAAGGCAGCTTAAATATCTAAAAGAGGGAGCTTAGCCAGGCGGTCTGTTACTTGCTCATAGCATAATTGGGAAAGACGTGTCTTTAGTGCTTTCTGGAATGTAGACAACTCAAAGATGGTGCGGATTGGGGAAGGGAGGGAGTTCCAGAGAGGTGGTGCGTATAGTTTGAAGGCTCGGTTCCTCACAGTCGGGGAGCTTTGTCTTATTATGGATGGGACTGAGAGAGTGTTTGCCATGATAGCTCTTCTGATTCTGCTGTCCTGTATCGACTGTAAGAACTCTTCTAGGGCGCTTGCAGAGAGGTTGTGTAGAATTTTGAATGTCATTATGAGGGTTTTGTATTTGAGGCGGCCCAAAATAGGGAGCCACTGGAGTTGCTTCAAGAAAGGTGTTACATGTTCATATCTAGAGGCTCAAAACAGGGTTCGTGCTGCTGTGTTCATAGCCAATTTCAGGGGATGAATTGCGCAGTCTGGCAGGCCATGAAGAATGATGTTTGCGTAATCAAAGTGAGGAATGTTAAGTGCCCGGAATATAGTGTGGAAGTCAACAGCTTCAAGCAAGAGACTATACTGCTCTAGTGATGTTATTTATGTGCGACTCCATTGTTAGGTGTTGGTCTAAGGTGATCCCCAGGTACCGGACCTCTTGCTTAGTATTCAGCTCAGCATCCTTTACTTGTAAAGTGGGAGGAAGTGATGAATGATGGGTCCTTTGTGATGAATAGAGCTTCAGATTTCTTGCAATTCGCTTTTAGGTTATGTAATTTCTCTCAGACCGAGACTGTATTAAAGCAGTCTATGATTCCAGAGTGATTTGGATTGTCTGTGGAGAAGGAGGTGTAAAGCAGCATGTTGTCAGCATAGATGTGGTAAAGTATATCATATGATTTGATAACAAAGCAAACAGGCTGGATGTAAATATTAAAAAGCAATGCGGATAAGGAAGAGCCATTGGGAGTAAGAGCCTGAGTTTGGGAGTAACTGGATGACGTTTGCGTACCTATGCATACCATTTGTCGGTCTGATAAGTATGATCTGCACCAGTCTAAGGCAGAGTTTTGAATTCCTTTCATCTGTAGATGGGTAAGGAGGAGGTTGTGACAAACTGTATCAAAGACAGATGCAATTTCTAAAAAATTAGGATAAAGCCTTGTTTAGTTTTGTTCATGCCCATGACTAGATTGTTTATCAGGGTGACAAGCAGAGTTTCAGCCCCATGCTGTAGGTGAAATCCATGTTGGTGGTTGTCTGGTGGAGAATAGACATCAATGTAGTCTTGGATTTGCTGCTGCACTATCTTCTCAGTTATCATAGCCAGGAAGGGCAGGCTAGATATGGGCCTATAAGAATTTACATCACCCGGATCCAATTTGGAACTCTTAAGTAGGGGTTTGATAGTTGCAGTTTTAGAGAAGCTGAAAACAGACCTCTGGAGAAGTTGAGGTGTATAAATCTATAGATGTAGGCACTTAATTCAGAGCAGGCTGACTTAATCCAATATGAGGAGCATGTGACTGCTGGAGAGGTGGTAGAGTTGAGCCCTCTTATTATGTCCTCTATTTGTTCTGCTGAATATGGGTGGCATGCACTCAACACAGGGATGTTGGAGTTATCACTAGGAGGAACGGAGGCACTCAACAAAGGGATGTTGGAGTTGTCATTATGAGGAATCACTACTATAGGAGGATCGATTGATGGAGTAATTTAAGTGTAGTTGCTCACCTGTAACAGGTGTTCTCCAGGAACAGCAGGAATCAGTCCTCACATATGGGTGACATCAACTCCGAGGGAGCCCGCGCGGAGCAAATCCCCAACTTTCAAAGAAAGCCTTTGGGAATTGCTACCACGCATGCGCGGTCCCCTTCCCGCCCAAGGGTGCCATCTTGCTCAGTTAAATGACATAGCTAAAAAGACGGCAAAACAAATGAAAATAGTAGGACTGCAACTCCAAGGGGAGGAGGGAGGGTTGCGAGGACTAAATCCTGCTGTCCCCGGACAACACCTGTTACAGATGAGTAACTACGCTTTCTCCGGGAACAAGCAGGAAGTCAGCCCTCACATATGGGACTCCCCAGCTACAGGCTACCACGAACCTATAGCCAAAAAAGGCTCCTTCATCGGGAGCCGCAAGCAGCCACAATGAAAACCCTAATCAGGGAAATAGGACTGGTGTCCTAGGAAAGTAGCACTCCGGTAGCCTGAACACAGAAGGGTCAGAGGGCAGGAGTTGCCTAGACCTCAAAAAGGTTATGGAGTAAAGACTGGCTGAAGGCACTGTCCTGTCGTGACTCCCTATCCAGGCAGTAGTGCGCTGCGAAGGTATGAACCGAAGACCAGGTAGCGGCCCGGCAGATGTCTGCCAGAGGAACACAGCGCAGGTGAGCAACTGATGCCGCCATGGCCCTGACCCTGACCCTATGAGCCATAACATGGACTTCCAGCGGAAACCTTGCTTCCTCATAAGCCCGGGCAATACATTCCACCACCTATGTGGACAGCGTATACTTGGCCACCGCCTTCCCCAGCTTACTGGGGTCATAGGAAACAAAAAGCTGAGAGGCTTTCTGGTGACCTTGAGTACTTTAAATGTAGAACCACACAGCCCTCTTGCAGTCCAGGATATGGAGGACCGCCTCTGCCTGACTGGCATGCAGCCTGGGAAAGAAGGTAGGAAGAACTACCTCCTGGTTGAGGTGGAATGAGGAGACCACCTTCGGAAGGAACTTGGGGTGCATGCGAAGCACCACCCTATTCTTGTAGAACCTGGTATAAGGCCTTTCCGCCACGAGTGCCTGGAGCTCACTCACCCTCCGTGCAGAAGTGAGCACAACCAAGAAAACCACCTTCCAGGATAGGTAACAGAGGTGGCATGTGGCCAACGGTTCGAAGGGCGGCCGGGTGAACTGCCGCAACATTACATTGAGATCCCATTCGGTCACCGGAGGGCAGACGGGGGGCTTCAACAGAAGTAGGCTTTTCAGAAACTGGGACACGACTGGATGAACTGAGAGGGGTTTTCCGTCCACATGATAGTGGTTCGCCGCTAGGGCACTGAGATGCACTCTGACAGAGTTGAACTTGAGCCCCGTCGTGGAGAGGTGGAGAAGGTATTGCAATACCACAACCACCAGACAAGAGAAGGGGTCTACCCCTCGCTCAGCGCACCAAAGCGCAAATCTGCGCCACTTAAAGGCATATGCCCATCTGGTAGATGCTTTGCACGAAGCCAGCAACACCACCTCCATGTCCTTTGAGGGGAAGAGGAGCGGGGCTAGAGTCACCCTCTCAGCAGCCACGCCATCAGCAAAAGGGAGCTGAGGTTGGGATGCAAAAGAGAGCCCCCTTCCTGGGAATGGAGCCGTGGAGCTGACCCAAAGGGGATGGGGTTCTCCACTGCTAACTGTAGGAGAAGCGGAAACCACGGTAGCCTGGGCCACTGTGAGGCTATCAGGATGTCTGAGGCTCTGTCATTAAGAATCTTGAACAAAGTCTTGGCGATCAGAGGCGTCAGTGGGAAAGCATACCAAAGACAGACCGACCATGAGGCTAGAAAGGCATTGGTTGCCACCCTGGTGGGGTGCAGCTGCCTTGAGCAGAAGCGGGGCAACTGGTGATTGTCCGAGCTTGCAAACAGGTCCATCACTGGTTCCCACCAGCTCTGGAAAAGCCTACTGGCTACTTCCCGGTCCAGCTGCCACTCATGCGGCTGGAGCATCCTTCTGAGTCTGTCGGCCAGCCAGTTGTCCTGGCCCGGCAGGTATACCGCCTTCAAGAGAATGCCCTGCCGGACTGCATAAGAGCACAGATCTAGGGCTTCCTGACAGAGGGCACAGGACCCTGTTACCCCCCTGTTTGTTCACATAGAACATAGCAACCTAGTTGTCCGTTTGCACTAGACCAGTCCTGTGGCCCAGGCACTGCCTGAAAGCCTTCAGGGCGAGACAGATTGCACGCAATTCCAACAGAATGATCTGCTGGGCACTCTCGTCTGGGGATCAAACTCCCTGTGTGCGGTATCCCTGGCAATGGGCTCCCCAGCTCAGCAGGGAGGCATCTGTGGTGAGGACCCTTGAGTGGTGAGGGGTCTGGAAGGGCATCCCCGCCTCCAGGTGATGGGGCGAGAGCCACCAGGTCAGGGACTGCACCAGGTGCCTGGTCACCCTGACCCTGTCCTGGAGATGTACTGTGGCCTGGGACCACTGGTCCCTAAGAACATAAGATATGCCATACTGGGTCAGACCAAGGTCCATCAAGCCCAGTATCCTGTTTCCAACAGTGGCCAATCTAGGTCATACGTACCTAGCAGTATCCCCAAAAGACACAGGTTCCACAATGCTTGTATTGGGTCAAACATTGATATCCTGGGTCCCTTTTTAATAATGGTTTATGGACCTTTCCTCCAGGAAATTGTCCAAACCTTTTTTTAAACCCAGCTACACTAACAGCTCTTATAACATCCTCCGGTAACAAATTCCAGAGTTTGATTACACGTTGAGTGAAAAAATATTTTCTTTTATTTGTCTTAAATAGTTTACCCTGTAGCTTCATTACATGTCCCCTAGTCTTTCTATATTCTGATAGTAAAACCGATCTACGTTTGCCCGTTCCACTCCATTCATTAATTTATAGACCTCTATCATATCTCCCCTCAGCCGTCTCTTTTCCAGGTTGAAGAGTCCTAACCTTTGTAGCCTCTCTTCATAGGAGTAGTCTTCCATCCCCTTTACCATTTTGGTGGCTCTTCTCTGTACCTTTTCTAATAACGCTATATCCTTTTTAAGATACGGCGACCAGAATTGCACACAATATTCAAGGTGCGGTCGTACCATGGAACGATACAGAGGCACTACCTTGCAGTTCGCATGTGGAGGTGGGCATTTGGAGTGACATGGACCGTGGAGGCCATGTGCCCGAGGAGGCGCAACAGATGCCTTACTGGCACTGAGGGACGGTGCTTTATGTCTTTGGCTAGGGCCATGAGCCTGCTTGCCTTGCCTGCAGGCAGGAAGGCTTTCGACTGAAGGGTGTTGATCCTTGCCCCAATGAATTTCAGCTCTTGCGCCAGGCAAAGGCTGGACTTGGGGTAGTTGATAACAAACCCCAAGTGCTGCAGGACTTGGGTGGTGCAAGTTGTGGCCTGCTGCACCTCGGGGGCCGTAGTACCCCTGATGAGCCAGTCGTCAAGATAGGGGAAGACAAAGATCGCCTGAAGCCTGAGGAAGGTGGCGACCACCGCCAGGCACCTTGTGAATACCCTGGAGGCCAAGGCAAGGCCAAAGGAGAGCACCCTGTATTGGTAATGATTGCCCCCTACCACAAAGCATAGTTATTGCCTGTGGCTTGGGTGGATTAGGATGTGTGTGTAGGCATCCTTTAAGTCCAAGGAGCACAGCCAGTCTCCCTGGCAGAGGTAAGGCAGCAATATTTCAAGGGAGAGCATCTTGAACTTCTCCCTCACCAGGAATTTGTTGAGGTTGAGCAGGTCGAGGATGGGCCTTAGGCCTCCTGTCCTCTTTGGCACAAGGATGTACCTGGAGTAGAACCCCTTGCCCTTGAGGTGGTGGCACAACAGTTCCACTGCATGGTCCTCGAGAAGACCTGACTCCTCCTTCAGAAGAAGGTCCCAGTGAAGGGGAGACCTGGGAGGCTCTCCTGGGAAGTAGTGTGGAGGCACTTGGGCTAGATGGAGGAGGTAGCCCTCCCTGACCACTTGTAATGCCCATGAATTGGTGGTGATGGATCCCCACCTGTGGGCATACAAGGCGAGCCGACCTCCTGTGGGCTGCCCAGCTCTGGCTGGGAAAGGGGCCATGCTGCAGGAGTCAAAACTCCCCACCAGGCTGGGCCGGAGCCAGGGTTTGGGGGCCTTCTGCTTACGCGGACCATGCCCCTGTCCCTTGGCCTGCTGCCTATTTTGGGGAGCTGGGGAGGCATGGCAAGGGGGGTAGTTTAGGTAAGCAGGGGACTTCCTCGGGTAAAATGGCTTTTTACCTGAGCCCTTCTTACAGGAAGGGGCAGAGGTCTTCTTAGAGAGCCGCAGTCTTTTTGGTCATGGGTTTCCCAAAGAGATTCTCCCCCCAGCATGGAACATTGACCAACTTGTCCTGAACCCATTGTCTGAGGTCCGACGACTGCAGCCAAACTTGATGGTGTGCACCAATGCCCGCCACGGCTATCTGTGCTGCCGACTCAAACCTGTCATAGGTCGCCCGAGACATGAACTTGGAGCATTCATGGAAAGCTTTGGAGAGGCACTTGAAGCACTGCAAAGGCTCCTCGGAGAGACTAGCCAACCCGGCAATTTCCTTCGCCAGGTCTCTCAGGTACATGCCCATGTATAGCTGGTACGCCTGGATCCGACAATTCAGCATTGCTCCCTTGTAACGCTTCCTGCCGAGGGCATCCAAGATGCGGGCCTCCCTACCCGGGGGGCACCGAGGAGTGCATCTTCTGACTCTTCAGTCGACACTTGGCCGACTCCACAACCATGGGTTGTGCGGCAGCTGTGATTTTTGGAACCCAGGGCTCCAGAGGACTCGATATGCAGAGTCAAGCCGCTTGCTGATTACCGGCATCGTCGCCGGTGTCTCCCACATACAGAGCATAAGTCGTTCTAGGATAGGAGGAATGGGCACCATGAGGGCCTCCCGAGGGGGAGCCACATACTAGAGGATCTCGAGCTCGTCGGCTCAAGGATCCTCCTCGGACTCCGTCGGGAAAGCCAAAGCCTTGGACATATCCTACACGAAGTCCAAAAAACCCATATTCTCCATTGGGTATCTTCTCCGAGGTTCAAATACCGGGGAATCGGAGTGGACATCTTTGTGACGACGAGTGTCCGGGGACTCCTCGTCCTCAGTCTCCGAAGCGGAGGCCTCCGAGGAAGACTCGTGGAGCTCCTCAGGCATCGAGGGTCACGGTGCCATCTGCCCTGACATCTGCAGGCTCGGTGGTGACGACCTAGGTCCCGACGAGTGGGAGGCCAAGTGCGATCTCGGCCGAGGATCAGCTCGGCCTTGAGGATCAGCTCGGCCTCTGGAGTCGACTTCGACGTCGAGAGCCTGGTGGTCGGGGCGAAGGAACCGGACGTGCTGAACATCAACACCTGCTGCTTTCCATGAAGGCAGTGAAACTGCGCTCCGAGGCCACTATCCTAGAGGCTCCGCAGCCCCTGGCTCTGGCGCCAACACGCTCGGGCCTGAAGCCAATTCCACCGGAGGGGAGTCCTCAACTAGGACAGTATGTTCTTGCCTAGGCCGATCCGCGACCGTGTCCCTGCGAGGAACCTTGGCTGGGTGCTCCTTCTCAAACGCTTCGGGCAGGCGCTTGGGGCTCCACAACCAGCCCTGAGAGGAGCCAGGCTGCTCGGACCCATCCAGAGATGCCACCTTCGAGGCTTTCTTCCTTCTCTTTGGTTCCCTCGAGGGAGACCCCTTCTCAGAGGAACCCCGACAACGCTCTGGATGGGAATGCTCCTCCCAAGGCGTGGAGGCCTCTGATGAGGTCCTGGCTCTCGGAGGGATGGGGGAGTTAGGAAAAATCTTATCATGCTGCTGCTGCTGTGCTGCTGCTGCTGGCGGCTCCTCAAGGCCTTTGAGGACATCTTTTTACACAGACCACAGACCGCCGGGTCGTGGTACGGGTCGAGGCACCGGAGGCAGCAGTCATCTGTATCGGTGAGGGACATGATTTTCCCGCACTGATCGCACTTTTTAACCCACTGATAGCCATGGGGGGAAAAAGGACCCCAGTAAGGTCGAAGACCCTTCGGGCTGCCAGCGAGGGAAAAATGGGTGCGAAGACACCCTGAGAAAGAAAAATAAAAAATTAGAAGAGGAACCGACCCGATACTGAGGTCGGAGGCGGGAAATGTACCGGTGTGAACTGGAGAAAGCCAAAAGGCACGAAAAAAATAAACTTTTCCCGGGACAATACAGACTACATCTGTTGGGCTCCGCAGAAAAAAGGAGATTGAGCAAGATGGTGCCCTTTGGCGGGAAGGGGACCACGCATTCATGGTAGCAATTCCCAAAGGCTTTCTTTGAAAGCTGGTCTGTGCAGGCTCCGTCGGCGTCAAAATCACCCATATGTGAGGACTGACTTCCTGCTTGTTCCCAGAGAACAGATTTATCTGAGATCCCATTGGCTTTGTTCTTAAAATAGATAGCGAAGTCATGCGGATGTGGTGTGTTTTCAGTGTATTGCTTTGTCATGTCTTTTATAAGGGACTGAATGATGCAGAAAAGCTCACGGGGTCTGTTAAGAGAACGCATAAGGATGTTGGTGTGATATTCCTTTCTTCTCAGATTGACTGCATTGCGATGTTCTTATAGGTTCTTCATGTAAATGGCGCGGCCTTGTGGAAGTTTTGAGAGCCGCCATTTTCGCTCCAACTTCCTGAGGTGTAGCAGGGACTCTCTTAAGTCAGCTGTGTACCAGATAGCTGTTTGGTTCCATTTAATGGCTCTCGTATGGGATGGTAAGAGTGCAGCCTTTTTTGGGGTGGAATGCCATGCATGTACCAGTTCAAGTATGTCAGGGATGTCGGTTTTAACGTTGGGTAGTGCTTCCTCAAGGAATGCTTCTTTGAGGAAAGGTCGAAAACAGCGAGGAAGAGGCGCAGTAGAATTCAAAATACACAGGGTTCATTGTGGATGAGCAGATGTGGAAGAAAATGGCCTTATGTTCTGACCATGGTACTGGTATGATTTGTGGTTGGTGCAGGATGAGTGGGTGAAGGAATGAAGATGAGGTCCAAGTTATTTCTTCTAGTGTGGGTAGGGGCTTGTATTTGTTGATTATAGCCTAGTGCAGATATAGCATCTAGAAAGGCACAGGAGTGTTTCATTGAGACATCTTGTCACAATGATGATCCTGCCACAATATAGTTTGCAAAAATCTTAAAGTACTAGATCAAGGACTGATCTCTGTGGCACCGCACTGGTACCATTTTTATCCCCAGAATGAACTTTGTTTACTGCAACAGAGGGTAGTAATAAATGGAGTTCACTCTGAGGACAAGGGCATTGCCAGTAGGGAGCCATGGGGATATGTTCTTGGTCTGCTTACTTCTTAACATTTTTGTAAGTGACATTGTGCCAGGTAAGGTTTGCCTCTTTACAGGTGATACCAAAATCACACTGGAAGGCATGGGCAACATGAGAATTTCTTGCAAAGCCTGAAGAATGATCTGGAATTTGACAGCTAAGATTTAATGCTAAAAACTACAGGGTCATGCATTTTGTCTGCAAAACCCATTCCTGCATAGGGAATCCTGGACATTTAGCACTATGCGTTTGGCTGTCAGCTTTGACATTTACGAGATTTGCTTGGCTTTACCTTGGTGTTCACGCCCCTGACTTTTGAGGAGGATTTGATGGCCCTGTATATTCTGTTGGGGGTGTTACATATGGCCAGTTTTGCGCTCCTGCCTCGTCTTTGGCATAGTTCGCTGGTGCGCCCCATTCAAGATGTGTGGCAATGCTTGTGCTCCAGGTGGCAGGTTTCCCCTATGGTGTCACACTTTCTACAGCTGTGGGGGAACGATAAATTCTCCCCAGGTAGGGACTTCCTCCTTTTTTGGGTCTGGGCAAAGAAGGGCTTGCACTTGCTCCCGCCAGGTAGTAGATGGTTCTGAGGTTGTGCATACCTTTACAGAATTGAGGGAGGAATTTGGACGCCGCCATGAGATCAAAGGGCGATCGGCCTTTTAAGCAGCGTGCTCCAGCCGGAGCCATCATCACACACCGCCAGGAGATCAAAGGGCGATCGGCCCTTTAAGCGGCGTGCTCCAGCCGGCGCACCTGCGCCTGGCGGGCCTCGCCAGATGGCCCTTTGCCATGGCCCTTTGGCATGGGCCAGGGGGCGCTCTGGTGTGGTCCATCCATCCATCCTTCTCCTCCAATTCACCGCAGCCCCCTGGATCTGAGTAAGCGCGATCGCTCCTCCACCCATTGTTGGCTTAGAACTGCTACCATTGCCTGCATTGAACTGTTATCAACTGCCTGCTTAGAACTGCTACCCTTACCCGCATAGAACTGCTGCCACTGCCCGCATAGAACTGCTGCTACTGCCTGCTCAGAACTGCTACCTTTGCCCGCATAGAACTGCTACCTTTGCCCACTCAGAACTGCTACCTTTGCCCGCGCAAAACTGCTGCCATTGCCTGCACTGAACTGTTATCCATTGCCTGCTTAGAACTGATACCATTGCCTACATAGAACTGCTGCCATTGCCTGCATTTAACTGTTATCCATTGCCTGCTTAGAACTTTTATCCATTGTTGCTTAGAACTGCTACCATTGCCCGCATAGAACTGCTACCCATTGTTTGCTCAAACCTTGCTGCCCACTACCATGGCCCCACATCTCATTGTCATTCTCTTCCTCCCCAACTGCCTCCCCTCCTATCAACATCCTCCCTCCTCTTTCCCCCTACCCTCCTCACTTCTCCCTCCATTCTGCCCCCTAGCCTAGCACCTGCTCTGGAGCCTCTCCACACTATTCCCCACATTCAACCTGCCTCCCTCCCCACCTTCCTCACTTCTCCCTCTGTTCTGTCCCCTAGCCTTGCACCTGCTCTTGAGCTTCTTCACACCATCCCCCGCATTCAACCAACCCCCTCTCTCTTAGGCAACCCCATCCTCGCTTCCGCCGTACTATCTCCACTTTACCTCGCTCTCTAATACTCAATCTCCAGGAACAAGCAGGAATGAGTCTTCACATATGGGTATCGTCGGTACCGATGGAGCCTGCGCGGGAACGCTCCCCAGCGTCCAGTAAGAAAGCTTTTGGGAGCATCCCACAGCGCCTGCGCGCTGCCTTCCCGCCTTTCCCAACTGCTTCTCTCCAGTTCTTCTTTTCCGCGGAGCCAGCAGGTCGTGTTCCTGTCACCGCAGAAGAATTCTTTATTTTTTTCTTTATTTTTTTGTGTCGCGTCTGCCTTCTTCGACGTCAGACCGGTACCGCCGGTCTTTTCTTTTCTTTCTTATACAAAAAAACAAACAAAAACTTTTCTTTCTTCAACTGTGCATTTGCGGTTTGGGCCTTAGGCCTGAACATTTTTCTCCTCATGGAGAAGCCCGCTTTCGGGTTTAAAAAGTGCACGAAGTGTGGCGGTACTATTTCTGTCACCGACACCCATGATTGATGTCTAAAATGTTTGGGTCCTGACCATTCCATCACGGATTGTGTGTCCTGTACCATGATGTCTAAAAGAGGTCGGCAGAACCGAGCAGCCAAGCTCAGTACCCTGTTTCCTTCTGATGCAGCCTCGGTGGCATCGACGTCTTCCAGGGCTGCTTCTTCCTCCCATGGATCTCAGGTAACCAAACATAAATCTAGCCGGTCCTCGTAGGGCAAATCTCCCTCTAAGCATCGAGATGCCTCCAGGCTTGTCCTCGAGGAATCCGCACCGGCAAAATTACCCTGGCGGGAAGTTCCGGCTTCCAAAGCATTATCTATGGGGTCACAGGTTGACATCGATGGCTCGGCCTCGACCAATCACCTGTTGTCGTGTTCTGGGGTACCGGTGGCCTCCACCGGTACCGACATCCAGACTCGAGTGGCGTCAATGGATCAGAAGATTCTGTCCATGCAGCGCACCCTAACGGCGTTTATGCAGGCTTCGATGCCCTCGGTACCGCAACAATCTCCGTTGCTGGTACCGACTCCGGCACCGGCATCGTTTCCGGTGCCGGTACCGATTGCATCGACATCGGCTTCGGTGTCGACTGCAACGGTACCCTGTCCTATTATGCCCATCGGTACCGAACCGGTACCGCTTACTCCCGATGTTGATTCCACTCGATACGTGTATCGGGCTTTACAGGAGCATCCAGACAGGCGATACTTCGATTCCTCCGAAGACTCTGATGAGTCGGAGGCTTCTGTCGAGGCACCGGTACTTCTTCCTCAGGAGTCTGATTCTCCAAAACGAAGAATGTCTCCTCAAGAAGACTTGTCTTTTCAAGACTTCATTAGGGAAGTGGCTAGGGGCCTCTCCATTACAGTGGCCCCTGAGTCAGAGCCTAGAGCCAAGCAATTAGATATTTTGCAATACCCTAAGGCTCCTAAAGAAGCAGCCACCTTACCTATTCATGAGATTCTCTATGATCTCATGTTGAGCATGTGGGAGACTCCTCTTACTACCTCTCCTCATTCTCGTAGGTTAGACACCATGTACCGTGTCCCTCCTTGTCCTGGCTTTCATAAGTCTCAGCTTCCTCACCACTCTATTGTGGTAGAGTCTGCCATGAGGAAAATGAAGAGTGCAAAGAGACACTCATCTAATCCTCCAGGACGTGAATGCAGAACCCTTGATGCTTTTGGCAGAAGGGTTTTCCAAGCTAATAAGTGGGAGGAGTGGCCTAGTGGTTAGGACAAGGTACTTCAGGCCGGAGGGCCGGGGGTTCAAGTCCCACCTGGGGGCAGCAATCTCAGGCTGGAGGGACTGGGATTTCTAGTCCTATAGGCACTCCTTGTGGTCTTGGGCAAGCCACTTAACCCTCCATTGCCCATGTTCCCTGTAAGTATTAGTGTATGTGTGTCATATCCCCTTGTGTTAAATGTATCTCCCAATTGACCGCTTTGACCCGGTGAAAAGCGGGATATAAATACAGCTAAATAAATAAATATGCTTGCTGCCAGAATCAACTCCTATAATCTCTATATAGGGATGTTTCTAAAAGAAGTCACAGATCATCTGCAGACTTTAGCCCCTTTTATTTCAGAAGATAAAAGGCAGGAATTTTTCACTTGGCTTATACATGCCCAAGATGTTTCCAAATTTTCCAACCGTGCAGCCTTTGACTCTTTTGAGTATGTAAGTAGAGCCTCGGCTATTGCCATAGGTGCACGCAGAATTGCTTGGTTACAAGCATCTGATTTTGAACTCTGGGTCCAAGATGAATTGGGAAATTTTCCTTGTACAGGTGAAAACCTTTTTGGCAGGGATTGGAAAGCAAAGGCCACTCAGATGGATGCTGAGAACTCTGCTTTGGATCGACTTTCAAAGTCCTACCTCTGCTCCTGCTAAGAAAAGATTGTTCAAAAAGACAAAGACACCTTTTTCTAAAAAGGGAAGATACTATCCTGCTTATGGTCAGTAGGCATCTTCTGCAGGTCGTTTTGCTGCAAAGCGTCAGCAACCACCTAAACAGGCCAAGTTAAAGGCTGCCAGGCCTCCCACGGCCCAGCAGCCTCAGCCTCCTCAAGGCCTTTGACTTGCAACTAGAGAACTTAGCCTTTCTGGCTGTGGAAGAACCAGAGCCCCTCACCATTCCAGGAAGGTTAGCTTACTTTGCTCCCAGATGGGAGCAAATCACAGCAGAGCAATGGACCCTCTCCATTATAAAGGAAGGGTACAAGCTTCATTTCTTAAACCTTCCTCCCCACACCATGGTGAAACAGTTCAATTCTCCAACATCTCTCCTCAACCTTCTGGGTCAAGAGATTGCTACCCTTCTTGCCCAAGGGGCAATAGAAGAAGTACCCCTTCTTCAACAGGGCTCAGGGTTCTACTCCCCTTATTTTCTTATTCCAAAGAAAACAGGGGGCTACAGACCCATTTTAGATCTCAGAGAATTGAACAAGTTTCTATTCAAAGAGAAATTCAAGATGATTTCTCTCGGTACTCTGCTGCCATACCTTCAGAGTCAGGATTGGCTTTGTTCTCTAGATCTCAAGGATGCGTACACCCATGTCCTCATCCATCCAACACACAGAAGGTTCCTTCGGTTCCTTTTTCAAGGAAAGCACTACCAATACAGGGTGCTTCCTTTCGGTCTGGCCTCTGCACCAAGGGTGTTCACAAAATGCATGGCAGTAGTAGCTGCATTTCTGCGCACTCTAGGAATATTCGTTTTCCCATATCTGGACGACTGGCTCATTCGAGCTGCATCCCAGTCAGAGGCCCAGATTTGTCTAACCTGCACAATGCGTATCCTTCAGTATTTGGGACTGATAATAAACATCCCAAAATCCCATCTCACCCCTACTCAGTCCCTGGAGTTTATAGGGGCCTTGCTGGATACCACAACTGCAAGGGCCTATCTTACTCAGGCCCGTTGCCTACGCTTGGTGCAGTTAGCCTCCCAGATACAGTTAAAGTCCCATTTAACTGCTCGAGAGATGTTACAACTATTAGGCCACATGGCATCCACCGTGCATGTGGTTCCATATGCTCGCCTTCACATGAGGGCAGCTCAATGGACTTTGTCCACCCAATGGACTCAGGCATCAGGTTGCCTGTCAGACAACATAGCAAACTCCAATCGCCTATTTTGGTCTCTCCAGTGGTGGAAGTCCCCTCCAAATCTGTTGCTGGGGTCCCCTTTTCAGCAGTCGCTACCCCGAGCAACTCTGACAACAGATGCTTCTCCAATGGGTTGCGGAGCTCATCTGCAGGATCTCTCCACCCAGGGCTTCTGGTCTCCACAGGAGACTTCTCTGCATATCAATCTCTTGGAACTCAGAGCAATATTCTTAGCTCTCAGTGTATTCCATTCCCTGCTCAGCTACAGGACAGTCCTCATCCATACGGACAACCAAGTAGCCATGTTCTATGTAAACAAGCAGGGCGGGACTGGCTCTCTGTCGCTTTGCAACGAAGCTTTGCGACTGTGGGCCTTCGCCAGAGAGCATCACATCCATCTTCTGGCAGTATATCTTCCAGGCATTCAAAACTCTTGGGTGGACAGACTCAGTCGAGTTCTGCTCCCACACGAGTGGTCCCTCCACATGGACCAGGTAGCCAGGATTTTTCGAATTTGGGGAACCCCAGACATAGACCTCTTTGCAAGTCCGTGGAATGCCAAACTTCCCCGGTTCTGTTCCAGAATTCCGTGTCAGGGAGTTCATGCCAAGGATGCCTTCCTCCTTCACTGGGGTCAAGACTTCCTTTATGCCTTTCCACCAATTCCCTTAATTCCCAAAACACTATTCAAGCTTCAGAGAGATCGAGGGACCATGATCCTCATAGCTCCACATTGGCCACGCCAAGTGTGGTACCCTCTACTTCTGCATCTCTCTCAAGCTCCTTCCCTGGACTTGGGCTCTGCACCAGACCTTCTGTCCCAGGAAGGGGGAACATTGTGGCACCCAAACCCCCAGTCGCTCCATCTCAGGGCTTGGTTGCTGAGGGCCTAGGCCTTCAAGATTTTCATCTCTCTCAGCAAGTCAGAGATGTTATTCATGTCTCTAGAAAGCCTCCTACTAGGCGTTCCTATGCTTTCAAATGGAAAAGATTTACCATTTGGTGTTCAGAGAAGGGTCTAAACCCTCTTGCAATACCTCTGAATTCTCTACTAGAGTATCTCCTGCATCTATCCCATGCAGGCCTGAAAACGAATTCAGTAAGAGTCCATTTGAGTGCTATTGCAGCGTCCCTCAAGCCTCTCAATGGACAACCTATTTCCTCTCACCTTCTTATAGCAAGATTCATGAGAGGCCTTCTTTTAACTAAACCTCCCATTAGACCACCTCCAGTGGCATGGGACTTAAACCTGGTTCTTGGCCAGCTTATGAAGCCACCCTTTGAACCTTTAGCCACCACCTCCTTGAAATTTCTTTCTTGGAAAGTTGTTTTTCTCATTGCAGTCACCTCAGCACGCCGCATCAGTGAGTTGCAAGCTTTGGTGGCTAATCCACCTTATACAAGGTTCCATCATGATAAGGTAGTCCTCAGGACCAATCCACACTTTATGCCTAAAGGTGGTCTCGCCTTTTCATCTGAACCAGGAGGTATATTTACCTGTCTTTTTTCCAGCACCTCATGCATCAAATGCAGAGAGGAATCTTCATACCTTGGATTGTAAGAGAGCTCTCGCTTTCTACTTACAAAGAACATAGCAACATAGAGAGTCTTCTCAACTCTTTGTTGCTTTTGATCCTTCTCATTTAGGACTTCCAGTCTCTAAGAGAACACTGTCCAACTGGATTGCTCAATGTATTGCTTTCACCTACCAGAGTAGGAACATTTCTCTGGAGGGCCATGTCACAGCTCACAGTTTGAGAGCCATGGCAGCCTCAATGGCTCATCTAAACTCTGTGTCCATCAACCAAATCTGTCGAGCGGCCACCTGGGCCTCGGTTCATACCTTCACAGCCCATTACTGTTTGGACAAGGACTCCCGCCGGGATGCCTCGTTTGGTCAGGCTGTCCTCAAACACCTGTTCCATTCCTAATCAACTCCTACCCACCTACCCTGGTCGGATGCCAGAGATCCATGGGGGGAAGTGGAGCTCTCTGCAAGGGCACACAACCATAGGGTCTCTCCCTGGCATCTGCAGCTAGGGAGTCCCCGTATGTGAAGACTCATTCCTGCTTGTTCCTGGAGATAGCACAGTTACTTACCTGTAACAGGTGATCTCTGGGAACAGCAGGAATAAGTCTTCACAACCCACCCACCTCCCCTAGGAGTTGTATCTCTCTATCTATCTTTCCTTTCCTCTCTCTCTCTTTGTCTCAGCTTTAAAACTCGAACTGGAGAGAGGCAGTTGGGAAAGGCGGGAAGGCAGCGCGCAGGCGCTGTGGGATGCTCCCAAAAGCTTTCTTACTGGACGCTGGGGAGCGTTCCCGCGCAGGCTCCGTCGGTACCAACGATACCCATATGTGAAGACTTATTCCTGCTGTTCCCAGAGATCACCTGTTACAGGTAAGTAACTGTGCTTTCTCCTTCTCTCATCAGGTAACATCAATCCCAACCCTGGCGCCCCCCCCCCCCCCCCCGATTTCTCTCCCACACTAAAGAAAGTTCCTCACGTACCCTATCTAATCTCATCCACATCCTTCTCCTCCCTCCTTCCGCCCTCCCCCATTCATCCCACAGTCACTCAACCATTGGTATCAACTCCAATCCTACCCACAAATATAATCCCTCACATAACCTATCTGATACCATCAATTTATCCCTCACTTCCCCTCCCTCATGTCCCTCTTGGAGAGCGCATACACCCAGACATACCCACTCACACCCTACTCCCTCTAAATCTCGGTACTACCCTAGAAATATACCGCCACGCTACTCTGATAAGAAATCCACACATAACTTATCCAATCTTATCCATATCCCTCTCCTCCCCCCCTCCACTCTCCCGTTTACTTGCGCCCTATGGACCGCATGCTCAGTCATTAAAAAAAACTACTTTTATTCACAATCTCTTCATCTCTAATGCCCTACACCTTCTTGCCCTGACCGAGACCTGGCTCCCCCCAGATGACACCACATCCATTGCCTCTCTCTGCTATGTGGGCTACCAATTCTCCCACACACCTCGATCTACTGGTCGCGGTGGTGGTGTTGGCCTCCTGCTCTCCCCCTCCTGCCACCCCAATCACACTCCCCCTTCTCCTTTGAAGCCCACTCCATTCGCCTCCTCACACCACTTCCCCTCCGGGTAGCTGTTATTTATCGCCCACCCGACAACTCCAAATCAACCTTCCTTACCGACTTCGACGCCTGGCTTTCTGCCTTTATGGATCCTTCCTCACCCATTCTCATTCTTGGCGATTTCAACATTCACGTCGACAACCACTCCGACCCCCATGCCTCAAAGTTCCTCGCTCTTACCTCCTCATTCGGCCTCCAACTCTACTCCACTGCCCCCACACACCTACACGGCCACTGCCTTGACCTAATACTCTTCTCCAATTCCTCTCCCTCAAACATCCGCAAATCAATCCTTCCCTCATCTGACCATCACCTACTAACATTTATTCTTCAGCTCCCACCATCCCAACTTCGTCCTGTCTCCTCCGACCTACTTAGAAACCTTCATAATATTAATCCCCTGACTCTCTCCTCCACCATTTCTCCATCTCTTCCCTCCATTTTATACTCCGAGTCTGTCGACGAAGCATTATCCTCATACAATGCTACACTATCCTCATCCCTTCTCACTGTTGCCCCTCCCATCTCACGTCCTGTAAAACGATCTACTCCCCAACCCTGGCTTTCACCCACAATCCGTTACCTACGTATCTCTGCCCGTTCTGCCGAACGAACCTGGTCCAAATCCCACTCCCTGGAAGACCTTCTACACTTCAAATTCATGCTTGGCTCCTTCTAGTCAGCCTTAGCACTTGCCAAACAAGATTACTACATCCATCTGACTAATTCCCTTGCCTCTGACCCTCGCAGTCTCTTTAACACCCTCCTCAAGGTCCCCCCGCCCCGATCCCACCCTCCCTCTCTGCCCAAACCCTTGCCGACTACTTCCATGACAAAATCTTCAAGATTACCCTCCAATTCCCTACTCCCTCATCTACCTCCCCTCCCCCCATTTCTCCTCCCCATCCATACTCCCCCTGCTATCCTCTCCTCCTTCCTCCCGATCTCTGAAGAAGAAACCGCACTTCTTCTTTCCTCCTCCAAACCCCACCTGTTCATCAGACCCTATCCCCACCCATCTCCTATGCTCCATCTCCCTCACCATTGTCCCCTCCATCACTCATATCCTCAACCTTTCACTCTCCACTGCAACTGTCCCCGCTGACTTCAAACACCCCTCCTCAAGAAACCCTCACTTGATCCCACATGCCCTTCTAGCTATCGACCCATCTCAGCCCTTCCCTTCATTTCCAAACTATTAGAACGAGCAGTCCACCGTCGCTGCCTCGACTTCCTCACCTCCCAGGCCCTCTTGGACCCACTACAATCTGGCTTCCATCCCCTACACTCCACTGAAACGGCACTCACAAAAGTCACCAATGACCTGTTCCTGGCTAAATCTAAGGGCCTCTATTCTATCCTCATCCTTCTTGACCTTTCTGCTGCCTTTGACACCATTGACCACGACCTTCTCCTCACCACCCTCTCCTCGCTTGGCTTCAAGGACTCTGTACTATCCTGGTTCTCCTCCTACCTCTCCCATTGTTCATTCAGTGTATGCTCTGGAGGTTTCTCCCCCTCCCCTACCCCGCTCCATGTAGGTGTACCCCAGGGATCTGTCTTGGGCCCCCTCCTCTTCTCTCTCTATACCCAAGGCCTTGGTGCGCTTATCTCCTCCCATGGCTTTCAGTACCATCTCTATGCCGATGACTCCCAAATCTACCTCTCTACACCTAATATTTCTCCGGCAACCCAGTCCAAGATCTCTGCTTGTCTTTCGGACATCGCTGCCTGGATGTCTCATCGCCGATTGAAACTGAACATGGCCAAGACTGAACTCCTTGTCTTTCCACCCAACTCCTCCCCCCCCCCCACTTCCCCCTCTCTGTCCGTGGATGGATCTACTATCCTTCCTGTTCCGTCTGCCCGCAATCTAGGGGTCATCTTTGACACCTCTCTGTCCTTCTCCGCTCATATCCAGCTTGTAGCTAAGACCTGCCACTTTTTCCTCTGCAACATCAGCAAGATCCGCCTCTTCCTCTCTGAACATACCACCAAAACACTTATCCGCTCCTTAATCTCCTCTCGCCTCGATTACTGCAATCTACTCCTCGCTGGTCTCCCCGTGAGCCACCTCCTTCCCCCTCCAATCTATACAAAATCACGCCGCTCGACTAATCTTCTGCTAGCCTCGCCATGCCCACATTACTCCTCTCTTCAAGTCACTTCACTGGCTCCCTATCCAATTCCGCATCCAATTCAAACTTCTCTTGCTGACCTATAAATGCATTCACTCTATGGCCCCTCAATACCTCATATCTCTTATCTCTCCCTACATCCCCTCTCGAAACTTGTGCTCCGCTAACAAATCGCTTCTTTCTATGCCTTTCACCCGCACCGCGAACTCCTGATTGCGCTCCTTTCACCTTGCTGCGCCACACGCCTGGAACAGCCTTCCTGCGTCTGTGTGCCAGGTGCCCTCCCTGGCCCTCTTCAAATCCAGGTTGAAGACCCACCTCTTCACCGTTGCATTCAGATCCTGACTTCCATCCTCATCCTACCCTAACCCCCATTAACGTTTATGACCAAACTATAGACCAAGCTGTACCAAACGGTACCACACCATACCTTCCGCTCTGTATTGTTCTAACTAGATTGTAAGCTCCAATGAGCATGACTCTGACGTGCAGGGACTGTCTCTTGTATGTTAGCCACCTCTTGTAGGCTAGCTGTGCAGCGCTGCGTGCGTGGCGCTTTATAAGTGCTAAATAGTAGTAGTAGTAGACTTGAGGTCATCACTTCTTTACGTTTTACCAGCTGTGACATTTTGTGCAGTCCTTGCCATGGGAGCCCTTGTCATCGAGGGTGATACATCTTGTGGAGTACTTCTTTGTGTTTGAGGACTGGGTTGCCTTATCTATCTCACAGTATTGCCATAAAATGATGGGGTGAACCACAACTCAAGATCATTCTCCTTTGGAATCTCGTGAGTGGCAGAGCTGTGTGTGTCTGTCACCTCTGGCATGGTGCTAGGGTCCATAGCCCATATTCCTGGGTTAGTGATGGGGGACTGTCTGAGAGAGACTCATCGGGAGGTGTGTAGGGCCCAGTTTTCCTCTAAACAGGCAGTGAAGTGTGGTATTGCCGAAGTGGGGGGTTGCCCCTGATGTGCTGATCCTGGGTCTGACCTGGGTCATATGTGGTGGTATTGCATGGAGACTCAGAGGTACTGACGTCGGTTGCAGGGATATCTGACTACTATGCTTGGGAAGAGTGTGGTGGTGAATGCTGAACTTGTGATTTTTGAATTGTTGAGCATCCGCCTATCTAAAGGTAGGCCTGCTAGGTTGCTGGTGCAGAAGACGTGCCTGGTGGGGAAGCAACCTACACTCTGTCAGTGACGAGATACTGCTGCCCCTTCGTATTGGGAGTGGTGTGGTTGTTTTCATGGGCTTATGCTCATGGAACGCTTGGGGGCACGTGGTTGTGAGAAACGTAAGGCGGCCTTTCTGGCTTTATGGGAGGTATATATTTTGACCTTGACACCTCGAGCATTGAATGAGTTGCTGACACACTAGATAGGGGTAGGTGCTGGGCTGGGGACCCAGCAAGGGACGGGAGTGTGGGGGAGTGGAGATTGGGGGGGGGGCCTAGTGGGGGTTGGGGCAGATGGGAGGATGAGGGGGTTTTGATGTCAATGTTTAAGTATGCTCCCCTGATTGCCTCACTGATGGGATACATCCCAGGATACTGAAAGAGATCAGAGAGGTTCTTGCAGGACTGTATAAGGATGTTTTCAACAGATCCTTGGGAACAGGAGAAGTTCCTCAGGACTGGAGAATGGCTGATGTCGTACCTCTACACAAAAGTGGTGACAGAGAAGAAGTGTCAAACTACAGGCCCGTGAGCCTTACCTCAGTGGCGGGAAAAGTAATGGAGGTGTTCCTGAAAGAGCGAATAGTAAACTTTCTCAAAACCAACAGGTTGCAAGATCTGAGGCAATATGGTTTTACCGAAGGACGATCTTGCCAAACAAATCTGATTTTCTTTGACTGGGTGACGAGAGAACTAGATCGGGGGCACGCGATGGATGTCAGATACCTGTATTTCAGCAAAGCCTTTGATACTGTCCCTCAAAGGAGGCTTATCAATAGACTCAGTAGTTTGGGGATGGGTCCCAAGGTGGTAAACTTGACTGATAGACGACAGAAGGTGACGGTAAATGGAGCTCATTCGGATGAAAGGAAGGTGATTAGCGGGGTGCCCCTGGGTTCGGTCCTGGGCCCGGCACTGTGAGTGATATTGCTGAAAGACTGAATGGAAAGGTCTGTCTTTTTGCAGATGACACGAAAATTTGCAACAGAATGGACTCCCCCGAGGGAGTGCTTAACATGAGAGAAGATCTACAAAAACTGGAAGAATGGTCTAATGCTTGGCAATTAAGATTCAATGCAAAGAAGTGCAGTGTCATGCAGTTGGGTAGCAGAAATCCAAGGGAAATGTACGAGATAGGGGGCGAGAGGTTGGTGTGCACGGATCAGGAGAAAGACCTTGGTGTGATTATTTCTGTAGATCTCAAGGTGGCAAAACAGTGTGACAAGGCGGTGGCAAAAGCCAGGAGGATGTTGGGCTGCATATGAAGAGGAATTACCAGCAGAAAGGAAGGGTACTAATGCCACTGTATAAGTCACTGGTGAGGCCTCACTTGGAATACTGTGTTCAGTTTTGGAGACCATATCTTGCAAAGGATGTAAAAAGAATGGAAACTGTTCAGAGGAAGGCGACCAAAATGATTTGGAGCCTGTGTCAGAAGCCTTATGAGAAGAGACTTGAAGACCTAAATATGTACACTTTGGAGGATAGGAGGGATAGGGGAGATATGATTCAGACCTTTAAATACTTAGAGAAATAATGAACAAACAAACCTCTTCCAAAGATGGGGAAGCTGTAAAACTAGAGGGCATAACATGAAGCTGCAAGATGGTAAATTGAAAGGCAATGTCAGGAAATACTTTTTCACTGAAAGGGTTGTGGATGCTTGGAATGCCCTCCCGATGGAAGTGGTGGGGGCAAACACAGTGACGGAATTTAAAATGGCATGGGACAGACACAGTGGATCCTTTTACAGCAACAGAATAAAATCAAAATAAACTGAACCATCTAGTGGCAGGTGCACCCCTGGACGGAGACATGGGGAGGGGTGCACCTACTCCTTCCATCTTACTGGGCAGACTAGATGGACCATACTGGTCTTTATCTGCTGTCATTTACTATGTTACTAGGTTAACAATCCATTCACTCTTGGATGTCTTGGGCATACGGGGGGGGGGGAGGGGAAAAGGAGTGTGAGGTTTGGTTTGTTTGTTTATGGTTTGTATATTGTTTGTTTGCTTGGTGTATGTTCAAACTGAAAATTGTTGCTTGGTCACTTATTATGCTGGTATAATGGTTGTGCACTAGGTAAGTGTATCCCCGGCACCCTGGGCCAGATTGTATTGTAGTGTTGGGCCAATGCAATAAACATACTACAAAAAAAAAGACAAATTTTAAGCACTCCTTGATAAATTCCCCATACAAGTAACATCTTACAAACTCCAGAAGGAGGTCTCTGGCATGCTGCAACTACTACACCAAGCATTAGCAGTAAACTGAGAGATTTGAGATCATATTCCACATACCCTGGTTTATACGTGAGGTTCATGACTGTCATGATATGTGCAAAACTAACCTATTGAAGAAATTGCCCATAAATGCACAGGAGGCAAGAAGCTTTGCAAGAGAGGGCATAAGATGAAAGTGAAAGGGGATAGAGTCAGGAGCAATCTAAGGAAATATTCCTTTATCGAAAGGTTGGTAGAGCTCTTCATTTTCTAGTGGAGGTGGAGACGAGGACTATATCTGAATCCAAGTATGGGACAAGCACAGATAATTTCTAAGGAAGAGGAATGGATTGTACAACTTAGTAGCTAGTGTGTATGGATGGGCTGTATGGTCTTTATCTGCTATCATTTTCTGTGTTTCCATGTTTAATGCTAGTTCACGTGTGAGTCTGCTCTTGTGGGAGAGCATCATATCGACAAGGAGATAGGGAGGGCCCTGTTACTTCCTTGCTGATCCCTAGTGCTACAGCACTAACTGTTTCTTGTCCCTTACAGAGAGTTCCAGTGGATTTCCCATCTTCCAGTTAGCGGTGTGCTCGATGCTGCAACTTCCCACCAGATGGGTAAACCACGCTGTGGCGTCGCAGATGCTGAAAGCCATGGCCTATGGATGGAGAGGGTGAACACCCTGTTCCAGGGGAGAGATTTCAAGACTGGGAGAAAAAAACGCTACTTGAACTTCTATCAAAGTAGGTTTTGGTGTTTGTGGGGTGTGTGTGTGTAATTATACTTCCCCTGTATAATGATAGGGCACAGCAAGACCCCCAGCCAGTGGAATACGGTGACTGCTGAAGTCTGATTTTTCTCTCTTCTACATGTTTCTAATTGATTATATGTAGCCTCGGTTTCTGTAGCGCACTGGCAACTGACTGGCGTGTACTAGGGAAGATCCTCTGCTAATCTTATCCTTCCTATAGAAGGGCTGGATTCAGTATACACCTCTAAGTCGCATGGCGCGATCTTCTGGCCAGATGTTGTTGCCGCACATAGCGTGAGGTGCCCTGTTCCATCACCTCCCTTCCCCCACTGGCAAGGCTTGGACTGATGTTAATATTGCCACTTGATTACTCTGATGGCATGTCATGCCCAAGGTCATACCAAGAGCCTCGTTTTCAAAGAGAAAGTACCCCCGGTCAGTACTGCACACTTTTAGATATCACTTCAGCCTAATGTTTGAGTCTAGCAATGTAATTTCAGTTTACTCTTGTCATTATATGGAATAAAGCTGCACCCAGTGCATGTTAACAGTTGACTTAAGATCATACACATAACATAAGCCATCGGTACATAATCCTCCTAAAACAACAGATACAAATAGTCTCCCTACTCTTACTGGGGACCTGGAACAGACTGCATAAGAGTTAATAATCCCAGCCCATTTATTTAGTAAAATGAACACACCCCTATGATATATGACCCATATGCTGTGATATGCAGAATCCCTTGATATATGTAAAGCAGTATACTGCATTCATTCTGGGGTCTCTAGTCCCATGGCCACTCCTTGTGGCCTTGGGCAAGCCACTTAACCCTCCATTGCCTCGGGTACACTTAGATTGTGAGCCCTTAGGGGACAAGGGAATAAAAGAAAAGTTCCTGTTAGCATACATGTAAACCGCACTGATTATAAAAAGCGCGGTATAAAAAAAAAATAAAAAAATAAAAATTAATAAAATTAATTCTGCAGCTCCTCACTATTTTTATCTCACGCTACACTCCTCCTTGGGAACTGCTCCTCTGGCAGATCCCTTCTCTGCCACTGCCAACTACAGACTTTGTCCATTCCACTTTGCTGCCCCATCTGCCTGAAACAAACTACCTGAGTTGGTGCATCAGGCCCCTTCTCTGGACCTATTCAAATCCAGGCTAAAAACCCACCTCTTTGAGGCTGCTTTTGGATCCTGATGCCCCTCACTCTCTCGTTCACTACTTATGTGTATCTTACCATATTCTGCGGTCACAGGTCTGCGATGTTTTTTCATCTTGATTTAGATTGTAAGCTCTGATGAGCAGGCCTGTGTCTTACATCTTTATATACAGCGCTGCATATGCCTTGTAAGGCTATCCAGATGAATAGTAGAAGTAATAGTTGTGTCCATCAGGTTTTTGTTTCAGGTCTGCTCTGCTCACATGCTGGAGGGACACAAGATGCAGTGAGCACACACCATTGGCAATTTGTACATACTCTCTCCCTACAGCATATATGTGGAGTGGACACTGAAGAGCCATGGCAGATATGGTGCTGTATATAATAATGTGACTGGGCCAAGGGGGAGACAGGTTTCTTGGAAGTCTGGTCAGGGATAAATCCCTGATACGGGAAATGAGGTTCACCTTAGGAGCCATGGTATTGTCCCCTCTGATTTTTGACAGGCTTTTCTATTGTCTGCCTATATATATAGTAGTATTAGGAGGCTTTGATCTGTCTGCCGCTGGTGGGTGGTGTGGGTGGAAGTAGGAAGGGTAAGGAAGCATATGATGGCATTTCTGAACCTTCCCCCCCCCCATCTCTTCTTCACTATGTAGCAGGCCTTTAGGAGAGGTCACATCAAGGGCAAAGTGGGGCATGGCTCTACTCTAGCACTTCCCCACCTCTGTACGTATCCGCTGGCTCTTCTTGGAGAGGTGAAGCGGGAATGTCCCGAAGAAGGCAGCACACGCTGTTCTGGCTGACGTTTCATTATTTATTTCCCATGGAGAGGAGGAGGAGTCTGCAGAGGTCAGCTTCTAGTGCAGAAGGGTGACGAGGAGTTGACACAGCTGAAGGGGGAAGAAGAATGGAGGCTGCACAATTATTGGCCTAAGAGGAGAGGGCTGCTAGACTATAGCAGAGGGACTGAAGTGCGAGAGAGCATGGTGGGAGCAAGATAGGAAGTGGTCAGAGATGGAAACTGGCAAGGATAGAGTGGGATACCGAGGCAGCAGAAGAGCATGCTGAGGTGCGAGAGTGGTGGGGACAGGGATATGGCAGAGAAACATTGGGTGCTAGGGGGAGAGAGAAACAAAATAGCTGGCAGGAACAGGAATGGGTGCAGTGTGTGTGACTGACAGGAAATAGAAAGAGTGCTGCGTTCATATCTGAGCTGAGGATAGGGGTCAAATATTCATGACAAGTGAGGGGATCAAGCCAGGAAGAATTGACAACAAGGATAAAGGACATGAACAGGCTGCTCAAGTAAATTTCATCATGTACCTGCATCGACCGATGTGCCTCTTTCTATGCTTCCTCCCATGCTGGCCCTAGAATCGGTCTCCGGCATCAAGGGTCCAATACTGAGGCATTCTGATGCCGACTTCGATCGATACCGATGACAAGCATTACAAGAGCATCCGGCCCGTACATACTTCGAGTCCTCTGATTCCGATGATTCCGAGGACTCTGTCAGTACCGGAGTGGATCTTCTGGAGGACCCCTCTCCTTCACCACAGCGTCAGATGTGGCCTCCAGAGAACATGTCCTTTCAGGATTTCATACGTGATGTAGCACGGGGACTCTTGATCACCGTGACCCCTGAGAAGGAACCAAGAGCTGAAGAATTAAAAATTCTTCAGTATCCAGCAGCTCCCAAGGAGGCTGCTACCCTTCCCATTCACCAAATTTTGCATGACCTCATGCTTAGGCTGTAGGAAACACCCTTGACGGTGTCTCCACATTCAAGGAGACTCAATACAATGTACCAGGTATTAAAGCTAATTAATCTGTGAACCCAGTGTGTTTTGTTAAATCAGTCAGGGGCTAGTAGCAGCAGTTTAAGTTTAAATTTAAAACACAGAAGAGAACTTTCTGGTTACATTTCATACCCAGCAGAGAGCTTGTAGTTTAAATTTAATAGTCACTCAGGGCCTAGTATCAGCAAAGTACTTTTAGTTTAAATTTAAAACACAGAAGAGAGCTTTCTGGTTAAATTTAGAACCCAGCAGAGAGCTTGTAGTTTAAATTTCATAATAAGTCAGAGCCCAGCAGCAGCAAAGAGCTGTAATTTAAATCAAATCAGAATATAATTTAGCATAAAAGGAAAAACAGGGTCAGTACTCTTTGAGCAACAAATAAAGTCTTCTAGAGAACTCTACAAAGAGGCCTTCTACTTAGGGGGCAAGAGACCTGTGAAACGTTTTCAATAGGTGTTAACACCAGGTGGTAGGTCAAAAGGCCATTTTGAAAGACTCCTTCTATCCAAGCAAGGACTGTTAATCACCCAGGAAGTTGGTCACAGCTTACCTCAGCAGCACAGGACAGGGTACTGTGTAGCAGCCCTCTTTTAATAAGTGTTATTTTCCTCCCTCCCTCCCCAACACCCACCCACCCCGGGATAATCGTAGCTTTATAGGTACTTACACATCTTAAAGGAAAGGAGGTGCTCTCAGGTGTAGCTCGTTATCCAAATCAGTCATACACCAAGGACCTGAGATTAATTAAGCTTCAGGTGAACAAGGTATATTAAACATAGTAGGTACAATTTTATTAGTATAAATATCCATAGCAACCCTTAGTAAGTAAAGAACTTAAAGATCTAAACACAAGCTTAAAACTAAGATGCAGACAACAGTCCAGCAGCGAGATAGGGGCTTTCCAGTCTTTTGCATTGAGTGTCACATGTATGATTTTCTCCCAGTTGGTGAGAGGTCTTACGTGTGCACTAGGTGCAAGGAGCTCTTTGCTCTCAGGGAACGAGTCCATTCTGTAGAGGCTAGAGTAGCAGACTTGGAAGACATAAGAAAGACAGAGAGGTACATAGACGAGACCTACAGGGATATAGTCCTGAAGTCCCAGCTCCAGTCTGGCAGCATCCCTGTTGCCATGGAGGAGAGAGGTCACGTGACAGGAGAGCATCACCCTGGTGTGGCAGAAAGTGATCCTGTAACTAGAGCCTGTCCTCCAGGAGACGTAAAACCCTCTTGCACCGAGGAAGTTTCTCCAGGGCCATGTGCCCATGAGGGAAGGGTTAGGACAGCCGTTATAGTTGGTGATTCGATCATTAGGTATGTAGATAGCTGGGTGGCTGGTGGACATGAGGATCGCCTGGTAACATGCCTGCCTGGTGCGAAGGTAGCGGACCTCATGCGCCACCTAGATAAGGTCTTAGATAGTGCTGGGGAGGAGTCTGCTGTCTTGGTACATGTCGGTACCAATGACATAGGAAAATGTGGTAGGGAGGTTCTGAAGGCTAAATTTAGGCTTTTAGGTAGGAAGTTGAAATCCAGAACTTCCAGGGTAGCATTCTCTGAAATGCTTCCCGTTCCATGCGCAGGACCCAAAAGGCAGGCAGAGCTCCGGAGTCTCAATGCTTGGATGAGACAATGGTGCAGAGATGAGGGTTTTGGATTTGTTAGGAACTGGGGAACATTCTGGGGAAAGGAGGGGCTCTTCCGAGTGCATGGTTTGGAAGAATGAATCCTTGAAGGATACTACCAAAAGCAGAGAGGTTCCAAAAAAGAGTAAAGTAGCCCAAATGCCCTCGAGTATGGAGCAGACCACCAATCAGTCCAATAGTCCTCTTCCTATTTTCAGATAACAGACAGAGCTTAAAGATCCCAAATTACCCATGCCTACCAATAGCCAGATTAATATGAATAATATACAGTCTCTAAAATGCTTGTATGCAAATGCTAGAAGTCTAAAAAATAAGATGGGAGAGTTAGAATATATAGCACTAAATGAGAGGTTAGATATGATTGGAATATCAGAGACATGGTGGAAGGAGGACAATCAGTTGGACACTGTGATACCTGGGTACAAACTATATCATAATGACAGAGCTGATCAAATTGGTGGAGGGGTTGCACTCTATGTTAGAGAGGGCATTGAGTCAGAAAGGATTAAAGTTTTTCAGGAAACAAAATTTGCTGTAGAATCTCTATGGATTGAAATTCCATGTAAAAAGGGGAAGGCGATGGCAGTGGGGGGTGTACTATCGACCGCCTGGCCAGAATGAACAAATGGATGATGAATTGCTCAAAGAAATCAAGGAAGCTAACAAAAGTTACAGCGCAGTAATAATAATGGGTGATTTCAATTACCCCAGTATCGAATGGGTCAGTGTCACGGCAGGACATGCTAGGGAGATAAAGTTCCTAGATGAAATAAATGACTGCTTCTTGGAACAACTGGTTCATAAACCGACCAGAGGGGAAGCCATATTAGACCTAGTCCTTAGTGGAACACCAGATCTAGTGCAAGAGATAAGGGTGTTGGGGCCACTTGGCACTAGTGATCATAGCATGATCGCATTTGACTTAATTAGTGGAGGAGGGATAGTAAGGAAATCCACAGTACTACCTTTTAACTTTCGAAAGGGAGACCATGATAAAATGAGGAAAATAGTTAAGAAAAAACTAAAAGGAGCAGTTGCAAAGGTTGAAGACTTACATCAAGCTTGGGTGTTGTTGAAAACTACTATCTCGGAAGCCCAGACCAGCTGTATTCCACGCTTTAAGAAAAGTGAAAGGAAGTCCAAAAAACTGCCAGCATGGTTTAAAGGTAAGGTCAGAGAGGCTGTTGTTGCCAAAAATGCATCTTTCAGGAAATGGAAAAAAAGAGCCAAACGATGAAACCTGGAAACAGCACAAGCACTGGCAAGTCAAATGCAAGGCATTGATAAGGCAGGCAAAGGGAGAATTTTTGAAGAAGCTTGCAGCGGAAGCAAAAACGCGAAATAAAGACTTTTTCAAGTACATTCGTAGCAAGAAACCTGTGAGAGAGTCAGTTGGTCCATTAGATGATAGAGGGGTTAAAGGGGCACTAAGAGGCGACAAGGCGATAGCGGAGAGACTGAATGAATTCTTTGCTTCGGTCTTTACTGAGGAAGATGTAGGGATGTTACCCATGACTGAAGTGGTATTTAAAGGTGCGGAAGAATTGAAGGAAATATCGATACATCAGGAAGATTTATTACAACTATTATATAAAGTGAACAGTAGCAAATCACCTGAGCCAAGGGTGTTGAAAGAACTGAAATATGAGATTGCAGACCCGCTATTAGTAATCTGTGAATTTTCATTAAAATCATCTGTAATACCTGAAGATTGGAGGATCGCCAAAGTAACGCCAATTTTTAAAAAGGGTTCCAGGGGTGATCCGGGAAACTACAGACCGGTGAGCCTGATGTCAGTACCAGGAAAAATGGTAGACACCATCATAAAGAACAAAATTACTCAGCATGTAGATAGTCATGACCTAATGGGAGACAGCCAACATGGCTTTAGACAAGGAAGATCTTATCTTACTAATCTGTTATGTGTTTATGAAGGTGTGAATAAAAGGTGGACAAAGGTGAGTCGGTTGATATAGTGTATCTGGACTTTCAGAAAGCCTTTGACAAGGTCCCTCATCAGAGACTTTTGGCAAAACTAAAGAGTCATGGGATAGGAGGCAGTGTACTATTATGGATCAGGAACTGGTTAAAAGATAGAAAGCAGAGGGTAGGGCTAAATGGCCAATTTTCCCAATGGAGAAAGGTGAACAGTGGTGTACCCCAGGGATCTGTGCTGGGTCCGCTGCTTTTTGACATATCATAAATGACCTGGAAAAGGGAATAACGAGTGAGGTTATCAAATTTGCAGATGACACAAAACGATTTAAAGTTGTTAAAACACAAGGGGATTGTGGAAAATTGCAAGAGGATCTTGATAAATTGGAAGACTGGGCATCAAAATGGCAGATGAAATTTGATGTGGACAAGTGCAAAGTTATGCACCTAGGGAAGAACAACCCAAACTATGGTTACACGATGCAAGGTTCCACATTAGGAACCACCACTCAGGAAAAAGATTTAGGCGTCATTGTGGTTAACATGTTAAAACCCTCAGCCCAGTGTGCAGCAGTGGCCAAGAGAGCAAATAGAATGCTAGGCATTATAAGGAAAGGAATGGAAAATAAAACAAAAGATATTATTATGCCTCTATATCGTTCCATGGTGACAACGCATCTTGAATATTGTGTGCAATTCTGGTCGCCGTATCTTAAAAAGGATATAGCGTTATTAGAAAAGATTCAGAGAAGATCCACCAAAATGGTAAAGGGGATGGAAGGATACTCCTATGAAGAAAGGCTAAAAAGGTTAGGGCTCTTTAACCTGGAAAAGAGACGGCTGAGGGGCGATATGAAAGAAGTCTAAATTAATGAACGGAGTGGAATGGGTAAACGTAGATCGATTGTTTACATTATCAGAATATAGAAAGACTAGGGGACATGCAATGAAGCTACCGGGTAAACTATTTAAGGCTAATAAAAGAAAATATTTTTACACTCAACGTGTAATCAAACTCTGGAATTTTTTACTGGAGGATGTAGTAAAGGCTGTTATTGTAGCTGGGTTTAAAAAAGGTTTGGACAAGTTCCTGGAGTAAAGGTCCATAAACCATTATTAAGAAGGGACCCAGGATATCAATGCTTGACCCACTACAAGCATTGTGGAACCTGTGTCGTTTGGGGAAACTGCTAGTTACGTATGACCTAGAATTGCCACTGTTGGAAACAGGATACTGGGCTTGATGGACCTTGGTCTGACCCAGAATGGCATATCTCATGTTCTTATGTACCGCAATGTCCCGGTTTCCAGAAAACACAGTTACCACACCATTCCATGGTAGTGGAATTGGCAATGCGCAGAATCGAGTGCTAAGACGCATTCTTCCAACCCTCCAGGTTGTGAGGCGAGGATGCTCGATGCCTTTGGGCGTCGATGCTTTCAGACCTCGATATATCGGCCAGAATAAGTAATTACTTTCTTTATATGGATATGTTTCTTTGGGAGGTCGCAAGAGATTTCGAACTCATGGCTCCTCTTCTTCCCGATGACCAGAGGGCCGACTTCCTCACTCTGGTCAAACATGCCCAGAATGTTTCTAAGTTCATGAACTGTGCAACCTTTGATTGCTTTGTGCATTAGCAGAACCTCTGCTATTTCCATCGGTGCACGTCGCATTGCCTGGTTACAAGCTTCTGATTTGGAACAATGGGTGCA
Organism: Ichthyophis bannanicus; assembly: GCA_033557465.1. Classification (NCBI taxonomy): domain Eukaryota; kingdom Metazoa; phylum Chordata; class Amphibia; order Gymnophiona; family Ichthyophiidae; genus Ichthyophis; species Ichthyophis bannanicus. The sequence goes on along the minus strand of CM066042.1, from coordinate 250,794,468 downwards.
AGACAAGCCTGGGAATATTCCTTGCATGGGAGAAAACCTCTTTGGCAAGGATTGGCAGGACAAAGCTTCTCAGCTTGAGTCCGAAAATGCCACCTTGAACAGACTATCAAGGATCACTTTCAACCCAGCTAAGAAACCCTTTTTCAACAAGAAAAAGAAATTCTATCCATCTTACACCCAGACTGCCCACTGCCCATTGCATGCTCACCAAAAGGGGCAGCAGCAACCCAAACAGAGGAAGGCCCAAGTTCCCAGAGCTCAACCAACTCAGCAGGCACAGCCTCCTCAGGGTCTTTGACTCTTTCCTAGAGAACCTAGTCATCCTACCTCTAAAGGATCCAGAGCTTCTCACCATTCCAGGCAGACTCTGTCAGTTTGCCGAGAGATGGCAACAGATAACATCAGAGCAGTGGACTCTCTCCATTGTAATAGAGGGGTACAAACTCCTTTTCCACAGTATGCCCCCTCCCACCCTCACAAGACAGTTCAATTCTCGGACTCCCTTCACCACTCTTTTGTGTCAAGAGGTCACCTCACTACTTGCTCAAGAGGCAATAGAGGAGGTACATGTATCACAACAGGGCATGGGTTTCTAGTCCCCCTACTTCCTCATTCCAAAGAAGGCAGGGGGATACAGGCCCATACTGGACCTCAGGAAGTTAAACAAGTATCTGTTCCAAGAGAAATTCAAGATGATCTCTCTCGGAACACTTCTTCCTTACATTCAGTCAGGATTGACTATGTTCTCTAGACCTTAAGGATGCATACACACATATCCTCATTCATCCAGATCACAGGATGTTTCTTCGATTCCTGTTTCAAGGAAGACATTACCAGTACAGGGTTCTACCCTTTGGACTGGCTTCTGCCCCAAGAGTCTTCACATAATGCATGGCAGTAATAGCAGCATTCTTGAGAACTCTGGGGATATTTGTCTTCCCCTATTGGGACGACTGGCTCATCTGAGCATCAACAGCTCCAGAAGCCAGCTCCACTCTCTCCTGTACAATGCAAATCCTGAAATATTTGGAACTGGTCATAAACCTCCCAAAATCTCATCTCACCCCTTCTCAGTCCCTAGAGTTCATAGGGGCTCTTTTAGACACAAGGCAGTCAAGAGCTTTCCTGCCACAATGTTGTGCTCGAATACTCCAGCTGGCTTCTCAAGCAGCTATGAAAACCTTTCTAACTGCTCGAGAAATGCTTCAGCTGCTAGGGCATATGGCATCCACTGTTCATGTGGTCCCCTATTCTCGCCTACACATGCGGGCAGCCCAGTAGACCCTGGCCTCTGAGTGGAGACAGGCGTCAGGTCGCCTGGGGGACAAAATCAGGAGTCTGCATGCCTCATTTCATCCCTACAATGGTGGCATTTACTGAAAAACCTTCTCGTAGGGTCTCCTTTTCAGCAGCTACTACACCAAGCTACCTTGACGACGGATGCATCCAAGTTAGGTTGGGGGGCTCACATGGACAATCTCTCCACTCAGGGTCTCTGGACCGAGCAAGCGGCTTGTCTTCACATAAATCTACTGGAACTCAGAGCCATCTTCTATGCTCTTCAAGTATTTCAGAACCACCTGAGCTACAAGACGGTTCTTGTCTGGACCGACAATCAAGTGGCCATGTTCTATGTGAACAAGCAGGGTGGGATAGACCCTCAGGTGTTGTGCAACGAAGCTCTACGCCTCTGGGCCTTCACTACAGGCCTTCAGATTCACCTACTAGCATGTATCTTCCAGGCACACAAAATCTCTTGGCAGACAAACTCAGTCGAGTACTGCTGCCACACGAGTGGTCCCTTCATCCAGAGCAAATTGCTTGAATCTTTCGGATCTAGGGAACTCCAGATATAGACCTCTTTGCAAGTCCTCAGAATGCCAAACTTCCCCGGTTCTGTTCCAGAATTCCGGCTCGGAACTGCCAGGCAAGGGATGCTTTCCATCTCCATTGGAGTCAGGACTTCCTTTATGCCTACCCACCCATTCCACTCATTCCCAAGACTCTGTTCAAGCTTCAGAGAGACAGGGGCCATATGATCCTCATAGCCCCATGCTGGCCATGACAGACGTGGTATCCACTGCTTCTATGTCTCTCTTAAGCCAAGCCTCTGGAGTTGGGATGTGCTCCGGATCTTCTATCCCAGGAGAACGGGACACTATTGCACCCGAATCCTCAGTCTGTATACCCGATGGACTGGCTGCTGAGAGCCTAGAATTCCAGGATATCAACCTTTCTCAACAGGTAAAAGATATCCTTTTGGCTTCAAGAAAACCTTCCAAAAGATGGGCCTATGCCTTTAAGTGGAGAAGGTTCTCTATCCTTTTTCAGTTCCAGTAGAGGTGTTACTGGAGTATCTCCTCCATTTATCATTCTCTGGTCTTATGACCAATTCAGTGAGGGTTCACCTTAGTGCCATTGCGGCTTTCTACAAGCCCTTTGATAGACAACCTGTCTCCTCTCAACCGCTTGTAGTACGGTTTATGAGAGGCGTACTCTTAACTAAGCCTCCCATCAAGCCACCACCTGTGGCATGGGATTTGAATCTTGTCCTTGGGCAACTTATGAAACCGCCCTTCGAATCCTTAGCCCTACATCACTGAAGTTTCTTTCTTGGAAGGTAACCTTCCTTGTTGCCCTCACTTCTGCAAGGCGCATCGGTGAGCTACAGGCTTTAGTGGCTGATCCTCCTTATACAAGGTTCCACCATGATAAAGTAGTTCTTAAGACTCACCCGCACTTTATGCCAATGGTGGTTTCGCCTTTTCATTTAAACCAGTCGGTTTACCTTCCTGTATTCTTCCCCAGGCCTTACGCCTCTAGTGCAAAAAGGAATCTTCACACTCTGGATTGTAAAAGAGCTCTAGCCTTTTATCTTCAGAGAACTAAGCAGCATGGAAAAGCTTCACAGTTTTTTGTTGTCTTTGACTCCAGTCATCTTGGATTACCAGTTTCCAAGAGAACGCTTTCTAAATGGATTGCAAACTGCATATCCTTTGCCTATGAGAGTAAGGGACTTTCTCTTGAGGGTCATGTCACAGCTTACAGTGTGAGAGCAATGGCGGCCTCTATGGCCATCCTTCGCTCAGTGTCCATTGACGACATTTGCAGAGCAGCCACTTGGGCTTCGGTACACACCTTTGCAGCCCACTACTGCTTGGACAAGGACTCCCATCGGGATGCCTCATTTGGCCAGGCTGTTCTCCAGCATCTCTTTCAAACTTAAAACAACTCCAACCCGCCATCCCGGGTTTCAGTGCCAGAGATCCTTGGGAGGAAACATGACCCACCTAAACCTGGGTTTAGCAGCTTTAGGGTCATCTCCCTGGCATCTCTCAGCTTGGGAGTCCCCATATGTGAAGACTACATTCCTGCTTGTTCCTGGAGATAGCGTAGTTACTCACCTGTAACAGGTGATCTCCGGGAACAGCAGGAATTGCGTCTTCACAACCCACTCACCTCCCCTGGGAGTTGTATCTCTATTCTCTCTCTATCCTCTCCTTTTGACTCGGCTACAAACTCAACTGAAGAGGGAGAGTTGGAAAGACGGGAAGGCAGCGGCGCAGGCGCAGTGGGATGCTCCCAAAAGCTTTCCTATTGGACGCTGGGGAGCGGTCCCGCGCGGGCTCCGACGGTGCCGACGATACCCATATGTGAAGACTCAATTCCTGCTGTTCCTGGAGATCACCTGTTACAGGTGAGCAACTACGCTTTTCACTCAGTGCATAATGAAACTCTGGAATTCATTACCGGAGGATGTAGTAAAAGCTATTAGTTTAGCTGAGTTTAAAAAAGGCAAGGAAAAGTCCTTAAACCATTATTTATGAGGACAGAGAAATCCACTGGAGTGGTGGAGTAGCCCTATGGTTAGAGCACTGGCTTGGGAACCAGGAGACCAGGGTTCAATTCCCATTAGTACTCCCTGTGGCCTTGGGCAAGTCACTTAACCCTCCATTGCCTCAGAAAAATCCAAGTTATCAATGTCCCTGTTTAATGTACATTACTAAGTTTGTTACAATGTAAATTGCTTTGACTAAAATGATAAAGCGGTATAAAAAAACCTGTTATAATAAATCCCAAGATAAGCAATGTGGAATCTGTGTAACTTTTTGGGAACCTGACCGGTATTTGTGACCTCGGTTGGCCACTGTCTGAAACAGGATAAGGGGCTTGATGGACCTTGGTCTGACTAACTATGACATGTATCTTATGTTCGTATGAGATGGTTATGTAGCAAGCACTTGAGTGCTGAATAACATCCAAGGAGAGGCCTAAAAGCATGTGACCAAAACTGATAAAATTCATAATATTCAATAAGAATTTAAGGGGTCAATGAAGTGCTAGTGGGAGCTGTATTCGGCGGTACTTTCCAGATCGTGCCACTGAATAGTGTCTCTGACCACCTTGGCACTATTTGGATAGCGCTGGGGCAGTCTGGGGCCGGTGCTTGGGCGGAGCCAGAACTTATTGCGATTATGGTGATATTCAGCCTCTGATTGTCAACCAGTATGAGCAGAACAAGACAGGAAAGAGGGAAAATGGGGAGTAGGTAGAGATGAAAATGAGCTAGTAAAACCCCCAAAAACGTGGCAGAAATTGGATATGAAGAGGCAAGCACCTGACGGATCAGGACATTTTGAACTCCAGCCTGTCCAACACAAGCCTTTTCCATATTAGAAGGAATAAGGAACCAGACCATAGGGTGACTCTAGCCCTCAGATATCATCATCTCGTATGCCTCGTGTAATAATAATCACAGCCTAGACAATCCTACATACAAATGTTTTCATATCTTCTACCTTTTAAAAGATTACTGGCTGATATTCAGTCTCTGTCGTTAGCGTGTTTTTCCTAAATTACTGGTTGCCACAGCTGAAAAATTCTTCTGCTGTTAAGGTTTTTGAACCAAATCTGTGCCCTGATCTCTGTGCTTCCATAAAACAGAGGAACTGACAGCAGCTATCTAGCCTGCCATCCGCTACGAAGCTCTACAGTCCCTTCCTCATCCTCACAGTGGAGAAAGTATGAGATGAGTACAGAGGGTCTCTGAGGCACTCTCACACATTCACCATCCTTTCTGTAAAGAAATAATTCCTTAGACTAGTCCTGATTCTTCCTACTTTCACCCTTGTCCTATGATCCCTCATTCCAGAGCTTCCTTTCAGTTGAAAGAGGCCCACCCTCCTGTGCCTTTCTTCCATAGTATACAGTGCCTTGCAAAAGTATTCATCCCCTCTGTTTTAGTCCTGTTTTGTCGCATTATGTACAACCTGGAATGAAAATGGAGGTTCACTTGGATGTTAGGCAATGGACCTAACAATATAGACCAAATTGATAAAGTGGAATGACAATAAAATATCTTGTATATATCATAAAAAAGGTAAAAACTGAAAAGTTGTGAGTGGATATGTATTCATCCCTTTTGCTATGAAACCCCTAAATAAGATCTGCTCCAACCAATTAATCGCAAAACTCACATAATTGTGTGCAGTCAATGTCACATGATCAGTCACACAATGCCTGTATAAATATACCTGTTCAGAAAGGCCCCTGACTGCAATACCACTAAGCAAGCAACACGAAGACCAAGGAGCACTCCAAACAGGTCAGAGGCAAATTATGGAGAAGTATAGATCAGGGTTAGGTGTTAAAAACATATCCCAAATTCTGAATATCCCATGGAGCACCATTAAATCCATTATAACAAAATAGAAAGAATATGGCACCACTACAGACCTGACAAGAGAAGGCTGTCCATCAAAACTCACAGACCGGGCAAGGAGGGCATTAATCGGAGATGCTACAAAGACACCAAGGATAACACTGAAGGAGCTGCAAAGATCCACAGCGAAGATGGGAGTATCTGTCCATAGAATCACTTTAAGCCATACACGCCACAGAAAGGGGCTTTATGGAAGAGTGGCCAGGAAAAAGCCATTGCTTAAAGAAGGAAATAAGAAAACACATTTGGAGTTTGCACAACAGCATGTGGCGGATCCCCCCAAACACATGGAAGAAGGTTCTCTGGTCAGATGAGACAAAAATTGAACTTTTGGACCATCATGGGAAACGCCCATGTGTGGGCGCAAACCCAACACTTCCCAAACACTTCCCTTCACCCCAAGAACCCCATTCCCACAGTGAAACATGGTGGTGGCAGCATCATGCTGTGGGGACATTTTTTATTGGCAGGGACAGGAAAACTAGTCAGGATTGAAGGAACGATGGTTGGCACTAAATACAGGGCAGTTATTGAGGAAAACCTGTTTGTCTGCCAGAGATTTGAGACTGGGACCTTCCAGCAGGACAATGACCCTAAACATACTGCTAAAGATGGTTTAAAGTGAAAGATTTAAATGTCTTGGAATGGCCTAGTCAAAACCCAGACCTCAATCCAATTTAGAATCTGTGGCATTACTTGAAGATTGCTGTACAGCAACGCAACCCATCTAACCTGAAGGAGCTGGACCAGTTTTGCCTTAAGGAATGGGTGAAAATCCCAGTGGCTAGATGTGCTAAGCTAATAGAGACATACCCCAAGAGATTTGCAGCAAAAGGTGGCTCTACAACATATTGATTTTGGGGGGTGAATACAGACGCACACGCCTGCTTTCATTTTTTAAAAATTGTTTGTATTATAATAAAGGATATTTTGCACATTCAGAGTCATAGGCATGTTGTATATTCTTTTACTTCCAGGTTGTAATGCAACAAAGCAGGACAAACACCGAGGGGATGAATACTTTCACAGGGAGCTGTACATATTTACATCATGAAGTCTCTCCCCATATGCTTTGTGTTGAAGATCACTGATGATCTTAGTGGCTATCCTCTGAACCAGCTCCACTCTGTTTTGTATATTTTTGAAGATGCCATATCCAGAACTGCACACAGTACTCCAAATGATGCCTCACCGATGAGGCTTATAGAGAGGCACTATCACCTCCTTTTTCCTGCAGGGCATTCGTATTCATATGCATCCAACATCCTTTTGGCTTTTGTCGTCGCCTTTTCTACCTGTTTCATTATCTTAAGGTTGTCAGATATAATCATTCCAAGATCCTGCTGTTCGTTTGTGCACAGAAGTACTTCACCCCCTCTATTGGCAGTGCTTCCTTGGGAATTTGCAGCCCAAATACTGTACACGGTTCTGCATTTTTTAACATTACTGTAGATCTTAGCTGCTATATACTAGACCAGTGATGGCTAACCTTTTTGAGCCCGAGTGCCCAAACTGCCGCACAAAACCAAAGAATTTACTCAAAGTGCCAGCACGTCAATTAAACCTCAGCTCAGTTACACATGCAGAACATAGACCATCACCAAACAAGGAATCACAATTTAGAAACAGGAAGGCAATAATTAAACTGGGAACCCCAAAAGCCAAACTTGGAATGTACAACACTGTAGAAATAAAACTATAAATTAATTTCCTCTTGTACCAAACAAAGCACAGACGTTAATGATGCACATTTCCCAGAGGTTTCATATTCCAGTTAATAAATTCAAAATAAAGAGATATCTTTCTACCTTTTGTGCATTTTTTTTCAGTTGCAATTGCTCCAGCCACTTTCTTCTGGTTTCTTCATGTTTTCTGCTAACTCTCCATCGTCTGCTGTCCATTTGTTCTTTCTTCTCTCTTCTAGTCTTTTTTTCCATTCTCTCTCTCTACATCTGCTTTAACATACTAATCTTTCTCCTTTTGCTCTTTCCTCATTCCTATTTCATCCACACAAATTTTACCGCTCCATCCTCAATCCCCACTTACTCTCCCAATACCCGGCCAATTGTAGATTTTTCATTCCTCCCACACAAAATATTTTTCCCCTCTCCATTTTACTCTCCCAGCCCCATCCCATTCTAATCCTCCCCCAACATCAGCTCCCTTCTAGTTCCAGTCTCACCCAGCATCCATTCCTTTCTAGTCCCTGCATCAGCCCATTTCCAGTCCTAGCCCCCCATCAACCCATTTCCAGTCCTAGCTCCCCCATCCATTTCAGTCTGAGTCCCTTCATCAGCTCATTTCCAATCCTAGCCCCCCATCAGCCCATTTCTAGTCATTTCCTAGCCCCATCATCAGCCCATGTCAAATCATAGCTCCCCTCCACTCAGTCCAATTCCAGTCCAAGCCCCCCCCCATGAGCCTACTTCCAGTTCTAGCCCCTCCATGAGTCCATTTCAATTCAAGCCCCCACCACAGCCCATTTCCAATCTTAGCTCCCCCCAACAGCCCATTTCCAGTCCTATCCTAGCTGCTCCATCAGCCCATTTTCAGTCCTAGCTCCCTTCCCTCACAGCCCATTTCCATTCCAAGCTCCCTCCCCATCAGCTATTTGCAGTTCAAGCCTCCCCTTCCACTCAGCCCATTTCCAGTCATAGCAACCCCCCAACCCATTACCAGTCCTAGCCCCCCATCAACCCACTTCCAGTCCTAAACCCCCATCACCCCATTTTCAGTTTAAGCCCCCCTATACCCCATTACCAGTCCTAACCCCCATCACCCCATTTCCAGACATCCCCCATCAGCCCAAAGCCCATTACCAGTCTTAACCCCCCCATAGCCCATTATCAGTCCTAACCCCCCCCATAGCCCATTACCAGTCCTAACCCCCCCCATCAGCCCACAGCCCATTACCAGTCCTAACCACATCAGCCCACCTCAAGTCCTAACCCTCCCCATCAGTCCATTTCCTGTCCTAGCCCCCCCCTTAGCCCATTATCAGTCCTAACCCCCCCCCCATAGCCCATTAGCAGTTCTAACCCCCCATCACCTCATTTCCAGACAGCCCCCATCAGCCCACAGCCCATTACCAGTCGTAACCCCCCCATAGCCCATTACTAGTCCTAACCCCCCCAACAGCCCACAGCCCATCCAGTCCTAACCCCTCCCCATTAGCCCATTTCCTGTCCTAGCCCCCCCCATAGCCCATTATCAGTCCTAACCCCCATCACCCCATTTCCAGACAGCCCCCATCAGCCCAAAGCCCATTAGCAGTCTTAACCCCCCATAGCCCATTACCAGTCCTACACCGCCATCACCCCATTTCCACACAGCCCCCATCAGCCCAAAGCCCATTAGCAGTCCTACCCCCCCAAGCCCATTAGCAGTCCTACCCCCCTTACCCCATTAGCAGTCCTACCCCCCCCCCCCTGGCATATTAAAAAAAAAAAAAAAAAAAAGCTGGCTTTGGCTGCTGCCGCTGCCGCGGCAGAGTGCAGTGTCCCGCGGGGCCCCCTCCGCCCGCTAAGCCCCTCTGCAAGGGCTTTCAGATTCTCGAGGGAGAGCTTCTCCCTCGCGTCTCTGTTAAGCCCGCAGGGGCTAATGGGAAATTTCCCATCAGTCCCTCGCGTCTAAAGGGGCTGATGGGAAATTTCCCATTAGCCCCTGCGGGCTTAACAGAGACGCGAGGGAGACGCTCTCCCTTGCGAATCTGAAAGCCCTTGCAGAGGGGCTTAGCGGGCGGAGGGGGCCCCGCGGGACACTGCACTCTGCCGCGTCCGCGGCAGCAGCCAGAGCCAGCTTTTTCTTTTTTGCGGACCTACCCGCGTGCCAGCTGCAAGGCCTTCGCGTGCCACAGCTGGCACGCGTGCCATAGGTTCGCCATCGCTGTACTAGACCATTCCTTTTAAGTTTCACAAAATCCCTCCTCATCTGCGTCATCCAGGGTATCTGTCCTGTTGTGGAATTTGGTATCATCTGCTAAAAAAGGCAAACCTTATCCAACAGTCCTACTGCAATATCACTTACAAAAATATTCTTGAAAAGAACCAGACTAAGGACAGACCGCTGTGGCACACTACTGGTAACGCATCTATCCTCCAAATGAACTCCATTTACCATTAGCCTCTATTACCTCCCATTAGATTAGATTAATTATCCCGTCTGTAACATAATATGAATTCATTTATCCATTTTAGGAAATTTTTTAAATTTTACACACCAAATATTTTAGCTTCCTCATATATACAGAATGATGAATCCACACAAAAGCGTTTGAATACGGCTCTGTTTGGGAGCTTGTACACTCCTTTTCACTGTGGATTTCTTATTCAGTTGCCTTGAATTCTTCCTTCCAGTCTTAGACTAGATGCTGAAATGTTTTGGGGTTTTTTTTGCTGTAGTTGAAATCTGAAGCCCGTGAGCTGCATCTTCTCTGACTGAACAGAGCCTCTTATCCCCTACTAAGCATCTTTCATGCTCACGCATCTCGTATCCCCCAGGAGGCTACAGCTGCGCCTGTACCCTGGGAAAGCCATGGAGAAATTAGTCACGGTTGGATTTTATTCCTTAAATCTAAATATGCCTGGGTTTTTAGCATTTTCTTGCTGAAGTTTGCCTGGATTCTTGTTCTCATAAACTCTGAGGTTTTAAAATTAAGCGCAGAAGAGCATCTCGGCAGAAATAGAAAGCTCACTCTATTTTGTCTTATTTGTTCACAGCATGTGTGCATATGTGTGTGTGTTTTATGCCCCCAGGGCTGGTGTAACCATCAGGCAGACTAGTTGATTGCTTAGGGAGACATCTTTTGGCCACAGTCATAGCAAAGCAATAGGTCCTGATGACCAAACTCAAAAGAAGCATCACTGCTTTTAAATCATTCCAGGCTTGATAGTCAAAGCAATACACATGGTTAACAGAGCGCTAACTGCGTTAATTGTGATGAATGGGATATTCAGCGGCAATAACACAGTTAGATACAAGGATTTGGAGCAGTGGTTCTCAGGGTACAGTAATTTCATAGCTCCCTATTGGCTGAGGCAAGTGTGGTTCCCTCCTCTTCTGGAACCTTTCAAAAGAAGACCCCAAAATTGGGGTATTCTCCAGTACCGATCCTGCAGGCTCAGGAGAAGCTGTTTGTATCATAACGTAAAGTCCCTTTCACTCACAGCTTGGATGCTGAGTGGATAATCATGGCTTCCATGAATCTGCCTGACAGCATATCACAGGTCATCCCGGCTTTCAGGAAAGGTTCAACTAGAAGTTATGATAAATTTAAGTGGAAGAGGTTTGCTGTTTGATGAAAATGCCCTTGATCCTTTTACCTGTCCCACACAAAAACTGCTTGAATCCCTTTTATATTTTTCAGAGTCCGGTTTAAAAACCAACTCCATTGGGGTTCACTTTTGTGAAACTGTGCACATCTCCAGCATGTAAAAGTTGAACCCATCTCTGTATAGACTCTAGTTGTTAGCTTTATCTGGGGCCTGCTTCTATTGAAGCCTCCCTCAAGCCATCTTCAGAGTCTCTCGGCTGATGAAAACTCCATATGGGCCACTAGATTCCTGTGATCTGAAGTGCCTGACCTGGAATGTCTTGTTTTTGTTGGCGGTAACTTCAACTTGTAGAGTTAGTGAGCCCAGGCCCCATTGAATGATCCACTCTACACCATGGTTCTGGGCACTTCAAGCCGTCTAAGTGTACATTTTAGAAAGTTAATTATACATTTGTTTTAATACTCTGGCCCTAACCCTGGTTGAGTATGGACCTCCCTTTATGGTTACAGCTACAGATTGTCCAGAATGTAGCAGTCAAAGTTATTTTGGGTAAACCATAGTCACCTACTATCCCATGGCTGAACCAGTTACCTTGGCTGCCCATTCGACAGAGGTCTCACTGCAAGATTTTGACCCTCAGTTTGAGCTTTACATTTATTGTTTATTGTTTATTGTTTATTTCACATTTAATATACCGCCTCCCACAACATCGAGGCGGTTTACAATATAAAATCAATAGTGAGAAAGATAAAAGTTACAATATATGATAGAAGAAGAGAGAAAGAGGAGCAGAATAGATATCCAGATTGCAACCAAAAAAGACAGAGGAAAGGAGAGTTAGAAGGGAAAAGCTAGAGAGAAGTGAGTTTTGAGAAGGGAGCGGAATTTGGGATAGGATTCTTCTGTACGGAGGTTGGTGGGGAGAGAGTTCCAGAGAGAGGGTGCTAAATAATAAAAGGCTGATTTCCTGGTGGATTGCAGATGAGCTTTGGAGGGTGCTGGAAGATGAAGACGGTTGATGTGTATGGATCAAAGACTGCGTGAAGGGGTATGATAAGTCAGTAGATCCGAAAGATAAGCAGGTGTTGAGTGATAGATGGCTTTGTGAGTTAGGGTGAGAACTTTGAAAGATATCCTGTAGTCGAGTGGTAACCAATGGAGGTGATATAGCAGAGGGGTGACATGGTCGCGGGGGGAGGCGTGGAGGATCATGCGAGCAGCTGTGTTTTGTATCAATTGAAGACGATGTTTTTGATTTTGGGGGAGACCGGCGAAGATAGTGTTGCAGAAATCTAATCTGGTAATAACTAAAGAGAGAAGAAGAGTGGTAAGGGCTTGAGTGGACAGAAAGGGACGAACAGCACGGATTTTTCGGAGACATAGAAACGAACACCGAGAAATGTGGGAGATATGATCATGAAAACTGAGAGCACTGTCAAGGAAGACTCCAAGGTAGCGAAGCTTGGGAACTACAGTTATGGTAGAGCCTGCAAGTGATGGAGCAAGTGAGGGTGTAGAGAGAAACTTTTTCCAATATGAACCACAGCCATCATTTGTGATCCTGTTACACTGCTTTATTAGCAAATCCTCCCACCTTCCAAACAATAAAGAACTCCTCAATGAGAGCAAGAGTGTTTGTTTTTTCTTTTTAATATATAACTTAAAAAATGTTTTACCGCTGGGGGAGGCGGGAGGGGGGCTGAATGGAGGAGGTGCAGGACAGGCACAACCGGAAGGATGGCAAGGAGGGAGAGAGATGGAAGGGGGGGAGGGGGAGGGGGGCGGGGGAGGCAGAGGGAGGGGAGGTGGGGGGAGGGGAAAGGACACAGTATGGGGGTGGGGGGAGTGATAAGGGGCTAGGTGACTGATGCTGCGAGTGGGAACGATTAATGTGCGGGGTTTGAACTCGCCCACAAAGAGGAGATTATTGTACCGGGAGGCGGAGAAGAATGATTGGGATGTGGTTTTAGTACAAGAGACGCATTTGCGTCGTAGAGATGTGGGTCTGATGAGGAATATTTCTCATGTAGTCGGACGGGGGGAAAGAAGAGGGGGTAGCGGTGTTGATAAAGGGGTCCAGGTGGAAAGAAGCTTTGAGGATGGTGAAGGCCGGGTGGTGGGGGTGGTTGGGAGCTGGGGGGGGGAGGGGATAGTTCTGGTGTCCGCTTATGGGCCGAATGGAGAGCAAGTGAGCTTTTGGCAGAAGTTGAGAAGGTTGTTGGAGCAGCAGGGGGGGGGGGGGGAGAGGGTGGTGGGAGGGGATTTTAATGTAGTTTTGGAGCATACGATGGATAGGGCATCGGGGCAGGGGGAGGGGAGGGGGAGAAATAGTAAGGCCTTGCAGAGGTTGATGAAATGTCTGAATCTGGTGGATGCATGGAGAGTGCCTCATCCCCAGAAGCGGGAATATACTTACTACTCAGTACCCCACAATAGTTGGAGCAGGATCGACATGGTGCTTGTGGATCAGGAATGGATGTTGGGGGTGAGGGAGGGGGGATTATTCCGATTGCATGGTCAGATCACAGGGCGGTAGAGGTGAGGTTAAATGGGAGGGGTCGAGGGGGGTTGAGGTTTTGGCGGTTAAATGAGGGTTTGTTGAAGTGCCCCGAGGTGGTGAGAGATATTCAAGAGGGGATCAAAGAATATCTATCCGTGAACGATAATGGAGAGGTTCAGGTGGCAATGGTGTGGGAGGGGTTGAAGGCAGTAATCAGGGGGAAGTTTATACGGTGGGGTGCGCGAAAGGAAAGGGAGCGGTATGAAAAGGAGAGGGCATTGGGGAGAAGGTTGCAAGAAGCCGAGGAGGTTTATCGGAGGTCTGGGAGGGGAGGGGATAGAGATGTGATGGAGAGGATACGGGGGGAGTTGCAGGGGCTGCAGGTGGAGAGGGTGGCGTTTAAGTTGACTTGGGTAAAACAGCGGTACTACGAGTTTGGTAATAGGGCAGGGAAGATGCTGGTGCGGCGATTGCGGAAATGCACGGTGGCTTCTAGGATATATCAAATTAAGGGGAAATGGGGGGAGGTTTATTTTTGGGAAGGGGAGATACGGGAGAGATTTCAGCAGTTTTACCGGGAACTTTATTCAGAGGATGGAAGGGTGGAAGGGGAGCACATAGATCGGTACCTAGAGAAGATTGAGCTCCCTAAATTACCGGAGGAAGCTCAGGAGGAGCTGGAAGCCCCGATTGTTAAAGAGGAAGTGGAGCGGGCCATCCAGGGGATGCCCAGCGGGAAGGCCCCGGGGTTAGACGGGCTGCCGAGTGTGTTTTATCGCATATTCAAGGAGGTAGAAACATAGAAATATGACGACAGAAAAAGACCACATGGCCCATCTAGTCTGTCCTTCCATAACAACTACAACAGTCCCCTTTTTACCTTTAGAGATCCTCTGTGTTGGTCCCATGCTTTTTTGAATTCAGTTACTGTCCTCATCTCTACCACCTCCACTGGGAGACTATTCCACGGATCCACTACTCTTTCCATAAAGAAATATTTCCGCATATCACTCCTGAATCTATCTCCCTTCACCCTCATCCCATGTCCCCTCGTAGCAGAACTTGCTTTCAATTGAAAGAGGCTCTCTCCCTGAACATTTACGAGTATGCCACGGAGGTATTTAAACATCTCAATCATATCACCTCTATCCCGCCTTTCCTCTAAGGTGTACAGCCCTAGTCCTAATACTGAACCACACCATCTGGTGATCACTGGATGCAAAATGATCTCCCACTACAACATCAGAAACACTTTCACCATTGGTAAGCACCAAGTCCAGTATGGCCCCTTCACGTGTGGGGTCTGTTACCAATTGCCTGAATAGTTCTCCCTGTAGAGAATCCAGGATCTCCTTACTTCTAGATGATACTGCAGCAGGAATGTGCCAATCAACATCTGGCATATTGAAATCTCCTATCATTAGCACTTCCCATTTCCTAGCAATGCTGCACATGTCTTCAATTAACTCTCTGTCCATCTCTTCCTCTTGTGAGGGAGGTCTGTATATCACACCAATGTAAATGGATTTTTCTTTCCCTCTTTCTAGTTTAACCCACAATGCCTCCCCTCTCCCTTTTAAGCTCTGTAATTCCAAAGCTTTAATAGTAGTTTTTACATATAGTGCCACTCCTCCTCCCCTACTTCCTACCCTGTCCTTTCTGAATAAAGTATAGCCAGGTATAGTTACATCCCAATCATGGTTTTCTGTGAACCATGTTTCTGTAACTGCCACTAAATCCAAGTCAGCCACTCCCACCAAAGCTTCAACATCAGGGATCTTATTTCCCATGCTACGGGCATTTATACACTGCTTTCCATATGTTACCCCTGTTACCCATTTCCATAAAGTTATTTAATGTATCACCTACCTGGGGGCTTTCACTTACCTGGGGGCTTTCTTCACCCATCCCCAACGAATCTAGTTTAAAGCCCTCTTCAGTAGATTAGCCAGTCTACTACTGAAGGTAGGGGAGGTGTTGTGTCGGGTGCTTAACGGGATGTTGGGAGAGGGGGGGGGGGAACTGCAAGCGGGGATGCTGACAGCTGGGATCACGGTGTTGCCGAAAGGGGGACGAGATCCGTTGGAATGTGGCTCATACCGGCCCATTTCTTTTTTAAATATTGATGTCAAGGTTCTGGCTAAGGTGCTGGCGGGGAGACTGGGGCCTTGGTTGCCAAAGGTGATAAAGGATGATCAGATGGGGTTTATCCCGGGTCGACAGGCAGTGGATAATATAAAGAGGGCAGTGGGGGTGATATGGGAAGCGCGGCGGGGGCCAGAAGAGTTCCTTTTAATGTCAGTTGACGCCGAGAAGGCCCTGTTCAATGTAATTTCAGTTTGTTCAATGTAAACCGCACTGATGCAGAATAGCGCGGTATATAAGAGAATGTAAATAAATAAAATTTGATAGGGTAAACTAGGCTTTTTTGTTGGGTGTGATGAGGAAAATGGGGGTGGGGGAGAATTTGGAGAAATGGATTCGGGGGTTATATAACGGACCAAGAGCGAGGGTGAAAGTCAGTGGTTGTTGTTCGAGGGATTTTAGTCTGGGGAGGGGGACGAGGCAGGGGTGCCCTTTATCACCGTTGCTATTCGCAATGAGTGTGGAGCCTTTAGCGGAGGTGATCCGTGCAAATTAGAGGATTAGAGGACTGGAGAGGGGGGGGGGGGGTTCATCATAAAATCTCTCTTTATGCGGACGATATTTTGCTGTATCTTGACCAGCCGGAGGGATCTCTACCGGAGGTAATGGAGGTTTTGAAGAATTTTGGGCAGGTCTCGGGATTTAAAATGAATGTCGACAAGACGGAGGTGATGCGGGTCAGAGTGTCGCCGAGGGTGGAGGGGCTGCTGCGGGGTATGTACCCGTTGAGGTGGGTTAATCATACACTGCACTATTTGGGGGTTCAGCTGCTGGTTAAGTATGGGGATATGTATCGCCATAATTATCCGGGGGGTGGTGCGGGAGTTGGAGCGGGATCTGGAGGGGTGGATGAAGCAAGAGGTATCATGGTTAGGCTGAATGGCAGGGGTCAAAATGAATGTGTTACCGCAGTTGTTGTATTTATTCCAAGCTTTACCGGTGCAAGTACCAGAGGAGGTGCTGCGGAGAGTGCAAAGGAAGGTATTTCAGTACATTTGGAATAGGAGGCCACCGTGGCATGCGAGGGAAGTGTTGTATGCTCCGAAGATGGAGGGGGGGTTGGGGGTGCCTAATATTAAGGATTACTACCGAGCGGCGCAAATACGGCATGTAATGGATTGGAGGAGGAGAAGGGACCCGAAGCCATGGGTGCAATTAGAGCGTATGCTGGTAAAGGGGGGTAGATTAGATGCTTGGTTGTGGGCGGGGGGAAAGAACCGTAAGGCATTGGGAGAGGGGTCGCCGGCAATGCAGCAGGTAGCAGGGGTGTGGGATGCAGTTCGGGGCCGAGGGGATAGTGGGAAGAGGGGTCAATTCTCAGTAATGATGCCACGGAGGGGGTGGAAACCATTTACCCCAGGGTGGGAAGAGGGAAGGTTTGATATATGGACGGGGGTTAGAGTGTTTCTACCAATTATTGGATGAGGGGGAGATGTGGCCTTTCGGGGAGGTTAGAGAAGAGTATGGGCTTGAAGAGCAGGATAGGTTTGCCTATCTCCAGGTGAGATCTTTTTTGCAGGGGGGTGGGGGGCTGGGAGGGGAGAATGGGGGAGGTGTCGGAGTTAGAGGCCCTTTGGTATGGGAAGTTTGGGTCGAAGGGGATGGTATCCAGGTTGTATAAGGCAGTGAGGGAGGGTGTAGGAGGGGAGGTTTCATTATATGGCAGAGTGGGAGCGGGATCTGGGGGGGACCGCTGACACAGGTGGAATGGAAAAAGATTTGGGATAGGGTAAGGGGATTGCCTTGGGCGAGTAGCATACGGGAAAATTGGTATAAGATATTATTCCGGTGGTATTATAAGCCGGAGCGGTTGCACAGGATATTTCCGGGGGTGGCGGCGGGTTGTTGGGGGGAGTGTGGGGAGGTGGGATCCTTTTGGCATATTTGGTGGGGATGCAGCAAGGTACAAAGTTATTGGGGGCGGGTGGTGAGTTGGATCCAACGGTATTTGGGGGTGGAGGTGAGGAAGGACCCAGGGGTTTGCTTACTTTCATGGTGGGGGGCTGGGCACCAGGAGGGGGGGACCATGGTACGAGCGTGCCTGAGTGCGGCGAGGTGTGAATTGGCAGCAGCGTGGAAGCGGGTGGAGGTACCTAAGATGGGTGAGTTCGAGGGGAGGCTAAGACATGTTTTAATGGAAAAGTTGACAGCGGCTAGGCGGGAGCGATTGGAGAGATTTATGGGTAAGTGTGGAGGTCTGTGGCGTGTCCTTGGGGAAGGGAGGGAGGGGGAGTGGGAGGGGGGGATATCCTAAAAATATGGGAATGCTGGGTTGTTTGGCTTGGTGGGTCTCTGTAGTGGGATGTTGGGTTTAAGGGTGGGGTTGGAGGTGGAAGTGTATAATTCTGTGGGAAGGGGTGAACTGATGTTGTGACGTGTTTAATGTTGTTCTAAATTCCTACAAAAATAAAAATACAAAAATATATATATATCGATCAAAAGACACTTGAGGTTGGGAAAAATGTATATATTAGGACCATCAAATAAACTTGCAGTGAGCAGAAAAAAAGAATGTTTTACAAAGAAAGCAAACACAAATGATTTAGGGGCTCTTTCATTAAGTGCCACTAAGCAGTCAGTGTGCATGTAAGCATGCGGTAACTAGCCGCGGTGAACGCTGACATGCGAGTGTGCCGGTTACCGGCTGCCAAAGCACACGTTAAGTGGCACTCGTGGGCGGGTTAGGAGTGGAGTGTGGGCATGGAGAGCACCTCAGCATGGTTGCACCTACCGAAACATCTATGAGTATTGTTAGTTGCGCTTGCATTAATTGTGCTGCACGTTAGCAAATGCAGTTGTGCGTTAACTGCCGGGAACGTGTTGATCATGCCACAGGCAGTTACCAGGGAGGCTTTGCACTTAACATGCATCACAAACTCACGTTAAGTGCACAGCCTGACCAGGATTTAATAAAAGGGCCCTAAGTCATTGTAGGGAAAGAATAAGATACTCCTAAATCCTCAGCCAAAAGGTCACTAGTGTGTTCTTGAACCGGATGGAGGGCGTTTGGCAACAGAATAAACCGGAGGCTGGCCACCATGACTGCTGGCGATCATATGTTGCAGTGACCAAATTTGGAACTCATAATTATCACACTTTGGCTTGACTGTTCCATTAAGAAACTGATAATTTATATTTTGTCATTGCAAACTTCCTACTTAGAAAAACAAAACAAGAAGAACTTTAAAAGCGAAATCATTGGAAAGCCAGCACCCTTTGCCCCATTTGGCAGTAGTAAGTCTGTTTTGAGGATCTGAACAACATCCGGTGGTTTGTCCAGTGGCAATGGGAGGAGGAGGAACAGCAAATACTAAAGAGTGGGGTCCGGCAAAGTGAGACCAGAGATTCCCCAGTCCACTTTAATGGTTTGGGTAATCCGCTGCTTCCCCTGGGATAAGCAGCAAGGAATCCGTCTACCTTTTGGGAACTGCCAGGTACTTGTGACCTACATTGCTCACTGCTGGAAACAAGTTACTGGGCTTGATGGAACTCTTTGGTCTGACCCAGCCTGGCATATCTTATGTTCTTATGCACATAAACAGGAATCCACTAGTCGCTAGCAAGTTAGATTATTGTAGCGTTCTCCTTCAAGGCCTAACATCATCCACCTTACAGCGACTGCAGTTCAAAATACTGTGATCAAACGTATTCATTGTGCTAAAAAATTGGACTATATTGCACCTCGTATCGGGAGCATTGGTTACCAGTTTCATACTGAATCAGATTTACGTTTCTGACACTGATTCATTAAGGTTTACTGTACCAGACTTCAGTGCTTCTTGCAGATTTAACGTTTCCATATGCCTCTTATGCCTCTACTTGAACTTTGTGTTCCTTATAGCAAAACTTGTTAATGATCCCTACTTGTACAAAACTTTGACGCAAGACTGCTAGGTATGTTACATTTGCAGTTAATGCATCTTGGCCTTGTGCACCGATTGGAGTCATCCCACCGTAAATTCAGGGCTAACCTGAAAAACCCCTCGACTTTATTCTTGCCTTTCTCAAGTTGACTTACAACCTTACGATGGTCAGGTGCTGGGATCTTTTCAGTTGACAGAGAGCTCTTTGGATCATGGGAGAAGGAAATTTGGAGCGGGCATGGAGCCATTCACTCACTCATTAATTTTTGTTTGTGGTCTTTTTTTTACTGTGTATTTTTTGCCTTTCTTTCAATATATATAATTTTAACATTGTAAATGGCTTGATTTGTTTTAGGTTTAAGATATATCAAATAGATTGAACTGGAATGGAATGGAAGGAGAGATGAAATTCTTAAAGTAATACGTGGGGAAAAAGTAGGTTTATTGTAAAAACAGTTTGTGCACAGGCGATCTACAGCTTAAGATGTTACTGTTCTTCGTGTTTCAGGTAAAAAGTGGCACAAACGCCACTTGACATACCGGCTAGTGAATTGGCCCTGGTACCTGCCTGAGCAACAGATGAGGATGGCGGTGAAGATGGCCTTCCAGCTCTGGAGCAATGTGTCCTCTCTGGTCTTCCTGGAGGTGTTGGAGGGCCCTGCAGATATCCGGTTAGCCTTCTTTCATGGCGACCACAACGACGGACTCAGCAATGCCTTTGATGGGCCAGGTGCTAATTGCTTTCTCCTTGTAAGCTTCTGATTTACAATGTGATACTCAGGAAGGAAGGAAACCGAGTTGGATTTAATTATTCATCAAGCTCAAAGCGAGTAACATTCAAGTAAGGTTTTGTAGGTCCATCTCCTGGGCAGTGGAGGGTGATATGATTTGCCCAATGCCACAAAGTGAACTGGTATTCAAACCTTGATCTTTTTGGTTTCCAGTCTGTTGCTCTAACCACTAAGCTATTCTGCTCATTCACATGTTGCCCAGTTCTCCCTCTCTTGGCAAGAGCCACCACCCTTCTAAGAAAATCCACACACTCCGAAACAACACATTAATCAAAAAGGGCATCACCCTCCTGATCGTATATTTCACTCCCCCTCCCCCATTTCACAACATCAGGCCTCTTCCAAATCATGGATTTTAAGGAGACGGTCTTCTTAATGGAGGTCTACTGCCTACTCGGGCTTCAACGCAGCAAAACACTGTGGTTATCTTACTGCGCACAACTTTCTAACACAAAGCAGTAAATGAATGGCATGCAAATTACCACTGCATTAAAAAGTGTGTGCTGTCAGAAAAAGTGTTCACACCGGAGCAGTAAGATGCAAATGACTGCTGCTATGAGAGTAGATATCTCCCTTCTTGTCAGTGCATGTATGCACAGAGAGAGGTGGATTTAAAAAACAAATCCACAGGCCTGATTCCAAGACCGTATCAAGCTAGAAATGCACCCTTTGTGACTAACGAATCTGGCCCCCCTCCCCACCCAGCTATGTGCAGTAGCGCACTCTTTTTGAGCTTTCTAGAAGCCCAGTGATGATATAAGCGCCCCTTCCATACCTGCCCCCTATGCAGCCATACTGCTCACACAACCCTTGGTACGGCCTGCCTGATCTTCTCCTACCCAGTTTACCCCCTAGAACCCCAGAGAAATCACATTGGTGGCACTTGAGTCCATGGGCCTCCCCTTACATACTCCTGACACCCTCTCCCACACCTTCACCACTGGGAGGCAGGAGCGATGGCCACACGCTGATGCCTCCATACTGCCATTTTGAAAAATGGCAGCACCCGACCCAATGTGGGGTCAACCTGCAAATAAGGCAATTGCCTTATTTGGCAGGCTGATCCCACGCAATGCATTTTGATGCAGCACTTGGAGTCAGGCCCCACCATTTTTCAAGATGGTGCTGTGGAGAAGCATGTAGGCATCGCTCCCACCTCCCAGTGTTGGAGGTGTGTGGGGGGGATTGGAGGGTATGGGATGGTACGAGGGGATTCAGATTATGGAAGAGGGTCCATGGACCACTAATGTGATTTTTTTTTTCAGGGGGGGACAAAGGGGAGGATTGTAGAGTGCCACAGAGTATTGGGGATCGGGGGTCAGGGTACCTCAGATGACCCTACACCAGCCCTGATCTGCTATAAAGATTCAGTGTTAATGGAATAGTAAAAAGCTGTGTTAAGTTTCATTGCAGTTTTTAAACATTTGGTCATTTGCATGCAGTTTGTATGCCCACTGCATTATCCTTTACCTCAATGGTTTTGCCCCCAAATTTTCCTTTGCTAGAAGTCTTTCTGCATCAGGAGTAAGAATAGCATAGTGCGGTTTTGTGCATTGACCCCCTCGGACTGTAATCAGATGGGCTGTATAAGGCAGTAGTAGCCTAATGTTTGATCAGACTAAACATCATTTCTGTTTCCATGGTTAATGTGAAATGCTAATGCGCAGTTCAGAGAGTCTTGGTGTACGAGTGATGTTTTCCTTCCCTATGGCAGCCTTTTACTTTTCAGCATCTCATTATTTATGCTAAAGTACATTGCGTCGCAGGCAGGCACAGTAGTAAAATAAGCTAAAGGCAGCTAAGATAATGGGTTGCCCTAACATACAGTACATCAGTCGTGACATGGTAGCAGCAGTGCGTCAAGGAAGCAGTTCTGATTCCTGCAGACCACTTGGCCAATGCTGGTAGCCCCTAAACAGCTTGCGCATTTTGGGGATAATTTGAAAATTTATTTCTGTGTGTAAGCAGTGTTTTACGTGCAGAAACCACTGCAGAATTCAAATAATATACCTTTAATAGACAGCACAGTAGAACATTTATATAACATAGAGGACACTCGCAATGTTAGCACAGTCCAATGAAACATCTTGCTAGGCAGTAGAGAGGATATACAGACAGACAAGATGGGTTATGTCTAAAGCATAGGGATAAATAAAAATGGGTAACTAGATTGAAGGTCAGTTATACATACAAATGAATAAGAAAGGTGATCTTGGTTTCAGGGGATGCAGCGAGCCAGTCTTGAAGTAGTTCGAGTGAATGGAAAGCCTGTTGTCGCAGCCGTTAAAGGCTTGGGAGAAGAGCCAGGCTTTCACCTGTTTCCTGAAGTAGAATATTCCTGGTATACAGATAGGCGCTAGCAGACAGTGTTTTCCATTTAGATTCAGCGCTGCTAGCTATCTGTAGAGTGGCACTGAATATATGTGTATTTTTTTAACACTGCAGCCAATGTTTAAAGAAAACATGCGCATATTTATGATAGTTCTGTTTTATTTCATTCTGTCGAGGAAAGGGGATGTAAAGTGGTTTACATCCAATATAGTGCATGCAGCATATAAAATGTTAATAAGATGGAGTCCCTAATTCAGACCCATTATGTCCCTATTCTCTCTATGTATAATATACTGTATCTTTCCATGAATAAAAGAAATTCCACATCATATTAATGACTCTCTTTCACTTCCAAAAAAAAAGCCAATAGAACTTGTTAAAATACATCATAAAAATACAATAAACTGTCTCCAGGAACCCGTGCAAAATTGCTTTTCTAATGCTCATTTGCCTCCAGGCTAATCCGTGAATATGGATTCAGTTGCTCACCTTTCCAAACCTATGCTCAAAGAGAAAGTTGGGCAGACTCGATGGTCCTTACTGTCCTTATCTGCCGCAATAGTTTAATCTCCAGGAACAAGCAGGAATGTAGTCTTCACATATGGGTATCGTCGGTACCGACGAAGCCTGCACGGGAACGCTCCCCAGCGTCCAATTAGAAAGCTTTTGGGAGCATCCCACAGCGCCTGCGTGCTGCCTTCCTGCCTTTCCCAACTGCCTCTCTCCAGTTCTTCATTTTCCGCGGAGCCAGCAGGTCGTTGTTCCTGTCACCGCAGAAAATCTTTCCTTATTGCCCTTCTTTTTTGTGGTCGCGTCTGCCTTCCTCGACACTTTACCGGTACCTCCGGTTCTTCTTTCTTTCTTTTCTTTTAAAAAAAAAATATATATACTTAGTATTTTTTTTCCAGGTGCATGCGCCATTTTGGGCCTAGGCCCAAAATTCCTCCACAATGGAAAAACCCGCTTCGGGTTTCAAAAAGTGCACCAAGTGTGGCGGTACCATCTCCGTCACCGACACCCATGAGTGGTGTCTTAAATGTTTAGGTCCTGACCACTCCATCACGGAATGTATGGTCTGTGCCATGATGTCCAAAAAAGGTCGGCAGAACCGAGCTGCTAAGCTCAGTACCCTGTTTCCCTCTGATGCAGCCTCGGTGGCATCGACGTCTTCCAGGGCTTCCTCTTCCTCCCGTGGTTCTCAGGTAACTAAACACAAGTCTAGCCGGTCCTCAAACGGTAGATCTCCTTCTAAGCATCGAGATGCCTCTGGCGTTGCCCTTGAGGATTGTGCACCGGCAAAATTGCCCCGGCGGGAGGCTTCGGCTTCCAAAGCATTATCGGGGCTCCAGGACGTTCTCGAGGCCTCAACCTCGGCAGAACTACTGGTGCCATGCTCTGGGGTACCGGCTGTTTTCTCCGGTACCAACATCCAGGCATCGGCAGCGTTGATAGACCAGAGGTTCCTGGCTATTGAAAGCAGTCTGGTGGCTCTCCTTGCGGCATCGACACCCTCGGAACCACATCAGACAGTTCAACCGGCACCGACTCCGGCATCGGTACCGGTACCGACGGCATCGACATCGGTGTCCGCATTGCCGGCACCCAGTCATGCGATGCCCTCCGGTACCGATACCCCCTGGTACCGACTTCGGTCGGTATGGGTATCGGGCTCTTCAAGAGCATCTGGACAGAAGGTACTTCGAGTCCTCGGAGGAATCTGAGGATTCTGACAGTTCTGTCGGTACGGGAATACTTCTCCCAGAGGAGCCTTCCTCCCCCAAACGCATGATGTCTCCTCCAGAGGATATGTCCTTTCAGGACTTCATCAGGGAGGTGGCTCGAGGTCTGTCCATTACTGTGGCTCCTGAAACAGAGCCCAGAGCAAAGGAGTTGGAAATTTTACAATATCCCAAAGCTCATAAAGAGGCAGCTACTCGACCCATCCATGAGATCTTGCATGATTTCATGCTAAGAATGTGGGAGACGCCTCTTACCACCTCTCCTCACTCTCGTAGACTGGATACTATGTATCGAGTCCCTCCTTGTCCTGGTTTCCAGAAGACTCAGCTTCCTCACCACTCTATTGTAGTGGAAAGAGCTATGAGAAGGATCAGGAGTGCAAAGAGACATGCCTCTAATCCTCCAGGACGTGAGTGCAGAACTTTGGATGCTTTTGGACGTTGTACTTTCCAAGCTTCCATGCTTTCTGCCAGGATCGGTTCCTATATTTTATATATGGGAATGTTCCTGAAGGAAATCACAGGAGATTTAGAGGTTTTGAGCCCTCTTCTTCCTGAGGATAGAAGGCAGGATTTTCTCACATTGGTCAAACATGCCCAGGATGTTTCTAAATTTGTCAACCGTGCAGCTTATGACTGTTTTGAGTGCATAAGCAGAACCTCTGCCATTGCCATAGGTGCAAGTAGAATTGCCTGGCTCCAGGCATCTGATTTGGAGCTCTGGGTACAAGACAAACTGGGCAATATTCCTTGTACTGGTGAGAACCTGTTTGGCAAAGATTGGCAAGAAAAAGCCAATGAGTTGGATGCTGACAACTCCACCTTGGATAGATTATCCAAGGCCACAGCTGATCCTGCAAAAAAGAAATCTTTCAAAAAACCATTCTTTTCCAAAAAGAAAAGGTTTTATCCTGCTTATTCCCAGCAGGGACGCTCTGCAGGTCAACCTGTCCGGAAAAGTCAGCAACCACCCAAACAAAGGAAAGCAAAGACTGATAAGCCTCAACCGTCTCAGCAGTCTCAGCCTCCACAAGGCCTTTGACTTTCATCTAGAGAACTTAGCCTTCCTGGCTCTCAATGGACCAGAGCCTTCCACCATTCCAGGAAGGTTGTGTCACTTTGCCCCCAGGTGGGGGCAGATAACAGCAGATCATTGGACACTCTCCATCATAAAAGAGGGATACAAGCTCCATTTTTCGAGCATGCCCCCTCCCACAATGGTAAGACAGTTCAATTCTCAGACCTCTCTTATCAACCTATTAGATCAAGAGGTCACTATGCTGAAGTACCCATTCCTCAACAGGGTACAGGGTTTTACTCCCCCTATTTCCTTATCCCAAAGAAAACAGGAGGACAGAGACCTATTTTAGACCTCAGAGAATTGAACAAATTCCTGTTCAAGGAGAAATTCAGGATGGTTTCTCTAGGAACTCTGCTACCATACCTTCAGAGTCAGGATTGGCTATGTTCTCTAGATCTCAAGGATGCGTACACTCATGTTCTTATCCATCCATCTCACAGAAAGTTCCTTTGGTTCCTTTTTCAGGGAAAGCACTACCAATGCAGGGTGCTTCCTTTTGGCCTGGCCTTTGCACCAAGGGTGTTTACAAAATGCATGGCTGTGGTAGCAGCATTTCTTTGCACTCTAGGAATATTCGTCTTCCCTTACTTAGACGATTGGCTCATTCGAGCCCCATCAGAGTCAGAGGCCAGGATTTCTCTGTCTTGCACAATGCATAGACTTCAGTATTTGGGTCTAGTCATAAACATCCCAAAGTCCAGTCTAACCCCAGTCAGGCTTTAGAGTTCATAGGAGCTTGGCTGGATACAAGGAAAGCAAGGCCTATCTTCCTCAGACCCGTTGCCTTCGCATGGTGCAGTTAGCTTCTCAAGCAGTGCTAAAGCCTCATCTCACTGCTCGGGAGATGTTACAACTGCTAGGCCACATGGCATCTACCGTGCATGTGGTTTCCTATGCTCTCCTCCATATGAGAGCAGCCCAGTGCACTTGGACTCCACAGGAAACTCATCTACAATCAATCTCTTAGAGCTCAGAGCAATCTTCCTTGCTCTTCGAGTGTTCCACACCCTATTCAGCTGCAAAACAGTCCTTATTCACACGGACAACCAAGTAGGCATGTTCTACGTGAACAAGCAGGGAGGAGCAGGCTCTCTGTCTCTTTGCAACAAAGCTTTGTGACTATGGGCCCTCGCCAGAGAGCATCAGATTCATCTCCTGGCAGTGTATCTTCCAGGCATACAAAACTCTTGGGCAGACAGACTCGGTCGAGTTCTGCTTCCACACGAATGGTCTCTACATGTAGACCAGGTGACCAAGATTTTTCAAATTTGGGGAATCCCGGACATAGACCTCTTTGCAAGTCCGTTGAATGCCAAACTTTCCTGGTTCTGTTCCAGAATCCCGGCTCAGGGCTCTCAGGCCAAGGATGCTTTCCTCCTTCACTGCGGCCAAGACTTCCTTTATGCCTTTCCACCCATTCCCCTAATTCCCAGGACCCTATTCAAGCTTCAGAGAGACAGAGGCCGTATGATTCTCATAGCTCCACATTGGCCTCGGCAAGTGTGGTACCCTCTGCTTCTACATCTCTCTCAAGCTCCCTCCCTGGAGTTAGGGTCTGCTCCAGATCTCATATCTCAGGAGGACGGAATGTTATGGCATCCCAATCCCCAGTCTCTGCATCTCAGGGCTTGGTTGCTGAAGGCCTAGATCTCTATGATCTTAACCTCCCTCAGCAAGTAAAGGATATCCTTTATGCTTCCAGGAAGCCTTCCACAAGACGCTCTTATGCTTTCAAGTGGAAAAGGTTTACCATATGGTGTTCGCAGAAGGGTCTTAACCCCCTTGCGGTACCTCTGGAATCATTACTGGAGTATCTCCTTCATTTATCCAATGCAGGACTTAAGACTAACTCAGTGAAAGTCCATTTGAGTGCTATTGCAACTTCCTTCAAGCCTCTAAATGGACAACCTATTTCCTCCCATCCTCTTATAGCAAGATTTATGAGAGGCCTTCTGCTAACTAAGCCTCCCATTAGGCCACCACCGGTGGCATGGGACTTAAACTTGGTTCTTGGTCAGCTCATGAAGCCACCTTTTGAACCCTTAGCTACTACCTCCTTGAAATTCCTTTCTTGGAAGGTTATCTTTCTCATTGCAATTACATCAGCACGTCGCATCAGTGAGTTGCAAGCACTAGTGGCTGATCCACTTTATACAAGGTTCCATGATGACAAGGTAGTCCTTAGGACTCATCCACACTTTATGCCAAAGGTGGTCTCGCCTTTTCATCTAAACCAAGTGGTCTACCTACCTGTGTTCTTTCCAAGGCCTCATGCATCAAATGCAGAAAGGAATCTTCATACTTTGGACTGTAAAAGAGCTTTAGCCTTTTACTTGCAAAGAACACAGCAACATAGAAAGTCCTCTCATCTCTTTGTTGCTTTTGATCCTTCTCATTTGGGACTTCCAGTCTCCAAGAGAACACTGTCAAACTGGATTGCTCAGTGTATTTCCTTTGCCTATCAGAGTAAGAATCTTCCTCTGGAGGGCCATGTCACAGCTCACAATGTGAGAGCCATGGCAGCTTCAATGGCTCATCTATACTCTGTGTCTATCGACGACATCTGTCGAGCAGCCACCTGGGCCTCCGTTCATACCTTCACAGCCCATTACTGCTTGGATAAGGACTCCCGCTGGGATGCCTTGTTTGGTCGGGCTGTTCTCCAACACCTGTTCCATACCTAATCAACTCCTACCCACGATCCATGTGGGGAAGTGGAGCCCTTTCTCAGGGACACACAACTTCTGGGGTTTCTCCCTGGCATCTAAAGCTAGGGAGTCCCCATATGTGAAGACTGCATTCCTGCTTGTTCCTGGAGATAGCATAGTTACTCACCTGTAACAGGTGATCTCCGGGAACAGCAGGAATTTAGTCTTCACAACCCACCCACCTCCCCTAGGAGTTGTATATCTCTTTCTCTTTCCCTCTCTCTCTCTTTGTCTCAGCTTTAAAACTCAACTGGAGAGAGGCAGTTGGGAAAGGCAGGAAGGCAGTACGCAGGCGCTGTGGGATGCTCCCAAAAGCTTTCTAACTGGACGCTGGGGAGCGTTCCCGCGCAGGCTCCGTCGGTACCGACGATACCCATATGTGAAGACTAAATTCCTGCTGTTCCCAGAGATCACCTGTTACAGGTGAGTAACTATACTTTTCTGTTTCTTATTTTTAAATAGCGCTTCCATATCGTCCTGCTAGACCAGTCCAGACAAGTGGGTTTGGTTCTCTTACCAGCAGTTTGGTGGAGACAAAGAACCCCGCTTTCAATGACATCACTCCCATTCCTCTGTTTGCCTCAGCCTCTCTGAAAAAAACTCTGAGGATATGAGAGGAAAGGGTTGATTTAAAATGCTCGTGAACGACAGCCTGTGGGTTGATCTCTCACTAGAGCGTGATGTGGGAGGCTCCACTAGACTACAGTCTTTTCAGTAGCCATGGGAGGAGGGAAAATTGTTTTAGCTCTACGCTCTTACCCTGGATAAGGGCCTGTTGGAACAGCCAGAAATTGGAAGGATCTGGAAGAGAACGACTGTCTCACACAACCTCAACACCTCTCCTCCCTCCTCTGTCCCCCCTTCTCTCTCACGAAGTTTGCAGAAGGCTCTCGGAGGGATCTGCCTGCCATCTATCTTAAACACAGTAAAACAGTTCCACGGGAGTTGAGCTGAGCCTGGCATGGATTCTCTGCCTGGGGCTCTCGGGGTGAGTACCAAGGCTTGACTTTGTCATTGTCCTTATTGGAGGTTCCAGATTTTATCTGTGGGGTTGCAATTTGGGGTAGACCATTGGTGACCATTGGCGCTGGGTGGGGGTTTCCCGCCATTTGCACGCGTTAATAGCATTTTCTCTGTTGTGCACCTGGTGGTCACACAGTCCTTGCATGCATTTCTTCCAAGTGGCTCCAACGTGCACTGTAGTAAAAATGCAATTAACGTGCACCCTTCGGGCTGCTGTAGCCTTAGCGCACACTCTTGTGATACTTGGCCTTAACTCTTGTCTTCTTCCAGGTGATGTTGCTTGGCCTTTTGGCAAGTGTGGTGCCTCATCTCTGGCGTCTGCTTCTGCGTCATCTTTGGAGGGCCTACTCCCTCTTTTTCAGCCAGGGGATGCTGTTAGCCTGATCTTGCCTGCCTCAGGGCAGGAAGTGGTAAATGGGCTCTGGTTAAGGATATTCAGCCGGCTGGATGATCTGGCATCCATGCTGTGGGCCTCTCCCCATCCTCTAGGGGACTGACGGTGACTTATGTCCCCATGTATAGGGGGGTCATTTCCATGAGGAGAGCTTCTGCAATCTGGATTGTCCTCCCTGGAATTCTGTCCCTTTGTAGCAGGCCTGGCCATTCCGGCATAAACATGCAGACCCTGTGGCCTTTTGTTTCCCCTGTGTAGGGGCAGACTGAGAGTGGAAGCCGCCTTCGATTGATGGCAAAGCATCCCCAATATAGGTGCTCCCCTGCCCCCAAGGATGTAGTCAGCTGTAACTTGGATTGAGATGTCTGTTGTGGATGAAGTATTCTCGCCTTCAGAGGACTGTGAGGAGGCCAAGATTATTTGCCTGTTCCAAGAGCAGGAACTAGATGTGTTGATCCCAGGGTCTTATCCATTTCGAACTTGGCAGAGGCTCCAGTCACGGAACAGGAACTGCTCAAGGGCCTGTTCTGGCCAGTGTGGGATTACCCCAACTCCCTGCCTAGGGGGTTAAGGGTGTATAAGAAGATGCACACTCTCCTGGAGAGGGATTGCTTGTTGGATTGGTATTTCCAAGATGGATATACAGGTCACGGTGGTTACCAGATGGACCACCATTCCTATGGAAGGCAGATTGGCCTTAAAGGATACTCTGAACCGAAAGGTGGATTCGTGTTGTAGAACCAGTTTGCTGCAGCAGGTGCTATTCCTCAGTTGCGGCCTTCCTGATGCCATGTATGACCTGGTACCTTTGGCGGCCAGGGATGGTGTCCTGATGACTTTGTCACAGCCTTGGATTTGGCTCCAGCACTAGGCAGCAGATACCTCTTCCAAAGCCCTATTGGCCCACCAGGCTTTTAAAGGGAAGCTTCTTTTGGAGCCGATTTGGAGAAGCTGGTGAAACATAGAAACATAGAAAAATGACGACAGAAAAAGACCAAATGGCCTATCTAGTCTGTCCTTCCATATCAACAACTACAACAGTCCCCTTTTTTCCTTTAGAGAAGGACCTGGGTGAAACAAAATCTTACCACTTTCCAGAAGACGGGTCCAGGGATCTGTGAAATGAGCAGGAGCCCCTCTCTCATCAGCCTCCACCCATAGGACCCTCCCAGACTGCATAATGAAGGTTTGGAAGCTCATTCCCCAGTTCCTCCAGTTGGAGGCAAGCTTTGCCTTTTCTTTCAGGAACGGGCCCGGGTCAGCAAGGATTGCTGGGTGCTGGACACCATTCAGTTCGGTTATGTTCTGGAATGCAGAGAACTGATTCTGAACACCTTCGTTGTTTCTCCTTCTGAACCTGCGATCAAAAGTATCATGGTGCTGTCTACTTTGAACATGTTACTGCTCCTAAGGGCCGTAGTGTCCATTCCTCCAGACGAACGAGTCAAGGGCAGATACTTCATCTATTCTGTGGTGCCAAAAAAGGATGTTTTTTCAGGTCCATTATAGACCTCAAGGGGGTCAATGAACACTTGCATGTCCTGCATTTCCAGATGGAAACCTTGCACTACGTAATTCAAGGGGAGTTCTTGGCTTCTCTAGATCTGGCCAAGACTTACTTTCATATCCCAATCCGGGTGGATTAGCAAAAGTATCTGCATTTTTTGCCTTGCTTGGTTCTCACTATCAGTTTGCCGCCCTCCCCTTTGGGCTATCCACTACCCTGAGGATGTTCTCCAAAGTCATGGTGGTAGTGGCTGCAGTGCTATGACGCTAAAGGATTGTGCCTATCCATATCTGGACAACTGGCTCATCTGGGCCCACTGGCCTTTCAGAAGCATCTCTAGTGGTGGTCCAAGTCGTGTCCTTTTTCGAAAGCCTAGGCTGGTTGATAAATCGGGGAAAGAGCCTGCTGTTGTCTTCCCCAGTCCTTGGAGTTTCTGGGAGCACGTTTCGACACTTGTGTTGGCAGAGTTTTTCTGCCAGAGGAGAAAGTTAAAAGGCTGTTGGATTGCCTGGCACTGTTCTGTGCACAGCAGGCTCTGAGTCTAGGATTATCTTCAGCTGCTCAGATTGATGGCGGTGACTATAGAGATGGTGCCATGGGCGCATGCTCACATGCGACTGCTCCAGCGATCCTTGCTGGCTTGGTGGTCCCTGAGTTCTCAGGAGTTCGAGCTCAGGCTCCCGCTCTCGTTGATGGTGAGGTCTAGCTTGTGGTGGTGGCAGCAGCCAGGTCATCTAAGGAAGGGCATGGAACTGGATGATTTCTCCAGGGTCCTCCTGACAATGGATGTCAGTCTCTTGGGCTGTGGAACCCGTTGCTAGGACTGTACTGCCCAGGGCCATTGGAACTGCAAGGAAGCAGTGTGGTCTGTCAGCTGTCTTGAGGTAAGAGCCATCAGGTTGGCTCTTATGCGTTTTTGGCCCCTGGTCGAGGCCTGGACAGTTTGAGAGTTTTTCTGACAACACCCCCCCCCCACCCCCCTTTTCTTCCTACCTCTAACTCATTAGCCGCTGCAACCAGAACAGCAACAAAGCCAATGCTCTCCTCAGAACGCCAACAATACGTTTTCGGCCCTTTGTTAGAGAAGAAATTCTGGAGAAAGTCCTCCCACTACTTACTAACACAACCCTTGATCCAGATGAAATGGTATCTAACTGGGACGACAGCCTCAAAGCCATCACTTGCCTCCCACCCACGAGCAAGAAACCAAGGAAGCAGGAACATGCACCATGGTACTCAAAAGAACTACGAGCATCACTACTCCACCTGCGCAAGCTCGAGAGACATTGGCGCCGAACTCGAACCACCGAAGCACAATGTGCTGACATCTTATACCTAAAAACACACCGAGAGGAAACAATGGAGAAAAGGAAGCAATACCATACAGATATACTAAAGTGATCAATAAACAAGCCACATGACTTATTCAATACTGTAAAGACCTTAACAGGAGATCCAGCATTAGATCAACCACACATGCCACAGCCGCAGGATTACTCCGACTATCTACAATCAAAGATGATCCGGACAGACAAGAGCACAACCACCACAAACCACACCACTCCGCATAAAATGCCACAGCCAGCACCACTGTTCAAATTCAGCGAGATATCTAGCAAAGAGATTGAAGACACTATTGCCTCTATCAGCCTCACCACTGTACCCAACGATCCTTGTCCGGCTCTCTGGATAAAAGAGCTACGTTATGACCTAAGTCAATTCCTGAGCAAAATACTGAATCAATCACTTTCAAAGGGATCTTTTCCACAGAGCCTAAAACACACATCAATCAGACCACTGTTGAAAAATAGCAGACTGGACCCATCCAAAGTTGAATCCTATAGACCAATTTCAAGCATCCCCCTGCTTGCCAAAATAATCGAAAAGGTAGTCCAGCGACAAATCCAACAGCAAGTTGACACTGAAACCCCGTTGGATCCATCCCAACATGGCTTCAGGGAAGCACACGGTGTGGACACCCTCCTCACGACCCTCTTCAATAACCTAGTTGCAGGACTTGATAACATCCACCAAGGATTTGTCCTCATCTTCATGGACATTGCAGCGGCCTTCGACTCGGTGAGCCATGAGACACTAATAGAACGCCTCAAAGAAAAAGGGATACAAGGCACGGCACTAAAATGGTGCAAATCATACCTGTCCAACAGATGGCAACAAGTGAGGATAGGCCCCACGACCTCAGAGCCATTTCTACAAAAACAGGGGGTGCCACAGGGATCATCTCTATCTGCATTGATGTTTAACATTTATATGCAGCCCATCTGTGCCTTGATCTGAGCTTTCAACGTCAACTGTCTTGCCTATGCAGACGATATCCTGCTATACATACCATTTACGATTGACAAGCCAGATTTCTCCTCTATAATAAGATGTTTTGAAGCAGTAGCAGACTGCCTCCTTATGCAAAATCTATGGATCAACCACAGCAAAACGGATGTTCTTTTCATCACGAGGACCAGGATTTTACCCCACCATCTTCATTACAAGTCAGCAATGCTGAGCTGAAAACCAAATCCACAATTCGTTACCTAGGCATTACACTCGACCAATGGCTGGACATGAAAACACGTATAAGAAATACTGTGAAAGCAGTATATCATAAGATACGAACACTACGACATCTACGACCACTGCTTGACCTCGCCGACTACCAAACGATCTTCCAAGCCTTAGTGATCCCACATCTTGATTTCGCTAATGTGATCCTTCACGGACTCCCACAGGCAACGCTAAGTCCACTCCAGCTTGTGATGAATTCAGCCGCGAGAGTCCTAGTAGGACAATCAAGGACAGACCACATAACGCCAGTTTGAAGAAACTCCACTGGTTACCTGTACAGGCCAGAATCCATTATAAGATCCTAGTCCTGACATTCAAAGCACTAAGAATTGGCCCCCCACACCCATCAGCAAGTTGATTCACAGCATACCGGACAATAGAAACAGAAGATCT
Source organism: Ichthyophis bannanicus (assembly GCA_033557465.1). Classification (NCBI taxonomy): domain Eukaryota; kingdom Metazoa; phylum Chordata; class Amphibia; order Gymnophiona; family Ichthyophiidae; genus Ichthyophis; species Ichthyophis bannanicus. The sequence goes on along the minus strand of CM066042.1, from coordinate 250,760,418 downwards.
ACAATGACGAACACATTAGAGGTCCCTAAAGTGATGACAAAATGCACAAAGGCAACGGCCAATAGGGCCTTCACGATATATGCACCTAGAGCCTGGAATGCCCTCCCTACAGATATTCGAACCATCACAAACTTGGCCCTATTCAGAAAAGCGTTGAAACATAATTTGTTCTTAAGATACTACCCAGAAACTAATTCTAGAAAGCAGGCAATGAGCACTTTGTCTACCCGCCCAAACCGCCCCAACAAACAGACCCAGCAAGAAAATGGTTAGTCAGCTCAATTCTCCCTGACCCAAATCGCCTAGATCCAGGAACTTATGCACCAGTGTAAATGAATTGTAAATAGTTTCCCCCTGTTATACCCAAGTTACTACCCTGTTCATTGTAATTACAATGTGGCTTGATGCATTGTAATATGTTCTGTTTTAATGTACACCACACTGATCTGAATAGCGCGGTATAGAAGAAATGTTAAATAAATAAATAACTCTGTCCCTTTCTCTTACCTGAACTGTCGCTATTTGGCATTCCTTTTCCTTTCCTGACTTTGCAGCATTGTTATATTGTAAACCGCCCTGATGCATCTGCCTGGGTGGTATATCAAATAATTGAATAAAGATAAAGACAAAGCAGCACAAGGAGTGCCAGGATAGCTCTTGGGATGGCTCTCCCATTTGCGTGGATAGAGCAGAACCTCCTAGCCTTGCTGGGGTGGTCAATGTGGAAGTGGACTTCACCATCCTGAACTCTGGATCCTGGAGAGTGGGAGCTGAGTCAGGACACGTTTCAGTTGATTCTGCACCGCTGGATCTGATGGTGACCCACTCCAGTGCCAAAGTCTGCCATTTCTTCAGTTATCACATGAAAACAGGGTTCGAGGGCGTCAGCACCCTGACCCAGCTTTGACCAAGTCAGCGACTTCTCTATGTGTTTCCTCCATGGGCCCTGGTGGGGCATGTGATTCGGCGTATAGAACGCTACCTGGGCAGGATTGTTCTGGTGGCGCTGGATTGGCCAAGGAGAGTGTGGTTCTCAGACCTGATGTGGCTCCTGCAGGCACCTCCTCTTCAGTTGCCTCCATCTCAGGACCTATTAAGGCAGGGACCGATAGTCCTGGAGGACCCGATTCCCTTCTTGCTTACAGCTTGACTCTTGAAAGGAGACTGCTAGCACGTAAGGGTTACTCTGCAGCAGTGGTCTCTACTCTGCTCGGAGACCGGAGGAAATCTACCAAGCTAGCAAACGTGCGGATCTGGTGCCCCTTTGAACGATAGTGCGGCACTCAGCAGTTGGCTCCTGAGGCAACCAAACTACTATCTCTGTTGGCCTTTCTACAGGATAGCCTGGAGAAGGACCTTTCCCTTAACTCCCTGAAAGTTCAGGTAGCAGCTTTGGCCTGTTTCCAAGGTCCAGTGGCTGGTAAGTCTCTAGCCTTGCACCCAGACATGTCTCACACTTTCTCCAGGGGGTTTGGCATCTGCGTCCTCCCCTCAGATCTGTGATGCTTTCCTGATATTTGCCTAGTGCTTAGAGTCCTGATGACAACCCTTTGAGCCGCTAAAATGTCCTACTTTAAAGAATTTCCGACCTGCAGGCTGTGTCTTACAAAGATTCTTATCTGTCTTTTTCAGGGGAGGCCTTTTCCATTCATCCTGTGCCTTCCTTCTTGCCTAAAGTACTGTCTCCCTTTCCTGTGAACCAGGTGCTTTACCGGCCCTCCTTCTCTAAGGAGTAGTGTCGGTGGAAGGATGAGGATCTTCGCCTTGTGGTTATCCAGATGGTGCTTCTCCAGTACTTGGAGGTTACCAATTCCTTTCGTAAGTTTGACCATCTTTTTGTGCTATTTGCTGGTCCACGCAAGGGTGATACGGTGGCTAAATCGACTTTGGGGCACTGGATTAAAGAGGCTTTTACCTCAGCATATCTGTTAACATAACCAGCCAGTTCCAGAGGGTTTGCATGCCCTTTCTACCCGAGCACAGGCGTCGTCCTGGGTGGAGCAGAGCTTGGTAGACCCTGCAGACATTTATCAGGCAGCAGCATGGGCATCACTTTCCATTTTGTCAAACATTACCACTTGGGATGTTCATGCAAGGGTGGATATGGCCTTTGACTCGAGGGTTTTGAGAGCTGCTGTGTCTTCTTCCTGCCCAGGGGAGTTGTAGCTTTGGTACATCCCGCTTGTCTGGACTCGTCTAGCAGTACGATATGGAAGGTGACATTTTACTTACCGGTTAATGTCCTTTCCTTGATTCTTGCTAGACCAGTCCAGGGCCCTCTCTTGCAACTGTATTGATTTGTTCTTCTGCTGCGGTATCCTTGGGTCTGCTCTGATTTTTATACTTTAGCTCTGCAGAATCATCATCTACTGATAGCCTTATGTTTATGCTTTCCTGTACATTGTTCTCTACTATTGATCACTCGTCGTTGCCCACGGTTGAGGTTGTGTAAGGTTTGCCATGTTTCTCCCATATGTTTTGGGACGAATACTCTGTTGGTTGAGGAGGAACAGAGGCTTGGGAGTGGTGTCATTGAAAACTGGGCTTTTCATTGGGTCTTTATCTCCACCAATCTGCTGGTAGAGGAACACCCACTTGTCTGGACTGGTCTAACAGGACACAAGGAAAGGACATTAACTGGTAAGTAAAATGTCACCTCCTTTTACACATAGCTCCAACTTCTGAAAAGGAAAAAAACATCAGAGAAAAAAAGCTGTATATAAAGCACTGCAGGACTTTTGTCCAATCCTTTATTTTAATGTTTATTGGCAAAAAGGTCTCTGTGCTTTTCACACTGTTTTTTCTTGTGTGATTTTTTTTTTTGTGCTGGTTTTTCCTTTGCCCAAGCTGCAGGAAATGAGTTCATACGCTCTTTATATGAAGTAGAAGCAAACCAACTCTATGGGCTTTCTACCTGATTTTGCTTGATTTGTGCCTACTCCAAATCTGACTCTTTTGCTAAGTCAGGGAGTGGGTAGACATGGAGAATCACCTTCCCTCTCTTCCCTAGCGGTGGTTGAGGTGTGGGGCAGTGGGATGCTTTCACGGCTGCACATGCTCTGATGATTTCAGTGTCTAACTCTGGCAATCCGGTACCTTCTCATTAACTTTAAATATATTGAAGTCTAGCCCCAGTTTTGTTTCTACACTAAAAACACAAATTTTACATTTGAGTAATAGAATTTCTGAGAGTTTTCTGATGTCACCACCCAGCACCATAAAGCTGCTCCCGGGTAAGCTGTTGCAAATAATGGTTCATTTGCTGCACCACATTGTCAAATGCATTTTTCAAGCAACCCATTAGCCAGATCTCCAGGATTTGTTGTATTAATACTAAGTAATGGTGTTTGCTGCTTCTTATTTATCGAAGGGTGGGGTTGGGTGTTTTCTGTTTTCTGACTATGCAGGAGGTGCATTAGCACACGCATTTTTTCCTCGCCGTGGAGAAGCCCATTTCGATAACGATGAACGGTGGTCCCTAAACAGCAAGGGTCGAAACCTATTTATTGTCATGGCACATGAGATCGGGCACACCCTGGGGCTGGAGCACTCACCTGTCAAGAATGCCCTGATGTCTCCTTATTATAAGAAGTTAGGGAAAGACTTTATCCTGGGCTTTGATGACATTCTAGCCATTCGGGACCTCTATGGTAAGTATGATGTAACACCCCACAGAACATGCAGAAAACTAAAGTCTACAAGTATTTGGAGAAACCATGCATTTGCTCACTCCGGGGGCAATTTCATAAAGCAGTTCCATGTGTAAAGCATGTTTCCATATCGTCCTGCTAGACCAGTCCAGACAAGTGGGGTTGTGTTCCCCTACTAGAAGATTGGTGGAGACAGCCAATGACATGCCCAGGTTTCAGTGACATCACTCCCATGCTTCTACCAGCCTGAGCCATTAGACAGCACCTCAGTATTCTTCTGTCTCCAGCAGATGGTGGTTGGATTTTCTTACTCTGAAGAAAATCTGAACAATTGAGAGGAAAAAGATTGATTTTACTCGTGAATGTCCATCTTGAGGGTGACTCTCTCTCACTTGAGCGCAACATGGGAGGCTCCACTAGGCCAAGGTCTTTTCGGTAGCCAAAGGAGGAGGTAAAATTTGGTTCAGCTCCACACTCTTATGACAAGGGCCTGTTGCGCAGCCAGAAAATTAGAAGGATTTGGAAGAGATCAGCAGCCTTGCACAGCCTCAAGGCCCTCTCCCTTCTCCTCTGTTTACCCCCTACTCTCCCCAAAGACTGGAGATACCTCAGAGGTATACAGCTGTAAGCCTCTTAAGAAAACATAAGAGAGAAAGAAACAGCATCTGCGGAGTAGCACTGGGCAATATTCCCTATAAGCAGCTTGCGCAGCACTGGGGTCCTTCCCCAGCATTCCTGCTGGTGGGAAGAGGTGAAATGCAATTGCGCTTAGGATCACACCATATAGACAGGTCCCCGTGAAAGACCACCTTAAGGGTAACATTTGGCACTGAACCTGGCACAGTTTGCCCTGTCTGAGGCTCCCAGGGAGTGGGTACCAAGGCTTGACTTCATCATTGTCCTTGTTAGGGGCTCCCACACTCATCCGTTATGGGGCATAAGTCGGGATGGACCATGGGTGACCATTGGCTCAGCTTGGGTACTTCCTGCCATTTTCCAGCACACAGTGTTAACATTTTCTGCCTTTATAAGCCTTGCACCCAAGCAGACCCAGCATTCGTTTTGCCTGATCGACTTCAATGTGCATTCCTGCCAGAGTGCCTGTTACACGCTTTCATGTATGCACTCTGTTAGCACGTGCTTTTTTGCCTACATGGCCTTAGTGCTCACAAATGTTTGCCTTGCCTTGCCTTGCCTTAGCTCTCTGTCTTCTTTCAGGAAGTGTTGTTTGAATTCTGGCAAGCAAAGAGCCTCCTCACTGGATTCATTCTGCATGGCAGCCTCTGAACTTTCATTGGTGGCCTGTCTCCCTTCTTGCAATGAAGGGATTTGGTTGGCCCGGCATTTTTCATCTCAAGGTAGGGGCAATTAATGGCACTGTGGGTAAGAATATATAGCCTGGCCTTGACTTCCGATGACCGTTGTCACAACGCCGCCCTGGTGGTTAATGGTGGTTAAGGCAGGTCGAACATAAATAAAAGTAAAGTTGGGTTTGGTATGTTTCTCTTTCTAGGGCCCAAGGTTGTATAGCCTCGGTAGCATCCTGTATTACCAAAAATACCCAGAGAACAAAAGGTCATCGAGTGTAGGGAAAAATAAGGCTTTATTTCCCCTGGTTTGCACAAAGGTTCAAAGGATCGGCTTCAAACACCAACAGAAATCTCCTTACATCAGGTTACAAAAATCACAACTCAGATTCAAAACAAAAACTGTTCTTTTCACAGAAAAGTTACAAAGGCAGGCATTCCTATTTACACCGGTTTTAGTGCTCACTGGTTACACAAGCATTCTACACTTCCCGTGATGCAATAGCTGCAATCCATGTCTTCCTCTGAAAGGGATTCTACCTCTTCCACTTGCATCGGTTCCTCCAGCAAAGTATCTGAGACAAAGTCAACAGTTCCCGGCAAGCTATAGTTAGGTTTCTTATCCAAATGCTGTATGACCTCCCAGTGTTTGGAGTTTAGCGTGGGGCGTCGGCCATGAGCATTTTTACAGTGTGAATCTCTTTCTTTCTTCCAAGGGTTTACATGCACTTCCTGCAAACCTGGCTTACTTAAAAGTTTCTTACTCAATAAAAACTTTTAATACCTTTTCTTTTGAGCAGTGGGACATGTACAGGGAGCTTCTGTCTCTTGCCCTTTCCATAGGCTGTTTCCAATACAATATGGTTTACCTTGTAACTCTTGCTTCTTTCCTGAGGATGAGGCTTGTGGCCTACTCCTAGGGAGATTCTGCCTTGATCCAGCAATATGGCTTGGGTTCTGCCCACAGCAATCACAATGCAGCTTTTGCGTACCTGAATCTCTTGGACCCTTTTGTAGTCTCTGTCCATTCAGGTTCCTTTGGCTTGTACCTCTTTCCTGCACTCCAGCAGTGTCTGTAGCTTCTGCAGCTCCTGCCGCTCCTTCGGCTTCTGAAGGTTCTGCAGCTTCTCTGCGGCCTTCTCTGCTGCTTCTGGCTTTAAGGCTACTTCTGCCTGTCCAGTCACTTCTGCTCGGCACAGCACTTCTTCCAGAGCTCTCACTGCTCCTACTTCTCCTCCTGCTCCTCCTGTACTCACTGCTCCTCCTGTTCTCCCTCCAGTCTTCCTGACTTCCTTTAAAAGGAGTTCCTGTCTTCCTGGATTGGAGGCTGGCTGGTTTTAGGTTACACCCTGTAGGGCGTGGATCCTCAGTCTTCCAGAGGTCCCTCTTGCTCCCCCTATCAGGCTCCTGCAAATACTGCAGCTTGTGCACGTCTTTTTTCAAGTTTAAAACATTTTCTTCAATGCCCTGCTGGTCTGCTGCATCACACCGTGCTTCTGGCCTCTCCCCTTCTTTGGAGGGCTCAGCTCTAGCTGTGTTCCCTGTGATGGGGATCATTCTCGGGGAGGTGAGCTTCTGAAATCTGGGTTGTCCTCCACAAAATTCTTTTCCTTCTTCAGCAAGCCTGGTCTTTGGCGCAAAAACTCAGACCCTGCAACCTTTGGATTCCCTCGAACTCAGCCATGTGAGGGATGGGAAGAGTGTAGAAGCCTGGTTTGAGTGCCACCTCCTAAGTGACCCAAACGGAGATTGCTTTCTGGAGATGTGGTCAGCTGGGCTCTGTCCATGACTTGGACGAGGGCTGATTCTGACGATTGAGGAGACTGATAAGAAAAGAAAGTGTTAATGTTTCCTCTGTCAGAGGTTCATGTGGAAGCTGGCATTTTCTACCTGTCCCAGAAGGGAGTTCTGGTGGCATTGCTTGCTCAAGTTTCTTCCACCCGATGTATGACTGATGCTCCTGTGATGGAGCAGGGGCTGCAGGTTCCCCGCTTCTATAGGCAGTGCGGCTATTCAAAGCAGTCTTCCCATTTCCAGGAAATAATCAAGAACATGGTCCGGTTGGAATTGGTCCTTGCCAATTTCTCGCCTAGGGGGATAAAGGAGTATAACCGGGGTGATATATCGGTGGCGGTAGCACTTGATCTGTCTGCTGCCTTTGACCTGGTCGACCACTCCCTTTTACTGTCTCGCTTGCATGATATCGGCCTTCGCAGTACTGTGTTACGTTGGTTTCACTCTTTTCTTTACTCTCGTTCTGCTGCTGTTACCTCTTCCTCTTCGGCCCACTCCCCCTCTGAGTCTTTTTCACTAGACTGTGGGGTTCCTCAAGGTTCTGTGTTGGCTCCTCTCCTTTTCAACATCTTCCTCACTCCACTCACACTACTTATTCAGCAGTTTGGAATTACAGCCTTTTACTACGCCGACGACATTCTCCTTCTTCACCACACCTCCTCTGTCTCCCCCGACTTAGCCCCGTTGAATGCCTGCTTAGTTGCTGTCTCCGACTGGTTAACACAAAATTGTTTACATCTTAACCTTTCAAAAACCATAGCCATCTGGTTCTCCTACGGTCATCAGCCCCCGCCCCTGGCCCCATCCTTTTCTAATGCACCTGTCCCATTGGTTACCACTTTTCGTTATCTCGGGGTTCTTTTTGACTCAGATCTCTCCTTTTCTGCACATGTCTCCCATGTCTTTAAACTTTCTTTCTTCCACCTTCGTCAGATCCGTGCCATTCGCCCCTTCCTCTCTCCCTCTGCTTTAACCACTCTACTCTTCACCCTTGTTATTTCTCGTGTTGACTTCTCCAATTCCATCCTCTCTGGCATTTCTAAATTGCAGCTCTCACGACTACAACGCATTCAAAACACCGCCGCCCGTCTGGTTACCCACTCCTCCTTTAGGGACCACGTCACCCCCCTTCTTCTCCGACTTCACTGGCTCCCCGTCTTCTTTCGTATTCAATTCAAGCTTCTCATGCTAGCCCACAAAGCACTGCATACTTCTACCCCTCAATACCTGGCCGACTTACTCCATTTTCACACTCCACGCCACACTCCTCGTTCATTCCACCTTAACAGACTTGCACTACCATCCCCTTCACACGCTCATCTCCAGTCCACACGCTCCTCAGCCTTCTTCTTTGCAGGCCCTGCACTATGGAACTCCCTCCCCCCCCCCTCTCCGCCTTGAGCCCCACTACCCCACCTTCAAACGCTCCCTTAAAACTTACCTGTTCTCCCTCGCCTTTGACCTTCCCCCTCCCTAGTCCTGTCCCTCTTTCCCTCCCTCTGCCCTACCTGCTCTTGTCTCTATCGCTTTCTCTATTTGAATTGTAATTTCTTTTCCAGTTTCCGGCCTTGTGCCACTCTGTTTATATTTTTACTGTGAACCGCTCTGCCTATTAATGAAGAGCGGTCAATCCAATAAATGAACATGAACATGATATAAAGGTAGGTTAGCTCTCTTTGAGAGGAAAGCGTCGTATGGTCCAGCCAACCCATTGTGGAGGTGGAAGTCACGAAGTGGGCCTCCACTCCCGGTGATTGGCCTTGAAGGGCACTATGGATAGAAAGAGACAATTTGCAGTGGTAGCTGCTATTCTCCAATTGGCGATATGTGCAGATCTAATGCCTCAAGCACTGCTCCTGTGGATTCATTCTCTCCCACTGGATGATGCTACCCCTCCTTTGGAGTCTGTTACTGCCTGCTTTCTGATTCTAGCCCACTTGGCAGCTAGGGATGTTGTCCTGTTGGCGGTGATGCAGCATTGGTTATGGCTTTGCCACTAGGCAGCAGTTATGACCTCCAAAGCCCTGCTAACTCAACTGGCCTTAAGGGAAAGCTCCCTTGTGGGGCTGATTGGAGAAGTTGGTGAAGGACTTGGATGAGGCCGAGTCTTATCGTCTTCCAGAGAATAGACCCTATAGGCCTGGGAAGCAAGCAGGGTCTTTTCCCTCTTTGGCCTCCGCCCATCCATTGCGAGCATCTTGGACTCGCTTCCGGGGGTCTCGGGACTCCTGGCATTTCATTCTGGAAAGCCCTTCTTCTCTACTTCTGGATTTTGGACCCAAAATTAGTCCTTTTGATGGGGCTGGTGGGTCTAGAGACTCTTGTCCCCTCCAGAGGGGGTTCCTCCTATTCAGTACTATGTAGGTTTTGTGGCCCATTCCCAAATGTCACCAATGATTGATGGATTCTAGACACCATTCAAAGCAGCTATGTCCTGGACTTCAGGAAGCCAATCCTGGAAACATTTGTCACCTCTCCATGTGGTTTGGCGGAAATGAGAGCCACTGAATGGGTCATGTTGGACAAGTTACTGTGCCTAAAGGTGGTGATGCTGGTTTTGCAGGGCAAGGGCAAATATTCCAGTTCTCTCAGGATTCTAAAGAAGGATGGCTCCTTCTGACCTATGGCCTCAAGTCAGTCAATGCTCCTTTGTGCATGTTGCGCTTCTGAATGGAAACTCTGAGATCTATGACTTCGGCAATGCTCCAAAGGGAGTTCCTAGTGTTTCTGTTTTTGGCTGAAGCTTGTTTTCATATTATAATCTGGGAGGATCAGCAGCAATGTCGGCGTTTTGCCATGTTTGGCTTATATCAGTTTGCCACCCTTCAGCCTCTTCACTGCCCCAAGAATGTTCTCCAGGGTCATGGTGGTGGTGGCTGTTGTACTTTGGGGCTAAGGACTGTGTGTAGTATACACCTATTTCTGGACGACTGGCTCATCTGACTTCTCTGTCAGAGACTTCTCAGATTTCGATCCACGTGGTGTCCTTCTGGAAGGCCTCAGCTGGGTGGTCAATCAGGGAAAGCGTCTTTTTTAGCCTTCCCAATTTCCTGGAATTTCTGGGAGCACGGTTTAATGCTCAGGTGGATAGTGTCTTCCTGCCGGAAGAGAGAGTACAGGGATTGTTGGAATGACTTGAATTGTTCTGTTCTCAACAGATAATCCCAATGTTTGGGATTATCTCCATTTTCTCGGCTTGATGGTGGTGGCAATTAAGATGGTTCTATGGATGTGCTCTTATGAGGTCACTGCGGCGGCCCTTCCTGACCAGAGTTTGAGCTCAGGCTTCTGCTCCAGCTGGGAGTGAGAGTCAGCTTGAGTTGGCAGCTATGCCCACATTATCTGAAGAGGGGCATGCCGCTGGATGACCACTTGTGGATTCTTCTGACGACAGTCTTATGGGTGGGAAAGCCCTTGTCAAAAATCAACAGCCCACCCTTGCATTTTCCCACCCTTGGTCAAGAATAGGGTGATGCGAGTGTTCTCAGGCAGTGCCACAAGCAGTGGCATATGTCAATTGCCAAGGCAGCACAAGATGCACAGGAGTTTCCCTGGGGATGGTTCTCTGGTTCACCTGGGTGGAACTGAGATTCCTAGATCTGTCGGCTCAGTATACTGCTGGGGTAGTCAATGTGGAAGTGGTCTTCTTTCGTCTTCACTCTCATGATCTTGGAGAGTGGGAGTTGAGTCAGAAGGCATTTCAGATGCTTCTCTGCTGTAGGGGTCACCCCATGATGGAATTGATGGTGTCCCACTCCAATGACAGAGGGTGCTATTACTTCATACGCCACACAGAGATTGGGTCTAAAGGCATTGTTGCCCTGGTTCAGTCCTGACCATGGCAGTGCCTGCAGTATATGCTTCCTCCATGGTTGCTGTTAGGGCATATGCTTTGGTGCATCGAGCACCATCCGGGCTGAATTGTTCTGGTTGGTGCTGGATTGGACGAGGAGAGCTTGGTTTAGGGACCTGATGCATTTCCTGCAGGTTCCTCGTCTTCATCTGCCCCATTTCGGGGCCAGTTGTGTCAGGGTCTGTTTGTCATGGATGACCTGGCTCCCTTCTCACTTATGGCTTGCTTCTTGAAGGGAGTCTGCTGATACATAAGTGCTATTCTCCTGCTGTAGCTTTCACTCTGCTTAAAGCCTGAAGGAATTCTACCAGCTTGGCATAAATGTGAGTCTGTACCTTTTTGAACGTGGGTGTGGCCCATGATAGCTTGTTCCTAAGTCTGCTAAGGTGCCATCTCTATTAGTCTTCTGCAGGACAATCCAGAAAGGGCCCCCCCCTTACCTCCCTGAAAGTTCATGTGACATCCTCATCCTATTTCATAGGTCCAGTGACTGGGAAGTCTTCAGCCCTGCACTAGTTGTTTAACTTTTTCTTCAAAGGATTTGGCATCTGCATCCTCCCCCTCTGGTCATTTGTCCCTTCCTGGAGTTCCTGCCTGATGCTCAATGCCCTGGTACTAGAGCTCTTTGAGCCTCTGAAGTATTCTACTCCTGAAGGACTTGACTCTAAAGACTGTTTTCTTGGTCGCAATTTGCTCAGCAAGGCAGGTTTCCAAGCTGAAGGCTCTGTCTTGCCAAGATCCATATTTGTCCTTTTCAGAGGTGGTCATTTCCATTTGGCCTGTGCCTGCCTTTTTGCCCAAGGTGATTTCTCCTCTTTAATGTGAACCAGGTGGTTTGCTTGCCCTCCTTTTCTAAGGAGCAGTGTAAAGGGAAAAATAAAGATCTTTACCTTGTGGATGTCCAGAGTGTGTTTCTCCAGTACCTGGAGGAAATTCCTTTCATAAGTCTGATCAGCTTTTGTGCTGTTTGCTAGCCCATGAAAGGGTGACATGGTAGCCGAGTCTATCATGGGGCACTGGATCAAGGAAGCAATTGCCTTGGCATAGCTGTGAAAGAACCAGCTGGCTCCAGAGGGTTTGCGCACCCAATCTATTCAGGCACAAACTTCCTCGTGGGTAGAGCATAGCTCAGTAGCCTCTTCAGACATTCTCGGGTGGCAATGTGAGCATCACTTTCCAATTTTGTCAAGCATTACTGTTTGGATGTCTATGCTCAGGTGATCATGGCCTTTGGCTCAAGGTATACAAGCTGCTTCCTCCTGCCCAGTGGAGGCATAGCTTTGGTATGTCCCATGGTCTAGCAGGATGATGTAGAGGGCAATATTTTACTTACCAGATCATGTCCTTTTCCTTGAGTCCTGCTAGGCCAGTCTAGGACTCACCCCTGGAACTGTGTTTGGTCTGTTATGTTGTGGCAGTACCTTGGTCCGCTGTGATTTATATGCTTGGCTCTGCAGGCCCATATCTTATTGTTCAGTCTCTCCTGTACATAGTTGCTCTACTGTTTGATTCATCATTGTTGCCCATGTTGTGTGAGGTTTGCCATGCTTTCCCATATGCTTTGGGACAAATGCCAAGGTGCCTGCTAGTGGCTCAGGCTGGTAGAGGCATCAGAGTGATGTCATTGAAACCTGGGCATTTCATTGGCTATCAGCCTCCGCCAATCTGCTGGTAGGGGAACACAACCCACTTGTCTGGACTGGTCTAGCAGGACTTAAGGAAAGGACATTATCTGGTAGGTAAAATATCACCTTTTCTTCTGGAAAAGAACTCTTAGAAAATTGTGCAGGGGTATACATGAAGTGAAAATTAGGTGCATAGAAATAATGCACCTACTTTTACATGATCTATATTTAGGCACACCCCATCCCTGTTGGATTGACTCTTAATGACTCAGATGTATATTTCATTTTCTTTGTTTTAACTGAATTATATGGATTTTTTAATGGTTTCTATGTACAGTAACACCTAGTGAGTGAATTACTGTACATAGTGTGCTACTGGTTGCTATGCGCACTGCCAACTAGTAGTGCTGAAGCATTTCATTGCCTGTTGCCGTGGGGGAGTGGCACTGTAACATCTTCCCTATTAAATCCATTGTCAGTGACATATAATGATCTAACATATTCTCCGGGAACAAGAAGGAAGTCAGCCCTCACATATGGGTGATGTTGGCACCGACGGAGCCCCTGCGAAAGTATCTCCCCAGCTTTCAAAGAAAGCCTTTGGGAGATGCACCACACATGTGTGGTCCCCTTCCCGCCCAAGGATGCCATCTCGCCTCAGTCTCTCTTTTTTCTGCAGAGCCTTCCAGACGTCTGTCCAGTTTCCCCTGGAAAAAGTGTGATTTTTTTTTTTTTTTTTTTTATACATTCCTGTCCGGTTTACGTACTGGTTCCTTTGCCGCCTCCAAGCCAGCTCATCTTGGCATTGCTCCTCGGGTCCGTTCCTTTCTTTTTCTTTTTTGCTTCGAGGTATCCCTCGACTGGTGTTCATACCCTTTTTTTGGCCGAAGGCCTCTGACCCCTGCCAAGTAGCAGGGATTCCCTTTTTTCCGATGGCCTCCAGCAGCTTCAAGAAGTGCGATCGGTGCAGCAAGATGATGTCCCTCATCAATCCTCATGACTACTGCCTTGGCCCAAAACACAACGACTCGGACTGCAATCTTTGCAGAACCATTTATTTTATTTATTTATTTAACACTTATTTATATACCGCATCTTCCAGCGATCAGTTGCGGTGTACAATTAACAACAATTAACAATGCAGAGCTTGTTTTACATAGAACAATTATAACTTTTTACATAGAACATCTTAACTTGTACAACAAAGGGTTTAAAAGACTAACAAAGGGTTTAAAAGACTAACCATGACCTCAAAAGCCTTTAAGAACCATCACCAGCCGCAGGAAAATTTTTCCAAAAGTCCGAATCCCCGCCAGAGTCTGACACCCCACTCTGGGCCCCCCTCTGGTACCTCAGTGCCCCGCAAAGCCCGTGCCTCCTTGGAGTCTCACGGCCACTGTTCCTCAGAGAGGAAATCCCCAGAGGTGGAATGCAAGAAGTCGAAGACCTGCTCAGAGATAGGGTCCAGGAAGACTGGAAAATCCCACTCCAGGCCCCACAGTCCCCAGCATGAGCTGGAGGAGTCTGAGCGGGAGCCGCCTCACAAGCTATCCCAGAAGGAGTCATCGGCACCCGTCAACTGTCCTCGGACATCCAAGGCCATTCTCGTCAAGGACTCCCCCTTGAAGAAACTGACGCTGGATTTGAAACCCTCTGTATCCGTATCAAAGGCTGCAGAGCCAACTGGCATGGTGACCAAGATGGCGGCCTTAGAGCACAGTATCTCTTCCCTTGTGGCCCAGCAGCGGGCGTTCATGTCCAGTTCATCCGGTTCATCTGCCCAGACAATGGGTCCCTCGACATAGAGGGCCTCCCCAGATGTCGAGATGATTCTCGAGCGTCACCGGCCTTGAGAGCCTCATTGGATGTGGTCCGGTCCCATTCCTTGGGTCGCCAGTCCCTTCCAGCAAGTGCATGCAGCTCAGACCGCAGGTCCTCCGGAGGCCACGTGCCCCTCTGCTCAGACCTTGAGCGCGGTGACTGCGAAGCCTTGGAATAGAACTCAGACTTCCAGTCTGATTGGGAGACTGAGGACAACGAGTTCCCGGACACTTGGCACCACTGAGATGTACCTTCGGACCCCCCCCTCCCGGCGTCCTGATCCTGCTTCCCGTCGGAGGATGTTGCCTTCCTCAACTTTGTGCGGGACATGGCTAGAGTGCTCTCCTTCGAGGCAGAGGAGCACCCCTCGCATGGAGAAATTGGAGATCCTCCGGTATGAGGCTTCCCTGAAGGAGGCCCTCACGGTACCCATTCCGCTGATCCTACAATGCCACTTTCTCCGCATGTGGGAAACACCAGCATCGGTGACCATTGTCAGCAGGTGATTCGACTCTATGTATTGAGTCTGCCAAGGCCCTGGGTTCCAGAAAGTCCATCTTCCCCACAAGTCAATGGTCGTTGAATCCACCATGTGCAGACTCAAGAGCCAAAAGACACGCTTCTTGGTGCCCTCTCCTCCCGGCGGGGAGGCCCGGACCCTCGATGCCCTCAGCTGTAAGGCTTTTCAGGGCTCGATGCTGCAATGCCGGGTCCAATCCTACCAGCTCTACATAAGCAAGAGCCTCAAAGAGCTATCAAAGGAGCTCTGTGGGTTCTCGGCAGTCCTCGACGGGGAACTCCTCCAGAAGTTCATGTTTCTGGCCTCTGTAGTCAGAGTGCTCGACGTTCCTGTCTCAAGCAGCCTACAACAGCTTTGAGTCATCAGACAGGGTGGCCGCAGCCAGCACCAGGGCTTGACGCCAGGCATGGCTGCAATCACCTGACCTCAAACAATGGGTTCAGGACAAATTTATTGATGTCCCCTGCATTGGAGAGAATCACTTTGGGAAACCCATGCCAGACAAAGCAGCAGAGATCAATACTGAGTTCCTCACAAGGATCAGACTCTCAAAAAAAGACCTCTGTGCAACCCCATAAGATGACCCCAGAAAAGAAGTCCTCCTTCCCGAATTAAAAGGATGGCTTTGGCAATGCCTCAGAGTTCCAGGCCTTCTCAGCCCCACAGCATAGCCAACAGCACAAAGGACAGGGGCATTTCCCTCGTATGCAAAAGACACCCAAGTCCCAGATATCGACCCTGGCTCAGCCTGGGAGGAGCTTTTGACTCCCTGGGCATGACCTCCTCTCCCCCAGAAGGTCTCCTAGAGCTCATAGGAGGATGGCTGGCCCCATTTGCTCACAGGAGGTCTATCAACACCCCCGATACCTGAGTCCTACAGGTGGTCCTCCACCTACAGCAGATGCCACCCTCATATTTTCCAGGAGAGCCCATAAGATCTCACCTCCACCAGACCTGGCTCCTCATCGAGTTCGCAGGTTTCCTCGTGGACAAGGCAGTGGACCCAGTGTCAAAACATCTCTGGGGCACATTGGCGTCTACTCCAAGTATTTCCTCTTCCCCAAGAGAACGGGGCCTCAAGCCCATCCTTGATCTGTTGGACCTGAACAAGTTCCTGATAAGGAAGAAAGTTCAAAATGCTCTCCCTTGGAGCATTGATTCCATTCCTCCAGCAGGGAGATTATCTATGCTCCTTCGACCTAAAGGATGCCTCACACACATCCTGATCCATCCCAGCCACAGAAAATACCTCCAGTTCGTGGTGGGAGGAGAACACTACTAATAGAGGGTGCTGCCCTTTGGGCTGGCTTCATCGCCAAGGGTCTTCACCAAGTGCCTCGCGGTGGTCGCAGCCCGCCTTCATCTTTCCTTACCTGGATGACTTGCTCATAAGGGGAGGCAGAGCTGCAGAGGTGCAATACAACACAGGGTGCATGATCAATGCTCTACAGCACCTGGGGTTCGTCATCAACTTCCCCAAGTCCCACCTGTCTCCGGCTCAACTGAACACTCTCCAGGCCAAGGCCTTCCTCCCTCAGGAGAGGTTAGAACACCTCAGGGGGTTAGCCGCAAAGGTACTGTACTGCTGGTCACTACCTGCCTGGCTTTTCCTCTGCCTGCTGGGCCACATGGCCCGCGGTTCAGTGACCCCCCCATATGCCCGAATACACATGAGAGCGGCCCAGTGGTGCCTCCACTGTCAGTTGACACAAGCAACAGGCAGGTTCAGGGACAGAGTGAGAGTGACCCGCCAGCTGGCGGATTCCCTCGGATGGTGGTAGATCCCTTGTCATGTTCAGTCCATGATGCTCTTCCAGGCACCCACCCCCTAGAGGGTCCTCACCATGGATGCCTCCTTACTGGGCTGGGGAGCACATTGCAAGGGCCTCCAGATGCAAGGCAGCTGGTCCCAGATGGAAACCCAGGTGCAAATCAATCTACTGGAGCTTTAGGTGATATTTCTGGGTCTCCGAGCCTTCCATCACCAGCTGCAGCACCAGTCGGTGCTCGTCCAGACTGACAACTAAGTTATAGTGTTCAGTGTGAACAAACAAGGGGACACGGAGTTATACTCCCTCTGCCAGAAGGCGGTAGCCCTCTGCTCCTATCTGGCATGCAGAGGGATGCTCCTAAGAGTGCTCTACCTCCTGGGCCAAGACAGTGCCCTGGCAGACGAGCTAAGCAGAGTCCTCCAGCCACACGAGTGACGCCTGGATCCCGAAGTGGCCTCCCAATTGTTTCGACTCTGGTGTCTCCCCTTGGTGGACCTGTTCGCCAGCCCAGACAACATGCAGTTGCCCTGCTTCTGCTCCTGCCAGCCGCATCTGTCCCAGGTGGCAGCGGATGCGTTCCTCATTCCATAGATAGAAGGCCTCCTTTATGTCTTCCCACCGACACTACTGGTCACCAAGACCCTCTTCAAGGTCCAGCGCATCAGGGCATCACTAATACTGCTAGCTCCCCAGTGGCCCAGGTAATCCTGGTTCCTGCTGCTCTTCTCCCTTTCAGCAGTGTCATCAGTTTCCCCCGGGCCTAGCCACAGAACTACTCTCACAGGAGCAGGGATCTCTCCTACACCCCAACCTGGGATCCCTGTCGCTCTTGGCTTGGCTGCTGAAAGGGTAGCGTTAGCTTCCTTCAATCTCCCACAGGATGTAGAAGAGATTCTTCTGGCCTCTCATAAGACTTCTACAAGAAGGGCATACACCTTCAGGTTGCGCTGATTCTGGGTGCAGTGCGCCAAAAGACAGGTGAACCCATTCTTCTGCTTGGTACAAGTGGTACTCCAGTACTTGCTCCATCTGTTGCAGGTGGGACTAGTCTGTCAGTTACACATGAGTACTATTGCAGTGCACCACCATTCCATTGAGGGCAAACCCCTTTCAGCTCAATCCCTTGTACCTCTGTTCTTGCGGGGCCTCATGCTATCAAAACCCCTCGTCTGCCCTCCAGCGGTGAAGTGGGATATCAATGTGGTGCTCTTGCAGCTCTCTAAGCCGCCGTTTTTTACGCTGTCTTCCTGCCACTTCAGGTACCTATCCTGGAAGGTCGTCTTCCTTGTAGCACTCGCATCAGCTTGCAGAGTCAGCAAACTCCAGGCTCTGATGGCAGAGCCCCCATACACGAGGCTCTACAAGAACAGGGTGGTGCTTCGCGCACACCCCAAGTTTCTGCTGAAGGTGGTGTCCCCATTCCACCTCTATCAGGAGGTGGTGCTTCCCACCTTCTTTTCGAGGCCTCACGTTGGCAGGGTGGAAACAGTTCTGCATACTTTGGTTTGTAAAAGGGCCCTGTACTTCTGTCTGCAATGGACTCGGGGCCACCACAAAGCACCTCAGCTTTTCGTATCCTATGACCCCAGTTGTTTGGGGCTCCCAGTGACTAAGCAAACTCTGTCTGCTTGGGTGGCAGAATGCATTAGCCTCGCCTATGAGCAGGCAGGGATCTCACTGGACCAGAGGGTCATGGCTCACCGCATCAGGGCCATGGCTACTTCTGTGGCAAATCTGTGTTCCAACCCCATGATGGAAATCTACCAGGCCACCACCTGGTCTTCGGTCCATACCTTTGCAGCTCACTACTGCCTGGAGAGGGAGTCCTGATGGGACAGCGCCTTCAGCCAGGCCGTAATCTCTTCAGGGTGTAGGTAACTAGTGCCCTCCGACCCTTCTGTGTTCAGGCTACCGGAGTACTGGTTCCCTGCCAGATACTTGGGTCTTGTGAGAGTCTCTCAATAGGGACTTGACTGCTGCTGCTCACAGCTCACCCTTTGCGGGTTGCCGTGGCATTTTTACAGGTTCTCGGTAGCATATAGCTGGGGAGTCCCATATGTGAGGACTGACTTCTGCTTGTTCCCGGAGAAAGTGTAGTTACTCACCTGTAACAGGTGTTCTCCAGGGACAGTAGGAATCGGTCCTCACAACCTTCCTCCTCCCCTTGGATTTGCTTCTTTAGCATATTTTAATTTTTGCCATCTTAGCTATTTCATTAGACTGAGGCAAGATGGCACCCTTGTGCAGGAAAGGGACCATGCATGCATGGTGCATCTCCCAAAGGCTTTCTTTGAAAGCTGGGGAGATGCTTCTGTGGGGCTCTGTCTGCACCGTCACCCATATGCTGTCTCCAGAGAACACCTGTTACAGGTGAGTAATTACGCTTTGTCACACTTAGGAGCCCTTTTACTAAGTGACGGTAAGCAGTAACCACTACCCTGAGGGAACTGCAGACAGCATGGTCCAAATACAGTGCTGTCTCCGCTTGATGAAGGTGGGTGGGATTGGGATCCACAGGGGGCGTGTCGTCCGGTGACAGCTAGCACGCTCCACAATAGTGCAGGCTTGCTGTCACGACTATCGATAGCGTGGCTGCAATTACCGCCCCTTCTCGACATGCCCCTCCCCCAATTGACCTCTTTTCCGGCCATGGAGGCCCTGCAAAGGGGCCCACCAACTGCAGAAATGCAACCCCTCTCCCTCGTCCACACCTGGCACTTACCTGGTGCCTAGCCGGGTCATCTCTGGCGTTCCCCCTCCATTCATGCCTTCGACAGACTAGCAGGGGATCACCATGTGCTAGTCTCATGGCATCACTATTAGGGGTCACAAGACTAGCACGAGATGACCCCGGCACCAATTAGTGGGCCCCTTTGCAGGGCCTCTGATCAGGAGAGGGGGGATGTTAGGGGAAAGAGAAGTTACCGGGGGGACTCATTAGGTGTGGCGGCTAATGATTCCATGTACCCCACATAACCCCCACATGAAGTCCATGTACCCCACATATCACCACATGTTCCAGAGGTAGAATGTGATGTACAGCATGACAAGATGGCTTTGTGCAGCAGCCCCCTTCCACTGCTCAGTGGTATTGTTGAGAGCCATGGGTTGCGCTCTCTCATGCTGCTTCCCTGGCCTCCCAGGACAGTTGCCTGTGTGGCATGCCTTGTACCTCCCCTCTAGGGCATAGCTCCCCTGCATTTTCCATTCCTTCACATACAGTACTCCAGCACCCAAAGATTGTGTTGCTCTGTGAGTGCACAGAGCAATCAGCTTCACTGTGCTCTCATTGCAAGCCACATTGCTAGCCATACACTACTGTGCCTTGACCAGCAGCCACATATCTCATCAGCTACAGATATGTTCCTCAAACTATATTGGCCCAGTGGTCAGCATATACCCACCCATACCTGTCCTGCGGGACCATTGTCTGGCTGCCTGGTATTTCACAACAGCAACACCTATGCTGTGATGGCAACTGTAGGTGTCGACATGGAATACGGGCATTTTGTGTCCCATAACAGATATTCTACTTACCTGTTTTTTTTTGGTAACTGGGCAATACTTTGAAGGCCCGATTCTGTTCCAAACGTAGATCACCTCTATGCGTCCAGTCTGAACCGGACGCACAGAGGGGATTGCGATTCCAATCCCACAGGGTACGTCTAGCCCCGCGGGATCAGAATTGCAAATAGTCCTGCATGTGCAGGCCGGGACTGCGATTCTGTCTGGCCTGCACATGCAGGACTGCACTCGGCTAACTCAATCAAAGCTCTTCAATGGAGCCGCAGTGCCATGGCATCATGTTGCCTTGGCGCCGCAGCTCCATTGAAGAGTCACGATGCTGGCCGCTGAAGAATAAAGTTAATTCTCCAGGACCAAGCAGGAAGTCAGTCCTCACTTATGGGTGTCATCGACGCCGATGAAGCCCAAGCGGAGCATTTCCCCAGCTTTCCATGAAAGCCTTTGGGAATGCTGGCACGCATGCGCGGTTCCCTTCCCGCCTAAAGGTGCCATCTTACCTCAGTCTCTTTTTTTCCGTGAAGCCCATCGGACATCTGTCCTGTTTTCCCGGTTAAAAGTAGATTTTTTCTAGCGTTGTTTCGCTTCTTTTCTTCAGATTCAACGTCGGTTCCCCTCCCGCCGGGATCGGTACACCGGTATCGAACCCCCTTTTTTATTTTTCGTTTTTTGCCCTTAGTGGCTAAGCGTTCGCGCCTAAACTTTTTTCTTTTTCCCTGGAAGGCCGGTCTTTTGACCTAGCGGGGACCCTTTTTTCCCCCATGTCTTCCAGTGGTTTTAAAAAGTGTGATCGGTGTAAAAAGATTGTCTCTCACCGACACACACGACTGCTGCCTTCGGTGCCTGGGCCTGGACCACGATTCTAAAACGTGCGGGCCATGTGGAAAAATGTCTTCCAAGGCCCTCCGAAGTCGTCAGCAGCAAAGTGAAAGGCTTTTCTCCGACTCGGCCTCTGCTCGTGCCCGGACCTCGTCTGAGGCTTCGACACCTCGGGATTCCGATCCCGAGAGGCGTCGAGCTCCTCGGACAGGGGGTCCCCCGAGAGGGAACGTAAGAGGAAGAAGCGGCTCGCGAGGGCGGCATCGGTGGAGGTCCCTGGACCCTCGAGGTCCAGGTCTAAGACCCCCGACCGTCGTCCCGGGCCCGTGGACCAGGAGAAGCCGAACAAAGTTCCTCGTATAGAACCGGAGTCTGCTGGACACGTAAGTCCTGTTGTCCTCGAGGACTCGCCTCCCCGAGTACCGATGTCGGGCCCGGCGCCACCGGGGCCCGAGTCGGGGGCTGCTGCGTCACCCGAGCTGAGTCTCAGGTTGACAGCCTTGGAGAGCAGAATGTCTGCCTTCATGGATCAGCAGCTGGCATTGATGGCCAGCCTGTCTGGCGCATCTGCCCCGACCACCGGGACATCGACTTCCAAGTCGACCCCGGAGACCGAGCCGATACTCGAGTCTCTTACGGCTCGAGGTCGTCCTCGGTTGAGGTCTCCCTCGACCTCCCGTTCGGGACCGAGGGTCTCGACCAATGTTCCCTCTAATATTCTGTAGGCTGTGTGCGCATAAAATATCAGCTGTGCAGCTTTTGAAGGAAGGTTAAATTTTTGTGCGCCACATAACGACACTCGGAGTTATATACTTTAAAATTTAACTACACATCAGAATACAGTATGTACACCACATTGATTGCACTAGAAAACATTGTAGAACTTGTGAAAACCATAAATACATAACAACTTTTAAATTTTAAGACGTCTGTGTTGTTTTCTATCAGAATCAGAACCCTAATTTTTGTGCGCTCTGTTGTAAAGTATGTGCGCTCGCTCGGCGAGGTGTGTGCGCGCGCACATGCGCACAGCTTAGAGGGAACAGTGGTCTCGACGCCGGTGCCTCTGGCGTCGGGGTGGGTGCTCAGAGGCCCCGCGGCATCGGACCCCGACTCGACTTCGGACGAGTCTGCATGGGAAACCGAAGATGAGGAGTCTCCTGACACCTTTAAGACTCGGTGTGTCCCTTCGGACTCACCTGAGTCTGAACCCCAGAGTAGATCCCCTCCGGAGGATACTAGGTTCTCAGAGTTTGTCCGGGATATGGCCGCTGCCCTGGCTATCCTGGCTGACCCCGAGGAAGAGCCTCGAGCCGAGGAGCTCGATGCTCTGCAGTACGACTCTCCTCCGAAGGAGGCCTTTACTGTCCTGGTTCCTCCGATGCTGGAGCGGCTCCTCTTCTGGATGTGGGAGGCACCGGCCTCGGCGCCGGTTTTGAGCAAGAGAGTCGATTCCATTTATCGACTCCGCAAGAGTCCTGGCTTCCAGAAAGCACAGCTGCCGCACCATTCTATGGTCGTGGAATCGGCCATGCATCGTCTGAAAAGTCAGAAGATGCACTCTGCGGTGCCTCCCGGTAGGGAAGCCCGCAGCCTTGATGGAGTCGGCAGAAAGTGTTTTCAGGGCTCCATGCTTGCTTGCCGTGTCCAGACTTATCAGCTGTACATGGGCATGTATTTACGAGACCTGGCCAAGGAGTTGGCCGGGTTCTCTGCTGGTCTCTCCGGGGAACCCTTGCAGAGTTTTAAGTCCTTGTCTTCGAGGATACGGGAATGCTCTAAGTTCATGTCCCGCGCCGCCTACGATGGCTTCGAGGTTTCGGCCCGAGTAGCAGCTGCCGGCATCGCGGCTCGACGCCAGGCGTGGCTGCAGTCATCGGACCTCGAGCCATGGGTTCAGGACAAGTTGGTCGATGTCCCTTGCCGAGGTGAAAACCTTTTTGGCAAGCCTGTGGCCAAGAAGGCCGCACAGCTCGAGACTGAGCACCTCATCAGGACAAGGCTGTCCAGGAAGACCTCTGCCCCTTCACATAAAAAGAAGGGCCCGGGTAAAAAGCCCTTTTATCCGAGGAAGGGCACTGCCTACAAACAGTGCCCACAGGGTCAGCAAGCCAAGGGCCGGGGTAATGGGCTCCGTAGGCAGACTGTCCCCAAGCCTCCGGCCCCTGCTCCCACTCAGCAGGGTAGGGTTTTTTGACTCCTTGAGTACAGACAAACCTCCCTTTGCTGACCCAGCCCTGCACAGGAGGCCGCCTAGCCTTGTTCGCCCACCAGTGGCCCCTGATAACTCAGGACAGTTGGGTGCTGGACATAGTCCATCGAGGCTATGCCCTGCATTTTCACCAACTACCGCCGCCACACTTTCCAGGGGAGCCTTCCAGGCCTCCCCTACATACAGCCCTTCTCCTCCAGGAGCTCAGGAGTCTGTTGCTGGACAAGGCGGTGGAGCCTGTGCCTCCCCACTTCCAAGATCACGGTTTTTACTCCAAGTATTTCCTGGTGCCAAGAGAACCGGTGGTCTTCGACCCATTTTGGATCTCAGAAACCTAAACAAGTTTCTTGTAAAAGAAAAGTTCAAGATGGTTACTCTTGGAACTCTTCTGCCCTACCTCCAGCAGGGAGATTGGCTATGCTCTTTAGATCTAAAAGATGCTTACACTCACATCCTCATTCATCCAGACCACAGAAAGTACCTCAGGTTCATTGTGGGAGGAAACCACTATCAGTACAGGGTACTGCCTTTTGGGCTGACTTCCGTTCCCAGAGTCTTCACCAAGTGCCTGGCCTACCTGAGAAATCGGGGCATCTTTGTTTTTCCCTACCTGGACGACTGGCTCATCAGAGGCCAGACGTCTCTCGAGGTCCAGCAGGCCATCAACAGAACCATAGACCTGCTCCAAAAGGTGGGCTTTGTCATCAACTTCGCAAAGTCCACTTTGCTCCCCTCCCAGAACTTGGAATTCATAGGGGCAAGGTTAGATTCTCAGCTGGCAAGAGCATTCTTACCAGTGGACCGAGCACAAAGGCTCATGGACCTTGCCAGCAAGTTTCTGCACAGGTCCCTGGTCTCCACCAGACTCTGTCTCAGGCTTCTAGGCCACATGGCGTCCACAGTTCAGGTGACCCCAATGCCAGGCTCAATATGAGACCTGCCCAGTGGTGCCTTCGGACTCAGTGGTCACAGGCCTCAGGCAGCCTCAGAGACAGGATCAGTGTCCCACCGTTTTCTGACCTCCCTCAACTGGTGGTTGCACCCCCCCAATCTGCTGGTGGGGGTGCCCTTTCAGATACCTCCTCATACAGTGGTGCTGACCACCGATGCCTCTCTGTTGGGTTGGGGAGCACACTGCCTAGGCAAGTGCACCCAGGGTCTGTGGTCTCCTTGGGAGGCGTCCCAGCAGATCAGTCTCCTAGAGCTCAGAGCTATCCGCTTGGCCCTCAAGGCCTTTACTGCTTCCCTGGCCCATCAGTCTGTCTTGATCCAAACAGACAACCAGGTAGCCATGTTCTATGTGAACAAGCAAGGAGGGAATGGTTCCCAACTTCTTTGTCAGGAAGCACAAGTCCTCTGTTCCTTTGCCCTGAGACACAACATGCTCCTCAAGGCAGTCTACCTTCCAGGCCAGGAGAATTTCCTGGCCGACAAATTGAGCAGGATTCTGCAACCACACGAGTGGCAGCTACATCCTTTAGTGGTTCAAAAGATTTTCTTGGAGTGGGGTCTTCCCTCCATAGACCTGTTTGCCAGCCCTCTAAACAACCAGCTGCCACGGTTCTGCTCCAGGCAACCGCATCCTCTGAGGGTAGCAGCAGATGCTTTTCTGATTCCCTGGACTCAGGGCCTCCTCTATGCGTTTCCTCCCACCCCCCTGGTGGCCCAGACACTGTTCAAAATTCTCCAAGACAGGGCCTCAGTCCTCCTGGTGGCTCCCAGGTGGCCCAGGCAGCCTTGGTTCCCCCTCCTGCTTCAACTGGTGGTGGATCTCCCTCTGCCTCTGGGATTGCAGCCCGACCTTCTCTCTCAGAATCAGGGCTCTCTACTGCATCCCAATCTCAAATCCCTCCATCTGATGGCATGGAGGCTGCAAGGGTAGTGTTGGCTCCCTGGGGCCTGCCTAAAGAAGTTGAGGAGGTTCTCCTAGCTTCTAGGAAACAGTCCACAAGGAAAACCTATGCTCTCAAGTGGAAGAGGTTTTCTGTGTGGTGTCAGTTAAGTGCAGAGGATCCTTTCTCCTGTGCTGTGTCTGTAGTGCTTCAGTACCTGCTGCACTTGTCCAATCAAGGTCTCAAGTCCAACTCTGTTCGGGTCCACCTCTCTGCTTTGGCAGCTCACCACTCCTTAGTAGAGGGCCATTCCTTGTCTGTGCACCCTTTGGTGTCCAGGTTTCTCAGAGGTTTGTTATTGCTCAAACCTCCCATACGTCCTCCTGCTCCTGAGTGGGAGCTGAATGTGGTCTTGCAGCAGCTGACTCGACCACCTTTTGAGCCTATGGCTACTTGCCCTCTACGCTTCCTCTCATGGAAGACTCTCTTTCTGATCGCCCTTACTTCGGCTAGGAGAGTGAGTGAGCTTCAGGCCTTGGTCTGTGATAGACCTTACACCAGGTTCTATAAAAACAGGGTAGTCCTCAGGACTCACCCTAAGTTCCTTCCTAAGGTTGTCTCCTCTTTCCACCTCAACCAGGAGGTGGTTCTTCCTACTTTCTTCCCTAGGCCTCATGCAAGTCAGGCTGAAACAGTTCTCCATACCTTGGACTGTAGGAGGGCTTTATCCTTCTACCTTGAACGTACGCAAGATCACAGGAAGGCTTCTCAGCTCTTCCTTTCTTTTGACCCCAATAACTTGGGGAGGCCTGTGTCCAAGCGTACCTTGTCCATCTGGGTGGCTGACTGTATCACCTGGGCTAACCAAGGCGGCTAACCTTCCTTTGCAGGGTTAGGGTCACGGCCCACCGTGTGAGGGCAATGGCTGCATCAGTGGCTCATCTCCGCTCTGTTCCATTGCAAGACATCTGCAGGGCTGCTACTAGGTCTTCAAGCCAGACTTTTGCAGCCCACTACTGTCTGGAGAGGGAGTCCCGTAGGGACAGTGCTTTTGGCCAAGCAGTACTCAGGAATCTCTTTGAGGTCTAGGCAACTCCTGCCCTCCTGCCCTCTGGTTGGGCTACCTGTGGAGGTTGTGTTCTTGAAAAGCCTTTTCTGTGTTGCTGAGACTAGAGGGAGTTCTCTTGTTCAGCCTGGGTTCCTGGTAGCCCAGAGCTGGGGAGTCACCCATAAGTGAGGACTGACTTCCTGCTTGGTCCTGGAGAAAGAGTAGTTACTCACCTGTAACAGGTGTTCTCCAGGAGCAGCAGGAATCAGTCCTCACTACCCTCCCTCCTCCCCTTGGAGTTGCAGTTGTACATAGTGTCACCCACCTCTAGGTTCCCAGAGGCATAAAGCATGGGAGCTACAGTGGGGCCTCTTCTTAAACAGCAAGGGTGTCTCAAGCAGGTGTTGAAATGCCCCCTGGGATTTGTAGTCCCACAAGCAAATCTAAGAGTGTAGTTGCAGTCGAGTAGCAAGGCTTCAAAAGAGGTCTTTTTATTTACCCGTCCCGGGTGAATTTCAGCACATATGAACAAAGGACAAAAACCATACTTCTGGTATGAAATAAAGGCAAACTACTATAACAAAAATGAATGCTTGTATCTTCAGCCTGACAAAACAAAGGTAGTGCAAAACAGTCCTTATTCTTAAAACAAGCACGTTTCTTCACTTCTGTTTCCTTAAACAGATTCTCTCTCTGGCCAGTTCAGCACAGTGAAGAAATATCATCTGAAATTATTAGTGTACAATCCATGTAGGATTCAGCAGGTGTTTCATCACAAAAATCACATTGCATATCCTCACATGCTTCCCCGGAGCTATCTTCTATAGGATTGTAACTCAGGCTACTTTTAAATAATCCCTCTTCTCTGTTAAGAGGGCTCCCCTCCTCCTCTCTACCGGAGTAAAATGGGAGGTTGCCACACACTGCAGTTTCCTTCCTGAGAGCCACACACTCTTGGGTAAGTGTAGGAAAAACTCTGACTTTCAGCTTCCCTTCTTTTATGAGGAATAAGCCTACCTTCTGGCTTGGTTTTCATGGAGCTTCTGAGCACAGGAAACTTAACGGAGCTTTTCTCAAATGAAAGCCTCTCACTGCCTTTCTCTTTCCATTTCTCTTTGGGCACAAAAGTATCCTCCAGATAAAAACTTTTGCCTTCCTGGTACCTGTTCTTAGGAAGACTCTTTCTCACAGCTTTTCTCAGCTTGCCTTCAGAAATACCTCCGTGGCTCAGACCACTGGGCTTTTGTTCAGTCCTGCACTGCTCCCTGAAACAAATCCCTGGTATTCTCTCCTGGGCTTCTTCCTGTAGGATTCTGTATGAGTCTCCGTGTGAAGCTCTCTCATAAGCTCTCCAACCAGCTCCTTCCTCTGCTCTCCCTCTGACCTCTGGTGAGTGATTTTTAACTGCGTCACTCTTGGTGTTTCTCTGAGCCTCGCCTCCCCTCAGCTGTCCCTCATTACCTAATGGGCTATGAGGTAATCTACTGCTTGGGCGTGCTCTTACACCTGGTACTTCAGTTTGTGTTCGTTGCCCATAGCAACCCTGGTCCATGTGCTGCTCTAACCTGTCACTATTAGAACGGCTCTGCTCATTTTTTCCTATTTCCATAGGTACTATTTGATCCACCTCATGACAATAGTTCATTTTTCAATTTTTGTGTGCTGTTCTTAGCTATGTCATTTGACTGAGGTAAGATGGCACCTTTAGGCGGGAAGGGAACCACGCATGCGTGCCAGCATTCCCAAAGGCCTTCATGGAAAGCTGGGGAAATGCTCCGCTTGGGCTTCATCGGCGTCGATGACACCCATAAGTGAGGACTGATTCCTGCTGCTCCTGGAGAACACCTGTTACAGGTGAGTAACTACTCTTTCCCCACAGCACGACCTGCAATCTGGCCTTCTAAGGCCAGGGTCAGGCTGCAGGGATTGTCCTCCAGCCACCCCTTCCCCATCCGCTCCCCGGCAGCAAAAAAAAAAAAAAAAAGAAAATGTCCAGGGAAGTTAAAACCCTTTGGAGGTGGAATAACTTCCCCCGCACATGTCGCCGGCCCCAAAAGTACAGGGCCAACATTAGAATCGGGCTGCCCCTTCCCTGCTCCTGTCTAACTTCCCTGCACAAACGGCGGGGAAGTTTAGTTGGGGGCAGGAACCGGCACGAATAGCGGGGATGGTCGTCCTGTTGGGATGTCCATCCCCTCTATTCATGGCTCAGAATAACCCCCTGAATATCCATAGTTAGCCTCGTTGCATGGGTATGGTGGCTCCCGGCACCCACCATTAGCACTGATATTTCGCTTTCTTGCGCATGATTCTTATGAGGGTTTCTCTTACCCTTTTGGGTAGGGCATGTCCTGGGCATGGCTTCATAACTGTGTATTTTAGGAACCTCGCGCAGGTAACCTTCCATCCCCCTCGCGGTTTGCCATCTGGACACCACAGCCAGTGAACACTGCTATGAAATGCACCTGTAAGTCAAATTTTACACCCTCAGAGACCTCCATGGCCCTAGGACTTGCCATGAAGTAGCATGCCACCCTCTTTGTCTCTGAGGATGCGAGCACACAACAGCACGGCTGGCAGCAGATTGCCCACAAGATGAATGCAGTGCATCACCACAACCGGGATGTGGAGGACCTGAACAAAAAGTAGCAGGTAGTACAGCAGAGTGCCAAGGAAAAGAAAGCAGCCAACAGCAAGCTGCCAGCTGCCCAGCAATAACACTGAGCCCCCTGGAAGAGCAGGTGCTGCAATTCATGGATGACATCACCATCACTGGCACGGCAGGTCATGATAGCTCCACTCCTGCCACACAATAAGGTGAGTAGCGCCCCTGCTCCCTGGCTGGTACGTAACGTGCTAGATTGCTTTGCCAAATGCACACCTGACATTCCGCTCTCATGCTTCCCTCCCCTAACCTCTCCCACTCCCCTGGCCCCAGCATGCTATCCACCATGCGCCAGTGTCTCTCCTTCCCATCCACCATGCGCCAGTGTCTCTCCTTCCCATCCACCATGCTCTCCCATGGCCCATCCTGACTGCCATTTCACTGCTGCTCACTCACATGGCCATTCTTTCCTCTCTTACCTGTTCCTATACAGAGATTTAGATGTGTTCTCACGTGCCCCATTGTGGAGTCAAGGGGTGGTTTATTGTACCATCACAGAATGAACTGTATAGTGTAATTATGCCACTGCTGTCCCAGATGATGCCATATCCTGCAGCTGTGTCTGGGACTCCATCCTGTGCCGCCAGAAACACTTCAAAGCTGTGCCCTCATAGGCGATGTGACCTATACCTGCAAAACACAGTTTGGGTCCGTTCTGAGTAAGGAGTACACACCCCATAGTGAATATTTTTGCGTGTTTGGATATGCACATGCCCGAGAGATATCAGAGCTCTTTGTAGTTTCTGCTCACCGTGCACTGTGCATGTGCTGTACAGACAGGTGAGCAGACATTGTCATGTAGTTCTTCCTCCTTGTGGCCTGTTCTTGCTGTGTGGCTTCTTGGTAGCTGGCTGTCACCTTGGGCATGTGTTGTGGGAAGCTGTATTCTTACGAATGAAAAATCACGAACCAATCAGAACCAAAAATATAACCCTTCGCCATTAAGATCCTGATATTAATCCCCCATTCAGTTCTTTCGTTTTTGTTGGAGCTGGTCAGCCAAGCAAACAGAAGCAATCTATGTGCCACTGTGACCTCTCCTTTTTAATTTTATATAACTGAAATTAAAACTTCACTAGCTTTTTTTGTAGTTTGGAAAACAAGCCATACTACTAGCTTGAAACAACTCATCCAGAATACAGATCTTGACGACGTGTCACGTTTCGGGTTGCAATAACAATTTTTCAACCCTGCTTCAGGTCCAATCCGGTTCTGGCAATAAACCGGATTGGACCTGAAAGCAGGGTTGAAAAATTGTTATTGCAACCCGAAACGTGACACGTCGTCAAGATCTGTATTCTGGATGAGTTGTTTCAAGCTAGTAGTATGGCTTGTTTTCCAAACTACAAAAAAAGCTAAGTGAAGTTTTATTTCAGTTATATAAAATTAAAAAGGAGAGGTCACAGTGGCACATAGATTGCTTCTGTTTGCTTGGCTGACCAGCTTCGACAAAAACGAAAGACTTGAATGGGGGATTTATATCAGGATCTTAATGGTTGTGGGAAGCTGTGGCAGGCAGGTGCTATGTTGCCAGATAAGTACATCCACCCTTTTCACCTTTCTTCAGGCTGCATACAAAACCTAGACAGACATGCATTCTGTGCAGACCTGCTTTACATACTGCTCATGTATTCCACTTCTCCACTACTGGCAACACACTGTAACTGTACCTCTCACTCCTATCTGATATGGGGATACAGCTACAGAGGCAGGGAGCTGCACTGGGGCCCCTTCCTCTTTTTTTCAGGGCAGGTGCACACTTGGTTGGCTTGCTCTCCTACAGACCAGCCAGAGCCAGGACCATTGCAGCCCACAGTTGCTCAAGCAGAAGGCTTGCAACCATGGAGTGGAGGCTCCAGCGCTCCTGCAGGTGCAGTACTGTCACCTCAGACAACCTCCATTTGTTCCACAGTAGAGCAGCATGCCATGACCAGCAAGGATCTGGAGTCTGACTCTGCACAGCCTGCAGCTGGTGAACTTTCCTTCCCCATCTAGGAGGACATCAGAGATATTGAGGCAGATGAGATGGACCAACAGATGCTCAGGGAGGGGCGTGTTTGCTGGAGTGCACAGAAGGCATCCTCTTTGAGTTACAAGCCATCTGGCAGGAGCTGCAGGCAAGCAGTCCGATGCTACAGGACCACCACATGAATGAGCAGAGATACAGGTTCAACTCCTCAGGGAGATGACAGCCTACATGGCCTCCATGTCCCACACCTGTCACCAGTTGGCTTCCCACCAGGAACAGGATGCAGCTGGCCTTCAAGAGGATCACCCTGCAGCAGCAGCAGAGGCCGACAAGGTGCCTGATACAGACTTCACCACAAGGGAGGGCGAAGACACAGTGAGCAATGCCTCGAGACTGTGCCTTTGCGACGCAATGCCCGGGTAGGGAAGCGGGCAGGGCCTGATCATGAGTTGGGCGGTAAGAGGGCACTGTTTCTATAATGTTTGGCTTCACTGTAATAAATAATACAGCACTTACTCTAGAAGCTTTCCAGGATAAGTCTGTTCCTGGTGGTGAGCACTAATGCTGTTGCTGGCCCTCTGCATACCTTCCTCTTCTGCAGCCTCTGCTCCGTCTGTCCCCTCTATTGCTTTGCCCTCGGGGATGGGGATGTCTCGCTGAATGGCGTTATGTAGGATGCAGTAGACTGTGAAGATCCTGCACACATATTTAGGACTGTACAGCAGCTCACTCCCACTGCAGTTGAGGCATCTAAAATGGCTTTTTAGGACCCTAATTGCCCATTCAACCACTGCCCTGGTCCACTGATGTGCCTGGTTGTATCTCTCCTCATGCGATCTGGGGGTGGTGCACAGGTGTCAGTATAGCCATGGTCGAAGAGGGTATCCACTGTCACTTGTGGGAGCATGGGGACAGAAACACATCAATACAGCAACTGTGCCAGGTGTGTTGGGGCTAGAGGGGTGGAGAGTGGACATATTTACGGTGCCTTTCTCATGACAGGGACATGAAGACATGTATTCTGGTAACATTGCCTGCAGAGCCATGTGCAGCATGGTATTGCTTGGCTACTGTTCAGACGCTTGCCATGTTTCCAAGATGCACTGCTTCAGAGCATTCTGAGGCTTGACACCTCTGGCCTGCTTTTCTCCATTGGGGTCCCCTGCTACTGTTCAGATGTGTTTCCCCCTCTGACTGCATCACTGATGTGTGCAGCCTCTCATCCTGGCCCCACAATTCTCCCTTCTGACTATACATGTGCCCACTCTACTATTTCCCATTATGGGTGCCTCCTCACATAGTGCCATGAATCGCAGTTCTATCACATTTGCTCCTAGCTGTATCCTCTTATCAAGCAACCATGCATCTCTAAGGTATCCTGTGGCTGCTGCTTATCCCAGCCCAGATTGGAACAGGATGAAGGCATTGTGGCAAGAGCCCGGGAAATGGGCACATATGTCAATCAGTGATGAGCATGTGGGCATTGACTATTACTTGCATATTCATGGAGTTGTAATTGTGGTGGTTTTGGATTGCTCTCTGGTCCTGACCTGATACCATCAGTGCAACATGTGTGCAGTCTGATACCAATGACAGATGGGAAGCCAGCTATATCATGCAATGCTTGCATACTCTCCTGACTGTGCTCAAGCATGGAGGGGAAGGTGTGATTAGCTCTGGATCCTTCTCACCAGAGCAGCGGTGAAGGCATCAATATAATGGCATGTGGCAGATTGGGTGATGCCAGTGTTGGCACCCACCTCATACTGGAAGCTTCCTGTGACCAGGAATCCCAGTTCACTGGTTACCTTCAGAGTCACTGGCAGCATATGGCTTTGGACAGTGGCTGGCTCCAGCTCCCTGCACAGCATCCCACACAGCACTGTTATGGTGGCGCTGTCCATCCGGTAGCGGTGGTACACTTTCTCCAACAGTTGTAAGTAAGTTACCCTTGGTCTGTATATCAATGGAGTAGGGTATCTGCACCTTTCACGCTGGGTCAGTGGCTGCTGTTGCTGTTGCACATTGTGCCGCCATCTCTGTTCCCTGGTGCGTTGATAGTGTCTTCACCTCCACTGCAGGCTGTGCAGGCCCCACATTGCACGGGTGGTACCTATCTGTGGGTACAGCTGGTAACCGATGCTTGAGTGACGTGTACTGCTGTATCACCAGGCCAAATCAGCCCAAAACCCTGGCCTAAAGATATCTGATTTATGGCCATTGGCTTGTCATTGTGTGCCACTGAATATCTTTGCTAGTCGGGTATGTTGCGGCCATGTCCTCATTACACTCCTGTGGATATCCTGGGGTGGCAGAAACCCTTGGGCTGGCCCTTATTCTACCGTCTTTTACCTCATTCGAATGATTTCAAACCCCAAGTCCAATTCACAGACTCCTATTTTCTTTACCTCTCCAGCCATTTTGTCTTCTACCCTATCATTTGCTCTCGAGCTTCAACATTTTCCTTCTCTCATTCACCCATCTCCACTCAATCAAGGGCACCTCGCCCTCATCAGTAATGCTTCCTCTTTTCTTCACCGTACTCAGCTCTCCTCCTTATCTCATCTGGTGATATCAATCCCAAGCCTGGACCCTCTAGGCATATCTCACACTCCATGTGCAGATCCAACCACAACCCCTCTAATCTCATTCATATTCCTCTCCTTCCTCCCTCTTCTATTCCTTTCTCATGCGCTCTATAAAATGTTCACTCTGCTTCCAACAAACTTACTTTCATTCACAACTTCTTTATCTCTATTGTTCTGCATCTTCTTTAACCGAAACTTGACTTCTCCCTGAAACAGTTGCTGCCCTTTATCATAAAAGCTACCTTTTCTCTCATACACCCTGCACAGTTGTCCATGGTGGTAGTGGTGTTGGAATGCTGCTCTCTTCTTCCTGTAGATTTCAACCTCTTCTTAGACCTCAGTTTTGCTCCTTTTCTTTCTTTGTCGTCCACGCTATCTGCTTATTTACTCCACTTCCTCTCGGGGTAGCTGATATTTATCAACCCCCTGACAAGTTCATCTCCTCTTTTTTTTTTTTTTTTTTTTTCTCACTGATGTTGTCTCCTGGCTTTCATTCTTTTATGAACCATCTTCTCCTTCCCTCATTCGTGGGGATTTTAGCATTCATGTTAATGAACCCTCTGACTCGTATCTCTCAAAGCTTCTCGTCTTAATCTCCTCATGCATCCTTCAGCTGAGTTCTACCCACTGTCCCCCTCCCCCTGGATTTACAACCTTGGCCACTGCCCCGACCATGTTTTTTTTTTTTCCAGCTGCTCACCCTCAAACTCTGTTCTTCCCTTATCTGACCATCATCTGCTAACTTTCGCTCTTATCCACTCTGCCGTGGTCTTGACCCATCTGCACTAACCTATTTAGGAATCTTCAGGCTGTTGACCCTTCAGCTTTCTCCATTGCTGTCTCATTTCCTCTCTCTACCACTATCTCATCTGTATCTATAGATGAGGCAGTCTCTTCCTATATGGTCCTCTGCCTTGGATATTGTTGCTCTGCCCATTCCACATCCTGTGAGGCATACTGTACCACAGCCTTAGCTGACCTCCAAAATCCGCTGCCTATGTTCCTGTGCCCGCTCTGCTGACTGATTTAGGCTTAAATCTCTTGTCCACTTTGACTTCATACATTTCAAATTCATGCTAACATCTTCCCAGTCTGCCATAGAACTCGCAAAGCAAGAGTACTATGTCCATCTGACAAATTCTTGCCTCTGACCCTCGCTCTCACATTGTAATGCTCAACTCGCTCCTCAAAGTGCCTCTGACCCTCACTCTCCTTCACTTTCTTCCCATTCTTTGGCTGACTGCTTCCATGACAGTATTCACAAAATTAGGCGTGAGTTCTCCACTGGGTCACCCCTGTCTCCCTTTTCCCCCTCTTCACTCTCAGATCCTTCCTTCAACACCCCTTTCACCCTTTCTTCTTTTACTGAAATCACCAAGGATGAAACTGCACCACTTCTCTTCTCCTCAAAACTCGGTACCTGCTCCTCCGATCCCATTCTGACCTGTCTACTAAGCTCTGTTTCCACTGCTGTCCCTTTCATCTGTTATATCCTCAACCTATTGCCTTTCACTGCAACTGTTCCTGCTGCCTTCAAACATACTGTGATTGCAGTGCCCCTCAAAGCCTTCACTGGATCCCACTTGCCCTTCCAGTTATCAGCACATCTTCCTCCTCTTCTCTGCATCTGCCGCTGTCTTGACTTTCTTTCCTCTTCTGGATCCACTGCAATCAGGCTTTTGTCCTCCACATGCCAAAGTCTCCAGTGTTCTGTTCCTGGCCAAATCCAAGAGCCTTTACTCAGTCCTCATCCTTCTTGACCTATCTGCTGCTTTTTGACACTGTTGACACCTTCTTCTTTATACCCTGTTCTCACTTGGAATTTGGAGCTCTGTTCTGTCTTGACTCTCATCTTTCCCATTGCACTTTTAATATCGTTTATTGAATTTGATATACCGCCCTTTTGAAAATTACATTCAGAGCAGTTTTCAATTAAAATAAGTTTTAAAAGAAGAAACTGAAAGGAACTCCAAAATTAACATAGGAAAGATAAAAATGAGTTAACAAGACACAAACCATTTTTTTCTGGGGAAGAGGGGGGGCTTTTCCAAAGGACAGGCTCCACCTTAACCCGGGTGGAGCCAGGATGCTGGCATTAACCTTTAAAAAGGAGAAAGAGCAGCTTTTAAACTAGATAATGGGGGAAAATTGACAATCACCCAAGAGCGTATGGTTCGTAAGAATGTATCTTTGAAGGATACTAGCAAAACAGGGAAGTCAGACCATCCTGATAGAGAGGTTCCAATAAAGATAAAAGGTAACCCAGGTGCCTTTTAAGTAAAAATCAAACAGTTGAAAGATTCCAAATTAACGCCGTCATCAAACAGCCAGCCTGTTAATATTGGCAAAAAAACAAAATTTTAAATGCCTGTATATAAATTCTAGAAGTCTAAAAAATTAGATGGAAGAGTTAGAATATATAGCAATGAATGAAAGGTTAGATATAATTGACATTTCGGAGATCTAGTGGAAGGAGGATAACCAATGGGACACACTGATACCAGGCTACAAACTACATCACAATTATAGGGCAGATTACATTGATGTAGGAGTGGGATCTATATGTTAAAGAGGGCATCAAGTCAAACAGGATAAAGGTTTTTCAGGAAACAAAATACACTACAGAATCTCTATGGATAGAAATTCCATGTAAAAAGGGGACGGGAATAGCAGTGGGGGTGTACTACCATCCACCTGGACAGAATGAACAGAAAGATGATGAAATGCTAACAGAAATTAGGGAAGCTAGCAAAGTTTATCACACAGTAATAATGGGAGATTTCAATTACCCCAGTATTGACTGGGTCATTGTCTCATCAGGACATGCTAGGGAGATAAAGTTTCTAGGTGATGTAAATGACATGATTGACTGCTTCGTGAAGCAGCTGCTTCAGGAACTGACTTGCGGGGATGCTATTTTAGACCTAGCCCTCTGGGCAGGATCTAGTGCGAGAGGTAACTGTTTTGGGGCCGCTTGGCAATAGCGATCATAACATGATCACATTTGATTTAATAAATGGAGGGAGGATAGCAAGGAAATTGACTACGCTAGCATTCAATTTTCAAAAAGGAGTCTATAATAAAATGAGGAAAATGGTTAAGAAAAAACTAAAGGAGCAATTGCAAAGGTTAAGAGTTTACGTCAGACCTGGGCGTTATTTAAAAGCTATCTTGGAAGTACAGATCAGATGTAGTCCATGCTTCAAAAATGGTGGAAGGGGGCCAAACAAGAGCCAGCATGGCTTAAAGGTAAGGTTAGAGAGGCTGTTATTGCTAAGAGAGAATCTTTCAGAAAATGGATAAAAGAGCCAAATGTTTCAGTTCCTCTGATATAAATCTCAATCAAGCATGGAGATGTAATACAGCTAATTGATAAACTAAAGAGCAGCAAATCACCTGGACAGGCTGACATACATCCCAGGGCACTAAAAATGAGATTGTAGAATTATTATTAGTAATCTGTGATCTATGATTAAAATAATCTGTAGTACCCGAAATTGGAGAGTGGCCAGCATAACGCCAATTTTTCAAAATGGTTCCAGGGGTGATCTGAGAAACTAGACCAGTGAACTTATCATCAGGACCAGGTAAAATGGTAAAAACCATTATAAAAAAAATTACTGAACATGTAGATAATCACGGTTTAATGGCAGAAAGCCAACATGGATTTAGCCAAGTAAAGTCTTGTCTCAACAATCTCTTATACTTTTTTGAAGGTGTGAATAACAGGTAGAAAAAAGTGAGTTGGTTGATATAGTGTATCTGGATTTTCGGAAAGCCTTTGACAAAGTCCCTCATGAAAGACTTTGGGAAATTAAAAACCATGGGATAGGAGGAGTGTACTATTATGGATTAGGAACTGGTTGAAAGATAGAAAGCAGAGGGGAGGTCTAAATGGCCAATTTTCCCACTGGAGAAAGGTGAATAGTGGAGTACCCCAGGGATCTGTGCTGGGTCTGCTGCTTTTCACATACTCATAAATGACCTGGAACTGGAAATAATGAGTAAGATCATCAGATTTTGTAGATGATACCAAATTTTTAGTGCAAATTGCTTCTCACTGATCTTCTATTAAATCATCTTTCTCCCTATCATTCTGTTGAAACCTCAGCTGCATAGCTGATCTTCTCAAGTCATTTCACTGGCTCCCTAACTGTTTCCACATCCAGTTCAATCTTCTGCTGACCTACAAGCACTGTTCCCTCTAAGCTGTGCGCGTGCACACACCTTGCCAAGCGAGCACACATACTTTACAACAGAGCGCACAAAAATTGCAGCTCTGATTCTGATAGAAAACAACACAGATGTCTTAAAATTTAAAAGTTATGATTATAATTACTAGAAAATTTCTGCTTCATTTAATAATCGTCTATTTTCATTTAATTTGATTAAAATCAATGTGGTGTACATACTGTATTCTGACGTGTAGTCAAATTTTAAAGTAAATAACTCCGAGTGTCGTTATGTGGCGCACAAAAATTTAACCTTCCTTCAAAAGCTGCACACAGCTGATATTTTATGCGCACGCAGCCTAAAGAAAATTAGAGGGAACATTGCCTACAAGTGCATTCATTCTGTGTCTCCTCATTACCTTTTCTCTTAATCTCATTCTACACCTCTCCTCGGTAACTCCACTCATCTGGCAAATCCCTTTCTCTTCTACTCTGTCCCTTCTACCTTACTGCACTGTGTGCCTGGAATAGACGATCTGAGTCAGTACATCAGGCTGCATCTCTAGTCCTATTCAAATCCAGCTAACACCCATCTCTTTGAGGCTGCTTTTGTATCCCAATACCCTTTATTCTTCTGTCTGCACCCATATGCGTATTAATCATTTCCCTTAAAGAATTACCCTGTTCCACTGTTTGTTCTGTTTGTCTGTCTTAGCCAACAGTCCCTGGATGTGTACAGTGCTGCGTATCTGTGGTAGTGCCCATATTAAGGGATTAATTCCATAAATAGGACACCCAAAGGTATGCGACATTCATGCTCATAAGTCACACTATTCAAATGATTTTATGAGTGTGGATAGGCACATACATGGGCCATACCTGCGAGGTGGGTATGCACAGAGGTGGAACTGGGGTAGAGCATAGGGATGCACCCGAAGGTTATAGAATCTATAACTTACGCACGTGCCTTCCAAACTCTAGGCGCAGACATTTACATCTGTCTTGAGCAGGGGCGGCCAAAGGGGGGTGCGCGGCCATGTGCGGAGACTCGTTGTGGGGCCTCATTTGCATAAATATTTGCATTATGTTACCATACACTTTTAGTAAACGTGCCTCTTAATGAGTGTATGGATAAAGAAAGACTAAAAGATTTCTACATTACTATAATCCAGTACCCACCGCCAGGCACATTAGGAACTACTACAAACACTGCCCATTTAGCGATGAGCGATATGGTGCTACACAATTTCTTGCGTTCATCTAATAGGTTAGGGGATCGTTGTGGGGAATCCCTTACCTATTTTTGGTTCCCTTGAAGAATGACATTTTGGCCGACCAATAAGATTGATTCCTTTTTATGATTGGTTGCCCGGTGTGAACCGGGGGTTTTTAAATGGAGAGAGAATACCATTTTGGATCTGCACAAGAGAAGAACCAAACCTTTCCGACTCGTGTGAGAGCACTTGATACAGGGGCTGCTTCGCCCCGAAACGTGCACGTCGTGATTTTGAACTGCGATTTTGAACTTGGACACTCTACAAAATTTGCGTTTCTTCTCTTCATGTTTTAAGATAAGTTTTCACTTTCCTTATATAATTCACTAAAGAACTGTTTGGTGATTAAAACGGTCTGCAGTAGTCTGGTGTGGTTTTGAAGTTTATCTAAACCTCCCTCACTGCAGCCCGACAAAAAGATATCTCAGGGTTTCATTAGGGAGTCTTTGGGAGATTTTTTGGTAGGGCATTTAGAACCCATAGCAAACCCACCGTATCATAACAGCACTACCATGACTCACAAAGCACCATACCCTACCTATCAAAAGGCATCACTGCAAATATTAAACCAATACATCTCAGAGAATAACAATACATGACCTACTGGGGAAAGAGAACAAGTGGCAATGTCAAATAGGAATTACATAAACAGAATATCTCAGCTCAGTTACACATGCAGAACATAGACCATCACCAAACAAGGAATCACAATTTAGAAACAGGAAGACAATAATTAAACTGGGAACCCCAAAAGCAAACTTGGAATGTACAACAACACTGTAGAAATAAAACTATAAATTAATTTCCTCTTGTACTAAACAAAGCGCAGACGTTAATGATGCACATTTCCCAGAGCTGACATATCCCATTTAATAAATTCAAAATAAAGAGATATTTTTCTACCTTTTGTGCATTTTTTTTCAGTTGCAATTGCTCCAGCCACTTTCTTCTGGTTTCTTTGTGTCTTCTGCTAACTCTCCATCGTCTGCTGTCCATTTGTCTTTTCTTCTCTCTTCTAGTTTTTTTCCATTCTCTCTCTACATCTGCTTTAACATACTAATCTTTCTCCTTTTGCTCTTTCCTCATTCCTATTTCATCCACTCAAATTTTACCCCTCCATCCTCAATCCCCACTTACTCTCCCAATATCTGGCCAATTGTAGATTTGTGTTCCCTCCCACACAAAATATTTTTCGCTCTCCATTTCACTCTCCCAGCTCCATCCCATTCTAATCCTCCCCAACATCAGCTCCCTTCTAGTTCCAGCCCCACCCAACATCCGCTCCCTTCTAGTCCCCCGCATCAGCCCATTTCAAGTCCTAGCCCCCCATAAGCCCATTTCCTATCCTAACCCCACCATCAGCCCATTTCCAGTCCTATCCGAGTTCCTTCATCAGCTCATTTCCAATCCAAGCCCCCATGATCCTACTTCCAGTTCTAGCCCCTCCATGAGTCCATTTCAATCCAAGCCCCCACCACAGCCCATTTCCAATCTTAGCTCCCCCCAACAGCCCCAGTCCTATCCTAGCTGCTCCATCAGCCCATTTCCTGTCCTAGCTCCCCCCACTCAGCCCATTTCCAGTCCTAGCTCCCTCCCCTCACAGCCCATTTCCATTCCAAGCCCCCGTCCCCATCAGCTATTTGCAGTTCAAGCCCTCCTTCCACTCAGCCCATTTCCAGTCCTAGCAACCCCCCCAGCCCATTACCAGTCCTTGCCCCCCATAGCCCATTACCAGTCCTAAGCCGCCCCATCAGCCCACTTCCAGTCCTAACCCCCCATCATCCCATTTTCAGTCTTAGCCCCCCCATAGCCCATTACAAGTCCTAACCCCCCCCCCCAATAGCCCATTACCAGTCCTAACCCCCCATCAGCTCACTTCCAGTCCTAACCCCCACATCAGCCCATTTCCAGTCTTAGCCCCCCCCCCCACAGCCCATTACTAGTCCTACCCCCCCATCAGCCCATTTCCAGTCTTAGCCCCCCCCCCCCACATAGCCCATTACCAGTCCTAACCCCCCCATCAGCCCACTTCCAGTCTTGGCCCCCCCCCATAGCCCATTACCAGTCCTAACTCCCCTCCCCCCCATCAGCCGAGGTAGATTTTTAAAAAACTAACCGGCTGCTGCTGTGGCCGCGGCAGAATCAAGCGTCCTTCGGGGCCCCCCCTGCTCGGCAGAGCCTCCCTGCAGGATCAGCTCCCGAGTCCCAAAACATGGGCTTTCAGAGCCGCAACAGTTTCCCTTTCTCACGGCTCTGTTAATCCCGCCGGGTCTGATGGGATTTCACATCAGCCCCAGCGGGTTTAACAGAGCCGCGAGAGAGCAGCTCTCCCTTCGCGGCTCTGAAAGCCCGCACTTTGGGACTCGGGAGTTGATGCTGCAGGGAGGCTCTGCCGGGCGGGGGGGGGGGGGGCCCGCAGGACGCTTGATTATGCCACAGCGGCAGCAGCAGCCTTTTTTTTTTTTTAATGGGGCAAATGCAAAATGTTCTTTCTCCAGGACCAAGCAGGAAGTCAGTCCTCACTTATGGGTGACGTCGGCGCCGACGGAGCCCTCGCGGAGCAATTTTCCCCAGCTTTCAAAGAAAGCCTTTGGGAATTGCAGCGCGCATGCGCGGTCGTCTTCCCGCCCGAGGGTGCCATCTTAGCCAGTCTTCTTTTTTCCGCGGAGCCCTACAGACGTCCCCGTCTTGTCCCCGCGAAAAAGTTGATTTTCTTCTTTATTTTATCCTTTTTTCCTTCGGTTCGACGCCGATCTTTTTCCCGCCTGGACTCGCGACGCCGGTCACGAGTCCTCTTCCTTTTTTCGGTTTTTCTGACTTAGTCAGCTTTCGTTTTCGTTTTCCCTGGCAGCCCGGTCCTTTGACCTCGCAGGGGCCCTTTTTCCCCCGATGGCTGCCAGCGGCTTTAAGCGGTGTGGTCGGTGTGACCGAAATATGTCACTAACCGACACACACGACTTTTGCCTCCGCTGCCTGGGCCCAGATCATGAGGAACTGATCTGTGGGCCCTGCAGCAAACTGTCCTCAAAGGCGTTGAGAAGTCGGCGGCATCAGTGCGAGAGAATCTTCGCTGACCCCAGCCGTACCCGGACCTCGTCGGAGGCCTCCGCGTCGAAAGGCTCCAGTTCGGACCGTCGCCGGAGCTCCTCCGACCGGGGTTCTCCCTCCGGGGACCATCGTCGGAAGGTGAAACCCGCGAGGGCGGCGTCGGTGGACGCTCCTGGTTCCGCGAGGGCCAGGTCGCATAGCCCCGACAGCCGCCCCGGGTCCTTGGAGAAGGAACACATCCCGACGCCTGGAGTCGGAGATGCCTGCCCGGGTAAGTCCTGTGGTCCTTCTGGACTCGCCTCCGCGACAGCCAACGTCGGGCCCGACGCCGTCGGGGCCCGAGTCGGGGGCTGCTGGGTCACCTGAGGTCGGACTCAGGTTGACGGCCTTGGAGAGCAGACTGTCTGCCTTCATGGACCAGCAGAGGGCACTGCTCGCTGGCCTCGCTGGCGCCGCTGCCCCGACCGCCGGGACGTCGACGTCCAAGTCGACCCCGGAGACCGAGCCGATCCTCGAGTCCATGAGAACTCGAGTCGATCCTCGGTCGAGGTCACCCTCGGCCTCCCGTTCGGGACCGAGGTCGCCGACGCCGACTCCCTCGGCGTCGGGGCGGCTGGCGCCGCACCCTGCCCGGGCCGACCCCACCGAGTCCTCGTCGGAGTCGGTCTGGGAGTCTGAGGAGGAAGAGTCACCTGATTCTTTCCGGACTCGGTGTGTCCCATCGGACTCACCGGAGTCCGAGCCTCGGAAGCAGTCCCCCCCGGAGGATGCCCGGTTCTCGGACTTCGTTAGGGATATGGCCAAGGCTTTGGCCTTCCCTGCGGATCCCGAGGAGGAGCCTCGAGCCGAAGAGCTCGACGCCCTCCAGTATGACTCTCCCGCGAGGGAACACTTTACTGTGCCGGTTCCTCCTATGCTGGAACGACTACTCTTCCGCATGTGGGAGAGTCCGGCCTCCTCGCCGGTCCTGAGCAAGCGGGTCGATTCTATCTATCGAGTCCGCAAGAGCCCTGGCTTTCAAAAGGCACAGCTGCCACACCATTCCATGGTAGTGGAATCGGCCATGCATCGTCTTAAGAGCCAGAAGATGCACTCCTCGGTGCCTCCTGGAAGGGAGGCCCGTAACCTGGATGGCCTTGGCAAGAAGTGTTTCCAGGGCTCTATGCTCGCATGTCGTGTCCAGACTTACCAGCTATACATGGGCATGTATCTCCGGGATCTGGCTAAAGAACTGGCCGGATTCTCCGCTGGTCTCTCCGAGGAGCCCTTGCGGAGGTTCCTAGCCTTGTCCACTGGCATTCGGGAATGCTCAAAGTTCATGTCCCGAGCAGCCTATGATGGCTTTGAAGCCTCGGCTCGAGTGGCCGCAGCAGGCATCGGTGCCCGCCGACAGGCTTGGCTTCAGTCGTCAGACCTTGAACCCTGGGTGCAGGACAAGTTGGTCGATGTCCCCTGCCGAGGCGAAAACCTCTTTGGCAAGCCCATGGTGGAAAAGGCTGCGCAGATTGAGACTGAGACTCTCACCCGGACCAGGCTTTCTAGGAAGACCTCCGCCCCTTCCCAGAAAAAGAAGGGCTCGGGGAAAAAGTCCTTTTACCCGAGGAAGGCGGCTGCCTACAAACAATACCCCCATTATCAGGCCCCTGCAGCTCCCCAACAGGGCCAGCAGGCCAAGGGACGGGGTAACGGGTCCCGTAGGCAGCAAGCCCCCAAGCCTGCACCACCAGCCCCTGCTCAGCAGGGTGGGGGTTTTTGACTCGCTAAGCATAGCCTCTCCCCCCCCGCTGGTTCCTCCCAGCACCGGAGGCCGGCTGGTTCACTTCGCCCACAGGTGGTCCAGCATCACCGCAGATGCCTGGGTGCTGCAGGTCGTGCGAGAAGGCTATCTTCTCCACTTCCATCAGGTCTCTCCCTCCTATTTTCCGGGAGAACCTCCGCGACCCCCTCTGCACAGGGAATTACTCCTTCAGGAGTTAGCAGGTCTTCTGCAGGAACAGGCGGTGGAACCGGTGCCCCACCACCTGAGAGGTCAAGGCTTTTATTCCAGGTATTTTCTGATACCAAAGAGAACAGGGGGCCTCAGACCCATCCTGGACTTGCGCAACCTCAACAAGTTCCTTGTGCGGGAGAAGTTCAAAATGCTTACCCTTGGAATCCTTCTGCCCTACCTCCAGCAGGGAGATTGGCTATGCTCCTTGGATCTAAAGGATGCCTACACGCACATCCTCATCCACCCAAGCCACCGCCAATACCTAAGGTTTGTGGTGGCAGGAAATCATTACCAGTACAGGGTACTGCCCTTTGGCCTGTCCTCCGCACCGCGAGTCTTCACAAAGTGTCTCGCGGTCGTGGCGGCCCATCTCCGGCTTCACGGCCTCTATGTCTTTCCGTACCTCGACGACTGGCTCATCAGAGCAGCGTCCGCTCAGGAGGTCACCAACGCCACGTGCCGCACGGTGACTCTGCTACAGCACTTGGGCTTTGTTATAAACTTCGCAAAGTCCACTTTGCTCCCCTCACAGGATCTCGAGTTCATCGGCGCAAGGCTGCACACCCCTCCGGCGCGAGCATACCTACCGCTCGACAGGGCTCAACGGCTCATGGACCTAGCCGACCGCTTTCGCAGCCAGCCCCTGGTCTCCGCCAGGCGCTTCCTGAGACTGCTCGGCCATATGGCTTCCACCGTCCATGTGACCCCCAATGCCCGCCTGAATATGCGGTCTGCTCAATGGTGTCTCCGCCAGCAGTGGCGACAGGCCACGGGCGGCCTAGCAGACCTAGTGCGCGTCTCCGAACCACTGATCTCGTCTCTCCGGTGGTGGCTCCGGCTGCCGAACCTGATATTCGGAATGCCTTTCCAGTCACCTCAGCCGACCCGGGTGCTGACCACCGATGCATCCCTCCTGGGCTGGGGAGCACATTGCCAAGAGGCACGTACTCAGGGCCTCTGGACCACGTGGGAGTCTGCTCAGCAGATCAACTTCCTGGAGCTCAGGGCGATCCGCCTAGCTCTCAAGGCCTTCTCCCACCTGACTTCCCAACAGTCCGTCCTTGTCCAGA
This sequence comes from Ichthyophis bannanicus, assembly GCA_033557465.1. Classification (NCBI taxonomy): domain Eukaryota; kingdom Metazoa; phylum Chordata; class Amphibia; order Gymnophiona; family Ichthyophiidae; genus Ichthyophis; species Ichthyophis bannanicus. The sequence continues at coordinate 250,715,867 of CM066042.1, read as the reverse complement.
CGGACAATCAAGTTGCCATGTTCTACGTGAACAAACAGGGGGGCACAGGCTCCTTCCTCCTCTGCCGCGAGGCACAGAAGCTCTGCTCTTGGGCCGTCAGTCACGGCATTCTCCTCAAGGCAGTTTATCTCCCGGGCCAGGAAAATTGCCTTGCAGACAAACTCCGCAGGGTCCTCCAGCCGCACGAGTGGCGTCTGGATCCCTTGGTAGTTCAGAAGCTCTTCCTCCAGTGGGGCCTCCCCACGGTGGATCTCTTTGCCAGTCCTCACAACCGGCAGCTTCCGCGCTTCTGCTCTCGTCAGCCACACCCCCTTCGGGTTGCGGCGGACGCCTTTCTGATCTCATGGTCGGGGAGCCTTCTGTACGCTTTCCCTCCCATCCCGCTAGTCTCTCGGACTCTTTTCAAGGTTCTCCGAGACAAAGCCTTCATGATCCTGGTGGCCCCTCGCTGGCCCAGGCAGCCGTGGTTTCCGCTCCTGCTACAACTGGCGGTGGAGGATCCAATCCCTCTGGGGGTACAACCGGATCTCCTCACTCAGGATCAGGGGTCCCTACTGCACCCCAACCTCAGGTCTCTCAACCTCATGGCCTGGCTGCTGAGAGGGTAGTCCTTGCTCCCCTTCTCCTGCCGGCGGAGGTGGAGGAGGTCGTCTTGGCTTCGCGACGGCCCTCTACCCGCAAATGCTACGCCCTTAAATGGCGTCGCTTTGCAGTCTGGTGTACCCAACAGTCTCAGGATCCCTTCTCCTGCCCGGTGTCGGTGATCTTGCAGTACTTGCTGCACCTCTCTAATCTGGGACTTCAGTCCAATTCCGTCAAAGTTCACCTCAGTGCTCTTTCAGCACATCATGTGCCGGTGGACGGCAGACCTCTCTCAAACGACCCTCTCGTAGCGAGGTTTCTCCGAGGTCTCCTTCTACTTAAACCACCTCTGCGCCCGCCAGCGCCTGACTGGGACCTGAATGTGGTTTTGCAGCGGATCACCTGTCCGCCTTTTGAACCTGTGGCTACCTGTTCTCTCCGTTTTCTGTCTTGGAAAACACTGTTCTTGATAGCCCTCACTTCCGCTAGACGCGTAAGTGAATTGCAGGCCCTCGTGTCTGATCCCCCTTACACTAGGTTCTACAAGAATAGGGTAGTCCTACGGACTCACCCAAAATTTCTGCCTAAAGTGGTCTCCCCTTTTCACATCAATCAGGAGGTGGTACTTCCAACCTTCTTTCCCAGACCGCACTCCAGCCGTGCTGAAACGGTCCTCCATACCCTGGACTGTAGAAGGGCCTTGAACTTCTACCTTGACCGTACGCGGGAGCACCGTAAAGCTGCTCAGCTTTTTGTGTCTTTTGACCCCAATAAATTGGGGCTCCCGGTCTCCAAGCGTACTCTGTCCATCTGGGTGGCGGACTGTATCTCTTGGGCTTATGGGGCAGCCGGACTCTCCTTAGAAAGTCGAGTCACGGCTCATTGCGTTCGGGCAAAGGCTACATCAGTGGCTTACCTCCGCTCTGTTCCGCTGGCAGACATCTGCCGGGCCGCTACTTGGTCTTCGAGCCAGACTTTTGTGGTCCATTACTGTCTCGAGAGGGAGTCCCGTAGGGACAGTGCTTTCGGACAGGCAGTCCTCCGTAATCTCTTTGAGGTCTGAGCAACTCCTACCCTCCATCCCGGATGTGGGCTACCGGTGGGTGATAATTCAGCGAAGATTCTATCCTTCTGTGCTGCTGAGCTAGAGGGAGCTCATTTTTGTGCTTAGGGTCTCCGGTAGCCTTGAGCTTGGGAGTCCCATAAGTGAGGACTGACTTCCTGCTTGGTCCTGGAGAAAGCGTAGTTACTCACCTGTAACAGGTGTTCTCCAGGAGCAGCAGGAATCAGTCCTCACTACCCTCCCTCCTCCCCTTGGAGTTGCAATCGTCTGCTTATGTTCTTTTTGCAAATTTTTATGCTGTCTTTTTTAGCTATGTCATCTGACTGGCTAAGATGGCACCCTCGGGCGGGAAGACGACCGCGCATGCGCGCTGCAATTCCCAAAGGCTTTCTTTGAAAGCTGGGGAAAATTGCTCCGCGAGGGCTCCGTCGGCGCCGACGTCACCCATAAGTGAGGACTGATTCCTGCTGCTCCTGGAGAACACCTGTTACAGGTGAGTAACTACGCTTTTTGCGCGGGGCCCCCTGAAATGCAGGGCCCTGTGCAAAAAACATTCTTGCTCAATGGATGGGCTGGCCCTGGTCTTGAGGCAGGCGGAAGTGCTTACGCCTAGTGTGCATGCATTGGAGGCCCCTTACACCCTATTCTATAAAATAATGCACACGTGTCCTTTTCTTTATAGAATCGGCACACTGGGTACATCGTTATAGAATTGCCCTCTAAAGATGGGAACTAATCAACCCATTTTAACTAGTGAAACACTTTTACCCACTGAACGACATTTTAATTATCGTCCAATCCAAGGACAACATCCATGGTCTGTCTTGAAAGACTGGTAAGGGGGACTGTTGCTTCTGGAGGGAGATCTGCAACTGTGAGTATTTACTTCTGGTAATTTTCTAAAAGGAATTCTTTGTATGAAAGCTAATTAATCTGTGATCCACTATTTTTGTTAAATCAGTCAGGGCCTAGTAGCAGCAGTTTAAGTTTACATTTAAAACACAGAGGAGAACTCTCTGGTTACATTTCATACCCAGCAGAGAGCTTGTACTTTAAATTTAATAGTCACTCAGGGCCTAGTAACAGCAAAGTACTTTTAGTTTAAATTTAAAACACAGAAGAGAGCTTTCTGGTTACATTTGGAACCCAGCAGAGAGCTTGTAGTTTACATTTAATAGTCACTCAGGGCCTAGCATCAGCAAAGTTCTTTTAGCTTAAATTTACAACACAGAAAAGAGCTTTCTGGTTAAATTTAGAACCCAGCAGAGAGCTTGTACTTTAAATTTCATAAGAAGTTAGAGCCTAGCAGCAGCTAAGAGCTATAATTTAAATCAAATCAGAATATAGCTTACCTCAGCAGCACAAGACAGGGTACTGTGTAGCAGCCCTCTTTTAATAAGTGTTAATTCCCTCCACCACCTGGGATTATCATAGCTTTATAGGTACTTACACATCTTAAAAGACAGGAGGTGCTCTCAGGTGAAGCTCATTACCCAAATCAGTCATACACTAAGGACCTGAGATTAGTTAAGCTTCAGGTGAACAAGGTATATTACACATATTAGGTTCAGTTTTATTAGTATAAATATCCATAGCAACCCTTAGTAAGTAAAGAACCTAGATCTAAACACAAACTTAAAACTAAGATGCAGACAGCAGTCCAGCAGCGGGATGGGGGCTTTCCAGTCTTTTGCATTGAGTGTCACATGTATGATTTTCTCCCAGTTGGTGAGAGGTCTTACGTGTGCACTAGGTGCAAGGAGCTCTTTGCTCTCAGGGAACGAGTCCGTTCTCTAGAGGCTAAAGTAGCAGACTTGGAAAGCATAAGACAGACAGAGAGGTACATAGACGAGACCTACAGGGATATAGTCCTGAAGTCCCACCTCCAGTCTGGCAGCATCCCTGTTGCCATGGAGGAGAGAGGTCACGTGACAGGAGAGCATCACCCTGGTGTGGCAGGAAGTGATCCTGTAACTAGGACCTGTCCTCCAGGTGATGTAAAACCCTCTCACACCGAGGAAGTTTCTCCAGGGCCATGTGCCCATGAGGGAAGGGTTAGGACAGCCGTTATAGTTGGTGATTCGATCATTAGGCATGTAGATAGCTGGGTGGCTGGTGGACGTGAGGATCGCCTGGTAACATGCCTGCCTGGTGCGAAGGTAGTGGACCTCACGCGCCACCTAGATAAGGTCTTAGATAGTGCTGGGGAGGAGTCTGCTGTCTTGGTACATGTTGGTACCAGTGACATAGGAAAATGTGGTAGGGAGGCTCTGGAGGCTAAATTTAGGCTTTTAGGTAGGAAGTTGAAATCCAGAACTTCCAGGGTAGCATTCTCCGAAATGCTTCCTGTTCCACGCGCAGGACCCAAAAGGCAGACAGAGCTCCGGAGTCTCAATGCGTGGATGAGACAATGGTGCAGAGATGAGGGGTTTGGATTTGTTAGGAACTGGGGAACATTCTGGGGAAAGGAGGGGCTCTTCCGAAGGGATGGGCTTCACCTTAACCGGGATGGAACCAGGCTGCTGGCATTAACCTTTAAAAAGGAGATAGAGCAGCTTTTAAACTAGATATTAGGGGAAAGCCGACAGTCGCCCAAGAGCAGATGGTTCGGAAGAATGTATCTTTGAAGGATACTACCAAAAGCAGAGAGGTTCCACAAAAGAGTAAAGTAGCCCAAATGCCCTCAAGTATGGAGCAGACAGAGCTTAAAGATCCCAAATTACTCATGTCTAACAGACAAATTAATATGGATAAAATACATTCTCTAAAATGCTTGTATGCAAATGCTAGAAGTCTAAAAAATAAGATGGGAGAGTTAGAATATATAGCACTAAATGAAAGGTTAGATATGATTGGAATATCAGAGACATGGTGGAAGGACGACAACCAGTGGGACACTGTGATACCTGGGTACAAACTATATCGTAATGATAGAGCTGATCAAATTGGTGGAGGGGTTGCTCTCTATGTTAGAGAGGGCATTGAGTCAGAAAGGATTAAAGTTTTGCAGGAAACAAAATCTGCTGTAGAATCTATATGGATTGAAATTCCATGTAAAAGGGGGAAGGCAATGGCAGTGGGGGTGTACTATCGAGCGCCTGGCCAGAATGACCAAATGGATGATGAAATGCTGAAAGAAATCAAGGAAGCTAACAAAGGTTACAGCACAGTAATAATAATGGGTGATTTCAACTACCCCGGTATCGACTGGGTCAGTGTCACGTCAGGACATGCTAGGGAGATAAAGTTCCTAGATGAAATAAATGACTGCTTCTTGGAGCAGCTGGTTCATGAACCAACCAGAGGGGAAGCCATATTAGACCTAATCCTTAGTGGAACACCAGATCTAGTGCAAGAGATAAGGTTGTTGGGGCCACTTGGCAATAGTGATCATAGCATGATCGCCTTTGATTTAATTAGTGGAGGAGGGATAGTAAGGAAATCCACAGTACTACCTTTTAACTTTCGAAAGGGAGACTATGATAAAATGAGGAAAACAGTCAAGAAAAAACTAAAAGGAGCAGTTGCAAAGGTTAAAGACGTACATCAGGCTTGGCTGTTGTTGAAAAATACTATCTTGGAAGCCCAGACCAGCTGTATTCCACGCTTTAAGAAAAGTGGAAAGAAGTCCAAAAAACTGCCAGCATGGTTTAAAGTTGAGGTCAGAGAGGCTGTTGTTGCCAAAAAAGCATCTTTCAGGAAATGGAAAAAAGAGCCAAACGACGAAACCTGGAAACAGCACAAGCACTGGCAAGTCAAATGCAAGGCATTGATAAGGCAGGCAAAGGGAGAATTTGAGAAGAAGCTTGCTGCAGAAGCAAAAACGCAAAGTAAAGACCATTCGTAGCAAAAAACCTGTGAGAGAGTCAGTTGGTCCATTAGATGATAAAGGGGTTAAAGGAGCACTAAGAGGCGACAAGGTAATAGCGGAGAGACTGAACGAATTCTTTGCTTCTGTCTTTACTGAGGAAGATGTAGGGATGTTACCCATGACTGAAGTGGTATTTAAAGGTGCAGAAAAATTGAAGGAAATATCGATACATCGAGAAGATGTATTACAACTATTAGATAAGCTGAAGAGTAGCAAATCACCTGGGCCGGATGGTATACATCCAAGGGTATTGAAAGGACTGAAATATGAGATTGCAGACCTGCTATTAGTAATCTGTGAACTATCATTAAAATCATCTCTAATACCTGAAGATTGGAGGATCGCCAATGTAACACCAATTTTTAAGAAGGGTTCCAGGGGTGATCCGGGAAACTACAGACCGGTGAGCCTGACGTCAATACTGGGAAAAATGATAGAAACCATCATAAAGAATAAAATTACTCAGCATGTAGATAGTCATGAACTAATGAGAGACAGCCAACATGGCTTTAGACAAGGAAGATCTTGTCTTACTAATCTGTTATGTTTTTTTTGAAGGAGTGAATAATCAGGTGGACAAGGTGAGTCGGTTGATATTGTGTATCTGGACTTTCAGAAAGCCTTTGACAAGGTCCCTCATGAGAGACTTTTGGCAAAACTAAAGAGTCATGGGATAGGAGGCAGTGTACTATTGTGGATCAGGAATTGGTTAAAAGATAGAAAGCAGAGGGTAGGGCTAAATGGCCAATTTTCCCAATGGAGAAAGGTGAATAGTGGTGTACCCCAGGGATCTGTGCTGGGTCCGCTGCTTTTTGACATATTCATAAATGACCTGGAAAGTGGAATAACGAGTGAGGTTATCAAATTTGCAGATGACACAAAACTATTTAAAGTTGTTAAAACCCAAGAGGATTGTGGAAAATTGCAAGAGGATCTTGATAAATTGGAAGGCTGGGCATCAAAATGGCAGATGAAATTTAATGTGGACAAGTGCAAGGTTATGCACCTAGGGAAGAACAACCCAAACTATGGTTACACGATGCAAGGTTCCACATTAGGAACCACCACCCAGGAAAAAGAGTTAGGCGTCATTGTGGATACCATGTTAAAACCCTCGGCCCAGTGTGCAGCGGCGGCCAAGAGAGCAAATAGAATGCTAGGTATGATAAGGAAAGGAATGGAAAATAAAACAAAGGATATTATAATGCCTCTATATCGTTCCATGGTGAGACCGCACCTTGAATATTGTGTGCAATTCTGGTCGCCGTATCTTAAAAAGGATATAGAGTTATTAGAAAAGGTTCAGAGAAGAGCCACCAAAATGGAAAAGGGGATGGAAGGATACTCCTATGAAGAAAGGCTAAAAAGGTTAGGGCTCTTTAACCTGGAAAAGAGACGGCTGAGGGGAGATATGATAGAAGTCTATAAATTAATGAGCGGAGTGGAACGGGTAAACGTAGATCGATTGTTTACCTTATCAGAATATAGAAAGACTAGGGGACATGCAATGAAGCTACAGGGTAAACTATTTAAGACTAATAAAAGAAAATATTTTTTCACTCAACGTGTAATCAAACTCTGGAATTTGTTACCGGAGGATGTAGTAAAGGCTGTTAGTGTAGCTGGGTTTAAAAAAGGTTTGGACAAGTTCCTGGAGGAAAGGTCCATAAGCCATTATTAAGAAGGGACCCAGGATATCAATGCTTGAACCAATACAAGCATTGTGGAACCTGTGTCCCTTGGGGAAACTGCTAGGTACGTATGATCTAGATTGGCCACTGTTGGAAACAGAATACTGGGCTTGATGGACCTTGGTCTGACCCATTATGGCATATCTTATGTTCTTATGGTCGTTTTCCCACATGTCCAGCAAACATCAACAATTTTAAAATCTCAGGGGGGATAGTTAGCGGCACTAACACGGTTGAGACCCAAAAATCATCCTCCATTTACCAAATCGGACGGGAGTTTAGATGTGAGCTGGACTCGGTTCCCCTCATTTCTGCTTTGGACTTTTGAGCCTGGTACTACATCTTCACTACCCTGAATGAGCCTGACCTCGGTTGATCTCAGAAGCTAAGCAGGGACTGGGTCACCAGAAGTCAGAATTGACCGAATGGCACGCACACGCTAATGAAATCCTCACCATATCAAAGAGATTCACCAAGTTTAAGTCCTTTCTGTTGGTCATATTTATCACACTCTGCCCATAGCTCTCTTTTTGGCTGTTTGCTCTTGTGTCTCTTCCATCATAACATTCTTATTCTGTGCTCGTTCAGTCCAACTGTCTTCATGTGTCTCTCTCTTCCCCTCCTCTCCAGTCATATTTCTTCTCCCTGTTCAATGTTCAGGTGGAACCGTAAGGGGAAGAGTTGATAGAAAGGTGAAAAAGAGAGAGAGGAGAGAAGTCTTGCAAAAAAGTAAAATAAAGATAAGGATATGCACAGTCATGAATTTCCCTGTATTTTCTTATTACAAGGAATAGTTGGAGAGATGATTTTCTAGCAGCATGCATTCTTGAGCATGTATTTGGTTCATTTGGGTGCCTAAAAATTTGAAATATATTCAGATCGCTTGTATGCACATATGCCAACAAATGAATGTGCATACAAATCCGTTTCTTTCTGCAAAAAGGTTCTAGCAGACATAAAATGCATGGTTTAAGATGAATGCATGAAAAATACCACAACCCCGCCTCCCCAAACTGGGAAAATCCAGATAATCTGTAAAGAATTGCAAAAGAGTTTATAAACAGGCGGGGTAATTTGCAAGGAACACCAGGTAAAACCCTAAGCAAAAGCATGGGGGTGGGGAGAGGGGGGAACCTGCAGGTACAACTATAAACAGGCATAGAGGAAGGTAACCTACAGCTAGCCACCTTGCTCAGCAGACTAGATGGACCATGCTGGACTTTATCTGCCATCATTTACTATGTAGGAAATTTTTTTTTTAAGCTGCACACATACCTATTATTTTCCACAGGTCAGAGAGGAGATCAGACTGTCATGGACATCGCCCCCGCACCCCATTGTCTGTGTAACTTGCACTGCTCATTTATCCATGAACAGATCTCTGACTGAGATTCTTGTTGTATTGCATTATAGGGGAGCCCCCTGGTGGCCAACCCATGCAGCTTCCAGGAAACCAGCTCTTGCTTTTCCAGGAGTGGAGCACCAACATCCCTAGCGGCATGGAGACCACACCCTTAGGACCTTACTACTGCCAGTCCTCCTTTGATGCCATCGCTATAGGTAAGCTGCATTGCAACATTCATTTGCTTGGAAGGATTTACACTGACTTTATCCCTTTGGGTCAGGGGTGCATATATGACATGCAGGAAACTTGGAACTCTGAATTATTCCTCTTTGTGAAGTATCTGTTTATGGCTAAAATCATGTGTAAAATGTGTCAGTTTTATTCTCTGGACAAGCTGGATAGAATCGGCCACATAAATGGGTGATGTCATCCTTGATGGCACTAGGTCGGAGAGTCTAAATCCTCTCTGGGCATGTGCAAGTGCTACCACCCCCTGTGAGATCATAGCTCCTCCCCTTCAGTCTTCTTCATCCGCGGCTAAAAGCGGACACAGCTCTCCCCACTCTGTACTACTTTTACTATTTAAGCTTTTGTTTTTTTACCTATTATATTTTCCCCATCTAAGAAGATTTTATTACCATCCCATCTGAATGCGTACTCATGATGAGACCTCCCTAGGTGCTAGCCCAGACTGCAGCAGACTCTCTCTGGTAGTGGCAGCACTAGGGGGTAGGCAGGCCCCTCCACGTCAGCCCCGTCCAGGGCAGACCTCCGGGGCAGGATGGCTAAAATCAGGTGTAAAAGGATGTAAGTTTAGAATAGGGCTTCTAAATCAAAAAGTGGACAAAGTGTCTGTTTTATGTATATTGTTGGAAAGAATTATATAACAGAGGTTGAGAATGTCTGTCTCTGTCCATCTGAGGGCAAAATAACTCTGAATATCTAACAGAATGGGATGAAACTTGGCACGTGAGAAAAACTGTTAAAAGCAAACCCAAACTGATACAGTTTCTTGTTTTGGTTTTTGGGGAAAAGAAAAAGAACTGAGGGCCCGTTATGCAGCGGTGGTGGCTAGTAAATGCTAAAATGGCTAGCCACCGCTGCTAATCATTAGTCCCAGATAGTGCCAGGCCCTATAGTTTATTTAAAACTTGATGCATCACTCTTTGTAATAACTCCAGAGCAGTTTACGGATTAAAATCTAATTTGAAAAAATGAACAGACATAAAAAAAGAATAGACATTAAAAAAGAATATACACAATAACAAAGTACAACAAGAATATACACAATAACAAAATACAACAAGAAATTAACAAACATAAACTGATTAAACAGCACATATAATGACAAAAAGAGTGGACAAATATAAACTATTAAACAAAATATATCGAATAACAAAAGCAAACGTAGGCATAGACTAGAAATAGAAACGTGCTCCCAGAATGTGTACACGTGCATAAACGTACACTTTCCCCACGGCAGGCATTTTTGCACAGGACTCTATGTGCACATTTGTGTGCTTTCATAAAAAAAACATCCACCTTGCAACTTTACCCCTGGGAAGACCTTTGCGCAGCATGCATATACATATATTTGTATTATTGTTGGCATGCACACACAGCCACACAATTTTAGAAAAGCCTCCTTTCTGCTCGTAAAAGGTGCTTTTCAAATGGGAAAAACTTTACGAAGTCTCAGTCCCCACCTGACAACCGTTTCATCTTTGCTAAAATTGAGAACCGATAAAACACACATACACACACACTTACTTTGGATCCTGGCCAATCAAATGGAATAAATCCTCTTTTTAAAAATTGTTCTGGAAAAAAATTGCAAAATAAAAAAAAAAAAAAAAAGGAAATAAAATAAAATAAAATGTATCCTGGTTGTACAATGCATGCATCTAGGAGAAGGGAGTGAGAGGGCTGAGAATGGTTCATCCAAGTCATAGGAATGATACATGGATGGAAAAAGTTAAGAGCACAAACGGAGCAAGAGAGCCCCACCGCTGGTAGGCAGAGCTTTATTGTAGGATGCTTTAGAAAAGATGAGTTTTCTAATCAGGAAACATTGACGTAATACAGACAATACCACAGAGATTCTCAAGCCACAAGGAGAAAAAGTGAGTCGGTGGCAGAGCTGGGTAACACTTTCAGTACTGGGAGAGCGTGGTTTGCCTATACGGGGAGTCAGTGGCAGAGCTGGGTCACACTTTCAGTACTGAGAGAGCGTGGTTTGCCCACACAGGGAGTCAGTGGCAGAAGGGTTTCTAGATATTCATGTCGTAGAGCTTCTCTCAACTCTTAATCTAATGCTATGATCACCAGACTGTTCCTTCTCCCTTAACCCCCCTATACAGAGGGCTCCATTTCTGTGGACCCTACAGAATTAAAACTGTTTTTAAAGTATACCATGCTGATCTTTCCCACCAAAGCAATCCTTCTGCCCTTTTGTAGTGAGGATGACATGCTTCCATGCACAGCTAAACTGAATCCAGCGCGAGATGCAAGGTAGCGCTAGTGCCTCTGCTTCGGTACCATTAACTCAAATGCACAACCATAAGCTGCCAGGAACTGTTCACAGCTAGTACTGTCTTTTCAAAATGAGATTTCTAGAAGCCCAGATTTGAGTATATGTGCTATTCAGCTCCAATCTTCCAGTGCCACAGATAGGTCAGGTTTTCAGCCTGTGAAACTTCATTAGAGAGATTTGCAGAGGATCGCGCTGTCTAACGAGTTTTAGAGCAGACTAAGCTGCCAGGGTAAACTAGACCTGTTGAAGACCATGGGGGACAGGAGCTGAAAAAGCTGTGATATTTATTTCACTCTGACACTGCTCATGGAGGTACTGACCCTGCTCTGTTTTTAAAGAGGCCCCTAGATAATGGCTGTGATGGAGAATTTTAGTGTCTTTCTCTTGTTTCTTTCTTTTGTTTCACATGCAGATTTGAACTGGGATCTCTACATCTTCAAAGATCATCATGTCTGGATTGTGTCCCAAGATGGCAAGGTCTCAGAGCCTCAACTGCTTCGGAAGAGGTGGCCAGCACTGCCAACCACAATCGAGGCTGCTGCCGTGTCCCAGGAGGATGGCAAATTCTACTTCTTTAAAGGTAGAGATACTCAGTCCCTGTCCCATCTGCTGTCCACTAGTCCAACGAACAAGCACGAGTCCACGTGCTACGTAGGAACCCAGTCAAAAACGTGGACAGCAGAGAGAAGGAATTTCTTTTATTAGTCACCTTTAGCCTATGGCCCGACACAGGCCGTGTTTCGCTACCTTCTTCAGGGGCAGGCTAAACTGTAAGAGCGTGACGTTTATTCTTCCAGATTATTTGATTCAACAAATGCCGGCAGACTTGCAGACTTGGAAAACATAAGGAAGAAGCATATTCATAGTATAATGTTGATTGTACATAGTTATCCCTGTTATTCCATGTTATATATTCCCTTGTTCTCTGTAAACTCGATGTTACCTGTACACATTGCAGTATATTTTGTTCATTGTACACCGCACTGATTTTAATAGCGCGGTATATAAGAGATGTTAAATAAATAAGAAAGAGAGGTACATAGACTAGACCTATAGGGATATAGTCCTGAAGTCCCACCTCCAGTCTGGCAGCATCCCTGTTGCCATGGAGGAGAAAGGTCACGTGACAGGAGAACATCACCCTGGTGTGGCAGGAAGTGATTCTATAGCTAGGACCTGTCCTCCAGGTGATGTAAAACCCTCTCGCATCAAGGAAGTTTCTCCAGGGCCATGTGCCCATGAGGGAAGGGTTAGGACAACCGTTATAGTTGGTGATTCGATCATTAGGCATGTAGATAGCTGGGTGGTTGGTGTACGTGAGGATCGCTTGGTAATATGCCTGACTGGTGCGAATGTAGAGGACCTCACATGCCATCCAGAAAAGGTATTAGTGCTGGGGAGGAGTCTGCTGTCTTGGTACATGTCGGTACCAATGACATAGGAAAATGTGGTAGGGGAGTTCTGGAGGCTAAATTTAGGCTTTTAGGTGGGAAGCTGAAATCCAGAACTACCAGAGTAGCTTTCTCTGAAAAGCTTCCCGTTCCACGTGCAGGACCCAAAAAGCAGGCAGAGCTCCGGAGTCTCAATGCGTGGATGAGACGATGGTGCAAGGATGAGGGTTTTAGATTTGTTAGGATCTGGGGAACATTCTGGGGAAAGGAGGGGCTCTTCCGAAGGGATGGGCATCACCTTAACCGGGATGAAACCAGGCTGCTGGCATTAACCTTTAAAAAGGAGAGAGAGCAGCTTTTAAACTAGATAATAGGGGAGAGCCAACAGTCGCCCAGGAGCGCATGGTTCAGAACAATGTATCCTTGAAGGACACTACCAAAAATATGAAGTTAGGGCACATCAGCAGAGAGGTTCCAATAAAGACACAGGTAGCCCAAATGCCCTTGAGTACAGAGCAGACAGATCATAAAAATTCCAATTTACTCCTGCCTACCGATAACCAAATTAATATGAATAAAATACAGTCTCTAAAATGCTTGTATGCAAATGCTAGACGTCTAAAAATTAAGATGGGAGAGTTAGAATATATAGCACTAAATGAGAAGTTAGATATGATTGGTATCTCAAAGACATGGTGGAAGGAGGACAACCAGTGGGACACTGTGATACCTGGGTACAAACTATATCGTAATAATAGAGCTGATCAAATTGGGGGAGGGGTTGCGCTCTGTTAGAGAGGGCATTGAGTCACAAAGAATTAAAGTTCTACAGGAAACAAAATTTGCGGTAGAATCTCTAAGGATTGAAATTCCATGTAAAAAGGGGAAAGAGATGGCAGTGGGGGTGTATATCAACCATCTGGCCAGCATGAACAAATGGATAATGAAATGCTCAAAGAAATCAGGGAAACTAACAAAAAGTTACAGAATGGTAGTAATAATGGGTGATTTCAATTACCCCGGTATTGATTGGGTCAGTGTCACGGCAGGACATGCTAGGGAGATAAAGTTTCTAGATGAAATAAATGACTGCTTCTTGGAACAGCTGGTTCATGAACCGACCAGAGGGGAAGCCATTTTGGACTTAGTCCTTAATGGAACACCAGATCTGGTGCAAGAGATAAGGGTGTTGGGGCCACTTAGCAATAGTGATCATAGCATGATCACGTTTGATTTAATTAATGGAGAAGGGATGGTAAGGAAATCCACAATACTACCTTTTAACTTTCGAAAGGGAGACTATGATAAAATGAGTAAAATAGTTAAGAAAAAACTAAAAGGAGCAGTTGCAAAGGTTAAAGACTTACATCAAGCTTGGGTGTTGTTGAAAAATACTATCTTGGAAGCCCAGACCAGCTGTATTCCACGCTTTAAGAAAAGTGGAAGGAAGTCCAAAAAACTGCCTGCATGGTTTAAAGGTGAGGTCAGAGAGGCTGTTGCTGCCAAAAAAGCATCTTTTGTGACAAGAATTCTGTTAGGTGAAATGTACATATGTAAATTACTGTCTCCTCTACTAGGACCTTATTACTGTGTGCCGTGCTTGTCTTTCTAAGCAATGTAATGATACTCCAAAATTTTTGTCTCAATTTGGCAATTTTCAATCTATAATCAAACCGCTGCTGATCGCTGGAAGCTGCGGTATATAAATATTTTCTAAATAATAATAAAAAATAATAATCTTTCAGTAAATGGAAAAAAGAGCCAAATGACAAACTGGAAACAGCACAAGCACTGGCAAGTTAAATGCAAGGCACTGATAAAGCAGGCAAAGAGAGAATTTGAGAAGAAACTTGTTGTGGAAGCAAAAACGCATAATAGACTTTTTCAAGTATATTCATAGTAAAAAACCTGTGAGACAGTCAGTTGAACCATTAGATGATAGAGGGGTAAAAGGGGCAGTAAGAGGGGACAAGGCTATAGCAGAGAGACTGAATGAATTCTTTGCTTCGGTCTTTACTGAGGAAGATGTAGGGATGTTACCCATAAATTAAGTGGTATTTAAAGATGATACTGTGGAAGAATTGAAAGAAATATCGCTACCCCGGGAAGATGTATTACAACTATTTGATAAATTGAAGAGTAGCAAATCACCTGCACTGGATGGTATACATCAAAGGGTGTTGAAAGAACTGATATGAAATTGCAGACCTGCTATTAGTAATCTGTGAACTATCATTAAAATCATCTGTAATACCTAAAGATTGGAGGATTGCCAATGTAATGCCAATTTTTAAAAAGGGTTCCAGGGGTGATCCGGGAAACTGCAGACCGGTGAGCCTGACGTCAGTACTGGGAAAAATGGTAGAAACCATCATAAAGAATAAAATTACTGAACATGTAGATAGTCATGGCTTAATGGGAGACAGCCAACATGGCTTTAGACAAGGAAGATCTTGTCTTAATAATCTGTTATGTTTTTTTGAAGGTGTGAATAAACAGGTAGAAAAAGGTGAGTCGGTTGATATAGTGTATCTGGACTTTCAGAAAGCCTTTGACAAGGTCCCTCATCAGAGACTTTTGGCAAAACTAAAGTCATGGGATAGGAGGTAATGTACTATTGTGGATCAGGAACTGGTTAAAAGATAGAAAGCAGAGGGTAGGGCTAAATGGCCAATTTTCCCAATGGAAAAAGGTGAATAGTGGAGTACCCCAGGGATCTGTGCTGGGTCCGCTGCTTTTTGACATATTCATAAATGACCTGGAAAAGGGAACAACAAGTGAGGTTATCAAATTTGCAGATGACACAAAACTATTTAAAGTTGTTAAAACCTAAGAGGATTGTGGAAAATTGCAAGAGGATCTTGATAAATTGGAAGACTGGGCATCCAAATGGCAGATTAAATTTAATGTGGACATGTGCAAAGTTATGCACCTAGGAAAGAACAACCCAAACTATGGTTACACGATGCAAGGTTCCACATTGGGAACCACCACCCAGGAAAAAGATTTAGGCGTCATTGTGGATACCATGTTAAAACCCTCGGCCCAGTGTGCAGCGGCGGCCAAGAGAGCAAATAGAATGCTAGGTATCATAAGGAAAGGAATGGAAAATAAAACAAAGGATATTATAATGCCTCTGTATTGTTCCATGGTGCAACCGCACCTTGAATATTATGTGCAATTCTGGTCGCTTTATCTTAAAAAGGATATAGCCATTTTAGAAAAGGTACAGAGAAGAGCCACCAAAATGGTAAAGGGGGTGGAAGGCTACTCCTATGAAGATAGGCTAAAAAGGTTAGGGCTCTTCAACCTGGAAAAGAGACGGCTGAGGGGGGAGATATGATAGAGGTCTATAAATTAATGAATGGTGTGGAACGGGTAAATGTAGGTCGATTGTTTGCGTCATCAGAATATAAGAAGACTAGGGGACATGCAATGAAGCCACAGGGTAACCTATTTAAAACTAATAAGGGAAAATTATTTTTTCACTCAACGTGTAATCAAACTCTGGAATTTGTTACCAGAGGATGTAGTAAGAGCTGATAGTGTAGCTGGGTTTAAAAAAGATTTGGACAAGTTCCTAGAGGAAAGGTCCATAAACCATTATTAAAAGGAACTCGAGATATCATTGCTTGACCCAATGCAAGTATTGAGGAACCTGTGTCTTTTGGGGAAACGGCAGGGTACTTATGACCTAGATTGGCCACTGTTGGAAACAGGATACTGGGCTTGATGGACCTTGGTCTGACCCAGTATGGCATTTCTTATGTTCTTATGACATACTGTTCAAAAGTGTTCTCGATTGAGGAGAGGTTTTAATCTACTGATTATTGCTAGCTTGTGGAAGGCAGACATGGAGGTTTTGTTGATATGGGCTTGTAGGTTGTCAATGATGATACCCAGGTATCGGACTTCATCCTTTATTGTGATTTTGGGGGTTGGCAATTTTGATTGAGATGGGGGTAGTTGAAATCAGTGCTCCTTGTTATGATTATTGCTTCAGTTTTCTTGATGTTGAGGTGGTTTTTGGTAAGTCAGGTTATCATTTCTTGTAGGCACATTGATATTGTAGTGAAGTCAAGAGATTCTAACTGTATATGGGTGTAGGCAGGGGTGCTTCCTGAATATGCTGCAAGGAAATATGATCTTGTCACGCCTTTTGCACAAGCTTTAAAATACGTCAGTTGGCTCCTCAAGCTTTTTAACAAGGATTTCCCTATTTTCTGTCTAGACACCTTCTTTTGGTTATGCCCAATTTTCCCACATACTAGTTATAAAACTACACGCAAAGCTGCTTTTTTCTTTATTGCTCCACAGCTCTGGAATTCTCTTCTGTTGTATCTTCGCCAGGAAACCTCTTACGCTGAATTTAAGTGGTCTAGAGATGTTTTATTCTCTGTCTTACGGGGTGGAGGTGGAATCCAGCTCAGCTATGTGGTCTGATTTCCTTTCCTTGTGTGTTATCCTTAATGTAAGTGATGCTAACCAATCTGGTGCTGAAATTCCTGAAAACTATTGGGACCCTGACAGGTATTTGTGACCTGGATTGGCCATTGTTAGGATACTGGGCTTCATGGACCTTTGATCTGACCCAGTATGGTATATCTTATGTTCATACTTAAACACTGCCCCCTCCTCTAGAAACGGCCATAAACACTGGAGCCCTAATCTCCAGGAACAAGCATGAATGAGTCTTCACATATGGGTACGTCGGTACCGACGGAGTCCGCGCGGGAACGCTTCCCAGCGTCCAATCAGAAAGCTTTTGGAAGCATCCCAACACACCTGCGCGCTGCCTTCCCGCCTTCCCAACTGCCTCTCCTCAGTCTT
Source organism: Ichthyophis bannanicus (assembly GCA_033557465.1). Taxonomy (NCBI): domain Eukaryota; kingdom Metazoa; phylum Chordata; class Amphibia; order Gymnophiona; family Ichthyophiidae; genus Ichthyophis; species Ichthyophis bannanicus. The sequence goes on along the minus strand of CM066042.1, from coordinate 250,698,561 downwards.
CGTTTTTCCGCGGAGCCTGCAGGACGTCCTCCTGTCACCGCAGAAAATTATTCTTTTATTTTTTAGTTTTCTTGTGGTCGCGGCTGCCTTCCCCGATGCCACTGGTACCGCCGGTGTTTATTTTTTCTTTTCTTGTAAAATTTTTCCTTTAAGGAATATATTTTTCTTTGTTAGTGTCTCAAGGTTCTCAGGCCTTCTAGGCCTCTCCATTTTTCCTCATGGAACCGCCAGCCACTTTCCCCAAGAAATGTACAAACTGTGGCGGTACAACTTTATTTTTAGACACTCACAATTGGTGTCTAACTTGCTTGGGTCCTGACCATTTTCCTCCGGAGCCCTCGGGCACCAGTATGGTGAGAAGAAGTTTTCAACATCGAGTTCCCCTTGACACGCGGTCCCCCTCCAACTTCAGGGCACTGACCATATCTTCTTCTGCACAGGATCAGGTAACCCAAAAACAGTCTGTTAAGACTAGCCAGTCCTCGAGCGGCACTTCTCATGCACAGCATAGAGATGCCTATGGCCTTGTCCTCGAGAATCCACTGGCTTCAAAACCCCAGTGGGAGTCTTCAGCCTCCAAAGCCTGTGTGGGGTTTCAGGTTGTTCCTGAGGTTCACCCCTCACAGAACATACCTGAGCCATGCCCGGTGGTGGCATCTGCTTCGAGCGGTACCGATACCCCAGCATCGGCACTGGTGTTGGATGAAACATTCCTCACCAAGGATTGTCGTCTGGCGTCCTCGGTACCTACGGGCCCGGTGGAAACGCTTCAGACCGACTTTCCAGTATCGGTATCGACACCGATACTAGTACTGACGTCGGTACCCTCCAGACGTGCATCGATAGACTCGCTTCCTTCGATGCCAAGTCTGGAATCGATCTCTAGTCTGGAGGACTGGGTACCGACTCGCCTTGGTACCGAAGGCTCGGTTCCGATACTTCGGATCCGCAACTCTCGGTTCCTCCAACACCGTTAGAGTTGCCACCGGCTGGTATTCTTCCACCGGTATCAGATACGGTACCGAGATCGGTACCGATATCCACAGTACCATTACTCTCGGTACCTTCCATGCTTCTCTCTTCAGGCTCGCTTCCCTCGATGCCGAGTCTGGAATCGATCCCTAGCATGGATGATCTGTTACCGACTGTCGCTGGTTCTGACCTGCAGTACCAGCGACCACCATCTAAGGATCCCATACTGCACCATTCAGGATCTTCTATTCCTATATACTGGAATAGATCCCTCGGTGCCAACGCTAGTTCTTCATCAGATCTAGCCTATCCAAGGGAAGTTCCCTCTGGGGATCCTTCTTTTCAGACTTTCCTCCTGGATATGGCAAAATCACTTGCCATTCCTATTCCTGGACAAGATCCTACACAAGGGAATACAGAATACCTCTCTGTTCCTAGCGAAGCAAAGGAGAACATAATGCTTCCTTTGCATCATTCTTTGCAGGATCTCCTTCTACGAATGTGGGAAGCTCCTTTAAGGGTACCCCCACTTTCCAGAGCAACTGATTTCCTATATCAGGTGCCCCCCTCTCCAGGGTTTTAGAGGACTCAACTTCCTCATCATTCCATTGTAGTGGAATCAGCAATGAGGCGAGTGAAGAGTAATAAAAAGCACTCTTCTTGTCCACCAGGTCGTGAGTCTAAGACACTAGATGCCTTTGGACGTCAAACCTTCCAGACATCCATGCTTTCAGCAAGAATTCTCTCATATATTTTTTATATGGGTCTATCTCTTGAGGAGGTCACAAGGAAATTACATCTTTTGACTCCTTGTCTTCAAGAGCCCAAACAAGCAGACTATTCTTTACTGGTTAGTCATGCTTATAATATCTCTAGGTTTCTTACTCGTGCTTCCCTAGACTCTTGGAGTCTGTTAGCAGGACTTCTGCTATAGTTATAGGGGCACAACGTAGAGCCTGGCTCCAAGCTTCAGACTTGGACAAATGGGCACAAGAAAGACTGGGAAATACTCCTTGCACTGGAGAAAATCTCTTCAAAAAGGAGTCTTTACTCCAGGTTACTCAGTTATCCACTGACTTTCCTGTTTCCAGGGGCTATTCTACGCCGCCTTCTTTCCCAGTAGGTAGGAAATGTCCTACCAAACTTTCTTCCCCTAGGGGGAGAAGGTTTTGTCCATCATCGGCCCATCATACAGATGTTCCCAAACAGGGGAAACATCGTCCTGGTCTGAAGAATCTACAAACTCAACAGGATCAACAAACCCAGCAGTCGCAGGGTTTCAAATAGATCTTTGTCCCTCTTGGTTGCTGGTTAGGGTAGCAATCTGCTTCTTTTCACTTGCAGTATCTGCACTAAATTTATCCTAACCTACCTAGATATCTCTTCAAGAGACATCTTTTTTCTAAGAGTCTTTATGATGATCATGCCCATACTTAATAGATTTCCTCTTCCTCTAGGAGGAAAGAGAGGTAACAACTATCAATAGACAGTTGTTTCCCTGTATTGGCATGTATCATCTCACCTGTCAGAGACTTCCTCCATAGTTGGTCTCTTGCAGCTCTGTCTTACCTCCCTCTTACTACAACATTTAGTTTGTAAGAGTGACTTTTTTACACTGGTAAGCCCTTATGGTCTTCTACCTGTTCTACCGGGGGATTCTCCCTTCTGGAGTTGTCTTCCCCCTTGTTACCTTAGGGCAGCTCCTCAGACAATGGGAAATCCTACCATGTCTGTTTCTTTTTCCCAATCTAAAAAGAGGAGGGAAAAGAAATTCTTCGCCCTGCAGCATGCTCTCTGCAACTCTACAGAGTAGCTTTGCGCTATGGGCCCTTGCTAGAGAGCATTAGTATCTTACCTAGCAGATAACCCCGGATGGTTAAAAGGGGTTCCCCCAGTCATGTTCATGCCTGGCAGGTATTTTCTACCCTTTCCATCTTATCTTAAAAATCTTTTGAGGCATAAGCCTCAGGCCTTTCATTACGTGAAAGCCTAAAGAAGGGCCAATTCCCTGGCTTGGCCCATATCTCCTGGGGTCTCCCGTCAGAGATAAATTCTTCACTGGCAGCTAGAGGATACCTAATACCCATCTTGCCCTCATAGGCGGATCACTAGGGTATCTTCCTCCTGAGGCCTCCTCTATCCAATCTCCATACTACAATTCTGGAGATATCTGGACTTCCTGTCTGCAGACTGCTGTTATCCTCTGCCATTTTCACGTCGGCCATCCTGGTTACTCAAGAGCTCAAATTCTGCAAAGAATTAAGCCGCCTTCTTGTCAGGGAGACCGTTCCTCTGACTCTGCCAGTCATAACCAGGAGAAGAGGATTTTTTTCTATTTTATCTATTCAAGCTGGTATCTACCTACAGGGAACATGGGCTATGGAGGGTTAAGTGGCTTGCCCAAGACCACAAGGAACACCTGTGGAACTAGAAACCCCAGTCCTTCCGGCCCAAGGTTGCTGTCCTCTAGCCTCTAGTGGAATTTGAACCCCCGGCCTGAAGTACCTTGCCCCAACCATTAGGCCACTCCACCTGGAGACATGTCTCTATATGCCTGCCTATTCATCTAGGTATATATATATATATATATATATATTGATTATATCTATCTGTGTATCTTCTGCCCATATATATATATCTTTATAGATATATGCATATATACCCAATATGTGTATATATTTAAATCTATGTATGTATATATATATATATTAATACATATAATGAGATATATTGTTAGATAGATCTGTATCCATCTACTTATCTATCTGTCTGTTAGGATCAGATATCCTGACATTCCTTATGATCCTGACAGATGGGCACTAATCCTATCAATGCTGTACCAGCATTCCTAGGGGACTACACCTAAAACCACTCCTGTGGTAACTAACCTTTTCAGGTTTAGGTAGTCCTGAAGCTCTCCATGTACCTTTCTTTCCTAATTGACCCCAATTAGGAAAGACATTGCGGAGCTTCCGTTGCTCTAAAGCTTAGCGCTCCTGAGTCTGTCCTGTCCTTTTTTATCAGATAACAAGGGTTTCCATACCCTTTCTTCCCTACATGGACTGATTCCAGCCCCAGTCCAGTTGGGTCAGACTAAATTTTTCTCTTGGTCCTAAATTGTTACTATTTTTGGACCAAAGCAGCTTAAGCTTTCCTTAATAGTACCTTCTGCGTCTCCACTGAAGCTCTACTTCTTATACTACCCCAGTTTTCCCCTGGGGCTATTTCTCACCCTGAAGGATTCTGACCTCCACTTGTTTTTGTTCTACTTTATTACCTCTACTTCTCAGTGAGGTACCCCTTGAGCACATTCACTGGCTCTTCCATCAGATCCATATGTAGCTCAGTGCACTTGTGCAATGCCAACAAGGGAGGCCCAGATTACAATATTTTACTACTAAATGCCCTCGATACAGGGTCTTCCCCTTTTGAAGCCCTGTTCTAGCCAGCTGTCCACAGCTTTTTTTCTGTATTCAACTCCTACCCTCCATCCCCAGGATGCCTGAGGTCCTGAGGAATAGCATGGCTCGTTCTAGACTTGCAACATGCTAGGACTCCCTCCGGGCATCTGAGCTTGGGAGTCCCCATATGTGAAGACTCATTCCTGCTTGTTCCTGGAGATAGCACAGTTACTTACCTGTAACAGGTGATCTCTGGGAACAGCAGGAATTAGTCTTCACAACTCTCCCACCTCCCCTAGGAGTTGTATCTCTTTCTCTCTCTATCTTTCCCTTCCTTGCTCTCTCTCTTTGTCTCAGCTTTAAAACTTAACTGAGGAGAGGCAGTTGGGAAAGCGGGAAGGCAGCGCGCAGGCGTGTTGGGATGCTTCCAAAAGCTTTCTGATTGGACGCTGGGAAGCGTTCCCGCACGGACTCCGTCCGTACCGACGTACCCATATGTGAAGACTTATTCCTGCTGTTCCCAGAGATCACCCGTTACAGGTAAGTAACTGTGCTATCTCTCCCATTTCGTGCATGCTCCATCCGGAGGAAAATCTGGATTATATTTTGAAAAGGTATGCCTGGAAAAGCTGCCTTTCCCCATCCATACCTCTTTCCATTTACCCCAAATCATCAGTTAATGCTACAAAGGTGTTGTTTCCCCTACCACAGCCTGATCTTGGCCTTATTAGCCATAAGCAATGTCGCAGAGGCACTTCCCTAAAATCCTCTTGCTCCACATCTAACTATAGTTTCTTCCGTGTCAAGGACCAGTGGAGGAGTAGCCTAATGACTTAGGAACCAAGAGACCAGAGTTCAGTTCCCACTAGCACCCCTTGTAGCCTTGGGCAAGTTACTTAACCCTCCATTGCCTCAGAAGAATCCACGTTATCAGTGTCCCTGTTTAATTTACATTACCAAGTATAAGTTACAATGTAAACCGCTTTGACTGAAATGATAAAGTGGTATAAAAAAACCTATTAACCCTGCAGCTCCTTTTTCTCTTTTTGTTGTTGTGTCTTGTCTGTCTTCACTAGATTGTAAGTGGCGTCTCTGCATGGCACCCTATGCATCTGGTATGCGCTATGCAAAGGATTAATAATAATCATATTATTATGTTGATGGGTGCAGCCTAATATCTATTACTTGGACCTGCCACTTCTTGAATTCAGTACCTTCCATGTACACAAGATGATTCACGTGGTTACAGGCTCCCTTTCCTGGAAAGTGTAATCACAGGGCGTCAAGGTACCCAGTGAGTGGTGCTGATGATGGGCTTTATGTGCTGATCACTCTACTGCGCTGAGAGCACAAACCCAGAATTATTTGGGCCAATATTCAAAGCAATTAACTTGGGTTATCAAACCTGTTAACCATGTTAATTGTAGCGACCGGGGTATTGAGCAGCGCTAACGCGGTTAGTACTGAATAACCTCAGGTGCCAGCACTGAACGCCCCCCAGTGCTAGTTGGCTACCATTGGGGCGTTCTGGGGGCGGAGTGGAGACAGCACCTGAGGATAACCGACCAGTGGCGATATGCACCTAACTTTCAGTGCCGTAGCTCATCGGGCAGCAACTGAGTATTGCCACTGCGCAGTTAGCTGTGATGCTAGGATATGACCCTGGCATTGACTCTCCGGGTTTAACGTTCAGCAGCAAAGGCTAGCCGCTTACAAGGACTAACCATCGCCGCTGAACATCTCCCCCCACCCATTCCGTCTTAACGCTTTCGAGACACACTCAGCCACCTGGAATCGTAAGAGAGACAAACTGTATTTCCTGATTATAATTAAATGACCGGGCCAGCGCAGACCTATACATCGAGAATCGCCAGCACAGCCAGTCTACTGGGAATACTGTGGTCAGGGATGAGACGTAGTGCTAGAGGTGTGAGTAGGCAGTTCTGATCTTGGGGAGGGAGAGGGGGGGTTCTGGAGCAGATCAGTCTGTGTCCCCTCCCCCCCCCCACTCTTATTGTTCTCTCCTCTTCCTTCCCTTGCCACCTGGTATGACCCTCGTTCCTCCCATCCCTTCGTGCGCATGCATGCCTCCTCTTTCCCCTTGCCCATAGGAAGGAGACGGAGCTTCTTACCCACATCTGCCTCTTGCTTTGCTGGCTTCAGTCTGAAATTCGCTGCCATTTGGTCCCGTGCAAATATGGGGGCTATGCGGTTTGGACTGAAGATTGAAGCTGACCGATGCGGGTAAAAGCCCCCACCACCTTGTTTTTGGTGAGAAGGTGGAGGGGAGAGTATTGTGCAAGGGAATGGCCTGCGTAAAGGGCACGGTACTGAAGTAACAGTGAGTGCTGCAGGTCACAGCTAGGGTGTATGGATAGAGCTGTGTATGCGGCTCTCACGGTTTCAGACCAAGACTCAGAGGCAGAGCAGGAGCTGTAGGAGGAGATTTGCGTGCATTGCTTCCCCACACTTACACTTACCCAGGACTTTACTAACCAGTGATACTCACACTTTTCTGCTCTTGCCAAAAAGCGCAACACTCTTACCCTGTATTTGCTTTTTCTCACCAGGAGGGCGATGCTGGTGCTACAGGGACTCGGTACTGGAGATTGGATTCCCCCAGAAGTGCCGGGAAGGAGGCCTCCCACGGCACCCTGATGCTGCACTTTATTACCCACCACTTTCCCGCCTTGTGGTCTTCAAAGGGCCCAAGTACTATGTGGTAAATGAGGAGTCGCTGCAGGTGGAGCCATACTACCCGCGCAGCCTTCGTGACTGGAAGGGGGTCCCTGCCGCAGTCAATGGGGCCCTGGCCTACCATGACGGCTTCACCTATTTCTTCAGGCATGACCAGTACTGGAAGTTCAACCAGGACAAGCTGAAGGTGATGGGCACTGGGAAGTGGGCCACGGAGCTTCATTGGGTTGGATGCCCAGATGTGGATTCTGGAGGCACCTCCCCTGATTCCCATCTGAAGTACATGAATTGAGCTGGACGAAGAATGAGGAGAAAATACTTTTACCAACTTCATTTTGGACTTTAGGTGAACTGGTTTCTTTTCATCCTTGGTGCTTAACATTGGACTCATAATGTCATGTTTTTATATTGCTTGAGGATACTGCGAAGAATTCCATTTCCAGATCAGCGTGCATAGACTATAATGGTGGAAAATGACCGTAAGACCTGTCTGGTTTGCCCAGTTTGCTTCCAGTTGCAGACTTGGACCATCATTCTACAGTTCTACAAGGCGCATGTTGCCTCTCTCCTTTGAATTGATTCTTGTCCCTCTAAGGAAGAGTTGATGGTGGGGAGAGACAAACGTTTCAGATTGAAGCTAATCCACCAGGGGGCAGTGTTGTTCCATTGTGGGAGTCGTGGGGTTAGCTGGGTCTACTGCACTGATACTAGCTTGGGAATTTTCTATAAGTGATTAGCCTGGACACTTGAAGGCTCTTGCTCAAAGGAGCACTGATGAAAAGGTGTCTTGCAGCTGACTTGAATTAGGGACATTGAATAAATAGAAATATCCCAAAGCTGCCAAGGAGCCCAGTTTCTGGAGCAAGGTATTCCAGAGATTTTGGATTTTGATTGCAAAGCGCTTTGTGATTTAATCCCTACTTCTATTGAGAGTCAGCACTTAAGGCACAAAAAGTTATCAGGGGAGGGGGATGATAGAAAGAAAGGACTGGCCTAAAATCTCCCCCCAGAATTCTTGGGACCTTTGGGTTTATAGAGCTAAGTTTACAGACCGCAGTTATTTGAGATGTGAAGCCCCCATACTAAAGGATAGGTGACGCCAAGAAAGCCCTTAGTACCAGGTATCTTTACTTAGCTTAGGCCTTTTGAAGGAGACAACACTAGATTTGCTGCGACCTGAGTGTACAAATATAACAAGTCAAAAACTCAAAACATAGAAAATGAAGGCAGAGAAAGACCATATGAACTCCTTTCTCCACCGGTTACCAGATTTGACAATCCCTCATCTCCCTCGGAGATCCTCTGCTTGTCCCATGCTTCTTTAATTCAGACCTTGTCTCCGCCACCTTCACTGGGAGGCTGTTGCATGCATCCAGCACCCTTTCTGTAAGGACCTAGAGTATTTCTTAGATGGTCTCTTTTCCCCCTCGTGCTATAACCCCAAAGTTTCTCCCAACTGAGAGAGGCCTGCCTCCTGTGTATTTATGCCAGAGGTCTTTAAAGAGGAGCATTTCTGCTCAAAGTGAAACTTTTAATGGGTTTGACACCTCAAAAAAGGCATAAAGTAGGGGTAACAACCTGAAAACCTCACTGGGAAGACTATGTGGGCCATGCTGTTCCTTTTCTGCCATCATTTATTATGTTACTAATACATCCCCCGCACCCACATTTCTTCTGAAGTATGCATATTGAGATCTTTGTTCCCATATGCTTTATGATGAAGACTACTGACCATTTTAGTAGCTGCCCTCTGCACCGACTCCATCCTGCTATATCCTTTTGAAGACGCGGTGGGGGTGGGATATTCATCGCGATTAATGCGGCTAGCAGACATGCTAACTGCTTAATCGCAGTCACTGAGATATTCAGCAGCATCAGTGCAGTTAGTGCTGGCATCAGGCCTTTCCAGGGGCCGCACCATAGGCTAACTGGGCAATGGCGATATTGAGCTGCTACCCAGTTACCCTAACCTGCTAAAGCTAGGACAGCTGAATGGCTGTCCTAACTTTAGCCAGTTTTGCTATCCGGCCAGTGGCTGAATATTACCACGGACCGGACTGCAGGATCACAGTCCCAGCAACCCGGATATTCAATACTGAGGATATCCGGGGCAAAGTTAAAGTGTCAATGTCCAGCTTCTTTATCTCTGCTGGTCGCTGAAAATCCCCCCCCCCCCCCCCTGTGGTTTCCAGAATTGTACACTGTACTCTAAAGGACATCTCACCAGAAACTATCACCTCTTTTTTTCATTTTCCTGCTGGCCTTTCCTCTCCCTGTACACTCAAGCATCCTTCCGACTTTTGTCATCGCCTTTTCTGCCTGTTTGGCCAGAAATGCTGTTCACTCTTTGTACTTTAAACTGAAGGGTGTGCATGTTTCACTTTTTAAAATACCTGTGGACCAACGCACCGTACGCTAGATGCGTCAATTATGCCTGCCGTAGAGGAACTGTAGCTGGTGGCGCATAGATCAGCGGAGGGACACTTGTATGTCATAGTATTCTATAATATATGCGTGTTCGCCTAGGCTGCACCTCCGCTCCTCCCACACTGCACTCCCATGCATGCTGCATGTTGAGATCAGTATAGAGGGCACTTTTGCACATGTGTATAGAATTGCGCTGACCAAAGCTTGCACGGAAGCACCCAAGCATACGCGCAAGAATAGGAAAATCCATACTTGTGCTCATAGGGGCTGTAGATCTTTCTGCAGCTCCCTTATGAAATCGCCTTTTTCTCTGGGAACAAGCAGGAAGTCGGTCCTCACATATGGGTGACGTCAGCGCCAACGAGACACTCGTGGAAGCATCTCCCCAGCTTTCAAAGAAAGCCTCTGGGAGATGCATCATGCATGCGTGGTCCCCTTCCCACCTAAGGGTGCCATCTTGCCTCAGTCTCCTTTTTTCCGCGGAGCCCTTCGGACGTCTGTCCCGGTGAGGACCCCCTCTCCTCTTCCACGCTAGACCTGGTAACTCCAATGTCAGCGTCGCAGGGGCCCACGTCCGCAGGGGAATCCCAAATGCTGGCACTAGCGTGCAGCGCTTCTGCCTTCTTAGCTGCCCAGCAGGTGCTTCTGCCCAGCATGGTTGGCCCACACCTCAAGACTGAGGTTCCCCCGACAGGGACACCTAAACCCGCCCTGGAAACCCCTGAGAGCTGTAAGCCTTGTGAGGGTCCTTGGCACTGTTCTTGCTCGCCGTCCCATTCCTCAGGGGTGAGATCCTCCAAAGCCAGTGCCTCCGGTTCCAAGTGGGCTTCAGCTTCTGGACAGGGCGACCCACCTGACTTGCTCCCTTTTGGGCCTCTCGGGCTGGGAGTTGGACTGGGATACCTCCCCGGAGACCTGCGCTCTTAGGGATCTCCCCTCAGACCCATTCCCACCCGCCTCCCAGAGGCGTTCACTTCCTAAGGACATGTCCTTTCTGGTGTTCGTGTGGGACATGGTGCGGGCCCTCAAGCTGGCCATGCAGGATGAGGAAGAACCAAGGGCAGAGGAACTCGAATCTTACAATATGAGTCCCCGCCTCGGGAGTCTGTTACAGTGCTGGTACCTTCCATTCTGTCCCGGCTGCTCCTCCGCATGTGGGAAGTGCCCGCATCGGTCCCCATTGTGAGCAAACGGCTCAATGCCATGTATAGGATCCAGCGCGGCCCGAGGTTCCGGAAGACCAGCTCCCGCACACCTCCATGCTAGTGGAGTCAACGATGTGGAAACAAAAAAGCCAGAAGTCACATTCTTTGGTCCCGCTGGGCAGGGAATGTCGGGGGTTTATCCCGCAAAGGGGTCAGTGTAGAGAGGGAATAGACAAAATGGGGGTTCTATGCAAAGTAATCTTCCAAAGGTCCAGATGCACTTAGAGATTCTCCTTCAAGATATCCAGGGAGCTGGGGTAGATCCAGAATTAAAGGCAGGTAGATTGGGGACCGACCTACTGGGTTCTGCTTCTGTTTCTTATTAAGTGTATTGGTGCCCTTACTGCCCCGAGCGCTGCTCTATGATGCACAAGATGCACTGATAATGTGAGAGCTTGACTCTGCTGGCAGATACAAAGGACAGAGGTGCATGTCCGCACCTACAGAAGTTTCCTTTAACCTTTCCTGTACCAAAATGAATCTTGGTGGTCACTACTTTTGAGGAAGTTGTCAGCCCTTAAAACAGATCTCATGAGTGTTCTGTCCCAACCTAGAACACTGGAGACCAAATTACTTATGGAGAAGAGAGGGAGAGGAATAGCCAGCAGAAGAAAGGAGGTGATAGCGCCTCAGTATCAGTCTCTGGTTTGACCTCGTTTGGAGTACTGTGTGCAGTTCTGGAGACCGCACCTTCAAAAGGATGTGAACAGGATGGAGTCGGTGCAGAGGGTGGCTACTAAAATGGTTAATGATCTTTGTTATAAAGCATATGAGGACAGACTTAAGGATCTTAATATGTACACTTTAGAGGAAAGGCGGGATAGAGGTGATATGATTGAAACATTTAAATACCTCCATGGCATAAATGCCCAGGGGGAGAGCCTCTTTCGATGGAAAGCAAGTTCTGCTACGAGGGGACATGGGATGAGGGTGAAAAGGGATAGATTCAGGAGTGATATGCGGAAATATTTCTTTATGGAAAGAGTGGTAGATATGTGGAATAGTCTCCCAGTGGAGGTGGTAGAGACGAGGACAGTATCTGAATTCAGGAAAGCATGGGACAAACACAGAAGATCTTTAAAGGAAAAAAATGGACTATAGTAGTTGATATGGAAGGGCAGACTAGATAGGCCATGTGGTCTTTTTCTGCCGTCATGTTTCTATGGATACAGTTCATCACTGCCTGAAGCCCTTTGAGTTTATGTAATGGAAGATAAAGTCACTTCCCCAAGGTCTACTGATTTCTAGATTAGATAAAAAGGTGGTGGGATATTTTGCGGTTGGCAGACCTGCTAACCACGTCAATCAGGGTGTTCCATGGGCAAAGCAGAGGCAGCGCCTGAGGAGAACCGGCTAGCAGCGATATTCAGCCGCTAGCCGGTTCTCCTGTGGTGGCAAATGTTATTCTCCTGCAAGGCTCCCCTGACCTTCACCACCGTAGTTAACTGGGCAGTGACTGTGGTACTATCCAGCCACCCCAGATATTGAGTGCCAGTGGCTTTAGAAGGGAGTATCTCCCCATAGAGTTTATGGACTTGACTGGGAGCCGCCCCTACGTGACAGTACGTGTACCTTTGTGCACAGCACAGGCTCTCTTGCTTGCCGAGTCTGTACAATAGCACTTTTCTTTCAGAAAGGAACATCTCTCTCTCTCTCTCTCTCTCTCTCTCTCTCTCTTCAGTATTTCAGCTTTGCCCCCTTTCTAAAGCTGGGGTTTATGGAATTTTTTAGCCCACAGAAATATTTAAGATTCTTGCAGCAGAAACTTACCGAATCAGAAACATTAGAAATCACAGTCACTGTCTCAACATTTTTCTCTCTAAGAAAAATTGCTTATGCATTTGCTTTGTCTGACTGAGAATTGTTTTCACCTTAAGCATTTAACCTACAGCAATCAAACATTCAGGATAAGTATATTATTGTGAAAGGTAGAAAACAAAGTCGCTGTTTACTAGGAAATTTATGGATCTAGCCCAAAATTGAAAAAAACACCATTTAGAATAAAGCGCTCATTTGAATTTCATACTTGTTACTTAAATGCATTTGCTACATAGATGAATTTTTCTTCTCCTGCTCTACCTATACTGTAAATAAAGATGTATAACTTATATAACTGAGGAAGAGCGCCCCTTACTGGTAGGGCAGTGTCAAAGACTGACACCTGAGCCAACACGGTGCTCAAACTAACACATCCTGTGTGTAGGTCATTGAATTCAGTTAATTTATTTTATTTATTTAATTGAATAGATTTGATATCCTGCCATTTGGTCTGTGCACAGCGGTTTGCAATTCATAAGTAACTGGAAAAGCAAAAACAAACCACAGGACCAACACAAGAGCCTGGAGCATGCAGAACAAAACAATAATATGCCTTAAATAACGTCAGAAACCTGTCACAAGGGCAGTGTGCAGAACAAAAGATCCCCTCGGTTGCACCGCAGCTAACTGGCTGAATTCCCCTCAAAAGCCTTCAGCAGAAGCCACTGCCCGCAAACTAACTTTAAATTTCTTCAGGGAGGTCTGCAGGTGAGGAGGCCCAAAGAGATAGAACTACGGAGCTAAAGGCCGCAGAGCGCGTTAATTCCAACTGAAATTGAGATGGTGGAGACTGCGAAGATCTAGATAACTGCCCTGGTCAGTAGGGAATAGTGAGAACTGCCAGATCTGTTGTCTTTATCAAATATTAGTGTACTGTACGTGGCAGAACTTGCACCTATATTGCAGGCGCAGACATTTACGCATGCCCTGGAATCTGTGTAAATATCCGTGCCTAACATTTTTCAGTACGCCTGTAAATGATGCTGTTTTATCATCGATGCATGTACTGTCATACGCCTCCCATGCACTTCTCACATACCACCCCTCTGAATGCCTACCGGCAACGTACGTGCCATGATGCCCAAGTACATATTTTTACACCAGTTGAGGCCTTTTATGCATGTATGTTGCCATATATATGTGGCAATGACGTTCTAAGATTTATCCCTTTCACTCCAGAGCTAGAACAGCAGTCTGGGTTTGGACTGTCTTTTTTTCAGAGGTCAACAATTTTTTTTTACACTGGAGACCTCTGAGGCCATCTGGGGCTTTATCGTCCAGCCACTCTCCATCCATAGAGGACTGTCAGCTCTTTGGAGGCCCTACCAATTGATTCTCTCATCTCCAGGAACAAGCAGGAACGTAGTCTTCACATATGGGTATCGTCGGTACCAACGGAGCCTGTGCGGGAACGCTCCCCAGCGTCCAATTAGAAAGCTTTTGGGAGCATCCCACAGCGCCTGCGTGCTGCCTTCCCGCCTTTCCCAACTGCCTCTCTCCAGTTCTTCGTTTTCCGCGGAGCCAGCAGGTCATTTTCCTGTCACCGCAGAAATTATCCCACATTTTTCATTCTTTTTTGTGGTAGCGTCTGCCTTCCTCAACGCTATACCGGTACCGCCGGTTCTTTCTTTCTTCCTTCAAAAAAAAAAAAATTTCTAATATTTTTTCTGGACTTTCCAGTCTTTTTTCTCTCGGGTGCCACGTGCCATTTTGGGCACTAGGCCCAACCTTTTCTTCAGAATGGAAAAACCCACCTCGGGTTTTAAAAAGTGTTCTAAGTGTGGCGGTACCATCTCTGTCACCGACACTCACGAGTGGTGCCTTAAATGTTTAGGTCCTGACCACTCCATCTCGGAGTGTGTGGCCTGTGGGATGATGTCGAAGAGGGATCGGCAAAACCGAGCTGCTAAGCTTAGCACCCTTTTTCCCTCTGATGCAGCATCTGTGGCATCGACGTCTTCCAGGGCTTCGTCTTCCTCCCATGGATCTCGGGTAACCAAACATAAATCTGGCCGGTCCTCAAAGGGTAGATCTCCTTCCAAGCATTGAGATGCCTCTGGCGTTGCCCTTGAGGGACTTGTACCGGCAAAATTGCTCCGGCGGGAGGCTTCAGCTTCCAAAGCACTATCGGGGCTCCAGGATGTTCGAGGCCTCAACCTCGGCAGAACTACTGGTGCCATGCTCTGAGATACCGGCTGCTTCGTCCGGTGCCGATACCCAGGCATCGGCAGCGTCAATAGACCAGAGGTTCTTGGCTATTGAACGCAGTCTGGCGGCTCTCCTTGCAGCTTCGGTGCCTTCAGGACCGCTTCAGACGGTTCAACCGGTATCGACACCGGTTCCAGCACTGATATTGGTACTGGTACCAACAGCATCGACTTTGGCGACTGTGTTACTGACACCGAGTCATGCTGGTTCCTCCGGTATCGACAGGCCGTTACCGGACCCCTCCGGTACCGACTTTGATCGGTACCGGTATTGTGCTTTACAAAAGCACCCGGACAGAAGATATTTTGAATCCTCCGATGACTCTGAGGATTCTGACAGCTCTGTCGATGCCGGAATACTTCTCTCTGAGGAGCCTTCTTCGCCTAAACGTAGGATGTCCCCTCCAGAGGATATATCCTTTCAGGATTTCATCCGGGAGGTGGCTAGAGGTCTTTCCATCACAGTGGCTCCTGAAACAGAGCCCAGAGCAAAGGAGTTGGAAATTTTACAATATCCTAAAGCTCCCAAGGAGGGAGCTACTTTGCCTATTCATGAGATCTTGCATGATCTCATGTTAAGAATGTGGGAAACAACTCTTACCACCTCTCCTCATTCCCGTAGGCTGGATACCATGTATCGAGTGCCTCCTTGTCCTGGATTTCAGAAAACTCAGTTGCCACACCACTCCATAGTGGTGGAGTCAGCTATGAGAAGGATCAAGAGTGCAAAAAGACATACATCTAATCCTCCAGGACGTGAATGTAGGACTCTTGATGCCTTTGGGCGTCGAACATTCCAGGCCTCTATGCTTTCTGCCAGGATTAGTTCCTACATCTTATACATGGGAATGTTCCTTAAGGAGATTACAGGAGATCTAGAGCTTATGAGCCCTCTCCTTCCTGATAAGAGGCAGGATTATCTTACACTTGTCAAACATGCCCAGGATGTTTCCAAGTTTGTTAATCGTGCAGCTTTCGACTGTTTTGATGCATAAGCAGAACCTCTGCCATTGCCATAGGTGCTCGTAGGATTGCCTGGCTCCAGGCATCTGACTTAGAACTCTGGGTACAGGACAAATTGGGGAATATTCCTTGCACAGGCGAAAATCTCTTTGGCAAAAATTGGCAAGAGAAAGCTAATAAGCTGGATGCTGATAACACCACTTTGGATAGACTATCCAAGGCTACAGCTGATCCTGCAAGGAGAAAATCCTACAAGAAACCATTTTTCTCTTAAAAAGAAGAGGTTTCAGGTCAG
Source organism: Ichthyophis bannanicus (assembly GCA_033557465.1). Taxonomy (NCBI): domain Eukaryota; kingdom Metazoa; phylum Chordata; class Amphibia; order Gymnophiona; family Ichthyophiidae; genus Ichthyophis; species Ichthyophis bannanicus. The sequence goes on along the minus strand of CM066042.1, from coordinate 250,682,576 downwards.
TCTGCCTGAAAGGGACAGCAGCCCCCAAAGCAAAGGAAAGCAAAGGCTGCTAAGCCTCAACCGGCCCAGCAGACTCGGCCTCCACAGGGGCTTTGACTCCCATCTAGAGAACTTGGCTTTCCTGGCCCTGAACGGACCAGAGCCTTCCACCATCCCAGGAAGGTTGTCATTTTGCCCCCAGATGGGGGCAGATAACAGCAGAAGAATGGACTCTTTCCACTGTAAGAGAGGGGTACAAGCTTCATTTCTTCAACATGCCCCCTCCTACTGTGGTAAGGCAGTTCAATTCTCAGGCTTCACTCAACACTCAGTAGGGTCAAGAGGTCAGTTTACTTCTTGCCCATGGGGCAATAGAAGACATACCCATTTCTCAACAGGGTACAGGGTTTTACTCCCCCTATTTCCTTATTCCAAAGAAAACAGGGGGACACAGACCCATTTTAGACCTCAGAGAACTGAACAAATTCCTGTTCAAAGAGAAATTCAAGATGATTTCTCTGGGAACTCTGCTGCCATACCTTCAGAGTCAGGATTGGCTTTGTTCTCTAGATCTCAAGGATGCGTACACTCATGTTCTCATCCATCCAACTCACCGAAGATTCCTTCATCTTCTTTTTCAAGGAAAGCACTACCAATACAGGGTGCTTCCTTTTGACCTGGCCTCAGCACCAAGGGTGTTTACGAAATGCATGGCTGTGGTAGCAGCATTTCTTCGCACTCTAGGAATATTCGTCTTCCCCTACTTAGACGACTGGCTCATTCGAGCCCCATCAGAGTCAGAGGCCAGAATTTCTCTATCTTGCACAATGCGTATCCTTCAGTATTTGGGCCTGGTCATAAACATCCCAAAATCCAACCTTTCTCCCACTCAGTCTCTAGAGTTTATAGGAGCTTTGCTGGATACCAGAAAAGCAAGGGCCTATCTTCCACAGACCCGCTACCGTCGCATTGTGCAGTTAGCCTCCCAGGCAGTATTAAAAACTCATCTCACTGCTCGGGAAATGTTACAACTACTAGGCCACATGGCATCTACCGTGCACGTGGTTCCCTATGCTCGCCTCCATATGAGAGCAGCCCAGTGGACTCTATCCACTCAGTGGACTTAGGCATCAGGTTGCCTATCAGACAAAGTAGCAACCTCAAGTCGCCTTATTTTGTCTCTACAATGGTGGCAGTCACCCCAAAACCTGTTGGTGGGGGTCCCCTTTCCAGCAACCCATACCCCATGTCACTCTAACAGGTGGGTTGGGGAGCTCACCTGCAAGGTCTCTCAACCCAAGGCACCTGGACTCCACAGGAGACCCACTTGCATATCAATCTCCTAGAACTCAGAGCTATCTTCCTTGCTCTTCGAGTGTTCCACACCCAGCTGAGCTACAAGACAGTCCTAATTCAGACGGACAATCAAGTAGCTAAGTTCTATCTGAACAAGCAGGGGGGAACAGGCTCTCTGTCGCTTTGCAATGAAGCTTTGCGACTATGGGCCCTCGCCAGAGAGCGTCAGATTCATCTCTTTGCGGTGTATCTGCCAGGCATTCAAAACTCTTGGGCAGACAAACTCAGTCGAGTTCTGCTTCCACACGAATGGTCTCTCCATGCAGACCAGGTAGCAAAAATTTTTCAAATTTGGGGTACTCCGGACATAGACCTCTTTGCAAGTCCGTTGAATGCCAAACTTCCCCAGTTCTGTTCTAGAATTCCGGCTCAGGGTTCTCAGGGCAGCGATGCTTTCCTCCTCCATTGGGGTCAGGACTTCCTATATGCCTTTCCACCCGTTCCCCTAATTCCCAAAACCCTATTCAAGATTCAGAGAGACAAAGGCCATATGATTCTCATAGCTCCACATTGGCCACAGCAGGTGTGGTACCCTCTGCTCCTGCATCTCTCTCAAGCTCCATCTCTGGAGTTAGGATCTGCTCCAGATCTCCTGTCTCAGGAGAACGGGATGTTGTGACATCCCAATCCCCACTCTGCATCTCAGGGCCTGGTTGCTGAGAGCCTAGACCTTTATGGTCTTAACCTTTCTCAACAAGTAAAGGATGTCCTTTGTGCTTCCAGGAAACCTTCCACAAGACGCTCCTATGCTTTCAAGTGGAAAAGGTTTCCATATGGTGTTCGCAAAAGGGTCTTCACCCCTGTGCGATACCTCTGGAATCATTACTGGAGTATCTCCATTTATCTAATGCAGAACTTAAATGGACTCTTACTGAGTTAGTCTTAAAGTGCTATTTCAGCTTCTTTAAAGCCTTTAAATGGGCAGCCTATTTCCTCTCATCCTCTCATAGCGAGATTTATGAGGGGCCTTCTTCTAACTAAGCCTCCCATTAGGCCACCTCCAATGGCATGGTACCTGAATCTGGTTCTTGGGCAGCTCATGAAGTCGCCTTTTGAACCTTTAGCTACTACCTCCTTGAAATTCCTTTCCTGGAAAGTTATCTTTCTCATTGCAATCACATCAGCACGTCGCATCAGTGAATTGCAAGCATTAGTTGCTGATCCCTCCTTACACGAGGTTCCATCATGATAACGTAGGCCCTTAGGACTCATCCACACTTTATGCCAAAGGTGGTCTCACCTTTTCATTTAAACCAAGCAGTTTACCTGCCTGTATTTTTTCCAAGGCCTCATGCTTCAAATGCAGAAAGGAATCTTCATAATTTGGACTGTAAAAGAGCACTTGCCTTTTACTTACAAAGGACACAGCAACATAGAAAGTCCTCCGAACTCTTTGTTGCTTTTGATCCTTCTCATTTGGGACTTCCAGTCTCCAAGAGAACATTGTCCAACTGGATTGCACAGTGTTTTTTTTATCTGAGTAAGAATCTTTCTCTGGAAGGCCATGTCACAGCTCACAATGTGAGAGCCATGGCAGCCTCAGTGGCTCATCTACACTCTGTGTCTATTGACGACATCTGTCGAGCAGCTACTTGGGCCTCGGTTCATTCCTTCACATCCCATTACTGCTTGGACAAGGACTCCCGCCGGGATGCCTTGTTTGGTCAGGCTGTTCTACAACACCTGTTCCATACTTAATCAACTCCTACCCACCTTTCCCGGTAGGATGCCAGAGATCCACGGGGGGAAGTGGAGCCCTTTCACGGGGGGAAGTGGAGCCCTTTCACAGGGGCACACAACATCTGGGGTCTCTCCCTGGCATCTGCAGCTAAGGGGTCCCCATTAGTGAAGACTACATTCCTGCTTATTCCTGGAGATAGCATAGTTACTCACCTGTAACAGGTGAACTCCGGGAACAGCAAGAATTTAGTCTTCACAACCCACCCACCTGCCCTAGGAGTTGTATCTCTCTTTTCTTTTCTTTCCTTTCCCTCTCTCTCTCTTTGTCTCAGCTTTAAAACTCAACTGGAGAGAGGCAGTTGGGAAAGGTGGGAAGGCAGCACACAGGTGTTGTGGGATGCTCCCAAAAGCTATCTAATTGGACGTGGGGAGTGTTCCTGTGCAGGCTCTGTCGGTACCGACGATACCCATATGTGAAGACTAAATTCCTGCTGTTCCCGGAGATCACCTGTTACAGGTGAGTAACTATGCTTTCTCAAGAGGTGCCCTTGCTCTTCTTACCAGCTGCACTGGGCACCACCAGAGCTGCAGCTGGCCCTGGGCGAAGACTGTAGGTGTTTATTGAATGGGGATGGTTGGATTTTGAGGCTGTCTGATGTCAGGGCTTCTAGGTTTCCCTCTTGGGTGTCAGTCGGATAGAGGTGGCAGTGCTGGGATGCTTTCAGGTTAGCAGATGAGGAGATGCGAGTTCTGGGATACAGGGCAGAGGAGAGATTGAGCTGTCTGTACATTACTGGACCTTTCCTAACATCAACCCCTTGCACTGCCGCTTTTTCCTTTTGTGAGATTTTGTTCCTACAGGTGAGCACCCTTCGAAAATGGCTCTCAAACTTGTTCTTTTTGGTAACCTGCCAAACATATTGACCAACCCTTACAAGCGATTTGCAACCGTGTGGGGTAGTGTCCTCTTCTTGTGAGCCGCCATCCTTCCCTTCTGGGCCACTTGTTTCTAATATTAACGTAAACAAATATATCCAGCAAAACAATGTTCCTCACCGGTCCACCTAGGCTGATGTTTCTCAATCCCCTCCTGGAGAGACACTTGGCCAGTCTGATTTTCAGGGTTGCCACAGTGGATATACATTTAAGTAGATCTGTATACATGGGGTCTCCAATTAGTGGTCATTTTCTACTAAAAAAAAAAACACAGGGTCATGGGGAAAGGCATAAACGGGATCTGTGGTCTACCTTTTACTCCAGCTGCAATGAGGAAAACAAATTCAAAAAAGGTTCCAGGCCTGTGACCTTCCATGAACAGTGGGTGTTATCAGTAGGTGAACTAGGAAGTTGCCTAGAACCCCAATGGTTCCAGAGTGGCCCATTGCCATCACTGCTGCCTCTCTCCAGGACCTGCGGTGGTGACAATAACTAAATAGCACTGCTGCGCTTACCAAAACCTCGAGTGCTGCTTCCACTGTCTCCGAGGCAGGGGGGAACCAGGAACAGCACACAATGCCAGAGGTTTCTATAAGCGCGTTTTAAAGTCCTTGCTGCCATTACAGGTCCCGGTGAGGGGCAGGGGCTGGAGCAAGGGGGTCGCCAGGGATGAGGTTCATCTAGGGCACCTCATCTCCTTGCCTGACCTGGCAGAAAATCACCACAGGCTCTAATGCATGCAAATCTATCTCAAGCATGTTTACTAATAGCTATCCCAAAAAACAAACTGGTCAGGTGTGCCTCAAAGACATACTAAACTCTGCTTAAAAAGAAGGCAACCCAAAGCTACATGAGGGCAGTGTAAGGGTGATTAGTAGCAAAATATGAGAAATAAATAAAAAATATTACTTGATTGGTCTATAGGAAATTGATACTTCCCTTTTGCCCAGGATTTTATGGGGACTGCTTTCAAATGAACCACATGAGAGAGACAGAGCTGTTCAATGTGTGTATGTGTGTGTATATATATATATATATATATATTTGACTTTTATTGATAGAAAAATAAAGTAAACATAGAATAAATTAGAATAATGAGGTAGCAAGTTATGCAGCCCTGTCATTGCAATTATGCAAATAATGAATCACTGTTTATCAATCAAAAGTCAGACTCGCTCTCCACTTACAAAGTACAAAAAATTAGCTGTCTGACTAAACCACCCACTGGGGAAAAATGCAAGACCGGTGCCTGTACCATTAGGAGGTAGCTTGGTTGGATCCAAATTTCTGGAACAGCACAAAGTCCAAGGATGGTAGCTGTCCAACAGAGGCTGCAGCCATCTGGGCGAGCTGTGTAATAAGAGTCTCATGTCTATGGGAGAGTCTTACTCTGTAAGGCAATGGCCTTGCACACTGTCTGTCTTTTCAGAAGGAGACAGGCAGGCAGGAAAGCACATAAAGTGCAAAAGGCTGAAACTGCAAAATGGCCGAGTGTGGCAGAAAATATAAAGTGAGTTGAGAGTGAGTCTGTCCTGAACAGTGCCCAGCATATAATTCCTTGAGGTGAATTCTCATCACAGCACAGTGATTGGTTGGTCTGAGATACTGTGAGACATCTTCAGCAAATCAGGTAATGGTTGTCAGGTGGTCATTTTCCAGACAAAGGTCCATGATGAGAGAAGATGATGGTATGCAGGGTCATACATTTGTGAATGTGCAGGACCAGTGGAACAGCCTGTTAGATGAGCATGACCTCCAGAACAGGTTCTCTTGCACATAGTCATGACTGGGAAACAATAGTTTTCTCTGTATGTGCACATAACACTTGACAGACGATTGCTTGATCAACAGGTCTGAAGCTTGAGCACAGCAGAAATTACTTGTACCAGGAATTGAACTTGGGTTCAGGCTTTTGGGTCTGAGCAGGCCACAGCGGTTCAGATCAGGCCACAGGTACCAGCCCTAAAATACCAGTCCTAAATCAACTCTATAAGCTGTGATTGTGTGTGCGTGTGTGTGTGTATTTGTCAGGCTAATTCAAATGTGTTCTGCACTCTGTTTATCATTTACCCCATGCATGTGGAAGGTTCCTTTATTCATGTTGCAAAAAGTGGACATATGTTCAAAGAAAAAAAAATCTGTTTCAGCTGAGGCCATTTCCCTGCTGTAGCGAGAACTCTGGCTCTCTCGGGCAGTAGTGTGACTTGTGTCTTCAGTTTCTTGAGACCTCACCTCACAGCCCTTCTGCATATTTAAATCTTATAAAACAAACTAACAGTGACCATCAAGGCAGAAAATTGTCCTAGTTAAGTGTCTACGGCTGATCAAGATATCCAAAACCCTATTAACTGTGTTCTCAAAATGGAGCATGCACTCTGCAAAAGATGTTGATGTCTTTACCTATAATGTCCAGTAAAGGGAGTTGTCATTCCACATTCCTGCAAAGCTGCGTAGTATACCCCTACCAGCAGCAGTGTGGGCGGAGGGCTGCCTTACAGCCTTGTGGCAACGTGGCACACGTGCCCGCCCTGTGTAATGAGTCAGTGAAACCTTAAATGGCCTCTGCCACAGGTAACATATAGTGATCTAAAATCATCAGTTGCAGGAGCCAAAATACAGAGTGAATGTGTCTGTAAGGAGAGTACATAGCCGAAGGCTAAGAACAGATGACGGATGAACTCCCAAGCCTAGGACGTCTGTGCTACGTTAGTAACAGAGAAGTTTCAGGTTGTTTTCTGAGGCCGTTGTTTCCTCCTCTACATTTTCCCATAGTCACACAATGGGAGAAAACCTTTAGTTACAGTGGTTCTCAAACCTGGCTCCACTGCCCCTAGCCAGTCAGGTTTCAGGATCTCCGTGGTGAATGTGCATGAGAGAGATCTGCGTGCACATTTTTCTTAGGCATATTCATTGCAAATATTGTGAAAGGCTGCAACAGGTTTTGGAAACCTCTGCTTTAGTACATAGATCCCCTTGTAGCTGTTCTAAGGACCATAGGAAAATGGGCAAATTCATTTAGCCTGGTTGCTTCCAACGGACTGAGTTGGAAAATCTGTTTCTGTTCTACATGTATAACTTGTTCAGCACGGTCTCCTCCTTCTGAAGTGATGGTTCTCAACCCAGTCCTCAGGACATAACAGCTAGTCTGCTTTTCAGCATACCCACAATGAATATGCATGTGAGAGATCTGCATGTGCTGCCTCCATTATATGCAAATTATTCATGTAAATTCAATGTGGCTACCCTGGAAACCAGATTGGCTGAGTGAGTCTTGACGGCTGGGTTGAGATTACTCTGGAGATGTGGTGCCTAGCAAGTTAGGCTGGTGATAGACTGGTTGCAGCAATCTACGACCGTATGCTAAAGTGCTGCTTGTTCCCCCTATGGACTCTGTTATGACTACAAAAGAAAATGGCTTCCAGGCCAGAAAGAGGCTGATTAAAATAACTTAATGAAGGTTCCCATGTTCACTCTTTGCTCCTGTTTTGTACTTTTAAAACCAGATATCTGGAGGAAGTCACCTGGAATGATTGGGCCTCCCTCACATCCCACTTGGGTCTGTCTCCGCTGTACATTCACAGGACAGTAAGTAGGGCTGGCACCTAGAGCACCAGTGGTCAAAGAGCAGTCTATTGCCACCACCACTGCTGCTCCTATCTGGGATCTGTGGCAGCGGCAATGACTTTAAGGAGCACTCAGCGCTTTCCAAAGCCTCCAGAACTGCATGCTCCAATACAGACTTCCTGGTTGCATGCAGACAGAAGCAGCTAGACCAGCTGCTTCTGCCCCCATGCAAAAGAAACTCTATATTGGAGGGAGCAGAAGCATCAACAGCACACAACACCAAAGGTTTTGGTAAGCACTGGGTGCTGTTTAAAGTCACTGCAGGCCCCAGAGAGCGGTGGGAATAGGAAGGGCACCAGGAGTGAGGTCGCCTGTGGTGCCTCATGACTTTGCACCAGCCCTCAGCGTAAGGATGCAGCTTGGAGAGGACTGGAAGAAGGGAGCTCAGCATCTTGACTTCTTTCTCTGCCGTTAATCAGCTGTCCCTGGAGCTGTCATCCCACCCTCAGGTCAACTGCACAGGCTAGCCTCGGTATGCACCATTTCATACATGGAGTTGTAGGTTTAGATTTTAAAGGAACATCACTGGGAAAATGAGCAGTACAGATCCATGCATAGAATGGGCAAACTCAAGATCAGATGAATCTGTTTGACTGACCTGGAGTGAGATGGCACCCGTAGCCCCACCTTCCTCCTGCATTTACCATATTTCTGAACAGGGGCGGCTCAAGGCAATCTGCTGCCTGAGGCGAGGGATGAGATGGTGCCCCCACCCCGGGTGGGGATCTTTCTCAAAACTCCAGTCAGGGACTGAAACAAAATCAAAAAGCCAATTAGATAATGTGGAGCAAATGCAAGATGTTCACACACCAAGGAACTAAAAGAAAGAGCGAGAACCACAGCAGTTTATAACTACAAATTATAATTCATTTGTATTTTGTTATAAACTGCATTATGGTGCTTGCTTTTTCTTTTTGAACATACATTTTGCATTCACAGAACCCCCCTCCTCAACAATGGGTGCAGAGCAGAGGTAGGACATTCACCCACAGAACTCAATATATATATTTTTTAAAAAAAAAGCTGATTCTGATCATCTCACCGACAAGAAACATTCTCCAGTACCAGGCATATTGGGAACTAATATAAAACCCTACTAAAGTCACTAAGATCTGCAAGGCCAAATCTACCATACCATACCATACCAGCATACACTTCCAAAACTCATACAATAAGGGGCCTACCAAGAAAAAAGCAGCACTATAAACACTGCAATGGGCCCAAAACATCCATACACCTATTTGAAAAGCTGAACAAGTCAAATTACTACAGTACAGATCCTTGCGTACAAACTCCATTTTAACAGAACACCTGGCCTTGATCGCAAACTCAGAACACAGACCCTCACCAAGTACAGAATAAGTGACCACAACCTAAAGCAAAAATAAAAATATGTAGACAAAAATTAAAATGAAACCCCAAGAAGCCAGACTCCGCATGCGGTGCCACACCAGATAAGAGATGCAGTTCCCCATACTGTGTGAAATATAGATAGCACAAAGTCCAATCACTAAATTGAAAATAAAATTATTTTTTCTACCTTTGTTGTCTGATGATTTTTGATCATGCTGGTCCCAATCTGAGGTTTCCATTTTCCTCTGTCTTCTCTTAGCTCTGCCATTTCTTGTCTCTCCTTTTGCTTTCTTCATTTTCTTCCATCAGCATTTTTTCAGTCCCAGTAACTCCCCCTAGTATCATCCCCCTTTACAGCCTCCCCTCCCAGTACCAACCTCCTTGCCTTTCCAGTAATGCCAGTGGTGTCTATTCTCTCCCAGTCCCTCTCCTTCCCCATCCTCCAGCCCCTTCTAGTTAAAATACCATCCCAGGTATCAGCGAACTTCCAGTCCCAGTGCCCCCTCCCATGTCAGCTCCCTTCCAGCTCCCCATCTCCTCTGTCCATCCACCTTCCAGTGCTATCCCCAAGTGTCAGCTCCCTTCCAGCTTCCCCCCCCCCCATGTCTGCTCTGCTCCTTTCCAGCTCCCCCCCCCCCCCGTCTGCTCCCCTCCAGCTCCCCCCCCATGTTTGCTTCCCTTCCTGGCCCCCCATGTCTGCTCCCTTCCAGGCCCCCCCCCCATGTCTTCTCCCCTCCAGGCCCACCCATGTGTCTGCTCCCTACCAGGCCCCCCGTTGTGTCTGCTCCCTTCCCTCCTCCCCCCCCTCACCTCACTGATTTATCCTTTAAAATAAAAGAACCACGGGAACATTTCTCCGTTCCCACGGCTCTGCTTTCAAACTGCTGGGTCGCTGCCTGCCTGCCTTCAATCTTCCTGGAGCTGGCAGAGCGGGAGGGGCCCGAGGTCATCGCTTCCGCTGCCCTTCCGCTTCCGTTGCTGAAGCAGCCAGCAGCAACAGAAGCATAAGGACAGCGGAAGATGACCTCAGGGGCGCCCCCCCCCCCCCGGCTCCAGGAAGATTGAATGCAGGCAGGCAGCGACCCAGCAGTTTGAAAGCAGAGCCGCGAGAACGGAGAAATGTTCCCACGGCTGCTTTCATTTGATTTTAAGTTATCGGTGGTTCTATCATAGGCAGTTTCTAGGGAGTGGCAAAAAGTGCCGCCCCCTAGAAACTGCCGCCTGAGGCGACCGCCTCAGTTCACCTAATGATAGAACTGTCCCTGTTTCTGAACATAAGATATGCCATACTGGGTCAGACCAAGGTCCATCAAGCCCAGTATCCTGTTTCCAACAGTGGCCAATCTAAGTCATACGTACCTGGCAGTTTCCCCAAAAGACACAGGTTCCACAATGCTTGTACTGGGTCAAGCATTGATATCCTGGGTCCCTTCTTAATAATGGTTTATGGACCTTTCCTCCAGGAACTTGTCCAAACCTTTTTTAAACCCAGCTACCCTAACAGCTTTTACTACATCCTCCGGTAACAAATGCCAGAGTTTGATTACACGTTGAGTAAAAAAATATTTTCTTTTATTAGTCTTAAATAGTTTACCCTGTAGCTTCATTGCATGTCCCCTAGTCTTTCTATATTCTGATAATGTAAACAATAGATCTACGTTTACCTGTTCCACTCCGTTCATTAATTTGAGACTTCTATCATATCTCCCCTCAGCCATCTCTTTTCCAGGTTAAAGAGCCCTAACGTTTTTAGCCTTTCTTCATAGGGGTATCCTTCCATCCACTTTACCATTTTGGTGGCTCTTCTCTGAACCCTTTCTAATAATGCTATATCCTTTTTAAGATACGGCGACCAGAATTGCACACAATATTCAAGGTGCGGTCTCACCATGGAACGATATAGAGGCATTATAATATCCTTTGTTTTATTTTCCATTTCGTTCCTTATGATACCTAGCATTCTATTTTCTCACTGGGCTGAGGGTTTTAACATGTTATCCACAATGACGCCTAAATCTTTTTCCTGGGTGGTGGTTCCTAATGTGGAACCTTGCATCGTGTAACCATAGTTTGGGTTGTACTTTCCTAGGTGCATAACTTTGCACTTGTCCACATTAAATTTCATCTGCCATTTTGATGCCCAGTCTTCCAATTTATCAAGATCCTCTTGCAAGTTTCCACAATTCTCTTGGGTTTTAACAACTTTAAATAGTTTTGTGTCATCTGCAAATTTGATGACCTCACTCGTTATTCCCTTTTCCAGGTCATTTATGAATATGTCAAAAAGCAGCGGACCCAGCACAGATCCCTGGGGTACACCACTATTCACCTTTCTCCATTGGGAAAATTCGCCATTTAGCCCTACCCTCTGCTTTCTATCTTTTAACCAGTTCCCGATCCACAGTAGTACACTGCCTCCTATCCCATGACTTTTTAGTTTTGCCAAAAGTCTCTGATGAGGGACCTTGTCAAAGGCTTTCTGAAAGTCCAAATACATTATATCAACCGACTCACCTTTGTCTACCTGTTTATTCACACCTTCAAAAAAACATAACAGATTAGTAAGACAAGAGCTTCCTTGTCTAAAGCCATGTTGGCTGTCTCCCATTAAGCCATGATTATCTAGATGTTCAGCAATTTTGTTCTTTATGATGGTTTCTACCATTTTTCCCGGTACTGACGTCAGGCTCACCGGTCTGTAGTTTCCCGGCTCACCCTGGAACCCTTTTTAAAAATTGGCATTACGTTCGCCATCCTCCAATCTTCAGGTATTACAGATGATTTTAATGATAGTTCACAAATTACTAATAGCAGGTCTGCAATCTCATATTTCAGTTCTTTCAATACCCTTGGATGTATATCATCCGGCCCAGGTGATTTGCTACTCTTCAGTTTATCTAATAGTTGCAATACATCTTCCCGATGTATCGATATTTCCTTCAATTCTTCTGCACCTTTAAATACCACTTCAGTCATGGGTAACATCCCTGCATCTTCCTCAGTAAAGACCAAAGCAAAGAATTCATTCAGTCTCTCCACTATGTTGCCTCTTAGTGCCCCTTTAACCCCTTTATCATCTAATAGACCAACTGACTCTCTCACAGGTTTTTTGCTATGAAAGTACTTGAAAAAGTCTTTATTATGCATTTTTGCTTCCGCAGCAAGCTTCTTCTCAAATTCTCCCTTTGCCTGCCTTATCAATGCCTTGCATTTAACTTGCCAGTGCTTTTGCTGTTTCCAGGTTTCGTCGTTTGGCTCTTTTTTCCATTTCCTGAAAGATGCTTTTTTGGCAACAGCCTCTCTGACCTCACCTTTAAACCATGCTGGCGGTTTTTTGGACTTACTTCCACTTTTCTTAAAGCGTGGAATACAGCTGGTCTGGGCTTCTAAGATAGTATTTTTCAACACCACCCAAGCTTGATGTAAGTCTTTAACCTTTGCAACTGCTCCTTTTAGTTTTTTCTTAACTATTTTCCTCATTTTATCATAGTCTCCCTTTCGAAACTTAAAAGGTAGTACTGTGGATTTCCGTATTATCCCTCCTCCACTAATTAAATCAAACGCGATCATGCTATGATCACTGTTGCCAAGTGGCCCCAACACCCTTATCTCTTGCACCAGATCTGGTGTTCCACTAAGGACTAGGTCCAATATGGCTTCCCCTCTGGTCGGTTCATGAACCAGCTGCTCCAAGAAACAGTCATTTATTTCATCTAGGAACTTTCCTTAGCATGTCCTGCCGTGAAACTGACCCAATCGTTACCGGGGTAATTGAAATCACCCATTATTATTACTGTGTTGTAACCTTTGTTAGCTTCCTTGATTTCTTTGAGCATTTCATCATCCATTTGTTCATTCTGGCCAGGCGGTTGATAGTACACCCCCACTGCCATCGCCCTCCCCTTTTTACATGGAATTTCAATCCATAGAGATTCTACAGCGAATTTTGTTTCCTGCAAAACTTTAATCCTTTCTGACTCAATGCCCTCTCTAACATAGAGTGCCACCCCTCCACCAATTTGATCAGCTCTATCATTACGATATAGTTTGTACCCAGGAATCACAGTGTCCCACTGGTTGTCCTCCTTCCACCATGTCTCTGAGATTCCAATCATATCTAACCTCTCATTTAGTGCTATATATTCTAACTCTCCCATCTTATTTTTTAGACTTCTAGCATTTGCATACAAGCATTTTAGAGACTATATTTTATTCATATTAATCTGGCTATTGGTAGGCATGGGTAATTTGGGATCTTTAAGCTCTGTCTGTTCCATACTAACGGGCATTTGGGCTACTTTACTCTTTTTTTGGAACCTCTCTGCTTTTGGTAGTATCCTTCAAGGATACATTCTTCCGAACCATGCGCTCTTCTGCGACTGTTGGCTTTCCCCTTTTCTCTAGTTTAAAAGCTGTTCTATCTCCCTTTTAAAGGTTAATGCCAGCAGCCTGGTTCCATCCCGGTTAAGGTGAAGCCCATCCCTTTGGAAGAGCCCCTCCTTTCCCCAGTTCCTAACAAATCCAAAACCCTCATCCTTGCACTATCGTCTCATCCATGCATTGAGACTCTGGAGCTCTGCCTGCCTTTTGGGTCCTGCGCGTGGAATGGGAAGCAAGCTACCCTGGAAGTTCTGGATTTCAACTTTCTACCTAAAAGCTTAAATTTAGCCTCCAGAACCTCCCTACCACATTCTCCTATGTCATTCGTACCAATATGTACCAAGACAGCAGACTCCTCCCCAGCACTATCTAAGACATTATCTAGGTGGCGCGTGAGGTCCGGTACCTTCGCACCAGGCAGGCATGTTACCAGGCTATCTTCTCGTCCACCAGCCACCCAGCTATTTACATGCCTAATGATCGAATCACCAACTATAACGGCTATCCTAACCCTTCCCTCATGGGCACATGGCCCTGGAGAAACTTCCTCGGTGCGAGAGCGTTTTACATCACCTGGAGGACAGGTCCTAGTTACAGGATCACTTCCTGCCACACCAGGGTGATGCTCTCCTGTCACATGACCTCTCTCCTCCATGGCAACAGGGATGCTGCCAGACTGGCGTTAGGACTTCAGGACTATATCGCTGTAGGTCTTGTCTATGTACCTCTCTGTCTTTCTTATGTCTTATAAGTTTGCTACTCTAGAGAATGGACGTTCCCTGAGAGCAAAGAGCTCCTTGCACCTAGTGCACACGGAAGACCTCTCACCAACTGGGAGAAAATCATACATGTGACACTCAATGCAAAAGAATGGAAAGCCCCCATCTTGCTGCTGGACTGCTGTCTGCATCTTAGTTTTAAGCTTGTGTTTAGATCTTTAAGTTCTTTACTTACTAAGGGTTGCTATGGATACCTATACTAATAAAATTGTACCTAATATATTTAATATACCTTGTTCATCTGAAGCTTAATTATTCTCAGGTCCTTAGTGTTTGACTGATTTGGATAACGAGCTGCACCTGAGAGCACCTCCTTTCCTTTAAGATGTGTATGTACCTATAAAGCTACAATTATCCTAGGGGTGGGTGGGTGTTGGTGAGGGAGGGAAATAACACTTATTAAAAGGGGGCTACTACACAGTACCCTGTCCTGTGCTTCTGAGGTAATCTGTGACCAACTTCCTGGGTGATTAACAGTCCTTGCTTGGATAGGAGTCTTTCAAAATGGCCTTTTGACCTGCCACCTGGCGTTAACACCTATTGAAAAGGTTTCACAGGTCTCTTGCCCCCTAGGTAGAAGGTCTCTTTGTAAAGGTCTCTAGAAGACTTTATTTGTTGCTCAAAAATACTGACCCTGTTTTGCCAAGTTATATTCTGATTTGATTTAAATTAAAGCTCTTTGCTGCTGCTAGGCTCTGACTTATTATGAAGTTTAAACTAGAAGCTCTCTGCTGGGTTCTAAATTTAACCAGAAAGCTCTCTTCTATGTTTTCAATTTAAACTTAAACTGCTGCTACTAGTCCCTGACTGACTTAACAAATACACTGGGTTCACAGATTAATCAGCTTTAATCCAAAGAAGTCCCTTCAGAAAAATTCCCAGACGTATATACTCACAATTGCAGATCTCTCTCCAGAAGTAGCAGTCCCTTTTTCTAGTCCTTCATGGCTTAGTTTCTGCTCTCCACTGTCTGCTTGATTATCAAAGTGTGCACAGCCTATACTGCAATTTAGAAAACTGGTGCCTATATAGCCTGTGCATGTGGTCAGGTGCCACACACAGATTGGCCTTTTGGGTTATCCATTTAGTTCACAACAAACTGCTGCAATGTTTATCCCACCCTCTAGTGGTTGGTTCAGAAGTCTGGCAGTCTAGGCTCTCAGCCGCTATAAAAGCTCCATAACAGTGGCACAACGCTCTCACCCCAAGCAAGAGCCTCAGGAATGCCACCACTGGAAATACAAGGGCAACTGATAATTCATCGGCGTTTATTCTGACACAAGAAAGTAGACGTGGAATGAATGGAGTGGAACGGGTAAACATAGATCGGTGGTTTATTCCTTCAAAAGGTAGAAAGACTAGGGGACACTCAAGGAAGCTACAGTGTAACTCATTTAGGACTAATAAGAGGAAATATGTTTTCATTCAATGAGTAATCAAACTCTGGAATTTGTTACGGGGGTGGGGGGATGTAGTAAAAGCTGTTATTGTAGCTGGGTTTAAAAAAAGATTTGGACAATTTCCTGGAGGAAAAGTCCATAGATCATTATTAAAGAGGACCAGGGCAAGCTGCTTCTTACTCCAGGATAAGCATTGTGGAATCTGTGTACCTTTTGGGAAACCTGACAGGTCACTGGATTGGCCACTGTTGGAAAGAGGATACTGGGCTTGATGGACCTTAGTCTGACCTAGTATGGCATTTCTTACGTTCTTATGATAAAAGAAGAACGCATACGGCTGGGAAAAAGAAAAGAAAGCCACTTATCTCGTCCAGGATCTAAACAAGGCAGGAATGAGCCCCAGGTGCTTCTGCCCTGCGGCTGCTGTATTTCAAAATGGTGCTGGAAGACCCATGATGAGCCATTTTGGAGTATAGCCAAATAACCAAGGTCTCTGGATACTCTCAACACCCCACCACTCCCCAGCCACGTATTACATGGCTAAGAGCAATTCCTAACCCCCCTTGCCTGCCCATGCAGCACATATGCAGCTTGCAGTTTAAAATTAACAACCCCTCCCCCCCAATAATTGTATTTGTGTGCTTTGATTACATTTTAAAAATGAAAAGAAACAAAACAGAATATTTCAATTTAATTTCTATGTAAGTTCCAGTGAAAGACCCTACTGAACTGTCCCTAGATGGAGGAAGTGACAAATTGTTTCTATACATGTACCAAGTCCCTGTCCCAAAGAGCTTAGTGGGTCCCTGAGGCAACAGGAGGTTAAGTGACTTGCTGAGGGTCCCAAGGAACGGCAGTGAGGAAAGAGAAATTTGAACTCCGGTTTCACCTTACCAACCATTAGGCCATCAAAAAGAGGGTAACAGCAAGGTAAAACATGCACGGATGCTTACGAAAAGGTTTTAAAGTAAAATAATTTGCCAGTTTTTTCACATACAATTCCCTGCTTTTCCTTGCTGCTAACATGGAGGGTATCATCTTGTGTAATGACGCACACTGTTTAACTTCCACTGATATTTCCATTGCCGTCTTAGCTTGTTTGTGACAGTGCAGCTATACAGCATGTTCATGGTTGAAAAATGAATCGCTGCTCTTTCAAAGGAAGCGTATCATAATGGAGTCCGTTTTCAGTACGGCGTCTAATGAGCAGTGCATGCAGGCCCATTCAGCTTTTCAGATGCAGGGCACCTGCATCAACTTGTTTGAATATTGACTTGTTATGACTAAAAGTGTATGTGCACACTTACATGATGATAAATGCATCAGGTATACGGATTAGCAGTATCTGCTCTCTGTTTACATTTTTGAAAATAAACTATACACCTGTAGTTTCCAACCACGTCTCCAGAATCATCTTCCCCTCAGGGCTGACTCCTTAAAGCACTCTTTTTCTAAACACTTTCTGACATTGTTTCGCCACCTTTACATCTTCAGACACTATCTTCCCAAGGTCTCTCTCCTGGTCCATGCACGAGCAGCCTCTCGCTCCCCATTATATACTTCCCCCCTGAAGACCTGAGTATATATAGCATATTTTATTTTTATTTATTTATTTACATTCTCTTATATACTGCGCTATTCTGCATCCGTGCTGTTTACATTGAACAAACTGAAATTACATTGAACAGGGCATTATATCTTGGAGATAACTATTTTACAGGGAACATGGGCTATGGAGGGTTAAGTGGCTTGCCCAAGACCACAAGGAACACCTGTGGGACTAGAAACCCCAGTCCTTCCAGCCCATGGTTGCTGTCCTCTAGTGGGATTTGAACCCCTGACCTTCCAGCCTGAAGTACCTTGCCCAACCACTAGGCCACTCCTCCACTCCATATAGGAAAGGTGGGATAGGGAACATATGATGCAGACACATAAATACTAAGGTATTAGTGAACAAAGAAACCTTTTCCAAAGACAGGAAAGCAATAAAACTAGAGGATATCAAATGAAGCTGAAAGGAGGAAGATTTAAAGACAAAATTTGGAAATACATTTTCATGGAAAGGGGTGGTGGATGCATGGAATAGCCTCCCATTGGAGGTGGTGAGGATGGACTTCGAAAAGCCATGAAATAAGCACAAAGGAAACCTATATAGGAAGAGGAGCCTTCCTCCTCCTAGCAAAACTTCAATGACTTTCACTCTTCAGGAAATCATGGGGCAGTAATCTGCACAGAGCAGCAGTTAGCGAGGGAAGTCCACAAGGAGTGGCACTTACAAACCAAAGTAAAATTACAGAGTAGCGGTTACAATCCTAAACACCTTCCTGGGTAGACAAGATGGATCATGCTGGTCTTGATCTGCTGATATTTATGGTTATGGTCAACATTATTGGCACCCTGGCAGTTCGACTCTTAATGTCCAATTTTTTTAAAAATATTTTATAGTGCCATCAATTTTGTGCTGACTCCTGGTGACCCCGCTGCCTCTGGGTTTTCTAGGCAATGTATCACTGGAAGTAGATTGCCGGCCTTTTCTTCCGAGGCAATGGCGGGTAAAGTGACTTGCCCAAGGTCACAAGAAGTGCCAGTGGGAATCAAACTCTTGATCTTCTGGCTGCTAGGCTACTCCTCCTAAAAAAAAAAAAAATAAAGTGGCCAGTGAAATGGCTTTGGACTATATATGCACACATAGCTGACACATAAAAGAATAGTAAAAAAACAAGACCAATTAAAAAAGGAAATAGTATGAAAACTGGGACATCACTAGGGCATGATTATTATCCACACAAAAATGTTTCACTCCACTTTTCACAAAGACACCAGAAAAAAAACATTTTTAACGAGGAGAAAAGGATCCCTGACCACCAGAGCGCCGGCCTTAGGCATAAGTTATCTCAGCCCTTGACTCATTGCTCAATTGCATCAACGATAAGAAAAACTCCTTATGCAAATATTTATATATTTGTTATATATTTGTGAAGAAGCTGGCGCGAAACGCTCGTGATGGCATCTACAGTAGCGTTGGGGAAAGATGAAACAGCAATGTCCATGGAATGAAGCAGATACGTTTGCTATTCAACTGTTAATATAGATTCTATGGTGTTGTCTACCTGTATGGATTTGGGCAGTACTGAAGAGCAGAAGAATGGATTCTGTAGGAAATGCAATATGTTCTGTGGGGTGGAAGGCCGCCATCAAGAAATTGTCATACATTAGTAATTAAATTAAATTAAATTGGGACCTGAAAAAGAGAAAAAATATATAAATATTTGCATAAGGAGTTTTCTGGATCATTGATGCAATTGAGCAATGAGCAAGGGCCGAAATAACTTATGCCTATGACCGGCGCTCTGGTGGTCTGAAATCCTTTTCTCCTTGTTAAAAACGTCCTGTCTGGTGTCTTTGTGAAGAGTGGAGTGAAACATTTTTGTGTGGATAATAATCCATGTAAAAGGTGCCTAAGACTTTAAAAATTTACCTTAATATGGCACTGATGACATCACCTCCAAACAAAATGGCTGCTTCTGTGTCAGGCACAGTGCACACCATATTGTGAGTAGGCAAATCTGAAAACCATTCCTACACCTAAAGCAGTATTCTGTCTGTGGAAACTGACTCTGAAAACTGCTCACCCTGCATGTCAATAAAGGTACATGCCTAGGGGCCCTTTTACTGAAGTGTGCTAAGCAGTGTGCCGTCAGCACAGTATGGCCTGATTTCCACTCTGTGCTTTGCACGTGGGGGTGATAAGCGGACAGGTTAGGGGTGGAGAGTGGGCGGGGTGAGTGCTTTGCAGTCAGCACATCCCATGTTAACTGCAGGTGCATCTACCACCACCTCCATAGGTGGAAGTAAGTGCACCCTCACTATTTTCATGCTGTGTTGGACAAATTCCTGGAGGAAAAGTCCATAAACCATTATTCAAGTGGACTGGGGAAATCCACTGCTTAGTCCTGGGATAAGCAGCCTGGAATCTGTGTACCAATTTGGGAACCTGACATGTACTTGTGACCTGAACTGGGCACTGTTGGAAACAGGACACTGGGTTCGATGGACCTTTGGTCTGACCCAGTATGGCATATTTTATGTTCTTAGGGCAGGGCGCACCGCATTCAGTGCTAGGATGGTGCTTTCCACACCCCCGACAGTTAATGCGGTGGTGTTGTACCTCACGTGCTATAGTTTTGAGCATTTTGGGAGCATTATATGCAACACCATCGCACCCTTTAGCAAAAGGGCCCCATAGTTCCACAGCAAGAGTGTCCTACCTGGGGCAGGATTAGAGCAGGAACTGAAACTTGTGCACTTGTAGTTGCAAAAGCATGCACCATCTAGTTAGAAAGATTACCTGCAGAGAAAGCAGATGGGAGGGTCTGTGCGTGTGTTGTTTGAACATCGGCACAAAATGCACAGGTGAAAAACATCTGCAAAGTTTGCCCACTATGGGCAGTTTTAAAATTGCTCCCTTTAAGTTGGGACATCTTTTAATTCTGATTGCCTGGATGTCTCACTGCACCTGCCCCTCCTGTTTAATCACAGCAAATGAGAGCGGCAGACGCCCTGAGAAGGGAAGGGCTTTAGTGTGTGAGAGCAGCAGCAGGGCCATCACAAAGGGTTAATGGGGAGTGTTTGTAGCAAAGCTTTGTCACCAAGGAGAAGCCTAAGTACTGGGGAAGAAAACCAAACAGTGTGATCCAGGCACACTCCCCTTGTTACTAGAGAAGAGAGAGAAGAAAATCCTCCCTCTGTCCCGCATGAGAAAAAGTTAAAGAGAAGGAGAAGTTTGTGTTGGAGTGAGGAGGAAGCAGTCCAGGTCTGGCATGAAGGAATGTTATTCTGGGACACCTGCTGCAGCCTGGGGTGGGGGCTGTCACACCAAGCACCCACTCCTCAGCTGGCTGAGCTGAGCTGAGATCTGATCGGGCTGTCATCCCAGCAGGGGGAAACTGTAGGAGACCACCGGGGGCATCTGGAAAGCACAGCAAGGGTTGTGCTACACTACAGGAGTCAGCGCTTCACTACATCAAAGGTCAAGAGAAGTCATGATCAGGGAGCGTGGCTGGGTTTTCCTTGGAAGAGGGCAACATTCGGCAAAAGCTGCAGGCACAATGACTCGGATCAAGTTCTGTCAAAGAGGAAGATGATAGAACAAGTTTGGAAAAGTTTCTTTCCCTGGAGAGAGAGCGCCGACTTCCCCCTGACTTTTTAAAATCAAAGTGGATGAAGTTGAAATTGGGAAAATTATTAATTATATGTAAAAATCTCATTCTTTTTTTTTTTCCTAATTGTTTTATAAGCTAAGAGTTGGTCCCTGGAATTTGTGGGGAAATGTCTGGGATCCAGGGGGCCACCGTGAAGAGCATTCGCCCCTTCACGTCCAGTGAACAGTACCTGCTTGCCATGAAAGAGGACTTGGCCGAATGGTTGAATGAGTTGTACGACCTGCGGATCAGTGTGGACTCCTTCCTGGAGGCTCTGCAGACCGGCACTGTGCTGTGCCGGCATGCCAATAACGTGACCCTAGTAGCCCAGGAATTTTCGAGCGAGTACCCGACCCTGGCCCAGAAACTCCAGCTGCCAAAATCTGGGGTAACCTTTAACAGCTCTGCCCAGCCTGGGACCTTCCAGGCCAGAGATAATGTCTCCAACTTCATCTACTGGTGCAGGAGAGAGATGGACATTAAAGGTGAGCAGTGACCTTGGCCGGGCCACACGATACACCAGTTTACTGATAAGAGGTCTAGATACCAAGGTGCTAGTTATTAATCAGTTTACATTTACGAACTAATGGCATCTAATGTTCAAAGAGGTACTACAGAGTAAAAATGAGAAGAAAGATCAGCTAACTAGGCGTGAACGTCATTCTTAGCTGCATGTTTTCCCCCTCCAAGTCCTTCTTATGATCAGATGACTCTGTGTTGCTATCTCGGACTGCACGAACAGTCTTGGATTTACCCCAGTGCAAGCATGTAGATGAGGTTGTCCTTTTTTCTATGAAAATCCTTATCACATTGCCATGCATACAAGCTAACAAAGTCTGTACTGATGCAGGGTTTGTTTGTTTTTTAGGAAAGATGGAGTCACCTAATAATTCTTCCTCTCGCTCTCTCAAGGCCAGCCCAAGGGTTTCTGCCGCTCTAGGGAGAAATCCTGGTCATGCCATCTCCTCCTCCAGCTGCCGCCACCACCGCTAATTCTGTTCTCAGGAGGGAGAGGCAGACAGCAGTATTTCTAAAAGCAGCCCTTGTCTGCGACAGCCGTGGGCAAGAAAGCAGCGGCAAAAAAGTAGCCGCTTTTGTACATACTGTCACTGCCCACCTCTCTCTCCTGAGATGGGATTGGTGGCAGCTAGGGGGGGGGGGGAACGGCAGGTCATGTATGCCGCTGATGCCCCCATCCGGGCCAGCTGGCCACCTAGTGTATGAGCCGGCCTCGCCCTTCCTATCAGGGCCGTACTAAGGGCTGTGTGATTGGTGCAGCCAAACAGGGCACAACAAGTACAGAAGGGGGCGCTGATATCATCACTGGGTTTCCAGGAAGCTCAAAAAGGGTGAGTTACTGAACGTGGCTGGGTGGAGGGGGGAGCACCACATTCGTTAGTCACATTTCTGGCTTGTTACGGTCCTGCTTCCTATTGCCAACTTCATTTTGCATCATCAGAGGGAAGCCTAGTCCTGGTCCCTTGCCTTCCATCCTGTAAGACACTTGACAGCATTGGTGAGCTGCCTAGAGGATCCTGTTCCTTGGTGTAGACGTTGACCACTTCTGGTTTTTCATTTTGCATCCAAATAGGTGTTGTGGAATTCGTGGTCCCTCCTTCCATTTGAAATAAGTACAGAGAGCATGATGCATTTGGAGGAAGGCTAAAGTCTCTTTTGGGAAACGGAGTCACATACCCTTGTGATTGCCAGCAGGTGTCAGTACACTAGAATAATCTGTGAGTCAGTGACTTGTGATCAGGTCTCATGGAGTGCAGCACTGACGATCCCTGCCCAGGATTCTTGACTGCCTCTGAGTCTGATCCGGTGGGAGTCCCGCTGCCGCTGAGAAGAGGTTCTACAATATTGCGATTTTAGTCACAAGGAGCAGGCAGAGCAGGAAGGTTTGCAGGAACATTGCTAGTGAGGTATTCATTTCTGCTGCCATTTTCTTGATCTTCATTTGCAAGACGTTTGCTTCTTGTTAAAGGCGTGCTCCCCTGGGACTCAGCAATCAGATTTTTTGACTTTTAATGCAGTGGTGGGGTAAGGAGTGCCCCTAACAATACTGATACCTTCAGACAGGATTCCAGTAAGAAACGTTAAAAGACTGATTTTCTAGCTTGTTGTCTGCTATCGTAGTCTCTCTTCAGAAATGTTTCTGCTTTCTCCTTGCTGTTAGCAACACTGTGAGGCTCTGCCCGGGCCATGATGCCAGGAACTGATTTCTCAACCTATCTTGGCCATGTAAAATACAGGACTACAAATCCCAGCATGCATAAAGACCGAGTGCCCCTGTCAGACCCCCTCAGGTGAGAGGGGGCAGAAGCATGCAATGGAAACTCTACAAGTTGAACTTGTAATAACTGAGTAATGATTCCAACTGGCATCAGGTTCTGTTCACTCCTGACTCACCCCCACCCTCCCAGAAGCTCCATACCTCTATAAATGTCTATGGCCATTTTTGACCTGGGCAATAATTTTAATGTCATTAATGGGTGGGGTACATCATGTCCTTATACTATTTAATTATATGGGTGTCCCTTCTTTTGGTATTTGCCAGACATCCCTAAGCACTGACTCAGTTCAGCAGGAGGTGAATTTGTGGGTGTTTCATATAATTATTTATTCTTAACTTGGCAGGTTTGTCAATACTAACGCAGGCCAGCAGTGAAAGCTTGGAAGAGGAAGATTTGGTAGAAGAAAGACATAGATCTCTCAGTTGAGTACTGGAGTTCACTAAAGGAAAGCAAATTAGGGGAGGGACAAAACAGAAATTTAGTCATTTTTATCTAGTGAAAGCTAACTAAATGCCCCATGGAATATGGTAATGAGGGATTGAATGCAGATCTGGCGCTAGGGTAGATGATGCCCCCTGGTCCTTGGCATGGCTTAGCAGGGGTGGGGGATGCACCCAAGTGCTCTCTAATGAGCTCAAATTGGCAGGAGAAGGGGCCTAGACTTTGTCTCCCCAGACTCGCTCATGCACACCGATAGGCATGCTCTTATTCACTTCTCCCTCCCTCCCTCCCTTCCTCACTCTGAATCCGAGAGCTGACCCCTTCTTACCAGTGATGTCTCTAAACCAGAGGTTCATAACCTTTTTGACTGTACGGACCCCTTATTATTTTAATTTACATAGAAACATAGAACATGACAGCAGATAATGACCATATGACCTATCCAGTCTGCCCATCCATAAGAACTATTAAGTTCTACAACTCCTCATCTCCCTCAAAGACCCTTTTTATTTCTCCCATGCTTTTTTGAATTCAGAAAAAACTGAAAGTCATCGAAAAAACCACAAGGATTCTCCCAACACTTTCTATAGGCTTGTGAACACAATTTTTTGTCGGGACCAGACCAACACGAGAGGGGAGAAGGAAACTCCCTCCTCGGCGTCAGACGGGCCCGTTTTACTCAACAAGAATTGACTAAAAAATGAAGTAAAAATAGTGCAAAAAACACACTTATCTGAAAAACAAGGCGTTGAAACTTCATGATAGTTCAGCACAGCACGACATGCATGTTTCGGGCACAGACGGCCCTGTATCAAGTGCTCCGTAATTGAACTGAAAAGTCGCCTCTAAACCAAAACCAGAATCCCCAGAGTACTTATACATAGCAAGTTGGCAGCTGATTGGTTGCGTTGAACACGTGCATAAGAGGACGCAGAACTAATATGATGAATGGCAGGGCAAGAACGGTGCAGCTGTTCAGTAATCAAATCACACTCCACCAGTCGCACTCCAAATTAAGACCCGAAGGTTCCACTGTGTGCAGACGAAAAATCCATCGTTGTTCACACAATTGAAGATTGGGCGAACATGCTTCTCGATTACGTAACAAGACCATCTCAGCGCCGATCGTGGCTCATTGTGTGGACAAGTGCCATTTATTTTCTGACCTACGTTGGCGAGTCATTGATTCCATCTCTGCCCACCTGCGGGGGGGCGATCGGGAGCATAGACTTCAATTGTGTGAACAACGATGGATTTTTCGTCTGCACACAGTGGAACCTTTGGGTCTTAATTTGGAGTGCGACTGGTGGAGTGTGATTTGATTACTGAACAGCTGCGCCGTTCTTGCCCTGCCATTCATCATATTAGTTCTGCGTCCTCTTATGCACGTGTTCAACGCAACCAATCAGCTGCCAACTTGCTATGTATAAGTACTCTGGGGATTCTGGTTTTGGTTTAGAGGCGACTTTTCAGTTCAATTTCGGAGCACTTGATACAGGGCCATCTGTGCCCGAAACATGCATGTCGTGCTGTGCTGAACTATCATGAAGTTTCAACGCCTTGTTTTTCAGATAAGTGTGTTTTTTGCACTATTTTCACTTCATTTTTTAGTCAATTCTTGTTGAGTAAAACGGGCCCGTCTGACGCCGAGGCGGGAGTTTCCTTCTCCCCTCTCTTGTTGGTCTGGTCCCGACAAAAAATTGTGTTCACAAGCCTATAGAAAGTGTTGGGAGAATCCTTGTGGTTTTTTCGATGACTTTCAGTTTTTTCTATATATATTATTGTAGTCATTCGACAT
Source organism: Ichthyophis bannanicus (assembly GCA_033557465.1). NCBI lineage: Eukaryota > Metazoa > Chordata > Amphibia > Gymnophiona > Ichthyophiidae > Ichthyophis > Ichthyophis bannanicus. The sequence goes on along the minus strand of CM066042.1, from coordinate 250,657,352 downwards.
AAGGGGGGTCTTTGTTTTTTTGAATTCAGATACAGTTCTTGTCTCCACCACTTCCACTAGGAGACTATTCCAGCATCTACCACTCTTTCCGTAAAGAAATAGTTCTGCATATTACTCATGAGTCTATCCCCTTTCACCCTCATCCTATGTCCCCTTGTTGCAAAGCTTACTTTCAACTGAAAGAAGTTCTCCTCTTGTACATTTATGCCGAAGAGGTATTCAAATGTCTCTATCGTATCTCCTCTATCCCACCTTTCCTTTAAAGTACACATATTGAGATTTTTAGCCTTATCCTATATGTATTATGGCCAAGACCAGTGATCATTTTAGTAGCCGTCCTCTGTATTGACTCCATCCTGTTTATATCCTTTTAAAGGTGATGTCTCCAGCACTGCACACAATACTCTAAATGAAGTCTCACTAGAGACTTGTACAAAGGCCCTGTTACCTCCTTTATGCTGCTGGTCATTCCTCTCCCTATGCATTCAAGCATCCTTCTGGCTTTTGCCATCACTTTTTCTACCTGTTTGGCCACTTTAAGATCATCTGATATTTATTTGACTTCTTTTTATAGTCCGCTTTACCCCACATGGGCTAAATTGGATTATATCAGAAAAAGTACAATTTAAAGCATTAAAAACTATTTGCTAATGTGTACAATTCATTCAGATATATTCCATAAACACATTTACTTTCCCACCTTTTCATTTTTTTTAAGTGCCGTCAAGTCAATGGTGACTGCTGGCAGCCCCTGGGCTTTCTTGGCAAGGTGTGACCGGAAGTAGATTGCCAGGCCTTTTCTTCGAGGCAATGGAGGGTAAAGTGACTTGCCCAAGGCCATAAGAAGTGCCAATGGGAATGGAACCTGGATCTCTAGGGTAATAGGCTTTTGCTCTAACCAGTAGGTTATTCTTTTACACCTTTTTATTAAACAACCTAAATGAAGTCCCTTAGCACCTAGGAACTATCATCATAATGCTCTCTTACATAAAATCCTCATCACAATAACTCTGAAGACCTAAAAGCAATCGTGATGCTGTCTCACATAAAACATCACAGTGGCCCTCATGTTAATGGAACATTCAAATAGTACATAATCGCTAAAGGGGTATTTTACAAGCTCTATGTGTGATTTGGACAGTTAAAATAGGCATTCAGATGTGCAAATCACAGAGACTTCCTTGGACCCATTTTAGAAACCAGCGCGAGGATGTCCATGTAGCACTGGCGTGGAGTGGAGGCGCGACTTGGGTGGAGGAACGGAGATGCACATCACTGTGCGATTTCAGAAGGGCACAAGCACATCTGGCCCTGAGTGGTGAGATGTCCATGTCTATACCACCTCTTGACCACGATGCAAAAAAGTCCTCGTTTCATGGCTACAATGCTTCCAGGGGGAAGAGCAAAATGCGCTTCCATCGCCATGGTTAATATTTCCTGGCCAAAGAAACCTTCGTGTAAATACAAACTCCAATCATATGACTTGTCCGCCGCCATTGACATCTGAAATGGCCGGTTAGGATGTGCAAGTCTCATAACCCCTTTATGAAATTCCCTTGCCTGTCCATCCATGTACCTGGTTCTGAGGCCATATAATTTGGGAACATCCTCATTTGTGAAATGGCCTATGCCCATACATGTATCCAGCCTTGCAATCTGCATGGGGCCCGTCTCCATAACCGGTTACTGGGAAGTGCATGTTTCAGGGTAGAGATGGAGCATTTTCAGAAGGCCTCTGCTCACTGCTACCACTCCCATGGATTTTTGGATGTTCTGCTCTGGGCATCCCAGATTCTTCCCTGTATCGACTGGATCAACGTCACAGCAGGGCATGCAAGTGAGATAAAGTTTCTAGATCAAATAGATGACTGCTTCATGAAACAGCAAAGGTTAAAGCTTTACATCGAGCATGGGCATTGTTTAAAAATACTGTTTTGGAAGCCCAGGAGAAATGTATTTTATGCTTAAAGAAAGATGGAAGGAAGGCCAAATGACTGCCAGCATGGTTAAAGATGAGGTCAGAGAGGCTGACAAAAACAGAAAACAACATAAGCACTGGCAAGTTAGATGCAAGATATTGATAAGACAGGCAAATAAACTTGCTGTGGAAGGAAAAACATATGATAAATACTTTTTCAAGTACATTCATAGCAAAAAACCTGTGAGAGTTGGACTATTAGAGGATAGAGAGGTAAAAGGGGCACTAAGGGAGGACAGGGCCCTAGCAGAGAGACTGACTGAATTCTTTACTTTGCTCTTTACTGAAGAAGACGTAGCGAAGTTGTCCATGCCAGAAATGATATTTAAAGGTGATGTTTCTAAGGAATTGAAACAAATCTTGATAAAGCTGGAAGACGTAATACAAAAATTTGATAAACTAAAGAATAAGAAATCACCTGGACTGGATGCTATACATCCAAAGGTGCTGAAAGAACTAAAAAATGAGATTGCAGACCTACTATTAGCAATATGAACTATCATTAAAGTCATCTGTAGTACCTGAAGATTTGAGAGTGGCCAAGGAGATGACAAATTTTTAAAAAGCAATCCAGGAGCGATCTGGAAAACTAGAGACCAGTGAGCCTACATCAATACTGGACAGAAAGATAGAAAACATTATAAAAAACAAAATTACTGAACATAAATATAGTCATGGTTTAATGGGACAAAGATAACCTGGATTAGCCAAGGAAAGTCTTGTCTCACTAATCTGCTATATTTTTTTGAAGGTGTGAATAAACAGGTAGACAAAATTGAACTGTTTGATATAGTGTATCTGGATTTTCAGAAAGCCTTTGAAAAGGTCCCACATAAGAAAATTAAAAGTCATGGGATAGGAGGCCGCGTACTGTGGTGAACTGGGAAATAATTAAAAAATAGAAAACAGAGAGTAGGGCTAAATGAACAATTTTCTTAGTGGAGAAAGATAAATAGTGGAGTATCCCAGGTATCTGTGCTGGGTCTGCTGCTTTTTAATATATTCATAAGTGACCTGGACATTGAAACGAGTGAGATGATCAAATTTGCAGATGGCACAAAATTATTCAGAAGACTTAGAGAAACTGGGAGACTGGGCATCCAAATGTCAGATGAAATGTAATTTGGCCAAATGCCAAGGGAAGAACAACTCACACTGTGGTTATTTGATGCAAGATTCTACATTAGGAATCGCCATCCAGGAAAAGGATTTAAGCGTCATCATGGATAATACATTGAAACCCTCCACCCAGTGTGCAGCAGCGGCCAAGAAAATAAATAGAATGCTAGGAATCATAAGGAAAGGAATGGAGAATAAAACCAATGATGTTTTAATTCCTCTAGTCTATATCATTCCATGGTGCCACCACACCTAGAATATTGTGTGCAGTTTTGGTCGCCATATATTAAAAAGGATATAGCAGAATTAAATAAAATATAGAGAAGAGTAGACAAAATTATAAAGGAGATTGAAGGATACCCCTTCAAGGAAAGTTCTAAAAGGTTAGGGCTCTTCAGTTTGGAAAAGAGACGGCTGAGGGGAGATATGATAGAAGCCTACAAAATACTGAATGGAGTGGAACAGGTAAATGTATAGCAGTTGTTTATTCCTTCAGAAAGACTAAGGGACATGCTATGAAGCTACAATCTAGCATTTTTAAGACAAATCAGAGAAAAAAAAATTCACTCGCTCAATGTGTAATCAAACTGTAGAATTTGTTGCTGGAGGATGTAGTAAAAGCTGTTAGTGTAGCTGGGTTTAAAAGAGATTTGAACAAGTTTCTGGAGGAAAAGTCCATAAACCATTATTAAAGTGGACTGGGAAATCCACTGCTTACCCTTGAGAATCTCTCTACCTTTTGGGAACCTGACAGGTACTTATGACCTGGACTGGCCACTATTGGAAACAGGATACTGAACTTGATGGACCTTTGGTTTGATCCAGTCTGGCATATCTTAAGTTCTGATAGTCTTAATACTCATTTGTAGTTTATGATTTCTCCCACTCTATGCCTTTTACTTTAGGTTTTAACTGCTGCTCTGTGACAGCTCCCCCTGCTATACTTTCTTTGAAGGGTGAAAGTTATTTACGTTTTGCTTTGAGCAGGAATGTGCCTCTTTCTTTAAAGGGATCCTCTGTGCTTATCCCCTGCCTTTTTTAAAGCTGTTACGGCTTTTGGCCCCCCCCCCCCCCCCAGGCTGTGGAGAGACAGCCGCTCTCATCCACTAGTCTGACATATTAAGTATGAACCACTTGTTCTATGTCCGATACTTTTAAAAAGACACATATCTGTCTAACCACGCACAAGACTCTGAAAGAACCTTTAAATGCATAAGAAATCAGATCTTCCAACAAAAGTATAGCATCAAGGATGACTCAAACTTTTAATTTTAGATTGTAATTGAAGACTAATCCCTCCCAAATTAAGCGTTTCTACAGAAAAGAATTTAAGATTCTTCAGGACACAGTATTTTTTTCCAGGATTACTTTACAAAAGATTTGACAATATCTATTAGGTGAGAAGCGATCAGAGCCAAGAGATAAGCATTCATTAGCATATGAGAGATAATTTACCCTCTGCTGCTGAATACATAGTCCCAAATTATGTATAAAAATACTAGAAAACAGTAGGGTCAATGGGAAGCCCTGAGATACTTGCAAAATGGGAACCTGGTCTTCAGAAAGATCACCTTCAAAAGCCAATCTCATAGTTCTTTGAGAGAGGAAGGAGTTAGGAAAAGGTGTCCATGAACCCTTAGTTCAGAACTTGCAGGGAGACGACAAACCATAGTGTTGGGAATACTGCACAGACTCCTCTCTCCCAAGCTACCTCCAAAGACAAGCAGATGAAATTTTACCACTGCAAGGCATGGCTCTTCCACAGTGACCCCTGGCTTTAAATATTGACCCAGAAATGTTTACTTTTCTACTTTTGTTGTCTGGGCATTTTATTTTTCTAATTGGGTTAGTTCTGGTCTCTCTTATCTATCTTTATCTTTATCTTTATTTTAGCATTTGATAGACCGCTTTTCGTCGAAACATAAAGCGGTGTACAATAAAAGGTTAGCAATGAAAAAAACATAGAAAAGAACGCCATAATAAAATAGGAAAGCAAAGAGTACAATAAAGTATAGACAAGTAAAATAGACAACTAGGCCAAGACTTCCATGAAACATATTAACAACCAGGCAACAGGCCCAGACAGGGGAAGACAGGACAACGTATAAGCAAGCAGACAAACAGAACTAACGGCAACGTTAGGGAGGAACATTGGGAGAGAGATTAAAGGCTTGTTGAAACAGATGCGTTTTGAGTAATATCTTAAATTGAGAGTAGGAAGGTTCTAACCGGAGTGATGGTGGTAGTGCATTCCACAGCACAGGGCCCAGAAAGAAAAAAGCTGCATGGCGGGTTTGTTCCAGATGAGCTTGTGACGGAGAGGGTAATGACAGGCGGTTAGTATGGATAGAACGAAGCTGGCGGTAAGGGGTATGGCGGGAGATACGGTCTGCAAGATATAAAGGGATATTAGTGTAGATAGTACGGTGAATCAAAATAAGGAATTTATAATGAAAACGATAACGGAGGGGTAACCAATGCAAGCGAAAAAGAATAGGAGTGATATGATCGAAGCAATGGGAGAACGTAACGAGACGGGCTGCAGCATTTTGGATACGTTGCAAACGTTGAAGTTGGAAATTTGGGAGATTAGCAAGGAAGACATTGCAGTAATCCAAACGGCTTATAACCAAGGCCAAGACAAGAGTGACCAAAGAAACTGAGGGAAGAAGAGAACAGACAGCCCTAATCTGACGCAAGGCAGCAAATGAGCAACGGATAAGGGAAGTTAGATGACTATGAAAGGAAAGCGTGGAATCAAGAATCACTCCAAGATTACGGAATGAGGACACAAGCGGAATAGAAGTTGAACCAATCGAAGGGGCGAGGGTGGGGCAGGAACCACTCAATGTGACCCACATAGCTGTGGACTTGGACAGGTTTAAATGTAGAAAATTCTGTGAGAGCCAGGCAGCAATACGGGAAAGACAGAGGTTAAGTTGGGAGATATCCAGGGTTAATGGAGAGATATGGAAAAGTAGAATAATATCATCTGCATATATATAAAAAGACACTGGGTACTGTTGAATCAATAAGGGTAAAGGAGAAAGAAAAATGTTGAATAATAACGGGGAAAGGACAGAACCCTGAGGAACACCACAGGTGAGTGGGAGGGACGTAGAGGACTGGCCATTGGAGTAAACAGAGAAGGAACGGGCTGTGAGGAAGGAGCGGAACCATTGCCATATGGTACCACGGAGCCCAACATCAGACAAACGAGAAAGGAGGGTTCGGTGGTCAATCAAGTCGAATGCTGCGGAGAGATTGAGGGAAATGAGAAGGGTAATGTCACCGTGATCATGAGCAACATGTAGCTTGTTCAAGAGTGCCAGAAGAACCGTTTCAGTACTATGCCCATGACGGAAGCCGGCTTGACGGGGGTGAAGAATGTTAGTAGATTCAATGTGAGAATTAAGTTGTTCAAAAACAAAACGTTCCAGAAGTTTGGCCAAGAAAGGAAGATTCGAGACAGGACGCCAGTGGGACAGAACAGAAGGATCAAGGGAAGGCTGCTTCAGAAGGGGGCGAACAACAGCCGATTTCCAGGATGATGGGAAACAGCCGGATGAGAGACTAACGTTGATGATGGTGGTGATGATAGGTATGAGCTGTAAAGAAGGTTCAGTCAGCCAATGGGACGGAATCCAATTCTACTTCATTCTGTATCAGTCTATTCTTAAGCTCTTTTTCAAGGTTTCCTTTCCCTTTCTTCTCTCTCTTTCTGTATTCTTCTCTTCATCTTTCTCCGACATCGATATGTCTCTAAATCTTTCATTGCACTTTATTCTTCTCTATCCACTCATAACTAGTTTTATACCTCTCTTCTCTTATTCTCTGGCCCTCAGTCTCTCTCTTTTCACCTGTCACAGACCTAACAGTTTTCTTATCTCCCACTCTCATTTGCTCACTCATCTGTCTCTCACTCATTCCCCAACCTCCTATTCGCCCTCTGTCTTTCATCCATTCCCTATTTCTTAATTTTCACCATCTTTACTCAACCTCTTACTGCTACTTCCTCTGACTCTGATTTCCTCACCAATCGCAGCTTCTTCCCTGTCACTCATCTCCTCCAGCCTTTCTTCTCTCTCCAAGCTCTTAACCAACTTCCCATTCCTTCCCAGTCATGTTGTTGTTGTTGTTAAGTCCCATTGAGTCGGTGTCAACTCATGGCAACTTTCTGGATAGTTAATCTAAACTGTGTTCGGTCTTTAGTCAGGCAGCTCATTGTTCGTAGAGTGGCATAGAGTGTATCAATCCATTTCATTGCTGGCCTTCCTCTTTTGTGTTGACCTTCTACCTTGCTAAGCATAATGTCGTTCTCTAAAGATCTGTCTCTTCGCATGATGTGTCCAAAGCATGACAGTCAAAGTCTTGTCATCTGAGCTTCTAAAAAAAGCTTAGGTTTGATCTCCTTTAGTACTGACTGGTTTGTTCTTTGGGTAATCCATGGGATACACAATATTCATCACCAGCACCATAATTCAAAGGTATCAATTTTCTTCCTATTTATCTTCTTCACTGTCCAATTTTCGCATCCATATGACATTATAGGAAATACCATGGCCTGGACAAGTCTTCCTCTTCTGCAGCTGTTATTGGGGCATATACCTGAATTATAGTTGTGCTGATGGGCTTTCCTCATAGATGAATAGAAATTAAGCGTTCACTGACTGCATTGTATTTCATTGCAGTTCTTGCAGGTTTTGTCTTAATTATAAAGGCAACACCATTTCTTCTTTATCTTTCATTTCCAGCATAGTAGAAAATATGATCATCAGATGCAAAATGCCCAAAGCCAGTCCATTTCAGTTCACTGACACCCAACAGATCCACGTTCCTTTTAATTCATGACCACCTCCAACGTCCCTTGGTTCATGCTTTGTACGTTCCATGTCCCAATTTGTAAGACATCTTTGCAACTTCTGGCTCTCATTTCATGCACAGCTATACCAGCAGATCCAATCACATCATAAATGCTAGCTTTACTCTGAGAAGTCTTCAGCTCATCCCCAGTAGCTATTGAATGCCTTCCAACCTGGGAGGTCTCATCTTCTAGCACTATAGTGCAATTTGTTTTGTGACTATCCATTGGGTTTTCATGGCAAGATACTGAAGTAGATTTGCCAGGCCTTTCTTCCACGCATTTAATTCCATTATTGTTGCCATTGTCACAGAAATGTGATCCTCCACCACCAACACCATCCCATTCTGCTGCTGCCCAGATGGATTGTTTGTCTTAGTCTGGCACCTCAGCTGAGACCTATCCATCTTGAGAGATCTTGCCAGAAGTTAAACTACCGATAGCTTAGCCCTCAGTATCACTGATGCACACAAGCCCTCACAGCACGACAAGCTGCAAACCAAGTGAGGGGACCCCAGTCATATTTCTATATTATCTCTTCACAGAGCTATCCTTTCCTCAGTCTCTGCACAGCCCATCCTTTTACACTGCCTCTCTATTCTTTGTTATTCTCTCCATCCCTCACGTCACTCTACTTTCTTCTTCATGACACTTTTCCCTTCTCCCCCTCCCTCCAGAAACTACTCTTCCTTTTTTAACTCCTGCTTCCCTCACTCTACTCTTCCTCTGTTCCCACCCACTCCCTCCCTTTTCTACCCTCCCTACCTTCATCCAACTCTTCCCCTTCTTACCTTGACCTACCAGTCACTCTCCTCCCTTTCTTACTTGTTTTTCCCCTTCTTCCAGACATTTTCCCCCCTTTCTTCTCTGTTTCCTTGTGACACTCTTCTTTATTTCTTTCCAGCTTGTTCTCTCCCTCTACTCCACCTTTGTTCTCACCCCTTCCTCTAGACCCTCGTTCTCTTTTCTCACAGTCATCCACAAGATGCTCTTCCCCTCATTCTCTACCCTCCCTCCATCCCTCGCTCCATCCATAAGTTTTTCCACCTTCTTCTCCCTTTTTTCCTCCAGAAGTTCTTCTCCCATCTTTCTCCTCTTTCTAGATAGTCTTCTCCTACCCCAGAACATCAGGATCTCTCTCTTTCCTGGTATTAAAAGTAGGCAGTTCTACAATTATCAGCTACTTGTGCTACTGATCCTCCTCTTCACCTGTTAGCAGCAGGAGGAGCATTTAACCACAAGTCCTTTCCTGCTGCCATGGGGCCAATCTCAGGGTTTGAGCTTTGAGATAAGGCAGTTCATACTGAGACTGTTCCTGCAGCAGCAGGAACAGACACATTGACTAGCCAACACATGGTGCCAACAGAGCAAGTATGTACTTTACTCAATGTGGTTCCCATTCTCTGCCTTGTTGAGAGAGATTTAATTCTGACTGACTTTCTTGCATAGGAGGGAGTCTCTTTTTGTGTTTAAAAGCTGGTTTTTGGGTCGCTGGCTTTTTTCATTCTTGCGTTTTGTCAGGACAGAGCAAGTATGCACTTTTTTATTAGACATCACAATTTTAATACAAAATGCATACATGTTTTTGAGTGATATAATCCCCTGGTGGCATGTTTTCTTCTATAATTTATTTTTTGCTTTTCCCAGCCTTTCCCTCCCACACACTCGATGTAAATCTTTTTTTTTGCACTGAGATGTGTTTCAGAGTCTTTGTAACGATTTTAATTATGATTCAGATCCCTCACTTCTCCCTGTGGGATCGGTTTGATATATATGATGTAGGTTCCGTTCTCCATCTTGCAGGTGTACTCATGATTTTTTGTTTTTATAGGTTTTAGTCTCTGGAATATTGTTTCTTTAAATGGCTCTTTTTTTGAAGTAATAGCAAAACCAACAACTGATACCATTGCAAGGTTTCTTGGATATCACTAAGTTTCAGGTATTCTGACTGTTCTCCTCTCCCCCCTTTTTTTTGGTTTCTCAAGGTCATGATTGTTTTATCACTAATTTAATTATTTATTTGTTCATATGATTTTATTTATGAATTGAGTTATTTATATGGGTTGGTAGGTTTTTTTAAAATGATTTATTCATGCTATAAAATTGTATCTTTGCATCTTAAGTGGAACTTCTGTTCCCTGATTATTTATGAATGGTTTTATGTGTATATATACATTAGGACTTTGTTCCTTTTATTATTTATGAATGGTTTTATATATGTGTACTGGGTTTTATTATTTCTTTTATATATGATTTCTTGGCTTTATTTTTATTTTGAGGTTTTGCACCCACTGAGGAAGGCCCCTGGGCCAAAACGCGTTGGGGTATTTTTATAAAAAAAGAGCCTGTTTCCTGTCATACAAACCCCCTGCTTAATTTGTTCTGTTCCCTGTGTGGTTTCTTTGCTCTCTGTGGTTGCCAAGTGCAATCTGGACCATCTAAGCCAGAACATCTGGAAAAAAAAGCAGGCACATCCAGATGCAGACATGATTAGATGATAGAGGGGTTAAAGGGGCACTAAGAGATGACAAGGTGATAGCAGAGAGACTGAATGAATTCTTTGCTTCGGTCTTTACTGAGGAAGATGTAGGGATGTTACCCATGATTGAAGTGGTATTTAAAGGTGCGGAAGAATTGAAGGAAATATCGATACATCGGGAAGATGTATTACAACTATTAGATAAACTGAAGAGTAGCAAATCACCTGGGCTGGATGGTATACATTCAAGGGTGTTGAAAGAACTGAAATATGAGATTGCAGACCTGCTATTAGTAATCTGTGAACTATCATTAAAATCATCTGTAATACCTAAAGATTGGAGGATGGCAAACGTAACACCAATTTTTAAAAAGGGTTCCGGGGTGATCCAGGAAACTACAGACCGGTGAGCCTGATGTCAGTACCAGGAAAAATGGTAGAAACCATCATAAAGAACAAAATTGCTGAACATGTAGATAGTCATGGCTTAATGGGAGACAGCCAACATGGCTTTAGACAAGGAAGATCTTGTCTTACTAATCTGTTTTGTTTTTTTGAAGGTGTGAATAAACAGGTAGACAAAGGTGAGTCGGTTGATATAGTGTACTTGGACTTTCAGAAAGCCTTTGACAAGGTCCCTCATCAGAGACTTTTGGCAAAACTAAAGAGTCATGGGATAGGAGGCAGTGTACTATTGTGGATCAGGAACTGGTTAAAGATAGAAAGCAGAGAGTAGGGCTAAATGGCCAATTTTCCCAATGGAGAAAGGTGAATAATGGTGTACCCCAGGGATCTGGAAAGTGGAATAACGAGTGAGGTTATCAAATTTGCAGATGACACAAAACTATTTAAAGTTGTTAAAACCCAAGAGGATTGTGGAAAATTGCAAGAGGATCTTGATAAATTGGAAGACTGGGCATCAAAATGGCAGATGAAATTTAATGTGGACAAGTGCAAGGTTATGCACCTAGGGAAGAACAACCCAAACTATAGTTACACGATGCAAGGTTCCACATTAGGAACCACCACCCAGGAAAAAGATTTAGGCGTCATTGTGGATACCGTGTAAAAACCCTCGGCCCAGTGTGCAGCAGCGGCCAAGAGAGCAAATAGAATGCTAGGTATGATAAGAAAAGGAATGGAAAATAAAACAAAAGATATTATAACGCCTCTATATCGTTCCATGGTGAGAGCGCACCTTGAATATTGTGTGCAATTCTGGTCGCCGTATTTTAAAAAGGATATAGCATTATTAGAAAAGGTTCATAGAAGAGCCACCAAAATGGTAAAGAGGATGGAAGGATACGCCTATGAAGAAAGGCTAAAAAGGTTAGGGCTCTTTAACCTGGAAAAGAGACGGCTGAGGGGAGATATGATAAAAGTCTATAAATTAATGAACGGAGTGGAACGGGTAAACATAGATCGATTGTTTACGCTATCAGAATATAGAAAGACTAGGGGACATGCAATAAAGCTACAGGGTAAACTATTTAAGACTAATAAAAGAAAATATTTTTTCACTCAATGTGAAATCAAACTCTGGAATTTGTTACTGGAGGATGTAGTAAAGGCTGTTAGTGTAGCTGGGTTTAAAAAAGGTTTGGACAAGTTCCTGGAGGAAAGGTCCATAAACCATTATTAAGAAGGGACCCAGGATATCAATGCTTGACCCAGTACAAGCATTGTGGAACCTGTGTCTTTTGGGGAAACTGCTAGGTACGTATGACCTAGATTGGCCACTGTTGGAAACAGGATACTGGGTTTGATGGACCTTGGTCTGACCCAGTATGGCATATCTTATGTTCTTATGTCATAAAAGTGGACGTGCCTGATATGGACATCTGTGGGAGCGTCTATATAGATATCCCCAGAATAGTATCTTAGAATCTGGACATCTAGGAATAGCCTAATAGTTAGAGTGCTGGGCTAGACATGGGGAAGCCGGGGTTCAAATCCCACTGCTGCTGTCATTGGACATTGTGCTGAGTACTGGGGATGATGGAATGTTTTCTTCTGGATATTTTTTAGCCAAAACAAGAACTTTTCAGATGCCTTTTCATGCCTGGAGCAAATATAAACTTAGATGTGACTATGGGTGTGCAGGACATTTTTGAGATGAGGTGGAACTGTCCTGTGATAGCTCCAGCCACACCTCCATCATGGCCCCATTCAGACTTGGACATCCTCACGCTGGGTATGTCCACAAACCCGGCATCTAAAATGGCTCTGGAGACGTCTCTATGCCTTTTTTTCAGATGTCCAAAGCACAAATAGAGCTTTTAAAATGACTGCCATAGCTTTTTTTTTAATACTGTTTTCTTACTCTGATAAAGGGATTGTTTTGTTTGCATGGTTCATGATTTATGGTTTATTTGTATTTAGTGTATCACTCTTCAAGCAAACAAAATGGTTTAGAATAAAATAAATCATGACAAAAGAAAATAAGTACAATTAATCAAAGGAAAGATAAAAGAGTAGAGATCAGAGGTATTACCCTAACAACCAGGCCCACAACTGCCCCCAGTCAGCCCTCAAATGCCATACCAAATAAATCAAATAAATGCATTTTTAAACCTGCTTTGAAGGTTTTATAGGAGGGCTCAGTGCGTAATTTTTTTTTTGAGGGGGGGAGGGGCTAGAGCATTCCAAAGAGTAGAAGAGGTAAAAAAGCAAATGGAATGTCTAGTACTCTTGATTTTGTCTTGGGAGACGTAGAATATCAGGCGATTGCCGTGAAGAGAACAGAAGATTCTGGCTGGGGTGTGACGGGAAATCAAAGATGCTAAGTAAAATGGACTATCGATATACAGTCAAACCTCGGTTTTCATGATTAATCCGTTCGAAAAAGTCTGACTAAAACCGAAACGTATGAAAACTGAAGCAATATTTACCATAAGAAATAATGTAAATCCAATTAATCTGTTCCAGACACCCAAAAATATTCACAAAAAAATACATTTTATAGAGAATAACTATATTTTTACATACAGAAAACAATGAGAAATAAATATAAATGACTAATGAAATGGATAAATGAACATTTAACATCACTGAAAGCAAGCTAAGTACAGTACTGTACAGTATGTTAACATCTGGCCTTAGCCACCCCTGACAAGCTGCAGTGCCCAGCTCTCTTCGGAATCACATTGGATTCAGCCCATTAAAATACCTTTACATTATCTGCTCAATGCTTCAGAATGGCAGAAAATCTTAATGATATAGCTTCAGACGTACCCTGCAAGAGAAAGAACTGCCTCCCACATTCATGCAACATCTCCTGCTTACGTTGACAGCTTTTCTTCCCTGCTACCTCCGAGCCTGAGGGAGCGCTCCAGAGAACGGGCAGGCGGTGGACGAGATCGGGGCCTTCCTCTCTGCGCAATCCTTGCTTCTCTAACTCTGACCAGGCTCGAGGATGTGTTTCATTTACGTGCTCAGCTGGCTTTCGCTTCTCATCACGCAGGCGATCGGTGAGTCCAGGGGGCAGTGCTGCCGGGACCGGGTGGGCGTTCTGGCAGTGTATACAGACCGGTGTGCAGCGCGAGGGTGTATGTATTTACAGTACTGTACTTTACGAAAACCGAGGCGATGTACGAGAACCGGGACAAAATCTCAGTCAAAAAAGACGTTGAAAACCGAAGCGATGTATGAAAACCAGGACAAAATCTCAGTCAAAAAAGACGTTGAAAACCGAAGCGTATGAAAACCGGGGCAAATGAAAACCGAGGTTTGACTGTATAAAGTTTTGTAAGTCAGTGTAAGAATTTTATAGTAGATACGATGAAGAATCGGGAGCCAGTTTGCTGGAATAGAAGTTATTGCATGACACAGAAGCCTAACTGCAGAGTTTTGAATGCTTTCAAGACGCATTAATTGTGTTTGAAGTAGACTGGAGTAGATAATATAGCCAAGGGCAAGAGTATGTTGTGCTGAGGAATCTAGGAACGATCAGAGAGTACGAAATTTGTGTAATGCCAGGAAAGATGTTTTGACTAGGGAACTAACTTGTTTCTTGAATGAGAGTTTCATGTACATATAGGCATAAAGATACTTAAAGCAGGGCTGAATTTGAATGGGTTGACTGTCAAGGGAGGGAGAGATAGCAAGGATGGTGGTACTTCCTGTAAGCTGTGTAGCCGAGATATTGGCAATATTTAATTTCAATTTGTTAAATTTGAACTAGTCAGAAGCTATACACAAGTACTTATTTAAATCTGTAAGATCAGGGAAGAATTGGTAAATATCAGCCAGAAGTATGTCATCCCTGAAACAAAAGAAGAGTGAAAAACATCCAAAATTGAGCGAGCACTTAAAGAAATTGTGTGTGTGTATTTTTGTCGGAAGATCAGCCATGAGGTTAAAAGCCTCTCGAAGCCATTACTTCCATTTTAATCAAAACCCAAGGGGTGGAGATCGTGAACAACTACTTCAAACTTTAGAACAGAGATGGATTTTTTCTTGGTCCACTGTTGAACCATTAGGACTTAATAAAGAACTTGATTGGATCAGTATCCTTTGAAAATATTGAAAAATTAAAATTCACAACAAACAAACATTTTGGGGAATCTGTGTGACCAATTGGTGTTGGATATGCACGTTGGATGTGGACATTTGCTTAACGATCATTGGCCAAGTCTGGTATTTAATGGCTGAACCTTTCTGAAATTTTCGGATCATCAATGAGCATGCGCCGGCGTCTCGGAGAGGAGGAGAGGCTGCCTGGCTGTTTTCAATTTGGCAGTTTATTTAAGCGTTGAAGCAGGGCATGGAATATATATTTGCCCGAAACGCCGTGCTGTGTTCTTTCTGACAACTGCTTTTTTGTGAGATGTTATTTCAGTTCGTCTTCACATTCAAGAAGGACGTTTGTACGATCTGCTGCTGAAGTTCGTCCTATGTGAAATTCAACCAACTATGGACAGGCAGCAGTTCTGATAAGTGGTGTCTTTAACTTCAACTCTACGCTTATACAAGTATGCTTATATTGTTGTAGGTGGCACCAAGTTGTGGTGTTTTTTCACCTTCATTTTTTAGCTCCCATGTGTTGTGAGCTCATTTAACTGGACTTTAATAAAATTGATTAAAATGGAAGTAATGGCTTCGAGAGGCTTTTAACCTCATGGCTGATCTTCCGACAAAAATACACACACACAATTTCTTTAAGCGCTCGCTCAATTTTGGATGTTTTTCACTCTTATTTTGTTTCAGGGATTAGATGTGTTGAGTGGTTGTTATTTTGTGCAATTTGGTTTACCAGAAGTATGTCATCAACATAATAAGCTGTAATGGGGTCTATAGAATGTTACCCATGAGGGAAGGGTTAGGACAGCCGTTATAGTTGGTGATTCGATCATTAGGCATGTAGATAGCTGGGTGGCTGGTGGATGTGAGGATCGCCTGGTAACATGCCTGCCTGGTGCGAAGGTAGCGGACCTCACGCGCCACCTAGATAAGGTCTTAGATAGTGCTGCGGAGGAGTCTGCTGTCTTGGTACATGTCGGTACCAATGACATAGGAAAATGTGGTAGGGAGGTTCTGGAGGCTAAATTTAGGCTTTTAGGTAGGAAATTGAAATCCAGAACTTCCAGGGTAGCATTCTCTGAAATGCTTCCTGTTCCACACGCAGGACCCAAAAGGCAGGCAGAGCTCTGGAGTCTCAATGTGTGGATGAGACAATGGTGCAGAGATGAGGGTTTTGGATTTGTTAGGAACTGGGGAACATTCTGGGGAAAGGAGGGGCTCTTCCGAAGGGATGGGCTTCACCTTAACCAGGATGGAACCAGGCTGCTGGCATTAACCTTTAAAAAGGAGATAGAGCTGCTTTTAAACTAGATATTAGGGGAAAGCCGATAGTCGCCCAAGAGCGGATGGTTCGGAAGAATGTATCTTTGAAGGATACTACCAAAAGCAGAGAGGTTCCACAAAAGAGTAAAGTAGCCCAAATGCCCTCAAGTATGGAGCAGACAGAGCTTAAAGATCCCAAATTACCCATGTCTAACAATAGCCAAATTAATATGAATAAAATACATTCTCTAAAATGCTTGTATGCAAATGCTAGAAGTCTAAAAAATAAGATGGGAGAGTTAGAATATACAGCACTAAATGAGAGGTTAGATATGATTGGAATATCAGAGACATGGTGGAAGGAGGACAACCAGTGGGACACTGTGATACCTGGGTACAAACCATATCGTAATGATAGAGCTGATCAAATTGGTGGAGGGGTTGCTCTCTATGTTAGAGAAGGCATTGAGTCAGAAAGGATTAAAGTTTTGCAGGAAACAAAATCTGCTGTAGAATCTATATGGATTGAAATTCCATGTAAAAGGGGGAAGGCAATGGCAGTGGGGGTGCACTATCGAGCGCCTTGCCAGAATGACCAAATGGATGATGAAATGCTCAAAGAAATCAAGGAAGCTAACAAACGTTACAGCACAGTAATAATAATGGGTGATTTCAACTACCCCGGTATCGACTGGGTCAGTGTCACGTCAGGACATGCTAGGGAGATAAAGTTCCTAGATGAAATAAATGACTGCTTCTTGGAGCAGCTGGTTCATGAACCGACCAGAGGGGAAGCCATATTAGACCTAATCCTTAGTGGAACACCAGATCTAGTGCAAGAGATAAGGTTGTTGGGGCCACTTGGCAATAGTGATCATAGCATGATTGCCTTTGATTTAATTAGTGGAGGAGGGATAGTAAGGAAATCCACAGTACTACCTTTTAACTTTCGAAAGGGAGACTATGATAAAATGAGGAAAACAGTTAAGAAAAAACTAAAAGGAGCAGTTGCAAAGGTTAAAAACGTACATCAGGCTTGGCTGTTGTTGAAAAATACTATCTTGGAAGCCCAGACCAGCTGTATTCCACGCTTTAAGAAAAGTGGAAGGAAGTCCAAAAAAACTGCCAGCATGGTTTAAAGGTGAGGTCAGAGAGGCTGTTGTTGCCAAAAAAGCATCTTTCAGGAAATGGAAAAAAGAGCCAAACGACGAAACCTGGAAACAGCACAAGCACTGGCAAGTCAAATGCAAGGCATTGATAAGGCAGGCAAAGGGAGAATTTGAGAAGAAGCTTGCTGCGGAAGCAAAAACGCGAAGTAAAGACCTTTTCAAGTACATTCGTAGCAAAAAACCTGTGAGAGAGTCAGTTGGTTCATTAGATGATAAAGGGGTTAAAGGAGCACTAAGAGGCAACAAGGCGATAGCGGAGAGACTGAATGAATTCTTTGCTTCAGTCTTTACTGAGGAAGATGTAGGGATGTTACCCATGACTGAAGTGGTATTTAAAGGTGCGGAAGAATTGAAGGAAATATCGATACATCGGGAAGATGTATTACAACTATTAGATAAGCTGAAGAGTAGCAAATCACCTGGGCCGGATGGTATACATCCAAGGGTGTTGAAAGAACTGAAATACGAGATTGCAGACCTGCTATTAGTAATCTGTGAACTATCATTAAAATCATCTCTAATACCTGAAGATTGGAGGATCGCCAATGTAACACCAATTTTTAAAAAGGGTTCCAGGGGTGATCCGGGAAACTACAGACTGGTGAGCCTGACATCAGTACTGGGAAAAATGGTAGAAACCATCATA
Source organism: Ichthyophis bannanicus (assembly GCA_033557465.1). Classification (NCBI taxonomy): domain Eukaryota; kingdom Metazoa; phylum Chordata; class Amphibia; order Gymnophiona; family Ichthyophiidae; genus Ichthyophis; species Ichthyophis bannanicus. The sequence goes on along the minus strand of CM066042.1, from coordinate 250,639,316 downwards.
AAGAATAAAATTACTCAGCATGTAGATAGTCATGACCTAATAATGGGAGACAGCCAACATGGCTTTAGACAAGAAAGATCTTGTCTTACTAATCTGTTATGTTTTTTTGAAGGAGTGAATAATCAGGTGGACAAAGGTGAGTCGGTTGATATTGTGTATCTGGACTTTCAGAAAGCCTTTGACAAGGTCCCTCATCAGAGACTTTTGGCAAAACTAAAGAGTCATGGGATAGGAGGCAGTGTACTATTGTGGATCAGGAACTGGTTAAAGATAGAAAGCAGAGAGTAGGGCTAAATGGCCAATTTTCCCAATGGAGAAAGGTGAATAATGGTGTACCCCAGGGATCTGTGCTGGGTCCGCTGCTTTTTGACATATTCATAAATGACCTGGAAAGTGGAATAACGAGTGAGGTTATCAAATTTGCAGATGACACAAAACTATTTAAAGTTGTTAAAACCCAAGAGGATTGTGGAAAATTGCAAGAGGATCTTGATAAATTGGAAGACTGGGCATCAAAATGGCAGATGAAATTTAATGTGGACAAGTGCAAGGTTATGCACCTAGGGAAGAACAACCCAAACTATAGTTACACGATGCAAGGTTCCACATTAGGAACCACCACCCAGGAAAAAGATTTAGGCGTCATTGTGGATACCGTGTAAAAACCCTCGGCCCAGTGTGCAGCAGCGGCCAAGAGAGCAAATAGAATGCTAGGTATGATAAGAAAAGGAATGGAAAATAAAACAAAAGATATTATAACGCCTCTATATCGTTCCATGGTGAGAGCGCACCTTGAATATTGTGTGCAATTCTGGTCGCCGTATCTTAAAAAGGATATAGCGATTTTAGAAAAGGTTCAGAGAAGAGCCACCAAAATGGAAAAGGGGATGGAAGGATACTCCTATGAAGAAAGGCTAAAAAGGTTAGAAGTCTATAAATTAATGAACGGAGTGGAACGGGTAAACGTAGATCGATTGTTTACCTTATCAGAATATAGAAAGACTAGGGGACATGCAATGAAGCTACAGGGTAAACTATTTAAGACTAATAAAAGAAAATATTTTTTCACTCAACGTGTAATCAAACTCTGGAATTTGTTACCGGATGATGTAGTAAAGGCTGTTAGTGTAGCTGGGTTTAAAAAAGGTTTGGACAAGTTCCTGGAGGAAAGGTCCATAAACCATTATTAAGAAGGGACCCAGGATATCAATGCTTGAACCAATACAATAATGTATATATAGATGACCTAAATTATGTTTTGTATAGAGTCTGACATCTTTATGTTAGGCATCTTGCAAGCTGCAAACCCATAGGTCCTTCACAAATTAAAATTGTTGACATGTCCCACAGGGTGTCTCCTCAGACCTAACTGTTCTCCTGCTGCCAGTTCACTTGCTGCCAGTAGCTTCACTCCCCGGCTGCGCAGTAAGATTAAGGCCCAGCCATCTCCCAGTGGCCTCACAGACTTCTGTGGAGTTGTAAGATGCTGGTGGAACTTTAATAAAATTGTCCCAATAAGGTCCCATTAATAGGAGTGGGTCAAATTGGGCTACACACAAAAAGAAACTATCTCCTGCGCAGCTCAGTCCCCGAGACCTATACCATTGGGTTCTCTGATTCCACGCGGCCTTAGCAGAATGGCCCTTTGTTTCACCCGTCGGTTAGTTCAGTGAGAAATGCTTGGACCTCTGCTGGGGTGGTAATAAATCGTTATTAATTGTGATATTCCATTCTCAGCTGTGCAGGGTACAATAAAGCAAACTGGATTCCCTTTGACACCAATGCACTGCATACTGCAGCAAATTCCTTCCTGCGGCGGCTAATCATAAGGGAGTAATCTTGGAATACTCTCTTATCGCCCAATTGTGGTTGTTGTTGATTTCTGGCTGCTTTTAGTATGGCCTCTTTTTACACATAGTTAAGAAAATGGGCAATCACAGCTTGGGGCCGGTCTGCACCCTCCTGCCATGTGCCCAACCTATGTGCCCGCTCCACAACCGCAGGCCCCACAGCTGCATCCAGCGTGAGGTTTGAGGGCAGCCAGGTCTCTAAGTAGCCACGCAGTTCCAGCTCTCAGATACTTTCAGATATTCCAATAAAGTGGAGGTTCTTGCAGAAGCCTCAATTTTCAAGGTCTTCTATCTTCTTGCCCTGTTGTTTGAGCAGTTCCTCCAACCTGCCAAGCTCCCGGGCCTGCGATTGCTGAGTATCCTCCACCTCTGATATCCATCACTCAGCCTGATCTATTCTCCCACTGAATTCTGTGACCGCTTGTCCCACCTGGGTAAGTTGCTAGGAGAGTGCTTGGAAATGACCCTCCAGTGCCATCGCTACCGCGTTGGTGACTTCACCCACCATTCCAGAGCGCTGGTTTATGTGTGGGCTTGGTGGGAACTGTTCAGCCATTTTTTGCCCGGTTCTTATGTTTATGTTTATTCATTTGCTTGACCGCTCTTCAGTGGTAAACAGAGCGGTTTACAATAAAAACTTCAGTACAGCGGGGGCACAAGGCCAGAAGATGAAAAGGAAATTACAAATTCAAAATAGGACAGAGAGAAAAGAGCGGATAGAGAGCAGCAGACACAAGGGAAGAGGCTAAGGCTGGGAGGAGGGAAGGTCGAAGGCAAGGGAAAATAGGTGGGTCTTCAGAGCATGTTTGAAGGTTGGGTGATATGGTTCAAGACGGAGGGCAGTGGGAAGGGAATTCCAGAGGGCGGGACCTACGAAAAAATAGGCTGAGGAACGGGTGGAGTGAAGGTGAGCCTGTGAAGGGGGGGTAGTGCAAGGCGGTTAAGATGGAAGGATCGAGGGGTGTGCCTGGGGGTATGAAAACGTATTAAGTCAGCCAGATATTGCGGGGTAGTAGTGTGAAGCGCCTTATGAACAAGTGTAAGAAGTTTAACTGGATACGAAAGGAAATGGGAAGCGAGTGAAGACGAAGCAGGAGGGGAGTGACGTGATCTCTAGAGGAGGAGTGGGACACAAGTCGGGCAGCGGTGTTCTGGATTCTTTTCAATCGTGTCAGCTGTAGTTTGGAAATGCCAGAAAGAATAGAGTTGGAGAAGTCAACGCGGGAGATGACAAGAGATAGCAGCAGGGTGGCAAGAGCAGAGGGAGAAAGGAAGGGGCGAATTGCGCGAATTTGACGAAGATAAAAGAAGGAGGTCTTGGAGACATGGGAAACGTGGGCAGAAAAGGAAAGATCAGGATCAAAGAGCACCCCGAGATACCGAAGGGTGGGAACCAGAGAGATGGGTGTACCAGGGAAAAAAGGTGCCAGGGATGGGGAGGGGTGGCCATGAGGAAACCAGAGAGCAGTAGTTTTCGATAGGTTGAGGTGTAAGCAGTTTTGGGTCATCCAGTTGGAAACAGCAGCGAGACAGGAGTTGAGCGGGGCAAGGTCGGGGCATACAGGGGAGGTGTGATAAAGAAGAAGAATGTCGTCTGCATAGTAGAAAGCCGAAATCCCAAATTGTTGTATTAGCAGTGTGAGAGGGGTTAAGAAGAGACTGAGAAGCAAGGGGGCCAGGACAGAACCTTGGGGAACCCCACAGGATAGGGGAAAGGAATCAGAGGGGGAGACGGATGGGGAGGATGAAAGAACAGCACCGGATCGGGAGGAAAGGAAAGGGTGAAACCACCGAAAGACAGTGCTGCAGAGACCAGCATCACATAGTCGGGAGAGAAGAAGGGAGTGATCGACCAGGTCAAATGCAGCAGAAAGATCGAGGGCTACCGCCACCGAAATATCACCACGTTCGTGAGCTATGTGCAGTGAATTAGTGAAAGCGAGAAGGATAGTTTCAACACTGTGCCTGGTGCGGAAGCCTGACTGACGGGGGTGAAGGAGATTGGTAGAGTCGAGGTGGTGAGATAGTTGGGCAAAGACGATTTTCTCAAGGAGTTTGGAGAGGAACGGAAGGTTGGAGACTGGGTGATAGTTGTTGGGGTCCAGAGGGTCAAGAGAAGGTTTCTTAAGATTTGGACGGATCAGGGCGTGTTTCCAGGAAGAGGGAAAGGTTCCTGTGGAAAGACTAGAATTCAGCATGGTTTGAAGGTAGGGGAGGAGGGACAAGGAAGGGATAAGCAGCCAAGAGGAGGGGATGGGGTCGAGGGAACAGAAGGTTTTGTTGGATGAAGAAATGAGGTGGTGAAGCTCACCGGTGGTGGTCAGAGAGAAGGCAGACCAGGTATGGGATGGTTGGGAGATAGGGAGGGGAGAAGCAACTGGAGGGGGGGGGGAGATAATAGGCGGGGGGTGGGAGGGCAAGGAGGCGCTCAGGGTAGAGATTTTATTGCTGAAGGCCGAGGCTGTGAGAGAAGGGGCAGGGACAGGATGAGCGGGTGCAGTAGGAGTGGTAGGATGAAGGGAGGAGAGAAATCTCAGTGTAGAATAAAGGTGGCGGGTCTGGTTGGGGGCGTTGGCGATAGCAGTGGAAAAGTAAGTGGACTTAGCAAGGTGCAGTTTTTGCGGCCATCTGTCTTCTCTCAGCTGTAGTTCCCACCTCCCTGGAGAAAGAGTGTTACCCATTGGGTTATCGTGAGGGATGCAGTTTCGGGTAATTTTTAATAGTTAGTTATTTTGCCGAGTTTTTCGGCAGGAGCCCCTGGAGCCAGGCAGAAAGCCACTGTCTGATTCACTGTATCACGTGGTCTCCTCTCTAGCATAACTTTAAATGGATAACTTACCATTAGATCAGCTGGGAGAGTATTTGGATTCCTCAGCCGAGAAGGCAAAATCATGGCATTGGCTTGGAGCCCGGTTGCGGCACACTGGTGTCATCATTGCACTTTATTCCTGCTTTGAGTCAGAGGTATAAAGCTGGTAAGCAGCCGCAGTATGCGGCCAAGGGCACATGCCCAAGGGATGTGATCTAAGGGGCAGGTCTGGCCCTTAGGAGCCCCTTTGGAGCAACTGAGGAGCACCTAACCATTGAATTGTCCACTTTCACCAGGAGATGGGAAAGAGGAAAGGTAAAAGTAAAGTTCTTGGAACAGGGTCTTCTATCAAGAGTGTCTCTGTGGTTGTTACTGAGTCATCGATGTCTGAGGCTTCTCCGAGTTCTGGGGTTCACATCCCCCCCCCCCCCCAGCCTGCAGTAACTTTTGGAACTTCAGCCCTAGATACCGCAGCGAGTCTCTTGGGACAGCTTCAAATGTTTCTACACCTCTTGAGTCTTCTAGAGCTGCGAATTTTTGAAGCTCCTAAACTAGTCTTCTGTATCCTCAGGCTGTTTTGCCAGCTATTGCTGTGGTTATTTCTGATACCTCAGTGCCCAATGTGGGAGAAGTTTCCCTCAAAGATGCGTGGACGACAGCTACCAGAATGGAAATATTGGCTCAATTATGTGTGCTTTCAGATGAGTCTGTGAAAAAATTTCAACAGTATGGTGATCTGATTACAGTTGCAAATGAGAGAATATCTAAAACAGAGAGTTCCCTGTCAAATGTTAGGGAACACATTTGTGAAACATAATTTCCTTATTCATAATAAATTAGAATCTTTGGAAAATATAATGAGGGCAAAGAATTTAATTTTTAAATTTTCCTGTCACGCGTTTACATTCTCCTTTTGAATGACTTAGTAAATATTAGTCACTGAAACACTGTCCGCTTTAGGAAACTTCAAATTTTCTTTCAAATATTTTTTTATCTTCCCAGAGGTGTGAAGTCTGTAACTGGAGAAGGGGAAGGTTTTGATAGACTTGTGACCCCAGTTAGCATGGAGCCTACTGAATTTTTCGTGACTTCTCAGGATATTGTAACCAAACAGGCTACCTTGCAGGCTGGATTTAATTCTGAACAGAAACTTTCTATATTGAAATAGTATTTCTCAAAAAGATCCGTTTCCTTTTGTGGTCAGTCTGCCTATTCATATATTTCCAGACGTAGCTAGAACTACTCAGTTTCATTGGAAAGCTTTTTTGCAGTTAAAATCTAAGCATCCGATATTCAACGGCTGCAGCTAGTACTGCTAAAGCATCTAGCTCAGCTGCTGAACATTAGACCTCGTTATTTAATGCCAAGGCCATATCTGAGTCCCGCCTTTGAATATCTGGGTTGCCCAGATAGCCATGTAGCTCACCGGGCAGCAGCGATATTCAGCTGCTGCCTGGTTATTTCCGGGTGCCAGCCCCAGAAAGCTCAGATGCTAACCGGTTAGCACCAGGGTGTTCAGCGGGGGCACCCGCGGATATTCAGCAGCACGAACCGTACCTCGCCACTGACTGTCCCAGACAAGGGGACTAACAGCTTAGCAGGTCTGTTAGCCGTGAGCTTTGGAGCTTCATTCTGTCTCTGGTTCCCCTTTAAAGATGTGCTGACCCACTCTGGCAATAGACTTGTTTCCATGGATGTATCGCAGTTAGATAAATTCTTGTTAGAAAGAACTGAGGTACAACAAAGTTAAGAAAGAATTGTGTATAAGGTCCTTTTTTTGCAGATTGGGATAGTATAAAAGGGGTTTATACTTTCGATTTGTATGCCGAAGTCAAAAAGATATAGTACACATAGAAACAGAGAAAAATGACGACAGAAAAAGACCACAAGGCCTATCTAGTCTGTCCTTCCATATCAACAACTATAACAGTCCCCTTTTTTCCTTTAGAGATCCTCTGTGTTTGTCCCATGCTTCTTTGAATTCAGATACTGTCCTCATCTCTACCACCTCCACTGGGAGACCATTCCATGGATCCACCACTCTTTCCGTAAAGAAATATTTCCGCATATCACTCCTGAATCTATCCCCTTTCATCCTCATCCCATGTCCCCTTGTAGCAGAACTTGCTTTCAATTGAAAGAGGCTCTCCCCCTGTGCATTTATGCCACAGAGGTATTTAAACATCTCAATCATATCTCCTCTATCCCGCCTTTCCTCTAAGGTGTACATATTAAGATCCTTAAGTCTGTCCTCATATGCTTTATAATGAAGACCACTAATAATTTTAGTAGCCACCCTCTGCACCGACTCCATCCTGTTCACATCCTTTTGAAGGTGCGGTCTCCAGAATTGCACACTATACTCCAAATGAGGTCGCACCAAAGACTTATACAGAGGCACTATCACCTCCTTTTTTCTGCTAGCCATTCCTCTCTGTATGCACCCAAGCATCCTTCTAGCTTTTGCCGTCGCCTTTTCTACCTGTTTAGCTACTTTAAGATCATCAGACACAACCACGCCTAGGTCCCGCTCTTCTTTAGTGGACAAAAATACTTCACCTCCTATACTGTATTGCTCCCTTGGATTGCTGCAGCCCAAATGCATGACCTTACACTTTTTAACATTAAATCCCAGCTGCCAAATTCTATACCATTCTTCAAGCTTAGCTAGATCCCTCCGAATGTTATCTACACCTTCCTGGGTGTCTACTCTATTGCAGATTTTGGTATCATCCGCAAAGAGGCAAACCTTACCCGACAGCCCTTCCGCTACAGTATATCACTAACAAAGATGTTAAAAAGAACCAGACCAAGGACAGATCCCTGGGGCACACCACTGGTAACATCCTTCTCCTCAGAGTGAGCCCCATTTACCTGTACTCTTTGTCACCTCCCACTCAACCAGTTTCTAACCCAAGCAGTAACTTTAGGGTCCATCCCTAGGGTGCTCAGTTTGTTTATAAGTCGCCTGTGAGGAACGGTGTCAAAGGCTTTACTGAAATCTAAATACACCACATCTAGGGCTCTCCCATAATGAGGGAGGAGTGGCCTAGTGGTTGGGGCAAGTTACCTCAGGCCAGAAGGTCAGGGGTTCAAATCCCACTAGAGGACAGCAACCTTGCGCCAGAAGGACTGGAGTTTCTAGTCCCACAGGTGCTCCTTATGGTCTTGGGCAAGCCACTTAACCCTCCATAGCCCATGTTCCCTGTAAATAGTTATCTCCACGTTATAATGCCCTGTTCAATGTAATTTCAGTTTCTTCAATGTAAACCACCTTGATATCATGAAAGGCAGTATAAGAAATGTTAAATAAATAAATAATGTAGACTATAGCTATTATTAGGGGATGTGATTTGCTACTCTTCAGTTTATCAAATAGTTTTAGTTCATCTTCCCGGTGTATCAATATTTCTTTCAATTCTTCTGCTGCATCACCTTTAAATACCATTTCAGTCATGGGTAACAGCCCTACATCTTCCTTAGTAAAGACCGAAGCAAAGAATTCATTCAGTCTCTCCGCCTTGACCTTGTCCCCTTTTAGTGCCCCTTTTACCACTCTTATCATCTAATGATCCAACTGACTCTCTCACAGTTTTTTTGCTAAACATGTACTTGAAAAAGTCTTTATTATGTGTTTTTGCTTCCACGGCAAGCTTTTTTTCAAATTCTCTCTTTCCCTGCCTTATCAATGCCTTGCATCTAACTTATCAATGCTTATGTTGTTTCCAGTTTTTGTCATTTGGCTCTTTTTTCCATTTCTTGAAAGATGCTTTTTTGGCAACAGCAGCCTCTCTGACCTCACCTTTAAACCATGCTGGCAGTTTTTTGGATTTCCTTCCACTTTTCTTAAAGCGTGGAATACAGCTGGTCTGGGCTTCCAAGAGAGTATTTTTAAACACCCATGCTTGATGTAAATCTTTAACCTTTGCAACTGCTCCTTTAAGTTTTTTTCTTAACTATTTTTCTCATTTTATCATAGTCTCCCTATTGAAAGTTAAAAGGTAGTACTGTGGATTTCCTTGCCGTCCTTCCTCCATTTATTAAATCAAACATGATCATGCTATGATCACTTTTGCCAAGTGGCCCCAACACCTTTATCTCTTGCATCAGATCTTGTGTTCCACTAAGGACTAAGGCCAAAATGGCTTCCCCTCTTGTCAGTTCATGAACCAGCTGCTCCAAGAAGCAGTCATTTATTTTAGCTAGAAACGTTTACCTAGAAGTTGATCCTACCTGCATCTTCCGCCCTCCTCTGAATCGAAAGTCTGCATTTCAGGTAGGGCACATGGAAACTGTGACGCAGCATGGAAGCCTTTAAGTAAGGGCTGCATCACGGTTTTGAACTAGTGCTGGACCTGGAGATGGGGGGCAGGGGGCAGCAGGATGGAGGGGCTGCCTAGGATGTCTCCATTACTAGCACCGGCCATGGGTATATCAAGTGCAGTTAAATAAAGAATATCATGACTGTATTTATTTATTTTAGTTTAATTAGTGAAATCTGGTGGTGGAGCGATACAAGGGGTAAGTCTTGAAAGGGGTTTTTTTGTTAAATTTCAATATTGCTTTATTGAATATCAAATAAACAACATACAAGCACATTGGAGGGGCGCAAGGTTTAAGCTTCCTGGTCTCCATGCATAGCGTTATCAGATTTTTGGAGAGCAAAGCTGGGACACCTTGGCAGGCTGAGCTGGGATGGATGGGGCGGGGTCCTCCCCCAGCTATCTTTTCCCTATATATTTGGAAATGACCAGCCTAAGTAACATTCAGTATTTTCAAAAGTTTGAAAAGACAGTAGCACCCTTCTCACACATACGTACATATATGCCTTAACCTTGTTTTATACATATAGATAAATATTCTGTACATTTCTAGAAGTCCTCCTCTTTTTTCAGAAAAGTTGTTAATTTTGCATCTTCTCCTATTAGGATGGAGATGATGGCATTAGGAGGGAATGTAGGAGAAACAGTGTACTTTGCCTCAAATCAGGGACAGGACGTAGTTATAGTCCATGAAGTCGGGGACATCCGGTAACCTTATCTTGCATCACCCATAGCCATAACAGAATACTTCCAACACCATGTTCACAGCTCCACACAGACCAGAAGGAAGCAGATGCCTTGTGCCATACTCCCATTAGCCTGCATTGACCACAAGGAAGAAGACACCACCTGCATACGCGGTCCATAAGAAGGTAGAGGGGTGCTTGGGGCCTGAAGGAAGACAGAGTATGCCGTTGTCCCCCCGTCAGCTGGAAATGGGGAGAAAAGCTACAGAAGTGGGCCGGAAGCATCAGATTAACGGGGGCTGGTGGTGTGGGTGTGAAAATGAGACTGGTGTTTAGTAAGGAAAAAATAAAGGGGGGGACCATTCCAACAAGTTCTCCCAGGGTCCCTTAAATGGTTCAAGCGGCCCTATGAGTAGGCAAATTCCTGTATTGGTTTGGTCCTGTCATAGAGACAGTTTAAACTCTAAACAAAAGGAAAAAGATTAAGTCAGGGCTAGATTGCAGGAGTGTTTAGAGTGCTGGAGGTCTTGAGCCTTTTCAGTGATCACACCGATCATGTGGAATAAGCTACTGCTAAGCTCTTCGCTTTCCATAGAAAGTTTAAAACATTTTTCTTTTCATGTTAGTTAATTGAGGGTTTGGTGTTTCTGTGCAGCGCTGCGTATGACTGGTAGCGCTATACAAATGCTCAGTAGTAGTAGTAATAGTATTGCGATTCCACCAGGTTGTATGGCAGAGGTGAAGGCAGGGCCGGTGTGACCCACTGTGCAAACCGTGCACTCACACGGAACAGCAGTCACAGGAGGGCTGCACAGTTGGCAGTTCAGCTGTACGATGAATGGCAGCAAGCAAAGAGACAGAACAAAAAAGCAGCTTTGGGGCTTCGGAACCTATGTGCATGCAGCATATTTGATGCGTCCACATCCCTCAGTAACAGGAAGTTGCATCAGAGGAGGCAGGGATGCATCAGAAATGCAGCATGTGCATGGTCTCCAAAGCCTCGTGCTGCTTTCTTCTTTTTCAAATTCATAGCAGCAACCAGTTAGGCGCCATTAAAGAAAAGGGAACAAAAGGCTAGGCAAGGTGAGGTGGGAGCCATGGCACAGAGTGAGGCGTGGCTCTGTTACTGTATTCAGATTAGCAGGAAGTGGATCCTTTTGATGGCCGTCATGAGGAGAGCAAACTCCACTGCATTCTTCATGGGCCAAGGACGCACATGGCCATGTGAGAAACTGAGGTTATCTGTCCCGTTATTCTGAATTCTTTACTGCATTAGTGTTCTACCTTCAGAAACTTCCCTCAGAGCCTTTGCCATAATAGAACCTGCCACTTTTAATTTCTATTTCATTATTCCCTATGTAGTTGTTGTTATTAAGTGACATCGAGTCGGTGTTGACTCATGGCGACCCTCTGGATAGTTGACCTAAACTGTGTTCGGTCTTCAGTCAGACAGCTCATTGTTGATAGAGTGGAACCCATAGCTGCTGTCTCTCATTCCTTGTCCTTTCCTGAACCCTGCTTGCACTTCAGGCAGTTCTCGTTCCAGGTATGGTTGTAGCCTCTGCTGAATGATCTTGAGTAGAATCTTGCTGGCATATGGGATCAGAGCAATTGTGCGATAATTTCCACAGTCAGTCAGGTCACGTTTCTTCAGTATTGGTATAAACACAGATCTTTTCCAGTCAAGTTGGCCATGATGTTGTCTTCCAAATTTCCTGGCAGAACCTTGTAAGTATGGTTACAGCTGCAACTGATTGCTGTAATACTTTAATGGGAATGCCATCAATATCCGGTGCTTTGTTCTTTGATAAGACTTTCAGTGCTGCTGTAACTACTTCTTTCATCACCAATGGTTCCTGACTATAAGGAACGGCTGTTGGTCCACTTGATCTTTATGGTATAATGACTCTGTATATTCTTTCCACCTTTTCTTGATCTTTTCAGCAACATTCAATATGGATCCTTGAGCATCTTGTAACATGGAGTGGAGGAGTGGCCTATTGGTTGGGGCAAGGTACTTCAGGCTGGAAGGTTGGGGGTTCAAATCCCACTAGAGGACAGCAACCTTGGGCCGGAAGGACTGGGGTTTCCAGTCCCACAGGTGCTCCTTGTGGTCTTGGGCAAGCCACTTAACCCTCCATAGCCCATGTTCCCTGTAAAATAGTTATCTCCAAGTTATTGCCCTGTTCAATGTAATTTCCATTTGTTCAATGTAAACCGCACTGATGCAGAATAGCACGGTATATAAAAGAATATGAATAAATTCCAATTGGTTAGTGTAAAAGGTGCCATCTGCCGCTATCCTTCTTGCTGCTCCAGAGTAACACGGCTACCATCGCAGAATTTTCAACATATTGGGACAACACAGTGGCTTGTGAACGGCTCCATTGGAACTGGCAATGGTGGGGACAGCGGGGACAGGTGGGGGCAGAACAGTAACTATTCACACAGGGAAGCAAAAATGGTAGCAGCAGCCCTGCGTGAGGGTGGCGGAGTTTACTTGCTTTGTTTTGCTGTGTATTGATACTGTATATGTTCATTTTAAGTTGTATCATCTGTTATAATTATGTGAGCAGCATTTAATGTCCCCGAGAATTTTGGTATATAAGTTTTATAAAATAATAAAAATAGGAATGTCTTTGTGTTCTTACTTTGTACATGCATATACCCCTGAAATCCACTCGAGCATGTAAGATGCCATTGCACTCACTCAGATCCCTCCTAAATTCTGTGTGTGTCAGTGTTTAAGGGTATCAGTGTGTGTCATGCTGAGGGATCTGGGTCAGGTATGTAGTGTAGTATCAGACCTGACTGATTCGCTCTATTATCTCTGCCTCTGCCTCTTAACGTGTTACTTGGTTCATCTCGATTTCCTCTTAGTCACAGCAAAGCCTCTGGGCTATGCAGAGCCCTGGCTTCACCTGGTCCACGGGCTCGCTAGTCATGTTAATATGAGGTCATGTTGTACCTGTTGATGGCTTATAGCATTTCTCTATACTTAGTGTTATAGTCCGCTGCACTTAGCAAATACTAGATCCTACTTGACCTGTAGTCAGGATCCAAAAGCAGCTTCGAAGACAGGGAGGCTCTGTCATTAGGCAGAGTGAGGCAGCCACCTTAGGCGGCAATGTTTTGGGGCAGCAAAAAATTACCTCCCAAAATAGCCCAGCTGTGGATGCCCCACTCTGCCTTGACCTGCTGCTGCTACTGTGCCACCACTGCCGCGTTTCCTGGGTCAATGGCGGCGGCAATCACCCCCCTCCTGATGCCTACGATTAGTGGTGACTTTAAAAAAACAAACATGCAAAAGCATGGGGTCTTCCTGACTACAGTGGACTTGTAAGATCCTAATGGTTCCGCCTCCTTCTGACACATAGTTCTGCGTCAAAGGAGGGCAGGACTAACAGACTTAACAAGTGTGCTGGAGTCAGAAGACCCTGTGCTTTTGCGCCTGTTTCTTAAATTAAAGCCAGTGTTGCCACCATTGTTGAGACAGGTGGCGGTAACAGCAGTTTGGGACAGGAAGGGAGAGAGAAGCCACTTTGAGCATTGGGGGATCGTGGAGGTGGAGGGTAGATGCTGGACACGAGAGAACAGGGGTATAGGTGGGGGAGGAGGGCAGGGCAGAGATGCTGGATAGGGGGGTTCAGGGGGGGAGGCAGAGAGCAAATACTGGCCATGGTAGGAGGGGGGGCGGAGTGGGTAGAAGGTTGCCACAGGAAGGATGCAGCTGCTAGGCGTGAAGGGGATGGAGAAGAAGCGCAGATGCTGGGCATGGTGGGCATGGTGGGGGGACAGAGGAAAAGAGCAAATACTGGACATGATAGGGGGCATAGGGGAGAAAGGGTGTATGGAAGAAAAATGCTGGGCATGTGGGGAGATGGGGAGAAAGGGCAGATGCTGGGCATGGAGGCATAAGGGATAGCTGTCGGACATGACATGGAGGGAAGATGCTGGGGGAATAGGGGAGAAAGGACAAGCATCAGACACTGGGAGGCCAATTCTGACGTGCACGTCAGGGCCAGCTCAATGCCATGGTGTGTGGGGGCCAGCACTTATTCCGCCCTCAGGGATGGGGCATGTACAGAGGCCTTTCCTGAATGGCCTCTGCATGTCCTGGCGCCTGGTCCTGACCTCGCTCTGCTCATGTACAGTGCTCCCCGCATAGACGCTGTCTACATGCCGGGAGTGCTGGCGGCAGAATCAGGGATCAGGAGCTGAGCACGGGTTGGACGTCCAGCCCGCATGAACAACCCCACTATTCACACCTTGGGATGCCCCCCTAGGGGATGGAGGAAGAGAGGAGAAATGTTGGACATTAGCATGGGGAGAATGAGAGGAGAGATGCTGGAAACATGAGGAGGGAGAGAGAAGAGATGCTAGGCAGAGGGGGAGAGAGAAAGAGGAAAGACGGTAGACACTAGCAGGGGAAGAAAGAGGAGAGAGGAGAAAATGCTACAGAGGAGCGATAAGGGGAGGAAGAGATAAAATGCTGGACATGGGAATGGGGAAAAAGGGAAATACGAGGGTTGCTCAGAAAGTAATGCCCCACATGTTTTTTCTCAGTCCAGAATGAAGATAGAGTTGTGAAATTGAAAGGGTAGTAACTTGGAACGTCAAAGGACACATGTGTGATTTTACAGTCGTCCGACAAATAGCGAGGCGGTAGTGATCTTCAAATGGCGTCTGTGAGTGACACACGGTACAAACAACGAGCTGTAATTGAATTCTTGGTGGAGGAGAAAGAAAGTGTGAGAAACATTCACAAACGGTTGTGTGCTGTGTATGGAAGTTCTGCGGTAGATAGGAGCACCGTTGGACGATGGGTGAAGAGAGTAAAGGCTTCAGGAAGTGGTAAAATGGAACAGGAAGATTGGCCACGGTCTGGGCGTCCTGCCTCAGCCACCAGTCCTGGCAAGTTGCAGCACGCTGATGACATTATTTGTGCGGATTGGCACATCACGAGTCTGGAATTGTCCGTACAGTTTTCCATTAGTAGAGGTAGTGCAATGGCAATTATTTACTCTTTGGGATATTCAAAGGTGTGTGCAAGGCACACCGCAACAGCTTACAGTATTTTAATGCCCGCTGGCAGCTATCGCAGGGTGCTGCAACTTGTCTGGACTGGTGGCTGAGGCAGGACACCCAGACCGTGGCTGATCTTCCAGTTCCGTTTTACCACTTCCTGAAGCCTTTACTGTCTTCACCCATTGTCCAACGGTGCTCCTATGTACCGCAAAACTTCCATACACAGCACACAACAGTTTGTGAATGTTTCTCACACTTTCTTTCTCCTCCACCAAGAATTCAATTACAGCTCGTTGTTTGTACCGTGTGTTACTCACAGACGCCATTTGAACGATGACTACCGCCTCGCTATTTGCCGGACGACTGTAAAATTACACACGTGTCCTTTGAAGTTCCAAGTTACTACCCTTTCAATTTCACAACTCTATCTTCATTCTGGACTGAGAAAAAACATGTGGGGCATTACTTTCTGAGCAACCCTCGTATATTGGACACAGGGCAGGAATAGGGAGAAGGAATGGTGGACATGGCATAGTGAGGTGGGTTGAGAAAAACGGGGTGAGGAGAGAGAGGGGAGAGATGCTGAACACTAGGGGAGGGAGAGAGAAGACTTAAAGGATGTGGAAGAAGAGTACTGTGTTAAGGGTTGAAAAATGATAGATGCAGTATTGAAGGGGGATTAAGGGCTGGATGGTAAGGAGGAGGAGACAGAGAGAAAACTAGATAGAAGAAAGCTGAAAAGATAAATGCGAGAGACGTAAGGAAGTAAAGAAGACAGGAGAGGAGAGAAGTGGCAGATGGGCTGGAGACTCTAGGAAGCAAATTAAGAGAAGACAGGGGAAAGCAGAAACTGAGATCAACATGATTAAAGAATAAAATGGTCAGTCAACAAAGATAGAAAAATTAATTTTATTTTCAATTTAGTGATTGGACTATATCAGTTTTTGGAATTCACATGTTCTATCTTTATATTTTACACACGACAGGGGCATGTGCATCTCTTTCTATTTCGCTGGTGTTGTACTGCATGTAGGAGTGTAGCCAAGGGTGGGCCATGGTCTCTCCGCCGGCATCAGGCCTACCCAATACGTGGCAGCAGAGCCGTCAAATGAGAGGATAACTGGAGACAGTGTCAACATCCACACTGCTTTGCGTGCATTCATGTTAATCCTAGGCCCAGGGCTGGCCCCAGAGTTGGTTGAAAGTGTTGGCATGCTAGGCAGACCTTAAGCTTTATGCTCCCCCTGGCTGTCACAATCTATTGTTTAGCTTGGAACGTCCTGCTCTTTGCTGCTCTCAAAAGCTGCCTTCCTAGGCAACCGCCTAGTTTGCCCAAAGGTTGTGCTGGTCCTGCTAAAATATTAACCTTGGATGTGCCATTGATGCAAGGTTTGGCTTCTTTGGGTTTCAGTTTAATTTCTGTCTACATATGTCTATTTTTAGTTTGTGGTCATTTATTCCTTACTTAATGAGGATCTACTGTATCTATTTTCTGAGTGTGTGACCAAAGTCAGGTATTCTGTTAGCATGGAGTTTCTATGTAAGGATCAATAGTAATATTAAAGGATTAAAGGATAAGGCAGTATATAAAATCTGTTAAATAAATAAATATGGATTATTTGGTTTTCTGAATAGGTGTATGGAAATTCTAAAGCCCAGTCTTTTCTGGGTAAGCCCTTTGTTTGAGGTTTGGATGTTAATGCTGTTATAGTATGGTAGATTTTCTCAATGCAATGCGTGCCTTCAAGTCAATGCTGACTTCTGGTGACCCAACAGCTCCTGGGTTTACCTGTCAGTGTGACTGGAAGTAGATTGCCAGGCCTTTTGTATTACTTCACACTATGCCCAGTGGAGGAGTAGCCTAGTGGTTAGAGCACTGGTTTGGTGACCAAAAGACCAGGTTCATTTCCCTCTAGCATGCCTTGGGCAAGTCACTTAACCCTCCATTACCTCGGAAAAGAGGCCTGGCAATCTACTTCTGGACACACTGCCAAAAAAACCCAGGAGCTGCTGGGTTGCCAGGAGTCAGCAATGACTCGGAGGCACATATTGCATGCCCAGTATTTGTTTATATTGCCGTCATCTGAGATGACACAAGAATCAAAAATTATTTTTGGTATGTTCTGTGAGAAATGTCCTATTTCTGCTGTGCACCCGTTGTTGGGAGAGGGGTTTCATGGGATGCAGAATGAATGTTCAAAAAGAAAAAGTGAGAACCACAGCACAATTTCCAACACCAAAATAAAATGAGTTTTAATAATTTTATTTTGGTATTATAAACTGTACTGTGGTTGTCGCTTTTTGATTTTGTTCCTTGGTGTGTGATCACCTTGCATCTCCTTTGTCTTTGGCAGACTATATATTTACTTTAAAAACCACGCCGGTCCTTTCTATAGCGTCAGGATTCAATATGTTTTATATTACATTCCCAGGCTTGATAATTAAACTGCTACAATTTTTGCTCCATATAAACATCATTGCAAAGTTTTTGAAAAATAAATTATATAGCCCGGGAATATATAGCTTTCTTTAGCCTTGGGGCCCCCTGACTGGTGCCCTAAGTGAGGGGATCCTCTGTTCCCTGACTAGAGATCGGAGAAGGCCAATCCATTTTGGCTGTCGGGGGTGGGGGGGGGGGATGGGTGGTGCCAGCTCATCCCTCACCTCAGGCAGCAGATTGTCTTGAGCCACCCCTTCTCGAAGAGGTGGATTTGAATAGAGCCTGAGGGCGATCACATCCTTTTACAGTCCTTACCCACCTCCTCGTTATTTACCACTGCCCTCAAATATCCACAAATGAGTCTATATTGGGAATGAGCTGTTAATACACAACATGTTCAAGCATGGGGAGAATGGATTGTGCAAGGAGAAGTGAGTGATATTACCCGTGAACGGAAGATATGGCTGCTAGTCCATTCCCTTCCCTTTCTACCTCGAACTGGTATGTAGTAAAAGCATCAGTGCGCTCATTTTGGTGGCTAACGTGTCATTGGGTTTTTTAGAGAGCAATTTTCAGCCTGCCACAGCGCTGCATGGTCTGTAGGTACATTTTCATAGTGAAAGTTTGGGTGCACTTTCACTTTGAGAAAGACCTAAAGAGAATGTACCCACAGAGACTCGCAGCTACGTTTTTCAACTCAAATAATGGATGTAGAATAATGAACGTATTTTTGAAAATGCAGAACTGCTGATATTTTAAACGATCCCTGCTCTCATGCCACCTCTAGAGATACCTCTGTTAAATGCAGGCAAAAGTATACCCGTTCTGGAAATTCACTCACACTCCACTATCCAGATAGTACCCACAAAAGCTGGGAATTCTGCAACAGCCACTGTATAGATATTGCCACTAATTATTTGGATTCTTTTACCTGCAGCGGATAGCGTTTAAACAGACGCTGATGACTGTGCATTGAATATTACCCCCATATATTTATACAAGCTCTTTGGCAGCAACTTACTGTAGGAATCTAACATTCAGCCCATTCATCCCCAAAAAGCTATCTCTTTGCTTTGAGAAGGATAACAGCAATGAAACCTTATCTCGACCAAAAGGCTTTACAAGTAGTTATTCCCTCATTAGTGACTGGATTATTGTAGCTCCTTTCTGACAGGTATCTCACAGATTCAAGCAAAATGTCTCCAGATTATACAGAACACATCAGGAAATGCAATGCAAAACGGTACGACTAGGTCACTCCTTTACTCCATGAGTAACACTGGCTCCCTGTCCTTTTCCAAATCAAATAAGCTCCTTCTGTTGACACATTGTACTACCCATCTATTTACAGTACATTCACATCTTACTCCTTCCTGACCTTCCCGTACCCTCCGGTCATCGAACACGAATCTTTTAGCGATTCCCACAACGCACACGCTGCGCTTAGCAGCTCACCGTCCTATGGCCTTCTGCTTCCAAGCCCCTCATTTGTGGAATCCTACACCCACCGACCTTCGGATGGAATCCTCTCATAAACAGTTTTAAAAAACTGGTCTGTAGACCTGACTTTTTATCCAGGCCTGTCAATAACATTTTATTCTCCATCTCTCAAAGATCGGCCCTCTCTATCCTCCTATCCCATTATTTGTGATTTCTTTATCATCTCATGTTAAATTAAATTGTTCTGCCCCTGTTTTTCCCTTTCCCCTAATCTTCCACCGATCGTCCCCTGTCCTTGTTTGTCTGTTTTTGTGTTCTGTAATCAAGAAAACAAAGGATTGCTGGAAACCACTATGATATACTGCTAAATGGTTAGTACATCAAATTCTTGGAAAAAAATAAATATTCTTAGATTTTATGAAGTATGCAAATGAACACTAACCCCTCCCACATCATGACTCCAGAAAAGCATCTTGGTAGTCCAAGTAAACTTAAGTGCATACATGTATAAGTGCATAGGGTTATGTGCAGCCAGGTGTAAGTCCATAGACTTACATGTATATCGGGTGAGCAGTTTTATGAAAGCTTATTCTGCACATAAAGCTCTTTTTTATCCATGAAAATAACTTTCAAAATGCCTTTTGGAAAACTGTCACCCACCTCTGCAATATAATTAGGGCTTCTTATTTTCACTTATAACCTGGCTGGGGCTTTAAATTGACCATGTTTCAGGCGCACCCTCCTCTCACCCTCTTGACTCCGCCGGAAACATCGTGGGACTCAGGACTCACCACTGGCAAAAGGAGAGCGGATCACTGCAGCACACATAGTGGTAAGCTCCACCTTTCTGCCTGACGTGTTTTCCCTGTGACGGCTGGGGGCTTTAAACTGGCCAGGCTTCAGGCGCACCCGCGTCTGGCAGGCTCATGCCTGAGGGCCCTTTGGCATGGCCCTTAGGCATGGACCAACACTAAGCAACAAGAAACCTACAAAACACATCTGTGAATCATCCATTCTACCTGCACAAATAGATTGCAACGGGAAGAATAGGAGGGAGAGAAGGTACAATTACAATCTACTGCAGATGTTCTTCATATTTGTTTAAATTATCAGGAAGACAAATTATTCTTAGTAATTCACAGCTCTGAATATGTGCATATTAGAGCATTGCTTTTGCAGATGTATATATTTGCAACTTGTTACACAGGTGCTTTGGGACATTTGAGAACATACACATACTTTCACGGTACCATTCGCTGAGAACATCAAACTACATGTAAAGGCGTAGGAAGAGATTCTACCATACATATCTACTAAACAAACCACACCAAAACACATTATCACAAATAAATCTATATAATAAGGCAATCCCACACTAAAAAATACAGCCTGTCCTCTTACAAACCCACGCAAAATGACCTATACTAATCCCACATTACACTAAGCTCTTTATGGACACATTAAAAGTCTTAGGGACACCAACCACAATCTCATCTCCAAACATTGTATATAGAAGGACCTTTGACCTGCATTAATTAGATATCTAACCAGGATTAAAACAACTTAGAGAACCTCGGACTGGAACCTCAACATAAATTCATTGTCTCAACCTGATATCGCCTACAATGGATCTCAAATGACACATAATGATCTTAAGCCTTCTAGGAATGTTTGCACTAAAACTTAACTCACCCCTTGCTCACAACCTATTCCAGTTATACACTCACAGAATGGAAATGGGGACCTACAGACCATGGAATCGAAATACAGTTAATACACAACGATTTATACATATCACAATGCATAACATGGAACAGCTCATTTCTACAACTTCAGACAGTCCAACGGAACTTAAATGTACACTAATCAACCCTCTTTCAGCCTGAAAGAAAATGCCCATTATAACCGATAACATTCAGATTGTTGTCATTAATGTAATGCTCATAACAGAATCCTGACTTACAACTAATGATACAATTCTAATAAATCACTTAAAGCCAGATGCCTACGACATCTTCAACTGCCAAAACAATAGACAGGCGGGGAGGAGGTGTAACCATTATAGCCAGAAAGGAACTAAAGCTCTCAAGTGACAAATGAAGGTTCAGAAGGCATGGATATACTTCTGGTAGAAAACAAAACACATTCTATTTTGCCTAGTGTACAGACCACCCTCTTTGAAAGGAAAAGATCTATCAATCATACTCAAAATAAAATGCTCAAAAAGTCCATTTAATAAATAGGAGATTTCAATCTTACCACTGCTCACACAAGTCACGCCCAAGCATTTTTTAGATTCAATGGAAGCTCTAGGATACCAAGAAATCATACAGGACACCACTCGTATAAAAGGTAACATATTGGACCTTATGGAAGGGCTAAGTGCGGTAGATTGGTGGAAGACTCATCAACAACCTTCGCTATGCTGATGATAGCACATTACTGGCTGAAAGTGAAGATGATCTGAAACATTTGCTTCTCACAATCAAAGAACATAGTCTCAAAATGGGCCTGCACCTTAATGTAAAGATCATGACAACTGGCATAATCAACAGGTTCATCGTTGAAGGAGAAGAAATTGAAGTTGTGAACAACTTTACCCTACTTGGATCAACTATCAATAAAGAAGCAACAAGCAGTCAAGAAATCAGATGACGCATTGCTCTTGGCAGAATGGCTATGAAAGACCTAGATAAGATTTTCAAGAGTAGAGATGTCTCTCTCCATACAAAGATTTGACTTGTTCAAGCCATGGTATTTTCAATAACATTATATGGATGTGAAAGCTGGACAGTGAAAAAGATAGACAGGAAGAAAATTGATGCCTTTGAATTATGGTGCTGGCGGCGAATACTGTGTATACCATGGACTGCCCGAAGAACAAACCAGTCGGTACTAGAGGAGATCAAACCTAAACTTTCTTTAGAAGCTCAGATGACAAGACTTCGACTTTCATACTTTGGACACATCATGCGAAGAGAGAGATCATTAGAGAAAGACATCATGCTTGGCAAGATAGAAGGTAAACGCAAAAGAGGAAGGCCAGCAATGAGATGGATCGATACAATAACAGCAGCTACGGGTACCAGTCTGTCAACAATGAGCCGCCTGAGTGAAGACCGAACACAATTTAGGATAGCTATCCAGAGGATCGCCATGAGTCCACTCCGACTCGATGGCACTTAACAACAACAAGTGCCGTAGCAGCATAACCCTGCCCCTGACTCCCTAACCCGACAGAAGTGAATATCTGGGGTTTGCCACACAGCCTAGAAGCCGCTGAGCCTAACCGAGCAGCAGCGATTTTCCATGCTGCCCGGTTAGCACTCAACGTCATAAAGATAGGCGAGGGTTTTCCTTGCCTTTCTTTAAAGGTGCAGAGCGCCAACCAGGCAGCATCCAAAATCATTGCTACCCAGTTAGCATCATTCCCCACCTCCACTCTGCCCCAGAATGCCTCCAACATGCCCCAATGCTAATCGGATAGCATTGGGGTGTGTAGGGGACTTAATCGGGGATTTTCAAAGGCAATAGCTGTATAGGTGCCTTTGAAAATCCCCGATAAAGGCATTTACGCAGTTAACATGGGCTTTTAACCGTGTAAATGCCTTTGAAAAATCAGGTCCTTTATTCATACCTAATGATATGGAAAATGGTCTGATCACTTCGCCTATTCAAATCCAACCTGTCTCTTGGTCTGACCACTTCGCAATTAATTTCAACATTCCAATCATAGCAGTAGAGAACAATACAAAACACTTTAATAGCACACCTCGACAGTACCGTAAGTTCAACAAGGAGGAGTTCCTAGAGGAAATCACACCACGCCTTTCCTCAGATTAGGTCTGACCTAGACGCCCTCATAACAAGTTGGAACTCAGTAATAGGGCGAGCAGCCGCAGAACCATCCAGAGTTACTACATGCAAGAAACAGAAAGAGAATGCAGTCTGGTACACCCAAGAACGTAGAAACATAAAAAAAGCAACTAAGGAAACTAGAAAGGAGCTGGAGAAGAACAAAACAACCAGACTTACAAATAGAATACATGGAAAAAACTAGACAAATACAGTCTCTGCATCAACAGAAATAAGAGAGAATACCACACTAAACTAAGATTAATTCGGAGTAGTGCATCCATGGGACATCCAGATGTCCAGACATCCGGACAGGCCAGAGACGCACCCGATTCTGCTCCAGCGGGATTTAAGTAATGGGAGGGAGAGACAGAAGAAGGGGGAAAATTATAATCAGTTCTGAAAAAACACTTTTATCTATTTTATCCCTTCATGCTCAATGTAATAATTGTGGAATGTGGAGGAGATGAAGCTTACTGTAGATAATATGTCGGAATACCAGCTACACAATTAGAGAGCTTGACTCACAAACAATACTCTGGCCTGTTTTATAACCAAGGATAATCCTCTTTTTCCTCATCCTGTCGCCCTTCTCCCACTCTCTCTCTCCCATATTTTGTTCTCATTCTTTTCCCCATCTATCTTGTTTCCTCTTTTACTCATCTTCATCTCTTTCCTTCTCTCTCTTTTCTCCTTCATCTTTCCTCCTATGCCATTTCTAAGTCTCTGACCCTCTTTTTTCCATCTGTTTGTTTTCCCCCTTTGTCTTCATCTACTATGTCTTCCTTTTCCTAATTATTGCTTGACATCTTTCTCCTCCCCCTCAATTTTGTCTCATCACTACCTCTTATCTCTTTCCTTCTCTCTCACTCTTTCCCCATCTCTTCCCGCTCGCCCCATGTTTCTCTCTCCCTTCTTTTTCTGCCCACTTCTATCTCTCAGACGTGCTGATGTTTGAGACGGAAGACCTAGTGCTGAGGAAGAATGAGAAGAACTTCATCTTGTGCCTGCTGGAGTTGGCCTGCCGTGCCTCCCGCTTTGGGATGAGTGCCCCTATCCTCATTCAGATGGTAGAGGAGATTTGGGAGGAGATGGACCTGCCCCTACACCACTTCGAGACCATATCACCCAAATATTAAAACAGCTTACTGGCTACCAATCAAAAGCAGAATAAAATTCAAAAAACTCTACAGAATGGGATTTCAGATACCAGAACAAGTAGAAAATATGGGAAAATCCCCACACTATTGGTACCAATGGACTATACCAGAAGCAATGCAGTTACATCCAAAAGAGCATTCTCTCTCTACACACAGGGCCTCTGGAAGCACTTCCAGAGAATTTAAGAATTGCTATGGATCCTCATACATTCTGCAAACTTCTAAAAACTCTCCTTTTCAAAGAGCACTTTGGGGAATCTATAACCTGATTAAGGCCCTGTGCAGACAAAAATCTAGTTACACAGTCCACAACTGCTACCTAGAACACCAAGCTGACATACCTCTTTTCTGAGCTTATTTACATGTAGCATTTAGCTGTAAATCAATGTGATTAATGTTATATGTATAAGCAATTGTTCAGCACAAGTGTTAGTACCATTGTTACATGTAATAATCTTTTGTCTTTCGTTTCGATGTAAACTGCTTTGATTCTGGAAAAGCGGTATATAAGATCACAAAAATAATAAATACACAAAATAAACCCTAAAACCTCAATAAAACCCCTTAAAGGGGAAATTGGGTTTTCCAGTTATACTCGAAAATGTTGAAAAACCATCCTTCTCCATAAATTTACAATTATGTCATCCGGCAGTTGCCGTCGCAGCCAGGTGACGTCGTCAGATCAGGCTGCTGTCACAGCAGTGCTGCTCAACGGAAGGAGCTTGCATCTTTGCTGCGTTGCTCTCTGCGCTTTGCAGGCTCTGCAACAGAGTTAACGTGAGAACAGGGCAGCGTGCACTCCACCAGCACATGCAACTAGATAAGCTCTTGGCTAAGGTGGCTAGGCAAAGAGTCCCTAGGTTCCATGCTATGTGGGATGACCACATTCAACTACTTCCGCAAAGTCATAGTTTGGTGCTGAATAATCTGTAGGGCTGGATGGATGGGCCAGTTGAGCCCAGTTGGATGTTGGGCAGACAATCGTAGAGGGTGGATGGTAGCCAAATGGAGGGGTGTGCTGTGATGGGTTGGATATGTGAGGTAGGGAAGGCACGGGTAGGGCTGGTGGTGCTTCTTTGCGAGTGGGTAACGAGGTTCTAAGGGCCGGGTACCCAGCAAACCCTGGGACTGTGTGAGAGCGCTCATACCCTGGGTAGATTGGCTGTTGTGGCTGTTACTGTTCTTGTGGCCTGAATTTGTGCACAATGTGGGGGTGGTGGGGAGGGTTACAGAAGGGAGAAGATGATGTAAAACAAATTGGTACTATCTGACTTGTTGGCTTTGGGCCTGCAAGCTTGTTGGCTGATTACTTCTGTTTGGTTTAATAAACAGTTTTGAACATAAAACGTGAGAACAGGTACTTCCTGTTTCATGTAGCTTTTACTGCTTTCTGCTGCTTTGGCCTGCCACAACAAGGTTTCAAATATAACTACAGGAGTCAGGAAGTGCCTGTTCTTCCATTTTATAGTATAGTAAGATAGTATAGGGACGGCAGATAAAGACCAGTATGGTCCATCTAGTCTGCCCAGCAAGGCGACAAGAGTAGGTGCACTTGCCGCTCTGTGCACGTCACCCCTCCCCATGCCTTTGTTTAGGTGTTACCCACCGCTACGTGTACGTCACCCCTATTTGTTCAGATATAAGATTGTCATGTTTGTTTTTGATTTTATCCTGTTGCTGTAAAGGGATCCACTGTGTCTGTCCCATGCCGTTTTGAATTCTGTCACTGTATTTGCCCCCACTACTTCCATCGGGAGGGCATTCTAAGCATCCACCACTCTTTCAGTGAAAAAGTATTTCCTGACATTGCCTTTCAATTTACCCCCTTGCAGCTTCATGTTATGCCCTCTAGTTTTACAGCTTCCGCGCCTTTGGAAGAGGTTTGTTCATTAATACTCTTTAACTATTTAAAGGTCTGAATCATATCTCCCCTATCCCTCCTCTCCTCCAGAGTGTACATATTTAGGTCTTCAAGTCTCTTCACATAAGGCTTCTGATGCAGGCTCCAAATCATTTTGGTCACCTTCCTCTGAACAGTTTCCAGTCTTTTTACATCCTTTGCGAGATATGGTCTCCAAAACTGAACACAGTATTCCAAGTGAGGCCTCACCAGCGACTTGTGCAGTGGCATTAGTACCTCTTCCTTTCTGCTGGTAATTTCTCTCTGTATGCAACCCAGCATCCTTCTGGCTCTTGCCACTGCCTTGTCTCACTGTTTTGCCACCTTGAGATCCTCAGAAACAATCACTCTGGGTCCTTCTCCTGGTACGTGCACACCAACCTCTATCCCCCTATCGCGTACAGTTCCCTTGGATTTCTGCTTCCCAAATGCATTACACTGCACTTCTTCATATTAAACCATGCTGTGGAGAGGCAGAGGAGCAGAAAGCAATAGAGCTACAAGAAACAGCAGAGTGGCAGGAGCAAAGGCCCAAGTTCCCTCTTCTCTGTACCAGATGGGGGGCTGGGGCTAGGAAGAGGGCGGGGTGGACTGGGGCTGATGCTGTGCCTGGGACTTGGAGAAGGTGGGGCTGATGCTGATACTGGGAATGTGAGAAGGGGATGGCACTAGAATATTATGTTTTGTGTCACAGAATGGAATGCAACTAAAAAGCCACAAAAATTTCTTTATGATGCAAATACAGTGAGAAACACCTACAGTGGTGTGCAAAAGTCTGGAATCACTTGTAAGTTTTGCGTTTTTTGTACTTTCTAATTTTTTTTTTAATTTTGTGTTAGCCCAGCATATTCATCTTTCTACCATGTTAAAAGGGATACATTTTGCTATTAGAGTTGACATTTTTACATGCCTTGCTTCCAATTTAAATACTTTACAGACATTGGGAGATAGCTACTGTGATTTTTGTGGATCTTGCGTCAAAAATGGATCGAAAGTATCCAATATGCACACATTATTTCTGACCAATCAGGAGGCTGGTTTCACTAACCAATCACAATGCAGATATCTAGCCAACCGTGCAGCTATAAAAACACGTGGAATTTTTGAATTTCATATGCTTTCTGGATCGACCATGAAGATGACTCGGAGCCTGACGTTGGAGGAGCGTGTTCATGTGTCCTTTATGAGCGAGGAAGTATTTTCAAGCCATCAGATAGCCAGGAAAGTTGGCTGCAATCAGAGAGCTGTTAAGATTGTACAGAAGAAGAAAGAAATGGGTTCAGTGGTGGACAAGCCTCGTTCAGGTCATCCATATGCATCAGCATCACGCTAGGACTGCGCACTACGACGCATTTCACTGACTAATTGCAAGTTGACCTCTCCTCAGCTACTTTGTCCCCAAATCTCTGAAGTGGAGCAGCAGCCTGCAACATTGCCTTCCTGCTGGCTGCTGTGGCTCCTACCACCTACCCCTCAGCCTCAGGCAATAGGCACACTGCAGAAGCAGCACAAAATCTGGGGAAAATGGAGCCAAAGATCCAGAATCTCCCCTGTCCTCCAGGGAATCACTAGTCCAAGTAGACTGAAAAAAACTCCTGCCTGTCAGCCATCTTAGCACGTGCCTGACTTACTGTCCCCAAAATGGCCTCCTCTCCTACCAAAACTCTAAGAGAAGCCTTGGGTGCTGTTGCTCCCTGTCCCAGCTGCAATTTCTCTGTGGCTGAGCCCCCCCAAAGTTGCATCTCGATCTGTTAAGGCCTCCTCAGCAGAGTGGTTCTGACTCTCACATGATTTACAAACCCCTGCTGCCGAGAGGATGGACCAGTGCGCTCCACATGCTGCGCACGTGGCCTTCACCAGCGACATGCTGAAAATGAAAGGAAAAACTGCTGCAGTGAAAAAGGAACAGCATCTAACCGCGGAAGGAACCACACATTGGAACAGACACACATCGCTTCCGATCACCCCTAGACCCCAACGCATGCAGCAATCCACCACCACATGGTCTGCGCCCCCCCCCCCCCACCACTTCCCGAGAGGCCAGCCTTTTTGGTGCTCATGCCGTGTTCACAAACCCGTTTGTCTAAGCGCACTCCACACTCACTGCCAATGAAGCACTCGCGCTGAAGACAACACCACAACAATGCCTGCAGATGCCTCAGGTCATCTACTATCTAAGGGAAAGGGATCTGGGAGTCCCCCCTGAGGTATTTACCCTGAACTACAGTGGTGTGCAAAAGTCTGGAATCACTTGTGAGTTTTGCGTTTTTCGTACTTTCTAACGTTTTATTTTAATTTTGCATTAGCCGAGCATATTCATCTTTCTACCACATTAAAAGGGATACATTTGGCTATTAGAGTTGACTTTTTTGCATTCCTTGCTTCTAATTTAAATACTTTACAGACACTGGGAGATAGCTACTGCGATTTTTGTGGATCCTGTGTCAAAACTGGATCAAGATTATCCAATATGCACATGTTATTTCTGACCAATCAGGAGGCTGGTTTCACTAACCAATCACAATGCAGATATCTAGCCAACAGTACAGCTATAAAAACGCATGGAATTTTTGAATTTCATAGGCTTTCTGGATCGACCATGAAGATGACTCGGACCCTGACGTTGGAGGAGCGTGTTCGTGTGTCCTTTATGAGCGAGGAAGGATTTTCAAGCCGTCAATAGCCAGGAAAGTTGGCTGCAGTCAGAGCGTTGTTGTTAAGATTGTACAGAAGAAGAAAGAAACAGGTTCAGTGGTGGACAAGCCTCGTTCAGGTCATCCACGTGCATCAACATCACGCCAGGACCGTGCACTACGACGCATTTCACTGACTAATCACAAGTTGACCTCTCCTCAGATACTTCGAGAGTGGTCAGACAAGAGTGAGGTCAGTGTCAGCTCATCAACAGTTTGTCGCCAGTGCCTGCAGTTTGGTCTCCGGGGCTGCAAAGCACAGAATAAGCCACTGATGACTGACATACAAAGGCGCAACCAGATCATGTGGGCGAGAAAGCACTCAACCTGGTCGACTGAAATGTGGGAAAAGGTGCTATTCAGCGATGAAAGCACCTTCTGCCTGTTTGGTAACCAGGCCCACACCTATGTGAAGAGATTTCCTGAAGAGGAATTCAAGCCTGAGTGTCTCAACCTCACTGTGAAGCATCCTTTGAAGGTCATAGTCTGGGGCTGCATGGCTGCCAGTGGTGTTGGACGTCTTCACATCATCGATGGAATGGTCAACGGGGCCAAGTACATCACCATACTGCAAAAGTGCATGGTGCCATCAGCACACCAGCTGTTTCCTGGCCAGTTCCTTTTCCAAGATGACAATGCACCCTGCCATCGCCCCAGACAGGTGATCAGCTGGAAGCAGCGGAACATCATCAAGTCAATGGACTGGCCTGCCCAGTCTCCAGATCTGAATCCAATCGAGAACCTGTGGCACAAGGTAGCCTTGGAAATATCCAAGAGGCATCCGACATCAAAGCGTGAGCTGATTGAGTCACTCATTGCAGCTTGGAACCGCATTGTTACCAATGATCACCTTGTCAGACTGGTTCATTTAATGCTGACAAGGTGCAGTCAGGTGATCAAGAACAAAGGGTGGCCCATCAAATACTGAGCCATCACTGACACATAAAAACAGCCTTTTTCAAGGCCACATACATTAATTTGAAGGAAACCTGGCATGCATCCATAATATTTTAAAGCATACTTACAATAATATATTGTTGGCCAACGATGTACATTACGTGATTTTCACAGAAAATCTATCAACAGGACAACTATGGGGAACAAACTCAGAAAATAAGGGCCAAACCAATACTAAAAGTTGGCCCTAATAGCCAAATCTATCACTTATCATGAGATACACAGAAAAAGCCACTGGGAGGAAAAATAAATTAAGATATAAGGTCACAAAGTTGAAAAAACGTCAAATTTACAAGTGATTCCAGTCTTTTGCACACCACTGTATTTTTCTGACCCTCAGAAAGCATCTAATTGCCTCAAAAATAAAGCTCTAAACTTCCGGCTGGGATCAGAAGTCCTGATTGTACTGTAGCAGCATTGACTCACACTAAACTGCATTTCCTGGGTGCTGATCACGTGGCTTCTCACTGTAATACATTATGGTGAAGTGGGATCTGTTTCTAAAAATATATTTAATCCCTTTAATTCCATGTTAAACTGTGAGATTTATGGGGAAACAGGACGTAGTAAAGGCTGTTAGTGTAGCTGGGCTTAAAAAGGGTTTGGACAAGTTCCTGGAGGAAAGGTCCATAAACCATTATTAAAAGGGACCCAGGATATCACTGCTTGACCCAGTACAAGCATTGTGGAACCTGTGTCTTTTGGGGAAACTGCTAGGTACGTATGAACTAGATTGGCCACCGCTGGAAACAGGATACTGGACTTGATGGACCTTGGTCTGACCCAGTATGGCATATCTTATGTTCTTATGTTCTTAAATTAATCCCCTCTCGCTGCCTCTTCAGGCCAGAAGACTCATTTTTGTTCAAAAGTTCACTATCTTCTGTTTTATTGGTGAAGTCAAATGTATATGGACATAAACACTATGTCCAAAAATACTTCCAGTATCAATAAATGCAAGTAGCAGAACTTCAAAGTCATCAAGTCGAGAGGGAGATCTAAGATCAGTCAGATTTCTAAACCATCTCTTCCAAGGCTGGAAGAGTTTCCTCAAGAATAGGGTCATCGGTCAGCTTACCTGCAGACGAAAGGCTATTTTAAGGATGAAAGGGAAGGGCAGAAGGCATCTTTCACTTCTAACTTCATATTAGAACATAATTTCCATACTGGGTCAGACCATAAGCCCAGCAAGCTGTATATTGTTTTCAACAGTGGCCAATCCAGGTCAGAAGTACCCAGCAGCATCTCAAAAAGATAGATCCATTCCTTGTTACTTATGCCTAGGGATAACGAGTGTCTTTCTCAAGTCAACCTGGCTAATTATGGTTTATTGACCTATCACCACATCCTCAACAAATTCCACAGCTTAATTGTGCTTTGAGTGAAGAAATACTTCTTCCAGTTAGTTTTAAAAGCTGTTCAGTCCCTTCGCTATCTTGGCATCATTTTGAACTCCTCTCTAACATTTCATGACCACCTGTCCTCCTTGGTCCAGCGGCCTTCTTCTTTTTGCGCTGGATCCATGCCCTTCACTTTTCTCTCGATTCACACTCCCTCACAACTCTTCTCCTGTCACTGGTGATTTCTAGACTCAGCTACTGTAATGGTGCATTCACTGGTCTTCCTCATTACCAACTTTGCGTCTTCAACGCGTTCAAAGCACGGCAGCACGGATCCTTACACACTCTTCTCACTGTGACCATATCATGCACACTCTTGCTCACCTTCACCAACTCCTCATAATATTTTGCATTGATTATAAAATTCTCATTAGAGAACACCAGGCAATCCACACAGGTACCCCACAATACCTAAGCAATCTCCTCCAGTTCCACTCTCCCCATTGTCTTCTTAGGTCCCCGCACACCAATCGCTTAGCACTTCCCTCAGTCTCACGAGCACGCCCAAAATAGACACGACACTCCGCTTTCTTTTTTCTGGCCTCTGCCCTGTGGAACTCCTTACCTACCACCTTACGTCCAGAGCACTCATTCCTCCGATTCAAATCTCTGCTCAAAACCCATCTGTTCCAGCTGGCATATGATCTGCCTCCCTCCCTTCCTAATTACCCTTCCCTATCTGTCCCCTTCTGCCTTATCTGTCCTGTCAACAATGGCATTTCTTTCTTTTTGTGCATATTCTCTCTCATTTTTGTAATTGTAAACCACTGATGCCCTACACCTAGGGTGGTATATCAGATGTTAATAAAGATAAAGATTAGCTTTTTCTCCCCCAAGCCATTCGCCATATCTTGCCCAACATGAATGCAATTTTTTTCTTGAGGTCAAACACAACACTATCCTAATAGTCTCATGATCCATGAATTGCTAAGTCTCTGCCAGGGTAGAGTTTCTCATTTAGATTCTGGTGTGAAAGCCCATTGCAAGCTGGGGAAAAAAAGCTCTCATTTCTTTAAGATTTAACCAGACCTTTGGGTCCGTTTTGATCATCAGCAGATCAGGACTTGATGGATGTTCCCACAGAGCACCGATCTCACCTACCTCCAGGGCTAGAGTAGCTTGTGCCTGGGGTGCCTGCGCCACAAAGAATGTTGTGGGTTAAAAAATGTTAGTAAAATTGAACAAACCGATTCTTTTTAACACCTTTGTTACACCTTTTTACACCTTTGTCACTTACAGCAGAAGGGCTGTCGGGTAAGGTTTGCCTCTTTGTGGATGATACCAAAATCTGCAAGAGAGTAGACACCCAGGAAGGTGTAGATGACATGAGGAGGGATCTAGCTAAAAGCTTGAAGAATGGTCTAGAATTTGGCAGCTGGGATTTAATGCTAAAAAATGCAAGGTCATGCATATGGGCTGCAGCAATCCAAGGGAGCAATATAGTATAGGGGGTGAAGTACTTCTGTCCACGAAAGAGTGGGACCTGGGAATGATTATATCTGATGATCTTAAAGTAGCTAAAAACGTAGAAAAGGCAACAGCAAAGGCTAGAAGGATGCTTGGGTGCATACGGAGAGGAATGGCTAGCAGGAAAAAGGAGGTGATAGTGCCTCTGTATAAGTCTTTGGTGCGACCTCATTTGGAGTATTGTGTGCAATTCTGGAGACCACACCTTCAAAAGGATGTGAACAGGATCGAGTCAGTACAGAGGATGGCTACTAAAATGGTTATTGGTCTTCATTATAAAGCATATGAGGACAGACTTAGGGATCTTAATATGTACACCTTAGAGGAAAGGTGGGATAGAGGTGATATGATTGAGATGTTTACATACCTCCGTGGCATAAATGCACAGGGGGAGAGCCTCTTTCGATTGAAAGCAAGTACTGCTTCGAGGGGACATGGGATGCGGGTGAAAGGGGATAGACTCAGGAGTAATATGTGGAAATATTTCTTTAAGGAAAGAGTGGTAGATATGTGGAATAGTCTCCTAGTGGAGGTGGTAGAGATGAGGACAGTATCTGAATTCAAAGTAGTAAAAGGACAAACACAGAGGATCTCTAAAGGGAAAAAGGGGGCTGTTGTAGTGGTGATATGGAAGGGCAGACTAGATAGACCATGTGGTCTTTTTCTGCCATCATGTTTCTATATATTCCATGGTAATGTAGCCTCACTACCCCAACGAGCTACCATCAGACTCACTTGCAACATCCCCAGTGATGTTTAAATGTAGTCAGATGGCTCAAGTGATCAGAGTCTGGCGGTTTCTTTAGGTGGAAACTGACAGATTTCACTAACCTCATCTTACTCTCCCTTTACTATGAGGCAAGTAGAGAGTAAGAGGAAAATAAATTAAAGTGGATGAGTCACTATCAAGGTGATGTTACAGGTATTAATTGTAGCTAGGGGATGGTTTGTAATAATGAACTACATAGATGACATTTACTTTCAGGAATAGGATGTTTAGTGCAATTTATTAAATACTTCGACAGTGTAGCCATCCAAAATATTCTTAACTCACAGTAACATTTTGCTGAAATCAATATAATAACTACTCAGGTAAGTGTATTCTGTCGCACCAAGTAGCAGGCAAGTCAAGTCATTCTTTAGATCTGCTGGTGAACCTTTTACACAAAATTTTCCAGGCCAATTCCTACTAAGGAATTCTTATTTTCCTTTTCAAAACCTTCAAACATTTCCCTCTCTAACAGGTAAGTTTCCTTTTTGGAATTCCTAATATTCCTGGTGGGTTTTTCCCAGTGTCTGTTTTATCTGAGCTCAAATACATTTTCCCTGTTTGTCTCTGTGTAGGGTGCAGCAGTACCTCTTCCAGTTCTTTTTCTTGCGAAGGGGCCCAGGATTCTGGATCCTTCTGCTACTGGATTGAAGATCCTCCCAGCTTCTTCGGATGTCCTCTTCTGCGCTGGATCCTACTCCCTACCTTTAACAAATCAACAACGGAAAACCCTGTCTATCCTACAAGTTGGGGCAACATGGTTCTCTTTAAGAAAGAATAGTGGGGTTTTTTCAGCAACTTTAACACTTTATCTAAATAAATAGAAGGATAATTGATACACCCTGTCTTCCTTTGTTTCTTGGAATACATCCACTCCACGCTCCACACTCTGGACTGCAATGCAACCATACCCACATGCAGCAATCTCACAAACATGGGACTGCTTTATTCTTTCAATCCAGAAATGAAACTATCTTCTCAAGCCCATTAAGGGTTAGTCTCAAATAACTAAGCACAGAGCCCAGCAGAATGTTTATGCTTTGTGTTCTGCTTCAGTTTCACACAAACAGTTCAGTCACAGAACCATATGCCATACTGGGTCAGACCAAGGTCCATCAAGCCCAGTATCCCGCTTCCAACAGTGGCCAATCTAGGTCATAAGTACCTAGAGGTTTCCCCAAAAGACACAGATTTCACAATGCTTGTATTGGGTCAAGCAGTGGATATTCTTAGTCTCCTTTAATAATGGTTTATGGACCTTTCCTACAGGAACTTGTCCAAACCTTTTTTAAACCCAGCTACACTAACAGCCTTTACTACATCCTCCAGTAACAAATTCCAGAGTTTGATTACATGTTGAGTGAAAAAATATTTTCTCTTATTAGTCTTAAATAGGTTACCCTGTAGCTTCATTGCATGTCCCCTAGTCTTTCTATATTTTGATGGCATAAACAATTGATCTACGTTTACCCGTTCAACAATATTCATTAATTTATAGACTTCTATCATATCTCCCCTCAGCCGTCTCTTTTCCAGGTTGAAGAGCCCTAACCTTTTTAGCCTCTCTTCATAGGAGTATCCTTCCATCCCCTTTACCATTTTGGTGGTTCTTCTCTGTACCTTTTCTAATAACACTATATCCTTTTTAAGATACGGCGACCAGAATTGCACAAAATATTCAAGGTGCCGTTGCAACATGGAACGATACATAGGCATTATAATATCCTTTGTTTTATTCTCCATTCCTTTCCTTATGATACGTAGCATTCTATTTGCTCACTTGACCGCCGCTGCACACTGGGCCGAGGGTTTTAACATGTTATCCACTATGACGCCTAAATCTTTTTCCTGGGTTTGAATTTTCCCTTCTTTTCTCAGGGTACTTGTCAGTCACTTCTCTACACAAAACGTTCAGTCACTTCAGCCAGAAATTACCCACTTCTCAAAAGGCAGTTTTTTTTCTCTAGTCAAAAGAGGATATTTCTTATAAAATCAATCCTCTTATCCACTCTCAAGAGTTTAAAGTCAGATTCAGAATTAGAGTTCCAGCTCTGAATATAAATTGCTTCTCCACACCTTAGATAGGATTCCAAGGAACATTCAATTTCCTTTAAGAAATATTTTTTACTCAGTATGACTCTCAACTTGTCAATCAGTATTTCTCTCAGAGCCACTCACTCAAAGTTCCAAATGGTCACCAAATTCAGTTTCCAGAGAATTAAACCACGCTTCCACAGTCACCAGCTGAACCTTTTTTCTTTACTAAGCACCTTTCAAAACCACTCCTTTCAGCTCTCCTTTCACTCAGAAATCTCTCAGACATCTCACCTTTTCCATGAAAAAGCCCCAACTGCTGCTTTCAGTTTCAATTCTGTCTCTGACTCTGCAGTTTCCCTCCAGAAAGGCTGCTCACTCAAGAGATTTCTGCAGAGATCTCTGCAGCTCCCCTACATAAACACACAGCTCTGGAGGCTGCAAAACGTCCCTGGAGGGGAAAGAAACATTTCTAGCTGCCACAGATAGTCCTGGACAGCACTTTCTCAGTTTAGCCAGGCAAAATGTATTTTATTTTAACCCTCAGGTTACAGTAAGTTTGGGAAGGGGCCCACATTGCCTTGATGTGATCGTCCCCCTACCCACCAGTGTGTTGCTCTCACCCTCCCACCAGCAAGGGAGCAGCGCTCCTTACTCTGCAGCTGCAAACTTCATGGTCTTACAGAACTCTCCAGTACCATGTGTTCAGTTTTCAGGTTGAAGCCAGTAGAGAAGGGCACAGAGGCAGGTAGAAAATAGTAACATAGTAAAGGACGGCAGATAAAGACCAGTGTGGTCCATCTAGTCTGCCCAGCAATATGGCAGGAGTAGGCGCACCCCTACCCATGTCTTTGCTTAGTGGTGCACCCACCAGGAGCAGGTGCACCTCTCCCCATGTCTTCACCCCTCCCCATATCTTTGTTTCTTTGTTTAGGGGTGAACCCACTGCTCCTCCCCCCATCGCTCCATGTAGGACACCCCCTATTTGTTGAGAAATTAGATGGTTCAGTTTATTTTGATTTAATCTTGTTGCTGTAAAGTGATCCACTGTGTCTGTCCTAGGCCACTTTGAATTCCGTCACTGTGTTTGCTCCCACCACCTCCACCGGGAGGGCATTCCAAGCATCCACTACCCTTTCAGTAAAAAAGTATTTCCTGACATTGCCTTTCAATTTACCACCTTGCAGCTTCATGTCATGCCCTCTAGTTTTACAGCTTCCCTGTCTCTGGAAGAGGTTTGTTTGTTCATTATTTCTCTAAGTATTTAAAGGTCTGAATCATATGTCCCCTATCCCTCCTCTCCTCCAAAGTGTACATATTTAGGCCTTCAAGTCTCTCCTCATAAGGCTTCTGACGCAGGCTCCAAATCATTTTGGTCGCCTTCCTCTGAACAGCTTCCATTATTTTTACATCCTTTGCAAGATACGGTCTCTAAAACTGAACACAGTATTCCAAGTGAGGGCTCACCAGAGACTTATACAGTGGCACTAGTACCCCTTCCTTTCTGCTGGTAATTCCTCTTCGAATGCAGCCCAACATCTTCCTGGCTTTTGCCACCACCATGTCGCACTGTTTTGCCACCTTGAGATCTACAGAAATAATCACAACCAGGTCTTTCTCCTGCTCCGTGCACACCAACCTCTCGTTCCCTATTACGTACATTTCCCTTGGATTTCTGCTACCCAAGTGCATGACACTGCAATTCTTCATATTAAATCTTAATTGCCAAGCATCAGACCATTCCTCCAGCTTTTGCAGATCCCTCCTCATGTTAAGCACTCCCTCGGGGGAGTCCACTCTGTTGAACATTTTCATGTCATCTGCAAAAAGACAGACTTTTCCATTCAGTCCTTCAGCAATATCATTCACAAATACATTGAACAGTGCCGAGACCAGGACCGAACCTTGAGGCACCCTGCTAATCACCTTCCTTTCATCTGAGTGAGCTCCATTTACCATCACCTTCTTTTGTCTGTCAGTCAACCAATTTCTGATCCAGTTTACCACCTTGGGACCCATCCCCAAACTACTGAGTTTATTGATAAGCCTCCTATGAGGGACGGTATCAAAGGCTTTGCTGAAATCCAGGTAGATGACATCCATCGCGTGTCCTTGATCCAGTTCTCTGGTCACCCAGTCAAAAGAACTCAATCAGATTTGTCTGGCAAGATCGTCCCTCGGTAAAACCATGTTGCCTCGGATCCTGTAGCACTCTGGTTTTGAGATAGTTCACTATTCGCTCTTTCAGGAGCGTCTCCATTACTTTTCCCGCCACTGAGGTAAGGCTCACGGGCCTGTAGTTTGACACTTCTTCCCTGTCACCACTTTTGTGTAGAGGTACGACATCAGCCATTCTCCAGTCCTGGGGAACCTCTCCTGTTTCCAAGGATCTGTTGAATACATTCTTTAATGGCCCTGCAAGAACCTCTCTGAGCTCTTTCCGTATCCTGGGATGTATCCCATCCGGTCCCATGGCCTTGTCCACTTTCAGTTTTACAAGTTGTTCTAACACCTCATCCTCTCTGAATGGTGTGGTATCTACCTCATTCCCATTTTTATATTTGGGAGTCACAGGTGGTCCTTCTCTAGGATTTTCTTTAGTAAAAATAGAGCAGAAGTATTTGTTTAGTAATTTTGTTTTATCAATGTCATTTTCCATGAGTCCGTTCCCAGCACTTCTGAGTCCTGCAATTCCACCTCTGATCTTCTTCCTTTCCCGAATATACCTGAAGAAAGTTTTGTCGCCGCACTTAACATCTTTAGCCATCTTTTCCTCTGCCTTTGATTTTGCTATCCTTATTTCTCTCTTTGTCTCTTTGAGTTTGATCCTGTAATCATTTCTGTGTAGCTTTAATATTGCTTTTGACATACAAGGCTACTCCTCCTCCTCTTCCATTTTCTCTGTCTCTTCTGAATAGATTATAGCCAGGTATGGCTATATCCCAATCATGCGATTCATTAAACCATGTTTCTGTAATGGCCACAATGTCCAAGTCCTTTTCCACCATTAGGGCTTCCAGGTCCGGAAGTTTGTTAGCTAAGCTATGAGCATTTGTGCTCATTGCTTTCCAGCATTTAACTGGCTTGTGTGTATTTTGCATTGATTTTATTCTACCCACTTCTTCCCAGTTGCTTTTGATGTGTTGTTTAAAAGTGTGGTTGTTTCTGTTATTCTGCTTTTGCAGGGGGTGACGTCCAGAACTTGACCTTCCCCATCCGTCATCCCCTTCTTCTAGTTTAAATGCAAATCAACATACTGCCTGAATTTTTCACATAGGATTCTTTTCCCTGTGACAGAGAGGTGTAGTCCATCAGCACAGTATAGTTTCTTGTTGGTCCATGTGTTTTCCCAGTCGCCAATAAATCTGAATCCTTCTCATTTGCACCAGGTCTGGAGCCATGTATTAAAGCTGTTAATGCGATTTAGCCTTTTTGCCCCCTTACCTAGAACAGGTAGAACTTCTGAGAATGCTACAGTGTTAACAATGGGCTTGCATTTTTCTCCCAGAGATTGGAAGTCCTTTTGGACTGTAGAGGCAATATTTCTAGCCAGGTCATTTGTACCCAAGTGGATGACAACATCAAGTTTGGAGTGTTTGCTTTCTGCGCTAAGTACATCAATAATTTGGTTTGTATTCCTGCCGGCTGAGGAGCCTGTGAGGCATTTGACTATCTTCTCTCCTTTGAACTGTGTTCCCAAGTTGATGTCTCTGATGATGGAATCTCCAAGTAGTAGTTGTTTTCTGTTTGGTGAATTTTTCTTCATATTTGGTGCTTTAGCAGGAGATTGGGCATTAACTGACTCCTCTAAGGGCCGTTCAGTTTCTTTGGATTGGGCATCCTCATTAACCAAGGCAGAGAATGCATTATGCAAGGATCTCTCTTGGTGTATAGGATGCCTCTGTGTCACAGATTGCAATCTACCCGAACCCACTGTGATCCATTTGTTCCTGGTGTGTTTGACTCTTTGTGGGAGCAGTGGTGGACTTTGTTCAGTCTGTATCCTAGAAGAGGTGTGTTTCATTGCAGCCAGTTCTTCCCTCAGTAGAGACATTTCTTTATGCATGGCAGCTAGGTCTTCTCTTAGTATAGTCAATTCGTTATGCATGGCAGATGACCTTCGGCACATAGGACATGCACTTAGGCTCCAAATGATTCTTCTTGGAATGAACGTATCGCAGGTATTGCATTGAATACAAGACATGCTGCTTAAGAGAATGTGGGCGTATCCCAAGCTTGTGGCCACTATATAGGCAATGCAGCCCCAGGGGTGGGTGGGGTGAGGGGTAGGGTGGGCGGGAACCCAAGTGTCCCTGCCCCAGTAGGCTTATACCTGAACTGTGGGCACACTCAGGAAACCGTTAAGGCTACACAAGGAAAATGCTACTCTTCAGCCAGCCATAGGGAAAGATGAGGGAAACGTACAAAGTTCAGCTGTAGGCAGGGAGGGAGGCGATAAAATCTCTGCACTTAGAGGCACATGAGATGGAAATCTGGCCTTGCCTGCTTTCCCCAACTCCTTATAGTAATCAGTGATCTGCTTTGTATACCCCAAAACGTTCCTGGTCCGGTGAGCAGACATTGTTTATGTTTATTGGGAACTTAATAGACCGCCCATCACAATAGTGTCTGAGCGGTTTACAAAATAGAAAAGGCTGCTTAGAAAATTAGGAAAGGAACGCCATAGTGTGATAGGAAAGAAGAGAGAAGAGTAAAAGGTCGAGGCTAAATTATAGTAACAGAAACAAGGGAAAACAACATCATGGGGGTGGTGAAAAGGTGCGCGGGGGGGGGGGGGGGGGGAAGTGAGGCCAAAAGCTAGACAGAAGAGATGGGTTTTTAGATTTGCCTTAAATGTTTTAAATGAGAGTTCCAAGCGGAGGTCTGTG
Organism: Ichthyophis bannanicus; assembly: GCA_033557465.1. NCBI lineage: Eukaryota > Metazoa > Chordata > Amphibia > Gymnophiona > Ichthyophiidae > Ichthyophis > Ichthyophis bannanicus. The sequence continues at coordinate 250,599,617 of CM066042.1, read as the reverse complement.
GGGAGCGAGTTCCATAGGCAGGGACCAAAGAAGTAAAAGGCAGAGGAACAGGTGGTTTCTAGGTGGGCCTGGGATGGGGAGGGTAAGGTTCTGCGGTTCATGTGGATGGTGCAGAGGGAACGGTAGGGAGTGTGGAGGTGGATCAGGTCGGCAAGGTAAAGGGGAGTGCCAGTATGAATAGACCTGTGAACAAAAAGAAGAAATTTATACTGAATACGGAAGGGAATCGGAAGCCAGTGCAGGCGAATGAAGAGAGGGGTGATATGGTTGAAACGGGAAGAGCAAGTGAGGATACGGGCAGCAGTGTTGTGGACTCATTGCAGACGTTGAAGTTGGGATTGGGGGAGACCAGCTAAGGAGACGTTACAATAATCGAGGCGGGAGACAACTAGGGAGATGAGGAGGGTGGACATAGTGGAGAAAGAGAGGAAAGGGCGTACAGATCGGAGTTGTCTTAGGGTGAGAAAGCAGCGCTGAACTACAGATGAGATATGTGCTTTGAACGATAGGGAGAAGTCGAGGATCACACCAAGGTAGCGTAGAGAGGTGACGATGGAGACTGGAACGGAAGAGAGCAGTGGAATGAGGGAAGGGGCAGGGCTACCGGCAGTGAACCAGATGGCTGAGGTTTTGGAGAGATTGATATGCAAGAAGTTGGAGGAAAGCCAGGATGCTACTGAGGAGAGACAATTGTTGAAGGGGATAATATCGGGGGAGACAGAGTTAGTGTGATAAAGAAGAAAGATATCGTCAGCGTAATAATATGAGGAGACACCGTGTTGTTGGACTAAAAGTGCGAGAGGAGCCAAAAAGACATTAAAGAGGAGGGGAGCAAGGACAGAGCCCTGGGGGACACCGCAGGGAAGGGGAGTGGAGGGTGAAGAGAGAGAACCAGTGGAAACTGAAAAGGAATGGCCAGAGAGGAAGGAGTGAAACCAATGAAGAACTGTGCCGATGATGCCGGCATCTTGGAGGCGTGAAAGGAGAGTGCGATGATCAACGAGGTCGAATGCGGCAGAGAGATCCAGAGAGACAGCGAGAGTGACAAGGCCATGATCGTGAGCGATGTGTAGTTCGTTTAGAAGAGAAAGAAGAACAGGCTCTGTGCTGTGACCGGGGCAGAAACCTGATTGTCGAGGGTGAAGGGTGAGAGAAACTTCAAGGTGTGATGACAATTGAGTGAAAACAAGCTTTTCTAAAAGCTTGGAGAGGAAAGGGAGATTAGAAATGGGGCGCCAGCTAGAGGTGGAAGAGTGATCTAGTGAACCCTTTTTTCAGAATGGGGCGAATGATAGAGTGGTTTCCAGGGAGAGGGGAAGACACCTGTGGAGAAACTAGAATTAAAGATAGAGAGAATGTGAGGGAAGAGAGCTAGAGAGGGATCTAAGAGCCAGTGGGAGGGAATGGGGTCAGAAGAACAGAAGGTTTTCCAAACGGAGTTAAAGGTCTTGGAGAGGGCGGAGGCAGAGATGGGTTCAAAGGAGGACCATTGGTGAGAGAGGGAGGGGGAAGAGGAAGAAAGAATATGATCTGAGATTAGTGGGGGAGGAGAAAGTGGGGGAGGGCAGCAAGGGAATGAGAGGCAGAGGGAGAGGACTTTAGAGGAGAAGTAGGTTGCCAGGGAGGCAGGCTCAGGAGTGACTGGGGGGAGGGAGGGAGTAGAGAAAGAGTGAGGGGCAGATAGGGAGCGAAGGGCAGAGTACAATTGGCGGAAGGAGTTGGCGGAAGTGGAAATAAGGGAGGAAAAATAATCCTTTTTGGCAGTGTGAAGCGAGAGATGGTAATGACTGTGACAGATATGGAAGCGGTCCAGAAGAAGGGGAGAGGGATGTTTGCGCCAGAGTCTTTCAGCATGACAGAGATGCGAAGAAGGAAGAGACCGGGGTGGAACCAGGGATGGCGATGAGGGTGATGGGGAGATGGGCGTGGCTGGAGAGGGGCTAGGTTATCGAGAGCGGTTGAAAGGACTGAGTTCCAGGTGTCAACCTGGGTATTTACAGGAAGGTGATGAAAGTCAGGGGGAAGAAGGGTATCGGAGGAAGGGAATTGGAGAAGAGTGTCAGCAGTGATGCGACGAGAAAGCCGTGGGGGTGCAGAACTGGGTTGGGAGTCAGGAAGGGAGGAAGAGAGAGGAAGCGAAAGGGAGGAGAAGAGGCAGAAGTGATCGGTCCAAGGGAGGGGTAGGGATGAGGGGGAAGAGAGAATGAGAGAGGAGGCCTTGGAAAGGATGAGAAGGTCGAGAGTATGTCCGGCTATGTGGGTAGGAAAAGGGACAAATTGAGAGAGGGAGAGATCGGACAAGAGGGAAAGGAACGCATGGTCTCGGGATGAAGGAGGAGAGTTAACATGGACATTGAAATCTCCGAGAATTAAGAGCTGGGAATAGAGAAGTGAAGCCTCGGAGATGGTAGAAAGAAGACAGTCCCAGACGGGGGGTGATATAGAAGGAGGGACATAGGTGAGGAGGAAGTGGAATGGAGGGGAGGTTGCGAGGCGGATAAGTAGAGATTCAGGGTAGTGGAGGGTGGAAGAAGTTTGTTCTTGAAGGGGGAGGGAGGAGCGGTAGAGGACAGCAAGGCCTCCACCACTCCTACCCCAACGGGGGGCCGATAGAGCTGAAAAACCTGGGAGTAAGCAGCGATTGAGAAGGGGTTCCTCACCGTCTTTCAGCCACAAATTATTTACCATATTTAGTCCAATCATGTTTAATGTATTTAGCAAAATTGTACCTAGTTAATTAATGTTTCATGTAAAACAGACCTGTTAATCTGTTCATTCCTTGTTCACTGTAAACCGCACCTGATCTGTGGAAGGTAGCGGTATATAAGCAACTGTTAAATAAATAAATAAATGTTGCGTTCATATATATTTCTGATCATAGATTCAACCAAATTTAAGGACTGGGGGAAGGAAAGAAATCAAGTCACCAGTCAGCGCTTCAGAAATGAGCCTCTGACACCATAAACATTCAACAGCTCATCCTTGACTATTCCTCCTTGAGGTGGAGATGTAGCTTAACAGAGCAGCAGACTGAGCACCACTGCTGATCCTTGTGATCTTGGATAAACCACTTAACCCTCCATTGCCTCAGGTACAAGTTTAGATCATAAGCCCTTTGAGGAAAAGGAAGTACCTGAATGTAAATGGTCTTCAGCTACTACTGGTGTGAGCTAAATCCAAAAGATATAAAACTTTTTTGGGGGGCGGAGAACATTTTGAAACATAAAGAAGCTTTTTAATTTCCTTTAATCGGAAGGCCATTTCTTGAAAGAGCAGACCTTCAAAACTGTGATTGGTTTTATTTTTCTTTACCAACTTTGGAGACCGTCCCTTCAAATGCAGTTGTGTGTGTTGGAATTCTATGCAGGTGTTTTCTGGAAGCTGTGCTATGTTCTCCCTAGATTGCAAGTAGCACTGTATTCGGAGAATAGGTATTGCCCAGATCGCTCGCTCACTGCATGCACAATCCTGACTTTGCATTTCCCAGTGCTTCAGGGACTTTATAACACGCATCCTTAAGCACTCATTGCCTTCCTCCTGCTTGGCTGCTTGGTCGGTTTTGTTCTCACAAAGTGCAACCAGCTTTTGTCTTTACAGAGAAAGCTCGGTTAGAGTAAACCTCTATGCTTGAGAAGTACTTGACTGAACAAACAGGGGTTAGGTGAACACTTTGGCTTGAATGAGGGAATCTAATTTTACTGTTAACAGAAGGATTAAGCTCCTGCCCTGCATGTCCTGGGAGTCTCTGAAATCACTTAGACCTGGTTACTGTACAGTCAGAGGAGTTCTGTTTGTTTTTTTTAAACAGGATGCTACACCTGTCTGGTTTGGTCAGGGTCCATATACTTATTAGAGTGAGTTTTATAAGTAACTTGAGCAGGTAGAAGAGGGTTTTACTGACTCACGTAGCTGCCTGTAAAATCATCTGTGAATATACTGTACGTGTAGGCCTTTGGAAAACGTAGGGGGCATATTCAAAGCGATTAACGCAGCCAGCGGGCCTGTTAACCGTGTTAATCGCACTGAGTGGATTATTCAGTGGCACATAGTCAGTTTATCCCCCTCAAACTCCGCTAAATGCCCTGATACTAAACACTCAGCATCGGGACATTCTGGGGGCCTGCTAACTGTGTTAATTGCTTTGAATATGGCCCCTCTCCTAAGTTTGCCAAAGGCTGTCCTAACTTTAGCAGTTTTAGCTGACAAGGCTGAAGCTAAATATTGCTGCTGACCAGTTGCCTGCAGCACTATCCGGCCAACCCAGCATTGAATATCTGGGTCTCAATTAGCGTGGCGATGGCCAGCCGCTTCAACAGCATTGGCCGTCACCACTATCGGCCATGTGATGCCTACTTTGATGCAAAATAAGGGTAATTTATAAATTTATAACTTTAAGTTTGATTCATACATAAAAAGCATAGTTATAAACAGAGGGGAGAAATCTAGAAGAAAGGTGAAAAGATCGTAAAATAGCAACAAATACTGGGGAGGGACCAAAAGAAGGGAAGTGGGGGCACATTGTTGCCTATGCCCTCATCGAAAATGAGTTGGAGACTCATAGGCTGGTTGGAAGTAATGAGCCTTTAAGCCTTTTTGACATTTTCTAAAGGAGGTTTCTTCCCTAAGGTATAAGGGGAGGGGAGGGAGGGAGGGACAGACAGTAGAAAGTCGATGATCGGGTAGACTCACTCAAGGCAAGCGTCCCAGATTTAGATTGCAAGAATGCATGCAAACTGAGGCATATTAGTCATTTAAACACCTAAATGACCACTTGCCTGCGTAAACAAGCGTGCTTGCGCTGCACCCCATTCTCTAAAACCTGTATGTACACCTGATGATGCATACTTTCACTGTAGGTGTGCACAGGAGCAAAGTGTTGGTAGATCATGGGTGGGGAGCAAACGTACTTGCGATCTTTAGAAATCTAGGTGCGGGTATTTACACCGGCTCTAGGGCTGGCATATATGATTGCGCCACAAAGTGTGTTTTCAACCACTTACGTTAGTATGTTATAAAGAAAAATAGCGAAAACAGAGATTGGTGGGAGTGGGCGACAGGAAGAGGGAGACCTATATGGGGTGTTAGGGGGGCAGCAAGAATGAGACTTACATGGAGCATGGAGAGGGAGAAAAACATTGGATGGTGGAGAGGGACAAGAGAGACCTAGATCATACAGACTGAGGGTTCAGAGAGAAAAAGACTACATGGGGGGTGGTGGGAAAAGGGAGATATCTAAATGTGGTGAAAGGGCAAAGACTGCACATGGGATGGAGGAATAAGGTTACCGGGTAGCTCCAGGTCATCAGGGAGAGGCTGCATCATCAGTCTTAGTTTTACTTCCAAGACTGGTTCAATCTTGCCCCGATGGTCTAAAGCCACCTGGTCATCCTATGATGGGGAGGGGCAGGAAAAGTGAAGTCCTACCTAAGATGGAGAGACTAGGATATGGAGAGGAAAAAGAAACTTGGGATGGGGCACAAGGTATGAGAGAGTACCCAAGATGGTGGAAAAAAGTGACCAGAGCCAGGGGCGAGGAGATTGAACTGTTGAAGGAATGACAAGCAGAAGAAAGCAGGGAAGATGGAGAGTCCAGAGAGTAGAAATGGGAGATTAGTGAATGGAATAGATATAGAAGACTGGGAAAGGAGTGAATGGAGAATAGAAGAACTGGGGGAGGAGATAAGAGGGAGAAGACAAGATAGATCAGATCAAAGTCAGGTGGAGATGTAGGACAGGAAATGAAGCAAAACAGGAGAATACTCTTATATAGCTTTGGATTGTTGACTGGCCTCTAAAATATCTTGAGAAATTAGATTACAAACAAGAAAACTTCTCCATGTCTACAAGATAGTTTATAAGAATCTGTGTATGCCGAAAGTGTACATCCCTAGAGTTGAAGAAGGAATAGGCCTCATGGAAATTAATTGTACATATAAGTGACCATCATAGGCTTCCAGACTTTAACAGCATCAAGAGATCCAAATGCACGAAAAGTGTTGCAGTATGAAAATAATTCTGAACAATAAAGTCGTCAGTGAAACAATGTATGCCAAGCTACAACACACATAAGCTGTGTAACTGAACTCTAACACCAGAAATGAATGTCGGGACCTATGGACCAGAGCGGAGGGAGAAAAGCTCTCCACTCGAGTGTCCGAAGAACCCTTTTGTTTAAATAAAGTAGTATGTGAACACTTATCTCCTAAGGTGAAGGTAGTGTAGAAACACTTCTCAGTCCATGGCGAAAAACCACACTTCCTGATAAACGCTGGATTGAATAATGCACGACATGCATGTTTCAGGACCCCGAAGGGACCCTGCTTCAAGTGTACTCCCGTTGTATTCTAGAAGTGATCGCCTTATTGTTCACAATTGCTTACTTGAATCATTGAGTCATTACATGGAAGTGTTTTTTGATCATGCAGTATGAAAATAAACAGCCAGAGTCTGTATCCACCGGGACAGGCATTCCGACAAATAAGAAGGAATGGATAAGAATCCACAGGGAAGGAAGTAACAATATTTGCAAAACAAGAGAAACTTCTGTATAAAGAATTAGATCAGCAAATGAGGAACAAGAAGTGGCAAATGGATAAATACAGTGGGAAATAAAAAGCATTACTCCAGGAGCCATTTGTTGATCAAACAAGGAGAGGTGAAATAAGGATGAGAGATTGATAGTTGCAGCCTAGGACAGTGGATTACGGACAAGATAGAAACATGACGGCCGAAAAAGACCACACGGACTATCTAGTCTGCCCTTCCATATCAACTACAAACAAACAGTTTCCTTTTTACCTTTAGAGATCCTCTATGTCTGTCCAATGCTTGTTTGCATTCAGATACTGTCCTCGTCTCCATCTCCTGCTTTGGGAGGCTTTTCCACGCATCTACCACTCTGTCCATAAAGAAATATTTCCGCATATTACTCCCGAGTCTATCCCCTTTCACTCTCATCCTATGTCCCCTTGTAGCAGAGCTTACCCTCATTTGAAAGAGACCCTCCTGTGCATTTATGCCACGGGGGTATTTAAATGCTCTATTATATCTCCCCTATCCCGCCTTTCCTTTAAAGTATACATATTAAGATCTTTAAGTCTGTCCTTATATACTTCATAACGAAGACCGCTAACCATTTTAGTAGCCACCATCTGCACCGACTCCATCCTGTTCACATCCTTTTGAAGGTGCGATCTCCAGAATTGCACATTATACTCTAAATGAGGTCGCACCAGAGATTTATACAGAGGCACTATCACCTCTTTTTTTCTGCTGGCCAATCCTCTCCCTGTGCACCCAAGCATCCTTCTGGCTTTTGCAGTCGCCTTTTCTACCTGTTTAGCTACTTTAAGATCGTCAGCCACAATTACGCCTAGGTCACGCTCTTCATTTGTTTGTCCAGCAGTGGGGGCAGTTGGCGGGGTGGTGGGATACTTTCAAGGCTATATTGAGGGTGAGGCAGTTGCAGGAAGGTAGTTTTTGAGGGTTGGACAGTTTGCAGAGTGATTAGGTAGTTATAGAGTGCATTTTTGGGGGTTAGGCAGTTTGGTGGGAGAGTTGTGGAGCAGTAGGTTTTGGGGGTGGGGCAGTTATTTTGGGATGGTGAGTCAGTTCTGGGAGGGGAGTAGATTTGGGGGTGGAGGCAGTTCACAGAGTGTCAGGTCAGTTGCTGAGGGTAGTTTTTTGTGGTTGAGCAGTTGCGGGGGCTAGCTTTTAGGGTAGGGGCAGTTTGCAGGGTCATGGTGGAGTGCAGGCATTTTGGGGGTAGAAGGCAATTGCAGGAGGTAGTTTTTGGGTCTGGAGGCGGTTTGGGGAGACTTGAGAAGAGGAGCGAGGTAGTTTGAAAAGAGAAATCCTGTAACTCCTGTAGAAATTCATTGAGCCATGTTTTTTGGGAGGGGGCTTATTTCTCTAGAACCTCCAGTCCGATCTTGCCTTTCTTTGAACTTGATGTGTCTTTTTACTGGTATTTCCCCAATGCCAAATCTGCTCCCAGACAGACAGCTGTTCCTTGACCCATTTTGTACAATTCTTTCAAACTTCTGTTGGGTTGAAAAGAATAACAAAAGATCACAACCAATACAATTCATAAATATAAAATGCCCAGACAGCAAACGTAGAAAACATTTTACTGCAATTTACTGATTGGACTATGTTAGCTCTGGGAATGTGCATCTGCGATGTTTTTATTTTGCACAGCAGAGGCGGCCCTTTTTTTAGTGTATGCAGAGGCGGCCCTTTTTTTAGTGTACGCAGAGGAGGCCCTCTTTTTAGTGTACACAGAGGCGGCCCTTTTTTTAGTGTACACAGAGGAGGCCCTTTTTTTAGTGTACACAGAGGCGGCCCTCTTTTTAGTGTACGCAGAGGCGGCCCTTTTTTTAGTGTACACAGAGGAGGCCCTCTTTTTAGTGTACGCAGAGGCGGCCCTTTTTTTAGTGTACACAGAGGCGGCCCTCTTTTTAGTGTACGCAGAGGCGGCCCTCTTTTTAGTGTACGCAGAGGCGGCCCTTTTTTTAGTGTACGCAGAGGCGGCCCTCTTTTTAGTGTACGCAGAGGCGGCCCTCTTTTTAGTGTACGCAGAGGCGGCCCTTTTTTTAGTGTACGCAGAGGCTAGCTTTTGGGATTTCCTTTTCTAATTTGTGATTCCTCATTTATTTGGTGATAGAGCTACTGAATGGCACTAAACGTCTGGGATAAACTGATCCAGCGTTGGGTTTACTGGCTCCCCTTCCGTTTCTGTAGCCGTTTCAAACTTCTTCTTCTAACCTATAGATGCATTCACTCTACTGCCCCTCACTACCTTTCCTCTATTCTCTCTCCCTACACCCCTCCTCGTGAACTCTACTCCTCCTCTGGCTTCCTTCTTTCTTTGCCCTTTTCTTCTCCTGCAAACTCCAGACTTCGATCCTTTCACTTTGCTGCTCCTTATGCCTTGAACAAGCTTTCTCTATCCTTACGTCAAGTCTCATCTCTCTCCCTCTTCAAATCCATGCTAAAGGCCTACTTCTTTGAAGCCGCTTTTGGATCCCAGTTTGTTCCCCTTGTGTCTCCTCTCCCTATTGAGCCCTTATTTCTCTTGTGTTGTACCGTCTGTCTTAACCAGATTGTAAGCTCTTCAAGCAGGGACTGTCTTCTTACGTGTTTGTACAGCGCTGCGTACGCCTTGTGCCACTTTATAAATGATTAATAATTGTGTGTGCTGTAGGGTCAATGCTGACCCAGCAGCCCCTGGGGTTTTGAGATAAGGTGTGGCAGATGTAGATTGCCAGGCCTTTCTTCTGAGCCAATGGAGGGTAAAGTGACTTGCCCAAGGCCACAAGGAGTGCCAGTGGGAATCGAACTCTGGTCTCTTGGTCACTAGGCTACACCTCTGCTCCACTTACTGCATTAACGAGGTAGTTTCATTAGGATCCGTGTAACGTTACACACCATCTGTGCATGTCAGTTATATATTTTCAATGACTTATGCATGCATATGGACATTTAACGTACATAGTTTAGGTGGCGGCCACTATAAATATGTGCATCAGGCTCATACGTTTGGAGGGGGCACGGCCAGGGATGGAGTGTAGGCAAAGCACAAATTGACATGCTTAAGTAATAAAATCCAAGTGCTCTCTACAAATTTAGACGCAGGCATTTACACCAAGTCTAGGGCTCAAGCCTAGGGTCCTTTGCACCTTTCTTACTAAATAGGTATAATTTGCATGCGCAAAACTAGGCAGCCCTTATAAAGTTATTCTCTAAGTGCAATAGCGGAATCAGAACTACCAGTTACTCATGCAGTGTTAAATCAACCTCTTCTGAAACGCTTCAGTCAATTGGCAACTCTGTTTAGCGAGTGTGTGTCTTTCAGAAGTGAGGTATTTTACGTGACTCTTGCCTCTTTAGCAATCTGACCTGTTCTGCTTTCCCAATAGGTGGTGAATGGGTTTAAGGTCTCATATAACAGGATTTTTGGTGTTTGAGTCCTGGGAGTTAGTGCTGTTTGATAGGGCAAGTTTGCTGAATAAAGTTTGGAATAAATGTTTTTAGTTGTGTTTTGTGTTGCCTCCAAAGTGCCTGGTAATGGAGAGTTTGTGTTATCATTACTGAGGTGAGTCTAGAATTTGTATAATTATGAGCACGATTCAGTAAGGGGCATGTCTGGGCCATCTGGACATCCCAGAACAGGATGGGCTCTGATTGTACCCAATTCTGCACTACAGGAGCTAGACATTCTCGCAGTTGCAGGATCAGGCACCGAGATGGCCTAGCATGCCCCTGAATCCCCCGCGGGGGACATCCTCCCTGCAAGCATGGCCAGCCCGCCCTATGCTCTTGCTGGTATGTCGGTGCCGCACTGTGGCATTCCATTGCCATGGCACCGGGATGCCCAGCAGGAGCACTGAAAGCCTGTCGCAGTGCTGACTTCCGTTTCCCCGCTGCCCAACCTTTGGTTGGGGCAGCCAGGGCCAGGATCGAGCGGCGGGGACTCACCTGCCTCTCTGCTGCCATGTGGTGGGGTTGTGTGGGCCATCCGCTGCTGCACCCGGGGCTTATACCACCTCCATGGTGGTATAAACCCCATGTCCAGACTGCAGCCGGTGGACGTACAGGGCCGTGACCTGAATCGGCCCTGTACGTCCAGGTGCTAAAGCCAGCCTGCACTCTGCCCTCTCTGCCTCCTCCCACCCCATCCGTCTCTCCCCGCACTGCGACTCTGTGCATGAGGGGAGATAGTGAGGCAGTATTTGGTCCACATGAATAGTGGGGCTGCATGCCCTGCTGGGACCTACAACCATGCTATTCGCGACTTGGAATCGGGCCCTATATGCACTGAATGTCTCCTGTGAAGGTATAATTGTTTATACCAGAACTGCCATTAGTAGGTAGGTGCAACAGGGAGTGGAAAGCTGCAAGGCTGAAGGTTTGCCTAGGTCCCTATTATCCTTACATTGTCCTCAAGACGGCCAACCTTTAGGCTACCAAAGAGCTATAGCTGTCTGGGGAAGAGCAGTGGTGGCCCAACCACTAGGCAAACCTGGTGTTTGCAAAGGGCAGCAGGGCAACAAAGAGCAGCTGCAATCAAAGCAAGGTAACGGGTCCCGGCAACCACAGAGAGTCATCACTGTGTACTTTTACCTACAGGAAGATTGGACTATCTACATACTGCCCATTTACCCTTGTAAGTGGCTGTTTTGAAATCTCCCTTATTTTGTATATATTTGCAAAATAAAGTTTAATATTTAAAAGTGTGATGCCCAAACATGCATTTTTATAGGATTGTTCTGGGAGAGATGTTGTTGAGATGATTACTATTGAGTTTAATAATCAGAATCTTCGGGGAGGGGTGCAAGGCTAATATTTCACCCAGGGTACCTAATCCCCTTGCACCGTCCCTGGGAAGGGGTTCCTTCGCTGAATCACAGACCTTTCTGGGGAGAGATGGGAGGAGATCTCTTTTTAAATCTCAAACCAGGGACCTCGTTGCATCATGCCTTGTTTCCAGCAGCTCTGAATGCCGGCACTTGGTGCCGGCAGCCACTGCCAAGGGAGAGAGACACAATGGAAGGTGGCAGAAGGGAGCCGATGGCACAGGCTCTCGACTGGTCATTACAGTGTCCGGTTCCTGTAATAACCACTAGAAAGCCAGCATGTCCATTTCAAAACTGGACAATCACTCACCCTAATCATCCTGCCTTCGGAGCAGGTGTAACTTTAGGTGGAAGCTTTTGGGTAGACTGTTAAAGAAGGGCATATGTTACCTTTGTAAAATAGGCAGAACATATGCACCTATGTGCCCTTCCTGCCTAGGCGCCCCGTTATTAAATTACCCTCCACATATACCTAGTGGCGGCAGAGTGGCAGGGCATTAACACCCTGAATCACAACAAAAAGCCTTCAACTCATGGCTCAGACTTGGTCTCATCTTTGCCAAAAAAAAAAAAGGCAGAGAAATGTCGAGTTAAATCGTGTCACTGTGTGGCTGTAAAGACATTCACCAAAGCTGTGGGAAGGACAAGGCACAGTTTCAAGAAAGCGTCTGACATGTCCAGCACAGACTTTCTGAAATAACTAAGAGCACAATTTCTCAGCCTTTGGCTAAGATCCACGCACTGAGACTGAAGACCCATATTATATAGAGATGTTAGCTCTCTACTACCCAACCCCATGACAGACATGAAACGACCTGGACACCGACCAAAGCAGGGAGATTAAATGTCCCATGCAAAATAAATACATAAATAAGGCATAGCACTCATTGTATTTTATCATTGAACAGCAACTCTGCCTTGTTTTGGCTGAAAGCGTAGGCGAGAGCTGAGGACAGCCTCTTCATTCTCCTCATGACCTTTCAGCTGAGGCCTATAGAACCTGAGGGATGGACAGCTAATCCCTACTACTTTGTCCCACTGGGGACAAAGACATATTGAACCCAGACCAACCTGGGAGGACTGGACGTCCCGTAAAATAAATGTAGACGGGTGCTTCAGAGGAAATGCATGTAGGGTTCCGAGTTGTGCTGGGCCTCAGGTGGGAACTCAGTGCAAAGGAAAGATTCCTCTCTGTGGCTACTAGTGCAGGTCCTACTACTACTGCTACTGAACATTCTTATAGCGCTACAAGCTGTACGCGGCGCTGCACAGACACATGTAAAAAAGACGGTCCCTGCTCTTCAGAGCTTACAATCTAGACAAGACAGACTCACAGTAGACCGGGATACATCCAGGGGGAATGGTGAGGAAACACAAAGGCGATTGGGCGAGTCACGATCCGAAAGCAGCAGCGAAGAGGTGAGTTTTCAGCCTGGATTTGAAAAGGACCAGAGAAGGCTCCTGACGCACAGACTCAGGTAGTTAATCCTGTTAGGCAACTCCAAATAACTATACTATTAGTATTACTTACCATCTCTGTACTACCACAAAGTATATGCAGTGCGGTACAAAAACATGCAAGAGAGAGTCCCTACTCAGAGCTTACAGTCTAGCCAAGACAGAGCAGATGACGACTGGGGGCTAGGATACATCTAGAGCATAGTAAGGAAACACATAGGAGGTGAGCAGGAGACCAAAAGGATCAGGATAAACCGGTCTGACTTTATTTACAAGGCTGTAGTTAAACAGGTTGTATTCCACAAGAAAATAAACTGTTAACAACTCATCATGTATCTATAAAAAGCAGAACTCAATAGGTCCAGAAAAAAAGAGTTAGGGAATTACTCAGTTGAGAATCTGTTTTCCCCTCACAATGTGCTGTCCAGAGTCTGATTCAATCTATGATTTTCTTTGCTTTCAAGCTCTGTGTCCCATGAATACTTGAATTCAGCCACCATTTTGGCTCCATCCATCTCCACTAGAAGTCCCTCTTAGATGTCCACAACTCTATTAGTGAAAAAGCAAAGTCTCGCAATAAGAGTCATGATATCTCGCAGCTCTTATCACAAGACTTGGCTCTACAGCAGGAAAAGAGAAGATGCTTATTGTAACCCTTGCAATCTACTTTCCTGTATCTAGGTATAACTACTAGATTCTGAATTATCTTTCTTCCCGCAGTTAGCATAAGTCATCAAGACATCATTTTTCACTCTTCGACATTTTAGAGCTATTCAACCATTTTTGGATCAGTCAACACAAACTTCAGTTTTGCTCCACACAATAGTCTCCCATTTGGTCTTCTGTGTGGAGATTGGCCATTTTGTTCTCATGTGAACCGCTTAGACATGTAGATTTAGTAGTATAAAAGATTGCTAAATAAATAAATATTGTATATATGGGGCTTACCCGGTACCAGTTCAAGCGCTGACAGACAGTACAAAATACGGTTATATTCATTCTGTTCAAGATTCTGACACATATTCATGAAGCCATTCATGATGCAGCCCCTGGATACCTCTCTCTTTCTTAATCACACTTTACGTCTCAGCCTGGGCTTTTCGTTCTCTACATGTATATTCCATCTCCATCTACACTCAAATAGGAAATCACTCAAAAATCCGCTTTCTTTGTCTCGGCTTCCTCTCTGTGTCGCACAGTCTACCCACTCCCTTATGGGTAGGACCAAATTTTAAAAAGCACCAAAGACCTATCTATAAGTCCTGGCCTTATTCCACGTTGTCATTGGTATAATGTAGGCATCTGTGGGAAACACTCAGAACGTACATGAGCCTTTCCTGAATACGTTTTCTATGTCTCCAATGCTTGCCACGTCCCCATTCTGTCCACGTTCTGAGATTTCTGTGCTAGCGCTGTGTACGTGCAGGGCCGCATGGTTTTGAAATACAGTTCTAGACGTTTTAATGAGAAAAACATCTATCCTGTATATCAAACTGGCTTATTCATGTTCTGGAATGACCTCCATAGTGTTTTATTGTAAACCGCATTGCTTGCATGCGGATACTGCAGTATAGCAAATAAAGGCAAACAAACATGTCTCATACCGACTGCTTCCACTAGGGGGCAGGAGGATATGGAGAAGAAGGGGAGATGACAGACGGGCCGCCAGGCAATAAAAGGTGCCAGTAATGTGTGCCAACACATACCGTCTCAAAAACCCCCCAAAAGCCCTGGTTACAGTAATCTAAATAAGGTATAATCAGGGACAACACCGTTCTTCTAAACATATCCTACAATAAATACGAGCGTAACCTGCAGATTGTACGCATTCTAAAAGAGGCGACATGAACCACTGTATTTATTTGTACCTGAAAAGACCTTTTGAAAATCAGTCATCCACGTTCCCTCTTCCTTGTAGTAGGCCCATCTTTAGTTCCTTCAGTCTATGAATGGTTTAGAGTACAGGACATACACCCGTTGGGTTGCCCTCCTATGTCAGTGTTCTTTCCAGATATGGTCTCCAGTGCTCCACACGAAAAACCTTCTCATATGACTTGCTGCTAGCTGCCCACCTTAATTGCAAATACCTCTGGTACAAAAAGGAAGGAGCAGCTCATTGCTCTCAGGAGTGAATCTGCAACGTTCCAGCTATTGTAAAAGCAGAAGCGTTAAATCGAGCTCCTGATATTATTATATTTTAGAGGTTTTTTTTCTAGTTGACCTAACATTCTTGGTTATGAGTTGAAGATGGCGTGTCCAGTCAGATGAAAGCATCTGTTTTGTACGCACTAGTGCATCTTCTGCGTGTTTGCTTGCAAAAGAAGCTTCTTATGACCACCGCAGGGGGAAGATTACTGGTGGTCACTTCCGTGCATGCAGTAATACATGGGATAAGATGGCAGAAGCTAGCATTGAATGGTCAGCTCCTAGAATAACCGGCCAGGATTAGGATTTAAGTAATTTATTTATGTGACTTTTATACCACCATTTTGAGTAATCATAGTGGTTTACATTATTTACAACTGAGATACTATTTGTTTAAAATGTTTAATGTAACAGGTGCAGATAACTATCATAGATATGTACATGATTCTCAATCTTTTGTCAACTTATTTACAATTCTTATAAATAAAAGATGTCCTTGGTTGTTCATATTTGGATAGTTTCATGGATATAATTTCTAAGTAGGTTATTGTTGAGTATGGCGAGGATAGATGTGGGTTGTAATGCTTTAATGTATGATGTGCCAAGGACTGTAGATTATGTCGGATCACTTTTTAAGGTTTCTTCGTTGTGTCCAAAGTGCTCTATGAATAGAAATGTTTTGAGTTGTGTGCGGAACGTGGACAGGTCTGTTATGGATCTAAGTCTCTCTGGCAGTGACTTCCATAGTGTTGGAGTTAAGTATGTGAAAGCTCAGTTACTGGTGTGTTGCTTTGTCTTGCAGTAATCAGTTGATATGGGTTTTGAAACTAAAGAGTTTGTCGATTGTAACACCTAGATATTTCACTTCTTTAATTTCAAGAGTGGCTTAATTGACATCTATGGTGATGGGTGGCATGAAGTTTGGGTTTCTGGTAATGATAAGTACCTCCATTTTTTTAATAGTTTATGTTTAGTCCATGGGTTTTGAGCCAAATAGATATTTCATTGATCTAATGGGCTCCAGTATAGGTCCAGTTATGCTGAAAGGCATATATAGCATTATAAAAAAATTAAATGAGAGACCTCACTCAATCTAACCAAACTGCAAAGCACTTTAAACACAACCCGCAAGTGAAAGCCTCAGAATTAACTCACTAAACAGAACACGTTTAGGAGTTAAAATAACATCAATGGCTCTCACTCGCTAACAACAACCATCCAAAATACATGAAATACAAACATTTTCCATACAATTCCATTTGACATAAACTTGCAAAATATCAACAAATATCAATAAGTACAAAAATCATGTATCAGGATGGAATGTGAATGCCCCAACGCCTTTTCTAGACATCTCATGTGAGCGTTTCGCTACCGCTGTTTCAAGGGGGTCCAACACTACAAAATAAAAAATAAAAAACAGGGCTTAGTCCAATGCCGCATCCCAATAAAACAACTCCATACACATACTGCAACAAGATCCCAACACTTACCAAAAATCACATCGACTACAAGCAAAACCACTTCATATTAGTCAGAACTGACTTCCAAGTCTTGATCACCCGCCATGCCTCCAGTCAATATCCGCCCGCATACCACTTCCGGACCCATTATATACATATCCCACACACGTAACCTAGCTACTCACTAGCAGGACAGCCAATCACCTACTGAGGGAGAAAGCCCTACACAAACTGCAACATTAATAGGAACAACCACCTTGTACAAACCTACCCTAATTAAAACGAACTGATTAAATGCAAGCTCCCCATTCAATGCAAGAGTTTAATCCATTGTTGGTCTATTCTGACCTGCTGTGTTCTGTCTGTTAGATATGAGTCAAGAAGTTCTTCAGTGAAGGCTTCTTTTTCGAAATGGTAAAATTTTGGGTATTGTTTTGTTGATGGGAGGGAGAGACAGAAGATTAGGGAAAATGATAATCAGTTCTGAAAAAAACACACTTATCTATTTTGCCCCTTTATGCTCAATGTAATACTTGGGAAATGTGGAGGAGATGGAGCTTTCGGTAGAATAGATAATATGTCGGAATACCAGCTACACAGTTAGAGAGCTTGACTCACAAAACAATATTCTGCCCTGTTTATGACCAAGGATAATCCTCTTTTTCCCCATCTCCTCTACTCTCTCCCACTCCCTCTCTCCCATATTTTGTTCTCATTCTTTTCCCATCCATCTTCTTCCTCTCTTTCTTCATCTTTCCTCCTATCCCATTTCTAAGTCTCTGACCCTCTTTTTTCCATCTGTTTGTTTTCCCCCTTTGTCTTCATCTACCATCTCTCCCTTTTCCTAATTATTGCTTGTCATCTTTCTCCTCCCCCTCAATTTTGGCTCATCACTACCTCTTATCCCTTTCCTTCTCTCTCACTCTTTCCCCATCTCTTCCCGCTCGCCCCATGTTTCTCTCTCCCTTCTTTTTCTGCCCACTTCTATCTCTCAGATGTGCTGATGTTTGAGACAGAAGACTTAGTGCTGAGGAAGAATGAGAAGAACTTCATCTTGTGCCTGCTGGAGTTGGCCCGCCGTGCCTCCCGCTTTGGGATGAGTGCCCCTATCCTCATTCAGATGGAAGAGGAGATTGAAGAGGAGATCCGGGAGGAGATGGACCTGCCCCCTCCAGAGACCCCAATCCATAAAGCCTCCAAGCCCCAGAGGAAGCTCTGTGACTTCAAAAACCTGGACCAGATGGTGAGTCCTTCAGAAGCCCAGAGTCCTGCAACACTAGCCACTGCTAAAGGTAACAGTGCTGCCCACAGTCTGACCATATATACATCTTATCAGACAAATGTTGCAAGTCTAACGATTGCAGGGTTGTGAATTCTATAGTGCCTGTCATCCAAACAGGACCATAAAGTGATTTACATAGTAACATAGCAATGGTAAGGGCAATATTCAGTGGGTCAATATCCAGTTAAACACAATGGAATTGAATATTACACATTAAATTTAACTGGATATCTTTGATTAACTTACACTTGCAATGTACATAGGCTGACTTAACTGGATAAGTTTCCAGACAGCACTTTAGGCATGTCTTCAACATGCCCCTTACCCCACCTAAAGTTATCTAGTTAAAATGTAACCAGTTAACAAGTAATCTGATCTGAATTTACATAGTGAGAAGCCTAGGGGGAGGGGGTCATATTCAAGATGCTTCAGCTGATTAGCAGACTGAATACCCCACAGATTGCTGAAAAAACACCGTGTTAAAAACAGGGCGGTCTGTGGGAGGGGCTAAAGTGCGACAGCCGCTCTATGATTAGCAGCGATAGCTGCTAACCGGATAGCTTAAGTGATTTACATGAGGATTGCTGAATGGCTGTACTGACTTTAACCGCTTTGTGCTATCAGGTTAGTGGCTGAATATCACCGCTAACTGGACCACACCATCGGTGGCTGGTCAACCCAGATATTCTGTGGCGGAACCAGATATCTTAAAGCAGCACTGGCTAGGTGTTGCCACTAAATATGTCCCCCCCCCCCCAACCATGACTTATTTGGTTAACTCCCAGAGTTAACTGGATAAACCGTCTGAATGCTGACATTACAGTAAATGGTAGCAGATAAAAATTTAAAATGATATTCTGTGGCGGAACCAGATATCTTAAAGCAGCACTGGCTAGGTGTTGCCACTAAATATGTCCCCCCCCCCCCAACCATGACTTATTTGGTTAACTCCCAGAGTTAACTGGATAAACCGTCTGAATGCTGACATTACAGTAAATGGTAGCAGATAAAAATTTAAAATGGTCTATCCAGTCTGCTCAATAGAAATTCCATCCAATGTAGTTAGAAACATGCACAAAGAAAACTTGCATATCTATGATAAGGATTATCCATAATCAGTAGGGCAAATCAGACATACAACTTGATGATGTCCTTAGATGCCACTAATACAGATATCTGTCGTAGACTCTGAAAAACATACACAGACTTCCCATACAGCAGCTGCCTGCTTAGTCGTCTGTCTCCTGGGAGGACAGGTGGGTAGGTGTCTCTGATTTATCCCAATGTCTATGGAAAAATCCCAGTTACTTAGCTTTCTCCATCAACTAACAGGATGAATAAGCAAGCATAGCTGAGGGCTAGTGTATTTTCCTTTAGTTTTTGGATTCTCAGGAAACCTTTACAGGCATATTATGGGGAGGGGGGGAGGGATCATTTATTAACTGAAAAGACCTTTTAGAAGTGCTTGTCCAAATGCGCTGTATCTTTGAGACATGTCGTCTAGACAATAACGAGATGTAAACGTGTGAATGGGTGACCATGTTGCAGCTGTGCATCTTCATGGCTCTGACTCGTTGCATTTTCATTTAGTTACAATCCTGCTAGGGAGGCCATAGCCTAGTGGTTGGGGCCATAGCCTGCTAGGGAGGAGTGGCCTAGTGGTTGGGGCAAGGTACCACAGGCCGGAAGATCGGTGGTTCAAATCCCACTAGAGGACAGCAACCTTGGGCCGGAAGGACTGGGGTTTCTAGTCCCACAGGTGCTCCTTGTGGTCTTGGGCAAGCCACTTAACCCTCCACTGCCCATGTTCCCTGTAAGTATTAGTGTATGTGTCTCATATCCCCTCGTGTTAAATGTATCCCCCAATTGTGTTGTGACCACTTTGATTGAAGGATAAGGTGGTATACAAAAGTGTCTAAATAAATAAATAAAATAAATAGCCGTGGGATATAGTCTGCTAACCAGTTTGAGAACGTTCTTTTAGCTACTGCACCTCCTAATCTGTTGGGATCAAAAAATGAAGGACTGAATGGACCAATGCTATGACAACCTTTTCTTACAGTCAGCCACCACTTTTTTTTTTATAGTTATGTACACAGAAAAAGCTTTCACTTCATTCACCATTTTCAGTCATTTTATTCGTTTCCTTTTCCAAGGTATTTTATTTGTTTCATTCTGTCATTTGTTTTGTTTAAATTAAAGTCAATGGAGGAAGCTATTCTAACTATTTTTTTGACTCAGACATCGGGGTTTTTCTTCTAAGTTTTGTACCTAATAAACTTAAGAGATTTTATCTTAGTTTAATTATCCCTACTCCATTATAAATTTTAAATAACAACTCAGCAACACTAAAATGCAGACAGCACTCCAGCAGTGAAATGGGGGGCTATTCAGTCTTTTGCACTCAGTGCCACATATATGATTATCTCCCAGTTAGTGAGAGGTTACATGTGTGCTTACAGTACAAAGAGCTCCTGGTTCTCAGAGAACAAGTACAGTCTCTAGAGGCTAGATTAGCAGACTTGGAAGAGCTGAGGTAGATAGATATATACAAGAGACTGTCAGGAACATAGTAGAGACTTCCCACCTGCAGTCTGACAACCTCTGTGCTGCCTTGGGGAAGAAAGGTCACTTAGAAGGAGAACATTATGTTGATATGGCAGGAAATTATCCTGTAGCTAAGGCCTGTCCTCTGGGTGATGCAGTATCCTGTCACACTGAGAATGTGTCTCTAGGGGCATATGCCCAGGAGGGAAGGGTTAGGATAGCTGTTGTTGTTGGGTGATTCAGTCATTAAGGGCATGATATTCTATTGGCACAGGGAAAGCAGGATACACCACACCATAAGATGAAACAGAGAGCTTTATTAGGTATCCACGAGGTTGCCCTACACATGTTTTGGCCCAAGCCTTCTTCAGGGGATACTGATCTCTCCACAAGGATACTGGACTGTGAAAAATTTGTAAAATCTCGAACAAGAAAACTACAATGGGAGACTCTTAAGGAGGGGTTAGGGTAGCTTTTTATTTTTTTGTATTAATTTTGGGGTAAGTCCTTCTTTTGGGATAAGTCCCCCTCACTTGGTTTGCAGCTTGTCATGCTGTGAGGGCTTGTGTGCATCAATGATGCTAAGGGCTAAGCTATCGGTAGCTTAACTACTGGCAGGGTCTTCCAAGATGGACAGATCTCAGCTGAGGTTCCAGACCAAGACAAACCACCCATCTGGGCAGCAGCAGAATGGGACGATGTCGGCGGCGGAGGATCACATTTCTGTGACAACGGCAACAACACTAGAATTAAACTGTGTGGAAGAAAGGCCTGGCAATCTACTTCCTATTTCTTGCCATGAAAACCCAATAGAGAGTCACAACAAAACAAATTGCACTATAATGCTGGAAGATGAGACCCCTAGGTCAGAAGGCACTCAAATGGCTACAGGGGAGGAGCTGAAGACTTTTCAGAGTAAATCCAGCATTTATGATGTGGTTGGATCAGAGTCCTCAGGACATCTGACTGCTGATGTAGCTGCGCATGAAATGAGAGTCAGAAGCTGCAAAGATGTCTTACATATTGGGACATGGAACGTATGAAGCATGAACCAAGGGATGTTGGATGTGGTCAAGAATGAAATGGAACATGTACAACTTGTTCTGTTGGGTGTCAGCAAACTGAAATGGACTGGCATCGGGCATTTTTCATCTGATGATTACATGGTCTACTATGCTGGACATGAAAGACAAAGAAGAAATGGTGTTGCATTTATAATTAAATAGCAAATCATCTAGACCAGATAGTATACATCCAAGGATGTTGAAAGAACTGAAATATGAGATTGCAGACTTGCTATTAGTAATCTGTGAACTATCATTAAAATCATCGGTAATACCTGAAGACTGGAGGATGGCCAATGTAACACCAATTTTTAAAAAGGATTCCAGGGGCGATCCGGGGAACTACAGACCAGCGAGCCTGATGTCAGTACTGGGAAAAATGGTAGAAACCATCATAAAGAACAAAATTACTGAACATGTAGATAGTCATGGCTTAATGGGAGACAGCCAACATGGCTTTAGACAAGGAAGATCTTGTCTTACTAATCTGTTACGTTTTTTTGAAGGTGTGAATAAACAGGTGGACAAAGGTGAGTCGGTTGAAATAGTGTATCTGGACTTTCAGAAAGCCTTTGACAAAGTCCCTCAACAGAGACTTTTGTCAAAACTAAAAAGTCATGGGATAGGAGGCAGTTTACTATTGTGGATCAGGAACTGGTTAAAAGATAGAAAGCAGAGGATAGGGCTAAATGGACAATTTTCCCAATGGAAAAAGGTGGATAGTGGAGTAACCCAGGGATCTGTGCTGGGTCCACTGCTTTTTAACATATTCATAAATGACCTGGAAATGGGAATAACGAGTGAGGTTATCAAATCTGCAGATGACACAAAACTATTTAAAATTGTTAAAACCCATGAAGATTGTGAAAAATTGCAAGAGGATCTTGATAAATTGGAAGACTGGGCATCTAAATGGCAGATGAAATTTAATGTGGACAAGTTTCGCACCTAGGAAAGAACAACCCGAACTATGGTTACACGATGCAAGGATCCACATTGGGAACCACAACACAGAAAAAAGATTTAGGCGTCATCGTAGTAACATGTTAAAACCCTCCACCCAGTGTGCAGCGACAGCCAAGAGAGCAAATAGAATGCTTGGTATCATAAGAAAAGGAATGGAAAATAAAACAAAGGATATTATAATACCTCTGTATTGTTCCATGGTGCGACCGCACCTTGAATATTGTGTGCAATTCTGGTCACCGTATCTTAAAAAGGATATAGCGTTATTAGAAAAGGTACAGAGAAGAGCCACCAAAATGGTAAAGGGAATGGAAGGATATCCCTATGAAGAGAGGCTAAAAAGGTTAGGGCTTTTCAACCTGGAAAAGAGACGGCTGAGGGGAGATATGATAGAGGTCTATAAATTAATGAATGGAGTGGAACAGGTAAACATAGATCAATTACATCATCAGAATATAGAAAGACTAGGGGACATGCAATGAAGTTATAGGATAACCTATTTAAGACTAATAGAAAATATTTTTTTCACTCAACGTGTAATCAAACTCTGGAATTTGTTAACAGAGGATGTAGTAAAAGCTGTTAGTGTAGCTGGGTTTAAAAAAGGTTTGGAAAGTACCTGGAGGAAAGGTCCATAAACCATTATTAAAACGGACCACTGCCTGACCCAATACAAACATTGTGGAATCTGTGTCTTTTGGGGAAACTGCTAGGTACTTATGACTTAGATTGGCCACTGTTGGAAACAGGATACTGGGCTTGATGGAACTTGGTCTGACCTAATATGGCATATCTTATGTTCTTAAGAAGAAACTTGCATTGTATTTCATTATAGTTCTTGCAATCAGTGAACACTTAATTTCTATTCGTCTATGAGGAATGTTCATCAACACAACTATAATTCAAGTATATGCCCCAACAACAGCTACAGAAGAGGATGAAGTTGATGAGTTCAACAAACAAGTACAAGCTGAAATTGTCAGAACATGCAAACAGGATATCTTGATAGTCATGGGTGACTGGAATGCACAAGTTGGCAACAAAGAAGGTAAAGTGGTTGGAAAATATGGACTTGGCAACAGAAACTAAGCTGGAGAAAGACTGATAAAATTCTGCAAGATCAATGATCTATTCATCTCAAACACCTTTTTCCAGCAAAACAAATGGCGACAGTAAGCATAGATTCACCCAATGGATTGTACAAAAATCAAATTGACTACATCTTTGGAAGTCAACAATGGAAAAGCTCTATAACAAAGACAAAACCTGGAGCCGACTGTAGTACAGATCACCAACTACTAGTATGCAAACTCAAGCTTAAGTTGAAAAAGAGCAGGCCACTCATGAATTTAGCAAAATATGACCTTGAGAATATATCACCGGAATTTAAAGACTGCCTGCAAAATCGATTTGCTGCTTTAGATACAAATGACAGAGTTCCAGAAGAGTTATGGGATGACATCAAGAAGGTTGTGTTGGAAGAAAGTGAGAAGTCTCTACAAAAAAGGTAAAAAAGCAAAAATGGCCAAAATGGATGACTGAAGAAACTCTGAAAATTGCCCAGAAACGCAGAGAAGCTAAAGCCAAAGGAGAAAGAGAAACAATGGCAGAACACAGAGATTTCCAACGTGCAGCAAGACAAGACAAGGAGAAGTACTACAATGATGCATGCAAGGAAATAGAAGCAGAAACTATTAGCTAAAGCTACGAGAGTTAAAGAAAAAATTCCATCTTAGAATTGGAATGTTATAAGATGCTCAAGGATCCATGTTGAATGATGCTGAGAAGATCAAGAAAAGGTGAAAAGAATATACAGAGTCATTATACAATAAAAATAAAGTGGACTAACAGCCGTTTCAACCTGTACCTTATGATCAAGAACCATTGATGATGAAAGAAGAAGTCGAAGCAGCATTAAAGGCCTTATCAAAGAACAAAGCACCTGGCATTGATGGCATTCCCACTGAAGTATTACAGCAATCGGATGCAGCTGTTACCATACTTACAAGGTTCTGCCAGGAAATTTGGAAGACAACATCATGGCCAACTGACTGGAAAAATATCTGTTTATAACAATACTAAAGAAAGGTGATCCAACTGACTGTTGAAATTATTGCACAATTGCTCTGATCCCACATGCCAGCAAGAATCTACTCAAGATTATTCAGCAGAGACTACAACCATACCGAGAATGAGAGAGACATCATGGATGTGAGATGGATCCTTGAAAAGACTAAAGAATACCAATGTATGTGTTTTATTGACTACAGCAAGGCTTTTGACTGTGTGTAAACTATGAGAAACTCTGGGCCACATTAAGAAGTATTGGTATAACAGAACACCTGATCAAACTGTTGCTTCTTAATCAATTTAAAGGTTGTGCAAGAGAACTAATGGAACATGGAGAAAGAGAATGGTTTTAAAATCAGCAAAGGTGTATGACAAGGCTGCATACTTCCCCCTACCTGTTTAATTTATATGCAGAAAAAAATCATCAAAGAAGCAGGACTGTATGAAGACAACCAAGGTGTGAAGATTAGTGTAAGACTCATCAACAACCTTTGCTATGCTGATGATACCACTTTATTGGCTGAAAGTGAAGATGATCTGAAACACTTTCTTCTCAAGATCAAGGAACATAGTCTTAAAATGGGCCTGCACCTTAATGTAAAGACGACAAAGATCCTGACAACTTACAAAATCAATAAGTTCATTGTTGATGGAGAAGAAATTGAAATAGTGGACAACTTGAACCTACTTGGATCAACTATCAATAAAGAAACAAGCAGTCAAGAAATCAGATGATGCATTGCTTTTGGAAGAATGGCTATGAAGTACCTAAACAAGATTCTCACAAGTAGAAATGTCTCTCTCTATACAAAGATTTGACTTGTTCAAGCCATGGTATTTTCAATAACTTCATATGGATGCGAAAGTTGGACAGTGGAAAAAAGAGATAGGAAGAAAACTGAAGCCTTTCAATTATGTTGCTGGAGATGAATACCGTGTATACCATGGACTGATCGAAGAACAAACCAGTCAGTGCTAGAGACGATCAAAACTTAGCTTTCTTTAGAAGCTCAGATGACAAGACTTCGACTTTCATACTTTCATACTTTGGACACATCATGCGAAGAGATGTGATTAGAGAAAGACATCATGCTTAGCAAGGTAGAAGGTCAATGCAAAAGAGGAAGGTCAGCAATGAGATAGATCAATACAATAACAGCAGCTATGGGTGCCACTCTGCTAACAATGAGCCACCTGACTGAAGATTGAACACAGTTTAGGACAACTATCCAGAGAGTTGCCATGAGTCGACACCTACTTGACAGCACTTAAAAACAAGTCCCTCTGTTTCTAGTTAATGAGCAAATAGTATTGTTTGCTACTTGAGGATGGGGATGTATTCTATGATTATATGTTACTAAAAATAAAATTGGGTGCTGCAATTCTCTTTACTGCAACAAAATGTCTGATTCAACTAGTAACCATCTATAATGTTTAGTATCACAAAATACAGTCTTTGGTAACGCCAATTATGTCCTTTGAGGGATTTGTGTGTGAGATTTCACTTTAAATATTTATTAATTCTACTGCTGGCAAAAGGATCCTGGTTTAGGGTTCCTATGCATCTAGCAGATTACAATTACAATCAGAGGCACAACCCTAAGTTGGTTCCACTCCTACCTAGAAAATAGAACACAACAGGTCCGCATTGGAAATGACACATCCCTTCCATTTACCCTAAAACAGGGCGTCCCCCAAGGATCCAGTTTATCTGCACTACTATTCAACATCTTCCTCCAACCTGTTTGCAAGATTTTCCAAACCTTTGGAATTCAGTACCAATTATATGTGGACAACATTATATGTTTCACCCCATTCAAACTAACAAACCCTAATTTCACTAGGCTAAGCAAATGTCTTATAAGCCTAAAATCATGGCTCACACAACATAACCTCCTAATTAACCAATCTAAAACTGTAGCTCTCCAAGTTTTTTCCAATATTTCATACACCCCCCCTCCTATTGGAGACCTCTCAATTAATATAAAAAAACAAGTGAAATACCTTGGCATTATCCTCGACCAGAGCCTCACCTTCTCAGATCAGATAAAGAGAACATGCAATACAATATACGCAAAACTACGTACCCTTAGGAACCTCCAACCTCTCTTTTTTTGTTTTTTAATTTATAGAAATTTTTTATTTACAATACAGGCAAAACATTATCCATATCATCAAAATAACAGATGAACCAGAGCATCTAAAGAAATAAAAGTGTAATACCACTTCAAGGAGGTGCAAAAAGAAATACATCTCACCCAATCTATTCCCAGGGTATGATAGCCAATAAGACCTAGAAATGTAGTCTCCAACCTCTCTTAAACTCTGATTCCTTCCACACTGTCTGCCAGGCCCTTACAATCCCCTCTCGACTACTGTAACCTTATCTACTATGGTCTTCCCAAGAACAGCATACATCCTATCCAAATGGCCCAGAATACAATTGCTCGTCTCATATCTAACAACCCTAGACGATCTCACATTACACCTGTCCTACATGATCTCCACTGGCTTCCCATTCAATCCAGAGTTAAATTCAAAGTACTTACCCTCACACACAAAATCATCACCAATGAGTCAGCTCCTTGCCTCTCCTCACTCCTATCTATCAACAACAACAGAACACGTTGCTCTCCTACCAAAAACCTCCTTACCATCCCAACTAACAAAAGATATAGCAATCAAGCTGCATGTAACCGTACCTTCTCCCTCTATGCCCCTTCCTTATGGAATACCCTACCTCATGATCTACGAAACTGCTCTGACCACTCTGAGTTCCGGAAGAAGCTAAAAACCTCTCTCTTCCTCGAACATTTTTCCCTACCTCCATAATCCTCAGTCCTCAGCCCTTTTTTCCCCTTCCTCTCTCTTACCCACTAAAACTAACTCATACAACCTCGCTGCCTATGTAAATAGTTGAACATTGTAAAAAGTTTAATACTGTTACCTATATTCCCTTGTTTTCGTTCCTTGTAAACAGTTGAAATATACTGTCGCGTTTTGTTTCATGTAAACCGTCTTGAATCGCAGAAAGGCGGTATATAAAAACTGATAAGTAAATAAATGTTCTTACTCCCTTCTCTCTGGGATCCTATTCCTCTAATCCCGTGTTTCTCAAATAGTCCTAATGTACCCTCTAACCAGTCTATTTTTTTAGGATATCCACAATGAATATGTATGAAACAGACTTGCATGCAATGGAGGCAGTACATACAAAATTTATTTCATGCATATTCATTGTGGGTATCTTGAAAAACAGACTGGCTAAACAGTGCACCAGGACTGGATTTAGAAACACGGCCCTAATCTTTCCTGTGTACCTAATAGGCCATCACACCACTGTACCTCCAGTGGGCAACGTCCTCTCCTGTACCACAGGTAGACTTGCATAGAAAGCCAGTTCTCCAGTCTCTCCTTCACACTCAGGCAAAGGAGTGGTTAAAACCTCTGACTCGCTCTCTAGTCTTCACAAGCAGAAAATGTAAGAATCAAGAGATGATTCCACACGGGACACAAAATAAACAAAAGAGGGCCCAGAACCGAGCCTCTACACCCCTCCCCCCCTACCAAAGTGAAACCAACCATCACACAAGAAAAACAACACCTTTACATTCTGTGCACTGGGGTTACATATGGGTCAGGCAGAACCAAAACAGCAATCACAAGAGGGTGATGTTACAGCAAGATGGCAGGCACCTACTGCTAAGGCTAGAAATGGAATAGTCCTGCACATGAATCACGCGGGCTTGGGAAGGTCCTGAAGGGATCCCTTACATATTTTAAAGCAGCCAAAAGAGAACGCAGGGGCTGATTTTGGCGGTTAGATGTTTAAAATCATAGCTTTTGCTGATGATATTGTGGTATTTCTAACGAATCCCAGGGAATCTTGTTGGAAGCCATAGGCCAGTTTAGTTGTTTCTCTGGTTTGAAATTAAATTTGGGTAAATGTCCCTCTGAGAGATTTGCAGCATTCTTTGAGGACTTAGCCCAATGCCAATTTCGTTGTTCAGTAGAGTCTATTTGTACAGAATGATTTTGATACCAAGTGACTACCGCAAATGATTCCCCTCATGCTTCTAGCACATGATCTTAGGCTAGTGGAAAAGGCTCCACGCCAATTTCTTTGGTGGGGTGCAGGTCTACAAGGCCACTAGTGGCATTGACAAGGCCTTGGGGACGAGGCAGGATGGCATTACTGGACCTTAAGTTTTACAATCTATCCAGTCTCCTACGCCATGTGAGAGACCGACTTAAAGGAACGTTCTTTTATACTCCACTTTATGAAGAGCGTTTTTCACTTCCTAGATGTGTTTTGATCCTAGGTTTGTTTTGCATGCAGAAGCAACCGTGCTGCCACCTATATCAACAAGTATCCATTGGTACACCCTCCCTACATACAGCATGGAGATGTGTGTCTTAAAGGGTCATGTGAAGTCAGGATCTACCTCCTGGATGCCCCTTAGATGTGATCTGATCTTCGTCCCTGGTAGGCAACAGTAAGCCTTTGTCTGTAGGCAGTGGGTGGGGATTTAGATCTTAGCAGACTGCATTGATGAGGAGGGCCAGGTTCAGACTTTTCAGCAGCTATGGGTTCAAATTGAGCTTCCCCGGAAAGATCTCTTTGCTTATTTTTAGCTGAGGCATTATGTGGAGGATCTGCATAGGGTAGCTTTGAGTGGTCTTTGTATGAAAGATTTAATAGACATCTCACTATAAGAGGCTGAGGGTAAGACATTAGATAAGCCACTTGCTGTTTTCAGACAGGGGGGGGGAAGGTCTGTGAAATTTCTGGTCTGACCGATCAGTGAAGTAAAGATCTCATTTTAACGATCTCACCTTTAACATTCATGTTGACAGCCCTTCTGATCCCCCTGCTTTAAAGCTTCTCTCCCTTACCTCCTCACATAACCTTCAACTCTGTTCCACTGCTCCCACTCACCGACATGGTCACTGCCTTGACTTAATTTTCTTCTCTTACTGCTCACCCTCCAATTTCTGTAACTCTGTCCTTCCCTTATCTGACCACCACCTTTTAAGCCTTACTATTCATCATCCCCTGCCCCAGCCTCATCCTGTCTGCACCAACCTCTTTAGAAACCTTCTTGCCATTGATCCTTTAGCTCTCTCCTCCTCTCTTTCCTCGTCACTTTCATCCACTCTGCTCTCCAAATCTCTTGATGAGGCTGTGACCTCTTATAACACTGCACTCTCCTCTACCCTTGATACTTTTGCCCCCCTC
This sequence comes from Ichthyophis bannanicus, assembly GCA_033557465.1. Taxonomy (NCBI): domain Eukaryota; kingdom Metazoa; phylum Chordata; class Amphibia; order Gymnophiona; family Ichthyophiidae; genus Ichthyophis; species Ichthyophis bannanicus. The sequence goes on along the minus strand of CM066042.1, from coordinate 250,570,026 downwards.
ATCTCCCGTCCTGTTAGGCGTTCTTCTCCTCAGCCCTGGCTCTCCCCTACTGCCCACTTTCTGCGCTCTGCTTAGCGTGCCTAGCTCAAATTCCGCTCTCATCCTGACTTTCTCCACTTTAAATTCATGCTCTTCTCCTTCCAATCAGCCATTGCGCTTTTCAAACAAAATTTACTTCTTCCATCTGACTAACTCTCTTTCCTCTAATCCGCGTCGTCTCTTTAGCACACTCAATTCTCTCCTCAGTGTGTCTCCACCCCCGATTCCTCCCTTGCTTCCTGCCCAAACTTTGGCTGACTACTTCCATGACAAAATCCACACAATCACCCTCCAGTTCCCCTCCTCCCCCTCTTCCCCCCTATTTCCCAATTCTCCCCTCCCCAAACTTCTGCCACCCTTTCTTCCTTCCCTATGGTCTCTGATGAGGAAACATTGCTCCTTCTTTCTTTCTCCAAACCTACTACCTGCTCTTCTGACCCCTTCCCCACCCACCTTCTTAGCTCCATCTTTTCAACTATCGTCCCTTCTATTTCTCATATTCTTAACCTCTCTCTCTCCACTGCAACTTTCCCTTCTGATTTCAAGCACGCTGTGGTTACACCCATCCTCAAAAAAAATTCACTTGATCCCACCTGTCCTTCTAACTATAGACCCATCTCTCTCCTTCCTTTCGTCTCTAAACTACTTGAGCATGCAGTCTATCACCGTTGTCTTGATTTCTTCTCCTCTCATACCCTCTTGGATCCTTTACAATCCGGCTTCCGTCCCCTACACTCCACTGAAACTGCTCTTACTAAGGTCTCTAATGATTTGTTCTTGGCAAAGTCCAAAGGCTTTTACTCTGTCCTCATTCTTCTCGATCTCTCTGCTGCCTTCGACACTGTTGACCATAACCTTCTTCTTATCACACTATCCTCTCTTGGTTTCAAAGACTCTGTACTATCTTGGTTCTCTTCCTATCTATCCCATCGCTCTTTCAGTGTGTGCTTCGATGGCTCTTCCTCCTCTTCAACCCCACTACCTGTAGGTGTTCCTCAGGGTTCCTTCTTAGGTCCACTCCTCTTCTCTCTCTATACCCAATCCCTTGGCACCCTTATCTCTTCCCATGGCTTTCACTATCAACTCTATGCTGACGACTCTCAAATCTGTCTTTCTGCACCTGTTATCTCTCCTGATATCCAGCCTAAGATCTCACTCTGCCTCTCTGACATTGCTGCCTGGATGTCCCACCGCCGCTTAAAACTGAACATGGCCAAAACTGAACTTCTTATCTTTCCCCCAAATGCTTCCCCTCCTCTTTTCCCTTTCTCTCTCTCCATTGATAACTCTGTACTCCTCCCTGTCTCTTCAGCACGTAACCTTGGTGTTATTTTTTATTCCTCTCTCTCTTTTTCTTCACATATCCAGCTCATTGCTAAAACTTGTTGTTTCTTTCTATACAATATCTCCAAAATTTGCCCCTTCCTCTCTATTAACACCACTAAACTGATTGTGCACTCCTTAATCACCTCCCGTCTTGATTATTGTAACCTTCTCCTTGCCGGCCTCCCTGCAAGCCACCTCTTTCCTCTTCAGTCAATTCAACACTACGTTGCTCCACTCATTTTCCGCCAGTCTCATTTTTCCCACATCACTCCTCTCCTCATGTCGCTTCATTGGCTTCCCTTTCGTCTCCGTATCCAATTTAAACTTCTCCTTCTGACCTATAAATGTATTCACTCTTCTGCCCCCCAGTACCTTTCATCTCTCCTTACACCCCCTCTCAGTTGCTTCACTCTTCTAATAGTCTTAGTTTATCTGTGGCCTTTACTCGTACTGCCAATTCCAGACTTCGCGCCTTCCAACTGGCAGCACCCTTTGCTTGGAATAGTCTTCCTATCTCTGTGCTCCAGGCATCCTCCCTGGCCATTTTCAAGTCCAGACTAAAATCCCACCTCTTCACTATTGCTTTTCGTTCCTGTCTTGCCCTATCTTGATCTCTCTATCAACATTTGCTTACTTTCTCCTGTAAATTTTGATATTTACATAGTAACATAGTAACATAGTAAGTGACGGCAGATAAAGACCAGCATGGTCCATCTAGTCTGCCCATAATATTTGTATTATGTAACTTATTTTGTTTTCTATCTTATTAGATTGTGAGCTCTGATGAGCAGGGACTGTCTCTCTTGTATGTTTGTACAGCGCTTCGTATGTTGCGGCACTTTATAAGTCTTAATAATAATAATAATAATAATAAACTGCTGGAGCTTTCTGTTCGCTGTGCCTGGTCATTGTCAGTTCATACCACACTTCTGGAGACGCGGTATGTGTTTTTATCGAGTCTTTATATCTTTCAGTGCTGGGCTGTTAAGGCTCATTTAGCTGGTTTCAGACTTAAGTGCACAAGATATAAGCTCCCTGGCCCATGCTTTTTGGTCATGTCCCGCTATTAAAAACCTTTGGGTGGGGGTTTCCAGCTATTTAACTAAAATCACAGATCTGTCTCTGTGACCGCACCTGGAATTGTTCTTATTCAGTAATGCTACTAAATGTGAGTCGCAAAATAAATTTCTGAGGCCTATTGAGGAAGGCTTGTCTTTTAGCAAAAAAGGCTATTTTATGTCCTTAAGGGAGCCCTCAATCCTCTTTCTTGCCGCACTGTAGACTAGTACTCCATGATTTATTGGCGATGGAGAAATACGTAGTAAGATGGTCATGGCACAAGCACTTGATCCTCTTTCTCCAGGTCAGGGGCTCGTCTGGAGTGCTGCTCTTAATACATGATCTGTGTGTCTTAGTACCTACGGAGTGAAGAACTGAGAGGGGTAGTTATGCCTGTATGAGAAAATGATTATGCACCAGGTTTGGGCATGTTCTGTTTTCTGTAGCTGTTGTTTTGTTTGCAGTGTTAATAAAAAGAATTATAAAAAACAAAACAAAACCCATGTGGATTCACGAAGGGAGAGGTAAGAGGACATTTACTTCCCCACCTAAAAATAACCCCCCAAAAAAACCCTCTATTTCTGTGGTTTTGTTTTTATACATCCTTATTTTATTTTGTTATACCTCCCTTGAAAAACTTCCCGTGGGTGCCCCCCCCCCCCTAAAAAGAAACCCTTTTTCTGGATCCAGCCTAAGAAGCAATAGAAAGCAATGAGAAAACGGAGACACGATGGGAAGCCCACATGTGATCTGCAATGTTCCCTCTAATTTTCTGTAGGCTGTGTGCGCATAAAATATCAGCTGTGTGCAGCTTTTGAAGGAAGGTTAAATTTTTGTGCGCCACATAACGACACTCGGAGTTATATACTTTAAAATTTGACTACACGTCAGAATACAGTATGTACACCACATTGATTTTAATCAAATGAAATGAAAATAGACGATTACTAAATGAAGCGGGAAATTTCTAGTAATTACAATCATAACTTTTAAATTTTAAGACGTCTGTGTTGTTTTCTATCAGAATCAGAGCCGTAATTTTTGTGTGCTCTGTTGTAAAGTATGTGCGCTCGCTCGGCGAGGTGTGTGCGCGCGCACACCTGCACAGCTTAGAGGGAACAGTGGTGATCTGTGATTACTCCCTGGCTCTCTGCCTCTCTTTCCCCAGCGGGGGCGGTGCTCATATACTCCTAGGCTTAAGACAGCACTAGGAAGGGACTCAGCTCTTCCAGTCCAGCTATTTGATTGGATTTAATCTTCTCTGAAGCTTTGTATATTCTTTCATAAACGAGAAATTAATATTTAATGGAGACAATTACAACTCCTAGAAATGAGCTTGAATTATTTGGGAAACCTTGGCATTTGTTTATTAATTGCGTGACTACAGAGGGTATGCTATCTAACTTCCACACACAGACTTTATTTTATGACCCATTTTCCTAATGTTTTTGGTTTGAGCTTGAGATCTGTTTATGCAAAATGGAAATTAATTTATTGTAAATCAAATGACAATAAGGTATCACACGGTGCTACAACATTTAAGTAAACAAGTGGGGAAAGCATGTGGAGCATGGCTCATGGAATTCTTTCCAGCCTTTCGTTGTAATTGTCACATAACACAATAACATTTAAGTAAAAAAATATGTTCAGAGTATTTACATCCTTCAAGTCTTCCCATCTTTCCTGGCTTTCACTGTGCACTCTGACCTTCAACCCTTTCCCTCTACAGGTACAGCATCTGGTCAGCCGCTGCACATGCCCTGTGCAGTTTTCCATGGTGAAGGTGTCGGAGGGAAAATACCGTGTAGGAGATTCCAGCACGCTAATATTTGTCAGGGTAAGAGGAACCACCCACTGCAGAACCTCACCCCGTCTGCAGACAACCTCTCCTTACTGCAGAACCTCACCCCGTCTGCAGACAACCTCTCCTTACTGCAGAACCTCACCCCGTCTGCAGACAACCTCTCCTTACTGCAGAACCTCACCCCGTCTGCAGACAACCTCTCCTTACTGCAGAACCCATCCTACTTGATTCTTCTCGCTGCCTGCCCAAGCCCCACTGCACATGCAAAACCAAGGAGACCCCGGTCCTACTACTGACCCCATTCCCAACCCTGCTGCAGATCCCTTCCCGCTGCAGATCTCAGCCTCATTATAGGTCCCAGCCCCACTGCAAACCCCAACCCCACTGTAAACCCCAACCCCACTGTGAGCACCAATTCCAGTGCAGACCCCCATCCCATTTTGTCCAAATCCTGCTGGCAAAACTCTAGGTTGTAATCTTTTTCAGTGCTTCTAGCACACAATATTACAATGATCTTTATTATTTTTCAGGCAGGGGCCACTTAGGCAAAGTAGTATTAGTGTGAGAACTAGGACATCACTGAGCAAAATAGCTAGTGCCTGGGTAACGGGGCAAGGAGGGGAGAGGAGTGTCCTCCGACGATGGTGCAGCCAATTCAGCTACTCAGGTGCACTCTGACTGTCATATATAAAGCAAAGTCTGTTCCCTCTGGTACTTCTCTCTCACTCCCCCCCCCACTCCCCTCCCCGCCATCTCCCCCAACCCATCTCCTCCTCTACCCAACTCGTCTTTCCCCAGTGTGCACACTGCCCAGCCAGTCTCACCCACCACCCTCCACCATCTTGCCCCAATCTGCATTCCCTCCAAGTTGGCTTTCTCCCCAGTTTAACCCCCCCCCCATCCCTTCACCTGTCTCAAAGGCTTGCTTTCGTCACTCCCTCAGGAGCGCATGTTCTGTTTTCTTCCAGCACTACCCAGCTGCCAGTTTGGGCCATGTGGTGCTGAAACCCCTTCACTGTCTTCCCAGCCTCACAACATAGAGCAGGAGTTTGGGCATAGTGGGGCTCGAGTTCATTGAGAGCTGTGCAGGGCTGAAGTTGCTGGGAGCCACCACTCGCCCTAAGACCTTACCATGAACAACGGTGCACTATGATGTCCTCATGCGCTGTTAAACCTGCCCGTGCTACTGGTACACGGTGCTTACTGGGCAGCTCCTGGTTTCAGAGCCTGTGCTATTCAGCTGCTAATTGGATTGGCAAACTGCATATAGTTAGAACAGGTCAATGGCTGCCCTAACCTTCCAGTTAATGGCTGAATATCACAGCTATCTGGATAGCCAACGAGGTCGGCAGCAAAACCAAATATTCAGGGCCAGATGCCAGCGAGGCTCTTGTGTTGGAAATCCGGTTTCAATTTTGCCTGTGGTGGTCAGGCGCTGTAGCAACTCTGACCGCTCTAGATTCAATATCGGGCTTTGCATTTTTAAATGTATTCATTAGTTGGATGAGAGCATGTACCTTCCATGTCGTCCAGAGAAGAGCATCTACAACCTGCACAGAATGCAATTTGCTGCGGGCACCGAGTGGCAACTCTTGGGACATTTTCGCCCTGCTTCCGAGTGAGTTCTGACATGGGGAGGGACAATTTTCAGAGCAATTTCCAGTGGTAAAAAGTAGGCATGCTAATCATCAGCATTTAGTGCAGCTGTTTCAAGGGCAGGGTTAGATTGGAGAGATAAAAAAATGACATACATAGCTTTGGGTTTTGAACAGTATGTGCATTGTTTTGGTCTGAACTATTACCTGCAGATAAAGCATGTGCGGGTGTCTGTGGGTACTCTCTCCTATGGTCATTTTGAAATTGAAAATTACACATTGACTTTCACTTTGAAAACTAGTGCAAAATTCATAGGTAGGAAGTACCCACGGACGTTGTGGCAAAGTGGGCCACGCATAAACTATCTGTTAAAAGTGCTAGTATGAGCAGATGCGTATGACAGAAGGATGATATGACATGTGTGCCGCTGTCCCGTTACAGATCCTGAGGAATCATGTGATGGTGAGAGTGGGAGGCGGCTGGGACACCCTGGAGCACTACCTGGACAAACATGACCCCTGCCGATGCACCTCGCTCTGTAAGTGTGCAGCACTTCCTCCGTTCTCCTAACTTTCCCCATTTCTAGCGTGCATACAACATCCAAAGGGGAAAGAGCAGGGAGACTTCCTCATCTAGCAAGGAGCAGTTTGGAGGCAAATAATATACAACTGGGTTCAAAAAGGGATTTGACAACAGATGAAGCACAGGCTGTTCAACAAAACAGCCAGCGATGTCACAGGGGATGGAGGCACCCCTAGGTGGGTCTAAGAATAGATGGATAACTCTCCACATGTCTACTTGCTGATGACAGAGGCAGGGTATGGGAAAGGGAACCGGATCTAGCTCACATCTTTTCTCTGAAACTCCAGAAGAGTTACTTCAGGTACAGTAGATATTTTTCTTGTCCACAGAGGGCTCACAGGATATAGGGCTAGAGGGACCTTCTGAATGATCATTGCGGTAGTTTTTAATGGGTCTGATATTCAGCGGTGATCGTCAGAGCATTTAAATGGCTGCCATCGCAGCTTTAACATAGACCCAGATATTCAATGCCAGGGTCATATCCAGCCGCCAGCAGTGGACAGCCTTTAAAATTCTTAACTTTAGCTGTTTGTGGTAATTAATCTGCATTAACATTCACACATTATTTTACAACACAGCAAAGTTTGAATTGAGCTCACACCTTTCAATAGCAGCTCAAGGTGAGTTATATTCAGGTACACTAGGTATTTCCTTGTCCCAGGAGGGCTTACAATCTTTTACTGAAGTGTGCTAAGTGCTTAATGCGTGTTTTAGCACGCGACAACTTTCAGCGCAGAGCTATAACCTGGACACAACTTTTTAATATTGACTTCTTAGGGTTCATAGCATATTTGCAGCCCATTACCCATTTTGAGCTAGTATTTGTGATAGCTAATTAAAGTGCTAAAGTACAGAATTCACATTTTGGAACATCCGCTTTTCTGCGGTACTGAGCAACCTGCGATGGCCTCAGAATTAAGTAACTGAGCCACTAGAGGGCACCAGTTCCATGCTTTAACAATTGAACAGTTCTGAGAACTAAGGCTGACAAGAGGGCAGATTCTGGAATCAAAGAGGGTCATCCCATCATTAAAGGAATGGTATGTTTTTTCCTTCGAAAAAGCAGTTTGCCTGACTTTCTTTCATTCCGCTGCACAGTGTTGATCGTACTCCTAGACACTGTTTTGTTTTTGCTCACGGATCCTTCACCGTACTTTCACCTCTCTAGAAGAGGATACACACACACATCTTTATGGAATTTCCTCTGGCGAAGTGTGTTGGATTTTTGCAGTTGTTTTTACACCTCAGTGGTCTAAGGGTGATGTGAGCAAGGGATGCTAAGGCTGACTTATATTCAGAGGTGGGAGTGTGAAAGCCTAAACGATGAATTACTTGTGAGTGAGGTGAAGTGAACTCAAGAACTGTAACTACTAATATATCACAGTCCGTCAGTGGGATAAGACTGTTACATGAGGAAAACGGATTTTAACATTCATATTGATAACCCCTCATGCTTTAAAGCTCCTTTCCCTTACCTCCTCATGCAACCTCCAGCTTTGTTCTACTGCCCCCACTCACCAGCATGGTCACTGCCTTGACCTTGTTTTCTTCTCTAATTCACACTCTAATTTCTGTACCTCTGTTCTTCCCTTATCTGATCATCACCTATTAAGCATCACTCCCTGCCTCAGTCTCGCTCAGTTTCCTCCAACCTCTTTAGAAATCTTTATGCCGTCAACCCTTCAGCTCTCTCCACTGTTGTCTCATCTCTTCTTTCCCCCACCGTATCATCTAATTCTGTTGATGAGGCTGTAGTTTCCTATAACACTGGACTTTTCTCTGCTCTGGATGCTCTCGCTCTACCCATGCCACGTCCTGTGAGGCGTACTACACCTCAGCTCTGCCTGCCTTAGAATACCTGCTAGCTACATTCCTGTGGCCATGCAGCCAAGCGCATTCGGCTCAAATCCCGCACCCTTGCCGACTTTCTTCACTTCAAATTCATGCTTGCTGCTTTCCAGTCAGCCATAGCACTAGCCAAGAAAAATTACTATGTCCACTTGACTAACTCTCTTGCATCTCTTTGCTATTCTCAACTCTCCTCAAGGTCCCTCCTTCCCTCTCTGTCCAAACCCTGGCCAACTATTTCCATTACTAAGTCCACAAGATTACTCTCCAATTCCCCATGAGATCATATTCATCTCCTCTTCCTCATCTTCACTCCCACCTCTTCCCCTCACTCTCTGCTACCCTTTCTTCCTTTTCTGAGATCTCTGATGAGGAAACCACTGATCTTCTTTCCTCCTCTAAACTAAGTACCTGCTCCTCTAATCCTATCCTCATTCATCTTCTTAACTCCATCTCCTCCACTGTCATCCCTTCCATCTCATAGTCTTAACCTATCATTCTCCAGTGTCCCAGCAGCCTTCAAACATGCTGTGGTCACATCTCTTTTCAAAATATCTTCACTTAACCCTACCTGTCCTTCTAACCTGCCCTTCCCATCTCATAAGAACATAAGATATGCCATACTGGGTCAGACCAAGGTCCATCAAGCCCAGTATTCTGTTTCTAACAGTGGCCAATCTTGGTCATACGTACCTAGCAGTATCCCCAAGAGACACAGGTTCCACAATGCTTGTATTGGGTCAAGCATTGATATCCTGGGTCCCTTTTTAATAATGGTTTATGGACCTTTCCTCCAGGAACTTGTCCAAACCTTTTTTAAACCCAGCTACACTAACAGCCTTTACTACATCCTCCGGGAACAAATTCCAGAGTTTGATTACACGTTGAGTGAAAATATATTTTCTCTTATTTGTCTTAAATAGTTCACCCTGTAGCTTCATTACATGTCCCCTAGTCTTTCTATATTCTGATAGCGTAAACAATCGATCTACGTTTACCCGTTCCACTCCATTCATTAATTTACAGACCTCTATCATATCTCCCCTCAGCCGTCTCTTTTCCAGGTTGAAGAGCCCTAACCTTTGTAGCCTCTCTTCATAGGAGTAGCCTTCCATCCCCTTTACCATTTTGGTGGCTTTCCTCTGTATCTCTGTTTTCTAATAACGCTATATCCTTTTTAAGATACGGCGACCAGAATTGCACACAATATTCAAGGTGCGGTCGTACCATGGAACAATACAGAGGCATTATAATATCCTTTGTTTTATTTTCCATTCCTTTCCTTATGATACCTAGCATTCTATTTGCTTTCTTGGCCGCCACTGCACACTGGGCGGAGGGTTTTAACATGTTATCCACGATGACTCCTAAATCTTTTTCCTGGGTGGTAGTTCCCAATGTGGAACATTGCATTGTGTAACCATAGTGTGGGTTGTTCTTTCCTAGGTGCATAACTTTGCACTTGTCCACATTAAATTTCATCTGCCATTTGGATGCCCAGTCTTCCAATTTATTCAGATCCTCCTGCAGTTTTCCACAGTCCTCTTGGGTTTTAACAACTTTAAACAGTTTTGTGTCATCTGCAAATCTGATAACCTCACTAGTTATTCCCTTTTCCAGGTCATTTATGAATATGTCAAAAAGTAGCGGACCCAGTACAGATCCCTGGGGTACTCCACTATTCACCTTTTTCCATTGGGAAAATTGGCCATTTAGCCCTACCCTCTGCTTTCTATCTTTTAACCAGTTCCCGATCCACAGTAGTACACTGCCTCCTATCCCATGACTTTTTAGTTTTGCCAAAAGTCTCTGATGAAGGACCTTGTCAAAGGCTTTCTGAAAGTCCAAGTACACTATATCAACCGACTCACCTTTGTCTACCTGTTTATTCACACCTTCAAAAAAACAACAGATTAGTAAGACAAGATCTTCCTTGTCTAAAGCCATGTTGGCTGTCTCCCATTAGGCCATGTCTATCTACATGCTGTGTAATTTTGTTCTTTATGATGATTTCTACCATTTTCCCCGGTACTGACATCAGGCTCACCGGTCTGTAATTTCCCGGATCACCCCTGGAACCCTTTTTAAAAATTGGCATTACATTGGCGATCCTCCAATCTTCAGGTATTACAGATGATTTTAATGAGAGTTCAAAGATTACTAATAGCAGGTCTGCAATCTCATATTTCAGTTCTTTCAACACTCTTGAATGTATACCATCCGGTCCAGGTGATTTGCTGCTATTCAGTTTATCAAATAGTTGTAATACATCTTCCCGGTGTAGCGATATTTCTCTCAATTCCTCTGCAGTATCACCTTTAAATACCACGTCAGTCTTGGGTAACATCCCTACATCTTCCTCAGTAAAGACCGAAGCAAAGAATTCATTCAGTCTCTCCGCTATAGCCTTGTCTCCTCTTACTGCCCCTTTTACCCCTCTATCATCTAATGGTCCAATTGACTCTCTCACAGGCCTTATGCTACGAATGTACTTAAAAAGTCTTTATTTCGTGTTTTTGCTTCCGTAGCAAGTTCCTTCTCAAATTCTCGCTTTGCCTGCCTTATCAATGCTTTGCATTTAACTTGCCAGTGCTTGTGCTGTTTCCAGTTTTCGTCGTTTAGCTCTTTTTTCCATTTCCTGAAAGATGCTTTTTTGGCAGCAACAGCCTCTCTGACCTCACCTTTAAACCATGCTGACAGTTTTTTGGACTTTCTTCCACTTTTCTTAATGCGTAGAATACAGCTGGTCTGGGCTTCCAGGATAGTATTTTTAAACAACAATTGCTGCTGCTTGCCTGCTTCTATGCTGCCTGCCTGTCTGCTTACTCTCTGCTGTTGTCTCTCAATACCTCACAGAGTGTTTTGGCTGTGTCTCCCTGTCTCCCCTGGTACCGCTTACTCTCCTTCCCTACTGGCTCGTCCCACCGGAAGTGACATGGGTCGCCCGTGAGGGTCTCACCCTGCATATAATCTGCTCCGGTGCAGCCCCGTGCGCCGAACCTGCTCCTTATTTATTTATTTATTTAACAGTTATTTCTATACCGCTCTTTCCCAAGTATCAAGTGCGGTTTACAAGGAACAGTAAATTATATGGTATGTGATAGTGCATACCTAGTCATTTTACATAGAACAAGTGAACTATTTACAAGTAACAATATAACGTTTGAACAATAAAATATTATAACATATAAATATTATAACATATTTACATTGTAGGTACTTACAAATTATATCATGGTTCAATTATATGAGGGGGTGAGATGAGCTCCTTGGGGCGAGGGACGGGGCGAATATTCCAAACCCTCTGCCTGTATTGGTTTATTCTGTGCTTATTCTTTATTCCCTTCCTCCCGCTACTTTAACTCTGGTGCCCCACGTCCATCGCTGGGCGTACTGTTTTATAGTAAGTGGCCTAAATTGCTCCTGGGTCACCTGCTGTTGCTTCTTCCTCTCCTCATGTCAGCCATCCCCGCTCACTGGGGCTGGCGCCCCGCTTCGCCCGGTACTGTCCCCTCCCCTGGACATCTTTCCCGCCAACTTCCAAACTTCATTTACTGCCCACGTGTACCCTCACATCTACCACTCCCTCCTTCCTCCTCTCTTGTGTTTCTGCAGCTTGCTTTATTAAATTGCCATTTGCTCCGCTCCAAAACTCTTCTTGTTAACGATCTGATTTCCCAGCACGCTCTAGATCTATTCTTCCTAACTGAAACATGGCTGAGAGAGGGCGAGGAATCTTTCCTTAATCGCTGCCTCCCGCCAGGCTATTCATTCTTGTCCACTTCTCGTCGGGGAAGGAGTGGCGGAGGAGTTGCTGTCATCTATCGCTCCTCCCTCCCCCTCCATGAACTTCCCACCTCTTCCGCTCAGCTTTACCCAGAATCCTTGCTTTTTCGGTTAAATTCTTCTTCACCTCCTTGCCACTTTCTCCTTGTTTACGCCCCTCCCTCTCTTCCCACACCTATGTGGGACTCTCTTCTGGCCACTATTTCGGAGGCTTCACTCCTTTACCCTCACCTTCTGATTTTAGGTGATTTCAATGTTCACATTGACTCACCTTCTACGACGAGGGACCTTTCCTTTCTCACTTTTCTGTTTGACCTGTCCCTTCGCCAATTTGTCTCTTTTGCCACCCATGTTGCGGGTCACTCTCTCGACCTCCTTATCACTTCAAACTCTTCCCCTATCCCTCCCTCCCTCTCTTTCCTCTTTTTCCCTTCCCTGGTCTGACCATTTTTGTCTTCTTTTTTCTATTCCTGTTCTGTCCCCCCCTTCTGGTTCACCTTCAATGCCCTCCAGCAATACCTCCAACACTAGCGCTAATCCTACGATGTTTACACGTAAACTCACTGCAGACACACTTCTCCAATTTCCCTCTTCTGTTTCTTTATTCCCTGAGGATTTTGGTTCACTTTCTGTCGATGTAGAGGCCCATCTGTGGCATTCCTCTCTTTCTTCTGCTCCTGACAACATTGCCGCTCTCCGCCCCCGTCTACGCCCTCAACGTCACCCCCGGCATCCCTGGTTTCATCCTGGTCTCCTTTTGCACCGAAAGTATCTTCGCTGCGCAGAGCGTCTTTGGCGAAAGCACCCGTCCTCTCCTAATTTGCAAAATTTCCAATTGTGCCACCGTCATTATCGCACCCTTCTTCATTCTGCAAAACGCGACTACTATTCTAGGCTTATCTCTTCTTTGTCAAACTCTACCCGTCAATTGTATTCTGTCCTCCGTTCCCTCTCTGCATCCCACTCTGCCTCATCTCCCTCTCCTTCTCCCCCTCTACTCTTCCTGACCCTTCCTCTCTTGCTTCCTTTTTTGCCTCCAAGGTTCTTACCCTTCGTCAGTCCTTCTCCTCATGTCCCCCCCTCCCCTCCTGCCGTATCTTCCCTCACCCTCCCACCCTCTCCTCCTCTTTCCACCCCTGCGCTATCACACTCCTGGTCTTCTTTCGAGATGATCTCTCCAGCTACTCTACAAAACACCTTTTCCTCTATTCGCAAAACAACTTGCCCCGCTGATCCTATTCCCTCTCGTTGGCTCCTGGAACCTTCCCTATCCCTTTCCCCTTACATTCTTTCTCTTTTCAATTCTAGTTTGTCCTCCGGCGTCTTCCCCACACCCTGGAAGCATGCTATTGTTCAGCCAATCTTGAAATCCTGCACCGCCAACCCCTCCATTCCCTCTAACTGGCGCCCTATCTCCAATCTTTCTTTTCTCTCAAAATTTCTGGAAAAATTGGTCTTCTTTCAACTCTCCTCCCACCTCGAAGCTTCTCTCACCCTTCACCCCCGGCAGTCTGGTTTCCGCCCCGGTCACAGCACAGAATCTATCCTTCTTTCCCTTCTTAACGAGCTTCATTCCGCTCACGATCGTGGTCTTTTCACTCTTGCTGTCTCTCTTGATCTTTCTGCAGCTTTCGACCTGGTGGATCATCGCAATCTCCTTGTTGGTCTCCAAGAAGCTGGTCTCTCGGGTACGGTTCTTCAATGGTTTCATTCTTTTCTTTCCTGTCGCTCATTTTCGGTTGTTGCTGGGTCCTCCTCCTCAGCCCCCCCACCCCCCTTTCCTGTGGTGTTCCTCAGGGGTCTGTCCTTGCTCCACTTCTTTTTAATGTCTTTCTAGCCCCCCTCGCCCTTATAGTTCAACAGTTTGGTATCTCCGCGTATTATTACGCGGATGATATAATTCTCCTTCACCATACTGACTCTCTTACTCCCGATATCTCTCCCCTTAATCTATGTCTCACTGCTGTTGCTTCCTGGTTCGCCTCCAATTTCCTTCATGTAATTCCTTCCAAGTCCTTTGCTATCTGGTTCACGCTTGGGAGTCCTCCCCCCACTTGTACTCCCTCTTTTTCCTCCCATCCCATTCCTCTTGTTTCTTCCCTCCAGTATTTAGGTGTTATTCTTGACTCTTTCCTTTCTTTTAAGGAACACATTTCTTCGGTTGTCCAGCGTTCCTTCTCCTCTCTCAAGCAAATACGAGCCATCCGTCCCTTTCTCTCTTCCTCTGCTCTGGACACACTTCTACTTTCCCTTGTGATATCCCGTCTTGATTACTGTAATGTCTCTCTAGCAGGTCTTCCACAATCCCAGCTCTCCCGTCTTCAGCGTATTCAGAACACTGCGGTTAGTTTATTAACCCACGCCTCCCAGTTTGATCACGTCACCCCCCTTCTTATACATCAACATTGGCTCCCCGTTTTGTCTCGAATTCAATACAAGGTTCTTACTTTTGTTCACAGGGCAATTCATACAGGTACTCCTTTACCTTGCAGATCAGGTCCACTTTTGCACTTCACACTGTTCACTCCGTTCCATTCACCTTAACCGTATGTCCCTTCCCTCTCCATCACAAGCTCACCTTGAATCCACTTGTTCTTCAGCCTTTTACTTTCTAGGCCCAAAGCTCTGGAAATCGCTTCCCCCTCCCCTCCGCTCAGAACCGTCCTATAAATCCTTCAAATCAAGACTCAAAACTCACCTTTTCAGTCTGGCATTTGATCTCCCCCCCCTCCTCACCCCTCTCTCCCCCCCCTCACTGATGCACTCTGATTACTTGTTCTCTCGCCTCTTCTCCTTCTCTTTCCTATCCTTTTTATTTTAAATTGGCGTTCTTTTTCTGTTTCCAGCAGCCTTGTATTTTTTATGATTGTAAACCGCTCAGATGCCTATGGTATTGGGCGGTATAATAAGCTTTTAATAAACATAAACATAAACACCCAAGCTTGATGTAAGTCTTTAACCTTTAACCGCTCCTTTTAGTTTTTTCTTAACTATATTCCTCATTTTATCATAGTCTTCCTTTCGAAAGTTAAAAGGTAGTACTGTGGATTTCTTTACTATCCCTCCTCCACTAATTAAATCAAACACGATCATGCTATGATCACTATTGCCAAGTGGTCCCAACACCCTTATTTCTTGCACCAGATCTGGTGTTCCACTAAGGACTAGGTCCAGTATGGCTTCCCCTCTGGTCGGTTCATGAACCAGCTGCTCCAAGAAGCAGTCATTTATTTCATCTAGAAACTTTATCTCCCTAGCATGTCCTGCCGTGACACTGACCCAGTCGATACCGGGGTAATTGAAATCACCCATTATTACTCTGCTGTAACTTTTGTTAGCTTCCTTGATTTCTTTGAGCATTTCATCATCCATTTGTTCATTCTGGCCCGGTGGTCGATAGTACAAACCCACTGCCATCGCCTTTCCCTTTTTACATGGAATTTCAATCCATAGAGATTCTACAGCAGATTTTGTTTCCTGCAAAACTTTAATCCTTTCTGACTCAATGCCCTCTCTAACATAGAGTGCAAACCCTCCACCAATTTGATCAGTTCTATCATTACGATATAGTTTGTATCCAGGTATCACAGTGTCCCACTGGTTATCCTCCTTCCACCATGTCTCTCCCTTGTCCTCTTCATTTCTAAACTACTTGAACATGCGGTTCACAGCCATTGCCTTGACTTTTTCTATTCTCAGGCCCTTCTGGATCCACTGCAATCTGGCTTTCATCCTTTACATTCTACTGAAATGGCTCCAGCAACCTGTTCCTAGCAAAATTCAAGGGTCTTTTCCTCAATCCTCATCCTTCTTGACCTTTCTGCTGCTTTAGACACTGTTGACCACCTCCTTCTCCTTGACACCTTGTCCTCATTGATTTTAAGGGCTCTGTGCTATTCTGCTTCTCTTCTTATCTCTCCCATTGCTCTTTCAGTGTTCGTTCTAGTGGATCCTTCTCTACTGCTATCCCACTCTCAGTTGGTGTACTCCAGAGATCTGTTTTGGGCTGTCTCCTTTTCTCTCTCTATACCCAGTCCCTTGGTGCACTATCCTCCTATGGCTTTCAATACCATTTTTATGTTGATGCCTCTCAGATCTATCTTTCTACACCTGATATTTCTCCAGCAATCCAGGTCCTGATCTCTGCCTCCTATCTGACAACTCTGCCTGGATGTCTCACTGCCATTTGAAATTGAATATGGCCAAAACTGACCTTCTTAATTTTTCCCTCTACACCCACTTCCCCCTGCCTCCTTTCTCAATCTCTGTGGATAACACACTTCTACTTGCTGTTTCCTCAGCCTGCAACCTTGGGGTTTTCTTCGACTCCTCCCTTTCCTTCTCCACACATAGCCAACCGATAGAAAAATAAACCGTTTTTTGCTATAACATCAGCAAAATTTGCCCCTTCCTTTTTGAACACACTACTATGACACTTATCCACTCTTTAATCACCTCCCGTCTAGACTATTGTGACCTCCTTGCTGGTCTCCCTCTGAATTATCTCTCTCCCCTTCAATCTGTTCAAAAACTCAGCTGCATGGCTAATCTTCCACCAGCCCTGATATGCTCATATAACCAGTGGTGAGATTCAGCTGGTTTGGCCGGTTCGCATGAACTGGTTCCTGCCGCAGTCCGCATTTGCTGAACCAGGCCAAACACAGCTTTGCAATGCCAGCTCTGCAGTGACAGAAACCCTCCATCCAATAGTAGTTTGATGGCATTGGGGGGGATCACAGCATCAGGAGAAGCCCTCGATACCATCAATCTACTGTGGGGTGGGGGGGGGGGGATTGGGCTGCTGGCCCACCAGGTTGTTGCTTTCCTTATGTGGACAGCAATTGCCTGGACGTGTGGCTCCCACAATGCTATCATGTGCAGTGCCGAGCGTCCCCGCCAATGCGGGATGGACCGAACTGGGTCCCAGCCGGTTCGAATCCCACCACTGCATATAATCCCTCTTCTCAAATCACTTCATTGGGTTCTTATCTGTTTCCGTATCCAATTCAAACCTCTCCTATTGACCTATAAATTTACTCCTCTCTTATCTCTCCCTACACTTCTCCTCGGGAACTCTGTTCTTCTGGCAGATCGCTTCTATCTGTGCCCTACTCTTCTACTGCCAACTCCAGACTTCGATCCTTTCACCTTGCTGCTCCCTATGCCTGGAACAAATATCCGAGTCTGTACGTCAGGCTTCATCTCTGACATTTTTCAAATTCAGGCTGAAAACTCACTTCTTCAAGGCTGCTTTTAGATCCTGATCCATTTAATCTCCTATGTTTCTCCTAAGCTTTCCCTAGTTGTATCCTTGTCCTCGACTGTTGTATTGTCTGTCTTGACTATATTGTAAGCTCTCACGAGTAGGGACCATCTATACATGTATCTGTACAGCGCTGCGTATGCCTTGTAGCGCTATATAAATGATCAGTAGTAGTAAATGTACTTTCTGTGAGAGTAGCAGTCGGGCCCATCTTTCCATGGCACCATCCCCCCTTCAAAGGTTCCATAACCCCAGGGAACTTACGATGTACTGACCTCGTCCTGTGACTACCTCACAAAAAAAAAACATTGTACATGTGATGGAATCCCCATCACGCATTCAACACTCCCAGGACCTGAACAAATCATTTTTCAAACCCGGCTGCTTGCTCGTTCCTAGATCTTCAGCCCTTGCCTCTCACTGGAGTTTGTGGTGTTTTCAGACCAAGAGAATCTTTTCAGCATGCCTGAAGTCTCCAGCAAAATCAAGTTCTCAAGCAAAAATTTCTGAGCTATATCCAGCCAAACCTGAAAACAGTGCTTCCGAAAACTGTTGCAGGGACCCTACAGCCAGTCGGTTTCCGGAGGCTCACAATACAGATGCAAGAGGCACATTTGCATACGTGGGAAACTTGGTAAATTCACATTTCCCATACACATTTGCATTGCAAATATCCTGAAAACCTGTCCGGCTATGGGGTTACTAGGATAGATCTGGCCCAAAGTCATTAGAAGATAGGGTGTACTGCTGGCAAAATAGGTTCAGGTGCAGAAATGCTGCTACCCTGAACCATGAATCTCTTAAACAATTCCTTGAATCTCACTGGTCCTATCCTGGTTCTCTTCTTATCTCTTCCATTGCACTTTCAGGACTGGAGATGGAGATTCCTGGCCTAGTAGAATGTGTGTAATACAAGCCAAGGTTGTATTTTATAGAAGCAGTTTGGCCTGTAACATGTAAGCTTGATCTGCGACACGTAAACAAAAAGCAAAGCAAAGCTTGATTTAGAGTGATAAGATGAAATTGTAGAATGTGGCAGTTTTTCCCTAATAAAAGAAGGGCTACAGCCTAGCTGGGGGAGGGCTTACAGGAAACTGCTCAGGTTTGCAGGCCTGTGAATTCTTCATTTAAGGCCTTAAGCAGACTGTTGTGGTATAATTCTCTGTGTATTTTCTTATTTGCCCTGAACTTAGAGAATTGGAGCCAAGAGCCAAGGTTGGATTTTGCTACTTGGTGTCCAGTCAGGATTAGATCACACAAACAATACCTAGCTGCAGCCACTGCCCCACCCTTGGTACACCTAGGGTTGCCAACTGGCTCCAGATGTGCCCGACAGAGTAAATCCAGTCCTGTGTTTACCCCATTGCATGCAGGGATATGTAGTTCTGATTTCTCCATTGCACTCCATAAGAAATGGAAAACTACAAGTCACTGCATGCAATGGGGTAAACCCAGGACTGGATCAAGTCTGTCGGGCGCATCTGGAGCCAGTTGGCAACCCTAGGTACACCACTGAGGGGTGATATTTTTTGGATTGGGGTACTTTGCAGTATGGTGGGGTAAATGAGAATATGTAGAGACAGGTACAAATGGAGAAAGGTGAACAAACATACAGATAAATAAATAGCACACTAACAATGATAAAGGAAATATATCAATAGACACACAGGGCTCACTGGCTGGCAGATAAAATGTGCCCACACTGGCAGCAAAGCAGGTAAGCAACTTCTCAGTGCTGAGGCAGAGAGAAATCAGCACAAAGGGCAAACAAAAAACAGAGGGTTAAGCAAAGCCTCAGGAGGGGAGGGGGAGGGGTTAATCACTCAGGGAGAGTAAAACAAGGGACAGGAAAATGGATAAAACACCAGGACAGAGAAGAAATAGGTAACAAATTAAGTGTTGGCTTGGCCTCAACAGACAGAGACTAGAAAGTTGCAAAATGTTATGAGGATATGCAGACAGGTACAAATGGAGAAAACGGAACAAACGGAGATAAATAAATAGCACACTAACAATGATAAAATAAATATATCAATAGACACACAGGGCTCACTGGCTGGCAGGTAAATGTGTCCCACTAGGGTTGCCAACTGGCTCCAGATGCGCCCGACACACTTGATCCAGTCCTAGGTTTACCCCACTGCATGCAGGGACATGTAGTTCTCATTTTTCCAATGCACTCCATAAGAAAAGCAAGACTACATGTCCCTGCATGCAATGGGGTAAACCCAGGACTGGATCAAGCCTGTCGGGCGCATCTGGAGCCAGTTGGCAACCCTAGTCCCCACTGGCAGCAAAGCAGGTAAGCAGCTTCTCAGTGCTGAGGCAGCATGTAATCCATAGCACTGTGCGCTTCTCTCTCTCCCCCTCCAGGTCTCCTGCTTCCTGGTTTAAACCCTGTGGCCTGGCCACATCCTCCCCAGGCATTTTCCAGCCTAGTTTCTTAAAGGGGCAGGGGTTTGGACTCTTACAGAGAAAATCCTCACCGCTTCTGAGCTTGGCTGGGAGTGTCTCTGCAGGGGACGGGGAGTTTCCTCTACACCCCATCACATTGAGGCAGCCATGAGGTAGCTATAGGTAGCCCTTCCCCCAAGCCATGCTGCGAACTGTAGATAGCCCTTCCCCCAAGCCATGCTGCAAGCCATGAGGCTCTGATCAGCCTGACCCTTCCCCCGCAAGCCATGAGGTAATCAGCCTGCTAAGAGAGACATTGAGATTCCAGTAGGCACCCTTCCCCCACTCCAGGTCTGAGCACAGTATTTCCCTAGCCCTGAAACCAACAGACCAGAGCATACCGGTTTGGACAGGTCACCCAGGTACCTCCCCAGGGGCTGCTGATTGGTGGGCAGGAAATACCTGTGGCAAATGGGATTGTAGAATGAGTTTAAAACTGTACTGTATATAAGGCATTGTAGGCCGTCCCTCGGGGTTCAGACCCTTGTGGAGGTTGCTGGTATCTCTGTCTGATCCTGTGTGCACATTAAAAGTTCCTGTTTGCATTCCAGCCTGTCAGAGTCTTCCTTCTGTGGGTGAGTGATAGAATAAGAGCTTTTCACAGCGATTGCTATAACATTTTGGTGCACTGGCTGGGAAATATTAAAAGAAAAGCCTCTCTCATCACACCCACGGTGGGAAGACTTCTGCTTTTGCAGCATCTGGGCCTCCACCAGTCAGGGACCGGCCCCTCCAGGTGATTAACTGTCCTTGGCGCCCCCGGGCCACTTTGTGCTCGGAAGGACACTTTGATTTGTCTGGACAGCTGGTCCCTGCGGTTGAATCCCCGATTGAAAAACCAGCTGGATAGACTGGCATCCAAACTTCCTGTCTGATCAGAGTTCTGGTGAGTACTGCTACCTTGTCTGGGGCTAGTTCTGTACTCTATCTGTGAGTCCTGGTAATTTCTGGGAACCTGTAGCAGCCTGATCAACTGCACGAGCAGTCCTAGTACGGGCCTTAGTGGCCCTGAAGCCATTGCTCGTCCTGTATCTGAATCTGAATACCGGTAAAATCTGAATATCTGAAACTGCAGTAATCTGAGATCTTTTAAAAGCGCTGCCGAAAGAAAAAATGTAACTAAATATAGCACTTGATAAGTTAAACATACCTGAGATAAAGAATAGATCGCTGCTTCTCTTCTTTCCGTTCTGCTTGTGGAGAGTTTTCTGAAGCGTGACTGCAAGGAGAGGGCTCTAATATGCTTCCGTTGTGTTCCGTTTCTAATTTGTGTTAATTTCTGCTCCGATGTTGAATTCTGCCCTCCATGTGCTCCGGTGTGGTTTTACTGCCTTTCTCTGAACCCCCGATGTAATTTCTGTGCTCCGATGTAAGTTTCTGTTCCCCCCATGCTGCTACTGTGTGATTTCTGTGCTCCGATGTTGAATTCTGCCCTCCATGTGCTCCGGTGTGGATCTACTGCCTTTCCCTGAACCCCCGATGTAGTTTCTGTGCTCCAACGTAAATTTCTGTCCCCCCCCTATGTTGTCCGATGTGAATCCATGCTCCCCATGTGCTCCCATGTGAATTACTACCTTCTCTTGGGCCTCCGCTGAGGTTTTGTGCCTCTCGGTGCTGTCCCGGTGCACAGCTGACCCCCGCTGAATTTTCCGGTGTTCCCTTGAGCCCCCGCTAAGGTTCCGGCCTTCCATTGGGCCCCCGCCGAATTTCTCTGCCTTCCCTGAGCCCCCGCCAAGTTTCTCTGCCTTCCCTGGGCCCCCGCCGAATTTCTCTGCCTTCCCTGAGCCCCCGCCAAGTTTCTCTGCCTTCCCTGGGCCCCCGCCGAATTTCTCTGCCTTCCCTGAGCCCCCGCCAAGTTTCTCTGCCTTCCCTGAGCCCCCGCCGAATTTCTCTGCCTTCCCTGAGCCCCCGCCAAGTTTCTCTGCCTTCCCTGAGCCCCCCGCCGAATTTCTCTGCCTTCCCTGTGCCCCCGCCAAGTTTCTCTGCCTTCCCTGGGCCCCCGCCGAATTACTCTGCCTTCCCTGAGCCCCCGCCGAATTTCTCTGCCTTCCCTGGGCCCCCGCCGAATTTCTCTGCCTTCCCTGGGCCCCCGCCGAATTTCTCTGCCTTCCCTGGGCCCCCGCCGAATTTCTCTGCCTTCCCTGAGCCCCCGCCAAGTTTCTCTGCCTTCCCTGAGCCCCCGCCGAATTTCTCTGCCTTCCCTGAGCCCCCGCCAAGTTTCTCTGCCTTCCCTGAGCCCCTGCCGAATTTCTCTGCCTTCCCTGGGCCCCCGCCAAGTTTCTCTGCCTTCCCTGGGCCCCCGCCGAGTTTGTCTGCCTTCCCTGAGCCCCCGCTGGGTTTCCTGCCTTTAAAACCAAAAATAAATAAATAAAATGCTAACCTTTTGTTTTTTTTGGTTGATTGAAAGAGAGGTGATGCTTGGAAGTCCACCATTTCCCCTTTTTTTCCATCTGTGGAGAGCCGGTGTGGAGGAGCACGAGGAGGTAGCAGCCATCTTGTGGACACCACGTGCGTTTCTCTGCAGAGGTATTGGGCTGCCCTGGAGTGATCCTGGAGCTCCATCTAGTGGTCATTTAAAAACTAGCTGTATTTTTATCCTTATGGTTAAAGTGATCCTGGAGCTCCATCTAGTGGACATTAGAAAATAGCTAGCTATATTTCTCATACTGTATTTCTAATATCCTCATGGTGAAAGTTAGATCCTATGATACAGCTAGAGAGAGTGTCTGTGATGTATTTGTAACAAGCTGCTGCTGGGGAAGGAGAGTGTGTGAGTATTCGCTGCTGAGACGTCTCTGTTTTCTGTTTTCCCTCTTTCTTTTTCCCTTTGTGGTCCTGTGTGTTTTGTGCAGCCAGACTCTGCCTGTTACCAGGATTATATTGTATGTTGTATTCCCAGAGGTGAGATTAGAAAATTTACACTGAACATTGTGATTTGTGAATTGTGATTGGAGCATGGGGTCCGGAGGCTGATTTGTGGTGAGGGAGTATCCGGACCAGCTTCCCTGTATGGATTCATGGCTGGCCCATATAGTTAATGTACTGTTATGTAAAAATTGCTAGTGGCTCTGTGTTTGTTAGTGGCTCTGTGTTTGGTTGTGACATTAGGGAAAGAAAGTTTTTGTCCAGACATTAGGTCTTTATATTTCAGGATTGATTTTGATACTCTATCAGTAAAAGGTGAAGTTATTGACGAGTCGCCCCTGTGTCCCCAAACAGTGAAAAACACCAGGTCTACTGATTGCAGGGAAGGGGACAGTTTGGAAAAAGGGGGGGGGGGTGGGGTTTGCTGTGTGTGGACTGTGGTACTGGTATATCAGTGAAGGAAGACAATTGCATTGTTTGATGCATATCCAATTTCATTGCTATGTTTCATGCATGATCAGTGGTCAGGGAACCAGGTGTTTTGGTCACACCTCTCAGCGGTGACTGGGGGATAGTTGGAACTGCTGAAATAGTTTGCATAGCTATAGAAAGATACTGGGAGGAGTTCCTTCTTCTAGCAGATGAATGGAGGCCCATTAGAGAGGACAAAAGAAAAAAAAAATCATCTAGGAGTCTTTCTCCTAGAGGACAAAGAACCCCAATTCACCTAGCCTGCAAACAATCCTCTTGTCATCAATTTTAATTGTAGAGTTTGAGCTTCTAGAACCATGAGGTGCCTCCTTTGAGCATCCTCAAATGTCTGCTGGAAGCAAACAAAGGCTGGAGAAAAATCCTTATAAGATCATGAAGAAATGAAGATTTTTTTTACTTGTCCTTTAAAGCCTGGATTTTCTCTGGTACATATATTTGGTTTTGACTGCACATACAAACTTAAGCAAGTAATACTTCTGCATGATATGCCATCTTTGGCAGTTTATTCTGCAGACAGTAAATGCTGTGCTGATGATTGCGTTCTTTCCTGCTTGGTACATTAAACTGCCTTGATCAACTGTATTCATTTTTCTGATACTACAATGATATTGCATTCCAGATATCCACCAACCTTCTTATAAAGTATCAGTTTCATGCCTGTTTTGAACTATAAGATACAAGGTAATCACTTTGCCTTGTTAAGCTCTGTGCTGATGAATGATGAACAGGACAGTAACATCATAGGTGCTATTTAGAATAAATTCACCTGTCCTGCTGTATTTGAATTTTACATGTTGGTGTCCAGAGTTCAGGAGCACAATATATTATAGCACTGTGAGATACAAATCTTTTTAGTTTATACATTTGTACTTTGTTACCAAATATACTGGTAGGAGTACATTATGTAGAGGTCCAGTATACACAGCAATAAGATGAGTAAATATTAAATTTTGGAAAGGGGCTGATCTGAAATCGCTTGGTTCCCAAGTATATAAAGCAAATTTAGTGGAAAGATGGAACTGTGATTCCCAGAAATATGGAAATATTTGTAAAAATATTATTTACAAATATAATGATAACATTAACTCGAGTTGATTGGATAAAACTAAATCTTACTTGTCAGCAATGATCCAGGAGAGCTTTGAGAAAATGAATGAGAGAGAGGGGCAGAAGGTGAGACGACAGCCTAGGAAAAAGGCAATAAAACGTGCTACTCCAAGTGTGATGATCTGGGCCACTGGAATTCTGACTGCTCTAAGACTCCTCGAGGACCCACAAGGCCTGAGAAAACACGAACCTTGTACATTTATGCCTCTGAAGAGACATGAATAGGCAGGGGGGAATAGGCCAAGAAGAACCCGAGGAAGTATTGCCATGAGGCCTATTCACAAATGCCTTGCAGGCCAAGAAGAACCAGAAGGAGTATCGCCATGAGGCCCAACCACCAATGCCTTGTACCCTCTTAGTCTCTCACCTCAAGAGGATCTCTTTTGACACCATAATTAATGGATAGCTTACATAAATCTTTGTGGACCACTGCATTTTCAAGATCAGTCCAAGTATTTTTAAGTTTCCTACAGTACTCTCACTGGGAACCAGGTGTACAATAGACTCTAGTCATACATGAGAGATATGTGGCTGTCATGTTAGGAGCCATATTTCTTTCTATTGGAATTGATGTATCGTTTTATATTGAAGATTGTTTAGACAGTCGCTATTTAGAATGAGCACCCATGCCAATCTAGAACTGCACCAATTAAGTTAGTGGGAAATGGACACTGTTTACAACAAAACTATGTCTCTAACAATTGTTTTAGCAGCCTTGCCAGATAAGGATACATTAGTGTGGTATAGAAAAAGAAAAAAATTGAAGGACCTATGTATGTAGTTGGTGGAAAGTGTTGTGAGGGGTAAAGTGATATATTAAGAGGAAGGACTCTGATGGACAGTAAACTGATGAAGGTAATTAATGATGTGGAAGGACTCTGATGGACAGTAAACTGGTGAAGGCAATTTAATGATGTGAAGTGATGTATCTGGCTAATGAATATAAGAAATGATGAGCATTTTATTCAACTATGCCATCTCCAGTATCTTCAATTTAGGAAGTCATCTAGGCCCCACCACAATACTCAAAGATTGTAAGTAGGCACCTGGAGACAGGCTGGGTGCACCTTGCATCCTGATGAGCTTTGGAAAAACCCCGCACTGACCATGTGGTACTTCCAGATGTTTTTTTTTTGCCTTACTTTTCCTGTGTGTCCTGGCCAGGCATGCAGAGGCAAAGGGGGATAAATTGATGACAAATTCTCACAGGCAAAAAAAAAATTGGTGTGATTCTAAAACTTGTCAGAATTACAGAACACGCGCGTGCACTTGTCTGATCTGTAAACATGTGGAGATCAGTCAAGGGCATAATGGAATATTTCCTACCAGCAAAGGAACCTCCAGTGATAATGGATCCAGGAGTGGAAGCAGGATCTGCTGACTCCCCAGTGGCGAGACCCGTATACTGTTCTGCGGACCACCCCCACGGCTGTCAAGGTGGCTGAAGTTGCTCCGAGGATCCATCACTCTCGTGTCAAGGCCGCTGCACCAGAAATTGTTCCAGCCTGGACTTCTGTCACAGTTCCAAACCAGCCCCTACGCTTTGACACTTCTGCCCAGTACGGGGTTCTAACAGACTGCCGACGAACTCTGGACCACCGGAGAGACTGATTTACAGACACCTTTCCTGGAACCGGGATCAGACTGAGAAAAGGTGCCTTAGCTGATATAGACTTGCTTTCAAACAAGTGCAGAGACTACTAACACAGCAGTATTACTTGCCCAAACTGCTCTGAACATGCAGACCTTTGTATACGTAACTCTCTACCTTAACTTGTCCCATTGCTGTACCGTACATTTTAACCAAGTGCCTTTTTCCTTACAGGTTGTTTCCACCCTTGGCACCCTGGTAGAACGCAAGGCGGCTGCCACGGTCATGGCCCTGACCCAATATACTCCTCTGCGGCTTGCCTCCAGTAATACAGCCCTCAACCGCCTCTAGCGGTTGAGGTCTTACTTAAAAAGGGGGGAATGAGGCAGCCATGAGGTAGCTATAGGTAGCCCTTCCCCCAAGCCATGCTGCGAACTGTAGATAGCCCTTCCCCCAAGCCATGCTGCAAGCCATGAGGCTCTGATCAGCCTGACCCTTCCCCCGCAAGCCATGAGGTAATCAGCCTGCTAAGAGAGACATTGAGATTCCAGTAGGCACCCTTCCCCCACTCCAGGTCTGAGCACAGTATTTCCCTAGCCCTGAAACCAACAGACCAGAGCATACCGGTTTGGACAGGTCACCCAGGTACCTCCCCAGGGGCTGCTGATTGGTGGGCAGGAAATACCTGTGGCAAATGGGATTGTAGAATGAGTTTAAAACTGTACTGTATATAAGGCATTGTAGGCCGTCCCTCAGGGTTCAGACCCTTGTGGAGGTTGCTGGTATCTCTGTCTGATCCTGTGTGCACATTAAAAGTTCCTGTTTGCATTCCAGCCTGTCAGAGTCTTCCTTCTGTGGGTGAGTGATAGAATAAGAGCTTTTCACAGCGATTGCTATAACAACATCACCCTATATTAATTAATCATCCCTACTGGTTAGAATTTTTCTTATCAAAATATACCTTAAGGCATAAGTTTTCAACCCAGTCCTCGGGGAACCCTAGGCCAGTCAGGTTTTCAGGATTCCCACAATGAATATGCATAAGATAGATTTGCATACAATGAAGGCAGAACATGCAAATCTTTCTCATGCATATTCAGTCTGGGAATCCTAAAAACCTGACTGGCCTAGGGTTCCCCGAGGACTGGGTTGAAAACCCCTGCCTTAAGGAGTTTTTGACCTGCGGCTTCCTTGACGGTCTCTAAGGGCTGCTTCTGCTAACACTTAGTGCGGGCTGTCTGCTGAACGGCCACTTTATTCCTATGGGCTGTGTGGCAAATGAATTGAGCTAAGTGTTAGTAATCGGAACTCTAAGTTTAATTGAGTTTCATCTTCCTATGCTCTATTCTTTTCAGGTTCTTTCTAGTTCAGCCAATCATAACTAGGGTTGACAATTGGCTCCAGATGCGTCCGACAGGTTTGATCCAGTCTTGTGTTAACCTCATTGCATGCAGGGATATGTAGTTCTGATTGTACTCCATTAGAAAAGGAAAACTACAAGTCACTGCATGCAATGGGGTAAACCCAGGACTGGATCAAGCCTGTCGTGCACATCTGGAGCCAGTTGGCAACCCTAATCATAACATACATTTCCTAACCCGTCTTAGCCATACAGTATTTCCACTATAGTTGTGGATATTCAACCGCGGTGGCTAGTGCTGATAATGCAGCTAGCTATCGCTTCCGAACTGTGAACTCGGATAGTCAATGCAGGGGCCATATCCGGCCACCGACATTGAATATCTGGTTGGCTGGATAGTGCGTTAGACTACCAGCCAGTGGCGATATTCAGCTGCTAGGCCGTTAGCTGAAGCGTTGAACGTTAGGCGATCATTTCAGGGGTCTAACATTAGCCTCTTTGGGATAACTGATTAGTGGCTAAATATCGCCACTATCCAGTCCTCAGGTGCCACCTCCGTTCTGCCCCTGGAACACCCCAATGCTCACTGAATATCCCGGTGAGGGCATTTAGGCAGTTTGCAGGCCTTTGACTATCCCCCCCCCCTCCCCCCCATAGTTTTTTGCCGATTTGGACTCTGCTTTCTCCTGTTTATTTGATTCTAGCATGGAGAAATCAGCCATGCCGTCTGGCCAAAGCAAGAGAGATCGTAATATAGACTACTACATATAATTTCTCACTCATGAACATGGAGTACAACTCCTACGCAGCGTATTTTTCTATTTTAACTCAGTGGTGGGAGATCACAAAACATGCACTTATGAGGCGTTCATAAAAGAGCTTTGATTTTTCTTCCTTAATACTGAGTTCCCCATCTCAGGAATTGTATTTCTAACTGTAAATATTTTATAAACTAACCAGTGTTCAAGATTTCCTTTAGTCAGTAGCATCGTTCATATCAGCATATCTTCGACTACGTCTTAGCTTGTTACTATGATCTAAAAAATGTTTTCAACTAAATTAAATCAAACAAAACCCTTCTTTCAGCAAATATAAAGCTAAACACCACACCCTCATGTACAAGTGCCGAGGGAATAGTATGAGGCGCAACATCATTAGTGAACTGCTTCCTTCGGCCACTTTCTTACACCAGTGATGTCACTTCAAACCTATAGATTAAACTCTTCATTTAACATGTACTACAGCCTATTCAAGACATCTCAAGTTCTATCCTTTTATTCTCTTTAACAATGTCTACTTGCTTTCCCTCTTCGGTCTGCTTCACATAAATCCTTCAAGGCTAGATAATTTGCCAGTCCTAAGCTAGCAACTCATTCACTTGTGTGCCTTATCCAATCCAGGTTGTCAATGGAAAATGTAAATGTTACTTACCTATAACTGGTGTTTTCCATAGAGAGAAGGATTGATAAGGCACACAATCTCTCCTCCCCCCTCCCTATTTTGAGGAGCTGAGGGAACAGCTGCATGTGAGAAGGGAGGTGCATCCTCCAAACCTTTCCTTAGGTTCTGAGCTGTGGGAAAGAGGCTCCATCTTGGCATCACCATCACCCACACCCACTTGTGTGCTTTATCAGTCCTGCTGCCTACAGAAATCACCATTTACCACTGCACTACATTGCTATCCTGTGCTGTGCTCGAGAGCCGTATGCACCCTTGAGCCTTCTAAAGTTTCTGATGCTGCCACCACTACTAAACTTATCCTCTCAAAAAAAATACTGCTGCTGCTATTGACACCGCTGAACTTACTGCCCCCTCCCCTGAATTTAACTGCCACAGAAAAACTGCTGAGAGACACACACATGGCCACAGAAGGTAGAAAGGGCTAAGAATGGTTGGTTTCAGCTTGGCCGAGGTAAGAAATGTTATGTTGGCGTTGCTGAGCTCCATGTTGTCATCCTTGTCGAGAAAGCATGTTGTGTTAGGTGTCGTCAAGTTCCCCCTCGTTGTCCATAAAGATGGTGGGAGGCTTCTGCCTTTTATATGGTTAACAAAAGTCAGTCTCTTAGTTCATTTTTTTGCCGATTTTTGTAGACTTGTAAAATTACTTAAAGACACGGAAAATCACAATAAGGACAGAGAAGGACTTCCAATGATGCTTTCGTGCTGAGTGAGGCTGGGTCAGGGAAGCAGAAGGGAAGTGTAGGGATCTATAGCAGTCCGGCTTGTTTAGTTTTTCCAATAGGTGCTGAATTGCTGTTCTCTAAGACCTGTTATAATCGGGGCCAGCCCAACCACTAGGCAAACTAGGTGGCTGCCTAGGACATCAGCGTGTGTGCATGTGGGGGGGGGGGGGAACAAAGAGCAGCTGCAGCCAAATAAAGCAAAGGCTGGCATCAGCCATCCAAATTCAGTCGTCAGTGCGTCCTTTAACCTGCAGAAAGCATACCCATTATGCAAATAACCTGTTTAGCTTGACAGTGGCTCTTTGAACTCTCCCTCATTATGTATATATTTAATATTGTAAAAGTGGGATGTCCAAATATGTGTCTTTCTAGGATTGTTCTAGGAGGGATGGTGTTGATACGATTACAGTTGAGTTTAATAATCAAAATCTTGGGGTGGTGGGGCTAGGGATCTAGAAGTTAATCGAGAGGGGGGCGCGAGGCTGAGCAACTGATGCCCTCGCACTGGACCTGGTTGTAATGTATGCGGTGTTCACTTTTTAAAGGTAATATTCTTTTCTGTTTGAGTTTTGGTGGGTGGTTCTGCTTTAGTCTAACAGGTTTGGGAGATTGTTTTAGAAAGGCCTTTCCGCAGATAAAGCCTCTGTGGCATGCAGAAAAGGGGCTTTTCTAAAATCGCGCAGCCGTATATGTGCGTAGCAGTGCGCGTGCTGACAGTAAGGGGCATGCTTCTGCATGTGCCACACCAAGGCGTCCCGGCAACGCAGTTGGAATGGAGCTGCGATGCATTCTGGGTATTTATTTTATAAAGACTATGGGCCCGATATTTAATTGGGACGGCTATGTGTTGCTACGGCACATAGCTGTCATCACTGACCTCTAACCCCAGATATTCAATGCTGGGGTCATATGTGGCCCTCGTATTGAATATCCGGGGTCACCGCACTGCCTCTGATGCCCCAGAAGCTAACTGGGTCGCGGTGATATTGCACGTCCCTATCTGGTTAGCTCCTGTGGGTAAAATTGGGGCAGCTTTGCTTTGCCTAGTTTTACCCACAGGTCGCTAACTGGGTAGCAGTACAATATCGCCACTACCCAGTTAGCGACTGTCGTCGGCAGTGACAAGCCCCGTAACGTCCATGACACACCCTGATGCTAAGCGGGCTGTATAGCGGCGCTAGTTGGGGATGTTCAGCAGCACTAACCATGTTAGTGCCATTGAATATCCTGTTCAGCGGCATTTGCAGTTCAGTAAGCCGCGTAAATGCCTTTAGAATATTGGGCCCTATGGTTTGCTGCCCTGAATGAGCCTGGTCTCTTGTGATCGCCGAAGCTGAGCAGAGTCAGGCATGGCTACTATTAGGATGGGAGACCACCTTGCAATACCAGGTGCTGTGGATTTACTGTGTGAAAGGCCTGGCAATCTACTTCCAGTTGCACCTTGCCCAAAAAAAACAGGGGCTGGATCGCCAGGAGTCAGCATGGACTCAATGGCACACGTTACATTTTGTTATAAAATTCCCCTCTACCTCTGTCGGTTTTATAGTAGCTCACTGAGGCTGATGTAATAAAACCTGTATTTATGACTTTTAGAATGTTTTCTGGTATCGTCTTTATAGCTAGTTTAAAGTTCACAGATGCACTGGGTCCCCTTTTCTTGGTTATTTAGGAAAAATTTGAATTTGTGTTTGGGAGTTTTTTCTGACAAATCAAGTCTCTGTCTTGTCCAGATTCTTCTCTGGGGCTCATGATTTTCAGTAAGTTTCTTCTGCAGTTATTCCATGGTATTGAATAAAATGATAGCATCCAAGCCCATCCAGCCATCAGACAAACTAGGCATCCGCCTAGAGTGGCAGTTTTTTTTTGGGGGGGGGGGGGGACTGGGCAGCAAAGAGCAGGGTATTCAAAGCTAAACAATATATTCTGACAACCTAGGGGGATTAAAGTTTGTCTTGGGCTAATTCACTCTCCCATATCCCCTCACTACACAGCTCGAACAAAAAACACTTCCGCAGTTTTCACCAACATCTGCAAAACCCTTACAACAAGAGACACTCACACCTACTACATATAGCAATAGACCATACAACCAACACAAAGCGCAACCGATCTATTCCTCAACAAGAAGAACTCAGATGTGCCCTCATAAACGCCCGCTCCGCACGCAAGAAATGGCCAGCCATCTCAGACCTAATAATCAAACGCAATCTAGACATGTTAATGGTCACAGAAACTTGGTTCTCCGAGACCGATTCAGTCATAATAAACCAGCTCACACCACCCAATTACTCTACCTACACATGTAACAGAGCAAACAAAAGAGGAGGAGGGGTTGCCATTATAGCAAAGACTGATCTCCAATATCGTACAATTCTAGCTAGGAGCACGAAACAACTAGACACAATCTCAATATACAACAACTACAATACTATCAACCTTGTATACATGACACCAAACTCAACATCTGAAGAACTATCCAACATAATTGACTTAGCCTGCAACCCTGCATATCCAGATAAACCAAACTGGATAATGGGCGACTTCAATCTCTCATCCATTCAACCTGCCCTATCTAACTCCTTTTTAGACGCAATGAAAAACCTCAACTACAATCAAATCATAAACCAGCCCACCCATCAGCGTGGCAATGTTCTCGACCTTGTCTTCGCTCCACCCACCTACGAGTCCACAAAATATATACTCGACCTCTCCATCACTCCGGTCCCCTGGTCAGATCACAGCCTGATCTCATTCAAAATACCAGCACAACAAGACCCCTGCACCGATACAAAGAAACGGCCATCATCTAATTTCACGCGATTCAAACAACTCGACGAAGAAGAAATCAAGAAACACTTACTCCCAAAACTTAATCAGCCTTCTTCCAACATCAACGACATGGTTGCTACCTGGAATGAAACCATCAACCAGTACGCCAAGCTGCCTCCAGCCCACAAAAACCCAACTACGAATAACCATGTAGGGAAAAGGCCATCTGCACCATGGTTCTCCCTGGAGCTAAGGAAGTCCCTTATTCTCTTGAGGAAGCTTGAGAGAAAGTGGCGAAAACACACAACCCGACAGATCAAACAATATACTTAACCCACCTGCGAGCCCACCGTGAAGCAATATGGGACACAAGAAAAACCTTCCACTCCGAACTCCTCAACCGATCCTTAAACAAACCACGGGAACTCTTCAATCTAGTAAAATCTCTAACCACAGAACCTTCACCACCACAACATGAACCTATACACCCCCAAAGGTATGCCAACTTTATACAGTCTAAAGCCATCAGAACTACAATCTCATCTTCCCCAAGTCCCACCCAGCATTATACCCACCAGATGCCTCTCCTTCAGCTCTCACCTCCCTCAGCAAAATGCGTTGAAGACATCATCATCAAAATGAATACCACCACAGCACCCAACGACCCTTGCCCGGCACACTGGATAAGAGCTATGCGCTCTGATTTTAGCCCAATCATAGCAGAAATAATAAATATGTCCTTCTCAACAGGCATTTTCCCATCTGCCCTAAAGCAGACCTCCATAAGGCCACTGCTAAAGAACAACCAACTAGATCCAACAAGAGAAGAATCATACCGTCCGATCTCCAGTATTCCTCTACTATCCAAAATAATTGAGAAAGTGACCAACAATCAAATCCAACAACACATAGACACCTCTTCACCGCTTGACCCCAGTCAACACGGATTCAGGGAAGCCCACGGAGTTGAGACACTTCTGACCACCTTAACCAACACACTCATCAGTGGGATAGACGATATCAAAAAGGGCTTTGCCCTAATTTTCCTCGACATCTCCGCACTCCGTGGACCACGACAAACTATTAACCCGACTATACGACAAGGGAATCCACGGGTTGGCATGGGAATGGTGCAAATCATACCTGGAAGATCGCTGGCAACAAGTCAGGACGGTTGAAGGCACCTCAGAACCTTTCCAGCTAAAACAAGGAGTACCTCAGGGCTCCTCCCTATCAGCGCTGCTATTTAATATATACATGCAGCCCCTATGCGATATCACTCGCTCCTTTGGCATATCCTCCCTAATCTATGCAGACGATGTGCTAATATTCACACCAATCAACGTCTCGCGCCCAGATTACACAACACTAGTAGATTGCTTTAACGCTATAGCAGACTGGCTCCTCACCCAGAATATGCGAATAAATTTCAAAAAAACCGAGGTCCTGATCGTCACGAAAAACAGAGAATTTTCTTTACCAGTTACTCTAAAAGTACAAGACGCAGACCTCCCAAACAAGTCCTCCATAAGATACCTTGGAGTAATACTGGACCATCGACTTGACTTCAAAGAACATGTCAACCACACTGTAAAAACCATTTATTTCAAGATAAGGACCCTCCGTAACCTGAAAAATATGCTCGACCAAGACAACTTCCGGACCATATTCCAAGCCATAGTCACACCCCACTTCGACTATGCTAACATAATACTCCATGGCCTCCCAAAAAACACCCTAAATACATTACAACTAGCCATGAATGCCGCTGCCCGTGTCCTGTACGGCGCCTCAAAAAGTGACCACATTACACCCATCCTAATGAAACTACACTGGCTCCCCATAAACTGCAGGATTGCATATAAAGCCCTTCTCATGACCTTTAAAGCGATCAACATGATTACCCCTTCAGCAATATCAAACCTCCTCAATCACACTCCTAACATTAGATCCAGGAGATCCATAGCTGCAAATACCCTAGCCACACCATCAGAAGCCACAAAATGCACGCGCACAACCACAGACAGGGCTTTCGCACACTACGCACCCAAAGGTTGGAACAACCTACCACCTACCATTAGAGCAATCACGGACCTCAAGCAATTCAGAAAAGCCATAAAACACCACCTCTTCCTTCTACACTTCTCCCAATCCCAGTGCCCATCATCAACCCTCTAACACATTCCAAGCCCTCATAGTAAAATTGTAAATATATTATTTACACAAGATGTTAATAAAATCTCTATTCATTGTATATAATTTCATAACATATATGTACATAGTTTCCCTAAGTTGAATCCCAGTTGAAATCTCCTGTTTCATGTAAAACTGTTGCTTGCTGTGAGTTTTCTTGTTCAATGTAAACCGCGCTGATGAAAAAGAGCGCGGTATAGAAAAGCTATAAATAAATAAAACCCTTACAACCAACTTTAGGGCAGGCCTTGAA
The DNA here is from genome assembly GCA_033557465.1 of Ichthyophis bannanicus. Classification (NCBI taxonomy): domain Eukaryota; kingdom Metazoa; phylum Chordata; class Amphibia; order Gymnophiona; family Ichthyophiidae; genus Ichthyophis; species Ichthyophis bannanicus. The sequence continues at coordinate 250,535,456 of CM066042.1, read as the reverse complement.
TAGCTTCTTGTCACATGTCTTCCTAGTGGCTGGAATGGGTGAGGACAAATGCATCATGGGACAGGTAGCAGCCGGGGGTCAGCTCAGAGATGCATGGATGCTAGGTGAGTGTGCACATGTGTGAGCCCCAGGACAAGCCCAGAAAAGACGCTTGCTGTAGTATGATTCTATGTGTACTGCAAACAGGCAGTGATAGATGTGTTTTGTACGTATTGCAACACATGAGCACCACTTCGTGCACATACTCTGCTGTTCTGCACAGCCATGTGCACCGTGGGCCATAACGGACATTGTGTTGACAACCAGGGGAAGCTCCGTGGCTGAGAAGGGCAGCACGCACCAACATGTGGAATGCAGAAGAGCACAGCCTGGTGCCATGTAGCACTGCCACATGGCACCAGTCCATACAGGGCACATCCATGTCTGCCCACATCCCAGCCTGAAAACCCCCCAACTGCATCCCTGTGCCATCCCCCTGCCTCCCACCCTCCCAACAGGCCTGCCAAGATCACCATCAGCCATTACCCCCCCAAATGCCTGATTGCCACACAGGTCATATGTTGGTGTCATCTCACTGCCACAGTGTCACTAATTGGTAGATATTGCCCCCCGCCCTGCTAGTAGATGGTGTGCAGTATGCTGACCATAGCAGTCCATAGACTATACCCAGTACATGTCCCAATGCTCATGTTCACAGCTTACATTGCCCCCACAGGTGACTTTGGATATCCCCTGAGGACCTGGCTGCTGATCCCAGTGTGCCACCCCATGAGCCGTGTCACGCCCTTGCCCCCTGCCTCAGGCTTAGAGGGGCGAGGTTGCGGTTAACTTCTCTTATAAAGCTTAGATAAACTATCTTTCCCTCAGATGCATGCTGGGAGTTGTAGTTTAGCCTTTTAAGATGAAGTGAAGTCATGAAACCGAAGGTGAAGGCAAATGACAGAATTTATTTCAAAACGCAAACAAAGTCCATGAAGACCGTGACAGGATACTTCTCCATTCATTCACTCAGGATTATTTACAACGCAGCATGGATGAGCTTCACTATGGCTTCACAGTCATTAACTATATGCAGCTGCTTAACAACGTAACTGATATGGGAAACACAGCTTCTTCCCTCAACAAAGTAAAAATGACTTCTTTTTAACTTTGTCTTCGCTAAGCATTTAATAGCACATGTAACAGGTATCTCCCCATTAGAAGAGCAAGTTCCTACCTTCAGGCTAGGTTTCAATACACTGCTTCTAGGAGACTTTCACCTTTTCAGCTATCCTTTAGCATAGGGATTCAATGCTAGTAGCCTGGCATAGAGTACAGTCCATGGGCATTTCTGGAGACAGTAAATCCTGCTCAATAGGCTCAACCTGCATCTCCTCTGGCTCTGATAATGCAGTGCCCTGCTCTGAGCTCTTAAAGTATGTCTCCGGGTGTATTCTCTCTGAGGATCCCCGTGTCTCTCCTGAGCCCAGCTCCACCCGATAAGGATAGATTGTACCTGAAGCTGTGGACACTTCTCCCTGGCTGTATTCACTTGCCTCTCTCCAGCCTCTTGGAAACAGTTCTTGGTTCGCTTCCCTGAGTTCCCTCTTGGAGCTCTGCCAATGCTTCCTATTCCAGGCTTGGCTCCTTTGACTCCTGTGCTGAGTCCTGGGCTCCCACCTCTGAGCTCTCCGAACCTTCTGATCAGGAACTGGATCTGAACCTGTTCCTGCTCCTCTGCTTCCTGCAGTTCTTGCTTCTTCTTCCTCTCTTGCTTCTCCTCCTGCTTCCTCCCCTGCTTTGACTTTAGCAAAGGTTTATATCCCTGCTTCCAGGGCACTAACCTTTTCTCTCTGCTCAGGTGCTTGTAATTATCTCTCAAGCCTGCAACTACGTCAACAGAGCTTTGGTGTGGCAGCCTAGGTTTAGTTTCTCTCAGCTTACTTTCTTTATGTAGAAGCTGAAATCCATGTATTGCAGGGATTTCACTTTTCCTCACAGCAAATTCATCACCTATTTCCATAAGCTCAATACAAGCTTCCTTGTCACATACCCCCCTCCCTAAGATATTATGGGCTGGCAGAAGTTCCTCCGAACAGTCCGTAATCCTTGATAGGGCGTCAGCATTTTGATGTAACCTTCCTGCCCTATGCTCCACCTTGAAGTCAAAAGCTTGCAATGCCATATACCAGCGGGTTAGTCGGGCATTATGGTTCTTCATTTGTTGCAGCCACTTCAAGGGTGCGTGATCCGTGACTAATAAGAATTTCTGCCCGGTGAGATAGAACCTGAGGGCCTCTACCGCCCATTTGATGGCAAGACATTCCTTTTCAATAGTCGAGTAGTTCTGTTCCGCCGGGGACAACTTCCTGCTAAGGAACATTATAGGATGTTCCTTTCCCTCATGCTTTTGTGATAGGACTGCCCCTAAGCCTGCCTCTGACGCATCCGTTTGCACGATGAATGGCTGCTTGAAGTCCACACCACGTAACACCGGAGCTGTGCACAACTTCCCTTTTAACACGGTGAAGGCCTTCTCAGCCTCCGGGGTCCACTTGAGGTGATTCGGGGAGTTTTTCTTTAGCATATCAGTAAATAAAGAGCTTTCTTCGGCAAAGCGAGGTATGAATCTCCGGTAGTAGCCGATCAGGCCCAGAAAACTCCTCAGTTGTTTCTTGGTTGTTGGCCTAGGAAAATTCTTGACACTATCTACTTTGTCAATCAAAGGCTTGACTGTGCTTCGCCCAACCATGTGCCCCAGGTATTTCACTTCTTGCCTGGCAAAAACACATTTGCTTGGATTCAGGGTAAGGCCGGCCTGTCTCATAGCCCGTAGAACGGCTTCAACTCTTGGTAGATGTTGCGTCCAACTACAACTATGGATGATAATGTCATCCATATAGGCAATGGCATACTCTTGATGTGGACGTAGAACTTGATCCACCAACCTCTGACAAGTTTCTGCGGCACCATGTAGGCCAAAGGGCATCCTTCGAAATTGGAATAGCCCAATCGGAGTGCTGAAGGCGGTCTTCGGCCGAGACTCCCTAGTTAGGGGAATCTGCCAGTAGCCCTTTGTCATATCTAATGTGGTCAAAATTGGGCCTGCCCCAACCGATCCAACAATTCTTCGATGCGGGGCATTGGGTACGCATCAAACACTGAGATGGCATTCACTTGCCTAAAATCTACGCAGAATCTTAAAGTGCCATTGGGCTTTGGCACCAGCACTATGGGACTGCACCATTGGCTTTTTGATTCCTCAATAATTCCCATCTCCACCATCTCCCGTACCTGTGCCACCACCTCCTGTTTCTTAGCCTCAGGTAGCCGGTAAGGCCGTTGTCTCACCACCTTCCCAGGTGGGGTTACAATTTCATGGGCTACCAGTCTGGTCTCACCGGGGATTGGCGTCAGGACATCTGGAAACTTTTCCAACAATCTGGCCAGTTCTTGCCTCTGCACCAGGGCTAGTTCTTCACTCATTCGAGGTTCTGGGTTCGTTCTCCACTCCACCAGTTGTGGTCCCAAGTCCTCTTCCACTTTCTCCTCGCAGGTGGCAGTCAGGCCCTTCATACTGGCTCGTCCGGTGGAACCGAACCCGTCGGATCCTCGCTCCGTGGGAGCCACCATGGGGACTTCTTCCAGCGGGGGAAACCCCACTCTCTCACATATGAGCTGAGCAATCCGGTCGCCTACCTTCACGAGGAAATCTCCATCCCCAAAATTAAAGAGCAAACTCGTACTTTTATAGTCTCCCTATAATCCGGGTCAATTACACCAGCGCCAATGTCAAGAAAATGTTTCAATGCTAGACCAGAGTGAGAGGCTATCCGGCCGTAACACCCAATTGGCATCTCCATATGTAGGCCGGTGTCAATAAGGGCCTTTCCATGGCTGGGTATTACTTCATCAACGGCGCTGCACAGATCATAACCTGCTGCTTGAGGTGAGGCTCTCCGGGGACTCTGAGCTTTCGTGGACACCTTGCAAAATTTTAATACAAATTTCTGCTTAACTGGGGAATCCCTTCTCAGGGGCTGTTCCTTTGGGTTCTGGCTCGGCTTCTGGGGTTTCTCGAACAGAGGGCTGAGGATCACTGTTACCATCCCATCCACCTTCTGTCCGATGCCCTTTTCTAACCCTTTTTTAAACTGAGGCCAGTCTCTTCCCAACACTAGGTCATGGGGAAGTTTCGGGACCACTGCCACAAGGACTTCCTTCTGTATCCCCAACCCTTTTATTACTACCTTGTACATGGGGTAGAAGGAGGCCGCTCCATGGATACATCTAATCTGGACCATATCCTCTGGTCTCCTCTGGACTGACTCACTCTGGGCTTCTATGGCCCGCCAAAGCCTCCTTGACATCATGCTTTGGTCAGCACCTGAGTCGAGCAGAGCGTTGGTAGTGATCCCCTGAATATTAACATTCAAGAGGAAACCCTCTCTTAGCTGTTTTACATTAGCACCCATCAATGCTGTACGTGCTTTGCATTCCCTTTGTAGGTGTCCGATCTTCCCACAATGAAAACATTTTTTTCTAGCCCACTTGCCCTCCTGAGTAGGCATATAAGTTTTCATAAACTCCACATTTTTCCCTTGTCTCCTTTCTGATTGCTCAAAACTAGCCTCTGCCGCTATTTTTGGAGTGCCCCCTTTTTGTTGACAAGCCAATTACGCTTCTAAGTAGCGCTCAGTCAGCAGGGTTGCCTCTCCTGTGGTCTGGCAGTTTTGCTGTATCAGAAAGGATTGGATTTCTTTAGGAACCGCAGACATAAACTGCTCTAACACAATTGTATCTATCACCATATCAACAGTTTTACCTTCTGGAGCCAACCACTTTAAAGCTAAGCCTCTGATCCTTTGGCTTAAGGCCTTAGGTGTTTCTCCGGCCTTCAAGTTCGTAGCTCTAAGCATGCGATGATACAACATCTTAGTCAAACCCAAGCGATCTTGGATAGCATTTTTCACTTCCCCATAATCTGTAGCGAGTGCCGCTGGCATGGCCCTGTAGGCAGCCAATGCCTCCCCTGTTAGAGAGGTGGCTAGCCTTACAGCCCAATGCTCCACTGGCCATCCTACAGCATGAGCGACTCTTTCAAAGGACTCTAGGAAATCGTTAATATCATCCTCTAATGAAAGTTTTCCAAAGGAAAATGTCCCACATGTCTGTGGTCCTACCATACAGACATTTGGTGTCCCTCCTAGTCCTGATTGGGTTGGCAGTGCTCCGGCTGATGCTCTCTGGTTAGCAATCAACGCCTCCACCAAGTCCAGTACCGGCTTCTGTTGTGCCTGCAAAGCGGCTGCTGCTTGTTCTTGTGCTTGGTGTGCCATTTCTTGCTGTTTCTGGAATTGGGACGCCATCCACTGAAGCATGTCTTTTGGATCCATTTCAGCAACTCCTGCAGGAGGAAAGAAAAGAACAAAACCCACCAAGTGAGGTACCACCAAAACTCTGCTATTCCCTTTCCAGTTGGATGCTTGCAATCTTCCACCCCTTTTTACTCAAATCCAGGTTTAACCTACGCCTAGATACCCTAAACCTGAGGTTAGGCGTTGACTCTGGCCTCAAAAGGGAGTGTCTCACTGGCCTTCTCTGTCGTTCTGGCCGACCCTGCCAGCAAATTACACTCTGAAGCTCGCAGCACAGCTCAGCAGTCTTGTGTTGAAAAATCTTGGGGCTTATATCCTGGAGTCTGTATATCCTGACACAGGCAAGATCCAAACAACTACGCCACTGTCACGCCCTTGCCTCCTGCCTCAGGCTTAGAGGGGCGAGGTTGCGGTTAACTTCTCTTATAAAGCTTAGATAAACTATCTTTCCCTCAGATGCATGCTGGGAGTTGTAGTTTAGCCTTTTAAGATGAAGTGTAGTCATGAAACCGAAGGTGAAGGCAAATGGCAGAATTTATTTCAAAACGCAAACAAAGACCATGTAGACCGTAACAGGATACTTCTCCATTCATTCGCTCAGGATTATTTACAACGCAGCATGGATGAGCTTCACTATGGCTTCACAGTCATTAACTATATGCAGCTGCTTAACAACGTAACTGATATGGGAAACACAGCTTCTTCCCTCAACAAAGTAAAAATGTCTTCTTTTTAACTTTGTCTTCGCTAAGCATTTAATAGCACATGTAACAGGTATCTCCCCATTAGAAGAGCAAGTTCCTACCTTCACTTCAGGCTAGGTTTCAATACACTGCTTCTAGGAGACTTTCACCTTTTCAGCTATCCTTTAGCATAGGGATTCAAGACTAGTAGCCTGGCATAGAGTACAGTCCATGGGCATTTCTGGAGACAGTAAATCCTGCTCAATAGGCTCAACCTGCATCTCCTCTGGCTCTGATAATGCAGTGCTCTGCTCTGAGCTCTTAAAGTATGTCTCCGGGTGTATTCTCTCTGAGGATCCCCGTGTCTCTCCTGAGCCCAGCTCCACCCGATAAGGATAGATTGTACCTGAAGCTGTGGACACTTCTCCCTGGCTGTATTCACTTGCCTCTCTCCAGCCTCTTGGAAACAGTTCTTGGTTTGCTTCTCTGAGTTCCCTCTTGGAGCTCTGCCAATGCTCCCTATTCCAGGCTTGGCTCCTTTGACTCCTGTGCTGAGTCCTGGGCTCCCACCTCTGAGCTCTCCGAACCTTCTGATCAGGAACCTGGATCTGAACCCGTTCCTGCTCCTCTGCTTCCTGCAGTTCGTGCTTCTTCTCCCTCTCCTGCTTCTTCTCCTGCTTCCTCCCCTGCTTTGACTTTAGCAAAGGTTTATATCCCTGCTTCCAGGGCACTAACATTTTCTCTCTGCTCAGGTGCTTGTAATTATCTCTCAAGCCTGCAACTACATCAGCAGAGCTTGGGTGTGGCAGCCTAGGTTTAGTTTCTCTCAGCTTACCTTCTTTATGTAGAAGCTGAAATCCATGTACTGCAGGGATTTCACTTTTCCTCACAGCAAATTCATCACCTATTTCCATAAGCTCAATACAAGCTTCCTTGTCACAGCTGGCAGGAGGAATGGTATAATAGTGCGCATCAGCAGACCCGGGATGGTGTGGAGTGCACAATTGGGGAGCTGAAGAGCCATTTCTGGTGCCTCGACTGGAGCGGTGGGCATCTCCTCTATAGCCCGGAGTGGGTATCCCAGATATTTGCATCATGCTGCATACTCCACAACCTAGCACGGATGCGTGGAGTGCTGGACCCAGAGCTAGCAGTTGTGGAGGAGTGGGAGGCTGCAGAGGCAGCAGATGGTGATGGTGAAGAGTCTGGGAGCCAGCAGCAGGCCAGGGCACTGATCCACCATGCACGGATGATACGTGACAGTTTCTGAGGTGACTGCCCCGCACCAGCACCAGGATAAGACACATACAATCACCTATAAAGTTTCCATTACCATGCAGTGTGTGCAGAGTGATACTTTATTTCCTTCCACGTGATTCCTGTGCCCCAGGGCTCCCCACTGATCATGGGTGCTTGCTAACATGTGCACTGTGGTGCAGTGGAGCGATATCGGAGGACATGCTGGCAGTGTCATCACCCTCCCCAGTAGCGTGGGCTGACGGACATGGCTCAGGGTTAGCAGGTGGCTGTGCTGTTGTGCTGGCAGTCCCACCACCCACCCCCTGTGCTTGCATGAGGCCCATCAAACTGCACAGTGAACCAGTGATTGATGCCTGGTAAGCTGCCATCTCCCTCATCAGTCACAGGTACCCCTCCATATGGTGCTCCTCACGCAATCTGTGGCACCGCCACTGCTTGTACTCTGCCTCCCTTGCCTGTTCTGCAGCCTGCAGGTCCTTCCGGATACCTTGCAGCTCGGACAGTATGCTCTCTGTGCCAGCCACCAGACAAGTATCTTCCTGCAGTAGCTCCTGGTCTAGGTTACTGTCCCCTGCATCCACAGGATCATCCAGGATGGCAAATTGTAGCTCGGCAAGTGGGGCATAATCTGTCTCCATCTCCCCAGCACTGGTGGTCATGCTGGCCTGCCCCACTACCCTGGGTGGCAAACCTGACTGCTCCTCTGCCTTGCTAGCGCACTGGACCACCCCACTGCCCTGGCAGGCATACGGGCTTCAATGGCTGTGCTGTACCCTGGCTGTGCACTGGCATCATCCATTGTGAGTATTGAGGCTCCGTCCGATGCATCTGTCCCAGGCTGGGAGGGCAAGGTCCTGGCAGGTCTGTGGGATAGCAAAGGTGGCAGAGGTTAGTAACATGGCTTGCCAGGTTGGCCTATGGGGTGGCATCCGGCCCACTACAGAACTGGCAGGTGGTGCAGAGTCTGAACCGCATCCACCCCACGCAGCACCCAAGGTCCAACAGACAGACAGGCATGCCCTGGGTGGACAGAGGCATGGTGGGGACACATACATGGCTGTCATGGTCCCACCTGGGCTCTGGAGCACTCCCTACTCACCCCCCCCCCCCCGTGTGCTTGTGGTGGAGCTGTCAAATCTTACAATCCCAGAGACGGCGACCTCCTCCATGTACTGCAACACCTACTCCCCTAGGGGGTGAGGCTGCACTGCTGCACAGGCAGCAGCCTGCTGTTGCTGGCCCTCTTCTCCTTTGCTGCCTGCTGTACCATGCGCAACTTCTTTTTTCTGTCCTCCACGTCCCTGTTGTGGTGGTGTACTGCATTGACCCTGCAAACAATGTCTCACCATGCTGTCTGCTGGGTGCTGGCATTCTCTGCCACAAAGATGGCAGTGTGATGCTGTGGGATGATCCCCAAGGCCGTAGCTATCTCAGGAGTCGTGACGTTAGCCTTTCTTGTTCGCTTTGCCACTGTCAGTGTCTTGTCAGCCATTGCATAGCCACGCGCTAAGGCAGTGTTTAACTACCAACGTAAATCCTCTTATGCATATGCCGTTAGAATGCGCAGCGGTGCCACGCCCTGTCCAAAGGCAAATCCGGTACCCACATAGGCCCCTGGGTGCCGATTTCTTGAAAATCTGCGTGACAGCTCACTGCTGTAGGATGCCATTTTTGCACAGCACTGAGCAACAGCAACATAGGTGTGCAGGGCCGGCCAGACTGCGATATTCGGGTAGGTCGCAGAACATAGTAAGTGGCAACCACAGCATGCACCGCTCCGACGATGTGCCTTCGCGGAGCAGGGGGCACCCTGCGTGTGTAGCACTGCTGGGCCGCACCCATGCTGCTGCAGCCTGTACTGCATGAGTATGGCAGAGGGACAGTACTCATGCAGGGCTGTGCTCATGACCATCTGCATGGGTAGTGCCCCTCTGCCATACCCATACAGAATGAGCGTGCCCACACCCCATGCCCATAGACTTCCAGACCCTCTCCCCTGGTTCCCCATACTACCCAAGCAGACACAACACCCTCCCCCCACAAAATGGACAACATAGTGTGTTTGCAAAATGGAACCATTTTATGTCAAACATGTGCCAACATATATACAACAACACCAAGAATGGCAGACAATATACAGCTGTACATACTGAAGACTGCCCCACCACAGGGCATATCCTGCCTGGGGGACTGCTTATGGTGCAGGGGGGCCCTGCTTGTGCCCTCTAATGGCACTGACAAGGCATTTATGTGTCCTGTGATTGGCCTTACCGCAGTTTGCACCTCCTCCCTCAGGAGACACACCTGGAGGGTTGTGGGGGTGGTGGCACAGAGGAACCTGGTGCAGCATGGACATGGCATGCCCATGGGTGCAGGGGTGACTGTGGGGGCCCCCAGCTGTGCAGGGTGGACCATGGCTCCACTCGCCATCACACCTGGCCCATGCTGAGCCATGTGGCGGGCTCATGGCCCCCTGGTTGGGTTGTGGATGGGCATGGCTGTGGGCTGCAGGGCACAGTCGGGGGGTGCAGCTCCACCTCTGGGCCCCCTGCCAGGTGCCTGCTAGTGGTGCCCTGTGCCACACCACTGTACCTGGGGTGCTTGTTGAGTGGTTCCCGCATCTCCCCTGCTACCCCCCATCTGATCTCTCCCCCTCTGACTCCTCTGCCTCTGTGCCCCAACTCTGGCACTCGCATCCATCCTCCTCTGACTCCCCTGCCTCCCCACCTTGCCCCTGGCCCTCTGATGCCTCCTCCTCTGACTCCTCTGCCTCCCCACCCTGCCCCTGGCCCTCTGATCCCTCCTCCTCTGACTCCTCTGCCTTCCCACCCTGCCCCTGGCCCTCTGATCCCTCCTCCTCTGACTCCCCATCTGACCACTGTGCCATGGCCCCCTCGTTGTTCTCCTCCTCTGACATGGTGTCCTCTGACACAATGTTGCTGGACTCCTCCTCCTCATCCCCATCTCTGCTGGTGGTACTGGTGCTGGACTGCTCCTGTGGCACTGCACAACTGCTCCTGTGTGGTGGGTGTGGTGGGCCAGCAGTGTCCTGGGCCCCCGAGAGCCAACTATGAGGAAAGAGGAGGGGGGTTAATGGTCCACACAGGAATGGCACATCCCTGGGGAGCCCACACATGCATCGCTCAACCCACCTTCAGCCCACAGGGGCATGCCTCCCCCACAGTGCACACTGCACACCCTCCCCTTTGCCCACCTCCAGCCAGCTCTGTTCTCCCCCTCACATGCCGAGCTGTGGCCTGATGGCACCCCCCAGACAATGGACACATACAGGGGGCAGCATGGGCAGGTACACAATGTGCACTTGGGACCACCGCTGGAGATGTGTGCCCCTGTACTGCCCTTCTGTGTCTTGCCCCAGCCATGTTTGTGCGCACCTGCACATCTTGTGTGCCGGCTGGTGCACACACGGGATGGTGACACTGGTGTATGGCATGGCTGCCCATAGAATGTTCCCATCATTTCATACAGAGAGAGTCCACCACTAGGTGGCTGCCTGCACCAGTCTGGCAGCGATGGCTGCCACCCCTGCATCTGCTGGGCTCCACTGTGTACCTCACTGACTTCCTCAGCCGCCTTCTGTCTTCTGTTCCTAAGCACATGTGCTGGCGTTTTTTAGCCTGCTGCGGGTCTGCGTAGCATAGACAGCAGCTTTTATGAGGTAATTTTTTCTTTGTATTTTTTGTATTTGTATGTATTTATTATATCATCATTATACATTTTATTGCCTAATCCTGGATCGGCTATTTTTAATCCTTTCACGTACCATGATGTGTTTTGAAGCCAGAGTTCACCTTTACTTGTGCATGCGGTTTTGGTCCCGTTCGGCCACAAATTCATTCTTGGTCACGCTTTGTGTAAAATCATGTTTTATCCTCCGATGTATGGTGTTTTCACAGGCATATTTATATATGATGTACAGTATATATATTTTTTAACTTCCATTGTGTACACAACATTTCCTGATGATACATATTTTCATTACGATACTTAGTTTCTCTCCTTTCAGATGACTAGATCGTTTCAGTAGCCTGGGTTTCTCTTCTTTTTCATACGTGTAGTCTAAGCCCATTAGACTTAGTAGGATTTTAACTTTTTCATGACAATTTATGTTTATTTTCTGAGTTTTGCATCACAAAGCTACATATTATAAAGCCCTCTGTTGCACTACGTATTTTTGACTGTATTGTGAATCAGTCATCTGGTCTGCAAGAGTTTATGTTCAACCTAAGTTTCATTGCTCTTTATCGTTTTGCTCACTGACTCACTCCTGCAGCAATACAAATATATATACATTTTCTTGCACTGTTATTTCAAAGCCTTTTTTGATACATTTTATGTCCACCCTGTTAGATCCTGCCTCCTCCTCTCTCTTTGTTTCCATCTTTTCGTTTTTTCTATTTATTTATTTATATATTTATGCTATATGCTATTTTAATATGTATATGTTTTTAATCTAACTATTTATGTTTTTTAGTGTGACTATTTACCTAGACAGTCTTATAACTGCATGATGTAAGATTTTTCTAACGGCCTTCAACAGAGGTTAGTATTTATATGCATGTATTTATAAGTATTTATACATTCACACGCTGTTTTTATACATATTTATACATATTTTTTTATATATAATTTTATATATGTATCAGGTCCTGAGCATACTAGTTTTATTTGGTCTTATATAATATTAGTATTTATTTACGTATTTATCATTTTATGATACCATTTTGTTGCGTCCATGGCATTCATTTAATGATTTGCTGTCTGTTTTTTTATAATGATTTTAAGTGTTGTATATTTATGTTTTTAGTTTCATGCCTGGCTAGCCCCTGACGAAGGGTGACGAAACACAGCCTGTGTCGGGCGGTCAAAGGCTCAATAAAAAACTCTGTCTTTCCTCTATCACGCCTTGGACTGTTTTTTCTTTGATCTGCGTGATCTGCTGCTCTTGTAGTGTTGTATCCTGGGGACAGGGGCATACCCATGGGTGGCAAGTGCGGGGTGCATGTGATGTTACACCTATAGCATCTGCCACCATATTCCTGCCCACCACTCCTTTGGCCCTTTGACATGTGTCCTGTGTCACCAGCAACTGTGCCATCTGGCCCATTCATCCACCTGTGTCACCCCTCTGGGTCTTTCAGACATCTCTGCAGTTCTCCCCCGCTTCCTTTGCTCCTATCTATTGCACACAGGCATCCCTTGGCACCATGGAACTTGGTTGAGGCCGTGCGTGGCCTCGGCTGTAGGCACGTGCCATGGCAGAGGGCATCCACTGCCTCAGGGGTCATATCACTGCATGGTTTGTTGTGCACCGTGCAAGGACAGGGTATTGCAGTTTGTGCATGCTCGCCATTGCAGATCTGTCATGTTCTGTGGCATCACATCATCAACATGCTGCCACAGCCAGACAGGGGGTGGCAGGCAGTGGTGGCAGTTCCGCTTGCAGGGACAGATGGGCAACACATATGTAGTTTTTGCCACTTGTCCCCCCCAGATCCCTGCGCCAGGGCACAGGGGCTGGGGGGTAGGGCTGGTGTCCAGGGCTTCCACACTGGTTGGCAGGGTCCACTGTGGTGCCCAGCCTGACCACAGCTCCCCCTGCACTGGGCATTACCATTGCTGTGCTTATCCTGTAGCGTTGCTACCAACCGCCACCAGGGTGTGCAGCGGCCTCACCACCTGCTGTATGTGGGTATGCCTCCTGCTGTGGGCAATCAGGGCTGGCACTTGTGTCAGTGCATGGCCTGTCCCCCCACCAATACCTGATTGGCAAATATTGGGGCAGCCACCAACATGTGGCTTGGCATCACAGCCCTGTCTCCCTGTGCAGACACACAGCTGTGCCTTTCAGGGTGTGTGTGCCTAGCATGGTGCTCCAGCCCCCTCACTCCCCCTGCCTGTTGTGGCTTCCTTACCTGCACAGTCGGAGTTGGATGTCCCTCCATATGACTGTTGACAGGCGCATATTTGCCGACGGCCCCCCCCCCCCGGGGTAGAGAACTCCTCATGCTGCAGCATGGAGCGAACAAGGCTCTCACTCTTGTCGGGGCTGAGTTAACACTCCTCCTCGCAGCCATGCTGCTGGTGTCTATCCACCCAGCCACAGGGGGCTCTTGCACAGGCAGCCTGCAGGGCCTGTGTGATGGTGTCACTTATGTTTGGATATGCTGGACAGGTAATACACGGGTTCATGCATACATGCCATCCTGCTTCTCTGGCTGTTGTTGTGGTCACATAAATGGGTATCGCCTGTTGACCTTGGGCTTAGAGCCTGGGTTATGTGCCCTGTGCTTACCCATATATGCCGCAGTGGGCGCCTGTCACTGTGCTCAGTTTGTGCTGCATTTTCATTGCTTGCCTGTTTTGGAGGCGCATGATTCATTATTCAAGCACTTTTCCTGAACGGGTAACATTCTGTGGGTATGGCAGACCTCGGCGTCTTGTTGAAAATCGGGCCTTATAGTTTGATTTCAGGATACAAAATGAACCTCAGCAAGTTCAATGTATTGAATTTGAATGTTGTTGTTAAGTGCCGTCACATCAATGTCAACTCATGGCAACCCTCTAGTACTGACTTATTTGTTCTTTGGGCAATCCATGGTCTACACAGTATTCGTTGCCAGCAAAATAAATCAAAGGTATCAATTTTCTTCCTAAATATCTTTTTCACTCTCCGACTTTCGCATCCATATGGCGTTATTGAAAATGCCATGGCTTGAACAAGTCAAATCTTTGTATGGAGCGAGACATCTCTGCTCTTCAGAATCTTGTCTAGGTCCTTCATAGCCATTCTGCCAAGAGCAATGCATCGTTGGATTTCTTGACTGCTTGTTGCTTCTTTATTGATAGTTGATGCAAGTAGGCTAAAGTTGTCCACTATTTGAATTTCTTCCCCATCAACGATAAATTTATTGATTTTGCAAGTTGTCATGATCTTTGTCTTCTTTACATTAAGGCGTAGGCCCATTTTAAGACTATCTTCCTTGATCTTGAGAGGCAAATGTTTCAGACCATCTTCACTTCAGCCAGTAATGTAGTATCATCAGCATAGAAAGGTTGTTGATGACTCGTCCACCAATCTTCACACTTCTATTGTCTTCATACAATCCTGCTTCTCTGATGATTTGTTCTGCATAAAGATTAAACAGTTAGGGGGACAGTATGCAGCTTTGTTGTACTCCTTTGCTGATTTTAAACCATTCTGTTTCTCCTTGTTCCGTTCGAACTGTTGCTTGTTGATCAATGTAAAGGTTGTGCAAGAGAACGATCAGGTGTTCCAGTATACCTATGATTCTTATTGTGGCCCAGAGTTCCTTATGGATTACACAGTCAAAAGCCTTGCTGTAGTCAATAAAGCACAAATAGATATATCCTTTTGGTATTCTTTAGTGTTTTCAAGGATCCATCTCACATCCGTGATAATGTCTCTCGTTCCTCACCCTTTCCTGAACCCTGCTTGCACTTCAGGTAGTTCTCGTTCCAGGTAGCCTTTACTGAATAATCTTCAGTAGAATCTTGCTGGCATGTGGGATCAGAGCGATTGTGCGATAATTTCCACAGTCAGTTGCATCACCTTTCTTTAGTATTGGTATAAACACAGATCTTTTCCGGTCAGTTGGCCATGATGTCGTCTTCCAAATTTCCTGGCAGAGCCTTGTAAATATGGTAACAGCTGCATCAGATTGCTGTAATTCTTCGATGGGAATGCCATCAATGTCAGGTGCTTTGTTCTTTGATAAGGCTTTCAATGCTGCTTTGACTTCTTTCATCACCAATGGTTCCTGATCATAAGGTAAGGTTGAAATGGCTGTTGGTCCACTTGATCTTTATCATATAAAAACTCTATATATTCTTTCCACCTTTTCTTGGTCTTCTCAGTATCATTCAATATAGATCCTTGAGCATCTTGTAACATTCCAATTTGAGGCTGGAATTTTTTCATTAAGTTTCGTAGCTTTAGGAAAGCCGATCTTGTTCTTCCTTTAATAGTTTCTGCTTTTATTTCCTTGAATGCATCATTGTAGTACTTCTCTTTGTCTTGTCTTGCTGCATGTTAGAAATCTCTGTTGCGTTCTGCGATTGCCTCTCTTTCTCCTCTGGCTTTAGCTTCTCTGCGTTTCTGGGCAATTTTCAGAGTTTCTTCGGTCATCCATTTTGGCCATTTTTGCTTTTTCACCTTTTGTAGAGACTTCTCGCTTTCTACTAACACAACTTTCTTGATGTCATCTCATAACTCTTCTGGAGCTCTGTCATTTTTATCTAAAGCAGCAAATCGATTTTGCAAGCAGTCTTTAAATTCCGGTGGTATATTCATAGTCATGTTTTGCTACATTCATGAGTGACTTGCTCTTTTTCAATTTTAGCTTGAATTTGCATACTAGTAGTTGGTGATCTGTACCACAGTCAGCTCCACGTTTTGTTTTTGTCAATGTTATAGAACTTTTCCATCATTGACTTCCACAGATGTAGTCAATTTGATTTTTATACAATCCATTGGGTGAGGTCCATGTGTACAGTCACAGCTTGTGTTGCTGGAAGAAGGTGTTTGAGATGAATAGATCGCTGCTCTTGCAGAATTCTATCAGTCTTTCTCCAGCTTCATTTCTGTTGCCAAATCCATATTTTCCAACCTTTTTGCCTTCTTCTCTGTTGCCAACTTTTGTGTTCCAGTCATCCATGACTATCAGGATATCCTGTTTGCATGTTCTGTTAATTTCAGCTTGTACTTATTCATAGAACTCATCAATTTCATCCTCTTCTGCAGCTGTTATTGGGGCATTTACTTGAATTATTGTTGTGCTCATAGGCATTCCTCATAGACGAATAGAACTTAGGCGTTCACTGACTGCATTGTATTTCATTACAGTTCTTGTAAGTTTCTTCTCAATTATAAATGCAACACCATTTCTTCTTTGTCTTTTATTTCCGGTATAGTAGACCATGTGATCATCAGATGCAAAGTGCCCAATTCCAGTCCATTTCAGTTCGCTGACACCCAACAGATCAAGTTGTACACGTTCCATTTCATTCTTGACCACCTCCAACTTCCCTTGGTTCATGCTTCGTATGTTTCATGTCTCAATATGTAAGACATCTTTGCAGCTTCTGACTCTCATTTCATGCGCAGCTACATCAGCAGTCAAACGTCCCGAGGGCTTTGATCCAGCCACATCATAAATGCTGGCTTTACTCTGAAAAGTCTTCAGCTCCTCCCCAGAAACCAGTTGAGTGCTTTCTGACCTGGAGGTCTCATCTTCCAGCACTATAGTGCAATTTGTTTTATTGTGACTATCCATTGGGTTTTCGTGGCAAGATACGGAAGTTGTTTGCCAGGCCTTTCTTCCGCGCAGTTTAAGTTTAGTGTTGTTGCCATTGTCACCGAAATGTGATCCTCCACTGCCAACACTATCCCATTCTGCTGTTGCCCAGATGTTGAATTTGAATATGGGAGGGCAATTTGAAAGGGTGGTGAGAGAGACGTTTCCTTTCAAATGGGCAGATGGTGCGATAATGTATTTGGGTGTCGAACATGCGGTGGATTGGCATCAGTTATATAGATGAAATTATGAACCCTTATTTATTTAAGGAGCTGCAGAAGGATTTATGTAGATGGATGGAGCTAGTGGCATCGTGGATGGGTCGGATCACCATTATTAAAATTAATGTGCTGCCAAGGGTCCTCTTCTTGTTTATTGGCCTTGCCTATTGAGGTGCCGGTGAAGGTTCTGAAAAAGCTACAGAAGTTGATCTTTGATTACATTTGGAAGAAGCGACCTCCAAGGGTGCTCTATTTCCCCAAGAATTTGGGGGGGGGGGGTTGGGGGTGCCCAGCTTGATTCGGTACTATAATGCTGCACAATTGAGGGCATTGTTTAAATGGAAGAAACTTGTTGGGTGTAAATCTTGGGTTGTTCTAGAAAGGGAGGGGGTGGGATGGGCTAAATTGATGACAATGATTTCGGAGGATGGGCAAGGGGGTAAGTTGGATGCAGTAGATAATGGAGGGGATCGTTTTGGGAGATAATAGAGGGATAAGATGGGTCCCGCTTCAGTATAATGGCTCATTTATCTCAGGGTTGATGTATACAGTCTATGGGCAATAGGAGGGTAAGGGTCCTTATATATTTGGCCAATTTATGAGCAATGTACAGGTGTGGGAGGAGGTGTTGGTGCTAAGATGGGAAAGTGAAGATTGGCAGAGAGTTTGGATAGGATTGGCTAAAGTATCCTTTGAGGCAGCTATTGTTGAAAATGGGTATAAAATGTTATATGGGTACTATTTGACCCCAGCCCATTTGGCGAAGATGGTTAAGGGACAGGTTTCTGAGGAAGTGTGGAGGGGAGGATACTTTCATTCATATGCGGTGGAGGTGTGGAAAGATTAGAGCATATTGGGAAGAGGTGTTGAGGATGATAAGGAAGATTATGCGGCTTGATCCTACTCTAATCTTGCTGAATGATCTACCGGTGGATGTGGAGAAGGATTTGGGTCAGTTTGTGGTGGTGTTTGTGGTAGCTGCCAAGATGGTGTGGCTCATGGCTGGAAGGGTGTGGAACTTCCATTGATGCAACAAATGATCAACAACCATATGTGTCATATTACGGCACGTAAACAGCATAAGGTGCTCCAGTTTACAAAGACCTGGAATATGTATATTCAATGGAGAGGAGTGGAAGGGTGGTAGATGAGGATATCTGAGTGTGGGGTATATTTACTGTATTTTCAGTCTTTCTTGTATTTGTGGGTCTGTGTATGTGTACAGGGGTCATTGGCACAGTGTTTTTCTTGGGTGTTATGACGTTCATGAGTGGAGACACACCCGGGGGGGTAGGGTGGGGGGGTGTTGAAAGTTTTGAACGTGCAGAAGAGTGACTTAAGATAGGTGACGATGCAGCTATGGCATTCTGAGTAGGGGTATGAGGAAATAGGGGTCAGTTCAGTTGTAAAAACTTTTGGAGGTTTACATTGTTGGTGGATCATTGATTGTTGTGCATTTGAGATTGTATGATGTGGTATTTTTTGGTGTACCGAGGTTGATTGTGAAAAATATAAATTAAAGAAAGATAAAGGGGGCATGTGCAAAGGGAAAGGGGCAGTTATCAGACCTGCTGAGCGGGATATTTGGCAGTACATACCCTGTTTTGTGCCGCTGAATATTCCCTCTTAGTTGAATACCCAGATGCTAACTGCTTGGCGTTGGGGACGGCGCCAAGGGTTGACCGGTCGGTAGCAATATTCAGCCACAAGCCATTTAACCAAAATCGACTACAGTTGGGTCAAAAATAAATCTGGCCTGCCTTGCTGTCCTAACAATGCAGTGGTATCTCTCCTCTTGGACCGCTACCAGCTTTACTTCTTTCTTTTGTTTACCTTCATATCTTATTGTGGTCTATATAATTGTAGAAGGTCTTTCCTATAACATTAAGCGCTTTTTCCTGTTTAGTTTTCGATGCTCATCATTCAAGAATATTGCTTGGATGTATACTTGGAAATGCTTAATAAATTTAAAAAAAAATTTGCATTGAAAACTAAAGGTAACAGAAGGAAACTATGACCTGCGGATGTAAAAAGAGAGGAAGGTGACAGGTTTTCCTGTGGTCTTTTGCAGCTCACAAGCAAGCTCTGAAGTCAGGGAGTGGTCCAAAGCAGGTGGCACCTGTTCATGAGATCAAAGCTCGCCTAACGCCACGTCAAGACCACCTGAACAAACCCCAAGCCACCCTGATTGTGAGCAGATCTCAGAGCCCACTGCCACCAGTGGAGTGGAGGACGTACAGCTCAGGTAGCCCCAGCTGGAAGACCTTGCCCTCCTCCCCGGAGAGAAGTGGCAGGACACAAGGGTACAGGGACCTCCAGAAGCAATCTGAGCCCTGCAGAGTCACTCTTTCCAGGTAATTAATCAGATTACAGATCTTGTGTCCATAGTTTGCTCTGTCAGCAGTTGTGAAAATGGCCTATGAAGTAAACTGTGCACATGCTCAGGAGAGCCAGAGTTAGGTGGGATATAGCATAACATCCCATAGATGAAGAGTGCAGGGTAGGACAAACCCTTTCATCTGTCCGTTCTGCTCATTGCTAGGCTCTGCAGCGTGTCTGGTATCTGGCTTTATGCTTTCTTTCCCTAGGAATCCTTTGTGCTTATCCTGTTTTATGCTACTTATCCATTGTACTGCTACTCCCACGACCTATCATTTGTCTAGTGCTACAAGGCGTATGCAGCGCTGTATATATACATTCCTGTTTTCGCCTCCACCACTTCCACTGGGAGGCTCCTGCGTGCCTCACCACCCTTTTCTTGAAGAAAGCTTTAATCCTTTCATCCTCACACTAGGACCCTTTGCTCTGGAAAATGCCTTTTGTGCTCTATTAACTCTTTTCTTTTTCGGCTTAAGTCTCACCTCCTAGGTATTATCAGGCCCAGATTGGCATTGGTAGCCTAAGCAACTGCCTCCCGGTCCGGATTTTGATAGGATCCGAAGGCTTGATTCAGGCCTGGTGCTACTGTACTGAAAGTTGGTCCACAGAAGCAACTCATCTTCAGTCGGTAACTTCGGCGCTGACAAGGTCTGCGGCACCCTACCCCTCACACAGGTTTCCATGGTGAAGGGAAGCCCATGTGGGAGGCAGGGGCGGCATATTTCAGCCTGAGCCCATAAGTGGGCAAAGGCTGGAAGGCACCACTGAAAGTACTGGCTGAAAGGAAGTGACTGCTTTGGTGGGGGGGGGGAGGGGGGAATGAAGATGAGAGAATGGAGGATCCAGGCGGGGCTATTGGGGGGGGGGGACACTACCAATCATTGCAGGAGCGGTACCACTCACCCTGTTGCCTTTGCCACCCGCAATTGAAAGTTGGCCCTTGGGATTATAGTACAGACGTTGCAGTTTTATTAACCCCCCCCCCCCCCCCATTGATCAGTGCATGGTCACCTAGTGAAAACCTTTACCAAAGCCTTTTGTTTGCTACCTGCTGTCATATAAGTGTGAGATCCCCAATATATACAAATTGATCTCATGCATATTCATTGTGGATATCTTGAAAACCCAATTGAATGTGAGGTCCCCAGGGCATGTTTAAGCATCTCTGCTCTATACACTAATTTCTCTCTGTCTGGACATAGTTCTCTCTTCAAACTGCTCTCTCAGACTTCTCCATCTCAGGTTTTCTCCTCTGTGACCATCATCTCATAACTTTCACGCACAGTGTCTGTCAGTCACCACCTTCACCTTCAGAATTTCCAGGCTATCGACTCTTACCTCCCTTCCTCTACCGCCTCATTTCTTCACCCCTCTCTTCTAGTATATTAACTAGATGCTTTCTTCTTAACAGTTATACTTTTGCCTGCTTTGGGCACGCTTACTCCTCCCTTCCTCATCCTGACTGGTGTACCAAACTCCAGCCTTGGTTCAACACAAGAATTTGCTAAAATCCTTCGCCCATGCTGACTCCATTCCGGGCTGCTATTGCTCATGCCAACAGGGCCGGTGCTACCATTAGGCAAACTAGGTGGTCGCCTAGAGGGCTAGCCTTCTGGGGGTGCTCACTACCGCTCCTTTTTAGGATGTGCAACGGTGGCTATGCTTTTAAAATGGCACTGAAGAGCCGGCGTTACCTTCAGCTGCCCCCTTCCGATTTCACTTCCTTTTGCATTGGGGTGGAAGCGATTTCCGTCCTCATGCAAACAGGAAGTGGAATCGAAGAGGGGGCAGAAGCACAACAGCACTGTAGCATGGGAGTTGAAGGTAACGTTGGTGCTTCAGTGCCACTTTGAAAGCATTGCCGGCATTGCACAACCCGGCAATCAGAGCAGGAGCTGAAACAGAAAGAGTTCAGGGGATGAGGTTCACCTCGGGGCGCCTCGCATCCTTGCAGAAGCCCTCCTTGCCCAGCAAGACTACTAGGTCCATCTGAAATACTTGCTTCCTTCCAACTCTCAGACTCCTTGCCACACTCATGTCCTTCCTCCTTCCCTTACCACCTCCCTCCTCGGCTCTCTGGCCAGATGATAACAGATTATTTCCACAACAAGGTTCATAAAATTAATCTTGAGTTCGCCATCACGTCACCTCCATCTCCCCTCCAGTTCCCCACTTTATTCCTCTCTCTTTCCTTTGGCCATTGCCATTCTTTCTTCCTTTTCCAAAATTGCAGACAAGGAAACCACCCATCTTCTTTTCTCCTCCAAATTCACAACTTGTTTTTCTGACCCAGCTTCTCAACTCTGTCTCGCCTGCCTCCAGCCATCACATCCTCAAAATAGCATTTCCCACTGCAACTGTTCCAGTTGTCTTCAAACATGCTGTGATCAAATCACTCCTTAAAAATCCCTTACTGGACCCTCCTTGCCTGCTATCAACCCATCTCCCTCCTCCCTTTTGCATCCGAACTACTTGAACGTGCCCTTCACCTCCAATTGCATGCGAAAATGACTGAAATAGCCCATTTTAGTTACCTGCTTTCACCCTTAGGTGCCTCCTTATAAATCACCTCTATCATGTCGAATTCTACATTTTTACAGCACGGTTCTAAGAGGGTTGGTGTCAGGGTCATAATCATGGTTGAATTTAATTATCAACGTATCAGAAGACCGGCCTAGGTGCCTGAAAGTTTAATTGAGAGGGAGGCGAATGGCTGAAGGTTCACCCAGGGCACTTGTTAATTGCACAGGCCCTGGTCCTCTGGTGGATCCTCCTATGCTTCTGCCCTCCCCCCCCTCCTCCCCCATGAACTGTTTGGACTCTATCCTGGGTCCCCTTCTCTGCCTGTACTTGCTCGGTTGTTGCACTGATCTTTTCCTATGGTTTCAGTTCCATCTTTATGATGTCGACTTTCAGTTTTACCACTCTACACCATAAATTTCATTAGGCATCGAGTTCCAAATCTCAGCCTGTCTTAATGCCACCTTAAAATTGGCACGGCCAATACAGCACATCTTATCTTTCTGCCCAAACTTACTCCCCCCTATATCCTTTCTCTATTTCTGTGGATAAGAATGTCACCCTCCAAGTCTCCTCGGCACATAGTGTTTGAGTCATATTTGACTTCTCTCTCTCCTCTTTTCTGCACACATACAAAACACTAGTAAAATCTGTATAACATCACAGAAATCAATCCCTTCCTTTGTGAACATACTACCAAAACCCTTATCCAGCTCTCGTCACCTTCTCCTCATGGTTCCCCTAGGGAATCGTGTTTTCTATAGCAATTATTCAAAATTCAGCTGCACAACTTATCTTCTACCAATACGGCTACAACCTTGTTACCCTCAAACACCTCCCCCCCCCCCCCCCGGGTCACAACATTGGCTTGCCACGCACTTCTGTATAGAGTTAAAATTTCTCTTGCTCCTCTAGAAACACATTCTTTCTATAGCTCCTTATCCTCACCTCTATTTAGGGTTGCCAACTGGCTTGATCCAGTCCTAGGTTTACCCCACTGCATGCAGGGTAATGTAGTTCTAATTTTTCCATTGCACCCTATAATAAAAGCAAGACTACATGTCCCTGCATGCAATGGGGTAAACCCAGGACTGACGCAAACCAACCTCTATTATCTCTCCCTACACCACTTCTCGTGAATTCCACTCATCCTGTCAGTCACTCTCATATATGCCCTTCTCCTCCGCTGTAGCTCCCAGCTCTGAGCTTTCCAACTTACTGCGCTATATTTTTGGAACCAATTTGCTGAGTTATTACACAGATTTGCCAAGTTACCCGGTTCCAGGAGTGAGCTTTTTAAGCCAGTCCTGGATTTCTGACAATCTCATTATGATACATTATGGGACCTGCAGCACCGATTTCAATGGGTAAAATCAGGGACCTCAAATACCATAGTGCTTGCAAGGCAAATATGAAACCAGACCTGGCAAAACTGGAACTGGGTGACGTGGCAACTCTGCTATATTATGCTCTCTCTCTGACATTATTCAAACCTAATCTAAAAACCCACCTGTTTAAAGGCACTTTCAAAATTTTAACTCTTGTTTCTCCTGATTTAATTTAATTTCATCTAGAATGGCATTTATATCTTGTTCTGTCCTATAAAGTTAGGCGCAGCAAAGGTTGGCCTAACTGTTCAGGCAGGTTATAAGATATTAAGACAGCAATTAGTGACAAGAAGGATTTTTTGGAAAAAATGTCTTATTAATGCATTTGTTTACTAGATAAAACCTCCAATTACAGTTCAATAAGCCAAGCAGAATGACATTATCCTCCTACTAAAATCCATGATTTCAGCTTCCTATGAAATACACTGTAATTTCTTTGAAGATGGAGGATCTTAGAGGATTGTCTTTCATTCTTGTGGAGGCTTTTCTGAGAGTGTTTTTCCTTCTTGAACTTATTTATCTGCAGGCATACTGATGGTACACACTGCAAATCATCTTCTGCGAACATTGTAGAATATAAACGGACACATATCTGTTTAAATACCCAATTACCTTGTATATGATTATCGGCAATTGAAACCTGATCCTCTACTCAACTTGCAGCAGGTTGAAGCATTGAGGTTGTCATCTCCCATCTTCCCTCTCTTTTTATTACATTCACAGCTGTTTACTACACCTGTTACAATCTGGAGATCTGTTTTTTCTCTAAGCCCAGATATCCCCAGTTGCAATAGCCCCATTTCCATAGTTTGCATCATTTGGCACAAATTATCTTCAAGAATTTCTCAACCAACTCCTACAGCAGGTCATTCTCTAGATTTGATCTTCACCCCCAATAAACTACAACCTTCTCAAGCAGCCCTGTTTCATATTGCTTATTCCATGGTCTGACCACCGCCTCATTATATAGCACTGGACTAGCATACACTTGCTACCTCAAATCCAGGAAAATTATAAAATGCTCAGAAATATTGCCGCAATCCAACCAGACAAGCTTTCCACTATTCCAGATTTGTTTCCTCCTCAAACTTTCTAGAGCTACGTTTAAACTCTCAAGTACGTACTTGGAATGACAGCCTATCTTAAGCTATTGATACACTTGTTCCTGCTAAAAGAATTTGTATGAGGAATCAAAACTACATGTACTTGTACAGCGCTGCGTATGCCTTGTAGTGCTATATAAATAATTATCAGTAGTATTAACAAAACAAATGGTACTACCCCTCAGACTTCCATCTCCTAAAGAGACAAACTGCCATACAAATATATGTTGGAGGACATCAAAAACCCAAGAAAGACTCCAGTTATATAAACACAAAGATAAACATTACAAAGAGCCAAAAAAGATTATTACACAAAATTGAACTCTTCCTCTAGCTCTCAGCCAAAATCTCTTCGACCTATATTCCCAAATGAGAGAAGATCCAACTCTAAAATATATTCTGCCCCTCACTCACCTGATTTCTTAGTGTCCTTTTTTCACAGGAAATCACTGATCTCAGAACGTCTATAAAAGCTCACATGCCCAGAAAGCAATAGTGCCTCGTAAATGATCCGTGTGCTCAAGGCCCTATACATGTTTGCTTTTCTTTCAACTGTATGCTAACAAACTCCATCCTGAGACAGTTTTAGACCTGGTCACTGCACTGAATCCCTCTTCTTATGCAGAGTTTATGAAATTAAATGTAGACTTGAAACAAATCAGATAGCCATCATTATCTCGCTCAATCTCAGTGCCACCTTCGACCTAGTTGACTGCTACTGAACCAATTCTCTGACACTGGAATTAAAGATATTGTGTACTCCTGGTTCTCATTCTATCTATTCAATCGAACTTAGATAGTCAAGACAGTCCTAACAATGTCCAAATATTTTACTCTTGCAACTGGGCTCCCCTAAGGTACCAATGCGTGTTCCAAGTCTGTTTAATCTCTTTCAAATCTTTAAGCCTTAGTGGCTATTGTTTCGCAGATGACATTCACATCATTTTCTTCATGGCCCACAAAGACCCACATCTTGTCCATCTGAACAGCTCATTCACTAGGATCTCCCAATGGCTCATTAATCACAGTATGACGTTGAACCCCTCGAAGTGCAAAGCAATATGGATTACCCAACATCTTCCTTTTCCCTTGATATCTGTATTATAGTAAATTGCTTAATCCCACCTCTGATTGCACCACCATACTTGGTTGCAAAATTGATCCACTCCTCACATTTCCACCACAAATTGCGTTGTGAAGAATGAGGACGTCTCAACAGAAGCAACAAATATATTCAGTTAGATCACTCTTTGACCAACATAATTTAAAAATCTTGGCCTTCACAATAAACCTTTAGTGCCTCTTCTACTACAACTCTCTATGTAATGGTCTTCTATGATCCATAGACTACAGTTAATTCAAAATGCCGCAGCAAGACCCATTAGTGAAACAAAGAAGTATGATCATATAATAATCATAATATAATAATACCAGGCCTGAAATAATGGCTTCTAGTCACTTTCAGAATCCGTTACAAGACCCTTATCACAATACATAAAGTGGCAGTGATAACAGCGCCAGTAGGGGGAGGGGGGAATCATTGAGGTTTTTTTTAAGTTACTGTCCCCCCCAGAAAAAAGGTGCCAGTATGCTGTACAATTGTGTACCGGCACAAAAAAAGCCCTGCATAAATCTATTGAGTGCATCAGCAAAATTCACATAATGCCATTTTCTGAGAACATTTTTTCTGCAGAATTCGTGCAAATGAGCAAAACATGTCCATGGGAAAATTTTGAAATTCAAAACTTTTTGGAAAACCCATATCTATAGACGCAGGCATCCAGAAATGGTGGAAGGAGGGTAGGAAAACAGACTAGTAAATGAAGGCACCACAGGCCAGCCCTAGTTCTAATTGCGTTGGAAGTACAAAGGAAAAGGGAGAAAGTGCTGAGTCAAAAGGAAAACGTCACCTGGTGGGACCACTGAATTTAAACCCCTCCTTAAACCACGCCTTCATGTGGACAGTCTTTCAGCACACAAAGTCCTCAGACCTCCTTTATTGGCCTATTGACCCCCGCTTTGTGCCCTTGCCAGCTCTTGGCAATGCTCTAGCGAGTATGGATTGGCAGGTATCATGATTGTGTCTCCAGGCAAAGACTGTTCTGGATTTCTATTAAAGCTTCCATAACTGGATACTTTAATCTCCTTCGTTCTGCCCCTGACTCTTGTGGCGATGCTCGATGGGTCATGTGCTGGCTGGCAGCTCTGCCCTGACATTCACTCTTTGCTTAAATAACTGCAAAACATTTTTAGCACTCTTTCTCGTCCCTCGCCACCTCCTCATTCTTTTCCTCTCCGAATCTCTGCTTAGTTATAAATTCCACAAACAGTGATCTTTTCTAGGCTCTTTAGGACAAATAAGAGGCATCTTACTTGAGAGACCTTAAGAATTGGCTGTGAGAGATGAGCCATCCTGCCACTACACTCACTCTGATGGATGGGCCTGTTAGGCCTGCGCTGCTGCCATGGCAACTGCTTAAAAGAGCAGGACCAGCTGGATTCCCCCGGATACCAAGCTGCCTTTTCCTTGGCACTGCCATCTTCTCTTTTGGACTTATTTCCAGGTCTCCGTTCTTTCTTTGTGCTCAAATATTCTACCACGTACATGTTATACCTTTCTTTATTTTTACAATTAGAGGTGCAGAGCTGGCTATTATGGCCATGCCCCCCTGTGTTTTTACATCTCCTTCCCTCCCTCCCACTCCCACAGTTTATTTCTGAGGACATGAGTAAAGAGCTGCCAAGGTTCCGGTTTCCAGGAGAGAGCTTTCGGCCAGTCCTGGTTTTGAACTTACATACCAAAGCAATGTGGTAGTTGTAGTCCCTGATTCTACTCATTGAAATCAGTGCTGCAGATCTTGTCAGAAATTCGGGACTGGCCTAAAATCTCTCTCCTGGAACTGGATAGCTTGGTTGTTTAATGCTGGAGTTTGTGAAGTATTAATGGGGGCCATACACAAGGAGAGGGGCTAAGAGGAGGGAGAGACAGGAAGACCCGCAGAACCTCAGACTCCCTTTCAAATCCATAGAGGAGAGCTTAAATAGATTAAATAAATTTAGAGAGCAAGGAATGGACTAATAGGTTTTTTTTTTTATCAGTGCTGTGTGTTCCATTGATAAATGAACCTCTTTTCAGTGTTATCAGTGCAGTGTAATCACCTTTCATAATCCATCCCTTTGAAGTGTTGTCAATACAAAGGAACCCACACTGTACCAGTAACACACCCTCTTTATAACAGATTGAGACCCCACAATGTTGTTTATTAGAAAAAGGATTTATTAGAGGGCGGTGGTTCTCAAACCTGTCCTGGGGACCCCCAGTCAGTTGGATTTTCAGGATATCCTCATTTGCATGCATATAAATGTACCTTATGCGTATTCATTACAGAGATCCTGAAAACCTGACTAACTGGGAACCCCTGCTATAGAAAACTTTTCTGAAAATGCTGTTCAATGGGTGAGGGGAGCGCTGCTTATTCTAGGAAACATTTGCTCTTAAGTGGTTCTGCTGCTTAACAAACATACTACAGACGGATCTCCCAAACCTGTCCTCCCGCTGCCACAGTCAATCTGGTTTTCAAGCAAATCCACAGTAAATATCCATGGGGTACCTTTGCATACATCACAGATCCATTGTATGCAAATTTATCTCATGCATATTCAGTGTGGCTATCTAGAAAACCAGGTTTTGCGATCCCCAGGACAGATTTAGGAAACCTTCTACTAGAGCAGTAGTTTCCAACCCAGTCCTTAGGATATACTAAGTCAGTCAGATTTCCAGGATAACCACAGTGAATATGCATGAGGTCGATTTGCATGCATTGTCTCTATTGTGTGCATATCTACTTCATGCATATTCACATTGACTGAGTGTGTCCTGAGGATTGGATTGAGAACCCCTCTACTAGAGAATTACTATATACAATATACAGTACGGAGATCATATGTACAGCACTATATACGCAGATAGGAAGAGACAGCCCAAGGAAAGCAGAGGTACTTCCTGGACATTATAATTCATTTCTAAACCTTTATGTCACATTTATGTTTTTCGCACTATGCAGAGGGAAATGAAGGCACTAAGGGCCCGATATTCAAAAGGCATTTACACGGTTAGTGCCGTTGAATATCCCCAGCTAAGTCCCCTACGCACCCCGATGCTATCTGGTTAGCACTAGGGTGTGTTGGGGACAATCCGTGGCAGAAGAGAGGTGGAGACTGGCGCTAACTGTGCAGCAGCGATATTGGCTGCTGCTCAGTTAGCCATCGGCACCCTAAAGATAGGCAAGGAAAACCCTCACCTATCTTTAAGGTGCCGGTTGCTAAGTATTTTAGAAGGACACGATGATGATTCTCTCAGCCCACCTTGATTAAACCCTATTATGTGAGTATTTCTTTTTCTGTGTTCCAGGGAGAGAGAAAGTTCTGCTCTTCCACAGAGACAGCCATTTGGGGATGAGAGACAAGACTGTCTGCAAAGCACTTCCCCCAAGAGCAGTAGAGATAGCTCCCGCGTCTCAATATCCTCATCCATGTCCCAGCTAACAGGAAGTGAAGAAGAAATCTCTGTGGCATCCAACATAAGTCCCGAATCACCCCATAGAAAGGAGGAGGAGAGAATCCCTGTCCATCCCAGGAGGAAAGAAATACAAACTCCCAGGGTACAAGTGACTATGTTAAGAGACACGACCCAGATGGTGCCAAAGTTACATGCCCAGCAGAATCCCAAGCTTCAGGAATCAAGGGTCCAAGGTGCTGCCAGTCCCATCAAGCAGCCTTATAGCTCTCCCCAGCTGTGCAGCAAAGGACCTGTACAAAGCTTGAAGACAAAGCCAGATGGCACTATAAGACCTGTTCCTAACCTTGGGATTGCACGTTCGCCCTCCCCAGTTAAGCAAGTGAGCCATTTACCAAAGCCAGAGAATCAAACAAAGACCCCAGTCAAATCAGCTCCAGTGTTCAGCAGGCCACCCACTCCTAGGCAAAGCTACTTCCCTGGCGAGACTCAGACCAGAAATGACTATAGAGTCCCCCATGGTGACATAGGGAAAGTGGCCTCACATCAGAAACCTAAGACAATACAGAGTGTGGATAGTTTCCAGGATCAGGGAGACTGCCCCAGTGTCAGACAGGAAAGATCACTTTCCACAATTCAGGGTAATACAAATAGAGTGAGTTTGCCAGAACAGGGAACTAATATTGCATGGTCTAAACCGGCTTGGGCAAAGGAATCCAAAAATTCTAATGAAAACTCTAGCACTGGAAGCGTTTCAGAGTATGTGGACAGGGAGTGCTTATATACCCCATTACCCATCAACCAAGAACAGGAGAAGCAACTGTTCAGGAGCCTGGAGGATGAGATTTTGTCCAACATCAAGGTATTGAAGGGGGATTCTGATGAAAGCAACAATCTAGACAAGCAGCCTGGAAATTCAATATCTGAATGCAGCATTTTGAACAATACAGCAAACCACAGTTATAGTGCATTAGATGTTTCCATATCCCAGGTCTCCTCTTTTCCAGTTTCATTAAAGATGTTGGGCGAGGGAGTGCCACGGAGTGGCGTGTACATAGATACAAAGTGGCGGACCGAGGCAAGCTATGATGATGTGGTTGCTGAACTTTCAAAGGGCCATCAAAAGCTCAACAAAGTAGATGTGGAGAGCTGGATTGGCAAGATCCCTCCAAAGGAGAAGGTGAAAGTATACCAGGAACCAAACAAGTCTCTTCCCAATAAGATCAAAAAGAAAAAAGAACCTTTGGAAATGGAAAGAACCTATACCAAGAGGAAAACAGTCAGCAGTGAAACCAAAGGTTTTGTCAGGCCAAGAAGGCTGCCGTCTCAAAGAACTTGTAGAACGTCTACAGAAGTCAACAGAAATGTCACATCCTCTCAGACTATGTCTGGTGAGCAGAAGACTTCTAGCCTGCCTCCAGATCAAGCAAGTGGTCTTCAGGGTTTTAAGCCCAAAAGGTGTCTGAAGAAGCCAGAGAGAGTGCCCTCTATTTATAAACTAAAACTCCGGCCCAAAATCCGCCCACGAAAGGATAACAGACCTGAAAAACAACCATCTAGAATCCCCACCCCCGTGTCATACAGACAGTTGAAAAACACAGTCAACATCAAAGCTCTTGAAAAAACCCAAAGCAACTGTACTTCAAGGCAACAGCTTCAGACCCTTCAAGAGTCCAAAAATTCAAAGACAACTCTGGACAATGCAGGCAACTTGGAGACTACAGAGTCTGAAGAAGATACCTCACCCTCTAAGTCCAGAGTCTCACCGCACTCTGGGAGTCCGGAAGCAGAAAGAAAGAGTTCATGGAAAGCAGAAGACGACGACGACTCATGGGTCTGAGGGCTGTGGTGATCAACTGCAACCTCATCGACTCTCCATGGCAGATAATCCTCAAAACTATTATTTGTATTCAGGTTATCAAAAGTGTGAAGTTAAAATGGCTCCAGTCATGGAGGGAGTAGATCAGTCAATACCCTTAAAATATTCTGGGATTGTAGTCTGTTGCATCTTATTGAGGAAGCATGGCTACAAACTCTAGAATTCTTTGAAAATGGAGATTCCAAACCAGAAGTGAATCAGACTTCATGTGGTAGGCAGCTAAAAACTCACATTAATATGAACTTTAAAGAAGATCATCAGTTATTCCTGAATACTTAATATTTAGGGAACTGGTGCAAGTAAAACCATCGTTAGCTGTTTGGTGGATGATTGCTGAGTTTATAGAAAATGGTCTTAGGAAGGAGATGCCCTTCCAGACTGTTGCCCATTCTGAATGTGGTCATACATAGTCATGGAAATGCAGCACAATCAACCACAAAGATGCACTGTAATTGATAAATTATTGAAAAGTAGTCAGTAAGTTGTAGCATAGAACCTAAAGCTGAACAACTAATGCAGTGGTGTAACAGCACATAGGGTCCAATCCCGTCATATGCCATTTGCTCAGGAACCCCAACTCTCTTTCTGAATGGCTCCAATATATTCAAGGATGTCCTTAGTGGCCTTGACTAACATGACCATGTCATCTAAAGTCCAAGGTTATTCTTTGATTGGCCCAGACGAAATTACATTGCGCTTTGGGGCAGGAAATGAAGAGGTGAAGGAATGATGGTCATCTACCACCTGCATCAAACGTGTGCAAGATCCATTAATGTGTAATGGTAATTAGCATTTGAAATAAATGTTTACTTAAAAGCAGATTTTATTTGAGAAGATAATGGCCACCCCAGAATTGCATTTCAGGAGGATTTAGGGCATTAGATGGCAGAGCAGGAGCCCTCCTCGGACACAAATCGAAATCCCGGATACCACTGGACTTGATTACCCTTCACTTTCAGATATGCTACTGCCTGTGGCCCCAAACTGTAGCTGGATAATTAAGAGAACTGAATCTACTCTTAAATACAATGCAGAACCCTGCTGTTGACTGGGTTAAGGGAGTTTTACCCATTAAGAGAACCTCGGGCATCCAGGGCACAATGAGCTAATTAGTAGAGAGGTAGAGTTGCTTTCAAAAGATTTCACATGAATAAACAGGAATTTACCTGCAGGGAAAACTTGATTGAAAATTGACCCCGCCCCCAAGTGCAGGTAAAAGTATAGATATTGTTGGCAGGGTGCAACCTTTAAGTGTGGGGAAAGAGGGCAGGATTATGTTGGGGAGAGGAGAGGATGAAGGTGTGCACAGGGATTTCATGTTCGTACTTTCCCATACATCCTGTGCACCTGCGTTAAAGCAGATACATGCCATACAAGTACAAGGGACTCACATTGCCCTCGTGATATGCCCAAAACCCATCCATTGGAGAAATTACTCAGATTCTCAAAGGGGATCGCAGTGGGGAATTTCCCTATGAAAATTAGCTTATCAGTCCATGGGGAATATCAACATTTTCCTCTTATAAGGTTTGGCAGTTGAGAGCAGGTACTTTGGGACATTCAGTAATATCCTCTACCTCCTACCTACCTACATGTAAATAATTCTTCAAGAACGTTTACTCCCCTCCAGGCCTTTGTACAACTCGTGCAGGACAAGGTCATTTGCTCCAGTCAAAGGTACCCTCTGGGGCTGTCTACCCACGCACAACTGCAACCAAACCCACATTATATCATGGACACCAAAGAGCCCCCAGTCATTACTCCAATTTTCTCTTTCATTATCCCACAAACCTACCTTCACCCCCCTCCAGGTATTGCTTTCATTTTTCAGCATCATATAGACCCTGGCAAGGCCCAGACCTGGTGAGTCTTCATGGAAGGTACTAGTAATCTTGCAAACGGTGACAATCAAGTCAGCTTTTGTTACAATCTGCTGAGAACAAGAAAAAGACACAGCTTTCTGTCTTAGTACATGAGTCTTGTTTGCATTCTTAATTGTTCAATCTGTATATGCTGCTGTTTTTCCAACATATGAATTTTGTGATATGTAAATTATTATTTAAAATTCTTTCACATGATGCGAAACCTGATTTTGCACAGGGCGCCCAGGTCAGGGAGTTTGCATTTCCCCCAAATATTTTACAAAAGGCTCTGATGAATGCAGAGGCCAGGTAATACATGTATAGTTGTTGGCATGTCAGTGGTAACAACCATTTCAGATAAAAACACGTTAAAATAAAGAGTGGTATCACACAGAGCTTTACCTGTGCAAATGCCAATGCTGCAGCATACATGTGTATTCAGATTTCACAAAGCTACAGGTACTAGAAGGGCCAATTTAGGAGCCGGGTGAAATAACTCTTTTTTTTACATTTTTGAAGTAGTGTTAGATACTGTAGAGATAAACACAATCCCCACCCCCTTAGTCACTGAAGGAGACCCAAGTTCAAACAAGCAGGCAGCTGACACAGAGGAACAAATGTCATTGGGAAAAGTATTTAAAATGTAAATGTATTCCCATTATAAAATGAGCAATACGGGTATATTTTCTGGACCACCCTAAATACACTCTCTTCAAATCTATCGCTTGCCGCCTTCCCCTTGATATTTTCTGCTTTTGTGATAAATGGCCATTCGTTAACCAAATGAAGAGAAAGGAAGAAGCAACAAGCACACAGCTCAACAATGAAAATAATTCTTTTATTATTTTCCAAAAAAATAAAAATTAACAAACTAATACCGTGTCTTAGGAAGGTCTGATTGGAAAGACTAGTTACCCTCCCACCATCACCCCCATGTAGTGTTGCACGCTTGTGTTTCATCTGACCAAAGCCCTCACAGCCCTTTCCCCAGTATTCAGCTACTTATAGGAAAATTCACAACCTTATACATATAAATATTGTAAAATAATACTTCAGATTCTAGTTGGATGCCATTGCATTGTAACACCTATTCACAGTCATTATTTTTTCTACCTCTGTATTTAATATTTGTAATCTCATTGTATTTAATAAATGTGTGAAAAAAATCTTTTGACAAATGCAATAATTCAGACGGCCTGTACGCTTCTTCATGGAATCTAAAGCAGGTTCTAGCAACATCTGCTGTAACCCAGATATACTCCCTATAGCAGGGGTTCTCAACCCAGTCCTTGGGACAGACCTAGTTAGTCACGTTTTCGGGATAACCACAATGAATATGCATGAGAGAGATTTTTATTCCACAAATACTGTCCTGGAGAATCTGATTGCATAATATAGTTCAGAGAAGAGAAGGGGTAGGGAAGGGTGGTCTCAATTGAGATGACTTTACACATCCATCATGTGTCCGTCTTCATAAAGATAAGTATCTGTGTTCGGACTGGTAGGAGTTGGCTAGTGTTGTGCTTTTAAACCTCATTTCAGAGATGACTCCAGGAAAACACTTAAGGTTTAGGTAAAATGTATTTGGTAGGAAGGATGTAGACTTCTTGGGTAATGGTTCTCCATAAAAAAAAATACTTTAAGCAGCAACTTGAAAACTTATCTGTTTTCTTGGTTGCGATGAAATGGAAGATTCGAATTCACAGCTGCTCACAGTCACCTGTGGTCCAGATTGAGAACCTGTGCAATATAGGAAGAAGGGAATTAGCCCCCTTCCATCCATCCTCACTGGGGACATGAAACTGGTCCCTGTTCAAGCTGGGAGATTGCATCTCATGTTTAAAAAATAAGAAGAAATAGCGAGGATATTTCCTATAAGATGTAACTGAGCAAAGAGACTGTAAGGATGCCACGCCTACACCTGGTCAAGCTCTCTTGCACATACCAGAGCCGGTGACTTCACTACTAAATCTGCATGTGTCCCACTCACTGGCTCCATGCGCAACATTGCCCAATAACCCCATAGGGTTTTCCATCCGAGAGTCGAGGAAGGGCCATATCAAGAGCTGTGTGAGTGATGCAGCCGCACAGGGCGCAACTATGGAAGGGGTGCCGATATCGTCACTGGGCTTCCAGGAAGCTCAAAAAGAGGGAGTTCCTGCACATGCCTGGGGGGCGTCAGGTTCATGAATCACACAAGGGGCATTTCCAGCTTGGTATGGTCTTGAGTCAAGGTGTTTAGTTTACAGCCTCCAAACATGGCACTTCACTGCTTTGGTGATGAAGAGCTTGATGCAGATCTGAATCTATTTTAGCCTGTCCATATCATTCCCCTCATTGCTTTACCCATTTACTGTCTGCTACAACTATCATAATGCATTTATTTAGCAATGCTTATATACTGCTTTTCACTGGGTCAAAGCGGTGTACATTCAGGTATGGTATATATTTCCCTTGTCCTCAAAAGGCTCACAATCTACATTTTGTACCTGAGGCATCGGAGGGTTAACTGGCTTGCCCAAAGCCACAAGGAGTATCTGTGGGACTAGAAACCCCAGTCCCTCCAGCCCGAAGTTGCTGTCCTCCAGCAGGATTTGAACCCCAGGCCCTCGGCAACTTGCCCTAACCACTAGATCACTCCTTCACATCTGCTGCTATCTAGATGTGTAATTTATGGGGTCATTTTAGAAGTGCTATTTGTGATTTTCATTCAGATGTGACATCACATCCATGCCCCAAGAGGCATTTTATAAACCAACCAAAATTACATGTGTCTGGTGCGATCGCATCTATGTCACACGGGGGTGTAACGGAGGCATGTCTGGGGTAGCAAAACAACAGATCCATATGCATCTCAATTCCAGAATGGCACAGCACGTTTAAAACTGCAGGCAGACATGCCCATCTCTATACTTACTCCTTGGCACAAATAGGAATTTGAAAAGTACTTCGTTCGGCCAATTTTCAACACTAAGGATAGCAGGAGCATTCTCCCTTGTTGCCACAATAATTTTTTCCCCTTACAGAAAAATAGCAGGTGAAAATCAAGGCCGCTCTGCTTACTGCTTCTAGAATGGCAGACTGTGTATGTGGTTACATTTACTCATGCACGTTCTGAAATGCCGTCATGGACACGTCTATGTTGCCGTTCCCATATTTCTCACTTGCATGATTCTAAAATCGGCCATCTCTCTACATGTGTCTGGATCCTTATTCTGCATGTCCCCATTTTCTTGATATGGTTGTAGAAACGTTTATTTTCTGGGGTGGAGATGGGTCAATTTTGGAACGCATTTACACATGCCCACTTTCTCAGCTGCCCCTTCCCATGAAAATTTGGATGTTTTAACATGGATGTCCCAAGGGGCAACCAAACGGCCTTTCTAAAATATATCTTTAATTCTTGAAACTAAAGGTCTTAGGAATTCAACTTACAACATTCAGGCTCTACTACTGAAACTCTACCCCTAAGCTAACCTGTGACCTTTCTTTACCCCTCAGATAAGAACATAAGAACATAAGATATGCCATACTGGGTCAGACCAAGGTCCATCAAGCCCAGTATCCTGTTTCCAACAGTGGCCAATCTAGGTCATACGTACCTAGCAGTTTCCCCCAAAAACACAGGTTCTGAAATGCTTGTACTAGGTCAAGCATTGATATCCTGGGTCCCTTCTTAATAATGGTTTATGGACCTTTCCTCCAGGAACTTGTCCAAACCTTTTTTAAATCCAGCTACACGAACAGCCTTTACTACATCCTCCGGTAACAAATTCCAGAGTTTGATTACACGTTGAGTGAAAAAATATTTTCTTTTATTAGTCGTAAATAGTTTACCCTGTAGCTTCATTGAATGTCCCCTAGTCTTCCTATATTCTGATAACGTAAACAGTCGATCTACGTTTACCCGTTCCACTCCGTCATTAATTTATAGACTTCTATCATATCTCCCCTCAGCCGTCTCTTTTCCAGGTTAAAGAGCCCCAACCTTTTTAGCCTTTCTTCATAGGAGTATCCTTCCATCCCCTTTACCATTTTGGTGGCTCTTCTCTGAACCTTTTCTAAAATCGCTATATCCTTTTTAAGATACGGCGACCAGAATTGCACACAATATTCAAGGTGCAGTCTCACCATGGAACGGTATAGAGGCATTATAATATCTTTTGTTTTGTTTTCCATTCCTTTCCTTATGATACCTAGCATTCTATTTGCTCTCTTGGCTGCCGCTGCACACTGGGCCGAGGGTTTTAACATGTTATCCACAATGACGCCTAAATCTTTTTCCTGGGTGGTGGTTCCTAATGTGGAACCTTGCATTGTGTAACCATAGTTTGGGATGTTCTTCCCTAGGTGCATAACTTTGCACTTGTCCACATTAAATTTCATCTGCCATTTTGATGCTCAGTCTTCCAATTTATCAAGATCCTCTTGCAATTTTCCACAATCCTCTTGGGTTTTAACAACTTTAAATAGTTTTGTGTCATCTGCAAATTTGATAACCTCACTCGTTATTCCACTTTCCAGGTCATTTATGAATATGTCAAAAAGCAGCGGACCCAGCACAGATCCCTGGGGTACACCACTATTCACCTTTCTCCATTGGGAAAATTGGCCATTTAGCCCAACCCTCTGCTTTCTATCTTTTAACCAGTTCCTGATCCACAGTAGTACACTGCCTCCTATCCCATGACTCTTTAGTTTTGCCAAATGTCTCTGATGAGGGACCTTGTCAAAGGCTTTCTGAAAGTCCAGATACACTATATCAACCGACTCATCTTTGTCCACCTGTTTATTCACACTTTCAAAAAAACATAACAGATTAGTAAGACAAGATCTTCCTTGTCTAAAGCCATGTTGGCTGTCTCCCATTAGGCTATGACTATCTACATGCTGAGTAATTTTATTCTTTATGATGGTTTCTACCATTTTTCCCGGTACTGACGTGAGGCTCTCCGGTCTGTAGTTTCCCGGATCACCCCTTGAACCCTTTTTAAAAATTGGTGTTACATTGGCGATCCGCCAATCTTCAGGTATTAGAGATGATTTTAATGATAGTTCACAGATTACTAATAGCAGGTCTGCAATCTCATATTTCAGTTCTTTCAACACCCTTGGATGTATACCATCCGGCCCAGGTGATTTGCTACTCTTCAGTTTATCTAATAGTTGTAATACATCTTCCCGATGTATCGATATTTCCTTCAATTCTTCCACACCTTTAAATACCACTTCAGTCATGGGTAACATCCCTACATCTTCCTCAGTAAAGACCGAAGCAAAGAATTCATTCAGTCTCTCCGCTATCGCCTTGTCGCCTCTTAGTGACCCTTTAACTCCTCTATCATCTAATGGTCCAACTGACTCTCTCACAGGTTTTTTGCTACGAATGTACTTGAAAAAATCTTTAATTCGCGTTTTTGCTTCCGCAGCAAGCTTCTTCTCAAATTCTCTCTTTGCCTTCTTTATCAATGCCTTGCATTTGACCTGCCAGTGCTTGTGCTGTTTCCAGGTTTCATCGTTTGGCTCTTTTTTCCATTTTCTGAAAGATGTTTTCTTGGCAACAACAGCCTCTCTGACCTCACCTTTAAACCATGCTGGCAGTTTTTTGGACTTCCTTCCACTTTTCTTAAAGTGTGGAATACAGCTGGTCTGGGCTTCCAAGATAGTATTTTTCAACAACACCCAAGCTTGATGTAAGTCTTTAACCTTTGCAACTGCTCCTTTTAGTTTTTTCTTAACTATTTTCCGCATTTTATCATAGTCTCCCTTTCGAAAATTAAAAGGTAATACTGTGGATTTCCTTACTATCCCTCCTCCACTAATTAAATCAAAGGCGATCATGCTATGATCACTATTGCCAAGTGGCCCCAACACCCTTACCTAGCAGGACATTGTTATCTATGATACTTGTGCCTATTCATAAATTTCCCCTCTCAATATTTTTCCCAATCACAGACCCAGCGAGCAACAGATCTGATGGGGTACAGCTTTTACAGAAGTCTACAAACATCTCTTAATTCTCATGTAAGAAGTTTGTGAAAAGAGTGAGAACGGAGGTGCAAAAAGGGCAAGATGCCTACGATGACTAACTGGGCAGATTTTTTCATTTAAAATGTCAGTAATTGGCTTTGTCATGTAAAAAGCACTAATCATTTCCAAAGTGCCAGACCGAATAGCGCTTCAATACTGTTAGCCTAGAGCAGGGGTTCTCACCCCAGCCCTTGGGACACACCTAACCGGTCAGGTTTTCAGGATGCATATTCATTGTGGTTATCCTGAAAACCTGACTGGCTAGGTTTGTCCCGAGAAATGGATTGAGACAATCCATATGCACTTTAAATAAACAAGCAGAACAAGCAATAGAAAGTTTAAGTGGTTCATGTTAAAAAGTTCCAAAATTATAATACACATTTCAATTGCATTAATATACCTAGGCCTTTATTAGTATTAACTGCTCATTATACAGCTGGGATATTCTCTGGAGCATCTGAACGAGAAGGAGGTTGGTGCATAGGGGTCAACAGGATGACTACCCAATAACTCTGCTATCAATTAGACTTTTTGAACAGGACCAACATTTTTTCTAGTTGTCATTCTCAGAGTAAGTAGCCCAGTGATAGTCATCATGTTGCCCAACTTTGGATTTCCTGGGCCACAGGACAGTTGGAACCGAGTTGAAGGGCACTGCCTGGCTGCACAGACATCTGCTTAGTGGCAGAGAGAAACTACAGTCACTCTATAAGGGCCTGAATGCTTTGTAATGGATGTTCATACACCAGAACGGACCAAACACATCTCGTTTACACAGGCATATGAGATTTTAGCCCTGGGTTGTCCTGAAAGGATTCCATTCATATCTTAACGCAGAGATAGGGTTGATCTGCCAAATTTAGAGATCCTCTGGTTCTTAGAGTTTACAGCCATGAGAAATGAGAATTATCCAAATTCACAAACAAGACCAGCTTAGGGGATTTGTGGTTCTCTCTGCAGGTCTTATCCAAGTTACAAAAAAATAAGACAAACTTCCCTCTCCAACAACTCCCACCCCATAATTATAAAAATAAGAATTCATGGTTAAGTGTCCAACAGCTCCTGTAATTCTACTTAACAAGTGGCAAGTTCAAAAAAAGGAGGAAAGCGTTTTATTCACTTGCGAGGTTGAGCCTCATGAAAGAGTCGCTGTCGATTGAGAGAAGCAATGTTTCAAGGTTTGACAATGGCAGAATAGTGGAGAGAAGCAGCATTAGGTGGTAAAGAGTCCAGGTTGATGGTCTAAGAATGATGTTAAGTGTCAATTATATAAATGTACAGGATAGAGAAAAGTCTGGTCCTGGAGAACCATAACCAAGCCTTGTTTGCAGAATAATCAAATTATTTAATGAACTGTAATGCAGATGAATGTGATATACATCTGTCTCATTGGTTTGTCTTGTAGATGTTCTGTGAACCAGACCTAGCTGTGGCCCTTTAGAATCAGCCTTCACTCTCCCTGACATGAGTCATTGATGACATCACCATTATAAAATGCCAGCTTAATAAAAGGTGACTCTTTTGTAAAAGCTTGAAAAAAATATAAAACAGACACTCGTTTTAACCTGACTGCAAGTCTAAGCTGCTGTTGCCTGACACTATATACAGATACGTGTGGATCTATGAAAGGCATTTGCTTTTAAAATTGGTCTAGTTTTCAATTCTTCTCCATCCCTAGATTAGGAGCATTCCACAGTAATCTGTTATTGCACTACACTCTACCTGAACACATTCTACACTCAACACACCGCAGAACATTATCCCCAGAGGGCTGTGGCACATTTCCCAGTAGCCAAATAAAAAATAACAATTTGTGATTATTATTCCATCCAGTGGAGCAAACTGCATTCTCAGGCTAGGCTGTGCATCTTCCACAAGAAAACAATGGTAAATGATACACAATTGAGATTTCTGATCCATGAATTCACCTGCCATGAGAATTTTCCTCTTAGCATTAATAGGAACCAGGACTTGCTTGAAAATGTAGCAAAGGCTAATATATGTTATGAGATTCCTTCTCCTCCTAAAGACATATAAATCTGCTGCACAACTTATTACCAATTCTGCCATTAACCAATTCCTGCACCTACTAAGGTGAGCAGTTGGCCATCTTGGCTTTTCCAGTCCAATCTGTAATTTAGCCTTAAGACCCCCTAGCCCCATTGAAGCTAGTTTTTACAGCATAGGGGAAAGGAAAGTGATGCGATTCCAGATCAGTCAGATTATGGAAGAACTGATCCATCTTAGCAATCACTGGTCTGGATGTTCTAGCACTATACTAACTAGCCCATAGCACACAGATATGATAAGGCTGCACAGATTCGTCCTCTGTTACCCAATCAGTTTCAGCACTTGACAATCATGTCCAAACTTGACAGTAACAGTAATATTTGGGTTCTTTTGTCTGAAGCATTTAGGGGCTAATTTTCAAAACATTTTATTTGTGTAAAAAGCATGTGTGAAAACTGCACCCTCCCCCCACCCTTTCCCCCTCAGTGTTGGTCTAAAGACGTAATGTTAGGTCAGGGGATTTCATTAGGAAATCCCACATCTATTTTTACATGCATCAAATCATGTGAAAAGCATTCAACTTACCCTACTAGCCCAAATTTTAAAAGGGAAACTCCACAGGGAGTTTCCTTTTTTGGAAATTGTTCTGTTAGCAGATAATCATTGAATCTACCATTATGGTCTAATCATATTTGGCATTGCGTTGGAGGGGAATTTTATAGCGGGATTGCCTGGGCAGGGAAGGCACATAAGTGCACATGTTGTGCCTATCTGCAGCATGTACAGTCCACCTACATTTGCAGGGATATGTGTACATTTTATAACATATGATAAACCAAATAAAAACCCCTCCAATCCAAAAATACAGCTTATTATTCAATAGAATTCAAGGACCTCAAATCAAGCCCAGTCAAGGATATCGGGCAAGATCAGTAAGATTCATCATCAGTCCAATGAATTTATCATATCAATAAAAGCCCATAGCAGTTCCAAACTAGCCAAGCAATATATAACTTAAATCATCATGCACAAAC
The DNA here is from genome assembly GCA_033557465.1 of Ichthyophis bannanicus. NCBI lineage: Eukaryota > Metazoa > Chordata > Amphibia > Gymnophiona > Ichthyophiidae > Ichthyophis > Ichthyophis bannanicus. The sequence goes on along the minus strand of CM066042.1, from coordinate 250,493,876 downwards.
ATATCCATATCCGACACAATATTGCATTTCGATACACTTATCTACATCAGGAATACTGCATACTTTTTCAAATCTCTTCCTGGATCCTTCACAAACATGAACCATCAGTGTATCGAAACGCAATATTGCGTCGGATGTGGATTGGAGGGGGTTTCATTTGGATTAGCATTGGATATATATCTCCTCCTATCCTATAGGTTGCTGTATTTTTGCATTTTATAACACAGGTATCTTTGGTGCAGCTTCACCCCAGCTCCGTCCAACCTCCACCTCTGGGATTGCCTATGCTTGGTTCATGTAAACCAGGGGTTCTCAATCCAGTCTTCGGGACACACACCTAACCAGTTAGCTTTGCAGGATAAGTACAATGAATACACACGAGAGGGATTTGCATAGAATGGAGGCAGCGAATGCAAATCTCTCACATGCATATTCATTGTGGTTAGCCTGAAAACCCGACTGGCTAGGTGGGTCCCGAGGACTGGGTTGAGAACCCCTGATATAAAAGTATGTGCTATGTGTCGGTAGTGCATATACCTACAGGCAAGTTGATAAGTTCCTATTTCTGCAGGCAAAATGTCGTTTTGGCCACAACAAAGTTTTATAAAAATTACCTGCTTTATCTCCCGTGGAGGCACAAAAGACTGTGTCAGCCATGCTGCAATATGAATACAAGGGTCGCTGTAGGAGCAAATGTTGCAGCCTGAGATCTTGAACACCTGAACCACCCCAATGGCAAATTCGTCTTAGACTATGTCACAGGAGCTCAGTGGGGTGGTTTATATGGACAATAAGTCATCTAACGCCCATATGACAGTGGGATGGGTGTCTGTCAGTCACTCCACTGCAGAAAACATTGTGAATTGCTTACTGGAATGTGACGTCAAAGAAGCATGGACAGAAGATCAGAATCACCCAGCAGTCTCTAAAGGCTAATGGACATCCTCTGTACCTTACGCATTTCATTCAATGTATCTGAATTCTGTCGCCTGGTTTGGATTTTACGTTATAGGATTATTGTAACGTGCCATAACCACTGTTGTGGAAAGGCAAACTATACATCTGGAAGTAATATTTATAGCTCACCCCTTTCACAGCCAAGCTACTTTACCTCTTCCCTCTGTTTACTTGCCTCTTGAATAGCTGCAAAATCATGATTTAATTTGTAAATACAGCTAAGAAATCCTGGTCAGATGATGCTACACGTTGGTTTGTTCTTGTAGCGGAGGGCTGGGGTGCAGCTTTACTTGTTTCAAGGTGAAACTGTACCCTCTTAGCAAGGGTCACCAAATGGCTCTTTGCATCAGCGACCTTGCTGCTTCATGAGATGAAGACCTGTTAACCCTATCATTACCTATACAGGCAAAGAGTTAAAAAGAAACATGCATTGAACAAAGGGAACCAGCTCATGTGGGAAGCTGCGGTGGTTCCATGTTGGAAGGAGGGCAGAACTGAGCAGTGAAGGGACCTATGTCCCATGACCTCACCCTAGGAATCCACACACCACCCCTGTCCCCGCGGGGTGGGAAGAACCCTGACCAAAAGGCCCTGACTGCAAGACAGCTGTACCTTGCATACACATTGCTTTCAAAATAAAATCAAGTTTCCACTCCCACCCCCTCCCCTGATCCCACTCTTGCAGGAGCGTGATGTTCAGTCTGGAGTTGGGTGGCAGGAGCTGGGCCACTGATGAAGAAGTCAAAAGGCAGAAAGCAAGGCCTTTCTGGTCACATGATGGTGCAGCGGTTGCGTCGCAATGCTCCCTGAAAGCGGATGGCGGTGTGCACATGCTTGCAGCGCGCACAGCCTGCGCTCTTGAGCAGCTCACTGAAGAGAAGAAGGATGTGCCAATTGTACTTGGCTGAGCACTCAATGTAGCCGCACTTCCACGTCTTCTTCACCAGATTGGAGACATTCCAGCGGGGGATTACTCGGCCCTTTTGCAAGTCCCGCTTGTTGCCCACAATGATAATGGGGGTTTCCGTAGTTCCGATGACCCTACATAGGAAGGGGGAAGAAGGGAATAGGAAGGCAAAATAAAAGAAATAGGGGAGGTTGGGGAGAGAAAAGGAATATGTGTCATAAATAGAATTTTACAAGAAATCAATGCTTTGCTTTTTCAAGTGAAAAAATTGGTAATTAAACCAGTCCAAAGAAGATAGGCAATGGTTTGTACTTCATTATTAAAACCAAAGAAATGGCAGTGACTATCTAGAGAAAGGCTACCAAAGTAGCATAGTGTCTGCTCCCTAAACCAGGCCATAAGCCTTAAGGACCTTAACAAGTACAGCCCAGAGAAGAGGGATACAAGCTGAGCGTGAAAGGAGATAGACTCGGAAGAAATCTAAGGAAATAGTTGTTTATGGAAAGGGAGGAGGATGTGTGGAACAGCCTCCAAGCAGAGGTGATGGAGACGAGGAGTATCTAAATTCAAGAAATCATAGGGCAAACCCAGAGAATCTCCAAGGGAAAGGGAGGGAGTGTAGGAGATGAGCAGTTAGTGTACATAGGTAGACATGACGGCAGGAAACGACCACAGGGCCTACGTTTCTATGATAACTGAATGTTTCATCCTATCTCAAAAGGGTATAGATCAAGCTTCTCCCATTGGAGTACCTCCTAGCCAGATTGGTTTTCAGGATATTTGCAATGAATATATGCTTTGAGAGCTTTTTTCCTCAAATCAGACTAGCTAGACGGCATTCCAAGATGGTTGAAGAAACACAGATGTCATAATCATGCATTGTCTGGAAGTCAGCTTTCTACAGTCCAGGGCTCTTCTCCACTCGGAAAGGATATCCCCATACACACGAAGGACTAGATATTCAGCAGGATGGGCGCTGCATAACTTTAAATAGATAAGGACATACAAAATAGTTATTCCTGCCATTTGTGCATTTGGATCTAAATATTTAAAGGTATCTGGAGATCAGCTGGATTTCATTGCTTGCCACATAACTTGCAACGCCCACGTTCACTGTAGGCATGTGCATGGGTGGGGTTTGGGTGAAGTATGGGTGAACACACACATGCATGTATGTATGTTCTTGACAAATCTAGGGTCAGGCATTTACAACAGCCCTAGGGCCTCGTATAAGTGACCAGGCCTTAATTTAACACACGTTTTCCACCCTGTACTGGATTTTATAAAATAGGCATGAAAAACGTTCACTAAGTGCATGGAACTTTATAAAATTACCATTCACGTGACTGAAAATGGCCAAAGTTGTGCATTTAAATGCCAGAAATTATTATATTAAAAACTCTACCACAGATGGCAGTGCTGCGAACCACTTGACTATTTTTGAATATCAACCTGACAACAGACAGTTAAAATACTGTTCCTTTGTTTTTCTTGGTTGTTTGTTAAATTTCAATAAATAATAAATTTTTTAAAAAAATGCTATTCTTCTAAAGGGACCAATCAGTCACAAATATGAGTTTATAGTCTCAATGGTCTCTTCACAGCCAGAGGGGAAAAAATAGCACCGCCTGGTGGTGAAGAAATAGAAACTCTCCTGTCTTCTCAACTGTCATGTCTGTCTCTTTCCACTAGAGAGGCTCACTTACACATCCTTTCTGCCGACACAGAGGTCCTCATCTGAAATGCCCTTATAAGGACTTAACGGAAACAGAGGCCGAGGCTGGGGTTCGTATGATAGAAGAAAATCTGATGAAAGATGCTACCTGACCTAGAACCACACCGAGAAGCTGAGCTGGTTCTGTGGTTCAGCCCTATTACACAGTTCTGCTGTTCTTAAAAAAAGGGGCATTATAAGCTCATCAGTCTGAGTAATTTGTGGGGCTGACACAGCCTACCCAACATTCCTGCAGATGGGCCAGGAGGAGAGGAACAAACAGCAGTTGCTCACCTTGTCTCCAGGATTTGCTGTCGGAGAGTTTTGATGTATTCAAAGCTGTCGAAGCAACAGATGTCATAAACCAAGATATAGGCGTGAGCGCTGCGGAGGCCCCTGCAGCAAGTGTCTGCCCACTCCTGGAACACACAGACGGGAAACCATCACTGGCAGGTACAGGGCACGTGGCAAAATGCTGTGGAGAGACGTGAGGAGGGCTATGTAAGGACATGGCGAAGCGTGATGCAAGGACCCAGGGAGCCATGTGCAATAACCTCAGGGATCTACTGATGGAAATTTGAAAATCCCCTTCAAAACCACTGTGAATGGGGAGCTGAGGGTGAGGCCTATAGGAAAAACAGGATTATTGGCCAAGCTTGAGAAATGTCTAAGCCGGGGCTCCCAAACCTCTTCTTGGGACCACATAGCCAATCGATTTTTCAGACTATCCACAATAAATCTACTGAAGATCAGTTGGCGTGCTTTGGCGATGCAGCATATGCAAATTGACTTCATGCATATTCATTGTGGATATCCTGAAAACCTGACTGGCTCTGGGATCCCCCAGGACAAGTTTGGGGAACCTTGTTCTAAGCAAATACCAACAAAACTTGGATGTCCCCATAGAAGGACTCCGTCTGAATGTGGCCACTCCTATTCCGGCCCTCTCCTGATTCCATGCAGTGCTTGATGTCAGCAAACACCATAAGATGGTCAGAGACCCTGCATGTTATTTGCTTTTATGTGTGTTTTATTGCACTCCACCTAAGACACTGCATGGTAATGAAAAAGTTGATTATAAATACCTTTAAATACATGATTTAACGGCCCTGGCTGGAGAGGAAAAACTCATTCCCAGCCCTACTAATCCCATTTGACATCATGTGGGATTCAGCTACAGGCTACCCTGCCTGTGATGGCAACAGTGTCGGACTGCACTTGGGTTTTCATGACTAGTTTTTGTGGAAATGCAGCAAAAAACACACATGGAGAAAAGGAAACAGTTTGGTCCCCCATCCCCCCGAGTCATCCAGCTCCTCCTCTCTAGGCCTGTGGCAAGTCTCTGAATCATCCAGCACACAGAGAGGTTACAGGAGTCCCCCGTCCATTCTAAGATGATCTACCATGTAATTAAGATAATCTTTTGGGGCCAGGGCTGGAATGATAAAAGTTTCAGCTCTGGTGCCAATTGGCTCTATACCTAAGGCGCCCTGCCTGAATTTATCTAGATTCAGCTCACGTATTTTCACTTCTAGCTTCAGGCATGTTGCACTGGAGTACAGGTTTTCCCTGTGCCCAGAGGGCTTACAGTCTAATGTTATATCTGAGGCGATGGAAGCTGAGCCGACTTGCCCAAGGTCATAAGGTTCTTTGGCTAGCTTCCCTCCCCCAGGGCTCAAGCATCTGTCATCTGTCAAACTGAAAGGCCTCAAAGAATACGCAAGTCTACATCTCCTTTGCCTTCATGGGCGGCATGGATGCTGTGTCCCAGTGCTGGCTTGCCTGTGCCAGCTGTCTTCCGACTACCTGGAAGCTCAGGACGTGATCTCTTCTGTTGCAATATTATAGCCCCCACCCGATTTCCAAGTTTCCCTTTCTTTCTTTTGGAGGGTCAAAGGCAGTATCCAAAGCCAAAGGAATATCAGTGTACATAAGGAGATTTAGAACAGGAAAAATAGGGTAACTGTCTAATAAGGATGGGATTTGGCTTCACGTGGACTAGTGTTCAGAACTGGAGGCCCCACCTCTGAAAAGACATCTACAGATCTAAATACATGCACCCTTAGAGGAGAGGAGAGATAGGGACGGGAGTTCTATGTCAAACACTCAAATACTTCAAAAAGATAAAAGTAATGCCCACATATTTCATTGGAAAGGAAGTTGCAGAGCAGGAGTCTTCAAACCTTACACATGAAGGGCCACAACAGACGTTTCAAATGCAAGGAAGGAGGAAGACAGCGGGTAGAGTTCCCAAGGGTACGGCAGATGCCTTCTTTGCCCCCTGTGGGAGTGAGAAGAGGATGGATGACGCTGTCTCCCACTCGCATAACTCTCCTCCCTTTTGCCATCCTTTCCACTCATTCCATTCTTTCATCTTCTCTCCTTCCCTGTCTTTCTGTCGCCTCTCACTCCCCTCCCCCGTTACGGCACCCACATATACATTCTCATAGCCCACTGACTGAAATCCCGGAGCTGCAAGAGGGAGGGAGGAGGAAGAGGCAGGATTGAGGTAATGGACAAAAAAAACATAAAACTTGCTGTGTAGGCCAGATCTGATCTGGGGACAGGAAAAACATTGAGGGCCAGAAAAACTTGATTTAAGAGTCACATATGACCCACAAATTATAGTTTGGGGGCCCCAGTTCTAGAGAAAGAGGTTACGATAGGAGGCTCATAGCAGACAGATTCAGGAGGAACACCAGAAAATATTTCCTCATGGAAAGGATGATTGATGCTAGGAACAAGCTTCCAGGGGAGTTAGTGGGAAAAGCATGCAGAGCATAGCTCGTGGAATTCTTTCCAACCCCCTCTCTGTGTGTTTGTTGTCTCTGTGTGTGTCTTTGACTTAGAGGACAAGGAGGCAGCTTGAATGGTGTGGTACCCAAACACTTTGTTGATTTCGAAAGAATAATAAAATTAAACCAAGTACAATATTATATGAAACCATCAGATGTCACTGACCAGATTTCAAAGGACTGAACCTTACCCATAAAGTCTCCTTCACTCTTTTAATGCCTCCCTCCCACCAGGATCTTTGTTCATAGATTTCTCCCCATCTCTCCAAAATTAGCTAACGAAACTGACAAATATTCTGAATTTTTGGGAATTCTCATTTTTTAAAAAAAAGTTTTATGTATACCCCCAAAAAGCTGAGACATTATTTAAAGTAAATTTAGAAAGATCACATCAATACCTATGATTAGTTATGAGGCTCTAACGCCAATATCTGATTAATAAAACAAGTGGTGAAAGCAGGCAGTGTATAGATCATGGAATTCTTTCCAACCCCTCTGTGTATGTTGATATATACCTTGTGACTGTGTTTTGTCTGTATGTGTATATTTCTATTTTGTATGTTTATCTGTTTTGTTGGTGTGTAAATCTTTATTTTGTGTGTGTTCATGTATCTTTGTGTGCTGGTATGCCTGTGTATTTATATGTGCATGTGTTTGTGTGGGTCAGTGCATGTGTGTGTTGGTGTATGCTTTCATGTGTGTGTGTGAATGCTTGCATGCGCGTGCCAGTGTATACATGAGCATGTTAGTATTAGTGTGTGTGTGTGCATTTATATCTGTGTTGATTCTCTCTGTATCTAATCATGAAAGGAGATGAGAGGGGAGGGCTGTTTGAAAGGCACAATTGCATGATTGCTATCTCTGTATGAATCAGTATTATTCTGCGGTGCACTGAGGCATTTTTGGAGGGGAGGGTAGCTGTTTATTTTCCATTTTCTACCACAGGCAGAACGTTCAGTTGTACAGCACAGAAGACTTCCCTAATCTCACCTCTTCCCTTTCTGTGACTAGAGCAGCATTCCAGTGCTCTGCCCCCACAGCCTTCATAGTGGCTGGATCCTACCCACAGTTTTTGTAACTAGAGCTGCTTCCACTATTCCCACCTCCATGTTAAGAAGGTCACGCTAAATGTATAATCAATTTCTGTGGCCCATTTCTCCTTCAGCTTTACAGATGATGTCTCGACATACTCTGATTCTTATAAACCACCTTATAGGCATGGAGGAGTTTTCTTGTTCATATATAAAGTTTTTCAAAATATTTCAGATATTTCCAAAGCTATATGAGAGTATGGTGATTACAAGCTGGTTAATGGTTTGTATCTTATTTTTTGATTTTAGAGCACTTTTCAGTATCAGCTTTAATCTCCTGTAATACTCTTTGCTGGTCTTTTCTCTCAGTACTTTATGCTGGATTGTTGCTCCTTCCTCTACTCCTAGATCTTTATATAAATCTTTCTGTTCAAGTTCCTTTATGTCACAGTAATCAATTGGAGATAGCCTATCAGTGTGTGTGAAGGAGTGATAGAGTAGTCTAGTGGTTAGAGCAGCAGTCTAAGATCCAGAGAGACCAGGATTCAATTCTCACTGACACTCCTTGTGGCCTTGAGCAAGTTACTTATCCTTCCATTGCTTCATGTACAAACTAATAGATTGTAACCCTTCAAGGGGACAGGAAAATGCCGTACCTGAAGATAGCTCGCCTTGAACTAACACTGGAAATTTGTTAGCTAAATACAAATATATATGCTTTTGGTATTCCTAAATTTCCCTCCTAGGAAGGTAGCCTTAGCGCATTTATCCAGGCCAAAAGTCATCCTGATGTCATCAGAAAAGCTTTTTACCAAATAGAGTTGTTCTGCTAGATGTTGAGCGCTAGGACTATGTAGCTTCAAGTCATCTACAAACAGTAAGCCTGTAGGTGGGCCACCAATGAAGGTGTGACCCTTAGCAGGAAATCCTCCCTGGGGCAATTTAGAAGGTGCCGGATTGACGAGTCTATATTTGCTCTCTGTTTTTATGGGAATATAAAAGCAGTGAAAATAGTCCACCAGGAAACAAACAGCACTCTGCTATGCAGATGAGCATAGAAAACAATACCAAGACGTGGGCAGTATTTGGAACACACTATTTTTATTGGTCCTTAAAAAGGGGGGCCAAACCCAACACAGGCCGTGTTTCGTATAGTACTTCTTCAGGGGTTGAGGCACACCAAAAAACTATAAAAACATCATAAGTACATTAAAAGTTACATATAAAAGAGTAATAATTAAAACCATATTAAAAACATGGATAAAGAACGAATAAGATATATGAACTATACGTTGGACACACAATAATAACATGAAAACAATAATAAGAAACTCGTAGGAAAATTAATATATTACCACATGTTAAAAGAATACTAATAAAAACATTTTGTCATTGGTATACAAATAAATCGTTGAAAGAAAAAGAGAATGTCATAAGTTGGATAGATGTTGGAGAGGAACAGGTAGTGCGGACATTAGAATAAAGCGGAAGTTGAAGGTGAAGGACTAGAAGAAGATGATTATCTAAAAGATAAAAGTAGTGACACAGATTATGTCTGGGCGATGGTCTAGAGATCAATTTAAAGTTGTTAAACGGTTACTATCTGCTCCAGAGGTAAAACCATAAGTTGAAAGGTAGCGTCATCAGCTTTTATTTTTTGAGGCAAGCATAGATAAATTTAGAGTTTCGATATTGGATGAAGTAGATCAGGGGTCTCCAAACCTGTTCTGGAGGGCCACAATCCAGCCAGGATTTTGGGATATCCCTAAAGGAGTGGCCTAGTAGGTGGGGCAAGGTACCTCAGGCCAGAAGGTCGGAGGTTCAAATCACACTAGAGGACAGCAACCCTAGACCGGAAGGACTGGGATTTCTAGTCCCACAAGTTATAATGCCCTGTTCAATGCAATTTCAATTTGTTCAATGTAAACTGCCTTGATATCATGAAAGGCAGTATATAAGAAATGTTAAATAAATTCAAAAATAAATATAATACATTTGAATATGATGGGGCAGTGCATGCAAATATCTCTCATGCATATTCATTAGGGATTTCCCAAAAACCTGGCTGGATTGCAGCCCTCCAGGACAGATTTGGAGACCCCTGAAGTAGATGGTTGTAGTAGTACAAGACTGAAGGAAACAGAACTGGAATTGGCTAGAGAGCGAGGTACTAATGGAGACGGTTATTGAGTGCAATTCCAGGAGGTAGACTAGAGGAAATTAGGCACACTTGATGATGACATTTGGTCAAGGAAATTGTGCATTAGATCCATGTCCAGCCCATTTACTTCAAAAACCTTATGATATTACAGTAGAATGGTAGACAGAGTGAGTTAATTAAGCCTTAAGACAGTTCATACGGAACAAGGGGAAACAGAATGGTTTATAATCAACAATGGTGTATGACAAGGCTGCATACTTTCTCCCTACCTGTTTAATTTATATGTAGAACAAATAATCAGAGAAGCAGGACTGTATGAAGACAACCAAGGTGTGAAGATTGGTGGAAGGCTCATCAACAACCTTCGCTATGCTGATGATATCACATTACTGGCTGAAAGTGAAGATGATCTGAAACATTTGCTTCTTAAGATCAAGGAACATAGTCTTAAAATGGGTCTGCACCTTAATGTAAAGAAGACAAAGATCCTGACAATTGGCAAAGGGGTCTATTCTGTAATGCAAATAGCAGGGATGGACATCCTGTTGGGACGTCCATCCTGTTGGGACGTCCATCCCCGCTATTCGTCCGCCTTTTCCGTCCCCGCCAAGCCTCCCCATATGAACAATGAGTTTGTACGAGGAGGCTATTTGGGGGTGGATAAGGGACAGTGTGGAGGTGGAGTTAGGGCGGGCAGTGGGCGGTCCGCAGCCACGGATGTACAGAACCGATTCTGATATCTGTCCTTTCATCCAGGGCCAGCAGACTAGACAGGGAACTTATTCCACCTCTGAGCTGGAATAAGTTCCCCTAGACGAGATGGGATGACAACAAAGGCTGGAGGGGGTGCAGGGGTTGGGCTCGGGCTGCGGGGAAAGAATGAAGTCGTCAGCAGGCGGGGATCGCAGCTCCTGAATGGAGCCGTGGTGCCATGGCAACTGGATGCCAGGGCACCGCGGCTCCATTCAGGAGCCTTGACCGAGTTAGCCGGGCATGTGCTTGTATGTGCAGGACAAGCGAAATCAAGTCTGGGCCTGCATGCACAGGCTTAGATAGGATTCTGAACCCGCGGGGGCTAGACATGCCCCACGAGATGAGAATCCCGTCTACCTCTGTACGTCTGGTTCAGACCGGACACACAGAGGCCTGGGATACACAGCTTAGAATATGTCTCCACATCAATAAGTTCATTGTTGATGGAGAAGAAAATGAAATAGTGGTCAACTTTAACCTACTTGGATCAACTATCATTAAAGAAAGGACAAGCAGTCAAGAAATCCGATGATGCGTTGCTCTTGGCAGAATGGCTATGAAGGACCTAGACAAAATTCTCAAGAGCAGAGATGTCTCTCTCCATACAAAGATTCAACTTGTTCAAGCCATGACATTTTCAATAATGTCATATGGATGCGAAAGTTGGATAGTGAAAAAGATAGACAGGAAGAAAATTGATGCCTTTGAATTATGGTGCTGGCGATGAATACTGTGTATATCATGGACTGCCCGGAGAACAAACCAGTCAGTACTAGAGGACATCAAACCTAAGCTTTCTTTAAAAGCTCAGATGACAAGACTTTGACTTTCATACTTTGGATGCATCATGTGATAAGAGAGATCATTAGAGAAAGACATCATGTTTGACAAGGTAGAAGATCAACGCAAAAGAGGAAGGCCAGCAATAAGATGGACTGATACAATGACAGTGGCTATGGGTGTGTCTCTGTCTACAAAGAGCCGCCTGACTGAAGATCGAACACAGTTTAGGACAACTAGCTAGAGGGTTGCCATGAGTCGGCATCAACTTGACGGCACTTAACAACAAGAAGACAGGGCATCTATCCAAATGCTCTCCAGCAGATTCTACTGTGCTCTTCAAAAAGAATGAAAAAGGAGATATTAGGGATTGCTCAAATTATGGACCTGTATTTTATTTATTTATTTATTTATTTCAACTTCTTATATACCGCACTCTTTGACATCAGCGCGGTTTACAAATAACAGAAAGGAACCAGAACAACAGGCTGTTTGGTATTACATATAACAGGAGTATCAACTTGGATAACATGGGAGAACTATTTACATGGAGTATATAATCTATTAGCTAGATAGCATGCTCGAACTATTTACATAAAATTAGCAGTGATGCTTGGAACATACTAGGGTGGATTATACTAGGGTGAGGCTGTTATGTTACGGTTCATGTAGGGTAGTATTTGATGAAAAGGTGCAGTTTAAGGGCCTTTCTGAACTGGGTTAGGTTGGTTATGGCGCGGAGATCAGGTGGGAGAGCATTCCAGTATTTTGGTGCGCTAAACATGAAAGCTCTGTTTGATGTTGATAGGCTGCACGTTGTTATAGCCTTTGGGGTTGTTAGTGAGTTTAATGCTGCATGTCTCCTATTTCTATTTGATGGGACGGATTGGATGAGTTTGGTAAGTGATGTGGACGATAAACCATTTAAGGCCTTAAATGTGAGAGTGAGGGTTTTGAATGTAAGTCTTCCGTGTATAGGGAGCCAATGGAGCTCTTTGAGGATAGGTGTGATGTGTTCACTTCTGGCCGCTCCTAGAAGAACCCTGGCAGCGGTGTTCATTGCGAGTTGCAAGGAGCTTATGGTGGATTGTGGGAGTCCTTGTAGAATGGAATTGGCGAAATCGAAGTGCGGCAGTATCAGTGCTTGGTAGATGGTTCTGAAGTCTTCGTGGTCTAGTAGGGGACGCAGGTGTCTAAGAGTGCGTATTTTGAAGTATACAGATTTTACGATATTGTTTATGTGTGATTTCATGTCAAGCCTATGGTCTAGTGTGACTCCGAGGTATTTTATTGTATCCTTGGTGCCTAGGTCAGCTCCCTTGACACTTATATGTGGTGGTGGGGTGAAGTTGGGGTCTCTTGTGATAAAGAGAACCTCAGTTTTCTTATGCTGAATGCGGAGGTTCTGTGACAGGAGCCATTGTGAGACTGCATCGAAGCAGTTTGTTATAGGCAGTAAATCCATTTGCATTGTGGAAAATGGCATGTAGAGTAGGATATCGTCGGCGTATATCATACATTTCACATTGAAGGACCTGATGATATCGCAGATAGGCTGCATATAGACGTTGAACAAGAGGGATGAGAGTGAGGACTCCTGCGGAACGCCTTGTCTTTGATGGAAGAGTTTTGATTCTCCTGTTGCGGATTTGACGTATTGCATTCTGGTGTCGAGGTATGATTTACACCATTCAAGTGCTGAGTTGCAGATGCCTTTTCCTTTCAGTCGACCGAGGAGAATCTCGTGATTTACCGAGTCAAACGCTGCTGCTATATCCAAGAAGATTAGCACGACGCCTTGTCGGATATTGTCTATGGTATTGAGAATATCATTGAAGAGGGTGGTAAGCAGTGTCTCGACGCCGTGGAATTCTCTGAAACCGTGTTGAGAATAGTCTAGGGGGGCTGCGGAGTCGATGTGGTCTTGGATTTGGCTGTAGCAAATGTGTCCTCATTATCTAAGGTTTGGGAGGCAACAGTAGCTTTTAAACTCATGGAGTTTTTAGATAACTATCACTGTCCAGCACAATCACAATCACCATCAGGTGATCCTTATCTAGTATGGACACTGTGGTCAGGGCTGGTGCAGGAATATGAGGCACCCTAGGCGAATCTCATTCCCAGTGCTGCCCTGTTCCCGCACCCACTGCCATTGCTGACACCCCTTTCTGGAAGTGCAGCGGTTGGCAATACATTTAAAAATGCACCGTGGTACCACAGTGCCGTTTGCGCTTCCACCCCACTCCAATTCCATTTTAACAGGAAGTGGAATCAGAGGAGGCGGAAGCGTGGACGGCAACGCGTCGCCAGAAGAGAAGGTAACTCCGGAACTGCAGTGCCCTTTTTAAGGTTTTGCTACCACTGCACATCCCAGAGAGTGAGGCAGCAGAGGCAATGAGCGCCCTTGGACCATTGGTGCTCTAGGTGTCCACCTAGTTTACTACTACTACCACAAAGCATTTGTATAGCGCTACAAGACGTACACAGCACTGCACCGGCATGTAAGAGACAGCCCCCACTCATTAGAGCTTACAATCTAGTCAAGACAGACAACATAGAAGGTGTAGACAGGGAGACATCTAGGGGGAATGGCAAGGAAACACAAGGAGATCAGGTGAGTTAAGATCCAAAAGCAGTAGCAAAGAGGTGAGTTTTCAGCCTGGATTTGAAAAGGGCCAGAGAAGGCGCCTGGCCTATAGACACAAATAATTTGCTCCAGGTGTAAGATGCAGCAAGGTCAATGGTGCAAAATCTGGAGTTAGCAATAGAAGAGAAAGGCACAGATAGAAGCAATTTGCCAGAAGAGCGGAGATCCCGAGGGGTGGTGCAGGGAGAGATAAGAGAAGGAAGGTAGTGAGGAGCTGCAGAGTGAATGCACTTATAGGTCAGCAGTTTGCCTAATGGTCACACTTGCCCCAATTGTGGCAGTAGCTTTACTTGAACAGCTTAGATTATTATTGGATAAGAGAGGTCATAAACAGATTTGTGCTTTTGTTCTGGTCAGCCATGAGAGGGTCAGCCGTCAGAGGTTAGGAGATTTAGGAATAAAAGATCATGTTTGGCTTGGTTTGAAGACTTTTTAAAAGGAAGACTCTGTAGGGTAGCTTTTCGGGGGAATACTTCTCACAAATGGGAAATGAAATGGGGGAATCCCTCGGGGATCACCTTTCTCACCAACTCACTATTTGGCCCCTTTTTGTAGGATATTAGATGATTTGGGATTATTACAATATTTTCCCAGTAAAAGAATCTGCGCTTGATAAGAAAATGTGTCCCTATTTATTGGAAGATCATTTAAGAACCATCATTGGTGTTAGTTCCTGTAGATTACTGTAACTTGGCCTATTTAGGATTAGAGTAAAAGCTTAACTCAAAGTTACAGTTAATACAAAATGTTGCTGCAAAAGTTATAAGAAATAAATAAATGGCACGAAGTTACTCCAATACTGAAAGAGCACTATCGGCTCTCTGTGAAACAAAGAATAACATTTAAATTATTGATAACAGCTCATTAGATAAATTGGGAGTGAAGTCCCAAACTATTTCAATAAATATTTGATGTTCCTAGATGTACTTTAAGATCTGAAATGGACAATCAATTTAAATTTTCCTCCAAGAAATTCTGTAGATTAGCAGAAACTAGTAAGAAGACGCTAACAGCAAGGGTACCGAGGAGTGGAGTGTTGCTGTGGTTAAGTGCCGTCGAGTCGGCATCGACTCATGGCGACCCTCTGGATAGCTATCCTAAATTGTGTTCGGTCTTGAGTTAGGCGGCTCATTCTTGAAAGACTGGTACTCGTAGCTGCTGTTATTGTATCGATCCATCTCATTGCTGGCTTTCCTCTTTTGCGTTTACCTTCTATCTTGCCAAGCATGAGGTCTTTCTCTAATGATCTCTCTCTTCGCATGATGTGTCCAAAATATGAAAGTCGAAGTCTTGTCATCTGAGCTTCTAAAGAAAGCTTAGGTTTGATCTCCTCTAGTACCGACTGGTTTGTTCTTTGGGCAGTCCTTGGTATACACAGTATTCACCGCCAGCACCATAATTCAAAAGCATCAATTTTCTTCCTATCTTTTTCACTGTCCAGCTTTCACATCCATATGATGTTATTGAAAATACCATGGCTTGAACAAGTCGAATCTTTGTATGGAGAAACACATCTCTGCTCTTGAGAATCTTATCTAGGTCTTTCATAGCCATTCTGCCAAGAGCAATGCATCGTCTGATTTCTTGACTGCTTGTTGCTTCTTTATTGATAGTTGATCCAAGTAGGTTAAAGTTGTTCACGATTTCAATTTCTTCTCCTTCAACGATGAACCTGTTGATTATGCCAGTTGTCATGATCTTTGTCTTCTTTACATTAAGGTGCAGGCCCATTTTGATACTATGTTCTTTGATCATGAGAATCAAATGTTTCAGATCATCTTCACTTTCAGCCAGCAATGTGGTATCATCAGAGGAGTGGAGTATTCTACCAAAAATATTGCAACTTGAAAGAAATCAAAGACATTTAAAATGTTCAAGACTTGGTTCTTTTGAACACTGGGGTCATTGAGTCTGTGTTAACGTTTGGTGAAGAGGATGGGTATGAAATGTTATATGTGGATTAGCTAGTTTAGGGGCTCTTTTACTAAGCACTGCAAACCAGTTAATGTGCATTATAGGACACAGTAACAGACCGTGGTGAATGTTAACGTAAGAACATGCCAGCTACCAACTGCTAAAATGCACGTTAACTGGCGCCCACTCACTAATGTGGAGAGTGGACGGGGTAGCGGCAGAGTGTGGATATGGAGAGCACATTGGCACACAAACTCCATTAACATGACAATTAGTGTGGGTCCCTCTAATGATACTTCTATAGGTTTCGTTAGGTGCACGCATATTAATTTCACCACACGTTAACATACTCAGTCGCGTGTTAATTTATGGCAACATGCTGGTCATGCTAACGACAGCTAAAATGGAGGATTGCCTTTAATGTAAATTACAAACACATCTTAAGTTCACAGCACTACCAGAATTTAGTAGAAGGGCTCCTAAATCTTGCATTCCTTATCGTGTCTCCGGGCCAGTCCAGATGAATGGGTAGTCAATCTCCCTCCTCTAGCAGCTGAGGACTATATACAAAGTCTTGTTGCCAGGATACCAAGCCCCACCTCTCTGAGGCAGCAAGTCAGTCTTATGGTCCTCAGCAGCTGGACTAGACGTGTGGAGATTGGCTCCCCATCGATCTTTGGGGGTTTTCCCTTCTTGTTTTTTCTTTAAGAACCTTTCCTTAAATAATTGCTTTGTGTTCTTTTCATGGAAGAGAGGCCCAGAGGAAATTAGTGTCACCCTGGCAGGGTGTTTCACACTACGGTGCTTATAAGTCTGCAATCGTAGCGATTCTGGGGCACAGCAGCACTGTTAGAGCATGCGGCAGAGCCTGCCTCCTCTGCTCTTTCAAGGCCGATAGTGGGACCAGACCTGGGGGCCTCAGCGGCTGGTTCCTTGCTTGTCTCGCGGCTCCTTCTCCCAGCTGACAGCGTGCTTCAGGGCTCCGGAACCCGTGCAGGTAAATTTACTTTCATTTCGGCAGCGGGGATCTTTTAGTGTTTTCTTCACCGCGGCAATTTTCGGGTCTTGTGTTTTGGCGCGAAGGGGGTTTTGGAGCCGCGTTTGTGTGTAGAAAGAGTGTGCGGCCATGCAGGGCGCCTCCGGTAATAACGGAGACCGCGTCTCTTCACTTCCCTCGTCAGCGAAATGCGCGGGAACGGCGGCCATTTTAACTGCGGCATCCGTCTCGGCAAATCTTGCATTAGTTAAGCATGTTTTATTGTTTGGTAACTGGTATTAAAACGACTTTTAATTGATTTTTTTTATATAACCTGCCTTATATCCTAATTTTGGATAGAAGCGGGCTTAATCGCTAATATCTCCTACTTTCTGCTGGCTAGAGAGGAATAACCAGCAGGAAGAAGGAGGTATTAATACCCTTGTACAGGTCTCACTTGGAGCGTTGTGTTCAGTTTTGGAGGCCGTATCTTGCAAAGGATATAAAAAGACTTGAAATGGTTCGGGGGAAGGCGACCAAAATGATATGGGGCCTGCGCCAGAAGACATATGAGAAAAGGCTTGAAGACCTAAATATGTATACACTAGAGGAGAGAGGGACAGAGGAGATATGATTCAGACCTTGAAATACTTAAAGGGTATTAGGGAACAAACACATTGGAGTAGATTCTATGGGCCAAATAGCAGGGATGGACATCTGGGATGGATGTCCAATCCCTGTTTAGTCCCGGCACCGTATTCTGTGCCCCCTGCTCCCCGCATACACAGAGGGCTTGTGCGGGAAGCATTGGATGGGGCAGGAGGGGGAGGGCTGGAGGAGGAGAGTGGGCAGAGAAGGGGCAGGCCAATGCACCCGGACGTACAGGGCCTATTCAGGTCATAGCCCTGTATGTCCGGCAGGGGAAAGATGGACATGGGACTTATTCCACCTCGGAGGTGGAATAAGTCCCATCGACAGTGGGGATTAGACCAGGCAGCCCCAGAAAACAGGCAAAGCAGATGCAGATGGGTCACCACCGCCTGATCCTGGCCCTGGCTGCCTCTGCTGAGGGTCATGCGGTGGGGAAAAGATGCTTTTTCACAATGTCGTGCCTTCTGCATGCCTGCTGGGCATCCTGGTGCCATGATGCTGGGACCCCATAGCACTGGCACACCAGCAGGAGCACAGGGCAGCCTAGCCGGGCAGATGGGAGGACGTTTGCTATGGCAGAATCAGGGGCACGCCAGGCCATCTAAGTGCCATGATTCTGCAATCGCAGGAACGTCCAGCTCCTGCGATTGCAGAATCGGGCACAAATCGGAACCGTACAACCTTTGTGCGTCTCCGGACGGCCCAGATGTGCCACGATTGGAATTGGCCTCATTGTTTTCAGAGACGGCTAAGATGTAGAGGACATGAAATGAAGTTGCAAGGAGGTAAACTTAAAAACATCATCAGGAAAGGGTGGTGGATGTCTGGAATGCTATCCCAAAGGAGGTGGAAGAAGCAAAAACAAACAGTGATGGAATTCAAAAGGCATGACACAGAGGATCACTACAAAGCAAAAGGAAGGAATCAAAGCAAATGTAAATGACTTCATAAATAGAGGGGAGCAAACTGCACACAGCGATAGGTGCAACTCGACAACTTACTGGGCAGACTAGATGGACCATACTGGTATTTATCAGCTGTCATTCACTATGTTATTATGTTTTAAACTAAAATAAATTAAATCAAAATAAAGTACAGTAAATGTGATGCCAGCTCTGCATCTCTGCCAGCTTTAGGGTTAATGACCACCCAAAAATCTCCGAAAAAAAAACCCTACAGTGAAACTCTATTTTTTGTTTGTTCTTTTTGTCGGATCACATTGAGGGAGGAAAAGAAAAGTGCCTTAACCCCACCAGACAGATGTGATCCGTTTTATTCATAGAAAAGTTCTTTGGTAAATGCCCATTAAAAAACACCAACTTATCTTAAATAGTTCTAGAAGAAAAGCCCAACTCATTGCGTGTATCAAACATCGAATTCCGGGACACACGACGTGCACGTTTCGGGACACCAAACCCCTGTATCAAGTGCTCCAACGAAAATCAAACAGGCATGGATCTTCTTGCAGCCGTAGTTGAACAAATGGCGTACCTCCCGTTTTAAAATTGCCGGTAATTCATCGGCATCCAATCACTGGAAAGGACTAATACACTTCCGATTGGCCAACTAATTCTGTCCGTCAATGAGGAGAACAACTCACAGGTAAAGGGCAATCCCCCAACAAGGCCCTGTCCTGATGGGATGAAATCCGAATGATGTAAGAACCAGAGCTGCCTGCTAAAGAACAGCCAATCACGAAGGGGACATCCCACTACCAGAGGGAACCCCTTAGCTGATTGGCCCCTCTACAAAACACTCAACCACTCAATTTCGCGGTTCAAACCTCCAGGGTATACAGTGTCCAGATCGTAGATCCATCTCTGCTCACAACGCTGTAAACGGACCACCCAATCACCCCCTCTGGGATCTTCAGGGATGTGGTCAATCACTGTCCAGTGTAGATCTTCAAATGAATGCCCCCGCTCAATACAGTGTTCTACTACCGGGGCCGAAAGGATCCGCTGATGAATCCGAGAAGCGTGCTCTCCTATTCTAACTTTAATGGAACGTGTCGTGCGTCCCACATAAAGTAAAGAACAATCACACTGGATCAAGTAAACCACAAACACGGAGGAACAGGTGGTAAACCATTTGCGTTGATAAGTGTGCGCAGTTTTAAGATGGATCCAAGAGGTCCCGGACATGGTGTTAAAACAAAATTTACAATTATAACAGGGAAAATGACCCCTCAAATCCTTCGTAAACATTGGCCCATTCTTTCAGTGCACTACAGTTTGGCTCATCCATTCATGCCTGCATTTAGTAAAGCTTTGAGCCTTCGAGACATGTTAGTGAAATCTGCCACCACATTTGATAGACCTACGGATCCAGGTGATTCGAGGGGTCATTTTCCCTGTTATAATTGTAAATTTTGTTTTAACACCATGTCCGGGACCTCTTGGATCCATCTTAAAACTGGGCACACTTATCAACGCAAATGGTTTACCACCTGTTCCTCCGTGTTTGTGGTTTACTTGATCCAGTGTGATTGTTCTTTACTTTATGTGGGACGCACGACATGTTCCATTAAAGTTAGGAGAGCACGCTTCTCGGATTCATCAGCGGATCCTTTCGGCCCCGGTAGTGGAACACTGTATTGAGCGGGGGCATTCATTTGAAGATCTACACTGGACAGTGATTGACCACATCCCTGAAGATCCCAGAGGGGGTGATCGGGTGGTCCGTTTACAGCATTGTGAGCAGAGATGGATCTACGATCTGGACACTGTATACCCTGGAGGTTTGAACCGCGAAATTGAGTGGTTGAGTGTTTTGTAGAGGGGCCAATCAGCTAAGGGGTTCCCTCTGGTAGTGGGATGTCCCCTTCGTGATTGGCTGTTCTTTGGCAGGCAGCTCTGGTTCTTACATCATTCGGATTTCATCCCATCAGGACAGGGCCTCGTTGGGGGATTGCCCTTTACCTGTGAGTTGTTCTCCTCATTGACGGACAGAATTAGTTGGCCAATCGGAAGTGTATTAGTCCTTTCCAGTGATTGGATGCCGACGAATTACCAGCAATTTTAAAACGGGAGGTACGCCATTTGTTCAACTACAGCTGCAAGAAGATCCATGCCTGTTTGATTTTCATTGGAGCACTTGATACAGGTATTTGGTGTCCCGAAACGTGCACGTCGTGTGTCCCGGAATTCGATGTTTGATACACGCAACGAGTTGGGCTTTTCTTCTAGAACTATTTAAGATAAGTTGGTGTTTTTTAATGGGCATTTACCAAAGAACTTTTCTATGAATAAAACGGATCACATCTGTCTGGTGGGGTTAAGGCACTTTTCTTTTCCTCCCTCGATGTGATCTGACAAAAAGAACAAACAAAAAATAGAGTTTCACTGTAGGGGTTTTTTTGGAGATTTTTGGGTGGTCATATTTATGTATCTCTGATTTAGGGATTAATTTTTTGGTAAGCTTTAGGGTTAAGGCTAGACTCATATACTAAAGAGTTAAGAATCCTACCCAAAGGATTAAATGCTATACAAAACAAGACTGGTGACCAGGAGCTTCCCTGAAATATTTCTCGCTGGATCTTGATGTTAGACATCACAAACTGGCCATCTTCATACTTTAGATAGAGTGTGGTCTGCTACATTTTCATGATGAATTTGATTCAATCAATTTAGAATTAATTTTGTACATTTCAAGACAATTTATCATCCAGGAATGTAGGACGATATCCAAGACTCTTATAATCGATCCATATTACACAGAGATTTCTGCTTTTGTTAATACTAGCCCTAATGGCTTTATCTAACAATAACTGGTCACTGGTTCTGAGGGCCACCCCAACCACCAAGCATACTAGGCAGTTGCCTAGGGTGGCAGATTGGAAGGGGGGGGGGGCGGCACATGAAAGAGCTGGTCAGTGAAAGCTGAACAATAGATTTTAACTGCCAGCGGAGGTGTAAGGCTGAAGGTTTTACTAGGGCCTCAATACCTTGAACCAACTCTGGGACCGGTATACTCCCTTCCTGTTACTCTTTATTCTGCTGCCTTGATGTTATTGGAATTGTTATGATTGCATCTCTGTTGGTGTCTATTACCGTGAACAGATTAAAGAGTGTAGGTATATAATTTTGGGAATATTACTTGGATCTGCCTTTGGAATTTTCTTCCTGTTGTTAGTCTTTGTGGTGTTAAGTCTGGTTACTTGATCGATTGAATTCCGTAGTTTACCAGGTGAAGGGATGTTAACTATTAAGCTAAAAATTGGTCACTCCATCTGGGCCAGGGCCCTCCAGTTTGGCGATCTTTTTTAATCTATTTTCCAGCTGTATTGTTGTTACCTCAGGCCATTCCATAGATTTGATGTTTGTCTTCTCCGAATTCATTCATACGCTGGGCAGCCATTCTGCTTCTCAATTGTGCTCTATGGGTTTCTCATCTAAATTTCTCCAAAATCTTTCTGTGCCAGTTTTAGTTGGTGGTATTTTCATCATACTGATGCTCTTTCCCAGTTCACTGCAAACTGTTTTGGCTTCTCAGTAAACAGTTTATTTTGATATCCTTCTTTCCTGTTTTCTTCACATCTCTGCAGTTTTTCTGCTTTTGCTGCGACTTTCAGCTTATTGCTGGAGGTCTTCTTCTGTTAATGCAGCATGTTTCATTTTGATGTTTTGGACCTCTCATTATCTTTGGAGATCTTGATTCTCTGAGAGACCCTTCTATCAGGGACACCTGTATACAATGATTTTACTTTTCCTTCAATTCATTTTCTCCAAGGAGGAGCTGTTGTCTTTCTCCTTTTCTTCTGGAGCTCTGCTCTCTTAGGTAGACTTGTCTCTCTAACAATCTGTGATTTATCTCTGTAGTATTAATTGATCGTTTCTTTAGGTGAACTGCGGCCATATTGGTTTTATTCATCGTGCTTTTTGCCTTAGATGTAAGGTGTAACTTTGGCAGTCGTTCCCTCTCTTGAGCCCCAGCACAGCTATCAACCTCCATGCAGGCCACAGGACCCACCGCCAGCTCTTCAGTCACTTGATCTCTCTCCTCTTTCTGTCCCTGCCCTTTTCCAACTCCCCCTCCGCTCACTGGGCCATCCCGCTTTTCCTCCTCGTTCTGCCTCATGCCAGTCTTTCTTTCCTGTCTGATGTTCTCGTCTTCCACAGACACCTCCCTTTGTTGCTCTATCTGGTTGTTGTGGCATCTCTTTTCTGCACTCCTTTCTGAACTCATTGTCTCACTCTCTATGTCTCTTTCTGTAACACTACTCAGCTGTTTTAAAGTACCTGATTCTGCTACTTTAATTTGCCAATCAGAGATCTTATATTTGCGTTGGTTGCTTCTTCCTTTGAGATCTTTCGTCTTTCTTCCATTTTTTGGTGTGTTCTCTTTGTGTATCCTCTGTAATCAAATACAGACTCTCTTCCTTTTCCCTCCTAGCTCTCTTCACCCTAGCCACAAAACCTAACAAATGGTCCCTAGCCACTGCTTTCAGTCCATTCCCCGCCGCCCCAACTGCTACACTCACAGCCTTATTGAACTTAAAGTATTCTTCAATAACTCCCTGAATCATTTCCCCACACTCCTCTTCCTCCAGTAAGGAATCATTCAGATGCCAGAACTTCACTCTCCCTGTCCTCCCTATCAATATCCAGCACAATACTAACCAGGGCGTGATCCATCCATGTTATCTGTCCTATATCTGCCTCAACTTCCTAGTTCACCAAATTACTTCCCACCCACACCATGTCCAATCAACTACAGGGTTTTCAGTAAAAAGAATACTGCCTACGATTTTGATGCTGCACCCGTCATACATCAACTAGACCCAGCAACTCTTCCAACCATACTAACTGCTTCCTACATCCCCTCATTCCCATGGACCCCCCTCCACTATTCTCCACCCCTCCACTATTCTCCACTTGAGGATTAAGTGTTAGATTAAAATCCCCACAGAGGATTAGTGGAAGACCTTGAAATTCCCCCAACGTGTCAACTAAACCCTGAAAGAATACCCCTTGCTTCTCATTTGGGGCATACAGTAAATGGTTGCCACTACAATCTCCTTATCTCCCATAACTAAGTGCAAAAACAAATACCTACCCCCTCTGTCCCATACCGCTCTCTTTACCTCCATCCCCCCAGCCCCCCCAGCCCCCTCAACCTAACAACAAGAATCCCTACCCCCTTTCTTTGGAGACTCCCAGTTTGCTGCCAGAAATAGGATTTTGAGACAAGATACTTCTCATGAGTAACCCTTAGATGCATTTCCTGCACACACATTGACGTCCGCTTGCAGCCTATCCCCTTCCCAGTCCAATAGCCTCCGTTTATGCCAGGAGTTCAAACCCTAAGCGTTAATAGTAGTGACTATCCACCCTTCCATCTTCCCAGTCCCCTTCAACGTTTTCCCTTCCCCATTCCCCACCACCCTCCCATCCCCACTTCACCGCCCTTTAGAAAGGACATTCATCTAGAGTAATGACTCACCTCACCTGGCTTCCCCCTCCCCCTTTCCAACTCTCTCACGCCCCTTCCTATTCACACCTCAGCCCCCACACTTATCATTCCATCCCAACCTCCCTGAATCTCACTCATAAACCCCCTTCTCCCCACCCCAGACAGCCTCCAACATACACTCCATCCTTACACAGCCTTATCGCCCACACCACATGATAACCGAACTATATACTTAGACAGTGTTAAAAACAGGATAACAATGAAAGAGTCTGTAATCTTTCAGGTGGTCAGACCTTTCTTCTTCTTCCTGTTGCCATTCTTTGCCACCACCATCTATTCCGACTGCTGTGGCCTTCTCAGTCCTCTCTCGGCATTTCTGCCTCCTTCAATGCCTTCAAAGTCTCCTCCACATTGCCACCCTCCAGGTGTGGCCATTCTTTGTAAATGCCAGTCTAAATGGATAGAGCCATCTATATTTGAGCTTCTCTCGCCGTAGCTGTGCAGTAACACTATCCATTTCCTTCCACCTTTGCAGAGTCTCTGTTGCCAAATCCGCATAGATTGCCCCGCGGAACCCCTGCCACTCAAACCTGTCCAGGGGCTGCATTCGCACCGCTATATGTTCCTTTACTTCGAAGTCACGAATGCATATGTTAAGATGTTACATCATCTAAGACCAATGCTGGCACATGAAGACTACCGGACAGTATTCCAAGCCCTGTTAATTCCACACCTCGACTATGCGAACATCATTCTGCACGGGCTCCCCAAAAGTTCCCTTAACCCGTTGCAGCTTGCGATGAATGCCGCGGCACGTGTCCTCTGTGGAGTATCAAGAAGAGACCATATAACCCCTACCTTAAAGGACCTTCACTGGCTACCAATAAAATGCAGAATCACCTACAAGGCACTACTCCTTACATTTAAAGCCATCAATGGTATATCCCCCTCATCCCTTACTGCACTCATTACCCACACCCCCGAAAATAGGTCAAGAAGGTCAATAGGCGCCAACACACTAGTAATACCAACTGAAGTGACGAAATGCACGCAAACAACTAGAAGCAGAGCATTCTCCTTCTACGCTCCAAGGTGTTGGAATAATCTCCCGTCCAATATCAGATCAATCAAAGATCTCACACAATTCAGGAAAGCCATTAAACATCATTTATTCCTATTATACTTCTCGCAATCCAACTGCACCCCTGCACCTTGTACTAACACAACCACCCAACAACATTAATAATGTAAAAGTGACACTAGTAATCTGTCATTGTTCAGATGTAAATAGTTCAATGTTATTAATCCAAGTTATTATGTCCTGTTCGATGTAAGCACAAGGCACCTCCCCCTGTCCTGTGCAAAATTGTTAACTGTAAACCGCACTGATGTCAAATAGCGCGGTATAGAAAAGCTAAAAATAAATAAATAAATATTACAATGTCTCTGGGCAAGTTCTTTTTTAGAGCCCCCAAGGCTCTGTGAGCTCTGTCTAGTTTTATTTCAGGCAGTTCCTTCTCCTGAGCTGCTTGCCTCAGAACTGCCTGACATATTGCCATCATCACTTTTTTGCAATTTAGGAACTCTGGTTCCTCAGGCACTTTATGAATCCAAAGGTTATTGAGCTTGAACCTGTTTTCTAGATCTTCTAGTTTCAATAAGGATTCCTTCATCTCCTCCCAGGTCTCCATCCTTGCATCCAACTCCTCTGCCATCTCAGCCAATCCATCCAAGCGTCCCTCATGCTCCTGACCCAGTGGCCCAGCTCTACTAACTCTACCTTCACTTCACTGACCTTGCCACTCAGCTCCCGCTTTGCCACAGTCGCCTCGGCCTTCAGTTCAGCAAACCAACTCTGGAGCTCATCTTTAGAGACATGTTCAAGAGTTTCACCACTCCTCCTGCACTCTCCACTGTGCCATCCTTCTCCTCTACCTTGGGGCTTCTCACCGCACCAGCTGCCATCTTGGAGTCTTCGCAACCCTTGCTCCTACTCCTTGAGTATGCAAAGTCTCGAAGATCCTCCGTCTTCCTCCGTGTTACTATAGTTATTTCTCCTGCACACTCACACAATATTTGGCCAGCAAGGGAGGCATGCTTGACCACCGGGGCTCACACAAATCACACCTTTGCAGGGATCAACACCGGAGTTAGCAATTTACACCACCAAGCAGCAAGGTGACAACACTTCCTCTTTTAGCCTTTACTCATTCTTTACTCCATGCTCTATTCCCCCTTATTGTAAAACACAAGCTCTCCTTCATGCTCCGTTGCACTTCTCTCCTTTCTCTGCTCTACTTTCATTCTATTACTTGTCTCACACAAGTTAGCGGAGAGCTGAGCAATGCAAGCAAACCTTAAAAGGAAAAAAGGCAAACGGCAGCAGGCAGCAAAGCTGATGCTGCCAGATGTCAGCCAAGACTCACGTGGGAAAGCAAAAATACATAAGTAGAAGAGACGACAAAGAGGGTGCACCTTGTTAGCCTGCCAAAATCAAATTAGTTAAAAGCAAACCAACACATTAGTGTACTATGTTACCTGGGTACTAGTCCCACAGATTTTCATCTTACAAAAAGGTCTTGTCTCTACAAAAACACACATACAGTGGGGTTGAAAAGAATTCCTTGAACCATGCTCTGTATGCTTTCACCACTTGCTTAAATTAACACAAATGGAGAAATCTAGGGTGAAAATGAACTTAAGAAGGTATGGGAAATGAAAGCAGATAACGGGATTGAGAATGACTGTCTGGACATTGATAAGATGCCAAAGAGTTCAATGTCCATGGGGATAAACTGAACTAGTCCTGGATTACCCTGTGCATGCAGGGATGTGTAGTGCTGCTTTTCTCAAGGACATCAACTGGGAAATCAGAACTACATCTCCCTGTATGCAATAGGGTAAAACTAGGACTGGTCAGCTTGGACATGGAGCTACATAATCACCCCAGCCACAGGGTGAGATAAGGGGAAGAAGAGGCCTGAGGAGTTCGGTAGGTAAGCAAGAGAGACCTTGGTGGAGCACTCAGAATAAAACAGAAAGCTATCGCAGAGCAACTCTCACCAAGAGACAAGAGGAGAGAAGCCCAGTTGAGATGGCTTGGCAGTAATCCAGGCTACAGGGAGTTAACAAGCAGGTCTAAATTTAGCAAAATCAGTCAAATTAAAAAGCTGTCAATACGGGAAATATTAAGAAGTTGACATGACTGGACCAGCCCAGGTCAGGGCCATAAAAATGAAAAGAAAGATCTGAGACCCAAACCCGACTTCTATGCACAAGACGAAACCGAGGCACCAAAGAACAGAGCGAGGAAGAGATAAAGAGGGATAGAAAAGAACAGAGAGGAGAAGCCCACTGAGAACATAAAAGGATAAAATAGAGGCTCTTGCTAGTCCACGGTTAACATAAGGCGAGCTGTGTTTGATATCCAGACATATGTGGGAAAACAGTCTCCACTTCTTGACCCTCTTACAGAATCTGCAAAAATCCTTTGGTTTTCTAAGAACTGGAAGCTGAGAAAGATTAATACATCGTGTGCTGTATCCCTCCTGTCCAAAAAAAGACTTCACACTCCCTGTATTGTTACTTCCTTTTGGGGGGGCAAAGGTACGGAAATCATACTGGGGGCAGGCAGACCTCCTCACCATTAGTGCTTGCACAGCCCCCCTATGTTCCCCTCAAACTATACCTATGTACCTTAGTTTCAGGTTTGAGCAGCAAGGCGTGGAGGAGGGAAGAGGAGTCACTACCCTCCCCCCCTCCCCATCCATCCCATGACAGCAACGATATCACTTGCAAGCAGGTAAATCAACAGAGAGATAGAAACAGTGGTGCATTTCCCCCGTACTGTGCAAAATATAAAGAGAATGGATATAAATTCTAAACATTTTTTTCTACTCCCTCTGTCCCCATTGCTGGAATTGGGGACAAGAGGCTGCCAAACAGGTGGGAGTCGGGACTCAGCTCTAAAATTGGGGACATCTGATAACCTTAGTGTGCTGTTAGTACCGTATCTTTCTACAGAGACATAAACTGGACACGAGGGTATCGTACACAGCACAAGAGGACTATGGGACTGATGCACACCAAGCAGGAAGGGCTGACCCTACGGGAGTGTAGGGTCCAGGGTAAACCCTGAGACAAAAGTGAAGAGCCTGTCCTGAAGTTAGAGCGTGGGGACATCTGCCACTGTACATTTCCCCCGTGTGGGATGTAGAAAGTGCACATAAACTGACCAAGGGTATAGTCTACTGTTATATAATATAGGTGTACGTGTTTCCAGGGGCGGAGAGCAGAAACAGAGAAAATGCTGGCTTATATACGGGCCATGCGACCTATCCAATCTGCCCATCCATACCAACTACTAAGCTCTACAATCTCTTCTTTACCCTTAGAGATCCTCTGTGCTTGTTTCGTGCTTTCTTGAATTCAGATACAGTTCTTGTCTTTGCCACCTTCACTGGGAGGCTATTCCATGCATCCACAACCCTTTCTGTAAAGAAATATTTCCTTAGATTACTCACAAGTCTATCCCCCTTTGCCTTCATCCTATAGACACTTATTCTAGAACTTCCGTAAATTGAAAGAAGCTTTCCTCCTGTGACTTTATGCTACTAAGGTATTTAAATGTGTCTATCATATTTACTCTTCCATCTTTCTTCCAAAGTATACATATTGAGATATTTAATTCTGTCCCCATATAATTTATGATGAAGACCACTGACTCTTTTAGTAGCTGCCCTCTGCACAGAGTCCATCCTGTTTATATCCTTTTAAAGGTGCGGTCTCCAGAATTGCACACAATACTCCAAATGAGGTCTCACCAAAGACTTATAAAGAGGCCCTATCACTTCCTTTCTTCTGCTGGCCATTCCTCTCCCTATGCACCCAAGCATCCTGCTGGATTTTGCCGTCGCCTTTTCTACCTATTAGACCACCTTAAGATCATCAGATATGATCACCCTTAGAAGTGCTTCACCTCCTATACTGTACCGCTGGGCAGACTAGATGGACCATACTGGTCTTTATCTGCCTTCATATACTATGTTACTATGTACCACTCTCTTGGATTTCTGCAGCCAAATGGATGACCCTGCATTTTTTAGCATTAAGTCTTAGCTGCCAAATTCTAGACCAAGGCTTCATGGCACCTAGAAAATGCACTGCAGTAAATTTGGGATGGTGGCAAACTCGGACATGGCGATATGTGCAGCAAAGAGGCAACTGCTTCTTTGCTTCACCTATCAAGTTGGGTGCCATCACAAGGCTAACAGCATGCTTGGGGAAGGGAGACTGCTGGCTTTTGCCAGTGATGTGCAGATGAACTTTGAGGGACTCATAGACACAGAACGGGAAAACCTTAAGGGACTCATTGCCCATATACACAGAACGGGAAAAGAGTCTTAGTAAATCAGTTTCTATAACTGTGGTTGATCTCAGAGAGTATTCCATCACTTTACTGAGGACAGTGTTGAAAGGTGTGGAGGGAGGAGAAGTGAGAAAGGTCTCAGCTGCTGGCTCCTAGATTCAACGAGAATTTGTTGAGTTCTGTACTAGACCATTCTTCAAGCTTTATTAGATCCTTCGTCATCTTATCAACATCTTCCAGGGTGTCTACCCTATTGCAGATTTTGGTATCATCCACAAAAAGGCAAACCCCATCCGACAGTCCTTCTGCAATACTCCTTACAAGCAGGGGCGGCCCAAGGGGGGTGTGGGGCCATGTGCATGCTTCCATTGTATGCAGATCAATCTCATGCATATTCATTGTGAATATCCTGAAAACCTGACTGGCCTAGGAGTCCCAGAGGACTGGGTTGAGAAACACTGGTTTAGTACAAGAGGAAATTATAGTTTTATTTCTCCAGTGTTGTTGTACATTCCACGGTTGGCTTTTCGGGGTTCCCAGTTTAATTATTGTCTTCATATTTCTAAATTGTGATCCCTTGTTCTATGTTTGGTGATGATCTATGTTCTGCATGTGTAACCGAGCTGAGGTATTCTGTTCATGTAGTTTCTATGTGACAGTCCCACTTGTTCTCTTTCCCCAGTAGGATATATATTGGTATTCTCTGAGATGTATTGGTTTAATATTTGCAGTGTTGCCTTTTGATAGGTAGGGTTTGGTGCTTTGTGAGTCCTGGTAGTGCTGTTATGATACAGCGGGTTTGCTATGGGTTCTAAATGAGCAGGGTGTGTAGCACTTCCTAATGTGCTTGGCAGTTGGCACTTGAGTATAGTAATGTAGAAATCTGGTAGTCTCTTTATCCTCACTGCCCATGCAGTGGTATTCAGACACTCATTAAGAGGCATGTCTACTAAAAAGTTAATGCGCATTCACAAATGTTAATCTGCGCTAAGTGCAGGAACACCCATTTATTTCTATTGGCACAGTGGCACTAACGCACGTTAATATTTAGCAAACATGCCCCTAAGTCATGGTCAGGACAAAAAAGAGGCTTGTGAAGCCACCTAAAATTTTAGATGGGCAACATATACATTTTAAAATAAAATAAATTAAATTAATGCAAATGAGGTCCAGTGTCTATGAGGTCTATTCTGAACCACGAATAGAGGGAATGGACATCCCGTTGGGACTTCCATCCCCGCTATTCATCCTCCTTGCTGTCCCTATCTAAGCCTCCCCGTATGAACAAGGAGTTGTATGGGGAGGCTAGATGGGAGTGGGGAGGGGGCAGGGTGGAGGTGAAGTTAAGACAGGCAGTGGGTGGTTTGCAGCCCTGGACGTACAGGGCTGATTCTGAAGATGCAGGCTGACCGGAATCGGGTCCCGGCCTGCACATACAGGTTTAGATGCGATTCTGATCCCGCAGGGGCTAGACGTGCTCTGTGGGATCAGAATCGCTTCTATCACTGTGCGTCCGGTTCCGAACAGACGCACAGTAGGCCATGACATACAAATTAGAATAGGCCTCTATGCAAATGAGGCCCCACAGTGAGTCTCCGTATATGGCCCTGCATCAACCTCGGGCTGCCCCTGCCTCGATATGTTGCCTGTATATATACTACATGCTATGAACCCCAGAAGGAAACTCTTTTTGGCACAATGGAAATGTGGAGAAGATCACAAGCAGTAAGTTAAAGAGACTAATACCCCCACCCCCACGGTTCATTCGTGCCATGGTGTGTATACAACAAATCAATCTGGGGTTCCCAAACCTTTTGGACTAAGGGCCATACTGGACTTTTCATATCACTGAAAGGGCTGATGATTTTCCTGAGTGGGGAGGGGGTTCTCACTAAACAAAATCCTCACCTTTCAGTGATTGAAAGATTCAATGTGATCCTCAGTCCAACACATTTCTTCTCTCCCCTCTCTCCCCCCACAAAGTTAAACATCTCTCCTTCTCTCTTCCTGCTCTCAATCCCCTCTCCCTCATCCTGTATTTTCTCCCACCCCTCTCTCGCTCTCCATGTGGCCACTCTTCCCTCCTATCTCCCTGTCCTGCATCTTCCCTCTCTTGTCTCCCTCCCTCCTTCCCTGTGGTCTATCTCTCTTCCCGACCTCCCAGCAGGCTCCACTCAGCATTTCTCCATCTCTCTCTCCCCCATCCTCCTCCTCCTCATGATCCTGAATCTTCTCTCTTCACCATGTCAATGCTTTAAGAAATGCTACATCTCCTCATCCCCAGAGCCTTCTCTCTGCCTTGTCCTGCCCCCGGTGGAAACAGAAGTTGAATCAAGGGGTCAGGGCTGGCTCTAGAGTTGGTTCAAGGTGTTGGCGCCCTACGCAAACCTTACTCCTTACACTCACACACACCTGGCTGTCAAAATCAATTGTTTAGCTTTGAATGCTCTGCAGCCGCACAAGGCGCAAAGGCTTAAGGGGCGCATTTTAGCTTTCTTCCGTTGCCTGCCGCTGCTGAGAGAAGAAAAAGTGGCGGCAGCAGGCAACGGAAGAAAGCTAAAATGCGCCCCTTAAGCCTTTGTGCCTTGTGTGGCCGCACTGCTCACACAGGGCTAGGTACGGGCCTGCCTATGGCACACCACTGGTAACCTCCCTCTCCCCATGCCACCCTTCTTGCTGGTTAGCATCCTAACTCCAGAGCATTGTTGCCACACTGAAGTTACCCCCAGCACTTTCTAGAAATGAGGGAAACTGCAGAATTACAGTGACAAGTTTACTGAAGAATAAATATTCCTTAGGGCCGTAAGCACTGCATGGTAATAACCTCTTCCCCTTGCTTTCTGTAATACTAATATCTACCTGCCTTTCTCGTCCCTTATTTATGCTTAATATATCACGGCAGGGCCAAATGTCCATTAGATCGATTGCAAATTACTAAAATCCAGGGGGAGCAGTATATGAGAAAGAGATGAAAGAAAATAAAAAAAGCAGAAAGAGGGGGATTACGATCTCTCAGAGGCGAGGAGAGGAGAATCGGAGGAAATAAAGAGCAGGACGGCCCAAAGAAAGGACATACTGAGACAGCCAGGCCTTCACATTTTCTTACGTTTAGAAAGGGAAGGTTCAAGGCAAAGGGAGAGGGGTAAAGCATTCCAAAGTGATGGTCCAAGGAGGAGTTTCTGGAAATGACTAGGCGAAGGGCAGAGGGAGGAGGGCACGAGAGGTGAGCTGCATTGGAAGATGTCAGGTTTTAATCTCTTGAACACACTGTGAAGATTTGTTTTCTCTTTACAGCTGAGCACATGCCACCAACATTCAGTGTATCTCTGCATGAGGTGTGTTCACTCACCCCGCCTCCTTGTGCTCCCATCTACATCTCCGCCTGACACCCCCCAGCCTAGTGCATCAGGCTCTCTAGCCGCCTCCATACAGGTTGTATGACAATCCCTACCCTTCCCTCACCTCCTCCTCGATAACCCTCCACCCTCTGTACCCCACCCCTCCCATACTCTTCCCTCCCACCTCCAGGCATCTTACTCAAACACCACACCCACTCCTGCTCCACCCTGCACCCTGGCACACCACTACCCGAACCTTCGCACATCTCCCCCTAACTTTTCCATCACCTCTCACTCTACCCCACATACTTACACCGTTTTCTCCTTCTGCAAACCCTCACGACCCGTCTTTCACACAGATAAATAACCTCAACTCTTTGCTCCTAGAGTCTCTAACTCTCTCCCATGATACCTCCCCCCTCCTTCCCCACGTCTTTGGCAGAGAGAGTCCAGAGTGGCGTCACTGCCGTTCACGGCACAGGCCATCTTGGCACCAGACCCCCGACACTGTGACGTGTCTCCTCCACTCCGACATCACTGCTCTCTTCTGCCAACGCCTTGTCATATGGCCCAGACGAACTGACTATCTCATTTTAGCAAGGGCCTGCAGCAATGTAACAGCAGCAAAACATGACTAAAAAGGCATACTCGTGTTTCCACTACTAAGTGGCTGCTCCATGGGAAGCAAGTGGAACTTAAGTCCATTACAGCTAAAACATACACAAAGTTCAGTCCAACATATCAGTTTTTATCAGTGAAACATTCAGAATCCATGTTCAGATTAGTAACCTTGCAGCACCGTTCCTTCTCTTCCCTCCAGAGCCTGCCTTCCAACATCATCTTCCTTATCTTCCATCAGGGCCCCCTGCCACATCCTGGGCCGCCTCCTTTGAGGGTAGCATCTTGCCTCGCCCGCTGCATAGACAAGTACAGCAGCACAAATGAGGGCACCGTTGCAATGCAGCTTGCAGCAGAACCGCGACCTCACTCGCCTTTCTGCTATTTCCTGCATCAAATAATCATTGACTAGCAGCAACCTTTCCTTGTCTAGCCAGTTCAGAATGTGAGGAATGCCCAGACGCGGCCGCCGCTCCCGCTCCTTACTCAGACCTACCCTATGGGCTCACTGACACTGCACCCTGCTCGCTAGCTGCTACTAAGTTGAACCGCTCCAGAAGCCAGCGCGCATTAAAATCATGTTTCTAATCTTTGTCCCCCTCTGAGAGCCCAGTGATCTGGAGATTATTATACCTATCTTGAACCTCCTTGTCCTCCACTCTCTCGAACAATTTTGGGTTTTCTTGTTGCAGATCTGTGATCCGCTGCCATGCTCCCATCATGTTGTCCTCCTGTACGGCAGATGATCACTCCTCAAACTACTCTCTGATCTTTTCCATCGCTGACTAGATTGAATTTAACTTGTTCTCTAGAGCAGCCAACTCGTTTTGGGAGATCTCCTGAACCATTTCGTTCGTAATTATCACCACAGCTTTGTCTCCAGCCAGCATCTTCCCCTCGCTCACCTTGTCCCTCTCACCTTTGCCGACATTGCAAATTGCCGCTTCCACAGACTCAGGGGTTCTGCTGTCGACAGCCCCTACATGTCACGAGCAGCTATTTAACCCTTTCCAGGCCGAGCCCAAAACTCTCGGGATCCAAAATTCTGACTAAATATTCCTATCAAATGGTATATAATACATGACCATAGCAGAAGGAAAATCACTATTAGAACATATTGAATAAGACGGGTACAATTTTCCTGAAATATGCAAAAATTAACCCGACTGCAGAATGTGGATTAAAAATTTAAAGTAGGCCTTCAAAGGGTTAAATACCCGATGTAGGGAGTTATTTGCTATTAATTTGGGGGGGGGGGGATGTGGTCCACTTAGTGCCTCTCATCACTGCAAGCCTGGATTCTGTCACTGTTTTTTGCCTCTCCATCCTTTCTTTGAGGAAATGTTTTCCAATATTATTCCTGAATCTACCACCTTGAAACTTATCATATCCTCTTAGAATAGAATTTTCTTTCTTGTGGTAGAGATGAGGACTGCATTTGAATTCAAGAAAACAAGGGACAACACAGGGGATCTCTAACAGGGAGATGAAGGCACTGTAGAGTTTAGCAGCTGGCATGGATGGGTAGACTGTATAGACCATGTGGTCTTTATCTGCCATCATGTTTCTATGTATATTATTACTGCCTTTTGGAGGTACTTGAATTTTTCTATTATATCCCTCTCTCCACCCCCCTCCCCCCCAGCTTCTTCTAGGGTACATATATTAAAGGCTTTTAAGAGGATAACTTTATAAGCTATTTCCATGAGTAAAAACAGTGTTTAAAAAAATTGCTCACTCTGTGCACGGGCCATTCCTAAAAGGGTCTCCATTGCAAGCAAGGTAATACTGTATGGCTCTTCAATACAAGCTCTCTGCCTGAGAGCTCTTAAAGGGTTTTACTTTTTCATTTTTAATAGCTAATTCTTTTTTTGCTGCATTATAGCTTTATTGCAAAAGGGGAATTTTTGTGTTCTTGGGTAAAGCTATTTTTCTGCTGCTAGACTTCTTTTTTCCTCCTCTAGTTTTCAAGTTCAAAGAGGTAAGCAAGCTCTTTGAAGTCACTGACCCCTCCTTTCCACCCCAGCTCCTGCCCATGTAAAAATTCCTGCTATATAGGGCAACTCCACCATTAGCTTCTTGACAAAAGATAACAGATTTTTATTGCTTTGTAGGGAAAATCTAGGAAGCAAATAGTTCCACATTTGGATGCCTACTAAAAGTAAACAATTTGCCATTCTCCAAGGAGCTTCGATTGGGTAATTTTACAAAGGGAACACATTAATCTATATACTTCAGAAACATAACATCAAAATTTACTAGTGTGGAGGAACTGACGTCACCCTAAGCAATGGCTGCCTGAGCGATAAGCTCCAGAGCCACCCCTGACAAATAGGTGGAAAAAACACCTCCAAAGTGGGAGCCTACCAGCAGAATAGTGCCCAGAGTGTGGCAGGAGCAACGGATGGCGACGATGATGACCAGGAAAAAGACAGCAGACCTGAAAGAATTTGTGTATGTCAGAGCGAGTATGAGTGGCAGCAGGGACAAAATGGCGCTCGGAGGCCTGGGAACTGCAGAGAACGTGGTGGAGAAAGAGCAAGAAGTGGTGCAGACAACGAAGCCGAAGGGCGGCGAAAGCAACTCACAGGAGGTGACCCAAATGGAGCTACAGCAATGGTTTAATGAAATAAAGGCAGAGGTGCTGGCGGCGAAAAATGAGCTTAGTGACATTATGGGAGCTATGAAGGAGGAGATTGCTGAGCTAACATATCAGATCAGAGACCATGAGAACCGACTGCAGGCGCTGGAACACCATCAGGAAAGCTGGGCAAAACCGTGGAACAATTGGACTGGAAAGAGCAACTTATGCTTAAAGTGGAGGACCTTGAGAACCACTCCAGGAGACCTGCAGATAAGAGGTATTCCACAGACTCAGGAGTTCAGAGATACTGAGAAAGTGCTGGAGGAAGTGTTTCTGGAGGCCTTGAAAAGGGAGGAGAGGAGAATTTGCTAAACAATAGAAATGGACAGAGCACACAGAGCCTTAGGGCCGGTGAGACATCACTGTGTATATAAAAGATTATAAATTAAAGGAGCGGATAGCCCAGAAAATGAGAGCTTTAAATCAATTTAAATGGCAAGGATATCAGGTGGCCATTTATGCGGACATGGCGCTTGGAACACTACAAAGGCACAGGGACATGCTAGCCTTGACCCAAGCATTTCAGCAGGTGGGAATAAAGTATAGGTGGCTTTACCCTTTTGGACTAATGTTTAATAAGGAAGAGAAGATGTGGAGAATCAGAACGCTATCAGAGGCATTGCAAGCGGTGCAAGAAGCGGGACTTCATCAGATAGCAGAATCATTACAGCGTGATATGGAATCCAGGTGTCAGGAAAAGAACGATGGAGCACAAAGGGAGCACCCAAAAAGGGGAGCCAGAATGACAGAGAAAGATGCCCGCCGACTGACCTTGGATGCTACTCCCAGATAACGAGTGCAGCGGGACTTTGGTGGGAGGTTGAGTAAGAGACAATGTTGGATAGAAGGGGGAGAACTTGGAGAGGGAGGTCCAGAGGTCTCAAAAGTATGGCAGAGAGGGCTGGTGGGTGGAGAAAAGCCAAAGGGATTGAAAAGAAGCACTTCCTAAGGCAGCTGAAAATGGACTTTAAGGACGAATGTGAATTGAAAATGTGAAATGTATAAAGCTGTAGGGTACTGAGCCCGCAGGGGGGAATATATGTATCTTGTACAAAGTAAGAATATAGGGGGAAAGAGTAGTTTATGTTTAATTAGTTACTAAGAGGAGGTAGGGATAAGGAAAAGGGCTTAAGGGCTTAAGGGGGGTACTGGAGAGGAGTGAGGGTTAGGGGAGGGGGGAAGGGGAGTAGGAAAGGGAGTAGGAGGAGGGTGGGGAGAAGGTGGGATGTGGGTCGGGGGAGGGGTGAGCACTACTCCATTCATACCCTGGTCCAGCAGGGGGAAAGGGGAGGAGGGGAGGGCGGGGGAAGGGAGGGAGGGGATGGGATGGGAGGCAAAGAGACGGGGTAAAAGGGAGGAATAAGAGCACACTTGTCAACATAAATGAGGGAAAAAAAGGGAATTAACAGCGTTAACGATAAATGTGAGGGGGCTTCAGACGTGGCAGAAGCGGTGGAAGTTGGAGAAGGAAGGGCTTAGGATGCAAGCTGATATAGTGTGTGCACAGGAAACTCACTGAAAGTGGGACAGGAACACATGTTACAAACAAAAAATGCCCTCATTTGGTGTTAGCTGGGCAGCGTGCGAATTCTAGGAAGGGAGGTGTAAGAGCATTATAAAAAGGTGGTGATAGGGGAAAAGAGAGATAAAGGCGGGAGGTGGGTAGGAGTGCAGCTGAAAATAGCGGGGTAGGAGGTGTGGGTGATAAGCCTGCATGGGCCAAATGAACAGCAAGGAATCTTTTATGAGCAGTTGTTGAAAGAGTTGGAGCAATTTGGGGACACCCCAATTATATTGGGGTGTTGGGGGGAACTACAATCTCACATTAAACCCTAGGTTGGACAACAGTAGGGGGTCAGAGGGCGGGTGGAAAGCCGATAGGAGGTGCCTTCTTAAATTGAAAGAACGGTTAGGTATGGTGGATGCATGGAGGGTAAGACATTTGGAGGAATGGAAGTATACATTTTACTCCAACCCACATGGATCATACAGCCAACTGGATATGATATGGGTGAGTGGGAAGTGGATGATGAGAGTGAAAGAAGCGGAGCAGGGATCGATCACTTGGTCTGATCATGCGCCAGTGTGTATTGTTCTAAAGCTAGGAATGAAAGAAGAGGGGATACAGTTTTGGAGACTTAATGAATCCCTCTTAGACGAGGCTGTGGCAGTCATGAAAATGAAAGGGAGCATTCAGAAATACCTCCAATTCAATCTCACTGAGGGAATGAAGGTGGGAATGGTATGGGATGGCCTGAAGGTGGTGGTGAGAGGACATTTAATTAGTATAGCAGCAAGGATAATGAGGGAGAAAGGGAAGGAGGAAAGAGAGCTTCAAAAGGGGATAGCAGACATTGAAAAGCGGCATCAAAGTGATCAAGACCCGAGGCTGATGAGTGACTTAGTGAAACTTAGGGGGAGTTAAGTAAATTACAAGCCAGAGAGATAGCCCATGAACGCAAGATGTTAAAACAAACACACTGTGAGGGGGAGAAATAGAGCAGGGAAGCTACTAGCAAGTAGGCTTAAGGCCAGAAGACAGGCATCTCATATAGGGGAAGTAAGAATCAAGGAAGGATTAAAGGTGCATCAAACAGCAGAAATGTAATGGGTGTTCAAAGAGTACATGCAGACCTTTATAAAAGTGAAGTAAAGGAGGGAAGGGAGAAGGGGCAGCAGTTTATGCAGGAGTGTCAGCTTCCAAAACTGATGGAGGAGGAGCAAGAGACCCTGGGTAGGGAGATAACAAAAGAGGAAGTACAGGTAGCTATTAAATCACTAAGGATAGGGAAAGCTCCAGGACTGGACGGTTTGAGTGCAAAATTCTATAGGGTAATGCAGCAGAGTATCACCCCCCTGCTAACTAGAGTGTTTAATGCAGCATTACAAGGGCAAGGGCTGCCTCCATCGATGGAGAAGGCAGGCATAACAGTATTGCCAAAACCAGGGAAGGATAGCAGTGTGTGTGGGTTGTACAGATCCATCTCGCTGATAAACATAGATGCTAAGATTTTGGCGACGAGGCTGCAGAGGGTTCTTCCAAAGTTAGTGCATCAGGATCAAACAGAGTTTATCCCGGGGAGACAAGGAGGGGACAACATCAGGAGGATTTTGAACACACTTTGGCAATTACAGCAGATGGGGGATGAGGCAGTTCTCCTCACGGTTGATGCTGAGAAAGCGTTCAATCGAATTGAATGGCAATTTATGTTTCAAACACTGGTGCATATGAGGCTGGGGGATACTTTTATTAGAGGAGTAGCGGCCTTGTATGAGGAGCCTAAAGCTCAAATCGAGTGAATGGCAGGTACTCTGACATTTTTCCCCTGGGAAGGGGGACACGCCAAGGATGCCCTTTGTCGCCCCTATTGTTTGCGTTAGCGATAGAGCCTTTGGCGGCATTTGTGCGGCAGCACCCGGATATTAAAGGGATAGAGATGGGAGGAATGAACACCAAAATTGCTCTATTTGCTGATGATATTATTTATACATGGAGGCAACCAGGAACCACTGTACCAATCCTGTTACAAGCCATAGCAAGATATAGTGAGGTGACAGGATATAAGCTAAACAGGGGTAAATCAGAAATTTTGGGAGTAAATTTGCCTGAAAGTCTGGAGGAAAGGTTGCAAAGGGTTTTTCTCCTTCAAGTGGGTAAAAACAAAATTTAGATACCTGGGAATCCAAATAGGGAAGAAGTTGGTGTATCTTAGAGAATGGAATTATGGTCTACTAATAGAAGAAATATGGAAAGATCTCTTTAGGTGGAAAGGGGCCTATTTATTGTGGTTGGGACAGATAGCGATTATAAAAATGAATATACTGCCTAGACTTTTGTTTTTGCTTGAATCCTTACCTGTTGAACTGCCGGGAAAAATGATAAAGCAGCTACAAAATTTGATACTGTCCTTTATATGGGGGGAGGAAATCCCCTAAGATAGCTAGGAGAGTGCTGTATAGGAGGAAGGATGAGGGGGGACTGGGAGTCCCGTGTTTGGCTACTTATTATGGGGCTGCGCAGTTGCACTTGCTGTTTGAATGGAGGCGAAGGAGAGAAACCCCTCAGTAGGTGTAGCTGGAGCAGGACGGGGGATGGATTTAGAAGCACAGATATGGGACCTGATTGGGGAGAGCCAAAGTGGACAGAGAGGGAAATCCCTTTAAGAGAGTAACGCTGCAGCTTTGGAGAAAACAGAAGCATGAACTATTAGGGGATCGTCTGTGGTTTAGGAGAACATTTATCAAAGGAATGGGTGATTTTCCCACAGTGCAAGAGAACCCTATATTTAGTGAGTGGGGAAAGAAAGGGCTGACCAGAGTGGGACAGCTGGTAGGAGCGGAGGGGCGGATTAAAGCTTTTGACAAGTTACAAAGAGAATTCCATTTGAATGCAAGGGATCATTATGCATATACCCAAATGTGGTATTATCTGCAGCAAGAAGAGCGTAGGAGGGCTCTTAGGGCAGTACCCACTGCATTCGAGAGGCTAATGGAAAGGCAAAAGAACAGGAAGGGACTCATATCTAAGCTGTATTCATCCCTGAGGGAGGGGGAAAGGGAAGACTTGGTCAGTCAGCGATGTTGGGAGGAGGAGTTACGGGGACCTTGGGATGAAGGGAGGTGGGCGGCAATATATAAGTATGTGTATAAGTTGGCTCTCGGTACCCCATTTTTAGAAAATAGTATTAAACTATGGTTGAGAATGTACTGGATTTAAGATGCAGGTGGTGTATGGGGAAGGAGGGGGGAGTATTGGAAAGGATGTTGGGAACAGGGGGTCTGATTCATTTAATGTGGAGCTGCCCAAAAGTAAGAAGGTTATGGGAGGGAATGGGGGAGCTATTTAGGGAAATCACGAACGTACAGATGCAGCTGACAGTGGAAATGGTGCTGTTGAATGAGGTAGGGGGGAGAGGAGGAGGGCATAAAGCTTTAGAGATGTTCATAGGGTACTGTGTAATATCAGCAAGAAAGCATAGTTACTCACCTGTAACTGGTGATCTCCCAGAACAGCAGGAATTTAGTCTTCACATATGGGTATTGTTGGTACCGACGGAGCCTGAGCGGGAATGCTCCCCAGCGTCCAATAGGAAAGATTTTGGGAGCATCCCACAGTGCCTGCACGCTGCCTTCCCACCATTCCCAACTGTCCCTCTCCAGTTGAGTTTATAGCTGAGACAAGACAGAGAGGGAAAGAGAGATACAACTCCTAGGGGAGGTGGGCAGGTTGTGAAGACTAAATTCCTGCTGTTCCCAGAGATCACCTGTTACAGGTGAGTAACTATGCTATCTCCAGGAACAAGCAGGAATGTAGTCTTCACATATGGGGACTCGCTAGCTGCAGATGCCAGAGAGATGGCCCCAGAAAGTTGTGTGCCCTTGTGAAAGGGCTCCACTTCCCCCCATGGATCTCTGGCATCCTACCAGGGATGGTGGGTAGGAGTTGATTAAGTCTGGAACAGGTGTTGAAGAACAGCCTGACCAAACAAGGCATCCTGGCATGAGTCCTTGTCTAAGCAGTAATGGGCTGTGAAGGTATGTACCGAAGCCCAAGTAGCTGCTCGACAGATGTCGTCGATAGACACAGAGTGAAGATGAGCCATTGAGACTGCCATGGCTCTCACATTGTGAGCTGTGACATGGCCTTCAAGAGGAAGGTTCTTACTTTCATAGGTAAAAGATATACACTGTGCAATCCAGTTGGACAGTGTCCTTTTGGAGACTGGAAGTCCCAGATGACTAGGATCAAAAGCAACAAAGAGTTGAGAGGATTTTCTATGTTGCTTTGTCCTTTGCAAGTAAAAGGCCAAAGCTCTTTTGCAGTCCAAAGTATGAAGGTTCCTTTCTGCACTGGAGGCGTGAGGCATCGGAAAGAATACAGGAAGATAAACTGCTTGGTTTAAATTAAAAGGCGAAACCACCTTTGGCATAAAGTGTGGATGAGTCCTAAGAACTACCTTATCATGGTGGAACCTTGTATAAGGAGGATCAGTCACCACCGCTTGCAATTCACTGATGCGACGTGCTGATGTGATTGCAATGAGGAAGATAACCTTCCAGGAAAGGAATTTCAAAGAGGTAGTGGCTAATGGTTCAATGGGCAGTTTCATGAGCTGCCCAAGTACCAGATTCAAGTCCCATGCCATGACAACGCTGTTCATAGAACACTATGGACACGTCACATGATCTAACTACCAGGAACAACCAACATACCTCCCTCCGACCCACTGAAAAGAGAATGTACAACGGCACATGATGTTTCTTAACACTAAATGTATAAAAGAATGTACTATAAAACACGATGTATCATAGCGCACAATGTACATAGCTCAACATAATCAAACACACAACACAACATACACACAAGTCACGATATATCCTTCACTGCATGAAAAACACTATCACCCCTTTTGATTGTTTGCTGTGAAACCGCCTTGATTGTAAGAAAAAGCGGTATAGAAATACAGTTAAATAAATGAATAAATAAATTAATTAATGGGAGGTTTGTTAGAAGAAGGCCTCTCAAAAATCTCGCTATAAGAGGATGAAAGGAGGCTGTCCATTTAGAGGCTTGAAAGAAGTTGCACTAGCACTCAAATAGACTCTCACTGAATTGGTCTTAAGCCCTGCATTTGACAAATGAAGGAGATACTCCAGTAATGATTCTAGAGGTATCGCAAGAGGGTTAAGACCCTTCTGCGAGCACCATATGGTAAACCTCTTCCACTTAAATGCGTAAGAGCGTCTCGTGGAGGGTTTCCTGGAAGCATGAAGGATATCCTTTACCTGCTGGTAAAGGTTAAAGTCCTGAAGTTCTAGGCTTTCAGCAACCAGGCCCTGAGATGCAGAGACTGGAGATTGGGATGCCACAGCACCCTGTCCTCTTGTGAGAGAAGATCTGGAGCAGATCCTAACTCCAGAGGCGGAGCTTGAGAGAGATGTAGGAGCAGAGGGTACCGCGGTTGCCGTGGCCAATGTGGAGCTATGAGAATCATATGACCTCTGTCTCTCTGAAGTTTGAATAGGGTTTTGGGAATTATGGGAATGGGTGGGAAGGCATACAGGAAGTCCTGACCCCAGTGAAGGAGGAAAGCATCCCTGGCCTGACAACCTCGAGCTGGAATTCTGGAACAGAACCGGGGAAGTTTGGCATTCAGCGGACTTGCAAAGAGGTCTATGTCCGGGGTTCCCCAAATTTGAAAAATTTGGGCCACCTGTTCTGCATGGAGAGACCATTCGTGTGGAAGCAGAACTCGACTGAGTTTGTCTTATTATTTATTATTTAGCTGTATTTATATCCCGCTTTTCATCGGGTCAAAGCGGTCTGCCAAGAGTTTTGAATGCCTGGAAGATATACCACAAGGAGATGAATCTGATGCTCTCTGGCAAGGGCCCATAGTCGCAAAGCTTCGTTGCATAGCAACAGAGAGCCTGTTCCGCCATATAGAACATGGATACCTAGGACTGTCTTGTAGCTGAGCTGGGTGTGAAACACTCGAAGAGCAAGGAAGATTGCTCTGAGCTCCAGGAGGTTAATATGAAGACAGGCGTCCTGCAGAGTCCAGGTACCCTGGGTAGAGAGGTCGTGCAGGTGGGCTCCCCAACCCACCTGTGAAGCATCTGTTGTTAGAGTGGCTTGGGGTAGGGGTTGCTGGAAAGGAGACCCCACCAGAAGGTTTCTGGGTGACTGCCACCATTGGAGGGACAAAATAAGACAATCTGAATTTGCCATTTTGTCTGACAGGCAACCTGACGCCTGAGTCCACTGAGTGGATAAGGCCCACTGGGCTGCCCTCATATGAAGGCAAGCATAAGGAACCACATGCACGGTGGATGCCATGTGGCCTAGCAACTGTAACATTTCCCGAGCAGTGAGATGAAGTTTGAGCACTGCTTGGAAAGCTAACTGTACAATGCAAAGACAGCGGGGCTGTGGAAAGAAGGCCCTTGTCTGTCTGGTATCCAGATGAGCCCCTATAAATTCTAGGGATTGAGTGGGAGCAAGGTTGGATTTTGGGAAGTTTATGACAAGTCCCAAATACTGAAGGATGCGCATTGTGCGAGACAGAGAAAAACTGGTTTCTGGCCCTGAAGGGGCTCGAATGAGCCAGTCGTCTAAGTAAGGGAAGACGAATATTCCCAGGGTGCGGAGAAATGCTGCCACCACAGCCATGCATTTTGTGAACACTCTTGGTGCAGAAGCCAGGCCAAAAGGAAGAACC
The DNA here is from genome assembly GCA_033557465.1 of Ichthyophis bannanicus. Classification (NCBI taxonomy): domain Eukaryota; kingdom Metazoa; phylum Chordata; class Amphibia; order Gymnophiona; family Ichthyophiidae; genus Ichthyophis; species Ichthyophis bannanicus. Next base: position 250,449,986 of record CM066042.1, on the reverse strand, counting down.
CTGTATTGGTAGTGCTTTCCTTGAAACAGGAATCGAAGGAACTTCCTGTGACTTGGATGGATGAGAACATGAGTGTACGCATCCTTGAGATGTAGAGAACAAAGCCAATCCTGACCCCGAAGGTATGGCAGCAGAGTTCCTAGAGAAATCATTTTGAACTTCTCTCTGAACAGGAATTTGTTCAATTCTCTGAGGTCTAGAATGGGTCTGTGTCCTCCTGTTTTCTTTGGAATAAGGAAATAGGGGGAGTAGAACCCTGTACCCTGTTGGGGAATGGGGACCTCTTCTATTGCTCCTTGAGCAAGGAGCATTCTTGACCTAAACCGTCATAGAGAGAGGTCAGAGAATTGAACTGTCTTACTATTGTAGGAGGGAGCATGCTGAGGAAATGAAGCTTGTACCCCTCTCGTACAATGGACAGAGTCCAATTTTCTGCTGTTATCTGACACCATCTAGGGGCAAATGACATAGCCTTTCTGGTATGGTGGAGGGTTCTGGTCCGTTCAGGGCCAGGAAGGCAAAGTTCTCTAGACAGGAGTCATAGCCCCTGTGGAGGCTGAATCTGCTGAGCCGGTTGAGGCTTAGCAGCTTTTGGCTTCCTTTGTTGTCTAGGTTGCTGTTGCTGTCCCTTTTGGTCAGACTGACCTGGACGATGTCCCTGCTGGGTATAGGAGGGATAAAACGTCTTCTTCTTGCTGAAGAACGGTTTCTTAGAGGATTCTTTCCTCATAGGATCAGCTGTGGATTTGGACAATCTATCTAAAGTGATATTGTCAGCATCTATCTCATTAGCTTTTTCCTGCCAATTCTTGCCAAAGAGATTCCTCTCCTGTGCAAGGTATGTTTCCCAATTTGTCCTGTACCCAGATTTCCAAGTCAGATGCCCCAGTCCTTCCATTCCCCCAGCTCTTCTTCCCCTCTGTGTTGTCCAGCATTTGTCCTCCTGTCTCTCCCCCCCTCCATTGTCCAGCATCTCCCTACTTCCCCCATCCAACATTTGTCTCCCTGCTTCCCCCTCCAGCATGTCTTCCTGCCTCCTTCCCCTGTTGTTTAGCATTTGTCCCCCTGTCCCCCCCAGTGTTGTCCAGCATTTGTTCTCTTGCCTCCCCCCTCCCCCTGTTGCCCAGTATTTGTCTTCCTGCCCTGCTTCCCTGTTGTCCAGCATTTGTTCCTTCTCCCCCTTTGTCCAATATGTCTCCCCTGTCTCCCCCCTTTATCCAGAACCTGCCTTCCTGTCTCTCCCCTTTGTCTAGCACTTGTCCCCCTGTCTCCCCCTTTATCCAGTATGTCCCCCTGTCTCCCCCTTTGTCCAGCATTTTCCCCCGTCTCCCCCTTTTGCCCAGCACTTGCCTCTCTGCCTCTCCCCTTTGTCTAGCACTTGTCCCCCTGTCTCCCCCTTTATACTGTTTGTCCCCCTTTATACCCCTTTGTCCAGCATTTTTTCCCCTGTCTCCCCCTTTATCCAGCATTTGTCCCCTGTCTCTCCCGTTTGTCTAGCACTTGCCCCCTGTCTCTCCCCTTTGTCTAGTATGTCCCCCTGTCTCCCCTTTTGTCCAGCATTTTCCGCCCTGCCTCTCACTTGTCCTCCTCCTGTTCCCATTCCCTCCACCTGCACCCCTCATCCGGGGGCGGTGGCACTCTGGTTGTTTTTATTTTAGATTTTGCCGCCTCTGGCCTGCCTCTAGCTTCCCGCCACTTTTATTTTCCTCAAGATTGTTTGCAGCGAGAAATAAAAAAAGCGCGGGAAGGCAGAGGCAGGCCAGAGGCAGCAAAATTTAAAATGAAAACAGCCGGAGTGCCGCCGTCACCACCACATGAATCAGCCTGATCGCTTGCAGGTTTCAGAGGCAGGCCAGAGGCTGCAAAATCTAAAATTAAAACAGAGCTGGAGTGCTGCCCCCATCAGAGTGCCACCTGAGGCCATTGCCTCAGGTGGCCTAATGGAAGAACCGCCCCTGAAAAAGATAGACAGGAAGAAAATTGATGCCTTTTAATTATGGTGCTGGTGACGAATACTGTGTGTACCATAGACTGCCCGAAGAACAAACCAGTCAGTACTAGAGGAGATCAAACCCAAGCTTTCTTTAGAAGCTCAGATGACAAGACTTTGACTTTCATACTTTGGACACATCATGCGAAGAGAGAAATCATTAGAGAAAAACATCATGCTTGGCAAGATAGAAGGTCAACGCAAAAGGGGAAGGACAGCAATGAGATGGATCGATTCAATAGGCTTTCTATCTTTCCTGTGTGCACTGTCCTCGTCTTCTCTATCCTATTATGATTTTCGCGTTCTCTTCTCTCTGCTTAGCAACGACTATTTGTTTATTTTACACCACCCTGATGCCTTGCTTTGGCGGTTAATCAAGTGTGAAAATAAAGATATAGATAAAGATAAATAACATAGCTATGGGTGCCACTCTGTCAATAATGAGCCGCCTGACTGAAGTCTGAACACAGTTTAGGATGACTATCCAGAGGGTCGCTATGAGTCGACACTGACTCAACAGCACTTAACAACAACAACAATGTTCAGCATAAAATTTCTGAACTTGAAGACTGTCTTGAGACGGTGGACCTTATCCAGCAGGGAGGGCAGCATAAACCCATGGCCGGAAAGGAGAGTCGGGAATGGAAGGCTTCGACTCCCAAGAGAAGTAAGATACCGAGCTGCAAGCTGTATGATCCTGGTGAGGAGGATGCTGGTCGAGATATAAACACGTCAGCCTCATTGAATGTTTTTGCCTTGCCTTGCCTGTGGTTACTTTACTGTTTGAATGATATGCCTACCATACCTGAGTCAAATTTACTGTTATGCTGTGTATTTTGGGAGGTTTTTTGAGGGTGGAGATGGGCAGGGGATTGTTCTATTTTTGGACATGATTTGTTGGCTGAATGGGGAGCTGTTGTTGAGGGGAAATTAGAAGATGAGTGGGTAGACTGGGGGAGATGTGGTCAGGGGGTGGGGGAGGGAGGTGGGGATGCTGGAGGTGTTGAAGGGGAGGAAGAAAGGTTCTGGAGAAAGATGAGGGGGTCCTTTTTCTTGTTCTGTGGTTCTGTATGGTGGGGTTGTGTTTTGTGATCGGGTGACTTAGTAGAGTGAAGGGGGGGTTCTGTGGTTAGGAGGGGCCTTTGGGGGAGGAAGGAGGGTGAGTGGGGTCATTACATCAGCACCTCACATGTTTGCCGTGATGGTGCATTCTGGTGGAGGGGGGGTGTTTGAGTATGTTATGTAGTGAAGGGAGGTGGGGGGTATGGGAAGGACTAAGGATGGCGTACATAAGAAATCCTATACTGGGTCAGATCAAGGTCCATCAAGCCCAATATCCTGTTTCCAGCAATGGCCAATCCAGGTCACAAGTACCTGTCAGGTTCCCAAAAAAGGTATACAGGTTCCCCAATGCTTGTCCCGGGGTAAGCAGTGGATTCCCCAGGTTCTTTTTAATAATGGACCTTTCCTCCAAGAACTTGGCCAAACCTTTTTTTAAACCCAGCTATACTAACAGCTTTAACTACATCCTCTGGTAAAGAATTCCAGAGTTTGACTACACAATGAGTGAAAAAATATTTTCTTTTATTAGTCTTAAATGAGTTACATTGTAGTTTCATTGCATGTCCCCTAGTCTTTCTACTTTTTGATGGAGTAAACAACCGATCTAGGTTGACACGTTCTACTCCATTCATTAATTTATAGATCTCTATCATATCTCCCCTTAGCTGTCTCTTTTCCAAGTTGAAGAGCCCTAATCTTTTAAGCCTTTCCTGATAGGGGTATCCTTCCATCCCCTTTACCATTTTGGTAGCTCTTCTCTGTACCTTTTCTAATTCGGCTATATCCTTTTTAAGAAACGGTGACCAGAACTGCACACATATTCAAGGTGTGGTCGTACCTTGGAATGATACAGAGGCATTATAATATCCTTGGAAGTGAGCCTTTCCTCCGACAGTAGGTGAGTGGCTCATTAAGATCTGGAAGATCTATCTTATGAAGAAGCATTTGGGCTGCAGCAATCCAAGGAAGCGATATAGTATAGGGGGTGAAGTACTTTTGTCCACTAAAGAAGAGTGGGACCTAGACATGATTGTGTCTGATTATCTTAAAGTAGCTAAACAGGTAGAAAAAGCAACGGCAAAAGCTAGAAGGATGCTTGGGTGCATACGGAGAGGAATGGCTAGCAGAGAAAAGAAGGTGATAGTGCCTCTGTATAAGTCTTTGGTGCGACCTCATTTGGAGTATTGTGTGCAATTCTGGAGACCGCACCTTCAAAAGGATATAAACAGGATGGAGTCAGTACAGAGGGTGGCTACTAAAATGGTTAGTGGTCTTCATTATAAAGCATATGAGGACAGACTTAAGGATCTTAATATGTACACCTTAGAGGAAAGGTGGGATAGAGGTGATATGATTGAGATGTTTAAATACCTCCGTGGCATAAATGCACAGGGGAAGAGCCTCTTTCGATTGAAAGCAAGCTCTGCTGCGAGGGGACATCGGATGAGGGTGAAAGGGGATAGATTCAGGAGTGAGATGCAGAAATATTTCTTTACAGAGAGAGTAGTGGATGCATGGAATAGTCTCCCAGTGGATGTGGTAGAGATGAGGACAGTATCTGAATTCAAAGGAGCATGGGACAAATACAGAGGATCTCTAAAGGAAAAAAGGGGACAGTTGTAGTGGTTGATATGGAAGGGCAAAAATATGTATTTTACTCAATATGAATTGCTGAATTTCCAGATAAAAGCAAATAATGATAAATTGTAAAAATCATTTAACATGCACACGTTTTTTGAACAGCGGGTCTCAGATTCTCATGGAGTTTTTCAGTGACAATGGCAAAAGCCAGTAACTACTCCCGATATACATCAACGACCCTTTTTGTTTTTTGAACGTGTGTTTTTTTCAAGCGTTTTGAAATAACTTATCCAAGATGCATTTTATAAAACAGAAGTTAGGCTTATCTTAAAAGTGTTGTATCCCAACGCCTACTTCAGCGCCATCGCGTTTCACGGATATGTTCCGTTTCTTCAGGGGCTAAATAAGCCTATTCTTTGTGTGTATTCGACTATCTGGAACAAAAAAGCAATAAAAATATGCCCACATTCCAATCAGCATATATTTTCATTCATTACTCCGAGTAATAGAGTCCGATTACCTTTGAAATCTAGCTGGTCCCCACCGGAACCGCTACCGGAGGCTTTATCTCTTTTCCGCAGTATGGTATTACATGATATGGAATGCATATCGCTAACACCTCTTAAAAGATGGTATGCTCTTACCAAAGCTGAAAACAACGTTTTGAAGGAGTTACGTTCTCGGGATGACCTTGTGGTTCGACGAGCCGACAAAGGTGGAGCAATTGTCATCATGACCAAACACAGCTACCTCGGTGAAGCACAACTTCAACTCACTGATGTCAACACTTATGAAATTTTAACATCAGATCCCACAGAGGAGTTGGCCACAAATATTAAGGACATCACAACATCAGCATTGAAAGATAAATACATATCGAATAAAGAATGGAGATTTTTAAATCCCACTAACACCACGTTGGCACGATTTTACTTGGTTCCGAAGATCCACAAGAGGCTTATAGATCCGCCCGGTAGACCTATTGTGTCTACCCGGGGAACTGTCTTGGAACCACTTTCAGTCTATCTAGACTCATTTCTAAGACCATTAATACCACAGATCGCTTCCTATGTCAGAGATACGATGCATTTTTTACAGTTGCTGGAAACATACTCTCTAACAACCAATGAACCTGATCTATGGTTGGCGACATTAGACGTGAACGCTCTTTATACCAATATACCTCAAGAGCGAGCTCACGTTGAAGTGATGGCCTTGCTTAATACTAGATCGGATTTAACTCCGGGGCATATATCTTTTTTGGACCAGGTAACCAAGTTAGTGCTATTTCACAATCATTTTCAATTCGGGGATACTATTTATCATCAAAAAACAGGGGTGGCGATGGGCGCCACATGCGCCCCTTCCATCGCCAACATTTATATGGGGGCTTTTGAAACTCAATGGTTGAAACAATCGGAATGGTCTTGTCATCTTCGGCTCTGGTGCCGCTACATCGATGACATCTTTGTCATATGGGTGGGCCCTGTCGAGACATTACAAGAATTTGTTAGATGGCTCAACACCAGAGAAACTTCCATTCAATTCACTAGTACCTGTAGCCAGTCCCAGATTTCTTTTCTGGATGTTGAAGTACATATTGAAGATACAGGGTGGGCAACTAAAGTCTATCGCAAACCCACGGATCGCAATGCTTTATTACACTATGACAGTCTTCACCCAAGAAAATTGAAGGATAGCCTCCCACTTTCACAGTTCCTCCGATATCGTAGGAACTGTTCTAATATACAAGAATTCAAATATCAAGCTGGTAATTTGAAACAACATTTTTTACAACGGGGATACCCTAAGGGCATTATAGAGAAGGCTTATAAGAGAGCTCTTTTCAACCATCGAGAATATCTGTTGCAACCCAAGCCTCCGAGAGAGTTAGACTCGTCAATCAATTTAGTTACTCAGTATTCCCCGTACAGCAGTTTGATTCAGAAGACGCTTAATAAACACATGAATGTGATACATAGCATTCCAGCATTAAGAAATAAAAATGTTCGATGTGTGTGGACCAGAAACAGAAATTTGAAGGAAATAGTAAGCCCTACTGTTGTACCTATTTCCAAGAATACCTTCACCGATATCTCAGCGGGACATTCTAATTGTGGACAATGCGCATTTTGTGAGGTCAATTTAACAATTCAATCCTTTGAGCATGCAGGGAAACGATACTTTTTGCAGCATTCCACTAATTGTCAAACTTCGCAAGTAGTATATGCGATCCGCTGCCCCTGCTCACTGATGTACATTGGGAAAACTATGCGTCCATTCCGAATTCGTTTAGGAGAACATCGCAGTAGACTTAAATGTAAAACTCTTACCGCTCCCATGGTAGCTCATTGTTTGACTCACCACCACACTTTTACTGACCTTCGTTGTTTCTGCATTGAAAAAGTTAATAAGGCAATGGGAGATAAAACTTTGGATCAAACCCTTATTTACAAAGAACAACGATGGATCTTTAAATTGCAGACAGTTATTCCCGGTGGGCTTAACACCCAAATTGATTGGACTCTTTGCATCTGATGTTAGCTATGATTCCATTGATAAACAACACAGTCACTCAAACTATATATAGACACTCCCCTGGTTTTCAGACCGCATGCGCGGCGTTTTTCTGATCCTTTGCAACAGTTGCATTCAGGGCGCATGAATGAGGTAAGCGGGGTCTTCACATATCTGAATATGATCCGCTTGTTTGCTGAATGAAAATATATGCTGATTGGAATGTGGGCATATTTTTATTGCTTTTTTGTTCCAGATAGTCGAATACACACAAAGAATAGGCTTATTTAGCCCCTGAAGAAACGGAACATATCCGTGAAACGCGATGGCGCTGAAGTAGGCGTTGGGATACAACACTTTTAAGATAAGCCTAACTTCTGTTTTATAAAATGCATCTTGGATAAGTTATTTCAAAACGCTTGAAAAAACACACGTTCAAAAAACAAAAAGGGTCGTTGATGTATATCGGGAGTAGTTACTGGCTTTTGCCATTGTCACTGAAAAACTCCATGAGAATCTGAGACCCGCTGTTCAAAAAACGTGTGCATGTTAAATGATTTTTACAATTTATCATTATTTGCTTTTATCTGGAAATTCAGCAATTCATATTGAGTAAAATACATATTTTTGGCTTAACTGCAATTTTACTCTTGAGTTTAAGACCAAACTAGATTGTTTTCATACAGATATGGAAGGGCAGACTAGATAGGCCATGTGGTCTTTTTCTGTCATCGCGTTTCTATGTTATTGGAGTTTTGGGGTTTGTCTAGTTGATTGTGGGGATTTTTTCTTAAGGGTGAGTGGTTGGGAGTAGTTTAGAATGGGGAGGGGTTAGTGAATTGGGTTGTTCTTGGGTTGTCGGAGGTGTAGGGTTATGGGCGTTTTAAGCCAGGGAGGTTGCATGTGTTTTTTCTTCCTCTTTCTTCTTCTTCTTCTTCTGCTTTTGATGCCACAGAGGCTTTCACTTTGCTTTTCCTTTTTCTCCTCTGGCTGTCTTCCAAGACCCTGGGACTGAAGTTGGGTGTGAGAGAAGGGTACATCTATTTTTATTGTTGATATTTATTGTTGATCTCGATTGCTGATATTTGTTGGTAAGCTCACGGAAGGGCAGCTTGTAGGTTGCTATCGACAATGCGACAATGTGAGTAATTGTATAGAAGTGTCTTTGGTGCTACTGTTACCCTGTTATTTTGTTGTTCTTCAGTTGGTGCTGTACATATTAATGCTAAAAAAAAAGATTTATACAGAAGAAAAAAGGCATATGTGGCAGGGATACAAGAGAGATAGGGAGGGGGAAACTGTCTGTTTCTTCTTTGGGTGGCAGGACGTGAATAGGGGAGGGCAGATCTGCATACGAGGGTCTGGATTGGCTGCAGATGATGGTGCAGCTGGAGCCTTGGAATGATCTATGCTGTCATCAAGGAGTTAACTAGGCGATAAAGCCAAGGCAAATGCAGTCAATCACAGGAACAGAGATAAGTAGGCAGGAAATTAAATTTTGTATGTTTGCAGGCAACATTTTACTTTTCTTGTGGAAAATTCAACAAGCTGTCCCCGTGTAATGAATGGTTTTATGCAGTGCAAGCTGATGCCAGGTTTCAAAATCAGTTTTGATAAGTCAGTAGCTATGTCAGTATCTATGGAGGATGTAGCAAAAGCTGTTAGTTTAGCTGGGTTTAGAAAAGGCTTGGACAAGTTCCTGGAGGAAAGGTTCATAAACCATTATTAAAGACCTAGGTAATCCACTGCTTGCCCCGGGGCGAACATTATGGAACATGTGTGCCTTTTTGGGAACCTGACAGGTACTTGTGACCTGGATTGGCCACTGTTGGAAACAGGATACTGGGCTTGATGGACCTTGGTCTGATCCAGTATGGCATTTCTTATGTTCTTATATCATGTGACCCAGGGCTGCTGAGAATGTGGCAGGGGCCTTACCCATTTAGATGCGCAAGGGACAAGATGAAATACTTGGGAGAGTGGATCCCAATATCGGCTACAACAGTTGCACACTGTAAACATGGTTGGGGTTATTCAGCAACAACTAGAGACTTGGAAGGGGCTTCCGTTGTTCTTGATGGGGTGGTGTGTGCTGGTAAAGATGGTGGTCATCACGAAGTTGTTGTATAGGCTACAAATGGGTAATGATGAAGAAGTTAGGAATGCTTAAGTCTGCCATTCTTAAATTTATATAGAGGGGGAAGAGACCCATGCTTAGCTAGGATAAGCTAGTGAAATCAAAATAAGCTAGGAGTTAGAAGTTAGAAGTTGAGTGCAAGCATTGTACAAACAAAGCTGGTAGACAAGCTTGACCATCTACATCCCCATTATCAGTAATGTATGAAACAGTGGCTCAGTTGCAGAGAAAGTTGCAAGGGGATCCACTGGTGCCCGCCATTAGACATGCATTGAGATTTTTTGGGGGGTAGTGGGGTAAAAAGTAGAGGAATACAGGGTTCTCACCAGGGTTGTTGAGAGGTCAAGGAGGTCATGTTTAGTCAAAGGAGGTTAAAGTGGTGGGAGACTTACATGACAGTGAGGAGAGCTCCATGAGTGCTGTGGAAGAAGAATGATATCCCCTGGAATCCATGTTCTGTAAATTTACAAGTAAAGCATTATGCAGGGTTATTGATTGGAGTGCAGAGGTGATGGAGGAGGAATGGGAGTTGGGGAAGAAGGGAGGAACAGGATGGTACAGCAGGTTATGTAGGGAGAGGAAGGTGGGAGAATAACCTTTAGAAGAGTTGGTCTTATACTGGCAGCAGGCGCAACAAATTGAACTATTGGGGAAAGATCTGCGGTGCTTTCTTGTGCAGGCAGATGAAGGAGCTGTGGACACCGCTTTGAGGGAAATGCAGGGGAAGATTATACATCACTGGCGAGTGCTACAGATTGTGTAAAATTCTGCAGCTCGTCTGTTGACAGGTTGTGGTATTCGGGAGCATATGTCCCCAGTTCTTCAATTCCTGCACTGGCTGCCAATTAGGCAGCAAGTTAACTTGAAAATCTGCTTGTTGAACAGGCATTGAGTGACTATTTCTAGTCCTGATACTTGTGTAAAATGTTGATTAGGTATCAGCCTATATGATCTTTATGTTCCCAGGATTCTAGATAAATTATTAATTCACCCAGTAAAATCAGTTAAGTTGACGTCTATTCGGATAGGGCCTTTTCTACTGCAGGTCCAAGATTACGAAATTTCTTACCTGAAAAACCGCAAATGGAAACTAAACTGCAGTGTTTGGAAAGAGCTTAAGGGCTGATGTTTAAGAAAAGGCTTTTAAGAGGTTAGCTAGAAAGGATTTTTGGTTTGATGGTTTTATCCAGATTTTATTTAATTTTGCTGTTTTAAGGATTTTAATTTACTCTTTATAATGTGTGTTTATTGAATTCTATGTGTGTATTGTTCTAAACTATATAGGATAGTCACAGACCAATTTTGCAGTCTATAAGATATTTTAAATAAATACAGTTGTGGTCAACATTATTGGCACTCTTGCATTTTAGGTATGTTGTGTGCAATATCTTGAGAAATAATTGGAAATATTCCAATGGTATGTCATCATGATATTTTAATGGCATGTTCAAAGGTGTACTACAAAAACAAGATGTGCAACTTAGACGTAGTAATTTCTGAGAAGAAAACAAAATTTGACCTTGACAGAATTAATGGCACCCTTCACTAATATTTGGTTGCAAACCCTTGGCAGTGATGACAGCCCCCAAACGTTTCTTGTAGGCACATCTATAAGTTTCGTACATCTGTCTGCTGGTAGTTTCTCCCACTCTTCAACTGTGATTTGTTCCAGCTCATGAATGCTTCCAGGATTCCTTTTACCAATGGCAGATTTCAGCTCTTTCCAAAGGTTCCCGATTGGACTGAGATCAGACTCATTGCTGGCCAGTTTAAAACAGTCCATTTCTTCCTTTTTAGCCATTCAAAGACTTCTTGGATTAATTTTCCTTTTCCCACCACATTCTGGGAGGTTCTTGACAGTTCCAGAAGCAGGAAACGTCTTAGTAAATTGTGATCTTTAGACACAGGAATCCCAAGGTCTTTGGAGATGGCCTTGTATCCCTTTGAAGTTTGATGTTTGGGGATAAGGCTTTTCTGACAGTCTCAGGCAGCTCTCTTATCTTCATGTGTTCCATTGTGAAAATGGAACAGGGAGTAAATGTGGCTATTTAAAACATAAGAGCCATTATTCATTGGTTGATTCAAGTCATGTGAGTACTGACAACTGACCACACGTGCATCTAATTTTTACTGCAGTGGGAAAGTGGTTCTTCTGTTCAAACTGATTTGAATTGTTTATAAGGGTGAAAATAATGATGTCCTGGCAATTGTCCCAGTTTTTATACTATTTCTTATTATTTCCTTTTTTAACTGGTCTTGTTTTATTTGAATATTAATGTGTCAAATATGTGTGCATATATAATCTAAAGCCATTTCACTGGCCATTTTTTTAGAAGATATTGGACATTAAGGGGTTGAACTGCAAGAGTGCCATTAATGTTGTCCACAACATTAAATAAAATAAAATCACACATATAGACTTAGTAAAAAGGCACAACATAGGAGCAATGGATGCAAAAAGAAGCAACAGAATTTGGTGCACAGTTTTTGGTAATGTCGGAGCCTCCGAGGTTTTTGGGAGGAGGTAAATGCAATGAGTATTGACTCGCAAAGTGCGTGCCACAACAGTTAATATTGCTGGGAGATCTTTACGAGGTATGGGAGTTGGGATGTCTGTGATACTGGCATTGATGATTGCCTGGAAATGTGTGCTGGTGGAGTGGGTGGAGGAAGAACTGCTGCATTTGAGATATGGAAAGAGAGGTACAAATTATGCAAGTAGACAGACTTCATGCGAGGAGGGTGACAGGTAAGATGCCAGGTGGGTTGGGACAGGAAAGATGGGCACAGATTGGAATATTGTTTTTCTTCAATTGATTGGGGGAAGGGGTGAGTGGGAGGAGGCTGGTTGAGGGTAAGGTGGCAGAAGGTAATGGGGAGGGGAGTAAAAAGCATATGATGTCTTGGGAGGAACCGAGTTGGTGGTTGTGGGCAAACGTTGAATGGGAGAGCTCTAATTTTCCTTTTTAACTTTTTTTTTTGTTTATTTTCAGTGCTAGACAATGGGGCGCTGGTCTGTGAAGCATAAGGGCAAGGTTCAGGTTTTTCTCCCAGCATTGGTGCCTGCCCTTATGAAGAGTCAACCTTCCATGGTGTCCTTCTGTCCTTATCTGCCACAGGGACTAGACTCGGGGTATGGTGCATTTCCTGCTGTATCCATCAAGAAGATTTCCCTCAGCCCTGAGATGCATGCACCTCTACTGCAACCCAGAACTGCCTTGCTTCCGAAACCTGCCACAACAACTCAACTCAGAAAAGTTAGGCATTGGGTGCTTGGAAGGGGGGTGTCAATGGCAAGGGTCTTGGAGGCTAGTCAGCTCATAGCATCGATAGGTTTGGAAGAGGGCGCCCCTCTGGATCAAGAGGGATGGCAAGAAGTGGCTTCAGCTCTTGTTGGAACCCTGCTGTTGGAGATGCCTGCATTGGAGGTAACAGGGGCTGATTCTGCCCTGGTGGTTAAGCCTGCAGCAGTAACTTTAGATTCTCTATCGAATGCTGTGATTTCAATGGAATGGTCAATGATGTCTCGAAATAACCAGCTTTTGGGGATTAACATGCAGCTAAAATCTGAAGTACAAGACCACAGCAATAAGTTGGCTGTCCAGAAATCCAAGACTGAGGAAATGGGGAAGCAGGTGGAGACCATTCAGAATTGCTTAGTTGCAGTCGTTAAAGGACCAGTTTATGTTTCAGAGAAGGATGGAAGCCTCGGGCAATAATTAAAGGAGATGTAATCTTGGGTTTCTGAACTTCCCTAAGACTATTCCCACCCAAGACTTTAATTTTTTAAAATATCTGAGACTAAGATTTCAGCTCCTTCCTTCTAGGAATGGTGTAATAGTTTTCATTAATTGATGATTTTGGAGCAGCTGGCATCCAGAGGGAACGCTGGGTGACAGGAGAGCTTTTTGGCACTTGGGAGGGGGGTACATACATACTTTGATGCCCCTAGTCCAGAATGAGCTCCTGATGCTTTAAGGAGTCCTAGCCTGGCGAGCATTGGAGAGGAGAGTCCTGGGAAGTTGCCCCTCTGTAGCATGGAGGGGGGAGAGGTATGCACCTGCACAGTGAACTGGAACTTGTTTTTGAAGCTGTCTTGAGGGAGGGGGGGAAGTGGGAGGGAGGGGGGAAGGTTACATGTATAATCGGACAGTACAGCGGGGCCTTGGGTGAGGTGTAAGGGCAGCCACCCATGTTAAGGATGGTTTGTTTGTTGTTTCTCCTCAGTATGGGGGTCATCCAGAACCATGAATAGTGGGGATGGACGTCTGGCTTGGATGTCCAACCCCTGCTATTTGCAGAGACCCGATTCTGGACCTAGAGCTCTCCGCACGTTCAAGACCTTTGTGCGGGGAGCTCTGGGAAGGGGCTGCGTCAAGGCAGAGAGTGGGCAGAGTGGGGGTGGAGCACACATTCCAGATGAACAGGACCTATTCAGGTCATAGCCCTGTACGTCCTGCATTGTCAGGATGGACGTGGGACTTATTCCTTGGAGGTGGAATAAGTCCTATTCGTGGTGGGGATCAGGTCACACAGGGCTGCCGAAAACAAAGGACCGCCGAAAACAAAGGGCCGGGAGGCGGGGAAAGGAGAGAGGGGGTGTTGGGCCGTTCAGCGCTCCTGCATGGCGTCCCAGTGCCACGGCAGCGAGGCACCATGCAGGACAGAGGAAGGGTTAGCCAGGGAGGGGGCTGCATGTCTTCGCCATCAGAATCAAGGCCTGTCCAGCCAATCCAAGTGCCCCGATTCTGCTCCCATGGGAAAATCTAGCTCCTGTGGATGCAGAATCGGGTGCATATCTGGCCTGTCCATATTTTGGACGCAAGCTGGACAGGCCCAAATCAGAACTGGTCTCTAGGTGTTTTTGGGGGGGCGGGAGAAAGAAGAGGGGAGACATAGGGGTGAAAAAATAAAATGTAAATAGTTGTATCTTATATCGCACTAAGACTTTTTTTGACTTCTTGTGTTTTTTATTTTTGGGCCTAATTGTAAGGTGGCCCATACTGTTTGGTTTAAAAAAACAGTTTGAACACAAAATATCTGAGACTAATATTCCCCCAGTTGCCCAAGCATTTTAGTTACCATCAAGTGGTTTGAAGGAACGTGGTTGGAATGGGGGGAGGAAGAAGGAACAGCTGCGATCGATATCTGAGGACTTCCTGAATCTCAGTAAATATTTAGAGAACTCTCAGGAAGACATTAGTGTGCGGTCTACATTGACTGTAGTGTTTGCAGTTGAATTTGATAAAAACATAGGGCCCCATATTCAAAGGCATTTACATGGTTTACAGACTTGGAAACTGTGTAGTTGCCCCTAAGTGGGATATTCAGTAAAGGCTTCCTAACCTTTGCCACCAAAGTTGAATATAGGCGCTGCCCGGTTAGCTTCCTGCTTCCGCACTCAATATCTGGGCTTAGCGCTCGGTGGTGACGGCTAGCCACTGTAATTGCATTTGCCGCCACCGCTGAATATCGAGCCCTTAATTATGAAGCTCTTCTTTAGATATCGTAATATTACCTTTCTGTGAAACAAAATTTGGATATTTCCTGATTTAAGTTCTCTCCCCATTTTCTTTCTATTTTTTCTGGTCTCATTTGTGTCTGTGATCTGATGGATTTGCTATTGCTTATGGGGGTCATTCAGTAGCACGAATAACGGGGACATACGTCCTGCCTGGATGTACATCCCCGTTATTAGTGCAAATGCGGCTGCTGGCAAAAGGCTCCCAATACGTACAGCCGAGTCGTACGGGGAGCCTAGACGGGGGCGGGGGGAGGCTGGAACAAGGGCAGAGTATGGGCGGATCATCTCCCCGGGCATATTCTGAAGTCGGCCCTGTATGTCCAGGGTCGGCCAGGTAGACAGGGGACTTATTCCACTTCAGAGGTGGAATAAGTCCCCCTGGATGCGGCGTTTCGGTGGTGGCCAGTGGGGACAAAGGTAGGTAGGGGCGCAGGAAGTTCCCCGCAGCTGGACCCTGGCCATGGGAGGCTGGATCGGGGGTCTGGCTGCGGGGAAAGAAACTTTTCGGCGGTGGCTGGGGATCGTGGCTCCTCAATGGAGCTACAGTGCCATGGCAACATGACGCCATGGAATTGCGGCTCCATTAAGAAGTCTGACTGATTTAGCTGGTAGGTGGCTTGACGTCCAGGGTGCCACTGTGCTGCGATTCTGCTCCCACAGGGACCTCTAGCCCCCACGGGAGCAGAATCGGCTGCATCTCCCAGCCATCCGGATGTCTGTACGTCTGGATGGCCTGGAGACGTACAGAACACAATGTGCCTCCACTTGTTTTTGCTTTCTATACCACGATTGTTTATCTTGATTTATCTATACATCATGATACTGTTTTGCTTTTCCCTAGTGTTGGGAATGTTGTGAAATTTAAAATATGATTAAAAGAACAGCCTATGACGTCTTGGATTTTGTCCTTCAGTTAGTGTTGATAGTTCTATGAGTGTTGAACGTGCTGTATACTGTACTGACGCAGAGCCCATTATGTGATACGGGCTGATGTGGCTGCCGTGGTCTGAGAAGCTCAGAGATTTGACCTCTGTGTAGAAAATAGCTGTAAGCAACATGGTGTTATGTTAAGCCTTACTGAGCACTAATTATAAACACGATTTAAAAAGAACCACTAAGAATCCAAAAGCACCTGGGACAAGTGCAAATTATTTCTGGCATTATTTGTAACAGGTGTAAATTGAGCAGACTAGAGGGGCCTTGGGGTCCTCATGTGCCCTCAGATTTTGTTTCAGTGATGCTAATCACAGGTCACATTCCTTTGACCCATACACAAACCAATATAAGGGAGTCGGGGGGAGAGTACAAGAAAGATATTAGGAAGGGGTAAGTCGTGTTTACAGCAGCACCAGGATTTATAAGACGAATTCTGTACTCTAATACTTTGGAAACACCAGGATAACAAGCACTAAAGATTTTCTATGAAAGTAATTCTGTGTACTACACAAATGTTGCCCCTCAAGCACCAAGAAAACGTGACAGAAAGATACATCAACTGCGCCAGTTGTATTGGACAAAAAAACCTCCCAAGCATACCTTGATAAGTTGCCTATACCTTTCACTTCCAATTCACTCCAGAAGGCAGCACGCCTTGGCTAAATTTATTTAAGCATCAGCAGTAAAATCGCGAGGCAGATCGTTCCCACACATATAGAAGGGAGGCTCACTGCCGTCATGGGATGTGAACAACTAACCCATTGGCCCTGAAGTAAAAGCTCCAACAATAATTAACATACAGAAGAACCATCCTGTTTTCTTTCAACCTTAAATCTGATGCGTAAAACAGCCCTGAGTAGCTCCATAGTCTTTGAGGAGAAATACGTCCAACACACACAGATCAATTTGGCTGCACTCTGGAGCTCAGCCTGGGCCCACACTCACCTGCAGTGTGTTAACTGGGAAGGAGGCAATGGGGGGAAAGTCCAGGATCTGGAGATCGTGAACGTGGCCGTTCATGACCACGGCTGGCAGATAGACACGGCGTGCCTTGGTGGGCACACACACCTCGCTGAACTCGTTGTAGAGAAACTGGCGGACGATGGCGCTCTTTCCAACCCCTTGCGCCCCGAGCACGGCAATCTTGAAAGTTGTCACCATGCCTCCGTGCCGCAGCTTGGTGTGACGTGGCGATCGGCTCGCTCACACGGCCCGCTGGGTCTGCGCTGGCAGCGGAGCCTCTGTGCTGCATATTCCAGCGGCTGCGGGTTCAGCCACAGTCAGGAAGCATGTCCAGGGTGCCCCCCCACCGGGGGCTGGGTAGGTGCTGTAAAATAAAGAGAGACCCCTTGTTTAGTGCAAAAAAGCACACCCATCAACTTTAGTGCACCCAGACTAACCCAGAAAGAGCTGCAAGCATAGAGTTATCAGCTGCGTAATAGCGGTGAAGGCTCACTTGTGCACAAACACAAAAACTGTACGTCCCTGTCTGGTAACTTCACATCAGATGGCCAGGCCAGCTATCTACGATCCCCTACAGCGCCAGACCTTTTCTCCAACAAAATACAACTCTCTGGAATTTGTTCCCAGAATGCACAGAAAACAGCAGCTTAAGCTTCTCTGTCTCACACACACGCACACAGCACTACTGGAGACTATGTACAGCACAGGCAGCTGCAAGGCGAGCTTCCCTCTCTCTCTCTCTCTCTCACACACACACACACACACACTGTCCCACCACAGAAGCAGTACAGCCTGGGCAACACACGCATCCCCACATATGCTAGATACAGAACAGGCAGCAGTGTGAACTGACACACACGAGTATGTACCACAACTGAGCAGTCAGGAGTATACCCGGTTCCAGGAGGGAAATTTTAAGCCAGTCCTGGATTTCAGAACACCCCATCTTAATGCATTATGACAGGGCTCAACAAATCCCAGGAACCAGGTCACTATAGCGACCAGCAATTTGTACCTGGCTGTCTGGGATTTTCATGTCCCCCTCCCTTATAAAATGCAATGGTGGCAGAAGGCCCCTTCTGTCTGCCCACGGGGATCCGATCTCCCGCAGGCAGAGCAGGAAGGGAAGGTTTGGCTTGTAGGTAGCAGGCTACCCTCGGAGATCCCATCCCCCGCAGACAGAGGACAGCTACAGAAAAAGAAAAGGTTAGATGATGGGGGGAAGTGAAGCAACAAAAATGTAAAGGGGCAATAGATAAAAAAAAGAAAAAAAAAAGAAAAGAGGATGGGAGAACGGAGAGGGGGGGAGGGGGTTGAAGAGGAGAGGGAAGAATGCTAGGATTGGAAGTTAAAGGGATGAATGCCTGCGACAAAAGGTGCATTCCCCCCCAAACACACACAAGCACCCCACCTGCACACGCACAAACACACACAAGCACCCCACCTGCACACACACAAGCACCCCACCTGCACATGCACAAACACACACAAGCACCCCACCTGCACACGCACAAACACACACAAGCACCCCACCTGCACACGCACAAACACACACAAGCACCCCACCTGCACACGCACAAACACACAAGCACCCCACCTGCACACACACAAGCACTCCATCTGCACACACACAAACACACACAAACACCCCACCTGCACACGCACAAACACACACAAACACACACAAGCACCCCACCTGCACACGCACAAACACACACAAGCACCCCACCTGCACACGCACAAACACACAAGCACCCCACCTGCACACACACAAGCACCCCATCTGCACACACACAAACACACACAAACACCCCACCTGCACACGCACAAACACACACAAGCACCCCACCTGCACACACACAAACACACACAAGCACCCCACCTGCACACACACAAACACACACAATCACCCCACCTGCACACGCACAAACACACAAGCACCCCACCTGCACACACACAAGCACCCCATCTGCACACACACAAACACACACAAGCACCCCACCTGCACACGCACAAACACACACAAGCACCCCACCTGCACACACACAAACACACACAAGCACCCCACCTGCACACGCACAAACACACACACAAGCACCCCACCTGCACACACACAAACACACACAAGCACCCCACCTGCACACACACAAACACACACACACAAACACCCCACCTGCACACGCACAAACACACACAAGCACCCCACCTGCACACGCACAAACACACACAAGCACCCCACCTGCACACACACAAACACACACAAGCACCCCACCTGCACACGCACAAACACACACAAGCACCCCACCTGCACACACAAGCACACACAAGCACCCCACCTGCACACGCACAAACACACACAAGCACCCCACCTGCACACACACAAACACACACACACAAACACCCCACCTGCACACACACAAACACACACAAGCACCCCACCTGCACACACACAAACACACACACACAAGCACCCCACCTGCACACGCACAAACACACACAAGCACCCCACCTGCACACGCACAAACACACACAAGCACCCCACCTGCACACACACAAACACACACACACAAACACCCCACCTGCACACACACAAACAGGCACAACAGACACACGCACCTCACCTCTGTACGACAGACACACATAGACAATTCACCTCCACACCACACCAACACACACCCCACCTCTGCACCACACACACCGAGGCTCCCCAACTCTGCAGCACAAACACAACCCTGCACCCCACCCACACAAAGACACCCACTGCCACATCCCCTGCACGGAAGGGCGAACCACCATTGCACCACACACACATGTATAAGACATTTGCTGTCTCTATATCTACGTCTAAAGATGCCTCATACAACCCCACTACCGTAACAGGACACCCTGCATCAGCTCTCTTCAAATTCTTTCACCCTCCCCAGACATGTATGGAAGAACATCGGTGGAGAATGGAGGCACTGGGGGGAGGGGGTGCAGGGGGGTCCAAGCCACTGGCTCCTAAGATTTTGGCCAGGCTCCTAAATCGAAACTAAATTTGTGCAGGCCTGCATTATGGGACATGCAGCTCAGATTTCAACGGGCAAAATCAGGGACTACTAATAAATACCACCCTCTTTTGGGATGTAAGTTCAAAACCTAGACTGACACTAGAGCCTCCCCTCCTGGGTCTGGATAACCCACTGGTTGTTTTTGTGTTTTTTCTTATTCTAAGCATAAAAAACTAAAATAAAATCACGGCTATCTGAACAGCTTGTGCTGTTGGTATACTGTAGCAAAGAGGTGCCCTATAACCCTGGTTTTCAGAGACCTGCTGTCATTATATCTGGTCGTTTTACAATTTGGCATATGCTGCTACCTGGGAACTTCTTTTCGTTAGCTGAGTCAATCAAGAAGGAGGAGAGGGAAAAGGGGCCTAGTGTCTCATCGACAGGAGCCGGAAAGAGAGCTGACAGAAGTGTGCATGTTGTAAGAAAATATAGAGCGTGCTAATATAAAGCAACCGACGGACACAGGAGAATAAAAGAAGATAACTGACACAAACTGGAAAGCAAACAGCGGAAAATGAAAGCTTTGTCCACGGACGTCTCTACACACCCCCCCCCTGCTCTGTCACAGAACGACCACAGTGCAGAGAGCGGCATAGCTTCTTATGCCCCCCTGCTAACCTTTCACCCCTCATTCGAAGGGATGGAGGTCGCTTTGTAGGTTGCATTGGTACCTGGCCTCTTTCGACTAACCTTAAGACTGCCAAATTATTTCTTATTTATTATTATTTTATGAGTTTTTTATACTGCCTTTTTCAGAGATCAGGTCAGTTTACAAAGAACAAAACCAGTTACATGAAACACAGTTATAACATGGGGTTCAATATCAATAACAACGATCTATGACTTTGAACACTGAAATGCACATAAGATTTGATCGTGAACTATTTGCAATAAACATATATTTACAATAAACTTATTTACAAGTGTGATTCAAATCCCTACAGATTATGTTAATGAAGTAAGAGATCCCCTATTAGATAAGAGCAGGGGAAATGGGAGGTTGGACAGACTTTGACTTGTTCTAATGGATTTCCAAAATGCTCAACAAACAGATGTGCTTTAATTTCCTTACGAAATGTGGAGACACCACTGATGGATCTTAATCTTTCAGGGAGGGGCTTCCAGAGTATAGGTTCAAAGTAAGTAAAAGCTCTATGACTCATAGCGCGGTTCGTTTCACGAAATCAGTGGGGACTATTAGAGTGATCTGAATGCATGCTCTTCTAATTTGCTCATTTAACAGTTTGTTAATCAGAGAAGTGAGGAATGGCGGGGCTATATATTCCTTAAGGGTCCGATATTCGAAGGCCATTTACATGATCTACAGCCTAGTAAACCGTGTAAATGCTTTAGATGAGGACATTCATTGACATGGACACAGTTAGTGCCGTTTGAATATTCCCATCTACGTCCCCTAAGTGCCCCGATGCTTTCTGGTTAACAACGGGACGTTCTGGGGAGGAGCGGAGGTGGGGAATGATACTAACTGGGCAGTAGCGATATTGCATGCTGCCCGGTTAGCGATTGGTGCTTTAAAGATAGGCAAGGAAAACCCTCACCTATCTTTAAGGCACCGATCGCTAACCGGGCAGAAGCTGCGGCGATCACCAGACATTCAATGCTGATGCCGTGCACTGAAGATTCGGTTTAGAGGTCAGCGCATAGCCCTTCCAAATGGTGGGCAGCTGAGCCTAAAAGCTTAAATCTAGTCGTTTTAACTGACACAGACATTTCTCCATTAAGATCTGGCCTGACACTACAGTTTTGTTTTGGAAAGACACCAAGTGGCTCTCTTGTGCTCAAACATGGCAGCTGTGACTAGGAGAAAACAGAGCTAGGCTGGGTGGTCTGTTGGCTCCCGTCCTGCTGCCTTGGCTGTGCCTGTCCTGTGGTTGTCTCTTGATCACTCTGTGAACTTCTACATGTCCCGGTACCTCTCAGGAGAGGAGCAGGATGGCGGTGGGTGGGAGGGGGAGGGGGTTGGGGAGGGGAGAACTGCTGCCCCTTGTTCTGGGGTATCTGCGGTGTTGTAGCCCAAGCTCCTGGTTTGCCATGACAGCCCATGGGCAGATCTACATAGTACCCTTTAACATAGATATTTTCCATAATTAATGACCTCTTTACTTCAGTTCTGTAGAGTGGAAGAGTAGCCTAGTGGTTAGAGCACTGGCTTGATAACCAAGAGACCAGGGTTCATTTTCCACTAACACTCCTTGTGGCCTCGGGCAAGTCACTTAACCCTCCACTGCCTCGGAAGAAAGGCCTGGCAATCTACATCTGGTCACATTGCCAAGAAAACCCAGGAGCTGTTGGGTTGCCAGGAGTCAGCACTGACTCAAAGGCCCACATTGCATTACTTCAGTTCTGTAATTATAGGGAATCTAAGTACAGCAATAAGATATTCAGGTTTTTTTCTGATACATTTATTAATATACCAGACATAAAATTAGAACAAAACAGGCTTTTAGAACTTAAAACACCAAACAAAAAAATGTTAAGTTAAAATCAGGCTATATGATCACTTCCTGGGTAAAAAGCTTCAATTCAGCTTAAAGAAATCAAAATAGATCCAGACTGGGAAAACTGGGAAAATAAAATGATCAAACCCTCTGACCTTTCAAAAAGAACAAAAGCAATGAGAACACTCCTACGTCCCACAAATCCCCCAGGTCTGTTTGAAATCCTACCTGCATGAGGACAGTGCAGCAAAATACATTATGAAGAGTCAAAAAAGTCCACTTTAAGTGAGTTACAATTGTTCACCTGTCACCTCGTCCCTGAGTGATGCCACTTTATTCAGCACTAGGTGTCAGCCCCAGTTTCCTCTCTGTGCCTCACTTCTCTGTCAATTCATTGTAAATTTTGGACAGAGACCCACAACACCAGTGCAGCCCCCACATGGTAGTCGCCACCAACAAGCTGCCCTTCTCCAGTGGGCGTGAGGCTGGGGTTGCGTCTCTAATACCTCTGTCTCATGACTCAATGCTTCTGTCGTCAGTGGCTTACAGGAATAGAAAGTAGGTTGGTAGCAGCCGCTCTGCATGGAACATAGGACTTTCCAACTCTGACGGGAGACACACCTCCACAAAGTGATCAAGAGACAACTGCAAGACAGCATGCAGCCAAGCCGGGCAGGATGGCAGCCAACAGACCGCCCAGCCTAGCTCTGAGAAACGTTCCTTAACGCCCTCCCAAAACATCCACAGATTGAATGAAGGTATTTTCAAGCTGGACAAAATGGTGCAGCTGGGAATGTATGCAATGTCCAGTTTTTTAAAAAATGCATTCTTTTGCAGGGTCCATCATTGTCGGAGAGGGTCCATCCTGTGCAGCTGTGGGACTGTGGCTGCAGCTCTGCCTCCATTCTACTGAAAAAGATGGACAAGCTGATGGTGCCTTGTCTACCACTGCCTACAAGATGGACACTGCCGACCATTACAGAACAATGCCAAGACTGTCCATCCCTTTTTTTAAAATGTTTATAAATTTTAGGAACGTCAACAGGCAGTTGGTTAATAATACTGTACTAAAATGCAAATGAAAAGCAGTTTATGTTAATTACAAATAACCAACCAAGCAGGTCATCCCCTCTAATAATGGCCTTTTGGCAGACAAAGGACAGATGCTGGGGGTCAGAATCTCCGGTCACCACAGACCCTAATTGCATAATTCTAAATTGGGAACTCTCTCGACCGCTGCAAGGATGAGCTACTCCGGTCCTTGAAGTCCACCAACTAGGACAGGTCAGGATAAGGCATAGGCAAAACCAGGAGTGTGTCTGGACCCTCTCTAGGTGCTAATTTACAGACTTTTGCCCTGGTAAGTCAGCTTCTGGCAGAAAGAATGCTGTATGGGGAGGGGGGGGGGAGGAGAGGAGATAGGCAAAATCACTGCTACCACCAGAGGTCTGTTTGTTCTCTTCACCCGCTACACACTGTCCTCCAGTCATCAGGAGTGGGTGAGCAGTGCCTTCTTACCTACTGCTTTCCCCTCTGCTGTCAGAACCATGCAGGGCCCTGTTTTCAGTAGTTTTAAAATATATTTATATTATGATGGAGGACGTACCCAATACGCTTGTTTGCCTAAGGCTTATATCCAGTCTGACCCCATTTTAACACTTAAAAGGTCATGTGAGCCTAGAAGGTGGTAATAAAACCAGTAGGCCTCTGCTTTCCTCCCCTCTCTCCTCCGCTTCTCCTCCCCCTCCCTTCAAAAGCATGAAGGCAATCGGGAGCCAGTGTTCTGTCGTCAAAAGAGGGGTCACATGACCCCTCTTTTTTGCCCCATGTAACATTCACTTGGTGGTTCTTAAGGGTTGGCGCTGCCCATCCCCTTCCTTTGGGTCAAGCTCTTGCTCTGCCACCAACACATTTGACAGATTCTTTTAAGTGACCTCTACTTTCACTTTTCTTTCCACAATCCTTTCTAATAATCACTGGATTTCTCCCCTGCCGCAGCTGCGAACCTTGCCGTGTCTTCCAACCCAAGGGTGGCTGCTCCCAGACTTCAGCTGAACAAAAACACCAAAAGAGAATACCAAAAAAGAGAAACAAACATTTATGGATCCTCAAAAGTGGTCTCAAGCATAAGAGTCTCCTGTATTCCCATCAGACTGATAAGTCGCCCACATCACAAGCGTTGAGGGAGCTCAACAAATGGTCTTACTGGCCCCTAATATGAGCCAACCATTGATATTACGTCATTAGTGCTCTCTGTGTATGATACAACGCTGAGTGGGAAAAACTACAGACAGCACTGTAGCTTTAACTCAAGTTTTCCAATATAAACTTCATCTCTTGATTTGCACTTTCAAATTACAAACAAAGCACTTAGCCTGATACGGTGCTCAATCAGCGCTTTGAGTCTTCCAGCTGACTGCCACGGTAACAGTGGCTTTATCAAAGGCTTTCAATGCAGTGCCATACTACACGGCTCTATCTTTCATACAAGTAGTTATGGCACTGCACTGACTGTCTTTGGTAAAGCCGCTGTTAAAGCGGTGAAAACATCAGCCGAGGTCAGCTTTAAACGAGCACTAATGATGCAATATCAATGGTTGGCTCATATTAGGGGCCAGTAAGTCCATTTGTTGAGCTACCTCAACGTTTGCGGTGTGGGCGAGTTATCAATCTAATGGGAATACAGGAGGCTCTTATGCTTGAGACCACTTTTGAGGATCCATAAATACTGATTAATTGCTCCCAGACTTCTGCACCAGTGTGATTGGACAAGGCATGCTATAACGGCAAGCTCTCTGCAGCTATCCCAAACCCAGCTCCATGCTACTCCCTATGCATTTTCAATCAATTGCATTCTGATTTGCTGCTGAGATCTCATTAGAAAGGTCAGGTGATCTGAGATAGTTTTCTCTTTACTGCTAAATCATCAGCTCATTGACCATCAGTTAATTTCATTTTCTTCTGACGGTGCATTTTTCCCCAGTGCTCACAGTTCACCTGAATTATTTTTACTACCTCATCTGCAGCTCTAGTGAGGTCTTAAATTACATAAATAAAATAGAGGAATCTCACTTAGAAGGAAATATATATGATATTTGAAGACAGCCATAACTCACTGAGGTCTTGAATTCTGGATATATGCCACTGTTGTTAGTGAGGTACGTTACTGGGCACACTAAATGGACCATACTGGTCTTTATCTGCCGTGACATGCTATGTTACTATTCTATGTTAATGCAGTTTAGAGAACCTAGGTGGCCTAAATCCTTTGGAAATTCGCTGGATCTAAATAAAGAGAACCTTAGTAGACATTCTCTTTAAAAGGTTACGTCAAATGTGCCTTTTGACAATAACAGGTAAGTTATGTAAGAATAAAATAGGTTTTTCAGAGAAGTAAAGTGAGACAGAAAGTCCAGCCTGCTAGCAATCACCACCCTGGCTAGTCCTGGTTTCTGATATTCTATGCTACATCCAGTTTCCTTCTGGCGCTATCCCCTTTGCACTATTTTTTAAGCACATTTATTTCCGGCCAGTCCTAAATACTTGCTCTTAGCAGATTACAAGTAGCATATAATATCCATCCGCACATATTCATGGGCAAAAGCTCTCAACAACAAACACATCAACATGGTGCCACATCAAAGCTTCCAATCAACAGCCCCCCCCCCCCTTGAATCCAGCACTACAGATATAGGATAAGAGCAACAAATTATCCAAGTTATCCAAAGGGCTCTACAAAGAATACAGTGTTGATTGTTTTTCAAAAACATCAATAAATCGGATTTGGAACAGATTGTAGAAGGGAGAGCATGCCATAAAGCCAGGCCAGTGACGGAAAAGCTCCATCATGGGAGGTCCATCAAGTGATGGGACCGGATGGGACACATCCGAGAATACTGAAGGAACCTGGGGACGTTCTAGCAGCTCCACTGACTGACCATTTCATTGCTTCTCTGGAGTCGGGAGTGGTCTCAGAGGACTGGAGAAAGGCAAATGTGGTCCCTTTACCCAAAAGTGGAAGTAAGGATGAGGTTGAAAACTACAGGCCAGTTAGTCTGACTTCTGTGTCAAGTAAATTATTGGAAGCACTGCTGAAAGAGAGAATAGTGAGGTTTCTGGAGTCCAGTGGATTGCAGGATCCAAGGCAGCATGGATTCACCAGAGGCAGGTCTTGTCAGACAAATCTGATTGATTTCTTTGACTGGATGACCAGGGAGTTGGACTGAGGGAGAGCCCTAGATGTGGTGTATTTAGATTTCAGTAAAGCCTTTGACACTGTTCCTCACAGGTGACTTATAAACAAACTGAGCACCCTAGGGATGGACTCTAAAGTTACTGCTTGGGTTAGAAATTGGTTGAGTGGGAGGCAACAAAGGGTACAGGTAAATGGAGCTCACTCTGAGGAGAAGAAAGTTACCAGTACTGTGCCCCAGGGATCTGTCCTTGGTCTGATTTTGTTTAACATCTTTGTTAGTGATATTGTAGAAGGGCTCTTGGGTAAGGTTTGCCTCTTTGCGGATGATAGCAAAATCTGCAATAGACACCCAGGAAGGAGTAGATAACATGAGGAGGGATCTAGTTAAGCTTGAAGAATGGTCTAGAATTTGACAGCTGAGATTTAATTCTAAAAAATGCAGAGTCATGCATTTGGGCTGCAAAAATCCAAGGGAGTGGTACAGTGTAGGGGGTGAAGTACTTCTGTCCATAAAAGAATGCTCGGACCTGGGCATGATTGTGTCTCTCAATCTTAATCTTAAAGTAGTCAAATAGGTAAAAAAGGCGATGGCGAAAGCTAGAAGGATGCTTGGGTGCATAGGGAGAGGAATGACCAGCAGAAGAAAGGAAGTGATAGCGCTTCTGTATAAGTCTTTGGTGCGACCTCATTTGGAGTATTGTGTGCAATTCTGGAGACCGCACCTTCAAAAGGATATAAACAGGTTAGAGTCGGTACAGAAGGTGGCTACTAAAATGGTTAGTGGTCTTCAGTATAAATCATATGAGGACAGACTTAAGGATCTTAATATGTACACCTTAGAGGAAAGGCGGGATAGAGGTGATATGATTGAGATGTTTAAATACCTCTGTGGCATAAATGCACAGGAGGAAAGCCTCTTTCGATTCAAAGCAAACTCTGCTACGAGGGGACATAAGATGAGGGTGAAAGGGGACATACACAGGAGTAATATGCGGCAATATTTGTTTACAGAAAGAGTGGTATATGTGTGGAATAGTCTCACAGTGGAGGTAGTAGAAACAAGGACAGTATCTGAATTCAAAAGAGCATGGGACAAACACAGAGTATCTCTAAAGGAAAAAAGAGGACTGTTGTAGTGGTTGATATGGAAGAGCAGACTAGATAGGTCATGTGTTTTTTTTCTGCCATCATGTTTCTATGTTTCTGTGATTTTCTACCAACTGGAGCCCTTCAAACAAAGGAGCACAGTCAAATTGTCCCTGATGACCACAGTGATCTGGTAGGCAGGCCTGTTGCAAAGGGTGGGCAAGAAGGGTGACTATTATGACTGCCATGTTGGGGGGTGAGGGAGGGAGGACGGGGTATAACATCACCCTTTTGAATCTATGAACATGGAAGCATTAAAGCAATGGGGAGCATCAAAGCAACCTTTGTCAGGGCACAGTGTTGTCCATCCACTGCCCTTTGGGTAGGCTTATATTCAGTCATAGGGAATTATCAATTATTAGAGGCTCTCCTCTATTGGCTTGGAAGATGAACTTTGAACTTAATTCGCCCTGCTATAGGAAACCAATGGTGGCCATCCAAGAATTAGCATCATCTTTCCTGACAAGACGCATCCTGCAACACTTCGAGAAGCTGCAGGGGCCCATTTAAGATTCTGGCACCCATAGGCAAAACCACACAGTAGACCCTGGGGAAGGAGAGGGGGTCAAGAGATCCCAAACACTGGAGAGCTAGAAGAAGAGCAGAGGAAGACCCTAGTGCCACAGTGGCCTGTGCACCTAATGAGAGCCTCCTAAGGAATTTAACTATCACGAGATAGGAGGCTACATCACACTGCGGATTGGGAATTGATCCAAAGATAGAAAAGAGCGTAGGGATAAATGGTCAGTCTTCTCAGTGGAGAAAGTTAGATAGTGGACGGCCTCAGGGATCTGCACTAGGACCTCAAGTAAGCAGGAGCCAGCTCGTTGGCATCCTAGGCAGTTGTCTGGGTTGCTTGTGCCTAAATTTAGGCTTGAACACCTGCATTTGTAGCAGTTAAGAACATAAGGACATAAGATATGCCATACTGGGTCAGACCAAGGTCCATCAAGCCCAGTATCCTGTTTCCAACAGTAGCCAATCTAGGTCATACGTACCTAGCAGATTCCCCAAAAGACACAGGTTCCGCAATGCTTGTACTGGGTCAAGCATTGATATCCTGGGTCCCTTCTTAATAATGGTTTATGGACCTTTCCTCCAGGAACTTGTCCAAACCTTTTTTAAAACCCAGCTACACTAACAGCCTTTACTACATCCTCCGGTAACAAATTCCAGAGTTTGATTACACGTTGAGTGAAAAAATATTTTCTTTTATTAGTCTTAAATAGTTTATCCTGTAGCTTCATTGCATGTCCCCTAGTCTTTCTATATTCTGATAACGTAAACAATCGATCTACGTTTACCCGTTCCACTCCGTTCATTAATTTATAGACTTATTTATTTATTTATTTAAAGTTTCTTTTATACCGCACTATTCGGCATCAGCGCGGTTTACATAGAACAAAAACATCTCAGTACATTTAACAAGTATGAGTTTACAGATAACAGTTTAAGGATAACTGGTATACTCTATTTGTAGAACCATTCCATAAACTAATTACATAAGATCAACAAAAACATATGTATTTAAATTTACATGAGATCAACAAAAACATAAGTATTTCTAAGTGTATATACAACTGCATTGCGTAATTCTAATACATTTGGGTTTTTGTTAAGCATTGGAGGTATATGTTGCAGGTGATCTATGTTACGGTGGCTGAGAGTATCTATCATATCTATCATATCTCCCCTCAGCCGTCTCTTTTCCAGGTTAAAGAGCCCTAACCTTTTTAACCTTTCTTCATAGGAGTATCCTTCCATCCCCTTTACCATTTTGATGGCTCTTCTCTGAACCTTTTCTAATAAGCCTATATCCTTTTTAAGATATGGCGACCAGAATTGCACACAATATTCAAGGTGCGGTCTCACCAGGGAACGATATAGAGGCATTATAATATCTTTTGTTTTATTTTACATTCCTTTCCTTATCATACCTAGCATTCTATTTGCTCTCTTGGCTGCCGCTGGGCTGAGGGTTTTAACATGTTATCCACAATGACGCCTAAATCTTTTTCCTGGGTGGTGGTTCCTAATGTGGAACCTTGCATTGTGTAACCATAGTTTGGGTTGTTCTTCCCTAGGTGCATAACTTTGCACTTGTCCACATTAAATTTCATCTGCCATTTTGATGCCCAGTCTTCTAATTTATCAAGATCCTCTTGCAATTTTCCACAATCCTCTTGGGTTTTAACAACTTTAAATAGTTTTGTGTCATCTGCAAATTTGATAACCTCACTCGTTATTCCACTTTCCAGGTCATTTATGAATATGTCAAAAAGCAGCGGACCCAGCACAGATCCCTGGGGTACACCACTATTCACCTTTCTCCATTGGGAAAATTGGCCATTTAGCCCATCCCTCTGCTTTCTATCTTTTAACCAGTTATTGATCCACAGTAGTACACTGCCTCCTATCCCATGACTCTTTAGTTTTGTCAAACGTCTCTCATGAGGGACCTTGTCAAAGGCTTTCTGAAAGTCCAGATACACTATATCAACCGACTCACCTTTGTCCACCTGTTTATTCACACTTTCAAAAAAACACAACAGATTAGTAAGACAAGATCTTCCTTGTCTAAAGCCATGTTGGCCGTCTCCCATTAGGCCATGACTATCTACATCCTGAGTAATTTTATTCTTTATGATGGTTTCTACCATTTTTCCCGATACTGACGTGAGGCTCACCGGTCTGTAGTTTCCCGGATCACCCCTCGAACCCTTTTTAAAAATTGGTGTTACATTGGCGATCCTCCAATCTTCAGGTATTAGAGATGATTTTAATGATAGTGCACAGATTACTAATAGCAGGTCTGCAACCTCATATTTCAGTTCTTTCAACACCCTTGGATGTATACCATCCGGCCCAGGTGATTTTCTACTCTTCAGTTTATCTAATAG
This sequence comes from Ichthyophis bannanicus, assembly GCA_033557465.1. NCBI lineage: Eukaryota > Metazoa > Chordata > Amphibia > Gymnophiona > Ichthyophiidae > Ichthyophis > Ichthyophis bannanicus. The sequence goes on along the minus strand of CM066042.1, from coordinate 250,419,526 downwards.
TTGTAATACATCTTCTCGATGTATCAATGTTTCCTTCAATTCTTCCGCACCTTTAAATACCACTTCAGTCATGGGTAACATTCCTACATCTTCCTCAGTAAAGACCGAAGCAAAGAATTCATTCAGTCTCTCCGCTATCGCCTTGTCACCTCTTAGGGGCTTGTTTACAAAGCCGCGGTAGCGGTTCGCGATTGTTATCGGAGCCGCGGCCCCATTAAAATCAATGGGGCTGCGGCTCCGATAATGATCGCGAACCGCTACCGCGGCTTTGTAAACAAGCCCCTTAGTGCCCCTTTAACTCCTCTATCATCTAATGGACCAACTGACTCTCTCACAGGTTTTTTGCTACAAATGTACTTGAAAAAATCTTTATTTCGCGTTTTTGCTTCTACAGCAAGCTTCTTCTCAAATTCTCCCTTTGCCTGCTTTATCAATGCCTTGCATTTGACTTGCCAGTGCTTGTGCTGTTTCCAGGTTTCGTTGTTTGGCTCTTTTTTCCATTTCCTGAAAGATGCATTTTTGGCAACAACAGCCTCTCTGACCTCACCTTTAAACCATGCTGGCAGTTTTTTGGACTTCCTTCCACTTTTCTTAAAGCGTGGAATACAGCTGGTTTGGGCTGCCAAGATAGTATTTTTCAACAACACCCAAGCTTGATGTAAGTCTTTAACCTTTGCAACTGCTCCTTTTAGTTTTTTCTTAACTATTTTCCTCATTTTATCATAGTCTCCCTTTCGAAAGTTAAAAGGTAGTACTGTGGATTTCCGTACTATCCCTCCTCCACTAATTAAATCAAAGGCTATGATCACTATTGCCAAGTGGCCCCAACACCCTTATCTCTTGCACTAGATCTGGTGTTCCACTAAGGACTAGGTCTAATATGGCTTCCCCTTTGGTCGGTTCATGAACCAGCTGCTCCAAGGAGCAGTCATTTATGTCATGTAAGAACTTTATCTCCCTAGCATGTCCTGCCGTGACACTGACCCAGTTGATACCGGGGTAATTGAAATCACCCATTATTATTACTGCGCTGTAACTTTTGTTAGCTTCCTTGATTTCTTTGAGCATTTCATCATCCATTTGTTCATTCTGGCCCGGTGGTCGATAGTACACCCCCACTGCCATCGCCTTCCCCTTTTTACATGGAATTTCAATCCATATAGATTCTACAGCAAATTTTGTTTCCTGCAAAACTTTAATCCTTTCTGACTCAATGCCCTCTCTAACATAGAGCGCAACCCCTCCACCAATTTGATCAGCTCTATCATTACGATATAGTTTGTACCCAGGTATCACAGTGTCCCACTGGTTGTCCTCCTTCCACCATGTCTCTGATATTCCAATCATATCTAACCTCTCATTTAGTGCTATATATTCTAACTCTCCCATCTTATTTTTTAGACTTCTAGCATTTGCATACAAGCATTTTAGAGACTGTATTTTATTCATATTAATTTGGCTATTGGTAGACATGGGTAATTTGGGATCTTTAAGCTCTGTCTGCTCCATACTCGAGGGCATTTGGGCTACTTTACTCTTTTTTGGAACCTCTCTGCTTTTGGTAGTATCCTTCAAGGATACATTCTTCCGAACCTTCCGCTCTTGGGCGACTGTCGGCTTTCCCCTATTATCTAGTTTAAAAGCTGCTCTATCTCCTTTTTAAAGGTTAATGCCAGCAGCCTGGTTCCATCCTGGTTAAGGTGAAGCCCATCCCTTCGGAAGAGCCCCTCCTTTCCCCAGAATGTTCCCCAGTTCCTAACAAATCCAAAACCCTCATCTCTGCACCATTGTCTCATCCACGCATTGAGACTCTGGAGCTCTGCCTGCCTTTTGGGTCCTGCACGTGGAACGGGAAGCATTTCGGAGAATGCTACCCTGGAAGTTCTGGATTTCAACTTCCTACCTAAAAGCCTAAATTTAGACTTTTTCTGAAACTGTTGCTTGGGGATCCTTAATTTGAACATATGATACTTTCTGAATCCCTTCTAGGAAGTCCCGAGTCTGCCCCTTTCACCCTCCTTACACACGTAGCTTATAGAGACGTGTAACTGCTGATTTCAGAATATCACTGTTTACACATGCAAATGGATCAGGATTTAAAGGGGGTGTGATTAAACAGGTATTACACATTTTATAATGGAAAAATATGTTTAGTTTAAAAGTCTTCCTGTCGGCTTCTGTACCTCTTCCAAGGCAGATGTAAGTTTCAACAAAGCGCTTGTTTCGTCCAGAGCTTGAAATGAATGACTGAGGGTGCAATTGTGCTTTGCCACCCCCCCCCCCCAATCCAAATACCTCATTCAGTGTTTGTGAAGTTAAACTTTGCCATTGAGCGCTTTGTTCACTTAACGGTGGCATCTATTCATATAGGGGTCAATTTTCAAAAACCCTTATCTGGAAAGTGGTGCTGAATCTCTCCACAGATCACCCTGGCGGCATCCGGAGAGTGCCGGAATGGCCCATAAGCTGAGCGAGAGCCGTGTCGGACACTATCCAGACATGTTGTGCACATAGCTGAAGCTTCCGAAAAAGCTGGTCTAAGTTGTTATCCGGGTAACTTAACCAGATAGTGGCTGAAAATGCTGGATCATGGCAGCAATTATCCAGAGAGTGGCCGCACAATCTGTACATTCAGCGGCTGTCACTAGCCAGATACTGCTGCGAAATATCCAAGCTTTTGAAATTTGACTGCCCTCTTCTCTGGACTACAGGTCTTCTACAGAGATTGTACATATACGTGCCAAGAACCGACACTTATAAGAGTATCCCTATGTAGAACGTGCCGAGTGATGCCGATCTTTTCCTGGACAAGTAGCTTTCTGAAATCAGGAATTCCCGTTGTACGTCCTGGCAAATACACATGCTAGAGTCCTTATGTGTATTTTACAAAAAGCTCAGCGTTCAACAAAGCCTTTTGCAAACTACTGGGGGAACGGTGAAAGTCCCAATTCCTGCCGCAACGTCTAGGGGTCTAGCAGCTTTATGAATCTGTTGTGCTTCTAGAAACAGCCTCAATGCAGGCAAAGGGGATGTAAAGATACCCCGCAGGGGCATAAAGATAAGTGGGGAATTTTGCACCCCTGTAGGTGCAGTCACTTGCATCGTCTTTTCATGCAAGCAGATTTTTGCTGAAAAGTATGCACAAAGCTTTGAAAAGTCCTCTACACATTTACCTCTCCCACACTGACCTAACCAGCCCCCGGGGAATGGCTCCTCTCAATAGGGCTGCAACAAGTGACAAGAGGCCATTTCAAAATGGCCGATTCACGTGGGACAAACGCTTTGGAAAATTGTTCTCCACAATTGTTTAAAAAATCATTTGTGCTAAGGTAACAAAATAGATTTGGATAAAAAAGGCAGGTGACTCATGAATAAGACAAACGGGAAGCACTAGAGCTAAGAAACAAGCAGAGTGGTCAGAAGAGTCAAGAGTCATGCTTCAACTGCAGGATTGTAGAGGGAGGGGAGAAAGAGGGCGAGAGCCTGTCTCCAAGCCAGTTTAGCCATAAATTAGCCCCCTTCCTGCTGGTGCACCCGGCTCTTTGACCTAGTAAACAGAGCTGCCAAGTTATCAAGTCCAGAAGGAAGGCGTTTTCAAACCAGTACTGATTTTCTGATAACCCCGTCCTGATTCTTTCTAGGACTTGCAGCATTGATTTCAATGGGTAAAATCAGGAACTACATATATCATGCTGCTCTGGGATGCAGGTTCAAATCCATAAGAACATAAGATATGCCATCGTCAGACCAAGGGTCCATTAATCCCAGTATCTTGTTTCCAACAGTGGCCATTCCAGGTCTCAAGTACCTGTTCGATTCACTTTTCATGCTGCTCGTCCCAGGAGTAAGCAGTGGATGTTCCCAGTCCTCTTTAATAAGGGTTTATAGACTTCTTCCAGGAACTCGTCCAAACCTGTTTTGAACCCAGCAACACTAACAGCTTTTACTACATCCTCCGGTAATGAATTCCAGAGTTGATTATGTGGTCAGTAAAAAAATATTTTCTCTGATTAGTCTTAAATGTGCCACATTGCAGTTTCACTGCGTGTCCCCTAGTCTTTCATCTTTTTGTAGGAGTAAACAACCGATCTACATTTACCTGTTCCGCTTCATTCATTATTTTATGGACCTCCATCATATCTCACCTCAGCCGTCTCTTTTCCATGTTGAAGAGCCCTAATCTTTTAAGCCTTTCCTCATAGGGATATCCTTCCATCCCGTTTACCATTTTGGTCTCTCTTCTCTGTACCTTTTCCAATTCTGCAATATCCTTTTAAAGATATGGCAACTAGAAATGAACACAATATTCAAAGTGTGGTCTCACTGTTGAGTGATACAGAGGCATTAGAATATCCTTGGTTTTATTCTCCATTCCTTTCCTTATGATTCTATTTGCTTTCTTGGCTGCCGCTGCACACCGGGCGGAGGGTTTCAATGTACTATCCACGATGACACCCACATCCTTTTCCTAAGCGGTTATTCCTAATGTTGAACCTTGCATTGTGTAACTGTAGTTTGGGTTGTCCTTCCCTAAATGCACAGCTTTGCACTTGTCCATATTAAATTTCATCTGCCATTTGGATGCTCAGTTTCCCAGTTTTTCAAGGTCCTCTTGCAATTTCTCACAATCCTCTTGTCATGGGTTTTTGATTATGCTGCTTATCAATATGATCAGTTACAAATTACTTTTCCTAAAATGCTAGATTCTCACCTTATATTGGACCAATGTAAGACCATTCAAATATAATGAACATCTGGACCAATACCACTAATGTGCCTCATTCTTAGAAGGGAACCGATTACTAAGGCGCTAAGGAAGGTTAGATTTTCTGTATGTGGACAAAAATAAATCTTTATATTCAAGGCCAGATTTCACTTTTGGGCAACATTCCTTCTATAAGGGCATGGGATTCCAGAGTCTGCGGTCCTACAGCGAGAGATGGTGTAGCAATCCCAGTTTCAATTGCACAGACAGTACAAGTTCTGCAGTACTCCCAAAGGACCTGCTTGCCCCGACAACTGAAACCATGAGATTACTGCACCAACTGCGACAGCAAGAATCTGGGCAGAGGACACCCACACAACTTAGAGGGAATGTAGCCTTGAACGCTTGGGTGAAAAAGTGAGTTATGAATGGCAAAGTAAGACAAGGCAAAACAGCCTCCAAGTTTCTTTGGCTGCATAATTTTGTCATGGTCCATCTTTAGCCCGGGAAGTTAATTGGGAATTGTATGCTTGTTTGCATGTACTGTACGTATGTATTTGTTTACATAAATTTACATTCCGCTAATCTAAAATCATTCTTAGCACAGTACAAAGCCACACATGAAACAGCACTAAAAACACACACAGATAAAACAAAGAGATGCATTTAATAAGCAAAATAAAATGCCACAATCTAAAAATTAAAATATTCAAGAATAAGTCTTACCAAAAAAAAGGTTTTCAATTTCTTTCTAAAATCCAACAAATCTGTCAACGATGTATCGTCAAAGATAGCACAATATGGGTCCTGACAAAGAAAAGGCTCTATTGATGGCCTCCTTTAAACCTAAGGGGGCATGTACCATCATCAAAGCTTGTTCTTGGAATCCCATCTTACGGGAAGATTATATAAAGGAACTCAAAGTGGGGTACTGCAGAAAGGTTCAGAAATATATAGAGTGAGAATTTTGCTGACAGCCTAGTACAGGAGCCTCCAGGACTGGAGAAGGAGATCCCCTGGCCTAGTAGATTAGGAATAATACAAGCCAAGGTCGTATTTTGTAGATGTCTGTAAAAAAAATGAGACAGAATGTTTTTGTTTTCAGGAAGCTTGCCCTGATTATGCATGAGCAATGTCTGTGCCTAGTTCTGACCTGAAACATGTAGTGTTTAGCTTGATCGGTAAAGTAGAAGCTTGACATGGAATAATAAGATGAAATTGTAGAATGTATCAGTTTTTTTCCTAATAAAAGAAGTCTTAAGGCCACATTAAGGTGGGGGATCACAGGACTGGACAAAAGTTCTCTAGGGCTGATGCAAGGATTGGAGGTGCCCTAAGCGAATCCTCCATCCTGCCCCCTCCCGCCCCTCTCTGGGGCCTGCAGTGACAGCAATGCCTTTAAAACCATGACCAAGCGCTTGCCTAAATTCTCTGGCACTGCGTTGTGGTTCCTGTCTTCTAAGCAGAGCCGGTGCAACGATAAGAAATGCCCTAGGAGACCCCTCAATCCTGCTGTTCCCCCTTCCGCTGCCTCCCCTCTCTGGGACCTGCAGTAGTAACAATGACATTAAAACAGCAACGTAGCATTTACCCAAAGCCTCCGATGCTGTGTTGCTGTTGGTGATCACTTTGACCAGCCACTTCTGACCCCTCTGATGCAGACTTCCTGTATGAATGGGGGCGCTTCTACTCTCAGGCAAAGAGGAAGCAGCGTTGGAGTGGGCAGAAGCAGCTGGTCAAAGTGAGCACCAATAGCAACACAGCGTCAGAGGCCTTGGATATGTGCTATGTTGTTGCTTTCATGCCATTGCCGCCGCTGCAGGTTCTGGGTGTGCCGGCCCTGCTGCCTTGAAATTTCTTGAACTGTACGGTTGCTTGCACTTTGGGCTTATTTTACGGCAGAAGGTGCCCAAGCCCTCCATTCACAGCACCCTCAGCCTCTGCCGACCTTTTGAATAGATTCTCGGAACATGATCAAACTCAGGTTTCCAGCACAGCAGCATCCACCTTGCCATCAGTCCTGGCTTCTTAACACCTTCCTTCCCATTTACTTCAGTGCCTGCATTTTTGTTTATTTAAAAGTGATTTATTAACCGTTTCCCCAGTCAATATTTGGCTGCCTAAAGAAGTATACAAAGTAGAATAATCGCCCTCCCCACATCCCTCCCCTCGGCACCCAAGATAAACTAACCAGAAAGCCAAAAAATAGTCCATCCTCTCAATACCAAAATACCTCCAGATACCTTAGCAAGCAGCTAATCCATCACATCCCTGGAGAAACTGGTGGTAATGTAGTTGAGTTGTAATAAGAACATAAGAAATGCCATACCGTGTCATACTAAAGGGCCATCAAGCCCGGCATCCTGTTTTCAACAGTAGCTAATCCAGGTCACAAAGTACCTAGTGTCCGATTTTCAATTGGCCACGTAGCCCTATGACCCTTTAACCCTGGCTCTTCACTTCCATGGCGACAGAAGTGAACATCTGGGATTCACCACACAACCGGAAAGCCGCCAAGCCTAACGGGGTTTTCCTCGCCTATCTTTAAGGCGCAGAGCGCTAACCGGGCAGCATCCAAAATCGTTGCTGCACGGTTAGTGCCATCCCCTGCCTCCGCTCCGCCCCAAAATGCCCCCAATACACCACGATACTAACCGGATAGCATCGGGGTGTGCAGAGGACTTCATCAGGGATTTTCAAAGGCACTAGCTGTGTAGGTGCCTTTGAAAATCACCGATTAAGGCATTTATACGGCTAACAAGAGCTGTTAACCGTGTAAATGCCTTCAAAAATCGGGCCCCTAATCTCTAAAGCAGGGATTCTGAGCCCAGTCCTTGAGACACACCTAGCCAGTCAGGTTTTCAGGGTAACCACAATGAATATGCATGAGATAGATTTCCATACAATCAAGGCAGTGCATGCATATTCATTGTGGTTTTCCCTGAAAACCTGATTGGCTAGGTGTGTCCCAAGGACCGGGTTGAGAACCACTGCTGTAGATGAAGACCACTGCACAGCTACTAAGAATTTATTTATTCAGCAATGCTTATATACTGCTTTTCACCAGATCAAAGCAGTGTATATTCAGGGCTGACAATCGACACTTTGTAATGTAAATGGAGGGTTGCGTGGCTTAAAAAGGCACAGGGAGCACCTATGGAACTAGAAGCCTGAGGTTGCTGTCCTCCAGCAGGATTTGAACTGCCAGCCCTCTGGCCTGAGGCAACTTGCCCCAACCAGTAGACCACTTCCCCTAACTCTCATCTGTGTCAAATGCACCTCTTATCTTGGGGTATTGTCAATAATGCCCGTTGGTTCAAGTGAAGATTCCAAGTTGCATCACATCAGTCCATTTTACTCCACAATACCCTGGCCCATCACCAGGCATTGCTCAAAAGAGTAACATTAACAATTTAAACTTCACCCTTGCAGACATGGACAACCAATAGTTTATTTGTCTAAAGCAAACAGGAGGAAGACTCCAATTGTCAGAACAGATAAGGATGTTGAGGTCTTTGGCAGTTCTTCAACGCTGTCCCATGCACAGGGGCTCTTACAAATCCCTCTGGTAGCAGCTGTGCTATTAAAGAAACAATGTCTGTAGGGAACTAGAAGTGTCTGAAAAGACCTAATGCCTGTTTTTCGCTTGGGATTACAAGAGGGCATCGTCTGTCTTGTAAGCCAGTGGCAAAATGAGCAGATGACCTTGGACGCAAGTGAATCATGGTACCAGCAATATCTTGAACCTAGAGACTACCCATGTGCATCTGACATTCATTGCTCAGGCCAAGCGTAAGAACAGATGAAGCAGAAATTATGTTGGCACTATTTATGTGTGAGAAAACCACCCTCCCAATTTACCATGCAAATGGAAATCCAGTGGACGTGACCACATGATTATGCTTAAGTCAAAGCAATATTACGGAGGCTTTTAGGAGCCTGAGTAATCCGGCTGCTTGGAGATTGGAACTGAAAGAATTTCAGATATATGCTTTTATTGTTTTCTTGCTCGATATACAGGGTGGCCCAAAAAAGTGAGAACATCTCGTAGCATATACGTTATTTAAAAATTCAAAAAGACAGATGTAAACGATTGACAAATTAAAAATAAAAAGATGGCGACTGGAAATTGTCTAAATAAAGACGTTATATAGCTGAAAAAGGTAAATAAGTAAACTATTTAAGCTTTTAATTTATGAGATGTTCTCACTTTTTTTGGGGCACCCTATAGTATCAACATACCTCGATCCTGCCTTGCAGCACTTCCTGCTAATCCAGTACTGAGACACTCACACCCCCTCGCCCTCAGCTCTGCCAAAGAACCATAGTCCTGCCCTGCAGTATCCTCTGCTAGTCACAATCACAACGTAGAAGAGGCAGAGTGATGATCGTAGCCAGGAACATCCTCAACTTCCAATGCCATGCAAGTGAGAGTACCCATGAAGCCGATTCCATCACCTTCACCAACAAACTGATAACCATCTGCCTCATTTACAGGACACCAACCGCCAACGCCAACGACGGACCAATTATCCTGGCAGAGTGATAACTGCATCAAAAACTGGAAAGGACCTCTAGTATTAGGAGACTTTAACCTCCCCTCACTGCAACAGAACCACACCCTCACCTTCATCCAAGCAGTGTCAGCAATCAACCTAACACAATTCGTAAACACCTCCATGTATGATAAAGGCAACACCCTGGACCTAATTTTCTTCAGTGATTATACAACCCAGTCAGGCCCCACACACTCTATTCAGACTCACCCAGTACTGTAGTCAGATCATAAACTAATCAGCTTCTCCCTCCCACAGAACCTCATCAGCAAAAGCCACAATCACCATCCATCAATAAGAAGATTTAAACCTTTCAACAAGGATAATTTTATTTATGACACCCTCCCACAACTTCTTGGACTCAACTGACCCCAAAATCCTCATCGACAACTGGAACATCATCAGAAAAGCCACTGTCGCCACCAATACCATCACGCCCCCACATACAAAACAACCCAGAACTGAGTGGTATATTCCAGTCCTCCACCACCTCAAATGACAACTCTGCAAACATGAACGAAAATGGCATAAAACTAAAAACAATGAGGACAGACTCCAATATCTACAACTTCTGTACGACTATCACACCGCAGCAGACAGGGGGAGACGTGAATACCACACTAAACTACTCAACTCTGCAATCAACTGACCAAAAGAGCTCTTCAACCGTAAATCGGCTGACAAAAACACCAACCACCGAAAATCAAGACATCATGCTCACCCCCCAACAACTGGCTCAACATTACAAACAACTGCATCCCCAACCAGAACTCCCTCACCCCCCGATGAAGAAGACCATCCAAACCCCTGCATCTCCTTCACCGGTATCACTAAAGGACAAATAGAAAATACCACATCATCTCTAAATACTACAACCTTCCCCCTGGATCCCTGCCCCATCTCATGGATTAAGGCAACTAAAAAGGAACTCAGCAGCACACTCACCAAAATCACACGACCAATATTACAACAAGGCATCATGCCCACATGCCTAAAAACTTTCTTCATATGTCCAACACTGAAACAAACCTACCCTGGACCCTTCAGGCCTCCCAACCACACAGATCTAGATAGACCTTCACAATGAACACCCTCATCAACCCCCACATCAGAACAAAATCCAACCAGCAAGCATGTAAACGAGCCTTCCAACTGTACGCACCCTCTAGATGGAACACTCTATCGGATCAACTTACAGATCTCAAAACCTTCAGGAAACATCTGAAGACACACCTATTCACAGAGCATTTCAGCCCTATCCCATAGCCACCACCCCTAGAAAGAACATAACCAGAAGACTATCACTATCACTGTATAATTGTATATAGTTATGAACTCAAGAGTTATCAATTGCATGATGTAGATAGTTTAAGACGTTGTTATAATGCATTTTCACACTTGTTCTCTGTAAACCGCCTTGACCCGGTGAAAGGCGGCATATAAATACAGCTAAATAAATAAATAGTCCAGTACCAAGTGCCACACACCACCCTGTCAGTGCACCTGTTACACACCCTTATTCGTTGCGAGGCCCAGACAATTGTAGAACTGCAACAGACACTGCATAATCCGAACTGGAAATCTGAGCCAGGAAATGTTCATTGGACCACTCATTTGGCTAAAACTCATTATTTAAGATGGACTACTCTATCCTCATCCTTCTACATTTCTCCCAAATACTGCCACCTCTGCAAGGAGATGCAGCCCCCTTGTGGCCCTCTCTTCGCAGGACATGACATGAACCACTTCCCACAGAGGAGGCCTTTGCCCCTTCACATGGTTTTGCATAGCTTAGTGCTGGTACAGCTGACAAAACTTAAAAAGATGAAAAGCAACCTGGATAATCTGTGTCATAACGTCATTGACCCGTCTAAGAGAGTGAGGGTGCAGCAGAAGGCCAGCCAGATTTGGCCCAGGGTACCAGGAGCTGTGCACAGAACCACCCAGTGTGAAGACAGCTGTCCTCGAGAACGGATAGAGCAGGGTGACACCACAGGAGAGCTGCAAATATGTCAGAGGAATGATGATTGGGAGACCAGGTCCTGCCGGGTTAATATCAGGCTGAGATGAATGTGCTAGAAAGGGCGACATGGAGAAATTTATGGATCCAGCACCCGCTAACATCAAAAGTAAAATCATCCCACAGAATCCAGTTACTGGGGGCTCTGTGGTCCACGTTTACTGGTATAATTGTGGCTATTCAGGCTGAAATATGAGCAGAAATCTACCAAACCTAACCACGTACACGTCACAATCTAACAAAAGGTGGGGGAAAATCACGATCTATAACCTCTTAATGTACATACCAGAAAACCTTCCTGTCCATTCTCCAAAATGGCAAATGCCAGAAGACTCTGGGTCAGGGCTTATTACATCAGCATATCACTCACTTTGAAAATCCGCAGCTGATATTTTTAAAATGAATTTAGTAGCTGTAGGCATTACATTTTCACTGGCCAGCCTAAGCACCTTATTTCAATATTATTTCAGTTTAACCAATTTCAATACTTTCTGTGCCTAAGTTTCAACAGTTACACTCTTCTGTGCAAAGCGAGCTAGGAATGGTGCCTGCAGGTAGAACCAGTGCAAAGGCACTTGGCAAAACTTCAACCTTGCCCCCCCACCCCCGAGAGTCTGCTAATTAAATTGCATTAACACCACCCCTGCTAGAACAATCCTGTCAAAATGCATAACTGGACATCATACTTTTCTTAATATTAAACTTTGCTTTGCATATATGTACATAACGAGGGTAATTTTATCACTAGTGCCTAGTGCGTCTATTTTAAGCCTATTTTAGAAAGAAAAGCGGGCACCTATTTCTCTTTATAAAATAGGGGAGTATGTACTGTATACAAAAACACATGTTAAATTTAGACCAGGGCACTTGTAAATGTCCGCATCTAGATTTCTAAAGAACGCACAGAAGCTATAGCATTTTATAACTCGCGTGTCTAAATTTGTGTTAGGCCCAAGCTCGCCTATGCGCATGCTCATGGTAAAGTGCGCACGATCGGCCTGACGCTTGTACTGATAGAACAGCGACTGGCCAAGATTAGCGTGCAATATTCATTCATGCATACAAGTCTTTGGAAAAAGGTGATTGACGTGCGTAAATGGCATGTATCTTTACACAGTTCTTTATAAAATCACCCACAACATCCCAAACTGCCCCATTCTCTCTGGGTAAAAATGCGCGCTGGTGCTTCTTTGAGTTTGTGTAGCTGCTTCGCTTCACTGCAGCTGCCCTTTGCCACTTTCTCTGAAGCTGCTGCCTAGGCGACCACCCACTTATCTAACGGTCGAGCCGGCCCTACCTCTAGGATAGATTCTAACAGCACAGTTTGTTGAAAGGGTGGAAGAACAGAAGGGAACTTGCACTATGCTGGGGCTTGGTGTGTTGCTGCCGCCTTTGCTGTACCTGGTTGTGTGTGTGTGCACAGGAAGCTTACCCTGCTAGTGCTGTGTATGTTCACATGAGCAAGGAAAGCTTGCCCTTATGCTGGTGTGTGCGTGAGTGTGCGAGCGAGGGAAGCTTGCCCTTATGCTGGTGTCTCCATAAGCATGCAAGTGAGGGAAGCTTGCCTTTATGCTGGTGTGTGCGTGAGCGTGCGAGTGAGGAAAGCTTGCCCTTATGCTGGTGTGTGTGAGCGAGGGAAGCTTGCCCTTATGCTGGTGTCTCCATAAGCGTGCAAGCGAGGGAAGCTTGCCTTTATGCTGGTGTGTGCGTGAGCGTGTGAGCGAGGGAAGCTTGCCCTTACACTGGTGTGTGTGTGAGCGTGCGAGCAAGGGAAGCTTGCCCTTATGCTGGTGTCTGCATAAGCATGCGAGCGAAGAAAGCTTGCCTTTATGCTGGTGTGTGCATGAGCGTACAAGCGAGGGAAGCTTGCCCTCATGCTGGTGTGTGCGAGAGTGTGTAAGCGAGGGAAGCTTGCCCCTATGCTGGTGTGTGTGTGAGCATGCGAGCGAGGGAAGCTTGCCCTTATGCCAGTGTCTGCATGAGCATGCGAGCGAGGGAAGCTTGTCCATATGCTGGTGTGTGCATGAGCATGCGAGCAAGGGAAGCTTGCCCTTATGCTGGTGTGTGCGTGAACGTGCAAGCGAGGGAAGCTTGCCCTTATGCTGGTGTGTGCGTGAGCATGTGAGGGAGGGAAGCTTGCCCTTATGCTGGTGTCTGCGTAAGCGTGCGAGTGAGGGAAGCTTGTCCTTATGCTGGCATCTGCGTGAGTGTGAGAGCGAGGGAAGCTTGCCCTTATGCTGGTGTGTGCGTGAGCGTGTGAGTGAGGGAAGCTTGCCCTTGTGCTGGTGTCTGCGTAAGCATGCGAACGAGGAAAGCTTGCCCTTATGCTGGTGTGGGTGAGCGTGCGAGCAAGGGAAGCTTGCCCTTATGCTGGTGTGTGTGTGTGTGTGTGTGTGTGTGTGAGCATGCGAGAGAGGGAAGTTTGCCCTAATGCTGGCATCTGCATGAGCGTGCGAGCGAGGGAAGCTTGCCCTTATGCTTATGTGTTCTGGAGCATGCGAGCGAGGGAAGCTTGCCCTTATGCTGGTGTGTGCTTAAGTGTGCAAGTGAGGAAAGCTTGCCCCTATGCTGGTGTGCGCGTTAGCGTGTGAGCGAAGGAAGCTTGCCCTTATGCTGGTGTGTGCGTGAGCGTGCGAGCGAGGGAAGCTTGCCCTTATGCTGGTGTGTGCGTGAGCATGTGAGCGAGGGAAACTTGCCTTTATGCTGGTGTGTGGGTGAGCGTGCGAGCGAAGGAAGCTTGCCTTTATGCTTGTGTGTGCGTGAGCGTGTGAGCGAGGGAAACTTGCCTTTATGCTGGTGTGTGGGTGAGCATGCGAGCGAGGGAAGCTTGCCCTTATGCTGGTGTGTGCGTGAGCATGTGAGCGAGGGAAACTTGCCTTTATGCTGGTGTGTGCGTGAGCACGCGAGCGAGGGAAGCTTGCCTTTATGCTGGTGCATGGGTGAGCGTGTGAGCGAGGGAAGCTTGCCCTTATACTGGTGTGTGCGTGAGCGTGTGAGCGAGGGAAACTTGCCTTTATGCTGGTGTGTGGGTGAGCATGCGAGCGAGGGAAGCTTGCCCTTATGCTTTTGTGTGCTTGAGCGGGTGAGCGAGGGAAGCTTGCCCTTATGCTGGTGTGTGCATGAGCGTGTGAGCGAGGGAAACTTGCCTTTATGCTGGTGTGTGGGTGAGCATGCGAGTGAGGGAAGCTTGCCCTTATGCTGGTGTGTGCGTGAGCGTGCGAGTGAGGGAAGCTTGCCCTTATGCTGGTGTCTGCATGAGCGTGCGAGCGAGGGAAGCTTGCCTTTATGCTGGTGTGTGACAGTGCGAGGAAAGCTTGCCCTTATGCTGGTGTGTGTGTGAGCGTGCAAGCGAGGGAAACTTGCCCTGATGCTGGTGTCTGCACAAGTGTACGAGCAAGGGAAGATTGCCTTTATGCTGGTGAGTGTGTGAGCGTGCGAGAGAGGAAAACTTGCCCTTATGCTGGTGTCTGCATGAGCATGCGAGCGAGGGAAGCTTGCCCTTATGCCGGTGTGTGCGTGAGCATGCGAGCGAGGGAAGCTTGCCCTTATGCTGGTGTGTGCGTGAGCATGCGAGCAAGGGAAGCTAGCCCTTATGCTGGTGTGTGCGTAAGCATGCGAGTGAGGGAAGCTTGCCCTTATGATGGTGTGTGCATGAGCGTGCGAGTGAGGGAAGCTTGCCCTTATGCTGGTGTCTCCATGAGCGTGCGAGCGAGGGAAGCTTGCCTTTATGCTGGTGAGTGTGTGAGCGTGTGAGAGAAGCATGCCTTTATGCTGGTGTGTGTGTGAGCGTGCAAGTGAGGGAAGCTTGCCCTTATGCTGGTGTGAGCGTGCAAACGAGGAAAGCTTGCCCTTATGCTGGTGAGTGTGTGAGCGTGCGAGCGAAGGAAGCTTGCCTTTATGCTGGTGTGTGTGTGAGCGTGCAATCGAGGGAAGCTTGCCATTATGCTGGTGTGTGCGTGACCGTGCGTGTGAGGGAAGCTTGCCCTTATGCTGGTGTGTGCGTGAGCATGCATGTGAGGGAAGCTTGCCCTTATGCTGGTGTGTGCGTGAGCGTGCATGTGAGGGAAGCTTGCCCTTATGCTGGTGTGTGCATGAGTGTGCGAGCAAGGGAAGCTTGCCCTTATGCTGGTGTGTGCGTGAGCGTGCGAGCGAGGGAAGCTTGCCCTTATGCTGGTGGACTAGAAAAAGGTGAAATTAGACTTACCTGCTAATTGTTGTTCCTGTAGTAGACCCAGTCTGGTCCCGGACCTCTGAGTTGTCAACCTTAATCAGCAGCTTGGAGACTGAGGAACCACCTTCTTTTCATGATGTCACTCCTATATAACTCTGGTATCCGCCTCCCTTCATCAGTACCCTAATGACAAAGCAGACTCACCAGAGCAACAAATAAGTTAAGACACCACTTACAAACCGCAAGGTCCAACCCCCCATGACTGAAACATGAACACGAATAAATTCGCTAACTGTGAACACTGAGGGTGCCCCGACTAACCTCTCACCCGTCCGACCACCCCCACAAAGATGACACCGAAACTGCTTTTCTTACCTGTCATCAGAAAAACGAACAGAAGACCGTGCTGCAAGCCCCCCCAGCAACACCGGGTGGGATGCGGGACCAGACTGGGTCTACTACAGGAACAACAATTAGCAGGTAAGTCTAATTTCACCTTCCTGTACGTAGCCCCAGTCTGGTCCCGGACCTCTGAGTAAGTACCAGAGCAGTAAATCTAACGGGAGGGCCCAGCCGCAACTGCTTGCAGCACCGCCACCCCGAACCTGGCATCCTGCGCGGACTGAATGTCCAATCGGTAATGTCTGATAAAAGGAGACAAAGAAGACCACGTGGCCGCCCTGCAAATTTCCGCTGGCGGCACAGCTTGGAGCTCCGCCCAGGACGTAGCCTGGGCCCTGGTGGAATGGGCTCTCAGTCCCTCCGGCACCGCTCTCCTCTTCAGTAAATAAGCCGACGAAATCGCCTCCCGGATCCACCTGGCGATGGAGGATTTGGATGCCGCTTCTCCTCGGCGAGGACCCGCGAACAGTATAAACAATCGCTCCGAACGTCGGAACCCCGCCGTACGTCGAAGATACCTCTTCAAGGCCCGACAGACATCGAGCGTCCTGGAAGTGGAGCCCGTCGAGTCCGACCGGAACACCGGCAAGGAAATCTCCTGATTCAAATGGAACGCCGACACGAGCTTGGGTAAGAAGGCCGGCACGGGCCGCAAGACCACCTTGGACTCGAAAAAGACCAAGAAGGGTTCCTTACAGGACAGCGCCTGCAACTCCGAGATGCGCCTGGCCGAGCAAATGGCCACCAAAAACACGACCTTCAATGTGAGATCCTTCAAGGAAGCCGAGCGCAAGGGCTCGAAAGGCTCCCGCTCCAGTGCCGACAGCACAAGAGGGAGATGCCACTGCGGCACCGGCTGTCTCCTGGGCGGTCGAATTAACGCCACTGCGCGCAAAAACCGCTTGACATCCCGATGCTCGCCCAGGGATCTACCAGCCACTCGCCCGCGGTAGCACGCCAGAGCCACGACCTGCACCCGAAGCGAAGCCGCCGCCAGACCCTTGTCAAAACCGCACTGCAGAAAGTCCAAAATCTGAGAGAGAGAAGCCTTGAGAGGCACCCAGCGCCGCTCACTGCACCACGCCTCAAAAACTCTCCAGACCCGAACATACGCCAAAGACGTAGACCGCTTACGAGCTTTCAACAGGGTGGAAACCACCGCCGGGGAATAGCCCCGAGTTCTCAGCCATGCCCTTTCAATAGCCAAGCCGTAAGCGAGAACCGATCCACATGGGGCATGAAGAGAGGGCCCTGCGCTAGCAGGTCCGGGCGCACCGGAAGGCGCCACGGTCGCGCGACCAGAAGCCTCCGCAGGTCCGCGTACCAAGGGCGGCGCGGCCAGTCCGGAGCTATCAGGATCACCATCCCCCCGAAGCTCTCCACTCGCTGGATCACCCGGCCGATGAGAACCCACGGCGGGAAGACGTACAACAACTGGCCCTCCGGCCAGGGCTGAATCAGCGCATCGAGACCCTTGGACATGCGCTCCCTTCGTCTGCTGAAGAAGCGGCTGGCTTTCGTGGAGCAGAAAGTGGCCATCAGATCCATCACGGGGATGCCCCACCGCCGTGTGATCATCGCGAACACCTCCGGGTGGAGAACCCACTCTCCCGGATCCACTCGCACTCGACTGAGAAAGTCGGCCTCCACGTTGTCCACTCCTGCCACGTGCGCTGCCGACACTGCCAGCAGATGCCTCTCGGCCCACGCGAACAGGGCCTCGGCCTCTGCCTCGAGAGTCGCGCTGCTGGTCCCGCCTTGGCGATTGATATAAGCCACGGCCGTGGCGTTGTCGGAGAATACTCTGACTGCCGAACCGTCGAGAATCGACTGAAACCATTCCAACGCCCGGAACACCGCACGCAATTCCAGGCGATTGATCGACCACGAGCGCTCCTGGGGGTCCCACCGTCCCTGAGCGAATTGGCCCCGACAGTGACCCCCCCCAACCCCGAAGGCTGGCATCTGTTGTCAACGCAATCCACTCGGGCACCGCCAGAGGCCTCCCCTTCTGCAAGGAGCGGGGATCCAGCCACCAGCGCAGCCCCGCTCGCGTCTCGTCCGGGCATGCGAGTTTTTGGGACAGGGGATCCCGCTGATGCGACCAGCGCCTGAGAAGCGCCCTCTGCAAGGGCCGCATGTGTGCCCTCGCCCACGGGTACCAGCTCGAGGGTCGCCGCCATGGTGCCCAGCAGTTGAAGGTACTGCCACGCCGTGGACTCCCGTCTCTTCAAGAACTTCCGTACTAACAACCGCAACTTCTGGGCTCTCTGCCGCGGAAGGAACACCTGACCGGTTCCCGTGTCGAAGCGCGCTCCTAGGTATTCCATGTCTTGGGAGGGGACCAACTGGCTCTTCGTCCTGTTGACCACCCAACCTAGGCTCTCCAGGAACCCGACTACCCGGGACGTGGCCCTCACGCTTTCCTCCCTCGACTTTGCCCTGATCAACCAGTCGTCCAGATACGGGTGCACCAGGACGCCTTCCTTGCGCAGAGCCGCCGCCACCACCACCATCACCTTTGTGAAGGTGCGCGGGGCCGTCGCTAGCCCGAACGGCAGCGCTCGGAATTGGAAATGCCCGAAAGGCACCGCAAAGCGGAGGAACCGGTGGTGGTCCTGTCGAATGGGAATGTGAAGGTAGGCCTCGGAAAGATCCAGAGCGGTGAGAAACTCGCCCGGCCGGACCGCTGCAATGACGGACCGGAGAGTTTCCATGCGGAAGTGTGTCACCCGCAGGCACCGATTTACCCCTTTGAGGTCCAGGATAGGCCGGAACCCTCCGCCCTTCTTTGTGACCACGAAATATATGGAGTATCGACCGCAACCGTGTTGGTCTGGCGGTACCGGTTCGATCGCCCGGAGGTCCAGCAGCCTTTGCACGGTCTCCCGCACCGCCGCGCACTTGCTGAGCGCTTTGCAGGGGGACCGTACGAAGGCATCGCGCACCGGTCGCTGTAGCTCCAGCGCATATCCGTCTCTGATGACCTCCAGGACCCACTGATCCGAAGTCATATGGACCCAGGCGCCATAGAACTCCCGCAGCCTGCCTCCTACGGGAACCAGCGGCTCCTGGGTCCGCCGTATCTCATTGCGTCTTGCGCAGGCTGAGGAGGGGGAGGGGGGAGGTCGAGGCCCCCCCCCAAAACCTCTGCCAGCTCCTCTGAAGCCCCGAAACCCCTGGTTTCGGGCGGTAAACCGGCCCCGCTGACCGGCAGCAAACCGGGGAAAGCGCGAGCGGCGAAAGTCCCGTTGTTGCGATCTGTTGGATGAGGCGCCACGGCCTTGCTTGGGTTTGTCTTCCGGCAACTTACCACCTTTAGACTCGCCCAGGTCCTTGACCAACTTCTCCAGATCCTCTCCAAATAGGAGACGTCCCTTGAACGGGAGTTTACTCAGCCTGGTCTTTGAAGAAGAATCCGCCGCCCAGGAACGGAGCCACAGGAACCGGCGGGCAGCGACCGCCGACGCCATACTGCTAGATAGACCCCTCATAAGGTCATAGTGCAGATCAGATAAATAGGCCGCCCCCGACTCCAGGCGGGCCGCCTCCACAGATCTGCCCTCCGCCTGCGCTGGATGCACTTGTTGAGACCAGCGAAGACAGGCCCGGGCTACCCAGGCCCCACAAATAGCGGCCTGGAGAGACAACGCATTAGTGTCATACACCTGGCGTAGAAGGGCATCCAGCTTCCTGTCCTGGGCGTCCTTGAGGGCTGCGCCGCCTTCCACTGGGATGGTGGTCTTCTTTATCACCGCCGCTACCGCAGCATCCACCTTGGGTGGCGTGAAGACCTCCCGATCCCGATCCACCAGAGGATACAACCGCCCCAGTACCCGCGACCCCCGCAGGGCCGCCCCCGGGGCGTTCCACTCCTCCTGAATCAGCTCTTGGAAGACCCGATGGACCGGGAAGGCACGCTGAGACTTACGGAAGACCTGAAACAAAGGATCCTCCAGAGACTCGTCCTCCGACGGCCCCTGCGCTAGCATATTTAAAGCGCTCAGCGTCTCAGTGATGAGAGCTGGCAGTTCTTCCCTCCGGAAGACTCTGACCACTCTGGCCTGCTCCTCCTTGTCGTCGAGCTCGCCTTCCTCCAAGTCTTCCTCAGGGAGCCCAGCGTCGCCTTCCTCTTCGACGGGAGTCCCTCCGATGCCAGGGAGGGCTCCAGTGACTCCGTATCCAACCGCAGCCTCTTGCTGCTAGATTGGTCCTCAGCAAGCAGAGCTGGGGGGCCCCGCTTGGCGCGGACCCCTTCCGAAACCTCAGTGGGAGGCCGAGGCAGGCCACCCACTGCGTGCCGCAGCAGTGCCACGAACTCCGCGGAGAAGAAAATTGACTCAAGTCCGCTCGCCCAGGGCGCCTGGGGTACCTGTCCCGTTGCGGTGGTAGACGGTCCCGCCACCGGCTCCGCCCGGGATGGGCCTGGAGGAGAACCAACCGAAGGCCCCACCTCCGACCCCGGCAGCACCCCCACGCTCACCTCGGGGGGATCCAGGGTTGCTGCCTCCTTAGAGCAACTTTTGCACACCCCGGAGTCCGACAGGGAGGATCTCTTACTCCCACAAATCATACACTGTGCCTTGGGAGACATAGGGGAAGGGGGCTTCACTGCCCCGAAGCAGGGCTCTGCCAACGTAAGGCCCTACCAATCCCCAAGGCAAGCAGCCCCTCAGGAAAAAAGGAACTCTTTTTTTTTTTTTTTTTTTAAGCACTGCTAGAAAAGACAAAAATCGCCCAGCCGGCTCCCCGGAGCCACTCGCACTACCACACGGCGGTCTAGCCGAGCAGAAGGGGCCGGGAAAAAGCACGGGATCCAAAAGCACTCCCGCGCGGGTGCCACGTGGCCGGGCCTGTACAGCCGCAAGACGTACTCGCGCTGCGGTGAAGGGAGAAGCGATCGCCGAAATCACATGCCCCCCCGCTTCCTTACCTGAGCCGCCGAAGCAGCGAAGGAGGGGCGAAAGGAGTCACAGTCCGGCCCTTCTGGCAATCCCCGAACTTCGCGCACACAACCCGTGGCAGATCGACTCCTGCTTCTCCTCTTTCCGTCCAGCCAGAGGCGCGCTCACAGGCAGATCCTCTGTTTGGCGCTTGGCTGGACGCGAAGCACTCTGCCGGCTCACAATCCCCGCTCCAAACCGGGGGTGAGCCGACCCCTCCCACTCTGTCGAACAGCTGAAGACGGGCAGAGGGAGAGAGAAAGGCCTAAGGCACCGGCAGGCACAGGTCCTATACCTTAAAGGTACAGCACCTCAATTTCCTTCTTGGTTAATATTTTTTTTTTTTTTTTGTAACCCAAATGAAACCAAATTTAGACTAATCCCTATCACTAAAACTATGGCTTAGTTGTTCCTCCAGTGAGCTCGGACCCCGAGCTCAACCTAGTCAGCTGCTTGGAGACTGAGGTAACTGATGAAGGGAGGCGGATACCAGAGTTATATAGGAGTGACATCATGAAAAGAAGGTGGTTCCTCAGTCTCCAAGCTGCTGATTAAGGTTGACAACTCAGAGGTCCGGGACCAGACTGGGGCTACGTACAGGAAGGGACTGTTACTTCTGGAGAGAGATCTGCAACTGTGAGTATATACTTCTGGTAATTTTCTAAAAGGAATTCTTTGTATTAAAGCCAATTAATCTGTGAACCCACTATTTTTTGTTAAATCAGTCAGGGCCTAGTAGCAGCAGTTTATGTTTAAATTTAAAACACAGAAGAGAACTTTCTGGTTACATTTCATACCCAGCAGAGAGTTTGTAGTTTACATTTAATAGTCACTCAGGGCCTAGCATCAGCAAAGCACTTTTAGCTTAAATTTAAAACACAGAAGAGAGCTTTCTGGTTAAATTTAGAACCCAGCAGAGAGCTTGTAGTTTAAATTTCATAAGAAGTTAGAGCCTAGCAGCAGCTAAGAGCTATAATTTAAATCAAATCAGAATATAGCTTACCTCAGCAGCACAAGACAGGGTACTGTGTAGCAGCCCTCTTTTAATAAGTGTTATTTCCCTTCCTCCCTCCCCACACCCACCCACCCCTGGGATAATCGTAGCTTTATAGGTACTTACACATCTTAAAAGGCAGGAGGTGCTCTCAGGTGAAGCTCATTACCCAAATCAGTCATACACTAAGGACCTGAGATTAGTTAAGCTTCAGGTGAACAAGGTATATTACACGTATTAGGTACAGTTTTATTAGTATAAATATCCATAGCAACCCCTAGTTAGTAAAGAACTTAGATCTAAACACAAACTTAAAACTAAGATGCAGACAGCAGTCCAGCAGCGGGATGGGGGCTTTCCAGTCTTTTGCATTGAGTGTCACATGTATGATTTTCTCCCAGTTGGTGAGAGGTCTTACGTGTGCATTAGGTGCAAGGAGCTCTTTGCTCTCAGGGAACGAGTCCGTTCTCTAGAGGCTAAAGTAGCAGACTTGGAAAGCATAAGACAGACAGAGAGGTACATAGACGAGACCTACAGGGATATAGTCCTGAAGTCCCACCTCCAGTCTGGCAGTATCCCTGTTGCCATGGAGGAGAGAGATCACGTGACAGGAGAGCATCACCCTGGTGTGGCAGGAAGTGATCCTGTAACTAGGACCTGTCCTCCAGGTGATGTAAAACCCTCTCGCACCGAGGAGGTTTCTCCAGGGCCATGTGCCCATGAGGGAAGGGTTAGGACAGCTGTTATAGTTGGTGATTCGATCATTAGGCATGTAGATAGCTGGGGTCGTGGTGGATGTGAGGATCGCCTGGTAACATGCCTGCCTGGTGCGAAGGTAGCGGACCTCACGCGCCACCTAGATAAGGTCTTAGATAGTGCTGGGGAGGAGTCTGCTGTCTTGGTACATGTTGGTACCAATGACATAGGAAAATGTGGTAGGGAGGTTCTGGAGGCTAAATTTAGGCTTTTAGGTAGGAAGTTGAAATCCAGAACTTCCAGGGTAGCATTCTCCGAAATGCTTCCTGTTCCACGCGCAGGACCCAAAAGGCAGGCAGAGCTCCGGAGTCTCAATGTGTGGATGAGACAATGGTGCAGAGATGAGGGTTTTGGATTTGTTAGGAACTGGGGAACATTCTGGGGAAAGGAGGGGCTCTTCCGAAGGGATGGGCTTCACCTTAACCAGGATGGAACCAGGCTGCTGGCATTAACCTTTAAAAAGGAGATAGAGCAGCTTTTAAACTAGATATTAGGGGAAAGCCGACAGTCGCCCAAGAGCGGATGGTTCGGAAGAATGTATCTTTGAAGGATACTACCAAAAGCAGAGAGGTTCCACAAAAGAGTAAAGTAGCCCAAATACCCGCAAGTATGGAGCAGACAGAGCTTAAAGATCCCAAATTACCCATGTCTAACAATAGCCAAATTAATATGAATAAAGTACATTCTCTAAAATGCTTGTATGCAAATGCTAGAAGTCTAAAAAATAAGATGGGAGAGTTAGAATATATAGCACTAAATGAAAGGTTAGATATGATTGGAATATCAGAGACATGGTGGAAGGAGGACAACCAGTGGGACACTGTGATACCTGGGTACAAACTATATCGTAATGATAGAGCTGATCAAATTGGTGAGGGGTTGCTCTCTATGTTAGAGAGGGCATTGAGTCAGAAAGGATTAAAGTTTTGCAGGAAACAAAATCTTCTGTAGAATCTATATGGATTGAAATTCCATGTAAAAGGGGGAAGGCAATGGCAGTGGGGGTGTACTATCGAGCGCAATGGCCAGAATGACCAAATGGATGATGAAATGCTCAAAGAAATCAAGGAAGCTAACAAAAGTTACAGCGCAGTAATAATAATGGGTGATTTCAACTACCCCGGTATCGACTGGGTCAGTGTCACGTCAGGACATGCTAGGGAGATAAAGTTCCTAGATGAAATAAATGACTGCTTCTTGGAGCAGCTGGTTCATGAACCGACCAGAGGGGAAGCCATATTAGACCTAGTCCTTAGTGGAACGCCAGATCTAGTGCAAGAGATACGGTTGTTGGGGCCACTTGGCAATAGTGATCATAGCATGATCGCCTTTGATTTAATTAGTGGAGGAGGGATAGTAAGGAAATCCACAGTACTACCTTTTAACTTTCGAAAGGGAGACTATGATAAAATGAGGAAAACAGTTAAGAAAAAACTAAAAGGAGCAGTTGCAAAGGTTAAAGAGGTACATCAGGCTTGGCTGTTGTTGAAAAATACTATCTTGGAAGCCTAGACCAGCTGTATTCCACGCTTTAAGAAAAGTGGAAGGAAGTCCAAAAAACTGCCAACATGGTTTAAAGGTGAGGTCAGAGAGGCTGTTGTTGCCAAAAAAGCATCTTTCAGGAAATGGAAAAAAGAGCCAAACGACGAAACCTGGAAACAGCACAAGCACTGGCAAGTCAAATGCAAGGCATTAATAAGGCAGGCAAAGGGAGAATTTGAGAAGAAGCTTGCTGCGGAAGCAAAAACGCGAAGTAAAGACCTTTTCAAATACATTTGTAGCAAAAAACCTGTGAGAGAGTCAGTTGGTCCATTAGATGATAAAGGGGTTAAAGGAACACTAAGAGGCGACAAGGCGATAGCGGAGAGACTGAATGAATTCTTTGATTCCGTCTTTACTGAGGAAGATGTAGGGATGTTACCCATGACTGAAGTGGTATTTAAAGGTGCGGAAGAATTGAAGGAAATATCGATACATCGGGAAGATGTATTACAACTAGTAGATAAACTGAAGAGTAGCAAATCACCTGGGCCGGATGGTATACATCCAAGGGTATTGAAAGAACTGAAATATGAGATAGCAGACCTGCTATTAATAATCTGTGAACTATCATTAAAATCATCTCTAATACCTGAAGATTGGAGGATCGCCAATGTAACACCAATTTTTAAAAAGGGTTCCAGGGGTGATCCGGGAAACTACAGACCGGTGAGCCTGACGTCAGTACTGGGAAAAACGGTAGAAACCATCATAAAGAATAAAATTACTCAGCATGTAGATAGTCATGACCTAATGGGAGACAGCCAACATGGCTTTAGACAAGGAAGATCTTGTCTTACTAATCTGTTATGTTTTTTTGAAGGAGTGAATAATCAGGTGGACAAAGGTGAGTCGGTTGATATTGTGTATCTGGACTTTCAGAAAGCCTTTGACAAGGTCCCTCATCAGAGACTTTTGGCAAAACTAAAGAGTCATGGGATAGGAGGCAGTGTACTATTGTGGATCAGGAACTGGTTAAAAGATAGAAAGCAGAGGGTAGGGCTAAATGGCCAATTTTCCCAATGGAGAAAGGTGAATAGTGGTGTACCCCAGGGATCTGTGCTAGGTCCGTTGCTTTTTGACTTATTCATAAATGACCTGGAAAGTGGAATAACGAGTGAGGTTATCAAATTTGCAGATGACACAAAACTATTTAAAGTTGTTAAAACCCAAGAGGATTGTGGAAAATTGCAAGAGGATCTTGATAAATTGGAAGACTGGGCATCAAAATGGCAGATGAAATTTAATGTTGACAAGTGCAAGGTTATGCACCTAGGGAAGAACAACTCAAACTATGGTTACACGATGCAAGGTTCCACATTAGGAACCACCACCCAGGAAAAAGATTTAGGCGTCATTGTGGATACCATGTTAAAACCTTTGGCCCAGTGTGCAGCAGCGGCCAAGAGAGCAAATAGAATGCTAGGTATGATAAGGAAAGGAAAGGAAAATAAAACAAAAGATATTATAATGCCTCTATATCGTTCCATGGTGAGACCGCACCTTGAATATTGTGTGCAGTTCTGGTCGCCGTATCTTAAAAAGGATATAGCGATTTTAGAAAAGGTTCAGAGAAGAGCCACCAAAATGGTAAAGGAGATGGAAGGCTCCTCCTATGAAGAAAGGCTAAAAAGGTTAGGGCTCTTTAACCTGGAAGAGACGGCTGAGGGGAGATATGATAGAAGTCTATAAATTAATGAAAGGAGTGGAATGGGTAAACGTAGATCGATTGTTTACCTTATCAGAATATAGGAAGGCTAGGGGACATGCAATGAAGCTACAGGGTAAACTATTTAAGACTAATAAAAGAAAATATTTTTTCACTCAACGTGTAATAAACTCTGGAATTTGTTACCGGAGGATGTAGTAAAGGTTGTTAGTGTAGCTGGGTTTAAAAAAGGTTTGGACAAGTTCCTGGAGGAAAGGTCCATAAACCATTATTAAGAAGGGACCCAGGATATCAATGCTTGAACCAATACAAGCATTATGGAACCTGTGTCCCTTGGGGAAACTGCTAGGTACTTATGACCTAGATTGGCCACTGTTGGAAACAGAATACTGGGCTTGATGGACCTTGGTCTGACCCTGTATGGCATATCTTATGTTCTTATGTTCTTATGAGTGTGTGAGCGTGCGAGCGAGGGAAGCTTGCCTTTATGCTGGTGTGTGTGTGAGCATTAAAGAGAGGGAAGCTTGCCCTTATGCTGGTGTGTGCACGAGCGTGCAAGTGAGGGAAACTTGCCTTTATGCTGGTGTGTGCGTGAGCGTGCGAGTGAGGGAAGCTTGCCTTTAT
Organism: Ichthyophis bannanicus; assembly: GCA_033557465.1. Taxonomy (NCBI): domain Eukaryota; kingdom Metazoa; phylum Chordata; class Amphibia; order Gymnophiona; family Ichthyophiidae; genus Ichthyophis; species Ichthyophis bannanicus. The sequence continues at coordinate 250,393,147 of CM066042.1, read as the reverse complement.
GCTGGTGTGTGTGTGAGCGTGCGAACGAGTGAAGCTTGCCCTTATGCTGGTGTGTGTGTGAGCGTGCGAGCGAGGGAAGCTTGCCCTTATGCTGGTGTGTGCGTGAGCGTGCGAGTGAGGGAAGCTTGCCTTTATGCTGGTGTGTGTGTGAGCATGCGAGCGAGTGAAGCTTGCCCTTATGCTGGTGTGTGCGTGAGCGTGCGAGCGAGGGAAGTTTGTCTTTCTGCTACTGCTGCTGCTGTACCTACGGTGTGTTGCACCAATGTGAGGGAAGCTTGACCTGCTGCCTGTGCTATACCTATTCTAGGACTTCAATAGCAGGTCTCAGCCGGCAACAGCACCTTTCATAGTGTTAAACCACCTAGAAATATAACAAATGTCACCACTAGAGGGAAACAACGCCTAAGATAAGCAAGAACATAGCCTTCAAAAAGGATAGCATCGCCTCTACCAAGAGCTAGGCCTCACCTGCACATTTCTGCTTGCAAAGCTGCAGCTCTACTGTTCTAGTCCCATTAGTAAGCAGAAGATCAGAAAACACTGGTCCCAGTGTGAGAAATCTGCACATACCAGGGCATGATGCATGAATGCATTGACATGTGTGAAAGCACAGGTATGTGTGCCCATGTTAGACACTAGACAACAGGAAATCGCAGGCTCTGCCGTCTGCAAACACTAGTGCAGAGGTTCTGAACCCTCTCTGGGAGGCACACCTAGCCGGTCAGGTTTTCAGGATTACCACAATGAATATGCATGAGATCAATCTGCATAGATTGGAGATCCAGGGCATGCAAATCCATCTCATGCATATTCATTGTGGTAATCCTGAAAACCTGACTGGCTAGGCATGCTTCCCGGAGAGGCTCTGCACTAGTGAGTCACTGTATATGTGCTTATGCTACACCCATACATGTGTCTCAGTGCATGTTTCCTTGTGAGTCACATCCTATGCTAGTGATGTTTCTGCATACATGGGTGTGAATGTGCTTGAGCACAATGCGTGTACATTTCAGCGTTGCCTCCTTGAACACACGTGTATCTGATAGGGAGAGGAGCTTACGGACATCAGGTAACACGCACATGAATGTTTCCACATGTGGAGTGTTTGTCATGAATTCTACTGTGTGTTTGTGACAGGTTCTTGCGTGCGGGGCCTGGAAGTCTCCTCTCATGTGTGTGCAGGTGGAAGGGGGCCACAGCAGTCTTTGGGGGGTGGCGAGGAGTAGTTAGGATGAGGCACCATCAGCATGAAGAGTCTGAAAGAGGGGGAGGGGAAATCCGTGGAGGAATATTATCCCATCCAGCAGGGCCAGGAGGCTTCAGGGGGAACCCAGATGTTCTTGCAAGAGAACCATAGAGTCAAAAGCGGTCTACAACAAGCCAAGAACTCAAAAAATCCTACAATTTTCACGGAACTGTCGTTTTTCCTGGGTTTTGATACAGCCTCCGATATTCTAGCAATCCACTGCTGTAGCTGAAAAAGATCTAAGAAGCTGCCAGAGGGAAGAGGTATCTGGACACGTTCCCAGCTCCTTAAACAGTTTCAGAGATTTCCCTGAGAGAGGACAAACAGGTAAATGACATACGAAGACATCATTTTTCATACAGGGTAGGGACATACTGTACGTAAATACTCATTAATTTAGCTAGCTTTTTAAGAGCAAAGAAGTAGCCTGGAGGGCCGAGAATGAGGCAAATCAGGGTTGAACCACCGACTCTCTGTGATCTTGGGCAGGTTGCTTTACTTCCTCTTGCCTCAAGTAACTACTTATATTGTAAGCTCTTCTGGGCAGGGACATACTGTACGTAAATACTCATTATTACTGTATAGGCCGTGTATGTCTAGTACTGCTATACGGTATTATCATTCAATTTCTAGGAACCCTGAACCATTTTTGTAGCCTCTCTGGACCATCTCTACAGACTATTTCTTTTTAGAGACGTGGCCTCCAGAATGGACCACAATACTTTAGGTGAGGTCCTGTCAGCGGTTTTGTGCAGAGGCAATAGCACTAGTTTTACCTCCAGCTGCAGTCTAGCAGAGCTCTCCTGTTCTGAGCACTGTTCCTCCTTGCAACCTTATTAAATCAGGTACAGCTTTTCCTGCCAATGCTATATACATGCACAGGAGTACAGTGTCACACCTCCTTAAACTTTTTCTCTCCTGTAGGATTTTGTGCTTGTCCCACTGGCAACCAAGGAACAAGCCAGAAAGGTGCTAACTGCTGCCAGGCCTATCTTGTTAAAAAAGACGGGGGGGGGGGGGGATAAAGCAGCCTTCCTTCTGTCGGTGCCCTGCTCCTCACATCCCATTCCTCTTAGCAGCACCCTCTCAGCTCCCCCCTTTCTTCCAGGCAGTACCCTGCTCCTCACATCCCCATCCTCCTGACAGCACCCTTCTCCTGGCAGTGCCCCCTTCCTCCCACCCCCATTCCTGGCAGTGCCCCCTCCCCCAGCTGAACTGTATGTACAGGAGGTATTACCCCCTCCCCCCGCCCTCGGATCCCCCGTACCTGGAGAAGCGGACGCGGGGCGCTCTGCCATCACCGGCCCCGGGGGGCTCGGGGCAGCGGATCGGGCCGCTCTCTGCCCGCTGTGGCTGCTCTTGCTCGCATCGGAGGGGCAGCGAGAGCTGGAGCCGCCTCCGACTGCAGGCGCTCCGCTGGGTCCCAGAGCCCGTCCGCTCTCGCGTCCCGTTACAGCAAGTTTATGGCACTACGATTCGCTCTGTGCGGATAATCCGAGCAATAGCGCGGGGTGCGGACCTAGAAGGAATCGCCGGGTTATTACCATCTAACAAAGTGCTGATTTCCACCCCGACTGAGTGCAAGCTAAGAAGCAGCTCCATGCTTCAGGATTTTAGGTAGGACTTTCCCGCACGGCCCTGTTGAAATGGAGACGTTTGGCTCGCTTAGCATGCCAGATCTTGATCCCTCACTGGAAACCAGGCATCCCCCTTACCCCAGCCTAAAGCCCCCTCGGCTGCAATGGCCTCACCCTCTCAGATCCCCCTGTCCCCTAGTCATTTTCCTAAACAGCAGAAAATCATTTAAAGACCCTTAGGATTCCCTCCGTGGGTTGCGTTAGGGATAACTGCCCAGTTCAGCACTGGCCTCAAAAAAGCCCCTTCTTACCCCCCTGCCTGCCCTTCTGTATGTCCTCGGGATAATAGGAAGCAAGAATGAGGGAGAGCGGCCCCTCTCTCAGTGGGGCTGGCACTGAAGTGAGACTCTCATCCATCTGCAAAAGCGTCTGTCCCAGACTGTCCAGTTCATCACTGGTGCCACTGCGTCTAAGTCCAAACGAGAGTGACTGCAACTATTCTAGCTAAGTGGAGTGGAGGCGTAGCCTAGTGGTTAGGTCCGTCACCAAAGAGACCGGGGATCAAATCCCATTAGCACTTCTCGTGACCTTGGACAAGTTACTTAACCCTCTGGGGACAGGGAAATACCTACTGTAACTTGCCTACTACTAAATAAATAAGTGACATAGACTTGATGGTGACTCTGTGGATAGTTGTCCTAAACTGAGTTCGACCTTCAACCAGGCAATTATTTCTCGAGAAATTGGCATTCATAGCTGCTGTTATTGTACTGATCCTTCACATTGCTGGCCTTCCTCTTTTACACTGACCTTCAACTTTACCAAGCCTGACGTCTTTCATTCATGAGCTTTCTCTTCGCATGATGTGGCTAAAGTATGAAAGTCAGTCTTGCCATTTGAGCCTCCAAGAAAGCTTAGGTTTGATGTTCTTCAGTACCCATTGATTTGTTGATATCATGAAAAGCGGTATATAAGAAATGTTAATTAAATAAATAAATAAATTTGTTCTTCGGGCAGTCCATGGTATACCAGTATTCTTCACCAGCTCCATAATTTGAAGGCACTGAGAATACAGTAACCAAAAACACATTTTATGTGACACAGTGAAAAGAACCTCCGAGGAGATTGTGCAGTTCCTCCCTGTGGACAATGATGTCACAAATGACATCACACACAGAGCACATCAAGTGATAAAGGCTGACTTGTGACATCACTAATAATGTCAGTATTGCACAAAGAATAAAGAGAACTGCCCTCCATTTAGGTTACAGATGAAGCAGATTCCAATTACTTTCCATCTCCACTTTTTTCTAATTTTTATATAATAATTTTCAATTTACTTAGCTTCATAGTGAGTCTTTAGATCAATATTGCTTTTAATCCAAGGTGTTAGGTTTAGAGAAGGAGGACTTCAAATCCCAGAAGGCACTGGGTGGGAGTTAAAGCACAAGACCTGGTCTTTAGGTTCTAGAGCAGTCCTAGGGAGACATCTAGCCAGTCAAGTTTTCAGGATAACCACAATAAACATGCATTAGTAGGTGATGGAGGCAATGCAAACAAATCTTTCTCATGCATATGCACTGTGGTTATCCTGAAAACCTGACTGGTCAGGTGTGTCCCAAGGACTGGGTTGAGAATCCCTGCTCTAAGGGTATCTTTGTGCTGGGTTAGACTGGGTTGCCGACCCAGACCCTGCTTGATCTGATAGTGATAAGTCAGTGGGGGAAGAAAAAGGTATGAATAGCAGGCTGTTGCAAGTAGGATTGCCAACTAGCTCCATATGCGCCCAACAGGCTTGATCCAGTCCTGGATTTACCCCATTGCTTGCAGGTAGTTTTTCTTTTCGTATGAAGTGTATGGAGAAATCAGAACTATGTGTCTCTGCATGCAATGGGGTTTAACCCAGGACTTGATCGAGCCCGTCAGGCACATCTGGAGCCAGTTGGCAGCACTAGTTGTAGGTGCAATGGGCAAGTCAACAGATCCAGACCCAGAACGTCTCCACCCCAAGCCTTTACAGCCCATCTGAAGAAGACAGAGTTGCCAAGTTACCCAGTTGTAGGAGTGAGAATTTAAGCCAGTCCTAGTTTTCTGATAATCACATCCTGATGCATTATGGGCCTGCAGCACTAATTTCAATGGGTAAAATCAGGGACTACAAATACCATACTGCACTGCAAGGCAAATTTAAAACCAGAACTAGTCAAAGAGTCTCACTCCTGGAAATGGGTAACTTGCAGCGTTGCAAAGAAGAGGAAGTTGGGAACACATTCCCTCAATCTGCAGCACCATTGACCTAGCAACTCACCTGGAAAGTGCAGGCTGATTGTAGCTGCACCTTGAACTGCAAACTGAGGAGCAGTTCCTCTGCTCTCTGGACTCAGCATTGTCGCAGCTCGACTAAGGAATATTACAGAGCTGCCAAGTTACCCAGTTCAAGGAGTGAGATGTTTTGTCAGTTCTGGTTTTAAATTGTGCCCCAGACGCAGCCCTTTCCTCCCTGTTGGAGACAGGAAAATACCTATTGTACCTGCTTTTGCACATTTGGTTCTCTGGTTTTGTTCAGGTTTAGAACAGGAATATGGCAAAGCAATTGCTCAGGTGTCCACTGGCGCTGAAGAAGTCCCGTTCTGAACTCAGGATGACTCGCAGGCAGGGCCTAACTTCTGGGGGAAGGGCTCAGAGTGCAAGCCTGTCATTTCCTTTCAGACTGCAGAGCCAGAGGAGCTCTGTTCCTGCCCCTCTCTTCCAGATAGCCAGGAGGGAAGGGGCTGAGCCTAGATTTCTCTCACATCTTTTCCAGTAGTAGTTCAGGGCATGTTACATTCTAGCACAGTAAGTATTTCCTTGTCTCCAGCTGCCTTACTGCTAGGATTGCCAACTGGCTCCAGATGCACCCGACACGATTGATCCAGTCCTAAGTTTACCCCACTGCATGCAGGGACATGTAGTTCTGATTTTTCAATTGCACTCCATAAGAAAAGCAAGACTATATGGCCCTGCATGCAATGGGGTAAACCCAGGACTGGATCAAGCCTGTCAGGCACATCTGGAGCCAGTTGGCAACCCTACTTACTGCCCAAGTTTGTACCCAAGTCAACAGAGGGTACCTGGTGTCCCTGATGTCTAGTCCACTGCCCTAACCATTAGGCTACTGCTTCACTTCACTTCACTCCACTCCACTCCCTAATCCAGCCACGTTCTCCTGTTGTTCCCCTAGGGACTGTGCTTCCAATAAGCAAACCAGGCAGTTGCCTAGAGTGCTGAGATTCCCCATTCCTGCCCTCCTGGAGGCCCTACCCCAGAGCACAGCCCAGTGGCTTCACCCTCATGGCCAGCAGGAGTGAGGGAGCTTAATCATCCTGTTTCCTCTTTTTGCCAGGGTCGCTTTTGAAGAATGAGCCGGAAGATCCCATAGCCTTGTGCCTCGTACAGTGAGATAGGGCCTGCGGAGTCGAGGAAGCTGGCATGCTATTCAGTGCCCTTCCACCTGCTGGGGGCTGGGTTAGGGTCACCCGGGGGGAGTGCACATGATTAAAGGTTTGCCTAGAGTGCTCTGCAGGGACCAGGAGGGGAGGGGGTGACACGGCAAAGAACAGACATGAAAAGGGAGTGAATTAGCACAAGTTCAGCACCGCTACTCACAAGCTACAGTCTGCAGAATTTCAACCCTGGTCTTGATTGGCATTTTCTGCTCACAAATTTCTCACTTGTGCCAACTCAACCCCTTTTTGTGCTTTTACCCAAGACATAATTTCTGGCAGAACAACCCAGGAGGGCATTCTCCCACCTCCTTTCTGGCCGAGCTGGCAGTATAGATCAGTTCACGTGCTCCAGAAGAATAGTGAAGCCAGAAGTACTGAAAAAAGCACAGGAAGCCAGAGGCAGCAAAATTTAAAATGTAAAACTCAAGGGTGCGTGTGACTGCTCTTGGGTCCGGAGAAGCAGCTTCAGTACTTCTGGCTTCACTATTCTTCTTCTGGAGCATGTGAACTTAAAAAGGTGATGGTCAGATAAGGGAAGAACTGAGCTACAGAAGTTCGAGGGTAAGCAACTAGAGAAAAATACCAGGTCAAGGCAGTGGCCATGCTGGTGAGTGGGGGCAGTAGAGCAAAGCTGGAGGTCGAATGAGGAGGTAAGGGAGAGGAGCTTTAAAGCATAAGGATCAGAGGGGTTATCGACATGAATGTTAAAATCCCCAAGAATAAGAGTGGGGGAAGAGTAATCCAGAAAGAAGGAGAGCCAAGAGTCAAAGTCAGTGAGAAAGGTAGAAGTAGACTTGTCAGGAGGTCGATAAATAACAGCTACCTGGAGAGAAAGTGGAGCGAAAAGGTGGATGGAGTGGACTTCAAAAGAGAGAAAGGAGTGAGACTGAGGCAGCAGGAAGGGTTGGAACTGGCAGGAGGGAGAAAGTAGAAACCCAACACCACCATCACGGCCAGTGGGCCGAGGCATGTGGGAGAACTGGTAGCCCCCATGACGGAGAGCAGCGACAGATGCGGTATCTTCTGGGAGGAGCCAGGTCTCAGTTAGAGCAAGAAGATGGAGAGCATTAGAGATAAAGAGATCATGAGTAAAAGCAAGTTTATTAGAGATGGAGTGTGCGTTCCACAAGGCACATGAGAAAAGGAGAGTGCAAGGGGAAAGGAGAGGGATATGAATAAGATTAGACGTGTTGCGTGAAGATCTCTTCTCAGAGTGAGACAGAAGTCTAGGGGCGCCAGGGTTGGGGTTGATATCTGCAGATGAGAGAAGGAGAAGCAGAGTACGGGGTAGAGAGGAGACAGTATGGCGGAAACGAGGTTGAGGCTGCCTTAAAGAGAGAGGAGATGGTTGAATGTGAGGGAGAAAGTGATGAAGAGCTGATGATAGGGTAGAAGACAGAATGGAGGGGTAAGTGAGGATGGTAAAGGGGAGATAAAGAGGGGAGGCGTGAGGGTGACAAATAATGTAAGTAAGTGCAGACAGATAAAGCTCACAGCAAATTCACTCACAGGAGTGAAAATTCACCTCTCAAGCAGAGCACAGAGAGGCAAAGAGAGAGCTAGGCCCACCTGGGAGACAGGAAGAGGGGCTGGACAATACCTCAGCAGGGGGAGGGGTTAGTCACTCAGGTAGACGAAGAGCAGAGACAGGGAAACAATATAGACTCAAACTATGGAGTCAGAACAAGGATAAATATTGAATTAAAAGTCAAAGTTAACCTGGCCAACATAGACAGGCCAGATAGTTGTACCCCCTCTCCCCACTCCTTGATATAACCTGCAAACGCTAAAACCTGCCCTCTCTGCAATTATTTTTTTATGGACTGGGCAAGGGCAGAAGCAGAACATTGCTAGCCAAAGGTGGCAGGTTTTTGTTGGCAACTCTACAAGAGAGTAATGAGAATGAAGGGACCGTGGGTAGCGTGGGAAAGAGCAAGGGAGGGTTTTGAAGGTACTGTGGGGTCTGAATGAGGGGACTGAGAGGTGTTTGTGAAATGGTCAGAGCTGGAGGGAAGGCTGTGAGTGAGACAATCAGAGGGGAGGGGAGGGGAGGGAGGGGAGCACATGGTGGTGCTGCTTCTTTCCCCATCTCCCCCCAAGAGAAGGAAGAAAGTGGGCTATGTGAAGAGCCAATTCGGCACTGGCTCAGAGCACGCAAGTCTGAAGGTCGCTGAAAGCCTGACTCGCTGCCTCACCCCTTCACAGCCACGGGAGCTTTCCGCTTCACGTCTATGGCTCTGGAGTACTGTGTCCACTGACATCGCAGCATGTCAGACAAACAAACAAAGGCAGTTCCTGTTTCTTCCTAGAGCCAGGAAGTGCCGCTGTTTGCATTTTAAAAATGTGATGGTACCTCACAGCCGCAAAAGTGAAGAGAAGCTCTCCTGCGGCTGCACAACATGAATGTACTTGCAGGGAGGAGGAGCAAGAGGAGGTGACTGGCCAGGGGCTGATGCCAGGTTGGAAGGAGACTTGCTGGGGCGGGGCGGTGAAGGGGGGGGGGGGAGAATGGCAATAGCAGGGTTGATGCGGGGGGGGGGGGGGGGAGACCGAGAATGAGCCGAACTGGAAGGGGACTGATGTTGGGAGGACTGGGACTGGAAGTGAGATGATATGGGGGAAGTAGGGCTAGGAAGGGGCTGATGTTGGGGAGTCTTGGACTGGGACTAGAAGAGGGCTGATGCTAGGGGGCTGATATTGGGGAAGGATGCTGATGCTGAGGAGCAGGGACTAGAAATAGGCTTATATGGGGCTGGCTAGGAGACTGGAAGGGTGGCCGATGCTGGAAAATGCTGGAATCAGTTGGGAAAAATAGGCAGAAGCTGGGGAGTGAGAAAGGAAAATGGGACAGATATTGTGTATTTGTGATAAGGAAAGAAACAAGGTCATATATGGATGCTGGGTTAAGGAAGAGAAAGTTGATGGGTGGGTTTTAAGCAGGAGTCTAGAGGGCAGATATTGAGGCTATGGGGATATGGCAGAACAGGGACTTAGACTAAGGTAGAAATTCTAAAATTGGGTAGGAGAACAGAAGAAGACAGATTGTAAGATTCGCTGGGTATTGGGGTGTAAGTGGAACTCAAGGATTGGGCAGGGTAGAAGAGTGGGGCTTGGGGATTAGCTGGGGGAGATAATGGGGACTAAGAAATTGACCAGAGATTAGGAGGACAATGGGGGCTAGGTGATTGGGGGAGGGGTATGAGTAGAGCTGTGAGGCCAAGTGCAGAAATAAGGGGAGGGGGAGGGTTATGTTCATTGTGGTTATCCTGAAAACCTGACTGGCTAAGTGTGTCAGGAGGACTGGGTTGAGAACTCCTGCACTACGTAGATCACGTGGACTGTTGCGTTGCAGCTCTGCATGAGTCTGGCTAAGCGTTGGGACTGTCTGGTGCTAATTTGCTGGGCTAAGGTGCTTCATTAGCTGAATGGGGTGACAGGGTTGATATTGGGCTTGACCTTGAAGTGATTTTGATGCCTCCACCAAACGTTTGTTATAAGAGTGAGAATGTAGCGGATTTTTTATTTTTTAATTTAACATCTAGGTCTGCTTCTTGGATTCATTGCCTCAAGAGTGCAGTACTTAATTACTAAGATGCTCTCAGCTACACCATGCAAAGGTAAATTTAAGCAGCAGAGGCCCAATATTTAAAATGGTTTATCTAGTTAGCAGGACCCAAGGAAGCTTGGCATATATTTAACAAATAGATCTTGTTTGTTTGTACTACTGCAATCCAAAGTTTAAAAAAAAATGATATTAAGGCAGTAGCTCAGAGAGCAGTGCTGTACGATGTCATGCGGACAACCTGGGCTCAGAGGTTTAGTCTCAGCTTATGCTCCCTGGGTCAGCCAGGGCTGGGGATGCTTTGACAGAGGCCCTGAAGGGGCAAGAGTGCTTGGGATAGTAGACTAGTAAATGAGAGCAGATAAAGACCGACATGGTCCATCTAGTTTGCCCAATGAGGTGGCTAAAGTTGTACCCACCTCTCCATGCAGATTACCCCTCTTTAGACATTTGTGGTAGGCGATATTATGGTCCAGCTACTTAACATCCACTCACAACCCTAAGTACCTGAACCACTCATTAACACCCTCACTATCATCCACAAATCACCCTCAATTGGATTGTAAATAAACTTGTCACATTATTCCCCACCCTGAAGGTCAATCATCAACCTTAAATAGTTAACCGCTGCTGATGTAACATAGCTACAAGCACTGTATGGCGTATCATAGTTGTCTCTTCACTGGCTCCCTGTATAATTGTTGAGTTAATTGTAAACCGCTTTGATAGCATTGAAAGGCGGTATATAAGATATGTTAAATAAATACATCAGTTTGTTTAGAATAGTCCCCACTGCTTCATTTAGGTTACCTGCCTTTGTTTAGGGTTATACCCACCACTCCGTGCAGGTTGCCCTCTTCTACTTTGGGAGATGTAAAATCTATTTAAATAGCTTTGATTCCATCCTCTTGATTTGCAGGATCCTGTGTGTCTGGCCCAGGCCTTTTTGAAAGCTGTCACGATCCGTACCTTTGCAAGATGAGCCACCCTAGGTGAACTTCATCCCTTGCGTCCCCCCTCCCCCGCAGCACCCAATACCACCTCTGCTACCCCTCTCTGGGACCAACAGTGGTAGCAATAGCCGTAAACACCCCATGGCACTAATCTTCAAGCTTTGGTGCTGCAGGTCTGCGCAAACAGGAAGTTGGCATAGTCAGAGAGGGGCAGAACCAAACTGCCTTGCGGTGCCAAAGCTTGAAGGTAAAGCACCGCAGGGCTGTTTGTGGCTATTGCCGCTGCTGTGGGTCTTGGAGAGGAGAGAGAGCGGTAGCAATAGGTGCCCCCAGAGGCCAGCACTCTAGGTGCTCGCCTAGTTCTCCACCATCCTTTCCATGTAAAGGCATTTCCTGATGTTGCTTTTGAGTTGACCTTCTTGTAGTTTCATGTCATGTCCTCCAGTTCTATAGCGTCCCTGTTTTTGAAAAAGTTTTGTTTGTTTATTAATTCCCTTTAAGTATTTAAACACCTGTATTGATGTCTTTGAATTATGGTGCTGGTGGCGAATACTGCCTATACCATGGACTGCCCGAAGAACAAACCAGTCAGTACTAGAGGAAATCAAACCTAAGCTTTCCTTAGAAGCTCATATGACAAGACTTCAACTTTCATACTTTAGACACATCATGCGAAGAGAGAGATCATTAGAGAAAGACATCATGCTTGCAGCAATGAGATGGATCGATACAATAGCAGCTGCTACGGGTACCAGTCTATCAACAATGAGCTGCCTGACTGAAGACCAAACACAATTTAGGACAACTATCCAGAGGGTTGCCATGAGTCAACACCGACTGGACGGCACTTAACAGCAACATTGTATCTCCCTGTCCCTCCTTTCCTCTGTTATTATGTAGTTATGTGCCATCAAGTCAAGGTCAGCTCATAGCAATCCTGTGGATAGTTGTCCTAAACTGTGCTTAGTCTTTAGTAAGGTGGCTCACTGTTGACAGAGTGGCATTCATAGCTGCAGTTATTGTATCGATTCATCATACTGCTGGTCTCCTCTTTTGCATTGACCTTCACCTTGTCAAGCATGATGTCTTTCTCTAATGATCTTTCTCTTTGCATGATGTGTTAGGTCTTCAAGTCTCTTATACATCTTCTGGCACAGATTCCATATCATTTTGGTTGCTTTTCACTGAACCATTTCTTTTTATATCCTTTGTGGTTCCAAAACTGAACACAATATGCTCAGTGGGGCCTCACCAACGACTTCTACACAGGTTTTAATACTTCTTTCTTCTACTGCTACCTTTCTGTATGCAGCCTTCTGTCTTTGGTCACTGCCTTGTTGCATTGTGTCACCATGATCCTCAGCCACTATCACCCCGAGGTCTCTCTCCCGGTTCTAGCAGCTGGACTCCATGACTGCAGGGTGCCAGAGGGAGTCCAGGGGTGTGGCTCATCGGATTGCTGCTGAAGTAACTGAGCTAAGTGAGTTTGTGGGAGGAGGAGGGGAAAGGGGGAAATTATGAAGCAGAGGAATTGTGAATAAAGGTTCGCAATACTGTAGCCCAAGAGCAGCCAGTTCTGATTGAGCTAGAAGCTCATAGAAGCAAATTACCAGGCCAAAAACATAGTAACATGGTATATGATGGCAGATAAAGACCGGCATGGTCCATCTAGTCTGCCTAGCAAGGTGGTAAGAGTAGGTGCACCTGCCGCTCCGTGCCTTTGTTTAAGGGTGTAGCCACCGCTCCGTGCAGGTCACCTCTACTTGTTGAGATATCAGACAGTTAAGTTTATTTTGATTTTATCCTGTTTCTATAAAGGGATCCACTGTGATCCCTTGCAGTTTTGTTATGCCCTCTAGTTTTACAGCTTCCCCATCTTTGAAAAAGGCTTGTTTGTTCATTAATACTCCATAAGTATTTAAAGGTTTGTATCATATCTGCCCTGTCCCTCCTGTCCTCTAGAATACACATAATTTAGGTTTTGGAGTCTCTTTTCATACCTTGTCTGGTTCAGGCTCCAAATCATTTTGGTCACCTTCCTTTGAACCATTTCCACTCTTTTTATATCCTTTGTGAGGTATGGTCACCAAAACTGAATACAATATTCCAAGTGAGGCCTCACCTTAGTACCTCTTCCTTTATGCTGGTAATTCCTCAACCAGCACCCTTCTGGCTTTGGCCAATGCCTTGTCGCATTGTTTTGCACCTTGAGATCGTCAGAAACAAGCACTCCGAGGTCCCTCTCTCGGTCTGTGCATACCAACCTCTCGCTCCCTATCACAAACAATTCCCTTGGATTTCTGCTTCCCAAGGGCATGACACTGCATTTCTTCACATAAAATCTTAACTGCCAAGCATTAGACCATTCTTCCAGCTTTTACAGATTTTTCCTCGTTATCCACGCCTTCATAATTAAAATAAGACTCTAGCCTCTGGATACCATACAATATGACCAAAACAACACATTCATAGTATACACCCTGTATTAAATAACCTCTTCATGACTCAGACGTTATTTTAGAAATTCAGTTCATCAGACGTGGCAGTGGTGTAAATTCTGCCCAAACAGCCCCTGCAGTGCAGGGAGGCCCCCAAGGAAAAAAGGGGACCCCTTGCAGTCTCTCCCAGATCTTTTGAAGTGGATTCTTCTTGCTTTGGGGTCTGTTTCAAAATCTGTTGCTTGGGGGTCCTTCATTTGAACTTCTGCCACTTGCACATGGCAATGTGAAGAATCAATGTTCAATTCCTGGGTCAGATCTTCTGGTCCTTGGACCACAATTAACACAGAGGTACCTTTCACAGCTCCTGGGGAGGGAAGAATTCTCAGCCACTGCTCAACAGTGACACCTACTGGCCCTTCTAGGATACTGAAGGACCTGAGATCTGCAGCCCAAGGCCAAGAACTGCCGCCATATTGATTGAGCTAGTTTGAAGAGGGGAAAAAAAACATAAGCTAATTGCAAAATGAAGGCTCATGGCCAGTGGTATAAATACTGCCCAAGAGGTCAGTTAAGAAAGAGGCCCAGGAACCCCTGCAGTGTAGGGAAGGAGGCAGAACACAGTCACACTCACACTATACTCACCTTTAACAGTGTTGCCAAGTGATTCCTTCAGCAGCTGGAAAAATGGTTAAGATTATTATCTACTGCCAGGCCAAGTCTCACAATAAGAACCATGTGAGGCTCCTTCAGCAGTGGGAGATGATGCACTTTTAATGCTTCTCTGGCAACCAGGAGAATTCTGCTAATTCAATTGAATAAGGATGTCAGGAGGCCATGCGTCAATGCTGATAAAGCTATGTACAGAGTTTTCCTCACTCACCTTTTGCCATGGTTGAGGCTTTGCTAGAGAGGGGAGTCCATCCCCAGCTGTGTGTGTGTGTGGGTGGAGGGGGCAAATTTGAACTTAGGTCAATGCTCATGGCACAGAAACCTAGTAGACGCCATTCCCAATTGGAAGTCCAATGGAGCAGGATGAAACTGTCAGGCCAAAATACACAATACTATCAATTAATATAATGAATCCTGTTAAGCAGCACCCCAGCAATTTCTTAAGCCTGTGGGGGCAGCCATGTTGATAAAGAGTGGCCCACTACATCACCATGACAAGTTGCCGCTGATCCATGATGACTAGAATTAGTCAAAGCCATTCCTACTGCACCTTACCCAACGAAATGATTTCTTTGAAAGCTGCCCACACCACGTGTAATTCTACCCACATTGCTACCAGGTGTTCCTAAGGACGTGGTTAAGCTGGGAAGGAATAATACACACGCACTCACAGATGCTATTTCCAAAGGATGGTGATATTCACAGAAATAGCAGGCTCAGATGTCTCGGTTTATCCTGGTGCAATAATCACACGACACCAAAACTATTTACTTAATTCTGCCCAGCTGGGGGGTGATTTTACAAAGCTTTTTTTGTATGTATAAATGGCACACTTGTGTGATTATGTGCCAGTAGGTATGGGCTGAGATCACCAGTGCACACATTGATTATAAAATACCATAATTTACATGTATATCTGCATACTTTACGCTGGTTCATTAACAGAGCAGCTGTGTCTGTACCTGCTTTTAAGGCACAATCCCAGCCACTTACACTAGTATTTTATAAAGACAAATAGGTGCCTGTGTGTCTTTTTTTCACCGTTTGAGTTTATGAAGGCCTGGGAGAGGGACTTAGGTACACAGCATGTATGTACAAGAGTGGCAGGGTCCTCCCTCTCAGTAAGCATTAAGGAGAATGTCTATAAGGTGCTTCTATGATGGTACAAGTCACCCGAGAGGCTACACAAGATGCTCCTCTCTGCCTCTGATGAATGTTGGAGGGGTTGTGGCAAGCAGGGTCCTTTGTCTCATATCTGGTGGGCATGTGCAGCGACTACGCTTCTGCCCCATTCTCCCTTTCCTCTCTTCTCTCTCCCTACACCGCTCCTCAGGAACTCCGCTCTGGCTTGCTTCTACCTCTCATTGCCCTTTTCTTCCACTGTCATCTCCAGATTTTGGTCCTTTCACCTTGTTGCTCCTTATGCCTGGAACAAATTTCCTGAGACTGCATGTCAGGCTTCATCTCTGACTCTTTTCAAGTCCATGTTAAAGGCTCACCTCTTTAAAGCTGCTTTTGGATCCTGACCCCCTTTTCCCCTTATTCTTTGGTTTTTTTCTGTCTTAATTAGATCATAAGCTCTCAAGAACAGGGACTGTCTCTATGTTTGTACAGTGCTGCGTACGCCTTGTAGTGCTTTATAAATGATTAGTAATAGTAGTATAGGGTGCTGGGAGCACGTAAGGAGGAAAGTTAGGGAGATATTTGGGACAGATGTGGGACTGAATTGTCCATTATGCTTAGTGGAGAAGTGGCTGGAGATGTTCCCAAATAGGTAGAAGGATCCAATCATGGCATGTGTGATTGCTGCACATTGTGAAGTGGCCAGGTACTGGAAAAAACATATGTGCACCCTCCATGATTCCAGAAGGGCAATATTGATGGAAACTTTGATGGCTATTTTGTGAGAAAAGTGCACTAAATTTGAAGAAAAATGGAAGTCAGCTGTGGACTTTCTTGAGAAAAATTGAGCCTTCCAGTCCTGAGGTGAAGGGGGGACAGGGAAGGGATGGGAGAAGGGGGAAATTTACTACACAGTTGTAAACTTTGTATTCTATTGCTAATAGTGTTTAAGGCAATACATTTGTTAAAAATATTAAAATAAAACAAAAAAAGCTCATCTTAAAATCACTGTTCCCTCTAAGCTGTGCGCTTGTGCGCGCGCACACACCTCGCCAAGTGAGCGCACATACTTTACAACAGAGCACACAAAAATTACGGTTCTGATTCTGATAGAAAAC
The DNA here is from genome assembly GCA_033557465.1 of Ichthyophis bannanicus. Taxonomy (NCBI): domain Eukaryota; kingdom Metazoa; phylum Chordata; class Amphibia; order Gymnophiona; family Ichthyophiidae; genus Ichthyophis; species Ichthyophis bannanicus. Next base: position 250,376,974 of record CM066042.1, on the reverse strand, counting down.
AACACAGACGTTCTTAAAATTGAAAAATTGTTGTGTATTTATGGTTTTCACAAGTTTTACAATATTTTCTAGTGCAATCAATGTGGTGTGCATACTGTATTCTGATGTGGTCAAATTTTAAAGTATATAACTCCGAGTGTCATTATGTGGCGCACAAAAATTTAACCTTCCTTCAAAAGCTGCACAGCTGATATTTTATGCGCACACAGCCTAGAGAAAATTAGAGGGAACACTGCTTAAAATAGTATCTGCTTACTCTGTTATCTCAGGCACCTTGCTATAAAATTACCCTCTTGATGTGCACGCCATGCGCAAAATGACATCACATTACATGAATCAATCAGATTTCATGCCAGCTGGGGTAACTCATGCTAGTGCTCCAGACATGGCTTTTCCTTTAGATTGATTTGGCTCTTTTCAATGATAGCTCAAGATGAGCCGCAGTCAGGTACAGTTGGCATCATCCCTGTCCTAGTGGGCTCACGATGTTTCCACCTAAGGCAATGCAGGATTAAGTGACTTGCACAAGGCCCCAGGAAGCATGAGGGGGGAGATGCAGGATTTGAACCCTGGCTCTCAGTCTGATGCTCTAGGAACTACTAGGCTACTCCTCCACGTGCTTTTACATCACGTCTCATTCAGTACTGCTTATGAGCAAGTGCCGGCAGGACAGAAGAGGTTGTGCGGCACTCTTTTGGCAAATCTGGGCCGGACCCATCCTGTTCATAGCTTTTCTGATTTTTAGCAATGTTTTGTGCAATAGATAATTTCCTGAAACCTCCTATTTGTCTCAACTAGAATGTAAGGTCCATAGAGCAGGTACTGTTTCCTAGACAGTGCTGTGGGAGTCTGGTAGCACTATAGAAATTCATAGTAGCAAATTCACTCATCTCACTGCTGTATGATTCTAATGCATGAGGTATCTCTTATGATTTACAACACAATTCATCTAGTCTATTGCTTTAATTGATAACCACAGACAGATATATTCTTGTACCTCAACTGCTGTGAGATTACAGAGGGGGAGAGTGTCTGACTGCAGGCTCACAGCACCAAATCAGGTTAGCGTGTTAAAAATAAGCAGGCATTGAAATGCTGGAGTGGGGATTCCAAAACATGGGCAATCCAGATCCTCTTCTCCATATCCTAGCAACAAGCTTCTTTCCCAAAGTGTTGCCCAGCAACTTACAAATGTTCTTTATTCTCCTTGAGAAAGCCTCTGAAACAAAGGAGGCGGCGCTTCAGGTGCCTCAGCCAATCAGAGGGGCTTCCATTCTTCCCTTGTATGCTAAACACCAGGGATTCCAGTCCTCAGGATATCCCCAGTGAATGTACATGAAGCCTGCTTTGTACAGGGCAGAGATCAAGAATTTGCAAATAGATCCTATGCATATTCATTAGGGCTCACCTGAATACCTGACTGTGAAATTGGTAGGCCAGGTTTGTGCACACCTGCCAAATACTCATTTATGAGTGTCTTGCAGTTAAAGGTATAAAGAAATCTCAATTTTATATATTTTTACTCTTTTGAATGACATTTTTAACACACCAACTCGGGGGGAGGGAGGGGGGGGGTGGTCTATGTTTCTAGCTGAGTCAATTTTGCACATACCATGGCACTAATAAACCTCACTCCTAAGCCAAGGATCTCTGCAGCTCAAATTTACTGCTAATACTCACAGCATGCTAAAGAGAGCTTCCTTCTGGAGTTCATTAGATGTAATATGTACAGGCACCTTATCAAGGTGTAATTGGAAATTGCAATTAATTACGCCTCTGGTTCCAGATACAATGGGAACTATTTCTGCCACATCTTTTTTTAACCTCTGCCTGCATTTCTTGGTCCTTGAGAAGCTTCTCTCTCTCTCTCCACACAATCATTGCTTAGAACAGACACCTTTTTAATTGGAAAGGGAAAGGGGAAGGCAAAGGGCCATGCTCACTCCTTTTCTCAGAAGTTCAAGGTGCATTATAATTCCAGTACAGAAGGTATGTTCCTGTCCCCAGAGGGCTTACAATCCAAGCTTGCACCTGAGGCAATGGAGGGCTAAGTGACTTGCCCGATGCCACAAGCAGCAGCTGTGGGATTTGAACCCTGGCTTTAGGCTGCTACTCTTCCACTCCAACATCCTTCTTGAGTTTGTCTCTTTTACCACGATGTCTGGTTTTCCTACATCAAACTTTCTATAGATTGGAATAGCAATGTCACAGGCAAGCTCTACTTGTGTGTGTGTGTGTGTGTGTGTGTGTTCTGGATATAGTGCTGCTATTTAGTAACCTAAAAAGTAATGGCAGCATGGGCAACCCTAGCACTAAGCATCCACCTAGGGTGGCAGAGATAGTGAGGCAGTCACATAGCAAGACAGGGCTTGCTCCCTCTCCTCCACCACCCTCCTATCTCTGTCTAAGCCATCCTGAAGCACTGTAAGTCATGGGGCCATGGAGGGCAGACACACACTCAAGCTCTGATGGGTCCTGCCTTCTCTGGCACAAACCTAGAGCCCCATGCCTTGCAAGCTACTTTAAAATGCATCCAAGTGGTCAAAGCAGAGGTAGGGTGGCGATGGCAGTAGCTGCAGGTGGAATGTATGAGGGGTTGCTAGACACAGGGAAGAGAGGGAAGATGCTGAACTAAGGGGGGGGGGGAGGGAAGTAGAGTGGAGGTGTTTGCCACCTTGGGGAGGGGGGCAGGGATAGGAAGAAAGATGCTGGCTAGCTGATGGGGGAATAAGAAAGGGGAGATAAAATGCTGGTCACAGGGGGGGGGGGGGTAAGGAAGAGGAGATAGTGACCATCTTTAGGGAAGTAGGGAGAGGAAGAGAAAATGCTAGGCTGGCTAGGAGGGGGAAGGAAAATGCTGGGTAGCTGGAGGGAGGGGGATGAAGAAATATTGGCCATCTTAGGGAAGTGTAGGGAGGGAACAGGGAGAGTCTGGACATAAGAGGCTAAGGAAGAGAAGGGGAGATGGTGAACACTGGGGGGTGGGGAGGGGGACAGCACACATTCCAAGGGTATCAGATGTCCTTGGGCCAGCCTTGACTAGTAGCCTCTGGGCCTTTACAACACCATAAGAACAGAAACAGAAATGGATTAACAACTTTCATTACACATCAAACTATACAAATCACTTCTTCCAATCAATCAGTGCTCCACTCATTAGACGTTAAGCATGACTTACAGGCTTTTTTCCCAATCCCTCTGCATGCCTGCGCTCAGCCGTTAGTGTTGGCATTGCCTCTGTATGTATAGCTCTGTTCCTTTTGCAGCCGGCATTCCTGCATGTTTTGTATGTATGTGGACATGTTTGTGTGTCTATGCATGCTTGCATCAGCATATCTGTACATGCGTGAGCGTATTAGTGTGTTTGTGTGTATTTATATCTGTATTGGTTCTCAGTGTGACTGGGAGAGAAGAATGGAGAACTGTTTGACAAGTGCAATTCTGTATTTGCTGTTATTGTAAATCAGTGTTAGTAAGCTGTGGCTGATGGCACTGCTTTTCCTGTAGAAAGATATTGGGGCATTTTATTCCATTTCACACCACACACAGAAACAACTTATACAGTGCAGGAACTTCTCCCAGCTCACCTCTTCCCTTTGTGTGACTAACATTTTTCCAAACAGCCATCCATCAACAGAGTGTGACATGCAAAACTTGTCAATGCTTCAGCAAAGAAAAGGGGGACAACCAGTATATCATCTGCCAGTGAAAGGACAGCAGAACACCTGTAATTCTCGGTATGGCCACAAGCCTCCCTCTGAAAGGCACCATAGTGAGGGCAAAGCAAAATACAAGAAGAAAAAAAAGAGCCTGAGATTCAGTGACATTTGCCTCTGCCTTTGTTGCCACCACTTTATAACAGCAGCAAGATAACTGGGTGGCAGGAGCCCCACCCTCAAAGAGATTATCCCCTCTCCCTCCCATTATACCTCATGGAAAATCAACCCAAGCTCACTTAGTACTGCATTAAATGTGTAAGGCAAGCTGACCTCTAGACTCCAAATATATGAGAACGCTCAGAAAACTCATTCTTTCCTTGGTACTTAAGTGCATTAAATTTGGTAATTCCTGGAACATTCACATTAAGTAATGGGGAGAGACAGAAAGTAGTTATGTGCCATAATCTATATGGCTGTTAAGTCCAGAAGTGGTCCCTGCTGGCAGAAAAGCAGCACAGATTGGTTCAATTTTGGAGGTGGTCTCCCCTCTAGTTCTTGGCTGGTGAGGGAAATTTGATTGAGTAGCAAGCTACTGTAGATCATGAGACCAAAGGTGGGGGAAGAAGGTGCGCCTGTTTTTTAGTGCCATCTCCTGGTTACCCAGCAGTCCCTGGCTTTTCTTGGCAAGGTATGACTGGAAGTAGATTGACAGGCCTTTTCTTCCAAGGCAATGGAGGGTTAAATGACTTGCCAAAGGCCACAAGGCATGCCAGTGGGAATCAAACCCTGGTCATCTTGGGTATGATAGAGGTTGTTGCTCTAACCACTAGGCTGCTACTCCACACTCCAATAAATCCTTAAATTATAAAGTAATGATACTAGAGCTTGGCACATCCCTATTATGATTTTGGCCATTTAGTGAAGCTAATCATAATTTTGTATATGCTTTTGACCATGCTATCAGAATGTACTAGCAGTACCACAGGTCTGTGGTCCATCAGGCACACAGCATAGGTTTCAGGGGGGGAGGGGGAGCAAAAGACTGTGGGCTGATGTTTGTGTGCATTACTCAGTTGTACAGGAGTTTGTACTCTTCACTGTGTTCATCCTAGGCCATGTATTATGAGTAATTCCCATTCTTTTTTGGAATAACCAACCACTGTTTTTTAGCAGTTCCCTCCGCCTGCACGGCATGTTCTTCAAGCAAAGCTAAAAATAGGTCTTTCTTTTCACTTGCAATCTATTGGCGGCTTTCTCTTTCAATCTTCCACTTCCCACTCTTTTCGTGTTTTTTTTTCTTTTCCTGACAAGTCTATTTCAGGCTCAAAATAATGTACTGTCGTCTTACAGCCACCTGTCATCACAGGTCCCAGAGCCCATGTGCCTCATTCTACAGGCCCCTTGTCATTTACACTGCAACTGCTGAAGCAGAGGATGATTAACGTGCCAATAAAGAATTAGAGGGGCCATGGCATGAATTTGCCAAACACACACATGAAAGAAATAACACAACCTGGAAAGGAAAGGAACACAGAAAGTGAGCCTAGGTAAAGCACCTGCCCCGGCATTTGCCTCCAGAAGCTGGCTTCATTCTCCATCCTGTCTTCCTGCAGTTCTCTTGCTGAAATACTGTTATTGAGGCCTCAGAGCACAAGTCCTCTTGATGATCCAATGTGCTCACCACTTCAAAAGCTGCACTGTTCTAGAGTAGCCTGATGCCTTAGGAGCAGTGCTGTGCATTACAGGAGACATGGACTTGAGTCCAGTTCTACCTGAGCAGATCTGGACTGGGGCACTGCCAAGCTACTAATCACAGACTGGGAAGAAAGTCAGTTTCTGTGAGCATATAATATGTATTAATGCCTAGAGTATGGAAAATAAAGTCCTGGATCTAGAGGAAATCATGGAAGAGGTAGACACAGATAAAGTAGCTTTTATAGAGTCATGGTACACCAAAAAACATGATTGGGCTATAATCTACTCAAGAAGCAGCTTAGGAAGGAAAGTGAGGAGGAGTGGACATCTCTGCAGCATTTGATACAGTCTCCCACTCAATACCACTTAATTGATTAAGGAGATTGGATTATGTAACAATACATTAAATTGGTTTACATCATATCTAACCAACCGAACACTGCAAATCAAAGATGACCACCGAAATTCCTCACAGTTCAACAAACAAGGAATTCCACAAGGATCAGCACTTTCATCTATATTATTTAACATCTATATACAACCAATTTGTGATATTATCAAAAGACATATGTTACAATACCATATTTATGCGGACGACATCATGCTGTACGCTTCAACAGACATGCTCGCGCCTAACTTTAATTCTATGCTCCACTGCCTCATAGACCTCAACAACTGGCTCACGGATAACAATCTGAAAATCAACCTAGTTAAAACTGATGCAATGATTATATCCAGAAATCAAAACTTTAATCCACCTCAAACCCTCAACATCCTGAATCATTCTATACCAATAAAAGATGAGGTGAAGTACTTAGGCATCACACTCGATAGAAATTTAAATGTTCATACTCATATAAACAATACTGTTGCAAAAGCATACCAAAGATTAAAGCTCATTAGAAGGCTAAAGCCAATACTCAGTCAGGATCATTTCAGAACAGTATGCCAGGCAATTATTATACCAATATTGGATTATGCAAATTCGCTTTATCAAGGACTACCCAAACAGACCACTCATCCACTCCAGCTAGTCCAGAACACGGCGGCTCGCATTATAACTGGTACAGCAAAAAATGAACACATTACACCTATACTGCTAAAAATGCACTGGCTAACAATAGTTGAGAAAGCAAAATTTAAAACAATTACAATCATTTTCAAGATCTTGAATCAATGCACAGCAGATGTTCTCTACAACCTGTTATCCAAAGACGTGAATGACAGACCCAGACGAACTAGCAGTGCTAATAAATTACGAACGCCTGCTGGATTCCATAAAACAAAACAAACCCACCAATTTCATTATCTGCACCAATACTCTGGAACTCTCTTCCGGACAAATTACGGACCATAAAAGATTTAAAAGATTTCCGTAAATCCCTTAGGACCATCTTATTTATGGAATTTTATAACCAAGCAACTTATGAACTCCTTTAAATATGCATGAATGTATAGATAGCACAAACAGGCATTAATGTAATACTTTCCCTTTGTAAGTTATGTCATCCCTTAGTCAATGTAAACCCATTTTATGTAACCACCACTTTGATTGAAGGAAAAAGTGGTATACAAATCTGGATAAATAATCTAAAAAGTATATTAAAGCAACAGTATTTCTGTTAGAAGGTAAGGAGTCGTCATTGTGGGTTAATACAAAAAGAGGGAATGGAACATGTGTTTATATTGGCATGACAAATGGATAGAGATTTAATAGACATTCACAGCATTGCTATAAAAAAGAAAGTGCTTTTGCTAAGTGATTTCAATCTCCTAAATGTTGGATGGGATACACCAGCTGTTGTTTTATGCAGAAGTAGGCAGGTCTTAGATTCTCTACTGGGAGAACTGTTCCAGCAACTGATAACAGCACACACATAAGAGGGGGCAATATTGGACCTGGTGCTTACAAATGGGGAGAGTATTTCTAATGTCATAGTATGTGATCATCTGGGATCCAATGATCACTGGATGGTATGGTTCAGGATAAGAGCATTAGATGGTGATGATTGATACAAAGCAAGGGTCCTAAACTTCTGCAAAACTAGTAATCTAGAAGAGCAGTAGGAAAAATTAAAAGGAGAATAATAAATCATTTTTTAGGAAAATTAAATAATGATTTCAAAAGAAGTAGCTGGAAAGATAAGGACAAAAAAATTAGCATTTGTAAACTATAGAAGATCTCTGAAAGAGAAAGACAGGCAGCAATATCTGGGAAAGTTAGAAGAAGTTGAGAAAGCAATCAGGAAGGCAAAGATGCAAATGAAATTTAAAATGTTAATACAGTAAAAAGAGGGGATAACTTTTCTTAGACATGAGTGACAGAATGAACTACAAAAGTGGCACTGTGAGATTTAAAGGTATGTGAGTAAGCCTACCTTGCCTGCTTCCAATGTAATTGGCAGTAGAGACTAGGTAGGATCCAGCCAATGGGGGAAGGCGGGGGGGGGGGGGGGCGGAGCACTGGAATGCTGCTGTTGCTGGAGGATCTGAGTAAGCTCCTTCCCTCTGCCTGCGGCTGGGCAACTTTGTATAGGGCAATAAAAGTAGAAAATTATGGAAAACACCTTGTAGAATGCACAACTCTTCCTCTCTCCCACCCCCCACAGCCAGGAATAACAATCTCTATTTTTAATATGAGAAATCGATGCAAGTAGACGCTATAAACTTTTCTTATATAGTTTATTATACTTAATATACTGCCTTTAGTAGCACAGCAAAACAGCATACCATTGAAAATAATAAAAAGGAAAAAAACTACAATAAAAAACAAAACAGTAAGTATATAGCAATTATTACCCAGAGAATCCTTCAATCATGATTCCTAATTTGACCACTAGGTGTCACAACTAAGCACTATCAGACTTTCTGCAGGGGCCTGTGAATGCAACAGTCCCAGCACATGGCTAATTGTCCCAAATAACAAAAACCTGGCCTGAGAATCAGATTCAGGACTTCTGCATAGCCAATAAACCAACATGATTATTTTTCAACCAGTCAGCTTTCTTCTGCTCTTTCAGAATTTTAGTGCTATCATAACCTGCCCCAGTTGGGTCCCACAGTGCCAGGGCCCTTTATTTGCAGTTACCAATTTTGATTTCCTCATTCTTAACGTTGCCATACTGAGTTAGACCAAAGACCCATCATGTCCAGTATCCCATTTCCAACAGTAGCTAATCCACTTAATTTACCTGGCAGCATTGCACAAGGCAGTGATTTTCCCCAGGTCTACCCTTAACATAGTAACATAGTAAATGACGGCAGATAAAGACCAGCATGGTCCATCTAGTCTGCCCAGTACGATGTCAAGAGTAGGTACACCTGCCGCTCTGGGCAGGCCACCCCTCCCCATGTCTTTGTTTAGGGGTGAACCCACCATTCCATATAGGACACCCCTATTTGTTGAGGAATTAGATGGTTCAGTTTATTTTGATATTTTCTTGTTGCTGTAAAGGGATCCACTGTGTCTGTCCCATGCCATTTTGAATTTTGTCACTGTATTTGCCCCCACCACTTCCATCGGCAGCGCATTCCAAGCATCCACCACCCTTTCAGTGAAAAGTATTTCCTGACATTGCCTTTCAATTTACCACCTTGTAGATTCATGTTATGCCCTCTAGTTTTGCAGCTTCTCCGTCTTTGGAAGGGGTTTATTTGTTCCTTATTTAAGTATTTGAAGGTCTGAATCAAATCTCCCCTGTCCCTCCTCTCCTCCAAAGTGTACATGTTTAGGTCTTCAAGTCTCTTTTCATAAGGCTTCTGACGCAGGCTCCAAATCATTTTGGTCACCTTCCTCTGAAAAGTTTCCAGTCTTTCTACATCCTTTGCAAGATATGGTCTCCAAAACGAACACAGTATTCCAAGTGAGGCCTCACCAGTGGACTTGTACAGTGACATAAGTACCTCTTCCTTTCTACTGGTAATTCCTCTTCGTATGCAGCCCAACATCCTCCTGGCTTTTGCCACCGCCTTGTCGCACTGTTTTGCCACCTTGAGATCTTCAGAAATAATCACTCCAAGGTCTTTCTCCTGATCCACGCATACCAATCTCTCGCCCCCTATTGCATACATTTCCCTTGGATTTCTGCTACCCAAGTGCATGACTCTGCACTTCTTTGCATTAAATCTTAATTGCCAAGCATTAGACCATTCTTCCAGCTTTTGTAGATCATTCCTCATGTTAACTACTCCCTCGGGGGATTCCACTCTGTTGCAAATTTTCATGTCATCTGCCAAAAGAGAGACTTTTCCATGCAGTCCTTCAGCAATATCACTCACAAATTGAACAGTGCCGAGACCAGGACCGAAACCTGAGGCACCCCACTAATCACCTTCCTTTCATCTGAGTGATCTCCTTTTACCATCATCTTCTATTGTCTGTCAGTCAACCAATTTCTGACCCAATTAACCATCTTGGGATCTATCCCCAAGCTATTGAGTTTATTGATAAGCCTCCTATGAGGAACAGTATCAAAGGCTTTGCTGAAATCCAGGTAGATGACATCCATCGAATGCCCCTGATCTAGTTCCCTGGTCACCCAGTCAAAGAACTCAATCAGATTTGTTTGGCAAGATCACCCTTCGGTAAAACCATGTTGCCTTGGATCTTGCAACCTGTTGGCTTTGAGAAAGTTCACTATTCGCTCTTTCAGGAGCGCCTCCATTACTTTTCCTGACACTGAGGTAAGGCTCATAGGCCTGTAGTTTGACACTCTCTCCCTGTCACCACTTTTGTGTAGAGGTATGACATCAGCCATTCTCCAGTCCTGAGGAACCTCTCCTGTTTCCAAGGATCTGTTGAAAACATCCTTTAACGGCCCTGCAAGAACCTCTCTGAGCTCTTTCAGTATCCTGGGATGTATCTCATCCGGTCCCATGGCCTTGTCCACTTTCAGTTTTGCAAGTTGTTCTAACACTTCATCTTCTGTGAATGGTGTGGTATCTACTTCATTCCTATTTTTATATTTGGGAGTCACAGGTGGTCCTTCTCCAGGACTTTCTTTAGTAAAAACAGAGCAGAAGTATTCATTTAGCAATTTCGCTTTTTCAATGTCACTTTCCACTAGTGCGTTCCCAGCACTTCTGAGTCCTGCAATTCCACCTCTGATCTTCTTCCTTTCCCCAATATACCTGAAGAAAGTTTTGTCGCCACACTTCACATCTTTAGCCATCTTTTCCTCTGCCTTTGATTTTGCTATCCTTATTTCTCTCTTTGTCTCTGAGTTTGATCCTGTATTCATTTCTGTGTTCCTCTGTTTGCAAGCTTTTGAATTTTGCGAAAGCTGCACTTTTTGCCTTTATCTGAGCAGCCACTTCTTTGGAAAACCAAATAGGTTTTCTCCTCCTCTTGCTTTTGTTTACTTTTCTTACATATTTATCCGTTGCCCCTTTTATTGCCACCTTTAGTTTAGCCCATTGCAATTCCACTTCCCTTATCTCCTTCCACCCTGCCAGCTCCTCTTTTAGGTACTTGGCCATTTTATTGAAGTCGGTGTTTTTGAAGTTTAGGACTTTGAGCTTGCTATGATTGGCCTGTACCATGGCTTTTATCTCAAATCACAATGTGTGATGATCGCTGCTGCTCACAGGGGCACTCACGCAGACATTCGACACGCTATCACTGCTAGTGAGCACTAAATCCAGCGATGAGCTTTCCCTGGTTGGTTCCATCACCACTTGTCTAAGTAATGCATCTTGGAGAGCATCCACAATTTTTTGCTTCTTTCCAGATTTGCAGAAGGAATAATCCAATCCACATCAGGTAGATTAAAGTCACCCAATATGATTGCTTCTCCCTTTGTGGCTATTTTGGCAATATCTATAATCAATTCGTTATCTATCTCTTCAATTTGTGTCGGAGGTTTGTATACTATAGCAGTATGGATGACAGTGCCATCTCCTCTTTCCAGCACAATCCACAGCGCTTCTTCTTTTCCCCATGCCCCCTGCATTTCAGTAGCTTTAATATTGCTTTTGACATACAAGGCTCCTCCTCCTCCTCTTCTATTTTCTCTGTCTCTTCTGAATAGATTGTAGCCAGCTATGGCTATATCCTAATCATGCGAGTCATTAAGCCAAGTTTCTGTAATGGCCACAATGTCCACATCAATTTCCACCATTAGGGCTTCCAGGTCCGGAACTTTGTTGGCTAAGCTTCGAGCATTTGTGCTCATTGCTTTCCAGGATTTAACTGGCTTGTGTGTATTTTGCATTGCTTTTGTTCTGCCCACATCTTCCCACTTGTTTTTGATGAGTGGTTTAAAAGTGTGGCTGTTACTGATGTTATTCTGCTTTTGCAGGGGGTGACGTCCAGAGCTTGACCTTCCACATCTGTGTTCACTTTCTGCTCTAAGTACTTCAACAACTTGGTTTGTATTCCTGCTGGCTGAAGAGTCTGGGAGGCACTTGAGTATCTTCTCTCCAATGAACTGTGTTCCCGTTGGTGCCTCTGATGATGGAATCCCCAAGTATTAGTAGTTTGCTGTTTGCTGAGGATTTCTTCATAATTGGTCCTCTAGCAGGAGATTTGGCATTGTCTGTCTCATTTAAGGGCCCTTCAGTTTCTTTGGATTGGGCATCCTCATTAGCCAAGGCAGAGAAGGCATTATGCAGGGATATCTCCTGATGCATAGGATGTCTTTGTGTCACAGGTTGCAATCTACCAGAACCCACTGTGATCCATTTATTCCTGGGGTTTTTGATTCTTTGTTGGAGTGGTGGTGGACTTTGTTCGATTTGTATCTTAGAAGAGGTGCGTTTCATTGCAGCCAATTCGTCCCTCAGTTCCTTGTCCTCATTAGGCAAGGCAGAGGAGGCATAAGACATGCCATACTGGGTCAGACCAAGGTCCATCAAGCCCAGTATCCTGTTTCCAACAGTGGCCAATCTAGGTTATACGTACCTAGCAATATCCCCAAAAGATACAGGTTCCACAATGCTTGTACTGGGTCAAGCATTGATATCCTGGGTCCCTTTTTAATAGTGGTTTATGGACCTTTCCTCCAGGAACTTGTCCAAACCTTTTTTAAACCCAGCTATACTAACAGCCCTTACTACATCCTCCGGTAACAGATTCCAGAGTTTGATTACACGTTGAGTGAAAAAATATTTTCTCTTATTTGTCTTAAATAGTTTACCCTGTAGCTTCATTACATGTCCCCTAGTCTTTCTATACTCTGATAGCGTAAACAATTGATCCACGTTTATCCGTTCCACGCCATTCATTAATTTATAGACCTCTATCATATCTCCCCTCAGCCGTCTCTTCTCCAGGCTAAAGAGCCCTAACCTTCTTAGCCTCTCTTCATAGGAGTAGCCTTCCATCCCCTTCACCAATTTGGTGGCTCTTCTCTGTACTTTTTCTAATAACGCTATGTCCTTTTTAAGATACGGTGACCAGAATTGCACAAAATATTCAAGGTGCGGTCGTACCATGGAGCGATACAGAGGCATTATAATATCCTTTGTTTTGTTCTCCATTCCTTTCCTTATGATACCTAGCATTCTATTTGCTTTCTTGGCCGCCGCTGCACACTGGGCGGAGGGTTTTAACATGTTATCCACAATGACTCCTAAATCTTTTTCCTGGGTGGTGGTTTCTAATGTGGAGCCATGCATCGTGTAACTATAGTGTGGGTTGTTCTTTCCTAGGTGCATAACTTTGCACTTGTCCACATTAAATTTCATCTGCCATTTGGATGCCCAGTCTTCCAATTTATCCAGATCCTCCTGCAGTTTTGCACAATCCTCTTGGGTTTTAACAACTTTAAACAGTTTTGTGTCATCTGCAAATTTGATAACCTCACTAGTTATTCCCTTTTCCAGGTCATTTATGAATATGTCAAAAAGCAGCGGACCCAGTACAAATCCCTGGGGTACTCCACTATTCACCTTTTTCCATTGGGAATATTGGCCATTTAGCCCTACCCTCTGCTTTCTATCTTTTAACCAGTTCCCGATCCACAATAGTACACTGCCTCCTATCCCATGACTTTTTAGCTTCGCCAAAAGTCTCTGATGGGGGACTTTGTCAAAAGCTTTCTGAAAGTCCAGATACACTATATCAACCGACTCACCTTTGTCTACCTGTTTATGCACACCTTCAAAAAAACATATCAGATTAGTAAGACAAGATCTTCCTTGTCTAAAGCCATGTTGGCTGTCTCCCATTAGGCCATGACTATCTACATGCTGTGTAATTTTGTTCTTTATGATGGTTTCTACCATTTTCCTTGGTACTGACGTCAGGCTCACCGGTCTGTAATTTCCTGGGTCACCCCTGGAACCCTTTTTAAAAATTGGTGTTACGTTGGCGACCCTCCAATCTTCAGGTATTACAGATGATTTTAATGAAAGTTCACAGATTACCAATAGCAGGTCTGCAATCTCATATTTCAGTTCTTTCAACACTCTGGGATGTATACCATCCGGTCCAGGTGATTTGCTACTATTCAGTTTATCAAATAGTTGTAATATATCTTCCCGGTGTAGCGATATTTCTCTCAAGTCCTCTGCAGTATCACCTTTAAATACCACTTCAGTCTTGGGTAACATCCCTACATCTTCCTCAGTAAAGACCGAAGCAAAGAATTCATTCAGTCTCTCTGCTATAGCCTTGTTTCCTCTTACTGCCCCTTTTACCCCTCTATCATCTAATGGCCCAATTGACTCTCACACAGGCCTTTTGCTACGAATGTACTTGAAAAAGTCTTTATTTCGTGTTTTTGCTTCCGTAGCAAGTTTCTTCTCAAATTCCCGCTTTGCCTGCCTTATCAATGCTTTGCATTTAACTTGCCAGTGCTTGTGCTGTTTCCAGTTTTCATCATTTGGCTCTTTTTTCCATTTCCTGAAGGTTGCTTTTTTGGCAGCAACAGCCTCTCTGACCTCACCTTTAAACCATGCTGGCAGTTTTTTGGACTTTCTTCCACTTTTCTTAATGCGTGGAATACAGCTGGTCTGGGCTTCGAGGATAGTATTTTTAAATAACACCCAAGCTTGCTGTAAGTCTTTAACCTTTGGAACCGCTCCTTTTAGTTTTTTCCTAACTATATTCCTCATTCTATCATAGTCTCCCTTTTGAAAGTTAAAAGGTAGTACTGTGGATGCCTTTACTATCTGTCCTCCACTAATTAAATCAAACATGATCATACTATGATCACTATTGCCAAGTGGTCCCAACACCCTTATTTCTTGCACCAGATCTGGCGTTCCACTAAGGACTAGGTCCAGTATGGCTTCCCCTCTGGTCGGTTCATGAACCAGCTGCTCCAAGAAGCAGTCATTTATTCCATCTAGAAACTTTATCTCTTTAGCTTGTCCTGCTGTGACACTGACCCAGTCGATACCGGGGTAATTGAAATCACCCATTATTACTACTCTGCTGTGACTTTTGTTAGCTTCCTTGATTTCTTTGAGCATTTCATCATCCATTTGTTCATTCTGGCCAGGCGGTCGATAGTATACTCCCACTGCCATCACCTTCCCCTTCATAAATGGAATTTCAATCCATAGAGATTCTACAGCAAATTTTGTTCCCTGCAAAACTTTAATCCTTTCTGACTCAATGCCCTCTCTAACATAGAGCGCAACCCCTCCACCAATTTGATCAGCTCTATCATTACGATATAGTTTGTATCCAGGTATCACAGTGTCCCACTGGTTATCCTCCTTCCACCATGTCTCTGAGAGTGCAATAATATGCATTATGCAGGGATATCTCCTGATGCATAGGATGTCTGTATGTTACAGGTCACAATCTACCAGAACCCACTGTGATCCATTTGTCCCTGGGGTGTTTGATTCTTTGTGGGAGCAGTGGTGGACGTTGTTCAGTTTGTATCCTAGAAGAGGTGCGCTTCATTGCAGCCAGTTCCTCCCTCAGTAGGGTCACTTCTTTATGCTTGGCAACTAGGTCTTCCCTTAGTAGAGTCAGTTCTTTATGCATGGCAGCTGACCTGAAGCACAGACGACAAGCTCTTAGGTTCCAAATGATTAGTCTTGGAATGAATGTACCGCAGTTATTGCATTGAATACACGACATGCTGAATAAGCAGTCCTAGAAGAAAAAGAAAGGAAGACGAGGTGGGCCTTAACCCAAGTTAAAAGGATAGATGGCAACCACTATATAGGCCACGTAGGCCCTGGGGTAGGTGGGGTGAGGGGTAGGGTGGGCGGGAACCTAAGTGTCTCTGGCCAGTAGGCTGTTCCTGAACTGGGGCACCCACAGATGTCTGCTCCAAGGCTACACAGGAAAGCAGTCAGTCAGTCAGAATATCCCCAAGCTTAATGTATAACCACAGTTAAACCTTATATTAGCAATATCCCCAAAAAACAAACCGTTAAACTCTATATTGGTAGCTAGAAACCAGCAGAGATAAGAAAGAAAATTATAGTCTTAGCTTTTGGCTTTGTGAGCACTCCACAGCTCATGAAGACTGCCTTAGACCGGTATGTGTGTCCAGGTGTAATATGGTCTAAAATCAGCCCAGCCCCTCCCCTCCCTGAGAGCAAGCTATTCTCCAAGCAGTGCAACAGATTTAATTCTGTTATCTGGATACTCAGGTCCCAGTAGTCTGAATATCCCCAAACCTAATGTAAACCACAGTTAAACCTTATATTAGCGATATCCCCAAAAAACAAACAAACTCTATATTGATAGCTAGAAACCAGCAGATAAAGACAATTCTAGTCTTAGCTTTTGGCTTTGTGAGCACTCCACTGCTCATGCAGGCTGCCTTTTCCCCTTAATAAGTCTATTGACTTTTTCTCCCAGACCTTGCCCTAACCTTTTTTTTTAAGCCCAGCTATGCCAACTACTTTTAATCATATCCTCCAGCAATGAGTTTATTTATTTATTTAGACAGTTTTGTATACCGCCTTATCCTTCAATCAAAGCGATCACAACACAAGTGGGGGATACATTTAACACGCGGGGATATGACACACACACACTAATACTTACAGGGAACATGGGCAATGGAGGGTTAAGTGGCTTGCTCAAGACCACAAGGAGCACCTGTGGGACTAGAAACCCCAGTCCTTCCGGTCCAAGGTTGCTGTCCTCTAGTGGGATTTGAACCCCCTACCTTCCGGCCTGAAGTACCTTGCCCCAACCACTAGGCTACTCCTCCCTAGTTCAGAAAACAAACTAAGCATTGAGTGAAAAAATGTTCTCCTATTTGTTTAAATGTACTTCTTTGCATCTTCATGGCATGTCTCCTAGTTCTATATTTTTTTGAAAGAGTAAACAATCAATTTGCTTTTACTATTTCACTCCATTCAGAGTTTTATAGCCCTCTAGCATATCTCCTTGTGCCTCTGGCCGCGGTGGTGGTGTTGGGTTTCTGCTTTCTCCTTCCTGCCAAAATCAACCTCTCCTTTTACCTCAGTGTCACTCCTTTCCTCCTTTGAAGTCCATTCCATCAATCTTTTTCATCCCTTACCTCTCCAGATAGCTGCTATTCATAGACCCACTGACAAATTCAACTCTACTTTTCTCTCTGACTTTGACTCATAGTTTTCCCTATTTCTGGATTCTTCTTCCCCCTCCCTTATTCTTAGTGACTTTAATACTTATTCTTGTTGATAACCCTTCTGACCCCTATGCTTCTGAACTCCTTTCCCTTATCTCCTCATTCAACCTCCAGCTTTGCTCTTCTGCCCCCACTCATCAGCATGGCCACTACCTTGATCTTGCTTTCTTCTCTATCACAAGGGACTGCCACAGCCTTGATCTTATTTTCTTTACTACCAAAAGGGACTGCTATTGCTGGAAAGAAATCTGCACTTGTAAATATTTCTTTTCTTTTGGGAAATTCTCTAAAACTTGGGGAAAAGGGAATTCTTTGGGTTAAAGCTGATAAATCTGCATATTAGAATCCAGTGTATTTGCTAACTCAGTTAGGGCTCAGTAACCCCAGAGAGCTTTTAACTTAAATTTAAACTTCAATTGGTAGACCCAGAGAGCTTTTAGCTTAAATTTAAACCTCAGGCGATAGTCACAGAGAGCTTTTAATTTAAATTTAAACCTCAGTCAATAGCCCCAGAGAGCTTTTAGCTTAAATTTAAACCTCAGGCGGTAGTCACAGAGCACTTTTAATTTAAATTTAAACCTCAGTCAATAGCCCCAGAGAGCTTTTAGCTTAAATTTAAACCTCAGTGGTCCCAGAGAGCCTTTAGCTTAAATTAAAAACCTCAGTCAGTAGCCCCAGAGAACTTTCAATTTAAATCAAATAGAAGTATAGCTTAGCATAGAAGGAAGAATAGGGTAAGTATTTCTTGAGTAGAAATAAATTGTTTCTAGAAACCTTTACAAATAGACCTTCCAATAAGGGGGTTAAAAGACCTGTGGAGTTATTTTAAATAGGTGCTAAAACCATGTGACAGGTCAAAGAGGTAATTTGAAAGGCTCCCTCTATCATACCAAGGGCTGTGTGAATCTTCCAGGAAGTTAAGAGATTACCTTAGCAGCACAAGTCAGGGCACTGTGTAGCAAGCCATCTTTTACTAGATGTTTTTTCCCCTCCTACCCACCCACACCAGGCATAATCTTAGCTTTATAGGCTCTTAAACATATTAAAGGGAAAGATGTGGTCAAATTCACTTCAGGCTCAGCTGGTTATCCCCAACACAAATAGATTAATCTTGAGGTGAACTAAGTCCCTTTAAACTTATTAGGTACAGTTGTATCAATACAAATATCCCTAGCAACTTTATGTAGGCAACTTAAATAACTAAACAAAACCTTAAAACTAAGAAGAAGATAGCAGTCCAGCAGCGAGAGGCGGGCCATCCAGTCTTTTGCAATGAGAGTCACATGTACGATTTTTTCCCAGTTGGTGAAGGATCTTACGTGTGCACTAGGTGCAAGGAGCTCTTTGTCCTTAGGGAACAAGTCCAATCTCTGGAGGCTAGAGTGGCAGACTTGGAGGACATAAAGGCAAAGAGGTATATAGACCAGTTCTACAGGGCAGTAGCACTGAAGTCCCACCTGCAGTCTGACAGCTTCTCAGTTGCCATGGAGGAGTGAGGTCACGTGAAAGATCATCTTCTTGGTGTGGCAGGAAGTAATCCATGATGTAAAACTCTCTCGCACTGAGGTGGTTTCTCCAGGGACATATGCCCATGAGGGAAGGGTTAAGCACAGCCGTTATAATTGGTGATTTGATCATTAGGCAAGCAAAATGCTGGGTGGCTGATGAAACATGAGGACTGCCTGGTAACATGCTGCCTTGGTGCAAAGGTAACAGACTTCATGCACCACCTAGACAAGGTTTTAGATAGTGCTGGGGAGGAGTGTGCTATCTTGGTACCTGTTGGTACCAATGACACAGGAAAGGGTGGGGGGGGGGGGGAGGAGATTCTGGAGACCAAATTTAGGCTTTTAGGTAGGAAGCTGAAATCCAGAACATCAAGGAAGTAAAGGCTGTTAGTGTAGCTGGGTTTAAAAAAGGTTTGGACAAGTTCCTGGAGGAAAGGTCCATAAACCATTATTAAGAAGTGACCGAAGATATCAATGCTTGACCCAGTACAAGCACTGTGGAACTTGTGTCTCTTGGGGAAACTGCTAGGTACATATGACCTAGATTGGCCACTGTTGGAAACAGAATACTGGGCTTGATGGACCTTGGTCTGACCCAGTATGGCATATCTTATGTTCTTATAAGGATGGCGTTCTCTGAAATGCTTCCTGTTCCACATTCAGGACCCAAAAGGCAGGTAGAGCTCCAGAATCTCAATGCATGGATGAGACGATGGTGCAAACAGGACGTTTTGGGATTTGTTAGGAACTGAGCAACATTTTGGGGAAGGGAGGAGCTTTTCCAAAGAGATGGGTTCCACCTTAACCAGGATGGTACCAGGCTGCTTGCATTAACCTTTAAAAAAGATAGAGCAGCTTTTAAATTAGATTATAGGGAAAGCAGACAGTCACCCCAGTGCATGGTTCGGAAGGATGTATCCTTGAAGGATATTAGCAAAAGAGGGAAGTTAGGGCATCCGGATAGAGAGGTTTCAAAGAAAGATAAAGGTAACCCAGATGCCCTTAAGTACAGAGCTGATAGATTTGAAATTACCCCTAGGAAAATGATAATAGATTAATATGAATAAAATACAGCCTCTAAAATGCCTGTATGCAAATGCTAGATGTCTACAAAATAAGATGGGAGAACTAGAATATATAGCACTAAATGAAAGGTGAGATATGACTGGCATCTCAGAGATCTGGTGGAAGGACGACAACCAATGGGACACTGATACCCGGGTACGAACTATATCGCAATGATAGGGTAGATCAAACTGGTGGAGGGATTGCGCTCTATGTTAGAGAGGGCATTGAGTAATAATGAATTAAAGTTTTTCAGGAAACAAAATACACTGTGTAGTCTCTGGATAGAAATCCCATGTAAAAAGAGGAAAGCAATGGCAGTGGGGGTCTACTCCCGACCACCTAACCAGAATGAACAGATGGATGATGAAATGATAAAAGAAAACAGGGAAACTAACAAAAGTTACAATACAGTAATAATGGGTGATTTCAATTACCCTGGTATCGACTGGGTCAATGTCACAGCAGGACATGCTAGAGAGATAAGGTTTCTAGATGAAATAAATGACTGCTTCTTGCAGCAGCTGGTTCATGAATCGACAAGAGGGGAAGCTATTCTGGACCAAGTCCTTAGTGAAAAACAGAATCTGGTGCAAGAGATAAAGGTGGAGCCAATAGGCAATAGTGATCATTGGATGATCACATTTGATTTAATAAATGGAAGAAGGACATCAAGGAAATCCACAGCACTATCTTTTAACTTTCAAAAGGGAGACTATGATAAAATGAGGAGAACAGTTAAGAAAAAAAAACTAAGAGGAGGAGCTGTAAAGGTTAAAGATTTACATCAAGCATGGGCATTATTTAAAAATACTATCTTGGAAGCCCAGACCAGATGTATTCCACACTAAGAAAAGTGGAAGGCAAACACCTGCCAGGATGGTTTAAAGGCGAGGCCAGAGAGGCCTCTTGTAGCCAAAAAAGCATCTTTCAGGAAATGCTAAAAGGAGCCAAATGACGAAAACGGGAAACATAAGCACTGACAAGTTAGATGCAAGGCATTGATAAGGCAGGCAAAGAGAATTTGAAAAAAAGCTTGCTGTGGAAGCAAAAACACATAATAAAAACATTTTCAAGTACATTCGTAGAACAAACCTGTGAGTGTCAGTTGGACCATTGGATAATAGAGGGATAAAAAGGGCGCTAAGGGAGGACAAGGCCATAGCAGAGAGACTGAATGAATTCTTTGCTTCAATCTTTACTGAAGCAGATGTAGGGAAGTTACCCATGCCTGAAATGGTATTTAAAGGTGATATATCGGAAGACGTGAAAGAAATAATTGATAAACCGTGAAAATGTATTAAAAGTATTTGATAAAATAGTAAATCACTAGGACCGGATGCTATACATCAGAGGGTGTTGAAAGAACTGAAAGATGAGATAGCAGACCTACTATTAGTAATCTGTGAACTATCATTAAAATCATCTGTAGTACCCTGAAGAATAAGTCCCAATCACCTCATGTAAATATTGCAGATAAATGTATATAGATGTAGATAGTTTCCCCAGTAGAAGCCCAAGTTGTATCTTCCTGTTTTACTGTAAATGCACAGCAGGCGACTGTTATGCACAAATCTGTTATATGTAAACCGCACTGATTTTAAATAGCACGATATATAAAAGCAATAAATAAAAAAAAATAAGATTGGAGAATGGCCAATGTAATGCCAGTTTTTAAAAAGGGTTCCAGGAAATGAATGGAATGGAGAATAAAGCGTAGTTACTCACCTGTACCAGTGTTCTCCAGGGACAGCAGGAATCAGTCCTCACATATGGGTGACGTCAGCGCCGACGGAGCCCTCGTGCGGAGCAATTCCACAGCTTTCAAAGAAAGCCTTTGGGATTGTATTGCGCATGCACGGTCCTCTTCCTGCCCAAGGGTGCCATCTTGCTCAGTCAAATGACATAGCTAAAAAGACAGCAAAATGAATAAAAACCAATAACAGGACTGCAACTCCAGGGGAGGCGGGAGGGTCGTGAGGACTGATTCCTGCTGTCCCTGGAGAACACCTGTTAGAGATGAGTAACTACGCTTTCTCCAGGAACAAGCAGGAAGTCTGTCCTCACATATGGGGCTCCCTATCTATAGACTACCGAGAACCCATAGCTGAAAAATGGCAGCCTGACACCAAAGGATTGGAGTTGCCTAAACCTCAAACAGGTTACGGAGTACCGCCTGGCCGAAAGCTCTGTCCCGTAGGGACTCCCTATCCAGGCAGTAATGGGCTGCAAAAGTCTGGCTTGAAGACCAAGTTGCGGCCCGGAAGATGTCTGCCAGCGGAACAGAGCGGAAGTGAGCCACTGATGCGGCCTCAGCCCTGACATGGTGGGCCGTGACTCGGCCCTACAACGAGAGGTCGGCCGCCCTGTACGCCTAGGCAATGCAGTGTGCCACCCAGGTGGACAGCGTATGCTTGGAAACAGGTAACCCCAGTTTACTGGGGTCATACGAGACGAAGAGCTGAGTAGCCCTTCGATGTCCCTTCGTACGTGCCAGGTAGAAGGACAACGCCCTCTTACAATCCAGGGTATGCAGGACTGCCTCTGCCCAGCTGGAATGCGGCCTGGGAAAGAAGGTCGGAAGAATCACCGCCTGGCTGAGGTGGAAAAGAGACCACCTTTGGAAGGAACTTCGGGTGAGTGCGGAGGACCACTCTATTCCTATAAAACCTTGTGTATGGTTTATCAGTTATGAGAGCTTGCAGCTGCCTCACACGTCTGGCTGATGTGAGTGCCACCAGGAAGAGCACCTTCCAGGAGAGGAAGTGCAGATGGCAAGAGGACATCGGCTCAAAAGGTGGGCGAGTAAGCTGCTGTAAGACCACATTCAAATCCCACTCAGTTGCTGGAGGACGAACTAGGGGTTTCAGCAGTAGCAGACCTCTGAGGAATCTGGACACCAGGGGGTGAGCCGAAAGAGGTTGCCCCTCCACTGGCGAGTGGTTTGCTGACAAAGCACTCAGGTGGACCCTGACAGAGTTAGACTTGAGACCTAATTCTGAGAGGTGAAGCAGGTACTGCAGCACCACTGGTACAAGGCAAGAGAAAGGGTTTTCGTTGTGCTGGTTACACCACACCTCAAATCTACATCACTTGAAAGCATAGGATTTCCTAGTGGACTACCTCCTGGAGGTCAGTAACACTTCTTCTACATTCCGAGGTAGTAGGAGAGGAGCCAGTACTACCCTTTCAGCAGCCATGCCATCAGGTTGAGGGCCCTGAGGTTGGTGTGCAAGAGAGAGCCCTGCTCCTGTGAAAGGAGGTCGGGCTGCGTCCCCAGTGGAAGTGGGGTTTCCACTGCCAGCTGGAGGAGAAACGAAAACCAAGGCTGTCTTGGCCATCTGGGGGCTAACAGAATGACAGAGGTCTTGTCCCGAAGGATTTTGAACAGAGTCGGGGCCACCAGAGGCGTGGGAGGAAACGCATACATGAGGCCCCCTGACCAGGAGATCAGGAAAGCATCTGCAGCCACCCTCAGAGGAAGTGGCTGTCTTGAGCAAAATCTGGGCAGCTGGTGATTTTGTGGACTGGCAAATAAATCTATGGACAGATGTCCCCAGTGGTGGAAAATCCGTTGTGCCACCACCGGATCCAGTTGCCTTTGGTGAGGTTGGAGAATTCTGCTTAGTTTGTCCCTAGGCAGTTCTCCTAACCAGGCAGGTACACTGCTTTGAGAGACATACCCTGCCTGATCGCAAAGGAGAAGAGGTCCAGTGTCTCCTGACATAGGATACGAGACACTGTACCTCCCTGCTTATTCATGTAGAACATTGCTACCTGGTTGTCCATCTGTATCAATACAGACTGATGTGAGAGGACATGACAAAAGGCTTGAAGAGCTAGGCAAATCGCCCGCAGCTCTAAGAGGTTGATTTGGTGTGCCGACTCCTGAGGAGACCACAACCCCTGAGTGCATGATCCTTGGCAAAGGGCTCCCCAGCCCAGCAAGGAGGCATCTGTCGTTAGCACTCTTGTGTGCAAGGGAGTCTGAAAAAGCACTCCCTCGAGCAGGTTGGGTGGCTGACACCAGCACTGCAATGATTTTACCAGTCGTTTGGATACTGTCAACCTGTCTCTGAGGCTGCCGGAGGCCTGAGTCCACTGATCTCTGAGGCACCACTGAGCTGTTCTCATGTGGAGACGGGCATACAGGGTTAGCCTGCCTCCTGTGCAAGACCTTACCACTGGCAGAAGAGAGACTATGCCTTGGAAGTCAAAAACCCACTCACGGCTGGGTAGAAGCCGGGGCCTGGGGGTCTTCTGCTTACGCGGGCAATGCCCCTGTCCCTTGGCCTGCTGCCCCTGTTGGGGAACTGGGGTGGCCTGGTAAGTGGGGTAGTTGCGGTAAGCAGTACCCTTCCTCGGGAACAAGGGCTTTTTACCCGAGCCCTTCTTAGAAGGGGCAGAAGTCTTCTTTGAGAGTCTTGTCCAGGTCACGTGCTTGGACTCAAGCTCAGCAGCCTTCTCAGTCATGGGTTTGCCAAAGAGGTTGTCACCTCGGCAAGGGACATCGACCAACTTGTCCTGAACCCATGGCTCCAGATCCGATGACATTAGCCAGGCCTGGCGGCGTGCACCAATGTTGGCCGCAGCTACTCAGGCCGAAGCCTCGAAGCCATCATAGGCCGCTCGAGATATGAACTTTGAGCACTCCCAAATCCTGGTGGACAAGGCATTGAAGTGCTGCAAGGGTGCCTCGGAGAGGCCAGCAGAGAACCCGGCAATCTCCTTTGCCAGGTCCCTCAAAGTACATGCCCATGTACAGCTGGTAGGTTTGGACATGGCATGACAGCATCGAGCCCTGGAAGCATTTTCTGCCAAGGGCATCCAGATTCCGGGCCTCCCAGCCAGAAGGCACCAAGGAGTGCGTTTTTTGGCTCTTGAGCCTGTGCATGACCGATTCCACAACCATGGAGTTTTGCAGTAGTTGTGCCTTTTGGAACCCAGGGCTCTTATGGATTTGATAGATGGAATCGACCCACTTGCTGAGAACCGGCATGCGGAGCATCAGCCATTCCAGCATCGGAGGAACCGGCACACTAAAGGCTTCCCTCGGGGAAAAGTCATACTGGAGGGCCTCGAGCTCTTCAGCTCGAGGCTCCTCCTCGGTATCCGCCGGGAATGCCAAAGCCTTGGCCATGTCCCTGATGAAGTCCGAGAACCGGGTATCCTCCGGAGAGGACCTTCTCCAAGGCTCCGAACCTGGTTGAGTCCGATGGGACATACCGGGTCCGATGGGTGTCCGGGGACTCCTCATTGTCCGTCTCCCATGCCAATCCCTCCGAGGAGGAATCAAGGGGCTCTGGCCGCGAGGGCTTCGGCCCTGACCGTCCCGATGCCGAGAGCACCGGCGTCGACGACCTCGGTCCCGAGCGGGAGGTTGAGGGAGACCTTGGCTGAGGATCGACGAGTCCAAAGAGTCTCGAGGATCGGCTTGGCCTCCGGGGTCGACTTGGACGTCGAGGTCCCGGTGGTCGGGGCAGACGGACTGGTCAGACCGGCTATCAGCGCCAGCTGCTGCTCCATGAAGGCAGACATGCGATCCAGGGCCATCATCCTGAGACCGAGCTCAGAAGACTCCACAGCCTCCAGCTCGGGCCCAGACGTTGTCGCGCCCGACACCGGCTCCTCCAGAGGGGAATCCACAAGGACAACAGCACTTACCCACCTTGGCGTCTCCGGCTCCGTGCTAGGTATCTTCGCAGGCCACTCCGACTCCGAGGACCCGGGGCGGCGGTCAGGACTCCGCGACCTGGCCTTCAAGGGCCCAGGGCGATTGGAGGCATCCAACAATGCCGCCCTCATGGGCTTCTTCCTCTGGTGTTCCCGGGAGGGAGACCCCCGTTCAGAAGACCCCCGACGGTGCTCGGGTTCAGACAACTCCCCAGACGTCGAGGCTACTGATGAGGTCCAGATCCGGGGGGATGCGGACTCCGAGAAAATCCTTTCGTGCTGCTGCTGCCCACTTCAGAGTGCCTTAGAGGACATCTTCTCACACGGGCCACAGACCTTCAGGTCATGGTCGGGCCCGAGGCATCGGAGACAGCAGTCATGTGTGTCAGTGAGGGACATTAACTTCTTACACCGATCACACTTTTTAAACCTGCTGGCAGCCATTGGGGGAAAAAGGGCCCCTGCAAGGTCGAAGGACCGGGCTGCCAGTGAAAATAAAAAAAAGAGCGCAAACGCTAGTCTCTAAGGACAAAAATGCAAAAAATTGACTGGACTCTATACCGATGTACCGAGCTGCAGGCGGGAAGGGGAACCGGCCGAAGAGAAAAAATTCTTCTAAATCTTTGACACTTTTTCCGCGAGGAATTAGGGACAACGTCTGCTGGGCTCCGTGGAAAAAGGGAGATTGAGCAAGATGGCACCCTTGGGCGGGAAGGGGACTGCGCATGCGCGATGCAATCCCAAAGGCTTTCTTTGAAAGCTGGGGAATTGCTCTGCACAAGGGCTCAGTCAGCACCGATGTCACCCATATGTGAGGACTGACTTCCTGCTTGTTCCTGGAGAAAACCAAAGATATTATAATGCCTCTGTATTGTTCCATGGTACAACTGCACCTTGAATATTGTATGCAATTCTTGTTGCCATATCTTAAAAAGGATATAGCGGAATTAGAAAAGGTACAGGGAAGAGCCACCAAAATGGTAAAAGGGCTGGAAGGATATGCCTATGAGGAAAAGCTTAAAAGTTTAGGGTTTTCAATTTGGAAAAGAGTCGGCTGAGGGGAGATATGATAGAGGTCTATAAATGAACGAATGGAATGGGTAAATGCAGATCAGCTATCAAAGTAGAAAGATTAGGGGACACGCAATGAAGCTACAATGTAACCCATTTAAGACCAGTAAGAGAAAATATTTTTTCATTCAACGTGTAATCAAACTCTGGATTTCGTTACTGGAAGATGTAGTAAAGGCTGTTAGTGTAGCTGGGTTTAAAAACGGTTTGGGCAAGTTCCTGGATGAAAGGTCCATAAACCATTATTAAAGAGGACCTGGGAAATTCACTACTTGCCCTGGGACAAGCATTGTGGAATCTGTGTGCCTTTTTGGGAACCTACAAGATACTTGTGATCTGGATTGGTCACTGTTGGATACTGGGCTTGATGGACCTTGGTCTGATCCAGTATGGCATTTCTTATGTTATTATGTACCCTCTAATTTCCATACCTCAGCACTGGCTGTCTTCAACTACCCGCTATCTATGCTCCTGTGCCTGCTCAGCTGAGTGCCTTTGGCTCAAATCCCGCTTCCTTTCTGACTTTCTTCACTTAAAATTCATGCTTGCTTCCTTCTAGTCAGCCTTAGCACTTGCCAAGTAAAACTACTATGTCCATCTGACTCTCTTGTCGCTGATCCCAGCTATCTCTTCAAGGCACCTCTGCCTCAGACCCCTCCTTCTCTTTCTGTCCAAACCCTAGTCGACTATGTCCATGACAAAGTTCACAAGATTACACTTCAATTCCCCACAAGATCAGCTTCATCCCCTCTTCCCCCTCTTCAACACTAATTTTTCCCTCCAATCTCTGTTACCCTTTCATCGTTTTCTAAGATCTCCAAAGAGGAAACCTCTTCTTTCCTCCTCTAAACTTACTATCTCTTACTCTGATCCTATCCCCACCTCCATCTCCTCTTCTGTCATCCCTTCAATCTCACATATTTTCAACCTATCGCTCTCCACTGCAACTGTCCCCGCAGCCTTCAAGCATGCTGAAGAAACTTTCACTTGACCCTACTTGTCCTTCTAATTATCAACCCATTTCCCTTCATTTCCAAATTTCTTAAAAGTGTAGTTCTCTGTTGTTGCCTCAAATTTCTCTCTTCTCAATCTCTCCTGGATCCATTTCAATATGGCTTTCGTTCCTTACATTCTACTGAAACAGTTCTTGTCAAAGTTTCCAGCGACTTGTTCCCTGGCTAAATCCAAGGGCCTTTACTCAGTGCTGATTTTTCTTGACCTTTCTGCTGCTTTTGACATGGTTGACGACCACCTTCTCCTTGACACATTGTCCTCACTTGGTTTTAGGGGCACTGTACTGACCTGGTTCTCTTTCTTATCTCTTCTATTGTGCTTTGAGTTTGGTGGTTCCTCATCTACTGCTATCCCTCTCTGTTGGTGCACACCAAGGGTCTGTTCTGGGCCTTCTCCTTTTCTCTCTTATACCCAGTCCCTTGGTGCTCATCTCTTCCCATGGCTTTCAGTATCATTTTTATGTTGATGACTCTCTGATCTATCTACACACCTGATATTTCTCAGACACAGCAGGCCCATATATCTGCCTGCCTATCTGAAATCGCTGCCTGTTATGTCTCACCACCCTTTGAAATTGAACATGGCCAAAACCAAACTTATTTTTCCCCCTAAACCCTCCTTCCCCCTTCCTCCATCTCTATTGATAACACTCTTCTACTTCCTGTTTCCTCAGCCTACAACCTTGGCATCATCTTTGACTCCTCCCCTCCTTCACACATATTCAACAGATTGCTAAAACTTGTCATTTCTTTCTCTAACATTAACAAAATTCGCCCCTTCCTTTCTGAACATGCTACTAAAACACTTATCCACTCTTTAGTCATTTCCTTTCTCGATTATTGCAACCTTGTCTTTGCTGGTCTCCCTCTGGGTCATCTTTCTCCTCTTCAATCTGTTTAGAACTTTGCTGCGTGGCTAATTTTCCACCAGCCCTGATATTCTCATATAACCCCTCTTCTCAAATCACTTCATTGGCTCCCCTTCCGCAATTCAAACTTCTCCTTCTGATCTATAAATGCATTCATTCTACTGCTTCTCACTACATTTCCTCTCTCCCTACACCCCTCCTCATGAACTCTGCTCTTCCACTGGCTTGCTTCTCTCTAGGTCCTTTTCTTCCCTTGCGAACTCCAGACTTTGATCCATTCACCTTGCTGCTCTTTAGGCTTGGAACAAACTATCTGTATCTATACATCAGGTTTCTTCTTTCCTCCCTTATAAATTCATGCTACTAATACTATTTCTATTAATTATTTAAGAAGCGCTACAAGGCTTAAGCAGTGCTGTATATACACATATAAAGTGTGATAATGAGAGTTGTGCAGAGCCCATGGAAACACAGGATAGTGGTGACTATGTCTTTAAGACAGGAGACAGGCAAGCTTTTCAGAGGCCTAAAGCTACAGCCAAGCAAAAGAAACACGTACTTGCTGAAGCTAAGCCACGCCCAAGCCCCACGTGAGTGCAGGCTTGGACTCTAATGACAACCACTTGTGAAGAGAGAAGGGTGTGGTAGCTAGGAAGCAGCTTTTTAAACCTGCTTCAGTGCAGAGAGGGACGGCAACAGCAAGGGCAGTGAGAGGAAGGACGAAGGAAGGGGAGAGGAGCAGTTCCAGCTGCAAAGGAAGCAACCCTTGTGTAAAAGGTACGCTTGAGCCAGAGACCAGCAGATGTATAGTTGGGGAGGTGGAACAAAGTGCCGTGCAGTGTGTGCAAGAGACAGTTCAGAAAACCCAAGCTGCCAGAAGGGGGGTGGAAGCTGTTACAGACAGACGTAACCAAGACCCCGCCAAAGGCAGAGACGGGAAGCTGAACACAGGTGAAGCAGTTAAGCTTTTGTTCCAGGGAGAGAAGTCCCACGCTCCTGATACAGCCAATGCTTACCAGGGAGAGCAGTTCTGGAAAGGACTTTTGAACTTTCTACAGAATAGTAAGTTGGAAAACATTACTGAAAATCCTGAAAGAGATAAGCAATTTGCAGAACAGGAAGGTATGCAAATTGACACTCTTGAGTCGGATTCAGTATATGACGAATCACCGATGGATTGTTCTTTTTGCATGAGGGAAATTGAAAGCTGCTAGAAAGGACTGTAAAAAGAACTTTTGAAGAGCAATTTTTCCTTAGCCAGGAAAGTGCTAAAAGTTTCTTTAAGCTAAAGAACTTTGCTAAGAACAGAGTTTGAATTAAAGCAGCATTATTGGAAAATGACCAGAATTTACCTATGCTGAGATGTGTACTGAAAACAGCTGCCGTGTTTACGAAAAGAAGTATTTCAGTTCTTTAACTTCACATGTACTTTTGTTCCTGTAAGTTTTCTGTTTTGAAGAATAATCCTTTTGTCTGCGTTACCATTGAATTTAATGCGTGGAAAGAACCCAAAAATAAATTTCTTGTTTTTGCCTTAAACAACCCCAGTGGTCACACACTACTTTGTCTTTAATGAAAAGAACTACAAGTCCCAGGATTCCTTGCTGGAGACAAAAATAGTTTTATTTAGAGACAAATATGGCAGCCCTTTGCCTGTGAGCCACCGGCCCAGGCAGGGGGTCACGACAAGTGGCATAGTTGGCAGGATACCGAGCCATGCCTGCGGCACTCGCAAACAATTATGAAGAATTGAAAAAAGCCATTAGGGACAGGTTAGGACTAACTCCCTGGGTGTATCACTGTTTGCTAAGGAGCACAAAATTGAGGCCTGGCGAAACACCAAGAGCGTTATGCCAGAGAGTTAAGAGTCTGGTGTTAAAATGGTTAGTACCAGAGGGAAAGACAATAGACTCTATAATTGACAGTATTGTATTGGAACAGTATATGGCCGCAGTCCCGCAAGAAGTGCATATCTTCCTGATATTACAAAATTTCCAAAACACACAAGCAGCGACATTGCTTACAGAGCGTTTCATGGAGGCCGAAGTGGCTGCTCAAGAGAAAGGCTGTGCTTCTGGGTTGGCAATTCAACCATTATCAGAAAGGAAGGGAAGGCCAAAGGATGATGGTGCAAAACTGTGCATGCCTATGTTAAGGAACAATTATGAAAAACGAAAATGCTTTAAATGTGGTAGTGAAAGCCATTTACTGAAAAATTGTAAAGCGAAAACAGCACTGATAACTGCAGACACGAAAGAAATCAGAGAGGGTTTTCTTATATCTGTAAAAGTACAAGGTATTGTTGCAGAGGCTTTACTGGACTCTGGATCGGATCAAAGCATATCCAGAAAGCTTTGGCAACAAATTGAATCCCAGGATGGGGCAGTCCCACTCAAGTCAGATGGATCTGTAAAGATAAGGTGCATTCACAGGTCAGCATCCTCTTACCCTATATATAAAGTTTCAGTGAAAGGGGTAGGAGTGGAAAAGGAAATCCCCGTAGCCGTTGTACCCAGATTGCCACATGACGGTATTGGGGAGGGACTGGCCACAATTCCGGAAGGATTTAAAACAGGGTTTGCAGTCAAAGGAAGGTATGATTTACACGAAGGGCCAGTCAGGAACCCTAGGGAGGGCAGTAACTAAGGTAACCGCCGTTCCCAGTCCACTGTTCGGAAAGCCAAGGGATCCAGGCTGGGAGTTGCACCTTCAGAAAGGAGAGACGGTGAACAAGCCCCGATTCGTGTTAAGATATTGTAAGATGAATCCCAATGCCCGAAGTCCAAAAAGAGCTTCCTCCCAAGCAGCCGGCTATGATCTATATAGTGCAGAAGATATAATAGTCCCGAAACAGGGGAAAGCCCTGGTGAATATAGCACTCCAGATGGAAATGCTGATAGGTTGCTATGGGCGTATAGCACCCCACTCTGGGCTGGCGGTGAAGCATTTCCTTGACGTAGGAGCCGGGGTCATTGACCCCGATTTTAGGGGAACCATGAAGATATTGCTTTTTAATTTCGGCAAAGAGAATTTCAAGATAAGTGTGAGGGATCGTGTGGCCCAACTTATCTGTGAGAGGGTGGGTTTTCCTCCTCTCAAAGAGGTGTCTATGCTGTCCACCACGGCACGAGGAACCAAAGGATTTGGGTCCACGGGGGGTGCAGCCCTACAAGGGTTGGCGGCCACTTTCAAAGAAAAGGTGGAAGATGATCTGGGACCACAATTGTCCGATTGCAAGACAAACCCAGAGCCTAGGATGGGCGAAGGACTTTCATGGTCACAGAGACAAGAGCTGCTCCAACTATTAGCAAAGTTCACAGATGTCTTGACCCCTGTGCCAGGTGAAACCCAGATTGTAGCCCATGAGATTATAACGCCGCCCGGAGAAGTGGTGAGACAGAGGCCTTATAGACTGCCGGAAGCTAAAAAACAAGAAGTGGTTACGCAAGTTCAAGAGATGCTGGACTTAGGGATAATCGAAGAATCGAAAAGCCCGTGGAACAGTCCCATCGTACTGGTACCTAAGCCAGACGGAACATTGCGGTTTTGCATAGATTTTAGGCGAGTCAATGCAATCTCAAAATTTGATGCCTACCTGATGCCTCGTATAGAGGAACTATTAGACCAGTTGGGGCAAGCCAGATACCTTACCACTTTAGATATGACGAAAGGCTACCGGCAGATACCCCTGACGCGAGAGTCCCGTCAAAAGACAGCATTTAGTACACCTGTAGGGCTATTTCAGTTTAGAAGAATGCCGTTCGGATTGCATAGGGCAGCTGCCACATGTCAGAGGCTGGTAGACCTGGTGCTGCGTCCCCACCAGGATTACGCTATTGCCTATATGGACAATATAATAATACATAGCACTTGATGGGATCAACATTTGCCAAGGATAGAGGCAGTCCTACAGGCAATGAGAGATGCAGGCCTAACCTTAAATCCTGCGAAATGCATGTTTGCCGGCCAGGAGGTGAAGTACCTTGGCCACCTGGTAGGGCGTGGTATAGTGAAACCTCTGGTAAACAAGATAGAAAGTGTGGAAGCTTTTCCTAGACCCACTAACAAAAAACAGCTACGCAGTTTCCTGGGTTTAGTAGGATACTATCGGCGTTTTATCCCACACTTTGCTGAGAAAAGTGCGTCACTGACGGATATGCTGAGGAAAAATGCGCCCAACCAATTAAAGTGGACCGTAGAAGCCGACAAAGCTTTTAGTGGATTAAAAGAAAAGCTTTGTGCCGCACCGGTGTTAAGAGGAGTGGACTTTAGATATTCATTCATTGTGCAAACGGATGCGTCCGAAACAGGGCTAGGTGCAGTGTTATCCCAAAAATTTGAAGATACGGAACATCCGGTTATGTTTCTTAGCTGAAAACTGTCCCCAGCGGAGAAAAACTACTCCACCATAGAAAGAGAATGCCTGGCGATAAAGTGGGCGGTGGAGTCTCTAAAATTTTACCTTGCAGGAAGGAAATTTTTGCTGGTCACCGACCACGCTCCGCTGAAAAGGCTCAATCAAATGAAGGACCACAACGCCAGATTAACTCGTTGGTACATGGCTCTACAGGCCTTCGATTTCCGTATCAAACACCGAGCAGGAAAGATGCACCAAAACGCGGATGCTCTATCCAGAATTACGAGCTGTGCAGATAGTGTTCAGCCAGCCCGTAATATCTTAAGGGGGGGAATGTGTGATAATGAGAGTTGTGCAGAGCCCATGGAAACACAGGATAGTGGTGACTATGTCTTTAAGACAGGAGACAGGCAAGCTTTTCAGAGGGCTAAAGCTACAGCCAAGCAAAAGAAACACGTACTTGCTGAAGCTAAGCCACGCCCAAGCCCCAACGTGAGTGCAGGCTTGGACTCTAATGACAACCACCTGGGCAGAGAGAAGGGTATGGTAGCTAGGAAGCAGCTTTTTAAACCTGCTTCAGTGCAGAGAGGGACGGCAACAGCAAGGGCAGTGAGAGGAAGGACGAAGGAAGGGGAGAGGAGCAGTTCCAGCAGCAAAGGAAGCAACCCTTGTGCAAAAAGTACGGTTGAGCCAGAGACCAGATGTATAGCTGGGGAGATTGCTGGAGAGGTGGAACAAAGTGCCGTGCAGTGTGTGCAAGAGACAGTTCAGAAAACCCAAGCTGCCAGAAGGGGGATGGAAGCTGTTACAGACAGACGTAATCAAGACCCAGCCAAAGGCAGAGACGGGAAGCTGAACACAGGTGAAGCAGTTAAGCTTTTGTTCCAGGGAGAGAAGTCCCATGCTCCTGATACAGCCAATGCTTACCAGGGAGAGCAGTTCTGGAAAGAACTTTTGAACTTTCTACAGAATAGTAAGTTGGAAAACATTATTGAAAATCCTGAAAGAGATAAGCAATTTGCAGAACAGGAAGGTATGCAAATTGACACTCGAGTCGGATTCAGTGTATGACGAATCACCGATGGATTGTTCTTTTTGCATGAGGGAAATTGAAAGCTGCTAGAAAGGACTGTAAAAAGAACTTTTGAAGAGCAATTTTTCCTTAGCCAAGAAAGTGCTAAGAGTTTCTTTAAGCTAAAGAACTTTGCTAAGAACAGAGTTTGAATTAAAGCAGCATTATTGGAAAATGACCAGAATTTACCTATGCTGAGATGTGTACTGAAAACAGCTGCCGAGTTTAAAAGAAGTATTTCAGTTCTTTAACTTCACATGTACTTTTGTTCCTGTAAGTTTTCTGTTTTGGAGAATAATCCTTTTGCCTGCGTTACCATTGAATTTAATGCGTGGAAAGAACCCAAAAATAAATTTCTTGTTTTTGCCTTAAACAACCCCAGTGGTCACACACTACTTTGTCTTTAATGAAAAGAACTACAAGTCCCAGGATTCCTAACTGGAGACAAAAATAGTTTTATTTAAGGACAAATATGGCAGTCCTTTGCCGGTGAGCCACCGGCCCAGGCAGGGGGTCACGACAAAAGATGGTCCCTGTTCATTAGAGCTTACAATCTAATTAAGACAGATAAGACAAGACAGAAGATATTGCTAAAGGCTCATCTCTTTGAGGCTGCTTTTGGATCCTGATCCCTCGTTCTCCTTAGCTTTCCCTATTTGCACCCTTCTTCTCATCTATTGTATTCTTTGTCCTAATTAGATTGTAAGCGTTGACAAGCAGGGACCGTTTTTTCTATTTATCTGTACAGCGCTGCATGTGTCTTGTAGCGCTATATAAACGATAAATAGTAGTGGTATCTCCCCTCAGTCATCTCTTTTCCAAGCTGAACAGCTCTAATTTCTTAAATCTTCTCTCATAGGAGACTCATTCCATTCCCTTTAACATTTGGTTCCCCTTCTCTGCACCTTTTATAATTCCACTATATCTTCTTTGAGATACAGCAACCACAACTGCACACAGTACTTAAGGTGTGGTTACATCACAGACCGACTCGTAGAGCCAACACAATAGTCATTGTTTTATTCTCTATTTCTTTCCTAATGATTACCATGTGCATCATGAACATTAAATGGCATTTGCCATTTGGATGTCCCGTCAGTGTAGTTACTGTAACAGGTGTTGTCTGGGGACAGCAGGAATCAAGCCTCACATTTGGGTGACATCGGTGCCGACAGAGCCCTTGTGGAAGCATCCCCCCAGCTTTCAATGAAAGCCTTTGGGAGATGCCACCATGCATGAGTGGTGCCCTTCCCACCCAAGGGTGCCATCTTACTCAGTCTCCTTTTTTCCACAGAGCCCTTCAAATGTTAATCAACTTTTTTCGGGGGAAAACAGACTATCTTGTACCTACGTTTCATACTCTCCTCCGGTTATGCACCAAGACTCTTCCTGCCACCCGAGCCCGCTGCCCCGGCATCGAGTTGCGGTTCCGTATACTTTTTTGCGCCTTTGCGCCATTTTTCCAACTGGCAGCACTGCAGGTCTTTGACCTTGCTGGGGTCCTTTTTTCCCCCCATGACTGCCAGTGGCTTTAAGAAGTGTGATCAATGTACAAAACTCATGTCCCTCACTGACGCACATGACTGCTGCCTACACTATCTAGGGCCGGACCACGACTCCATAGCCTGAGGTCTCTGTAAAAAGACGTCTTCCAAGGTCCTTAAGAGCCGCCAGCAGCAGCAGCACGACAAGTTTTTCCTGGAGTCCCCGGTGCCTCCAAAGGCCAAGGCCCCATCTGAAGCCTTGGATTCCCATGGCGCCCCCATGCACCCCAGTCAACGCCGTGGGTCTTCAGAGAGGGGGGTCTCCCTTGAGGGAACACAAGAAGAAGAAACCCTCAAAAGCAGCGTCCCTGGACAGTCCCAGCAGGTCTGGTAAGCCTGAAGCCAGGTCCCAAAGTCCACGATACTCGTCCGAGGGTTTGTAATAGGAGTGGCCCACCAAGGTCCCCTGGAAGGAATCGCATGAAGATTGGCCTTGGACGCCCAAGCCCATCCTCGTTGAGGAATCCCCCTCGGGGGAACAGGCACTGAGCCAGAGTTCCTCAGTGCCCGCACCAACAGCCGCAGAGCCTTATGGACTGGAAACCAGAATGGCGGCCCTGAAGTGCAGCCTATCTGCCCTTCATGGATTAGCAGCGGGCATTGCTGTCCGGTACAACCAGTTCCCTCTGCCCAGACCACTGGGCCTTCGAAGTCTAGGATGTCCCCGGAGGCTGAGCCGATCCTCTAGAGGTTCCCAATTCCAGTCCTGGAGGGCCAACCACCATTCAGGTTTTCAGGCTGTCCATAATGAATATGCATGAGATACATTTGAATACAGTGGGGGCAGTGCATGCAAATGCATCTTATGCATATTTATTAGGGACAGCCTGAAAACCTGGATGTTTGGTCCTCCAGGACTGGAGCTGGGAATCTCTGCTCTAGACCATACGGCCTTGAGTCGATCCTTGGCCGAGGTCTAGATCCGAGTACCGTTCCATGGGACTGAGGTCTTCCCCAGCTAATGCATATGACACCAGCCGGGGGGCCTCTGAGGGATGCAGGCAGGTCTCAGGCATGGAGCCCATGAGCCACCCTTCCCTTGAGTCTTCAACCGACTACTCAGAATGGGAGACCAAGGACAAGGAGTCCATGGACACCCGTTGCCACCACAACATCCCCTCGGACTCACCAATCTCTGAGCCCCAGTGTCAGTCCCTGCCCAAGGACATAGCGTTCCTAGATTTCATGCGCGACAAGTCAAAGGCTCCAGCATTCCCAACGGAATCGGAGGAGGACCCTCATATGGGGGAACTAGACATTCTCCAATACAAGGCCCCATCAAGGGAATCACTCATGGTGTGAATTCTACTCATCCTGGAACAGCTCAGTGCCTGTCATGAGCAAACAGCTCAATTCAATGTATCGGGTTCACCAAAGCCCTGGCTTCCAGAAGGCACAGCTGCCACATAACTCCATGGTGGCGTCGGCCATGCATCAGCTGAAGAACCAGAAGATTCACTCTTCGGTGCCCCCACATAGGGAGGTCTGCACCTTGGATGCTCTCAGCAGAAAGTGCTGTTAAGGCTCGATGCTCCTCAGCCGGATCCAGACCTACCAGCTGTACTTGGGGCATGTACCTGAGAAACCTGGCAAAGGAGCTTGCCGGGTTCTCGGCTGGTTTCTCGAAGGAACTCCTGCAGGGGTTCAAGAACCTTACCAAAGCTGTCCGTGAGTGCTCCAAATTCATGATGGCTTCGAGTCGGTGGCTAGAGTAGCTGCGGTGTGAATCAGTGCTCGACGCCAGGCTTGGCTACAGTCTTCCGACCTCGAGCAATGGGTTCAGGACAAACTGGTTGATGTCCCACGCCAAGGGGAGAACCTTTTTGGCAAACCCATGACTGAAAAGGCTGCCGAGTTGGAGACAGAGTTTGTGACGAGAACCAGGCTCTCCAAAAAGACCGATGGCTCTCCCTGAAGGAAGGGGGCTGCTTACAAAAGCTACTCACAATTTCAGACCTCCCCAGCAGGGTCAGCAGGCCAAGGGATGTGGGATAGGCTCTCGCAAGCAGAAGGCTCCCAAGTCCCAGGCTCCGGCCCAACCTGGGGGGAGCTTTTGACTCCTTGGGCATAGCCTCTCCACCCCAAGGAGAACAGCAGCCCACAGGGGAACGTCTGATCCACTATGCCCAGAGGTGGCCAACCATCAACCAATGCCTGGGCACTTCAGCTGGTCAAGGAGGGCTACCTCCCCCTTTCTGTCCAGGAGGATTCCCAAGGTCTCTCCTTCACCAAGACCTCCTACTGCAGGAACTTGCAGGCCTTCTCAAGGACAAAGCAGTAGAACCAGCCCAACATCTCAGTGGCAAGGGGTTCTACTACAGGTATTTCCTCGTACCAAAAAGAACAGGGGGCCTAAGGCCCATCTTCGACCTGCGCAACCTGAATAACTTCCTGGTGAGGGAGAAGTTCAAGATGCTCTCCCTTGGAAAATTGTTGCCTTACCTCCAGCAGGGAGAATGGCTATGCTCCTTGGATCTGAAGGATGCTTATACCCACATCCTCATTCATCCCAACCGCAGGCAGTATCTTCGCTTCAGGCAGTATTTCTTATACAATTCAGATGCAAAGTCTGTTTGGTGTGACTGTGACTTCGCATCTGAATTGTATAAGACTGAGTTTTGCCCAGTGGCTCTGTTTCTCACATTTACCTGAACAACAGGTTTTGAACCCCTGAAGAAGGCCCCTTTGGGCTGCAACGCATTGGGGTTTTTCAGTGATAATAAAGAGCCTTACCACTTGTCCTACAGACCTGCTGTTTGTGTTTCCTTCAAGCTTTCTTGCCTTTTTTACACATCTTTTATTGGGTGCACCCTCCCTTTCACCACCATTGTTTCCTAGAGTCCTCAGTCTTCCCTTTTTCATCTCTTGCCTAGTTCTCAGCTTTATACCCCACATTCTCAGCTTCTTCCCATGCCCCGTGTGCCTTAGTCTCATTCTTTCCACAGCATCTTTTCCCTCCTTTATCTTGTTGGATTTGGACTTAGCTCATATCTTTCGAGAAGTAGTTTTAGACGAGTTACATTCTTTAACAGTATTTCCCTAACTCAGGCGGCTTACAATCTAAGTTTATACCAGAGGTAATGGAGGATTAAGTGACTTGCCCAAAGTCATAAGGAATAGAAGTGGGATTTGAACCCTGGCTTCCCTGATTCTCAGCCCACTGCTCTAACCATTAGGCTGCTCCTCTCCTCTGCAGCATTCATCTAATTTCTTTTGATTTTCCTCCCCTCTCTATCTCAAGCTCCATTCCTGTCATTCGCCTTCCCTCTACTGTAGCACTAATCTTCTCTTCCCCCTACCCAGGTTTCCATTCCTCCATATTCACTCCTTTCTCACTCTATTCCCCACTCTGACCACTTATCACCACTTCCCTCCCCATCTTGCTTCCACTCTGATCCATTCTGACTCTCTTCTCATGGAGTAGCCGGCTCAGGAATAAACAAGAGGGAGATCTATTTTAGACCTAGTTCTTGGTGGAATGTAATATTGGCTCAAAAGAGAATGGTGTTCAGACTGCTTGGCAATAGTGATCATAGCATGATCAAATTTGACTTAACTGACTAGGTAATCTACTGCACCAGCATTTAATTTTCAGAAGGGAAACTTTGACAAAATGTGGAAAATGGTAAAGAAGAAAACTAAAAGGAGCAGCTGCAAAGGTTAAGAAGTTACATGAGATGTGGATGATGATCAAAAATACTATCTTAGAAGCACAGACCAGATACTCTGCACATTAAAAAAGGCAGAAGAAAACCAAACAGCCAGCTTGGTTAAAAGGTGAGGTAAAAGAGGCTACTGCAGTCAAATGAACATCTTTCAAAAAATGGAAAAAGGATCCACATTAAGAAAACTGGCAACATAAGCTCAGTGAAATTTTATTTACCCAATAATTTCCTTTTCTGGAATCCTGCTGGACCAGTCCAGACAAGTAGGTAATGTCCCCCTACCAGCAGCTGATGGTAACAGACTAAGAGCTTCCAGTGACATCACCATTGGTATATGGATTGGCACAGCTAGGGGCACCATTCAATATTCACATGGCAAGGTCCAGAAAGAAACCACCACAAAACAATACTAAGATCCCTGAGGAATCAACCCCAAAAGGGCTAACCCAAACACTCAAAATGAAAAAGGCCAAACGCCTACTAACCATAAAACTTTGTACATCACTCAGACAGGCTAATACAAGCCAGAAGTGGCAGTGAATGTTCAGAAAGGAAATTATCAGGCAAGTAAAATTTCACTTTCTAGATCATCCTGCAGTTCAGACAAGTGGGAAATACCAAAGCTACAACATGACACAGCTGCTATAAGAACTGTCAAGCCAAAGGTAGCATATGACCTGACTTGCACACTCAAGAACATAATAGTGTTGGATGATGTCCAAAAGACAGCAATCCATAGTTATCTTGCCCAAGGACTCCCCAAACTACTTGACCAACTTTTCTAGGTCATCTCGAAAAAGCTTGTCCTTAAAGGGTAACTTGGGGGGGTGGAGGGTTTTAGCAATCGTATCAGTTGACCAGCCAGTACCTGGTTGCCACAGCTGCTACATCCACCCATGCC
Organism: Ichthyophis bannanicus; assembly: GCA_033557465.1. Classification (NCBI taxonomy): domain Eukaryota; kingdom Metazoa; phylum Chordata; class Amphibia; order Gymnophiona; family Ichthyophiidae; genus Ichthyophis; species Ichthyophis bannanicus. Next base: position 250,337,351 of record CM066042.1, on the reverse strand, counting down.
TCAAGATGAATAATGTCGTATACTGAGTCCACCAAAAAGGCAGCCATTGATTCCAAGCAAACTGACTCAGAATCCTCTGGCAACTGTTGTACCCAGTGGAGGAGAGCCCTAGCTACTAAACCCCTGCAGATGAAGGCCTATACGTCAAGTGCTGAAGCCGAAAAGATGGTCTTCAGCAATGCTTCCACTTTGTAATTCTCCTGGTATCCGAGAGTGGCTTTACCCTCTACTGGGATAGTGGTATGATACCCAACTGCCACAACCAAGACATCCACCTTCAGAAAGCACAACCGGCTGTCCATGTCTACTTGGGAAGAGCATACAGTTTGCCCATAACCTTTCCGCTCCACAGAAGACCTTCTGGGGACTTTCATTCCGCCAAAATCATAGGCCAAACCACTAGTAGCAGAGGACTTACAGATCCATGCCTAATTTATCCTCCTTTGCCACCTCAGAAATTTGGAGCACAGAGCAAACCTGAGCAATGATGGAGGCAAAATGCTCACACCTGAACAAGTGTATGATGAGCAATCATCCAGCAGGTGAGATCATGCCCTCCTCCAAGTTCCCACTGCTGAATGGACTATCAGGGTCAGCCCATTCCATGTCCAACAGCCTGAAAAGAGGATCCCTGGGACCACAAAGCCTCCTCAGACATCTGCTCTGCATAGGAGAAATGAGTCCACTTCTGCAGTGTAGTTCCTAAGGGCCCCACCTCCAAAATGGGGCCGAAAGGCCCCCAAACCTGGCTTGAGCTGAGCCCTGCAGAACCCAATAGTCCTGATGCAGAAAATGGACAAAATCTCTGGGAAAAACCCCCTGGACTGAACCAAACTTCCCTGGGCTCCTGGGGAGGGCCATCTAGAGTTCTCCCATTTCAGGACCAGCAGTGAGGAACCCAACATCCTCTCCAGGCTGAAAAGTAGAACAAACTATGAGTTGCTCTCCGAGTCATATTTCCCACCAGTGCGCAGGCACTACTGGGAGGGTTGCCTTCATGTGCTCCTCATCAGGCAACTATGCTGGGGAGGCCATGTTCCCCTGCCAATGTTTCCTTGGATTGGCCATGTATGCAGCATATAGCTTTTCTACATCTGCGCTAGCTGACACACACCACATGTGAGACCATGCTAGCCACGGCTCACCATGATCACCGCTGCCAGACTGTCGAGGATTTCACCCTCTTGAAGCACAGGAACTTCACTGGGCTGCCCCCAAAGCACATGCACACAGCTTTCTTGCTTGTATGCTGCTGCCCTGAGGATAGGCAAAGTCCAGGAAGAGGCCCCTTAGCGCCTGTGACCAGTGAACCTGCCAGGCCTATTGGTAGTATTTCTTGCTCTCAAATTTTTAAACTGAATGCCAGCACTCTGAGAAGGGATATATGGGGGGAAAGGGGGGTGGGAAGGAAGAGCATTCACGGGCAAAGAAGGGGTGGGGCAAAAAGAGAGAAGGGGGGCTGAGCCTCTACCTCCCTCCAGGGAGATCTCACCAATCCCTTCCACCCCCCCCTCCACACAACTTGGGCTCAACCAGTTAGCCGGAGTTGACAGGGGACTTGAAACCACAATCTGCTCAACCACCAAGCAACCACAGCTGCACTCTAGTTGAGTCCACCTCCAAAGGGGACTCTATCAGGCAAGTGACCCTCAGGTCAGCCACCCGGCAGAAAACACAACTTTGGTTCATCTGGGGAAACAGCAGCTCACGGGCTGTGAACCCAGCAGCTTTGGCTCAAAAACACTGCTGCACCAGTCCAGCAACCACTTGCTGCTCAAGTGAGAGAAATACTAAAGGCTGTCCCCTAACTGCACCAATTCATATACTAGAGATGACATCACTGGACATTTCTAGGTTTTCTCTCCAGCTGTTTACAGGAGAGCATTTCTCATTTATCTGCAATGGTCTGGAATGGCTTTTTAGATGCAACCATTGATAATGATGGCAAAAAGAGAATTCAAATGAAGCTTGCACAGAGGCAAAATCCCTTAAAAAGATTTTCAGGTATATTTGAAACAAGAAGTCTGTGAGGGGAGTCAATTGGACTATTAGATGATCATAGACAAGACCATTGCAGAGACACTAAATTAATGTTTTGCTTTGGCCTACACTGAGGAAGATGCAAGGGAACTACCTATGCCAGAAATAATATTTCATGGTGATGATTTCCAGGGATACAGGACATGCGTCTGTTGTGCTCTGCGGAAAAAAGGAGTCTGAGCAAGATGGCACCCTTGGGCGGGAAGGGGACCACGCATGTGTGGTAGCATTCCCAAAGGCTTTCTTTGAAAGCTGGGGAAATGCTCCACGTGGGCTCTGTCGGCACAGACGTCACCCATATGTGAGGACTGACTTCCTGTTTATTCCTGGAGAAATATTTTATGGTGAAGATTCAGAGGAACTGAAGCAAAATGCAGTGAACCCGTAAACTACAATGGGCCAAATCAACAAACTAAAGAGCAGCAAATCACTTGGACTGGATAGCATAAACCCCAGGGTCATGAAAGAACTCAAAAATTAATTAGTTACTATACTACTATTAAAATCATCTACAATAACTGAAGATTGGAGGGAGGCCAATGTAATGCCAGTCATTAAAAAGAGCAGAAGTGAAGGCAGATGGAGAGAGAGAACCCCAGTTTGGGGTTGGTGGGGTGGTGAACAACCCAGAAAATAGGTAGTAGTTGTAACTAAGGAAGCTCCATGAGGAGACTGTGTTAAGAAGGTGGAGTGTAGCGTTGAAGAGGTGAATAGCTGAAGCAGGGAGAAACAACAGGGGAAGGAGGATAAAACCCAGTTATGAGTGAACAAAGAGGCAGAGAAATGAGATGGGAAATGAAAGGGAATGTAAGTATTAGAGGAGAATGTGGAATAAACATGAAGGAAGAAGCAGAAATTGGAACAAGACCCTGTAAAAACAGTTTGGAGAAAATGGAGAGCATGAAAATTGCAACAAAAAAGATCAAATAAAATGCCCAGGTAACAAGGGAGTGGAGGAGTAGCCTAGTGGTGAGGGCAGCAGCCTGGGACCAGAAAGACCAGGGTTCAAAGCCCACTAGTACTCCTTGTGGCCTTGGGCAAATCACTTAACCCTTCGCTGCCTCAGGTAGAAATTTAGATGGTAAGTCCTCCAGGGATAGGGAAATGCCTAAAGTCCCAACTACAGTACCTGAATGGAACTCATTTGATTTACCACTGGAAAGGCATGAGCTAAATATAACAAAAAATAAAATAAATAAAACACCACATTTCATCTTCTATTTAATGACTGGAAATATGGCAACTTTTGAAACATGTATCTCTGATAATTCTGTAGTTTGCACAATACAGAATGAAATGCATTTGCTTTTCAGTATTGCATTGCATGCAGAGTTTGACTTCTTGTCTAATCTGTACTTGAGGTGGCAGAAGTGAGACATTCTGTTCGTGTTTACCTTCCATATAATTATCTGGAGCAGTCTGACTTGCTCCCTTCTTAATCACATGTCTGAAATGTGTTTTTTTTGCAGGGTTTTGTGTTAACTTTCAAAGTATTTGCTAGTGAAGAGTCTGAATTGCTATTAATGAGGCGAATCTAGAATTTCTAGATTATGCATATCGCACTCCACCTACGAAGAAATCATTGCATATTTCTGCAGCTATACATGTTTTATAGATCAATAAAAATAAGTTTTAAAAAAAGCAGTTGGGAGTGGAACAATCAGCCGCTTGGCTGAAGAGCGAACAAAGTTTAGGTCAACTATCCAGAAGGTCACCAGGAGTTGACACCGACTTGATGGCACTTAAGACAAGTGGAACTGAATTTCATAGTGATATGAATTGGTTTATTTCTGTTATGTAAATGTTTTAGTGAAATAATAGTCATAGGCAGGACTGTGTTTGAAAGCATGCATATGGAAAGGTTTTTAGTCCTTTAAAATTGTCCATTCTAGTCACATCTATGCAGTGGACTGTGTCTGTGACCCAATGCCTTGCCCCACACCACCCCACTCCTCTGTTTTCATCTCTCTGAAATTAATCACTGGCCACCTATGTTCCCATGGCAAGTCCACAGCCAATTGTAAGAGACCAAGGGCCCTGAATAATGGTAAATTAGTTACTGGGACCTAGTACAAGTGCCTAGGAGGTGTTAAAAAGAAACCATGGATAAGTGCATGCTCCTTGAGGCCTCACTCCCTTTTATGAACTTTTACAGGAATAGGAGCCCTTAATAAGGATTCAGAAGACAAACTCTGCCATGGATACCTGTTCCAGTACCTTTGTCACTAACCACTGCTGCCGATGGGATACTGAGCCACCTGATCCAGGATGCTGGTCCTTATTAATGCTGCATCTTCTCTCCCCAGCTGCAGTCCTGTCCATTTCATTACCTGATGCAGATCCTCAGGGTCTTTGTCAGACCAAGAAATAATCGCTTGATTCCGTAAAAGGCAGAGGAAACTGCAGAAAGTCCATTTATTGCCATTTATATAGAGAAACATCATGGTATTCAGAAGGAATGCATTCCTGGGTCAATATTGAGCTGTGGCAGTCACTGTTTTTTTAAACGCTGGCTGCTGCGGCTCAGAGCTTTCCAGATATTAACAGCCAGTAATCCCCAATAGTGGCCAGCACTGCCGCTATCCATACGGTGGTGCTATTCGGAGAGCTTTGGGACAGTCTTCTGCTGTCCTGTTATCTGGAGAGTAAATGTATAGCGGCACTGACTTGCTGCTATGTGGATGAATCTCTGGCTCCATCCATGGATTGACCTGGCATAATACAGGCAGTGCCAAGGGATTCTGTAAGGATATTCAGCAACATTTTCCGTACAGAGCCACTGACTATCCCAGTCAGCAGCGCTTATCCCGTTAGCCAGTGCTGCATAGTGGAGAAGTGCTGCTGAATATCGACCCATTCTTTTGCTCATTCGGTATAGATATTTAACCATTTCCGAGTCATATAATCAAACTTCACAGGATGATCTTTTATCCTTTCCCTGTTTTCAATGGTGAAGGTTGGAAAGAGGAAGGTTGATTGCTTAAATGCAGATCTCCCAAAAGCGCAGGCTGTTTTGTTCATATGCACCCAGTTTAAACATATGGAGGCAGTTGGGTAGGGCAAGGTCAGTTGGACAGTGGGAGAGAGTTTGGGGCACAGCATTTATAGTTGGTTGGTTGTTACTGTGATGACAACTTTTCAAGTCTTGTACAATGCCTTGAATACGGTCTGCAGATGGCGGTATATAAAAGCTTTTAAAATAAATACATTTTACAAAGGCCGTATAGGTAAAATCTGGGACCTCCAAGCCAAAACGTCTAAAATTCCATCTGAGGGGCAGCAGTGAAAGTGGGCATGTGTAAGTGCCTTTTAAAACTGACCTGTCTCCATCCTAAGAGATAAATATCTCCATCAAACATAACAAAATGCGGATGTGCTAAATAATGGGCCAAACAAGTGCAGGCTGTTTCTCAATTTTAGAAACTTGCTCGTGTCCGATATGGACAACAGCAGTCTAGATGACAGACCTACGATGGTATTTCAGAATGGGCACATGTATCCACCCCCATATACATGTCTTGGCCTGCCATTTTGCAAGCAGAGATGAGCAGTGGTGTGGCAACCAGGAAATAGGTCTTATTAACCTGCAGTTTCTTTTTTCAAAGAGCAAAACGTATTGGGGGATTGAGAAGGCTTTCTCCTCTTCTACTGACAGGTACTGGATTGCTGAAATAAGCACATTTTTGGTGCTTATTTGTGCCCAGGAGTAGGCATAGTCTTGGACATTACCGCTGATGATTTCAGATGTGCTGCACCATTCCAAAATCAAGTGTACACAGTTATATTTGTAGGAATGCCCCAGGCATGTCTCTGCCACACCCCCGGGTGATCTGGACGTAATTGTGCTGGCATGTGTAAAATTCAGGCTTTTCTAAAATGGCTTTGGGGACGTTCATGTGATTTCCACATCTGAAAGGGTGTTTTCAGATGTGGAAACCAGAAAATGTAGTTACCCACCTATAGCAGATGTTCTCCAGGAACAGCAGGAATCAGTGTGCACATACAGGCGATGTCGTCACTGACTGAGCCTGCGTGGTAAACTCTCTTCAGCTTTCAAATAAAGCCAGTGGAAGATCACCCATGGATGTGTAGTCACCTTCCTGCCCAAGGGAGCCATTTTCATAGCTTCATCAAGCAGAAAAGAAAAAAATTCCACAGGGTGGAGGGACGGTAGTGAGGACTGATTCCTGCTGTTCCTGGAAAAACACCTGCTACAGGTGAGTAAGTATGCTTTCTCTGGGACCTAGCAGGAAGTCAGTCCTCACATATGGGACTCCACAGCTACAAATTACTGAAGAACCTGTAAAAAGTCATGGGTGACCCAAAAGTCAAACTGTGAATGGCAGTTGAAAAGCCTCAAGCATTGGGCTGCAACTCTAGCATTTGTGAGGGAATCGACTCTCCGGTGGCCTGGACAAACAGAAGGGTCAGAGGGAAGGAGTTGACACTAGTCCCCAAAGAGGTGCCGAAGAACGGCCAGGCCGAAGGCACTGCCCCACCAGGAGGCCTCCTCAAGACAGTAATGAGCTGCGAAGGTATGGACAGAGGACTAGGTGGCCGCTCAACAAATCTCTGGTAGGGAGATGGAGTGTAAGTTAGCCACGGAGGCTGCCATAGCCCGAATGTAATGGGCTGTCACATGATGCTCCAGCCAGTCCATACACAAAGGAAATGAGGTTAGCCACTCAGGTAGAAAGGGTGTGCTTAGAGATCGCCATGCCAAGTCTGGTGGGGTCATAGGAAACAAACAGTTGAAAGGAGCGATCAATGAAGAAAGCCAAAGCCCGTTTACAATCCAAATTACAAAGAGAGGCTTTCACCGTGTTTGCATATTGCCTGGGAAAGAAGGTGGGAAGACCACCTCCTGATTGAGATGGAAGGAACCACCTTAGGAAGAAACTTAGGGTGGTCCTCCACACGCACCCTATTTCTATGAATCTGGTGTAAGGAGCATGAGCCACCAGCGCTTAAAGCTTGCTAACCCTGCATGCTGAAGTGAGAACCACTAGGAAGATTACCTTCCACGAAAGGTACTTGAGATGGCAGAAGGCCAATGGTTCAAAAGGTGGGTCAATGAGTTTACCCAGAATCATGTTCAAGTCCCACGCCACCACTGGAAGGCGAATGGGAGGCCGCGAGAGCAAGAGGTCCTGTATGAAACGGCCAATGAGAGGATGAACCGACAGGGAATGCCTGTCAACCACATGATGGTACGTCGCTAGGGCACTCAGATGCACCCTAACAGAAATGGACTTTAACCCAGCCTGGGAGAGGTGCAGAAAGTACTATAGGATTGCCTGCACCGGACAGAAGAATGGGTTGAAACCTCTATCTGCACACCAGACCAAGAACCTGCGCCATTTGAAGCCATACACTCGCCTGGTGGAATCCCTGTGGAACGTTAGGAGGACATCCTTAATGTCCCTAGGCAAGTGATGATGAGCGAGGGCTGTCCTCTCAGCATCCATGCCGTCAGAGTTAATGACTTGAGATTGGGATGCAGGAGGGTCCCATCGTTCTGAGAGATCAGATCCCAGGCAAAGCCCAGGGGAACGGGTGGCGCCTAAAAGTCAGAGCAGCAGAGGGTATCACAGTTGCAAAGGCCAGCGCGGGGTGATAAGGATCACTTCGGCCCTGCCTGTCTGGAACTTGAATAGAGTCTTGGCCACCAAGGGAGTGGGCGGATAAGTATACAGCAGGCTCTTGCCCCAGGGGAGAAGAAATGCATAGGCTGCGAGGCGATTCAAGCAAGGTATCCTGGAGCAGTACAGCGGTAGCTGAGCATTGTGAAGGCTGGCGAACAGGTCCACCGCCAGTGTGCCGCACTTCTGGAAGATATCCCGTGCCACTGGTGGACCGGAGGTCCACTCGTGAGGCTGCCCAGGGAGGTAGAGGGCCTGAAAGAGCATACCTCTGCCAGTTTGCAAAATTCCAGAGTCTGATCGTTTCCTAGCAGGGTGCATCCTTGTTTGTTGATGTAAACATCACAATTGGATTATTCATGTGAACAAGGACAACCTAATTCGCTAGATAGTGATGGAAAACCTGCAGAGCATTCGTGACTGCTCTGAGTTCAAGGAAGTTGATCTGGTCCTGGCTTTCTTCCTGCGATCAGAAACCCTAGGACTGAAGGCTGTTCCAATAGGCTTCCCAGCCGAGCTTGGAGGCATCCATGGTGAGGATTTGTTGATACGGGGGATCCTGAAAAGGTAGATCCACCAGAAGATTGTTCGACTGTCACCACCAGGCAAGGGAGAGGGGCGGGGTGACCTGTACCTTGTTCAACAAGCACCCCATCGCCTGCTTCCACTGACTGCAGAGAGTCCACTGGGCTTGACGCATGTGGAGATGGGCTGAGGATGCGACAAACCATCGGATAGATTTGGACCTTCCCCACCAAGACAAAGGCGCTGAGCCCTGTCAGATGGAAGAAGCACTCGGGCCTGAGTGGTATCAAGGAGGGCTCCTATGAATTTCACGTGCTGGATGGGCTGTAGGTGGGATAGTTGACTACAAATCCTAAGGTCCCCAAGCAGCTGGATAGCGTGACGTAGGACCTGTTGGACCTCGTCTGGGGATCTTCCCCTTATCAGCCAATCATCCAGATAAGGGAAGACGAACACCATGCAGTTTCAGGAAGGTGGAGACCACAGCTAGGCACTTTGTGAACACCCTGGGAGCGAACACCAGTCCAAACAGAAGGACCAAGTACTGCTAGTAACATCCGTCAACGACAAAGCGGAGGTACTGATAGTGCAAAGGGTGGATCAGGATGTGGATATAGGCATCTCTGAGATCCAAGCAGCATAGCCAGTCTCCCCAGTGAAGGTAAGGCAGCAATGTTCCAAGGGATATCATCTTGAATTTCTCCTTCACTAAGAAGCGGTTGAGATCCCACATGTCTAGAATAGGGTGCAACCCGCCCATTTTCTTGGGAACCAAAAAGTAGCGGGAGTATAACCCTGTACCTCTTGTTGGTGTGAAGAGTTGCGAGCTCTCTTTGAAGGAGATCTCAATGGGGGGGAATCCAGAGGAAGTTCTCCTGGAAAGTACAATGTGGTCATCTGGTGCAAGTGAAGGAAGTAACCCTCTTTTACCACCTGAAGGGCCCAGGCATCAGTGGTTATGCTAAGCCACCAGTGGGCAAAGAAAGTGAGACATCATCTTATTTGCTGTGGCTCCTGATCTCCCGTGGGAAGAGACTGTGCCCTGGGAGTCAAACCCCCTCCCAGGCTGCGGCAGAGGGGAAGTTTAACAGGGGGAGTTTAACAGGACTGACAGACATGATGTGATGTTGGGGGTATGTTCCGTAGGCCGTCTTTTTCTTCAGGTAGGACGACTTTCCTCCAAAGCTTTCTGTTGGGAAGGATCAGCGATCTTCCAAGAGAGCCTGGTTCTGGTCATCAGCTCTGTCTCCAACTCAGTGGCCTTGTCAGTCATGGGCTTGCCGAAGAGATTCTCCCCCTGGCAGGGGACATTGACCAATTTATCCTGAATCCATTGCTTCTGGTCTGAGGACTGTAGCCATGCCAGATGGCGGGCACCAACGCCCACTGCAGCCACAGACTCCAAGCAGTCATAGGCTGCTCGAGTTACAGACTTGGAGCACTCCTTTACCATGGACACCAGGCTCCTGAAGTGCTGGAGGTGTTCATCAGACAGCCCAGCTGAAATCCTGGCGAGTTCCTTCGCCGGGTCTGTCAGGTACATGATCCATGTACAAGTGGTAAGCCTGGATATGGGCCACATGCATCAAGCCCTGAAAACACTTCTTACTAAACCCATCCATGATGCAGGCCTCCAAACCTGGGGGCACCGAGTAGTGTGTCTTTTGGCTTTTGATCTGGCGCATGGCCAATTACACCACCACAGAATTGTGTGGTAGTTGAGTTTTTTTGAAGCCTAGGCTCTTGCAGACGTGATACAAGGAATCAAGTCACTTGCTCACAATGGGAATGGTAACCAGGGTATCCCACATCCTGAAAAGGAGGTGGTCTAAGATAGGAGGCACCGGCACCATTATGGTCTCTGAGAGGAGAATCATACTGGAGTATGTCCAGATCCTCCACCCAGGGCTCCTCCTTTGCCTTGATGGTGAAGGCGAGGGCTGGGATCTCCGAAGCTCCTGAGGAGGAGAGGGGTCCAACAGAATGTCCCGATGACAAATGGTATTGAGAGACTCGTCGTCTGTCTCCCATTCCGAAATGGAAGGGAGCGCGAAGCGCCAGTGGGAATCACACTGGTGTGCAGTTGGGGGCGAGGATTCCTGGTGCTCTGAGCCTGAAGCACTCTATGGAGAAGCCCAAGGCTCTGATCAAGACCAGGATCAGGATCAGAATTGGCCCACAGGACATGTCATTCCAAAACAGACTGGATCTCCTCCGGCAAGGCCCTCGCAGTGAAGGGGCCCATTGCCAGCCACAGGAGCCAGAGGTAATCAGAACCAGAGTCTGCTGGTGCGCCAGAAAAGCAGTGACACTGCACTCCGCCATCCTGGCCTCGAGGCCTAAAGGTTCCGCAGCCATTGGCGTGGGCACAGAGGGTATCATGTCTGACACCAGTTTCCTTGGTGGGGACTCACTTATGGTGATCACCTTGACAGTCCGAGGGTGATCCTCCCAGTGGTTGGGAGCTGCTCCAGACAGGGCAGCTTTGGGAGCTGCTCTAGACAGGGCAGCTTTGGGAGCTGCTCCAGACAGGGCAGCTTTGGGAGCTGCTCCAGACAGGGCAGCTTTGGGGGCTGCTCCAAGCCCTAACTCTCGGAGTCCTGTTGAGGGTTGCTGTGCTGGTGCCCATGGGTCTTACCCACGGAAATGACATCACCATCTGACGAGGCATCGATTCCAAAGCTGATGATGGAACAGAGGCCAAGGACTTGAGGCCAAACAGTACCTCCTTTTGCCTTTCATGATTCTTACACCTCATGTTCATCATCTGAAGACAGAGCAAGCAAGTGGAGGCATCATGATCAGTCCCGAGGCAGTGAAAGAAGCAATTGTGGCAATCCGTGATGGACATGGTCCTGCCACAATTGGTGCACTTCTTAAAACCATCAATCAAGGACATAGTGGAAAAGATGGCCCCCGTGAGATCAAATTCCAATGTCCTGCTTAACCCTTTCCAGGCCGAGCCCAAAACTCTCGGGATCCAAAATTCTGACTAAATATTCCTGTTGTTGTTAAGTGCAGTCGAGTCGGAGTCGACTCATGGCGACCCTCTGGATAGCTATCCTAAACTGTATTCGGTCTTCAGTCAGGCGGCTCATTGTTGACAGACTGGTACCCGTAGCTGCTGTTATTGTATCGATCCATCTCATTGCTGGCCTTCCTCTTTTGCGTTGACCTTTTATCTTGCCAAGCATAATGTCTTTCTCTAATGATCTCTCTCTTCGCATGATGTGTCCAAAGTATGAAAGTCGAAGTCTTGTCATCTGAGCTTCTAAAGAAAGCTTAGGTTTGATCTCCTCTAGTACCGACTGGTTTGTTCTTCGGGCAGTCCATGGTATACACAGTATTCGCTGCCAGCACCATAATTCAAAGGCATCAATTTTCTTCCTGTCTATCTTTTTCACTGTCCAGCTTTCACATCCATATGATGTTATTGAAAATACCATGGCTTGAACAACTCGAATCTTTGTATGGAGAGAGACATCTCTGCTCTTGAAAATCTTATCTAGGTCTTTCATAGCCATTCTGCCAAGAGCAATGCGTCGTCTGATTTCTTGACTGCTTGTTGCTTCTTTATTGATAGTTGATCCAAGTAGGTTAAAGTTGTTCACAATTTCAATTTCTTCTCCTTCAACGATGAACCTGTTGATTATGCCAGTTGTCATGATCTTTGTCTTCTTTACATTAAGGTGCAGGCCCATTTTGAGACTATGTTCTTTGATTGTGAGAAGCAAATGTTTCAGATCATCTTCACTTTCAGCCAGTAATGTGGTATCATCAGCATAGCGAAGGTTGTTGATGAGTCTTCCACCAATCTTCACACCTCTGTTGTCTTCATACAATCCTGCTTCTCTGATGATTTGTTCTGCATATAAATTAAACAGGTAGGGGGAAAGTATGCAGCCTTGTCTTACACCTTTGCTTATTTTAAACCATTCTGTTTTCTCCTTGTTCCGTTCGAACTGTTGCTTCTTGATCAATGTACAGATTGCGCAAGAGAACAATCAGGTGTTCTGGTATACCCATGCTTCTTAATGTGGCCCAGAGTTTCTCATGGTTTACACAGTCAAAAGCCTTGCTATAGTCGATAAAGCACAAATAGATATCCCTTTGATATTCTTTAGTCTTTTCAAGGATCCATCTCACATCCGCAATGATGTCTCTCGTTCCTCGCCCTTTCCAGAACCCTGCTTGCACTTCAGGTAGTTCTTGTTCCAGGTATGGTTGTAGTCTCTTTTGAATAATCTTCAGTAGAATCTTGCTGGCATGTGGGATCAGAGCAATTGTGCGATAATTTCCACAGTCAGTTGGATCACCTTTCTTTAGTATTGGTATAAACACAGATCTTTTCCAGTCAGTTGGCCATGATGTTGTCTTCCATATTTCTTGGCAGAGCCTTGTGAGTACGGTAACAGCTGCATCAGATTGCTGCAATACTTCTGTGGGAATGCTATCAATGCCTGGTGCTTTGTTCTTTGATAAGGCTTTCAATGCTGCTTCAACTTCTTCTTTCATCACCAATGGTTCCCGATCATAAGGTACAGGTTGAAACGGCTGTTGGTCCACTTGATCTTTATCATATAAAAACTCTATATTCCTTCCACCTTTTCTTGATCTTCTCAGCATCATTCAACATAGAACCTTGAGCATCTTGTAACATTCCAATTCGAGGCTGGAACTTTTTCTTTAACTCTCGTAGCTTTAGGAAAGCCGATCTTGTTCTTCCTCTAATAGTTTCTGCTTCTATTTCCTTGCAAGTGTCATTGTAGTACTTTTCCTTGTCCTGTCTTGCTGCACGTTGGAAATCTCTGTTGAGTTCTGCGATTGTCTTTCTTTCTCCTCTGGCTTTAGCTTCTCTGCATTTCTGGGCAATTTTCAGAGTTTCTTCCGTCATCCATCTTGGCCGTTTTTGCTTTTTCACCTTTTGTAGAGACTTCTCGCTTTCTTCCAACACAACTTTCTTGATGTCATTCCATAACTCTTCCGGAGCTCTGTCATTTGTATCTAAAGCAGCAAATCGATTTTGCAGGCAGTCTTTAAATTCCAGTGGTATATTCTCAAGGTCATATTTTGCTGCATTCATGAGTGGTTTGCTCTTTTTCAACTTTAGCTTGAGTTTGCATACTAGTAGTTGATTATCTGTACCACAGTCAGCTCCAGGTTTTGTCTTTGTTGATGTTACAGAGCTTTTCCATCGTTGACTTCCACATATGTAGTCAATTTGATTTTTATATAATCCATTGGGTGAAGTCCATGTGTACAGTCGCCGCTTGTGTTGCTGGAAGAAGGTGTTTGAGATGAATAGATCATTGGTCTTGCAGAATTCTATCAGTCTTTCTCCAGCTTCATTTCTGTTGCCAAGTCCATATTTTCCAATTACTTTGCCTTCTTCTTTGTTGCCAACCTTTGCGTTCCAGTCACCCATGACTATCAGGATATCCTGTTTGCATGTTCTGTCAATTTCAGCTTGTACTTGCTCATAGAACTCTTCAATTTCATTCTCTTCAGCAGCTGTTGTTGGGGCATATACTTGAATTATAGTTGTGTTGACAGGCAATCCTCGTAGATGAATAGAGATTAAGCGTTCGCTGACTGCATTGTATTTCATTACAGTTCTTGCAAGTTTCTTCTTTATTATAAATGCAACACCATTTCTTCTTTGTCTTTCATTTCCAGCATAGTAGACCATGTGATCATCTGATGCAAAGTGCCCCATGCCAGTCCATTTCAGTTCGCTGACACCCAGCAGATCAAGTTGTACACGTTCCATTTCATTCTTGACCACCTCCAACTTCCCTTGGTTCATGCTTCGTACGTTCCATGTTCCAATGTGTAAGACATCTTTACAGCTTCTGACTCTCATTTCATGCGCAGCTACATCAGCAGTCAGACTTCCCGAGGGCTTTGATCCAACCACATCATAAATGCTGGCTTTACTCTTAAAAGTCTTCAGCTCTTCCCCAGTAGCTAGTTGAGTGCCTTCTGACCTGGGGGTCTCATCTTCCAGCACCATAGCACAATTTGATTTGTTGTAACTATCCATTGGGTTTTCATGGCAAGATACAGAAGTAGATTGCCGGGCCTTTCTTCCGCGCAGTTTAAGTTTGGTGTTGTTGCCGTTGTCACAAAAATGTGATCCTCCGCCGTCAACACTGTCCCCATTCTGCTGCTGCCCAGATGGGTGGTTTGTTTTGGTCTGGCACCTCAGCTGAGACCTGTCCATCTTGGGAGACCCTGCCAGTAGTTAAACTACCGATAGTTTAGCTCTCAGCATCACTGATGCACGCAAGCCCTGACAGCACGACAAGCTGCAAACCAAGATTCCTATCAAATAGTATATAATACATGACCATAGCAGAACGAAAATCACTATTAGAACATATTGAATAAGACGGGTACAATTTTCCTGAAATATGCAAAAATTAACCCGGCTGCAGAATGTGGATTAAAAATTTAAAGTAGGCCTTCAAAGGGTTAATAAGGTGTGAGAAAAAAATCCCATGCACCAAGAGAGAAAAAAAAAAAAGATCAGTGGTTCCCAGACCATGAGGTGGTGATGGTACACAATCAAGAAAAAAGCAGTGAGAAAACAACAAAGTATTCACCGAAGTGAATGCCAACATTTTCTGGGATGCAGACAGTATATCTGGCGGGCTCAGTGGAAAAATTCTGACTAAGGGAAAATAGCTCCCTTGGGCGGGAAGGTGACTATGCATGCGTGGTTGCCCTCCCAAAGGCTTTCTTTGAAAGCTGGGGAGAGGTTACCACGCGGGTTCCATCAGTGCAGACATAACCTGTATGTGAGGATTGACTTCCTTCTTGTTCCTGGAGAATGCAGCTTCTAAAATGAAGCAGCCCTAAATTTCTCCAGATAGTTATCTGGTGAGCCGACTGAATATGCCGACTACTCTATACCTATATTCAGTGCGGCTCGCTATCTGATAGCGCTGTTGAATATAGGTATTTTATTTAAGCGCTGCTGCTGGCATTTAAAATAAAAAGGCTAACAGTGATGCTTAAATATTGACCCATACATGTCTAACACATACATATGATCTTACTTCAAAGGCTTTTTTTTTTGTTTTATCTTCCCCTGTAAGATGGTCTATCACATATAAGAAACCTAAACCTCTATTTGCTCGGATCCTTCTTATGCTATATTTCCATAAATCAAGACGTTGCTACCAATGCACAATAGTAGCTGCAGACTTGAATAATACATTTGTGCAAGTCAATATGAATTTTTTTGTGATCTCAGTTAAATCAAGAATATCAGAATTATCTATCGAGGCTAAAACAATGTAAGATATCACTGTTCATGGGTTAAGGATGGCCTATGGCAGAGTTTCTCAACCTAGTCCTTGGGGCACACCCAATCAGGTGTTCAGGATATCCATAATGAATATGCATGAGAATTTGCAAACAATGGGTGTGCCCCTAGGACTGGATTGACAGCCAATGGCCTAGAGCACTTCAGGTTACTTGTCACAGATGGCCAGGGGTCCCCAGTCCGTGGATTACTTAATTATGTGTCAGTCTCAGTTCTAATAATGGTAACCCTATTTTGTAAGCATCCCTCCCTATCTGAACATGCACCTACCACATTTGTCAGATTCAGTCGCGTTGTATATAGGTTATACTATTCTCAGAATCCTGTTAATTTCTTGTTCTGGCGCCGGTTCTATTGTTGTTTTGAACTGTGAAACGCTACGATTACCTGAAATGGCGGTATAGAAATCTCACAAATAAATAAATATTGGCGAGAATATGCAGACAGCAGATCTGCTAACCGCAATAATCGCAGTGAGCGGGATATCCAGCAGCATGTAGCTGGTTTGTGCTTCTGAAGATCCCCTCTAATGCCATTAGATACCCTGATTCTAACTGCATGGCGCTGGGGCAACGTTGATATCTAGTCAGCGGCAATATTCTGCCACTGGACGATTGTTGCAAACCGGCAAAAGTTAGGCACTTGAAAGGCTGGCCTAACTTCAGCTGGGTCAGCTAAGTAGGCACGCCGGATATTCAGTGCCGGCGGCTGGATATAACCCCTGGCATTGAATGTGTTATGTTAAAGTGCAGAAGCCAGCCGCTTTAAATGCGTGGCCGTCGCCGCTGAATATCCCGCCCATATTTAAGTGTTTAATGTTCCTAGTAAGGGTCGCAAGTGCTCAGAAATTTCTACTAAATTCTGGGCTTTGGGAGAGCTTTTCTGTCCCAATTCCATCAGTCACTTGTGTGCCTGATCAATCCTGCTGTCTGGACAAAAACCATAACAGGTGAAAACACTGCTTTTCATTAGTTTGTTATCAAACATTTATATTCCAGTTTCTTCAACAAAGCAGTTTACAGCAAAAACAATACAATAAAAACATTTTGTTTTAAGAGGAGTTTCATTTATGTTTCTTTTCTGGAATGCTTAAAGGCAAACTTTTTCATAGTTATTGTTTGCAGGTTGATTGTTATTTGAAAGGTTACCATTCCTTTGTTCATGTGCTAATCTCAACTTTAGCCAGTGTTACAACACAGTGTATGCCTGCAGTGTAAGCACAGGTTGCAAGTTAAACTCTGTTAGGAAGAAAAGCCCAACACACGCCACAGTGAGATCTTGCTCTTTGTTTAATGAACAGCCTTTGTACCTTCTGAAGTGAGCAACAGGGTTACAAAATCTTGGCAAAGTCTAAAGCAGTGTAGAAAATGCAAGACATTGGCACGCAATGGACAAGCCCACGATGACAAAAACAGCGACAGTGGCAGCAGCAGAAGCAATGGCATCCTGGGACACAGTGGTACCGCGTGGGAAGCGGATCATCATGTGACCTAGCAGCATGACGTAACCTCTGTGGCACAGAATGTGATGCAAGGGCATTACATAAAATGGCATGATGCCACAAAAAATGACAGCATCGCATAACACAGTGGCACACTGGACTCTTGATGGGATCACGTGACATTTTGGTATGTCAGATGACACGCTTAAGTGGTTAGAACAGTGGTTACAAAGTTTCATAGACAATTAAAATATCATTCTTGTTCCTTATTAGCACAAGGACAGTACTCACAACCTTTTTGGGTTACTATCAGTGCACGTTCCATGGACACCCTGCCTAGGACTCAGAATGCTTCCAGTTTCCAAGTTCTTTTCTTCCCACTGACGACAGATATCTAGAGCTATCTGGAATCTAATACGGGGAGGCATACATGTGTGGATCGAAGATGGAAAGGGGCTGGTATTCTCAGTTTTTCAAAATGGAATCGTAGACCTGGTAGACATACTGAGATACTTCAGGGGCTCGACACTTCAGGGACAGCTGTGAAAACAAAGAGGAGGAAAACGTGGTTCCAGTCAATAGAGCAGGAGCTAATGGGCGCCTGCAGGTGATGTAACAGCATTAGAAGGCGTTCAGAGCAAGTCAAAGAGCATTGAAAGGAAGATGAATCAGCTTATTTCCCAGAGGCTACCACAATTTGCAAGAGGAGATGCCTAAAGCTGTGTCAATCCCCTGCACCATCTTCCTCCTTAAGGCTAAAATAAATGCATTTTATGACATGTCTGCTAATAAAACATGGCTATATGTTTTCATTAAAACAGTGAAAGCGTAGTTACTCACCTGTAGCAGAGGTGTCCTCCATGAATAGCAGGAATAATTCCTCACATATGGGTGATGTTCTCGAGGGAGCCCATGCAGGAACGCTCCCCATCTTCCATAGGAAGCATTTGGGAGCTCCATCGCACATGCCCCTGCCTTCCCGTCTGCCAGAGTCATCTTATCTCAGTATGACGACAAAGCTAAAAACCAAAAACTCCACAGTGAGGTGGGAGGGTCATAAGGACTTATTCCTGCTGTTCACAGTAAACACCTGCTACAGGGTGAGTAACTACGCTTTCTCCGTGAACAAGCAGGAAGCAGGTTACAGAACGGTAAAAACAAGCCCAACAGGGCAACCAACAGGAGACTCGGAAGCAACAGCATGAGGGACTCATCTGATTCAGTGTCCTAGTGGACATACACATCAGGAAGACTCATTGCGGTAGCCTGGACAGACAGAAGGGCCAGTGGGAAGGAGTTGAATCTAAGTAGCAAACAGATGCTGGAGTACAGTTTGGCCAAAGCTGTCTTGTCAAGAATCCCCATCCACACAGTGGTGGGCTGTAAAGGTGTGGATAGAGGACCATGTAGCAGCCCTGCAAATTTCCAGGGTCTGTTACGAGACCAGGAAAAAAGGGGACAGATGTAGTTGTTTATATGGAAAGACAGACTATGTGGTCTTTTTCTGTCGTCATTTTTCTATGTTTCTATATGATAAAGACTTAAATACCTTTGTGACATATATGCACAGGAGAACAGCGTCTCAATCAAAAGAAAGCTTTGCAACAATGAGGCATAGGATGACGGTGCAAGGGGATAGACTCAGGAGTGATTTATGGAAATATTTCTATACGGAAAGAGTGGTAGATGCATAGAATAGCCTCCCAGTGGAGGTAGTAGAGACAAGGACTGTCTGAATTAAAGAAAGCATTGTTCAAACACAGAAGATCTCTAACGGGAAGAAAGGGACTGTAAAGTTTAATAGTTGGTAGGGAAGGGCAGACTGTATAGGTCGTATGGTCTTTATCTACTATCATGTTTCTATGTACCTTTAAAATGAAGAACAGCATTAAGTAACCTGGTGTGAGGGGTAATGGTGATAAGGACGCTTTTCAACAGTTATCAAAATGTGATCAAATTTGTATAATCTTTATCTTTATTTAAAACTTATTATACCACCTGAACCAAAAGGTATACGGCGGTTTACAATAAAACAAAATGATACTACTGGAGAAAAAGGAAACAGGAAAAGGAACGTCATTTGTTTACAGAAAGGGATAGCAGTAGAAGACAATGCGATAGAATAGACAGTAGTAGAGGGAGGGAATACCGTCAATTGTCAGTGGAAGGAGGACACTAAATGCTGTAACATTTTATTTTAAAAAGGGAGATAATGATAAAGTAAGAAAGAGAGTTAGGAAAAACTAAAAGGAGAGGCTGCTAAGATTAAATGTTTGCATGACGTATGGCCCTCATTTAAAATTCTAAAAACAAAAACCAGCTCTTAATCCAAAATATACTCAAACCAACATATTCTTCCTCCAACTCTATAAAAGCACACTTATCTCAGGCAAAATGACCTCAGGATGGCCTGTTCCGGTGCTGCTTTGTGCAGCAGATTGTGCAATGACTTTTGTACAATGACGCTGTTGAATGAATATGAATGAATGTGTATGTTTGTGTTAAGGAGCTTTATTGAGTGTTTTGGATTTACAAGTAGTATTCATGTGATGTTAAAGTGTTATGAATGGAAGTCTAATCTATTTGAGAGAAGTTATATAGAAGGCTTTTTTGACCAGTGATGTGAGCGTCAGCTGTTCCCTATAGTGATATTTTCACTAAATGCAGGGTATAAGCCATCCTGAGGTCATTTTTGCCTGAGATAAGTGTGCTTTTATAGGGTTGGAGGAAGAATATGTTGGTTTGAGTATATTTTGGATTAAGAGCTGGTTTTTGTTTTTTGGTTAGTTTAGCTCTTGTACAGCTGATTAGGTGGTGTTAACCCTCATTTAAAAATACCATTTTGGACAGAGAAAAATATGGCATACATTAAAAAAAAAAAAGATCAAAAGAGGCTGCCAGCATGGTTTAATGGTAAAGTGGAAAATGTAGTGAAATCCAAAAGGCATAATGGAAAGCAGACCCTAATAAGGATAACAGATATGGCACAAGCACTGGAAAGTTAGATGTAATACACTAATAAGGCTGGCCAAGAGAGAAAGAAGCATACCACAGAACTAAGAACTAATGCTAAAAAAGTTTAAGTACATTCGAAAGAAACTGTCCGTGAGGGAATCAGATCACTAGATAATGAAGGGGTATAATAATTGCTCAAGAAGTAAAGCATAGTTACTTACCTGTAACAGGTGTTCTCCAGGGACAGCAGGAATCAGTCCTCACTTATGAGTGACGTCGGCACCGACAGAGCCCCCATGGAGCAATTCCCCAGCTTTCAAACGAAGCCTTTGGGATTGCTGCCACTCATGCATGGTCCTCTTCCTGCCCAAAGGTGTCATCTTGCTCAGTCAGGTCCTATAGCTAGAATCCTACTCAGTAGATGGCAAGGGAAGAAAAACAAAAATGGCAACTCTTAAGGGAAGGTGGGAGGGTAGTGAGGACTGTTACAGGTGAGTAACTATGCTTTCGCCAGGAACAAGCAGGAAGTCAGTCCCCAGCTACAGGCTACTGAAACCTGCAAGCCAAAAATGCCTCCGTGAGGCCTTGAGCAGAAGCTGATGACCAAAGGAAGCCCGAGTCCTCGGGCCCTTGGGGCCGAACTCTCGGTAGTTGCAGAAGAAAGGTCAGAGAGCAGGAGTTGCTTATACCCCAAACAGATTACAGCCTGGCCGAAGGTGCTGTCCCGGCAGGACTCCCTCTCCAGGCAGTAGTGTGAAGCAAAAGGTATCGCGGAGGACCAGGTCGCAGTCCGGCAGATGTCCGACAGAGGCACCGAGGGCAGCAAATCCACCGACATTACCTTGGCCCGGATGCCGTGCGCGGTGACTCGGTGATCCAGTGGGGCCCCAGCCTTTGCCTGAGTGAAGGCGATGCAGTCTGCCACCCAGACAGAGATGGTGCGCTTGGTGAGTGCGAGCCCCAGGCGATTAGGATCGTAGGCAATGAAGAGCTGATTGGACCTGCGATGACCCTGGGTGCGCTGCAGGTAGAAGGCGAGAGCCCTCTTGCAGTCAAGCGTATGTAGGACCGCCGATGCCCAGTTGGCATGGGGTCTCAGGAATAAAGTTGGTAGGACGATCTCTTGGTCAAGATGGAAATCCGAGACCACCTTCGGTAGGAACTTGGGTGAGTTCGAAGGACCATCCTGTTCCCGTAGAACCTTATGTAGGGAGCTGCGGCCATGAAGGCTTGCAGCTCGTTGACTCACCAAGCCAAGGTGAGTGCTACCAGGAAGACTATCTTCCAGGAGAGGTGCCAAAGCAAGCACGTTGCCATCGGCTTGAAGGGCGGCTGTGTCAGCTGCATGAGCACGATGTTTAGGTCCCAGTCTGCCGGTGGAAGCTGGACGGGGGGCTTGGAAAGTAAGAGTCCCTGTATGAAGTGGGAGAACAGAGGCTGGCCTGAGAGGGGTTTACCCTCGATGGGGAAGTGGTTGGCCAAGATGGCGCTCAGGTGAACCCGGACCGAATTGGATTTCAGTCCCACCTGCGAGAGGTGGAGGAGTTACTGGAGAACCCAATGGGTAGAGCAGGAGAATTGGTCGATCTGGAGCTCGGAGCACCAGACCGAGAAGCGCTACCACTTCAGGGCGTAGGCCCATCTCGTCGAGTCCTTCCTCAACGTGAGAAGGACCTCCTTGATCTCCTCTGAGAGGTGCAGCGAGGCTAGAGACATACGTTCAGCCACCAGGCTGTCAGGGATAGCGAGACCAGGTTCGGGTGGAGCACCCGTCCCTCCTCTTGCGTCATCAGACCTGGGGTACTGCCCAGGGGGACTGGAAGTTCTGACGCGAGCCAGAGAAGCGAGAACTAGGGTTGTCGAGGCCACGAAAGAGCCCAAGGATCACAGAGGCTCGGTCCCGCTGAATCTTGTGGAGGGTCCTCGCAATGAGAGAAATGGGAGGGAACGCATACAGAAGCCTGGAGGTCCAGTTCAGGAGGAACGCGTCAAGGGCTCAGGTGTGGTATCGGCCTGCAAAAGCGGGGAAGCTGCTTGTTTGCTGGACTGGTGAACAGGTCCAAGGACGGAGTCCCCCAGCGGTGGAACAGGTGGAGAACCATCTCTGGACTCAGGCAGGTGAAGGAGCCTGCTGAGTCTGTCCGCGAGGACATTGTCCTGGCCTGGGAGGTAGACTGCTCTTAGGGTCATGCCCTGGCGTATGGCGAAGGAGCAGAGGAGGGCTGCCTCTCGACAAAGGAGGAGGGAGCCCGTACCCCCCTCCTTGTTTATGTAGAACATTGGGACCTTGTTGTCGGTCTGCACGAGCACCGACTTGCCTCACAGGTGGTACTCTAAGACCTTCAGGGCGAGCCAGACCACTCGAAGTTTGAGCAGGTTCATCTGCTGCCGAGATTCGTCAGGTGACCATTGCCCCTGGGTACAGAGGTTGCCGCAGTGGGCTCCCCAGCCCAACAGTGAGGCATCCGTTGTCAAGATGAGCTCGTATTGTCGAGTCTGGGAAGGGCATGCCCTGAAGGCGGCTTTGGGGGTTCAGCCACCAATCCAGGGAACTGGAGAGGCTGTGGGAGACTGACACAGGATTCCCGGAGGCGGCCCGCAGCTTGGGCCCATTGCGCTCTGAGGCACCATTGGGCCACTCGCATGTGCAGGCTAGCGTGGGGGACGACATGGGCGGTCGAGGCCATGTGCCCCAGAAGGCGCAACATGGCCTGTGCCGAGACCCTGGACCGGCTTTGGACCTCGGCGGCCAGAGCGCGGAGCCGATTTGCATGCACTCGAGGGAGGAAGGCAGTTGCCCGTCCCGTGTCGAGAAGAGCGCTGATGAACTCCAGGGTCTGCACCGGCTTAAGGTGGGGCTTGGAGTAGTTGATCAGGAAACAGGTGCTAAAGGAGGAGGACCTTGCGCGACACCAAGAGGCGAGCCTCCTCTGCCAATGTGTCTGTGACGAGCCAGTCATCCAGATAAGGGTAGACTGATATGCCCTGTAGCTGGAGGTGGGCTGCGATCGCTGACAGGCATTTTGTGAAGACATGCGGGGCAGACGCAAGCCCGAAAGGGAGCACCCTGTATTGGAAGTGCTCCCCTTGCACCCTGAAATGCAGGTACTTCCTGTGCTTGGGGTGGACTGGAATGTAGGCATAAGCGTTTCTGAGATCCAAGGAGCATAACCAATCATCTTGCTGGAGGAAGGGCAGCAGGATGCCAAGCAATAGCATTCTGAACTTCTCCCGCACCAGAAATTTATTCAGATTCCTGAGATTGAGGATGGGGCACAGGCCCCTCCGTCCTCTTCGGAACGAGGAAATACCGGGAATAAAACCCCCAACCTCGGAGGTGCAGCAGAACTCTCTCGACTGCCTGTTGACTCAGGAGGTTGATCAGCTCTTGCCCCAAGCAAGCCTGGTGCGAGGGAAACCGAGTAGGCTCCGCTTGGAAGAAGGGAGGAGGTAGTCTGTCCAGGTGAAGACGATAACCGTCCTGGATTACCTGAAGGACCCAGGTGTCCTATGTAATGGCTTCCCATTCGGGGGAGAAAAGGGACAGATGCCCTCCCAAGCGCAGAGGTGCCACCTGGAGGTGAGGAGCTATGTACTTGGCGCCAAAATCCCAGGGCTGGCTGGGGTGATGCTGGTGGTTGAGCTTTGGGCCTCTTTGGTTTCCAGTGACCCTGAGCTCCTCCTTTGCCCTGACAGCTGGGCGTCGGCGCTGGGGTGGGTATCCCTGGTAAGGGAACCCCTTCCTCTGGAAGAAAGGCTTCTTGCTGTGTTTCTTCTGCAGAAGAGAAGAGGTTTTACGAGAGAGACAGTTGCAGGTCACGAACTCCATCTTGATCTCAGCTGCCTTGTCCTCCATGGGCTTGCCGAACAGTTGATCGCTGAAGCAGGGAACATCCAAGACTTCTCCTGGACCCATTGCTCCAGGTCTGAAGACTGGAGCCACACTTGATGCCAGGCTCCGATGCCGGCCACTGCCACACGGGCGGAAGACTCAAACCCATCATATGAGGCGCGGGAAAGGTATTTCGAGCAGTACGCGACTGATCTCAGAAGGGTCTGAAATCTGAGGAGGTGTCTGCCTCCGAGGCCCACAGAGAAACTGCCGAGCTCTTTAGTGAGGTCACGAAGGAACATCCCTATATACAGTTGGTATGCCTGGATGTGGCACGCCAACATGGATCACTGGTAAGCCTTGCTCCGAGGGCGTTGGGGGCATGGGATTCCTTACCAGGCAGGACCGAAGAGTGCGACTTCGGGCTCTTCTGCACCACAGATTCAACTACCATGGAGGTATGGGGAAGTTGAGTCTTCCGGAACTCCGGGCCATGCTGGACCCCATACATGGCATCGAGGCTTTTACTGACAATAGGGGCCGAGGTGGGTGCTTCCCACATACGGAGGAGCAGTCGGGTCAGGATGGGCGGTACCAGGACCGTAAGAGATTCCCTAGGGGGAGACTCATATTGCAAGATGTCGAGTTTCTCTGCCTTCAGCTCTTCCTCGGTCTGCGTGGGCAGATTGAGGTCTCGAGCCATATCTCGCACAAATACCAAGAATGAGGTGTCTTCGAGAGGTAACCGCCTTTGCGAGATGGGCGGGGACAGGTCAGAAGGAAGGTCCCTATAAATGCAGGTTTCAGGGGACATTCCCCATCGAATTCCCAGCCTGAGAGGTCTGAGGAGGACTATGAGTCAGGCTGATCCCCATGCCCAGTGGCTGAGCCCTGCTTGGAGCCGGAGGCAGAGACTCTGGAGGACCTCGCCTCCGAGGAATGGGACGGCGAGTGAGACTGGTGATGAGGACCCTCATGAGGCCTGCGGCTCTCGGGGGTTTCCAAGGCAGTTTTCGGGACCCCCATCGAGGGACCCTTGGTCTCGAGGCAGGAGCTTTTACCCAGCACAGCTGGCTCGCGCTGGGCAGCTAGGAAGGCAGCAATGCTGTGCTCCAGTGCCAGCATATAAGACTCCCACTCAGGAGTGGGTCCCTGTGCCATCGACACCAGGGTTATCGGGTCTGGCGTGGAGGAGGAGAAGGGGTCCTTGCCAGGCAACCCTCAGGAGACCGGGTGCCATCGCCGGAGGCCTCCGTATCCATACGAGGTACCTTTCGAGGCTGCTCCTTGTCCGACTCCTGGGAACGCCGAGAAGAGCTAAGGGAACGCGTGCAAGACTGCTCGCGCTTGTCTGGAGCCCCCGACAGCGACTTCAATGTCGTTGTCTTCTTTTGCCGTTTCACCTCAGGCGAACCCTGATCGGAGTGACTCCTGGGACGCGGGGTCACTGCAGGGGACTCCGCAAGTGGTGGATTGGTGGGGCGAGGCGCCACCTGGGACCCCAGGGCTGCCTTATGGAAAATGTCGTCTGACTTCTGCTTATGGCTTAGCAAGGCCTTAGCGGACATTTTTTTTTACAGAGAGCAGAGCTCCGGGTTGTGGTTGGCCCCAACACACTGCAGACAACAGTCATGGGTGTCTGTGAGAGACATATTCTTTGAGCATCTGTCATATTTTTTGAAGCCTGTGGCCATGGGGGCAAAAAGAGCCCCTGTGAGGTTGAAGACCCTCGAGGCCAGCGGTTGGAAAAAAAGTGAGCGAAAAGGGCCCGATGAGAAAAAACCACTAAGAGAGAAAAAAAAAGGATCCCCTGGCTCACAGCTGGAGCAGGGGCGATGGGGAGGACGGGAGAGGCCCAGTGCTACTGGAAAAAAGTGCCAAAAGACTGGAGAAGAAAAAACGTTTTCCGCGGAAAAAGGGAGAGTGAGCAAGATGACACCTTTGGGTGGGAAGAGGACCACGCATGCGTGGTAGCAAGCCCAAAGGCTTTCTTTGAAAGCTGGAGAATTGCTCCGCATGGGTTTCGTCGGTGCTGACGTCACCCATAAGTGAGGACGGACTTCCTCCTTGTTCCTGAAGAATAGCAGAATACCTAAATTAATTCTTTGCCTTAATCTTTACTGAAGAGGGTGCTTTGGGGTAGGAGTGGTGAGGAGGTCATACCCACACCAGAAACATTATCAGACGATGACGATTTGGAGCAACTCAAGCAAACCACATTAAATCTAGAAAATTTAATAAAACACATTGAGAAATAAGCAATAGAGTAAAAACTCACCAGGGCCAGATTACATTAACCTCAAAGTTCTGAAAGAACTGAACCATGAAATCGCTACCCCATTACTAGAAATCTGTAACCTATCATTTACAGCACCTGATGACTAGAGGTTGGCCAATGGTACGCCAGTTCTTAAAGAAAGGGCTCCAGGGTGATCCAGGAAACTACAGACTGGTGAGCCCAATGTTGGTGCTGAGTAAAATGGTAAAAGCTATCTAAGGAAACAAAATTACTGACCATACAGAGAAATATGCACTAATAATGCACCAAATAATGCACTAAATATGCACTAATAATAAATCATAATACACCTATCCCTATAATCCACTCCCTCAGACACTAACATACTTTCCTCCCCTCCACTCCACACTCATTCCAGCTTCCACACTCGGATCTGTAAGCTCAAATTGCTCCACACAATCTCGAACCTCTCCCCCCCTAGCCCCCATCTGACAATCTCCACCCTCCCCTCAAATATGCCCTAATCAACGTCCGCTCGGCCAGGAATAAAATCCCCCTAATTACTGACCTTATAATTGACCATGACTTGGACATCCTTTGTCTCACCGAAACCTGGCTCCAAGAATCTGATTCCGTTCTTTTAAACCAATTATGTCCCAATACATATGCTATCAACGTCTGCAATAGAATATCCAGCAGAAGCAGAGGTGTTGCTATTATCTCAAGAGCTAACCTAAACCTCTCCACAGTTGAATCCCTCTCCACCCCAGGTATGGACTCCATTAGAATCTCTAGTCCTACTATCTCTCTGCATCTCATTTATAGGGCGCCACAAGCCGACTCAACTGATCTCTCTACAATACTCGAGACAGCTTGCTCCCCCCAACCCATCTCTCGCCCACTTATAATCCTCAGAGACCTAAACCTACACTCAACAACCTCAAAGCAGTCCTCTTCATTTCTCCAAGCAATGGAGGCCCTCCACTTTACCCAAATCCTTGAACTACCCACACACTCCAAAGGCACTATCCTAGACTTAATATTTATCCCACAGCAAACACTATCCTCTAAACAGATCTCACACACTATTCAACCTATTCCCTGGTCAGATCATGCCCTCATCCTCTTTTCAATCCCCCACCCCCCTCATAAAAAATCTCAAATAACTCCACCCGAACATACCCGCAAATTCAAGCAATTCAACGCTGCAACCTTCCTTGAGCAAATAATACCACCCTTAGATTTACTCAATAACAAACACCTGAACCTAGACCCACACATTGACGAATGGAATGACATTCTCTCCACTGCTGCTCTATTACCACCCAAACAACATTCGCAAAACCAACGCAGAACTCCTCCCTGGTACTCTTCGAAGCTAAAAGACCTAAAAAGAGAACTCAGACGCCTAGAACGTCAGTGGAGATGCTCCCCTAACCCAAACACACAAGAGCTCTACAAAAGCAAACTCCAAGCTTACTGCTCTGAAACCCTAAAACATAAAACAGAATACAATGAAAACATGATCCTACGTTCCCTTAATAAACTGAGAGAGCTCTTTTCCATCGCTAAATCCTTAATAATGGAACCCCAACACCAGGACTTGACTCCTAAGATAAGCTCTCAAACTATAGCCAACCACCTTACCTCAAAATTCCTCCCACCCTCCTCCACAACCGTCCCCCAACTAATTCATGACCATAGTGTCCGACATCATTCTCCCACCTCCTCAATTACCTGGAATAACTTTGAATCCCTCACCTTGAAAGACATATCCAACACCATCAAAGATCTAAATGCCTCAACCTCTGCCCTGGACCCTTGCCCTGTATCCTAGCTTAAGACTACTAATATCTCTATTAGCCCCTACATACTCCACATTGTACAGTCCTCCCTCCAGACTGGCTCCATACCAGCGCCACTAAAACGTGCCTCTATCCGTCCCATCCTAAAAGGATCAAAACTTGACCCTACCTCCCCTACCTCATACAGACCTATCTCCAGCATCCCCTTCCTTGCTAAAATAACTGAAAAGCTAGAACAAAATCAGCTTCAAAACTTCATAGATGAGCACTCTCCTCTCGACCTACTCCAACATGGCTTCAAAAAGAACCACGGAGTAGAAACCCTCTTTACTTCTCTCCTGGATTCACCGTACCAATTTACCCAGAATCCCACTCAAGGATGCCTTCTTATATTTCTCGACTTATCCTCAGCTTTTGACTCCCTTCCTCACCACCAACTTCTAGATAGACTCTATGAAATAGGACTGAGGGATACAACACTAAAATGGTTCCACTCTTACCTAGAAAACAGAATTCAACAGGTCCGTATAGGCAATGACATATTCCCTCCCATTTATCCTAAAACAGGGAGTTCCCCAAGGTTCCAGCTTATCTGCACTACTATTTAATATATTCCTTCAACCAGTTTGTAAGATTTTTCAAAAACATGGAATCTATTACCAATTATATGTAGACGACATTATGTGCTATACCCCTTTCAATTTAACAAACCCTAACTTTTCAAACCTAATCGAATGCATTACAAACCTGAAGACTTGGCTTTCAAATCATAACCTCATAATCAACCAATCAATACCCCACCTTCTACCCTTACTCTTGGAGATATCACCCTCACCATAAAAAGCCAAGTGAAATATCTCGGTCTTATCCTTGATCAGAACCTTACATTCCATGAACAGATAAAAAAAACTTCTAACACGATATATGCAAAGCTACGTACTCTCCGGAACCTCCAACCGCTTCTAAACCCAGACTCCTTTCGCACTGTCTGCCAGGCCCTCACCATCCCAACCCTTGATTACTGCAATCTCATCTATCTTGGCCTTCCTAAAAACAGCTTACATCCCATCCAAATGGCACAGAACACAATAGCTCAGCTCATCACGAATAACCCTAGGCGCTCACACATAACTCCAATCCTCCATGATTTACACTGGCTCCCCATTCAGTCCAGAACTAAATTCAAAGCAATTACCCTCATCCACAAAATCATCTCAAATGAATCTGCTCCCTGCCACTCCTCGCTCCTATCCAAATCCAACAACAAGAGAACACGCCGCACCATCACCAAAAACCTACTATCCATTCCAACATCTAAAAGAAAGTGTAGTCAAACTACCTGTAATCGGGATTTCTCCCTTTACGCTCCATCTATCTGGAATGCCTTACCACATGAACTAAGGAACTGCCCCAATCACTCTGAATTCCGGAAGAAATTGAAAACTCATCTCTTCAAGGAACACTTCTCCCTACTTCATAGCCCTCCCTAACCTCCTCTATACTTGTCTATGTAAATAGTCCCTAAACTGCCATGTAAATAATGTTTAAGCCTCCGTTAGGAACAAGTTTCTTGTTAATCAGTTACACTGTGCTCTTATGTTCTAAATGTTACAATGTACTCAGTTGAAATATACTGTCTGTAATGTTCCTTGTAAACCGTCTTGATTTGTAGAAAGTCGGTATATAAAAACTGTTAAATAAATAAATATGGTTAAATTGGAATGTGTCAGCAAAGGTAATTCTTGCCTTACCAATGTTAGATGTTTCTGAAGGTGCAACCTTGGGGTCAATCTTGGACTCCTCCCTCTCCCTCTCCATACATATCCAACAGATAGCTAAAACCTGTATTTCTTTCTCTATAACATTAACAAAATTTGCCCCTTCCTCTTTGAACACACTACTAAAACTCTTTGGTCACCTCCCGTCTCGACTATTGCAACCTCCTCCTTGCTGGTCTCCCTCAGAGTCATCTCTCTCATCTTCAACCCATTCAGAACTCTCTTGTGTGGCTAATCTTCCACCAGCCCGGACACACTGATTTAACCCCTCTTTTCAAATTACTTCATTGGTTTCCCTTCTGTTTCTGTATCCAATTCAAACTTCCCCTTCTGACCTATAAATGCATTCACACTACTGCCCCTCACCAACTTTTCTCTCTCCTCTCTCCCTACATCCCTCCTCGTGAACACCGTTCTTCCTCTGGCTTTCTTCTCTCTATGCCATTTTCTTCCACTACCAACTCCAGACTTCAATCTTTTCACCTTGCTGCTCCTTATGCCTTGAACAAACTTCCTGAAACTATACGTCAGGTCTCATTTCTCTCTCTTTTCAAATCCATGCTAAAAGCTCAGCTCTTTGAGGCTCCTTTTGGATCTTAATCCCTTGTTCTCCTTGTGTCTCCTTTCCCTAAACCCCTTGTTTCTCCTGTATTGTACTGCCTGTCTTGATTAGATTGTAAGCTCTAACGAGTAGGGACCGTTTTCTATATGTGCTTATACAGTACTGCGTATGCCTTGTAGCGCTATATAAATGATTAGTAGCAGTAGTAGTATAATAAAACATGTGGATAAAGGTGATCTAGTATATTGAGATTTTCAGAAGATATTTGACAAAGTCACTCCTGAGAGACTCCTTAAGAAATCAGAGTCATGGGAAATAAATTAGGACTAGATGGTCAGTTGCTTACATGGAAAAACAGTGTGGAATGTCCCAAGGGTCTCTACTAGTATTTATTTTATTTAACAGTTTTTTTCTACTGCTTTATCAGTTAGTCAAAGCGGATTACATTGTAACTTGGTAATGTACATTAAACAGGGACATTGATAACTTGGATTTTTCTGAGGCAAAGTATAGTTACTCACCTGTAATAGGTGTTCTCCAGGGACAGCAGGAATCAGTCCTCACATATGGGTGACATTGATGCCAACGGAGCCCCCGTGGAAGCATCTCCCCAGCTTTCAAAGAAAGCCTTTGGGAGATGCCACCACACGTGTGGTCCCCTTCCCATCCAAGGATGCCATCTTACTCAGATGACATAGCTAGAACCAACAAAAGAAGATGGCAAAAACTGTACAGCAACTCCAAGGGGAGAAGGGAGGGTTGTGAGGACTGATTCCTGCTGTCCCTGGAGAACACCTGCTACAGGTGAGTAAAGAATAGTTACTCACCTGTAACAGGTGATCTCCGGGAACAGCAGGAATTTAGTCCTCACATATGGGTATTGTCGGTACCGACGGAGCCTGCGCGGGAATGCTCCCCAGCGTCCAATCAGAAAGCCTTTGGGAGCATCCCACAGCGCCTGCGTGCTGCCTTCCCGCCTTTCCCAACTGCCTCTCTCCAGTTGAGTTTTAAAGCTGAGACAAAGAGAGAGAGGGAAAGGAAAGAGATAGATAGAGAGATACAACTCCTAGGGGAGGTGGGTGGGTTGTGAGGACTAAATTCTTGCTGTTCCCGGAGATCACCTGTTACAGGTGAGTAACTATGCTATCTCCAGGAACAAGCAGGAATGTAGTCATCACATATGGGGACTCCCTAGCTTTAGGTGCCAGGGAGAGACCCCAGATGTAGTTTGTCCCTAACAGGGCTCCACTTCCCCCCATGGATCTCTGGCATCCTACCAGGGATGGTGGGGTAGGAGTTGATTAGGTATGGAACAGGTGTCGGAGAACAGCCTGACCAAACAAGGCATCCCGGCGGGAGTCCTTGTCCAAACAGTAATGGGCTGTAAAGGTATGAACCGAGGCCCAAGTGGCTGCTCGACAGATGTCGTCGATAGACACAGAGTGCAGATGAGCCATTGAGGCTGCCATGGCTCTCACATTGTGAGCTGTGACATGGCCCTCCAGAGAAAGATTCTTACTCTGATAGGCGAAGGAAATACACTGAGCAATCCAGTTAGACAGTGTTCTCTTGGAGACTGGAAGTCCCAAATGAGAAAGATCAAAAGCAACAAAGAGTTGAGAGGACTTTCTATGTTGCTGTGTTCTTTGTAAGTAAAAGGCTAAAGCTCTTTTACAGTCCAAGGTATGAAGATTCCTCTCTGCATTTGATGCATGAGGCCTTGGAAAAAACACAGGCAGGTAGACCGCTTGGTTCAGATGAAAAGGCGAGACCACCTTTGGCATAAAGTGTGGATGAGTCCTAAGGACTACCTTGTCATGATGGAACATTGTATAAGGTGGATCAGCTACTAGCGCTTGCAACTCACTAATGCGGCATGCCGATGTGATTGCAATGAGAAAGATAACCTTCCAAGAAAGGAATTTCAAGGAGGTAGTAGCTAAAGGTTCAAAAGGTGGCTTCATGAGCTGCCCAAGAACCAGGTTTAAGTCCCATGCCACCGGTGGTGGTCTAATGGGAGGCTTAGTTAAAAGAAGGCCTCTCATAAATCTTGCTATAAGAGGATGAGAGGAAATAGATTGTCCATTTAGAGGCTTAAAGAAAGCTGCAATAGCACTCAAATGGACTCTTACTGAATTAGTCTTAAGACCTGCATTGGATAAATGGAGATTCTCCAGCAATGATTCCAGTGGTATCGCAAGGGGTTCGCCTTTTGCGAACACCATATGGTAAACCTTTTCCACTTGAAAGCATAAGAGTGCCTTGTGGAAGGTTTCCTGGAAGCAAGAAGAATATCTTTTACTTGTTGAGGGATATTAAGATCATGGAGATCTAGGCCTTCAGCAACCAAGCCCTGAGATTCAGAGACTGGGGATTGGGATGCCATAACATTCCATCCTCCTGGGATAGGAGATCTGGAGCAGACCCTAACTCCAGGGAGGGAGCTTGAGAGAGATGTAGAAGCAGAGGGTACCACACTTGCCATGGCCAATGTGGAGCTATGAGAATCATATGGCCTCTGTCTCTCTAAAGCTTGAACAGGGTTTTGGGAATTAGGGGCATGGGTGGAAATGCATACAGGAAGTCTTGACCCCAGTAAAGGAAAGCATCCCTGGCCTGAGCCCCCTGAGCCGGAATTCTGGAACAGAACTGGGGAAGTTTGGCATTCCACGGACTTGCAAAGAGGTCTATGTCCGGGGTTCCCCAAAGTTGAAATATCCTGGTCACCTGGTCTGCATGCAGAACCACTCGTGTGGAAGCAGAACTCGACTGAGTCTGTCTGCCCAAGAGTTTTGAATGCCTGGAAGATACACTGCCAGAAGATGAATCTGATGCTCTCTGGCGAGGGCCCATAGTCGCAAAACTTCATTGCAAAGCGACAGAGAGCCTGTTCCCCCCTGCTTGTTCACATAGAACATGGCTACTTGATTGTCCGTATGAATGAGGACTGTCTTGTGGCTGAGCAGGGTGTGGAACACTCGCAGAGCAAGAAAGATTGCTCTGAGCTCCAAGAGATTGATATGTAGATAACTCTCCTGTGGAGACCAGGTGCCCTGGGTGGAGAGGTCTTGCAGATGAGCTCCCCAACCCATTGGAGAAGCATCTGTTGTGAGAGTTGCTTGGGATAAGGGTTGTTGAAAAGGGGACCCCAGCAACAGGTTTTGAGTGGACTCTGGTCTATCGACGCTGCCAATGCCTGGATGTCGGTACCAGAGGAGACCGCCGGTATCCCAGAGCATGGCACCAGTAGTTCTGCCGAGGTCGAGGCCTCGAGAACATCCTGGAACCCCGATAATGCTTTGGAAGCCGAAGCCTCCCGCCAGGGTAATTTTGACGGTGCAGAATCCTCGAGGGCAACGCCAGAGGCATCTCGATGCTTAGAAGGAGATCTACTCCAAAATTCGAAAAATTCTGATATCAAAAATCCTCTGTTGAAATTTAGATAATCTTTTTGTCGGAGCTAGTCAGCCTAGTGCATGGAAAGCATTCCTAGCACCACTGTGACCTCTCCTTTTATTAAATAACTTTTTATAATTAAAAGTCCAAACTTAACTCCATGTTGGTGTCCAAGCGTCATAGCTAAAGTATTGTCAGAAACGCCAATATGACGACGTGGCTCATGTTTCGGGTTTATACCAAACTCTCAAAACCCTGCTTCAGGTCCAACTGTTATCAGCAAATGACAATTCTTCAGCAAGCAACCAAATAGGGATGTAACTTGCCTTTTAGTCTTCGGCGTCTGACGTCAGGTTCAACTGAAGATCACTAAGAGCCAATCAAAGTGCACAAACACCGAAACCAAGAGAAAACTCTCACTAAACAGAGAATCCCTCAATGGAATCGCGAGGTTGCAAGGTAAAAATACATCAAATAATAGTATGCCAGTCAATTTGAAGGTTCAAACCATCAGGGGTAACCGAATTTAATAAATAAATCCATCTTTGCTCACGCCATTGTAATCGCTGCTCACGATCTCCACCTCTCGGGTCAGCAGGTATATAATCCAGCACTCTCCAGCGCAAAGTGTCGAAATCATGACAAGCAGTTAAGCAATGCTCCACTACAGGGGCCGACAGAGACTTGGTCCTCAATCGGGAAGCATGTTCAGAAAGACGAGTTCGCACCGCACGCTTAGTGCGACCTACATAATAAAGTGAACAAGAGCATACTATCAGATATACTACAAAAGTAGAGGTATGCCATAAAGTTGAAAAAATCCGAGATGTACGAACATCAGTCCAATCGGGACCCAATAAAGCTAGCGAGCAATACATACAATTGCCACAAGCAAAATGTCCTCTATCCACATGCGCCTTTAATGGGCGATCTACCGAAGAAGTGGTTTTCATAAGCAGATCCCGAAGATTTGTTTTTCGTGAATAGACAATTTGCAAAGATTTCTCCCGAAAGCAGGCATGCAACCCTAAAATAGGCCAAAAGCGATGAAGTAGCTTAGTAACATGTGTGATATCCCTAGTATAAGAGAGAACACCCGTGATCATCGAATCTACAGGATTGGATCCTGCGGAGGTAAAAAGCCATTCTGGTAATTCTGATTAGGTTCTAGTATATTTGAATTCGGTAGAAAGAGATCTACCCTTTGAGGACCGGCTGGATTTATGTTTAGTTACCTGAGATCCATGGGAGAAAAAAGCAGCCCTGGAAGACGTCGATGTCACCGAAGCTGCATCAGAGGGAAACAGGGTACTGAGCTTAGCAGCTCGGTTCTGCCGACCTCTTTTAGACATCATGGCGCAGGACATACAATCCGTGATGGAGTGGTCAGGCCCTAAACATTTTAGACATCATTTATGGGTGTCGGTGACGGAAATGGTACCGCCACACTTGGTGCACTTTTTGAAACCTGAGGCAGGTTTCTCCATGGTAAGGAAATGTTTTTGGGCCTAAGGCCCAAAAAGGCGCGTGCACCTAAAGAAAAAAGAGAATATAATTTTTTTACAGAAATAAAAAGAAAAAGAAACTGGCGGTACCGGTAGAACGTCGAGGAAGGCAGATGCGACCACAAAAAAGAAAGAAATAAAAAAAGAGTTCTTCTGCGGTGACAGGAACACGACCTGCTGGCTCCGCGGAAAAAGAAGAACTGGAGAGAGGCAGTTGGGAAAGGCGGGAAGGCAGCACGCAGGCGCTGTGGGATGCTCCCAAAGGCTTTCTGATTGGACACTGAGGAGCGTTCCCGGGCAGGCTCCGTCGGTACCGATGATACCCATATGTGATGACTACATTCCTGCTTGTTCCTGGAGATCTACGCTTTCTCCAGGAACAAGCAGGAAGTCAGTCCTCACATATGGGACTCCCTAACTACAGACTAATGAAAAGCTGTAGAAAAAACACAGCCCAGCTGTGAACCCTTATCGGAGTGTCTGTATGCCCGCTTGGGCACTGCAGGGGCTTTATGCAACTCCGATGATTCATATGGGGCCCTAGAGCGCATGGCTACTGGGGATACCAGGGCTGAATCTGACCTGTGGAAGATGTCATCCTGCTTCTGTTGGCAACTCTGGATGACCTCAGCGGACTTTTTTTGCACAGGGAGCACACCTCTGGGTCATGGTTGGCACCTAGACACCGGAGGCAACAGTAATGTGTGTCGGTAAGGGACATGTTCTTCGAGCACTGATCACACTTCTTAAACCCACTGGCCATTGGGGCAAAAGGGACCCCAGCGAGGTCAAAGACCCTCAACGCGGCCAGCGGTTAGAAAAGGCACGAAACCACGCTGGATGGAAAAACCTAAACTAAACAGGTTCCAAGTCTCAAAGCCAAGGCGACGGGGCTTGGAGGCGGGAAAGGGACCAGTGCTAACTGGACGATACACTTTAGTGCACGAGAAAATAAACATTTTTTCTGGGGAAGGAAGACGAATGTCTGTAGGGCTCCGTGGAAAAAGGGAGACTGAGTAAGATGGCACCCTTGGGCGGGAAGGGGACCATGCATGCATGGTGGCATTTCCAAAAGGCTTTCTTTGAAAGCTGAGATGCGTCCACCAGGGCTCCGTCAGTGACAACATCACCCATATATGAGGACTGACTTCCTGTTTGTTCCTGGAGAATGGAGGGTTAAGTGACTTGTCCAAGGCCACAAGCAGTGCTAATGGGAATCGAACCCTGGTCTTTTGGTTTCTAAGCCAGTGCTCTAACCATTAGGCGGCTCCTCCACTACTGATTCAGGCAGTGCCTGTACTGCCTGAAACATTCATAAATGATCTGGGGATAGGAGTGACGAATGAAGTGATCAAATTAGCACATAACAGACGTTAAAACGACTGAAGATTGCAAGGATCTTGTGAGAATAGAAGACCGGACACCTAAACAGCAGATGAAATTTAAAGGGGACAAACGCAAAGTAATGCATATAGAGAAAAATAATCCCAATTACAGATACAGAATATGCTGTGTTTTGAATTAGGAATCACTACTCAAGAATACGATTTTAGAGTTGTCGTGAATCATACATTGAAATTTTCATCCCAGTGTACCACAGCTGCCAAAAAAATCAAACCAAACGTTAGGGATTATTCAAAAACAGATGAACAAAACTGAGACTAATCATTTCGCCTCTGTTAAGGTCTCTGGTGTGATCTCAC
The DNA here is from genome assembly GCA_033557465.1 of Ichthyophis bannanicus. Classification (NCBI taxonomy): domain Eukaryota; kingdom Metazoa; phylum Chordata; class Amphibia; order Gymnophiona; family Ichthyophiidae; genus Ichthyophis; species Ichthyophis bannanicus. The sequence continues at coordinate 250,300,598 of CM066042.1, read as the reverse complement.
CTTGAGAAATGTGTGCAGTTTTGGTTGCCCCAACTTAAAAAGGATACAGTGGAATTAGAAATGTTCAAAGAAGGGTAACAAAAATGATGAAAGAGCTGGATCATCTCCTTTAGGAAGAAAGGCTAAATAGGTTAGGAATCTTCAGCTTGGAAAAGAGACAACCGAGTGGGAATATGAGAACCATTTATAAAATCATGCATAGGGTAGAACAGCCGTTTAACCTTTCAAACACTAAAAGATGACGACGCGCCATGAAAGTTATAAGCAGCCGATTGAAACTGAATCAGATAAAATATCTTCTTCATGGAGAGCCTAATCAAGCTGCAGAATCTGTTGCCAGAAGACATGGTCAAGGAAACTAACACAGCAGGGCTTAAAAGTGGGTTGCACAAGTTCCCGGAGGAAATAGCCATAAAAAGATATTAACCAGATGGCCTTGTGAAAATAATTGCTTTATCCTTTGAAATGAACTATGAGAAATTTGATCTGCCCTTTTGGGATCTATTGGGTACTTGGGAACTAGACTAGCCACTGTCAAAAACAGGATGCTGGGCTTGATGGACCTTGTCTGACTCAGCATCTCTTTTCTTATATGTTCTTATAAAATGGACTCAACCCACCTCCCCAGTCTGACTGCAGAGGATGAGTCCTAGTACTGTACGCTTCTGCTTCCACTAGTCAAAGCATCTTTATGCCACATGCTTTCATTTTGTTTCTTTTTTAAAAATATATTCTTTATTGAAATACACACAGTACTAACACTGAAATACCATGCAAGCTTCCTGCTCAACAATGGGAAAAAAGTAAAACATTTTCCAACTGCTTTACCAGTATCTCTCACTCCCAAGTGGCTCACACACTTTATGCTACATTCAAAATATTTCTGTTAACATTTCTCAAGGGTCCACCTGATTCTTATAAGCTGTTATTTCACTCATCCTACACACAAATCCCAGCCGCTGTATTACCCTCTCCTTACTTGGTACTAAAGGCTGCTTCCAGTACAAAGCCAGTTCCATTCTAGCAGATACAATACTGATAAGTGACAGCTTTCCCTCCACTTCATCCAGGGCCTCTGGGATTCTATTAAGCAAAAGGAAGTTGAGGATCCTGCCCTAGTTCCAAGCCTGTCATATATGGAAAAAGTCCTAACATGCCTGCTTTCATTTTCTTTATATTCACTTGTTAGAAATTGCTTTTTCTAAATCTTACATGCAAATTTTCTCAGGAAGAAAGAGCTTTCTATTGATTGCATGATAAAGAAAGCACAAATGTTAAACATTTAGTAAGGCAAATGGAATTACCATTAGAAACAAAACACAGTCATTTTGCATTAATGCTTTGCTGTTGGCAGGCAGACATCCCTAGGGTTAGTGTTGTACAGCTCAGTTCTTAGTACTATGTTCAAAATGATTTGAAGACATGTGGTTCTGAGGGAGTCGCACCCATGTCCACAGCACTTTCTAGTGCAGGGCTTTCCAAAATCTACCCTGGGAACCTCACAGCCAGTTGTGTTTTCAGGAGAACTACAATGAATACAAACAGACCTTAAAACCTCTCTCTTTAAGAAAGCTTTTGATCGCCTGGATTATTGTATTTATTTAACAGATATTTTTATACTACTTTATCATTTAGTCAAAGCGGTTTACATTACAACTTAGACTAGGTTCTCTACATTGAACAGGGACAGTGATCACTTGGATTATACATTAATTTGACAGATTACAGCAAACAGGTTATGGTATTTGGTACGATGTGGATCTTGGCATGCTGATGTTATGTTATGTATTGGTTCCAAAATGTTGTGTGAACAGGAATGTTCTTAGTCTTTCTGATGTCGTGGGTGTCCTTCATTGATTTTAGGTCTTCTGGGAGGGCATTCCATAGTGATAGCGTGAATACGAAGAAAAACAAAGTTGCATGTCATTTGCTTGCTTTTTGTTTTAACGTTGGGAATGACAAGCAAATTCTTGTTGTTTAGGGGATCACTGGGTTTTACCCGGGGTTGGAGAACAGCAGCTATAGGTTAGTCGCATCTTTCAACTTGTATGTTTGACCACCCTACTCTGACAACTGCTTATCTTTTCTTTTCTTTTACTTTCTCTGTCCTGTCTATGATTAGAGTTCTTTTCAAAACTATTCTATTTTTGTAAACCACTTTATGTAACTTGAAAAGGCGGTATAATAAATAAATTAAATCGTAATGAATATTCATGAGAGATATCTACATGCACTGGTACCACTGCATGCAAACATCTCATGTACGCTCATTGCGATTCTCCTGACTGGCTGTGGGATCAGGTTTGATTGAGAATGAGTGCCTTACCCTAGACTGGAAGATAGTACAGATGTTTGGCTGCAGACTAACCTCTGCTAAAATCTCTGTGAACATAAGAACTATGTCTAGTGTTATGTATCAAGGCTGCAGTTTTGGAAACATCCAGCTTCAAGCATTTGGCAAGCTAGGAGTTTGGGACTCATCTCTGACCTTGTCTGCTTCAGACCTCAAGGATGCTATGAGTTCTGTATTTAATCGACACTTCTGGAAAGTTGAATGGACAGCACTATGACGCTGGAACGACCTTGTGGACATGAAGCTGAACAGCAGATTCAGAAAAAGAAACAGTTACAACTTGAAAATGCAGTGAGAGGATGGATTTGGGCCAAGAAAAAAAAAAAAAAGACTAGTGACGAAAAGTCCAGGGTTCAGCTTTCTTCTTCAGCTTGCTGAAAGAAGATCAAATGAATCCTGCAAAATATACACTTCCATACCACATAGGATCACCCTTGAAGAGTTTTCTCTAGTGATGTGTTCCCTCCCTCTCTCACAAACAAGAGTATGCAAGTGGACGGGACTTACTGTATAATTTGGGTTTCCTGGTTGAATCCGTAGCTCAGCCAAGATCCAGATGCCATTGGTCAACTTCAGGGACTGATAGAGCATGTCCTGGCCTTCCACATTTCTCTTGGCAATGGTGTACACGTTGTTATTCTGCAGCTTACTTGAAACTGTGTCTAGAAACAACAAAAAGCTCTGAGCAAAACATATGAATGTGCAAGGGGATCACTCAAGTACCCACAAGCTGGGACAAAGACATGACTTGAGCCATGTGCTCCTAAACGTGCACATGTGCATCTTTTAAGCTATTTTCATTATGTCGATCCTCTCAGACTTCCTCACTTAACCTATAGTTCATAAATCTGCATTTACTAATGAAAAGATAGGGTAGGAAGAAAGGGAGGAGTGGCATTATATGTAAAATAATAATAATAATAGTAAAGCAACAAAATTGCAGGGCTTATGAGGTAAAGAGGCAGCACTTTGGGTTAATCTAGAAAGAGAGAATGGAACATATTCACATTGATGTGATAAATAGACCTCTATGGCAGGCAGAGGAAGTGGACAGAAATTTAAATGGAGACATTCACACTTCTTCTATTAAAGGAGTAGCGCTGCCAATAGGCAATTTCTTTTTTTATATTTTATATTTATGAACTTTTACAATAAACACAATACCACCATCTTCTACAGAAATTGGGTTTCACAACACAACAAAAGAAAAACAGATTTAATCATTATAAGGAATACAAACTCATACCCATCCTATTAGTCCACAAACAGAAAGGACCCAAGCACAAGAAATAATACCAAATGATAAATGCAGGTAATAAAGATAGGCATCAACAAATAGCTTGCATAACCTTCACAGAGGGTCAGAAAGTGGCATGTCCAAGGCCACAGAGTGGCGAGCAGTGAGGAAGGCAAGCAGCTGGGAGGGCTCATAAAATATCAGTCTGTCTCGTATGTTTTCTATCATACATCTGCATGGATACTTGAGGAAAAAGAGCGCTTCCCAAGTGCTGGACTCCAGGGCAGAGAAAGAGGAATTCCTATTTCCTCCGTTGTGTATCTCTAGAGAGGTCAGGAAATGTGTGAACCGGAAGTCCCCGAAACAGCAGGTTTGCTTCCTGAAGAACATTTTCATCAACCATTCCCTATCAGAGAATAAAGCAAACTAAATCAGCAGTGTAGAGGGAATTACAGACTCCTGATAGCTTTGTTTATGTTTATTATTAAAATTTGGTTGACCGCCCTTCACAATAACAGCAGGGTGGTGTACAAAATTCCGAAAATTTAAGTCAGAAAAGGAAATGAACGCCAATTAAACAGAAAAGATAGCCACATTCATCTGGCGGAGTGAGAGAAAACAGAGGAACTGGGAATTAGTAAGAGGAGGAGGTGGACAGGGAAAGAGGATACAATTATGGGGGTGTAAGTCATAGGCTAAATAAAAGAGAGAGGTTTTGAGGAGATATCTGAACCTGAGGTATGAGGATTCAAGGTGGAGGGCAGGAGGGAGTGCATTCTATAAGGTAGGGGCAAGAAAACAGAAAGCTGAGGAGAAGGTAGATTCCAATCAGGCCTGGGAAACAGAGGGAAGGTGAAGTCAATTTGCATGGCTATTTCAAAGAACTTGATGGGGAAGTAAAGTAGCAAAGCATCTGCAAGGTAACGGGGGGGGGGGGGGGGGAACCAGTGTGAAGTGCATGATGGACCAGTTTAAGAAGCTTATATTGCAATCAATATTTAATGAGAAGCCAGTGATGACGAACTAGGAGAGAGGTAGTATGTTCAAAGCAAGAGACATGGACAAAAATACGGACAGCAGTGTTCTGGATGAGTTGTAATCGGTGAAGTTGATACTGAGGGAGACCAAAAGAGATAACGTAACAATCTAGTCTGGACATGACAAGTGTGAGCAAAAGAGTGGTCAAGGCAGAGGGAGAAAGGAAAGGCCGGACTGCTTGATTCGCTGAAGAGAAAGAAGAGACACAGACTAAAGAGGAAAGATGTGCACGGAATGATAAAAACGAGACCAATGTGACACCCAAATATCGTATGGAGTCAACCAAGGGGGACTGGAGAACTGGAAAAGAAGGGGGCCAAAGTGGTAGGGGAGCTACCTAAAGAGAGAAGGATTGCTGCAGATTTGGTGGGATTAAGATGTAGGAAATTGTCACTAAGCTATGTAAGAAACAGGAGCATTAAGGGGGGAGAGATCAGGAGATACTGGACTGGTGTGATGAAACAAGAGGATATCGTTTGCGTAATAATTAGCATGGACACCACGTTGCTGAATCAAGAGTGTGAGTGGGATCACGAAGAGGTTGAATAAAAGTGGGGCTAAGACAGAATCTTGAGGATCATCACAGAGCAAAGGCTGGGGAGATGATGAAGAGGCACCAGTGGAAACTGAGAAGGATCGCTGTGATAGAAAAGAACAAAATCAACTAAGTACAGTACCCCTAAGACCAAGGCCTTGAAGGCGCGAGAGAAGTGTGGCGTGATCGACCAAATCAAAGGCTGAGAGAAACTGCTACTGTGATGTTACCTCGGTCGTGAGCCCTGTGCATGTCACTAAGAAAAGAAAGAAGGATAGTCTCCATGCTGTGGCCAGGACGAAAGCTAGAATGATGTGAGTGAAGAGCATGGGTGGAATCCAGGAAGAAGGAAAGCTGGGAGAAGACTACTTTTTCCAATAGTTTAGATAAAAAAGGGAGAGTAGAGACAGGGCAGTAGCTGGCAGGGACAGAGGAGTCAAGGTAGGGGTTCTTTAGAATGGGACGAATGGTAGCGTGTTTCCAGGGTGAGAGAAATGTTCCAGAGTATAGATTATTATTGATTATGGACAGAGTTAAAGGTAGGAGAGCAAGAGAAGGAGTGGTAAAGCCAGGCAGATGGGATGGGATCAGCAGAACTAGTCTTGTGGAAGGACATGATAATCTTGAGAAATTCAGATGAAGAGATGGTAGAGAAAGAAGACCAGGTATGGATTAGAGAGCAGTTTGGAGAAGGAGAGCTCTCTAGAGGAAGAGGGTCGTCAAGAGTAGGTGAATCTGGAAGAGCATGAGAGGGAAAATTGAGAAAGGTAGCCTGGAGTCTAAACTTTGCTAAAAAAGTGATATGTGAAAAAATGTGGAGAGGGGGAGGCAAAGGAGTTGGGAGGGCGAGGTGAAGTAAATGGGTTTTAGAGGGTAGCTAGAACTGAATACAAATGACGGGAAGAGTTAGCAGAAGAGAGAGTAGAGTAGTACTGTTTCTTAGCATCATGAACCATGGACTGATATTGGTGGTGAAGAGTTTTAAAGAACTGGAGAAAAGTAGGGGAAGGACATTTACGCCAGAGGTGTTCGGCCCAACGAAGTTGTCAGCGCTGGAGCTGAAGGCTATAATGAAACCAGGGATGACATTTCCTGGGAGGGTGGGAACAAGGCCAGAGTGGGGCAATATTATTCAGAATGGAAGATAGGGTAGAGTTCCAAAGTTGGGCCTGGGTGTTGATTGGAAGAGACAAAGTCAGGGGGGAAAATGCTGTTTGCAGGGGGGAAGCATTCAAGGATGTGAACAGAAAGATGCCGACTAAAACTTAGAGAGGAGAAACCAGAGGGATGGACAAGTGTAGTAGTCAAAGATGACTGGTAGGTGAAAAGGATGCAGAAATGGTCGGACCAAGGCACAGGAAGAAAAGTAAAGGCTGAGAAAGCAGACTGAAGGGCCGGTGAGACAAGGACAAGATCTAGAACCTGACCGGCAATGTGGGTGAGATAAGAAACTAGTTGTGAAAGTGAAAGGCCAGTGAAGAGCTGTGAGAGAAGTTTGTCCCGGGATTTGGTGGGGGAGGAAAAGTGAACATTGAAATTTCCTAGAATTATAAAATGAGAATAGTTCAGAGACGCTTCAGAAAGGGTATGTAGAGCAGGGGTTCTCAACCCAGTCCTCAGGTCCCACCTAGCCAGTCGGGTTTTCAGGATAGCCACAATGAATATGTATGAGAGAGATTTGCATATACTGCCTCCATTATATGGAAATCTCTCCCATGCATATTCATTGTGGTTATCCTGAAAACCTGACTGGCTAGGTGGCTCCCAAGGACTGGGTTGAGAACCCCTGATGTAGAGGGAATCCCAGAGATGGTGACAGAGACACGGCGGAGCATAGATCATCAGGAAATGCAGGGGTAAAGTACCATTAAAGGGAATACATAAGGATTCATGATAGGAAAGAAATGGAGTAGAAAATTTGGAGACCAGAAGCGAAGAGCGAAAAATGGCTGCGACTCCTCCACCAGTGCAGCCCAGCCTAGGGGTGGAGTAAACCATGAACCTAGGGGGAAAGCAGCAGTGAAGGGGCCCTCCCCCTCCCTTTCAAGCAAAGAAGCTATATCAAGCATATCTGGTTGCTGCAACCAACCTATATATTTTTTCACAGTGGGAAGATAAAGCGTAGTTACTCATCTGTAACAGGTGTTCTCCAGGGACAGCAGGAATCAGTCAAGGGTGATGTCGGCACCAACAGAGCCCACGTGGAGCAATTTCCCAGCCAAGGCGTGTGATTCCGGGCTCTTCTGCTTCCGCATGGCTGACTTCACCACCATTGACGTGTGTGGGAGCTGGGTTTTTCGGAAGCCTGGCCGCGCTGCACCTTGCACATTATGTCAAGGTGCTTGCTCACAATGGGAACCGAGGCTGGGGCCTCCCACATATGGAGCAGTAGCCAAGATAGAATCGGCGGCACTGGCATGGTGAGGCATTCCCTGGGCGGGGCCTCGTACTGAAGAATATCGAGTTCTTCAGCACGAGGGTCTTCCTCGGCCTGGGTGACCAGGTTGAGAGCCCGAGCCATGTCCTGGATAAACACCAAAAAGGAGGTGTCCCCGGGTGGTCAGTGCTGCTGGAAACCAGGCGGCGAAAGGTCCGATGGGAGATCCCAGTGGGTGCGGGTCTCTGGGGAGGTGTCCCCATCGGATTCCCAGTCCAAAAAAATCGGTCGAGGGATCCGAGCTGGGTGGTTTGCCCTGTCCAATGGCCAGAGGCCCTGGACAATTTTGCCTCCGAAGAACGGGCAGGCGAGCGAGCCCGACATTGAGAATGCGCAAGAGGCCCGTGGCTCTCGGAGGTTTCCTGGACAGATTTGGGTACCCCACGCGAGGGACCCGCGGTCTCTAGGCACGAGTCAGCGAAGCTGGCCATAAGCGCCTGCTGGGAAGCTATGAATGCAGAAACACTGCGTTCCAGCGCTAGCATACAGGATTTCCACGCAGTCGTGGGGCCCTGGGACGCCAATACCGGGGTCACCAGATCGGGCATTGAGGAGGAGAGGGGGGTCCTCACCGGGACAAACCTCAGGAGACTGGGCACCTTCGCCAGAGGCCTCCATTTCTCTGCGAGGTACCTTGCAGGGCCGCTCCTTGTCCGACTCTCGGGAGTGCCAAAGGCGGCTAAACGACCGGGTGCGGGAGAGCTCGCGTTTGTCAGGGGCTCCAGACAGCGACTTTGAGGCCTCCTTTTTATGCCATTTCACCTTGGGGGACCCCTGGTCAGAATGCACCTGGAACACAGAGCCGCAGAGGGAGAACCCACCGGAGGGGAGATGACCGAGGGTGCCATCGGAGACTCCGAGTCGGCCTTTCAGAAAATGTCTTCGGACTTCTGCTTACGGCTGAGCAGGGCCTTAGAGGACATTTTCTTACAGAGCGAGCAGAGCTCTGGGTTATGGTCGGCTCCCAGACACCGTAGACAACAGTCATGAGTGCCCATAAGCGACATGTTCCTAGAGCATCTATTGCATTTTTTAAACCTGGTGGCCATGGGGGCAAAAACGGCCTCTGCGAGGTCGAAGACCCATGCGGCCAGCAGTTAGAAAGAAAAAAGGGCGTGAAGCCCGAAAGAAAATATTTAAGAAAAGGTATCCCCGTAAGCTCCAAAACAGAGTAAGAGGAGGACGGGCAGAAGACCGGTGCAACCGAAAAAAAACCCCAAGAGCCTGTTAAGGTGAGGAAATCAAAACTTTTTCCAAGTGACGAAGACGTGCGTCCGAAGGGCTCCGCAGAAAAAGGGAGACTGAGCAAGATGGCACCCTTGGGCGGGAAGAGGACCACGCATGCGTGGTGGAAACCTCAAAGGCTTTCTTTGAAAGCTGGGGAATTGCTCTGCGTGGGCTCTGTCGGTGCCGACGTCACCCATAAGTGAGGACTGACTTCCTGCTTGTTCCGGGAGAATACACCTTTAACACAGCAAGTTGTGACTCGGGGGGGGGGGGGGGAGAGGAGGGAATACCAGGGTACTCATTAGGTAGCTGAGATAGACAATACCCTGGGAAAGTTAACCAATCTTAAATTCACAGCTCTGGTTGCATTCTCCAGCAATTCCAACTTAGCTTTCATAACGCTGAAATCTTTTATGAAGTCCTAATGACTTTCCAACACAGCCACTTTAGTTTGCACCGTGGATAATGTACCTTGAACAGACAGTACCTTTGCAGCATTCTCCTGGATAGCAGAACAGTTGCTTTGTACCTAAAGTGGAAGGCTCGAAACCTGAGGTACCAAGGCTTCCCCCAATTGCATAATTGCCGGCCAGATAGACTCCAGCACGAAGACCTCCAGATGTTCAAGAGAGGAGGAGAGGGAACCCCCCTGTTACTGACCCCATGCCTTCCATTCTGCTCAGCACTTGACCTAGATCACTCAAGTCAGCCAAACTTGCTGCCTGACCTTCTGCCTTCATTGCTGAAGAAACAGCCTGAGCTCCAATCAGTCGTGGTTCTGGATCAGATCCTCGAAGGCAGGGTAAATCAACCCCGGTAGGGCGATCTTCCTGCCTCAGCAAACTAGGAACCACCTACAAGCACGCTGTCTTTGGGGAACGCTGGGAGTCGGGGGAGAAAGAGTCTATGCCCTTAGCAGATGCTTAGCACTCCAACTCAAAAAGTCCAACGACCATAGAAGGTAATGGCAAAGAAATCACAGGGGCCAGAGAGGGCTGCTTAGTTCCTTTAGCCTTCCGCTTCTTCCCCATAGAAACTTTGTGCCGCTCAGTAAAGCCTGACTCGTGCCATCTTGGATCCTTCCTCACCACTGATAGGCGATTTCAATATGCCAGATGCTGATTAAAACATTCCCGAAGCAGTGTTGTCTAGAAGTAGGGAGATCCTAGATTCTCTACAGGGAGAACAGTTCTAGCAACTTGTAATGGAACTGGGAACCCACATGAGAGGGAAGCATACTGAACCTGATATTAATGAATGGTGGACCGTTTCTGATGTTATAATAGTAGGTGATCATTTGACAACCAGTAATCGCCAGATGGTGTGGTTCAGTATTATGACACATGTGGTGTTTGTGTACTCTGCACCTTCCCTCACCGGTAACAGCACCTGGGTTCTTGGGTAACGGATGTCCACTTCCAGAGCAATGAGAAGGAAGCAAGTATGGTTAACACCACAAAACACACTTGTATCATAAAAACCACCAAAGCTTTGGGAGAGAAAACAAAGTCAGCAACTTGTTTACTCTACCGACATGGACTCTGGCTATTTTATTTATAGGTCAAAATTCCATTACACAGCATAATTTTCACCTTATTGTTCTACGTCAAGCATTGCATATATTTATAACGTGCAACTCTATGTCTCTATGTCATAGGTCAGTTCTTATTAGCATAGGTCATCATGAGGAGACATACATGTATTCCCAGACATAACGTCTTAAACAATAATTCTAACACTAGCAGTTTTGATATCTCTGATTCGAGACTGAGAGACTGAAGGTACAGGTTATCCCTGCGCTATCTTTTTCATAACAAACCTAGTGTCTTTGTTTTAGGAAAGTTCAGCCTAGGTATTTCAGTAGAGTCTTTCAAGGTTGTTGCTGAGTAATAAGCCCTGGAATGTCTGAGTTACTGAATCTGTGGTGTTAACTCTTTCTGAGGGCTTTCAGTAATATGATGTTATTAAGTACCCTCACTGCGTACACAGCCCTGTACAGATAAGCTTCCTTTCAAGGTGGAGAAGGTTCATTCAAAAATGAAGGACCTAGACTTCAGGAAAACTAACTTTGTAAAGATGGTGGGGAATACCTCAAGGAGTCATTAGCTGGATAGAAACATATGGGAGGAAGTAGAAAAGCAGTGGACAAAACTCAAAGGCTTCAATGTTTGGGAGGGTGGAAAACCCACAGCCCAGGTAAGCCAGCAATTAAAAGAAAAATGATGCACAGGGCCTTAGCACCAGTGTGCGCTGAAGGCTTGCTGTGTCCCTGCCTACTCTCTAATGGAAGTTCGCACTCAAGCATTCACGCTGAAGCCCTCCATTTCCTTTCCTTTTTAGCTGCCAGCTAGTATGCTGAGCTGCGGGTTCTCCATTTCCACCTGCTCTGGCAACGAAACTGCAGTGCTGAAATTCTGTGGTCTTAGTGGTGGTGGGAGAGGTACCCTGAGCCAAACGTAGAGAAGCCCAGCTCCCATGCTTGGCTACACCCCCCTGGATGGTGGCAGCTCTGCATAAATCTCTGGTGAGACTTCATTTGGAGTACTGTGTGCAGTTCTGGAGACTGCACTGTCAAAAGGATATAAGGGGGATGGTGCTGGTTCAGAGGGCAGCTAGTAACATGATCAGTGGTCATCATATAGCATATGGGACAAAACTTGCTAAGAGAGGTGGGAGAAGGGAGATAGGATAGAAACCTTTAAATACTTCTATGGCATAAATAGATAAGATGCAAGAGTGGAGGATGAACACTGGTGCTTTCAAGAGGTAGATTTATCAGTGTTTTTATGATTTTTACATCTAACTATACATACCTTTCAGTTTACATTCACCATTTCATTATTTAATAAATGTCCCACTAGTTATTTAAAACTAAACATTTAACCTTAGCTACATTTATTCTACAAAGAAGTGCTTATAACAATTTTGAGTTTTTAGTTTTTTGCAATATCATCAATCAAAACTAAAGATTTGATCTCATTTACATTTTTACATATAAGTGTCCCTTTAATGTTCAATACGATTCTAAGTTCTTAAGGTTTGTGTTTTCTGCAACATATTGCAGTGTACATCATTATTATGTCTCATCATTAATCTTGTATTCATTTTTAAATTAAAGGGTTCTGATTCTTTTTGTGCCTCCCATCATGAGTTCAGTCTCCTGCTCCTTCAGTGATCCGGTGGCCACGCCCCCTGCTTTGGCGCGGGAACCGGCGCCTCTAAAATCTTCCTTCATTTTGCTACCGGCCCTTCTGCCGAATGTACCCTGAGCAGTGCGGTTCCAATTGCTAGGTACGTCTGAAGTTATTTTAAGATATATGCATAGCATAAGAAATCCATAACACTCGTTTATTATCAAGACCTGTACCTTTTCAGTTGAGTAAAAACACATGAGTTTTTAATGTTTTCAACACCGTTACACTTTAGGAAACAGGATTTTTACATGTAAGATACAGCCTTCGGTTTTCGGCGATTCCATGTACTTTTTATTCATGCGATTCCAGTTTATTTTTAGGGATACGATGTTTTTTAAGAACAACAAGTTTCATTACTTATTTATTATTAGTTTATCACACGAGTCTAGTTGGGTCCGTTAGTTTTTAGAATACCTTTGAGGTAGATTTTTAATTTAACACCTCTCCTCTGTTAGTTTAACGTTTTTAAGTCAGTTTTATGCCTTTTAAAAGCAATATATTAACTTTCCTATTTAACTATAGTATTAAATTCACTCACAATGGTACCTTGATGTTCCTCCTTTCACAGTATATGGCTTTTAGTCTATACCAATAACCACACAATATGGCCGTATAACACCCTCTAGATGCTTAGAGTATAGATATTTCATGTTTATTCAGGGTTTAATAGAGCCTTGGTTCACATTTAAGCAGATTTGGTGATTCCTTTGTATATCTCTCCTCTCATTTCCGATTGTCACATTGCAGTTTTAATATATATACAAGAGTTACAAATTACAAGAGTCCATCGTTACCAGTTTTATGGTGGTAGTTACATCCTAAGAGGATCCACTACTTGGGCCTTTGTACCCATAGTGCTTGAATGTGAGTAACATGTTTAGCATATGTTTGCACATTGACTTTTACATTCATTGTGACTTCACTTTGCCCTGCGTCTATTTTATGTTTCATTAATTTATTTATTTATATGGTTTTTAATTATGTGTATGTACTGTTTTAATATGCATTTATTTATTGTTCAGTATGATTACCTATGGTTTTATCGATACATTATTGTTACACATTTTATTGTTTAATTACACACTTCATTTTTTAGTCACATGCCCGATTTGATTTACCTTTTATTCCATTATGTTTTTAATGTGTTCTGTTTTATATGTTTTAAGTATTTTCACCCCCCGAAGAAGGCATCCGCCGAAACGCGTTGGGGATCAATAAAGCACCAGTGTTCATCCTCCACTCTTGCCTCTTGTGTATTGCTGTTTGGTCTTGCAAGAGTTTCTTGCTCTACTTGTGCCTGATAAATAGATAAGAGACAGACCTCTCAACTGAAAGGAAGCTCAGGAACAAGAGGCAAAGGATGAAGGTGAAAGGAGATAGACTCGGGAATAATTACATAGTAACATAGTAAGTGACGGCAGATAAAGACCAGCATGGTCCATCTAGTATGCCCAGCAAGATGGAAAGAGTAGGTGCACCTGTCGCTCTGTGCAGGCCACCCCTCCCCATGTCTTTGTTTAGGGGTGAACCCACCACTCCATGTAGGACACCCCCTATTTGTTGAGACGTTAGATGGCTCAGAAGTTAGATGGTACTGTTTATTTTGTTTTTATCCTGTTGCTGTAAAGGGATCCACGGTGTTTGTCTCATGCCATTTTGAATTCTGTCACCGTGTTTGCCCCCACCACTTCCATCGGGAGGGCATTCCAAGAATCCACCACCGTTTCAGTGAAGAAATATTTCCTGACATTGCCTTTCAATTTACCACCTTGCAGCTTCATGTTATGCCCTCTAGTTTTACAGCTTCCCTGTCTTTGGAAGAGGTTTGTTTGTTCATCATTTCTCTTTAAGTATTTAAAGGTCTGAATCATATCTCCCCTGTCCCTCCTCTCCTCCAAAGTGTACATATTTAGGTCTTCAAGTCTCTTCTCATAAGGCGTCTGACGCAGGCTCCAAATCATTTTGGTCGCCTTTCTTTGAACAGTTTCCAGTCTTTTTACATCTTTTGCAAGATATGGTCTCCAAAACTGAACACAGTATTCCAAGTGAGGCCTCACCAGTGACTTGTACAGTGGCATAAGTACCTCTTCCTTTCTGCCGGTAATCCTTCTTTGTATGCAGCCCAACATCCTCCTGCTTTTGCCACCGCCTTGTCGCACTGTTTTGCCACCTTGAGATCATCAGAGATAATCACACCAAGGTCTTTCTCCTGAACCGTGCATACCAACCTCTCGTCCCCTATTGTGTACATTTCCCTTGTATTTCTGTTACCCAAGTGCATGACACTGCACTTTTTCACATTAAATCGTAGTTGCCAAGCATTAGACCAGTCTTCCAGCTTTTGTAGATCTTTCCTCATGTTAAGCACTCCCTCGGGGGAGTCCACTCTGTTGCAAATTTTTGTCTCATCTGCAAAAAGACAGACCTTTCCATTCAGTCCTTCAGCAATATCACTTACAAATATATTGAACAGTACCGGGCCCAGGACCGAACCCTGGGGCACCCAGCTAATCACCTTCCTCTCATGAGCTCCATGTACCATCACCTTCTGTTGTCTGTCAGTCAACCAATTTCTAATCCAGTTTAGCATCTTGGGACCCATCCCCAAGCTACTGAGTTTATTGACAAGCCTCCTATGAGGAACAGTATCAAAGGCTTTGCTGAAATCCAGGTAGATGACATCCATTGCATGCCCCTGATCTAGTTCCTTGGTCACCAAGTCAAAGAACTCAATCAGATTTGTTTGGCAAGACCGTCCTTCAGTAAAACCATGTTGCCTCGGATCTTGCAACCTGTTGGTTTTGAGAAAGTTCACCATTCGCTCTTTCAGGAGCGCCTCCATTACTTTTCCCGCCACCGAGCTAAGGCTCACGGGGCCTGTAGTTTGACACTTCTTCCATCACCACTTTTGTGTAGAGGTACATCAGCCATTTTCCAGTCCTGAGGAACCTCTCCTGTTTCCGAGGATCTGTTGAAGACATCCTTTAACGGTCCTGCAAGAACCTCTCTGAGCTCTTTCAGTATCCCGGGATGTATCCCATCTGGTCCCATGGCTTTGTCCACTTTCAGTTTAGCAAGTTGTTCTAACGCCTCATCTTCTGTGAATGGTGTGGTATCTACTTCATTCCCATTTTTATATTTGGGAGTCACAGCTGGTCCATCTCCAGGATCTTCTTTAGCAAAAACAGAGCAGAAGTATTTGTTTAACAATTTTGCTTTTTCAGTGTCACTTTCCACGAGTCCTTTCCCAGCACTTCTGAGTCCTGCAATTCCAACTCTGATCTTCTTCCTTTCCCGAATATATCTGAAGAAAGTTTTGTTGCCACCCTTAACATCTTTAGCCATCTTTTCCTCTGCCTTTGATTTTGCTATCCTTATTTCTCTTTTAGACTCTTTGAGCTTGATCCTGTATTCATTTCCGTGTTCTTCTGTTTGCAAGCTTTTGAATTTTGCGAAAGCTGTGTTTTTTGCCTTTATTTGAGCAGCCTCCTCTTTGGAAAACCAAATAGATTTCCTTCTCCTCTTGTTTTTATTTACTTTTCTTACATATTTATCTGTTGCCCCTTTTATTGCCGCCTTTAGTTTAGCCCATTGCAATTCCACTTCCCTTATCTCCTTCCACCCCGTCATCTCCTCTAAGTATTCGGCCATTTTATTGAAGTCAGTGTTTTTGAAGTTTAGGACTTTGAGCTTGCTATGATTGGCCTGTACCATGGCTTTTATCTCAAACGACACCGTGTGATGGTTGCTGTTACTCACAGGGGCACTAACGCAGACATTCAACATGCTATCACCGTTGGTGAGCACTATATCCAGTGTTGAGCTTTCCCTGGTTGGTTCCATCACCATTTGTCTAAGTAATGCATCTTGTAGAGCATCCACAATTTTTTTTGCTTCTTTCCAGATGTGCAGGAGGAGTAATCCAATCCACATCAGGTAGATTAAAGTCACCCAATATGATCGCTTCCCCCTTTGTTACTATCTCGGCAATATCTATAATCAATTCGTTATCTCTCTCTTCAATTTGAGTCGGAGGTCTGTAGACTACAGCAATATGGATGACAGTGCCATCTCCTCTTTTCAACGCAATCCAGAGCGCTTCTTCTTTTCCCTATGTCCCCTGCATTTCAGTAGCTTTAATATTGCTTTTGACATTCAAGGCTACTCCTCCTCCTTTTCCATTTTCTCTGTCTCTTCTGAATAGATTATAGCCAGCTATGGCTATATCCCAATCATGCGATTCATTAAACCATGTTTCTCTAATGGCCACAATGTCCAAATCCGTTTCCACCATTAGGGCTTCCAGGTCTGGAATTTTATTGGCTAAGCTTTGAGCATTTGTGCTCATTGCTTTCCAGCATTTACCTGGCTTGTGTGTATTTTGCATTGATTTTGTTCTGCCCACATCTTCCCACTTGTTTTTGATGTGTGGTTTAAAAGTGTGGCTTTTTCTGATGTTATTCTGCTTTTGCAGGGGGTGGCATGCAGATGTTGACCTTCCACATCCGTCACCCCCTTTTCCTAGTTTAAATGCATATCCACATACTGCCTGAATTTTTCACTGAGGTTTCTTTTCCCTGCGACAGAGAGATGTAGTCCATCAGCACAGTATAGTCTCTTGTTGGTCCATCTGTTGCCCCAGTTGCAAATAAATCTGAATTCTTCTTGTTTGCACCAGGTCTGGAGCCATGTATTAAAGCTGTTAATGCGATGCAGCCTTTTTGTCCCCTTACCAAGAACAGGTAGAACTTCTGAGAATGCAACAGTGTTAACAATGGGCTTGAGTTTCTCTCCCAGAGATTGGAAGTCCTTTTGGGCTGTAGAGGCACTGTTTCTAGCCAGGTCATTTGTGCCCAAGTGGACAATAACATCAAGTTTGGAGTGTTCACTTTTTGCGCTAAGAATTTCAACAACTTGGTTTGTATTCCTGCTGGCTGAAGAGCCTGGTAGGCACATGACTATCTTCTCTCCTTTGAACTGTGTTCCCAAGTTGGTGTCTCTGATGATGGAATCTCCAAGTAGTAGTAGTTTTCTGTTTGGTGAGGTTTTCTTCATATTTGGTGCTTTAGCAGGAGATTGCTATATCAATAAACTACCAACCAACACCCATCCCAGAAAAACATAAATAATTATTTGATTGAACTTTTTGTCGGGTGAAGCCAGAGGGGGCCAAAATTATACTCTAACCCCACCAAGTGGCAACATCCATTTTTTTTAAAGAGCCATTCATGTATAGGTAAAAACTTAGCTTAAAGACTCCAATGGAAATTTCATAATTCCTTGATGATTTCAGCAATTCAAAGCACAACACAGTGTGCAATAAGTAAGGCGCGACATGCACGTTTCGGGCAAAACTCCCTGTATCAAGCGCATTCCTCTTTTTTCTGTGCTGACCGCCAAAAGACGCAGAGTTTATACCACTCGGTATATTCTCTGGGAGGGATCTCCTCATTGGCTACAAACAGCCGTCACTCACAACAGCGATCCAATCCAGCCTCAGGATCAGGGGAACCCTGCCGCGTCATGGATGATGTCTAATAAAGGCTTACCCAATCAATTTCCTTATTCAATCCGAGAGGAGCCACTGTGTTAAGTTTAAAAATCCAAGATTGTTCACAGCGCTGTAACAAAGCAATACAATCACCCCCTCGAGGATCAAGGGGGACATGGTCAATTATCGTCCAATGCAATTGAGTAAACTCATGATGACATGACAAACAATGGTCAACAATTGGAGCTGATAGTGTCTTAGGAGGAGATTGGGCATTGTCTGGCTCATTTAAGGGTCCTTCAGTTTCTTTGGATTGGGCATCCTCATTAGCCAAGGCAAAGAAGACATTGTGCAGGGATATCTCATGATGTATAGAATGTCTCTGCGTTACAGGTCGCAATCTACCAGAACCCACTGTGATCCATTTGTTCCTGTGATGTTTGATTCTTTGTGGGAGCGGTGGTGGACTTTGTTCAGTTTGTATCCTAGAAGAGGTGCACTTCATTGCAGCCAGTTCCTCCCTCAGTAGATACACTTCTTTATGCATGGCAGCTAGGTCTTTCCTTAGTAGAGTTAGTTCTTCATGCATGGCAGCTGACATTAGGCATATAGGACAAGCTCTTAGGCTCCAAATGATTCGTCTTTGAATGAAAGTACCACAGTTATTGCACTGAATACACAACATGTTGATTAAGCAGTCCCAGAAGAGGAAGAATAATAAGAAAAGATGAAGATGTGGACTTTAACCCAAGTTAGGAACGACAGATTTATTTATTTATTTAATGGTATTTATATACCGCCTTATCATTCAATCAAGGCGGTTTCCACGGCAAACAATCAAGGGGAGGGCAAGTGTCTTCATGCAGTGGAGAGTGTGGGGTGGGGTGTGTGTGTGTGTGTGTGGGTGGGTGGGGAAATGATTAGCATTGGTTTATCTACATAGTGCACTATTATACATCATGAGCTATTATACATTCTTATATACAGTCTTGGGGTGGTGGGAGGGACTGCAGTTCTGTCATGTCTGTTGGCTCAAGGGGTATGACCATAGTATTCGATGAACAAGGTTGTCTTCAGATGTTTTCGGAAGTCCTTGATTTCTGTGGTTAGTCTCAGTTCATCTGGGAGAGAGTTCCAGATGGATGGAGCAGCCAGGGAGAGTGCTTGTTGTGCGGTGTCTTTGCGGGTCTTGGTGAAGTCTTTTGGAGTGTTTACACGATTGGAGGTGCCTCTTCTTCTTGGCCTTGTGCTTGTGTCAGGTTGTATGAATGTGTGTAGGCTTATGGCAGAAGAGTGTTGTTTGATCTTGAATATGTTTATGATAGTTTTGTATTTGATGCGTGCGATGATTGGGAGCCAGTGTAGCTCTTTCGGTATGGGTGTGATGTGATCTTGTCTTGTAGTACTGGATATAATGCGGGCAGCTGTGTTTTGTGCCAGTTGTAGAGGTCTGAGGGTCTGCTTTGGTAGCCCGGTGTATATTGGATTGCAGAAGTCTAGTAGAGGGGTTATTAGTGCCTGGCAAATGGTGCAAAAGTGCTCTGGGTCGAGGAGGGGCTTGAGTCTTCTGATGAGTCGCATTCTGTGGTATGCGCTTTTGGTTGTTCTTCCTATATGTGCTTGGAGGTTAAGTTCTTTGTCCAAGATGACTCCGAGGTATTTCACTTCTGATTTTATAGGTATGAGTGTATCTTTTATCTTGATGTCGGGTGGGGGGATAAAGTCTGGGTTTCGCGTGATGATCAGTGCCTCCGTCTTGCTGTAGTTTATTGATAGGTTGGTTTTTTTTAAGCCAGTTTGCCATTTGTGTGAGGCAGTTTGTTATATTGGTGTAGTCCGGGTTGTCGACTGAGATGAAGATGAAGCAGCAAATTCAGCAAAAATCACCTTTTGGGAGAGCTCTGGAAAGCACTCTTCTTCTCAAGGAACAGAAAGGCAATCTGAACAAGCCCACAATTGTCTTTTCTTGTCTTACTAAGCTGTTATATTTTTTTGAAGGTGTAAATAAACAGGTAGACCAAGATGAGCCAGTTGATACAGTGTATTTGGATTTTCAAGAAAGCCTTTGACAAGGTCCCTCATGAGAGACTCTTGGCTAAATTAAAAAGTTATGGGATTGGAGGCAGTGTACTACTGTAGATCAGGAACTGGTTAAAAAGATAGAAAGCAGAGAGTTGGGCTAAATGGCCAATTTTCTTATTGGAGAAAGGTGAATAGTGGAGTATTTATTTATTTAATTAAACATTTCTTATATACCGCCTTTCATATCATCAAGGCGGTTTACATTGAACAAACTGAAATTACATTGAACAGGGCATTATAACTTGGAGATAACTATTTTACAGGGAACATGGGCAATGGAGGGTTAAGTGGCTTGCCCAAGACCACAAGCAGCACCTGTGGGACTAGAAACCACAGTCCTTCCGGCCCAAGGTTGCTGTCCTCTAGTGGGATTTGAACCCCCGACCTTCCGGCCTGAAGTGCCTTGCCCCAACCACTAGGCCACTCCTCCACTCCAGGGGTCTGTGCCGGGCCTGTTGCTTTTTAACATATTCATAAATAACCTGGAAACAGGAATAATGAGTGAGGTGATCAAATCTGCAGACGACACAAAATTATTCAAAGTTGTCAAAACGCAAGAGGATTGTGAAAAATTGCAAGACCACCTTGATAAATCGGAAGACTGGACGTCCAAATGGTAGATGAAATTTAATGTGGACAAGTGCAAAGTTATGCACCTAGGAAAGAACAACCCAAACTAGGGTTACATTATGCAAGGTTCCACATTAAGAATCACTGCCCAGGAAAGCATAGTTACTCACCTGTAAAGCACAGTTACTTACCTGTAACAGGTGATCTCTGGGAACAGCAGGAATAAGTCTTCACATATGGGTACGTCGGTACCGACGGAGCCTGCGTGGGAACGCTCCCCAGCTTCCCAAAAAGGAAAGCTTTTGGGAGCATCCCACAGCGCCTGCGCGCTGCCTTCCCGCCTTTCCTAACCAGCTCTCCTCAGTTCAAGTTTAAAGCTGAGACAATAGAGAGAGAGAGAGGAAAGGAAAGATAGAAAAGAGGTACAACTCCTAGGGGAGGTGGGAGGGTTGTGAAGACTTATTCCTGCTGTTCCCAGAGATTACCTGTTACAGGTAAGTAACTGTGCTATCTCCAGGAACAAGCAGGAATGAGTCTTCACATATGGGGACTCCCTAGTTAAGATGCCTGGGAGATCCCCAAGGATATGAGACCCTGGGAAGGGTTCTACGTCCTCCTATGGATCTCAGGCATCCATCCAGGGAAGGAGGGTAGGAGTTGTTTAAGAATGGAACAGGTGTTTGAGGACAGCCTGACCAAACAAGGCATCCCGGCGGGAGTCCTTGTCCAAGCAGTAATGGGCTGTGAAGGTATGAACCGAGGCCCAGGTGGCTGCTCGACAGATCTGGTCGATGGACACAGAATTTAGATAAGCCATAGAGGTGGCCATGGCCCTCATGTTATGAGCTGTGACATGGCTCTCCAGAGAAAGGTTCTTACTCTGGTAGGCGAAAGAAATACACTGAGCAATCCAATTGGACAGTGTTCTCTTAGAGACTGGAAGTCCCAAATGAGAAGGATCAAAAGCAACAAAAAGCTGGGAAGACTTTCTATGTTGCTGTGTCCTTTGTAAGTAAAAAGCAAGAGCTCTTTTACAATCCAGAGTATGAAGATTCTTCTCTGCACTGGATGCATGAGGAGCTGGAAAAAAGACAGGTAAATATACCTCTTGATTAAGATGAAAAGGTGAGACCACTTTAGGCATAAAGTGTGGATTTGTCCTAAGGACTACCTTATCATGATGGAACCTTGTATAAGGTGGATTAGCCACTAAGGCCTGCAGTTCACTGATGCGACGAGCTGAAGTGACTGCAATGAGGAAACTAACCTTCCAGGAAAGAAATTTCAAGGAGGTAGTGGCTAAGGGTTCAAAAGGTGGCTTCATAAGCTGACCAAGAACCAAATTTAAGTCCCATGCCACCGGAGGAGGCCTAATGGGAGGTTTAGTTAAAGTTAGGCCTCTCATGAATCTTGCAATGAGAGGATGAGAGGAAATAGGTTGTCCATTGATGGGCTTAAGGGACGCTATAATAGCACTCAAATGGACCCTTACTGAATTCGTCTTAAGGCCTGCATTGGAGAGATGCAGGAGATATTCCAATAGAGAATTCAAAGGTAGTGCTAGAGGGTCAAGACCCTTCTCAGTACACCAAATGGAAAACCTTTTCCATTTAAAAGCATAGGAACGTCTAGTAGGTGGTTTTCTGGAAGCATGGAGGATATCCTTCACTTGCTGATAAAGATTCCAACCTTGAAGGTCTAGGCCTTCAGCAACCAAGCTCTGAGGTGAAGGGACTTGGGGTTTGGGTGCCACAAAGTCCCCTCCTCCTGGGACAGGTGGTCTGGAGCAGCTCCCAAGTCCAGGGAGGGAGCTTGAGAGAGATGCAGAAGTAGAGGGTACCACACTTGGTGTGGCCAGCATCGGGGTATGAGGATCATAGATCCTTGATCCCTCTGGAGCTTGAACAGAGTCTTGGGAATCAAGGGAATGGGTGGAAAGGCATACAGGAAGTCTTGACCCCAGTGAAGGAGGAAGGCATCCTTGGCCTGAACTCCCTGACACGGAATTCTGGAACAGAACCGGGGAAGTTTGGCATTCCATGGACTTGCAAAGAGGTCTATGTCCGGGGTTCCCCACTCTTGAAAGATTCTGAGTACTTGGTCCATGTGCAGGGACCATTCGTGTGGAAGCAGAACTCGACTGAATCTGTCTGCCCAAGAGTTTTGGATTCCTGGGAGGTATACGGCCAGGAGATGGATTTGATGCTCTCTGGCGAAGGCCCACAATCTTAAAGCTTCGTTGCAAAGCGACAGAGAGCCAGTTCCTCCTTGCTTGTTTATGTAAAACATGGCTACCTGATTGTCCGTATGAATGAGGACTGTCTTGTAGCTGAGCAGGGTATGAAAGACCTTGAGAGCTAGAAAAACTGCTCGGAGCTCCAAGTGGTTGATATGTAGAGAGGTCTCCTGTGGAGACAAAGTGCCCTGAGTGGAGAGGTCTTGTAGATGAGCTCCCCATCCTGTTTGGGAGGCATCTGTTGTGAGGGTTGCCTGGGGCAACAACTGTTGGAAGGGGGACCCCCAAGAACAGATTTTGGGTGGACATCCACCACTGGAGAGACCAAGAGAGTCGTTTGGAGGTTGCTATTTGGTCTGATAGAGCTCCTGATGCTTGAGTCCACTGGGTGGACAAAGTCCATTGAGCTGCTCTCATGTGAAGGCGAGCATAGGGTACCACATGCACTGTGGAGGCCATGTGGCCTAGCAGTTGTAGCATCTCCCGGGCAGTTAAATGGTTCTTTGACTGAATCAGGGAGGCTAACTGCACTAGGCGTTGGCAACGGGCCTGAGGAAGATAGGCCCTTGCAGTGGTAGTATCCAGCCAGGCCCCTATGAACTCTAGGGACTGAGTAGGGGTGAGCTGGGACTTTGGGAGGTTTACCACAAGTCCCAGATACTGCAGAATGCGCCTTGTGCAGTCCAGGGAAGTCTGGGCCTCTGACTGAGATGGAGCTCGGATGAGCCAGTCGTCCAGGTATGGGAATACAAATATTCCCAGAGTGCGTAGAAATGCAGCTACTACTGCATGCATTTGGTGAACACTCTTGGAGCAGAGGCCAGACCGAAAGGAAGCACCCTGTATTGGTAATGCTTTCCTTGGAAAAGAAAACGGAGGAACCTTCTGTGAGAAGAATGGATGAGGACATGTGTGTACGCATCCTTGAGATCTAGAGAACAAAGCCAATCCTGACTCTGAAGGTATGGAAGGAGAGTGCCCAGAGAAAGCATCTTGAATTTCTCCTTGTATAGAAATTTGTTCAATTCTCTGAGATCTAATATGGGTCTGTAGCCCCCCGTTTTCTTTGGGATGAGAAAATAGGGGGAGTAAAACCCTGACCCTTGTTGAAGAAGAGGTACTTCTTCTATTGCCCCTTGGGCAAGAAGGGTAGCCACCTCCTGACCTAGAAGGTCGAGAAGAGATGTTGGAGAAATGAAGTGTCTCACCATGGTGTGAGGAGGAAGGTTTGAGAAATGAAGTTTGTAGCCCTCCCTTATGATGGAGAGGGTCCACTGCTCTGCTGTAATTTGCTCCCATCTGGGAGCAAAATGAGCTAACCTTCCTGGAATGGTGAGAGGCTCTGGCTGTTTTAGAGCCAGAATGGCTAAGTTCTCTAGCATCAAGTCAAAAGCCCTGAGGAGGCTGGGTCTGCTGAGTTGCAGCAGCCCCTGTAGGCTTAGGCTTGGCCTGTTTAGGTTGCTGACGCTTAGCAGCAAAGCGACCTGTAGATGATTGTTGGCCAGAAGCAGGATGGAATCTGCCTTTTTTGAAAAAAGACGTCTTGAAAGGTTTTTTCTTGGCAGGAATGGAGGTTGACTTTGAAAGTCTATCCAAAGCAGAATTTTCTGCATCCATTTGAGTGGCTTTTGTTTGCCATTCATTGCCAAACAGGCTTTCACCTGTACAGGGAAGATTTCCTAAGCCATCCTGGACCCAAGATTCTAGATCAGAAGCCTGGAGCCAAGCAATTCTGCGAGCAGCTATGGCAATGGCCGAAGCTCTGCTGGCACCTTCAAAGGAGTCAAAAGCTGCACGGTTGGAAAACTTTGAAATATCTTGAGTATGCTTAAGCCAAATAAGGAATTCTTCCCTTTTATCCTCTGGAAGAAAAGGGAGGAAAGTGTGCAGTTTATCTGCAACTTCTTTCAGAAACATACCCATATAAAGACTATAGGAGTTGATTCTGGCAATGAGCATACTGGCCTGGAAGATTTTCCTACCAAAAGCATCCAAGGTCCTGCATTCTCTTCCTGGAGGAACAGAGGAGTGTCTTTTTGCACTCTTTATCCTTTTCATAGCTGACTGCACCACAATAGAATGGTGAGGAAGCTGTGTTTTATGAAAACCAGGACAAGGAGGGACACGGTACATAGTGTCCAATCTACAAGAATGAGGAGAGATAGTGAGAGGAGTCTCCCATAAGTCAATCATGTGATCATAAAGAATCTCATGAATTGGCAAGGTGACTGCCTCCTTAGGAGCCTTAGAATAACCTAAAATATCCAATTTTTTAGCTCTAGGCTCTGATTCAGAGGTTACTGAAATAGAAAGTCCTTTAGCCACTTCTCTTATGAAGTCTTGAAAGGACAAGTCCTCTGGAGGAGACATTCTTTTTTTTGGAGAAGACGACTCTTCAGGAAGGGCTATGGATACTTCAGCAGAGTCCTCCGATGCATCAGAATCTTCAGAGGAATCAAAGTATCGCCTGTCAGGGTGCTCTTCTAAAGCTCGATACGCGTATCGAGCGGTATCGACATCGGGCGTCATCGGTACCGGTTCGATACCGATGGGCATCCCTGGACAGGGAACCGCTGCAGTCGGCATCCTGGTTGATGTCGATGCAGTCGGTACCAGTACCGACACTGGTGCCGGTACCGGAGCTGATACCGACAACGAAGTTTGTTGTGGTATCAGCGGCGTCGCAGCTTGAATAAAGGCTGTGATAGCCTGCTGCATGGATAGGACATTCTGATCCATCGACGCCATGAATGCCTGGAATTCGGTACCGGAAGGTTGCGCCGGTACCCCAGAGCATTCTAACAGGTGATCGGTAGAGGCCGTGCCATCGATGTCAACCTGTAACCCCATAGGTGGAGCTTTGGAAGCCGGAGCTTCCCGCTGGGGTTGTTTTGCCGGTGCAGGATCCTTGAGGGCAAGCCCGGAGGCATCTCGATGCTTGGAAGGAGATCTACCCTTCGAGGACCGGCTGGATTTATGTTTCGTTACCTGAGCCCTGGAAGACGTCGATGCCACTGAAGCTGCATCAGAGGGAAACAGCACATGGAGCTGGGCTGCTCGGTTCTGTAAACCTCGTTTAGACATCAAGGAGCAGGACGAACAATCCAAAATGGAGTGGTCAGGACCCAAAGATTTAAGACACCATTCATGGGTGTCGGTAACAGAAATAGTACCACTGCACTTAGTGCATTTTTTAAACCCGGAGGCTGGTTTTTCCATGAGGAAAAATTCTTTGAGAGGCCTAAGGCCCAAAAGAGGAAAAACACACTAAGTGAGGGAAAAATATGTTCTTTTTTTTTTTTTTAATAAGAAAAGAAAGAAAGACCGGCAGTACCGGTCCGACGTCGGGGAAGGCAGACGCGAGACCAAAGAAATAAAATAAAACAAAGAACTTCTTCAGCGGAGACAGGAACACGACCTGCTGGCTCCGCGGCAAAGAAGAACTGAGGAGAGGCGGTTAGGAAAGGCGGGAAGGCAGCGCGCAGGCGCTGTGGGATGCTCCCAAAAGCTTTCTTTTTTGGGAAGCTGGGGAGCGTTCCCTTGCAGGCTCCGTCGGTACCGACGTACCCATATGTGAAGACTCATTCTTGCTTGTTCCTGGAGATATGCTGCTACCACAGCCATGCATTTCGTGAACACCCTTGGTGCTGAGGCCAGGCCAAAAGGAAGCACCCTGTATTGGTAGTGCTTTCCCTGAAAAAGGAACCGAAGGAACCTTCTGTGAGTTGAATGGATTGAGATCTAGAGAACTAAGCCAATCCTGACTCTGACGGTATGGCAGCAGAGATCCGAGAGAAATCATTTTGAATTTCTCCTTGACAAGGAATTTGTTCAATTCTCTGAGGTCTAAGATAGGTTTGTAACCCCCTGTTTTCTTTGGGATAAGAAAATAAGGGGAATAGAACCCTGTACCCTGCTGATGAAGGGGTACTTCTTCTATTGCCCCTTGGGCAAGAAGGATAGCGACTTCCTGACCTAACAGGTTGATCTTTATCTTTATTTAAAATTTGATAGACAGCTTTCCGTCGAAACATAAAGCGGTGTACAATAAAAGGTTAGCAATGCAAAAACATGGAAAAGAACGCCATAATAAAATAGGAAAGTAGAAGTATAAAAAGCATAGACAAGTAAAATAAACAAATGGGCCAAGACTTTCATAAAACATAAGAGTACAACAGGTGGTAGGCCCATATAGGGGGGGGACAAGACAAATTATGAGTAGACAAACACACACGACAAATGAGAATATCAGGGAGGACCATCAGGAGAGAGATTAAAGGCTTGCTGAAACAGATGAGTTTTGAGTGATATTTTAAATTGAGGATACGAGGATTCCAATCGGAGAGGTGGTGGTAGTGCATTCAACAGTACTGGACCGAGAAAGAAAAAAGCTGCATGGCGGGTTTGTTCAAGATGAGCTTGTGACGGAGAGGGTAAGGACAGACGGTTAGCATGAATAGAACGAAGCTGACGGTAGGGGGTGTGAAGAGAGATCTGATCTGCAAGATATAGAGGGGTATTGGTGTAAATAGCACGATGAATCAAAATAAGAAATTTATAGTGGAAACGATAACAGAGGGGTAGCCAATGCAGACGGAGAAGAATAGGAGTGATATGATCAAAGCGATGAGAGAACGTAACGAGACGGGCAGCAGCATTTTGGATACGTTGTAGACGTTGGAGTTGAAACTTTGGGAGATTGGCGAGAAAAACATTACAGTAATCTAAGCGGCTTATGACCAAGGCCAGGACAAGAGTGACTAAGGAAGATGAAGGAAGAAGGGAACGGACAGCCCTAATCTGTCATAGGGCAGCAAATGAACGACGAATAAGGGAAGTAAGATGTTGGTGGAAGGAAAGCGTGGGATCAAGAATCACTCCGAGATAACGGAAGGATGATACAAGAGGAAGAGAAACAGAACCAATCGAGGGGGCTAGAGTGGGGCAGGAACCACTCAGCGAGACCCACATAGCTGTGGACTTGGATGGATTTAGATGCAGAAAATTCTGTGATAGCCAAGAGGAAATCTGGGAGAGACAAAGATTAAGTTGTGTGATATCCAGGGTTAGTGGAGAAGTATGAAAAAGTAAGATAATATCGTCGGCATATATATAAAAGGACACAGGAAACTGATGAGAGAGGTCAGAGAATTGAACTGCTTTACTATTGTGTGAGGGGGCATGCTTGAAAAATGAAGCTTCTACCCCTCCTTTATGATGGAGAGTGTCCAATGCTCTGCTGTTGTTTGCCCCCAACTGGGGGCAAAATGACATAACCTTCCTGGAATGGTGGAAGGTTCTGGTCCCCCGAGAACCAGGAAGGCTAGGTTCTCTAGATGAGAGTCAAAGGCCCTGTGGAGGCTGAGCCTGCTGGACCGGTTGAGGCCTAGAAGCCTTTGCTTTCTTCTGTTTGGGTGGTTGCTGACCTTTCCTGGCAAGCTGACCTGCAGAACGTCCCTGCTGAACATAAGCAGGATAAAATCTTTTCTTTTTAGAAAAGAATGGTTTCTTGACTATTTCTTTCCAGCAGGATCAGCAGTGGACTTGGATAATCTATCCAAGGTGGAATTTTCAGCAACCATTTCATTGGCCTTTTCCTGCCAATCTTTACCAAACAGGTTCTCACCAGTACAAGGGATATTTCCCAATTTGTCATGTACCCAGAGCTCTAGATCAGATGCCTGAAGCCAAGCAATTCTACGTGCACCTATGGCAATAGCCAAGGTTCTGCTTATGCACTCAAGCAGTCAAAGGCTGCACGGTTGGAAAATTTAGAAACATCTTGGGCATGTTTGACCAAAGAGAGAATATTCTGTCTTTTATCCTCAGGAAGAAAAGGATTTAAAGCCTCTAAATCATCTGTGACCTCCTTCAGAAACATTCCCGTGTAGAGACTATAGGAACTGATCCTGGCAGAAAGCATGGAAGCTTGGAAGACCCGATGTCCAAAAGCATCCAGGGTTCTGCACTCACGTCCTGGAGGATTAGAGGTATGCCTTTTTGCACTCTTGATCCTTCTCATAGCTGACTCCACTACAATAGATGGTGAGGAAGCTGAGTCTTATGGAACCCAGGACAAGGAGGGACTCGATACATAATATCCAGTCTACGAGAATGAGGAGAGGTGGTAAGAGGTGTTTCCCACATCCTTAACATGAGATCATATAAAATCTCATGAATGGGCAAGGTAGCTGCCTCCTTAGCAGTTTTGGGATATTGTAGAATTTCCAACTCCTTGGCCCTTGACTCTGTTTCAGGGGCCACAGAAATGGACAGGCCCCGAGCCACCTCCCTGATAAAATTTTGGAAGGAAATATCCTGTGGAGGAGACATCCTGCATTTAGGGGAGGAGGGCTCCTCTGGGAGAAGCATCGCTGCATCCACAGAACTGTCAGAATCCTCAGATTCTTCAGAGGACTCAAAGTATCGCCTGTCCGGATGCTCTTGAAGAGCCCGATACCCGTACTGACCAAAGCCGGTACCGGGAGTAACCGGTACCGGGGTATCGGTACCAGAGGTCATCGGATGACTGGGTACCGGCAAAGCAGACACCGATGCTGATGCTATCAGTACTGATACTGAGGCCGGTGCTGGTGGAATTGTCTGTCGTGGTCCCGAGGGCGTCGATGCCACAAGGAAAGCTGCCAGACTGCATTCCATAGCTAGAACTCTCTGGTCTATAGACGCTGCCAATGCCTGGATGTCGGTACCGGCGGACACCGCCGGTACCCCAGAGCATGGCACCAGTAGCTCTGCCAAGGTCGAGGCTTCGAGAACATCCTGGAACCCCGATAATGCTTTGGAAGCCGAAGCCTCCTGCCGGGGTAATTTTGCCGGTCCAGAATCCTCGAGGGCAACGCCAGAGGCATCTCGATGCTTAGAAGGAGATCTACCCTTTGAGGACCGGCTGGATTTATGTTTAGTTACCTGAGATCCACGGGTGGAAGCAGCAGCCCTGGAAGATGTTGATGCCACCGATGCTGCATCAGAGGGAAACAGGGTACTGAGCTTAGCAGCTCAGTTCTGCTGACCTTTTTTAGACATCATGGCGCAGGACATACAATCTGTGATGGAGTGGTCAGGACCTAAACATTTTAGACACCATTCATGGGTGTCGGTGACGGAAATGGTACTGCCACACTTGGTGCACGTTTTGAAACCTGAGGCAGGTTTCTCCATGGTAAGGAAATGTTTTTGGGCCTAAGGCCCAAAAAGGCGCGTGCAGCAGAAAAAAAAGAAAAAAGTGAATATATATATATATTTTTTTACAGAAATAAGAGGAGAAAAAACCGACAGTACTGGTAGAGCATCGAGGAAGGCAGACGCGACCACAAAAAAGAAAGAAATAAAAAAGAATTCTTCTGCGGTGATAGGAACACGACCTGCTGGCTCCGCGGAAAAAGAAGAACTGGAGAGAGGCAGTTGAGAAAGGCGGGAAGGCAGCACGCAGGCGCTGTGGGATGCTCCCAAAAGCTTTCTAATTGGACGCTGGGGAGCGTTCCTGCGCAGGCTCCGTCGGTACCGACGATACCCATATGCGATGACTACATTCCTGCTTGTTCCTGGAGATAGGCCCTTGCCTTTTTGGTATCCAGCAAAGCTCCTATGAACTCTAGAGACTGAGTGGGAGTTAGTCTGGATTTTGGGATGTTTATGACCAGACCCAAATACTGAAGGATACACTTTGTGCAAGATAGAGAAGTCCTGGCCTCTGACTCTGATGGGGCTCGAATGAGCCAGTTGTCTAAGTAGGGGAAGCCGAATATGCCTAGAGTGTGGAGAAATGCTGTTACCACAGCCATGCATTTCGTGAACACTCTTGGAGCTGAGGCCAGGCCAAAAGGAAGCACCCTGTATTGGTAGTGCTTTCCTTGAAAAAGGAACCGAAGGAACTTTCTGTGAGTTAGATGGATGAGAACATGGGTGTACGCATCCCTGAGATCCAGAGAACAAAGCCAATCCTGACTCTGAAGGTATGGCAGCAGAGTTCCTAGAGAAATAATCTTGAATTTCTCTTTGAACAGGAATTTGTTCAATTCTCTGAGTTCCAAAATAGGTCTGCATCCCCCTGTTTTCTTTGGGATAAGGAAATAGGGGGAGTATAATCCTGTACCCTGTTGAGGAATGGGTACCTCTTCTATTGCCCCTTGGGCAAGAAGTATAGTGACCTCTTGATCTAACAGGTTGCTGAGAGAGGTCTGAGAATTGAACTGTCATACCATTGTGTGAGGGGGCATGCACAGAAAGTGAAGCTTGTACCCCTCTCTTATAATGGAGAGTGTCCAATGCTCTGCTGTTATCTGCTCCCACCTGGGGACAAAGTGACATAACCTTCCTGGAATGGTGGAAGGCTCTGGTCCATTGAAGGCCAGGAAGGCTAAGTTCTCTAGATGAAAGTCAAAGGCCTTGTGGAGGCTGAGACTGCTGAGATGGTTGAGGTTTAGCAGTCTTTGCTTTCCTTTGTTTAGGTGGTTGCTGACCCTTACGGGCAGGCTGACCTGCAGAACGTCCCTGCTGGGAATAAGAGGGATAAAACCTCTTCTTTTCTGAGAAGAAAGAAATCTTTCAAGAAGCCTTTCTCGCAGGATCAGCTGTGGCTTTGGATAGCCTATCCAAAGTGGAGTTGTCAGCATCTAATTCATTGGCTTTTTCTTGCCAATTTTTGCCAAATAGATTCTCACCTGTACAAGGGATATTGCCCAGTTTGTCCTGCACCCAGAGCTCCAAATCGGATGCTTGGAGCCAGGCAATTCTACGTGCACCTATGGCAATGGCAGAGGTTCTGCTTATGCACTCAAAACAGTCAAAAGCTGCACGGTTGACAAACTTAGACACATCCTGGGCATGTTTGACCTGTGTGAGAAAATCCTGCCTTCTATCCTCAGGAAGAAGAGGGCTCAAAACCTCTAAATCATCTGTGACTTCTTTAAGGAACATTCCCATATATAAAATATAGGAACTGATCCTGGCAGAAAGCATGGAAGCCTGGAAAGTACGACGTCCAAAGGCATCCAAAGTTCTACATTCATGTCCTGGAGGATTAGAGGCATGCCTCTTTGCACTTCTGATCCTTCTCATGCTGATTCCACTACAATAGAGTGGTGAGGAAGTTGAGTTTTCTGGAATCCAGGACAAGGAGGGACTCGATACATGGTATCTAGTCTGCGAGAGTGAGGAGAGGTGGTGATAGGTGTCTCCCACATTCTCGACATGAGATCATGTAAGATCTCATGGATAGGCAAGGTAGCTGCCTCCTTAGCAGCTTTGGGATATTGTAAAATCTCCAACTCCTTAGCTCTGGGCTCTGTCTCAGGAGTCACAGTAATGGACAACCCACGAGCCACCTCCCTGATGAAATCTTGAAAGGAGATATCTTCTGGAGGAGACATCCTACGTTTAGGAGAGGAAGGCTCCTCCGGGAGAAGTATCCCGGTACCGGCAGAGCTATCAGAATCCTAGGAGTCCTCCTAGGATTCGAAGTATCGTCTGTCCGGATGCTCTTGAAGAGCACGATACCCGTACCGACCGAAGTCGGTACTGGTGTATCGGCACCAGAAGGCATCGCATTACTGGGTGCCGGCAAAGCCGATACCGATGTTGATGCTATCAGTACCGACATTGGTGCCGGTACTGGTTGAATCATCTGACGCGGTTCCGAGGGTGTCGATGCTGCCAGACTGCGTTCAATAGCCAGTAACCTCTGGTCTATCGACACTGCCGATGCCTGGGTGTCGGTACCGGAAACAGCCGGTACCCCAGAGCATGGCACCAGTAGTTCTGCTGAGGTCGAGGCCTCAAGAACATCCTGGATCCCCGATAATGCTTTGGAAGCCGAAGCCTCCTGCCGGGGCAATTTTGCCGGTATGGAACCCTCAAGGGCAACGCCAGAGGCATCTCGATGCTTGGAAGGAGATCTACCCTTTGAGGACCGGCTGGACTTATGTTTAGTTACCTGAGATCCATGGGAGGAAGATGAAGCCCTGGAAGACTTCGATGCCACTGAAGCTGCATCGGAGGAAAAAAGGGCACTGAGCTTGGCAGCTCGGTTCTGTCGACCCCTTTTGGACATCATGGCACAAGCCATGCACTCAGAGATGGAGTGGTCAGGACCTAAACGTTTAAGACACCACTCGTGGGTGTCGGTGACGGAGATGGTACCGCCACACTTGGTGCATTTTTTAAAACCTGAGGCGGGTTTCTCCATAGTGGAGGAAATTTTGGGCTTAAGGCCCAAAATGGCGCATGCACCTGGAAAGAAACGTTTGGAAAAAAATAAACTATATATTTTTTGTTTTTGAAAAAGAAAGAGAAGAAACGGTGGTACCAGTATAGCGTCGAGGAAGGCAGACGCGACTACAAAAAAGAATAAGGAAAATAATTTTCTGCGGTGACAGGACCACGACCTGCTGGCTCCGCGGAAAACGAAGAACTGGAGAGAGGCACTTGGGAAAGGCGAGAAGGCAGCACGCAGGCGCTGTGGGATGCTCCCTAAAGCTTCCTAATTGGACGCTGGGGGGAGTTCCCGTGCAGGCTCCGTAGGTACCGACGATACCATATGTGAAGACTACATTCCTGCTTGTTCCTGGAGATCAAGATTTACGTGTCATCATAGATAATGTGCTGAAACCCTCTGCCCAGTGGGCAGCGGTGGCTAAGAAAACAAACAGAATGCTAGGAATCATAAGGAAAATAATGGAGAATAAAACCAAGGATACTATAATGCCTCTGTATTGTTCCATGGTGCGACCACACCTTGAGTATTGTGTGCAATTCTGATCGCCATATCTTAAAAAGGATATAGCGGAATTAGAAAAGGTACAGAGAAGAGCCACCAAAAATGGTAAAGGGGATGGAAGGATCCCCCTATGAAGAAAGACTTAACAGGTTAGGGCTTTTAAACTTGGAAAAAAAACATGGCTGAGGGGAGATATTATAGAGGTCTATAAATTAATGAATGGAATGGAACAAGTAAATGTAGATCGGTTGTTTATGCCATCAAAAAGTAGAAAGACTAGGGGGCATGCAATGAAGTTACAATTGAATCCATTTAAGACTAATAAGAGAAAATATTTTTTCACTCAATGCATAATCAAACTCTGGAATTCATTACCAGAGGATGTCGTGAAGGCTGTTAGTGTAGCTGGATTGGACAAGTTCGGGAGAAAAGGTCAATAAACCATAAACAGAACCTGGGAAATCCACTGCTTGCCAAGGGACAAACACTGTGGAACCTGTGTGCCTTTTTGGGACCTAGATTGGCCACTGTTGGAAACAGGATACTGTGCTTGATGGACCTTAGTCTGACCCAATATGGCATTTCTTATTTTGGCATTTCTTATGTTCTAATTAATTTTAACAGAAAGGTTTGTGGATGCATGAACAGCCTCCCGGTTTATAGTGGTGAAGACATGGACTGTATCTGAATTCAAGAAAGCATGGGGCAAACACAGAAGAGCTCTAAGGGAGAGTTAGAGTAGTTACTCACCTGTAACAGGGGTTCTCCAGGAGCAGCAGGAATCAGTCCTCACATATGGGTGACGTCGGAGCCGACAGAGCCCCCGTGTGGAACATTTCCCCAGCTTTCAAAAAAAGCCTTTGGGAATGCAGCGCGCATGCGCGGTCCCCTTCCCACCCAAGGGTGCCATCTTGCTCAGTCTGATGACATAGCTAAAAGACAGCAAAAAACAAAATAAATCATATGACCGCAACTACAAGGGGAGGAGGGAGGGTTGAGGACTGATTCCTGCTGCTCCTGGAGAACACCTGCTACAGGTGAGTAACTACTCTTTCTCCAGGACCAAGCAGGAAGTCAGTCCTCACATATGGGACTCCCCAGCTTAAGGCTACCGGAGACCCAAAGCTGAAAAATGAGCTCCCTCTAGAGCCTCAGCATGCAAGAAAAGAATCTTCTCTGATAACGCCCCCGAACGGTAGCCCAACACCAGGGCCGGAGGGTAGGAGTTGCCTAAACCCCAAAGAGATTATGGAGAACCGCCTGTCCGAAAGCACTGTCCCTGCGGGACTCCCTCTCAAGGCAGTAGTGGGCCGCAAAAGTCTGGCTTGAAGACCAAGTAGCGGCCTGGCAGATGTCTGCCAACGGAACAGAGCGGAGATGAGCCACTAACGCAGCCTTCGCCCTGACACGGTGAGCCATAACTCGACCCTGCAAGGAGACGCTGGCAGCCCTGTAAGCCCAGGCGATACAGTCGGCTACCCATATGGACAAAGTACGCTTGGAGACAGCCAACCCCAACTTATTGGGGTCAAAAGAGACGAAGAGCTGAACAGCCCTCCGGTGCTCCCGCATACGGTCAAGGTAGAAGGACAACGCCCTCCTACAGTCCAGGGTATGCAAGACCATCTCAGCCCGGCTGGCATGAGGCCTGTAAAGAAAGTTGGAAGAACCACCTCCTGATTGAGGTGGGAGGAGGAGACAACTTTTGGAAGGAACTTAGGGTGAGTCCGTAAGACTACTCTGTTCCTACAGAACCTAGTATATGGTGCATCTGATACTAGGGCCTGAAGCTCACTCACTCGCCTTTCTGAGGTAAGGGCTACCAGAAAACGCTTTCCAGGAGAGAAAACGCAGAGGGCAAGTAGCCATAGGTTCAAGTGGTGGGCAAGTAAGCCGTTGCAAGACCACATTTAAATCCCATTCAGGGGCAGGTAGATGCACTGGAGGCTTAAGCAAAAGCAGGCCTCTGAGGAAGCGAGCCACCAAAGGATGGCTTGAGAGAGACTGACCCTCCACTGGTGAGTGGTGTACTGAAAGAGCACTAAGATGAACTCTAACTGAATTGGACTTAAGGCCTAGGTTGGACAGGTGAAGCAAATATTGCAGCACCACTGGTACCAGGCATGAGAAAGGATTCTCATAAGACTTTCGGATGGACTGCCTCCTAGAGGCTAAGACCACATCCTCCACTTCCTTAGGCAGTAGTAAGGGTTCTAGAACTACCCTTTCAGCAGCCAGGCCATCAGATTCAGGGACTGGAGATTGGGGTGTAAAAGAGATCCCTGCTCCTGAGACAGGAGATCTGGTTGCATCCCCAGAGGAAGAGGAGTGTCCACCGCCAGTTGCAAAAGAAATGGGAACCACGGCTGTCGGGGCCATCTGGGGGCCACCAGAATTACCGAGGCCCTGTCCTGGAGCACCTTGAACAGTGTCTGGGGTACAAGAGGCGTGGGAGGAAAGGCATATAGGAGGCCTGTAGACCACGGAATGAGAAACACATCCGCTGCTAATCTGAGAGAATGAGGTTGTCTGGAGCAGAACCGGGGTAATTGACACTTCAGAGGACTGGCAAAGAGATCTATGGTCGGAAGACCCCATCTCAGGAAGATCTGTTGAACCACTAAAGGATTCAACTGCCATTCGTGCAGCTGCAGGATCCTGCTCAATCTGTCCGCCAGGTAATTCTCCTGACCTGGGAGATAGACCGCTTTGAGAAGAATGCCGTGATTGACTGCCCAGGAGCACAGTTTCTGCACTTCCTGACATAGAAGGCGGGACCCTGTGCCCCCTTGTTTGTTCACATAGAACATAGCAACTTGATTGTCTGTCTGAACCAAGACGGACTGGTGAGAAATGAGATGACAGAAAGTTCTCAGGGCTAAGCGGATGGCTCTCAGTTCTGAGAGATTGATCTGCTGTGCGGCCTCCCAAGGAGACCACAGGCCTTGAGTACATGCTCCCTGGCAATGTGCACACCAACCTTGAAGAGAAGCATCAGTTGTCAGTACCTGAGAGTGTGGAGGTGTCTGAAAAAACACCCCTTGCACCAGATTCGGAAGATGAATCCACCACTGTAGAGAAGACTCTAGTAGTGTGGACACCCTCACTCTGTCCGTGAGGTTTCCCGTGGCTTGGTGCCACTGAGTTCTGAGGCCCCATTGAGCTGGCCTCATTTGGAGTCACATGGACCGTGGAAGCCATGTGGCCTAAGAGCCTCAGGAATTGTCTGGCGGAGACCAGAGAATTGCTGTGGAACTGACTGGCCAGATCCATCAAGCTGTGTGCCCTGTATGGGCAAAAATGCCTTTGCCTGAAGGGTGTCCAGTCTTGCTCCTATGAACTCCATGTTCTGTGAAGGGTGCAAAGTGGACTTTGCGAAGTTTATAATAAAGCCCAGATGCTGCAGCAGAGCGACAGTGCGGAGGGTGGCTTGATTGGCCTCTTGTGGGGATTGACCCCTGATAAGCCAGTTGTCCAGGTATGGAAAGACGAAAAGGCCTTGAACCCTGAGGTAGGCCGCCACCACCGCCAGGCACTAGGTGAATACCCTGGGGGCGGAGGTTAGGCCAAAAGGTAGTACTCTGTACTGGTAATGGTTTCCTCCCACTACAAATCTGAGATATTGTCTGTGGTCTGGATGGATGAGGATGTGAGTATAAGCATCCTTTAAATCTAAGGAGCATAGCCAATCTCCTTGCTGGAGGTAGGGCAGCAGGATTCCAAGGGTAAGCATCTTGAACTTTTCCCTCTTCAGGAACTTGTTTAGATTCCGCAAGTCTAGGATGGGTCTGAGGCCTCCTGTTCGTTTTGGTACCAGAAAGTACCTGGAATAGAAGCCTTGACCCCTCAGGTGGTGGAGCACCGGTTCCACTGCCTGTTCCTTTATAAGACTTGCTAACTCCTGCAGGAGTAAGTCCCTGTGCAGAGGAAGTCTTGGAGGCTCCCCTGGAAAATAGGAGGGGGGTACCTGGTGGAAGTGGAGGAGATAGCCCT
The DNA here is from genome assembly GCA_033557465.1 of Ichthyophis bannanicus. Taxonomy (NCBI): domain Eukaryota; kingdom Metazoa; phylum Chordata; class Amphibia; order Gymnophiona; family Ichthyophiidae; genus Ichthyophis; species Ichthyophis bannanicus. Next base: position 250,263,470 of record CM066042.1, on the reverse strand, counting down.
TCTGGACTATACTTAGTACCCAGGTATCCCTTGTTACGGTTGGCCACCTGTGGGCGTACAGGGCCAGCCGGCCTCCTGTGCTGATAGGGGCCAGCTGAGGAGGAGAGGCTATGCCACTGGAATCAAAACCCTGCTCCCTGCTGTGCCGGAGCCGGAGCTGGTGGCTTGGGGGTTTTCTGCCTACGGGGCCCATGTCCCTGCCCCTTGACCCGCTGACCCTGTTGGGGAGCTACAGAGGCCTGAAAATGAGGGTACTGTTTATAGGCAGATGACTTCCTCGGGTAAAAGGTCTTTTTCCCCGAGCCCCCCTTCTTCTGAGAAGGGGCAGAGGTTTTCCTGGACAGTCTTGTCCGGGTAAGAGTCTCGGTCTCGAGTTCGGCAGCTTTTTCAGCCATGGGCTTGCCAAAGAGGTTTTCACCTCGGCAAGGGACATCGACTAACTTCTCCTGCACCCATGGCTCGAGGTCCGATGACTGTAGCAAGGCCTGACGGCGTGCACCGATGCCAGCTGCGGCTAATCGGACTGAAGCCTCGAAGCCATCATAGGCTGCTCGAGAGATAAACTTCGAGCACTCACGAATACCCGATGACAGAGCACTGAACCTCTGGCAAAGGTTCCTCGGAGAGACCAGCAGAGAACCCGGCAATCTCCTTTGCCAGGTCTCGAAGGTACATGCCCATGTACAGCTGGTAGGTCTGGACATGGTAAGCAAGCATAGAGCCCTGGAAGCACTTACCGAGGGCATCCAGGTTCCGGGCCTCCCGGCCGGGAGGCACCAAGGAGTGCATCTTCTGACTCTTCAGACTATGCATGGCCGATTCCACAACCATGGAGTGGTGTGGTAATTGTGCCTTTTGGAACCTGGGGCTCTTGCAGACTCGATAGATGGAATCGAACCGCTTGCTCAAAACCGGCGTCGAGGCCGGCGCCTCCCACATGCGGAAAAGCAACCGTTCCAGCATCAGAGGAACCGGTACAGTAAAGGCCTCTTTTGAGGGAGAGTCATACTACTGTAGGGCCTCGAGCTCCTCGGCTCGAGGCTCCTCCTCGGGATCCGCGGGGAAGGCCAAGGCCTTGGCCATATCCCGCACGAAGTCCGAGAACCGGGTATCCTCCGGTGGGGACCATCTCCGAGGCTCGGACTCCGGCGAGTCCGATGGGACACACCGAGTCCGAAAGGTGTCGGGTGACTCCTCATCCTCTGTTTCCCAGCCGGACCCCTCAGAGGAGGAATCAAGCGGCTCCGGTCGGGCAGGCACCGATGCCATCCGCCCCGACGCCGAGGGTACCGGCATCGACGACCTCGGTCCCGAGCGGGAGGCCGAGGGAGACCTTGGCCGAGGATAGACTCGAGCACGCATGGACTTGAGGATCGGCTCGGCCTCCGGGGTCGACTTTGACGTTGATGTCCGGGTGGTCGGGGCAGATGCACCGGTGAGACCGGCGATCAGTGCCAGCTGCTGTTCCATGAAGGCAGCCAAGCTGCACTCCAAGGCCGTCAACCTGAGTCCAAGCTCAGGAGACTCAGCAGCCCCCGACTCGGGCCCTGACGGTGTCAGGCCCGACGTCGGCTCCCCTGGAGGCGAGTCCACGAGGACTACAGTACTCACGTGACTCGGGGACTCCATCTCCACACGAGGTTGTTTTGCAGGCCTCTCCGACTCCGAAGACCCGGGACTGCGCTCGGGGCTATGCGACTTGGCCCTCGAGGAGCCAAGTGCGTCCACCGACGCCGCCCTCGTGGGTTTTTTATTCTTGCTATGCTTCCGCGAGGAAGACCCCCTCTCAGAGGAGCCCCGGCGCTGCTCGGGTCCGGAGTCCCGAGACGTCGAGGCCTCTGACGAAGTCCGGGCCCGTCCGGACGCGGAGTCAGAGAAGATTCTTTCCTTCTGGTGCTGCCGACTCCTCAACGCCTTCGAGGACATTTTCCCATATGGGCCACAGATCGGGTCATGATCGGGCCCGAGGCACCGGAGGCAGCAGTCATGTGTGTCGGTGAGAGACATACGTTTCTTACACCGATCACACTTTTTAAACCCGCTGGCAGCCATTGGGAGAAAAAGGGCCCCTGCGCGGTCAAAAGACAGGGCTGCCAGTGAAAACAGAAAAAAATGGCGCGTATGCGAGTCACTAAGGACAAAAAACGAAAAAAGAAGTCCGGGCTCGATACCGATGTATCGGGCCCAAGCGGGAAAGGGAAACCGGCGTCGAACCAAAGAAAAACGGGTCCACGCAGAACAAAATCAACTTTTTCCTCGAATGAAAACGAAACACGTCTGTCAGGCTCCACGGAAAAAAGAAGACTGAGCAAGATGGCAACCTTGGGCGGGAAGGGGACCGCGCATGTGCCCTGCATTCCCAAAGGCTTTCTTTGAAAGCTGGGGAAATGCTCCGCACGGGGACTCCGTCGGCGCCGACGTCACCCATATGTGAGGACTGACTTCCTGCTTGGTCCTGGAGAAAGATTATACAATTTTTTTTTTTTTTAATTGAAAGACTTCCAAAGAATACAGAAAGATAAAAACCATAAAGATCTTCAAAAAGAATGCATCAGTAACAACACAACATCAGATCACAATAGTATTCTACAATATGTCTTCATTTTTACAATTTTATAATGAGGAAACAGGGAACACCACCTCCCCCAACCTCCCTTCCCCCCCCCCGAGTCACCCTAGGCCAGGGTCCCCCCCCCACCTCCCAACCTCCCTTCCCCCCCCCCCCGAGTCACCCTACACCATGGTCCCCCCCCCCCCACTATGGTTTGCTAACCCTTGGGCTCGGGACAGTGGTAAGCTAAAAGACACACACCGGGAGCGAGCTCCCTTGGAGGTTGGTGTATTTCCCCCATTTATCCAAAGCAATCACGCGCCATAACGAGAGACAAAGGGCGCCCACACCAACTCAAATCGCGCCAAACGCATCCTACTAACCGCTACCCCCGTTCCATGGTATACATATCCCACATGCGTTCCAGCCAAACCCGGAAAGAGGGGGCCAAAGCACGCTTCCAAGCCGCCGCAAGGGATAGGCGGGCCGCATTCAGGCCGTGACGGAGTAGGGCAAGTTGCAAAGCCCGGGCCCCCGGCACTGAGGCCCCAAAAAGGAAAATCCCCGGATCCCAAGAGATACTCAGTCCCAAAAGCAACTGTATCCGGAATTGTACACCCCTCCAGAAGGCACGAATGTGGGGACAGGTCCACCAAATATGCCCCAGGGTACCCCGCAGCCCACAGTTACGCCAACATAGATCCCCAGCCCCGGGATACATACGAGCAATCCGTGCCGGAGTCATATACCAACGGTACAGCAATTTATAATTCGTTTCATGGGCATTGGTCGCTACCGAGCTCTTCCACAGGCTCGATTCCACCGTCTCCCACTGCTGATCAGTATAAGAGAGATTCAAGTCAGAGTTCCCAAGCACCCTGTGACGTGTGGGGCATGCCTGGGACCCCTGCAGATGGGCATATAAGGTCGCCACGAGACCCTTTGTAGTAGTGCACCCCTCACAGTAGCGTTCCAGATCCGTCAGGTCCCGAGCAACCTGGGGCCTAACAAGTCTAGAACTGATCCAATGTGTCACTTGCGTATATTGATAGAGATGCCTAGCTGGAAGGTCAAATTCGTCCTGTAATGCACGAAAGGATTGTAGACGACCGTCAGCGAAAAATTGGCCGACCCGGCTGAGGCCAAGATGCCCCCATTGCCGAAAAGCTACATCACTCAAACCCGGTGGGAAAGAAGCGTTATCAACTATAGGGGCTAAAGGGGATAGATCCACATCACGGGGTCAAAAGTGCTGATCCCAGCAACAGAGAGTATGAGCAACATAGGGATTACTGATGCACTTGCCGCGTCGAAGCTTAGGGCCAAGCCACAGCCAATCCCCTAACCCCGCTCCCCCCGCCAAACTCATTTCCATCTGTACCCATCGCTTAGTGCTATCAGCAATCATCCATTCCACCCCTGCCCGACATTGCGCTGCCGCATAATACCAATGTAAATTGGGCATGCCCATACCTCCGGAACACGTGCGGGCAAAAAGAACCTGCCGCGCTAAGCGCGGGCGACGATAGTGCCACACGAACTTCATAAGCAACTGTTGCCAAGTCGCCAGAGTAGCCCGCGGAATGGAAAGTGGTAGTACCTGAAAGAAATAAAGAAAGCGGGGGATGGTCACCATCTTGACTACGGCTATACGCCCAAACCAGGAAAGGAGCAGGCCATTCCAAACCTCTAAGTCCCGCCAGACCTGACGAAGCAGGGGGTCATAGTTAGCTTTAAAAAGATCCGCCCGCTCCACAGTTAGGTTCACCCCTAAGTATCGCGGGGCTCCTGACACCCAGCGAAGAGGATAAGCCGCCTGGAGCTCCGCGCAAGAAGCCCTAGGGACCCCAACATTCAGGATCTCCGATTTGGTATAGTTGATTTTGAAGCCGGAGACTCGAGAAAAATTTGCAAACAGCTGCATCGCGACTGGAAGAGAGACAGACAGGTCTACCAAGGACAATATGATATCATCCGCAAAGAGCGCGATCCGATATTCCGCAGGACCAATGCGAACCCCCCGCAAACCTGGGTGATCTCGAAAGCTCTGAGCCAGAGGTTCCATCGCTAGGGCAAAGAGCAGAGGCGACAGAGGGCAACCCTGGCGCGTGCCTCTCTCCAGAAAAAAGTGTCTCGAGTGTCCCCCATTAATCCGAACGCACGCCTGAGGCTGCTGATAAAGGCTACGAACCCAACGAATATAATTAGGGCCAAAGCCCATTATCTCCAGGACACACCATAGATATCCCCAATCGACCCGGTCGAATGCTTTTTCTGCGTCAATTCCCACTAGCAATGCTGGTTGTGGGTCCCGTTGGGCCACATGAATAAGCTGCAACATACGCCGGATGTTATCAGCGGCCTGGCGACCCGGCACAAAGCCAACCTAGTCCGGATGAACCAAGCCTGGAAGAACCCGATTCAGGCGCGCAGCCAGCACAGAAGCAAAGATTTTAATGTCAACGTTTAACAAGGATATGGGGCGATACGACGCCACATCGTGCAAGGGTTTACTGGGTTTGGGTATCATCACTATCAATGCCTCACGTTGGGACGGGGGAAGGGAAGCCGCCCCTAAGACCTCATTAAACAAGCAGGTCAGGGATGGTGCTAGTTGTGCCCGAAACTTCTTATAATATTCTGCTGGGAAGCCATCGCTACCTGGCGCACTGCCAGTTTTCAGGTGCCTGATTGCATTTTCCACTTCGTCAATCGTAATTTCAGAATCTTACTGGGCCCGGTCAGAGTCAGAAAGACACGTCAGAGCGGTCCCCTGAAGATAAGCCTGCACGTGATCCCGATCAGAGAGCTCTGCTTTATACAGCTGCTCCAAGTAATCCGCAAAAAGAGCACGTATCTCCCGGGAGATAACCCTTTTCTGACCCCAGCGTCGCGCAATTCGCGGACCACTTTCGAGGACTGCTGCTGGCGCAGTCGCAAAGCCAAGAAGCGGCCAGTTTTGTTCCCATGTTCATAAAAAGTTTGCCTCAGTTTCCGGCGCTTGTTATCTAATTCTCTCTGCATACACGCATCTAAACTAACTCGAACCGTCCGCCATTGACGTAGGACCTGCCGCGAACTGGTGCGGGCGTGCTCCAAGCCTAGGCGAGCCGATTCCCTCACTAAATGATCGTGGTCACGCGTCCACAGTCTGCGCGTGCGGGCCGCCTCAGCCATAAGTTGACCGCGGGCTGTAGCCTTATAAGCGTCCCATACTGTGGGAAGGGGAACATCTCCAGAGTCGTTAAATTCAAAGAATTCCTTAATGAAGCGGGCATGATCCTGCACTGCACCCTGCCGCCGCAGGAACCTCACATCTAAACGCCAAAGACGGCGACACTCGCTATACAGTCCGTCCGGGAGGGTAAGCCAGCACGGGGCATGATCTGACCAAGTCAGCGTACCAAGTCCAGCCTGCACTCTCCCGTCCATCAGGCGCTGATCCAATAGAAAATAATCAATGCGAGTATGAACCTGATGGACCGGAGAGTAGTAAGTATAACCCCTCTCCCCCGCATGGGTGTCCCTCCAAACATCCCGCAAGCCTAAATCAAGCATAAAGCATTGAAGGGCTCTTGCCGACCCCCCCATTCCCCCCCCAGCACGACCCGTAGAATCCATATGGGGCACTAGATGCGTATTGCAATCCCCACCCAAAACAATGGGGCCTTTTGCAAAGTCCGCCAATAGGGCTTTCAAACGCGTAAAAAAGGGCCCCTGACCTGTGTTTGGCGCGTAAACATTAGCTAAAGTTAACAGGTGTCCGTCTAGGCGAACATTCAAAAAAAGCCACCTCCCCAGGGTATCGCGTTTGATCTCATCAATCTGCAAGGAGAGGCTCTGATGAAATAACAAGGCCACTCCCCGCTTCTTCCGGCCCTGCATGTCTGAGGCCACCCGCATCTCAGTGTAAGGGGACCGCTTTAGCCAGCCCTGCTTAGAATTCTGAAGATGGGTCTCCTGTAGGTAAACAATGTCCTCTTGCAAAGTGCGCAATTCTGAGAACAGCAGGGACCGCTTCCTCAGGGAATTAAGACCCTTAACATTCAAAGAGATAAAGTGCACCATTAAGAATTACAATCTAAGCCCGCACATCCGCCAGCCACCCGGAAAGTCCCAATGGTAGCTCCCCCCCAGGAAACTAGTCAGTCGGGCCCACCTATTCCACCCTCCAGGAACAAAAGCCATAAACCCCCCTCCCAAGCCCAAACACATCTCCCAGCTCCATATTGGAAGACCCCCCCTCCCACCCAACTCCCCCCCCTTCCCATCAATACCACCTGCCTGTCTAGGTTATTACAGGACACGGTAAATTGACCACAAACCCCGTACCCCCCAGAACCCCACAAAGCGAAAACTCAACCTAAACATAAATAAACGTTTCCCCCCACTATTCCCCCACCCTCCCCGGATCATCAATCCCACCATGCCTCCCCATCAGAACAATAACATCATCAAAACATTTGCAGATCATCCACCGCCCCCCATGGATAATGGAGTGGGGGCCCCAAGCTAATCCATACCACCATTTATCCAAAAAAAAAAAGAGAACAGGGGACCTACGGAGTGAGGCTCCCTAAAAAAGAAAAAGTAAGAGGAGCTCTTCAATTCCACAAAAAATCAAGCGGACTTGCCCACCCGAGTCCACTTGGAGTGGTGGGGCTTAGGGGGCGGCGGGTGAGGCTGAGCATTATCATCAACTAGGCCCGCCTGGCGAAGAGCTCGCCAAGCTTCAGTATAGTCCTTTGCAGAGATCTTTTTGTTGCCCAAAAGAAAGTTCATCCTAAATGGGAAGGACCAAGAGTAGCGAATCCCCTTGCTGTTCAAGACCGCCGAGACTGGTTTCATCTCTCTCCGGCGCGCCAGAGTAAACGTCGAGAGGTCTTGGTAGATGGACACTGTCGCGTCCTGGAAGCGGACCGTCTTTTTCTCCCGGCCTCGACGTATAAGGAGCTCAGCATCGGAATATCGCAGAAATCTCGCAATAACATCACGTGGTTGGTTGTTGGGGGTTTTTCCCAAAGCGCGATGAACTCGTTCAATTTCCATTCCAGAAGCGTGTGTAGCCAAATCCTCCGCCGGGAGCAACTCCGCTATCAGCAGGTTAAGCACAGTTGGCAAATCTTCTCCGCCCCCCACCGCCTCTGGAATTCCACGGAAACGCAAGTTGTTGCGGTGGGAGCGGTTTTCAATGTCATCAATTTTATAAATCAGTTCCATTGCTTGCGCATGCTGCCGGTCAAGAGCACATTATAAATCCATCAAAGTCCCATCATGATCAACCACTTTGGTCTCAACATCCTCTACGCGGCTCCCAGTTCCTTAACATCGGTCCGGAGTTCTGCGACATCTTTCATCAAATCTTCCCGTAGCAGGCGGAACTCATTGGCTAAGTCAGCAAAGCTCCTACGGAGCTCTTGTTTGAGTTGAGCCGAGGAAAGTTGCTTATGAGGATCCAGTTCCTCTTCACTTACAGTCTCATCATCAGAGCCGGATGGAGGAGACTGTGCGCGTGGACTGCTTGAGGCTCCCGACTTACTCTGCAGTCGCTGGGAGGAGCGCATCCCCTCCCGAGTTTCAGAACTTTTGGCTTTAGTAGCCATCCCACAAAGTCACCAATATCACACAGTGGTAGGAGAGAGATAGAGTCAATGCCAGCAACAGTGAGGGCACCAAGAAGATGAAAGGGCCCAAGGGCACACCAGCCCACAGAACAGCCACTGCTACACAGTGTCAGGAGATGGGTACAGTCAATGTCAGCAAGGGATAAGGCACTGGTTAGACAGCAGGGCAATGAGTAGTAAATTGCCTCCGGCCCTCCCGGAGAGACAGGCTGGCACAGATGAGGATCAAGTAGCACTGTAAAGCTATGTGGAGATGAGATAGCAAGAGCCCACCGTTGCAGAGTGTGAAACCCCAAGGAGGGGCCTGGGGTCAAAGAAATCGCAAGTGCAGAGCTGCAGGACACCCGGTATCCACTCAAAAGGGTGGAGGCCTCGGCGGGACACTAGGCTGCCAAAAAATTAGCCCCTGTCACCAGCTCCAACTGCAGGCCCAAGGGTAGGAGAGGAGAGAGGCGGTACTCAGACTTACCCCCCTCCGGGTGACTTGTGCTAGCGGGAAAAGGTGGTAAGCGTCGGCAGTTGCCACGTGGACTCCACGCCGTCTCGGCAGGCCTCACCAGCAAGTCTTCAGCGCCACAGACGGACGCCACAGATTGGGGAGTAGGTGCCCCCCCTGATGAACGGGCCTCCGCACGCTCTGCAGTTCGGCAAAAAGGGCCCAGCCAGTAGGCCCCGAAGAAGTCTGCCGGACGGTCTTCAGTTGCGCCAGACACAGCAGCTGGCCGCAGAGTCAAGCAGGCAAAAATCCAGCGACGGGGAGAGGCATCCGGCAGGCCGCTCTGTGGAAGTGAACTCCGCGGTTCCCCAGCCACCAAAGACCCTGCCGAGCCGCTGGACCAGGCTCCGGGGAGAATCGCTTGCTGATGTGATCCAGGGAAGGTAAAGGAGGGGAAAATTGCGGCAATTAGCACATGTTGGCAAAGGTTTCAGGGTTGTGGGGACGGAGCTCTGTTAGGATGCGGCCATCATGCAGCGGGCTCACGAGCGCCCCCGAGATTATAGAATTTAATAGTTGGTATTGATAAGCATTTTCTCAGTTTCTGATGAAACCACCCATGCACCCCAATATGCATATGTACCACTACGGATGAAACTGTATCCGCCCTACTCTGTGCAACTGTTAAAGTCCACAGGGCAAGTTATAAAACCCATTGTGAATCAAACAGTTTAGCACTGCAAATCTGACTGAGAGGCAATGTGCACATTAACACGTCATAGTGCCAAATCACATGTAACTTTAGAAAAACTTCCAAAAAGTTTATATTGTTTTTCTTTGAAAACATTATAACCACAATGCAAGCATCCATGTGCTTTTCATCTATTTTTGTGAGTGATGCTCTCTCTGCAGGGGTTTGGCTGCCTACTGTCACCTGTACCATCGCATTGATAGCAAGCAAGTGCAGGGTGCACCTAGCGTGTGCCTTTCCAGCACACATACTCACTACAGTTGCATGGTATTACCTCAATACTGCGGCAACGTCCCCTGCATTTACCATGACTGCTGCTCCCCACCAGACTAATCAAGGCACTTTAGTAAGCATATTGGCAGAACGATATATTCTTTTCTATGACATGTTTTAAACATGCATGCGTATTGTTTTTTAAGTGTCTTAAATAAAGTGAGCACAAAAAATGTTATTTGTATCGTACCTAACCTTTTTCATATTATACTGCAGTGTTGCAGATGCTTATTCAGAAATAAGTTGTGACAAATTGTATGATGTGATGTGACAGCGCTTTTTTGTACTATTATATACACTGACTTAGGAACATTTACTCTCAGATCCAGTAACTCTCTGCAATTGACAAGGTTCTGACCTGTGCCTCAGATGGTTAACTGCCTTGAATCAGTCAATCAAGTTTAATGCCTCTTCCCTCTTACTTTGTCCCCTACTGGAATTCCCTTCTCCTTAAGGCAACAACCAATGCTGAATGAGGGCTAGAGGAGTCTCTACAAACACTAGCCATCAGTCACTCTTGAATAGGGGGCTACCCATTAGAGGCAGCCATCTTCCCTTTCTCACTGGGCTCAAGCGTATCACCTTTAGAGCACCTGAACCCACAGGATTGGGCTCATGTCTAATGTATAAAATATGTACCTTCAAGGCTGACCAGGGCCAGTCCAATCACTTGGCAAACTAGGCAGCTGCCTACAGAGGCAACTTTCTGCGGATATGGGGGGGTGGGGTGCGTGGTAAAGTTCAGGGTATTCAAAGCTAAACAAATAGATTATGACAGCCAGAAGAGGAGTAAAGCTTAAGGTCTGCCTAGTGCGGCAACACTGAGTCAACTCTGGGGCCGGCCCTGAGGCTGACGCACCTATTTGTCCCCCTCTTTCCTTCCCAAGACAAAGAGTTGAGGTTTTCTCTGTTCGGAACTAGCAGCAGATGAGAGAGAGCGCAGCCAGGAGTGGATAAATCATAACAGAACAGCTTGTTTTCTTTCTAAAGGATGCTAGTGCTTCCTACTCAGAGCACATCAATATTATCACATTTGATGTGGTTTTCCGTTTGCTGTAAATGGAAGCAGTTGTGAGGATCAGGTGGAAATGTTCTGCCTCAGGCACTAAGGGGTAGCTGCTTTATAGAGAACCACCAATACACAATCAGGACACATTCACTTTGGTTCTAAATGCAACATATTTATTGCTATGACACTATCATACAACAGATAGATCAGATCTGTCAGATTTGTCACAGCTGGAGTTGGATAAATTTACCGATAAGGCATCAGGGATGCTGGGAGAGATGGAAACAGAGGTACTGGTCTGTGGTAGAGAATGAGCAAAATATTACAAAATTTGAATGCGATTTGGTGCTCTTGGTACTGCAGATCTAGAAATTACCATATAGTGCAGTCTAATAAAGACCAGGAACTGAGAGAGATAAATCAAAAGTCACTTCACCACACACTTATTTAAATGATTTAGGTTCAACACTAGACAAAATCTGGCTTATTTCTTTAGGACTATAAAAGTTTGTAGATATCCACTTAAATTTTTCTAGCATCATTACTCTAGTCAGAAAGGCGGCAACATTTTGGACCACACAAAACTCTGAAAAAGGAAAAACACCAGACTAGCATTGATAACAGATGTGTCATTTCCAAGTGATTATTCTGTGAATCATATGGAAAGGGAGAAGATCCTTAAGTACCAAGAAATGCAGTCAGAAACCACAAAAATGTGACAGAGATACAGAAACCTTTCCCATTGTACCGGGAGACACAGGCCTGCTTAAAAGGAATTTCACAACATGCCTTGACAGATTGCCTGTACATGTTACATCACATGAACTCTAGGAGGCGGCGGCGCTCTTTGGCATCATTTATGTACTACGGCGAGCGTTAGGAGTAACTTTGAGAAACTGAGATCATATTCTACATACTCTGTGAACATAAGAACATAAGATATGCCATAATGGGTCAGACCAAGGTCCATCAAGCCCAGCATTCTGTTTCCAACAGTGGCCAATCTAGGTCATACGTACCTAGCAGTTTCCCCAAGGGACACAGGTTCCACAGTGCTTGTACTGGGTCAAGCATTGATATCCTGGGTCCCTTCTTAATAATGGTTTATGGACCTTTCCTCCAGGAACTTGTCCAAACCTTTTTTAAACCCAGCTACACTAACAGCCTTTTCTACATCCTCCGGCAACAAATTCCAGAGTTTGATTACACGTTGAGTGAAAAAATATTTTCTTTTATTAGTCTTAAATAGTTTACCCTGTAGCTTCATTGCATGTCCCCTAGTCTTTCCATATTCTGATAAGGTAAACAATCGATCTACGTTTACCCGTTCCACTCCGTTCATTAATTTATAGACTTCTATCATATCTCCCCTCAGCCGTCTCTTCTCCAGGCTAAAGAACCCCAACCTTTTTAGCCTTTCTTCATAGGAGTAGCCTTCTATCCCCTTTACCATTTTGGTGGCTCTTCTCTGAACCTTTTCTAAAATCGCTATATCCTTTTTAAGATACGGCGACCAGAATTGCACACAATATTCAAGGTGCGGTCTCACCATGGAACGATATAGAGGCATTATAATATCTTTTGTTTTATTTTCCATTCCTTTCCTTATCATACCTAGCATTCTATTTGCTCTCTTGGCCACCGCTGCACACTGGGCTGAGGGTTTTAACAAGGTATCCACAATGACGCCTAAATCTTTTTCCTGTGGCTTAAGAGTAAGGTTCATTACTGTCATAGTATGTGCAAAACTCACCTATTTGGAGACACTGCTCCTAAGAGATTTATTATAGTGGGTTCTTGAAATTTTGCACTATCAGTTTTGAAGTATTTGCAACAGAAAACACAAGGGCCTTGCGAAATATCCTTGGCCATAAATTTGCACACCTCTAATTTGAGAGAATCAAGCTTGATGTCAGCTGAACAGAATCAGGTAAGGAAGAATGCATTCCATAATGTGATTGATTTTTACAAGCATTATGTAATTTATGTTATTAAAATTAAAAAAAAAAAGGATTTACGATTGTCATGTTGGTCCACTTGGATATGTGATAATAAGGGTCAAAAAGCATGTTCAAAGTGATACCTTCTTCATAAAACTGTGCATAAAGAGGCATTTCCACAAATAAAGAGGACTTCCAATACGCTAGATTTACCCTCCAAGTGGACAGTCAGAAACTATAAAACATGACAGAAGTGGGTAGCACCTTAGACTAACACATTTACTAAGGCATGAGCTTTCAAGGGCAAGAGTCAAACTATATAACTGTACAGAAGGCTTTAGAGACAGGGTAAAAACACAAGGCCTGACTGTCAAAAGAATTTAGATGGTTGGCAAAACTCCTAACCGCTAAGTGCCGTTGACTATTTCCTCTGACCACTATGACACTATCTGGATAGTACTGGGGCAGTCTGTGGGCACAGCTGGGGAGGAGTCAGCACTTATCCGGGTAGTGGTGTTTATCAGCTCCGCTATCTGGATATGCAACTTGGGACAGGTAAAAAGCTGGCTTAAGTCTATGCAGACTAACTATCCAGACAGCAGCTGAATATTGTCACCATCTGTAGAGCCATGGGTGCAGACCGCAGATATTCAGTGGCAGCCACTAGTCAGATACTACCACTGAATATCCTCACAGTAGCCAGTGTCTGAACAAAGCAAAATCTCATAAAATCTTATCTTACTAGAAAAGGGTGCAATTAAAAATCTTCAGACCAGAAGAATCAACATCAAACCATCAGACAAAAGGAGACTAATGATTAGACACAGGCAACTCTTAAATGCTATTATTTGTACAGCGCTACAGGGCATACGCAGTGCTGTACAGACACATATAAGAGACTGTCCCTGCTCATCAGAGCTTACAGTCTAATCAAGACAGTCAATAGAATAGATGAGAACAAGAGTACAGTAGGGAAGGGTAATGAGACAGAAGGAGAACAATGGATTAAGATCCAGAAGCGGCCTGAAAGAGGTGAGCCTTTAGCATGGATTTGAAAAGGGGGAGAGAGAAACCTGATGCAAAGATACAGGTAGTTGTTCCAGGCATAAGGAGCAGCCAGGAGAAAGGATCAAAGTCTGGAATTGGCTGTTCAAGAGAAACTACGAGAAACTTAAAGGATCCAACATAGTATTATACAAACAACTAAAAATGTCATCAACAAACATCCAAAGCAGCTAAAGTCTCAGATGCAAAACCAGATAGCAACCAACCAACCTTTCGATTGCTACTTTCTACACGCTATCTGTAATCCACACACCTGGGAATCTAGAGTAAACAGAGGGGTTTCCTTAAGACTGTGGTGAAACAAGCCAACAACTTTATCCAAGAAACCACAGACTTTCTGAACACGATAAAGCATCACTACTCACCTGTAACAGGTGATCTCCGGGAACAGCAGGAAGGTGGTGGTCTTGGGCTTCTACTTTCTCCCTCCTGCCAATTCAAACCCCTCCTGCAGCCTCAGTCTCACTCCTTTCCCTCCTTTGAAGTCCACTCCATCCGTCTTTTCACTCCACTACCTCTCTGGGTAGCTGTTATTTATCAACCTCCTGACAAATCCACCTCTACTTTTCTCACTGACTGACTCATGGCTTTCCTTCTTTCTGGATTCATCTTCCCCCTCCCCTTATTCTTGGGGACTTTAACATTCATGTTGAACTCCCCTGACCCTTATATTTTAAAGCTCCTTTCCCTTACCTCCTCATTTGACCTCCAGCTTTGATCTACTGCCCCCACTCACCAGCATGGCCACTGCCTTGACCTGGTATTTTTCTCTAATTGCTTACCCTCAAACGTCTGTAGCTCAGTTCTTCCCTTATTGGACCATCACCTGTTAAGCTTCACTCTTCATCACCCGCCGCTTCAACCTCGTCCTGTCTCCTCCAACCTATTTAGAAATCTTCATGCTATTGATCCTTTGGTTCTCTCCTCCACTGTTTCATCATCTCTTTCCTCCACTATGTCATCTGAGTCTGTTGATGAGGCAGTAGCTTCCTATAACACTGCACTCTCCTCTGCTCTTGATGCTTTCACTCCACCCATGCCATGTCCTGTGAGGCGTACTGCACCATAGCCCTGGCTTTCATCCACTACCTGCAATCTACGTTCTTGTGCCCATTCAGCTGAGTGTGCTTGGCTCAAATCCCGCTCCCTTGCAGATTTTCTACACTTCAGATTCATGCTTGTCTCTTTCCAGTCAGCCATAGCTCTTGCCAAACACGACTATTATGTCCATCTGACTAACGCTCCTGCCTCTGACCCTCGCCATCTCTTTACTACTCTCAGCTCTCTCCTCAAGGTGCCTCCGTCTCCGACCCATCCCTCTCTTTCTGCCCAAACCCTGGCTGACTATTTCCATGACAAAATCCACAAGATCACCCTCCAGTTCCCCACAAAGTCAGCTACTTCCTCTCCTTCCCCTCCTCCCCCCTCTTCACTCCCGACTTTCGCCCTCTACCTCTGCTACCCTCTCTTCTTTTTCTGTGATCTCTGAAGAGGAAACTGCACACCTTCTTTCTTCCTCCAAACTCATTACATGCTCACCTGATCCTATCCCAACCTGTTTCCTAAGCCCCCCCACCTGTTTCCTAAGCCCCAACCTTCACCCCTTGAGATTCTCACTGGAATGATTTTATGATTCACATATATTCTAGTATTGACATCTTTTGCTCTAACTTTTCTGATTTGAGGAATAAGGCTTTAATCTTTGAAAGCTAATCAAAAAACGCATTAAGTTAGTCTAATAAAAAGGTACATTAGCTGTGTTTCACAAAACAATAGCACTTGTTTGTTTTTATCTGTCCATATGCATAGGGTTCATTGGGGTGATGCAAAGAACCTCATGGGTTTAAGACAGGCAGGTCGCAGCCTCACACAGAAGAGAAGACCAAAGTGGTGAATGTTAATATAAACCAATTCAATTCAATTCTGTTGACCTGAGCTAGCCTAAGGCTAAGTATTGCAAAATCAGAGATCCTGGCTTGTGGTATTAGGTGACAGATACATATGACCTAGATTGGCCACTGTTGGAAACAGGATACTGGGCTTGATGGACCTTGGTCTGACCCAGTATGGCATATCTTATGTTCTTATGTCAGAGTAGTAAACTTTATGGCTTCAGAAATATGCTCAAAGGAGCATTATTTAGCATTCTAACAACTGTATGGACATGAAGGTTCTTGATCCCAGTACCAGATACACTTACGCCTGAATGCCAATTAACCAGAGGATAAATAATACCAACAAATAATGTACTCCAGGCCACACCACTCACAACTTAGTGCCAAAATTACTGTACTCTTAACATAACAGGATCTTCAACACATGAGAATTGTGTATTAGCCCATATGTAATGTCATATAGACCCAGACATTACTTTTATTTCCCTTTTTTTATTTTATTTATTTCTCTTATATACCGCACTATTCGACATCAGTGCGGTTTACATGGAACAATATTATTCTTACGGTGGGGGATTACATCGTAAGTTACAAGTAACAGGGAACTCAACTTGGATAACCAGAGTAACTATTTACACATATATACATCACTTTGCGGGATAAAGGGTAGTCATGGAACTTTCAGTGAGTGGGGTGAGTTGGTGTTCCTTCCTCTGGGTAGCACTTGAGGAAGAGGTGATGCTTCAATGCCCTCCTGAATTTAGTTAGGTCTGTGATTGCACGTATGTTGGGTGGTAGGGCGTTCCAGGAGCTGGGTGCGCAGAGACTAAATGCCCTTTGTGCAGTTGCTTGTGTGCAGTGGGTCTTTGTTTTGGATATTACCAGTGTGTTTATTGCTGTTGGTCATCTGGCCCTGTTGGGGGGGGGGGGGGGGTAATGAGCGTAAGTCCCGCCAGTGATGAGGGGGCGAGCCCATGGATGGCCTTAAATGTTAGTAGCAAGGTCTTGAAGGCGATCCTACAGTGGATTGTGAGCCAGTGCAGCCTTTTGAGGATGGGTGTTATATGGTCTCGCCTGGAGGCCCCATCTAGGACTCTGGCTGCAGAGTTCATGGCGAGTTGAAGTGGGTTCAGGGTGGATTTTGGGAGCCCTTGCAGGATTGCATTGGCGTAGTCTAGATGAGGAATGGTTAGTGCCTGAAAGATTGTTCTGAAATCCTCCGGTTGTAGCACGGGGCGTAGATGTCTGAGTGTCCTGATCTTATGATATGTTGCCTTTACCATGTTGCCAATGTGCGTTTTCATGTCCAGTCGTTGGTCTAGTGTGACTCCCAGGTAACGGACTGTGGGCTTGATTTGTAGCTCTGCCTCCCTGACTTTTAGGTAGGCTGGAGGGGAAAAATTTTGGTTTCTAGTGATGAACAGAACTTCCGTCTTTTTGTGCTGTATCCGGAGATTCTGATTTTGGAGCCTGTTAGCCACCGCATCAAAACAGTTTGTTAGTGCGGAGAGGTTGATCTGGTCAGTAATGAAAGGCATGTAGAGCAGAACATCATCCGCATATATCATGCATTCGATGGTGAATGAGCATATGAGGTCGCAGATGGGCTGCATGTAGATGTTGAACATCAAGGCCGATAGGGAGGATCCTTGCGGAACGCCTTGTTTCTGATGGAATGATTCGGATGTTGCGGTCTCTGTTCTCACATGCTGCCATCTGTTGGATAAGTATGATTTGCACCAAGTTAGTGCTAAGTCACAGATGCCCTTCTCTTCGAGCCGTCTCAGGAGAGTCGTGTGGCATACTGAGTCGAATGCGGCGGCTATGTCTAAAAAATACAAGGACAACCCCGCGACAGATGTTATCAATTGTGTTGAGTACGTTGCTGAAGAGGGTGGTGAGTAGCGTCTCAACCCCGTGAGATTCTCTGAATCCATGTTGGCAGGGGTCTAGGGGTGCGGCATTATAGACATGTATCTGGCGTTGGACCTCTTTTTCGATTATTTTGGCCAAGAGTGGAATGCTGGCAATTGGTCTATATGAATCTACTTTCTGGGGGTCGAGCTTGCTGTTTTTCAGCAGCGGTCTGATGGATGTGTGTTTTAGGCTCAGGGGGAATGAGCCTGTAGTGAATGTGTCGTCGATGAGTCTAGTTATGAATGGGCTAAACTCTGTCCGCAGATCCTTTATCCAGAAGGCAGGACAGGGGTCAGACGGAGATGTAGTAGTGTTGATTGTGGAGATGGTGTCCTCGATTTGCTTGTTGGATGGGGTGGTGAATGTGGTTAGTTGAGTTGTGTTTGTTGGTTTCTTGGTGGTGATGGGTGGGTCAGACTTGATGGTTTGGCATAATTTTGATTGAAGGAAGTCAGCATAGTCTTGTGGGTGGATCTCAGTTTTTTGCTCCTGTCCTGGTTCTTTCGTTAGGTTCGTGACGAGGTTGAATAGGTCGTGAAGTTTTCTTAGCAACCTCCTTAGAGTGTCAGCGTGTGCTTGTCTCATTTTCTCAGTTATTGCATTGCGGTGCTTTGCCAGTTGGAGGATATAGGCGTCCTGATTTTCCGAGGATCGTGATCGCCGCCATCGCCTTTCGAGTTTTCTTAGGTAGAGGAGTGAAGTCCGAAGTTCGTTGGGAGTACCAGGGCGCAGCGGCCCTTTTCCTTGGAGCTTTGTTAGGTACTATGCGTAGCGCAATAGTACTAAGGCCGTCATTCCAGCTGGTGACCAGCATATCAAGGTTAGTTGTTGTCATGTCGAGGAGTGGCTGAGTGTGGTTCATGATGGTTTCCTTGTTGAAAGATTGGAAACTTCGTGATGGCAACCTCATGGGGTTTGTCATACTTCCAGGGGGCTTCCTGCGCTGGTTAGTCAAGGGAATTTGGAACAAGATTAGCTTATGGTCGGACCATGGTACTGCAGTATAGGTTGGCGAGGTGATGTGGGCCGAGTCGAGGACAGATAGTGGGGTGAAAATCAAGTCCAATATGTTTTCCTTTGGGTTGGTTTGTTGATTAGCTGCTGATAATCTAGGTCTTTAAGTGCATCAAGACGCGCCAATGCTTGAGAGTCTTGTAGAGTTGGCAGATTGAAGTCTCCTAGTATCCAGTTTGGGGTGAGCAGGTTTGGGGTATCGCAGGCTAACTAAATTATTGTGGCTAGGTCGTAAGGGGATGATGTTGGAGCTCTGTACAATAGGATGACGGAGCAGTGATTATTCGCTATGACTACTATGTCAAGGTTGGTGGTGTTAGACAGGTGGAAATTGAGGTCAGCCATATGAGGCTGAGAACAAAGGGTCAAATGTTGAAATAATGAATATAAGCCCTAGGGTTGAGGATAGAGAGAGACAGGCACACACACACAGATAGCTTCCATTACATATACATCCACATGCATTCTGTACAAGCACTATGGTAACATCCTGCTAAATGCTGAAACAAGCCGACTTCTTAGATAAAACATCCAGGCTAACAACCCCAAGCCAAAAAGAGGACCCCTAAACCCTATTCCTGACATTTGGGGCAGACAGGGAAGTCCTGCAGTCCCCAGGAGAAGTGAAGAACAGCTATGGTGAAAATTCATGCAGTCTGCCCAACAGAGATGTGATCTACTGCAGGAAGAGAAGAGCAAGGCAGGTTAGATGCGGGGGTGTAAGAATTTGAAATTTAAAGGAGCAGTGAGTGAGAGTGTAAAGGAGAGAGAGAAACGGAGAAAGTCTGCAAGGAGAACAGAACGTGTGAGGGGGGAGGCAGCAGAAGAGGTGCTGGAGGGGGGAGGGAAGAGTGCAAGGGTTGTAGGTTCAAGAGATGAATACATGGCAAGAAAAGGCCACAATGTGTATATGCTAAAAGGAGCAACCCCCTCCTCCATTGCAGAAGACACACACAGACAACTCCCCCCCCACCACAGAACACCCCCGAAACCACACATACAGGCAATCTTTACTCTTCAGCACCCTTCCTCCTCTTACTTCCTAATCTTATTGGCCTCTCTTGCCTTAAATCCTGAACCTACGCTGGGCTTGAGTTATTCCAGTCCTCAAATTGTTTCCACATGGATAGCAAGTGGAGAAAGCATGTAGAGAATGACTCATGGAGTTCTTTCCAATGCCTTAGAGGGGGTGACAGTGTGTGCGCGCGTCTCTCTCGCTCACTTTGTGCCCTGGGAGAGGTGGTTTGAAACATTCCATTGATTTGGAAAAGAATAAAATTAAATCAAGAGTGGTAATATATGATCATTTAGGGGCAGATTTACTAAAAGTAAAAACAAAAAAAAAGGTAAAAGTTGAATACAATGGGGGCAGTACATGCAAATATATGTCATGCATTTTCATTAGGGATATCCCAAAAACCTGGCAGATTTGCAGCCCTCCGGGACTGGTTTGGAGACTCCTGCAGTAGAGAAGCCATTTTATAAGGAGCCACGGAAGGCTGTCTGCCATCAATGCACATAAACAGAGGTTTAGTGGTTTATGCATATAGTTTAGGTGGCTGTTATCCTGAACGTGTGTGTCTGGCCACATCATGGGTACTTCTACTGTGGGTTTATGCAGAGGCAGAGTTTGGGCAAAGTTATGCACATGAATAATAAAATACTAAACTTTATGCACAGGCATTTACACCAGCCAGAGGTATATGTGAATGTGCCTAGATTTTGCATGCATTTTCAGCCTTTTATGCCCTAGTTTATAAAGAAAAATAGGCCTAAGATAGGTGCGTTCTGGGTGCCTAAATCTACACACCTACATATACAATGATCCTCAGGGTGCCTGCAGCTTTTTCTTATAGGCGACTATCTTGCATTCTGCTGCCAAGATTAATTGCACAAGCTCTCCACATTTGGTGCTGCATTCCCAATAGCTGTATACAGGAGGAACTATATGAAGACCCTATACAGCACAATCACAAAGCAGAATGGTTACCCATCATACAGAAGCATTTAGAAAAAATAATCATCAAACCTATGGAATGGCCTGTAGTAACAAAGGAAGAGCTGGAAAGCAGGTTAAAACAAGCTCAAACTGGAAGAACCCTGGCCCAGATGGAGTAACCAACTTTTGGCTCAAATAATTAACATCACTCCACGAAGATCTGGTGAACTGCAAAAATCAATTGTTTGAGCGACCAAATTTAACACCCCAATGGCTTATTTCAGGAAGTACGTTTCTCCTTCTGAAGGGAGACCCGACTAAGATCATTTCTAAAAATTATAGACCAATAACCTGCTTACCTACAATCTATAAGCTGTTTACTGCGATTTACTGCGATAGATGCAGACAGAATATACGATCATATCAAGCTCAATAACATCACTGCGATAGAGCAAAAGGGCAATAAAAGAGGAGAATATGGAACCAAAGACCAGTTGATGCTGAATAAGGCCATTATGGCCAGTGCTAAGAAAGACAGAAATCGCAGTATAGCATGGATTGATTATAAGAAAGCTTTTGACAGCATCCCACACTCTTGGATAATACGTTGCCTTGAAAAGTATAACAAATTCTGGTTTGATAGAGTATATCAAGTTCACTATGAAAATGTGGCAATCCACACTCTTTTTGAGATATGAAGATGATCAGTACATCATTCCCAACATTAAGATCCAGCAAGGAATATTTCAGGGAGATTCCCTGTCGCCACTTCTGTTTTTTTTTGGCGCTTAATCCAATGACTGCTCTCATCAACTCTTTGGAGTATGGATTTAATCTGAATTCTAAAGACTGTACCAACCCAGAAAGCACAGTTACTTACCTGTAACAGGTGATCTCTGGGAACAGCAGGAATAAGTCTTCATATATGGGGTACGTCGGTACCGACGGAGTCTGCGCGGGAACGCTCCCCAGCGTCCAAATCAGAACGCTTTTGGAAGCATCCCAACACGCCTGCATGCTGCCTTCCTGCCTTTCCCAACTGCCTCTCCTCAGTTAAGTTTTAAAGCTGAGGCAAAGAGAGAGAGAGCAAGAAAGGGAAAGATAGAGATAGAGAAATGCAACTCCTAGGGGAGGTGGGTGGGTTGTGAAGACTTATTCCTGCTGTTCCCAGAGATCACCTGTTACAGGTAAGTAACTGTGCTATCTCCAGGAACAAGCAGGAATGCGTCTTCACATATGGGGACTCCCAAGCTGAGATGCCCAGAGGGAGTCCTAGCATGTTGCGAGTCTAGAAAGAGC
Organism: Ichthyophis bannanicus; assembly: GCA_033557465.1. Lineage (NCBI taxonomy): Eukaryota > Metazoa > Chordata > Amphibia > Gymnophiona > Ichthyophiidae > Ichthyophis > Ichthyophis bannanicus. The sequence continues at coordinate 250,241,757 of CM066042.1, read as the reverse complement.
CATGCTATTCCTCAGGACCTCAGGCATCCTGGGGATGGAGGGTAGGAGTTGAATACAGAAAAGGAGCTGTGGAACAGCTGGCCTAGAACAGGGCTTCTAAAGGGGAAAACCCTGTATAGAGGGCATTTAGTAGTAAAATACTGTAATATGGGCCTCCCTTGTTGGCACTGCAAAAGTCTACTGAGGTTCATATGGATCTGTTAGAAGAGCCAGTGAAGAACCTGAAGGAGTACCTCACTGAGAAGTAGAGGTAATAAAAGCAGAAAAAACAAGTGGAGGTCAGAACCCTTCAGGGTGAGAAATAGCCCCAGGGGAAAACTGGGGTAGTATAAGAGGTAGAGCTTCAGCGGAAGACGCAGAAGGTACTACTAGAGAAAGCTTAAGCTGTTTTGGTCCAAAAACAGTACAAACCTAGGACCAAAAGAAAAAAATGAGTCTGGCCCAACTGGACTGGCAATGGAATCAGTCCATGTAGGAGAGAAAGGGTATGGAGACCCTTGTATTTGATAAGAAAGTAAGGACAGACTTAGGAAGCGCTAAGCTTTAGATTAACTGAAGCTCCACAATGTCTGTCCTAAATGGGGTCAATTAGGAAAGAAAAAGGTACATGGAGAGCTTCAGGGGTACCTAACCCTAAAAGGTTATGGTAAGGAAAAGTTTGTTAATTACCACAGGAAGTGGTTATATGTGTAGAACCCTAAGTATGCTGGCACAGCATTGATAGGGGTAATGCCCCTCTGTCAAGATCATATAGGAATGTATAGATATCTGAACCTAAACAGACAGATAGATAAGTATGTGGAAACATATCTACCTAAAAGATATATCTCACTATATATATATATATATATACATACACATATAGGGTATATATGAATATATATATATATATATATATATATATATATATATATATATAGAGAGAGAGAGAGAGAGATGTGTATGGGCAGAAGATACACAGATAGATAGATAGATATGAATATGTAGGCATATAGACACATGTCTCCAGGTATGTGGATGGAGAGATGTCTATAGAACCAGATCCCCCCTAGGGATATGGGGAGAGAGAAAGATTCCTCTAATAGCAAGAAGGTTGATACCTGCTTGAATAGATGCATAGAGAATCCTCTTTCCCTGGTTATGACTGGCAGAGTCAGAGGAATGGTCTCCCTGACAAGAAGGAGTCTAGATTCCTTTCAGAATTTGAGCTCTTGAATAACCAGGATGGCCTACGTGAAAAATGCAGAGGATAACTTCAGTCTGCAGGCAGCAAGTCCAGATCTCTCCAGAACTGCAGTATGGAGAATGGATAGAGGATGCCACTGGAGGAAGATACCATAGTGACCCGCCTATGAGGGCAAGATGGGTATCAGGCGTCCTTTAGCTGCCACTGAAAGAAAATGAAGAGAAGACCAAAGGAGATATGTGCCAAGCCAGGGAATTGGCCATTCTTTAGGTTTTCACGTGATGAAAGGCCTGAGTCTTATGTCTCAAAAGAGATTTAAGATGAGATGGTAAGGGTAGGGAATACCTACCAGTCATGAAAACATGACTGGGGGAACCCCCTCCTAACCATCTGGGGTTATCTGCTAGTCAAAATACTAATGCTCTCTAGCAAGGGCCCATAGTGCAAAGCTACTTTGTAGAGTTGCAGAGAGCATGCTGCAGGTTGGTTAGAAGAAAAAACTGGCTGTGTAAAGCCAGTGGGTAACAAACTATTCTGCCAAGGACAAGGGGGCGAAGAATAGAAGTTAACCAACCAGTCTGTGATAATAGGGTTTTCCAAACGAGGTTGATAACCTGTTTGGGGTTTAGCACTGAGGCTAGAAGAATTGCTAGTGGAGGGGAACCCCTGGTTGTGTGGTGAACAGAACCAGTGGCTTAACCACTAGGAATTGCTGTATCTGCAGCAAGTACCAGGGCAGCGGAAGGAAATTTCTTTTGCCCTCCTTTTTTAGACTGGGAAAAAGAAACGACAGACATAGTAGGGCTTCCTATTGTCTGATGAGCTGCCCTAAGGTAATAAAGGGGGAGATAACTCTGGAAGGGAGAATCCCCCTGTGGAACAAGTAGAGGACCATAGGGGCTTACCAGTGTAAAAGAGCCGCTCTTAAAAACTGAATGTTGTAGTAAGAGGGAGGTAAGACAGAGTTGAAGGAGACTGACTATGCAGGAAGTCTCTGAAAGGTAAGATGATACATGCCAGTACAGGGAAACAACTGTCTTATTGATAGTTGTCACTTCTCTTTTCCCCAAAGAGGAAAAGAAAACCTGTTAAGTATGGGCATGATCATCATAAAGACTCTTAGAGTAAAAGAAAAGATGCCTCATGAAGAGATATCTAGAAAAGGTTAGGATAAAATTAGTGCAGATACTTCAAGTGAAAAGAAGCAGACTGCCACTCTAACCACCAACCAAGAGGGGTAATGATGATCTATTTGAAACCCTGCGACTGCTGGGTTTGCTGACCCTGTTGAGGTTGTGGTTTCTTCAGACCAGGGCGATGTTTCCCTTGTTTGGGAACATCTGTATGATGGGCAGAAGAGGGATAAAACTTTTTCCCCCTAGGGGAAGAAAGTTTGGTAGGACATTTCCTACCAACTGGGAAAGAGGAAGGCATAGAACAGCCTATGGAAACAGGAATGTCAGTGGCTAACTGAGCAACTTGGCGTAAAGACTCCTTGTTAAAGAGATTTTCTCCAGTGCAAGGAGTATTTCCCAGTCTTTCTTGTGCCCATTTGTCCAAGTCTTAAGCCTGGAGCCAGGCTTTATGTCGTGCCCCTATAGCTATAGCAGAAGCTCTGCTAACAGACTCAATGGCGTCTAGGGAAGCACGAGTAAGGAACCTAGAGATATTTTGAGCATGACTAACCAGTAAGGAATAGTCTGCACTTTTGGGCTCTTAAAGAAAAGGAGTCAAAAACAGTAATTTTTTTGTGACCTCTTCAAGAGATAAACCCATATAGAAAATATATGAAAGAATTCTTGCTGAAAGCATGGATGCCTGGAAGATCTGGCGTCCAAAGGCATCTAAAGTCTTAGACCCACGACCTGGCGGATAAGAAGAATGCTTTTTAGCACTCTTCACCCGCCTCATTGCTGATTCTACAACAATGAAATGATGAGGAAGTGGAGTCCTTTGAAAACCTGGAGAGGGGGGCACCTGATAGAGAAGATCAGTTGCCCTAGAAGGTGGGGGTACCATTAAAGGAGCTTCCCACATTTGTAAAAGGAGATCCTGCAAGGAATGATGCAAAGGAAGCATGATGTTCTCCTTTGCTCTCCCAGAAATATATAGGGATTCTGTATTCCCTTGTGTAGGGATCCTGTCCAGGTATAGAAATGGAAAGTGATTTTGCCATATCTAGGAGAAAAGCTTGAAAAGAAAAATCCCCAGAGGGAAATTCTTTTGGATAGGCTAGATCTGCTGAAGAACTAGCATTGGCATCGAGGGATCTATCCAAATTTATAGGAATATAAGATCCTGAATGGTGAAGTATGGGATCCTTGGAGGATGGCCGCTGGTACCGCAGGAGGTCGGGACCAGCAACAGTCGGTAGCACATCGTCCATACTAGGGATCGATTCCAAACTCGGTACCGAGGGAAGCGAGCCTGATGAGAGAAGCATGGAAGGCACCGACAGCAATGGTAATGTGGATACCAGTACCGACTTCGGTACTGTATCCGATACCGGTGGATGAAGGCCAGCCGGTGACAACTCTAACGGTATCGAAGAAACCGAGAGTGCCGGACATGGATCATCGGAACTGTGCCTTCGGTACCGTCTGGTGTCGGTACCAAGGCGAGTCGGTACCCAGTCCTCCAGACTGGAGATCGATTCCAGACTCGGCATCGAAGGAAGCGAGTCTATCGATGCACATCTGGAGGGTACCGACGTCGGTACTAGTATCAGTACTGAGATCGATACCGATACAGGAAGGTCGGTCTGCAGCGTATCCAATGGCCTCTTAGGTACTGAGGACGCCAGACTACGATCCTTGGTGAGGAATGTTTCATCCAACACCATTGCCGATGCCGGGGTATCGGTACCGCTCGAAGCGGATGCCACCACCGAGCATGGCTCAGGTATGTTCTGTGAGGGGTGAACCTCAGGAACAACCTGAAACCCCACACAGGCTTTGGAGGCCGAAGACTCCCACCGGGGTTTTAAAGCTAGTGTGTTCTTGAGGGCAAGGCCAGAGGCATCTCTATGCTGTGCATGAGATCTACCACTCGAGGACTGGCTAGTCTTAAAAGACTGTTTTTGGGTTACCTGATCCCGTGTAGAAGAAGAGGTGGTCGGTGCCCTGAAGTTGGATGGGGACCGCGTATCGAGGGGAACTCGATGCTGAAGACTTCTTCCCACAATACTATTGCAGGAGGGACACTCCGGAGGAAAATGGTCAGGACCCAAACAGGTTAGACACCAATTGTGAGTGTCTAAAATTAATTTTGTACCGCCACAGTTTGTACATTTCTTGGGAATAGTGGCTGGCGGTTCCATGAAGGAAAGTGAGTAGGCCTAGCAGGCCTAAGAAAACAGTGAGGCACTAACAAGGAAAAGTATTCCTTAAAAAGGAAAAATTTTACAAGAAAAAAAGAAAAGAAACACCGGCGGTACCGGTGGCATTGGGGAAGGCAACCGCGACCACAAGAAAACCAAAAAATAAAAGAAGAATTTTCTGCGGTGACAGGACGATGTCCTGCCGGCTCCGCGGAAAAACGAAAACTGAGGAGAGGCAGTTGGGAAAGGCGGGAAGGCAGCACGCAGGCGTGTTGGGATGCTTCCAAAAGCGTTCTGATTGGACGCTGGGGAGCGTTCCCGCGCAGACTCCGTCGGTACCGACGTACCCCATATGTGAAGACTCATTCCTGCTTGTTCCTGGAGATGTAACTTCCCATCTGCTATTTGTAGATGATCTGAAACTCTACAGTTCCAGCGACCAACAATTAGCAGAGCAGCTTCGTGTGGTGAAAAGCTTTTCTGATGACATCAGGATGACTTTTGGCCTAGACAAACGTGCTTAGGCAACTTTTTTCAGAGGAAAATTGAGCAAAACCAAAAACATCTCCCTTGCTGATGGGCTGTGACATCAAGGACCTTGAACAGGAAGGCGTGTGTAAGTATCTCGGAATAGAGGAAGGAATGACACTCGGGCAGAAACTATTGAGAGAGAAGATCAGTAAAGGAGATTAAAACCGTTACTGAAAAGTTCTTTAACATCACAAAATAAGATACAAGCCATCATTCAGCTGGCAATTCCTGTACTCTCCTACAGTTTTGGGATTGTGGATTGGCCTCATAAACAGCATGAAAAACGATGTGTGAACAAGAAAACTCCTCCATGCTCATGAAGTAATTTACAAGAATCAGTGTATGCCAAGATTGTACATCCCTAGAGCTGAAGGAGGGCTAGGACTTATAGAAATTGAATATACCTACAGAGCTACTATCGTAGGCCTCCAAGCCTATCTGACAGCATCATCGGATCCAAATACACAAAAAGTGCTGAAATATGAAAGTAAACGTCCAGAATCTGTCTCCATCATCAAACTTGGACAAGCGTTCCGATGATTAGAAGGAATGAGCGAGAATCCACAGGTGAGCATGAGAAAGAAAGTAACAAGTGGCAAATGCACAAATACAGTGGGAAAATACAGTGTGTTACTCCAAGAACCTTTTGTCGATCAAGAACGGATACATGAATGGTTAAGGAAAGGTAGACTGAAGCTGAAGGATGAAAGATTGATAGTTGCAGCCCAGGACAGCAGATGAGATGGTTTACGCTGTGTACTGAAAAAAACTGGCACAACAGACATATGCCGATTCTGTAAGAAAGAGCTGGAAACAGTGAATCACCTAATAGCAGGCTGTAAAGTTCTGATGGCAGAAAATTTCTATACAGAAGGGCACAACAAAGTAGCACGCCTCCTCCTCTGTAAATACTACAACATCACTGTCCCTGAAAAGCACTGGGATCATGACCCTAAGAGAATAACAAAAAATGAAGATGTTATGATCACCTGGGACATTCTCATTCCGATGGATAAGAAACTGAATTCCAGAAAACCTGACATAGTGGTAAAGGAGAAGAACACCAGAACAGCATTGATAATAGAAGTGTCGGTACCAAGTGATTATTCTGTGAATCGCGTGGAAAGGGAGAAGATCTTGAAGTATCAAGAAAGGCAATCAGAGACCAAGAAAATGTGTCAGAAAGATATAGAAATATTTCCTATTGTACTGGGAACCACAGGCCCGATAACAAAGAATTTCCAAGCACATCTTGACAAACTACCCATACATGTTACATCTTATGAACTCCAGCAGGAAGCTCTCTTTGGCACGATGCGAGTATTACGCCGAGCATTAGCAGTAAATTTGAGAGATTACAATCATATTTCACATACCCTGGCTTAGAAGTGAGGTTCACGACTGCCATGGTATGCGCAAAACTAACCCATTAGCAGAAACTACCCCAAGGAACTTCTTAGGGTTTTTCCAACGTCACCTCAATCTGCAGGTATATGGAGATGGAAAATACCTTAAGAGATCATCTACACAGAGCATCTTGTTCATATACATATAGAAATACTGAAAAATGTCAACTAGTTCCTAAAGAAAGAACTTATTGAAATAGTTTAACTAGACCTAAAGACTGGATATTTTGTATTACAGCATTATACATTTTACAATATGCTCCACAAATTTTATATTTGATTTCACTGTTCAACAATTTGAATCATATTTTTCACTTCTGACATTGCCTAATGGGACCTGATGCTGCATTTATTGTTCTAGTGTTGAAATAATGAGACCACTGTGTAATCATACAAGAAGCATCTTATTTTATCATTTATGAAGCACCCTAAATTAAGATAATATATGTGAGATTAAAACACAGTTCCACCTCATAGCTCCTGCTTTCTTTTGACAACTTGAGGGTAGATTCTACAGCATGTCTCAAAGTTCAGCAACGATCTGGCATTATAGTTTACATAAAATTCCATCTATACATATTTTCCATAAAACTGGACTTTTTTGTATAAAGCTTAAAAAGGTTCTTTTAAAATAAAAAGGCAATTACTCACCTTTAGCAGGTGTTCATGGACAGCAGAAATAAGTCCTCACACATGGGTGACATCCCCGACTGAGCCCCGTGCTGGACTGCTCCACAGCTTCTATTGGAAGCTTTTGGAAGGCTCCACCGTGCCTATGCACCTCCTTCCCACTTACCACCATGACACCATCTTCATCACTCTAATAATATAGCTGTAGCAGAATACAACTCCTCAGTGAGATGGGAGGGTTGTGACAACTTATTCCTGCTGACCAAGGAGAACACCTGCTACAGGTAAACTACCTTTTCTCCGGGGACAAGCAGAAAGTAAGTCCTCACGCATGGGACTCCCAAGCTACAGGCTATCAAAAACTGAGGAGGCTGTGGAGAAACCCAACAGGGGCAACATGAACTGCAGAACATGAAAAATGAATTATGCACAGCGAAGACAAATCTCACCACATCTGCTCTGGACTCTGCAACATTTCTTTCTCTCATTAACTTGTTTTTTTTTGGGTAGCCTGGCCGGACAAAAGAGCATTGGGGGAATGGAGTTGGATTCTAATCCCCAAACAGGTGCCAGAGTACAGATTGGCTGAAGTTACTGTTGTATCGGGAATCCCCTTCCAGGCAGTAGTGAGACGTGAATGTGTGGACAGAAGCCCATGTTGCAGCCCTTCAGATTTCAGCAATGAAGACAGAGCGCAAGTTGGCCAATGAAACAGCCACAGCTCAGACATTGTGAGCTGTGAAATGATCATCAAGGCTCAGGTCTGCCTGGGCATAAGCGAAGGAGATGCAGTCTGTTAGCCAAATTGAAAGACAGCTTTTGGAAACTGCAGCTCCCAGCTTGCTAGGGTCAAAAGAAAGAAAAAGATGGATGGACTTTCTATGGGCTTTTGTCCGCTCCAATAGAAGGCTAACCCATACTTGCAGTTCAACATATACAATGCCACTTCCCCCTTGTGGGAAGAGGCTTAGGGAAAAATGTAGATAGCACTATGGACTGGTTGAGATGGAAATCCAAAAACACCTTTGGAAGAAACAGGGATGCGTTTGAATAACCACTTTATTATGGCAGAATTTGGTATATGGTGGATGAACTATCAGAACCTGAAGCTTGCTCACTCAGCGCACCAAGGTGACAACTACCAGAAACAAGACCTTCCAGGTCAAGAACTTTAGTGGATATGAGTTAAGCAGCTCAAAGGGAGCTTTCAAGATTTGCGCTAGCACTACATTGAGGTCCCAAGCCACAGGAGCAGCCCTCGCATAAAAAGAATAATCAAAGGCTGTGCCGAGATGGATTTCCCTTCTACTATGCAATGGTAAGCCCTAATTGCCCTGGGATAAACATGGATGAAGTTGGACTTAAGGCTTGAGTCACAGAGGTTTAGAAGATACTTGAGCAGTTTCCTTGTAGGACAGGCGAAAGGGTCCAGGGCCTGGCCTTCACACCAGACAGCAAATCTCCACTTACAGGACTCTCCTTATCGAGGTGTTTCTGGAGGCCAACAGGACATTTATTTATTTACATTCTCTTATATACTGCGCTATTCTGCATCAGTGCAGTTTACATTGAACAAATTGAAATTACATTGAACAGGGTATTGTAACTTGGAGATAACTATTTTACAGGGAACATGGGCTATGGAGGGTTAAGTGGCTTGCCCAAGACCATAAGGAGCACCTGTGGGACTAGAAACCCCAGTCCTTCCGGCCCAAGGTTGCTGTCCTCTAGTGGGATTTGAACCCCTGACCTTCCGGCCTGAAGTACCTTGCCCCAACCACTAGGCCACTCCTCCACTCCAACATAACATCAGTTATGTTGTCAGGCAGATGGAGCTTTGACAGGACTAGCCTCTCAACATTCATACAGTGAGAGGGCCAAGGACTGAATGTTGGGATGTAGCATCCTCCTGTCGTCCTTCGAAATGAGGTTCGGAGCATGGCTGAGCCAAAGGGGTTCCTGCATGGAGAGCTGCACCAGGAGTGGGAACCAGGGCTTTCTGGGCCAGTATGGCACGATGAGTATCATTGTACCTGTCTGTCCTAGGCTTCATTAGGGTCTTCGCTATGAGAGTTATTGGAGAGTAAGCTTACAGAAGACCCTCCCCCCAGTGCAGGAGGAAAGCATCCGATGCCAGTATGTTTTGGGATCCTGCTCTGGAGTGGGACCGATCTACCTGGGCATTTGGTGGAGTGGAAAATAGGTCCATAGAGTGAGTGTTCCACTTTTGAAAGTCTGTCCACCACAGCGTTTTGGTCTCCTGGCAGATTTGTGGCCCTCAGCTCCATTCCATAAGTGATGACGAACCTCCATAACCTGACAATCACAGGGCATATGAGATAGAAGCCAATGCCTCTGCTTGTTTTTATAGAATATAGTGACTTGATTGTTGGTCTGAGTGAGGGACAAGGTGGTTGGACCAGTCGATCCCAGAAGGTCTTTAGATCAGTTGCTATAGCTCTAATTTCCAGGAAGTTGAGCTGGTGAAGACTCGCTTGGACAGATCAGTCACCCTCGGTGTGGCAGCCATCAAGATGAGCTCCCCATCCCAACATGGGTGTGTCACTGTCAAAATTTTCTGGGGTGAGGCTTTTTGAAATGGGAGACCTTTGAGCAAATTTTGAGGGACCGTCCACCAATGCAGTGATTGGACCAAGGGATTGCTGACATATACCCAATTCCGGAGGCGACCCGTGGTCTGGGTCCACTGAGTCTGCAGAGTACATTGAGACTGCCTCGTCTGAAGATGTGCCAGAGGTGTAACATGCACTGCAGAGGCCATGTGATCTAGGATGGTTAGCCTCCCATGAGCCATAACTTGGTGACTCAGTTGAATGTCCTGTAACAAGGCTGTCAGTCTTTGAAGCCAGTCCTGCAGGAGGAAAGCCTTGTCCTGAGTCATGTCGAACAGGGTGCCTATGAATTCCAGCCGTTGGGTGGGCTGAAGGTGGGACTTGGAGTAGTTGATCATAAACCCCAACAGCTCCAACATCTAAATGGTCAGCCATGTGGAGTCCTAAACTCCCTTTGGAGTGGTGCTTTTTATTAGCCTATCATCCAGATAAGGTAAGACAAACACCCTCAGTGTTTGGAGGTAGGCTAGGACTACTATGAGACATTTTGTGAAGATTCAGGGGGCCAAGGTTAGGCCAAAAGGCAGCACTTGATATTGCAAGTGTTTATTTATTTAACTGCATTTATATACCGCTTTTCACCAGGTCAAAGCGGTGTAACATATAACATAAGGGGGGGGGGGCAATTTTCAGGGTGGGGCCATCACCAAGGGGCAACAATTAATGATTTGGGTAGACATAGACATGTATACTTCTGCTGAATCTAAGTATTAGATCATGCGGATAGGGTGGTATTTCTGTTCAGAGATGTTCACGGAATAGGATTGTCTTCAGCTGTTTCTTAAATGATGTGATGTCAGCGTTGTTCCTGATGTGGTTTGGTAGAGAGTTCCAGAGGGATGGAGCATAAAGTTCGAAGGCTCTGTTGCAGGTCCGTTGTGTGGATTTGGTTCTTTTGTGGGGGACGACGATAGAGTTATTGGAGGAATGTCTGGTTGATCTGTTGTGGGATGGGCGAGGCAGTAGGGGGTGGAGTGAGGTGTTCCGTGTTTGGTGGATAGTCTTGTGGATGAGTAGGATAGCTTTGTACTTGATTCTTGCTTGTATTGGAAGGAAGTGGAGGTCTCTTAGGATTGGGGTGATGTGATCCCGTTTTTTTGCATTCTGAATAATCCTTGCTGTAGTATTTAAGGCAGTTCGGAGGGGGTTGGTGTGTGAGGCAGGAAGTCCATGGTAGATTATGTTGCAGAAATCCAGATGGGGGAGTGTCACAGCTTGCATTACTGTCCTGAAGTCATGAGGTTCTAGGAGGGGTCGGAGGCGTTGAACAGTTTTAGCTTTGTGGAATATCGTCCCAGCGGTTTTTGTTGATTTGTTGTTTAAAGGTGAGAGCTTGGTCAATGATGACGCCTAGATATCTTATTTGGGGCTGGATTTGGACTTGCGTGGTTCCCATGTTGAGGTGGGTAGGTGGTTTGAAGTCAGGTTCTTTTGTCACTATAAGGGCTTCGGTTTTCTTTATGTTGATGGATATATTGTTCTCCTGTAGCCAGTAGGCCACGTCGGTGAAGCAGGCTGATAGCTGGTCGTTTTTTGGGTTGGTGGTTGTAATCGGTGCGTAGAGCATTATGTCGTCTGCGTATATGTGGAAGTTGATGTTGTGGGTGTGTATGATTGAGCATAGCAGACGGAGATATATATTGAACAACATGGCTGATAGGGTGGATCCTTGGGGTACTCCTTGAAGTTGATGGTAGGGGGGCGAGGTTGTGGAGAAGGTGCGGATCCGTTGCTGTCTGTTGGTTAAATAGGATCTGAACCATTGGAGTACAGTCTCTTTGATTCCAATTGATTGTAGTCTGCGTATGAGGATTTCGTGGGAGATTGTGTCAAAAGCCGCTGATATATCTAGGAATATCAGGATGTATCCTGATTGTTTCTCTTGGGTTCCAATGATGAGAGTGTTCATTAGAATGGTCATGAGGGTCTCGACTCCATGTAGTGGCCGGAAACCGTGTTGCTGCGGGTCAAGTATGTCGTTGGTGTCCAGATGATCTTGAAGTTGGCGTTGGACTATCTTTTCTATTATCTTGGTGGCGAGGGGGAGGCTTGCAACTGGTCTGTAGGAGGTGGGGTCCAGGTTGTTCTTCTTTATGGTTGGTCGTATGATTGATGTTTTGAGGGCATCTGGTATGTATCCTTGTTTAAAGGATTCGTTTATGATGTGGGTTAATGGGGCACTCAGGTCTTCCTTGGTTTTCTTTATCCATTCCGTAGGGCAGGGGTCTAGCAGGGAGGTAGTGGTGTTCAGACAGGAGATGGTGGAAGATATCTCTTCTTTTGAGGTTTCATTGAATGTATTCCAGTCTGCGTTTATGGTGGTGCAGGGATATGTCTTTGTGGTTGTAGCGCAGAGGTGAGGTTGTTGAGGTTGCTGAAATTGTTTGTATTGTCGGGCCTAAAGATCCGAGGGGATATCTGGGAGTTGATCGGAAGTGGTCGGTGCCTTAGTGTTGTCCTGCTAGGACAAATTGGAGATATGTCCCATGAGCAGGATGAATCGGTATGTGGGTATATGCATCTTTTAGATCCAGGGAACATAGCCAATCTCCTTTTTGAAGGTACGGGAGCAGGGTGCCTAGAGAAATCATCTTGAACCTTTCTATCACCGAGTAAGTGTTTAGGCCGCTGGGGTCCAGGATCAGATGGAATTCTCCCGTCTTCTTGGAACCAGAATGTACTTGGAGTAAAAGTCCCACCCTCCTTGCTCCTGCGGAATGAGCTTGACAGCTAGGTCGGCCAGGAGGGTGGAGATTTCCTTCCAAAATAGTTCCTGATGTGGAAGGTCAAGGTGATACACTCTTGGGGGCAGTTTAGAGGTAGTTTGGAGAGGTGCAACCTGTATCCGCTCTGGATTATTTGTAGCACTCAGAAGTCCGAGGTTATGAGGGGCCATCTCTGGGCAAAGAGAGTGAGACCCCCCCTCCCAGAGGGTTTATCATGACCCTTGGTAAATTGGCCCAGGCTTTGGCTGTGGGGCTGGTTGGGCCTTCTATGGCTTTTCTCGGTGCGATTGCTGGTGAGGGGCCTGCTGTTTCTGCTGGGAGGTTTGAGGTGCAGGCAAGTACTGATGCCTACAGGAATAGATGGTCTTCTGGCCCCCTCCTTGGTACCTCCTACTGTAAGCCAGTTCAGATGCCTAGAGAGTTTGGTAAGTGTGATATGCTGATTCTCTATAATACCAACTTTCTCTTCCACCTGTTCACCAAACAAATTCTCACCATAGCATGGTACATCTACTAATTTATTCTGAACCGACTGTTCCAAGTGAGAGGACTAGAACCAGGCGAGTCTCCAGGCCCCAGTGCCTACTGCAAGCACTCTCAATGCCATCTCAAAGACGTCAGAGGTCACCTGGATCAGGAACTTTGAGCAATCCTTGTCATGGCCCACTAGGGGGCAAAACTGCTCCAATTTTTCAGGAAAACAAAAAACTAAGACAGGTCAGCTAGGTTGCACACAATGTCTTTGAGGAACATATTAATGTAAAGGTAGTATGAGGCCTGTCGGGCAATGAACATCGAGCTCTGATAACACTTCCTCCCAAAAGAGTCCAAGGTCCAAGCCTCCCTTCCCAGGGGCACTGAAGAATGGAGTCTTGGTACTCTTAATCCTCTTCAGGGCAGACTTGACCACCAAGGAGTGGTGCGGGAGCTGAGGTTTCTCCAAGCCAAGAGCTTTCTGCACCCTGTACATCGAGCACTGTTCCCTCTAAGCTGTGCGCATGCACACACCTTGCCGAGCGAGTGCACATACTTTATAACAGAGCGCACAAAAATTACGGTTCTGATTCTGATAGAAAACAGACGTCTTAAAATTTAAAAGTTGTGATTGTAATTACTAGAGATTTTCCACTTAATTTAGTAATCGTCTATTTTCATTTAATTTGATTAAAATCAATGTGGTGTACATACTGTATTCTGATGTGTAGTCAAATTTTAAAGTATATAACTCCGAGTGTCGTTATGTGGTGCACAAAAATTTAACCTTCCTTCAAAAGCTGCACAGCTGATATTTTATGCGCACACAGCCTACAGAAAATTAGAGGGAACATTGACATCGAGTCAAGTCTTCCACTCACTGAAGGAACTGTGAAGGGCCTGTCCCACATTCTTATCTATACCCTCTGCAGGATGCGATGTATAGGTATGGTCACTGCTTCCCTAGGTGTTGAGGAGTACTGCAATATTTCCAACTCCTCTGCTCTGGGTTCATCCTCAGTCTCCAGAGAGAATGGTATAGCCTTAGCCATTTCCCTCACAAACTCCTGGAAGGTCAAGTCGATATTTGTGCAGAATAACGTTGTTATAGGCTAGACAGCATTTTGGCACATGCTCATAACACTGTTCCAACTCAAAAAAGTCCCAATCAAAGGTGATACTATAAACCCAACGTATCACAATCACCCAAGAAAATCCCCTAAAAAAACAAACTTTGATACTTTTTTTGTTGGAGTGCACCGGGGGGAGACCGTATTTGTTAACGGTCCACAACCGGTCGGTGAACTCCTTTTTAATAATTCCTATTATATTCTTAACTATATTTGTCAAAAGAAACGAGTTTGGCACTTAGCTTTAAGTCAAGTCCGGAAAACCGCCAGAATCCAACTTGATGTGAGGCTTAATATATCACCAAGTCCTTCGAGCACACTTAGCTTCCGAAAAACCTCCAGAATCCAACTTGATGTGAAGCTTAATATATCGCCAAAATGCCAGAATCAAACTTGGTGTATAACTTAAAAAGTAGCCAAACTTGTCATTCAGCACGATGTGCACGTTTCGGGATCTCCCTCCCTGTCTCAAGTGCTGGTGTTTCTTTGCTGTGGCCAAACTGCCATCCGATGCTAATTACTGAGACATCATATTTTATAAGGGATACTCTCTTCCAATTGGCTGTTCACTCCAATCACTCAAACAGAACCTCCAATGAAGAAGGGAAATATTGTTCCAGCATACATTTTATTCAGCAAAGCCAGAAAAAAAGTTGCTGGTACTATAGGCTCAAGAAAGGCTCAGGAGGGAGGAGTATCTCAGTGGTTGGGACAGGTTACCTCAGGCAGGAGGGCCAGGGGTTCAATTCCCACATAGGGACAAGTAACCTCAGGCTGGAGGGACTGGGGTCTCTAGTCCTATGGCTACTCCTTGTGGCCTTGGGCAAACCACTTAACCCTCCATTGTCTCAGGTACTCTTAAATTGTGAGCCCTTCAGAGACAAGGGAATAAAAATATAAAGTGCCTGTTAGCGTATATCTGCAAAATCCCTTTGACCCGATGAAAAGCGGTATATAAGCACAGCTAAATAAATAAAATAAGAAACAGAAATAAATTCCTCCCCAGCACTGACTGAACACTTATGAGCTAACCCTAAACATATCCTCAGACCTCGTGTTGAATCCCAGTACTGAGCTCTGCTTTGTGGTCTTCTGAGCAATTCTCTGCATCTGCGTTGCATTGCTGAGTGATTCATTACCATACATTTAAATGGATTTAAATACATTGTGGGCTGCCATTAGCACAGCTGTTTTGTACACTGATTATGCCCCCGTCTAGATCCCTTCCTGCATTTTGTGCCCACACTAGCACAGAAAATTGTGCACAAACATTGAGTATCACCTGCGCTAATGGCAGCACACTTTGCTGCACTCAGCCCAGAGCCACGAATGCCACTTCATAGCTGGAAACTAGAAGTGCTATATATTGTCAAACGCCCTCACCACTCGCCTCTAGTTTTAGAGGGGCGTGGTTATTGGAGGAACCTTTCCCTATCAGCCTTAGCAGCCTATTTCCTTGTGGCGTCTTCTGGGAAATGTAGTACTGCTAAGATGTGTTTGTGCTTCAGGTAGAAGGTTGTAGTTAAGGCCACCGAGGTAAGGCATATAACAGAAAATTTATTTCGCACAAAAAGATTCAAAGTACCAAATACAGGATTATTTCTGTACGATTTGCTCAAGATACAGCAGATGGTTGGCAAAGTAAACAAAAGAACCCAAAAATGGTTGTTTAAAGTCTTCTTACTTTCAGAAGCACAGCCTTTGATAGCAAGGCTGCCACCTTCCTTTTTGTCCTTGCTAATTACAGCATAAAGTCCAAACAAGCTTAATCTTCTGTGGCAGTTTGGCTTCTATCAGCCTCAATTCCTTCTAGGCTGCATTTCAGGTACAACTGAACTCAAAACAAGAAGTAAACATTCAGACTGCCATCAAAAACTCTCAACAGGCTTTTCACATAACAGAGGAGCAAAGAAAAACTCTTCTAGCAGGTAAATTGGCTTCTTGCCGTTTCACAGTTCAAACCACAGGTGGATAACAAGCATGCATCACAGCTTCCTGCTTATTCTTAGATTTCAGTAAACTTCCCTTTTAAAAACATATGGGGAATTTACCACCACACTGCCTGTTTCTTATGGTTACCTTTTCAAGGAGGATAATTCTTTCAGGGCTGGCTTTTCCTCAAGACTTCATGTCTAAAGCTTGGCACAGATAGCAATCCATAAGGATGTCTTCTTCCCCCAACTCTGCCACTGGTTCTCCCAGCTGCATGGGTTCTGGCTCACCCACCCGGTCAGACTGCTCAGCTGACAACCTCTCCGGTGTTCTGAGAGCTTCTCCACTTCCTGGCTCCAAGCTCTGCAGCCAACCTGTCGCAGGGCATTCAGCCCTCTCAGCTCCTGGTAGCTCGGCTCTTCTGCATGAGTCAGCACCTTCTCTACCTTTCTCTGGTCTCTGCCTTCTCTTCCCCCTCTCCTCCTTTCTCCCTTCCTTTCTCCCCGTCTGTATACTTTTGCATAGGCTTATACCTCCAGGGTTCTAGCCCCACCTCCTTCCTTCCCAGGTGTTGGCAATCTCCCTGCCTTCTGGTATTTGAGTAATCAGGGAACTTGTTGAAGTAAGGGTTTTGGACCTCGTGCCCGTAATCTCTCTCTCTTACTCTATTAAGTCTGGTTTTCGTCCTGGTCACAGTACAGAGTCTATTCTTCTCTCTCTTCTTAACGAGGTGCATGCTGCTCACGATCATGGTCTCTTTACTCTTGCTGTCTCTCTCGATCTTTCTGCAGCTTTCGATTTAGTGGATCACTGCACCCTTCTCACCCGTCTTCAAGACGCTGGCCTCTCTGGGACTGTTCTTCACTGGTTTCGCTCTTTTCTTTCCTGTCGCTCTTTTTCAGTGGTTGTTGGGTCCGCTTCCTCGCCCTCCACTTCTCTTACCTGTGGTGTGCCTCAGGGATCTGTCCTTGCTCCTCTCCTTTTCAATGTCTTCTTGGCCCCTCTTGCACTTGTGGTCCAGCAGTTTGGTATCTCCGCGTACTATTACGCGGACAATATCATACTGCTGCACCACACTGATTCACATACACCCGATATTTCTCCTCTTAATCTCTGTCTTTCTGCTGTTGCTTCTTGGTTCACCTCTAATTTTCTTCAGGTTAATCCCACTAAGTCATTTGCCATCTGGTTTACCCTTGGAAGCCCTTCCCCCACCTGTGCTCCTTCCCTCTCTTCCCAGCCCATTCCTCTTGTTTCATCCCTTAGGTACCTTGGTGTTTATTCTTGACTCCTCTCTTTCATTCAAAGAACACATCACGTCCATAGTTCAACGCTCTTTTCTATCCCTTAAACAACTTCGGCCTGTGCGCCCTTTTCTCTCGCCCTCTGCTTTTGCTACCCTTATTCTCTTTTTTATAATCTCCCGACTCGATTACTGTAATGTTTCTCTAGCTGGCCTACCAAAATCTCAACTTTCCCGTTTACAACGTGTCCAGAATGCAGCTGTCCGTCTACTATCCTGTGCTTCCCGTTATGACCACGTCACTCCCCTACTTTTGCACCATCACTGGTTACCGGTTTCTTTTCGTGTACAGTATAAGGTTCTTACGTTTGTGCACAGGGTGACTCACACAGGTACCCCTCTCTATCTTGCAGATCTTCTTCATTTCCGCACTCCCCATCGCCTGCTCCGTTCTATTCACGTTAATCGGTTGGCCCTTCCTTCCCCTTCTCAAGCTCACCTGGAGTCCACACGCTCTTCGGCTTTTTATTTTCTGGGTCCTAGGCTTTGGAACTCACTTCCCCCCCCCCCCCTTCGTGCAGAGCAATCATACCAAGCTTTCAAACAACAACTAGAAACCCATTTGTTTTGTCTGGCGTTTGACCTCCCTCCCCCGTCTTTGTCTCCTTCTCCCTCTTCTTGTTGATGTTTTCATTTTTTTTTATACCTTTGCTGTGTTTTCTATCCTCTGCTTCTTTTCTGTCCCTTTAAGATTTTAATTGGCGTTCTTTTTAACTTTTCTGACAGCCTGTATTGTATTTTATTCTTTTAATTTGTAAACCGCCCAGACGCCATTGGTATGGGGCGGTATAGAAAGTATTTTAATAAACAAACAAACATATTAGACACTGCATGAAACCTGTTCCAGCTGGGGTTTTTCTGGTTCTTAGGTGTGGCTGTGGCTTTCTCACCCTGCACTCCTAAAAGGGGACCCTTTACTAGGGTGAATTCTTTACGTTTCTCACCTCCCCCATACTCAGGATAGATGACCTTGCCACAATATTTACATAGGTAGTCACATGTAAATTAATTGTGAGTACATATATGTACACATATGGACATACAGAAATGCAATACACACACAGAACTATAAATGTGGAAATCCCCATTGCACTTGAAAGTCATTTGTAAAATGTGCCTACACATGTGCACGTTCCAGTTTGTTTCATTTTGGCCCAGTATTGGTTGCTTGCAAATCCTCAGCTCTACACAAATTATCCCTGAAGGTTATGCCATCACAGAATCCCACTGCTTTAAACCCCTGGAGGTGGGTAGGGTAGCGTTTCTCATGCTCTTTCTGTAGTACCCCTTAGCCGGGCTAAATGTGTATGAGATAGATTTGCATACAATAGACAATGCACGTGGACCTCTCTCATGCACATTCATTATGCATATCCTGAAGAACAGAATGGCAAGGAGGTACTTCAGAAATGGCTTGAGAAACAATGGGGTAGAAGATTGGAGGGGGGGGGAGGGGGTCTACATTCCTCTGTAGGAAACTGGAAAATTCAGAATGTGGCAAGAAGAAGGAATTTGAGATTTATTACATTTTCATAAGACTGAGTAGTTAATATTTGCTAGGGAGATGTTAAGAAAATACATGGTACAGACTTTGCCATCTATAGCCAAGGATATATTCTCCCAAGGAGACGGCTCCATCAGATGATCTTGATTGAAATATTAGAGTCCTCTAAGGAGGTTGTTTCATTTGTCTTTGAGGCTGAATGGGACTTGGCTATGAGATTATACTTTAAATAGATATGATTTATTTTATAGTCTAAAGATTATGGTTTTTACTGATGTTCTTAGGGCCACCAGAAATGAAGGAGAAAATTTATATTTAGCATCCTGTGTTTTGCAGATTGAGGTCTTATTCTTTCTAAAGTTTCCTTGTGAACATATTATTAAGTACAGGAATATAAAGTATGTCTTTTCTGAGCAAGCCTGGCTAACCTTTTTTCCTAAGTGACAAACTGGCATCACCCCAAATGATAGAGGTGCTCCCCTGATGGATAACTAAGACCATGCTGTTTAGCTTCCATTAAACTTTGTGTAAGAGTAGTTACTCACCTGTAACAGGTGTTCTCCAGGAGCAGCAGGAATCAGTCCTCACATATGGGTGACGTCGGCACCGACGGAGCCCTCGCGGAGCAATTTCCCCAGCTTTCAAAGAAAGCCTTTGGGAATTGCAGCGCGCATGCGCGGTCCCCTTCCCGCCCAAGGGTGCCATCTTGCTCAGTCTGATGACATAGCTAAAAGACAGCAAAAAAATTAGCAAAAACGAAATGATAGGACTGCAACTCCAAGGGGAGGAGGGAGGGTTGTGAGGACTGATTCCTGCTGCTCCTGGAGAACACCTGTTACAGGTGAGTAACTACTGTTTCTCCAGGACCAAGCAGGAAGTCAGTCCTCACATATGGGACTCCCTAGCTTAAGGCTACCGGAGACCTGAAGTGGAAAAATGAGCTCCCTCTAGCTCAGTAGCACAGAAGGAAGGAATCTTCTCTGAAAACGCCCCCGACCGGTAGCCCAACACCAGGGCCGGAGGGGGTAGGAGTTGCCTAAACCTCAAAGAGATTATGGAGGACTGCCTGACCGAAAGCACTGTCCCTGCGGGACTCCCTCTCCAGGCAGTAATGGGCCGCAAAAGTCTGGCTTGAAGACCAAGTAGCGGCCCGGCAGATGTCTGCCAACGGAACAGAGCGGAGATGAGCCACTGACGCAGCCTTAGCCCTGACACGATGAGCCGTGACTCGACCCTCCAACGAGAGGCCGACCGCCCCATAAGCCCAAGCGATACAATCAGCAACCCATATGGACAAAGTACGCTTGGAGACAGGTAGCCCCAATTTATTGGGGTCAAAAGAAACGAAGAGCTGAACAGTCTTCCTATGCTCGCGCGTACGGTCAAGGTAGAAGGATAAGGCCCTCCTACAGTCCAGGGTATGCAGGACCATCTCAGCCCGGCTGGAGTGCGGCCTGGGAAAGAAGGTCGGAAGAACCACCTCTTGGTTGAGATGAAAAGGGGAAACCACTTTAGGAAGAAACTTAGGGTAAGTCCGTAAGACTACCCTATTTCTGTAGAACCTAGTGTAAGGAGGATCAGACACTAGAGCCTGCAGTTCACTAACGCGCCTAGCCGAGGTAAGGGCTACCAAAAACAAGGTTTTCCAGGAAAGAACACGAAGAGGGCAGGTAGCCATAGGTTCAAAGGGCGGACAGGTAATCCGCTGCAAGACCACATTTAGATACCAGTCAGAAGCTGGTGGGCGCAAAGGTGGCTTAAGTAGAAGGAGGCCTCGAAGAAAACGAGTCACCAAAGGGTGGTTGGAAAGAGGCCTGCCATCCACCGGTGCGTGATGTGCAGAGAGAGCACTGAGGTGGACTCTGACAGAGTTGGACTTAAGGCCCAGATTGGAGAGTTGGACTTAAGGCCCAGATTGGAGAGTTGGACTTAAGGCCCAGATTGGAGAGTTGGACTTAAGGCCCAGATTGGAGAGTTGGACTTAAGGCCCAGATTGGAGAGTTGGACTTAAGGCCCAGATTGGAGAGTTGGACTTAAGGCCCAGATTGGAGAGTTGGACTTAAGGCCCAGATTGGAGAATTGGACTTAAGGCCCAGATTGGAGAGTTGGACTTAAGGCCCAGATTGGAGAGGTAAAGCAAATATTGCAAGACCACTGCCACCAGGCAGGAGAAGGGATTCTCAGACCGCTGAGCACACCATACGGAGAACCTACGCCATTTAAGAGCGTAGGACTTCCGGGTGGAGGGCCGCCTGGAGGCCAAGACGACCTCCTCCACCTAACGAGGCAGCAGGATGGGAGCAATGACTACCCTTTCAGCAGCCAGGCCATCAGATGAAGGGACCGGAGGTTGGGGTGTAGGAGAGTTCCCTGATCATGTGACAGGAGATCGGGTTGAAACCCCAGAGGAAAAGGAGTGTCCACCGCCAGCTGCATCAGAAGCGGGAACCAGGGTTGTCTCGGCCACCGGGGAGCTACTAGGATCATGAGGCTCTGTCTCTGAGAACTTTGAAGAGCGTCCAAGACACCAGTGGCATGGGAGGAAAGGCATACAAGAGGCCTGTGGACCATGGAATCAGGAAAGCATCCGCCGCCACTCTGAGAGGATGCGGTTGTCGAGAGCAGAATTTGGGAAGCTGCTGGTTCAGGGGATTGGCAAATAGATCCATGGTGGGGAGGCCCCACTTGAGAAAGACCTGCTGAACCACCAACGGATGCAATCTCCGTTCGTGAGGTTGGAGGATCCTGCTTAGCTTGTCTGCCAGGTAATTTTCTTGATCTGGGAGATAGACAGCTTTGAGGAGGATGCCGTGAAGGACGGCCCAAGAGCACAGTCTCCGTGCATCCTGACAGAGAAGGAAGGAGCCTGTTCCTCCTTGTTTGTTCACGTAGAACATTGCAACTTGATTGTCCGTCTGGACCAGCACAGACTGGTGAGAAGTGAGGTGGGAGAAGGCTCTCAGAGCTAGGCGGATGGCTCTGAGCTCCAGGAAGTTTATCTGCTGAGCAGACTCCCAAGACGTCCAGAGGACTTGAGTACATGTCCCTTGGCAATGTGCTCCCCAACCTAGGAGAGAAGCATCGGTCGTCAGCACCTGAGAAGGCGGAGGAGATTGAAAATCCACTCCCAGGACCAGGTTTGGTAGATGAAGCCACCACCGCAGAGAAGAGACCAGCAGGTTGGACACCTGTACTGAGTCCGCCAGGCTCCCCGTGGCCTGATGCCATTGAGTGCGTAGGCACCATTGAGCAGGTCGCATGTTCAGGCGGGCATTGGGGGTTACATGGACCGTGGAAGCCATATGGCCGAGCAGTCTCAGAAATTGCCTGGCAGAGACCAGGGAATTGCTGCGAAAGTGGCTGGCTAGATCCATGAGTCTGTGTGCCCTGTCTAGAGGCAGGAAGGCCCGCGCCTGAAGTGTGCTTAACCTTGCCCCGATGAACTCGAGATCTTGAGAGGGGAGCAAAGTGGACTTTGCGAAGTTTATGACAAATCCCAAGTGCTGGAGCAGAGATACAGTGCGATGAGTGGCCTGAGTGGCCTCTTGGGAAGACTGGGCACTGATGAGCCAGTCGTCCAGGTATGGAAATACAAAGAGGCCTTGAAGTCTTAGATAAGCCGCCACCACTGCTAGGCATTTGATGAACATCCTGGGGGCGGAGGATAGGCCAAAGGGCAGTACTCTGTACTGGTAATGATTTCCTCCCACAACAAACCTGAGATATTGTCTGTGGTCTGGATGAATAAGGATGTGAGTTTAGGCATCCTTTAGATCTAAAGAGCATAGCCAGTCTCCCTGCTGGAGGTAGGGCAGCAGGATTCCAAGGGTAAGCATCTTGAACTTTTCCCTTGCCAGGAACTTGTTGAGGTTTCTCAAGTCCAGGATGGGTCTGAGGCCTCCTGTTCGTTTTGGAATCAGAAAGTACCTGGAATAAAAGCCTTGACCTCTCAGGTGGTGGGGCACCGGTTCCACAGCCTGTTCCTGAAGAAGACTTGTCAACTCCTGAAGGAGTAAGTCCCTGTGCAGAGGGAGTCTTGGAGGCTCCCCTGGAAAGTAGGAGGGAGGAACCTGGTGAAAGTGAAGAAGATAGCCTTTTTGAACTATATGAAGCACCCAGGTATCTGATGTGATGGCTGACCACCTGTGGGCAAAGTGGACCAGCCGGCCTCCTGTGCTGAGAGGAACCAGCGGAGGGGAAGAGGCTATGCTGATGGAGTCAAAAAACCCCACCCTGCTGAGCAGGGCCAGTGTTGTGGGCTTGGGGGCCTGCTGCCTACGGGACCCATTACCCCGTCCCTTGGCCTGCTGACCCTGTTGGGGAGCTGCTGAGGCCTGATAATGAGGGTAGTGTTTATAGGCAGCCGCCTTCCTCGGGTAAAAGGGCTTTTTCCCCGAGCCCTTCTTCTGAGAAGGGGCAGAGGTTTTTCTGGACAGCCGAGTCCTGGTCAGAGTCTCGGTCTCAATCTGTGCAGCCTTTTCAGCCATGGGCTTGCCAAAGAGGTTTTCACCTCTGCAGGGGACATCGACCAACTTGTCCTGTACCCATGGCTCAAGGTCGGATGACTGAAGCCAAGCCAGTCGGCGGCACTGATGCCGGCTCCGGCTACTCGAGCCGATGCTTCGAAGTCATCGTAGGCTGCCCGAGAGATAAACTTTGAGCACTCTCAAATGCCAGTGGACAAGGCCTGGAACCTCTGCAAAGGTTCCTCGGAGAGACCAGCAGAGAACCCGGCAATTTCTTTTTCCAGGTCCCGGAGATACATGCCCATATAGAGCTGGTAGGTCTGTACTCAACAAGCAAGCATAGAGCCCTGGAAACACTTCCTACCGAGGGCATCCAGGTTCCGGGCCTCCTGACCGGGAGGCACCGAGGAGTGCATCTTCTGACTCTTGAGTCGATGCATGGCCGATTCCACCACCATGGAATGGTGCGGTAGTTGTGCCTTTTGGAACCCGGGGCTCTTGCGGACTCGATAAATGGAATCGACCCGCTTGCTTAACACCGGCGCCGATGCCGGGCTCTCCCACATGCGGAAGAGAAGTCGCTCCAGCATCGGAGGAACCGGTACAGTAAAGGCCTCCTTCGGGGGAGAGTCATACTGGAGGGCATCGAGCTCTTCGGCTCGAGGCTCCTCCTCGGGATCCGCGGGGAATGCCAAGGCCTTGGCCATATCCCGCACAAAGTCCGAGAACCGGGTGTCCTCCGGGGGGGACCGTCTCCGAGGTTCGGACTCGGGCGAGTCCGATGGGACGCACCGAGTCCGAAAAGTACCAGAGGACTCTTCTTCCTCCGTCTCCCAGGCTGACTCCTCGGAGAAGGAATCGAGCGGCTCCGGTCGGGCGGGCACCGATGCCCTCTTCCCCGACGCCGAGGGTGTTGGCGTCGACGACCTCGGTCCCGAACGGGAGGCCGAAGGAGACCGTGACCGAGGATCGACTCGAGATCGCATGGACTCGAGGATCGGCTCGGTCTCCGGGGTCAACTTGGACGTCGACGTCCCGGTGGTCGGGGCAGATGCACCGGCGAGGCCAGCGATCAATGCCCGCTGCTGGTCCATGAAGGCAGCGAAACTGCTCTCCAAGGCCGTCAACCTGAGTCCGAGCTCAGGAGACCCAGCAGCCCCCGACTCGGGCCCCGACGGCGTCGGGTCCGACGTTGGCTCCTTCGGAGTTGAGTCCACGAGGACTACAGTACTCACGTGTCTAGGAGACTCCATCTCGAGACGAGGATGTTTCGAAGGCCTCTCCGACTCCGAGGACCCGGGACAGCTATCTGGACTATGCGACCTGGCCCTCGAGGAACCAGGAGCGTCCACCGACGCCGCCCTCGCGGGTTTCTTTTTCCGATGATGTTCCCGGGCAGGAGACCCCCGCTCAGAGGAACTCCGACGATGCTCAGGACCGGAGTCCCGGGACGTCGAAGCCTCTGACGAGGTCCGGGCCCGGCCGGACACGGAGTCAGAGAAGATTCTTTCTTTTTGTTGCTGCTGACTCCTCAACGCTTTAGAGGACATCTTGCCACACGGACCACAGATCATCGGGTCATGATCGGGTCCGAGGCAGCGGAGGCAGCAGTTGTGTGTGTCGGTAAGAGACATTAGTTTCTTACACCGATCACACTTTTTAAACCCGCTGGCAGCCATCGGGGGAAAAAGGGCCCCTGTGAGGTCAAAAGACAGGGCTGCCAGTGAAAAAAGAAAAATTGGCGCGAACGCTAGTCACGAAGGACAAAAACCGAAAAAATCTCGAACGGACTCGATACCGGTGTATCGGGTCCGGGCGGGAAAAGGATCCGGCATCGAACCAAGAAAAGAAAAAACAAAGAAAATCAACTTTTTCAGCGGCGATCACAAACAGCGTCTGTAGGGCTCCGCGGAAAAAAGAAGACTGAGCAAGATGGCACCCTTGGGCGGGAAGGGGACCGCGCATGCGCGTTGCAATTCCCAAAGGCTTTCTTTGAAAGCTGGGGAAATTGCTCCGTGAGGGCTCCGTCGGCGCCGACATCACCCATATGTGAGGACTGACTTCCTGCTTGGTCCTGGAGAATAGTCAGGTTCTTACTTGCCCTTTTT
This sequence comes from Ichthyophis bannanicus, assembly GCA_033557465.1. Taxonomy (NCBI): domain Eukaryota; kingdom Metazoa; phylum Chordata; class Amphibia; order Gymnophiona; family Ichthyophiidae; genus Ichthyophis; species Ichthyophis bannanicus. The sequence goes on along the minus strand of CM066042.1, from coordinate 250,216,409 downwards.
TTGCATTAGTATATTGGATGATATTGTTCTTTTTTTTCCTCTCTTAGGTTATTGTCCATTTTGCCTCAAAAATTGAGGGGTTTAGAATGCTATGATGAAATTAGGCCTTACCTGCTAATCTGCCTTCCTTGACTCCCTCAGTTCAAACGAGTGGGTTGGTTCCCCCACCAGCAACTGGAGACTGAACATACCAAACCTTGGTGATGTCAGCGCACACATCACCTGCACTGCCCACCAAAGCCAATGTCCTCCTAACAAAACAGACAAACAAACCAATGTGCTAACCACTAACCCCAAGTCAAGCAGAAACTGCCATAGAAGGCACCAAGTACATATATACAAACATCCGGACACACTCTCCCACGAGGAAGAGCCACTCCTTTTTAAAAATTTTTTTTGTTTATTTACAAGTGGGTCACCCACATGACCTGACCTACTGAGAACACACCATCAGTCTACCTGAGCCTCTTCCTGAGAGTCAAAGAACGTTCCATCCATCCATTGTCCCAGTTCCTAAACGACCGATGAATTCTGCAAAGACCAGGCTTGCCTTACCAAGATAGCTGAAATTTGGGAGGGTTCTGAACAGGACTGGAGGGAAAACAAATGAGCAGGTAAGGCCTAATTTCACCTTCCTTATCAGTCCAGTCTAGATAAGCGGGTGTACCAAAGCAGTACTAGACATGGGCAGGACCTGCGAACCTGTCCTGCAACATCGACACCCCAAACCTCGCATCCTGTGTTGCTTGCACGTCTAGACAGTAATGATGTATGAAGGTATGCAAGGATGACCAAGTTGCTGCCCGACAAATGTCCAAAGGTGGCACCAAAGAACATTCTGCCCAAGATGCCGCTTGTGCTCTAGCAGAATGCGCTCTCAAACCCTGAGGCACAGGTTTGCACTTTAGGAGGTATGTGAAAACAATCACCTTCTTGATCCAGTGTGCCACCGAAGCCTTGGAGGCCACTTCCCTTTTGCGTGGCCCTCTGAACAGCACGGTTGATCAGATTTATGAAGGTGCTCCATGAGCTTCAAATTCTTCCGCAGCTTGCGCCGCACATTCTTTATCTTTATCTTTATTTGTTGCTTGATATACCGCCCAGGCAGGTGCGTCAGGGCGGTGTACAATATAAAACTAAACAGTAAAATCAGGAAAAGAAAAAAGAACGCCATTACTCAGACAGGACAGCGAGAGACAGAAAGGCAAAAGTGGGAGAGAGACAGGTTAGGAGGAGGTGTGTGTGGGAAGGCCAGTCACGCCTAAGGATCTGGTAGATCAAACGCCTGTTGAAAGAGGTGGGTCTTGAGTAGGGACTTAAATCGAGGGAAGGAAAGCTCGGTACGGAGGGCAGATAGGAGTGAATTCCAGAGTGCTGGAGCCAGAAAGTAGAATGCGGAGTGTCGTGTTGTTTCCAAATGGGCTGAGGAAGGGGAAGGGAGATAGAGACGGTAGCCATGTGCTGGACGAAGGAGGCAAGGGGAAGGTTGTAAGCGAATGGAGTCAGCTAGGTACTGTGGGGAACCAGTGTGCAATGCTTTGTGAGTGAGTATAAGTATTTTGTAGTGGAAGCGGAAGGTAAGTGGGAGCCAGTGTAAGCGGAGGAGGAGGAGGGGAGTAATGTGATCGCGAGGGGAGGAGTAAGAGAGTAAACGAGCGGCTGTATTCTGAACTAGTTGAAGACGGTGAAGTTGATACTTTGGGAGACCTGCTAGGACAGTGTTACAGTAATCTAATCTTGAGAGAACCAGGGAAATAACTAAAGAAGTGAGAGAGGAGGACGGGAGAAAAGGGCGAACTGCTCGAATTTGACGAAGGAAGAAAAAAGAACAGCGAATAAGTGAAGAAATGTGATGATGGAATGAAAGGGAGGAATCAAGAGTGACACCGAGACAGCGGAGGGAAGAGACTAAAGGGATAGGAGTAGAAAGAAAAAGTGGAGCGCATGTAGGTGGAGATGCGTGAAAGGAAAGCCAAAGAGCCGCCGACTTAGCGGGGTTAACATGAAGGAAGTTAGTGGTTATCCATGTAGCGACCCGGGAGAGACAGAAGTTGAGTGCGGAAAGATCTGGTGAAAGGGAACTAGTGTGGTGAACAAGAAGGATATCATCAGCGTAGAAATAACCGGAAATTCCTGACTGTTGGACAATAAGTGCTAAGGGGGCCAGAAAAATGTTGAAAAGGAGAGGTGCTAAAACAGAACCCTGGGGAACACCACAAAGGAGAGGTAGAGAAGGGGAAGTAGATGAGTCATCCTTACAGAGAATGTGCGAGAGGAGAGAAAAGAATGAAACCAGGCGAGGACAGACCCAGATCCCAAGGTCAGCCAGCCGAGATAGGAGGGTGCGATGGTCTACAATATCAAAAGCAGCGGAAAGATCTAAAGCCACCACAAGGGAAAGATCACCCCGATCGTGAGCCTGATGAACTTCGCTGAGAAGAGAAGTGAGAATGGTCTCTGTGCTGTGGCCTGTGCGAAACCTGGATTGACGTGGGTGAAGAGAGAGGGTAGAATCTAAGTGGGCAGAGAGCTGAGTGAATACAAGTTTCTCCAAGGTTTTTGACAAAAAAGGAAGGTTGTATACGGGGCGCCAGCTGGCCGGTGTGGAGGGATCAAGGGAAGGATTCTTTAGAAGTGGACGGATGAGGGCATGTTTCCAGGCTGAGGGGAAAATACCAGAGGACAGGCTACTGTTGAAGATATGAAGAATATAGGGGAGTAACATGAGGGAAGAGTCGGACAGCCAAGATGAGGGGATGGGATCAAGGGGACAGGTGGTTTTATGGGAGGTAGCAATGGCTTTGGAGAGTTCTGCTGAGGTAATGGGCCGAAATTTACCCCAGGTATGGGAAAAGATCCCATCCGGAGATGAGGAAGGAAGGTCTGATGAGGAGGAAGGAGGTTGGGGGGGAGGGGACAGTGGTGGAGGGCACGAAGGAAAAGTAGCGCGTAGAGATGAGATTTTGCTAGAGAAGAAAGAGGCAAGAGAACTGGAATCGGGTGCATTAGGGGGGGGACGGGGAGGATCCAGAAGAAGTGGAGAGTGAGGAGAGAGACCGAAGAACTCTGAATAATTGTTGCGAGGAATTGGAAGCTGCAGAAATGCAATTGGAATAATAGGAATACTTAGCCTTGGCGATCATCTTACGATATAAGACTTGAGCAGTCTGGAAATTGGCGAAGGAACAAGGGGACGGGTGTTTACGCCAGGCCTGCTCGGCACGGCGAAGATGTGTCCTTTGAAGATAGAGGCCGGGATGGTACCAAAAATGGCGGAGCTGAGGGCGAGAAGAAGGACGCACACCAAGGGGTGCAAGGTGATCGAGTGCAGTGAGAAGGGTAGAGGACCAGAGGTCCACTGGAAGAGAAAAGAAGGAGGAGGAGAAAAGGGAGTCAGCAGGGGGAAAGTTCTGACGAATCATTCAAGAGACGCAGCTGTCAATTCTCCTCTTCTGAAACACCGCCACCTGTGAAGACTGGCAACATTACTGGCTATTTCACATGAAAGATTGATACCACTTTTGGCAAAAAGGACAGAACCAGCCAAAGAACCACCTTTTCCTTGAAAATCAATAGAAACAGCTCCCGACAGGAGAGAGCCTGCAGATCAGATATCTGTCACGCCGAACAAATAGCCACCAAAAACACAGTCTTCAATGTAAGATCCTTCAACGCAGCCTTACCTAATGATTTGAAGGGTGCCTCTGTCAGGGCAAACAGAACCAAATTCAGATCCAAGCAAGGACAAGAGCGCCTGTCTCAGAAGCCGTATCTGTTTGACCACCTGTTGACACTCCTTAGACTCGCCCTTGATAACACGCCAGGAGTGATCACTTGCACCCGCAAGAAACCAAGAGCAAGGCACTTCTCGAGACCTGCTTGCAGAAGGCGAGAATCCCCAACAGCGCTGTCAAAGCTCTGAATCCATTCTCTGCGCACCAATTCTCAAAAACCCTCCAAACATGAACATAGAACAAGGAGATTGATCTCTTACGGGCCCACAGCAGTGCTGCAATAACCTGCAGCGAGTAGCCCTTCTTCCTCAACCTAGCCCTCTTAACAGCCAGGCCATAAGCCAGAATCGATCCACCTGCGGCATGAGAATTGGACCTTGAGACAGCAGGTATGCCCTCACCGGCAGCCGCCATGACCTGTCCACCAACAGGGATGTCAGGTCCACAAACCATGGTCAATGTAGCCAGTCCGGCGCTATCAGAATCACGAGATCTGGATGCGCCTTAACGCGCTGCAGCAGCTGTCTGATTAGTGCCCACAGTGGAAACACTTAGAAGACAGTTCCATGGCCAGGGCTGCACCAAACATCCAGGCCCTTGGACACCTGCTCAATTGTCAACTGTAAAATTGTGGTGCCTTCACGTTCTCGAACATTGTCATGGCATCTATGACGGGTAGGCCCCACCTTCTGGCCACCCTGTTGAATGCCCTGGGGTCGAGAGCCCACTCACCTGGCTTCACACAACGCTGGCTGAGGAAATCGGCCTGTACGTTCTTTCCCGAGAGCGCCAGCAGGTTTTCCTCTGCCCAGGCCAAGATTGGAGCAACCGTGGCCTCCAACACTACACTGCCCATCCCCCCCTGACAATTCAGATATGCCACTGTGGTCGCAATGTCTGAGAACACAGGCACCATTCTCCCCTGGAGGGCCGGGTGAAAGAACCGCAGTGCCAAGACTGCTCATCTCCAATCCATTGATGGACCATTCGCTCTCCTCGCAGGTCCACAAACCCTGCATGACCTTAGACTGGCAGTGTGTTCCCCAGACAGACAGACTGGCAGCTATGGTCAGAGGAATCCAAATGGGTGCCTCTAAGGATATCCCCGCCAAGAGATTCCTTGCCACCAATCGCCTTTGGAGGGCCATCCAGGTGACCAGCTTCATCAATAGCTCTGCCTTGGCAGAGACTAGCGCGCCAGCAATGCCCTCTGCAGCGGCTGCATGTGTGCCCATACCCAGTGAACCAGCTCCAATGTAGCTGCCATTGATCCCAACAGCTGCAGGTAATGCCATGCTGACCGGGCTGTCAACCGCAGGAAGCGGCACACCTGGAGCTATAACTTCTCTACCTGCTCCCTGGGCAACGAGACATAACCTAGAGCAGTCTGGAACCACGTTCCCGAGTGCACCAAATCCTGCGAGGGTTCCAGGTGGCTCTGGGCAAAGTTGATCATCCAACCCAGCTGCTGCAGGGCCTTCCGGCTCTCTTCAGCTGACTTTGCGCATATCAGCCAGTCATCGAGATATGGATGCACAAAGCACCTCTGCCTGATGCAGAGTCAATGCCATGACAACCATCACCTTGGTAAAAGTCAGAGGGGCTGTGGCCAGTCCGAATGGCAATGCCCAAAACTGGAAGTGCCTCATGGGCACTGCAAATGGAGAAAATGTTGATGTTCTGGATGTATCGGAATATGCAGGTAGGCTTCTGTAAGATCCAGTGATGTGTGAAATTCTCCCTCACGTACTGCCACAATGATGGAGAGCAGCGTTTCCATGCAGAAATGGGGAACCTACAGTGATCTGTTCATGTGCTTCAGATCCAGGATAGGTCTGAAGGCGCTCTCCTTTTTGGGGAGCATAAAATAAATGGAGTATTGACCACCTTTGGATTGGTTTCTGGGCACCGGCACCACCGCCTCTAACTGAAATAGCCACTGCAGCATCTCCCGGACCACCAAGAGCTTGCCTGTGGCCCTGCAAAAGGACAACACAAAGGCATCCGATAGGGGGCACGTGAACTCCACCATGTATCCCTCTCTTATCACCTCCAACACCCACTGGTCAGAGATGATGTGGGCCCATGCAGACAGGAACTGTCAGAGGCATCCCCCCCACAGGTTCCGCTCTGCCCTGGGCCCTCTCGCTTTATTTGGGCTTCTTAATGGCTGCAATAGCCCCTGTCAACTCCCCTGCCACCACAAAAGGTTTGGCCCTGTAGGATACCGTGCCTTCTGAAAGGGAGCAAACGGGCTGCCTGGAAACACCGGAAATCCCGTGGCTAGTCTCTAGCAAGGGCTTGTCCCTTGGTAGACTATGGCTCCTCTGGGAGCTTGTATCCCTTGTATCCTCCTAACTCCTTCACCAAATTCTCCAAGGCCTCCCCAAAAAGCAGTTTTCCCTTAAAAGTAAGCCAGCTTAGACGCATCTTGTAAGAAACATACGCTACCCAAATGCGCAGCCACAAGAGACCCCAAACTGCAATGACAGAGGCCATAGCCTTAGACGAGGCCCTGATCAAGTTGTAAAAGGCATCTGCCAAGGCGGCTGCCCCCAACTCCAGGTAAGCTGCTCTGGACTGATTTGCTGTGAACGACTATCCAGCTCCGGTAGGATCAGTGCCCATTTTAGACACCCTCAAGACACATGTCCCACAAATGGAAACCTGTAAGGTCAGGGCACATATCAAAATGCTTGCTTAAGCAATGCTTAGTTTCTTGTCCTGGGGGTCTTTCCAGGCTGCTCCCCTCGATGAATGGTGGTGGTCTTTGTGACAGCGGACACCACCGCGTCCACCCTTGAGAACCTCAGTTGCTTCTTATCTTGATCTGGCAGCGGATAGTGTCAAGCCATTGCATGGCTCACCAGCAACCCTGCCTCCGGCATTTCCCATTTGGCCTCCATCATCTGTTTGATGATCCTGTGCACTGGAAATGCCGTCTGGGAGTTGAGAAAGCCCTGCAACAGCAGGTCCTCCAAGGGTTCCTCAGACTGTGCAGGATGAACAAGGCCGCCAACAAATGAGCGATGAGAACAGGCAACTCTTTTCTGAAGAAGACATGCAGCACACTGGGATCCTCACCCGGTGGCACCTCCCCCTCTTCCAGGTCCATCAGGGAACCCTCCTCAAAAATGTCCAAGGTACCCTCCAAGGGATCCTCCGAGGTGTTGGAGGGCCCAGCCTGGGGACCTTCCAGGAGCTCCAACTCCAATTGAGGGCACTTAGCTGTGGGCTCCCTCTCGTCCCCAAATCTCTGAAGTGGAGCAGCAGCCTGCAACATCGCCTTCCTGCTGGCTGCTATGGCTCCTCAGGCAATAGGCACACTGCAGGAGAAGCACAAAATCTGGGGAAAATGGAGCCTAGTATCCAGAATCTCCCCTGTCCTCCAGGGAATCACTAGTCCAAGCAGACTGAAAAAACTCCTGCCTGTCAGCCATCTTAGCACGTGCCTGACTTAGTGTCCCCAAAATGGCCTCCTCTCCCACCAAAACTCTAAGGGAAGCCTTGGGTGCTGTTGCTCCCTGTCCCAGCTGCAATTTCCCTGTGGCCGAGCCCCCCCAAAGTTGCATCTCCATCTGTTAAGGCCTCCTCGGCAGAGTGGTTCTGTCTCTCACATGATTTACAAACCTCTGCTGCTGAGAGGATGGACCAATGCGTTCCATATGCTGCGCACGTGGCCTTCACCGGTGACATGCTGAAAATGAAAGGAAAAACTGCTGCAGTGAAAAAGAACAGCATCTACCCGCGTAAGGAACCACACATTGGAACAGGCACGCATCACTTCCGATCACCCCTAGGCCCCAACGCATGCAGCAATCCACCACCACATGGTATGCGCCCCCCCCACTTCCCGAGAGGCTAACCTTTTTGGTGCTCATACCGTGTTCACAAACCCGTTTGTCTAAGCGCACTCCACACTCACTGCCAATGAAGCACTCGCGCTGAAGACAACACCACAACAATGCATGCAGATGCCTCAGGTCATCTACTATCTAGGGGAAAGGGATCTGGGAGTCCCCCCTGAGGTATTTACCCTGAACTAGGACCGGACTGATTTAACAATCCTGGTTCCTCAGGAAGCCTGCCCTGGATCTCCTGGTCTGCTCTCAGCACTGCCTGATCCAACAACCACCCACTCAAGGGATCAGCCTGGGATAATTTTTCAATATTTTTTTTTTCTGTTTGGCTAATCAGTGGAAATCACTCCTTTGTCTAAAACAGTTAAGCATCTAAACCTACTCATAACCTATGTTTGTCCAGCCCAGAACTGGACAGATGCTCCCCACTAGCTGCTGGAGACTGAGATATTGGCTTTGGTGGGCAGTGCAGGAGGTATATGTGTGCTTACATAACCAAAGTTTGGGCATGCTCAGTCTCCAGTTGCTGGTAGGGGGCGACAACCCACTGGACTGGAGGGATAAGGAAATAGCTCTTTTTTGTTTGTAATTTTTCCCCCTTTGGATAATATGTAATTTACCTATCTCTGATGTTAACAAATCATACTATGGGGGGTCTGAGGCATAATCATATCATAGCATTAGGGATGCAGTTTCCTCCCAGGATTTGCTGCCAATGGCTAGCCCTCTTCAGGAGACTGGAATCAAAGCTTTTTAAGCCATAGCATTCTGCGTTGCCATCAAACCACAAAAGTTGCCCACAGAAGACTCTACATACAGCCCAAGTTATGTGCCTCCAGATCACAGCTGGACTTCTGCTATATACAAATATCTCTTTGAAGAGAGGATAGAGGAAGAGACGCCTTCATAAAGAAGCACTGTCCCAGATTAGTCAATCACAGACCTAAACTGAATGCATGCTGTAATGATGGTGATTTGGCATTAGTACAAAGCCCTGTCCTTTATCTGACACTTCTGATTTACATATTTAGGACACAGTGACAAAGCATTCAACATGGAACAGCCACGTTATGAAGATGAATGCTGAAGCAGCTGACTTGCAATGAACACAGAGAAAAGTAAAAGCATTGGATTCTAAACCTAAGCATCAGAGGTTATACAGTCAGAAAAGAACAATTACCCAAAAGCAAAATAAAAGCTCACAGTAGTAGATTTATAGGTTGTAGAGTAAATGTGTAGGAAACACATCCAACATGAAATTAGAGTGGTAACCCAGGTAAATGTATTCCTCCCCCATCCCCATTACACATTCTGTTTAGGCAACAGAGGTTCTGAAATAAGTGAATTTTATTTATATTTCTCATCCTCTCCCATCTGCCTACTTAACTTAGGATTCCAAATCATTGTGTGTGCCAGATTTAAGGACTTGATTGAGACATTACAAACTGGAACTAAACCTGTAGCTGGGACATGCACAGACGGCAGAACTGAGGTACCCAGTAGGCACTATGTGGTAGTTGGTGCTTCACAGCTCCAGTCTCTGGGGACCCTTTGATTCTCAAGGTACCTCAAATGGATATGCATGAGATCTCTATATATATGCATATTTTGGTCACTCTGAGAACCAGATCTATTTGGGGGCTACAAAGATCAGTGTAAAAAGTCACTAATGAAGGACATGTCTTAAATAATCAATCTTCCTTTTTGAACAGCTCCATGAGCTCCCCCCTGTAGCTTTTTATACTCTGTTAACCTCTTTTTATTAAGATTTTAAAAAGACACCAAAGCATGAAATACCAATTATCTCCCAACCAAATTGCACTCAGCAGTTTGGGGAATACTGTGACAGTAATGAGCCTGACTCCTAAATTGGGGTATACAGAGAATGATCTCAATCTCTGAAATTTATCGCTACTGCTCCCAGCAGTACATGCATCACTCCAAAGAGAGCTTCCTTCCTACTCAGCACTACCAAACAAGGTCTAATAAGTATCATCTCCATATTTGTCACCTGTAAATCAAACAAACCCGTGTGTCACCTACAAATCAACCAATGGAAGAGCTATAAAGAAAGCAGCTTCGGAGGTCACGGAAACAACAGGAGCATATTCTACTTTCCCTCTAAGGTCTACTGTTTAAATAGCAGAACGCAACGCCATGAGGAATGTGCAGCTCAGCTCCCTCTTGCTAAGTTCCCAAACCTGGAAGAAAATCTGCTTTGAAATTCTTCCAGTGACTGCAAACAGGCAGGACCAGTCTAAGCACTACCACACAGAGCACACCAAATATTTGGGCAGGAAAGAGAAGATATTATTTTGGAACTATGCTTGTCCTCCTACTCACTAAGACCCCCTCAATCCTTCGCTATCTTACCCCCACTGACCTAACTATTCCACCATTAATGAGTGAGGGAGTAGTTTGGCAGAGAAGGGGGTGTGCAAGGGTACTTAGATGATGGAAAGGTCTTGGAGGTTCTTGACTTGGGTACCACGATGCTTAGCCAACATTTTTTTGAAAATTGAAGGATGGAGTAAAGTTAAGCTGCATGTCATGTTCTATGTAAAATTCTGTTCTTGTTCCTTATAAACAGACCTGGCTACCAGATGAAGCAGTATCAAAGAACTGTTAAATAAATAAATTTCTGGCACTAGCGTTGGGCTATGTGGTGTTGGGCTATATGGTGTTGTGCTTGCAGGGTCCTGGATCTAGAGTTCCTGGGAGCGGGGTCTAGATGGGTCTCCTGGGACTGGAGTGGACAGTGGCACAGCAACACCACAGAACAGCACTAGCCCCAGAAACAAGGGTTAGCTTTACCCCATCTGTGACCCATGTCTTAAATTTATGGCACTTAAGAAACCAAAGTTGAGTCTTTAAAACCTTAATGTACCTCTCTGCACTGAAAAGCAATATATACTACATTTGCTTATGCTTTAAAGCACCTATGTGAGTAAAAAAACAAAACAAAACCCAAATAAAAAAGAAAAAAAAACCCAATAGGGTGCACTAAAATAGGAGTAAGAAGGGTCACTAAGCTTGAGACACCTTATTATACAGACCTGAAAGATAATACACTTGAAACATCTAATATAGAAAGGCAGCACCTACACAGGCTACTCATGCCATGCAAAGTTGGCACATACAGGGTCTGGCAACACAAAAGGTAGACAGAGGATTTGTTTAAAAACAAGCCAACTAAGATAGCCTATCCTTTAAAAACAATACACAAGGACAGCCTTTGCATAGGGGAAGTATATATATACATTAAGGTGTATAATACGTCATTTGTACTAAAATGGGTGCGCATGAGTGTGCTGTGATCCTTTCCCTCCTCCTGGTCAGTCAGGAAGAACAGCTACAGTATAGAATTAGCTATGTGGATTGAAATATTTATGAGAGCGAGAGAGATGTCTTCCTCTTGATGAATGGGGACTGAGCTGGCTGTGCAGGGAGGTAAGGCCTGCCAGCTCTGATTAGCCCGCCGTGCCTCTGCTCCACTGAAGCCGTTCCACTTCCTCTATGCTCATTCCATCTGTCAAGTGCCTGCTATAGCATTCTATATTTAAAATGTTGGCTGAGCTGTAATTACGGAGGATCAGGGATATTTTTAGCTCACAGCTAGACTCCAGTTTCTTTCTGAATCCAGCTGCTGAGAAAGCATTAACTTACTTCCTTAAGGGGGGGGGGGGGGGAAGACGTAGTAGACATTAGGATAATTAAACGCTTGCAGATTTTAGTTTTATTAAACACCTTGAGAGCTCAGCATAATATTGATGTATGATATCATAAGGATTGGTTTTTTTTTTTAATTGTAAACTGCTTTGGGGCACCCCCTTCCCCCCCTTTGGGGGAAAAAGAACTTATCACTGGGTTCTGCAAATGCTTCTTCCCCATAGAGCTTATTAACTGATACAGGAAGGAATTTTCTGTGGAAAAAAAGTTTGCACAACAAATCTGCATAGATATCCGTGCACAATTCATTTAAATCCTATGATAATGAAAGCATTAACTATCACCACTCAATGCAGAGAGAGGGGTCAAAGGCAGGGATAGAGTATTTTCCTCCCAAAGTCTTACCGAGTACCTTCACGTGGTGACCCTGTTGTATAAAATCTATACAAAATCTCAACAAGGTGACATTATAATAAAAGCGTGATAGGATGAAGAAAGGAAGAAAGATTCTGGCCGCACGTCACCCAGGATAAAAAGATGTCCACCCGTGCCTTATGCACTAGGGCTCAACAACAATGGTGGTAGTGATAGTGCAAAACCTTGAGGACGAGATAGCATCCCTGATGCAGCCATAGACCATGGGGAACTTGTTCATGGGCCCACTGCAGCAGGAGATAAACCACAGCCAAAAACTGCTAGGTGGCCTCCTGAAGAAATGAGAGATACGGTACTGCTACTGCTATGCCACAAACCCTGTATCTGGTTACACACAGAGAGCTTGCCAAAAAATGGAAGAAAGAGGAAGCGCTCTCTGGCAAAATATAAGCAGTAACTTTGCGAGTCCGAGATCACAAAGCCTGGGCTTAGGAGGGAGGTCCAAGACTGTCACGGCACGCGCAAAACTAATCCCTTTGGAGAAACTGGCCCCGCAGAAGTGCATCGAAGCCCCCGAGGTTTATTGCATAGGACCCAACTTTCAGCAGCACATCTGGAGCATAAATTGAAACATCTAAATAAGATGTTTCAATTTATGCCAATTCGGCACTCTGCATTTAGTTAGCATCGCTGAATATAGGTACCTGGTTATGAGAACAAGTATGTGTATAGTTCGTATGCCTGGGTGCCAAAAATAGGGGCCTATCCAGCTAAACTGTATGTTTGGTCAGATGCTGCAGGTAATACCTGGCTTTCAGGCATCAAGTGCCAAAATTCAGCAGCTAGATGTATAAACTATGCAAACTGGTGGCCTGACTCCTGGAAAGCTCAGCATTATGTTAGAGCGAGATATTTAAGCACCAGTGCTAGTGGAGACGGCTGTGCCAGCTTCTTGTGATTTACCTCCCCCCTCCCCCCCAATATATATATATCTATAGTGGCTGAGTGGATTGACCTCCCAGCCCCTCACTACATTAAAAAGAGGAGAGACTGAGGATCAATTATTAAGTGCAGCTATAACCAGTACTTAATATGCATTTATTCACTGCACCTCAGTGCCCCTTGCTAGCAAAAAGAGTATTCAAACAAGGAAGCAATCGTTACTGAGGTGTAGTGGACAATTTCAATCTGAAGAGCAGAAGGAACGGACACAAAAAGCAGCATATATTACTGCGGCTTTGTGTGCATATTCTTCTGTCTGTGTACTTTATTTTTGAATACTACATTAATCGGCATGGCATTAGTCTACTGCATTGGAACCGATCGATTTTACCATGTGTTAAACTGTGCATCTATTTTCAACCCACATTCTTAATGCACAGATTATTACACTGCACTGTCAGTGGATTAAAGTTAACAACTGTTTTACCTAGACCCCTGTGAGAAAGGAGCTGTAATCCCACCAATTCTGGGTCAGGATCTGTATCTTTGGCAAAGTAGTGGCATGGATGCGAAAGGGAGCTCCTGGCTGGAAATGTTTTCAGACTGCAGCTAGTAGCTGCTGAATTTTCCCATTTGTCATCAATGTCAGCAACTTTCCTATGGTTTGGAATAGTCCCTGGGAAAGCAGAGACGATATCATGCAAAGAAGGGGCAGATGCAGACTAGGAATTCCTTGTCTTCATTGCCATTTAGAGTCTTCAGAGCTCCACTGAAACTCCACATGTGCACTCAGCATCTATAAAGCCAATGCTCTTTGGAATCACTGGAACCATCCTTGCAAAGATTTTCCCTGCTTCTAGCTTGTTCTCACAAAGACGACCACATTCTACAGCATATTTTTTATTCTTTTTAAAATGGCTAGCTCTGTAAATCCAGATGATGTGTTGATAAAGGTTCATAAGATTATTTCAGAACAGTATATATGAATGCCTAGGTACAAATTATGATCACAGCATTATAGTGTTTAAACAAAGAAAGCGTAGTTACTCACCTGCAACAGGTGATCTCCGGGAACAGCAGGAATTTAGTCTTCACATATGGGTATCATCGGTACCGACGGAGCCTGCGCGGGAATGCTCCCCAGCGTCCAATAGGAACGCTGTTGGGAGCATCCCTCAGCACATGCGTGCTGCCTTCCCGACTTTCCAACTGTCCCTCTTCAGTTAAGTTTGTAGCTGAGAGAAAGGCTAGAGGGAAAGAGGAAAGAGACAGAGAGAACTCCTAGGGGAGGTGGGTGGGTTGTGAAGACTAAATTCCTGCTGTAACTACGCTATCTCCAGGAACAAGCAGGAATGTAGTCTTCACATATGGGGACTCCCTAGCTGAAGATGCCGGGGAGATGACCCCAGGAAGCTGCCACCTATAGTGAGGTGGGCCATGCTTCCTCCCATGGATCTCTGGTATCCCCCCCAGGGTTGGTGAGTAGGAGTTGAATTAAGTTTGAAAGAGATGTTGAACAGCCTGGCCAAAGGCGGCATCCCGACAGGAGGCTTTATCTAGGCAGTAGTGGGCTGTGAAGGTGTGCACCGAAGCCCAGGTGGCTGCTCGACAGATGTCATCAATAGACACAGAGTGAAGGTTAGCCATAGAGGCTGCCATGGCTCTCACATTATGCGCTGTGACATGGCCTTGGAGAGGAAGACTCTTACTCTCATAAGCAAAGGATATGCATTGTGCAATCCATTTAGATAGAGTTCTTTTGGAGACTGGAAGTCCCAAATGACTAGAATTAAAAGCAACAAAAAGTTGAGAAGACTTTCTATGCTGCTGTGTTCTTTGTAAGTAAAAAGCCAAGGCTCTTTTACAGTCCAAAGTATGAAGGTTCTTTTCTGCATTAGAGGCATGAGGCCTCGGAAAGAATACAGGAAGGTAAATTAATTGATTTAAATGAAAAGGCGAAACCACCTTTGGCATAAAATGTGGATGAGTTCTGAGAACAACCTTATCATGGTGAAACCTTGTATAAGGAGGATCAGCGACTAAAACTTGCAATTCACTAATGCGACGTGCGGAGGTGATTGCAATCAGGAAGATGACCTTCCAGGATAAAAACTTTAGGGTTGTAGCGGCTAAAGGTTCAAAGGGCGGTTTCATGAGCTGTCCGAGAACTAGATTTAAATCCCATGCCACCAGTGGTGGCCTGATGGGAGGCTTTGTTAACAGAAGACCTCTCATGAATCTCGCTATGAGTGGATAAGAGGAAATTGGCTGTCCATTTAGAGGCTTATAGAAGCTGCAATTGCACTAAGATGGACTCTTACTGAATTGGTCTTTAGACCAGAATTTGATAAATGAAGTAGGTACTCTAGTACTGATTCCAAAGGTATCACAAGGGAGTTTAAACCCCTTTGAGAACACCATATAGTAAAACGTTTCCACTTAAAAGGCGTAAGAACGTCTTGTGGAAGGTTTTCTAGAAGCTTGAAGGATATCCTTTACCTGTTGGGAAAGGTTACGATCCTGCAGGTCTAGGCTTTCAGCAACCAGGCCCTGAGATGCAGGGACTGGGGATTCGGGTGCCATAGCATCCAGTTCTCTTGGGAGAGAAGGTCTGGAGCACACCCTAACTCCAGAGGTGCAGCTTGCGAGAGATGTAGGAGCAGGGGATACCATGTTTGTCGTGTCCCCCGTGGCGCTATGAGTATCATACGACCTCTGTCTCTCTGAAGCTTGAAGAGTGTTTTGGGGAAGAGGGGAATGGGTGGGAAGGCATAGAGGAAGTCCTGACCCCAGTGAAGGAGGAAGGCGTCCCTTGCCTGGCAATTGTGAGCCGGAATCCTGGAACAGAACCGGGGAAGTTTGGCATTCAGTGGACTTGCAAAGAGGTCTATGTCTGGGGTTCCCCAGATCTGAAATATCTTTGTCACCTGGTCTAGGTGGAGAGACCATTCGTGAGGCAGCAGTACTCAGCTGAGTTTATCTGCCCAAAGGTTTTGAATGCCTGGAAGATATACCACGAGAAGGTGAATTTGATGCTCTCTGGCGAGGGCCCATAGTTGTAATGCTTCATTGCATAACGACAGAGAGCCTGTTCCGCTCTGCTTGTTCACAAAGAACATGGCTACTTGATTGTCCGTTTGGACTAGGACTGTCTTATAGCTGAGCTGGGCATGGAATACTAGAAGAGCTAGATAGATTGCTCTTAATTCTAGGAGGTTTATGTGAAGACAAGCCTCCTGTGGAGTCCAGGTAACCTGGGTAGAGAGATGGTGCAGGTGTGCTCCCCAACCCACCTGTGATGCATCTGTTAGGGTGGCCTGGAATAGGGGTTGTTGGAAAGGAGACCCCACTAAAAGATTCTCCAGTGATTACCACCATTGTAGAGACAAGATCAGTCATTGAGAGCTTGATATCTTGTCTGACAAATGTCCTCTGGCCCGTGTCCACTGTGTGGATAGGGTCCACTGGGCTGCTCGCATGTGGAGGCGAGCATAGGGAACTACATTGAACTGTGGATGCCATATGTCCCAGTAATTGTAGCAGTTCTCGAGCAGTTAGGGAGGATTTTCCCGCTGCTTGAGAAGCTAGTTGCACTATGCGAAGATATAGGGGCTGTGGGAGGAAAGCCCTTGACTGGTATCTAAACAAGCTCCTATGAACTCCAGGGACTGGGAAGGAACACATTGTGCAGAGATAGTGCAGAGCTGGCTTCTGCAACTGTGGGAGCTCGAATGAGCCAGTCGTCCAAGTAAGGGAAGACGAATATCCCTAGGATTCGCAGGAATGCAGCTACTACTGCCATGCATTTCGTGAATACTCTTGGTGCCGCAGCCAGACCAAAAGGGAAAACCCTGTATTGGAAGTGTTTTCCCTTGAAATGGAATCATAAGAATTTCCTATGATCTGGATGGATCAGAATGTGAGTATATGCATCCTTTAGATCTAGAGAGCAAAGCCAATCCTGACTTTGAAGGTATGGCAGAAGAGTTCCCAGAGAAATCATTTTGAACTTTTTTTGGAACAGATATTTGTTCAATTCTCTGAGGTCTAGAATGGGTCTGTGTCCCCATGTTTTCTTTGGAATAATAAAATAGGGGGAGTAGAACCCTGTACCCTGTTGGAGAATGGGTACTTCCTCTACTGCTTCTTGGGCAAGGAGTGTTGAGACTTCTTGATCAAGTAGATTGTCTGCAGAGGTTTGGGAATTGAACTGTCTTACGATTGTAGGAATGCTGTGAAAATGAAGCTTGTACCCTTCTCCTACAATGGACAGAGTCCAATTTTCTGCTGTTATTTGTTGCCATCTGTTGGCAAAATGACACAACCTGCCTGGAATGTTTAGGGGTTCTGGACCCTTCAGAGGCAGGAAAGCTAAGCTCTCTAGGAAGGCGTTAAAGCCCTTGAGGGGGCTGAGCCTGTGGAGCTGGTTGAGCTCTCGAGCCTTTTGGCTTTTTTTGTTGTCTGGATTGTTGCTGTTGTCCCTTTTGGGCAACTTGACCCTGAGCTTGCCCTTGCTGGGTATAGGACCAATAAAACTTCATCTTTTTGCTGAAAAAGGGTTTTTATAGGGTTTCTTTTTGGCTGGAGTGGCTGTAGATTTTGACAATCTGTCTAAAGTGATATTGTCAGCATCTCTCTCATTAGCCTTTTCCTGCCAATTCTTGCCAAAGAGGTTTTCTCCTGTGCAAGGGATGTTTCCTAATTTATCCTGTACCCAAATCTCCAAGTCTGATGCCTGAAGCCAGGCAATCCGACGTGCACCAATGGCAATAGCAGAGGTTCTGCTGATACATTCAAAGCAGTCAAAGGCTGCACGATTTACAAACTTGGAAACGTCTTGAGCATGCTTGACAAGAGTAAGGAAGTCTTGTTGTTTGTCATCAGGGAGAAGAGGGCTCATAAGCTCCAAATCTCCTGTGACTTCTTTGAGGAACATTCCCATATATAAAATATATGAGCTGATCCTAGCTGAAAGCATGGAGGCCTGAAAAGTTTGACGCCCAAAGGTGTCAAGAGTTCTGAATTCACAACCTGGAGGATTGGATGCATGTCTTTTTGCACTTTTCATCTTACGCATGGCTGACTCCACTACCATTGAATGGTGTGGCAGCCGAGTCTTTCGAAATCCAGGACATGGTGGAACTCAATACATGGTATCGAGTCTCCTAGAATGAGGAGATGTGGTCAAAGGTGTTTCCCACAATCTGAGCATCAAATCATGAAGAATTTTATGAATGGGCAAAGTGGCTGCCTCTTTGGGAGCCTTAGGGTATTGGAGAATTTCCAATTCCTTTGCTCTAGGTTCCTTTTCAGGAGCTACCGTGATTGAAAGGCCTTGGGCCACATCACGAATAAAATCCTGAAGAGACATGTCCTCCGGAGGAGACATTCTGCGTTGAGAAGAAGAGGAGTCTTCCGGGAGAAGCACTCTGGTACCGGCAGAATTATCAGAGTCATCGGAATCAGAGGATTCGAAGTATCTCTGATCCTGATGTTCATGCAAAGCACGGTATCGATCGAAGTCGGTACTGAGTTGGTCCGGTACCGATTTGTTGATGCCAGAAAAAGTCGGCATGGGAAGAATTCCCACCGGGGCCGGTACCGGCATCGGTGCCCATTGAACTGTCGGTAGCGGTGTCAACGGTACCGCAGCTGTAAGGAGAGCTGCAAGACTGCATTTGATAGCGAGGAACCTCTGGTCTATTGACGCTGCCGATGCCTGGGTTTCGGTACCGGTAGAAGTGGCTGGAACCCCTGAGCATGGCACCAGTAGTTCTGCCGAAGTCAAGGCCTCGAGAACATCCTGGAGCCCTGTTGGTGCTTTGGAGGCTGAAGCCTCCCGCCGGGGCTGTTTTGCGGATGTAGTTTCCTCAAGTGCAATGCCAATGGCTTCTCGATGCTTGGAAGGAGATCTACCCTTTGAGGACCGGCTCTTATGTTTAGTTACCCGAGATCCATGGGAGGAAGACTAGGCTCTGGAAGACGTTGATGCAATGGACATTGCATCTGAAGAAAAGAGAGTACCGAGCTTTGCAGCCTGGTTCTATCTTCCTCTTTTAGTCATCCCCATCCAAGAGAGACACTCCGATGGAGAATGGTCAGGACCTACACATTTGAGACACCAGTCATGGGTGTCGATGATGGAAATGGTACCACCACACTTCGTACATTTTTTAAAACCACTAGCTGGTTTTTCCATTTTTTAGGAAAATGGGGCCTAATGCCCAAAATGGCACCTAGTAGCAAAAAGAAAACGTTTCTGACTTCTGGACGATATTTCAAGCCCTTGTAACCCTCCACTTTGACTAAGCCAACACCATCCTACATGGTCCCCCTAAGAGCACACTTAACCCACTTCAACTGGCAATGAATGCCGCACTGAGCCTCCAGAAGAGATCACATAACAAAATGCTCCCTTGCGACAAAGAACAGAGCTTCTGTGTTTTACGCACCCACTCTTTGGAATGCCCGCCCTACCACCATACGGTCTATCTCTGACCTCGCTCAATTCAAGAAGGCACTAAAGCACCACCTTTTTCTTCAGCATTACTCTCAGCCTGGTGACACAACATAACCCAGCATGCCCCGTCTACCCTTCACAATGACACAACCCAACAACACCCTTTATCCCTCATGTTGACAAACCATAGCCAGAGACACAATTACACAACTACAATTACAATAGTACAATTACAATACAATTACAATTACACAACTACAATTACAATAGTCACCTATGTAGAACTTGTATATAGTTATCCCTGTTGAAATCCAAGTTTTATCTCCTGTTCCATGTAAGTTTCAATGTACGTTCCATTCTACATTGTACAATTTATTGTTATTTGTAAACCGCACTGATTCTAAAGAGCACGGTATAAAAAAAAGACTTAAATAAATAAACGTGCGTCTATGTGTGTGCGTCTGTCTGTTCCAAAGTAAGCATTAATATATAACCCAGCAGACAGGCATATATGTATGTATACTCGACATTTTTGCAAAGTATATGTTTAAACCCCAAACGACACATGACTTTTCTCCTGACACCTACTTTATTACATATGCAAAATTATAAATACGATCTCTCCCTACTTACATTTTCTATACGGATATGACATTCTGCAGAATGCACTTTTTATATGTAAAAACATGTATTAGACATTGAAGGCCTTTCGAAAATTATCCAACTTTAAAAACTAGTAGGAGACTGAAGAAGAAATTTGTAGAGACTGATGACAATCACTGTCAATAGAGAAGTAGCACTACAGATCTCCCACCTGTTTCTCTAATCTCCTCCGCCGGGAGACTACATTAGACCAGGGCAGCCAGACCTGCTGCTAATTGTATTTGTTTTGAGACTATGATCCATATAGCAAAGAGAAAGGGAGATTGTTAGGGCAAATTTTAAATTTCTATCAGATTTCAAGGGCTGCACACCAGCAAAGCAGGAGGGGAGGCGCTGAGAGGACAAAAGGATAAACAAGTGGCTCCTTGATATTAGCGAAGGCCCTTTGACGTGCAGCGAGCCCACCAAGGCCCCACAGCTGATCATCTTGTGAAGGATCTGTCATTTTCTAAAATGGTGACTTGTACTTAAAACAAAGCCTTGCTGCTGTTTGAAGCTGCAATTATTAATGCGCAAAAGGTGTTATCAGCATGTAAGTGCAAGCCGTCAGTCACACAGTGAAGAGCTCACGGAAACTCTGATTAATTCCTCATTGAACATGGATCCAACCCAGCTGGCCAAAGCACTGACCAGAGACAAAGGTCATAAGAACATAACGCACTCCATACTGGGTCAGACCAAGGTCCATCAAGCCCAGTATCCTGTTTCCAACAGTGGCCAATCTAGGTCATATGTACCTGGCAGGTTTCCATAAAGGCACACAGGTTCCATAATGCTCGTCGTGGGGCAAGTGGTGGATTTCCCCAGTCCTCTTTAATAATGGTTTATGGACCTTTCCTCCAGGAACCTGTACAAACCTTTTTTAAACCCATTTATACTAACAGCTTTTATTACATTCTCCAGTAACAAATTCCAGAATTTAATTATGCGTTGAGTGAAAAAATATTTTCTCTTTAGTCTTAAATGGGTTACGTTGTAGCTTCTTTGCATGTCCCCTAGTCTTTCTACTTTGTGATGGCGTAAACAACCAATCTATGTTTAGTCATTCCATGTCACTGCTAGGCTGGCTGTTCATCTATTCTCCATAGCTTTACTGAACACGTGTGCAAGGCATAAAACTATTCTGTAGGAAGGATTTGACAGCTATCCGAACCAAGTTCAATTTTTCTTTTTTATTTATAATTACAAAAACTTGTTTTAATTTGTTCCCATTTATTCAGGAAAGCGTAGTTACTCACCTGTGATCTCCGGGAACAGCAGAAATTTAGTCTTCACATATGGGTACCAACGGAGCCTGCACGGGAACGCTCCCCAGCGTCCAATAGCAACGCTTTTAGGAGCATCCCTCAGCACATGCGTGCTGCCTTCCCGCCTTTCCAACTGTCCCTCTTCAGTTAAGTTTGTAGCTGAGTGAAAGGATAGAGGGAGAGAGGAAAGAGACAAAGAGATAGAGAGACAACTCCTAGGGGAGGTGGGTGGGTTGTGAAGACTAAATTCCTGCTGTTCCCGGAGATCACCTGTTACAGGTGAGTAACTACGCTATCTCCAGGAACAAGCAGGAATGTAGTCTTCACATATGGGGACTCCCTAGTTGAAGATGCCAGGGAGATAGCCCCAGGAAGGTGCCACCCTAGAAGGTGGGAATCCTTCCTCCCATGGATCTCTGGCATCTCACCAGGGTTGGTGGGTAGGAGTTGAATTAGGTCTGAAAGAGATTTTGAAGAACAGCTTGGCCAAAGAAGGCATCCCGATGTGAAGCTTTATCCAGGCAGTAGTGGGCTGTGAAGGTGTGTACCGAAGCCCAGGTGGCTGCTCGACAAATGTCATCGATAGACACAGAGTGGAGATTAGCCATGGAAGTTGCCATGGCTCTCACGTTATGAGCTGTGACATGGCCTTGAAGAGGAAGACCCTTACTCTCATAAGCAAAGGATATGCATTGGGCAATCCATTTAGATAAAGTTCTTTTGGAGACTGGAAGTCCCAAATGACTAGGGTCAAAAGCTATAAAAACTTGCGAGGACTTTCTATGTTGCTGTGTTCTCTGTAGGTAAAAGGCTAAGGCTCTTTCACAATCCAAAGTATGAAGGTTTCTTTCTGCATTAGAGGCGTGAGGCCTCGGGAAAAATACAGGAAGATAAATTGATTGATTTAAATGAAAAGGTGAAACCTTTGGCATAAAGTGTGGATGAGTTCTAAGAACAACCTTATCAGTATCTAGTATAAGGAGGATCAGCCACTAAAGCTTGCAGTTCACTAATGCGACGTGCAGAGGTGATTGCAATTAATTAGATTTAGATCCCATGCCACCGGTAGTGGCTTAATGGGAGGTTTGGTTAATAGAAGACCTCTCATAAATCTGGATATGAGTGGATGAGAGGAAATTGGTTGTCCATTCAGAGGCTTATAAGAAGCTGCAATTGCACTAAGATGGACTCTTGCCGAATTGGTCTTTAGACCAGAATTCGATAAGTGAAGGAGATACTCTAGTATGAATTCTAAAGGTATGACAAGGGGGTTTAATCCCTTCTTGGAGCACCATATAGTAAAACGCTTCCACTTGAAGGCATAAGATCTTCTTGTGGAAAGTTTTCTAGAAGCCTGAAGGATATCCTTTACCAGTTGGGGCAGGTTAAAATCCTGGAGGTCTAAGCCTTCAGCAACCAGGCCGTGAGATGCAGGGACTGGGGTGCCATAGCGTCCCGTCCTCTTGGGAAAGGAGATCTCGAGCATTCCCTAACTCCAGACGTGCTGCTTGAGAGAGATGTAGAAGCAGGGGATACCACGCTTGGCATGGCCATCGTGGCGCTATGAGAATCATGTGACCCCTCTCTCTCTGAAGCTTGAAGAGTGTTTTGGGGATGAGGGGAATGGGTAGGAAGGCATAAAGGAAGTCCTGACCCCAGTGAAGGAGGAAGGCATCCCTTGCCTGACAATTGTGAGCCGTAATCCTGGAACAGAATCGGGGAAGTTTGGCATTCAGTGGACTTGAAAAGAGGTTTATGTCTGGAGTGCCCAGAGATGAAATATCTTTGCCACCTGGTCTAGGTGGAGGGATCACTCATAAGGCAGCATATGGGACTACATGAACTGTGGATGCCATATGTCCCAGCAACTGTAGTAGCTCCCGAGCAGTTAGAGAGGATTTCCCTGCTGCTTGAGAAGCTAGTTGCATTATGTGAAGACACCGGGCCTGTGGAAGAAAAGCCTTTGCCTGTCTGGTATCTAGACAGGCCCCTATGAATTCCAGGCATTGGGAAGGAACAAGTTGGGATTTTGGGAAGTTTATTACCAACCCAAGTATTGGAGGATTCACATTGTGCGAGACAGTGCAATGCCGGCCTCTGCAACTGTAGGGGCTCGAATGAGCCAGTCGTCTAAGTAAGGGAAGACGAATATCCCCAGGGCTCGCAGAAATGCAGCTACTACTACCATGCATTTCGTGAATACCCCTTGGTGCTGAAGCCAGACCAAAGGGAAGAACCCTGTACTGGAAATGTTTTCCCCTGGAAAGGAATCGTAAGAATTTCCTGTGGTCTGGATGCATCAGAATGTGAGTGTATGCATCCTTTAAGTCTAGAGAGCACAGCCAATCCTGGCTTTGAAGGTATGGCAGAAGAGTTCCTAGAGAAATCATTTTGAACTTCTCTCGAAACAGGTATTTGTTCAATTCTCTGAGGTCTAAAACGGGTCTGTGTCCTCCTGTTTTCTTTGGAATAAGAAAATAGGGGGAGTAGAACCCTGCACTCCATTGAAGAATGGGTACCTCCTCTATTGCCCCTTGGGCAAGAAGTGTTGAGACCTCGTGATCTAGCAGATCATCTGTGGAGGTTTGAGAATTGAATTGCTTTAGAATTGTAGGAGGGGGCATGCTGTGAAAATGAAGCTTGTACCCCTCTCCTACAATGGACAAAGTCCAATCTTCTGCTGTTATCTGATGCCATCTGTTGGCAAAGTGGCATAACCTGCCTGGGATATTGGGGACCCCTCAGAGGCAGGAAGGCTAAGCTCTCTAGGAAGGAGTCAAATCCCTTGAGGGGGCTGAACCTGCGGAGCTGGTTGGGCTCTCGGGCCTTTTGGCTTCCTTTGCTGTCTAGTTTGTCCCTTTTGGGCAACCTGACCCGGAGTCTGACTCGGCCGGATATAGGAAGGATAAAATATCCTCTTTTTGCTGAAAGAGGGTTTTTTATAAGGCTTCTTTTTGGCTGGAGTGGCTGTAGATTTAGACAATCTATCTAGAGTAGTATTGTCAGCATCCAACCCGTTAGCCTTTTCCTGCCAGTTCTTGCCAAAGAGATTCTCTCCCGTGCAAGGAATGTTGCCTAACCTGTCCTGTACCCAAGTCTCATGCCTGAAGCCAGGCAATCTGTCGTACACCAATGGCAATAGCAGAGGTTCTGCTGATGCATTCAAAGCAGTCAAAGGCTGCACGATTGACAAACTTGGAAACATCTTGAGCATGCTTAACTAGAGCAAGAAAGTCTTGTCTCTTGTCATCTGGGAGAAATGGGCTCATAAGTTCCAAGTCCCCTGTAACTTCCCTGAGGAACATTCCCATATATAGTATATATGAACTGATCCTAGCTGAAAGCATGGAAGCCTGAAATGTTTGGCGCCCAAAAGCATCCAGAGTCCTGCATTCACGACCTGGGGGATTGGATGCATGCCTCTTTGCACTTTTCATCCTACGCATGGCTGACTTCACCACCATTGAATGGTGTGGCAGCTGAGTCTCTTGAAATCCAGGACATGGCGGAACTCGATACCTAGTATCAAGTCTCCTAGAATGAGGAGATGTAGTTAGAGGTGTCTCCCACATTCTGAGCATCAAGTTATGCAGAATTTCATGGATAGGCAGAGTGGCTGCCTCCTTTGGAGCTTTAGGATATTGGAGAATTTCCAATTCCTTTGCTCTGGGTTCCTCTTCAGGAGCCACCGTGATTGAAAGGCCTCTGGCCATGTCACAAATAAAATTCTGAAAAGACATCCTCTGGAGACGACATTCTGCGTTGGGGAGAAGAGGGATCCTCTGGGAGAAACCCTCTAGTACCAGCAGAATTGTCAGAGTCTTTGGAATCAGAGGATTCAAAGTATTCCTGACCATGATGCTCATGCAAAGCATGGTCCCAGTATCGATCGAAGTCGGTACCAAGTTGATCTGGTACCGACCTGTCGATTCCAGCCAAAGATGGCGTGTGAAGAATTCCCACCGGGGCCGGTACCGTTGGTACCGGTATCGGCAGTACTGGTACCGGTGTCTGCACCGGTGTAGGTACCGGCATCGGTATCGATACTGGTGCCCGTTGGACCAACGGTACCGCAGCTGAGAGAAGAGCTGCAATGCTGCGTTTGATAGTGAGGAACCTCTGGTATATCGACACTGACGATGCCTGGGTGTCGGTACTGGTGAAAACGGCCGGGACCCCTGAGCATGGCATAGGTAGTTCTTGTGAGGTCGAGGCCTCGAGAACATCTTGGAGCCCCATCGATGCTTTGGAAGCCGAAGCCTCCCGCCGGGGCTGCTTTGCCGGTGTGGTTCCCTCAATGGCAATGCCAACTGCCTCTCGATGCTTAGCAGGAGAGCTACCCTTTGAGGACCGGCTTTTATGTTTAGTTACCTGAGATCCATGGGAGGAAGAGGAGGCACTTGAAGATGTCGATGCAATGGATCTGGCATCCGAAGAGGAGAGGGTACCAAGCTTTGCAGCCCGGTTCTGTCTTCCTCTTTTAGTCATCCCCATACAGGAGAGACATTGAGATGGAGAATGTTCAGGCCCTAAACATTTAAGATACCAATCATGGGTGTCAGTGATGGAAATGGTACCGCCACACTTAGTACATTTTTTAAAAACACTAGTTGGTTTTTCCTTGTTTTAGGAATGGTGCCTAGCACCAAAAAAGGAAAGTTTCTGAAGAGAAACAGTTCAAAGTATAAGGGTTTTTTTTTTTTTTTTTGGAAATGAAAAGAACTGGCGGTACCGGTAAGCGTCGTGTGGCAGGCAAACGCGACCACAAGAAAACAATTTTAAAGACGGAATTTTCTGCGGTGACAGGGTATGGATCCTGCCGGCTCTGCGGAAAACGAAGAACTGAAGAGGGACAGTTCGAAAAGCGGGAAGGCAGCGCGCATGTGCTGAGGGATGCTCCCAAAAGCGTTCCTATTGGACGCTGGGGAGCATTCCCGCGCAGGCTCCGTCGGTACCGACGATACCCTTATGTGAAGACTACATTCCTGCTTGTTCCTGGAGTTACTTTGTTACTCACTAATTCATGTTGGTACTCTGTGACCAGTTAAATAACCTTGCTACTTTACAATTAAACTGCTTAAATGGCCAGTTTCTAGCCATGTTTCCTACAGTAAAACTGGCCTTATAGCACTATGGCTTTTTACTTGTTCTCCCTGAACATCTTTTGAACTATTTCATCTAATTTTCACATTTCTACCATAGATTTTAGAGTGGCCAGTGACCCCTGCTCATGCTTTTCATGTGCCCTTGACAACTACACTTGCTATCTCTTCTTCAGTTCTGTTTAAACCTCAGGGTGGGGGTGGTGGGAGAGGGAAGGGGGGTAGAGCATATTGTGATGTCATCAAGCATTTAAAAAACTGCCCTGCCTTAACGTCAAGCATTTTTTAAACTGCTTTGCTACTTGTTAGTGCCTCTGGTTGCTAGCTGACCAAAGCACGAAAATGAGTTATGAAATGTTCACACCCCTCCTGTTTCATTGACAATGGCATTGAAGCCTCAGATACTGCAAGATCTTGCTTGATAAACTGAGAAAAAAGCTGGATAAGTCACGCGAAAGTTCTTTTACAGCACAGTGCAGGTATTACAGTGTTCAGAAAGGGGTCAGTATAGTGAAGTCTAGCATCTCCACAGTCTCTGGGATTTCAGGCACTTACTTGGCTGTCACTTCTGGCTGCTAAATATTGTCTCCACGCTGGAGATGTCATGCTATTAAACTGGGCTGGACTGAACCAATACCTCCCAAAACACAAAATTAGTCTAATGACCATAGAGGGTCAGAGGCTGTCTAGTCTCTGTTTGCAAGCAAAATAACCAAAATGCCAAACACTGCAGAAATGGCAAAGCACTCCAAGCGATGGATCAGCTGAGGGACTCAGCAAAGTGTCATTAATGTGTACGAGGGATTTTGTGGGTGGTAGCCCAACATGTTACACCTGTACTGCATTAGCATCACTCAGATGTGGAGTGTCACACATCAGTGATGCTACCTGCAGCAGAAGATAAACCACCATGAGTCAGCTTGCTGTGGCCAGTGTTGGTATTACCTTACAGGCAGATCAAGTCACTTCCCAGAGCAGGAGAATCTCACTGCACTTCCTTTCTCATGTGTACCTTTGCTATGGCCCCCTGCCACAGGTCTTCCAGCCCCTCAAAACACAGAAAATGACAACAGAAAAAGACCACAAGACCTATCTAGTCTACCCTTCCATATCAACTACAATAGTCCCCTTTTATCCTTTAGAGATCTTCTGTGCTTGTCTCATGCTTTCTTGAATTCAGATACCATCCTCGTCTCCACTACCTCCACTGGGAGACTAGTCCATGCATCTACCACTCTTTCCATAAAGAAATACTTCCGCATATTATCCTGAGTCTATCCCCTTTCACCCTCATCCTGTGTCCCCTCATAGCAGAGCTTGCTTTCAATCAAAAGAGGCTCTCCTCTTCGGCATTTATGCCACGGAGGTCTCTCTCTATCCCGCCTTTCCTCTAACGTATACATATTAAGATCTTTAAGTCTGTCACCATATGCTTTATAACAAAGACTTCTAATGATCTTATTAGCCACACTCTGCACCGATTCCATCCTGCTTATATCTTTTTGAAGGTGTGGTCTCTGGACTGTAAGTGGGTTTTCAGTTACCCCTCAAAACAACTGAAACAATCAGGAAATCTAAGCCAACAAAATTGGCATACCAGTCAGTGAAAGAAATCTAGCAAATTGGGTGGCATCCTGCATCCAGTTCTGTTAACAAAACAGGGGCTCCTCTGAATGCTAAAGTAGAGTCTCATCAATTAAGAGTCACTACAACCACTGGGGTTCTCCTAAATTCTGGTTCACTGGATACAATTTGCAAAGTGCCAACCTAATCCTTGTTCATAATTGTTTCATATTAATGCCGAGACCAGACCGCAATAAAGCACAGTTACTTACCTGTAACAGGTGATCTCTGGGAACAGCAGGAATAAGTCTTCACATATGGGGTACGTCGGTACCGACGGAGCCTGCACGGGAATGCTCCCCAGCATCCAATCAGAAAGCTTTTGGGAGCATCCACCGCGCCTGCGCACTGCCTTCCCGCCTTTTCCACTGCCTCTCCTCAGTTGAGTTTCATAGCTGAGACAAAAGGAGAGAAAGAGGAAAGGAAGATAGATAGATAGATATAACTCCTAGGGGAGGTGGGTGGGTTGTGAAGACTTATTCCTGCTGTTCCCAGAGATCACCTGTTACAGGTAAGTAACTGTGCTATCTCCAGGAACAAGCAGGAATGAGTCTTCACATATGGGGACTCCCTAGCTATAGATGCCAGGGGGAGATCCCATAAAATGCGTGTCCTTGGATTAGGACTGCAGTTCCCACACATGGATCTCCGGCATCCCATGAGGGATGGAGGGTAGGAGTTGAAAAGAGAGGTAGCTGTGGGAAAAAACAGCAAAGCTAAGGACTACAGGGGAGGAGTCCTTGGTATGTATGATAAGTACCATTAAAATTATTTAATGAACAATCACAATGGATCTTACCTACTGGACTGTAGGAAGTAGAGAGCGTGATGGAGTCTACTGGAGATTCAGTAGAAGATCCTCAAGGTGACCTCACAGCAGAGAGGGTGAAGGTCCAATCTGGAATTTGGAGGTGACCCAGGTGTCAACTGGGGTAGTATACGAACGGCAGGTCTTCAGTGGAAAGCTTTATGAAAAAAGCTGAAAACTCTTTTAGCTACAGAGTCATTAACATTGAGGAGTAAAAGAGGAAGACTGACCGATTTAGACAAGTAGCCCAGTCCTAGAGGGAAGAAAGGGTATGGAAAAGAACCCGCATTCCCAAGGAGGACAGATGTGTGAAGGGCTGAAAACCTCAGAACTACTGAAGATCTACACTGTCTTTCCTAGCTGGTGAGAATTAGGAAAGATATTGAAGCATGATGCTTCAGGGATAGCGAGACCTAGAGTAAGGTAGAAGCTGTTGGTACCACAGTAGTGGTTGTGTGCATAACAGCCCCCACATACCGAGGGACAGTATGAAGATATGCCAGCCCACTGTCTGGAAGCTCTAGGAAGGTGGAAACCTTTATAGCATAGACAGAGAGATAATATGTAACACATATCTACCTATAAAAAGCATCTCGACAGATACATATATAGAGGGATATATATATATGTATGTATATATATATATATGTGTAAATATATATATAGGGCATAACTAATGCACACACAGCTTACAGACATATGTATGTAGAGAATATATATAGAGATATATACATACATGAATATGTAAAACTGAAGGTACATGTCTGCAACTAAGCCCCATAAAAACATTCACATGAGAAATGTGAAGGAGAAAGATTCATCTATTTACAAGAAGGTGGAACCTACTTGAAAAGATAGATAGAGAAACTATTCCTCCGGGCTAAGAGGGTGCAGGAATGCTATCCAGTGAAATAACCAGGATGGTTGCGTGAAAAACCAGAGGATAATATCAGTCTGTAAAGAGCAAGTCGTGAGTTCTGTAGAACTCTGACATGGTAAATGGACAGAAAAACGCATAGAAGGAGATACCAGGATGACCCACTGGAGGGACTCAGGGGTATCATGCGTTACTAGTAGAATATGTGCTGTCCATGAGGAGTAGGATAGCATGAGGCCAAGCTGTAAGGAAAAAAGAGCATATTCCTGCAGGATTGGAAAAAACTCTTGGACATTCAGGCAGAAAAAGTTTATATCCTGTGTTATAACAGGAGACAAGAGGGTGTGGAGAACCCTCACAGTCATGGAAAATGACTGATAAGCTTTTTCTACTATATAGAATAGCCATCAGAGACAAAGTCCAATGCTCTCTAGCAAGGGTCCATAGTAGAAAGCTTCTCTGAGGATTGCAGAGAGCAGTATGCAGGAGAATCAGGAGATAAAACTGACTATAGGTCAGGTGTGTTGCCACATCCCAGGAAATGGAGATGGCCAGGAAGAAGATAATGTGAGAAGCCTGAAGTGAGTAGGGTTATCCAAGATAGATGAGGACTGTCTTGGATCACTGCTAAGGCTAGACAAAAGTAGTGGAAGACAGACTGGAACTTGTAAGAAGTACCAGAAGTTTAATCACTGGAACTCCTGCATAAACAAAAGCTAAAAGAGACAGAAGAGAATCTTTCTGTGGAAAACAGAGAGAACAGACAAAGGGAGAGGAAAAAATTCCTGTCCCTGTCTGATAAGCTGTCCAGAGAATTTATTCAAGGAAAAAAACTCTACACTGGAATGAGGCTAGAGAAACTGTTCAGTATGGCACCACTCATTCAGGGAAACCCTGCATGAGAGGGTAGAGACAATAACTGAAGGGTGACTTACCATCTGGTGAGTCAGCTGAAGGAAAAAATGTTCATGTTGGGACAGAAACTATCATGGGATAGTTGTTAACTTCTCTTCTTGGAAGGAAGAGGAGGAGAAATCTGTAACCCATGGACAAGAATATCCTGACAGCTTAGCCACGTGTAGAGCTTTAAAGAAAAAACAGTGAACAAACTTCTGCTAAGAAGAAGTTAACTGCAGGTTGCAACCTTCAAGAACCTATGGTTGCTGGGTATGCTGAGACTGGCTAGAGTTTGGATTCTTCAGACCAGGACAAGGTGTCCCCTGCTTGGGTACCTCTGAATGATGGGCAGGAGAAGACTGAAACCTTCTTTTCTTAGGGAAAGAAGGTTTGGTAGGACATTTCCTACCTCCTGGGGGAGAAAAAGGCTTAGGATGGTTCTTAGAACCAGGGAAGTCAGTGGAGCAATGAGCAACCTGACATAAAGCCTCCTTATTGAAGAGATTTTCCCCAGTACAAGGAGAATTACCCAGTGTGTGTTGTGCCCATCTGCTCAAGTCTGAAGCTTGGAGCCAGGCTCTACGACGTGCTCCTATGGCAATAGCAGAGGATCTGCTGACAGACTCAAAAGAGTCTAGAGAAGCACGAGAAAGAAACCAAGATATATTCTGGCTATGACTAAGAAGCAAGGAATAGTCTGCAGCCTTAGGTTCCGAGAGAAAAGGAGTCAAAAGAGATAATTTCTTTGTGACCTCCTGGAGAGATAGACTCATATAAAAAATATAAGAGATAATCCTTGATGCCAGCATAGATGTTTGGAAGGTTTGACGTCCAAAGGCATCAAGTGCTTTAGATGCACGACCTGGAGGATAAGAAGAATGCTTCTTCTTGCCTTTTACCTTCCTCATTGCTGATTCCACTACAAGGGAATGATGGGGAAGTTGAGTTTTTGAAACCCTGGAGAGGGGGGGCACCTGATACAGAACATCAGTTGCTGTAGAAGGTGAGGGAACCCTTAAAGGTGATTCCCATATTCTCAGAAGAAGATCCTGCAAAGAATGATGTAAAGGAAGCATTATATTTTCCTTTTCTGCAGGAGAGCCTCGAGTAGGATCACAGCCAGGGATAGGAATAGCAAGAAATGTTGCCATGTCAAGGAGAAATTTCTGAAAAGAGGGATCTCCAATGGGAACTATCCCTGGGTAGGCTGAGGTTGAAGGGGCAGTCTGAGCACCAGAGGATGTAGTGGTCTGGTGCAGAAAAAGAACCCCACTAGATGGATAGTGGTACTGGCAGTCACGATTTGAGGCAGTCAGTACTGCATCGTCCATGCCAGGTATCGATTCCAAACTAGGCATAGAAAGGATCGATGGTACCGGTGCAACTGCAGGAACCGACATCGATACCGGTAGCCGAGTCGGAATCAGAGATGGTAACGCCGTCGAAGCAGTCATCGGAGGCTGCTCAAGCGGTACCGAGGTGACCAGAAACGCTTGGTGAATATCCTCGGTACTGCGTATCCGGAAACAATATGGGTCGGTTCCGAGACGCGTCGGTACCCAGTCATCTAGACTAGATATCGATTCCAGACTCGGCATCGAAGGGAGCGAGTCTATCGATGCATGTCTAGAGGGTACCGACGTCGGTGGTGGTATCGGCGATGTTGCCGACACCGGAAAGTCAATCTGGGTCGTATCGATCGGTCCCGAAGGTACCGAGGACGCCAGATGACGATCCTTGGTGAAGAGTGGAGCACTTAACACCGATGCCGGGGAATCGGTACCGCTCGAAGCGGATGCCACCACCAAGCATGGCTCAGATACAGGAAAGTCAATCTGGGACGTATCGATCGGTCCCGAGGACGCCAGACGACGATCCCTGGTGAAGAGTGGAGTACTCAACACCGATGCCGATGCCGGGGTATCGGTACCGCTCGAAGCGGATGCCACCACCAAGCATGGCTCAGGTATGTTCTGTGAGGGGTGAGCCCCAGGAACAACCTGAAACCCCTGAAATGCTTTGGAGCCTGGAGACTCCCGCCGGGGTTTTAATGCCAATGGGGACTTGAGGGCAAGGCCGGAGCCATCATCATGCTGGGCATGAGACCTACCACTCAAGGATTGGCTAGTCTTAACAGACTGTTTGTGGGTTACCTGATCCTGTAGAGAAGAAAAGGCCGGTGCCCTCACTGCAGGACAGAAAACGGTATCGAGGGAAACTCGAAAGAGGGAAGTTCTTCTCACAGATACGCAGCCTGATTGTTCAGGGGAAAAAGGGGCAGGACCCACACAGGTTAGACACCAGGCATTGGAGTCTAAAAAGAAAACTGCGTTTCCACAGTGAAGGCACTTCTTAGGGGAAGAAGGCTCCATGATGGAGAGGCCTTGCAGGCCCAAAAAATTTAAGACAGAAACTGAGGGAAAAATCTCCCTGAGTTTAAGAAAAAGAAAAGAAAAACCCACCGGCCGTACCGGTGGCGGCGGGAGAAACAGCCGCGACCACAAGAAAGCACAGTTACTTACCTGTAACAGGTGATCTCTGGGAACAGCAGGAATTAGTCCTCACATATGGGTACGTCGGAACCGACGGAGCCTGCGCGGGAAAGCTCCCCAGCTTCCCAGGAAGGAACCTTTTGGGGTCTCCCACTGCACATGCGCGCTGCCTTCCCGCCCAGCTCTCCTCAGTTCGAGTTTATAGCTGAGACAATAGAGAGAGGAAAGGAAGATAGATAGAAGATACAACTCCTAGGGGAGGTGGGTGGGTTGTGAGGACTAATTCCTGCTGTTCCCAGAGATCACCTGTTACAGGTAAGTAACTGTGCTATCTCCAGGAACAAGCAGGAATAAGTCCTCACATATGGGGACTCCCTAGCTAAGATGCCTGGGAGATCCCGTTCCAAGGGTTCGCCATCTTCGTATGGATCTCAGGCATCCATCCTGGGAAGGTGGGCAGGAGTTGTTTAAGTATGGAACAGGTGTTTGAGGACAGCCTGACCAAACAAGGCATCCTGGCGGGAGTCCTTGTCCAAGCAGTAATGGGCTGTGAAGGTATGAACCGAGGCCCATGTGGCGGCTCGACAGATCTGATCTATGGAGACAGAGTGAAGATGAGCCATAGAAGTGGCCATGGCCCTCACATTGTGAGCTGTGACATGGCCTTCCAGAGAAATATTTTTACTCTGGTAAGCAAAGGAAATACACTGAGCAATCCAATTGGAAAGTGTACGTTTGGAGACTGGAAGTCCCAAATGAGAAGGATCAAAAGCCACGAAAAGTTGGGAAGACTTTCGATGTGGCTGAGTCCTGTTGAGGTAAAAGGCAAGAGCTCTTTTACAATCTAAAGTATGAAGGTTCCTCTCTGCACTGGATGCATGAGGAGCTGGAAAAAAGACAGGTAGATATACCTCCTGATTAAGATGAAAAGGCGAGACCACTTTGGGCATAAAGTGGGGATTCGTCCTTAGGACCACCTTATCATGATGAAACCTGGTATAAGGTGGATGAGCCACTAAGGCTTGTAGTTCACTGATGCGGCGAGCCGAAGTGACTGCAATAAGGAAAAGGACCTTCCAGGAAAGAAATTTCAAGGAGGTAGAAACCAACGGTTCAAAAGGTGGCTTCATAAGCTGACCTAGAACTAGGTTCAAGTCCCATGCTACCGGAGGAGGTCGGATGGGAGGCTTAGTTAGAGTCAGGCCTCTCATGAATCTTGCAACAAGCGGATGAGAGGAGACAGGTTGTCCATTTATAGGTTTTAAGGATGCTGCAATAGCACTCAAATGGACTCTTACTGAATTCGTCTTAAGGCCTGCATTAGAAAGATGCAGGAGATAGTCTAGTAGAGAATTCAAAGGAAGTGCTAGAGGGTCAAGACCCTGTTGAGCACACCAAATGGAAAAACGTTTCCATTTGAAAGCATAGGAACGCCTCGTGGAGGGTTTCCTAGAGGTATGAAGGATATCTTTCACTGGTTGAGAAAGATTGAAGTCATGAAGGCTTAGGCCTTCAGTAACCAAGCTCTGAGGTGTAGGGACTTGGGGTTTGGGTGCCACAAAGTCCCTTCCTCCTGAGAGAGAAGGTCTGGCGCAGCTCCCAGGTCCAGGGAGGGTCCCTGGGAGAGATGCAGAAGTAGAGGGAACCACACTTGGCGTGGCCAGCGTGGAGCTATGAGGATCATCGATCCGTGATCCCTCTGGAGTTTGAACAGAGTCTTGGGAATCAAAGGAATGGGTGGAAAGGCATATAGGAATTCCTGACCCCAATGCAGGAGAAAGGCGTCGTTGGCCTGAGCTCCCTGACACGGAGTCCTGGAACAGAACCGGGGAAGTTTGGCATTCCATGGACTTGCAAAGAGGTCTATGTCCGGGGTTCCCCATTCCTGAAAGATTCTGC
Source organism: Ichthyophis bannanicus (assembly GCA_033557465.1). Taxonomy (NCBI): domain Eukaryota; kingdom Metazoa; phylum Chordata; class Amphibia; order Gymnophiona; family Ichthyophiidae; genus Ichthyophis; species Ichthyophis bannanicus. The sequence continues at coordinate 250,181,761 of CM066042.1, read as the reverse complement.
CTATCTGGTCCATATGTAGGGACCATTCGTGTGGAAGCAGAACTCGACTGAGTCTGTCTGCCCAAGAGTTTTGAACCCCTGGAAGATATACTGCCAGAAAATGAATTTGATGCTCTCTGGCGAAGGCCCATAATCTGAGAGCTTCGTTGCAAAGCGACAGAGAGCCTGTCCCTCCTTGTTTGTTTACGTAGAACATGGCTACCTGATTGTCTGTCTGAACTAGGACGGTCAGGTTGACAAGGAGGGTATGGAAGACTTTGAGGGCAAAGAAGATTGCTCGCAGTTCCAGGAGGTTGATGTGAAGGGTGGTCTCCTGCGGAGACCAAGTACCCTGAGTGGAGAGGGATTGTAGATGGGCTCCCCACCCTGTTTGGGAGGCATCTGTTGTGAGGGTTGCTTGGTGGACATCCACCATTGGAGGGAGCAAAACAGACGCTTTGAGGTATTTGGTCGGAGAGTGCTCCTGATGCTTGAGTCCACTGGGTGGCCAAGGTCCATTGAGCTACTCTCATATGAAGACGAGCGTAGGGCACCACGTGTACCGTGGAGGCCATGTGGCCCAGAAGTCGCAGCATTTCTCTGGCTGTCAAGTGACTGCTGGATTGAGCTTGGGAGGCCAAGTACAGCAGACGTTGGCCCCGGACTTGAGGCAGGTAGGCCCTTGCAGTGGTGGTGTCCAACTGGGCCCCTATGAATTCTAGAGACTGAGTAGGGGTAAGTTGAGACTTGGGAAGGTTTACCACCAGTCCCAGATACTGCAGAAGGTGCCTTGTACGGTCCAGGGAAATCTGGGCCTCTGAGTGAGATGGAGCTCGGATGAGCCAGTCGTCCAGATATGGGAATACAAAAATTCCCAGACCTCTTAGAAATGCGGCAACTACTGCCATGCATTTGGTGAACACTCTTGGAGCAGAGGTTAGACCGAAGGGAAGTACTCTGTACTGGAAATGTTTTCCCTGAAACAGAAATCTTAGATATTTTCTGTGGGATGGGTGGATGAGTACATGTGTGTACGCATCCTTGAGATCTAGAGAACAAAGCCAATCCTGACTCTGAAGGTATGGAAGGAGAATGCCTAGAGAAAGCATTTTGAATTTCTCCTTGTACAGAAATTTGTTCAATTCTCTCAGATCTAGGATAGGTCTGAATCCCCCTGTCTTCTTTGTTATGAGAAAATAAGGGGAGTAGAATCCTGTCCCTTGTTGAAGAAGAGGAACCTCTTCTATTGCCCCTTGGGCAAGGAGAGAAGAGACTTCCTGATCCAACAGGTCCAGGAGAAATGGGGGAGAATTGAAGTGCCTCACCATGGTATATGGAGGAAGGTCGGAAAAATGAAGTTTGTAGCCCTCTCTGATGATAGAGAGGGTCCATTGCTCTGATGTGATTTGCTCCCATCTGGGAGCAAAGTGAGCTAACCTTCCGGGAATGGTGAGGGGCTCTGGTTGTTCTAGAGCCAGAAATGTTAAGTTCTCTAGGGGCAAGTCAAAACCCCTGAGGGGGTTGAGCCTGCTGAGAAGTGGTAGACGCTGCAGGCTTTGACTTTGCCTGTTTAGGTTGCTGACGTTTAGCAGCAAAGCGAGGCTGAGAAGATTGTTGGCCAGTATTTGTGGAAAATCTGGCCTTCTTGTAGTAAGGCCTCTTGAAAGACTTTTTCTTGGCAGGAGTAGAGGTAGACTTAGAAAGTCTATCCAAGGTAGCATTTTCTGCGTCCATTTGAGTGGCTTTAATTTGCCAGTCCTTACCAAATAAGTTCTCACCTGTACAGGGCAGATTCCGTAAGCCATCCAGGACCCAGGATTCTAGGTCAGAGGCCTGGAGCCAAGCAAGTCGTCGGGCTGCAATAGCAAAGCCCGAAGCTCTACCGGCACCCTCAAAGGAATCAAAAGCTGCTCTGTTGGAGAACTTAGAAACATCTAGAAGCTGTTTCACCAGAGAAATGAACTCCTCTTTTCTATCCTCAGGGATAAAGGAGGCAAAATGTCGTATCTTTAGTGCAAGTTCCCTGAGAAACATGCCCATATACAGACTGTAAGAATTAATCCTGGCTATAAGCATAGTAGCCTGGAAAATTTTCTTGCCAAAAGAGTCTAGGGTCATACATTCTCGTCCTGGAGGGGTAGAAGAGTGCCTTTTGGTACTCTTAATCTTTTTCAGTGCAGACTTCACCACAATGGAATGGTGAGGCAACTGAGTCTTTTGAAAACCAGGAGAAGGAGGGACCCGGTACATGGTGTCCAACCTACGAGAATAAGGAGACAACATTAGAGGAGCCTCCCATAAGTCCATCAAGTGTTCTTGAAGGATTTCATGGATAGGCAGGGTGACTGCCTCTTTAGGAACCTTAGGGTATCCTAAAATATCCAATTTCTTTGACCTAGGTTCTTTTTCAGAGGATGTAGTGATAGAAAGTCCTTTAGCTAGTTCAATAATGAAGTCTTGAAAGGACAAATCCTCTGGTGGAGACATTCTCCTCTTTGGGGAAGAGGGGTCTTCATGAAGAACTAGAGACAGCTCATCAGAGTCCTCAGAGGAGTCAAAATCCTCAGAAGAAGCAGAGTATTCTCTATTTGCTTCCAACGCACGATACGCATACCGATCGGTATCGACATCGGGCGTACCGGGTATGGGATCGGTATCGGGTAAAAACCCGGATCCGGCATGTGGAACCGATCTGCGTTTGGAAGTCGATGGTCTCGGTTCCGGTATGGGAGACGATACCGGAACCGGACCCGGTACCGCTGAACGCGGTACCGAGGGCGTCGCAGCATTAATAAAAGCCAGCATGGCCTGCTGCATGGTCTGAACAGTATTGCTCATAGACGCCACTGCTGCCTGGATGTCGGTACCGGTATGGGACGGTACCCCAGAGCAGTCCAACAGGTGATCTGTCGAGGCCGTGCCATCGATGTCAACCTGTAACCCCATAGATGGTGCTTTGGAAGCCAGAGCTTCCCGCCGGGGTTGTTTGGCTGGGGCAGGATCCTCAGACTCAAAAGAGAGAGCCTCTCGATGCTTTGAAGGAGATTTGCTCTTTGAGGACCTGCCCGCAGAGGGTTTGGTTACCTGAGATCCATCCGGAGAGGAAGACCTGGATGACTGTGATGCTGGATTATCTGAAGCAAACAGCACATGGAATTTGTTGGCCCGGTTCTGCAACCCACGTTTAGACATCTGGGAGCAGGATGGGCAGTCCGGAATGGAGTGGTCAGGTCCCAAACACTTATGACACCATTCATGGGTGTCTGTGACAGAAATAACAGCACTACACTTGGTACACTTCTTAAAACCAGGGGCTGGTTTCTCCATGAGGAGAATTTGTGTAGGCCTGAGGCCTAACCGAAGTCACCAAGTTGTGCAGAATAAAGATTTTTTTTTTTTTTTTTTTTTTAAAGAAAGAAAAGAGAGACCGGCGGTACCGCTTTCGGTATGGGGAAGGCAGGTACGCGGTCTAAAGAAACAAACTAAAACAATAATTTCTTCAGCGGTGACAGGAACACGACCTGCTGGCTCTGCGGAAAAAGAGAAACTGAGGAGAGCTGGTCAGGAAGGCGGGAAGGCAGCGCGCATGTGCAGTGGGAGACCCCAAAAGCTTCCTTCCTGGGAAGCTGGGGAGCTTTCCCGCGCAGGCTCCGTCGGTTCCGACGTACCCATATGTGAGGACTTATTCCTGCTCGTTCCTGGAGATAACAAGAAATAAAGAATTTAAAGAAAAACGTTTCTGCGGTGACAGGACAACGTCCTGCCGGCTCCGCGGAAAAACGAAAACTGAGGAGAGGCAGTGGAAAGGCGGGAAGGCAGTGCACAGGCACGGTGGATGCTCCCAAAAGCTTTCTGATTGGATGCTGAGGAGCATTCCCGTGCAGGCTCCGTCGGTACCGACGTACCCCATATGTGAAGACTCATTCCTGCTTGTTCCTGGAGATAGGACAGTGTCTTTGGTCAAGTGGTGCTGATGCTGATCTGCCTGTACAATTTGGCAATTCTCTGTCCTGTTTTGTGTGGGCTGCTTTTAACTATGAACTAGTACAAAAGGACACAAGCAGCCTTAAGACTGGGAGTCACCCACTTGTGTACCCGACTTAGAGGAAAAAGTACTGTTGCACACCTGTAATGAGCATTTTCAGTGGACAGCAGGACTGATCAGGTACATAATCCCTCCCATCTCCCTGAAAGTTACCTTCATTCTTGAGCTTTGAAATTAGCTGAGGGGATTGCTGTACATAAGCAGTTGCACTACAGTGTGAGCTCTGGGAAAGCTGTTCTGCCCCACTGACATACCATATCACCCACTTGTGTGCCTAATTCAATCCTGCTTGTTGACATAAAACATTCTTGGAGGTCTCCCTTCTAAAGTAAGAGGAGCATTTCCTAACTCTGAGTGAGGAAAGCTTGTACAGATACTGGAATGAGAAGAAACCAGTGTGCTCAACAATAAGGTGCCTGTAATTCCTCTTTCATTTTACAGGTGCATACACAAATTCCAACTATAAGGCACACAGAAAGTCAAACCCTATTTGGCAGTGCACAGAGGGCTTTTCTGGTTCGCAGCCCACTCCTCTCAGAACCAGTGTAGAATTAAAAGTAGCACATCAACCTGGCTGGTTATCTTTCAGTTTTCCATTATCTTAGAAACTTAATGCAGTGTGGCAACGCACCTCAGAGAAAAGGCTTTTCCCTCACAAATGAAAAGTGGTAGAAGAGCAGAACACTTTGAAACAAGAACATTGTTTCCAAACAAACTCATCCCAGAAGCAAAGCCTAATACATGCTATCTGCTCTCCCTGGAAGTAATGTGTTTCTCTCATACTTATGACCCAATCCCCTGCACCTACCTAGCTCAAGGAAGAAAAGCTTCGCTCCTACAGAGGAATCATTTACTGGAGCCTAATGTGGCAGCATCAGTAGAAGTGGCAGACATCCGGGAGGCCAGCTCCTCTCTTAGGAAGAGATCATGCCAAGCATAAATGCACCTGCACACCTTGGAGATGTAATTCTACTCCCACACAGCAGGATGTGTGTGGAAGACTCATGTCTGATGTCAAAGAGTTTTAACAAGATTATTCCATCTTTCTGGCTCAGGATAAGCATGCAGTGACATACTCACCAGCATTCAAGTGGCAATCTTTGATCTGGAACTGGAGTTCGTTTTCATTGGGAATGTCCTTCCATGTTGCGAGGAAGACTTGGCGCTCTGCATTAGAGGAAACCCACCCCCCACATAAACTGAGTCAGTGACAACTTCCAGGAATTTTGCAAAGCCGATTCAAGAATGATTTTGCCACATAGGAGCTAAGTGCTGTGACACTGCGATGCACTGTGATGATAACCTCCTAAAACAGTCATGATTTCTGTTAATCAACAATTAAAAACTACACTGTGGCTGGGTACCCCAAATATTAAAAATGAAAATCACACAAGTGACCAGGGTTCCATCTATCATGAACTGATGGACATAAAGAGGGATCAACAGAACTTATCAAAATCACCACACTCAATTGTTCCGGCAGAAACTCTCATCATTCTTCTCTGTGAGCTCAAACACGCTGTACTGTGCAATCTGTGCACTAAGCTTCTCTGCCTCTTAACAAATGTGCAGCATATCCGAATACTTATGAATCTGAGTAATGGAAGTGAAGACCTGATGCTTAGATACAGCAGTACACTGTGCTTTTATAAAGATAAGTGACTTGTTTGTTTAAATTCTGTAACGTTAAGTGGTGGAAGCTTAGTGCTCAGATTGAACATTATTGTGTATTTTTCACAGAGGCAAATGATGACAAAGTGTCTGCAAGAACAACTGAGCTTGGCAGTTTGAAGTTGTGTTGATGCCTTTTCTTTAGCCATCAGTCAGCAATAGGTGGCTACATGAAGGAATTACAAAATTTGTGCCAAACCTAGGTCATTTTTTGGATGATTTCTGTTGATAGCAGTGGCATAAGGCTCATGTCAACTGATAGTACCACCAGGAATAGTCTAAGAAGCAACAAATTCCTATTTAATTACAGTCAAACCTCGGTTTTCATTTGCCCCGGTTTTCAACGTCTTTTCTGACTGAGATTTTGTCCCGGTTTTCATGCATTGCTTCGGTTTTCAACGTCTTTTGACTGAGATTTTGTCCCGGTAGCAGGGAAGAAAAGCTGTCAACGTAAGCAGGAGATGTTGCATGAATGTGGGAGGCAGTTCTTTCTCTTGCAGGGTACGTCTGAAGCTATATCATTAAGATTTTCTGCCATTCTGAAGCATTGAGCAGATAAAGTAAAGGTATTTTAATGGACTGAATTCAATGTGATTCCGAAGAGAGCTGGGCACAGCAGCTTGTCAGGGGTGGCTAAGGCCAGATGTTAACGTACTGTACTGTACAGTACTGTACTTAGCTTGCTTTCAGTGATGTTAAATGTTCATTTATCCATTTCATTAGTCATTTATATTTATTTCTCATTGTTTTCTGTATGTAAAATAGTTATTCTCTATAAAATGTATTTTTTGTGAATATTTTTGGGTGTCTGGAACGGATTAATTGGATTTACATTATTTCTTATGGGAAATATTGCTTCAGTTTTCATACGTTTCGGTTTTAGTCAGACTTTTTCGAACGGATTAATCATGAAAACCGAGGTTTGACTGTATATAGATGCAAAATGTACATATCTACAGTTCAATCTTTAGGGATCACTGTGTTTCTCAGGTTGATTCATGTGTTATGTCATCTTTAATTTTGGTATATTAAAAGCTGAAGACCCCAACCTTACGTAGAGACAATGCAGTATTACAGGTACAGTTCAAATGAATCCCATGGTGGAATATAAAATACACATTCCTCTACCCCCCTTCCTCTGATACCCAGACCAATTCCTCTCATGTGCTTCCTTTTTTTCCACAACATTTCCAAGTACAATACTTTAGTGAAACCTTCCCCAGCAACGTCTTGCTTTCATTGGCCAAAAAGGGGAATACTCAAACTGATTCAACATAATAACCTTACCCATCTTTCCATCCTCTACAAAGAGGACACTGAGAGGAATGAGGCAGCTGAAGTAGAAGACATCAATGTTGTTTTTCACAGCTACCTGTAATTAGAAGCAAACAAAACTTAAAAATGCCTTGATGTTTTCCATCCCATGACTCTTCTCCCAACTTTATCCTGCATTAACTTGCCTAGCTCTGAAGGAGGTGACATTTTACTTACCAGTTAATGTCCTTTCCTCAAGTCCTGCTAGACCCATCCAGACAAATGGGTTGTGTTCCTCTACCAGCAGATTGGTGGAGACAAAGAACCAATGAAAAGCCCAAGTTTCAGTGACATCATTCCTATGTCTATTTGCTTCAATCAGAGATCCTTTTAGTATTCGTCCCAAAGCATATGGGAGAAACATGGCAAGCCTCACACAACCTCAATCATGGGAAACAATAAGCAAACAACAGTAGAGAACTATGTACAGTAAATTATAAACAGAAGGCTGTCAGTAGATTACTGAACCTGCAGAGCCCATTATAAAAATCACAGTGGACACAAGGGTACTGCAGCAAAAAAAAAAAACAGAGCAAATGCAGTTTCACGGGGCGGGCCCTGTACTGGTCTAGCAGGACTCAAGAAAAGGACATTATCTGGTAAGTAAAGTGTTATCTTCTATATCATCCTACTAGACTAGTCCAGATAAATGGGACATACTTATAAGAGTAGTTACTCACCTGTAACAGGTGTTCTCCAGGAGCAGCAGGAATCAGTCCTCACATATGGGTGACATCGACGTCGATGCAGCCCCCATGCGGAGCATTTTCCCAGCTTTCTAAGAAAGCCTTTGGGAATACACCCATGCATGCGCGGTCCCCTTCCCACCCAAAGGTGCCATCTTGCTCAGTCCGATGACATATCTAAAAGACAGCACAAAAACAAAATGAACTATGTACAACAAACTCCCAGGGGAGGAGGGAGGGTTGTGAGGACTGATTCCTGCTGCTCCTGGAGAACACCTGTTACAAGTGAGTAACTACTCTTTCTCCATGACCAAGCAGGAAGTCAGTCCTCACATATGGGTGACTCCCTAGCTCTGGGCTACCAGGAACCCAGGCTGAAAAAGAAACTCCCTTTGTGAAGCCGTAGCATGAAGGAAAGAATTTCACTGAGACCAGAACCCCTCGGTAGCCCAACAAAAGGGCAAGAGGGTAGGAGTTGCCTAAACCTCAAAGAGATTCCGGAGTACTGCCTGACCAAAAGCACTGTCCCTACGGGACTCCCTCTCCAGGCAGTAATGGGCTGCAAAAGTCTGGCTTGAGGACCAAGTTGCAGCCCTACAGATGTCTGCCAACGGTACAGAGTGGAGATGAGCTACTGATGCAGCCATGGCCCGGACATGGTGGGCTGTAACTCGACCCTGCAAGGGAAGGTCTGCCGCCCTGTAAGCCCAGGTGATACAGTCTGCCACCCATATGGACAAGGTACGCTTGGAGACAGGAACCACCAAGTTGTTTGGGTCAAAGGAGACGAAGAGCTGATTAGCCCTTCTATGACCCTTAGTACGCTCTAGGTAGAAAGACAAGGCCCTTCTACAGTCCAGGGTGTGGAGGACTTCTTCAGCCCTGCTTGCATGGGGCCTAGGGAAGAATGTTGGAAGAACCACCTCCTGGTTGAGGTGGAAGGAGGAGACCACCTTCGGGAGGAACTTAGGATGAGTCCTAAGGACCACCCTGTTCTTATAGAAAGGGGTGTATGGCCTATCACAGACCAGGGCTTGAAGTTCACTCACTCACCTAGCCGAGGTCAGTGCCACTAGGAAGAGAGTCTTCCAAGAAAGGAAGCGAAAAGGGCACGTAGCCATCGGCTCAAAGGGTGGGCGAGTAAGCTGTTGCAAAACCACATTCAGCTCCCACTCAGGGGCAGGTGGACGCAGAGGAGGCTTTAGCAAGAGCAAGCCTCTGAGGAACCTGGCCACCAGGGGGTGAACCGACAAAGAGTGCCCCTCCACCATTGAGTGGTGGGCTGCCAGAGCAGAGAGGTGTACCCTAACCGAATTGGACTTAAGACCCTGATTAGACAAGTGCAGCAGGTACTGAAGCACCACTGGCACAGGACAGGAGAAGGGGTCTTCCTGGCGCTGATCACACCACAGGGAAAACCGCCTCCATTTCAGGGCATTGGTCTTTCGGGTAGATTGCTTCCTCGAAGCTAAGACAACCTCCTCGACTTCCTGAGGCAAGCCCCAGGGAGCCAGCACTACCCTTGCAGCCTCCAGGCCATCAAATTGAGAGCTTTGAGATTGGGGTGCAGAAGGGATCCCTGATCTTGAGAAAGAAGATCGGGTTGTAACCCCAGAGGAAGAGGGGTGTCCACCGCCAGCTGTAACAGGAGGGGGAACCAGGGTTGCCTTGGCCATCTGGGGGCCACCATGATGACCGAGGCCTGGTCCCTTAGAATCTTGAACAAGGCTCGAGCCACCAGGGGCGTGGGAGGAAACGCATACAGTAAGCCCTGGGACCATGAGATCAGGAAGGCATCCGCCGCCAATCTTTTGGGATGCGGTTGCCTGGAGCAGAACTGGGGCAGCTGCCGGTTCAGGGGACTGGCAAAGAGGTCGATAGACGGAAGTCCCCATCTCAGAAAAATGGTCTGGACCACTAAAGGGTGCAGTTGCCACTCGTGAGGTTGTAGGACCCTGCTCAATCTGTCTGCTAGAAAGTTTTCCTGGCCAGGAAGATAGACAGCCCTGAGCAGCATATTGTGTTGAAGTGCAAAGGAGCAGAGGGCCTGTGTCTCTCGACACAGGAGCCTTGACCCTGTGCCCCCCTGCTTGTTGACATAAAACATTGCCACTTGGTTGTCTGTCTGCACCAAGACAGCCTGGTGGGCCAGGGTATGGGCGAAGGCCTTGAGGGCTAAACGTATCGCTCTGAGTTCTAGCAGATTGATCTGCTGGGTGGCCTCCCATGGGGACCACAGGCCCTGTGTGCATTTGTCCAGGCAATGTGCACCCCAGCCCTGCAAGGAGGCATTGGTTGTGAGTACCACAGTGGGAACAGGTACCTGAAAAGGAATCCCCTGTAGCAGGTTGGGGGAGTGTAGCCACCACTGCAGGGAGTTCAGGAAGGGTTTGGACACCCTTACTTTGTCTCTGAGGTTTCCTGTGGCCTGCCTCCACTGAGTTCTGAGACACCACTGTGCAGGCTGCATATTCAGGTGAGCATTGGGGGTCACATGCACTGTCGATGCCATATGGCCTAGGAGCCGTAGTCAAAGCCTGGCGGAAACCAGTGGGCTGCTCAGAAACCGGCTGGCCAAGCTCATCAGCCTTTCCGCCCTGTCCTCTGGCAAGTAAGCCTTCGCTTGCAGGGAGTCCAACCTTGCCCCTATGAACTCCAGGTTCTGGGAGGGGAGCAAAGTGGACTTGGCAAAGTTTATGACAAACCCCAGTTGCTGAAGAAGAGAGACAGTACGGAGGGTGGCTTGCCTTGCCTCCTGGAGAATCTGACCTCTGATGAGCCAGTCGTCCAGGTAGGGGAAGATAAAAATACCCTGGTTTCTCAAGTAGGCCGCTACCACAGCTAGGCACTTTGTGAAAACTCATGGGGCGGAGGTTAGGCCAAAGGGCAATACCCTGTACTGAGAATGGCTTCCTGCCACCACGAACCTGAGGTACTTTCTGTAGTCTGGATGAATGAGGATGTGAGTGTACGCATCCTTTAGATCTAAGGAGCATAGCCAATCTCCCTGCTGGAGGTAGGGCAGTAGTGTTCCAAGAGTTAGCATCTTGAACTTCTCTTTTTCCAAGAACTTGTTGAGATTTCTCAGGTCCAGAATGGGCCGGAGATCTCCAGTCCGCTTTGGCACAAGAAAGTACCAGGAGTAGAAGCCCTGTCCCCACAAGTGTGGAGGTACAGGCTCTACCGCCCTGTCTTGAAGCAGACCTAGCAGTTCCTGGAGAAGGAGTTCCTGATGCAGAGGAGGCCTTGGGGGCTCCCCTGGGAAGTAGGTAGGGGGTACCTGATTGAAATGGAGCAGATAGCCCTTTTGGACTATGCTCAGTACCCAAGCATCCCTTGTGATGGGTGGCCACTGGTGGGCAAACAGGACCAAGCGACCCCCGTGCTGAGGTGGACCAGCAGGGGTGGAGAGGCTATGCAGAGGGAGTCAAAAAGCCCCTCCCTGCTGAGTAGGAGCAGGAGCTGGAGGCTTGGGGGCTTTCTGCCTACGGGGCCCATGTCCCTGCCCCTTGGCCTGCTGACCCTGCTGGGGAAGCCTGATAATGAGGGAAAGGTTTGTAGGCAGGTGCCTTCCTTGGGTAAAAGGCCTTTTTCCCTGAGCCCTTCTTCTTATGAGAAGGGGCAGAAGTTTTCCTGGACAATCTTGTCCTCGTCAGAGTCTCAGTCTCGAGCTCAGCGGCCTTTTCAGCCATGGGCTTGCCGAAGAGGTTTTCACCCCGGCATGGGACATCGACCAACTTGTCCTGCACCCATGGCTCGAGGTCCGATGACTGTAGCCATGCCTGGCATCGAGCAGCGATGCCGGCCGCTGCTACACTGGCCAAAGCCTCGAAGCCATCGTAGGCCGCCTGGGAGATGAATTTGGAACATTCCTGGACCCCCGAGGACAAGGATTGGAACATCTGCAAAGGTTCCCCGGAGAGACCAGCTGAGAACCCGGCTTCCTCTTTAACCAGGTCCTGCAAGTACATGCCCATGTAGAGCTGGTAGGCTTGGACACGGCAAGCAAGCATCGAGCCCTGGAAGCACTTTCTGCCGATGGCATCTAGGCTGCGGGCCTCCCTGCCAGGGGGCACCGCAGAGTGCATCTTCTGGCTCTTCAGACGATGCATGGCCGATTCCACAACCATAGAATGGTGCGGCAGCTGCGCCTTCTGAAACCCAGGGCTCTTCCGGACTCGATACATGGAATCGATCCGCTTGCTCAAAACCGGCGCCGAGGCCGGTGCCTCCCACATTTGGAAGAGGAGCCGTTCCAGCATCGGAGGAACTGGCACAGTAAAGGCCTCCCTTGGGGGAGAGTCATACTGGAGGGAATCGAGCTCTTCGGCTCGAGGCTCCTCCTCGGGGTCCGCAGGAACATTCAAGGCCTTGGCCATGTCCTTAACAAACTCCGAGTACCGGGTATCCTCCGGAGGGGACCTACTCCGGGGCTCAGACTGCGGCGAGTCCGAAATGTATCGGGGGACTCCTCGTCCTCCGTCTCCCATGCAGACTCATCCAAAGAAGAGTCGAGGGGCTCCGACAGCGCGGGTTCCGGCAACACCCGCCCCAACGCCGGGGCCATCGGCGTCGATGCCCTCAGTCCCGAACGGGAGGTCGAGGGAGACCATGACCGAGACCGAACTCGGGCCTTCATGGCTTCGAGAATCGGCTCTGTCTCCGGGGTCGACTTAGACTTCGACGTCCCAGTGGTCGGGGCAGATGCACCAGTCAGGCTGGCCATCAGCACCTGCTGCTGATCCATGAAGGCAGACACAATCTGCACGCCAAGGCTGTCAGCCTGAGTCCAAGCTCAGGAGACTCAGCAGCCACCGACTCGGGCCCAGGCGGCGCCGGGTCCGACGTCGGCTCCCTAGGAGAAAAGTCCTCGAGGACAACAGGACTTACGTGCTCGACTGACTCCAGCTCTACACGGGATACCTTAGTTGGCTTCTCCAGCTCCAAGGACCCGGGGCGGCGGTCAGGGGTCCAAGACCTGGCCTTCGAGGATCCAGAAGCCTCCTCCGACGCCGCCCTCACGAGCTTTCTCTTATGCTCCCGACTGGGGGACCCCTTTCAGAGGAACCTCGGGGTCAGACTCCCGAGACGTCAAGGCCTCTGATGAGGTCTGGGCTCGTCCGGAGACCTAGTCCGAGAAAATCCTCTCCTTCTGAAGCTGCCGGCTCCTGAGTGCCTTGGTGGACATTTTGCCACAAGGGACACAGACCTTGGGATCATGGTCAGGTCCGAGGCAACGTAGGCAGCAGTCGTGTGTGTCGGTAAGAGACATAAGTTTCTTACAACAATCACACTTTTTAAAACCACTGGAGGCCATCGGGGAAAAAAGGGCCCCCGAGAGGTCAAAGGACCGGCCCCTCCAGGGAAAAGAAAAAAGAGCGCCAACGCGTGCCACGAAGGGCAAAAAACCCGAAAAATAGAGATTGGGTCAATACCGGCGTACCGAACCTGGGCGGGAAGGGGAACCGGTGTCAAACCGGACAAAAAGAGGCGCGAGAATCGCAGAAAAAATCCAAATTTTCCGGGTGACAAGGACAGAGGTCCGTTGGGCTCCACGGAAAAAGAAAGACTGAGCAAGATGGCACCTTTGGGCGGGAAGGGGACCGCGCATGCGTGGGTGTATTCCCAAAGGCTTTCTTAGAAAGCTGGGGAAATGCTCCGCATGGGGGCTCCATTGACGTCGATGTCACCCATATGTGAGGACTGACTTCCTGCTTGGTCCTGGAGAAATGTAGTTACTCACCTGTAACAGCTATCCTCCGGGGACATCAGGAATCAGTCCTTACATACTGGTAACATCAGTACCGATGGAGCCCGTGTGGAAGCATCTCCTCAGCTTTCAAAGAAAGCCTTTGGGAGATGCACCAGGTATGCGTGGTCCCCTTCCCGCCCAAGGGTGCCATCTTGCCTCAGTTTAATGACATAGATAAGATTGCAAAAAGAAATAAAATATGGTAAAAAAAGCAACTCCAAGGGGAGGAGGGAAACTTGTGAGGACTGATTAGTGCTGTCCCCGGAGAACATCTGTTACAAGTGAGTAACTATGCTTTCTCTGGGAACAAGCAGGAAGTTAGTCCTCACATATGTGACTCATCAGCTACAAGCTACCAAGAACCTCTAAAAAAATATGTCAGGGCGACCTGCAAAGGGTGAGCCGTGAGCTGCAGCAGTTGAGTCCCTACTGAGAAACTCTTGCAAGACCCAAGTGTCCGGCGGGGAACCAACACTCTGGCAGCCTGAACACAGAAAGGTCAGAGGGCAGGAGTTGCCTACACCCCGAAGAGATTACGGAGTATGACCTGGCTGAAGGTGCTGTCCCATCGGTACTCCCTCTTCAGGCAGTAGTGAGCTGTGAAGATATGGACTAAAGCCCAGGTGGCAGCTCAGCAGATTTCCGTCACAGATACGGAATGCAAGTTTGCCATGGAGGTAGCCATCGCCCTGACGCAGTGCGTCGTGAGCCTCTGGTCCAGTGAGATCCCCGCCTGCTCACAGACGAGGGTAATGCAGTTTGCCACCCAAGCGGACAGAGTTCACTTAGTCACTGGGAGCCCGAGATGACTGGGGTCACAGGATATGAAAAGCTGAGGTGCTTTGCAGTGGTCCCGATTTAGTTGCATATAGAAGGGCAGGGCCCTTTTACAATCCAAAGTATGGAGGAGTGTCTCCGCTCTGCCAGTGTGAGGTCTCGAAAAAAAGGTGGGGAGCACCACCTCCTGACTGAGGTGGACTAGGGACACCAGCTTCGGCAGAAACGTGGGGGGGGGGGGGTGTGTGGAGCACCACCCTGTTTTTGTAGAACTTTGTGAAGGGGGTTCTGCCATCAGAGCCTGAAGCTCACTGACTCTGCACGCTGATGTGAGTGCCACAAGGAAGAGGACTTTCCAGGAGCGGTATCTGCGTGAGCACCAGGTTGAGATCGCACTCTGCCACTGGAGGGCAGATGGGGGGTTTGGATAGCATGAGGCCCCGCAAGAACCGAGATAAAGAGGGGCTGAGCTGAGAGCAGTTTGCCCTCAGTGGAATGGTGGCACACCGCAATAGCGCTCATGTGAAGACTCAGGCACTGGAGTACCCACTTATACCAAGCAGGAGAATGGGTTCACCCATCTTTCGGCACACCACACTGAGAATCGACACCACTTGAAGGCGCATGTCCTTCTTGTGGAAGCCTTATTAGAGGCCAGAAGAACCTCTTCCACATCCCGAGGGAGGTTGAAGGGAGCTAGAGCTACCCTTTCAGCAGCCAAGCTGTGAGTGACAGGGACCCCAGGATGGGGTGTAGGAGAGAGCCCTGCTCCTGTGAGAGTAGTCCTAGGGCTCAGCCCTGGGGAATCGGCAATGCCACTGACAGGAAGAGGAGCAGCTGGAACAAGAGGTGTGCAGGCTACTGGGAGGCTATCAGTATCAGTGATACCCTGTCATGCTGGACCTTGGAGAGGCTTGGTGACCAGTGGTGTCAGGGGAAGGCATAAAGGAGGCCTTCCATCTATGGAATGAGGAACGCGTCTGCTGCTATTCGGGAGGGTGCAGCTGGCGGGAGTAGAGGCGGAGCAACTGCATGTTGTCTGGGCTGTCAAACAGGTCCACCAGGGGGGGACATCCCAGACTTAAAACAGCCAGGAGGCCAGGGCATTGTCTTGGCCCGGGAGGTAGACCACTCTAAGGAGCATCCCTCTGTGTGTCGCATAGGAGCAGAAGGCTACTGCTTCCTGGCAGAGACAGTACGACCCCGTGTCCCCTTGTTTGTTCACGCAGAACATTACAACTTGGTTGTTGGTCTGGACCAGCACAGACTAGTGCTGCAGCCGGTGGCAGAAGGCTTGGAGAGTCAGAAATATTGCCCAGAGATCCAGCAGATTGATTTGCATCTGGGATTCTGTCTGGGACCAGCTGCCTTGCATCTAGTGCCTTCGCAATGCGCTCCCCAAACCAGTAAGGAGGTGTCCGTGGTGAGGACCATCTGGGGGGGTGGATGCCTGGAAGAGCATCCCGGCCTGAAGGTGACAAGGAATCTGCCACCATCTGACTAAGTCTGCCAGCTTGCGTGTCATTCTCACTATGTCTCGGAGCCTGCCTGTGGCTTGTGTCCACTGACAGCAGAGGCACCACTGGGCACCTCTCATGTGCAGTTGGGCGTACAGGGTCATGTGAACTGTGGAGGCCATGTGGCCCAGCAGGTAGAGGAGAAGCTGACAGGCAGCAACTAGTGCCGCTGTACCTCTGTGGCTAGCCTCCTGAGGCATTCTGACCTTTCCTGAGGGAGAAAGCATTGGCCTGGCAGGTGTCTAACTGAGCCTCTATAAATTCCAGGCATTGAGACTGAGAAAGGTGGGACATGGGGTAGTTGATGACGAACCCCAGGTGCTGCAGGGCACTGATAATGCGTTGATGGTGCGCTCTGTGGCTTGTTGTGCCTCTGCTGCTTTGCCTCCCCTTATGAGACAGTCATCTAGGTAAGGAAAAATGAAGGACCCTTGGAGACGGAGGTGGATTGTGACCACCACAAGGCACTTGATGAAGACCCTTGGTGATGAGGCCAGCCTGTACTGGTAGTGGCTCTCCTCCCACCATGAACTGTAGGTATTTTCTGTGGCTGGGATGGATCAGGATGTGGTGTGCAGGCATCCTTTCAGTCTCAGGAGCATAGCCAATCTCCCTGCTGGAGGAATGGCGTCAATGTTTCAAGAGAGCATTCTGAACTTTTCCCTTATTAGAAACCTGTTCAGATCTTGATGCCCCCTGTTCTTTTTGGGGATGAGGAAATACCTGGAGTAGAAGCCGGTGCCCTAGAGATGTTTTGGCACTGGCTCCACCGTCCTCGAGGAGACCTGCGAGCTCGGTAAGGAGCGGAGTTTGGTGGAGAAGAGGTCTTATGGGCTCTCCTAGAAAGTATGAGGGTGGCATCTGTTGTAGATGGAGGAGGTAGCCCTCCTTGACCACTTGTAGGACCCAGGTGTCTGTGGTGATGGTGGACCCATCTGTGGGCAAACAGGTCCAGACACCAGCCTATGGATTTTAGGGGACCTCCTGGGGGAGAAGCGGTCATGTCCAGGAAGTCAAAAGCTCCTCCCAGGCTGAACCAGGGTCAGCACCTGGGACTTGGGGGTCTTTTGCTTACTGGGGCCATGCCCCTGCCCCTTGTGCTGCTGGCCGTGCTGTGGCATCAAGAAGGCCTGTGAGGCATTGCAAAGCTGCCCTTTTTCCTTGGGAAGAAGGGCTTCTTTCCCAGGGCCTTCTTACGGGGCTGCACCAAGGTCTTTTTTGAGAATCTGGTCCTCGTTAGGAACCCAGTCTCTATCTCTTCTGCTTTGTCTGCCATGGGTTTCCCTCAGAGGTTCTCTCTGATGTAGGGGACATCAATAAGTTTGTTCTGAACCCATTGTTCAAGGTCAGATGATTGCAGCCATGCCTGGCATCGGGCCCTGATGCCGATGGCAGCCACCCTGGCTGACAAAGCCATCAAGCTGCTCAAGACAGGAACTTTGAGCACTCCTTGACCGCCAAGGCCAGAGACTTGAACCTCTGGAGGGGTTCCCTGTCGAGGCCTGCTGAGAACCCACTGAGCTCTTTCAAAAGCTCTTTGAGGTACATACCAATGTAGAGCTGGTAGGACTGGACCCGGCATGTCAGTATCGAGCCCCTGAAAGGCCTTATGGCCGAGAGCATCGAAGGTCCGGCCTTCCCTGCCGGAGGGCATCAAGGAATGAGTCTTTTTGCTCTTGAGTCTGCGTATGGCGGACTTAACCACCATTGAGTTGTGGGAAAAGTTGGGTTTTCTGGAACCCAGGGCCTCAGTGGACTCTGTACATGGAGTCAAGTCGTCTGCTGACAATGGTCACCAATGCTGGTGTCTCCCACATGCAGAGGTGGTGGTGATCGAGGATCAACGGAAAGGGTACCATGAGGACCCCTTCAGAGGGGGCCTCACACTGGAGGATCTCCAGTTCTTCCATGCAAGGGTCCTCCTCTGCCTTGGTCTCAATGGAGAGTGCCCTAACCATGACCCACTCAAAGTCGAGGAAGGCAATATCCTCTGGAGGGGAACGGCATCAGGACACCAGGGGAGACAGGTCCAAAGGTATATCTCGGTGGTGTCAAGTATCCAGGGACTCCTCGTTCTCCCAATTGGACTGGAAGTCTGAGGTAGATTCTGAGGCGTCGCAGTTGCTGCGGTCAAGATCTGAGCCCAGGGGCCTCAGAAGGATCTGAGGTCTGAGCCGCGTGCACTTGCTGGAGAGGATGGTGACTCGAGGAATGGGACAGGGATCTCGTCTGATATCAAGGAGTCTCTTGAGGCCATTGGCACTCAAGGATTGGCTCAACATCTGGGGAGGCCCTCAATGTCGAGAGTCCCGTTGTCAGGGTGGATGAACTGGACATGAACACCCACTGCTGGGCCACGAGGGCAGAGATACTGCACTCTAAGGCCACCATTCAGTTAGTCTAACCTCTGTGGTTAGTAAATTATTGGAAAGGCTACTAAAGGAGAGAATAGTGAGGTTTCTGGGAGTTCAATGGCTTGCAGAATTCAAGGCAGCATGGATTCACCAGAGGCAGGTCTTGTCAGACAAATGTGATAGATTTCTTTGACTGGGTAAGCAGGGAGAGCCCTAGATGTGGTGTATTTAAATTTCAGTAAGGCCTTTGACACCGTTTCACACAGTCGACTTATAAACAAACCAAGCACCCTAGGGATGGACCCTTAATTTACTGATTGGGTTAGAAAATTGTTGAATGGGAGGCAACAAAGGGTACTGGGTAAATGGAGCTCATTCTAAGGAGGAGAAGGTTACCAGTGGTTTGTCGCGGGACCTGTCCTTGGTCAAATTCTTTTTAAACATCTTTGTTAGTGATAATACTGTGGAAGGATTGTCGGGTAAGGTTTTCTTGTTTGCAGACAATACTAAAATCTGCAATAGAAGAGACACACAGGAAGGAGTCGACAACATGAGGAGTGATCTAGCCAAACTTGAAGAATGGTCTAGAATATGGCAGCTGAAATTTAATGCTAAAAAATGCAAGGTCATACATTTAAGGCTGCAAAAATCCAAAGCAGCTGTACAGTGTAGAGGATGAAATACGTCTGTCCACAAAAGAAGAGCGGAACCTGGGCATAATTGTGTCTGACGATCTTAAAATAGCTAAACAGGTAGAAAAGGTGACTGCGAAAGCCAGAAGTATGCTTGAGTGTATAGGAAGAGGAATGGCCAGCAGAAAAAAAGGAGGTGATAATGTCTCTATATAAGTCTCTGGTGCGACCCCATTTGGAGTATTGTGTGCAATTCTGGAGACTGCACTTTCAGAAGGATATTCTGTAGGCAGGTTGGAGTCTGTGCAGAGGATGGCTACTAAAATGGTTAGTAGTCTTCGTTATGAAGCATATGAGGACAAACTTAAAGATCTTAATATGTATGCTTTAGAGGAAAGGTGGGATAGGGGCGATATGATAGAGATATTTAAATACTTCCATTGCATAAATGCACAGGAGGGTCTCTTTCAATAGAAGGCAAGCTCTGCTACGAGGGGACATAGGATGAAAGTGAAAGGGAATAGACTCAGGAGTTAATATGCTGGAATATTTATTTATTTACGGAAAGAGTGATAGATGCGTGGAATAATCTCCCAGTGGAGGTGGTGGACACGAGGACAGTACCTGAATTAAAAAAATCATGGGACAAACACAGAGGATCTCTAAAAGGTAAAAAGGGCACTATTGTAGTTGATATGGAAGGGCAGACTAGTTAGGCCATGTGATCTTTTTCTGCCGTCATGCTTCTATCCTGGTCTCCATGCCAGATGGCTCCACAGCCTTCAACGCGGACACAGAGGGTTTCGGGTCCAGCGTCTGTTCCGTCGAGGGGGAGTCTCCTTGATGATGATGGCCTCAGATGTCCAGCTTCTTCACAATCCTCTGAAGGCGAGTGTACTTCATCCACGTCAAAGCCAAGTACACAGCCATCTGAATCCAAGTCATAGTCAAAGTCTCGAACAGCTCCCAGCTGTTCCCCATCTCCAAGGGGGGCCCCTTGCCAGGAAAGCTTAGCAAAAGACAATCTAACAGGGCTGCCACTCTCAGCCTGCCTCGCATGAGAATGTGCTCAGAGGCATCCAGAAGTCACAGTCCAAATTTTCATATCAGAAGGACCAGGCCTGCTGCAAAAGAGAAAAGAATTCCAGGGCGGATAATCTGGAGTCTGGAAGCTCTCCTCTCAGAAATGACGCCCCTATATCAGAGGGCACAGCCACCAGAGATCCCCTAGAGCACGGGAAATGGAACCACCGGCCAGATGGATATCCTTATCCATACAGTTATCTGTCACCTCCTGTCCTGAGAGGCAAGGCCAGACTAACTGCATCCCCTGGCTGAGAGAGAGGGTGCAAGTCCTCCAGGGATGACTAAAAAGCTGCCATGGAAGAGGAGCGGCATCCAGAACCTTGAGATAAGGCACCTCATTTATGACAGGGTCAAACAACATTTCCTGGAAGATGATGTAGAAAGTTAAGACAAATATCAAAACAGCTTGCACTAAGGCCGCGATGGCCCAAAAGTGCACGTTATCTGGGCTTTTTTTATTGCAACATGCATTACAAATGTTAGGGAAGGAATGCACGTTGGAGCCGCTTGGGCAAAACATGCTAGGACTACACGACTGCCAGGTGGCACAATAGGTAAAAATAGGTAAAAAGCCCCACACTATGCCAATGGTCGCTAGCAGTCCACCCTGAAATGCGTCCCAGGAAGATGGAATCGGGAACCCCCAACAAGGACAATGACAAGGTCAAGCCTTGGTACTTACCCCCCTGAGAGCTCCAGGCAGAGCATCTGTGCTGGGCTCAGCTCAATTCTTCTTAAACTGTTTTAATGGCTTTGTAGCACTACATTTAAGGTGTTTGGCAGGCAGATCCCTCTGAGAGCCTTCTGTAGTCTTCGGGAGAGCAGGGGGGATAGAGGAGAGGAAGGGGGCATTGAGGCTGTGTGAGGCTACTGCACTCTTCCAGATCCTTTCACATCCTTCCAATTTCTAGCTGCTCAACAGGCTCTTATCCAAGGTGAGAGCATGGAGCTAAGACAATTTTTCCCTCCTCCTATGGCTATCAAAAAGACCGCAGTTTAGTGGAGCCTCCCACATCGTGCTTGTGGGAGAGTCACCCTCAAAGTGGACTGTCATGAATATTTTTATCAATCTTTTCCTCTCAATTCTTCAGATTTTCTTCAGAGAGAAGAAATCCATCCACTATCTGCTGGAGACAAAGAAACAGTGAAGAGACATCTGTTGGTTAAGGTGAATAGAGGCATAGGAGTGATGTCACTGAAACCTGGGTTTTTCATTGGTTCTTGGTCTCCGATCTGCTGGTAGGGGAACACAATCCACTTGTCTCAATTAGTCTAGCAGGACGATATGGAACAGTATTTGGATTTGAGATTTAAATTATGAATTTCTGGGGTTTAAAATCTGCCTGCATTCTTGAAAACCCCATGGGTAGGGCTGGTACAAGGGTACAGTTGTGGTTAACATTATTGGCACCCTTGTATTTTAGGTATGTTATGTTCAATATCTTGAGAAATAATTGGAAATATTCCAACTCTATGTCATCATAATATTTAATAGTATGATCAAAGGTATGCAACAACAACAAAAAAGATGTCTGTGCAACTTAAACACAGTAATTTCTGAGAAAAAAAACACAAAGTATGACATGGACAAGATTAATGGCAACTTTCACTAATATTTGGTTGCACAACCCTTGGCAGTGATGATAGCCTCCAAACGTTTCTTGTAGCCATCTAGAAGTTTCTTACATCTGTCTGCTGGTAGTTTCTCCCACTCTTCAACTCATGAATGTTTCCAGGATTCCTTTTACCAATGGCAGATCTTAGCTCTTTCCAAAGGTTCTCGATTGGATTGATATCAGGACTCCTTGCTGTCCAGTTTAAATCAGTGCATTTGTTCGTTTTGGTACTTTTCGGATGTATATTTTGGGTCATTGTTCTGCTGAAGGACCCATGACTTTTGATCCAGATCTAGCTTTCTGACACTAGGTAACACATTTTGAGCCAAAATACCTTGGTCGTCCTCTGACTTAATGATTCCTTTAATATGTTCCAGGCCTCCAGTTCTGGAGTCAGCAAAACAGCTCCACTTCTATCGAACCTCCACCATGTTTAACTATAGGGAGGGTGTTTTTTTCCTTATAAGCTTTATTTCTTCATCTGTAATTATATTGTTGGTCTGCATTGCTAAAGAGCTCAAATTTGGTTTCATTTGTCTACAGAAAAATTTCCAAGGAGGATTGTAGTTTCTCAAGGTGGGATTGGTTAACGATCAGGCTTGTCTTATGTCTGTCTTTGAGCAGTGGGGTCCTCCTTGGCCCTCCCCCATGAAGCTGTCCTTTGTTTAGTGTGCAACGTATTGTGCGGGTTGAAACCACCACTCTAGATTGCTCCAGGTCAGCATTAAGCTCTTTGGATGTTATGTGGTGTTTTCCCACCAGTTTGCACTAACCTTTGAAGACTTTTTGGATTAATTTTCCTCTTCCCACCACATCCTGGGAGGTTCTTGACAGTTCCATGAGCAGAAAACTTCATAATACGACATATATACGTTTCTACTATGTAAATAGTTAACTATGTAATACATGTTATACATAAGATCGTGGATCCAATTATTATTAACATGTTTTATATAATAGTTAATGATTCTATGTAAACCGCCTTGACTTATTGAAGGGGTGGTATATAAAAAATAAAACAAACAAACATTGCGAACTGTAGATACAGGAATTCCAGGGTCTTTGAAATTGGCCTTGTACCTCTCTGAAGTTTGATAATGACTTTTCTAACCATCCGCAGCCCTCTTGTCTTCACCACTGTGAAAATGGAACAGAGTGAATGTGGCCATTTTGAAACATTAGAGCCATTATTCACTGATTGTTTCAAGTCATGTCAGTACTGACAATTGATCACAGGTGTGTCTAATTTTACTGCAATGAGAATGTGGTTCTTTTGTTTAAACTGATTCAAATTTATAAGGGTGCCAATAGTCATGTCCTATCCCCAGAAAGACTACTAAGGTCCACTACTCTATCATTCAATAATTAAGTAAGACTCGGTCTAAAATCCACTACTCTGACCTGCATCAACTAATATTTCTCCACAATACTTTGAGTTTTTGTTAGATTGTTTGCCATGAAAGGAATCCCTTTCTTATTTATTTGTTTTTATATACCGCTTTGTCTTCGAAATCAGAGCAGTTTACATGGAACTTCTGAACTACTGCACAATGCAGTTTACATGGAACAAGAAACACTTACATACAACAATTGTAGTTAACAACAATAATGTAGCCATTTACATGATCACGTGTTCTTATTATTTTACAAGAGAGTGAATGATAACAGTTTTAAAATTGTGAGAGTCATTGTAATGTAGACTGGAGGTAAATATGAAATTTATTGCTGTTGATCTCATTTATAGTAGTCCATGAATATGAAAGTCTTGAGATGTTTTCTAAATTGGGTGAGGTCTTTCATTTCTCTTAGATTGTTGGGTATGTTATTCCAAAGGACAGGTGCAAGGTGAGTAGAAGGAGAAAGCTCTGTTGGTGGTTGATTGATTTGCTTTTCTTGCATTTTTTGTAGTCTCACTGTGTTTAACTGTTGCGTGCCCGACACTTAATAGGCTTCCAACCAAAACTGGTAAAACTGTCCAGCTAATCTCTTACTAATAAATTTGTCCTGGGATCACAGTCTCATGCTGCTGAATCCTTCCCTGGATTGCTTTTGGGATCGCAATACATCGTGTTTCAAGCCTCCAAATCTTCAGGCTCTTCCTCAAGCGAACAAATTGAACTTCCGGTTTTGTTTTATAGCTCTCATAGATTCTAATACCCGTCAGATGTGCCTGATTGTTCCATAAGTGTCAGGAGATCCCTACCTTTAACATTATTAGACATCTGATAACATTAGACAAACCCTCAACCTTATGTGGCAGGGGGAGAAGGCCGGGGCAGAGCTGGCCCTTTTGGCCGTGGATGCCGAAAAGGCCTTTGTTAGAGTGAGCTGGGCCTTTCTTTTTCGAACGTTGGAGAAGGTGGGCATTTCGGGAACGTTTTTGAAGTGGGTGCGGATTTTATAAGCGGAGCCCTTAGCGTGCTTAAAGATCAATGGGTCAGTCACAAGGCCATTTGAATTGCATAGGGGGACACGGCAGGGGTGCCCCCTCTCCCCGCTGCTTTTCATAATTGCTATGGGAGCTGTTCGAGACTTTGGCTATGACTTGGATTCAGATGGCTGTGTACTTGGCTTTGACGTGGATGAAGTACACTCGCCTTCAGAGGATTGTGAAGAAGCTGGACATCTGAGGCCATCATCATCAAGGAGACTCCCCCTCGACGGAACAGACGCTGGACCCGAAACCCTCTGTGTCCGCGTTGAAGGCTGTGGAGCCATCTGGCATGGAGACCAGGATAGAAGCATGACGGCAGAAAAAGATCACATGGCCTAACTAGTCTGCCCTTCCATATCAACTACAATAGTGCCCTTTTTACCTTTTAGAGATCCTCTGTGTTTGTCCCATATTCACGTATGGGACTCCCAAGCTACAGGCTACCGAAACAGAGCAGGACAGCCCAACAGGGACGACAAAATTGGAGAACAGGAAGAACAGCAAGGTAGTCCCTCTAGGGACCCTACAGATTCAGCATCCTTAGTGTACAACAGCGCTGAGGTCAGTCAATATGTGCAGGTAGCTGGGACAGACAGAAGGGCCGGTGGGCAAGAGTTGGACCTAAGACCTGAAGAGATGCCAGAGTACGGCCTTGACCAAATCCCCATCCAGACAGTAGTGGGCTGTGAACGTATGGACCGAAGACCATGTGGCAGCCTTGTAGATTTCCTCTATGGAGACCCTATGTAGGTTAGTAATGGAAGCGGCCATGGCTCAAATGTTATGGGTTGTGACATGCCCCTCAAGGTTCAGGCCTGCCTGGGAATATGCCAAGTCTGCTAGCCAGCATCAGTTTCAAAGCATGTGCTTTGAAACTGCAGCATCCAGCCTACTGGAGGTCGAAGGAGACAAAAAGCTGGGTGGACCGCCGTTGGGCCTTTGTATGCTTGAGGTAGAAGACCAAGGCATGCTTGCAGTCTAGCAGGTGCAATGCCAGCTCAGCCTGGGTGGCATGCGGTCTTGGGAAGACAGTTGGCAGAACAATCGACTGGTTGAGGTGGAAGTCTGAGACCAGATTCGGCAGAAACTGTGGGTGTGTCCGTAAGACCACCTGATTCTGGTGGAATCTGGTGTAAGGCAGGTGAGTCACCAGGGCCTTAAGCTCACTGACTCGGCAGGCCGACATGACTGCCACCAAGAGCAGGTCCTTCCAGGTCAAGTATTTCAGAGGGCAAGAGTGAAGCGGCTCAAAGGGAGCCCACGTGAGCTGCGTAAGGACCACAATGAGATCCCAGGCCACCGCAGGGGGCTTGATGGGAGGCTTTGAAAGAAGCCCCACATAAAACGAATCACCCAAGTGTGAGAAGAGACAGGCTTGCACCTCGAGCCGCAATGGTAGGTGCCGATCATGCCGAAGTGAACCCAAATGGAGTTGGATTTAACTCTGTCTGAGGTGCAGGAGATATTCCACCAACCGACTCACCGTGCACAGAGAATGGGTCCAGTGCCCTATCCATGCACCAAGATGCGAATCTCCATCACGAACAAGTAAGCCCATCCTGCTGAATCCTTGTGTGACGCCAGAAGAACATCTGACACTGTCAGGTAAACTGAGGGCTGAAAGGACAACCCGCTCAGCATCCAGGCCATGAGAGCCAAGGAGCAGATGGTGGAATGCAGCAGGATTATGTGTACAAAAGAGGCAAGAGAGATGGATGATCACATGTGCCTTTATTGTGTCCCCTACGCGTTTCGGCGTATGCCTTCCTCGGGGGGATATACTTAAACATATAAACATAAAACAACATGTTAAATAATTATACAGTAAAAAACATCAACCTCACAAATGATAAAAAGATAAAAACATACAGGCATGTATTGTTTACAAAATATAAGCCACTAAAAACCAAATATTTTGTAAACAATACATGCCTATGTTTATATGTTTAAGTATATCCCCCCGAGGAAGGCATACGCCGAAACGCGTAGGGGACACAATAAAGGCACATGTGATCATCCATCTCTCTTGCCTCTTTTGTACACCTACTTTATCAGCAAGAGCGTTTGCTCTTCTTGTGCCCGACCGGAATGCAGCAGGCTCCCACCACTCTGGGAGATGAGGTCCAGGACAGAGCCCAATTGGAGAGACTCCCTCTGAGAGAGCTGAAGCAGCAGGGGGAACCACGGCAGTATGGGGCAATGAAGATCATGGTGACCTTGTTGGCCTGAAGCTTTAGTAGAGTTTTCGTTATGAGTAGGATCGGAAGAAAGGCATAAAGCAGACCCACACCCCAGTGGAAGAGAAAGGCATCTGAAGCTAGCCCGTCACTGGACGGTCTCCTAGAGCAGAACCAGTCCATCTGTGCAGTGTGTGACGTGGCAAAGAGATCTATCGTGGGGGTACCCCACTCCTAGAAGATCCGCTCCACCGCTCGTCTGTGGAGGGTCCACGCATGGAGCTCAAGGACTCTGCTCAGCTGATCTTCCAGGATGTTCAAGTTCGCCAGGCAGATAGGTTATCCTTAGCTTCATCCGTGGGCCAGGGTGAACTTTCACAGCCAGACCGCCTTCCAGCAGAAAAGGTACGAGCCAGTGTCTGTTCACATAAATCACCACCACCTGGTTGTTTGTCTGCATAAGGATCACCTGACTTGCCAGGAGCTCTCAGAAGGCTCAGAGGGTATTTGCTATGGCCCACAACTCAAGATGATCTGGTGCAGGCTTCTCCTGCTCGAATCATTGACCTTACATGTGCAGGCTGTCAAAATGAGCACCCCCCACCCGAGCTTGAATGTGCCAGTTGGGAGCATCCTGTAGAAGGGCTCTGTCTGGAATGGGAGGCCGTGGAACAGGTTCAGTGGCTCCAACAACCAGCCAAAGGACTAAGCCCCCAAGGGAGCAGTGACCGCATCCTGTCCTGGAGGCATACCATGACTTGCTTCCATTGTGTGCTGAGGTTCCACTGCACTTTCTGCATGAAAAGGCGGGCCAGGGGGTAACATACACATTGGAGGCCATGTGGCCAAGCATTTTCAGCATCCCCTAGGCTGTCGTGTGGCATCAACGCCGCATGTTGTTGACCACTTCAGTCAGTTGCTGCATGCAGTCCATTGGCAGAAACACCCAGGCTCGAGTGGTATCAAGGCAGGCCCTGATGAACTCCAGCCACTGTGTGGGCTGGAGATGAAATTTAGGGTAGTTGATGAGTCCTAGCCATTCAAGGACCTATATGGTGAGATGGGCAAACTGTCAGACAGCATCCAGGGTGGAACCCTTGATAAGCCAGTCATTCAGATATGCGAAGATGAAAACTCCCATGGTGTGAAGGCAGGTGGCCACTACCACGAGGCATTTGAAGACCCGAAGTGCTGAAGCACAAACCTGAAGTATTTTCTGTGACATGGGTGGATCAGGATGTGCGTGTAAGCATCCTTGAGATCCAAGGAACACAGCCAGTCTCCCTTTAGAAGGTAAGGAAGCAGCATTCCCAATGAGACCATCTTGAAACACTCATGCATCAGAAATTGGTTGAGGCTCTGGAGGTCCAGAATGGGCTGAAACCCTCCTGTCCTTTTAGGGACCAGGAAGTACCTGGTGTAGAACCCTCTTCCGACCTCAGCCGGTGGAATTAGCTCAATGGTGAGGTCGGTCAGCAGAGCAGAGATCTCTTCTTGCAACAGACCTCATGGGTGAAGGGAGGCAGCAACTGGGTGAAATGCAGCCGGTAGCCCTGCTGGATGAGCTTCAGCACCCAGACTGAGGTGATAAGGGGCCGCCTGTGGGCAAAATGGATGGGCCACCCCCCTACATGAGGGGGAACTCTGATGAGCAAGGGATGGTTGGATATACTCCTGAGGAACCAGTCAAAAGCCTGCCCCCGGCTTGGGCTGTGGGGCCAGCTGGGCCTTATGAGGCTTCTCCCTCCACTGCTGGTGGGGGACCTGCACCTTCAGCTGGGCACTCTGGGGGCCCAGGTAGTACCAGTTTGGGTATGGATAGAAAGTCTTATTCTGATACTTCTTGCACATGGAATCCATGGTCTTCCTCAAGAGCCTGGAGGGCATCATGTGCTCTCTCTCAAGTTCACCCGCTTTCTCCTCGACCGGTTTCCCGAAAAGATTCTCCCTATTACAGGGAATGTTGGCCAGCTTATCCTGGACCCACTGCTCCAGGTTGGAGAACTGGAACCAGGCCAATCACAGAGCACTGATGCCCACCATCACCAGTCTGCAGGCAGACTCAAAGGCATCGAACGTGGCTGGCACTGCATACAGAGCAATCCTTGCCGTGGCCTATCAGGGCCCGGAAGGAGTAGAGGGGTCAAGTGGAACATAGGGGGCAAACTCCACCAGGTCCAACATGATGTCCTTTAGGAACATACTCACATATAGCTGGTAGGAAAGCTTGGAGCCCTGGCAGCATCTCCTCCAAAAGGCACCCAAGGGTTCTAGCCTCCTACCCCACAGGGCACCGAGGAATCTGTCTAGGTGCTCTTCGCATGCTTCAAGGCCAACTCAACCATTATGGAGAGTGATAGCTGAGGTTTCTTTAAGTTCTGCACCATCTGGTTCCTGCACATCAAGTCCAGCTGCTGCTGAAAGCAGGAACTGTGAGGGGGTTCTCCACAACCGCAGCAGCAATCTCTGCAAGACATGGTGCACCAGCACTATCATAGTTTCCTTGGGTGCTGAAGGGAAGTGGAGGAGTTCGAGTTCCTCCACTCTCGGCTTGTCTTACAGCTCAAGGGAGAAGGGTATGGCCTGGGTCATATCCTAAACGAAGTCCTGAAAAGACATTCTCTGGGGGTGATTTACAACACTCACATGGAGGCAACAGATCACAGGGGAGGTCCGGTGATGACCTGTCCGAAAGCACACAACCCTCTTCAGTTTCTCAGCCCTCAGAATCTGATTCAGAGAGGAAATCAAAGTAGCATCAGGTTTGTTCCCGCTGCTTGCTCCGATCATGCAGCAAGGGTGGAAACTGGTAGGACCTGTGGTGTCCCAAGTGAGAGTGGAGGCATCCAGGGACATTGGATCCTGCTACGCTCAATAGGGAGATCACTGTTGGAACCGACATTGATTCCGATCTCCCGCTCGATGCAACTGCCTCCGCTGGCAGTATATGGGTCTCCAGGATGAGCTGGACAGAGTGCAGTGCTTCCACGAAAGCCACTGAAGAGCGAGTCTATTGATGCACATCTGGAGGGTACCGACGTCGGTACCAGTACCGGTACCGGGATCGATACCGATACTGGAAGATCGGTCTGCAGCGTCTCTAACGGGCCCGAAGGAACCGAGGGCGCCAGACTGCGATCTTTGGTGAGGAATGTTTCATCCAACACCATTGCCGATGCCAGGGTATGGGTACCGCTCGAAGCGGATGCCACCACCGAGCATGGCTCAGGTATGTTCGGAGGGGTGAACCTCAGGAACAACCTGAAACCCCATTAAGGATTTGGAGGCCGAAGACTCCCACCGGGGTTTTAAAGCCAGTGTGTTCTCGAGGGTAAGGCCAGAGGCATCTCTATGCTGTGCATGAGATCTACCACTCGAGGACTGGCTAGTCTTAACAGACTGTTTTTGGGTTACCTGATCCTGCAAAGAAGAAAGGGTGGTCGGTGCCCTGAAGTTGAATGGGGACCGCGTATCGAGGTGAACTCGATGCTGAAGACTTCTTCCGACTATACTGTTGCAGGAGGGACACTCCAGCGGATAGTAGTCAGGACCCAAGCAGGGTAGACACCAATTATGAGTGTCTAAAATCAATTTTGTACCGCCATAGTTTGAACATTTCTTAGGGCTAGTGGCTGGCGCTTCCATGAAGGAAAGTGAGTAGGCCTAGCAGGCCGAAAAAACCGTCAGGCACTAACAAGGAAAAATGTATTCCTTAAAAAGGAAAATTTACAAGAAAAAAGAAAAGAAACACTGGCGGTACCGGTGGCATCGGGGAAGGCAGACGCAACCACAAGAAAACCAAAAAATAAAAGAAGAATTTTCTGCGGTGACAGGAGGACGTCCTGCCGGCTCCGCAGAAAAATGAAAACTGAGGAGAGGCAGTTGGGAAAGGCGGGAAGGCAGCACGCAGGCGTGTTGGGATGCTCCCAAAAGCGTTCTGATTGGACGCTGGGGAGCGTTCCCGCGCAGACTCCGTCGGTACCGACGTACCCATATGTGAAGACTCATTCCTGCTTGTTCCTGGAGATAATATTTTTTCACTCAACGTGTAATCAAACTCTGGAATTTGTTACCAGAGGATGTATAAACGCTGTTAGTGTAGCTGGGTTTAAAAAAGGTTTGGATAAGTTCCTGGAGGA
The DNA here is from genome assembly GCA_033557465.1 of Ichthyophis bannanicus. NCBI lineage: Eukaryota > Metazoa > Chordata > Amphibia > Gymnophiona > Ichthyophiidae > Ichthyophis > Ichthyophis bannanicus. The sequence goes on along the minus strand of CM066042.1, from coordinate 250,151,582 downwards.
AAGGTCCATAAACCATTATTAAAAAGGGACCCAGGATATCAATGCTTGACCCAATACAAGCATTGTGGAACCTGTATCTTTTGGAGAAACTGCTAGGTACGTATGACCTAGATAGGCAACTATTGGAAACAGGATACTGGGCTTGATGGACCTTGGTCTGACCCAGTATGGCATATCTTATGTTCTTATGGATCGGGGCAGGAAGGGTGCTCCAAAGAGTTGGTGTGTATAATGAGAAGGCTCTGTTCTTATCAGTTTGGTAACTCTTTCTTACTGCTGAAGGGGTGGCGAGTGTGTTTATCATGTTTGTCTTTCTCATTCTGTTTGGTGTCCATTGTATGATTTCCGTGAGGGAGACTGCAGAGAGGGTATGTAGTATTTTAAATGTCATCAATAGAGCTTTGTAATTTAGGCAGCTTGCTATTGGGAGCCAATGAAATTGCCTTAGGATGGGGGTGACATGGTCAAATCTGGAAGCTCCATACAAGGTTCTGGCTGCGGTGTTTAAGGCCATTTGCAGTGGATGAAATGTATAGCCTGGCAGACCATGGAGGATGATATTTGCATAGTCAAAGTGTGAAAGGATAAGTGCCTGGAATGCGGTGCAGAAGTCAGCAGCCTTCAGTAGTGGATGTAGATGATATATGGTCCTTATCTTGTGGTATACTGCCTTGGTAAAGCATAGTTACTCACCTGTAACAGGTGATCTCCAGGTATCGTTGGTACTGATGGAGCCTGTGCGGGAACGCTCCCCAGCGTCCAATAGGAAAGCTTTTGGGAGCATCCCATAGCACCTGCGTGCTGCCTTCCCGCCTTTCCAACTCTCCCTCTTCAGTTGAGTTTATAGTCGAGACTCGAGACCAAAGGAGAGAGTAGACAAAGAGAGAGAGAGAGATAGAGACAACTCCTAGAGAGGTGGGTGGGTTATGAAGACTTATTCCTGCTGTTCCCGGAGATTACCTGTTACAGGTGAGTAACTACGCTATCTCCAGGAACAAGCAGGAATGTTGTCTTCACATATGGGGATTCCCCAGCTGAGAGATGCCAGCTAGCTGCGAACCCCAGGTGAGATGGGTCATGCTTCCTCCCATGGATCTCTGGCATCGAAACCCGGGACAGCGGGTAGGAGTTGTACTATGTCTTAAAGAGATGCTGGAGCACAGCCTGGCCAAACGAGGCATCCCGACGGGAGTCCTTGTCTAAGCAATAGTGGGCTGTAAAGGTGTGTAACGAAGCCTAAGAGGCTGCTCTACAGATATCATCAATGGACACAGAACGAAGATTAGTCATTGAGGCTGCCATTGCTCTCACACTGTGAGCTGTGACATGACCTTCGAAAGAAAGTCCCTTACTCTCATACACAAAGGATATGCAATTTGCATTCCACCTAGAGAGAGTTCTTTTGGAAACTGGAAGTCCCAAATGACTAGAATCAAAAGCAACAAAAAGCTGAGAAGATTTTCTATGTTGCTTAGTTCTTTGAAGGTATAAAGCTAAGGCTCTTTTACAATCTAAGGTATGAAGATTCCTTTCTGCATTAGAGGCATGAGGTCTAGGGAAGAATACAGGAAGGTAAACCGCTTGGTTTAAATGAAAAGGCAAAACCACTTTTGGCATGAAGTGAGGATGAGTCCTAAGAACTACCTTATGGTGAAATCTTGTATAAGGAGGATCTGCCACTAAATCTTGTAACTCACTGATGCATCTTGCAGAAGTGAGGGCAACAAGGAAGATGACCTTCCAAGAAAGAAACTTTAGAGCTGTAGTGGCTAAAGGCTCAAAGGGCGGTTTCATGAGCTGCCTGAGAACAAGATTCAGATCCCATGCCACCGGCAGTGGCTTAATGGGAGGTTTTGTTAAAAGTAGACCTCTCATAAATCTCGCTACGAGTGGATGAGAGGAAATAGGTTGTCCATCCTGAGGTCCACGAAAAGCAGCAATGGCACTAAGATGGACCCTTACTGAATTGGTCTTAAGACCAGAATCTGAGAGATGGAGTAGGTACTCCAGAAGCGATTTGACAGGCACTGTATGGGGGTTAAGTTCCCTTTGAGAACACTATACAGAGAATCTTTTCCACTTAAAGGCGTAGGATCGCCTTGTGGAAGGCTTCCTGGAAGCCACAAGGATATCCTTTACCTGTTGAGATAGGTTGATATCTGAGAATCCTAGGCTTTCAGTAACTAGGCCCTGAGATGCAGACTGGAGATTCGGGTGCAATAGCGTCCTGTTCTCCTGGGAAAGAAGATCTGGAGCACACCCCAACTACAGAGGTGTGGCTTGAGAGAGAAGCAGAAGCAGAGGATACCACGTCTGCCTTGGTCAGCGTGAAGCTATGAGTATCATATGACCTCTATCTCTCTGAAGCTTGAATAAAGTTTTGGGAATGAGGGGGAATGGGTGAGGAATACAGGAAGTTCCGACCCCAATGGAGGAGGAAAGCATCCCTTCCCAGACAGTTTTGAGCCGGAATTCTGGAACAGAATCAGGGAAGTTTGGCATTCTGTGGAATTGCAAAGAGGTCTATATCTGGCGTTCCCCAGATTCGAAACACTCGAGCAAGCTGGTCTGAGTGCAGAGACCATTTGTGTGGCAGCAGTATTCGACTGAGTTTGTCTGCCCGGGAGATATACCACTAGGAGGTGGATTTGAAGCTCTCTGGCGAGGGCCCACAGTCACAAAGCTTTGCTGCATTACGACAGAGAGCCCGTTCCGCCCTGCTTGTTCACATAGAACATGGCTACTTGATTGTCGGTCTGGACCAGAACTGTCTTGTAGTTGAGATGGGCCTGAAAAACTCAGACAGCATGGAAGATGGCTCTGAGCTCTAGGTGGTTTATGTGAAGACAAGCCTCCTGTGAGGTCCAGAGACCTTGCGTTGATAGATCGTGCAAGTGAGTCCCCCAACCCAACTTGGACGCATCTGTTTGGGTGGTTTGGCACAGAGGCTGCTGGAAAGGAGAACTCACGAGAAGGTTTTCCAGTGACTGCCACCATTGTAGGAACAAAATGAGACGTGTGGAGTTTCTGATTTTGTCTGTTAACCGACCCGAGGCTTGTGTCCACTGAGCTGCTCGCATACGAAGGCGAGCATAGGGAACCACATGGACCGTGGATGCCATATGCCCCAGAAGCTGAAGCATCTCCCGAGCAGTCAGGAAGACCTTCGTAGCTGCTTGGGAAGCCAGCTGTACTATAGGAAGACACCGTGGCTGTGGTAGGAAAGCCTTTGACTGCCTCGTGTCTAGACGAGCCCCTATGAATTCTAGAGACTGAGAAGGGGTGAATGAGATTTTGGGAGGTTTATGACCAGTCCCAAGTATCGAAGGATTGGCATGGTGCGAGAAAGAGCGAAGCTGACTTATGGAGCTGTTGATGCTCGAATGAGCCAGTCGTCTAAGTAAGGGAAGATGAATATTCCTAGAGTTCTCAGGAATGCTGCTATTACTGCCATACATTTCGTGAAAACTCTTGGGGCAGAAGCCAGACCGAAGGAAAGAACCCTGTATTGGAAGCGTCTTCCCCGGAAAAGGAATCGAAGGAATTTCCTGTGATCTGCATGGATGAGAATATGCGTATATGCATCCTTTAGATCTACAGAACATAGCCAGTCCTGACTCTGAAGGTATGGCAGGAGTGTTCCGAGGGAAATCATTTTGAATTTTTCCTGTAACACATACTTGTTTAATTCTCTGAGGTCTAGTAAGGCCTGTGTCCTCCTGTTTTCTTTGGTATGAGAAAGTAGGGGGGAGTAGAATCTTGTACCCTGTTGGGGGTATGGGTACCTCTTCTATTGCTCCTTGAGCAAGAGATGCGACTTCCTGACCCAAAGGATTGGTGGCAGGGACCTGAGAATTGAACTGTCTTATCATTGCAGGAGGGGGCATACTGTGAAAATGAAGTCTGTACTCCTCTCGTACAATGGACAGAGTCCAGTTTTCTGATATTGTTTGTTGCCATCTTCTGGCAAAATGGCATAACCTCTCAAACCACTCTCAAACCACTACAGCTGGCACAAAACACTGCAGCTCGAATCATATCCGGAGCCGCAAGGCAGGAGCACATCACACCTACACTAAAGGACTTACACTGGCTCCCAATCATTGCTCGCATCAGATACAAGACTATCATAAACCTATTTAAGATAAAAGAACACACATCAGCCAACAGCCTCCACCTGCTCATACAACCGGAAACCAGCGCACGTCCCAGAAGAAGTCAAACACGCAACCGAGTCAGCACCCCAAATGAGTACAAGCACACACGCAAGGACACAACAGACAGAGCTCTCTCCATGGCTGCTCCAACAATATGGAACAATCTACCGGACGATCTAAGGGCAACTCCAGACCTCAAAGACTTCAGAAAACAACTGAAAACCATGCTGTTCATAGAGCACTATGGTCACATCACATAACCTAAGAGAATGGATAACAACACTCCAATCCTCCCAAACAACTGAATATATATAAAATATGATTCTAGCACCACTGTAAATAGCCCACCCTGTATATAGCTCAAACAAATCAAGCACCCAACACATCCCTCACACAACTAAGTTTTATCCTCACTGCATGTACAACACACACACTTTACCTGATTGCTTGCTGTGATACCACCTTGATTATTAAGATAAGGCGGTTTAGAAATACTGTTAAATAAATAAATAAATAAAATAACCTGCCCAGGATGTAAGGGGTTCTGGACCTTTCAGGGGCAGAAAAACTAAGTTCTCTAGGAAGGAGTCAAAGCCCCTGAGGAGGCTGAGTCTGTTGAGCCGGTTGAGCTCTTGGAACTTGTGGCTTCCTCTGCTGTCTGTTGTGTTGTTGTCTCCTTTGGGGAACATGAACTAGACAGTGTCCCTGATGGGTGTAAGATGGGTAAAATTTATTTTTCTTTGTTGAAAAAAGGTTTCTTGACTGACTTTTTCTTTGCTGGGGTGGCTGTAGACTTTGATAGTCTGTTCAAGGTAGTATTTTCAGATTCAATCTGATTAGCCTTGCCAAAGAGATTTTCTCCTGTGCAAGGAATATTTCCCAGTTTATCTTGCACCCATTGTTCTAAGTCTGATGCCAGGCAATACGACGTGTACCAATGGAAATAGCAGATGTTCTGCTAATGCATTCAAAGCAATCAAAAGTTGCATGGTTTTACAAATTTTGAGACATCCTGGGCATGTTTGACCAGAGTAAGGAATTCCCCCCTTTTTTTCCACAGGGAGAAGAGGGCTCATGAGCTCCAAGTCACCTGTAACTTCCTTGAGGAACATTCCCATATAGAGAATGTAGGAGCTTATCCTAGCTGCCAACATGGAGGATTGGAAACATCGACGCCCAAAGGCATTGAGAGTCCTCGATTCACAGCCCGGAGGATTGGAAGAATGTGTTTTAGCACTCTTAATCCTATGCATTTCCGATTCCTCTACCATTGAATGGTGTGGTAACAGTCTTTTGAAAGCCAGGACAGCTTAGAACTCGGTACATGGTATTGAGCCGTCGAGAGTGTGGAGACACCATCAAAGGAGTTTCTTAGCATAAGATCATGCAAGATTCTGTGAATAGGCAGAGTAGCTGCCTCTTTAGGAACCTTAGGGTACTGAAGAATTTCTAGTTCTTCTGCTCTAGGTTCCTTCTCTGGAGTCATCGTGATTGCAAGGCCTCGAGCTAAATCACGTATAAAATCCTGGAAGGACATGTCTTCTGGGGGAGTCATTCTCCGTTGAGGAGAAGGAGATGAATCCTCCAGAAGGATAGCTCTAGTACCAGCAGAGTCATCAGTCATCTGAATCGGATGATTCGAAGTATCTCTGCGCCAGGTGTTCTTGCAACTCACGGTACCGGTATCGCTCGAAGTTGGTATCGGGGTGTCTCGGTACCGATCCGTTGATAGAAACATAGAAATATGACGACAGAAAAAGACCACATGGCCTATCTAGTCTGTCCTTCCATATCAACAACTACAACAGTTTCCTTTTTACCTTTAGAGATCCTCTGTGTTTGTCCCATGCTTTTTTGAATTCAGTTACTGTACTCATCTCTACCACCTCCCCACTGGGAGACTATTCCATGGATCCACCACTCTTTCCATAAAGAAATATTTCCGCATATCACTCCTGAATCTATCTCCCTTCACCTTCATCCCATGTCCCCTCATAGCAGAACTTGCTTTCAACTGAAAGAGGCTCTCCTCCTGAACATTTATGCCACAGAGGTATTTAAACATCTCAATCATATCACTCTATCACGCCTTTCCTCTAAGGTGTACATATTAAGATCCTTCAGTCTGTCCTCATATGCTTTATAATGAAGAACACTAATCATTTTAGTAGCCACCCTCTGCACCGACTCCATCCTGTTCACATCCTTTTGAAGGTGCGGTCTCCAGAATTGCACACAATACTCCAAATGAGGTCGCACCAAAGACTTATACAGAGGCACTATCACCTCCTTTTTTCTGCTAGCCATTCCTCTCCGTATGCACCCAAGCATCCTTCTAGCTTTTGCCGTCGCCTTTTCTACCTGTTTAGCTACTTTAAGATCATCAGACACAACCACGCCTAGGTCCCGCTCTTCTTTGATGGACAAAAGTACTTCACTCCCTATACTATATTGCTCCCTTGGATTGCTGCAGTCCAAATACATTTTCTAACATTAAATCCCAGCTGCCAAATTCTAGACCATTCTTCAAGCTTAGCTTGATCCCTCCTCATGTTATCTACACCTTCCTGGGTGTCTACTCTATTGCAGATTTTGGTATGATCCGCAAAGAGGCAAACCTTACCTGACAGATCTTCCGCTATATCACTAACAAAGATGCTAAAAAGAATTGGACCAAGGACAGATCCCTGGGGCACACCACTGGTAACATCCTTCTCCTCAGATTGAGCTCCATTTACCTGTACTCTTTGTCGCCTCCTACCCAACCAATTTCTAACCCAAGCAGTAACTTTCGGGTCCATCCCTAGGGTGCTCAGTTTGTTTATAAGTCGCCTGTGAGGAACAGTGTCAAAGGTTTTACTGAAATCTAAATACACCACATCTAGGGCTCTCCCTCAGTCCAACTCCCTGGTCACCCAGTCAAAGAAATCAATCAGATTTGTCTGACAAGATCTGCCTCTGGTGAATCCATGCTGCTCAGATCCTGTAATCCGCTGGACTCCAGAAACCTCACTATTTTCTCTTTCAGCAGCGCTTCCAATAATTTACTCACCACCGAAGTTAAACTAACCGGCCTGTAGTTTTCAACCACATCCTTACTTCCGCTTTTGTGTAAAGGCACCACATGAGTCTCTCTCCAGTCCTTTGGCACCACTCCCGACTCCAACGAGGCATTGAAAAGGACAGTCAGTGGAGCTGCTAGAACGTCCCCAAGTTCCCTCAGTATTCTAGGGCGTCTCCCATCCAGTCCCATCGCTTTGTCTACTTTAGGTTGAGCTAGTTTCTCACGAACACAGTCTTCTGAAAATTGTTCAAGATGTCCCTCGCTTCTGTTCCTGTTTGTGGGTGTTTTATGAGGTCTTGCTCCTGGTTCTTCATCTGTGAACACAGAACAGAAATATTTGTTAAGCAATTCCGCTTTATCCTTTTCAGCTTCTACATATTTCTCCCCTGCACCCTTGAGTCTGACAATACCACTTTTGCCCTTCCTCTTCTCATATCTGAAACATGTCTTATCCCTCCCATTTTATTGCATTGGCTATTTCCTCCTCCTTTTGAATCTTTGCCTTCCTGACTACTTTGCTAGCTTCTCTAAGTTTTTCCAAATATAGATGCCTGTCTTCCTCTCTCTGTGATCTCTTGTATTTCATGAAGGCCTCCCTCTTTTTCTTCACTTTTTCAGCTACTTCTTTTGAAAGCCATAGTGGCCTCCTTTTCCTTTTACCTTTATTTACCATTTTAACAAAAAGGTTGGTTGCCCTTAAAATATCCCCTTTCAGTTTTGCCCACTGTTTTTCTACATCCCCCAGCTGTTCCCATCCCACTAACGACTCCCTGAGGTATTGGCCCATCTTGGCAAAGTCAGTCTTCCTAAAGTCTAAGATACCCGAGATAGACTCAAGGCTCGGCATGGGGGGAAGCATAACTGCCGAGGCACTCGGTACTCGTACCGGTGTCGGTACTGATACCTGTGGAACCGTCTGTAGCGGTCTTAGTGGTACCAAAGCAGCTAAGAGGGCCGCTAGAGTGCGTTTGATAGCAAGGATTCTGTGATCCATCGCTCCTGCTGATGCCTGGGTGTCGGTACCAGTGGAAGCAGCTACATGGCACCAGTAGTTCTGCAGAGGTGGAAGCCTCTGGAACATTCTGGAGCCCCGTTAATGCTTTGGAGACTGAGGCCTTCCGGCCGGGGCTTTTTTGCCAGTGAATTTTCCTTGAGGTCAACGCCAGTGGCATCTCGATACTTGGAAGGAGATCTACCCTTTGAGGACTGGCCAGATGTAAGTTTAGTTACCTGAGATCCATGGGAGGAAGATGAAGCCCTGGAAGACATCGATGCAACTGACAACGTATCTGCGGCAAAAAGGGTACCGAGTTTTGCAGCTCTATTCTGCAGGCTCCTCTTGGTCATCTTTATGCAGGAGAGACACTCCGTGGAGAATGGTCAGGACCTAAACATTTAAGACACCATTCATGGGTGTCGGTGACGGAAATGGTACCGCCACATTTAGAACATTTCTTAAAACCACTAGCTGGTTTTTCCATGTTTGAAGAAAAATGGGCCTAGTGCCCAAAATGGCGCCTAACCCCGAGAGGAGAAAGGCCCCTGAAGAAAATCTTTTAGAAAACTAGTTTTGTTTTTTTTTTGAAAAAGAAAAGATAACCGGCAGTACCAGTAGGCGTCGAAGGAAGGCAGACGCGACCACAAAAAAACAAAAGAACAAGGATAAATTTTTCTGCGGTGACAGGGTCCTATCGGCTCCGCGGAAAACGAAAAACTGAAGAGGGAGATTTGGAAAGGCAGCACACAGGCGCTGTGGGATGCTCCCAAAAGCTTTCCTATTGGACACTGGGGAGCGTTCCTGCGCAGGCTCCGTCGGTACCAACGATACCCATATGTGAAGACAACATTCCTGCTTGTTCCTAGAGATCATTCTTTATGTGTGTTTCCATATTCTGTCATTGATCCAGGGTGACTCCTAGATAATGTACTTCTTGCTTCGTCATCAGCTCTGCATCTTTTACCCATAGAGAAGATGGAGGAATGAAGGTTGGGTCCTTTGTGATAAACAGCACTTTAGTCTTCTTGTAGTTCACTCTCAGGTTGTGTGTACAGAGTCAGTCTGAGACTGCATTAAAGCATTCTGTAATCTTGGTGTAATAGACTGTCGGTGGAGAATGGGGTGTATAGTAGTACATCGTCGGCATAGATGTGGTATAGTATGTTATGTGATTGGACTATCGAGCAGATTAGCTGAATGTAGATGCTGAAGAGCAAGGAAGATAGAGATGAACCTTGTTGAACGCCTTGAGTCTGCTGGTATGTGGATGGATGTCTGAGCACCTACGCGCACCATTTGTTGGCGATCTGTTAAGTAGGATCTCTACCAATCTAGGACTAAGCTCTGTATACCTTTCTGATGTAGGCGAGCAAGTAGATTGCGACTGTGTCAAAAGTCGATGTGATATCCGGAAATATTAAGATGAATCCCTGCTTCACTTTGTTCATTCCCATAATGAGTCTGTCCAGGAGAGTGGCACAAGAGTTGACACCGTGTTGTTAACAGAACCCATGCAGCTGTTAGTTGAGGGGAGCATAGGAGTCAATGTGATCTTGGATTTTTTGCTGGACTATCTTCTTGGTTATCTTAGCCAGGAGTGGGAAGCTAGATATGGGCCTATAGGAGTTTACGTCAAGTGGGCCCAGTTTGTCATTTTTTAGTGGTCTGACAGTGGCGGTATTCAATGGTGATGGTGCCAGACCCATGATAAAGGAAAGGTGTATGATTCTGGTAATGAAAGGTGCAATTTGCTGGGGCTGAAGCTTCATCATTTTTTCAGTATATAAATATTTGATAGTTTTCTCAGCTTTCCCCTTTGGGGCTTTGGACATTGAGTGGGACCTGTTCAGAGCAGGCAGGAACACCAAAAAACATTAAATTCTCCAGAGTTACAATGCAGTCGCTGTGGAGCTCCACAACGTCCAGCTACTCACATCCCCACCAGAACTGGCAGCCTCTGGTCTCTTATTTTTCTCATCTGCATGTCTAGACTAAGCTCCACAGAGCATGTTTCTTATGTGTATTTGTACAATACATATTGTATACCAGAGGTCTCAAACTCCAGTCCTGGAGGACCGCATACCAGTCAGGTTTTCAGGGTATCCCTAATGAATATGCATGAGATATATTTGCATGCACTGCCCCCATCGTATGCAAATATATCTCATGCATATTCATTAGGGAAACCCTGAAAACCTGACTGGTTTGCGGCCCTCCAGGACTGGAGTTTGAGACCCCTGTTGTATACGTTTAGCAGTGCTATAGAAATTAGCAATACTAAAACTTTTTTCTTTCTACTCTCCCATCGGTAGAAGCTATCATGCACTCTATGTCCCAGAATATGCTGCCAGTTCATCCATACCACAAAGGGCTGCAGGGATTTTCTTTTAGAAGTGCTGCTGGTATGCACTGGAATGAAATACATTGCAGAAATTCTAATTATTATGCCTGGTATCTATCACCCACCAAATGCCTCATTCAGTCAGCATTGGCAACTAGTGCAAGCTACAATAAGTGGCAGCTTGGATCCATAAGGGGATGGCAATCATCTCCTAGGAGATGCCTGCTGTGTTTCACGGGTTGAGAAGGCATACCACTGAATGTACCAGAAGCACATACTATTAAGTGAATGCTACCATGCCAGGTAATGAACATATGTAGAAGCTAGTCTACTTAGAAAAATAAATTTTTAAAGTGAAAAACAGCACTAATCTCTTACATTCCTACTAATATATTAACTGCTTATATCTCTGTAAGTCACCTTAATTTTGAGTTCAGACTGTGGTTGGCAGAACTCTTAACAGTGGGAATTATTGTTTCAGTAAAATGTCCACAGTGACTACTTCATCTGCCCCTAGAGGACTCTCCCTCAGTCATTCATATGGGAAAGAACATGTATTGCATCAGTAGATCATGAAGTGATTGTGGCAAACACAAAAGGAAGCTGAAGAAATGGGTGGAAGGAAAAAGCACTGTGCTTAATTTCATACCAAGAGTAAGTGAAACATTTCACAAGAAAATGCAGCAGAGGATGGAGGGTGGGAGGAGGAAGGTATTCAAGAGTGGGCTGCCATAAGTGCTGCAACCACAAAATATTCCAAACGACAGTCATGGGCAAGGTAAGAAAATGGACTTGATGGCCCATCCATGTAGGATTTACTATCCTAATGAGAGAGAGAATGAGATTTTTCAGTTGGTATGCTCAGGGTATATACCTGGAAGGATCAGTGTTTTGCTTTGCAATGAAAGGAGCAACATAAAATACTTACTTTTCTTTGATTTTATCTAAAATGTAATTTGTCAATCCCATATAAACTTCAGGGATTCTCAAGTTCTCTTCCCCAAAACCTCATCCAGCCCTACCAGTCTTTGCCCCCTGCTCCCTCCTCCTCCAGCTCATCCCTATTACTTTCACTCATTCTACCTCTATCCCTTTCTCACCTTCTTAGTCATTGCTCAACTTCTGATCTCAGCCACTAATTAACTCCTAGTCTGCAACAGTTGTTCATGTTGAGTCCTCTTTTGTTACTTCAGCTGGTGGGACCTGGGAGCCCTCTAGCCCTACTGCTCCAATGTCTGTTCTACTTGTTTCTTTGGTTGGCTGCACAGGCACAGGATTAGACCTTTTTCAATGGAGAGGAGACTCTGGAACAATGGATCAGAAGATGAGGGTGAAAGGAAACAGACAGGTGTAATCTAAGGAAATATTTCTTCACTGTAAAGGTAGAGGATACATGGGACAGTCTCTCATTGGAGGCGCTGGCGATAAGGACAGTGAATTCAGAAAATCATAGGACAAGCACAGAAGATCTCTACAATAGGGGGGGAATGCACATGGCACAGCCCCCCCCAACATAAAGAGTAGTTACTCACCTGTAACAGGTGTTTTCCAGGAGCAGCAGGAATCAGTCCTCACATATGGGTGACGTCGGCACCGACAGAGCCCCCGTGCTGAGCATTTCCCCAGCTTTCAAAGAAAGCCTTTGGGAATGCAGCGCGGTCCCCTTCCCGCCCAAGGGTGCCATCTTGCTCAGTCTGATGACATAGCTAAAAGATAGCAAAAATAACAAAACAAATCATATGACTGCAACTCCAAGGGGAAGAGGGAGGGTTGTGAGGACTAAGTCCTGCTGCTCCTGGAGAACACCTGCTACAGGTGAGTAACTACTCATTCTCCAGGACCAAGCAGGAAGTCAGTTCTCACATATGGGACTCCCCAGCTTAAGGCTACAGGAGACCCAAAGCTGAAAAATGAGCTCCTTCTAGAGCTTCAACATGCAAGAAAAGAATCTTCTCTGATAACGCCCCCGAACGGTAGCCGAACACCAGGGCCGGAGGGTAGGAGTTGCCTAAACCCCCAAAGAGATTATGGAGTACCGCCTGCCCGAAAGCACTGTCCCTGCGGGACTCCCTCTCAAGGCAGTAGTGGGCCGCAAAAGTCTGGCTTGAAGACCAAGTAGCTGCCCGGCAGATGTCTGCCAACGGAACAGAGCGGACATGAGCCACTGACGCAGCCTTCGCCCTGACACGGTGAGCCGTAACTCGACCCTGCAACGAGAGGCCGGCTGCCCTGTAAGCCCAAGCGATACAGTCGGCTACCCATATGGACAAGGTACGCTTGGAGACAGTCAACCCCAACCTATTGGGGTCAAAAGAGACAAAGATCTGAACAGCCCTCCAGTGCTCCCACGTACGGTCAAGGTAGAAGGACAACGCCCTCCTACAGTCCAGGGTATGCAAGACCATCTCAGCCCGGCTTGCACGCGGCCTGGGAAAGAAAGTTGAAAGAACCACCTCCTGATTGAGGTGGAAGGAGGAGACAACCTTAGGAAGGAACTTAGGGTGAGTCCGTAAGACTACTCTATTCCTATAGATCCTAGTATAAGGTGAATCTGATACCAGGGCCTGAAGCTCACTCACTCGCCTTGCTGAGGTAAGGGCAACCAGAAACAACACTTTCCAGGAGAGAAAACGCAGAGGGCAAGTAGCCATAGGTTCAAATGGTGGGCAAGTAAGCCGTTGCAAGGCCACATTTAAATCCCATTCAGGGGCAGGTGGACGCACTGGAGGCTTAAGCAATAGCAGGCCTCTGAGGAAGCGAGCCACCAAAGGATGGCTTGAGAGAGACTGACGCTCCACTGGGGAGTGGTGCGCTGAAAGAGCACTAAGATGAACCCTCACAGAATTGGACTTAAGGCCTAGGTTGGACAGGTGAAGTAAATATTGCAGCACCACTGGTACTAGGCAGGAGAAAGGATTCTTGTTGTGTTGAGTACACCAGGTAGAGAATCTACGCCACTTAAGGGCATAAGATTTTCGGGTGGACTGCCTCCTAGAGGCCAAGACCATGTCTTCCACTTCCCTAGGCAGTAGTAAGGGCCCTAGAACTACCCTTTCAGCAGCCAGGCCATCAAATGGAGGGACTGGAGATTGGGGTGTAAGAGAGATCCCTGCTCCTGGGACAGGAGATCGGGTTGCATTCCCAGAGGAAGAGGAGTGTCCACCGCTAGTTGCAAAAGAAGTGGGAACCAGGGTTGCCTTGGCCACCTGGGGGCCACCAGGATCACAGAGGCCTTGTCCCGGATCACTTTGAACAGTGTCTTGGACACTAGAGGCGTGGGAGGAAATGCATATAAGAGGCCTGTAGACCATGGAATGAGAAACGCATCCGCTGCTACTCGGAGAGGATGCGGTTGTCTGGAGCAGAACCTGGGAAGTTGACGGTTCAGAGGACTGGCAAAGAGATCTATGGTTGGGAGACCCCATCTCAGGAAGGTCTGTTGAACCACTAAAGGATTCAACTGCCATTCATGCGGCTGCAGGATTCTGCTCAATCTGTCCGCCAGGTAATTCTCCTGACCTGGGAGATAGACCACTTTGAGAAGCATGCCGTGATTGACTGCCCAGGAGCACTGTTTCTGCGCTTCCTGACATAGAAGGCGGGACCCTGTGCCCCCTTGTTTGTTCACATAGAACATAGCAACTTGATTGTCTGTCTGAACCAAGACAGACTGGTGAGAGATGAGATGGGAGAAAGTTCTCAGGGCTAAGCGGATAGCTCTCAATTCTGAGATTTTGATCTGCTGTGCAGCCTCCCAAGGAGACCACAGGCCTTGACTACACGCTCCTTGGCAATGTGCACCCCAACCTTGAAGAGAAGCATCGGTTGTCAGCACTTGAGAGTGTGGAGGTGTCTGAAAAAACACCCCGTGCACTAGATTCGGAAGATGAAGCCTCCACTGTAGAGAAGAGTCGAGTAGTTTGGACACTCTCACTCTGTCCGTGAGGCTTCCTGTGACTTGGTGCCACTGAGTTCTGAGGCCCCATTGAGCTGGCCTCATGTGTAGACATGGACCGTGGAAGCCATGTGGCCTAAGAGCCGCAGGAATTGTCTGTGGGAGACCAGAGAATTGCTGCGGAACTGCCTGGCAAGATCCATCAATCTGTGGGACCTGTCCACAGGTAAAAAGGCCTTTGCCTGAAGGGTGTCCAGTCTTGCTCCTATGAACTCCATTGTTCTGTGAGGGGTGCAAAGTGGACTTTGCGACGTTTATAGAAAACCCCAGGTGCTGAAGCAGAGCAACAGTGCGAAGGGTGGCTTGATTGGCCTCCTGCGGGGATTGACCCCTGATGAGCCAGTCGTCCAGGTATGGAAAGACAAAGAGGCCCTGAACCCTTAGGTAGGCTGCCATCACCGCCAGGCACTTCATGAATACCCTGGGGCCGGAGGTCAGGCCAAAAGGCAGTACTCTGTACTGATAGGGGTTTCCTCCCACTACAAATCTGAGATATTGTCTGTGGTCTGGATGAATGAGGATGTGAGTATAAGCATCCTTTAGGTCTAAGGAGCATAGCCAATCTCCCTGCTGGAGGTAGGGCAGCAGGATTCCAAGGGTAAGCATCTTGAACTTTTCCCTCTCCAGGAACTTGTTCAGATTCCGCAAGTCTAGGATGGGCCTGAGGCCTCCTGTTCTTTTTGGTACCAGAAAGTACCTGGAATAGAAGCCTTGCCCTCTCAGGTGGTGGGGCAACAGTTCCACTGCCTGCTCCTTTACAAGACTTGCTAACTCCTGCAGGAGTAAGTCCCTGTGCAGAGGAAGTCTTGGAGGCTCCTCTGGAAAATAGGAGGGGGGTACCTGGTGGAAGTGGAGGAGATAGCCCCTCTGGACTATACTTAGTACCCAGGTATCCCTTGTTATGGCTGACCACCTGTGGGCGTACAGGGCCAGCTGGCCTCCTGTGCTGATATGGGCCAGCTGAGGAGGAGAGGCTATGCCACTGGAGTCAAAACCCCGCTCCCTGCTGGGCAAGAGCCGGAGCAGGTGGCTTGGGGGTTTTCTGCCTACGGGGCCCATGTCCCTGCCCTTTGGCCTGCTGACCCTGTTGGGGAGCTAGCAAGGCCTGAAAATGAGGGTACTGGTTTATAGGCAGATGACTTCCTCGGGTAAAAGGTCTTTTTCCCAGAGCCCTTCTTCTTCTGAGAAGGGGCAGAGGTTTTCCTGGACAGCCTTGTCTAGGTAAGAGTCTCGGTCTCGAGTTCTACAGCCTTTTCAGCCATGGCCTTGCCAAAGAGGTTTTCACCTCGGCAGGGGACATCGACCAACTTGTCCTGCACCCATGGCTCGAGGTCTGATGACTGTAGCCAGGCCTGACAGCGTGCACCGATGCCGGCCGCGGCTCCCCGGGCCGAAGCCATCATAGGCTGCTCGAGAGATAAACTTCAAGCTCTCACGAATACCCGATGACAGAGCATTGAACCTCTGCAAAGGTTCCTCAGAGAGACCAGCAGAGAACCCGGCAATCTCCTTTGCCAGGTCTCGAAGGTACATGCCCATGTACAGCTGGTAGGTCTGGACACGGCAAGCAAGCATAGAGACCTGGAAGCACTTCTTACCGAGGGCATCCAGGTTCCGGGCCTCCTGGCCGAGAGGCACCAAGGAGTGCATCTTCTGACTCTGCAGACGATGCATGGCCGATTCCACAACCATGGAGTGGTGTGGTAATTGTGCCTTTTGGAACCCGGGGCTCTTGCGGACTTGATAGATGGAATCGACCCGCTTGCTCAAAACCGGCATCGAGGCCAGCGCCTCCCACATGCGAAAGAGCAACCGTTCCAGCATCGGAGGAACCGGTACAGTAAAGGCCTCCTTTGGAGGAGAGTCATACTGTAGGGCCTCGAGCTCCTCGGCTCGAGGCTCCTCCTTGGGATCTGCGGGGAATGCCAAAGCCTTGGCCATATTCCACACGAAGTCCCAGAACCGGGTATCCTCCGGTGGGGACCGTCTCCAAGGCTCGGACTCCGGTGAGTCCGATGGGAGAGACAGAGTCCGAAAGGTGTCGGGTGACTCCTCATCCTCCGTTTCCCAGTCGGACCCCTCGGAGGAGGAATCAAGCGGCTCCGGTCGGGCAGGCACTGATGCCATCCGACCCGACGCCGAGGGTACCAGCGTCGACGACCTCGGTCCTTAGCGGGAGGCCGAGGGAGACCTTGGCCGAGGATCGACTTGAGCGCGCATGGACTCGAGGATCGGCTCGGCCTCCGGGGTCGACTTGGACATCGATGTCCCGGTGGTCGGGGCAGATGCACCGGTGAGACCGGCGATCAGTGCCCGCTGCTGTTCCATGAAGGCAGCCAAGCTGCACTCCAAGGACGTCAACCTGAGTCCGAACTCAGGAGACTCAGCAGCCCCCGACTCGGGCCCCGACAGCGTCTCCCCTGGAGGAGAGTCCACGAGGACTACAGTACTCACGTGACCCGGGGACTCCATCTCCACACAAGGTTGTTTTGCAGGCCTCTCCGACTCTGAAGACCCGGGACGGCGCTCGGGGCTATGCAACTTGGCCCTCGAGGAGCCAAGTGCGTCCACCGACGCTGCCCTCGCGGGTTTTTTCTTCTTGCAATGCTCCCGCGAGGGAGACCCCCTTTCAGAGGAGCCTTGGCGCTGCTCGGGGCCGGAGTCCCGAGACGTCGAGGCCTCTGACGAAGTCCAGGCCCGTCCAGACGTGGAGTCAGGGAAGATTCTTTCCTTTTGGTGCTGCCAACTCCTCAACGCCTTCAAGGACATTTTCCCACATGGACCACAGATGATCGGGTCCGAGGCACCGGAGGCAGCAGTCATGTGTGTCGGTGAGAGACATAAGTTTCTTACACCGATCACACTTTTTAAACCCGCTGGCACTCATCGGGGGAAAAATGGCCCCTGCGAGATCAAAAGACAGGGCTGCCAGTGAAAACAGAAAAATGGCGCATACGCTAGTCACTAAGGACAAAAAACAAAAAAAGAAGTCCGGGCTTGATACCGACGTATCGGGCCCAGGCGGGAAAGGGAAACCGGCGTCGAACCGAAGAAAACGGGTCCACGCAGAACAAAATCAACTTTTTCCTCGGGTGAAAACGAAACACGTCTGTCGGGCTCCACGGAAAAAAGAAGACTGAGCAAGATGGCACCCTTGGGCAGGAAGGGGACCGCACATGCGTGCTGCATTCCCAAAGGCTTTCTTTGAAAGCTGGGGAAATGCTCCGCATGGGGGCTCCGTCGGCACCGACATCACCCATATGTGAGGAATGACTTCCTGCTTGATCCTGGAGAATATATGATCTGCTATGTTGACAACATATTGTGGTGCACATGCAATCTCATTGTGGATGTTATGTCAACCCACATGGGGATTGTTGTGTAAATGCTTCTTCATGCCCCAGCATTTAATTTCCTGGCTCTCCCCCTCTTCCCCAGAATACATACCCTTTGCCTTTCTCTTAGCCTTCCTTCACTTGCCTCTCTTCCCTCACCAGAATCTTCCCACTGCCTCTACCCCTCCCCCTTTAGCATCTGTCTTGCTGCTTCTCTCCCTCTCTCTATCCTTCCATTTCCAGCATCTGTTCCTTGTGTTGCCTCCCAACACCACATTACGCAGGTCCAACCCTATCACAATTTGCAACTGTATTTTTCACACATGGACCCAATTTTTGCCCCTACTTTTCAGCCCTTGGCTTATGCAAATGAGGCTCTACAATGAGTCTCTGCAGATGGCCCTGCATCCCTCCACATCCCCAAGTTGCCCCTATCTCTATATCATCAATCATCTCTTTCCCTCTCCCTCCTTCATCTGTCCCCTTCCGCTCTTATCTCCTCTGCATCTACCACTTTCTTCTCTTCCACTCCCTCCCCCTGAATGTGCCCCTTTTCCTCTCCCCTCCTCCTCATCTGTCCCCTTGCTTTCCATCTCCTCTGGCCTTTCTTTTCGGTGTCCTACTCTGTCCCCCTTTCTCAGGTTACTGGAGTAGAAGCAGCCTGTTACCGTTACCCACTGCTCTGCTTTCTCCCTTCTGCGGCACGTTTAAGATCAGCAGATAGGAAGCAAATTGGCAGGGAACAGTAGCACAGGCTTCTGCTCCTGATGCCAGTTGCTGGAGACTGGGGACCCTCACCAGTCCTGTCGCTTGCTATACTATCGTTTCTTTTTTGGCTGGCAGGGCTTGGAAAACTTCACCAGCCTTGCTACTTAGATCTGCTTCCAAATGGATGAGAGAAGAGGCTCACTGCATTGGAATCGGTTTAAACTTCCAATTGCATGAGACTCACGAATAATGCACAATGAGACTTAGTATCTTTGAAGGCTGCTGGATTTATCTTACTACTGCAGAAAATCAAGGGGACAAAATGATACATGCAAGACTACCAAAAGAGCATAGGCAAAATTAACTCAGCCCCAAAATTACAGAGAAAGCAGGTGCTAATCTAAGTAGTGTTATGACTGCAGCAACAGCAGACAATGCGCATAATGGTCTTAGCTTGCAGAGATTTCTGCTCTTGACTACACACAATAGCTGATGTTTTGGGTATATAGGGCTTCCCAAATGCATCCTGGTGATTCCTCAGTCAGTTGGGCTTTCAGGATGTCCACAATGAATACGTATGAGAAATGTGCATACACTGATTCTCTAAAGTATGTGGGGTCACCAGGACAGGTTTAGGAATCCCTAGTGAAGCTACTGAAATGCAGGGGACATGGGGAAAAGAAGCGGCGCTCTGGATTGCATTGGAAAGAGGAGATGGCACTGTCATCCATACTGCTGTAGTCCACAGACCTCAGACTCAAATTGAAGAGATAGATAACGATTTGATTATAGATATTGCCAAGATAACCACAAAGGGGGAAGCAATCATTTTGGGTGACTTTAATCTACCTGATGTAGATTGGATTACTCCTTCTGCACATCTGGAAAGAAGCAAAAAAAATTGTAAACGCTCTCCAAGATGCATCACTTAGACAAATGGTGATGGAACCAACCAGGGAAAGCTCAACACTGGATTTAATGCTCACCAACAGTGATAGCGTGTCAAATGTCTGCGTGAGTGCCCCTGTGAGCAACAGCGATCATCACATGGTGTGGTTTGAGATAAAAGCCAAGGTACAGGCCAAACACAGCAAGCTCAAAGTCCTAAACTTCAAAAGCACTGACTTCAATAAAATGGCCGAGTACCTAAAGGAGGAGATGACGGGGTGGAAGGAGATATGGGAAGTGGAAGTGCAATGGGCTAAACTAAAGGTGGCAATAAAAGAGGCAACAGACAAATATGTAAAAAAAGTAAACAAAAACAAGAGAAGGAAACCTATTTGGTTTTCCAAAGAGCTGTCTGCTCAAATAAAGGCAAAAACCACATCTTTCGCAAAATTCAAAAGCTTGCAAACAGAACACCACAGAAATGAATACAGGATCAAACTCAGAGTCAAAAAGAGAAATAAGGATAGCAAAATCAAAGGCAGAGGAAAAGATGGCAAAAGATGTTAAGGGTGGCGAAAAAACTTTCCTCAGGTATATTCAGGAAAGGAAGAAGATCAGAGTTGGAATTGCAGGACTCAGAAGTGCGGGGAAAGGACTCGTGGAAAGTGACATAGAAAAAGCGAAATTGCTAAACAAATACTTCTGCTCTGTTTTTACTAAAGAAAATCCTGGAGATGGACCAGCTGTGACTCCCAAACATAAAAATGGGAATGTAGTAGATACCACACCATTCACAGAAGATGAGGTGTTGGAACAACTTGCTAAACTGAAAGTGGACAAAGTCATGGGACCGGATGGGATACATCCCAGGATACTGAAAGAGCTCAGAGAGGTTCTTGCAGGGCCGTTAAAGGATGTATTCAACAGATCCTTGGAAACAGGAGAGGTTCCTCAGGACTGGAGAATGGCTGATGTCGCACATCTACCCAAAAGTGGTGACAGGGAAGAAGTGTCAAACTACAGCCCCGTGAGCCTTACCTCGGTGGCGGGAAAGGTAATGGAGGCACTCCTGAAAGAGCGAATAGTGAACTTTCTCAAAACAAACAGGTTGCAAGATCCGAGGCAACATGGTTTTACTGAAGGACGGTCTTGCCAAACAAATCTGATTGAGTTCTTTGTCTGGGTGACCAAGGAACTAGATCAAGGGAATGCGATGGATGTCATCTACCTAGATTTCAGCAAAGCCTTTGATACTGTTCCTCATAGGAGGCTTGTCAAACTCAGTAGCTTGGGGATGGGTACCAAGATGGTAAACTGGATTAGAAATTGGTTGACTCACAGACGACAGAAGCTGATGGTACATGGAGCTCACTCGGATGAAAGAAAGGTGATTAGCGGGGTGCCCCAGGGTTTGGTCCTGGGCCTGGCACTGTTCAATGTATTTGTGAGTGATATTGCTGAAGGACTGAATGGAAAAGTCTGTCTTTTTGCAGATGACACAAAAATTTGCAACAGAGTGGACTCCCCCGAGGGAGTGGTAACATAAGGAATGATCTACAAAAGCTGGAAGAATGGTCTAATGCTTGGCAATTACGATTTAATGCGAAAAAGTGCAGTGTCATGCACTTAGGTAGCAGAAATCCAAGGGAAATGTACGCAATAGGGGGCGAGAGGTTGGTGTGCATGGTTCAGGAGAAGACCTTGGTGTGATTATCTCTGATGATCTCAAGGTGGCAAAACAGTGCGGCAAGGCGGTGGCAAAAGCCAGGAGGATGTTGGGCTGCATACAAAGAGGGATTACCAGCAGAAAGGAAGAGGTACTTATGCCACTGTACAGGTCGCTGGTGAGGCCTCACCTGGAATACTGTGTTCAGTTTTGGAGACCATATCTTGCAAAAGATGTAAAAAGACTGGAAACTGTTCAGAGGAAGGCGACCAAAATGATTTGGAGCCTGCGTAAGAAACTTTATGAGAAGAGACTTGAAGACCTAAATATGTACACTTTGGAGGAGAGGAGGGATAGAGGAGATATGATTCAGACCTTTAAATACTTAAAGAGGAACAATGAACAAACGAACCTCTTCCAAAGATGGGGAAGCTGCAAAACTAAAGGGCATAACATGAAGCTGCAAGGTGGAAAATTAAAAGGCAATGTCAGGAAATATTTTTTCACTGAAAGGGTGGTGGATGCTTGGAATGCTCTCCCGATGGAAGTGGTGGGGGCAAACACGGCAATGGAATTCAAAACAGCATGGGACAAGCACAGCGGATCCCTTTACAGCAACAGGATAAAAACAAAATAAACTGAACCATCTAACTTCTCAACAAATATGGATGTCCTACATAGAGTGGTGGGTCCACCCCTAAACAAAGACATGGGGAGGGGTGGTCTGCACAGAGCGACAGGTGCACCTCTTCTTGCCATATCTTGCTGGGCAGACTGGATAGACCATGCTGGTCTTTATCTGCCGTCATTTACTATGTTACTATGTTAGTGTATGGGGTGAAAAAACATTTTGACAATCATATAGACAAAATTGAGCATTGTGTGGGTCACATTTGTCTCACCTATTCAAGTGTAGAATCACAGGGCCAAAAAAAGATCAGAACACAAATGAGCAGAAAAGCAATTAGAGAATGATTTCTGGATCAATCTGGATGACTGAAGTCCTACTCTGGGATGCCAGGGCTGGCTTCTAACAGCAGTACCAAGAAATGGAACACAATAGTCTATTCATTGACAAAGCTTGCACCCAAGGGAGCTGATGTTCCAAAGAAGATGGGAAAAGGGGAGGCAGGTGGAAAAGCATAGTTACTCACCTGTAAAAGGTGATCTCCGGGAACAGCAGGAATTTAGTCTTCACATATGGTATCGTCGGTACCGACGGAGCCTGCGCGGGAACGCTCCCCAGTGTCCAATTAGAAAACATTTGGGAGCATCCCACAGTGCCTGCGTGCTGCCTTCCCGCCTTTCCCAACTGCTCTCTCCAGTTGAGTTTTAAAGCTGAGACAAAGAGAGAGAGAGGGAAAGAAAAGAAAAGAGACATACAACTCCTAGGGGAGGTGGGTGGCTTGTGAAGACTAAATTCCTGCTGTTCCCGGAGATCACCTGTTACAGGTGAGTAACTATGCTATCTCCAGGAACAAGCAGGATTGTAGTCTTCACATATGGGGACTCCCTAGCTACAGATGCCAGGGAGAGACCCCAGAAATTGTGTGCCCCTGTAAAAGGGCTCCACTTCCCCCCATGGATCTCTGGCATCCTACCGGGAAAGGTGGGTAGGAGTTGATTAAGTATGGAACAGGTGTTGTAGAACAGCCTGACCAAACAAGGCATCCCGGCGGGAGTCCTTGTCTGAGCAGTAATGGGCTGTGAAGGTATGAACCTAGGCCCAAGTAGCTGCTCGACAGATGTTGTCAATAGACACAGAGTGTAGATGTGCCATTGAGGCTGCCATGGCTCTCACGCTGTGAGCTGTGACATGGCCTTCCAGAGAAAGGTTCTTACTCTGATAAGTAAAAGAAATACACTGTGCAATCCAGTTGGACAATGTTCTCTTGGAGACTGGAAGTCTCAAATGAGAAGAATCGAAAGCAACAAAAAGTTGGGAGGACTTTCTATGTTGCTGTGTCCTTTGCAAGTAAAAGGGAAGTGCTCTTTTACAGTCCAAAGTATGAAGATTCCTTTCTGCATTTGAAGCATGAGGCCTTCAAAAAAACACAGGCAGGTAAACCGCGTGGTTTAAATGAAAAGGTGAGACCACCTTTGGCATAAAATGTGGATGAGTCCTAGGGACTACCTTATCATGATGGAACCTCGTGTAAGGAGGATCAGCAACTAATGCTTGCAATTCACTGATGCGACGTGCTGATGTGATTGCAATGAGAAAGATAACTTTCCAGGAAAGGAATTTCAAGGAGGTAGTAGCTAAAGGTTCAAAAGGCAGTTTCATGAGCTGCCCAAGAACCAGATTCAGGTCCCATGCCACTGGAGGTGGCCTAATGGGAGGCTTAGTTAGAAGGCGGCCCCTCATAAATCTTGCTATGAGAGGATGAGAGGAAATAGGCTGCCCATTTAAAGGCTGTAAAGAAGCTGAAAAAGCACTTAAATGGACTCTTACTGACTTAGTCTTAAGTCCTGCATTAGATAAATGAAGGAGATACTCCAGTAATGATTCCAGAGGTATCGCAAGGGGGTGAAGACCCTTTTGCGAACACCATAAGGAAAACCTTTTCCACTTGAAAGCATAAGAGCGTCTTGTGGAAGGTTTCCTGGAAGCACAAAGGTCATCCTTTATTTGTTGAGAAAGGTTAAGACCATGAAGGTCTAGGCTCTCAGCAACCAGGCCCTGAGATGCAGAGACTGGGGATTGGGATGCCACA
Source organism: Ichthyophis bannanicus (assembly GCA_033557465.1). NCBI lineage: Eukaryota > Metazoa > Chordata > Amphibia > Gymnophiona > Ichthyophiidae > Ichthyophis > Ichthyophis bannanicus. Next base: position 250,127,754 of record CM066042.1, on the reverse strand, counting down.
ACATCCCGTCCTCCTGAGACAGGAGATCTGAAGCAGATCCTAACTCCAGAGATGGAGCTTGAGAGAGATGTAGGAGCAGAGGGTACCACACTTGCCGTGGCCAATGTGGAGCTATGAGAATCACATGGCCTTTGTCTCTCTGAAGCTTGAATAGGGTTTTGGGAATTAGGGGAATGGGTGGAAAGGCATATAGGAAGTCCTGACCCCAATGGAGGAGGAAAGCATCCCTGACCTGACAACCCTGAGCCAGAATTCTGGAACAGAACCGGGGAAGTTTCGCATTCAACGGACTTGCAAAGAGGTCTATGTCCGGAGTCCCCCAATTTTGAAAAATGTTTGCTACCTGGTCTGCATGGAGAGACCATTCGTGTGGAAGCAGAACTCAACTGAGTCTGTCTGCCCAAGAGTTTTGAATGCCTGGCAGATACACTGCAAGGAGATGAATCTGATGCTGTCTGGCGAGGGCCCATAGTCGCAAAGCTTCGTTGCAAAGCGACAGAGAGTCTGTTCCTCCCTGCTTGTTCAGATAGAACATAGCTACTTGATTGTCTGTCTGAATTAGGACCGTCTTGTAGCTCAGCTGGGTGTGGAACACTCAAAGAGCAAGGAAGATTGCTCTGAGTTCTAGGAGATTGATATGTAAGTGGGTCTCCTGTGAAGTCCAGGTGCCTTGGGTAGAGATTTCTTGCAGATGAGCTCCCCAACCTACCTGTGAGGCGTTTGTTGCTAGAGTGACCTGGGGTAGGGGTTGCTGGAAAGGGGACCCCACCAACAGGTTTTGGGTTGACTGCCACCATTGTAGAGACAAAATAAGGAGACTTGTGTTTGCTATTTTGTCTGATAGGCAGCCTGATGCCCGAGTCCACTGAGTGGATAGAGTCCACTGGGCTGCTCTCATATGGAGGCGAGCATAGGGAACCACATGCACGGTAGATGCCATGTGGCCTAGTAGTTGTAACATTTCCCGAGCAGTGAGATGAGTTTTTAACACTGCCTGGGAGGCTAACTGCACAATGCGAAGGCAGCGGGCCTGTGGAAGATAGGCCCTTGCTTTTTTGGTATCCAGCAAAGCTCCTATAAACTCTAGAGACTGAGTGGGAGTTAGGCTGGATTTTGGGATGTTTATGACCAGGCCCAAATACTGAAGGATACGCATTGTGCAAGATAGAGAAATTCTGGCCTCTGACTCTGATGGAACTCAAATGAGCCAGTCGTCTAAGTAGGGGAAGACGAATATTCCTATAGTGCGAAGAAATGCTGCTACCACAGCCATGCATTTCGTAAACACCTTTGGTGCTGAGGCCAGGCCAAAAGGAAGCACCCTGTATTGGTAGTGCTTCCCTTGAAAAAGAAAACGAAGGAATCTTCGGTGAGTTGGATGGATGAGAACATGAGTGTACGCATCCTTGAGATCTAGAGAACAAAGCCAATCCTGACTCTGAAGGTATGGCAAAAAATTCTTATTGGTCACGATACAGAGTGTAGAAATCAATAAAGCAGAAAAAAACTCACTCTCTTAAAACACAAATTGTTTCCTGATTATAAGCAAAATGATAGTTTCCATTCAAAAAAATGTGTGTATACAAATATGTCGTGGCCAGCAAGGTCTCAGCTTCTGAGGGCAATGGCAAATATGATCAAGAACCAAGTCAAGATCCTGCCACTAAACATAAGCCCATTAACATCAAGGACCTGCTTCCACTTTTAATACCAGCATTTACTTTTACATCAACTTCTAAGGCATATTCAAAAGCAAACCGCATCAACGCCCAAGAAAGAAACACTTAACTTGAAAAGGTAATGGGGTTGTAACAGGCTGCTTCCCCGACGTCACTGCAGAGCTCTCATACGTTTCACGAGTGGTCTCGCTGCATCAGGGGAAATCACTACACAACAAGAAACAAACATTCAAAAGCAAACCTTTAAAAAACAAACAAAAAAAGCGAACTCCCAACCCCAACTAGCACATAAAACAGGAGAATTACCACTTACAATGGACGGCAGCCAAACTAGCACTTCAACATTGCTTCTCAAAAATGCCGCGCATGCTCAATCAGCAAAGAATCACCGCGCTCCCAAAAATACCCTACTGCTGACGTAAAGGGTTTCCCCGAAGCAAAATGCCACCCTCCTCTTAAACGCATACTGCCCAATCAATACGGAGTTTTAAATCCTCCGGGACCACAGTATGCAACCTGAAAATCCACTTCTGTTCACATACTAATAAAGACTTCCCTACTCTTCCCATCTCTCCCCGTCAGTACCTGATCCAGACAAAAGCATCGCAGATCACAAAACCGATGTTTAAACTCAACACAATGTGGAACTAAAGGAGCCTCACGTAGCAAACATTTGAGTCTACTTTTATGCTCTATGATGCGCTTGCGGAACGTTCTACATGTACTGCCCACATACAATAGACCACAGGGGCACATAACCCCATAAACAACAAATGAGGAATCACAAGAAGTCCGGTGCCTAAGCTTATACTGTACTCCATGGTATTCAAATTGCGAAATCGCACTAGACACCTCACAAATTGAACAGTGGCCACAGAGACTATGACCCTGTGCCCGATCTCCCTCAACAGAAACTGCATGTAAAACAGAAGGACTCAATATTTCACGCAAATTACATTGACGCTGCCAAACACATCGCACTCTCTTATCCGCTAACCCTGGAATTGTTTGCAACATCCCCATATGTCTCCGCACAATTCGCTGTATAGGAAAACTAAAGGGAGAATATTTCGAAATCAAATTCACATATTCCCCATCATCCAGTGGATCCTCCTTACTTTTGGGCACTAACAAAAGGGACCAATTATTATACAATGCCCTCCGATAGGCATCACACGTACCACCCTACTTGGATAACCCCTAGCAATAAAACCACAAGCCAAGGACCTAGATTGACGTTTAAAATCAGCTATACTAGAACAATTCCTACAGTAGCGGATGAATTGAGAAAACGGTAAACTATTACGCAAACTCACCTGGTGGGCACTACCGTAATGCAATAGTGTATTTCTGTCCGTGATCTTCCTGTGAACACTTGTTACCCAGCCAGCCACATTTCTACGCACAACCACATCCAAGAACACAATCTGAACATGACTAGAAACACTTGTGAACTGGATGTCGCTCTCACAATCATTCAACCAATGCACAAACTCTTGGAATTCAGCGGCAGTGCCATGCCACAAAACAAACACGTCTATGAACCTGCACCATAACCGCAAATGCGCAGAAAAAGGAGAAGCATACACTCACTTTTCTTCATATCTAGCCATATACAAATTGGCCACCGATGGGGCGCAGGTGGCACCCATAGCCACCCCAGACACTTGATGGTAAAAAAAGTCCCTCAAATACAAAATAATTTTCAGATATAGCCAAGTGAGCCAAACATTTAACAAAAATAACCATCTCGGGAGCCAAATCACCTCTACGTTGTAAACATTCCTCAACCACCTCCAGTGCAGCCCCTTGTGGAATCGATGTATATAACGAAGCCACATCCAAAGTGGCCAATAATATCTCAGGGGAACCTGCTAAAGACGAATGATCCTCCAAAATATTAAAAAAATGCATGGTGTCCCTGATATAGGCCGGAATCTCCAACAACAACAGTCTTAAAAAAGAATCTGTAAACATAGAAAGCGGTTCAAGAACCGTCCCACGGGTGGAAACTATGGGATGCCCAGGTGGATGTTGTAAATTTTTATGGATTTTGGGCAGTAAATAGAATTTAGCTAATGATGGACCCCGAACATTTAAGAAGGCAAACTCCTTTTTAGAAATCAATTTAGCTGCCAAGGCTTCTGTGGTGAGATCTTTAATAACATTTTGCAATCGCACTGTGGGGTCCTGAGACAACACCTCATATGTAGTCAAATCAGTCAGTTGATGTTGGGCCTCCTGTACATAATCGTCTCGGGGCCAGACCACTACTGCACCACCTTTGTCTGCATTCCTAATCACCTAATCTGTCCTGGCGATCAAACCGTTCACAGCTTTCTTCTCTGCACGAGTCAGAGCTGAAAACATCGGCTGGCCAGTACACTCCAAATTCTGCACATCTCGCAGCACCAACTGCTTAAAGATGGACAATGCAGGAGGTAACTGCCCTGGCGGACTCCAAGTAGACTTCAGGGGCAGCGGTATCCACTTCTGGAGCTGGGCGTCCCCAGCCCTAACTTCTTGTTGAGATGAAAAATACACTTTTAAATGTAATTTTCTAATAAGACCGTCAAAGTCTACCCGAAACTGGAACGGATCAAAAAATGTTGCTGGCACATACGATAAACCTTTATTTAAAACACTCAGTTGATCTTCTGACAAAACGGCTGTGGACAGGTTAATAACCAAAGACGGGGCCGGATCAGTGATAACATTCATTGTTCCAAGATCCTCTATCGGCTCACGCCCCGGCCCTTGGATCATCCTCGAGTTTCGCCTTTCTTCTCCTGTCCAGAGCAGTCATCCAAAAAAGCACTCTGCCCTGACCTCGTCGAACCCCCAGTAGAAGAATCATCAGAGGACCGATCAAACTCAATACGTTTCCTCTGTTTCTTTTGCAACTTGCGATTGGGATTCATCCAAGGGTAAACATATCCAAAAGTATAGTCCTCATAGTCCCGTTTCAATTTCTTAGCCTTAACTGACTTGACTTCCTCTCGAAGTTGATCAAGCTGTTTGGACATTTCCTCACTTCGAGATTTAAAACTTGTGTCAGATTCTTTCAGCTTCTACTCATCCAACAGAGCCTTAGCTTCTTTGGTCAATTCTTCTAAACTCAATTTAGCCATGTCAATGACTAAAACCATTAAGTCCAAAGAACATTTATTAAGAATACAGTTCCATTTAGTAAAAAAAGTGAGATTTGAGGCAAACAAGCGTGGCTCTTTGTAAACTCGTAGTCCTCGGGGAATATGCTGGCGCCGCACATACTCAATCAAGGAAAGCCGGTGAAGCTCAGAATGAACTATATGCTTCTGTACACCCAGCAGCCTGTCCCAGTTAGCAGCTTCTCCTGACGCTCCCGGCTCATTCAAGCTGAAGGGGGTTTGTTCAGTACATAGATTGGAAATATGATCGCTGGAAAAACTAAAAATCTCCTTCCAGGATGAATGACCCTCCATGACTGGTAATCCAAAAAATTCTTATTGGTCACGATACAGAGTGTAGAAATCAATAAAGCAGAAAAAAACTCACTCTCTTAAAACACAAATTGTTTCCTGATTATAAACAAAATGATTGTTTCCATTCAAAAAAATGTGTGTATATAAATATGTTGTGGCCAGCAAGGTCTCAGCTTCTGAGGGCAATGGCAAATATGATCAAGAACCATCTTCTGTCCGGGTGCTGCTAAAGGTGTGGCAGCAGAGTTCCCAGAGAAATCATCTTGAATTTCTCTTTGAACAGGAATTTGTTCAATTCTCTGAGATCTAAAATAGGTCTGTGTCCCCCTGTTTTCTTTGGAATAAGGAAATAGGGGGAGTAAAACCCTGTACCCTATTGGGAAATGGGTAAGTCTTCTATTGCCCCATGGGCAAGAAGTAAACTGACCTCTTGACCCAACTGAGTGTTGAGTGAAGCCTGAGAATTGAACTGCCTTACACCACAGTAGGAGGGGGCATGTCGAAGAAATGAAGCTTGTACCCCCTCTCTTACAATGGAAAGAGTCCATTCTTCTGCTGTTATTTGCCCCCATCTGGGGGCAAAATGACACGACCTTCCTGGGATGGTGGAAGGCTCTGGCCCGTTCAGGGCCAGGAAGGCCAAGTTCTCTAGATGGGAGTCAAAGCCCCTGTGGAGGCTGAGTCTGCTGGGCCAGTTGAGGCTTAGCAGTCTTTGTTTTCCTTTGCTTTGGGGGCTGCTGTCCCTTTCGGGTAGACTGACCTGCACAATGCCCCTGCTGGGTATAGGAGGGGTAAAACCTCTTCTTTTTAGAGAAGAATGGTTTCTTGTAGGATTTTCTCCTTGCAGGATCAGCTGTAGCCTTGGATAGTCTATCCAAAGTGGTGTTATCAGCATCCAGCTCATTAGTATTCTCTTGCCAATTTTTGCCAAAGAGATTTTCGCCTGTGCAAGGGATATTCCCCAGTTTGTCCTGTACCCAGAGTTCTAAGTCAGATGCCTGGAGCCAGGCAATCCTACGAGCACCTATGGCAATAGCAGAGGTTCTGCTTATGCACTCAAAGCAGTCAAAAGCTGCACGATTAACAAACTTGGAAACATTCTGGGCATGTCTGACAAGTGTTAAGATAATCCTGCCTCTTATCTTGAAGGAGAGGGCTCATAAGCTCTAGATCTCCTGTAACCTCCTTAAGGAACATTCCCATGTATAAGATGTAGGAACTAATCCTGGCAGAAAGCAAAGAGGCCTGGAAAGTTTGACGCCCAAAGGCATCAAGAGTCCTACATTCACGTCCTGGAGGATTAGATGCATGTCTTTTTGCACTCTTGATCCTTCTCACAGTTGACTCCACCACTATGGAGTGGTGTGGCAACTGAGTTTTCTGAAATCTAGGACAAGGAGGCACTCGATACATGGTATCCAGCCTACGGGAATGAGGAGAGGTGGTAAGAGGTGTTTCCCACATTCTTAACACGAGATCATGCAAGATCTCATGAATAGGCAAAATAGCTGTCTCCTTGGGAGATTTAGGATATTGTAAAATCTCCAATTCCTTTGCTCTGGGCTCTGTTTCAGGAGCCACTGTGATGGAAAGACCTCTAGCCACCTCCCTGATGAAATCCTGAAAGGATATATCCTCTGAAGGGGACATCCTACGTTTAGGAGAAGGCGGCTCCTCAGAGAGAAGTACTCCGGCATCGACAGAGCTGTCAGAGTCCTCAGAGGATTCAAAATATCTTCTGTCCGTGTGCTGTTGTAAAGCACGATACTGGTACTGATCAAAGTCGGTACCGGAGGGGTCCGGTACGGGCCTGTCGATACCGGAGAAAATAGCATGACTCGGTGTTGGTAACACACTCACCGATATCAATGCTGTCGGTACTGGTACTGATATCGGTGCCGGAACCGGTGTTGGTACCGGATGAACTGTCTGAAGCAGTCCCGAAGGCACCGAGGCCACAAGGAGAGCCGCCAGACTGCGCTCTATAGCCAGGAATCTCTGGTCAATTGACGCTGCCGATGCCTGGGTATCGGTACCAGACGAAGCAGCCAGTACCCCAGAGCATGGCACCAGTAGCTCTGCCAAGGTTGAGGCCTTGAGAACATCCTGGAGCCCCGATAGTGCTTTGGGAGCCAAAGCCTCCTGCTGGGGCAATTTTGCCGGTACAAGTCCCTCAAGGGCAACGCCAGAGGCATATCGATGCTTGGAAGGAGATCTACCCTTTGAGGACCGGCCAGATTTATGTTTGGTTACCTGAGATCCCTGGGAGGAAGACGAAGCCCTGGAAGACGTCGATGCCACGGATGCTGCATCGGAGGGAAAAAGGGTGCTAAGCTTAGCAGCTCGGTTTTGCTGACCCCTCTTCAACATCATCTCATAGGCAACACACTCCGAGATGAAGTGGTCAGGATCTAAACATTTGAGGCACCATTCGTGAGTGTCTGTGACGGAGATGGTACCGTCACACTTGGAACACTTTTTAAAACCCGAAGCGGGTTTTTCCATGTTGAGGAAAAATTGGGCCTAGTGCCCAAAATGGTGCGTGCACCCGAGAGAAAAAAGGCTAGAAAATCCAGAAAAAAAGATTACAATTTTTTTTTTTTTTTAAAGAAAGAACAAACCAGCGGTACCAGTATAGCATCGAGGAAGGCAGAAGCTACCACAAAAAAGAATGAAAAATATGGGATAATTTCTGCGATGACAGGAAAATGACCTGTTGGCTCCGCGGAAAACGAAGAACTGAAGAGAGGCAGTTGGGAAAGGCAGGAAGGCAACACGCAGGCACTGTGGGATGCTCCCAAAAGCTTTCTAATTGGATGCTGGGGAGCGTTCCCGCGCAGGCTCCGTCAGTACCGACGATACCATATGTGAAGACTACATTCCTGCTTGTTCCTGGAGATAGGTAGTTACTCATGTGTAGCAGGAATAAGTCCTCACGTATGGGTGACATTCTCGATGTCTACTGGAAGATTTTGGGAGGCTCCATTATGGAGCCTTCTTGAATCAGTATGTCAACATAGCTGTAGACAACTCCTCGGAGAGGTGGGAGGGTGGTGAGGACTTATTCCTGCTGTCCATGAGGAACACCTGCTACAGGCAAGTAACTACCTAAAGTACCTGAAAGAGGAGTTGGCAGGGTGGGAGGGGATAAGAGAAGTGGAATTGCAATGGGCTAAACTAAAGGAGGCAATAAAAGGGGCAACAGATACATATGTAAGGAAAATAAGTAAAAATAAGAAGAAAAGGAAACCTATTTGGTTCTCCAAAGAAGTGGTTGCACAAATAAAGGCAAAACACACAGCTTTCACAAAAAGCGTAGTTACCTGTAACAGGTGTTCTCCAGGGACAGCTGGAATCAGTCCTCACTTATGGGTGATGTCAGCACCGACGGAGCCCGTGTGGAGCAATTCCCCAGCTTTCAAAGAACACTTTTGGGACTGCTGCCACGCATGCGTGGTCCTCTTCCCGCCCAAAGGTGCCATCTTGCTCAGTCAGGTCCCCTAGCTAAAGCCCTATTAAGCAGATGGCAAGGGAAGGACAAAAACAGCAACTCTTCAGGGGAGGTGGGAAGGTAGTGAGGACTGATTCCTGCTGTCCCTGGAGAACACCTGTTACAGGTGAGTAACTATGCTTTCTCCAGGAACAAGCAGGAAGTCAGTCCTCACTTATGGGACTCCCCAGCTACAGGCTACCAAACCTGTAAGCCAAAAACACCTCCACAAGGCCACAAGGAGAAGTCGATGCCGAAGGAGCCTGAGTCTTCGGGTCCCCGGGACGAAGCTCTCGGTAGCCGTCGAAGAAGGGTCGGAGGGCAGGAGTTGCTTATACCCGAACAGATTATGGCGTACAGCCTGGCCAAACGGCAGGACTCCCTCTCCAGACAGTAGTGGACAGCGAAGGTGTTCACTCAAGACCAGGTCGCAGCCCAGAAGATGTCAGTTAGGGGGCACTGAATGCGGCGAAACCACAGACAACGCCTTGGCTCGGACTTCATGCATGGTGACCCGCCGATCCAGTGGGGCGCCCGTCTTTGCTTGGGCGAAGGCAATGCAGTCCGCCACCCAGACTGAGATGGTGCGCTTGGTGACTTCCTTGCCCCAGGCAGTTGGGGTCGGAGGTGATAAACAGCCAGTCGGACTTGCGATGAACCTGGGTATGCTGCAGATAGAAGGCAAGAGCCCTCTTGCAGTCGAGTGTATGCAACACCACCAATGCCTGGTCGGCGTGCGGTCTCGGGAAGAAGGTTGGCAGGACTACCTCCTGGTTGAGATGAAAGTCCGAGACCACCTTCGGTAGGAACTTGGGGTGGGTATGGAGGACCACCCAATCCCCTTAAAACCTGGTGTACAGGGCCTTCAGCCATGAGGGCCTGAAGTCGACTGACTGGGCGAGCTGAAGTCAAAGCCACCAGGAAGACCACCTTCCAGGAGAGATGCCAAAGCGAGCACGTCGCCATCAGCTCGAAGGGTGTTCGCGTGAGCTGCATCAGCACCACGCTGAGGTCCCACTCCGTTGGGGAAGGCCGGATGGGAGGCTTGGAAAGCAATAAACCTCGCATGAAGCAAGAGACCAAGGGCTGCCCAGAGAGGGGATTTCCCTCGATGGGGAGGTGGTTTGCCAAAATGGTGCTCAGGTGTACCCTGACCGAATTGGATTTCAACCCTGCCTTCGAGAGGTGAAGGAGGTACTGGAGGATCCACCGGGTTGAGTAGAACGGGTCGGATCTGACACTCGGAGCACCAATGCGAGAAACATCGCCACTTGAAAGTGTACGTCCGCCTTGTCGAGTCCTTTCTTGACGTGAGGAGGATCTCTTCGACATCCTCCAGAAGGCGCAGCGGAAGTAAGGCGACCCGTTCAGCCACCAGGCTGCAAGGGACAGCGAGGCCAGGTTCGAGAGCAGCACCCAACCCCTTCCTGCATCACCAGGCCCAGAGCGCAGCACAGGGGAACTGGAGGCTTGGATGCAAGCTGCAGCAGAAACCAAGGCTGTCGAGGCCACAAGGATCAGCGATGCTTGGTTCTGCCGAGCCTTGTGGAGGGTCCTCGCAATGAGAGGAGTGGGAGGGAATGCGTAAAGAAGGGCGGAGATCCCACTCAAGAGGAACACATCTGGAGCCACTCTGCTTGGGTGTGGAACTGGGCTGCAGAAGCGGGGAAGCTGTGCGTTCGCCAGGCTGGCAAACAGATCCATGGATATGGTCCCCAACCAATGGAACAAGACTCCGGGGACCTCCGGATTCAAGCGCCACTCGTGTGGGCGGAGGATCCTGCTGAGTTTGTCCACAAGGTCATTCTCCTGGCCCGGGAGGAAGACCGCTCACAGGGCCATGCCTCAGCGAAACGCAAAGGGGCAAAGGAGGATCGCCTCTTGGCAGAGGCAGCGTGATCCTGTTCTCCCCTCCTTGTTGATATAAAACATGGCTACCCTGTTGTCGATCTGCATGAGTACCGACTTTCCCCTCAGGTAGCCCTCGAAAGCCCTCACGGCCCATCGGACCGCCCGAAGTTCTAGCAGATTGATCTGCTGCTGAGGATCCTCAGGTGACCACTGCCCCTGGGAGCACAATGTGCCAAAGTGGGCTCCCCACTCCAGCAGGGAAGCATCCGGCGTTAGGACATGCTCTTGCTGAGGGGTCTGGAAGGGCATTCCCCGAAGAAGGCTTTGAGTGTCCCGCCACCAACTCAGCGAGTTGTGGGGGATGCGGGAGATCCAGATAGGGTCTCTGAGGTGGCCGAAGGCCTGGCTCCATTGTGCCCTGAGGCACCACTGGGCTGTTCACATATGCATGCGGGCATGGGGGACCACATGGACAGTGGAAGCCATGTGTCCGAGGAGGTGCAGCATTGTCTGTGCCGTAACCCAAGTCCTGCTTTGGACTGGGATGCCACGGGGCCTGGAGGCAGTCTGCTCGGTCTGTGGGAAGGAAGGCGGTTGCCTGGACCATGTCGAGGCATGCACTGATGAACTCCAGCATCTGCACCGGCTTGAGATGGGACTTGGGGTAGTTGACCAGGAAGCCGAGGAGCTCGAGGAGGAAGATTGTGCGCGACAATGCCAGGCGGACTTCGTCGATTGAGGACCCTGTGACGAGCCAGTCGTCAAGGTAGGGGAAGACAGGTATATCCTGCCGCCTGAGGGAGGCAGCGGTCACGGAGAGGCACTTTGTGAAAACCCACAGTGCGGACACAAGTCCGAAGGGGAGCACTCTGTACTGGTAGTGTTCCCCTTGCACTCTGAAGCACAGGTATTGCCTGTGCTGGAGGTGAACTAGGATGTGGGCATAAGCGTCCTTGAGGTCCAAGGAGCATAACCAATCACCCTGCTGAAGGAAGGGTAGCAGGACGCCTAGTGATAACATTTTGAATTTCTCCAGCACCGGGAACGTTGAGGTTTCTGAGGTCGGAGGATGGGGCACAGCCCCCCCATCTTTTTTGGAACAAGAAAGTAGCGGGAGTAGAACCCTCGACTTCGAAGGTGCAGCAATACCTTCTTGACTGCCCATTGGGCGAGGAGGTTGGATAGTTCTTGCGGCAAGGTGGTCTGGTGCACGAGGAGCTGAGCAGCCTCCGCTGGGGAGAAGGGAGGAGGGCGCCTGTCCAGGCAGAGATGGTATCCGTCTGGGATTACCCGGAAGACCCAGGTGTCCGACGCAATCGACACCCACTTCGGGGTGAACGGGGACAGGTGTCCCCCCACTGGCGGGAGAGCTGCCAGGGGGCGAGAGGCTATGCTGACGGCGTCAAAACCCCTGCATAGGCTGGGACAGTGCTGGTGGTTGGGCCTTGGTCCCTTTAGGCTTACGGTGGCCATGTGCACCTCCCTTGCCCTGCATGCTGGAAGCAGGTGCACAAGTGGGCAGGAAAGGCAGGTAACCCCAAGTAAAGGGAGCCTTTTCCTTTGGAAAAACAGCTTTTTGGGCTGCTGCTGCTTCTTCCTAGGTAGGGAGGAGGTTTTGCGCGAGAGACTAGTTTGAGTCATGAACTCCATTTCTATCTCAGCGGCCTTATCCTCCATCAGTTTGCCGAAAAAAAGCTTTGGACAAGTTCCTGGAGGAAAGGTCCATAAACCATTATTCAAAGGGACCCAGGATAACACTGCTTGACCCAATACAAGCATTGTGGAACCTGTGCCTTTTGGGGAAACTGCTAGGTACTTATGACCTAGATTGGCCACTGTTTGAAACAGGATACTGGGTTTGATGGACCTTGATCTGACTCAGTATGGCATATCTTATATTCTTATGTTCACTGAACTGTAGAAGCAGCAGAAACCACGGCTGCCTGGGCCACCAAGGGGCTATCAGGATGAGTGAGGTCCTGTCATAGAGGGTCCTGAACAAAATCTTGTTGATCAGCAGCGTTGGAGGGAAGGCATATATGAGGCCTTCGGACAATGAGACTAGGAATGCGTCCACTGTCACCCTGGAGGGGTGGGCCTGCCGGGAACAGAAGAGGGGCAACTGGAAATTGTCCAGGCTGGTGAATAGGTCCACCACGGGTTCCCCCCAGAGCCGGAAAAGCCAACTGGCCACTCTGGGGTTCAGCTGCCACTCATGCAGCTGGAGAACCCTGCTGAGTCTGTTGGCCAGCATGTTGTCCTGACCTGGCAGGTACACTTCCCACAGGAGGATACCCTGTTGGATTGCGTACGAGCAGAGGAACAGTGCCTCCTGACAAAGGGTACGAGACCCCGTGCCCCCTTGCTTGTTCATGTAGAACATCGCCACCTGGTTGTCCGTCTGGACCAGCACTGGCTGGTGACACAGGTGGTGACAGAAGACTTCAGAGCTAGGTGAATGGCTTGGAGCTTCAGGAGGCTGATCTGCTGGGTGCTCTCGTCAGGTGACCAGTTTCCCTGAGTGCGGCGATCTCTGCAGTGGGCTCACCAGCCGAGCAGGGAGGTGTCCACAGTGAGGACCCTTGAGTGGCTTGGGGCCTGAAAAGGCATGCCCGCGTCGAGATGCTGGGGCGACTACCACCAGACCAGGGAGTCTGCCAATTGTCAGGTCACAAACTCTGTCTCGGAGGCGGCCTGTGATCTGAGACCACTGGTCCTGGAGACACCACTGTGCCGTTCTCATGTGGAGGCGAGCGTCCATGGTGACATGGACCTTTGGAGGCCATGTGCCCGAGGCGCAGCAGAAGCAGCCGGGCGGGCAACGAGGGATGGCACTGTACGTCCCAAACTAGAGACCAGAGATCATCAGCTCGGTCTCTGGGCAAGGCAGCCTTCGACTGGATAGTGTCGATCTTTGCCCCAATGAACTCTACACACTGTGTCGGAAGGAAGTGAGACTTGGGGTAGTTTAAGACGAAGCCCAAGTGTTGCAGAACCTGGATGGTGCGCGCTGTGGCTTGCTGCACCTCGGAGACTTGCCCCCCCCCCCCCCCTTTATGAGCCAGTCATCCAGGTAGGGAAAAATGAAGACCCCCTGGAGCCGGAGAAAGGCGGCCATGACTGCCAGGCATTTTTTGAAGACTCTTGGGGCAGAGACTAGGCTGAAGGGGAGCACCCTGTATTGACACAGTGCCTGCCCCCTACAACAAACCGCAGGTATTGCCTGTGGTTGGAGTGGATGAGGATGTGGGTATAAGCATCCTTGAGGTCTAAGGAGCATAGCCAGTCTCCCTGATGGAGGTATGACAGGAATGTTCCAAGGGAGAGCATCTTGAACTACTCCTTCACCAGGAATTTGTTGAGGTTGCGCAGGTCGAGGATGGGCCTAAGGCCACCTGTCCTCTTTGGCACAAGGACATATCTGGAGTAGAACCCCTTGTGGTGGGGCACTGGTTCCACCCCCTTGTCCTCGAGAAGACCTGACAACTCCTTCAGAAGAAGGTCCCGGTGGAGGGGAGACCTGAGGGGTTCTCCCAAGAAATAAGGGGAAGGTGTCTGAGTCAGTTGGAGGAGATAACCCTCTCTGACTATCCTTAGTGCCTAGGAATCGGTGGTGATGATCATCCACTTTGGGGTATAGAGGGCCAGATGTCCCCCTGTGGGCTGCTGATCTCCTTTGAAAGCATGTTTGTTTGTACAGGGTAGTCTACACTATTAGACTGACTAAACCTGAGAAAGAGTTAATTCTGTTCAGAACCTTGCTTAGAAATAAACTTCATATATTTGCTTACTAAGTGAAAGTTTACATGTCCTGTAAATAAAGAAAAGGGCAGGTTGTACTCTAGCCTCTCTGTCTCAGGGTTATTAGCTAAAGTACTCAGGGTTATTAGATATCAAGCAGTCAGCAGTAAACAGTTATGTCTTGGAATATGTGTATATCTCCTCATACTGACCTAGTCAGCAGTAAACAGTTATGTCTTGGAATCCATGTATGTCTCCTCATATTGACCTACACTGATTAGAAGTTGACCTACGATATGATAAATGCGTAATGTCTGACGTGTAATAATAAAGTGAAATTATGCTGTATCATCCAAAAGAGCCTTATAAATAAAGTGAACCATAGCTATTAGTTAGAGTAAACAAGGAGAACTTGTTTCTGTTTGTTTCTCTCCACTAAAGCTTTGGTGTATGTATATAGATGTGTGTATTTTATTGTTGTCTTTTAGATTACCTTCCCATTGTTTTGAATGTAGTCTTCTGTAGCTCCAAGAGCCCTGCAAGGTTGCTGGTGAGGAGGGGGCTAGTCAAAGCCCACATCCTTGGGGTAAAAAAGCCAAGCTCAAGGAGTCAAAAGCTCCCGCCTGGCTGGGCCGGAGTTGGTGCCTGGGGTTTTGCAGCCTTCTGCTTACGCGGGCCATGCCCATGTCCCTTGGCCTGCTGACCCTGTTGGGGAGACGGGGAGGTCTGATAGGGTGGGTAGTTTCGGTAAGCAGCCCCCTTCCTCGGGTAAAAGGACTTTTTACCCGAGCCCTTCTGTCGGGAAGGGGCAGTGGTCTTCTTACAGAGCCTGGTCGTCTCATGAACTCAGTCTTCAGCTCAGCAGCCTTGTTGGTCATGGATTTGCCAAAGAGGTCCTCTCCTTGGCATGGGGACATCGACCAATTTGTCCTGAACCCACTGCTCGAGGTCAGGTGACTGAAGCCAGGCTTGGCGGTGTGCACCGATGCTCACGGCGGCTACCTGGGCCGCAGACTCGAACCCATCATAGGCCACTCGAGACATGAATTTGGAGCACTCACGGACTGCTCTGGCCATGTTCTTGAACCACTGCAAAGGTTCCTCGGAGAGACCAGCCGAGAACCCTGCGAGTTCCTTCGCCGGGTCTCTCAGGTACCTGCCCATGTACAGCTGGCAGGCCTAGATGCGGCAGATGAGCATTGAGCCCTGGTAGCACTTTCTGCCAAGGGCATCCAAGGTGCGGGCCTCCCTGCTGGGGGGCACTGAGGAGTGCGTCTTCTGACTTTTCCGCACAGCCGACTCCACCACCATGGAGTTATGCGGCAGTTGTGACTTCTGGAAGACAGGGCTTCGGCGGACCTGATACATCGAGTCAAGTCATCTGCTCACCAGCGGCATTGATGCCAGTGTCTCCCACATTCAGAGCATGAGCCGTTCCAGGATGGGAGGAATGGGCACTGTGAGCGATTCCCGTGGAGGGACCTCATACCGGAGGAACTCCAACTCATCCGCCCATGTCATCAGGCAGGGACCGCCACTGAAGTTCCAAGATGGGAGAGTCATAAGGGACGTTGCGGTGGCGAAGGGTATTGGGGGACTCCTCGTCTTCCATCTCCCACTCGGAGTAATCTGTTGAGGACTCGGAGGACTGCTCCGTGGGCCCCGATGCCTTACGGCTGGTGCCCGGTAAACTTTCCAAGGATGACTGCGGTCCTGTTGAGTGGGACTCAGAGTGCGACCTCGGCCAAGGATTGATGTCGAGGCCCTGGTGGTCGCGGTAGATGAATCGGTCGGTCCGCAGTCAGATCCTTCCTGAGGATCTTCGCAGTTCGCTCCTTCTCCGATACCTCGGACGAGCGACTCGGACTGCGGGACCGTGCCCGGGGAGCTCCTGGCCAGTCAAAACCATCCAAGGTTTTCTTCTTCTTTCTGGGTTCCCTCGAGGGAGACCCCCTTTCTGAGGACCCACGATGAGGCTCGGGTTTAGAGAGTTCTGCCCAACTCTCTAAACCCGAGCCTCATCGTGGGTCCTCAGAAGGCACTGGGGACTCAGGGAAAAACTTATCATGCTGCTGCAGCTCTTGAGGGCCTTGCTGGACATCCTTTTGCAGAGACCACAGGCCGTCGGGTTGTTGTCTGGCCCGAGGCAGCGAAGACAGCAGTTGTGCGTGTTGGTCAAGACAATGGTAGCCATGGGGGAAAAAAGTACCCCTGCGAGGTCGAAGACTCTCAGGGCTGCCAGTGGGAGAAAAAAGGTGCGAAGACACCAGAACAAGAAAAGAACGAAAGACTACAAAAATTAAACCGAACCAGATGCCGAGGCACCGAGATCGGTAGGCGGGAAGAGTACTGGTGCAATACCGGAGGCGAGTGTGAAACTCGGAGAGAGAATAATCAACTTTTTCCGGGGACAAGCCAGACAACGTCTGAAGGGCTCCTTGGAAAAAAGGAGACTGAGCAAGATGGCACTCTTGGCCGGGAAGGGGGCCATGCATGCGTGGTGGCATCTCCCAAAGGCTTTCTTTGAAAGCTGGGGGGATGCTTCCGCGAGGGCTTCGTCGGTGCCAAAGTCACCCATATGTGTGAGGACTGACTTCCTGCTTATTCCCAGAGAAATATCAGTGCGGACAAGGGTAGAAGACCTTCTTAGCCTGATGTTTCTTCCACATGGGATCTGCGGTTTTCCTGGAGAGCCTTGAGAGAGTCACATGCTCCTTCTGAAGCTCCTCTGCTTTCTCCTCTACTGCTTTCCTTTAGAGGTTCTTCCCTCAGCAGGGAACATTGGCGATCTTGTCCTGGACCCACTATTCCAGGAGGACTGCAGCCATTCCAGCTGGCGGGCAGCGATGCAGACCACTGCTACTCTGCCTGTGGACTGAAAGGCATCATAGGTGCCACGAATTTGGAGCAGTCTTTGCCGTGGGCCACTAGGGCCTGACAAACCTCACAACAGTCTTCGGGGATGAGTGTGGCAAATTCCACCATGTCCAGCATGATATCTTTGAGGAACATGCTTATATAAGCCTGGTAAGCCAGGACCCTGGCAACCAGCATTGAACCCTGACAGCATTTTCTCCTGGAGTCCAAGGTTCGAGCCTCACAGAGCAGTGAGTCTTGGAGCTTTTAGCCCGCTTCAAAACTGGCTTAACCATGATGGACTTGTGTGGTAATTGAGTCTTTTCAATGCCTGAGGCCTCTGAACCTGGTACAGGGGAATGGACTCTGCAGATGATGATAGGTACAGTGAGAAGAGTTTCCCAAAGCCACAGCAGCAACCTTTGCAGGACATGGTGCATGGGAACTGTCACCACTTCCCTGGGGGCAGAGGGGTATCGGAGAAGCTCCAGTTCCTCCACCCTCAGTTCCTCCTCTGATTCCAGAGAGAAAGGGATGGCCTTAGCCATGACCATGTCACTGATGAAGTCTTGGAAGGACATGTCCTCCAGGGGCAACTTGCATCGCTCAGGGGAGGCGACAGGTCAGACGGGAGGTCCAAAGCTGTTGATTCTGAGAGGAAGTACAAGTAGCACTGGGTCTCCTCCTTCCACCTGCTCCTCGGCATGGGAGATGGCAGATGCCGATGGCCCCCATGTTGCCTGGTGCAGTGGCGCCTCTGGGCATTGGATTCTGACACGCTGGACAGGGAGATCGCCCTGGGAATCAGTGTTGATTCCAATCTCCAAACCGATGTCCCTACATCAGTGGGCAGAGCATGAGTCTCCAGAAAGGGCTGGACGGATGCTCTCAGCACTGCAAAACCAGCATTTTGCAAGGCATCAACCGCCAAGTGAGCTTCAAAGACTCAAAAGTGCTCCTCTAGAACCACCACCTGCGAAGGGTCCAATGCCGCAGCCGGGGACACAAGCAGGGACTCCATGATGTTTGGTGCATTAGGAGACGACATCTAGCTGCCCTCTTGGGCAATGGGGGTCAACTCTGCTGTTCAGGTTGATTCCTCCCGCCAGGTAAGCTTGGCTGGTTACTCCCAGTCATCGTTCTCCGCATCGCTTTGAGGAGGGCTGTGATGACGATGCACTTGATTTTTCTCCCGGTACTCGCCCTTCAACATTGACTGGATCTTGTCAGAGAGTCTCTTCTTGCTGCTCAAGCCCCTTGACTCCGGATGGGCACGGAGCTCCTTCCCCTTGGATACTTCAGCAGAAACCTTGGAAGGCACTGACAACGGGGTCGGGATTGAGGATGCTGAATCCGATGAGCCAAAGAGGGACAACTCCTGTTTTCCTCGACCCTTCAGTCCTTGGTGCATCATCTGCAAGCAAAGCTTGCATGATGCTCAGGTCCAAGGCAGTGTAAGCACCAGTTGTGTTGGTTGGTGGCTGAGATGGTCTTGCCACATTTGGTGCATTTTTTTTTTAAAGTCACCAGCTGGCTCAGACATGCTGAAAAATACTGCTGTGAACAAGTTAAACTGGAGAGTTGCCATGGGCAGAAAAACAATCCAGAAGGGATAAAGGACGCTAAAAATGAGAAAAGAAAGAAAGAAAAAAAACACCCCTAAGTCAGTAAGACCAACTGAGCCGATGACAAGTGGTAAGGAAAATGCAAAAACAGCCCAAAAAAGCCAAAAAAACAAACATTTTTTTTGAGAAAAAAAGACAACTGGAGAAGATGGTGCCACGGCAGGTGGGAAGGCAGGCGCACCTCCTAAGGCTTCCTTTGGAAGCTGGGGAGTGTTATGTGCTCTATCTGTGACGTCACCCATATGTGAGGACTTACTTCCTGCTTGCTTATGGAGAAAAATTGCTGTGGCAAAGTTGAATGGCTCAATGAGGACAGAGGCCCACCAGAGCACTGGAAAGATAGAAGTGATGTGGCAAGAATAAAATTAATGATCAAAGGAGAAAAAAGGTAAAAGGGAGGAGAAAACTGTGATGACAGTCGAATGGGACAGAAACTAGAGTTTAAAAAACCAGAGGGGAAAATAGAGAAGTTTACCAATGGAGGTGTCTGGAACGTGTCACTGGGGATCAGCGGAAAACAAAAGGCTGATTCAAGATGGCACCATGGCAGCAGGCACGCAGGTGCGGTGGAGCCTCTCAAAAGCTTCCAATAGATGCTGAGAAGCATTCCCTCACTGTGCTCTGTCAGGGATGTTACCTATATGTGAAGACTCATTCTTGTGTGCTCATGGAGAATGGAAAAATTCATGCACCCTTCTTCCTGTGGCTTATTTTCCATGTAAAGATGACAGCCAACATGGCAGTAGCTATATGCATAAGACACACAAGAAAAGAAATGTTCATATTAAACACCTTGAAGTCTTCTGGCACTACTAGGTGCTGCTTTGTAAAAACTGATTACATTTAATATGCGTCCTTACTGCAAGATAACTGATATACAGAGGGTATTTCCAAAGATATTTCCATGAATAAAGCACTATGTTATATGCAGAAATGGTCTACTACAAAACTGTCTGCCTAACATGCGGATAAAATGAAATGCATGTACTCTATAAAAGGGGCATTTCCAAGGGCAGGACTGCGAATGAGTTTGTGATTTTAAGACATGGAAGGGTATAGTCCTCTTCTCTCATGATCACAGGCACATGAAGAACAGATACACATGCGCAGGCACACACAAATGCAAGCATTCATGAACACATGATACATAAACACACATGGACATACCAGCACACAAAGATTCACAAAAATAGGAATATACATATAAAGCGTAGTTACTCACCAGTAAAGCACAGTTACTTACCTGTAACAGGTGATCTCTGGGAACAGCAGGAATAAGTCTTCACATATGGGTACGTCGGTACCGACGGAGCCTGCGCGGGAACGCTCCCCAGCGTCCAATCAGAAAGCTTTTGGGAGCATCCCTCAGCGCCTGCGTGCTGCCTTACGGCCTTTCCAACTGTCTCTCCTCAGTTGAGTTTTATAGCTGAGACAAGAGAGAAAGAGGAAAGGAAGATAGATAGAGAGATACAACTCCTAGGGGAGGTGGGTGGGTTGTGAAGACTTATTCCTGCTGTTCCCAGAGATCACCTGTTACAGGTAAGTAACTGTGCTATCTCCAGGAACAAGCAGGAATGAGTCTTCACATATGGGGACTCCCAAGCTAAGATGCCTGGAGCCCCAGCATGGTGAGGATTGGAACATGCTACACCTCATATGGCCAGGCATCCTGAGGATGGAGGGTAGGAGTTGAAAAGAGAGGAGCTGTAGGAAAAACAGCTAACCTAAGGACTACAAGGAAGGAGTCCTTGTATGTATGATAATTACCATGAAAAATATTGACATGAACAAACACAATATGGACCTCACCTACTGGATTACAGGAAGTAGAGAGGCTGATGGAGTCTACTGGAGATCCAGCAGAGGAATGTTCAAGGTGATCTCACTGAAGTGAAGGCGAAGGTCCAAATCTGGAATTGACAGGTGACCCAGATGTCACCTGGGGTAGTACCCAAACGTCAGGTCCTTAGTGGAAGCTTTATGGAAAAAGCTGGGAACTCTTTTGGATACAGAGTTAATAACATTTAGGAGCAAAAGAGGAAGACTGACTGATTTGGACAACTAGCCCAGTCCTGGAGGGAAGAAGGGGTATGGAAAAAAGCCCATATTCCTAAGGAGGACAGATGTCTGAAGGGCTGAAACTTCAGATCTACTGAAGATCCACCCTGTCTTTCCTATCTGTTGAGAGATAGAAAAGATAGTGAAGCATGGAGCTTCAGGGATATCTAGACCTAGGGTTAAAGTAGGAGCTGTCAGTACCACAGTAGTGGTTGTGTGCATAATACCCCAGACATACTGAGGGACAGTATGAAGATATGCAAGCCCACTGTCTGGAACCTATAGGAAGGTAAAAACCTTTTATAAGTATAGACAGTTAGAGAGATAAGTATGTAAATACATATCTACCTATAAGGAAGCATCCCGACAGATACACATATATATAGGGATATATATAGATATATGTGTATATATATATATATATATACAGGGGTATATATATGTCTATAGTGAGATCTGGAGGGGCATAAGATATGCACACGCAGCTTACAGACATATGTATCTATAGAGAAGTATATAGAAATATATACATACATGTATATAGATGTCTAAAGATAAATGTCTGCAACTAAGCAGATAGAGATATGCCCATAAGAACATTCACATGGGAGATGTGAAGGAGAAAGATTCATCTAATAACAAGAAGGTGGAACCTACTTGAGAAGATATATAGAGAATCTATTCCCCCTGGCTAAGATGGTGCAGGAATACTATCCAGTGAAATAACCAGGATGGTTGCGTGAAAAACAGAGGATAATATCAGTCTGTAAACAGCAAGTCCGGAGTCCTATAGAACTCTCGCATGGTAAATGGACAGAAAACGCATAGGATGAGATACCAGGATGACCCACTTGAGGAACAAGGGAGGGGGGGTATCATGCGTTGTTTAATTAAATATGTGCTGTCCATGAAGGATTAGGATACCATGAGGACAAGCTGCAAGGAAAAAGAGCATATTTCCTGTAGAAACTGGATAACTCTTTAGACTGTCACATAGAGAAGGCTTATGTCCTTTATTAAAAGGAAATAGAAGGGTGTAAAGAACCCCTACAGTCATGAGGAATGACTGAGGAAGCCTTTTTCAACCATATAGGATAGTAATTAGAGAAAAAATCCCCATGCTCTCTAGCAAGGGCCCATAGTGGAAAGCTTCTCAGTAGGATTGCAGAGAGCACTATGCAGGAGAATTGGGAAATAAAAGTGGCTGTTGGAGGAAACCAGCTGCCACCTCAGGTATGCTGCCAACTCCAGGGATTTGGAGACGACAGAAAAAATGCGATAAGGATTTTCCAAGATAGATGAGCACTATCTTGGAAGCACTACTAAGACCAGAAAAAAGTAGTGGAAGACAAGACTGGAACTCGTAGGAAGTACCAGTAGTCTAATCACTGGAACTCCTGCATGGGCAGCTGCTGAATAGACCAGCAGAGAGAATCCTTCTGCTTGTAACGGAGAGAACAGACAGAACAAGAGGAGAAAATCCTGATTATGTCTGATGAGCTGCCCAATGAAAGCAGAGAGGTTACTCCAGAGAAAACTCTACACTGGAAAGGAAAGGAAGACTAGAAAGGCTAAGAAAGCCTTCCAGTCGTATGGTACCACTCGTACAGGGGAAGCCCTGGGAACGAGGGTAAAGAAAACTAGGAGCTGAAGGGAGACTTGCTTTATGGTAAGTCTGTAGAAGGAAAAAATTCATGGTGGCACAGGGAACCTATCATGAGATAGTGGCAAACCCCTCTTCATGGTAGGAAGAGGAGGAAAACCCTCTGACCCACAAACATGAATACCCCGACAGCTCAGCCTACGTGAAAGCAAGTGGATGTCCTGGAAACAGGAATCCATGCGTAGAGTTTCAAATGAAAAAACAGTGAAAAAACTTCTGCTGAGAAGAAGTGAACTGTATGTTATAAGAGATCAATTAGAACCCCATTGAGGGTTAGTTGTCCTGGCTTGAGTTTGGATTCTTCAGACCAGGGCGAGGTTTCCCTTGTTTGGGAACATCTGCATGATGGGCAGAAGAATAAAACCTTCTTCTTTTAGGGAAAGAAGGTTTGGTAGGGCATTTCCTACCTACTGGGGAAGGAGAAGGCTTAGGAGAGCCCTCCGAAACAGGGAAGTCAGTGGAGCAATGAGCAACCTGACGTAAAGACTCCCTATTGAAGAGATTTTCTCCAGTACAAGGAGCATTACCCAGTCTTTGTTGTGCCCATCTGTTCAAGTCTGAAGCTTGGAGCCAGGCTCTACATCGTGCTCCTATGGCTATAGCAGAGGTTCTGCTAACAGACTCAAAAGAGTCAAGGGAAGCATGAGAAAGAAACCAAGATATATTTTGGCTATGACTAAGAAGTAAGGAATAGTCTGCAGCCTTGGGCTCTGATAGAAAAGGAGTCAAAAGAGAGAATTTTTTTGTGACCTCCTGAAGGGATAGACTCATATAAAAAATATATGAGAGAATCCTTGTTGCCAGCATAGATGTTTGGAAGGTTTGACGTCCAAAAGCATCCAGTGTTCTAGAAGCACGACCTGGCGGATAAGAAGAATGCTTCTTTTTGCTTTTTACCTTCCTCATCGCTGATTCCACTACAATGGAATGATGGGGAAGTTGAGCCTTTTGAAACCCTGGAGAGGGGGGCACCTGATACAGAAGATCAGTTGCTGTAGAAGGTGAGGAAACCCTTAAAGGTGTTTCCCATATTCTCAGAAGAAGATCCTGCAAAGAATGATGTAAAGGAAGCATTATATTTTCCTTTTTCCCAGAAGAGCCTTGTGTAGGATCATAGCCAGGGATAGGAATAGCAAAGAATGTAGCCATCTCAAGGAGAAATTTCTGAAAAGAAGGATCTCCAATGGGAACCATCCCTGGACAGGCTAAAGTTGAAGAACTAGCCTGGGCACCGGAGGATGTACTGGTCCGGTGCAGAAAAGGAGCCCTAATGGATGGATACTGGTACTGGCGGTTATGACTTGAGACAGTCAGTACTGCATCGTCCATGCCGGGTATCGACTCCAAACTAGGTATAGAAAGGAGCGATCCTGGTGAAAAAGGCATGGAAGTAGTTGGTCCCGATGTCACTGCAGGAACCGGCATCAATACCGATACCGGTAGCTGTGCCGGAATCGGAGGCGATACCGACATCGAAGCAGTCATCGGAGGCAAGCAAAAACTCTTGGTGAGTATCCTCGATACCGCGCATCCGGAATCGGTAAGCGTCGGTACCGAGACGCGTCGGTACCCAGTCTTCCAGACTAGATATCGATTCCAGACTCGGCATCGAAGGAAGCGAGTCTATCGATGCATGTCTAGAGGGTACCGGCGTCGGTGGTCGTATCGGCGATGCTGCCGATACTGGAAAGTCAATCTGAGACGTATCGATCGGTCCCGAAGGTACCGAGAACGCGAGATGACGATCCCTGGTGAGGAGTGGATCACTCAACACCAGTGCCGATGCCGGGGTATCGGTACCGCTCGAAGCGGATGCCACCACCGAGCATGGCTCAGGTATGTTCTGTGAGGGGTGAGCCCCAGGAACAACCTGAAACCCCTGAAAGGCTTTGGAGACCGAAAACTCCCGCCAGGGTTTTAAAGCCAATAGGGTCTTGAGGGCAAGGCCGGAGCCGTCATCATGCTTGGCATGAGACCTACCACCCAAGGATTGGCTAGTCTTAACAGACTGTTTATGGGTTACCTGATCCTGTAGAGAAGAAATGGTCGGTGCCCTGACACTGGAAGGGAACTTGGTATCGAGGGAAACGCGAAATGGAAAATCTCTTCTCATAAAATTGTAGCCTAAAGGCTTCAGAGGAAAAGGGTCAGGACCCAAACAGGTTAGACACCAGTTATTGGAGTATTTCCACAGTTAAGGCACTTCTTAGGAGAAGAAGGCTCCATGATGGAGAGGCCTTACAGGCCCAAAAAATTTAAGACAGAAACTGAGGGAAAAACTCTCCCTGAGTTTGTGAAAAAGAAAAGAAAAAACCCACCGGCGGTACCGGTGGAGGCGGGGAAACAGCCGCGACCACAAGAAAACAAGAATTAAAGAAAAAATTTTCTGCGGTGACAGGAGGACGTCCTGCCGGCTCCGCGGAAAAACGAAAACGGAGGAGAGACAGTTGGAAAGGCGGGAAGGCAGCACGCAGGCGCTGAGGGATGCTCCCAAAAGCTTTCTGAATGGACGCTGGGGAGCGTTCCCGCGCAGGCTCCGTCGGTACCGACATACCCATA
Organism: Ichthyophis bannanicus; assembly: GCA_033557465.1. Lineage (NCBI taxonomy): Eukaryota > Metazoa > Chordata > Amphibia > Gymnophiona > Ichthyophiidae > Ichthyophis > Ichthyophis bannanicus. Next base: position 250,102,768 of record CM066042.1, on the reverse strand, counting down.
TGTGAAGACTCATTCCTGCTTGTTCCTGGAGATCGGGTCATCTCCGGGAACAGCAAGAATTTAGTCTTCACATATGCGTATCGTCGACACTGACGGAGCCTGCGCGGGAAAGCTCCCCAGCGTCCAATAGGAACGCTTTTGGGAGCATCCCTCAGCACATGCACGCTGCCTTCCCACCTTTCCAACTGTCCCTCTTCAGTTAAGTTTGTAGCTGAGTGAAGGATAGAGGGAGAGAGGAAAGAGACAAAGAGATAGAGAAACAACTCCTAGGGGAGGTGGGTGGGTTGTGAAGACTAAATTCCTGCTGTTCCGGGAGATCACCTGTTACAGGTGAGTAATTACGCTATCTCCAAGAACAAGCAGGAATATAGTCTTCACATATGGGGACTCCCTAGCTGAAGATGCCAGGGAGATAGCCCCAGGAAGGTGCCACCGCAGAAAGATAGGCATCCTTCCTCCCATGGATCTCTGGCATTCCACCAGGGTTGGTAGGTAGGAGTTGAATTAGGTTTGAAAGAGATTTCGAAGAACAGCTTGGCCAAAGGCGGCATCCCGACGGGAGGCTTTATCCAGGCAGTAGTGGGCTGTGAAGGTGTGTACTGAAGCCCATGTGGCTGCTCGACAAATGTCATCGATAGAGACAGAGTGGAGATTAGCTGTGGAAGTAGCCATGGCTCTCACATTATGAGCTGTGACATGGTCCTGAAGAGGAAGACCCTTACTCTCATAAGCAAAGGATATGCATTGGGCAATCCATTTAGATAAAGTTCTTTTGGAGACTGGAAGTCCCAAATGACTAGGGTCAAAAGCTATAAAAAGTTGCGAGGACTTTCTATGTTGCTGTGTTCTTTGTATGTAAAAGGCTATGGCCCTTTTACAATCCAAAGTATGAAGGTTTCTTTCTGCATTAGAGGCGTGAGGCCTCGGAAAAAAGACAGGAAGATAAATTGATTGATTTAAATGAAAAGGCGAAACTATCTTTGGCATAAAGTGTGGATGAGTTCTAAGAACAACCTTATCATGATGAAAGCTAGTATAAGGAGGATCAGCCACTAAAGCTTGCAATTCACTAATGCAACGTGCAGAGGTGATTGCAATTAGGAAGATGACCTTCCAGGTCAAAAACTTAAGTGCTGTAGTGGCCAAAGGCTCAAAAGGCGGCTTCATGAGCTGCCCGAGAACTAGATTTAGATCCCATGCCACCGGTGGTGGCTTGATGGGAGGTTTGGTTAATAGAAGGCATCTCATAAATCTTGATAGAAGTGGATGAGAGGAAATTGGTTGTCCATTCAGAGGCTTATAAGAAGCTGCAATTGCACTAAGATGGACTCTTACCGAATTGGTCTTTAGACCAGAATTCGATAAGTGAAGGAGATACTCTAGTATCGATTCTAAGGGTATGCCAAGGGGGTTTAATCCCTTCTTGGAGCACCATATAGTAAAACGTTTCCACTTGAAGGCATAAGATCTTCTTGTGGAAAGTTTCCTAGAAGCCTGAAGGATATCTTTTACCTGTTGGGACAGGTTGAGATCCTGGAGGTCTAAGCCTTCAGCAACCAGGCCGTGAGGTGCAGGGACTAAGGATTCGGGTGCCATAGCGTCCCGTTCTCTTGGGAAAGGAGATCTGGAGCATGCCCTAACTCCAGAGGTGCCGGTGAGAGAGATGTAGAAGCAGGGGATACCACGTTTGGCGTGGCCATTGTGGTGCTATGAGAATCATGCGACCCCTGTCTCTCTGAAGCTTGAAGAGTGTTTTGGGGATGAGGGAAATGTGTGGGAAGGCATAAAGGAAGTCCTGACCCCAGTGAAGGAGGAAGGCATCCCTTGCCTGAGAATTGTGAGCCGGAATCCTGGAACAGAACCGGGGAAGTTTGGCATTCAGTGGACTTGCAGAGAGGTCCATGTCTCGAGTGCCACAGAGATGAAATAGCTTTACCATCTGGTCTAGGTGGAGGGACCACTCATGAGGCAGCAGTACCCGACTGAGTTTGTCTGCCCAAAGGTTTTGAATGCCTGGAAGATATACCATTAGAAGGTGAATTTGATACTCTCTGGCGAGGGTCCACAGTCGTACAGCTTCGTTGCATAACGACAGAGAGCCTGTTCTGCCCTGCTTGTTCACATAGAACATGGCTACTTGATTGTCCGTCTGGACTAGGACTGTCTTGTAGCTGAGCTGGGCGTGGAATACTCGAAGAGCTAAATAGATTGCTCTTAATTCCAGGTGGTTTATGTGTAGACCAGCCTCCTGTGGAGTCCAGGTTCCCTGGGTAGAGAGATGATTCAGGTGTGCTCCCCAACCCACCTGTGATGCATCCATTGTTAGGGTGGCCTGAAAAAGAGGTTGATGAAAAGGAGACCCCACTGTCAGGTTTTCTAGTGATTGCCACCATTAGAGGTACAAAATTAGTCATTGAGAGTTTATTATTTTGTCCGACAAATGACCCGTGGCCTGTGTCCACTGTGTGGATAGGGTCCACTGAGCTGCTCGCATGTAGAGGCGAGCATATGGGACTACATGAACTGTGGATGCCATATGTTCCAGTAACTGTAGCAGCTCTCGAGCAGTGAGGGAGGATTTGCCTGCTGCTTGAGAAGCTAGTTGTATTATGCGAAGACACCGGGCCTGTGGAAGGAAAGCCTTTGCCTGTCTGGTATCTAGACAGGCTCCTATGAATTCCAGGCATTGGGAAGGAACAAGTTGGGATTTTGGGAAGTTTATTACCAATCCCAAGTATTGGAGAATTTGCATTGTACGGGACAGTGCAGTGCTGGCCTCTGCAACTGTAGGGGGTCGAATGAGCCAGTCATCTAAGTAAGGGAAGACAAATATTCCCAGGGTTCGTGGAAATGCAGCTACTACTGCCATGCATTTCGTGAATACCCTTGGTGCTGAAGCCAGAACAAAGGGAAGAACCCTGTACTGGAAATGTTTTCCCCTGGAAAGGGATCGTAAGAATTTCCTGTGGTCTGGATGCATCAGAATGTGAGTGTATGCATCCTTTAAGTCTAGAGAGCACAGCCAATCCTGGCTTTGAAGGTATGGCAGAAGAGTTCCTAGAGAAATCATTTTGAACTTCTCTCGAAACAGGTATTTGTTCAATTTTCTGAGGTCCAAAATGGGTCTGTGTCCTCCTGTTTTCTTTGGAATAAGAAAATAGGGGGAGTAGAACCCTCCTTTATTGCCCCCTGTGCAAGAAGTGTTGAGACCTCGTGATCTAGCAGATTGTCTGCGGAGGTTTGAGAATTGAATTGCTTTAGAATTGTAGGAGGGGGCATGCTGTGAAAATGAAGCTTGTACCCTTCTCCTACAATGGACAAAGTCTGCTGTTACCTGATGCCATCTGTTGGCAAACTGGCATAACCTGCCCAAGATATTGGGGGGTTGGGGACCCCTCAGAGGCAAGAAGGCAAAGCTCTCTAGGAAGGAGTCAAAGCCCTTGATGGGGCTGAACCTGGAGAGCTGGTTGGGCTCTCGGGCCTTTTGGCTTCTTTTGCTGTCTAGTTTGTCCCTTTTGGGCAACCTGACCCCGAGTTTGACTCTGCTGGGTATAGGAAGGACAAAATTTCCTCTTTTTGCTGAAAGAGGGTTTTTTTTATAAGGCTTCTTTTTGGCTGGAGTGGCTGTAGATTTTGACAATCTATCTAGAGCAGTATTGTTATCATCTAACTCGTTAGCCTTTTCCTACAAGTTCTTGCTGAAGAGATTCTCTCCCGTGCAAGGAATGTTGCCTAACTTGTCCTGTACCCAACTCTCCAAGTCTGATGCCTGCAGCCAGGCAATCCGTTGTGCACCAATGGGAATAGCAGAGGTTCTGCTGATGCATTTGAAGCAGTCAAAGGCTGCACGATTTACAAACTTGGAGACATCTTGAGCATGCTTAACTAGAGCAAGAAAATCTTGTCTCTTGTCATGTGGGAGAAATGGGCTCATAAGTTCCAAGTCTCCTGTGACTTCCTTGAGGAACATTCCCATATAAAGAATATATGAATTGATCCTAGCTGAAAGCATGGAAGCTTGAAAAGTACAGCGCCCAAAAGCATCCAGAGTCCTGCATTCACGATCTGGAGGACTGGATGCATGCCTCTTTGCACTTTTCACCCTACGCATGGCTGACTCCACTACCATTGAATGGTGTGGCAGCTGAGTTTTCTGAAATCCAGGACATGGTGGAACTCGATACATAGTATCAAGTCTCCTAGAGTGAGGAGAAGTAGTCAGAGGTGTCTCCCACATTCTGAGCATCAATTTATGCAGAATTTCATGGATAGGCAGAGTGGCTGCCTCCTTTGGAGCTTTAGGATATTGGAGAATTTCCAATTCCTTTGCTCTGGGTTCCTCTTCAGGAGCTACTGTGATTGAAAGACCTTTGGCCATATCACGGATAAAATCCTGAAAAGACATGTCCTCTGGAGGTGACATTCTGCATTGGGGAGAAGAGGGATCTTTTCTAGTACCATCAGAATTGTCAGAATCTTCGGAATCGGAGGATTCGAAGTATTCCTGACCCCGATGCTCCTGAAAGCACGGTCCCGGTATCGATCAAAGTCGGTACCGAATTGATCCAATACCGATCTGTCGATTCCAGCCAGAGATGGCATGGGAAGAATTCCCACCGGTATCGGTACCGGTGTCTGTACCAGTGTCGGTACTGGCATCAGTGTCGATGTCGGTAGCGGTGCACGTTGGACCAACGGTACCGCAGCTGAGAAAAGAGCTGCGATGCTGCGTTCGATAGCGAGGAACCTCTGGTCTATCAACGCTGCCAATGCATGGGTGTTGGTACCGGTAAAAACGGCTGGAACCCCTGAGCATGGCACAGGTAGTTCTTGCGAGGTTGAGGCCTCGAGAACATCCTGATGTCCCATCAATGCTTTGGAAGCCGAAGCCTCTCGCCGGGGATGTTTTGCCGGTGTGGTTCCCTCAAGGGCAATGCCAATGGCCTCTTGATGCTTAGCAGGAGAGCTACCCTTTGAGGAATGGCTTTTAAGTTTAGTTACCTGAGATCCATGGGAGGAAGAAGAGGCCCTTGACTATGTCAATGCAATGGATCTAATATATATGGGAAAACCCTCCACGTTAATCTGGACAAGATTCCGGTTTTGTGCTATATGTGTGGTCAAGGTGCCAAAGTTATCAATACTGTTCCTAGAATATGAACCTGTGGTCTCAGCTCAAAATATTTTGCAATATGAGGCGATTTGCTCCAAAGCTGCAAAAACTCTGATCACATCAATGACCACTCATCTTATCAGGTTCAAAATTTTGATCTTCACTCCTTTTCCGACCAAACAATTTATAACTAGATTTGAAACCAGAACTTATCTTAGATAATTGAAGCTTTTTTCTGCTTTATGTAGACAGCAATCGTGCTGTGGGTTTACTGCAAGTTGCTTATCATCCCCGACGCGACCTCTCTGGTACCGCACGTTTCATTTCTTCCTCAGGGGGTCCTCGAACAAGCAAACCAAGCACTGTCTCTGTGAAACAATTCAAAATGTTCTCAACCAGCTATTCATGACACTGCCCCATTGCTAGAATGATGCTGGGAGAACGGAATGCACAGGTAGGGTTACCAACTGGTTGGCTATCAGCCAAACTGCCTGTTTTCCTTCTGTGACAGGACCTTTACAATGGCCAAAGTAAGAGCCTTTTTTTTTTTTTTTGCTGACAGCTGACCTACAGATAGGCAGATCCCTTTCCTCTCTTTTTCCTACCTTGCAGAACTTTTTTTTTTTTTTTACTACAACAGGAGGCAGCACAAGGGCCAACTCTGGTGGTGGTGGTAGTAGCAGCAACAGTACAGATGTCTAAAGATACTGGGGCTAGGGATTGAATCAATGCTCCCTCCTATTGTTAAAGCCAAGAAGGAACCTGGGAGAAGAGTCATTATGCCGATTCACTCCTTATCTCTAGCGCCTTTACATCTCACTACTGCTGCTGTCATTCAGGACTGGGCCTTGACTGGCCCATCAGTAAGGAAGGTCCACTGGTTAGGGGACCGGGAGGTATACGTTGATTATAAGATGGAGCAGCCAGTTTATTTTATTTTGCATGCTGGCAAACCAATGCACAGGGGTGCGGCTTCATAAGCTGTTTCACTGAACAGTGATTGAGAATATAAACAAATGAGTTGATTTTTAACCAGAGAAAACAAATCGCTCGTGGCTTATTAGATCTCTAGAAATCCTCCTACAGAACCCAGTTAGCTTCTAGTAGAAGAAACTGTGAAATGATGTGGGAGTTGTGTCTTGGCAAAACCCTAAGCAACCGAAGTTTTATTTCAGTTTCATCTTCTGAACTAAGCATGTGATAAGTGAATTATAAGGGGGTAATTACAAGGCACTTAGCTCCCTGTCATATTACGCATGTTTTAGCAAAAGAAATCAGTACAAAGCATCATTTTCATGAAGCAACGCAGTACTTAAGAGTTTGGTTTAGTTTTTCAATTACTGTTCTTGGAGGGAAAGAAAGGTTTTCACACTTTCAGTGAAGCAATATCACACTGCTCTTTTTAAGCCCCTCAAGATGAAATTGCCATAGGTACTGTACTTCTTGTATGATATCTTTTTTTTAAATTTATCAATTTTTATTGAATGATTCAAACACATAATAGAACTTTTGCTTACATTTTTCAATTTTTCAATATACAACCCCCAAGCCCTTTTCGCCCCAATTTTCTGAAATCTCTCCCCCTTTCCTTGTCCCTCCCCCCCCCGTCCCTCTCACTCCTCCCTCCCTCCCCTTCCCCCTCACTTTCTCCTGTAAGTACACCAACATATTCTGCCATTCTTTTTCAAACTTTGATCTCTTCTGTTTACGGCTTGCCGTTAAATGTTCCATTATATATATATATGACTCAACCTGCTTTCACAGTGTTCTATGCTTGCCGGTTTCTCCTGTTTCCACCGATAGGCTAACTCACACCGAGCCACACTCAGACATGCCATAATTTGCTTTCTACCCTCCCGGGATCCTCCATCTCTTCACCACCTGAACAGGAAAATTAGAGGGTTCCTTTCTATTTCCACCCCCACCACCTGTTTTATCCACTGTTGAGCTTCTCGCCAAAATAGCTGGATCTGTGGACATGTCCATCACACATGGTATTCTTCCCTCTTCCCTACAATTCCTCCAGCACCCCTTGATACCGCCGGGTACAGCTTATTCAACCTCACTGGGGTATAATACCATCGCATTACCACTTTATGCCAATTTTCTCTAATCTCAATGGAGATGGGCATTTGCTTAACCTGTCCCAGAATGGCCTTCCACTGTAGGGAATCCAATTGCATCTCCATCTCCCTCTCCCAGGCCTTCTTATATTCTACTTTCTCCTCTTTTTGTAGTCCCCCCCTCTCACCACTTTGTATAGCCCTGATATCAACCCCCTAGACCACTTTTTCCCATACCATATCGTCTCCAGTTCAGTAGAGTCCCTCATTAACCCCTCCTTAGCTAGGTTTTTGTTCATATAATGCAATATCTGTCCATAATGAAAGATTCCCCCCTCTCCTAACTGATAATCTTCTCGAAGATATTCATATGCAACCCATTCCCCTCCATCCAAGAATTGATAAAACCACCTAAGGCCCCTTCCATTCCCATATCTTAAAGATACCCCCTTCCTTCCCGGGTTTGAAATCCTCTGTATAACACAAAGCTTGCATCACAGAAAATTTAGAATCCCCCCATCTCTTCCCATCTTTCTTACTCTATCCCAAATTTCAAGAACGTGGCTCAAGTATGGATTCCCATCTTTCCTAAAACCCCTCTCCCTCGCCATGGAAGTGCTTCCAGTTTCTCCCCCCTTAAAACCGATTTCCTCCAGCTTCACAAAAGTCTTCCGTTCACCTCCCTCCCTCCAGTCCATCACATGCCTAATCTGGGTTGCCCAATAGTAAGCCAACAAGTCTGGAACCCTAAAGTCCCCCGCCTCCCGGGACCTATACAAAGTCGATCTTGCCACTCGCGGTGGTCGCTTCCGCCAAATAAAGTGGAATACTTTACCCTGGAGATTCCTCATTTGTCCTACTGGGATTGCTATTGGTAGTGCCTGAAAGAAATACAATATTCTGGGGAGTATATTCATCTTGACCGCCGCTATTCGGCCCAGCCAAGACATTTCCAAAACAATCCAATCCCTCAAATCCTTTCCATAACTGAGGGTAGCTTGCCCCATACAAATCTCCAGGTTTGACGGTTATATGCACCCCCAAATATTTTATTGCCCCCGTGCCCATTTAAATGCATAAGAACATAAGATATGCCATACTGGGTCAGACCAAGGTCCATCAAGCCCAGTATCCTGTTTCCAACAGTGGCCAATCTAGGTCATACGTACCTAGCAGTTTCCCCAAAAGACAGGTTCCACAATGCTTGTACTGGGTCAAGCATTGATATCCTGGGTCCCTTTTTAATAATGGTTTATGGACCTTTCCTCCAGGAACTTGTCCAAACCTTTTTTAAACCCAGCTACACTAACAGCCTTTACTACATCTTCCAGTAACAAATTCCAGAGTTTGATTACATGTTGAGTGAAAAAATATTTTCTTTTATTAGTCTTAAATAGTTTACTCTGTAGCTTCATTGCATGTCCCCTAGTCTTTCTAAATTCTGATAACGTAAACAATTGATCTACTTTTACCTGTTCCATTCCGTTCATTAATTTATAGACTTCTATCATATCTCCCACTCAGCCGTCTCTTTTCCAGGTTAAAGAGCCCTAACCTTTTTAGCCTTTCTTCATAGGAGTATCCTTCCATCCCCTTTACCATTTTGGTGGCTCTTCTCTGAACTTTTTCTAATAACGCTATATCCTTTTTAAGAAACGGCGACCAGAATTGCACACAATATTCAAGGTGCGGTCTCACCATGGAATGATATAGAGGCATTATAATATCTTTTGTTTTATTTTCCATTCCTTTCCTTATGATACCTAGCATTCTATTTGCTCTCTTGGCTGCCGCTGCACACTGGGCCGAGGGTTTTAACATGTTATCCACAATGACGCCTAAATCTTTTTCCTGGGTGGTGGTTCCTAATGTGGAACCTTGCATCATGTAACCATAGTTTGGGTTGTTCTTCCCTAGGTGCATAACTTTGCACTTGTCCACATTAAATTTCATCTGCCATTTTGAAGCCCAGTCTTCCAATTTATCAAGATCCTCTTGCAATTTTCCACAATCCTCTTGGGTTTTAACAACTTTAAACAGTTTTGTGTCATCTGCAAATTTGATAACCTCACTCGTTATTCCACTTTCCAGGTCATTTATGAATACGTCAAAAAGCAGCGGACCCAGCACAGATCCCTGGAGTACACCACTATTCACCTTTTTCCATTGGGAAAATTGGCCATTTAGCCCTACCCACTGCTTTCTATCTTTTAACCAGTTCCTGATCCACAGTAGTACACTGCCTCCTATCCCATGACTCTTTAGTTTTGCCAAAGGTCTCTGATGAGGGACCTTGTCAAAGGCTTTCTGAAAGTCCAGATACACTATATCAACCGACTCACCGTTGTCCACCTGTTTATTCACACCTTCAAAAAAAAAAACATAACAGATTAGTAAGACAAGATCTTCCTTGTCTAAAGCCATGTTGGCTGTCTCCCATTAGGCCATGACTATCTAAATGCTGAGTAATTTTATTCTTTATGATGGTTTCTACCATTTTTCCCGGTACTGATGTCAGGCTTACCGGTCTGTAGTTTCCCGGATCACCCCTGGAACACGTTTTATGTTTAAATTTGTTTATTGAACACAGCCAGAGCAACATCATCAAGACTGTAACAGCACAATGTAATAACATACCACCTATAATCCACAGCCGTGTGCAGGTTTGACATTATTTTTCCCCCCATCCCACCCCCCTCCCCCCCCCATTCCACCTACAGCAATTCCACTAGGAGAACGACATCTTACACATTATACCGCAAACTAACACATCTTCCACACAACTTCTCCATATTTTACTATACACATAGAATACCAATATAGATTATAAAACAGTACATCCCAAAAGTAACACAACAAAACAAACAGAGTGCTGCCACAATCATACACCACCTCCTTAATCCAACAACCCCGAATATCAACTAGACATCTATGCTATCCCCAGATCTCCTACCCCATCCCCCCCTCCAATTTCCTATCATGCAGGGACTCATCCCGAACATGCAAAATTATCTTCTCCCCACCCCCCTCCAACATCTTCAAACCGCACTCTTGAAGGACTTAACTCCCCCCCCCCCCCCAAAGGCCAAAACCCCATCCATGCAAGACCCCAATCCTGATCTTCAGCCGAGCACATTAAGGATTCGGCTCCTCTCTCGCAGAGACAATGTATGTAAATAGGGACCCCATTCCTCCAAATATTTGTCAGTGTCTACTTCCCCATGCTTAGCCCCTTGTTGCTTAAGCAGTAGCAACCGATACACCTCCCTCCTCCACTGACCGATGGTCGGGCCACTGGGCATTAGCCAATTTAACAATATCACTCTCCGTGCTACTAACAGAACCTTGCCTAACCAAAGTCTCTGGCCACCCCCCATTCCCTCCACCCACCTAGTCATACCTAACACCAAGATTTTGGGGTCCCGTTTAAGTGGATGCCCCAAAACATCGGCAAGACACCCCACAATTTTCCTCCAGAATCTAACCACCACCAAGCATTGCCACCACATGTGTCCCAGGTCCGCTCGAGCTATCCCACACCGGGAGCAGCTCGCAGCAGCACTGCTACCCGCTCGAAACGCTCGACAAGGAGCAAAGTGGCAGCGTCGCAAAGTACGGTATTGCAGATCCCTAAACTCTGCAGTCTTAATCCTCCTAGGGATATCAGCTAACAATTGTACCATATCCACCCCTCTGATCTCCGCCCCCAGATCATGTGTCCATGCCGCAGCCAATACGTTCTCATCAGGAAACCCCTTAATGCTAAGATATTCCCTATGCAAGATTGCCACCGGCGCCCGCTGCTCTCTCCCCGCATACATCAGTTCCTCAAATTTAGAACAAATGTCCGTATGCAGGTTCTGCCTATCCAAACTCCGGATGTAGCTTCGCAGTTGCAGATAGGAGAACCAATCTCTACTTACCAGTCCATATCTACCTTGTAAATCTCTAAATTCCAGGGCCTGCCCCCTTTCATCTACTACCTGCTCTAATGCCACAATTCCACAATTCCTTTAGCCTCCCACCCCTGAAATGCCCCCCCTTGCATCCCCGGGCCAAAAGCCCCATTCCCATATAGGGGTAAAAAAGGGGTGACCCCAGGGTTCCATGAATACTCCTTATATAACATACGCCACACCCTTCTCATTACCTTGAAAATAGGGTGTCCCCCTACCAGCTGAGGTAAATCGGCAGCTGAAGCATGCAATATAAATCTCAAGGCCAACGGCTTCACTACTTCCTGTTCATACGCCAAGGGCGTATAATCCGCCGTGGTACCCAACCAATCCTGCAGGTTCCTCAGGCAGGCCATATTATAACTCCTCATATCTGGGGCTCCCATGCCTCCACCCCCCCATGGTCTCTGCAACGTCTTAAAACTTATCCGAGGTCTTTTCCCCCTCCAATAAAATAGATTTAAACATTTCTCCACTTTCGCTATCTCCTTTTTCGTCAGCAGGATAGGCAGACTTTGCAACATGTACAACCATTTGGGAAAAATGGTCATCTTATATAGAGCTACCCGGGCTCCCAGAGAAAGCTGGAGGTCCCGCCAACCATTCAAGCGCTCTTTTGTCTGTGACAACAATGTAGCTACATTAACAGTCTGCATCTGGGCTACATCGGCCGTCAGATAAATCCCCAAATAATGAAGTTCCGTCCCCGCCCACTTCAACGGAAAAGCTTCCCAATCCCCGTGCAACGTCCGTTGCAGATCCAGGGCCTCAGACTTATCTAAGTTTAATTTCAAACCCGAAAATTTCCCAAAGTCCGCAACAATTCTCAACAAGATTGGTAGAGTCTTCCTGGGGACCCCCAAATACACTAGGAGGTCATCAGCAAAAGCAGAAATCCAGAATTCCTCCTTTCCCACCCTGGCCCCCACCAATCCCCTATGTGTCCTTATTCTCTCCAATAGAGGCTCCAAAGTTAAAACGAACAAGAGCGGGGACAAGGGGCAACCCTGCCGCGTTCCCCTCCGAATCGGAAAGTCCCTTGAAATAGAATCGTTTATCAAAATCTGCCCTCTGGGATCCGAATACAAAAGCTTAACAGTATCCAAGAAGAAACCCCCTATCCCCATAACCTCTAACAAATGATACATGTACTGCCAATCCACACGATCAAACGCTTTCTCCGCGTCGAAGCTGATTAACAAAGCTTGTTCCCCTGCCTCAGCTGTCATGTATAACGACGAAAATATCTTACGTAAGTTTTTGGTTACGTGCCTACCTTTTACAAAACCCACCTGGTCTTCCTTAACTAGTTGGGGGATATATTCAGCTAACCTATTGGCCATGATTTTAGCCAGAATTTTATATCCACATTCAAAAGCGAAATAGGCCTATACGACTCCGGTAATAACCCATCTCTACCTGGCTTAGGAATCAGGGTAAGCACTGCTCTATTTTTCTCATACGGAAATGCCTGGCGTTTGATCAAGGCAGAATAATACATTTGCAAAGGCCCCACCATCCTGTCCACCATTAACTTATAAAATTCACCCCGATACCCATCAGGTCCCGGGGCCCGACATGTACGCAAAAGCTTTATGGCCCCCCGGACCTCCGCTTCAGTGATCGGGGCACTGAGAGTTGCACTCTCCTCTATAGATAGACTAGGTAAGTCCACTGTCTTGAGAAAATTCTCTGCCTGTGCCAAATCCCCAGTACCAGCTCCATAAAGAATCCGGTAGTACTCGCGAAACTGTTCCTCAATATAGGCTTGCCCCGTCCTTATCTCACCCCGTGCATCCCGCAAGGCCCCTATATGTGTCTGCCCCCTACTGGTCTTCACGAACCTGGAAAGCAGCCCCCCCGCCCTACTACCATATTTGTAAAGCTTATATTTATAATACAGCAAAGATTGTGCCGCCTTTTCTTGCAACAAATCATTCAGCTCCTGTTGTAATCTACTGAGTTCCAACTTCTTCCCCCGCGTCGGCTGCTGTGCTAGCGTCCTCCTCGCTTGACACAGCTTTGCTTCCAATAAAAGTAAACGAGAGGTATATGCTTTCCTCTTCCGGGCCCCGAATTCAATAATTCTCCCTCTCAAAACCACCTTTGCGACCTCCCAAAAAAGAATTGGGTTACCACTATGTCGCCCGTTAAACTCAACAAATTCTTCCCACTGCGAATGCAAAAATGCCTCAAACTGACCACCCTGGGTATATCCAAGCGGATAGCGTCACAAAGACCCAGCTTTCTTTACCCCCCACCGTACATCCAACCTGACATAAGCATGATCCGACACCTCCACTGGACCGATCTTTACTCTGGTTACTCTATCAAATAATTCTTGAGACCCGAGGAAATAATCTATCCGTGACCCTGTGTCATGCGCTCTAGAGACGTGTGTATAGTCTCTATCCAGGGGGTGTAATACTCTCCAATAATCAAACAGGTTAAATCCTTCACAAACTCCCCGTATCCACTGAGATTTCCAAGTTTACTGCTCCTGTTCATTGTAATGACCTGACTCTTGTTTATTGTCGGATATCCCCATCTCACATGTACATAGTTATCTATTCAAATTTCCGCACATGTAGATAGTTTCCCCTGTTATCCAAGTTGATTGCTCCTGTTATTTGTAATGACCAGACTCTTGTTTATTGTCGGATACTGTTTGTTTTATGTAAACCGCGCTGATCGCAAATAGTGCGGTATAGAAGAAATGTAAATAAAATAAATAAATAAATAAAATAAATAGTGCGGTATATAAGAGATGTAAATAAATAAATAAATCCCTCGGGTTCCTGACCTATCTATCGTTTCATCTAAAACACAGTTGAAATCCCCTCCCATTATAAATGGAGTTGGGCCAAGTTCACTCAAACATTTATTCAATCTAGCATAGAAGCGAGCATCATAGGTATTTGGGGCATATATATTCACCAAACCCAATTTAACTCCTTTGATGGTCCCCACTACTATAATATACCTCCCTCCTGGATCACAAATACTGTGCTCCACCTCCAGGCCCACCCCCTTCCTAACCAGAATCGCTACTCCCGCTTTCTTCCCTCCCGAGGAGGCCCCGTAGACCTTTCCAACCCATCCCCTTTCAAGCTTGGCATGCTCCAGGGCACTCTGTCTCTCCTGCAAGAATGCCAAATCTGCCTTCTGATCTCTGAGTACACGTAGGATCTTATAACGTTTCACCGGAGACCCTATACCACACACATTCCAAGTAATCAACCGTAAACCCTCACCATGGTCATCCACACTTATTCTAGTCATACACAAATTTGGTATCAAACTGAGATGAAAGGAACTCCCCCAGCCTAGAGTCCCCCCCATCACCCCCTTCTCTACACACGTCTCTGTTGTCTCCCGCCACGCCAACTCCAAATCCCCTCCCCCACCACCTGTATCAAAAAAGGGTCTTGCATTCGTCCCCGATTCCCCTCCCCTCCCCCAAAACTCTTCCTAAGCAATCCCTGACACCCACTATATCCCCAACCCCGGAGCCCTCCCCCTCCCCTCCCCGTCCCGCCAGATCCTCCTCACCCCCAAAATCCACCTTTCTCTCTCCATATGGAGTACTCGCCTGACCACTGTGATGCATTTGGCCTCCCCCCCAGACAACAAATCTCCGTTCATTCTCCCCTCATGTTCCATTCAACATTAATTCCATTCAACATTGATTCAGCCTCCCCCCTCCCTTAAACCAGGCAAACTCCCAGCATTTCGAAAATAGCAACATGTGAATATTAACGCAACAGCATTATTGAGAAGAAAACATAGTCCAGCCCAATTGTGCTTCATCTATCACCACCGGGTGCCTGTTGGCTCGGCATCACCTCTCCCGCCTCTGGTGCAATCTCAGTCAAAAACGTAGTGGCTGCAGCGGGTGTGTCAAACATCCTCTGTCTGTTTCTGTATTCCACCCGCAAACGTGCCGGATAGAGAAGGGCAAAATGCACCCCCCTCTTAGCCAACTCAGCACACGGTCCAGCATACTCTTTACGCTTTTTGCTCACTGCTGCAGAGTAGTCCTGAAAAACCAGAAGTTTTGCGGGCCCTGGTCCCTGTGCCCGAGATCTTCTCGCCGCCCGAATCACATCTTCCTTCTGGGCATAGTTTAAGAAACATGCAATAACCACACGAGGCCGGTCTCCTGGGCGTCTCTGCCCCCCCAGCCGATGCGCGCTCTCAATTTTTACGGAGCCCAGGGCAGCATTCAGCTCCAAATTTGTCGCCAGCCAAGTTTCTAAGTAGCCGCGCAGCTCTCCATCCGCGATGGCCTTGGGTATCCCCACAAATCTCAAATTCTTCTGACGGCCTCGATTCTCGAGATCATCTAGTTTTTCCTCGTGTTGCTTAAGCAACTCTTCCATGCGTTGCACGCACTGGGCCTGTGTCATTTGCACCTCCTCCACCACCGCTATCCTCTGCTCCGCTTTCCCCATGCGTTCCAAAATCCACGATCGAGTGATTTACTTGGGCTAATTGCTCTGCCAAGCCGTTAAATCTACTTTCTAATGCCGCCACAACCGCGTTGGTGGCCTCCTCCACGAGGTCCAGGTCTCGTTCAGCCCTCGGGCTAGATGCCGCTTTAGCCGCCATCTTGTCCTCCGCCACCCGCACTCTGTCTTTCCTTGGTGCCTTTGCCGCCATGCACCCTCTGCGTCTTCCACCGTGGCCTGAAGACTCCGCCACTCCTGGCACCGCACAAAAAGATTACCGGAGGGTAACGTTGTCGTTAATCAGCTTCTTTGGGGGGGAGCCCTCAGAGCCATGCAGAAAACGATCCTGCCGTGCTCACTGCATCACGTGATCTCTGGAACCCGTTTTAAAAATTGGTGTTACATTGGCGATCCTCCAATCTTCAGGTATTACAGATGATTTCAATGATAGTTCACAGATTACTAATAGCAGGTCTGCATTCTCATATTTCAGTTCTTTCAACACCCTTGGATGTATACCATCCGGCCTAGGTGATTTGCTACTGTAAAGTTTATCTAATAGTTGTAATACATCTTCCCGATGTATCGATATTTCCTTCAATTCTTCCGCACCTTTAAATGCCACTTCAGTTATGAGTAACATCCCTACATCTTCCTCAGTAAAGACTGAAGCAAAGAATTCATTCAGTCTCTCCGCTATCACCTTGTCGCCTCTTAGTGCCCCTTTAACCCCTCTATCATCTAATGGACCAACTGACTCTCTCACAGGTTTTTTGCTACGAATGTACTTGAAAAAGTCTTTATTTCACGTTTTTGCTTTCGCAGCAAGCTTCTTCTCAAATTCTCCCTTTGCCTGCTTTATCAATGCCTTGCATTTGACTTGCCAGTGCTTGTGCTGTTTCCAGGTTTCGTTGTTTGGCTCTTTTGTCCATTTCCTGAAAGATGCCTTTTTTGGCAACATCCGCCTCTCTGACCTCACCTTTAAACCATG
This sequence comes from Ichthyophis bannanicus, assembly GCA_033557465.1. Lineage (NCBI taxonomy): Eukaryota > Metazoa > Chordata > Amphibia > Gymnophiona > Ichthyophiidae > Ichthyophis > Ichthyophis bannanicus. Next base: position 250,086,194 of record CM066042.1, on the reverse strand, counting down.
CTGGCAGTTTTTTGGACTTCCTTCCACTTTTCTTAAAGCGTGGAATACAGCTGGTCTGGGCTTCCAAGATAGTATTTTTCAACAACACCCAAGCCTGATGTAAGTCTTTAACCTTTGCAGCTGCTCCTTTTAGTTTTTTCTTAACTATTTTCCTCATTTTATCATAGTCTCCCTTTCGAAAGTTAAAAGGTAGTACTGTGGATTTCCTTATTATCCCCTCCTCCACTAATTAAATCAAAGGCGATCATACTATGATCACTATTGCCAAGTGGCCCCAACACCCTTATCTCTTGCACTAGATCTGGTGTTCCACTAAGGACTAGGTCTAATATGGCTTCCCCTCTGGTCGGTTCATGAACCAGCTGCTCCAAGAAGCAGTCATTTACTGCTCTTTGATTCGCTCTATTTCTTCTCTAATATTTATATTAAGCGCCTCCATCTTATCCATATTCATCTTGAAACCCGACACCTCACCATACCTCCCGATTACTGCCAACACCCTTGTTATCGTCCTTTCCAGCTCAGTTAACATTAATAGAATATCATCTGCAAACAAGGAATCTTATGTTGTTGACCCCCCTACTCAATCCCACAGACTCCCTCCTCCTTTCGTATCATCTGTGCCAAAGGCTCCACTGCCATTGCAAACTATGGAGATAGTGGACATCCCTGTCTTGTGTCCCTCTCCCATCCAAACACCTCTGAATAATTGCCATTAATTCGTACCCTTGCTTGAGGTCTATGATACAATGCCTGCACCCAAGCTATATACTTAGGACCAAATCCCATCTTCTGCATTACCGCAAACAAGAATGCCCAATTCACTCTATCGAATGCTTTTTCAGCATCTATCTTCCTATTGCCAGCTTCCCAAATCACCTCCAATACCCTCTTAATATTGTCGGATGCCTGTCTCCCACATATAAATCCCATTTTGTCTATATCAATTAAGGTGGGCAACCCCTTCGCTAGCCTATTCGCCAAAACCTTCGCCAAAATCTTCACATCTGTATTGAGTAAAGAAATTGGACGATAGGAACCATAAGGGGTCCCTTACCCCCCTTGGGCAACACCATGATCCCTGCCGTTAACATTTCCTGGGAAAGTTGCTCCCCCTCCTCTGTAATACCATTAAACATCCTGTCTAAAAACCCCGTCAACTCTTCCTTAAAAGTCTTATAGAAGGAATTTGCCAACCCATCTAACCCAGGGGCCTTTCCCCTTGGCATTTCTTTGATCACCTTCTCAATTTCTTCCTGATGTATACGTCCCTCAAGCCTTGCCCCTAACTCCTCCCCCACTGCCAGTAGCTCTATCCCCCCCAAAAATTCTCGAATGCGCCTTGCCTCACTCACATCTCTAGCTTGTGTATATAATTCAGAATAAATTGACAAAACCTGTCTCCAATTTGTTTTTCAGTTCTTAATATTCCCCCCTCCCCCGGTCCCTTAATTGCATTGGCTACCTCCCGTTTCCGCAGCTTGCGGGTCAGTAATTTCCCCGCCCTATCTCCCCACTCATAAAATCTCTGCTTTACCCTAATTGGAAGGCGATAGACTCCAACTGTAATTGATTCAGCTCCAAATGCAATGCATTCAAATGTTTTAATTGCCCCACCCTCCCGTGCTTGCTATATTGCTTCGTAGCAAGTTTAATTTCCTCATGTAGTTTCTCTTCTCTTTCATTCCTTATCTTCTTAAACCGGGCCGCCCACATAATCAATCGACCCCTAACTACCACCTTCATCCCGTACCTCACCATTATCATTTATTTGCCAATACTCTTGGAGAAACATAGAGACACTTCTTTACATCCCTAACCACTTCTTCCTTTTCCAGGAGGCTCTCATTTAACCTCCAGAAGTGGATTCCTCCCTTCCTTTGTCCTTCTCCAATTTCCAGCCACACTGGTGCATGATATGACCATGTTATATTTCCTATCTCCACCTCCCTCACCCTTATTTCCCATAACTTGTCCACAAGTACAGTATATAGTCTATCCTACTGAAAGTCTTATGGGGACATGAATAGAAGGTGTATTCTCTGCTTCCCTTGTTATGTTCCCTCCAAATGTCAGACAGATGATATTTCTTAATCTTTTCACTATACGTCTGCTTTTCGCATTCCCATCCCCCTCCCTCGTTTGCCGGTCCCACCCCGACTGTATGACCAAATTAAAATCTCCTCCCAACACTAGTTTCCCTTGTACATTACGTTCCAACAGCCCCCCAACCTCCCTCTAGAATATGACTTGTCCTGAATTTGGTGCGTACACATTCACCAGCGTTATCTTCTCTCCACTCCATTCTCCACACAATATTAATACTCAACCCCTTTTACCTAGAATCACCTCCCCTACCTGAAAGGGACACCCTCTCCATATCATAATTGCCCCCCCTTTTTCTCCCCTCCTTTTCCTTCCCCCCTCTCCTTCCCAAAATACCGAATCGGAAATTGTTTAAAGGCCAACAATCCTTCATCCCGAACTTTGAGGTGGGTTTCCTGTACCATTATAATATCCCAATATAATCTATCTGCCTCCCTCAACAACTGTCTTCTCTTTTGCGGACTATTTAGCCCTTTAGCATTTATTGTACCTATTCTTATCATCTCATCTGTTGAATGTATGTTAGTGTACCTCGCTTAAATCTCCCTCTCTTCCCTCTTCCCCCATTAAGCAGCCTCCTCTTTGGAAACTGACCAGACATGGGAAGTGACCGTCTAGTCTGCTTCTACCCCTGCCACTCCCTGTGTCCCTGCCGTAACACCATTTAGCGCCCTCTTCTCATAATGTCCACTCCTCCCAGAGAGCTCCCCTTCCATTTCCACCCCACCCGTTTTGTTTCCTTACAGAACATAATGCTTTCCATTTTTTTTTGCAACTCCTCCCCTCACACCCAGAACATTCCCCTTTAACTAACAATTCTTTAAACATTTTGCAAATGCAACATGAAAACATCAAACTGATCTCACAGTCCATTCTCACACTAGGCCTCCTGATATATTACCTCAGCTTCATCTTCCAGGCCTTCCACGAATGTTTCACCACTCACTCGTCGCCATGTTCTCCTCTCATCCCATTTCCTTTGAAGCTCTATCCTCTCCGTGCTTTCCCTTTAGCTGGTGCCCACTGCCATTTCAAGCCCCCAACCTTGGAGACTGATGATATGCTTGCTTTGATTTGTCCCCCCAAAGTCTCTGGCAAATTCGATACTCCAAGCTCCTTTAACACATCCCAGGCTTCTCTACTATTTTTTGCCCGTCGTGATATCCCCTTCACTGTTATCAATAGTCCAAAGGGGTATAACCACTTGTATCTCAGTCCTTTTCTCAAAAGTGCTGTTACTTCTCTCAGCTCTCGATGACGTTGTATTGTGCCCATAGACAAGTTCTGGTATAGCTCGATATTATGTCCATTCCACTGAAAATGTCCCAGCTTCCGAGCCACTCCCAGAACTCGCTCTTTTGTTTTATATGAACTCATGCATACCACTATATCTCGTGGCCTATTGTCTCTTATAGGGCCCAGACCCGTGTGCCCTTTCTAATTGCACTGGCACCTCCCCCACTGCTTTTTCTGACTCCGCTTCCTGCAGCAGGGTTTCAAAGACTTCCATGATTGCTTTATCACAGTCCTTGTACTGAGGATCCTCGGGAATACCTCTCACTCTTATACTGCACCTCCTCGATCGGTCTTCAAGATCCTCTCTCTTTTCTTTTAGGTGTTCTTGTATCTGTTTCAACTCCTCCCATCCTTTCTGCAGATCTCCCATCGCCTCCACCTGCTGATCCAGTTGAGTTTCAGTTTCTTCCACCTGAGATCCCAGATCAATTATATCTTGCCTTAAAGCCTGTAATGTCTCTTTCAACTCAGTCTTAATCCCATTGATTTCTAATTTAAGCTCATCCTTCAGCTCTGTAAGCCAGTGTTTTAACATTTCTGCCACTCCAGGGTTCCACATTCCCTCTCCTTCCTCTTCTGCTTCTCCCCCTGCTTCGGCGGCCATTTTCTCTTCTTTTTCCTTTCTCCTTCCCTCCCTTGACAAGGGTATAAGAGGACCGGAATTCTGCCAGCTTTTTCCGGGTTGTAAGGCCTCCCCTGGCTTTCTCCATTTTCTGTTCCAAGCCCCTCTCTGTACACCATTGGCTTTTATAGTCACACTGAGGCAGGATCTCTTAATAGATATTATTATCTTGTACGATATCTTAACTACGGAAATGAGGATGTTCTGGCAAAATTCTGCTACTGCTGAACCTGATGGCCCATCACATGAGGGGTTCAGGTCACCAGAATGCCATGGGTATATAGAGGGCATGGACAAATAGATGATAAAACTGCTCTGTGAAGAGGAGCCAGAAAGGCTGGAAATGTCAATACACACTTTTGCTTTCTGTATATAACATGAACACACAGTTACCAGCCCTTCAGAGTAAGCAGCACAACAGCTACTCAATGGATCTAACAAATATGAAGAGCTTTATATCGGTATGCTGGACTATAGCCACAGGTCTTCGTAACACTTTCAGACAATTGCATCTACAAACTGCATCCACTAACTGCAAGAACAGAAGCCAAGAAAAGAGGATGTCAGTTCAACAGCTTCTGCTTCCTGGAAAGTAGAACAAGTGAGCTGGGCACTAACTATATTGGCTCAATGCCATCTAACCACGCTGAGAGCTGCAAGGTGAGACAGAGGGCTGCTTGCTTCACACAGAGTAGCTGTAAGGTCTGCATGCCAGACTTTGCAATTTTCCTTGATCAAGTGTATCTTCCACTTTAAATAATGCTATGGTAATGAACAGGTGATGCCGAGCGAAGTGGAGGAGCAGCCTAGTGGTTAGAGCACTGGCTTGGTAACCAAGAGACCAGCATTCAATTCCCACTGGTACTCCTTGTGGCCTTGGGCAAATCACATAACCTTCCATTGCCTCAGAAGAAAGGCCTGGCAATCTACGTCAGGTCACACTGCCAAGAAAACCCAGGAGCTGCTGGATCTCCAGGAGTCAGCATTGACTCGAAGGCACACACTGCACTGCTACTGCTAAATGTAAGCCAAATTCTTATGTCTTGCATACGTCCATCCTTTAGTTTTTAAGATGAAAAAAACAGTTAGTAAGAGATGTACAAGCCTCTTTCTTTCCTGGCACACCTCTTACCTGGAGGTTGTTCAGTGGCTCCATCTTCATGACAGGTCCCAGGGTATTGAGCGGAAGAGAGATATCAATGCTCTGGTTAGGCATTAGTGGAGTGTGGACAGGCAGAGGAGTGCTAGGAATTACCCCAAAGCTGAATACAAAACACAAAAGCAAAGCAAACAGTTCAGTGACATGATGAACACTTTCTAAAAATAAATTCTTTAGAAGCACAACACAAACTGGAATTCGTTGCTGGAGGATACAGTAAAAGCTGTTAGTGTAGCTGGGTTTAAAAGTGGTTTTAATATTTATTTATTTACAGTTCTTATATACCGCGCTTTTTAGTATCAGTGCGATTTACAAACAACAAAAATTTGAATCAGAACAAACGGTCTTTTGCTTACATTGTAAAAGGTATTGTAACTTGGGACTGTAACAAGGGTAACTATATACAAATCAACAACAGTGGTTGTTGTAAAACTATTTACATTTTATATTGCACGTTGGAATCATAATGCAAGAGGCTTGTAATCTATGCTCATTGTGAGTGTACCTGAGGGCGGGTCTGTTTTGTAAATAGTCCAGAGTTATGTTGTTGGTATGTCAGAGGCTGAGTGGGTGAGTTGAGGTTAATAAATTAATAAGATCCTAGAGCAAAGCATAGTTACTCAACTGTAACAGGTGTTCGCCAGGGACAGCAGGAAACAGTCCTCACATATGGGTGACGGCACCAACGGAGCCCTCGCAGAAGCATCCCCCCAGCTTTCAACTAAAGCCTTTGGGAGATGCTACCACACATATATGGTCCCCTTCCCGCCCAAGGGTGCCATCTTGCTCAATCAGATGACATAGCTAAAAGACGGCAAAAAATAAAAGATGGTATAAAAGCAACTCCAAGGGGAGAACTGATTCCTGTTGTCCCCAGAGAACCCCTCTTACAGGTGAGTAACTACGCTTTCTCCGGGAACAAGCAGGACGTCAATTCTCACATATGGGACTCCCTAGCTACAGACTACCGAAAGCCCAGAGAGAGAAAAATCATGTTTACCCTCAAGGGAAGCCGTGAGCAGCAACAATCGAGTCTGCAGGTGCAGACTGCAGTAGGACTCATGTGTCTGATGGACGCGACGCTCCGGTATCTTGAACACAGAAGGGTCGGCGGGTAGGAGTTGCCTAGACCCCGAAAAGATTAAGGAGCATGGCCTGGCCGAATGCACTGTCCCATTGGGACTCCCTCTCCAGGCAGTAATGAGTTGCGAAGATATGAACTGAAGACCAAGAGATGGCCTGGCAGATTCCGCCAATGGGAGAGAGCACAGGTTTGCCACAGAGGCCGCTATGGCCCTGACATGGTGTGCCATGACCCGGCCTTCCAGTGGGAGCCCCGCCTGCTCATAGGCGAGGCTGATACAATCTGCCACCCAGGTATACAGTATACGTTTGGTCACCGCTTCCCCCAGCTTACTGGGATCATACGAGACAAAAAGCTGAGAAGCTTTAAGGTGGAGCCTTGGTACGTTAAATGTAGAAGGACAAAGTCTTCTTACGGTCCAAGGTGTGGAGGACAGTCTCCACCCTACTGGCGTGAGGCCTTCGGAAGAAGGTGGGCTGGTTGAGGTGAAAGGGCAATACCACCTTCAGAAGGAATTTGGAGTGTGTGCTGAGCACCACCCTGTGTTTGTAGAATCTCCTATACGGTGCCTCTGCTACTAAGGTTTGGAGCTTGCTAACCCTGAGAGCGGAGGTGAGTGGAACCAGGAACACCATCTTCCACGAGAGGTATCGCAGGTGGCAGGTAGCCAGGAACTCAAAAGGCAGGTGAATAAGCTGCACCAGTAAAACACTGAGGTCCCACTGTGTTTTGATAAAAGGAGTCCCTTCAAGAAACGGGTCACCAGCAGCTGGACAAGAGGGGTTTGCCATCCACTGAGAGGTGATGGGCACTGTGGTGCACTCTGACAGAGTTCGATTTGAGCCCAGATTGTGAGAAATGGAGAAGGTACTGCAGCACCAGTTGCACTGGACAGGAGAACTTGTTTAAGTTTCTCAGGTCTAGTATGGGCCTGAGGCCCTCAGTTCTCTTTAGGACAAGGAAGTACCTGGAATAGAAGCCTTTTCTCCATAGATGTTTGGGTACAGACTCTACTGCATTGTCCCTGAGCAGACCTGTGAGCTCTGAGAGCAGAAGGGTCTGGGGAAGGATAGATTACACCGGCTCTCCTGGGAAGAATCTGGGGGGTACCTGCTGTAGGAGGAGGAGGTATCCCTCCCGTACCACCTGCAGTACCCACCTTGGTCCACCTGTGGGTGAAGAGTGCCAGGCAGACCCCTGTGGGTTGATGAAGGTCTCCCGGATGAGGGTAGGCCCTACCCTGGGAGTCAAAAGCTCCCCCCTGGTTGGGCGGAAGCTGGGACCCGGGGCTTCCGTACCTTTGGTTTCTGAGCTCCATGGCTTTGTCTTTTAGGTTGAGAACCCTGTTGCTGGCCCGAGAAGGGCTGGTACTGGTGACTAATGAAAGGGCCCTTTTTTCTCGGGAACAGGGGTCCTTTTCCCGATGGTTTCTTACAGGAAAAGAAGGTGGTCTTTTTAGAGAGCCTCTTTCAAGTCACCAAGTTGGCCTCGATCTCGGACGCCTTGTCGGCCATAGGCCTGCCGAACAGGTTCCCCCCAGTGCATGGGACATTGAGCAGCTTGTCTTGGACCCATTGCTTGAGGTCCAAAGACTGCAGCCAGGCTTGGCGTCAGGCGCTGATGTCAGCCACTGCTACCCGAGCCGCTGACTCAAAGCATTCGTAGTCTGTCCAGGAAAGGAACTTAGAGTAGTCCTTGATCCTGGAGGTCAGGAACTGGAACCGTTGGAGGGATTTCCCGGTAAGTCCCACTGAAAACCTGGACAACTCCTGGGTTAGAGCCTTCACATACATGCCTATGTACAGCTCATAGGCTTGAATCCAGCAACCCAGCATGGAGTCCTGGTAACACTTGCACCAGAGGGCGTCGAGGGCTCTAGTTTCTGCATGGTCAACTCGACGACCATAGAATTATGTGAGAGTTGGGGCTTGTGGAACCCGGGGCTGTTCCAGACACGGTACATGGCGTTGAAGCACAGACTCACCACTGGCACAGAGGCTGGCATCTCCCACATTCTAAGTAGCAGCCGCTCGAGGCACCGTGAGAGTCTCCATTGGAAGGAAACTCATACTGGAGAATCTCCAGTTCCTTGGAGCACGGATCTTCCTCCACCTTGGTTTGCATCAAGAAGGCTCTGGCCATATCATTGACAAAGGCGTGGAAGGTCACATCTTCTGAATGAGAATGGCACCAGGGTGCTGGAGGCGACAGGTCAGAGGGAATATCTCAGTGCCGTCTAGTTTGATGATGAGTGGTGACAATGGGTTTGAGACCCTGCGACTCAATGTCAAGGCCGGAGCCGGGTGGCCAGCGGCCTCCGGAGGACCTGGGGTCCAAGTCGCAGAAACTGGCCAGGGAGGATCAGATGCCTAAGGAACAGGACCAAGACTGACTGGCACAGAGTGCTTACCCGAGGCAGAGGGCACTCGGAGCTCAGTTCGACGATCGGGGAACTCCCCTGCAGTCATGGGTCTGTCGTCGGGGCAGATGATTCAGACAAACCAGCCATCATTGCCTGCTGCAAGGCCAGCATAGCAGTGATGTTCTGCTCCTAGGCTGTCATTCTGGTTTGCAAGCCAGAAGGCTCCGCAGCTTTCGGCATGGGCACAGAGGACCTCAGGCCCGGTGCTGGTACTTTTGCGAATGTGTCCTCAACTAGGGTCTTGAGGAACCTCGCAGAGTCTCTGCCGGCTGCGGAATCCTCCTTGCGGATCTTGGTAGGGTGCTTCTCGGAGCCGTGTGAGTCCCTCCGGGCGGTTTTATTGGGTTTCTCCGGTGCAACTTCGGCAGACTTCGGGGTCTGAGGTCTTACTACTACTACTACTATTCAGCATTTGTAAAGCGCCATGCACACAGCGCTGCACAGCTAACCTACAAGAGGTAGCCAACATACAAGAGACAGTGCCTGCCTGTCAGAGTCATGCTCATTGGAGCTTACAATCTAGTTAGAACAGTACATTAGTTAGAACAGTACAGAGCATTAGTCAGTTCTGCGCAAGGTACCGTGTGATACAGTTTAGTCATAAATGACGGGGGTTAGGGTAAGATGAGGAAGGAGTCAGGATTTGAATGCAACGGTGAAGAGGTGGGTCTTCAACCTGGATTTGAAGAGGGCCAGGGAGGATGCCTGGCGCACAGACGCAGGTAGGCTGTTCCAGGCGTAAGGTGCAGCAAGGTGAAAGGAGCGCAGTCGGGAGTTTGCGGTGCGGGTGAAAGGAATTGATAGAAGCAATTTGTTAGCGGAGCACAGATTTCGAGAGGGGACGTAGGGAGAGATAAGAGGTATTGAGGGGCCATAGAGTGAATGCATTTATAGGTTAGCAGGAGAAGCTTGAATTGGATGCGGAACTGGACAGGGAGCCAGTGAAGCGACTTGAGAGGAGGAGTAATGTGGGCATGGCAAGGTTGGGAGAAGATTAGACAAGCAGTGTGATTTTGTATAGATTGGAGGGGAAGGAGGTGGCTTGCAGGAAGACCAGCGAGGAGAAGGTTGCAGTAATCGAGGTGAGAAGAGATTAAGGAGTAGATAAGCGTTTTGGTAGTATGTTACATAGAAACATGATGACAGAAAAAGACCACATGGCCTATCTAGTCTGTCCTTCCATATCAACAACTACAACAGTCCACTTTTTACCTTTAGAGATCCTCTGTGTTGGTCCCATGCTTTTTTGAATTCAGTTACTGTCCTCATGTCTACCACCTCCACTGGGAGACTATTCCATGGATCCACTATTCTTTCCGTAAAGAAATATTTCCGCATATCACTCCTGAATCTATCTCCCTTCACCCTCATCCCATGTCCCCTCGTAGCAGAACTTGCTTTCAATTGAAAGAGGCTCTCTCCCTGAACATTTATAATGAAGACCACTAATCATTTTAGTAGCCACCCTCTGCACCAACTCCATCCTGTTCACATCCTTTTGAAGGTGCGGTCTCCAGAATTGCACATTATACTCCAAATGAGGTCGCACCAAAGACTTATACAGAGGCATTATCACATCCTTTTTTCTGCTAGCCATTCCTCTCCGTATGCACCCAAGCATCCTTCTAGCTTTTGCCGTCGCCTTTTCTACCTGTTTAGCTACTTTAAGATCATCAGACACAACCACGCCTAGGTCCCGCTCTTCTTTAGTGGACAAAAGTACTTCACCTCCTATACTGTATTGCTCCCTTGGATTGCTGCAGCCCAAATGCATGACCTTACATTTTTTAACATTAAATCCCAGCTGCCAAATTCTAGACCATTCTTCAAGCTTAGCTAGATCCCTCCTCATGTTATCTACCCCTTCCTGGGTGTCTACTCTATTGCAGATTTTGGTATCATCTGCAAAGAGGCAAACCTTACCCGACAGCCCTTCCGCTATATCACTAACAAAGATGTTAAAAAGAATCGGACCAAGGACAGATCCCTGGGGCACACCACTGGTAACATCCTTCTCCTCAGAGTGAGCTCCATTTACTTGTACTCTTTGTTGCCTCCCACCCAACCAATTTCTAACCCAAGCAGTAACTTTAGGGTCCATCCCTAGGGTGCTCAGTTTCTTTATAAGTTGCCTGTGAGGAACAGTGTCAAAGGCTTTACTAAAATCTAAATACACCACATCTAGAGCTCTCCCTCGGTCCAACTCGGGGAGAGGAGGGAGCAGTGGCCTAGTGGTTGGGGCAAGGTACTACAGGCCGGAAGGTCGGTGGTTCAAATCCCACGAGAGGACAGCAACCTTGGGCCGGAAGGACTGGGGTTTCTAGTCCCACAGGTGCTCCTTGTGGTCTTGGGCAAGCCACTTAACCCTCCATTGCCCATGTTCCCTGTATTAGTGTATGAGTCTCATATCCCCTCGTGTTAAATGTATCCCCCAACCGCTTTGACCCGGTGAAAAGCGGGATATAAATGCAGCTAAATAAAACTCCCTGGTCACCCAGTCAAAGAAATAAATCAGATTTGTCTGACAAGACCTGCCTCTGGTGAATCCATGCTGCCTCGGATCCTGTAATCCGCTGGACTCCAGAAACCTCACTATTTTCTCTTTCAGCAGCGTTTCCAATTATTTACTCACCACCGAAGTTAAACTAACCGGCCTGTAGTTTTCAACCACATCCTTACTTCCGCTTTTGTGTAAAGGCACCACATGAGCCTCTCTCCAGTCCTTTGGCACCACTCCCGACTCCAACGAGGCATTGAAAAGGTCAGTCAGTGGAGTTGCTAGAACGTCCCCAAGTTCCCTCAGTATTCTAGGGTGTATCCCATCCGGTCCCATCGCTTTGTCTACTTTAAGTTGAGCTAGTTTCTCACGAACACAGTCTTCGGAAAATTGTTTAAGATGTCCCTCGCTTCTGTTCCTATTTGTGGGTGTTTTCTGAGGTCCTGCTCCTGGTTCTTCATCTGTGAACACAGAACAAAAATATTTGTTAAGCAATTCCGCTTTATACTTATCAGCTTCTACATATTCCCCCCCTACACCCTTGAGTCTGACAATACCACTTTTGCCCTTCCTCTTCTCACTAATATATCTGAAAAATGTCTTATTCCCCCATTTTATTGCATTGGCTATTTTCTCCTCCTTTTGAATCTTTGCCTTCTTGACTACTTTGCTAGCTTCTCTAAGTTTTTCCAAATACAGATGCCTGTCTTCCTCTCTCTGTGATCTCTTGTATTTCATGAAGGCCTCCCTCTTTTTCTTCACTTTTTCAGCTACTTTCTTCAAAAACCATAGTGGTCTCCTTTTCCTTTTGCCTTTATTTACCATTTTAACAAAAAGGCTGGTTGCCCTTAAAATACCCCCTTTCAGTTTTGCCCACTGTTTTTCTACATCCCCCGTTCCCATCCCACTAATGACTCACTGAGGTACTGGCCCATCTTCGCAAAGTTAGTCTTCCTAAAGTCTAAGATCCTCACCTTGGAATGGATTCTAACAGTCCTAGTCCTAATACTGAACCACACCATCTGGTGATCACTGGATGCAAAATGATCTCCCACTACAACATCAGAAACACTTTCACCATTGGTAAGCACCAAGTCTAGTATGGCCCCTACTCCGTTCCTATCCCCTCAAGCTCTGATCACTCTCCTTCTCTCACTCGTTATCACCAGGCTAGATTTTTGCAATTCAATATTTGTCGGTATTCCTCAGTATCAGCGTCAACGACTACAACTTCTACAGAACACAGCGGCCCGGATGATTACCCATGCTTCCCCCCGCGATCATATCACTCCCATCCTGCAACAGCTTCATTGGCTCCCGGTAATATTTCGGTCAAAATTCAAGATCCTTACACTTGTTCATCGTGCCATTTATTCCCACAGACCTCAGTACTTAGCCGACCTGTTAACATTCCACACACCCACCCGGAGTCTTCGCTCTATTCACATCAACCGTTTACACCTCCCTTCCCCCTCACAAGCACATCTACAGGTCACTAGATAGTCAGCCTTCTTCTATGTCGGCCCCTCCCTGTGGAACTCCCTGCCCACTGCCTTAAGATTGGAAGAGTCCTATCCCAAATTTCGTTCCCTCCTGAAGACCCACCTTTTTTCCTCCGCTTTTAACCTCCCCCCAAACCCTTGACTCTCCTCCTCCTTTACTTTATGAGTCTCACTATCCTCTTCTCGCTCTCTCTCTTTCCTGTCTATATTGATTGTATTTCCTCTCTTTCTTTCTTTCTCTTTTTGAATTGTAAACCGCCCCGGTGTAATGGGGGGCGGTATATCAAATGTTTGATAAACAATAAACAATTGCCTGAATAGTTCTCCCTGTAGAGAATCCAGGATCTCCTTACTTCTAGATGATACTGCAGCAGGAATGTGCCAATCAACATCTGACATATTGAAATCTCCTATCAGTAGCACTTCCCCTTTCCTAGCAATGCTACGTATGTCTTCAGTTAACTCTGTCCACCTCTTCCTCTTGTGAGGGAGGTCTGTATATCACACCAATGCAAATAGATTTCTCTTTCCCTCTTTCTAGTTTAACCCACAATGCCTCCTCTCTCCCTTTTAAGCTCTGTAATTCCAAAGCTTTAATAGTAGTTCTTACATATAGTGCCTCTCCTCCTCCCCTTCTTCCCACCCTGTCCTTTCTGAATAAAGTATAGCCAGGTATAGTTACATCCCAGTCATGGTTTTCTGTGAACCATGTTTCTGTAACTGCCACTAAATCCAAGTCAGCCACTCCCACCAAAGCTTCAACATCAGGGATCTTATTTCCCATGCTACGGGCATTTATACACACTGCTTTCCATATGTTACACCTGTTACCCATTTCCATAAAGGTATTTAATGTATCACCTACCTGGGGGCTTTCTTCACCCATCCCCAATGAATCTAGTTTAAAGCCCTCTTCAGTAGATTAGCCAGTCTACTACCGAAGATGCGTTGACCTTTCTTGGACAGATGGATGCCATCTCTGCTCTGCAACCCTTGGAACAGCATCCCATGGTCTAGGAAACTAAAACGCTCTCGATGACACCATCCACGCAACCATGCATTCATCTCCAGGATGTTCAGAGAGGAAGGGGTGGATTTTGTTGATGTTGTAGAGAAAGAAGTGGCAGGTCTTAGCTACAAGCTGGATATGAGCGTAGAAGGAGAGAGAGGTGTCAAAGATAACCCCTAGATTGCGGGCTGAGGGAACAGGAAGGATAGTAGATCCATCCACATGGATTGAGAGAGGGGGAAGTGAGGGGGGGGGGAGGAGTTAGGTGGAAAGACAAGGAGTTCAGTTTTGGCCATGTTCAATTTCAATCGGCGATGAGACATCCAGGCAGCGATGTCCGAAAGACAGGCAGAGATCTTGGACTGGGTTGTCGGAGAAATATTAGGTGTAGCGAGGTACATTTGGGAGTCATCAGCATAGAGATGGTACTGAAAGCCATGGGAGGAGATAAATGTGCCAAGGCCTTGGGTATAGAGAGAGACGAGGAGGGGGCCCAAGACAGATCCCTGGGGTACACCTACATGGACCTTTCTTGGACAGATGGATGCCATCTTTGCTCTGCAACCCTTGGAACAGCATCCCATGGTCTAGGAAACTAAAACGCTCTCGATGACACCATCCACGCAGCCATGGTGTCATGGTGGGGAGGAGGAGGAGCCAACAGAGCATACACTGAATGAGCGATGGGAGAGGTAGGAGGAGAACCAGGCTAGTATGGAGTCCTTGAAGCCAAGCGAGGAGAGGGTGATGAGGAGAAGGTCATGGTCAACGGTGTCAAAGGCAGCAGAAAGGTCAAGAAGGATGAGGACAGAGTAGAGGCCCTTAGATTTCGCCAGGAACAGGTCGTTTGACTTTTGTGAGTGCCGTTTCAGTGGAGTGTAGGCGACGGAAGCCGGATTGAAGTGGGTCCAGGGGGGCCTGGGAGGTGAGGAAGTCGAGGCAGCGACGGTGGACTGCTCTTTCTAATAGTTTGGATATGAAGGGAAGGAGGGAGATGGGTCGATAGTCAGAGGGGGATGTGGGATCAAGTGAGGGTTTCTTGAGGAGGGGTGTGTCAACAGCATGTCTGAGGTCAATGGGGACAGTTGCAGTAGAGAGTGAAAGGTTGAGGATATGAGTGATAGAGGGGACAATGGTGAGGGGGATGGAACGTAGGAGATGGATGGGGATAGGTGTCTGATGGACAGGTGGTGGGTTTGGAGGAGGACAGAAGGAGTGCAGTTTCTTCCTCAGAGATCGGAAGGAAGGAAGAGAGGGTGGCAGAGGGAGTATGGATGGGGGAGGAGAATTGGGGGGGGGTAGATGGGGGGAGGAGAATTGGGGGGGGGTAGATGGGGGGAGGGAATTGGAGGGTAATCTTGTGGATTTTGTCGTGGAAGTAGTCGGCCAGGGTTTTGGTAGAAAGGGAGGGCGGGATTGGGAGTGGTGGGACCTTAAGGAGAGAACTGAAGGTACTAAAGAGACGGCGAGGATCAGAGGCAAGGGAGTTGGTCAGATGGATGTAGTAATCTTGCTTGGCAAGTGCTAAGGCTGACTGGAAGGAGCCAAGCATGAATTTGAAGTGTAGAAGGTCTTCTGGGGAACGGGATTTGGACCAAGCTCGTTCGGCAGAACGGGCGCAGATGCGTAGGTAACGGATTGTGGGTGAAAACCAGGGTTGGGGAGTAGATCGTTTGACAGGACGTGGGGTGGGAGGGGCAAGAGTGTCAACGGCTGAGGATAATGTAGCATTGTATGAAGATAATGCCTCGTCGACGGATTTGGAGTAGCCGCCTAGTGGTTGGGGCAAGGTACTTCAGGCCGGAAGGTCGGGGGTTCAAATCCCACTAGAGAACAGCAACCTTGGGCTGGGTTTTTCTAGTCCCACAGATGCTCCTTGTGGTCTTGGGCAAGCCACTTAATCCTCCATTGCCCATGTTCCCTGTAAGTATTAGTGTATGTGTCTCATATCCCCGGGTGTTAAATGTATCCCCCAATTGTGTTGTGACCGCTTTGATTGAAGGATAAGGCGGTATACAAAACTGTCTAAATAAATAAATAAATAAAATAAATAAAAATGGAGGAAAGAGATGGAGAGATGGTGGAGGAGAGAGTCAGGGGATCAATATTATGAAGGTTTCTAAATAGGTCGAAGGAGACAGGACGAGGTTGGGACAGCGAAAGCTGAACAGTAAATGTTAAGAGGTGATAGATGAGGGAAGGATTGATTTGAGTAAGTTTGAAGGAGAGGAGTTGGAGAAGAGTATTAGGTCAAGGCAGTGGCCGTGTAGATGTGAGGGGGCAGTGCAGCAAAGTTGGAGGTTGAAGGAGGAGATAAGAGCAAGGAACTTTGAGGCATGGGGGTCAGAGGGTTTGTGGATGTGAATGTTGAAAATGCCAAGAATGAGAGTGGGGGAGGAGGGATCTATGAAGGCAGAAAGCCAGGAACCACCGCTGCAGGACTCAGAGGACCCTCGGACCTTACGGGACATGCTGGGCTTGGAGCTCAGCATCGGGGAGGCTGGAGCCAAGTCAGACCCGGGGAAGTGTTTTTCCTGTAACTCTGACCTCTTTTTATTGGCTTTAGCTGTCATGGCCTGGCACAAGCCGCAGGAGGTGTTGTCAAGGTCTGGGCCCAGGCAGCATCATGGGTGTCGGTGACTGACATGGCTTGATTGCAGCAGTCACATTTTTTTGAATCCACTGGGGGACATGGTGGGGAACACCCGGACGGTGTCAACGACCCCTGGGCAAAAAAGGGTGCGAACAGTGGTGAAGGTAAGCCTCGATCAAAAAAGACAAAAGGAGCCAAGAACAGCGCTGATGATGGCACCGGCTTGAAGAGGGAAACTAATATGCAAACCGGGAAACTAACTATTTGAGGATAATTAGCGAATATTTTTCCAGGGAAACAGGATAGATGTCCGTTGGGCTTCACGGAAAAAAGGAGACTGAGCAAGATGGCACCTTTAGGCGGGAAGGGAACCATGCATGCGTGATAGCATGTTCCAAAGGCTCTCTTTAGAAGTTGGGGAAATTGTCTGCGCAGGCTCCATCACTGCAGTCGCTCATGTGTGAGGACCGACTTCCTGCTTGTTCTTGGAAAATCACCATTATTTGGATAATGGTGGCGAGTTCTCAGTCACTGGAACTGCTCTCGTTCCACCCCGATAGTGCCGAGGTGGTCTACGGAAATCCTCAGCAGCACTATCCATCTGAGTACACCATCTAGATGATATCTGTATTTTTCTCAGTATTGATCTTTTAATTAAAAAGTGGTTTTATTGTTCTCACTGTATACCATGCTATGATCTAGTGCTACTCTTATGCACAATATTTCAATTTTGGTGACATTTTGGCAGACAGTCAGATCATAGATAAAGTTTCTGAGGTACCATTACCAGTGGAATCAAATACATATGTTTGCAGACACTGATGGATCTGGTTGGAAAATCTTTAAGTAAATAAGGAATCGCCACAGAAACTGCACAAACACTGAATGGAGAATACATGACAAGCCAAAGGAAGGGATACAATATTCTAGAGGAAAGGTGTTTATTGCTCTCCCTGACATCAGACAGTGGAGAGAAATTAGAGCTCTCAAACTGTACCAGGGCACCAATGAGGTTTTCAAAACCAAGGGCAGATCAATTAACTCACGCTGTGTCTCCCTGACAACATGGCCACTTGAAACAAAGTATTAACACAAAATTCGCACTCTGCTCTCACTCAGTAGCTGTGCAACACATTAACAAGTTGTAAGAGGTCAGTAGAGCACACTGGAGAATCCTGGCCAAGACACACACAGATAATGAAAGCAGGACTTTGGTGCTCTTAGTTGTTCCCATGTCAAAGCATCTCAGACATGGAAGCTTGAAGGCAGCTCTGCTCATGGTGACCTAGAAATGGCACTGACCAGGCTAGTGGAAGACAAGGGGGTGTACATCACATGTGCAAAAGAATACCTGAGTGTGCCTTTCAGTTATCTGTGAAATTATACAAATTCAGTTTGGAAACAGGCAGAATAAAAAGGGACAATAATTCAACATCCTATGTTAAGTGCAACATATACTATAATTATATGAAATCAGCCAACTACTGTGAACAGAAATGATCAAATCTATTACTGCTTTATTTTATACAGCCTTTGTCCAAAGTGCTTTGCATAGGGCAGTAGAAACCTCTGAATCTTGGAAATCGTGTGCTCATCATCTGGTTAGTTCATTTATGCATATAAGCAAAATTTTCAGCCAATCAGAAAACAGCTAACCTAAATAGTAGCATCAGCCAGTCAGAATGTAGTCAAATACTATAATGCTGTCGAAACGCACATTTCTGTCTGCACTTTAAGCATCCTATCAAAGCTGCCGAAATTGAGAAAGACTGTTTAAGAGCCTTATTCCAGAATTATGATGAATGTTTCCCTATACTAAGCATCTCAATGGAGCTTTCTCCTTAGCCTTCATAAAGGTGTTTGTCTTTGCATTTTCGAGAAGCCCTCAAAAAGGGAGAAAATGAAACCATGTAGATGGCAGTTTTCAATAGACAACAAGATATATTAGATATTTCAAGATTTCCCTCAGTCTATTTACAGAGTTTAGGCATCAGCTTCACCAGGAAGTGACAACTGCCTGTGTCTGATTTATCCTACTATCTAGAGAGCTCACACTACATATAAGCAATGATGCTTTCTCCATTGACAAGCAGAATGAATTAGTCACACGTGACTAATTCCCCAATGCTCCCCCCTGGATGTCTGATCTAACCTAGTAGGGCATTTGCTATGTTATGCTCTTGATATTAAGCTAGCATCCAAGGCCAGAACCCTCTGCCATCGCTGTGCCACTTTTGGAAGGTCAGAAAAACCCTCAATCCTTTGTGACCTATACACTGCTCATTCATAAACCTGAAGTACAATCGAAAAACAGAACTAAAATCTGTCTCTAAGGCAAAACAATTAGCACTGGCTTACATTTCCACCGCTGCAGGGATTGCACCACCTAGAAGACAGCGTGAACCTGTGCATAAAGCCTTTACATGCACAGTGAGAGTCATGGCCCATTAATTGCATGAGACTGCATATTGAAGACTACCTCTTGCTCGCAAGTTTTTAAGGCGAGTCTTATTAAAAAATCTGCTCTCTGGTGCGTTAGGAATGTTCTCCCCCCACTTGTTTATCCAGGATAGCGCGCCCCCCCCCCCCCAATGAATTGTAGCCTTTGGTAGAGTTTCAAATTCAACTTCAGGTATTCAATGACAAACCTCTTGACATGTGAAAGATAATTTTAAACAGGGCACCTATTTTAAGGTGACATTTTACTTATCAGATAATGTCTTTTATTTGAGTTCTGCTAGACCAGTCCAGACAAATGGGTTGTGTTCCCCTACGAGCAGATTGGTGGAGACGAAAAACCTAAGAAAAGCCCAGATTACATGACTTCACTCCTATGCCTCTATCCGCCTCAGCCACCAGCAGTCTCTTCACTATCCATCCCAAAGCATATCAGAGAACATGGCAAGCCTCATACAACCTCAATATGGGTTCAAGTAAAATGGGTGCACAACCCCTCCGGAACTGGCCGGATCTGCAGCAGATATGCCAAGGCAATGGCGTCCTTAAACTACCGCCCCACTGTAGATTTATCCCTTGTGTCACCTTTGCGTGGGCCAGCAAACAGCACAAAAAAGATGGTCAGATTTATGAAAAGAATTCCTAACCTCCCAGTACTGGAGAAGCAAACTACGGACATCCACGGCGAAGATCCTTATACTTCCCCTAACACTCTCCTTAGAGAAGGACAGGCAAACCACCTGGTTCACCAGAAAGGGAGAATTCACCTTAAACAAGGAGGAAGGCACACACCGAAAGGAAATTGCTTTCTCAGAAAAAGATAGGTAAGGATCTTGACAAGACAGAGCTTGCAGCTTAATCCACCCTGTGGAACATATCACAACCAAGATGATCATCTTGAGTGTCAAATCCTTCAGAGTAGCGTGCTTCAATGGCTCAAAGGGTTCTGACATCAGGGCTCTGAGAACCAGAGAGAGATCCCAGGAAAGGGCCATAGACTGGAGGGGAGGACGCATACATCGAACCCCCCTGAAGACAGTATGAAACAAATGGGTGTAAGGCTAAAGACTTACCAGTCACCGGATCTCTGAAATAGACCAAAGCTGCCACCTGTACCTTTAAGGAGCTAAGAGAAAAGCCCTTCCCCATACTATCCTGCAGAAAGGTCAACAGGGACGGCACCTTGGCTACCTCAGGAGCCAGTTGCTATGTGCCATATCATCGCCCAAAGAGGCACCAGACCCACACATATGCCAGGATGGTAGACCTCTTCTGAGCCCTGAGCAGAGCGGAAACCATCACCGGAGAGTAGCCCTTACACTCTAGCTGTCTTCTTCCAAGAGCCAAGCCATAAGTAAGAAGGGAACTGGGTCTTCCAGGATGAAAGGTCCCTAATGCAATAGCCCCGAAATGGAGGCAAACGAAGAGGTGGCGCTTGCAAGAGCCGCATCAGATCTCTGAATCATACTCTCCTCAGCCAATCCGGAGCCACCAGAATAATCCTTTCCAGATGGCACTCTATATGCTGAATCTCATACCTCACCAGGGGCCACGGAGGAAACACATATAGCAGGTGTTGACTTGGCCAGGGCATCAATGCCCTCTGAATCAGTCTCCATGTGGCGACTAAAGCAGCAGCACACTTGGCAATGGAACTGGTCACCATCAGATCCATCTTGTGGCGACCCCAGTGTCACAGAAAGCATAGTTATTCCCCTATAACAGGTGTTCTCCAGGGAAAGCAGGAATCAGTCCTCACTTATGAGTGATGTCAGCACCGATGGAGCCCACACGGAGCACTTCCCCAGCTTTCAAAGAAAGCCTTTGGGACTGCTACCACGCATGCATGGTCCTCTTCCCGCCCAAGGGTGCCATCTTCCTCAGTCAGGTCCCTTAGCTCAAGCCCTACCAAGCAGATGGCAAGGGAAGGACAAAAATTCAGCAACTCATCAGGGGAGGCGGGAGGTTAGTGAGGACTGATTCCTGCTGTCCCTGGAGAATACATGTTACAGGTGAGCAACTACGCTTTCTCCAGGAACAAGCAGGAAGTCAGTCCTCACTTATGGGACTCCCTAGCTACAGGCTACCAAACCTGTAACCAAAAAACATTTCTGCGAGGCCCTAAGCAGAAGCTGAAGCCCGAAGGAGCACGAGTCTTGGGGTACTCGGGGCGAAAACCTTCAGTAGCCGTGAAGAAAGGTTGGAGGGCAGGAGTTGCTTATACCACTAACAGATTAGGGAGTACAGCCTGGCCAAAGACGCTGTCCCAGCGGGACTCCCTCTCCAGGCAGTAGTGGGCAACAAAGGTATTCGTAAAGACCAGGTTGCCACCTGGCAGATGTCCATCATGGACACGGAGTGCAGCGAGGCCACCGAGGTCACCTTGTGCAGTGACTCGACGATCCAAAGGGAAGCCCGCCATCGCATGGGCGAACACAATGCAGTCCGCCACCCAAATAGAGAGGGTGTGCTTGGTGACTGCTTGCACCTGCCTATTGGGGTTGTAGGTAACGAAGAGCCGGTCAGACTTGCGATAAGTCTGGGTACGCTGCAAGTAGAAGGCGAGGGCCCACATACAGTCGAGGGTGTGGAGAGCTGCCGACGCCTGATTGGCATGGGGCCTCGGGAAGAAAGCTGGAAGTACTATCTCTTGGTTGAGATGAAAAGCCGACACGACCTTGGGTAAGAACTTAGGGTGCGTCTGGAGGACCACCCTGTTCCAATAAAACCTGGTGTAAGGGGCACCAGCCATGAGCGCCTGAAGCTCACTGACTTGGCAAGCCGAGGCCAGCGCCACCAGGAAGGCCACCTTCCAGGACAAGTGCCAGAGCGAACACGCTGCCATCGGCTCGAAGGGTGGACGAGTGAGCTGCGTGAGCATCACGTTCAAGTCCCATTCCGCCGGAGGGGGACAGATGGGCGGCTTGGATAACAGAAGGACCCGCATGAAGCGGGAGACTAGTGGCTGCCCCGAGAGAGGTTTTCCCTCAATGGGGAGATGATTAGCCGATATGGCACTCAAATGAACTTTAACAGAGTTCGACTTCAGCTCTTCCCCCGAGAGGTGGAGAAGGTACTGTAGAACCCACCAAACCGGGCATGAGAAGGGGTCGATCTGCTGCTCCGAGCACCAGACAGAGAAGCGCTTCCACTTAAAGGCATAAATCCGTCTAGCGGAGTCCTTCCTCGAGGCAAGGAGGATTTCCTCGACCTCCTCCGGAAGGGCCAGAGAGGCTAGAGAGACCCGTTTAGCCGCCAGGCCATGAGGGATAGGGAGGTAGGTTCGGGTGCAACACCTGACCCTCCTCCTGTGTCAGCAAGTCCCTGGCAGAGCCCAGGGGAATCGGAGGCTCCTCAAACAGTCGGAGCAGGAGTGGGAACCAAGGCTACCGAGGCCACGAGAATCAGCGATGCCCTGAGCTTTGAACAGAGTCCTTGCAATGAGGGGGAAAGGAGGGAATGTATATAGGAGGCTGGATGATTAGTCCAAGAGAAATGCATTGGGCTCTCCCTGCCCGTATGCGGTACCGGGCTGCAGAAGCAAGGAAGCTGAGTGTTCTGGGGGCTGGCGAAGAGGTCCATCGCCAGAGTTCCCCAGCGCAGGAACAGCCAGCCTGCCACTCGTTGGGATGAAGAATTCTGCTGAGCCTGTCCGCCCAGCCATTCTCCTGACCCGGGAGATACGTTGCCTTGAGGGACCCCGTGCCCCCCTTCTTGTTGATGTAAAACATTGCTACTTGGTTGTCGGTCTGCACTAGGACCGACTTCCCGCTGAGGACACCCTCGAAGGCCCTCAAGGCCCATCGGATGGCCTGGAGCTCGAGCAGGTTTATCTGCCATTGTCTCCAACAGAAACATGAATTTTCACATCTGCATTGGACAATCATTGATCATGTCCCCATTCACCCTCGGGGAGGTGATCGTATAGCCCTGTTACAACGTAGAGAACAGTCGTGGATTTTCCGACTTGAGACTGTGACCCCCTGTGGTCTTAATAAAGAAATCAAATGGGCAAGTCTCTATTAAAGTTTTCTTCCATGACACGGTGGGGGTTCCCCTGATCCTGTGGGGTTTCCCCTGCAAGCTGATTGGTTTGTTGTTCTGCATGATGGCTGTTTGTGGCCAATAGGAAGATCTCTTCCGATGACAGAATCCGGGTTATAAACTCAGCGTTTTTTTGCAGTTAACACAGATGAATGAGCATTGCACTTGATACAGGACTTGGTTTCAAAACGTGCACGTTGTGCATTATTCATAGACAGGGCCGGATTTACCTTGAGTGAGGCCCTACGCCAACAAAAATTGTGGGCCCCCAGCAGGGGCGGCCCAAGGGGGGTGCGGGGCCTCATTTGCATAAGGGGCCTCATTTGCATAAATATTTGCATAATGTTACCATATACTAACTTTTAGTAAACGTGCCTCTTAATGAGTGTATGGATAAAGAAAGACTAAAAGATTTCTACATTACTATAATCCAGTGCCAACCCATAGCAAACCCGCCATATCCTAACAGCACTACCAGGACTCACAAAGCACCATACTCTACCAATCAAAAGGCAACACTGCAAATATTAAACCAATACATTTCAGAGAACAAAACAAAACATGACCTACTGGGGAAAGAGAACAAGTGGCAATGTCAAATAGGAATTATATAAACAGAACACCTCAGCTCAGTTACACATGCAGAACATAGACCATCACCAAACAAGTAATCACAATTTAGAAACAGGAAGACAATAATTAAACTGGGAATCCCAAAAGCCAAACTTGGAATGTACAACACTGTAGAAATAAAACTATACATTAATTTGCTCTTGTACTAAACAAAGCGCAGACGTTAATGATGCACATTTACCAGAGCTGACATATTCCAATTAATAAATTCAAAATAAAGAGATATTTTTCTACCTTTTGTGCATTTTTTTCCAGCTGCAATTGCTCCAGCCACTTTCTTCTGGTTTCTTCGTGTCTTCTGCTAACTCTCCATCGTCTGCTGTCCATTTGTCCTTTCTTCTCTCTTCTAGTTTTTTTCCATTCTCTCTCTACATCTGCTTTAACATACTAATCTTTCTCCTTTTGCTCTTTCCTCATTCCTATTTCATCCACTCAAATTTTACCCCTCCATCTTCAATCCCCACTTACTCTCCCAGTACCCGGCCAATTGTAGATTTTTTATCCCTCCCACACAAAATATTTTTCCCTTCTCCATTTTACTCTTCCAGCCCCATCCCATTCTAATCCTCCCCCAACATCAGCTCTCTTCTAGTTCCAGCCTCACCCAGCATCCATTCCCTTCTAGTCCCTGCATCAGCCCATTTCCAGTCCTAGCAACCCCCCAACCCAATACCAGTCCTAGCCCCCCCATCAACCCACTTCCAGTCCTAACCCCCCATCAGCCCAGTTACCACTTACAAAAATGTTTTCTTTCGCGATTTAGTTTGTGAAAACTTTTCAATAATTGTATCAAAAGTCAACGCAGAAGTAACGTCATTTTCAATTGACATGACTGCCAGAGAATTCAGTCTTTTCTGTGTCATCGTAGAACGAAATCTATTTTTTATCAGGGAAAGCTTTGAAAAAGAACGTTCCCCTTCGCAGATAGTCACGGGAAGCGTTGAAAACAAGCGGAGGGCAGTGGAAACATTCGGAAATGTTGAATCCACTACAGGATTTTTTTTCAGCCATTTCAGTAGGTCTTGGGGTTCACTATCCAAATTCAAATCCGCGGCCATTCCAGAAAACGCCACAAATTCCTCTTCACACCCGCTTTCCAGATCACAATTGTATTTTTGCTGCAAATGGATTACATCTTCTCTGAGAGAGCCAACATCATTCTCCTTCAGTGATTTGATGAAAGCAAAGTCTTCAGAAATCTGCTTGTAAGCATTCCGGCGTTGAGATAAACATGCAAGCAGTTTGTCAAGTATGACATATACACTCTCAACACGGAATTTTTGTGCACCTTGTAAAGCAGCATTCGGCTCACCTGCTTCTTCAAAAACCTGGCATCTTTTTGGTCGATTCCGAATGAAACGAGAGGTGTAGTCTTGTTGGATGTCCTCCATGAGCTCCTTTGCTTCTTTCTCCAGGTTGTCGAAGTCATCACGCATTCCAGCAACGAATGTTTCCAAAGAAGTAAACAAAGAAACGCCGACACTAATGTCAATAGACACACTTTGCAAGGCAGTGTTGATTTTTTGAAATCGCTGCAAGATCTTGTGCCACAGAACACACATGAATGCGGTTTCCAACAGACACATTTTACCTGCCAAGGCTGCTGCTAAGCGTCGGGCATCACCCTTCTCGTCTTCATTTTCTGCGATACTATTCAGCATAGTATAGATGTTGGCATAGTTGAGATGTAGTGCTTTCACGGACTCTGAATGGCAATGCCAACGGGTAGATGATAAAGCTTTGAAAGTCAGAATTCGTCCATTTTCGTTCGGTGTGAGTCCTGATGTCAATGAACTCCACCGCTTTGTTGAACCAACCGAAAACGCATACAGTTCTTGGACGAGACCAAAAAAGTTAACAGCGTCCAGACAGCAATTTACACTAGCAACTCCAACCAAATTTAATGAATGTGCTGCACAAGGTATGTAGTCAGCCATTGGGTTAATTTCCCTCAGTTTTGCTTGGAGACCGGCGTATTTCCCAGCCATGTTTGCTGCGTTGTCGTAGTTTTGTCCTCGGCAGTTATCCAGAGACAATGACATTTCATTTAGTATATTCAACACATCTTGGTAAAGGCTGTCGGCTTTGTGACTTTCAATTGGAAAGAATTTTAGAAACCGTTCAGTTGTTTCACCAAACTTGTTAACGTAGCGCACAATAAAAGTTAGTTGGTCGATGTGACTAACGTCTGGAGTGGAATCAATACATATGGAATAGTACTTCGCGTCGTGAATTTCATTTAAAATGACAGCCAACACGTCTTGTCCCATTTGCTCGATGAGTTCATCACATACAGTGGAAGACAAATAGCTAATTTTTCCACTTCCTTTATTTCCAAAACGAGATATATGGTCGGCAAGGAAGGGGTCGAATTTGGCTAAAAGTTCCAAAATTCCCAGATAGTTTCCGTTTTGCACAGAACCAAATAATTCGGTATCTCCTCGAAATGCTAGGCCACGTTGAGCAAGGAACTTTATCACTTCAACAACACGCCGAAGAACTGACTGCCAATATATCTTCTCTTCGTTCATCTGTTTCTGAAGCTTTTCGTCGATGCACCCTTTCGCTGAAACACGTGCTAACCAGGAACTGAGTGATGCTCGGTGTTCTGCACTACTTTCGTGAAGCTTGATCACTTTACCGCAGTTGCTCCAATCGTTGAATCCACAGGAGGCAAACTGCGACGTGGACCTTGAAAGCAACTTACAGAAAAAACAATAAATGTTCCCATTTGATGGCGAATAAAGCAGCCAGTCTCGGTAATACTTCTCATCATTTGCTTTTCGTCCGTAAAGAAATTCCTTCGCAAAACGGCGTGTTCTATTTCCCATAGTTCTTTCTGATGACATGAAACTATCATCGTGATGTTGACATGCAGCTGGACCATTAACAATCCAATAATCGACGTCAGAAGCTGGAAGGAATGTTTTCCAGAGACCCACATCATGAGGTGGTGGTGGTGGAGAACTAGAAATATTCTCCTCAGGTACATTGGGTTGTGGAGTAACATCAGCAGTATCGGAAGGTTGAGGAGTAGTGTCAGTAGTATCCAAAAGTTGTGGAGTAGCCGCGTCATTCACATTCAAAAATTCTGATTCTGAGACAGCTTGAATTTTCGTCGATGGAAGAAGAAAGCTGGTAATCTTGGGAATTTTGGTGGTTGATTCGTTTTCTAGCATTTTCTTTTTTCGTTTAGATGCGCCACTTTCATATTTTTTCATGACTATTGTAAGGGGGGACTGAGAGAGACTGAGAGCGCTTGAGTTCTACCAGGAAAAACCCCTGCGCTTGTAGCCTGTAGCCTAAGCACTTAGTAAGCAGTAGCAACCAGTACAGAGAAGCCAGGGGCAATTGGGAAGCCTCAAGGAAACAAACCAATAGCAGACAGGCAAAAAAAAAGCTTTTGATGCATGCAGTTAGAACCTCATGAAGATGAGTGGACGGACCAGCTTTAGGTCAGGTAACCTATATGCAGCCTGAAGCCTATATGCACTGTAACCTATATGCAGCGCAGCCTGAAGCCTAAGTTAGGTAAGTTCTACCAGGAAAAACCCCTGAGCTTGTAGCCTGTAGCCTAAGCAGTAGCAACCCCAGTACAGAGAAGCCAGGGGCAATTGGGAAGCCTCAACGAAACAAATCAATAGCGGACAGACAAGGACTACCCCCGGTAATGCTCGCGTGGTTTGCACGTGCCTTGTCCTCGCGATGGGCGCCATTCCGCGTGATGTCACAGTGTGTTAAGCTGTCAGCTGCTGAGCGCTGCTGCAACTGTGCCCGAGCCCCCGACTGTGCCCGTGCCCCCCCCCACCCTCGAAGCCGAAGACCCTAAGAAGAAGAAGGACCGCACCTACCGCTTCCGGACCTGGTGTAGCTGAGCAGGCTGCCGGCATCGTGGAGGCTGAGGCAGGTGGTCGGCGCTGTCACTTTGGAGCGAGGGGAAGGCTGACGCTGGCCGGAAGTGACGTCGACGGCTCAGGAAGTGAAGAGGAGCAGGGTAAGATGGCCGCCGCCATCGGAGGCAGCGTAGAAATCGGAGCCCCATGTTCACTGCGGCGGGAGACGGAGGCCTGGGAAGGCGCATCTCCGGCCGAGCTTGCGACTTCGGCGTTTTCGCTACCACGCAAAAATCTCTGCCGGACTTTAAACTCTCTCTAGAGAGCGAGGGATGGGGACTCTTGTGGGCCCTTGCAAGCTGTGGGCCCTACGCCATGGCGTACATGG
Source organism: Ichthyophis bannanicus (assembly GCA_033557465.1). Taxonomy (NCBI): domain Eukaryota; kingdom Metazoa; phylum Chordata; class Amphibia; order Gymnophiona; family Ichthyophiidae; genus Ichthyophis; species Ichthyophis bannanicus. The sequence goes on along the minus strand of CM066042.1, from coordinate 250,058,549 downwards.
CGTATGGGTAAATCCGGCCCTGTTCATAGACGACCGTGTTTTGCTGGTCTACATACACTTTTTCATCATACAAAAAGCTAAGTCTTTTATGCTAATTGATTGTTTTTAAAAAACCTTAATAAAATGGATGTGGCCATCTGGAGTGGTTAGGGTGTTTTCCTAACCTCCCTTGGCCTTATCCGACAAAAAGTAACTAATATTTAGGTTTGTTATTTTTGGGAAGAGGTATATTGGTAATTTTTGGATATTTTGAGCCTCCACAGGCAACCACCACCCCTGCATGCGGAGAGCGCCGCAATGGGCTCCCCACCCTAGCAGGAAGGCATCCGGGGGCTGTGGGGCCTGGAAGAGCGACTCCCGCAGGAGGTTACGGGGGTTCTGCCACCAGTTCAGGGACAAACGGAGGTTGGGAAGAACCCTGAGAGTCCCTGAGGTGTCCGAGGGATTGGCTCCATTGAGAACTGAGACACCACTGGGCTGTCCGCATTTGCAGGCGGGAGTGAGGAACTACATGCATGGTGGAGGCCAGGTGGCCCAAGAGACTTAGCATGGACCGAGCGCTTTGGACGTGAGCGGCCAGAGCCCGGAGGCGGGTGAAGCGATCCACCGGTAAAAAGGCCATGTCTTGCTGAGTATCGAGGCGCCCCAATGAACTCAAGAGCCTGTGCTGGCTCGAGGTGAGACTTTGGGTAGTTGACCAAGAACCCCAAGATCTCCAAGAGGACGACAGTGTGCGACATCGCCTGTTGGGCCTCCTCGATGGAGGAGCCCGTAACGAGCCAGTCGTCGAGGTAAGGGGATACCGGTACGCCCTGACGCTGAAGGTTAGTGGTGGACACGACAAGGCACTTTGTGAAGACCCGAGGGACGGATGCGAGACCAAAGGGGAGCACCCTGTACTGGAAGTGCTCTCCCTGCACCCTGAAACGCAGGTACTGCCTGTGTTTGGGGTGCATCAAGATATGGGCATAAGCGTCCTTTAGATCCAAGGAGCATAGCCAGTCGCCCTGCCAGAGGAAGGGCAGCAGCACACCAAGAGATAGCATCTTGAATTTCTCCCGCACCAGGAACTTTAGTCTGCAGAGGTCAAGGATGGGCCGCAGAACCCCCGTCTTTTTTGGGACGAGTAAGAACCGGGAATAAAAACCCCAACCTTGACGGTGGGATGGGACCCTCTTGACTGCCTGTTGAGCAAGGAGGGAGTCCAATTCCTGCTGCGCGGGGAGTTGAGGAGGCTCTGCCGGGGAGAAAGGGGGTGGAAGCCTGTCGAAGTGGAGGCGATAGCCTGCCCGGATGACCTGGAGGACCAAGGGGTCCGAGGTGATCAGCACCCATGACGTGGCAAAGCAGGTCAGGCATCCCCCCCATGGGCTGCCGGATCGCCGGAGGGTGAGGGGCTATTTCGCTGGCATCAAAACCCCAGAGAGGGCTGCGGGGGAGGGGGCCGGCGTCTGGGCCTTCGGACCCTTTGGTTTACAATGGCTTTGACTGGGCTTTCCCTGCGCAGGAGTGGTCGGCGTGGGAGTAGCCAGGTACGGCGGGTAGCCGCGATACTGGAGACCTTTCCTGGGGAAGAAGGGCTTCTTGGCAGGCTGCTTCTTCTGAGGCAGGGTAGAGATCTTGTGGGAGAGACGGGTCCTCGTGACATACTCCATCTCGATCACCGCTGCCTTCTCCTCCATTGGCTTACCAAAAAGTTGTTCGCCGAGGCAAAGCACGTCCAGGAACCTCTCCTGCACCCACTGCTCCAAATCAGAAGATTGGAGCCAATCCTGGCGGCGGGCTCAGATGCCTGCGGCAGCCACCCAAGCCGATGTCTCAAAGCCATCATAGGAGGCTCAAGAAATATACTTAGAGCAATTGGTCACTGATTTCAACAGGGTGAGGAATCTGTCAAGGGGCTCGCCCTCGAGGCCCACGGAGAAATCTCCCAGTTCTTTTGCCAAGTCGCGGAGGAACATACCAATATATAGATGGTATGCCTGGATGCGACAAGAGAGCATGGAACCTTGAGAGGCCTTGCGGCCCAGGGCATCAAGGGCTCTTGATTCTCGGCCCGGCGGGACCGATGAATGGGACATCGGGCTCTTCTGCTTCCTCATGGCCGATTCCACCACCATCGAAGTGTGTGGAATTTGTTCTTTCAGAAGCCTGGCCCTCGCTGCACCTTGTACATTGTGTCAAGGCGCTTGCTCACAATGGGGACCGAGGCCGGGGTCCCCCACATGCGGAGCAATAGCCGGGAGAGGATTGGCGGCACCGGGACGGTAAGGGATTCCCTGGGCAGGGCCTCGTACTGAAGAATATCGAGTACTTCAGCACGAGGGTCCTCCTTGGCCTGGGTGACCAGGTTGAGGGCCCGAGCCATGTCCCAAATAAACACCAAAAAGGAGGTGTCCTTGGGCGGAAAGGGGTCCGACAGCAGATACTGGTGGGTGCAGGTCTCCGGGGATGTGTCCCCATCGGATTCCCAATCTGAGAAATCGGTTGAGGGATCCAAGCTGGGTGGGTTGCCCGGTCCGATGGCCGGCGGCCTGGAGCCGGAGGCCCTGGACGATCTCGCCCCCGAAGAACAGGAGAGCGAGTGAGACCGACATCGAGGACCCTCACGAGGCCCGTGGCTCTCGGGGGTTTCCTGGACAGATTTGGGTGTCCCACGCGAGGGACCCACGGTCTCCAGGTACAGGTCAGCGAAGCTGGTCGTGAGCGCCTGCTGGGAAGCAATGAATGCAGAAATGCTGCATTCCAGCGCCAGCATACAGGATTCTCACGTGGGAGTGGGGCCCTGGGACGCCAACACCGGGGTTACCAGGTCAGGCATAGAGGAGGAGAGGGGGTCCTCACCGGGATGGCCCTCAGGAGACTGGGAGCTTTTGTTAGAGGCCTCTGTTTCTTTGCGAGGTACCTTGCGGGGCCGCTCCTTATCTGACTCTCAGGAACGCCGAAGGGGGCTAAGCGAACGGGCACAGGAGCGCTCGTGCTTGTCGGGGGCCTCAGACAACAACTTCGAGGCCGCCTTCGTTTTGCGTTGTTCCACCTCGGGGGACCCTTGGTCCAAGTGTAGTCTGGAACGCAGTGCCACAGGGGGAAAACCCATCATACGGGAGATGACCGAGGGCACCGCCGGAGACGGACTTTTGAAAAATGTTTTCGGACTTCTGCTTACGGCTGAGCAGGGCCTTAGAGGACATTTTCTCGCAGAGCGAACAGAGCTCTGGGTCATGGTCAACTCCCAGACACATTAGACAACAGTCATGAGTGTCCATAAGTGACATGCTCCTAGAGCATCTATCACATTTTTTACATCCAGTAGCCATGGGGTCAAAAATGGCCCCTGTGAGGTCAAAGACCCACGTGGTCAGCGGTTGGGAAGAAAAAAGGGTGCGAAGCCCAGGAGAAATATTTGTAGAAAAGGTATCCCTGTAAGCTCCAAAAGGGAGCAAGGGGAGGACGGATAGAGGACTGGTGCAACCGGAAAAAAGAAAAAGAGCCTGTTAAGGCGAGGAAAACCAAACCTTTTCCAAGGGACGAGGACGTGCGGCCGAAGGGCTCCGCAGAAAAAGGGAGACTGAGCAAGATGGCACCCTTGAGCGGGAAGAGGACCATGTATGCGTGGTAGAAATCCCAAAGGCTTTCTTTGAAAGCTGGGGAATTGCTCCATGCGGGCTCCGTCAGTGCTGTCACCCGTGAGGACCGACTGCCTGCTTGTTCCTGGAGAGAATCAACTGAAACGCCTCCTGCAACAAATCTCACTCTCCTAAATACAGAGAGTGCCAGCTGAAAACGTTTCCTGCCACATTGTTCACCCCAGCACTAGGAGATTCTTCTCTGCCCAGGCCATCTCTAGGGCTATCCTGGCACTCCCTGTGCCACCTTGCCGATTGACATATGCCATTGCCATGGCGCTGTCTGAAAACACTTGAACCGCTTGGCCCTCAACCAGGGGTCAGAAACATGGAACAGCCAACCTAATGACCCTCGCTTTGAGGCACTTGATGGACCACACCACTTCCCTGCGTTTTCAACAGCTCTGGGCTTTAAAGTCATGGCAATAGGCTCTCCAGGCCGAGAGACTGGCATTTGTCATCAGAAGGATCCATGAGAAATCGTCCAGTGGCACACCCCTTCCTCAGATGACAGGGCTGCTGCTACCACAACAGACAGACTTTCACCATCATTAGGAGCCTGAGCTCAAACTCCTGAGAACTTGGGGACCACAGAATCAGAAAGAACCATTTTAGCAGCTGCATAGGAGCATGCACCCATGGCACCATCTTGATTGTTGCCAACAACCTGAGAAGTTGAAGATAATGTCAAACTCTGGGAGCCTGCTGCGAAAAGAACAGCACCAGACAATCTAACAGCCTTTGGACTTTCTCCTCTGGCAAAAAGTCTCTGCCCACCCGAGTAGCAAAACATGATCCCAGGGACTGGGAAGGCAACAACTGGCTCTTTCCCTGACTGATCACTCAACCGAGGCTTTCCAAAAAGGACACTATTTGGATTGCTACCTAAGACTTCTCTGAAAGAGAATGGGCTTGGATGAGCCAGTCATCCAGATGTGGGTGCACACATTTCTCTGACATGTAGCACTGCAGCTACCACCACCCTGACCTTGGAGAACAGCCGTGGAGCAGTGGAGAGTCCAAATGAGAGGGCAGCAAAACTGAAAGTAAGAGCCAAGCATGGCAAAATGCAGATACTTTACTGATCCTCCTGGACTGGTTATGAAAATACACCTCGACCAAATCCAGAGACGTCAGGAACTCCCCTCAGCGTACAGCTGGAATCACAGATCGTAAGGTTTTCATCTGGAAGAACAGGATGTGCAAGTGCTCGTTGACACTCTTGAGGTCCAGAATGAGCCGGAAAGATCCGTGCTTTCTCGGCAAAAACAAAATAGATGGTAGACTCGGCCCTTGCCTTGATCGTCCAGGGGAACGAGCACCACTGCCTTCAGGAGCAGCAACTTGACCAAGGTAGTCTGCACAGTGGACCTTTTGATTGCAGACCAACAAGGGGAGATGACAAAGATGTCTGGGATCGGCTCTTTGCATTCCAGAACACCGCCATACTGAATAGTGTCTAGGCCCACACACTCCAAGAAAAGACCGAGAATGAGCCCAAAGTCTGGAAGCGGAGGGGGGAGAAAGAATTTCTAGGCCAGCAGCAAAGGGAGTTCCCAGGACCAACACACCTGCGGGTGGGGGCTGATGAGAAAGGGGCTCCTGCCTGTTTCACAGACCCCTTGGACCTGTCCTCCAGAAGACGGTAAGATTTTGTCTCACCCAGGTCCTTCGCCTGCTGAGAGGGGTGAAACTGGCTCTCCAGAACGATTCAGAACCTGGCATGCAAGAACAGCAACAACATTTCTGAAAGTAGTCATAAAGAGTTAAGGCAAGTGCAATAGGGGCCTGCCTGCTAAGGCCATGGTGACTGTAAGGTGCATGTTAACAGCGCTTGTACAGCAACACATGAAATGAGCGCTTGGGTAGGAACATGCATTGGAGCCGCTCGAGCAGAACACATGCTAGGACAGTGCGACCTCCAGGTGCACAATAGTAAAATGCACTAGTAACGCATGCAGAAAAGGGTGGGACACCCCCACACTATGCCAATGGTTGCCAGCAGTCCACCCCGAATTGCACCCCAGATGGACGGAATTGGGAGCCTCTAACAAGGACAATGAGAAGGTCAAGCCTTGGAAACTCACCCCCCCCCTGACAGCCCCAAGCATAAATCAGTGTCAGGCTCAGCTCTACTCCCCTGAAACAGTTTCTTTGCTTTGCAGACACTGCGCTTAAGCTGGCTGCCAGGCGGATTCCTCTGAGAGCCTTCTGCAATCTTGGGGAGAGAGCAGGGGAGGTGGTATTGAGGCTGTGTGAAGGCTGCTGAACTCTTCCAAATTCTTCCACTTTTCTGGCTGCTCAAAAGGTCCTTATCAGGGGAAGAGCATGGAGCTGAACCAATTTTCCCTCTTCCTAAGGCTACTGAAAAGGCCACAATCTAGTGGAGCCTCTCATGTTGTGCTCAAGTGAGAGTCACCTTCAAGGTAGTTGTTTACAAGCGCTTAAATCAATCTTTTCCTCTTAATTCTTCAGATTTTATTCAGAGGGGGGAAATCCATCAACTGCTGGAGACAAAGAAATAATGGAGACCTCTGGTGGCTGAGGCGGATAGAAGCATGGGAGCGATGCAATTGAAACCTGAGCTTTTCAATGGTTCTTTGTTTCCACCAATCTGCTGGTAGGGGAGCACAACCCACTTGTCTGAACTAGTCTAGCAGGACAATATGGAAGTCTATTTTATAAAGACACTGGCATCTAAGGCATTTTTATAAAACAGAAGTGCAGATTCTGCAGAATTGATTCCTAGATTGAAGGTGCAGAGATTACACCTGTTCTCAAGCAGACATAAAAGTTAATGCATACTTTACATGCCCACATATGGATTTTATAAAATGAGTGTGTAAACTACAACTCTTCCCATACTCTATCCAAACACAACCCTTGAGCACACCTACTTTGGAAGTATACATCAACTTGCACTACCCATACTTTTAGGCTAGGCTAATTTTATGAAAGCCTTTACACACCTAAAAGTGCATTTTAGGCATCAGAATGGTTTACAGAATTACCCCCATTGAATATGACTGTAGAGCTCCTGAGCATCAGAGAGCAGAGCCCTTCATCAATTAATCCTCTAGATATGGGAACACAAAGACTTTGCTGCAGGTGAGCTGCTATTAATGCTAATTATTTAGTGAAAATTCTTGGTGCTGCTGACATGCCAAAAGGCACCACTCGATACTGATAATAGATAGTGTTCACTGTAAACTGGAGAAACCACCTGTGAAATATATGACTTCAGATGTGGGTATCAAGAGAGCATAACCATTCATTCATGCACAACGGAGAAAAAATGGTCTTCAGGCAATTTATCTTAAACCTCTCCCAAATGAGGAACTTGTTTAATTCTCGCACTTCAAGAATGGTCTTATATCTCCCGACATTTTTAGAATTAAATAACTTCTGGAGTAGAAGCTTTTGTTGATCTCTAGCTTTGGTAAAGGTTCCACTATATTTGCATGAAAAGCACTTCACCTCTTCTTGAGATGGAGCATATTGGATGTTTGCTGAATGGGTGTTTTGCATGAGTTGATTTTGTAAGATCTGAGAAAAAATGGAGACTGATCTTGGCGCACAACATTTAGAATCCTTTTTTTTTAAACCGAAGTGAAAAACTGAAGTATGTCTCCTATGGGATTTGATTAATTAACTTTATACATCATGAAAACCCATCTGGGCAGCAGCAGAATGGGAGGGTGCTGGTGGCGGAGGATCACATTTCAGTGGACTCACATAGGCCCAGGCCCATGGAATCAACTCGATTGTTGCTGCCATGGTCCCCAAGAGTTGGAGATAATGCCATGCAGCCGGCGCCAGCATCCGGAGAAACTGTCATACCAGCTTCCACAGGATCTGCACCTTCTGGCATGTTAAGAACATTTTTCCTTTGTTTGTGTCGAAGCAGGCACCCAAGTACTCCAGGACCTGCGATGGCACTAGCTGACTCTTGGCCGCATTGATAACTCAGCCGAGACTCTGCAAAAACGACGACTCTTGTTTGGACTTTGTGCGAATGAGTCAATTGTTGAGATACGGAGACACCAAGACACCCTCCTGGCGAAACACCTCTGCTACTACCACCATCACCTTGGTAAAGGTGTGCAGCACAATCACCAGACCAAACAGCAATGCCCGAAACTGAAAGTGCCCCATGGGCACTGTAAAGCAGAGAATCTGATGATGTTCTGGTTGAATGGGATGTGCAAGTAGGCCTCTGTGAGGTCAAGGGAGGTGAGGAACTCCCTTGCCCTCACAGCTACAATGAGGACCGGAGTGTCTCCATATGGAACCGGGGCACCCACTGGTTGACATACTTGAGATCCAATATGGGCCAAAAGGAACCTTCCTTTTTTTTTTTTTTTTGGTACTATGAAATAAATGGTGTTATCAAACACAGCCATGCTACCACTAGGAACACTTTTTACAGCTCCCAAATCCAGCAGTCACTGAAGGGTATCCTGAACTGCCCTGGCCTTATCACGTTCTTTGCACAGGGGACTGCAAGAATGAGGGCATGAGGGGCCCTGCGAACTCCAACGCATAGCCCTCTCGGATGAAGACCAGCACCCATTGTTCAGATGTTATCTGGATCCATGTTGGGTAAAAGGCCTGTAGCTGACTCCTCCAGGGGCGGCACCCCCCACCACCCCCCCGTGTCAAGCCGGCCTCAGCTGTACCCCTGCTTCGGCTTGTCTTTTGGAAGGTAGCCTCCTATTGACTCCTCCAAGTCCTTAACCAACTTATCAAGATCTTCTCTGAACAAGAACACTAGCTTACTAAGTCGGGACTTGGAAACATCTGCCGCCTAGTGCCGCAGCCTGAGACAGTGACGTACTGCCACTGCAGAGGCCATGTTCTTCAGCAGATCGCCATTGAGAATATAGAAGGCGTCCTCTAAAATAAACAGCCCCAACTCCGGTCTGGCCGCCACTGCTGCAGGCTCTTGAGAATCCAGAGAATCTTCTTTGTGCTCCAGAACACCCTGCGCCCACTGCAGGCAAGCCCAGGCCACAAAAGCTCCACAAATGAACGCTTGGAACAGTAAGGCACTAATATAAAAAGCCTGTTTCAACAAGATGTCCAATTTCTGATCATGCACATCCCAGAGTGCTGTGCTGCCTTCCACCGGTATTAATGGTCTTCTTATTCACTGCCGACATCATGGTATCCACCTTCGGTGACCACTGCAAATCCTGCTCATGATCCGGCAGCAGGTAAAGGCGTGCCATTGGTCTGCATTCTCCCAAGAGCGGACTCCATGAAGTCCCACTCCTCCTGCATCATTTGCTTAATCCCTCGATTTAAGGGAAAGCATAGCTACTCATCTGTTACAGGTGTTCTCCAGGAACAGCAGGAATCAGTCCTCACATATGGGTGACATTGGTACCGATGGAGCCCACGTGGAGCATTTCCCCAGCTTTCAAAGAAAGCTTTTGGAACATGTTACCACACATGCGTGGTCTCCTTCCCACCCAAGGGTGCTATCTTGCTCAGTAAAGATGACATAGCTAGGACGGCAGTAAAACTAAAACAATGTAGGGAAGCAACTCCCAGGGGAGGAGGGAGAGCTGTGAGGACTGATTCCTGCTGTCCCTGGAGAACACCTGAGTAACTACACTTTCTCCAGGAACAAGCAGGAAGTCAGTGCTCATATATGGGACTCCCTAGCTCTAGGCTGCTGAGGACTAAACCTCGACAGCACTAATGGTGACCAATCGGGTAGCCGTGAGGTGCAGAAGGTGAGTTTCAACTGAGAAACTTTGCAAGACCATAGTGTTCAGTGACACTATCACTCTGGTAGCCTGAACACAGAAGGGTCGGAGGGCAGGAGTTGCCTATACCCTGAGAATATTACGGCTTCCTGTTACAAGATGGGACCTGCCCTGAACCAAAGCCTGAACTATGGGGCTTGCTCTGAGCCAAAGACTGCATCAAACAAGATGGATTCCTGTTTTGTTATAACTCAGCATTAAAACTTGCAGATCAAGTAATTCTGCCAGTTTAGAAGTATTTTCCCAGTTGACTACGTGCAGAAGAACATGGACGAGACATTCATTGTGCTAGCATTTGCAACAATGTATCAACTGGAACCTCAGCAACTTTAGCACGATGGACCTTTGTTTGAAGAAAGACCACCTATTACCTGTTACCGGATGTGCTGAAGATGACATACAGGGATTGAGTGCAGCCAATCTCCAGGTCTTCAGGACAAAATTATATGGCTGTACACTGGAACCCGGAGCTCAGGAAAGACCCAGATCTTAAAGAAAGAAAGAACTCAAAGATAGTGCAGACAGATGCAGCCCAGCAAACACTTCTGTAGTATTCTAAAACAACAAAGGCTGGCAAAACACCTGGGAACTCTTTCTTATACAGACTGTTCGCTTGCCCTCTCTCTTTGGCTGGATAGTCAGATAGTGTTCAAGGCCAAAGTCTCGAGACGGAGTGAATTTCTCCCACAGACTGGCAGCTCAGTGTGTGACCACCCAGTTCATTTCAGCCATACCTTGACTTCGTTCCATTCCTGAGACACGACCACAGCCACAGATGTTTTAGAACAAGCTAAGGTACTGGTCTTTAATTTCCTGGAGGTTGAGGCTAGCTTAGACAGACAGATAGATAATTTACTGTACGTCAGAGTGCATGCAAATCAGTGACATTGGTTCCTAAAAAAGAGATTAGATCTCTTGGTAATTGTAACAGAGCTGAACATACTACCTCAGAAAGCTATTTTATTCTAATATTTCCTCTCTTTTTGCTATCAGAAATAAAATCAAAGTTTCACACAAACAGGGGTGTTTTTTGTTCTATCACGTGGTTGTTTGCCAGATGGTAATATGGAACCCTGGAAAAAGGAGTGTAGCAGTATCCTCTAGAGAGAGTATTTATATATGTGTATTTATCTGCTACTGACAATATCTCCTACTGCAGGCAGTAGTGAGCTGTGAATGTATGAATTGAAGACCATGTGGCGGTCTTGCAGATCTCGGTCACTGGCACTGAGCGGACGTTGGCCACCGACGTGCCATTGCCCTCACGCAATGCGCTGTGATCCGGTGCTCAAGGGAGACACCAGCTCGCTCATAAGAGAGGGCAATACAGTCTGCCACCCAAGTGGTCGGAGTTCACTTAGTCATGGGGATCCCCAGTCTACTAGGGTCAAAAGACATGAAAAGCTGAGGAGCTTTGCAATGGGCCTGGGTCAGCTATAAGAAGAAAGACAGGGCCTGTTTGCAATCCAGTGTATGAAGTACTAGTTCCTCCCTGCCAGCATGAGGCCATGAGACCACCTCTTGGTTGAGGTGAAAAGGAGACACAATTTGGGGTGTGCGCGGAGCACTACCCTGTTCTTATAGAACCTTGTATATGGCAGATCTGCCATCAGGACCTGGAGTTCACTCACTCTTCAAGCGGATGTGAGGGCCACCAGAAAGGCCACTTTTCACAACAGATACTGTAGGTGGCAAGTGGCTCACATGACGGTTTGGTGAGCTGGGAGAGCACCACGTTGAAGTCCCCCTCTGCTGCCGGAAGGCAGAGAGGAGACTTGCATAACAGGAGGCCCTGGAGGAACCTGGAGACCAGGGGCTGACTTGAGAGGGGTTTTTCCATCGATAGGGTGGTGGTGAGCTGCTATGGTGCTCAGACGCACTCTCACAGAGTTAGATTTTAGCCCGGTGTGTGTCAGGTGTAGTAGGTACTGAAGTACTAGTTGCACATGGCAGGAGAAGGAATTCTCCTCCTTTTCCGCACACCAGGTGGAGAACCTTCTAGACTTAAAAGCATACGTCGTCTGGTGGAGGGTTTTCGGGAGGCCAGTAGGATGTCCTTGACTTCTCCTGGAAGATTAAAAGGGGCCAACACTACCCTTTCAGCAGCCATGCTGTTAGTGTTAGCAACCCCAAATTGGGGTGCAGGAGGAAGCCCTCCTCCTGGGACAGGAGGTCTGGGGCTCAGCCCAGAGCGACTGGGAGTGCCACCAACAAGGAAGGCAGAGAACCAAGGTTGCCTGGGCCACTTGGGGGCAATCAGTATGACTGAAGCCCTTTCGCTCTGGACCCTGAAGAGAGTCCTGGAAACTGGGGGGAGGGGGTCAGTGGGAACGCATAGAGTAGGCCCTCGGACCATGAGATCAGGAAGGTATCTGCTGCCACTTTCTCTGGGTGTGGCTGACGGGAGCAGAAGCGGTGTAGCTGCGTGTTGTCTGAAGAGGCGAATAGGTCCATCGCTGGCCTGCCCCAGAGGTGGAAGAGCTGCTTCGTTACTATGAGGTTTAAGCGCCACTCGTGCAGGCGAAGGACTCTGATCAGCCTGTCTGCTAGGCAGATGAACTGGCAGGGAAGGTACACCGCTCGCAGGAGCATGCTGTTGTGTACTGCGAAGGAGAGGAGGGCCACTGCCTCCTGGCAGAGGGAGCATGAGCCCATACTCCCCTGCTTGTTGATATAAACCTGGTTGTCCGACTGGATCAGCACAGGTCGGTGTCACAGGCGGTGGCGGAATGCTCATAGGGCCAAAAGGATTACCCTGAGCTCCAGGAGTTTGATCTGTAGAAGCGACTCCTCTTGAGAGCAGCTGCCCTGTGTGCGGCAGTCTCCGCAATGTGCCCCCAACCCAGAAGGGAGGCGTCTGGTCAGGATCCTCTGCAGCGCAGGTGCCTGGAAGGGCATTCCCAATAGGAGGTGGTGCAAGCTTTGCCACCAGTTGAGGGACTCCATCAGCTGCCGGATAACCCTGACCCTGTCCCATAGCCTGTCCGTGGCCCAAGTCCACTGCGAGTTTGGGCTGTCTGCATGTGTAAGCGGGTTGAGGGCGTGACATGGACTGTCAAGGCCATATGGCCTGGTAGGTGGAGGAGACAAGCCGGCACTGATCGTCAGCACTGTACCTTTCCTGCCAGTTGTCTGAGGCATTCAACCCTTTCTCTTGGGAGGACGGCCTTGACCTTTAAGGTATCCAGCTGAGCCCTCATGAACTCCAGGCTCTGGAATGGAGAGATATGGGATTTGGGGTAGTTGATAATGAACCCCAGGTGCTACAGTTGGAGGGTTGCATGCTCTGTGGCCTGAATGACCTCTGAGGCCGTACTGCCCCTGATGAACCAGTCATCCAGGAAGATGAAAGCCCCTTGTAGGCAGAGGTAGGTGGCTACCACCGCCAGGCATCTGGTAAAGACCCTTGGTGAGGAGGCCAGGCCAAAGGGTAGCACCCTGTACTGGTAGTGTTCTCCTCCAATCATGAACTGTAGGAAAGGCCTGTTGGAGGGGTGAATCAGGATGTGAGTATACGCATCCTTTAGGTCCAAGGAGCACATCCAATCTCCCTGGTGGAGATAAGGCAGCAGTTCCAAGGGTCTAGAATGGGCCCGAGGCCCCCAATTCTCTTTGGGACAAGGAAGTATCATGAGTAGAAGCCTTTACCCCCATAGGGGTTTGGGTACAGGCTTTACTGTGGTGTCCTTGAGCAGACCTGTGAGTTCTGAGAGCAGAAGGGTCTGGTAAAGGAGAGGTCACACTGGCTCTCCTGTAAAGAACCTGGGTGGTACCTGTGTTTTTCTTGCAACTCTGACCTCTTTTTATTGATTTTAGGCGTCATGGTCCAGGCCCAGGCAGCAGTCGTGGGTGTCTGTCACTGACATCGTTTGACTGCAGCGATCACATTTTTTTTTAACTCATCGGGGGACATGGTGGGGAACATCCGGATGGGATAGACAACTCCCAGGCGAAAAAAGGCACGAATGCCAGTCAAGGCGAGCCTTGATCAAAAAAGACAAAAGGAACAGAGAATGGCGCCGGCATCAGCTCGAGGTGGGAAGAGGAGTTGGTACGCAAACTGGGAAACTAACTATTTTGAGGATAATTAGCAAGGATTTTTCCCGCAGAAACAGGACAGATGTCCACTGGGCTCTGCGGGAAAAAGGGAGGCTGATCAAGAAGGCTGGTGGAGGTCGATTACCCAGAGGTGTGGGACTGGATTGGAGGGACGATAAGGAATAGGGCTTCTATAATGATCCTCTTAGTGTGCAGGTTGAGACCATATCTCCTTCTTGATTTGAAATCTGCAGTATAATCTTTAATAATTACCAAACTGGATTACTGTAACTCACTGTATTTGAGTTTACCTAACACTGTCTTGAGAACCCAGTAGGTGATTCAAAAACGCTGCTGTGAGGTTGATAAAAGAGGTATCATGATGCATGATAATGTGCGAATCAATTTTTGAAGATCTACAAAACCAGCTTGACCTTTGAGGTCGGAGCAGGTGCAATTCCTAAAAATTCCATCACTGAAGCAATGCAATTTTTCTGAGAACTGTTCCAGGGCCTTCTCTATAGTAGGCCCTGTTGTTAAGTGGAATAAGCTTCCACAAGATCTGAAGTTGCTTGATACGCTTACTGGATTTAAGCAGCAGCTAAAGTCTTATTGTTTTATATTTTATTTAAGCATATCTATAGCCCATATTATATAAAAATCTAAGCGGATTACAATGTAATATACTGTACATAATAAAACAATTAAGAATCAACATAACAAATATGATAAATACATAATAAAAACTAAAATCAATACAATACATAGAATGTGAAAACTCAGCAGCTAGCCATTGCCGCTCAACACTGCACCCGAATAGTCTATGCCCAGGCTATATCCAGCCACCAGCATGGAATATCCAGATTGGCCTGATAGTTCTGCAGCTAACCGGGCAGCAGCAATATTCTACTGCTGCCTAGAGTTAGCTAAAGTGGTGAAAGTTAAGAAAACATTTCAGGTGACTAACGTTTGCTACTTTGGGATAACGAACTAGTGACTGAATATTACTGTGTTAGTGCTGCTGAATATCCCGCTCAGTGCCATTTAGGCAGATTGCAGGCCTGTGAATGAATAAACTGAAAATAACATTTAAAACATAATCCCTATATCTTAAAAATTATTAAATACATACAAGTAAAATAATAAAATAAAATGAAAACAAAAATGAAAACAAAACAACAAAAAAAAGAATGAAGGTATCTCACTGTAAGTCTCTAATCAATACCATAGTCTGAACTTCAGTAATTAGTCTTAATCTTAGTCTCAACCTAAGAGCCAGTCCTGAAACATATCAATTTAGAGCCACCAAAATGGTAAAGGGGATGGAAAGATACCCCTATGAGGAAAGGCTTAAAATGTTAGAGCTTTTCAACTTGGAAAAGAGACGGCTGAGGGGAAATATATAAGACTACAAATGAACGAATGGAATGCGTAAACGTAGATCGGCTGTTTATGCCATCAAAAAGTAGAAAGACTAGGGGACATGCAATGAAGCTCAAAATAACTCATTTAAGACTAATAAGATATTTTTTCACTCAATGTGTAATCAAACTCTGGAATTTGTTACTGGAAGATGTAGCAAAAGCTGTTAGCGTAGCTAGGTTTGGACAAGTTCCTGGAGGAAAGGTCCATAAATCATTATTAAAAAGGACCTAAGAAATCCACTGCTTGCCCTGGGTCGTGCACTGTGGAACCTGTGTGCCTTTTGGGAACTTGGGTACTTGTGACCTGGATTGGCCACTGATGGAAACAGGATACTGGTCTTGACTGACCTTGATCTGACCCCATATGGCATTTCTTTTTCTTTTCTTTTGTTTATTTTACAATTGGTACCATAATCTAGTCTTTAAAAAAAATTGATCTTGATCTTACCACAGCCTAAGTACCAGCCTCGAATGGTAGGTTAATTCACATTTTGAAATGCCTGTTAGAAAAGATGTGCTTTCATTTTCTTCCAAAACACTTCCAATTGTAATAATTTTTAACTTGCTAAGAAGTGCATTCCAGTGCCCTGGGCTTACAACAGTGAACAAATAGTTGTGAATCTCTGTTAAGCACACATATTTAAATATAGGGAAATGAAGTAACTGAGTACTCTGGGAATGTAGTAATAGTGGACGACAATATAATACTGTACAATTTCAGTGCTGAACAAATACTAATGGGGGCTTCCTAAATCAAGGCTTTAAATATTAACACTAAACCTTGGATAAAATTCTCCACTTGGCAGGCAACCAGTGAATCAGAGAGAAAAGGATATATATCTTCAAAACATTAGTATCAGTTTAGACTGCAAAATACAGCTGCATACATATCTTGAACTACTACTACTGATCATTTGTATAGCGCTACAAGGCATACGCAGCGCTGAACAAAGAAATGTAAGAGACAGTCCCTGTTCCTCAGAGCTTACAATCTAGTCAAGACAGACAACAGAGCAGCTGGGGACTGATATATGTCAAGGAGAATGGTAAGAAAACACACAGCTGGAGAGCAGGAGACTATGCCGATCAGGATCCAAAAGCAGCCTTGAAGAGGTAAGATTTTAGCCTGGATTTGAAAAGAGCCAAGGATGAAGCTTGATGTACTGCCTTAGTTTGTTCCAGGCATAAGGAGCAGCAGGGTGAAACATTTGTATGTCTATTTGCGGTAAAGCATAGTTACTCATCTGTAACAGGTGATCTCCGGGAACAGCAGGAATTTAGTCATCACATATGGGTATCGTCGGTACCGACGGAGCCTGCGCGGGAACGCTCCCCAGCGTCCAATTAGAACGCTTTTGGGAGCATCCCACAGTGCCTGCGTGCTGCCTTCCCGCCTTTCCCAACTGTCTCTCTCCAGTTGAGTTTTAAAGCTGAGACAAAGAGAGAGAGAGGGAAAGGGATAGAGAGATACAACTCCTAGGGGAGGTGGGTGGGCTGTGAGGACTAAATTCCTGTTATCTCCAGGAACAAGCAGGAATGTAGTCATCACATATGGGGACTCCCTAGCTTTAGATGCCAGGGAGAGACCCCAGAATTTGTGTGTCCCTGAGAAGGGCTCCACTTCCCCCCATGGATCTCTGGCATCCTACCAGGGATGGTGGGTAGGAGTTGATTAGGTATGGAACAGGTGTTGGAGGAACAGCCTGACCAAACAAGGCATCCCGGTGGGAGTCCTTGTCCAAGCAGTAATGGGCTGTGAAGGTATGAACCGAGGCCCAGGTGGCTGCTCGACAGATGTCGTCGATAGACACAGAGTGCAGATGAGCCATTGAAGTTGCCATGGCTCTCACATTGAGAGCTGTGACATGGCCCTCCAGAGAAAGATTCTTGCTCTGATAGGCGAAGGCAATACACTGGGCAATCCAGATAGACAGTGCTCTCTTGGAGACTGGACATCCCAAATGAGAAGGATCAAAAGCAACAAAAAGTTGAGAGGACTTTCTATGTTGCTGTGTTCTTTGTAAGTAAAAAGCTAAAGTTCTTTTACAGTCCAAGGTATGAAGATTCCTCTCTGCATTTGATGCATGAGGCCTTGGAAAGAACACAGGTAGGTAGACCGCTTGGTTTAGATGAAAAGGCGAGACCACCTTTGGCATAAAGTGTGGATGAGTCCTAAGGACTACCTTGTCATGATGGAACCTTGTATACGGTGGATCAGCCACTAGTGCTTGCAACTCACTAATGCGACGTGCTGATGTGATTGCAATGAGAAAGATAACCTTCCAAGAAAGGAATTTCAAGGAGGTAGTAGCTAAAGGTTCAAAAGGTGGCTTCATGAGCTGCCCAAGAACCAGGTTTAAGTCCCATGCCACCGGCGGTTGCCTAATGGGAGGCTTGGTTAGAAGAAGGCCTCTCATAAATCTTGCTATAAGAGGATGAGAGGAGATAGGTTGTCCATTTAGAGGCTTGAAGGAAGCTGCAATAGGACTCAAATGGACTCTTACTGAGTTAGTCTTAAGTCCTGCATTGGATAAATGAAGGAGATACTCCAGTAAAGATTCCAGAGGTATCGCAAGGGGGTTAAGACCCTTCTGCGAACACCATATGGTAACCTTTTCCACGTGAAAGCATAAGAGCGTCTTGTGGAAGGCTTCTTGGAAGCAAGAAGAATATCCTTCACTTGCTGAGGGAGGTTAAGATCATGGAGATCTAGGCCTTCAGCAACCAAGCCCTGAGATGCAGACTGGGGATTGGGATGCCACAACATTCCATCCACCTGAGATAGGAGATTTGGAGCAGACCCTAAGTCCAGGGATGGAGCTTGAGAGAGATGTAGAAGCAGAGGATACCACACTTGCCGTGGCCAATGTGGAGCTATGAGAATCATACGGCCTCTGTCTCTCTGAAGCTTGAACAGGGTTTTGGGAATTAGGGGAATGGTTGGAAAGGCATAAAGGAAGTCTTGGCCCCAGTGAAGGAGGAAAGCATCCTTGGCCTGAGATCCCTGAGCCGGAATTCTGGAAGAGAACTGGGGAAGTTTGGCATTCAACGGACTTGTAAAGAGGTCTATGTCCGGGGTTCCCCAAATTTGAAAAATCTTGGCCACCTGGTCCACATGTAGAGACCATTCGTGTGGAAGCAGAACTTGACAGAGTCTGTCCGTCCAAGAGTTTTGTATGCCTGGAAGATACACTGCCAGGAGATGAATCTGATGCTCTCTGGCAAGGGCCCATAGTCGCAAAGCTTCGTTGCAGAGTGACAGAGAGCCTGTTCCTCCCTGCTTGTTCACATAGAACATGGCTACCTGGTTGTCCATGTGAATAAGGACTGTCTTGCAGCTGAGCAGGGAATGGAACACTCAAAGAGCAAAAAAAATTGCTCTGAGCTCTAAGAGATTGATATTGAGATGAGTCTCCTGTGGAGTCCAAGCACCTTGGGTGGAGAGGTCTTGTAGATGAGCTCCCCAACCCATTAGAGAAGCATCTGTTGTGAGAGTTGCTTGGGGTAAGGGTTGCTGGAACAGGGACCCCAGCAACAGGTTTTGAGTGGACTGCCACCATCGAACGGACAAAATAAGGCGATCTGTATTTACGATTTTGTCTGACAGGCACCCTGATGCTTGGGTCTACTGGGTGGATAAAGTCCACTGGGCTGCTCTCATATGGAGGCGAGCATAAGGAACCACATGCACAGTAGAAGCCATGTGGCCTAGTAGTTGTAAAATTTCTCGAGCAGTGAGATGGGACTTTAGCACTGCTTGAGAAGCTAACTGCACCATGAGAAGGCAACGGCTCTGAGGGAGGTAGGCCCTTGCCTTTCTGGTAATCCAACACAGCTCCTATGAACTCTAGAGACTGAGTGGGAGTTAGGCTGGATTTTGGGATGTTTATGACTAGACCCAAATACTGAAGGATACGCATTGTGCAAGATAGAGCTATCCTGGCCTCTGACTCTGATGGGGCTCGAATGAGCCAATTGTCTAAGTAGGGGAAAACGAATTTTCCTAGAGTGCGGAGAAATGCTGCTACTATAGCCATGCATTTTGTGAACACCCTTGGAGCTGAGGCCAGGCCAAACGGGAGCACCCTGTATTGGTAGTGCTTCCCTTGAAAAAGGAACCAAAGGAACCTTCTGTGAGATGGATGGATGAGAACATGAGTGTACGCATCCTTGAGATCTAGAGAACATAGCCAATCCTGACTCTGAAGATATGGCAGCAGAGTTCCTAGAGAAACCATTTTGAATTTCTCCTTGAACAGGAATTTGTTCAATTCTCTGAGGTCTAAAATTGGTCTGTGACCTCCTGTTTTCTTTGGGATAAGAAAATAGGGTGAGTAAAACCCTGTACCCTGCTGAAGAATGGGTACTTCTTCTATTGCCCCTTGGGCAAGAAGCATGGTGACCTCTTGATCTAACAGGTTGATGAGAGAGGTCTGAGAATTGAACTGTTTTACTATTGTGGGAGGGGGCATGCTCAAGAAATGAAGCTTGTACCCCTCTTTTATGATGGAGAATGTCCAATGCTCTGCTGTTATCTGCCCCCATCTTGGGGCAAAGTGACTGGAGAGAGGCAGTTGGGAAAGGCGGGAAGGTAGCACGCAGGCGCTGTGGGATGCTCCCAAAAGCTTTCTAATTGGATGCTGGGGAGCGTTCCCGCGCAGGCTCTGTCGGTACTGACGATACCCATATGTGATGACTACATTCCTGCTTGTTCCTGGAGATTCCCAAATACAACCATTATGGTAGTCTAAGTGGGAAATAACCAGTGATTCAAGGACAGTTAGAAAATTCTCTTTTTATAAAAAAAGGCTTAAATCTGTGAATCAATCCAAGTTTATAAAATACAGAACAAATGCCTGAATTTGTAGACACATACTTAATGGGGAATCCATTACTACCCCAAGGTTTCTCAGGGCATTTTTTCCAAATGGTTTAGTTTTGCGCACACCATGCCAGTCATGAACCTCACTTCTAAGCCAGAGTATGTGGCTGTTCTCAGTTGTGATTATAGTGGAATCACTTCGCTATCCACGTTATAAATGGCTGACAAAGTTGGAAGAACAGTCCAACCTTATTTCAAGAAGCTTACAACCTCAATATTTTGGTAGCTTATTTTTTTAGAGCTCTATATGCCTTGTAACAGTTTTAGTTGAAATTACAGTCGCATGTCTGTGCTCGATGTTAATGACTGCTGGAGCTGATTGATTGTCTGCTTGTCTGCCTCTCTGTAAAACATGTGATATGTGGTGCTTTGGCTCTATAAATTTTACTGTGATGTACAGCTTGTTTCTTGATATTTTATTGCTATGTATGTCTGGTTGAAAACCACCTAGAACTGTGGGTGATGCGGTTTACAAATGTTAAAATTAAAGTTATCTACCCCTAAGGCTCATTGTTTAACACTTCCCTTAACACGTCTATTGAAGATATCCACTTTAGAATTATTTTAAAATATTTAAAATTAGAATTCCTAATTCCATATTGCACTGAAGGAGGCCTGTGATTGGCAATTGGTGGTTTTTAAGTTTAGGCCACTTTCTGGACTGGTATAATTATGATTATTCTATGATCTCTGAACGGTTTGTTTTAATTAGGTGATTTTATCATATATTTTTTATATAAGAACATAAGTTATATCATGGTGAGTCAGACCAACGGTCCATCAATTCCAGCATCCTGTTTGACAGTGACCAATCCAGGGCAGCAAGAAGTACTGCATGGCAGCGGCTGACTGAAGAAAACATTAAAAAAACAAAAAAATTCTGAAATGTGGAAAGCATTGGTGATGTGACATTTAGCTCTGTGGGATATGGAATACCGAGGAGGTCCCTGGACGACAGTGCTAGTTGGGAAGTGACATGCATGTGCGCTGAGGCTTCTAGAACTCTGCTAAGCTGGTGAAACGTTTCCCATGTTGGGCTCTGTCAACAATCTTATTCATCTGTGAGAACTTGTCAACTCGCTTGTCCTCTGAGAAGCAGCAGTTCCCTACCAGGAATAACTGATGGTTTTCCCAAGTCTATTTCACTAATAGTTATGAATTTTTCCTCAAAACTTGCCCCAATCACTTTTATACCCAATTATGTTAGACGCCTAAACCATATCCTCTGGCAACAAATTCCACTTGCTTGAATTTAAAAAAATGCTTTCTCCATTTTGTTTTCAATCTGCTACACTCATTAGCTTCATGGAGTATCACCTCGATCTAATTCTCTTTGAAAGTATAAAGCACAGTTACTTACCTGTAACAGGTGATCTCTGGGAACAGCAGGAATAAGTCTTCACATATGGGTACGTCGGTACCGATGGAGTCTGCGTGGGAACGCTTCCCAGCTTCCAATCAGAAAGCTTTTGGAAGCATCCCACCATGCCTGCGTGCTGCCTTCCCGCCCTTCCCAACTGTCTCTCCTCAGTTAAGTTTTAAAGCTGAGACAAAGAAAGAGAGAGAGGAAAAGATAGATAGAGAGAAACAACTCCTAGGGGAGGTGGGTGGATTGTGAAGACTTATTCCTGCTGTTCCCAGAGATCACCTGTTACAGGTAAGTAACTGTGCTATCTCCAGGAACAAGCAGGAATGAGTCTTCACATATGGGGACTCCCAAGCTAAGATGCCTGGAGCCCTAGCATGTTGGGATTTGAAAACATGCTACACCTCAAATGGCCAGGCATCCTGAGGATGGAGGGTAGGAGTTGAGATGGAAAGGAGCTGTAGAAAACAGCTAACCTAAGAGAGGACTACAGGTAGGGAGTCCTTGTATATATGATAAATATCATGAATATATACTCGTATTGAACAGAACAATTACAATATGAACCTCACCTATTAGAATGCAGAAAGTAGAGAGGTTCATGGAATCAACTGGGGATCCAGTAGAAGAATCTTCAAGGTGACCTCACTGAGTGAAGGTGAAGGTCAGAATTTGGAAGAGAAAAGGTGACCCCAGGATTGAACTGGGGTAGTAGAAAAACGGCAGGCCTTCAGTGGGAAGCTTTATGGAAAAAGCTGCAAACTCTTTTGGCTGTAGAGTTATTCAGACTGAGGAGCAAAAGAGGAAGACTGACCGATTTGGACAAACTGACCTAGTCCCAGAGGGAAGAAGGGGTACGGAAAGAAACCCCATATTCCCAGGGAAAAGATAGGTGTCTGAGGATTTGGAACCTCAGATGTACTGAAGATCCGCCATGTCTTTCCAAACTGGTGAGAGGTAGGAAAGATATTGGAGCATGGAGCTTCAGAAATACCTAACCCTTAGGGTTATGATAGGGCTGTCAGTACCACAGGAGTGGTTGTGTGTGTAGCACCCCAAACATGCTGTGGAACAGCATGGACATAGGTAGTCCACTGTTTGGAACATATAGGAGGGTAAAAACCTATATGAACAGAAGACAGTCAGATAGATAAGTATGTGAATACATATCTACCTATAATAAGTATCTCGGCAGATACATACATATATATATATATATATATATATATATATATATATAGCGAGAGAGAGAGAGAGAGAGAGAGAACAGTTACTTACCTGTAACAGGTGATCTCCGGAACAGCAGGAATTAGTCTTCACACGTGGGAGACGTCGCCGACGGAGCCCGCACGGGAATGCTCCCCAGCATCCAATCAGAAAGCCTTTGGGAGCATACCCCGCGCCTTCGCAGTGGCTTCCCGCCCTTCCTACTGCCTCTCCCCAGTTGAGTTTCATAGCTGAGCCAGAAGGAGAGGAGAGGAAGGAATAGAGAAAATAGAGATACAACTCCATGGGGAGGTGGGCGGGTTGTGAAGACTAATTCCTGCTGTTCCGGAGATCACCTGTTACAGGTAAGTAACTGTGCTATCTCCAGGAACAAGCAGGAATGAGTCTTCACACGTGGGGACTCCCTAGCTAAGGATGCCCGGGGAGATCCCATAAGCGCAGCCCAGGACGGGATGGCATTTGCCCAGCCTGAATCCCCGGCATCCCCTGAGGGATGGAGGGCAGGAGTTGAATAGAGGAACAGCGAATCTAAAGACTACAGAGGGAAGTCTTCAGAGTGCAGAACAGGTATCATTAAGATACAGCAAAAAAAAAAAAAACAAAACAGGCTACAGGAAGAGTAGTCAGAGGGATGCATAAATAGCATCAGCAAGCATTTAATGAGTAAATGACCTAGTACCATATAGAGCTTACCGGCCATTAAGTTTTAATGAATTAATGGTGTGGAACCCTGTAGAGCTTACCTACCGGGTTGCCGGAAGCAGACCTGTGATGAAGGCACTGTAGACGCAGCAGCGAAGTCGTCAAGGAAACTTCGCCGCAGCGAGGAGGAAGTTCCAAATCCGGAAGGCTAGGAGATCCAGGCGTCAGCTGGGTCAGGAGGAGGACGGCAGGTCTTTCAGGAGGCTTAGTGCAAAGCTGAGCACTCCCTTAGGAGTAGAGTCCAGAACTCAGAGGACTAACAGTAGAAGACTGGCCGAACCAGAGAGCCCATTCCGGAGAAGAGTAGGGGTGTACCCCGGAGCAGAAGGAGTACACAGGCTACCCTAGCGAGAGATAGGGAGACAAGGGTCCGAACCCCCGGGAGGAGGACCTAACTGAAAAGGGAGCTGTAGACTTCACAGCGGTAGAGTACCACCAGTCCGCGGCCCGATCGAGGAATAGGCAGGCGGACTGGCCGGACCCGGGGGGGGGGGGGCGTGAGTACCGGCCATAGGGAAATTAGGCGGTAGAACACAGGTACTGCGGGCATCCCCCCAATATGCGCCTATCGCGCAGGTGATATCTAGTATATCTAAGCCAGTGGGCATGAGGGCGCCCACTCCGGTACTAACTCAGGTATGCCGAGGGGCCTACCTCCCTGAGCATCACCCTGGTAAGGCGGATCTGCCATTGATCCACAGAATGTCCACCTGGGAAGGTGGCAGCAAGATCCGTCAGTAGAGGGATCTATTCCGGAGGACAAGGGCAGATCGGCGAACCAACAGCGCAGTAGCGTGGGGGACTGAGGATAGCATCAGTCCGGTAGAACGCCACAGGGGCTGGAGGCCCAATATGTGTCCCCAGGACCTGCACGCAGAAAACTCGCCCCCCGCACAGACGGGGGACAGGAGGAGAATTCCGGTACGGAAGCAATCAGCAGGGGGATACTGGCTGAGAAGGGTTCGGAGACGTACCGAAGGGTAATTAAGTTGGCCGTGGGCCATAGCTATCACGGAATAGAGGTGGTCTCCCTTCCAAACGGAAGGAGAATACCTGAACCCCTAGATAAGCCTCCGAACCATTTGTCAACTGAACGAGCCCCAGAGTAGAGCTCAATTTTTAAACTTCCGATAAGAGGGTTAAGTGCAGGCAGCCGTCCGCCTGAGCCTAAAAATGCTTAGTATGAGAGTCCTGGCGCGGGCCCGGGGGCATCAACCCGGGGTGAGAGGTCCCTTGCTTGGGCGCGCCTGGAGGGTGGGCGGAGGGCTGATATTTCCTCTTCCTAGGGAAGGGGGGTCTGGACAGGCGTTTACCACCGCCGGGGGGCCGGGCCCTAGGCTGGCTGCTAACTCTGGGAAGGTTAGCGAAGCACTGTGCGACCTGACGCAAGGCATCGCTATTGAAGAGGTGATCTCCGTCGCAGGGAGAATTACCCAGGTTGTGCTGTGCCCGTCTACACAACTCGGACGCCTGCAACCATGCTGTACGGCGTGCTCTAATGGCAACAGCAGAGGCTCTGCTGACCGACTGGAAGGAGTCCAGCGAAGCACGAGAAAGGAACCCGGAGATATTCCTGCAGTGATAAAGGAGCAGGGAATATTCAAAGGCCTTGGTTGCAGATACGAAGAGGGATAACCGAGACAACCTCTCGGTGACCTCCCGGAGCGACAGACTCATATAAAATATATATGAAATAATTCTGGCCGTCAGCATAGACGTCTGGAAGGCTTGACGTCCTAGAGTATCTAGCATCTTTGAAGCGCGGCCTGGAGGGCGAGAAGCATGCTTCTCCTTGCTTCCGGCCTTCCTCAGCGCCGATTCCACCACAATGGACCGATGTGGAAGCTGGTGCTGCCGAAAACCCGGGGACGGAGGCACCCGGTACAGAACCTGCATCGCAGTCGACGGTGCCGGAACCCTCAAAGGCGACCGCCAAGCCCCCAGCAGGAGATCCTGCAGGGAGGGATGCAGAGGAAGCATCACGGCTGCTTGTTCCGCAGGGCCCGGGCTCGGGTCCGGGGTAGGGATGGCCAGCAAGTCCGCCATGTCAAGGAGGAAATCCTGAAAAGGTGGCTCTGCCGGAGGAGTTATGGCGGGGGAGGCTGCCAGGGCACACAGAGGCCTCTCGGGCCGATGCCCGCTGGGCAGAGGAGGGGACCAACCGACCCGGATCGGGGCAGTCCCCATGGCGTCGCCGGCTCCTGGGATTGATTCCAAGCTAGGCATCGAAGGGGTCGATGGCACCGACGGCGCCGCAGGAATCGGCCTGGGCCCCAAACCTGGGGGTGGCGCTGCTCCCGGCGATCGAAGCGGTTCCGCGGCCGCCGGAGGGCAGGGGCCAGCGGTCTCCGCACTGCGCCGCGGGAGGGGACAGGGACCGATCCCGAGACGTGTAGTGTCCAGGCTTTCAAGGCTGGATACCGACTCCAGGCTGGGCATCGAACCGAGCGAGGAGATCGACTCCCTTCTAGAGTGCCCCGGCGGGGGCGACTGCGCCGGTGGTGGAGATCCCGGAGCGCGGATCGGAACCGTGCCGATCGGTGCTGCGAGCATCAGGGGTCCCCGAGGGCGGAGCTCGGTGGAGAGGGGGTCATCTGACGCCGGCACCGATGTCGATCGGCGGGCACTGCCCGATGCCGGGCTCCCTCTTGAACCCGTCCGACCCAGAGAGAAATCCTTCCGGGGCATACGGCCCGTCCCCGAGGGGACCCTGGTCACCCGACGACGAGTCCCTGCGGGGGTGCAAAGCCCCTGCGCCGGCGTCGGGGTACCGTTGCGGGGCAGCGCAGATCCAGATTGGGTCGAAGCGGTCAAAGACCCCGAGGCCCCTTCTCTAGGAAAGGGCGGGGCCCTCGACTGCCGCGTCGATGCCGGGGAGTCGCCCGTGCGCTGGCTGACATATCCCAAGGTCCCCGGGGAAGGTCGATGGCGGTCCCTCGTGCTCGACGCCCCTGCCGTCGCCGGCGGAGCGGTGCCGCTCGAACCCGGTACCCCCCTTGCGCAGGGCTGGGATACCGGCGACCCGGCGTGGGTCGAAGCGAGCGGCCCCGAGGGAAGGGAGGCCAGATGACCATCCCCGGCGCGGGGCGGAACCACCGACGCCCGCGCGCTCGAAGCGGGTACTACCCCCGTGCATGAGCTGAACGTAGGGCCGTCAGACAGTGTCGAGACGATCGGCCCCCGAGGTGCTGAGGACAGCGGCTGGCGATCCCCGGTGGGGAGCGGGTCACTCGATACCGACGCCGACGGGTCGGCACCGCCCAAAGCGGATACCACCCCTGTAGGAACGCCATACCGGCGCGAGTCAGTCGGTCCCGGAGGCGCCGAGGACCGCAGCCGCCAATCCCCGGTGAGGAGCGGAACGCTCGACACCGACGCCGAGGGGTCGGTACCGCCCGAAGCGGGTACCGCCCACGCGCATGGCAGGGATGGAGGAACGCCAGGCTGGACCGAATCGATCGGCCCCGGAGGCGCCGAGGACAGCAGCCGACGATCCTCGGTGAGGAGCGGAGCGCTCAACACCGACGCCGATGCCGGGGGCTCAGTACTGCCCGGAGCGGCTACCACGCCCGAGCATGGCTTGGATGTAGGGAGGTCAGACCCGGTCGAGTCGATCTGCCCCGAAGGCACCGAGGACACCGGCTGACGATCCCTGGCGAAGAGTGGAACACTCGACACCGACGCCGGGGAATCGGCACCGCTCGAAGCGGGTACCTCCCTCGGGCATGGCTCGGGAATGTTCTGTGAGGAGCGAACCTCAGGAACATCCCGAAACCCCGTAAATGCTTTGGAGCCCGAGGACTCCCGCCGGGGTATATCAGCCAAGGAGGACTTGAGGGGTTGGCCGGAGCCGTCGCCATGCCGCGCATGACACTTGCCCCTCAAGACTCGGCTAGTCTTAACAGACTGTTGTGTGGTTACCTGATCCTGGAGAGAAGAACAACCCGACGACCGCGCCTTGGGCGCGAAGACGTCGTCGAGGGATACCCGAAAGAGGGAGGGTCTTCTTCCGACATTGTAGCCCGGGGAATCCGGGAAAAAGGGGTCAGGCCCCACACAGGAGAGGCACCAGGCATTGGAGTCCACGTAGAAAATTAAGTCCCCGCCGTGAGGCTGGGGGGAAGAAGGCTCCATGCCCCGGTCCTCAGCGCCCGGAGAGGGCGACGAAAATTAAATGAAAAATAATTAAAAGAAAGAAAAGGGGGGCACGGAGGTGCCACCGTCGGCGGGAAAGCCGCGACTACAGAAAAAAGGAAAATTTCTGCGGTGGCAGGATGGACGTCCTGCCTGCTCCACGGAAAATGAAAAACTGGGGAGAGGCAGTAGGAAGGGCGGGAAGCCACCGCGCAGGCGCGGGGTATGCTCCCAAAGGCTTTCTGATTGGATGCTGGGGAGCATTCCCGTGCGGGCTCCGTCGGCGACGTCTCCCACGTGTGAAGACTCATTCCTGCTTGTTCCTGGAGATATATGTATATAGATATAGATATATAGATAGATAGATAGGATATATATATCTATAGTGAGATTTAGAGGGGCATAACATATGCACACACAGCTGACAGACATATATATCTATAGAGATGTATATAGATATATAGATATAGATGAATACATAGGTCAAAGATAAAGGTCTGCAGTTAAGCAGACAGAGATATGCCTATAAGTACATTCACATGAGAGATGTGAAGAGGAAAGATTCATCTGATAACAAGAGGGAAGAACCTACTTGAGAATCTATTTCCCCTGGTTATGAAGGGAATGCTGTCCCGTGAAATAAGCAGGATGGTTACGTGAAAAAACCGTCAGTAAGCAGCAAGTCCTGAGTCTTGGAGAACTCTAGCCTGGTAAAGGGACAGAGAACGCATAAGAAGAGATACCAGATTGATCCACTTGAGGGACAAAAAAGGGTATCATGCGTACTTTAGTGAAAAATGTGCTGTCCCTGAAGGAGTAGGATACCAAGAGGACAAGCTGCAAGGAGAAAAGGGCATATTCCCTGTAGGAATTGGCTACTCCTTAGGCTTTCACGTAGATAAGGCTTATATCCTTTGTTTGAAAAGGAAAAAGTAGGGTATGAGAACCCTTACAGTCATGGGGGGCATGACTGAGGAAGCCTTTTTTCAACAATGTAGGATAGCTATTTGAGTAAAAGCCTCATGCTCTCTAGCAAGGGCCCATAGTGGAAAGCTTCTTTGTGGATTGCAGAGAGCATTATGCAGGAGAATTGGGAGATAGAACTGGCTTTTGGAAAAGACAGCAGCCACGTCAACTATGCTGCCAAACCCAAGGAAGTTGGAGATGGCGAGGATAGAAGATAGTGTGATAAGCCTGTAGTGATAAGGATTGCCCAAGAAAGATGTATGCATTGTCTTGGAATCACTACTAGGACCAGATAGAAAGTGGTGGAGGACAACTGTGTATACTTGTGGAAAAGTACCAGTGGTCCAATCACTAAAACTCCTGCATGGGCAGCTGTTGATAAGACAGCAGAGAGAATCTTTCTGTGTAAAACAGAAAGAACAGACAGAACAAGAGTAAGAAAGGTCTGTCCTTGTCTGATGAGCTGCCCAAGCAAAAAGAAGGGAGTTTATTCGAGAGAAAAAACTCCGCACTGGAATGGAAGGACTAGAAAGGCTGAAGGAGAAGCCTTCCAGTGCAAAGGTACCACTCTTACAGGGGAAAAACTGGAAGAGATGGTAGAGAAACAAGAGCTGAAAGATGACTTACCCTGTGGTAAGTCTGTAGAAGGAAGAATTCATGTTGGTACAGAAACTATCATGTGATAGTTGTTAAATCCCTCTTCCTAGCAGGAAGAAGAGGAGAAAACTGTGATCCATAACATGAATATCCTGACAACTCAGTATATCTAGGAGAACTGGATGCCATGTGTAAAGTTTAGAAAGAAAATAGTGGAAACTTCTGCTGAGAAGAAGCCAACTATAGGTTCTAAACTCCAGAGGTAGAAAAAGATAAATCAGAACCCTATGGTTGCTGGGTTTGTTTAGTCTGGCGAGAGTTTGTATTCTTCAGACCAGGGCGAAGGTTCCCCTGCTTGGGTACATCTGAATGATGGGCAGGAGAAGAGTAAAACCTTCTCCTCCTAGGAAAAGAAGGTTTGACAGGGTATTTCCTACCTACTGGGGAAGGAGAAGGCTTAGGATAGCCTTCAGAAACAGGGAAGTCAGTGGACCACTGAGCAACCTGATGTAAAGACTCCTTATTGAAGAGATTTTCTCCAGTACAAGGAGTATTACCCAGTCTTTATTTACTGCACACTTATATACCGCTACTTCCAGCGATCTTTGTTGTGCCCATTTGTCTAAGTCTGAAGCTTGGAGCCAGGCTCTACGTCGTGCCCCTATGGCTATAGCAGAAGTTCTGCTAACAGACTCAAAAGAGTCTAAGGAAGCACAAGTAAGAAACCAAGAGATATTTTGCATATGACTAAGTAGTAAGGAATAGTCTGCAGTCTTGGGCTCTGAAAGAAAAGGAGTCAAAAGACCTAATTTCTTTGTGACCTCCTGAAGAGATAGACTCTCATAAAAAATATGAGAGAATCCTTGCTGACAGCATGGATGTCTGGAAGGTTTGACGTCCAAAGGCATCTAGTGTCCTAGACTCACGACCTGGTGGGTAAGAAGAGTGCTTCTTCTTACTTTTCACCTTCCTCATTGCTGATTCCACTACAATGGAGTGATGGGGAAGTTGAGTCTTTTGAAACCCTGGAGAGGGGGGCACCTGATACAGAAGATCAGTTGCTCTAGAAGGTGAGGGTACCTTTAAAGGTGCTTCCTACATTCTTAGAAGAAGATCCTGCACGGAATGATGCAAAGGAAGTATTACGTCTTGTGTAGGATCATAGCCAGGGATAGGAATGGCAAGAGATCTGGCCATATCCAGGAGGAAATTCGGAAAAGAAGGATCTCCAAAGAGAACCTTCCCAGGACAGGCTAGACTTGAAGAACTAGCCTGGGCACCGGAGGATCTACCTGAATATATAGGAATAAAAGATCCTGCACGGTGCAAAAAAGTAACCTTAAGGGATGGATGCTGGTACTAGGGGTCAGGACCTGTGACAGTCAGTACTGCATCGTCCATGCCAGGTATCGACTCCAGACTTGGTATAGAAAAGAGCGATCCTGGTGAAAGAAGCATGGAAGGAGCTGGCCCCGATGTTACTGCAGATACCGGTACCGATAGCGATACCGGTAGCACTGTCGGAATCGAAGGCGACACCGACATCGGAGCAGTCATCGGTGGCTGCTCAATCGGTACCAAGGTAACCGAACGTCTTTGGTAATCACCCTTGGTACCGAGCATCCGGTACCGGTAAGTATTGGTACCGAGACGTGTCAGTACCCAGTCTTCCAGACTAGAGATCGATTCCAGATTCGGCATCGAAGGAAGCAAGTCTATCGATGCATGTCTAGAGGGTACCGACGTCGGTGGTAGTATCGGCGTTGATGCCGATACTGGAAAGTCAATCTGGAGCGTATCTACCGGTCCCGAAGGTACCGAGAAAGCCAGATGACGATCCCTGGTGAGGAGTGTATCGTCCAACACCAGTGCCGATGCCGGGGTATCGGTACCGCTCGAAGCGGATGCCACCACCGAGCATGGCTCAGGTATGTTCTGTGAGGGGTGAGCCCCAGGAACCACCTGAAACCCCTCATAGGCTTTAGAGGCCGAAGACTCCCGCCGGGGTTTTGAAGCCAATGAACCCTCGAGGGCAAGGCCGGAGCCGTCATCATGCTGTGCATGAGACCTACCACTCGAGGGTTGGCTAGTCTAAACAGACTGTTTGTGGGTTACCTGATCCTGTGGAGAAGAAGAAACGGTCGGTGCCCTGACACTGGAAAGGAACCCGGTATCGAGGGAAACTCGAAATGGAAAATCTCTTCTCACAATACTGTAGCCTAATGGCTCCGGAGGAAAACGGTCAGGACCCAAACAGGTTAGACACCAGTTTTTGGAGTCTAAAAATAAAAATGTACCGCCACAGCTTAGACATTTCTTAGGGAAAGAGGTTGGCGGTTCCATGATGGAGAGGCCTAGAAGGCCTAAAAAATTTAAGACAAAAAAACTGAGGGAAAAAAAAATTTCCCTGGATTTAAGAAAAAGAAAAAAGAAAATACCGGCGGTACCGGTGGAGTCGGGGAGACAGCCGCGACCACAAGAAAACAAAAGAATTAAAGAAAAAATTTTCTGCGGTGACAGGAGGACGTCCTGCCGGCTCCGCGGAAAAACGAAAACTGAGGAGAGACAGTTGGGAAGGGCGGGAAGGCAGCACGCAGGCGTGGTGGGATGCTTCCAAAAGCTTTCTGATTGGAAGCTGGGAAGCGTTCCCGCGCAGACTCCGTCGGTACCGACGTACCCATATGTGAAGACTCATATGTGAAGACTCATTCCTGCTTGTTCCTGGAGATCTAACGATTCTCTATTCCATTCCACCCATTTTCTCTCTCTATCATACTGCCTTCTCAATCATCTCTTCTATCATTCTATCCATATTTGCTTTTAATACTGTATGTGATATTGTGGTCCTTACTATGTATATTTTCACTACTGTATTTAAGTTCTTAACTTGCAAGCTGTTTTGAGTTATTTTGTAAAGATGGAATAAAAAGGCCAAAATAAATTTAAGTTACCAACCTCTCAGCCATTTAAACTTTTTTTTTTTGTGAAGAGGAACAACATTCGCCTGTCTCCAACTCATGAAGGCTTACAATCTAAATTTATACCTAAAGCAATGGAAGGTGAAATGACTTGCTCAAGGTCACAAGAAGCATCAGTGGGAGGTGGTGACATTTTATTTAGCAGTTAATGTCCTTTCCTTGAGTCTTGCTAGACCAGTCTAGACAAGTGGGTTGTGTTCCCCTATCCAGCAGAATAGTAGAGTCAAAGAACGAATGAAAAGCTCAGGTTTCAATGACATCACTGCTATGCCTCTATTCACCTCAGTCATCAGAAGTCCCTTCAGTATTCGTCTCAAAGCATATGGGAGAAATATGGCAAGCCTCACAGAAACACAGTCGTGGGCAACAATGAGTAATCAGCACTAGTGAACTATGTACTACGTCCTACGTCAATAGACGATCAACCTGCAGAACGAAGTATAAAAATCATATGGAACACCTTACCAGCACAAATCAGATCAGTACCAAATTTGAGTCAGTTCAGAAAGTCACTGAAACATTTCCTCTTCCTTAAATATCTCAATGACAGCTCAGAACATAACCTCCAGGTGAATAGCAGGAGTGGCCAAACAGACAGACCATCGCAACAGGCCAACTACACAATGTAAATACAAACAGTTCCATATACTATTGCACCACCTTTGTATATAGTTAACCATGATATCTCTTGTCAGATAACACACCTTTGTATATAGTTTCCCCTATTTCCCAAGTTTATATCTCCTGTTAAATGTAATTGACCAGACATATGTAAATTGTCGGATGTTTTTTGTTCAATGTAAACCGCGCTGATGTCTAATAGTGCGGTATATAAGAATTGTTAATAAATAAAAATAAATAAAATAAAATAAATAGTGGACCCAAAGGTACCATAGTAGAAGAACAGAGCAATACAGTTTCAGGGGCAGACCCTCGATTGGTCTAGCAGGACTCAAGGAAAGGACATTAATTGGTAAGTAAAACGTCATCTTCCATATTGTCCTACTAGACCAAGCCAGACAAGTGGGATGTACCAAAGCTACAATTCCACTTGGCGGGATGAAGATACAACAGTTCACTAAACCCTTGAGCCAAAGGCCATGTCTGCCCATGTATGGACATCCAAACAATAATGCTCGACAAAAGTGGGAAGTGATGCTCAAGTTGCTGCCTGACAGATATCTGCAGGGGCTACCAAGCTTTGCTCTACCCATGAGGACACTTGTGCTTGGGAAGAATGAGCAGTTGGTTCTGCAAGAGATACACCGAGGAAATGGACTCCGTAATCCAGCGCCCCAAAGTTGACTTACCTGCCCTGCTTCACCTTTGCACGGATCAGCAAATAGCACAAAAGGATGGTGAGACTTATAAAAGGAATTTGTAACCTCCAAGTACTGGAGTAGCACCCTCTGGACATCCGCAAAGCAGAGATCCCCTGACACTCTCCTTTGAGGAGGAGGGCAGGTAAACCATCTGGTTCACGTGAAAGTGGGATAGCACCTTCGGCAAGAAGGAAGGCACAGGCCAAATGGAAATGGATATCTTGGAAAAAGACAAATAAAGATTTCAGCAAGACAGAGCCTGCAGTTTGGAAATCAGCTTTGCAGAATAAATCACGACCAAGAAAACAGTCTTGAGCATAAAATCCTTTAAAGTAGCATGCTTCAACGGCTCAAAAGGCATCACCATCAGGGCCCTGAGCACGAGACACAGATCCTAGGAAAGGATCACAGACCAGAAAAGGACGCCGCAGATGCCGAATCCCCTGGAGAAAATGCGAGACATCTGGGTGCAAGGCTAGAGACTTACCAGCAATCAGACCTCAGAAACAGGCCAAAGCTGCTACCTGAACTTTCAGGGAGCTAAGGGAAAGGCCCTAATCTAGACCATTCTATAGAAAGGCTAATAGAGATGGCACCTTAGGAGCCAACTGCCAAGCGTCGCACCATTGTTCAAAGAGGCACCAGATCCATATGTATGCTAGCTTGGTAGACCTCCTCTGGGCTCCAAGCACAGTAGAGACTACTGCTAGAGAGTAGTCCTTACTCACCGTCTCCTTTGAAGAGCCAAGCCATAAGCAAAAAGGCTGCTTCAATAGATCCTGAGACAGAAGCAGCCAAAGAGGCGGCGTCTATAGGAGTCGCATCAAGTCTCTGAACCATGCTCTCCTCAGCCAATCCGATGCCATCAGAACAATCCTGCTCAGGTGGCAATCTATACGTCGAATCACACAACCCAGCAGGGCAACGTAGGAAACATACAGTAGGTGCTGACGGCCAAGGCTGGGTCAGAGCGTCTATGCCCTTGAAACCCGTCCTCATGTGGTGACTGAAAAAGCGGCAAACCTTGGCACTGGAGAGGGTCACCATTAGATCCATTTCGGGGCTCCCACTCTCCAGGATCCAGAAAGTGCTGGCTGAGGAAGTACACTTCCACACTGTCCACCCCTGCAATGTGCTGAGACGACAAGGCTAGGAGGTTCTTTTCCACCCAGGCAAACAGGAGAGCTAATCCATACCTATCCTGGCACTCCTCACACTGCCTTGCTGATTAACATAAGCTACTGCCATGGCACTGTCTGAAAACACTTGAACCTCCTGGCTCTCAACCAGGGGCCGGAAATGCAGAAGAGCCAAAGTGATGGTCCTCGCCTTGAGGCGGTTGATGGACTGGACTACATCACTTCCCTTGGGTTCCAATAGCCCTGGGCTGTACAGTCTTGGCAATGGGCTCTCCAGCCCAAGAGAATGCCATTGTTGTCAGAAGGATCCAGGAGAAATCGTCCAGTGGCATGCCCTTCCTCAAATAACAAGGCTGTTGCCACCACTGCAGACTCGACTTCACCATCTATGGGAGTGGGCGCCTGCGCTTGAACCCCTGAGAACTTGGGGACCACCAAGTCAACAAGGACTGCTGCACCCTGGCACCATCTCTATGATCGTCACCATCAATCCAAGGAGCTGAAGATAATCCCAGACTCTGGGAGCCTGCTGCACAGAGAACAGCACCAGGCAATCCAACAGTCTTGACTTGCACCTCTGGCAGGAAACCTCTGCCCACACAGGTGTCAAAATGTGCTCCCAGAAACTCCAGGGACTGGGATGGCCACAGCTGGGTTTTTCCCCGATTGATCACGCAGTTGAGGCCGTCTAAAAAGGACATGACTTGAGATATAACCAGAGACTCTTCTGAAAGGGAATGGGCCTGGATGAGCCAGTTGTCTATAATAAAGATGCACAGAGTCTTTGGTGTTGCAGCGCCACAGCTGCCACCACTGTTCCCGCTAAGCTGTGCGTGCGCACACACCTCGCCGAGTGAGCGCACATACTTTACAACAGAGCGCACAAAAATTATGGTTCTGATTCTGATAGAAAACAACACAGACGTTCTTAAAATTGAAAAGGTGTTGTGTATTTATGGTTTTCACAAGTTCTACAATATTTTCTAGTGCAATCAATATGGTGTACATACTGTATTCTGACATGTAGTCAAATTTTATAAAGTATATAACTCCGAGTGTCGTTGTGGCGCACAAAAATTTAACCTTCCTTCAAAAGCTGCACAGCTGATATTTTATGCGCACACAGCCTACAGAAAATTA
Organism: Ichthyophis bannanicus; assembly: GCA_033557465.1. Classification (NCBI taxonomy): domain Eukaryota; kingdom Metazoa; phylum Chordata; class Amphibia; order Gymnophiona; family Ichthyophiidae; genus Ichthyophis; species Ichthyophis bannanicus. Next base: position 250,023,234 of record CM066042.1, on the reverse strand, counting down.
GAGGGAACATTGGCTGCCACCACCATGACCTTGGAGAACATCCTGAAAGGGAGAGTGGCAAACTTATAGTTAGAGCCAAGAATGGCAAAAGCACATTTTTGCTGATCTTCTGGATCGGAATATGAAAATACTCCTTGGCCAGATCCAGAGAAGCTAAGGACTCCCCTTGGCGCACTGCCTGAATCACAGAGTGCAAAGTTTCCATCCGGAAGCGTAGGATGCACAATATGCTCATTGAGCACATTGAGGTCTAGAATGGGCCGGAAGGAACTATCCTTTTTGGGCTTGTCACCAATTGGTCCACCTGTAGCCTTTAGCATACAGGGTAGGCTGCTTGGAGACCTTTTATTGAAAGGTTTAGGAGTGTAGTTGTGGGCTTTCAATAAGTGATAGTCGTGGGTCGAGTGGTTAAGGTCAAAACAGGCTTTTAATTCCCCTCCCGGGGTTGGATTCAAACACAGGATAACAAAAGAACATAAGCCAGGCACTCCGGCATAAAGTAAGAAAAAGTAAAGTCTTGTGCTTCTTAACAGGCAGTTAGAACACTTCCACAAAATGTTTGGCTTCAGCACAGAGAAATCACATCATTTAATACAGCTAATGTACAGTCCATCTGATTGTCAAATAATTCAGCTTCTGGAGGATCAATTATCATAGACTCACTCTGACAATCATCTGAATAAAACTTCTGCTGCATATAAAGTGCTGGCAGCTTATTTTCCTCTGCCAGTTCTTGAGACTTCCCTAATATTTCCTCTAACAGATAAGGATCAGTCTCAGCATATCTCTGTACATAGTTCCCAGGAGAATTATATCCTTTATAGCTTCTACGAGACCTTTACAAGGGTTAATTAGCCTACCTTCTGGCTTTGAGGCAAAGGGAGGTCTGTGCACTGCTCCTTTAGGACGGGGTTTAAACCTCAGAGGCTTCTCTCTGCATATTGGCTGTTCACCCTCCTCTTCAGACATACAAATGTCTTGCACTGTAGGTCCTTCACTCCCTTGTACTTGTAAATGCTTCCCAGTTATCCTCACTGGTATTTTCTCTCTTATGCTACTTTCACCATAAGGTAAATGCTTGGAGGCTTGGTTAAAAGGTTTCTGTGCCTTACTCCTCCAATTATCACTGTCAGCTGCTTTCTGCCTTCCTCTCTCCCAATCAGTATCAGAATCTACTGAATCACTCACGTAAGGTTCTCTTTCACACCAGGGCAGATGTTGCCTCCAAGATCCAGACCTCAGCTTACACACACCTTTCAGCTGGTTCTGATCTACAGCGTCTTTCCTGCTTCTTACGTTGCTCCTTAGAACTCTGTCACTCTTGGTTCTTTCTCTCTTTGCATCTGCTGCAGCTGCTTCCTTCTCCTCCCCTTCCTTCCTCTCAAACTCTAGTGAACGTCTCTTATATGTTTGCTGGGGATCTAATCTGGTCCTTCCCCCTCCCAGGTGAAAGCTATTAGACCTAGGAGCTCGGGATTGTTTGTCAGCTGGGCGGGGTTCCTGCCCTCGTGGCTGGGAATGTTTGTGTTGCCCTTGGCAACTGGGAGTCCTGATCTCTTCCTTCTGCTAGAAACAAGCCTATTGCATTTAGGTTCCTCTGTTTTTCCATCACAGGATATCTCTCCCCATTACAGGCTCCATGAAATAGATGGAGTATCTGCCCTTACTTGCTTATCCAGCAGGACGGGCACCACCGCCTTTAGGTGAAGCAACTTGTCCAAGGTGCTCCACACAGCGGCACTTTTCATTGCAGACCCACAAGGGGAGATGAAAGCATCTGGAATCGGCTCTTTGCATTCCAGGACATAGTTGAATTGAATGATAACTAGCACCCAACAATCCTTGGTAACTCTGGCCAATTCCTGAAAGAAAAGGGAAAGCTTGCCTCCAACTGGAGGAACCAGGGAATGGGCCTCAAAACTTTCATTACGCAGCCTGGGAGTGTCCTCCTCTGGAAGGGACAGAGTCCTTGGACCCACATGCACCATGAAAGGATTAAGAACGAGCTCAAAGTCTGGAAGCAGGGGGGAAGAAAGGTTTTCCAAGTCAGTAATGATGAGAGTCCTGAGCTCCCCTGCGAATTCAGCCAACGCATCCTCGGTGGATGGTTGGCAGCTGACAATAAAGGAGCACCAGCCCACTTCACACATCCCTTGGACCAGTCTTCCAGAAGGCGATAAAATTTTGTCTCACTCAGGTCCTTCACCAGCTTCTCCAAATTGGCTCCAAACAGAAGCGTCCCTTTAAAAGCCAGTTGGACCAACCGGGGTTTGGAAGATGTGTCTGCTGCCCAGTGCCGGAACCAAATCCAATGCTGTGATACTGCCATCAGGGTACCATCCCTGGCCGCTAAATGTACCAGGTCATACATGGAATCAGAAAGGAAGGCAGTAGAAGACTCCAAAAGAGGGATACAGGTAAACGTAAATCGATTGTTTACCTTATCAGAATATAGAAAGACTAGGGGACATGCAATGAAGCTACAGGGTAAACTATTTAAGACTAATAAAATAAAATATTATTTCACTCAACGTGTAATCAAACTCTGGAATTTGTTACCGGAGGATGTAGTAAAGGCTGTTAGTGTAGCTGGGTTTAAAAAAGGTTTGGACAAGTTCCTAGAGGAAAGGTCCATAAACCATTATTAAGAAGTGACCGAAGATATCAATGCTTGACCCAGTACAAGCATTGTGGAACTTGTGTCTCTTGGGGAAACTGCTAGGTACATATGACCTAGATTTGCCACTGTTGGAAACAGAATACTAGGCTTGATGGACCTTGGTCTGACCCAGTATGGCATATCTTATGTTCTTATCATCTGGCAGAACAGACAGAATCCATTGGAGCAGGGCCCGAGATGTCAGGCTGGTACATACCGCCAACTGCAGATAGCAGCCACCATGGTGAACTGGCTCCTCAATGAATTGACCGTACAGTCCAGAAAATCCTTTAAGGCCGATCCACCTTCAAAAGGAATGGTGGTCCATCTGGTAATCGCCTTGACCTGCGCATCCACTTTGGGAATGCCAAACCACTCAATGCACTCCTCCTTCAGGAGAGCGTAGATCTTCTTACACACCCTTAACACTTTAGGCAGGGAGTCAGGAGAGTCCCACTCTGACCGGGATCATATCTGATCAGAGCCGGGATCAGGAAGACAGTAGTGGACTTCTGCACCCCCTTGAAAGAGTGGGTGCACCTTTGGCTCCTGCTCCATGCTTGAAGCATCTGTCAAGTTCAAGGTGGATGAGACCCTGGTAATCAATGCTGCCTACTCCTCCTTCTGGACTAGGTGGATCACTCTGGCCTCTTCACGATCTTCTGAAGGCGACAGTACTTCATCCACATCAGAACCCAGTACTGAGACATCCGAGTCCGAGCCATAGTCAAAATCTCGGACAGCTCCCAACTGTTTCCCATCTCCAGGGGGTGCTTCTCGCTGGGGATGCTTATCCGAAGGTAATAAAACAAGGCTTCCACTCTCAGCCTGCTCCACAAGAGAATGCACCCGGAGGTACCCATGGTTTGCAGGGTCTGGACTTTCCATTCCAGAAAGACCAGACCTGCTGTTAAAAAGAAAAGAATTCCAGGGAGGACAATCTGGAGTCCAGCAACTCTCCTCTTGGAAATGCCCCCCCCCCTCAACACCAGGGGATAGAGCCGCCACAGACTCCCTAAAAGATATGAGCGTCTCACAGCACGGTCGCCGGATCCTCTAGCTGGCTGGATATCCTTACTCATAGCATCATTCATAGCCTCCTGCCCCAAGGTAGGCAAGGCCAGACTAATTGCATACCCCTGCGGGAGAGGTGAAGCAGGCCTTCCAGGGACAACACCTAAGCTGCCATGCAAGAAGAGCAGAGTCCAGAATCTGGAGATGAGGCACCTCGCTTGCCACAGGTCAAACAACATTTCCTGGAAAAAGACAGAGCTAAGGCAAGTATTACAACAGCACATGCTAAGGCTGCAGTGACCTGAAGGCGTGTGCTGTGCTTTTATTGCAATGCGCTTTAAAGGTGCTAAGAAAAGTGGGCATGTTGGAGCCGCTTGGGTGGCGTGCTCACTAGGACTGCGCGACCACCAGGTGCACAGTAGGTAAAAACACTACTAGCGTGTATAGAAAATGGCAAGAAACCCACACACCACACCAACAGTCAGGAGCGGTCCACCTCGAACTGGGTCCCAGGAAGATGGAATCAGGAGCCCCCAAAAGGGACAATGAAGAGGTCAAGCCTTGGTACTCACCTCCTGAGAGCCCCCGGCAGAGAATTCATGCCGGGCTCTGCTCTACTCCCATGAAATTGTTTGGATAGCTTTGCAGCACCGAGTTTAAGGTGGCTGGCAGGCAGATCCATCTAAGCGCCTTCTGCGATCTTTGGAAGAGAGCAGGGGGGACAGAGAAGGAGAGAGACTGCTGCACTCTTTCAAATCCTTCCAATTTCTGGCTGCTCTTGATAAGAGCGTGGAGCTGAACCAATTTTCCCTTCTCCTATGTCTATAGAAAAGACTGCGGTCTAGGGGGCCTCCCACATCATGCTCAAGTGAGAAAGTCACCCTCAAGGTGGTTGTTCACAAGCATTTAATCAATCTTTTCCTCTCAATCTTTAGATTTTTTTCAGAGAGGAGAAAATCTATCCACCATCTGGTGGAGACAAAGATATACTGAAGAGACCTTTGGTGGCTGAGCCTAAAAAAGGCATAGGAGTGATGTCATTGAAACCTGGACTTTTCATTGGTTGTTTGTCTCCACCAGTCTGTTGGTAGGGGAACACAACCCACTTGTCTGGACTAGTCTAGCAGGACGATAGTGAAGCAGGATTTCAACTCTGGTTCCACCTAGTTTTCAGGAAAGAAGACAAGGAAGAAAGACTGGGGAGGGAAGGCAAGTAGAGGGGAAGAATTATGGATGAGGGTGGAGAAGAGGAGGCATAAAGGGCGTTTCTGCGATCTTAGGGGAGGATCTAGAGAGAGAAAGTGGCGATGTCATTCTCCTAGTTCCAGATCTGTTCCCAGTCACATTAGCATTGTTACTCACCTGTAACAGGTGATTTCCGGGAACAGCAGGAATTTAGTCTTCACATATAGGTATCGTCAGTACCGACGGAGCCTGCGTGGGAACGCTCCCCAGCGTCCAATAGGAAAGCTTTTGGGAGCATCCCACAGCGCCTGTGTGCTGCCTTCCCGCCTTTCCCAACTGTCCCTCTCCAGATGAGTTTACAGCTGAGGCAAAAGAGACAGGGAAATAGAGAAAGAGAAAGAGATAGAGAGATACAACTCCTAGGGGAGATGGGTGGGTTGTGAAGACTAAATTCCTGCTGTTCCCGGAGATCACCTGTTACAGGTGAGTAACTATGCTATCTCCAGGAACAAGCAGGAAAGCGTAGTTACTCACCTGTAACAGGTGTTCTCCAGGAGCAGCAGGAATCAGTCCTCACATATGGGTGACGTCGGCGCCGACGGAGCCCTCGCGGAGCAATTTTCCCCAGCTTTCAAAGAAAGCCTTTGGGAATTGCAGCGCGCATGCGCGGTCGCCTTCCCGCCCAAGGGTGCCATCTTAGCCAGTCAGATGACATAGCTAAAAAAGACAGCATAAAAATTTGCAAAAAAACTAAAGCAGATGATTGCAACTCCAAGGGGAGGAGGGAGGGTTGTGAGGACTGATTCCTGCTGCTCCTGGAGAACACCTGTTACAGGTGAGTAACTATGCTTTCTCCAGGACCAAGCAGGAAGTCAGTCCTCACATATGGGACTCCCAAGCTTAAGGCTACCGGAGACCCTAAGCACAAAAATGAGCTCCCTCTAGCTCAGCAGCACAGAAGGAAGGAATCTTCGCTGAATTATTACCCACCGGTAGCCCACATCCGGGATGGAGGGTAGGAGTTGCTCAAACCTCAAAGAGATTACGGAGGACTGCCTGTCCGAAAGCACTGTCCCTGCGGGACTCCCTCTCGAGACAGTAATGGACCGCAAAAGTCTGGCTCGAAGACCAAGTAGCGGCCCGGCAGATGTCTGCCAGCGGAACAGAGCGGAGGTAAGCCACTGACGTAGCCTTTGCCCGAACGCAATGAGCCGTGACTCGACCTTCCAAGGAGAGTCCGGCTGCCCCATAAGCCCAAGTGATACAGTCCGCAACCCAGATGGACAGAGTACGCTTGGAGACCGGGAGCCCCAATTTATTGGGGTCAAAAGACACAAAAAGCTGAGCAGCTTTACGGTGCTCCCACGTACGGTCAAGGTAGAAGTTCAATGCCCTTCTACAGTCCAGGGTATGGAGGACCGTTTCAGCTCGGCTGGAGTGCGGTCTGGGAAAGAAGGTTGGAAGTACCACCTCCTGATTGATGTGAAAAGGGGAGACAACTTTTGGAAGAAATTTTGGGTGAGTCCGTAGGACTACCCTATTTTTGTAGAACCGAGTGTAAGGGGGATCAGACACGAGGGCCTGCAATTCACTTACGCGTCTAGCGGAAGTGAGGGCTATCAAGAACAATGTTTTCCAAGAAAGAAAACGGAGAGAACAGGTAGCCATAGGTTCAAAAGGCGGACAGGTGATCCGCTGTAAAACCACATTCAGATCCCAGTCAGGCGCTGGCGGGCGCAGAGGTGGTTTAAGCAGAAGGAGACCTCGGAGAAACCTCGCTACAAGAGGGTCACTGGAAAGAGGTCTGCCGTCCACCGGCACATGATGTGCTGAAAGAGCACTAAGGTGAACTTTGACGGAGTTGGACTTAAGTCCCAGATTAGAGAGGTATAGCAAGTACTGCAGGATCACCGACACCGGGCAGGAAAAGGGATCCTGAGACTGTTGGGTACACCAAACGGAAAAGCGACGCCATTTAAGGGCGTAGCATTTGCGGGTAGAAGGTCGCCGAGAAGCTAGGACGACCTCTTCCACCTCTGCCGGCAGGAGAAGGGGAGCAAGGACTACCCTCTCAGCAGCCAGGCCATTAGATTGAGAGACCTGAGGTTGGGGTGTAGCAGAGACCCCTGATCCTGAGTGAGGAGATCCGGTTGTAACCCCAGAGGGAATGGATCCTCTACCGCTAATTGCAGCAGGAGTGGAAACCACGGCTGTCTGGGCCAGCGAGGGGCCACCAGGATCATGAAAGCTTTGTCTCGGAGAACCTTGAAAAGAGTCCGAGAGACTAGCAGGATGGGAGGAAAGGCATACAGAAGGCTCTCCGACCATGAGAGTAGAAAAGCGTCTGCCGCAACTCGAAGGGGATGTGGCTGACGAGAGCAGAAGCGAGGAAGTTGCCGGTTGAGAGGGCTGGCAAAGAGATCCATCGTGGGGAGGCCCCACTTTAGAAAGAGCTTCTGAACTACCAAGGGATCCAGGTGCCACTCGTGCGGCTGGAGGATCCTGCTGAGTTTGTCCGCCAGGCAATTTTCTTGGCCTGGGAGATAAACTGCCTTGAGAAGAATGCCGTGACTGACGGCCCAAGAGCAGAGCTTCTGTGCTTCCCGACAGAGAAGGAAGGAGCCCGTGCCCCCCTGCTTGTTCACGTAGAACATGGCAACTTGATTGTCCGTCTGGACAAGGACGGACTGGTGAGAGGTCAGGTGGGAGAAGGCCTTGAGAGCCAGGCGGATCGCTCTGAGCTCCAGGAAGTTGATCTGCTGAGCAGACTCCCACGTGGTCCAGAGGCCCTGAGTACGTGCCCCTTGGCAATGTGCTCCCCAGCCCAGGAGGGATGCATCTGTCGTCAGCACCCGGGCCGGCTGAGGTGACTGAAAAGGCATGCCGAGTACCAGGTTCGGCCGATGAAGCCACCACTGGAGAGACGAGGCCAGCGGCTCGGAGACGCGCACTAGGTCTGCTAGGCCGCCTGTGGCTTGTTGCCACTGCCTGCGGAGACACCATTGAGCAGGCCGCATATTCAGGCGGGCATTGGGGGTCACATGGACGGTGGAAGCCATATGGCCGAGTAGTCTCAGGAAGCGCCTGGCGGAGACCAGGGGCTGGCTGCGAAAACGGTCGGCTAGGTCCATGAGCCGTTGAGCCCTGTCGAGCGGTAGGAACGCTCGTGCCTGAGGAGTGTGCAGCCTTGCGCCGATGAACTCGAGATCCTGTGAGGGGAGCAAAGTGGACTTTGCGAAGTTTATAACAAAGCCCAAGTACTGCAGAAGAGTCACCGTGCGGCGTGTGGCGTTGGTGACCTCCGGAGCGGACGCTGCTCTGATGAGCCAGTTGTCGAGGTACGGAAAGACATAGAGGCCGCGAAGCCGGAGATGGGCCGCCACCACCGCGAGACATTTTGTGAAGACTCGCGGTGCGGAGGACAGGCCAAAGGGCAGTACTCTGTACTGGTAATGATTTCCTGCCACCACAAACCTTAGGTATTGGCAGTGGCTTGGGTGGATGAGGATGTGCGTGTAGGCATCCTTTAGATCAGGGGTCTCAAACACGCGGGCCGCATGCGGCCCGCGAGACAACTTTGTGCGGCCCGCGACGGAGGAAAACAAAAAACCCCCAAAACCCTGGCTTCTGCCGTTGCTGCCGTGCGGCAGAATCAATTGTCAAATTTTAAAAAAACCTGGCTTCTGCTGCTCAAGCAGCAAAATCAGCTGTCCTGCGGCCCCTTCCCCTGTGCCCGGAGATCCGAGTCTGCTCTATCAGCGGCGTGGTTTTCAAGCCGCGAAGAGAGTATTCCCCTCTCGCGCGGTTTCAAGCTATTTTATTTTATTTCAACTATTTTACATAGAACAGGTTTTTACATAGAACAAATTTATAAAAGTAAACATTCAACTATTAAATTGCAACTCAATAATACAATGAGGTAACTGGCTATCCATAGTAAAACAACGGCAATGGAATATATTACATTGATTACACTTATTCACATTTTGCTTTCAAAGAGAAATTTAATGAGGTGGGCAAAGTGAATATGAGTGAAGGGTTTTATGTCCTGTCTAGGTAGGGTCAGTGAGTGACTGCTGATCAGTGGTTTTCTCTGAGTTAGGGTTATCTTCCTTGTGGAGGTTATTATAGTGTAGGGTGAAAAGGTGGGTTTTTAGATTTTTTCTAAATAATTGAAGATCCTTAATTTCTCTGATTTCAGCTGGTAGGTTGTTCCATAATATAGGAGCAAAGTATGAGAAAGCTGTGTTGCTTGTTTTTTGACTTGTTTTTCGGATAGAATCAGGTACTTGTAGCATGTGAAGGTTAATTCTTCGTCTTGATCTGTTTTCAAGAGGGATGTTGATGAGCGTGGATAAGAAGGAAGGAGCTATATTATTATAAATCTTAAAAGTATTGATTAAGGATTTGTAGGTGATTCTGCATGATACTGGAAGCCAATGGAGAGAATAAAGAATCGGAGATATATGATCTGTTAATTTTGCTTTGGAGATAATCCTTGCGGTGACATTTTGGGCCAATTGAAGTGAGTGGATATTTTTCTTTGAGGTCCCTTGAAGAATACCGTTACAGTAGTCTAAATGTGGTGTAATGAGTGTTTGTACTATGGTTCTGAAATCAGTGTTATCTAGTAATGGTCTAAGTTGTTGGGGGGACTAGAAGGGAGCGGATGCTGGGTGGGGCTGGAACTAGAAGGGAGCTGATGTTGGGGGAGGATTAGAATGGGATGGAGCTGGGAAAGTGAAATGGAGAGGGGAAAAATATTTTGTCTGGGAGAGAAGACAAATCTACAATTGGCCAGGTATTGGGAGAGTAAGTGGGGATTGAGGATGGAGGGGTAAAATTTGAGTGGATGAAATAGGAATGAGGAAAGAGAAAAAGGAGAAAGATTAGTATGTTAAAGCAGATGTAGAGAGAGAATGGAAAAAAAACTAGGAGAGAAGAAAGGACTAATGGACAGCAGACGATGGAGAGTTAGCAGAAGACATGAAGAAACCAGAAGAAAGTGGCTGGAACAATTGCAACTGAAAAAAATGCACAAAAGGTAGAAAAATATCTCTTTATTTTGAATTTATTAACTGGAATATGTCAGCTCTGGGAAATGTGCATCATTAATGTTTGCGCTTTGTTTAGTACAAGAGGAAATTAATTTATAGTTTTATTTCTACAGTGTTGTTGTACATTCCAAGTTTGGCTTTTGGGTTCCCAGTTTAATTATTGTCTTCTTGTTTCTAAATCTTTTAGTCTTTCTTTATCCATACTCATTAAAGAGGCATGTTTACTAAAAGTTAGTGTATGGTAACATTATGCAAATATTTATGCAAATGAGGCCCCTTATGCAAATGAGGACCCGCGTCTTATGCGGCCCCCGGGTTACTTTACAAGTCCTCATTTGGCCCTCAAAGCAATTTGAGTTTGAGACCACTGCTTTAGATCCAAGGAGCATAGCCAATCTCCCTGCTGGAGGTAGGGCAGAAGGATTCCAAGGGTAAGCATCTTGAACTTCTCCCGCACGAGGAACCTGTTGAGGTTGCGCAAGTCCAGGATGGGTCGGAGGCCTCCCGTCCTTTTTGGTACTAGAAAATACCTGGAATAAAAGCCTTGACCTCTCAGGTGGTGGGGCACCGGTTCCACCGCCTGTTCCTGTAGAAGACCTGCTAACTCCTGAAGGAGTAATTCCCTGTGCAGAGGGAGTCGTGGAGGTTCTCCCGGAAAATAGGAGGGAGGGACCTGGTGGAAGTGGAGAAGATAGCCTTCTCTTACGACTTGAAGCACCCAGGCATCTGAAGTGATGCTGGACCACCTGTGGGCGAAGTGAACCAGCCGGCCTCCGGTGCTGGGAGGAGCCAGCGGAGGGGGAGAGGCTATGCTTAAGGAGTCAAAAGCCCCCACCCTGCTGAGCAGGGGCTGGTGGTGCAGGCTTGGGGGCTTGCTGCCTACGGGACCCGTTACCCCGTCCCTTGGCCTGCTGGCCCTGTTGGGGAGCTGCAGGGGCCTGATATTGGGGGTAGTGTTTGTAGGCAGCCGCCTTTCTCGGGTAAAAGGACTTCTTTCCCGAGCCCTTCTTTTTCTGGGAAGGGGCGGAGGTCTTCCTAGAAAGCCTAGTCCGGGTGAGAGTCTCCGTCTCGATTTGTGCAGCCTTTTCAGCCATGGGCTTGCCAAAGAGGTTTTCGCCTCGGCAGGGGACATCGACCAACTTGTCCTGCACCCAGGGCTCAAGGTCAGACGACTGAAGCCAAGCCTGTCGGCGGGCACCGATGCCGGCTGCGGCCACTCGAGCCGATGCTTCAAAGCCATCATAGGCTGCTCGGGATATGAATTTTGAGCATTCCCGAATGCCAGTGGACAAGGCCAGGAACCTCCGCAAGGGTTCCTCGGACAAACCAGCGGAGAATCCGGCTAGCTCTTTAGCCAGGTCTCGGAGATACATGCCCATGTATAGCTGGTAGGTCTGGACACGACACGCAAGCATAGAGCCCTGGAAACACTTCTTACCAAGGCCATCCAGGTTACGGGCCTCCCTGCCAGGAGGCACCGAGGAGTGCATCTTCTGGCTCTTAAGACGATGCATGGCCGATTCCACTACCATGGAATGGTGTGGTAGCTGTGCTTTTTGGAAGCCAGGGCTCTTGCGGACTCGATAGATAGAATCGACCCGCTTGCTCAGGACCGGCGAGGAGGCCGGACTCTCCCACATGCGGAAGAGTAGTCGTTCCAGCATGGGAGGAACCGGTACAGTAAAGTGTTCCCTGGCGGGAGAGTCATACTGGAGGGCGTCGAGCTCTTCGGCTCGAGGCTCCTCCTCGGGATCCGCAGGGAAGGCCAAAGCCTTGGCCATATCCCTGACGAAGTCCGAGAACCGGCCATCCTCCGGGGGGGACTGCTTCCGAGGTTCGGACTCAGGTGAGTCCGAGGGGACACACCGAGTCCGAAAAGAATCAGGTGACTCTTCCTCTTCAGACTCCCAGACCGACTCCGACGAGGAATCGGTGGGGTCGGCCCGGGCAGGGCGCGGCGCCTGCCGCCCCGACGCCGAGGGAGTCGGCGTCGGCGACCTCGGTCCCGAACGGGAGGCCGAGGGTGACCTCGACCGAGGATCGACTCGAGTTCGCATGGACTCGAGGATCGGCTCGGTCTCCGGGGTCGACTTAGACGTCGACGTCCCGGCGGTCGGGGCAGCGGCGCCAGCGAGGCCAGCGAGCAGTGCCCGCTGCTGGTCCATGAAGGCAGACAGTCTGCTCTCCAAGGCCGTCAACCTGAGTCCGAGCTCAGGTGACCCAGCAGCCCCCGACTCGGGCCCCGACGGCGTCGGGCCCGACGTCGGCGGTCTCGGAGGCGAGTCCAGGAGGACCACAGGACTTACCCGAGCAGGCAGCTCCGACTCCAGGCGAGGTCGCTTCGAGAGGTGCTCCTTCTCCAAGGACCTGGGACGGCTATCGGGGCTATGCGACCTGGCCCTCGCGGAGCCAGGAGCGTCCACCGACGCCGCCCTCGCGGGTTTCACCTTCCGTCGATGGTCCCCGGAGGGAGAACCCCTGTCGGAGGAACTCCGGCGACGGTCCGAGCTGGAACCTCTGGACGCGGAGGCCTCCGACGAGGTCCGGGTACGGCTGGGGTCAGCGAAGATCCTATCCCGCTGATGCCGCCGACTTCTCAACGCTTTGGAGGACATTTTGCCGCAGGCCCCACAGATCATTTCTTCATGATCCGGGCCCAGGCAGCGGAGGCAATTGCCGTGTGTGTCAGTTAGTGACATATTTCGGTCACACTGACCACACCGCTTGAAACCACTGGCAGCCATCGGGGGAAAAAGGGCCCCTGCGAGGTCAAAGGACCGGGCTGCCAGGGAAAAACCGAAAACGAAACTGACTAAGTCAGAAAAACCGAAAAAGAAGAGGACTCGTGACCGGCGTCGCGAGTCCGGGCGGGAAAAAGACCGGCGTCGAACCGAAGGAAAAAAGAGAAAATTATGAGTAAAATCAACTTTTTCGCGGGGACACGACGGGTACGTCTGTAGGGCTCCGCGGAAAAAAGAAGACTGGCTAAGATGGCACCCTTGGGCGGGAAGGCGACCGCGCATGCGCGCTGCAATTCCCAAAGGCTTTCTTTGAAAGCTGGGGAAAATTGCTCCGCGAGGGCTCCGTCGGCGCCGACGTCACCCATATGTGAGGACTGACTTCCTGCTTGGTCCTGGAGAATGTAGTCTTCACATATGGGGACTCCCTAGCTGCAGATGCCAGGGAGAAGACCCCAGAAGTTGTGCGCCCTTATGAAAGGGCTCCACTTTCCCCCATGGATCTCTGGCATCCTCCCAGGGATGGTGGTAGGAGTTGATTAAGTATGGAACAGCTGTTGAAGAACAGCCTGACCAAACAAGGCACCCCGGTGGGAGTCCTTGTCTAAGCAGTAATGGGCTGTGAAGGTATGAACCGAAGCCGAAGTAGCTGCTCGGAAGATGTCGTCGATAGACAGAGTGAAGATGAGCCATAGATGCTGCCATGGCTCTCACATTGTCAGCTGTGACATGGCCTTCCAGAGGAAGGTCTTTACTCTCATAGGCAAAAGATATACACTGTGCAATCCATTTGGACAGTGTTCTTTTGGAGACTAGAAGTCCCAAATGACTAGGATCAAAAGCAACAAAGAGTTCAGAGGACTTCCTATGTTGCTGTGTCCTTTGTAAGTAAAAGGCTAGAGCCCTTTTACAATCCAAAGTATGAAGCTTCCTTTCTGCATTTAAGGCATGAGACCTTGGGAAGAATACAGGAAGGTAAACCGCTTATCGTGATGGAACCTTGTTTAAGGAGGATCAGCCACCAATGCTTGCAATTCACTGATGCGACGTGCTGATGTGATTCAATAAGAAAGATGACCTTCCAGGAAAGGAATTTCAAAGTAGTGGCTAATGGTTCAAAAGGCGTTTTCATAAGCTGCCCAAGAACCAAATTTAAGTCCCATGCCACCGGTGGTGGCTTAATGGGAGGCTTAGTTAAAAGAAGGCCTCTCATAAATCTCGCTATGAGAGGATGAGAGGAAATAGGTTGCCCATTTAGAGGCTCGAAAGAAGCTGCAATAGCACTCAAATGAACTCTCACTGAATTGGTCTTAAGCCCTACATTAGACAAATGAAGGAGATACTCCAGCAATGAATCCAGAGGTATCGCAAGGGGGTTAAGACCCTTCTGCGAGCACCATATGGTAAAGCTTTTCCACTTGAAAGCATAAGAGCGTCTTGTGGAAGGCTTCCTGGAAGCATAAAGGATATCATTTACCTGTTGAGAAAGGTTAAGACCGTGAAGTTCTAGGCTTTCAGCAACCAGGCCCTGAGATGCAGAGACTGGGGATTGGAATGCCACAGCATCCCATCCTCCTGAGAAAGGAGATCTGGAGCACATCCTAACTCCAGAGGCGGAGCTTGAGAGAGATGTAGGAGCAGAGGGTACCACATTTGCCGTGGCCAACGTGGCGCTATGAGAATCATATGACCTCTGTCTCTCTGAAGCTTGAACAGGGTTTTGGGAATTAGGGGAATGGGTGGAAAAGCATACAGGAAATCCTGGCCCCAATAGAGGAGGAAAGCATCCCTGGCCTGAGATCCCTGAGCTGGAATTCTGGAACAGAACCGGGGAAGTTTGGCATTCAGCGGACTTGCAAAGAGGTCTATCTCCGGGATTCCCGAAATTTGGAAAATTTTGGCCACCTGGTCCGCATGGAGAGACCATTCGTGTGGAAGCAGAACTTGACAGAGTATGTCTGCCCAAGAGTTTTGAATGCCTGGAAGATACACCGCAAGGAGATGAATCGGATGCTCTCTGGCGAGGGCCCATAGTTGCAAAGCTTCGTTGCACAGCGACAGAGCACCTGTTCCGCCCTGCTTGTTCACATAGAATATGGCTACTTGACTGTCCGTTTGAACTAGGACTGTCTTGTAGCTGAGCTGGGTATGGAATACTCAAAGAGCAAGGAAGATTTTCAGCAGCCAATAGGGGCACGTGCCTGATCTTTAAATTTAAAGCCAGAACAGGCGTGCAGCGGCAAAGGACTCTCCCGCCACCATCTTCAGCTCTCCCCATCAGAGATCGAGCCTCCAGCAGCGGGAAAAGCAGCATTTTCAGCAGCCAATAGGGGCACGCGCCTGATCTTTAAATTTAAAGCCAGAACAGGCGTGCCCGCGCCTGAGGGCCTCGCCAGAGGGCCCTTAGGCGACGTCCCAATAAAGTGACGTCAGCCCTGATAAAAATCGAATTCACCTCCAATGCCATATATCTAAAGAACTATCTGTACATCAATCCACGATTCAGCTCATCTGACACTCTCCAGCTTGATAACGATAAACATCCGAGCAGTCTGCATCAGACAAAGTAACAACCTAGGTAAAGACAATATCTAGTCTCCACTTCCAGCCATAATAGGTTTGAACTGGTAAAGGGAAGTTAACAAAAATTCATTTGTCTATGTAACTTTAGTTGATTTCATTTGCTTACATAATGTTATAGGACTTCATCTGCCTATATAACTTTAGAAGATTTCATTTGCCTATGTAACTGTTTACATATATAACTTTAAGGATTTCATTTGCTTATGTAATTTTAAAGGATTTTATTTGCCTATGTAACTCTTTACCCTCACCCTATCTCCACTAGATTCTCTCCAATACAAATCATTTCCAATCTAATACATTCTATTAAAATTATAAAATGGCCCACGCATTAATTACTCTTACCCTTATCTATACTCTTGCCAGTAATTTTCACTACTCTTTTCTCTCACAAATCATATCCAAATAATTCACAATACTAACAGGAAACACTCTAACAATCAACATCAGCCTCCACCAAATCCTTACAATAGAAGACAGTCTCACTTACTCTATATGTATCTCTTGAGCTCCCCACCCCCATAAATGATAGGAAAACGAAGTCTCAGAGAACTCAGATGTACCCTCATCAATGCACGCTCAGCCCGCAATAAATGGCCGGTGATTACTGACCTCATAACCAAACATGATCTTGATATACTATTTGTAACTGAAACCTGGCTCTCTGATACTGACAATGTTATACTAAACCACCTTACTCCACCCAACCTCTCCATCTACACCTGTAATAGAAAACACAAAAGAGGTGGTGGAGTTCTCATACTAGAAAAACAATACTACAATATTGGACAGAATTAATCAAAAGCTCACAGTACCTGAATACTCTATCTCCAATAAAACTAATTCTATTAATCTCATCTATAGGGCTCCAAATGCTCAATCAGATGAACTCTCAGACATTATAGACCTAGCCTGTAATCCCTCAGATCCCTCCAAACCAAACTGGTTGTTGGGTGACTGAATGGCACTACTGTAAGGGAAATATTGTGTTACCAAATTGATTGATGTATCTAGCTCCTTGGGGGGTTTGGGCTGCAATAGATGTTCACGATGATTATAGAGGGCTCTATTATAAGCCTTATTTGTTGTCTTCGCAGGATATCCTCGTTGTAAGAATTTATGTTTTAAAACCTTAGCTTGGTTCTTAAACTCTTGAGTGTCTGAGCAGTTCCTTCGATATCGGATATCTATTGCAGCCCAAACCCCCCAAGGAGCTAGATACATCAATCAATTTGGTAACACAATATTCCCCTTACAGTAGTGCCATTCAAAAAATACTTAAGAAACATATGAATGTGATCCGCAGCATTCCAGAACTTCGGGAGAAATCTATTAGATGCGTATGGACTCGAAATAGAAATCTAAAGGAATTGGTCAGTCCCACCGTCTTGACTTCTCCAACTATACATGTTTCAAGCGAATTAGCAGGGCATTCTTGCTGTGGAGAGTGTGCGTTGTGTGAGGTAAATCTAACTATTCGATCTTTTGAATACAGAGGCAAACGATATCATTTGAAGCATTCAACCAACTGTCAAACCACACAGGTGGTGTACGCTATCCAATGTCCATGTCAGTTGTTATACATCGGAAAGACTATTCGTTCTTTCAAGACCCGATTGGTGGAACATCGCAGTAGATTGAACTGCAAGATCACCACAGCTCCCATAGTTGCTCATTGCCTTACATTACATCACACTTTCAGAGATCTCCGATGTTTTTGCATAGAAAGAGTTAGCAAGGCGACGGGTGGTCGATCATTAGATCAAATCCTTACATATCGAGAACAACGCTGGATTTTTGATCTGCAAACTGTTACTCCCGGAGGGCTTAACACTCAAATAGATTGGACTCTATGCATGTGAATGGCGTGTTTACGTCATATTATATACCTTGATTGCCCTCACCATTTAAAGGTCACCTCCCATTCCATACACCGCATTGCGCGGCGTTTTTTGACATTCTGTAGAGAAAGGTCTATGGTTAACACATGCGGTGAGATTTGTTTTCTTGAAACACTAGTGCCAGATGATACGTCTATTATTATAATTTTTGAAAGCATTTTGTTTGAGATTTGCTTTATTTTTCCAGAAAGACAAGCAACATAAAGAAGAGGCTTACAAGCCCCTGAAGAAACGAACACCAGTTCGTGAAACGCGACAGTGCTGAGTCTGGCGTTGGGACAGAATACATCAAGATAAGCCCAACTTTATGTATTTGATTACTGATGATTGGAAATTCATGTTTAAACACTTGGACTGATAACACTAGGTTTTTAGAAAAGGTTTTCAGAAAAAGGGTCGTTGATGTAAAAAAGGAGTAGTTAATGGCGAAAAGTCAATGCCAAAGCTCCCTAATATACTGAGACCCGCTTTACAAAATAATTGCACACATTCATTGGTGGTCAAACACGATAGTATATTAAGTAGTCTCTGGAATCTTAGTAGGTACCATTAGAGTAATATATTTTTATTGGCTTAGCTGCACTATTACTCATAAGTTATAAGACCATATAAGATTGTTCCACCTTAACTACAAGCAAATAGTGATGGACCCTACCCATCAACATGGGAACCTTTTGGATCTAATCTTCATCCCTCAACTAGATTCAATTAAACTGAACCAAATCAATCTTTCTATCACCCCTGTCCCTTGCTCAGATCATCATCTTATAACATTCCAAATTCCAGCATTTCAAACTACTTACAATTACACTAACTCAACTAAATCTTCAACATCTATCAGATTCAAACAACTAGACAAAGAGAAATTTATAACTCACGCACTTCCTAAGCTATCTCAGTCAACAACAAACCTTAATGAAATGGTAAACATCTGGAATGAAACCCTTTCTTCATATGCGT
The DNA here is from genome assembly GCA_033557465.1 of Ichthyophis bannanicus. Classification (NCBI taxonomy): domain Eukaryota; kingdom Metazoa; phylum Chordata; class Amphibia; order Gymnophiona; family Ichthyophiidae; genus Ichthyophis; species Ichthyophis bannanicus. The sequence continues at coordinate 250,005,137 of CM066042.1, read as the reverse complement.
TGAACCCAGTCCGTGTCAAGAAGTTGTCTCCTGACAACCTAACCTCTAAAAAAACAATCTGCGCCATGGTTCTCCCCTGAACTGCGTTCTTCACTTATCCACCTCAGAAAACTGGAAAGAAAATGGAGAACCACTCGCAATTCCTCCGATCAAATCACCTATTTAGAACATCTTAATCAACATCGTGAATTAACTTGGGCCAAGAGGAAGGAATTCCATGCTAAGATCCTCAACCGTTCATTAAATAAGCCAAGAGAACTATTCAACTTAGTAAAATCCTATACCAGCCAACCATCCCCACCCCAACAAGAATTTATTCACCCCCAAACTTATGTGAACTATATTCATTCAAAAGCAATGAAAGTATCAAGTGCAACTCCACAAGAAAACTCCCATTCTTCACACCTGCAGTTCCCAATCACTAAACTTATACCACCATCTGCAAAGACCATAGAGGATATAATTGTCTCCATTAATACGACAATGGCTCCAACTGACCCATGCCCTGCACACTGGATTAGGACCATGCGCAAAGAACTCAGTCCTGTCATAGCCAATATTGCAAAGATGTCATTTGAATCTGGTGTCTTCCCAGACGCCCTTAAGCAAACTTTCATATGTCCACTTCTAAAAAATAATCAGCTTGACCCAAAGAAAGAAGACTCCTACCGTCCAATTTCTAGTATTCCATTACTAGCCAAAATTCTAGAGAAGCTATCCCTGAATCAAATCCAACAACATATAGATTCCTCTTCCCCATTGGATCCTTGTCACCATGGATTCAGGGAGGCTCATGGTGTAGAAACTCTACTAACAACTTTAATTAACACTCTTATCAAAGGCATCGATAGTCTAAAGATGGGCTTTGCTTTAATCTTCTTGGATATAGCAGCTGCTTTTGACTCTGTAGATCACACACAGCTTCTTACGCGTCTCCATGAGAAAGGAATCCATGACCGAGCATGGGAATGGTGCAAATCTTATCTTAAAGGCCAAATGCAACACATACGTATTGGTAATTCTACATCTGACCCCTTTCTGCAGACAATGGGTGTACCTCAAGGTTCCTTCGTCAACACTTCTATTCAATATCTACTTACAGCCAATCTGTGACATCACACGCTCCTTTGGCATATCCTGCCTTATGTATACAGATGATGTGCTCCTATTCTCTCCCATATCTATTGCATGCCCAGACTACACAGTATTAATCAATTGTTTTAATTCAATAACGGATTGGCTTCTTACTCAGAACCTCCGTATTAATTTCAAAAAGACAGAAATCCTAATAATTACAAGAAATAAAAATTTCTCTCCCCCACCCAATTTAAAAGTCAGAGATGCTGATCTCCCAATTAAAACCAATATACGCTACCTCGGAGTTATATTGGATCAGCACCTTGACTTCAAGGAACATATAAAGCACACCGTTAAATCCATATATTTTAAGATAAAAACCCTGAGACAATTGAAACCAATGTTGGAATCTGATGACTTTAGAACCATCTTCCAAACCTTAGTCACACCGCATTTCGATTATGCTAATATTATACTTCATGGCCTACCGAAAAACACCATCAACCCACTTCAGTTAGCCCTGAATGCAGCAGCTAGGATCCTCCACGGAGCCTCAAAGAGTGACCACATCTCCCCTATTCTAAAAGATCTTCATTGGCTTCCAATAAGCTCTAGGATTCTTTTTAAAGCCCTCCTCACCACCTTCAAGGCCTTCAACAAACAATCTCCTTCAACCATCTCAGACCTCATCACACACACCGAGAGCTGCAGGCCTAAAAGAGCTTCTGCCATTGATATGCTAATTATACCAAAAAATGCTGTAAAGTCTAATCAATCAACTATCAACAGAGCTTTTGTTAATTTTGCCCCCAGATGCTGGAATAAACTCCCCCCTCGCATTAGAGCAATTAAGGACCTTAAACAATTCAGAAAGGCCCTCAAACAACATCTCTTTATCACTCACTTTAAGCTTCCAGACTTACCTCCCACCCTCCCATACTTACCCTCTTAACCCCATACCTATCCATATGAATGTACAAAGCTAACAAATCATATCAGGTATTCTAATGATTGTAATTAGTTCCCCTGTTTACCTCCATTTTATCTCCCTGTTATCTGTAAACGAAGGCCAGTCATCTGACCTATGTGTTTTATTGTTACACTGTGAACCGCACTGATGATAAATAGCGCGGTATATAAGAAATATTAAATAAATTAATTAATTAAATAAATAAGATTGCTCTGAGTTCCAGGAGTTTGATGTGTAGATAGGCCTTCAGTGGAGTCCAGGTACCCTGGGTAGAGAGGCCTTGCAGGTGGGCTCCCCAACCCACCTGTGAATCATCTGTTGTTAGAGTGGCTTGGGGTGGGGGTTGCTGAAAAGGAGAATCCACCAAATTGGAGGGACAAAATAAGGCATCTGAGTTTGCTATTTTGTTTGACAGGCAACCTGACGCCTGAGCCCACTGAGTGGATAAAGTCCACTGGGCTGCCCTCATATGGAGGCGAATATAAGGAACCACATGCACGGTGGATGCCATGTGGCCTAGCGACTGTAACATTTCCCGAGCAGTGAGGTGAGGTTTTAACATTGCTTGGGAAGCTAACTGCACAATGCGAAGGCAGCGGGCCTGTGGAAGGTAGGCCCTTGTCTGTCTGGTATCCAGCAGAGCTCCTATAAACTCTAGAGACTGAGTGGGAGCAAGGTTGGATTTTGGCAAGTTTATGACAAGTCCCAGATACTGAAGGATGCGCACTGTGCGAGAGAGGGCGACCCTGGCCTCTAGCTCTGAAGGGGCTCGAATGAGCCAGTCGTCTAAGTAAGGGAAGACGAATGTTCCTAGTGTGCGAAGAAATGCTGCCACCACGGCCATGCATTTTGTGAACACTCTTGGTGCCGAGGCCAGGCCAAAAGGAAGAACCCTGTATTAGTAGTGCTTCCATTGAAATAGGAAGCGAAGGAACTTTTGATAAGTTGGATGGATGAGAACATGAGTGTACGCATCCTTGAGATCTAAAGAAACATAGAAATATGACGACAGAAAAAGACCACATGGCCTATCTAGTCTGTCCTTCCGGGTGAAACAAAGCCAATCCTGACTCTGAAGGTATGGCAGCAGAGTTCCTAGAGAAATCATTCTGAACTTCTCTTTGAACAGGAATTTGTTCAATTCTCTGAGGTTTAAAATGGGTCTGTGTCCTCCTGTTTTCTTTGGAATAAGGAAATAAGGGGAGAAGAACCCTGTACCCTGTTGTAGAATGGGTACCTCTTCTATTGCCCCTTGAGCAAGAAGCACAGTGACCTCTTGACCTAACTGGTTGTTGAGAGACGTCTGAGAATTGAACTGTTTTACCACTGTAGGAGGGGGCATGCTGAGGAAATGAAGCTTGTACCCCTCTCTTACAATAGACAGAGTCCAATTTTCCGCTGTTATCTGACCCCATCTGGGGGCAAAATGACATAACCTTCCTGGAATGGTGGAGGGTTCTTGACCGTTCAGGGCCAGGAAGGCAAAGTTCTCTAGATAGGAGTCAAAGCCCTTGTGGAGGCTGAGTCTGCTGAGCCGGTTGAGGCTTAGCAGCGTTTGTTTCCCTTTGCCTAGGTTGTTGCTGCTGTCCCTTTTGGGCAGACTGAGCCAAACGATGTCCCTTTTGGGTATAGGAGGGATACAACTTCTTCTTCTTACTACATAACATCATAAGATATGCCATACTGGGTCAGACCAAGGTCCATCAAGCCTAGTATCCTGTTTCCAACAGTGGCCAATCTAGGTCATACGTACCTAGCAGTTTCCCCAAAAGACACAGGTTCCACAATGCTTGTATTGGGTCAAGCATTGATATCCTAGGTCCCTTTTTTAATAATGGTTTATGGTCCTTTCCTCCAGGAACATTAAGAATGGTTTCTTGTAGGATTTTTTCCTTGCAGGATCAGCTGTAGATTTAGACAATCTATCCAAGGTGATATTGTCAGCATCTATCTCATTAGCTTTTTCCTGCCAATTCTTGCCAAAGATTCTCTCCTGTGCAAGGAATATTTCTTAGTTTATCCTGTACCCAAAGTTCCAAGTCAGATGCCTGGAGCCAGGCAATCCTACGTACACCTATGGCAATAGCAGAGGTTCTGCTTAGGCACTCAAAGCAGTCAAAGGCTGCACGATTGACAAACTTGGAAACTTCCTGAGCATGTTTGACAAGGGCAAGGTAATCCTGCCTCTTATCATCAGGAAGGAGAGGGCTCATAAGCTCTAAATCTCCTGTGACCTCCTTAAGGAACATTCCCATATAATAAATATAGGAACTGATCCTAGCAGAAAGCATGGAAGCCTGGAAGGTTCGATGTCCAAAGTGTCAAGAGTCCTACACTCACGTCCTGGAGGATTAGATGCATGCCTTTTTGCACTCTTGATCCTTCTCATAGCTGATTCCACCACCATGGAATGGTGTGGTAGCTGAGTCTTCTAAAACCCAGGACAGGGAGGAACTCGATACATGGTGTCGAGTCTTCGAGAGTGAGGAGATGTGGTTAGAGGTGTTTCCCACATCCTTAACATGAGATCATGCAAGATCTCATGAATAGGTAAAGTAGCTGCCTCCTTGTGAGCTTTAAGGTATTGTAAGGATTTCTAATTCCTTTGCCCTAGGCACTTTTTCAGGAGCCACTGTGATGGAAAGACTTCGAGCCACATCTCGGATAAAATCCTGAAAGGACATATCCTCTGGTGGAGGCATCCTACGCTGAGGAGAAGAAGAATCCTCAGGAAGAAGTACTCTTGTATCGGCAGAGCTTTCAGAGTCTTCAAACTGATCCGAGGATTCAAAGTACCTCCGATCCGGGTGATCGTGCAAGGCATGGTACCGGTACTGGTACCGATCGAAGTTGGCATCAGAGGGGTCCGGTACCAACTTGTCGATACTGGATGGATAAGCATGACTTGGTCCCGGTAGAATACCTGCCGATGTCGATGCAGTCGATACCGGTACCAGAGTCAGTGCCGGTACCAGTTGAATTGTCTGAAGCGGTTTCAAGGGCATCGAGGACGTGAGAAGAGCTGCCAGACTGCGTTCAATAGCCAAGAATATCTGGTCTATCGACACTGCCAATGCTTGGGTATCGGTACCGGATGAAGCAGCCTACCCCAGAGCATGGCACCAGGAGTTCTGCCGAGGTTAAGGCCTTGAGAACATCCTGGAGCCCCGTTAATGCTTTGGAAGCCGAAGCCTCCCGCCTGGGCAATTTTGCCGGTGAAAGTCCCTCAAGGGCAACGCCAGAGGCATCTCAATGCTTAGAGGGAGATCTACTCTTTGAGGACCGGCTAGATTTATGTTTAGTTACCTGAGATCCATGGGAGGAAGACAAAGCCCTGGAAGATGTCGATGCCACAGAGGCTGCATTGGCGGGAAAAAGGGGGCTAAGTTTAGCAGCTCGGTTCTGCCGGCCCCTCTTCGACATCATCCCACAGGCAACACACTCCGAAATAGAGTGGTCAGGACCTAAACATTTGAGGCACCACTCATGGGTGTCGGTGACGGAAATGGTACCACCACACTTGGAACACTTTTTAAAACCCGAAGCGGGTTTTTCCATTTTAAAGGAAAAGTTGGGCCTAGCGCACCTGAGGAGAAAAAAAACCTGGAAAAGACTGCAGAAGAAAAGTTGTTGTTTTTTTTTTTGAAAAAAAGAAAGAACCACCGGCGGTACTGGTGTAGCGTCGAAGGAAGGCAGACACAACCACAAAAAAGAAGAATAGAAGGGAATTATTTTCTGCGGTGACAGAATGTGCGACCTGCTGGCTCCGCAGAAAATGAAGAACTGGAGAGGGACAGTTGGGAAAGGCGGGAAGGCAGCACGCAGGCGCTGTGGGATGCTCCCAAAAGCTTTCCTATTGGATGCTGGGGAGCGTTCCCACGCAGGCTCCGTCGGTACCGACAATACCCATATGTGAAGACTACATTCCTGCTTGTTCCTGGAGATCCCTCGCCTCTCATGTTACTATCCACTTCAGTTCTTTATCTTCCTTCCTCTCTATGCAATCCTTTTTCTGTTCCTTTCTCACCAATCCTAGATGCACACACAAACATGTATCTATCTACCCTCCTTCAGCTCTCTTGGGGTTGGGTGACAAGATGTTATCCCCTCTCCTCTATATTGCAAATATGCTCAATCTCAGTGCAAAGCCTAAGGAGGAACAATCATGGCTCAGAGCTTATCTTTGATCTTACCCAAAGAGTCTGAGAAGCGCAGATACGGCAACTATTGTGCTACCGATAATGTGTGATCTAGAAATGTTTGCAACTGCTGATTTTTATGCCTCATTGCTGTTTCAGACCTCGCCAGCTCCAGATCAGGTATCTCAGCAATTAAATATCTGGGTTTAGCAAGCTCTACAACGCAGGACATCAAATAGTCATTAGACTACCTGGTTAGGCACTGGTGCGTGCTAACCTCTTACCTGTTCTTGTTGAACTGGATGGCAAAGTCGGTCATGTGCTGTAAAGCCTTGTTGGTGAAGTTCATGTCCATGTAGATGTGGCCCTGCCGGTGGGAAAAGGTGCCAGAGATCTCCAAACCTTTTGCCTTCACTGCAGGCAGCCAAATCTGAAAACAATTTACATAATTCAAATGGGTGCAAAGCGCAGATGCAAAGAGCAAATCAGACTGTAAGCAACTTTCTGGCAACCCCATGCAGAACTGAGTTCTCTATGGGTGTCGGTAGATATTTTAACTCTCTGCCTTGTATGTCCTTTCTGTTCAATGTATCTAAGAGATGAAGCAAAGATCAGGGACTGCTTTCCATTCTACTCAGTCTTCAGCTCCAGAAGAATGAAGTCCCTGAACTAATCTATCACTTAAATATCTATAGTAGTAATTTATCACTTTTGGCCTTATATACTTTGTTATGCAGAGATAAGCCTGATATACACAAACATAAAAGGATATTGGAAGCCTCAATGCATAACAAAATACTTTCTTATTTCAGTACGATAAATCTGGACTCTGTTTTCCAGAGTAGATTGCATACCTCAAGATTAAGTTTCCCCAGGGATCAAAAACTGAATTCTGTGACCTGGATTTTCATTCGATGCACTGTTTCCTATCTGTTCTTATGATATCTTAGAGGATCAATCTTATATGTGGTGTTCACTATTGATACCTTTGTGTTACTGTTCATTCCTCTTTTCTGATAAATGGCACAAAAGTTTACTTGATCCTCACTTGATCCCTTGTGAAAAACGGACTGTTCAGAGAAAAGATTATCTCTGTAGAAATATAATCCTTCCCTCTATAGAGGTAGGTATGATATAAAAGAATGAAGAGTTAGTCTTTACAGAGTTCAAGCAATATGCTACTTTCTATGTTTTATATTCTCACTGTGTGCAAAGATGTGAGCATGAAGTCCTGACGTACAGTTTTGGGTGGCACAAATCCTCCAGGTGCTATGCCAATGCCAGCTGAAAGTTCAAACAGGTCATTCAGTCCACTGCTGACCATAGCCGGGGTGGGTGAGGGTGCAAAGGTTGCAGGTACAGATGAGGGAATGAAGGTCTGTCCTACCTAGGGCACAGGGAGTAAGGAAAAAAGCGCAGGTAAAAAAGGTGAGCAAAGAGGACATTGCAACATATAGCATATTCCTGGACAGCCAAAAAAGTGTCAAATGTTTCAGAAAACTGTAAAGCCTCTCTGTGGATTTCAATGGTGCTGAATAATGCATGCCAACTCCCACACTCTCTGCAGTCTCGAGCCTGAGATTCACTTCCTCTGTTATTTTGCTGTCAGCCAGAACTGCAGAACTGTTTTGCTAAATGTTACTAAGAGTCTGCTTGCATTTCAGAGATAGAAAGAGGATGGGGAGATCATTCCTTCAATGTACTGGATAATCATGGGGTTCAGGAGACGGCATTGTGATGTGGTATTTCAACAGAATAGAAATGCCAGATATTACATACTCATTGTGTGACCCTCATGGCCGGCGCTACACGATAAGTGCAGCAGGGGTGTGCTGATGTCAGAGGGGCACAGTCGCTAGCCAGCCCTCCCCCCTAGTACAATGGCAATCGTGTCCCAGAGATGCAGGTCCTACCCAAGGGGAGCAGAATGTTCCACAGCAGATGCTGGATAAGGGGGAGAGGTCATCACAGGAAAACAGGGGAGAGATGCTAGACATGTGTGTGGGGGGGGGGGGGAAGGGGCTATTGGGAGATGGAGGGAAGATACTGGACGTGGAGAGGTACAAGAGACAGAGGGGAGATGCCGGATGCAGGGAGGGGATAGGGAGGCAGAAAGGATATGCTAGACACCGGGGGTTAGTGAGATGAAGGGAGATACTGGACTTGAGAAGGAAGCAAAGGGAAAATAGGCATAGGAAGAGGCAAGGAAGGGAGATTTTTGAGATGCTGGACATGGGGTTATAGGGAGACTATGGGAAAAACTGGACATAGGGGTGGAAAAAAAGAGAGCTAGAGGGAAGATGCTGGCCACTGGGGTAAATAGGGGGAGGGGGAAATGAAGGACATGGGGGTAAAAAGGGAGAGAGGGGGAAGAATATTGACATGGGGTAAATAGGTCAAGCAAAAGACAGATCCTGGACATGGCAGTAATAGGGAGGGGATGGTATGGACATAGGCATATGGTGATGGGAGGAGATGCTGGACATGGATGGGATACGGACAGAGAGAGAGAGAGCAGAGATACCAGATGGAGGCAAACAGTGAGAAAAAGACTCTGGATGGGGGAAAGAGATGTTAGACATGGAAGGGAGAGAGTGAGCGAAAGACAGGGATAATGGACCACGGAAGAAGAGGTAGGGAATAGGAGGACTGAGTGACTGAGGTAAATGGAGTAAAAGAGGGGGATTGAGGACTGGATAGTAAGGAGTAGTGAAATCTGACAGAGAAAAAAATAGAAGAAAGCTGAAAGGAAAAGATCAATATCCAAGGAAGTGAAGAAAACAAAACGAAATACCAGACATGGCAAGTGTATTAGAGACTGTAGAAAGAGAGCTAAGAGAAAACAGAAGAAAGCAGATACTTCGGACTGGAACTAGAATGATCAGACAAGAAAAGTAGAAAAAAATAATTTTATTTTCAATTTAGTGATTGGATATTGCTTTATCTTTATATTTTGCACAGTATGGGGAAATATATCTCTTTCTATTTCTTTGGTGTTGAACTGCACGACTTCTTGGTGTTTCAGTTTAAATCTGTCTACATATTTTTACTTTAGGTTGTGGTCACTTATTCTGTACTTGGTGAGTGTCTATGTTCTGAGTGTGTGACTGAGGCCAGGTGTTCTCTTAACATGGAAAATGTACATAGGAATCTGCACTGTAGTATTCTGACTTGGTCAGCTTTTCAAATAGGCGTAAGGATGTTCTAGGCCCACTGCAATATTTACAGTGCTGCTTTTTTCAGGGTAGACTTCATTTTATGAGTTTTGGAAGTTAATGTCGGTATAGTATGGTAGATTTGATCTGTAAATCCTCAGTGAATTTTGTAGCATTTTGTATTTTTTTTAAATATACTGAGTTTTATGGGTGAATGTCCTAGTTTTGCTCTATATCCACTGTTGAGGGAGGGGATTCTGTGGATGCAGAATATGCGTTCAAAAAGAAAAAGCAAGACCCATAACACAGTTACTATAAAAAAATAAAATGAGTTATAATTTTTTAATTTGGTGTTACAAACTGCACTGTGGTTCTCACTTTTTCTTTTAGCTCCTTGGTGTGCGAGCATCTTGCATTTCCTGTTTTTTGCAAAATATATATTTACATTAAACACCATGCTGGTCCAATGTACAGTTTCAGGAGTTATGTTGGGGTTGCCAAGCCCCTCTTGTTGTTTATGTTGGAGTGGGAGGTGTTGTGTTGGGGCTGCCAAGCCCCTCTTATTTTTGTGAAGGTAGAAAATGCTGTGTTGGGGGCACCACGTCACTCTTGTTTTTGTGGAAGTGGGAAGGGCTGTGTTGGTGCTGAGGAGCCTCTTGTTGCTTGGCACCTTTAGTAGCATCTTTCCTAAGCTCCGTGCTGGTAATACATGTAGGCCGTGTTACCAGCATGAGGCTGTAGGCTAACTGCAGGAAGGTAGTACATCCCCCTGCAGTTACTGTGTTTCAACATAGCAAAACGGCTGCAGGTGCAACTAATGCCACACATCGAGGTGAATAATGAGGGAGGGGGGCTTCAGGAACCCTAGCACTGGCTCTACTGACTTCTCAAAACTTCTGGCTGATTCAAAATTGGATCATACACTGGGTTACAGAAACTAAAATGAAGTTGGATACCTTTTATTCCTAATCCCAGGGCTTTCTACTGGATGCTCTGCAATTGCCTATAACCCTCTACAGAAGCTGCTAAAATTCTGCTGCACAGTACGGAGCACCACAACAGGCCAAGGAAGTCACCAAAGTGCCATCAGTACAGAGGAGAAAAACAGCTTGTGTGTCAAATGTCATATTAGAGAAAAAAACACTTTCCATAAAGCATAGTTACTCACCTGTAACAAGTGTCCTCCAGGGACAGCAGGAATCTGTCCTCACATATGGGTGACTGATGCCGATGGAGCCCTCACGGAAACATCTCCCCAGCTTTCCAAGAAAGCCTTTGGGAGATGCCACCACGCATGCATGGTCCCCTTCCACCCATGCATGGTCCCCTTCCCACCCAAGGGTGCCATCTTGGTCAGTCAGACAAAAGGGATAGCAAAAATTACAGCAACTCCAAGAGGAGGGGGAAAGGTTGTGAGGCCTGATTCCTGCTGTCCCTGGAGAACACCTTTTACAGGTGAGTAACTACGCTTTCTCCAGGAACAAGCAGGAAGTCAGTCCTCACATATGAGATTCCCAAGCAACAGGCTACCGATGACCTATAGAAAACACAGCCTAGCCATGGGCAGCCGCAAGCGAATCCGAGTACCGACTCTGAGGACCTCAGTGCCCACGGAAAACCATGGCTCCGGTAGCCTGAACAAGAAGAGTCGGAAGGCAGGAGTTGCCTAAACCCTGAACAGATTATGGAGTACGGCCTGGCCGAAGACACTGTCCTTTCGAGACTCCCTCTCCAAGCAGTACTGAGCTGCAAAAGTGTGGACTAAAGACCAGGTGGCGGCCCGGCAGATGTCTGCCACGGGAATAGAGCGAAGGCTCTCAACTGAAGTTGCCATAGCCCTGACATTTTGCGCTGGGACCTGGTGCTCCAGCAGCAGCCCAGTCTGGTTGTGGGCAAAGGTGATGCAGTCCGCCATCCAGATGGACAAGGTTCATTTGGTGACAGCCTCCCCAACTAGACTTGTATGAGACAAAAAGCTGTGAGGCTTTGCGGTGGCTCTGAGTGCGCTGTAGATAGAAAGGCAGGGCCCTTTTGCAGTCCAAAGTATGGAGAACAGCTGATGCCTTGTCGGTGTGGGGCCATGGAAAGAAGGCAGGGAGTACCACCTCCTGGTTGAGGTGGAAATTAGATACCACCTTCGGAAGAAACTTCGGGGCAATGCAGAGCATGACCCTGTTCTTGTAGAACCTGGTGTAGGGGGCTCAGTCACCAAAGCCTGGCGCTCGCTGCCTCTGCGTGCAGAGGTTAGTGCCACCAGGAAGGCCACCTTCCAGGACAGGTATCTCAGATGGCAGGTAGCCAAGGGTTCAAAGGGCGACTTGGTAAACTGTGCCAGGACCACAGTGAGGTCCCATGCCGCTGGGGGCAGACGGATGGGAGGCTTCAAGAGCAGTAAGCCCTGCATGAATCAGGTAATGAGGGGCTGCATAGAGAGAGGCTTGCCCTCTATGGAGTGATGGTTCACAGAGAGTGCGCGCTCAGGCACACCCTGATGGATCTGGACTTGAGTTCAGACTGCGAAAGGGGGAGCAAATACTGCAGCACCACATGCATTGGGCAGAATGGGTTCACCCATTGCTCCGTGCACCATAAGGAGAACCTGCGCCACTTGAAGGCGTAGGCCTATCTGTGAGAGACAATGATCCCAGGTTGTGGTGGAGGATTGAACCCTTCTCCTGGGTCAAAAGTCCCAGGTGAGCTCCAGAGAGGGACAGGGGACTCCGTCGACAGATGAAGAAGTAGAGGAAACCAAGGCTGCCTGGGTCACCTCGGGTTCACTAGAATACGAGAAGCCTTGTCACACTGGACCTTGAAAAGGGTCCACGCTATCAGTGGCATGGGAGAGAAGGCATACAACAGATCTCCATCCATGATATGAGGAAGGCATCCCCTGCTACCTGGGCCGGGTGTGACTGTGGGCAGCAGAAACGCGGTAGCTGAGCATTGGCCAGGCTGGCAAAGAGGTCGAGGTTTGGGGTGCCCCATAACATGAAGAACCACTGTGCCGCCCCGGGGTCCAGGTACCACTCTTGTGGTTGGAGGACCCTGCTCAGCTTGTCCACCAAAGTGTTGTCCTGGCCCAGGAGGTACACCCTGTCTAGTTGCGTATAAGCAGAGGGCTACTGCCTCCTGGCAGAGGCAGTAAGAGCCTGTGCCGCCTTGCTTGTTTAAGTAGATCATGACCTGATTGTCTGTCTGGACGAGCACTGACTGATGTTGCAGGCAGTGCTTGAAAGCCTTGAGCACAAGGAAGACGGCCCTGAGTTCCAGCAGGTTGATCTGCTGCTGGCTCTCCTCGAAGGACCAGATGCTCTGGGTGTATAGTTCCTCGCAATGGGCACCCAGCCCAGCAGGGAAGCATCTGTCGTGAGGACCCTCTGGTGGCTCAGGGGTTGGAAGGGCATGCCCTTCTGCAGGTTTTGCGGATTCTGCCACCAACTGAGGGACTCCTCAAGAGTCAAGTCTGAGTCACATACTCTGTCTCAATCTCGGCAGCCTTGTCCTCCATGGGCTTACCAAAGAGCTGCTTCCCAAGGCTTGGGACATCAAGGAGCTTCTCCTGCACCCATTGCTCGAGGTCAGATTTTGGAGCCAAGCCTGGCATTGGGTGCCAATGCCGGTGACAGCCACTCTCACACAAGACTCAAAGCAGTCGTAGGCAGCTCAAGATAAATACTTGGAGCACTCTCCCAACTCATTTTGTGAGTGTTTGGAAGGGCCGAAGGTGGTCTCCATCGAGACCAGCCGTGAAGTCTCCAAGTTCCTTCACCAGGTCTCGGAGAAACATGCCGATGTAAAGTTGGTAAGTTTGAATACGGCATGCTAGCATTGAGCCCTGAGAGCATTTACACCCAAGGGCATCAAGGGCATGAGATTACCTGCCTGGGGGCACTGATGAGTGCGTCTTCAGGCTTTTCTGTTGGCGCATGGCTGACTCCACCACCATTATGTGATGTGAGGGAGTTGGGTCTTTTGGAAGCCCAGCCCACGTTCGACCTGGTACATGGTATTCAGGCAGCGGCTAACTGGCACCGATGCTGGGGCATCCCACATCTGGAGAAGGAGCCAGTTGAGGATGAAGGGGACCAGGACGATCAGGGTCTCTTTAGGCAGTGCCTTGTACTGGAGGATGTCAAGCTTCTCCGTACAGGGGTCCTCCTCTGACTCTGTAGTGAGAGAGAGGGCTTGCACCATTGTCCTGGACAAACTCGAGGAATGAGGTGTCCTCGGGTGGGGACTGGCGCCAAGTCACTGGTGGAGACTGATCCGGTGGGCTTGGGACTCTGGAGACGTCTCAATGTAGGACTCCCAAGCCAAGCGTTGTCGGCTCCAGTCTTTGGTGCTTTGAGGTCGAGGCATGGCCTGAGCCAGAGACACTCGCCTGCGAAGACCTCGCTCCCAGGAGCAAGATTGAGACCCTCGCTGAGGATCTAACCAAGGCGTCTGTCTCTCGGTGATTGCTTCGGCAACCTGGGGTGTCCTCAGCACCAAGGTCCCTGCGGTCTCAGTGTGAGCAGCGGTGGGGCCGGACATTGACGCCTGCTGGGACGCGATGAATGCAGAAACGCTGCATTCAAGCACCAACATATGAGTTTCCCACTCAGGGGTGGCTGTCGGTGACACCGATGTCGGGGTTACCGGGTCTGGTGATGATGAAGAGAGGGGCTCCTCGAAAGGATGGTCCTCAGGAGACCGGGGACCATCACTAGAGACCTCGACTTCTGTCCTGGGGTACCTTCCATGGCCACTCCCGCTCTGACTCCTCAGAAGCCTGTCGGGAGCTAAGGGACAGTGCACAGGATTTCCCATGCTTGTCTGCCTCCCAGGACGAGGCCCTGGAGGTCTTTTTTCTTCTTATGCTCTTGCTCTGGGAACCCTTGTTCAGAATGTTTGTGAGCCCACTCAAGAACCGCGGGGACCTTATGTGACTCCGAGGGTTCGTGCAGGGCCTTTGAGCCCAAGGCTACCAGGGAAATTGGGGTCCAGTCTGCCCTGTGAAAGATGTCATCTTGCTTTAGCCAGCGGTTCTAGATGGCCTTAGCAGACATTTTTGCACAGGGGCTATTCCTCCGGGTCATGGTTAGTGCCCAGACACCGGAGGCAACAGTCGTGAGTGTAGGTGAGAGATATGTTTTTGGAGCACTGATCACATTTCTTAAAACTGGTGGCCATTGGGGCAAAAAGGACCCCAGCGAGGTCGAAGACCCTCGGTGAGGCCAGCAGTTGAAAAAGGCACAAACGCACTGGAGAAACCTAACAAAAACAAAACCAAGTTTTGAGACACAATGCCGGGGTAGTGGGTCTCAACAATGGTTAAGGGACCGGTGCGAGCCGGAAAGGTGTACAGTGTATGAGAAATCAACTTTTTTCCCGGGGGAACAAGACAGATAACTGTAGGGTTCCACGGAAAAAGGGAGACTGACCAAGATGGCACCCTTGGGCAGGAAGGGGACCACACATGCGTGGTAGCATCTCTCAAAGGCTCTCTTTGAAAGCTAGGGAGATGCTTCCGCGAGGGCTCCATCAGCATTGATGTCACCCATATGTGAGGACTGGCTTCCTGCTTGTTTATGGAGAAAAGTTATATTCTGCTCCCAAATGGTGTAGAGTAATGTAGAATATTGGAGAAGTATTTCAGCCTTGTTGAGACAGAAGTCATTTAAGACAAAGGGCTACTCCTTGTACTACTTCTCTAGGTTTGTGGCCCCAGGTTGCAAGTTTTGAGAGGAAGGAAACTTATATAGCGTGGCTGCTACTGAAGTGGTAGGAGATCTTAGAATTAGAAAAGCAACTACAAAAGGCAAGAAGTTGACAAGAAGAATTAGTTGTGAACTGGTTGAACAAGAGCCAGGAAAAGGCAACTGGTGTAAACAATATGCCATGCAACTTCACAGCAGCCCAGGATTCCCTTCCCCCCACACATTTTTTCTTTTTGACTTTGCTTTCTTATAGCCATTTTGTTTCAGGAAGAAGGAAAATCTATAGTGATATGAGGAAGGAAACTGGGGAGAAGACACTGCTTGAAGTTGGTGAAAGTGGACTCTGAACAGGGAGGTGGGGGACTGGCATGGTCAACAGTAAATAAGGTGATGGATCAAATCCAGAAGGATCCAGTTTCCATTTAATTTGTGGAAGGGGCAGTGCCAGTGAGATGCGGGCCAGGAGATTAGAGAAGGCAATGCATTCAGTTAATAAGGGTTGGACATTATCATCCATTAGTTACAGGTGGGGAAGACAGATTAGATGAGGCGATGTAATACCTTTAGGTAGCATTGGAATATTTTATTCAGCAAGTGAAGATTGATTTTGGCAAACTCAGACCCTGCTTATGATAAAGTCTGGGAAATCCTCCTTACAATAGTATAAAATACATGCTTATTTTAGTTTTGTATTGTGATGCTTTGTTAGGATTGTACGGGTATTAATTTATGTACTAGGACTATATTTTGCTATGATTTAGGATTGTTTTTTTGCATTTTTATTGTTATATATTGCTTTGGACAACTATCCGGGAGGCAGTATAGAAAACTTATAAAAATAAATATTGCTTGACACCAATTCAAATAAATTTTTTCTGTAATGTAATATTCATTAAGCAACTACAATTCAACAAGCAAGCAATCAGAACAGAAATCTTCCTACATTTATCAAGTTACTAATTTAGGGGCCCCTTATACGAATGCTAAGTACACATGCTATCTGCTGTCACTACCCATTATATTCCTATGGATGCAGTGGAAGAGTATACACTAATGCTGGCTAGCATGCATTAAGTGTAGTATGAGGAACTCAGGTTAAGTTAAAAAGAAAAATTGTGCAAAGTTACTTACCTATAACAGTTCTTTCTCCATATTCAGCAGGATTAAATCAGGCACAAATGGGTGAAGTCAACCAACACGGACCAGCATATGCAGAAGATCCCTCAATGCCTCTGCCAAGGAACTCCCTCAATTTATTGCGCATCTTAGCTGAATACCCGATTTATGCATCTTATTTATGCTAGCTAGCTATATATTTATTTAAAGGGCTCAGAATACCGCTTAGGGACAGTAGCCATCAAAGTAGTTAACAATAAAGAGTAGTTACTCACATGTAACAGGTGTTCTCCAGGAGCAGCAGGAATCAGTCCTCACATATGGGTGTCATCGACACCGATGAAGCCCTAGCAGAGCATTTCCCCAGCTTTCCATGAAAGCCTTTGGGAATGCAGGCACGCATGCGCGGTTCCCTTCCCGCCTAAAGGTGCCATCTTACCTCAGTCAAATGACATAGCTAAGAACAGCACACAAAAATGTAAAACAAACTATGTACAAATGCAACTCCAAGGGGAGGAGGGAGGGTTGTGAGGACTGATTCCTGCTGCTCCTGGAGAACACCCGTTACAGGTGAGTAACTACTCTTTTTCCAGGACCAAGCAGGAAGTCAGTCCTCACATATGGGTGACTCCCTAGCTCTGGGCTACCAAGGAACCCAGGCTGAACAAGAGGACTCCCCCTAGTCCCAGCAGCAAAGAAAGGCTTTTCACTGACACAACCTCCACTGGTAGCCCAACAGAGGGCAGGAGGGCGGGAGTTGCCTAAACCTCAAAGAGATTCCGGAGTACTGCTTGGCCAAAAGCACTGTCCCTATGGGACTCCCTCTCCAGACAGTAATGGGCTGCAAAAGCCTGGCTTGAAGACCAAGTTGCAGCCCTGCAGATGTCTACCAACGGTACAGAGCGGAGATGAGCCACTGAGACAGCCATTGCCCTGACACGGTGGGCCGTGACCCGACCCTGCAAAGGAAGGTCAGCCGCCTTGTAAGCCCAGGTGATACAGTCAGCTACCCAGATGGACAAGCGACGCTTGGACACAGACAACCCCAACTTATTAGGGTTAAAAGATATGAAGAGCTGAGTAGCCCTTCTATGCCCCTGCGTACGGTCAAGGTAGAAGGATAAGGGCCTCCTACAGTCCAGGGTATGCAGAACTGCTTCAGCCTGGCTTGCATGAGGCCTAGGGAAAAATGTTGGAAGAACCACCTCCTGGTTGAGGTAAAAAGAAGAGACAACCTTAGGGAGGAACCTTGGATGAGTCCTAAGGACTACCCTGTTCCTATAGAAGCGAGTGTAAGGCCTGTCACAGAACAGGGCCTGAAGCTCACTGACTCACCTGGCCGAGGTTAGGGCTATCAAGAAGAGTGTCTTCCAGGACAGGAAGCGTAGAGGGCAAGTAGCCATCAGCTCAAAAGGTGGGCGAGTCAGCTGCTGCAAGACCACATTCAACTCCCACTCAGGAGCAGGAGGACTGATTGGAGGCTTGAGCAAAAGCAAGCCTCTGAGAAAGCGGGACACCAAGGGGTGAACCGACAGAGAATGTCCTTCCACCAGTGAGTGGTGAGCTGCTAGAGCTGAGAGGTGGACCCAAACAGAATTGGACTTAAGTCCCTGATTTGATAAGTGCAGTAAGTACTGAAGCACTACTGGTACAGTACAGGAGAAAGGATCCTCTCTACGTAGCTGACACCACACAGAAAACCTCTTCCATTTGAGAGCATAGGTTTTCCTAGTGGATTGTTTCCTAGAGGCTAGGACAACCTCCTCAACTTCCTGAGGTAGGCCCCAGGGAGCCAAAACTACCCTTGCAGCCTCCAGGCCATCAAATTGAGCGCTTTGAGATTGGGGTGCAGAAGGCAACCCTGATCCTGAGAGAGAAGGTCGGGCTGCAACCCCAGAGGCAGTGGGGGATCCACTGCCAGCTGAAGCAGAAGTGGAAACCAAGGCTGCCTCGGCCACCTGGGAGCCACCAGCAGGACTGAGGCCTTGTCCTGAAGAATTTTGAACAGAGTTCGGGCCACCAAAGGCTTGGGAGGAAACGCATACAGGAGGCCTTGAGACCATGGTATCAGAAAAGCATCTGCTGCTACCCTCAGAGGATGCAGTTGTCTGGAGCAGAACCGAGGCAGCTGTTTGTTCAGTGGACTGGCAAACAGATCTATCAAAGGAAGACCCCATTTCAGGAAGATCTTCTGAACTACCAAAGGATGCAGCTTCCACTCGTGGGGCTGCAGAATTCTGCTCAACCTGTCGGCCAGGGAATTTTCCTGGCCTGGAAGGTATACCGCCTTGAGGAGCATGTTGTGCTTGAGGGCAAATGAGCAAAGGTCCTGTGCCTCCTGACAAAGTAGCCTGGACCCAGTCCCGCCTTGCTTGTTCACATAAAACATGGCTACCTGGTTGTCTGTCTGAACCAGGACAGATTGATGAGCCAGGGCAGGAGAGAAAGCTCTGAGTGCTAATCGAATAGCCCTGAGTTCTAGGAGATTGATCTGCTGTGCGGCCTCCCAAGGAGACCACAGGCCCTGGGTGCACTTGTTCAGACAATGAGCCCCCCAGCCTTGCAGGGAGGCGTCTGTGGTCAGTACCACTGTGTACCCAGGAATTTGAAAAGGCACCCCTTTCAGTAGATTGGGTGGATGCAACCACCAGTTGAGGGAGTCCAGAAAAGGTCTGGACACCCTTATCCTGTCTCTGAGGCTGCCTGTGGCCTGTGACCACTGACTCCGAAGGCACCACTGTGCAGGCCTCATATGGAGCCTGGCATTGGGGGTGACATGTACTGTCGAAGCCATGTGGCCTAGAAGCCTCAGGCAGAGTCTGGCGGAGACCAGTGACCTGCTGAGAAACTGGTTTGCTAAGTTTATGAGTCTTTGAGCTCTGTCATCTGGCAAGAATGCCTTTGCCAGGACAGAGTCTAGCCTTGCCCCTATGAACTCCAAGTTCTGGGAGGGGAGCAAAGTGAACTTTGTGAAGTTTATCACAAACCCCAAGCTTTGAAGAAGAGCAATAGTCCTGATGGTAGCCTGTCGGGCCTCCTGGCACGTCTGACCTCTGATGAGCCAGTCGTCCAGATAAGGAAAGACAAAGATGCCTTGAGTTCTCAGGTAGGCCGCCACCACTGCCAGGCATTTGGTAAAGACTCTGGGAGCGGAATTTAGGCCAAAAGGCAGTAACTCTGTACTGATAATGGTTTCCTCCCACAATGAACCTGAGGTACTTTCTGTGGTCTGGATGAATGAGGATGTGAGTATACCCATCCTTTAGATCTAGAGAGCATAGCCAATCTCCCTGCTGGAGGTAGGGCAGAAGTGTTCCAAGAGTAAGCATCTTGAACTTTTCTTTCTCTAGGAACTTGTTGAGATTCCTGAGGTCCAGGATAGGTCGAAGGCCACCGGTTCTTTTGGGTACCAGGAAATACCTGGAGTAGAACCCTTGACCGTGCATTCGAAGAGGCACAGGCTCCACCGCCCTGTCCACCAACAGACCTCGGAGCTCCTGGAGGAGAAGATCTGTGTGCAGGGGAGGCCTTGGAGGTTCTCCTGAAAAAAATGGAGGAGGCAGTTGGTGAAAGTGTAGTGCATAGCCCCTGTGGACTATGTTTAATACCCAACTGTCCCCCGTGATGCTGAGCCACTGGTGGGCAAAGAGGGCGAGGCAACCTCCTGTGCAGGGTTGGGGGAGCAGGGACGGAGAGGCTATGCTTGAGGAGTCAAAAACCCCCACCCTGCTGAGTGGCAGCAGGGGCCGGAGGCTTGGGGGTTCTCTGCCTACGGGGCCCATTACCCTGCCCCTTGGCTTGCTGACCCTGGGGTACAGCTTGGGCAGCCTGATACTGAGGGTACTGTTTGTAGGCAGTGCCCTTCCTCGGGTAAAAGGGCTTTTTACCCGAGCCCTTCTTCTTGTGAGAAGGGGCAGAGGTCTTCCTAGTCCTTGTAAGGTGCTCGGTCTCGAGCTGAGCGGCCTTCTCGGCCATGGGCTTGCCAAAAAGGTTTTCACCTCGGCAAGGGACATCGACCAACTTGTCCTGAACCCATGGCTCGAGGTCCGATGACTGCAGCCATGCCTGGCGTCGAGCCGCGATGCCGGCTTCCGTAACTCGAGCCGAAGCCTCGAAGCCATCGTAGGCGGCGCGGGACATGAACTTGGAGCATTCCCGAATCCCCGAGGACAAGGACTTGAATCTCTGCAAGGGTTCCCCGGAGAGACCAGCAGAGAACCCGGCCAACTCCTTGGCCAGGTCTCGCAAGTACATGCCCCTGTACAGCTGGTAAGACTGGACACGGCAAGCAAGCATCGAGCCCTGGAAGCACTTTCTACCAAAACCATCGAGGTTTCGGGCCTCCCTGCCAGGAGGCACCGCGGAGTGCATCTTCTGACTTTTCAGGCGATGCATGGCCGATTCTACCACCATGGAATGGTGTGGTAGCTGTGCCTTCTGGAAGCCAGGGCTCTTCCTGAGTCGATAGATCGAATCGACCCGCTTGCTTAAAACCAGCGCCGAGGCCGGTGCCTCCCACATCCGGAAAAGGAGCCGTTCCAGCATCGGAGGAACCGGGACAGTAAAGGCCTCCTTCGGAGGAGAGTCATACTGCAGGGTCTCGAGCTCTTCGGCTCGAGGCTCTTCCTCAGGGTCCGCCGGGATAGCCAACGCGGCGGCCATATCCCTGACAAACTCCGAGAACCGGGTATCCTCCGGAGATCTACTCTGGGGCTCAGACTGCGGTGAGTCTGACGGGACGCACCGAGTCTTGAATGTATCGGAGGACTCCTCATCCTCCGTCTCCCAGGCGGACTCATCCGATGAGGAGTCAGGGTCCAACCCCGTGGGGCCCGGGAGCACCCGCCCCGAAGCCGGAGACACCGGTGTCGACGCCCTCGGTTCCGAACGGGAGGTCGAGGGAGACCGCGACGAGGTCGACCTCGAGCCTTCATGGTCTCGAGTATCGGCTCGGTCTCCGGGGTCGACTTCGATGTCAATGTCCCGGTGGTCGGGGCAGATGCGCCAGACAGGCTGGCCATCAGTGCCCGCTGCTGCTCCATGAAGGCAGACAGTCTGCACTCCAAGGATGTCATCCTGAGACTCAGCTCGGGAGACGCAGCAGCCACCGACTTGGGCCCCGGCGGCACTGGGCCCAACGTCGGCTCTCTGGGAGGAGAGTCCTCGAGGACAACAGGACTTACGTGTCCAGCAGACTCCGGTTCCACGTGAGGAACCTTGGCAGGCTTCTCCTGTTCCACGGGCCCGGGGCGAAGGTCGGGGGTCTTAGACCTGGCCCTCGAGGAGCCAGGGACCTCCTCCTCCGACGCCCTCACGAGCCGCTTCTTCCTCTTGCGTTCCCGGTCGGGGGACCCCCTGTCCGAGGAGCCCCGACGGTGCTCGGGATCTGAATCCCGAGATGTCGAGGCCTCAGACGAGGTCCGGGACTGGCCGGAGGCTGAGTCAGAAAAAAGCCTTTCTTTCTGCTGCTGGCGACTTCGCAGTGCTTTGGAAGACATTTTCCCGCATGGTCCACACGTCTTAGAGTCGTGATCAGGACCGAGGCACCGAAGGCAGCAGTCGTGTGTGTCGGTGAGAGACATCAATTTCTTACACCGATCACACTTTTTAAAACCGCTGGAAGCCATCGGGGAAAAAAAAAGAGTCCCCGCGAGGTCAAAGGACCGGCCTTCCAGGGAAAAAGCAAAAAAGGGCGCGAACGCCAGCCACGAAGGGCAAAAACCAAAAAAGCAGAAACAGGCTCGATACTGGTGTACCGAACCCGGCGGGAGGGGAACCAGCGTCGAACCGTGAGAAAACAATAGCGAGAATCGCCGAAAAAAGAAACTTTTATCCGGGATGACAGGACACATGTCCGGTGGGCTTCTCAGAAAAAGAGAGACTGAGGTAAGATGGCACCTTTAGGCGGGAAGGGAACCGCGCATGCGTGCCTGCATTCCGTAAGGCTTTCATGGAAAGCTGGGGAAATGCTCCGCTAGGGCTTCATCGGCGTCGATGACACCCATATGTGAGGACTGACTTCCTGCTTAGTCCTGGAGAAAATAGAGAAATCAAATTGAGAAAAAATACAGCAGGGCAGAGAGACGGGAGAGTACATTGCTTTAATGATAGAGAGGAGGGGTTAAAAAGACAGAAACTGCCCTGAAAATGGGAGGGGGGGGAGAAGGCAAGGGGGAATCAGCCATAAGGGATGCCAGAAAGGCAATCATGAAGAGCTAGGATCATTTTAGATCTAGGGAGGGTGGGGGGAGGCAGCAGAGGGAAGGCCAACAGAGAGGGCTGTGAGAACTGAAGAGTACAGAAAGGAGGTAGGGGTAGATGAACACTTGAGACAAGTGAGCAAATTTCTAACATTGTATATGCTTACAGATAAAAACCAGCATTGCCGATCTATTAGTCTGCCCAGTAAGGTGGCTAGAGTTGTACCTGCCACTCCTTGCAGGTACCTTCCCTCTCCCTGCTTTTAAGGTTGTACCTGACATTCTGTGCAGCTTAACCCCCTATATTTTTTGAAGTGTAAAAGTTAAGTTTGCTTTACTTCCATTCTCTTGCTATACAGCAGGGGATCTCAACGCAGTCCCCAAAACACACCTAGCCAGTCAGGTTTCAGGATAACTACAATAAATATGCACGAGAGAGATTGGCATGTACTGTTTCCACTGTATGCAAATCGTTCATAAGCATATTTGTTGTGATTATCCTGAAAAACTGACCGGCTAGGTGTGTTCCTAGGACTGGGTTGAGAACATCTGCTATACAGAAATCCTCTGTTTGTCCCATGCCTTTTTGAATTCTAACACTGCTTTTATCCTTACTCCCATTGGAAGAGCATTCCAGGTATCCATCCCCTTTTCCGTGAAAAAATATTTCCTTATGTTGCTTTTAAGTTTACCTCCTTACAGCTTCATTATATATCCTCTAGTCCTACAGATTTCCTGTCTTTGAAAAAGTTTTGCTTGTTCATAATATCTTAT
The DNA here is from genome assembly GCA_033557465.1 of Ichthyophis bannanicus. Taxonomy (NCBI): domain Eukaryota; kingdom Metazoa; phylum Chordata; class Amphibia; order Gymnophiona; family Ichthyophiidae; genus Ichthyophis; species Ichthyophis bannanicus. The sequence goes on along the minus strand of CM066042.1, from coordinate 249,982,007 downwards.
AAATATTTAAGCGTCTGTATCATTTATTTATTTATTTATTTTTTAATTTTATTTAGTATACATTTGTATACCGCTACTTCCAGCGATCAGCAGCGGTTTTGATTACAGATTGGAAATTGTCATATCTCCCCTGTCTCTCCTCTCATCTAGGGTATACATATTTAGGTCTTCAAGTCTCATCTCATATGTTCAGATGCAGGCCCCATATCATTTTGGTCATCTGTTTCAAGTCTTTTTATATCTTTTGTGAGATATGGTCTCCAAAACTGAACACAATATTGCAAGTGAGGTCTTGCCAATCCTTGTACAGGGGGCATTATTACTGCCTTCTTCTATTGGTTATGTCTCTCTGTATGTAGCCTAGCATCCTTCTGGTTTTGGCCGCTCCTTATCACATTCTTTTACCACCATGAGATCCTGAGATACTATCACCTGAGGTCCCTCTCCAAGTCCATGCCCATGAGTCTCTCGCACCCAAGTCCATATAGCAACTTTGGATTTCTGCATAAAGTGCATGATTGCATTTCTTCACATTAAATCTTAACTGCAAAGCATGAGACCATTCTTCTAATTTTCGTAGATCTTTCTTATGATGTCTATGCCATTTGAGGTGTCCCCTCTGTTGCATATCTTCATGTCATCTGCAAAATGGCAAACTTTTCCTTTTAACCCAATGGCAATATCATTCACAAAAACACTGAACAGAATTTATTTATTTAGCTATTCGTATATACCACTATCTAAAAGTCAGAGCGGTGTACATAAAACAAGGAGGCCATTAGGCTTGACATAGAACAGAATTAAAAGGGGATGGTGAATGGGGACGAAAGTATTTACAGTAGAAGAACAAAATAGAACTGAAATTTCAACAAACTATTTACACAGTATAAGAAGTGAAGGTTAGGTATGTAAAGTCTCATCACCATAAAAGCACTCAGAGAAGAGGAGAGTCTTAAGCATCCATCTGAAGGACATTAAGTCATTTGAGGCACGTAGGCTATCAGAGGCAGAGAGGGAGAATGCTCTCTTTGAAGACGTGCACAAGGCTTTATAGTATTCAGAGATGGTGTATAAAGAGTGTTTTGGGAACTTGCTCTTATCATCTTTATTCATTAGTTTGATATACCACTTTGGCCGTAGCATACAAGCGGTGTACAATTCAAAGGACTGCAGGAAAATTAGAAAAGGAACACCACTGTCTGATAGGATAGCTGAGAGAGTAGGAGAAAGGGGAGAAGGGGGAGGGAGCCAAAGGGAGGGAAGAGAGGCGGCGAGGGATGGACAACTTTTAGGCACTTATCACCAACTGTTAAAAATTCTAGTGGAATAAAGTTAATATTTCTGAAAATATAGAAAACAGTTTTATGGTTAGTATAAGGTTGTGTAATGTTAACCAGTGACTTGATAGCGGAGAAGAAAATTTTGAGATTGGTGATTATAGACTTAGTGATATTGCTTTGAGTGTATTACATAATATCGTCTGCATAAATATGAAATAATATATTGTGTACTCTTATAATTGAACAAAGTGGTTGAAGAAAGATGTTAAATAAAAGTGCGGATAGGGCAGATCCCTGAGGTACTCCTTGCAGCTGTGTATGAGGCCGATTCTGTGTTACTATTTTTATTTGAAGTTGTCAGTTTAAAAAGTAAGATTTAAACCAGTTGAGAGTAGTACCTCTTAAACCTATGTATTGAAGCTTGCGAATGATCAAATTGTGAGGAATAGAGTCAAACACTGCTTTAACATTGATGAAAATAAATAGGAAACCTACGCTGGGCTGGACAATACCCTTGATTAAGTTGTCCATAAGAACTGTCATTAAAGATTCTATTCCATGGTGAGGTCTGAATCCATATTGTTGTTGATCCAAAGGGAAGTGACAGTATATATGATCATGCAGTTGTATCAATACAATTTTATCTGTTATCTTAGCCAGAAAAGGTATGCTGGCAAATTAGTCTACAGGATGTTGGTCAAGTTGGGTCATTCCTGTGGCTTTCTTACTGGGCGGATGGATGCCATTTTTAGATCTGTGGGTAAGTAGCCTTGAGTAAGGGATAGTCAAGCAATTTGTATAATTGTAGGGGAGAGCTCTGCTCGAGTGGTTTGAATCCAACTTACAGGGCAAAGATTTAGAGGGGATGTCGTGGTGTTTAAACATGTGATAATGTTGACCAGGTGCTTACCTGTGATGAATGAGACGTTTTCTCAGGATAAGAGTTTTCTATATCGTGAGGCAGTAGGAGAAAGTTCCATTGTGTGTCCAGTTGAGTTATTGGAAGGACAAGTGGTAGATTTAAAGTTGTCTGCCATTAGTTGGGGAGTTAAGGGAACCTCCTCCTTGTGCATTGTGGGATCTTTTGTAAGTGATTTTACTATTTCAAAGAGCTCAGGTGGTCTATTTAAAGAGCTTTGGAGTAGTAAGAGTAGTTACTCACCTGTAACAGGTGTTCTCCAGGAGCAGCAGGAATCAGTCCTCACATATGGGTGTCATCGGCGCCGATGAAGCCCCAGCGGAGCATTTCCCCAGCTTTCTATGAAAGCCTTTGGGAATGCAGGACGCATGTGTGGTTCCCTTCCCGTCTAAAGGTGCCATCTTACCTTAGTCAAATGACATAGCCAAGAACAGCACACAAAAATGAAAAAACAAACTATGTACAACTGCAACTCCAAGGGGAGGAGGGAGGGTTGTGAGGACTGATTCCTGCTGCTCCTGGAGAACACCTGTTACAGGTGAGTAACTACTCTTTCTCCAGGACCAAGCAGGAAGTCAGTCCTCACATATGGGTGACTCCCCAGCTCTGGTCTACCGAGGAACCCAGGCTGAACAAGAGAACTCCCTCTAGTCTCAGCAGCAAAGAAAGTCTTTTCAAGGACACAACCTCCACCGGTAGCCAAACAGAGGGCAGGAGTTGCCTAAACCTCAAAGAGATTCCGGAGTACTGCTTGGCCAAAAGCACTGTCCCTACGGGACTCCCTCTCCAGACAGTAATGGGCCACAAAGGTCTGGCTTGAAGACCAAGTTGCAGCCCTGTAGATGTCTACCAAGGGCACAGAGCGGAGATGAGCCACTGAGGCAGCCATTGCCCTGACACGGTGGGCCGTAACCCGACCCTGCAAAGGAAGGTCAGCCGCCTTGTAAGCCAAGGTGATACAGTCAGCCACCCAGATGGACAAGGTACGCTTGGACACAGCCAACCCCAACTTATTGGGGTCAAAGGATACGAAGAGCTGAGTAGCCCTTCTATGCCCCTGCGTACGGTCAAGGTAGAAGGATAAGGGCCCTCCTACAGTACAGGGTATGCAGGACAGCTTCAGCCTGACTTGCATGAGGCCTAGGGAAGAATGTTGGAAGAACCACCTCCTGATTGAGGTGGAAAGAGGAGACAACCTTTGGAAGGAACTTCGGATGAGTCCTGAGGACTACCCTGTTCCTATAAATCCTGGTGTAAGGCCTATCACAGACCAGGGCCCTGAAGCTCACTCACTCGCCTAGCCGAGGTAAGGGCTATCAGGAAGAGTGTCTTCCAGGATAGGAAGAGTAGTGGACAAGTAGCCATCGGCTCAAAAGGTGGGCGAGTCAGTTGCTGCAAGACCACATTCAACTCCCACTTAGGGGCACGGATAGGAGGCTTGAGCAAAAGCAAGCCCCTGAGAAAGCGGGACACCAAGGGGTGACCTGAGAGAGAATGTCCCTCCACCAGTGAGTGGTGAGCTGCTAGAGCTGAGAGGTGGACCTGAACAGAATTGGATTTAAGTCCCTGATTGGATAAGTGCAGTAAGTACTGAAGGACTACTGGCACAGTACAGGAGAAAGGATCCTCTGTACAGAGTTGACACCACACAGAAAATCATTTCCATTTGAGAGCATAGGTTTTCCTAGTGGATTGTTTTCTAGAGGCTAGGACAACCTCCTCAACTTCTTGAGGTAGGCCCCAGGGAGCCAAGACTACCCTTGCAGCCTCCAGGCCATCAAATTGAGAGCTTTGAGATTGGGGTGCAGAAGGAAACCCTGCTCCTGTGAGAGAAGGTCGGGTTGCAACCACAGAGGCAGTGGGGGGGTCTACCGCCAGTTGAAGTAGAAGTGGAAACCAAGGCTGTCTTGGCCACCTGGGAGCCACCAGCAGGACTGAGGCCTTGTCCTGAAGAATCTTGAAGAGAGTTCGGGCCACCAAGGGTGTGGAAGGAAATGCATAGAGGAGGCCCTGAGACCATGAAATTAGAAAAGCATCTGCTGCTATCCGCAGAGGATGCGGTTGCCAGGAGCAAAACTTTGGTAGTTGCTTGTTTAGTGGACTGGCAAACACTGTTCCCTCTAAGCTGTGCGCGTGTGCGCGCGCACACACCTCGCCGAGCGAGCGCGCGCACATACTTTTCAACAGAGCGCACAAAAATTACGACTCTGATTCTGATAGAAAACAACACAGACTTCTTAAAATTTAAAAGTTATGATTGTAATTACTAGAAATTTTCCGCTTCATTTAGTAATCGTCTATTTTCATTTAATTTGATTAAAATCAATGTGGTGTACATACTGAATTCTGACGTGTAGTCAAATTTTAAAGTATATAACTCCGAGTGTCGTTAAGTGGCGCACAAAAATTTAACCTTCCTTCAAAAGCTGCACACAGCTGATATTTTATGCGCACACAGCCTACAGAAAATTAGAGGGAACATTGCTGGCAAACATGTCTATCAAAGGGAGACCCCATTTCAGGAAGATCTTCTGAACTACCAAGGGATGCAGCTGCCATTCGTGGGGCAGCAAAAGTCTGCTCATCCTGTCGGCCAGGTAGTTTTCCTGGCCTGGAAGGTACACAGCCTTGAGAAGCATGTTGTGCTTGAGGGCAAAGGAACAAAGGTCCTGAGCCTCCCGACAGAGGAGTCTGGACCCCGCCCTGCCCTGTTTGTTCACATAAAGCGTAGTTACTCACCTGTAACAGGTGTTCTCCAGGAGCAGCAGGAATCAGTCCTCACTTATGGGTGACGTCGGCGCCGACGGAGCCCTCGCGGAGCAATTTTCCCCAGCTTTCAAAGAAAGCCTTTGGGAATTGCAGCGCGCATGCGCGGTCGTCTTCCCGCCCGAGGGTGCCATCTTAGCCAGTCAGATGACATAGCTAAAAAAGACAGCATAAAAATTTGCAAAAAGAACATAAGCAGACGATTGCAACTCCAAGGGGAGGAGGGAGGGTAGTGAGGACTGATTCCTGCTGCTCCTGGAGAACACCTGTTACAGGTGAGTAACTACGCTTTCTCCAGGACCAAGCAGGAAGTCAGTCCTCACTTATGGGACTCCCAAGCTCAAGGCTACCGGAGACCCTAAGCACAAAAATGAGCTCCCTCTAGCTCAGCAGCACAGAAGGATAGAATCTTCGCTGAATTATCACCCACCGGTAGCCCACATCCGGGATGGAGGGTAGGAGTTGCTCAGACCTCAAAGAGATTACGGAGGACTGCCTGTCCGAAAGCACTGTCCCTACGGGACTCCCTCTCGAGACAGTAATGGACCGCAAAAGTCTGGCTCGAAGACCAAGTAGCGGCCCGGCAGATGTCTGCCAGCGGAACAGAGCGGAGGTAAGCCACTGACGTGGCCTTTGCCCGAACGCAATGAGCCGTGACTCTACTTTCTAAGGAGAGTCCGGCTGCCCCATAAGCCCAAGAGATACAGTCCGCAACCCAGATGGACAGAGTACGCTTGGAGACCGGGAGCCCCAATCTATTGGGGTCAAAAGACACAAAAAGCTGAGCAGCTTTACGGTGCTCCCGCGTACGGTCAAGGTAGAAGTTCAGAGCCCTTCTACAGTCCAGGGTATGGAGGACCGTCTCAGCTCGGCTGGAGTGTGGTCTGGGAAAGAAGGTTGGAAGTACCACCTCCTGATTGATGTGAAAAGGGGAGACCACTTTAGGCAGAAATTTCGGATGAGTCCGTAGGACCACCCTATTCTTGTAGAACCTAGTGTAAGGGGGATCAGACACGAGGGCCTGCAATTCACTTACGCGTCTAGCGGAAGTGAGGGCTATCAAGAACAGTGTTTTCCAAGACAGAAAACGGAGAGAACAGGTAGCCATAGGTTCAAAAGGCGGACAGGTGATCCGCTGCAAAACCACATTCAGGTCCCAGTCAGGCGCTGGCGGGCGCAGAGGTGGTTTAAGTAGAAGGAGACCTCGGAGAAACCTCGCTACGAGAGGGTCATTGGAGAGAGGTCTGCCGTCCACCGGCACATGATGTGCTGAAAGAGCACTGAAGTGAACTTTGACGGAGTTGGACTTAAGTCCCAGATTAGAGAGGTGCAGCAAGTACTGCAAGATCACCGACACCGGGCAGGAGAAGGGATCCTGAGACTGTTGGGTACACCAGACTGCAAAGCGACGCCATTTAAGGGCGTAGCATTTGCGGGTAGAAGGCCGTCGCGAAGCCAAGACGACCTCCTCCACCTCCGCCGGCAGGAGAAGGGGAGCAAGGACTACCCTCTCAGCAGCCAGGCCATGAGGTTGAGAGACCTGAGGTTGGGGTGCAGGAGGGACCCCTGATCCTGAGTGAGGAGATCCGGTTGTACCCCCAGAGGGATTGGATCCTCCACCGCCAGTTGCAGCAGGAGCGGAAACCACGGCTGCCTGGGCCAGCGAGGGGCCACCAGGATCATGAAGGCTTTTTCTCGGAGAACCTTGAAAAGAGTCCGAGAGACTAGCGGGATGGGAGGGAAATCGTACAGAAGGCTCCCCGACCACGAGATCAGAAAGGCGTCCGCCGCAACCCGAAGGGGGTGTGGCTGACGAGAGCAGAAGCGAGGAAGCTGCCGGTTGTGAGGACTGGCAAAGAGATCCACCGTGGGGAGACCCCACTTGAGGAAGAGCTTCTGAACTACCAAGGGATCCAGACGCCACTCGTGCGGCTGGAGGACCCTGCTGAGTTTGTCTGCAAGGCAATTTTCTTGGCCCGGGAGATAAACTGCCTTGAGGAGAATGCCGTGACTGACGGCCCAAGAGCAGAGCTTCTGTGCCTCCCGGCAGAGGAGGAAGGAGCCCGTGCCCCCCTGCTTGTTCACGTAGAACATGGCAACTTGATTGTCCGTCTGGACAAGGACGGACTGTTGGGAAGTCAGGTGGGAGAAGGCCTTGAGAGCTAGGCGGATCGCCCTGAGCTCCAGGAAGTTGATCTGCTGAGCAGACTCCCACGTGGTCCAGAGGCCCTGAGTACGTGCCTCTTGGCAATGTGCTCCCCAGCCCAGGAGGGATGCATCGGTGGTTAGCACCCGGGTCGGCTGAGGTGACTGGAAAGGCATTCCGAATATCAGGTTCGGCTGCCGGAGCCACCACCGGAGAGACGAGACCAGCGGCTCGGAAACGCGCACTAGGTCTGCTAGGCCGCCCGTGGCTTGTCGCCACTGCTGGCGGAGACACCATTGAGCAGACCGCATATTCAGGCGGGCATTGGGGGTCACATGGACGGTGGAAGCCATATGGCCGAGCAGTCTCAGGAAGCGCCTGGCGGAGACCAGGGGCTGGCTGCGAAAGCGGTCGGCTAGGTCCATGAGCCGTTGAGCCCTGTCGAGCGGTAGGTACGCTCGCACCTGAGGAGTGTGCAGCCTTGCGCCGATGAACTCGAGATCCTGTGAGGGGAGCAAAGTGGACTTTGCGAAGTTTATAACAAAGCCCAAGTGCTGCAGCAGAGTCACCGTGCGGCACGTGGCGTTGGTGACCTCCTGAGCGGACGCTGCTCTGATGAGCCAGTCGTCGAGGTACGGAAAGACATAGAGGCCGTGAAGCCGTAGATGGGCCGCCACGACCGCGAGACATTTTGTGAAGACTCGCGGTGCGGAGGACAGGCCAAAGGGCAGTACTCTGTACTGGTAATGATTTCCTGCCACCACAAACCTTAGGTATTGGCGGTGGCTTGGGTGGATGAGGATGTGCGTGTAGGCATCCTTTAGATCCAAGGAGCATAGCCAATCTCCCTGCTGGAGGTAGGGCAGAAGGATTCCAAGGGTAAGCATTTTGAACTTCTCCCGCACAAGGAACTTGTTGAGGTTGCGCAAGTCCAGGATGGGTCTGAGGCCCCCTGTTCTCTTTGGTATCAGAAAATACCTTGAATAAAAGCCTTGACCTCTCAGGTGGTGTGGCACCGGTTCCACCGCCTGTTCCTGCAGAAGACCTGCTAACTCCTGAAGGAGCAACTCCCTGTGCAGAGGGGGGCGCGGAGGTTCTCCCGGAAAATAGGAGGGAGGGACCTGATGGAAGTGGAGAAGGTAGCCTTCTCGCACGACCTGAAGCACCCAGGCATCTGCGGTGATGCTGGACCACCTGTGGGCGAAGTGAACCAGCCGGCCTCCGGTGCTGGGAGGAACCAGCGGGGGGGGAGAGGCTATGCTGAGCGAGTCAAAAGCCCCCACCCTGCTGAGCAGGGGCTGGTGGTGCAGGCTTGGGGGCTTGCTGCCTACGGGACCCGTTACCCCGTCCCTTGGCCTGCTGGCCCTGTTGGGGAGCTGCAGGGGCCTGATAATGGGGGTATTGTTTGTAGGCAGCCGCCTTCCTCGGGTAAAAGGACTTTTTCCCCGAGCCCTTCTTTTTCTGGGAAGGGGCGGAGGTCTTCCTAGAAAGCCTGGTCCTGGTGAGAGTCTCAGTCTCAATTTGTGCAGCCTTTTCCGCCATGGGCTTGCCAAAGAGGTTTTCGCCTCGGCAGGGGACATCGACCAACTTGTCCTGTACCCAGGGCTCAAGGTCTGACGACTGAAGCCAAGCCTGTCGGCGGGCACCGATGCCGGCTGCGGCCACTCGAGCCGAGGCCTCAAAGCCATCATAGGCTGCTCGGGACATGAACTTTGAGCATTCCCGAATGCCCGTGGACAAGGCTAGGAACCTCCGCAAGGGCTCCTCGGAGAGACCAGCGGAGAATCCGGCTAGCTCTTTAGCCAGATCCCGGAGATACATGCCCATGTAGAGCTGGTAAGTCTGGACACGACATGCGAGCATAGAGCCCTGGAAGCACTTCTTGCCAAGGCCATCCAGGTTACGGGCCTCCCTTCCAGGAGGCACCGAGGAGTGCATCTTCTGGCTCTTAAGACGATGCATGGCCGATTCCACTACCATGGAATGGTGTGGCAGCTGTGCCTTTTGAAAGCCAGGGCTCTTGCGGACCCGATAGATAGAATCGACCCGCTTGCTCAGGACCGGCGAGGAGGCTGGACTCTCCCACATGCGGAAGAGTAGTCGTTCCAGCATAGGAGGAACCGGCACAGTAAAGTGTTCCCTCGCAGGAGAGTCATACTGGAGGGCGTCGAGCTCTTCGGCTCGAGGCTCCTCCTCGGGATCCGCAGGGAAGGCCAAAGCCTTGGCCATATCCCTAACGAAGTCCGAGAACCGGGCATCCTCCGGGGGGGACTGCTTCCGAGGCTCGGACTCTGGTGAGTCCGATGGGACACACCGAGTCCGGAAAGAATCAGGTGACTCTTCCTCCTCAGACTCCCAGACCGACTCCGACGAGGACTCGGTGGGGTCGGCCCGGGCAGGGTGCGGCGCCAGCCGCCCCGACGCCGAGGGAGTCGGCGTCGGCGACCTCGGTCCCGAACGGGAGGCCGAGGGTGACCTCGACCAAGGATCGACTCGAGTTCTCATCGACTCGAGGATCGGCTCGGTCTCCGGGGTCGACTTGGACGTCGACGTCCCGGCGGTCGGGGCAGCGGCGCCAGCGAAGCCAGCGAGCAGTGCCCTCTGCTGGTCCATGAAGGCAGACAGTCTGCTCTCCAAGGCCGTCAACCTGAGTCCGAGCTCAGGTGACCCAGCAGCCCCCGACTCGGGCCCCGACGGCGTCGGGCCCGACGTCGGCTGTCGCGGAGGCGAGTCCAGAAGGACCACAGGACTTACCCGGGCAGGCATCTCCGACTCCAGGCGAGGTCGCTTCGGGAAGTGTTCCTTCTCCAAGGACCCGGGGCGGCTGTCGGGGCTATGCGACCTGGCCCTCGCGGAACCAGGAGCGTCCACCGACGCCGCCCTCGCGGGTTTTTTCCTTCCGACGATGGTCCCCGGAGGGAGAACCCCGGTCGGAGGAGCTCCGGCGACGGTCCGAGCTGGAGCCTTTCGACGCGGAGGCCTCCGACGAGGTCCGGGTACGGCTGGGGTCAGCGAAGATTCTCTCACGCTGATGCCGCCGACTTCTCAACGCCTTTGAGGACAGTTTGCTGCAGGGCCCACAGATCAGTTCCTCATGATCCGGGCCCAGGCAGCGGAGGCAAAAGTCGTGTGTGTCGGTTAGTGACATATTTCGGTCACACCGACCACACCGCTTAAACCCACTGGCAGCCATCGGGGGAAAAAGGGCCCCTGCGAGGTCAAAGGACCGGGCTGCCAGGGAAACCGAAAACGAAAGCTGACTAAGTCAGAAAAACCGAAAAAAGTAAGAGGACTCGAGACCGGCGTCGCGAGTCCGGGCGGGAAAACGATCGGCGTCGAACCGAAAGAAAAAAGGATAAAACAAAGAAGAAAATCAACTTTTTCGCGGGGACAAGACGGGGACGTCTGTAGGGCTCCGCGGAAAAAAGAAGACTGGCTAAGATGGCACCCTCGGGCGGGAAGACGACCGCGCATGCGCGCTGCAATTCCCAAAGGCTTTCTTTGAAAGCTGGGGAAAATTGCTCCGCGAGGGCTCCGTCGGCGCCGACGTCACCCATAAGTGAGGACTGACTTCCTGCTTGGTCCTGGAGAAAACATGGCTACCTGGTTGTCTGTCTGAACCAGGACAGATTGATGAGCCAGGGCAGGAGAGAAAGCTTTGAGAGCATGGCGAATAGCCCTGAGTTCCAGTAGATTGATCTGCGTGCCGCCTCCCAAGGAGACCACAGGCCCTGGGTGCACTTGTCTAGACAATGAGCTCCCCAGCCCTGCAGGGAGGCGTCGGTGGTCAGTACCACCGTGTGCCCAGAAATCTGAAAAGGCACTCCCTTCAGTAAGTTGGGTGGATGTAGCCACCAGCTGAGGGAGTTCAGAAATTGTCTGGACACCCTTACTTTGTCTCTGAGGCTGCCTGTGGCCTGTGACCACTGAGTCCGAAGGCACCACTGTGCAGGCCTCATATGGAGCCTGGCATTGGGGGTCATATACACTGTCGAAGCCATATGGCCAAGCAGCCTTAGGCAGAGTCTGGCGGAGACCAGTGACTTGCTGAGAAACTGGTTTGCTAAGTTTATTAGTCTTTGGGCTCTGTCTGCTGGCAAGAAAGCCTTTGCTAGCAGGGAGTCCAGCCTCGCTCCTATGAACTCCAAGTTCTGGGAGGGGAGCAAAGTGGACTTTGTGAAGTTTACGACAAACCCCAGTCTTTGAAGAAGAGCAATAGTTCTTAGGGTGGCCTGTCTGACCCCTGATGAGCCAGTCATCCAGATAGGGGAAGACAAAGATGCCCTGATTCCTCAGGTAGGCCGCCACCACTGCTAGGCACTTTGTGAAGACTCTGGGGGCGGAGGTGAGGCCGAAAGGCAGCACTCTGTATTGATAATGGTTTCCTCCCACAACGAACCTGAGGTACTTTCTGTGGTCTGGATGAATGAGGATGTGAGTGTACGCATCCTTTAGATCCAAGGAGCATAGCCAATCTCCCTGCTGGAGGTAGGGCAGAAGTGTTCCAAGAGTAAGCATCTTGAACTTTTCTTTCTCTAGGAACTTGTTGAGGTTCCTGAGGTCCAGAATGGGTCGAAGGCTGCCGGTTCTTTTGGGCACCAGGAAATATCTGGAGTAGAAGCCGTAACCTTGTAAGGGGGGAGGCACAGGCTCCACCGCCCTGTCCACCAACAGACCTTGAAGCTCTTGCAGGAGGAGGTCTGTGTGCAGGGGAGGCCTTGGAGGTTCCCCTGGAAAATATGGTGGAGGCAGTTGGTGAAAATGCAGGGCAAAGCCCTTGTGGACTATGTCCAACACCCAACTGTCCCCGGTGATGAGGCGGGCAAAGAGGGCGAGGCGACCTCCTGTGCAGGGTTGGGAGAGCAGGGGAGGAGAGGCTACGCTCAAGGAGTCAAAAACCCCCACCCTGCGGAGTGGTAGCAGGGGCCGGAGGCTTGGGGGTCCTCTGCCTACAGGGCCCATTATCCTGCCCCTTGGCTTGCTGACCCTGGGGGGCAGCTTGGGCAGCTTGATATTGAGGGTACTGTTTGTAGGCAGTGCCCTTCATCGGGTAAAAGGGCTTTTTACCCGAGCCCTTCTTTTTATGTGAAGGGGCAGAGGTCTTTCTAGACAGCCTTGTCCGTGTGAGGTGCTCAGTTTCGAGCTGAGCAGCCTTCTCGGTCATGGGCTTGCCAAAAAGGTTTTCACCTCGGCAAGGGACATCGACCAACTTGTCCTGAACCCATGGCTCGAGGTCCGATGACTGCAGCCATGCCTGGCGTCGAGCCGTGATGCCGGCTGCCGCAACTCGGGTCAAAGCCTCGAAGCCATCGTAGGCGGCGCGGGACATGAACTTCGAGCAGTCCCGAATCCCGGAGGACAAGGACTTAAATCTCTGCAAGGGTTCCCCGGAGAGTCCAGCAGAGAACCCGGCCAACTCCTTGGCCAGGTCTTGCAAGTACATGCCATGTACAGCTGGCACGACTGGACACGGCAAGCAAGCATCGAGCCCTGGAAGCACTTTCTACCGACGCCATCGAGGTTTCGGGCCTCCCTGCCAGGGGGCACCGCGGAGTGCATCTTCTGGCTCTTCAGACGATGCATGGCCGATTCCACAACCATAGAATGGTGTGGTAGCTGCGCTTTCTGAAAGCCAGGGCTCTTTCCGAGTTGATAGATCGAGTCGACTCGCTTGCTGAGAACCGGCGCCGAGGCCGGTGCCTCCCACATCCGGAAGAGGAGCCGTTCCAGCAACGGAGGAACCGGGACAGTAAAGGCCTCCTTCGGAGGAGAGTCATACTGCAGCGCCTCGAGCTCTTCAGCTCGAGGCTCTTCCTCGGGATCCGCCGGAATAGCCAAAGCAGTGGCCATATCCCGGACGAACTCCGAGAACCGAGTATCCTCCGGAGGGGATCTACTCCGGGGCTCAGACTGCGGTGAGTCCGATGGGACGCACCGAGTCTTGAACGTATCGGGAGACTCCTCGTCCTCCGTCTCCCAGGCGGACTCGTCCGAGGAGGAATCCGGGTCCGACCCCACGGGGCCCTGGAGCACCTGCCCCGATGCTGGAGGCACCAGTGTCGACGCCCTCGGTCCCGAACGGGAGGTCAAGGGAGACCGCGACCGAGGACGACTTCGAGCCATGATGGACTCGAGTATTGGCTTGGTCTCCGTGGTCGACTTCGAAGTCGATGTCCAGGTGGTCGGGGCAGATGCGCCAGACAGGCTGGCCTTCAGTGCCCGCTGCTGCTCCATGAAGGCAGACAGTCTGCTCTCCAAGGCTGTCATCCTGAGACTCAGCTCAGGAGATGCAGCAGCCACTGACTCGGGCCCCGGCGGCGCCGGGCCCGACGTCGGCTCCCTGGGAGGAGAGTCCTCTAGGACTATGGGGCTTACGTGTCCAGCAGACTCCGGCTCCACGCTTCTCTTGGTCCATGGGCCCGGGGCGACGGTCGGGGGTCTTAGACCTGGCCCTCGAGGAGCCAGGGACCTCCTCCTCAGACGCCCTCGTGAGCCGCTTCTTCCTCTTACATTCCCGGTCGGGGGACCCCTTGTCCGAGGAGCTTCGACGGCGCTCGGGATCGGAATCCCGAGATGTCGAGGCCTCAGACGAGGTCCGGGCCCAGCCGGAGGCTGAGTCCGAGAAAAGCCTTTCCTTTTGATGCTGGCGACTTCGGAGTGCCTTGGAAGACATCTTCCCACATGGCCCGCATGACTTAGGGTCGTGGTCAGGGCCGAGGTACCGAAGGCAGCAGTCGTGTGTGTCGGTGAGAGACATTAATTTCTTACACTTCTTAAAGCCACTGGAAGCCATCGGGGAAAAAAAAGAGTCCCTGCGAGGTCAAAAGACCAGCCTTCCAGGGAAAAATGGAAAAAAAAGTGCGCGAACGCCAGCCACGAAGGGCAAAAACCGAAAAAGAAGAATCGGGCTCGATACCGGTGTACTGAACCCGGCAGGAGGGGAACCGGCGTCAAACCGGGAGAAAAAATAGCGATAATCGCCGAAAAAAATCTACTTTTAACCGGGAGAACAGGACACACGTCCGGTGGGCTTCTCGGAAAAAAAAGAGACTGAGGTAAGACGGCACCTTTAGGCGGGAAGGGAACCGCGCATGCGTGCCTGCATTCCCAAAGGCTTTCATTGAAAGCTGGGGAAATGCTCCGCTGGGGCTTCATCGGCGCCGATGACACCCATATGTGAGGACTGACTTCCTGCTTGGTCCTGGAGAATTCCTTTTTGCTATGTTTGTGGCAGTCTGATATTCATGTATCTTTGCTGCATATATGTTCAGATTATGTTTAGATTTAGAGCACCTCCATTTTCTTTCCAGAGCTCTTAGATTACGCTTCAGGTCTCTGAGGGCAGGGGAATACCAGGTTGCTGAATGTGGCTTGTGCATGGGGAAGGTTTTAAGGCTATCTTGGTTATAGCTGTGTTCCAATGGCGTATGAAAGTATCAAGATTGAGCTGCGCTGTACTTTCCATCATTGTGGTTCATTTTGAGAGCATTTCTTGCACCAAAAGCACTGATGATCTCCGCTTTAGACCTGTGGCATGGTGGAACCTAACATACTTTTCTTAAAAATGTCCTCTCTATAGCACCATTTTTTATAGCATGACTCCTTTTCCTTTATTCCTAGAAGAACAATGGCCCCTGTACTGCTGACGTGCTGTGGAACAAGGCTGCTCTAATTGAACCGATCTTCATATACCTTTCTCCCATCTTGACGTCTCTATGGCTGGAGTCAATGGTAGGAACTACTCTGTGCACAACGAGAGCAATTTTGGACTTCATGATCTAGCTTCAGAAACCTGTAGCCAATGTGGCCATTTTCCAGCCACAAATGCAAGTTTTGAACTTTTTTTTTTTAATAGAGTCCACTATGATGAACAGTTTTGTCAGACAAATTAAATTCAAACTTTGAACAAAAAGAAAGAAAGAAAAAAGGGCAGGGTTTAATATAAGGGAAAGAACAAGGAATGGAAGTAAAGATTTCTCATCAACTAGAAAAATAATCAAAACACCCGTACAGCAGAACCGTATCCACGTGATAGCTTGGACAAGAACAAAACAGGAACTTAAAGCTGCTAGAACTCCTGTTCATGCTCAGAAAACGGAAGTCTTTCTGAGCTCTGACAGAGCTCGTCCATGTTGATACCATCGGATGATTTCACTCACTTGTGCAGCTGATTCAATCTGCTTGTTGATGGAGGAAAAAAGGAATCTGGAATCTATTTAAATTTAATCTGTACAAAAAGTGTCAGCTTTCATCATGAAACAGAACCATAAGAGGCAGTTCCAAGACTCAGCACAACAGATTTAACTCAGACTATATCCTGCTGCTGCTTTTCAGCTTCCAAATCCCACCCAAAGCAACAAATGCAGGCTGCTGGTCCTAACTTGTGGAATCGTTTTGTAAAGATGACAATATATCATAATTAAGCATATATTAGTGAGAGGAAGAAGGTGCAGGATATTGTTCCCCACAAATGCTCTGGGTACCGATGCTGAACTGACATATATATATAATCTTCTTCATCTCTTAAGCCCTTCCCCTCCCCCCCCCCCCACCTTCCACCAAATGAAACAAGCAAGCTATGCCAAACTCTTAAAGTCAGACTATTTCATTTCAGTTCTGAGATTTCAAGTTAAGGTGTCAAAAGCATTTAGCATTCATTTCTGTGACGAAAAATTTAGACACTGGGATTAATAACACCTTATTTCCTGCTAACCTGCAATTTGGTATTACTTTCAACCCTTATCAAGCTGGGCTCTGTTTGATTCAGTAACTTAGAAAGACTTCAGATCACCTGCGCCAACGGGATTTGGCTACACCAAGTCTTGCTTGAAAACATATCTTATTGGAAAATCAATCCCTGAAGCTTGTAGTGATTCATTTAGCAACCCCACCTCCACAAAATTAAACCACAGAATAGTGGAACTTACTGCTGGGCTCCCACCAATGCCTCCTCCAAGATCGCTGCCGAGCTAAAAAAAAGAAAGGCAGAAGTGTCACTAAAACATTTATCTGATACTATAGAATAGGTCATCTACATGCATTCTACAGTGACTATCTATATCAGTGGGTTAGAAGAAGAATGCATTGTGGCACTGAGGAACTAAGTCAATGTCAGAGGCTCATGGGACTTCCAATTATAGCAACTGACAGAAAAAGCTCAGCTAAAGAAACCAGACAAAAATATGGCGCATGGGAAAGGTAGCAATGGCAGCCACATTCCATGAAGGGGCTGGAACCACCTTGACACAGATGGAAAGGTTGGTTTTGGCTGAGAAAGGCAGGCACTTCTGGTGAAAAATGTAATTGAGTGAAAATGAGGCCTAGAGGTTGCTAATGTCAAGATCTTCACTTTGAGGACAATAAACTTAAGTGCAGTACCAAATCATTAATGCATTTTAATCTTATGCAAATAGCTAACATTAACATGCCCATCAGCTTGGATGTAAATTTCTCATAAATGTAGCACGTTAACATCGACAATATCACAAAATATAACTATACAACCCTGACGCAGAACCGTTTCTTGCAGCAATGTACGCATTATTTTACGATATGTTGAAAGTAATGGCCCGATTTATCTAATTAGAAAGCTCTTTATCTTTGTTGCATAGATATAGCAAATGTTAATGCTACATTTTATTATGCTCGATCTCATGTGGCTGAAGTCCACTTGTCCCTCTAACAAATGTGTCCTAAAATGCACGTTAATACCACTGAGAATATTAGTGCTACATTAGTACTTTAGTATATCATTATTTATTTGCTGAATTTAAAAAAAAATTCTTAAAGACATGTTGTTGTTAAGTGCCGTCGAGTCGGAGTCTACTCATGGCGACCCTCTGGATAGCTATCCTAAATTGTGTTTGGTCTTCAGTCAGGCGGCTCATTGTTGACAGACTGGTACCCGTAGCTGCTGTTATTGTATCGATCCATCTCATTGCTGGCCTTCCTCTTTTGCGCTGACCTTCTATCTTGCCAAGCATGATGTCTTTCTCTAATGATCTCTCTCTTCGCATGATGTGTCCAAAGTATGAAAGTCGAAGTCTTGTCATCTGAGCTTCTAAAGAAAGAATAGGTTTGATCTCCTCTAGTACCGACTGGTTTGTTCTTCGAGCAGTCCATGGTATACACAGTATTCGCCGCCAGCACCATAATTCAAAGGCATCAATTTTCTTCCTGTCTATCTTTTTCACTGTCCAACTTTCACATCCATATGATGTTATTGAAAATATCATGGCTTGAACAAGTCGAATCTTTGTATGGAGAGAGACATCTCTGCTCTTGAGAATCTTATCTAGGTCTTTCATAGCCATTCTGCCAAGAGCAATGCGTCGTCTGATTTCTTGACGCTTCTTTATTGATTGATCCAAGTAGGTTAAAGTTGTTCACAATTTCAATTTCTTCTCCTTCAACGATGAACCTGTTGATTATGCCAGTTGTCATGATCTTTTTCTTCTTTACATTAAGGTGCAGGCCCATTTTGAGACTATGTTCTTTGATTGTGAGAAGCAAATGTTTCAGATCATCTTCACTTTCAGCCAGTAATGTGGTATCATCAGCATAGCGAAGGTTGTTGATGAGTCTTCCACCAATCTTCACACCTCTGTTGTCTTCATACAATCCTGCTTCTCTGATGATTTGTTCTGCATATAAATTAAACAGGTAGGGGAAAGTATGCAGCCTTGTCTTACACCTTTGCTTATTTTAAACCATTCTGTTTCTCCTTGTTCCGTTCGAACTGTTGCTTCTTGATCAATGTACAGATTGCGCAAGAGAACGATCAGGTGTTCAGGTATACCCCCATGCTTCTTAATGTGGCCCAGAGTTTCTCATGGTTTACACAGTCAAAAGCCTTGCTATAGTTGATAAAGCACAAATAGATATCCTTTTGGTATTCTTTAGTCTTTTCAAGGATCCATCTCACATCCGCAATGATGTCTCTCGTTCCTCGCCCTTTCCTGAACCCTGCTTGCACTTCAGGTAGTTCTTGTTCCAGGTATGATTGTAGTCTCTTTTGAATAATCTTCAGTAGAATCTTGCTGGCATGTGGGATCAGAGCGATTGTGCGATAATTTCCACAGTCAGTTGGATCACCTTTCTTTAGTATTGGTATAAACACAGATCTTTTCCAGTCAGTTGGCCATGATGTTGTCTTCCATATTTCTTGGCAGAGCCTTGTGAGTACGGTAACAGCTGCATCAGATTGCTGCAATACTTCTATGGGAATGCTATCAATGCCTGGTGCTTTGTTCTTTGATAAGGCTTTCAATGCTGCTTCAACTTCTTCTTTCATCACCAATGGTTCCCGATCATAAGGTACAGGTTGAAACGGCTGTTGGTCCACTTGATCTTTATCATATAAAAACTCTGTATATTCCTTCCGCCTTTTCTTGATCTTCTCAGCATCATTCAACATAGAACCTTGAGCATCTTGTAACATTCCAATTCGAGGCTGGAACCTTTTCTTTAACTCTCGTAGCTTTAGGAAAGCCGATCTTGTTCTTCCTCTAATAGTTTCTGCTTCTATTTCCTTGCAAGTGTCATTGTAGTACTTTTCCTTGTCCTGTCTTGCTGCACGTTGGAAATCTCTGTTGAGTTCTGCGATTGTCTTTCTTTCTCCTCTGGCTTTAGCTTCTCTGCGTTTCTGGGCAATTTTCAGAGTTTCTTCCGTCATCCATTTTGGCCGTTTTTGCTTTTTCACCTTTTGTAGAGACTTCTCGCTTTCTTCCAACACAACCTTCTTGATGTCATTCCATAACTCTTCCGGAGCTCTGTCATTTGTATCTAAAGCAGCAAATCGATTTTGCAGGCAGTCTTTAAATTCCAGTGGTATATTCTCAAGGTCATATTTTGCTGCATTCATGAGTGGTTTGCTCTTTTTCAACTTTAGCTTGAGTTTGCATACTAGTAGTTGATGATCTTTACCACAGTCAGCTCCAGGTTTTGTCTTTGTTGATGTTACAGAGCTTTTCCATCGTTGACTTCCACATATGTAGTCAATTTGATTTTTATATAATCCATTCGGTGAAGTCCATGTGTACAGTCGCCGCTTGTGTTGCTGGAAGAAGGTGTTTGAGATGAATAGATCATTGGTCTTGCAGAATTCTATCAGTCTTTCTCCAGCTTCATTTCTGTTGCCAAGTCCATATTTTCCAACTACTTTGCCTTCTTCTTTGTTGCCAACTTTTGCGTTCCAGTCACCCATGACTATCAGGATATCCTGTTTGCATGTTCTGTCAATTTCAGCTTGTACTTGTTCATAGAACTCTTCAATTTCATTCTCTTCAGCAGCTGTTGTTGAGGCATATACTTTAATTATAGATGTGTTGATAGGCAATCCTCGTAGACGAATAGAGATTAAGCGTTCGCTGACTGCATTGTATTTCATTACAGTTCTTGCAAGTTTCTTCTTTATTATAAATGCAACACCATTTCTTCTTTGTCTTTCATTTCCAGCATAGTAGATCATGTGATCATCTGATGCAAAGTGCCCCATGCCAGTCCATTTCAGTTCGCTGACACCCAACAGATCAAGTTGTACACGTTCCATTTCATTCTTGACCACCTCCAACTTCCCTTGGTTCATGCTTCGTACGTTCCATGTTCCAATGTGTAAGACATCTTTACAGCTTCTGACTCTCATTTCATGCGCAGCTACATCAGCAGTCAGACTTCCCGAGGACTTTGATCCAACCACATCATAAATGCTGGCTTTACTCTGAAAAGTCTTCAGCTCTTCCCCAGTAGCTAGTTGAGTGCCTTCTGACCTGGGGGTCTCATCTTCCAGCACCATAGCACAATTTGTTTTGTTGTAACTATCCATTGGGTTTTCATGGCAAGATACAGAAGTAGATTGCCGGGCCTTTCTTCCGCACAGTTTAAGTTTGGTGTTGTTGCCGTTGTCACAAAAATGTGATCCTCCGCCGTCAACACTGTCCCATTCTGCTGCTGCCCAGATGGGTGGTTTGTCTTGGTCTGGCACCTCAGCTGAGACCTGTCCATCTTGGGAGACCCTGCCAGTAGTTAAACTACCGATAGTTTAGCTCTCAGCATCACTTAAAGACATAACACTTAACATTATCTCATATAATGGTTCTTGTCTTGCCCTCTCTTTACTAGTCATACAGTACAACCACTGATTCTTAACGCCTCCACCCAACCAATCAAATATTTTATGAACATGTTTACATCCTGGCATGGAAAATAAACAACATATTTGAAGATTTCTTTGCTTTTAATTTTAATAGGTGCTGGGCTGATTTGAGTTCAGCTCCCAGGCCATGTCTTCCATTTCCTTGGCCACACGGAGCTGGAGAATGCTACTAAGGCAGTCGCAAACACTGCTCAACATTAAAACTTATTGGTCAGACTCAGAGTGCACCACACCAGCGTTTGAAGAGTGCTGTTGGCCAAAGACAGTCATTCAAATGGTTTGCTAAGTTGAAGGTTACACCAGGGGGAAAATCTTCCAAGTGGCTGAGGAACAGAAGGAAACTGCTAGGACAAAGCTAAAAAGTGATGTAAGAGTTGACTCTTCTTGTAAAAAAATGTCATTCAATGCTATTTCAAAGGGAAGACTGGCAGATTGAACTGCCAGAAATTTTCATCTAACGATGAGATGGCTATTAATATATAAGAAAATACTCCCTCACTCATTAAATTGTTAAAAATTACAAGCAGCAGAAAAAATTAAAAGCTGAAAGCAGAAGAGTCCAAAATATGTAGAGCATGAGAATGCTCCCAGATGGGTCATGATGGAGCAATCTGCCCATATTCTTCCCAGTTCAATTCCTGAAGGAATGCAGCACTTACTATACAAAGGGAAGCTAGCAAATAAATTGATTTTTTTACTATTTGATACCATACTTACATTCACTTTATTTAGTGAACCTCCCCTTCTCTTGGTTTGCAGCTTGTCATGCTGTGAGGGCTTGTGTGCATCAGTGATGCTGAGAGCTAAGCTATCAGTAGCTTAGCTACTGGCAGGGTCTCCCAAGATAGACAGGTCTCAGCTGAGGTGCCAGACTAAGACAAACCACCCATCTGGGCAGCAGCAGAATGGGACGGTGTTGTAAGCAGAGGATCATATTTTTGTGACAAAAGCAACAACACTGGAATTAACTAAGCAGAAGAAAGGCTTGGCAAATCTACTTCTGTATCTTGCCTCGAAAACCCAATGGATAGTCACAAAACAAACTGCACTATAATGCTGGAAGTTGAGACCCCCCAGGTTGGAAGGCACTCAAATGGCTTCTGGGGATGAGCTGAAGACTTCTCAGAGTAAAGCCAGCATTTATGATGTGGTTGATCTGATGATGTAGCTGCGCATGAAATGAGAGTCAGAGGTTGCAAAGATATCTTACATATTGGGATATGGAACGTACGAAGCATGAACTAAGGGAAGTTGGAGGTGGTCAAGAATGAAATGGAGTGTGTACAACTCGATCTGTTAGGTGTCAGTGAACTAAAATGGACTGGCTTTAGGCACTTTGAATCTGATGTTCATATGGTTTACTATGCTGGAAATGAAAAGACAAAGAAGAAATGGTGTTGAATTTATAGTTAAGAAGAAACTTGAAAGAACTGTAATGAAATACAATACAGTCAGTGAATGCTTAATTTCTATTAGTCTATGAGGAAAGCCCATCAACACAACTATAATTCAGGTATATGCCCCAACAACAGCTGCAGAAGAGGAAGACGTTGATGAGTTCTATGAACAAGTACAAGCTGAAATTGACAGACCATGAAAACAGGATATCCTGATACTCAAGGGTGACTGGAATGCAGAAGTTGAAACAAAGAAGAAGGCAAAGTGGTTGGAAAATATGGACTTGGCAACAAAAACGAAGCTGGAGAAAGACTGATAGAATTCTGCAAGACCAATGATCTATTCATCTCAAACACCTTCTTCCAGCAACACAAGCGCCAAATGTACACGTGGACTTCACCCAATGGATTGTACAGAAATCAAATTGACTACATCTGTGGAAGACAACGATGGAAAAGCTCGATAACATCAACAAAGACAAAACCTTGAGATGACTGTGGTACAGATCACCAACTACTAGTATGCAAACTGAAGCTAAAGTTGAAAAAGAGCAAGCCATGTATGAATGTAGCAAAATATGACCTTGAGAATATACCACTGGAATTTAAAGATTGCCTGAGGAATCGATTTGCTGCTTTAGATACAAATGACAGAGTTCCAGAAGAGTATGGGATGACATCAAGAAGGTTGTATTGGAAGAAAGCAATAAGTCTCTACATAAAGTGAAAAAGCAAAAACAGCCAAAATGGATGACTGAAGAAACTCTGAAAATTGTCCAGAAATGCAGAGAAGCTAAAGCCAGAGGAGAAAGAGAGGGAATCGTAGAACTCATCAGAGATTTCCAACGTGCAGCAAGACAGGACAAGGAAAAGTACTACAATGACACATGCAAGGAAATAGAATCAGAAGCTATTAGAGGAAAAACAAGATCAGTTTTTCTAAAGCTATGAGAGTTAAAGAAAAAATTCCAGCCTCAAATTGGAATGCTACAAGATGCTCAAGGATCCATGTTGAATGATGCTGAGATCATCAAGAAAAGGTGGAAAGACTATACAGAGTCACTATACCATAAAGATCAAGTGGACCACCAGCTGTTTCAACCTATACCTTATGATCAGGAACCATTGGTGATGAAAGAAGAAGTCGAAGCAGCATTGAAAGCCTTATCAAAGAACAAAGCACCAGGCATTCCCATACAGCAATCAGATGAAGCTGTTACTATACGTACTTACAAGGCTCTGCCAGGAAATGTGGAAGACAAATTCATAGCCAACTGACTGGAAAAGATCTGTGTTTATACCTTTACTGAAGAAAGGTGACCACACTGACTGTGGAAATTATCGCACAATAGCTCTGATCCCACATGCCAGCAAGATTCTACTCAAGATCATTTAGCAGAGACTACAACCATACTTGGAACGAGAACTGCCTGAAGTGCAAGCAGGGTTCAGGAAAGGGAGAGGAACGAGAGACATTATTGTGGATGTGAGATGAATCCTTGAAAAGACAAAATAATGCCAAAAGGATACCTATATGTGTTTTATTGACTACAGCAAGGCTTTTGACTGTGTAAACCATGAGAAATTCTGGACCACATTAAGAAGCATGGGTATACCAGAACACCCGATCGTTCTCTTGCACAACCTTTGCACTGATCAAGTAGTAACAGTTTGAACGAAACAAGGAGAAACAGAATGGTTCAAAATCAGCAAAAATGTACGACAAAGTTGCATACTTTCCCCCTACCTCTAATTTATATGCAGAACAAATCAGAGAAGCAGGATTGTATGAAGACAATGGAGGTATGAAGATTGGTGGAAGACACCAACAATTTTCGTGGGTAAACAGAGGCAATGTTAGGAAATACGTTTTCACTAAAAGGGTGGTGGATGCTTGGAATGCCCTCCCGATGGAAGTGGTGAGGGCAAAGACATGAACGGAATTCAAAATGGCATAAGACAGACTGTGGATCCCTTTATAGCAACAGGACAAAATAAAAATAACTATTTCAACAAACAGAGGTGACCTACACGGAGCGGTTGGTACACCCCTAAACAAAGGCATGCGGAGGGGTGACCTGCATGGAGCGGCAGGTGCACCTGCTCTTGCTGCCTTGCTGGGCAGTCTAGATGGATCTGGTCTTTATCTGCCGTCATTTACTATGTTACTATATTTAACCTACTTGGATCAAGCAACAAGCAATCAAGAAATCAGACGACACATTGCTCTTATGTCTCTCTCCATATAAAGATTTGACTTCTTCAAGCCATGGCATTTTCAATATCAAATGGATGTGAAAGTTGGACAGTGAAAAAGATGGACAGGAAGAAAATTGATGCCTTTGAATTATGGTGCTGTTGATGAATGCTGTGTACACCATGGCTTGCCCGAAGAACAAACCAGTCAATACTAGAGGAGATCAAACCTAAGCTTCCTTTAGAAGCTCAGATGACAAGACTTCATACTTTGGACACATCATGCGAAGAGAGAGATCATTAGAGAAAGACATCATGCTTGGCAAGGTAGACGGTACAGGCAAAAGAGGAAGGCCAACAATAAGATGGATCAATACAATAACAATAGCTATGGGTGACAGTCTGTCATCAATGAGCCACCTGACTGAAAATTGAACACAATTTAGGGCAACTATCCAAAGGGTCGTCATGAGTCGACACAGACTTGACGGCACCAGTGAATCTCCTGTATAATACCTTCTTAGTATGTTTACATTTGGGTTAAAAAGGCCATGTGATGCAGGCAAATGTTATTTTTCTCCCCCACAATAAAAGTTGCAGAGTTTGGTTTCAGAAGTGCAGAATTACATGAAATTAAGGTGGTTACTTTAAATAGCATCGATGTGTAAATGGCTATTTTACAAAGATTCAATTTACACATGGATGTTCTTAGTATGTTGACTTTTTTTTGGGGGGGGGGGAGGGGGGTGTCTGGGCAGGACAAAAATCTATGCCTGTATTACACATGCATTTCCTATATGAAATGGCAAGTTCAAAGTTCTCCACATCCGAATTTACACCTATTTCCTGGCACACATAGGTTTTTAAAAAGTGTATATTTGGCTGGCCCTTTACAAAAGGGATTAAGGTTGTTAACTTCCCTATACCCTCCCCCCAGGTTTATTTCCCTCCAAACTAAAATGAGATCAAGATAGCATCCTTTATAGTTGACTAGCAGCAGCTACATGTCAAAGTTTGCAAAATGGCTTACATGCATGAATAAATGCTGGCTAAAAATTTACACATGAAAGTGGTGAAATACCAGCATTTACATATGCAAGCTGCTGGGTTTCCTCCATCAATTTCTCCCATTTATAAATTTGTCACATGGCAATCCATGTGAGTTCCTGCACTTCCTATGTATTTTAGAAACAGCTCCATGTTTAACACATCTCAATCTAAAACGTGCCTTCACATGCATTAGGAGAAAGCAAAGTTACTCACCTGTAACATATATTCTCCAGGGACAGCAGGAATCTGTCCTCACGTATGAATGATGTTGGGGCTGACTGAGTCCACGCGGATCTACTCCCCATTTTTCAAAGTCACCATCTTACCTCAGTATCATGACATGGCTTAAGCAGAAAAAGAAAAAAGCTCCTCCACAGGGAGGAGGGAGTGTTGCGAGGACTGATTTCTGCTGTCCCCAGAGAACACCTGTTCCAGGGAGGAAGAAGGCACCTGCCGCCTCCCATCCCCGGGCCAGCCTCTACATACAGAAGCATGGCAACTGCGTGTTCTCCAGAATGGCAAAGAGGTCAATCTCCGGGGTTCCCCAGTGATAGAAGACCTCTCCCATGGCAGAGTTCAGTTGCTACTCGTGGGGCTGGAGGACCTGGATCAGGTGAGTTGGCCAGTAAATTGTCCTGGCCCAGCAAGTACACCACTTTGAGGGAGATGTTCTTTCCCCACTGCGAAGTTCCAGAGGTGCACTGCCTCCCAGCAGAGGTGGTACGAGCCCCATGCCTCCTTGCTTATTGATGTAGTACATCGCCATGTGATTGTCCATCTGGACCTGAACCATATGCCCTGCCAGATGGTCCTGGAAGACCCGCAGTGCATGACAGATTGCTCCAAGTTCCAGCAGGTTAATCTGCAAGGCACTCTCCTCTGGCGACTATGGTCATTGTGACGGCAGGTGATCGCAATGGGCCCCCCCACTCCAGCCCAGCTTGGACGCGTCCGTTGTAAGGATGCATTGGATTGGGAAAGCCTGGAAGGACAGGCTGGCTCTGAGGTTGAGGGGGTCCTGCCACCAGGTGAGAAACGCCACCAGAGCCGGCATGAACAGGATGTGGTCCTCCAGATGGCCCAAAGCCTGTGTCCACTGAGCCTGCCACATGTGGAGACGGGCAAAGGGGTGACATGGATGGTAGATGCCATGTGCCCCAAGAGGCGGAGCATCTGTGTGCACTGCCTGTGTTAGGGCGGATAGGTATTGCTCATGGTCCAATGGCAGGAAGGCCCTCATCTGAGTGGAATCCAATAGAGCACCTATGAACTCCGCTGTGTGGGCAGGAGGTGAGACTTTGGGAAGTTCACCATAAAGCCAAGGTACTGGAGTAGCCCTATGGTGCGATGTGCCGCGTTGCACATCTCCTCTGGCAAGCTGTCTCATATGAGCTAGTCGTCCAGGTAGGGGAATACGAAAACCCCCAGGAGCCTGTTGGCATACGACCACGACTGCCAGGTATTTTGTGAATACCTGAGGAGTAGAGGGCTAGACTGAAGGAGAACACACTATATTGATAGTGCTGTCCGCCGCCAACAAATCGAAGGTGCTGATGGTGTCTTAGATGGATCAGGATGTGGGTGTAGGCATCTTTGAGATCAAAGGAAAATAGCCAATCTCCCTGCAGGAGGTAAGGCAGCAAGGTTCCAAGGGATACCATTTTGAACTTTTCCTTGACCAGGAAACGGTTGAGGTCTTGCAGATCTAGGATGGGCTGGAAGCCACCGGTTTTCTTGAAGACAAGGAAGTAGTGGGAGAAGAATCCCCAGACCTGTAGAGGCTGGAGGACAGGCTTCACCGCCTGATCCTCAAGCAATCCTTCAAGCTCCCTCTGCAGGAGCGGTGTGTGCAAGGAGTCCATGAGTAATTCCCCTGGGAAGAAGGGAGGCGGCAGCTGGGCAAAGTGAAGGAAATACCCCTCTCTGACCACTTGCTGCACCCAGGCATCTGCGGTAATCGGCCATAGGTGGGCAAAGTGGACTAGTCTGCCTCCCGTGAACCCTGGGCCTGTTACCTCCTGGGGGAGGAAGGCTATGCTCAAGGAGTCAAAAACTCCCCCCAGTCTGGGATGCTGTTTGGGTTTTGGGGGGCCTTTGGCTTACAGGGGCCATGCCCCTGGCCCTTGGTCTGCTGCCCCTGGGAGGGAGCATGATAGGCGTGAAACTTGGGGTAGTTTCTGTAAGCCTTCTTGGCCTTCAGATGGAAAGACTTTTCCCCCAAAGTCTTCCTACAGGAAGGTTCAGAAACTTTCTTGGGCAGTCTGGTTATGGACATGAATTCCTTCTCCAGCTCATTTGTCTTCTCAGTCATCCCAGCAAGGGATGTCGACCAACTTGTCCTGAACCTACTGCTCCAAGTCAGAGGACTGCAGCCAGGCAAGGCAGAGGGCACTAATGCCCACTGCAGCTACTGAAGCCACAGACTCAAAGCCATCGAAGGCTGCCCAAGTTTCCTACTTGGAGCAGTCCTTGACCGATGATACCAGGTCCTGAAGCACTCAAGGTTTGCCTGATAACCCAGCTGAGAATCTGATGAGCTCCTGGTACATGACAATGCACAGCTAGTATGCCTGGATCAGGGCTGTGAACATGGAGCCCTGGCAACACTTCCTGCCAAAAACATCCATGGTGCGGGCCTCCCTGCCGAAGGAGCATTGAGGAATGCATCTTCTGGCTTTTAATGCAATGCATGGCTGACTCCACCACCATGAAGTTGTGTGGCAGTTGTCTCTTCTGGAAGCTGGAGTTCCCACCGACTCGATACTGTGAACTGAGTCGACGGTTCACAATCGGCACAGTCACGGGGCAGCCACTCCAGGATGGGGGCAGGGGCATTGTCAGTGCCTCCTTAGGAAGAGCCTCGAATTGGAGGATCTCGAGATCCTCAGTACGTGGCACATCCTTGGGCATTGCCACAAAGGCAAGGGCCTGGGACATCTCCCTCACCATCTCCAGGAAGGCTAGATCCTCCAGAGTGACTGTTGCTGATGGCGTGGCGGAGATGGGTCGGATGGGATGTCCCAGTGGAAGATGGTGTTGGGAGACTCTTTGTCTGTTTCCCATGCCAACCCAGAGTCTGAGGAATCGGCAAGCGCCCTGTGGTTGTTGGGCTGACTTGGCATCAAAGCTCCTGCACTGCCACACCTGATGCTACATCTGGCCTCGAGGCAGTCTCTGACTGAATCGGCACCACTCGAGCCAATCTCTTGAGGATGGGTGGAGCATTTTCTGGGGAGAGCCTTATCAAAGATGGCCCTGTGATTGGCACCAATGATTCAGAGGTACCGGGAGTCGGGCCTCACTGTGCCTCAAACACAACAAAGCTGTGTTCCAGGACTGCCATCCTGGCCTCTATACCAGACAGCTCCGCAGCGGCATGCGCTGGCCTCAAGGACATCGAGGCCAGCATTGGGTCCCTAGAAGAGGAATCCCTGATGGTGATCGCATCGGGGGACCTGATCCAAGCCCCCAACTCCATGGAAGGCTCCGTACCTGGGCACCAGAGGACTTACCCACCAAGCCAGGATTGGACCTCGACTTCGGCTTTGACAAAGCCCGCGACGCAAGGGGAAGATCTTCCAAGGACAACTGATGCCCGATGACCTCAGGGCTCCAACTGAGCCTGGATGAGCTATGACTAGATGCCCAACGCCGGCATCTAAGGCAGGAATTCCGCCCCTGATTCCGATCCCGAGGCAGACTTACCAAACAGCTCGCCCAGCCAACTTTCATGTTCCTTATGGGTCTTAGCCAACATCAATGTTACCTGTTTAGCCTATGCAGACGACATCCTCCTATACATGCCATTCTCCATCAACCACCCTGATTTTACACCATTGACAAAATGCTTCGAATCAGTAGAAGACTGGCTCCTTTCACAGAACCTAAGAATCAACCACAGCAAGACCGATGTGATGTTTATCACAAAGAACCAAAACTTCACACCTCCTACTACCTTAAAGATAAAGGACAAGGAATTGACAGTAAAACCTACGATACGATACCTAGGTATCACCCTCGACCAGCGCCTCAATATGAAAACCCACATAAAAAACATATCAAAACTAATATATCACAAGATACGTACACTACGCCACTTACGACCTTTACTGGAACCCACAGACTTCAGAACCGTCTCTACCAAGCCTTGGTAATGCCTCACCTCGACTTCGCAAATGCAATTCTACATGGTCTCCCCCAATCAACATTAAATCCTCTCCAACTGGCGATGAACACCGCTGCCAGAGTACTTGAAGGAATATCAAAGACAGATCACATAACTCCAATCCTAAAAAGACTCCACTGGTTACCAACCAACGCAAGAATCCACTACAAGATCCTAATCACTACTTTCAAAGCCCTAAACAATCAAGCACCATCAACCGTCGCCGACCTTTTACACATGCAAACCCTCAATAGAGCCAGAAGATCAGCTGCTATAAATACATTAACAATCCCAAAACAGTCAGATACACTAAGGAAACAACTAAAAGAGCCTTCAGCATTCACGCCCCAATAGCCTGGAATGCCCTCCCACCAGAATTGAGAGCTATAAACAGCCTAACACAATTCAGAAAAAGTCTCAAACACCACCTCTTCTTAAGCTATTTTCCAATTTAATCTTTCAATTTCACAAGGGAAATACTACCGACATATTCAGACCAAGACAATCCCAAATGTGACTAATGCGTATAGATTATTGTAGATAGTTATATAGTAGACATAGTTTACCTTTTTTATTCCCAAGTTCTAAACCCCTGTTACTTGTAAAATGCAATACAGTTACCTGTATGTATATGTTGTTTCATGTAAACCGCGCTGATGACAATAGTGCGGTATATAAGAGATGTTAAATAAATAAAATAAATAAATAAATCAAAAGGCAGAGTAGGCAGGAAGACATGTGGTGGGGTCCTCCCCAAGGCACTTAATGCAAGTACTGTGGTGGTCCATAAGGGACATAGTGCAGTTGCACTTGCCACACTGCTTAGATCCTCTGGTTGAAGACACAGCGGGAAAAAACAGCCCCCGCGAAATCAAACTCAGACATCTCGACCAGCTAGGCTGCGAGCAAAAAACCCATGTGCCAAAAAATAAAGGAAAAAATATGTACGAGTGAAAAGCTCGATGCCAAGGCAGTGGATTCGGGTGGCGGAAAGGTGATCGAACTGATCCCGGTGGAAAAAAAAAAAAAGATTACCACCGAAGGACAGTGGAAAAATCAACTTTATCTGGGGTGCACAGTCTGCAGGGCTAAGTGAAAAAAGACGACTGAGATAAGATGACATCATGTGCGGTGTAACTCCCCAAGGCTTTCTTTGAAAGCAGGGGAATGGATCCATGCGGGCTCCATCAGCACCGACGTCACCCATATGTGAGGACTGACTTCCTGCTTGTTCCTGGAGAAAAAACAAGACCTCAGAACACCACACCACAAGGAAGAAAGCAAGCAAGTAAAAAAATAGGCAAGTGGATTTTTTTAAAGCATTACTAGATACCTCAAAAATCTAATGACCTCTAAGCAACGATCGCCTTAGAATTATTTTCTGACTAGGAAGCAGATGTTGCTGAAAGTTTGACTGCTGGCTATCTGCAATGGTCCTTACCGAATCAAGGCTTCAGAAACCCTATATTATAGGCCAGTGATGGCTAACCTTTTTGAGCCCGAGTGCCCAAACTGCCGCACAAAACCAAAGAATTTCCTCAAAGTGCCAGCACGTCATTTGCATAAGTTGTCTTATTTGCATAAATATTTGCATAATGTTACCATACACTAACTTTTAGTAAACATGTCTCTTAATGAGTGTATGGATAAAGAAAGACTAAAAGATTTCTACATTACTATAATCCAGTGCCAACCGCCAGGCACATTAGGAACTACTACAAACGCTGCCCATTTAGAACCCATAGCAAACCCGCCGTATCCTGACAGCATTACCAAGACTCACAAAGCACCATACCCTACCTATCAAAAGGCAACACTGCAAATATTAAACCAATACATTTCAGAGAATACTGGGGAAAGAGAACAAGTGGCAACGTCAAATAGGAATTTCCTCTTGTACCAAACAAAGCGCAGATGTTAATGATGCACATTTCCCAGAGCTGACATATTCCAGTTAATAAATTCAAAATAAAGAGATATCTTTCTACCTTTTGTGCATTTTTTTTCAGTTGCAATTGGTCCAGCCATTTTCTTCTGGTTTCTTCATGTTTTCTGCTAACTCTCCATCGTCTGCTGTCCATTTGTCCTTTCTTCTCTCTTCTAGTTTTTTTTCCATTCTCTCTCTCTCTACATCTGCTTTAACATACTAATCTTTCTCCTTTTGCTCTTTCCTCATTCCTATTTCATCCACACAAATTTTACCCCTCCATCCTCAATCCCCAATTACTCTCCCAATACCTGGCCAATTGTAGATTTTTCATCCCTCCTACACAAAATATTTTTCCCCTCTCCATTTTACTCTCCCAGCCCCATCCCATTCTAATCCTCCCCCAACATCAGCTCCCTTCTAGTTCCAGTCTCACCCAGCATCCATTCCCTTCTTCAAGCCCCCCACTTCCCCTCAGCCCATTTCCATTCCAAGCCCCGTCCCCATCAGCTATTTACAGTTCAAGCCACCCACTTCCCCTCAGCCCATTTCCATTCCAAGCCCCATCCCCAACAGCTATTTGCAGTTCAAGCCCCCTTCCACTCAGCCCATTTCCAGTCCTAGCAACCCCCCCAACCCATTACCAGTCCTAGCCCCCCATAGCCCACTCCCAGTCCTAATCCCACCAGCCCATTTCCAGTCCTAACCTCCCCATCAGCCCACTCCCAGTCCTAATCCCCCATCACTCAATTTTTAGTTTAAGCCCCCCCAGCGCCCATCACCACTCCTAACCCCCCCCAGCCAGCCCAGTGCCCATCACCACTCCTAACCCCCCCCCAGCCAGCCCAGTGCCCATCACCACTCCTAACCCCCCCCAGCCAGCCCAGTGTCCATCACCACTCCTAACCCCCCCAGCCCAGTGCCCATCACCACTCCTAACCCCCCACCCCAGCCCATCACTACTCCTAATACCCCCCCAGCCCAGCCCAGCCCATCACCACTCCTAACCCCCCCACAGCCCAGCCCATCACCACTCCTAACCCCCCCAGCCCAGCCCAGCCCATCACCACTCCTAACCCCCCCAGCCCAGCCCAGCCCAGCCCAGCCCATCACCACTCCTCACCCCCCCACCGCCCATCACCACTCCTAACCCCCCCCAGCCCAGCCCAGCCCATCACCACTCCTAACCCCCCCCCAGCCCATCACCACTCCTAACCCCCCCGAGCCCCGCCCAGCCCCTCCCCCCTCCTCACCCCCCCCAGCCCATCACCACTCCTAACCCCCCCCCCCCCCGCCCAGCCCAGCCCAGGGAAAATTAAAAAAAAAAGAAAACCTGTCTGCTGCCGCTGTCGGGGCCGCCACGGCAGAATCGAGCGTGCCGCGGGGCCCCCCTGTACCCCCCCGGCAGAGCCAGCCCTCCCCGTAGCAGCTCGCGCTTTGGAGCAGCAGTCAGTCGCGCCCGCTTGCAGCGCGCGAGGTACGTGTTTCCCCCTCGCTGCTCTGTTACGCCCGCGGGGGCTGATGGGAAGTTCCCATCAGCCCCCGCGGGCTTAACAGAGTCGCGAAAGGGAAACTCTTCCCTTCGCGCTCTGCAAGCCGGCGCGTCAGACTGCAGCTCCAAAGAGACAGCTGCTACGGGGAGAGCAGGCTCTGCCGGGTACAGGGGGGCCCCGCGGCACGCTCGATTCTGCCGCGGCGGCCCCGACAGCGGCAGCAGACAGGTTTTTTTTTTTCAATTGCGGACCTTCAGGCGTGCCAGCTGCAAGGCCTTCGCGTGCCACAGCTGGCACGCGTGCCATAGGTTCGCCATCGCTGTTATAGGCTATATAAAGTACTTGATCACTTCTGGTGGTATCCAGCTTAGAAATGCACAGTATAGGGTAAGAAAACTTGGCCAATTGTTTACAGATTCAGAGTGGGACAGATTGACACAGAGTTCAGTACATTTTTAATTACTTTTTAGATATGGTAATGCTGTGGGAATAGAATTTCCTGTGTGGCTTGCGACAAATCTGACTACTATTCTATGTAGAATGCAACACAGAGTTAGAAAGAGGAAAAAGAAATACATTAAATATCTAGACCCCTTCCTGATTCAACCTGTTTGATCTCAGGCTTGGTCTCACATCCCCAGATCTTCTGTATCAATGTCATATTTTCCAGAATTCTGCTATATGGGGGCTGTTCCACATATCCACTACCCTTTCTCTGAAGAAATATTTGTGTTATTCTTGAGCCTACCCCTTTGAGCTATACATCATTTTTTTCTTGATCAAAACATTTTCACTGGAAAATGTCTCTGGTATATTAATGCCTAGACAATGTTACCAGAGATATTTACTCCATTTCTCATTCCTGAGAACAATTTGTGGCATCTTAGAAGCCTCTGAACTCTGTACCTTAATCAATAGAGCCATGTATCATTCCTTTAAGTCCTTAATGGAAGAAACATTCTGTTCCACTACAGTTTCACATCCCTTAATATCTGTTTCTTTTTTTGCTTTGTTTTAAAGCTAGAATGTACTTGTTAAGCTGTAATTTTAATGGGAGGCATAGTCTACTGGATAGAGCAGCAGGCTGAAAACCATGGTATCAAGGGTTTAAATCCCACTGTCAAGTCACTTAACCTCCCTCCTTCCCCCCAGATATAAACTGTTAGTAAGACCTTCATGGATAGGAAAATATTTACTATGCATGAATGTAACTCACCTTGAGCTGCTCCTGAAGAGAGAGTGAGCTAAATAAAAAAAAACCCTTCCCTTTCTTCCTCCATATCTTACAAATAAACAATGTCATTTTTATGCAATTTCTTGATATACTACCCAGGCTGAAGGGCATCAGAGAAGTTTACCATATTTCCTTCACAATTCTCTAGTCAGCGCTTTTGCTAGAAACACTACACCCTCAGGCTATGGACATACTAGACTAAGACAGAGTGTTTTCGGTAGTAGTTCCAACATTATGGAACGGTCTCCCACCAGATATCAGGACAATAACTAATTTTGTGTCTTTCACGAGAAGGATCAGGATCATATTTCCAGGGACTGTAGCTTAAAATCCATTCTTTCTGGAGTTAAGGATTGTAGTACTATGTATTGTATGTGTCATCCTATGGTTGCTATCCCTCATGAGAGATGTTGATATTGTACTAAACAAATTATTTTACACTTATACTTTTTTACTTTTCTTTTATGGTGGTATATAAATCGCTTAAAATTATTTCATCGGTATAACTGTATATAAAAAGCTGGAAAAAATTATTTTTAAAAGTAAAAAAAAATCCAAATCCTAATATCTATACAGAATCAGGCTCTAGGACATATGTTCTCCCTAAACCTAGAAGACACCTGGGGAGACTAAGACCCTCAGTTGAGATGCGGCAGTATGGAAAGATTTTAGCCCTTCCATTTTTTTTTTTTTAATACCACTTCCCTCCCCCCAACAGTACACCCAAAGAAGCTTCTATTCTAGGAGCAAAAGGCTGAGAAACAGAACAAATTCTGCAAAAAGGCCTAATAAGAATTGTTCTAAAAAGTATGAAAAAGTTACACATCTTCATGGTGCCAGTAAAGCGTAGTTACTCACTTGTAACAGGTGATCTCTGGGAATAGCAGGAATCGGTCTTCAATATGGGTGACGTCAGCATCAATGGAGCCCCACGCAGGAATACTCCCCAGCATCCAACAGGAATGCATTTTGGGAGTATCCCTCCACGCATGCGCGTCTGCCTTCCTGCCTCCCAACAGTTCTCCCCAGTCAGGTATAGAGCTTAGAGAAAACAAACCATGGAAAAAGAAAAAATCCCATCCTACAACTCCTAGGGGAGAAGAGTGGGTTGTGAAGACTGATTCCTGCTGTTTCTGGCGATCACCTGTTACAGGTGAGTAACTATGCTATCTCCAGGAAAAAGCAGGAATGCAGTCTTCACATAAGGGACTCACTAGCTCCTGGCTACCGTGAAAACAGAAATGAAGCCGCTACAAAAGGGGAGGAGCCCTGAACCACAAAGCAGGGCAAAGCAGGGATCCATCAGACCCAGCCCCTTGACCAGCAGAGAGGGCAGTGGGAGGCGGCATAGTCATGTTCCAAAAAGCCACAAAACGGCTTGGCCAAATTTCGAGTCGCTACTGGAATCTTTGTCGAGACAGTAATGGGCAGCAAAGGTATGAACTGAAGACCATGTGGCTGCTTGGCAAATCTCTAAGGTGGACACAGAGCGGAGGATGGCCATTGTGGTGGCCACAGCTCTGACATTGAGGGCCGTGACATGGCCTTGTAGGGAAAGTTTGGCTTCTGCGTACAAAAAAGAAATGCATTCAGCAATCCAGGTAGAAAGAGTTTGCTTGGTGACTGGGAGACCCACGTAGCTAGTATCAAATGAGTCAAAGTCCAGAGATGGATTACCTCCTTGCAAATGTGGTGAGATCTGGTACCCCCACATTTGTTGATGTAGTACATGGTTACTTGGTTGTCGGTTTGAATGAGTACCGTCCATCTGATAAGGTGAGGATGGAATACTCAAAGGGCACTGGCAATCACTCTGAGTTCCAACAGATTAATGTTATAAGAGGCCTCTCTTGGGGACCAGAGACCCTGTGTGGTGAGACTGTGGAGATCGACTCCCCAGCCCTGCTTGGTAGCATCTGTTGTCAGGGTATACTACGGTGCAGACATTTGAAAAGGTAATCTGACAAGGTGGTTTGGAGCGGTGCACCACCACTTCAGAGTGTCCATGAACTGAGATGATATGGTGATCTTCTTGTCTGTGAGGCAACCTGTGAATTGTTCCCACTGATCCGAGAGGGTCCATTGTCCTGGCTGCATGTGAAGGCAAGCATATGGGATGAGATGGACTGTAGAGGCCACGTGACCCAAGAGATGGAGCACGTCTCTTGCTGTGATACTGGGCTGGTTTTGGCAATGGTTTGCCAGGGAGATGAGACTATGAAGGCAGGCCTCTGGTAGGAAGGCACAAGCTTTTGTGTATCCAGAAGAGCCCCTATGAATCTAATATCTGAGTTGGAGTCAGCTGGGACTTTGGATAACTGACTACAAAGCCCAGTTGTAGCATGAAAATTGTGAATTGAAGCGATCTTGTGACCACTCGAGGGTTATCTCCCTTGATGAGCCAGTCTAAGTAAGGGAAGATGAAGATGCCCAAGGTGCGAAGGTAGGCCGCTACGACTGTCAGACACTTCGTTAACACTCTTGGAGCTAAAAGCCAGTCCGAAAGGGAGAACACAGTACTGGTAGTGGTGTCCCCGAAAGAAAAACTGGAGGTACTTTCTGTAAAGGGGGTGGATCAGGATATGAGTGTAGGCATCCTTGAGATTCAGAGAGCAGAGCCAGTCTTTTTCTTGAAAGTAAGGGAATAAGGACCCGAAGCGAGATCATTCTGAATTTTTCCTGCACTAGGAATCTGTTGAGATTTCGGAGGTCCAGGATAGGCCTGAATCCCCCGTCTTCTTTGGAATGAGGAAGCAATGGGATTAGAACCCTAGGCCTTGATGAGGGAGTGGGACTTCCTTGATGGCCCCCTGTGCTGTGAGAGTGGTAATCTCATATAGTAGGAGAACAGAGGGGAGGGTGAGCCATGGGGAACTCTCCTACAAAAAAGGCAGGGGCAGGGTCTTTGAAACTGAGCTGATATCCTCCACTTACCACTGCTAAGGTCCAGGGTTCTATGGTAATGAAGGGTCATCTTTGGACAAAGTCTGCCTGCTATGTCGGACGGGTAGGGGTCTCTTGTTTCTATAACAATGACTCATTTTTTCAATTAAAAATAAACTCCCATAAATTACCTGGACATATCCTCCTCTCTCCACCTGTCCCATTCTAGGACTCCCTCTTAACATTACAGACAGGCAAAATGATATGTAAGGTTATATTGTATTAACTGCACTTCAGACACCTTCCAAATATTAAAGCATTTCAGACCTCAATTTTTTTTTCTCTTGAGAGAAAAATGCCAACAGAAATTACAATTGGAGTAATGTCTGAAAAGATTTGATATTCAGCATAATTAGACCAGCTGCTCTTTATTGGTGCTTAAATAATATGGCAGCAATAAACTAGGGAAGTGAGGAAAATAAATTCTTTCATGCTGTGGTAATTAAAACTATATATTAATTCCTGGGAGATAAAGTCAGGAGGCGATTCCCAGATCCATTCAGAAAATCGGGGCAACTGGACCTGACAACAGAGCAGGTTTGGGAGCCAGTGTGTAAATTTACCGATAACAAAGACAAACTGTTTTCTTTCCATTTGCAATAGAGTAAATACAACCGTTGACATATTTTCTCCTTCAAAGTATAAAACAGCGTGCATCGCATTTAGCTATATAGATGGATTCTGCACCCAAAACAACAAAGTCTGACATACAAGACGATGATCCTTGAGTCTGTGGATCTCTGATTTCTACATCATACATGCTTGGCTTGCAAATTAAATCTTGCTTTATACTGTTACTGTCCCATAACAGCAAGCAGTTCAGCTCAACCTGTGCCCTCAACTCATGCCATCAATGGGGAAATAATTAGTGCTTCATAGCTGATTGGTATAGAGCTGCCAAAAATCTAAGTAGTCATTTTCACTAGAGAGCTAAAAGAACAAGATCAAAGATAAACAGAAAACCCTCCCAAGTTAAGAACATAAAAAATGGCATACTGGGTCAGACCAAAGGTCAATCTTGTTTACAACAGTGGCCATTCAAGTTCATAAGTACTAGTCAGGTTCCCAAAAGGTAAACAGATTTCCCCAATCCACTTTAATGTTTTATGGACTTTTCCTCCAGGAATTTGTCCAAACCTCTTAAACCCAGCTACACTAACAGCTTTTACTACATCCTCCAGCAGAAAATTCCAGAGTGTGATTACACGGTGAGTGAAAAAATATTTTCTCCAATTTGTCTTAAAAGTACTGTATTATAGCTTCACTGCATGCCCCCTAGTCTTTCTATTTATTGAAGGAGTAAACAATCAAGGTTTATCCATTCCACTCATTTTATATACCTCCAGGAGTCAGGACTGACTCAAAGGCACACATTGTATTTGCATCATATCTCCCCTCTCAGCTGTACCTTTTGCAAGCTAAAGAACCCTAACCTTTTAAGCCTTTCCTTGTAGGTGTTATCCTTCCATCCCCTTTATCATTTTGGTCACTCTTCTGTCTTTTTTTCTAATTCCACTATATCCATTCTGAGATATGGCAACCAGAACTGTATGCAATATTCAAGGTGTTGTCACACCATGGAACAAAACAGAAGCATTATATCATCAGTTTTATTCTCCGTTCCTTTCTTTATGATTCTAGCATTCTAGTTGCTATCTTGGCTGCAGCTGCACACTGGACAGAGTTTATCCACAATGATGCCCAGATCCTTTTCCCGGGTAGTGGTTCCTAATATGGAACCTTGCATCATGTAACTGTACTTTGGGTTGTTCGTCTTTAAGTGCATAACTTTATACTTCTCCACATTAAATTTCATCTGTCATCTGGACACCAAGTCTCCCAATTTATCAAAATCCTCTTGCAATTTTTCACAATCCTCGTGTGTTTTAACAACTTTGAAGAATAATTTTGTCTCATCTGTAAATTGGATCACTTCACACATTGTTCCCATTTCCAGGTCATTTATAAATATGTTAAAAAGCAGCGGGCCCAGCACGGATTACAAAGCGTTTGCTTTTTTGCCTCCCCCGAATTAGATTTATCGTTTGAATACAGTGGTCCCTAGTGGTTTAAATATGCAAATTGACTGGCATTCTATCGTATAGCAGTTTGGCATATTGACTCATCATCTTCAGTGATTTCTAGAGTTTTTTCATCTCATTGCTTATTATAGGGTGTTCTCCTGTGGTGGGCCCCCCCCTTCCTAATTGCAATGCTTCACAGCTTCGTTGTGATTGGTAGCTCTCAGTCACCTGCTGTAAATGACGTCAGACGCCGAGAAGGCAATAGCTACACGAACCCTTATTTCGGTTCATTTCAGCACAAGCTCCATGATTTTGTACCAAGGTTTTGCCAGATCTAAATGGCCTGAAGCAGGGTTGGATGATTTCTGAAAACGGCCCGAAACGTGTAGCACGTCGCTTTTGATATTCTGGCACATCATCTTTGTAAGATCACCACCTGAGCTAAGTGCAAAACGTTTTATTTTTACATTTAATAAAAGGGAGGTGTCGCGGTGGTGTGTGGTTGTTCTTCCACTCACTTTGACGACTAACTCCAACAAAAAAATATAAATTAATAGAGACAGGTTTAGGGGTTCTCATATTTGTTGAAATTTGGTAGATTATTGTGTAAAGTTAATTTCAACGGGTTTTGGTGGCTTAAATCCCCCGAATTAGAGCCATTCGCCCACTCCTATCCACAACTGCCTTAACCACCCTTGTCGTTTCCCTTGCCCTATCTAGATTATTGTAATGTAGTGTTAGCTGGTCTTCCTCAATCCTCTTTGAAACACCTCCAACACTGCAGCCAGACTAATTTACCATCCTTCTAGATAAGACCACGTTACTTCACTCCTCATCCGCCTCCACTGGCTCCCCCTATCCTCCTGTATTCAGTATAAGATCCTCACCTAGGTTCATAAAATGCTTCACACGGGTTCCCCAGCCTATCTAGCTTCCTCTCTCATTTTACATGCTCCGCAGCATTCCCTCCATCCCATCCACATGAACCTTCTCTTTCTACCCGCTCCCTCCCAAGCG
This sequence comes from Ichthyophis bannanicus, assembly GCA_033557465.1. NCBI lineage: Eukaryota > Metazoa > Chordata > Amphibia > Gymnophiona > Ichthyophiidae > Ichthyophis > Ichthyophis bannanicus. Next base: position 249,942,297 of record CM066042.1, on the reverse strand, counting down.
CATCTTGAATCAACACGTCATTTTGCTTTCTATTTTCTTAAGCCCTCACTATGGAACAATCTTCCGTCTTTTATCCAGTTAGAACTCTCCTTTAACAGACTGAAGACTCAACTCAAAAATAATCTTTTCTATATTGCTTTTCATCTCTCACCAGACTCTCTCAATTGACTCCCTCTTGTGCTTTCCTTCCCCTCCGTTCTCCTCTCTTCTCCTGTTCCTTTGGCCCCTTATGTGCAGTGTCTTGTGCCCCCCTTTCCTATACACTAAATGGCATTCCTTTCCTTTCTTGGGTTTTAATATATTCTTATTGTGAACCACTTTGCTGTTCCCACAATAAGCAGTAGAGAAAGTTTTAATAAAATGAAAAAATGAAATGAAAATCTCTGTCCATTGAGAAAATTGTCCATTTAGCTCTACTCTGCTTTTTATCTTTTAACTAGTTCCCAATCCACAAGAGTACACTGCCTCCTATCCCGTGACTTTTTAATTCCTCAAGATTCCCCGAGGGAACCTGTCAAAGGCTTTTTGAAAATTTAGATACACTTCATCCACCAGCTCAACTTTACCTACCTGTTTATACATACCTTCAAAAAATATAGCAGATTAGTGAGCCAAGACTTTCCATGGCTAAATCCATATTGGCTTTGTCCCATTAAACCATAACTAACTATCTATATGTCCTGTAAATTTGTTCTTTATAATGGTTTCTACCATTTTGCCCAGTACTTATGTCAGGCACACCCCTGAAACCCTTTTTAAAAACTGGTGGTACATTTGCCACACTCCAATCTTCAGGTGCTATATATGTAAATGGGAATTTTTTTGGAGGCAACTCCTAGATTCCAATAATTTGATTGGTTGCAACTGATGGAAGTGACAGTCTCCAATACAATAGAAAAGGAAAAAAAGGAGTATGACAGCAAATGAAGAGCACTGAGCGTAGTTACTCACTTGTAGCAGGTATTCTCCGAGGACAGTAGGAATCGGTCCTTACATATGGATGACATCGGCGCTGATGGAGCCCTCGCGGAAGCATCCCCCCAGCTTTCAAAGAAAGCCTTTGGGAGATGCCACCACGCATGTGTGGTCCCATTCCTACCCAAGGGAGCCATCTTGCTCAATCAGATGACATAGCTAAAAGACGGCAAAAATAAAAGATAAAGGAGCAACTCCAAGGGGAGGGCTGTGAGGTCTGATTCCTGCTGTCCCCGGAGAAACCTGTCACAGGTGAGTAACTACGCTTTCTCCGGAACAAGCAGGAAGTCAGTCCTCACATATGGGACTCCGCAGCTACAGGCTACCGAAAGCCTGTAGCAAAAACAGGGGCTCCCTCATGGGGAGCCACAAGCAGCAGCAATTGAGTGTGTCCACAGACCTCGGTAGGACCCCTGTGTCCGATGAGACCAACACTCCAATAGCCTAAACACAGAAGGGTCAGAGGGCAGGAGTTGCCTAAACCCCAAAAAGGTTCACAACACAGCCTGGCCGAAGGCACTGTCCCGTCAGGACTCTCTTTCCAGGCAGTAATGGGCTGAGAAGATATGGACTGAAGACCAGGTGGCGGCTCATCAGATGTCCACCATTGGGACAGAGCATAAGTTTGCCACCGAGGTCGCAATGGCCCTGACATAGTGCGCTGTGATGCGGCCTTCCAGCAGGAGTTCCGTCTGCTCATAGGAGAGGATGATACAATCTGCCATCCAGTAGACAGAGTACGCTTGGTCACCGCCTCCCCCAGCCTACTGGGGTCATAGGAGATGAAAAGCTGAGAAGCATTGGGGTGGCCCTGAGTGTGCTGGATATAGGACAAAGCTCTCTTACAATCCAAGGTTTGAAGGATTGTCTCCGTCCGAATGGAGCGAGGTATTGGAAAGAAGGTAGGGAGCACTTCTTCCTGGTTGAGATGGAAGGGCAATACTACCTTCGGAAGGAATTTGTGGTGCGTGCGAGCACCACTCTGTTCTTGTAGAACCTGGTATAAGGCGCCTCCGCCACTAGGACCTGTAGCTGCAAGCAGAGGTGAGCGTAACTAGGAAAGTCACCTTCCAAGAGAGGTAGCGAAGGTGGCAGGTTCAAAGGGTAGGCGAGTGAGCTGTCCCAACACTACGTTGAGGTCCCATTCAGTTGCCGGAGGGTGAACCAGGGGCTTCAATAGGAGCAGGCTCCAAAGAAAATGGGTCACCAAAGCCTGGACCCAAGAGGGGATTGCCATCTACCGGGTGGTGGTGCTCTGCTAGGGCACTAAGATGCAACCGGACAGAATTAGACTTGAGCCTGGATTGTGAGAGGTGGAGAAGGTACTGTAACAGCAGACCCACAAGCAGGAGAATGGGTCAGCCCCGTGCTCGGCGCAACAAGCCGAAATCCTGAGCCATTTGAGTGCATAAGCCTTCCTAGTAGAGGCCTTGCAAGAGGCCAGAAGAATCTCTTCCATCTTAACTGAGAGGTTGAAAGGGGCTAGAGTCACCCTCTCAGCAGCCACGCTGTCAGCGACAAGGACCTCAGGTTGGGGTGCAGAAAAGAGCCCCTCCTCCAGAGACAGGAGCCCTGGAGAGATCCCCAAAGGGATGGGTGTCTCCACCGTCAACTGGAAGAGCAATGGAAACCATGGTTGCCTGGGCCACTAAGGGACTATCAGGATGAGCGAGGCCCTGTCACGGAGGGTCCTGAACAAGGTTTTGGCGATGGTGGCGTGGGAGGGAAGGCGTACATGAGGCCTTCTGACCATGAGACAAGGAACGCATCCGTTGCACTCTGGAGGGGTGGGCCTGCTGGGAACAGAAGCGGGGCAACTGGAAGTTGTCCAGGCTGGCGAACAGATCCATCACAGGTTCCACCCAGATCTGGAAAAGTCACTCATGGTGCTGAAGGACTCTGATCAGCCTGTCAGCCAGAAGGTTGTCCTGGCCTGGTAGGTACATTGCCCGCAGGAGGATACCCTGTTGGACTGTATACAAGTAGAGGACCACTACCTCCCGACAAAAGGCACGAGACCCAGTGCCCCCGTTTGTTCACAAAGAACATTGTCACCTGGCTGTTCACCAGCTGGTGATGCAGGTGGTGGCAGAAGACTCGTAGGGCTAAGTATATGGCCCACAGCTCCAGGAGGTTGATCTGCTGGGTGCTCTCATCTGGTGACCAGTTGCCCTGGGTGCGGAGCTCCACGCAGTGGGCTCCCCAGCCGAGCAGCGAGGCGCCCGTGGTGAGGGGCCTGAAAAGGCATGCCTGCCTCGAGATGTTGAAGAAATTGCCACCAGACCTGGGAGTCTGCCATTTGGCAGGTTACAGAGACTCTCTCTGAGGCGTCACATGACCTGAGACCACTGGTCCCAGAGACACCACTGCACCGCCCTCATGTGGAGGCGAGTGTCTGGGGTGATGTGGAGGCGAGTGTCTGGGGTGATGTGGAGGCGAGTGCCTGGGGTGATGTGGACTGTGGAGGCCATGTGCCCGAGGCAGCACAGAATAAGCAGGGCGGGCAGCAAGGGACAGCACTATATATCCCGTGCCAGAGTCCTGATATGGTCAGCTTGGTCCCTGGGCAAGAAGGCCTTCGACTGGAGAGTGTCACGCTTTGCCCCGATGAACTTTAGACACTGTGCCAGGAGGAGGTGAGACGGAGTACTTTTTGACAAAACCCAAGTGCTGCAGAACCTGGATGGTGCGTGTGGTGGCCTGCTGCACCTCTGAGGCCATGCCTCCGTTTACGAGCCACTCATCCAGGTAGGGGCAGACAAAGACCCCCTGGAGATGGAGAAAGGCGGCCACGACTGTCATTTTGTAAAGACTCTTGGGGCAGAGGCCAAGCTGAAAGGGAGCACTCTGTACTGAAAATGCATGCCCCCCAACTATAAGCCACAGGTACTGCCTGTGGCTGGGGTGAATGAGGATGTGGGTAGAGGCATCCTGTCAGACGGCTGCCTGGGTGAGAATTTTCACAGTCTTGGCAAGTGCATATATCTATATGATTTGCAAGGTATTGTGGGCAATGTAGTTCATTCACACCAGACACAGCTGCTGACAATAATTTAGTTGTGCTCTTGGGTAAAGCCAATAAGATATTTATTTATGGGGTTATTTCTCCCAACACAGATATGCTTGGTAGCACATAAATTAGGTTACTTGCTTTCAGTGTTAACTTGGAAAAACAAAGTTAAAATCAGGAAAACAACAAATGAAAAGCCACAAAGCAAGAAACAAACTGTTCTTTTCAGGTTAACTTTGATTACTTCCCACATAGATACAGAAGTGATTCTCTCCTAGCTCACAAGCAATTAGGTAAGGCTTAATTGCTAGCAGTTACCAGCTGAAACCCCTTAGCTGGCTTGCCTTCCACTGTGTGGGTCAAATCCTGCTTCAGGAGCTTTTCTGAGTAGATTAAAGAACAAATTTGTATTTCTTTGTGATGGTTGCTGTACTTTATAACAGAAAGTTACCAACGGAGTTTAGATAGAGAGCAGTCCATATAAACAGGATCCTCATCTGCTATTATTCCCCCTTGTTCAACAAGCATGGGTTCAATATCATGGATTGGCACAGATGAATCTCTCAATGGAGCATTTTCTGGAGAATACTTGTTTCCCTGCTGTCTTTCAAGGTTATAGCTAGGGCATAGATCAGTGTTCATACCTGAGCTTCCATTGCTGCTAGAGTTCCTCTCTATATAGCCTGGCCAGTATGTAGTCCAGTTCTTATGTCCAGCCTTCCAATCCAGATCCCTGGACACTGGATCTCTCTTCACATACCTTCTGGCACAGGTCTTAGGGTCCCTTCCACGTGCAGCCGTCTCCCTCACAGGTAGCCTCTGGTGATTCCTAGCTCTGCAGCACCATTCCTCTGGCTTTCCCCAGTCCAATGGTGTATGCTGGCCCTTGGAATACCTCCCAGTATACGTACTGCTTTGGACTCTTCTAGACCTCTCAAAGGCTTTTCTCTTCCTTCTTCCAAAGGGTCTCTTTCCCTCTCTGTCCGTCCGGTTTGGCTTCTGCTTCTGATGATCCTTCAGATTAAACTGATGATCAAACTCAAGCTGATTCTCAGGATACTGAGGACAATTCTCTGGATATCCAAGGTGATCATGAAGATGGTCATCTGTAGAATAAACTCTACTCTTATTCTGCTTAGATGAGTGCTCCTCCCTAACACAGCGCAGCTGTGCTGAATCAGGCCTTGCCCTTTGAGGTGAGTGTTCCATCCTAGCACAGCGCAGCTGTGCTGAATCAAGCCCTGCCCTTTGCAATGAGTGCTTGGGGATTATCTCATAGCCCTTTTGATTGAACACACGTTTTCTCACTTCAGCTCCTCTCATGGCTGTTGGAAACCTGGTGCATTCTGGGACTGGTAGTCTTTTATGGCAAAATTCTGTTTTCTCATTTCTACCAGCACTGACAGGTTGCTTGTTCAGAGACACTTCACCTTTTCTATAGCCCCTTCCTGAGCTATGATAAGCTTCCTTATCACAATCCTTGAGATCTAAGGAGCACTGCCAATCTCCCTGCTGGAGGTATGGAAGCAATGTTCCAAGGGAGAGCATCTTGAACTTCTCTCTCACAGGGAATTTGTTGAGATTGCACAAGTCGAGGATAGGCCTTAGGCCCTCTGTTCTTTTTGGCATAAGGAAGTACCTGGAGTAGAACCCCTTGCCCTTGAGATGGTGGGGCATCGGTTCCACCGCTTTGTCCTTGAGAAGACCTGCCAACTCCTTCAGAAAGTGGTCCCAATGGAGGAGAGACCTGAGGGGCTCTCCCGGGAAGTAAGGGGGAGGTGTCTGAGTCAGGTGGAGGAGGTAACCCTCCCTGACCACCCGAAGTGCCCAGGAGTCAGCGGTGATGGCCAACCACCTCTGGGCATAGTGGGTCAGACATCCCCTGTAGGCTGCTGATCTCCTTGGGGTATATAGGCTATGCTCTAGGAGTCAAAAACTACCCCCTGGCTGGGCTGGGGTCGGTGCCTGGTGTTTTGGAGTCTTCTGCTTACAAGGGCCATGCCCATGTTCCTTGGCCTGCTGACCCTGTTGGGGATCTAGGGAGGCCTAAAAAAGTGGGTTGTTTCTGAAAGCAGCCCCTTTCCTCTGGTAGGAGGACTTTTTACCTGAGCCCTTCAATTGGGGAGGGGCAGCAGTCTTTTTTGAGAGCCTGGTCCTTGTCATGAACTCTGTTTCCAGCTCGACAGCCTTGTTGGTCATAGGTTTGCCAAATGGTTCTCTCCTTGGCATGGGACATTGCCCAATTTGCCCTGAACCCACTGCTCGAGGTCGTATGACTGTGGCCAAGCTTGGCACTGTGCACTCATGCCCACCACTGTTACTCGAGCCACCGACTTCAACCTGTCATAGGCGCTCAAGACATGAATTTGGAGCACTAATGGACTGCCTTAGCCAGGTTCTTGAACCGCTGCAAGGGTTCCTCGGAGAGACCAGCTGAGAGCATCGTACTGGAGGATTTCCAATTCATCTGCTCGAGGGTCCTCCTCCAACTTGGTAGGGAATGCCAGGGCCTTTGGCCCATATCCTTGGGCAGGGCTGTAGAGGCTCCGAGACGGAAGAGTCAGATGGGACGTTGAGATGGTGACAAGGAACTCCTCATCCTCCATCTCCCACTTGGAGTAGTTCGTTGAGAACTCATAGAAGTCTGCTCCGCAGGCCTCGGGACGCCCAGTGTTCCGCAACCAGTGCCCGGCAAACTTGCTGGGGATGATCATGGTCCCATCAAGCAGGACTCGGATCGTGACCTTGGCTGATGATAGAATCGAGTCTGAAGGACTTCGAGGATTGGCTCAGCCTCCGGGGACATCATGGATGTCGAGTCCCAGTGGTCAGGGCAGATGAACTGGTCATGCCAGACAACAGCACCCACTGCTGGTCCATGAAGGCAGACAAACTGCACACCAGGGCCGCCATTCTGGACTCCAGGCCAGAAGGAACGCAGCCTTCAGCAGGGCAATGAGGGATTCAGGCCCGACGCTGGCTTCCCTGAAGGGGAATCCTCGATGAGGATGGTGTCTGGGGGACGAGGTTGGTCCGAGTTAGAGTCCTTTCGGGGGACCTTTGTGTAGGCCGCTCCCTCTCCGAAGCCTCTGTTGAGCATCTCAGACTGCAAGACCGGGCCCAGGGGGCACCCGGTCAGTTGGAACTGTCTAAAGATGCTGCCTTCGAGAGTTTCTTCTTCCAGGGATCCCTCGAGGGAGACCCCCTTTCTGGGGACCCAAGACAAGGCTCAGGTTTGGAAGGTTCCTCCCGAGGCGTTGAGGCCTCACACGAGGCCCTGGCCTTCAGAGCCACCGGGAAAAATCTTGCTGCTGCTGGCAGCTGTTGAGGGCCTTGCTGGACATCCTTTTGCAGAGTCCACAGGCTGCCGGGTCACAGTCTGGCCTGAGGTAGTGGAGACAGCAGTCATGTGTGTCGGTCAAAGACCATTTTAGAGCACTGATTACATTTCTTAAAGCCACTGGTAGCCATGGGAGAAAAAAGGACCCCTGTGAGGTCGAAGACTCTCCGGGCTGCCAGTTAGAAAAAAGGCGCAAAGATGCCAGAAAAAGAAAGAACGAAAACTACAAAAATAGACCCGAACTAGATGCTGAGGCAACGAGGTCGGGTGGTGGGAAGAGTACCAGTGCGATACTGGAGGAGAGTATGAATACTCGGAGAGAAAAATGAACTTTTTCCGGGGAGAGGTCAGACTGAGGAATATGGCACCCTTGGGCGGGAAGGGGACCATGCATGCATGGTGGCACCTCTCAAAGGCTTTCTTTGAAAGCTGGGGGGATGCTTCCGTGAGGACCCTGTTGGTGCCGACGTGACCAATATGCAAGGACTGACTTCCTGCTTGTTCCTGGAGAACATATGTTATCATATTATCCTTTGCCATTGCAATATCACAGAATGTATTTGATCTCCGATTTTCCCTTTGTTTCCTCTCAATTAAAGGATTCTCTCTGCTTATACATAGCTTTCATGAATACATTACTGCTGTTGCTTCTTCCACCCACCACCACAATCATCAGGGAGGCTGTTTCATATGTTCACAATCCTTCCTATGAAAAAAATATTCCGCTGTTAATTCAGAATCTAACTTGAGGAGCCTCATGTTATGATTTTTTTTCTAGAAATACCTGTCCTCTTAAAAATGCATCTTTAATATATCTATATCATATCTTCCCTCTCTGTCCTCTAGAATACACCTAAAATAGGTTTTTAAGTCACGTATCATAGGCTTAGTGTGCAGTAGCTCTTTTCTGCACTGCCTATATCCTTTTATAGGAAGTTTCCAAAAATGTACAAAATACTCCCGAAGAATTCTGCCAACACTTTGTACAGAAGCAGCACTAGCGCTTTCTACTGGTTATTTTTTTCTCTAATTCTCGCTACTGCCTTACTGCACTGTTTTGCAACCTTAAGATTAAATAGGTTCCTCCCAAAAGTGTCTCCCATTTGGTGCTCATTAATGCCTCACTGTCTATCCCCTCACATTCATATTATTTACTTCTCCGCGCCATCTTTGTGCCCCAAATTTAGGGCTACACGTCTTTTTGCATTAAATCTTAGTTTTAATGGGGAGGAGCTAAGATGGCAATGGTTTGGCTTGTTTGAAGTGCACATTTATGGAATATGGAGAAGAAGCGTAAGGGCAAGGGGTGTGGTTTGCTGCCTTCCCAATCCTCTCTTACCTCAATGCCAGTTTCTTCGGAGGTCATTGGACCCTTGGATTTCTATGTAACTCATGCGCCTCAATATCTGGCTGATTCAGGGGAGGTAAGCCAGGCTGCAGTACTGCCGAAGTTAGAGGGCTTGGTGGAATCATCTCTCTCCCCTGACTGGAGGTCGGCGCCGAAGGTGCTCCGCTACCATCATACCCCTGAAGAGAACCTGGGACTGGAATCCTCCTTAATACAGGCGGATTTTCTTGAGCTGCAAAGGTCAGGTCCAGGGGTATTTGCGAGCAGAGGATTCTCCTGCCCCAGAATAGCATTATTCAGCTGAGCATGCAGCGGCGGGAAGTTGTCATCTAGCTACGAGAGCCTTTGCCAGGGTGAGAGGAGGTGAGACACCTGCAAGAATGAAAGCTTTCTCAACTTTATCAGGCAATACAATGGCTGTCTCCTTGGAATGGTCAGCAAATTTCACACTAGAATCGATATGGCATGCCATTGTTTCCTTGGGGGAAGTATTGTTACCTCAGCTATCTTCTTTGGCCTTGAAGTTGAATACTAACGTGGTCGCAGTTGAACGATTGGAAAATAAAGTGGCAACAGTTCAAGCACAAAGTTGCTGTATTGGAAGAGCAATCTGCAGCCTATAGTAAAAACTTTGCTTCATTACATGCTAAGCTGGAGCTTTTAGAGAACTTGTCTTGAGTTAACAATTAATTTCCCTTGAGTCTCGATTGTATCAGCAGGGGATATGTTCAAGGAGTATTTGATAGAAACTTTGGGTGTTTCTCTTGATTTAATTCCACCTTTTGTAAAAGTGTATTATCTTCCAAAGTCCAAGAAATCTGTGGGATCGGCTAGGATCGATGAGCAACTGGTGGATGTTCTGAATGTAACAGATTTGCTGGAGACTTCATGTGAGAAATCTCAGGAGCCATCTACTCTGATAATAATTCTTGCTTTATTGTCTGATAAAGAATGGCTTCTTAAACTATTCTTCTGAAAAAAGAATCTTGTTTCGAGGATCGTTAGTACGTATATATCCTGATTTAGCTAGGGACACCCAGAGACGGCGCAGGGACTTTCTCCTGTTACGCCCTGGAGTTCTGCAATTGGGGAAGCTCTTTTTCTTGAAGCACCCATGTAAGTGTTTAGTGAAGTATCGTTCTGTTTCTTATATTTTTTATGAACCCTCCCAATTGACTGCTTTTGTGAATGCTAAGGGTCTGGAAACCTCTATAGATTCTCTACTTGAACCTTCATGATTTAATTCTGCTGGATAGGTAGCCGACTGTATTTCTTCTTTTGTTTGATAGTGAAATTTCTTTGTATACTTCTCCTCCCCTTATTGTGGGCTAGGGAAAGCAGACACGTATAAGCTATGTTAGCATTTACTCATAGATTTTGCTTTATAATTTTTGTTTCTATTATTGTGCTCTTTTTCTGTACGAGATTGTTCACATGAACATTCTTGGATTTATTGTAAAATCACAAATATAAAATTTAACACAAAAATTTTAGTTTTAATAATTCATTTTTTCTACTTCATCTGGGATATCTGCCCTATTGCAAATATCATCACCTGCCAAAAGAAAAACATTTCTATCTAACCCTTATTACTTATGTAAATACATAATAAAACTCGACCTAAGACTTGACCCCTGAGACGCTCAACAGATAAAAAAAAAAAAAAAAAAAGCAGTTTGAGTAATTCCATTTAATATTATCCTGTGTTTCCCTCACTCAATTGGTTTCTAACCCAACAACATAGGCCACTCAAGAAATAGGTCACATTTATCTGACATGATTTCCCTCCAATAAAACTATACTGTCTTCAATCCTCTTCTGAATTCAATACTCCATTATTTGTTCTATTAAACTCAAATCTTTCAGGCCATATGTAATTGTCATCTAATTTAGGAGTCTATTTACTAAACCTAATAGCTGTACAGCCATATGAAGGGGCCAAAGGGAATGTCAGATCTATCAGTACCATCTGACATTACAGTGCTGGCAGACATGGGTAGTCAGGGGGGGGGGGGTCTCCAATGTCCATCGTGCTGGCAAGGGTCTCCTTACAAAAATTTTGAGACAGTTTTTTTTAAGTTTAGCCTGAAACATGCACAGAGATGGCAAGCTCAGAAACACCTTTATGTTTATGTTTATTACATTTGATTGTTGCATCTCTTGTGTTTCTGCTTTTTTGTCTTGTTTGTTGTGGAGATGGGTCTTCCTAGTTCTTTTCTTTTTTGTTCTAGAAAAATCTGAAGCCAATTATCTTTACTGATCTATTTTATGGAAAGATCTAAGTCAGACCTGGAGGAATTTGTGTGTATGATTTTCCTTCTTTCAATATTTATCAGACATTTTGTTTTAATGCCCTTGCATAAAGATATTTTATTTCGAGAACCTCCTACCTGTGCAGAAAAAAATGTATTTAAGGATGGTGTTCAGGCTAAGTTAATTGCTCGATTATATAAAGCTTACACCCTGCAAGTGGCACCAAAGAAACTATTTATGTTGTAGAACTATTTACAGTGAAGAACAGATTTATGTTCCTCAATTTGGATATATACTTTCAAATGTTCCATTTCCCTCTCCAGAGTACAATTCACAGGACAGACTACAGACTTGGTCTTTTTTTTAAATTCCACAAAAGGTGGCAGTTTGCTCCTGGTCAGTCTGCTTTATGTAGGAAAAACTGATGAAGTGGGTTCTTTTAATCACTCATGGTGGTTCTTGACCTTAGATCCAAACGTTTTGGACATCCATCCACCAAACCATCAAGAAAATTTTAAATCTGGATTTTCCTCTCACTCTAGAAATAGCTTTATTAGGGTACTGACCATTCCGAGTCCTTCACAATATACAGGTTGCTTATTAAACATTTCTTTCTTCTGACAAGAACAGCGTGTTTTTCATGATCATGGACTTAGTTCTCATGGAACAACTTACTGCCAAAGTAAAAGATAAAGTGGCTACATTTTATAAAATGTAGTTTCCTGTCCATACTTTTCTTCAGTCTATCAATGACATCCTTTAAAGATATTCTGAAAACTCAGTATTTGTATTTTTTTTCTCTTGGCCTCTAAGTCTTTTTCATTCCAGAGCTCCTCTGTTCTCTCTCTTCTTGTCACTCTTCCTCTATGAGCTACTTTTCATTGCTGCGGACTATGTACACCTCACATTTTTTTTCTTTTTTGTGCCTCTTAAGGAGGGTTTTCTTCTGTTATGTATCCCTCCTCAACCCTATTGGGCATTATTTTTATGGATAGTCTCCACTTTTTAGTCCTCTGCTTCTTGCAATCTGTGAAATGTCTGCTCTGGCTTCAGGATTTTCAGTGACAATTTTTTTTCTTTGTTTTTCCTTTTATTTATTTATTTATATATTTATATATATGGGTATTGGCTTCTGTTCTCATTATTTATTTATTTATTTATTTATTTACATTCTCTCATATACCGTGCTATTCTGCATCAGTGCGGTTTACATTGAACAAACTGAAATTACATTGAACAGGGCATTATAACTTGGAGATAACTATTTTACAGGGAACATGGGCTATGGAGGATTAAGTGGCTTGCCCAAGACCACAAGGAGCACCTGTGGGACTAGAAACCCCAGTCCTTCCGGCCCAAGGTTGCTGTCCTCTAGTGGGATTTGAACCCCTGACCTTCCGGCCTGAAGTACCTTGCCCCAACCACTAGGCCACTCCTCCACTCCACTTTATGATTTTCTTTTGAGGCGATTTATTGAATCTGATTTAATGTGGACCGGATTGGTATTTATCATTTAGTTTTTATGCTAGCCCTCTTTTTTTCTTCTTGTATGGAAGTAGAGTCCTACATGACAATTTTGTTTTTTGTTTTATTGAAATTTCTGATACAGTTGGTTAGGATTCCCCTCCAATTATCAATCCATATGATTTTAATCAAATTGCCACTACAGCAGCAGCTATGGCAGAAAGCACTGGTGTCCTCCCCAGGAAAAGGGCGCTAGTGCCTCTGGGCCTGGTGCACATCCCTTCTGATGTCTTAGAAACTGAGGATTCATCCTGCACCAGTAAAACCGATGCACTCAAGAAGGTACGAGTGGAGACCAAGGGGTGTGGCTGGCTGAAGGACTTCAAATTTCATGACACAGGGCTCTGGCCTTTTAATCATAAGAGGAGAAATAAGGGAAGGAGGAATGTCTCCGAACTTACTAGACCTTTAAAATTGCAGCCCTGGGAGCAACAGGATCATGCATTGCCATAGAAGGCAATACACATTCTTTACCAGCCAGTACACAAGTACCAGAGCTCATTACATGTTGTGGGCAATAATTCTACACAAAATGGTGCACAAACATATCAACAGGATAATACATCGGTCTGTTGGTAATCTAATAATTTACTTAGTAACATAGTTTTTATGTATGTATAGCATAGTTACTCACCTGTAACAGGTGATCTCCGGGAACAGCAGGAATTTAGTCTTCACATATGGGTATCGTCGGTACCGACGGAGCCTGCATGGAAACCCTCTCCAGAGTCCAGTAGGAAAGCTTTTGGGAGCATCCCACAGCGCCTGCGTGCTGCCTTCCTGACTTTCCCAACTGTCTCTCTCCAGTTGAGTTTAAAGTTGAGACAAAAGAGAGAGGGAAAGAGGGAAAGAAAGAAAGAGAGAGAGATAGAGAGATGCAACTCCTAGGGGAGGTGGGTACCGGTACCGATCGAAGTCGGCATCGGAGTGGCCCGGTACCGACTTGTCAATGCCGGATAGAGACAAATGACTCGGTCCCGGTAGAATACCTGCCGATGTCAATACAGTCGGTGCGGGTACCGGCTGAATTGTCTGAAGCGGTTTCAGGGGCATCGAGGCCGTGAGAAGAGCCTCCAGACTGCGTTCAATAGCCAAGAATCTCTGGTCTATCAACGCTGCCAATGCTTGGGTATCGGTGCTGGATGAAGCGGCCGGAACCCCAGAGTATGGCACCAGTAGTTCTGCCGAGGTTGAAGCCTCGAGAACATCCTAGAGCCCCGTTAGTGCTTTGGAAGCCGAAGCCTCCCGCCGGGGCAATTTTGCCGGAGAAAGTTCCTCAAGGGCAACGTCAGAGGCATCTCGATGTTTAGAAGGAGATCTACCCTTTGAGGACCGGCTAGATTTATGTTTAGTTACCTGAGACCCATGGGAGGAAGACGAAGCCCTGGAAGATGTCGATGCCACAGAGGCTGCATCGGAGGGAAAAAGGGTGCTAGGTTTAGCAGCTCGGTTTTGCCGGCCCCTTTTCGACATCATCCCACAGGCAACACACTCTGAAATAGAGTGGTCAGGACTTAAACATTTGAGGCACCACTCATGGGTGTCGGTGAAGGAGATGGTATCGCCACACTTGGAACACTTTTTGAAACCCGAAGCAGATTTTTCCATTCTGAAGAAAAATGTTGGGTCTAGTGCCCAAAATGGCGTGTAGCACCTGAGGAGAAAATTACTGGAAAAGACTCCAGAAAGGTTTTTTTTTTTTTGAAAAAAAAAGAAAGAACCGGCGGTACTGGTGTAGCGTCGAGGGAAGGCAGACACAACCACCAAAAAGAAGGGGGGAATTTTTTCTGCGGTGACAGGATGTGCGACCTTGTTGGCTCCGCGGAAAATGAAGAACTGGAGAGGGACAGCAGGGAAAGGCAGGAAGGAAGCACGCAGGCGCTGTGGGATGCTCCCAAAAGCTTTCCTATTGGACGCTGGGGAGCATTCCCGTGCAGGCTCTGTCGGTACCGACGATACCCATATGTGAAGACTACATTCCTGCTTATTCCTGGAGATAGCATAATTACTCACCTGTAACAGGTGATCTCCGGGAACAGCAGGAATTTAGTCTTCACATATGGGTATCGTTGGAACCGAAGCAGCCTACGCGGGAACGCTCCCCAGCGTCCAATTAGAAAGCTTTTGGGAGCATCCCACAGCACCTGGGTGCTGCCATCCTGCCTTTCCCAACTGCCTCTCTCCAGTTGAGTTTAAAGCTGAGACAAAGAGAGAGAGAGGGAAAGAGAAAGAGATAGATAGAGAGATACAACTCCTAGGGGAGATGGGTGGGTTGTGAAGACTAAATTCCTGCTGTTCTCGGAGATCACCTGTTACAAATGAGTAATTATGCTATCTCCAGGAACAATCAGGAATGTAGTCTTCACGTATGGGGACTCCCTAGCTTTAGATGCCAGGGAGAGACCCCAAAGGTTGTGTGTCCCTGTGAAAGGGCTCCACTTCCCCTCATGGATCTCTGGCATTCAACCAGGGATGGTGGGTAGGAGTTGATTAGGTATGGAACAGGTGTTGAAGAACAGACTGACCAAACAAGGCATCCCGGCGGGAGTCCTTTTCCAAGCAGTAATGGGCTGTTAAGGTATGAACTGAGGCCCAAGTGGCTGCTCGACAGATGTCGTCGATAGACGCAGAGTGCAGATGAACCACTGAAGCTGCCATGGCTCTCACATTGTGAGCTGTGACATGGCCCTCCAGAGGAAGATTCTTACTCTGATAAGCAAAGGAAATGCACTGAGCAATCCAGCTGGACAGTGTTCTTTTGAAGACTGGAAGTCCCTAATGAGAAGGATCAAAAGCAACAAAGAGTTGAGAGGACTTTCTATGTTGCTGTGTTCTTTGCAAGTAAAAGGCTAAAGCTCTTTTACAGTACAAAGTATGAAGATTCCTTTCTGCATTATATGCATGAGGCCTTGGAAAAAACACAGGTAAGTAGACCACTTGGTTTAAATGAAAAGGCGAGACCACCTTTGGCATGAAGTGTGGATGAGTCCTAAGGATTACCTTATGATGGAAACTTGTATAAGGTGGATCAGCAACTAGTGCCTGCAATTCACTGATGCGGCGTGCTGATGTAATTGCAATGAGAAAGATAACTTTCCAAGAAAGGAATTTCAATGAGGTAGTAGCTAAGGGTTCGAAAGGTGGCTTCATGAGCTGATCAAGAACCAGGTTTAAGTCCCATGCCATCGGTGGTGGCTTAATGGGAGGCTTAGTTAGAAGAAGGCCTCTCATAAATCTTGCTATAAGAGGATGAGAGGAAATAGGCTGTCCATTTAGAGGCTTGAAAGAAACTGCAATAGCACTCAAATGGACTCTTACTGAGTTAGTTTTAAGTCCTGCAATGGATAAATGAAGGAGATACTCCAGTAATGATTCCAGAGGTATCGCAAGGGGGTTAAGACCCTTCTGCGAACACCATATGGTAAACCTTTTCCACTTGAAAGCATAAGAGCGTCTTGTGGAAGGCTTCCTGGAAGCATAAAGGATATCCTTTGCTTGCTGAGGGAGGTTAAGATCATGAAGTTCTAGGCCTTCAGCAACCAAGCCCTGAGATGCAGAGACTGGGGATTGGGATGCCATAACATTCCGTACTCCTGAGAAAGGAGATCTGGAGCAGATCCTAACTCCAGGGAGGGAGCTTGAGAGAGATGTAGAAGCAGAGGGTACCACACTTGCCATGGCCAATGTGGAGCTATGAGAATCATACGGCCTCTGTCTCTCTGAAGCTTGAACAGGGTTTTGGGAATCAGGGGAACGGGTGGAAAGGCATACAGGAAGTCTTGACCCCAATGAAGGAGGAAAGCATCCTTGGCCTAAGAGCCCTGAGCCGGAATTATGGAACAGAACCCGGGAAGTTTGGTATTCAACGGACTTGCAAAGAGTCTATGTCCGGGGTTCCCCAAAATCGAAAAATCTTGGCCACCTGGTCTGCATGTAGAGACCATTCATGTGGAAGCAGAACTCGACTGAGTCTTTCTCCCCAAGAGTTTTGTATGCCTGAAAGATACACTGCCAGGAGATGAATCTGATGCCCTCTGGCGAGGGCTCATAGTCGCAAAGCTTCGTTGCAAAGCGACAGAGAGCCTGTTCCCCCCTGCTTGTTCACGTAGAACATGGCTACTTGATTGTCCGTCTGAATGAGGACCGTCTTGTAGCTGAGCAGGGCGTGGAACACTTGAAGAGCAAGGAAGATTGCTCTGAGCTCTTAGAGATTGATATGTAGATGACACTCCTGTGGAGTCCAAGTGCCTTGGGTGGAGAGGTCTTGCAGATGAGCTCCCAAACCCATTGGAGAAGCATCTGTTGTAAGAGTTGCCTGGGGTAAGGGTTGTTGAAATGGGGACCCCAGCAACAGGTTCTGAGTGGACTGCCACCATTGGAGAGACAAAATAAGGCGATTTGTGTCTGCTATTTTGTTTGACAGGCACCCTGATGCCTGGGTCCATTGAGTGGATAAAGTCCACTGGGCTGCCCTCATATGGAGGCGAGCATAAGGAACCACATGCACCGTAGATGCCATGTGGCCTAGTAGTTGTAACATTTCTCGGGCAGTGAGATGAGGCTTTAGCACTACTTGAGAAGCTAACAGCACCATGCAAAGGCAACGGGCCTGGGGAAGATAGGCCCTTGCTTTTCTGGTATCCAGCAAAGCTCCTATGAACTCTAGAGACTGAGTGGGAGTTAGACTGGATTTTGGGATGTTTATAACCAGACCAAAATACTGAAGGATACGCATTGTGCAAGACAGAGAAGTCCTGGCCTCTGACTCTGATGAGGCTCGAATGAGCCAGTCGTCTAAGTAGAGGAAAGCACAGTTACTTACCTGTAACAGGTGATCTCTGGGAACAGCAGGAATAAGTCTTCACATATGGGTACGTCGGTACCGACAGAGCCTGCACGGGAATGCTCCCCAGCATCCAATCAGAAAGCTTTTGGGAGCATCCCTCGTGCCTGCGTGCTGCCTTCCCGCCTTTTCCACTGCCTCTCCTCAGTTGAGTTTCATAGCTAAGACAAAAGGAGAGAAAGAGGAAAGGAAGATAGATAGATAGATACAACTCCTAGGGGAGGTGGGTGGGTTGTGAAGACTTATTCCTGCTGTCCCCAGAGATCACCTGTTACAGGTAAGTAACTGTGCTATCTCCAGGAACAAGCAGGAATGAGTCTTCACATATGGGGACTCCCTAGCTATAGATGCCAGGGAGAGATCCCATAAAATGCATGCCCCTGGATCAGGACTGCACTTTCCACACATGGATCTCAGGCATCCTATGAGGGATGGAGGGTAGGAGTTGAAAGAAGAGGGAGCTCTAAGAAAAAAACCAGCACAGCTAAGGACTACAGGGGAGGAGTCCTTGGTATGTATGATAAGTATCATTAAAATATTTAATGAACAATCACAAAATGGATCTTACCTACTGAATTGTAGGAAGTAGAGAGCGTGATGGAGTCTACTGGGGAAGCAGTAGAGGATCCTCAAGGTGACCTCACAGTAGTGAGGGTGAAGGTCCAAATCTGTAGTTGGCAGGTGGCCCAGGTGTCAAATGGGGTAGTAGAAGAATGGCAGGTCTTCAGTGGAAAGCTTTATGGAAAAAGCTGAAAACTCCTTTAGCTATAGAGGTATTAACATTGAGGAGTTAAAAAGGAAGACTGACCGATTTGGACAAGTAGCCCAGTCCTGGAGGGAAGAAGGGGTATGGAAAAAGAACCCGCCTTCCCAAGGAGGACAGATGTGTGAAGGGCTGAAACCTCAGAACTACTGAAGATCTACACAGTCTTTCCTAGCTGGTGAGAGACAGGAAAGATATTGAAGCATGATGCTTCAGGGATAACGAGACCTAGAGTAAAGTGGAAGCTGTTAGTACCACAGTAGTGGTTGTGTGCATAACAGCCCCCACATACCAAGGGACAGTATGAAGATATGCTGGTCCACTGTCTGGAACCGTGAAGAAGGTAAAAACCTTTATAGCATAGACAGTTAGGGAGAGAGTATGTAATACATATCGACCCAAAAAAAGCATCTCAACAGATACATATATAGAGGGATATATATAAATATGTATATATATATATATATATATATATATATGTGTAATATATATGAATATATATATAGGGGCATAACTAATGCACACACAGCTTACAGACATCTGTATGTATAGAAATATACAGGGAAATAGACATACATGAATATTGAAGTCTGAAGGTACATGTCTGCAACTAAGCCCCAAAAGAACATTCACATGAGAGATGTGAAGGAGAAAGATTCATCTAATAACAAGAAGGTAGAACCTACTTGAAAAGATATACAGAGAATCTATTCTTAGAAACATAGAAACATGATGACAGAAAAAGACCACAAGGCCCATCTAGTCTGTCCTTCCATAACAACTACAACAGTCCACTTTTTACCTTTAGAGATCCTCTGTGTTGGTCCCATGCTTTTTTGAATTCAGTTACTGTCCTCATCTCTACCACTTCCACTGGGAGACTATTCCACGGATCCACTACTCTTTCCGTAAAGAAATATTTCCGCATATCACTCCTGAATCTATCTCCCTTCACCCTCATCCCATGTCCCCTCGTAGCAGAACTTGCTTTCAATTGAAAGAGGCTCTCTCCCTGAACATTTATGCCACGGAGGTATTTAAACATCTCAATCATATCACCTCTATCCCGCCTTTCCTCTAAGGTGTACATATTAAGATCCTTAAGTCTGTCCTCATATGCTTTATAATGAAGCCCATTAATCATTTTAGTAGCAACCCTCTGCACCGACTCCATCCTGTTCACATCCTTTTGAAGGTGCGGTCTCCAGAATTGCACACCATACTCCAAATGAGGTCGCACCAAAGACTTATACAGAGGCATTATCACCTCCTTTTTTCTGCTAGCCATTCCTCTCCGTATGCACCCAAGCATCCTTCTAGCTTTTGCCGTCGCCTTTTCTACCTGTTTAGCTACTTTAAGATCATCAGACACAACCACGCCTAGGTCCCGCTCTTCTTTAGTGGACAAAAGTACTTCACCTCCTATACTGTATTGCTCCCTTGGATTGCTGCAGCCCAAATGCATGACCTTACATTTTTTAACATTAAATCCCAGCTGCCAAATTCTAGACCATTCTTCAAGCTTAGCTAGATCCCTCCTCATGTTATCTACACCTTCCTGGGTGTCCACTCTATTGCAGATTTTGGTATCATCCGCAAAGAGGCAAACCTTACCCGACAGCCCTTCCGCTATATCACTAACAAAGATGTTAAAAAGAATCGGACCAAGGCACACCACTGGTAACATCCTTCTCCTCAGAGTGAGCTCCATTTACTTGTACTCTTTGTCGCCTCCCACCCAACCAATTTCTAACCCAAGCAGTAACTTTAGGGTCCATCCCTAGGGTGCTCAGTTTGTTTATAAGTCGCCTGTGAGGAACAGTGTCAAAGGCTTTACTGAAATCTAAATACACCACATCTAGAGCTCTCCCTCGGTCCAACTCCCTGGTCACCCAGTCAAAGAAATCAATCAATCTTTCGGGCTAAGAGGGTGCAGGAATGCTATCCAGTAAAATAACCAGGATGGTTGCGGGAAAAAACAGAGGATAATATCAGTCTGTGGAGAACAAGTCGTGAGTTCTGTAGAACTCTGACATGGTAAATGGACAGGAAACGCATAGAAGGAGATACCAGGATGACCCATTGGGGGGACACAGGGGTATCATGCGTTACTAGTAGAAAATGTGCTGTCCATGAGGAGTAGGATAGCATGAGATCAAGCTGTAAGGAAAAAGAACATATTCCTACAGGATTGGGAAACTCCTTGGACATTCATGCAGAAAAAGCTTATATCCTGCATTATAAACAGGAGAGAAGAGGGTGTGGAGAACCCTCACAGTCATGGAAAAAGACTGATAAGCCTTTTCTACTATATAGAATAGCCATCAGAGACAAAGTTCAATGCTCTCTAGCAAGGGCCCATAGTAGAAAGCTTCTCTGAAGATTGCAGAGAGCATTATGCAGGAGAATTAGGAGATAAAACTGACAGTAGGTCAGCTGTGTTGCCACATCCAAGGAATGGAGATGGCCAGAAAGAAGGTAATGCGAGAAGCCTGAAGTGAGTAGGGTTATCCAAGATAGAAGAGGACTGTCTTGGAATCACTACTAAGGCTAGACAAAAGTAGTGGAAGACAGACTGGAAACTTGTGGGAAAAGTACCAGTAGTTCAATCACTAGAACTCCTGCATGAACAGCAGCTGAAAGAGACAGCAGAATCTTTCTGTGTAAAACAGAGAGAACAGAAAGGGAGAGGAATTTCCTGTCCCTGTCTGACAGCTGTCCAGAGAATCTATTCTAGGAGAAAATTCTACACTGGAATGAAAGGCCAGAGAAGCTGTCCAGTATGGTACCACTCATTCAGGGGAAACCCTGGAGGAGAGGGTAGAGCAAAACATGTAATTGAGGGGTGACTTACCATATGGTGAGTCAGTGGAAGGAAAAAATGTTCATGGTGGGACAGAAACTATCATGGGATAGTTGTTAACTTCTCTTCTTGGTAGGAAGAAGAGGAGTGATCTGTAACCCATGGACAAGAATATCCTGACAGCTTAGCATATCCTGAGAAAGGAAAGCACATGAAGAGTTTTAAAGAAAAAAAACAGTGAACAAACTTCTGTGAAGAAGAAGTTAACTGTAGGTGGTAACCTTCAAGAACCTATGGTTGCTGGGTATGCTGTGACTGGCTAGACCAGGACGAGGTGTCCCCTGCTTGGGTACATCTGGATGATGGGCAGGAGAAGAGTGAAACCTTCTTTTCTTAGGCAAAGAAGGTTTGGTAGGACATTTCCTACCTCCTGGGGAAGAAGGCGGCTTAGGATGGTCCCTAGGACCAGGGAAGTCAGTGGAGCAATGAGCAACCTGACGTAAAGCCTCTTTATTAAAGAGATTTTCTCCAGTACAAGGAGAATTTCCCAGTGTGTGTTGTGCCCATCTGCTCAAGTCTGAAGCTTGGAGCCAGGCTCTACGACGTGCTCCTATGGCAATAGCAGAGGATCTGCTAACAGACTCAAAAGAGTCTAGAGAAGCACGAGAAAGAAACCAAGAGATATTTTGGCTATGACTAAGAAGCAAGGAATAGTCTGCAGCCTTAGGTTCTGATAGAAAAGGAGTCAAAAGAGATAATTTATTTGTGACCTCCTGGAGAGATAGACTCATATAAAAAATATAAGAGATAATTCTTGATGCCAGCATAGATGTTTGGAAGGTTTGACGTCCAAAGGCATCTAGAGCTTTAGATGCACGACCTGGCAGATACGAAGAATGCTTCTTCTTGCTTTTTACCTTCCTCATTGCTGATTCCACTACAATGGAATGATGGGGAAGTTGAGTCTTTTGAAACCCTGGAGAGGGGGGCACCTGATACAGAACATCAGTTGCTGTAGAAGGAGAGGGAACCCTTAAAGTGGATTCCCAGATTCTCAGAAGATCCTGCAAAGAATGATGTAAAGGAAGCATTATATTTTCCTTTTCTGCAGGAGAGCCTCGAGTATGATCACATGCAGGGATAGGAATAGCAAGAAAGGTTGCCATGTCAAGGAGAAATTTCTGAAAAGAAGGATCCCCCATGGGAACTATCCCTGGGAAGGCTAAGGTTGAAGGGGCAGCCTGAGCACCAGAGGATGTACTGGCCTGGTGCCCAAAAAGAACCCCAATAGATGGATAGTGGTACTGGCAGTCACGATTTGAGGCAGTCAGTACTGCATCGTCCATGCCAGGTATCGATTCCAAACTAGGCATAGAGAGGATCGATGGTGCCGATGTAACTGCAGGAACAGACATCGATACCGGTACCGGTAGTCGAGTCGGAATCGGAGACAGTAACGCTATCGAAGCAGTCATCGGAGGCTGCTCGAGCGGTACCGAGGCGACCCGAAACACTTGGTGAATATCCTCGGTACTGCGTATCCGGAAACGATAAGGGTCGGTTCTGAGACGCGTCGGTACCCAGTCATCTAGACTAGATAGCGATTCCAGACTCGGCATCGAAGGGAGCGGAGTCTATCGATGCATGTCTATCAGAAACTAGAACGTGCAGACAGAATGCAACCCATTCCCTCAACATAAAAACAAATTTCAGAAAAACTAAAGCGACAACAAGTGATAGAGCCTTCTCCTTTGCTGCCCCCACCCTCTGGAATGAAATACCATTAACCCTCCACATGATAAAAGACCTTCACCAATTCAAAAAGGAACTAAAAACCTACCTCTTTACAAAACACTTTGAGATCCCCTATCAACAAAAAACCTCTCCAAAACAATCACAGAAACACATCCACAGTATTCATGACAGAACGACTAACTCAAAGAAACCTTATATATATATATCACACAACATGCAAAAAGATCCACTCAGCTTTTGGCTATATCACTATTGTAAATAACCACTGGTAATTAACTGTGTTGTGCTCCATGTAATATAACCTGTACATAGTTTTAATAAGTACTGTTATAGTTAACGTTCAAAAATATGTTCCCTGGAATTACACTTGTATGTAGTTAAAACCTAACGTTCCTTGTAAATGTATACAGAAGTATACAAATGTTCTGTTCACTGTTTAATGTAAACCGCCCCTGATCTCTGGAAGGGGCGGTATAGAAGAAACTGTTAAATAAATAAATAAATGTCTAGAGGGTACCGACGTCAGTAGTGGTATCGGCGTTGTTGTAAATACAGGAAAATCAATCTGAGTCGTATCAATCGGTCCAGAAGGTACCGAGGACGCCAGATGACGATCCCTGGTGAAGAGTGGATCACTCAACACCGGTGCCGATGCCGGGGTATCGGTACTGCTCGAAGCGGATGCCACCACCAAGCATGGCTCAGGTATATTCTGTGAGGGGTGAGCCCCGGGAACAACCTGAAACCCCTGAAATGCTTTGGAGCCCGAAGACTCCCGCCGGGGTTTTAATGCCAATTGGGTCTTGAGGGCAAGGCCGGAGCCGTCATCATGCTTGGTATGAGACTTACCACTCAAGGATTGGCCAGTCTTAACAGACTGTTTGTGGGTTACCTGATCCTGAAGAGAAGAAAAAGCCGGTGCCCTCACTCCGGGAGGGAAAACGGTATTGAGGGAAACTCGAAACAAGGAAGTTCTTCTCACAGTTTTGCAGCCTGAATGTTCAGGGAAAAAAGGATTGGGACCCAAACAGGTTAGACACCAGGAATTGGAGTCTAAAAAGAAGACTGTTTCCACAGTGAAGGCACTTCTTAGGAGAAGGCGGCTCCATGATGGAGAGGCCTTGTAGGCCCAAAAAAGTTAAGACAGAAACAAAGGGAAAAATTTCTCTGAGTTTAAGAAAAAGAAAAGAAAAATCCACCGGCGGTACCGGTGGCAGCGGGAGACACAGCCGCGACCACAAGAAAACAAGAATAAAGAATTTAAAGAAAAAAGTTTCTGAAGTGACAGGAGGACGTCCTGCCAGCTCCGCGGAAAAACGAAAACTGAGGAGAGACAGTGGAAAAGGAGGGAAGGCAGCGCGCAGGTGCGAGGGATGCTCCCAAAAGCTTTGATTGGATGCTGGGGAGCATTCCTGTGCAGGTTCCGTCGGTACCGACGTACCCATATGTGAAGACTCATTCCTGCTTGTTCCTGGAGATGACGAATATCCCTAGAGTGCGGAGAAATGCTGTTACCACAGCCATGCATTTCGTGAACACTCTTGGAGCTGAGGCCAGGCCAAAAGGAAGCACCCTGTATTAGTAGTGCTTTCCTTGAAAAAGGAACCGAAGGAACTTTCTGTGAGTTGGATGGATGACATGAGTGTACGCATCCTTGAGATCTAGAGAACAAAACCAATCCTGACTGTGAAGGTATGGCAGCAGAGTTCTCAGAGAAATCATTGTGAATTTCTCTTTGAACAGGAATTTGTTCAAATCTCTGAGGTGTAAGATAGGTCTGTGTCCCCCTGTTTTCTTTGGGATAAGGAAATAGGGGGAGTAAAACCCTGTACCCTGTTGAGGAATGGGTACCTCTTCTATTGTCCCTAGGGCAAGAAGCATAGTGACCTCTTGATCTAACAGGTTGATGAGAGAGGTCTGGGAATTGAACTGTCTTACCATTGTGGGAGGGGGCATACGCAGAAAATGAAGCTTGTACCCCTCTTTTATAATGGAGTGTCCAATGTTCTGCTGTTATCTGCCCCCATCTGGGGGCAAAGTGACACAACCTTCCTGGAATGGTGGAAGGCTCTGGTCCATTGAGGGCCAGGAAGGCTAAGTTCTCTAGATAAAAGTCAAAGGCCTTGTGGAGACTGAGACTGCTGAGATGGTTGAGGCTGAGCATTCTTTGCTTTCCTTTGCTTAGGTGGTTGCTGACTCTTTCGGGCAGGCTGACTTGCAGAACGTCCCTGCTGGGAATAAGAGGGATAAAACCTCTTCTTTTTTTAGAAGAATGGTTTCTTGAAAGATTTCTTTCTTGCAGGATCAGCTGTGGCTTTGGATAACCTATCCAAAGTGGAGTTGTCAGCATCCAACTCATTGGCTTTCTCTTGCCAATTTTTGCCAAATTCATTCTCACCTTTACAAGGGATATTGCCCAGTTTGTCTTGCACCCAGAGCTCCAAATCGGATACCTGGAGCCAGGCAATTCTACGTGCACCAATGGCAGAGGTTCTGCTTATGCACTCAAAACAGTCAAAAGCTGCACGATTGACAAATTTAGAAACATCCTGGGCATGTTTAACCAGAGTGAGAAAATCCTGCCTTTTATCTTCAGGAAGAGGGCTTAGAACCTCTAAATCTCCTGTGACTTCTTTAAGGAACATTCCCATATATAAAATATAGGAACTGATCCTGGCAGAAAGCATGGAAGCCTGGAAAGTACGACGTCCAAAGGCATCCAAGGTTCTACACATGTCCTGGACGATTAGAGGCATGCCTTATTGCACTCCTGATCCTTCTCATAGCTGATTCCACTACAATAGAGTGGTGAGGAAGCTGAGTCTTCTGAAAACCAGGACAAGGAGGGACTCGATACATGGTATCCAGTCTGCGAGAGTGAGGAGAGGTGGTAAGAGGTGTCCTCCCACATTCTCAATATGAGATCATGTAAGATCTCATGGATAGGCAAAGTAGCTGCCTCCTTAGGAGCTTTGGGATATTGTAAAACCTCCAACTCCTTAACCCTGGGCTCTGTCTCAGGAGTCACAGTAATGAACAGACCTCGAGCCACCTCCCTGATGAAATCCTGAAAGGAGATATCTTCTGGAGGAGACATCCTACGTTTAGGAGAGGAAGGCTCCTCCGGGAGAAGTATTCCGGTACCGGCAGAGCTGTCAGAATCCTCAGAGTCCTCCGAGGTTTCGAAGTACCTTCTGTCCGGATGCTCTTGAAGAGCCCGATACCCGTACCGACCGAAGTCGGTACCAGGAGGAATCGGTACCGGTGTATTGGTACCGGAAGGCATCACATGACTGGGTACCGGCAAGGCGGATACCGATGTCGATGCTGTCGGTACCGGTACCGATGCGTGTGTCGGTACCGGTTGAACTTTCTGACGCGGTTCTGAGGGTATCGATGCCGCAAGGAGAGCCGCCAGACTGCGTTCAATAGCCAGGAACCTCTGGTCTATCGACGCTGCCGATGCCTGGGTATCGGTACCGGAAGCAGCCGGTACCCCAAGCAGCCGGTACCCCAGAGCATGGCACCGGTAGTTCTGCCGAGGTCGAGCCTCGAGAACATCCTGGAGCCCCGAGAATGCTTTGGAAGCCGAAGCCTCCCGCCAGGGCAATTTTGCCAGTACAGAACCCTCAAGGGCAACGCCAGAGGCATCTCGATGCTTGGAAGGAGATCTACCCTTTGAGGACCGGCTAGACTTATGCTTAGTTAACTGAGATCCATGGAAGGAAGACGAAGCCCTGGAAGACGTTGATGCCACAGAAACTGCATCGGAGGGAAAAAGGGCGCTGAGCTTAGCAGCTCGGTTTTGTTAACCCCTTTTGGACATCATGGCACAAGCCATACACTCGGAGATGGAGTGGTCAGGACCTAAACATTTAAGACACCACTCATGGGTGTCGGTGACGGAGATGGTACCGCCACACTTTGTGCACATTTTGAAACCCGAGGCGGGTTTTTTCATAGTGGAAAAAATTTTGGCATGGTGCATGCACCTGGAAAGAGTAGTTACTCACCTGTAACAGGTGTTCTCCAGGAGCAGCAGGAATCAGTTCTCACTTATGGGTGACGTCGGCGCCGACGGAGCCCTCGCGGAGCAATTTTCCCCAGCTTTCGCAGAAAGCCTTTGGGAATTGCAGCGCGCATGCGCGGTCCCCTTCCCGCCCAGGGATGCCATCTTGCTCAGTCTGATGACATAGCGGAAAGACAGCAAAAATTAGCAAAAATATGCAATAAGAATGACTGCAACTCCAAGGGGAGGAGGGAGGGTAGTGAGGACTGATTCCTGCTGCTCCTGGAGAACACCTGTTACAGGTGAGTAACTACTCTTTCTCCAGGAACAAGCAGGAAGTCAGTCCTCACTTATGGGACTCCCAAGCTTAAGGCTACCGGAGACCTCAAGCCTAAAAGAGCTCCCTCAAGCTCAACAGTACAGAGGGAAGGAATCGTCTCTGAATACGAATCCGGCTGGTAGCCCAACACCAGGGTCGGAGGGAGGAGTTGCCTAAACCTCAAAGAGATTGTGGAGGACTGCCTGACCGAAAGCGCTGTCCCTGCGGGACTCCCTTTCCAGGCAGTAATGAGCCGCAAAAGTCTGGCCTGAAGACCAAGTAGCGGCCCGGCAGATGTCTGCCAACGGAACAGAGCGGAGATGAGCCACAGATGCGGCCTTCGCCCTGACCCGATGAGCCGTGACACGACTTTCCAAGGAGAGGCCGGCTGCCCCGTAAGTCCAGGCGATACAGTCGGCTACCCAGGTGGACAGAGTACGCTTAGAGACAGGTACCCCCAACCGATTGGGGTCAAAAGATACGAAAAGCTGGACCGCTTTTCTATGCTCTCGCATACGATCAAGGTAGAAGGATAAGGCTCTTCTACAGTCCAGGGTATGCAGCACAGTTTCAGCTCGGCTGGTGCGCGGCCTGGGAAAGAAGGTCGGAAGAACCACCTCCTGGTTGATGTGAAAATGGGAGACCACCTTTGGAAGAAACTTAGGGTGGGTCCGCAGGACTACCCTATTCCCGTAGAACCTAGTGTACGGGGGCTCCAACACTAGGGCTTGTAGCTCACTTACGCGCCTTCGCGGAAGTGAGGGCCACCAAGAAGAGAGCTTTCCAGGAGAAGAAACGGAGAGGGCAGGTAGCCATGGGCTCAAAAGGCGGACAGTAAGCCTTTGCAGAACCACGTTGAGGTCCCAGTCAGGGGCTGGGGGGCGCAACGGAGGTTTAAGCAGAAGGAGGCCGCTGAGAAAACACGCCCCCAAGGGGTGCGAGGAGAGAGGCTGGCCTTCAACCGGTGAATGATACGCAGAGAGAGCATTGAGGTGGACTCTGACAGAGTTGAATTTGAGACCTAGATCGGAGAGGTGAAGCAAATATTGCAGTACCACCGATACTAAACAGGCGAAATGGTCCTCAGATCGCTGAGATCACCAGACCGAGAAGCGACGCCATTTGAGGGCGTACGACTTCCGGGTGGAAGGTCGCCGAGATGCTAGGACGACGGCTTCCACCTCCGGGGGTAGCCGTAGCGGAGCTAGGACTACCCTCTCAGCAGCCAGGCCATCAGGTGCAGGGCCCGGAGGTTGGGGTGCAGAAGAGTGCCCTGATCCTGGGTCAGGAGATCGGGCTGGAACCCCAGGGGAAGAGGGGTGTCCACCACTAGCTGTAGAAGTAGAGGGAACCACAGCTGTCTCGGCCACCGAGGCGCCACCAGGATCACGGAGGCCCTGTCCTGGACAACTTTGAACAATGTCCGGGCCACCAGTGGCGTGGGAGGGAAGGCATACAGCAGACCCGTGGACCACGAGATGAGGAAAGCATCCGGCGCTTCCCGAGAAGGATGAGGGTGCCGGGAGCAGAATCTGGGGAGCTGCCTGTTCAGGGAACTGGCAAAAAGATCCACAGTGGGAGAGCTCCACCGGCGGAAGATCTGCTGGACCACCTCGGGGTTCAGTTTCCATTCGTGCGGTAGCAGAATCTGGCTCAGTTTGTCCGCCAGGCAGTTGTCCTGCCCTGGTAGGTAAACCGCTTTGAGGAGGATGTCGTGATCGACAGCCCAAGAGCACAGCCTCCGGGCTTCCCGACATAGGAGGGAGCCCGTGCCCCCCTGTTTGTTCACATAGAACATTGCAACCTGATTGTCCGTCTGCACCAGTACGGACTGGCCGAACGTTAGGTGAGAGAAGGCCCGCAGAGCTAGGTGGATCGCCCGGAGCTCCAGGAAGTTTATCTGCTGGGCGGCTTACCAAGGTGTCCAAAGGCCCTGAGTGCATGTCCCTCGACAATGCGCCCCCCATCCCAGGAGGGAGGCATCTGTCGTGAGCACCCGGGACGGTGGGGGAGACTGAAAAGGCATGTCGAGCACTAGGTTGGGCAGGTGAAGCCACCATTGCAGGGAGGAGACCAGACGGTCGGAAATCTGTATCAGGTCCGACAGCCTCCCTGTGGCCTGATGCCACTGGGTGCGAAGGCTCCACTGAGCAGGTCTCATATGTAGACGGGCGTTCGGAGTGACATGGACCGTGGAGGCCATGTGTCCGAGCAGCTGCAGGAACTGTCTGGCCGAGGCCGGCGACCTGCCGCTGAACCTGCTGGCTAGAGCCGTGAGCCTGTTGGCCCTTCCCAGAGGCAAAAAGGCACGAGCCTACCGAGTGTCCAGCCGTGCCCCTATGAACTCGAGGTCCTGAGAGGGAAGCAAAGCGGACTTTTCGAAGTTTATGACGAAGCCCAAGTGCTGAAGCAGAGCCACCGTACATTGGGTGGCCTGGGCGACCTCTGGAGCAGACGATGCCCGGATGAGCCAGTCATCCAGGTATGGGAAGACGAAGAGGCCTTGAAGCCTTAGGAAGGCTGCCACCACTGCCAGGCACTTCGTAAACACCCTGGGAGCGGAGGACAGGCCAAAGGGCAGTACTCGGTACTGATAATGATTCCCCGCCACCACAAACCTTAGGTATTGTCGGTGGTCCGGATGAATAAGGATGTGGGTATAAGCATCCTTTAGATCCAAGGAGCACAGCCAATCCCCCCGCTGGAGGTAGGGCAGTAGGGTTCCAAGGGTAAGCATCTTGAACCTTTCCCGCTGCAGGAACTTGTTGAGGTTGCATAAGTCTAGAATGGGCCTGAGGCCTCCTGTTCTCTTTGGAACCAGGAAGTACCTTGAGTAAAACCCGTGACCCCACAAGTGTTGGGGCACGGGCTCCACCGCCCGCTCTTGAAGCAGACTTTGCAGCTCCTGAAGGAGTAAGTCCCTGTGCAGAAGTAGGGGGGAGGCACCTGGTGAAAATGTAGGAGGTAGCCCTTTTGAACCATCTGCAACACCGAGGCCTCAGATGTTATGGCTGACCACCTGTGAGCAAAGTGGGTCAGCCGGCCCCCGTGCCGGGCGAAGGCCCCTGAGGGGGAGGGGCTATGCTGGCATAGTCAAAAACCCCCACCCTGCTGGGCCGGGGCCTGCGTGGCGGGATTGGGGGCTTTCTGCTTCCGGGATCCGTTACCCTGCCCCCTAGGCTGCTGCCCCTGAAGGGGGGTTGTGGCCGGATATTGTGGGTGGTGATGTGTATAAGCAAACACCTTCCTCGGGTAAAAAGGCTTTTTCCCCGAGCCCTTCTTCTTCTGTGAAGGGGCAGAGGACTTTCTGGAAAGGCAAGTCCTGGTGAGAGTCTCTGACTCGAGCTCCGCCGCCTTTTCGGCCATGGGTTTGCCGAAGAGGTTTTCCCCTCTGCAAGGGACATCGACCAACTTGTCCTGCACCCACGGCTCGAGGTCGGATGACTGAAGCCAAGCCTGGCGGCGAGCCCCGATGCCGGCTCCGGCTACTTGAGTCGATGCCTCGAAGCCATCATAGGCCGCTCGAGAAATGAACTTCGAACACTCTCGAATCCCTGAGGACAAGGCCTGGAACCGCTGCAAGGGTTCCTCGGAGAGGCCGGCAGAGAAACCCTGAATCTCTTTCGCCAGGTCTCGGAGGTACATACCCATATACAGCTGATGTGTCTGGACCCGACAAGCAAGCATAGAGCCCTGGAAGCACTTCCTACCGAGGGCATCCAGGTTCCGGGCCTCCTTCCCCGGGGGCACCGAGGAGTGCATCTTTTGACTCTTAAGTCGATGCATGGCCGACTCCACCACCATGGAGTGGTGTGGAAGTTGCGCCTTCTGGAACCCGGGGCTCTTGCGGACTCGATACATGGAATCGACCCGCTTGCTCAACACTGGCGTCGAGGCTGGGCTCTCCCACATGCGGAAGAGAAGCCGCTCCAGCATCGGGGGAACCGGTACAGTGAAGGCCTCCCTCGGGGGGGAGTCGTATTGAAGGGCCTCAAGCTCTTTGGCTCGGGGTTCCTCCTCCGGATCCGCGGGGAAGGCCAAAGCCTTGGCCATATCCCTCACGAAATCGGAGAACCGGGTATCCTACGGGGGGGACCGCCTCCGAGGCTTCGACGCAGGCGAGTCAGAGGGGACGCACCGAGTCTGGAAAGAACCGGGTGACTCGTCCCCCTCCATGTCCCAGCCCAACTCCTCCGAGGAGGAATCGAGCGGCTCCGTGCGGGCAGGGCCCGGGGACCTCCGCCCCGACGCCGAGGCCGGTGTCGAGGACCTCGGTCCCGAACGGGAAGCCGAGGGAGACCTAGGTCGAGGATCGACTCGAGCTCGTATGGACTCGAGGATCGACTCGGCCTCCGAGGTCGACGTCCCGGTGGTCGGGGCAGATGCACTGGCGAGGCCGGTGATCCATGCCCGCTGCTGGTCCATGAAGGCAGTTATACTGCGCTCCAAGGTCGTCAGTCTGAGATCAAGCTCAGAAGACCCAGCAGCCGCCGACTCGGGCCCCGACGGCGTCGGGCCCGACGTCTGTTCATCCGTGGGGGAGTCCAGGAGGACTATATCACTCACGTGTCCAGGCGACTCCACTTCGAGACGAGGAAGCTTCGAAGGCCTCTCCCCCTCCGAGGACCCGGGGTGTCGGACCGGGCTAGGCGACCTGGCCCTCGAAGGACCAGGATCGCCGCCTGGCTCCACCCTTGCGGGCCGCTTCTCCCGCCGGTGTTCCCGGCCGGGGGAGCACCGTTCAGAAGAACTCCGACGATGCTCCAAGCCGGAGCCATGAGACGTCGAGGCCTCTGAAGAGGTCCGCGCGGAGTCAGAGAAGATCCGATCCCTTTGCGACTGCTGACTCCTCAGCGCCTTCGAGGACATCTTGCTGCACGGGCCGCAGCTCATAGGGTCATGCTCGGCCCCAAGGCAGCGGAGACAGCAGTCATGCGTGTCAGTAAGAGACATGAGTCTGACACAGCGATCACACTTTTTAAAACCGCTGGCAGCCATCGGGGGAAAAAGGGCCCCTGCAAGGTCGAAAGACCGCGCTGCCAGGGATGAAGGAAAAAGTGGCGGGAACGCCAGTTGGGATAAAAGAAAACGTAAACGGGCCCAATAGGGGATATCGAGGCCCGGCGGGAAGAGGTACACACGAACCGAGAAAATTTTTAACGAAAATCAAAGAAATCAACTTTTCAGCGGCGGTAACAGACTACGCCTGTAGGGCTCTGCGGAAAAAAGAAGACTGAGCAAGATGGCATCCCTGGGTGGGAAGGGGACTGCGCATGTGCGCTGCAATTCCCAAAGGCTTTCTGCGAAAGCTGGGGAAAATTGCTCCGCGAGGGCTCCGTCGGCGCTGACGTCACCCATAAGTGAGGACTGACTTCCTGCTTGGTCCTGGAGAAAAGAAACGTTTGGAAAAAAATTGTATATATATATATATATATATATATATATTATTTTTTTTTTTTTATTTTTTTTTTTTAAAGGAAAGAAAGAAGAACCGGCGGTACCGGTAAGCGTCGAGGAAGGCAGATGCGACCACAAAAAAGAAAGAATAAGGAAAAAAATTTCTGCAGTGACAGGAACAATGACCTGCTAGCTCCGCGGAAAACGAAGAACTGGAGAGAGGCAGTTGGGAAAGGCGGGAAGGCAGCACGCAGGCGCTGTTGGATGCTCCCAAAAGCTTTCTAATTGGACGCTGGGGAGCATTCCCGCGCAGGCTCCGTCGGTACCGACGATACTCATATGTGAAGACTACATTCCTGCTTGTTCCTGGAGATATTTATTTATAAATAAACATTTAAGGGCCGCTTCATCACAAAGTTCAAAGCGGCACAAAAACATACATAATTAATGGAGACTAACACATCATAAAACAAAGTCAAACACAAATATTAATCAAGAAAAATCAGACCCAAAAGCCTGACCAAAAAAGTGGGCCTTCAACTGCTTACAAAGGCACATGACAGCAAACAGAGACCAATATGGTCTATCTAGTCTGCCCAGTAAGGTGCCTACGGTTGTTGTACCTGCCATTCACTGCAAGTCACCCCTCTTTTTGTTTAGGGTTGTACTCGCCATTCTGTGCAGCTCACTGCCTCTATTTACTGAAGTATAAAAGATATTTAAGTTTGCTTTGAGAGCAGCCTCTTGCTATAAAGGGATTCACTGAGTCTGTCCCATGCCATTTTGAATTCTGTCACATTTGCCCCCCACCACCTCCATCAGGAGGGCATTCAAAGCATCCACCACCCTTTCAGTGAAAAAGTATTGCCTGATGTTTTAAGTTTACTGTCTTGCAGCTTCATTGTACACCTCCAGTTTTACAGCTTCCCCTTCTCTTTGAAAAAGGTTGGTTTGTTCATTGGTAACCTTTATATCTCCACTATCCCTCCTCTCCTCTAGGGTATACATATTTAAGTCTTCAGGTGCAGGCTCCAAATCATTTTGGTCACCTTCCTCTGAACTTTTTGAAGTCTTTTTGTGTCCTTTGTGAGATATGGTCTCCAAAACTGAACGCAATACTACAAGTGAGGCCTCACCAATGACTTGCACAGAGGCATTAATACCCCCTCCCTTCTGCTGGTTATTCCTCTCTGTATGCAGCCCGCATCCTTCTGGCTTTGGCTACTGCCTTGTCGTATTGTTTCGCCACCTTGAGATCCTCAGACTCTAGCACTCCGAGGTCCCTCTCATGGTCCATGCACACCAACCTCTCCCCCTATCGCATACAATTCTTTTGGATTTCTGCATCCCAAGTGTATGACTCTGCAGTTCTTCGTATTAAATCCTAACTGCCAAGCATTAGACCATTATTCCAGTTTTTATATATCTTTCCTCATATTGTCCACCCCCTCAGAAGTATCCACTCTATTGCAAATTTTCATGTCATCTGCAAAAAGGCAGACTTTTCCCTTCAGTTTTTCTGCAATATCACTCACCAATACAGTGACCTGTATCAGCCCCAGGACTGATCCCCTGGGGCACATCACTACTCATCTTCCTTTCTTCTGAGTGAGTTCTGCTTGCTACTACCTTCTGTCATCAGTCATTTTCTGATCCAGTTCACCACCTAGGGACTCATCCCCAGGCTGCTCAGTTTATTGATTAGCCTCCTATGAGGAACAGTATCAAAAGGCTTTGCTGAAATCTAGTTATATCACATCCATCGCATGCCCTTGATCTAGTTCTCCAGCACAAAGCACGTTGGAAACCTTAAAGTCAACTTTACAAACGGATTTAACAGTATTAAAGAGCCATGAAAGGACAAATTTTCATGCCCAGCAAAATGGTGGTCTTGGCATAAGTGATCTACATCCTTTAACTATTTAAATATACTCAAAAGACTATCTAAGCTATATAGGCTATAATAAACTCTTCTGAGTTCTTACTGTTACCGCTCATGTCTCCTGATACACTTTCCTTTCTTCTGTGAAACCAGGATGGTCACGGTGAGACATGAATGATGTGTAAGAGAAATGAAACACAATAGGAGGGAGTGAGAGAAAGTGCAGGGGGAGAAAGACAGCGAACAAAGAAACCAATTACCCATTGAGTGTCTTCTCCCATCTGCAGGGAACAGCATGGTGCAGAAGGAAAGAAGCAGACATATTAGTTGACTAGAAAGCAACAGACACTGAACAAAATCTCTTGAAGAGCCACAGCCTTAGCCTAAGCTAAGAATGAAGCATGATCAGGGGTACACAAGCTCAGTTCTCAAAGGCTGCAAAACAGGTCAGGTTTTCTCGATATCCTTAGCAAATATGCATGAGATAGATCCATGTACATACTACCTCCATTATATGCAAATCTCTCTTCTGCATATTATTTAGGGAGATACTCCGAAATCCTGGCATGTTTGTTGCCTTCGAGGACTGCTATAGATGTCAAGGTTCCCTGCTTCCCAGAGCTTCTCAAGTGCTAACAGTTCAGGCCAGTAAAGTTGCAGAACAGAACTATCAAGAGCATGTTCGAGAGTCAATAATACATTAGTGAATTAGCAGGGAGAATACAGTAGGGAGAAACAGTTTTCCTTCTAATCTGTAGCAGAACATGGAACGGGCTGGCAGTGCAAATACAGAGCTGTGAAACCTGGTCTGCCTGGGCACATCCCTTACCCTCTCTGTGCTAACATGCAACCACTTGACATACTGTGCACAATGACAACACTCCACAAATGCCACCTAAGTGATAATGACAAAAGACATGACGGATCTTAGTTATTTTTTAAATATTTGTTATGTCTTTTTTTTAAAATGATCTTGGCAACAGAGCCTTGGTACAACACACTGCAATGTCTGCCCTCCGTTGAGTTGTCAGCAGAGTTCAATAGGCCAGACCCTATCCAGGTGCCTGAATACAAATAGCTTTTGTGCGCTTTTCCTAATTTTAGACCAGTAAATAGGTTTGTAAAATGAATCTCTAAAAGTTTTCTTTAAGTACATTTTTATGCCCAAGACTGAGGGGATGTGAACTTGCTAGTTTATGCCTTGGCATCTGCTCGGATTTCTTTTTTCTGTGTGGTACAGTAGCAAAGATATCTAAACTGAAGTACGAGCAGCAGCTCCTGGTAGGGTGGAGTGAAAACACGAAAAGCCTTGCAGCTGAGTCTCAGCTGCTTCACTCTGTATTTACTGAGACTTGAATTACAATTAATACAATTAATAATGAGATTAAAATACAATTAATATATATATTTTTTGACACCATAGACAGACTCTTAATAGCCTTATGAGCAGGGCTGGTACTACACATTAGGCAAAACAGACCGTTGGCTAGAGGATCGTTTTGAGGGCAGCCCACTGTCTCTCCTCTCCAAGGACCTGCAGCGGAAGCAAGAACATGAAAATACAGCGCTAGCCCGTACTCACAGATGCTGTGATTACATGCTATGCGATGAGATCTCTTTGATATAATGGCATTTGTGAATTGGAAACTGGATTATAGAAGCTTTATAAATAAATACTGCCGTTACTAGGAAAGCATAGTTACTCACCTGTAACAGGTGATCTCCGGGAACAGCAGGAATTTAGTCTTCACATATGGGTATCGTCGGTACTGACAGAGCCTGCGCGGGAACGCACCCCAGCATCCAATAGGAAAGCTTTTCGGAGCATCCCACAGCGCCTGCGTGCTGCCTTCCCGCCTTTCCAACTGCCTCTCTCCAGTTCAGTTTAAAGCCGAGACAAAAGAGAGAGGGAAAGAGAGAAAGAGATAGAGAATTACAACTCCTAAGGAAGGTGGGTGGGTTGTGAAGACTAAATTCCTGCTGTTCCCGGAGATCACCTGTTACAGGTGAGTAACTATGCTATCTCCAGAAACAAGCAGGAATGTAGTCTTCACATATGGGGACTCCCTAGCTGCAGATGCCAGGGAGAAACCCCAAACATTGTGTGCCCTTGTGAAAGGGTTCCACTTCCCCCCATGGATCTCTGGCATCCTACCAGGGATGGTGGGTAGTAGTTGATTAGGTATGGAACAGGTGTTGAAGAACAGCCTGACCAAACAAGGCATCCCAGCGGGAGTCCTTGTCTAAGCAGTAATGGGCTGTGAAGGTATGAACTGAAGCCCAAGTAGCTGCTCGGCAGATGTCGTCAATAGACACAGAGTGAAGATGAGCGATAGAGGCTGCCATGGCTCTCACATTGTGAGCTGTGACATGGCCTTCAAGAGGAAGGTTTTTACTCACATAGGCAAAAGATATACACTGTGCAATCCAGTTGGACAGTGTTCTTTTGGAGACTGGAAGTCACAAATGACTAGGATCAAAAGCAACAAAAAGTTGAGAGGACTTCCTATGTTGCTGTGTCCATTCTAAGTAAAAGGCCAGAGCCTTTTTACAATCCAAAGTATGAAGATTCCTTTCTGCATTTGAGGCATAAGGCCTTAGGAAGAATACAGGAAGGTAAACTACTTGGTTTAAATGAAAAGGTGACACCACCTTTGGCATAAAGTGTGGATGAGTCCTAAGGACTACCTTATGATGGAACCTTGTGTATAAGGAGGATCAGCCACCAATGCTTGCAAGTCACTGATGCAACGTGCTGATGTGATTACATTAAGAAAGATGACCTTCCAAGAAAGGAATTTCAAGGAGGTAGTGGCTAATGGTTCAAAAGGCGGTTTCATAAGCTGCCCAAGAACGAAATTTAAGTCCCATACCACCGGTGGTGGCTTAATGGGAGGCTTAGTCAAAAGAAGACCTCTCATAAATCTCGCTATGAGAGGATGAGAGGAAATAGGTTGCCCATTTAGAGGCTTGAAAGAAGCTGCAATAGCACTCAAATGAACTCTCACTGAATTGGTCTTAAGCCCTGCATTAGATAAATGAAGGAGATACTCCAGTAATGATTCCAGAGATATCGCAAGAGGATTAAGACCCTTCTGCAAGCAACATATGGTAAACCTTTTCCACTTGAAAACTTGAAAG
Source organism: Ichthyophis bannanicus (assembly GCA_033557465.1). Taxonomy (NCBI): domain Eukaryota; kingdom Metazoa; phylum Chordata; class Amphibia; order Gymnophiona; family Ichthyophiidae; genus Ichthyophis; species Ichthyophis bannanicus. The sequence goes on along the minus strand of CM066042.1, from coordinate 249,904,935 downwards.
CATAAGAGCGGTCTTGTGGAGGGCTTACTGGAAGCATAAAGGATATCCTTTACCTGCTGAGAAAAGTTAAGACCATGAAGTTCTAGGCTTTCAGCAACCAGACCCTGAGATGCAGAGACTGGGGATTGGGACGCCACAGCATCCCATCCTCCTGAGAAAGGAGATCTGGAGCACATCCTAACTCCAGAGGCGGAGCTTGAGAGAGATGTAGGAGCAGAGGGTACCACATTTGCCGTGGCCAATGTGGAGCTATCAGAATCATATGACCTCTGTCTCTCTGAAGCTTGAACAGGGTTTTGGGAATTAGGGGAATGGGTGGAAAGGCATACAGGAAGTCCTGGCCCCAATGGATGAGGAAAGCATCCCTGGCCTGACAACCCTGAGCCGGAATTCTGGAACAGAACTGGGGAAGTTTGGCATTCAGCGGACTTGCGAAGAGATCTATGTCCGGGGTTCCTCAAATTTGGAAAATTTTGGCCACCTGGTCTGCATGGAGAGACCATTCGTGTGGAAGCAGAACTCGACAGAGTGTGTCTACCCAAGAGTTTTGAATGCCTGGAAGATACACCGCAAGGAGATGAATCTGATGCTCTCTGGCGAGGGTCCATAGTCGCAAAGCTTCGTTGCAGAGCGACAGAGAGCCTGTTCCGCCCTGCTTGTTCACACAGAACATAGCTACTTGATTGTCCGTTTGAATTAGGACTGTCTTGTAGCTGAGTTGGGTGTGGAATACTCGAAGAGCAAGGAAAATTGCTCTGAGTTCTAGGAGATCGATGTGTAGATAGGCCTCCTGTAGAGTCCAGGTACCCTGGGTAGAGATGCCTTGCAGGTGGGCTCCCCAACCCACCTGTGAAGCATCTTTTGTTAGAGTGACCTGGGGTGGGGGTTGCTGAAAAGGAGACCCCACCAAAAGGTTTTGGAGTGATTGCCACCATTGGAGGGACGAAATAAGGCGATCTGAGTTTGCTATTTTGTCTGACAGGCAACCTGACGCCTAAGTCCACTGAGTGGATAAAGTCCACTGGGCTGCCCTCATATGGAGGAGAGCATAAGGAACCACATGCACGGTGGGTGCCATGCGACCTAGCAACTGTACTATTTCCCGAGCAGTGAGGTGAGGTTTTAGCACTGCTTTGGAAGCTAACTGCACAATGCGAAGGCAGCAGGGCTGTGGAAGGTAGGCCCTTGTCTGTCTGGTATCCAGCAGAGCTCCAATAAACTCTAGAGATTGAGTGGGAGCAAGGTTGGATTTTGGGAAGTTTATGACAAGTCCCAAATACTGAAGGATGCGCATTGTGCAAGAGAGGGCGACCCTGGCCTCTGGCTCTGAAGGGGCTCGAATGAGCCAGTCTAAGTAAGGGAAGACGAATATTCCCAGGGTGCGGAGAAATGCTGCCACCACAGCCATGCATTTTATGAACACCCTTGGTGAAGAGGCCAGGCCAAAGGGAAGAACCCTGTATTGGTAGTGCTTCCCTTGAAACAGAAAGCAAAGGAACTTTTGGCGAGTTGGATGGATGAGAACATGAGTGTATGCATCCTTGAGATCTAGAGAACAAAGCCAATTCTGACTCTGAAGGTATGGCAGCAGAATTCCTAGAGAAATCATTTTGAACTTCTCTTTGAACAGAAATTTGTTCAATTCTCTGAGGTCTAAAATGGGTCTGTGTCCTCCTGTTTTCTTTGTAATAAGGAAAAAGGGGGAGTAAAACCCTGTACCCCGTTGGGGAATGGGTACCTCTTCTATTGCCCCTTGAGGAAGGAGCACAGTGACCTCTTGACCTAACTGGTCGTTGAGAGAGGTCTGAGAATTGAACTGTCTTACCTTTGTAGGAGGGGGCATGCTGAGGAAATGAAGCTTGTACCCCTCTCTTACAAAAGACAGAGTCCAATTTGCTGCTGTTATCTGACCCCATCTGGGGGCAAAATGACATAACCTTCCTGGGATGGTGGAGGGTTCTGGGCTGTTCAGGGCCAGGAAGGCAAAGTTCTCTAGATAGGAGTCATAGCCTCTGTGGAGGCTGAGTCTGCTGAGCCGGTTGAGGCTTAGCTGCTTTTGTCTTTCTTTGCCTAAGTTGTTGCTGCTGTCCCTTTTGGGCAGACTGACCTAAACGATGCCCCTGCTGGGTATAGGAGGGATAAAACAACTTTTTCTTACTGAAGAATGGTTTCTTATAGGATTTTTTCCTTGCAGGATCAGCTGTAGATTTAGACAATCTATCCAAAGTGATATTGTCAGCATCTCTCTCATTAGCTTTTTCCTGCCAATTCTTGCCAAAGAGATTCTCTCCTGTGCAAGGAATATTCCCTAGTTTATCCTGTATCCAAATTTCCAAGTCAGATGCCTGGAGTCAGGCAATCCTACGTGCACCTATGGCAATAGCAGAGGTTCTGCTTATGCACTCAAAGCAGTCAAAGGCTGCACGATTCACAAACTTGGAAACATCCTGGGCATGTTTGACAAGGGCGAGATAATCTTGCCTCTTATCATCAGGAAGGAGAGGGCTCATAAGCTCTAAATCTCCTGTGACCTCCTTAAAGAACATCCCCATATATAAGATATAGGAACTGATCCTAGCAGAAAGCATGGAAGCCTGGAAGGTTCGACGTCCAAAGGCGTCAAGACTCCTACACTCACGTCCTGGAGAATTAGATGCATACCTTTTTGCACTCTTTATCCTTCTGGTGTGGTAATTCAGTCTTCTGAAACCCAGGACAAGGAGGAACTTGATACATGGTGTTGAGTCTTTGAGAGTGAGGAGATGTGGTTAGAGGTGTTTCCCACATCCTTAACATGAGATCATGCAAGATCTCATGACTAGGTAAGATAGCTGCCTCCTTGGGAGCTTTAGGGTATTGCAGGATTTCTAACTCCTTTGTCCTAGGCTCTTTTTCAGGAGCCACTGTGATGGAAGGACCTCGGGCCACATCTCGGATAAAATCCTGAAAGGACATATCCTCTGGTGGAGACATCCTACGCTGAGGAGAAGAGGAATACTCAGGAAGAAGTACTCTGGTATCGGCAGAGCTTTCAGAGTCTTCAGACTCATCCAAGGATTCGAAGTATCTCCGATATGGGTGATCGTGCAAAGCACGGTACCGGTACCGTTCGAAGTCGGCATCGGAGTGGTCCGGTACCGACTTGTCGATGCCGGATAGACACGCATGACTCGGTCCTGGTAGAATACCTGCCGATGTCGATGCATTCGGTGCCGGTACCGGTTGAATTGTCTGAAGCGGTTTCATGGGCATCGAGGCCGTGAGAAGAGCTGCCAGACTGCGTTCAATAGCCAAGAATCTCTGGTCTATCGACGCTGCCGATGCTTGGGTATCGGTACCGGATGAAGCGGCCAGTACCCCAGAGCATGGCACCAGTAGTTCTGCTGAGGTTGAAGCCTTGAGAATATCCTGGAGCTCTGTTAGTGCTTTGGAAGCCAAAGCCTCCCGCCGGGGCAATTCTGCCAGTGAAAGTCCCTCAAGGGCAACGCCAGAGGCATCTCGCTGTCTAGAAGGAGATCTACCCTTTGAGGACCGGCTAGATTTATGTTTAGTTACCTGAGATCCATGGGAGGAAGACGAAGCACTGAAAGATGTTGATGCCACGGAGGCTGCATCGGAGGGAAAAAGGATGCTAAGTTTAGTAGCTCGGTTTTGCCGGCCCCTTTTCGACATCATCCCACAGGCAACACACTCAGAGATAGAGTGGTCAGGACCTAAACATTTGAGGCACCACTCACGGGTTTCGGTGACGGAGATGGTACCGCCACACTTAGAACACTTTTTAAAACCCGAAGCGGGTTTTTCCAGTTTGAAGGAAAATGTTGGGCCTAGTGCCCAAAATGGCGCGTGGCACCTGAAGAAAAAATTACTGTAAAGACTCCAGAAGTAGTTTTTTTTTTTTAGAAGAAAAGAAGGAAGAACCGGCGGTACCGATGTAGCGTCGAGGGAAGTCAGACGCGACCACAAAAAAGAAGAACAGAAGGTATTTTTTTCTGCGGTGACAGGATGTCGGATCCGCGGAAAACGAAGAACTGGAGAGGGACAGTTGGGAAAGGCAGGAAGGCAGCACGCAGGCGCTGTGGGATGCTCCCAAAAGCTTTCCTATTGGACGCCAGGGAGCGTTCCCTCGCAGCCTCCGTCAGTACCGACGATACCCATATGTGAAGACTACATTCCTGCTTGTTCCTGGAGATAAAACTTTAAATAAATAAAATAAAAAATAAATAAATAGTACCCCTTTTACCCCTCTATCAGCTAATGGTCCAACTGACACTCACAGGGGTTATTTTGCTATGAATGTACTTGAAAAAGTTTTTATTATGGGCTTTTGCTTCTATAGCAAGATTTTTTTCAAATTCTCTCTTTGTCTGCCTTATCGACACCTTGCATCTAACGTGCCGTTGCTTATGTTATTTCCAGTTTGTCATTTTGCTCTTTTATACATTTCCTGAAAGATGTTTTTTTTGGCTACAACCACCTCTCTGACTTCATCTTTAAACCATGCTGGCAATTTTTTGGACTTCCTTCCACTTTTCTTAAAACAAGGAATACAGCCGTGACTGATGTAAATCTTTAACCTTTGTAGCTGCTGCATTTAATGTTTTCTTAACTATACAGCGTAGTTACTCACCTGTAACAGGTGTTCTCCGAGGACAGCAGGAATCAGTCCTCACATATGGGTGACGTCAGCGCCAACGGAGCCCTCGTGCGGAGCAAATCCCCAGCTTTCTAAGAAAGCCTTTGGGAATTGCATCACGCATGTGTGGTCCCCTTCCCGCCCAAGGGTGCCATCTTGCTCAGTCAAATGACATAGCTAAAAAGAGGGCAAAAAGAACAAAAGATAATAATAATAATAGGACTGCAATTCCAAGGGGAGGAGGGAGGGTCGTGAGGACTGATTCCTGCTGTTCCCGGAGAACACCTGTTACAGGTGAGTAACTACACTTTCTCCAGGAACAAGCAGGATGTCAGTCCACACACATGAGACTCCCCAGCTATAGGATACCGAGAACCCACAGTTGAAAAATAGGCTCCCTCTACGAGAGCCGCAAGCAGCCACAATAGGAATCTAACTGAGAGAGTAGCACTCCGGTAGCCTGACACAGAAGGGTTGGAAAGCAGAAGTCGCCTAGACCTCGAAAAGGTTACGGAGTACAGCCTGGCCGAAAGCACTGTCCCTTCGGGACTCCCTATCCAGGCAGTAATGGGTTGCAAAAGTCTGACCCAAAGACCAGGAAGTGGCCCAGTAGATGTTTGCCAGCGGAATGAGTCACTGATGCTGCCATAGTCCTGACCCAGTGGGCTGTAACATGACCCTGCAACGGAAGATCGGCCGCCCTGTATGCTCAGGCAATACAGTCCGCTACCCAGATGGAAAGTGTACGCTCAGAGACGGCCATCCCCAGCTTATTGGGGTCATAGGATATGAAGAGCTGAGAAGCCCTTCTATAGCCTTGCGTTTGCTGAATGTAGAAGGCTAACGCCCTCTTACAGTCCAGGGTATGCAGAAATGTCTCTGCCCGACTGGCATGCGGCCTGGGAAAGAAGGTATGTAATACTACCTCCTGGTTGAGGTGGAACGAAGAGATCACTTTCGGAAAGAACTTGAGTTGCTTTCGGAGCACCACCCGTTCCTATAGAACCTTGCATAAGGCCTTCAGACACCAAGGCCTGAAGCTCACTCACTCAGAGAGCCGACATGAGTGTCACCAAGAAAACTACCTTCCAAGAACGGTAGCATAGATGGCAGGTTGCCATCGGCTCAAATGGCGGATAAGTCAGCTGCCCTAAGACCACATTCAAACCCCATTCGGTTGCTGGAGGGCAAACCGGGGGCTTCAGTAGTAGTAGGCCTCTCAGGAACCTGGACACCAAAGGATGTGCAGAAAGAGGCTTTCCATTCACTGGAAAGTGGTGTGCAGCCAAGGCACTGAGGTGAACTCAGATGGAGTTGGACTTAAGGCCCAAATACGAAAGGTGGAGAAGATACTGTAGTACCACTACAACCTGGCAGGAGAAAGGATTCACTTTCTGCTTTTCGCACGATACTCCAAACCTACGCCACTTAAAGGCATAGGTTCGTCTAGTTGACTGCCTCCTTGAGGCCAGCAAAACATCTTCCACGTTTTTCGGAAGGAGGAGTGGTGCGAGAACTACCCTTTCAGCAGCAATGCCATTAGGTTGAGGAAGCTGAGGTTGGGGTGCAGGAAAGTGCCCCTATCTTGAGACAGGAGGTTCGGAGAGGACCCCAGGGGGATTGGGGACTCCGCCGCTAGTTTAAGTAGAAGTGGAAACCAATGTTGCCTTGGCCATCTCGGGGCTACCAGGATGACCGAGGCTTTGTCTCGGAGAATCTTGAACAGAGTTTTGGCCATCAGAGGCATCGGAGGAAACGCATACAGGAGGACCACAGACCATGAGATGAGAAAGGCATTGGCAGCCACTCTGTTTGGCTGTGGCTGCCTGGAGCAAAACCGGGACAAATGGTGATTGTGTGGGTTCTCAAACAAATCCAGTGTCAGCTATCCCCAGGTCTGAAAGCACCATTGGGCCACACTCGTGTCCAGCTGCTATTCGTGGGGCTGCAGAGTCCTGCTTAGCCTGTCGGCCAAGTAATTTTCCTGGCCTGGTAGATAAACTACTCTCAGATGCATGCCATGCCGGACTGCAAAGGAGCACAGGTCCAGGTTTTCCTGACACAGCAGGTGGGACCCCGTGCCTCTCTGCTTGTTCACATAGAACATCGCTACTTGGTTATCTGTTTGTACCAAGACAGGCTGATGAGCCAAAGTTTGACAGAAGGCTCGTAGAGCCAGGCGAATGGCACGAAGTTCCAAGAAATTGATTTGTTGTGTGCTCTCGTTTGGAGACCACACGCCCTGAGTGCAAAGTCCCTGGCAATGGGCTCCCCAGCCCAGCAAGGATGCATCCGTATTTAGGATCCTCGTGTGTTGAGGAGCCTGGAAGGACACCCCCGCCTCCAAGTGCTTTGGTTGAAGCCACCATTCTAAGGACTGTAGTAGTCTTCTGGACACTGTGATTCTGTCTCGGAGTCCGCCTGTGGCTTGCGTCCACTGGTCCCTGAGGCACCACAGAGCTGTTCACATGTGGAGGCGGGCATCTGGTGTCACATGGACTGTGGAAGCCATGTGGCCGAGTAGGCGCAGGAAGTATCTTGCTGATATTTGAGACCTGCGACTCACTTGACGTGCTAGTGCCAGGAGTCTCTGTGCCCTGTCTACTGGCAGGTAAGCCCTTGCCTGAAGGGTATCTAGTCTGGCCCCAATGAACTCTAGTTGTTCAGTGGGCATTAGGGTAGACTTGGGGTAATTGATTACAAACCCTAGATGCTGAAGCACCTGAATGGTGCGAAATGTGGCCTGTTGGACCTCCATGGCTGATGTGGCTCTGATGAGCCAGTCGTCTAGGTAGGGGAAGTCAGACTCCTTGGATTCTGAGGAAGGCGGCCACCACCGCCAGGCACTTTGTGAATACCCTGGGGGCGGAGGCCAGGCCGAAGGGAAGTACTCTGTACTGATAGTGGTTTCCCCCCACCACAAAGCATAGATATTGTGTCTGTGTTCTGGATGAATTAGGATGTGCGTATATGCATCCTTTAGATCTAAGGAGCATAGCCAGTCTCCCTGGTGGAGGTAAGGCAGCAATATTCCAAGTGCAAGCATCTTGAACTTCTCTCTCACCAGGAATTTGTTTAAGTTGCGCAGGTCGATGATGGATCTGAGGCCTCCTGTCCTTTTTGATACCAGAAAGTACCTGGAATAGAAGCCCTTGCCCTGTAGGTGGTTGGGCACTGGGGTTCTACCGCCTGATCCTCGAGAAGACCTGCTAATTCTTTCAAAGGTTGTCCCGGTGAAGAGGAGACCTGAGAGGCTCTCCTTTAAAGTAAGGAGGAGGCGCTTGGGTCAAATGGAGCAGGTAGCCTTGATGGACTATCTGTAGGACCTAGGCATCTGTGGTGATGGCTGGCCACCTGTGGGCATACAAGGCAAGCCTTCCTCCTGTGCATTGCCTGTCTCCTGTGGTGAGAGGGGCTATGCCTTGAGAGTCAAAAGCCACTCCCAGGCTGAGCCGGAGCCCGGGGCTTGGGGGCTTTTCTGCTTACACGGGCCATGCTCATGTCCCTTAGCCTGCTGCCCCTGTTGGGGAACCGGAGAGGTCTGAAATGGGAGTTAGCTTTGGTAAGCAGCACCCTTCCTTGGGAAAAAGGGCTTCTTACTCAAGCCCTTCTTTTTAGAAGGGGCAGACGTCTTCTTTGAGAGCCGTGTCCTGGTCATGTACTCGGTCTCAAGCTCAGCAGCCTTTTCGGTCATGGGTTTGCCGAATAGGTTCTCTCTCCGGCATGGGACATCGACCAACTTGTCCTGAACCCACTGCCTCGAACCCATCATAGGCAGCTCGAGTCATGAACTTCGAGCACTCACGGACTCCAGTGGACAGGCTCTTGAAGAGCTGCAAAGGTTCCTCAAAGAGACCAGCAGAGAACCCGGTGATTTCCTTCGCCAGGTCTCGCAGGTACGTGCCCATGTACAGCTGTTATGCCTGGATCTGACATGTCAGCATAGAGAAACCTGGTAGTTGCAGGCCTCCCTGCCAGAAGGCACCGAGGAGTGTGTCTTCTGGCTCTTGAGCCAGTGCATGGCCGATTCCACAACCATGGAGTTGTGCGGCAATTGTGCTTTTTGGAACCCAGGACTCTTGCGGACCCGATACATCGAGTCGATCCGCCTCTTGATCACCGGCGCCAACGCTGGTGTCTCCCACATGCGGAGCATCAGTCGTTCCAGGATCGGCGGGCACTGGTACAGTAAGGGCCTCCCTAGGGGGACAGTCATACTGGAGGATCTCGAGCTCTTCGGCTCGAGGATCCTCCTTGGACTTTGCAGGGAATGCCAAAGCCTTTGACATGTCCCTGACGAAGTCCAAGAACCTAGTATCCTCCGAGTGGGGACCTTCTCCGAGGCTCAGACGCCGGGGAATCGGATGGGACGTCCCTGTGCCGTCAGGTGTCTGGGGACTCTTCTTCTTCAGTCTCCCAGCCCGATGCCTCCGAAGAGGAATTGAGTGGCTCCGGTTTCGACTGCCCTGACCTCGGTCCCAAACGGGAGGTCGAGGGAGACCTTGGCCGAGGATCGACTCGAGGACGCATGGTTTCTAGGATCGGCTCGGCCTCCGGGGTTGACTTGGATATCAGTGGCCCGGTGGTCAGGGCGGGAGGACCGGTGAGACCAGCTATCAGCTCCCGCTGCTGGTCCATGAAGGCAGACATACTGTGCTCCAAGGCCACCATTCTGAGACCGATCTCAGAAGGCTCTGCAGCCACTGGGTCGGGTCCTGACACCAGTCTTCCTGGAGGAGAGTCCTCAACGAGGACAATTGTAACCAGCCTCGGCTGCTCTGTATCACATCGAGGAAGCTTCACTGGACGCTCCATCTCAGAGGATCCTAGCCGGCGCTCGGGGCTCTGCGACCGGTCCCGGGAGGAACCAGGCTGTTCAGAGCCATCCAACGACACCGCCTTTGAGGATTTTTTCTTTCTTCGATGTTCCCGCGAGGGAGACCCCCTCTCCGAGGAACCTCTACGGTGCTCTGGCTCAGAGTGTTCCTGAGACGTAAAGGCCTCAGACTAGGTCCAGGCCCGTGAAGGTACGGACTCAGCAAAATCCAATCATGCTGCTGGCGACTTCTCAGGGCCTTCGAGGACGTTTTCCTACATGGGCCATAGACCTTTGCGTCGTGGTCAGGCCCGAGGCACCGGAGACAGAAGTCAAGTGTATCGGTGAGGGACATTAATTTTGTACACTGATCACATTTCTTAAACCTGCTGGCAGCCATCGGGGGAAAAAGGCCCCTGCGAGGTCGAAGCCCCGGGCTGCCAGTGAAAAAGAAAGAGCGCGAACGTTAGTCATGAAGGACAAAAAACAAAAAAACAAACTGGGCTCGATACCGGTGTACCGAGCTGAAGGCAGGAAGGGGAACCAGTGTCAAACCGGAGGAAAAAGATGAAACTTAAGTATGTTAAACACTTTTTTCGCAGTGACAACTGGTCTACGTCTGAAGGGCTCCACGGAAAAAAGGAGACTGAGCAAGATGGCACCCTTGGGCAGGAAGGGGACCGTGCATGCGTGATGCAATTCCCAAAGGCTTTCTTAGAAAGCTGGGGATTTGCTCTGCATGAGGGCTCCGTTGGCGCCGACGTCACCCATATGTGAGGACTGACTTCCTGCTTGTTCCCGGAGAATCCTCATTTTATCATAGTCTTCCTTTTGAAAGTTAAAAGGTAGTACTGTGGATTTCATTGCTGTTCTTCCTCCATTTATTAAATCAAACATGAACATGCTATGATCACTATTGCCAAATGGTCCTAACACCCTTTCTCTTACACCAGATCTTGTGTTCTACTAAGGACTAGGACCACAACGGCTTCCCCTCTTGTTGGTTCATTAACCAGCTGCTCCAAGAAACCGTCATTTATTTCATCTAGAAACGTTATCTCCCTAGCATGTCCCATTATTATTACTGTATTGTAACTTTTGTTAGCTTCCCTGATTTCTTTGAGAATTTCATCATCCATTTGTTCATTCTGGCCAGGCAGTCGGTAGTACACCCCCACTGCCATTGTCTTCCCCTTTTTACATGGCATTTCAATCCATAGAGATTCTACAGTGTACTGTATTTTCTTTCCTGCAAAACTTTAATCCTGTGTGACTCAATGCCCTCTCTAACAGAGTGTAACCCTTCCACCAATATGATCTACTCTATCATTGTGATATAATTTGTACCCAAATATCACAGTATCCCATTGGTTGTCCTCCATCCACCAGGTCATATGAACATAAGATATGCCATACTGGGTCAGACCAAGGTCCATCAAGCCCAGTATCCTGTTTCCAACAGTGGCCAATCTAGGTCATAAGTACCTAGCAGTCTCCCCAAAAGACACAGGTTCCTCAATGCTTGTACTGGGTCTCTAAGATACCAATCATATCTAACTTCTCACTTAGTGCTATAACATTCTAACTTTCCCATCTTGTTTTTTAGATTTCTAGCATTTGCATACAAGCATTTTAGAGGTGGTATTTTATCAATCTGGTTATCGGCAGACAGGGGTAATTTGAAATCTTTAAGATCTGTTTGCTCTATATTTAAGGGCATTTGGGTTATTTTTGTCTTTATTGGAACCTCTCTGCCAATATGCCTTAATTTCAATCTTTTGTTAGTATCCTTCAGGGATACATCCTTCCGAACCATGAGCGACTGTCGGTTTTCCCCTGTTATCTAGTTTAAAAGCTGCTCTCTCTCCTTTTTAAAGATTAATGCCGGCAGCCTGATTCCATTCCGGTTAAGGTCGAGCCCGTCCCTTCGAGAAAGCCCCTCCTTTTCCCAGAATGTTGCCCAGTTCATAACAAATACAAAACCCTCTTCATTGCACCATCGTCTCATCCACGCATTGAGACTCCAGAGCTCTGCCTGCCTTTTGGTTCCCGTGCATGGAACGGGAAACATTTCTGAGAATGCTACCCAGGAAGTTCTGGATTTCAACATCCTACCTAAAAGCCTATCTTTGGCCTCCAGAACCTCTCTCCCACACTTTCCTATGTCATTGGTACCAATATGTACCAAGACAGCAGACTCCTCCCCACCGCTATCTAAAACTTGGTTAGGTGGCATGTGAGATCTGCTACCTTCGCACCAGGTAGACATGTTACCAGGCGATCCTCACATCTACCAGTCACCCAGCTATCTACATGCCTAATGATTGAATCACCAACTATAACGGCTGTTCTAACTCTCCCCTCATGGGCACAAGGTGTGAGAGAGTTTTACATCACCTGGAGGACAGATCCTAGCTACAGGATCACCTTCTGCCACACCAGGGTGATGCTCTGTCATGTGACCTCTCTCCCCCATGGCAACAGGGAGGCTGCCAGGCTTGTATGTTTTGCTTTCGTATATACAGCAGTGCTGGAATAATTTTGTAGCTGGAATAATTTTCCCCTAAACTCTTCCGGGAGACTGCTAAAGTAGTTTTACGGGGAGACACAATTGCACGAAGAAAGAGGGCTTTGAATGTGTCGGTGCTATATTTTGAAAAACAGGTGTGTAGGGATCGAACAGTTCAAACCAATCATTGGTCCCCTAGAACAGGACAAAAAGTGTAGTTACTCACCTGTAATGGGTGTTCTTCAGGAACAGCAGGAATCAGTCCTCACATTTGGGTGACGTCGGCACAGAGGGAGCCCTTATAGAAGAATCTCCCCAGATTTTAAAGAAAATCTTTGTGAGATGCTACCATGCATGTGTGGTCCCCTTCCCGCCCATGGGTGCCATCTTACTCAGTCAGATGACATAGCTAGAGCCGAAAAAGAAGATGGCAAGAAAAGAAAAACAACTCCAGAGAAAGGAGGGAGGATTGTGAGGACTGATTCCTGCTGTCCCTGGAGAACACCTGTTACAGGTGAGTAACTATGCTTCTCCAGGAACAAGCAGAAACTCAGTCCTCACATATGGGACTCCCTAGCCACAGGCTAAGGAGAACCTGTAGAAAACATGGCCCAGCTATGAGCAGCCACAATCAAGTCCAAGGAGAGACTCTGAGGACCTCAGAGTCCAGAGAGAATTATCACTCTGGTAGCCTGAACACAGAAGGGTCAGAGGGTAAGAGCTGCCTAGGCCCCAAAGAGATTACGGAGTATGGCCTGGCCGAAGGCACTGTCCCATCGAGACTCTCTCTCCAGGCAGTAGTGAGCTGCAAAGTTGTGGACTGAGGAATAGGAATAGCGTGCAAGCTCGCAAAAGAGGTTGCCATAGCCCCGAAGTTGTGTGCTGTGACCCGGTGCTCCAACAAGAACCCAGCCTGATCGTGGGTGAAGGCGAAACAGTCCGCCCACCCAGGTGGACAGGGTCCTCCTGGTAACAAAAAGCTGTGAGGCTTTGCAGTGGCCCTGGGTATGTTGCAGGTAGAAGGACAGGGCCCTCTTCCAATCCAGAGAATGGAGGATGACCGCCGCCTTGTCGGCATGGGGCCATGGGAAGAAGATGAGGAGCACCACCTCCTGATTGAGGTGAAACGTGGATACCATCTTCGGAAGGAATTTAGTGTGGATGCAAAGCACAATCCTAATCTTGTAGAACCTGGTGTAGGGTGGCTCATTCACAAAGGCCTGAAGCTCGCTGACAATGTGCACAGGTGAGCGCCATCAGAAAGATGACCTCCCATGAGAGGTATTGCAGTGGCTGGGTGAGCTGCGTCAAGACCACACTGAGGTCTCATTCCACCGGGAGCAGGCAGATGGGAGGCTTAGAGAGCAGGAGGCCCCCCATGAACAGAGTAATGAGGGGCTGAGCAGCGAGGGGTTTACCCTCAATAGAATGGTGATGCGCCGAGAGTGCACGGAGGTGCACCCAAACTGAGTTGGACATGAGTCCAGTTTGCGAGAGATGAAGCAAGTACTGCAGCACTGTGTGCACATGACAAGAGTATGGGTCAGTCTGCTGCTCTGCGCATCACACAGAGAATCTGTGCCACTTGAAGGCGTAGGACCATTTCGTGGAGTCCTTATGAGAGGCCAGAAGGACCTCCTCCACCTCTTTCGGGAAGTTGAAGGGGGCGAAGGCTATCCATTCAGCAGCCATGCTGTTATCGTCAGGGACCCCAGGTTGGGGTGGAAGAGGAAGCCCTCCTCTTGAGTCAGTAATCCCAGGGCATTCCCCAGAGGGACCAGGGGCTCCATCGAGAGTAGCAGCAGCAGAGGGAATCAAAGCTGCCTGGGCCACCGTGGAGCTCCCAGGATCAGAGAAGCCTTGTCCTGCAGGACCTTGAAGAGGGTCTGGACAATTAATGGTATGGGTAGGAAAGGTGTACAGAAAGCCCTCCGACCACGGGATGAGTATGGAGTCTACTGCCACTTGTGACAGATGCGGCTGATGACAGCAGAAGTAAGGCAGCTGAGCATTGGTCGGGCTGGCAAAGAGATCCAGCTTCAGGGTGCCCCAGAGTCAGAAGAGCAGTTGTGCCACCCTGAGATCTTGTTGCCATTCGTGCAGCTAGAGGACTCTGCTCAGTCTGTCTGCTAGGGCATTGTCCAGGCCCAGAAAGTACACAACGCTGAGGAGCATTCCTTGACTGATCGCGTATGAGCAGAGGGCTACTGCTTATGACCTAGACTGGCCACTGTTGGAAACGGGATACTGGGCTTGATGGACCTTAATCTGACCCAGTATGGCATATCTTATCTTATGATCTTATGCCTCCTGGCAGAGGTTGAAAGACCCTGTGCCCCCTTTCTAGTTCAGGTAGAACATGGAAACCTGGTTGTCCGTTTGGACCAGCACAGACTGGTGGTGCAGATGGTGGTGGAAGTCCCTGATTGCCAGAGAAATGGCCCTGAGCTCTGGCAGATTCATCTGCTGCTGGCTCTCCACGAGGGACCGACTGCCCTGTCTGCGGAGTTCCTCGCAATGAGCACCCCAGCCCAGTAAAGAGGTGTCCATAGTAAGTACCCTCTGGGGATCTAGGAGCTGGAAGGGCATGCCCTCCTGCAGGTGCTGTGTGATCTGCCATATCGAGTGACTCTGCCAGCTTGCGGTTCACTAGAACCCTGTCCCAGAGTCGGCCTTAGGCCTGTGTCCACTATGAGCAGAGGCACCACTGGGCCGCTTGTATGAGGCAGGCAGGCAGGCATAGTGGACAATATGGACTGTGGATGCCATATGGTCTAGCAGGCGGAGCATGGGGCATGCCAACAGTGTTTGGTGGTGCTACATCTTAGTGGCCAGAGTCACAAGGCAACCTGCTCTGTCCAAGAAGAGGAAGGCCTTGGCTGAAGAGTGTCTAGTCACACTCCTATGAATTCCAGGTCCTGTGTTGGAGTGAGGTGGGACTTTGGGTGGTTTATCACAAACACTAGGTACTGTAGGACACTGATAGTGCAGGCAGTGGCTTGTTGCACCTCAGTGGCCGTGTCTCCATTTACAAAACTAATCGTCAAGATATGGGAAGATAAAGGCTCCTTGGAGTCAGAGCTAGGATGTTATGTCCTTATGTTTTTTTGAAGGTGTGAATAAACAGGGAGACAAAAGTGAGTCGGTTGATATAGTGTATTTGGACTTTCAGAAAGCCTTTGACAAGGTCCCTCATCAGAGACTTTTGGCAAAACTAAAAAGTCATGGGATAGGAGGCAGTGTACTATTATGGATCCGGAACTGGTTAAAAGATAGAAAGCAGAGGATAGGGCTATATGGCCAATTTTCCCAATGAAGAAAGGTGAATAGTGGTGTACCCCAGGGATCTGTGCTGGGTCCGCTGCTTTTTGACATATTCATAAATGACCTAGAAAAGGGAATAATGAGTGAGGTTATCAAATTTGCAGATGACACAAAACTATTTAAAGTTGTTAAAACCCAAGAGGATTGTGGAAAATTGCAAGAGGATCTTGATAAATTGGAAGACAGGGCATCAAAATGGCAGATGAAATTTAATGTGGACAAGTGCAAAGTTATGCACCTCTTCAATCCTCCCTGTTGAGGGTAAAGGCCAAGGCAGAGAGGCTCGCATCCTGGAGATGAATGCATGGCTGCGTGGATGGTGTCATCGAGAGCGTTTTGGTTTCCTAGACCATGGGATGCTGTTCCAAGGGTTGCAGAGCAGAGATGGCATCCATCTGTCCAAGAAAGGTCAACGCATCTTCGGTAGTAGACTGGCTAATCTACTGAAGAGGGCTTTAAACTAGATTCGTTGGGGATGCGTGAAGAAAGCCCCCAGGTAAGTGAAAGCCCCCAGGTAGGTGATACATTAAATACCTTTATGGAAATGGGTAAATGAAAGGGGATATTTTAAGGGCAACCAACCTTTTTGTTAAAATGGTAAATAAAGGTAAAAGGAAAAGGAGACCGCTATGGTTTTCGAAAGAAGTAGCTGAAAAAGTGAAGAAAAAGAGGGAGGCCTTCATGAAATACAAGAGATCACAGAGAGAGGAAGACAGGCATCTGTATTTGGAAAAACTTAGAGAAGCTAGCAAAGTAGTCAAGAAGGCAAAGATTCAAAAGGAGGAGGAAATAGCCAATGCTATAAAATGGGGGTATAAGACATTTTTCAGATATATTAGTGAGAAGAGGAAGGGCAAGAGTGGTATTGTCAGACTCAAGGGTGCAGGGGAGGAATATGTAGAAGCTGATAAGGATAAAGCGGAATTGCTTAACAAATATTTTTGTTCTGTGTTCACAGATGAAGAACCAGGAGCAGGATCTCAGAAAACACTCACAAATAGGAACAGAAGCAAAGGACATCTTGAACAATTTTCAAAAGACTGTGTTCGTGAGAAATTATCTCAACTTAAAGTAGACAAAGCGATGGGACCGGATGGGATACACCCGAGAATACTGAGGGAACTTGGGGACGTTCGAGCAGCTCCACTGACTGACCTTTTCAATGCCTCACTGGAGTCGGGAGTGGTGCCAAAGGACTGGAGAGAGGCTCATGTGGTGCCTTTACACAAAAGCGGAAGTAAGGATGTGGTTGAAAACTACAGGCCGGTTAGTTTAACTTCGGTGGTGAGTAAATTATTGGAAACGCTGCTGAAAGAGAAAATAGTGAGGTTTCTAGAGTCCAGCAGATTACAGGATCCGAGGCAGCATGGATTCACCAGAGGCAAGTCTTGTCAGACAAATCTGATTGATTTCTTTGACTGGGTGACCAGGGAGTTGGACCGAGGGAGAGCCCTAGATGTGGTGTATTTAGATTTCAGTAAAGCCTTTGACACTGTTCCTCACAGGCGAATTATAAACAAACTGAGCACCCTAGGGATGGACCCTAAAGTTACTGCTTGGGTTAGAAATTGGTTGGGTGGGAGGCGACAAAGAGTACAAGTAAATGGAGCTCACTCTGAGGAGAAGGATGTTATCAGTGGTGTGCCCCAGGGATCTGTCCTTGGTCCGATTCTTTTTAACATCTTTGTTAGTGATATAGCGGAAGGGCTTTCAGGTAAGGTTTGCCTCTTTGCGGATGATACCAAAATCTGCAATAGAGTAGACACCCAGGAAGGGGTAGATAACATGAGGAGGGATCTAGCTAAGCTTGAAGAATGGTCTAGAATTTGGCAGCTGGGATTTAATGTTAAAAAATGTAAGGTCATGCATTTGGGCTGCAGCAATCCAAGGGAGCAATATAGTATAGGGGGTGAAGTACTTTTGTCCACTAAAGAAGAGCGGGACCTAGGCGTGGTAGTGTCTGATGATCTTAAAGTAGCTAAACAGGTAGAAAAGGCAACGGCAAAAGCTAGAAAGATGCTTGGGTGCATACGGACAGGAATGGCTAGCAGAAAAAAGGAGGTGATAATGCCTCTGTATAAGTCTTTGGTGCGACCTCATTTGGAGTATAGTGTGCAATTCTGGAGACCGCACCTTCAAAAGGATGTGAACAGGATGGAGTCGGTGCAGAGGGTGGCTACTAAAATGATTAGTGGTCTTCATTATAAAGCATATGAGGACAGACTGAAGGATCTTAATATGTACACCTTAGAGGAAAGGCAGGATAGAGGTGATATGATTGAGATGTTTAAATACCTCCGTGGCATAAATGTTCAGGGAGAGAGCCTCTTTCAATTGAAAGCAAGTTCTGCTACGAGGGGACATGGGATGAGGGTGAAGGGAGCTAGATTCAGGAGTGATATGCGAAAATATTTCTTTACGGAAAGAGTAGTGAATCCGTGGAATAGTCTCCCAGTGGAGGTGGTGGAGATGAGGACAGTAACTGAATTCAAAAAAGCATGGGACAATCACAGAGGATCTCTAAAGGTAAAAAGGGGACTATTGTAGTTGTTATGGCAGGACAGACTAGATAGGCCATGTGGTCTTTTTCTGTCGTCATATTTCTATGTTTCTATTAGGGAAGAACCCCCCAAATTATGGTTACATGATGCAAGGTTCCACATTAGGAACCACCACCCAGGGAAAAAGATTTAGGCGTCATTGTGGATAACATGTTAAAACCCTCGGCCCAGTGTGCAGCGGCGTCCAAGAGAGCAAATTGAATGCTAGGTATCATAAGGAAAGGAATGGAAAATAAAATAAAACAAAGGATATTATAATGCCTCTATATCATTCCATGTTGAGACCGCACCTTGAATATTGTGTGCAATTCTGGTCACCGTATCTTAAAAAGGATATAGCGTTATTAGAAAAGGTTCAGAGAAGCGCCACCAAAATGGTAAAGGAGATGGAAGGATACCCCTATGAAGAAAGGCTAAAAAGATTAGGGCTCTTTAACCTGGAAAAGAGACAGCTGAGGGGAGATATGACAGAAGTCTATAAATTAATGAACAGAGTGGAACGGGTAAATGTAGATCGATTGTTTACGTTATCAGAATATAGAAAGACTAGGGGGACATGCAATGAAGCTACAGGGTAAACTATTTAAGACTAATAAAAGAAAATATTTTTTCACTCAATGTGTAATCAAACTCTGGAATTTCTTACCAGAGGATGTAATAAAGGCTGTTAGTGTAGCTGGGTTTAAAAAAAGGTCTGGACAGGTTCCTGGAGGAAAGGACCATAAACCATTATTAAAAAGGGACCCAGGATATCACTGCTTGACCCGATACAAGCATTGTGGAACCTGTGTCTTTTGGGGAAACTGCTAGGTACGTATGACCTAGATTGGCCACTGTTGGAAACAGGATACTGGGCTTGATGGACTTTTGTGATAATAGCTGGCCACCGATGGGCAAAATGCACCAGACGCCCCCCTGTGGGTAGCTGCTTCCCCAGGAATGGAGAGGCTATCCTCAGGGAGTCAAAAACCTGTCCCGGGCTGGGCAGGGACCAGGGTCTGGGGCTTAGAGCCCTTGGGCTTGCGAGGGCCTTAGCCCACTCCCTTACTCTGGTGACCCTGTGTTAGTTCTGGGGAGCCTGGTATTGAGGGTAGCCTCGGTAGGGTGGGCCCTTCCTCTGGAATGGAGGACCGCTTCCCCGGTGGTTTATTTTTGGGAAGGGTAGAGGTCTTCCTGGACAGCTGAGACCTCGTGAGGTTCTCTGACTCAATCTCCACCACCTTCTCCTCCATCAGCTTGCCAAAAACGTTTTCACCAAGGCAGGGGACATCGTACAGCTTCTCCTGGACTCACTGCTTGAGGTCCAATGCCTGGAGATAGGCTTGGCATCGAATGCCAATACCCGCAGTGGCTACTCTCGCATTTGACTTGAAGGTAACATAGGCCGCTCGGGAGAGGAACTTCGAGCAGTCCCTGACGCACTTTGTGAGAGTTTGAAACCTCTGGAGATGATTCTCTCTGAGGCCCGCCGAGAAACCAGCAAGTTCTTTTGTCAGGTTCCACAGGTACAAGCCAATATAAAGTTGGTAGGCTTGGATCTGGCAGGCCAGCATCGAGTCCTGTTAGCATTTGCAGTCCAGGGTGTTGTGGGCACAGGTTTCCCTGCCCATAGGCAAATAGAAGTGTGTTTTTTTGGCTTTTCTGCCGATGCATGGTCAACTCCACCACCGTGGAGGTGTGTGGTAGTTGCGACTTTCGGAAGCCGGGGCCTGGTTGGAATCTGTATATAGTGTCCAGGTGTCAGCTGACTATGGGTATGGACTCCGGTGTCTCCCACCTACAAAGTAGGAGCTGCCCGAGGATAGCAGGGACAGAGACAGGGACAGTCAGGTCCTCCTTGGGCAAAGCCTCGTATTGGAGGATTTCTAGCTCCTCCATGCGAGGGTCTTCCTCTGATTCTGTGGTGGACAAAGCCTTTGACATGACCCGAATAAACTCAAGGAATGATGAATCCTCAGGTGGGGACAGACATCTTGATGTTGGGGGAGATGGGTCCGATGGGAAGTCACTGTACTTCTACGTCTTCGGGGATGCGTCGTCCTCGGACTCCCAGGACTCCGTGGCCGACTGGGTCTGGGGCACAGGCCCCGGGTCAGAGTCTCGGTGTACCATGGCAGCTGCCTGGTCAAAGCCATAAGCACTCACCGGGGAAGACTTCGATCCTGAGGAGCGGGAATGAGACAGAGACCCTCACCAAGGATCCACTCTAGGCTTCGGGGTCACGAGGATCGACTCAGGGACCGGGAAAGTCCTCGATGACGTGGTCTCAGCGGATGCACTGGTGGGGCCAGATGTCGATGCCTGCTGCATGGTGAGGAAGGTAGTGAAACTGCGCTCCAGTGCCATCATCCTGGTTTCCCACTCAGGAGGTACAACCTTCGATGCAGGCACCAGAATCACCAGGTCCGGCATAGATGAGGAGAGGGAGTCCTCGAAGAGACAGGCTTCAGGAGTCTGGGTCCTACCGCTAGACGCCTCCACGTCAGTTCGGAGAACTTTTGCTGGCCGCTCCAGCTCCAGCGCCAACTCCTTGGGTTTTCTCCATGGGTTGCAGGGCCTGGCCTGGGACTTGCCCGGCGTGTCCGAGTCCCAGGATGAGGTCCTCAAGGATTTTTTTTTCTTTTTATGTTTCCGCTCCAGGAAACCCTTGTCAGACTGTCTGTGGTCCCAGTTGGGTACTGTGAGAGCATTACGTGACTCAGAGGACCCCTGAGGGGTCTTGGAGTTTGAGGCCACCAGGAATACCAGGGTAGAGTCTGACCTGTGAAAAATATCATCCCGCTTCTGCCAACGACTTTGGATGGCCTTAGCAGACAACGTTTTACCCAAGGTCATGACCTCCGGGTCATAGTTGGATCCTGGACACCGGAGGCAGCAATTGTGTGTATCGGTGATGGACATGTTTTTCGCGCACCAATTACACTTCTTGAACCCAATGGCCATTGGGGGAAAAAGTACCCCAGCGAGGTCAAAGACTCTCGAGGCAACCAGCAGATGAAAAAAGGCACAAAGCATGCTGGGGAGGATTCCCCTCCCCCTACAAACCGGTTCTGAGCCACGATGAACTTTCACTACAATCATCTGTAATAACTGAATATTGGAGGATCGCCAATGTAATGCCAATTTTTAAAAAGGGTTCCAGGGGTGATCCGGGAAATTACAGACCGGTGAGCCTGACATCAGTACTGGGGAAAATGGTAGAAACCATCATAAAGAACAAAATTACACAGCATATAGATAGTCATAACCTAATGGGAGACAGCCAACATGGCTTTAGACAAGGAAGATCTTGTCTTACTAATCTGATATGTTTTTTTGAAGATGTGAATAAACAGGTAGACAAAGGTGAGAGTCGGCTGATATAGTGTATCTGGACTTTCAGAAAGCCTTTGACAAGGTCCCTCATCAGAGGCTTTTGGCAAAACTAAAATGTCATGGGATAGGAGGCAGTGTACTATTGTGGATCGGGAACTGGTTAAAAGATAGAAAGCAGAGGGTAGGGCTAAATGGCCAATTTTCCCAATGGAAAAAGGTGAATAGTGGAGTACCCCAGGGATCTGTACTGGGTCCGCTACTTTTTGACATATTCATAAATGACCTGGAAAAGGGAATAACGAGTGAGGTTATCAAATTTGCAGATGACACAAAACTATTTAAAGTTGTTAAAACCCAAGAGGACTGTGGAAAACTGCAGAAGGATCTGGATAAATTGGAAGACTGGGCATCCAAATGGCAGATGAAATTTAATGTGGACAAGTGCAAAGTTATGCACCTAGGAAAGAACAACCCACACTATGTTACACGATGCAAGGTTCCACATTGGAAACCACCACCCAGGAAAAAGATTTAGGAGTCATCGTGGATAACATGTTAAAACCCTCCGCCCAGTGTGCAGCGGCGGCCAAGAAAGCAAATAGAATGCTAGGTATCATAAGGAAAGGAATGGAAAATAAAACAAAGGATATTATAATGCCTCTGTATCGTTCCATGGTACGACCACACCTTGAATATTGTGTGCAATTCTGGTCACCGTATCTTAAAAAGGATATATCATATTAGAAAAGGTTCAGAGAAGCGCCACCAAAATGGTAAAGGAGATGGAAGGATACCCCTATGAAGAAAGGCTAAAAAGATTAGGTCTCTTTAACCTGGAAGAGAGACGGCTGAGGGGAGATATGATAGAGGTCTATAAATTAATGAATGGAGTGGAACGGGTAAACGTAGACCAATTGTTTACGCTATCAGAATATAGAAAGACTAGGGGACATGCAATGAAGCTACAGGGTAAACTATTTAAGACAAATAAGAGAAAATATTTTTTCACTCAACATGTAATCAAACTCTGGAATTTGTTACCGGAGGATGTAGTAAGAGCTGTTAGTGTAGCTGGGTTTAAAAAAGGTTTGGACAAGTTCCTGGAGGAAAGGTCCATAAACCATTATTAAAAAGGGACCCAGGATAGCAATGCTTGACCCAATACAAGCATTGTGGAACCTTTGTCTTTTGGGGATACTGCTAGGTACGTATGACCTAGATTGGCCACTGTTGGAAACAGGATACTGGGCTTGATGGACCTTGGTCTGACCCAGTATGGCATATCTTATGTTCTTATGATGCTGAAGCAAGCGAGCTCGGAGGCGGGAAAGGGACCAGTGAAACCCAGGAAAGAAAAAGGGGGTTTTCAGCACGAAATTGATCAACTTTCCCAAAGAAAAAAGACAGACGTCTGTTGGGCTCTGTTGACTTAGTAAGATGGCACCCTTGGGCGGAAAGGGGACCATGCATGCATGGTGGTATCTCCCAAAGGCTTTCTTTGAAAGCTGGGGAAATGCTTCTGCGAGGGCCCTGTCGGCACAGATGTCAGCCATATGTAAGGGCTGACTTCCTGCTTGCTCCTGAAGAATGGCTGGAAAGCGAGGCGGCTTGGAACATACTGTTGCATCAGTGGGCGAAAAAAAATCACTGCTTTATTATAAACATTGGTTATATCAGTTCGGAGAGAAAATCGGTAAGCTTCTGGTGAGATGTTGGTGAGACAGGCAAAGCCCTCGGCACGTTTCTGCTAGGAAGGACAAACATGAAAGTCTGCAGCAGACAACCTTAAAGGGTGAGAAAGATGTTTCAGCAGTTTTACCAAGACCTATATATGAGGGGGATTCTCTCCCTTGCTAACATTAGGGATTATGTAGCGAAAGAGATGGTGCCTAGACTGACAGATGAGCTGACTGTTTCTCAGGAGGCAGCAAGGTGGTAATTTCTGCTAGATCCCTCGAGACATCCCTAAGGAATATGCCCATATATAGCACATAGGAATCTATTCTGGAAACTAACATTTTTGCCTGGAATGCCTTTCTCCCAAAGGCATCAAGGGTTTTGGCCTCCCTTCCAGGAGCAACCGAGGAGTGGTTTCTTTTGGTTTTTAATCCTTCTTATGACAGACTCTACTAACATAGAGTGGTGAGGGAATTGAGGTTTTTGAAACCCTGGAGAAGGAGGGACTCTGTAAAGAGGATCCAGTCTCTTAGTTAAGGCAGGAGTTGACATGGGAGATTCCCACATCTCAGCCATCAAGTTTCTCAAGATGTTATGCACTGGGAGTGCTGCTGCCTCCTTTGGTGCCGATGGATACCGGAGAATGTGCAGCTCCTCTGCTGTAGGTTCTATCTCTGTAGTCACCAATACCTCCAGGGCAGCTGCCATGTCCTTAATAAAATACTGAAAGGACATGACCTCGGGAGGAGACCTTTGATGCTCATAGGGAGGCAATGGATCTGATGGCACACCCCTGTTGCTATCGGAATCAATGGATTCAGAGTCGGAGGCCTCCTGCATAGAATCAGAGTCCAGAAGGAAATCAAAATAATGCTTATGAGGCCTTCTATAACTTTGGTGCTCGCGAGAGGGTGTTTAGATGTCGAGGGTATTGAGAGCGGCGGTACCGAAGACCTCGGTACTGGTTGCTCGACGGAGTGATGTGACACAGGTGATGCCTGCAGAAGGGTATCAAAAGGATTCTCCATGGCTGCCGGTGGCGGTAGAACTGGTGCAGACTGCGATACCCCTGATGCCAATGGTGTCACTACTACCAGGGGCGCAGCGATGCTCTTTTCAATGGTGATGACCCGGTCATCGAGCGTCTGTACCAGGGCAGGAGTGCCGCAACTCCTGACGCTGATATCAGGGACTCCGCCGAGGATTGTACCTTGGGGGCATCCCTGAGCCCCTTTACAGCTTTGGAGGTCGAGGCCTCCCACCAGGATTGCTTCACTGGCCGGTCTGCATTGGAGTGAGAGGAGTGTCGGTGATTATGCTGATGCTCAGTGTCCGATGCAGACACCGACCTGAAGGTTGATTTTGATGCTATCAATGTCTTTTTCTTCTTTTGCACTGGAGACTCAGATTGATGCGTGTCCTTTTGACTAAGTGGTGATCTAGAAGTATGGGAGGACTTAGATGGAGTCAACACCCCCAAGGAGTGCATTAAGGAGCTGAGTCTGTTAAAAATAGCTAAGCCTTCTGTTTATTCTGATTCTTTCTATCTCTGGCAGTCATGTGGCGACAGGAGCAGCAGGAATCTACATCATGGTCTGAGCCAAACACTTGACGAATCAGCTATGCTCGTCGGTGATGGAAATGGTACTGGCACACTTCAAGCATTTTTTAACCCACTGTGGGGCTTTTCCATTTCTGGGAAAAGGACTGAGGCAAAGTCAAATTGCGCGATAGTGTACGGTAAAGCCATAGGCCTTAAGCCCGAGAAGATACAAGAATGAATGAAAAAATTATATAAAATAAGAAAAGAAAAATAGAAACGGAAGAAGAAATGACAGGGAGTCATGTTGGTGACGGGAAGGCAAAAAAGAAAAGTACTTGGTACCAGAAAAAACTATATTAGTCTCTTGACACGGCTGACAGGGACGAGGTCCCAATGGCTCCATGGAAAAAAGATGACTGAGGAGACCAGGAGTGAAGGCAGGAAGGCAACCACACATGCATGGAGAAATGCTCCCAGAGACTTTCCTATTGGATGCTGGGGAGTATTTCCGTGATGGTCGGTGCCGACCCATATGTGAAGGCCGACTTCCTGCTTATTCCTGGAGATGCTACAGCTTCACAGATATTGCCCGAACCATATTTATTTTAATTCACTATACTGTAAGAAGAAACCAAAAGTCCTTAAACTGCAACAGGCCTGTGACTGATTTCTTGTAAGGATGTGTGGGATCTTTTTCATATGGATTCATGCTCATCAATACACCTCATCCCACATCTGCACTTGCAATCTTTGGACTGCAATCCAAGGTCTTCACCATATGAGAAGTACACCTGTGGCTGAGTTACTACTGTAGATTATCTCTATATGCTTTATGGTTTAGTTGCTTGATTCAACTCTTATTGTATAAGACACTTACCAGGCTATCCAGTCCTCCACCTAAGAGATCCACAGCCCCCATTTGCATCGAAGACACCTGAGGCACATTTCCTGGGGGGCCCAGGTCAAGGTTCAGGAGATCACCCAGAAGATCACCCTGGGAAGGGATAACTTGTGGCTGCTCCACAGGTGCTGAGGAAGGGGGTCCAACTGGACTGTCTCCAATGTCAACGCTGAGAGAAAAAGCAAACATATGTAAATATTTACTTCTCTATCCATACTCACTATGTTATCTCCAACAGAGGTACAAGATTGATGAATATCCTCCCTATCTCAGTCTGTGTGCAGCAGACTCCTATCAAAGGTGCCTGCTTGCAGTACTGAACTCCCTCAAACAACAAGAAATCAGAGCGTCTTAACGAGTTTTTAAATACAAGTGAATGGACTGGAAGAACAATTTAAGAACAAGCAGGACAGGTCACTCAACAGCATAAGAATGGCGGGAACATGCTGGCAAAACAAAAACGATCCGGTCAATCATATTGGTGATTTTCTCTTTCCTCAAGGGCAAAACCCCTTAAGAAACTCAGAAATAGAAAATAATGCCAGAGATCAAGTGATCTCTGTAGTAGAAAAGCGTAGTTACTCACCTGTAACAGATGTTCTCCAGGGACAGCAGGAATCAGTCCTCACATATGGGTGACGTCGGCGCCGACGGAGCCCTCATGCGGAGCAATTCCCTAGCTTTCAAAGAAAGCCTTTGGGATTGCATCGTGCATGCGCGGTCCTCTTCCAGCCCAAGGGTGCCATCTTGCTCAGTTTAATGACATAGCTAAAAAGACGGCAAAATGAATAAAAATCAATAGGGCTGCAACTCCAGGGGAGGAGGGAGGGTTGTGAGGACTGATTCCTGCTGTCCCTGGAGAACACCTGTTACAGGTGAGCAACTACGCTTTCTCCAGGAACAAGCAGGAAGTCAGTCCTCACATATGGGACTCCCTAGCTATAGGCTACCGGGAACCCACAGCTGAAAAATGGCTCCCTCTAGAAGAGCCGCAGCAGCTGTGATAGGAATTCAGCGGAGAGGCCTACCCCTGGTAGCCTGACACCAGAGGACCGAAGGGTAGGAGCTGCCTAAACCTCACCTCAAATAAATTATGGAGTACCGCCTGGCCGAAAACACTGTCCCGTCAGGACTCTCCATCCAAGCAGTAATGGGCTGCAAAGGTCTGGCTTGAAGACCAGGTGGCAGCCCGGCAGATGTCTGCCAGCGGAACAGAGCGGAAGCGAGCCACTGATGCGGCTTTAGCCCTGATGCGGTGGGCCGTGACTTGACCCTGCAACAGGAGGTTGGCCGCCCTGTATGCCCAGGCAATGCAGTCTGCCACCCAGGTGGACAACGTGCACTTGGAAACAGCTAGCCCCAGGTTACCGGGGTCAAAAGAGACGAAGAGCTGAGTAGCCCTTCAGTGTCCCCATGTACGCTCCAGGTAGAAGGCTAATGCCCTTTTACAATCAAGGGTATGCAGAACCGCTTCTGCGCAGCTAGCATGCGGTCTGGGAAAGAATGTTGGAAGAACCACCTCTTGGTTGAAGTGGAACGGAGAGACCACTTTTGGAAGAAACTTGGGGTGGGTGCGCAGGACCACCCTGTTCCTGTAAAACTGTGTGTACAGTCTTTCTGAAACAAGAGCTTGTAGTTCACTCACTCGTCTGGCAGATGTGAGTGCCACCAGGAAGAGCACCTTCCAGGAGAGGAAGCGCAGATGGCAAGTGGACATCGGCTCAAAAGGTGGGCGAGTAAGCTGTTGCAAGACCACATTCAGGTCCAACTCGGTTGCCAGAGGACGAACCGGGGGTTTTAGTAGAAGCAGACCTCTGAGGAATCTGGACACCAAGGGGTGAACCAAAAGAGGCTGTCCTTCACTGGAGAGTGGTGTGCTGACAAAGCACTCAGGTAGACCCTGACAGAGTTAGACTTGAGGCCTAATTCTGAGAGGTACTGCAACACCACTGGTACAGGGCAAGAGAAAGGGTTTTCATTGTGCTGGTTACACCACACCTCAAATCTATGCCACTTAAAAGCATAGGTTTTCCTAATGGACTGCCTCCTTGAGGCCAGTAACACTTCTTCTATGTTCCTAGGTAGGAGGAGAAGAGCCAGCACTACCCTTTCAGCAGCCATGCCATCAGGTTCAGGGACATGAGGTTGGGATGTAAGATAGAGCCCTGCTCCTGGGACAGGAGGTTGGGCTTCGTCCCCAGAAGGAGTGGGGTTTCCACTGCCAGATGGAGGAGAAGCGGGAACCAAGGTTGTCTTGGTCATCTGGGAGCTACCAGGATTACCGAGGCCTTGTCCCGAAGGATTCTGAACAGAGTTCGGGCCACCAGAGGCATGGGAGGAAACGCATACAGGAGGCCCACGGACCAGGAGATTAGAAAAGCATCTGCAGCCATCCTTTGGGGATGTGGCTGTCTGGAGCAAAAGTTGGGCAACTGATGATTCTGCGGACTGGCAAAGAGATCTATGGATGGATGTCCCCAGCAGTGGAAGATCTGTTGGGCCACTTCCGGATTCAGTTGCCATTCGTGAGGTTGAAGAATTCTGCTTAGTTTGTCTGCTAGGAAGTTCTCCTGATCTGGCAGGTAAACTGCTTTGAGAGACATACCCTGCCGGATTGCAAAGGAGCAGAGGTCCAGTGTCTCCTGGCACAGGATACGGGACCCTGTCCCTCCCTGCTTGTTCACATAGAACATAGCCACCTGATTGTCTGTCTGCACCAAGACCGACTGATGTGAGAGAACATGACAGAAGGTTCGAAGAGCTAGGTGTATCGCCCGAAGCTCTAAGAGGTTGATTTGTGGTGTCCTCTCTTGAGGAGACCACAACCCCTGAGTGCATGAGTCCTGGCAATGGGCTCCCCAGCCCAGCAGGGATGCATCTGTCATGAGGACTCTTGAGTATGAGGGAGGCTGGAAAGGCACTATCTCGAGCAGGTTGGATGGCTGAAGCCACCAGGTCAATGACTTCAGTAGTCATTTGGACACTCTTATCCTGTCTCGGAGTCACCCCGTGGCTTGCGTCCACTGATCCCAGAGGCACCACTGAGCTGTCCTCATGTGGAGACGGGCGTTTGGGGTTACATGAACCATGGAGGCCATGTGTCCTAGAAGTCGCAGAAAGTGCCTCGCTGATATCAGACTTGTGGCTGATTTGGTGTACTAGCTCCAGAAGCCTCTGTGCCCTGTCTTCTGGCAGGTAAGCTTTTGCTTGAAGGGTGTCTAGCCTTGTCCCTATGAACTCTAAGTTCTGAGTAGGGAGCAAAGTGGACTTTGCTTGATTTATGATAAAGCCTCGATGCTGCAGTATGTTGATAGTGCGAGCTGTGGCCTGTTGGGCCTCTTGAGGCGACGGGGCCCTGATGAGCCAGTCGTCCAAGTACAGGAAGACGAAAATTCCCTGGTTCCTGAGGAAGGCCACCACCACCAGACACTTGGTAAATACTCTGGGGGCAGAAGCTAGGGCAAAAGAAAGTACTCTGTTCTGAAAATGGTTTCCTCCCACTTCAAATCTGAGATATTGTCTGTGGTCTGGATGTATGAGGATGTGTGTATAGGCATCCTTCAGGTCTAAGGAGCATAGCCAATCTCCCAGGTGGAGGTAAGGCAGCAGTATTCCAAGGGAAAGCATCTTGAACTTTTCCCTCACCAGGAACTTGTTTAAGTTTCGCAGATCGAGGATGGGCCTGAGGCCTCCTGTTCTCTTTGGTATCAGAAAATACCTGGAGTAGAAGCCTTGCCCTTGTAGGCCATGGGGCACCGGATCCACCGCCTGATCCTCTAGAAGACCAGCCAACTCCTGCAAGAGGAGGTTCCTGTGTAGAGGGGGTCTGAGAGGCTCTCCCGGAAAGTAGGAGGGAGGTACTTGGTCGAAGTGGAGGAAATTGCCCTTTTGGACTATTTGTAGGACCCAGGTATCTGTGGTGATTGCTGGCCACCTGAGAGTGTACATGGTCAGCCGTCCTCCTGTGCCAAGTCTCACCCCTGGTTGGAGAGAGACTATGCTGTGGCAGTCAAAAAACCCCTACCGGCTGGGAAGGAGCCGGAGCCTGGGCTTTGGGGGGTCTTCTGCTTACGCAGGCCATGCCCCTGTCCCTTGGCCTGCTGCCCATGTTGGGGAGCCAGGGGGCCTGGTGAGTGGGGTAGCTGCGGTAAGCAGCACCCTTCCTCGGGAAAAAGGACCTTTTACCTGAGCCCTTCTTTTTAAAAGAGGCAGAAGTCTTTTTGGATAGCCTTGTCCAGGTCAAGTACTCGGACTCTATTTCAGCAGCCTTTTCAGTCATGAGTTTGCCAAAAAGGTTGTCACCTTGGCATGCGACACCGACCAACTTGTCCTGCACCCATGGCTCCAGGTCAGACGACAGCCATGCCTGACGTTGGACACCAATGCAGACTGCAGCTACCCGGGCCGAAGCCTCAAAGCCATCGTAGGCTGCTCGAGACAAACTTCGAGCACTCCTGAATCCCCATAGACAAGGCCTTGAAGTGCTGCAAGAGTTCCTCGGAGAGGCCAGCTGAGAACCTGGCAATCTCCTTCGCCAGGTCCCGCAAGTACATGCCCATGTACAGCTGGTATGTTTGGACACGGCATGACAGCATTGACCCCTTCTAGCACTTTCTGCTGAGGGCGCCCAAGTTCCAGGCTTCCCTACCAGGAGGCATCAATGAGTGCGTTTTTTGGCTCTTGAGCCTTTGCATGGCCGATTCCACAACCATGGAGTTGTGCGGCAGCTGTGCCTTTTGGAACCCAGGGCTCTTGCAGACTCAATATATGGAATTGACCTGCCTGCTGAGAACTGGCATCGAGGCCGGTGACTCCCACATGTGTAACATCAGCCGTTCCAACAATGGAGGAACCGGTTACAGTAAGGGCTTCCCAAGGGGGAAAATCATACTGGAGGGCTTCGAGCTCATCGGCTCTGGGATCCTCCTCGGTATCCGCCGGGAATACCAAAGCCTTGGCCATTTCACCGATGAGTTCTGAGAACCGGGTATCCTCCTGGGGGGGACCTTCTCCGAGGCTCGGACCCTGGTGAGTCCGATGGGACACAACGGGTCCGGTGGGTGTCCGGGAACTCTTCATCCTCCATTTCCCATGCCGAGTCCTCCGAGGAGGAATCGATGGGCTCCGGCCGCGATGGCACCGGTGTCGATGACCTCGGTCCTGAGCGGGAGGTCAAGGGAGACCTCGGCAGAGGATCAACTTCAGCCGAAGAGTCTCGGCCTCCGGGGTCGACTTGGACGTCGAGGTCCCAGTGGTCGGGGCGGATGGACCGGCGAGACCAGCCATCAGCACCCGCTGCTGCTCCATGAAAGCAGACATGCTGCGCTCCAAGGCCACCATTCTGAGACCGAGCTCAGAAGGCTCCGGTCCCGGGTTTCCCGGAGGACAGTCAATGAGGACAACAGCAGTTACTTTCCTCGGCGTCTCTGACTCCGTGTGAGGTACCTTTGCAGGCTGCTCCGACTACGAGGACCCGGGGCGGCGGTCAGGACTCTGCGACCTGGCCCGCAAGGACCCAGGCCTATCAGAGGCATGCAACGACGCCGCCCTCGCGAGTTTCTTCTCCCTCTGGTGTTCCTGCGAGGGAGACCCCCGCTCATAAAACCCCCGATGATGCTCGGCGTCAGACAGCTCCCAAGACGTTGAGACCTGGGTGGATGCGGGCTCGGAGAAAATCTTTTCACACTGCTGCTGCCTACTTCTGAGTGCCTTAAAAGACATCTTGCCACACGGGCCTCAGGCCATTGGGTCATGGTCGGCCCCGAGGCAGTGGAGACAGCAGTCATGTGTGTCGGTGAGAGACATTAATTTTTTACACCGATCACATTTCTTAAACCCTCTGGCAGCCATCGGGGGAAAAAGGGCCCCCTGTGAGGTCAAATGACCAGCTGCCAGTGAAAAAGAAAAAAGGCACGAATGCTAATCACTAAGGACAAAAACAAAAAATAGGGACCAAACTAGATACCGGTGTACCAAACCGAGGCGGGACGGGGAACCGGCATCGAGGCGGGACGGGGAACCGGCATCGAACCGGGCCGAAGAAAAGAATCTTCAGAAGATTTGACTCACTTTTTCCACGAGGGAATTCGGACCACGTCCGTTGGGCTCCACGGAAAAAGGGAGACTGAACAAGATGGCACCCTTGGGCGGGAAGGAGACCGCGCATGCGCGATGCAATCCCAAAGGCTTTCTTTGAAAGCTGGGGAATTGCTCCGCAGAAGGGCTCCATCGGCGCCGATGTCACCCATATGCGAGGACTGACTTCCTGCTTGTTCCTGGAGAACATAGAAATATGATGTAGAAAAAGACCACATGGCCTATCTAGTCTGCCTTTCCCTAGCAACCACTATAGCAGTCCCCTTTTTTCCTTTAGAGATCGTGTGTGTTTCTCATGCTTTTTTGAATCTAGATACTGTTCTCATCTCTACCACCTCCACTGGGAGACTATTCAACGCATCTACCACTCTCTCTCTGTCAAGAAATATTTCTGCATATTACTCCTGAGTCTATCCCCTTTCACCCTCATCCTATGTCCCCTAGTTGCAGAGCTTGCTTTCAATCGAAAGAGGCTCTCCTCCTGTGCATTTATGCCATGGAGGTTTTTAAACGTCTCATTCATATCTCCTCTATCCCGTTTCTCCTCTAAAGTATACATATTAAAATCCTTAAGTCTGTCCTCATATGCTTTATAACGACCCTCCAAACCAACCCCAACCTGTTTATACCCTTTTCAAGGTGCAGTCTCCAGAATTGCACACAACACTCCAAATGAGGTTTATGTTTATTACATATGATATACTGCTTCAAGCCAAAGCATCGGAGCGGTTTACAATATTACATAAAAGTTACAGAAAATATGAAAAGAACGCCATTAATTAGATAGGACAGAATAAGAGATACAGTGATAGTTAAAGGAATAGAGGAGACAAGAAGAAATGCTCCACATAGCATCTGAAGAGGTAGATATCAAAGACTTGCATCAAAGACTTGTACAGAGGCACTATCATCACCTTTTTTCTGCTGGCCATTCTGCTCCCTATGCGCCCAAGCATCCTTCTAGCTTTCACTGTCGCCTTTTCTACCTGTTTAGCCACTTTAAGGTCATCAGACACAATCATGCTCAGGGGTCCCATTCTTCTTTTGCGGACAGAAGTACTTCACCCCCTATACTGTATTGCTCCCTTGGATTGCTGCAGCCCAAATACATGACCTTGCATTTTTTAACATTAAATCTCAGCTGCCAAATTCTAGACCATAGTAATGCAATAGGAAGGGATAATGGGCATACTCAATGGGTCCAATGTCCTATTGTCATAATATGTCTCTCTGTGCAAGTTTCCCTGCAAGGACAGTCATTAAATCAAAAGTTTCATTTAAAAAAAAACCCTCTAAAAATCATAGTCAAGCCCAACATAGCGGATTCTAGATTAGCATTATGAGTGTGAAGGCAAAAACAAGATGCCTTGTTTAGTTTCCTGGGTTGGTGTAGGCTTTTTTATTTTGCTTCATTTTGGTTTTAAAAAATTTTAGTTTTATTTCTATAAATTTTCATTTCAGGGAAATTGTTAAAAGGTGGCTGTAGCTGCTGCACATACCAAAAAAAACAAAACAAAAAAAACAAAACAAAACGCCAACCCCCACAGCTGAAAGATTAAAAACAAAAAGGATTTTTTTATACTTCTGGTTTTGTTAATAGTTGTCATGGCTTGGTCTTGAATTACTGATCTTTGTTAGAAGGCAGTTGTCTTCAAAACATTTAGTAAAGCACAGTTACTTACCTGTAACAGGTGATCTCCGGAACAGCAGGAATTAGTCTTCACACGTGGGAGACGTCGCCGACGGAGCCCGCACGGGAATGCTCCCCAGCATCCAATCAGAAAGCCTTTGGGAGCATCCTTCGCGCCTGCGCGGTGGCTTCCCGCCCTTCCTACTGCCTCTCCCCAGTTGAGTTTAATAGCTAAGACAGAAGGAGAGGAAGAGGAAGGAAGAGAGAAAGAGATGCAACTCCTAGGGGAGGTGGGTGGGTTGTGAAGACTAATTCCTGCTGTTCCGGAGATCACCTGTTACAGGTAAGTAACTGTGCTATCTCCAGGAACAAGCAGGAATGAGTCTTCACACGTGGGGACTCCCTAGCTAAGGGTGCCAGGGTAGATCCCAGAGTGCACGGCCCTGGACAGGGCGGCATTGTCCCACCTGAATCCCCGGCATCCCCTGCGGGATGGGGGGTAGGAGTTGAGAAGAGTTGCCGAGGCACAGCAACCTAGGACTACGGCAGAGTCCCGAAAGGCATGACAAGTGTCATTAGGTAGTTAATGAACTAGCACAAGTAAAGCTTACCTACTGGATGGTAGGAAGTAGAACTGCGATGGCACTGTGGGTGCAGCCTCAATGTCGTCAGGGGAACTTCACAGAGAGGATGAAGTTCCAGGTCCGGGAGGGCAGGAGACGCAGGAAAGAACGGCAGGTCTTCCAGGAAGCTTCATGGGAGAGCGGAGAACTCCCTAGGAGCGGAGACCGTAGCCCTGAGGGCTAGGCAGAAGACTGGCCGATCTGGAAAAAGCCCAGCCCGGAAGAGAAGAGGAGTGTACCCCGGACATCGGGGAGTACACTGTCTTCCCTAGCAGACAAGGAAGACATTGTGTTTGGGACCTCCCGACAAGGAGGTGTAAAACAAAAATAGAGGCTGTTGACTTCACAGCAGCAAGCTTGGACAGAACCGGTCCCAGACACCGAGGCCTAGAACACAGGCAAGCGGACTGGCCGGACCCTTCAGGGAGTGAACGAAGGTACCGACAATTGGGAGATAGTCGGTAATACATGGGGCTCTATAGACCCAACCCAGTATGCGGTCACCCTACCAGTACATATCCAATCTCATATATAGAGGTATATGCAGGGAAGGTGGGGACGGGAACGCCCACCCAGATACTAAAACACGTATGCGGGGGACATGCATACAGGAGTATGATACCGGTCTCTCGGATCTGCCCCTGATCCACAGAAGAGCTCCCGCCAGGGAGAGGGCGGGAGAAGAGAATGCCATCCACTAGGAATGGACTTATGGCTGTGGGGCAAGGGCAGAACAGCGAGAGTAACCGTATGGTTGCGTGAAGGAAAACCAAACTGACGAGAGCACAGCAGGAGTACATAGGCCCCTGGTGTGTCCCCAGGACAGTCACGCAAAGAAAAAACTTGTCCACCGAACCAGGGAGACAAGAGGGTATAGTTAGCCATATAGTCCGGGCGTGGCTATATAAGCCCTTTCCACCGGGGAACGGCAGAGGAAAGGACAAATGCCCTCCGGGAAACTACTGCTCTGAGGGATTCAGAGAGCGGACTGGCGGAGTCAGCCATGTCGCCCCATCCCAGAAGTCAGACGGGAGCTCGTGGAGCGTTAGTATGCTAGATAGCCGAAGCGTCAATCACACACTGGGACTCCTGCACGCACAGCAACTGAACAGATCCAGGGGGTCTCCCGCAAAAACGAGGAGAACAGACAAGAGGGCGGGGACGGTCCGGTTCCGCCGAGAAATTGTTCAGGCCATGCTTGGAGGGTAGAAAACAAGGGGCTACACCGTAAGGGTAGTCGGTGTGGGATCCCCTCAGACAGGGGAACCCAGTAGAGCTGGAAGGAGAAACTTCTGGTAGGAGAAGTTAATCGTAGACTGCTGCATATCGGGGTCTAACGCTGCTCGGCAGGCGTATTCCGGCGTGGGCTTGGGGACTCCAGACCGGAGACAGACGTCCCTGGCTTGGGCGCACCTGGCAGGTGGGCGGACGGACGGAACTTTCTCTTCCTGGGGAAGGAAGGCTGGGAAGGACATTTCCTCCCCCCTGGGGAAGGAGAGGATTCAGGATGGCTTCCGGCGTTAGGAAGGTCAGCGAAGCACTGAGCAACCTGACGCAAGGCCTCGCCATTGAAGAGGTTTTCTCCCGTGCACGGGGAATTACCTAGATTATGTTGCGCCCATCTGGACAAGCCGGAGGCCTGCAGCCAGGCTGTATGACGCGCTCCGATGGCAGTGGCAGAGGCCCTGCCAACAGACTCGAAAGAGTCTAGGGAAGCACGGGAAAGGAACCAGGAAATATTCCTGCAATGATAAAGAAGCAAGGAATAATCCGAGGCCTTAGTGGCTGACACAAAGGGAGACAGAAGAGACAATCTCTCTGTGACCTCCCGGAGCGCCAGGCTCATGTAGAAAATATATGAAATAATTCTGGAAGCCAACATAGCCATTTGGAATCTTCTTACTTCCGACCCTCCGCAGCGCCGATTCCACCACAAGGGAGTGATGGGGAAGCTGGTGCGTCTGGAACCCCGGAGAGGGGGGCACCCGGTACAGAGCATGCGTGGCTGCAGAGGACGCAGGGACCCTCAAAGGCGAGCGCCAGATCCCGAGCAGAAGATCCCGCAGGGAAGGATGTAGAGGAAGCATTATGGCTTCCCATTCCGCAGGACCAGGACTGAGCGAAGGACCCGGGATAGGCATGGCCAGCAAGTCTGCCATGTCAAGGAGAAAATCCTGAAAGGACGGCTCTCCCAGAGGAGCTATTTCGGGGGAGGCCGAGGTTGAAGGGGCCGCCTGAGCACCAGGAAACCTACCGGGCTGGTGCACAGGGGGAATCCCTCTAAACAGAGGAGGATACAGGCAGCCCCGATTCGAGGCAGTTGGTACTGTACCGTCGGGGCCTGGAATTGATTCCAAAGCGGGCAACGGACGGCGCAATGGCGCCGAAGTAGTCGCGGGAATCGGCCCCGGCCTCGGGGACGGAGCTGCTCCCGGGACAGACCGCAAAGGCAGCTGGTGTGGTTCCGGAGCAACCAGAAGACAGCGGAGGGTGGGCTCTGCACTGTGTCGATGGAAAGGACAGGGATCAGTTCCGAAACACGTCGGAACCAGACCCTCCAGACCGGGGACCGAGACGAGGCTGGGCATCGAGCCGAACGGGGCTATCAACGCCCCTCTAGAGGGCCCCGGCGGCGGCGGCGGCGGCGGTGCCGGTCCTGGGAGGTGAATCGGAATCGCCGCGATCGGTGCCGCAGGCATCGAGTACTTTCGGGGCCGAAACTCGGCGAGGAAGGGGACACCCGGTACCAGCGCCGACGTCGGGATACAAGTCCCGCCAGTCGCCGGGATTCCTCCCGTTTTACCAAGAGGAAAACCCTTACGGGGCGTACTAACCGGCCTCGAGGGTACCCAGCTAACTCGCTGACGAGACCCGGCGGGGAGTGAAATGCATAGCCCCGGCGCCGACGCAGCGGCGCTGTTTCGGGTCGAGACGGTCGAAGGTTCCAAGGCCTCCCACGAACGATCCTGAGGGACGCGTGGAACATCCGACGCCCCCGGCGATGCCGGGAGGTCGGCGCCGTCCGAGGCCGGCCCCGGTCCCGCACAAGGTCGGGTTGCCGGGCCACCTGACCGTGACAGATCGACGGGCTCCGCAGGCCCCGGGGGGGCCAGGGGACTATCCCAGGGGGGGAGTAAAGTTCTCGGCCCCGATGCAGGCACCGAGGACACCAGATGACGGTCCCCTGCGAAGAGCGGGACACTCGATGCCAATGTTGGGGAAGCAGTACCGCCCGAGGCGGTTACCGCTCCCGCACCCCCGGTGAAGAGTGGCACACTCAACACCGATGCCGATGCCGAGGAATCGGTACCGCCCCCGCGCATGGCTGCGACGCTGGAAGGCCAGGCTGGGTCGGATCGATCGGCTCCGAAGGCACCGAGGACACCAGCCGACGATCCCTGGCGAAGAGCGGAGCACTTGACGCCGGCGCCGATGCCCGGGGATCAGCACCGCTCGGAGCGGATACCACACTCGGGAATGGCACGAGAATGTTCTGTGAGGAGCGAACCTCAGGAACAACCCGGAACCCCGTGGCGGCTCTGGAGCCCGAAGACTCCCGCCGGTGTTTATTCGCCAAGGGGGACTTGAGGGGAAGGCCGGAGCCGTCGTCATGCCGCACATGAGACTCGCCCCTCAAGACTTGGCTAGTCTTAACAGACTGTTGTTGGGTTACCTGATCCTTCAGAGGAAAGACGTCATCGAGGGACACCCGAAAAAGGGAAGGTCCCCTCCCGATGCTGAGGCCCGGGAGACCGGGGAGAGGGAGATCAGGGCCCAAACAGGAGAGACACCAGGCATTGGAGTCTAAGCAAAAAACTAAGTCTCCACCGTGGGGGCACTTCTTAGAGGAAGAAGGCTCCATGTTGGAAAGCCCGGTAGGCCACAGAAGTGACTCGAGGAAGATTTATGTCCCTCGAGAAAGGAAAAATAAAAGAAAATAAGGGAAACAAGACACCAGTGGTGCCAGAGTCGGCGGGAAACCGCGACCACAAGAACAGAAGAAAAGAAAGAAAAATTTCTTTGGTGGCAGGAGGTACGTCCTGCCTGCTCCGCGGAAAAACGAAAACTGGGGAGAGGCAGTAGGAAGGGCGGGAAGCCACCGCGCAGGCGCGAGGGATGCTCCCAAAGGCTTTCTGATTGGATGCTGGGGAGCATTCCCATGCGGGCTCCGTCGGCGACGTCTCCCACGTGTGAAGACTCATTCCTGCTTGTTCCTGGAGATCATAGTATATGACAGCAGATAAAGATCCAACAATATCACAATATAATGATCACATACACCAGGAGTAAGCAAATTGGTTAATCAAGAACCTCAATAAAGAAAGATAAAGATCCAACCACAATTATACTCCTGCTTACATTAAACATTTAATTTCTTACTGTTATAAAAAATGGAGAGATCATCAGACAAAAATGGGACTTTTTAATGGCAAGCATACAATTTTTTTGAATCCTATATATATATATTATCCGTCTACTCCATTATGT
This sequence comes from Ichthyophis bannanicus, assembly GCA_033557465.1. Lineage (NCBI taxonomy): Eukaryota > Metazoa > Chordata > Amphibia > Gymnophiona > Ichthyophiidae > Ichthyophis > Ichthyophis bannanicus. The sequence continues at coordinate 249,866,816 of CM066042.1, read as the reverse complement.
ATTTTATAATGGACAAAACCAGTTTAAAACCAAAAATAGAAAAGCTTCACTTAACTAAGCTGAAGAATATTCAATTCATCCTGACATGAATTCATATTTCAGGTTGAAGAACCTTGCATCAGGGCAATACGTTGAAAAATAGCATCCATATTCATCACAAGTAGAAACCATCCCACAGCTGCTTTAACCGGAAAAAGACATCAGAATTTAAAGTCCACAGACAATGACTCAAACACTAACTACAACAGTGTTATTCAATCAGTTTCGCTATTCAGTCCATTAGGAGCCAATGCATTCAAGCGAAAGATCCATCATTGTTCTCTGAAATTAAGCATTCATGCAAGATCACCACCCCGCCAATCTTCAGTGATTTGATCAATTACCCACCAGGAGAAATCTAACGGTATGTTTTTTCTCAAGAAAATGTGCCACCATTGAAACTGCCATGTTTCCCAGAGAAATTCTACTAAGATGTTCATTCAGATGAACTTAAATAGGTCTACTCATGTGCCCCACATAGTCCCAAACAAGGACACATAATTAAGTAAACAACCTGTTGCAAATTCCAAGTCATGAAATGCTTAGCCTTGCATATTTTATGAGTCATAGGATGAATCCAAGAAGAATCCGCTGCATATGCCTTGTAGCGCTATACAAATGATCAGTAGTAATTGTAGTAATAGTGTTTTGCTACAGCAAGGGTACCCTCTATATGCTCTTAAAAAGGCCTTTAAACAGGCCCAATACGCTCATCACGATTGGCTTCTACAACTGGTCTTGAGAAAGACTGATGAACCGATAGGTCTGCATGCTCCCTTATTCTGGGACGGCATCCCGGATTGTGGCAATGATTAAAAAATATTGACAAACTCTACAGGTTCATGAGGTATTTGCTGCTAGCAACCCTTGTTACGCGTTTAAGCGTGGTAAAAATATTAATAATTATCTGGGAAGTGGGTCAGCTACACCCACAGAGGGTGATCATCAAGCGTGTGGAAATTGTCAGTGGTGTGAAAACACTGTCTTCTTAGAACCATCCTATGACTCAAAATATACAAGGCTAAGCATTTCATGACCTGCAATTTGCAACAGGTTGTTTACTTAATTATGTGTCTTTGTTTGAAACTATGAGGGGCACATGATTAGACCTATTCAAATTTGTCTGAATGAACATCTTAGTAGAATTTCTCTGGGAAACATTGCAGCTCCCATGGTGGCACATTTTCTTGAGAAAAACGATAGCGCTAAAGATTTCCCCTGGCAGATAATTGATAAAGTCAATGAAGACTGGTGATGTGGTGATCTTGCACGAATGCTTAATTTCAGAGAACAATGGATCTTTTGCTTGAATGCATTGGCTCCTAATAGACTCAATAGCAAGATTGATTGGATAAAGCACAGTTACTTACCTGTAACAGGTGATCTCTCGGAACAGCAAGAATAAGTCTTCACATATGGGTATCGTCGGTACCGACGGAGCCTGCGCGGGAACGCTCCCCAGCGTCCAGTAAGAAAGCTTTTGGGAGCATCCCACAGCGCCTGCGCGCTGCCTTCCCGCCTTTCCCAACCGCCTCTCTCCAGTTCAAGTTTTAAAGCTGAGACAAAGAGAGAGAGAGGAAAAGAAAGATAGAGAGATACAACTCCTAGGGGAGGTGGGTGGGTTGTGAAGACTTATTCCTGCTGTTCCCAGAGATCACCTGTTACAGGTAAGTAACTGTGCTATCTCCAGGAACAAGCAGGAATGAGTCTTCACATATGGGGACTCCCTAGCTGCAGATGCCAGGGAGAGACCCCATGGTTGTGTGCCCTTGCATAGGGCTCCACTTCTCCCCCATGGATCTCTGGCATCCAACCAGGGTAGGTGGGTAGGAGTTGATTAGGAATGGAACAGGTGTTTGAGGACAGCCTGACCAAACGAGGCATCCCGGCGGGAGTCCTTGTCCAAACAGTAATGGGCTGTGAAGGTGTGAACCGAGGCCCAGGTGGCCGCTCGACAGATCTGGTCGATGGACACAGAGTTTAGATGAGCGACTGAGGCTGCCATGGCTCTCACATTGTGAGCTGTGACATGGCCCTCCAGAGAAATGTTCCTACTCTGGTAGGCGAAAGAAATACACTGAGTAATCCAGTTGGACAGTGTTCTCAGAGACTGGAAGTCCTAAATGAGAAGGATCAAAAGCAACAAAGAGTTGAGAAGACTTTCTATGTTGCTGTGTTCTTTGTAAGTAAAAAGCGAGAGTTCTTACAATCCAAGGAATGAAGATTCCTCTCTGCATTTGATGCATGAGGTCCTGGAAAAAAAGAGGTAAAAATACCTCTTGGTTCAGATGAAAAGGTGAGACCATTTTAGGCATAAAGTGTGGATTGGTCCTGAGGACTACCTTATGATGGAACCTTGTATAAGGAGGATTAGCCACCAAAGCTTGCAACTCACTGATGCGGCGTTCTGAGGTGACTGCAATGAGAAAAATAACTTTCCAAGAAAGGAATTTCAAGGAGGTGGTGGCTAAAGGTTCAAAGGGTGGCTTCATAAGCTGGCCAAGAACCAGGTTTAAGTCCCATGCCACTGGAGGTGGTCTAAGGGGAGATTTAGTTAAAAGAAGGCCTCTCATGAATCTTGCTATAACAGGATGAGAGGAAACAGGTTGTCCATTGAGAGGCTTGAGGGATGCTGCAATAGCACTCAAATGGACTCTTACTGAATTCGTTTTCAGACCTGCATGGGATAGATGCAGGAGATACTCTAGTAGAGAATTCAGAGGTATTGCAAGAGGGTTTAGACCTTTTCCTGAACACCAAATAGTAAATCTTTTCCATTTGAAAGCATAGGAACGTCTAGTAGAAGGCTTTCTAGAGGCATGAATAACATCTCTGACTTGCTGAGAGAGATGAAAATCTTGAAGGTCTAGGCCCTCAGCAATCAAGCCCTGAGATGGAGCGCTGGGGGTTTGGGTGCCACAAAGTTCCCTCTTCCTGGGACAGAAGGTCTGGTGCAGAGCCCAAGTCCAGGGAAGGAGCTTGAGAGAGATTCAGAAGTAGAGGGTACCACACTTGGCGTGGCCATTGTGGTGCTATGAGGATCATGGTCGCTTGATCTCTCTGAAGCTTGAATAGTGTCTTGGGAATTAGGGGAATTGGTGGAAAGGCATAAAGGAAGTCTTGACCCCAGTGAAGGAGGAAGGCATCCTTGGCCTGAACTCCCTGACACGGAATTCTGGAACAGAACCGGGGAAGTTTGGCATTCCACGGACTTGCAAAGAGGTCTATGTCCGGGGTTCCCCAAATTCGAAAAATCCTGGCTACCTGGTCCATGTGGAGGGACCACTCGTGTGGAAGCAGAACTCGACTGAGTCTCTCCGCCCAAGAGTTTTGAACGCCTGGAAGATATACTGCCAGAAGATGGATGTGATGCTCTCTGGCGAAGGCCCACAGTCGCAAAGTTTCGTTGAAAAGCGACAGAGAGCCAGTCGCGCCCTGCTTGTTTACATAGAACATGGCTACTTGGTTGTCCGTATGGATGAGGACTGTCCTGTAGCTGAGCAGAGAATCGAACACTCAGAGCTAAGAATATTGCTCTGAGTTCCAAGAGATTGATATGCAGAGAGGTCTCCTGTGGAGACCAGATGCCCTGGGTGGAGAGATCCTGCAGATGAGCTCCCCCAACCCATTGGAGAAGCATCTGTTGCCAGAGTTGCTTGGGGTAGCGACTGCTGAGAAAGGGGACCCCAGCAACAAATTTGGAGGGGACGTCCACCACTGGAGAGACCAAAATAGGTGACTGGAATTTGCTATTTTGTCTGACAGGCAACCTGATGCCTGAGTCCATTGGGTGGACAAAGTCCATTGAGCTGCCCTCATGTGAAGGCGAGCATATGGAACCACATGCACGGTGGACGCCATGTGGCCTAATAGTTTTAACATCTCTCGAGCAGTTAAATGGGACTTTAACTGTATCTGGGAGGCTAACTGCACCAAGCGTAGCCAACGGGCCTGAGGAAGATAGGCCCTTGCAGTTGTGGTATCCAGCAAGGCCCCTATAAACTCCAGAGACTGAGTAGGGGTGAGATGGGATTTTGGGATGTTTATTACCAGTCCCAAATACTGAAGGACACGCATTGTGCAGGTTAGACAAGTCTGGGCCTCTGACTGGGATGAAGCTCGAATGAGCCAGTTGTCCAGATATGGGAAAACGAATATTCCTAGAGTGAGTAGAAATGCAGCTACTACTGCCATGCATTTCGTGAACACCCTTGGTGCAGAGGCCAGACCGAAAGGAAGCACCCTGTATTGGTAATGCTTTCCTTGAAAAAGTAACCGAAGGAACCTTCTGTGTGTTGGATGGATGAGGACATGGGTGTACGCATCCTTGAGATCTAGAGAACAAAGCCAGTCCTGATTCTGAAGGTATGGCAGCAGAGTACCGAGAGAAATCATCTTGAATTTCTCTTTGAATAGAAACTTGTTCAATTCTCTGAGATCTAATATGGGTCTGTAGCCCCCTGTTTTCTTTGGAATAAGAAAATAAGGAGAGTAGAACCCTGAGCCCTGTTGAAGAAGGGGTACTTCTTCTATTGCCCCTTGGGCAAGAAGGGTAGCAATCTCCTGACCCAGAAGGTTAAGGAGAGATGTTGGAGAATTGAACTGTCTCACCATGGTGTGGGGAGGAAGGTTCAAGAAATGAAGCTTGTACCCTTCCCTTACAATGGAGAGGGTCCATTGCTCTGCTGTAATTTGCTCCCAACCTTCCTGGAATGGTGGGGGGCTCTGGTTCTTCCAGAGCCAGAAAGGCTAAGTTCTCTAGTCGCAAGTCAAAGGCCCTGGGGAGGCTGAGGCTGCTGAGTCGTGGAAGGCCTGGCAGCCTTTGACTTGGCCTGTTTAGGTGGTTGCTGACGCTTTGCAGCAAAACGACCTGCAGATAATGCGCTGCTGACCATAAGCAGGATGGTATCTTCCGTTTTTAGAAAAAGTTGTCTTTTTGAACAACCTTTTCTTAGCAGGAGCAGAGGTAGACTTTGAAAGTCGATCCAAAGCAGAGTTCTTAGCATCCATCTGAGTGGCCTTTGCTTTCCAATCCCTGCCAAAAAGGTTTTCACCTGTACAAGGAAGATTTCCCAGTTCATCTTGGACCCAACGTTCCAAATCAGAGGCTTGTAACCAAGCAATTCTGCGTGCACCTATGGTAATAGCCGAGGCTCTGCTTACACACTCAAGAGTTAAAGGCTGCACGGTTGGAAAATTTGGAAACATCTTGGGCATGTTTAAGCCAAATGAGAAATTCCTGCCTTTTATCTTCTGAAATAAAAGGGGCTAAAGTCTGCAGATGATCTGTGACTTTTTAGAAACATCCCCATAGAGAGACTATAGTAGTTGATTCTGGCAGCAAGCATATTAGCTTGGAAAACACTTCGGCCAAAAGCATCAAGGGTTCTGCATTCACGTCCTGGAGGATTAGATGAGTGTCTCTTTGCACTCTTTATTTTCCTCATGGCAGACTCTACCACAATAGAGTGGTGAGGAAGCTGAGACTTATGAAAGCCAGGACAAGGAGGGACACGGTACATGGTGTCTAATCTACGAGAATGAGGATAGGTGGGGTAAGAGGAGTCTCCCACATGCTCAACATGAGATCATAGAGAATCTCATGAATAGGTAAAGTAGCTGCTTCTTTAGGAGCCTTAGGATATTGCAAAATATCTAGTTGCTTGGCTCTAGGCTCTGACTCAGGGGACACTGTAATGGAGAGGCCCCTACCACTTCCCTAATGAAGTCCTGAAAAGACAGGTCTTCTGGAGGAGACATTCTTCGTTTTGGAGAATCAGACTCCTGAGGAAGAAGTACCGGTGCATCGACAGAAACCTCCAACTCATCAGAGTCTTCGGAGGAATCGAAGTATCGCCTCTCTGGATGCTCCTGTAAAGCCCGATACGCGTACCGAGTGGGATCGACATCGGGAGTAAGCGGTACCGGTTCGGTACCGATGGGCATCGTAGGACAGAGTACCGTTGCAGTCTACACCGAAGCTGATGTCGATGCAATCGGTACTGGCACTGGGAACGATGCCGGTGCCGGTACCGGCAACGGAGACTGTTGCGGTACCAGAGGCGTCGAAGCCTGCATAAACGCCGTTAGGGTGCGCTGCATGGACAGAATCTTCTGATCCATCGACGCCACCAGAGTCTGGATGTCAGTACCAGTGGAGGCCACCGGTACCCCAGAACACGGCAACAGGTGATTGGTCGAGGCTGAGCCATCGATGTCAACCTGTGACCCCATAGACAATGCTTTGGAAGCCGGAACTTCCCGCCGGGGTAATTTTGCCGGTGCGGAATCCTCGAGGACAAGCCCGGAGGCATCTCGATGCTTAGAGGGAGATTTGCCCTTCGAGGACCGGCTAGATTTATGTTTGGTTACCTGAGATCCATGGGAGGAAGAAGCAGCCCTGGAAGACGTCGATGCCACCGAGGCTGCATCAGAGGGAAACAGGGTACTGAGCTTGGCTGCTCGGTTCTGCCGACCTCTTTTAGACATCAGGGTACAGGATACACAATCCGTGATGGAATGGTCAGGACCCAAAGATTTTAGACACCAGTCATGGGTGTCGGTGACAGAAATAGTACCGCCACACTTCGTGCACTTTTTGAACCCAGAAGCGGGCTTCTCCATGAGGAGAAATATGTTTAGGCCTAAGGCCCAAACCAAAAATGCACAGTTGAAGAAAGAAAAGGTTTTTTGTTGTTTTTTTTTTAAGAAAGAAAAGACAAGACCGGCGGTACCAGTCTGACGTCGAAGAAGGCAGACGCGACACAGAAAAATAAAGAAAAAAATAAAGAATTCTTCTGCGGCGACAGGAACACGACCTGCTGGCTCTGCGGAAAAGAAGAACTGGAGAGAGGCGGTTGGGAAAGGCAGGAAGGCAGCGCGCAGGCGCTGTGGGATGCTCCCAAAAGCTTTCTTACTGGATGCTGGGGAGCGTTCCCGCGCAGGCTCCGTCGGTACCGGCGATACCCATATGTGAAGACTCATTCCTGCTTGTTCCTGGAGATCGCTGTTGTAATTAATGAGTCATTGTGTGTGTGAACTTTAAATTCTGATGTCATTTCCCAGTTGTTACAGCGGCTGTGGGGTGAATTCTACTTGTGATGAATATGGATGCTATTTTTTAATGGATTCCCCTGATGCAAGGTTTTTCAACCTGAAACATGAATTCATGTCAGGATGAATTGAACATTCTTCAGCTTAGCAGAGTGAAGCTTTTCCATTTTTGAATTTAAACTGGTTTTGTGCATTATAAAATTCATAAAATACAAGGGTTGCAGAGCAGAGATGGCATCCATCTGTCCAAGAAAGGTCAACACATCTTTGGTAGTAGACTGGCTAATCTACTGAAGAGGGCTTTAAACTAGATTCGTTGGGGATGGGTGAAGAAAGCCCCCAGGTAAGTGAAAGCCCCCAGGTAAGTGATACATTAAATACCTTTATGGAAATGGGTAACAGGGGTAACATATGGAAAGCAGTGTGTATTAATGCCCGTAGCATGGGAAATAAGATCTCTGAAGTTGAAGCTTTGGTGGGAGTGGCTGACTTAGATTTAGTGGCAGTTAGAGAAACATGGTTCACAGAAAACCATGACTGGGATGTAAATATACCTGGCTATACTTTATTCAGAAAGGACAGGGTAGGAAGAAGGGGAGGAGGAGTAGCACTATATGTAAAAACTACTATTAAAGCTTTGGAATTACAGAGCTTAAAAGGGAGAGAGGAGGCATTGTGGGTTAAACTAGAAAGAGGGAAAGAGAAATCTATTTGCATTGGTGTGATATACAGACCTCCCTCACAAGAGGAAGAGGTGGACAGAGAGTTAATTGAAGACATACGCAGCATTGCTAGGAAAGGGGAAGTGCTACTGCTAGGAGATTTCAATATGCCAGATGTTGATTGGCACTTTCCTGCTGCAGTATCATCTAGGAGTAAGGAGATCCTGGATTCTCTACAGGGAGAACTATTCAGGCAATTGGTAACTGACCCCACACGTGAAGGGGCCATACTGGACTTGGTGCTTACCAATGGTGAAAGTGTTTCTGATGTTGTAGTGGGAGATCATTTTGCATCCAGTGATCACCAGATGGTGTGGTTCAGTATTAGGACTAGGGCTGTTAGAATCCATTCCAAGGTGAAGATCTTAGACTTTAGGAAGACTAACTTTGCGAAGATGGGCCAATACCTCAGGGAGTCGTTAGTGGGATGGGAACAGCTGGGGGATGTAGAACAACAGTGGGCAAAACTGAAAGGGGGTATTTTAAAGGCAACCAACCTTTGTGTTAAAATGGTAAATAAAGGCAAAAGGAACAGGAGACCGCTATGGTTTTCGAAGGAAGTAGCTGAAAAAGGGAAGAAAAAGAGGGAGGCCTTCATGAAATACAAGAGATCACAGAGAAAGGAAGACAGGCATCTGTATTTGGAAAAACTTAGAGAAGCTAGCAAAGTAGTCAAGAAGGCAAAGATTCAAAAGGAGGAGGAAACAGCCAATGCAATAAAATGGGGAGATAAGACATTTTTCAGATATATTAGTGAGAAGAGGAAGGGCAAAAGTGGTATTGTCAGACTCAAGGGTACAGGGGGGGGAATATGTAGAAGCTGATAAGGATAAAGCGGAATTGCTTAACAAATATTTTTGTTCTGTGTTCACAGATGAAGAACCAGGAGCAGGACCTCAGAAAACACCCACAAATAAGAACAGAAGCGAGGGACATCTTGAACAATTTTCAGAAGACTGTGTTCGTGAGAAACTAGCTCAACTTAAAGTAGACAAAGCGATGGGACCGGATGGGATACACCCTAGAATACTGAGGGAACTTGGGGACGTTCTAGCAACTCCACTGACTGACCTTTTCAATGCCTCGTTGGAGTCGGGAGTGGTGCCAAAGGACTGGAGAGAGGCTCATGTGGTGCCTTTACACAAAAGCGGAAGTAAGAATGTGGTTGAAAACTACAGGCCGGTTAGTTTAACTTCAGTGGTGAGTAAATTAATGGAAACGCTGTTGAAAGAGAAAATAGTGAGGTTTCTGGAGTCCAGCGGATTACAGGATCCGAGGCAGCATGGATTCACCAGAGGCAGGTCTTGTCAGACAAATCTGATTGATTTCTTTGACTGGGTGACCAGGGAGTTGGACCGAGGGAGAGCTCTAGATGTGGTGTATTTAGATTTCAGTAAAGCCTTTGACACTGTTCCTCACAGGCGACTTATAAACAAACTGAGCACCCTAGGGATGGACCCTAAAGTTACTGCTTGGGTTAGAAATTGGTTGGGTGGGAGGCGACAAAGAGTACAAGTAAATGGAGCTCACTCTGAGGAGGAGGACGTTACCAGTGGTGTGCCCCAGGGATCTGTCCTTGGTCCGATTCTTTTTAACATCTTTGTTAGTGATATAGCGGAAGGGCTGTCTGGTAAGGTTTGCCTCTTTGCGGATGATACCAAAATCTGCAATAAAGTAGACACCCAGGAAGGTGTAGATAACATGAGGAGGGATCTAGCTAAGCTTGAAGAATGGTCTAGAATTTGGCAGCTGGGATTTAATGTTAAAAAATGTAAGGTCATGCATTTGGGCTGCAGCAATCCAAGGGAGCAATACAGCATAGGAGGTGAAGTACTTTTGTCCACTAAAGAAGAGCGGGACCTAGGCGTAGTTGTGTCCGATGATCTTAAAGTAGCTAAACAGGTAGAAAAGGCGACGGCAAAAGCTAGAAGGATGCTTGGGTGCATACGGAGAGGAATGGCTAGCAGAAAAAAGGAGGTGATAATGCCTCTGTATAAGTCTTTGGTGCGACCTCATTTGGAGTATGGTGTGCAATTCTGGAGACCGCACCTTCAAAAGGATGTGAACAGGATGGAGTCGGTTGCAGAGGGTTGCTACTAAGATGATTAGTAGTCTTCATTATAAAGCATATGAGGACAGACTTAAGGATCTTAATATGTACACCTTAGAGGAAAGGCGGGATAGAGGTGATATGATTGAGATGTTTAAATACCTCCGTGGCATAAATGTTCAGGGAGAGAGCCTCTTTCAATTGAAAGCAAGTTCTGCGACGAGGGGACATGGGATGAGGGTGAAGGGAGATAGATTCAGGAGTGATATGCAGAAATATTTCTTTACGGAAAGAGTAGTGGATCCGTGGAATAGTCTCCCAGTGGAGGTGGTAGAGATGAGGACAGTAACTGAATTCAAAAAAGCATGGGACCAACACAGAGGATCTCTAAAGGTAAAAAGTGGACTGTTGTAGTTGTTGTTATGGAAGGACAGACTAGATGGGCCTTGTGGTCTTTTTCTGTCATCATGTTTCTATGTTTCTATGTTACATAATGTAGTAGACCAATGACTGATATATATGGGATTAAAAAAAAAAGGTACACTTGTAATGAGTCCCATTGTCTGATCGTCTCAATTTTTTATAACAGTGTTCAAGTTTGCTATATATATTTCAGTCTTGAGATGGTCAGCTGCGAATCTTTAAAAAAATTAAACGTTTAATGTAAGGAGTACAATTGTAGCAGATAAAGACCAGCATGTCCATCTAGTCTGCTCAGTAGGGTGGCTAGAGTGGTTTTAAATGCAGCTCCGTGCAAGTCACCCCCTCCCCATGCCTTTGTTTAGGGATGTACCCATCGCTCCATGCAGGTCACCTCCCTCTATGTTTGTGTTTAGGGTTGTACCTGCCACTACGTGCAGGTCAGCTCCCCTCTATCGAAGTATAAAAAATGTTTAAGTTTGCTTTGATTTCATCCTCTTGCTATAAAGGGATACACTGTGTCTGTCCCATACCATGCTATTATGTCACCTAGGATGCTGGTTCTAGCCAGCTGCTCTTAACAGTGTCGAGTAATTCTGATGATCTCCATTCCTGTTTTCTGATTAGCCCAAAGCTCAATTGTTCTTGAGCTCTGTGGAAAACTCTTATTGGATTATTTGCCTTGTGAAATCTATCGACTCCAGATTTATAGGATTCCTCCAAAGATATAAGAACATAAGATATGCCATACTGGGTCAGACCAAGCTCCATCAAGCCCAGTATCCTGTTTCCAACAGTGGCCAATCTAGGTCACAAGTACCTAGCAGTTCCCCCAAACGACAGGTTCCTCAATGCTTGTATTGGGGTAAGCAGTGGAATTCCCGGGTCATAGGTAGCTTCATTGCATGTCCCCTAGTCTTTCTATATTTTGATGGTGTAAACAATCTACATTTACATGTTCCACTCCGTTCATTAATTTATGGACCTCTATCATATCTCCCCTCAGCCGTTTCTTTTCCAGGATGAAGAGTCCTAACCTTTTTAGCCTCTACTCATAGGGGTACTCCTTTCTTCTCCTTTATCATATTAGTGTCTCTTCTCTGTACCTTTTCTAATAATGCTATATTCTTTTTAAGATATGGCGACCAGAATTGCACACAGTTTTCAAGGTGAGGTTGCACCATGGAACAATACAGAGGCATTATAATATCTTTTGTTTTATTCGCCGTTCCTTTCCTTTTGATTCCTAGCATTCTATTTGCTTTTTTGGCCCCCACAGCACACTGGATGGAGGGTTTCAATGTGTTATCCAAGACGACACCTAAATCATTTTCCCTGGGTGGTGGTTCCTAATGTGGAGCCTTGCATCGTGTAACCATAGGTTGGTTTGTTCTTTCCTAGGTGCCTAACTTTGCACTTGTGCACATTAAATTTCATCTGCCATTTGAATATAGTCTTCCAATTTATCAAGGTTCTCTTGCAATTTTTCATAATCCTCTTGGGCATAAACAACTTTGAATAATTGTGTCATCTGCAAGGTTGGTTACCTCACTTGTTACTCCTATTTCCAGGTCATTTATGAATATATTAAAAAGCAGCGGACCAAGTATAGATTCTCAGGGCACTCCACTATTCATCTTTCTCGATTGGGAAAATTGGCCATTTAGCCCTACCCTCTGCTTTCTATCTTTTAATCAGTTCCTGATCCGCAATAGTACACTGCCTCCTACCCCATGACTTTTTAATTTCGCCAAGAGTCTCTCATGAGAGACCTTGTTAAAGGTTTTCTGAAAATCCAGCTACACTATACCAACAGAAACACCTTTGTCTACCTGTTTAATCACGCCTTCAAAAAAATATAACAGATTAGTAAGACAAGACCTTCCGTGGCTAAAGCAATGTTGGCTGTCTCCCATTAAACCATGACTATCTACATGTCCAGTAATTTTGTTCTTTATAATGGTTTCTACCATTTTTCCAGGTACTGATGTCAGGCTCTCACCATTCTGTAGTTTCCTGGATCACCCCTGGAACCCTTTTTAAAAATTGGCCATCTTCCAATCTTCAGGTATAGCACAGTTACTTACCTGTAACAGGTGATCTCTGGGAACAGCAGGAATAAGTCTTCACATATGGGTATCGTCGGTACCGACGGAGCCTGCGCGGGAACGCTCCCCAGCATACAATAAGAAAGCTTTTGGGAGCATCCCACAGCGCCTGCGTGCTGCCTTCCCGCCTTTCCCAACCGCCTCTCTCCAGTTCGAGTTTTAAAGCTGAGACAAAGAGAGAGAGAGAGAGGGAAGGAAAGATAGATAGAGAGATACAACTCCTAGGGGAGGTGGGTGGGTTGTGAAGACTTATTCCTGCTGTTCCCCGAGATCACCAGTTACAGGTAAGTAACTGTGCTATCTCCAGGAACAAGCAGGAATGAGTCTTCACATATGGGGGACTCCCTAGCTGCAGATGCCAGGGAGAGACCCCAGAGTTGTGTGTCCTTGAAAAGGGCTCTACCTCCCCCCATGGATCTCTGCCATCCAACCAGGGTAGGTGGGTAGGAGTTGATTAGGAATGGAACAGGTGTTTGAGAACAGCCTGACCAAACGAGGCATCCCAGCGGGAGTCCTTGTCCAAACAGTAATGGGCTGTGAAGGTATGAACCGAGGCCCAGGTGGCTGCTCGACAGATTTGGTCGATGGACACAGAGTTTAGATGAGCCATTGAGGCTGCCATGGCCCTCACATTGTGAGCTGTGACATGGCCCTCCAGAGAAAGGTTCCTACTCTGGTAGGCGAAAGAAATACACTGAGCAATCCAGTTGGACAGTGTTCTCTTAGAAACTGGAAATCCTAAATGGGAAGGATCAAAAGCAACAAAGAGTTGAGAAGACTTTCTATGTTGCTGTGTTCTCTGTAAGTAAAAGGCGAGAGCTCTTTTACAATCCAAAGTATGAAGATTCCTCTCTGCACTTGATGCATGAGGTCCTGGAAAAAAGACAGGTAAGTATACCTCTTGGTTCAGATGAAAAGGCGAGATCACTTTGGGCATAAAGTGTGGATTGGTCCTGAGGACTACCTTATCAAGATGGAACCTTGTATAAGGAGGATTAGCCACCAAGGCTTGCAATTCACTGATGCGGCGTGCTGAGGTGACTGCAATGAGAAAGATAACCTTCCAAGAAAGAAATTTCAAGGAGGTGGTGGCTAAAGGTTCAAAGGGTGGCTTCATAAGCTGGCCAAGAACCAGATTTAAGTCCCATGCCACTGGAAGTGGTCTAATGGGAGGTTTAGTTAAAAGAAGGCCTCTCATGAATCTTGCTATAAGAGGATGAGAGGAAATAGGCTGTCCATTGAGAGGCTTGAGGGACGCTGCAATAGCACTCAAATGGACTCTTACTTAATTTGCTTTAAGGCCTGCAGGGGATAGATGCAGAAGATACTCTAGTAAAGAATTCAAAGGTATTGCAAGAGGATTAAGACCCTTCTCTGAACACCAAATGGTAAAACTTTCCATTTGAAAGCATAAGAACATCTAGTGGAAGGCTTTCTAGAAGCATGAAGAATATCTCTGACTTGCTGAGAGAGATGAAAAACTTGAAGGTCTAGGCTTCAGCAACCAGGCCCTGAGATGGAGAGACTGGGGGTTTGGGTGCCACAACGTTCCGTCTTCCTGGGATAGAAGATCTGGTGCAGAGCCCAACTCCAGGGAGGGAGCTTGAGAGAGATGCAGAAGTAGAGGGTACCACAATTGGCGTGGCCAATGTGGTGCTATGAGGATCATGGAACCTCAGTCTCTCTGAAGCTTGAAAAGTGTTTTGGGAATTAGGGGAATGGGTGGAAAGGCATAAAGGAAGTCTTGACCCCAGTGAAGAAGGAAGGCATCCTTGGCCTGAACTCCCTGACACGGAATTCTGGAACAGAACCGGGAAAGTTTGGCATTCCACGGACTTGCAAAGAGGTCTATGTCCGGGGTTTCCCAAATTCGAAAAATCCTGGCTACCTGGTCCATGTGGAGGGACCACTCGTGTGGAAGCAGAACTCGACTGAGTATGTCTGCCCAAGAGTTTTGAACGCCTGGAAGATATACTGCCATAAGATGAATCTGATGCTCTCTGGCGAAGGCCCACAGTCGCAAAGCGACAGAGAGCCAGTCCCTCCCTGCTTGTTCACATAGAACATGGCTACTTGGTTGTCCGTGTGGATGAGGACTGTCCTGTAGCTGAGCAGGGAGTGGAACACTCTGAGAGCTAAGAATATTGCTCTGAGTTCCAAGAGATTGATGTGTAGAGAAGTCTCCTGTGGAGACCAGATGCCCTGGGTGGAGAGATCTTGCAGATGAGCTCCCCAACCCAATAGAGAGGCATCTGTTGTAAGGGTTGCTTGGGGTAGTGACTGCTGAAAAGGGGACCCCAGCAACAGATTTTGAGAGGACTTCCACCACTGGAGAGACCAAAAAAGGCGACTGGAGTTTGCTATTTTGTCTGACAGGCAACCTGATGCCTGAGTCCATTGGGTGGACAAAGTCCATTGAGCTGCAATCAAGTGAAGGCGAGCATATGGAACCACATGCACGGTGGATGCCATGTGGCCTAAGAGCTGTAACATTTCCCGAGCAGTTAAATGGGACTTTAACTGTATTTGGGAGGCTAACTGCACCAAGCGTAGGCAACGAGCCTGAGGAAGATAGGCCCTTGCAGTTGTGGTATCTAGCAAAACCCCTATAAACTCCAGAGATTGAGTTGGGGTGAGATTGGATTTTGGGATATATGTTTATTACCAGTCCCAAATACTGAAGGACACGCATTGTGCAGGTTAGAAAAGTCTTGGCCTCTGACTGAGAGGGAGCTCGAATGAGCCAGTCGTCCAGATATGGGAAAACGAATATTCCTAGAGTGCGTAGAAATGCAGCTACTACTGCCATGCATTTCATGAACACCCTTGGTGCGGAGGCCAGACCGAAAGGAAGCACCCTGTATTGGTAGTGCTTTTCTCCAAAAAGGAACCGAAGGAACCTTCTGTGTGTTGGATGGATGAGGACATGGGTGTACGCATCCTTGAGATCTACAGAACAAAGCCAGTCCTGACTCTGAAGGTATGGAAGCAGAGCACCGAGAGAAATCATCTTGAATTTCTCCTTGAATAGAAATTTGTTCAATTCTCTGAGATCTAAGATGGGTCTATAGCCCCCTGTTTTCTTTGGGATAAGAAAATAAGGGGAGTAGAACCCTGTGCCTTGTTGAAGAAGAGGTACTTCTTCTATTGCCCCTTGGGCAAGAAGGGTGGCAATCTCCTGACCCAGAAGGTTGAGGAGAGATGTTGGAGAATTTAACTGTTTCACTATGGTGTGAGGGGGAAGGCTTAAGAAATGAAGCTTGTACCCTTTCCTTTATGATAGAGAGTGTCCACTGCTCTGCTGTAATTTGTTCCCATCTGGGAGCAAAGTAAGTCAACCTTCCTGGAATGGTAAGGGGCTCTGGTTCGTCCAGAGCCAGAAAGGCTAAGTTCTCTAGCTGCAAGTCAAAGGCCCTGAAGAGGCCAAGGCTGCTGGGTCATGGAAGGCCTAGCAGCCTTTGATTTGGCCTGTTTAGGTTGTTGCTGACGCTTTGCAGCAAAACGACCTGCAGAAGATGCCTGCTGACCATAAGCAGGATAGCATCTTCCCTTTTTGGAAAAAGATGTCTTTTTGAACAATCTTTTTTTTAACTGGAGCAGAGGTAGACTTTGAAAGTCGATCCAAAGCAGAGTTTTCAGCATCCATCTGACTGGCCTTTGCTTGCCAATCCTTACCAAAAAGGTTTTCACCTGTACAAGGGATATTCCCTAATTCATCTTGGACCCAAAGCTCCAAATCAGAAGCTTGTAGCCAAGCAATTCTGCGTGCCCCTATGGCAATAGCCAAGGCTCTGCTTACACACTCAAAAGAGTCAAAGGCTGCAGTTGGAAAATTTGGAGGCATCTTGGGCATGTTTGAGCCAAGTGAGAAACTCCTGCCTTTTATCCTTCGAAATGAAAGGGATTAAAGTCTGCAGATGATCTGTGACTTTTTAGAAACATTCCTATATAGATACTATAGGAGTTGATCCTGGCAGCTAACATAGAAGCTTGAAAAACCCTTCGGCCAAAAGCATCTAGGGTCCTGCATTCACGTCCTGGAGGATTAGATGAGTGTCTCTTTGCACTCTTTATCTTTCTCATGGCAGACTCTACCACAATAGAGTGGTGAGGAAGCCGAGTCTTGTGGAAGCCAGGACAAGGAGGGACACGATACATTGTGTCTTACCTGCGAGAATGAGGAGAGGTGGTAAGAGGTGTCTCCCACATCCTCAACATGAGATCATACAGAATCTCATGGATAGGTAAAGTAGCTGCCTCTTTAGGAGTTTTAGGATATTGTAAAATATCTAACAACTTGGCTCTGGGTTCTGACTCAGGGGCCACTGTGATGGAGAGGCCCCTAGCCACTTCCCTAATGAAGTCTTGAAAAGACAAGTCTTCTGGAGGAGACATTCTTCATTTAGGAGAAGACGACTCCTGAGGAAGAAGTATCGATGCCTCGACAGAACCCTCAGAGTCTTCAGAGGAATCGAAGTATCGCCTGTCTGGATGCTCCTGTAAAGCCCGACAGCCGTACCGAGTAGGATCGGTATCGGGAGTAACCGGTACCGGTTCGGTACCGATGGGCATCATAGGACAGAGTACCGTTGCAGTCGACACCGAAGCCGATGCAATCGGTACCGGCACAGGGAGTGATGCCGGTGCCGGAGCCGGCACCGACAACGGGGATTGTTGTGGTACCGGAGGCGTCGCAGCCTGTATAAATGCCGTTAGGGTGTGCTGCATGGTCAGAATCTTCTGATCCATCGACGCCACCAATGTCTGGATGTCGGTACCAGTGGGAGCCACCGGTACCCCAGAACACGGCAACAGGTGATCTGTCGAGGCCGAACCATCGATGTCAACCTGTCACCCCATAGGCAATGCTTTGGAAGCCAGAGCTTCCCACCGGGGTAATTTTGCCGGTGCGGAATCCTTGAGGGCAAGCCCGGAGGCATCTCGATGCTTAGAGGGAGATCTACACTTCGAGGACCAGCTAAATTTATGCTTGGTTACCTGAGATCCATGGGAGGAAGAAGCAGCCCTGGAAGACGTCGATGCCACCGAAGCTGCATCAGAGAGAAACAGGGTACTGAGCTTGGCTGCTCGGTTCTGCCGACCTCTTTTAGACATCATGGTACAGGACATACAATCCGTAATGGAATGGTCAGGCCTCAAACATTTTAGACACCAGTCATGGGTGTCGGTGACAGAAATAGTACCGCCACATTTTGTGCACTTTTTAAACCCAGAGGCGGGCTTCTCCATGATGAAAATATTTTTAGGCCTAAGGCCCAAAAACTGAAAATGCACAGTGAAGAAAAGATAAATTGTTTTGTTTTTTTTTGTTTTTTTGAAAGAAAGAAAAGAAAAAAACGGCTGTACCGGTCCAACGTCGAAGAAGGCAGACGCGACACAAAAGAATTAAGAAAAAATAAAGAACTACTTCTGCAGTGACAGGAACACGACCTCCGCGGAAAAGAAGAACTGGAGAGAGGCGGTTGGGAAAGGCGGGAAGGCAGCACGCAGGTGCTGTGGGATGCTCCCAAAAGCTTTCTTATTGGACGCTGGGGAGCGTTCCCGCGCAGGCTCCGTCGGTACCGACGATACCCATATGTGAAGACTCATTCCTGCTTGTTCCTGGAGATTACGGTAGTTCTGCAATCTCATATTTCAGTTCTTTCAACACCCTTGGGTGTATACCATCTGGCCCAGTTGATTTGATACTCTTCGGTTTATCAAATAGTTGTAATACAGTTTCCCGTGTATCGATATTTCTTTCATTTCTTCTGCGGCATCACCTTTAAATACCATTTCAGTCATGGGTAACATCCTTACATCTTCCTCAGTAAAGATCGAAGCAAAGAATTCATTCAGTTTCTCCGCTATGGTCTTGTCCCCTCTCTTAGTGCCCCTTTTATCCCTCTGTCATCTAATGGTCCAATTGTCTCTCTCACAGGTTTTTTGTTATGAATGTGCTTGAAAAATCTTTATTATGCATTTTTGCATCCACAACAAGCTTCTTCTCAAATTCTCTTTGCCTGCATTAGCAGTACCTTGCATCTAACTTGCCAGTGCTTATATTGTATCCGGTTTTCATCATTTGCCTCCTTTTTCCATTTCCTGAAAGATGCTTTTTTTGGCAACAGCCTCTGACCTCACCTTTAAACCATACTGGCAGTTTTACGGACTTCCTTCCACTTTTCTTAAAGCATGGAATTCAGCTGGTTTGGGCTTCCAAGACAGTATTTTTAAACAGCTTGATGTAAATCTTTAACCTTTGCAACTGCCCCTTTTAGTTTTTACTTAACTATTTTCCTCATTTTATCATAGTCTCCCTTTTGAAAATTAAAAGCGTACTGTGGATTTCATTGCTGTCCTTCCTCCATTTATTAAATCAAACGCAATCATGCTATGACCACTATTACCAAGTGGCCCAACACTTATCTCTTGCACCAGATCTTGTGTTCCACTAAGGACTAGGTCCAAAATGGCTTTCCCTCTTGTTGGTTCACGAACCAGCTGCTCCAAGAAGCAGTCATTTATTTCATCTAAAAATTTTATATCCCTAGCATGTCCTGCTATGACATTAACCCCGTCAATACCAGGGTAATTGAAGTCACTCATTACTGTGCTGTAACTTTTCTTAGCTTCCCTGATTTCTTTGAGCATTTCATCATCCATTTGTTCATTCTGGCCAGGCAGTCGATAGTACACCCCGACAAGCATTTTAGAGGTCGTATTTTATTCATATTAATCTGGTTATCAGTAGGCAGGGGCAATTTGGAATCTTTCAGCTCTGTCTGCTCTGTACTTAAGGGCATTTGGGTTACTTTTGTATTGGAACTTCTCTGTCGATATGTACCAGCTTCAACCTTTTGCTAGTATCCTTCAAGGATATATTGTTCTGAACCATACACTCTTGGTTGACTGTCAGTTTTCTCCTATTATCTACATAGTTTAAAGTTTATCTCCTTTTTAAAGGTTAATGCAAGCAGCATGGTTCCATCCCAGTTAAGGTGGAGCCCATTCCTTTGGAAAAACCCCTCTTTTCCCCAGCATGTTGCCCAGTTCCTAACAAATCCAAAACCCTCTTCCTTGCACCATCGCCTCATCCACACTTTGAGACTCTGAAGCTCTGCCTGCCTTTTGGGTCCATGGAACGGGAAGCATTTCGGAGAAAGCTACCCTGGAAGCTCTGGATTTCAACTTCCTACCTAAATTTGGCCTCCAGAACCTCCCTACCACACTTTCCTATGTCCTTGGTACCTACATATACTGAGACAGCAGATTCCTCCCCAGCACTATCTAAGACCTTGTCTAGGTAGTGCATGAGGTCCGCTATCTTCGCACCAGGCAGGCATGTTACCAGGCGATCCTCACGTCCATCAGCCACCCTGCTATCTACATGCTTAATGATCGAATCACCAACTATAATGGCTGTCTTAACCCTTCCCATGTGGGCAAATGGCCCTGGAGAAAGCTCCTCGGGGCGAGAAGGTTTTACATCATTAGAGGACAGGTTCTAGCTACAGGATCACTTCCTGCCACACCAGGGTGATGCTCTCCTGTCATGTGACCTCTCTCCTCCATGGCAACAGGGATGCTGCCAGATTGGAGGTGGACTTCAGTACTACATCCCTGCAGGTCTCGTCTATGTACTTCTCTGTCTTCCTTATGTCCTCCAAGTCTGCTACTCTAGCCTCCAGAGATTGGAGTTATTTACTGTGAGCAAAGAGCTCCTTGCACCTAGTGCACATGTAAGAATCTTCACCAACTGGGAGAAAATCATACATGTGACACACTATGCAAAAAGACTGGAAAGCCCCCATCTCTCTGCTGGACTGCTGTCTGCATCTTAGTTTTAAGGCTGTGTTTAGGTATTTAAGTTGTTTACTTACTTAGGTTTGCTGGGGATACTTATACTAATAAAACTATACCTATTAAGTTTAATGGACTTTCTTCACCTCAGGATTAATCTATCTTACGTCCTTAATGTCCACCTGATGAGGATTAACAGCTGCACCTGAGTGTGAATGTGGGCACCTCCTTCCCTTTAAGAGGTTTAAGCACTTATAAAGCTATGATTATCCCAAGAGAGGGAGGGAGCTGGAGAGGGAGGGAGAGGAGGGAAAAACGACTTATTTAAAGTTGACTGCTGCACAATTCCCTGTCCTATGCTTCTAAGGTAAAGTCTTACCAATTTCCTGGGTGATTCACACAGCCCTTTGTTTGATAGAAGGGGCCTTTTAAATTGCCCCTTTGATCTGTCACTTGCTTTTAACAACTATTTAATTCAACTTCACAGATCTTTTGTCTCCTAATTGAAAGGGCTCTTTGTAAAGGTCACTAGAAGCAAGTTTATTTTTCTTTCTACTCAAAGACTATTCTACTTGTATGCTAAGCTATATTCCGATTTAATTTAAGTAAAAAAAGTTCTCTAGAAACAAATTTATTTCAGTAACTATTTAATCTATTTTACTTTCTAGGTTAAGCTATACTCTAATTTAATTTAAATGAAAAGCTCTATAGAAAAAAAATATTGAAAGTCTATTTACTCTTATTTTATGTCCTATGCTAACACAAAGCTCAGTGGTGGTACCAAGACCTGACTGCCTGAGCAAAAACACCAAATTCTAAAATACAACTTTAACCCCAAGAAGTCCCTTTACCTCAAGATTTAGGGTTTATTCCAGAAGATTATATTCACAAGTGTAGATCTACTTCCAGTTGTAGCAGTCCCTTTTGGTAGTCCTTCAAGAGTGAGCTTCACAGAGCTCTGGCTGACCTATTAATACTTGTGCTTCCAAGGTAAAGGCTTACCAATTTCCTGGGTGATTCACACCGCTGGGTGATTTTTTTTGCCATGTTCTTATACCAGAAATTCAGTGAAACTATGTCCAAGTGCACTATCACAGACATTTACCAATCCTAATCTAGATCCCAGTGGTCCAACTGGTTATCTGGCTTAGGCATGGTAAATGTCTCCGATAGTGTACTTGGACATGATATCAAAGAATTTCTGGCACAAGAATATGGCAATAAAAAGTCTTTAGAATAAGCCTCAAAGCAGGAGTTAATAGATTCAAATGCCAAAAAATCCAGAAGTGTTTTCCACAGAGTTCAAAAACAATTGAGCTTTGGGCCAATCAGAGACAGGAACAAAAATCAACCGAAATTCAAGACAGTTAAGAGCAAGCTGGCTAGAACCAGCCCCCTCTGAGAGATAACGGCTCCTCCTGCAAGATGCCTGCCTTCCAACCTAAGCATCAGTGGTTTGATGCCAAGCTGTGATGACACTGGAGGGGGAATAAAAAAAACCCCAGAAAGCAAATTTTGAGGGGTTTTTCCAAGTTATATTCAAATTAAAAACAACACAAAATGGCAAAGGAAGTGCTATTGATATTTCCCATGTTGTTTCTAGCAAATGCACACCCCTAGTTAGCATGATAAAGAGCAACTGGTAGGCATTCCCTTTTGTATTTTAATGGCTTAAGGTGGACACGGATAAGCTCAGCATTTCCCCAGCCTCTGTTGATCACTTCTCTACCTGAAACAACAGGCATGTGCATCATGTCCCTTCTCCCATCTGCATGTCTTGCCCTACTGCACAGGCAGATATTCCTGGCTTCCCTTATGACCACTCAAGCTTACCTTCCTTGTTGTATAGGCAGGTGTTTACGGTGTATCCCATGACTGCCCTCCACGAAGGCATTGGGTGGTTTGTGGTAGACAGAGGCTAGAGATCCAATGTGGCAGATCAGCTCATCCAGCAGGGTGGGCTCAATCAAATCCGTCTCCTCTGAGATCAGGGGCTTCTCAGACAACACCACCTCTTTGGCAGTCACTGGGTCTGTGGAGAGAAGGCGCCAGTAGATATATCCACGATCCCGAAGGTCAGGATTATCTGAATCCTAAAATCAAACACCATGAGCCATCAAAAGAAATTCTATGTTTTTTATATTTTTAGTCACTCATTACATACAATCTGTCACATGTCTAAAGCCTTCAATACCTGTACAAATTTAGTCAGGTCCCAGCACTCCCATATTATGGCTAAAATAAATGCATTCAGTTTGTTGCTCATAAACTGCCTTAATGTAATCAATGAAAGTCAGCATAGCAAATACAGCAGCAGTTCTGTAGATCCATGAAATGGCATTGTACCTGTCTTAAGTTTAAAGAGAAATGGAGTTTAATCTGTTCATTCTATTGAATGTGTTTTTCTGTCACAAAACCAACAGAGATGGGCATACAGAGCAGTATCTCTTCAGGTACTGCCTGTTACTGGAGCAGCAAGGAGTCATGCTGATCAGGACTTTGTAGCACAGGCAGGGCCATGTAGGGATCCAGTTTTAGAACAGGAACGGGCTGCTAAAGGGGTGAACTAATCTACTTAGGCACAGTACATGTCTGAAAGAGTATGCTTCATTTCTCTCTATACAGCCAGTGGCATACATCCTCTAACAATCACCCCCCCTCCCCCCCCACTAAAAAATCATCACTTAAAATTCCAACAGAAAAGCAAAACCTTGGTTTGATTTAAAGAAAAAACACATTAGGATTTTACAGCTTTCCAAATACATGAGGCACTGTAGTGTTTCTCCTTCGCCTTCCCAACCAAACACCTATAGTGTTTCTCATCTCACTTTTTTCCACCATGTTCTCAAGAGGGCCTTGCCATATATGGCCCGGTCTTTCCATATGGCCTTTTTATCTCTTTTCCCTTGGTACATCCTCCCCTTACATAGATAGCATGCCCAGATATTACATGTGTCCTGACTGACCAGATCAGCTGGAGGGAAGTAACCTGCATGCTACATCTTTAGTCAACTGGTTCACCCAGTAATAACAGCCACCTGCCTATGGGATAGCTCACTCTTGTTGGCATGCCTCTACTTCTCATTTTTATTTCTTTATATCCAATGTGATATTATAATGCCTCTATATCGTTCCATGGTGAGACCGCACCTTGAATATCGTGTGCAATTCTGGTCGCCGTATCTTAAAAAGGATATAGCGTTATTAGAAAAGGTTCAGAGAAGAGCCACCAAAATGGTAAAGGGGATGGAAGGATACTCCTATTAAGAAAGGCTAAAAAGGTTAGGGCTCTTTAACCTGGAAAAGAGACGGCTGAGGGGAGATATGATAGAAGTCTATAAATTAATGAACGGAGTGGAACGGGATAAACGTAGATCGATTGTTTACATTATCAGAATATAGAAAGTCTAGGGGACATGCAATGAAGCTACAGGGTAAACTATTTAAAACTAATAAAAGAAAATATTTCTTCACTCAACGTGTAATCAAACTCTGGAATTTGTTACTGGAGGATGTAGTAAAGGCTGTTAGTGTAGCTGGGTTTAAAAAAGGTTTGGACAAGTTCCTGGAGATAAGGTCCATAAATCATTATTAAGAAGGGACCTAGGATATCAATGCTTGACCCAGTAAAGCATTGTGGAACCTGTGTCTTTTGGGGAAACTGCTAGGTACGTATGACCTAGATTGGCCACTGTTGGAAACAGGATACTGGGCTTGATGGACCTTGGTCTGACCCAGTATGGCATATCTTATGTTCTTATGTGCTTCAGAATGCTTAGCTACACCTGATTATAGAACAGGGTGTCTGAAACCTGTCCTAGGGGAAAGTCAGTTGGGTTTTCAATATCCATAATGAATATACATGAGGTATATTTGCATACCTTGGAGACCTGTGCAGCTATACCTCACATGAAAATTTATTGTGGATGTCCTGAAATCCTGAGTGGCTATGGGATCCCCAAAGCATGTTTGGGAAACTGTGCCTTAGAAAGCAGATTTTTTTTCTTAGTCCATTATGATTTGTTTCATTGGGGTAGTTTTAGTGGGTGTTAAGATTGTACAACATACATGGAAATTTAGCTATAAAACTGGACTTGCAACCTTGAAAACGTACCTTGCACAAGACCTTGGTTTGATGTCAGACAGAACGATGGCACCATGAGCTGCACATTGGTGCATCAATACGAACTTCCTACTGCTGGACCACCACCACTTTCAACAGAGGACAAACGTCTATGGTTATGAGGATGTAACTGAATACAAGTATTAAACAAATTGGAGAGATCACGTGGGCACATGAGCGAGTGAGGACGTGTCCTCATCGCGCTCCCGGGCCGTCGCCCTAGATCGGCAGGGAAACTGCAGGAAATCTGCTTTCAACTTGGAAAAAGCTGTGAGGAGAGAGGGTTGAGTGTTGCGGACAATCTGAGAGCGTGCAGCGCCGAGCGTGGTGGCAGAATCATGCGTGCGGCGAACAAGAAGGAGAAACCGCATGGGCCCCGCGAGTCAAAAATGGCGGCTCCGTTGCGCTCCGGCAAAAGTCCGGAGTCTCCCAGCTCTGGGGATGGCGAATCTGGGGCGGAGGAACTGGCTCATGAGGTGGCCAAGCTCCTGGAGCCTAAATTCGACTCCGTGCTGCAGAAGCTGGAGGAAATGGCGGAGACGTATGCTGACCTTACCCGGAGAGTGGAGGAGGTAGAACAGCGCATCACCGGGTTGGAGGAGAGCGAAGTGCAACGGGAGGCTGATGTAAAACGGCACCAGAAGGAGATCGAAACTTTACTCCTCAAGGTAGATGACTTAGAAAACCGGTCTCGCAGGAATAACCTTCGTCTGGTGGGTGTGCCTGAGACCTGGTCTGACCATCAATTAGCTGGCTTGTTTGAGACATGGCTGCCTAAGGAGTTGGGCCTGGAGGGCCTGAAAGGGCACATAATAGTAGAAAGGGCACATCGTTTGGGCCCGAAGAGGGGTCCTGGCGAGCGACCGCGGCCGGTGCTGGCCAGGCTGCTAAATTTCCAACACAAGCTGGAGCTGCTTCAGGCCTACCGCAAGAGGCGCTCCTTGAAACTGGATAATCAGCCCATCCTATTGTTTCAGGACTATTCGGCCACTTTGGCAGCGAAGAGGAAAGTGTTTGCCCCCCTCTGTAGCGAGTTGGCGGGAGCGGGAATTCGATTTGCACTGATTTATCCAGCAGTGCTCAAAATCTTCCATGAGGGGAAGACACATGTGTTTGACTGTTCGAGCTGCGAAGCAATTTATTGGGACATTGCGTGCAGACCAAGGAGAAAGCACTGGAAGCCCTACAACGTGACAGAGGTTTGGAAGACCTATGCGTGCTATTGGGCATGGACAATACCAGTACCACCCAGACTGATGAGTAGTGTCTGGTATGGACGCTCAATGCCTGAGCTGTTGGACTGAAAGCTGTTGTAAGGGACCTTCAACCCAGAAATGTTGTTATGGATGGGGCCCTAATTGAGGGAGCCTCCTGTGTTTTGGCCTACTTCCACTCTCTCTTTCTTCTCATTTTCTTCTTGTCACCTTTTTCTCTTCCCTCCTCACCTAATTACTGTTTACCTACATTTAGGTAGGGCAGGGCTGGGGGGGGGGGGGACGGCCCGGACGTGCGGGTCGTGGGGGGTGTGATCCTTCCCATTCGGGGATTATGACAGAGGTGTTCGGGGAGAGGGGGGGTATGGTTGAGGGATTTCTGGAAGGGGGGAGGGGGACTAGAGGGTGGGGGAGGGTTAGGATAGGGGGGAGGGGGCGGGGTGGGTGGGAAGAGGCTGGAATTGGGGAGGAGGACTAGGTGGGCATAGCACTATTTCTTATCGCCTGATTGTATGGTGGGGGGTGGGGTGTCAGTTCACTTTGGAAGCTCTGAAGCAGTGGCTGGGATGGACGAAGTGCCTGGAGATGAGGCTGGGCATCTCTGGGTGGTTATTTGACTATATTGTGTGTAGGTATGCTTTAACATGTAGGGATGCCTGAGGTTAAGATCATCTCCTGGAATGTGGGGGGGCATAGGCTCTCCGATTAAACGCACCAAGGTGTTACAGGGGTTAAAGAGAAAGGGAGCACATATTGCTCTACTACAGGAAACCCACTTGAGTGCTACTGAACACAAGAAATTGGCCCGAGATTGGGTGGAGGTGTCTTATGGGGCGGAATCGGGTACGAAGAAAGCTGGGGTGGTGGTGTTAGTGAAGCGGGGGATCCCTTTTGAGGTGCACACGGTGCGAGCGGACCCCAATGGCAGGTATCTTATGTTGCAGGGTAAATTGTACAATGACCCCATTTGGTTACTTAATGTGTATGCGCCTAATGTATATGACCATGCCTTTTTCTCTAAATTGGAAGGACTAATAAAACATGCTGGGAAGGCGCAGATCATTGTGGCTGGGGATTTTAATTGTCCACATGACCCGGGTTTAGACAAATCTCATCATCCGGGGGCTGGGACGTGGACCCGTAGGGGGATAGAATATTTATGTCGGCTAGGGGACCTAGTGGATGTTTGGCGAGCGTTACACCCCGGGGTACGGGAATATACCCACCAATCGAGAGCACATCTCACCTGGTCCCGTATAGACTACATTCTTGTTAGTGAAGGGACTATCTCTCGGGTGCTGAAGGCGGAAATCGAACCCATAGCGGTATCAGATCATGGGATGGTTTGGATTACGTGGGAATGTACGGGACCAGCGAGAGGTGGATGGAGGTTCCCAGCATATTTGTGGGAAGATGCAGCTTTTCGAAGTTATTTGGCACAACATTGGGACGAGTATGTCTTATTTAACGATACTCCGCAGTGCTCCCCACTTTTATTCTGGGAGGCCAGTAAGGCGGTGATGCGCAGAGCGATTATTGCATATACGATTCAGCGCCGCAAGCATTTAGATCGCAGTATTCTGGTAATGGAACGGAATCTTCGTAAGGTACAGCACCAGTTGGGTAGGGGTGAGGGGGGAGGGCGTCAAAGTGACTATATTCGATTGCAGGCTGCGCTCAATGCTCTGCTCCAACAGAGAGCTACATTCTCGTTACAATACTATAAACATAGGCTTCATCGATATGGTAATAGGACAGGGACGTTATTGGCCAAACTTGTCCGAGATCCTCGAGGTACTCGATTTATTCCAGTCCTCCGGGATGAGACAGGTGCGTTACAACATCAACCTGCGATAGTTGCGCAGATATTTCGGGGCTTTTACAAGCAGTTGTACAGTGAGGAGGCGAGGGATTATGAACAGGGGGTGGCTTTCCTGCATGGGTTGGCTCTCCCCCGGGTCTCGGAGGAGGACTTGGGCAGGCTCAACGCGCCGCTGTCAGTGCAGGAGCTACTCGCCGGCATCAAAAGGGGAAAATCTCATAAGGCTCCTGGCCCAGATGGGTTTAGCATGGAATACTATAAGATATTGGCTGATCGACTTGCCCCCTCTATGGTGGTCATGTTTGGGGAGGCACGTGATGCGGGAATTTTTCCACGGGATATGCGTTGTGCGGATATCACCGTAATACCGAAGTCTGGGAAGGATCCGATGGATCCCGCGTCTTACCGACCAATTTCTCTTATTAACTGTGATATGAAACTTTTGGCTTCAGTGTTGGCGGCTCGACTTGCTCCTTTACTACCGTTGCTGGTGGAGGATCGCCAGGTAGGCTTTGTGAGGGGAAGGGAGGCGACCCGGAATATTGCCAGACTGCTACTGGGTATGGAACATTGTTTGCAGAATGATGAGGCGTTACTTCTTGTGAGCCTGGATGCTGAGAAAGCGTTCGACCGGGTGGCTTGGGTATATATGTGGGATACACTGTCTGCTTTTGGATTGCACGGGAGCTTTGTGCAGTGGTTTAAAGCGTTATATGCTTTGCCTATGGCTCGAGTGGGCTCTAATGGTGTCTTCTCTGACCCGTTTGTGCTGGAAAGAGGCACTCGACAGGGTTGCCCCCTGTCCCCTTTGCTTTTTGTGCTTGCTCTGGAACCGCTACTGCGGGCTTTGCAGTATGATTCTAGAATTGTTGGTATACGAATGGGAGGAGAAGAGCTCAAAGTAAGCGCATTTGCTGATGATATGTTGTTGTGTCTTACGAGGCTCCCTGAATCTTTAGTGCGTGCACTACGATTGGTGCGGGACTATGGAAGATTTTCGGGTCTAAAAGTTAATACCACGAAGTCAGTTGCTCTGGACGTAGGGGGTAGGGTGCGACCTGGGTGGGAGGGGGCCTTTCCGTTGGTGTGGGCGGAGGAGGAGATTAAATATTTGGGGATACAGCTCCCGGCTCGACCAGAGCGCCTTTACCGAGCTAATATACCTGGGTTGATAGATAGGAGCATTAAGACTTTGACGTGTTGGCGTAGTCTGCCTCTGTCTTTGCGGGGACGGATTGCGCTATTTGTTATGGTGGAATTTCCTCGGTGGTTGTATGTGTTGCGTATATTGCCTTTATGGATTCTGGATAAGGATTGGAAGCGTCTCGAGGATGGTCTCCGGAGGTTTTTATGGGGGGGTCGTCGGGCGCGGGTACCTCTGCGGGCGTTACTGAGTAGGCGGGAGGAGGGGGGCTTGGGGATGCCTTCGCTACGCAACTATAACCTGCGGTATCTAGCTCGGCATATTAGAGCCTTGGTGGAGGGGGACGGGGGGTGCGCTCCGGTCCGGCAGCTGGCAGAAGCAACAGCACCTTACCACAGTCTCTATATTCTCCATGCCGGTCAATTGACTCCGGTGATAAAGGCTGGGGTGGGAGGGAGTTATTTGAGGGCCTTGCGCGCTGCTTGGAAGGTGCTCTGTCAGCGATTTGGTTGGGATTGGCGTAGGTCACCTCTACTGCCTTTGGTGGGTAATCCTAATCCTGGGTTTTCACCGAGGAATATATTTTCTGCTTGGGCTGACAAGGGGCTAGTGTGTTTAGGGGACCTCTATTCTAGTGCAGACGGGGGTGTTGGATAGCTTCCAGCAGGTGCAGTCTCGCTACCGTATCGGTCCGCATGATTTCTATGGCTATTTACAAGTTCGACATTATACGGTAGCAGTTGCGCGGGAGGGGCCCTGGCTGGCTTCCGGGTCTCCCCGTGTGGTCCTGGAAAAGGTGGAGGAGCACCTCCCGGGAGACGAGGTCTCTCGACGAGTACTTCGGCCGTCGGGGGGGAATGAGTTTCTCAGTGACCTTGCATATCGGTGGCAAGGAGATGGAGTGGAGGAAATGACGGTGGAAATATTGCAGATGGCCTTCGCGAGGATATCGAAGGGACCGGTGTGGGTCTATTTGCAGGAGATGCAGTATAAATTCTTGTGGCGTGCCTATACTACTGATAAATGGGCATGTCGGGTGGGTTTGCAGATGTCGGCCATTTGTGCGTGGTGTGGAAGGGAAGTAGGTTCTCTAACCCATAAGTTCTGGGGATGTTCGCGGGTGCATGAAATATGGCTGCAGGTATGTGCTAAGTTGCGCGGGTGGACGGGGTTGGGGTGTGCTATGCAGAGAGAGGTCTGCCTTTTTCATAATTGGGAGTTGGGGTTTGAGTGTTTTCCTCTTGGGCACAGAGCGTTGCTTGAACGGGGTTTCCTGTTGGTAAAAAGGGTTTTGTTGACGCAATGGTTGGCTCCATCCCCCCCTAGCTTGACGTTTTGGGAAAACTCAATGATTGATTTGATGTGTATGGAAAAGCTGACTGCGCAACAAAGTAGGGGTAAAAGTTGGGAGGGCTTTTTGGAAATATGGACTCCTATGATCTCTCACTTGTCCCCTAGGGAGCGGGGGGGTATGTTAAATGTTTGAGGGGGGGTCTCGTCCCTCTTGGAGAGGCTTTAGCCACCCTGATCTGCCTCGGTACCAGTGGGTCATGCAGCAACAGCACCTTCTGAAGGGGCGCGAGAGGGAGTGTGTCTGTGCTTTTCACATGCCGTATGATTTTGATATATGATGCTCTCATTCTACCTCTTGTCTACTGTTTCTACGCCATACATCTTGTTGAAGTCCTGACCTTGTGGAATTTCACCACTGCCATTGCGGTTTTCACTGCTAGGTACTTTGTTGTTTGCGATAGATTAGTGCTGGGATGGGAGGGGGGGTTAGGGAGGGAGTGGGGGGGTTGCATTAGTACTTTGTACAGAGGGACTTGTGGGGCTGGGTTTCTTCCCTGAGACTTGTACTTTTTGGGGCTATTTGGGGGCTTAGGCCCCGATGTATTTGTTCTTGTTTTCTTTTAGGGGCCGGCATTATTACTCTCTCTTTGTATACCATCTCATTGTATTTCTTAAGGGGATTTGATGGTGGGCTTTTAGGGTGGTATTTCAGCTATGTACATTTACTGTTAATTGTTGTTCTTGTTGCAATGGGACGGGACTTAGACTGTTTGCAAATGTTTGTGACTATGTTTTTATTTAGTGATGTCCCATAGCCATCTGTGTTTAAAATACCAATAAAAATGATTTGCAAAAAAAAACAAAAAAAAAACAAACAAATTGAATTTTCATTCTTTTGTTTCAGAAGTACCACGCTGCAAGAACATCATTCTCACATTGGGCAATTAGGAATCAGGCTCAGAGTAAAACCTACGGAACTTAGGCACATCTGCCATACTTGAGGGGGATGGAATGAGAGGGCTCACTTCAAGTAGCTATAACTTTCTGGATTTTACAAGTGCTCTACTTGGGTTATGCCTGTAGCCTTTATAGAAGGGGATTCTTTAAAGAAACTTTTTTTTTTGCTGTTGGGAACTTTTGCTATCACTAGCTTTAATATTAGAAGTTAAAGGGTGGGGGTAACAAATATTTGAAATGGGGGAGAGGGGATATTGTCTCTATACACACCTTTGGTGAGACCTTAACTGGCTTATTATGGGCAATTCTGGAGTCCTTCCAAAAGACAAATCAAATGGGTGGGTGGGGTCAACTATCTTCACCACAGATCATAAGGAGGCAGATTTGAGGAGGAGGAGGAAAGGCAGAAAAAAGGAACACCAATAAACATTTAAATACCTCCAAGGTATGAATATCTGGGATCCAGGCATTTTTCAATGGAAAGGAGGCTCTGGAATAAGGGGTCATAAGATGAAGGTGAAACAGAACAGATTCAAGAGTAATCTAAATGGCAGTGTATGCATGAAGCACTTCCTAGCAGAGGTAGTGGAGATGAGAACAGTATCAAAATTCAAGAAAGCATGGACAGATATTGAGGATCTCTGAGGAATAAGGTGACATTTTACTTACCAAATAATATCCTTTGCTTGAGTTATGGTAGACCAGTCCAGTCAAATTGGCTGTGCCCCCTACCAGCAGATGTGGAGATAAGAGAAAACATTCCAGAGGCTTCTTATGACCATATCATGCTCAAAGAGCCAGTACAGCTAGGGGTATGAGTCCATAGGGCAAACCACAGAGAATACAGCAAACCAAAACAGGTTCTGGGGCAGTAAAGTGTCACCTTCCATACAGTCCTGCTAAACGTCCAGACAAAATGGGATATAGAAATGCTATGACACCATTGGGCGGGGAAGAAGGCATAGAAGCTTTCAAGATCTATGAGCCAAAGGACGTGTCAAACCAAATGTGGACATCCAAGCCATAAAGCTCGACAATATTGGAAATTGATGTCTATGTTGCCATCCAAATAATGTCTGAAGGTGTGACCGAACTGCGCTCTGCCCACAAGGATGCCTGCGCCAGAGTAGAATGTGCACGCAAACCCTCCAGAACCATCTGGTTCCACATCAGATAACATTGAGGCAATGGCTTCCTTGATCCAGCACACCCATTGTAGACTTGGCAGCCACGTCACCTTTACATGGTCTTGCAAATGGCACAAATAGGTGGTCTGACTTGTGAAAGGAGTTAGTAACATTAAGATTCGGAGAAGCACTCTCTTGACATCCACCAGGCTAAAATCCTTGTCCTTCCCATGGCACTGTTCCTTCGTAAAGGAGGGCAGACAGACCGATCAACATGAAAGGACAACATCACTTTGGGTGAGAAGGAAGGGATGGGCCAAATGGACATGGTCTCCTCCAAAAATGACAAGTGTCCTGCATTATTATGTCTGCAGTTCAGGGATACATTTCACCAAGCAGATTGCGACTGATGATGGTCTTAAGGGTCATACTTTTAAGTGTGGCCTACTTCAGGGGCTCACAGGGCTCCAATATCAGGGCCCGGAGCACCAAGCAGAGATTTCATGAGGGAATGAGAGGACACGGGTGCCATACCACCTGAAGGAAGCAATACACATCCAAGTTCAAAGCTACAAACTGCACTGCCACTGGTACCCTGAAGTATAAGTCTGTCACCTGAACCTTCAGGGAATTAAGAGAAAGGCCCTTATCCAGGCCATCCTGAAGAAAGGCAAGCAAGGAAGGCAAGTCACTGTATTAGAACCAACCTGATGCTCATAGCACCAATGATAAAAGATGCACCAGATAAAGCATAGTTACTCACCTGTAACAGGTGATCTCCGGGAACAGCAGGAATTTAGTCTTCACATATGGGTATCGTCGGTACCGACGGAGCCTGCGCGGGAATGCTCCCCAGCGTCCAATTAGAAAGCTTTTGGGAGCAACCCACAGCGCCTGCGTGCTGCCTTCCCGCCTTTCCCAACTGCCTTTCTCCAGTTGAGTTTAAAGCTGAGACAAAGAGAGAGAGAGGGAAAGCGAAAGATAGAGAGATACAACTCCTAGGGGAGGTGGGTGACGGAGATGGTACCGCCACACTTGGTGCCCCTGAAGAACCGCGTGGAGAAACGAGTAGGCAGTGCCAGTGGACGGCGTTGGGTGATTTAAAAAGTTTGAAAAGTGTTTGGCCAGATTGGTTTGCTACAGCGGATATGATATGAACATTTTTCAAGAGAACAGTTTGAATTTTAAGAGAATCAAATTTTTACATGCTAACACTTATTTTTCAGCAGAAAGAGTAAAATTTGAAAGTACACTTAGTTATTTGTGAAAAAGAAAAAAAGTGGAGGTCATTGATGCAAATTGGGAGTTGTCGTAGGTCAGTTTTGGCCACTTCACCCTTCAGTCTGAGACCTCGTGCGATATTGTATAGGTGTACTTCATTTTGGATAATATCTGCGTGAGAGACTTGGAAAGCATTGTCTACTTTTTTGATATTTTGATTTTTGTATCTGACTCTTTAGTATAAACACACTCTGTAACGAAGACCCAGTATTCAGTGTTTGTAAGCATCTAACTCATTGGCTTTCTCTTGCCAATTTTTGCCGAATAGAATCTCACCTGTACAAGGGATATTGCCCAGTTTGTCCTGCACCCAGAGCTCCAAATCAGATGCCTGGAGCCAGGCAATTCTACGTGCACCTATGGCAATGGCAGAGGTTCTGCTTATGCACTCAAAACAGTCAAAAGTTACACGATTGACAAATTTAGAAACATCCTGGGCATGTTTAACCAGTGTGAGAAAATCCTGCCTCTTATCAGGAAGGAGAGGGCTTAAAACCTCCAAATCTCCTGTGACTTCTTTGAGGAACATTCCCATATATAAAATATAGGAACTGATCCTGGCAGAAAGCATGGAAGCCTGGAAAGTACGACGTCCAAAGGCATCCAAGGTTCTACACTCACGTCCTGGAGGATTAGAGGCATGTCTCTTTGCACTCCTGATCCTTCTCATAGCTGATTCCACTACAATAGAGTGGTGAGGAAGCTGAGTTTTCTGGAATCCAGGACAAGGAGGGACTCGATACATGGTATCCAGTCTGCGAGAGTGAGAAGAGGTGGTAAGAGGTGTCTCCCACATTCTCAACATGAGATCATGTAAGATCTCATGGATAGGCAAGGTAGCTGCCTCCTTAGGAGCTTTGGGACATTGTAAAATCTCCAATTCCTTAGCTCTGGGCTCTGTTTCAGGAGGCACAGTAATGGACAAACCACGAGCCACCTCCCTGATGAAGTCCTGAAAGGAGATATCTTCTGAAGGAGACATCCTACGTTTAGGAGAGGAAGGCTCCTCTGGGAGAAGTATTCCGGTATCAACAGAGCTGTCAGAATCCTCAGAGTCCTCCGAGGATTCGAAGTACCTTCTGTACAGATGCTCTTGAAGAGCCCAATACCCGTACCGACCAAAGTCGGTACCGGGGGGAATCGGTACGGGGTATCGGTACCGGAAGGCATCGCATGACTGGGTGCCGGCAAAGCAGACACCGATGTCGATGTTATCGGAACCGGTACCGATAGAATTGTCTGCCGCGGTTCCGAGGGCGTCGATGCTGCAAGGAGAGCCGCCAGACTGCGCTCAATAGCCAGGAACCTCTGGTCTATCGACGCTGCCGATGCCTGGGTATCGGTATTGGAAGCAGCCGGTACCCCAGAGCATGGCACCAGTAGTTCTGCCGAGGTCGAGGCCTCGAGAACGTCCTGGAGCCCCGATAATGCTTTGGAAGCCGAAGCTTCCCGCCGGGGCAATTTTGCCGGTACAGAACCCTCAAGGGCAACGCCAGAGGCATCTCGATGCTTGGAAGGAGATCTACCCTTTGAGGACCGGCTGGACTTATGTTTAGTTACCTGAGATCCATGGGAGGAAGACGAAGCCCTGGAAGACGTCGATGCCACCGAAGCTAAATCGGAGGGAAAAAGGGCGCTGAGCTTGGCAGCTCAGTTTTGTCGACCCCTCTGGGAAAATAAAACAAAAGATACTATAATGCCATGGTGAGACCGCACCTTGAATATTGTGTGCAATTCTGGTCGCCGTACCTTAAAAAGGATATAGCGCTATTAGAAAAGGTTCAGAGAAGAGCCACCAAAATGGTAAAGGGGATGGAAGGATACTCCTATGAAGAAAGGCTAAAAAGGTTAGGGCTCTTTAACCTGGAAAAGAGACGGCTGAGGGGAGATACGATAGAAGTCTATAAATTAATGAACGGAGTGGAACGGGGTAAACGTAGATCGATTGTTTACGTTATCAGAATATAGAAAGACTAGGGGACATGCAATGAAGCTACAGGGTAAACTATTTAAGACTAATAAAAGAAAATATTTTTTCACTCAATGTGTAATCAAACTCTGGAATTTGTTACCGGAGGATGTAGTAAAGGCTGTTATTGTAGCTGGGTTTAAAAAAGGTTTGGACAAGTTCCTGGAGGAAAGGTCCATAAACCATTATTAAGAAGGGACCCAGGATATCAATGCTTGACCCAGTACAAGCATTGCGGAACCTGTGTCTTTTGGGGAAACTGCTAGGTACGTACGACCTAGATTGGCCGCTGTTGGAAACAGGATACTGGGCTTGATGGACCTTGTCTGACCCAGTATGGCATATCTTATGACATCATGGCACAAGCCATATACTCAGAGATGGAGTGGTCAGGACCTAAACATTTAAGACACCACTCGTGTCGGTGACGGAGATGGTACCGCCACACTTGGTGCACTTTTTAAAACCCGAGGCGGGTTTCTCCATAGTGGGGAGATAAAATAAGGCGATTTATGTTTGCTATTTTGTCTGACAGGCACCCTGATGCCTGGGTCCGAGGATTCGAAATACCTTCTGTCCGGATGCTCTTGTAGAGCACGATACCCATACCGACCGAAGTTGGTGCCGGGGGGAATCGGTACTGGTGTATCAGTACCAGAAGGCATAGCATGACTGGGTGCCGGGCAAAGCAGACACCGATGTCGATGCCGTCGGTACCAGTACTGGTGCCAGAGTTGGTGCCAGTTGAACTGTCTGACGCGGTTCCGAGGGTGTCGATGCCGCAAGGAGAGCCGCCAGTCTGCGCTCAATAGCTAGGAACCTCTGGTCTATCGACGCTGCCGATGCCTGGGTATCGGTACCGGAGAAAGCAGCTGGTACCCCAGAGCATGGCACCAGTAGTTCTGCCGAGGTTGAGGCCTCGAGAACATTCTGGGACCTGATAATGCTTTGGAAGCCGAAGCCTCCCGCCGGGGCAATTTTGCCGGTACAGAACCCTCAAGGGCAACGCCAGAGGCATCTCGATGCTTGGAAGGAGATCTACCCTTTGAGGACTGGCTGGACTTATGTTTAGTTACCTGAGATCCATGGGAGGAAGACGAAGCCCTGGAAGACGTCGATGCCACAGAAGCTGCATTGGAGGGAAAAAGGGTCCTGAGCTTAGCAGCTCGGATTTGTCGACCCCTCTTGGACATCATGGCACAGGCCATACACTCCGAGGTGGAGTGGTTAGGACCTAAACATTTAAGACACCACTCATGGGTGTCGGTGACAGAGATGGTACCGTCACACTTGGTGCACTTCTTGGAACCCGAAGCGGGTTTTTCCATAGTGGAGGAAATTTTGGGCCTAAGGCCCAAAATGGCGCGTGCACCTGAGGAAGAAAAGTTTGGAAAAATACTACATTTTAAAAAAAAAAAAGAAAGAACCACCGGCGGTACCAGTATAGCGTCAAGGAAGGCAGACGCAACCACAAAAAAGAAGAAGAAGAAAAAGTTTCTGCGGTGACAGGAACGACGACCTGCTGGCTCCGCGGAAAACGAAGAACTGGAGAGAGGCAGTTGAGAAAGGCGGGAAGGCAGCACGCAGGCGCTGTGGGATGCTCCCAAAAGCTTTCTAATTGGATGCTGGGGAGTGTTCCCGCGCAGGCTCTGTCGGTACCGACGATACCCATATGTGAAGACTACATTCCTGCTTGTTCCTGGAGATTATCAATTTTACAACACACAGCTACTGTCAAATAGCTTCACTTATCTTATCATGAAATCTTTTGCAATCCTCCAAGGAAGCCTTCAGTATACAACCAGCCCTACAAAGATAGTTTTGTGATTTTGAATCCCTTATGGCATTGATTTTTTGGTGTTTTGTTCACAGAAATATGGCCATTTCCCCATCTCTCTGGACTTTCACTGTGACCTATGTCAAGTTACCAGTCAACACATGGCCTGTGAGCCAGTGAACATTCACAGGTCCTTGCCCCTCCTGGGTAAGCTTCCTGTTAGGCTGGAAATCCGTGCTGAGTACTGGAGTCTGTAAGAACACACTGCACACACCGACATAAGGGACCATGTGCTGACTGCTGCTGCTGCTGTTGTCACTATAGTTGCTGCTGCCTTCCTTCTTTAGATGAGTGGCACGAGGGGAAGGAGGCTGAAGATCTGCCAGTTTTTTCATCATAATTTGGGATCACATGAATTTTCAGTTGTTAAAATGTCTGCCAGGCTCTCATCACCCCCATTCTCAACTATGCAAACATAATATACCAGGAGCTCCCCCTAATCTACATTACTCCTCTTGCAACTCGCGCAAAACACCGAAGCCAGAATAATCCCAGGTACCAGTCCACGAGAACACATTACCCCCCATACTGAATCGGTTACACTGGCTTCCCATCCACATGAGAGTTAAATACAGTCGCCCTGATCATCTTTAAGACCATCCACAGTCTGTCAGCAAAAATCCTTTGTCCTCTACTTCAACAACCCCTCAATAAGAGAGCAAGAAGAATAGCCAACCACAACCTCCTCTCAGTATGAGCCTCATTTGATTGCTCCAGTATTTCCACCCCCAGCAGAGCCTTCTCCCTCTATGCACCCACCATCTGGAACTCCCTCACCCCAAAGATACGATCACTCACAGATCTTGAAGAATTTCATCCCAAGCTAAAAGCACTCCTCTTCCTGGAACATTTTGGGTCTGGCACTTAGTCTCCCACTCATTCTAAACATCCCCCCCTGCTCCGACAACCTTTCCCCTGCAGTTCACCCATTAGTCTGAACATTATATCAAAGGTCATCAGCTCATTCCCCTAATATACATATAACCCCATTTACTGGTTATCATATAATTCACTATACATACTTTTATTTCCATTAGTTAACATTTTTGTTTGCATTTCCCTTTGTTATTGTTATTTCAATTCACATTTGTACCCATGTTCTATGTAACGTTGCTTGTTCTAATTGTTCCCTGTACACTATCGTGACTTGAAGATACAGCGGTATAAAAAAGTTGCTAAATAAATAAAATGGGTCATACGAGATGTTTCTGACTGCAACTTGGCTTGAATGAGCTAATCATCCAAGTTAATACAGATCCATTGGCACCTCAGCCCTGCAGCAGCCACCACCATGATCTTCAAGAATGTTCCTGAGCAGTGGAGAGGCCAAAGAGAAGTGCAGCAAACTGAAAATCAGAGTCAAGCATGTTGAAACTGAGAAAGTGCTGTTGAGCTTCACAGATAGGAAATGTGGAAATAGACCTCAGCTAGATCCAGAGATGTAAGGATCTCTCCGCACCGCACCACCTGGATCACTGATTGCAGTCTTCATACAGAAAGTGTTGACTTCGCAGATGAGTGTTGACCCCCTTGAGGTCAAGGATTGACCAAAAAGAATATCCCTTCTTTGGCACCATGAAGTAGATGAAATACTGGCAGGGTCAGCCCATCCACTAGGCGGCCAACCTTCATGGGTGGCATGGCACACATGGCCTACCACCCCCTATGCTGAGCTGAGCCATGCCATGCCACTGCCCCCCCCCCTCCCCGCTGATTCCGGCAGTGGGGTCAGCTCAGCAGCAGTGGCCCGTGGCGGGCCATCTGCTTTGCATACATGGCCTGCCGCTTCTGACCTCCCGAAGTTGTGTCGGAAGGGTCAGAAGCCACAGGCCATATGTGCTGAAACACATGGCCGGCCACTGCTGTCAAGCCACCGCCTGACCCCACAGCCAGAATCTGCAGCAGGAGGGGATGGCAGCACAGCTCACCATGGGGGGGGGGGGGAGGGCGAGAGACAGGAACACCCCCCACAGATGGAGCAATCTCTCTAGTATGACCTGAATGGCTCTATTGTCCGAAAAACCACATGGAGAGACAATGAAGACTTCCAGGATAGGCATTCTGCATTCCAGAATATAGCCATGTTGAATGGTGTCTAGCATCCAGCGATCTTCAGTGACCCGGGCCCACTCCTGGTAGAAAAGGCACAGCCAGCAGACTACTGGAGGCATGGAATGGACACACAACCAGTCATTGTGCTGGATGGGAGGTGGCACTTCTAGAGATGGCAGGTTCCAGAGGACTGCGAGCCTCATGAAAAAACTGAGCCCGGGACCAAAAACCAGAACAGAAGAGAAGGTGGGGGTTTTCTGGGGTGATACCTATGGGGGGGGGGGCTCCTGGGAAAGAGTAGTTACTCACCTGTAACAGGTGCTCTCCAGGAGCAGCAGGAATCAGTCCTCACATATGGGTGACATCGACATCGATGAAGCCCTTGCGGAGCATTTCCCCAGCTTTCCATGAAAGCCTTTGGGAATGCAGGCACGCATGCGCTGTTCCCTTCCCGCCTAAAGGTGCCATCTTACCTCAGTCAAATGACATAGCTAAGAACAGCACACAAAAAAGTAAAAGAAACTATGTACAACTGCAACTCCCAAGGGAGGAGGGAGAGTTGTGAGGACTGATTCCTGCTGCTCCTGGAGAACACCTGTTACAGGTGAGTAACTACTCTTTCTCCAGGACCAAGCAGGAAGTCAGTCCTCACATATGGGTGACTCCCTAGCTCTGGGCTACCAGGAACCCAGGCTGAACAAGAGAACTCCCTCTAGTACCAGCATCAAAGAAAGGCTTTTCACTAACAGAACCTCCACCGGTAGCCCAACAGAGGGCAGGAGTTGCCTAAACCTCAAAGAGATTCTGGAGTACTGCCTGGCCAAAAGCACTGTCCCTACGGGACTACCTCTCCAGACAGTAATGGGCCGCAAAAGTCTGGCTTGAAGACCAAGTAGCAGCCCTGCAGATGTCTACCAACGGTACAGAGCAGAGATGAGCCACTGAGGCAGCCTCCATGCCATCAAATTGAGAGCTTTGAGATTGGGGTGCAGAAGGGA
Organism: Ichthyophis bannanicus; assembly: GCA_033557465.1. Taxonomy (NCBI): domain Eukaryota; kingdom Metazoa; phylum Chordata; class Amphibia; order Gymnophiona; family Ichthyophiidae; genus Ichthyophis; species Ichthyophis bannanicus. Next base: position 249,826,804 of record CM066042.1, on the reverse strand, counting down.
ATCCTGATCCTGAGAGAGAAGGTCGGGTTGCAACCCCAGAGGCAGTGGGGGATCCACAGCCAGTTAAAGCAGAAGCGGAAATCAAGGCTGTCTCGGCCACCTGAGAGCTACCAGCAGGACCGAGGCCTTCTCCTGAAGAATCTTGAACAGAGTTCGGGCCACCAAGGGCGTGGGAGGAAACGCATATAGTAGGCCCTGAGACCAGGGAATCAGAAAAGCATCTGCTGCTATCAGCAGAGGATGTGGTTGCCTGGAGCAGAACTTTGGCAGCTGTTTGTTCAGAGGACTGGCAAACAGATCTATGGATGGAAATCCCCATTTCAGGAAAATCTTCTGAACCACCAAAGGATGGAGCTGCCACTCGTGGGGCTGCAGAATCCTGCACAACCTGTCTGCCAGGTAGTTGTCCTGTCCAGGTAGATACACTGCCTTGAGGAGCATGGTCTGCCTGAGAGCAAAGAAGCAAAGGTCCTGTGCGCCTCTTGACAAAGGAGCCTGGACCCAGTTCCGCCCTGCTTGTTCACATAAAACATGGCTACTTGGTTGTCTGTTAAAACTAGGACAGACTGATGAGCTAGTGTTTGAGAGAAAGTCTTGAGGGCTAACCGAATAGCCCTGAGTTCCAGTAGATTGATCTGGCCTTGCAGGGAGGCGTCCGTGGTCAACACCACTGTGAAACCAGGAGTCTGAAAAGGCACCCCTTGCAGCAGATTGGATGGGTGCAACCACCAGGTGAGGGAGTTCAGAAATTGTCTGGACACCCTTATCCTGTCTCTGAGGCTGCCTGTGGCTTGTGACCACTGATTCCGAAGGCACCACTGTGCAGGCCGCATATGGAGCCTGGCATTGAGGGTCACATGTACTGTCGAAGCCACGTGGCCAAGGAGCCTCAGGCAGAGTCTGGCGGAGACCAGTGACCTGCTGAGAAACTGGCTTGCCAAGCTGATCAATCTTTGGGCTCTGTCTTCTGGCAAGAATGCCTTTGCAAGCAGAGAGTCCAACCTTGCTCCTATGAACTCCAAGTTCTGGGAGGGGAGCAAAGTGGACTTTGTGAAGTTTATGACGAACCCCAGGCTTTGAAGAAGAGCAATAGTTTTGCGGGTGGCTTGTCTAGCCTCCTGGCATGTCTGACCCCTGATGAGCCAGTCGTCCAGGTAGGGGAAGACAAAGATTCCCCGATTTCTCAGGTAGGCCGCCAATACTGCCAGGCATTTGGTAAAGACCCTGGGAGCAGAGGTGAGGCCAAAAGGCAGTACTCTGTATTGATAATGGTTTCCTCCCACAATGAACCTGAGGTACTTTCTGTGGTCTGGATGAATGAGGATGTGAGTGTACGCATCCTTTAGATCCAAGGAGCATAGCCAATCTCCCTGCTGGAGGTAGGGCAGAAGTGTCCCAAGAGTAAGCATCTTGAACTTTTCCTTCTCCAGGAACTTGTTGAGGTTGCGGAGGTCCAGAATAGGTCGAAGACCACCTGTTCTTTTGGGTACCAGGAAATACCTGGAGTAGAACCCTCGACCATGTAAGTGGGGAGGCACAGGCTCCACTGCCCTGTCCACCAACAGACCTTGTAGCTCCTGAAGGAGAAGATCTGTGTGCAGGGGAGGCCTTGGAGGCTCCCCTGGAAAGTATGGAGGAGGCAGTTGTTGGAAGTGTAGTGCATAGCCCTTGTGGACTATGCTTAACGCCCTTGTGGATTATGCTTAACACCCAACTGTCTCCAGTGATGAGTGGCCACTAGTGGGCAAATAGAGCGAGGCGACCTCCTGTGCAGGGTTGGGAGAGCAGGGACGGAGAGGCTATGCCTAAGGAGTCAAAAACCCCCACCCTGCTGAGTGGGAGCAGGGGCCAGAGGCTTGGGGGTCCGCTGCCTACGGGGCCCATTACCCTGCCCCTTGGCTTGCTGACCTTGAGGGGCAGCTTGGGCAGCCTGATATTGTGGGTACTGTTTGTAGGCAGTGCCCTTCCTCGGGTAAAAGGGCTTTTTACCCGAGCCCTTCTTTTTGTGAGAAGGGGCAGAGGTTTTCCTAGAGAGCCTTATCCTTGTGAGGTGCTCGGTCTCGAGCTGTGCGGCCTTCTCGGTCATGGGCTTGCCAAACAGGTTCTCACCTCGGCAAGGGACATCGACCAACTTATCCTGAACCCATGGCTCGAGGTCCGATGACTGCAGCCATGCCTGGCGTCAAGCCGTGATGCCGGCTGCCGCAACACGGGCCGAAGCCTCGAAGCCATCGTAGGTAGCGCAGGACATAAATTTTGAGCATTCCCGAATCCCCGAGGACAAGGACTTGAACCTCTGCAAGGGTTCCCCGGAGAGACCAGCAGAGAACCCGGCCAGCTCCTTGGCCAGGTCTCGCAGGTACATGCCCATGTACAGCTGGTAAGACTGGACACGGCAAGCAAGCATCGAGTCCTGGAAGCACTTTCTACCAAAACCATCGAGGTTTCGGGCCTCCCTGCCAGGGGGCACCGCGGAGTGCATCTTCTGACTTTTCAGGTGATGCATGGCTGATTCCACAACCATGGAATGGTGTGGTAGCTGCGCTTTCTGAAAGCCAGGGCTCTTCCGCAGTCGATAGATCGAATCGACCCGCTTGCTTAAGACCGGCGCCGAGGCCGGTGCCTCCCACAGTTGGAAGAGGAGCCGCTCCAGCATCGGAGGAACTGGTACAGTAAAGGCCTCCTTCGGAGGAGAGTCATACTGCAGGGCCTCGAGCTCCTCGTCTCAAGGCTCCTCCTCGGGGTCTGCAGGGATAGCCAACGCGGTGGCCATATCCAGGACGAACTCCGAGAACCGGGTATCCTCCAGAAGGGATCTACTCCGGGGTTCAGACTGCGGTGAGTCCGACGGGACGCACCGAGTCTTGAAGGTGTCGGGGGACTCCTCGTCCTCCGTCTCCCATGCGGACTCGTCCGATGAGGAATCGGGGTCCGACCTCGCGGGGCCTGCGAGCACCCGCCCCGACGCCGAAGGCACCGGCGTCGACGCCCTCGGTCCCGAACGGGAGGTCGAGGGAGACTGCGACCGAGGTCAACCTCGAGCCTTCATGGCTTCGAATATCGGCTCGGTCTCCGGGGTCGACTTCGAGATCGATGTCCCGGTGGTCGGGGCAGATGCGCCAGACAGGCTGGCCATCAGTGCCCGCTGCTGCTCCATGAAGGCAGATAGTCTGCTCTCCAAGGCTGTCAACCTGAGACCCAGCTCAGGAGACTCAGCAGCCACCGACTCGGGCCCCGGCGGTGCCGGGCCCGACGTCGGCTCTCTGGGAGGAGAGTCCACAAGGACTACAGGGCTTACGTGTCCAGCAGACTCCGGCTCCAGTCGAGGGACTTTGGAAGGCTTCTCCTGTTCCAAGGGCCCGGGGCGACGGTCGGGGGTCTGAGACCTAGCTCTCGAGGAGCCAGGGACCTCTTCCGACGACGCCCTCGCGAGCCGCTTCCTCCTCTTCCATTCCCGGTCGGGGGACCCCCTGTCCGAGGAGCCACGACTGTGCTTGGGATCCGATTCCCGACATGTCGAGGCCTCAGACGAGGTCTGGGCCCGGCCGGAGGCCAAGTCAGAAAAGAGCCTTTCCTTTTGATGCTGTCGACTAAGCAGTGCCTTGGAAGACATCTTCCCGCATGGTCCACACGAATTAGGGTCATGATCAGGACCGAGGCACCGGAGGCAGCAGTCGTGTGTCGGTGAGAGACATCAACTTCTTACACCGATCACACTTTTTAAAACCGCTGGAGGCCATTGGGGAAAAAAGAGTCCCCGCGAGGTCAAAGGACCGGCCTTCCAGGGAAAAAGAGAAAAAAGGGCGCGAATGCCAGCCACGAAGGGCAAAAACCGAAAAAAGAAGATCGGGCTCGATACCGGTGTACCGAACCCGGCGGGAGAGGAACCGGCGTCAAACCGGGAAGAAAAAATAGCGAAAAATAGCAAGAAATCTAACAATTTTCCTGGATGACTAGGACTCACGTCCGGTGGGCTTCACGGAAAACGAGAGACTGAGGTAAGATGGCACCTTTAGGCGGGAAGGGAACCGCGCATGCGTGCCTTCATTCCCAAAGGCTTTCATGGAAAGCTGGGGAAATGCTCTGCAAGGGCTTCATCGACGTCGATGTCACCCGTATGTGAGGACTGACTTCCTGCTTAGTCCTGGAGAACTCCAAAATTCCAGGAACTAAAAAAGGGGGGGGGGGAGGGGACCCCAGGCAGCTGCTGAAGAAGAGAACGCACCTGTTCGCTTCCCAGACATCTTTGGCCTATCCACTATGAAGTGATGAGATTTGGACTTGCCCAAATTCTTAATCATCTTCTCCACATCCTCTCCAGAGAGAGGCTCCCCTTTAATGGCAAGCCAGGACAACAGAGACTTGGAGACCGCATCTGCTGCCCAGTGGGAAAACCACAGCCAGCGCCATATCACCATCGACAGAGCAAGATTATACATAGCATCTGACAAAGGTTGTTGCCAACTTCAGGAGGATTCACATCCAATCAATACCAATCACAGAATGAAGATGCACACTTCAAATGATGAAAACTCTTCAAATCCTAGGGATCAAATAGATATAATTAATCAAGAGGAGAAAAGGATCTTAGAACTATTCGAGCCAGTAATATGGGCATATCAATCATGTTCAGAACATCACCGATTCAGAAAAAAGCGCAGTTACTCGCCTGTAACAGGTGTTTTCTGGGGACAACAGGAATCAGTCCTCACATATGGGTGATGTCGGCGCCGATGGAGCTTGCACAGATCCAATCCCCAGGTTTCAAAGAAAGCCTTTGGGACCTACACCGCGTATGTGCGGTCACCTTCCCGTCCAAAGATGCCATCTTACTTCAGTATGACGACATAACTAAAAAGCAGAAAAAAAGAAAAAACTCCATGGGGAGGAGGGAGGGTTGTGAGGACAGATTCCCGCTGTTCCCGGAGAACACCTGTTACAGGCGAGTAACTAGGCTTTCTCCGGGAACAAGCAGGAAGTCAGTCCTCACATATGGGACTCCATTACCGGTTACCGAAAGAAACCTATAAAAGCCATGGGTGACCCAAACAGCGGACCGTAAAGGGCAGCAGGGGGCGCCGATTGGCTGGAAGTCTGACACTACAGCAGCAGCATCAAAGATGCAATCACCACTCCGGTAGCCTGGACATCATGGGTCGGAGGGAGGAGTTGCATTATTCCCCGAAGTGATGACCGAGTATGGCCATGGCCAAAGTCGCTATCCCTCCAGGAGGGATCTTCCAAACAGTAGTGTGCAGCGAAGGTATGCACAGAGGACCAGGTGGCAGACCAGCACATGTCCAGTAAGGGCACAGAGCGCAGGCTTTGCCACTGAGATTGCCATGGCATGCACATCGTGAACTGTCACATGATGTTCCAGAGAGAGCCCCGCCTGTCGATAGGCAAAAGAAATGCAGTCAGCCACCCACTGTGAGAGACTGCACTTGGAGACTGCAACCCCCAGTCAACTGGGGGTCAAAAGAGACTTAGAGCTGCGTTGAGCAGTGATGGGGAATCGTCCTGTGGATGTAGAAGGACAAAATATGCTTGCAGTCCAGTGTGTGCAGGGAGGCCTCCACCATAGAAGAATGGGGCCCAGGAAGGAAGGTAGGCAATACCACCTTCTGATTCAAATGGAAGGCAGAGACAACCTTTGGCAAGAACTTCGGGTGAGTCCTAAGGACAACCCTGTTCTTGTAGAACCTCATGTAGGGCACGTGTGCAACCAGCGCCTGCATCTCGCTCACTCATTCACCTGAGGCTGAGGTGAGCGCCACAAGAAAAAAACCTTCCAAGAAAGGTATTTGGGATGGCAGGTAGCCAGAGGTTCGAAGGGTGGAGCCATGAGCTTCCCAAATACCACAGTGAAGTCCCACGCCACTGGTGGCAGACGATCGGGTGATAGGAGAGGAGGTGATCTCACATAAACCGACCCACCAGAGGGTACACAGAGACTGCGTAGTGTGATAAGGAAGCTTATCATAGCTCAGGAAGGAGCTATAGAAAAGGTGAAGTGACTCTGAACAAGCAACCTGTCAGTTCTGGTAGAAATAAGAAAACAGAATTTTCCCATAAAAGACTACCAGTCCCAGAATGCACCAGGTTTCCAACAGCCATTAGAGGAGCTGAAGTGGGGAAATGTGTGTTCAATCAGGAGGGCTATGAGGTAATCCCTAAGCACTCATCTCAAAGGGCAGGGCCTGATTCAGCACAGCTGCGCTGTATTAGGGGGGAGCACTCATCTAGGCAGAATAAAGGTATAGTTTATTCTACAGAGAATTATCCTCATTATCCTGAGAATCAGCTTGAGCTTGATCATCAGTTTCATCTGAAGGATCATCAGAAGCAGAAGCCAAACCGGACGGACAGAGAAGGAAAGAAACCCTTTGGAAGAAGGAAGAGAAAAGCCTTTGAGAGGTCTAGAAGAGTCCAGAGCAGTACGTATACTGGGAGGCATTTCAAGGGCCAGCATACACCATTGGACTGGGGAAAGCCAGAGGAATGGTGCTGCAGAGCTAGGAAACTCCAGACGCTACCTGTGAGGGAGACGGCTGCACGTGGAAGGGACCCTAAGACCTGTGCCAGAAGGTATGTGAAGAGAGATCCAGTGTCCAGGGATCTGGATTGGAAGGCTGGACATAAGAACTGGACTACATACTGGCCAGGCTATATAGAGAGGAACTCTAACAGCAATGGAAGCTCAGGTATGAACACTGATCTATGCCCTAGCTATAACCTTGAAAGACAGCAGGGAAACAAGTATTCTCCTGAAAGTGCTCCATTGAGAGATTCATCTGTGCCAATCTATGATATTGAACCCATGCTTGTTGAAGAAGGGGGAATGATTGCAGATGAAGAATGTGTTTATATGGACTGCTCTCTGTCCAAACTCCTTTGGTGATTTTCTGTTATAAAGTACAGCAACCATCACAAAGAAATACAAACTTGTTCTTTAATCTACTCAGAAAAGCTCCTGAAACAGGATTTGACCCACACAGTAGAAAGCAAGCCAGCTAAGGGGTTTCAGCTGGATAACTGCTAGCAATTGAGCCTTACCTAATTGCTTGTGAGCTAGGAGAGAATCACTTCTGAATCTATGTGGGAAGTTATCAGAAGTTAACCTGAAAAGAACAGTTTTTCTTTCTTTCTTTGTGGCTTTTCGTTTGTTGTTTGATATATGCTAAGAAAACATTAGCTAATGCCTGACAAGTTTGAATGTTGTTTTCCTGATTTTGACTTTGTTTTTCCAAGTTAAACACTGGAAGCAAGTAACCTGATTTATGTGCTACCAAGCATATCTGTGTTGGGAGAAATAACCCCATAAATAAATATCTTATTGGCTTTACCCAAAAGCACAACTAATTATTGTGAGCAGCTGTGTCTGGTGTGAATGAACTGCATTGCCCACAATACCTTGCAAATCATATAGATATATGCACTTGCCAAGACTGTGAAGATTCTCACCCAGGCAGCCGTCTGACAGTAGCCATCCATTGAATGGTGGTGAGCAGAGACGGCACAAAGGTGCACTCTGTGTTGGACTTAAGGCCAGCCCCTGACAGGTGCAGAAGGTACCATAAAATGTCCGGCATCGTGCAGGAGATGGGGTAGAGACTTTCATCCCACACCAGTAAGAAAACCTGCGCCATTTAAAAGCATATGTCTAACAGGTGGAGTCCTTATGCAAGGCAAGAAGAACATCTTCTACCAGCCTGGAGAGGCGGTGATATACTATAGCTAGCCTCCGAGCATCCAGGCAGTCAGGGCCAAGGACTGGAGGATGGGGTGCGGTAGCATCCCGGCCTCCTGAGACAGCAGGTCTGGAGCACTCCCCAGTGGCAATGGGTCCCTCAGGGATAGCTGCAGGGGCAGGGGAACCAGGGTTGCCTGGACCACCTGGGCGTGATGAAGGTGACTGAGGCCACCTCCACTTGGATCTTGAGGCGGGCTCATGGAACCAGAAGCGTGGATGGGAACATATACAGGAAGCCCCCGGAACAGGGGAGGAGAAAGGTGTCCTCTGCCTTCCGACCCTGGGTAGGCCTCCGAGAGCAGAAGCGCGGCAACTGTGTATTCTCTAGACTGGCAAAGAGGTCGACCTCCAGGATCCCTCAGCATCGAAAAACCTCTGCTAGCATGGTCTGGTTCAGTCTCCACTCGTGGGGCTGGAGGACACGGCTCAGGAGGTCAGCCAGCATGCTGTCCTGGCCCAGCAAGTACACCGCTCTAAGGGAGATGTTCTTCCCTGTCACAAAGTTCCAGAGGCGCACTGTCTCCCACAGAGGTGGCACGAACCCATGCCCCCCTGTTTGTTGATGTAGTACATCAGCACCTGGTTGTCTATCTGGACATGAACCATCTGCCCTTCCAGAAGATCCTGGAAGACCCAGGGCATAATAGACTGCTCGGAATTCTAGCAGGTTGTTTCATGAGGCACTCTCTTCTGGTAACCATGGGCCCTGTGTCTGCAGACGACACCAGTGAGCCCCCTGGATGCATCCATTGTGAGGATACGGCACACTGGAGGGGCCTGGAAGGGCAGACTGGCTCTGAGATTGAGGGGGTCTTGCCATCAGGCAAGAGATGTTGCCAGGGCTAGCGTGACCAGGATGCGGTCCTCTAGACAGCTAGAAGCTTGTGTCCACTGGGCGTATAGCATCCACCGCACCTGCCTCATGCGGAGGCAGGCAACGGGGTGACATGGTCGGTGGATGCCATGTGCCCCAAGAGGCGGAGCATCTGTCTGGCCATCACCACTGAGCTGCCTTATACGGCTTCGCCAGGGCAGATAGGTGCGCTTGATCGAGAGGCAGGAAGGCCCTTGCTTGAGTGGAATCCAGTAGAGTGTCGAACTACCAAGAGCTGAGTGGACTGTAGGTGAGATTTTGAGAAGTTCAACACAAAGACCAGATGCTGGAGCAGTCTTATGGTGCACTGTGCTGCGTTGCATACCTCCCCCCAGCATGCTGGCTTGTATGAGCCAGTCGTCTAGGTAGAGGAAGACAAACACCCCCTGGAGTCAAGCAGTCACAACTGCCAGGCATTTGGTGAATAGCCTGGGAGCAGAGGCAAGGCTGAAGGGGAGTACCCTGTACTGATAATGCTGTCCACTGATGATGAATCTGAGGTACTGACGGTGCTTTGGATGGATCAGGATGTGGGCATAGGCATCTTTGAGATCCAAGGAGCAGAGCAAATCTCCCTGTAGTAGGTAAGGCAGCAAGGTTCCAAGGGATACCGTTTTGAACTTTTTCTTGACTAGGAAGTGGTTGAGGTCCCATAGATCCAGGACGGGCCAGAAGCCCTAGGACTTCTTGGGGACAAGGAAGTAGCGGGGAGCAATGTTCCCTCTAATTTTCTGTAGGCTGTGTGCGCATAAAATATCAGCTGTGTGCAGCTTTTGAAGGAAGGTTAAATTTTTGTGCGCCACATAACGATACTCGGAGTTATATACTTTAAAATTTGACTGCACGTCAGAATACAGTATGTACACTACATTGATTTTAATCAAATTAAATGAAAATAGACGATTACTAAATGAAACGGGAAATTTCTAGTAATTACAATCATAACTTTTAAATTTTAAGACGTCTGTGTTGTTTTCTATCAGAATCAGAGCCGTAATTTTTGTGCGCTCTGTTGTAAAGTATGTGCGCTCTCTCGGCGAGGTATGTGCGCGTGCACACGCGCACAGCTTAGAGGGAACAGTGGCGGGGAGTAGAATCCCCTGCCAAGGAGAGGTTGGGGAATGGGCTCTATCGCTTGATCCTTAAGCAAAACCTTGAGCTCTTTTTGCAGAAGATCTTTGTGCAAGAAGGCCATGGATAATTCCCCGGGGAAGAAAGGAGGCGGCAGCTGGGCAAGGTGGAGGAGATAATCTTCCCCAATCACCTGCAACACACCCAGGTGTCTGTGGTAATGCTTGGTCACTGGTGTGCAAAGTGGACCAGTTGTCCTCCTGTGAACCTAGGGCCTTGTTCCTTCTGGGGGAGGGAAGCTATGTCCAAGGAGTCAAAAGCTCTCCCCAGGCTGCGGGTTGGGGTGCTGTTTAAGGTTTGTGGTCCTTTGGCTTACAGGGGCCATGCGCCCTTGGACCTTGGCCTACTGCCCCTGGGAGGGAGAGTTATAGGCCTGAAACTTGCAAAGATTCCATAAGCCTTCTGGGTGCTTTTTCCACCAAAGTCTTCGTATGGGAAGGTTCAGACACTTTCTTGGACAGCCTGGTTCTGGTCATGAATTCCTTCTCCAGCTTGTCCGCCTTCTCCATCATGGGCTTGCTGAAGAGATTCTCCCTCCGGCAAGGGACATCAGTTAACTTGCCCTGAACCCACTGCTCCAATTCGGAGGACTGTAGCCAGGCAAGGCGTGGGGCACTAATGCCCTCTGCACCTACCCAAGCCACTGACTCAAAGTCGTCAAAAGCTGCCCGAGTTTGAAAATTGGAGCACTCCTTGACCGATGACACCAGGGTCCTGAAGCGCTCAAGAGGTATACCTGCTAACCCAGCCGAGAACCCGGCGAGCTCCTTCGCCAGATCTCTATGCCTGGATCTGGGCTGTGAGCATAGTGCCCTGAAAATACTTCCAGTCGAAAGCATTCATGGTGCATGCCTCCCTGCTGGGAGGCACTGACAAGTGCATCTTCTGATTCTTAATGCAACGTATATCTGACTCCATCACCATGGAGTTACATGACAGTTGTGTTTTCTGGACGCTGGGTCTCTGTCCAACCCGATACTGTGAATCGGGTCAACTGTTCACAACTGGCACCGTCACTGGGGTCTCTCACACTCTGAATAGCAGCCACTGAAGGATTGGGGGCAAGAGCACCATCAGTGTCTCCCGAGGAGCCGCCTCATACTGGAGGATCTCAAGATCTTCAGTACGTGGCTCGTCCTCTGGCACTGCCACGAAGTCGAGTGCCAGGGATATCTCCCAGACGAACTCCAGGAAAACTAGGTCCCTCTGGAGGCGACTGCCGCCGATGGTGTGGCACAGACAGGTTGGAGGGAATGTCTCGAAGGAAGATGGTGCCTGGAGACTCCTCATCCATCTCCCAGGCTGACTCGGAGCCAGAGTCATCAGCTAACGCTCCATGGTCATCGGACCGATTCTGTGTCGATGACAACTAGCATCGGGGCTCTGGCAGGGCCACACCCAATTCTGTACTAGTCCTCAACTTGGACACCAACAGAATCGACACAGAGCGGGCCATCCTCTCAAGAATGGGAGGGAAATCCTCCAGGAAGGTCCTGGACGAGGACAGTACCATCACAGGTGCTGAGGACCCGGACTGACCAGGAGTCTGGCCCCACTGAGCCTCGATGAATATTGCAAAGCTGTGTTCCAGGGTTAACATCCTGGCTTCAATACCCGACTGTTCAATCGAGACAGGTGCAGTCTTTGAGGATGCTGAGGCTGGTGTCGGGTCCCTGGTAATGGCATTGGGGGAACCAACTCGATCCGACTCCGCTGATGACGCCTCCTTCCGGGGTTATTTGGAGGGGTGCTCCCGGTCCTCATCACCGGTGTTGAATCAAAGGATCCACGCCCAGGTCCCGTAGGTCTTACCCCCCGGGCTGGGTTTGGACCTTGACTTCAATGAATGATGCCTGGGGAAGGTCCCTCCAAGGACCACTCAAATGAATGCCGGCCCCGCGACGCCGACCGAGCCCAGGAGCGAGATGCCAAGCTGCCTGACGCCAGTGTCAAAGGCAGGGATTCCACTCCTGATGTCGACCCCGAGGCAGACTTGCCAAACAGCTCCCCCTTCTGGGTCTTAGCCAACATCAAAAAGCAAAGCGGGCAGGAAGATACATCATGGTCCACCCCGAGGCATTTTATGCAAGTACTGTGGCGATCTGTGTGGGACATAGTGCAGTTGCACTTGCCACACTGCTTAAATCTGCTGGTTGAAGACACAGAGGGAAAAATAAGTCCCGCAAGGTTAAACTCCGACACCAGCTAAGCTGCGAGCAAAAAACCCGTGGGCCAAAAAAATAAAAAAGAAAAAGAAAAGAAAAATACCCAAGCGAAAAAGCACAACATCGAGGCATTGGATTCGGGTGGTGGAAGGTTATCAATACCAAAGGAAGATGACCGAGAAATGGTGAAAAAATCCACTTTAACCATAGTGCACAGACAGCACGTCTGCAGGGCTCCACAGAAAAAAAAAAAAGACTGAGGTAAGATGGCACCTTTGGGCGGGAAGGTGACTGCGCATGCATGGTGTAGGTCCCAAAAGGCTTTCTTTGAATGCTGTGGATTGGTTCCACGCAGGCTCCGTCAGCGCCGACATCACTCATACATGAGGGCTGACATCCTGCTTGTTCCCAGAGAACTCCTCCTTTCCTCTTCTTTTATATATTTATATATGTATTTACCCAGAAATCATAATTAATCAAGCCTTCTGAACCCACCACAAAATATCAAATATATCGACAGTATAAAGAGCACACAATGTCAGAGGATTTCAACACTTGTCCGACATCAATAATCTCCCCGGTATCCTGTGTCCCCCCCAAAATAAACCCCAGAGACCCCAGGGTCTAAGCTACCATGCCAGAAGGAACAAGCTTGCTACAGAAATGAGAAGAATTCCAAGAAGGACAACCCGGAAACTGGGAGCTTCCTGACAGAAATAGAGTCCCCACCCAGGGGCTTGCTGTTGAACCCTTAAGAGGAGAAGAGTGGCCAGTAGAGTGAGCACTCGAGTCCAAGGCTTGGAGGTCATCTTTTTTCACTGCCATGTCCACTGTCTCCTGCAGTGCAGATGAGAAGGCCAGGGCACCTGGTCCCCTCGCTGTGAGAGGGAAGACGGACTCTCCAAGAGTGCATCTGAAGCTTCCATACAAGAATCGCAGAAACCAGGATCTAGTGACATCCACTCTCTGCTTTCCACAGACCAGGCAGCATTTCTTAGAAGCAGGTCAACAATGTGCCACCTATGTGAATCTTAGACACTATTAACGGTTCGGCTTCATAGGCTTAGGGAATACTGATAAGCAGCACTGCAGAGCATGCTATGGCTGCATGGGCACTAACATTGCCCACTATGGCCATGTACAGAGTAAAAGTGCGTACTTAACACTTAGCATAGTAAGGTGCATAGAAAGCATGTGAAGCGCAGCTAACATGCACAGGCAGCTCAATGAGGTGGGAAAAATGGCAGGAAAACTGGCATCACACCACTGGATGCCCTGAGTAGCCCAAACCCAATGGACACATGGCCCAGCAGACGAGGTTAGGTAGCCTCCACAAAACAAGCCAGACAAGACAAACTTAGTTTTGGTACTCACCCTCAGAGAGCCCAAGGCAGGCAAAACTTTCTGGGCTCAGAGCTACTCCCCTGTTGCCACAGCTTGTAGGCAACATACCTCTGAGGAGCCTTCTTCTAGTCTTCGAAGGAGGGGGGCAGAGAAGGAAGGGGAAAGCAGAAGGGAAGGGCACTGAGATTGTGCAAGCCTTGAAAAATTTATTTCCAAAACTTGTGACTGTTCAACTGGCCCTTAGCAAGGATAAGGAGTTGAACCAATTCCCCTCCTCCATATAACATCAAAAATAGCACCAGTTTTAAGGGTGACTAGTGAAGCCGCCAATGTTGCACTCTACTGAGGAAAGTCACCCCAAGGGTGGTTGCTCATGAGCGAAATCAGTCTTTTTGAGAGCTTTTTCGAGATTTCATCAGAGCTGTAAAAACGTGCAACCACCATTTGCTGTTGCAGAGAAATACTGAAGTATGCCCCTAGTTGTACTGGGGTCATAAGGAGGAGGTCATAAGAAGCCTCTGGAATGTTTGTCTCCACATCTGCTGGTAGAGGGACACAACACACTTTTCTGGACTGGTCTAACAGGACAATATGGAAGATGGGATCGTACAGACTCGGCTGTTAGTTTGGATGGGTAGAAAGGATAGGCTATATGGTCTTTTTCTGCGGTTCCTGCTTGGGATGAAAAGTGCTGTATTAATCTAAATTATAACAAACAGTAACTAGTGCCTAGTTCTCACTAGCCTTAGGGGCTGTGAATTATATTTAAAGCTATTTCCAGCCTCAGTCAAGGTTGGAACCCTGGCTCCCTAGCTGGGCAGCACAAAATGCTATTGTACTGGCCTATGAATATACTAAGGCAATATGGTTTCTTGAAATCAGAGAGCAGTAACCTCACTGGAAAAGAAAGGGCAGAACATGATGGGACTTACTGAATCTTTCTGGGAGCCTGGAAAAACACTGGGCGATACAACTATTTTCTGTGGTGATAAAAACAAAACAAAGCAAAGCAATCTCATGTTTCGATTTCATTATTTACTTATATTGTAATTGTTTTTAATTCAAACAGAATTTCTCTCTTTTAAAGGTTAAGTCAACATGTTATTGTTTGAGCTATAGCTCAGTTTAAAGCCACAGCTGTTCTGTTCTATTTCCTTATTTTCTGGTTTGAGATGTTGCTCCTGAAATGTCAGCTGATAGTGGCAAAGTCAAGAGATGATCGGGCAAAAGAGAGTGGCAGAGCCAATCTTCATTTCATACTACAGCAAGGATCTTCCATTATCAAGCATGAGAGCGCACAAAATTATTTTATTCACATGAAGCAGAAGGCAGGTTAGTTCCAGCATACAAATTTTATTTATTTTCCAATATTTGCTATGCCCACCTCAAACAGTTCTAGGTGAGTTACAATAAAAATATAGTACATAAATTCATCCGTGCTGCATGCCAAAGAGATTCGATTTGTGCTCGAAAAAAAGATAGCTTTTGCTCACGTTGGGCATGCTGCTAAAGCAGATATTGCAGCCATTCTGGAATGACAATCTAAGTGATACAGACAAGTCTTCTGATAAGTCCTATGCACAGGGTCTAAAAATTATGTACAACTATTGCAAAATTTGCGCCAGTTCGTATCCAGACAATTCCATACTCCATCCTCAGCTGCATGTCTAAACAGGATTGTAGTATCTCTTTATTAGGCTTCCACAGTAAGTTCTACAATTTTACTTTCTACAATAAACAGACTGTGTTTTATCTTGGATGTGAATTAGTTTAACTGCCTGTGTAGTGTTGCATCAGGAAACACAGCATAAGCACAGGATCAGCCTTATTGTGATCTACTTTAAGCCTTTGCAATATTAACGAGCAACTCGTTAATCATTTCTTCACAAACATTACCAATAATGAATGCATTAAGCGCCAAACTGTCATTAAATGTACGTTAACGCAGCTTAATAAATCACATCTCAGTTGAACAGTGCTGGAAAACCTATTTTCCTCAACAGGGTTAAAATAGCTTTAAGACTTCCACATAAGAGCAGGCTTCTGATTAGGAAGCCATTCTGAAAAAGGGACCTGTTAACAACAAAATCTATGCGCAGCGCTTATGATGGACCATTGAGATACCACAACCAACAAACGATCCTCCTTTTCTTTAGGTCCAATAAGGGTACTAGAATTCTGCACAACATGCAGACCAACCACAATCCGAAGTAGATACGAAAGTGTATGGGTAAAGCAGATACAGGTGGCAAAAGCTAGCTTCTTGATCTAAAGGTTAATCTCTCCTTGCATTCTTTTGGAGCGACACACATGGTACTCCGCAATCAATATTAACCATTTTTCCTTATTTCCATTTGCTTTATATCCTGCCTTTCCAAAGAGACTGCTCAAAGCAGCTTCCGCGGCACACAGGTTTTTTTTTTTCTTTTTTTAAAATCCCTTGTGTCTGAGGCAGCTGGAGCCTTTGTGTTTAGTTTCTTGGTTGTGCCTCATTCCATCTCAGATCTGTCATCTTATGATTTATATGGAACACAATGAGTGGCACATGCCCCTATGCTCAGAAATGGATGGAGACAAATACCCAGGAGGGGAGCAACTGCCTATTATGTGCTGCAGGAGACAATGATGCACTTTATGGCTCCATGGAATAAGGGCTGAAAGTCTGATGCAGGCCAGTGGCGCCCTTCAGCCCACGCTGCACTCGGCTCATAATGAGAATTCTTTGTTACTGCAACTTTAGAGTTCGTACAAAGAGTTCAAAGAGCACCCAAGTGGCAGGTGCCATGCTCTCTCTCAAACCTCACAAATGAAGGGCAATTTTCCCCGTCTCCTTAATACCATGGTAGCTCATCGTAAACAGAAGTATATTGCTGAAGTTTCTGCTTTTAAAAGGATTCTTCCGAACAAATGAGGGCTTGTCTGGATACCAACAAACATCACACAAACCAATGGGGCCAAGAGAAAACTACTTTCTTTTGTTACGAACCAGTGCGTCCAAACCATCTAGCATGAAATCAAGGGTGTACTTGTAGCACATGGTCTCTGATGCTATCCTCTCTAGGGCTCTGCTTTCACTGGACAGAGTCACTGACTCCCACAGGAATTTGCCCCCTTTTTCTCTATGCGGGAGCACATTTACTAAGCAAGCACTAAACTGTTATCAAGCGAATTAGCCTGCGCTGTTAGAGCACAGCTGCGGAAACAGTTCCTGTGCTGCCATGACAGTGTGTGCAAATTCATGTGCAAATTCATGTGTAAACTGCATACCCTGTTGTTAGCGGATAAAGGGCATGGACCGTGAAGGATAGTTAGTGCACACAGCTTATGATGCATGTGCTGTCACTATTGTGATATCGCGGATACATTTATCCCCTGTTACCAGTGAGCCTTCAATTGTTTGAAAGAATTCTTTCAAAAGCAGAGACTATTCAGTTTTGCCTTTTTCTGCTGCTAAGGCATCCTACAACATGAGTTTATCTGACATCTGCACTCAGCTAACCAGCCACTCAGAGCAATCAGCACCACAGACAGGAACAAACCTATATAGTATAAGCACATAAAAGCAGCCCTCAAGGCCAGTTCTACAAGCACTGAAGGAATAAAACTTCCAATGAAACAAAAGAGGCTCCGCGAAGGTTAGCACTTGAGAATAAAATAGTTCACATCTCTGTCACAAGATCTCATAAATTGTCCCAATACTATAAGCCATCATTCTGTAAGTAGTTAGTTGATCTATTTATGGCTGAATTACACCATCTTTCAGGGTGTATAGCTTTGCAATCCAAGAGTGATCAAGGTTTAAATTATTTTCTTTCGAGTAGGGGGAGGAGGGTTTGCTGAAGAGAAGATCTGTGGTGGAACACTAACGGGAAAAAGTGTGGGGAGGCCTGCACTGGCAGCTTCTATATTGATAGACAGACTTCAGTTTCCAGTGTAATGTCAGCCTCTTCCAGCAGCACTATACTAGTTAGTAAAGGTAAACATAGAAAATGAACACAAGAGTGCAGGAAGTGTGAAAGGGTTCAAAGAAGCAACACCACACAGTAGTCGGCCTCTGATCTCCAGATGCATATATAGAGTAGTTACTCACCTGTAACAGGTGTTCTCCAGGAGCAGCAGGAATCAGTCCTCACTTATGGGTGACATCGACGTCGATGGAGCCCCCATGCGGAGCAATTCCCCAGCTTTCTAAGAAAGCCTTTGGGAATACTGCACGCATGCGCGGTCCCCTTCCCGCCTAAAGGTGCCATCTTGCTCAGTCCAATGACATAGCTAAAAGACAGTACATAAAAAAGTAAAAATGAACTATGTACAACTGCAACTCCCAGGGGAGGAGGGAGAGTTGTGAGGACTAATTCCTGCTGCTCCTGGAGAACACCTGTTACAGGTGAGTAACTACTCTTTCTCCAGGACCAAGCAGAAAGTCAGTCCTCTTATGGGACTCCCCAGCTTCAGGCTACCGGGGAGCCAGAGCTGAAAAATGAGCTTCCTCTAGCCTCAGCATCAGAGAAAGGATTTCACTGAAACATACCCCCACCGGTGGCCCAACCAGAAGGCTGGAGGGTAGGAGTTGCCTAAACCTCGAAGAGATTCCGGAGCACTGCCTGACCGAAAGCACTATCCCTACGGGACTTCCTCTCCAGGCAGTAAGGGGCCGCAAAAGTCTGGCTTGAGGACCAAGTTGCAGCCCTGCAGATGTCTGCCAACGGTACAGAGCGGAGATGAGCTACTGAGGCAGCCATTGCCCTGACACGGTGGGCCATGACCCAACCCTGCAAAGGAAGGTCAGCTGCCCTGTAAGCCCAGGTGATACAGTCAGCCACCCAGATGGACAAGGTACCCCCAAGTTATTGGGGTCAAAAGATACGAAGAATTGAGTAGCCCTCCTATGTCCCTGCGTACGTTCAAGGTAGAAGGATAAGGCCCTCCTACAGTCCAGGGTATGCAGGACTGTCTCAGCCCGGCTGGCATGGGACCTAGGGAAGAATGTTGGAAGAACCACCTCCTGGTTGAGATGGAAAGAGGAGACAACCTCTGGGAGGAACTTAGGATGAGTCCTAAGGACTACCCTGTTCCTATAGAAATGAGTGTATGGCCTGTCACAGACCAAGGCTTGAAGTTCACTCACTCGCCTGGCCGAGGTCAGGGCCACTAGAAATAGAGTCTTCCAAGAAAGGAAGCGGAGAGGACATGTAGCCATCGGCTCAAAAGGTGGGCGAGTCAATTGCTGCAAGACACATTCAACTCCCACTCAGGGGCTGGTGGACAGAGAGGAGGCTTGAGCAATAGTAAGCCTCTGAGAAATCTGGACACCAAGGGGTGAACCGACAGAGTGTCCCCTCCACCAGTGAGTGGTGAGCTGCTAGAGCAGAGAGGTGGACCTGAACAGAACTGGACTTAAGGCTCTGATTGCACAAGTGCAGTAGGTACTGGAGCACTACTGGCACAGTGCAGGTGAAAGGATCTTCTTGGCGCTGATGACACCACAAGGAGAGCCTCCTCCACTTCAGGGCATATGTTTTCCTGGTGGATTGCTTTCTAGAAGCCAAGACCACCTCTTCCACCTCCTGAGGCAAGCCCCAGGGAGCTAAGGCTACCCTTGCAGCCTCCAGACCATCAAATTGAGAGATTTGAGATTGGGGTGCAGAAGGGAACCCTGATCCTGAGAGAGAAGATCGGGTTGGAACCCCAGACTCAGCAGTGTTTCCACTGCTAGTTGAAGCAGAAGTGGGAACCAGGGCTGCCTCGGCCACCTGGGAGCTACCAGAAGGACCGAGGCCTTGTCCCTTAGAATCTTGAACAAGGTTCGGGCCACCAGAGGCGTGGGAAGAAACGCATACAGTAGGCCCTGGGACCAAGAAATCAGGAAGGCATCCGCTGCTAACCTCAGGGGATGCGGTTGCCTGGAACAGAACCTGGGTAAGCTGCCGGTTCAGGGGACTGGCAAAGAGATCTATGGATGGAAGTCCCCATTTCAGGAAAATCTTTTGAACCACTAACGGGTGCAGCTGCCACTCGTGGGGCTGCAGAATTCTACTTAACCTGTCTGCCAGGGAGTTCTCCTGGCCAGGAAGATAAACAGCTCTCAGAAACATTTTGTGCCTGAGCGCAAAGGAACAAAGGGCCTGTGCTTCTAGACACAGGGGCTTTGACCCAGTGCCTTCCTGTTTGTTCACATAGAACATGGCCAGTTGATTGTCCGTCTGAACTAGAACAGACTGGTGAATCAAAGGGTGAAAAAAAGCCTTGAGGGCTAACCGAATAGCCCGAAGTTCTAGTAGGTTGATCTGCTGCATGGCTTCCCATGGAGACCATAGGCCCTGAGTGCAGCTCTCCTGACAGTGTGCACCCCAGCCCTGCAAGGAGGCATCTGTCGTCAACACCACTGTGGGGACAGGCACCTGAAAAGGCACCCCCTGGAGCAAGTTGGGGGGGGGGGGTGTAGCCACCACTGAAGAGAATTCAGGAATGGTTTTGACACACTGATTTTGTCTACTAGGCTCACTGTGGCTTGCTTCCACTGAGTTCTGAGGCACCACTGTGCAGGCCTCATGTGGAGGTGGGCATTGGGGGTCACATGAACAGTCGATGCCATGTGTCCTAGGAGCTGCACAAAGAGCCTGGCAGAAACCTTTGGCATGCTGAGAAACCGGGATGCCAACTCCATGAGCCTTTGAGCTCTGTCCTCTGGCAAGTAAGCCCTTGCTTGCAGAGAGTCCAGTCGCACTCCTATGAACTCTAGGTTCTGGGAGGGGAGCAAAGTGGACTTTGCGAAGTTTATGACAAAGCCTAGGTCTTGAAGGAGTGATACAGCTTGGAAGGTGGCCTGCCTGGTCTCCTGGTAAGTCTGACCCCTGATGAGCCAGTCGTCCAGATAGGGGAAGACAAAAACACCTTGAGTCCTCAAGTAGGCCGCCACCACAGCAAGGCACTTTGTAAAGACTCTTGGGGCAGAAGTTAGGCCAAAAGGCAGTACTCTGTACTGGTAATGGTTTCCTCCCACCATGAACCTGAGGTACTTTCTGTGGTCTGGATGAATGAGGATGTGGGTGTACGCATCCTTTAAATCTAAGGAGCATAGCCAATCGCCCTGCTGGAGGTAGGGCAGAAGTGTTCCAAGAGTAAGCATCTTGAACTTTTCTTTCTCCAAGAACCTGTTGAGGTTCCTGAGGTCTAGAATAGGCCTTAGGCCCCCGGTTCTCTTTGGCACTAGAAAGTACCTGGAGTAGAAACCGTGCCCCTGCAGGCGAGGAGGTACAGGCTCCACCGCCTTGTCCAGAAGCAGACCTTGAAGTTCTTGAAGTAGGAGGTGTGTGTGCAGGAGAGGCCTTAGAGGCTCTCCTGGGAAGTAGGCAGGGGGTAACTGCTGGAAATGGAGCATATAGCCCTTGTGGACTATGCTTAATACCCAAGCATCCCCTGTAATGGGTGGCCACCTGTGGGCAAACAAGGTTAGAAGACCTCCTGTGCAGGAACGGGGCAGCAGAGATGGAAAGGCTATGCTGTGGGAGTCAAAAACCCCCTCCCTGCTGGGTAGGAGCAGGAGCCGGAGGCTTGGGGGTCTTCTGCCTACAGGGCCCATGTCCCTGCCCCTTGGCCTGCTGCCCCTGCTGGGGAGCTGGGGAGGCCTGGTACTGAGGGAAAGGTTTGTAGGCAGCTGCTTTTCTCGGGTAAAAGGGCTTTTTACCCGAGCCCTTCTTTTTGTGAGAAGGGGCAGAAGTCTTTCTGAACAGCCTTGTCCTAGTCAGGTGCTCGGTTTCGAGCTCAGCCGCCTTCTCGGCCATGGGCTTGCCAAAAAGGTTTTCACCTCGGCAAGGACCATCGACCAACTTGTCCTGCACCCAGGGCTCAAGGTCCGATGACTGCAGCCATGCCTGGCATCGGGCTCCGATGCCGGCTGCCGCCACACGAGCCGAAGCCTCAAAGCCATCGTAGGCAGCTTGGGACATGAACTTTGAGCAGTCCCTGATTCCTGAGGACAGTCTGCAACCTCTGCAAAGGTTCCCCGGAAAGGCCAGCAGAGAACCCAGCAATCTCTTTCGCCAGGTCTCGAAAGTACATGCCCATGTACAGCTGGTAGGACTGGACACAGCAAGCAAGCATCGAGCCCTGGAAGCACTTTCTGCCGAAAGCATCCAGGTTCCAGGCCTCCCTGCCGGGAGGCATCGCAGAATGCATCTTCTGGCTCTTCAGACGATGCACGGCCGATTCCACCACCATGGAATGGTGCGGCAGCTGCGCCTTCTGGAATCCAGGGCTCTTACGGAGTCGAAAGATGGAATCGACCTGCTTGCTCAAGACCGGCGCCGAGGCCGATGCCTCCCACATCCGGAAGAGGAGCCGTTCCAGCATCGGAGGAACCGGCACAGTAGAGGCCTCCTTCAGAGGAGCGTCATACTGGAGGGCCTCGAGCTCCTCAGCTTGAGGCTCCTCCTCGGGGTCCACGGGAATCGCCAATGCCTTGGCCATGTCCCTAACGAACTCCGAGAACCGGGTGCCAGGGACGCACCGAGTCCGGAAGGTGTCGGGGGACTCCTCGTTCTCAGTCTCCCACGCTGACTCATCCGAAGAGGAGTCGAAGGGCTCCAACTACGCGGGTCTAGGTGGCACCCGCCCCGACGCCCTCGGTTCCGAACGGGATGTCGCGGGTGAGGGTGACCGTGACCGAGGACAACTTCGAGCCTTCATGGTCTCGAGTATCGGCTCGGTCTCCGGGGTCGACTTCGATGTCCCGGTGGTCGGGGCAGATGCACCAGCGAGGCTGGCCATCAGTACCCACTGCTGATCCATGAAGGCAAACAGTCTGCACTCCAAGGCTGTCAGCCTGAGTCCAAGCTCAGGAGACTCAGCAGCCACCGACTCAGACCCCGGCGGTGCCGGGCTCGACGACGGCTCCCTCGGAGGAGAGTCCACGAGGACTACAGGACTTGCGTGTCCGACGGTCTCCAGCTCCACACAAGGTATCTTGGATGGCTTCTCCTGTTCCAAGGGCCAGGGACGGCGGTCGGGGGTCTTAGACCTGGCCCTCGAGGAACCAGGGACCTCTTACGACGCTGCCCTCACGAGCCGTTTCTTCCTCTTGCATTCCCAATCGGGGGACCCCCTGTCCAAGGAACCCCGGCGATGCTCGGGATCAGACTCCCGAGAAGTCGAGGCCTCAGACGAGGTCCGGGCCTGGCCGGAGGCAGAATCTGAGAAAATCCTTTCTTTCTGGTGCTGATGGCTTCGAAGTGCCTTGGTGGACATTTTGCCACACGGGCCACAGATTTTTGGATCATGATCTGGGCCGAGGCACCGAAGGCAGCAGTCGTGTGTGTCGGTGAGAGACAGTTTCTTGCACCGATCACACTTCTTGAAACCACTGGAAGCCATCGGGGAAAAAAGAGCCCCCGCGAGGTCAAAGGACCGGCTATCCAGGGAAAAACAGAAAAAGGCGCGAACGCCAGCCACGAAGGGCAAAAAACGAAAAATAGAAAACAGGCTTGATACCGGTGTACCGAACCCGGCGGGAAGGGGAACTGGCGTCGAACCGGAGAAAAAAGACAAAGTAATCGCTGAAAAAAAAAGTCAACTTTTCCGGGTGACACTGACAGACGTCCGATGGGCTCCACGGAAAAAGAAAGACTGAACAAGATGGCACCTTTAGGCGAGAAGGGGACCGCGCATGCGCGCAGTATTCCCAAAGGCTTTCTTAGAAAGCTGGGGAATTGCTCCGCATGGGGGCTCCATCAACATCGATGTCACCCATAAGTGAGGACAGACTTCCTGCTTGGTCCTGGAGAATCAGAGATTAGTAGCAAAACTTGCACTGGTAGCCTAGAATCAAGCCCAGGAAAGTTTCCTTACTTGTGTAGCCAGGCTAAGCACTTGCTGCACCAGCTCCTGTGTTTCAGAGGGTTTCTTCAGGAAGAGTTTCACGACAGCAGTCAGCAGGGTGAGCTGTACCTAAAGAAAGAGCAAAGAAAAGAGGTCAGATTGGGGCAGTGCGCTCTCTATAGAGCAGTTTGTTCTGAAAGATGTGTGTTGGGTTTTTATAAAAATCGTATCTTACACAGACATCACAGATCGTACCTAAACATCTTGTGCAGAAAAAGAATGATGGTCTAGGGGGTTCAAGAGGCAGGAAGGTCAAGAAGCAAAGACCACCTTATCCAAAATGCAGCACACTCAAGAGACATCTCTGACTCAAAACAGAGGTGTATTGAAGTCAGTAGATCCAAATATAGTCACTCTAAACGTCTTGCACATGAGGGACATTTGGAAATGAGGGACACATTTTAGGATTTAGGAATTTGATTTAGCTCATGCCTTTTCTCAGACGTTCAAGACAAGTTACATGATTATGATTATTACAATTTGATATACCACCCTTAAAACAAATTAGCAAAGCAGTTTACAATAAAAAAATAAATAAGAGAAGCAGGTGAAAAAAACTGCTTTGGACCGGATGATTTTCTTGCTAACATATACGAAACAATGAATCATTTTTTAACCTGTCACTTTCCCGTGTATTATAGGGCTGGCAATCCAATGTCTGCTCACTGAGCCTAAGAATTTGTCTATTTTTCCATGATTCACCCAGGATCGCATTTAACCAAGGGTAGAACAACTTGGTAAAAGTCACAAAGTACTGCAATACCTTTCTAAATCATTTGTATCAAAATTAATGCACAATTCTATATTTTTCTCCACTGCTACTAGAAAGCATAGTTACTCATCTGTAACAGGTGATCTCCGGGAACAGCAGAAAATTAGTCCTCACATATGGGTACCGACGGAGCCTGCGCGGTAACGCTCCCCAGCGTCCAATTAGAAAGCTTTTGGGAGCATCCCACAGCGCCTGCGTGCTGCCTTCCCGCCTTTCCCAACTGCCTCCCTCCAGTTGAGTTTTAAAGCTGAGACAAAGGGAGAGAGAGGGAAAGGGAAAGAGATAGAGAGATACAACTCCTAGGGGAGGTGGGTGGGTTGTGAGGACTAAATTCCTGCTGTTCCCGGATATCACCTGTTACAGATGAGTAACTATGCTATCTCCAGGAACAAGCAGGAACGTAGACATCACATATGGGGGACTCCGTAGCTTGAGATGCCAGGGAGAGACCCCAGAAGTTGTGTGACTCTGAACCAGGGCTCCACTTCCCCCCCTGGATCTCTGGCATCCAACAGGGATGGTGGGTAGGAGTTGATTAGGTATGGAACAGGTGTTGAAGAACAGCCTGACCAAACAACGCATCCCGGCGAGAGTCCTTGTACAAGCAGTAATGGGCTGTGAAGGTATGAACCGAGGCCCAGGTGGCTGCTCGACAGATGTCGTCGATAGACACAGAGTGCAGATGAGCCACTGAAGCTGCAATGGCTCTCACATTGTGAGCTGTGACATGGCCCTCCAGAGGAAGATTCTTACTCTGATAGGCAAAGGAAATACAATGAGCAATCCAGTTAGAAAGTGTTCTCTTAGAGACTGGAAGTCCCAAATGAGAAGGATCAAAAGCAACAAAGAGTTGAGAGGACTTTCTATGTTGCTGTGTTCTTTGAAGGTAAAAGGCTAAAGCTCTTTTACAGTCCAAAGTATGAAGGTTCCTTTCTGCATTTGGATGCATGAGGCCTAGGAAAGAACACAGGTAGGTAGACCGCTTGGTTTAGATGAAAAGGTGAGACCACCTTTGGCATAAAGCGAGGATGAGTCCTAAAGACTACCTTGTCATGATGGAACCTTGTACAAGGTGGATCAGGTACTAGCGCTTGCAACTCACTGATGCAACGTGCTGATGTGATTGAAATGAGAAAATAACCTTCCAAGAAAGGAATTTCAAGGAGGTAGTAGCTAAGGGTTCGAAAGGTGGCTTCATGAGCTGACCAAGAACCAAATTTAAGTCCCATGCCACAGGAGGTGGCTTAATGGGAGGCTTAATTAGCAGAAGGCCTCTCATAAATCTTGATATAAGAGGATGGGAGGAAATAGGTTGTCCATTTAGAGGCTTGAAGGAAGCTGCAATAGCACTTAAATGGACCCTCACTGAGTTAGTCTTAAATACTGCATTGGATAAATGAAGGCAGTACTCCAGTAATGATTCCAGAGGTATAGCAATGGGGTTAAGACCCTAATGCAAACACCATATGGCAAACCTTTTCCACTTGAAAGCATAAGAGCGTCTTGTGGAAGGCTTCCTGGAAGCATAAAGGATATCCTTTACTTGCTGAGGGAGGTTAAGATCATGGAGATCTAGGCCTTCAGCAACCAAGCCCTCAGATGCAGAGTCTGGGTATTGGGATGCCATAACATTCCTTCCTCCTGAGATAGGAGATCTGGAGCAGACCCTAACTCCAGGGAGGGAGCTTGAGAGAGATGTAGAAGCAGAGGGTACCACACTTGCCGTGGCCAATGTGGAGCTATGAGAATCATGCGGCCTCTGTCTCTCTGAAGCTTGAACAGGGTTTTGGGAATTAGGGGAATGGGTGGAAAGGCATACAGGAAGTCTTGACCCCAGTAAAGGAGGAAAGCATCCCTGGCCTGAGCCCCCTGAGCCGGAATTCTGGAACAGAACCGGGGAAGTTTGGCATTCCATGGACTTGCAAAGAGGTCTATGTCAGAGGTACCCCAAATTTGAAAAATCCTGGCCACCTGGTCTGCATGCAGAGACCACTTGTGTGGAAGCAGAACTCGACAGTCTGTCTGCCCAAGAGTTTTGTATGCCTGGAAGATACACTGCCAGGAGATGAATCTGATGCTCTCTGGCGAGGGCCCCTAGTCGCAAAGCTTCGTTGCAAAGCAACAGAGAGCCTGTTCCCCCCTGCTTGTTCACGTAGAAACATAGAAATATGATGACAGAAAAAGACCACATGGCCTATCTAGTCTGTCCTTCCATATCAACAACTACAACAGTCCCCTTTTTACCTTTAGAGATCCTCTGTGCTTGTCCCATGCTTTTTTGAATTCAGTTACTGAACATGGCTTCTTGATTGTCCGTATGAATGAGGACTGTCTTGTAGCTGAGCAGGGTGTGGAACACTCGATGAGCAAGGAAGATGCTCTGAGTTCCAAGAGACTGATATGTAGATGAGTCTCTTGTGGAGACCAGGTGCCTTGGGTGGAGAGGTCTTGCAAATGAGCTCCCCAACCCATCGGAGAAGCATCTGTTGTGAGAATTGCTTGGGGTATGGGTTGTTGAAAACGGGACCCCAGCAACAGGTTTTGAGGGGACTTCCACCACTGAAGGAACAAAATAAGGCGACTTGTGTTTGCTATTTTGTCTGACAGGCATCCTGATGCCTGGGTCCATTGAGTGGATAAGGTCCACTGAGCTGCCCTCATACGGAGGCGAGCATAGGGAACCACATGCACATTGGATGCCATGTGGTCTAGTAGTTGTAACATTTCTCGAGAAGTGAGATGAGACTTTAGCACTGCTTGAGAAGCTAACTGCACCATGCGAAGGCAGCGGGCCTGGGGTAGATAGGCTCTTGCCTTTCTGGTATCCAGCAAAGCTCCTATGAACGCTAGAGACTGAGTGGGAGTTAGGCTAGATTTTGGGATGTTTATGACCAGATCCTAATACTGAAGGATTGTGCAGGCTAGTGAAGTCCTGGCCTCTGACTCTGTTGGGGCTCGAATGAGCCAGTTGTCTAAGTAGGGGAAGACGAATAGGGATATTCGTCTTCCCGTACTTAGACGACTGGCTCATTCGTGCGGAGTGCGGAGAAATGCTGCTACTACAGCCATGCATTTCGTGAACACCCTTGGTGCTGAGGCCAGGCCAAAAGGAAGCACCCTGTATTGGTAGTGCTTTCCTTGAATAAGGAACCGAAGGAACTTTCTGTGGGTTGGATGGATGAGAACATGGGTGTACGCATCCTTGAGATCTAGAGAACAAAGCCAATCCTGACTCTGAAGGTATGGCAGCAGAGTTCCGAGAGAAATCGTTTTGAATTTCTCTTTGACAAGGAATTTGTTCAATTCTCTGAGGTCCAAGATAGGTCTGTATCCCCCTGTTTTTTTTGGGATAAGGAAATAGGGGGAGTAAAACCCCGTACCCTGTTGAGGAGTGGGTACTTCTTCTATTGCCACTTGGGCAAGAAGGATAGTGACCTCTTGATCTAATAGGTTGATGAGAGGTGTCGGAGAATTGAACTGCCTTATCATTGTGGGAGGGGGCATGCTTGAAAAATGAAGCCTGTATCCCTCCTTTATGATGGAGAGTGTCCAATACTCTTCTATTATCTGCCCCCATCTGGGGGCAAAGTGACATAACCTTCCTGGAATGGTGGAAGGCTCTGGTCTGACGAGAGCCAGAAAGGCTAAGTTCTCTAGCTGCAAGTCAAAGGCCTTGTGGAGGCTGAGACTGCTGAGACGGTTGAGGCTTAGCAGTCTTTGCTTTCCTCTGTTTGGGTGGTTGCTGACCTTTCCTGACAAGCTGACCTGCAGAACGTCCCTGCTGAGCATAAGCAAGATAATATCTTTCTTCTGGGGAAAGGAGGGGCTCTTCCGAAGGGATGGGCTTCACCTTAACCTGGATGGAACCAGGCTGCTGGCATTAACCTTTAAAAAGGAGATAGAGCAGCTTTTAAACTAGATATTAGGGGAAAGCCGACAGTCGCCCAAGAGCGGATGGTTCGGAAGAATGTATCCTTGAAGGATACTACCAAAAACAGAGAGGTTCCACAAAAGAGTATAGTAGCCCAAATGCCCTCAAGTATGGAGCAGACAGAGCTTAAAGATCCCAATTTACCCATGTCTAACAATAGCCAAATTAACATGAATAAAATACATTCTCTAAAATGCTTCTATGCAAATGCTAGAAGTCTAAAGAATAAGATGGGAGAGTTAGAATATATAGCACTAAATGAAAGGTTAGATATGATTGGAATATCAGAGACATGGTGGAAGGAGGACAACCAGTGGAACACTGTGATACCTGGGTACAAACTATATCGTAATGATAGAGCTGATCAAATTGGTGGAGGGGTTGCGCTCTATGTTAGAGAGGGCACTGACTCAGAAAGGATTAAAGTTTTGCAGGAAACAAAATCTGCTGTAGAATCTATATGGATTGAAATTCCATATAAAAGGGGGAAGGCAATGGCAGTGGGGGTGTACTATCGAGCACATGGCCAGAATGACCAAATGGATGATGAAATGCTCAAAGAAATCAAGGAAGCTAACAAAAGTTACAGCGCAGTAATAATAATGGGTGATTTCAATTACCCCGGTATCAACTGGGTCAGTGTCACGTCAGGACATGCTAGGGAGATAAAGTTCCTAGATGAAATAAATGACTGCTTCTTGGAGCAGCTGGTTCATGAACCGACCAGAGGGGAAGCCATATTAGACCTAGTCCTTTAGTGGAACACCAGATCTAGTGCAAGAGATAAGGGTGTTGGGGCCACTTGGCAATAGTGATCATAGCATGATTGCCTTTGATTTAATTAGTGGAGGAGAGATAGTAAGGAAATCCACAGTACTACCTTTTAACTTTCGAAAGGGAGACTATGATAAAATGAGAAAAACAGTTAAGAAAAAACTAAAAGGAGCAGTTGCAAAGGTTAAAGACGTACATTAAGCTTGGGTGTTGTTGAAAAATACTATCTTGAAAGCCCAGACCAGCTGTATTCCACGCTTTAAGTGGAAGGAAGTCCAAAAAACTGCCAGCATGGTTTAAAGGTGAGGTCAGAGAGGCTGTTGCCAAAAAAGCATCTTTCAGGAAATGGAAAAAAAGAGCCAAACGACGAAACCTGGAAACAGCACAAGCACTGGCAAGTCAAATGCAAGGCATTGATAAGGCAGGCAAAGAGAGAATTTGAGAAGAAGCTTGCTGCGGAAGCAAAAACACGAAATAAAGACCTTTTCAAGTACATTCGTAGCAAAAAACCTGTGAGAGAGTCAGTTGGTCCATTAGATGATAAAGGGGTTAAAGGAGCACTAAGAGGCGACAAGGTGATAGCGGAGAGACTGAATGAATTCTCTGCTTCGGTCTTTACTGAGGAAGATGTAGGGATGTTACCCATGACTGAAGTGGTATTTAAAGGTGCGGAAGAATTGAAGGAAATATCGATACATCGGGAAGATGTCTTACAACTATTAGATAAACTGAAGAGCAGCAAATCACCTGGGCCGGATGGTATACATCCAAGGGTGTTGAAAGAACTGAAATATGAGATTGCAGACCTGCTATCAGTAATCTGTGAACTATCATTAAAATCATCTCTAATACCAGAAGATTGGAGGATCGCCAATGAAACACCAATTTTTAAAAAGGGTTCCAGGGGTGATCCGGGAAACTACAGACCGGTGAGCCTGATGTCAGTACCAGGAAAAACGGTAGAAACCATCATAAAGAATAAAATTACTCAGCATGTAGATAGTCACAACCTAATGGGAGACAGCCAACATGGCTTTAGACAAGGAAGATCTTGTCTTACTAATCTGTTATGTTTTTTTGAAGGAGTGAATAAACAGGTGGACAAAGGTG
Organism: Ichthyophis bannanicus; assembly: GCA_033557465.1. Lineage (NCBI taxonomy): Eukaryota > Metazoa > Chordata > Amphibia > Gymnophiona > Ichthyophiidae > Ichthyophis > Ichthyophis bannanicus. The sequence continues at coordinate 249,797,074 of CM066042.1, read as the reverse complement.
AGTCTGTTGATATTGTGTATCTGGACTTTCAGAAAGCCTTTGACAAGGTCCCTCATCAGAGACCTTTGGCAAAACTAAAGAGTCATGGGATAGGAGGCAGTGTACTATTGTGGATCAGGAACTGGTTAAAAGATAGAAAGCAGAGGGTAGGGCTAAATGGCCAATTTTCCCAATGGAGAAGGGTGAATAGTGGTGTACCCCAGGGATCTGTGCTGGGTCCACTGCTTTTTGACATATTCATAAATGACCTGGAAAGTGCAATAACGAGCGAGGTTATCAAATTTGCAGATGACACAAAACTATTTAAAGTTGTTAAAACCCAAGAGGATTGTGAAAAATTGCAAGAGGATCTTGATAAATTGGAAGACTGGGCATCAAAATGGCAGTTGAAATTTAATGTGGACAAGTGCAAGGTTATGCACCTAGGGAAGAACAACCCAAACTATGGTTACACGATGCAAGGTTCCACATTAGGAACCACCACCCAGGAAAAAGATTTAGGCGTCATTGTGGATACCATGTTAAAACCCTCGGCCCAGTGTGCAGCGGCGGCCAAGAGAACAAATAGAATGCTAGGTATGATAAGGAAAGGAATGGAAAATAAAACAAAAGATATTATAATGCCTCTATATCGTTCCATGGTGAGACCACACCTTGAATATTGTGTGCAATTCTGGTCGCCGTATCTTAAAAAGGATATAGCGATTTTAGAAAAGGTTCAGAGAAGAGCCACCAAAATGGTAAAGGGGATGGAAGGATACTCCTATGAAGAAAGGCTAAAAAGGTTAGGGCTCTTTAACCTGGAAAAGAGACGGCTGAGGGGAGATATGATAGAAGTCTATAAATTAATGAACGGAGTGAAACGGGTAAACGTAGATCGATTGTTTACATTATCAGAATATAGAAAGACTAGGGGACATGCAATGAAGCTAGAGGGTAAACTATTTAAGACTAATAAAAGAAAATATTTTTTCACTCAACGTGTAATCAAACTCTGGAATTTCTTACCGGAGGATGTAGTAAAGGCTGTTAGTGTAGCTGGGTTTAAAAAAGGTTTGGACAAGTTCCTGGAGGAAAGGTCCATAAACCATTATTAAGAAGTGACCGAAGATATCAATGCTTGACCCAGTACAAGCATTGTGGAACTTGTGTCTCTTGGGGAAACTGCTAGGTACATATGACCTAGATTGGCCACTGTTGGAAACAGAATACTGGGCTTGATGGACCTTGGTCTGACCCAGTATGACATATCTTATGATCTTATGTACATCTTGGACCTTTTCAGAAATGTGGTTACCTGCTGGACAGGTTACCCCCTTCTTATCTGCTAGATTCAAGCTCCTGTCAAGCAGTGCTGTTACTTGTTTAATCCACAAGTGCAGATTCAATCAGCGGATGGCTTTAATTTATTTATTTAATATATTTATTTATTTAATTTTTCTTCTATACCGTGCTATTCAATATCAGTGCTGTGTACATTTAACTGTCGCTTATACAATGCAGACGTGACTGTATTGTATTTACAATAAAACAGGAAATATAACTTACTTTATTTATAGCCTTGCCCAGGGTGACAAACACCCACCATCTACATAACCAGAGATTTTCGACTATGTGAATAATCGTAAATAGTTTACCCCTGTTCTTCCAAGTTTCAACTCCTGTTAAATGTAAAATACACTACAGTCTCCTGTATGTATATGTTATGTTCGATGTAAACCGCGCTGATGGTAAGAGTGCGGTATAGAAGAAATGTTAAATAAAATAGTAATTATAAGACAACTATAGAGAATGGATCCTCTATTATCCCTTCTGAAGACATCCTTTTTTCATCACTAACAGCAGAAATTTCACACTGCTAGGTTTTCTACCATTAGAATATAAAAGTCCTTTTAGGACAATATGACCAGATGAATGCACTACATATGAAACATTACTTTAAATTCCAGAGACAAAATTTCAGGATTTCTTTGAGATACCTTCACAGGTGAAAACAAATCCCAAAATATATTTAAAATGCACAAATACAAAAAACGCTATTGCAGAAAGTATAGTTACTCACCTGTAACAGGTGATCTCTGGGAACAGCAGGAATTTAGTCTTCACATATGGGTATCGTCAGCACCGACGGAGCCTGCGCGGGAACGCTCCCCAGCGTCCAATAGGAAGCTTTTGGGAGCATCCCACAGCGCCTGTGTGCTGCCTTCCCGCCTTTCCCAACTGTCCCTCTCCAGTTGAGTTTAAAGCTGAGACAAAAGAGAGAGGGAAAGAGAGAAAGAGAGAGATACAACTCCTAGGAGAGGTGGGTGGGTTGTGGATACTAAATTCCTGCTGTTCCCAGAGATCACCTGTTACAGGTGAGTAACTATGCTATCTCCAAGAACAAGCAGGAATGTAGTCTTCACATATGGGGACTCCCTAGCTGCAGATGCCAGGGAGAGACCCCAGAAGTTGTGTGCCGTAGTGAAAGGGCTCCCACTTCCCCCCCCCCCATGGATCTCTGGCATCCTACCAGGGATGGTGGGTAGGAGTTGATTAAGTATGGAACAGGTGTTGAAGAACAACCTGACCAAACAAGGCATCCCGGCGTGAGTCCTTGTCAAAGCAGTAATGGGCTGTGAAGGTATGAACCGAAGCCCAAGTAGCTGCTTGGCAGATGTCGTCGATAGACAGAATGAAGATGAGCCATAGAGGCTGCCATGGCTCTCACATTGTGAGCTGTGACATGGCCTTCCAGAGGAAGGTTTTTACTCTGATAGGCAAAAGATATACACTGTGCAATCCAGTTGGACAGTGTTCTTTTGGAGACTGGAAGACCCAAATGACTAAGATCAAAAGCAACAAAAAGTTGGGAAGACTTTTTATGTTGTTGTGTCCTTTCAAGTAAAAAGCCAGAGCCCTTTTACAATCCAAAGCATGAAGATTCCTTTCTGCATTTGAGGCACGAGGCCTTGGAAAAAATACAGGAAGGTAAACCGCTTGGTTTAAATGAAAAGGTGACAGCACCTTTGGCATAAAGTGTGGATGAGTCCTAAGGACTACCTTATCATGATGGAACCTTGTATAAGGCGGATCAGCCACCAACGCTTGCAATTCACTGATGCGACATGCTGATGTTTATTTAAAGCTTTTCTATATCGCGCTCTTTAACATCAGTGCGGTTCACAAACAACAATTTTTGTACAGGGCGGAGGAGATCTGCCTTGTGCTTACAATGAACAGGAACGATAACTTGGAGTTGTAACTTGGGGGAACTATGTACATTTTAGGTCAATGTAAGATATAGCTAGGGTGACTATTTACATGTTAAGCATAACCACTCAGTTGAGTCTATGTCTTATCAGTTATTTACAGTACAGAGTCTTAGTATATATACATTCACATACGTCATTTGTTACAGTTTGCATGATGGTAGTAATCATGGTATTACTCTCACATTTGTTATAAACACCTTTGATTGATCTTGTTGAATATATCAATGGGACTAGATTTGTTCTAGTTTGCAGGTGATGTGTGGAGCGCTGTTCGAGTGGATTGGGATTTGGGAGGTGGGGAGGTATCACTGGGTTGGGAGAAGTGTAGAAGGAATAGGTGATGTTTGAGGGCTTTCTTGAATTGTGAGAGATCTCTGATCGATCTGATGTTGGGTGGGAGGTTATTCCAGCACTTTGGGGCGCAGAAAGTGAAGGCTCTGTTCCTAGTTGCTTGTGCACATTTCGTAGTTTCCTTGGGGACAATCAGTGTATTGGAAGCTATTGACCTTCTTGATCTGTTATTGGGGGTGGGGGTGAGAAGGGCTGTGATAGCGGAAGGGGAAATCTTGTTGATGGCTTTGAAGGCAAGGAGTAGAACCTTGTATGTGAGCCTGCAGTTTAACGGTAGCCAGTGTAGGTCTTTAAGGATGGGTGTTATGTGGTCTCTTCTGGATACTCCACAGAGGACGCGGGCAGCAGCATTCATCGCGAGTTGTAACGGGCTTAGGGTGCTCTTGGGGAGGCCATGCAAAATGACGTTTGCATAGTCAAAGTGGGGTATTACCAGCACTTGGAATATTGTTCGGAAGTCGTCTGGTGCTAGCATGGGTCTTAGGTGTCGTAGTGTCTTGATCTTGTTGTATATTGCCTTGATGGTGTTATTTATATACGCTTTAAAATCAAGATGCTGGTCAAGTGTTACGCCCAGGTAGCGTATCGTTGGTTTGCTGGGGAGCTCTGCGTCTCTCACCTTCAAGAACATAGGGAGAGAAAAGTTTTTGTTCTTTGTAATGAACAGGACTTCTGTTTTTTTGAAGTTTATATGGAGGTTTTGAGAGTGAAGCCAATCGGTGATTGCGATGAAACAGTTCACTAAAGCGGTAAAGTCAGGGTGCGTGACGTTGACTGGTGCAAACAGCAGTACATGATCTGCGTAGATCAGATAGGAGATTTCAAATGAGTGGATGATTTCGCATATGGGCTGCATATATATGTTAAAGAGTAGCGCAGACAGAGAGGAGCCTTGGGGTACTCCCCTGACATTGTTGGAAAGGTTTGGATGTGGTAAATCCCGTCCGTACATGCTGCCATCGGTCTGCTAGGGAGGATTTACACCAGACCCAAGCCAAGCCCTGGATTCCCTTCTCTTGGAGGTGCGTAAGGAGCTGGTCATGATTGACAGAATCGAATGCGGCAGCTATGTCGAGGAAGATAAGGGCAAACCCATTTTTGATATTGTCAGTTCCTCTGGTTGAGGTGTTGGTTAGTGTGGTGAGTAGTGTCTCAACTCCGTGAGATTCCCGAAACCCGTGCTGGCAGGGATCTAGGGGGGCTGCAATGTCGATGTGTTGCTGGATCTGTTTTTGGACGACTTTCTCGATAATTTTGGCTAGCAGTGGGATACTCGAGATCGGACGGTATGATTCAGCCTTCTGCGGATCTAGTCTGCTAATCTTCAGAAGGGGTCGAATGGACGTCTGTTTCAGGGATGATGGGAATGTTCCTGTTGAGAAGGATAGTTTCATGATCTCAGCTAGGACTGGGCTGAGTTCCGTGCGCATCGCTCTGATCCATAGAGCTGGGCATGGGCCATTTGGTGCTGTGGTAGTATTGATGGTGGCAATGATGTCTTCTATGCCTATCTCGGATGGGGGTGTAAGTTCAGTAAGTGATGTCTGTAGGTAAGGGAGATGGCTAGGAGTGGTGCTCGAGGCTAGGTTGGTTTTAACGGATTTGGTTTGGAGGTAATCTGCATATAACTGGGGTTGCATTGGTTCTGGCTGAAGAGAGGCTGATTCCTTCGTTAGGGATTTCACTAAGCTAAAGAGGTCCCGGGGCTTAGAGAGCGGTGAAGGAGCTCGGAGTGGTATTCTCTCATTTTGTTGGATATAGTCTCACAGTGCAATTTCAAGTGGGCCATGTATGTTGATTGGTCAGTTGTGGAATGGGAGCGTCACCATTTTCTTTCGAGCTTCCTAAGGAGGAGAAGAGACGTCTAACTCAGGAGAGAACTGGGGAGCTGGTTTCCTCTTTGTTGCTGTTCTGTTAGAGGTTGGTGATTTGTATGAGAAAGGTAGTTGGGAGAGTGAGCTGAGGGTGTCATTCCATCTAGCTATCATATCGTTGAGGTTGGGTGATGGCTGTTTGAGTATTGGAAGTGCGCATTTGGTGATCTCTTCCTTGTTAAAGGGTTTGAAGCGTCGCATGCTTACTGGTGCTGCTACTTTTGTGCTGCTGGGTGGGTCGTGATCTTGCTGTGTGGGGATCTGGAATGTGATTAAACTATGATCGGACCATTGGACTGGAATGATGGAGAGGTTGAAGTTGTGTTCATAGCCGTATGTGGGGAGAAGATCAAGTCCAGTGAATTTCTCCATGGTGTGTGGGGACATTCACCACCTGTTCATAGCCAAGTTCCATCATTGCCTCAAGGAAGGTGTTAGACTGAGCGGATTGCAGGGATGCAAGGTTAAAGTCGCCCATCACCCAGTTTGGTATGCGTGGATTTTCAGGGTTACAGGCTAAGTCAATTATGTGAGAGAGATCCTCTGGAGGGGAGGTTGGGGCTCTGTAAATGAGATTGACTGTGTTGTGTTTGTTGGCTATAGTAACCATGTCTAGGTGCAGTGTACTTTTGGAGAGGAGCAGCTGGTACTGGAGTTCGGTTTTTACCAGGATGAAAACCCCTCCACCTCTTCAGTCAGCTCTGTGGCAAGTGAGGATTGAGAAGTTAGGCGGGATAAGTTGGTTTAGGAGAACTCTGTCAGAGTCTGTAAGCCAGGATCCTGTGACCATTAATATGTCCAGGTTAAGGTTAGCTATGAGATCTGTGATGGCTGGCCATTTCTTACGAGCTGAGCGTGAGTTTATGAGGGCGCATTTCAAATCGCGAGGTGTTTGGGGAATCGCTGATTCGGTATTCTCGGGATGTTTAAGTGTTATATAGAGTAAGTGTGAGTGTCTGACGTGGTATGTGTGTGGTGGTGGATGTCGGGAGCTGCTATAATTTTTTCTACCTATACTGGAAAGGATGGGGATGGAACTATAGTCCGGGTTGAGAGCGAAAGTATTATAAGTAGCAATGGCAAGGAGATAAACTCTGGTGAGGGCTAGTAAGGGGAAGGCCATGTTGGACTGCTGGGTGTTGGGTCAGTGTATAGTGACTGTATACGTGTGTGATAGGTTTAGCAGGCTAGAAGCAAGAAATGAGGTCAGAACTCGAGGCAGAAGCAGTGCATGTTACTCTGTATCAAGGTACTGCGTTCAGAGGTTATACTTTGTATCAACAGGTTACTTACAGTTCCCTAGCAATAACAATCAGTTTGATCTGTCTCTTGGCGTTTTGCGAAAGTGCTGTTATTCGGTGAAGAGGGCAGGCTGCTGGGTTGATTCTTGGTGGATATGCTTGGTCTCACTCCCTTTATGCAAGGCGCAAGCCCGACAGGCGCTTATCGTTTAAGAAGATTGGGCAGACCGCCGTGGCAGGCTGCGGACCTCTGGTTTCTGACTCAGTCCCAGGAAGGAGAGCTGCTGGTGGGCAGGAGGGCGTCAAGGGGTCGATGGTCTTTAGGCTCTAGACGAGGTTCAGTATGGTGGACCATGGGGGCCTTTTCTGCGTTTGGTCTTCCTGAGTGGTGCCGGCTGTGTTGAGGTCTCTGCCTAAGGGCCACGCCAAAGGGCCCTCTGGCGAGGCTCTCAGGCGCTGGCCCGATAGGCACGGGTGCGCCGGACAGCACTTCTTTTTAAAGGAGGTAAGGCTGCCCCAATTAGACAGGGCTTTCTCTGGGCGGCGTGCTCGAATACTCCGGTGTGCTCGATCCCTCCTAGAAGAGCAGTAGCTCTCCCAAGAGCGATCGCAATAAGAAATATGATTGCAATAAGAAAGATGACCTTCCAGGAAAGGAATTTCAAAGAGGTAGTAGCTAATGGTTCAAAAGGCGGCTTCATGAGCTGCCCAAGAACCAGATTTAAGTTCCATGCTACCGGTGGTGGCTTAATGGGAGGCTTAGCTAAAAGAAGGCCTCTCATAAATCTCGCTATGAGAGGATGAGAGAAAATAGGTTGTCTATTTAGATGCTTGAAAGAAGCTGCAATAGCACTCAAATGAACTCTCACTGAATTGGTCTTAAGCCCTACATTAGACAAATGAAGGAGATACTCCAGTAATGATTACAGAGGTATCGCAAGAGGGTCAAGACCCTTCTGCGAGCACCATATGGTAAACCTTTTCCACTTGAAAGCATAAGAGCGTCTGTGGAAGCCTTCCTGGAAGCATAAAGGATATCCTTTACTTGCTGAGAAAGAGTACGACCGTGAAGTTCTAGGCTTTCAACAACCAGGCCCTGAGATGCAGAGACTGGGGATTGGGATGCCACAGCATCCTGTCCTCCTGAGAAAGGAGATTTGGAGCAGATCCTAACTCCAGAGGCGGAGCTTGAGAGAGATGTAGGAGCAGACGGTACCACATTTGCCGTGGCCAATGTGGAGCTATGAGAATCATATGACTGTCTCTCTGCAGCTTAAACAGGGTTTTGGGAATTAGGGGAATGGGTGGAAAGGCATACAGGAAGTCCTGGCCCCAATGGAGGAGGAAAGCATCCCTGGCCTGAGAACCCTGAGCCAGAATTCTGGAACAGAACCGGGGAAGTTTGGCATTCAGCGGACTTGCAAAGAGGTCTATGTCCGGGGTTCCCCAATTTTGGAAAGTTCTGGCCACCTGGTCTGCATGGAGACCATTCGTGTGGAAGCAGAACTCGACAGAGTCTGTCTGCCCAAGAGTTTTGAATGCCTGGAAGATACACCGCAAGGAGATGAATCTGATGCTCGCTGGCGAGGGCCCATAGTCGAAAAGCTTTGTTGCATAGCGACAGAGAGCCTGTTCCGCCCTGCTTGTTCACATAGAACATGGCTACTTGATTGTCCGTTTGAACTAGGACTGTCTTGTAGCTGAGCTGGGTGTGGAATACTCGAAGGGCAAAGAAGATTGCTCAGTAGATAGATCTCCTGTGGAGTCCAGGTACCCTGGGTAGGAAGGCCTTGCAGGTGGGCTCCCCAACCCACCTGTGAGGCATCTGTTGTCAGAGTGGTTTGGGGTGGGGGTTGCTGAAAAGGGGACCCCACCAAAAGGTTTTGGGGCGATTGCCTTATTTTGAACCTCCAATGGTGGCAATCTGAGTTTGCTATTTGTCTGATAGGCAACCTGATGCTTGAGTCCACTGAGTGGATAAAGTCCACTGGGCTGCCCTCATATGGAGGCAAGCAAAAGGAACCACATGCACGGTGGATGCCATGTGGACAAGCAACTGTAACATTTCCCGAGCAGTGAGGTGAGGTTTTAACACTATTGCCCTTTGGGCAAAAAGCATAGTGACCTCTTGACTTAACTGATTGTTGAGAGAGGTCTGAGAATTGAACTGTCTTACCATTGTAGGAGGGGGCATGCTGAGGAAATGAAGCTTGTAATCCTCTCTTACAATAGACAGGGTCCAATTTTCTGCTGTTATCTGCCCCCATCTGGGGGCAAAATGACATAACCTTCCTGGAATGGTGGAAGGCTCTGGTCCGTTCAGGGCTAGGAAGGCAACGTTCTCTAGATAGGAGTCAAAGCCCCTGTGGAGGCTGAGTCTGCTGAGCCGGTTGAGGCTTAGCAGCTTTTGTTTTCCTTTGCCTAGGTTGTTGCTGCTGTCCCTTTTGGGCAGACTGACCTAAACGATGTGCCTGCTGGGTATAGGATGGATAAAACCTCTCCTTCTTACTGAAGAATGGTTTCTTGTAGGATTTTTTCCTTGCAGGATCAGCTGTAGATTTAGACAATCTATCCAAAGTGATATTGTCAGCATCTACCTCATTAGCTTTTTCCTGCCAATTCTTGCCAAAGAGATTCTCTCCTGTGCAAGGAAAATTCCCTAGTTTATCCTGTACCCAAAGTTCCAAATCAGATGCCTGGAGACAGGCAATCCTACGTGCACCTATGGCAATAGCAGAGGTTCTGCTTATGCACTCAAAACAGTCAAAGGCTTCACGATTCACAAACTTGGAAACATCCTGAGCATGTTTGACAAGGGCGAGGAAATCCTGCCTCTTATCAGGAAGGAGAGGGCTCATAAGCTTTAAATCTCCTGTGACTTCCCTTAAGGAACATTCCCATATATAATATATAGGAACTGATCCTAGCAGAAAGCATGGAAGATTGGAAGGTTCGCCGTCCAAAGGCGTCAAGAGTCCTACACTCATGTCCTGGAGGATTAGATGCATGCCTTTTTGCACTCTTGATCCTTCTCATAGCTGATTCCACCACCATGGAATGGTGTGGTAGCTGAGTCTTCTGAAACCCAGGACAAGGAGGAACTTGATACATGGTGTCGAGTCTTCGAGAGTGGGGAGATGTGGTTAGAGGTGTTTCCCACATCCTTAACATGAGATCATGCAAGATCTTATGAATAGGTAAGGTAGCTGCCTCCTTGGGAGCTTTAGGGTATTGTAGGATTTCTAATTCCTTTGCCCTAGGCTCTTTTTCAGGAGCCATTGTGATGGAAAGACCTCGAGCCACATCTCAGATAAAATCCTGAAAGGACATATCCTCTGGTGGAGATATCCTACGCTGAGGAGAAGAATCATTTTCAGGAAGAAGTACTCTGGTATCGGCAGAGCTTTCAGAGTCTTCAGACTCCTCCGAGGATTCAAAGTATCTCCGATCCGGGTGATCGTGCAAGGCACGGTACCGGTACCGATTGAAGTAGGCATCGGAGGGGTCCGGTACCGTCTTGTCGATATACCGGATGGATAAGCATGACTAGGTCCCAGTAGAAGACCTGCCGATGTCGATGCAGTCGGTAGCGGTACCGGAGTCGGTGCCGGTACCGGCTGAATTGTCTGAAGTGGTTTCAGGGGCATCGAGGCCGTGAGAAGAGCCGCCAGACTGCATTCAATAGCCAATAATCTCTGGTCTATCGACACTGCCGATGCTTGGGTATCGGTACCGGATGAAGCAGCCGGTACCCCAGAGCATGGTACCAGTAGTTCTGCTGAGTTTGAGGCCTCAAGAACATCCTGGAGCCCCGTTAGTGCTTTGGAAGCCGAAGCCTCCCGCCGGGGCAATTTTGCCGGTGAAAGTCCCTCTAGGGCAACGCCAGAGGCATCTCGATACTTAGAGGGAGATCTACCCTTTGAGGTCTGGCCAGATTTATGATTAGTTACCTGAGATCCATGGGAGGAAGACGAAGCCCTGGAAGACATCGATGCCACAGAGGTTGCATCGGAGGGAAAAAGGGTGCTAAGTTTAGCAGCTCGGTTCTGCCGGCCCCTCTTGGACATCATCCCACAGGCAACACATTCCGAAATATAGTGGTCAGGACCTAAACATTTGAGGCACCACTCATGGGTGTCGGTGACGGAGATGGTACCACCACACTTGGAACACTTTTTAAATCCCAAAGCGGGTTTTTCCATTTTAAAGGAAAAAGTTGGGCCTAGTGCCCAAAATGGCACGTGGCACCTGAGGAGAAAATAACTGGAAAAGACTCCAGAAAGAAAGGTTGGGGGTTTTTTGGGAAAAAAAAGAACGAACCACCGGCGGTAACGGTGTAGCGTCGAAGGAAGGCAGACGCGACCACAAAAAAGAAGAATAGACGGGAATTTTTTCTGCAGTGACAGGATGTGCGACCTGTCGGCTCCGCGGAAAACAAAGAAATGGAAAGGGACAGTTGGGAAAGGCAGGAAGGCAGCACGCAGGCGCTGTGGGATGCTCCCAAAAGCTTCCTATTGGACGCTGGGGAACATTCCCGCGCAGGCTCCGTCGGTACCGACGATACCCATATGTGAAGACTACATTCCTGCTTGTTCCTGGAAATGTTACTTCATAAGCTGTTAATGACTCAAGTAGGTAATCTGGTCACGCATAAGGAGTGAAAGGTAAACATACATTCGAGAGATGCTGATGACCTGCTATTGATTGTGTAACAAAGATAGCCATGATGTCAGTGTCCTCTTTAAGCAAGTTCCAGTGAAGGAAGGAAAAGCTCAAGGACATTTACAGACATACATCTTTCCTATGTCAGCTGCAAAGCATACAAAACTGGATATGCAAGAATTTATGTAAAGGAGCTATACGCCACATAGGCCAGGGGAATGTTCTGCTGGCAAAGGCATTTGCCTTTAACAGCTCTCTAGCCCTGCGAGATTCACAAGCTCAAACTTAAGCACAGCCGACTTCAAAGGAGGATCTACAAACTACAGGCAATACAAAGTCTGCGGGTCATCTGTAGACTGCTAGAGGTACTATTTCAGAAAAACAAAAGATCTAAGAAACAAACTGTTGGGTTAACAATACTGTAGTACACCTAGGGCTTCTTTTTTTAAGTGCTTGTAAATCGTAAATGCAGGTCTTTCTTTTTCAGCATTAGGTTTATTTGAGGGTAGAAAAAAAAAAAAAAAAGAGTTCAGTATTTACAGTGGTGCTCAACATTATTGGCGCCCTTGCAATTTAGGTATGTTATGTACAATATCTTGAGAAATAATTGGAAATATTCCAACTGTATGTCATCATAATATTTTAATAATATATTCAAAGGTATACAACAACCTCCCCCCCCCAAAAAAAAAAAAACACAAAGATGTCCTACAACTTAATTTCTGAGAAAAAAAATATGACCTGGACGGGATTAAAGGCACCCTTCACTAATATTTGGTTTCACAACCCTTGGCAGTGATGACAGCCTCCAAACATTTCTTGTACCATCTACAAGTTTCGTACATCTGTCTGCTGGTAGTTTCTCCCACTCTTCAACTGTGATTTGTTCCAGCTCATGAATGTTTCCAGGATTCCTTTTACCAATGGCAGATTTCAGCTTTTTCCAAATGTTCTCAAATGTTTTGAGATCATGACTCATTGCTGGTCAGTTTAAAACAGTCCATTTGTTCCTTTTTAACCAACCATTCTTTTGTACTTTTGGATGTATATTTGGGTCATTGTCCTGCTGGACCCATGAATCTTTGACTCAGACCTAGCTTTCTGACACTAGGAAGGACAGTTCGCTAGTCCTCTAATTTGGTAGTCCGACCACTGCTGCATCATCTTCTCTTTACGAACACACTTGGGCAACCCATCCTCCACTACTGGCCACTCTTTCCACCGCTCTAGCTGCAGTGTCTCAATATATCACCTCGCGAACCCTTGAGCTCTCTCCACTTTCTGACATGATTCTCCCCGATGACTGTTTCCCTCCCAGTTGACACACAGATCCAAACATGGCATTCCTCTATCTACCGCCCTTGATCAAATTGCTCTGCTCCCGATGCAGACCACGCAAACGTCGTTACCCTTACTATCACCCTGGCCTCAGTCTTCACTGTTTATATCTTCACCATGCTGGAGGAAACACTGCTCCCCACAACTGCGCCAGCACTTCAAACACATGCACTGCTGTTACTGCTTCTTAATCCACAATGCTAGAAAAACCTTATTTCATCCTCCCTCAATTCTTCACGTCAGCTATATGCTGTTTTCGCCTCCCTTTCTAGGCCTAGCTCTACCTCCCTTCTGTCATTTTCTATCACCTTTCCTGATCTGGATCTTCCTGCTGCTTGGTGCTTTTAGGATAAAGTCTTGACCCACCCTGCTACCTCCTCAGATTGCCCCTCCCCCCTTCCTGCCAGCCCCTCCGATTCTGCCTATTCCCCTTCATCGTTCCTCACTCACGTATGGTCTACTTTTCACATGATTTCCTCAGCTGAGCTGCTTAAAATCATGTCCTCTTCACACAAAACCACCTGCTGCTCCGAACCCATCCCCATCTGCTTGGCTGACCAAACCCTCCCTAGCTCTTCTACCCACAATTCTCTACATCTGTAATAACAGTCTAACCTCTGGTACCTTCCCCACCCTTTGGAAACAAGCCTTGATCTGACCCATTTTGAAGAACCTTCTCTTGACCCTTCCTCACCTACTCATTACAGACCAGTCTCGACTCTCCCGTTACTGTCAAAAGTAATGGTTGCTCATAGCAACAAGAATAAAATATAAATATCTCATGATAGGGTTATTTTATTGTGATGCTTGAATACTAACACATTTATCCTCCCTACTCTGCATTCCCACTAGTACAAGAACAAGTACAAGTATAACACGTATGTTATACTTCAACACTTCTGCAACACTAAAAAAACTACCAGCTCTAGAACATTCACATACGTTGCCCCAGTTTTATGGAATGCTCTTCCTGATTATTTAAGAGCAATGAAAGATTTACAACAGCTTCACAAGGAACTAAAAACATATTTATAGACTACTACATAAATTGACCTGAAACACTTCAGATGCAACCTATGTAGTGATTCCCGTTACAATAAAAGGTCCCTCATCTATGCACCCAGAACAATGAATCATTGAATATTCTTTATTTGGCAACATTGTATATAGTAGTTGTAATATAGTTATCAAGTTAATTGTACATGAATGCTAGTAAAGCATAGTTACTCACCTGTAACAGGTGATCTCCGGAAACAGCAGGAATTTAGTCCTCACATATTGGTATCGTTGGTACCGACGGAGCCTGCGCAGGAACGCTCCCAAGCGTCCAATTAAAAAGCATTTGGGAGCATCCCACAGCGCTTGCGTGCTGCCTTCCCGCCTTTCCCAACTGCTTCCCTACAGTTGAGTTTTAAAGCTGAGACAAAGAGAGAGAGAGGGAAAGGAAAGAGATAGAGAGATACAACTCCTAGAGGAGGTGGGTGGGTTGTGAGGACTAAATGCCTGCTGTTCCCGGAGATCACCTGTTACAGGTGAGTAACTATGCTATCTCCAGGAACAAGCAGGAATGTAGTCATCACATATGGGGACTCCCTAGCTTTAGGTGCCAGGGAGAGACCCCAGAAGATGTGTGTCCCTGAAGAGGGCTCCACTTCCCCCCATGGATCTCTGGCATCCTACCAGGGATGGTGAGCAGGAGTTGATTAGGTATGGAACAGGTGTTTGAGAACAGCCTGACCAAACAAGGCATCCCGGCGTGAGTCCTTGTCCAAGCAGTAATGGGCTGTGAAGGTATGAACCGAGGCCCAAGTGGCTGCTTGACAGATGTTGTCAATAGACACAGAGTGCAGATGAGCCATTGAAGCTGCCATGGCTCTCACATTGTGAACTGTGACATGGCCCTCCAGAGAAAGGCTTTTACTCTGATAGGCGAAGGAAATACACTGAGCAATCCAGTTAGATAGTGTTCTCTTGGAGACTGGAAGTCCCAAATGAGAAGGATGAAAAGCAACAAAGAGTTGAGATGACTTTCTATGTTGCTGTGTTCTTTGTAAGTAAAAAGCTACAGCTCTTTTACAGTCCAAGGTATGAAGATTCCTTTCTGCATTTGATGCATGAGGTCCTGGAAAAAAAACAGGTAGGTAGACCTCTTGGTTTAGAAGAAAAGGCGAGACCACCTTAGGCATAAAGTGTGGATGAGTCCTAAGGACTACCTTGTCATGATGGAACCTTATATAAGGTGGATTAGCTACTAGCGCTTGCAACTCACTAATGCGGCGTGCTGTGATTGCAATGAGAAAGATAACCTTCCAAGAAAGGAATTTTAAAAAGGGGTAGCTAAAGGTTCGAAAGGTGGCTTCATGAGCTGCCCAAGAACCAGGTTTAAGTCCCATGCCACCGGAGGTAGTCTAATGGGAGGCTTAGTTAGAAGGAGGCCTCTCATAAATCTTGCTATAAGAGGATGAGAGGAAATAGGCTGTCCATTTAAAGGTTTAAGAGAAGCTGCAATAGCACTCAAATGGACTCTTACTGAATTTGTCTTAAGGCCTGCATTAGATAAATGGAGGAGATACTCCAGCAAAGATTGCAGAGGTATCGCAAGGGGGTTAAGACCCTTTTCCGAACACCAAATAGTAAACCTTTTCCACGTGAAAGCATAAGAGCGTCTAGTGGAAGGTTTTCTGGAAGCATAAAGAACACCTTTCACTTGCTGAGAAAGATTAAGATCTTGGAGAACTAGGCCTTCAGCAACCAAGCCCTGAGATGCAGAGACTGGGGATTGGGATGCCATAACATTCCGTTCTCCTGAGATAGGAGATCTGGAGCAGACCCTAACTCCAGGGAGGGAGCTTGAGAGAGATGTAGAAGCAGAGGGTACCACACTTGCCGTGGCCAATGTGGTGCTATGAGAATCATGTGGCCTCTGTCTCTCTGAAGCCTGAAGACAGTTTTGGGAATTAGGGGAATGGGTGGAAAGGCATACAGGAAGTCTTGACCCCAGTAAAGGAGGAAAGCATCCCTGGCCTGAGCCCCCTGAGCCGGAATTCTGGAACAGAACCGGGGAAGTTTGGCATTCCACGGACTTGCAAGAGGTCTATTTCCGGGGTTCCCCCCAAAGTTGAAATATCCTGGTCACCTGGTCTGCATGCAGAGACCACTCGTGTGGAAGCAGAACTCGACTGAGTCTGTCCGCCCAAGAGTTTTGAATGCCTGGAAGATATACTGACAGCAGATGAATCTGATGCTCTCTGGCGAAGACCCATAGTCGCAAAGCTTCGTTGCAAAGCGACAGAGAGCCCGTTCCCCCCTGCTTGTTCACATAGAACATGGCTACTTGACTGTCCGTATGAATGAGGACTGTCTTGTAGCTGAGCAGGGAGTGGAACACTCGCAGAGCCAGGAAAATTGCTCTGAGTTCCAAGAGATTGATATGTAGACAACTTTCTTGCGGAGACCAGGTGCCCTGGGTGGAAAAGTCTTGCAGATGAGCTCCCCAACCCTTTGGAGAAGCATCTGTTGTGAGAGTTGCTTGGGGTAAGGGTTGTTGAAAGGGGGACCCCAGCAACAGGTTTTGAGTGGACCTCCACCATTGGAGGGACAAAATGAGGCGACTTGTCTTTGCTATTTTGTCTGACAGGCACCCTGATGCCTGGGTGCATTGGGTGGATAAAGTCCCCTGAGCTGCCCTCATGTGGAGGCGAGCATATGGAACCACATGCACGGTGGATGCCATGTGGCCTAGCAAATGCAATATTTCTCGAGCAGTTAGATGAGGCTTTAGCACTGCTTGAGAAGCTAACTGCACCAAGCGAAGGCAACGGGCCTGGGGAAGATAGGCCCTTGCCCTTGTGGTATCCAGGAAAGCTCCTATGAACTCTAAAGACTGAGTGGGAGTTAGACTGGATTTTGGGATGTTTATTACCAGCCCTAAATACTGAAGGATACTCATTGTTCAGGATAGAGAAGTCTTGGCTTCTGACTGTGTTGAAGCTCGAATGAGCCAGTCGTCCAAGTAAGGGAAGACGAATATACCCAGAGTGCGGAGAAAGCACAGTTACTTACCTGTAACAGGTGATCTCTGGGAACAGCAGGAATAAGTCTTCACATATGGGTTTCGTCGGTACCGACGGAGCCTGCGCGGGAACGCTCCCCAGCGTCCAATCAGAAAGCTTTTGGGAGCATCCCACAGCGCCTGCGTGCTGCCTTCCCGCCTTTCCCAACTGCCTCTCTGCAGTTCGAGTTTTAAAGCTAAGACAAAGAGAGAGAGAGGGAAAGGAAAGATAGATAGAGAGATACAACTCCTAGGAGAGGTTTGTGGGTTGTGAAGACTTATTCCTGCTGTTCCCAGAGATCACCTGTTACAGGTAAGTAACTGTGCTATTTCCAGGAACAAGCAGGAATGAGTCTTCACATATGGGGACTCCCTAGCTTTTGATGCCAGGGAGAGACCCCAGAGCTGTGTGACCCTAAGAAGTGTTGTAGTTCCCTCCATGGATCTCTGGCATCCAACCAGGGTTGGTGGGTAGGAGTTGACTAGGTATGGAACAGATGTTTGAGAACAGCCTGACCAAATAAGGCATCCCGGCGGGAGTCCTTGTCCAAACAGTAATGGGCTGTGAAGGTATGAACCGAGGCCCAAGTGGCTGCTCGACAGATGTCGCCGATAGACACAGAACGTAGATGAGCCATTGAGGTTGCCATGGCTCTCACACTGTGAGCTGTGACATGGCCCTCCAGAGAAAGGTTCTTACTCTGATAGGTGAAAGAAATACACTGAGCAATCCAGTTGGACAGTGTTCTTTTGGAAACTGGAAGTCCTAAATGAGAAGGATCAAAAGCAACAAAGAGTTGAGAGGACTTTCTATGTTGCTGTGTTCTTTGTAATTAGAAGGCTAGAGCTCTTTTACAATCCAAGGTATGAAGATTCCTCTCTGCACTTGATGCATGAGGTCCTGGAAAAAAGACAGGTAGGTATACCTCTTGGTTCAGATGAAAGGGTGAGATCACTTTAGGCATAAAGTGTGGATGAGTCCTAAGGACTACCTTGTCATGATGGAACCTTGTATAAGGTGGATTAGCTACTAGTGCTTGCAACTTACTAATGCGGCGTGCTGAGGTGATTGCAATGAGAAAGATAACCTTCCAAGAAAGAAATTTCAAGGAAGTGGTAGCTAACGGTTCAAAAGGTGGCTTCATGAGCTGCCCAAGAACCAGGTTTAAGTCCCATGCCACCGGTAGTGGTTTAATGGGAGGCTTAGTTAAAAGAAGGCCTCTCATGAATCTTGCTATAAGAGGAAATAGGCTGTCCATTGAGAGGCTTAAGCGAGCTGCAATAGCACTCAAATGGACTCTTACTGAATTTGTCTTAAGGCCTGCATTAGATAAATGAAGAAGATACTCTAGTAAAGATTCCAGAGGTATCGCAAGGGGGTTAAGCCCCTTTTCCGAGCACCGAATTGTAAACCTTTTTCACTTAAAAGCATAAGAATGTCTAGTGGAAGGCTTTCTGGAAGCATGAATAATATCTTTCACCTGCTGAGAAAGATCAAGATTTTGGAGATCTAGGCCTTCAGCAACCAAGCCCTGAGATGCAGAGACTGGGGATTGGGATGCCATAATGTTCCATCCTCCTGAGATAGGAGCTCTGGAGCAGACCCTAACTGCAGGGAGGGAGCTTGAGAGAGAGATAGAAGCAGAGGGTACCACACTTGGCATGGCCAATGTGGTGCTATGAGGATCATGCGACCTCTGTCTCTCTGAAGCTTTAATAGGGTTTTGGGAATTAGGGGAATGGGTGGAAAGGCATACAGGAAGTCTTGACCACAATAAAGGAGGAAAGCATCCCTGGCCTGAGCCTCCTGAGTCAGAGTCTTGGAACAGAACCGGGGAAGTTTGGCATTCCACGGACTTGCAAAGAGGTCTATGTCCGGGGTTCCCCAAATTTGAAAAATCCTGGCCACCTGGTCCACATGCAGGGACCACCCGTGTGGAAGCAGAACTCGACTGAGCCTGTCTGCCCAAGAGTTTTGAACGCCTGGAAGATAAACTGCCAGAAGATGAATCTGATGCTCTCTGGTGAGGGCCCACAGTCGCAAAGCTTCGTTTCACAGTGAGCCTGTTCCGCCCTGCTTGTTCACGTAGAACATGACTACCTGATTGTCCGTGTGGATAAGGACTGGCTTGTAGCTGAGCAGGGTGTGGAACACTCGTAAAGCAAGGAAGATTGCTCTGAGCTCCAAGAGATTGATATGTAGACAACTCTCCTGTGGAGACCAGATGCCCTGGGTGGAGAGGTCTTGCAGATGAGCTCCCCAACCCATTGGAGAAGCATCTGTTGTGAGAGTTGCTTAGGGTAGAGACTGCTGAAAGGGGGATCCCAGCAACAGGTTTTGAGGGTACTTCCACCACTGGAGGGACAAAATGAAGCGACTTGTGTTTGCTATTTTGTCTGACAGGCAGTCTAATGCCTGGGTCCACTGGGTGGATAAAGTCCACTGAGCTGCCCTCATGGGAAGGCAAGCATATGGTACCACATGCACAGTGGATGCCATGTGGCCTAGTAACTAACATTTCTCGAGCAGACAAATGGGGCTTTAACTCTGCTTGAGAAGCTAACTGCACCAAGAGAAGGCAATGGGCTTGGGGAAGATAGGCTCTTGCCCTTGTGGTATCCAGTAGCGCCCCTATAAACTCCAGGGACTGAGTAGGGGTTAGATTGGATTTTGGGATGTTTATTACCAGCCCTAAATACTGATGGATACGCATTGTGCAGGATAGAGAATTTTTGGCCTCTGACTGAGTGGGAGCTCGAATGAACCAGTCGTCCAAATAAGGGAAGATGAATATTCCCAGAGTGCACAGAAATGCAGCTACCACTGCCATGCATTTCGTGAACACCCTTGGTGTAGAGGCCAGACCGAAAGGAAGCACTCTGTATTGATAGTGCTTCTCTTGAAAAAGGAACCGAAGGAACCTTCTGTGAGTTGGATGGATGAGAACATGGGTGTACGCATCCTTGAGATCTAGAGAACAAAGCCAATCCTGACTCTGAAGGTATGGCAGCAGAGTTCCCAGAGAAATCATTTTGAATTTTTCCTTGACTAGGAATTTGTTCAATTCTCTGAGGTCTAAAATGGGTCTGTAGCCCCCCGTTTTCTTTGGAATAAGAAAATAGGGGGAGTAGAACCCTGTGCCCTGTTGATGAAGAGGCACTTCTTCTATTGCCCCTTGGGCAAGAAGGATGGCAATCTCCTGACCCAACAGGTTGAGGAGGGAGGTCGGAGAATTGAACTGGTTCACTCTTGTGTGAGGGGGCAAGCTTGAAAAATGAATTTTGTACCCCTCCTTTATGATGGAGAGTGTCCAATGCTCTGCTGTAATTTGTCCCCACCTGGGAGCAAAATGACATAACCTTCCCGGAATGGTGGGGGGCTCTGGTCCTTCCAGAGCCAGGAAGGCTAAGTTCTCTAGCGGAAAGTCAAAGGCCCTGAGGAGGCTGAGGTTGCTGGGCCGGTGGAGGCCTAGCAGCCTTTGCTTTGTTCTGTTTGGATGGTTGCTGACGTTTGGTAGCGAACTGAGCTGCAGAAGATGCCCGCTGACTATAAGCAGGATAAAATCTTCCTTTTTTAGAAAAAGGTGCTTTTTTGAACAACCTTTTCTTAACAGGAGCAGCCGTAGACTTGGATAGTCTATCCAAGGCAGAATTTTCACCGGTACAAGGGATATTTCCCAATTCATCTTGGACCCAGATCTCCAAATAAGATGCTTGAAGCCAAGCAATTCTATGTGCACCTATGGCAATAGCCGAGGCTCTGCTTACACATTCAAAAGAGTCAAAAGCTGCACGGTTGGAGAATTTGGAGATATCTTGGGCATGTTTGAGCCAAGTGAGAAAGTCCTGTTTGTTATCCTCAGAAATGAAAGGACTTAAAGTCTGCAAATGATCAGTGACCTCTTTTAAGAACATTCCCATATAAAGACTATAGGAATTAATCCTTGCAGCAAGCATGGAAGCTTGGAAGACTCTACGTCCAAAAGCATCCAGGGTTCTACATTCACGTCCTGGAGGATTAGAGGCATGTCTCTTAGCACTTCTAATCTTTCTCTTAACAGACTCAACCACAATAGAGTGGTGAGGAAGCTGAGTTTTATGGAAACCAGGACAAGGAGGGACACGATACATGGTATCTAACCTGCGAGAATGAGGAGAGATGGTAAGAGGTGTTTCCCACATCCTCAACATGAGATCATACAAAATCTCATGAACAGGCAAGGTAGCTGCCTCCTTAGGTATTTTAGGATATTGTAAAATATCTAACTCCTTGGCTCTGGATTCTGTCTCAGGGCCACCGTGATGGATAGGCCCCGAGCCACCTCCCTGATGAAGTCTTGAAAAGACAAGTCTTCTGGAGGAGACATCCTTCGCTTAGGAGAGGACTCCTCCTGTGGAAGAAGCATCGCTGGATCGACAGATGCATCAGAATCCTCAGACTCTTCAGAGGAATCGAAGTATCGTCTGTCCGGATGCTCCTGCAAAGCCCGATACCCGTACCGACAAGGATCGGTATTGGGAATAACCGGTACCAGGATATCGGTACCGGAGGGCCTCAGAGGACAGAGTACTGGCATAGCAGACATCGATGCCTATGTCGATGCCACTGGTACCGGGATCGGTACCGATGAGGGTGCTAGAGCCGGTACCGGTGGAGTAGTCTGTTGCGGTACCTGGGGCGTCGATGCCACAAGGAAAGCCGCCAGACTGCGTTCTATGGACAGAATCCTCTGGTCCATCGACGCCGCCAATGCTTGGAAGTCAGTACCGGTGGAAGCCACCGGTACCCCAGAGCATGGCACCAGGTGATCTCTTGAGGCCAAGCCATCGAGATCATCCTGGAACCCCGATGATGATGCTTTGGAGGCCGAAGCCTCCCGCCGGGGTAATTTTGCCGGTGCAGAATCCTCGAGGGCAACGCCAGAGGTATCTCGATGCTTAGAGGGAGATCTACCTTTCAAGGACCGGCTGGATTTATGTTTAGTTAGCTGAGATCCATGGGAGGAAGAAGCAGCCCTGGAAGACGTCAATGCCAGCGAAGCCGCATCAGAGGGAAACAGGGTACTGAGCTTGGCTGCTCGGTTCTGCCGACCTCTTTTAGACATCATAGTACAGGGCATACAATCTGTGATGGAATGGTCAGGACCTAAACATTTTAGACACCAGTCATGGGTGTCGGTGACGGAAATGGTACCGCCACATTTTGTGCACTTCTTAAACCCTGAGGCAGGCTTTTCCATGTTGAGGAAATAGTAATTAGATCTTACCTGCTAATTGCTGTTCCTGAAGGAACGACAGTCCAGTCCCTTCACTTCTGGGTTGCGTAACCCTTCCAGCAGCTTGGAGGCTGAGCCCATCTTTTTGGGGGATGGAGCGGTATAAATACCACTGGGACCACCCACCCACTCCAGTATTCGATTGAAAAAGCAGATCTAACAAACTCTTACTGGAAACTTAACTATAACAAACTCAAACCTATGCAACAGGCATATATATTGAAAAATCTTTTTTTTTTTTTTTTTAAATGGAAAACCAAGGAGAGGAGGCCTGGGAATAGTCTGAGGAGATGTCTGCTTCTACCCGAGCCGGCTTCCTCCCGGACTTCTTCCTGCCGTACAGGAGCTACGGCCCCAACGATGCCTTGCCCTGAACCAGAGGTGTGAAACGGTTGCCGGAACGGGCGGGATCAGGGACTGGACTGTCGTTCCTTCAGGAACAGCAATTAGCAGGTAAGATCTAATTACTATTTCCTTATCGTCACTCCAGTCCAGTCCCTTCACTTCTGGGAAGTACCAGAGCAGTTCACCCCTGGGAGGGTTCCGGCATACCGGACTGAAGAACCGCTAGCCCGAACCGGGCGTCCGCTGCACTCTGCACGTCCAACCTATAGTGCTTGGAGAAGGTATGCAGTGATGACCAAGTCGCTGCCCTACAGATGTCCAGCGGAGGTACCAGGGAAAATTCCGCCCAAGAGGCCGCCTGAGCCCTAGTGGAGTGGGCCCGCAGCCCCATCGGAACCTGCTTCCTCTTCAGGATGTAAGCGGAGGCAATCGCCTCTCTGATCCACCTGGAGATGGAAGCCTTGGCCGCCGCCTCCCCTTTGTGCGGCCCTCCAAACTGGATGAATAGACGGTTGGACTTTCGGAATGGCGCTGTGCGCGAAAGGTAACGTTTCAAGATTCTCTGGACGTCTAGAAGACGCAGCCTGTCGTCTTTACCTATCTGCCCCTTAGACGCTAAGACTGGCAGGGTAACTGTCTGGTTCACATGAAAAGGAGAGATAACCTTGGGTAAGAAGGACGGTACTGTACGCAGAACCACCTTGTCCCTGAGAAAGGCCAGGAAGGGGGGCTGGGACGAGAGCGCCTGCAATTCTGAGACCCTTCTGGCCGAGCAAATGGCGACCAGGAAGACTGTCTTTAGAGTTAAATCCTTTAAGGAGGCTCTCTTCACTGGCTCGAAGGGTTCCCCGACCAAGGCACTTAGCACTAAGTTGAGATCCCAAGGAGGGACGACCGATCTCCGTTGAGGACGTAGCCGACTAACCGCTCGTAGGAACCTGGCAACGTCCGGGTGCGCCCCTAAGGGTCTGCCCCGGACCTTTCCTCTATAGCAAGAGATAGCCGCCAACTGAACCCGCAAGGAGCTATGCGCCAGGCCCTTTTCGAAGCCTGCTTGCAAGAAGTCCAGAATCTCCGGAACCGAGGCCGAAAGCGGTTTCCGACGATGCTCCGCGCACCAAGCTTCGAAGATGCGCCAAACTCTTACATAAGAAAGACAGGTCGAGCGCTTTTTGGCTTTCAGTAGAGTCGAGATTACCGCTCCTGAGTATCCTCGTTTTAGCAGCCGCGCCCTCTCAATAGCCAGGCCGTAAGCGAGAACCGATCCACGTGAGGCATCCGGACCGGACCCTGCCTCAGCAGGTCCCTTTTGAAAGGGAGCCGCCAAGGACGGTCGGCGAGCAGCCTGATCAGATCGGCATACCATGGGCGGCGAGGCCAATCCGGAGCTATGAGAATTACCAAGCCATGGTGAGACTCTACCCGTTGGAGAACTTTCCCGATCATAGCCCAAGGGGGGAATACATAGAGAAGACCCTCCGAAGGCCACTTTTGAGACAGGGCATCTAAGCCTTCGGACATCCTTTCCTTCCTTCGGCTGAAGAATCTGTCCACCTTGGCTGTAGAGAACCGTGCCATGAGGTCCATGACTGGGCAGCCCCAAAGGGCTACTATCTGGTTGAAGGTCTCTTGTTCCAGCTCCCATTCCCCGTGGTCTATCTTGCACCTGCTGAGGAAGTCGG
Organism: Ichthyophis bannanicus; assembly: GCA_033557465.1. NCBI lineage: Eukaryota > Metazoa > Chordata > Amphibia > Gymnophiona > Ichthyophiidae > Ichthyophis > Ichthyophis bannanicus. The sequence goes on along the minus strand of CM066042.1, from coordinate 249,773,000 downwards.
CCGTGACGTTGTCCTCTCCCGCCACATGCTGCGCTGACAGAGCTAGAAGCCGGGACTCCGCCCACTGGAAAAGAGAGTCCGCCTCCTTCTCTAAGGCGCGACTGCTGGTGCCTCCCTGGTGGTTGATGTAGGCCACCGCGGTGACATTGTCGGAGAGAACTCGAATAGCCTTTCCCTGCACTAATATCCTGAATGCCTTGAGAGCCAGAGTGACAGCCCGCAATTCCAGTCTGTTGATGGGCCACTGTGATTCCCACTGTGACCAGAGACCCTGGACGAACTGGTCCTCGCAGTGCGCTCCCCAGCCTGTCAGGCTGGCATCCGTCGTTAACAACAACCACTGATGGGGATCGAGGGGCATTCCGCGGTCCAGGTTCTTCGGGCACCTCCACCATTGTAGGGACTGCTTGGTCCGTGGAGCGCAAGGTAACTGCATCGAAAGGGGCTGATGCTGAGGAGACCAACGACGCAATAGCGCCCGCTGCAGCGGCCGCATGTGGGCCCTGGCCCATGGCACCACCTCTATTGATGCCGCCATAGTTCCCAGAACTTGGAGATAATGCCAGGCTGAGGGATTTCTTCTGGCCAGGAACTGCGTGATTAGAATCCTTAGATCTCTTGACCTTGACCGGGACAGGAACACCCTGCCCCTGAGGGTGTCGAATCTTGCTCCGAGATACTCGAGTTCCTGAGAGGGAGTCAACCTGCTCTTTGTCCGGTTGATGACCCACCCCAACTCCTCTAAGACCTGAATCACTCTGGCCGTTGCCGAGTGGCTCTCCGGAGCTGACTTTGCGCGGATTAGCCAGTCGTCCAAGTAGGGGTGTACTAATATGCCTTCCTTCCTTAGGAAGGCCGCCACTACGACCATTACCTTGGTGAAAGTCCTGGGAGCCGTGGCAAGGCCAAAAGGCAAGGCCTGGAACTGAAAGTGGCCTCTTGGTACCGCGAATCTCAGGAATTGTTGATGGGACTTCCTGACCGGGATGTGCAAGTAGGCTTCCGTCAAGTCGAGGGAAGTGAGGAACTCCCCTCCTCTCACGGCCGCTATGACTGAACGTAGGGTCTCCATCCGAAAGTGAGGTACCCTGAGGCAGCGGTTGACTTGTTTTAGATCTAGGATTGGCCGAAAGGAGTCCTCCCTTTTCGGGACCACAAAGTAAATCGAGTACCGACCGGATCCGTATTGGTCTGGGGGTACTGGAATTACCGCCCCTAAGTCTATTAGACGGGCAAGAGTAGACTCGATCGCTGCCCTTTTTGCTGGAGCTCCACAGGGCGACTGAACAAAAGCCGGTGGGATTTGCTTTGCGAATTCTAGCGCGTAACCTTCTCTGATCACCTCTAGAACCCATTGATCGGACGTGACCCGGGTCCAGGCGGGGAGAAACAGCCTCAGGCGGCCGCCTACCGGCCGTCCTTCCCCCTGGACCCCCGACACCTCATTGTTGCTTCCTAGGGCCCGAGAAGGAGGAGGAAGAGGAGGAGGAGGAAGCTCCAAACCCCCGACCTGCCCCTCGAAAACCTCTGAAACCTTGTCCCTTAGAGGGAAACCGGCCCCTGGAAAAGGGGTTTGATCTGGCGGTCCGAAATCTCCGCGTCTCCCTAGGCTGAGTGCGCACAGGGGCTTGGGAGTGGCCTAGTCTCGGTCTATCTTCCGGAAGCCTCCCTCCTTTAGACTCGCCCAGATCCTTGACCAGCTTCTCCAGATCCTCACCGAATAAAAGTTTCCCTTTAAAAGGGAGTCGACTTAGCCGCGCCTTCGAGGACGCATCAGCTGCCCAATTACGTAGCCACAGATAACGCCTAGCCGCCACCACCGAGGCCATGTTCTTGGCTAGGCTTCTGATGAGGTCATACTGACTATCCGCCAAGTAGGCTGCGCCGGATTCCACTTTGGCGGAGTTTGCCTGGATCTCGGCCGAAGAGTCCTCTGACTGAAGCTGCTGAGCCCATCTTAGGCAGGCTCGAGCTACCCAGGCTCCTGACACGGAGGCCTGTAATGCAAGGGCACTTACATCAAAGGCTTGTTTCAGGAGTGTATCCAGCTTCCTGTCCTGTGCGTCTTTTAAGGCTGAACTGCCCTCAACTGGGATAGTCGTCTTCTTAGTGACTGCAGATACCGCTGCATCCACCCTGGGTGATTTTAGCAGTTCCTTATCTGACTCTGGGAGAGGGTATAGGCGGGACATGGCTCGGACTCCTCTTAGACTGGATTCCGGTTGGTCCCATTCTTCCTGGATCATCTGGCGTACTACTCTGTGGACCGGAAAGACCTTCTGGGATTTCCTAATGGCCTGTATTAAGGGGTCCTCCAAAGCCTCCTCCTGTGATGGTACATCTGAGGCCACATTGAGTACTTTTAAGGATTCATTAATTAGCGCCGGAAGCTCCTCTCGCCTAAAGACCCTAACTATCCGAGATTGATCTTCTTCCGGGATCTCTCCTTCTTCCAGCTCCTCCTCATCCTCGTCCAAATCCTTCACCGAACCCTCCTCCTCCGGAGTCCCCTGGGAAAAAGACGGTAGGAGTTCTTCCCCGTCCAGCCGCTGACGCTTAGCAGGGATGCTGGATTCTGGATTGATCGCCCCTAGGAGTCTGGATGATCTCTCTTCCCCTGGTGTGGTCACCTCATCTGCCCCTAGGCCCTGCTTGCGCAGGCAGTAGGCCTTATGGAGTAACAGGATGAAGTCAGGGGAGAAAAATTCTCCGTCCCCTCCTGCACTCGAGGGAGGGGGAGGAGGAAGCAGAGGAGGCGTGGGTAGCTCAGAGGGGGTAGAGACCGAACCCTGGGACCCCCCTTCCCCTACTAGAGGGTCAGACGATCCCTGGGAAGGCTGCAATATCTCCTGTTCCACTGATGTAGCCACTGCGGCGCAGCTCCTGCAGATTCCTGTCTCTGCGGAGGTGCCTCTGCGTGTCCCACATGAAGGACAGCGTGGCTTGGATGCCATGGGGAAAGATTGGGGTTTAACTTAGTAGGCCCTTACCCCCAGAGCCCAATTTCCCTTAGGGCCCAGGAGATCTAAAGGGATTACCTTAACTAAAACCAATAGAGATAATGGCGATTAAAAAATAAACGTTAAATAAATCGAATAGACATCTAGCCTGAAACTAACCAAATACATTGAAAATAATAAAATTAATAAAATTTAGATACAAATAGTGGCTAGCTCTCGTTTGTCCCCTAAGGGAGGTACTTGCAGTTTGTAGATCCTGGGCCCGATGCTGAGAATCCCACCCGAGGGCTCTACACGTGGTAGGCCTCACCACGTGGAGCCTGCTCGGGGAAAAAGGACTCTGGCGTCTGCCTGCACTCCCCCGCTGCGACCGGTGCTGAGTCCTTAGAGAATCACGAGTGCGATCGCCGTCTGATCGCACCGTGAGAAACCCGGGGTACCTCGTGGTTCTTCTCCGCGGTCAGTCGCGTCGGGCCGGGATGGAAGACTCCCCTCCGGTTGTCGTTGCAGCCTCTAGCGCTCAGCCACCTTCAGGGCTTCGGCGCGAGGCTGTTTTTCCCCCACGACGGCAGAGCAAGGAGTGAAGGAAGCCGGGTAGAGCAGAGCACCTCCCCGCTGCTACAACCCGCGGCTTTGCTCTGCGCGCCGCGTCGGAGCTTGAGGAGGGGGGGGGGGGTGGAGAAAACAATTCTTAAAGGAGCAGAGCCCTTAAAATCGCCAAATAAAGGAAATAAAGGAAAAGGTAAAATTAAACACAAATTAAGTAAAAAATTAAGTAAACTAAGCAAATTAAATGTAGGACTCCAGTAAGCCCCAGGCTTACGGAACCCTCCAGCTGCTTGGAGGCTGAGAATACTGGAGTGGGTGGGTGGTCCCAGTGGTATTTATACCGCTCCATCCCCCAAAAAGATGGGCTCAGCCTCCAAGCTGCTGGAAGGGTTACGCAACCCAGAAGTGAAGGGACTGGACTGGAGTGACGATAAGGAAAAATTTTTGGGCCTAAGGCCCAAAACGCAAGTGCACCTGAAGAAAATAGAAATAGTTTTGTTTTTTTTTTAAAAGAAAAGAAAACCGGCGGTACCGGTAGAGCGTCGAAGGCGGCAGATGCGATACAAAAGAAATAAAGAAATTCTTCTGCGGTGACAGAACACGACCTGCTGGCTCCGCGGAAAAAGAAGAACTGGAGAGAGGCAGTTGGGAAAGGCGGGAAGGCAGCACGCAGGCGCTGTGGGATGCTCCCAAAAGCTTTCTGATTGGACGCTGGGGAGCATTCCCGCACAGGCTCCGTCAGTACCGACAATAACCATATGTGAAGACTCATTCCTGCTTGTTCCTGGAGATATGCTACCACCACAGCCATGCATTTCGTGAACACCCTTGGTGCTGAGGCCAGACCAAAAGGAAGTACCCTGTATTGGTAGTGCTTTCCTTGAAAAAGGAACCGAAGGAACCTTCTGTGGGTTGGATGGATGAGGACATGGGTGTACGCACCCTTGAGATCTAGAGAACAAAGCCAATCCTGACTCTTAAGGTATGGTAGCAGAGCTCCGAGAGAAATCATCTTGAATTTCTCCTTGACAAGGAATTTGTTCAATTCTCTGAGATCTAAGATAGGTCTGTAACCCCCTGTTTTCTTTGGAATAAGAAAATAAGGGGAATAGAACCCTGTGCCCTGTTGATGAAGAGGTACTTCTTCTATTGTCCCTTGGGCAAGAAGGATGGCAACCCCCTGACCTAACAGTTTGATGAGAGAGGTCGGAGAATTGAACTGCTTCACTTTTGTGTGAGGGGGCATGCTTGAAAAATGAAGTTTGTACCCCTCCTTTATGATGGAGAGTGTCCAATGCTCTGCTGTTATTTGCCCCCATCTGGGGGCAAAATGACATAACCTTCCTGGAATGGTGGACGGTTCTGGTCCCTCTAGAACCAGAATGGCTAAGCTCTCTAGAGGCCTAGCAGCCTTTGCTTTCTTCTGTTTGGGTGGTTGCTGACGTTTGCTTGAAAACTGACCTGCAGAAGATGCCTACTGACCATAAGCAGGATAAAATCTTTTCTTTTTAGAAAAAGATGTTTTCTTGAACAACTTCTTTCTAACAGGATCAGCAGTAGACTTGGATAGTCTATCCAAGGTGGAATTTTCAGCATCCATTTCATTGGCTTTTTCCTGCCAATCTTTACCAAACAGGTTCTCACCAGTACAAGGGATATTTCCCAATTTATCTTGTACCCAGAGCTCTAAATAAGATGCCGGGAGCCAAGCAATTTTACGTGCACCTATGGCGATAGCCGAGGTTCTGCTTATACACTCAAAGCAGTCAAAGGCGGCACGGTTGTAGAATTATAAACATTTTGGGAATGTTTGACCCAAGTGAGAAAATTCTGTCTTTTATCTTCAGAAATGAAAGGACTTAAAGTCTGTAAATTATCTGTGACCTCCTTTAGGAAAATTCCCATGTAGAGATTATAGGAACTGATTCTTGCAGCAAGCATGGAAGCTTGGAAGACTCTACGTCAAAAAGCATCCAGGGTTCTGCACTCACGTCCTGGAGGATTAGAGGCATGTCTTTTTGCACTTCTCATCCTTCTCATAGCTGACTCCACCACAATAGAGTGGTGAGGAAGCTGAGTCTTATGGAACCCAGGACAAGGAGGGACTCGATACATAGTATCCAATCTATGAGAATGAGGAGTGGTGGTAAGAGGTGTTTCCCACATCCTCAACATGAGATCATATAAAATCTCATGAATGGGTAAGGTAGCTGCCTCCTTAGGAGTTTTGGGATATTGTAAAAATTTCCAACTCCTTGGCCCTTGGCTCTGTTTCAGGGGCCACAGTAATGGACAGGCCCCGAGCCACCTCCCTGATGAAGTCTTGGAAGGACATGTCCTCTGGTGGAGACATCCTGTGTTTAGGGGAGGAGGACTCCTCTGGAAGAAGCATCGCTGCATCGACAGAACTTTCAGAATCCTCAGATTCTTCTGAGGACTCGAAGTATCGTCTGTCCGGATGCTCCTGTAGAGCCCGATACCAGTACCGACCAAGGTCGGTACCGGGAATAACCGGTACCAGAGAATCGGTACCGGAGGGCATCGGAGGACAGGGTACCGACAGAGCAGACACCGATGCTATCGGTACCAATACCGGTGCCAGTGTCGGTACCGGTGGAGTTGTCTGTCACGGTACCAAGGGCGTTGATGCCGCAAGGAAAGCCGCCAGACTGCGTTCCATAATCAGAATTCTCTGGTCCATGAACGCCGCCAATGCCTGGATGTCAGTACCAGTGGAGACCACTGGTACCCCAGAGCATGGCACCAGGAGATCTGTCGAGGCCGAGCCATCTAGAACATCCTGGAACCCCGATAATGCTTTGGAAGCCGAAGCCTCCCGCCAGGGTAATTTTGCCGGTGCAGAATCCTCAAGGGCAATGCCAGAGGCATCTCGATGCTTAGGAGATCTACCCTTCAAGGACCGGCTGGATTTACGGAGGAAGAAGCAGCCCTGGAAGACATCGATGCCACCGAAGCCGCATCAGAGGGAAACAGGGTACTGAGCTTGGCAGCTCGGTTCTGCCGATCTCTTGTAGACATCATGGCACAGGACACACAACCCGTGATGGAGTGGTCAGGACCTAAACATTTTAAACACCATTCATGGGTGTCGGTGAAGGAAATGGTACCGCCACACTTGGTGCACTTTTTAAAACCTGAGGCAGGTTTTTCCATGTTAAGGAAAAGGTTTTTGGGCCTAAGGCCCAAAAAAGGCATGTGCACCTGAGGAAAAGAAAAAAAAAGAATTTTTTACAGAAATAAGAAAAGACAGACCGGCGGCACCAGTAGAGCGTCGAAGAAGGCAGATGCGACCACAAAAAGAAAGAAAGAAAAAAGAAATTCTTCTGCGGTGACAGGAACATGACCTGCTGGCTCGGCGGAAAAAGAAGAACTGGAGAGGGGCAGCTGGGAAAGGTGGGAAGGCAGCACGCAGGCACTGTGGGATGCTCCCAAAAGCGTTCTGATTGGACGCTGGGGAGCATTCCCATGCAGGCTCCGTCGGTACCGATGATACCCATATGTGATGACTATATTCCTGCTTGTTCCTGGAGATAGTTCATTGTAATGTTATGGTATTGTTCACTGCAAACCGCCCCTGATCTCTGGAAGGAGTGGTATATAAAAACCTTTAAATAAATAAAAATTAATAAATAAGTCTTTACACAACTCTCCACTCACCTTGATGCCACACACACCTTGTACCCACCCATCAATCTGGCTTTTGGCCCGGACATAGCAAGGAAACCATCCTCCTTTCTTTCCTAAATGAAATATATGGATCTCATGAATAGGAGCAATACTTCTTTAGTGGTTTCCTTAGACCTCTCTGCTTTTGACTTTGGCATTAGTGGTACTGTTTTACGATGGTTTCACGCCTTCCTCTCATACAGGTCGTTTTGTGTCCTCTCTGGTTTCTCCTCGTCCCCTTTTCTCCCACTCCACTGCAGTGTCCCTAGGGTTCAGTGTTGGTTCCTCTTCTCTTCAGTATTTCTATGGCCCCCCTCACCATTCTGGTCCAGCAACATCGTGTCTCAGCATACTACTATGCTGACAACATTGTCCTTCTCCATCACACTGACCCATCTGCCCCAGATCTTTCACCACTGAACATTTGCCTCATTCAGATATCCACCTGGATATCCACCAATTTTCTCCACCTCAGTCCCACAAAGACATCTGCCATTTGGTTTCCAGCTGGTGGCTCCTGCCCCTCTCTTGCCCCTGTATTCTTGAATTCTAGCATCCCCCTGGTCGATTCTCTCCACTATCTGGGTGTTATTTTTGATTCTTCACTGACCTTTCGGGCTCACCTCTCCTCTAATGTTCGTTTTGCTCCCTTCGTCACATTCGTGCCGTCTGTCCTTTTCTCTCCCCCCCTCTCCAACCACTCTTCTACTAACTCCTGTCATGTCTAGGCTTCATTATTGTAATGTATTCTTGGGTCTTCCACAATATCAACTGCACATACAGAATACTGCCGTCCGGATCTTCATTCATGCTTCCCGTTTTCACCATGGCACCCCACTCCTGATTCATTTTTACTGGCTCCCGCTCAAGTCCCGCATTCAGTTCAAACTTCTCATCTTGGTCCTCAAAGCCCTACAAACCGGCACCCCCAGATACCTCTCAGACATTGTTCATCTCCACTCCTCCCATCCATGCCAATCGCCTGCACCTTCCCTCTACCACAAGGGCCCGGTTACAATCCACCCATAAATCTGCCTTTTACTTTCTTGGCCTGGCCTTATGGAATGTACTACCTCCCCAACCTCCATCTCAAATTGTCCTATACCAAGTTCAAATCCATGCTCAAGACACATCTTTTCCAAATAGCCTTTGACATACTACCTTCAGACTCCTAGTTCTCTTACTCTAACCCTCCCCTGACCCACTATCCTCTTTGTATGACTGTGCTACCTTTCTGTCAAACTATAGTGTTCCTTTCTATTTTCCTGCTGATTATCTCTTATTTTAATTGTACATCGCCCTGCTACGTTTGTGATGGTGTAGTATATCAAGCATAACAAAACATAAAACAAAAAAAGGGACCATGATTCCTTTATTACATTCCAGACCTCCAGTTCCTGAAGCAGCAAAACAGTCCCACAACATTATGGATTCTCCACCATAATTAACTGTAGGAAGGGCGTTTTTCTCCTTATAAGCTTCATTTCTTCGCCTGTAAATTTATCACTGTTCTGAATTGCCAAAGAGCTCAAGTTTGGTTTCATCTGTCCACAGAACATTTTCCCAAAAGGATTGTGGTTTCTCAAGGTGGGTTTATGCAAAGGTCAGGTATGCCTTTTTATGTCTGTCTTTGAGCAATGGGTCCTCCTTGGCCTTCGCCCATGAAGTCCTTCTTTGTTTAGTGCACGGCATATGGTGTGGGTTGAAACCACCACTCCAGACTGCTCCAGATCAGTCTTAAGCTCTCTGTATGTTTATGTGGTGTTTTTCCAATAGTTCACACTAACCTTGGAAGACTTCTTGGATTAATTTTCTTCTTCCCACCATGTTCTTGGAGGTTCTTGACAGTTCCATGAGCAGAAAACTTTGTAATTGTGAACTGTAGCCACAGGAATCCCAAGGTCTTGGAGATGGCCTTGTACCCCTCTGAAGTTTGATAATGGCTTTTCTGGCAGTCTCAGACAGCAATCTTGTCTTCACTATTCTGAAACTGGAACATGGAGTGAATGTGGCCATTTTTAATCCTTTCATGGCTGTTGCTATGGCAACCTTCAAATTTTCCCCAAAAGTTTTCACCGGATTCTATATTTCCAAAAAATCCGCACACTGTGTGCGAAATGTGATGTGTATCTGTGCTTGACATCTGAAAAAAAACCCTGTTATTTAAACTATCACATCCAGCAGTAAATGAAACTGATGCCAAGACTGTTTTTAATTTTCAGCCATTCAGGACCGTAGTTGCCATATGGCAACAGTAAATATTGTTTCTTAGAAATAATTTTTTTCAAAAAACACTTTATATTCTGCATCATTTAGCTCAAATCTTTAAAAATAAAAACAAAAAAAATTCAGTTACAAAACAATTATGTGGATGCGAAAGGGTTAACATTAGAGTCTTCATGCATTGGTTGATTCAAGTCATTTGAGTATTGACAACTGATCACAGGTGCATCTAATTTAGTGCAATGGGAATGTGGTTCTTCTGTTCAAATTGATTTGACTAGTTTATAAGGGTGTCAATCATGTCCTGGCAATTTTCCAGGTTTTATATTATTTCTTACTATTCCCTTTTTTTAATTGGTCTTGTTTGACTCTCTTATGTGTCCATTATGTGTAAATATAGTCCAAAGCCATTTCACTAGCCATCTTTTTTTATTTTTAAGGAGATATTGGACATTAAGGGTTGAACTGCAAGAGTACCAATAATGTTGACCACAACTGTATCAGCATTTTTGTGCCATGGGTACTATTGCTAGTGACTTTTTCCAGTGGAATCAAACGTTCATTAGCACAGAAAAGTCCTGAAGAACTGAATGGAGGATACAAAACAAGAAAGGAAAGGGGTGAGAGAATAATAGGGGAAGCAGCATTTCCTGGTTTTCCTCAATATTTTTTTTTGTATCAGAGATGTATCATCAGTGTGCATTGGCTAAAATCTAAAAACAGGCGCCTAGTATACCATACAGCAAGTTAACATTGATACATTTGTCTGTGAAGTCTATACTGGCTGAATACATCGGCACAGACAAGTAATGATACGTTACAGAAATTAATACAAGCAGTAATACAGTCTTAAAAATGTCTTCAATCATGGTAAAACTCTTCCTGAAAATATTTGTGTATGTGGGATGAGTACTGTGCACTCTAGAAATGGGGTCTGAAAAATAGGAGGGGGGGGGAAGAGCAGGCAAGGGGGGAGGACTTAGCTGGTCTTGTCCCTACCTGAGTGCTCTCATCATGGAAACCCTCCAGGAAACTCTCCAACAACTCATCTGCATTGTCGATCCGCTCAGCGTACTCGCCCACAATCCAGATCATGGCACCTCGTGCATCTGGTTCATCCAGGGAGTCCAGGTTCTCACACAGTGTGGCAATGATGCTCTCATACCTGAAGCACAGGGGAAGTGGCTCAGTCTCACAAGTACGTCTTTTCTTAATTTTGTTTCATACAAAAGTGTCTTTGAAATTAGAAATGTACAGTACAGCCCCATATATAAAGTGACATTTAAAAAGGACATCCAAGTGCAATTTGAGACGGCCAAGGCAAAACGCCTATGTTTTTGTTTGATTTTAGAAATATAGATGCCCCAGCTACAAAACCTTGGGGTGGGAAGGTGTCTCTCATGCTATTTTGCATAAAAGGACATCCATCGGCATGGCAAGACAAAAACAATACCAGTCTTCACATTCCAAATTGAAAAAAATAGGGTATATGAGTATATCTCCTTCTCCATACTCTCCAGATGCTTGGCTGGCACAATGGGCACCTTTCCAATGCCTATTCGTGCCTGGAGCAGGTATAAATTTTGACATGAGTCGGGATGTGCTGAACATTCTGAGATTGGACAAGGACGTCCAAGTTCTTGGAACACCATGGACATGCCCCCGTTCCAACTTGGACGTCCTCATGCTGGGGAAGTCTTTGAACCTGCTTTCTAAAATAGCTCCAGGGACATCTTCATGCATTGGATGTCATGCATGCCCATTTTCAGACATCCAAAGCACGAATAGGCTTCCATAGTGGCAAATTGCAGATAGGCTGATCAAAACTTTCTTTTACAAGGTCAATTATGAAAAGGCATGGGGAGGTTTTAAGCCCAGGAGGTACTCTTCGCAGATACTTCCCTCCCCTCCAGGAAGTGTTTTGTTAAGGCAAACCACAAAGTTTGCTGCTACAAAATGCCATGTTGGGAAATATACATAAGGAGTGAAAAATCAGCGCTCCACATACAGCTTTGCCAGCCTGGCCCCACCGCCAAGTGCCAACTCTTTTACACACACAGTTAAGAGCCATTAGGTCAATCTCAACTCACGGTACCATGTGGATAGTTTGTCCTAAACTTACCCATAAAAAGGCGGCAAGGCAATTTGCCAAGAGGCCTTTTCCAAAGGTAAACAAGTGTAACTGCGTGCATATATGTGCCAGTAAAAATATGCACTTATGCATGTATTTTATAAAATGTGTGCACGTGCCAGTTCCATTTCCGCTCTGCTCCCCGATTGCCTATTCATATATCGCATAAAATCAGAGTGTGTGTGTGTGTCCATGCACGCAAATACACCCCCTAGCAATTTTATAAGAGCCCGCTTGAATATGTAAAATGCTCTTCTACATGCTCAAGTCCCTTATAAAAAATTGTCACCCTTATGTATAGCAAGTCATTTCTCCTGAACACACTTCTTACTAGAAACAGACTGGAGTAGACCCATATGACCTCATTTAGCCAAATCCAAATGTGGGCAGCAAAAATCGCAAAACCTTGGAACCAAAAGTGGCAAATGAGGACTCTCCACATTTCCTCCACACTAGGAGAGTGTTACGGAATTTGCTAGGTTTCTAGACAGCTCTGGCTGCTCAGCGCAGCTGGGTTCTGACTGGTCACTGTTCTTCCAGAATTAAAGTTAGAAGGGATTGGCTTTGAGGCTTAAATCTGTTTTAGACATGTTAATTATAATTGGTTAGTGCAGGGGCCCCAAGTTTGATCCCTGAAGGCCACAATTCAGGTAGGTTTTCAGAATGACTACAATGAATATGCATAATGGCCATCTGCATGCACAGATTTTAAAGTATGCAAATCTGTCTCATGCATAATCATTATGGAAAACCTTAATACCCAGTTGGGAATTAAAGGGCCAAATAAAAGGCTGGTCTGTACAAGGATTTTTTTTTTTTTTGGGGGGGGGGGGGCTGATTTTTCTTTTGGTTTTCTTTTAATAGTTCTTACCAATGTACCTCAACACTGAACTGCAGAGCACTGCTAGGAATATGATGTACATTTCCTGACGTGCTTGAAAAATCGAACCACACTGGTGAGCTGTTTGTTACAGAAATAATTTTCAACCCCATCTGAGGCCAAGCCTCATAAACCCACATCACTTGTAATATAGATGAAATCTGAACACTGGATAATGCACAGTTTCATAGTGAGGGGCAACCCCATAAATGGCTTCCACAAAGATATTTTTGTTCATGTGACTCTTATGGGTTGTGGTTGCACGCACTTGTTGGGATACTTGCGAAATATGTCCCTGATGACTACGATGGCCTCCTGCACGACGTAGTTGACTTTGGTCTGGATGAGGTCCAGCAGTGTGCTCACACAGCGCTCCGCTGATTGCTAGAAAAATGTGATAAGAAAACCAGTCACTACAGGACATTCAAAAGGACTGCTCATAGGTAAACCAGAGGAATCCTCCCTCCCCCCAATAAAAGACAGAAGTATAAGGATCAGACTCACATTCAGGGAGCATGAGTCATTCTTCCAGGGTTTGCACTTAGGTAACATAACACTTCCATCCTATTAAATGTTCCCCCTAACCTTACGGTAGATGTTACAGGAACACTTTGCTTTTCTAGAAAATAATTGCTATTCCAGGACAGATGTGCAACAAACACACTGTCCTTCCAACAAAATCCCAGCCACTTAAAGGAGAAGTTTATGCTCAAATCTCCACATAGTTACCTAACCAGCTAAGAGGTTAACTTATTTTGTTTTTGCTTAAAGGACAGCTGAGGAAAAGTTAGGGACTTTGGTAGCTGTCTTTTTTTTTCTTTTTTTTTTTTACTTCAGCAGGCACCAAAGCTTCACCAACTGAATGATGGCTGGCAAAAATCGTACTGCCAAAGCTGCTGCCATTACAGCTTCTCCCTCTGTTCAGACAGACAGCCCGATGCCAATCAAGGAACCGGTTTCATGTGAAAGATGCCTGAAAAACTGAAGCCCTCATGAAACAAGTGGAGGAACTCAGAGAAGAGGGAAGAACAGATAAAGAGACGGCTGAGGGGAGATATGATAGAAGTCTATAAATTAATGAACGGAGTGGAACGGGTAAACGTAGATAGATTGTTTACGTTATCAGAATATAGAAAGACTAGGGGACATGCAATGAAGCTACAGGGTAAACTATTTAAGACTAATAAAAGAAAATATTTTTTCACTCAACGTGTAATCAAACTCTGGAATTTGTTACCGGAGGATGTAGTAAAGGCTGTTAGTGTAGCTGGGTTTAAAAAAAGGTTTGGACAAGTTCCTGGAGGAAAGGTCCATAAACCATTATTAAGAAGGGACCCAGGATATCAATGCTTGACCCAGTAAAGCATTGTGGAACCTGTGTCTTTTGGGGGAAACTGCTAGGTACGTACGACCTAGATTGGCCACTGTTGGAAACAGGATACTGGGCTTGATGGACCTTGGTTTGACCCAGTATGGCATATCTTATGTTCTTATGTTCTTAAGAGGTGGCGAGGCTGAGAAGCATTCATGAGAGCAAGTAGTACATTGATGAGATGCTTCTTGAAGCATCCAAGTTCTCCGACAGAGGTGAAGATGGAAGGCTACAGAATGAAGAGAGCTGGACACAAGTCACCAGAGCTTGCAGAATCAACAATCCAACTCCTCCAGGCCTCGAATTGAAAATGCAGCCCTGGAAGTGGAAGAGAAGAAAGCATCCCAGGAAAAGAAAGAATCAGAGCTCAAGCAACCCAAAGTTGCAGAATCAGTGACCACAAGGAAGGGAAGGGTAGTAGTGGTTGGTGACTCTCTTCTGAGAGGGTACTGAGGCGTCCATCTGCTGACCATACTTAAATGTTCAGAGAGGTGTGCTGTCTGCCAGGTATCAAAATCAGAGATATTACAAAGAGTCTGCTGAGACTCATCAAGCCTATTGACTATTAAGCATAGTCACTCACTTGTAACAGGTGATTTCCAGGAACAGCAGGAAACAGTCTTCACATATTGGTGACGTCAGTAGTGATGGAGCCTGGCATGGGAATACTCCCCAGCATCCAATAGGAATGCTTTTGGGAGTGTCGCACCAAGCATGCATGTATGCCTTCCTGCCTTCCCAAATGATCTCCTCAGTCAAGTAAAAAGTGAAGTAAAAAACTCAGAGGAGCATGTGAAAAACAACTTGAGTGGAGGTGGGCAGGTTGTGAAGACTGCTTCCTGCTGTTCCCGGAGATCACCTGTTACAGGAGAGTAACTATGCAATCTCTAGGAACAAGCAGGAAGTCAGTCTTCACATATGGGACTCCCTAGCCCATGACAACCTATCGAGAGGAAGAATACAGGCCCATACAGGGGATGCAGCAGGGATCAGACAGACCCGGCTTGTTTGGTACACTTCTTGCAGGTAGTCAGAGGGGCAGTGGGCAAGTTGTTCTAGACCTGAAACAGATTATATAGTACAGATTCTCTAAATTGAGCATCTCTACTGGAGTTCTTGTCCAGGCATTAGTGAGCCGCGAAGGTATGCAAGGAAGACCATGTGGCTGCTTGGCAGATTTCTGGAATCAAGACCAAACCAAGGTTGGCCATACTGGAGGAGTAGCCTAATGGTTAAGAGTACTGGCTTGGGAACCCAGAGACCAGGGTTTGATTCCCATTAGCACTCCTTGTGGCCTTGGGCAAATCACTTAATCCTGGATATGAATGCATGGATGCGTGGATGGTGTCAGAGAGTGTTTTGGTTTTCTGGACCATGGGATGATTTTCCAAGGGCTGCATAGAAGAGACAGCATTCACCTGTCCAAGACGGGACAAAGTATCTTCCACAGCAGTCTGGCTAACCTAATGAAGAGGACTTTAAACTAGATTCATTGGGGATGGGTGAAGAAAGTCCCCAGGTAAGTGAAACATCTGGAAAGCAGTGTGCATAAATGCCCGTAGCATGGGAAATAAGATCCCAGATGCTGAAGCTTTAATGGAAGAGGCTGACTTGGATTTAGTGGCTGTTACAGAAACATAGCTCACGTTAATCCATGACTGGGATGTAATTATATCAGGCAATACCTTATACAGGAAGAACAGGGTAGGAAGAAGGGGAGAAGGCGTGACACTAAATTTAAAAAAATATTATTAAAGCTATAGAATTACAGGGCTTAAAAGGAAGTGAGGAGGCACTATGGGTTAAACTAGAAAGAGGGAAAGAGGAATCCATTTGCATTGGTGTGATATACATATATGCCTCACAGGGAGAAGTAGAAGATGGAGATTTAATAGAAGACATATGCAGTATTGACATGAAAGGAGAAATGCTACTAATAGGTGATTTCAATATGCTGGATGTGGATTGGCACATTGCTGCTACAGCGTCATCTCAGAGTAAGGAGATCACGAATTCTCTACAGGGAGAACTATTCCGCCAATCGGTAGTAAAACATGTGAAGGGGTTATAATGGATTTGGTGCTTACCAACAGATGTTACAGTGGGAGATAAGCTCACATTCAGTGATCACCAGATGGTGTGGGGTTCAATATTAGGACTAGAGCTGATAAAATCCATTCAAAAGCGAAGGTCTTAGACTTTAGGAAAAGTAACTTTGCCAAGATGGGACAATACTCAAGGAGTTGTTAGTGGGATGGGAACAGCTGGGGGACATAGAAAAGCAATAGGCAAAACTGAAAGGGGATATTTTAAGGGCAACAATACATTTATTTACCTTTCTAACAAAAAGTTAACGGAAAAGGAGGACACTGACTCAAAAGAAGTAGCTGAAAAGGTGAAAGAAGAGTGGCCTTCATAAAATACAAGAGATCACAGAGAGAGGAAGAAAAGCACAATATTTGGAAAAAACTTACAGAAGCTAGGAAAGTAGTCAGGAAAGAAAAGATACAAAAAGAAGAAGAAATAGCCAACGCAATAAAAAGAGGGGGGGGGGGGATAAAACATTTTTCAGATATGTTAGTGAGAGGAGGAAGCGCAAAGTGGTATTGACAAACTCACGGGGGAAGTGGAGGAATATGTAAAAGCTGATGAGAATAAAGTGGAATTGCTTAACAAATATTTTTGTTATGTGTTCATATATGAAGGGCCAGGAGCAGGGCCTCAGAAAAACCCCCATAAATAGGAACAGAAGTGAAAGGGATCTTGAATGACTTGCAGAAGATACTATTCGTGAGGAACCAGCTAAACTAAAAGAATGCAAAGCGATTGGCCAGATGGGACACATCTGAGAATGGGACGTTCTAGTGGCTCCACTGATTGATATTTTCAATGCTTCTTTAGAATCGGGCGTGGTCCTAGAGGACTGGAGAAAGGCACATGTTGCCCCTTTACACAAAAAGGAGGAGGTTGAGAACTACAGGCCAGTTATTCTAATCTCTATGGCAAGTAAATTATTGCAAATTCTGCTAAAACAGAAGATAGTGATTTCTGTAGTCCAGTGGATTGCAGGATCCGAGGCAGCATGTGTTTATCAGAGGCAGGTCTTGTCAGACAAATCTGATTGGCATCTTTGACTGGGTGACCTGTGAGCTGGACAGCTGCAGACGTGGTGTAAGATTTCAGTAAAGCCTTTGACATCGTTCTGCACAGGTGACTTATAAACAAATTGAGCACCCTAGGGATGGATCCCAAAGTGATTGAATGGGTTAGAAATAGGTTGAGTGGGAGATGACAAACAGTACAGGTAAATGGTGCTCACTCTGAAGAGAAGAACGTTACCAGTAGTGTACCGCAGCGATCTGTCCTTGGTCCGATTCTTTTTAAAATCTTTGATAGCGATATTGGGAAGGGCTTTCGGGTAAGGTTTACCTCTTTGCAGATGGTATCAAAATCTTCAATAGACATAAGGAGGGATCTAGCTAAGCTTGAAAAATGGTCAAGAATTTGGAAGCTGAGATTTAGTGCTAAAAAATGCAAGGTCATTTGAGGTCCTGAAAACCATGGGAGCAGTACAGTGTAAGGGGCAAGGTATTCTGTCCACGAAAGAAGAGCAAGACATGGGCGTGATTGTTTACAATAATCTTAAGGTGGCTAAACAGGTAAAAAAAGCATCAGCAAAATCCAAAAAGATGCTTGGTAGCATAGGGAGAGGAATGGCCAGCAGAAAAGAGGAAGTGATAGTGCCTTGTATAAATCTTTGGTGTGACCTCATTTGGAGTATTATGGGCAATTCTGGAGACCACACCTTCAAGATATAAACAGGATGGAATCAGTGCAGAGGGTGGCTACTAAAATGGTTAATGGTCTTTGTTATAAAGCATATGGGGACAGACAAAGATTTTAATATGTATATATGAGAGGAAAGGTGGGATAGCTGAGATAGGATAGAGACATTTAAATACCTCTGTGGCATAAATGTATAAGAGGAGAACCTCTTTCGATTGAAAGGAAGCAAGCTCTGCTACGAGGGGACATAGGGTGAAAGTGAAAGGGGACAGACTCAGGAGCAATATGTAGAAATATTTCTTTAGAAAAAGTGTGGTAGATGAATGGAATAGTCTCTCAGTGGATGTAGTAGAGACTATGACAGTATCAGAATTCAAGAAAACATGGGACAAAAACAGAGGATCTCTAAAGGAAAAAAGGAGACTGTTTGTAGTTGATATGGAAGGGCACAATACAGTAGATAGGCCATTTGGTTTTTTTCTACTAAATATCTAGCTAAAAGTTACTTTATTTATGACTCTCCCTGGATGAAGGCAGCATCCATACTGATGTCAAAAAACTGCCCCACTATGACATTCCTGACCACTGTACTAGGGCTGGCACAAAATGGGTGTAACCAAGCAGCAATAAAGTCTTGTCTTCAAGACAGGAAATGTAATGGCTGTTAGGTCTAAAGTTTACTGCTTAGACAGAGGTTTAACTGTTGCTTGGCCAGTCTGAGCATGGAATCTGAGCAGAAGCTAGATACTGAAAAATTGGTTTTCTATAAAATGGACGTCTTTTTCCATACTGTAAATAAACCTTTCAAAACACAGAACTTAAACTTGACTGCTCAAGTTCTGACTGGGCGGAAAACAAGGGCGTTAGTGGACTTTTACAATTCTACACCAGGTGAACACCACAAACCAGGTCTATTTTCAGTAAAACATCAAGAGACTAATTTGAAACTTCTAATCTAGATGTTTCAAATTATTTCTATATTCAGCATTGCTCAATATACTTGTAGAAATTCTGGAAATAATTTTATGAAGTCCAAGTGCCTATGTGGCGATGAATGCACATTAATGGCATAAGGTGTAGATCGAGGTGCAGTCTGGGCAGGGCATGGGCAGAATTAACAAACAAGCACAATTATTATAAAACACTTTAATTTAATGCATGTACTTGAAAACTTTATGCGCTCTCATTTACATTTGCAAATGTCCACTGATGCTAGTGAACAAGCAGGTGCCTACTTTTCTTTATAAAATAGGCACTTTTTACCTGCCTAACCTAGGCATCCCTCTTAAAGAATTACCTCTATGTATATACATATGCATACTTATAAACAGAAGCAACAAATACTGCAGCTTCTACATAATCATACATTAAGGCCCCAAATAGCTGTACTGTACATAGTTATACCTGAATTTTCCACATCTGAGTGGAATATATATGTTTAATGCTTTCAATTTTTCACACACACATCTTGAGAGTCTTTGCGATGTACGGCATTACATACATAATTCATAAAGCATACATCTAAAATGCCATCCTAATGTTCAACTTCCTTTTGAAGTCTTATAAAACAAAAGAAAAAAAAACGGATCTACATATGCTTCCTCAATTAAAGTTTTCAGCTTTCCTTTAAATCTTACGTCGCAACACATTTATAAAGCTGCTGGCAAAGAATTCCACAGCCTTGAAGCTGCGATCCAATATGCTCGATTTCTCACATTTATTTATTTTATATATTTCACAACTTCTATCCTGCTGAATCGCTACAGATCTAAGCAGGGAACAAGCATCATCAGGAATATTTAAGACAATACAACAAGAATACACAATCATATGGACACAAGCAGCCTATGAATAATAAAACAGACAGTGAAAAATAGCAAACAGTTACAGTCTAACACATGACTCAACCCCACAATATTCAATAAATAAACAGGTCTTCAATTGCCAATGAAAAGTCCCTAGATCCTTAACACAGCGCACAGATCATTTGATAGCGAGTTCCACAAATCAGCAGCATAGTAAAACGTTTTTTCTGGGTAAACTGAAATCTACGCCAGGACTAGACAAATCCCAGGCACCAGGTTGCCATGGCGACCAGAAATTCATTCCTGGCACCTAGGATTTTCTTACACACTCCCCCCCCCCCCCCCCCAAATCATAGGCAGCAGAGAACGAGACCACGTCTCTCTGCCTGCAAGGATCCAATCTCCTGCGGGCAAACAGAAGGGGCTTTTGATGTGATCGCAACTCTCTTCTGCTTAAGGGAGATCGGATCCCTGCGGGCAGAACAGAATACTACGATTGCGCAAATGCCCCTCCTGTCTGTCCATAGGAGATCAATCCCCAAGAGCAGGACAGGAGGGCAATGCTGCGATTGCAGCCTGGAAGGCAGTAGGCTACCCACGGGACGAAGACAGCCAGATCTGGAGCCTGCTGACAAAAAAAGGTTAGACCGTGGGGGGGGGGGGGGGGGGGAGTGGGGGAGGAGGGGGGGATGAGGCAGCAAACATTTAAAGGGGTGGTAGATTAAAAAAAAGGGAGGAGGATAGGTGTAATAGAGGACAGGGGGTGGAAGTGCTAGTGAGGAGGGAGATGAGGAGAGCCTAGAAGGGGAACAAATCATGGGGAGGGGTTGAAAGGGGGTGAGATGAGTGCAAGGTGTTGAAAGTAAAAGGATGAATACAGGTACAAAGGGCACAATGTGTATATGTCAAAAGTTGCATCCTCCCACCCACAACACACACACAAGCACCTTGCCCCCTAATGACAGAGGCACATATACAGGCACCCCACCTCCATACTACAGACACACACACAGGCACTCCACCTCTGTACCGCTCACACAGAGGCTGCCTAGCGCTGCAGAACATGCACTGCAGCCCCATACCCCACCCATACAAAGGCATCCACCACCAAATCCCATGCACAGACCGGCAAACCATCTTTGTACCATACAAAGACACTTTCTATATACTGCTATCTAAAGATGCCTCGTACAGCCACTGCTGCGGTAAGACACACATCATCTATTTTCAAACTCTTACACCTTTCTCCAGACATGTATGAGTTTGCAAATGTGGGAATGTTAGTGCAGGATGGAGGCAGGGGGTGGGGGGGGGGGGGTGCCACAAGGTCGCAACCACCAGCTAAGATTTTGGACTGGCTCCTCAACAAACAAAATTTGTCATGGCCTGGTCTATGCAAACTTAGAGAATAATAAAGTTGATCTTGTGAACAAGCACGCGTAGCACAGTTAGAAACATATTTATTTATTTATTTTATTTTTATTTATTTAGACAGTTTTGTATACCACCTTATTCTTCAATCAAAGTGGTCACAACACAATTGGGGGATACATTTTAACACGAGGGCATATGAGACACATACACTAATACTTACAGGGAACATGGGCAATGGAGGGTTAAGTGGCTTGCCCAAGATCACAAGGAGCACCTGTGGGACTAGAAACCCCAGTCCTTCTGGCCCAAGGTTGCTGTCCCCTAGTGGGATTTGAACCCCCAACCTTCCGGCCTGAGGTAACTTGCCCCAACCACTAGGCCACTCCTCCCTCCCTGTGTACTCAAAACAGGAGAAGATCATGAGCAAGTTTAAACACCAGTAACAAAACTTTATATTCACTTATCTCACACACTGCAAAGGAAATGTCTAATAAATCTTGCTTTTGAGAAAGTAAATTGTAAACAAGCAATAAGATTTCAAAGGGTACAAGAAAGGAAAAGGCTGAGGAAAGCAGAATGCTTTAAATAATATCACAATCAAATTTCACTTAGCCACTGGGAGCCAAGCAAAGATTTAGACGTGGAGTTGTGTGTTCTCTCAGAGGTCTCGGCGTGAGGAGTCTTGTAGCGGCATGTTGCGCAATTTGCAAAATCCTATTTACTGTTTTGGGTAATCCAAAATGCAAAGCACTGCAATAAATCAACAGCAGACAGCACCAGTTGCACAAAAGCCACAATCTAAAACATTTCTTTACTAGGTTTCTAAAATGGGGCCTAAATGTTAACTGTGCATCTACAACGATGGCCAGATAATGCACCTCTGAATAAATTTTAACAGGATAAGAACTTAAAGCACATTTGGGACTATTGGGTTTTTGTCTTTTGCAATCACCTAAATTTGCAATTTTGGGCAACTCAATCATTTATTTTTTAACCAGATCATGAAGAAATAACCGAAGACAATCTAATGCAGCAGAAATGTTATCCTCACACAAAAGAAATATCTGCATATATGTGAAAGGATCACATCCGAGGTCAGACATACAAATTAAAACGATTTATGAATACTGAACCTTGGGGAGCTGCTTTTAAGTGTGTCATGCAATCTGAGTAGTCATTATCATACCTGACAACTCAATCTGTTATACAGATATAACCGAAACCAATTCAATATACAACAGGCCTAATACACCATGACTGCAACTTGTTTATGAAAATCTCAGAATATTACTATCAAAAGCAGTGGAAATGACCAAGAATACTGCTACCATAAATAAACCTTTTTATGCTCTAAGGCTCATACCCAGTGAACAAATGTGGAAACTAACATTTTTTCAGTACTATGACTGGTTTGAAAGTTAGACTGAAATTCAAGCAAAGCTTTAATTTCATCAAGACAATTGATTTAACTGTTGATGTACAATATGTTCATGCAGTTTTCAAAGGAAAGGCAGACTGCTTTATCGCCTCCTGCCCTTAATAATGGGAGAACTACAGTTTTTTCTTAAACAGGAGAGCACTGAGCTTTCATTTAAAACAGTGGTTCTCAACCCAGTCCTCTGGAACCCCCAGGCCAATCAGGTTTTCAGGATATCCACAATGAATATGCATGAGATAGATCTGCATGCACTGCTTCCACTGTATGCAGATCCATCTCATGCATATTCATTGTGGATATCCTGAAAACCTGACTGCTCTGGGGGTCCCAAAGGACTGGGTTGAGAACCACTGATTTAAAGGCTGCGAAAATGGAAGGCATAACACCACAAATGTCTACATTCATAGCCTTCAAGACCCATAACAGGCAGCGATCATAAAAGTAGACAGTAATAAAAAGGCTTTGAAAAGAATGTATTATCTGTTCTTTAGGCACAGAAAAATTTTGACTCCACTCAATTCCAGCAATTTGATGAGCATATTTCCACTATGCCTATGAATGAATCTGTTAATGCAAATCAGCATAATCTACTTGAAATCTGCCACTTACCTTTGTCACCTTTCTGAACTTCAGTAAGAGACAATAATTTACTCTTACAGCGTCCACAATACCATAGCTGAGAATTTGCTTCAGTCTTTACTGAGGAAGAGATGAGGAGGCTACCCACGCAGAAAGGGTGTTTAATAGTGATGAGTCAAAAGAGCTTAATGCAATCTCAGTAAACTTGGAAGATGCAGTAGAACAAATTGATAATCTAAAGAGCAGCAAATCACCAAGACCAGATGGTATATAACAGAGCTGAGAGAACCCAGAGTTTAAATTGCAGAGCTACTATTAGGTATTAACATTTATTAAAATAATCTATGGTACAAAAAGAATGGTGGGCAGCCAATTTAATGTCTAGTCTTAAAAAGGGATCCAGGAAAATACAGACCAGTGAGCCTAACATTGGTGCCAGGCAAAATAGTATAAAGAACAAAATTACTAGAAACCTGGACAGATATGGTTTAATGGGGCAATGTCAACATGGATTTAGTCAAGGGAAGTCTTGCTTCACCACTGTGCTCCATTTTTTTGAAGGCGTGAATAAATATGTGGATAAAGATGAGCCTGGTGATTGTCAAATGCTTTCTGAAAGTCTAAATACACTAAATCCCACATCAGAGACTCCTGAAGTTAAAAAAATCATGGCATAGGAGGCAATTACCTATTGTGGACTGGAAACTGGTAGACAAATAGAAGTAGGGATAAATGGTTAATTTTCTCAATGGAGGAAGGTGAATAGTGGAATAACCCAGGGATTTGTATTAGGACTGGTGCATGGGAACAAGCAATGAGGTGATTAAATTTGCAGATGACAAATTTTCTGAGTTGTTAAATCACATGAGGATTGTGAGAAACTGCAAGAAGATCTTGTGAGACTGGGCATACAAATGGCAGATGAAATTTAATGTGGACCAGTGCAAAGTGATGCATGTAGGGAAGAATAAGTCAAACTAACATGCAATGCTAGGTTCCACATTAGGAGTCACTACTCAAGAAAAAGATCTGGGTGCGATCGTAGACTATACATTGAAATTTTCTGTTCAGTGAGTGGCAGCGGCCAAAAATGCCAACAGAATGTTAGGAATCATTAGGCAAGGAAAATAAAATAAAGGATATCATAATGCCTCTGTATCGCTCCATGGTGTGACTGCACTTCGAAAAGTGCGCACTTTTGGTCTCACCTACAAAGCCCTAAATAAAACAGCACCCCTGTCTATAAATAACCTCATTAAAACTGAGCCCACTCATAACCTTCAAAGGAGAGACCAGCTAAACAAATTAACACCACCAAAAGAATTTATTAAGGCCAAAAAGTCCACAAACAAGAAAGCCTTCTCCCATGCTGCCCCCATACTTTGGAACACTATCCCATCAGAATTAAGATCCTTACCCAAAATCATGGAGTTTAGGAAAAAACTCAAAACACACTTATTCACAATGCACTATGCATCCTTGACGAACTCACCTCCCACCTCACAGCTAGATAAAGGATAGTCATATTTCAGCCAATATAACTGTTCCAAAAAAGGATCGAACTACTAAAGCCCGAAAACAATGTATTCAAAGACTAATGAATAATAATTTAGCCTGTATATAGTTTAACTCTGTTACTCTGTACATAGTTCACAAATTGTTAAATGTAAGTTACAACTTGTTATCTGTAAAAACAGTTCTCTGTTTATTGTTGTTCCATGTAAACCGCACCTGATCAATGGAAGGAGCGGTATATAAAAAATCTGTAAATTAAATTAAATTAAATTAATAGCAGCATTAGAAAAGGTACAGAGAAGAGTGACCAACATGATATAGGGAATGGAATAACTCTCCTATAAGGAAAAGCTAAAGAGGTAGAGCTCTTCAGCCTGAAAGAGAGATGGCTAAGGGGAGATATGACAGAGAACTATAAAATCCTGAGTAGAGTGGAATGGATACACGTGAATAGAGTAGTTACTCACCTGTAACAGGTGTTCTCCAGGAGCAGCAGGAATCAGTCCTCACATATGGGTGACGTCGGTGCTGACGGAGCCCCCATGCGGAGCATTTCCCCAGCTTTCAAAGAAAGCCTTTGGGAATGCAGCACGCATGCGCGGTCCCCTTCCCACCCAAGGGTGCCATCTTGCTCAGTCTGATGACATAGCTAAAAGACAGCAAAAAATAAAATGAATGATATGACTGCAACTCCCAGGGGAGGAGGGAGGATTGTGAGGACTGATTCCTGCTGCTCCTGGAGAACACCTGTTACAGGTGAGTAACTACTCTTTCTCCAGGACCAAGCAGGAAGTCAGTCCTCATATATGGGACTCCCCAGCTTCAGGCTACCGGGGGCACAAAGCTGAATAATGAGCTCTCTCTAGAGCCTCAGCATGCGAGATAGAATCTTCTCTGAGAATGGTCCCGTACGGTAGCCCAACACCAGGGCCGGAGGGTAGGAGTTGCCTAAACCGCAAAGAGATTACGGAGTACCACCTGTCCGAAAGCACTGTCCCTGCGGGACTCCGTCTCGAGGCAGTAATGGGCCACAAAAGTCTGGCTTGAAGACCAAGTAGCGGCCAGGCAGATGTCTGCCAACGGAACAGAGCGGAGATGAGCTACTGATGCAGCCTTCGCCCTGATGCGGTGGGCCGTGACTCGACCCTGCAAGGAGAGGCCGGCTGCCCTGTACACCCAGGCGATACAGTCTGCTACCCAAATGGACAGGGTACGCTTGGAGACAGGTAACCCCAACTTATTAGGGTCAAACGATACGAAGAGCTGAACAGCCCTTCGATGCCCCTGCGTACAGTCAATGTAGAAAGACAACGCCCTCCTACAGTCCAGGGTATGCAAGACCATCTCAGCCCGGCTGGCATGGGGCCTGGGAAAGAAAGTCGGAAGAACCACCTCCTGATTGAGATGAAAGAAGACGACAACTTTTGGAAGGAACTTTGGGTGAGTCCGTAAGACTACCCTGTTCCTATAGAACCTTGTGTATGGTGGCTCTGAGACCAGAGCCTGTAGCTCACTGACTTGTCTGGCTGAGGTAAGAGCTACCAAAAATAACGCCTTCCAGGAAAGAAATCGTAAAGGACAAGTAGCCATAGGCTCAAATGGTGGGCAAGTAAGTTTTTGCAAGACCACATTCAAATCCCACTCAGGTGCAGGTGGACGAATTGGAGGCTTGAGCAAAAGGAGGCCTCTGAGGAAGCGGGCCACTAAAGGGTGGCCTGACAAGAGACTGTCCATCCACCGGTGAGTGGTGCGCTAACAGAGCACTGAGGAGGACCCGAACAGAGTTGGATTTAAGGCCCTGGTCGGACAGGTGAAGCAAATATTGCAGCACCACTGGCACCAGGCATGAAAAAGGATCCTCCTTGCGCTGAGCACACCAGGTGGAGAACCTACACCACTTGAGGGCATAGGATTTCCTAGTGGAATGCCTCCTAGAGGCCAAGACCACCTCCTCCACTTCCCTAGGTAGCAGTAGGGGAGCTAGAACTAGCCTTTCAGCATCCAGGCCATCAAATGGAAGGACTGGAGATTGGGGTGTAAGAGAGATCCCTGATCCTGAGATAGGAGATCAGGTTGCACCCCCAGAGGGAGTGGAGTGTCCACAGCAAGCTGCAGGAGGAGTGGAAACCACGGTTGCCTTGGCCACCTGGGGGCTCCCAGGATTACCGAGGCCTTGTCCCGGAGTACCTTGAAAAGGGTCCGGGCCACTAGAGGCGTGGGAGTAAACGTATACAGTAGGCTCGTCGACCAAGAGATTAGAAACGCATCTGCTGCTATTCTCAGAGGATGCGTTTGTTTGGAGCAGAACCTGGGTAGCTGTTGGTTGATTGAACTGGCAAAGAGATCGATGGTTGGAAGACCCCACTTTAGGAAGATCTTTTGAACCACCAAGGGATTCAACTGCCATTCGTGTGGCTGCAGAATTCTGCTCAACCAGTCCGCCAGGTAATTCTCCTGATCGGGCAGATAAACTGCCTTGAGAAGCATACCATATTTGACTGCCCAGGAGCACAGGGCCTGAGCCTCCTGACATGAAAGTTGTGACCCTGTGCCTCCTTGTTTGTTCACATAGAACATTGCAACTTGACTGTCCGTCTGAACAAGAACAGACTGGTGAGAGAGGGCATGAGAAAGTTTGGAGAGCCAAATGAATAGCCCTCAACTCCAAGAGGTTGATCTGCTGCATGGACTCCCAAGGGGACCAGAAGCCTTGGGTGCATGCTCCCTAGCAATGTGCCCCCCAACCCTGAAGAGAAGCATCTGTTGTCAGCACCTGTGTTTGTTGTGGTGGCTGAAAAGGCACTCCTTGCACTAGATTAGGGAGATGCAGTCACCATTGCAGGGAGGTCACCAGCAGTTTGGACACCCTTACTTTGTCTCCCAAGTATCCTGTGGCTTGTAGCCACTGAGATCTAAGGCCCCACTGAGCAGGCCTCATGTGCAGATGTGCATTCGGAGTAACATGGACTGTGGATGCCATGTGACCTAATAGCCTCAGGAATTGCCTGGCGGAAACCAGAGAAAGCACAGTTACTTACCTGTAACAGGTGATCTCTGGGAACAGCAGGAATAAGTCTTCACATATGGGTACGTCGGTACCGACGGAGCCTGCGCGGGAACGCTCCCCAGCTTCCCAAAAAGGAAAGCTTTTGGGAGCATCCCACAGCGCCTGCGCGCTGCCTTCCCGCCTTTCCCAACCGCCTCTCTCCAGTTCGAGTTTTAAAGCTGAGACAAAGAGAGAGAGGAAAGGAAAGATAGAGAGATACAACTCCTAGGGGAGGTGGGTGGGTTGTGAAGACTTATTCCTGCTGTTCCCAGAGATCACCTGCTACAGGTAAGTAACTGTGCTATCTCCAGGAACAAGCAGGAATGAGTCTTCACATATGGGGACTCCCCAGCTAGAGATGCCAGGGAGATCCCCAAGGTTGTGAGACCCTAAGAAGGGCTCTACCTCCTCCCATGGATCTCAGGCATCCAACCAGGGATGGAGGGTAGGAGTTGATTAAGCATGGAACAGGTGTTTGAGAACAGCCTGACCAAACAAGACATCCCGGCGGGAGTCCTTGTCCAAACAGTAATGGGCTATGAAGGTATGAACCGAGGCCCAGGTGGTTGCTTGACAGATCTGGTCGATAGACACAGAATTTAGATGAGCCATAGAAGTGGCCATGGCCCTCACATTATGAGCTGTGACATGGTCCTCCAGAGAAAGGTTCTTACTCTGGTAGGCGAAAGAAATACACTGAGCAATCCAATTGGACAGTGTCCTCTTAGAGACTGTAAGTCCCAAATGAGAGGGATCATAAGCAACAAAGAGTTGAGAAGACTTTCTATGTTGCTGTGTCCTTTGTAAGTAAAAAGCAAGAGCTCTCTTACAATCCAGGGCATGAAGATTCCTCTCCGCACTCGATGCATGAGGACCTGGAAAAAAGACAGGTAAATACACCTCTTGATTAAGATGAAAAGGTGAGACCACTTTAGGCATAAAGTGTGGATTGGTCCTAAGGACTACCTTATCATGATGGAACCTTGTATAAGGTGGATTAGCCACTAAGGCCTGCAGTTCACTGATGCGGTGAGCTGAGGTGACTGCAATAAGAAAGATAACCTTCCAGGAAAGAAATTTCAAGGAGGTAGTGGCTAAGGGTTCAAAGGGTGGCTTCATGAGCTGACCAAGAACCAGATTCAAGTCCCATGCCACTGGAGGTGGTCTAATTGGAGGTTTAGTTAAAAGAAGGCCTCTCATGAATCTTGCAATAAGTGGATGAGAGGAGACAGGTTGTCCATTGAGAGGCTTGAGGGATGCTGCAACAATGCAATGTGTGCCTTCGAGTCAGTCCTGACCCCTGGCGACCCAGAAGCTCCTGGGTTTTCTTGGCAGTGTCACCGGAAGTAGATTGCCAGGCCTTTCTTCCGAGGCAATGGAGGGTTAAGTGACTTGCCCAAGGCCACAAGGAGTGCTAGTGGGATTCGAACCCTGGTTGCTTGGTTACCAAGCCAGTGTTCTAACCACTAGGCTACTCCTCCACTCCGAGGGATGCTGCAATAGCACTCAAATGGACCCTTACTGAATTCGTCTTGAGGCCTTCATGGGAAAGATGCAGGAGATACTCTAGTAAAGAATTCAAAGGTATTGCTCTATACCCTTCTCAGCACACCAAATGGTAAACCTTTTATTTATTTTATTTATTTAACACTTATTTATATACCGCATCTTCCAGCGATCAGTTGCGGTGTACAATCAACAACAGTCAACAATGCAGAGCCTGTTTTACATAGAACAATGATAACTTTTTACATAGAACATCTTAACTTACACAACAACGGGTTTAAAAACTAAGCGGAATAATTCAATAATTCAACTAAGACAGAATGTGTAACAGTTAAAACAAAAGTACTGTCCCTATAACATAGGCAGATTATGACAGTTGTAACTATATACAGATTATGACAGTTGTAACTATATACAGGTAGAATTTCAATGCATAAGAGTGGAGTGATTATACATTTAAGTTTTGTATGTATTGTTTGTAGTGGGAGTATAAACTTTATTTTGGGCAGGTTCGTGTTTAGCCATTATCTAAGTTGAGTGGAAGGTTTTCCATGGTATTATAGTGTTTAGTGAATAAGTATGTTTTCAATTTTTTTTCTGAATTCTGTTATCTCTGTTAGTGATCGTAAGTCCTCTGGTAATGAGTTCCAGACTGTTGGGGCTATGTGGGAAAAGGCTCTATTATTTGTTAATTTGTGAGTTCTTATATATTCTTTCGGCATTTTAAGTTTATTTGATTGTCCTTTTCTATGAGTGGGCTTAGGTGGTTCTTTGCTTATTAGGTTACAGAGTGTCTTCGGGGCCATGTCATTTAGGGTTTTGAATGTAGTTATTATTGTTTTGTATGTTATCCTGCTTTGTATTGGTAACCATTTAAAAGCATAGGAACGTCTAGTAGAAGGCTTTCTGGAAGCATGAAGGATATCCCTTACTTGCTGAGAAAGATGCCAATCTTGAAAGTCTAAGCCTTCAGCAACCAAGCCCTGAGATGGAGAGATTGGGGGTTTGGGTGCCACAACGTTCCCCCCTCCTGACAGGAGATCTGGAGCAGACCCCAAGTCCAGGGAGGGAGCTTGAGAGAGATGCAGAAGTAGAGGGTACCACACTTGGCGTGGCCAACGTGGAGCTATGAGAATCATAGTCCCTTGATCTCTCTGAAGCTTGAACAGGGTCTTGGGAATTAGGGGAATGGGTGGAAAGGCGTACAGGAAGTCTTGACCCCAATGAAGGAGGAAGGCATCCCTGGCCTGAACTCCCTGACACGGAATTCTGGAACAGAATTGGGGAAGTTTGGCATTCCACGGACTTGCAAAGAGGTCTATGTCCGGGGTTCCCCAAATTCGAAAGATTCTGACTATCTGGTCCATATGAAGGGACCATTCGTGTGGAAGCAGAACTCGACTGAGTCTTTCTGCCCAAGAGTTTTGAACTCCTGGAAGGTATACTGCCAGAAGATGAATTTGATGCTCTCTGGCGAAGGCCCACAATCTCAGAGCTTCGTTGCAAAGCGACAGAGAGCCAGTTCCTCCCTGCTTGTTCACATAGAACATGGCTACTTGGTTGTCCATGTGAATGAGGACTGTCTTGTAGCTGAGCAGGGTATGGAAGACTCAGAGCCAAGAAGATTGCTCTGAGCTCTAAGAAGTTGATATGTAGGGAGGTCTCCTGTGGAGACCAAATGCCCTGGGTGGAGAGATCTTGAAGATGAGCTCCCCAACCCTTTTGAGAGGCATCTGTTGTATGGATTGCTTGGGGTAACAATTGTTGGAAGGGGGACCCCAGCAACAGATTTTGAGTGGACTTCCACCACTAGAGAGACCAAAAGAGGCGCCTGGAGGTTGCTATTTTGTCTGACAGACTTCCAGATGCCTGGGTCCACTGGGTGGACAAAGTCCATTGAGCTGCCCTCATGTGAAGGCGAGCATAAGGGACCACATGCACCGTGGATGCCATGTGGCCTAGTAGTTGTAACATCTCTCGAGCAGTTAGGTGGGTTTTTAACTGAATCTGAGAGACTAACTGCACTAAGCGTAGGCAACGGGCCTGGGGAAGATAGGCCCTTGCAGTTGTGGTATCCAGCAAGGCCCCTATGAACTCTAGAGACTGAGTAGGGGTGAGTTGGGACTTTGGAATGTTTATAACCAGTCCCAGATACTGCAGAACACGCACTGTGCAGGCTAGGGATGTCTGGGCCTCTGACTGGGATGGAGCTCGGATGAGCCCGTCGTCCAGATATGGGAATACGAATATTCCCAGAGTGCGTAGAAATGCAGCTATTACTGCCATGCATTTTGTGAACACTCTTGGAGCAGAGGCCAGACCAAAGGGAAGCACCCTGTATTGATAGTGCTTTCCCTGATAAAGGAACCGAAGGAACCTTCTGTGTGCTGGATGGATGAGTATATGGGTATACGCATCCTTGAGATCCAGAGAACAAAGCCAATCCTGACTCTGAAGGAATGGAAGGAGAGTACCCAGAGAAATCATCTTGAATTTCTCCTTGCATAGGAATTTGTTCAATTCTCTGAGATCTAATATGGGTCTGTAACCCCCTGTTTTCTTTGGAATTAGAAAGTAGGGGGAGTAGAACCCTGAGCCCTGTTGAAGAAGAGGTAATTCTTCTATTGCCCCTTGGGCAAGAAGGGTCGAAATCTCTTGACCCAGAAAGTCGAGGAGAGATGTTGGAGAATTGAACTGTCTCACCATGGTGTGGGGAGGAAGGTTTAAGAAATGAAATTTGTACCCTTCCTTTATGATGGAAAGGGTCCACTGCTCTGCTGTGATTTGCTCCCATCTGGGAGCAAAGTGAGCTAACCTTCCTGGAATGGTGAGAGGCTCTGGCTCTTTTAGAGCCAGAAAGGCTAAGTTCTCTAGGTGCAAGTCAAAGGCCCTGAGGAGGCTGAGGCTGTTGGGCTACAGTAGGCCTTGCAGCCTTAGACTTGGCTTGTTTAGGTTGTTGACGCTTTGCAGCAAAACGACCTGCAGAAAATGTCTGCTGACCATAAGCAGGATAATATCTTCCCTTCTTGGGAAAATGTGTCTTTTTGAACAACCTCTTCTGGACAGGATTAGAGGTAGACTTTGAAAGCCTATCCAAAGCAGAATTTTCTGCATCCATCTGAGTGGCCTTTGCTTGCCAATCTTTGCCAAACAGGTTTTCACCTGTACAAGGAAGATTTCCTAATCCATCTTGGACCCAGGGTTCCAAATCAGAAGCTTGTAACCAAGCAATTCTGCGTGCACCTATGGCAATGGCCAAGGATCTGCTGGCCCCCTCAAAAGAGTCAAAGGCTGCACGGTTAGAAAATTTTGAAACATCCTGGGCATGCTTAAGCCAGGTAAGAAAGTCTTCCCTTTTATCTTCTGGAAGAAAAGGGAGGAAAGTTTGCAGATGATCTGTAACTTCCTTCAGAAACATCCCCATATAGAGACTATAGGAGTTGATTCTGGCAACAAGCATACTGGCTTGAAAATCTTTCCTGCCAAAAGCATCTAAGGTTCTACATTCTCTTCCTGGAGGAGCAGATGAGTGCCTCTTTGCACTCTAACTTTTTCATAGCAGACTCCACAATAGAATGGTGAGGAAGCTGAATTTTATGAAATCCAGGACAAGGAGGGACACGATACATGGTATCCAACCTACGAGAATGAGAAAAGATGGTGAGAGGAGTCTCCCATATGCCTATCATGTGGTCATAAAGGATCTCATGAACTGGCAAAGTGGCTGCTTCTTTAGGAGCCTTGGGATATTGCAAAATATCCAATTTTTTGGCTCTAGGCTCTGTCTCAGGGGCTACTGAGATAGAAAGCCCCTTGGCCACTTCCCTTATGAAGTCTTGAAAAGACAAGTCTTCTGGAGGGGACATTCTTCTTTTTGGAGAAGGCGGCTCCTGAGGAAGAAGTACCGATGCTTCGACAGAGGCCTCCGATGCATCAGAGTCTTCGGAAGAATCGAAGTATCGCCTGTCTGGATGCTCTGGTAAAGCCCGATACGCATACCGGGTGGTATCGACATCGGGAGTCATCGGTACCGGATCGGTACCGATAGGCATCATCGGACAGGGTACCGCTGCAGTCGACACCGAAGCCGATGTCGATGCAACCGGTACCGGCACCGGAGCCGATATCGGAGCCGGTACCGACAACGAAGCTTGTTGCGGTACCAGCGGTTTCGCAGCTTGTATGAATGCCGTAATGGCACGCTGCATGGTCAGAACATTCTGATCCATCGACGCCATGAATATCTGGAGGTCGGTACCTGCGGATTCCACCGGTACCCCAGAACATTGCAACAGGTGATCGGTCGAGGCCGTGCCATCGATGTCAACCTGTGACCCCATAGGAGGAGCTTTGGAAGCCGGAGCTTACCGCCGGGGTACTTTTGCCGGTGCAGGATCCTCGAGGGCAAGCCCGGAGGCATCTCGATGCTTAGAGGGAGATCTACCCTTCGAGGACCGGCTGGACTTATGTTTGGTTACCTGAGATCCATAGGAGGAAGAAGCAGCCCTGGAAGACGTTGATGCCACCGAAGCTGCATCAGAGGGAAACAGTGTACTGAGCTTGGCTGCTCGGCTCTGTAAACCTCTTTTAGACATTATGGAGCAGGACGGACAATCCGTGATGGAATGGTCAGGACCCAAACACTTAAGACACCAGTCATGGGTGTCGGTAACAGAGATGGTACCGCTGCACTTAGTGCATTTTTTAAACCCGGAGGCGGGCTTTTCCATGAGGAATTTTCTGTTAGGCCTAAGGCCAAACGAAGAAAAAATACACTGAAGTGGAACGGAAAGTATTCTTTTTTTTTTTTGAAGAAAAAGAAAGAAAAGACCGGCAGTACCGGTCCGACGTCGAAGAAGGAGACGCGTGACCAAAGAAATAAAGAACTTCTTCAGCGGTGACAGGAACACGACCTGCTTGCTCCGCGGAAAAGAAGAACTGGAGAGAGGCGGTTGGGAAAGGCAGGAAGGCAGCGCGCGCAGGTGCTGTGGGATGCTCCCAAAAGCTTTCCATTTTGGGAAGCTGGGGAGCGTTCCCGCGCAGGCTCCATCGGTACCGACATACCCATATGTGAAGACTCATTCCTGCTTGTTCCTGGAGATTTGCTGTGAAACTGTCTGGCCAGGTCCATCAGCCTGTGGGCCCTTTCTACAGGTAGATAAGCCCTTGCCTGAAGGGTATCCAGCCTTGCTCCGATGAACTCTGTGTTCTGTGAGGGGTGCAAAGTGGACTTTGCGTAGTTTATGACAAACCCCAGATGCTGTAGAAGGGAGACAGTTCGAAGAGCGGCTTGTCCTGCCTCTTGTGGAGATGGCCCCCTGATGAGCCAGTCGTCCAGGTATGGAAAGACAAAGATGCCCTGGACTCTGAGACAGGCTGCTACCACCGCCAGGCATTTGGTGAAAAACCTGGGCGCGGAGGTTAGGCCAAATGGAAGTACTCTGTACTGGAAATGATTTCCTCTCACTACAAATCTGAGATATTGTCTGTGGTCTGGATGAATGAGGATGTGAGTATAAGCATCCTTTAGATCTAAGGAGCATAGCCAATCTCCCTGCTGGAGGTAGGGCAGCAGTATTCCAAGGGTAAGCATCATGAACTTTTCCCTCACCAGGAACTTGAGATTTCTCAAGTCGAGGATGGGCCCGAGACCTCCTGTCCTTTTTGGTACCAGAAAGTACCTGGAATAGAAGCCTCGCCCTTTCAGGTGGTGGGGAACCGGTTCCACCGCCTGCTCCTTTAAAAGACTTGCCAACTCCTGTAGGAGTAAGTTTCTGTGTAGAGGGAGTTTTGGAGGCTCCCCTGGAAAGTAGGAGGGGGGTAACTAGGTGAAGTGAAGCAAATAGCCCCTCTGGACTATGCTTAGTACCTAGGTATCCCCTGTTATGGCTGACCACCTGTGGGCGTACAGGGTCAGCCGGCCTCCTGTGCTGAGAGGGGTCAGCTGAGGAGGAGAGGCTATGCCACTGGAGTCAAAACCCTGCTCCCTGCTGTGCAGGAGCCGGAGCTGGTGGCTTGGGGGTTTTCTGCCTACGGGGCCCCTTGGCCTGCTGACCCTGTTGGGGAGCTGAGGAGGCCTGGAATTGAGGGTAAGATTTGTAGGCAGATGACTTCCTCGGGTAAAAGGGCTTTTTTCCCAAGCCCTTCTTTTGAGAAGGGGCAGAGGTTTTTCTGGACAACTTTGTCCTGGTGAGAGTCTCAGACTCTAATTCTGCAGCCTTTTCAGCCATGGGCTTGCCAAAGAGGTTTTCACCTCGGCAAGGAACATCGACCAACTTGTCCTGCACCCATGACTCAAGGTCCGATGACTATAGCCAAGCCTGACGGCGTGCACCAATGCCGGCCGCAGCTACTCGGGCCGAAGCCTCGAAGTCATCGTAAGCTGCTCGAGACAAACTTGGAGCACTCTCAGATCCCAGTTGACAAGGCTGTAAACCTCTGCAAAGGTTCCTTAGAGAGACCAGCAGAGAACCCGGCAATCTCCTTTGCCAGGTCTCGAAGGTACATGCCCATGTACAGCTGGTAAGTCTGGACACGGCAAGCAAGCATAGAGCCCTGGAAGCACTTTCTACCGAGGGCATCCAGGTTCCGGGCCTCCCTGCCAGGAGGCACCGAGGAGTGCATCTCGTGACTCTTCAGACAATGCATGGCCGATTCCACAACCATGGAGTGGTGCGGTAGCTGTGCCTTCTGGAACCCAGGGCTCTTGCGGACTCGATAAATGGAATCGACCCGCTTGCTAAGAACTGGCGTCAAGGCCGGCACCTCCCACATGCGGAAGAGCAACCGTTCCAGCATCGGAGGAACCGGTACAGTAAAGGCCTCCTTGGGGGGAGAGTCATACTGCAGGGCCTCGAGCTCCTCCTCAGGGTCTGCGGGGAAAGCCAAGGACTTGGCCATGTCCCTCACAAAATCCAAGAACCGGGTATCCTCCGGGGGGGACCTTCTCCGAGGTTCAGACTCCGGCGAGTCCGATGGGACACACCGGGTCTGAAAGGTGTTCGGGGACGCCTCTTCCTCCGTTTCCCATCCCAACCCCTCCGAGGAGGAGTCGAGGGGCTCCGGCCGGGCGGGCACCGATGCCATCCATCCCGATGCCGAGGGCACCGGCGTTGACGACCTCAGTCCCGCACGGGAGATCGAGGGTGACCTCAGCCAAGGATCGACTCAAGAGCTCATACACTCTAGGATCGGCTTGGCCTCCGGGGTCGACTTGGACGTCGAGGTTCCGGTGGTCGGGGCAGATGCACCGGTGAGACAGGCGATCAGTACCCGCTGCTGTTCCATGAAGGCAGCCAAACTGCTCTCCAAAGCCGTCAACCTGAGTCCGAGCTCAGGAGACCCAGCAGCCTCCAACTCAGGCCCCGACGGCATCGGGTCCGACGTCGGCTCCCCCGGAGGAGAGTCCACGAGGACTACAGTACTCACATGACCCGGGGCCTCTGTCTCTACACGAGGTTCTTTGGCAGGCATTTCCGACTCCGAAGACCCGGGACGGCATTCGGGGCTATGCGACCTGGCCCTCGAGGAGTCAAGAGTGTCCACTGACGCCACCCTCGCGGGTTTATTCTTCCTGCAATGCTCCCGCAAAGGAGACCCCCTCTCAGAAGAGCCTCGACGACGCTCAGGGTCAGACTCCCGAGACGTCGAGGCCTCTGACGAAGTCCGGGCCCAGCTGGACGCGGAATCAGAGAAGATCCTTTCACGTTGGTGCTGCCAGCTCCTCAATGCCTTGGAAGACATTTTGCCACATGGGACACAGACCAGCGGGTCATGGTTGGGCCCGAGGCATCGGAGGCAGCAGTCATGTGTGTCGGTGAGAGACATCAGTTTCTTACACCGATCACACTTTTTAAACCCGCTGGCAGCCATCGGGGGAAAAAGGGCCCCTGCAAAGTCAAAAGACTGGGCTGCCAGGAAAAAAGAAAAAATGGCGCGAACGCTAGTCTCTAAGAACAAAAAACGAAAAATGAGATCCAGGCTCGATACCGGTGTACCGGACCCAGGCGGGAAAGGGAACCAGCGTCTAACCGAGAAAAAAACCACGGATACACACCAAAAAAAAAATCAACCTTTTCACAGGTGACCATGACACACTTGCGTTGGGCTCTGCGGAAAAAAGACGACTGAGCAAGATGGCACCCTTGGGCGGGAAGGGGACCGTGCATGCACGCTGCATTCCCAAAGTCTTTCTTTGAAAGCTGGGGAAATGATCTGCATGGGGGCTCCGTTGGCGCTGACGTCACCCATATGTGAGGACTGACTTCCTGCTTGGTCCTGGAGAACAATTGTTTACTCTCTCAAAAACAAATTACAAGAAGTAGGCGTCATGCCATGAAGCTACAAAGTAGTATATTTAAAACAGATTGAGAGACATTTTCTCTCAATGTAAAATTAAGCTTTGGAACGTGGTGCTGGCAGATGTGGTAAAAGAAAGTAATGCAGCTGGGTTTAAAAAAAAAAAAAAGTCTGGACAAATTCCTGGAAGAAAAGACCATAGAGAGAAAACCACTGCTTATCCCCAGGTTTAAGTAGTATGAAACGGGCTACTTTTGGGGTATGACACTGTGACCTCGATAGGTCACTATTGTAAACAGAACTTTATGGACCTTCGGTCTAACCCAGTATGGCTGTTCTTATGTTCAATACTGACCCAAGGTGACATCATAATTCTCTTGTATTCTGTCCTGTGCTTTCTCCATGTCCTCATTTTCTGTCTTTATATTTTTTGATCAATAACTATTTTATTATACCAAGGGATTCTATGACACCTCTAACTCCCTTAGTAGGTCCTATTCCATCACCCTATATATGTATAGCTGTAAATACTGTAACATTATGGGGATCAATTTAGAAGCATCTAGATGTATAAATGGCAATATCTACACATCTCTATTACATCCACACACAAATGCAAATAGCAATTTTGGAAACCTATTTGCACTTGTAGAATGCAAAGATTTGAAGATGGCATGGCTTGGGTGCTCCTTAGAAATAAATGTGACTTTACAAGAACTGGAAAAGGGTGTCTGCTATAGCTGTGTAAGGGGAAGGGGGGATCTGTACAGGCAAGAGGGAAAAATTGACACTTGAGGCAAGGAAAGCACAGTTACTTACCTGTAACAGGTGATCTCTGGGAACAGCAGGAATAAGTCTTCACATATGGGTACGTCGGTATCGAAGGCGCCTGCGCGGAAACGCTCCCCAGCGTCCAAAACGAAAGCCTTTGGGAGCATCCCACACGCATGCACGCTGCCTTCCCGCCCATTCACTTTCCTCTCATCAGTTGAGTTTGTAGCTGAGACCGAAGGAGGGAAGTAGACAAATTAGAGAGAGAGAGAGAGAGAGAGAACTCCTCCTAGGGGAGGTAGGTGGGTTGTGAAGACTTATTCCTGCTGTTCCCAGAGATCACCTGTTACAGGTAAGTAACTGTGCTATCTCCAGGAACAAGCAGGAATGAGTCTTCACATATGGGGACTCCCAAGCTAGAGATGCCTCGAGGAGGTCCCTGCATGTTGCAAATCTGATAGATGGGCCATGCTATTTCCCAGAACCTCAGGCATCCAAGGGATGGAGGGTAGGAGTTGAATTACAAGGGGTGTGCTGTGGAACAGCTTGACTAACAAGGCGTCTAGAGGGGAGTCCTTGTGTAGACCATAAATGTTAGTAAATATTGAATTCCAAGTTTCTAATGTGGACCTTACTCAAAAGTATTGCGAAAGTATATATTGAGGCTAATATAGGTCTGGTGCTAAGAGCCAGTACATTAGCCCCAAAGAAATTACATCCCTGTGAAGTAGAGGAAAAGAAATTTAGCAATACAAGCAGAGGCCAGAAGCCTACTGGGGGAGTTTAATGAGGTTGGACTTTGGAGGAGAAGCTAAAGCTTCTGTAGGCCAAAGTTGAAGCTCTTTGCCCTTGGAGCAGAATAAGGCTCTAGGAAAGAGAGGAGATAAATCTGACTGGTTTGCAGAACAAGGATGGGTCTTTAAGACCCCTCTATCCAAATGAAAGAAACATTTGTAGTAGGCGGTGTAGCCTCCAATTCCTTGAAGATCAGTAATGTCTTCCCTAAGTGATGTCACTTAGGATAATGACTTTACATGGAGAGCTTCAGATGCAACGTAACCGGAAAGGTTACGGTAAAAAAAGGTAGTTTCTAATTACCATAGAAATTGGCTGTCCATTTAAAACCCCATGGTCTGCTGGAACGGCATTAATATGGACAGTAACAAATCTTTCAGAGTCATATATATATATATATATATATATATATATATATATATCGATAGATAGATAGATAGATAGATAGATTCACTTAATAACAAGAAGGGGTAAGACCTGCTTGAGAATATAGAAGAGAATCTCTTTCTGGTTACAAGTGGAAGAACCAGTGAAATGTTGAAATGTTCTTTACTTAGAAGGAGAGGTCTAGATTTCTTTAAAAATTCTAGCCCCTGAATAACCAGAAATGGAGACCTACGTGAAGGGGTACAGAGGAGATCCTTAGTCTTAAGACAACAAGTCTGGATCCTTCTATAACTTCAGTGTGGAGAAGACGACGCAATATAAAGGGATACCATGTTTGCCCCTCTATGAGGGCAATATGAGTATCATGCGTTCTTTGTTCAGCATAAGCTTCAATAAAGTATTGGGAATTAGAAGGAATGTACTAGACAAGGACCGACTGCAGCAAAAAGGAATGCATCCCTGTTGTAAGAGTTCCACTGGAGATGTGGAACAACCCAGGGAATTGAGAATTCTTATGCTTTCACGTGGTCTAAGCCCTGGTTCCTTTTCTCAAAAGGAAATTTTAAGGAAGATGGTAAGAGCAGGAAAAACCAGTCATGTAGGAGCATGACTGGGCAAAGCCTTTTTAACCATCTGTAAGTTACCTATTAGGAATGGCTCTGACGCTCTCTGGCAAAAGCCCATAGTTGCAGAGCTTTTTTGTATAATTGCAGAGAGCATGATGGAGGTTGCTTAGGTGAAATCTGGCTGTTTAATTGCCAGTGTGCAACCTAATCTATTCTGTTGGAGCCAAAAAGAATTGAAGATGGCTAAGAATAGTAGACAGGCCGGTTGTCTGAAATGATAAATTGTCCAAGTGGGTTTTGGAACCTCTCTTGGAATTATCTGTTATCAAGGCAACAGAAAAAGTTAGATCCTATAGATTGGAAAAGGACCGACAGACATCATTAGAAGTGGTTAAACTCAATTATTGTCTGATAAGCTGTCTTAAAAGAAATATCTGAGAAGATTGCAACGGGGAAGAAATCTCTGTATGGAAACCACTTACTGGAGTAGGTATTGAAGAAAATCCTATGGCCTTAAAAAGTAAGCCCTCCAGTTGAATAGAATCACTCTTAGACTAAATGTCTCGACTAAGAGGGATAGAAAGTAATACAGAGTTGAGAAGACTTAAAATTTGGTAAGTCCCTGAAAAAGGTAAAGCCCCCTTGCAGTCAAAACTATGAGATATCCTCGTACAGGAAAACTGTCAAGGTGAACGGCATAGCCTATCTTGTTATTAGTTGTTACACCTCTTTTTCCTTCAAAAAGGAGAGGAGAAACCTGTTACCTGTAGGGCATGATTATCCTCAATAGTTCTAGGAGCTAAAAGAATGGATTTCTCTTGTGGCAAGAGATTCATGCCTAGAGACCAGGATTGAGTCAGTGTATCACTGATCCCTCAGTAAGGATGAACTGTAGATGCTTCTGTTGATAAGAAGTAGGTTAGCGGTTCTAAACCTCAAATAGGAAAAAGAGATTTAATGAACAAAATATCAGAAACCATGCGACTGCTGGGTTTGCTGAGCCTGTTGAGGTTTTAATTTTCTTAGCGTGGTTTGATGTTGCCCTTCTTTGGAAACATCTGCATGATGGGTAGAAGATGGATGAAACTTTTTTCCCCTAGGGGGATGATGTTTTTTAAGAGATTTTTTACTAGCTGGAATAGAGGAAAGTTTTGACAATCTTCTGAAAGCAACAATATCAGGGTTTAACTGATTAGCTTGGAATAAAGATTTCTTGTTAAAGAAATTTTCACCAGTACAAGGAGCATTTGCCAGCCTTTCTTGTACCCATTTATCCAAGTCTGAAGCTTGGAGCCAGGCCATAAGTCGTGCCCTTATGGCAATAGCAGAAGTTCTGCTAATAGACTCAAAAGAGTCCATGGAAGCACGATTAAGGAACTTAGAGACATTTTGAGCATGACTGACTAATAAGTACGGTAATAGTCTGCTCTTTTCTGTTCTTGAAGGAAAGGGTTCAAAAGTTTTAAACTGTTTGTGACCTCTTCAAGAGACAATCCCATATAGAAAATATATGAGATAATTCTTGCTGAAAGCATAGATGCCTGGAAGCATCGACGTCCAAAGGCATCTAAAATCCTAGACTCACGACCTGGCGGATAAGAAAAGTGCTTCTTTGCACTCTTAATACGCCTCATTGCTGATTCTACAACGATAGAATGATGAGGAAGTTGAGTCTTTTGAAAACCTGGAGAAGGTGGCACCTTGTCCACAGTGTCAAGTGTTTTAGAAATTGGGGATAACAAAGGAGTTTCCCATATTTTTAATAGTAGATCCTGTAAGATCTGATGCACAGGAAGCATGATCACCTCCTTTGGAATCCAGGGGAATTGCAGAGTTTCTGAATCCCCTGGTATAGATTCTTTACCAGGTATAGAAATGGCAAGTAACTTTGCCATATCAAGCAAAAAAGCTTGAAAAGAAATCTCTCCTGAGGAGGACCCTCTGAAATGAGGGGTAAAGGCTGAAATTATTGAAATTCCAGCCTAGGCACCAATGGATTCATCCCAGTCATCGGGATCGAAAGACCTGAAAGGATGAAGCATCGGATTTTCTTTAAAGAGATGTTTTCGGTACCGCCCGAGGTCGGTACCGAAATGAGTCGGTACTGAATCCTCTATGCTAGAGAGCGATTACAGGCTCGGCATCGAAGGGAGCGAGTCTGTCGAAGAAAACATCAAAGGTACCGACACCGGAGCTGATGTCGATACCGGTACCGAAGCTCATACCGATACGCGAGGAACAGTCTGCAGAGACTCTAGCGGTACCGAAGTAGCTGAGAGCGCAAGACTACGTTCATCGGTGAGGAGTGTTTCATCCATCACCATAGCCGATGCCGGGGTATCGGTACCGCTCGAAGCAGCCACTACCACCGAGCATGGCCCAGGTATGTCCATGGAGGTAAGAACTTCGGGAACGACCTGAAGCCCCGTTAATGCTTTGAAGCCCAAAGACTCCCGCCAGGGCTTTATTGCCAAAATGCCCTCGAGGGCAAGGCCAGAGGCATCTCGATACTTAGAAGGAGATCTACCACTTGAGGACTGGCTAGTCTTAACAGACTTTTGTTTGGTTACCTGATCCTGTGAAAAAGAAGATATTCTGGCTGGTGACATCGAGTCCGATGTGAACTGGGTATCGAGTTGTGCTCGATCCTGAAGACTTCTTCTGTTTGAGCTCCAGCAGGAAAGACACTGCAGTGGGCAATGGTCAGGACCTAAACATTTTAGACACCAAGAATGAGTGTCTAAAAATATATTTGTACCGCCACACTTTGGGCATTTCTTAAGGATAGTGGTTGGCTTTTCCATAATGGAAAGGGTAAAGGCCTAATGGCCTAGAAACCGTCAGGCACTAAACAGGAAAAAATTCCTTAGAAAAAAGAAGAAATTTTTAGTAAAAAGAAAGAAAAGCACCGGCGGTACCAGTGGCATCGAGGGAAGGCAGACGCGATCACAAAACAACAAGAATAAAAAAAGAAGAATTTTCTGAGGTGACAGGAATATGTCCTGCCGGCTCCACGGAAAACGGAAAACTGATGAGAGGGAAGTGAATGGGCGGGAAGGCAGCGTGCATGCGTGTGGGATGCTCCCAAAGGTGAAATTAGACTTACCTGCTGATTGTTGTTCCTGGAGTAGATCCAGTCTAGTCCCGGACCTCTGAGTTGACAATCCCATTCAGCAGCTTGGAGACTGAGGAACCTCCTTTTTCTGTGATGTCATCTGCATATCTTCCAGGAATCCGCCTGCCTCCATCAGTTCACTATTGAAAAAGCAGACTCTCCAGAGCAACAAGTAAGAATCAAACAGGTTTTTTTTTTAAACCGCATAAAAATCTACCGTAACATTCTGTTACTAACCCGAACACTAACTTAAACACTAATCTGAAAACTTTAAATGTGCTGAGGCTTTCCCCCCATCTGATTGGGCGAAACCTGCCCCAGATATGTCATCCTTACTTTCAGGAAAGCTCCCTACCAGGCGGTTCGGCTTACCTGCCATAATCCCGACCTTCAGGCTGAAATTTGCAGACTCACCATGCTGGGACGGGACTCGGGACTAGACTGGATCTACTCCAGGAGCAACAATTAGCAGGTAAGTCTAATTTCACCTTCCTGATCGTAGCTCCAGTCTAGTCCCGGACCTCTGAGCATGTACCAGAGCAGTAATCTTCATGGGAGGGACCGGCAACACCAGCCTGAAGGATCTCTGATCCAAAACGCACATCTTGTGCCGCCTGTACATTGATCCGGTAATGCTTCACAAAAGGATTCATGGAAGACCAAGTCGCCGCTCTACAAAACTCTAGCGGCGGCACAAAGCGAAGCTCCGCCCAGGACGCTGCCTGAGCCCTGGTGGAATGAGCCCTAAGCCCTTCCGGCAGCAATTTGCCCTTCAACACATACGCTGACGCGATTGCCTCCTTGATCCACCTGGCTATAGAGGCCTTAGACACCGCCTCTCCCCGCCTGGGCCCTCCGAACAGGATAAACAACCTTTCTGATCTGCGAAAACTCGCCGTCCACCGCAGATACTTCAACGTCCTTCGAACGTCCAGTTTCCTGGAGGCTTGACCCACCATGTGTCTACTAAACACCGGCAGAGAGATGTCCTGATTCAGATCAAACACCGACACCACCTTAGGAAAAAAGGCCGGCACCGGCCTTAACACTACCTTGGACTCAAAGAACGACAAATAAGGTTCCCTGCAAGACAAAGCCTGTAGTTCTGAAATCCTGCGGGCCGAACAGATTGCTACCAGAAACAAAACCTTTAAGGTGAGATCTTTTCACGGACGCGCCGCTCAAGGGCTCCCGGCTCTAACGCTTCCAGCACGAGCGGAAGGCTCCATTTAGGCACTAGGTGTCGCCTAGGCGGTCTCGATAAGGATACTGCCCTAAGAAAACGCTTAATATCCAAATGCCCCCCGAGCGGAAGGCCACCTATCCGTCCTCGGTAACACGACAATGCTGCCACCTGCACCCTAAGGGATGCCGCTGCCATCCCTCTGTCGAAACCATCCTGCAGAAACTCTAAGACCTGCGGGATGGACGCCTTCAACGCCTCCGAGCCCGTCTCCACACCAACCTTCGAAGATTCTCCAGACTCGTACATACGCCAAGGACATCGACCTCTTCCTCGCCTTCAACAACGTGGTAATGACTGCCAAGGAATAGCCTCTCGTCTTCAGCCGCGCCCTCTCAAGAGCCAAGCCGTAAGCGAGAATAGATCCACGTGAGGCATGTACAGAGGACCCTGTGATAGCAGGTCCACCCAAGCTGGGAGACACCATGGTCTCGCTGCCTGGAGCCTTACTAGGTCCGCATACCAAGGGCGGCGGGGCCAATCTGGCGCAATCAAGATCACCTGCCCCCTGAAGCTCTCGATCCGCTGCAGTACTCTGCCTATCAACACCCAGGGCGGAAAGACATACAGTAGCTGATCCTCCAGCCAGGCTTGGATAAGCGCATCTAGACCTTCCGACATTCTTTCTCTTCGC
The DNA here is from genome assembly GCA_033557465.1 of Ichthyophis bannanicus. Lineage (NCBI taxonomy): Eukaryota > Metazoa > Chordata > Amphibia > Gymnophiona > Ichthyophiidae > Ichthyophis > Ichthyophis bannanicus. The sequence continues at coordinate 249,728,340 of CM066042.1, read as the reverse complement.
CTGCTGTAAAACCGACTGGGCTTTTGCCGACTGGAACGTTGCCATGAGGTCCATCACCGGTGGACCCCACCGGCGCACTAGCATGTCGAACACCTCCTGATGAAGGACCCACTCTCCTGGATCCACCTTCACCCGACTTAGGGAATCAGCCTTCACATTGTCTACTCCTGCCACGTGCACTGTCGACAGTGCTAGGAGATTCATCTCGGCCCAAACGCACAGGGCCTCTGCCTCGGTTTCCAGTGCTATACTGCTTGTACCCCCCTGTCGATTGACATAAGCCACTGTGGATGCGTTGTCGGAAAACACACAGACCACTGTCCCGGAGATGCAAGATTGAAAGCTCTGCAGGGCTAGGGACACCGCTCTCAACTCCAACCTGTTGATCAACCAGGCTCTCTCCTGCTCGTTCCACTGCCCCTGCGCGAACTGCCCCTGGAAATGGGCCCCCCATCCCAGAAGACTGGCATCCGTCATTAACGGCACCCAGTCGGGCGCCTCCAGCGGCCTCCCACACTCCAGCGACGCGGGAAGCAGCCACCAGAGAAGAGACCCTCGCGTCTCCTCCGAGCAGGGGAGCCATTGTGACAGCGGGTCCCGCTGATGAGACCAGCGCCGGAGAAGCGCCCTCTGTAACGGCCTCATGTGTGCTCTCGCCCACGGTACCAATTCTATCGTCGCCGCCATTGTGCCCAGCAGCTGGAGGTACTGCCACGCTGTGGGTTCCGTGATGCACAAGAACCTCCGAACCAGGGCCCGCAGCTTCTGCGCTCTCAGCCGAGGCAGAAATACCTGACCAGCCTTCGTGTCGAACCGAGCCCCTAAGTATTCTAAGCACTGTGAGGGAACTGACTGACTTTTCGGTACGTTGACCACCCAACCCAGACTCTCCAGAAACGCTACTACTCTGGCCGTAGCACTTTCGCTATCGCTTCTCGACTTTGCTCGAATTAGCCAATTGTCCAGGTAGGGGTGCACCAGGATCCCGTCCCTGCGCAGGGCCGCTTCCACCACCACCACCATGATCTTGGTGAACGTGCGAGGTGCTGTCGCCAGCCCAAACGGCAAGGCTCAAAATTGAAACTGCCCGCAATGAACCGCAAAGTGCAGATACTTGTCATGGTCCAGCCGAATGGGAATGTGAAGATACGCTTCTGAAAGATCCAGGGAGGTGAGGAACTCGCCACTCCGAACCGCCGCTATCACAGATCGCAGTGTTTCCATATGAAAGTGAGACACGCGAGGACAACGATTCACTCCCTTTAGATCCAGAATGGGCCGGACTCCTCAGTCTTTTTTCGGCACCACGAAGTAAATGGAATATTGACCGCAGTCGTACTGGTCTCGGGGAACCGGCTCTATTGCCCTGAGGTCTAGAAGCCTTCGTACCATCTCCCTCACCGCCACGCGCTTGGCCGGCGACTTGCAGGGGGACTGTACGAAGGCGTCGCGCACTGGCCGTTGCAGCTCCAGCACATAACCTTCTCAGATGACCTCCAGTACCCACTGATCCATGGTAATCTGGACCCAGGCGGCATAGAACTCCTGCAAACTCCCTCCCACAGGAGCTACGGGCGCCTGGGCCCCCCTGGCATCATTGAGGTTTTCGAAGGTTAGAGGAGGAGGACGAAGAGGCGGAGGAGGAACCAAAACCTCTACCCGCTCCCCAAAATACACGAAACGCCTGGCTTCTACTGGGGAATTTGCCTCTGGACCCTGAATTAAAACTTTGAAAACGAAAACGGCAAAATTCCCGTTGCTGGCCCTTACCACCAGAACCAGGTCGCCCCTGCTTTACCGCCTTTTGTTTCGCCCAGATCCTTGACCAATTTCTCCAGATCTTCTCCGAACAAAAGACGTCCCTTGAAGGGAAGCTTACTCAATCTCGCTTTAGATGAGTTATCCGCCGCCCAATTGCGGAGCCACAGATATCGCCTTGCTGCCACTGCCGATGCCATGCTCTTTGACAAGCCGCGCATGAGATCATAATGAATATCCGCCAGGTACGCCGCTCCCGATTCCAACCTGGACGCGTCTTCCACCGCATCGCTCTCTTGCCTTCCTGGACTCCGCTGTGACCACCGCAAGCAGGCCCTGGCCACTCATGCTCCACAGATAGCCGCCTGCAAGGAGAGGGCATTCACATCAAACATCTGTCTTAGTAAGGCATCCAGCTTTCTATCCCGAGAGTCTTTGAGGGCAGCACTGCCCTCCACTGGGATAGTGGTCTTTTTTTATCACTGCCGCCACTGCGGCGTCCACCTTGGGAGGCTTGAAAATCTCCTTATCCTGATCCACCAGAGGATAAAGCCGACTCATCACTCTAGAGCCCTTCAGGGACGCCTCGGGAACGTTCCACTCCTCCTGTATCAGTTCCTGAAACACCCTGTGCACCGGAAACGCCCTTTGAGTCTTTCTAAAGACCTGCAACAAAGGATCCTCCAGGGTCACATCCTCCGCTGCACCCTGGTCCGGCATATTTAAGGCTCTCAGAGTCTCCGCAATGAGTGCCGGAAGCTCCTCCCTGTGGAAGACCCGCACCACTCTAGCTTGCTCTTCCTTCTCAGCGAGCTCCCCTTCTTCTAGCTCTTCTTCAATCTCCACACACCTGTCTTCCTCCTCCGATAGCTGTTCCTCTGACACCACCGACAGATCCGCGAGATCTCCATCTAGCCGTGGCCTTTTGGGTCTTTCCCGAGCCTCTGCTGCAAATGTGGACCCTGGTCTCTTTAGTCCCCGACTCACAGCATTGCCCTTTACCTGCTTGGAGGGGAGGCCTTCCACCGCTCGTTGCAGGAGGGCCAGGAAGTCGGCAGAAAAAAAACCGGCTCAAGCCCCTTGGGCAAGGCCATAGAGGAAGGCGGGACATCCGGGGCAGACGAAGTCCCTGCCACTGGCTCTCCCAGGGATGGAGCGACTCCCGGAGCTACCAAAGACCCCGGCTCGGACTCCCTCCTGACTTCATCACCTTCCCCGGAGAGCTCCCCTGCAGCCGACTCTCTCGTGCATCCTTTACACACACCGGAGTCCGCGATTGTGCCTCTTTTGGCCCCACAGACCAAGCATTGTGCCTTAGCCGGCATCCCAGCACTGATTGGGGATCTTGTCAGACCTCGCAGCTCCCTAGCCATGCTGCTGTGCAGACGGGCAGGACACTCCCAGCACCACCGCGCTTTTTTAAATTTTTTTGAAACTAACTTCGCCTGCTCCCGACCGGAGAACACAGGGCCCTGAAACAGGGGCCCCCCCGCGCGGCTCCTGACGGTCTGAACAGCTGCGGTAACTGAGCCAAGGCTGCGCTCGCGCTTCCCGCGCAGGAGCCACGTGGCTAGGCCTACTCTGCTAAACCCGCCCTTTCGCGCCGAAGAGAGACTCCGCAGCAGCTTGCTTACCTTTTCCTGCCACCCCTCCACTCGTCAGCGTGTCTCCGGCTTTCCTCCGCTTTCGGGGAAAACAAGTCGAGCTGACTCGGGGCCCCGCCTGGGCACTGTGCCAAAGTCTGGCTCCTGGCTATCGCCGCATTCAGCTCAGGCACTCCTCTGCTGCGTGCCTGGCTGACTCCCTCTCCTCAGCACACCGGCGATTCAACGATTCAGCTCCAATCCTGCCAACAAGGAGCGAACGCTGCTCCTCCGTGTCCCCTGCTTGTCTGCCCTCCCGCAGCAACAACAACAGATCAGAGGAGAGCCTGTGCACCTTCAAAGTACAGCACATTATATATTTCTTTCTTTTTTTTTTCTTTTGTTATCCCGAACTAGAAATATAGACAATACTAATCCTATCAACTTTTCAAATAACTATCCTTAATTATTCCTCTAGTGAGCCCAGACCCCCAGGCTCCCCATCCCCTTCAGCTGCTTGGAGACTGAGGTAACTGATGGAGGCAGGCGGATTCCTGGAAGATATACAGATGACATCACAGAAAAAGGAGGTTCCTCAGTCTCCAGCCTGCTGAATGGGATTGTCAACTCAGAGGTCCGGGACTAGACTGGAACTACGATCAGGAAGGCTTTCTTTTTGGACGCTGGGGAGCATTCCCACGCAGGCTCCTTCGGTACCGATGTACCCATATGTGAAGACTCATTCCTGCTTGTTCCTGGAGATGAAGCTCTTCCCCATGTGCATATTTTTAAAACTGCTCCCACTGGCCGTGTCAGTAAATACACACGCAATCCTTCATATCCTAACAGTATTTTACAAAAAGCTTAATATGTTTGGCATAGCATTTTGTCAAATTCCATGGGGAAATGCACACCCCCAAACTGGACATTTCAATTGCAATTTCAACATCCTATGTAAAACGGAATTTCACATGTATAGGACTATTTTTTTTTAGTGCATTCATATGCTTGGCACAGCATCAAAGATGTAACTGCTTTTTGAATACTAACATGTATAATTCAGCTGTTACACATGAAATAAGGTTTGGCTTATTTACTGTACAATAGTTGCCCGAACTTTTCTTTACTTGGCTTAAGAGTTTACAGAGGGATTTCTTCTCATCTTCCTAGACATTTCTGCTGCCTTTGATTCGATAAGCCACCATAACCTTCTATCGCGACTTCACTCAATTGGTCTAAGAAAAAAACCACCAAGAGGGTTCCAATCTTACCTGGAGGACTATTACCAAAAGGTAAAAGTAGGGCCACTCACTTCATATCCTTGAAGCAGAACAGAGCCTACCACAAGGCTCTGCCCTATCCTCACTACTGTTTAACATCTTCATACAACCTCTATATACAATAATCCAAAATCATAAGATTCTTTGTTATCTTTATGACAATGACATACTAATCTACACATCACATCAACCGAGATTATAGCAAAATAGGAAGATGCTTCAAAACTATCTCCCAATGGCTCTATGATCACAACTTCACTATTAACCATAGTAAGACTGCGGTACCCAACATAAAGTTCCCAACATTTACGTCCCCAACCACTATAAGCCTGGCCAACTTAGGTCTTCAAGTTAAGGATAGTGTAGTTACTCACCTGTAAGATATGCCATACTGGGTCAGACCAAGGTCCATCAAGCCCAGTATCCTGTTTCCAACAGTGGCCAATCTAGGTCATAAGTACCTAGCAGTTTCCCCAAAAGACAGGTTCTGCAATGCTTGTACTGGGTCAAGCATTGATATCCTGGGTCCCTTCTTAATAATGGTTTATGGACCTTTCCTCCAGGAATTTGTCCAAACCTTTTTTAAACCCAGCTACACTAACAGCCTTTACTACATCCTCCGGTAACAAATTCCATATAAGAACATAAGATATGCCATACTGGGTCAGACCAAGGTAACAGGTGTCCTCCAGGGACAGTAGGAATTAGTCTTCACATATGGGTGGTGACAGGGCTGATGGAGCCCATGTGGAAGCATCTCCCCAGCTTCCAAAGCAAGCCTTTGGGAGATGCCACCATGCATGCGTGGTCCCCTTCCCACTCAAGGGTACCATCTTGCTCAGTCATATGACATAGTTAAGACAGCAAAATACAAGCTGGTATAGTTAAGGCAACTCTACGGGGAGGAGGAAGGGTTGTGAGGCTGATTCCTGTTGTCCCTGGAGAACACCTGTTACGAATGAGTAACTACGCTTTCTCAAAGAACAAGCAGTAAGTCAGTCCTCACATATGGGACTTCCTGGCTACAGGTTACCAAGCACCTGTAGAAAAAACACGATCAAGCCATGAGTAGCAGCCGATGAGTCCAAAGGACAGACTCTGAAAGGACCCCAGTGTTCAGGGAGAGCCATCACTCTGATAGCCTGAACACAGAAGGGTCGGAGGGTCTGAGTTGCCTAAACCCTGAAAATATCACGTAGTACGGCCTGGCCAAAGGCACTGTCCCAATGGAACTTCCTCTCCAGGCAGTAGTGAGCTGCGAAGATCTGGACTGAAGACCAGGTGGCAGCCCGGCAGATGTCTGTCATCGGGACAGAGCGCAAGTTTGCAACAGAGACTGCCATAGCCCTGATGCTGTGAGCCGTAACCCGGCACTCTAGCAGAAGCTCAGCCTATTTGTAGGCAAGGGCAATGCAGTCCGCAACCCAGGTGAATAGGGTCCGCTTGATCACCGCCTTCCCCAGCCGGTTGGGGTCATAGGAGATGAAAAGCTGGGAGACTTTGCACTGGCCCAGGGTACGCTCCAGGTAGGACAGGGCCCTCTTACTGTCCAGAGTATGAAGTATAGCCTCTGTGTTGCTGGCGTGAGGTCGTGTGAAGAAGGTGGGGAGCACCATCTTCTGATTGAGTTGGAAGGAGACTACCACTTTTGGCAGAAATTTGGGGTGTGCGCGAAGCATGACCCTGTCCTTATAGAACCTTGTATATGGTAGCTCCACCACCAGAATCAGGAGCTTGCTGACCCTGTGAGCAGAGGCGAGTGCTACCAGGAAAGTGACCTTACAGGAGAGGTACCACAGGTGGCAGGTGGATAGAGACTCAAACAGCGGCCATGTCAGCACTACTTTAAGGTCTTATTCCAGCAGGGGTGGGCGGATTGGGGGCTTGGAGAGCTGTAAGCCCCACAGGAAGTGGGTGACGTGGGTGACGAGGTGTCCTTCCCCAGATAGTACTGAGCAGCAAAGATATGGACCGAAGATCAAGTTGCTGCTTTGCAAATTTCGTCAATAGCTACAGAATGTAAATTTGTCATCGAGGTAGCCATGGCTCGAACATTATGGGCAGTAACATGACCTTCGAGGGAAAGTCCTGCCGCATCACCAGCAAAAGTGATGCAGTCTGCTATCCACTTGGAGAGAGTACATTTGGAGACTGGTAACCCCATGTGACTAGTGTCAAAGGAGATGAACAGTTGAGAAGTCTTTCGGTGCTCCAGAGTCCTCTGAAGATAAAATGCTAAGACACGTTTACAATCCAGTGTAGAGGGTTGCCTCTGCCCTAGATGAATGTGGTCTCGGGAAAAACACCGGAAGGTAAACCAACTGGTTCAAATGGAAAGGCAAGACCACCTTCGGCATGAAATGAGGATGAGTCCTAAGGACTATCTTATTACGGTGAAACGTGTGTAAGGCGGGTTGGCCACCAAGGTCTGAAGCTCACTAATGTGCCTTCCTGAAGTGACAGCAAAGAGGAAGATGACCTTCCATGTCACAAACTTAAGTGACGTAGTGGCTAAAGATTCAAAGGGCAGCTTAAGAAGTTGCGCTAGAACATTGAGGTCCCATGCCACTGGTGGTGGTTTAATGGGAGGCTTGGTTAGTAGAAGACCCCTCATGAAGTGTGCTACAAGTGGCTGAGAGGAGATAGGTTATCCATCTAAGGGCATGCGAGAGGCCGCAATTGCACTTAGGTGTACTCTTACCGAATTGGTTTTGAATCCAGATGAAGAAAGGTGGAGGAGATACTAAAGCAGTGCCTCCACTAGAGCTGAGAAGGGATTAAGATTCTTCTGAGAACACCAGATAGTAAATCTATGCCATTTAAAAGTGTAAGACCTTCTGGTGGATGGCTTTCTAGAAGTTAAGAGGGTTGTCCTTAACCTCCTGGGGAAGGTTAATACCTTGAAAGGCTATGCCTTCAGCAGCCATGCTGTGAGATGGAGAGACTGCGGAATGGGATGGAGCAGCGTCCCCTCCCTCCTGAAGGAAGAGATCTGGAGCAGATCCCAGATCTATGGTTTGAGTCTGAGACAGACGTAGCAGGAGAGGGTACTACAGTTGACGTGGCCAGAGTGGGGCTATGAGTACCATGAAGCCCCTTGTCCACCTGAATTTTAAGAGTCTTGGGAATTAGGGGAATGGGAGGGAGGCATAAAGGAAGCCGTGTCCCCAGTGGAGGGGAGAAGCACCAACCAGTTGGCTGTCCAACACAGGAGTCCTGGTACAGAAGCAAGGGAGCTTGGCATTCTGAGGTGTGGCGAACAGGTCTATCTCTGGAGTCCCCCAGGTCTGAAAGATATAGGACACTGTGTCTACATGAAGGGACCATTCGTGGGGAAGAAGAATATGACAATCTGTTCGCTAAGACATTGTATTTGCCTGGAAGATACACCGCTTGGAGGTGAATGTGATGATGTATAGCAAAGGACCAGAGATGCAGAGCCTCCCTGCACAGGGATCAAGAACCTGTTCCGCCTTGCTTGTTCACGTAGAACATGGCGACTTGGTTGTCGGTTTGGACTAGAACTCTTTGGTAATGTAAGTGGTCCTGGAATACCTTGAGAGCATTGAAGATTGCTCGGACCTCCAGTAGATTTATCTGAAGATGTGACTCTTGCTGTGACTAGAGGCTCTGAGTGGAGAGAGATCCCAGATGGATGTGTCCGTCGTCAGGGTGCATTGATGTGCAGGCATCTGTAAAGGTGACTCTACAAGGAGATTTCCTGGGGAAGACCACCATTGGAGAGATGTGACCAGAGAGGTAGAGACTTATCTTGTCTCCGAGTTGACCTGAGGCTTGAGTCCACTGGGATGCCAGAGTCCATTGGGCTGTGCGCATGTGAAGACGGGCATAGGGAACTACATGCACCATTGATGCTATATGGCCCAAAGCTATAGCATTTCTCGAGTAGCAAGACGGTCCTTGGGACATGCTTGAGATGCTAGCTGATTGAGACGAGTGCAGTGGAGTTGGGGCAGCAATGCCCTTGACTGCTAAGTATTTAAGAGGGTCCCTATGAACTCCAGAGCTTGAGAGGGGACAAGTTGAGATTTTGGAAGATTTATGACAAATCCAAAGTGTTGCAACACTTGCCTGGTGCGTGAGAGAGAAAGGCTGGCCTCTTGAGCGGTGCTTGCTCTTATGAGCCAGTTGCCAAAGTTGTTGTTGTTGTTAAGTGCCGTCGAGTTGGAGTCGACTCATGGCGACCCTCTGGATAGCTATCCTAAATTGTGTTCGGTCTTCAGTCAGGCAGCTCATTGTTGACAGACTGGTACCTGTAGCTGCTGTTATTGTATCGATCCATCTCATTGCTGGCCTTCCTCTTTTGCGTTGACCTATCTTGCCAAGCATAATGTCTTTCTCTAATGATCTCTCTCTTCGCATGATGTGTCGAAAGTATGAAAGTCGAAGTCTTGTCATCTGAGCTTCTAAAGAAAGCTTAGGTTTGATCTCCTCTAGTACCGACTGGCTTGTTCTTCGGGCAGTCCATGGTATACACAGTATTCGCCGCCAGCACCATAATTCAAAGGCATCAATTTTCTTCCTATCTGTCTTTTTCACTGTCCAGCTTTCACATCCATATGATGTTATTGAAAATACCATGGCCTGAACAAGTCAAATCTTTGTATGGAGAGAGACATCTCTGCTCTTGAGAATCTTATCTAGGTCTTTCATAGCCATTCTGCCAAGAACAATGCGTCATCTGATTTCTTGACTGCTTGTAGCTTCTTTATTGATAGTTGATCCAAGTAGGTTAAAGTTGTTCACAATTTCAATTTCTTCTCCTTCAATGATGAACCTGTTGATTATGCCAGTTGTCATGATCTTTGTCTTCTTTACATTAAGGTGCAGGCCCATTTTGAGACTATGTTCTTTGATTGTGAGAAGCAAATGTTTCAGATCATCTTCACTTTCAGCCAGTAATGTGGTATCATCAGCATAGCGAAGGTTGTTGATGAGTCTTCCACCAATCTTCACACCTCTGTTGTCTTCATACAATCCTGCTTCTCTGATGATTTGTTCTGCATATAAATTAAACAGATAGGGGGAAAGTATGCAGCCTTGTCTTACACCTTTGCTTATTTTAAACCATTCTGTTTCTCCTTGTTCCGTTCGAACTGTTGCTTCTTGATCAATGTACAGATTGCGCAAGAGAACGAATTGCCAAAGTAAGGGAAGACAAATATCCCTAGAGTCCTTAGAAATGTGGCTACTACCACCATGCCCTTTGTGAAGACTCTTGGGGCAGAGGCAAGCCTGAAAGGTAGGACTCTGTATTGATATTGTCTTCCCTGAAACATGAAGCGCAGGAACTTTGAGTTCTGGACGAAGAAGAATATGAGTGTACGCTTCCTTTAGGTCTAGAGAACAGAGCCAGTCCTGAATCGAGAAAGGGAAGAAGGGTCCCCAGGGGAGACCATCTTGAACTTCTCCCTTATGAGACACTTGTTTAGGTCCCTGAGGTCCAGAATTGGCCTGTATCCCCCTGTTTTCTTTGGAATAAAGTAGGGAGAATAGAAGCCCATTCCCTGCTGTGGAACCTCTTCTATGGCGTCCTGCATTAGAAGGGAGGTGACTTCTTGCAGAAACAGAGTCTGTATCCTTCCCATACTATTGTTAATGTCCACTGCTCCGAGGTGATGAGATACTATCTGTGGGCATACTGACAGTCTGCCGGGAATGTAGATAGAGTCAGGATTCTTCAGAGGCAGGACAGCTATGTTCTCTAGAAAGGAGTCAAAAACCCAAAGCAGTCTGAGCCTGCTGAGGTGGCTGAGACTTGGGAGTCTGAGTCTTCTTCTGATGTTTTGGAGGCTGTTGTCCCTTTTGAGGAGCATGATGCTGACAATGAGCAGCAGGAGTATAAGAAGGATGATACAACTACTTTTTATTAAAGGCAGCCTTCTTTGCTGCTGCCTTCTTTTTAGTTGGTTAGCAGTAGATCTAGAGAGCCTATTCAGGGTAGTGTTCTCAGACTCTGAGAGGCCTTGTCCTGCCAATCTTTGCCAAAAAGGTTCTCACCAGTGCAAGGGATATTATCCAGCTTATCTTGAACCCATTGTTCAAGATCCAATGCTTGGAGCCATGCAATCCTGCGTGCACCGATGCAGATAAATGTAGCTCTGCTGATGCATTCAAAGCAATCAAAAGCTGCCCTGTTGACAAACTTTGAGACATTCTGAGCACGCTTTACAAGGGTAAGATAATCTGCTCTTTTGTCATCCGGAAAAAGAGGAGCCATGGACTCCAAATCCTTTGTTACCTCCTTGAAGAACATACCGATATAGAATATGTAAGAACTGATTCTCGCTGAAAGCATGGATGCTTGGAAACGTCAACCAAAAGCATCGAGGGTTCTCTATTCCCTACCTGAAGAGTTAGAGGAATGCGTCTTTGTGCTTCTGATTCAACGCACTGCCGATTCCACTACCATGGAATGGTGAGGCAATTGAGTCTTTTGAAAACTAGGACACTCTGGTACCCAATACATAGTATCAAGCTGGTGGGTATGGAGAGAAATAGTAAGAGGAGTCTCAAAACATATGACGCATGAGGTCATGGAGTATACTATGAATAGGAACCGTAGCTGCTTCTTTTGGAGCTGTTGGGTATTGAAGAATTTCCAATTCTTCAGCCCTAGGCTCTCTCTCTGATGTTGTTGTTATGGACACAGGCCCCTGGCAACATCACAAATAAAGTCTTGGAAAGACACATTCTCTAGTGGGGACATGCAACATTGTGGAGACAGGGACGGGTCCTCCAATAGAGTATGTAAGTCTCGAGTATCAGCCGATTCATCACCCGATGAATCGGAATCCGAAGACTCGAAGTATCGATGGACAGGGTGCTCCCGCTCCATGCAAACTCTGTACCGGTCGAAGCTGGTACTTGGAATTTGTGTAGCTGTAACCTCGGTACCAGAAATGGATTTGAGGACTGGCATGGACGGTGGTGTGGAAATCGGCAGGAAAGTTGATGCAATCTGTATCTGTACCGGCGACAGCACCGACCTCTGTGAAACCAACTAAGGCCACCAGTTAGGCTTCTAAGCTCTGCTCGATGGCAAGGATGGAGCTTGCCGATGCTTGGGTATCGGTACCCGAATTGTGGGCCATGATCCTTGAGCATGGCACCAAGAGCTCTCTGGAGGTAGAGGCCTTGGGAGCATCCTGGGACCCCACCATGGCTTTGAGGAAAGGTCCTCCCGCCGGGGTTCTTTGGCTGATGTGTCCCCTCTTCCAGGGCAATACTCAAGGCATCTCGATGCTTAGGAGAAGTTCTAACCTTGGGGAGGCGGCCAGTCTTCAATGAAGACTTGTACTTCGATACCTGAGATTCATGGGAGAAGATGAAGCTCTTGATGACGTTGACGTTAGAGAGACGGCATCAGAGACAAAGAGGGTGCCCAACTTTGCAGCTCAATTCTGCAAGACTCTCTGTTATCTTCCTGCAGAGAGGACATTCTGATGGTTGGTGATAAGACCCTAGGCATTTTAGACACCAGTCATGGGTGTTGGTGGCCGAGATAGTACCACCACACTTGGAACATTTCTCTAAAACAACTGGATTGGGGGGGTGTCATGTGATGTGCTGAGCTAGCTCAGACGTCTTTTGAGCTGGCTCCAGTTCTCCCCTTCACCTAATGGAATTCTAAAACACCCTAAACACAGCAAATTACATTGAAAAAGGTGACTGAAGATCCTGGGAAGGTGGTGGTCAGTACAAACTCTCCAGAGAGCTGTGCGACATGAAACAAGCTCGTAAAGAACGGGAGAAAACTACTGCGGGAGTTGCAAAAATGGCGGATTGGCCTCCTTCCCCAAGTCAATCGACAGTGTCCTCGGAAGAGGTAACAAATGCAGTGGTGAATGCACTGAGCTGCAGATCTGATGCCATTACAAGACAATTGGACAGCATCAGTAAATAGCTAGAAGATGTTTGCACGAGAATGCAAGCGGCAGAAGGCCGCATATCACAGTTAGAGGATGATTTGCAGAGCGCGGGGAGAGAGATTGCAGCATTGTAGGCCACAGTATCTAAGCACGGAGAGAAGCTTGATGATTTGGAAAATCGGGGGCGTAGGAAGAATCTCAGGATTGTCGGCATACCAGAAACAGTTAAAGATGCGGATTTATGCAAATACTTCATGGACATGATTTCATCTTTATGCCTTGGCGAGGAGGATGCCCAGATAATCATTGAACGGATACACCGAATGGAGCCGGTTCGTGCAGGGGATTCGCGACCTAGGACAGTGCTTGCCAGATTCTTGAACTTCTTGCATAAGGATAATGTTCTACAGGCAGCTAGAAAGAAAGGTCCTTTGCAATATGAAGGAGCTCGCATTCAACTCTTTCAGGACTATTCGGCCCAACTGGGACAGCGGCGCAACTGATAGCAGCTCACATGAAATAGCAGCTGTTCTCACAAGACAGAACAAATGATTAAACATAAGAAAGACACTTACTCTACTCTGCCTTACCCTACAGACAAAGATTTACACAAACAAATGGCTATATCTCTATTGTAAATAATACCGGTAACTCAATTATGTTGTGATGACCTGTACATAGTTTGAATAGTGTTATTCTAGTTAATGTTCAAAACATGTTCAATGTAACTAAACGTGTACATAGTTAACACAAGTTCCATGTAAAATATACAGAAGTATATTGATTTTTGTTCGATGTGAACCGCCCCTGATCTCTGGAAGGGGCGGTATATAAGAAACTGTTAAATAAAATAAATAAATAAATAAATGTCATTTCCATATCATTGATGTCAATGAAACCCTTATGTTTGGTCTTTGAGGCATGCCCTAACTTGTAACTGGGAGAACAGAGGAGGTGGGAGAGGGGATAGAATGTTCCTGGTTTGATAGAGGTGGTTTAGGAGTTGGGAGGTTCGTGAAGACAGTAAGGGTAGATTAAGAGGTGGGGGGAGCACTAACATCAATAGTGACCAACGGATCTGGAGGAGGAGAGGAGTGGGTTTGGGGGTGGGGGGGAGAGGGTTGTAGAGGGGGGTGGGGGTGGGAGGGTAATAGATAAACTAAGTAACCTAAAGGTTGAAATAAGAGGCCTGATTAGCTGGTGGGAGCCTGGGGGGATTCTAGGCTGGGAGGACCCCCCAAGAAATATAGATACTGTATAAATACAAGCTCAAAGTTTCTTTCGGTAGTATGCGACAAATACACATAGTGGGCTGAGAGTACTTTCCTGGAATGTTTATGGGTTAGCTAGCCCGCTGAAGCGGCAAAAAATTTCACGAGCTTTGGAAAGGCATAGGGGGGATGTCATATTGCTACAAGAAACACACCAGGCCATTGAGGACCTAAATAGGCTAAAGGGGGGGGGGGGGAGAAGATAGAGGCTATTTATGGGGCTTCTGCGAAAGGTAAGAAAGGCAGGATTACAATTCTAATTCGGAAAGGGGTAGGGTTTCAGATGGGATGCATGGTGGCTGACCCAGAGGGTCATTTTGTTTTAATACATGGCAATTTGCAAGGGCGAAAAATCATGTTGGGAAGTGTGTATGCACCAAATGTTCCAGATCCAAATTTTGTTGTAACAGTAGGCACAGAGATTGACAAAATGCCTGAGTCTCCAATTATCTTGGGAGGCGACTGGAATGGGGTATTTGATATGACTGGATGTTTCAGGGGGGCAACGAGGGAATCGCGTTTTCACTACTCGGTATTTGAGGCGGTTTCGTCAGAGATGCCAGGTGATGGATGTGTGGCATGCCCTCCATCCAATGGAGAGAGATTATACACATTTGTCCAGAGCTCATGGACCAGTGGTTTCGGAGGAACTTTTTCAAATAATGGAGGCAACAACTGGGCCATACGAAATATCGGATCATGAGCGGTCTGGATAGATTGAACAAGTGGGCACGCAGATTGTAACAGGATAAACTGGCGTCTACCATTAGATTTATGTCAGGATGAAAATTTTCAGGTTTTCCTAACAGATAAATGGAACGACTATGCTAAGAATAACAAGAACAACGAGAGGAGGCCGAGCTCTTTTGGGAGGCCTCTAAAGTAGTAATAAGAGGAGATATTATAACTTATGGGATTCGCAGGAAAAGAGAAATGGCGGCAAGGATCTTAAGATTGGAAAAGCAGGTTTATAGGGAATGCCGGATATTGGCGCGTCACCCGACTGTGGCCAATAGAGAGCAGGTATTAATAACACAGGCTACCCTCAATACGTTGTTACATCAGAGAGCCAAAAATCCTTGGTCTATTATAAATTCCAATTATTTAAATTTGGGGATAAAACTGGGAAGCTCCTGGCACGTTGTCTAGCCTGTGATCAGGGATCTAGATTTGTACCACTAATAAAGGATGGAGCTAGGAAATCCCAGACTGCGACGGCAGCCATTGGGCAGGTTTTTGCGGCTTAATATTGCCAGTTGTATTCGAGAGCCGATGCCTCAAGTCTCCAGATTAGACGGTTTCTGGCTAAAGTGGCTCCACCACAACTGCCACAAGAGCAGCGGGACCATCTTGCATCCCCAGTGACAATGGAAGAGGTTCAACGAAGTATTGACAAGGCAGCTGCCTAATGAGCTCTGGAACCAAACGGGTTTCGAGCTGAATATTATAAACTTATTTCAGCCCAATTGGCTCCAGTACTGGTGGCGGTGTTCAACTCCCGGCTAGATACTGGAACTCTTAAGTAAACACAGTTACTTACCTGTAACAGGTGATCTCTGGGAACAGCAGGAATAAGTCTTCACATATGGGTACGTCGGTACCGAGGGAGCCTGCACGGGAACGCTCCCCAGCATCCAAAAAGAAAGCTTTTGGGAGCAACCCACATGCATGCGCGCTGCCTTCCTGCCCATTCACTTCCCTCTCATCAGTTGGGTTTGTAGCCGAGTCCGAAGGAGGGAAGTAGACAAATTAGAGAGAGAGAGAGAACAACTCCTAGGGGAGGTGGGTGGGTTGCGAAGACTTATTCCTGCTGTTTCCAGAGATCACTTGTTACAGGTAAGTAACTGTGCTATCTCCAGGAACAAGCAGGAATGAGTCTTCACATATGGGGACTCCCAAGCTAAAAATGCCCAGAGGAGGTCTCAGCATGTTGCAAATCTAATGGATGGGCCATGCTATTTCCCAGAACCTCAGGCATCCAAGGGATGGAGGGTAGCCGTTGAATAAAAAAGGGTGTGCTGTAGAATAGCTTGACTAAACAAGGCGTCTAGAGGGGAGTCCTTGTGTAGACCATAATTATTAGTAAATATTGAATTCCAATTTTCTAATGTGGACCTTACTCAAAGTATTGCAAAAGTATTTGTTGAGGGTAATATGATCTGCTGCTAAGAGCCAGTACATTATCCTCCAAGAAATTACCTCACTGTGAAGTAGAGGAAAATAAATTTTGCAATACAGGCAGAGGTCAGAAGCCTTAATGGCTAGAACTAATCCCAGAAGAAAAACTGGGGGAGTTTAATGAGGTTGGACTTTGGAGAAGCAAAAGCTTCTGTAGGCCAAAGCTGGAAACTCTTTGCCCTTGGAGCAGAATAAGGCTCTAGGAAAGAGAGGAGATAAATCTGACTAGTTTGCAGAAAAAGGATGGGTCTTTAAGACCCCTCTATCCAAATGAAAGAAAGAAACATTTGTGGTAGGCGGTGTAGCCTCCAATTTCTTGAAGATCAGTAATGTCTTCCCTAAGTGATGTCGCTTAGGATAATGACTTTACATGGAGAGCTTCAGATGCAACGTAACCGGAAAGGCTACGGTAAAAGAAGGTAGTTTCTAATTATCATAGAAATTGGCTGCCCATTTAAAAAGCTATGGTATGCTGGAGCAGCATTAATATGGACAGTAACAAATCTTTCAAAGTCATATATATATATACACACATACACAGAGAGAGAGAAAGAGAGAGAGGGAGAGAGATCCGCTTAATAACAAGAAGGGGTAAGACCTGCTTGAGAATATAGATAGAGAATCTCTTTCTGGTTACACGTGGAAGAACCATGGAGAAGGTTACATGGAAACCAGTGGAATGTTCTTACTTAGAAGGAGAGGTCTAGATTTCTTTAAAAATTCTAGCCTTTGAATAACCAGAAATGGAGACCTACTTGAAGGTGTGACAGAGGAGATCCTTAGTCTTAAGACAACAAGTCTGGATCCTTCTATAACTTCAGTGTGGAGAAAGCACAGTTACTTACCTGTAACAGGTGATCTCTGGGAACAGCAGGAATAAGTCTTCACATATGGGTACGTCGGTATCGACGGAGCCTGCGCGGGAACGCTCCCCCAGCGTCCAAAAAGAAAGCTTTTGGGGGCATCCCACACGCATGCGCGCTGCCTTCCCGTCCATTTACTTCCCTCTCATCAGTTGGGTTTGTAGCTGAGACCGAAGGAGGGAAGTACACAAATTAGAGAGAAAAAAGAGAGAGCACAACTCCTAGGGGAGGTGGGTGGGTTGTGAAGACTTATTCCTGCTGTTCCCAGAGATCAACTGTTACAGGTAAATAACTGTGCTATCTCCAGGAACAAGCAGGAATGAGTCTTCACATATGGGGACTCCCAAGCTAAGATGCCTGGAGGAAGCCCCAGCATGTTGCAAATCTAAAGATGAGCCATGCTTATCCCTCAAAACCTCAGGCATCCAAGGGATGGAGGGTACGAGCTGAACTAGAAAAGAAAAAAAAAAAGAGGTGCTGTGGAACAGCTCGATTAAACAAGGTATCCAGAGGGGAGTCCTTGTGTAAATCATAAATATTAGAAAGATATTGAGTCCCAATTTTCTAATGTGGATCTCACTCAAAAATATTGCAGAAATACTTGTTGAGGGTAATATGGGTCTGTGGTTGATAGCCAGTACATTATCCTCAAAGAAATTCTCTCAATGTGAAGTAGAGGGAAAAAAATAAATTTTGCAATACAGGAAGAGATGAGAAGCCCTCATGGCCAGAACTAACCCCAGAAGAAAATACTGGGGGAGTTCAATGAGGTTGGACTTTTGAGAAATAGCTAAAGCTTCTGTAAAGTCCAAAAAAAATTCAACTTCTTGTCCTTGGAGCAGAATAAGGTCCTAGGAAAGAGTGGAGATAATCTGACTGGTTTGGATGAAAAGGCAGAAATACCCTTTGCAGTAAAAAGGGGATAGGTCTTTAAGACCCCCTTTATTCCAATGAAAGACAGACATTTGTACTAGGCGTTGAGCCTCCAATTTCTTGAAGATCAGTAAAAGTCTTTCATAAGTGATGTCACTTATGATGATGACCTTACATGTAGAGCTTCAGATGTGACGCAACCTAAAAGGTAACGGTAAAAGAAGGTATTTCCTAATTTACCATAGAAATTGGTTGTCCATTGAGTTTTATGGTATGCTGGGGCAGCATTAATATGGACAGTAAACAAATCTTTCAAAGTCAGATGTTGTATAGAGATTGACGCAATAACAAGGAGGATTAAGACCTACTTGAGAATATTGATGGAGAATCTCTGTCTGGTTAAATATGGAAGAACTATAGAGAAAGTTTCGTGGAAACTGGTATTATGTTCTTCACTTACAGGGATAGGACTAGACTTCTTGAAAAGATCTAGCCCCTGAAATAACCAGGTCTCGAGACGTACGTGAATGAGTGCAGAGGAGATCCTTAGTCTTAAGACAGCAAGTCTGGATCCTTCTATAATTTCAAATAGTAGCTGGAGAAAAAGACGCAATATAAGGGGATACCATGTTTGCCTCTTTATGAGGGCAATATGAGTATCATGCATTCTCTTGTTCAACATAAGCTACCATGAAGTATAGGAAATTAGAAGGAAAGTAGTGAATAAGGACCAACTGCAGTGAAAAAATGCATCCCTGTTGTGGAAGTTCCAGTGAGATGTGGAACAAACCAAGGAATTGTGCAATTTTCTACGCTTTCACGTGGTCTAAACCCTGGTTATCTTTTCTTAAAAGGAAATTTTAAGGAATATGGTAAGAGTAGGAAAAAAACAGTCATGTAGGAGCATGACTGGCAGAGTCTACTAGCTGAAGCCCTTCTTAACTATCTGGCATCTACCTATTAGGAGTAGCTCTGAGGCTCTCTGGCAAAGGCCCACAGCTGCAGAGCTTTGTTGTAGAATTGCAGAGAGCATGTTGTAGGTTGCTTAGATCTGGCTGTTGAATTGTCAGTGTGCAACCTAATCTATTCTGTTGGAGCCAAAGTAGAATTGAATAGTAGACACAGGCCTGATGCCTGCAACAATAAATAGCCCAAATGAATTCTGGACCTCTTTTGTAATTATCTGTTAAGGCAGCATAAAAAGTTAGGTCCTATAGATTGGAGAGGACCAACAGACATAATTTGGAGTAGTGATACCCAATTTCTGTCCGAAAAGCTGCCTTAAAAAAATATCTGAGAAGATGAACCGCAAAGGGGGAGAACACTCTGTATGGAAACTACTTACTGGAGTAGGTATTGAAGAAAATCCTATGGCTTAAAGAATACGCCCTCCAGTTGATTAGTAGTACTCTTAGAGACTGAATGTCTGGGCTAAGAGGGATAGAGAGTAATAAGAGTTGAGAAGATTTACAATTTGGTAAGTCTTTGAAGAGATAGGGTCCCCTTGCAGTTAAAAGTATGAGATATCCTTGTACAGGAAACTGTCAAGGTGAAGGGTATAGCTCACCCTGTGAGTTGTTAGTCCTCCTTTTGTTTTAAAAGGAGAAACCTGTTATCTCTGGGGTATGATAGTCCTTAATAGCTCTTAGAGCTAGAAGGATAGATTTTTCTTGTAGCAAGAGATTCATGCCCAGAGTCGAGGATTGAATCAATGTATGACTGATATCTCAGCATGGATGAGATAGAGTAGTTACTCACCTGTAACAGGTGTTCTCCAGGAGCAGCAGGAATCAGTCCTCACATATGGGTGTCATCGACACCGATGAAGCCCCAGCGGAGCATTTCCCCAGCTTTCTATGAAAGCCTTTGGGAATGCAGGCACGCATGCGCGGTTCCCTTCCCGCCTAAAGGTGCCATCTTACCTCAGTCAAATGACATAGCTAAGAACAGCACACAAAAATGAAAAATAAACTATGTACAACTGCAACTCCCAGGGGAGGAGGGAGAGTTGTCAGGACCGATTCCTGCTGCTCCTGGAGAACACCTGTTACAGGTGAGTAACTACTCTTTCTCCAGGACCAAGCAGGAAGTCAGTCCTCACATATGGGTGACTCCCTAGCTCTGCAGCAAAGAAAAGTCTTTTCACTGACACAACCTCCACCGGTAGCCCAACAGAGGGCAGGAGTTGCCTAAACCTCAAAGTGATTCTGGAGTACTGCCTGGCCAAAAGCACTGTCCCTACGGGACTCCCTCTCCAGACAGTAATAGGCCGCAAAAGTCTGGCTTGAAGACCAAGTTGCAGCCCTGCAGATGTCTACCAAGGGCACAGAGCGGAGATGAGCCACTGAGGCAGCCATTGCCCTGACACGGTGGGCCGTAACCCGACCCTGCAAAGGAAGGTCAGCCGCCTTGAAAGCCCAGGTGATACAGTCAGCCACCCAGATGGACAAGGTACGCTTGGACACAGCCAACCCCAACTTATTAGGGTCAAAGTATACAAAGAGCTGAGTAGCCCTTCTATGCCCCTGCGTACGGTCAAGGTAGAAGGATAAGGCCCTCCTACAGTCCAGGGTATGCAGAACTGCTTCAGCCTGGCTTGCATGAGGCCTAGGGAAGAATGTTGGAAGAACCACCTCCTGGTTAAGGTGGAAGGAGGAGACAACCTTTGGGAGGAACTTTGGATGAGTCCTAACGACTACCCTGTTCCCACAGAAGCGAGTGTAAGGCCTATCACAGACCAGGGCCTGAAGCTCACTAACTCGCCTGGCCGAGGTAAGGGCCACTAGGAAGAGTGTCTTCCAGGACAGAAAGCGCAAAGGGAAAGTAGCCATCGGCTCAAAAGGTGGGCGAGTCAGTTGCTGCAAGACCACATTCAACTCCCACTCAGGAGCAGGACGACGGATGGGAGGCTTGAGCAAGAGCAAGCCTCTGAGAAACCGGGACACCAAGGGGTGAACAGACAGAGAATGTCCTTCCAAAAGTGAGTGGTGGGCTGCTAGAGCTGAGAGGTGGACCCGAACAGAATTGGACTTAAGTCCCTGATTGGATAAGTGCAACAGATACTGAAGTACTACAGGGACAGTACAGGAGAAGGGATCTTCTGTACGTAGCTGACACCACACAGAAAACCTCTTCCATTTGAGAGCATAGGTTTTCCTTGTGGACCGTTTCCTAGAGGCTAGGACAACCTCTTCAACTTCCTGAGGTAGGCCCCAGGGAGCCAAAACTACCCTTGCATCCTCCATGCCATCAAATTGAGAGCTTTGAGGTTGGGGTGCAAAAGAGACCCCTGATCCTGAGACAGAAGGTCGGGTTGCAACCATAGAGGCAGTGGGGGATCCACTGCCAGCTGAAGCAAAAGTGGAAACCAAGGCTGTCTCGGCCACCTGGGAGCCACCAGCAGGACTGAGGCCTTGTCCTGGAGAAACGAACAAAGTTCGGGCCACCAGAGGCGTGGAAGGAAACGCATACAGGAGGCCCTGAGACCATGGAATCAGAAAGGCATCTGCTGCTATTCGCAGAGGATGCGGTTGCCTGGAGCAGAACTTTGGCAGTTGCTTCTTCAGGGGACTGGCAAACAGATCTATTAAAGGGAGACCCCATTTCAGGAAGATCTTCTGAACTACCAAGGGATGCAGCTGCCACTCGTGGGGCTGCAAAATTCTGCTCAACCGGTCGGCCAGGTAGTTTTCCTGGCCTGGAAGGTACACCGCCCTGAGGAGCATGTTGTGCTTGAGGGAAAATGAACAAAGGTCCTGAGCCTCCTGACAAAGGAGCCTGGACCCAGTTCCGCCCTGTTTGTTCACATAAAACATGGCTAACCTGATTGTCTGTCTGAACCAGGACAGATTGATGAGCCAGGGCAGGAGAGAAAGCCTTGAGAGCCAATCAAATAGCCCTGAGTTCTAGGAGATTGATCTGTTGTGCAGCCTCCCAAGGAGACCACAGGCCCTGGGTGCACTTGTTGAGACAATGAGCTCCCCAGCCCTGTAGGGAGGCGTCTGTGGTCAGTACCACTGTGTACCCTGGAATTTGAAAGGGCACCCCCTTTAGTAGATTGGGTGGGTGCAGCCACCAGTTGAGGGAGTCCAGAAATGGTCTGGACACCCTTATTCTGTCTCTGAGGCTGCCTGTGGCTTGTGACCACTGATTAGGCCGCATATGGAGCCTTGCATTGGGGGTTACATGAACTGTCAAAGCCATGTGATATAAATGTGATTAAAAAATAAAAATAAAAATAAAATAAATGTGGCCAAGCAGCCTCAGGCAGAGTCTGGCGGAGACTAGTGACCTGCTGAGAAAATTGGTTTGCCAAGCTGATGAGTCTTTGGGCTCTGTCGTCTGGCAAGAAAGCCTTTGCTAGCAGAGAGTCCAGCCTGGCCCCTATGAACTCTAAGTTCTGGGAAGGGAGCAAAGTGGACTTTGCGAAGTTTATTACAAAACCCAGGCTTTGAAGAAGAGCAATAGTTCTGAGGGTGGCTTGACTCGCCTCCTGGCACGTCTGACCCCTGATGAGCCAGTCGTCCAGATAGGGGAAGACAAAGATTCCCTGATTTCTCAGGTAGGCCGCCACCACTGCCAGGCATGTGGTAAAGACCCTGGGAGTGGAGGTGAGGCCAAAAGGCAGGACTCTGTACTGATAATGGTTTACTCCCACGATGAACCTGAGGTACTTTCTGTGGTCTGGATGAATGAGGATGTGAGTGTACGCATCCTTTAGATCTAAGGAGCATAGCCAATCTCCTTGCTGGAGGTAGGGCAGAAGTGTTCCAAGAGTAAGCATCTTGAACTTTTCTTTCTCTAGGAACTTGGTTGAGGTTCCTGAGGTCCAGAATAGGTCGAAGGCCACCGGTTCTCTTGAGTACCAGGAAATACCTGGAGTAGAACCCTTGACCTTGCAAGTGGGGAGGCACAGGCTCCACTGCCCTGTCCACCAACAGACCTTGAAGCTCTTGGAGGAGAAGATCTGTGTGCAGGGGAGGCCTTGGAGGCTCCCCTGGAAAGTATGGCGGAGGCAGTTGGTGAAAATGAAGAGCATAGTCCCTGTGGACTATGTTCAACACCCAACTGTCCCCAGTGATGTGGGGCCACTGGTGGGCAAAGAGGGCGAGGCGACCTCCTGTGCAGAGTTGGGAGAGCAGGGACTGAGAGGCTACGCTCAAGGAGTCAAAAACTCCCACCCTGCTGAGTGGGAGCAGGGGCCGGAGGCTTGGGGGTCCTCTGCCTACGGGGCCCATTACCCTGCCCCTTGGCTTGCTGACTCTGGGGTGCAGCTTGGGCAGCCTGATACTGAGGGTACTGTTTGTAGGCAGTGCCCTTCCTCGGGTAAAAGGGATTCTTACCCGAGGCCTTCTTCTTGTGAGAAGGGGCAGAGGTCTTTCTGGACAGCCTTGTCCTTGTAAGGTGCTCAGTCTCGAGCAGTGCGGCCTTCTCAGCCATGGGCTTGCCAAAAAGGTTCTCACCTCGGCAAGGGACATCGACCAACTTGTACTGAACCCATGGCTCGAGGTCCGATGACTGCAGCCATGCCTGGCGTCGAGCCGCGATGCCGGCTGCTGCAACTTGGGCCGAAGCCTCGAAGCCATCTTAGGCGGCACGGGACAAACTTTGAGCAGTCCCGAATCCCCGAGGACAAGGATTTGAATCTCTGCAAGGGCTCCCCGGAGAGACCAGTGGAGAACCCGGCCAACTCCTTGGCCAGATCACGCAAGTACATGCCCATGTACAGCTGGTAAGACTGGACACGGCAAGCAAGCATCGAGCCCTGGAAGCACTTTCTACCTACACCATCGAGGTTCCGGGCCTCCCTGCCGGGGGGCACCGCAGAGTGCATCTTCTGACTTTTCAGGCGATGCATGGCCGATTCCACCACCATGGAATGGTGTGGTAGCTGCGCCTTTTGAAAGCCAGGGCTCTTCCGGAGTCAATAAATGGAATCGACCCGCTTGCTTAGAACCAGCGCCGAGGACGGTGCCTCCCACATCCGGAAGAGGAGCCGTTCCAGCATCGGAGGAACCGGGACAGTAAAGGCCTCCTTCGGAGGAGAGTCGTACTGCAGAGTCTCGAGCTCTTCGGCTCTTCCTCGGGGTCTGCCTCGATAGCCAACGCGGAGGCCATATCCCGGACAAACTCCGAGAACCGGGTATCCTCCGGAGGGGATCTACTCCGGGGCTCAGACTGCGGTGAGTCCGACGGGACGCACCGAGTATTGAACGTGTCGGGGGACTCCTCATCCTCCGTCTCCCAGGCGGACTCGTCCAACGAGGAGTTGCAGTCCGACCCCGTGGGGCCCTGGTGCACCCGCCCCGATGCCGGAGGCACCGGCGTCGACGCCCTCGGTCCCAAATGGGAGGTCGAGGGAGACCACGACCGAGGTCGACCTCGAGCCATCATGGACTCGAGTATCGGCTCGATCTCCGGGGTCGACTTCGATGTCCCGGTGGTCGGGGCAGATGCGCCAGACAGGCTGGCCATCAGTGCCCACTGCTGCTCCATGAAGGCAGACAGTCTGCACTCCAAGGCTGTCATCCTGAGACTCAGCTCGGGAGACGCAGCAGCCACCGACTCGGGCCCCGGCGGCGCCGGGCCCGACATCGGCTCTCTGGGAGGAGAGTCCTCGAGGACTACAGGGCTTACGTGTCCAGCAGACTCCGGCTCCATGCGAGGAACTTTAGCAGGCTTCTCTTGTTCCACGGGCCCGGGGCAACGGTCGGGGGTCTTAGACCTGGCCCTCGAGGAGCCAGGGACCTCCTCCGACGACGCCCTCACGAGCCGCTTCTTCCTCTTGCGTTCCCGGTCGGGGGACCCCCTGTCCGAGGAGCCCCGACGGTGCTCGGGATCCGAATCCCGAGATGTCGAGGCCTCAGACGAGGTCCGGGCCCGGCCGGAGGCTGAGTCGGAGAAAAGCCTTTCTTTCTGCTGCTGGCGACTTCGTAGTGCCTTGGAAGACATCTTCCCACATGGTCCACACGTCTTCGGGTCGTGATCAGGACTGAGGCACCGAAGGCAGCAGTCGTATGTGTCGGTGAGAGACATCAACTTCTTACACCAATCACACTTTTTAAAACCGCTGGAAGCCATCGGGGAAAAAAAAGAGTCCCCGCTAGGTCAAAGGACCGGCCTTTCAGGGAAAAAGCAAAAGAGGGCGCGAACACCAGCCACGAAGGGCAAAAACTGAAAAAGAAGAATCGGGCTCGATACCGGTGTACCGAACCACACTTTTATCCGGGATGACAGGACACACGTCCGGTGGGCTTCTCGGAAAAAGAGAGACTGACGTAAGATGGCACCGGGAAGGGAACCGCGCATGCGTGCCTGCATTCCCAAAGGCTTTCATAGAAAGCTGGGGAAATGCTCCGCTGGGGCTTCATCGGCATCGATGACACCCATATGTGAGGACTGACTTCCTGCTTGGTCCTGGAGAAGAATTTTAGATGCTTCTGTTGAAAAGTAGGCTCAAAAGTTCTAAACCTCACACAGAAAATCTGAATAAAATATCAGAAACCCTGCGACTGCTGGGTTTGCTGAGCCGGTTGAGGTTTTGATTCTCTTGCCCATCTTTGGAAACATCTGCATAATGGGTAGAAGATGGATAAAACGTTTTTCCCCTAGGGGGATAAAGTTTTTTAGGAGATTTTTTATTAGCTGGGATAGAGGAAAGTTTTGAGAATCCTCTGAAAGCAACAGCATCAGTGCTTAACTGATTAGCTTGAAATAAAGCCTCCTTGTTGAAGAGATTTTCACCAGTACAAGGAGTATTTCCCAGCCTTTCCTGTACCCATCTGTCCAAGTCTGAAGCTTGGATCCAGGCTATGCGTCGTGCTCCTATGGCTATAGCAGACATTCTGCTAATAAGACTCAAAACAGTCCAGGGAAGCACGATTAAGGAACCGAGGGGGTTATTACAAAGATGGCAAATGTGCAATGTAGAAAGGGAATTTGTGCAAGTGTTACCGGCTATTTGAAAGGTAAACATCTAATAACATGTAGTTCTTGGAAAGTCGAGACTACAATAAAATAGAAGCGAAAACTTATGAATCAATGAGTGAAGACTTACTTGAAACAACGGGCGAATATAAATAAATGGTGTAGAATCGCAAATAGTGCCAGTATGCAGGATAATGGAACAAAGCTTTCCAAGAACAACCAGTCTTCCATATACTCTTTCAGATTTTTATTCCACAAATAGCCGTTGATACTTATACAAATCTCCCCTTCTATACTGCACATTATTGCGATCCTTACAATAACCTCCACTGTTCACGTTTATGTTTACCACTAGTTCTTAAATTCTACATGTTATTAGATGTTTACCTTTCAAATAGCCGGTAACACTTGCACAAATTCCCATTCTACATTGCACATTTGCCATCTTTGTAATAACCCCCTCGGTTCACGTATACACACATTTTTTCACTTCTTCACATTTTCACTCGCTTGTATAGAATGAACTCTGGTTATAAGTTTATTCATATACTTTTTCTCTGCATCGTTACCATATGGTTCACCTTTTTGATTTCACACTTGCAGGTATTTGACCTTTTTCACCATGCCGCGTTTTTTCTGGCAGATAAAACATGGTTGCCTCATGTCTAATCCACTTCTTTTTATAGTACATATCCTTGGTTTCCGATTTTTTCACCCAGTTCACTTAGAGTCCTTCAACACATTTTCACAATTTCACCCATTTTTATATATACAAACTTTATTATTGTATTTTTCCTAGTTTTGTCACTATTTAGTGATTCTAATTTAACTTGTCATCTTTCATTCGTTTTCATTTCTACTGATATTTTGGTCCATTTTTCAAGACTCATAACACAGTGATAACATTATTCCCTTTCTTGTTAGTTTCACTATTCACTCACTTACTTTGTTTTTATGAATATTTACATTGACTCAGTGCCTTCTCACTTTGACCCCCTCCCCCTTTTTATTGCAGCATAAGATTAACATATACCTTATAGCAGTTGCTTACCACATTATTCCCATGGTTTAATTTACAGTTTATTAAGTATATATATGTCTCTGTTTATAGTCCTCTACATCAGATTTTATGTGATTTTTTTCCCCTCGTCCTTTTACTCATTTATAGACATTTTAGTTATATTTTTATTTATATGTGTATACATTTTATAGGTCATAAGTATTACACATATATGGATATATATATATATATATTTATATTTATATATTTTTATTCCTAGGTTTGTACATAATTTCATATTTTTATATATTTATTATTTAATTACTCATTTTTTAATACCTATTTTATTTTATTTTACTTTATTTTATTTGCATTAACATAATTGCCATTATACACATTATTGTTGATCGTTGGACCCTATAATCATACATTTATATTATTCACTATTTATTATTTATTATTTATTTTTTATCTGTATATTTATATTCATTTATGTATTGTTATCCAGTATTATGATCTTTTTACTATCCATTATCAAATGTTCTTATATGTATTATACAGTTTTCTCTTTTTATAGCTATTGTATAGTGCTTCAACCAAACTGTCTTTATGAGACAATTCACCTGATACAGCACTACTATTATATAGTGCTCTGACCAAACTGTCTTTATGAGACATTTCATCTGATACAACACTGGTATGTCATCATATGTATTTTTTAAAAATATTTCTGTATATTTATTTATTCACTCATTTATTTTATTTCATTTTTTATGCTGATTTTATCATTATTATTATCATTATTTCTAATTTATTTGATTTATTTACTGTCATTATTTTATTTCTTTCATTTTATTCTTTGAATTTTTAGCTGTTTCTTCATCCACATGATTCAATACATGTACTAGATATTAATTTATTGATTTCTCTTCACACTTATTTTGGACACATTTCTTTTATCTTTATTTCACTTCATGGTCCTCTATAGTATTCTTCACTAGTTTGGTTGTGTCTCGGCCCTTGTTTGTTCTTTTTCCACGCTTCTTTGATTGTCCTTTGGGTTATGGGTGTATTTATACATATATATTTTAGTGTTTCTGTACCTTTTTTTGAATACACTGTTCATCATTCATTATTTTATCATTTTTATCATTAATGTTGATCTATTCATTTGTTATAATGTATATTTTATATTATATCATTTTTCCAGTTTTTAAATGTTTTATATTTATATGCATATTTCATTCTAACATTGTTTGTTCAATTTTATGGTAGCTGTATGTCCCCCGAGGAAGGCGCAAGCCGAAACGCGTAGGGACCTTCATCAATAAAGCAGTCTGTTCCAAACCCACCTTCTTCTCTTGCTCCGTTTGTTCCTCCAGTTATGTTCAAGGTAAGAACCCCGGGAACAACCTGAAGCCCCGCTAATGCTTTGGAACCCGAAGACTCCCACCGGGGCTTTATTGCCAAAATGTCCTCGAGGGCAAGGTCAAAGGCATCTCGATACTTAGAAGGAGATCTACCACTCGAGGACTGGCTAGTCTTAACAGACTTTTGTTTGGTTACCTGATCTTGTGAAAAAGAAGATATTCTGGCTGGTGACATGGAGTCCGATGTGAACCGGGTATCGAGTTGTGCTCGATCCTGAAGACTTCTTCTGTTTGAGCTCCAGCAGGAAAGAGACTCCAGTGGGCAATGGTCAGGACCTAAACATTTTAGACACCAAGAATGAGTGTCTAAAAATATATTTGTACCGCCACATTTTGGGCATTTCTTAAGGATAGTGGCTGGCTTTTCCATAATGGAAAGGGTAGAGGCCTAATGGCCTAGAAACCGTCAGACACTAAACAGGAAAAAATTCTTAGAGAAAAGAAGAAATTTTTTTAGTAAAAGAAAGAAAAGCACCGGCGGTACCGGTGGCGTCGAAGGAAGGCAGACGCGACCACAAAAAACTTAAGAATAAAAAGAAGAATTTTCTGTGGTGACAGGAATACGTCCTGCCGGCTCCGTGGAAAACGTAAAACTGATGAGAGGGAAGTGAATGGGCGGGAAGGCAGCGCGCATGCGTGTGGGATGCTCCCAAAAGCTTTCTTTTTGGACGCTGGGGAGCGTTCCCGCGCAGGCTCCGTCGGTACCGACGTACCCATATGTGAAGACTCATTCCTGCTTGTTCCTGGAGATCAACAGCAATACAGCCCATATAGTGGTACTATCCAAACCAGGGAAAGACTCAACAGACGTTGGGTCATACCATCCAATTTCTCTAATCAATTATGATCTTAAATTGTTTGCCAAGATCTTAGCTGATCGTTTGATGTTATATCTTCCTAATTTGTTACATGTTTGTCAAACTGGGTTTGTAAAGGGAAGATACCCGGCAAAAAATGTGCGGTGTATCATGGGAGCACGAGGGTGGGTGCACAGAATATCCCCTCACTGCTAGTGAGTTTCGATGCAGAGAAAGTTTTTGACAGGGTTGGCTGGACATACATGTTTGAGGTTCTTGAAACATATGGGTTGGGAGATTGGTTTATCCAAGGGGTCCAGGGTTTGTATCAGAAACCGATGGCAGTGGTGGGGGTTAATGGGGCGGTGACAGTCAACTTCGAAATACAGCAGGGGACATGGCGGGGGTGCCCGCTTTCCCATTATTGTTCGTGCTCTCCCTGGATCCACTGTTGAGAATGATCTATATGAGGGAGGACACAGCGGGGGTAACACTGAGGTCCTGTACGTTTAAGGTCTCAGCCTTTGCCGATGACCTGTTGGTCATGATGACAGATCCGCAGACTTCCCTGCAAAAATTGTTAAAAATTATAGCATATTATGGTACCTTAGCGGGTTTAAAATTGAATATGGCGAAATCTGAAGCTTTGGCTGTTTAAGGGGGGGTCTACGAACGTCTTGGAATGGAACATTTCCCCTTAGATGGGCAGATCATAAATTCAAGTACTTGGGAATTTGGTTGCCACGAGACCCTACGAAGCTGTACCAGTTAAATGTCCAGCCTTTGATACAGAATATTCAGGATAAATTAAAGGATTGGATGCCGCTTCCGTTTTCCTCATTGGGTCGGGTGGCGGCTTACAAAATGATGCTCTTCCCCAAACTATTATACGTCATGCAATTGCTTCCCTTAAGGGTATTAAGATGAGACATCCAAAGATTAGAACAAATGATACAGTCTTTTGTTTGGAGAGGGAAGAAGCCGAGACTTAGAATTAGCCGACTACAGGGTCGATGGCAGCAGGACGGAATGGGGCTCCCACAAATAGAGCAGTATAATTTGTATGTTGAGACATATGCGGGATTGGTTTTTGGGGGGGGGGGAACATCAGTGTTCACCCCATATGATTTTGAATCAGCACTGGTGGCTCCCTATTTCCTTCTATCTGTGTTGCATGCTCCTCAATCAAAGATGCTGGATTGCTTTCGGAATAATATCCTTTTTGAAGGGGTCCGCTGGGGATGGCGTAAATTGTGTGCTGTGGTGAGGAAACCACTGCTGAACCTAGAAATACACAGGAAAATGAGTCCTGTCACTTTAAGGCAGAATGTATCAAGGGTTTCCCTAGTAACCAAGAGTCTGTGACTCAGAGAATAGTCATCCCTAAGCCCCGCCCACAGCAGCACGTCAGGGAGAAGCTTGACCCTAGTCACATGTGCTGGGAGCAAGGTGTGGCTCAGGAGGAAGGAAAGTTTAAAAAGCTGATATGCAGTAACACAGACAGAAGTGGAATCAGAAGACGGAGAAGCAGCAAGGAAAGAGAAGGACAAGGAGAAAGACAAGGAGCATGGAGAGCAAGTGAGAGAGTGCTTGCAGAGCATGAAAGGCAGAGTGTAAGAAACACTGGAAGCCGAAGAGAGAAGCTTGATGAGAGATTGCCAAGCACAGCTGAGGAAGCAAGGAACGAGAGGCTGGTGCAAGCAAACGAAGGTGCTGCAGCTGAGAGACAGCATGACTGGCTTGCAGAGCAGAGAGTTTCTAAATACCTCAGAATCAAGGCAAGTGTGTCCTTCTCAATTCCTAGACAAGAAATGCCCACGAGAATTAGCTATAGAAGGGAAAGCTAATTCTAGTTATAGACAAAGTACCAGGATAAAGGGAGAAAGTTTATCCAAGCACCAAGTGGCTCACTTAACAGAAGAGCTACTGCAAAAGCAGGCTCTACTCAAGAAGTTAAATGAACTAATAGAGAAAGAAAATAGCCAGCTCTCTGTTCAGATACCTTTTGATGTAAGTGAGAGAGATAGTGTAGAGGAAATGGACATAACAAGTGTGGAGAACAGTAACATGGATTTACAATGTGCTATATGTCAGGTCTCTGATGTGGAAGAGTCCTAGAGAGCAATTGTATGTGTGCCGTGCTTAGGAAGCAGCCTAATTCTGAAGACGTCACAACTGAAAGAAACAGCTGAGTTCAACTGATAAGGTTGAGAGCTGGATGTAAATGTTCAAGGGACATTTAAAAGTTTATTTTGCTGCCAGAAGTTTGTTCCTGCAAAGGAGAAAACATTTAAAAGTTTAAAAGTTTTGGAAAGTGACAATTTTGATTTACAAGCAAGATTGTGCCTGTTTCTTTGAAGTTTGGAAGAAAGCAAAGTTATTCCTGTTTCTTTTTGAAGCTGTACTGTGGATTAAAAACCTCCTTTATATAATTTACCCCTCGCGTCCTGTGTATGAAGGAACCCCTGAATACATTGAATAAAATTCTCTGTCTTACGCCTGAACCCTTGAGTCACAACTCCTTGCTTTAATATAGGACTACAATTCCCAGCAGCCCTCCTGGCAGCCATTTTGAGGGAATCTTATTTTAAAGCCAAAAGGCGACCTCACCTGCTACCAGTTACCTACCTGGCCAGGCGGGGGCGACAGTGCTCAATTAGAAATTTCACATGAGACATCCAGATACCTGCCTTTACAGGGAAATGTGCCCTTTTTGCAAAGTATAGATTCTAGTTTTTTTGGTAAATGGGCGGTGCGGGGCATAACTCAGCTGAGGCAGGTAGTTAATGAGGATGGAGAATTAAGGTCTTTCCCAGAATTGAGGGAGCAATATGATTTACCAAATAGGCATTATTATGCCTACGTACAATTAAAACACTATTTGGCTACTTTTCAAGATAGACAGCGTGAGCTAGGACAGGAGAATTTTGGCAAATTAACCAGTTAATTTCAATTGGAGGACAAAGAATGAATTGCAGTGGCTAGCTATTGCAGAGTAATTAGTGGGCTTGCCCCAAACAAGAGTTATGTATACCTCACTATACAATGGGGGATGGAGTTGGGAACAGATTTAGGCACATTCGCTTGGAGAACAGCGGTGGGAAGAATCCCTGGGCTGACATTAGGGGCCAGGCTCAGAGATATGCAATTTAGGATCCTAGAACGAGTGTGTATCTCGCCCCACAGAGTGTGAAGAGCAGGATTTGCAGAACACAATAAATGCCCGTGGTGTGAGGTTGGGGGGGGGGGGGCACACCTGGGACATATGCTTTGGGGATGTGAGAAAGTCGGTAAATTTTGGAATAGGATCCAGAAATACTTGGGGAGTCTAAAGGGGCAGACTAACGCTGACTCTCGGGTTGGCTATTTTAGATACCCCTGATCCCCTGGAATTCACCAAGGCTGGGAATAGGTTAGTGATTAGGAAATGCTGCCTTGTCGCCAAACAGTGTATTCTTCGCAGGTGGTGAGATTTGGCTGGCCCTGGCTTCTGGGAGTGGAGAAATATGTTGCATCAGTTGGTTTTGTGGGAGGGAGAGGCCTCTAAACAGAATGTGAAAAAGAGAGTATTGTTCTTGCTTGTTTGGTTTCCATATCTGGATAGTATCTCTGCTAAGGCAAGGAATGACATATTAACCCATCTAGAAAGGAGATGAAGAAGATATAAATTGCCCCAGAGAGAGGGAGGGAGAGAGGGACTGGAGGGGAGGGTAAGGTAAGGGAAAGGGGGGGAGGAACAGGGGAGGAAGAGGAGGAAACTAAATATTGTTCATAGTACTGTTAAACAAGTTAACAAATTAAGAGGATATTTTATTTATTTTCCTCTGAAAATATATGCTAGGTAAGGGGTCAATGTTGGAATTGCTTTTAAAATAAAACTATGTAGATCTGTATGTTCACAGTTAACCCCTATGCCTGGGATGTTTAAACTGTTTCTGGTGTCTATAATCATAATAAAAAGTTTCAAACATAAAACAACTGGATGGTTTTTCCACTGTGTCGGAGACAAATGGAAAAGATGGCATTGATGCACCTGAAGAATGTGGAACTTTCTTCTTCACAATTTTTTTTTTTAAAAAGAAAGAAAGAACCAACGGTGAGTTGGTACCAGTGTCGCCGGGAAGGCAGATAAACCACAAAAATATGAAAACAGGAATTTTCTGCAGTGACAGGATTTGCTTCCTGTTGGCTCCGCGGAACTAACTAACTCTAGACAAACAAACATCAACTATAACTGAATTCCGCTGCAAACTAAACTCACCTCTTCACAGAATATTTTGGTTCTGACACCTAGTTGCATATCCCTTTTTGCTCTATACTTATGTTTATTTATCTAATGTTCCCTGATGTTACTTAAATACCCCTTTATGCAGACTATAATTTAACCTGTTGCACTGTAAGTTGAAACTCAGTTCAGTTCTTATTATCTGTAAATGATCATTAATATAAGCCAAATTACTATTTAAGAGATATGTAAAAACTTCTTAATCTAAGCGGATTGTACACCGCTTTGACTTGTAGATATAATGGTATACAAAAGTTGTTAAATAAATAAATTTTATCCACTGTAAATCAAAGGAGGAAAAGAAGAAGAGAAAACATATTGAATCAAATCAACGCAATGTGAGAGACAGACTTGAAGGCCTGTGGGTACACGGGGAGCCTTGCAGGGAGGCTGAAACCTAGCTTCACCAATGGTAAATTTTCAAAAAGTCATTTCCATGAATGAAAATATATTTTAACACTGGTAATGAGTTTTTCTAAATTTGCTGCTCTTTATGCAGGTAAGAGTATGCACTTACTGTCATTCTGCTCATACTTTTTACCCACTGTAAGTGAAGGCACTCCAGCAGGCAGAGGTTGAAAAATCAAATGTCTTTGCAGAGCTGCAAACACATGCGCACATTTTTAATCAAACATTATGCACAAAAATCAGCAGGTGTAAAGATGTGCAGTTACTTTTCTAGAAATAATTTTCAAAGTGAATGTGACTATATATTTTCACCATCGCTGGCAATTATAATATCACTTCAATTATGTTTAATCTTTCATAGCAAAACCGTTAAGGAATTCTCGATTTGATAGGTCTTCATTGCTTTATTTCTTGTACTTCTTGCTGGAGGAAGCTACCTTCCCTCCAGCAAACCAGGCTCATTATGAATCCATTCAACATAGTTACTCACCTGTAACAAGTGTTCTCTGGGGACATCAGGAATCAGTCCTCATATATGGGCCACGTCGGCACCGACAGAGCCTACGTGAAAGAATCTCCCCAGCTTTCAAAGAAAGCCCTTTGAAGATGCACCATGCATGCATGGTCCCCTTACTGCCCAAGGGTGTCATCTTGCCTCAGTCTAATGACATAGCTAAGATGGCAAAATTAAAATACGGTAAAGCAGCAACTCTAAGGGGAGGAGGGAGGGTTGTGAGGACTGATTCCTGCTGTCCCTGGAGAACACCTGTTATAGGTGATTAACTACGCTTTTTCCAGGAACAAGCAGGAAGTCAGTCCTCACATATGGAACTCCCCAGCTACAGGCTACTGAGAACTTGTTCAAAACGCCATAGGTGACCAGAGAAGGTGAGCCGAGCTGCAGCAGTTGAGTCCCAACTGAGAGACTCTCGCAATACCCAAGTGTCCGGTGGGGGAACCAGAACTCTGGTAGCCTGATCACAGAAGAGTTGAAGGCAGGAGTTGCCTACACTGCCATGAGATTACAGGGCAAGGACTGGTTGAAGGCGCTGTCCCGTCAGGACTCCCTCTCCAGGCAGTAGTGAACTGTGAAGGCATGGACCGAAGACCAGGTGGCAGCCCAGCAGATTTCTGTCACAGGTACAGAATGCAGATTTACCACACAGAGGTAGCCATGGCCCTGACATGATACATTGTGATCCGGTGGTCTAGTGAGATCCCAACCTGCTTATAGGCGAGGGCAATGCAGTCCGCCACCCAAGTGGACAGAGTTTGCTTGGTCACTGGAAGCCCCAGTTGAGTAGGGGAACAGGAGATAAAAAGCTGAGGCACTTTGCGGTGGCCCCGAGTCCATTGTAGATAGGAGGACAGGACCTTTTTACAATCCAGAGTATGGAGAATAGTCTCCGCCTTGCCAGCGTGAGGCCTCGGGAAGAAGGTGGGGAGCACCACCTCCTGATTGAGGTGGAAGGGGGACACCACCTTTGGCAGAAATGTGGGGTGTGCGTGGAGCACCACCCTGTGCTTGTAGAACCTCAGGTACGGCAGCTCTGCTATCAGAGCCTGAAGCTCGCTGACTCTGAGCTGACGTGAGCGCCACGAGAAAGACAACTTTCCAGGAGAGGTACCGCAGCTGGCAAGTAGTCAGAGGCTCAAATGGCAGCTTAGTGAGTTGTGAGAGCACCACATTATGTTTATGTTTATGTTTATTGTATTTGATAAAAACCGCCTTTCACAAAATCAAGGCGGTGTACAATTAAAATTCAATAAAAGAAGGCCAAGGCCAACGAAAGGGAAAAGAAGTGTACAATGTTTGATAGGACAGCAAAGCAAACAAAGAGACAAAACAAACATAACATAGGGTGGGCCTAGGCAAGAAACAAAAGGTAGGGAAGAGATCACACTCCGCCGTTGGTGGACAGATGGGGGCTTGGACAACATAAGGCCCCGCAAGAAATGAGAAATAAGGGCTGAGCCGAGTGGGGCTTGCCCTAGACGGAGTGGTGGTGTACTGCAATAGAGCTTAAGTGCACTCTGAGTTGGACTTCGGTCCCACCTGGGACAGATGGAGTAGGTACTGGAGTACCAGCTGCACAGAGCAGGAGAATAGGTTCGCCTGCCTCTCGGCACACCACACCAAAAATCGACGCCACTTGAAGGACTATGCCCTTCTCGTGGAAGCCTTGCGGGAGGCCAGAAGGATCTCCTCCATGTCTTGTGGGAGGTTTTAAGAGAGCTAGAGCTACCCTTTAAGCAGCCAAGTCATGAACAACAGGGACCCCAGGTTGGGGTGCAAGAGAGCCCTCCTCCTGTGAAAGTAGTCCTGTGGCACATCCCAGGGGAATTGGAGACGCTGCCGACAGACAGAAGAGTAGCAGAGACCAAGGTTGCATGGGCCACCGGGGGGCTACCAGTATCAGTGATGCGCTGGACCTTGAAGTGGATCTTGGCAACCAGGGTGTCGACGGGAAGGCATAGAGAAGGTCGTCTGTCCATAGAACGAGGAATGTATCCACCACCACCTGGGATGGGTGTGGCTGGCGGAAGCTGAAGCAGGGCAACTGCATGTTATCCAGACTGACGAACAGGTCCACTAGGGGGACGCCCCAGTCTCAGAAAAGCTGAGGCGCCACTCTGGGCCCAGGTGCCACTCGTATGACTGAAGGATTCTGCTCAGCCTGTCCCCCAGGGTATTGTCCAGGCCCGGCAGGTAGACCGCCTGCAGGAGCATCCTGTTGCGTGTTGCACATGAGCAGAGGGCTACCGCCTTCTGGCACAGGGAGTACGACCCCATGCTCCCTTGTTTGTTGACACAGAACACTGCGACTTGGTTGTCCGTCTGGTGAAAGGCTCGGAGGGCCAGAAATATCACCTGGAGCTCCAGGGTTGATCTGCTTCTGGGACCAATGCCTTGAGTGCGGGGTTCCTCAAAATGAGCTCCCCATTCCTGAAGGGAGGTGTCTGTAGTAAGGACCCTCTGGGGGGGGGTGTGCCTGGAATGGTATCCCGGCCTGAAGGTGGCAAGGGATCTGCCACCAGTCGAGGGAGTCCGCCAGTTGGCAGATCACTTTTACCCAGTCTCAAAGCCTGCCCGTGGTTTGTGTTCACTGGGAATGGAGGTACCACTAAGCCGCCCTCACGTGCAGACAAGCGTATGGGGTCATGTGGACTGTGGAGGTCATGTGGCCCAGCAGGCGGAGGAGGAGGAGGGTGAGCACAGATCAGCAGTGCTGCCCTTCTGTGGCTAGTGCCCTCTCTGGGAGGAAGGCCTTGGCCTGGAGGGTGTCCAGCTGAGCCCCTATGAACTCCAGGCACTAAGCCGGAGAGAGTTGGGACTTGGGGTAGATGACAAACCCCAGACGCTGCAGGGTGTGGATGGTGTACTCTGTGACGTGATGTACCTCTGCAGCTGTACCTCCCCTTATGAGCCAGTCATCCAGGAAAGGAAAGACGAAGGCCACTTGAAGCTGAAGGTGGACTGCGACCACCACTAGGCATTTGAAGACTCTTGGTGATGATGCCAGCCCGAAGGGTAGCACCCTGTACTGGTAGTGACCTCCTCCCACCACGAACCGAAGATATTGCCGGTGTTTGGGATGGATCAGGATGTAAGTATAAGCATCCTTCAGGTCTAAGGAGCATAGTCAGTTCTCCCTGCCTGAGGTAATGAAGCAGGAACCCTGTCACCCACACCCTCGGAAGGAACACACAGACAGACTAGAATGCAAACAGGATCTTTTATTGTGTACACAGGACTCAGACACCCTGGACAAAAGATCCGAGCCCCTAAATGATGTCCCACACAGTCTTATATACAGTACGTTCTCAAACCCCCTTGCTACCTTCCCATTCGCCCTAGGTATCTCTTCTTCACCAATCAGTAGCCCCTGAAGGGGGGGGGGGGGGAGACAGTGGGCTCTCATAAAGCATTCCCGAGTGACCTGTTTAGACTGGTATGCTCTGGTCTACTGGTTTTCTGGGCGAAAGGGTATGTGTAAGTGCTGTTTCGCTGCAGCCCAGGCGGGGGAGGAGGGGTTCTCTCACAGATGCCTTTCCGGCTGCCTCAGTAAGGCAGCAGTGTTTCAAGGGAGATCTTGAACTTCTCCCTCACAAGAAATCTGTTCAAGTCCCGCAGGTCCAGGATGGGCCTGAGGCCACGTTTACTTGGGAATGAGGAAATATCTGGAGTAGAAGTCTTTGCTCCAGAGATGTTTGGGCACTGGCTCCACCGCCTTGTCCTCGAGGAGGCCTGTGAGCTCAGTGAGGATCAGAGTCTGGTGAAGGAGAGGTCTTATGGGTTCTCCTGGGAAGATTGAGGGTAATGTCTGTTGCAGGTGGAGGAGGTAATTCTCCTTGACTTGCAGTACCCAGGAATCGGTGGCGATAGACTACCTGTGGACAAACAGGGCCAGATGCCCTCCCTGTGGGCTGCTGAGGGCCTCTTGGGGGAGAGGAGACCATATCCAAAAACTCCTCCCAGGCTGGGCCGAGGCTGTTGCCTGGGCTTAGACTTGCAGGAGCCGTGCCCTTGCCCCTTGGACTGTTGTCCCTGCCATGGGCAGAGAAGTCCTGGTACTGTGGGGCATCACCAAAAAAAACCTTTTTTTCTTGGGAAATAAGGTTTCTTCCCTGGGGCTTTCTTATGGGAGTGCATCGAGGTCTTCTTAAAGAGTCTGGTCTTGGTCAGGAAATCGGTCTCTATCTCTGCAGCCTTGTCTGAAATGGGTTTTCCGAAGAGGTTCTCTCCGGTGCAAGGGGGATCGATGAGTTTGTCCTGGACCCATTGCTCGAGGTCAGATGACTGCAGCAATACCTGGCATCGGGACCCAATGCCTGCGGTGGCCACTCTGGCTGAGGATTCAAAGCCATAATATGCTGCTTGAGACAGGAACTTCAAGCACTCCTTGACTGCCAAGGCCAGTGACTTGAACTGCTGAAGAGGTTCCCCACCAAGGCCTGCAAAGAAACCAGCGAGCTCCCTTGCCAGTTCCTTGAGGTACATACTGATGTACAACTGGTAGGATTGGACTTGGCACACCAGTATCAAGCCCTGGTAGCATTTCCAGCCGAGGGCAGCCAAGGTCCAAGCCTCCCTGCCCGGAGGGCACAGAGGAATGAGTCTTTTGGCTCGAGTCGACATATGGCTGACTCGACGACCATAGAATTGTGAGGGACTTGGGTTTTTTGGAACCCCGGGCTTCAGCGGACTTGGTATATGGAATCGAGTCGCCTGCTCACAATGGACACTGACACCTCTGTTTCCCCACATACGGAGAAGGCGGCACGCGAGGATCAGAGGGACAGGCACCATGAGGGCCTCCCTTCGGAGGGGCCTCATAGTGGAGGATCTCTAGTTCCTCCATGCGGGGGTCCTCCTCCGCCTCAAATTCAAGCAGCCTTTGCCATATCCAGCACTTAGCCGAGGAAGGCAATGTCCTCGGGCAGGGAACAGTGTCAGGACACTGGTGGAGACTGATCTGAGGGTACGTCTTGTGTTGCCGGGTGTCCGCGGACTCCTCATCCTCAGTCTCCCAGTCCGACTCTAAATCAGAGGAAGAATCCAAGGCTCTGTGGCTCCCATGGTCAGGGCCTGATCCTGAAGGCCCGCAACCCCTGGAAGACCTGCAGTCCAAGCCACATACCCTCACCAAAGAGGACCGGTGTCCCGAGGAACGGGACCAGGACCTCACCAGATGCCAAAGGCTTTCTCAAGGTTGGGGGCACTCGATGTTCGGCTTGACTACCGGGGAAGCCCTTAATGTTGAGGGTCTGGTCATCAGGGCAGATGAACCGAAAGAACCAGATATCAATGCCTGCTGTGGGGCCAGAAGGACAGTGATACTGCACTCCAAGGCTGCCATCCTGGTCTCCATGCCAGATGGCTATGTAGCCTTAGTACAGCGATGGCTTCAGGCACGGCGTATGTTCCGTCGAGGGGGAGTCCTCTACCAGGATGGCCTTGGGAGTCTGTGGCCGGTTGCCCGATGCTGACAACTCCTTCTGGGGCAGTTTGTGAAGCCACCCCCGCTTTGACTCCTCAGATTCACGCCGGGGACTGCGGGGCTTGGTGTGGTATTTACCCACTTTTGGTGGTGTGGTGTCACCAGGGACTCCGATGCAGAGTCAGATCTATGGAAGAACGTCTGCTGCAATTATTTATTATTTATTTATTTATTTAACATCTCTTATATACCGCACTATTGTCATCAGCGCGGTTTACATAAAACAAACATATACATACAGAGAAACTGTAATGCATTTTACAAGTAACAGGGGTTTTTGAACTTGGGATTAAAAGTAAACTATATTGACTAAATAACTATTTACAAAAATTTATATACATTAGTCACATTAGTCACAATTGACGGCTCTTGATAGCCCTTTGCAGACACGGACTTGCAAAGGTCACAGCCCTAGTTGTCATGGTCTGATCCGAGGCAATGGGGTCAATAGTCATGTGGGTCGGGGAGGGAGATCATCTTACTGCAAGATCACATTTTTTTAAGCAACTGGAGGCCATGGGAAAAAATGTGTCCTTCAACCCGGGTGAGGGTTTGAGGCCTACCAGCCAATAAGGGCGTGAAGCACCAGTTGATGGATACCTCAAGAAAAAACATGAAAACGAACCCAAGGAGCGACACCGAGGTAAACTGGCTTGGGAGGAGGAGGAGGGGGAGGGGGGAGAGGCACTGGTATGCGTACTGGAAAGAGGATAACGTAAGACAAAAAAGAGTCACTTTTTCCAGGGAAACAGATCAGACGTCCGATGGGCTCCGCGGAAAAAAGGAGACTGAGGCAAGATGACACCCTTGGGCAGGAAGGGGACCATGTATGCGTGGTGCATTTCTAAGGGCTTTCTTTGAAAGCTGGGGAGATGCTTCCGCGCGGACTCAGTCGGCACCATCACCCCCCATCCTGCTTGCTCCTGGAGAAAGAATTTTTTGCAAATCTATAAAAGCTGGAAAGCATACCTCGACCTTGATGGCACAGCGCCCGATCGCCCGTACAGCCTTACGGACAAAATCTACATCCACTTCGGTAGCATACTCCTTTAGCTCTGCCAGGACCTACAGATGGTACAGAGAAGACATCTTGAAGACCTTTATCTACTTAGTACAAAATCTCCCATCCACCACTTGAATGTTTCACCAACTCCATAAGTGATGGAAACTACTCAAAATTGAAAAATAGGCCATGCAACCCATCAATTAGATCCATTTTCATTAATCACAAACTTACAACACCTAAACATTTGAACCCTGTACAAAGTAGAGAAGGTCATGTACCACAGATGTACACAGTATTGTGCATCAATCGATATGTACAAGCAAACCTCTGCTTACAAAGCTGGGTTTTATTAAAAAGCCCAATCTATGTGGTCTTGACCTACTCATTCTGTCAGACTTCAATTTTATTCCATTGTATTTGATAATTTAGTAATGCAACTTCTAAAACAAGGAGCAACGAAATAAAGGATAGTGCACAAGTTGAAGGAAATATCTGTTTGCAGACTCTTTTCTCTACTTATCCAAATGGACTAAAAAGGCAACTAAGTGGAAAGAAAAACTCCTT
Organism: Ichthyophis bannanicus; assembly: GCA_033557465.1. Classification (NCBI taxonomy): domain Eukaryota; kingdom Metazoa; phylum Chordata; class Amphibia; order Gymnophiona; family Ichthyophiidae; genus Ichthyophis; species Ichthyophis bannanicus. Next base: position 249,687,224 of record CM066042.1, on the reverse strand, counting down.
GCAAACTCAGTGCCAGATGTAGCCATATGAATATTTCAAGGTTATTAAATCCTTAGATCTAAAATATGTCTTGTTTTGGAGCATTTCTTCATTCTATTTATGGAATATGCATTTCTTTTGAACTATAAAGCAGCTATACAGTACAGCAAGAATTGCAACTATGATTAATATATTTATTTATTTATTTGACCAGTTTTCTATACCACATCATCCTTCAATCAAAGCGGTTTACATTATGTAGTCACTCACAAACAGGTACTGGATACATTCCCTTGTCCCCAAAAGGCTCATAATCTATGTGTACCTGAGGCAAAGGAGGGTTAAGTGGCTTGCCCAAGGCCACAAGGAGTGCCTATATATATTTCAAATTTGCATTTAAAATATTCTTTAGAGAGACTTTGGCAAAAAATGCATACATTTTTATGTGCTTAACCAGCAAAACTACAGTTCAATGCAATATGCGATACCTGTTTTGTTTTACAAGAAATCTTGAATGATGGAAAACTATTCCAAATTTAACTGAATAATTATGTTATCATTAACTTCAGCAACATACAAAGCTTGAATGACAAGCACTCTTTAAAACTACAGCAGTAATAAACTGTTGCAACTTACAGATGAGAAAGCGTAGTTACTCACATGTAACAGGTGTTCTCCAGGAGCAGCAGGAATCAGTCCTCACATATGGGTGACGTCGGCGCCGACGGAGCCCTCGCGGAGCAATTTTCCCCAGCTTTCAAAGAAAGCCTTTGGGAATTGCAGCGCGCATGCGCGGTCGCCTTCCCGCCCAAGGGTGCCATCTTAGACAGTCAGATGACATAGCTAAAAAAGACAGCATAAAAATTTGCAAAAAAACTAAAGCAGATGATTGCAACTCCAAGGGGAGGAGGGAGGGTTGTGAGGACTGATTCCTGCTGCTCCTGGAGAACACCTGTTACAGGTGAGTAACTACGCTTTCTCCAGGACCAAGCAGGAAGTCAGTCCTCACATATGGGACTCCCAAGCTTAAGGCTACCGGAGACCCTAAGCACAAAAATGAGCTCCCTCTAGCTCAGCAGCACAGAAGGAAGGAATCTTCGCTGAATTATTACCCACCGGTAGCCCACATCCGGGATGGAGGGTAGGAGTTGCTCAAACCTCAAAGAGATTACGGAGGACTGCCTGTCCGAAAGCACTGTCCCTGCGGGACTCCCTCTCGAGACAGTAATGGACCGCAAAAGTCTGGCTCGAAAACCAAGTAGCGGCCCAGCAGATGTCTGCCAGCGGAACAGAGCGGAGGTAAGCCACTGACGTAGCCTTTGCCCGAACGCAATGAGCCGTGACTCGACCTTCCAAGGAGAGTCCGGCTGCCCCATAAGCCCAAGTGATACAGTCCGCAACCCAGATGGACAGAGTACGCTTGGAGACCGGGAGTCCCAATTTATTGGGATCAAAAGACACAAAAAGCTGCGCAGCTTTACGGTGCTCCCGCGTACGGTCAAGGTAGAAGTTCAATGCCCTTCTACAGTCCAGGGTATGGAGGACCATTTCAGCTCGGCTGGAGTGTGGCCTGGGAAAGAAGGTCGGAAGTACCACCTCCTGATGTGAAAAGGGGAGACCACTTTTGGAAGAAATTTTGGGTGAGTCCGTAGGACTACCCTATTTTTGTAGAACCGAGTGTAAGGGGGATCAGACACGAGGGCCTGCAATTCACTTACGCGTCTAGCGGAAGTGAGGGCTATCAAGAACAATGTTTTCCAAGAAAGAAAACGGAGAGAACAGGTAGCCATAGGTTCAAAAGGCGGACAGGTGATCCGCTGTAAAACCACATTCAGATCCCAGTCAGGCGCTGGCGGGCGCAGAGGTGGTTTAAGTAGAAGGAGACCTCGGAGAAACCTCGCTACGAGGGGGTCGCTGGAAAGAGGTCTGCCGTCCACCGGCACATGATGTGCTGAAAGAGCACTGAGGTGAACTTTGACGGAGTTGGACTTAAGTCCCAGATTAGAGAGGTATAGCAAGTACTGCAAGATCACCGACACCGAGCAGGAGAAGGGATCCTGAGACTGTTGGGTACACCAAACGGAGAAGCGACGCCATTTAAGGGCGTAGCATTTGCGGGTAGAAGGTCGCCGAGAAGCTAGGACGACCTCTTCCACCTCTGCCGGCAGGAGAAGGGGAGCAAGGACTACCCTCTCAGCAGCCAGGCCATTAGATTGAGAGATCTGAGGTTGGGGTGTAGCAGAGACCCCTGATCCTGAGTGAGGAGATCCGGTTAAAACCCCAGAGGGAATGGATCCTCTACCGCTAATTGCAGCAGGAGTGGAAACCACGGCTGTCTGGGCCAGCGAGGGGCCACCAGGATCATGGAAGCTTTGTCTCGGAGAACCTTGAAAAGAGTTCGAGAGACTAGCGGGATGGGAGGAAAAGCATACAGAAGGCTCTCCGACCATGAGAGTAGAAAAGCGTCTGCCGCAACTCGAAGGGGATGTGGCTGACGAGAGCAGAAGCGAGGAAGTTGCCGGTTGAGAGGGCTGGCAAAAAGATCCATCGTGGGGAGGCCCCACTTTAGAAAGAGCTTCTGAACTACCAAGGGATCCAGGCGCCACTCGTGCGGCTGGAGGATCCTGCTGAGTTTGTCCGCCAGGCAATTTTCTTGGCCTGGGAGATAAACTGCCTTGAGAAGAACGCCGTGACTGACGGCCCAAGAGCAGAGCTTCTGTGCTTCCCGACAGAGAAGGAAGGAGCCCGTGCCCCCCTGCTTGTTCACGTAGAACATGGCAACTTGATTGTCCGTCTGGACAAGGACGGACTGGTGAGAGGTCAGGTGGGAGAAGGCCTTGAGAGCCAGGCAGATCGCTCTGAGCTCCAGGAAGTTGATCTGCTGAGCAGACTCCCACGTGGTCCAGAGGCCCTGAGTACGTGCCCCTTGGCAATGTGCTCCCCAACCCAGGAGGGACGCATCTGTCGTCAGCACCTGGGCCGGCTGAGGCGACTGAAAAGGCATGCCGAGTACCAGGTTCGGCCGATGAAGCCACCACTGGAGAGACGAGGCCAGCGGCTCGGAGACGCGCACTAGGTCTGCTAGGCCGCCTGTGGCTTGTTGCCACTGCTTGCGAAGACACCATTGAGCAGGCCGCATATTCAGGCGGGCATTGGGGGTCACATGGACGGTGGAAGCCATATGGCCGAGTAGTCTCAGGAAGCGCCTGGCGGAGACCAGGGGCTGGCTGCGAAAACGGTCGGCTAGGTCCATGAGCCGTTGAGCCCTGTCGAGCGGTAGGAAAGCTCGTGCCTGAGGAGTGTGCAGCCTTGCGCCGATGAACTCGAGATCCTGTGAGGGGAGCAAAGTGGACTTTGCGAAGTTTATGACAAAGCCCAAGTACTGCAGAAGAGTCACCGTGCGGCGTGTGGCGTTGGTGACCTCCGGAGCGGATGCTGCTCTGATGAGCCAGTCGTCGAGGTACGGAAAGACATAGAGGCCGTGAAGCCGGAGATGGGCCGCCACCACCGCGAGACATTTTGTGAAGACTCGCGGTGCGAAGGACAGGCCAAAGGGCAGTACTCTGTACTGGTAATGATTTCCAGCCACCACAAACCTTAGGTATTGGCGGTGGCTTGGGTGGATGAGGATGTGCGTGTAGGCAGCCTTTAGATCCAAGGAGCATAGCCAATCTCCCTGCTGGAGGTAGGGCAGAAGGATTCCAAGGGTAAGCATTTTGAACTTTTCCCGCACGAGGAACTTGTTGAGGTTGCGCAAGTCCAGGATGAGTCTGAGGCCTCCTGTCCTTTTTGGTACTAGAAAATACCTGGAATAAAAGCCTTGACCTCTCAGGTGGTGGGGCACCGGTTCCACCGCCTGTTCCTGTAGAAGACCTGCTAACTCCTGAAGGAGTAAGTCCCTGTGCAGAGGGAGTCGTGGAGGTTCTCCCGGGAAATAGGAGGGAGGGACCTGGTGGAAGTGGAGAAGATAGCCCTCTCTCACGACTTGAAGCACCCAGGCATCTGAAGTGACGTTGGACCACCTGTGGGCGAAGTGAACCAGCCGGCCTCCGGTGCTGGGAGGAGCCAGCGGAGGGGGAGAGGCTATGCTGAAGGAGTCAAAAACCCCCACCCTGCTGAGCAGGGGCTGGTGGTGCAGGCTTGGGGGCTTGCTGCCTACGGGATCCGTTACCCCGTCCCTTGGCCTGCTGGCCCTGCTGGGGAGCTGCGGAGGCCTGATATTGGGGGTAGTGTTTATAGGCAGCTGCCTTTCTCGGGTAAAAGGACTTCTTTCCCGAGCCCTTCTTTTTCTGGGAAGGGGCGGAGGTCTTCCTAGAAAGCCTAGTCCTGGTGAGATTCTCAGTCTCTAGTTGTGCAGCCTTTTCGTCCATAGGTTTGCCAAAGAGGTTTTCACCTCGGCAGGGGACATCGACCAACTTGTCCTGCACCCAGGGCTCAAGGTCAGACGACTGAAGCCAAGCCTGTCGGCGGGCACCGATGCCGGCTGCGGCCACTCGAGCCGATGCTTCAAAGCCATCATAGGCTGCTCGGGATATGAATTTTGAGCATTCCCGAATGCCAGTGGACAAGGCTAGGAACCTTCGCAAAGGTTCCTCGGACAATCCAGCGGAGAATCCGGCTAGCTCTTTAGCCAGGTCTCGGAGATACATGCCCATGTATAGCTGGTAGGTCTGGACACGACACGCAAGCATAGAGCCCTGGAAACACTTCTTACCAAGGCCATCCAGGTTACGGGCCTCCCTGCCAGGAGGCACCGAGGAGTGCATCTTCTGGCTCTTAAGACGATGCATGGCCGATTCCACTACCATGGAATGGTGTGGTAGCTGTGCTTTTTGGAAGCCAGGGCTCTTGCGGACTCGATAGATAGAATCGACCCGCTTGCTCAGGACCGGCGAGGAGGCCGGACTCTCCCACATGCGGAAGAGTAGTCGTTCCAGCATGGGAGGAACCGGTACAGTAAAATGTTCCCTGGCGGGAGAGTCATACTGGAGGGCGTCGAGCTCTTCGGCTCGAGGCTCCTCCTCGGGATCCGCAGGGAAGGCCAAAACCTTGGCCATATCCCTGACGAAGTCCGAGAACCGGGCATCCTCCGGAGGGGACTGCTTCCGAGGTTTGGACTCAGGCGAGTCCGAGGGGACACACCGAGTCCGAAAAGAATCAGGTGACTCTTCCTCTTCAGACTCCCAGACCGACTCCGAGGAGGAATCGGTGGGGTCGGCCCGGGCAGGCAGCGGCGCCGGCCGCCCCGACGCCGAGGGAGTCGGCGGCGACGACCTCGGTCCCGAACGGGAGGCCGAGGGTGACCTCGACCGAGGATCGACTCGAGTTCGCATGGACTCGAGGATCGGCTCGGTCTCCGGGGTCGACTTAGACGTCGACGTCCCGGCGGTCGGGGCAGCGGCGCCAGCGAGGCTAGCGAGCAGTGCCCGCTGCTGGTCCATGAAGGCAGACAGTCCTCAGGTGACCCAGCAGCCCCCGACTCGGGCCCCGACGGCGTCGGGCCCGACGTCGGCGGTCTCGGAGGCGAGTCCAGGAGGACCACAGGACTTACCCGAGCAGGCAGCTCCGACTCCATGCGAGGTCGCTTCGAGAGGTGCTCCTTCTCCAAGGACCCAGGACGGCTATCGGGGCTATGCGACCTGGCCCTTGCGGAGCCAGGAGTGTCCACCGACGCCGCCCTCGCGGGTTTCACCTTCCGTCGATGGTCCCCGGAGGGAGAACCCCTGTCGGAGGAACTCCGGCGACGGTCAGAGCTGGAACCTCTGGACGCCGAGGCCTCCGACGAGGTCCGGGTACGGCTGGGGTCAGCGAAGATCCTATCCCGCTGATGCCGCCGACTTCTCAACGCTTTGGAGGACATTTTGCCACAGGCCCCACAGATCATTTCTTCATGATCCGGGCCCAGGCAGCGGAGGCAATTATCGTGTGTGTCAGTTAGTGACATATTTCGGTCACACTGACCACACCGCTTGAAACCACTGGCAGCCATCGGGGGAAAAAGGGCCCCTGCGAGGTCAAAAGACCGGGCTGCCAGTGAAAAAACCGAAAACGAAACTGACTAAATCAGAAAAACCGAAAAAGAAGAAGAGGACTCGTGACCGGCGTCGCGAGTCCGGGCGGGAAGAAAACCGGCGTCGAACCGAAGGAAAAAAGAGAATATTACGAATAAAATCAACTTTTTCGCGGGGACAAGACGGGTACGTCTGTAGGGCTCCGCGGAAAAAAGAAGACTGGCTAAGATGGCACCCTTGGGCGGGAAGGCGACCGCGCATGCGCGCTGCAATTCCCAAAGGCTTTCTTTGAAAGCTGGGGAAAATTGCTCCGCGAGGGCTCCGTCGGCGCCGACGTCACTCATATGTGAGGACTGACTTCCTGCTTGGTCCTGGAGAAAGCATAGTTACTCACCTGTAACAGCTGTTCTCCGGGAACAACAGGAATCAGTCCTCACATATGGGTGACATCGGTGCCGACGGAGCCCGCAAGGAGCATTTCCCCAGCTTTCAAAGAAAGCTTTTGGGAATGCTACCACACATGCGTGGTCCCCTTCCCGCCCAAGGGTGCCCTCTTGTTCAGTCAGATGACATAGCTTAGGCAAAGGATAAGAATAGATAGAGGAAGCAACTCCCAGGGGAGGAGGGAGGGGTTGTGAGGACTGATTCCTGCTGTTCCCAGAGAACACTTGTTACAGGTGAGTAACTACACTTTCTCCAGGAAGAAGCAGGAAGTCAGTCCTCACATATGGGACTCCCCAGCTCCAGGCTGCCGGGACCTGAATCATGACAGCACCAATGGCGACCACCAAGGAGATCAGTATGTGGAACCAGGGTTGCCTGGGCCACCTGGGGGCTACCAGGATCACTGAGGCGTGCTTGCTCTGGATTTGAGCTGACACTTGGGTATCGGGGGGGGGTCAGTGGGAATGCGTAAAGCAGGCCCTGCGACCATGATATTAGAAGCGCATCTACCGCCACCCTCCCGCGGTGTGGTTGAGGGGAGCAGAACCGCAATAGCTGTGAGTTGTCTGGAGAGGCAAACAGATCCAGGCAGGACCTGTCCCAGAGTCAGAAGAGCCTCTGGGCCACCTCGGGGTCCAGGCACCACTCATGCAGCTGAAGGACCCTGCTAAGTTTGTCCGCTAGGCAGTTGTCCTGGCCTGGCAGGTACACAGCTCTTAGGACCATGTGGTTGCGTATCACACAGGAGTGAAGCGCTATGGCCTCTTGACAGAGGGAGTAGGAGCCCATTACGCCCTGCTTGTTCACGTAGAACATGGCCACCTGGTTGTCCATCTGTATGAGAAGACCTCAGAGCAGGTAGCAGGTGGTCTGTAGGCCCAGAAAGATGGCCCAGAGCTCAAGGAGGTTGATCTGCAGGAAAAACTCCTCAGAAGACCAGTAGCCCTGAGTGCGCTGGCCCTCGCAATGCGCACCCCAGCCCGCCAGGGAGGCGTCTGTAGTCAGAACCCTCTGAGGTACCAGTGCCTGGAAAGGCATCCCTGCCCTGAGGTGGTGCGGGGACTGCCACCAGGCAAGGGAGGCCGCTAGCCATCAGGTGATCCACACCCTGTCCCCCAGTGGCCTGTGACTACTGAGACCAGAGGCACCACTGAGATGCCCGCATGTGTAGGCGGGCTAGGGGTGTAACGTGCACCATTGAGGCCATATGGCCCACGAAGTGGAGGAGCCACCGGGCCGGCACAGACTTGCAGGCTTGCACCTCCCCTGCCAAACACATCAGGCGGTGGACTCTATCTTCTGGGAGGAAAGCCTTGGCCTTCAGTGTGTCCTGCTGGGCCCCTATGAATTCCAGATCTGAACTGGGGAGAGCCTGGACAAAACCCAACTGGTGGAGAGCGTGAATGGTCAGTCTTATGGCCCAGTCTGCCTCCCGGGCAGTGTTGCCCCTGATGAGCAAGTCATCTAGATAGGGGAAGACGTGAGCCCCTTGAAGTGCACGAGGAGGCGGCGAGGCTGAATGTGAGCACCCTGTACTAGAAGTACAAACCCCCCACCACAAACCTCAGGTATCACCTGTGGGATGGGTGAATCAGGATGGGGGCATAAGCGTCCTTGAGATCTAAGGAGCAGAACCAGTCTCCCTGGCAGAGGTAGGGCAGTAGTGTTCCAAAGGAGAGCATCTTGAACCTCTCCCTCACCTGTTGAGATGGCACAGGTCCAGGTTAGGCCAGAGGCCTCCTGTCCTTTTGGGGACAAGGAAATATCTTGAGTAGAAGCCCATGCCCCAGAGGTGGTGGGGCACAGGTTCCACCGCCTTGTTCTTGAGCAGGTTCACAAGCTCTGTGACCAGCAAGGCCTGGTGAAGAGGAGGATGGGATCGCTCCCCTGAAAAGTAATCTGGAGGGTTTTGCTATAGGTGGAGAGAATAATCCTCTCTCACCATCCGTAGGATCCACTGGCCTGTAGTGACAGTGGCCCAACTGTCGACGAAGGAAGACAGCTGACCCCCTATGGGCTGAGGTGGGTCTCCTGGGGGAGGAGAGACCCTACCCACTGAGTCAAAAACTCCCCCCGGGCTGAGAGGGGGCTGGTGCCTGGGGCTTTGGGGCCTTGAGTTTCCTGGACCCATGGCCCCTGGCCCTTTGGCTGTGTGGGTTGGTGAGGCTGACCCTGGTTAGGCTGGTAATGACTAGCCTAGGAGTAACCCTTTTTCCTCTGGAAAAAGGCCTTCTTACCTGAGGCCTTCTTGGCTCTTTATCCCCGTCTGGTTTGAACTTAGAGATCGATTGGCTAAGTCTTTTTTAGCTCAACCAATCATGCAAGGGGTTTTCCTTTCACATGGCACTCCCCCCTCTGCAGTTTGGATTGGAGATGTCAGACGCTGATCTAATTTAAGGCGCAAAACTATTTGTTTTTGAAAAGCTTATTTCATTTCTGCGGAAAGTTTCTCAAAAAAGCCTGAAGCAGAGTACTAGATGATTGGAATTGAAACATGCCACGTAGCGCATGGGGGCTTCCTAATGTTCTTCCTTTGGAACCACGCTTTTGAGGTAAGTGCATTAGATTTAAACAAATTTATAGATTTTGGGCCTTTCTGGTTTTGGTCTTTTTTGTTTGAATTAATATATTAGTCATAGCAGGAGTGCACTTTCCCAGTCGTGAAATACCACAAATTGATGGATTTCGGGATAACAAACCTATGTAAATTAGTTTTTAAGCAGATGTTCTTCATAAATATTCATCCTAGTGAGCATGAAAACCAGAAATGTTTGTAGCCCTCAAGGACCTTTACTGTCTCAGGTATTTCCTTTTCTCCTAGTTTATCTCAAACACAGGCTAGATACTATAGCCATTTTCTGTAGCCAAGAAAGAACCCAAGTACCTTATTCATAAATTGCTTCCAGTGCTGCCCTTTGTCCAGTCATAAGGTGCCTCCTTGGCCTAGCTGTATCCCAAGAGCTACAAGTTCCCAACTGCAACCATCTTGAGAAATAGGGACCGAATCTAGGCTTTATTTATGCATTGCAGAGTGCTCTCCTGTGTGTCACCAAAATGAAAACCCCATAAGACCACCTGTATCGTTCCATGTGTGTGACAGCACCTTGAATATTGTGTGCAATTCTGGTAAGCCATATCCTAAAAAGGATATAGCAGAATTAGAAAAGGAACAGAGAAAAGCCAACAAAATGATAAAGGGGATGGAAGGATACCCCTATGAGGAGAGGCTTAAAAGATAAGGGCTCTTCAACTTGGGAAAAAAAGAAGGCTGAGGGAAAGCATAGTTACTCGCCTATAGCAGGTGTTCTCTGGGAATAACAGGAATCAGTCCTCACATATGGGAGATCCACCACGCATGCGTGGCTGCCTTCCTGCCCAAAGGTGCCATCTTGCCTCAGTATGATGACATAGCTCAAGACAGCAAAAAAGAAAAGCAACTCCATGGGGAGGAGGGAGGGTTGTGAGGACTGATTCCTGCTGTTCCTGGAGAACACCTGCTATAGGTGAGTAACTACGCTTTTTCCAGGAACAAGCAGAAGTCAGTCCTCCCATATGGGACTCGCCAGCTACAGGCTACCGAAAAAAACCTGTAAGCCATGGGCGACCCAAAAAGCAAACTGAGGAAGAGCAAGAATACAGTTCAGTTATCTTTCCTCTTCAATCCTAAATCCTTCCCTCACCTTCAGGAACCCTTTCTTCCTTTTTTGAAATCACAGAGGAGGAAATGGCAAATCTCTCCTCCTCCAAACTGACTACCTGCTTCCTTTGATCCCATCCCCTCCCATCTACTAAGCTCTATCTCTTCTGCCGTCATCCCTTCTATCTCATATCTTTAACCTTTCACTTTCCACTGCAACTGTTCCTATAGCCTTCAAACATGCTGTGGTTACATCTCTCCTCAAATAGCTTTCACTAGATCCTACCTGTCCTTCCAGTTATCGATCTCTATCTCTCCTCCCCTTTGCTTCAAAACTACTTGAATGAGCGGTTCACCGCCGCTGTCTTGACTTTCTTTCCTCTCAAGGACTTCTGGACCTATTGCACTCTGGCTTTCATTCTCTACATTGCACAGAAACGGCTCTTGCCAAAGTCTCCAGCGACTTGTTACTTGCCAAATCCAAAGGACTCTACTCGATTCTCATTCTTGACTTTTCTGCTGCTTTTGACACTGTTGATCACCATCTCGATAACCTATACTCGCTTGGATTTAGGGGCTCTGTTCTGTCCTGGTTTTCTTATCTCTCCCATCACACTTTTAGTGTATGTTCTGGTGGTCCTCCTCTACAGTCATCCTGCTTTCAGCTGATGAACCTCAGGTCTCCGGTTTGGGGCCTCTCCTTTTCTCTCTCTACACTCGGTCCTTGGTGCACTTATTTCTTCTCATGGTTTTCAGTACCATCTTTATGCAGTTGACTCTCAAATCTTCCTTTCCGTGCCTGAAATCTCTCCAGGAATCCAGGCACAGATCTCTGCTGCCTGCTTATATGATATTGCTGCCTGGATGTTTCATAGTTGTCTGAAACTGAACATGGCCGAAACTGAGCTCCTTATTTTTCCCCATAAACTCACCCCCCTCCCTTTCCTCCCTTCTCTATTTCTGTGGATAATACTACACTCATCCCCATTTCCTCAGCTCGCAACCTTGGTGTCATCTTTGACTCTACTCTCTCTCTCTCTGCACACACACAAGATAGCTAAAACCTGTCACTTTTTTCTCTATAACATTGGCAAAATTCATCCTTTCCTTTCTACACACACTACTAAGACACTTATCTACTCTTCAGTCACTTCCCCTCTAGACTATTGCAACCTCCTCCTTGCTGGTATCCCTCTGAATCATCTCTCTCCCTTTCAATCTGTTCAAAACTCAGCTGCTCGGCTAAACTTCCGCCAGCCTCTATATGCTCATATAAAGCGTAGTTACTCACCTGTAAAAGGTGTTCTCCAGGGACAGCAAACCATTTAACCCTCCATAGCCCATGTTCCCTGTAAAATAGTTATCTCCAAGTTATAATGCCCTGTTCCATGTAATTTCAGTTTGTTCAATGTAAACCGCACTGATGCAGAATAGCACGGTATATAAGAGAATGTAAATAAATAAAATAAATAAATAAAACAGCAGGAATCAGTCCTCACTTATGGGTGACGTCGGCACCGATGGAGCCCACGTGGAGCAATTCCCCAGATTTCAAAGAAAGCCTTTGGGATTGCTGACACGCATGTGTGGTCCTCTTCCCGCCCAAGGGTGCCATCTTGCTCAGGTCAGGTCCCTTAGCTCAAGCTCTACCAAGCAGATGGCAAGGGAAGGATAAAAATCCAGCAACTCATCAGGGGAGGTGGGAGGGTATTGAGGACTGATTCCAGTTACTTACCTGTAACAGCTGATCTCTGGGAACAGCAGGAATAAGTCTTCACATATGGGTACGTCGGTACCGACAGAGTCTGCGCGGGAACGCTCCCCAGCGTCCAATCAGAACGCTTTTGGAAGCATCCCAACACGCCTGCGTGCTGCCTTCCTGCCTTTCCCAACTGCTTCTCCTCAGTTAAATTTTAAAGCTGAGACAAAGAGAGAGAGAGAGAAAGGGAAAGATAGAGATAGAGAAATGCAACTCCTAGGGGAGGTGGGTGGGTTGTGAAGACTTATTCCTGATGTTCCCAGAGATCACCTGTTACAGGTAAGTAACTGTGCTATCTCCAGGAACAAGCAGGAATGAGTCTTCACATATGGGGACTCCCAAGCTAAGATGCCTGGAGGAGTCCCAGCATGCTGTGAATCTGAGAGCCATGCTATTTTACCGAAATCCCAGGCATCCTAGGGATGAAGGGTAGGAGTTGAACTAAAAAGATGTGCTGTGGAACAGCTGGACCAAACAGGATGCCTAGATAGGAATCTCTGTGCAGGTGATAATTTAGTGGTACTATTGAGAGCAATAAACCAATATGGACCTCACCTGGTGGTATTGTAAAGGGGTATATGGAGGTTCATGTGGATTTGTGAATATGAACCAAAAGAATATCCCCAGGGAGTACCTCAATGTAAGGAGAGGTGAATAACTGTGCAAAAAACAGGCTGAGGTTAGAACCCTTAGGTTGAGAAGAAACAACCCCAGTGGAACTGGGGTAGTTCAATGAGGTAGGACTTTGCGGAAAACGCAGAAGTCCCTATTAGGTAAAAGTGAAGCTCTTTTGACTTTAAAGAGACATAGTTCTTATAGGAGAAGGGAGCTTCAAAGATCCCTATATCCGATAACAAAGAAGGATAGGAGTAGTGAGGCATTGTAGCCTCCCATTTTCTGAAGATTCAGAAAGTCCCCCCTAATTGAAAAGGAAAGTATATGAAGGGCTTCAGGTGTACCTAACTGAAGGTCATGGTACAAAAACTCCTCAAGTACCATAGGAAGTGGTTGATTATGTAGAACCCTAAGTATGCTGGGACAGCATGGAAAGCACAGTTACTTACCTGTAACAGGTGATCTCTGGGAACAGCAGGAATTAGTCCTCACATATAAGTCCTCACATATGGGTACGTCGGTACCGACGGAGCCTGCGCGGGAAAGCTCCCCAGTTTCCCAGAAGAAAGCTTTTGGGAGCCTCCCACAGCGCATGCGCGCTGCCTTCCCGCCTTTCCTGACCAACTCTCCTCAGTTCGAGTTTAAAGCTGAGACAATAGAGAGAGAGAGGAAAGGAAAGATAGAGAGAGAGATACAACTCCTAGGGGAGGTGGGTGGGTTGTGAGGACTAATTCCTGCTGTTCCCAGAGATCACCTGTTACAGGTAAGTAACTGTGCTATCTCCAGGAACAAGCAGGAATAAGTCCTCACATATGGGGACTCCCTAGCTAAGATGCCTGGGAGATCCCCAAGGGTATGAGACCCTGAAAGGTTCCTCGTCTTCCTATGGATCTCAGGCATCCATTCAGGGAAGGAGGGCAGGAGTTGTTCAAAAATGGAACAGGTGTCTGAGGACAGCCTGACCAAACAAGGCATCCCGGCGGGAGTCCTTGTCCAAGCAGTAATGGGCTGTGAAGGTATGAACCGAGGCCCAGGTGGCTGCTCGACAGATCTGATCGATGGATACAGAATGAAGATGAGCCATAGAGGTGGCCATAGCCCTCACATTGTGAGCTGTGACATGGCCCTCCAGAGAAAGGTTCTTACTCTGGTAAGCAAAAGAAATACACTGAGCAATCCAACTGGACAGTGTTCTTTTAGAGACTGGAAGTCCTAGATGAGAAGGATCAAAAGCAACAAAAAGCTGGGAAGACTTTCTATGTTGCTGTGTCCTGTGTAAGTAAAAAGCAAGAGCTCTTTTACAATTTTACAATCTAGAGTATGAAGGTTCCTCTCTGCAGTGGATGCATGAGGAGCTGGAAAAAAGACAGGTAAATATACCTCTTAAGATGAAAAGGTGAGACCACTTTAGGCATAAAGTTAGGATTTGTCCTAACTTATGATGGAACCTTGTATAAGGTGGATTAGCCACTAAGGCCTGCAACTCACTAATGCGGCGAGCAAAAGTGATTGCAATAAGGAAAATAACCTTCCAGGAAAGAAATTTCAAGGAGGTAGTGGCTAAGGGTTCAAAAGGTTGCTTCATAAGCTGACCAAGAACCAAGTTTAAATCCCATGCCACCAGAGGAGGTCGAATGGGAGGTTTAGTTAAGGTTAGGCCTCTCATGAATCTAGCAATAAGAGGATGAGAGGAAATAGGTTGTCCAATGATAGGCTTAAGGGATGCTGCAATAGCACTTAAATGGACCCTTACGGAATTCGTCTTAAGGCCTGCATTGGAAAGATGCAGGAGATATTCTAATAGAGAATTCAGGGGAAGTGCTAGAGGGTCAAGACCCTTTTGAGCACACCAAATGGAAAATCTCTTCCATTTAAAAGCATAGGAACGCCTAGTGGAAGGTTTCCTGGAAGCATGAAGGATATCCTTCACTTGTTGCGAAAGATTGAAGTCTTGAAGGTCTAGGCCTTCAGTAACCAAGCTCTGAGGTGAAGGGACTTGGGGTTTGGATGCCACAAAGTCCCCTCCTCTTGAGACAGAAGGTCTGGAGCAGCTCCCAAGTCCAGGGAGGGGACTTGGGAAAGATGCAGAAGTAGAGGGTACCACACTTGGCGTGGCCAGCGTGGAGCTATGAGGATCATATACCCTTGATCCCTCTGAAGTTTGAACAGAGTCTTGGGGATCAAAGGAATGGGTGGAAAGGCATACAGGAAGTCCAAACCCCAATGAAGGAGGAAGGCATCCTTGGCCTGAACTCCCTGACACGGAATCCTGGAACAGAACCGGGGAAGTTTGGCATTCCACGGACTTGCAAATAGGTCTATGTCCGGGGTACCCCATTCCTGAAAGATTCTGAGTACCTGATCCATGTGCAGGGACCATTCGAGTGGGAACAGAACTTGACTGAGTCTGTCCGCCCAAGAGTTTTGAATTCCTGGGAGGTATACCGCCAGGAGATGGATTTGATGCTCTCTGGCGAAGGCCCATAATCTGAGAGCTTCGTTGCAAAGCGACAGAGAGCCTGTTCCTCCTTGCTTGTTTATGTAAAACATGGCTACCTGATTGTCCGTTTGAATGAGGACTGTCTGGTAGCTGAGGAGGGTATGAAAGACCTTGAGAGCTAAGAACACTGCTCGAAGTTCCAAGTAGTTGATATGAAGAGAGGTCTCCTGTGGGGACCAAGTGCCTTGGGTGGAGAGGTCTTGCAGATGAGCTCCCCAACCTGTTTGGGAGGCATCTGTTGTGAGGATTGCTTAGGGCAACAAGGGTTGGAAGGGGGACCCCAACAACAGATTTTGAGTGGACATCCACCATTGGAGAGACCAAAGGAGACGTTTGGAGTTTGCTATTTGGTCTGAGAGAGCTCCTGACGCTTGAGTCCACTGGGTGGACAAAGTCCATTGAGCTGCTCTCATGTGTAGACGAGCATAGGGTACCACATGTACTGTGGAAGCCATGTGGCCTAGTAGTTGTAGCATCTCCCGGGCAGTGAAGTGTCCTTTGACTGAATCTGGGAGGCTAACTGCACCAGACGTTGGCAACGAGCCTGGGGAAGATAGGCTCTTGCAGTAGTGGTGTCCAACCAGGCCCCTATGAATTCTAGGGACTGAGTAGGGATGAGCTGAGACTTTGGGAGATTTACCACAAGTCCCAGATACTGCAGAATGCACCTGGTAGTGTTCAGGGAAATTTGGGCTTCTGACGGGGATGGAGCTCGGATGAGCCAGTCGTCCAGATATGGGAAGACAGTTTCCCAGAGTGCGCAGAAATGCAGCAACTATTGCCATGCATTTGGTGAACACTCTTGGGGCAGAGGCCAGACCGAAAGGAAGGACTCTGTATTGGTAATGTTTTCCCTGGAACAGAAAGCGTAGAAATTTTCTGTGGGATGGATGGATGAGTATATGGGTGTACGCATCCTTGAGATCTAGAGAACAAAGCCAATCCTGACTCTGTAGGTATGGAAGGAGAGTGCTAAAAGAGAGCATCTTGAACCTCTCCTTGTACAGAAATTTGTTCAATTCTCGGAGATCTAGAATAGGTCTGTATCCCCCTGTTTTCTTTGGGATGAGAAAGTAGGGGGAGTAAAAACCTGACCCCTGATGAAGAAGAGGCACTTCTTCTATGGCCCTCTGGGCCAGAAGGGAGGTTACCTCCTGATCCAGAAGGTCGAGGAGAGATGTGGGAGAATTGAAATGTCTCACCATGGTGTAGGGAGGAAGGTCTGAGAAATGAAGTTTGTAGCCCTCTCTGATGATGGAGAGGGTCCACTGCTCTGATGTGATTTGCTCCCATCTGGGAGCAAAATGAGCCAACCTTCCTGGAATGGTGAGAGGTTCTGGCTGTTGTAGAGCCAGAAAGGTTAAGTTCTCTAGCACTAAGTCAAAACCCCTGAGGGGCTTGGGACTGCTGGGTTGCAGCAGCCCCTGCAGGTTTAGGCCTGGTCTGTTTGGGTTGCTGACGCTTAGTAGCAAATCGACCTGCAGAAGACTGTTGACCAGAAGTGGAAGGAAATCTGCCCTTCTTGTAAAAAGACTTTTTAAAAGATTTTTTCTTGGCTGGAGTGGAGGTAGACTTAGAAAGTCTATCAAGAGCAGCATTTTCTGCATCCATTTGAGTGGCTTTAATTTGCCACTCTTTGCCAAATAGGTTTTCACCTGTACAGGGTAGATTTCCTAACCCATCTTGAACCCAGGGTTCTAGATCAGAAGCCTGGAGCCAAGCAATTCTACGAGCAGCTATAGCAATTCCTGAGGCTCTGCTGGCAACCTCAAAGGAATCAAAGGCTGCCCTGTTGGAAAATTTTGAAATGTCTTGCGTATGCTTAAGCCAAAGGAGGAATTCTTCCCTTTTATCTTCAGGAATAAAAGGGAGAAAGTTGTGCAGCTTTTCTGCAACTTCCTTCAGAAACATACCCATATAAAGGCTGTATGAATTGATTCTGGCAGTAAGCATGCTAGCTTGGAAGATTTTTCTACCAAAAGCATCCAAGGTCTTGCATTCTCTTCCTGGAGGAGTAGAAGAGTGTCTTTTGGTACTCTTTATCCTCTTCATAGCTGACTGCACCACAATAGAATGGTGAGGAAGCTGAGTTTTTTGAAAACCAGGAGAAGGAGGGACATGGTACATAGTGTCCAATCTACGAGAATGAGGAGAAAGGGTGAGAGGAGTCTCCCACAATTCAAGCAAATGTTCTTGGAGAATTTCATGAATTGGCAAGGTGACTGCCTCTCTGGGAACCTTAGAGTATCCCAAAATGTCTAACTTTTTTGCTCTAGGTTCTTTTTCAGAGGTTACTGAAATAGAGAGTCCTTTAGCTACTTCCATGATGAAGTCTTGAAAGAACAAATCCTCTGGAGGAGACATTCTCCTCTTTGGAGAAGAGGGCTCCTCAGGAAGAGTAAGAGATACTTCAGGAGAGTCATCCAATGAATCGGAATCATCAGAAGACTGGAGAAGTATCGTCTGTTTGCTTCCAGGGATCGATAAACGTATTGACTGGTATCGACATCGGGCGTACCCGGAACTGGATCGGTATCGGGAAAAGCCCCGGAACCTGGAACCGGAACCGGTATCCTGGTCGATGTGGATGCCCTGGGTACCGGTATCGGTTGCAGTACTGGAACCGAGGTCAGTACCGCTTGGTGCGGTACCGTGGGCGTCGCAGCCTTAATGAAAGCCATTATGGCCTGCTGCATGGATTGAACTGTATGATCCATGGACGCCACGACTGCCTGGATGTCAGTACCGGAAGAGTGTGCCGGTACCCCAGAGCAGTCTAACAGGTGATCGGTCGAGGCCGTGCCATCGATGTCAACCTGTAACCCCATAGGAGGAGCTTTGGAAGCCGGAGCTTCCCGCCGGGGTTGTTTGGCTGGGGCAGGGTCCTCAGGGTCAAGCCCGGGGGCATCTCGATACTTGGAGGGAGATTTGCCCTTTGAGGACCTGCCAGAAGAATGTTTGGTTACCTGAGATCCATCAGGAGAGGAAGACCTGGAAGATGTCGATGCTGGAGTATCTGTAGAAAACAGCATATGAAACTTGGCTGCTTGGTTCTGTAAGCCACGTTTAGACATCAGGGAGCAGGACTGGCAATCCGGTATGGAGTAGTCAGGCCCCAAACATTTAAGACACCATTCATGTGTGTCGGTGACTGAGATGGTACCGCTACACTTGGTGCATTTTTTGAAACCAGAAGCTGGTTTCTCCATGAGGGAAAAATTTTCTCCAGGCCTAGAGGCCTAAGGGGAGAAAAATTTCGCCAAGTAGGGAAAAGAAAATATATATATATTTTTTTTTGAAAAGTAAAAAGAAAAAAGACCGGCGGTACCGGTATGGAGTCGGGTAAGGCAGACACGCGACTAAAGAAACAAACTAAAATAAGAACTTCTTCAGCGGGGACAGGAACACGACCTGCTGGCTCCGCAGAAAAGAAGAACTGAGGAGAGTTGGTCAGGAAAGGCGGGAAGGCAGCGCGCATGCACTGTGGGAGGCTCCCAAAAGCTTTCTTCTGGGAAGCTGGGGAGCTTTCCCGCGCAGGCTCCGTCGGTACCGACGTACCCATATGTGAGGACTTATATGTGAGGACTTATTCCTGCTTGTTCCTGGAGATAGAGAGAGTATCTGTCGGGTCCGTAGGAGAATATATATATGTATAAGTATATATATATCTAGGCAGACAGATTGAAATAGTATATAGACATATATCTACCCACGATCATATATTAGTATAAATAGTATATAGACATATATCTACCCACTATCATATATTGCAATACATATATATAGATAGTTATGTTCAGATGTAAATAGTTCAATGTTATAAATCCAAGTTACTATGTCCTGTTCGATGTAAACACAAGGCACTTCCCTGCCTTGTGTAAAATTGTTAACTGTAAACCGCGCTGATGTCAAATAGCGCGGTATAGAAAAGCTAGAAATAAATAAATAAAATAGGTAAATACAGATATATCCCTCATATATTTATATATATCTATATGGGCACAGACATGCAAATGTCCATATACATGTAAAGCACAGTTACTTACCTGTAACAGGTGATCTCTGGGAACAGCAGGAATAAGTCTTCACATATGGGTTTCGTCGGTACCGATGGAGCCTGCGTGGGAACGCTCCCCAGCGTCCAAAAGGAAAGCTTTTGGGAGCATCCCACAGCGCCTGCACGCTGCCTTCCCGCCTTTCCTAACCGCCTCTCTCCAGTTCGAGTTTTAAAGCTGAAACAAAGAGAGAGTGAGGAAAGGAAAGAAAGATAGAGAGATACAACTCCTAGGGGAGGTGGGTGGGTTGTGAAGACTTATTCCTGCTGTTCCCAGAGATCACCTGTTACAGGTAAGTAACTGTGCTATCTCCAGGAACAAGCAGGAATGAGTCTTCATATATGGGGACTCCCCAGCTAGAGATGCCTGGGAGATTACCCAGGTTGTGAGTCCCTGGGAAGGGCTCTACCTCCACCCATGAATCTCAGGCATCCAGCCAGGGATGGAGGGAAGGAGTTGATTAGGTATGGAACAGGTGTTTGAGAACAGCCTAACCAAACAAGGCATCCCGGCGTGAGTCCTTGTCCAAGCAGTAATGGGCTGTGAAGATATGAACCGAGGCCCAGGTGGCCGCTCGACAGATTTGGTCGATGGACACAGAATTTAGATGAGCCATAGAGGCTGCCATGGCCCTCACATTGTGAGCTGTGACATGGCCTTCCAGAGAAAGGTTCTTACTCTGGTAGGCGAAAGAAATACACTGAGCAATCCAATTGGACAGAGTCCTCTTAGAGACTGGAAGTCCTAAATGAGAGGGATCAAAAGCAACAAAGAGTTGAGAGGACTTTCTATGTCGCTGTGTTCTTTGTAAGTAAAAAGCAAGAGCTCTTTTACAATCCAGGGTATGAAGATTCCTCTCTGCACTTGAAGCATGAGGTCCTGGAAAAAAGACAGGTAAATAAACCTCCTGGTTCAGATGAAAAGGTGAGACCACTTTAGGCATAAAGTGTGGATTAGTCCTGAGGACTACCTTGTCATGATGGAACCTTGTATAAGGAGGATTAGCTACCAAGGCTTGCAGCTCACTGATGCGGCGAGCTGAAGTGACTGCAATGAGAAAAATAACCTTCCAGGAAAGAAATTTCAAGGAGGTAGTGGCTAAGGGTTCAAAAGAGTGGCTTCATAAGCTGGCCAAGAACCAGATTCAAGTCCCATGCCACTGGAGGTGGTCTAATGGGAGGTCTAGTCAAAAGAAGGCCTCTCATGAATCTTGCTATAAGAGGATGAGAGGAAATAGGTTGTCCATTGAGAGGCTTAAGGGCTGCTGCAATAGCAATCAAATGGACTCTTACTGAATTCGTTTTAAGGCCTGCATGGGATAAATGCACCAAATACTCCAGCAAAGAATTCAGAGGTATTGCCAGAGGGTTAAGACCCTTCTCTGCACACCAAATGGTAAACCTCTTCCATTTAAAAGCATAGGAACGTCTGATGGAAGGCTTTCTGGAAGCATGAAGGATACCCTTCACTTGCTGAGAAAGATGCAAATCCTGAATGTCTAGGCCTTCAGCAACCAGGCCCTGAGGTGAAGAGACTGGGGATTTGGGTGCCACAACGTTCCCTGCTCCTGGGACAGGAGGTCTGGAGCAGATCCCAAGTCCAGGGAGGGAGCTTGAGAGAGATGTAGAAGTAGAGGGTAACACACTTGGCGTGGCCAACGTGGTGCTATGAGGATCATAGACCCTCTGTCTCTCTGAAGCTTGAACAGTGTCTTGGGAATTAGGGGAATGGGTGGGAAGGCATAGAGGAAGTCTTGCCCCCAATGAAGGAGGAAGGCATCCTTGGCCTGAACTCCTTGACATGGAATCCTGGAACAGAACCGGGGAAGTTTGGCATTCCACGGACTTGCAAACAGGTCTATGTCTGGGGTTCCCCAAATTTGAAAGATCCTGGCTATCTGGTCCACATGGAGAGACCATTCGTGTGGAAGCAGAACTCGACTGAGTCTGTCTGCCCAAGAGTTTTGAACCCCTGGAAGATACACTGCCATGAGATGAATGTGATGCTCTCTGGCGAAGGCCCACAATCTCAGAGCTTCGTTGCAAAGCGACAGAGAGCCAGTTCCCCCCTGCTTGTTCACGTAGAACATGGCTACTTGGTTGTCCGTGTGGATGAGGACTGTCTTGTAGCTGAACAGGGTGTGGAAGACTGAGAGCTAGAAAGATTGCTCTGAGCTCTAAAAGGTTGATATGTAGAGATGTCTCCTGTGGAGACCAGATGCCTTGGGTGGAGAGATCTTGTAGATGAGCCCCCCAACCCTTTGGGGAGGCATCTGTTGTAAGGGTTGCTTGGGGTAACACCTGTTGAAAGGGGGACCCCAGCAACAGATTTTGGGTGGACCTCCACCACTGGAGAGAGCAAAAAAGGCGACTGGAGGTTGCTATTTTGACTGACAGGCACCCTGATGCCTGAGTCCATTGGGTGGACAAAGTCCATTGAGCTGCCCTCATGTGAAGGCGAGCATAGGGGACCACATGCACGGTTGATGCCATGTGGCCTAACAGTTGTAACATCTCTTGAGCAGTTAAATGGGACTTTAACTGAATCTGGGAGGCTAACTGCACCAAGCGTAGGCAACGGGCCTGGGGAAGATAAGCCCTTGCAGTGGTGGTATCCAGTAAGGCTCTATGAACTCTAGAGATTGAGTAGGGGTGAGATGGGATTTTGGAATGTTTATTACAAGTCCCAGATACTGAAGAATATGCCTTGTGCAGGCCAGGGAAGTCTGGGCCTCTAACTGGGATGGAGCTCGGATGAGCCAGTCGTCCAGATATGGGAATACAAATATTCCTAGAGTGCGTAGAAATGCAGCTACTACTGCCATGCATTTTGTGAACACCCTTGGAGCAGAGGCCAGACCGAAAGGAAGCACTCTGTATTGATAGTGCTTTCCTTGGAAAAAGAACCGAAGGAACCTTCTGTGTGTTGGATGGATGAGAACATGGGTGTACGCATCCTTGAGATCTAGAGAACAAAGCCAGTCCTGACTCTGGAGGTATGGAAGGAGAGTACCGAGAGAAGTCATCTTGAATTTCTCCTTGTATAGAAACTTGTTCAATTCTCTGAGATCTAATATGGGTCTGTAGCCCCCTGCTTTCTTTGGGATGAGAAAATAGGGGGAGTAGAACCCTGAACCCTGTTGAAGAAGGGGTACTTCTTCTATTGCCCCTTGGGCAAGAAGGGTAGCAATCTCCTGACCCAGAAGGTCGAGGAGAGATGTTGGAGAATTGAACTGTCTCACCATGGTGTGAGGGGGAAGGTTTAAGAAATGAAGCTTGTACCCGTCCCTTATGATGGAGAGGGTCCATTGCTCTGCTGTGATTTGCTCCCATCTGGGAGCAAAGTGTGCCAACCTTCCTGGAATGGTGAGAGGCTTTGGATGTTCTACAGCCAGAAAGGCTAAGTTCTCTAGTTGTAAGTCAAAGGCCCTGAGGAGGCTGAGGCTGTTGGGCCGTAGCAGTTCTAGCCATCTTAGGCTTGGCCTGTTTTGGTTGTTGCTGTCTCTTTGTAGCAAAACGACCTGCAGAAGATGACTGCTGACCATAAGAAGAAGAATATTTCCCTTTTTTGGGGAAAAAACCCTTTTTGAACAACCTTTTCTTAAAAGGAGCAGAAGTAGACTTTGAAAGTCTATCTAAAGCAGAATTTTCAGCATCCATCTGGGTGGCCTTTGCTTGCCAATCCTTGCCAAAAAGGTTTTCACCTGTACAAGGAAGGTTTCCTAGACCATCTTGAACCCAGGGTTCCAAATCAGAAGCTTGTAACCAAGCAACTCTGCGTGCACCTATGGCAATAGCTGAGGCTCTGCTGACACTTTCAAAAGAGTCAAAGGCTGCACGGTTGGAAAACTTTGAAATATCCTGGGCATGTTTGAGCCAGGTGAGGAACTCTTCCCTTTTATCTTCTGAAATAAAAGGAGATAAAGTTTGCAGATGATCTGTAACTTCTTTTAGAAACATCCCCATATAGAGACTATAGGAGTTGATTCTGGCAACAAGCATACTGGCCTGGAAAATTCTCCTGCCAAAGGCATCTAAAGTTCTGCATTCTCTTCCTGGAGGAGAAGAGTGCCTTTTTGTACTCTTTATCTTCTTCATAGCGGACTCTACCACAATGGAGTGGTGGGGAAGCTGAGTCTTATGGAAGCCAGGGCAAGGAGGAACACGATACATGGTAACCAACCTGCGAGAATGAGGAGAAGTGGTGAGAGGAGTCTCACATATGCCCAACATGTGATCATAAAGAATCTCATGTATTGGTAAAGTGGCTGCCTCTTTAGGGGCCTTAGGATATTGTAAAATATCTAATTTTTTGGCTCTAGGCTCTGGTTCAGGGGCCACCGAGATGGAAAGGCCCCTGGCCACTTCCCTAACGAAGTCTTGAAAAGACAAGTCCTCTGGAGGAGACATTCTCCTTTTTGGAGAAGAGGGCTCCCGAGGATGGATCACCGATGCTTCGACAGAGACCTCTGATTCATCAGTCTTCAGAGGAATCAAAGTATCGTCTGTCTGGATGCTCCTGTAGAGCCCGATACGCGTACCGGGTGGTATCGACATCGGGAGTGATCGGTACCGATTCGGTACCGATGGGCATCACAGAACAGTGTACCACTGCAGTCGACACCGAAGCCGATGTCGATGCAATCGGTACCGGCACCGGAACTGATATTGGTACCGGTGCCGAAGTCGGTACCAGTAACGGAGTTTGTTGCGGTACCGAAGGCGTCGCAGCCTGTATGAATGCCGTGATGGCACGCTGCATGGTCAGAATATTCTGATCCATTGACGCAACCAATGTCTGGATGTCAGTACCAGTGGAAACCACCGGTACCCCAGAACATGGCAACAGGTGATCGGTCGAAGCCGTGCCATCGATGTCAACCTGTGACTCCATAAAGCTTTGGAAGCCGGAACCTCCTGCCGGGGTAATTTTACCGGTGCGGATTCCTCGAGGGCAAGCCCGGAGGCATCTCGACACTTCGAGGGAGATTTACCCTTCGAGGACCGGCTGGACTTAAGTTTGGTTACCTGAGATCCATGTGAGGAAGTAGAAGCCCTGGAAGAAGTCGATGCAACCGAAGCTGCATCAGAGGGAAACAGGGTACTGAGCTTGCCTGCTCGATTCTGTAGACCTCTTTTAGACATCATAGAACAGGACTCATAATCTATAATGGAGTGGTCAGGTCCTAAACATTTTAGACACCATTCATGGGTGTCGGTGACAGAAATAGTGCCGCTGCACTTCGTGCATTTTTTAAACCCAGAGGCGGGCTTTTCCATGAGGAAAAATTTCTTAGGCCTAAGGCCAAAGAAGAAAATTCACTGAAATGAAAAAAACAATTTTTTTTTTTTTTTTAGAATAAAGAAAGAAAAGACCAGCGGTACCGGTCTAGCGTCGAGAAGGCAGACGCGCGACTAAAGAAATAAAATAAAATAAAGAAATTCTTCGGCGGTGACAGGAACACGACCTGCTGGCTCCGCGGAAAAGAAGAACTGGAGAGAGGCGGTTAGGAAAGGCGGGAAGGCAGCACGCAGGCGCTGTGGGATGCTCCCAAAAGCTTTCCTTTTGGACGCTGGGGAGCGTTCCCGCGCAGGCTCCGTCGGTACCGATGAAACCCATATGTGAAGACTCATTCCTGCTTGTTACTGGAGATATATATATATATATATATATATATATATATATATATAGATATATATATATATATATACACACATGTATACATACCCATGTACGCATATAGGGTATGTGGAGAGAGAAAGATTTATCTAACAAGAAGGGAGGTACCTTCTTGAGAAGATATTTAGAGATTCTGTACTTCCTGGTTATGGATAGGAAGCCCAGGGAGTTCTCTCACTGGCAAGAGAAGTCTAGAGTCCTCTAAGAACTCTAGCCCCTGAATAACCAGGAATGGAGACCTACCTGGAAAATGCAGAGGATGTTTTAAATCTGCAGATAGTAAGTCTGAATCCTTCCATGACTCGAGCAGGTAGCTGGAGAAAAAGATGCATAAAAATACCATATTTAGCCCTAATGAGGGTAAAAAGGGTATGGTGCATTCTTGTGCTCAAAATGGATTACGCCATGAAGAGTTGAGGATGGAAGGAAAAGACAAGACAAGGATTGTCTATACTGAAAGAAAAACCATCCCTGGTGAAGGGGTCCCCTGGAGATGTGAAGCAATCCAGGGAATTGGATAATTCTTTAGGCCCTCTCTTAATTAAAGGCTTGTGTCCTTTATTTAAGAAGCCTTTAATGGAAATGGTAAGGGCATGCCAGTAGGCCAGGGTAATGGTAAGGGCATGCCAGTAATGCCAGGGTAATGGTAAGGGCATGCCAGTAGGCCAGGGCATGCCAGTAGGCATGACTAGGTAAAGCCCTTCCTAACCATCTGACATCATGTGCTCTCTAACAAGGCTTCATAGTGTAGAGCTGCTCCGTAGAGATGCAGAGAGCATGTTGCAGGTTAATTAGAAGAAAAACTGGTGTTTAAGAGCCAGTAGGTATCATGAACTACTCCGCCAAGCCCAAGGATTGGGGAAGGCTAAGGATAGAAGGTAAGGTGATGTGTCTGCAACAATAGCCAGAAAAGGTTCTTAAACCGTCTGGGACTTAGTGGTAAGGCCAGAAACCATTGAAATTGGAGAACAAGCCCTGGTTGCTTGGTCAGCAAGTCAGTGGTCTAACCAGTAAGAGCCCCTGCAGTCCTAACTATTGATAGGGCAGCAGTAGAAATCTTAGGTCCCAAGATTGGGAAAGAAATACAGACATAAGTAGGAGTGGTAAGACTCCGCTATTGTCTGAGAAGCTGCCAGGAAAACTAAGAATGCAAGGGGAAGACAACTCTGAAAGAAAACTTAGGGGCTTAAGGAAAAGCCCTAAGTAAAATGGTATCACTCTTACAGACCAAATGTCTTAGTAGGAGTGGCAGAGTTGAAAAGAAGACTTACGGTGGAGTAAATCTTTGAAGTAATATGAGAGATGCTAATACAGGAGAAAAAGTCAAAGGTAAAGGCATGGCAACCTTATTGACAGTTGTTACTCCTCTGTGTAGTTCAGAGGACGAGGAGTAACTTTATTACCTGTAAAGCATAATCATATTAAGAAGCTCTTTGAGCTGATAGTCAGGATGTCTCTTTAAGAGGGACATATGTAAGTTTAGGATGGAACCGATGTAGATGCTTGTAGTGGTAGGAAGCAAACTACAGGATCTAAACCTCAAACAGGAAAAAGGATTCAGGGAAGAGTTTATCAGCAACCCTGCGGCTGCTGGGTTTGCTGAACCCGTTGAGGTTGTGGTTTCCTGAGCCTGGTTGGTTGTTTCCCCTGCCTGGGAGCATCTGTATGATGGGTAGAAGATGGATAAAACCTTCTCTCATTAAGGGAACAAAGCTTATTAGTAGATTTTCTACAAACTGGGATAGAGGAAGGTATAGACAAGCCTCTGAAAGCAATAGTGTCAGTGGTTAACTGAGTAGCCTGGAGTAAAGTCTCTTTATTAAAGAGATTCTCTCCAGTGAAAGGAGCATTTCCCAGTCTATCTTGTACGCATTTGTCCAAGTCTGAAGCTTGGAGCCAGGCTCTACGTCGTGCCCCTATGGCTATAGCAGAAGTTCTGCTAACAGACTCGAAAGAGTCCAGGGAAGCACGAGTAAGGAACTTAGAAATATTCTGAGCATGACTGACTAGCATAGAAAAATCTGCTCTTTTAGGCTCTTGGAGGAAAGGTGTCAAAAGTAGTAGATCTTTTGTGACTTCCTCAAGAGATAATGCCATATAGAAAATATATGAAAGGATTCTTGCTGAAAACATGGACGGCTGGAAAGTTTGACGTCCAAAGTCATCTAAAGTCTTAGCCTCACGACTTGGCGGATAAGAAGAGTGCGTCTTAGTACTCTTAACACGCCTCATTGCTGATTCTACAACAAGAGAATGATGAGGGTGCTGAGGCTTTTGAAAACCTGTAGAAGGGGGCACCTTGTATAGAAGATCAGTTGCCCTAGAAGGTGGGGATACCGTTTAAAGGAGTTTCCCACGCTCTAAATAGGAGATCCTTCAAGGTTTGATGAAAAGGAAACATAATGACTTCCTTTGGATTGCAGGGGATCTGTATAGGTTGTGGATCCCCTGGTGCAGGGTCTTGACCAGGTATAGAAATGGCAAGTAACTTGGCCATATCCAGCAGGAAAGCTTGAAAAGAAATCTCCCCAGAGGGGAGTCCTCGAGGAAGAGGAGGAAGAACTAGATCTGTTGAAGAACTAGCTCTAGCATCCACCAGTTCATTCAGATTCTGTAGAATAGAAGATCCGGAGGGGTGGAGCATTGGATTATCCTTGAAAGATAGCTGTCGGTACCGCAACTCGTCGGTAGCAAATCGTCCATGCTAGGGATCGATTCCAAACTCAGGAATGGAAGCGAGCTGGCTGAAAGGAGCATAGGAAGTACCGACACAGATGTTGATGTCGATACCAGTATTGGGACCGGTACCGTCGGTGACACCGATATATGAAGATCAGTCTGTGACGGCACTATCGGTACCGAGGTAACCGAATGTGGCAGACCTTGATCATCGGTAGAATGTCTTCGGTACCGTCTGAAGTCGGTATCGAGACGAGTCGGTACCTGGTCATCCAGACTAGAGATCGATTCTAGACTCGGCATCGAAAGAAGCGAGTCTATCGATGCATATCTGGAGGGCACCGACGTGGATACCAGCATCGGTACTGGGGCCGATGTGGGAAGATCGGTTGGTAGCGGCTCTAGCGGCACCGAAGATACCGAGAGCGCTTGACTGCGATCATCGGTGTGGAATGTTTCATCCAGCACCATTGCCAATGCCGGGATACCACCACCGGGCATGGCTGAGGTATGTTCACCGAGGTAAAAACCCCGGGAACAACCTGAAACCCCGTTAATGCTTTTGAGACAGAAGCCTCCCGCCGGGGTTTGAAAGCCAATATGTCCTCGGGGGCAAGCCCAAAGGCATCTTTATGATATACATGATATCTACCATCCGAGGACTGGCTAGTCTTTACAGACTTTTGTTGGGTTTCCTGATCCTGTGAAAAAGAAGATGTAGCTGGTACCCTCAGGTCTGAGGGGAACAGCATATCGAGTTGAGCTCGATGATGAAAATTTCTTGCAGAAATTGTAGTGCAGAAGGGACACTCCAGAGGATGGTGTTCAGGTCCCAAACATGGAAGGCACCAATTATGGGTGTCTAAAACTAATTTGGTAGCGCCACAGTTTAAACACATTCTAGTGGCTAGCATTTCCATGAAGGAAAGTGGAGAGGCCTAGCAGGCCGAAACCTGTGAGGCACTAAACAGGAAAAAATTTCCCACAAAAGGAAATATTTGTAGAAGAAAAGAAAAAGAAAACACCGGCGGTACCGGTGCGTCGAGGGAAGGTAGACGCGACCACAAGAAAAAACAAAAATAAAGGAAGCATTTTCTGCGGTGACAGGAGGACGTCCTGCCGGCTCCGCGGAAAAACGAAAACTGAGGAGAGGCAGTTGGGAAAGGCGGGAAGGCAGCACGCAGGCGTGTTGGGATACTTCCAAAAGCGTTCTGATTGGATGCTGGGAGAGCGTTCCCGCGCAGACTCCGTCGGTACCGATGTACCCATATGTGAAGACTCATTCCTGCTTGTTCCTGGAGATCACTTGTTACAGGTGAGAAACTATGCTTTCTCCAAGAACAAACAGGAAGTCAGTCCTCAGTTATGGGACTCCCCAGCTACAGGCTATCGAACCGGAAACCCAAAAGCGCCTCCACAAGGCCATGAGCAGAAGCCGAGGCCCAAAGGAGCCCGAGTCCTTGGTGCCCGGGGCGAAACGGTAGCCATCGAGAAGGGTCAGAGGGCAGGAGTTGCTTATATCCCAAACAGATTATAGTCTGGCTGGAGGCGCTGTCCCAGCGGGACTCCCTCTCCAGGCAGTAGTGTGAGACAAAAGTGCTTGCTGAAGCCCAGGTCGCGGCCCAGCAGATGTCCGCTAGAGGCACGGAGCGCAGCAAAGTTACTGAAGTCGCCTTGGCTCAGACGCCGTGTGCGGTGTCTTGCCGATCCAGTGGGGCACTCGCCTTCGCATGAGTGAAGGCGATGCAGTCCACCACCCAGATGGAGAGAGTGGGTTTTGTGACAGCCTGCCCCAAGCGATTGGGATCGTAGGTTACAAAGAGCCAGCCAGACCTGCGATGAGGCTGGGTGCGCTGCAGATAGAAGGTGAGAGCGCTCTTGCAGTCGAATGTATGCAAAACTGCTGACGCCTGGTTGGCATGGGGTCTCCGGAAGAAGGTCGGCAAAACTATCTCCAGATAGAGATGAAAATCTGAGACAACCTTCTGCAGGAACCTGGGGTGGGTACAGAGGACCACCCTGTTTCTATAGAACCTGGTGTAAGGGGTATCAGCCATGAGAGTCTGGAGTTCACTGACTCGGCAGGCCGAAGTCAAAGCCACCAGGAAGACCACCTTCCAGGACAGGTGCAGAAGCGAGCACGTTGCCATTGGCTCAAAGGGTGAACGCGTAAGATGCATGAGCACTATGGTCAGGTCCCACTCTGCCAGAGGAGGCCGAATGGGTGACTTGAATAGCAAGAGGCCCCGAATAAAGTAGGAGACCAAGGGCTGCTCTGAGAGGGGTTTGCCCTCTATGGGAAGGTGATTCGCCGAGATGGCACGCACGTGTACCTTGGCAGAGTTTGACTTCAGCCCCTCCTTTGAAAGATGGAGAAGGTACTGAAGGACCCACTGAGTGGAACATGATAAAGGGTCAATCTGGAACTTGGAGCACCAGACAGAGAAGCACCGCCACTTGAAGGCGTAAGCGCGTCTCATCGAGTCCTTCCTCGACGCAAGGAGGACCTCCTCGACCTCCTCTGGGAGGTCAGCTAGGGAGACCCGTTCAGCCGCCAGGCTGTGAGGGACAACGCGGCCAGGTTCAGGTGTAGCACCCGTCCCTCCTCCTGCATTAGTAGGCGAGGGGCACAGCCCAGGGGAACCGGAGGCTCGGACACGAGTCGGAGCAGGAGTGGGAACCACGGCTGCTGAGACCACGAGGGAGCAACGAGTATCATTGATGCTCATTCCTGTTGAGCTTTGTGAAGGGTCCTCGCAATGAGAGGAGTGGGAGGGAATGCATAGAGAGGCCCGAAGGTCCAGCTGAAGAGGAACGTATCCCACACCTCCTGTTTGGGTGTGGAACCGGGCCGCAGAAGCGGGGGAGCTGCATGTTCGTTGGGCTGGTGAACAGGTCCACGGTCAGGGTCCCCTACCGATGGAACAGCAAGTTGGTCACCTCCGGGTCCAGCCACCATTCGTGAGGGTGGAAGATCCTGCTGAGTTTGTCTGCAAGGACATTCTTGTGGCTCGGGAGGTAGATCACTCGCAGGGTCATCCCCGGCGAAAGGTGAAGGAACAGAGGACTGCCTCTCAGCAGGAGGCGTGATTCTGTGCCCCTCTCCTTGTTGATATAGAACATCTCCTCCCGATTGTTGGTTTGCACGAGCACCGACTTCCCTTTGAGATGGTCCTCGAAGGCCCTCAGGGCCCACCGGACCACCTGAAGCTCGAGCAAATTTATCTTTTGTTGAGCCTATTCGGATGACTATCACCCCTGTGTGCATAGTGCACCACAGTGGGCTCCCCACCAAAGCAGGGAGACATTCGTCAGCATTATTTCGTGCTGCAGTGTCTGGAATGGCAGCCCCCGGAGAAGATTGTGGGGGTACTGCCACCAGTCTAAGGACCTGCAAAGGTTGCGGGAGACCCAAATGGGGTCTCTGAGGTGAACGGAGGCTGGGTGCCATTGAGCGCTGATGCACCACTGGGCTGTTCGCATGTGGAACCACATGGACAATGGAGGCCATGTGCCCTAGCAGGCATAGCATAGTCCATGCCGTGACCCGAGTGGTGCTCTTGACCTGGGCTGCCAAGGCTCGGAGGCGAGTCGCGCGGTCTGCCAGCAGAAAGGCAATCGCCCACTGGATATCGAGGCATGCACCAATAAACTCCAAGATTTGCACTAGTTCAAGGTGCGACTTTGAGTAGTTGACCAAGAACCCCAGGCGCTCAATTAGGAGGATCGTGCGTGATGCCGCCAGACGGGCTTCTCCGGATTAGGGTCCCGTGACGATCCAGTTGTCGAGGTAAGGGAAGACCAGTACTCCCTGCCTTCTGATGGAGGCGGCAGTCGCGAAGAGGCACTTCGTGAAGACCCGCGGAGCAGATGCAAGTCCAAAGGGGAGCACCCTGTATTGGTAATGCTCCCCTTGCACCCTGAAGTGCAGGAACTGCCTGTGCTGGGGGTGGATCAAAATGTGGGCGTAAGTGTCCCTGAGGTCCAAGGAGCATAGCCAATCGCCCTGCTGGAGGAAGGGCAGCAGGACACTAAGTGATAACATCTTGAACCTCTCCCGCGCC
Source organism: Ichthyophis bannanicus (assembly GCA_033557465.1). Lineage (NCBI taxonomy): Eukaryota > Metazoa > Chordata > Amphibia > Gymnophiona > Ichthyophiidae > Ichthyophis > Ichthyophis bannanicus. Next base: position 249,655,802 of record CM066042.1, on the reverse strand, counting down.
AGAAACTTGTTTAGTTTTCAGAGATCGAGGATGGGCCGTAGGCCTCCCGACTTCTTTGGAACGAGCAAAGAGTAGTTACTCACCTGTAACAGGTGTTCTCCAGGAGCAGCAGGAATCAGTCCTCACATATGGGTGACGTCGGCGCCGGCGGAGCCCCCATGCGGAGCATTTCCCCAGCTTTCATAGAAAGCCTTTGGGAATGCAGCGCGCATGCGCGGTCCCCTTCCCGCCCAAGAGTGCCATCTTGCTCAGTCTGATGACATAGCTAAAAGACAGCAAAAATAGCAAAAATAAATCATATGACTGCAACTCCAAGGGGAGGAGGGAGGGTTGTGAGGACTGATTCCTGCTGCTCCTGGAGAACACCTGTTACAGGTGAGTAACTACTCTTTCTCCAGGACCAAGCAGGAAGTCAGTCCTCACATATGGGACTCCCTAGCTCAGGGCTACCAGAGGCCCCAAACTGAAAACTTGAGCTCCCTCTAGAGCCTCAGCATGCTAGAACAGAATCTTCTCTGATAACGCCCCCGAAAGGTAGCCCAACACCAGGGCCGGAGGGTAGGAGTTGCCTAGACCCCAAAGAGATTATGGAGTACCGCTTGCCCGAAAGCACTGTCCCTGCGGGACTCCCTCTCAAGGCAGTAGTGGGCCGCAAAAGTCTGACTTGAAGACCAAGTAGCAGCCCAGCAGATATCTGCCAACGGAACAGAGCAGAAATGAGCCACTGACGCAGCCTTCGCCCTGACACGGTGAGCCGTAACTCGATCCTGCAATGAGAGGCCGGCTGCCCTGTAAGCCCAGGCGATGCAGTCAGCTACCCATATGGACAAAGTACGCTTGGAGACAGCCAACCCCAACTTATTGGGGTCATAAGAGACGAAGAGCTGAACCGCCCTCCGGTGCTCCCGCGTACGGTCAAGGTAGAAGGACAACGCCCTCCTACAGTCCAGGGTATGCAAGACCATCTCAGCCCGGCTAGCATGAGGCCTGGGAAAGAAAGTCGGAAGAACCACCTGCTGATTGAGGTGGAAGGAGGAGATAACCTTTGGAAGGAACTTAGGGTGAGTCCGTAAGACTACCCTGTTCCTATAGAACCTAGTATAAGGTGCTTCTGAGACTAGGGCCTGAAGCTCACTCACTCGCCTTGCTGAGGTAAGGGCTATGAGAAATAGCGTTTTCCAGGACAGAAAACGCAGAGGGCAAGTAGCCATAGGTTCAAATGGTGGGCAAGTAAGCTGTTGCAAGACCACATTTAAATCCCATTCAGTGGCAGGTGGACGCACAGGAGGCTTAAGCAAAAGCAGGCCTCTGAGGAAGTGAGCCACCAAAGGATGACTGGAGAGAGACTGACCCTCCACCTGTGAGTGGTGTGCTGAAAGAGCACTAAGATGAACTCTAACAGAATTGGACTTAAGGCCTAGGTTGGACAGGTAAAGAAAATACTGCAGCACCACTGGTACCAGGCATGAGAAGGGATTCTCGTGTTGAGTACACCAGGTTGTTACTCTGTTCATAAAACAACTGCTTAGTCCGCTGTATATCAGAAGTTACCATTTCAAGTGCCTGTAACTCATCTCTCTTACGTTCAAAACACCTTTACACCTTCCCCCATGGCCCCCTGCTTATGTCGCCTCTCCAATTCTCAAATTTCCCTCTGCAACTGCGTGACTTTTACCTGCTCCTGCTTATGCATCTCAGATGTGAAGGAGATCACCTGTCCCCTAAGCACTGCCTTACCCGCTTCCCACAGGGAGGAAGCCGTAATACCATCCACATCATTAAACATAAAATACTTCTGCCACTCCGCTGTAAGACCCCATAGGAAGTCCAGATTTTTCATCAGGTCTCAAGTCGGGGCCAGACCGAGTTCTTTCGCTAACAACCAAAGATCAATCTGGGAATAGCAATTATACGAAGCAGAGAATCAAGTATAATCCCTCTCACTTAGGTGCAGACTTCTCCAGCCATCCAACAAGCCAAACTTTTCCAAGTACTGATTTAGCCATTTAGGCCCCTTTGATTAGACAAACATCCCCCAGAGCGATCCATCTTCATTAAGGCACAATTGATATCTCCACCCAGAATCAGCTGCTCCCTCATCTTCTCCTTAATTATCTCGAACATCTTCCCCAAACTTGACACCACCGGTTCTGATGGTATGTACACGTTCACCACAGAGTAGGCCACCCCATTCAAATAACCATTCACAATAAGGAATCTACTCCCTCCCAAAGACAGGCAGTTCTTACTGACCATTATAACCACTCCACGCTTATGTGAGGGAACACTGGCAGGGAACACTTGTGGATAGTGTTTAGATTTCATAAATTGATGTCCATCCCCCACTATATGGGACCTTCTGAAGCAGAACAATGTCTGCCTTGTCCCTCCGGAGCTGCAGCAGCACCCTGCATTGCTTAATGGGACTATGAAGGCCTCCTACATTTCAGGTTAGCAACTGCACAGCAAGGTAAAAATACACTGCATCTTCCACACAACCCAAGTGGCTCGACCTGACAGTGCCTTCCCACTAGTCCCCCTTTCTTCCTCCCCTTCCCTTCCTTTCGGTTGGTGCCTCCTGTACCATATGCTTTCCCTACCCACCCTTCTCCCCAGCCCCAACCCTCCTCAAAACCCTCCTTCATAAATCTTCCTCTGTGTACCACTGAAGGCATGGTATGTGGTGGACCCTAATAACCGATCCTGACCCCTCCCCCCTCAGTCTCCCCCCCTTACCAGAAGTATCTTTTACCCCGACACCAGCAGCTCTGATCCCCACAGCGCCATCCTCTCACCACCCCCACACTTTAGCTGCCTGTATCACACATTCTCCTCTGGCCCCATCCATACCATTCTCCCCAATCCACATAACCTCCCCTTTCTCTCATCACAGAAGCAATCCCATCACCCTAACCAAACCAGAAACATCCCAGAACAGTGTACTAAACACGGAATTGTCATGTAATAAAACACAGAGCACATCTTTCACAGAGTTCACAGAGGGGAAAGACCATTGCCAGGTAGGCATTCAACCATGTCTGTTGGCGGGAAAATCACGGGGATCTGAAAGTGTCCATGTCCTTGCCCGCATCCTCCCCCATTGAATCATACAGTTTACAATGTGAGCCAGAGACTTTTCTTCTTTTGGGGGTTGAAGCCCTCCACTCACTGCCCCCTTCTGATGTTGCCGATCTACTCGATACCCCACCCCACAGAGCCTCTATCTCCAAGTACGCATCCAATTCAGTTTTTTTAATGTTGAACATTGTCCACCTAAAAGATGGGAGCAAAAGGAAAGCCTTATCTATAATGTATATCCCACTCTTGCAAAATCTGTGTAAGGGGCTTGAAGCTTTTCCACTGCTCAAATGTGTACTGTGACAAGTCCTGAAAAATACAGATATCGTGGCCTTAGAAACATAGAAACATGATGACAGAAAAAGACCACAAGGCCCATCTAGTCTGTCCTTCCATAACAACTACAACAGTCCACTTTTTACCTTTAGAGATCCTCTGTGTTGGTCCCATGCTTTTTTGAATTCAGTTACTGTCCTCATCTCTACCACCTCCACTGGGAGACTATTCCACGGATCTACTACTCTTTCCGTAAAGAAATATTTCCGCATATCACTCCTGAATCTATCTCCCTTCACCCTCATCCCATGTCCCCTCGTCGCAGAACTTGCTTTCAATTGAAAGAGGCTCTCTCCCTGAACATTTATGCCACGGAGGTATTTAAACATCTCAATCATATCACCTCTATCCCGCCTTTCCTCTAAGGTGTACATATTAAGATCCTTAAGTCTGTCCTCATATGCTTTATAATGAAGACCACTAATCATCTTAGTAGCAACCCTCTGCACCGACTCCATCCTGTTCACATCCTTTTGAAGGTGCGGTCTCCAGAATTGCACACCATACTCCAAATGAGGTCGCACCAAAGACTTATACAGAGGCATTATCACCTCCTTTTTTCTGCTAGCCATTCCTCTCCGTATGCACCCAAGCATCCTTCTAGCTTTTGCCGTCGCCTTTTCTACCTGTTTAGCTACTTTAAGATCATCGGACACAACTACGCCTAGGTCCCGCTCTTCTTTAGTGGACAAAAGTACTTCACCTCCTATACTGTATTGCTCCCTTGGATTGCTGCAGCCCAAATGCATGACCTTACATTTTTTAACATTAAATCCCAGTTGCCAAATTCTAGACCATTCTTCAAGCTTAGCTAGATCCCTCCTCATGTTATCTACACCTTCCTGGGTGTCTACTCTATTGCAGATTTTGGTATCATCCGCAAAGAGGCAAACCTTACCCGACAGCCCTTCCGCTATATCACTAACAAAGATGTTAAAAAGAATCGGACCAAGGACAGATCCCTGGGGCACACCACGGGTAACATCCTTCTCCTCAGAGTGAGCTCCATTTACTTGTACTCTTTGTCGCCTCCCACCCAACCAATTTCTAACCCAAGCAGTAACTTTAGGGTCTATCCCTAGGGTGCTCAGTTTGTTTATAAGTCGCCTGTGAGGAACAGTGTCAAAGGCTTTACTGAAATCTAAATACACCACATCTAGAGCTCTCCCGCGGTCCAACTCCCTGGTCACCCAGTCAAAGAAATCAATCAGATTTGTCTGACAAGACCTGCCTCTGGTGAATCCATGCTGCCTCGGATCCTGTAATCCGCTGGACTCCAGAAACATCACTATTTTCTCTTTCAACAGCGTTTCCATTAATTTACTCACCACTGAAGTTAAACTAACCGGCCTGTAGTTTTCAACCACATCCTTACTACCGCTTTTGTGTAAAGGCACCACATGAGCCTCTCTCCAGTCCTTTGGCACCACTCCCGACTCCAACGAGGCATTGAAAAGGTCAATCAGTGGAGTTGCTAGAATGTCCCCAAGTTCCCTCAGTATTCTAGGGTGTATCCCATCCGGTCCCATCGCTTTGTCTACTTTAAGTTGAGCTAGTTTCTCACGAACACAGTCTTCTGAAAATTGTTCAAGATGTCCCTCGCTTCTGTTCTTATTTGTGGGTGTTTTCTGAGGTCCTGCTCCTGGTTCTTCATCTGTGAACACAGAACAAAAATATTTGTTAAGCAATTCCGCTTTATCCTTATCAGCTTCTACATATTCCCCCCCTGCACCCTTGAGTCTGACAATACCACTTTTGCCCTTCCTCTTCTCACTAATATATCTGAAAAATGTCTTATCCCCCATTTTATTGCATTGGCTATTTCCTCCTCTTTTTGAATCTTTGCCTTCTTGACTACTTTGCTAGCTTCTCTAAGTTTTTCCAAATACAGATGCCTGTCTTCCTCTCTCTGTGATCTCTTGTATTTCATGAAGGCCTCCCTCTTTTTCTTCACTTTTTCAGCTACTTCCTTCGAAAACCATAGCGGTCTCCTGTTCCTTTTGCCTTTATTTACCTTTTTAACAAAAAGGTTGGTTGCCTTTAAAATACCCCCTTTCAGTTTTGCCCACTGTTTTTCTACATCCCCCAGCTGTTCCCATCCCACTAACGACTCCCTGAGGTATTGGCCCATCTTTGCAAAGTTAGTCTTCCTTGAAAGGAATGCCGAAGAATGAACAGAGGAAAGCCTGATGTTATGAAGCCTCAGAGGCAGGAGTAAATCTGCGGTAAGAACGCGCTTAACGGCCATCACCCCTTTTGCCAAAGCAATGGGAAAAGAGAGCCCTTCAGTGGATTTCGTCATTGCAAGGACAATGAAGGGATGGTCAGCCAAGCGTCATTGCACGCCTGACTGCAGACCTGTAACTCTAAGATGGACCCCAAGAAAGGGGGGGGGGGACTGTCATGGTCCTGAGGACTGCAGATGATTATGCCCGATGGGAGGCAAGCAGTGTTTGTCGATGCAGGCGGAGCACCCCTGTCTCACAGGGCTTTAATTTGGGTCTGAATCCTGCAGAGGTGTCAATCATTGGGATGGGGGTGCAGGGAATATGGGACCTGATGGTTCCATCCCTTATGCACAGGATGGCGGCCAAGAGCCCTTGGGTCTTAGTGGTGCTTCTGGAGGGGAACGATTTGCAATACCTGCAGTGTTGAATTAATCCGAAGATGCAGCTGGCTGACATTTTCTCTGGGACTCTGGTAGTGTGGTCCCATATCGTACCACGGAGGGTCTGAAAAGGCAAAAAAGCCCACAATGGGCAGTGGAGAAAATGAGACGAAAAGCGAAAGGATGATTGGCTCACTTCAAGGAGGCAATCAAGGGGGGAGGGTTGCATTGGGCATGACATCATCGATGTAAGTGCCCTGGCCTGTGTCACACAGCCGGCGTACACCTGTTGGATATCGGCATGGACGTTTTCCTGTGCGCGGCCCAGGACACGGTAGAAATGCTGTTGGCCACAGAAGAGTCGCTGTAGGTGGGGTATGGCCAGACGTTAAAGGCCATCGGACCGAGCACACAGCCATATGGTTGAGTATAGGGGGAGTGGCCACAAGGAAATTGTCCTTCCCCTGACAGGGTTGACAGATTCTCAGCAGGATCAGCGGGTAATGTGCCTCCCCATGCTTTGACGGTGGGGTGAGGGAGGGATACACCTCATTGCCATATAGTAAATATGCAGCAATCCCGTCCTTTGATGGGCTGGTTCAGAAACAGAGAAGGACGATGCTGCTGCAACCGGGGGTATAATCCACGCTTTAACGGCATGTTGCCCCACACAGGGTATCATGGATAATGTTTATCAGTTATGACAGCAATGGTTAATAAGTGTTTTTAAGTCAAGTGGCAGGCTTTGATGGTACCTCCTTTTGGCAAGTGCGGGCCGTGCATCTCAAGGATAAATGTCAGACAGATTTAGGGCAATTTAATGTTGTATATATGTTTGAGAATTGTACACTGTAAATTTTGGTTATATGTTTAAGGTTATGCTGTGGCCAAGATTATTCAATAAACTCTAAAGTTTTGTGGCAAAACTGGTCGTCTGTGCATTCTGTCAGCAGTGAGGAACAACTTAAGCAAGGGGACACGGGGCAGAGCAAAAGGGGGGGAGAAGGGGTGGGAGGGCAGTAGGGGAGGGGGAGGGAACATGGCCTATGCCTGGATGCCACTTGCCCGGTTGTGTCTTCCTTCCATGCTGGTCCTAATTCCGGTTGTCAAAAAAATGTGGTCTCTTGGGTATATATCTTGTAAGCTTAATTTTGCATAAGTCATCTAGGTAGGAAGAGAGTTGTCCAGGTTGGGGCATTCATAGTTTGAAGTACATGTTACAAAAGGCTCCTTTTCATGGGAAGTCTTTTGTGAAATACCTATAAGAACACAGGAAACCACCGAGTGTCATCTGCAGCATGCACTGCAGAGGCCTTCTTATAAAAACACAGTCAAAACGTCAGTGGCATTACCAAGGGCTTCGAGCCTGTAAGCTGTGGATTTTGCAAATGTTACCACATACACATGCCTAGCTGTCAGATTTCACAAGCATGGATGCCCACGGGAAGCCAGTTAAGGGTCAAATCTAAATTCTCACGTTTACTTTGCCTTATCAGGTGGTTTGGATCATCAGATGTGTGCAGAATGTCCCCTCAATTATTCTCCCAAACTCCAGGTTCAAGTGAGCAAGTAGAGTGACTCAGCAGGTTTAAATGCCAACAGGCACTTTTTTTTTAAAGTATATATGTATTGCTTTTGCAAAACAGGAGACAAACAATTTTCCAGCCTACTCAGAATACACCCTATTCAAACCTGTGTGCGCTGTGGACATACGTGTGCAAGTATAAGCTTTTCTGAAATGGCTACATGCATGTGTGCGATCATTTAAATGCGTAAACCTGCTATTTAAAAGAACCACAAAGGGAGAGGGACGTATGGAAGTCACAGGTGCTTTTTTATTGTAAGAAACCCCTACACGTTTCGGATGCTGCCTTCCTCAGGGGGATATACAACTTAAAAAGAAAAATACAATTAAAAGTAAACTCATACATAGTAATAAAAATAAATAAAATATATAAATAATTATCATGCAACAAAACATATTAAAATCCTGAACCATTAAAATCATAGAGCAAAGGGCAGAGGAAATGTGAAGACACGTAATACACCAGACACCTGATCTGAAACCCAAATGTGAAAAGAGAGATAAGGAGGTACATAGGTATCAGATTCTAAGGAACCATACTCACTCTTGCACTCTGTGAATATCCTTTGGAAACTAGTAGTACATAAGAACACTCCTATTCTAAAATAATAAAACAAATAATGAATTTATCATGACAGTTATATTCAGGTGCTGAACTGATAAAAGAAGAGGAGCAACAGGAGTTAACAGTGTTCCCTTTTTTAAAAAAAAAAAAAAAAAAAGAAGAAACGTGTAGCGAGGAATTACATTCATGCAACATGCCATTTACAAGGGTCTATGAAAAGGACATCAGCGCCAGGGGAATCATGTCAGAGCCAGATTGCATTCTCGGGGAAATAAATAATAACGAAGTGTAACATATAGAAAAGCTGCGAGACCCAAGAGTCGCAAACAAACACGTTGAAATGCATATGAACGTGTATATAAATCTGCTTGGGTTACATGATGATACATTCTCTTTTCACATTTAGGTTTCAGACCAGGTATCTGGTGTATTACGTGTCTTCACACTTCCTCTTCCCTTTGCTCTATGATTTTAATGGTTCAGGATTTTAATATGCTTTGTTGTATGATGGTTATTTATTTATATATTCTTTTAATTATTTATTTACTTTTGTACTTCGCTTATTATTTTGATTACTATGTATGAGTTTACTTTTAATTGTATTGTTTTTCTTTTTAAGTTGTATACCCCCCCTCCCCCCCCCCCCGAGGATGGCAGGAGCCGAAACGCATAGGGGTTTCTTACAATAAGAAAGCGACCGTGACCTCCACATATCCCTCGCCCTTTGTGGTTCTTTTCCTATGTACTGTGAGGGTTCGCTCTCTTTGTGGTTCCGTAAACCTACCATTTATACATGCAAATGCCAAGCAAGCTTTCTCAAATGATCTCATACATATTTATCCTTGTTTTTGATACTCTTATGTTTTATAAATTAGCTACCTCGGAACACATCTATTAGAAAGGTGGTTTAGAAATCTAAGGGGTATGTTTACTAAACAGCAATAGCAGCTTCCGTGCGATATCGGAACCACAGCCCATTGAATTCAATGGGGCCATGACTCCGATGTCACATGGAAGCCACCACCACTGATTAGTTAACATTCCCCTAATTAAATCAATAAATAAAAAGGGCTGACTTACCTGAGCGATGTTGGCCTGCGAGGCCAGACGGATCATGATGTCCAACTTCTCTAGTTTGACATAGATGGGGTCATTGTACTTCACAAAAAATACCTTTATCTCTTGCTTCAGAATTTCTGGTCTGAGGCAAAACATCCCAGATGGGCATAAACAGAGAAACCCCATATCATTTCACTTTCAACAAAATACACTCTACTTACTTTACTTTTAATGACATCAACTGAGTGAAAGCGCAGTGTCTTAACATCTACTATCCTGAAAAAGTCTGCAACTAATCTTATTCAGAGAAATGGTACATTTGTCTTTCTGAACTCAGCAGTATGGGAGGTTAGGGCACTCTTTCCCATGTATTGAGTTCTCTTAGCCTGGTGTCTGCAAAGTGCCAAAGATTAGAACATAATTACATTAATTCATCTTTGCCCTTCTCTACCCACATTTTAATAATATATTTTTCTCAGGCTGACACCTGCTTAGGCTGCACACTTTTTACTTCTGATATATTCACCTCTGTCCAATCTACAAACTGAAACTGTGAGTGGTCATCCAGTAATTAAAATCATGAAGTTGAAAAGCTATTCAAATAGATAAATTGTGTTGACACCGATTTCCAGACAACCCACTACCAATCACTTTTTATGGGTCCCCATCACTAAAATTCCTGTGTAAGTAGTACAAGATGACCTTTCCTCAAATGACATCAATGGCCAACCATCAGCATCTTGTTTGGGAGGAAATTAATTCTGAAAAACATCCTACACTAATCACTGGTTTGTTACTGTAAAGATCACATGATGATATAAAAACTGCCAATTAATGATGAAAATGCATTTTCCTTCAGAGCAATATCCTCCCTCTGAAATGCAACTGGCACATTTTGCTTTTGCAATGGCGTGTGAGCACGCTTCCCAGGACTTGCAGTCCACCTGGCTGTCAAACATTTGGTCATTTTCTCTCTCTGGTCCTGGCACATAGCCATCATCTGCATTTTAGTTACCTCTCTCTTCTCAAGTTCCCTCTCTCCCAGGAATTGACATTTAGCTTGCTCCATGCCCTAATGTGTACGTCCTCATCGGAGGACCTGAGCTTATCCTTCACCAGATGCACTATTTACCGTTTCTGAACGATCAGGTTGATGTTCCTCAGGGCAACATACTGCACCTCTGGCTCACCGGAGAGCAGGGTAACCAGAGGTGGGGCTAGCTTCTTCAACAGCATGTTATAATAATCTGACTCCTTGGGCAGAAGTTCGAGGAACTTCATCAGCACTTTCACCGCAGACAGTACCACAGCGGAATTGGCGTGAGACAAGCGAGGCGTCACTCGTTCGCAGATGCTGGGGAGAGACAAGAACAGTTGGCTGACTTTACTTTGTATTGGGAGAAAAAAGAAGGACTTCTGGCTAGTCACCTTATAATCTATGTCTTCTACTCCTCTTATTGCCAGCTCTTTATTGCTTGGGACCCTATAAGGTTTTCTCACAGCATCCAGCAAGCCAGTCTATTACTATTACTGTCTCCTATTTCTATAATGCTATGGCATGTATTCAGCATTGCACAGACACAAACCCAGAGAATCACCAGAAAATCAGATCCCTCCAGATTATAATTTCTAAGCACTTTCCCTGCCCATTTTGGGGGGTAATCCATCTTGTCTGACGTAACTGCACCTGTCCTTTCTATTAAGATGTTGCATTGTATTTTGCCGATATTGTGAGTATCATATCTGTACTATATGAATATTCCTGTGCAGTTTAGCGTAGTTACTCACCTGTAACAGGTGATCTCCGGGAACAGCATGAATTTAGTCCTCACATATGGGTATCGTCGGTACCGATGGAGCCTGCGCGGGAACGCTCCCCAGTGTCCAACAGGAACGCTTTTGGGAGCATCCCTCAGCACATGCGCGCTGCCTTCCCGCCTTTCCAACTATCTCTCTTCAGTTAAGTTTGTAGCTGAGTGAAAGGATAGAGGGAGAGAGGAAAGAGATAGAGGGAGAGAGGAAAGAGACAAATAGAGAGAGAGAGACAACTCCAAGGGGAGGTGGGTGGGTTGTGAGGACTAAATACCTGCTGTTCCCGGAGATTACCTGTTACAGGTGAGTAACTACGCTATCTCCAGAAACAAGCAGGAATGTAGTCCTCACATATGGGGACTCCCTAGCTGAAGATGCCAGGAGATAGCCCCAGGAAAGTGCCACCGAAGGTGAGAATCCTTCCTCCCATGGATCTCTGGCATCCCACCAGGGTTGGTGGGTAGGAGTTGGTTTAGGTTTGAAAGAGATTTTGAAGAACAGCTTGGCCAAAGAAGGCATCCCGACGGGAGGCTTTATCTAGGCAGTAGTGGGCTGTGAAGGTGTGTACCGAAGCCCAGGTGGCTGCTCGACAAATGTCATCGATAGACACAGAGTGGAGATTAGCCATAGAAGCTGCCATGGCTCTCACATTATGAGCTGTGACATGGTCCTGAAGAGGAAGACCCTTACTCTCATAAGCAAAGGATATGCATTGGGCAATCCATTTAGATAAAGTTCTTTTGGAGACCGGAAGTCCCAAATGACTAGGGTCAAAAGCTATAAAAGGTTGTGAGGACTTTCTATGTTGCTGTGTTCTTTGTATGTAAAAGGACAAGGCCCTTTTACAATCCAAAGTATGACGGTTTCTTTCTGCATTAGAGGCGTGAGGCCTCGAAAAAAATATAGGAAGGTAAATTGATTGATTTAAATGAAAAGGCGAAACCACCTTTGGCATAAAATGTGGGTGAGTTCGAAGAACAACCTTAACATGATGAAACCTAGTATAAGGAGGATCAGCCACTAAAGCTTGCAATTCACTGATGCGACGGGCAGAGGTGATTGCAATTAGGAAGATGACCTTCCAGGTCAAAAACGTAAGGGCTGTAGTGGCTAAAGGCTCAAAAGGCAGCTTTATGAGCTGCCCGAGAACTAGATTTAGATCCCATGCAACCAGTGGTGGCTTGATGGGAGGTTTAGTTAATAAAAGGCCTCAAATAAATCTTGATAGGAGTGGATGAGAGGAAATTGGTTGTCCATTTAGAGGCTTATAAGAAGCTGCAATTGCACTAAGATGGACTCTTAGCGAATTGGTCTTTAACCCAGAATTCGATAAGTGAAGGAGATACTCTAGTATCGATTCTAAAAGTATGACCAGGGGGTTTAATCCCCTCTTGGAGCACCATATAGTAAAACGTTTCCACTTGAAGGCATAAGATCTTCTTGTGGAAAGTTTCCTAGAAGCCTAAAGGATATCTTTTACCTGCTGGGACAGGTTGAAATCCTGCAGGTCTAAGCCTTCAGCAACCAGGCCGTGAGGTGCAGGGACTGGGGATTCAGGTGCCATAGCGTCCCACTCTCCTGGGAAAGGATATCTGGAGCATGCCCTACCTCCAGGGGTGCCGCTTGAGAGAGATGCAGAAGCAAGGAATACCACGTTTGGCGTGGCCATCGTGGTGCTACGAGAATCATGCGACTCCTGTCTCTCTGAAGCTTGAAGAGTGTTTTGGGGATGAGGGGAATGGGTGGGAAGGCATAAAGGAAGTCCTGACCCCAGTGAAGGAGGAAGGCATCCCTTGCCTGACAGTTGTGCGCCGGAATCCTGGACCAGAACTGGGGAAGACTGGCATTCAGTGGACTTGCAAAGAAGTCTATGTCTGGAGTGCCCCAGAGATGAAATATCTTTGCCACCTGGTCTAGGTGGAGTGACCACTCGTGAGGTAGCAGTACTCGACTGAGTTTGTCTGCCCAAAGGTTTTGAATGCCTGGAAGATATACCACTAGAAGGTGAATGTGATGCTCTCTTGCGAGGGCCCATAGTCGTAAAGCTTTGTTACATAACGACAGAGAGCCCGTTCCGCCCTGCTTGTTCACATAGAACATGGCTACCTGATTGCCCGTCTGGACTAGGACTGTCTTGTAGCTGAGCTGGGAGGGGAACACTCAAAGAGCTAAATAAATTGCTCTTAATTGCAGGAGGTTTATGTGTAAACCAACCTCCTGTGGAGTCCAGGTGCCCTGGATAGAGAGATGATTCAGGTGTGCTCCCCAACCCACCTGTGATGCATCTGTTGTTAGGGTGGCCTGAAAGAGGGGTTGATGGAAAGGAGACCCCACTGTCAGATTTTCTAGTGATTGCCACCATTGGAGGGACAAAATTAGTCGTTGAGAGATTGTTATTTTGTCCGACAAATGACCCGTGGCCTGTGTCCACTGTGTGGAGAGGGTCCACTGAGCTGCTCTCGCATGTGGAGGCAAGCATATGGGACTACATGAACTGTGGATGCCATGTGTCCCAGTAACTGCAGTAGCTCCCGAGCAGTGAGGGAGGATTTGCCTGCTGCTTGGGAAGCTAGCAGCATTATGCGAAGACACCGGGCCTGTGGAAGGAAAGCCCTTGCCTGTCTGGTATCCAGACAGGCTCCTATGAATTCTAGGCATTGGGAGGGAACTAGTTGAGATTTCGGGAAGTTTATTACCAATCCCAAGTTTTGGAGGATTCGCATTGTATGGGACAGTGCAGTGCTGGCCTCTGCAACTGTGGAGGCTCGAATGAGCTAGTCGTCTAAGTAAGGGAAGACGAAAATCCCCAGGGTTCGTAGAAATGCAACTACTACTGTCATGCATTTCATGAATACCCTTGGTGCTGAGAACAGACCAAAAGGAAGAACCCTGTACTGGAAATGTCTTCCCCTAAAAAGGAAACATAAAAATTTCCTGTGATCTGAATGGATGAGAATATGAGTGTATGCATCCTTTAAGTCTAGAGAGCAAAGCCAGTCCTGGCTTTGAAGGTATGGCAGAAGAGTTCCTAGAGAAATCATTTTGAATTTCTCTCGAAACAGATATTTGTTCAATTATCTGAGGTCTAGAATGGGTCTGTGTCCTCCTGTTTTCTTTGGAATAAGAAAATAGGGGGAGTAGAACCCTGCACTCTGTTGAAATATGGGTACTTCCTCTATTGCCCCTTGGGCAAGAAGTGTGGAGACCTCATGATATAGCAGATTGTCTGCAGAGGTTTGTGAATTGAATTGCTTTAGAACTGTAGGAAGGGGTATGCTGTGAAAATGAAGTTTGTACCCCTCTCCTACAATGGACAAAGTCCAATCTTCTGCTGTTATCTGATGCCATCTGTTGACAAAGTGGCATAACCTGCCCGGAATATTGGGGGGTTGGGGACCCCTCAGAGGCAGGAAGGCAAAGCTCTCTAGGAAGCAGGCAAGGCCCTTGAGGGGGCTCTCAGGCCTTTTGGTTTCTTTTGCTGTCTAGTTTGTCCCTTTTGGGCAACCTGACCTGGAGTCTGACTCTGCTGGATATAGGAAGGATAAAACTTCCTCTTTTTGCTAAAAGAGGGTTTTTTTTTATAAGGCTTCCTTTTGGCTGGAGAGGCTGTAGACCTTGACAATCTAACTAAGGTAGAATTGTCAGCATCTAACTCGTTAGCCTTTTCCTGCCAGTTCTTGCCGAAGAGATTCTCCCCATGCAAGGAATGTTGCCTAACTTGTCCTGTACCCAAGTCTCCAAGTCTGATGCCTGTAGCCAGGCAATCCGTTGTGCGCCAATGGCAATAACAGAAGTTCTGCTGATGCATTCGAAGCAGTCAAAGACTGCACGATTGACAAACTTGGAGACATTCTGAGCATGCTTAACTGGAGCAAGAAAATCTTGTCTCTTATCATCTGGGAGAAATGGACTCATACGTTCCAAGTCTCCTGTGACTTCTTTGAGGAACATTCCCATATATAGGATATATGAACTGATCCTAGCTGAAAGCATGGAAGCTTGAAAAGTTCTGCGCCCAAAAGCATCCAGAGTCCTGCATTCACGACCTGGAGGATTGGATGCATGCCTCTTTGCACTTTTCATCCTACGCATGGCTGATTCCACTACCATTGAATGGTGTGGCAGCTGAGTTTTCTGAAATCTAGGGCATGGCGGAACTCGATACATAGCATCCAGTCTCCTAGAGTGAGGAGAAGCAGTCAGAGGTGTCTCCCACATTCTGAGCATCAAGCTATGCAGAATTTCATGGATAGGCAGAGTGGCTGCCTCCTTAGGAGCTTTAGGATATTGGAGAATTTCCAATTCCTTTGCTCTGGGTTCCTCTTCAGGAGCTACTGTGATACAGTAGTTACTCACCTGTAACAGGTGTTCTCCAGGAGCAGCAGGAATCAGTCCTCACATATGGGTGTCATAGACGTCGATGAAGCCCCTTGCGGAGCATTTCCCCAGCTTTCCATGAAAGCCTTTGGGAATGCAGGCACGCATGCGCGGTTCCCTTCCCGCCTAAAGGTGCCATCTTACCTCAGTCAAATGACATAGCTAAGAACAGCACACAAAAATGAAAAAATATAAACTATGTACAACTGCAACTCCAAGGGGAGGAGGGAGGGTAGTGAGGACTGATTCCTGCTGCTCCTGGAGAACACTTGTTACAGGTGAGTAACTACTCTTTCTCCAGGACCAAGCAGGAAGTCAGTCCTCACATATGGGTGACTCCCTAGCTCTGGGCTACCAGGAACCCAGGCTGAACAAGAGAACTCCCTCTAGTCCAGCATCAAAGAAAGGCTTTGCACTGACAGAACCTCCACCAGTAGCCCAACAGAGGGCAGGAGGGCAGGAGTTGCCTAAACCTCAAAGAGATTCCAGAGTACTGCCTGGCCAAAAGCACTGTCCCTACGGGGACTCCCTTTCCAGACAGTAATGGGCCGCAAAAGTCTGGCTTGAGGACCAAGTAGCAGCCCTGCAGATGTCTACCAACGGTACAGAGCGGAGATGAGCCATTGAGGCAGCCATTGCCCTGACACGATGGGCCGTGACCCGAACCTGCAAAGGAAGGTCAGCCGCCTTGTAAGCCCAGGTGATACAGTCAGCCACCCAGGTGGACAAGGTACGCTTGGACACAGCTAACCCTAAATTATTAGGGTCAAAAGAAATGAAGAGCTGAGTAGCCCTTCTATGCCCTTGCGTACAGTCAAGGTAGAAGGATAAGGCCCTCCTACAGTCCAGGGTATGCAGAACTGCTTCAGCCTGGCTTGCATGAGGCCTAGGGAAGAATGTTGGAAGAACCACCCCCTGGTTGAGGTGGAAAGAGGAGACAACCTTTGGGAGGAACTTCGGATGAGTCCTGAGGACTACCCTGTTCCTATAGAATCTGGTGTAAGGCCTGTCACAGACCAGGGCCTGAAGTTCGCTCACTCGCCTAGCCGAGGTTAGGGCTACTAAGAAGAGTGCCTTCAAGGACAGGAAGCGTAGAGGACAAGTAGCCATCGGCTCAAAAGGTGGGCGAGTCAGTTGCTGCAAGACCACATTCAGTTGCCACTCAGGAACAGGAGGACGGATTGGAGGCTTTAGCAAAAGCAAGCCCCTGAGAAATCTGGACACCAAAGGGTGAACCGATAGAGAATGTCCTTCCACCAGCGAGTGGTGAGCTGCTAGAGCTGAGAGGTGGACCCGAACAGAATTGGACTTAAGTCCCTGATTGGACAAGTGCAGTAAGTACTGAAGTACCACAGGTACAGTACAGGAGAAGGGATCCTCCGTACGTAACTGACACCACACAGAAAACCTCTTCCATTTCAGGGCATAGGTTTTCCCAGTGGACTGCTTTCTAGAGGCTAGGACAACCTCCTCAACTTCCTGAGGCAGGCCCCAGGGAGCCAAAACTACCCTTGCAGCCTCCATGCCATCAAATTGAGAGATTTGAGATTGGGGTGCAGAAGGGAACCCTGATCCTGAGAAAGGTGGTCGGGTTGCAACCCCAGAGGCAGTGGCGGATCCACCGCCAATTGAAGCAGAAGTGGAAACCAAGGCTGCCTCGGCCATCTGGGAGCTACCAGCAGGACCGAGGCCTTGTCCCGAAGAATCTTGAACAGAGTACGGGCCACCAAGGGCGTGGGAGGAAATGCATACAGGAGGCCCTGAGACCAGGGAATCAGAAAAGCATCTGCTGCTATTCGCAGAGGATGCGGTTGCCTGGAGCAGAACTTTGGTAGCTGCTAGTTCAGAGGACTGGCAAACAGATCTATGGATGGAAGTCTCCATTTCAGGAAAATCTTTTGAACTACCAAAGGATGGAGCTGCCACTCGTGGGGCTGCAGAATCCTGCTCAACCTGTCTGCCAGGTAGTTCTCCTGACCAGGTAGATACACTGCTTTGAGGAGCATGTTGTGTTTGAGAGCAAATGAGCAAAAGGTCCTGTGCAGGGTTGGGAGAGCAGGGACGGAGAGGCTATGCCTAAGGAGTCAAAAATCCCCACCCTGCTGAGTGGGAGCAGGGGCCGGAGGCTTGGGGGTCCTCTGCCTACGGGGCCCATTACCCTGCCCCTTGGCCTGCTGACCCTGAGGGGCAGCTTGGGCAGCCTGATATTGTGGGTACTGTTTGTAGGCAGTGCCCTTCCTCGGGTAAAAGGGCTTTTTACCCGAACTCTTCTTTTTGTGAGAAGGGGCAGAAGTTTTCCTGGACAGCCTTGTCCTTGTGAGGTGCTCGGTCTCGAGCTGTGCGGCCTTCTCGGTCATGGGCTTGCCAAACAGGTTCTCACCTCGGCAAGGGACATCGACCAACCTGTCCTGAACCCATGGCTCGAGGTCCGATGACTGCAGCCATGCCTGGCTTCGAGCAGCGATGCCTGCTGCCACAACAAGGGCCGAAGCCTCGAAGCCATCGTAGGCAGCGCGGGACATAAATTTTGAACATTCCCGGATCCCCGAGGACAAGGACTTGAACCTCTGCAAGGGTTCCCCGGAGAGACCAGCTGAGAACCCGGCCAGCTCCTTGGCCAGGTCCCACAAGTACATGCCCATGTACAGCTGGTAAGACTGGACACAGCAAGCAAGCATCGAGCCCTGGAAGCACTTTCTACCAAAACCATCGAGGTTTCGGGCCTCCCTGCAAGCGGGCACCGTGGAGTGCATCTTCTGACTTTTCAGGCGATGCATGGCCGATTCCACAACCATGGAATGGTGTGGTAGCTGCGCCTTCTGAAAGCCAGGGCTCTTCCGGAGTCGATAGATCGAATCGACCCGCTTGCTTAAAACCGGCGCAGAGGCCGGTGCCTCCCACATCCGGAAGAGGAGCCTTTCCAGCATCGGAGGAACTGGTACAGTAAAGGCCTCCTTCGGAGGAGAATCATACTGGAGGGCCTCGAGCTCCTCGGCTCGAGGCTCCTCCTCGGGGTCCGTAGGGATAGCCAACGCGGTGGCCATATCCCGGATGAACTCCGAGAAATGGAGGTCCTCCGGAGGGGACCTACTCCGGGGTTCAGACTGCGGTGAGTCTGACGGGACACACCGAGTCTTGAAAGTGTCGGGGGACTCCTCGTCCTCCGTCTCCCATGCGGACTCATCCGAGGAGGAATCGGGGTCCGACCTCGCGGGGCCTGCGAGCACCCGCCCCGACGCCAAAGGCACCAGCGTCAACGCCCTCGGTCCCCAACGGGAGGTCGAGGGAGACCGCGACCGAGGTCGACCTCGAGCCTTCATGGTCTCGAGTATCGGCTCGGTCTCCGGGGTCGACTTCGATGTCGATGTCCCGGTGGTCGGGGCAGATGCGCCAGACAGGCTGGCCATCAGTGCCCGCTGCTGCTCCATGAAGGCAGATAGTCTGCTCTCCAAGGCTGTCAACCTGAGACCCAGCTCAGGAGACTCAGCAGCCACCGACTCGGGCCCCGGCGGCGGCTCCCTGGGAGGAGAGTCCATGAGGACTACAGGGCTTACGTGTCCAGCAGACTCCGGCTCCAGTCTAGGGACTTTGGAAGGCTTCTCCTGTTTCACGGGCCCGGGGCGACGGTCGGGGTTCTGGGACCTAGCTCTCGAGGAGCCAGGGACCTCTTCTGATGATGTCCTCGCGAGCCGCTTCTTCCTCTTCCATTCCCGGTCGGGGGACCCCCTGTCCGAGGAGCCCCAATGGTGCTCGGGATCCGATTCCCGAGATGTTGAGGCCTCAGACGAGGTCTGGGCCCGGCCGGAGGCCGAGTCAGAAAGAAGACTTTCTTTCTGATGCTGTCGACTACGCAGTGCCTTGGAAGACATCTTCCCACATGGTCCACACATTTGAGGGTCATGATCAGGACCGAGGCACCGGAGGCAGCAGTCGTGTGTGTCGGTAAGAGACATCAACATCTTACACCGATCACACTTTTTGAAACCGCTGGAGGCCATCGGGGAAAAGTAGACCCCGCGAGGTCAAAGGACCGGCCTTCCAGGGAAAAAGAGAAAAAAGGGCGCGAACGCCAGCCACGAAGGGCAAAAACCGAAAAAAGAGGATCGGGCTCGATACCGGTGTACCGAACCCGGCGGGAGGGGAACCGGCATCGAACCGGGAAGAAAAACAGCAAAAGAATCGCAAAAATCTAACAATTTTCCGGGATGACGAGGACTCATGTCCGGTGGGCTTCACGGAAAACGAGAGACTGAGGTAAGATGGCACCTTTAGGCGGGAAGGGAACCGCGCATGCGTGCCTGCATTCCCAAAGGCTTTCATGGAAAGCTGGGGAAATGCTCCGCAAGGGGCTTCATTGACGTCGATGACACCCATATGTGAAAGACCTTTGGCCATATCACGGATGAAATCCTGAAATGACATGTCCTCTGGAGATGACATTCTGCATTGGGGAGAAGAGGGGTCTTCTAGGAGAAACGCTCTAGTGCCAGCATTATTGTCAGAGTCCTCGGAATCGGAGGAATCGAAGTAATCCTGACCCCGATGCTCTTGCAAAGTACGATCCTGGTACCGATCGAAATCGGTACCGAACTGAGCCGGTACCGCTTTGTCAATTCCAGCCAGAGATGGCATGGGAAGAGTTCCCACCGGGGCCAGTACCATTGGTACCGGTATCGTTGGTGTCGGTACCGGTGCCCGTTGGACCACCGGTACCACAGCTGAAAGGAGATCTGCGATGCTGCGCTCGATAGCGAGGAATCTCTGGTCTATCGACGCTGCCGATGCCTGGGTGTCGGTACTGGTAAGGACGGCCGGAACCCCTGAGCATGGCACAGGAAGTTCTTGCGAGGTTGAGGCCTCGAGAACATCCTGAAGCCCCATCGCCTCCCGCCGGGGCTGTTTTGCCGGTGTGGTTCCCTCAAGGGCAATGCCAATGGCCTCTTGATGCTTAGCAGGAGAGCTACCCTTTGAGGACCAGCTTTAATGTTTAGTTACCTGAGATCCATGGGAGGAAGAAGAGGCCCTTGACGATGTCGATGCAATGGATCTCTTCGTCCAAGATTGGAGTTATTTTCTGAACGCGTATAAAGCTTCTAAATGTTATTCATACGTCCAATATTAACTTTATGCGCGGCGTCTTTTCCATTCGGAATTCACAACGACGAGACGTGGGCAGCAACACACACAACACTAAGAAGAATCTCCTGAAGAAAGAGCGATACTGAAACGCTTTAGAGACGCTGCAGTAGAGCGTCGGGATTCATTTCTAATAGTGCCAAAAGAGTTTGATATGTGAAAAAATGTTTTACAAAAGAAAAGTAATTAAGAAGAAGGTTGTGAAAGAAAAAATGTGTGATATATACGTTTAAATCAACAAAGAATTTTTAAAGAAAATATTTGATAAATAAAGAAGATTATTTTAGATGAAAACATTGTCCACTTGGTCTGAATAACACTGAGATCAGTTGTTTATTTAATCCAACTACTGAAAGTTAATATTGGACGTATGAATAACATTTAGATGCAATGGATCTGGCATCTGAAGAAAAGAGGGTACCGAGCTCTGGAGCCCGGTTCTGTCTTCCTCTTTTAGTCATCCCCATGCAGGAGAGACATTAAGTTGGAGAATTTTCAGGTCCTAAACATTTCAGACACCAATCATGGGTGTCAGTGATGGAAATGGTACCGCCACACTTAGTACATTTTTTAAAACCACTAGTTGGCTTAGAGGTCACGTGATGCGGCTAGAGTAGTGGTCGCATCTCGGGTGTGCTCCGATACCCCTAACCCGGACCAGCAAATTTCCACCGTGCACTATCGGAGTAGTTGAGCGGGAGTGTGCCCATTGTGTGTAGGATTGTGTGCAGTCTCCCACAGTGCGGTTTCTTAAGCGTGGGGTATGGCGGCAGCGGTCAAGACAATGCGGCGAGACCGAGAGCGGGTGGCCGGTACGAGCAAAATGGCAGAGTCGGCCCCATCGCCTAGTTCGCCTAGATCCCCGGCCTCCCTGGATGAACTGTTGGCCGCAGTGGTAGCAGCTCTGTCCCCCCAATTTGAAGTCCTGCAGGAAAAGATGGACGGGCTGCGCTCATCGGTGGACACTCTGGGGGGCCGCCTGCGTGAAGCCGAGGATCGCCTGGGGCAGGCGGAGGATAAAGTTGAGGGGCTGGTCTCAGAGGTGGCAGGCCTAAAGGCTCAACTGGGTCTACAAGAGGCAAAGCTGGATGACCTGGAGAACAGGTCGCAGCACAACAACCTTCACTTTATGGGGGTCCCAGAAACTGTTTCGGATAAAGAGCTGCGGCACTATATGGAAGAGCTACTTATGCACATGTTGGGGGATGCTGTGTCTGGAGACCAATTGCATATAGAAAGAGTGCACCGTGTCGGGGCCAGACAAACCCGCGATACCCGTCCCAGAATTGTGATCGCAAAGTTTTTGCACTACCCGCAGAAAGACCTGATTGTACGAGTTGCTCGACAAAAAGGGGAAGTGGTCTACAACAACTGCAGAATTCGCGTGGCGCAAGACTATTCGGTAGCGTTGAGTCGCAAACGGCGGGAGTATGCCCCCCTATGCGAGAAACTTATCGGCGCGGGAGTTCGGTTTTCAGTCCAGTACCCCTCCAAGTTACATGTGATGCACGACGGGACCCATCGGGCCTTTGCAACAGCTGCGGAGGCTGAGAGCTATGTCAATCAGCTCACTGCCCGAGCGGCGACAGCGGCAACATCGTAGCCCTGAAACAGAAAGGGATGGCCGGTTTGTGCTCCTGTGGCTCCCCTTTGGGACTGTACATTGTGGCAAGTGCTCTACTGAACTCGTGGGTTGAACTAGGGACATTGTAGCCAAGCTACTTTGTGTCCCTTGAACTGAACTGATAGTTACAAACTTGCCATGCTAACAATGCAACAGTGTTACAAGTGAGACATGATCTGCGAATGTTGCTGGTTAGTGGTGTTGCCCGTTGGCCTCGTGCTAGATAATTTCCTTTTTTCTCCCCTTTTTTTTCTCTTTTTTCTTTCTTCCTTTTTTGCTCCCTTTGCCTTTTGCCGTTTTTTTTGGCAGCTTTAGCACCCTGGCCAAGCATGATGGAGGGGAGACGGCGGCAGTGCTGAGCCCGTAGGGCGCGGCTCCTTCCCCGGTCTCTCAGTCTATCATGTGGGTGCGGAGAGGGGTGGTGTGAGTATTTTAACAGTCACCCTGGCCCCATAAGGGTAGTCTCCCTTTGTTTTTTCTCACTGCGTTGTTTTGTGGTCCTTCCGCCATTTGAACCGCAGCCACACTTAAGATACTGGCCAGTTTTTTTTTCTCTCTCCCCTTCCTTTTAAGTGTTGTGGCTGGAGGAATGGGAGCAGGCAATGCGACGACGGGAGAGCCTGGGATTGTGGGGGTGGAGTGGGCCCGGGCGACCGGGGACCCGCCGAGGGTCCTGCTGAGGTGGGGGAGGGTTCACTCGGGGAGGGACCCGCTATCCTGTTGCCGCGTTGCCTGCTTGGGCCCCCCACTTCGGCCCACAGCAATGGGGGTTGGGGGGAAGCCCCGGGTGCCTTCGTAAATGGGGGTGTGGCGCTCCGAGCCATCCTCGAGGTTACTGGCTTTGGGCTGCCTCCCCTCCTCCCGCTCCTGTTAAGTTCTGGGAGATGGTGTGGTGGAGACTGATGGGGGAGAGCGGAGAGGGGGGTGGGAGCGGTGGACATAACTGCCTAGGCCACAACCCGCACTCCCATAGCTCCATAGCTCGCGGTTACTCTGGGATTAATAAGGGCAGGGGCGACGTTCGATCCACGCGATTCTGGTCGGGGGCCCACCACTTTCAGCTATTGCTTAGGAGCGTGCACATTATAACTGAGGTGGGCCTGATTATAGCTCGGCAATTAGGGACGGATTACCCCTGGCTCCGTGCAGTACGGGCCCAGAGAGACTTTGGGCTGTCTGGGACTGCGGGTAGTTTGGTGTCCAGGGTTGGGCACACTGGGCGGGGGGGGGGGGATCGTTAGCGGCCGGCCTTAATACAGATGGGGTGGGGGGTCGGGCACACCTTGAGTGGCCTTAGCGGGGCTTTCTCAGAGGTGGGTGGGGGGAGAGAGCCATGAGGGTTCCAAGTGGGGAGTGGGGAAAGGATGGGGGGGGAAATAGGGTATGGGGTAGAAGGGGGTTAGCTTTGGGTGGGGAGGGGGTCTTGGGGGGGGTTAGAGAGAAAGGGCAGTCTTGGGGGGGGAAAGAGTTTGGGACCATAGGCCTGGGAGAGCTCGCAACCTTTTTAAGGAATAGGGGTGGACCCCCGGCTGGGGGGGTTCATCTAGGAATGCTTTGGAATGTTGGACTTTTTGCTGTTCTCTATTTTGTTGTTAGCTGAAGCTTGTCTCTTGGAACGTGTGTGGGATAGGAAGCCCAATTAAACGTTACAAGATATTGCAGGCTTTAGCCCGACTGCAGTGCGATGTTGCCTTTTTACAGGAAACCCACCAGACTGATGAGGAACATGCGAAATTGCAGAGAGCGTGGGTGGGGCAGAGCTGGGGCGCCCCGGCAATCGGGAAAAAAGGTGGAGTGGTCCTACTAATCCATAAACGGCTGAGTTTTGAACTTGTACAGCAATATGTAGACCCGACGGGTAGATACCTATTGGTCTACGGCAACTTAGAAGGGAGGTCCGTGGTGCTGGGCAATGTATATGCCCTGAACACCCTGGACAGATCCCTATATGCCCGCCTAGCCTCTAGGGTCGAACTGCTGCCAGATGTCCCTCTGATATTGGCAGGAGACTTTAATGGGGTGTTGGATATTGACTTGGATACATCCGGGGGTGGGCGGGACGGATGGCGGGCCCTGACCACTAGGGCTCTTCAGGGGCTACGGAGCCGGTTGGGTCTCGTGGACTCGTGGCGCCTGCTCCACCCTTTGGAGCGGGATTACACCCACCAGGCGCGAGCTCACAACTCAAGTGCGCGAATTGATTACGTATTACTTTCCGAGCGGTTGTTTGCACAAGTTGGGGAGGCGGAGATTGGCCCGGCGGCGGTATCGGACCATGCCCCGGCTTGGGTGGATGTGCGGTGGGGGGACCTTCCTGTCTCGCAGAGAATTTGGCGGTTTCCCCTGGGGCTGTACACCAACCCCGAATTTCATACGTATTTGTCGCAGCTGTGGGGGGAGTTTATGGACGTCCATGAACGGCATAGAGAGGAGCCTGAGCTATTGTGGGAAACAGCGAAGGTGGTTTTACGCGGTGACATCATTGCCTATGGAGCACGGAAGCGTAAGTCAATTGCGTCCCGCATAGTCCAGCTAGAAAAACAGGTGGTAAAAGCCTGACGCCGATACGCGGGGGCTCCTACAGTGGCTAATAAACGGTTCTATTGGGAGCTGCAGACGTCTCTTAACGAGCTGCTCCATCAAAGAGCCAAGAAATCCCTGACGTATTATAAATATCAGCTCCACCGTTTTGGGAATAAGCCTGGCAAGCTCTTAGCGCGGTGTCTTCGGGGCAGTAGAGGGTCTCGCTCCATAGTGGCTTTGCGGGATGAGCAGGGCCGTTTGCACCAACATAGTCCGGCTATAGTTCAAGTATTTCGCTCCTTTTTCCAGCGGCTTTACAGGGGATCTACCAGCTCCACAACATTAATGGAGGGTTATCTCCAGGGGCTGCGATTGCCTAGGTTGACGGTGGAGCAGCAGTCGGCTTTGGATGCACCAGTAACAGAGGAGGAGGTCCGCAAGGTGATCCTGGGGGCCAGTTGTTATAAGTCGCCGGGTCCGGATGGGTATGGCGCGGAGTTCTACAAGCTTTTAGTGGAACGAGTTACCCCTGTGTTGACTGCGGTATATCGCCGGAGGCTGGAGCAGGGGAGTTTTGGTTGGGGGGCTAATCATGCCTTTATTACTCTGATCCCCAAACCCGGTAAGGACCCCTTGCGGGCAACTTCTTATCGACCTATCTCGCTGCTAAACTTTGACGTGAAGGTCTTGGCGAAGGTGCTGGCCGAGCGGCTGGCCTCCGTGTTATGGGGCCTACTGCATGAGTCGCAGGTGGGTTTTGTCCAGGGGCGCCATGCCGTGCGGAATCTGCGGAAAATTTTAGCCTCTATAGAATGGGTGCGTGCGCGTGCTGAACCATCGTTGCTGATCAGTTTTGATGCGGAGAAGGCATTCGACCGGGTCAACTGGGACTACATGAGGTTCCTTTTGCCCCGGTACGGCCTGGGCGACTCCTTCCTTCGGATGGTGGAGTTATTGTACACCAACCCAACGGCTAGCATTCTCTGCAATGGGGTGCTATCGGATACCTTTAACCTTGAGAGGGGGACACGCCAGGGTTGCCCGCTCTCTCCGCTGCTGTTTGTGTTGACGCTCGACCCGTTGCTGCGGAGTATAGCGGAATCTGATGACATTCGGGGTGTGTCTATCTGGCCCTGCGAGTTTAAAATCGCAGCCTTTGCGGATGACATTCTTGTCCACCTGCGCGACCCTCAACAGTCACTGCCGTGTTTGCTGGCTGAATTTTCCCATTATGGGGAATTTGCGGGATTGCAAATTAACCGAGATAAATCAGAAGCCTTGGACATTCGGGGTCGGCTTCAGGGGACTTGGGGAGGGGACTTCCCATTGCGCTGGTCCGGGGATTCCTTTGTGTATTTGGGGATTGAGCTTACTAGAGACCTGTCGATATTGTATAAGCGGAACCTTGAGCGCGTCCTGGCCCGGATTCACTCACAGCTCCAGGCTTGGTCCCCTCTCCCACTATCCTTGTCAGGCAGAGCGGCCACCTTGGGGATGGTGGTCCTGCCGCAGGTCCTATACTGGCTACAGACCCTGCCGGTTTGGTTGCTACGCCGTGACCTTTTACGTATAGAGCGTGAGTTTCGCGGATTTCTGTGGCGGGGGGCCAGAGCACGCATACCGATGAACTGCCTGAGAGGGGGCTGGAGATTTGGGGGCATGGGTGTACCAGATCTCTGGACTTATGCCCTGGCTTGCCAGGCTCGGCATTTGGGGGACTGGTTGGGTAGTACCGAGGTGTATACCCCTAGGGCACTGGAAGAAGATTTAGTGGCGCCGCATTCCTTGCTGGCGGTTTTACACTTACAGCGCGCGATCCTGCCGGCTCGAGTGACACACAGTGTGCTGGTTAACGCCGCGAGGCGCACCTGGCAATGGTTGAATAAAGCGTGGGGCTGTTCGTCGGCGGTTTCGAGCTGGCTGCCGCTGCAGGGCAATGCCCAATTTCTCCCGGGATCAGAGTCGGCTCCCTTCCGTCGGTGGGCGCAGGCGGGGATACGGTTGCTGGGGCACGTAATTGACTTGGAGGGGCAGTGTAAACCCCTGGACGTGTTGTGTCGAGAGTACGGCCTGCCCCCCGGAGTTTCTTTGTTCCCCTGTTTGCAGCTTTCCCATTATGTGAGATCATTAATGGGGCGAGAATTGTTGGAGGACCATTCCGCGCGGATCTTAGAATTCTTTGCCCTTGGGACTGAGACTCCGCCTACTATAGCAATACTCAAAAAAGCCCTGATGCCCTTGGTGCCACTGCCGGACTACTCAGCAGAAGAGGTGTCTTGGGCGCGGGAGTTGGGGTGCGAGGTGGCTCCGGGTTCGGTTCGTGCTGCGCTGGGTCGCATTGCCCGACTGGCGGAAGGAGCCTATTTGCGGGAGATCCAATTTAAATGCATCTTGCGCGCCCACTTCTCCCCGAGGCGTGCACTGCGTAGTCGTCTCACAGTACACGGTGGATGTCCGAAATGCCCCTGCCCGCTCGCAGACTTGGGCCATATGTGGTGGGGCTGTCCCTATATACGTCGTTACTGGGTTCGGATTGCACATTATTTGGGTGTTATTCTGCAGCAGCCGGTTTGTTGGACGGGGCAATTGGTGACATTGGATCAGATGGGACCACTCCACCCGAAGGGCCGATGGCAGCAACTATTGTTACGGAAGGCATGTCTGGTGGGGAAGGCTCCGGTGCTGAGGCGATGGTTGGAGCCGGCGGCCCCTTCCTTCTGGGAGTGGCGCAATGGGCTCCATCAGTTTATGCTATTGGAGCGGAGGAGTGCGCAGCGTCACCCCAGGAGCTGGGCTTCCTTTCTTTTGGTGTGGATGCCCTATATTCAAACATTGCGGCCGCAATCTCGCAGTGCTGTTTTGAGCCTGGAGTAAGGTGTTGAGGAGCTCCTTGAGGGCCTTTGCTGCATAGTGAGATATGCGCCCCCTGTGGCTGTGGGAGGGGGGGTGGGGTGGGGGATGGGAGGGGTGTTATTAGGAAGTTGGAAAAAAAAAATTTGTTTGCATCTTTGCTAACCCTCGGGCAGTGGACAAGACACAGCCCTGCCCGAGGTATGTTTGCTTGTTATGCTGATCAATGGAAAAAATGAGACTGTTTGCAGAGTTTTGTATTTTACTGTGTGACTTAATAAAGACATTTTTGAAAAAAAAAAACCACTAGTTGGCTTTTCCATTATTTAGAAATATGGGGCCTAGTGCCCAAAATGGCGCCTAACACCAAGAAAAAAGTTTCTGAAAACAAACAGTTTAAGTCTAATTTTTTTTTTTTAATATGAAAAGAAAAGAAAAGAACCGGCGGTACCGGTAGGCGTCGTGTGGTAGGCAAGCGCGACCACAAGAAAAGAAATTTAAAGACAGAATTTTCTGCGGTGACATGAAATAGGTCCTGTCGGCTCCACGGAAAATGAAGGACAGTTGGAAAGGCGGGAAGGCAGCGCGCATGTGCTGAGGGATTCTCCCAAAAGCGTTCCTATTGGATGCTGGGGGGCGTTCCTGCGCAGGCTCCGTCAGTACCGACGATACCCATATGTGAGGACTACATTCCTGCTTGTTCCTGGAGATTAATGTGTACATTCCTGATAAATCATAGCAACGGCAATAATATCCTCAGACAGGAAGAAAATTGATGCCTTTGAATTATGGTGCTGGCGGCGAATACTGTGTATACCATGGACTGCCCGAAGAACAAACCAGTCGGTACTAGAGGAGATCAAACCTAAGCTTTCTTTAGAAGCTCAGATGACAAGACTTCGACTTTCATACTTCGGACACATCATGCGAAGAGAGAGATCATTAGAGAAAGACATCATGCTTGGCAAGATAGAAGGTCAACGCAAAAGAGGAAGGCCAGCAATGAGATGGATCGCTACAATAACAGCAGCTACGGGTACCAGTCTGTCAACAATGAGCCGCCTGACTGAAGACCGAACACAATTTAGGATAGCTATCCAGAGGGTCGCCATGAGTCGACTCCGACTCGACGGCACTTAACAACAACAACAAGTTTCCGATCTCCAAGTTTACGTCACTTTTCCAATTGTGTATTACACTGACATTTGGTCCTTTTACTATTGTTATGCTACCACTGCAATGTAAGTTGTCTATGCCATGCTACAGCTGCTGTACATTGCCTTGGGTAAATCTCTTTATAAAGGCAGTTAATAAATCATCATACATACCAATGTTCAAAGCAAAAACTTACATGTGGTAAGTGTGCTGTGAAAATTATCCTCAAGTGACAGCACCAAATCCTGAATATGACACACTGGCTGTATGTTGATCATTTTGAAAGAATAAGAGACCGGAGTAATTTTTGATCACAATAAAAGAGTAAAATGGACTAAAACGGATTAAGAACAGCTGGTTTATAGCAGCTTTGCATGATTTAGTCCAACAAATATGTGAAGTGAGTTACATTGCATGCAGGATTTGGTGGTGTCACTTGTGGAATTGGAAGCTATTAAAAATTATCCTAGCAAATCCACCACACATAGTTGCACCTGCTACTTCATGCATGGCGTTTGTTAAGAAAATTTACTAGCATACATTTCAAAATCAAAAAGTATGCGATTAAACTTTAAACGTTACCCAGACTCAACCATTTAGAATTTTGCACACACGGGTTATATGTTTCCAATTTTATGCTCATAATGGGCAGCAAATTTTCAAAGGGGCCATTTCTGATGCAGAGAGTAATAGAAATTTGGTCAAAGTGACTAGCTTTTTTCAGCTTCACCAGGTAAGTTCAAGACAGGGGCGCACACCGAAGGAGCGCACCTAAGGAGCACGCCGTGCTCCTTAGGTGCGCTCCTTGGGGCCGCTCTGGCTGCAGAGGCCATTCTGTCACAACTATGCTGTAGGCTCTGTTTGTATTACTTCTCTGCCCTTTCACGTTCTCCAGGTCAAACGGTTCATCTCTACCTCTTTGGCCCTCCCCCGCGGACGCATCCTCCCTTCCTCAGGTAAACAATTGTACTTACACCTTTTCTCTGCCCCTTTCTCCTCAGCCTTCCCATATGGCTGCTATTCCCGTGATATGAGGCAGACGCCCACCTAGACCACTCTGCACTCACTCCCGCTGTCCTTTCAACTTGCAACCCTGTTTGTCCTCCCCCTCTGCTTTACCTCTACCCTCTGAACCTTCCTCTTCTGCTCTCCACCCTCTCCACCTTGGCCTTGTAAATTGTCGATCCCTGCGTAATAAAACCTTGCTTATTCAAGACCTCATCCTTCAGTCCTCATTCAGTCTCACCCTCCTCACTGAAACATGGCCCAGAGAGGGGGAGAAGGCTCTACTAGCGCGCTGTCTCCCACCGGGTTTCTCCGCCATCTCTGCCCCCCGCCTTGGCCGCTCTGGTGGTGGTGTGGCGGCTATAATCTGTCCCTCCCTCCCGTTTACCCAGCTTTTCTCCCCCTCACTACACTATCCCGAATCCCTTTTGCTCCTCCTCCACATCTCACCTCCTACACACATCCTTCTTATCTATTCTCCACCTGTTCTTCGCTCTGATCTTTGGGATGCGCTTCTTCGGACCATCACTGATCTCTCCCTAACTTTCCCTCATCTCCTTATTGCTGGTGATTTCAACCTCCACATGGACCTTCCTGTCTCCTCTAGAGACTTGTCTTTTACGTCCCTCCTTCATGATTTGTCCCTTCTGCAACACGTTACCTTCCCCACCCATCAGGCTGGCCATACCCTTGATCTCCTCCTGACGCCCTCCTCTTCTTCACTTACACTCCAGGACTTACGTGCCACATTTCTTCCATGGACGGACCATGCCTGCCTCTCTGTCTTCTGCTCACATTCAGGACTTTCCCATTCTTCTCCCCCCTCTTCCTCTTCATCCCCTCCTCCGCGGCTCTCTCGCTCTATTACTCCCCTTACGCTTCAGCGTTTTCCCCCGGCCTCCGAGATCCTTCCTTCCAACTTTCCCTCTCTCTCGCCAACCTCCCAGGCCACTCTGTGGTCATCCTCCCTCTCTGCCGCACTTGACCATGCTGCCCCTCCCTCTTCTTCCCCCTCATCCATGGTACCATAGGGGCCTTCGGCTATTGCGCTCTCACCTCCGCAGGGCCGAGCGGCTGTGGCGAAAGGACCCCTCCCCTACCAAACTTGCTCTTTTTAAATCAGCTCACTCCTCACTACCACTCTCAAGTTCACTCAGCTAAACGCTCTTATTTCTCCAACGCCATCTCAAATGCCCCTAACCAAACCCGACATCTTTACTCTACTCTCAGGACTCTTACCTCCCTTCATTCCTCACCCTCTGCTCCTCCTGATCTTCCCTTTCCTGCTCCTCCCCTTCTTGCATCATTCTTCAGCGGTAAGATTGCCTCTCTACGAGCATCCTTACCCTCCTGCCCTGCACCTATTCACTCCCCTCCCCCCACTGCTTCCCCTCCCCCTGTCTCTCAACATTCCCACACTTGGGCTTCTTTCTCCCCGATCACCGCCCCTGAGCTTCATCAGCTCATTTCCTCTTCCAGAAAAACCTCATGTACCCTGGACCCCATCCCCTCCTCCTGGCTACTTGCCCCTCATCTGGTACTTCTCCCCCCGATCCTCACCATGTTCAATTCGAGTCTCTCCACAGGTACCTTTCCTCGCCCCTGGAAACACGCACTGTTACGTCCTATTCTTAAAAACCCCTCGCTTGATCCTCTGGTTCCCGCCCACTATCGCCCTGTTTCTAATCTCCCCTTTCTCTCTAAACTTCTAGAAAAAATAGTCTTTACTCAGCTTTCACACCACCTTGACTCCACTAACTACCTCCACCCTCGTCAGTCCGGATTCTGCCAGGGCCATAGTGTTGAGACAGTTTTGCTTGCTTTCACTAACGCACTGCATGTAGCTCGTAATCGTGGTGACATTTCGGTGGCTGTTGCACTTGACCTCTCAGCAGCATTTGACTTGGTAGACCACTCTCTTCTTCTCTGTTGCCTACGGGATGCAGGGCTCTGTAGTGTTTGTCTATCGTTGGTTCCACTCTTTCCTCTCCTCCCGCTCCTGCACAGTTCTCTCCTCTTCTCCCTCTATCCCTCCTTCAGACCCATTTCCTCTTCCTTGTGGGGTTCCTCAGGGTTCGGTGCTGGCCCCTCTCCTCTTCAACCTTTTCCTGGCCCCTCTCGCCCTCCTAATTCAGCAGTCTGGCATCTCCGCGCTAAACTATGCAGACGACATTGTTCTATTACACCATATCTCGTCCTCCTGTCCTGACCTTTCTGTATTAAATTCCTGTCTCTCTTCCGTGGCCAACTGGCTAACCCAAAACTGCCTCCATCTCAACCTCACTAAGACCGTCGCAATCTGATTCTCATATGGTACTCCACCTCCTTCACTCGCCCCTTCCTTCTCTGGTACTTCCATCCCCTCAGTCACCACCTTTCGTTATCTCGGGGTTCACTTTGACCCTGAGCTCTCATTCCAGGACCATATCTCACACGTCTCCAAAACGTCCTTTCTTTCTTAGGCAAATTCGAGCCATTCGTCCATTCCTCACTTCTACAGCTCTCACCACCCTATCACTATCTCTAGGTGGCCGCTGTGAGGACCGTCCGGCCGAAGGAACTATCAGTCTCCGCCTGGAGGTCGAGGCAGTAGTGTTTCTGGAAGGTGAGCCGTGAGGACCAGGTCGCGGCTTTGCAGATGTCGCCCACTGGGATTTTGTGCAGGCTGGCAAGTGAGGTAGCTAGAGCACGGAGTTGGTGAGCGCCAGCCTTGCTGCCTGAAGGCGCGCCTGCCTTTTGGAGGCAGTATGCGACACATTCCGATATCCAATGGGAGAGTGTGCGCTTGGTGATGGGCCGCCTGGGTCTGTTGAGGTCAAATGACACGAAGAGCTGGGCCCCTTGTCTGATGGTGGATGTCCTGTCAATGTAGGTGCGCAGTGCTCTGACGCAATCCAGCAAGTGAAGGTGCTGCTCCTCTGGGGAGCTGTGTGGAGCCAGAAAAAAGGTGGGCAGCTCGACCGTTTGGTTCAAGTGGAAGGTCGATGCGACCTTCAGCATGAACTTGGGATGAGTTCGGAGGGAGGCACGGTTGTGGTGGAACTGCATGTACGGTGGGTGGGCCCCGAGTGTTTGCAGCTTGCTGATACGCCTGGCTGAGGTGATGGCAATGAGGAAGAGTGTCTTCCATGACATGAACTTGTAGTCCGCCGATTGGAGCGGTTCGAAAGGCTCCTGTGTGAGCTGTTGAAGTACAAGGTTGAGGTCCCACGTGGGTACAGGTTTCTGAACCGGAGGCCAGAGATTCGCAAGGCCCTTCATGAACTGGGCTACGATGGGCAATGCTGCGAGAGATCCCGTGTCTGCGCCGCTCCTGTGCTCGTGCAGGGATGCAATTTGCTGCGAGGTGAACTCTAATGGACTGTGGTTTCAACCCAAGGTCGAAGAGGGAGGTGAAGTACTGCAGGATTTTGGGTACGGGGAAGGAGACCGGGCTGATCCCTTGGTCTGCGCACCAAAAACTGAAGCGTTTCCACTTAAGGCTGTAAGACATCCGAGTGGAGGGCCTTTTAGCGGCCAATACTATCCGCTGCACCTCCGAGGGCAGATGGAGGGCTGTGAGATTCATCCTTTCAACCTCCAGGCTGTCAAGGCTAGGACCTGTAGGTTGGGATGCAGCGTGTTCCCGTCGTTCTGGGAGAGCAGATCCGGCCTCGCTGGCAACCGAATCGGTGGCTCCTGTGCCAGGCGAAGCAGCCTAGCGAACCACATCTGCCGTGGCCAGTAGGGCGCGATTAGTATGACATGGGCCAAATCTGTGATAATCCGCTGTATCGTTGTGGGGATCAGCGGGGTTGGGGGAAATGCGTATGCCAGGGTCCAGTCGCCCCAGGGTACTGCGAATGCGTCCGAGGCGAGGCTCCTGTCGGATGGATGTCTGGAGCAGAATACTGGGCACTTCGTGTTGAGTTCTGTCGCGAAGAGGTCGATCTGGAGAGTTCCCCAGCGAAGGAAGATGCTGTCCGCAACGCCTGCGTGAAGAAGTCCATTCGTGGGGTTGCAGTTGTCTGCTTAGCCTGTCCGCCAAGGCATTTTGTTTCCCGGGGAGGTAAGTCGCCTGTAGGACACAGTTGTTGGATACTGCCAGGGACCAGGTTGCTAGGGCCTCCCTGCAGAGGGCTCGGGACCCCGTGCCTCCTTGCTTGTTGATGTAGAACATTGTCACCTGGTTGTCTGTTTGGACAAGGATGGACTTCCCCGCAAGTTGGGGCTGGAAGGTTTGCAGTGCGTAGTTCGAGCAGGTTGATTGGAGGGATTGTTCCAACCTGGACCAGGCTCCTTGAGTGTTGAGGTGTCGCAGGTGGGCCCCCCAGCCTGTGGCAGAGACATCTGTGGTGAGGACAATCTGATGGCTGTGCAGTTGGAGATCCCTGCCTGTGGATAGGTTGCCCAGGTTTGTCCACCAATGGAGATCCTTTTTGATCTGTGCGCTGATGTGGATACTGGTATTCAAGGGTTGGGAGAGTTGTTTCCATTGAGTCCGGAGGTGCCACTGCAGAGGGCGCATGTGGAGCCTCGCCAGAGGAAGGACCGAGGTAGTGGCTGCCATGTGACCCAGAAGGCGCAAGATGCAGCGCGCAGTGGTCTGTCTGGTCGAGGAGACTTACCTGGCCAGGGATACGATGGCCGTTATCCTCTGGTCCGGCAGGTATGCTTTGGAGGTGCGGGTGTCGATGATCGCTCCTATGAATTCTATGCTTTGAGTTGGGTCTAGGCGAGACTTCTCTTTGTTGAGGAGGAACCCCATTCTGGCTAGCATGCATGTAGTTGTACGCACTGCGTTTCGGAGTTCGGAAGGTGAGGGGACAGAGAGGAGCCAGTCGTCCAGGTAGGGAAAAATGGCGACGCCTAGTTTGCGAAGCTGTGCTGTGACCACGGCTACACACTTCGTGAAGATTCTGGGTGCCGGGGACAAGCCGAAGGGCAGCACCCGGTACTGGTAGTGGCGGCCCATCGCTATGAAGCGCAGGAATTTCCTGTGTGCTCTGTGAACTGGAATGTGGGAATACGCATCTTGAAGGTCCAGGGTAGCCATCCAGTCCCCTGTTTTGATGAGGGGTAGGATGGAGTTGAGGGAATACATTCTGAACTTCTCCTTTGTAAGGGCACAGTTCAGCTTGCGGGGGTCCAGAATCAGACGTAGGCCACCGGACTTCTTGGGAATAAGGAAGTACCGGGAGTAGAATCCAGTGTTGATCTGTTCCGGAGGCACCTGCTCTATCAAATGGGAGGTGAGGAGGTGTCGTAGGAGCTCAGACATTGCAGCAGCTAGATGCGGGGGAGTATCGCTGACAGGCTGTTTGGATTGCCATGGCGGGGAGGTGAAGTTCAGGCAGTAACCCGATTCGATGATCCAGATCACCCACTTGTCCGTAGTGATGGCCCGCCAGGCAGGTAGGAAAAGGGTGAGACGGCCACCCACAGGCAGCGTGTCCCGGCCTACCGGAGATGCGCCCCGCAGCGTCTGATTGTCAGAAGGAGGCCGCGTTCTTGCCAGCCTGCTGTGTGGTTTGCTTTCTCTGTTTGCGTTCCCGTGGCTGCTGCCTCGGAAAGGACGAGGAGTGGTAGGACTGTTTGTACTTAGGGGCCTGCCATTTTCTGCTGGCACCATACCTCTTAGAGGAGTAGTATGGTTTGCGGTAATTACTCCCCCTCTGGGAAGCAGAGTGACGTTCGAGTCCGTCCGCCGCCAGCGTCTGTAGGGTGGTGCAATGTTCTTTCAGGTCATTCACCGTGTCTGCGACCTTGTCCCCAAATAGGGATTCGCCCTACAGGGTGCGTCAGCGATCGTGTCGTGTGTGTCTTCCCTGAGACCGGAAGCACGGAGCCACGCCCAACGCCGGGCCGCTATGGCCACGCCTGCGGTCCTGATGGCTGTGTCAAAGGCATCAAAGGCCGTGCTCATCAAATGCTTGCTGCATTCGGCCAGGTCCTGTAGTGTGGCGGAGGCTGCTTGCTGGTTTTCCTTGGGAAGAGCTGATAAGTGGTCCTTGAGGTTGGCCAGCAGGGCGTCCTGGAACAGGATGTGTTGGAATTGGTGGGCCGCCACTCTGGCATTAAGCATCGCCCCTTGGTAGACTTTCCTGCCCACCTCGTCGAGAAGTTTAGGGTCTCGGCCTAGTGGGTGGTTGGCTTGGTTGCAAGAGGATTTAACCCTCTTCAGGGCTGACGATACCACGATAGATTGGTGTGGCAGCTGGGTTTTTTGAAATCCCGGACTTAGATGCAGGAGGTTCTTGGTCTCAAGCCTCCGGGAACAGGCACGTCCGGAGGCTGGGGATTGCCATAATGCTAGTTGGTTGTCCTGCAGTTTTCTGTGTAGAGGCAGGGCAAGCGCTGGTTTGAGAGTATTGAGATACTTCATGACTTCCAGCTCCTTCTCAGTGGAAGTATCCTCTGTCGCCAAGCGGTGTGTCCATCACCTTCCGTAAAAATTTGGGGTAGGTGAGATCTTCGGGTGGGAGGTGGCGCTGTGGTTCCTCAGGGTTGTCCGTCTGAATGCTAGGAGTGTCTCTGGACGCGGACGAACCCAGGCCCGCGTCCTCGTTCTCACTTTCACCGGAGGTCAAAGCTTTATCCTCACCAGAGGACAATGCGTGCTCCAGGGAGGGGAAGTTTCTGGGGGGCGACAGAGAGAGGCTGTGGTGAGGCAAGCTGGATGAAGCAGAGGGTGCCATAGCTATGTCCTTGGGAAGGGGTCGGTTAGGCTCCTGCACTGGTCCATTAATGCTAGCAGTCTGATTGACCAGGCGTGTGAGGAGCTGGAGTATGGCCTCTGAGGTACTAGCATCCGTAGAATGTCCTCTTCTGTGCCTCATAGGTGAGGGTGACCGGGAGGAGGGAGAAGAGTCTGAGCAGAACTGCTGCCTCCTGCGGTCTGAATAATGTTGTTCTCTGCTGCCTCTCCCTTTCCGCTTCTTGTATTTGCTGCTGCTGCTGCCGCCGGCCCGATCAGCGCTCCGGTCAGCTCTACCAGCTGAGTCGCTGTGCCGTCTTATTCCTCCTCTTTTGCTGCTGCCGACTCGATTAGCTCTCCGGTCAGCGCTCTCCGCTGACTCGCTGCGCCGTCCCCTTCCTCTTCCGCGCCAACGGGAATCCCCTCTTGAACGAGAGGGGGATTCCCTGTGCCGGTGCGGGCTTGTTGTGCGATTGGCTCCATCCAGCGGGGATTCCCCGCGCCGACGCGATGAGGCAGAGGCGTCGGCGCGGGTAGACAGGTTTGCCTTCTTCGTGTGGGCGGAGCCAGAGGCGGAGCTAGGACAATCGAGGCCACCTGAGCCAATAGAAGGCAAGTGGGAGGAGCTTCTTTGGGCCACGATTCCGGCGCCATCTTGCCCAGTAGCAGGGGGCTCTGCAACGCTGGAAACGCCCGCGTGAGCAGGAGGACTCAGCCGAATCACCGCGGGGGCCGTGGGAGCCGGC
Organism: Ichthyophis bannanicus; assembly: GCA_033557465.1. NCBI lineage: Eukaryota > Metazoa > Chordata > Amphibia > Gymnophiona > Ichthyophiidae > Ichthyophis > Ichthyophis bannanicus. The sequence goes on along the minus strand of CM066042.1, from coordinate 249,618,667 downwards.
GAGGAGCTGGGAAATCACTCAGAACGGCCGGGGATGGAGGCCCTGCAGGGCGCATCCCGTGCCGGAGCAGCAGGGAGGTCCGGCGGTCTCTTTTCGTTGGATCTGGAATCAGATTTCTTTTTGAAGTCCTTCTTTTTGTGCGATAAGGAGTCCTTTGAATTGGAACCGGAGCCTCCTGGTGCAGATGCGAGAAAGTCCTTCAGAGTATGTCCTCTGTGCTTTCTCGCCCTGGGGGACATCCTGGAGCAGGCAGAGCAGTCTTCCACATTGTGGGATGCCCCGAGGCAACGAATGCAGCACCGGTGAGTATCTGTAGAGTTCATCTTCCGGTTGCATTGTGGGCATTTCTTAAAACCCGGCATTCTGGAGTAAGTTCTTTCTGAGAGAGCTGAGAATCCGTCTTGAGGCAAGGTGGAAGAAAAAAGACTGGCCTGGCTAGGGGCGGGATGGGGAGGTGGGGCCACTCACACATGCTCAGAAACTCTGAGCTCTAGAGAGCACTTCCGTCAAGGTGCCGTCGGATGACGTCACCAGGTGTGGCTGACACATCCTGCTTGTCCAAGGAGAAGGATTTTTATTAGAGACATTTGTTCGAATGAACCAAATACCGAGACTGAGTGAGGAATATATTATTAATGTCAGCAATTCTAATACTTTATATAATTATCAAATAAATGCTTTCCATGCGTAAATATAGAGGTTGAAGCTAGCAGCCCTTTATATATGGCAGGCTGTATGTTAGCTGTCCTTTGAAAATGTGGCTACAGATTCATTGAGTACAGCAGGAGTGTTTTATAGCTGACGCAGGCTGATATTCCTTACCTGATTCAGAGGTCTGACCTGAAGCAGGGGGTTGATAGGTATACCCCCGAAACGTGACACGTCGTGTTACTTTACTGACCTGCTGAGGCAAACATCGATTTATCGCTGTAAACAACGTTCGTTCAGCCGAGGATTTTTTCAGCACAGCTAAGTACAGCCGTTTTTCAATGAGAGCTGTTTTAACTTTGTATTATAATTGATTAAAAAGGACCGACCACTGTGGTGGCAGGCTTACTCCTGCACACTTTGCTGGCCATTCCAACAAAAAAATATTTACTTGTGGTTCATTGTGCGCTGGGTTTTCTTTGGACTTTTGTGGTTATTGGACCCAGTTTCGAAGCATAGATTATTCACGCAGGAACTTCCAAAACATTCAATGTTGGGTCAACTTGATCTTGCTATTCTATTTGGTGAAGTCTTAGATGTTATGTGGAGAAAGTATTCAGCCCTGCTTGGGGTTTTGTTTGCACATACAAAGATGGTTTTTATAAAAAAATATTTTTTTCCATGCTGACAGTAAATATCTTTGAAAAATAATTAAGGTAAATGATGAGAAATGTATCAATTTGATACATCTTGAAAAAGGAGAAATTAGACCTTACCTGCTAATGGTCTTTCCTTGAGTTCTCTCCGGGCCAGTCCAGAACATATGGGTAGTCAATCTCCCTCCTCTAGCAGCTGAGGACTGAAACACTGATTCTTGTTGCCAGGTTACCCAGCTCTCCCCTGGTGTCAGAAGGCAGTCTTAAGGTATCAAAGCAGAAAACTAAACTCGATAACTGACACCGAAAAAAACAAACCCATGCTAACTACTAAATAGAGGGCGTGTAAGAACTTGAAAGAGTATCACAGAAGGTTTCTTTTCGTGAGCTTTTTCCTTTTTTTTTTTTTAAAACCTCCAATACAGAGGAGCTCTTTGGCATATATATACTAATGGTTGAAGCCGAAAACCAGCATACCGCTCACAGAATATATAAATATATAGGGTGGGTTCTGGACTGGCCCGGAGAGAACTCAAGGAAAGACAATTAGCAGGTAAAGTCTAATTTCTCCTTCCTATTCGTCTCTCCGGGCCAGTCCAGAACATATGGGTAGTACCAAAGCAGTACCTAAACCCGGGAGGGACCTGTGAGCCCCGCAACAACGGCCGAGGCCCCCACACACACATCCCGCCGGGCCTGCACATCCAGGCGATAGTGTCGTGTAAACATATGAAGAGAAGACCAGGACGCCGCCCGACAAATATCCACCGGCGGCACCAAGGCCGACTCCGCCCACGACGCAGCCTGACCTCTGGTAGAATGAGCTCGAAGCCCGACTGGAACTGACTTGCCTTTTGCTCCATAAGCAACTCTTATCGCATGTTTCACCCATCGAGCTATGGAGGCTTTGGTGGCCGCCTTTCCCTTGGACGGACCTCCAAACAGAACGAACAACCTGTCCGATTTACGAAACGATTCGGTCTCCTTAAGGTACCTATGGAGCACCCGACCCATGTCTAACTTTCACAGAGATCGATCGAACGAACCCGCCCCCGTCGCCGCGAAGGTGGGAAGCGAGACCGGTTGATTCATGTGAAATGTGGACACCACTTTAGGCAGAAAGGACGGCACCGGTCGCAAAACCACTTTTCCGCTGAAAACTGAAGAAACGGTTGTCTACACGAAAGTGCCTGCAAATCCGAAATTCGCCTTGCTGAACATAATGCCACCAAGAAAGCCGTCTTCCATGACAATTCCCGGATACTACCGGACGTACGCGGCTCAAAGGGAGGCTCCGTCAAAGCCTCCAATACCAAATTCGAATCACAAGGGGGAATGACCTGTCTGACCGGAGGCCTAAGGTTTCTGGCCGCTCTAAGGAACCGCAGAACATCTGGATGAGCGGAAAGGGAACTTCCTCGAACCTGTCCACGAAAAACCGCCAGAGCCGCTAACTGTACCTTTAGGGTGCTAAGAGCTAGTCCTTTCTCCAGCCCGCACTGAAGAAACGCCAGGATATCCGGTAGGGAAGACTTCCCCGGCCGGACTATCCTATCTGCACACCACGCCTCAAAAACGCGCCACACCCGAATGTACGCTAACGATGTGGAACGCCTTTTCGACTTTAACATCGTGGCTATTACAGCCCCCGAATAACCCTTGCGGCGCAAGCGCTCCCTCTCAAGAGCCATGCCGTAAGCAAGAACCGATCCGCCTGGGGCATCTGAAGGGGCCCCTGATGCAGCAAGTCGACTCGAGTGGGCAACCTCCAAGGCGGCTCCACCAGAAGCCGCATCAGATCCGCGTACCACGGTCGCCTGGGCCAATCCGGAGCAATGAGGATCACCATCCCCTCGTGTCTTGTCGCCCTCTGAATGACCTGACCCACTAAGGGCCACGGAGGAAACACGTACAGCAGCTGTCCTAATGGCCAGGGCTGAACTAGGCCGTCGAGACCTTCCGACATATGCTCCCTGCGCCTGCTGAAAAACCGCACTGCTTTGGCATTGCCCAGAGTCGCCATAAGATCCATGACCGGCTGACCCCATCGCAACGTGAGCTCGTGAAAGACTGCTGCATTGAGTTCCCATTCTCCGGGATCCAGCACATGCCGACTGAGATAATCGGTCTGAACATTGTCCTTTCCGGCCACATGAGCCGCCGAAAGCGCCTCGAGATGTAATTCCGCCCATTGGAACAACTGTTGACTCTCCTCCAGGAGAAGAGCACTGCCCGTGCCTCCCTGGCGATTGATGTAGGATACCGTCACCAAGTTGTCGGAGAAAACTCGTACTGGCCTCCCTTCGAGAAGGCTTGCAAACTCCACAAGCGCGAGACGCACCGTTCTCAGCTCTAGCCGATTGATCGACCAAAGACTTTCTTCCGCTGACCAGGATCCTTGCGCTGAGACAATGTGCCCCCCAACCGGTCAGACTGGCATCCGTAGTGACCAAAACCCACTCGGGCAGCTCTAGCGGCACCCCCGCTTGCAAATGCTTCAGAACTAACCACCAACGAAGACTGACACGCACCTGTTCCGGACAGCTCAACCGACGCGAAAGCGGATGATGCTGTGGAGACCATCTCGACAGCAGGGCCTGTTGGAGTGGCCGCATGTGCGCCCTGGCCCAAGGAACCAGATCCAAGGCAGCCACCATTGATCCCAGCAATTGCAAGTACCTCCAAGCCGTCGGAGCCCTGACGCGCAAAAAAGCCGTCACCTGCGAGAGAATCTTCCGAACGCTCTCCGGAGGTAGAAGGACGACTCCCCTTTCCGTGTCGAAGAAAGCCCCGAGATAAGTCAACTTTTGTACCGGTTCCAAACGACTTTTCGCCTGGTTCACAATCCAACCGAGATCCTCGAGAAAAGACACTACCCGAGCGGTCGCCCTGACGGACTCCTCCCGCGACGCCGCTCGAATCAACCAGTCGCCCAGATAAGGATGAACCTGGATTCCTTCTTTGCGCAGGGCCGCTGCCGCCACCACCATCACCTTGGTAAAAGTGCGCGGCGCCGTCGCCAGACCGAAAGGTAAGGCCCAAAACTGAAAATGACCCATGGGAACTGCAAACCGAAGAAACCTCTGATGTTCCGGTCTGATAGGAATGTGCAGATAGGCCTCTGTCAAATCTATGGAGGACAGAACCTCTCCTGGACGAACCGAGCGTATAACCGATCTCAAGGTCTCCATCCGGAAATGAGGAACGCGCAAACACCGGTTTACGTGTTTTAAATCCAAGATTGGCCGAAAAGAACCCTCCTTTTTGGGAACCACAAAATAAATCGACTAACGACCGAAGCCGTACTGGTCTGGAGGTACCGGAACCACTGCAATGTGTCATGGATCGCCATCCTCTTTGAGAGAGGACCGCACGGAGAGAAAACAAAGGCGTCCGCCAGAGGATGGTCGAACTCGAGAGCATAGCCCTCTCTGATAATCTGGAGCACCCACTGGTCGGTAGTAATGGCGGCCCAAGCAGAGACAAAATCCTGTAACTGACCTCCTACCGGAATCTCCCCCTGGGCCAGCCTCACTTCATTGCGGTTTCTTAATGGAGGCTTGTGGGGCACCAAAATAGCCTCTACTGGAACCTCTGGCTCCGCGAAAGGACTGCCCCCGCGATACAAAACGACCGCGCTGATAAGGAGTAAAGCGAGATCCCCGAAACCTGCGAAAATCACACCCCTGACCTCTTTGGAAGGAGCCCTGCTTCGCTGCTTTAGGATGGTCTTCGGGAAGACGCCCCCCTTTGGAGTCTCCTAAATCTTTAACAATCTTTTCTAACGCCTCTCCAAAAAGTAGCTTACCCTTGTATGGAAGTTTACTGAGGCGTGCCTTGGATGAAGCATCTGCCGCCCAATTCCTTAACCAAAGAAACCGCCGCGTGGCAATCACAGAAGCCATCGACTTCGCTAAAATCCGAACCAAATCATAAAAGGCATCCGCCAAATATGCCGCCGCTGACTCTAGCTTAGCTCCCTCCCCAGAAGGAGCCGCCTCACCATCCTGTCCAGGAGCCGTTTGACCACCTGATAGAGGCTCTGAACACGTACGTCCCACACACCGACGCTTGCAACGCTAGCGCACTGGAATCAAATGCTTGTTTCAAAAGCGCCTCCAATCTGCGATCTTGAATATCTTTAAGAGCCGTAGCTCCGTCCACTGGAATCGTGGTCTTCTTGGTGACCGCTGAAACCAGCGCATCCACCTTAGGCATAAGCAATAACTCTTTCTCCTCCTGGGGCACGGGATATAAACGCGCCATAGCCCGAGCACCTCGCAAGGATGCTTCAGGGCATTCCCACTCAGATTCTATCATCTGTTTAATCACTCTGTGCAGAGGAAAACATCTTTGTTCCGCCTTGAAACCCTGTAACAAGGGATCCTCTAAAGGTTCCTGCTGAACCACAGGAGGCACTATATTAAGCGCTGCCAGAGATTGCGCAATCAACGCTGTCAGCTCTTCCTTCCTAAAAACCCTAAAGATATTAGGATCATCCCCGGGACCCAACTCTCCTTCCTCCAAGTCTGCGGGCCAGGACTCCAACCCTGGGTCTGACAAGAGCTCTCCTTCCTCTGGCCCTAGAGCCTCCGCAGCCAGAGAAGCGTTTTCTACCTTAGTGTCTCTAACCATTGCCATCGAGGAGACCCACTCACCTGGATCTGGCATCCCAGAATCCCCTCCCTGAGAAACCTGCACGGAGTCAAGCATATTTGAGCCAGGAGTTTGAGCTTTTTTAAGCAAGTAAGCCTGGTGAAACGCCAAAATAAACTCCACCGAGAGTAAAGAGTCCAGGGACTCTGGAACCGCTGACAATTTCGGCTGCCCTTGCTCCTCAGTGCGATGCACTCGAGACTTAGCTTTGCGCTTGCCTGACTGATTGTGGAGCTGACGAAACGGCCGGCCCTTCCAACATGGCCGCCGTTCCCGCGCTTTCCACCGAAGCCTTAAGACGGCCTAACTGCTCTCTTTGCGGTCCCTGCTGTTCCTCCATAGCGCGGCCCGTCCGCCCCCCCAACGGAGCCCCTGTGACCGCCAGAAAGCGCTGACACTCCCCGAACACCGAAGCGAACCGAGCACCGCCCGCTCACAACGAAGCTGTGCAGCACTACACTAGATAAGAAAGGAACGCACGCGGTGGCACCTGTGCTGAAGAAATTACCTGAGCAGTCCAAGTCAAGGCCGCCAATTCTGCCGTTCTCGATGCCGCTGCTAGCGGCTACAGGAGACAGATAAAATGGACGGAGGAAGACAGTTTCTGGGGCTCCCAGAGCTGTTTCCAATGTCCCGAGCTACCGGAGACGAAGAGACAGGCTCTGCCTCGTTCTCCGTGCCGATTCTTCGGCTAACACCAGTGGCTGATCCGCTCTTACTCGGATACCAACACAAAAAAAGCACTTATGTGCAGATTCACCCTGCTAGGTCAAAAGCACAAATCCTTCTGTGATAACTCTTTGCCTTCTGCTACTAATGCTAACCAGAAAGGTAAGGTAAAGAAAAATAAAGGTTCTATGGTCCTTGTGGGGAGCTAGTCATCCACACATCCAGCTCAGCTGCTGAGGACTATAAGACTGCCTTCTGACACCAGGGGAGAGCTGGGTAACCTGGCAACAAGAATCAGTGTTTCAGTTCTCAGCTGCTAGAGGAGGGAGATTGACTACCCATATGTTCTGGACTGGCCCGGAGAGACGAATAGGAAGTGGCAGATTTTGATGTCTCTTCAAATTAAATTAAAATTTGTGAATTTATTTTTGATTAATATTGTAAAGAGTTTGTGTTTGGATTTTCAGACATACGTGAACTGTACATCACGATTCAAACTGTCATTTTGCCTTTATAAAAAAAAGACTTTTTGCATATTTCACATAAGTATCCTCTGATGAAACTAGCCCCTAAAAGCAAACCACAAGGTCTTTGGAAGAACTTTTGGTCTCAATCCTTTCCAAAGGATTACCATGGATTATAGTGCTTCTGTTGCTACATCATCCATAACAGCAAACTACAGATGTTCCAGAGGACTGGAGAAAGGCACATGTCGTCCCTTTTACACAAAAGCGGATGTAAGGATGACATTGAGAAATACAGGCTGGTTAGTCTACCTCTGGGGTGAGTAAATTATTGGAAATGCTGCTGAAAGAGAAAATAGTAAGTTTTCTGGAGTCCAGCAGATTACAGGATCCGAGGCAGCATGGATTCACCAAAGGCAGGTCTTGTCAGACAAATCCGATTGATTTCTTTGACTGGGTGACCAGGGAGTTGGACCGAGGGACAGCCCTAGATGTGGTGTACTTAGATTTCCGTAAAGCTTTTGACACCGTTATGCACAGGCAACTTACAAACAAACTGAGAATCCTAGAGATGGACCCTAAAGTTATTGACTGGGTTAGAAACTGGTTGAGTCAGAGGTGACAAAGGGTACAAATAAATGGAGCTCAATCTAAGGAGGTGGTGGTTACCAGTGGTGTGCCGCAGGGATCTGTCCTTGGTACAATTCTGTTTAACATCTTTGTTAGTAATATTGCAGAAGGGCTGTCGGGTAAGGCTTGCTTGTTTGCGGATGATACCTAAATCTGCAATAGAGTAGACACCCAGGAAGGAGTCAACAACATGAGGAGGGATCTAGCTAAGCTTGAAGAATGGTCTAGAATATGACAGCTGAAATGTAATGCTAAAAAATGCAGGGTCATGTATTTGGGCTGCAAAAATCCAAAGGAGCGGTATAGTATAGGGGGGTGAGGTACTTCTGTCCATGAAAGTAGAGCGGGACCTGAGCGTAATTGTGTCTGACGATCTTAAAGTAGCCAAACAGGTAGAAAAGGCAACTGTGAAAGCCAGAAGGATGCTAGGGTGTATAGGGAAAGTAATGGCCAGCACAAAAAAAAGGAGGCGATAATGCCTCTAATTCTCTGGTACAACATCACTTGGAGTATTGTGCAATTCTGGAGACTGCACCTTCAAAACGATATAAGAAGGTTGGAGTTGGCGCAGAGAGTGGCTACTAAAATGGTTAGTGTCTTCGTTATAAAGCATATGAGGACAGACAAAGATATTAATATGTATACTTTAGAGGAAAGGTGGGATAGGGGAGATATGATAGAGACATTTAAATACCTCCATGGCATAAATGCACAAGAGGGTCTCTTTCAATTGAAAGCAAGCTCTGCTATGAGGGGACACAGGATGAGGGTGAAAGGGGCTAGACTCAGGATAATATGTGGAAATATTTCTTTACGGAAAGAGTGGTAGATGCGTGGATAGTGGAGGTGGTAGAGATGAGGACAGTATCTGAATTCACAAAAGCATGGGACAAACACCGAGGATCTCTAAAGGTAAAAAGGGGACTATTGCAGTTGATATGGAAGGGCAGACTAGATAGGCCATGTGGTCTTTTTCTGCAGTCATGTTTCCATGCTATGGCTCTTCTGTCCTCCCATGTCTGTGCACTTCTTTTGCCTCATTAACCCTATCAACCATGAAGCAGCCACCCCTACACATATCACGAAGAAGAGAGTCAAAGAATCAGAAAAATGGTTCACAAAAGACCTTGCCCTACTAAAAAAGCAACTACGAAAACAGGAAAGAATCTGGAGAAAAACAAGATCAAATGATAACAAAACCAAATACATAAACATACTTAATAGCTATAAAAATGCAATCAACAAATCAAAAAGGGACTACTATGCCAAAGTAATAAATCTTGCCCTTAACCGACCAAGAGAACTCTTCTCAATTGTGAAAACACTAACAAAAATACACAACCCAGAACCTAACCAGGACACGATAAATGTACAAACCCTAGCATCACACTTTGCTGAAAAACTAAAGGAAAAACACCATACCCCAACCATAATAAAATCAAATAACGACAATAACTACCAATGGACAACCTTTCACATGGTTGAACGAAATCACCTGCTTAAAATGATTACAATGATCAACACCACAACCTCCCCACTCGACCCATGTCCGGTATCATGGATCAAAGCTACTAAGGACTTCCTTGCGGAAAACATAGAATACATAGTGAATCAATCACTATCTCAAGGCATTATGCCCAACACCTTAAAACTCTCCTCGATCCGCCCTATCATAAAAAACAACAAACTAGACCCAAAAGACCCAAACTCGTACAGACCAATAGCTAGCATACCACTCATTGCCAAAATAATAGAAAAAAACCACACAACTCCAATTACAGGACCATATTGATGAACACAAACTCCTTGACTCTCATCAGTTCGGATTTCGCCCCTTCCATGGAGTTGAAACTCTCCTAATCGCTCTGATGGACCTCCTCATCAGAGGCACTAATGACAATAACCAAGGTTTCCTACTCCTCTTCATAGATCTATCTGCCGCATTTGACAACATCAATCACAACACACTCATCAACAGACTAGAAAATTTAAAAATAGGAGGGACTGTCCTTGAATGGTTCAAGTCATACATCTCACATAGATTAATACGGGTACAAATGGGTCAAGAAACATCTGAAACTTTCCCTCAAGGTCAGGGTATCCCCCAAGGCTCAGCCCTCTCCGCCCTCCTTTTCAACCTGTACTTACAACCCATTACAAATATATTCAAAAAACACAAAATCAACCATTTCATATATGCGGATGACATTATGCTTGCCATCTCCATAAACTCTAACCCCCCCCAACTATGACAACCTACTCATATGCATGAATGAGACCACCATATGGCTCAGAGACAACCATCTAAGCATCAAGCATCAACCTTAAAAAGACAGAAGCAATGTTCGTAACAAGAAAGCCAGACGCCAATTACAATTACCCAGCAACAATCTCAATCAACAACACACCTATACCTGTTAAAAAGGAGGTAAAGTACCTGGGACTAATATTAGACCACTCCCTCACCATGCTTCCCCACATAAAACAGACAGTAAAAACGATATTCTATAAACTCAAGACAATACAACACCTAAGACCCCTACTTGACACACATGATTTTAGATCAGTAGTCAATACCCTCATCACCCCCCACTTTGACTATTGTAATAGTCTCCTAATTGGTTTACCGCTAAAGAGCATCTACCTACTACAAAGAGCCCAAAACATATGCGCCAAGATGATCACAAAAGCTAAAACAACAGACCATGTCACCCCAATACTGTTAGACTTGCATTGGCTCCCTATAAGTAGCCGAATAAAATACAAAATCCTCCTACCTACCTTCAAATTCCTTAATAAAATCTCTCCCTCACATTTGTCTACCCTAATACACCCCCATCAGAAACTAGAATGCGCAGACAAAACGCAATCCATTCCCTCAACATAAAAACAACCATCAGAAAAACTAAAGCAACTACAAGTGATAGGGCCTTCTCCTTCGCTGCCCCCACTCTCTGGAACGATCTACCACTAACCATTCGCATGATAAAAGACCTTTATCAATTCAAAAAAGAACTTAAAACCTACCTTTTCACAAACCATTTTGAAATCCCCTATCAACAGAGAACCCCTCCCCAACAATCACAAACACACATCCACAGCACCTAAGATAGGACAAACGACTAACATAAGAAAACCTTACACTACATTACTTACACACTTTACCCAACACGCAAAAGTCTTACCCAATCTGTTGTTTTTACTGCTCTTGTAAATAACCTTTTGTAATTTAGTTCTGTTATGTTTTATGTATTATTACCTGTATATAATTAAAACCATGTTCCATATAGTTAATACCATGTTCCATGTAAAGTATACAGAAGTATACAAAATTTGTTAACTGTTCAATGTAAACCGCCCTTGATCTCTGGAAGGGGCGGTATAGAAGAAACTATTAAATAAAAATTAAAAAAAAGTATCTGTCAAGCCACCACACAAGGCAGATTCTCTTCAGAAACTGCCTACTCTAAGAATGATTTGATTTGACGGGATGACATGCTTGTGAGGTTATGATGCACTATAAAAAAAAAAAAGTCCCACCAGGATACTGGGATAAAACTAAGTTATTGAAGAAAGGTGGAGTTCAGTATCTCAGACACCCATGAACCTTTACCTACTTTGTTAATATTTCTGTCCATCTCCTCTCGTGACATCTTATTTTGGCTTTACTTTCTGTATTGAGAGGCTTCACATGTATCCTTGAAGTTAAAAGTGCCTAATTATGTTGATTTTTTCCTCATGGCAGTATACTTCCTTACAGGAGGAAGGGACTTTGGATTTAGATTACACACCTTTTTCAGTAGTAGCTCTTGACATTTCACTCATTTCATTTCTTAATCAGCCATCAATATATTCAAGTACACCATATATTTCCTGTCCCTTGAGGGTTTACAATCTAAGTCTGCACCAGAAGCAACGCAGGATTAAGTGACTTGCCCAAGATCACAAGCGGAACTTTCCCTCAGCCCACAGCCCTAACCATGAGGCCACTGCTCTACTCTACAGGTACTACGGTTTACAGGAACATCTTTCTAAGACACATGAATCCTATTTCCAGCACTTGGGGTTGTGGCAACTCCCCCTCTCCACAGTCCTTATGTCCAAGCCTCATGCTTCTCCTCGGGGCTGTGAATTCTTCCCTTCTGTACAATAACTACCTCTGAGCCTCACGCTCGTCCTTAGGATTGTAGTTTGACAGGCAATCCAAGATGAAGATTTGACCCCATTCTGTGCATTCATTCAGAGCTGTCAGCAACTTGTTGATGTTCTGGGGATTCAAGTCCAGCAGGTTACTGTTAGGATGGGACTCGCTAATCTCTGACAAAGCTGCTACAGCATTGGCAACCACCTGGGAAAGGAAGGAGAAGGGAAAGTATGACTGTCTCTTTCCTGCTTTATAAGACTCAATGACAGCAAGCATTAATTTAGGCTGGCTAGCCGCTCTTAGATACCATAAGGAATCTATGTCTCCGAGTGGTACAGAACCACAACCTGCTCCTCACAAATGTGGCATGGAAGTGACTCACTATATTAGCAGTGGGAATTTTTGTACTGTTTCTAAATCCTGCCAAATGATTATGAGAATATTTCTAAAGCACCACCAGTGTACAAAGTGCACAAATGAGATAAACCACATGGTCTTATTGTGCCATTTCAAAGAGCTTCAAAATTCAGCATCTTTCATGGGTAGAAATTTGCTGGAGAAATCTGTACGGCTATTATTTATTACAAGATTTTGTATTCTGTCATTCGGACAAATAACCAAAGCAGTTAACAGCAATCCAATACAATCAGAACAAAAACAGTACAATAAACAATATATGAACAGTTACAATAGGATAGAGATGAAGCAGCACGACAATCAAAATACTAAAACAAAAAAAATTCATATAAATCAGTGATATATAAGGAAGCAAACAATATTAACATAGACCAGTCATATATCATGCACACTAAACTGAATTGAAAGTCTTGTACAAAGCTAATGTTTTATACCCAATTTATTTTTTTTAAAGATTTAAAACAATTTGTTGCTGGAGGATATGGCCAAAGTCAGTATTTAAATTTATAAGTGCCCATTTCTGCATGGAACTTCAGGCTGCACACAACATAAGCAATACAGTATAAATAGTAATGTTCTATCATGCATGGCTTGCAGTGAGCGCCACTGTCATCAAATGCCTTTTAAAATAATCCAGGCCCACCAACACATTTTAACCACACAGACTTTGCAGAAGCCTCAGTGCTGGGCAAGGACAAAGGGAATTATGAATTTCTCCATTAGGAATGGCAGAATATTTCTTCCGAGTGACCCAGATCAGCAACTGACAGAGAAAAGATGCTGGGCATGACGTCTATTGCTCCGACTCCATATGACACTCCTTAAGTTTTTATGTAAATCTGTGTTAAGCATCTGACGGCATAGATAGAAACTTGATATTTAGAAGAAATATATTATATACTACTCAACTTGCTCCCAATCACAGCAATGAATAACCAATTGATGCTCTGATAGTGACAGTCCCAGATGGTAGGAAACTGGAACAAAATCACTCAGGTCAGCAGAAATAAGTTACTCTAGCTTTCTAGTAGTCACCCCTACCACCTACACAACAGTGCAAGCAGTCATGTTCAACATCTGTCTGCCAAATCGATACTGAATTATGTGCACCAAAGGGGGAAAAATGCTTTCCGTCCTCTTTCCTTCTTTATCTCATTTTCCATGATACACATGACTTTTCCCGATAGTTCATTATTAAAATCACTTGCCCTGTAAAACAATTAGGAAGCTTCAGTCTAAAGGCTCTGTGATTATTCCAAATGTCTTTAACGTATGAAATATCATCTTTGAAGGTTGCAAGGTTCTCAGAATTCCAAAAGGAGCTTCTTTTTTTTGTGTAATAAATTTTATTGAGCAGAGTCAGACAATATACATTACAAAACAACAACAATCCCAAACAATGTAGCACAACATCCCCCCATACTAATACAATCATCAACCATCCCTGGTGTAATAGGACATAGGACAGGATATCAGCTACAGATAATCCAGCAATACAAGTAACACACAAGTAACAGAAACAGAGCCATTGTAATATAAAAGTGTGCAATGGGCTCTACTCACTTTCCCCCTCCGCCCCCCCAATCTCCTCCCGAAACCCTCAACACCCCCCCCCCCATCCTTCTGACCCAACCGCACCAAAATAAAGAGAGAGCAAAGAAAAAGAAAAAGAGAAAGTTATCAAAAAGTTATCAGAGAAGTGACAGGGAAATGGTTTAGAAGTAGCAGACCCAGATGACAAAGAACCATCTAGTAGTAAATTATCGAATAGTAAAACATTCTCGTAAGGACAAAGAGCTTACCAATGACCATCCCTAAGATGTCCAACCTCACTGGCCTTCCTGGAACACTAATCTCCATAGAGCCTCTTCTCCAAAGCACCATCCTCGAACCGTAGCAGTGATCTTTTCTAACCGATAAATTTCCCAACATTTAGAACACCATTCTGTAAGAGACGGTGCCCTACTGCGCTTCCAGAAACGAGCTATCACTGACCTGGCTGCAAGCAAGAGGGCTTGTACCAGATGCTGAAGAGGACTCCTAAAAGTAGAAACGGAGAAAACCCCCAATACACAAGACTCCATATCAAAGGAAAGGGTAATCTGCAACCTCTCAGTAACATGTCCCATCACCAACCTCCAAAATCGCTGGATATGAGGGCAATGCCACCACATAATATTGTAACATAACACATAACAGCGCCGTTTTCACACGTATACGTGCGTTCAGTAAGTCGCCCCATTCTGGTTCTCAGACCCAGTTGCATAAAAACAAAAAGCTTTGGATGACGTTTCACTATAAGGAATTATAATCTACAGATCATCTTGCAGGTTAAGAGTAGAGCTTAATTTCATATTTGACTGAGAAGTTTCATACAGCTCTGAGAAGTGACAGTAAGTTACTTTTGTTGAGAAAGAGATAGAGACAACTCCTAGGGGAGGTGGGTGGGTTGTGAAGACTTAATTTCTGCTGTTCCCTGTTTCAGGTGAGTAACTACGCTATCTCCAGGAATAAGCAGGAATGTAGTCTTCACATATGGGGATTCCCCAGCGGAAAGATGCCAAGGGGTGACCCCAGCTAGCTGCAAACTCAGGTGAGATGGGTCATGTTTCCTCCCATGGACCTTAGGCATCCAAACTGTGGATGGTGGGTAGGAGTTGTATTAACTATGGAAGAGATGTTGTAGAACAGCCTGGCCAAACGAGGCATCCCAACGGGAGTCCTTGTCTATGCAATAGTGGGCTGTGAAGGTATGTACCGAAGTCCAAGTGGCTGCTTTGCAGATGTCATCAACAGAGACAGAACGAAGGTTAGCCATTGAGGCTGCCATTGCTCTCACATTGTGAGCCGTGACATGGCCTTCGAGAGAAAGTCCCTTACTCTGATATGTATAGGATATGCAATCTGCAATCCAATTTGACAGAGTTCTTTTAGAAACTGGAAGTCCCAAATGACTAGGATCAAAAGCCACAAAAAGCTGAGAAGATTTTCTATGTGGCTTAGGTCTTTGGAGATAAAAAGCCAAGGCTCTTTTACAATCCAATGTGTGAAGATTCCTTTCCGCACTGGAGACATGAGACCTAGGGAAGAATATAGCAAGATAAACCGACTGGTTTAAATGAAAAGGCGAAACCACCTTTGCCAGAAAGTGAGGATGAATCCTGAGGACTACTTTATCATGGTGAAATCTTGTATAAGGAGGGTCAGCTATTAAAGCCTGTAGTTCAGTAATGCGTCTTGCAGAAGTGATGGCAATTAGGAAAATAACTTTCCATGAAAGAAACTTTAGGTCTGAAGTGGCTAAAGGTTCAAAGGGCGGTTTCATAAGCTGACCAAGAACAAGATTTAGATCCCATGCCACCGGTGGTGGTTTAATGGGAGGTTTTGTTAAAAGTAGGCCTCTCATAAATCTTGATATGAGAGGAAATAGGTTGTCCATCGAAAGGTTTATGAAAAGCAGCAATAGCACTAAGATGGACCCTAACTGAATTTGTCTTCAGACCAGAAGTTGATAATTGTAGAAGATACTCTAGTAACAACTCTACAGGTACTAAAAGGGGGTTAAGTCCCTTTTGTGAACACCAGATAGAGAACCTTTTCCACTTGAAAGCATAGGAACGTCTTGTGGAGGGTTTTCTGGAAGCCAGGAGGATATCCTTTACTTGTTGAGAAAGGTTAACATCCTGGAATTCTAGGCTTCCAGTAACCAGGCCCTGAGATGTAGGGACTGGGGAATGGGATGCAGTAAAGATCCGTCCTCCTGCGACAGGAGATCTGAAGCATTCGCCAACTCCAGAGGAGTGGTTTGAGAGAGACGCAGAAGAAGAGGATACCACATTTGCCATGGCCAACGTGGAGCTATGAGTATCATATGACCTCTGGCTCTCTGACGTTTGAATAAAGTCTTGGGAATGGGTGGGAAGTCATAGAGGAAGTCCTGTCCCCAGTGGAGTAGGAAAGTATCTCTTGCCTGACAGTTTTGAGCCAGAATTCTGGAATAGAATCGGGGAAGTTTGGCATTCTGTGGACTTGCAAAGAGGTCTATATCTGGTGTTCCCCAGATTTGAACTACTCGAGCAAGCTGGTATGAGTTGAGGGACCACTCGTGTGGCAGCAGTATTCGACCGAGTTTGTCTGCCCACAAGTTTTGAATGCCCGGAAGGTATACCGCAAACAGGTGAATTTGTAACTCTCTGGCGAGGGGCCCATATTCGCAAAGCTTCGTTGCATAGCGACAGAGAGCCTGTTCCACCTTGCTTGTTCACATAGAACATAGCTACCTGATTGTCGGTTTGGACCAGAACTGTTTTGTTGCTGAAGTGGTCCTGAAAGACTTGAATAGCATTGAAAATGGCTCTCAGCTCTAGGAGATTTATGTGAAGGGAAACCTCCTGTGAGGTCCAAATACCCTGAATGGAGAGATCGTGCAAGTGGGCTCCCCAACCCATCTTGGATGCATCTGTCGTCAGAGTGGTTTGGCATAGAGGCTGCTGGAAAGGAGAGCCTACAAGGAGGTTTTCTAGGGATTGCCACCATTGCAGGGACGAAAGCAGACGTGTGGTAGTTCTGATGTCTGTTAGTCGACACAAGGCTGTGACCACTGAGAGGAAAGGTTCCACTGGGCTGCTTGCATGTGGAGGTGAGCATAGGGAACCACATGGACAGTGGATGCCATGTGTCCCAGCAGTTGAAACATCTCCCGAGCAGTAAGGAATACCTTCATAGATGCTTGAGATGCCAGTTGTATTATACGTAGACAGCGTGGCTGGGGCAGGAAAGTCCTTGACTGCCATGTGTCTAGATGAGCCTCTATGAATTCTAGAGATTGAGAGGGGGTGAGATGAGATTTTGGGAGGTTTATGACCAGCCCCAAGTATTGAAGAATTCTCATTGCTCGAGAGCGCGAAACTGGCTTCTGGAGCTTTCGATGCTCGAATGAGCCAATCATCTAAGTAAGGGAAGACAAATATTCCCAGAGTCCTCATAAATGCTGCTACCACTGCCATGCATTTTGTGAAGACTCTTGGAGCAGAGGCTAGTCCAAAGGGAAGAACTCTGTACTGGAAGTGTCTTCCTTGGACCAGGAATCAAAGGAACTTCCTGTGATATGAGTGGATGACAATATGCATGTATGCATCTCTTAGATCTACAGAACATAGCCAGTCCTGAGTTTGGAGGTATGGTAAAAGTGTTCTGAGGGAGATCATTTTGAACTTTTCTTGGAACAAATATTTGCTTAATTCTGAGGTCTAATATAGGTCTGTGTCCCCCTGTCTTCTTTGGAATAAGAAAGTAGGGGGAGTAAAACCCTGTCCCCTGCTGGGGAATGGGTACTTCTTTGATTGCTCCTTGAGCTAGAAGTGATTTGAGCTAGAAGTGATGTGACCTCCTGCCCTGAGAATTGAACTATTATTGTAGGTGGGGGCAAGTTGAGAAAATGAAGCTTGTACCCCAGTTGTACAATGGACAGAGTCCAATTTTCTGACGTTATCTGTTGCCATCTTTTGGCAAAAAAGCATAGTCTTCCTGGAATGGTCAAGGGTTCTGGAGCTTTTAGGGGCAGAATGACTAAGTTCTCTAGATAGAAGTCAAAGACCCTGAGGGGGCTGGGTCTGTTGAGCCAGTTGAGCTTTTTGAGCTTGCGGCTTTCTTTGCTGTCTGTTCTGTTGCTCCTTCTGGGGAACATGGAGCGGACAGTGAGTTTGATGGGTGTAAGATTGGTAAGGCTTCTTTTTCTTAATGAAAAAGGGTTTTTTGAATATTTTCTTCTTTGCTGGGTTGGCTGTAGACTTTGACAATCTGTTTAAAGTAGTATTGTCAGATTCAAGCTGATTAGCCTTGTCCTGCCAATCCTTGCCAAAGAGATTTTCTCCTGTGCAAGGAATGTTTCCCAGCTTTTCTTGCACCCACTGTTCTAAGTCTGATGCTTGAAGCCAAGGAATACGACGTGCTCCTATGGATATAGCAGAGATTCTGCTAATACATTCAAAATAATCAAAGGTAGCACGGTTCATGAATTTTGAGACATTCTGGGCATGCTTGACAAGAATAAGGTAGTCTGCTCTTTTTTTCTCCGAAACACAAGGACTAAGGAGCTCTAAGTATTTTGTGACGTCTTCCATGTAAAGAATGTAGGAACTGATCCTGGCTCCTAACATGGAGGATTTAAAGCATCGACGGCCAAAGGCATCAAGAGAACTGGATTCACGGCCTGGAGGATTAGAAGAATGTGTTTTAGCACTCTTGATCCTTCGCATAGCCGATTCCACTACCATTGAATGGTGTGGTAACGGAGTCTTTTGAAAACCAGGGCAACTTGGCACTCGGTACATAGTGTCAAGGCATCGGGAATGTGACGATATTGTTAAAGGAGATTCTCAGCATTAGATCATGTAAGATCTTGTGAATGGGAAGCATAGCTGCTTCCTTGGGAGCCATAGGATATTGTAGAATTCTTAATTCTTCTGCCCTAGGTTCCTTTTCTGGAATCACAGCGATTTTAAGACCCTTTGCTAAATCACGTATGAAATCCTGGAAGGACATATCCTCTGGAGGAGACATTCTGCGTTGAGGAGAAGGAACTGAATCTTCTAATAGATTCGCTCTGGTACCGGTAGAATCGTCAGACACATCGGAATCGGAAGACTCAAGCACCAGGTGCTCCTGTAATACATGGTATCAGTACCGCTCAAAGTCGGTACCGAAATGTCTCGGTTCCTGATCCCTGATACCGGAGATTGGCATGGGGGAAAGCAGTCATGTCAAATCAGGTACTGCCGGTACCGATACATGTTGAACCGTCTGTTGCGGTCTTAGCGGTACCAAAGCCGCTAAGAGGGCCGCTAGACTGTGTTCGATAGCGAGGATTCTGTGATCCATCTCTCCTGCTGATGCCTGGGTGCCAGTGGAAGCGGCTATGACCCCAGAACATGGCACCAGTAGTTCCGCAGAGGTTTTGCCGGTGAAATATCCTCGAGGGAAAACGCCAGTGGCATCTCGATACTTTGAAGGAGATTTACCCTTCGAGGACTGGCTAGTCTTAGAAGACTTCAATTTGGTTACCTGAGATCCATGGGAGGAAGATGAAGCCCTGGAAGACGTCGATGCAACTGACATTGTGTCGGCGGCAAAAAGGGAACTGAGTTTTGCAGCTCTATTCTGCAGGCCCCTTTTGGTCATCCTTGTGCAGGAGAGACACTCTGTTGGACAATGTTCAGGACCCAAACATTTTAAACACCAATTATGGGTGTCGGTGACGGAAATGGTACCGCCACATTTTGAGCTTTTTTTGAAACCACTAGCTGGTTTCTCCATGCTTGAAGAAAAATGGGCCTAGTGCCCAAAATGGCGCCTAGCACCAGAAGCAGGGAAAGATCCCTGAAGGAATACAAGTTTGTTTGTTTTGTTTTTTTAAGGAAAGAAGAAGAGAACAAGCGGTACCGGTAGGCGTCGAATGAAGGCAGACGTGACCACAAAAAAGAAGAAATAAAAGTTAATTTTCTTTGGTGACAGGGTTACCATGTCCTGTCGGCTCGGCAGAAAACGAAGAACTGAAGTGAGAGAGGTACAGAGGTGGGAAGGCAGCACGAATGCGCTGTGGGATGCTCCCAAAGGCTTTCCTATTGGACGCTGGGGAGCATTCCCGCGCGGGCTCCGTCGGAACCAACGATACCCATATGTGAAGACTACAGTCCTGCTTGTTCCTGGAGATTGCTCTTTTCACCATTCACCTCTTACGCATACGCAGGTCAGATAAAGACTTCACATACACAAAACAGTAACTAATGTGATGTCGTCCATACCATACCAGTATAGGAAAATGAAGAAAATATGGGATATACAGAGTATCCCAGAGTTGTAAAATGGATGCTGCCCTTAAGTCATAAGATGGCTACCTGACCAAGAAAGCTCTCCACTATAAGGACTTTATTGATTAGAAATCATATCCATAAGGAACTATATCATCATGAACTGAAGCACTAGGTCAAGGCCTATAATGCTTGATGAACATGTGTAGAGAGCCTGAGCTCCTTTCAGGCCTCAGCAATGCCTATCAAGAAGGCAGAGGTGGTAGGAGGTAAAACCAGCGATCATAAAATTATCTGCTTATATCATTGCTTACATTATGTCTGACAAATAAGAAGGGAAACCTAAAGGCATAGTGGAGGAGTGGCCTAGTGGTTGGGGCAAGGTACTTCGGGCCGGAAGGTCGGGGGTTCAAATCCCACTGGAGGACAGCAACCTTGGGCCGGAAGGACTGGGGTTTCTAGTCCCACAGGTGCTCCTTGTGGTCTTGGGCAAGCCACTTAACCCTCCATAGCCCATGTTCCCTGTAAAATAGTTCTCTGTGTGCTGTGCTTTCCTGTCTAATCAATGTGTTTATACCTCAAAAAAATTTTCCTGTCATGATTTGACAATTTCCAATCTGTAATCAAAACCGCTGCTGATCGCTGGAAGTAGCGGTATACAAATGTATACTAAAAAAATAAATAAATAAATAAATAAATAAAAAAGGGAAGTGGACCCAGCCCATCTTGCCCTGAATAAACTTACGCAAACAATGCTCCTTAATCCTTGCCCAAAACAAAGGACTGAACCCCAGATCTCATGTCCAAGCTGCTGCTTATGATCTGACCGGCCAATGGGCTCACTGCAATGTAACTATTTTACACTTCAGGCCTTTGGACTTAGCCCCATTTTAGGTTGTCTTATGACTAAGGAAGAGGTATACAAATAAAATATAATAGTGCTGGAGACTCCAACTTGAATTCTTATTGATTAGGATAGGTAGTGTGCAAGCAAAGGGAATAGGAGAATATGACTGCAGCTACAGAAACAAACCATCTACTCTCCTCCCCGTACCTCCTGTGAGGTAGTGAAAGGCTGAGCTGAGAAAGCACAGTTACTTACCTGTAACAAGTGATCTCTGGGAACAGCAGGAATAAGTCTTCACATATGGGTACGTCGGTACCGACGGAGCCTGCGTGGGAACGATCCCCAGTGTCCAAAAAGCAAGCCTTTGGGAGCATCCCACACGCATGCGCGCTGCCTTCCCGCCCATTCACTTCCCTCTCATCAGTTGGGTTTGTAGCTGAGACCGAAGGCAGGAAGTAGACAAATTAGAGAGAGAGAGAGAGAAACTCCTCCTAGGGGAGGTGGGTGGGTTGTGAAGACTTATTCCTGCTGTTCCCAGAGATCACCTGTTACAGGTAAGTAACTGTGCTATCTCCAGGAACAAGCAGGAATGAGTCTTCACATATGGGGACTCCCAAGCTAGAGATGCCAGGAGGAGGTCCCAGCATGTTGCAAATCTAATAGATGGGCCATGCTATTTTCCAGAACCTCAGGCATGCCAGGGATGGAGGGTAGGAGTTGAATTAAAAGGGGTGTGCTGTGGAACAGCTTGACTTAACAAGGTGTCTAGAGGGTGTCCTTGTGTAGATAATAAATATTAATAAAAATTTAATTCCAATTTTCTAATGTGGACCTTACTCAAAGTATTGCAAAAGTATTTGTTGAGGGTAATATGGTCTGTTGCTAAGAGCCAGTACATTATCCTCAAAGAAATTACCTCACTGTGAAGTAGAGGAAAATAAATTTTGCAATACAGGCAGAGGTCAGAAGCCTTAATGGTTAGAACTAATCCCAGAAGAAAAACTGGGGGAGTTTAATGAGGTTGGACTTTGGAAGAGAAGCAAAAGCTTCTGTAGGCCAAAGTTGGAAGCTCTTTGTCCTTGGAGCAGAATAAGGCTCTAGGAAAGAGAAGAGATAAATCTGACTGATTTGCAGAAAAAAGATGGGTCTTTAAGACCCCTCTATCCAAATGAAAGAAACAAACATTTGTGGTAGGCGGTGTAGCCTCCAATTTCTTGCAGATCAGTAATGTCTTCCCTAAGTGATGTCACTTAGGATAATGACTCTACATGACTCTACATGGAGAGCTTCAGATGCAACGTAACCGGAAAGGTTACGGTAAAAGAAGGTAGTTTCTAATAATGATAGAAATTGGCTGTCCATTTAAAACACTATGGTATGCTGGAACAGCATTAATATGGACAGTAACAAATCTTTCAAAGTCAGATTATAGATAGATAGATAGAGAGATAGATAGAGAGATCCACTTAACAACAAGAAGGGGTAAGACCTGCTTGAGAATATAGATACAGAATCTCTTTCTGGTTACATGTGGAAGAACCATGGAGGTGGTTACATGGAAACGAGTGGAATGTTCTTACTTAGGAGAGGTCTAGATTTCTTTAAAAATTCTAGCCTTTGAATAACCAGAAATGGAGACCTACTTGAAGGGGTGCAGGAGGAGATCCTTAGTCTTAAGACAAGTCTGGATCCTTCTATAACTTCAGTGTGGAGAAGACGACACAATATAAGGGGATACCATGTTTGCCCCTCTATGAGGGCAATATGAGTACCATGCGTTCTTTGTTCAGCATAAGCTTCAATGAAGTATTGGGAATTAGAAGGAATGCTGTAGACAAGGACCGACTGCAGTGAAAAGGAATGCATCCCTGTTGCAAGAGTTCCACTGGAGATGTGGAACAATCCATGGAATTGAGCAATTCTTTATGCTTTCACGTGGTCTAAGCCCTGGTTCCTTTTCCTTATAAGGAAATTTTAAGGAAGATGGTAAGAGTAGGAGAAACCAGTCATGTAGGAACATGACTGGGGAAAGCCTTTTTAACCATCTGGAAGTTACCTACTAGGAATGTCTCTGACGCTCTCTGGCAAAGGCCCATAGTTGCAGAGCTTTTTTGTATAATTGCAGAGAGCATGTTGTAGGTTGCTTAGGTGAGATCTGGCTGTTTAATTGCCAGTGTGCAACCTAATCTATTCTGTTGGAGCCAAAAAGAATTGAAGATGGCTAAGAATAGTAGACAGGCCGGTTGCCTGCAATGATAAATTGTCCACGTAGGTTTTGGAACCTCTCTTGGAATTATCTGTTATGACAGCAGAAAAAGTTAGGTCCTATAGATTGGAAAAGGACCGACAGACATAATTAGGAGTGGTAAAACTCAATTATGGTCTGATAAGCTGTCTTAAAAGAAATATTTGAGAAGATTGCAAAGGGGAAGAAAGCTCTGTATGGAAACCACTTACTGGAGTAGGTACTGAAGAAAATCCTATGGGCTTAAAACAATAAGCCCTCCAGTTGAATAGTATCACTCTTAGACTGAATGCCTCGACTAAGAGGGATAGAAAGTAATAGAGTTGTGAAGACTTACAATTTGTTAAGTCTCTGAAAAAGGTAAAGCCCCCTGCAGTCAAAACTATGAGATATCCTCGTACAGGAAAAGTGTCAAGGTGAAGGGCATAGCCTACCTTATAATTACCTGTAGGGCATGATTATACTCAATAGCTCTAGGAGCTAAAAGAATGGATTTCTCTTGTGGCAAGAGATTCATGCCTAGAGTCGAGGATTGAGCCAGTGTATCACTGATCTCTCAGTAAGGATGAGATGAACTGTAGATGCTTCTGTAGGTTAGCGGTTCTAAACCTCAAACAGGAAAAAGAGATTTAATGAATAAAATATCAGAAACCCTGCGACTGCTGGGTTTGCTGAGCCTGTTGAGGTTTTGATTTTCTTAGCCTGGTTTGTTGTTGCCCTTCTTTGGAAACATCCGCATGATGGGTAGAAGATGAATAAAACTTTTTCCCCTTAGGGGGAAAAAGTTTTTTAGGAGATTTTTTACTAGCTGGGATAGAGGAAAGTTTTGACAATCCTCTGAAAGCAACAATATCAGTGTTTAACTGATTAGCTTGGAATAAAGCATCCTTGTTAAAGAGATTTTCACCAGTACAAGGAGTATTTCCCAGCCTTTCTTGTACCCATTTGTCCAAGTCTGAAGCTTGGAGCCAGGCCATGTGTCGTGCCCCTATGGCTATAGCAGACGTTCTGCTAATAGACTCAAAACAGTCCAGGGAAGCACGATTAAGGAACTTAGAGACATTTTGAGCATGACTGACTAATAAGGAATAGTCCGCTCTTTTATGTTCTTGAAGAAAAGGGTTCAAAAGCTTTAAGTTCTTTGTGACCTCTTCAAGAGATAATCCCATATAGAAAATATATGAGATAATTCTAGCTGAAAGCATGGATGCCTGGAAGCATCAACGTCCAAGGGCATCTAAAGTCCTAGACTCACAACCTGGCAGATAAGAGGAGTGCTTCTTTGCACTCTTAATACGCCTCATTGCTGATTCTACAACAATAGAATGATGAGGAAGTTGAGTCTTTTGAAAACCTGGAGATGGTGGCACATTGTACATAGTGTCAAGTGTCTTAGAATGTGGGGATACCGTTAAAGGAGTTTCCCACATTCTTAATAGTAGATCCTGTAAGATCTGATGTAAAGGAAGCATGATCACCTCCTTTGGAATGCAGGGGAATTGCAGAGTCTCTGAATCCCCTGGTATATAAATGGCAAGTAACTTTGCCATATCAAGCAGAAAAGCTTGAAAATAAATCTCTCCTGAGGAGAACCCCCTAAAATGAGGGGTAAAGGCTAGAATTGTTGAAAATTCAGCCATGGTACTGATGGATTCATCCCAGTTATCGGGATCGGAAGACTTGAAAGGATGAAGCATCGGATTTTCTTTAAAGCGATGTCTTTGGTACCGCCCGAGGTCGGTACCGAGACGAGTCGGTACCAAGTCCTCCATGCTAGAGAGCGATTCCAGGCTCGGCATCGAAGGAAGCGAGTCTGTCGAAGCAAGCATGGACGGTACAGACACCGATGCCGATGCCAATACCAATACTCGAGGAACGGTCTGCAGCAACTCTAGCGGTACCGAAGTAGCTGAGAGTGCTAGACTATGTTCATCGGTGAGGATTGTTTCATCCATCACCATAGCCAATGCCGGGGTGTCGGTACCGCTCGAAGTGGCCACAACCACCGAGCATGACCCAGGTATGTTCATCGAGGTAAGAACCCCGGGAACAACCTGAAGCCCCGTTAATGCTTTGGAGCCCGAAGACTCCCGCCGGGGCTTTATTGACAAAATGTCCTGAAGGGCAAGACCAGAGGCATCTCGATACTTAGAAGGAGATCTACCACTCGAGGACTGGCTAGTCTTAACAGACTTTTGTTTGGTTACCTGATCTTGTGAAAAAGAAGATATTCTGGCGGGTGACATCGAGTCCGATGTGAACCGGGTATCGAGTTGTGCTCGATCCTGAAGACTTCTTCTGTTTGAGCTCCAGCAGGAAAGACACTCCAGTGGGCAATGGTCAGGACCTAAACATTTTAGACACCAAGAATGAGTGTCTAAAAATATATTTGTACCGCCACACTTTGGGCATTTCTTAAGGATAGTGGCTGGCTTTTCCATAATGGAAAGGGTAGAGGCCTAATGGCCTAGAAACAGTCAGGCACTAAACAGGAAAAACTTCCTAGAGAAAAGAAGAAATTTTTTTTGTAAAAAGAAAGAAAAGCACCGGCGGTAGCGGTGGCGTCGAGGGAAGGCAGATGCGACCACAAAAAACTAAGAATAAAAAGAATTTTCTGCGGTGACAGGAATACGTCCTGCCGGCTCCGTGGAAAACGGAAAACTGATGAGAGGGAAGTGAATGGGTGGGAAGGCAGCGCGCATGCGTGTGAGATGCTCCCAAAGGCTTTCTTTTTGGACGCTGGGGAGCGTTCCCGCGCAGGCTCCGTCGGTACCGACGTACCCATATGTGAAGACTCATTCCTGCTTGTTCCTGGAGATTGTAGTTTCCCTTGCAACCATCAGTCATCAAGAGACGTGCGTGCAAGTAATCAAACTGAAGAGATGCTATGAGAGAAGTGTTTTAAAGATGATAAATTTACCTTTTGTCAAAAGCTATTGGCTATAAAATTCAAATAATGCATTCATTAATACAGTTTGAATATAAATCTGAGAAATGAATCTGAGAATTTAGTCTCATGCTAAATTTGATATTCTGCTTTCCATTGGCAGCCCAATATAGTATATCATCATAGTAGGAAATCAATACAAAGCAAATTAATTTTACATTAGCCATGATGTTCGCAACATCTCTCCAGTCAAATCTATCTTTGATGTCAAACGTCCCATCTAGAGATTATATTTTCAATAGTTATATGACAGCTCATACATATTTAAGTCTAAATAGCAGAGAGAGTGTGAGGGAAGAGGGGAACAGCAGAGAAAGGCACATTTGCACAAGAAGTGAAGGAAACAGTCATCCTATTGCTTTGTAATTGTCAAGAAGTAATTGGAAACTAAACCAAGTGTGTAACGCAGCTAATGAACGATAGCATGCTTCAGTTTAAATAGGAATCTTTCACTTAGCATCCCATTAAAACAGCGAGGAAGTCGGGTAGAGGGGGAGGATAAACCATCCAATAGACTAGAGAGGAGAAGAAGTCTTGCAAGGAGGTTTCAGTTCAAGAGGAAAGGCAGCAGCATGGAAAGCAGCAGGCAGTAACAGAATGCCGTGCTGTGCCTGCATTTACAACCACATGACCTCTCACATGATGGAGATGCCTGCCTCTGTAGGGGGCTATTTGCTCTCCACTGAGGACACAGCTATAAATGTGCCAATCTTCCCATCAGCCAACCCCTGCCATCATGTACATGTGAAAGCAAAGTAAAAACTGGTGTTGGGGTGCAAACATGGATCAACTTCATATGAGGTGGATGGGCAACTACAGTTTATAAAACTGCATGAACACCGGATAAATCAAGAACCTTATTGGACTTACTCCCCCTCCTCAGTCACCTCCAGGGTACAGATTTTAAAATGGGAAGAAAGGGCCAGCTGAAAGCATTAGTGTTTTGTAGACAGTGTTGCCTCACAAGAAACTTGGGATTGGCTCCAATCTTCATATCCTATAGTATCTGCAGCCTATAGTACAAAGAGGTGAGCGAACGAAACACAAACATAGAAAGTGTAGTTACTCACCTGCAACAGGTGTTCTCTGGGGACAGTAGAATCAGTCCTCACATATGGATAATGTCAGCATCGACAGAGCCCTCACAAAGCATCTCTACAGCCTTCAAATAAAGCCTATGGGAGATGCTACCACGCATGCGTGGTCCCTTTCTCACCCAAGGGTGCCATCTTTCTCAGTCTCCTTTTTTCAGCGGAGCCCTTCAGACATCTGTGTGGCTTGTCCTGGGAAAAAGTTGATTTTTCAGCCCGAGTTTCATATTCGCCTCCGGTACTGCACCGGTACTTTTTTCCCTCATGGCTACCAAGGGTTTTAAAAAATGTGAACAGCGTGCCAAGATTACGTCTTTGACCAACACACACAACTGCTGCCTTCGCTGCCTTGGGCTGGATCACGACACTGCAGCAAGTGGTCTCTGCAAAAAGATGCCCAACAAGGCCCTCAAGAGCCTCCAGCAGCAGCACAATAAGTTTTTACCTCGAGTCCCTGATACCGCCGAAGGCCAGTGCCTCATCTGAAGCCAAGACATCTCGGGGCAGCTCCACAGAACCCGAGCTGCGCCATGGTTCTTCTGAGAGGGGGTCTCCTTCGAGGGAACCCAAGACAACGATGACCTCGAAGGCAGCGTCCCTGGATGAATCCGACAGGCCAGGTGCGTCCCTAGCCAGGTCCCACAGTCCGAGCTGCTCATCTGAGGGATCAGAGAGGGAGCAGCTTGCAAATGTCCCCCGAAAGGACTCTACCTCGGACCAGCCTCTGTTCCCAGACACCATCCTTGTCAAGGATTCGCCTTCGAGGAAACTGGTGTCGGGCCCGATCCAGAATTGCGGCCCTGGAGCGCAGTTTGTCTGCCTTCATGGACCAGTAGCGGGCGCTGTTGTCTAGCACAACTGGTTCCTCCGCCCTGACCACAGGGCCCTCGATATCGAAGATATCCCCAGAGGCCAAGCTGATTCTCAAGACCCTTCGGCCTCCAGTCGATCCTTGGCAGAGATCTTGATCAGATCCTCACTTAATGGGGCCACAATTGCCCCCTGCCATTGTGATTGGCGCCAGCCGCGGGGCATCAGAGGGCTGCTGCCCAGAGTCAGTCATGGGGCCCACAGACCATTTTTCCATCAAGTCCTTGACCGACTACTCCGAGTGGGAGACAGAGGACGAGGAGTCGCCCAATACCCATCACCGTGGCGATGTCCCCTCGGACTCTCCCACTTCATAGCCCCAGCAGCAGTCTCCGTCGGAGGACATGGCATTCCTAGACTTCGCCAGGGACATGTCTAAGGCCCTAGCGCCCCTGACTGAATTGGAGGAGGACCCTCGGGCGGAGGAGTTGGAAATCCTCCAGTACAAGGCTCCTCCGAGAGAATTGCTCACGGTGCCCCCATCCCTCCTATCCTGGAACGGCTAATGCTCCTTTGGCTAATACAGGGAGGAGTGGCCTAGTGGTATGGGCAAGTTGCTTCAGGCTGGAGCAATTGTGGGCTAGAAGGACTGGGGTTTCTAGTCCCACAGGTGCTCCTTGTGGCCTTGGGAAGCCACTTAACCCTCCGTTGCCTCTGGTACAAAAACATAGAAT
This sequence comes from Ichthyophis bannanicus, assembly GCA_033557465.1. Lineage (NCBI taxonomy): Eukaryota > Metazoa > Chordata > Amphibia > Gymnophiona > Ichthyophiidae > Ichthyophis > Ichthyophis bannanicus. The sequence continues at coordinate 249,589,901 of CM066042.1, read as the reverse complement.
GTGAGCCCTCCGGGGACAAGGGAAAAATATAGAGTACCTGAATGTACACCGCTTTGACTTGTAGAAAAGCAGTATATAAGCCTAGCTAACTAAATAAAAATAAATAAATAATGCTCCATATATGAGAGACACTGGCATTGGTACCGGTGGTGAGCAAGCGGCTCGACTCGATTTCTCGAGTCCACCAGAGCCCAGGCTTCCAGAAATCACAGCTGCTGCATAACTCCATGGAGGAGTCAGCTATGCGTCAACTGAAGAGTTGGAAGACGCACTCCTTGGTTCTTCCCGGCAGGGAAGCACGCACCTTGGAAGCCCTTGACAAAGTGTTTCCAGGGCTCGATGCTCATCGGCTGCATCCAGGCCTACCCAGCTGTACATGGGCATGCACCTGAGAGACCTGGCAAAGGAAATTGCTGGGTTCTCGGCTAGTCTGTCTGAGGAACCCCTGCAGCAGTTCAAGAACTTGGCCAAGGCTGCCTGTGGGTGCTCCAAGTTTGTCTTGGGCATCCTATGACTGCTTCGAGTCGGCAGCTCGAGTAGCGGCAGCGGGCATCAGTGCCCAACACCAAGCTTGGCTACAGTCGTCCGATCTCAAGCAATGGGTTCAGGACAAATTGGTTGATGTCCCATGTCAAGGAGAGAACTACTTTGGCAAACCCATGACCAACAAGGCTGCCAAGCTGGAGACCGAGTTCATGACGAGGACCAGGCTCTCTAAAAAGACTGCTGCCCCTCCCTGACAGAAGGGCTCGGGTAAAAAGCCCTTCTACCCGAGAAAAGGGGCTTCTTACAGAAACTACCTACCCTTCCAGGCCTCCCCGGCTCCCCAGCAGGGTCAGCAGACCAAGAGATATGGGCATGGCCCTCAAACAGAAGACTCCCAAGCCCCAGGCATTGGCCCCGGCCCAGCCAGGGGAGAGTTTTTGACTCCTTGGGCATAGCCTCTCCACCCCAAGGAGTTCAGCAGGTCACAGGGGGACATCTGATTCATTATGCCCAAAGGTGGCTAACTATCACCATCGATTCCTGGACACTTCAGGTGGTCAGGGAGGGTTACCTCCTCCATCTGACTCAGACACCTCCCCCTTACATTCTGGGAGAGCCCCTCAGGTCTCCCCTTCACCAGGACCTTCTACTGAATGAGCTCGCAGGTCTTTTTGAGGTCAAGGTGGTGGAACCAGTGCCCCACCATCTCAAGGGCAAGGGGTTCTACTCCAAGTACTTCCACGTGCCAAAAAGGACTAGAGGCTTAAGGCCCATCCTTGACCTGCGCAACCTGAACAAGTTCCTGATGAGGGAGAAGTTCAAGATGCTCTCCCTTAGAACACTGCTGCCTTACCTTCAGCAGGGAGATTGGTTATGCTCCTTGGATCTGAAGGATGTTTACACCCACATCTTTATTCACCCCAACCACAGGCAGTACATGCGGTTCATGGTGGGGGGGGGGGCACTACTAATACCGGGTGCTGCCTTTCGGCTTGGCCTCCGCCCCAAGGGTCTTCACAAAATGCCTGGCAGTCGTAAGCTGCCTTCCTTCGCCTCCATGGGGTCTTTGTCTTCCCCTATCTGGCAACTGGCTCATAAAAGGAGGCATGGCCTCAGAGGTGCAGCAGACAACTGCACGCACCATTCAGGTCCTGAAACACTTGGGATTTGTGATAAACTACCCCAAATCCAACGTCCTCCTGATGTAGTTCATAGGGGCAAGACTGGACACCCTCCAGGCAAAGGCCTTCCTACCCAGAGACTGAGCCGACTATCTCAGGGCCCTGGCCCTGGATGTACAGCACCGCTCCTCGGTACCCGCCCAGCTCCTCCTGCACCTACTTGGGCATATGGCCTCCACGGTCCGTGTCACCCCAGACACCCGCCTCCACATGAGGGCAACGCAGTGGTGCCTTTGGGACCAGTGGACACAGGTCATGGGACACCTCCAGGACAAGGTCTCAGTGACCCGCCAGTTGGCGGACTCCCTGACCTGTTGGCAGACTCACCAGAACCTTGAGGCGGGGATGCCCTTCCAAGCCCCATGCCCCTTAAGGGTCCTCACCATGGACGCCTGTTTATATCCCTTTGAATGTTCTCCAAAATTGTACACAGTACTCGAAATGAGGTTTCATAGAGACTTATGCAAAGACACCATTATCACCCTTTTCCTGTTGGCCATTTCTCTCACTATGCACTCAACCATTTTTCTGTCTTTTTGCTGTTGTCTTTTCTACCCGTTTGGCCACTTTATGATCATCCGATACAATCATCCTCAGGTCCTGCTCTTCTTGCATGCATTGAAGTAGTTCACTCCCTATACAGTGCCACTTCTTTGGATTTTTGCAATCCAAATATATAACCTTGTAATTTTTAGCAATAAACCTTAAGGTGTCAAATTCTAGACCATTCTTCAAACCTCTCTAGACCTCTTTACATGTTATCCACACCTTCCAGGGTGTCTACCCTGTTGCAGATTTTGGTATCACCTGTAAAGAGGCAAACCTTTTCCAAAAGACCTTACACAATACTGCTAACAAAAATGTTAAAAAGAACAGGACCAAGGACTGATCTCTGTGGCACACCACTATCAACGCCCCTATCTTCAGAGTGAACTCCATTCTACTACTATCCTCTGTCATCTCCCACTCAGACACTTTAAAGTCCATCCCAAGGGCACTTAGTTTATTCATAAATTGACAAAGAGGAACGGCATCACAGGCCTTGATGAAATCCAAGTATACCACTTCTAGTGCTCTCCCCCCAATTGATTTCTTTAACTGGGTGACCAGAATTCAATTTGATTCATCTGACAAGATCTACCTCTAAGTAAAGCCATTCTGTCTCAGATTCTGCAATCCTTTGGATTCCAGAAACCAAACTATCTTCACCACTTATGTCAGACTAACCAGTCTGTAGTTTTCAACCTCTTCCTTACTGCTTCAACACTGCTCCTGAATCATCAATGCAGCTGTGTTCAGAAGAGACCGTCAGAAAACACAGAATGTACTGGATGTTTCAGCTGCATTATAATTTATTTATTTAATGCACAGGTAGAAGAATTCTACAGTGCCAAGGCTCAATAATGGGGATGTTCTCAATTTAAGGATTTCCTTCCAGGGGTTACTTTCAGACTCAACACTTAACAGTGCGAAGTCCAAGCAGAAGTTAAAATAGCCTCATTGCTCTATGTGCTAAGCTGGGCTAGCATGGACATTGCACCTACAAATTTTGCACTATGTGCCACAGAAGACAAAGAACATATTCCACACAGTGCTGTACATGTCCAAGCATATGATTACCATATGACCTTGAGTAAGTCACTTAGACAGCTTTGGGCATGAACAGCTGTGCTGTACTGTCATTTGCCCAACCAAAAATAACTCTGGTATCCCAGTGGCCCCGAAGCTCCTCATCCTCTCCCTGTACCTTTACAAAGGAGCAGCAACACTATCCACGTGCTCCTGTGCCAACATCTTGAAAAATGTTGGTGCCTGGCCCTGTGCAGTGCATTCTGGGATGCACCAGGCAGGGTCAGGCTTCCATCTGCCCCGAGCCAAGTGGTGCCATTTTTCAAGATGGCATCACAGAAGCGGGAGCATGTGGGCAGTGCTCCCGCTCCTTTGTAAAGATACTGGGAGGAGGGATGGGGAGTTCGGAGCTGCTGGGCCACCAGGGTTATTTTTGGTTGGTTGGGCAGGTGGGGGGAGGGGAATCGGGGTCACAGGGATTTGCTTTCTGTCAGAGGCACAAGTCCCCCGACAGTATTTTGATGGCATCAAGGGGCTTTCCTCGATGCCTGGATCATCTGAGAGGAAGTTTGACACTTCCCCTCAGATGTTCCGGGCATCAGGGAAAGTCCCCAATGCCATCAAAATACTGTGGGGGCACATGCTAGATGTTTAAGCCACCTCAATACCAGGCATAGAGATATAGGCGTTAAGGCTGATTACAAAATCTTCTACGCTAATATTGTCTGTGCCCGATGTAGAGAAATGAATTCCATTTTAATATGTGCAGCTCATTTGCCTATAATTTAAATACCTTTGTCGTCGTGTGCTCTAGCTTTTCCTTTGCTGTTTACACATGCATCCGTCTTTTATGCATTTGGCTGTGGTAGTAATTGTGCCTAAAAGATGCATTATCTGTACTTAAAGGCCATGCTACTTTGCTGCATCGGCCCATACGTCCCAAGCCATGGTGACAGATGAATCCAAGAGGGACATACCTCAGGCACTGCTATGGGGGGAGGGGGGCTCATACAGCTTTCACAATACATTTTGCAGGAGAAAAGCACTATTAGTAAATCAGGCACTGGCAGAAATAAAGTCCTCACATAAACAGAGAATGAGACAACAAGCTTAATAAAGCCTTATGAATGAGCGGCAACAGACCTCGGCGGGGATGCCCTACCCCCTCATCCCAAACTTAGGTGAAAATTATGGTGGGGAGAGGGGAGTGGCAAGAGGTCTCAACTGCTAGCTTCTATGGTTTTGGGCTGGCTTCGGTCTGATTTAAGATGCCAACTACCTCCATTAATAGAGGGTGGATCACCTCCCTACCGTCCATTGAAACCTCCGAGCTTGAAAGCAATCATCACCGAAGACTCCTGAAACATAACTCACCCCCCTGCCCCAAAGTAAGCTTTTCAACCAAAAATGTAACACCAATAATGCTCTTAAACTTGGCATCATTGGTTAAGAATTTTTTTCTGTTTTGAAGTGTAAATTACTATTCAGATTGTGATTATACCGTATTATTTTGGCAAGTACAGTATGTAGAATTTTCAAATATTGTACATTAACGTTTTACTCTTTTGGTGTGAAAGCCCCCCAAGGACTCTCTTTTGTATTTTTATGCACAGTGTCCATGTTGTCCTCTGTTTTGTTTTGCACTGCCCAGGCTAAAATGATCACTGGAAACGTCTCACAAACATAAGGGTCTCACTTTTTGATTCTACTATAGACAGCCAGTTCTGCTGCTGTGAACTATGGAAAACCACAGCGTTGTCAACGAATATAAGTCCTTTATATGCTAAAGAATCATTATCTAGACAGCGCGCGTGTATCATAATCAGCTCTTTTCATTTAGCACACAATAGACTGTGAAAGGCAAACATTCTGTCTGTGCTTCAATGACTAAAAAAATAGATTTTTTAAAAACAGTTTTCATTTCCTCTAGTCATCTCTAACATGCAGGGAAAACAAGCATTTCTCCCCGGTGATAAAAAAAAATAGTGGATTCAATAAAATATGAATCAACATTAATCTGGAACAAAGTTATCAGGTCTGAAAAAGGCACCTTATGAGAAACAGCTTAAGTACTAGCACTCCAATTTAGATAAGGCATCTGAACACTAATCATGGTTTCTACTTTGACAAACGTAGAGGTTCAAGGCATTTTGTGGGAAACTGGAAGAAGCAGGGGGCTAAACCCTTAAAACCAGACTTAAAGGACTTGCCCTGCAGGAATAAGGGGCAAGATTTTATAAAAGCAAGTGCTTAGTGCCTGAGATGATTTAAACAAAACAGAAACCTAAAGAAGTGGTGAAAGACCAGCAAAAACAAGGGTACTAAAAACTTTAAAAAAATATATTTAATATCACTCATGCATTAAAAATCATAAAAACAATATCACATACATATTAAAAACATAAAAACCCTACACGTTTCGGCATCCAGCCTGTATCAGGGGCGTAGTTTCAAAACAAGGTAGAGGCACAAGCTGCAACCTGCAAAATTAGCAAATACAAATAGATAACCAAATCTGCATTTAAGAAAACAAAGCAGGGAAAAAAAGGAAAAAGGGGTGGGGGGGGGGACCCACCTCCTGGAGAGGACCTAACACACTCCTGGGGAGAACAAGACTTGCAACACCCTCCTAAGCAAAAAAATAACAGCCATAAGAAAATCACATTAAAACACAAAAGTGAAAAGGGGTGGGGGGGGGGAAACAAACCCTCGATCACCACTAAAAGGTCCCTTTCCAAAGAAACGTACCCAAAAACACATCAGATGTAAAGGCCAAAAATAGAGGATGAAGGAATACCAAAGCTCACACCTCTGTTCCTAAAAAACTATAAAAATAAAGGCATGGCCAATAACACTAACTATGCATGGAAATAAACTAAACAGACTACTAATCCTTACCAACCCTTTCTGTCTACACACTCCACAAATGTAAACCAGCAAAAACAAGACTCACAATTGTAGATGTGCGATCAGGAACAGGGAAGCAGAATAAAAAAATGTAAAAGACCCCCGCAGGAGTAGTGCCAGCTCAAAGTGCAATGGGTGGACAACCCTGAAGCACACAGCAACAAATTGCTAAACTATACAGAAAAGGCTTCTGAAAACACTGTCAGCAAGAAGTACCCAAAGAATAACCAGAAAACTTACCCAATCGCATTCAAATCAGCTGGAAACCTGACAGGAGCTAAAACCAAGCAGTGGGCTGATTTTTAAAAAGCCTTCCCACCAAACACAGTTTGACTGACAGTGCACAAAGATCGAGGCCGCTCCAATTCAAAAGGACTAATCAAAATTCAAACACATCAAACAACTTTTAAAACCATTTATTTTTTTAAAAAGGGAGGACACCAAAAAAAAGAGGGGCCACTCGGGGGGGAAAAGGGGGGGGAAAAGGGGGGGGGAAGGAAGACGGAAGAGGGAGGAGAAAAAGGAAAGGAGAAAGGGAAGGGGAAAAAAGGAGACCAACCAAAAACAAACCAAAAAAAAACCTACTCTGTATAAAAACCATACGAAACAGCAAAAAAACAAACAAAAAAAAGGGCAGATAAACGTATGAAAAAAAACTTTGAAAAAGGATGGTATCGCCCCCCCAGAGAGAAACTACAAAAAGACCGACAAATCATGTTGAACATTAAGGCCTTTCGAATGAAATGTGTCAAGTCAAAAAAACAGCCTCTGTTCTTCTCTTAACAAGAGACTATCCATGTCTCCTCCCCTCCAGGATAAGCACACCACCCTCAAAACATAAAATCTAAGACTCTCAAAATCGTGCTGCAGTCGGGTGCAGTGTTCAACGAGGGGTGCTGAGAGGATCTCTCTTTTTTATGCAACTCTTATATTCAATCAATCAAGTTTGTAATCTCCTTTTTGATCACATGGACATTGAATCACATAAATTACATTACTAGAACTGCAATTAGAAAAACCCTGTAGTTGAAAACAATGTCCAGTCTGAAGACACAGAAAAGATTCTGTCTACATAATCTGACTGTAAAGCAAACAGCCACAGCAAAAATGTCCTACCATAGATACCACCATGCATACTGAGGACAAAGCTGAGGGGACCAATGAGTTTCAAAGGTTACGCCTACAGGTATGCGCAGCTATGGCCCCCAGCATTGGAAATCTGTATATACATATGTTTGAAACTACTTTTTTTTAGAGAGAGTATTGTTCTTTGAAAGAGGTACATCAATGATATACTTTTGTTATGGAGGGGTAGTCTGTCTGCATTTTACCAATTTCATGATTGGATTAATTAATGAGACTGTAATTTGCAATTTAAGATGGAGGTTAATGAGTCTGAGATCCCTTTTTGGATATTCTGATTTGGAAGATATGTGGTGGGTTTCAGATTACCATTTCTCATAAGCCCACAGACAGGAATAAATTGCTACATTATGACAGCTGCTATGTTAAGAACCTAAAAGATAACCCTTCCTGTGAGTCAATTTTTACGCTTGAGAAAACATTGTTCTACTCAGAGGAATTTGAGATGCAGGCCATTCACATGAGGGCAAGGTTTCAGGAAAAGGGTTACCTCGTGGGTTGTGTAGAACATGCATATTGAAAGGCACGGATGGTTTGTTCATTGCTTTTTTTCTTACCTGGCTAAAGACATTAAGAAGATTTTGAAATGCCATGGGCCTATTCTTCAGTCTTTGGAATGTTTAAAAGATCAAGATTTGTTTGCCCACACCCATGTACTCCGTTTTGCCCTCAGTATGCACGGTGGTATCTATGGTAGGACATTTTGCTGTGGCTGTTTTCGCTTTGCAGTCAGATGGTGCAGAATCTTCTGTGTCCTCAGACTGGACACAGTTTTCAACTACAGTGTTTTTCTAAGTGCAACTCCAGTAATGTAACTTATGTGATTCAATGTCTGCGTGAACTACTACATATCGGGAAAGCCAAAAGGAGATTACGAACTTGATTCAACATAAAAGTTGCATAATAAGAGGTATGCTCATGGCACCCATCTTTGAACACTGTGCCTGACTAGCATGATTTTGAGAGTCTTCGATTTTGGGGGTATGTTTACTAATCAGCGGTAGTGGCTTCCATGTGATAACGGAGCAGCGGCACCACTACCGCCAATTAGTAAACATACCCCTTTGTGTTTTGAGGGTGATGTCCTTGTCCTCGAGGGGAGGCAACATGAATTGTCTCTTGTTAAGAGAAGAACAGAGGCTGATTTTTCAATCTGACATATTGCATCCGAAAGGCCTTAATCTTGAACATGATTTGTCAGTCTTTGTAGTTTGATCCCTCTAGGAGGATATCATCCTTTTTCAAAGATCTTTCATACATTTTTCTGCTGTTGTTTTTTTGTGTTGTTTTTATACAGAGTAGGTTTTTTTTGTTTGGTTGGTCCCCCCTTCTCCTCCCACCTTTCCTCTTTCTCTCCCTTCCTTCCCCTCTGCCCCCAAGTGGCCCTTCATTTTTCGTATCCCCCTTTTTTTTTTTTTTAAAGCAGCGTGTTGCTGTGTGTTTCAGGGTTATATACCCATTGCACTTTGAGCTGGCACTACTCCTGCGGGGATCTTTTGCATTTTTTTTAATCTGCTTCCCTGTTCCTGATCGCACATCTACAACTGTGAGTCTTGTTTTTGCTGGCTTACATTTGTGGAGTGTGTGGACAGAAAGGGTTGGTAGTCTGTTCAGGTTATTTCCCTGCAGAGGTTTTGTGTTTTTGGCCGTGCCTTTGTTTTTATAGTTTTTTAGGAAGAGAGGTGTGAGCTTTGGCAACCCTTCGTCCTTTATTTTTGGAAAGGGTCCTTTTAATGGTGATTGGGGATTTGTTTCTCCCCCCCCCCCCCTTTTCACTTTTGTTTTTTAATGTGGTTTTCTTATGGTTTTTTGCTTAGGAGGGTGTTGCAAGTCTTGTTCTCCTCACAAGGAGTGTGTTATGTCTTCTCCAAGAGGTGGGTCCCCCCTTTTCTCCTCTGCTTTATTTTCCTAAATGCAATTTTGGTTATTTGTGTTTATTCATGTTTCAGGTTGCAGTTTGTACCTCAACCTTGTTTTGTAAATATGCCCCTGTTGCAGGCTGGATGCCGAAACACCAGCCTGCATCAGGGGCTTTTATCTTTTTTTTTTTTTTTTAATTATGTATGCAATATTGTTTTTACGATTTTAATGCGTGATTGATATTAAATATATATATATTTAACTTTTTAGTGCCCTTGGTTTTGCTGGTCTTTCGCCACTTCTCTAGGTTTCTGTAGTTATACTGTGGTGTTTTATACCTCTGTTTTTCTGTGGTTAAAGAAAATCACTTCATGTTACTTCTAAACCAGCTAATCTTATTTCCTGCTGTAAGGACGTCAAACACAGCCAAATGTGGCACAAGATTTACTCATAAGCTGTACACCCAGAGATTTCTGAATGTGTCTTGAGGCAGGAAATCCATTCAAAGGCCAGATAAACTCCCTAGTGGAAACACTTGTTTCTTCAGGGGGCTTTCAATCATTGCATTCAGGTAGTATACAGGTACAAATCGAGCAATTTTTGCTTACTAAAAATCACCTTATACAAAAAAAGATTAAGAGGGAAATGGCTCCACGACTCTGGAACCAAATGCCCCACGAACTGAGAGCAAATAAGGACCTGAAGGACTTCAGGAAAAAACTAAAGACTCACCTATTTCAGACTCATTACAACCTAACCTAGTCAATGTAATCCTTTCGAACAACATGGCTACTAAAAATCATATTCAACAAGAAATGCATCCTGTAATTATGTAATTTATGTATATATGTAAAGCCTCCTCTCAAGAAATCAAATGTAAATCTGTAACCGTTTGCTGTGACTTTCACCCTCCCCTGCAATCCTACTGTATGCTTAAATTTTGGTCTGTACAACCGCACCCTTTTGTATAGAAAACCGCCACTGATCGCTGGAAGTGGCGGGATACAAATGTACACTAAATAAATAAATGTTAGTAATGGAACTTGTCAAAAACCTAGATCACATGATTTATGTCCCAGTCCAGGCAAACAATCTGCATGACTGATAGTAATATGTATGTGGAGACGGTAGTTAGTTCAGCAAGAGAGAAAAAGAAAAAGGCAAAGGTCAATCTGACACGCTACCATTTTCCAGTGAATAAAACACGGCCGAAATAATTGAACTTTTCAGAAGTCTAGATGCCAAGCATAAGAATTTAGATTTCGAAAATTTCCTTTGCACAGAGATCTACAGTGCCACAGTTTTCCTCCAAACAGCAGTACTGAAACGCTGCACTTTATAACTCTATGTTTCAGCACACCTTGGAAGAGAGGAGGAAGAGGGGCATTAGAGGCAATCAAAGACTTCAAGTTGCAAAGTGCATGCGCATATGCACTCATGTCATGGGGAGTACTGAGGGCTGTGTGCATGTGTGTCTCTCTTAACCTCCCCAGCCTTCCCCCAGTGTCTCTCTCTCTCTCTCTCTCTCTCAAGACCCCGTCCTGAAGCTTCACCCAGTGTCTGTCTCTTTCTCGTAAGATACCTCCCCCTCCAGCTACACTCAACCTCTGTCTCTCTCATAGTTCCCCTTCACCCCGTCACTTTCTCACTCACTTGCCTGCAGCTTCTGACTGCAGCGTTTAATACTTCCACCACTGTGATTGGCCCTGCACATGCTTCACGAGACTTGAAACCTTGATCAGCCCAAACTTCCTCCACAGCGCAGCTGCTGAATTATGCACACGGCTGCTCCTGGTGGTGCAAGTATTAAACTCCACATTTCAGAAGCTGCATGCAAATCTGATTAGTTTGCACATGCTTACACATGTAGCAACATTCACATACAGACAGACATTTCAGCAGCCGCTTGAACTCTTGAGAACAGGTGCTGCACCTAAGCAAAAATGCACAAAAAAAAGTACAAATAATGCACAAAAGGTAAGCATTTACAGTTTAAAGGAGCTTGGAAGAATCATGACATGAAGTTGGAAGGGGATAGACTTAGGAGTTATAAACAAGTACTTCTTCACAGAAATGGTGGCAAACATGCTGACTTTAGTAGAGTTGGTGAGGAAAACAGCAACAGAATTTTTAAAAAGTTGGAGAAAGCACAAAGCATTCTTAGCAGTTGGAAAGTGACAAATCTGAGCGTCAGGGAGGAGCTGCTGTATTGCTGAAGAAGGGGAAAGAGGCAGACTAGATGGATCTGGCCATCTTCATCAGCTGTTACAATCTGTGTCTGGAGCAATGCGTGCAAAGGGAGAATATCCAGATGCCAGCATGAGGGAAAAAAAGCCAGGTTAAGGCTCTCCACTCTGATTCCCAGAGAACAATTTGGAAGCAGATTTAGCTATAAATTCTGGAGTCAATTTTCCAAAGATTTACCCAGCCGTTTCACAATCGGGCTTCACTAATTGGTTAAATTTGGTGAATCAAATTCACAAAACATCCAAATTTAAATTGAACAAAAAGGAACAAACCTGAATGCTGCAAAGACAGGCTTAAAGGTATCCAATGAAACCTTTCCAAAACCCTACACAAAAATAAACAAAGTGTCAAGTTCCGACGTCCTCCCCTCATCTAACATTTAGAAATGAAGTGGCTTCATGCCAACCTGACTGCCCATACAGCGCCCTCTCCTGTTGGCACTCCTTTTTACATACATGAAAGCTAAAAGCCTACCTCTCTGCCACCACCCCTCCGATGGCCAAATGTGTACTCCCTCTCTCCCTATACCTATTTTATCATAGGAGCTGCCTCCACACCACCTCCTGACAATTGACCCTCTTCCCTTTCCCTCCCACTCGAAAAAATCTCTCTCTTCGTGACTCCAAACCCCAATGAAAGGAACTCCTAAAGACAGATCCCAGTGAACAGACAGGACAAGTTCCTACATTGCTAGTGGGAACAGAAAGGAACTAAGGAACATGAGGAGGGAAAGTCAAGGCAGGGAGGAGTATATCCTCTTTTAGATGGCCATGGGAGGGAAGATTTGCCAGGTGTCCCAAGCTGCATCAAATCTAGCCAGTCAAACTGAGATTTGGGAAAAAAAACCCTTCAACTGGAAACCTAGTCAGTTGATTCAGCTGGAACTTAACTGGTTATCTTGGATGCTCAGCAGATGTTTAACAGAGCTCACAAGGTCAATTTGCTAATTAATGCCATCAGTATTACTTATTTTATAAAATAGAAGAGGAAGCCCAGTCTCCAGAGTGCCACAGGTACAGGCTGCAATCAGATAAGCAGCATATTAAGGGGCTGATGCAGAAACATCGGCGCCATTATTTGCGCAGAGTTAGCAAGCTTACCACCACACCACAATGCAGCAAGGGGATTGATATGAGAATTACCTGCACACAAATGGATGTGCAGATAGTAGCATGGTGATTGTCAAAATAGATTTAAATGGCATGGTAACGACATCATTAGCTAATGCACCTAGATGCAAAAGTGCACATAAGGCCAAGAGAAGGGAGGAGTGGCCTAGTGGTTGGAGCAAGGTACCTCAGGTCAGAAGGTCAGGGGTTCAAATCCCACTAGAGGACAGCAACCTTGGGCCAGAAAGACGGGTTTCTAGTCCCACAGGTGCTCCTTGTGGTCTTGGGCAAGTCACTTAACCCTCCATAGCCCATGTTCCCTGTAAGTATTAGTGTATATGTCTCATATCACCTCGTGTTAAATGTGTCCCCCAATTGTGTTGTGACCACTTTGATTGAAGGATAAGGTGGTATACAAAACTGTCTAAATAAATAAAATAAAGTACAGAGCGCCCTAGCACCATTATTTGAACGCCTTGTCAGAGATGAAGTAAAATTTTGGCATTTGCAGAAGGAAACTTTGGCACATGAAATGTTGGCACGTGTAGTAGAAAAGAAATATTTTCTGGTGCGATTTACCTGCTAGTGGCTTTGCAGTGGGCTCTATTCTTTACTGTGCCAAAAAAAAATGTATAGGCGCTGTCCACAAACCATTGATTCAGGCACCAAAGTTAAGTGCACAACTTTCCCCACCGCTATGCATATAAACAATTATTCCATTCTGAAAACTATTTAATATAATAAATAGTTTTAGATTTTGCTACAGGTAAGTCACCATTAGCACATAAGCTTTCTGCGCATATGTCTGGTGCCCACTGCACTTTAGCACAGACGTTTTGCGCATATTCATTTGCATATGTTTTGCTCATAGCATACCGGCGCACAACGTCTGCAGTACTCTCGTGTTAAAAAAAAAATCATGCGCACCACTTTTAGTGCATGGGTCTAATGCTGGCTTTCTGCATCAGCCTCTAAAACAGCTATAATACTACCGATAAGCAAACCAGATTGAACAATTTGGCCATATCTTCTCAAATCTGTCAAGCACCTGGAGTTAGTACCCACTCCCCCCACTCAAATTGTGCATGAGGTTCTTAAATGCTGTAATCGAAAGCACACAGAATTCCTACTTGGGTATTCATATTTTCTTTTCCAGTCTGTCAAACACCGAACCATTCATTACACTGACAGTTATTTTGTAGCTGAGTAATGTGCTGCCAATTCTGAACATCCTAACAAATGACAGAGATATTACATCTCTTTAGAAAGGCTATCATTTGGTAAATCTGAAGAAAATGTGCTTTATATCCATAAAAACTGCAGGCGAGTCAACCAGGGTCACAGACTGCTAAACTAGAACTATCTCGTAAATCAGAATACCTACGTACCATGTTAGCTGTATGATGTCTGCCAGTCTACTAGTTTTGAAAAATAGGAACCATCTAATTGCAAAGTGACAGAAAAAACGTACATGTGAGAAAAGCTTAAAGGTAGGCGACTCCCCTGGGTAACAATCATATGTGATCAAACTCCTGGCAACTAGAGTTCATCCACACTGTAGCTTTAGATAATCATTTTCAATCAGGAATGCACAGGTATTTCACTTGAAAACGTTATGAGCTATGTCTTTTTTGTGCACAATATATGAGAAGTAAACGCCATGTAGTTTTAAAGCTCTGAAATGTGAGGCAGTGCATTGTACTGGCTGTCCTTTTGTGTTTTGCTATTGGGTAAAACAAAATAAAGAGCTCCAAGGAAAACTTAAATGATATCTAGTTTCATAGTCACAAAGTAGACGGCAACAGAAAACGGAGGAGCCATCTACTCGTTAGAGCAGGAGAGAGAACCAGGGAAGCCAGGTACTGCTCCTTATGATCTTGTGCAAGCCACTGCCCCAGGTACAAGACTTAGACTATAAGCCCCCAGGAAACAAGCAAATACCCATTGTACCTGAATGCAGCTCACTTGGAACTTCTGAGAAAAGTGTGATCTAAATCAAATCCAACAGAAAAAAACATCTAACTAGCCCATTAGGTCTGCCTAGTTATTCCTCTCGTCACAATGCGAGGGAATTTCTTTTACCATCACAGTACTTGAGAACCAAGAGAGGCATACAAAATGTCATCACTATGTCGCTATTATCCTCCATCATGGTAAAGAGCCTTACATCTGCCCACCTAAGCCCTCGACATCAGTATTGTTTCTAGACTTCCTCCTCAGTTTTTGCCCATATCCTACTCTATTTTAAGTTTCTTGCTTCCCAAAGTAGTTAGACGTTCTCTTCCTTTCCTTCTCAGTGGCCAGTCCCCAGCTTTTATCTTCTTCACCTACTGCATTCGTTTTCTGTCTTTCTTTCCAGTTACTGGGTCATCTTGCAGCACTCCAGCAGATCATTTCCCTAACTCCCAATTTCACCAGTTACAGGTAAGCAACTTTATTTTTTCTATAGGTAAGAAAGTAAGTCCCACATATGAGGACTCTTGAGCAAAGTGTGATCTTGAAATCCCCCATTCTATATTCCTCTTCAAGACAACCTGCACAATCCGGGAATTTTTGTAAAAACAAGAAACATGACGGCAGAAAGAGACCACATGGCCTATCTAATTTGCCCTTCCATCAACTACAAAAGTCCCCTTTTTTACCTTTAGAGATACCATGCGTTTGTGCCATGCGTTTTTCAATTCAAATACCGTCTTCGTCTATTCCACCTCCACTGGGAGACTATTCCACTCATCTAACACTCTTTCTGTAAAGAAATTTCTGCACATTACTCCCAAGTCTATCCCCTTTCATCCTCATCCTATGTCACCTCATAGCAGAACCTGCTTTTAATTTATGCCACGGAAGTATTTAAACATCTCTATCATATCTCCCCTATCCCTCCTTTCCTCTAAAGTATACATATTAAGATCCTTAAGTCTGTCCTCATATGCTTCATAATGAAGACCACTAACCATTTTAGTAGGCACCCTATGCACAGACTCCAACCTGCTTATATCCTTTTAAAGTTGCAATCTTCAGAATTGCACATAATATTCCAAATGAGGTAGCACCAGAGACTTATACAGAGGCATTACCACCTCCTTTTTTCTGCTGGCCATTCCTCTCCCTATACACCCAAGCATGCTTCTGGCTCTCACAGTCTTTTCTACCTGTTTAGCTTCTTTACGATTGTCAGACACAATTACGCCTAGATCCCACTCTTCCTTCGTGGACAGAAGTACTTGACTCCCTACACTGTACCACTCCTTTGGATTTTTGCAGCCCAAATGCATGACCCTGCATTTTTTTTAGCATTAAATTTCAGCTGCCAAATTCTAGACCATTCTTCAAGCTTAGCTAGATCCCTCCTCATGTTATCTACTCCTTCCTGGGTGTCTACTGCAGATTTTGGTATCATCCTCAGAGTAAAAGCTTACCAGACAGCTCTTCTGTAAAATCATTAACAAAGATGTTAAAAAGAATCAGACTAAGGACAGATCCCTGCGGCACATCACTAGTAACATCCTTCTCCTCAGAGTGAGCTCCATTTATCTGTACCCTTTGTCGCCTCTCACTCAACCAATTTCTAACCCAAATCAGTAACTTTAGGGTCCATCCCTAGGGTGCTCAGATTTTTTTTTATAAGTCGCCTGTGCAGAATGGTATCAAAGGCTTTACTTCTGTGCGCATGTGTTTGGCTTGCTCTCCCAGTTTAACATGTGGCTAAATATGCATATGAGCCCCTTTCTGCAAGCGGGCGCTAAAGTCACAAGATAACAGTGTGCTGCAAATAGGTGTAAAAAGTTAACTGCGTGCAACTTCAGCGCCGGCTTTCTGCAACAGCCTGAATATGAATAGGTCATGAATCCAATGTGGTTGTAAAGAGGGCTAGATGTTCTCCACTGGACCCAAGGTCTGACTTAGCTTCAGGGTACTCACACTGTTCTTTACAGAAAGACACTTTAGATAAGTTCAGCTTTTTATGTTTTGTCTCTCTCAAACTTCGCTGCTAAGGCAAGCAAGACCAGTCCTGAGAGATAAATAAAATAAACCTTTCTGGTAAGGAGCATGGAACCTCATGGCTGCCTGGGGGGGAGGGGGGGGCAGAATCCATCACTGCAGCATGTAACAGAGGTCCCTAAAATCCACAGTTTCTTTAACTTCAGTGTCTGAATGGTACTCCCTGTACAAGGTGTATCATCTAGCTACTCATGAATATCTTCTCAGACACCCGAAGCCAAAGGATTTTAGGTACATGCTGAACCTCCGATTGCAGTATCACATTTGTCTGCATCCAAGAGGAGATTTTGAAATGCTGGTCTGCCACCAGGAAAGGA
Source organism: Ichthyophis bannanicus (assembly GCA_033557465.1). Classification (NCBI taxonomy): domain Eukaryota; kingdom Metazoa; phylum Chordata; class Amphibia; order Gymnophiona; family Ichthyophiidae; genus Ichthyophis; species Ichthyophis bannanicus. The sequence goes on along the minus strand of CM066042.1, from coordinate 249,573,080 downwards.
ATCTATGATTCTCTAAGATTCTCCATGACGGCATGAAAGCACTGCACCATCAGCAGCTAGTATGATGTGCATGGAACGCCAAAGAATCCCTAAGCAAAGAAACAGTCTTTTTCATGTCACTTCCTGGGGGGACCGAGATGTAGAACCTAGAATTTATCAGCTTTTTGAGCAGATTCTACCATTATGGAGCGCTTGGACAACACAGGCAAACCCAGAACAAAGTCCTTATATTTGACCTCCACCCTCTTACTCACTGGATAAGTGCTGAAAAGGTTTTGCCAAATCTTCATTTGCAAGTCCTTCAAAATCTGGTGCATGGCAACTGCATGAAAACTTTGTATTCCAAATCATCCTGAACCTCAGAAGATACAGCTTGAGAAAGAGATCCCTGAGGTGAAGTACCTCTAGTGACTTGGACCTAAAGAATCATTTACCTCTGACTCAAATGCTAACTCCCAGGAGTGGCCCAAGTCCGATTCTACTTGAGAGGTGGGCAAACAGAATGACATCTGCAATTTTTCATGCCCCAAAGCAGACCCGCTATGTGAGCTTGACTTCCTGCAAGCCGCAAGTAGAGGGTTTCCCGAGCAAAGCCTCTCTGAACTGTGGAGACACTATGGGCAGTAGCCAGTGGCGAAGCCTGAAGGCTAGTCATATGCAAACTGAGGAAAGCATGCACAGCATAGCTCAGGCAGTTCTTTCAAAATAGCGTGTGAATGTACACACACTCGCACACACCATCTGTATCTACATTGCCTGTGTTTGCACATGTCTTCTGTATGTGTTCTGTCTGTCTACATATGGTATATCTGTGCATGTGTGCAAATATTTACATCCATTTTGGTTCTCTCTCTAATTGGGAGAAGAGATGATAGATAAGGACTGCTAGAGGTACAATTTCATAATGTTATGTTACTGTGAATCAGTGTTTGTATGCTGCAGGTATCTATGCATTTCTATAGGGAAAGCAGTTCAGAGGCTTTTTTTTTGGGGGGGGGGGGGTCTTTATTTCTCTTCTCCACTGAGGGAGGAGTGGCCTAGTGGTTTGGGCAAGGTACCTCAGGCTGGAAGGTCGGGGGTTCAAATCCCACTAGAGGACAGCAACCTTGGGCCGGAAGGACTGGGGCTTCTAGTCCCACAGGTGCTCCTTGTGGTCTTGGGCAAGGCACTTAACCCTCCATAGCTGATGTTCCCTGTAAGTATTAGCGTATTTGTCTCATATCCCCTCATGTTAAATGTATCCCCCAATTGTGTTGTGACCACTTTGATTGAAGGATAAGGTGGTATACAAAACTGTCTAAATAAATAAATTCTGTTTCCCATTACATGCAGACACTTAACTTGTCCAGCCCAGGTGCTTCCCCCACCTCACCTGCTCCATTTCTGTGACTAGAGCTATATTCCAGTGTTCTGCCCCCACAGTCTTTCCACAAAATTGAAGTTATTATGATTATCAACTATCCAGCCCAGATGAAAAATGGAAGATATTAAAAATTCACTGAAAATAAAAAGTCTATAAACAAAAGAAAACAAAAAACATAGTAACCATTGAGCTACATTCCATAGAAATACTAATCCTGACAGAAAGAACAAGTGAGAACAATTAACTCAGATTTCTTGTCCAAAAAAACCCCTCAAAATATTTAGGGTCAAAGAAGATGTATCTAATACTATTGAATTTATTTTTTTTCAACAACTTTATCGGTTTTAAATATGTTACCTATTCCCTATACATCAATCACTAGTTCCCCCTCCCCCACAACAAAATCCCCAGCTAGTCACAACATAGTGTAGCTCGAACAATGATTGTCATAACAGGTGCCTTTTCTATATAATTACTTTAGCAAGAAATGTTCTCTACAATCGATTATAGTGTTCTCTTCCTATTCCCCCTTAATACAATCCCTTCCACTTGCCCTAGATTACCTAAAACTCCTCTCCCGCTGCCATGGGGTATTGAGTTTGGAACCTCGTCCAGAACCACCTATAATGCACCCCCCTCAATGTGGAAGGGACCATGATCATACAGAGCTCGGCCCTAGCCAAGGTGTGCATAGTGCCAACCCCCTGCTTGAAGAAAGGAGCTCTGTCTCCCACCCAGTGTTGTAGAATTAACTTAACACACTCAGTCCCAATCAGAATAAATGCCCCCTCTGCTTTTCTAATTTTTTGTTCCTGCAACAGTTCACCTCCGAGAAGTAGCATACTATATGTCCAATTAAGAGATTTCTGAGTAATGACTTCTAGCCCCTGTAGGGCCTTTCCCCACACTTCAGTAAATTTAGGGCAATTCAAGAAAGAAAAACTGGAAATTTTCCACTCGCGCTTTGCATTTATCACAGTTGCCGCAAGCCAATTACTTAGCCGAGCCCCCCTCTCCTTTGTGAGATACCCTCTATGTAGGATGTGGAAATGCATTACCCGGTATTGTACCAAGGTATGAACAGTGGGGCTTTATTGAAAATAACGTTCCATGTATTCTTCCTCCACCTTCCCCCAGAGTTCCTCTGTCCATTGGTGTTCTAACTGTGCCAGGTGTGGGGCTGGTAAAGTCTCTCGCAGCATGCGATACCAGTTCCACAGACTTTTGCAAATTGCAAAAATCAGGATCATATTCATGCATATCCACCCCTCCAGAACCCACAGTGGTTAACATTTGCCAATAGTGACTAAGATGTTGATAAAGTGTTGTCCCCCTGGAAGCCCTAACTGTTGTTGAAGTTGCTCAAATGACAGCCAAGTCCCTTTCCCCCACTCTAGTATGTGTCCCATATCTAGCCGCTGCTCTTTATCCCAAGTGTGAAAACTGCTCCGCCCCATGCCAGTTGGAAACCCGGGTTCCCCATCACCTGTAGGAAGGGTGTAGCCCTCCAACTGCGCCAGTGCTTTCCGGCCCACCACTTCCACGCCTGTCTCAGAGACTCCACAAGAGCTCTGAACAGTTCAGATCCACTCTAGCGTAATGCAGGAGAATCATAAGCCTAAAGGGCCTACACCAGTAGTCCAAAAGACCACCTGGAGCAAACTGTGGCTGCCCTGTGTGTGCCTTATGAAGCCATTGCATAAATGCCTCTACATTGTAGAGTCGCAAATCTGGGAACCCTGCCACCCCCCATCCTTGATCAAAATCAACATAGGGTAGGCTCAGGCACGCACACTTCCCCTTCCACAAAAAGCTCCTCAGGGTTCCCTTAAAGTACAGGTCGTCTTCTCTGCGTATACAGAGGGGCTACATTTGCAGCTCGTACAAAATTTTGGGTATGAACACCATGCACACCAGTGCTATCCTACCATAGATGGACTGCAGCAGATCTGTCCATTTTACACACCGATTCCTTATTTGCCACAACTTGTCTTGGATATTGAGTTGGTACACTATCCGAAGATCTTTGTGTAGGTAGATGCTCAGGTATTTTTAACGGGCCCCTGACCACCGAAATGTGGCAACTTCTCCCCTACCTACTGCCCCCTCCCCCAACGAGCCTTCCAAAAAGCCTCAATAGATGTGTTAGTTCTGCCCAGCTGTCTGGTGTGTTACATGCTAATAAGCATTTTGTCCATAAAGAGGCTAATCTTGCATTCAGTCTAGCCCACTTGTATGCCCCCTTAGCTCTGATGGTGCCCTATTTTCTGCGCCAAGGGTTCTAGCATCAAAATAAACAAGAGTGGGGATAGAAGGTACCCCTGCCGTATCCCACGAGCCAGACAAAAAGGGTCCACCAGCCCCTCCATTGATTACAAATTTTGCCTTGCGGTCAGCATAAAGGAATTGAATCCATCGCGCAAAGTAGCCTTCTATCCCAAGGCAGGGCAAGAGCCAAAACAGATACTCCCATGACACCTAGTCGAACGTCTTTTCACATCCACGCCCACCATCACCTTTGGCGCGTTTTTAGGCATGTTTTGCCTGAAGATGGCCAAAGCACGAAGTAAATGTCCCACCACGCTATTTCCTTTCAAAAATGCCGCCTGATCGGGGTGTATGATTGCCAGGATTACTTCAATAAGAAGCCTAGTCAATATTGCCGTTATGATTTTAAGATCTTGGTTTAATAGTGAGATAGGCCAATATGAGGCAGCTTTGATCACAACCCGGTTTCGGGATTAAGACCTATCGTCGCCTTATTTATTTATTTAACAGTTTTTCTACACTGCACTCTTCAATATCAGTGCAGTTTACAAATAACAAATTCTGCAAAGACCGAGGGAACAGCTTTGCACATACAGAGAAAGAGTAGTTACTCACCTGTAACAGGTGTTCTCCAGGAGCAGCAGGAATCAGTCCTCACATATGGGTGTCATCGGCGTCGATGAAGCCCCAGCGGAGCATTTCCCCAGCTTTCCATGAAAGCCTTTGGGAATGCTGGCACGCATGCGCGGTTCCCTTCCCGCCTAAAGGTGCCATCTTACCTCAGTCAAATGACATAGTTTGTTTTTTACATTTTTGTGTGCTGCTGTTAGCTATGTACAACTGCAACTCCAAGGGGAGGAGGGAGGGTTGTGAGGACTGATTCCTGCTGCTCATGGAGAACACCTGTTACAGGTGAGTAACTACTCTTTTTCCAGGACCAAGCAGGAAGTCAGTCCTCACATATGGGTGACTCCCAAGCTCTGGGCTACCGAGGAACCCAAGCTGAACAATAGGACTCCCTCTAGTCCCAGCATCAGAGAAAAAAACTTTTCCAGGACACAACCTCCACCAGTAGCCCAACAGAGGACAGAAGGGCAGGAGTTGCCTAAACCTCAAAGAGATTCCGGAGTACTGCTTGGCCAAAAGCACTGTCCCTACAGGACTCCCTCTCCAGACAGTAATGGGCTGCAAATGTCTGGCTTGAAGACCAAGTTGCAGCCCTGCAGATGTCTACCAAGGGCACAGAGCGGAGATGAGCCACTGAGGCAGCCATTGCCCTGACACGATGGGCCGTGACCCTACCCTGCAAAGGAAGGTCAGTCGCCTTGTAAGCCCAGGTGATACAGTCAGCCACCCAGATGGACAAGGTACGCTTGGACACAGCCAACCCCAACTTATTGGGGTCAAAGGATACGAAGAGCTGAGTAGCCCTTCTATGCCCCTGCGTACGGTCAAGGTAGAAGAATAAGGCCCTCCTACAGTCCAGGGTATGCAGGACTGCTTCAGCCTGGCTAGCATGAGGCCTAGGGAAGAATGTTGGAAGAACCACCTCCTGGTTGAGGTGGAAAGGGGAGACAACCTTGGGAAGGAACTTTGGATGAGTCCTAAGGACCACCCTGTTCCTATAAATCCTGGTGCAAGGCCTGTCACAGACCAGGGCCTGAAGCTCACTCACCCGCCTAGCTGAGGTGAGGGCTATCAGGATGAGAGTCTTCCAGGAAAGGAAGCGTAGAGGGCAAGTAGTCATGGGTTCAAAGGGTGGGCGAGTCAGTTGCTGCAAGACCACATTCAGCTCCCACTCAGGAGCAGGAGGACGGATGGGGGGCTTGAGTAAAAGCAGGCCCCTAAGAAAGCGGGTCACCAAGGGGTGACCTGACAGAGAATGTCCCTCCACCAGTGAGTGGTGAGCTGCTAGAGCTGAGAGGTGGACCCGAACAGAATTGGACTTACGTCCCTGATTTGGTAAGTGTAGTAAGTACTGAAGTACTACTGGCACAGTACAGGAGAAAGGATCCTCTGTACGAAGCTGACACCACACAAAAAACCTTTTCCATTTTAGAGCAGTCCTAATGGACTGTTTCCTAGAGGCTAGGACAACCTTCTCAACTTCCTGAGGCAGGCCCCAGGGAGCCAAGACTACCCTTGCAGCCTCCAGGGCTATCAAATTGAGAGACTTGAGATTGGGGTGCAGAAGGGAACCCTGCTCTTGTGAGAGTAGGTCGGGCTGCAACCCCAGAGGTAGTGGGGAATCTTCCTCTTGCGTTCCCGGTCGGGGGACCCCCTGTCCGAGGAGCTTCGACAGCGCTCGGGATCGGAGTCCCGAGATGTCGAGGCCTCAGACGAGGTCCGGGCTCGGCCGGAGGCAGAGTCCGAGAAAAACCTTTCCTTCTGATGCTGTCGACTTTTCAGTGCCTTGGAAGACATCTTCTCACATGGCCCGCACGACTTGGGATAGTGGTCTGGGCTGAGGCACCGAAGGCAGCAGTCGTGTGTGTCGGTGAGAGACATACGTTTCTTACACCGATCACACTTTTTGAAACTACTGGAAGCCATCAGGGAAAAAAGGGCCCCAGCAAGGTCAAAAGACCGGCCTTCCAGGGAAAAATTGAAAAAAGGGCACGAACGCCAGCCACGAAGGGCAAAAACCGAAAAAGAAATAAACGGGCTCGATACTGGTGTACCGAACCCAGCGGGAGGGGAACCGGTGTCGAACCAGAGAAAAACAGCAAAAAAATCGCCAAAGAAAATATCACTTTTATCCGGGAGAACAGGACACACGTCCGATGGGCTTCTCGGAAAAAAAGAGACTGAGGTAAGATGGCACCTTTAGGCGGGAAGGGAACCGCGCATGCGTGCCAGCATTCCCAAAGGCTTTCATGGAAAGCTGGGGAAATGCTCCGCTGGGGCTTCATCGACGCCAATGACACCCATATGTGAGGACTGACTTCCTGCTTGGTCCTGGAGAACAGGATCATATAACTTGGAGCTGTACTAGTGAACTATTTACATAACCAACCACTCGAGTTGTGGTAGGGTAACTATTTACAGGTTATACATTAAGCACAAACAGGATAGTAGGGTTGAGTCTTAACAGATAGTAAAATTCAACATTGTGGGTTAACAGCCGATTATTAGGTACATGTTAATGAATAAGATGTTTGGCTAACCTGAGTCAGTTGTATGTGAGTTGGGTACGGCCTGAGTGATGTGGGATGTGAGATATGGCTGTGTTGTGTTTGGCTGAGTGCATGTATTCCCCAGTTGACCCTTTGCCACCACTTCCTTCCCCATGGCTATCAAGGGCAGGGTCACTAGGTCTCCCAATATCTTATAAAATTCAGGACCTAAACCATCAGGTCCCGGGGCCTTAGTGGGTGTCAAATGTTTCATATTCTGAGTCATCTCCTCTGGCTGCAACAGCCTATTGAGCATCTTGCGCTGCTTCTCATTAAGCTTAGGTAATGACAACCCAGCAAAGAACGTCTCCCGTGCCCCAGTGTCACTAGGCTCTTCCTGGTAAAGTGTTTGAAAAAATGTGGTTAGGTTGTGTACTATCTCTGCATCTTTAACCAATGTGGTCCCATCCTCATATCTCAAACGCATTACCGTAGTCTTGGTCTTAGCCAGCCTCAAGGTGGCCAGACGTTTCCCCGTCTTATCCCCCCCACTTTTAAAGTTTACACTTACAGCTCCATATACTTTTCATGGTCTCCCTATTGCAAGAATGCGCTGACCTTATTTTTGCATTCTTGGAGTTATTTCCTAGCCTGTTCTGTCTTGCTCTACATACACGCATCCCACGTTGCTCGCAGATCTCGCAGGCCTTGTTGCAGCACCCTATTCCATTGGCGGTTTCGGTTGGCTATATATCCCATGATCTTTCCCCTCTTCACTGCCTTGGCGGCTTCCCAATATATCACCGGACCCACATCCTCCACTCTGTTTTAACATTCATAATTTAGCCAAGCTCTCAAAGAATTGTTGGAACTCTCTGCTTTGCATCCAGACTGGATTGAATCACCAAGGGCAATTCTCCCAAGCATACGCTAACAAAATCTGCACCCTCACCACGGCGTGGTCGGATAACACAGGTGGGTGAATTTTAGCCCCCCTACAGTTGTGAAAATAAGTGTTCTGTCATTAACCTACAATAAATTCTGTGGTGTACCTTGTGTAGCCCTGAATAGTGTGTAAATTCAGCATCCACTGAATGCAGCGTTCGCCAGGTGTCAATTCCAGCTCTTGGCATAGCAGATATATCCCCCTTTTCTCTGCCCCCAAATTACCAATCTTGGTGGTTGGCTATAAATAGATGCATCCGCCACTATATTGAAGTCTCTTCCTAACACCACTTGGTACCCTGTTTGATCCGCTAGGTGGGCTATTAACTCTAGAAAAAACCCCTACTGATATACTTTGGAGGTATACACACTACCCACCACCACCACCTTTTGGCGATTTAACATTCCCCACACCAGCACATATCATCCCTCTAGGTCTTTGATGGCCTTGTGAAGTTCAAAAGACATCCTATTTCCAATTAATATGGCCACTTCCCTTCTCCTAGCCAAACAGGAGGCCGCAAACACTTTCCCCACCTGTCGTCTCTTTAGTTTATTAGGCTTGGCCACTGTGAGATGAGTCTCCTGTAAAAATGCCACCTCGGTTCCCAAGGACCTAAGATAGGTTAAGACTCTCTCTCTTTACCAGGGAATAGTCCACCCACATTTAAAGAGGTGAGGGTCACTTCAGCCATTTTCCCTCTGGCGTCATACTCAATAACATAGTGCTAAATATCTTGTGTCCCCCAGGGGGTCTCCCAAGGATTCATTTTAAGCTCCTCTCTTGTCTGGTTTTCTACGTTTGGTTTCCCACTTTGTCTCACACCCCGCACTATAATTGTCCTCTTCCCTGCAGCCATGCTCCCTCTTTTCCCCCCTTCCGTATCTCAACTAACCTTCTATTCCCCGTAGTCATCTGCACACTCCCACCAGTCATACCCCTGCCATCTTTAACCTACATCTCCTTTAAACGTCCCTCTCCACCTAGGCTTCATACTATAATCATCAGGATCCCCATCAACCGTTACCCCTTCACAACATTATTTCCCAACAGTCCACCCTGTTACCAGAGTGTAACTCCCCCTCCCTCTAGACAGTTATATAATCCTTTTAAAAGACACCACAGTATGTCTCCGGTGCTGCCACCCTCATCCATGATCTCCACATGGTGTGAAAGCTCTGGTCTATCAGACCCTCATTACGGCCTTCTCTTCGTTAAATCCAGTCTCAGTAGGGTGGCGGTGACAGTGGTTCTATACATTCACCACTTGATCATCAGTCAACAAACTGTTTTTTGAAGATAGGTGCTGTGAAGGGGGTGGGGAATTCTATCACAGTGTCTCCATCTGATCCCCCTTCAAGTCCAGAGTATCGGCCACCTACCGGGCCCTCATTCAGCTAGCCCTCTCAGCCTCCTGATTCACCATTCCATTGGAGGAGTTACCTGCCTCTCTTTGGGCCACGTCATGGGATATCATGCATTCCACTAACAGTTTGCTGCCTTCTGTGGGTTATAAAGTATAGTGTCTTTCCGCCATGCATCACCCTGAGCTTGTGCGGGAAAAGCAGCATGAAACGCACCCCGCATTTAAACAAGGTGGTGCAAACCGGCACAAACTCTCTCCGCTTAACAGCAATCCAGCTGGAGTAATCGTTAAATAGCATCAGTTTTTGGTTCTTGTATTCCAATCTCTGTCTATGCCAAAATTCCTTGAGGATCTTTTCTTTTCTTTTTCTTTCCAGTTTAGATAGCGGCCAATGGCTGCCCGTGGCTTGTGGCAGTCATCTACTTTAGGCCCGATCTGATGGCCATGTTCACAGTGCCATGACCCTGTAGGTGCCGGGAGGCCCAACTGCGTGGGGAGCCAGCTTGGAAAAAAATGATAAAGTTCTTCGTCACTTACGCTCCCTACCAGACCAATCGCCCTGAGGTTATTTCGTCGGGAGCAGTTCTTCTGCTCCTCCAATCTTTCAGACAGCTGGTTTTGCTCGCTGGTGAGTTGGGCTATCTGGCTCTCCAGCAGAGTCGCCTGCTCCTCCTAAGCTGCCACTCTGCGCTCTCAACCTCAGACATGCGAACCAACTGTATCTCAAAGGATTCCTTTATGCTGTCCACCGTGGACTGCAACTTGTTGAGACAGTCCTCCAGGGCAGCAGTCATCACCCTGGAGATTTCAGCTGCCAGTTCCCCCCTACCAGTCACAGACACCTTGGTGATGTCGGCAACCATTTCAGGGTTGGCACAGCTTTTTGTGTCTCTTCCCTTTTTGGTGTTTTATGGGACATACCCTTGTCACCGCCATTTCAGATTGCCAAGTACCTCACAACAGGGGCTTTCCATGACAGACCATCACTTTGGGAGGGAAGCAGTTTGCTACTTTCACCGTTTTTTGGGGGCTCAGGGCCAGAGCCGATCCCTCACACATTCTCCCCCCAAACGCACATCACAGGAAGTCCCCTATTTAATTTAATTTAATTTAAACACTACACTGCCCCAGGGCAGACTCTTCAGAATGCATCTTCAGACATTAACATCTGAGTTTGCCAATAAAAATCTGAACACAACCAAATTTTCTAGCTCCTAAACAAAACATTCCTTGCACGAAAAAAACAAGTATCCAAAACAAAGTTAATAAACAAGACTGTGATACTATTGAAGAATCTGGGCCTTCAAAAAGAGCTGTGGCACCCAAACTATTAGTGAAAACTGAGACATCTCACCTGAATCTTCCCCTACTCCCTCATCAGAGCTCTTCTTAGATGGTAAATAGAATGCGTTATTCAAAGGTGGCACAGCTTCACAAGGTATCTAAAGAGCCTCAGATATTTCCTTTAAAAAGAACCCAATGAATTCAACACACTGTTTTTAGGAGACTTTAAAACTCACAGTTCCTGGATTTATTCTCCAGTGTCTCTACCCTAGAGGAAAGGGCCCAATTTTCTCATATCAGTCCAGATTCCACAAACTGTACAGTCATTCCAGTCACTGCCAGTTCTAGTTTTCCATTCAGGGGGTCTGTGTTGGATTCCAGTGCCTCCATCCTTCCCGAGTCCGTTAGGGAAAACTTCTTTATTTATTTAGCAGTTTTTTTATATCACATTTCCAAAAGTCAGCAGTGCACAATCTCGCTGTAATTGCCCAATCCAGCAACATTATGGCACTCCAGATAGACTACAAGGTCACCACCTCTGGAAGGCTAATTATAGAAACATTCCCATGCAAAGGCAATACACTCACTGAACTGCCCTCTATTAGAAACAAAGTAGGATGTGGAGTTGACTCACCACCAATGCTGCAGTTAATTATTTTACTGTGGCATATTCCACATTAAAGCCTGGGGAGAAATCACCCTGTACTACCTCGATGCTCAATGACTTCTCTGTTTCACTTAAATCTCCTCCAAAGCGCCTTTTTCCCCACCCCCTTCCTTTTCTGGCAGCTTCCTCATCTACCAGGAAAAGCAGCATACCACCATTCGCAAATAGGAGCATAATCGCCTCCATGTTCACAAAAGAAAACCCCGAAGAAGGGCTATGCATGACTGAGAAAGCTAATAATGGGAATGGAGTAGATGCTACATCATTCATGGAAGACGATGTTTACGAACAGCTTGCAAAACTGAAAGTGAACAAGGCCATGGGACCAGATCAGATGAATCCCAGGATACAGAGGGAGCTCAGGGAGGTTCTGGCAGGATATTAAACAATGTGTTTAATAGATCCCTGGAGACTGTGGAGGTTCCGTGAGACTGGAAAAGGATTGATGTGGTCCCCCAGGGCCAGCCTGTCACTAGGAAGCCGCCTAGAGCAGAACTCTGTGGGTGGCACGGCAGGGCATCCGCGACAGGCCGTGTGCTTCGGCACACACAGCCTGCCGCTTCTGACCCATCTCCAACAGGAAGTTGCTTCAGAGGGAGAGTCAGAAGCAGCAACCCATACGTCCTGAAGCACATGGCCTGCCGCAGGCCACTGCCATGCCAAGCTGTCCCCGCCCCCCCCCCCCCGACAGAATCGGCAGCAGCGTGGCTCAGAAGAGGGGGGGGGGCGGGTGTGGCCGGGGCAGCAGAAACCCTTGGGTTGGCTCTGGGTCCCCCTTCACAAATGTAGTAACAGAGAAGAGATGGCAAACTACAGGCCAGTAAGCCTTACCTCTTTGGTGGGAAAAATAATGGAGACACTGCTTTCTAGAATCCAATGGGGTGCAAAGATCCGAGGCAACATGGGTTTACAAACTGAAGACTGCGCGAAACAAATCTGACAGTTATTTGACTGGGTGACCAGAGAACTAGATAAAGGGCATACAGTGGATGTGGTCCACAGATTTCAGCAAAGCCTTCAATACTGTTGCTCATAGGAAGCCTATGAATAAACTGAGCAGTTTAGGTACTCTCATGGTCCATCTAGTCTGCCATCATGTTACTATTCTATAATCTTTTTTTTTCCATTTATCTATGTTAGCTAAAATAAACCTCTTTAAATGAAAAGAACAAGGACAGAAGAAGAAAGGGTCATGTAATGACACTTCAAGAGGACAGGCTCTGAAACAAAGTCAGAAAATACATTTTCACAAGATGGTAGATGACTGGAATACACTCGCAAAGGAAGTGGTAAAAACAAAGACTAACAGAATTAATAAAAAGAACAAGATGAAACAGCTATGTTTCAATGTATCAGTGTTTCTATGTTGCAGATGCTAGAATATTCTCTTTCACAGAAACGAACATGACCATTTCTGGGATTTTATTTTTCTGACACCCCTGGTCCATTTTGGCCCATTTTCTACCTAAATTTGTCTTTGCCATGGTTTTTTTCACCATGCCAAATTTGGTCCCGTTTCATTAAATTTTCAGAATGTTATTTTGCCATTAGATAGAAAGAAAAATGAAATGCAAAAAACAGGTCTAAATCATCTCATGAAAAAAGTATGCCAGGGCTGCAGGCAACACGCTAGGCTTCTTGCGCACTATTACCTTATCAAATTGCATCAATCACCAACAACGGAATGAAGAACTACCTCAAATGGAGTCAATACATTAGAAAACAACCTCTGGGAAGCGGGAGGATACGCCACTGTACAACAGAGATATTAACAGGGAAAGATGAGGACTCCTACTTTATAGGCATCCAGAACTGTCCTATTTACGTCTGCTGCGAATGTGTAAATGAATGAGTTCTCTATGCATGTACATGCGCGCTGCATACCGCAGCTCTGGCCAGCTCCATCCCCAGGAACATGTACTTTATTTAGTTTATTTTCATATGATGATCCACCTCTCTAATTAGAGTCTACTGCAGCAGTTCACAGTTAATACAACTCATGGATATAAATAATATAAAGTATTAGAACAGTACTTAATGTCAGTAAAATTTATACATTAGTATAGAAGCAAAGGATTTAAAAAATTGAGATAATTATGTATTTAGAATTGTAAACTGCTATGAAATCTACTTGTTTAACAAGAGGTATTCCAAATGACTTAAAATAAATAAATAAATATCAATATTAAATAATATAATTAATATTGATTACTATTAGTCCAGTACTTAATACTGGTAAAGTTTACATATTAGCCTAAAAGTAATAAAACAAAAATTGGAAATTTAGCATAATATAAAAGGTTAAAAAAGTAAAGCATAGTTACTCACCTGTGATCTCCGGGAACAGCAGGAATTTAGTCTTCACATATGGGGTATCGTCGGTACCGACGGAGCCTGCGCAGGAACGCTCCCCAGCGCCCAATTAGAAAGCTTTTGGGAACATCCCACAGCACCTGCGTGCTGCCTTCCCGCCTTTCCCAACTGCTCTCTCCAGTTGAGTTCAAAGCTGAGACAAAGAGAGAGAGAGAGGGAAAGAGAAAGAGATAGATAGAGAGATACAACTCCTATGGGAGGTGGGTGGGTTGTGAAGACTAAATTCCTGCTGTTCCCGGAGATCACCTGTTACAGGTGAGTAACTATGCTATCTCCAGGAACAAGCAGGAATGTAGTCTTTACATATGGGGACTCCCTAGCTTTAGATGCCAGGGAGAGACCCCAGAAGTTGTGTGTCCCTGTGAAAGGGCTCCACTTCCACACATGGATCTCTAGCATCCAACCAGGGATGGTGGGTAGGAGTTGATTAGGTATGGAATAGGTGTTGGAGAACAGCCTGACCAAACAAGGCATCCAGGCGGGAGTCCTTGTCCAAGCAGTAATGGGCTGTGAAGGTATGAACCGAGGCCCAAGTGGCTGCTCGACAGATGTCGTCGATAGACACAGAGTGCAGATGAGCCATTGAAGCTGCCATGGCTCTCACATTGTGAGCTGTGACATGGCCCTCTAGAGGAAGATTCTTACTCTGATAGGCAAAGGAAATGCACTGAGCAATCCAGTTGGACAGTGTTCTCTTGGAGACTGGAAGTCCCAAATGAGAAGGATCAAAAGCAACAAAGAGTTGAGAGGACTTTCTATGTTGCTGTGTTCTTTGTAAGTAAAAGGCTAAAGCTTTTTTACAGTCCAAAGTATGAAGATTCCTTTCTGCATTTGATTCATGAGGCCTTGGAAAAAACACAGGCAGGTAGACCGCTTGGTTTAGATGAAAAGGCGAGACCACCTTTGGCATAAAGTGTGGATGAGTCCTAAGGACTACCATGTCATGATGGAACCTTGTATAAGGTGGATCAGCCACTAGTGCCTGCAATTCACTGATATGACGTGCTGATGTGATTGCAATGAGAAAGATAACCTTCCAAGAAAGGAATTTCAATGAGGTAGTAGCTAAGGTTTCGAAAGGTGGCTTCATGAGCTGACCAAGGACCAGGTTTAAGTCCCATGCCACCGGTGGTGGCCTAATGGGAGGCTTAGTTAGAAGAAGGCCTCTCAAAAATCTTGCTATAAGAGGATGGGAGGAAATAGGTTGTCCATTTAGAGGCTTGAAAGAAGCTGCAATAGCACTCAAATGGACTCTTACTGAGTTAGTCTTAAGTCCTGCATTGGATAAATGAAGGAGATACTCCAGTAATGATTCCAGAGGTATCGCAAGGGGGTTAAGACCCTTCTGCGAACACTATATGGTAAACCTTTTCCACTTGAAAGCATAACAGCGTCTTGTGAAAGGCTTCCTGTAAGCATAAAGGATATCATTTACTTGCTCAGGGAGGTTAAGATCATGGAGATCTAGGCCTTCAGCAACCAAGCCCTGAGATGCAGAGAGTGAGGATTGGGATGCCATAACATTCCATCCTTCTGAGAAAGGAGATCTGGAGCAGACCCTAACTCCAGAGAGGGAGCTTGAGAGAGATGTAGAAGCAGAAGGTACCACACTTGCCGTGGCCAATGTGGAGCTATGTGAATCATACGGCCTCTGTCTCTCTGAAGCTTGAACAGGGTTTTGGGAATTAGGGGAATGGGTGGAAAGGCATAAAGGAAGTCCTGACCCCAGTGAAGGAGGAAAGCATCCCTGGCCTGAGAGCCCTGAGCCGGAATTCTGGAACAGAACCGGGGAAGTTTGGCATTCAACGGACTTGCAAAGAGGTCTATGTCCGGGTTCCCCAAATTTGAAAAATCTTGGCCACCTGGTCTGCATGCAGAGACCATTCGTGTGGAAGCAGAACTCGACTGAGTCTGTCTGCCCAAGAGTTTTGTATGCCTGGAAGATACACTGCCAGGAGATGAATCTGATGCTCTCTGGCAAGGGCCCATAGTCGCAAAGCTTCGTTGCAAAGTGAAAGAGAGCCTGTTCCTCCCTGCTTGTTCACGTAGAACATGGCTACTTGATTGTCCGTATGAATGAGGACTGTCTTGCAGCTGAGCAGAGAGCAGAACACTCGAAGAGCAAGGAAGATTGCTCTGAGCTCTAAGAGATTAATATGTAGATGAGTCTCCTGTGGAGTCCAAGTGCCTTGGGTGGAAAGGTCTTGCAGATGAGCTCCCCAACCCACTGATGAAGCATCTGTTGTGAGAGTTGCCTGGGGTAAAGGTTGTTGAAAAGGGGACCCCAGCAACAGGTTTTGATTGGACTGCCATCATTGGAGGGACAAAATAAGGCAATTTGTGTTTGCTATTTTGTCCGACAGGCACCCTGATGCCTGGGTCCATTGAGTGGATAAAGTCCACTGGGCTGCTGTCATATGGAGGCGAGCATAAGGAACCACATGCACGATAGATGCCATGTGACCTAGTAGTTGTAACATTTCTCGAGCAGTGAGATGAGGCTTTAGCACTGCCTGAGAAGCTAACTGCACAATGCGAAGGCAACGGGTCTGAGAAAGATAGGCCCGTGCTTTTCTGGTATCCAGCAAAGCTCCTATGAACTCTAGAGACTGAGTGGGAGAGACTGGATTTTGGGATGTTTATGACCAGACCCAAATACTGAAGGATACGCATTGTGCAAGATAGAGAAATCCTGGCCTCTGACTCTGATGGGGCTCGAATGAGCCAGTCGTCTAAGTAGGGGAAGACGAATATTCCTAGAGTGCGAAGAAATGCTGCTACCACAGCCATGCATTTCGTAAACACCCTTGGTGCTGAGGCCAGGCCAAAAGGAAGCACCCTGTATTGGTAGTGCTTTCCTTGGAAAAGGAACCAAAGGAACTTTCTGTGAGTTGGATGGATGAGAACATGAGTATACGCATTCTTGAGATCTAGAGAACAAAGCCAATCCTGACTCTGAAGGTATGGCAGCAGAGTTCCCAGAGAAATCATCTTGAATTTCTCTTTGAACAGGAATTTGTTCAATTCTCTGAGGTCCAAAATAGGTCTGTGTCCCCCTGTTTTCTTTGGGATAAGGAAATAGGGGGAGTAAAACCCTGTACCCTGTTGATGAATGGGTACTTCTTCTATTGCCCCTTGGGCAAGAAGCATAGTGACCTCTTGATCTAACAGGTTGATGAGAGAGGTCTGAGAATTTAACTGTCTTACCATTGTGGGTAGGGGCATGCACAGAAAGTGAAGCTTGTACCCCTCTTTTATAATGGAGTGTCCAATGTTCTGCTGTTAAATGCCCCCATCTGGGGGCAAAGTATCACAACCTTCCTGGAATGGTGGAAGGCTCTGGTCCATTGAGAGCCAGGAAGGCTAAGTTCTCTAGATGGAAGTCAAAGGCCTTGTGGAGGTTGAGACTGCTGAGACGGTTGAGGCTTAGCAGCCTTTGCTTTCCTTTGCTTAGGTGGTTGCTGAGTCTTTCGGGCAGATTGACCTGCAGAACGTCCCTGCTGGGAATAAGAGGAATAAAACCTCTTCTTCTTGGAAAAGAATGGTTTCTTGAAAGATTTCTTCATTGCAGGATCAGCTGTGGCTTTGGATAATCTATCCAAAGTGGAGTTGTCAGCATCTAATTCATTGGCTTTCTCTTGCCATTTTTTTCTGAATAGATTCTCACCTGTACAAGGGATATTGCCCAGTTTGTCCTGCACCCAGAGCTCCAAATCGGATGCCTGGAGCCAGGCAATTCTACGTGCACCTATGGCAATGTCAGAGGTTCTGCTTATGCAATCAAAACAGTCAAAAGCTGCACGATTAACGAACTTAGAAACATCCTGGGCATGTTTAATCAGTGTGAGAAAATCCTGCCTCTTATCAGGAAGGAGAGGGCTTAAAATCTCCAAATCTCCTGCGACTTCTCTAAGGAACATTCCCATATATAAAATATAGGAACTGATCCTGGCAGAAAGCCTGGAAAGTACGACGTCCAAAGGCATCCAAAGTTCTGCACTCACGTCCTGGAGAATTAGAGGCATGCCTCTTTGTACTCCTGATCCTTCTCATAGCTGATTCCACTACAATAGAGTGGTGAGGAAGCTGAGTCTTCTGGAAACCAGGACAAGGGGGGACTCGATACATGGTATCCAGTCTACGAGAGTGAGGAGAGGTGGTAAGAGGTGTTTCCCACATTCTTAGCATGAGATCATGTAAGATCATGTAAGATCTCATGGACAGGCAAAGTAGCTGCCTCTTTAGGAGCCTTGGGATATTGTAGAATCTCCAACTCCTTTGCCCTGGGCTCTGTTTCGGGAGCCACAGTAATGGAAAGACCTCGAGCCACCTCCCTGATAAAATCCTGAAAGGAAATATCTTCTGGGGGAGACATCCTATGTTTAGGAGAGGAAGGCTCCTCCAGGAGAAGTATTCCGGTACAGACAGAGCTGTCAGAATCCTCAGACTCCTCCGAGGATTCAAAGTACCTTCTGTCCGGATGCTCTTGTAGAGCACGATACCCATACCGACCGAAGTCGGTACCAGGGGGAATCGGTACCAGTGTATCGGTACCGGAAGGCATAGCATGACTGGGTGCCAGCAAAGCAGACACCGATGTCGATGCTGTCGGTACTGGCACTGATACCAGTGCCGGAGTTGCTGCCGGTACCAGTTGAAGTGTCTGACGCAGTTCCGAGGGTGTCAATGCCACAAGGAGAGACGCCAGACTGCGTTCAATAGCCAGGACCTCTGGTCTATCGATGCTGCCAATGCCTGGATATCAGTACCGGAGAAAGCAGCCGGTACCCCAGAGCATGGCACCAGTAGTTCTGCAGAGGTTGAGGCCTCGAGAACATCCTGGAGCCCCGATAATGCTTTGGAAGCCGAAGCCTCCCGCCAGGGCAATTTTGCCGGTACAGAACCCTCAAGAGCAACGCCAGAGGCATCTCGATGCTTGGAAGGAGATCTACCCTTTGAGGACCAGCCAGACTTATGTTTAGTTAACCTGAGATCCATGGAAGGAAGACAAAGCCCTGGAAGACGTCGATGCCACAGAAGCTGCATCGGAGGGAAAAAGGGTGCTGAGCTTAGCAGCTTGGTTTTGTCGACCCCTCTTGGACATCATGGCACAAGCTATACACTCCGAGATGGAGTGGTCAGGACCTAAACATTTAAGACACCACTCATGGGTGTCGGTGACTGAGATGGTACCGCCACACTTTTTGAAACCCGAAGCGGGTTTTTCCATAGTGGAGGAAATTTTGGGCCTAAGGCCCAAAATGGCACGTGCACCTGAAAAAGAAA
Organism: Ichthyophis bannanicus; assembly: GCA_033557465.1. Lineage (NCBI taxonomy): Eukaryota > Metazoa > Chordata > Amphibia > Gymnophiona > Ichthyophiidae > Ichthyophis > Ichthyophis bannanicus. The sequence continues at coordinate 249,554,411 of CM066042.1, read as the reverse complement.
AGTTTGGAAAAATATACTATATATATTTTTTTTTTTTTTTTGAAGAAAGAAAGAACCAGCGGTACCGGTATAGTGTCGAGGAAGGCAGACGCGACCACAAAAAAAAGGAGAATAAGGAAACGTTTTCTGCGGTGACAGGAACAATGACCTGCTGGCTCCGCGGAAAACGAAGAACTGGAGAGAGGCAGTTGGGAAAGGTGGGAAGGCAGCATGCAGGCGCTGTGGGATGCTCCCAAAAGCTTTCTAATTGGATGCTGGGGAGCGTTTCCGCGCAGGCTCTGTCGGTACCGACGATACCCCATATGTGAAGACTACATTCCTGCTTGTTCCTGGAGATTACAAATTTTTAGTTTAAAATCTCATTAAGAAATTAAAAGAAATAACATAAAACTAGTATCCATAAACAAAATGAAAACTGACGAAAATAGAAAAAGCAGAAACGTTTTGAAACAAGGGCAGAAATTAAGTTTGAAAAGCTTGAGTAAAAAAGTATGTTTTAAAATATTTTTTTTTAATTGAGCATGATTGTTTTCTGTTCTTAATTCTTGGAGTTAGTGAGTTCCATAGATATGGACAAAAGTATGAAAAGGCTGTTTGGTAGTTTCAAGATGTATCTTAGAGTGGGAAGAGTGCTAAACAATTAATGTATTGGTAATGGACGTCTCTAGATGAACAATGAGGAATTATTAAATCAGAAAGATAATGTAGGTTGGTGTTCCATTAAGAAATGTTTATGCACAATGGAGAGTACCTAGAACCATTCAAAAAGTGAGTGGTAACCTGTGGAGGAGTGGAGTAGCAGCCTAGTGGTTAGAGCAACTGCCTAGTACCCAGAAGATCAAGGGTTCGATTCCCACTGGCACTCCTTGTGACTTTGGGCAAGTCACTTTACCCTCCATTGCCTCGAAAGAAAAGGCTGGCAATCTACATCCGGTGATGCACTGCCAAGAAAACCTAGAGGTAGCTGGGTCGCTATGAGTCAACACTGACTTGATCGCACTAAAAACAAACAAAAAAAAAAACCTGTGGAGAAACTGTCAAGCAGAGTGATGTGGCTGTATTTTTAGTCCCATGATCAGTCAAGCTAAAGCATTTTGAAGTAGTTGACGTGTAGGTATTGAATGATTTCTGCTCTGATACATGGAGCTGCAATAATAAAATTTTACTCAAAATTAGTGCATATGCAAGAATCTTTGATACCTTTTTAATAATGGCTTTATCTTTATATCTTTATTCACATTATTTGATAAACTGCCCAAGCTGAGGCGTCAGGGCGGTGTACAATACAAACAAGGTAAGGCTACTGAAAAATAAAGTTAGAAATGAATGCCAATAATGATAGGACAGAGAGGGACAGAAACAAAGAGAGAAGACAGAAAGGTAGAGAGCAGGGAGGGAGGCTTGGGGAAGGACAGGCGAAGGGCATCTGGGAGGACGTTAAGGGGAATGGAGGGCACGGCTTTATGAATCATATATATTTTAAGGTGAAAGCACAGGTACTCACCTGTAGCAGGTGCCCTCTGAACAGCAGGAGTAAGCCCTCACATATGGGTGACATCACCAAAGGAGCCCCACACAGAACGCTCCCCAGCTTCCAAACGAGGCCTTTGGCAGATACACTGCGCATGTGTGCCTGTCTTTCCGCCTGCTGCGGCAGCACCTTCTCCAGTCCAACAACATAGCAGGAGCCAAAAAGCAACTCTTCAGGGAGGTGGGAGAGTTGTGAGGATTTTTCTTACTGTTCACGGAGAACACCTGTTACAGGTGAGAAATTACGCTTTCACTGTGAACAAGCGTAAATCCTCACATATAGGACTCCCAAGCTACAGGCTTCTGAAACCAGAGGAGAACAGCAGCCCAATAGGGGCAACAAAACTGGAGAAGCCAGAAAGAACAGTAGGCAAATCCCACCAAGGGACTCAACTGATTCAGCATCCTCAGCTGACATCGACCTAAGGGTTTCAGCAGATAGCCTGGATGGACAGGCGATAACTCTGACCCAAAGAGATGCCAGAGCACAGCCTGGCTAAAACTGCTCTCCTGTCAGGAATCCCTATCCAGACAGTAATGGGCTGCAAAGGTATGGACCAAAGACCATGTCGCAGCCGTGCAGATTTCCTCTACGGAAACAGCAGAGGTTGGTCACTGATGCAGCCATCACATGGACAATGTGTGCCATGCCATGAACCTCAAGGCTCAATCCAGCTTGGGAATATGTGTGAACGATGCAGTCCGCTAGTCAAAGAGATAGCATGAGCTTCGAGACAGCAGCGCCCAGCTTACTGGAGTCGAAGGAAACGAACAGCTGGGTGGACTAGTAGTGCACCTTTGTGCACTCCAGGTAGGCGGCCAGAACTTGCTTCCAGTCGAACGTATGCAACACCACCTCTCCCTGGTTAGCATGAGGCTGGGGGAAGAAAGTTGGTAAGAGTATCGACTGGTTGAGGTGGAACACACAGACCACCTTTGGCAGAAAGCGGGGGTGCAAGCAGAGAATAACCTTGTCATGAAACCTGGTGTACAGAGGGTGAGTGACCAGAGCTTGGAGCTCACTGATGCGTCATGCTGATGTTACCACCACCAGAAAGAGGACCTTCCAGGTCAGGAACATCGGGGGCATGAGTCCAGTGGCTCGATTGGGGCCCGCATCAGCTAGGCAAGAACCATGCTATGCTCCTGAGGAATCAGTCAAAAACCCATCCTCAGCTTGAGCTGTGCCTTTGGGATCTTTTCCCTCCACTGCTAGCGGGGAGTCTGCGCCTTGGGCTGTGCTTGTGGCTGGGTCAGGTAATACCGCCATGGGCATGGGTAGAAGGCCTTCTTAGACTGATGTTTCTTCCGCACAGGATTTGCAGTTTTCCTGGAGAGCTTTCAAAGAGGTACATGCTCCTTCTCAAGCTCCTCTGCCTTCTCTACCAGCTTCCCAAAGAGGTTCTCCCCTTCGCAGGGAACACTGGCAATCCTGTCCTGGACTCACTATTCCAGGTCAGAGGACTGCAACCACGTCAGCCGGCGGGCAGCAATTCCTATCGCTGGTATCCTGCCTGCAGACTCAAAGGCATTGTAGGCGCCCCGCACCATTAATTTGGAGCAGTCTTTGCTGTGAGCTACAAGGGCCCAAAATCCTCGCAACGGTCCTCAGCAACAAGGGCAGGAAAGTCCGCCAGGTCCAGCATATCATCTTTGAGGAGCATGCTCATATAGGTCTGGGTAGGCCAGGACTCTGGCAACAGCATGGAACCCTGATAGCATTTTCTCCTGAAGGAGTCCAGCGTTCGAGCCTCACGGCCCAGGGGCACTGAAGGGTAAGTCTTGCACTTTTAGTCTGCTTCAAGGCCAACTCAACTGCAATGGAGTTGCGCAGTAACTGAGTCTTTTCAAAGCCCAGGGTCTTCTGGACCCAGTATAGGGAGTAGAGTCTGTGGCTGATGACAGGAACCATGAGGGGGGTTTCCACAGCCACAATCACTGCATGATATGGTGCACAGGGACTATTACTGCTTCCCTAAGGGCAGAGGGGAACTGGAGCAGCTCCAGTGCCTCCTCCAATTCCAGAAAGGAGAGATGGCCTTGACCATGTCTCTGACGAAGTCCTGGAAAGACATGTCCTCCAGGGGCGACTTGCGTCACTCAGGGAGAGGCGACGAGTTGGACGGAAGGTCTGAAGCAGTCAATTCCTCCTCTGATTCCCATTCCAATTCAGATTCTGAGAGGCAGTCAAAGTAGCACCAGGTCTCCTCCTCCCACCTGCTCCTCAGTGTGGGAGAGGATGGACGTCAATGGCCCTTATATCACCTGGTGTGCCGGTACTCCTGGGAATTGGATTCTGACACACTGGACAAGGAGATCGCCCTGGGAACTAGTGTCGATTCCGATCTCCCACGCGATGTCCCTAGCTCGGTGGGCAGGGCATGGGTCTCCAGAAAAGGCTGGACAGAGTGCAGTAACAACACTTTCAGCACTGCCAAGCCTGTGTTTTGCAAGGCTACAACTGCCACCACCAAGTGAGCTTTGAGAGCTCGAAGGCATTCCTCCAGAACCACCACCTACAAGGGGACAGATGCAACAGGTGCAGACAACGGCGTCGACACCTCAGGCATGGACTCCACAATGAATGGTGCATCAGGAGATATCCAGCTGCCCTCCCGGGGCAATGGGGGTCAACTCCGCTATCTGAGTGTAGTCCTCCCGCTGGGCATGCTTGGCTGGTCACTCCTGGCTATAGCTCTCCACATCGTTTCAAGGAGGGCTGCGCAGACAGTGCATTCAGACTTTTTCCCGGTACTTGCGCCCTTCAGTGTCAATGGGATCTCATCGGAGAGTCTCGTCTCGCTGCTTGGGTGCCTCGGCTCAGACTGAGCATTTTTTGTTTATTTATTTAAACGGATTTCTATACCGCCTTATCCTGCAATCAAGGCAGTCTACACAGCAAACAATCAACAACATACTGTGTCTAGTGTGCGCATGCATTGAACAGTGAATGCGTGTGTGTATAGAGGGACATTGATTCTTTGTGATCTATTTACAACGTGAGCATGGAGCTTCTTCCCCTTGAATGCCTCAGGAACTTTGAAGGGCACCAATGAAGGGTGTCGGGACTGAGGATGCAGAGTCTAATGAGCCAAAGAGGGAGTCTTGTTTTTCCCAATCCTTCAGTCCCCAGTGGGTCATCTGAAAGCAAAGCTCGCAGTACGCCAGCTGATGATCAGGTCCAAGGCATTGTATGCACCAGCTGTGACAGTCGGTGGCCGAGATAGTCTTGCCATACCTGATGCATTTTTTAAAGTCACTAGCTGGCTCAGACATGCCGAAAACCACGGCCACAACCAAGTTAAACTGGAGAGCTGCCATGGGTGGGAAAACAACCCCGAAGGAAATAAAAGTCGCGAAAAGCGAGAAAAGAAAACAAAAAATGAAATCTAAGCTGATAAGACCAACTGAGCAGACAAGCGGCAAGAAAACACAAAAAAAAACCAGCCCACGAGGACCAGAAAGACAACGTTTTTCAGGAATGCAGGAACACGTCCTAGGGACTCCGCAGAAAAAATGATGACTGGAGAAGATGGTGCCATGGCAAGCAGGAAGGCAGACGCACATGCACGTGTATCTCCCAAAAGCTTCCTTTGGAAGCCAAGGAGCGTTCCGTGCAGGGCTCCATCGATGAAGTTACTCATACATGAGGACTTACTTCCTGTTTGTTCATGGAGAATCAGTAAGATTTAATGGTTGATTAAACATTTGAATCAAAGGATAAACTAGTATCTAGTGAACAGCCTAATATTGTAAGACCAGGGCTTTTCAAACTTTTATCCTGTATGACCCCATTTTAACAACTGGAAATTCATGTGAGCCCAGATGATTAAATCAAGCTGGCCGATCTCCAACCTCCTTCCCCTCCCCCTCCACTCATCTAAAACAGGAAGATGGCAGCAGCAACAGTAGTGGCAACAGCAGCAATCGGCACAGGGCCCTTTGTGTCAGTATGCCGTATGCTTACAGACCCTACAGACCCCAGTACTAAGCCTGGGTTTCCAGCCTAACAGGAAGCTTACCCAGGAGGGGGCATGGTCCTATGAATTTTCACTGCTCACAGACAATATGCTGATTGTGACATGGCATAGGACACAGTGAAAGTCCAGAGAGATAGCCATTTCCCTATGTTTCTATGATCCCCATCCACTGATGTGACATTTGGGGTCACGACCTCAAAATTTGGGAACCTCTGTGTAAGACACTTGCATAAAGGTATAATTGAATTATAAATAGCCAGCGAAATTGAAGGTGGGCATATTCAGCCATGCAATTTTAAAAGCATTATTTTCCATGTGTAAAACATGCTTCACGCACAAAAAATGCTTCATAAAATTACCCACTTAGTGCAGGGTGCAGGCAATTACAAAACATACACTTTCTCCCCATCCTCCCCGCACTCCAGGTTTTTGCTACCAAAGTCTCATGGTGCCATAGCCCACAAAAGGACAGTTCTGATTGAGTTGGATGCTCAAAAGCAAGAGAAAACTCAGATTAAAATCAAAACTTTACAAAATGGAAAAAGGCTAGAAGTTGATCAAAATGAGAACAAAATGTGGGAAACTAAAAATGATATATCGAAGAGAAATTGATGGTAGATGTTACAAAATTATTGCAGAAAGCACATTTCATTTTTATATCCTTTACGTTGATAAACCGCTGTCTATCCACAGAGCTTTATTATTGACAGATTTTCTGATGTTTCATGCTATCTTACAACCCTCATACAGGTGCAGGGATATGCAGATATGAAGGTAAGGAACACCTTTACATCCAACGTGGGACAAATGTTTTGTTTAAATTTTAAACAGTATTTTGCTGAAGTGTTAAAAAGCAAGAACAGTCTCAGCTTGCATGCTGCAACAAGATTTGCTTTTCCTTGCTTTGTTTGGAACAGCAGCTCCTCGAACACCTTCCAGAGACTAATAAGGAATTATTAGACCAAAACGTGCTCAGCAACCCTCAAAGAACAAGTTGAAGTGAAGTGAAGTGAATTAGCAAAAAAGTGGAAACGTTATATTGTTTGCTGTAAGAGGGAATGATGGATATGGTCATTACCAGTGGCAAGCTGCCCTCTTGTGGTTTACCACTCAGTTTGACAGTGACCAATATCATCGTACTTTTGTTCAAAGCACTAACCTATCATACTACCGATGTATACATATTTTCTGAGCCTAATTAAATTTCTGTTACAGAAGGGAGTGCAAAGCTGAAAGAAATCAAGTGGGAGACCCCAACATCTTAATTTTAGGAAAATGCATAGTGAATCACATTTTCAATGATTTTCACTATTTATGCTACAGGAAAAAGATTTAATGCTGTCATTGCAGGCTTAATTCAACAGATAAGAAAAATGGGTATGGCTAAAATGTCTCAATCTGCAAACCAGTTTCTAGCATGATTTGGGTAAAAGTGCTCCCCCTTCCACCCCTCAGAGATTAAACTGACCGAGACCCAAGACAATTGTGAGCTAGGTTACCGGCTCCCTGCTATTGCTAAAAGCATCCATTTTGTGCCACAAGCTGCAGAGGAGAAAGTGATGTCAAAGCTCCTTATTTCTCATGAGAAGGGACTTTTGGCATCACCGCTCTGCTATTTCTGGCACAAAATGGAGGCTAGTATCACACCGAACAAGAAAGGTGAATCAACAGATGAGGCCCATCACACACATTTATAAGAAAGAGAATTTTCACTATGTACAGATGTGAGAAAATCTTCTTACCTACAAGAGATGCAACAGAAAAATGGGTGTTAAAGCACTGTTATGGTAACGGGTCTGATTTACTACGCTGATTATTCTTAGTCTATGTCTATCGGGGAAAAATAGAAAAAAAATAACGTAGATGTTGATATCAAAAAAAAGATATGGAGGTAGATGCAAGCACGCAAAATCCAATCAAGTGTTTTATTGCAAAGAGACCTGACTCAGATGAGTTTCGGCAAACTAGCTTTCATCAGGGGTCCAACACAAATATAAATTTTTTATTTTGAAATTAAGTATAAAACATACGAGTTAAAACACACGCATATGAAAAATCTTTTGTAAATTAACATGTGTAAAAACATATGTAATCTCACAAACGAAAAGTGCCAGGAGATCACAGAAATAATTAACCAGATACAAAAACAATTTACCAATGCGGGTAATCAATAGAGTTCTTGTACTAATGCTGCTCATGGGATATTCCTAAAAATATATTATATATATATAAAATATATAAAAAATGAGCATAAATAAAACCTTGTGAGAACAAAAAAGCAGAAAATTACTTTATGTAGATATAGCATAGTTACTCACCTGTAACAGGTGATCTCCGGGAACAGCAGGAATTTAGTCTTCACATATGGGTATCGTCGGTACCGACGGAGACTGCGCGAGAACGCTCCCCAGCGTCCAATAGGAAAGCTTTTGGGAGCATCCCACAGCGACTGCGTGCTGCCTTCCTGCCTTTCCCAACTGTCCCTCTCCAGTTGAGTTTATAGCTGAGACAAAAGAGAGAGAGAGAGAGAGAGAGATACAACTCCGAGGGGAGGTGGGTGGGTTGCGAAGACTAAATTCCTGCTGTTCCCGGAGATCACCTGTTACAGGTGAGTAACTATGCTATCTCCAGGAACAAGCAGGAATGTAGTCTTCACATATGGGGACTCCCTAGCTGCAGATGCCCCCAGAAAGTTGTGTGACCTTGTGAAAGGGTTCCATGTCCCCCCATGGATCTCTGGCATCCTACCAGGGATGGTGGGTAGGAGCTGATTAAGTGTGGAACAGGTGTTGAAGAACAGCCTGACCAAACAAGGCATCCCGGCGGGAGTCCTTGTCCAAGCAGTAATGGGCTGTGAAGCTATGAACCGAAGCCCAAGTACCTGCTCGACAGATGTCGCCGATAGACACAGAGTGAAGATGAGCCATAGAGGCTGTCATGGCTCTCACATTGTGAGCTGTTACATGACCTTCAAAAGGAAGATTTTTACTCTCATAGGCAATCCAGCTGGACAGTGTCCTTTTGGAGACTGGAAGTCCCAAATGTCTAAGATCAAACGCAACAAAGAGTTGGGAGGAATTTCTATGTTGCTGTGTCCTTTGCAAGTAAAAGGCCAAAGCTCTTTTACAGTCCAAAGTATGAAGATTCCTTTCTGCATTTGAGGTATGAGGCCTTGGGAAGAATACAGAAAGGTAAACCGCTTGGTTTAAATGAAAAAGCGACACCAACTTTGGCATAAAGTGTGGATGAGTCCTAAGGACTACCTTATCATGATGGAACCTTGTATAAGGAGGATCAGCCACCAACGCTTGCAATTCACGGATGCGATGTGCTGATGTGATTGCAATAAGAAAGATGACCTTCCAGGAAAGGACTTTCAAAGAGGTAGCAGCTAATGGTTCAAAAGGCGGCTTCATGAGCTGCCCAAGAACCAGATTTAAGTCCCATGCTACTGATGGTGGCTTAATGGAAGACTTAGTTAAAAGAAGGCCTCTCGGGGGGCGGAGCCTGATGTCCAGCGGGTAAGACGCTTCGCGCTGAAGCTCCCGAGAGGCCTACTCAGAATCCTGACTTAATACCTATACAAACTTACTATTTTGCTCCGAGCTTACCGGGGTACCTCGGGGGGGATGGCGGCCCATAAACCAGCGCGCTTGGACTTCGGGTCTCCTTCTTCTTCACACGGAAAACGCTCCAAAACAGAGGTGTCTTCCCCACAGAAGATGGTTCCACTTCGTGAAAACCCCGAAATGCACCTGGAGATTTTAGAGGAAATACGCGGCGTGAAGGAATTGGTGCAGTCCAATGGAGAAGCGCTTCGAGCCATGCGAGAAGACTTTGGAGTGCTCCAGGACCGACTTGAAAGTCTTTCATTACGGCAGGACAACATGGCGGGGGTCCTCAACTCGCACGCGGTGCGCTTGGGCAAACTGGACAAGGCTGAGCGCCAGATACAGAATCTTCAAAAGGAGTTAGAAGATAGCAATAATCGAGCCCGTCGCAACAATGTGAGGCTCATTGGAATACCGGAGGGGGTGGAAGCAGGAGATATAAGAGAATTCCTGCTCAAAACTCTTCCCTCCTTGCTGAAGATCACTTTTCATAGAGAACTGGAAATCGATCGAGCACACCGTGTTCCTACCCACATGGCGCTCAACCGAACGACCCCCCGGCCTATTATCTTTCGATTACTACGATATCAACAAGTGGAACAAATTTTAAATGCTGCCCGGGCGAATCATCACTTGGAATTTGAAGGTCATAAAGTCTCCTTCTTCCCTGATTTGGCAAAGCCTACCGTTGACCGTCGGAAGAAACTCCTTGCTTTTCGCCCTCGACTTCAACAGCTACAGGCTCGCTTTGGCCTGTTGTATCCAGCGAAGCTCCGAGTGACTCTCCACAACCAAACCAGGACATTCGAAGATCCTGATCTACTATCAACATTTTTAGACTCCAAAGAAGCAGAGCAGATGCGCTAATCCAACAACTTGGACTTATTATTTGCCGGCTCTGTCCGCCATTTTGAAGGGCCCGATGCGGCGGTCATAGCCAAGCACAGAGACTACCTGGACTTTCTTTCTTTCTCTATATGACTTTTTTGTTTTTTGGTCTCCTATCCCTCCATGATGTGTGCCTCGGTCGGATTCGGAGCACGCACAGTTCTACAGGTTATATGTTTTTTCAATTTCGGCCTTCTCTGGGGTTTCTCCCCGCAGACACATGGTCGCCAGTAATTTCTGGGGTTCTGCTTCTTCTCTACCGCACTGCGGTTTTTCTTTTTTAATGTGGGGCGCTTCATTGTATTATATTAGCTTATTTTCTTTCATGTCATGTGTACAGCCAGATACAGTTAATATGAGGGACATTGTGAAATTATGTGCGCTATCATGCTCAGAATTTTTAACCTTTCTGAATGGCCTTATGTAAAATCTTATCACTCAACGTAAAAGGCATCAATAGTCCAATCAAAAGAAAAAAAAAAAAAAAAAAAAGAAAATCCTTAGCTATCTTAGCCATGAGCATGCTGATTTAGTGTTTCTTCAGGAAACGCATCTAAACTCTGCTGAAACACTGAAACTCAATGCTAAGCCTTACATGGTGGCTGCCTATTCTCCCGCCGTTTCCAAACGGTGTGGGGTAGCCATTCTGGTTAAGAAGTCTTTGCAAGCTACTGTAATGGATACTAGCTCTGACAAGGAGGGTAGATGGGCCCGTGTACACCTTAAGGTTGGAGATAGTGAATTCACGTGTATTTGTATTTATGCCCCGAATGTGGACAACCCTGCTTACTATGCAAGTATTGCGCAGTTGGCACAGGCCTCTGCCAATACTCCATTAATACTTGGTGGTGATTTTAATCAAGTGTTAGACCCTTTGATAGATAGACAACCGCCTAGAACGAGTAGTCCACCCAAGAGTCTTGCTACCCTTACAGCTCTGATGCAAGATCTTGCGCTAGTAGATATATGGAGGCTGCTTCACCCCTCCGACTTAGAGTTCACTTTTTTTTCTGCCCCCCATCACTCACAATCTAGAATAGATTTCTTTCTCATTTCCAAAGCACTGATTTCTCAAGTGGACACGGCTAGGACTCATCCTCTCCATATTTCAGATCATGCTGCCATATCTTTATCATTACATGTCACTGCGCGAGACGATTCTCCCCGAGCTTGGTTTTTTGATAGATCCCTACTAGATCAAAAGATTTTCAGGTTGATATAAAGGCCGCTATCCAAGATTATTTTCATTTTAACTCACCCCATGACACAGCGAGCTGGGCTTGGTGGGAGGGTTTTAAGGCATCTATCCGCGCAACTATAACTAGCTATCAAATTCGGCAGGGGAAACAAAGAAAGCAGCACTTACTGATTCTAGAGCAGCAGATACAAGCTGGGGAGCGTCTCCTCACGTCCCGTACTGACCCATGTATTTTACTCCGTTTACAACGCTTGCGTTTTCAATACAATCAGCTTTTGTATACTGCTGCTGCTGCTAAAAATATTGAATCACAACAAGGGATATATTACCGGGAAAATAACCGTGCTGGCAAATTGTTAGCAAATGCCCTAAAAGGTCAAAAAGAAGCCAAGCGTGTTACCGCCCTCCGTAATCCGTCGGGGGGGGGGCTTGGTCACTAAAGATACAGAAATCTTAGAACTCTTTCGTGATTTTTATACTCGGCTTTATCAATCTGAATGTGATTTTGAGCCAGAAGTATTTGAACGCTTACTTTCAGGGGTACAAAGACCGACCCTATCTGACGAAGATAGAGTGGCCATGGACAAACCATTCACTTTATCAGAAATTCATTCTGCTATCAAGAAATGTGCCACAGGTCGAGCCGCAGGCCCAGACGGTCTCCCTGCTGAATTCTACAAAACCTTTAACGCTGACTTAGCTCCAGTTTTGAAACTTTATTTTTCTGCTCTGGCCGAGGAGGGACCTCCTTCTGGGTCCTTTTCAATGGCAAATGTAGTAGTTTTTGAGAAAGAGGGGAGAGACCCGCAACTAACAGCTAATTATCGTCCAATTTCCCTCCTAAACGCGGACTATAAAATATTTGCCACCATTCTCTCCACCCGGCTCTCTGATAGGATGTCTACTTTAATACACCCAGATCAATGCGGTTTCATTCCCGGTAGATCAACTGCTGACAATGCTCGGACTCTATGTCATGTACTGACTGCCGCAGTTAATCTTGATCGCCCATTTGTTGGCCTCTCACTTGATGCTGAGAAGGCCTTTGATCGCTTAGAATGGCCCTTCCTGTTTGCAGCCCTCCGCTGGTACGGATTCGGAGAAGGTTTTCTCCGTTGTCTCCGCACCATGTATGCACAGCCTACAGCCAGTATCTGTGCTAATGCTTTAAAGTCTCAGCCATTTCCCCTTCAACGCGGTACTCGCCAGGGATGCCCACTGTCTCCACTTCTTTTCGATCTTGCACTCGAACCCTTAGCTTTACTAATCCGGCAATCGGAGGAGATTCATGGAGTCCCCTTCTCTCATAGGGAAATCAAAATTTCAGCATATGCTGATGACCTTATGCTCTTTGTCTCTATAGACTCAGTACCGGCTGTCCTAGAGCAAATTGGTAAATACTCACAACTCTCCGGTTATAAGATAAATTGGACCAAGTCGGTAGCCTTTCCACTAAATCCTTTGCTTCATCAGGCAGATATGCAACCCTTTCCCTTTTTATGGCAACCTCGCATGGTCAAATACCTTGGGGTTCACTATTGCTCTCCTTTGGAAGACACTATCTCTTTTAATGCCAAAGACTTAACCTCTAAAGTCCGGGCGCTTACTCACCGTTGGACTCCTTTAACACTTACCTGGTGGGGTCGCCTAGAAACCATAAAAATGATGATTGTTCCGAAAGTGAATTATATTTTAGAAATGTTGCCCTGTCTCTTACCTCGACGTACATATAAAGATATAGAGGGCCTTCTGACTAGATACCTATGGCAAAACAAGACACCTAGGATAGCGAAACATAAGCTGCAAGCAGATAAGGAAAATGGGGGTGTCAGATTCCCTGATTTCCTGAAATACCATCAATCTTTTCTTCTCAAACAAGGCGCTCGTTGGCTGGAAGATCTAGTACCGAGTAGACCTGTGTGGCTAGACATAGAGGAGGACCTTTGCAAACCGATTCCTCTTACTTTTCTCCCTGGTATGACTCTCCCATCAGACTCCCACTATCCACCAATGCTTTTAGACACTTTAGGTGCCTTTAATACTCTTATGCAATCTTTAGACTCCCGACTCTGTCCGTTAGACAGGCTCCCGCTTTGGTACAATACTCGATTTCGAATACAAAATAAACCGATGGCGTGGAGCCCCTGGTACACTAGGGGCATTTGGATTCCTAACCAGTTGTTCCATGATGGTCGCTGGAAAACTTTTAGTGAATTGCAAATTGAATTTGGTCTCCCAGCAAAACACTACTTTCAGTTGGTGCAACTTCAGCATTGTCTTCGGAGTGCTAAGGTGCTCCCGCCATCGGCATCCCCTACACAAGGTTGGTCGGAGACTATCCGATCTATCGGTAGTTCACCGGGTGTAGCATCTAATTTTTACAAAACCTTATGTAATGCTATAATTAGAGGTACCCCTATAGCGCAGAAAGCATGGGAGCGAGAATTGCATGTAACTTTGACCCCGGAGCAATGGAGCCTTGTCTGGAGTAGAGTGACACGGGTTTCTCGATCCGCCTCACTCACTCAGACACTCTTCTTTCTAGCCCACCGGTGTTTTTACACTCCTGACAGATTAGCCAAATGGAACACCACTCAGGGCAATAGCTGTTGGACATGCCATGCGGCCATTGGTTCACTACCTCATGTTATGTATGAATGTCCCGCACTACAGTATTACTGGCGTCGGGTCTGGGGTCGTATCCAGTCTATTTTGCACTTTCAAGAGCCCCTTTCTTGGAGGATAGTGGGACTTCGCTCAGCTGCGGGGATCCCCTCTCTTCCAAAAACGGCTTACTTCCTTTTGGACTTTATGCTAGGCATTGCTATTTCCCTAATTACGAAATACTGGAAAAATAGCTCCCATCTGAGCCCCAATGAATGGTGGAATCATGTCTGTCTCTACAGTAAATATGAACAAATACCTCGTATGTTTGCTTCTTCCGTTCAGACTCCTCATCATCTGTCTAAATGGAAGATGCTCAATGACTATGTTCACTCTGCTAAATGCTCTCATCTGACTGTTTAAATTTGTATATATCTCTGTCCCATGATCATTCTGTATCGTAGATACTCTTTTGTTCGTTTTGATGTACAATCACGGTTGTTTGGAAGCGCTCACATGTTGATATAATCGGCTAGAGAAGAAGCACGGGGGTGGGGGGTAATTGGGTTTGCTTTTCCTTATTGTATACTTGTTTTGTCTCCTTTGGTGTGTTGTTTCTTTTGTTTGTTGCAAAATGAAAATAAAAGTTTAAAAAAAAAAAAAGAAGGCCTCTCATAAATCTCGCTATGAGAGGATGCGAGGAAATAGGTTGTCCATTTAGAGGCTTGAAAGAAGCTGCAATAGCAATACAGGAAGTCCTGACCCCAATGGAGGAGGAAAGCATCCCTGGCCTGAGAACCCTGAGCCTGAGAACCCTGAGCCGGAATTCTGGAACAGAACAGGGGAAGTTTGGCATTCAGCGGACTTGCAAAGAGGTCTATGTCCGGGGTTCCCCAAATTTGAAAACCTTTGGCCACCTGGTCTGCATGGAGAGACCATTCGTGTGGAAGCAGAACTCGACTGAGTCTGTCTGCCCAAGAGTTTTGAATGCCTGGAAGATACACCACAAGGAGATGAATCTGATGCTCTCTGGCGAGGGCCCATAGTCGCAAAGCTTCGTTGCAGAGTGACAGAGAGCCTCTTCCCCCCTGCTTATTCACATAGAACATGGCTACTTGATTGTCCGTTTGAACTAGGACAGTCTTGTAGCTGAGCTGGGTGTGGAATACTCGAAGAGCAAGGAAGATTGCTCTGAGTTCCAGGAGACTGATGTGTAGATAGGCCTCCTGTGGAGTCCAGGTACCCTGGGTAGAGAGGCCTTGCAGGTGGGCTCCCCAAACCACCTGTGAGGCATCTGTTGTTAGAGTGGCTTGGGGTGGGGGTTGCTGAAAAGGAGACCCCACCAAAAGATTTTGGGGTGACTGCCATCATTGGAGGGACAAAATAAGGCAATCTGAGTTTGTTATTTTGTCTGATAGTGGACTCGGGCGTCAGGTTGCCTAAGTGGATAAAGTCTACTGGGCTGCCCTCATATGGAGGCGAGCATAAGGAACCATATGCACGGTGGATGCCATGTGGCCTAGCAACTGTAACATTTCCCAAGGAGTGAGGTGAAGTTTTAGCACTGCTTGGGAAGCTAACTGCACAATGCGAAGGCAGCGGGGCTGTGTAAGGTAGGCCCTTGTCTGTCTGGTATCCAGCAGAGCTCCTGTAAACTCCAGGGACTGAGTGGGAGCAAGGTTGGATTTTGTGAAGTTTATGACACGTCCCAAATACTGAAGGATGCGCATTGTGCGAGAGAGAGCAACCCTGGCCTCTGGCTCTGAAGGGGCTCGAATGAGCCAGTCGTCTAAGTAAGGGAAGACGATTATTCCCAGGATGCGGAGAAATACTGCCACCACAGCCATGCATTTTGTGAACACCCTTGGTGCAGAGGCCAGGCCAAAAGGAAGAACCCTGTATTGGTAGTGCTTCCCTCGAAACAGAAAGCAAAGGAACTTTCGGTGAGTTGGATGGATGAGAATCTGAGTGTATGCATACTTGAGATCTAGAAAACAAAGCCAATACAGACTCTGAAGGTATGGCAGCAGAGTTCCTAGAGAAATCATTTGAACAGGAATTTGTTCAATTCTCTGAGATCTAAAATGGGTCTGTGTCCTCCTGTTTTCTTTGGAATAAGGAAATAGTGGGGGTATCGGCAGAGCTTTTTAGAGTCTTCAGACTCATCCGAGAATTCGAAGTATCTCTGATCCGGGTGATCGTGCAAGGCACGGTATCGATCGAAGTCGGCATCGGAGTGGTCCGGTATCGACCTGTCGATACCAGATGGATACACATGACTTGGTCCCGGTAGAATACCTGCCAATGTCAATGGAGTCGGTGCCAGTACCGGTTGAATTGTCTGAAGCGGTTTCAAGGGCATCGAGGCCATGAGAAGAGCCGCCAGACTGCGTTCAATAGCCAAGAATCTCTGGTCTATCGACGCTGCCGATGTATGGGTATGGGTATCGGTACCGGAAGAAGCAGCCGGTACCCAGAGCATGGCACCAGTAGTTCTGCCGAGGTGGAAGCCTCGAGAACATCCTGGAGCCCCGTTAGTGCTTTGGAAGCCGAAGCCTCCCGCTGGGGCAATTTTGCCGGTGAAAGTCCCTCAAGGGCAACGCCAGAGGCATCTCGCTGTCTAGAAGGAGATCTACCATTTGAGGACCGGCTAGATTTATGTTTAGTTACCTGAGATCCATGGGAGGAAGACGAAGCCCTGGAAGACATCAATGCCACGGAGGCTGCATCGGAGGAAAAAAGGGTGCTAAGCTTAGCAGCTCGGTTCTGCCGGCCCTTTTTCGACATCATCCCACAGGCAACACACTCTGAAATAGAGTGGTCAGGACCTAAACATTTGAGGCACCACTCATGGGTGTCGGTGATGGAGATGGTACCACCACACTTAGAACACTTTTTTAAAACCCGAAGCGGGTTTTTCCATTCTGAAGGAAAAGTTGGGCCTAGTGCCCAAAATGGCACGTGGCACCTGAGAGAAAATTACTGGAAAGACTCCAGAAGAAAGTTTTGTTTTCTTTTTTTTGAAGAAAAGAAAAAGAAAAACCGGCGGTACCGGTGTAGCGTCAAGGGAAGGCAGACGCGACCACAAAAAAGAAGAATTAGATTAGAGATTGCTGTCCCTAAGCGGGAATCAAACCTCCAGCCTGGGGTACCTTGTCCCAATTAAAAAGTTGTGCAGGCAGAAACAAAAAGTTGTCCCACTTGAAGACTAGCAAAAGATGAACAGAGTATTATTTATTGTTTAAAAAAATAGATATCATGTGGGATAGGTCAGGGAACATGCCATTGTTTAGATAGGACTCATACATGATGCTATAAATTAAAAACCACAAAATTAATCAAAAGAAATGATAAAGAAATAAAAGGAACCAATCTTAAATAATGCTACACATGATACACTCATACATTTTTAGGTTCCAAAACCTCTGTTGTGAAATATTTTTTTGTATATTTTTTTAACAAAGCAGTTTATGGATATATTTTTTATGGGAGGATGTAGCATTAATAAAAAGAAATGATAAAAAGAAACCAATTTTGGTTATTTTGTAATTTTCAGTTTATAGTATTATGTACGAGTCCTTTCTAAACCCTGTCTTGTATAAAATGCCATCTTAACAGCTCATGGGAGAGCCTTAGATCCTGAAGGTCTTCCTGCTTTACAGTTCAATGGCTTCTAAGACTCCCTGCAGCCTGCTGCCAACATCTGATACCTCAAGTGTTTAGACTTAATAAAAAAAAAAAACCCTTTATGAAAGGTTTCAGAGTAAAATTTTCTGAACTGGCTACCAAAGAGGTTACATGTATCCCCCAATAACCACCTTTACTATTGCAATCCCTTTCTACAGGTAATGCGCCATTGCTAATCAAGCACAAGCTTTACTCCAAGCAAGCCAGCTCATAGCTGCCTGTCCCTCCCATAAATTGCAAAGTAACTAGGACTAGCCGCACTGTGTGTGAACATAAGACACTAAGCCACATTTAATCCAGTTACTCGTGCTGTAGTCCAACATAGCATTAGACAGAGTCCCAGCCTTTTTGGTTGTGTGGGTCCCTCAATCTCCAAAAAGGTTCAGGGACACCCCCCTCCCCTGCCCAGTTCATCCCTACCACTCTTCTTCCTGGCCCCCCCACCCTTCAGCACCTGGTCTGTCTCCACTAGCCTTATAACTCACTTCCTCATTCGGCCTCTTTCTCCCTCCTCCTGCAGCCAATCCCTACTAGTCTCTCTCTTCCTTTCCAGCCAGACTCAAATCTCAGTTTCTCGCTCCCTTACTTGCTAGTCCCCACCACCATTCCTGTCTCTCCCTCTGTCATCTAATGATGCTGCACTACTGTTCCCAGGCCTGCAGGCTGATGCTGGCTCCAGCGTTTCCTGCTTCCAGCTTCCACAGCTGCTTCTGATCATACGCCAACCACCGCCACTGTTGGCCCCACCCCATGACAGCTTTGGCTTCTGATCACATCCTCATGGCCGCTATTGCTTTAGTCTGTGCAGTCACCTCCAATCCCAGCCTCATAGCTGCTGCTTCTTCCGGCTCCCGCAGACACTAACGCTGCTATCACCATACCAACAGCCACTGCTGATCCCGTCTCTAATGTAGTCTCCGTATTCTGCTTGCATGCGTTACAACAACATGAAGAAACTTTATCCTGTGTACTAATGGTTTCACAGACTCCCAAGGGTCTGCAGATCAGAGGCAGGGAACCACAGCATTAGAACAAGACAGAAGCAGCATCAGGTAAGCGCTGCAATGAAAGGTCCCAGGTATGGTTCCAATGTGTATAAAATGCAATGTGTGCCTTCGAGTCAGTCCTGACTCCTTGCGACCCAGAGGCTCCTGGGTTTTCTTGGCAGTGTCACCGGAAGTAGATTGCCAAGCCTTTCTTCCGAGGCAATGGAGGGTTAAGTGACTTGCCCAAGGCCACAAGGAGTGCTAGTGGGAATCGAACCCTGGTTGCTTGGTTACCAAGCCAGTGTTCTAACCACTAGGCTACTCCTCCACTCCCCAATGGGTATAGACCTTCACTAAATGTTTACTTAGTATCACACTTCCCTTGCGATACCTGGTTAATCTTTTCATCTTAAAGTGGCTGAATAGGTAGAAAATGTGATGGCTAAAGCCAGAGAGATGTTTGGTTACACAGGGAGAGGAATGTCAGCAGAAAAAAGGAGGCAAAAGTGCCTCTGTATACAGTGTAGTCATTATTGGCACCCTTACCGTTCAACCCCTTGATGTCCAATATTGCCTAAAAAAAGTGGCCAATGAAATGGTTTTGGACTATATAAGCACACATATTTGACACATAAAAGAAACAAATAAGAACAAGACCAATTGAAAAAGAAAATAGGAAACTACAAAAACTGGGAAATTGCCAGGACATGATTACTGGCATCCGTATGAACAATGCAAACCAGTATGAACAGAAGAACCACATTCCCACTGCATTAAAATTAGATGCACCTGTGATCAATTGTCTGTTCTCACATGACTTGAATCAACCAATGAAAAAGGGCTTTACTCCATTTTCACAATGGTGAAGGCAAGAGAGCTGACTGAGACCTTAAAGAAAGCACAGTTACTTACCTGTAACAGGTGATCTCTGGGAACAGCAGGAATTAGTCATCACATATGGGTACGTCGGTACCGACGGAGCCCGCGCGGGAAAGCTCCCCAGCTTTTCAGATTAAAAGCTTTTGGGGCCTCCCACTGCACATGCGCGCTGCCTTCCCGCCTTCCTGACCAGCTCTCGTCAGTTCGAGTTTAAAGCTGAGACAATAGAGAGAGAGGACAGGAAGATAGATAGAGATACAACTCCTAGGGGAGGTGGGTGGGTTGTGATGACTAATTCCTGCTGTTCCCAGAGATCACCTGTTACAGGTAAGTAACTGTGCTATCTCCAGGAACAAGCAGGAATAAGTCATCACATATGGGGACTCCCTAGCTAAGATGCCTGGGAGATCCCCCTCCAAGGGTAAACCATCTTCGCATGGATCTCAGGCATCCATCCAGGGAAGGTGGGCAGGAGTTGTTTAAGTATGGAACAGGTGTTTGAGGACAGCCTGACCAAACAAGGCATCCCGGCGGGAGTCCTTGTCCAAGCAGTAATGGGCTGTGAAGGTATGAACCGAGGCCCAAGTGGCTGCTCGACAGATCTGATCTATGGACACAGAGTGAAGATGAGCCATAGAAGTGGCCATGGCTCTCACATTGTGAGCTGTGACATGGCCCTCCAGAGAAATGTTCTTACTCTGGTAAGCAAAAGAAATACACTGAGCGATCCAATTGGAAAGTGTACGCTTGGTGACTGGAAGTCCCAAATGAGAAGGATCAAAAGCCACGAAAAGTTGGGAAGACTTTCGATGTGGTTGAGTCCTGTTGAGGTAAAAGGCAAGAGCTCTTTCACAATCTAAAGTATGAAGGTTCCTCTCTGCACTGGATGCATGAGGAGCCGGGAAAAAGACAGGTAGATATACCTCTTGATTAAGATGAAAAGGCGAGATCACTTTGGGCATAAAGTGGGGATTCGTCCTAAGGACCACCTTATCATGATGAAACCTAGTATAAGGTGGATGAGCCACTAAAGCCTGCAGTTCACTGATGCGGCGAGCCGAAGTGACTGCAATAAGGAAAACAATCTTCCAGGAAAGAAATTTGAAGGAGGTAGAGTCCAAAGGCTCAAAAGGTGTCTTCATAAGCTGACCTAGAACTAGGTTCAAATCCCATGCTACCGGAGGAGGTCGGATGGGAGGTTTAGTTAGAGTCAGGCCTCTCATGAAACGTGCAACAAGAGGATGAGAGGAGACAGGTTGTCCATTTATAGGTTTTAAGGATGCTGCAATAGCACTCAAATGGACCCTTACTGAATTTGTCTTAAGGCCTGCATTTGAAAGCTGCAGGAGATAGTCCAAGAGGGAATTCAAAGGAAGTGCTAGAGGGTCAAGACCCTGCTGAGCACACCAAATGGAAAAACGTTTCCATTTGAAAGCATAAGAACGCCTCGTGGAAGGTTTCCTAGAGGCATGAAGGATATCTGTCACAGGTTGCGAAAGATTAAAGTCTTGAAGACTTAAGCTTTCAGTAACCAAGCTCTGAGATGTAGGGATTTGGGGTTTGGGTGCCACAAAGTCCCCTCCTCCTGAGACAGAAGGTCTGGCGCAGCTCCCAGGTCCAGGGAGGATCCCTGGGAGAGATGCAGAAGTAGAGGGAACCACACCTGGCGTGGCCAGCGGGGAGCTATGAGGATCATAGTCCCGAGATCCCTCTGGAGCTTGAACAGAGTCTTGGATATTAGAGGAATGGGTGGAAAGGCATAGAGGAATTCCTGACCCCAATGCAGGAGGAAGGCATCGTGGGCCTGAGCTCCCTGACACTGAGTTCTGGAACAGAACCGGGGAAGTTTGGCATTCCACGGACTTGCAAAGAGGTCTATGTCCGGGGTCCCCCATTCCTGAAAGATTCTGCGTATCTGGTCCATATGTAGGGACCATTCGTGTGGAAGCAGAACTCGACTGAGTCTGTCTGCACGAGAGTTTTGAACTCCTGGAAGATACACTGCAAGAAGGTGAATTTGATGCTCTCTGGCGAAGGCCCATAATCTGACAGCTTCGTTGCAAAGCGACAGAGAGCCTGTCCCTCCTTGTTTGTTTATATAGAACATGGCTACCTGATTGTCTGTCTGAACTAGGACAGTCAGGTTGACAAGGAGGGTATAGAAGACCTTGAGGGCAAGGTAAATTGCTCGCAGTTCCAGGAGGTTGATATGAAGGGTGGCCTCCTGTGGAGACCAAGTGCCCTGAGTGGAGAGGTTCTGAAGATGAGCTCCCCACCCTGTCTGGGAGGCATCTGTTGTGAGGGTTGCTTGGGGCAACAAAGGTTGGAAGGGGGCCCCCAACAACAGATTCTTGGTGGATGTCCACCATTGGAGGGACCAAAATAGACGGCTTGAGGTGAGTATTTGGTCGGAGAGCGCTCCAGATGCTTGAGTCCACTGGGTGGCCAAGGTCCATTGAGCTGCTCTCATATGCAGACGAGCGTAAGGCACCACATGTACCGTGGAGGCCATGTGGCCCAGAAGTCGCAGCATTTCCCGGGCTGTCAAATGACTGCTGGACTGAGCTTGGGAGGCCAAACTCAGCAGGCATTGGGCCCTGACCTGAGGCAGGTAGGCCCTTGCAGTGATGGTGTCTAACTGGGCCCCTATGAACTCGAGAGACTGAGTAGGGATTAGTTGAGACTTGGGAAGGTTTACTACCAGCCCTAGATACTGCAGAAGACGCCTTGTGCGGTCCAGGGAAATTTGGGCCTGGGACTGAGAGGGAGCTCGGATGAGCCAGTCGTCCAGGTATGGGAATATGAAAATTCCCAGGCCTCTTAGAAAGGCAGCTACGACTGCCATGCATTTGGTGAACACTCGTGGAGCAGAGGCTAGACCGAAGGGGAGTACTCTGTACTGGAAATGTTTTCCCTGAAACAGAAATCGAAGGTATTTTCTGTGGGATGGGTGGATGAGTATGTGTGTATACGCATCCTTTAGGTCTAGAGAACAAAGCCAATCCTGACTCTGAAGGTATGGAAGGAGAATGCCCAGAGAAAGCATTTTGAATTTCTCCTTGAAAAGAAATTTGTTCAATTCTCTCAGATCCAGAATTGGTCTGAAGCCCTCTGTCTTCTTTGGTATTAGAAAATAAGGGGAGTAGAATCCCGTCCCCTGTTGAAGAAGAGGGACCTCCTCTATTGCCCCCTGGGCAAGGAGGGAGGAGACTTCCTGACCCAAGAGGGCCAGGAGAGATGGGGGAGAATTGAACTGCCTCACCATAGTATAAGGAGGAAGGTCGGAAAAATGGAGTTTGTAACCCTCTCTGATGATAGAGAGGGTCCATTGCTCTGATGTAATTTGCTCCCATCTGGGAGCAAAGTGAGCTAACCTTCCGGGTATGGTGAGGGGCTCTGGTTGTTCTAGAGCCAGAAAAGTTAAGTTCTCTAGGGGCAAGTCAAAACCCCTGAGGGGTGGAGCCTGCTGAGGCGTAGCAGACGCCGCAGGCTTTGACCTTGCCTGTTTAGGTTGCTGACGTTTAGCAGCAAAACGAGGCTGAGAGGATTGTTGGCCAGTATTTGTGGAAAATCTGGACTTCTTGTAATAAGGCCTCTTAAAAGACTTCTTCTTGGCAGGAGTGGAGGTAGACTTAGAAAGTCTATCTAAGGTGGCATTTTCTGCGTCCATTTGAGTGGCCTTAATTTGCCACTCCTCACCAAATAAGTTCTCACCTGTACAGGGCAGATTTCGTAAGCCATCTAGGACCCAAGGTTCTAGATCAGAAGCCTGGAGCCAAGCAAGATGTCGGGCTGCTATAGCAATGCCCGAAGCCCTACCAGCACCCTCAAAGGAATCAAAAGCTGCCCTGTTGGAGAACTTTGAAATATCCAAAAGGTGTTTCACTAAGGAAATGAACTGCTCCCTCTTATCCTCAGGGATAAAGGGGGCAAAATGCCGAACTTTTAGAGCGATTTCACTGAGAAACATGCCCATGTAAAGACTATAGGAATTAATCCTGGCTATAAGCATAGTAGCCTGGAAAATTTTCCTGCCAAAAGAGTCTAGAGTCTTACATTCTCGCCCTGGAGGAGTAGAAGAGTGCCTTTTGGTACTCTTTATTTTCTTCATTGCAGACTTCACCACAATAGAATGGTGAGGCAACTGAGTTTTTTGGAAACCAGGAGAAGGGGGGACACGGTACATGGTGTCTAACCTGCGAGAAGAAGGAGACAATGTTAGAGGAGCCTCCCATAAGTCCATCAAGTGTTCTTGAAGGATTTCATGGATAGGCAGGGTAACTGCCTCTTTAGGAGACTTAGAGTATCCTAAAATATCCAGTTTCTTTGATCTGGGTTCCTTTTCAGAGGATGAAGCAATAGAAAGACCTTTAGCTATTTCTATGATGAAGTCCTGAAAGGACAAAACCTCTGGTGGAGACATTCTCCTTTTAGGAGAAGGCGGCTCCTCAGGAAGATCAAGGGAGAACTCATCAGAATCATCAGAGGAGTTAAAATCCTCTGAAGAAGCAGAGTATCCTCTATGTGCTTCCAACGCACGATACGCATACCGTTCGGTATCGACATCGGGCGTACCGGGTATGGGATCGGTACCGGGCAAAAGCCCGGATCTGGCATGCGGAACCGATCTGCGTTTGGAAGACGATGGCCTCGGTTCCGGTATGGAAGCCATTACCGGAACCGGACCCGGTACCGCTGGCTGCGGTACCGAGGGCGTAGCAGCATTAATAAAAGCCAGAATGGCCTGCTGCATGACTTGGACAGTATTGCCCATAGACGCCACTGCTGCCTGGATGTCGGTACCGGTATGGGCCGGTACCCCAGAGCAGTACAACAGGTGATCTGTCGAGGCCGCGCCATCGATGTCAACCTGTGACCCCATGATTGCTTTGGAGGCCGGAGCCTCCCGCCGGGGTTTTTTGGCCTGGGCAGAATCCTCGAACTCAGAATTGAGAGCCTCTCGATCTTTAGAAAGAGATTTGCTTTTAGAGGATTTGCCCACTGGAGTTTTGGTTACCTGAGATCCATCCGGAGAGGAAGACCTGGATGACTGTGATGCTTCTGAAGGAAACAGCACATGGAACTTGTTGGCCCGGTTCTGCAATCCACGTTTCGACATCTGGGAGCAGGATGGGCAGTCCGGTATGGAATGGTCAGGTCCTAAACATTTAAGACACCATTCATGGGTGTCTGTAAGAGGAATGACAGCACTGCACTTGGTACACTTTTTAAAACCAGGAACTGGCTTCTCCATGAGGAGAATTTGTGTAGGCCTGAAGGCCTAACAAAGTACCAAGCTGTGCTGAAGAAAAGAAAATTATATATTTTTTTTTTCAAAAGAAAGAAAGAGAGACCGGCAGTACCGGTTTCAGAATGGGGAAGGCAGGTACGCGGTCTAAAGAAAACAATAAAATTAACAATTTCTTCAGCGGTGACAGGAACACGACCTGCTGGCTCCGCGGAAAAAAAGAAACTGACGAGAGCTGGTCAGGAAGGCGGGAAGGCAGCGCGCATGTGCAGTGGGAGGCCCCAAAAGCTTTTAATCTGAAAAGCTGGGGAGCTTTCCCGCGTGGGCTCCGTCGGTACCGACGTACCCATATGTGATGACTTATTCCTGCTTGTTCCTGGAGATGAGCCATCACCACCAAACATCAAACTGGTACAAGGCCATCTCCAAAGACCTTGGGATGCCTGTGTCTACAGTTTATAATACTGTTAAGAGGTTTTCCGCTTAGGAACTGTCAAGAACCTTGCAGGACATGGTAGAAAGAGGGAAATTAATCCAAAAAGTATTCAAAGGTTAGTGCAAACTGTTGAAAAAACACCACATACAACATCCAAAGAGCTTAAGGCACGATCTCGAGCAATCTGGAGTGGTGGTTTCAACCCACACCATACACCACACACTAAACAAAGAAGGACTTCATGGGCGAAGGCCAAGGAGGATTCCACTTGTCAAAGACAGACACAAAAAAAGCATACCTGATCTTTGCCCAAACCCAACTTGAGAAACCCACAATCCTTTTAGGAAAATGTTCTGTGGACAGATGAA
This sequence comes from Ichthyophis bannanicus, assembly GCA_033557465.1. Classification (NCBI taxonomy): domain Eukaryota; kingdom Metazoa; phylum Chordata; class Amphibia; order Gymnophiona; family Ichthyophiidae; genus Ichthyophis; species Ichthyophis bannanicus. The sequence goes on along the minus strand of CM066042.1, from coordinate 249,528,996 downwards.
ACCTAACTTGAGCTCTTTGGCAATGCAGACCAGTGATACATTTATAGGCAAAGAAATTAATATTATAAGGAAAAAAACACCCTTCCTACAGTTAAATATGATGAAGGTTCCATAATGTTGTGGGGCTCTTTTGCTGCCTCAGGAACTGGAGGCCTGGAAAATATTAAAGAAATCATGAAGTCAGAGAACTACCAAGGTATTTTGGAGCAAAATGTTCTACCTAGTGTCAGAAAACTAGATCTGTGTTGAAGGTCTTGGGTCCACCAATAGGATAATAACCCAAAATACACATCCAAAAGTACAAAATAATGGTTAAAAAGGAACAAATGGATTGTTTTAAAATGGCCAGCAATGAATCCTGATCTTAATACAATCAAGAAGAACCTTTGGAAAGAGATGAAATTTGCCATTGGTAAAAAGAATCCTGGAAGCATTCATTTATAGAGGTGTATAAATTAATGAATAGAGTGGAACGGGTAAAGGCAGATCGATTGTTTACACATCAAAATATAGAAAGACTAGGGGACATGCAATGAAGCTACAGGGTAACCTATTTAAGGCTAATAAGAGAAAATCAAACTCTGGAATTTGCTACCGTAGGATGTAGTAAAAGCCGTTAGTGTAGCTGGGTTTAAAAAAAGATTTGGACAAGTTCCTGGAGGAAAGGTCCATAAACCATTATTAAAGTGGACCAGGGATATCAATGCTTGACCCAATACAAACATTGTGGAACCTGTGTCTTTTGGGGAAACTGCTAGGTACTTGTGACCTAGATTGGCCACTGCTGGAAACAGGATACAGCATATCTTATGTTCTTAACTGGAACACATCACAGTTGAAGAGTGGGAGAAACTACCAGCAGACAGATGTAAGAAACTTATAGATGGCTACAAAAACATCTGTAGGCTGTCATCACTGCCAAGGGCTATGCAACCAAATATTAGTGAAGGGTGCCATTAATCCTGTCCAGCTCATATTTTGTTTTTGTTTTTTTTCTCAGAAATTACTAAATCTACATTGCACAGACATCTTATTTTGTTGTATACCTTTGAGAATACTATTAAAATATTATGACAAAATACAGTTGGAATATTTCCAATTATTTCTCAAGATATTGTACACAACATATCTAAAATGCAAGGGTGCGACCTCATTTGGAGTACTAAGTGCAATTATGGAGACCACACCTTCAAAAATATATAAACAGGATGGGGTCTGTGCAGTAGGTGGCTTTAAAATGGTTAGTGGTCTTTGTTATAAAGCATATGGAGACAAAGATCTCAATATGTATCTGTTAGAGGAAAGGCAGGTTAGAGGAGATACGATAGAGATGTTTAAATACCTCCACAGCATAAATGCACAAGAGCTTCTTTCAATTCAAAGCAAGCTCTGCAACGAGAGAACATAGGATGAGGGTGAAAGGGGATAGACTCAGGAGTAATATGCGGAAATATTTCTTTACGGAAATTACGGAAAGTGGTAGATGCGTTGGACAGTCTCCCAGTGGAGGTAGTAGAGGCCAGGACAGTATCTGAATTCAAGAAAGCAATGGGACAAACACAGATGATGTCTAAAGGAAAAAAATGTGACTATAGCAGTTGATATGGAAGGGCAGATTAGATAGAAACATGACAACAGAAGAGACCATATGGCCTATGTTTTAAATAATTCCTTCTCCCAAGAACCACAGTTTTTATTTTATTTCTTTATTTAGTATTTAGCTCACACTTTTTCAGTAGCTTGTCAAGGTGAGTTAAAAACAGGTACAGCGTGTATTTCCCTGTTCCTTGAAGGTTTGCAATCTAATGGGTTGATGCAGAAACATTAGCACACCATTTTCACATGCTTGCCTCCATGCAACAATGCTGAGAGGGGAGTGGCGCCAAGCATTAACTGCATACAAATAGCAGTGCAGAAAGCAGTGCAGCACCTATTAAAATTACATTATAAACGAGTTGCACATATTCAGATGACATGGTAACTACGTCATCAGCTATTCTATCCAGATGCAAAGAAGTGCACAGAAGACCACATGGCCAACAGCAGATTCAGTCATGTCATAGTTGAACAGTTGGTCAGAGGTGATGTGAAACTTTGGCACGTACAGGAGAAAACAGATTCGTGTGTAGGAGAACCACTGTTTCAGGTACTGAAGTTAAATGCACAAACTTTCCCTACTGCCATGCAGGTAAACAATTTTTACTCCGCGCTAAAAATTGCTATTGTAAATATAATATATATGTTGCAGAATTTAAAACAATTTGTGTCACCACTAGCAGTTGCGCCCGGCATCTGCTGCACATTTGATGCTGAAATACTGTGCATATCTCCTTTATATACATTTTTTCTTATGGCACACCAGCGCAGAAATTTTGTGGCGCTGTTGCGCTAGAAAACCACGCGCATGGTTTTTATGCATCAGCCCCTAGGTCTGAACTTGAGGCAATGGAGGGTTAAGTGACGTGCCCAAGGCCACAAGGAGTGTCAGAGGAATTTAAACCCGTCTGTCTCTGGTCACTAGGTCACTGCTCTAACCTCTAGGCTACTCCTCCAACTCCTTCCCTGTTGCACCTGCTTAAATGTTTGTTTGCGCTACCACAATATGCCAGAGCTTCAGTCTGAGATGTAAATACAAGAAAGGCTAAACCAGATTAATGCAGAACCAAATACTGGATTAAAAAGTGTCACCCAAAAGCGATTTAAACACTTTTGCACATGGAAAAAATCCTCCCCTCCCCATCACAACCTGCAGTCCAGTTGTCTCATTACTGCTCCAAACAGCTGCATTATTTCAGAAACCCTGAGTGATTTCATACAATCTCTTTTTGCTGCCTGCTTCAGCAAATACATGGTGTCCAGTGCCTTGCAAGTCTTCATTCCATAATGTAATCTGTACATTCTGCTGTCTGAAAAATGCAATTCAAAATGCAGTACAGTACTTAGGAACAAGAAACTAAACTCTTGATTGTGTAAGTCTTCATGGCCTTTGTCACAGCAAACCCAAATTAATCCAGGTTCCAAAACTTGTTGTAGCAGGGCCCATAACAGCGCAGACAGCCCATCTGGATCCAATCATAGTATTTGAGCTGATTCAACTACTCAAATAAGATTAAACCACAAACATAGCATGTATGGGAAGGTGGCAAGGAGGAAGAAAGTGCTGAAGAAAAGCCATATGATGTGCTGCACAGCGTTTGCAAGCATACATTTAGGGGGCATCACCCATATGTGGGAGAAGGTTTAGTAGTCTGCTGAGAGCAGAGTGGAGCTTTCCGGTTTCAATGCAAAGCAACGTGTGGCATAAAACAAAACACAGCAAATCTCCTTGCTAATACTATCCCCTACAGTAGAGCATGATGGCAGCAGCATTATGTTGTGGCGATGCTCTGAAGGAGAAGATCATGGAAAGAATGGATTGCACAAAATTCAGGCAGATCCTGGAGGAAACCAGTTCCAGCCTGACTAGGGTTGCCAAATGGCTCCAGATGCACCCGACACACTTGATCCAGTCCTAGGTTTACCCCACTGCATGCAGGGACATGTAGTTCTGTTTTTCCCATTGCACTCCATAAGAAAAGCAAGACTACATGTCCCTGCACACAATGGGATAAACCCAGGACTAGATCAAGCCTGTCGGGCGCATCTAGAGCCAGTTGGCAACCCTAAGCCTGACCAGACCTGGGACTCAAGAGAAGATCCACTTTTCAGCAGGACAATAATCCCAAGTTCAAAGCAACAATGCAGTGGCTCAGCAAGAACATGAACGTCTGGGTGGTCCCGTTAATAAAGTCCAGAAAGCAACAAAAAGTCCATGGCAAGACATGAAGACCGTAGGAATCCTAATTAAAAAGGATTAAAATCCTTTTTTTTGCAGCAAGCCTCACTGGTATGTATGCATGCAAACCATGTTTCTGAACATTGCCCAGCGTGCTTACAGTAAGCGTAGTTACTCACCTGTAACAGGTGTTCTCCAGGAGCAGCAGGAATCAGTCCTCACATATGGGCGACGTCGGCGCCGACGGAGCCCCCGCGGAGCAATTCTCCCCAGCCTTCAAAGAAAGCCCCTGGGAATTGCAGCGCGCATGCGCGGTCCCCTTCCCGCCCAAGGGTGCCATCTTAGCCAGTCAGATGACAAAGCTAAAAGACAGCATAAAAATTTGCAAAAAAACTAAAGCAGATGATTGCAACTCCAAGGGGAGGAGGGAGGGTTGTGAGGACTGATTCCTGCTGCTCCTGGAGAACACCTGTTACAGGTGAGTAACTACGCTTTCTCCAGGACCAAGCAGGAAGTCAGTCCTCACATATGGGACTCCCAAGCTTAAGGCTACCGGAGACCCTAAGCACAAAAATGAGCTCCCTCTAGCTCAGCAGTACAGAAGGAAGGAATCTTCACTGAATTATTACCCACCGGTAGCCCCCATCCGGGATGGAGGGTAGGAGTTGCTCAAACCTCGAAGAGATTTCGGAGGACTGCCTGTCCGAAAGCACTGTCCCTGCGGGACTCCCTCTCGAGGCAGTAATGGACCGCAAAAGTCTGGCTCGAAGACCAAGTAGCGGCCCGGCAGATGTCTGCCAATGGAACAGAGCGGAGGTAAGCCACTGACGTAGCCTTCGCCCGAACACAATGAGCCGTGACCCGACTTTCTAACGAGAGTCCGGCTGCCCCATAAGCCCAAGCGATACAGTCAGCAACCCAGATGGACAGAGTACGCTTGGAGACAGGGAGCCCCAATTTATTGGGGTCAAAAGACACAAAAAGCTGAGCAGCTTTACGGTGCTCCCGCGTACGGTCAAGGTAGAAGTTCAATGCCCTTCTACACTCCAGGGTATGCAGGACCATTTCAGCTCGGCTGGAGTGTGGCCTGGGAAAGAAGGTCGGAAGTACCACCTCCTGATTGATGTGAAAAGGGGAGACCACTTTTGGAAGAAATTTAGGGTGAGTCCGTAGGACTACCCTATTTTTGTAGAACCGAGTGTAAGGGGAATCAGACACGAGGGCCTGCAATTCACTTACGCGTCTAGCGGAAGTGAGGGCTATCAGGAATAAGGTTTTCCAAGAAAGAAAACGGAGAGAACAGGTAGCCATAGGTTCAAAAGGCGGACAGGTGATCCGCTGCAAAACCACATTCAGATCCCAGTCAGGTGCTGGCGGGCGCAGAGGTGGTTTAAGTAGAAGGAGACCTCGGAGAAACCTTGCCACGAGAGGGTCGCTGGAAAGAGGTCTGCCGTCCACCGGCACATGATGTGCTGAAAGAGCACTGAGGTGAACTTTGATGGAGTTGGACTTAAGTCCCAGATTAGAGAGGTAGAGCAAGTACTGCAAGATCACCGACACCAAGCAGGAGAAGGGATCCTGAGACTGCTGGGCACACCAAGCAGAAAAGCGACGCCATTTAAGGGCGTAGCATTTGCGGGTAGAAGGTCGCCGGGAAGCTAGGACAACCTCTTCTACCTCTGCCGGCAGTAGAAGGGGAGCAAGGACTACCCTTTCAGCAGCCAGGCCATCAGAAGTAGAGATCTGAGGTTGGGGTGTAGTAGGGACCCCTGATCCTGTGTTAGGAGATCTGGTTGAAACCCCAGAGGGAACGGATCCTCCACCGCTAGTTGCAGCAGGAGTGGAAACCACGGCTGTCTGGGCCACCGAGGAGCTATCAGGATCATGGAAGCTTTGTCTCGGAGAACCTTGAAAAGAGTTCGAGAGACTAGCGGTATGGGAGGAAAGGCATAGAGAAGGCTTTTCGACCATGAGAGCAGAAAAGCATCCGCCGCTACTCGAAGGGGATGCGGCTGCCGAGAGCAGAAGCGAGGAAGTTGCCGGTTGAGAGGACTGGCAAAGAGATCCATCGTGGGGAGGCCCCACTTCAGAAAAAGTTTCTGAACTACCAAGGGATCCAGTCGCCACTCGTGCGGCTGGAGGATTCTGCTGAGTTTGTCCGCCAGGCAATTTTCTTGGCCTGGGAGATAAACTGCCTTGAGAAGAATGCCGTGGCTGACGGCCCAAGAGCAGAGCCTCTGTGCTTCTCAGCAGAGAAGGAAGGAGCCCGTGCCCCCCTGTTTGTTCACGTAGAACATGGCAACTTGATTGTCCGTCTGGACAAGGACGGACCGGTGAGAAGTCAGGTGGGAGAAAGCCTTGAGAGCCAGACGGATCGCTCTGAGCTCCAGGAAGTTGATCTGCTGCGCAGACTCCCACGTGGTCCAGAGACCTTGAGTATTCCTGCTGTTCCCAGAGATCACCTGTTACAGGTAAGTAACTGTGCTATCTCCAGGAACAAGCAGGAATGAGTCTTCACATATGGGGACTCCCTAGCTTTAGATGCCAGGGAGAGACCCCAGAGGTTGTGTGTCCCTGGGACAGGGCTCCACTTCCCCCCATGGATCTCTGGCATCCCATCAGGGATGGTGGGTAGGAGTTGATTAAGTATGGAACAGGTGCTTGAGAACAGCCTGACCAAACAAGGCATCCCAGCGGGAGTCCTTGTCCAAGCAGTAATGGGCTGTGAAGGTATGAACCGAGGCCCAACTGGCTGCTCGACAGATGTCGTCGATAGACACAGTTCAGATGAGCCATTGAGGCTGCCATGGCTCTCATATTGTGAGCTGTGACATGATCTTCCAGAGAAAGGTTCTTACTCTGATAGGCGAAAGAAATACATTGGGCAATCCAGTTAGAAAGTGTTCTCTTGGAAACTGGTTGTCCGAGATGAGAAGGATCAAAGGCAACAAAGAGTTGGGAAGACTTTCTATGTTGCTGTGTCCTTTGTAAGTAAAAAGCTAGAGCTCTTTTATAGTCCAGGGTATGAAGATTCCTCTCTGCACTTGATGCATGAGGCCCTGGAGAAAAGACAGGTAGGTAGATCTCCTGGTTGAGGTGAAAAGGTGAGACCACTTTAGGCATAAAGTGTGGATTAGTCCTAAGGACCACCTTGTCATGATGGAACCTTGTATAAGGTGGATTAGCTACGAGTGCTTGCAATTCACTAATACGACGTGCTGATGTGATTGCAATGAGAAAGATTACCTTCCAAGAAAGGTATTTCAAGGAGGTGGTAGCTAAAGGTTCAAAAGGCGGCTTCATAAGCTGACCAAGAACCAAGTTTAAGTCCCATGCCACTGGAGGTGGTTTAATGGGAGGCTTTGTTAAAAGGAGGCCTCTCATGAATCTTGCTACAAGAGGATGAGAGGAAACAGACTGTCCATTTAGAGGCTTAAGGGAAGCTGCAATAGCACTCAAATGGACTCTTACTGAATTTGTCTTAAGGCCCGCATTAGACAGATTAAGAAGATACTCCAGCAAAGATTCCAGAGATATGGTAAGGGGGTTAAGACCCTTTCCAGAACACCAGATGGTAAACCTCTTCCACTTGAAAGCATAAGAACGTCTAGTGGAAGGTTTTCTGGAAGCATAAAGAACATCTTTCACTTGTTGAGAAAGATGAAGATCCTGGAAAGCTAGGCCGTCAGCAACCAAGCCCTGAGATGCAGAGACTGGGGATTGGGATGCCATAGCTTTCCGTCCTCTTGAGAGGAGGTCTGGAGCAGACCCTAACTCTAGGGAGGGAGCTTGAGAGAGATGTAGAAGCAGAGGGTACCACACTTGCCGTGACCAATGTGGAGCTATGAGAATCATGTGACCTCTGTCTCTCTGAAGCTTGAACAGGGTTTTGGGAATTAGGGGAATGGGTGGAAAGGCATAAAGGAAGTCTTGACCCCAGTGAAGGAGGAAAGCATCCCTTGCCTGAGCTCCCTGAGCCAGAGTTCTGGAGCAGAACCGGGGAAGTTTGGCATTCTACGGACTTGCAAAGAGGTCTATGTCCGGGGTTCCCCAAAGTTGAAAAATTTTGGCCACCTGGTCTGCATGCAGAGCCCACTCATGTGGAAAGAGAACTCGACTGAGTCTGTCTGCCCAAGAGTTTTGAACCCCTGGAAGATAAACTGCCAGAAGATGGATATGATGCTCTCTGGAGAGGGCCCACAGTCGCAAAGCTTCGTTGAAAAGCGACAGAGAGCCAGTTCCCCCCTGCTTGTTTACATAGAACATGGCTACCTGATTGTCCATGTGGATAAGGACTGTCTTGTGGCTGAGCAGGGTGTGGAAAACTCGCAGAGCAAGGAAGATTGCTCTCAGTTCCAAGAGATTGATATGTAGACAAGTCTCTTGTGGGCCCAGATGCCCTGGGTGGAAAGGTCTTGAAGATGAGCTCCCCATCCCATTGGAGAAGCATCTGTTGTAAGAGTTGCTTGGGGCAGAGGCTGTTGGAAGGGGGACCCCAGCAACAGGTTTTGAGGGGACTTCCACCACTGGAGGGACAAACTGAGGCGACTTGTGTTTGCTATTTTGTCTGACAGGCAGCCTAATGCCTGTGTCCAATGGATGGATAAAGTCCACTGAGCTGCCCTCATGTGGAGGCGAGCATATGGTACCATATGTACGGTGGATGCCATGTGGCCTAGCAACTGTAACATGTCTCGAGCAGTTAGCAGGGGCTTCAAAACTCTGCTTGAGAAGCTAACTGCACCAAGCGAAGGCAACGGGCCTGGGGAAGATAGGCTCTTGTCCTTGTAGTATCCAGCACTGCCCCTATAAACTCCAGGGACTGAGTAGGGATCAAATTGGATTTTGGGATGTTTATTACCAGCCCTAAATACTGAAGGATATGCATTGTACAGGTTAGAGAAGTCTTGGCCTCTGAGTGGGAGCTAGAATGAGCCAGTCATCCAGGTAAGGGAAGACGAATATTCCCAGGGTGCGCAGAAAAGCAGCTACCACTGCCATGCATTTCGTGAACACCCTTGGTGCAGAGGCCAGACCAAAAGGGAGCACTCTGTATTGATAGTGCTTCTGCTGAAAAAGGAACCGAAGGAACCTTCTGTGAGTTGGATGGATGAGAACATGAGTGTACGCATCCTTGAGATCTAGAGAACAAAGCCAATCCTGACTCTGAAGGTATGGCAGCAGAGTTCCTAGAGAAACCATCTTGAATTTTTCCTTGACTAGGAATCTGTTCAATTCTCTGAGATCTAAGATGGGTCTGAAGCCCCCTGTTTTCTTTGGAATAAGAAAATAGGGGGAGTAGAATCCTGTGCCCTGTTGTTGAGGAGGCACTTCCTCTATTGCCCCATGGGCAAGAAGAGTGGCAACCTCCTGTTCCAACAGGCTGAGGAGGGAGGTTGGAGAATTGAACTGGTGCACTCTTGTGAGAGGGGGCAAGCTTGAACCCCTCTCTTATGATGGAGAGTGTCCAATGCTCTGCTGTAATTTGCCCCCATCTGGGAGCAAAGTGACATAACCTTCCTGGAATAGTGGAGGGCTCTGGTCCTTCTAGAGCCAGGAAGGCTAAGTTCTCTAGCAGAAAGTCAAAGGCTCTGAGGGGGCTGAGGCTGCTGGGCTGGAGCAGGCCTCGCAGCCTTTGCTTTGCTCTGTTTGGAGGACTGCTGACGTTTGGGAGCTGCAGAAGAGGCCCGCTGACCATAAGCAGGATAGCACAGTTACTTACCTGTAACAGGTGATCTCTGGGAACAGCAGGAATAAGTCTTCACATATGGGTATCGTCGGTACCGATGGAGCCTGTGCGGGAACGCTCCCCAGCGTCCAAAAGGAAAGCTTTTGGGAGCATCCCACAGCGCCTGCACGCTGCCTTCCCGCCTTTCCCAACCGCCTCTCTCCAGTTCGAGTTTTAAAGCTGAGACAAAGAGAGAGAGAGGAAAGGAAAGATAGAGAGATACAACTCCTAGGGGAGGTGGGTGGGTTGTGAAGACTTATTCCTGCTGTTCCCAGAGATCACCTGTTACAGGTAAGTAACTGTGCTATCTCCAGGAACAAGCAGGAATGAGTCTTCACATATGGGGACTCCCCAGCTAGAGATGCCTGGGAGATCACCCAGATTGTGAGTCCCTGGGAAGAGCTCCACCTCCACCCATGAATCTCAGGCATCCAGTCAGGGATGGAGGGTAGGAGTTGATTAGGTATGGAACAGGTGTTTGAGAACAGCCTGACCAAACAAGGCATCACGGCGGGAGTCCTTGTCCAAGCAGTAATGGGCTGTGAAGGTATGAACCGATGCCCAGGTGGCCGCTCGACAGATTTGGTCGATGGACACAGAGTTTAGATGAGCCATAGAGGTTGCCATGGCCCTCACATTGTGAGCTGTGACATGGCCTTCCAGAGAAAGGTTCTTACTCTGGTAGGCGAAGGAAACACACTGAGCAATCCAATTGGACAGAGTTCTCTTAGAGACTGGAAGTCCTAAATGAGAAGGATCAAAAGCAACAAAAAGTTGAGAGGACTTTCTATGTTGCTGTGTCCTTTCTAAGTAGAAAGCAAGTGCTCTTTTACAATCCAGGGTATGAAGATTCCTCCCTGCACTTGATGCATGAGTTCCTGGAAAAAAGACAGGTAAATACACCTCCTGGTTCAGATGAAAAGGTGAGACCACTTTAGGCATAAAGTGTGGATTAGTTCTGAGGACTACCTTGTCATGATGGAACCTTGTATAAGGAGAATTAGCCACTAAAGCTTGCAACTCACTGATACGGCGAGCTGAGGTGACTGCAATGAGAAAAATAACCTTCCAGGAAAGGAATTTCAAGGAGGTAGTGGCTAAGGGTTCAAAGGGTGCTTCATAAGCTGGCCAAGAACCAGATTCAAGTCCCATGCCACTGGAGGTGCTCTAATGGGAGGTTTAATCAAAAGAAGGCCTCTCATGAATCTTGCTATAAGAGGATGAGAGGAAATAGGTTGTCCATTGAGAGGCTTAAGGGATGCTGCAATAGCACTCAAATGGACTCTGATTGAATTTGTTTTAAGGCCTGCATGGGATAAATGCAGCAAATAGTCTAGTAAAGAATTCAAAGGTATTGCAAGAGGGTTGAGACCCTTCTCTGCACACCAAATGGAAAACCTTTTCCATTTAAAAGCATAGGAACGTCTGGTGGAAGGCTTTCTGGAAGCATGAAGGATATCCTTCACTTGCTGAGAAAGGTGTAAATCCTGAAGGTCTAGGCCTTCAGCAACCAGGCCCTGAGATAAAGAGACTGAGGATTTGGGTGCCACAAGGTTCCCTCCTCCTGGGAGAGGAGATCTGGAGCAGACCCCAGGTCCAGGGAGGAAGCTTGAGAGAGATGCAGAAGTAGAGGGTACCACACTTGGCGTGGCCAATGTGGTGCTATGAAGATCATAGACCCCTTGTCTCTCTGAAGCTTGAACAGAGTCTTGGGGATGAGGGGAATAGGTGGAAAGGCATAGAGGAAGTCTTGCCCCCAATGAAAGAGGAAGGCATCCCTGGCCTGAACTCCCTGACATGTAATCCTGGAACAAAACCAGGGAAGTTTGGCATTCCACGGACTTGCAAACAGGTCTATGTCTGGGGTACCCCAAATCCGAAAAATCCTGGCTATCTGGTTCCCATGGAGGGACCATTCGTGTGGAAGCAGAACTCGACTGAGTCTGTCTGCCCAAGAGTTTTGAACTTCTGGAAGATACACTGCCATGAGATGGATTTGATGCTCTCTGGCGAAGGCCCACAATCTCAGAGCTTCGTTGCAAAGCGACAGAGAGCCAGTCCCTCCCTGCTTGTTCACGTAGAACATGGCTACCTGGTTGTCCGTGTGGATGAGGACTGTCTTGTAGCTGAGCAGGGTGTGGAAGACTCTGAGAGCCAGAAAGATTGCTCTGAGCTCTAAGAGGTTGATATGTAGAGATGTCTCCTGTGGAGACCAGATGCCTTGGGTCGAGAGATCTTGTAGATGAGCTCCCCAACCCTTTGGAGAGGCATCTGTTGTAAGGGTTGCTTGGGGTAACACCTGTTGAAAGGGGGACCCCAGCAACAGATTTTGAGTGGACTTCCAACACTGGAGGGACCAAAAGAGGCGACTGGAGGTTGCTATTTTGTCTGACAGGCAACCTGATGCCTGGGTTCATTGGGTGGATAGGGTCCACTGAGCTGCCCTCATGTGAAGGCGAGCGTAAGGAACCACATGCACCGTGGATGCCATGTGGCCTAAGAGTTGCAACATCTCTCGAGCAGTTAAATGGGATTTTAACTGAATCTGGGAGGCTAACTGCACCAAGCATAGGCAATGGGCCTGGGGAAGATAGGCCCTTGCAGTTGTGGTATCCAGTAAGGCCCCTATAAACTCTAGAGACTGAGTAGGGGTGAGATGGGATTTTGGAATGTTGATTACTAGTCCCAGATACTGAAGAACATGCTTTGTGCAGGCCAGGGAAGCCTGGGCCTCTAACTGGGATGGAGCTCGAATGAGCCAGTCGTCCAGATATGGGAATACGAATATCCCTAGAGTACGCAGAAATGCAACTACTACTGCCATGCATTTTATGAACACTCTTGGAGCAGAGGCCAGACCGAAAGGAAGCACTTTGTATTGGTAGTGTTTTCCTTGGTAAAGGAACCAAAGGAACCTTCTGTGTGTTGGATGGATGAGGACATGGGTGTACGCATCCTTGAGATCTAGAGAACAAAGCCAGTCCTGACTCTGGAGGTATGGAAGGAGAGTTCCGAGAGAAGTCATCTTGAATTTCTCCTTGCATAGAAACTTGTTCAACTCTCTGAGATCTAATATGGGTCTGTAGCTCCCGTTTTCTTTGGGATGAGAAAATAAGGGGAGTAGAACCCTGAGCCCTGTTGAAGAAGAGGTACTTCTTCCATTGCCCCTTGGGCAAGAAGGGTAGCAATCTCTTGACCCAGAAGGTTGAGGAGAGATGTTGGAGAATTGAACTGTTTCACCATGGTGTGAGGGGGAAGGTTTAAGAAATGAAGCTTGTACCCATCCCGTATGATGGAGAGGGTCCATTGCTCTGCTGTAATTTGTTCCCATCTGGGAGCAAAGTGAGCTAACCTTCCTGGGATGGTGAGAGGCTCTGGATGTTCTAGAGCCAGAAAGGCTAAGTTCCCTAGTGGAAAGTCAAAGACCCTGAGGAGGCAGAGGCTGTTGGGCCGTAGCAGTCCTCGCAGCCTGAGGCTTGGTCTGTTTTGGTTGTTGCTGTCTCTTTGTAGCAAAACGAACTTGAGAAAAGGCCTGACCATAACCAGAAGAAAATTTCCCTTTTTTTGGGAAAGATCCTTTTTTGAACAACCTCTTTTTAAAAGGAGCAGTAGTAGACTTTGAAAGTCTATCTAAAGCATAATTTTCAGCATCCATCTGGTTGGCCTTTGCTTGCCAGTCTTTGCCAAACAGGTTCTCCCCTGTACAGGGAAGGTTACCTAGACCATCCTGTACCCAGGATTCCAAATCAGAGGCTTGCAACCAAGCAACTCTGCGTGCACCTATGGCAATAGCTGAGGCTCTACTGGCACCCTCAAAAGAGTCAAAAGCTGCACAGTTGGAAAACTTGGATACATCCTGTGCATGTTTAAGCCAGGTGATATATTCTTCTCTCTTATCTTCTGACATAAAAGGAGATAAGGTTTGCAGATGATCTGTAACCTCTTTCAGAAACATCCCCAAATAGAGGCTATAGGAGTTGATTCTGGCCACAAGCATACTGGCCTGGAAGATTTTCCTGCCAAAGGCATCTAAGGTTCTGCATTCTCTTCCTGGAGGATTAGAGGAAGTGCCTTTTTGTACTTTTGATTTTTTTCACAGCAGACTCTACCACAATGGAGTGGTGAAGAAGCCGAGTCTTCTGAAAGTTGTCAGCCCTTGCGAAAGGGCCCCACTTCCCCCCATGCATCTCTGGCATCCTACCAGGGATGGTGGGTAGAAGTTGATTAAGTCTGAAAAAGGTGTTGAAGAACAGCCTGGCCAAACAAGGCATCCCGGCAGGAGTCCTTGTCTAACCAGTAGTGGGCTGTGAAGGTATGTACAAAACCCCAAGTAGCTGCTCGACAGATGCCAAGAAAGCAAATAGAATGCTAGGTATCATAAGGAAAGGGATGGAGAATAAAACAAAGGATATTATAATGCCTCTGTATCGCTCCATGGTACGACCGCACCTTGAATATTGTGTGCAATTCTGGTCACCGTATCTTAAAAAGGACATAGCGTTATTAGAAAAAGTACAGAGAAGAGCCGCCAAATTGGTGAAGGGGATGGAAGGCTACTCCTATAAAGAGAGGCTAAAAAGGTTAGGGCTCTTTAACCTGGAAAAGAGACGGCTGAGGGGAGATATGATAGAGGTCTATAAATTAATGAATGGAGTGGAACAGATAAACGTGGATCAATTGTTTACGCTATCAGAATATAGAAAGACTAGGGGACATGTAATGAAGCTACAGGATAAACTATTTAAGACAAATAAGAGAAAATATTTTTTCACTCAACGTGTAATCAAACTCTGGAATCTGTTACCGGAGGATGTAGTAAGGGCTGTTAGTATAGCTGGGTTTAAAAAAGGTTTGGACAAGTTCCTGGAGGAAAGGTCCATAAACCACTATTAAAAAGGGACCCAGGATATCAATGCTTGACCCAGTACAAGCATTGAGGAACCTGTGTCTTTTGGGGATATTGCTAGGTACGTATGACCTAGATTGGCCACTGTTGGAAACAGGATACTGGGCTTGATGGACCTCAGTCTGACCCAGTATGGCATGTCTTATGTTCTTATGAAGATGAGCCATTGAGGCTGCCATGGCTCTCATATTGTGAGCGGTGATATGGCCTTCAAGGAGAAGGTTCTTACCCTCATAGGCAAAGGATATGCACTGTGCGATCCAGTTGGACAGTGCTCTTTTGGAAACTGGAAGTCCCAAATGACTAGGATCAAAAGCAACAAAGAGTTGAGAAGATTTTCTATGTTGCTGTGTCCTTTGCAAGTAAAAGGCCAAAGCTCTTTTACAAGGTATGACGGTTACTTTCTGACCTGGAGGCATGAGGCCTCGGAAAGAATACAGGAAGGTAAACCGCTTGGTTTAAATGGAAGGGCGAAACCACTTTTGGCATAAAGTGTGGATGAGTCCTAAGAACTACCTTTTCATGGTGGAACCTTGTATAAGGAGGATCAGCCACTAACGCTTGCAATTCACTGATGCGACGTGCTGATGTGATTGCAATGAGGAAGATGACTTTCCAGGAAAGGAATTTCAAAGTTGTAGTGGCTAATGGTTCAAAGGGCGGTTTCATGAGCTGCCCGAGCACCAGATTTAAGTCCCATGCCACCAGTGGTAGCTTAATGGGAAGCTTTGTTAAAAGAAGCCCTCTCATAAATCTCGCTATGAGAGGATGAGAGGAAATAGATTGTCCACCTAGAGGCTTGCAAGAAGCTGCAATAGCGCTAAAATGGACTCTTACTGAATTTGTCTTGACACCCACATTTGACAAATGAAGGAGATACCTCTGGAATCGATTACTGGAGTATCGCAAGAGGGTTAAGACCCTTCTGTGAGCACCATGTGGTAAACCTTTTTCACTTAAAGGCATACAAGCGTCTTGTGGAGGGTTTCCTAGAAGCATGAAGGATATCCTTTACCTGTTGGGAAAGGTTAAGATCCTGACATTCTAGGCTTTCAGCAACCAGGCCCTGAGATGCAGAGACTGGGGATTGGGATGCCACAGCATCCCGTCCTCTTGGGAGAGAAGATCTGGAGCGGATCCCAACTCCAGAGGCGGAGCTTGAGAGAGATGTAGGAGCAGAGGGTACCACGTTTGCCGTTGCCAACGTGGAGCTATGAGGATCATATGACCTCTGTCTTTCTGAGGCTTGAATAGGGTTTTGGGGATGAGGGGAATGGGTGGGAAGGCATATAGGAAGTCCTCCCTTGCCTGACAACATCAAGCCAGAATTCTGGAACAGAACAGGGGAAGGTTGGCATTCAGTGGACTTGCAAAGAGGTCTATGTCCGGGGTTCCCCAAATCTGAAATATTTGGGCAACCTGGTCTGCATGGAGAGACCATTCGTGTGGAAGCAGAACTCGACTGAGTTTGTCTGCCCAAGAATTTTGAATGCCTGGAAGATACACCGCAAGGAGATGAATCTG
Organism: Ichthyophis bannanicus; assembly: GCA_033557465.1. NCBI lineage: Eukaryota > Metazoa > Chordata > Amphibia > Gymnophiona > Ichthyophiidae > Ichthyophis > Ichthyophis bannanicus. The sequence goes on along the minus strand of CM066042.1, from coordinate 249,513,063 downwards.
ATGCTCTCTGGCGAGGGCCCATTGTCGCAAAGCTTCGTTGCATAGCGACAGAGAGCCTGTTCCGTCCTGCTTGTTCACATAGAACATGGCTATCTGATTGTCCATTTGAACTAAGACTGTCTTGAAGCTGAGCTGGGCGTGAAATACTCGAAGAGCAAGGAAGATTGCTCTGAGCTCCAGGAGGTTGATGTGAAGACAAGCCTCCTGTGGAGTCCAGGTACCCTGGGTAGAGAGATCGTGCAGGTGTGCTCCCCATCCCACCTGTGAAGTTAGGGTGGCTTGGGATACGGGTTGCTGGAAAGGAGACCCCACCAGAAGATTTCTGGGTGATTGCCACCATTGGAGGGATGAAATAAGACGGTCTGAGTCTGCTATTTTGTCCGACAGGCAACCTGAGGCCTGTGTCCACTGAGTGGATAAAGTCCACTGGGCCGCGAGCATAAGGAACCATATGCACGGTGGATGCCATGTGGCCTAGCAATTGTAGCATTTCCCGAGCAGTGAAACAAGGCTTGAGCACTGCTTGGGAAGCTAGTTGTACTATGCGAAGACAGCGGGGCTGTGGAAGGAAAGCCCTTGTCTGTCTGGTATCCAGATGAGCTCCTATAGGGACGGAGTGGGAGCAAGATTGGATTTTGGGAGGTTTATGACCAGTCCCAAATACTGAAGGATTCGCATTGTGAGAGACAGAGCAGAGCTGGCTTCTGGCACTGTAGGTGCTCAGTTGTCTAAGTAAGGGAAGACGAATATTCCCAGAGTGCGGAGAAATGCTGCTACCAAAGCCATGCATTTTGTGAACACTCTTGGCGCAGATGCCAGGCCAAAGGGAAGAACCTTGTATTGGTAGTGCTTTCCTTGAAACATGAATCGGAGGAATCTCCTGTGATTTGGATAGATGAGAATATGAGTATACGCATCCTTGAGATCTAGAGAACAAAGCCAATCCTGACTTTGAAGGTATGGCAGCAGAATTCCTAAAGAGACCATTTTGAACTTCTATCTGAACAGATATTTGTTCAATTCTCTGAGGTCTAAAATGGGTCTGTGTCCTCCTGTTTTCTTTTGAATAAGGAAATAGGGGGAATAGAACCCTGTACCCTGATGGGGAATGGGTACTTCCTCTATTGCTCCTTGAGCAAGGAGCATTGTGACTTCTTGACCTAAGAGATTGTCGAGAGAGGTCTGAGAATTGAACTGTCTTATAATTGTAGGAGGGGGCAGGCTGTGAAAATGAAGCTTGTACCCCTCTCGTATAATGGACAGAGTCCAATTTTCTGCTGTTATTTGGTACCATCTGTGGGCAAAATGACATAACCTGCCTGGGATGGTTAAGGGTTCTGGACCCTTCAGGGGCAGGAAGACGAAGTTCTCTAGAAAGGAGTCAAAGCCCCTGAGGAGGCTGAGCTGGCTGAGGTTTTGCAGCTTTTGGCTTCTTTTGTTGTCTAGGTTGTTGCTGCTGTCCCTTTTGGGCAGTCTGACCTGGACGGTGTCCCTGTTGGTTATAGGAAGGATAAAACTTATTTTTCATATTGAAAAATGGTTTCTTAGAGGAACTTTTCTTTGCAGGAGCGGCTGTAGATTTGGACAATCTATCCAGTGTGATATTGTCAGCATCTAATTTCGTTAGCCTTCTCCTGCCAATTCTTGCCAAAGAGATTTTCTCCTGTGCAAGGAATGTTTCCTAATTTATCCTGTACCCAAATTTCCAAGTCAGATGCCTGAAGCCAGGCGATCCGACATGCACCAATGATAATAGCAGATGTTCTGCTTATGCACTCAAAACAGTCAAAGGCTGCACGATTAACGAACTTGGAAACATCCTGAGCATGTTTGACAAGAGTGAGGTAGTCTTGTCTTTTGTCATCAGGAAGAAGGGGGCTCATAAGCTCCAAGTCTCCTGCAACCTCTTTAAGGAACATTCACATATACAAGAGATAGGAACTGATCCTAGCTGAGAGCATGGAAGCATCAACGCCCAAAGGCATCGAGAGTCCTGCATTCTTGACTTGGAGGATTGGATGCATGTCTCTCTGCACTTTTCATCCTTCTCATGGCTGATTCCACCACAATTGAATGGTGTGGCAATTGAGTTTTTTGAAAGCCAGGACAAGGGGGAACTTGATACATGGTATCGGGTCTTCGAGAATGAGATAATGTTAAAGGTGTTTCCCACATCCTTAGCATAAGACCATGTAAGATCTCATGAACAGGCAGAGTAGCTGCCTCTTTGGGAGCCTTAGGGTATTGGAGGATTTCCAACTCCTTTGCCCTAGGCTCTTTTTCAGGAACTACTGTGATGGAAAGGCCTCGGGCCACATCATGAATTAAGTCCTGAAAGGATATATCCTCTGACGGAGACATTCTGCACTGAGGAGAAGAGGAATCCTCGGGGAGAAGTACTCTGGTATTGGCAGAGTCTTCAGACTCATCTGAGGAGTCAAAATATCTCCGATCCCGGTGATCATGCAAAGCACGGTACCGATCGAAGTCTGTATCGGGTTGTTCCAGTACCGATCTGTCGATGCTGGAGAGAGACGCATGACTTGGTACAGGTGGCATACCCACCGATGTAGTCGGTGTCGGTACCGGTATCGGTTGAGGTGTCTGAAGCGGTTTCAATGGTACCGAAGCCATGAGAAGAGCCGCTAGACTGCGTTCGATAGCAAGAAATCTCTGGTCTATCAACGCTGCCGATGCTTGGATGTCGGTACCAGTAGAAGCAGCTGGAACCCCAGAGCATGGCGCCAGTAGTTCTGCTGAGCTTGGGGCCTTGAGAACATCCTGGAGCCCCGTTAATGTTTTGGAAGCCGAAGCCTGCCGCCGGAGCAGTTTTGCCGTGAAAATTCCTCAAGGGCAACGCCAGGGGCATCTCGATACTTAGGAGATCTACCCTTTGAGGACTGGCTAGATTTATGTTTAGTTACCTGAGATCAATGGGAGGAAGATAAAGCCCTGGAGGACGTCGATGAAACAGACGCCACATCTGAGGGAAAAAGGGTGCTAAGTTTAGCAGTTCAGTTCTGCCGGCCCCTTTTTGACATCATTCCACAGAAGAGGCACTCTGAAATAGAGTGGTCAGGTCCTAAACATTTGAGAAACCAATCATGGGTGTCAGTGACGGAAATGGTACCGCCACATTTAAAACATTTCTTAAAACCTGTAGCAGGTTTTTCCATTTTTGAGGAAAAATTGGGCCTAGTGCCCAAAACAACACCTAGCACCAAAGAAAAAAAGTTTCTGAAGTAAACCGCTTCAGAAAGCGTAGTTACTCACCTGTAACAGGTGTTCTCCAGGAGCAGCAGGAATCAGTCCTCACATATGGGTGACGTCGGCGCCGACGGAGCCCTCGCGGAGCAATTTTCCCCAGCTTTCAAAGAAAGCCTTTGGGAATTGCAGCGCGCATGCGCGGTCTCCTTCCCGCCCAAGGGTGCCATCTTAGCCAGTCTGATGACATAGCTAAAAGACAGCATAAAAATTTGCAAAAAAAACTTAAGCAGATGATTGCAACTCCAAGGGGAGGAGGGAGGGTTGTGAGGACTGATTCCTGCTGCTCCTGGAGAACACCTGTTACAGGTGAGTAACTACGCTTTCTCCAGGACCAAGCAGGAAGTCAGTCCTCACATATGGGACTCCCAAGCTTAAGGCTACCGGAGACCCTAAGCACAAAAATGAGCTCCCTCTAGCTCAGCGGCACAGAAGGAAGGAATCTTCACTGAATTATTACCCACCGGTAGCCCACATCCGGGATGGAGGGTAGGAGTTGCTCAAACCTCGAAGAGATTTCGGAGGACTGCCTGTCCGAAAGCACTGTCCCTGCGGGACTCCCTCTCGAGACAGTAATGGACCGCAAAGGTCTGGCTCGAAGACCAAGTAGCGGCCCGGCAGATGTCTGCCAGCGGAACAGAGCGGAGGTAAGCCACTGACGTAGCCTTCGCCCGAACACAATGAGCCGTGACTCGACCTTCTAACGAGAGTCCGGCTGCCCCATAAGCCCAAGCGATACAGTCCGCAACCCAGATGGACAGAGTACGCTTGGAGACCGGGAGCCCCAATTTATTGGGGTCAAAAGACACAAAAAGCTGAGCAGCTTTACGGTGCTCCCGCGTACGGTCAAGGTAGAAGTTCAATGCTCTTCTACAGTCCAGGGTATGTAGGACCATTTCAGCTCGGCTGGAGTGTGGTCTGGGAAAGAAGGTCGGAAGTACCACCTCCTGATTGATGTGAAAAGGGGAGACCACTTTTGGAAGAAATTTTGGGTGAGTCCGTAGGACTACCCTATTTTTGTAGAACCGAGTGTAAGGGGGATCAGACATGAGGGCCTGCAATTCACTTACGCGTCTAGCGGAAGTGAGGGCTATCAGGAACAATGTTTTCCAAGAAAGAAAACGGAGAGAACAGGTAGCCATAGGTTCAAAAGGCGGACAGGTGATCCACTGTAAAACCACATTCAGATCCCAATCAGGCGCTGGCGGGCGCAGAGGTGGTTTAAGTAGAAGGAGACCTCGGAGAAACCTCACTACGAGAGGGTCGCTGGAAAGAGGTCTGCTGTCCACCGGCACATGATGTGCTGAAAGAGCACTGAGGTGAACTTTGACGGAGTTGGACTTAAGTCCCAGATTAGAGAGGTAGAGCAAGTACTGCAAGATCACCGACACCGAGCAGGAGAAGGGATCCTGAGACTGTTGGGTACACCAAACGGAAAAGCGACGCCATTTAAGGGCGTAGCATTTGCGGGTAGAAGGTCGCCGAGAAGCTAGGACGACCTCTTCCACCTCTGCCGGCAGGAGAAGGGGAGCAAGGACTACCCTCTCAGCAGCCAGGCCATTAGATTGAGAGATCTGAGGTTGGGGTGTAGCAGAGACCCCTGATCCTGAGTGAGGAGATCCGGTTGAAACCCCAGAGGGAATGGATCCTCTACTGCTAATTGCAGCAGGAGTGGAAACCACGGCTGTCTGGGCCAGCGAGGGGCCACCAGGATCATGGAAGCTTTGTCCCGGAGAACCTTGAAAAGAGTTCGAGAGACTAGCGGGATGGGAGGAAAAGCATACAGCAGGCTCTCCGACCATGAGAGTAGAAAAGCATCTGCCGCAACTTGAAGGGGATGTGGCTGACGAGAGCAGAAGCGAGGAAGTTGCCGGTTGAGAGGACTGGCAAAGAGATCCATCGTGGGGAGGCCCCACTTTAGAAAGAGCTTCTGAACTACCAAGGGATCCAGGTGCCACTCGTGCGGCTGGAGGATCCTGCTGAGTTTGTCCGCCAGGCAATTTTCTTGGCCTGGGAGATAGACTGCTTTGAGAAGAATGCCGTGATTGACGGCCCAAGAGCAGAGCCTCTGAGCTCCTCGGCAGAGAAGAAAGGAGCCCGTGCCCCCCTGTTTGTTCACGTAGAACATGGCCACTTGATTGTCCGTCTGGACAAGGACGGACTGGTGAGAAGTCAGGTGGGAGAAAGCCTTGAGCGCCAGACGAATCGCTCTGAGCTCCAGGAAGTTGATCTGCTGAGCAGACTCCCACGCGGTCCAGAGACCCTGAGTACATGCCCCTTGGCAATGTGCTCCCCAACCCAGGAGGGACGCATCTGTCGTCAGCACTTGAGCCGGCTGAGGTGACTGAAAAGGCATGCCGAGTACCAGGTTCGGCCGATGAAACCACCACTGGAGAGAAGAGGCCAGCGGCTCGGAGACACGCACTAAGTCGGCTAGACCGCCGGTGGCTTGCTGCCACTGCTTGCGAAGGCACCATTGAGCAGGCCGCATATTCAGGCGGGCATTGGGGGTCACATGGACGGTGGAAGCCATATGGCCGAGCAGTCTCAGGAAGCGCCTGGCGGAGACCAGGGACTGGCTGCGAAAACGGCCGGCTAGGTCCATGAGCCGTTGAGCCCTGTCGAGAGGCAGGAGAGCTCACGCCTGAGGAGTGTGCAGTCTTGCGCCGATGAACTCGAGATCCTGTGAGGGGAGCAAAGTGGACTTTGCGAAGTTTATGACAAAGCCCAAGTACTGCAGAAGAGTCACCGTGCGGTGTGTGGCGTTGGTGACCTCCGGAGCGGACGCTGCTCTGATGAGCCAGTCGTCGAGGTACGGAAAGACATAGAGGCCTTGAAGCCGGAGATGGGCCGCCACCACCGCGAGACATTTTGTGAAGACTCGCGATGCGGAGGACAGGCCAAAGGGCAGTACCCTGTACTGGTAATGATTTCCTGCCACCACAAACCTTAGGTATTGGCGGTGGCTTGGGTGGATGAGGATGTGCGTGTAGGCATCCTTTAGATCCAAGGAGCATAGCCAATCTCCCTGCTGGAGGTAGGGGAGAAGGATTCCAAGGGTAAGCATTTTGAACTTTTCCCGCACGAGGAACTTGTTGAGGTTGCGCAAGTCCAGGATGGGTCTGAGGCCTCCTGTCCTTTTTGGTATTAGAAAATACCTGGAATAAAAGCCTTGACCTCTCAGGTGGTGGGGCACCGGTTCCACAGCCTGTTCCTGTATAAGACTTGCTAACTCCTGAAGGAGTAAGTCCCTGTGCAGAGGGAGTCGTGGAGGTTCTCCCGGAAAATAAGAGGGAGGGACCTGGTGGAAGTAGAGAAGATAGCCTTCTCGTACGACCTGAAGCACCCAGGCATCGGAAGTGATGTTGGACCACCTGTGGGCGAAGTGAACCAGCCGGCCTCCGGTGCTGGGAGGAGCCAGCGGAGGGGGAGAGGCTATGCTGATGAAGTCAAATAACACCACACTGCTGAGCAGGGGCTGGTGGTGCAGGCTTGGGGGTTTGCTGCCTACGGGACCCGTTACCCCGTCCCTTGGCCTGCTGGCCCTGTTGGGGAGCTGCGGAGGCCTGATATTGAGGGTAGTGTTTATAGGCAGCCGCCTTTCTCGGGTAAAAGGACTTCTTTCCCGAGCCCTTCTTCTTTTGGGAAGGGGCGGAGGTCTTTCTAGAAAGCCTAGTCCTGGTGAGAGTCTCCGTCTCGATCTGTGCAGCCTTTTCCGCCATGGGCTTGCCAAAGAGGTTCTCACCTCGGCAGGGGACATCGACCAACTTGTCCTGCACCCAGGGTTCAAGGTCAGACGACTGAAGCCAAGCCTGTCGGCGGGCACCGATGCCGGCTGCGGCCACTCGAGCCGATGCTTCAAAGCCATCATAGGCTGCTCGGGACATGAATTTGGAGCATTCCCGAATACCAGTTGTCAAGGTCAGGAACCTCCGCAAAGGTTCCTCGGACAATCCAGCGGAGAATCCGGCTAGCTCTTTAGCCAGGTCTCGGAGATACATGCCCATGTAGAGCTGGTAGGTCTGGACACGACAAGCAAGCATAGAGCCCTGGAAACACTTCTTACCAAGGCCATCCAGGTTACGGGCCTCCCTGCCAGGAGGCACCGAGGAGTGCATCTTTTGGCTCTTAAGCCTATGCATGGCCGATTCCACTACCATGGAATGGTGTGGTAGCTGTGCTTTTTGGAAGCCAGGACTCTTGCGGACTCGATAGATGGAATCGACCCGCTTGCTTAAGACCGGCGAGGAGGCTGGACTCTCCCACATGCGGAAGAGTAGTCGTTCCAGCATGGGAGGAACCGGTACAGTAAAGTGTTCCCTGGCGGGAGAGTCATACTGGAGGGCGTCGAGCTCTTCGGCTCGAGGCTCCTCCTCGGATCCGCAGGGAAGGCCAAAGCCTTGGCCATGTCCCTGACGAAGTCCGAGAACCGGGCATCCTCCGGAGAGGACTGCTTCCGAGGTTCGGACTCAGGCGAGTCCGAGGGGACACACCGAGTCCGAAAGGAATCAGGTGACTCTTCCTCTTCAGACTCCCAGACCGACTCCGAGGAGGAATCGGTAGGGTCGGCTCGGGCGGGCGCAGACGTTGGCCGCCCCGACACCGAGGGAGTCGGCGTCGATGACCTCGGTCCCGAACGGGAGGCCGAGGGTGACCTCGACCGAGGATCGACTCGAGTTCGCATGGACTCGAGGATCGGCTCGGTCTCCGGGGTCGACTTAGACGTCGACGTCCCGGCGGTCGGGGGCAGCGGCGCCAGCGAGGCTAGCGATCAGTGCCCGCTGCTGGTCCATGAAGGCAGACAGTCTGCTCTCCAAGGCCGTCAACCTGAGTCCGACCTCAGGTGACCCAGCAGCCCCCGACTCGGGCCCCGATGGCGTTGGGCCCGACGTCGGCAGTCTCGGAGGCGAGTCCAGGAGGACTACAGGACTTACCCGAGCAGGCAACTCCGACTCTAGGCGAGGTCGCTTCGGGAGGTGCTCCTTCTCCAAAGACCCGGGACGGCTATCGGGGCTATGCGACCTGGCCCTCGCGGAGCCAGGAGCGTCCACCGACGCCGCCCTCGCGGGTTTCACCTTCCGTCGATGGCCCCCGGAGGGAGAACCCCTGTCGGAGGAGCTTCGGCGATGGTCAGAGCTGGAACCTCTGGACGCCGAGGCCTCCGACGAGGTCCGGGTACGGCTGGGGTCAGCGAAGATTCTATCCCGCTGGTGCCGCCGACTTCTCAACGCTTTGGAGGACATTTTGCCACAGGCCCCACAGATCATTTCTTCATGATCCGGGCCCAGGCAGCGGAGGCAATTATCGTGTGTGTCAGTGAGTGACATATTTCTGTCACACTGACCACACCGCTTGAAACCACTGGCAGCCATCGGGGGAAAAAAAGGGCCCCTGCAAGGTCAAAGGACCGGGCTGCCAGTGAAAAAACCGAAAACGAAACTGACTAAAATCAGAAAAACCGAAAAATAAGAGAAGGACTCGTGACGGCGTCGCGAGTCCGGGCAGGAAAAAGACCGGCGTCGAACCGAAGGAAAAAAGAGAAATATATTATTAAAATCAACTTTTTCGCTGGGACACGACGGGTACGTCTGTAGGGCTCCGCGGAAAAAAGAAGACTGGCTAAGATGGCACCCTTGGGCGGGAAGGAGACCGCGCATGCGCGCTGCAATTTCCAAAGGCTTTCTTTGAAAGCTGGGGAAAATTGCTCCGCGAGGGCTCCGTCGGTGCCGACGTCACCCATATGTGAGGACTGACTTCCTGCTTGGTCCTGGATAAACTATAGGTTTGTTTTTTGGGGTTTTTTTTAGAAAGAGTAGTTACTCACCTGTAACAGGTGTTCTCCAGGAGCAGTAGGAATCAGTCCTCACATATGGGTGTCATCGGCGCCGATGAAGCCCCAGCGGAGCATTTCCCCAGCTTTCCATGAAAGCCTTTGGGAATGCTGGCACGCATGCGCGGTTCCCTTCCCGCCTAAAGGTGCCATTTTACCTCAGTCAAATGACATAGCTAAGAACAGCACACAAAAATGTAAAAAAAAAACTATGTACAACTGCAACTCCAAAAGGGAGGAGGGAGGGTTGTGAGGACTGATTCCTGCTGCTCCTGGAGAACACCTGTTACAGGTGAGTAACTACTCTTTCTCCAGGACCAAGCAGGAAGTCAGTCCTCACATATGGGTGACTCCCAAGCTCTGGGCTACCGAGGAACCCAAGCTGAACAATAGGACTCCCTCTAGTCCCAGCATCAGAGAAAATCTTTTCAAGGACACAACCTCCACCGGTAGCCCAACAGAGGGCAGAAGTTGCCTAAACCTCAAAGAGATTCCGGAGTTCTGCTTGGCCAAAAGCACTGTCCCTACGGGACTCCCTCTCCAGACAGTAATGGGCTGCAAAAGTCTGGCTTGAAGACCAAGTTGCAGCCCTGCAGATGTCTACCAAGGGCACAGAGCGGAGATGAGCCACTGAGGCAGCCATTGCCCTGACACGATGGGCCGTGACCCTACCCTGCAAAGGAAGGTCATTCGCCTTGTAAGCCAGGTGATACAGTCAGCCACCCAGATGGACAAGGTACGCTTGGACACAGCCAACCCCAACTTATTGGGGTCAAAGGAGACGAAGAGCTGAGTAGCCCTTCTATGCCCCTGCGTACGGTCAAAGTAGAAGGATAAGGCCCTCCTACAGTCCAGGGTATGCAGGACTGCTTCAGCCTGGCTAGCATGAGGCCTAGGGAAGAATGTTGGAAGAACCACCTCCTGGTTGAGGTGGAAAGAGGAGACAACCTTGGGGAGGAACTTTGGATGAGTCCTAAGGATTACCCTGTTCCTATAAATCCTGGTGTAAGGCCTGTCACAGACCAGGGCCTGAAGCTCACTCACCCGCCTAGCCAAGATGAGGGCTATCAGGAAGAGAGTCTTCCAGGAAAGGAAGCGTAGAGGGCAAGTTGCCATCGGCTCAAAGGGTGGGCGAGTCAGTTGCTGCAAGACCACATTCAGCTCCCACTCATGAGCAGGAGGACGGATGGGGGGCTTGAGTAAAAGCAAGCCCCTAAGAAAGCGGGACACCAAGGGGTGACCTGACAGAGAATGTCCCTCCACCAGTGAGTGGTGAGCTGCTAGAGCTGAGAGGTGGACCCGAACAGAATTGGACTTAAGTCCCTGATTTGATAAGTGTAGTAAGTACTGAAGTACTACTAGCACAGTACAGGAGAAAGGATCCTCTGTACGAAGCTGACACCACACAGAAAACCTTTTCCATTTTAGAGCATAGGTTTTCCTAGTGAACTGTTTCCTAGAGGTTAGGACAACCTCAACTTCCTGAGGCAGGCCCCAGGGAGCCAAGACTACCCTTGCAGCCTCCAGGCCATCAAATTGAGAGACTTGAGATTGGGGTGCAGAAGGGAACCCTGCTCTTGTGAGAGAAGGTCGGGCTGCAACCCCAGAGGTAGTGGGGAATCCACTGCCAGTTGAAGCAGAAGTGGAAACCAAGGCTGTCTCGGCCACCTGGGAGCCACCAGCAGGACCGAGGCCTTGTCCTGAAGAATCTTGAAAAGAGTTCGGGCCAAGGGCGTGGGAGGAAACGCATACAGGAGGCCCTGAGACCAGGACATCAGAAACGCATCTGGAGTTATCCTCAAAGGATGTGGTTGCCTGGAGCAGAACTTGGGCAGTTGCTTGTTCAGCGGACTGGCAAAAAGATCTATCCAAGGGAGATACCACTTCAGGAAGATCTTCTGAATGACCAAGGGATGCAGCTGCCACTCGTGAGGGCTGCAGAATTCTGCTCAACCAGTCGGCCAGGCAGTTTTCCTGGCCTGGAAGGTACACCGCCCTGAGAAGCATGTTGTGCTTCAGGGCAAAGGAACAAAGGTCTTGAGTCTCTCGACAAAGGAGCTTTGACCCAGTCCCGCCCCGCTTGTTCACATAAAACATGGCTACCTGGTTGTCTGTTTGAATCAAGACTGAGTGGTGAGCCAGGGCAGGAGAAAAAGCCTTGAGAGCTAAGCGGATAGCTCGAAGTTCCAGGAGATTGATCTGTTGGGCTGCCTCCCAGGGAGACCAGAGGCCTTGAGTGCACTTGTCCAGACAATGAGCACCCCATCCCTGCAGAGAGGCGTCGGTGGTGAGGACCACCGAGTGTACTGGCATCTGGAAGGGCATCCCTTTCAGCAGATTGGGTGGATGTAGCCACCAGGTGAGGCAGGTCAAAAGGGGCCTGGACACTCTTATCCTGTCTCTTAGGCGGCCTGTGGCCTGAGACCACTGATTGAGAAGGCACTGCAGCCACGCCTGGCGTCGAGCTGCGATGCCAGCAGCCGCTACTCGGGCCGAAGCCTCGAAGCCATCGTAGGCAGCGCGGGAAATGAACTTGGAGCATTCCCAAATCCCCGAGAACAAGGTCTTAAATCTCTGCAAGGGTTCCCCGGAGAGACCAGCAGAGAATCCGGCCAACTCCTTGGCCAGGTCTCGCAAGTACATGCCCATGTACAGCTGGTAAGACTGGACACAGCAAGCAAGCATGGACCCCTGGAAGCACTTCCTACAGACGCCATCGAGGTTGCGGGCCTCCCTGCCGGGGGGCACTGCATCTTCTGGCTCTTCAGACGATGCATGGCCGATTCCACAACCATGGAATGGTGTGGTAGTTGTGCTTTCTGGAAACCAGGGCTTTTGCGGAGTCGATAGATGGAATCGACTCGTTTGCTCAGAACCGGCGCCGAGGCCGGTGCCTCCCACATCCGGAAGAGGAGCCGTTCCAGCATCGGAGGAACCGGGACAGTAAAGGCCTCCTTTGGAGGAGAGTCGTACTGCAGAGCATTGAGCTCCTCGGCTCGAGGCTGTTCCTCGGGATCGGCAGGGATAGCCAGGGCAGCGGTATTATATCCCGCACGAACTCTGAGAACCTAGTGTCCTCCGGAGGGGGATCTACTCTGGGGCTCAGACTGCGGCGAGTCCGACAGGACGCACCGAGTCTTAAAGGTATCAGGAGACTCCTCGTCCTCCGTCTCCCATGCGGACTCATCCGAGGAGGAGTCAGGGTCCGACCCCGCGGGGCCCCGAGGCACCCACCCCGACGCCGGGGGCACCGGCGTCGACACCCTCGGTCCCGAGCGGGAGGTCGAGGGAGACCTCGACCGAGGACTACTTCGAGCCCTGAGGGTCTCGAGTATCGGCTCGGTCTCCGGGGTTGACTTCGAAGTCGATGTCCCGGTGGTCGGGGCAGATGCACCAGACAGGCTGGCCATCAGTGCCCGCTGCTGCTCCATGAAGGCAGACAATCTGCATTCCAAGGCTGTCATCCTGAGACTCAGCTCGGGAGACGCAGCAGCCACCGACTCGGGCCCCGGTGGCGCCGGGCCTGTCGTCGGCTCTCTGGGAGGAGAGTCCACGAGGACTACGGGGCTTACGTGTCCAGCAGACTCTGGCTCCACGCGAGGGACTTTGGCAGGCTTCTCCTGATCCACGGACCAGGGACGGCGGTCGGGGGTCTTAGACCTGGCCCTCGAGGGTTTAGGGACCTCCTCTGACACCGCCCTCGCGAGTCGCTTCTTCCTCTTGCGTTCCCGGTCGGGGGACCCCCTGTCCGAGGAGCTTCGACAGCGCTCGGGATCGGAATGCCAAGATGTTGAGGCCTCAGTCGAGGTCCGGGCTCGGCCGGAGGCAGAGTCTGAGAAAAACCTTTCCTTCTGATGCTGTCGACTTTTCAGTGCCTTGGAAGACATCTTCCCACATGGCCCGCACGACTTGGGGTCGTGGTCAGGGCCGAGGCACCGAAGGCAGCAGTCGTGTGTGTCGGTGAGAGACATAAGTTTCTTACACCGATCACACTTTTTGAAACCACTGGAAGCCATCGAGGAAAAAAGGGCCCCAGCAAGGTCAAAAGACCGGCCTTCCAGGGAAAAATTGAAAAAGGGCACGAACGCCAGCCACGAAGGCCAAAAACCGAAAAAGAGAGAAATGGGCTCGATACCGGTGTACCGAACCCAGCGGGAGGGGAACCGGCAAACCGGAGAAAAATAGCGAAAAATCGCCAAAGAAAAAAATCACTTTTATCCGGAAGAACAGGACACAAGTCCGATGGGCTTCTCGGAAAAAAAGAGACTGAGGTAAGATGGCACCTTTGGGCGGGAAGGGAACCGCGCATGTGTGCCAGCATTCCCAAAGGCTTTCATGGAAAGCTGGGGAAATGCTCCGCTGGGGCTTCATCGGCGCCGATGACACCCATATGTGAGGACTGACTTCCTGCTTGGTCCTGGAGAATATCCAAATATGCATTTTCATAGGTGATTACAATTGAGTTTACTAACCAAAACCTTGGGGGAGGGAAGGGAAGATTAGTGCTCTAAAAACTGATTGCGAGAGGGCACAAGGCTGAAGTTTCACCTAGGGCACCTAACCCCTTAGCACCAGCCCTGCTCATAGCCTTCTCTTTCTTACTGTTCACAATCTGAATTATATTAATTGCTCTCTGAACATACATGTCTTCCTTTGATAAATTCTGCTTGGTCCATGTGTAATAGCTTTGGCACAATCCCTTCCAATCTATTTGAAAGCACATTTTCAAATGTTTTTAAATCACAATTCATTAACACTACTGAACTATATCTCCCAGAAATTTTTGTTTCTGCTTTCTAGAGACCAATATGCTTTATTTCTAGAGATCAATTTTTTACCCCATCATCCTCCTTGCGGATGAGAGATGCAGAACTCATTACTAAGTCTAACATTCGCTACCTAGGGGTAGCCCTAGATCAACAATTGACCATGACTGCACACATACATAACATTACCAAGGCTGTCTACCAAAGAAAAGGACTCTTCATCATTTACGCCTGCTACTCGACCCCTCAGATTTTCGATCTGTCTTCCAAGCCCTCATCCTCCCGCACTTTGACTACGCAAACATTATTCTTCATGGCATCCCAAAATACATCCTCCAACTGACCATGAACACAGTTGCCCGGTCACTCCAGGGTGTGTCTAGGTATGAGCATATCTTGCCCATTCTGATGCATCTACACTGGCTCCCCATTTCTAGCCGGCTGACCTATAAAGCTCTTCTTCTCACATTTAAGATTAGTCACAAATCATCCGCATCCTCCCTGTCAGCAATGGTTCAACTAACCCCAGACAATAGAACACAAAGAGCCAACATGGTAAATACCCCTGATCACTCCTTCTATCATAAGGACTTGCACTAAATCCGTCAAGAACCGTGCCTTTTCTTTATACGCTCTAACCCTCTGGAATGCTCTTCCTGTTTCAGTCCGAATCATCATGGACCTATCTACATTCAGGAAGGCTTTAAAGACGCACCTTTTCCAGCTGGCTTATGACCACATAACAATGTATGACTCTCAAAATGCTGATTACGTAACTCAATGAAGGACTCTCATAATGAATGAACTCCCCACCCCGAACACACCTCTGTCCCTTCCCTTTCTCTCCCTCCCACCCTTTCCCTTTCGTTGACGCTTTGGTATGTTAACAGTTCCCTTCCTCTATTAACCAATTTGCTGCTCATACCTGTTAATGTATAGTTGCTGCTCATGCCTGTTAATGTAAAGTTACCTGTTCTGTTATGCTTGTTTTATGCTCATGCCATTAATGTAAAGTTACCTGTTGTTATGCTTGTTTTATGCCTGTTCTATGCAAAGTTACTTGAATGCTAACGTTTCTTGTAAACCGCTCTGATACCAAATAGTACGATATATAAAAGCTAATAAATAAATAAATGTATGCAATACTACTAAATTCACTTTATATGTGGAATCATTTAAAAAGGTTCCCATAAGGATATCATTTAACATGTTAAGCATGATGGGCAATAGTCCCCCCCCCCCCAAAAGATTTATAATATTTTGCGGGAAAGCCATCCTCCCCCATGGCCTTACTGGGTGGAAGATCCTGCTGAGAAGTAGTTTGCCTTGTTCACCTACTGTACTTAAATTTGCCTTAGTAAGATACTTTAATAACCCCTCTTCTTTCATGGGGACACTCCGACATGTATAACTGATGATAAAATATTTTTGAACTCCTCCTATGTGTTAGCATTTCTTTTTAACAAACCTTCCTCCATCGCCTTCAATTTTTTTGAGCAATCTTGCCCTTCTCGTTTTGCTCAAATGCCAAAAGCCAGCAGCAATCTGGCTCTATTCCCATACTCCATAAAGTCTCCTCTGTTGAGACGCACTAAAATCTCCATCCTATCAATCTCAGTTGCATCAATCTTTCTGAACTGTATCCGTTTCTGGTAAACATTTTGGAGTACCAGGCTGTTTATGTCATCCCTGTCAAAAGGCTAGTACACTATGTAATTCATTTCTTTTATTCTCTCTCTCTCAGGGAAGCTAGCGGCTTTAAACCCCTCCTTCCCCTCCCTTTAAAAAAGCTTTGCCTTTGTCCCAAAGAATATTGAAAGGAGTCTTCTCCAGGTCATCCAATTTTACATATTCTTCTCATGCCCGTTAGAGAGCCTCCTTTATCTCCACATGCTATAAGAGATCCCCCATTCCCCTTCCTGGGTCAATACTCTAGAAATATTGCATGGTCAGATCTCATTATCAGGTATAGCTCAATTCTTTCAAAACTCATGCCCTGTCCTTGTCCTGGTGCTTCTTTGAGAAATGTGTATACTCCCCAGCACCAGATATCCACCAACCCAAACTCCATTAGACATTCACTTAATTCCTTTCCTTCTCGGGCCCATCCCTTCTGCTTCCTCCCAGATCTATACAGCTCTCCCAAGGCACAATTCTGATCTTCCCCACCACTGGAGTCCATTTTGCTTCTCTCTCAAATACCTCCAGTATCTTGGGACTATTTGGTGCATATAAATTTAGTGGCACTCTCTCGGCCTCTGTGATTCATACCACCCTACCTCATATTTAACAAATCAGTATAGCCAACCCACTTTTTAAAATTAAAAACAGGGAAGGTAGTTACTCACCCTATAGCAGCTATTTTCTGTATGGGTGATGTCATCTGACAGAACCCTAAGCAGAGCATTCCCAGATTCTTCAAAAAACATTTGGAAACTGCACCACTCATCTACTTGCCTGCTGCCAACCTATAGTCAGTTCAATCAAAAAGCTGAAGAGAATACAACTCCTAGGGAAAATGGAAAGGATGCGAGGACTTTTCCTGCTGTCCACGGAGAACACCTGCTATAGGCAAGTAACAACCTTTTCTCAGTGGACAAGCACGAAAAAAGTCCACATATGGAACTCTAGCTACAGGCTACCTTTAACAAAAAATAAAATGGCGATATACACAGCCTGGGGAAACAGAACAACTGTTTTTGGTGGCAACAGGCTTTTTATATGTTTTGTACTTTTAGGACCCGATATTCGAACGGCATTTACATGGTTTACAACCTAGTAATCCATGTAAATGCCTTAGATGGGGCATATTCAATGGCACATACACTAGTAGTGTTGTTGAATATCCCCATCTATGTCCCCTATGCGGCCTGATGTTATCCGGCTAGCAATGGGTCGTGTCGGGGGTGTTCCGGGACGGAGCAGAGGCGCGGGGATAACTGGACAGCAACAATATTGCATGCTGCTTGGTTAGTGCTCTGCGCTGAAAAATTAGGTGAGGAAAACCATCGCCTATCTTTACAGTGCAGGTGCTAACCAGGCAGCATGCAATATTGCTATTGCCCAGTTAGCTTTGGCAGCTTCTGGGTTGTGCAACGATACCCGGATATTCACTGTTCGGGCCACATATGACCCCGGCATTGAGTATCCAGTTTTAAGGGTCAGCGGGCAGGGCTATGTGCCGACGCGGTGCACAGCCGACCAAGAAGAATATCAGGCCCTTAGTTTCTTTTTTAAGGTAACCTGAACTGAAAGAAATGGGCCTAGGGAGGATGGAGATGGATTCTACTCCCCAAACAGATTCCAAAGTATTGATCGGCCAAAACTGCTATCACGTCAGGAATCCCCAATCCAAACAATAGTGAGATGTGAATGTGTGGACAGAGGTCCACATAACAACCTTGCAAATCTCTTCAATGGAGACTTGAGCGCAAGTGGGCCACTAACACAGCCATGGTTCTGACATGAGCTATGACATGACCCTCAAGGCTTAGGACTGCCTGGGCAAAAATGAAAGAGATGCAATCTGCAAGCCACTTACTGATCATATTATTCAACATGCTCACAAGCCCACCCACTCAGCGGGCCATACTCTGGACCATGTTCTCACACTTCAAAGACTCCATGCCGCACCCCACATCACTAATTCACTTCCATGGTCTGACCACTTCCTAATTTGTTTTCTCCTTCCCATGAACACTATGGTGACCAACGCTCAAGACCATATAGCGCCGAGGGACCACCTCAACTATCCTGGTTCCTCACAGCAGATACACTGTTCCCATAGTCCTGCCTCTACCTTTCAAAGACCAAGCATCTCTCTGGTCAGATAACCATTTACAAGTCCTAGAAACCGTTGCCCCAAAAAAAACAATATCCTATTCTTCAAAGGAAATCCTACCCCTGGTACCACCCAGGACTTCACACGATCAAACAACTGAGATAAGCTGAAAGAATCTGGAGAACCACCAAACCACCTTTGGCTCTAGTGGCTTTTCAATACTGCTATTCTTATTACCAAGACCAGGTTCTTACAGCAAAAAAACAACAAAACAAATACTATGCTTCCCTAGTTGTAAAGGCGGTTCACTCCCCAAAAAATATTTTCTCCATTGCTCTATTAGATTCCAGATCATAGGCATCCCACTGGCCTGGTCCTCCACCAGTCACTGGCCCAATATCTTTCAAATAAAATCAATACCAGTAGGTTGACCCAACCTCATGTCCCCGTTCTTGGAAAAATGGTTTCTTCAATCAGGAAAACCACATCTGCATTAGACCCTCATCTTGGCTTGCAAAACAATCACTAGAATCAATTCATAGAAACATAATGGCAGAAAAAGATCATATGGCCTATCTGGTCTGACCTTCCATACCAACTACTATAGTCCCTTTCTTTCCTTGAGAGATGATCTATGCTGGTCCCAGGCTTTCTTGAATTCAGATACTGTCCTGGTCTCTGCTACCTTAACTGAGAGACTGTTTCATGCATCTACCGCTCTTTCCATAAAGAAATATTTCTACATATTACTCCCGAGTATATCCCCTTTCACCTTCATCCTATGCTCACTCGTTGCAGAGCTTTTTTTTCAATTGAAAGAAGCTTTCCTCCTGTGTATTTATGCCATGAAGGTATTTAAATGTCTATCATATCTCCTTTCTCCTGCCTTTTCTCCAAAGTACACATATTGAGATCTTTAAGCCTGTCCCCATATACCTCATGAAGTCCACTGACCATTTTGGTAGCCACCCTCTGCAAAGACTCCATCCTGTTTATATACTTTTGAAGGTGTGGCCTCCAGAATTGCACACAATACTCCAAATGAAGTCTCACCAAAAGCCTATACAGAGGCACTATCTCCTCCTCCTTCCTGCTGGCAATTCCTTTCCATATGCACCCAAGCATCCTTCCAGTTTTTGTCTTTGCCTTTTCTACCTGTTTAGCCACTTTAAGATCATCAGATACAATCACGCCCAAGTCCTGCTCTTCTTTTGTGGACAGAAGCACTTCACCCCCTATACTGTACAGCTCCCTTGGATTTTTGCAGCCCAAATGCACAGATTTTGGTATCATCCACAGAGGCGAACCTTACCCAACAGCCCTAACTCAGCAGGATACCTCTAGTACCCCCCTCCCTGCCCCCCCTCCCCGCCCCCCCTCCCCCCAATTTGATGTGTGCCTGTCTCTCTCCCATTCCTACTGTTCTCTTTTCTATCCTTTCTCTCTTCTATCCTGTCAAGAATTTTGGCATTCCTTTTCAATTTTCTAACAGCTACCCGCTTTTGTTATTGTAAACCACTCTGATGTCAGAGTTGCCTGAGCGGTATATCAAATGTTTAATAAAGATAAAAAAAGATCACTAAGAAAAATGTTAAAGAATCAAACCAATGACAGATCCCTGTGGCACACCACTGATTGCATCCTTCTCCTTAAAGTAAGCTCCATTTACCTGTACCCTTTGTCATCTCCCACTAAACCAATTTCCAACACTGTCAGTCACTTTAGGGTCTATTTCTAGGATGCTCAAATTTATAAGTCATTGGTGCAGAACGGTGTCAAAGGCTTTACTGAAATCTAAGTACACCACATCTAGGGCTCCCCCTCAGTCCACCTCTCTGGGTCACCCATCAAAGAAATCAAATTTCTCTGACAAGAACAGATTCTGGTAAACCCATGCTGCCTTGGGATACTGCAATCCACTGGACTCCAGAAACCTCACTATCCTCCATTTTAGCAGAATTTCCAGTAATTTACTCACCATAGAGGTCAGACTAATCAGCCTGTACCTTCTCAATCTCATCCTTACTTCCACTTTTGTGTAAAGGGACCACATGCGCCTTTCTCCAGTCCTCTGGGACGACTCCCGACTCTAAAGAAGCATTGAAAAGGTCAGACAGTGGAGCTGCTAGAACTTTCCCCAAGTTCCTTCAATACTCTGGGATGTATCCCATCTGGCCCCTATCACTTTATCTACTTTTAGTTTGGCTAGTTCCTCACGAACACTTTTCTGGAAATAATTAAAAATCACCTTGACTACTGTTCCTATTCCTGTTCCTTAGAGAAGCTAGCAAGGTAATCAGGAAAGCAAAGATACAAAAAGAAGAAGAAATAGACAATGCAATAAAACGGGGGGTGGGGGGTGGGGGGTGGAGAGGGGGGTACGATTTTTCAGATATGTTAGTGAGAGGAGGAAGGGCAAAAGTGGTATTGCAGCACTCAAGGGTGAAGGGGAGAAATATGTAGAAGCTGAAGAGAATAAAGCGGAATTGCTTAACTAATATTTCTGTTCTGTGTTCACAGATGAAGGGCCAGGAGCAGGACCTCAGAAAACAACCACTAATAGGAACAGAAGTGATGAGAAGCTCAAACGATATTCAGAAGACTGTTTGTGAGGAACTAACTAAACTAAATGTAAATAAAACGATGGGACTGGATGGGATATAGGAACTTTGGGGTGTTCTAGAGGCTCCACTTATTGTTCTTTTCAATATTTCTTTGTAGTCTGGAATGGTCCCAGAGGACAGGAGAAAGGCAAAAGTGGTCCCTTTACACAAAAGCAGAAGAATGAGGTTGAAAACTGCAGGCCGGTTAGTCTAACCTCTTTGGTGAGTAAATTATTGGAAACATTGCTAAAAGAGAGAATAGTGAGATTTCTGGAGTCCACTGATTGCAGGATCCGAGGCAGCATGGATTTGCCAGAGACAGTTCTCAGACAAATCTGATTGATTACTTTGACTGGCTGACCAGGGAGTTGAACTGAGGGAGAGCCCTAGATATGGTGTATTTAGATTTCAGTAAAGTCTTTGACACTGTTCCTCACAGGCGAGTTATAAACAAACTGAACACTCTAGGGAAGGACCTTAAAGTTACTGATTGAATTAGAAACTGGTTGAGTGGGACATGGCAAAGGGTACAGGTAAATGCCGCTCACTCTGAGGGGAAGGAGGTTACCAGTGGTGTGCCGCAGGGATCTGTCCTTGGTCCGATTCTTAACATCTTTGTTAGTGATATTGCAGAAGGGCTGTTGGGTAATCTTTGCCTCTTTACGGATGATACCAAAATCTGCAATAGAGTAGACACCCAGGAAGAACTAGATAACATGAGGAAGGATCCAGCAAAGCTTGAACAACAGTCAAGAATTTGGCAGCTGAGATGTAATGCTAACAAATGCAGGGTCATCCTTTAGGCTGCAAAAATCCAAGGGAGCAGTACAGTGTAGCGAGTGAAGTACTTCTGTACACAAAAGAAGAGCAGGACCTGGGAGTGATTGTGTCTGACGATCTTAAAGTAGCTAAACAGGTAGAAAAGGTAACGGTGAAAGCCAAAAGGATGCTTGGGTTTATAGGGAGAGGAATGGCCAGCAGAAAAAAAGGAGGCAATAGTACCTCCGTATAAGACTCTGGTGCGACCTCATTTGGAGTACTGTGTGCAATTCTGGGAGACCACACCTTCAAAGGGATATAAACAGGTTGGAGTCAGTGCAGAAGGTAGCCACTAAAATGGTAAGTGGTCTTTGCTATAAAGCATATGAGGACAGACTTAAAAATCTTAGTATGTAAACTTTAGAGAAAAGGCGGGATAGAGGAGATATGATAGAGATGTTTAAATACCTCTGTGGCATAAATGCAAAGGAGGATAATCTCTTTCAACTGAAAGCAAGCTCTGCTGAGGTGACATAGGATGAGAGCGAAAAGGGATAGTCTCAGGAATAATATGTGGAAATATTTCTTTATGGAAAGAGCGGTAGATGTGTGGAATAGTCTCCCAGTGGAGGTGGTAGAGACTAGGACAGAATATGAATTCAAAAAAGCATGGGATAAACAGAGGATCTCTAAAAGGCAAAAAGGGGACTACTGTTGTAGATATGGAAAGGCAGACTAGATAGACCATGTGGTCTTTTTCTGCCATCATGTTTTTCCCTGTAGAGAATCCAGGATCTCCTTTACTTCTAGGATGACACCGCAGCAGAAATGCGCCACCAACGTCCGGTATACTGAAATCACCTATTAGTAGCACTTTTCTTTTCATAGCAATACTGCGAATGTCTTCAGTTAAATCTCTGCCCACGTCTGCCTGTGAAGGAGATCTGTATATCACACCAATGCAAATGGATTCCCCAGTCCTTCTTTCTAGTTTAACCCACAGTGCGCCTCCTCCTTCCCTTGTAAGCGCTGTAATTCTGTAGCTTTAAATACAAATTTCTAAATTTAATTTTGTTTTGGTTTTATTTTACATATAGTGACACTCTTCCTCTCGTCCTTCCTATCTTATCTTTCCAAAATAAAGTATAGCATGTATAATTACATCACAGTCATGGTTCCCTGTGAACCATGTCTCTGTAACTGCCACGAAATCCAAGTCATAAGAACATAAGATATGCCGTACTGGGTCAGACCAAGGTCCATCAAGCCCAGTATCATGTTTCCAACAATGGCCAATCTAGGTCATTAGTACATAGCAGTCTCCCCAAAAGACACAGGTTCAACAATGCTTGTACTGGGTCAAGCAGCAATATCCTGGGCTCCTTTTAATAACTGTTTATGGACCTTTCCTCCAGGAACTTGCCCAAACCTTTTTTAAACCCAGCTACACTAACAGCTTTTACTACATCCTTTGGTAACAAATTCCAGAGTTTGATTACACGTTGAGTGAAAAAATATTTTCTTTTATTAGTCTTAAATAGGTTACCCTGTAACTTCATTGCATGTCCCCTAGTCTTTTTATATTCTGATGACGTAAACAATCGATCTACGTTTACCTGTTCCACTCCATTCATTAATTTATAGACCTCTATAATATCTCCCCTCAACCATCTTTTCCAAGTTGAAGAGCCCTAACATTTTAAGCCTTTCCTCATAGGGGCACCCTTCCATCCCCTTTATCAGTTTTTTTTCCATTAAAGCCATTCTTCCATTAAAGCCTCAACTTCTGGGATCTTATTTTGCATATTAAGGGCATTAATGCACACAGTTTTCCAGACATTGCCCCTTTTACCCATTTCCACAGAGGTAGTAAATGTTTCATTTACCTGTGTGCTTCTACTTACCTGGGAGCTTTCTGCACTCATCCCCAATGTATCTACTTTAGTTTAAAGCCCTCTTCAGTAAGTTAGCCAGTCTGCTGCGGAAGACACTTTGACCGTTCTTGATGCCATCTCTGCTAAGCAGCCCTTGGAAAATCATTCCATAGTCCAGGATACCAAAATGCTCTCTATGACACCACTATCTGCTTCACCCTCTTTCCCAGAGCCATGAAGCCCTGTTTGATATGCTCAGAGGGATACCTAGCAGTATCATTTGTCCCTAGATGGGTAAGAATCATTGGATAAGTCAGTAGGCTTGATGTGACTCTGCAAACTCTCCATAACATCTTGGATTTTTGCACCTGGCAGACAGCACACCTCCCTGGACATCAAGTCTGGCCCGCAGTGACTTCAAAGAGCTTATTCTATAATCACAAAATCTTCCTGTTGGCCAAATTCCTCTTGAATGGAAAAAAGTATTGAATGTCTCAGGGGAGGAGAAGGCTGAAAGAACAGATGATGGTGGGGGACTCGGGTGCACACATGAGTAGCAGGCATCACAGCACACCAAAGATAGAACAAGTGCAGATGTGAAGAGCAAGAGCGTGTATATTTGTCTCTTCCTCTATTAGGGCTACTATGATATAAATAAGTTTTTCTTTAACAATTTGGGCTGGATCAGTCCATTGCTACACATGTACCTGTGTGCATACTAAATGGAAGGAATATTTTCAATCTGGGGAAATCCACCACTTTAACATCTGTTCTTTCAGCCTTCTTCTCCCCCCCCCCCCCCCAGACATTCAATACTTTTTTCCAATCAAGAGGAATTACAGAGCTTAAAAGGGAGAGAGGAGGCATTGTGGGTTAAACTAGAAATAGGGAAAGAGAAATCTATTTGCATTGGCATGATGTACAGACCTCCCTCACAAGAGGAAGAGGTGGACAGAGTTAATTGAAGACATATGCAGCATTGCTAGGAAAGGGGAAGTGCTACTGATAGGGGATTTCAATATGCCAGATGTTGATTGACACATTCCTGCTACAGTATCATCTAGAAGTAAAGAGATCCTGGATTCTCTACAGGGAGAACTATTCAAGCAATTGGTAACAGACCCCACATGTGAAGGGGCCATACTGAACTTGGTGCTTACCAATGGTGAAAGTGTTTCACCGTTGGTAAGTGTTTCACCAAACAAAGAGAATACCACACCAACCTCATACTCAAATCAAACAACAAACAGAGAGCTCTTCGAAATTGTGAAAACACTCACCAAGGAGAACAAATCCGACAGCGAAGTGCAAATAGACCCACAAACATTCGCAGACCACATCCAAGACAAATTCCACTCAGCTCCACGAAGGAATACCAACACAAGCACCAAACCAACCACCACCCCAAGAAAAACTTGGGACAAATTCAGCAACCCATCCACAGAGCAGCTCTCACACATCATCACCGCCCTCAACACAAGCACGGCCCCAACAGACCCATGTCCAGTCACATGGATCAAAACAACAAAGTCAAACTTCATCCACACCATACACAACATGGTGAAAAGTTCTCTAACACAAGGTATCATGTCAGACCAGCTAAAACGCGCCACAATAAGACCAATCCCGAAGAAATCAGCACTCGACAAAAACAACCCAGCAGCCTACAGACCCATCTCAAGCATCCCCCTACTGGCTAAGATTATTGCGAACGTGGTACATCAACTACAAGACCACATCGACAACCACGCACAACTCGACCACAACCAACACGGTTTCCGCCCCAACCATGGAGTTGAAACACTCCTGCTATACCTCTTTAACGACATACTACACCTCATAGACAACAGCAAGAACGGAATACTCATGATCTTCATTGACCTATCATCAGCATTTGACACAGTCGACCACGGAACACTACTAGCAAGACTACAGAACATCGGACTACACAGAGCCACACTGAGGTGGTTCCACTCTTACCTAACGGACTGACAGATACAGGTCAAGATTGGGCCCAACACATCCTGACCCATAAAAGTCATGCAAGGCGTACCCCAAGGATCCGCACTATCAGCTCTCTTATTCAACATCTACATCCAACCAATATGCATCATCATAAAAGAGCACGGGATAAAATACACAATCTATGCATAATGATATACACACCAATCACCCTCGACAACCCAGACCACACCAAGATAACAGACTGTCTCACACATATGAACACCTGGTTTCAAGACAACAACATGACCATAAACTACAGCAAGACCGAGGCGCTAATCATCACACAAAACCCCGACTTCATCCCCCCCCCCCCGCGACATCAAGATAGGCACCACAACCATACCCATACAATCAGAAGTGAAATACCTCGGAGTGACAATGGACAAAGAACTTAACCTTCAGTCCCACATCAGCAGAACCACCAAAAATGCATACCACAGGATGAGACTAGTACGACGCCTCAAGCGGCCTCACTCAGGAACACTTCTGCACAGTTTGTCAAGCACTAATAACCCCAATCCTAGACTTCTGCAACCCAATCTATCTAGGTCTAACGAAACAGACACTAAGACCATTGCAACTGGCACAAAACACTGCAGCACGCATAATTGTTGGCACCACAAGACAAGAACACATCACACCCACCCTAAAAGAGCTCCACTGGCTGCCTATCAGTGCCCGCATTAGATACAAGACAATCATAAACATTTTCAAAATCAAACATCAATCATCAGCTTTCAGCCCACACCCACTCATACAACCAGACAACAGCACAAGACCGAGAAGAGGCACATCCAACCGTGTCAACACTCCTAAAGATATCAACAGGGTACGCAAGGACACCGAAAAACGAGCCTTATCAAAGGCGGCACCAACAATCTGGAACGCCCTCCCCGACGAACTGCGTTCAACAGACCTTAAGGAGTTCAGGAAACTACTGAAGACAACCCTCTTCATAGAACACTATGGTGACATTACTTAAACCATGCAACAGACACCTCAATTCCCTCCACATGTCACTATAATTAATTAATTAAGCAAGGAACTGATACCCATAGCATTGTAAATAGTGCATGCTGTAAATAGCACCACAAGAATCAACATCCAGACACACTCACACGCATACACTACTCACTGCATGTACACACTATACACTGTATCTTATTGACTGTTTGCTATTCAGACCGCCTTGATTGTAGGATAAGGCAGTATAGAAATACGTTTAAATAAATAAATAAATAAAATATAGTGGAAGATCATTTTGCATCCAGTGATCACCAGATGGTGTGGTTCAGTATTAGGACTAGGGCTGTTAGAATCCATTCAAAAGTGAGGGTCTTAGAATTTAGGAAGACTAACTTTGCCAAGATGGGCCAATACCTCAGGGAGTCGTTAGTGGGATAGGAACAGCTGGGGGATGTAGAAAAACAGTGGACAAAACTGAAAGGGGATATTTTAAGGGCAACCAACCTTTTTGTTAAAATGGTAAATAAAGGTAAAAGGAAAATGAGACCGCTATGGCTTTCGAAAGTAGTAGCTGATAATGTGAAGAAAAAGAGGGAGGCCTTCATTAAATACAAGAAATCACAGAGAGAGGAAGACAGGCATCTATATTTGGAAAAACTTAGAGAAGCTAGGAAAGTAGTCAGGAAAGCAAAGATTCAAAAAGAGGAGGAAATATCCCCCCATTTTATTGCATTGGCTAAGACATTTTTCAAATGTGTTAGTGAGAAGAGGAAGGGCAAAAGTGTTATTGTTAGACTCAAGGGTGAAGGGGAGGAATATGTAGAAGCCGATGAGGATAAAGCGGAATTGCTTAACAAATAGCAAAAGCAGTGAGGTTCCAAAAAAGAGTAAAGTAACCCAAATGCCCTTGAGTATGGTGCAGACAGTGTAAAGATTCCAAATTACCCATGCCTACCAATAGCCAGATTAATATTAATAAAATACAGTCTCTAAAATGCTTGTATGCAAATGCTAGAAGTCTAAACAATAAGATGGGAGAGTTAGAATATATAGCACTAAATGAGAGGTTAGAAATGATTGCAATCTCAGAGACATGGTGGAAGGAGGATAACCAGTGGGACACTGTGATACCTGGATAGAAACTATATCGTAATGATAGAACTGATCAAATTGGTGGAGGGGTTGCGCTCTATGTTAGAGAGGGCATTGAATCAGAAAGGATTAAAGTTTTACAGGAAACAAAATTTGCTGTAGAATCTCTATGGATTGAAAGTCCATGTATGAAGGGGAAGGTGATGGCAGTGCTTGTGTATGAAGGATGTTTAAATATAAGTAGCCAACTGAGTGAAGTTTAATCTGAATCATAAGAAAAGAAGCACAAAAAGAAGATAATGATTAAGATAAAGACAGTGAAAGAGTGAAAGAGTGAAAGAAAATCATTTTTGAAGCAACAAAAAAAGGTCGTTGATGCAAAAGGGTGCATGGAGGAGGTTAGGAGTGGTTAACCCTACTCCATAGCCCCACTCTGGTTTGAGACCTTGTTGCCTATATACATCGGATTCTCATAGTTGTTTGTTAGAGCAATTCCTATAGTTTTGTCTACAGTTTTGTTGCTCTTGTGAGTGACCGTATTTACATTAGTTGTTCGATGCAATGGATCTGGCATCTGAAGAAAACATCCAATCGGGGCTCGCCACCCAGACGCCTCCAGCCCAATCGGGGCTCGCCACCCGGACGCCTCCAGCCCAAACGGGGCTCGCCACCCGGACGCCTCCAGCCTCTCGCCTGCCCAATTGGGGCACTCCACCTAATTTAAAAGCAGGACAGCAGCTGAGATCAGCCCTTTCTCGGATGTGTGCTCTCCCAGGAGGGATTGAGCTAGCCTTGTCCTGATGCCTCCAGCCCAATCGGGGCTTGCCACCCAGACGCCTCCAGCCCAATCGGGGCTCGCCACCCGGACGCCTCCAGCCTCTCGCCTGCCCAATCGGGGCTCTCCACCTAATTTAAAAGCAGGACGTGGCCCTTAGGCGGTGGCCACGTACTCTCCAGGATCCGTTAAACAGCCGAGAACAAGCTGAAAGTCAGGACTCAAACCAGGACGTAAAGTGCAGGCCATTACCCTGACGAAGGCAGGGCCAAAACAATTACAAAGCAAAACAGACCATCCTAGAAGTCTATCAGGATCAACACAAAGAACACTGAACAACGAAAACAGACAACGGTCAGCAAAGCAGAACCACTTGAAGCCAGAAAAGCAACGACAGCAGCAACACAGGTAATCCAACATGGTCTCTACACATTACCTACCTCTACTACTCTTGACCACCCATATTATCCCACAACTCACAAGCACTCCAATCAACACCCCCAACACCTTTTGGTTCCTCCCACAAACAATAATAACATACAAACACTACCAAGAGCAAAAGCAGGACCTCAATACAGGACAAACAACGAAACCCGGCAAACAAGGAAAGCAGCAGCACAGCACCCCCACTCACACCCACATAAACACCAACCGACCCACAAACATCTCCATAGAGCTTATCAACGCCAGGTCAGTACGAAACAAAACAAATACCATCTCTGACCACATAAAAGACCAGCAAACAGACATCCTGTGCATCACCGAGACATGGCTGTCACCCACCGACAATGTGCTACTCAACCAACTAGTCCCTGACACCCACACAGCATTCAACTGCCCTCGCACTCAAAGAAGAGGAGGAGGGGTCCTCATCATAGCAAGGACCAGCCTAAAGCTAAAAAGTAAAATCTCAACTAATACAAACCACTGCAACACAATCATCACTGAAAACTCGAACCTAGCCATATGCCTTACCTACAAAGCGCCAGACACACCATCAGATGAACTTTCAGCAATCCTAGAGGCAATATGCGCAGTCAACAACCTACACAAACAATTCATAATACGTGGAGACTTCAATCTCAGATCTACTAGCAGAAAAGAGGCAGAAGCCTTCTTATCAGCTCTAGACGCCCTCCAATTCACCCAACTCATCAACACCCCCACCCACAACCTTGGACACACCCCCGACCTAATCTTTGCTCCAAACAACTTAAAGGAAGGAAGCCTCATCTCAGGGCCATACATCACACCGGTACCCTGGTCAGACCACCACCTAATAAAGATTAAACTACAAGTAACAGACTCAAAAAGGCAAAACAACGACCCATCCCCAACCAGGAGATTCAAAAGCTTCAACAAGGAACAGTTCACACAAGACACGCAACTACTCCTCAATGCCGAAACAATGGACATAGATGAGCAAATCTCCAAATGGAACGACATCATTTCATCTGCGGCCAGACCACCCACCCGCAGAACACAACAATCACACAGCACAAAACCCTGCTCCACTCCATGGTACTCAAAGGATATACGAATAGCAAAGAGAGCACTAAGACGACTTGAACGCCGATGGAGACGCAACAAATCAACATCCCTACAGGAACAATACCAAACAAAACAAAAGGAATATAACAACCCCATCAACCAGCAGAAGAAAGAATACCATACTAACCTTATGAAGTCCACTAACAAACCCCGTGAACTCTATGAAATCGTAAAGAACCTCACCAAGGAACCCTCCAACAGAAACGAACAACAAATAGACCCACAGATCTTCGCTGACAACCTCAAGAACAAATTCACTGCAACACCCAAGAACAACAGCGCATCAGTGAAATACAAGACATCCGAACATGAACGGAGCTGGGGCACATTCGACATTCCATTGAATGAACAACTCTCCAAGATCATCACTGACCTCAACACCAGCAACGCCCCTACAGATCCCTGCCCAGTAGCCTGGATCAAAGCAATGAAAAAGGAACTAACACCAGTCGTACGGAAAATAGTAGATAACTCCCTCTCCAAGGGAACAATGCCAAACTCCCTGAAGCTAGCCACAATACATCCAATCCCCAAGAAAACCACCCTGGCTAAAACTGACCCAGCCGCCTACAGACCCATATCAAGCTTACCATTCCTGTCCAAGATCATCAAGAAAACAGTCCAACACCAGCTCCAACAACACATCGACATTTACAATCCACTGGACCCCAATCAACACGGTTTTCGACCCAGACATGGGGTTGAAACCATACTGATCCAGCTATTCGACAGCCTTTTGAGGACAATCGACAACACCAGAATGGGCGTCATCATGATATTCCTAGATATCTCCTCAGCTTTCGACACTGTCTGCCACACAACCCTACTAAACAGACTACAGGAGGCAGGCCTACACAGTACTACTCTGAGCTGGTTTACATCTTACCTCACCAGACAACTACAAGTCAAGTGTGGAACAAAGACCTCTCAACCGTTCAGAGCCACTCAAGGAGTCCCACAAGGCTCAGCTCTCTCCGCCCTGCTATTTAACATCTACGTACAACCCATATGCACTATCATCCAGGACCACAAGATTCAATACACCATATACCCAGATGACATAATGATATACACACCAATCAAACTGGACAGCCCAGACTACTCCAACATAGCCAACTGCTTCCAACAAATGGCAACCTGGCTGCAAGAAAACAACCTATCAATAAATTACAACAAAACCGAAGCTCTATTCATCACAAGAAACTGGACATTCTCACCATCGGCCACCATCAACCTAAACACCACCATCATACCGGTAAGACAAGAAATAAAATACCTGGGAGTAACGCTCGACAAGGACCTCAACCTCCAGTCCCATATTGCAAAAATAACAGAGCGCTTACATCAAAATGAGGACAGTCAGAAGGCTCAAACCCATCCTCGCCCATGAACACTTCCAAACAGTCTGTCAAGCCATCATCACTCCAACCCTAGACTATTGTAATCACATCTACCAAGGACTACCTAAAAAGACAATAAAACCACTACAGCTAGCACAAAACACAGCCGCACGACTCACGACAGATCACACAATTCACGATCACATCACTCCCATACTGTACCACCTACACTGGCTCCCAATCAGCTCCAGAATCCAATTCAAAGTACTTCTACATATATTTAAAATAATACACAACCTATCAGCAGACAGCCTACACCCTCTCATAAAAACTGATGACAACAGGAGACCAAGAAGAAAAGGAACCTCAGACACCATCAGAACACCAAAAGAATTTGCTAAAACAAGGCTGGCCACATCAAGGAGGGCACTCTCCCTGGCAGCACCCGCTATATGGAACTCTCTCTCAGACCACATAAGATCAACCAAGAACCTCAAGGACCTCAGAAAACTTCTTAAGACTGATCTATTTACAGTACATTTCAAGGACCTCACATAAAATTTTCTACCTCAAGACATTACAGGATCACGATCCTACCTCCAAGACATTACAGAATCTCAATCCTAGCACACCTCTCAAACAGCCCCATTTTGTATATATGTATATAGCTCATTATGTAAATAGTTCACCGATATAATCTAACGCACTGCCCCACACACTACACTTCTCATTCTCATACTGCATGCTACAAACCACACTATATTACTGATTTTGATTGATGTGCCACACCACCTTGATTTAACGATAAGGCGGTATACTAAATCCTTCTAAATAAATAAAATAAATAAATAAGAAAAGAGTGTACCGAGCTTTGCAGCCCGGTTCTGTCTTCCTCTTTTAGTCATCCCTATACAGGAGAGACATTCAGTTGGAGAATATTCAGGTCCTAAACATTTCAGACACCAATATTGGGTGTCAGTGATGGAAATCGTACCGCCACACTTAGTACATTTTTTAAAACCACTAGTTGGCTTTTCCATGTTTTAGGAATATGGGGCCTAGTGCCCAAAATGGCACCTAGCACCAAAGAAAAAAGTATCTGAAAAGAAAGTCTAAAGCCTAAGTTTTTTGTTTGTTTGGTTTTTTTAATATGAAAAGAAAAGAACCGGCGGTACCGGTAGGCCTCGTGCGGTAGGCAAACATGACCACAAGAAAAGAAATTTAAAGACGGAATTTTCTGCGGTGACAGGGAATAGATCCTGTCGGCTCCAAGGAAAACGAAGTACTGAAGAGGGACAGCTGGAAAGGCGGGAAGGCAGCACGCATGTGCTGAGGGATGCTCCCAAAAGCGTTTCTATTGGACGCTGGGAAGCGTTCCCACGCAGGCTCCGTCGGTACCGACGATACCCATATGTGAAGACTACATTCCTGCTTGTTCCTGGAGATAGCCTTTGACACTGGTCCTCACAGGCAACTTATAAACAAACTGAGCACCCTAGGGATGGATCCTATAGTTACTGCTTGGGTTAGAAATTGGTTGGGTGGGAGGCGACAAAGAGTACAGGTAAATGGAGCTCATTCTGAGAAGGATGTTACCAGTGGTGTGCCCCAGGGATCTGTCCTTGGTCCGATTCTTTTTAACATCTTTGTTAGTGATACAGCGGAAGGGCTGTCGGGTAAGGTTTGCCTCTTTGCGGATGATACCAAAATCTGCAATAGAATAGACACCCAGGAAGGTGTAGATAACATGAGGAGGGATCTAGCTAAGCTTGAAGAATGTTCTAGAATTTGGCAGCTGGGATTTAATGTTAAAAAATGCAAGGTCATGCATTTGGGCTGCAGCAATCCAAGGGAGCTATATAATATAGGGGGTGAAGTACTTTTGTCCACTAAAGAAGAGCGGGACCTAGGCGTTGTTGTGTCTGATGATCTTAAAGTAGCTAAACAGGTAGACAAGGTGACGGCAAAAGCTAGAAGGATGCTTGGGTGCATATGGAGAGGAATGGCTAGCAGAAAAAAGGAGGTGATAGTGCCTCTGTATAAGTCTTTGGTGCGACCTCATTTGGAGTATAGTGTGCAATTCTGCAGACCGCACCTTCAAAAGGATGTGAACAGGATGGAGTCGGTGCAGAGGATGGCTACTAAAATGGTTAGTGGTCTTCATTATAAAGCATATGAGGACAGACTTAAGGATCTTACTATGTACACCTTAGAGGAAAGGCAGGAGAGGTGATATGATTGAGATGTTTAAATACCTCCATTGGATAAATGTTCAGGGGAGAGCCTCTTTCAATTGAAAGCAAGTTCTGCTATGAAGGGACATGGGATGAGGGTGAAGGGGGATAGATTCAGGAGTGATATGCGGAAATATTTCTTTATGGAAAGAGTGGTGGATCCGTGGAATAGTCTCCCAGTGGAGGTGGTGGAGATGAGGACAGTAACTGAATTTTAAAAAAGCATGGGACAAACACAGAGGATCTCTAACGGAAAAAAGGGGACTGTTATAGTTGTTGATATGGAAGGACAGACTAGATAGGCCATGTGGTCTTTTTCTGTCGTCATATTTCTATGTTTCTAACAAATAATAACCTTGCTAAATTCCTTAGAATACTGTCCTAATACTGCTTCCACTCTATGCCCTTTCAGAGACCCCCAAAAGAGAACTAAATCTTTCTAGATTTCTATGTCAGACATCACCTGTAAATTTCTTTGACCTTTAATCTCAGTTTTGAGCAGTCCAGGATTTCAGGTTGGTAATGATTATGAAAAAGACTCAACTGCCCTAGTTGCAGGGCCTGCCCATCCACTAGGCGGCAGACCCTGGTGGGCAGCCTGACACAAAGCCGCTTTAAAAACTGAGTCAGGCCACCATTACTACTCCCGAATCCATCTCTCATATCTTAAGGGAGTGGCGGCAGCAGCGGCCTGACTCCATTTTGAAAGTGGTGATGGCTCAAAACAGAGTCAGGCTGCCACTGTCTCCTCCATAAAATGAGAAGATGGATTTGTAGCGTGGTGGCTGCAACTGCAGTAGGGGGAGCAGTGGTGGCGGCGGCAGCTGCGAGGAAGAGGGGTGGCACGGTGGGGGCAGCACGGTGAGGGCTTCTACCTAAAGCTGCAGAAACCCTTGCGCAATGAGCTGATAACTAGGCAGGGGCGGCCCAACCACTAAGCCATTCTATTCAAAGCATGTGCTTGTACAATCCCCATGCTCACTCACAACCTGCTGCTGCCAACACCCCCCAAAACTAGGCAATGCAGTTTTCCCTATGCTACTTCTGGAGAAGTGAATTGTGGGAAGAAATCCATAAAGGACCCTGCCACGGATGGGAAGCAGGGAAAAAGTGAATGAGATGCTTGGGTTGAGGGGTTGGAGTGAGGTTTGAGAAAAGTAGTATATTTGCTTGCCTAGGGCTCAATCTAGAGTTAATCCACCCCTGCCCATAGGACAGTGGCACTCTGTTAAACTGTAAAATCTATCTTTTCAAATCTGTTGTCACAGACATCTAATGATTTCATGTGTTATCACAGTTGGTTTAAATTGTATTATTCCTTCCAAACCAACAGAATGGTTGGGTACTGCAACATTCAAGCCGTCTCCTTCCCGCTGTTCTCCAAGTCAAAGATACATGCACGCACACATGCAGAGGGTGTCCGCAAGTATTCCATGAGCCATGCTCTGCATGCTTTCCCCACTTGTTCAGTTTAAAGCTACATAAGTGTTTGCTCCTAGATGTTAGATGAAACACCATGGTAGTAAGGAAGGCATATCATTCCTTTAGGGAATAAAGTGTTTTCAATTTACTGAAGAGGCTTGATTCTGAATTTATGGACACACATAGCCTACATTTCCCGCGACTATCTTTTCATACCTAACTTTCTTAAATGACCAGGTGCCCATGCAGATAAAACTATTCTGTTGCTGCCTGTGAAAACTAATCCTGATTTCAAAATATATATACGCACAGAACAGCAAAGGCAAAAGCAACAGCAGTGCAAAGTTTTCTCCTCAACATAGTGCTACAACACAGCACTGGTGCAGCAGCAGGAGTTTCCCCTAAATACTTACTGCCCCACCACAGAACAGACACAGCATGGGCAGCAGAAGTGCAAGCTTCTCCCCCACACACAGTCCCATCAACAGGAAGTAGGTACAACTCAGGCATTCTCCCGACACACACAACCACCATGTCAAGTTATAAATCCTGCTAGACATTGCGATATAGGGGACCCATCTATGACGGTGGTTTTAAGTGACACGAATCTCTCCACTCTCAGGAGGAATCACCTTCACCACAGTGGAATGAGGTCTGGGACAGATGTGAAAACACTGTCAATCTACGCAGCACTCCAGTCTCCAAGATAAGTATAAAGGAGCAAACTGCTCAATTGGAACTGTCATCTGTACTCTGCATTTATACTCATCTCACTGCTGGCAGTTTGACGTTTCAGGCACTCCGACAGCTTCCTAATGAAATATTACTCAAAGGGAAAATATTTGCCTGTAACAAGGTCACCCTGTAATTTATAAGCAGACATTGCAAAAATGAAAGGGATAAATTTTGCATCAGTCCATCAGTCTATTACTGAGGCAGTCAATGGATGACTGCAGTTATTATTCCATGGAGCACACCAGCATCTACCAATGAGAGAGAATGAAAAATCCAGCAATGCTGAAAGCGCCACCTTTTTGAATTCTTCCTCATGTATGTTTTAATGCTTGTGAAAATGTCAGACTGATCTAGCACTTGCTTTAGCACAGCCAGGGTTTCCAAAAGCTGTCCAGAGTCAAAGCGTCAAGACAGAATCTACAGGGCCTTTCAGGTACAGGCATTCCTGAAGAATTTCATTGTAAAGCAAAATAATACTCTGCCTGAAAGCTCTCAAAGGAGTTAAGGTATTCTTTTTAAACACTAGTTCTTAAAGGGGTTTTGCTGTCTTTTTTAAAAGCTAACTCTTGAAGGGGGTTTTGTTGTTCATTTTTAAAGTCTTTTTTTCTATACAACAAAGGGGAACATTTTTTGTGTGTGCTCTTGTGGTGTTAGGCAAGGCTCTTGTTTATTTTTTTTATTTATTTATTTAACATTTGTTCTATACCGCGCTATTATAATCAGCGTGGTGTACATTGAACAAAACATACTGCAATGCATACAGGCAACATTGAGTTTACAAAGAACAGGGAAAAATAACACATGGGATAACCGGGAGAACTATGTACAGGTTAACTTTATACTATATACTTTATACTATATACAATACTCTAAACTCGTTTGGATAATGTAAGTGATTTCGTGTGGATGGTGCAGGTAAATGGTTATCATGTGGGCTATTGTGTAGGCTAACCATTTTCTGGTTGTATTAAGGTGCTAAGGCGTCTAGGGTATGTGGGAAGCTTGCCAGATGTGTGAGTGTCCGGGATGACTTCTGGGTAACATTTTGTGAACAGATGGTGTTTCAAAGCTTTTCGGAATAGGATTAGGCTTTTGATGCCACGGATTTCATGGGGAAGTGCATTCCAGTTTAAAGGAGCGAATATTGAGAAAGCTCTGTTTGAAGTAGCCTTAGTGCACGATGTCATCATCCTAGGAACTATTAAGGTGTTCATAGCAGTAGGCCTCCTGTTTCTATTTTCAAGGGTGCTGTGAATTAGCTTGCTGATTGGTGTAGGTGGGTAGTTATTCAAGGCTTTGAAAGTAAGGACTAATGACTTATAGTGGAGTCTGGCTTGTAAAGGTAGCCAATGCAAATCTTTCATGATAGGCGTTATGTGGGCAGATCTTGGTGACCCAGAGAGGACTCTTGCAAGCTGCATTCATAGCCAGGCGAAGCGGATTTAAAGTTGATTGAGAGATACCATGGAGGATGATGTTCGCAAAATCTAGGTGTGGGAGGACTAATGCCTGGAAGGTTGATCGGTAGTCAGTAGAATCAAGTAGGGGGCGGAGGTGGCGTAGTGTTCTGATCTTATGATATATAGTCTGTCACATTCTTCACATGCGTTGTCATATCCAGGTGCTGGTCCAGTGTGATGCCGAGATATCGGATTGTGGGTTTGGACTTCAATTCTATGTTGTTGACCAGTAGCGATGGAAGAGGTATGAACTTACGGTTCCTTGTAACAAAAAGAACATCAGTTTTGCTATGATTGATTCGTAGGTTTTGTGTCAGCAGCCATTCAGCTACTGCTCCAAAACAATTGATTATTGGGGAGAACACTGGTTGGTCAATTTTGAACGGCATGTAGAGGAGGATGTCATCTGCGTATGCCAGGCATTGTACATTGAAAGATCGGATCAATTCACATATCGGCTGCATATATATATTGATCATCAGTGCCGATAAGGAAGATCCTTGAGGTACCCCTTGGGACTGTAGGAAACGTTCAGAGGATTCATGGCCTGTTTTGACTTGTTGCCACCTATTGGAAAGGTAGGATTTACACCATTCTAGTGCTGTGCTTTGAATCCCCTTTTCTTTCAGGCGTTGCAGAAGTATATCATGATTCACAGAGTCGAAGGCGGCGGAGATGTCTAGGAAGATGAGGACAAATCCTTGTTGGATGCTGTTTATTCCAGTGACCAGATCATTGAATAGGGTTGTAAGGATTGTGTTGACTCCATGTGCTTCCCTGAAGCCATGTTGTGATTGGTCTAGTGGTGCTTCCGTGTCGATATGCTGCTGGATCTGTTGTTGAGCAGCTTTTTCGATGATTTTTGCGAGCTGGGGGATGCTCGAGATTGGCCTAAATGATTCAACTTTGGATGGATCAAATTTACTGTTTTTCAGTAGGGGCCTGATAGAGGTGTGTTTCAGACTCTGTGGGAATGAGCCTGTTAGAAAGGACTGGTTCAGTATCTTGCACAAGATTTGGTTTAGATCATGTCGCAGATCTTTGATCCAGCTGGCTGGGCATGGGTCGTTAGGTGCTGTGCTAGGATTGATGGAAGCAATAATGTTCTCAATCTCACTAGTTGATACCGTATTGAAATTGCATAATGGTGTTATTTGGGATGCCTTAGGTGATACAGAGGAGTTGCTGATATTTATGTTTGTGCTGGTCTTAATCATTTTTGATTGCAAGTAGTTTGCGTAGTCCTGTGGCTGAGGCATTGCAGGTTGGGCTGAAACTGGCTCTCCTGTTATGGATTTTACTAACCTGAACAGTGCATGTGGTTTATTGATGGAGCGTTTCAATAAGTTTGTGTGGTAGAGTTTCCTACTCTGTGTTATCTTCCCACGGTGGGTAATTAAGTGTGAATTGTATGCTGCAAGGGCCTCTGGGGAGTGGGTTCGTCGCCACCGTCTCTCAAGTTTGCGTAGGTGGTGGAGAGATGTACGAAGGTCCGTAGAGAACCATGGCGCGTGTTCCCGTTTTCTTATTTTCTTATCATTGTGCAATGGACATGAGGCGGCTCTGAGGTTCTCGTCCCATTTGGATATAAGGTCGTCTAAGTTGAGGGAGGTGTTGGTCATAAGTGGTCGAAGATTTTCTAGGACAGCGTCACGGTTGAGTGGTTGAAAGCGGGCTGTGTGGGTTCCAGGTGTGTTAGATGGCATTTGGCTCTTGTGAGAAGTATAAGTGGGTATACTGAATCAGATAAGATTGTGATCTGACCATAGCACTGGTGTAACCGACAGTGCAAGGGCTTGGTGTGTTAAGGTGTTGAAATGAGGTGCGAAAATGAGGTCTAGTTTACCTCCCTTAGTGTGAGTGGGTGAGTCGACGTATTGTTTGTAGCCTAGATCCTCTCGTGCGTCCAGAAATGCTGCTGAGTGGCTGTCATGGAGAGATGGGAGGTTGAAATCACCAACTAACCAAATTGGAGAGCGTGAAGTGGATGTTGTGCACGCAAGCTCAATTATTGTTGGAAGGTCATCTGGTAAGGGGGAGGGTGCTCGATAGAGAAGGTTGATTGTGCAGAGCTTATTAGATATGGTGAAGGAGTCAAGGTGGGTTGAGCTGGAGGAGTTGCATAGCTTGAAATTTAGATCTGCTTTGGCAAGGATGAGCGTCCCGCCTCCTTTCTGAATGGACCTGTGGCATGTGTATAGATCAAATCCTGGTGGCATCTGATTCAGGAGGACGTTGTCACAATCAGATAGCCATGTTTCCGTGACCATCAGGATGTCGAGATTGTATAGTGGAATCAGGTCAATGGCTGCAGGCCATTTTGATCGTACTGATCTGGCATTTATTTATTTATTTATTATTTATTTACATTCTCTTATATACCGCGCTATTCTGCATCAGTGCGGTTTACATTGAACAAACTGAAATTACATTGAACAGGGCATTATAACTTGGAGATAACTATTTTTTACAGGGAACATGGGCTATGGAGGGTTAAGTGGCTTGCCCAAGACCACAAGGAGCACCTGTGGGACTAGAAACCCCAGTCCTTCCGGCCCAAGGTTGCTGTCCTCTAGTGGGATTTGAACCCCCGACCTTCCGGCCCGAAGTACCTTGCCCCAACCACTAGGCCACTCCTCCACTCCACTCAACGCACATTTCAGTAGACGTTGGCGATGTTGCTTCTCAGCTTGTGTCTTATTGATGACTTGCAGAGAAATGTTAAGTAGATGGGAGTGGGATGTATGGTTGTTTTTTGCCGTTGTGTGGTGGGGGAATTCAGACCATCTCCTTCCAAATGTATGTAGTATTGGTATGTAGTTGGTATCATGGTTGAAAGCGTTTGAGACGCAGGGGAGACCAAGGGTAATGAGTGAAAACAGGACTTTGTACATTCTAGATTAATAGCAGTACAGTACAGTCAAGTCAATTGGGGATAACAGTATGAGTAGATACAGGTTGCTAGAATTAGCAAGGGTAACGGTGGAAAATGCTGACAACAGTGCAAGAAAAAATATTAGATACTAGCAATTGTATACCAGCAATTGGGATGAATAGAGTACAACAGTACAGCGAATGCAAATTAGTGGCAATAGTGACAGCGGTACAGTACAATCTAGGTTGCTGATAGACAATAAAGAGGCACTAAATGTAACTGCAAGACGAAAGTACAGTGATTGCAGGTTATTAGCAGCAGTAACAGGTTACAGGAGGATTCTAGTCATTAGCGCTTACGCGGTCAGCTACAGAATACAGCTACCTTTTCCTGGTGGTGGTGGCTAGCTCTGTTCCGGGTGTGACATCAGATTTTCTTTTGTGGACTGTTGGAGTGCCACTGCCTAAGGGCCACGCCAAAGGTAGTGGCTCGTGCCCCGATTGGGCAGAGATGGATCCTGCGCTGTTCCCGCCTCTGGAGGCTCGATCCCCCGACTGGGGAGAGCTGATGAAGGTGGCGGGTCAGTTCATTCACAGCTAACTCTTTGAAGCTACTGACCTCATCAGGTGTTAGGTCCCTCTCTACCCACCCCATGTGAGCGTTCTTGCTTTATAGGGCAACCCCCCCTTTTAGCTACACACAGACATAACAAGCACTGTTAGAACACACACACAAGAGTTAGCTGCTTTTTTTCTTAAAAGTGCACATAATACATCTCAACCCCCATTACAAAAGCGCACCTAATCCTTCACTAACATTCAACTGCTTACCACAAACTGCACATAACTCCTCCAGCCCTTGAACTGAAGAACCAGTATGCGGCCCTGGAAGTGGAGGAGGTGGAAGCATCCGAGGAAAGGGAAGGACCACAGCTTGAACACCACAAAGTTAAAGAATCAGTCACCACAACGAATCAAGGGATAGTGGTGGTTGGTGACTCTCTTCTGAGGGGTACTGAGGCATCCATCTGCCAACCAGACTTGATATCCACAAAGTTGTGCTATCTGCCAGGTGCCAAAATCCAAGATGTTATGGAGAGTTTGCCAAGACTCATGAAGCCTACTGACTATTATCCGATATTGCTCATCCATGTCGGCACAAAAGATTCTGCCAGGTATCCCTCCGAGCATTAACAAACATGACTTCACAGCTCCGGAACAGAGGGTGAAGCAGATAGGTGTGCAGGTGATGTCCTCTTCAATCTTCCCTGTTGAGAGTAAAGGCCAAAGCAGAGAAGCTTGCATCCTAGAGATGAGTGTATGGCCGCGTAGATGGTGTCAGAGCGTTTTGATTTCCTGGACTAAATGATGATGCTCCAAGAGCTGCAGAGCAGAGATGGTGTCCATCTGTCCAAGAAGGGAAGAAGTGTTTTCAGCAGCAGGCTGGCTAACCTACTGAAGAGGGCTTTAAACTAGATTTGATGGGGATGCGGGAAGAGAGCCCCCGGGTAAGTGCTAAAAGCCTCCAGGTAAGTGAAACATTAAATACCTCTGTAGAAATGGGTAATAGGGGCAACATCTGGAAAGCAGTGTGTATAAAAGCCCATATTATGGGAAATAAGATCCCAGATGTTGAGGCTTTAATGGAAGAGGCTGAC
The DNA here is from genome assembly GCA_033557465.1 of Ichthyophis bannanicus. NCBI lineage: Eukaryota > Metazoa > Chordata > Amphibia > Gymnophiona > Ichthyophiidae > Ichthyophis > Ichthyophis bannanicus. Next base: position 249,472,075 of record CM066042.1, on the reverse strand, counting down.
TTGCATTTAGTGGCGGTTACTGAGACATGGTTCACGGAAAACCAGACTAGGATGTAATTATACCGGGCTATACTTTATTCAGGAAGGACAGGGTAGGAGGAAGGGGGGGTGGTGTAGCACTAAATGTTAAAAAATAATATTAAAGCTAAAGAATTGCAGGACTTAAAAGGAAGAGAGGAGGCACTGTGGGTTAAACTAGAAAGAGAGAAAGGGAAATCCATTGCATTGGAGTTATATATAGATCCCCATCACATGGGATATATAAGAAACTGTAATAAATAAATAAATAAAATAATACAAGACATACACAATATTGCTATGAAAAGCAATTTCAAGATGCCCAGATGTGGATTGGCACATTCCTGCTGCAGTGTCATCTATTCAGGCAATTTGTAACAGCAGCAGGTTTTAGCCATCTCAGAGAAAGAGAGAGTAGAGAAAGAGGACCCCAGTTTGCGAGCTGAGGGAACAGGGGGGGAGTGTAAGTGTCATCCACAGAAATAGAGAAGAGTGGAAGGGGGAAAGTGGGTTTGGCGGGAAAGATAAGAAGCTCAGTTTTGGCCCTGTTTAATTTCAGCTAGCAGTGAGACATCCAGGCAGCGATGTCTGATAAGCAGGTAGAGATCCAAAGAACGGTTGAGAATTTGGCAGCTGGTATTTAAGGCTAAAAAATGCAGGGTCATACATTTGAGTTGCAAAATTCAAAGGGAGCGGTACAGTGTAATGGGCCAAGTACTTCTATCCACAAAAGAGCAAGACCTGGATGTGATTGTTTGATGATCATAAAGTGGCTAAACAGGTAGAAAAGATGACGGTGAAAGCCAGAAGGATGCTTGGGTGCAGAGGGAGAGGAATGGCTAGCAGAAAAAAAAAGGTGATAGAGCCTCTGTATAAGTCTCTGGTGCGACCTCATTTAGAGTATTGTGTGCAATTTTGGAGACCGCACCTTCAAAGGATATAAACTGGGTGGAGGCAATGCAGAGGGCGGAACATGAAAATGGTCAGTGGTCTTCGTTATAAACCATATGGGGACAAAAATCTTATTATATATACATTAGAGGAAAGGCGGGATAGAGGAGATATGATAGAGACGTTTAAATATCTTCATGGCATAAATGCAGAAGAAGAGAGCCTCTTTCAATTGAACGTAAGCGCAGCAATGAGGGGACAAATGATGAAGGTGAAAGGGGATAAACAAGAGTAATGAGGAAATAAGAGTGGAACAGTCTCCCAGTGGAGGTAGTAAAGACAAGGACAGTATCTGAATTCAAGAAATCATGGGACAAATACAGAAGATCTATAAAGGAAATAAGGGACTATAGTAGTTGATACGGAAGGGCAGACTAGATAGACCATATGGTCTTTTTCTGCTATAATGTTTCTATGTTTCTAAATATTAGCGTAGAAAAATCTGCATAAAACTGAGCTAAAGTGTGGAAAATTGGGCATGCAAAACGCAGATTATGAAAGCTTTCCCAATGTAACACAATCTAGCATGGGCTGTCACTTTTTTCTAGTGCTGAATCATTATGACAGCTCAAGCTGGCATAAAGATGCAGCCGGGAGCAAAGGGATCATCTGAGGTGACGTGTCACACATCATCTCAGATGACTAAAGATCCCTAGTGGCCCAAGAAGGCCCTCACACCCCCACTATTACCCCCACCCCAAAAAATAATTATTGGTGGTGCTAGAGGAGATCCCCCAGGACACCCGGCCCCCCCAGCCGCCAAAAAAAGTTAATCCTTCTGATTCTGGTGGTGATTCTCTCCCCCCTCCCCCAACACCTCAACTCCCAAAAAAAATTCTGATGATCCCTGTGGAACCCTATCTCCTGATCCAGATAAGAGATAAGTGTGGGGGGGGGGGATAAATACTGGAAGGCAGAGTGATGCCCCCTTGCTCCTGCCTCTGGTGCCATCTTTCAAAATGGTGACCTCTAACCTCTGGCAGTTCATCCTAACCATCAGGCATTATTGCTTTGGGAGTCTGAGAGAGGGATCATCCACTAGGACCAACAAGAGATTACTTTTTGGGCATCAGAAGTGTGTTGGGGGTACTGGAGTCAAGGGTGGTAGGGTATCTGAGGCCCGCTGGTCCACCATATGTTTATATGTTTATGGACCGAAAATTATTTTGCAAAGTGGGAGGTAAGAGACTGGGACAGGAATCATGGAATCCATGCAGACTCCCCCCCCCCCTCCTCTTTACTGTCAGTATGTGAACCAGTCCCTGTACCGACAGAAGGAAGCAGTTTTATTCTTGATACAACAAAGGGATGCATATTACCACAGTGGTATGCACCATTTTTCTGAAAATGAATGCTTTTAGCTTATCATATTGAGAATACAAGTTTATTTTGTTTTTTAGCTTTTGTTCAATCATTTTTTTTTAATTTTCCACCATTTCCATTACAAATTAATAGTATTTATTTAGTCATGTAGAAGATCCTTCCGAGGCTATGGAACTGGCTGAAGCAGAAGAGTTTGCTTCAGAAACTGACAGGCAGGCAGAGCACAAGGCCCAGGGTTGCCAAGGGAAACAAACAGCGTGAGTCACGAGGGGAGCAAACACGCCCAAGCTGCAACGTAGCCCCGAGCTCAGGGATTAAGGAGAAACACCTGGTTGGGGGAGAGGCGCAGTTAAGCTCTCAGAGGCAGGGATATAAAAAGTACTCACTAGAATTGAGCCACAGAAGAAGAAGAGGAGGAGGAGCTGGAGGAGAAGCAAGAAAGGCAAGAGAGACGAGGACAGGAACAAGCACCTGGGAGGAAGCAGCTAAGAGAGAAATGGGAGACTCAGCTCAGGAAGCCAGAGCAACAAAGATTCACAAAGCCCGTGCCCAAAAGCCAGGTGGGAGCAGCCCACGATGGGAGCCCTATCGGGAAGGCAGCTGGAAGGAGAGACTGCCTGAGAGGCTGGTTTGGGAGCACTCAAACTCCTGAGAGAGAGAGGTGCTGGCCAGATGATATTTGTATGTCTGAGGAAAAGGAGAAGCTAAAAGGCAGGAGAACACAGCCAGTGTTTGGAATCCTTGCTGACCCAGCCGTGCTAAGAAGTCCTTCCTTGAAAAAGCCAAAAGGTAGGCTGTATAAACCGTATAGAGAGGAAACTAGGTTTAAAAGTTTTCCTTGTGATTGCCAAGATTTGCTGGACTCTCCCTATGCTAAATCCCATATATACGGTAATGCTCAACCCTGCTCTTTAGAGTGCTGTGAAGAGAGGCCTCGGGGAAATAGAGAGGGACTGTATTTTAACACACCATATAACTGTGCACAAACTTACCCAACTGAGAGTGATTGTGAGGAAATGCAGACAGGGTCTATTACCCAAGAGATATCAGATGAGCAAATGGACTGCACGCTATCATTAGCTGATCACGTCGTATCACTTTGCTGAGCTGGCTGTTAACTAGGCTGTTTGAACAGCAGAGAAGAAGCAAAGTGTTGCCTTTGTATGAAAAGGGACTGTTACCTTTAAGTTTGTACTGAGCACTGTGTTTGAAGCTGAAAGCCAAAGAAGCTGTTTTGTATTATAAGTTCCTGAGATGTTTTCTTTATGCCAGAAGTATGGCCATTTTGTCCTAAGTTTCACTTGCAATTAATCCACCCGGAAGGGGAAATAAAACCTTGTCATTGTTTTGCCTGAAACCACTCGACTACAATCATTCCTGGCTTAGTGACTACGAGGAAATACAACTCCCAGAAGGCAGTGCCCTCCTCAGTGACCTCCACCGTTCTCACGACCGTGGTGACCTATCTATTGCAGTCTCTTTAGATCTCTCTGCCGCCTTTGACGTTATTGATCACCGCACTCTCCTCACTCGCCTGTCCGATTCTGGTATCCACGGCACTGTGTTGTGCTGGTTTCACTCTTTTCTTTCTCACCGCTCCTTCGCTGTTCGCTTTGGCTCCTCTACGTCTGCCCTCTCCCCTCTACACAGTGGTGTTCCACAAGGTTCTATCCTCGCCCCTCTACTTTTCAATGTTTTCCTCACCCCCCCTGGCCCTTCTCATTCAACAGTCCGGTATCTCTTTTTACTTCTATGCAGATGATATTCTTCTCGTCCATCACACCAGCTCCGTTTCCCCAGACCTCTCTGCTCTCAATGCCTGCCTTAATCGTATTGCCTCTTGGTTCTCTGATAATTTCCTGTGTGTCAATCCCTCTAAATCCTCTGCCATCTGGTTCTCTTTCTCCACTCCTCTTCCCAGCCTAGCCCCTATGATGTCCTCCCTCCCCATCCCTGTTGTCTCTTCCCTCCGTTACCTGGGTGTCACCCTGGATTCCTCCCTCTCCTTTCACCCTCACATTTCTTCCCTTGTCCGCAGTTGCCTCTTCCACCTCCGCCCCCTCCGGCCCTTTCTCTCTACTAAATCCCTCACCACTCTAGTCCTTTCCTTGGTGACCTCTCGCTTGGATTACTGCAACTCCATCCTTGCTGGCCTTCCGTCCTATCAACTCCGTCGTCTTCAGCTCCTTCAAAACACTGCCGCCCGCTTACTCACCTTTTCCTCCCCTTTCGATCGCATCACTCCCTGTCTTTCCTCCCTTCATTGGCTTCCCATCAAATTTAGGTTTATTTACAAGTATCTTATCATCACTCATAGAGTTCTCCACACTAATACTCCTCAGTACCTTTCTGATCTTATCTTTCATCAACCTGCTCCCCGTCTTCTCCGATCGTCCCATACCAACCATCTTTTTCTTCCTTCTCCGTCCCAGGCCCACCTCAAACTCACCCGTCACTCTGCATTTTTCTTCTTAGCCCCCACTCTCTGGAATTCCCTTCCCCACACGCTCCGCACTGAGTCCTCTTTCCCGCACTTCAAAGTTCTCCTTAAGATCCATCTCTTCTCTCAGGCTTTCGACCTTCCAGTACCTTCATGACCGTCATGTCAGTTCCGATTGCCACAACCCACCCCCTCGCTGTCCTCCGCCCGTGTTTAATTGTCTAGTCGTGTAACCCCTGTCCTTTTCTATCTATCTCTCCCTAGCTCTTTCCTGTCTTCAAATGGCGCTCTTTTCTCTCTTTATCTTTCCTGCAGCTGCTTTTCTTTTATTGTACACCGCTCTGATACTCCGGTTTTGGGCAGTATATCAAGCCTGTATATAAATAAATAAATAAATAAAATCAAGTGTACTGCCCTGCTTCTTAAGTTAGGATATCCCAGGCTGACCTACCCTACATGCCTTGGCTCTGGGGAGGTTACTGGTGACAAGTTGGCGTAGCTGGCAGGATTTTTGCCTGAAATATAAGGACATTATAATCAGAAGAAACAACAGGAAACACCAGTGTCCATAAGGGAAAAGAAACTGCTATCCTGGAGGAGGTGGTGTTATATAGAGAAAGCAACGACCCACGTACAGGGGCAGTGAGAAAACAATTGGTGGTGCCAACAACGTTTAAAGCCGTAGTTCTGCGGTTGGCCCACGATCACCCAGTAGGCAGCCACAAAGGAATTCAAGGGACATTAGACCAAATCCTGGCCCGGGGTCTTCAAAGAGACGACACGATACTGTGAGTCCTGTCCCACGTGTCAGCGGGTTACCGCCACAAAGCCCAAGGCTGTGCCCATGAAACCTATGCCCACCATATTGATGCCGATTCGCCGAATGGCGATGGATATTGTGGGACCCCTGGTTAGGACACCGAGGGACTTTCAATATATTTTAGTGGTAGTAGACCAGGCGACTCGTTTCCCCTGGGCAATGCCATTACGAAGTACCTCGGCTAGAACGATAGCCCTTGAACTAATCAAATTGTTCTGCGAGACTGGATTTCCCCAGGAAGTACTCACAGACCAGGGGAGTAATTTTACATCAAAGCACCTAGCTATGGTATGGGATGCTTTTGGGGTACGTCACATAAGGACTGCTGCTTATCATCCTCAGTCCAACGGACTGGTAGAGAGGATGAACCAGTCTATTAAGCATATGTTAAGACATGGCCTAAATGGGAAGATGTCCGAGTGGGACACTCTACTCCCATTTGTGTTATATGCGTGTCGGGAGCGCATACAAGCGTCCTTGGGGGCATCACCCTATGAACTATTATTTGGCCGAGCCCCGAGAGGGATTTTAGATATATTGCGCGAGCAATGGGTAGAGCCAGAAATAGAGGAAGTTGGGGTACCTCAGTTTCTTAGGGATCTGAGGAATCGCCTAAAAAGGACGTCCCAAGCGTCTGTAGAGAATTTGCAGGCCAGTCAGCAGCGTCAAAAACGCTATTATGACCGAGGAACGAGACCTCGACAATTGGCTATAGGGGGATAAGCTGCAACGTAGCCCCGAGCTCAGGGATTAAGGAGAAACACCTGGTTGGGGGAGGGGCGCAGTTAAGCCCTCAGAGGTCGGGATATAAAAAGTACTCACTAGAATTGAGCCACAGAAGAAGAAGAGGAGGAGGAGCTGGAGGAGAAGCAAGAAAGGCAAGAGAGACGAGGACAGGAACAAGCACCTGGGAGGAAGCAGCTAAGAGAGAAACGGGAGACTCAGCTCAGGAAGCCAGAGCAACAAAGAGTCACAGAGCTCGTACACAAAAGCCAGGTGGGAGCAGCCCACGATGGGAGCCCTATCGGGAAGGCAGCTGGAGGGAGAGACTGCCTGAGAGGCTGGTTTGGGAGCACTCAGAAACTCCTGAGAGAGAGAGGTGCTGGCCAGATGATATTTGTATGTCTGAGGAAAAGGAGAAGCTAAAAGGCAGGAGAACACAGCCAGTGTTTGGAATCCTTGCTGACCCAGCCGTGCTAAGAAGTCCTTCCTTGAAAAAGCCAAAAGGTAGGCTGTATAAACCGTATAGAGAGGAAACTAGGTTTAAAAGTTTTCCTTGTGATTGCCAAGATTTGCTGGACTCTCCCTATGCTAAATCCCATATATACGGTAATGCTCAACCCTGCTCTTTAGAGTGCTGTGAAGAGAGGCCTCGGGGAAATAGAGAGGGACTGTATTTTAAAACACCATATAACTGTGCACAAATGTACCCAACTGAGAGTGATTGTGAGGAAATGCAGACAGGGTCTGTTACCGAAGAGATACCAGATGAGCAAATGGACTGCACGCTATCACTAGCTGATCACGTCGTATCACTTTGCTGAGCTGGCTGTTAACTAGGCTGTTTGAACAGCAGAGAAGAAGCAAAGTGTTGCCTTTGTATGAAAAGGGACTGTTATCTTTACGTTTGTACTGAGCACTGTATATTTGAAGCTGAAAGCCAAAGAAGCTGTTTTGTATTATAAGTTCCTGAGATGTTTTCTTTATGCCAGAAGTATGGCCATTTTGTCCTAAGTTTCACTTGCAATTAATCCACCCGGAAGGCGAAATAAAACCTTGTCATTGTTTTGCCTGAAACAACTCGACTACAATCATTCCTGGCTTAGTGAGTACGAGGAAATACAACTCCCAGAAGGCAGTGCATGATCAAGTGTACTGCCCTGCTTCCTAAGTTAGGATATCCCAGGCTGACCTACCCTACATGCCTTGGCTCTGGGGAGGTTACTGGTGACAATACACACACACACACACACACATACATATGCATACACACACACATACATATGCATGCATATACACATGCATATATATATATATATACTCGGAAGAAAGGCCTGGCAATCTACTTCCAGTGACACTGCCAAGAAAACCCAGGAGCTTCTGGGTCGCCAGGAGTCAGGACTGACTCAAAGGCACACATTGCATTTTTGCATATATATATATATATATATATATATATATACACATACATATTACACATATATATACACATATTTATTTATAAAGATAAAAGCAGAGTTCTGTAATGCAACCCTTACTGCATCAAGGCCTCAGTAAGGGCCTAGATTTAGGACAATCTCTGAATATGAAAAAAATAAGTCCTATGGGTTTTGCCTTCACTTGGTTTGCAGCTTGTCATGCTGTGAGGGCTTGTGTGCATCAGTGATGCTGAGAGCTAAGCTATCAGTAGCTTAGCTACTGGCATGGTATCCCAAGATTGACAGGTCTCAGCTGAGATGCCAGACTAAGACAAACCACCTAACTGGGCAGCAGCAGAATGGGACGGTGTTGTAAGCGGAGGATCATATTTCTGTGACAAATGCAAAACACTGGAATTAACTGCGCAGAAGAAAGGCTTGGCAAATCTACTTCTGTATCTTGCCTCGAAAACCCAATGGATAGTCACAAAACAAATTGCTAAAAGATGAGCCCCGAGGTTGGAAGGCACGCAAATAGCTACTAGAGATGAGTTGAAGACTTCTCATGAGTAAAACAAGCATTTATGATATGGCTGGATCTGCTGATGTAGCTGCGCATGAAAAGAGTCAGAAGTTGCAAAGGTATCTTACATATTGGGAGATGGAACATTCGAAGCATGAACCAAGGGAAGTTGGAGGTGGTCAAGAATGAAATGGAATGTGTATAGCTCAATCTGTTGGGTGTCAGTGAACTGAAATGGACTAGCTTTGGGCACTTTGCATCTGATGATCATATGGTTTACTATGCTGGAAATGAAAGACAAAGAAGAAATGGTGTTGCATTTATATTAAGAAGAAACTTGAAAGAACTGCAATGAAATACAATGCAGTCAGTGAACGCTTAATTTCTATTCGTCTACAAGGAATGCCCATCAACACAACTATAATTCAGGTATATGCTCCAACAACAGCTGCAGAAGAGGAAGACGTTGAGTTCTATGAACAAGCACAAGTTGAAATTGACGGAACATGCAAACATGATATCCTGATAGTCATGGGTGACTGGAATGCAAATGTTGGCAAAAAGGCGGTGGCAAAGTGGTTAGAAAATATGGACTTGGCAACAGAAACAAAGCTGGAGAAAGACTGATAAAATTCTGCAAGACAATGATCTATTCATCTCAAGCACTTTCTTCCAGCAACACAAGCACAGACTCTACATGTGGACTTCCCCAATGGATTGTACAGAAATCAAACTGACTGCATCTGTGGAAGACAACAATGGAAAAGCTCGATAACATCAACAAAGGCAAAACCTGGAGCTGACTATGGTACAGATCATCAACTACTAGTAAGCAAACTCAAGCTAAAGTTGAAAAAGAGCAAGCCATTCATGAATGTAGCAAAATATGACCTTGAGAATACACCACTGGGATTTAAGGACTGCCTGAGAAATCAATTTCCTGCTTTGGATACAAATGACAGTTCCAGAAGAGTTATGGGATGACATCAAGAAAGTTGTGTTGCAAGAAAGCGATAAGTCTCTACATAAGGTGAAAAAAGCAAAAATGGCCAAAATGGATGACTGAGAAACTGAAAATTGTCCAGAAATGCAGAGAAGCTAAAGCCAGAGGAGAAAGAGAGGCAATCACAGAACTCAGATTTCCAGCGTGCAGCAAGACAAGACAAGGAAAAGTACTACCATGACACATGCAAGGAAATAGAATCAGAAGCTATTAGAGGAAGAACAAGATTGGCTTTTCTAAAGCTACGAGAGTTTAAAAAAAAAATTCCAGCCTCGAATTGGAATGCTACAAGATGCTCAAGGATCCATGTTGAATGATGCTGTGAAAATCAAGAAAAGGTGGAAAGACTATACAGAGTCATTATACCATAAAGATCAAGTGGACTAACAGCCGTTTCAACATATACCTTATGATCAGAAACCATTGGTGATGAAAGAAGTCGAAGGAGCATTGAAAGTCTTATCAAAGAACAAAGCACCGGGCATTGATGGCATTCCCATTGAAGTATTACAGCAAAGGGATGAAGCTGTTACATACTTACAAGGCTCTGCCAGGAAATTTGAAAGACAAATTCATGGCCAACTGACTAGAAAAAATCTGTGTTTATACCAATACTTAAAAAGGTGACCCAAGTGACTCTGGAAATTATCGCACAATCGTTCTGATCCCACATGCCAACAAGATTCTATTCAAGACCATTCAAAGACTACAACCATAAATGGAAAAAGAACCGCCTGAAGTGCAAGCAGGGTTCAGGAAAGGGCAAGGAATGAGAGACATTATCGCGGATGTGAGATGGATCCTTGAAAAGACAAAATACCAAAAGGATATCTATATGTGTTTTTTGACTACAGCAAGGCTTTTGACTGTGTAAACCATGAGAAACTCTGGGCCACATTAAGAAGCATGGGTATACCAGAACACCTGATCGTTCTCTTGCACAACCTTTACATTGATCAAGAAGCAACAGTTTGAACGGAACTAGGAGAAACAGAATGGGTTAAAATCAGCAAAGGTGTATGAAAAGGCTGCATACTTTCCCCCCTACCTCTAATTTAGATGCAGAACAAATCATCAGAGAAGCAGGACTATATGAAGACGACAGAGGTGTGAGGATTGGTGGAAGACTCATTAACAACCTTTGCTATGCTGATGATACAACTTTATTGGCTGAAAGTGAAGATGATTTTAAACATTTGCTTCTCAAGATCAAAGAATATAGTCTTAAAATGGGTCGGCACCTTAACATCAAGAAGGCAAAGATCCTGACAACTGGCCAAATGAATAAGTTCATCATTGACAGAGAAGAAATTGAAATAGTGGACAACTTTAACCTACTTGGATCAACTATCAATAAAGAAGCAACAAGCAGTCAAGAAATCCGACACATTGCTCTTGGCAGAATGGCAATGAAGGACCTAGACAAGATTCTCAAGAGCAGGGATGTGTCTCAACATACAAAGATTCAACTTGTTCAAACCATGACATGTTCAATAACGTCATATGGATGTGAAAGTTGAACAGTGAAAAATAGACAAGAAAAAAATTGATGCCTTTGAATTATGGTGCTGGTGACGAATACTGTGTATACCATGGACTGCCCAAAGAACAAACCAGTCAGTACTAGAGAAGATCAAACCTAAGCTTTCTTTAGAAGCTCAAATGACAAGACTTCGGCTTTCATACATTGGATACATCATACGAAGAGAAAGATCATTAGAGAAAGACACCATGCTTGGCAAGGTAGAAGGTCAACACAAAAGAGGAAGGCCAGCAATGAGGTGAAATGATACAATAATAGCAGCTATGGGTGCCAGTCAACAATGAGCCGCCTGACTGAAGACTAAACTATAGAGTGTGTAGAGTGTGTCACTATGGGTCGACACAGACTTGACGGGACTTAACAACAACAACATGGGTTTTGTGCTCTCCTCCTCCAATCTCCCTATGTGAAGTGGGTGATTACTTTTGGGAACAAAGTTGTAGTCCTGGGATCATGCTTGATAGTGTGTTTATCAAGCGCAGTGTCAGCAACGTTACTCAGACAGCATTTTTCAAGTAAAAATGATCAAATAGCTAAGACCATATATTTCACAGGATAGTGGCATAAGCTTGGATATTGTCCACAATTATTGTCAAAATTCAGTTCTGAAATAAAAGTACATCGGAGGAGGGAGGGATCAAGCCAGCATGCGCACGTGGAGTTGGAAAGACCCGTGTTTTTTTCAAATGGAGGTCCGCTCCGCTGCTGCCACTGCTAAGGGAACACAAAAAGCAGCAGCAGCAGGGCAAGAGCAGACAGCGTGGGGGAGGAAGCCAGGGCCAGCAACCCCAAATGTGCCCCTATTTTTTTGCACCCTGTGCAGCTGCACCATTAGCACAGGGCTAGGTATGGCACTGATCTTGGATATTGATTTTTTTCCCTTTCAGCTTTCTTCGTCCACCCAGATTTCACTACTCCTTACTATCCAGTTCTCAATCTCCCTCTTTTTTTACACCATCTACCTACAGCTTTTCAACCTTCAACCCAGTCATCTATTCCCCAGCTCTTCTTCCCCCTGGTCCATTATTCCCCAGTCTTTTGCTCACTCTCTCCCCTCCATGTCCAACATCTCTCACCGCCCATCCAGTCTCTCTCTGGCTCTCTTTCCCTCTGATTACGCGTTGAGTGAAAAAATATTTTCTCTTATTAGTCTTAAATGGGTTACACAGTAGCTTCTCCAAAGAGACATGAAGACTAATTCATGTGAGATTTGCAATTTTTGTTAAACCATTATTAAGAAGGGGCCGAGGATATCAATGCTTGACCCAATACAAGCATTGTGGAACCTGTGTCTTTTGGGGAAACTGCTAGGTACGTATGACCTAGACTGGCCACTGTTGGAAACAGGATACTGGGCTTGATGGACCTTGGTCTGACCCAGTATGGCATATCTTATGTTCTTATGGTATAATGTAAATCATTTTAATGCTTTACAACATAAGGAGGAGTGTTAGAAAGAATTATGTAAAAAGAAACTATGTATATCTATGGGGAAAAAATAACTTTACAAAGAGGCGGCAAAGTAATCAATTAGGTGTGGAGGAAGAAAATGTAATTCTCAGATGATGTTTTGATTTTCAAAGCCGAGTTATATTTGAGAATGAATCCCCACTGCTTTAATATGGAGGAATGTGGAATGTTGGTGACCACTCCGTTCCGAAAGATCCCCTCCTCAGTAGCGCATACCGCACCCAGCACGGCAGATAGTCCATAACATTTCAAAAGGCATTCTTTACCTTAGCAGTTCATTTTAAAGGATTTGCATATCATTCCATCTGCTGATGATCAAGCCAGAAAGAGGAGGAGGATAACCACCGGGCCTTGGGCTGCATACTCTTCCTTTGAAGCTTGTGACTCCTGCTGTTCTCTGTGCCGTTTTTCATGTGTACGTGTACAGGTTATGTGCATACAATTCGATAGCCAACCATGCACATATACACAAACTTAAAACCTCCGCAGGCGGGAAAGTAATGCATCATTTCCTAAAACCATTCTCTGTTAAATTTAATGCGTAATTTCTCATCTGTAGAGGGGTTTTTTTACATCTGTATTTTCCTAGCTGTGGGAATTCAGGTAGAATTCCTCACAGTGAGAAAGTTTTTGCATGTAAGCTACCTGCACATGCAGAAATGAACACACACCCACGCGGATCTTGGAGTCTTTCCCTTACAGTAAAGAGAGTGAGCAGATACACAGATCCACCCAGCCACAGAGCTGGTCCACTGGTCGATGCATGTAAATTAATGAACGGAGTGGAATGGGTAAACGTATATCGATTGTTTACATTATCAGAATATAGAAAGACCAGGGGACATGCAATGAAGCTACAGGGTAAACTATTTAAGACTAATAAAAGAAAATATTTTTTCACTCAACGTGTAATCAAACTCTGGAATTTGTTACCGGAGGATGTAGTAAAGGCTGTTAGTGTAGCTGGGTTTAAAAAAGGTTTGGACAAGTTCCTGGAGGAAAGGTCCATAAACCATTATTAAGAAGTGACCGAAGATATCAATGCTTGACCCAGTACAAGCATTGTGGAACTTGTGTCTCTTGGGGATACTGCTAGGTACATATGACCTAGATTGGCTACTGTTGGAAACAGAATACTGGACTTGATGGACCCTGGTCTGACCCAGTATGGCATATATCTTATGATCTTAGGTATTCGGTTAACAGCAGATCCAAGGCAGCTAAGCTAAGAGAGTGGATGGCTCTGCCTCTGTCACTTTTTGGTCAGGTGGTGGCTTATCGCATGGTGCTGTTTCCAAATTGCTCTACATGTTGAAGATTCTGCCAATTTGGCCACTACGGAGAGATGTCACAGCACATGAAAGACTTGCGTAGATTTCTGTAGCGGGGAAGACTAATGCGAATTATACTTAGCTGCTTATGTGGCCATTGGAGTTGGGGGGGGGGGGCTGGGGATCTCTGATCTCCATCGGCATGCGCAAGCATGTCAGATGCATCATTTGAGAGATTGTTTTGGTCCACCCCAACTATTTACCCCTCGGGACTTAGAGGGGGATTTCGTATGTCAACTTTCCTTGATGTCTGCATACCATGAGGAATCTGGGGCATTGCCGGAGAGACTGCGACGGAGCCACTTGGTGGTCCCAATACGGAGGGTATGGCATTATTTGTGCAAGCAGTGGCACATTTCTCCAGTCGCTTCCAGTTTCTTGTCTATTAGAGGGAATCCACACCTTACTCCGGGTTATGAGAACCATGTTTTTAAGGTATGGGAGGAAAAAGAGATAGCAAGTCTGGGACATTTGGTGACCCCACAAGATGGAGTTAAATCATATGCGTTACTGCGGCAAGAATACGAGCTCCTGGGGTCATCAAGTTTTGCCTATTATCAATTGAGACATTATATTCAATCTCTTCCAATTGAAAACTTAGCAGCAAAAGCTTCGGCACGTGTGTTCGAATTTTTTGAAATTCGTGACCGTGACCGCTTGCCATTTCACAATTGTATCAGAAACTGGATTAGTGGGCTCCCTTTGCAGACTTTATGACAATAGAATGGCAGTGGGGATTGGGAATGCATGTGAAGGCAGGTACAGTGTGACAGGCTATTGCACGCATTCTGGCACTGGTCCAAACAGCCTAACTACGAGAGGTTCAATACTGAGAGTTGAGCAGTGGGGTGGCCTCCAAACGTCATTGTGGATACCATGTTAAAACCCTCGACCCAGTGTGCAGCGGCGGCCAAGAGAGCAAATAGAATGCTAGGTATGATAAGGAAAGGAATGGAAAATAAAACGAGATATTTCAATGCCTCTATATCGTTCCATGGTGAGAACGCACCTTGAATATTGTGTGCAATTCTGGTCGCCGTATCTTAAAAAGGATATAGCGTTATTAGAAAAGGTTCAGAGAAGAGCCACCAAAATGGTAAAGGGGATGGAAGGATAACTCCTATGAAGAAAGGATAAAAAGAGACAGCTGAGGGGAGATATGATAGAAGTCTATAAATTAATGAACAGAGTGGAACGGGTAAACGTAGATTGATTGTTTACGTTATCAGAATATAGAAAGACCAGGGGACATGCAATGAAGCTACAGGGTAAACTATTTAAGACTAATAAAAGAAAGTATTTTTTCACTCAACGTGTAATCAAACTCTGGAATTTGTTACCAGAAGATGTAGTAAAGGCTGTTAGTGTAGCTGGCTTTAAAAAAGGTTTGGACACGTTCCTGGAGGAAAGGTCCATAAACCATTATTAAGAAGGGACCCAGGATATCAATGCTTGACCCAGTACAAGCATTGTGGAACCTGTCTCTTTTGGGGAAAACTGCTAGGTACGTATGACCTAGATTGGCCACTGTTGGAAACAGGACACTGGGCTTGATGGACCTTGGTCTGACCCAGTATGGCATATCTTATGTTCTTATGTATTATGTTCTTATGTTCTTATGTAATGTCCCTGGTGTGGAACACCCAATGCAAATTTAAGGCATTTGTGGTGGAAATGCAAGTACATACAAAGATACTGGAGATGGATACAAGGATATCTAGAATCTGTGGTGGGGCAGTCTGTGTTGTGGACAGGACGACTGGTCGTTCTGGATCTGTTGGAGCGGACAAGCCCAAAAGGAAGGGGGGACAAGACTGTTGGTACAGAAAGCCTGTGCGTTAAGTAAGCAGGTTATGCTTAGTCATTGGCGGTGCCCACATCCCCCCTCGTTATTGACTTTATTGAACCTCTAAGAATCCAAGGTGGACCTAAGGGGGAGGGGGTAAGGGGGGGGATTAACAAGGGTGGGGTGGGGGGGGGAAGAAATAATCCAAGTGCTTGGTATAAAGGGAGAGGTTATTAGTACGACACGTACAAGTTGCAGCCCAAAAAAATCAATGGATGAAAGCTATTTAAATATACTCGTTAAGTATTCAGGGAAGGAGAAGATTCTGGTTGTACAAAGTTATGTTGTTTGATGTCAATAGAGAGGTTCTGGAACAAAAGAGACATTCCCTCACCTTGTCAGAAAAGGTCCCTCTAAAGCCCAGTTACTAGAAGATGGAAACATACATTTCTTGGGAAATGGCATAAATGTTTTCCAAAAGCCAGATATACTAATCAGTAGTATCTCTCATATCAAGTTTCCTGTTAATGTTCTCAAAGACACCAGTGAAGTGGGGGGGCTTCCAAACCCATAACTGAACTTGCCATTGAAGAGGGGGAACAGGCAAATTGTGAGACAAGATTGCAATAGTGTTGCAAATTTCTTTGTGCAGCATTTTCAAAACTGTTTCCTCAAATCCTTTTCTAAAGCAGTGTTGCTACTGTCACAGCCCCATACCTGGCATGCACTTCAGGGGAGGCTAAGGTGTCTGGACACAACACTTATTTCAAGGTCCCACAAGCACTGCCATCAGCTAGAGGATTCAGGGTGCATTCCCGCTGTGCCACCGCAGTAAACCTCCACCAGAAGCAAATCAGTCCAGTAAGCAAAAGAAACTCGGCTTCTATAGATGCAGTCCTTAGAGAAACCGGTAAAGCTTCGAAGTGAGCTGGCCCAGGTCTTCCTCCGGCTGAAACGCTTGGAATGAAAGTGCTACGCTACCTGGAAATCACCCAGGGTTGCAAGACTCGCCCCAGCTCGGCACTCATCCTAAAGGGGCATCGTACTTCTGTTTCTGCAGCTAACAGTTCATAATATTCACATCAGTTCAGTCCACTCCACGGTTTTAAACTACTGTTGCAAACCTGGGCAAATCCTTACTCCTCAATAAGCTGGAGGAGGACTGGGGAAGCCTTCCGCCCACACCTCCCCTAGGCACTCTCCAGCCCAGCCCAAAGTCACCAGAAAGTAATTCAAAGGACTCACACACTTGAGGATCCAGCTTCCTGGTAGTCCATGTCCTCCCAAAGGCAGACAATCGCAGGGTTGTGCTTGTTCCAGCACCATAGGTTCTGGCCTCTCAGGAATTGCAGTGAGCTCATGTGGGGGCTTTTTCCAGGCAAGAGCAAACCCTTGGTTCTCAGGGAGCTGCCTTATATCCTTCCTCGCCCCGTTAGGGAGGAATATCAGCCCTTCCTTATCCCCCCCCCCCCACCCCCGACTCACCCAGTCCCTGGCTCCACCCCTCTGCCCTAGATCATAAGAAAATAAGATATGCCATACTGGGTCAGACCAAGGTCCATCAAGCCCAGTATCCTGTTTCCAACAGTGGCCAATCTAGGTCATACGTACCTAGCAGTTTCCCCAAAAGACGCAGGTTCTGCAATGCTTGTACTAGGTCAAGCATTGATATCCTGGGTCCCTTCTTAATAATGGTTTATGGACCTTTCCCTCCAGGAACTTGTCCAAACCTTTTTTAAACCCAGCTACACTAACAGCCTTTACTACATCCTCCGGTAACAAATTCCAGAGTTTGATTACACGTTGAGTGAAAAAATATTTTCTTTTATTAGTCTTAAATAGTTTACCCTGTAGCTTCATTACATGTCCCCTAGTCTTCCTATATTCTGATAACATAAACAGTCGATCTACGTTTACCTGTTCCACTCCGTTCATTAATTTATAGACTTCTATCATATCTCCCCTCAGCCGTCTCTTTTCCAGGTTAAAGAGCCCTAACCTTTTTAGCCTTTCTTCATAGGCGTATCCATCCCCTTTACCATTTTGGTGGCTCTTCTCTGAACCTTTTCAAATAACGCTATATCCTTTTTAAGATACGGCGACCAGAATTGCACACAATATTCAAGGTGCGGTCTCACCATGGAACAGTATAGAGGCATTATAATATCTTTTGTTTTATTTTCCATTCCTTCCCTTATGATACCTAGCATTCTATTTGCTCTCTTGGCTGCCGCTGCACACTGGGCCGAGGGTTTTAACATGTTATCCACAATGACGCCTAAATCTTTTTCCTGGGTGGTGGTTCCTAATGTGGAACCTTGCTTCGTGTAACCATAGTTTGGGTTGTTCTTCCCTAGGTGCATAACTTTGCACTTGTCCACATTAAATTTCATCTGCCATTTTGATGCCCAGTCTTCCAATTTATCAAGATCCTCTTGCAATTTTCCACAATCCTCTTGGTTTTTAACAATTTTAAATAGTTCTGTGTCATCTGCAAATTTGATAACCTCACTCGTTATTCCACTTTCCAGGTCATTTATGAATATGTCAAAAAGCACAGATCCCTGGGGTACACCACTATTCACCTTTCTCCATTGGGAAAATTGGCCATTTAGCCTAACCCTCTGCTTTCTATCTTTTAACCAGTTCTTGATCCACAGTAGTACACTGCCTCCTATCCCATGACTCTTTAGTTTTGCCAAAAGTCTCTGATGAGGGACCTTGCCAAAGGCTTTCTGAAAGTCCAGATACACTATAATCAACCGACTCACCTTTGTCCACCTGCTAATTCACACTTTCAAAAAAACATAACAGATTAGTAAGACAAGATCTTCCTTGTCTAAAGCCATGTTCGCTGTCTCCCATTAGGCCATGACTATCTACATGCTGAGTAATTTTATTCTTTATGATGGTTTCTACCATTTTTCCCAGTACTGACGTCAGGCTCACCGGTCTGTAGTTTCCCGGATCACCCCTCGAATCCTTTTTAAAAATTGGTGTTACATTGGCAATCCGCCAATCTTCAGGTATTAGAGATGATTTTAATGATAGTTCACAGATTACTAATAGCAGGTCTGCAATCTCATATTTCAGTTCTTTCAACACCCTTGGATGTATACCATCCGGCCCAGGTGATTTGCTACTCTTCAGTTTATCTAATAGTTGTAATACATCTTCCCGATGTATCGATATTATCTTCAATTCTTCTGCACCTTTAAATACCACTTCAGTCATGGGTAACATCCCTACATCTTCCTCAGTAAAGACCGAAGCAAAGAATTCATTCAGTCTCTCCGCTATCGCCTTGTCGCCTCTTAGTGCCCCTTTAACTCCTCTAGCATCTAATGGTCCAACTGACTCTCTCACAGGTTTTTTGCTACGAATGTACTTGAAAAAATCTTTATTTCGTGTTTTTGCTTACGCAGCAAGCTGCTTCTCAAATTCTCTCTTTGCCTTCTTTATCAATGCCTTGCATTTGACCTACCAGTGCTTGTGCTGCTTCCAGGTTTCATCGTTTGGCTCTTTTTTCCATTTCCTGAAAGATGCTTTCTTGGCAACAGCCTCTCTGACATCATCTTTAAACCATGCTGGCAGTTTTTTGGACTTCCTTCCACTTTTCTTAAAGCGTGGAATACAGCTGGTCTGGGCTTCCAAGATAGTATTTTTCAACAACACCCAAGCTTGATGTAAGTCTTTAACCTTGGCAACTGCTCCTTTTAGTTTTTTCTTAACTATTTTCCGCATTTTATCATAGTCTCCCTTTCAAAAGTTAAAAGGTAGTACTGTGGATTTCCTTACTATCCCCTCTTCCACTAATTAAATCAAAGGCGATCATGCTATGATCACTATTGCCAAGTGGCCCCAACACCCTTATCTCTTGCACTAGATCTGGTGTTCCACTAAGGACTAGGTCTAATATGGCTTCCCTTCTCGTCAGTTCATGGACCAGCTGCTCCAAGAAGCAGTCATTTATGTCATCTAGGAACTTTATCTCCCTAGCATGTACTGCCGTGACACTGACCCAGTCGATACCGGGGTAATCTCTCCAGGGTGCAGGGTAATCCCTAAACTCCAGGCTGGTTCAGCCTGCTCCCTCTCCTTTGGCTGACCCTGGGCTCTTCCTCCTCCTCCCTGCATGGGTGGCCCTGGCTCTGGGGAATGCTTGGGGCTGGATAAGCCTTCTCTCTCCCTCCCCCTCCCCCAAACTCTGAGACAGGCCATCTCCGCCACACTACAGAAATCACTTTCCTGTCATGGTTACTTAAAAATAAAACCATGGAAGCAGTGATGTACAGAGGGCCAGCCCGTGCACTAGGCAGCTGCACACATGACCGGCCGTGCCACCCCCTCCCCCCCCCCCCCCAGCTGCCAATTGCATCTCGGCAGGGGGAGGCAGGAAGTGGCAGCATTTTCAAAAGTGGCTGCTTTTTGCCGCTACTTTTTGCCACCACTTTCTTGCTCATGAAAGTGGTGTCAAAAAGCCGCCACTTTTAGAAATGCTGTCACTCCCCACCTCCCTCTCCCAAGATGGAATCTGCGGCAACTGGGGGGGGGGGGTGGTGGCAGCAAGGCTGGGAGTATCTGCCTAGGGTGGCAGAAACTCTTGGGCTGACCCTGAGCATACAGCAGATACCTTTACAATGCTAGCAAATCCTCAGTGCCAAACGCCGGGGTAACCAAGAGTGTCTGCTTGATCCTTGGCTTTCTTTCAAACACTGCCTCAAGGAAAATATTTTAGATTTAATATATCAAAAGAGTATATGCCTCCTTTCTGGAAAATTCTGATAAATTTTCCACACCACTGTAAAATCTGAAAAGAAAATGTAGTTAACTGCAATTAAGAACTGTAATTAAGACATGAAGGCTAGATGGAGTAAAACTGGAATTAACATATGAATACTAAATCGATCTATTCTGCACTATTAATGCTGGCTTCTTGTTATTTTGGCTCGCATGTGATTACTACGCTTATAAACCATATTTTTAGGACAGTAACTGGTTTCTTGTAATAGCGCCAGGCTCTGACATTGCTTGTGAGGAGCCCTGTCCCCTATACGGCATACACAGCAACTGGGACTATCATTCTCCCCCTAAGCTTTGCAAAACTGCGCAGTGCAACCACCACTTCCCATAGATACTGCGACCCTGCTATCTCCGGGCATGATCAGCCTTCCTATACAGAGCAACTCTAACTTTCCACGAAAACACTGTTGACTTGTGATGGTCTTTCTGAATGATCTGTCCTGTGGTGGTATTACTCCTATCAAATGGTAATGGTTTTCTATATATACTGCCCATAGTGATAACTCACCCCTTAGTATTCCTTATAGGGATATTGGTATTAAGTTTTCATGCGTATTACCCTAGAGCAATGCCCAACTTAAGAAGAGAAGACATATGAGAAAAAGTCGGTTTGCAGCCATATTGCCCAGACTGATATTCTCCTGTCAACATGAGGTCCTTATATATGGCAGCAGAGTTTGTGTGTTGCTGAAATGATATTCCCCTGTATCAAGAATCCCGTGACGTGTCCATACATACTGTCAGTGGTGATGCTATTCACTCTTTAAATCAACAGTTTAACAAAAGCTCACTGCACTGTGTTGATGTTTAGTGGCCTAGTGAGAGCCAACCTGATGAGTGTAGTAAGAAGATAAGCCCAAGGCATTCTGCGGCCTTCCACGAGTTCAGAAAATAAACAGAACACTTCTTTGGCCCAATTTCATTTTCTACTGGGCTTCTAAAAGGCAGCCTGCATTCTTTTATACTGGGTTATCAAAAAATACGCTATGCAAATCTATTATAAAAAAATAGCCCTATTTTTGATGGAAACATTTAACCTTATTTTTCACATACGGTGGTTATAAGAAAGTATACAGCTCCTAGAATGGTTTCTACATTTTGTGTTGTCAGTGCACCAGACTTGTATGCATGTAAATGAGGAGTTTTTCCATTCAAATACACAAACTTCGTATCTTGCCGTGGAAAACTGTTTTATTTGGGATAAGCAGTCTACTTCCTGGAGAGGCACTAGATGGTTATCCATTATATGGTATCTATCGTCTTCTTCAATATGTAATCAGTAGGTTTAGAGCATATAATGCTGCTGATTTTATATTGAAGGAGATGTTATTCAACAAAGAGTGGAGGAAAAAAAATCATATAATGTATAACTTATTTGGGAACACCACATACACCCAGATGTTGCATTTCAGATTTGTGTTTCTGAGTAGGTCTCCACCTCCTTGAGTCAACATTTGATGAAAGCACCTTTGGCAGCAGTTGTAGCTGTAAGTCTGTTGGAAGAACTCATCACCTTTGCACATCTAGATTTGTCAATATGCAACTACACTCTTCTGACATGTCTAAACTATGTCAGGATCCGTGGGAAGCAACCTTCAAATAATGTCACCAATCTTTGATGGAACTGAAGTTGACGCTCTCACCAGGCCACTATAGGACATTTATCTTTTTTCACCTTAGCAACACCATGGTCATGCTGAAAACCTCTGCTCCAGTTTGGCTTTCTTGCAGAGGGCAGCAGATTTTCCTCAAGAACTTTTCCTGTGCATTTCTTCATTCATTGCCCCTTCTAGTCTGACACCTGCCCCCAAAACATGATGCTGCCACCACCATGCCTCACAGTAAGGATGGTGATGCGTTGTTTTGGGTTTACGTCAAATGTAAGGCTTTGCATTCAGGCCAAAATGTTCCATTTTAGTTCTGTCACTGCCACAAAACCTTTTGTCGCATGTCTACAGAATCACTTGGGTGAACTTTGAGTGATGTCTTCCCTTCTTGCCAGCCTACCATACAGGCCAGCTTTAGAATATTGCTGCCATATGCACGCTTTGATCAGATTTTGCCTTGGAAGCCTGTAGCGCTTCCATAAGTTGTTACTGGCCCCTTGGCTGCCTCACTGATTAGTCTCCTCCTTGCTGGTCATCCAGTTTGAAGAGACTGTGTGATCTAAGACAGGTACTCTGGTGATGCCATATAACCTTCCATTTTTTAATAACCATCCTGATCGTGCTCTGCAAGATATTTATAGACTTCCAATTCTTTTAAACTCAACCCCTGATATGCACTGTTTCACAACTTGGAAAGTTCTTTTTGTCAGCTCCTCAGTGCTCATAGTTTGATCTTTGCTTTGAAATAAATTACAAAGCAGAGAACCAATAACTGACAAATGTATCCACAGTAACTTCTTTGATCACTCCATGTTATTAAATTCACACTTTGAAAAATACCAGGATCTAAATCCTAGCAGCTTAGTTTCACGGCCCTCCTTAGAACAGATGGTGACAAACATGGATGGCCCCAAAGCAAGACAACTCCCAGTATTGGGTCAAACCAAAACCCATCAAGCCCATTATTTTGTTTCCAATGGCAGCCAATCCAGTTCACAAGAACCTGGCAGGATCCCAAAAAGTAACTAGTTTCCATGCTGTTTATTCCCAAGGATAAACTGGGGCTTTCCTCTATTCTACCTAGTTAACTGTTTATGGACTTTTTCTCCAGAAACTTGTCTAAAACTACTTTAAACTCAACTATGCTCTTTTTAACATATCCTCCTACAAAGAATTCCAGAGTCTAGTGTTTACTGAGTGAAAAAAGGGCCTTCTAATCTTTTAAATTTACTACCTAATAATTTCATACAATGACCCATCTTTGTATTTTTTGAAAGCATAAATACTCGATTCGTGTTTTCCCATTCTGCTCCATTCATGATTTTCTAGACCTCTGTCCTATCATGTCTCAGCTGTCTTTTCCAAGCACACGAGCGCTAACGTTTCAGCCTTTCCTGATAAGGAAACCGTTCCATCTCCTTTATCATTTTGGCTGCCTTTCTCTGAACGTCTTCTAGAGCTGGCACTGTCAAAGATTAAGGATACCATCACTATGGTTTAAAGAATGGGAAATCCAAACATTTTACAGATCATTTATGGGACTAAAAACAGCAAAAATAGAAATACAAATTAGAATTAACTTTTAGCTTTAGTGTGCACAACTTAACAGTAATTCCATTAACCCTCTTCTGCTGTAAACAAACGCCAAGACTCAAATTTATTTGAGAAGATACGCTAAAAGATCATATTATGGCATATGCTGAATACAAGTATTTTTCAAATGAGAAGCTTTCTATAGTAAGCAGAGCTTTCTTTTACCAAAAATAGGGGATTAGAATTTCCTTTACAAGCAGAAAATAAAACAAATGAGTCGGAGGCTTAACTTCTTAAACCCAGCTCTTTAATGTCCTACCTACATAATAGAGTCTAAAACTCAGCTGTGACCAGTTACAAAGAGCACAGAATACAGCCATTAAATTAATTTGCAACACCCAAAAATATGACCACATCTCCACTCCTTATAGAGAACCACTGGCTTCCCATCATTTATCAAAATGAACTTAAAATCTTAATGCTGTTTTTCAAAGCTCTCACACTACTTAGTCTCACCCTTCAATCCATATGGCTCTTTTCATCAACTATCCTCTCAAGTAACAAATTGGCTGGTGATGCCATCAACTTATCAGGCAAGGTTGGTGTCTAACTGGATGATGGCCTTTTACCTCCTTGTCCTTCCCCCTTTGGAACTCATTTCCCACTGATTTATATTTAGAACCCTCCTTTAAACAATTCAAGAAAAAGCTGAAAACATTACTTTGCAATGACTTTTAATAAGGAACCAGGTTAAAGGCACAGCAAAAACAAACATAATCCATTATAATAACCTTTCTATCTTTTATTCCTCTACTAGACTAACTTCTTTTCTTATTTTTGCATCATGAAAAATCATATTTCTTAACCAATTTTTACTGTAAATTGCTTTGCTATAAACAAAGTTAAGACGCATAATAAACTATCAGTTTTCCTGGGTGGAAAGCATGGTTGCCTGGGATGGTACAAAGGGAAAAAAGGAAGAGACCTTCCAGTCTTTACCTGCAGCAGCATCTCCTCAAGCACACACGCATCAGAAAACAAATCTTGATGCAGCTTACACATTTTGATTCTAGCTCAGCAACATTCAAGATCTAGTAAATGTAAAAGCCAGTTGCGATACCTATTTGTGTATCTGTCCATTCAAGAAAGCATGGGACAAGTACAGAGGATCTCTGAGGAAGAAGGGGGGAGGGGGACTGTAGAACTCTGGGTGGGCAGATTAGATAGGCCATATGGATTTTATCTGCCGGAATTTTTTCTATATTTCTATGTAATAGATCATACTGCAACCTTGTGGCCAGTGCTAGTACTGCTGCCTCATGTTTCCTTGAGTTATCACATTCTAAACGCAAATAAAACTGCTGCATGAAATCCGGTTCAAATGCTTGTACAGGCACTATATATGCATCTTAAATGGGCCCATATAGCAAAGTGATTGCGACTGTGACTAGAAAAATAGCCAAATAAATATCAATTTATTTGCTCATATTTCTCTTTGTTAGGACACTTGCACAGTAAGTATTTGCTGTGACTTGATACACTGACACTCAGCCACCAGAGGTTTCCACTCCGAGAATGCACATGCATGATGAGCCCTTGCCATTCAGCCCAGCATAGGAAATCTCTCGGAAAGGTTTTGGAACTCTTTGATCCATGGCACCTATTTTCTGCAGTGAAATTGTTAATATGCTTCTCATCTCATTACTGTGATTCAACCTTTAATAAAACTTCACATGAAGTCTGCCTGTGAAATATTCTGAGGGAGGGCAGGAAGGAAAAAAAATGCTATTAAGTGCAATTCTTGTGATTGGCACTATTAATCTGACTCAAATTTGAAATAGGATAAAAAAAGAGAAAAAACTATCTACCAAAAATATACATTAAAAGCAACATACTGGAGAAAGCAGCCTCCTACTTAGCTGCCAATGATGAGCAAAAGTAGAGGAGGAGAAAAGAGGGAAGGGACATGAGAAGAGAGGAGCAATGGGAGATGAGAGAGGGGAGCAAGGGTCAGGAATGAGTAAGGCAAGAAGAATGTGACGGAAAGGAGGAACAAGAGAAGAGGTGGTTAAAGGCATTGAGCAGAGGAGTTGGGAGACTGAAAATATTGATTGTTCATCCGGCCAAGTATATGTATCACTGATCTATGGTGAAGGTGACATTTTACTTAACAGTTAATGTCCTTTCCTGGAATCCTGCTAGACCAGCCCAGACAAGTGCATTGCATTCCACTAGTGGCAGATTGGAGGAGACAAAAATCCAATGAAAAGCCCAGATTTCAATGACATCATTCCTATGCCTCTATTCGCCTCAGCCACAAAAGGTTTCTTCAGTATTCGCCCCAAAGCACATGGGAAAAACAAAGCAAGTCTCACACAACCTCAACCGTGGGCAACAATGAGTAATCAACAGTAGAGAGCTATGTACAGAAAAGCATAAACAAAGGCTGTCAATAGAAGATGAACCTGCAGAACCAAAGATAAAAATCATAGTGGAGCCAAGGGAACTGCAGCAGAAGAAGAGCAAAGACAGTTTTAGCAGTGGGCCCTGGACTGATCTAGCAGAAGGAAAGGACATAACTGGTAAGTAAAGCATAATTACTCACCTGTAACAGGTGATCTCCGGGAACAGCAGGAATTTAGTCTTCACATATGGGTATCATCGGTACCGACGGAGCCTGGGCGGGAACACTCCCCAGCATCCAATAGGAACGCTTTTGGGAGCAACCCTCAGCACATGCGCGCTGCCTTCCCGCCTTTCCAACTGTCCCTCTTCAGTTAAGTTTGTAGCTAAGTGAAAGGATAGAGGGAGAGAGGAAAGAGACAAAGAGATAGAGAGACAACTCCTAGGGGAGGTGGGTGGGTTGTGAAGACTAAATTCCTGCTGTTCCCGGAGATCACCTGTTACAGGTGAGTAACTACGCTATTTCCAGGAACAAGCAGGAATGCAGTCTTTACATATGGGGACTCCCTAGCTGAAGGTGTCAGGAAGGTGCCCCCCTAGAAAGGTAGGCATCCTTCCTCCCAAGGATCTCTGGCATTCCACCAGGGTTGGTGGGTAGGAGTTGAATTAGGTCAGAAAGATTTTGAAGAACAGCTTGGCCAAAGAAGGCATCCCGACGGGAGGCTTTATCCAGGCAGTAGTGGGCTGTGAAGGTGTGTACCGAAGCCCAGGTGGCTGCTCGACAAATGTCATCGATAGACACAGAGTGGAGATTAGCCATGGAAGCTGCCATGGCTCTCACGTTATGAGCTGTGACATGGCCCTCATAAGCAAAGGATATGCATTGGGCAATCCATTTAGATAAAGTTCTTTTGGAGACTGGAAGTCCCAAATGACTAGAGTCAAAAGCTATAAAAAGTTGCGAGGACTTTCTATGTTGCTGTGTTCTTTGTAGGTAAAAGGCTAAGGCTCTTTTACAATCCGAAGTATGAAGGTTTCTTTCTGCATTAGAGGCGTGAGGCCTCGGAAAAAATACAGGAAGATAAATTGATTGATTCAAATGAAAAGGCAAAACCACCTTTGGCATAAAGTGTGGATGAGTTCTAAGAACAACCTTACCATGATGAAACCTAGTATAAAGGAGGATCAGCCACTAAAGCTTTCAGTTCACTAACGCGACGTACTGAGGTGATTGCAATTAGGAAGATGACCTTCCAGGTCAAAAACGTAAGGGTTGTAGTGGCTAAAGGCTCAAAAGTCGGCTTCATGAGCTGCCTGAGAACTAGATTTAGATCCCAACCAAACCTCCCATTAAGCCACCAACGGTGGCATAACAGAAGACCTCTCATAAATCTGGATATGAGTGGATGAGAGGAAATTGGTTGTCCATTCAGAGGCTTATAAGAAGCTGCAATTGCACTAAGATGGACTCTTACCGAATTGGTCTTTAGACCAGAATTCGATAAGTGAAGGAGATACTCTAGTATCGATTCTAAGGGTATGCCAAGGGGGTTTAATCCCTTCATGGAGCACCATATAGCAAAACGTTTCCACTTGAAGGCATAAGATCTTCTTGTGGAAAGTTTTCTAGAAGCCTGAAGGATATCTTTTACCTGTTGGGACAAGTTGAAAACCTGGAGGTCTACGTCTTCAGCAACCAGGCCGTGAGATGCAGGGACTGGGGACTTGGGTGCCATAGCATCCCGTCCTCTTGGGAAAGGAGATAAGGAGCATGCCCTAACTCAAGAGGTGCAGCTTGAGAGAGATGTAGAAGCAGGGGATACCACGCTTGGCGTGGCATCGTGGCGCTATGAGAATCATGCGACCCCTGTCTCTTCTGAAGCTCGAAGAGTGTTTTAGGGATGAGGGGAATGGGTGGGAAGGCATAAAAGAAGTCCTGAGCCCAGTGAAGGAGGAAGGCATCCCTTGCCTGACAATTGTGAGCCGGAATCCTGGAACAGAACCAGGGAAGTTTGGCATTCAATGGACTTGCAAAGAGGTCTATGTCTGGAGTGCCCCAGAGATGAAATATCTTTGCCACCTGGTCTAACCTGGTCTAGGTGGAGAGACCACTCGTGAGGCAGCAGTACTCAAATTAGTTTGTCTGCCCAAAGGTTTTGAATACCTGGAAGATATACCAACTAGAAGGTGAATTTGATACTCTCTGGCGAGGGCCCACAGTCATAAAGCTTCGTTGCATAATGACAGAGAGCCTGTCCCGCCTTGCTTGTTCACATAGATCATGGCTATTTGATTGTCCGTCTGAACTAGGACTGTCTTGTAGCTGAGCTGGGCGTGGAATACTCAAAGAGCTAAATAGATTGCTCTTAATTCCAGGAGGCTTATGTGTAGACCAGCCTCCTGTGGAGTCCAGGTGCCCTGGGTAGAAAGATGATTCAGCTGTGCTCCCCAACCCACCTGTGATGCATCTGTTAGGGTGGCCTGAAAAAGGGGTTGATGGAAAGGAGACCCCACTGTCAGATTTTCTAGTGACTGCCACCATTGGAGGGACAAAATTAGTCGTTGAGAGTTTACTATTTTGTCTGATAAATGTCCTGTGGCCTGTGTCCACTGTGTGGATAGGGTCCACTGAGCTGCTTGCATGTGGAGGCGAGCATATGGGACTACATGAACTGTGGATGCCATAGGTCCCAGCAACTGTAGTAGCTCTCGAGCAGTTAGGGAGGGTTTTCCTGCTGCTTGAGAAGCTAGTTGCATTATGCGAAGACACCGGGCCTGTGGAAGGAAAGCCTTTGCCTGTCTGTTATCTAGACAGGCCCCTATGAAATCCAGGCACTGGGAAGGAGCAAGTTGGGATTTTGGGACGTTTATTACCAACCCCAAGTATTGGAGGATTTGCATTGTGCGAGACAGTGCAGTGCTGGCCTCTGCAACTGTAGGGGCTCGAATGAGCCAGTCGTCTAAGTAAGGGAAGACTAATATCCCCAGGGTTCGTAGAAATGCAGCTACTACTGCCATGCATTTCGTGAATACCCTTGGAGCTGAAGTCAGACCAAAGGGAAGAACCCTGTACTGGAAATGTCTTCCCCTGAAAAGGAATCTTAAGAATTTCCTGTGATTTGGATGGATTAGAATGTGAGTGTATGCATCCTTTAAGTCTAGAGAGCAAAGCCAATCCTGGCTTTGAAGGTATGGTAGAAGAGTTCTAAGAGAAATCATTTTGAACTTCTCTCGGAACAGGTATTTGTTTAATTCTCTGAGGTCTAGAATGGGTCTGTGTCCCCCTGTTTTCTTTGGAATAAGAAAATAGGGAGAGTAGAACCCTGCACCCCGTTGAAGAATGGGTACCTCTTCTATTGACCCTTGGGCATGAAGTGTTGAGACCTCGTGATCTAGCAGATTGTCTGCAGAGGTTTGCGAATTGAATTGCCTTAAGAACATAAGAACATAAGAAATGCCATACTGGGTCAGACCGAGGTCCATCAAGCCCAGTATCCTGTTTCCAACAGTGGCCAATCTAGGTCATACGTACCTAGCAGTTTCCCCAAAAGACACAGGTTCTGCAGTGCTTGTACTAGGTCAAGCATTGATATCCTGGGTCCCTTTTTAATAGTGGTTTATGGACCTTTCCTCCAGGAACTTGTCCAAACCTTTTTTAAACCCAGCTATACTAACAGCCCTTACTACATCCTCCGGTAACAGATTCCAGAGTTTGATTACACGTTGAGTGAAGAAATATTTTCTCTTATTTGTCTTAAATAGTTTACCCCGTAGCTTCATTCCATGTCCCCTAGTCCTTCTATATTCTGATAGCGTAAACAATTGATCCACGTTTATCCGTTCCACTCCATTCATTAATTTATAGACCTCTATCATATCTCCCCTCAGCCGTCTCTTTTCCAGGTTAAAGAGCCCTAACCTTTTTAGCCTCTCTTCATAGGAGTAGCCTTCCATCCCCTTCACCAATTTGGTGGCTCTTCTCTGTACTTTTTCTAATAACTCTATGTCCTTTTTAAGATACGGTGACCAGAATTGCACACAATATTCAAGGTGCGGTCATACCATGGAGCGATACAGAGGCATTATAATATCCTTTGTTTTATTCTCCATCCCTTTCCTTATGATACCTAGCATTCTATTTGCTTTCTTGGCCGCCGCTGCACACTGGGCGGAGGGTTTTAACATGTTATCCACGATGACTCCTAAATCTTTTTCCTGGGTGGTGGTTTCTAATGTGGAGCCTTGCATCGTGTAACTATAGTGTGGGTTGTTCTTTCCTAGGTGCATAACTTTGCACTTGTCCACATTAAATTTCATCTGCCATTTGGATGCCCAGTCTTCCAATTTATCCAGATCCTCCTGCAGTTTTCCACAATCCTCTTGGGTTTTAACAACTTTAAACAGTTTTGTGTCATCTGCAAATTTGATAACCTCACTAGTTATTCCCTTTTCCAGGTCATTTATGAATATGTCAAAAAGTAGCGGACCCAGTACAGATCCCTGGGGTACTCCACTATTCACCTTTTTCCATTGGGAATATTGGCCATTTAGCCCTACCCTCTGCTTTCTATCTTTTAACCAGTTTCCCGATCCACAATAGTACACTGCCTCCTATCCCATGACTTTTTAGCTTTGCCAAAAGTCTCTGATGGGGGACCTTGTCAACAGCTTTCTGAAAGTCCAGATACACTATATCAACCGACTCACCTTTGTCTACCAGTTTATGCACACCTTCAAAAAACAGATCAGATTAGTAAGACAAGATCTTCCTTGTCTAAAGCCATGTTGGCTGTCTCCCATTAGGCCATGACTATCTACATGCTGTGTAATTTTGTTCTTTATGATGGTTTCTACCATTTTCCCTGGTACTGACGTCAGGCTCACCGGTCTGTAATTTCCCGGGTCACCCCTGGAACCCTTTTTAAAAATTGGTGTTACGTTGGCGACCCTCCAATCTTCAGGTATTACAGATGATTTTAATGAAAGTTCACAGATTACCAATAGCAGGTCTGCAATCTCATATTTCAGTTCTTTCAACACTCTGGGATGTATACCATCCGGTCCAGGTGATTTGCTACTATTCAGTTTATCAAATAGTTGTAATATATCTTCCCGGTGTAACGATATTTCTCTCAATTCCTCTGCAGTATCACCTTTAAATACCACTTCAGTCTTGGGTAACATCCCTACATCTTCCTCAGTAAAGACCGAAGCAAAGAATTCATTCAGTCTCTCTGCTATAGCCTTGTCTCCTCTTACTGCCCCTTTTACCCCTCTATCATCTAATGGTCCAATTGACTCTCTCACAGGCCTTTTGCTACGAATGTACTTGAAAAAGTCTTTATTTCGTGTTTTTGCTTCCGTAGCAAGTTTCTTCTCAAATTCCCGCTTTGCCTGCCTTATCAATGCTTTGCATTTAACTTGCCAGTGCTTGTGCTGTTTCCAGTTTTCATCATTTGGCTCTTTTTTCCATTTCCTGAAGGTTGCTCTTTTGGCAGCAACAGCCTCTCTGAATTGTAGGACAGGGCATGCTGTGAAAATGGAGCTTGTACCCCTCTCCTACAATGGACAGAGTCCAATCTTCTGCTGTTATCTGATGCCATCTGTTGGCAAAGTGGCATAACCTGCCTGGGATATGGGGGGTTGGGGACCCCTCAGAGGCAGGAAGGCTAAGCTCTCTAGGAAGGATTCAAAGCCCTTGAGGGGGCTGAACCTGGAGAGCTGGTTGGGCTCTCGGGCCTTTTGGCTTCTTTTGCTGTCTAGTTTGTCCCTTTTGGGCAACCTGACCTTGAATTTGACTCTGCTGGGTATAAAAAGGATAAAACTTCCTCTTTTTGTTAAAAGAGGGGTTTTTATAAGGCTTCCTTTTGGCTGGAGTGGCAGTAGACTTTGACAATCTAAGGTAGAATTGTCAGCATCTAACTCGTTAGCCTTTTCCTGCCAATTCTTGCCAAAGAGATTCTCCCCCATGCAAGGAATGTTGCCTAACTTGTCCTGTACCCAAGTCTCCAAGTCTGATGCCTGAAGCCAGGCAATCCGTCGTGCGCCAATGGCAATAGCAGAGGTTCTGCTGATGCATTCAAAGCAGTCAAAGGCTGCACAATTCACAAACTTGGAGATATCTTGAGCATGCTTAACTAGAGCAAGAAAGTCTTGTCTCTTTTCATCTGGGAGAAGTGGGCTTATAAGCTCCAAGTCTCCTGTAACTTCTTTGAGGAACATGCCCATATATAGTATATATGAACTGATCCTAGCTGAAAACATGGAGGACCGGCTATTTTGTTTAGTTACCTGAGATCCATGGGAGGAAGAGGAGGCTCTTGAAGATGTCGATGCAATGGATCTGGCATCCGAAGAAAAGAGTACCGAGCTTTGCAGCCCGGTTCTGTCTTCCTCTCTTAGTCATCCCCATACAGGAAAGACATTCAGATGGAGAATGTTCAGGCCTTAAACATTTAAGACATCAATCATGGGTGTCAGTGACGGAAATGGTACCGCCACACTTAGTACATTTTTTAAAACCACTAGTTGGTTTTTCCATGTTTCAGGAATATGAGGCCTAATGCCCAAAATGGCGACTAGCACCGAAAAAGAAAGGCTTCTGAAGAGAAAGTTCAAAATATAAAAATTTTTTTCAAAAAAGAAAAGAACCGGCGGTACCAGTAGGCGTCGTGCAGAAGCAAACGCGACCACAAGAAAACAATTTTAAAGACGGAATTTTCTGCGGTGACAGGGTATGGGTCCTGTCGGATCCGCAGAAAACGAAGAACTGAAGAGGGACAGTTGGAAAGACGGGAAGGCAGCGCGCATGTGCTGAGGGATGCTCCCAAAAGCGTTCCTACTGGACGCTAGGGAGCGTTACTGCGCAGGCTCCGTCGGTACCAACGATACCCATATGTGAAGACTACATTCCTGCTTGTTTCTGGAGATAACGTCACCTTCCATATTGTCCTACCAAACCAGTTCAGACAAATGTGACGTACCAAAGCTATAACTTCACTGGATGGGAAGATGACACAGCAGCTCGCAAAACCCCCAAGTCAAAAGCTGTGTCTGCCCACACCTGGACATCCAAGTGGTAATGCTGGACAAAAGTGGCAAGTGATGCCCATGTTGCCACCTGACAAATGTCTGCAGGGGCTACCGAGCTCCACTCCACCCACAAGGATGCTTTGTACTCAGGTAAAATGGGTGTGCAAACCCTCTGGAAACTGCCAGTTCCACAATAGGTATGTTGAGGCAATGACCTCCTTAATCCAGCGCCCCCAAGTCAACTTATTTGCCGCATCACCCTTGCACTTGCCAATAAACGGCACAAAAAGATGGTCAGACTTACGAAAAGAATTCGTAACCTCCAAGTACTGGAGAAGCACCCTCCGGACAGCCACAAGGCAAAGATCCTTATCTTTCTCCCAACACTGCTCCTTAGAGGAGAAGGACAAGCAGACCACCTGGTTCACAGGAAAGGGAGAAATCACCTTAGGCAGGAAGGAAGGCAAACACCGAATGGAAACAGCCTCCTTTGAAAAAAGACAGATAATGATCTCAGCAAGACAGAGTCTGCAGCTCTGAAATCTACCTTGTGGAACAACTCGTAATGAAAAAAAGACAGTCTTGAGCATCAAATCCTTCAAAGTAGAGTGCTTCAAAGGCTCAAAGGGCACCAACCAGGACATTGAGCACCAGACCGATTCCAGGAAGGGAGCACAAAACCAGAAGGGAGGATGCAGATGCCAAACTCCCTGGAGAAAGCATGATACATACCAGTTACTGGACCTCAGAAACAGGCCAAAAGCTGTCACCTGAACTTTCAGGGAGCAAAATGGAAAGGCCCTTCGCCAGGCCATCCTGTAGAAAAGCCAATAGAGATGGCACGTTGGCTGTCTAAGGAGCCAACTGCCGAGCACTGCACCATCGCTCAAAGAGGCACCAGACCCACATGTATGTTAGCTTGGTAGATCTCCTCCAGGCTCTGAGCGGAGTGGAAACCACTGCCATAGAATGGTCTTTATGTGCTAGCTGTCTCCTTCCAAGATCTTGCGATAATCCCCTCTACTAGTCTTCAGAATTCTCCTGAAAGCAATACTGTACTGTCTTTATACTTGAGAAAATCTTACCATCTACATATGACAAACAGTGAAACTCGGTCTCAGACTAACAACGGCAACGCTTAGAATATTTCTCCAAAGCGATATGCCTGTTCACATCAATGACCATTCAATTCACTGTTATTTTCACCAGTAATTCATTAAAATATATTTTTTCTTATCATTAGATGGAATTTTAGACTCAATAGCAGAATCTTCCGACATTCATTTGCACTTGTTTATCTGTGCATTAAGGTATTTAAGATGGTGCTTTGCTCATCTCGATATCATTGGTGCTAGATGAGCAAAGCACCATCTTAAATACCTTAATGCACAGATAAACAAGTGCAAATGAATATCAGAAGATTCTGCTATTGAGTCTAAAATTCCATCTAATGATAAGAAAAAATATATTTTAATGAATTACTGGTGAAAATAACAGTGAATTGAATGGTCATTGATGCGAACAGGCATATCGCTTTGGAGAAATATTCTAAGCGTTGCCGTTGTTAGTCTGAGACTGAGTTTCACTGTTGATTGTCATATGTAGATGGTAAGATTTTCTCAAGTATAAAGACAGTACAGTATTGCTTTCAGGAGAATTCTGAAGACTAGTAGAGGGGATTATCGCAAGATTTTGGTAGTAACCTCCCTCTGATAGTGGACCTAATTGGAGTGTAGTCTCCTTCCAAGAGCCAAGCCGTAAGCAAGAAGGGAAACAGGTCCTCCAGAATGATCAGCCACTGCTGCAATAGGCCATGAGATGGAAGCAACCAAAGAGGCACCGCATCAGGTCTCTGAACCATGCTCTCCCCAGACAATCCGGTACCACCAGGACAATCCTGCCCATGTGGCGTTCTATATGCCAATTCACATGTCCCATCAGAGGCCAAGGAGGAAACACATACAGCAGCTGCTGGCTTGGCCAAGGCTGGACTAGGGTGTCAACACCCTCAGACCCCGTCTCCATGCAGCAACCACAGAAGTAAACAAACTTTGGCAATGGAGTGGGTTTGCCATTAGATCCATTTCAGGGCGACCTCAGTGACACAAAGTCAACTGAAGAACCTCCTGACAAACTCCCACTCTCCACAATCCAGAGTGTGCCGGCTGAGGAAGTCCGCTTCCAGTGTCCACTCCAGCAATGTGATGAGCTGACAAGGCTAGGAGGTTCTTCTCCGCCCAGCCATCTCCAGAGCTACCCGGCACTCCTCATGCCACCTTGCCGATTTCAGATAACGCTATGGCAGTGGCTTATGTCAAACACTCATACTGCCCAGCCCTCAACCAAGGGCTGGAAATGCAGAAGAGCTAACCTGATGGCCCAAGACTTGAGGCTGAAGGACCACACCGCTTCCCTGTGGTTTCAATGGGTCTGGGCCATACAGTCTTGGCAATAGGTTCCCCAGCCAGAGAGATAGGCATCCATTGTCAGAAGGATCCAGGAGAAATCATCCAGTGGCATGCCATTCCTCAGATGACGGCTGCTGCCACCACCGAAGGCTGGGCTTCACCATCAATGGGAGTGAAAGCATGTGCTCGAACTCCTGAGAACTTGGGGACCACTAAGTCAGCAAGGGCTGCTGGAGCAGTCGCAAGTGAGCACGCACCCACTGCACCATCTCTATGGTCACAGCCATCAATCCAAGGAGCTGAAGATAATCTCAGACTCTCGGAGCCTGCTGCACACAGAACAGTACCAGGAAATCCAACAGCCTTTCTACTTCTCCTCTGGTAAGAAAGCTCTGCCCACTTTAGTGGAGAAACGTGTTCCCAGAAACTCCAGGGACTGGGAAGTCAACAGCTGGCTCTTTCCCCAACTGATCACCCATAAGAGGCTTTCCAAAACAAGACACCACTTGGGATGCTACCCGAGATGCTTCTGAAAGAAAACGGGCCTAGATGAGATAGTCATCCAGATATGGATGGGGACAGATCCCTCAGTGCTGCAGTCGCCACCGCCACCACCACCACCACCACGGCCTTAAAGAATGTCCTCGGGGCAGCAGATAGCCTGAAAGGGAGGGTGGCAAACTGATAGTAAGAGCCAAGCACAACAAGAAGCAGGTACTTTGCTAATCCGCCCAGATTGGGATATAAAAATATGCCTCAGCTAGATTCAGAGAAGCCAAGAACTCCCCTCAGCATGCTGCTTAAATTAAGGAACGCAAGGTTTCCATCCGAAGCACACAATGCACAGTGCTCGTTGACTCCATTGAGATCCAGAATAGGCCAGAAGGAACCAACCTATTTGGGCACCACAAAATAGATAGAATAACTGCCTTTGCCCCACTCGTCCAAGGGGTGGGGAGGGGGGGGAGATGGGCACCACTGTCTTAAGGTGTAGCAACTTGTCCAAGATGGTCTGAACAGCAGCACTTTTGATCGCAGACCCACAAGGGGAGACGACGAAGGCATTCAGAATCAGCTTTTTGCATTCCAAGACATAGCTGAACTGAATGGTGTCTAGCACCCAGCGATCCTTGGCCTATTCCTGAAAGAAAAGGAAAAGCCTCCCTCCAACTGCAGGAACCAGGGAATGGGCCCCAAACCTTCCATTATACAGCCTGGGAGAGGAGTACTCTGGAGGGGACCAAGTCCCTGAGCCCATGTTCAGCACGAAAGGACCGAGAATGAGCCCAAAGCCCATAAGCAGAGGGGAAGAATGGTTTTCCAGGTCTGAAATTATGAACGTCACGAGACTGCCAGGGATCCAGCCAGTGCGCCCTCTGTAGATGGAAAGAGGTTGACGAGAAAGGGCACCGGCATGCTTCACAGGTCCTCTGGACCTGTCTTCTGGAAGACGGTAAGATTTTGTCTCACCCAGGTCCTTCATTAGCTTCTGCAAATCAGCTCCAAAAAGCAGCTTCCCCTTAAAAGCTAGTTCGGCTAACCGGGCTGTGGCTGCCATCCAATGCTGTGACACCATCATCAGGACACCATCTTTGGTTGCCAAATGTACCAGGTCATACATGGCATCAGAAAGGAAAGCCATAGCCAACTCCAAAAGAAGGTTAAGTATCATCTGGCAGAAGAGACTGAATCCACTGGAGCAGGGCTCCAGACATTAGGCTTGCACATACCACCAGCTGCAGAATAGCAGCTGCCACGGCAAACTGGCTCTTCATCAACAAATCTACCTTACAGTCCAGAAAATTCTTTAAGGTCAATCCCCCTTCCAAGGAATGGTGGTCTATCTGGTAACCACCGTTACCTGAGCATCCATCTTGGGAATACCAAACCACTCAAAGCACTCCTTCTCTGGGAGCGCATGGATTTTTTTACACACCCTTAATCCCTTAGGCAGGGGAGTCAGGAGAGTCCCACTCTGACCAGATCATATCCTTGATCACATCTGGGAACAAAAAGACACTAGTGGATTTCCGCACCCTTGAAGGAGCAGATGAACTTTCAGCTACTGCTCCAAGCTGGAAGCTGCTGTTAAGTTCAAGGCAGAGACCTTGGCAATTAACGCCGCCAGCTCCTTCTAGAACAGACAGATCACTTTGGCCTCTTCACAATCTTTTAAAGGCGAGAACAGTTCATCTATGCCAGAGCCCAGTACAGAGTCTGATAAACCTACCTGATAAATAAAATCTGAATCCAAGTCATAGTCAAAACCTGACAGCTCACAGCTGTTCCCCATCTCCAGGGGGGTGCACCTTACCGGAGACACAGCCAAAGGCAATCAAAGAGGGCTTCCAGTCTCAGCTTGCTCCACATGAAATTGCACTCAGGGGGCAAATTTCCAAGCCAGAAGGACCAGGCCTGCTGGAAAAAACACAATTCTGAGGAGAACAATCCAGAGTCCGGAAGTTCTCCTCTCGGAAATGACTCCCCAACACCAGGGGGCACAGACACTGCAGACCCCCTAGAGGAAGATGAGCAGCTCACAGCATAGTCACCAGACCCTCCGACTGGCTGGATATCCTACCCATAGCACCATCTGTCACCTCCTGTCCTGAGGCAAGTAAGGTCAGACTAACTGCATCCCCCAGCTGAGAGAGGGAGCAGGCTCTCCAGGAATGAGTCAGAAGCTTCCATGCAAGAAGAGCAGAGTCCAGAATACAGCAATGAGGCATCTTGCTTGCCACAGGTCAAACGTTTCCTGGAAGACAGAGAAAGTTAAGGCAGTTATCACAACAGCACATGCTAAGGCCATGGGGTCTGAAAGGGGCGTGTTAACTGCACTAGTGAAGAAACATGCGTTGGAGCTGCTTGGGTGGAACGGACGCTAGGACCGCACAACTGCCAGACGCACAACAGGTATAAATGCTACTAACCAGTGCAGAAAACAGTGGAAAACCCCCACACTATGCCAACGGTCACCAGTGGTCTACCCCAAATTATATCCCAGGAAGACTGAATCGGGAGCTCCCAACAAGGACAATGGACAAGGTCAAGCCTTAGTACTCACCCCCTGAGAGCCCCAAGCAGAGAATCTGTGCCGAGCTCAGCTTTACCCCCAGAACTGTTACTGGCTTTGCAGCACTGTGTTAAGGTGGCTGGCAGGCATGCAGAGCCCTCTGAGACCCTTCTGTAATCTTCAGGAGAGATCAAGGGGAGGGGGCAGAGGAGGAGGAGGGAGGCAACACTGAGGTTGCGTAAGGTTGCTGCACTCTTCCAGATCCTTCCAATTTATGGCTGCTCAACAGGCTCTTATCCAGGGTTAGAGTATGGAAATGAACCAATTTTTCCCTTCCTCCTATGGCTACCGAAAAAGACCGCAGTCTAATGGAGCCTCCCGCGCTGCGCTCAAGTGAGAAAGTCATCTTCAAGGTGATTGTTCTGGAACATTAATCAATCTTTTCCTCTCAATCTTCAGATTTTCTTTGGAGAGGAGAAACTCCATCCACCATTTGCTGGAGACAAAGCAATACTGAAGAGACCTCTGGTGGCTGAGGTGAATAGAGCATAGGAGTGATGTCACTGAAACTTGAGCTTCTCAACTTGAGCTTCTCTTTTTTTGTTTTTGGTCTCTACCAATCTGCTGGTAGGGGAACACAGCCCACTTGCCTGGATTGGTCTAGTAGGATGATATGGAAAAAAAAGGTAGTTTCCGGAGAAATCAGTAAGAGAGTAAACATATATGCCATTTTGTTCCTGTCATTTGGGAGAACCTTCCACTAGGCTTATTCTGAAGGAACTTTGCCACACACTACATCCTGTGAAGCTCAATGTAGTTTTTGTAAACTTACTATGTACTTCAATGTAGCTTTTGTAAACTTACTATGTACTTCAAACTAAAATGCCTTCCTACAAAAAGCTACAACAAAAACATTTTAAGTGGAAAACCAGAAAAAATTCTATGATTTAATAAGGAAAAGCACAAAGGCCAAAATTCTAAAAACAATTCCTAACCCACACAAAAATAGCAAACACCTTGAAATGGAAAGCAAATACTCAAAAGAATAAACTAAATTAAAACATATATGAAGATGCCTTATGCCAGGACAGCACAGATGTATATTAAAAGGAGACATTACCATGGGATTGGAGTCTGCAATGAGGTCTCGCAGGGAGTCCAGGAACCCTTGATCCTCTACCATCTGGGCATTGATGTCATGCAGCTTTGCCACACAGACGGCTGCAGTCTTCCGCACATATGGATCTTCATCCTTCAGACACTTGCGCAGTGGCTCACAAAGGTATTCTGTGATCTTATCCACACGGATGCAACCCATCGTGCGCACAGCCAGAGCCCTAATCAGTGGGTTTGGATCTTCACAATCCTGCCAATAAACAATTCTAGTTAATAGTATACAGATCAGCCTACACTATGTCTACCCCACTGATGCTCCAAGGAATGGAGACCTCTTGTATAGGGTCCCCTAGACCTCCTGAAATGAGCTGTAACAAGGCAACAAACCACCCTCTGACCCTGCTTTAAGGATGAAACTGGAGTCCTCTCACATTCCAAATAGAGAAAGAGTTGTTACTCACCTGTAAAAGATGTTCTCCAGGAGCAGCAGGAATCAGTCCTCACATATGGGTGACGTCGGCGCTGATGGAGCCCCCGTGCAGAGCATTTCCCCAGCTTTCAAAGAAAGCCTTTGGGAATGCAGCGCACCTGCGCTGTCCCCTTCCCGCCCAAGGGTGCCATCTTGCTCAGTATGATGACATAGCTAAAAGACAGCAAAAAACAAAATAAAGTATATGACTAACTCCAGGGGAGGAGGGAGGGTCGTGAGGAATGATTCCTGCTGCTCCTGGAGAACACCTGTTACAGGTGAGTAGCTACTCTTTCTCCAGGACCAAGCAGGAAGTCAGTCCTCACATATGGGACTCCCCAGCATGGCAGCCCAACACAAGGGCTGGAGGGTAGGAGTTGCCCAAACCTCAAAGAGATTGCGGAGTACCGCCTGTCTGAAAGCACTGTCCCTTCGGGACTCTCTCTCGAGGCAGTAGTGGGCTGCAAAAGTCTGTCTTGAAGACCAAGTAACGGCCCGGCAGTTGTCTGCCAACGGAACAGAGCGGAGATGAGTTACTGACGCAGCTTTCGCACTGACACGGTGGACCGTGACTCGACCCTGCAAGGAGAGAACGTTTGCCTTGTACGCCCAGGCAATACAATCTGCTACCCAAGTGGACAAGGTACGCTTGGAGACAGGCAATCCCAGTTTATTAGGGTCAAAGGAGACGAAGAGCTGAGTAGCCCTTCAGTGCCCCCGCATACGTTCTATGTAAAAGGACAATGCCCTCTTACAGTCCAGGGTATGCAAGACTGTTTCAGCCTGGCTGGTATGTGGCCTGGGAAAGAATGTCAGAAGAACCACCTCCTGGTTGAGGTAGAAGGAGACAACCTTTGGAAGAAATTTTGGATGTGTCCGTAGGACCACCCTGTTCCTATAGAACCGTGTACGGTCTATCAGAAACCAGAGCTTGTGGTTCACTTA
Source organism: Ichthyophis bannanicus (assembly GCA_033557465.1). Classification (NCBI taxonomy): domain Eukaryota; kingdom Metazoa; phylum Chordata; class Amphibia; order Gymnophiona; family Ichthyophiidae; genus Ichthyophis; species Ichthyophis bannanicus. The sequence goes on along the minus strand of CM066042.1, from coordinate 249,431,400 downwards.
CACGTCTGGCTGAGGTAAAAGCTACCAGGAAGAGCGCCTTCCAAGAAAGGAAGCATAAAATGGCAAGTAGCCATCGGCTCAAACGGTGGGCGAGTAAGCTGCTGCAAGACCACGTTCAAATCCCACTCAGTGGCTGGTGGACGAATCGGAGGCTTGAGCAGAGGCAGGCCTCTGAGGAAGCGGGACACCAAGGGGTGAACTGACAGAGACTGACCCTCCACCGGTGAGTGGTGTACTGATAGAGCACTGAGATGGACCCGAACAGAGTTGGACTTCAGGCCTAGGTCTGACAGGTGAAGTAGGTATTGTAGTACTACTGGCACAAGGCAGGAGAAAGGATCTTCATTGCGCTGAGCACACCATATTGAGAACCTACGCCACTTGAGGACATAGGACTTTCTGGTGGACTGCCTCCTAGAGGCCAAGACCACCTCCTCAACTTCCCTAGGCAGAAGTAAGGGAGCTAGCACTATCCTTTCAGCAGCCAGGCCATCAGATTGAGGGATCTGAGATTGGGGTTAAGAAGGGAACCCTGATCCTGAGACAGGAGATCGGGTTGCAACCCCAGAGGGAATGGAGTTTCCACCGCCAACTGCAGAAGAAGTGGAAACCACGGTTGCCTCGACCATCTGGGGGCTACCAGAATCACCGAGGCCTTGTCCCATAGAATCTTGAACAGAGTTCGGGCCACCAGGGGCGTGGGAGGAAACGCATACAGGAGGCCTGTAGACCAAGAGATCAGAAATGCATCTGCTGCCATTCTCAGGGGATGTGGCTGTCTGGAGCAAAACCTGGGCAGCTGACGGTTCAGTGGACTTGCAAAGAGATCGATGGATGGAAGTCACCATCATAGAAAGATCTGCTGGACCACCAGTGGATTCAACTGCCATTCATGAGGCTGGAGAATCCTGCTTAGCTTGTCTGCCAAGAAGTTCTCCTGACCAGGTAGATAAACTGCTTTGAGAAACATGCCTTGTTTGACTGCAAAGGAGCAAAGGGCCTGCGCCTCCTGACATAGGAGCCTGGACCCTGTGCCCAATTGTTTGTTCACACAGAACATTGCTACCTGATTGTCTGTCTGAACTAAGACAGACTGGTGAGAGAGGGCATGAGAAAAAGTCTGTAGAGCCAAGTGGATTGCTCGCAGCTCCAAAAGATTTATCTGCTCTGTGGCCTCCCGAGGAGACCAGAGGCCTTGAGTGCATGTGCCCTGGCAATGTGCACCCCAATCCTTTAAGGAAGCATCGGTCGTCAACACCCTTGTGTGTGCTGGGGCCTGAAAGGGTACCCCCCTGAGAAGGTTTGGGAGGTATAGCCACCACTGCAAGGAGTCCAAGAGTGGTTTGGACACCTTTACTCTGTCTCGGAGGTCGCCTGTGGCTTGTGCCCACTGAGCTCTGAGGCACCACTGAGCAGCCTGCATGTGCAGATGGGCATTCGGGGTCACATGTACTGTGGATGCCATGTGGCCCAGGAGCCACAAAATGTGTCTGGTGGAGACCTGAGAATTGCTTTGGAACTGGTTGGCCAAGTCCCTCAGTCTGTGGACCCTGTCCTCAGGCAAGTACGCTCTTGCCTGCAGGGTGTCTAATCTTGCCCCTATAAACTCTAGGTTCTGTGAGGGGAGCAAAGTGGACTTTGTCATAAACTACGCAAAGCCCAGATGCTGAAGAAGAGAGACAATGCGAAGAGTGGCTTGTCTGGCCTCCTGGAGAGACTGACCTCTGATGAACCAGTCGTACAGGTATGGGAAGACAAAAATTCCCTGATTTCTGAGATAGGCCGCCACCACCACTAGGCATTTGGTGGTCTGACCATAAACTGATTGTCTTCCAACTACCCATACTCAGAAACAACCAGAACAAAGTCAAAAGGCAGACTAACTCCTCCAAGGCACCAGAATGAAGGTTTCAAGCCGTCGATAGAGATGTGATCCTGAGTAAAACACGCCCACTTCTTACCGCGACAATACTCAACCCTGAAGATATGGTTTCTGAATGGAACAAAAGCTTCAGTAATATTGCTTTACGTCCACCATCCAACAAGCCACCAAGGACGCGAGCCTCAGCAGTTTGGTACACCTCAGAACTACGATCATCTCTCACCTTCCTACGGAAGTTGGAAAGATGCTGGCGTAAATCTCACTCAGAAGTAGATCAAGAGGCATATAATTCCCATCTTGCACATCATCGTGAAGCAGTAACTGCAAATTTAAGACAATTTCACATAGATTCTCTAAAACGATCATTGAACAAACCCCATGACCTTTTCAGCCTCGTAAAGAACTTAACTAAGGAACCGGTACCTGAACAATCAAACGAAATCCACCCTCAAGACTTTGCTGACTATCTGCAAGCAAAGATAAGCCATACCAACAAATCTCCAGTACCCTCAATGGCATTTGTACAAAACAATAACACACCCTTGACCATGTTCACTATGCCATCTAAGAAACACATTGAAAACACCATCGCTACGATCAACACCACCACTGCCCAGACTGACCCCTGCCCTGCCTTCTGGATAAAGAATCTACGGTCTGATCTTAGCCCTTTTATAACCAGGCTCATGGAAAGATCCTTCAAAACAGGGGTGTTTCCTCAATCCCTCAAACATATCTCCATTAGACCTCTAATGAAAAACGGCAAGCTCGACAGCCTGAAAGTGGACTCATACAGACCGATATCGAGCATACCACTTCTTGCCAAAATAGAAAAAGAGGTACAAAGACAAATTCAAGACCATGTTGACAACATTTCACCACTAGACCCATGCCAACACGGTTTTAGAGAACAACATGGCGTGGAAACCCTCCTCACCACACTTATCAATAATATAACCACAGGAATTGATAACATCTGGCAGGGATTTGTCCTTATTTTCCTTGACATAGCAGCTGCCTTCGACTCAGTATGTCATGAGCTACTACTGGTGCGCCTCAGAGAGAAGGGTATTTCGGAAACAGCGATAGTCTGGTGCAAATCTTACCTCACAAACAGATGGCAACATGTACGTTCAGGTGCCTCAACTTCTAAACCTTTCCACCAGAAGTAAGGAGTCCCACAGGGATCCTCCCTCTCCACCCTGATGTTTAATATCTACATGCAGCCTATCTGTAACTTCATTCGCTCTTTTGGGGTAAACTGCCTGATATACGCAGACGACGTCCTACTTTACATGCCCTTCTCAAAAGAAAACCCAGACCTTTCACCACTTACAGAATGCTTTGATGCAGTATCCAATTGGCTCCAATCCCAAAACCTTAGAATTCAGCACAAGAAAACTGAGGTGCTGTTCATCACGAGGAATTTAAATGTCATCACGCCAGCACATATAAAAGTCAAGGAAGCGGAACGTCAGACTAAATCCTCGATCCGGTACCTTGGAGTCACCCTGGACCAGCGCCTTGACATGAAGATCCACATAAGCAACGTAGTCAGAGCGATATACCACAAGATCCGTACCCTCAGGCACCTTCGTTTCCTACTTGAACTAAGCGACTTCCGGACTATCTATCAGGCGCTAATCAAGCCTCATTTTGACTAAGCAAATTCAATCTTGCACGGTCTCCCTCAATCTACTTTAAACCCTCTACAGCTCGCAATGAACACGGCAGCGAGAGTTCTAATCGGAGCGTCAAGAAAGATCATATCACACATCTTCACTGGCTCCCCATACAGTCCAGACTATCTTTCAAAATTCTGCTGCTTACTTTTAAATCAATCAAATCAATCAATAGGACAGCCTCTACATCATTAGCAGAGCTTATCCATACCACACCATCCAACAGGTCTAGGAGATCGGCAGCTATCAACACATTAGTAGTCCCAAAAGAAATAACCCAATGCACCCATGCTACAGTTAACAGAGCTTTCAAACTATGTGCACCGAGAAGCTGGAATTCTCTTCCACCCAACATACGTGCAATCACTGACTTGGTCCAATTTAGGAAGGCAGTGAAACATTACCTATTACTTCAGTACTACAAGACAGACGAAGATACAGTAGTGTCACCCGCAGTCTAAGATAGATATTATGACTAAATCTACCCTATAAGACACTCATAAGTATAGCCTGTATAATATGAGAATCCGATGTAAAATAGTTACCCCAAGTTAACCAAGTTTTACTTCCTGTTTTCTCTAAGCACAGTTCATTATATGCAACGTGTATATTTTTTAATGTTTTATGTAAACCGCACTGATGCTGAATAGCGCGGTATAAAAGAAATGTAAATAAATAAAATAAAATGAACCCTTGTGGCGGACGTTAGGCCAAAGGGAAGTACTCTGTACTGAAAATGGTTTCCTCCCACCACAAATCTGAGATATTGTCTGTGGTCTGGATGGATGAGAATGTGAGTATAAGCATCCTTGAGGTCTAAGGAGCATAGCCAATCTCCCTGATGGAGGTAGGGCAGCAGTATCCCAAGGATAAGCATCTTGAACTTTTCCCTCTCCAGAAACTTGTTTAGGTTTCGCAAGTCTAGGATAGACCGGAGGCCTCCTGTCCTTTTTGGTACCAGGAAGTACCTGGAGTAGAAGCCTTGCCCTTCCAGGTGGTGAGGCACCGGCTCCATCGCCTGTTCCTTTAGAAGACTTGCCAATTCCTGAAGGAGGAGGTTTCTGTGCAGAGGGAGTCTTGGAGGCTCCCCTGAAAAGTAGGAGGGGGCTAGCTGGTGGAAGTGGAGCATGTAGCCCTTTTGGACTATGCTGAGGACCCAGGTATCCCCTGTGATGGCTGGCCACCTGTAGGCATACAGGGTCAGCCGACCTTCTGTGTCGAGTGGAGCCAGCTGTGGAGAAGAGGCTATGCTGTGGGAATCAAAACCCCGCTCCCTGCTGTGCATAAGCTGGAGCTGGCGGCTTGAGGGTCTTCTGCCTACGAGGCCCATGCCCCTGCCCCTTGGCCTGCTGGCCCTGTTGGGGAGCTGGAGAGGCCTGGTATTGAGGGTAGGATTTGTAGGCAGCACCCTTCCTCGGGAAAAAGGGCTTCTTTCCCGCCCTTCTTTTTCTGAAAAGGGGCAGAAGTCTTCCTGGACAGCCTTGTCCTGGTGAGAGTCTCAGTCTCAATTTCTGCAGCCTTTTCAGTCATGGGCTTACCGAAAAGGTTTTCATCTCGGCAAGGGACATCGACCAACTTGTCCTGCATCCATGGCTCCAGGTCTGATGACTGTAGCCAGGCCTGACGGCGTGCACCGATGCCTCGAAGCCATCATAGGCTGCTCAAGAGATAAACTTCGAGCACTCTCAAATCTCTGTTGACAAAGCCTTGAACCTCTGCAAAGGTTCCTCAGAGAGGCCAGCTGAGAACTCGGCAATCTCCTTTGCCAGGTCTCGTAGGTACATGTCCATGTACAGCTGGTAGGAGGTCTGGACACAGCAAGATAGCATAGAGCCCTGGAAGCACTTTCTACCGAGGGCCTACAGGTTCCGGGCCTCCCGGCCGTGGGGCACCAAGGAGTGCATCTTCAGACGGTGCATGGCTGATTCCACAACTATGGAGTGGTGCGGTAGCTGCGCCTTTTGGAACCCAGGGCTCTTACGGACTCGATAAATGGAATCGACCCGTTTGCTAAGAACCGGCGTCGAGGCCGGTGCCCCCCACATACGGAAGAGCAGCCGTTCCCAGCATCGGAGGAACCGATACAGTAAAGGCTTCTTTCGGAGGAAAATCATACTGGAGGGCATCGAGCTCTTCGGCTCGAGGCTCCTCCTCGGTGTCCACAGGGAAGGCCAAGGCTTTGGCCATGTCCCTCACGAAGTCCGAGAACCGGGTATCCTCCAGGGGGGACCATCTCCGAGGCTCGGGCTCTGGTGAGTCCAAAGGGACGCACTGGGTCCGGAAGGTGTCCGGGGACTCCTCATCCTCCGCCTCCCACTCCGACTCGTCCGAGGAGGAATCGAGCGGCTCCAGCCATGTGGGACTCTGTGCCACCCACCCCGACGCCGAGGGTATCGGCGTCGATGACCTCGACCCCGCATGGGAGGTCGAGGGAGACCTTGACCAAGGATCGACTCGAGACTTCATTGACCCGAGGATCGGCTCGGTCTCCGGGGTCGACTTAGACGTCGAAGTCCCGGTGGTCGGGGCAGATGCACCAGTCAGACCGGCGATCAGCACCCACTGCTGTTCCATGAAGGCAGCCAAGCTGCTCTCCAAGGCCGTCAACCTGAGTCCACGGCTCAAGAGACTCAGCAGCCCCCGACTCGGGGCCTGATGTCGGCTCCCCCGGAGAAGAGTCCACAAGGACAACTGCACTTACGTGACTCGGGGACTCCGGCTCCACACGAGGTAGCTTGGAAGGCCTCTCCGACTCCGAGACCCGGGGCAGTGGTAAGGGCTATGCGACCTGGCCCTCGAGGAACCAGGAGCCTCCACTGATGACGTCCTCGTGAGCTTTTTCTTTCTTCTGTGCTCCCGGGTGGGAGACTCCCTTTCAGAGAAACCCCAACGGCGCTCGTGGCCTCTGATGAAGTCCGGGCCCGGCCAGACGTGGAGTCAGAGAAAATTCGCTCACGTTGATGCTGATAGCTCCGAAGCGCCTTCGACGACATTTTGCCGCACGGGCCACAGGCCAGCGGGTCATGGTCAGGCCCAAGGCATCGGAGGCAGCAATCATGTGTGTCGGTGAGAGACATAAGTTTCTTGCACCGATCACACTTTTTGAACCCGCTGGCAGCCATCGGGGGAAAAAGGGCCCCTGCAAGGTCAAAAGACCGGGCTGCTAGTGAAAACACAAAAGAAGCGCGAACGCTAGTCACAAAGGACAAAAACCAAAAATCAAAACTCCGGACTCGATACCGGTGTACCGAGCCCAGGCGGGAAGGGGAACCGGAGTCGAACCGGATAAGACAATGTGAAAATCACAGAAAAAAATTAACTTTTTCTGGGCGACACGAACTCACGTCCGTCGTGCTCCGCAGAAAAAGACAAAGCAAAATGGCACCCTTGGGCGGGAAGGGGACCGCGCAGGCGCACTGCATTCCCAAAGGCTTTCTTTGAAAGCTGGGGAAATGCTCCGCACAGGGGCGCCGACGTCACCCATATGTGAGGACTGACTTCCTGCTTGGTCCTGGAGAATCTATCCAACAGCCACAATCAATTGGAAGAAAGGAATATGGCAACTTTGATAAAATGACATCCTAAAATGCTTTAGAAACAGTTTAAAAAAATGCACTAACTCCTGTTCTATGTGAAGCCAAACAGTTTGTTATGGTCATTTTGTTGTATGTAAACCGCGCTGACAATAGTGCGGTATATAAGAAATTGTAATAAATAAATAAATAAATAAGATGGTCATGGAGGACAGATACAAATGTGGTAAAATAGAAATTGTACATGACAACTTCAAACAGCTTCCACGTAGTTTCATATCCATGATGGGATTCAAGTCCATCCCTTCAGCTCTCACACTATGTCCCAAGGACTAGGCTACTGCAGCACATGATGTTCTCACCCCTCATCCTGCTCCATAGCTAAATGCAGACCCCTAGCTGAAGCATCTGGGACCTTGTCAAGAGAAGCACAGTAAACAGCTGCTGGCTGATTCCAAAAGTGAAAGTTGCACTGGCCTAGGACAGCAGAATTTGAGGGGGGGGAGGCATGACAGCAGCACTTTAATGCTGCTCTCAGTGCAGTGTGGGCCTTTTCAGTCCAGGCCCCCCCCCCTCCCGTATCAAGCGCCCTCCAACAGGAAGCATGCGTCCAAGGGAGAGCAAGTCATGGTAATGCTTGAGTAGGGGCCTGTGCTCAAGGCTCTGCACCACACTGCCTTTCATTTCATGGTGACTTGGGCCTGCACAGCAGGCCCCCTGGAGAGGGTTTGAGGTTGGGAGATTTGTCTAAGATCTCTTATGCCCTTGGGATGGTCTGGCTGCAAAGGCAGCATTCACAGTTCCTGGGTAAGCAGAGAGTAGGGAGGAGACTATAGTCACTGCTGAAGTGGAACATCAAGTGACCAGATTCAGTGCTCATGATTTCAGGGTTCGACAAGAAAACTCTTGTGAGTAACCCCAGGGCTGTTGCTGCAATGTCCAGACTAGGTGTGATGGGGGAGGGAAGCACACAATATAGTGGGGAGGGAAACACACAATATGGGGGGGGGGGGGGGAGGAAATCCTTGGGTACTGCAAATGAAGACTCATGGCAATAGATGCCAGCTCAGTTCTGACCAAGTTGGAAGTGTAAAAGGATGAAGAAAACCGATGGATCAAAAAAAGAAAATTGAAAAAGAAAAATCAGCGTGGGGGCAGAGGGGGTGGAGAGACAGTGCAAGCTATTTGAACACTGATCCGCATACAGTACTATTGAAAAAGTACTAAAAGTTCTGTTTTTTAGTGAAAGAATATCGAGTTTCTGGCTTGAGAACTGACTGGCAGTTATACACATACTCTTTACTGTCATTTTGATAAATGAAATTGGGTTTCGTTTTTACATTTTTTCTCCTACAGAGACACAAAGGATAAGCTACACACAGCCACAACGGTCACTAAGATGAGAGTCTTGGAATCAAACAGGTACCCACAGAATGTAAGCACCAGACTTCAGCACATCCATAATCAAGAACTCAACTCCCTCCATCAGATGTGCTTATGCAATTTATATTTTAAATCATAAAAATATATGCTCCAAAATAGCAATATCTGCAAGGACACTCTTCCAACATTCGGTCTGAGAAGCATGTTTCCAGGCAAAAAGGCAATGATTGAGCAAGGTGTATGACAACAGTGAACAATAAATATTTTACAGCTCTGGTAAAGTCAATCTTGTATCACCTACCCAAAGACACAGCTTTATCTTTATCAGGTTATTTATATACCGCCTAACGCTAGGGGATCTGAGCAGTTTACAATAAAAAAAATTATGAGCTGCATGAAACTAAGGAAAAGGGAACGCCATAAGGGATAGGGAAGGAAAAAAAAAAGCAAAGTAGAGCAGACTGGCAGGGGAAGAGGGGGTGAGAGGTAGGGAAAGGGGGAAGAAATGGGGAGTCGGGATGGGGGTATCAGGTGGTTGGGAGAGAAAGGTCAAAGACAGCAGTTAATAGGTGAGTTTTTACATTGATTTGAATCTTGGAAAGGAGAGCTCCAGATGGAAGTCATGAAGGAGGAGATTCCAAAGAAGTGAGCCAAGGAAAAAGAAAGCAGAGGAGCGCGTGAACTCTAAATGAGCACGGGAGACAGGGGGAAGGGACAGACGATTGGAGTGGACCTGTCCGAGGGAAGGGTGAGAAAAGTGAAGGTGAATTAGGTCAGAGAGATAATGAGAGGTGTTGGTATGGATAGCGCGGTGGACCAGAGTAAGAATCTTAGAGTGAACATGGAATTTTATTGGAAGCCAATGTAAGGTGATAATCAGCGAGGCAATGTGGTCTGAGCGAGAGGCCAGGGTCAGTATGCGGGCGGTGGTATTCTGAAGGAATTGCAATCTGCAGAGTTGATACTGTGGAAGGCTGGCAAGCACAACACTGCAATAGTCAATGAGAGTCATGACCAGAGTGAGGAAAAATGTAGACAAGGAAGAGGGGAGAGAAAGGGATGGATGGAGTGGATCTGATGAAGGGAGTGAAATGACTGAGGAAAGGTGCTCACAGAAAGATAAGGAAGAGTCGAGTGTAGCACCAAGTTAACGAAGAGAAGAAGCTAAGGAGATAGGTGTCTATGCAAGGGAGGGTGCCACAGAGGGAACCGGGGCGTAAAACGGTAGGCCAATATACCCATGCTGTTGGGTGATGAGAGTAAGAGGAGCCAAAAAGACATTAAAGAGAAGAGCAGTGAGAACAGAGCCCCAGGACACACCACAAGGCAAGGGGAAGATAGACAAGGGGGGAGGAACTGGTACAAACAGAGATGTCAGACGAAAGAAAGGAATGGAACCAACGATGGACAGAACCAGTGATCCAGACATCATGAAGAAGAGAAAAAAAAAAAAGTGCAATAATCAACCAGGTCTAAAGCAGAAGAGAGATCTAAAGATACAGCTAAAGAAATGTCACCCTGATCATGATAAATATGAAATTTGTTAAGGAGAGAAAGTATAATGGCTACAGCACATAGACTATAACAGAAATCAGATTGGTGGGGGTGAAGTGCAAGAGTTGCATCAAGGTGGGAGGAGAGTTGGGTCAAAACTAATTTCTCAAGGAGTTTAGAGAGAAAAGAGATCATAGAAATTGGGTGCCAGTGAGCAAGGATGAAAGGACCCAGGGAGGGTTTCTTAAGAATGGGCTGAATAAAAGCATGTTTCCAGGGTAGGGAAAAGGAATCGGAGAAGAGGCTGGAATTGAAGATAGTGAGAACAAGCAAGAGGGCGGCCAACGAGGAATCAGAGAGGATAGGGTCAGAGGGACAGGAAGAGGAGATGGCTTTGTGGAGTTCGGTGGAGGAGATAGGACGGAAGGAGGACCAGGTGGAGATGCCAAAGGGGGGGGGAGAAAGAGGGAGGAAGGGGAGAAGGCAGGCTGGAGAAGAGCGGCAAAGGAGAAGGACTTTATCTACAAAGTGGGTGGCTAAAAGGGTGGGATCAGGAAAGACAGGGTGGTGCGAGGGAGAGGAAAAGGTGTGGAGATAAGGAATGAAGAAGAGTACAGCTGAGGGGAAGAGTTGGAAGCAGAGGAAACAAGATTAGATTAGTGAGCTTGGCGGAATGGATAAGGGAATGGGGGGAGAAGTGGGCAAGTGATTCAGGAGAAGGATGTTTGCGCCAAAGGCATTTGGTGTGACAGAGATGGGTCCAATGTAGATAAAGACTGAAGTGGTACCAAGGGTGACATGGAGCAGAAGGGTGCAGATGGGAAGCAGGACAGAGATGGGCAAGAACATAGAGGGCTGCAGACAAGGTGGAATTCCAGGTTTGAACCTGATGATCAGGAACAAGGGAAGCAAAGTCAGGGGGAAAAAAGCTGACTAGAGGGTGGAAACTGCTGAAGAGAAGAGACAGGAATGCGCTGAGTAAGGATAGGTGGAGTAGCATGGGGGGGGGCGGGGGCTGGGACGAGGACAGGCAGGACACGGTAGGCCAAACAGAAGACAAAAATGATCAGACCAGGGAACTGGGAACATGGCAAGATTAGAGAGAGTAAGAGGAGGGAGAGAAGATCAAGAGTGTGTGACTGATGGTATGGGTGGGACAAAGCACATGTTGATGGAGGGAGAGGTCAGTAAGAGGAGAGAAAAGAAGCATCGTGGCATGGGAGGGGGAGTGTCTAAGTGGATGTTAAAATCATAGAGGATCTAGAGCCGTGGAAACAGAAGAGAAGCCTCTGAGACAGTAAGAAGAAGAAAGTCCCAGAGGTGGGTCGAGAGGGAGGGTGGAGCATAGATATGGAGAAAATGTGAAGTGGGGGAGGGGCATTGAGAATAAGCACCAATTCCTCGGGATAATGTAGGGCTGGTGAAGAGATCTCAGACTAAGCACTAGGTTAACCTTAATAATGTGAAATATATTTCTCTGTACATTTAGCCAAAATTCAGCAATCACACCACATCTTCAACACATGTGAATACTGCTCCCCACCACCACAGCCCTACCAGCACAAGGGCCCAGAGGAACCAATCAAGTAAAAATGTATAGTGGTACATGTGATGGAACAACTTACACATTATCTGCTTACTTTTATTACAGAGAGTTAGGAAATATTAGTTCAGGCCTTGACAAATTGTGCCAGTTTAGGAGCCAGCGCTCGTGACCTCCTCATGCCCCCCTCCATTCTCTCATGCAGGTCTCATGTTCTCAAGTCTCATGAGACCAGTGCCAGAGATCCTACACAGTGCGTCATCTTTAGCAAGCATGTGTGGGTGTGTGGTGCAATGGTAGTATGCCCGCCTCTGCGTGGGATGTGGTGGTGGGTGCCTTTGTAAGGGTGGAGTGCAGGGCTGTGATGCATGTGTGTGTGCTGCAGAGCTGGGGAGGTACCTGTGTGTGTACCTGTGTATGTAGTGTGGAGCTGGGGTACATGTCTCTCCAATGGAAGCATTGGGTGCCTGTGTGTGTGGTGTGTGGTGTGGTGTGGTGTGGTGTGCTTGTGCCTGTGTTTTCTTAGGGAAGGGGAATGCACCTTTAGATAAACAGACATTGTATCCTTTTGTCCCCATGCATTCATCCCTTTAACCTTTCTCTGTTCCCCTCCCCCTTAGTACTCCCATCCAGGGGCCCTGGATTTCCTCACTATTTTTCCTGTTCTGGTTTTTTTTTTTTTTTTAATTTCTGGCCCTTTAAATTTAAACACTTATTCCCCCCACCCTCCCATCTTAACTTTTTTTTTTGTTTTATTGCAAGCCCTGACCAGCTCGGCTCAGATCCCACGAGCAGCCGGCATCCCCTTCTGTTCTGCCCGCAGGGATCTGATGTCCTGCGGGTGGAAGAGAAGGGGAGAATTGCCATCATAGCCCAGATGCAAGCAGTTTGTCCGCAAAGATTGTGTCTCCCATAGACAGACAGCTTGCATCTGTGCTGCATCGCAGCTATCCCCCCCTTTTCTGCCCATGGGAGATCAGATCCCTGCCAGCAGCCAGAGCCGATCCCACTGTGGGCAGCCGGGGACAGTCATGCTGCAGGTGTTCCAAGCCCCAGGTCAGATTTCTTTAGTTGCCATAGCAACCTGGCACCTGGTGTTTGTCAAGCCCTGTATTAGTCTATATACCATACCAGTCCTCCTCATCAAAACTCAAGCTGCCTCAAGTCTAGATTACATTTTTCAATTAGGACACTACTGCTCTACAGTCTCAAGCACTGGTTACCTTGACAAAGCTGTTGACGGCCATGATGGCCATATCAGGCTGGCTCTTGGCATAATTCATAAGATACAGGTAGACCAATTTCTTTAGTTCCAGGTTATCAGTCTGCATACAATTCACTACATCTGGAAAGAGCGAGCTGAACAGAAGTGAAGAAAAGGTACAGATATGTTAAAATAACTTCAACTATAATGGCAGACCTATAATAAGTAGAGAGACGAGTAAAGCTTTACTCACTTGTAGCAGGTTTTTTTCCCATGGACAGCAGGAACAAGTCCTCGCTTATGGGTGATATCCTAGATGGAGCCCCATGCAGGAACGCTTCCCAGATTCCATTGGAAGCTTTTGGGACGCTCCATCATGCATTCACTTCTGCCGCGGCGCCATCTTATCTCCAGAATGATAACCAGGCTAGTAGCTAAAAAACAACTCCATGGGAAGGTGGAAGAGATGTGAGGACTTATTCCTGCTGTCCATGGGAAAAAAACACTTCCCATGTTTTATCCAAGTTCTCTGACCTTGTTCTCTGTAAAACCAAACAGTTTGTTCATTAATAAATAATAAATGTATGCGGATTCCTAAGCTACAGGCTACCGAAAAACGAAAACCAGCCCAACAGGGGCAACAAAAACTGGTGAACCAGAACAAACAGTATGGGTAGTTCCTCTGGGAACTCGACCGACTCCATGCCCACAGCATACAACACTGGAGGACTCTTTTGGTAGCCTGAACGAACAGAAAGGCTGGTGGGAAGAGTTGAACCTAAGTCCCAAACAAATGCCAGAATACAGCTTGGTCAAAGTTGCTGTCATATCGGGAATCCCCATCCAGATAGTAGTGGGCTATGAAGGTGTGGATGGAGGACCACGTAGCAGCAATGGAAATCTCCTCTGTGGAGACTGAGCCTAAACTGGCCATGGAAGCAGCCATAGTGCGGACATTGTGAGCCGTGACATGACCCTCAAGGCTCAGACCTGCCTTAGTGTAGGTGAAGGAAATGGAGTCTGCCACCGAAATGGGCAGCATGCATTTGGAGGTGGCAGCATCCATCTTGCTGGTGTCAAGAGATGAAGAGTTGATGAGCTCTCATCCGCTCAAGATAGACATGTTTACAATCTAATGTGTGCAGCAGGGCCTCTACTCGGTTGGTGTGAGGCCTGGGGAAAAAGGTGGGTAAGACCACCAACTAATTAAGGTAGAAAGAGGAGACCACCTTGGGCAAGAAACACGGATGCATCCGCAGCACCACCCTATTCTGATGAAAACTGGTGTAAGGCGGGTGAGCCACCACCTGAAGCTTACTAACACAGCAAGCCGAAGTGAGCGCCACGAGGAACACGACCTTCCAAGTCAAGAACTTCAACGGGAAAGACACCAGCGGCTCAAAGAAAGCCAACAGGAGCTGTGCCAGCACATTAAGGTCCCAAACCAGGGACCTTAATTGGATGTTTAGAAAGAAGTAAGCTCTGTATGAAGCAGGCCACCAGTGACTAAACAGAGATGGGCTTGCCCCCCCAAGCCACGATGGTAGGCCCCAATCGCACTCAGGTGGACCCAGTCTGAACTGGACTCGAGACCAGAGTTTGAAAGGTGCAGGAGATACTCCAGGAGCCTTTCCATTGTGCAAGAGAAGGGATCCAGTGCCCTGTCAGCACACCAAAATGAGAACCTTCGTCATTTAAAGGCTATATAGTTCAGAGAGAATTACCTGCTCAGCATCCAAGCTGAGAGTGCCAGAGACTGGACATTGGGATTTGCAAGGTCCCACCTCCTGAGAAATGAGGTCTGGGTAACAGCCCAAATGGAGATGCTCCCGCCAAGACAGTTGAAGCATCAACGGGAACCATGTCTGCCTGGGACAGTACAGGGCAATGAGTATCACTGTACCCCAATCTGCCTGGAGCTTCAGGAACGTCTTCGCTACGAGCAGTATGGGGGGGTGGGGTAATGCATAAAGCAGTCCCACTCCCCAGTTCAGGAGGAAGGCATCCAAGGCCAGCTGGTCACTGGAAGTCATCCTGGAGCAGAATCAATCCACCTGGATATTGTGTGATGTGGTGAAGAGATCTACCGATGGAGTGCCCCACTCTCGAAAGATGCAATCCACTACCGTACTGTCGAGGGTCAATTCGTGTGGCTGGGAGGACCCTGCTGAGGTGGTCTGCCAGGGAATTGAGCTCTGCAGGCAGGTAGGTCCACCTCAAATTCATCCCATGGGCCACGGTTAACTTCCAGAAGTGCACCGCCTCCCAGCATAGGGTGGCACGGGATCGTACCTCCTGCTTGTTGACATAAACCACCACCACCACCTGGTTGTCCATCTGAATCTGGACCGCCTGGTTGGTCAGGTGTGCTCGGAACATTTGGATGGCATTCACAACGGCTCACATCTCTAGGACGTTTATCTGGTACAGGCTCTCCTACTCTGACCAAACGCCGTGTTCGCAGGCCATCCAGATAATCAACCTAGCCCAACTTCGGTGCATCTGTGGTAAGCATCCGGTGAGGCGGGGGCAGCAACAGAAAGAGGCAGCACCAGAGCAAGTTCTGCAGTTCCAGCAACCACTGGAGAGATTCCGCAGGGGGTACCGTAACCGCCACCCAATCCTGGAGGCAGCCTGTAGCTTGCCATCACTGGGTGCTCAGGGTACACCAAGATTGTTGCATCCAGAGACGGGCCAACGGGGTAACATGAAACACTGAAGTCATGTGGCCCAGCATCTGCAGCATCCTCCGAGCTGTCATGTGATGCCTGTGTCGAATAGCGGCGACCACCTCTGTGAGCCACTGCAGGTGGTCCATTGGAAGGAAGGCTTGGGACCAAGTGGTATCAAGGAGGGGGGACCCAATGAATTCCAACTGCTGAGAAGGTTGGAGGTGTGACTTGAGGTAGTTTATCATGAATCCCAACTGCTCAAACACCTGAATGGTCAGGTGGGCCGAATGCCGAACCCAGTCTGGTGTGGAGCTCTTTATGAGTCAATCATCTAAGTAAGGGAAAACAACCACCCTCAGGATCCAGAGGTATGCAGCAACTACTGCAAGATACTTTCTGAAGCCCTTGCGTGCTGACACCAGACACCAAATGGAAGTGCTTGGTACTGGAAGTGCTGGCCACCCAGCATGAATCAAAGGTACTTTCTGTGAAGAGGATGGATCGTGATGTGTGTGTACACTTCTTTCAGAGCCAAGGAGCCTAGCCAAATCATCCTTGAGGAGGTAAGGGAGCAATGTCACCAGGGAGACCATTTTGAACTTCTCCCATACTAAGAAGTGGTTGAGGTTCTGGAGATCCGAGGTGGGTCAGAACCCCCTCCCCCCCCCCCACATCTTCTTGGGGACCAGGATGTACCAGGACTAGACGCCCCACCCAATCTGAGCTGGAGGCACCGGCTCAATGGCCAGCTCAGCCGACAGGGTGACAACTTTCTCCTGGAGATGACCGCAGTGTTGTGGTCTCCTGGAAAGAAATGAGGCTGCAGCTGGGCGAAGTGCAGCAGAAAACCGTTCCTGAAGATCTGCTGGTCCCAGGTGTCAGTGGCTACGCTCCTGAGGAACCCATCAAAAACCTGCCCCTGGCTTTGGCTGAGGCACAGTTTGGGCCTTCTGAGGCTTGTCACATCTCTGCTGGCAAGGGGCCTACCCTTCAGCTGATCACTTAGGGCTTTGGTAGTACAGGCGCTGCCACTGGTAAAAGGTATTTCTTCTTCAAGGGGCCAGCAGTCTTAAGAAAGAGCCTGAAGATGGAGACATGCTCCTTCTCAATCTCGCCTGCCCTCTTTTCCACCGGCTTGCTGAGGTGGTTTTTTCCTTGTCAAGACACATCTGCCAGCTTGTCCTGGACCCACTATTCCAAGTCCGAGGACTGAAGCCAAGCAAAACAGCGTGCCCTGATGCCCACAGCCACCATCCGATCAGCTGACTCAAAGGCATCCTAAGTGGCATGAACCATGTACTTCGAGCAATCCTTGCCATCACCCACAAGGGTGTGGAAGTAATCAAGATGTTCTGCCAATATGAGAGAACTGAACTCAATCAGGCCTCCCATGATGTCCCTCAGGAAAACACTCATGTAAAGTTGGTAGGAGAGTACGCAGTGACCAGCATGGAGCCCTGAAAGCATCTCCTCCAGAAGGCATAGAGGGTCCTTGCCTCCTGGCCCAGAGGAATGGGACTTTGTGCTTTTGATCCGCTTCATGGCAGACTCCACCAAAGAGCTGTGGGATAGCCGAGGCTTCTCAAAGCCTGGAGCCTTCTGAACCAGATACCTGGAATCAAGCCGCAAAATGATGGCCAGCACCATTAGGGAGTAATCCCACATCCTGAGCAGCATGGGCACCGTGATGACCTTCTTGGGAGCTGAGGGGTTTTGGGAGGATCTCCAACTCCTCCACCTTCAGTTTGTCCTCCACCTCTAGCAAGAACGGAATGGCCTTCACCATGTCCCGGACAAAGTCCTGGAAGAGCATATCCTCCAGGAGCAACTTCCTTATCTCATACAGAGGGGAAGGGTCTGAGGGCAGGTCCAGAGTCTTGCGCTCGGAGACCAGTGATTCCTCCTCAGTCTACCATCCCTCAGATTCCGACTCCGAGAGAAAGTCAAAATAGTGCTAGGTCTCCTCCTGGCACCACTGCCATGAGCAGGGAAGGAAGGCAACGATGGAACTCCTCACAAGGGCATTGGTGCATCAGTGCATTGGAGTCTGAGACACTGGACAGAGAGAAGACGGTTGGGACCAGTGTGAATTCAGACTGCCGACCTGACGTCCCTGTCTTGGCAGGGAATGCATGGGTCTCCAGGATTGGTTGTATGGCATGTGGCGATGCTGCAAGGGGCAGCATGGCCACCAGGGCCCATGCAGCCAGGACTGCTGCCACATGCGCCTCGAGGGCCCGAATGCGCTCTGCTAGCACCACAGTCTCAGAGGTCAGTCAGAGCCAGGATGACCACTTCGGCCACCGACTCAGACATCTGTCTCAGGAACTCCATGACGGTTAGTGCATAGAGAGACTACCGATGGCCCTCCAGGGCCTTAGGAGTATACTCCTCCCACTGAGGCAACCTGGCAGGCCACTCCCAGCCATTGCCCTTGACAGGGCGTCAAGAGGGGCTCCAGTGTTGATGTGTCCATGGCTTTGGCCTGGTTCGCAGATGCCCCCTTCAACATCGATGGAGCAGATGATGGTTCCTTCTATGGCTCCAACTGGAGGTCGATGAACAGCCTCCACTCCAGGGTACTGCAGCCCCTCAGCTCTGAGTGAGCACAGGCACCGCATGATGCCGAAACCTTAGCAGAACCCCACAAGGGCATCAACGCAGATGTTGGGGCCAAGGACGCCAAGTCAGACAGCCTGAAGAGGGACTCTCACTGCTTCTCCCAGCTCTTTATGCCCTTCCTGGTCATCTGCAAGCACAGAGTACAAGAAGAGGGCTCATAGTCAGGCCCCAGGGACTGAAGGCACTAATTACGGTCAGTGACCGAAATGGTGCACACACCTCATGCACTTTTTAAATCCACTGGCTGGATTAGACATGACCGGGAAAACAGCTGCCACGAAATCAAATGGCTCAATGTTCCCAGCCAGCAAAACTGCATGAGAAAGAAAATAAAAAACCCTGAAAAGCATGAAAAAAACTTAAAAGGCGGCACTGGTGGGAGCTGATGCACCCAACAGGCAGTAGGCACTAGAAAAGAAAAGAAACCCACGATGGAGGCAAGAAGAAACCAATCTTTTTCCAGAGATAACAGGAACACGTCCTAGTGGCTCTGCGGAAAAATAAGAATGGAGATAAGATGTTGTCATGACAGGCAGGAAGGCAGGCGCACATGTGCGATGGAGCCTCCCAAAAGCTTCCAATGGAAGCTGGGGAGCGTTCCCACGCAGGATTCTGTCGGGGATGTCATCTATACATGAGGATACATCCTGCTTGTCAACGAAAAAAAAACACAACAGGGTAAACTCCTACTGGCAAGACCTCAAAGGTAAAATAAAAGTTCCCACTGGTGGCTTGCTACAATCTTGGACAGCTATTTATTCTCAAAGCATGGCACATAAATAGAGAATAAAAGATCAGTAACATCATTCAGACCAGTGGTCCTCAAACCACCCCCAGGGGCATACCCAGCCAGTCGGGTTCTTCAGGATATCTATAACGAATATTCACAAGCTGGATCTGCATAGAACAGAGTCACTCCATATCTTGAAAAGCAGGCTGTCTGGGCATACCCTCGGACTAGGTTGAGAACCACTGACCGACTATATTACTGTGGCAGAGGAAACTTAGGTTCAAGATTCCCGTACAATGAGGCTGACAGCATACTCTGATAACCTTGAGGGCTGGAGGGAAGTTATCTGAGGAAGTAAACTGATAGACAGATTTTGGTAGGGTGGGAAGGGAGAAATAAAAAAAGTCTCCACTACTAGGGTACATTTTGGAAAATTAACACACAAGAGTTATTTCCAAACAAAAAACAATTATCAATCCCATTCCAGTCTGCAAAGACATCCAACAGGTCTGGTTTTCAGGGTAACCAAAATATGCAAATTGATCTTTGAGAACCACTGCATACAAACACATGTCTTGACTATTCGCTATGGATATCCTAAAACCAGACCTGTTTATGGTCTTAAGTACCAAAGCTTGAGAAACCTTACACATATCAGGATGTAAGAGGAATTTAAAGCCAGCAACAAGATATTTTTTTAATCATCTGAGAAGTCACTTTTTGGCGAGCATTATTGCTAGCCAAGTATGCTTTTAAAATATGGCCTGTGTGCACATATGAACATAAGAAATGCTATACTGGGTCGGATCACAGGTCCATCAAGCCCAGTATCCTGTTTCCAACAGTATCCAATCAGGTAACAAATACCTGTCCAAAATGTGGATATAATTCTTTTAAAAGCAAATGATTTTTCCCCTTTTTATACCTACCTGACTAAAATTCTTTCCACCAATAAGCACATTTCAGCACTTCTAAGTTGCCGAGGTTACAGTGCACTCATAATAAGGGTATCTAGGGTCCTCTGTTTGTTGCTTCCTCTCTAGTTGGCTGGTTGGCCAGCCGGTCACCATTCTTAGGATGTTTGGCAATGCTATTCTAGCAAGAGAACCATTACTTGAAATGCTTATATAGAGTTCACTCAGGATCAATGCTATAATGGTCTTTAGAGGACTGTAGAAGGGCAAATATGGAACCTCTCCATAAAAGTAGGAAGGGAGGGATTGGGATTTACAGACCAGTTAGTCTGATGTCTGTGCTGAGCAAATTAATAGAAACTCTGCTAAAACACAGGAGAGTGTGCAGTTTCTGGAATCAAATGGACTAGAAGGTCCAAGGCAGCATGGTTTTGTCAGATCAACCTAATTTAGATTTAGGTGTCACTGTGGATAACACATTGAAACCCTCTGCCCAGAGTGCAGAATAAAACAAAGGATATTATATTGTGTGCAATTCTGGTCGCCGTATCTTAAAAAGGATATAGAAGAATTAGAAAAGGTACAGAGAAGAGCCACCAAAATGGTAAAGGGGATGGAAAGATACCCCTATGAGGAAAGGCTTAAAAGGTTAGGGCTTTTCAACCTGGAAAAGAGACGGCCGAAGGGAGATATGATAGAGGTCTAAAAATTAATGAATGGAGTGAAACGGGTAAATGTAGATTGATTCTTTATACCAACAAAAAGTAGAAAGACTAGCAGACATGCAATGAAGCTACAGTATAATCCATTTAAGACTAATAAGAGAAAATATTTTTTCACTCAACGTGTAATCAAACTCTGGCATTCGTTCCTGGAGAATGTAGTAAAAGCAGTTAGTGCAGCTGGGTTAAAAAAAAGGTTTGGACAAGTTCCTGGAGGAAAGGTTCATAAACCCTTATTAAAAAGGACCCAGGTAATCCATTGCTTGCCCCAGTACAAACATTATGGAACCTGTGGGTCTTTTTGGGAAACTGCAAGGTACTTGTGACCTGGACTGACCACTGTTGGAAACAGGATACTAGGCTTGATGGACCTTGGTCTGACCTAGTATGGCATTTCTTATGTTCTTATGTTATGTTCTTTAGGTGAACACAAAGTTGGATCAAGGGAGAGCACTAGATATGGTGTACTTAGAATTTCAGCAATGCCTCTGACATGGATCTGTATAGGTTATCAAGGGCATGCGATGGATGTGATCTACCTAGATTTCAGCAAAGCTTTTCATACTGTTTCCTCATAGGCGGCTTATCAATAAATTGAGCCACTTGGGGATGGGACCCAAAGTGGTGGACTGGATCAGAAATTTGTTGACTGACAGACAACAGAAGGTGGTGGTAAAAGGAATCACACGGAAGAAAGGAAGGCAAATAGTGATGTGCCCCAGGGATTGGTCCTGGGACAGATATTGTTCAAACTATTTGTGAGAGATATTGCTGAAGGTTTGAAGGGAAAATTCTGCCTTTTTGCAGATGACACAAAAATTTGCAAGAATGGACTCCTCTGAGGGAGTGGACAACATAAGGAAAGATCTACAAAAGCTATAAGAATGGTCTAATGCTTGGCAGTTAAGATTTAATGTGAAGAAATGCGGAGTCATGCACTTGGGATGCAGAAATCCAAGGGAATTGTATACAACAGGGAACAAGAGGTTGGTGTGCATGAACCAGAAGAACCTCAGAGCGATTGTTTCTGAGGATCTCAAGGCAACTAAACAATGTGTCAAGGCGGTGGCCAAAGTCAGAAGGATGCTGGGTTGCATGCAGAGAAATAACAAGCTGAAAGGAGGTATTAATACCCCTATATGAGTCACTGGTGAGGCCCCACTTGGGAGTATTGTGTTCAGTTTTGGAGATCATATCTCACAAAAGATATAAAAAGACTTTAAATGGTTCAGAGGAAGGCGACCAAAATGATTTGAAGACCTAAATGTGTACACTGTAGAGGAGAGGAGGAAACCTTTTAAGTAATGTATTAATGAACAAATAAACCTTTTTCAAACTAGAGGGCATAACATGAAGCTGCAAGGAGGTAAACCTTTTCACTGAAAGGGTGGTGCATGCTTGGAATGCCTGCCCAGTCGAGGTGATGTGGACAAATACAGTGACGGAATTCAAAATGGCATGGGATGGACACAGTGGATCCCTTTATACCAAGAGGATAAAATCAAAATAAACTTAACTATTTCTTATATTTCAACAAATAGAGAGGGATGACCTGCACGGAGCAGAGGATACAACCCTAAACAAAGGCATAGAGGTGGGAGTTGATGCACAGACCTGCAGGTACCCCTACTCTAGCCACCTTATTGGGCAAACTAGACGGACCATACTGGTCTTTATCTGCCATCATATTCAATGTATTTCTTTATTTTAATTATTTAGCTCATGCCTTTCCAGTAGCAGAGTTCAAGGAGAGTTATAGTAGCTAGTTCCATGGCCCTGGAGGGCTTACAAATCTAAGCTTGTAAATGAGGTAGTGAAGTGTTATTTGGCTTTCCAAAGGCTATAACGAGCCATCAGTGTGATTTGAACCCTGGTCTTTCCCGTTCCAGGATGCTGCCCTAACCACTAGGCTACTCCTCCACAAAAGTACCAAGAACTACAAGGTAACAAAGAGTAGTGGTTCACTCAGAGAATATTGGTATTACCAGTATTGTGGGCACAGGAATCGGTCCTTGGTCCGGTTCTTTTCAACATTTTTTATAAGAAATATTGCAGAAGGGCTATCAAATAAGGGTTGCCTCTTTGCAAATACCATCAAAATCTGCAATAAGGTAAACACTCTGGAAGGTGTGAATAGCATTGGGAAGGTGGGGGGGGGAGGAATCCAGGAAAACATGAATGGTCTAGAATTTGCAGCTAAAATTTAATGCAAAAAAATGGAGGATCATGCATTTAGGTTGCAAAAATCCAAGAGTGATGCAGTCTAGTAAGTGAAGTATTTCTTGCATGAAAGAAGGGCGGGACCTTGGGGTGATCATATCTGCTGAACTTAAGCTGGCCAAACAGTAGAAAAAGGTGACAGCAAAAGCCGGAAATGCTTGGTTGCATAGGGAGAGAAATGGCCAACATGAAAAAGGAGGCGATAGAACCTGCTGAAACAGGGGGAGGGGGGAGGTGTCATAATTCCCAAAAGCTTAATTTACTCCTCAGTCCAGGGGACAAGCCAGGATCAAGAGATCCTGAGAATGGAGAGTCCAATGCTAGGTGTGCACCAGAGGTGAAGATGGCCAGCAAAGTTTGTACAGTCAACAGAGCCACAGCAAACTAAAATCGCCAAGCAAGCAAGAAAGTATACGAGGTAACTATGAAGCAACCTTATGTCGAGGTTACACAAGGAGACTGAGTACCTTGCTTACCATCATTGCTGGCTAGGTTTTTTGTTTTGTTTTTAAACTCAAGCAGCTTAACCTCAGGGATCTCTGAACAGTGCTAATAGCCCTAATAGGTACCAGCCCTCACCATGGTGCAGACAGACTCCAAGGGTTCTGGCTGCAGCCTATTACTGTAGGCCTGAATGAGCTCTAAACCTTACTGTAATGGAGGCAGATGGGCTTCCAACCTCCCAGATGTTAAGCCTTTTCTAGCCTCCAACAGAACAAGATTCCACTTTGCATCCATGTCCTCATTCCTTGGTCCAGCTCTCTTGTCCTTGCTCCAACTAGTCATGGGATCCCCCATAAGGTTTTGTCATCTGAGTATCAAGATAAGGTTTCATGAGAAAATCCTTTTTTTTTTTAAATTTACACCATGCAAGAACTGCCTAATGAGCTTGCTAAAAGAGAAGGGGGGGGGGGCTAGAAGCATAAAACTGAGCTCCACAATAACTGATCATTATGGCCTTTTATAGTCATAGGTAAACCATCCCCCCTGCCTTGCTGCCTAGATCCAGCAAGGTTTATGGTGGGATCCATCAAAAGGTGCCCAAAATCCAGGGCAGAACTTGTGCTGAACCAGATAACTTGCCAGCAGTTGGGCACCTGCCAGTTCTGTTATCTTGCTCTACCATGTCTTTTTGCTAGACACCAGAACATAACCCGGTCTGCCAGTTTTAGCTGTTTGCCACAACACCTACCATGCCTCACTAGGTGCTGAGCTTGACCAGAGCCTGCTGCTTCTGGCTTCCTACTACTGTATCCTTTCCTCATTCTAAGCAGACCCCGCTGCTGGCACACTGCAGCCAAACTCGAATCCCTTGCTCCGTAGGGCAAAGGAAAATTCAGTGCTACTGATGGGAATGCAAGTCAGGTAAGTCTGTTACTCATGTGAGAGAGATCATCAGATTGTCAGCCATTCACCACCCACAACCCCTTGGTCCCCACTGTGGAAGCAGAATTGTTCAGGGGACCCTACCACAGGAGCCGCTCTTTACTGCAGCACCAGTCCCAGCATCCATCCATCTGCTGGAGACGGACGAGTCCGATTAATTTATTGGCTGCAGTTTAGCTCTGTCTTCATAAGCTGACAAGACGGACATAACTCATTTGTCTGGAATGATCTAGCAAGGACAAAGAAGAATCTTCTATTTGTATTCCGGATTATGCCATCTCCAAAGCAGGGCTGAAGACAGACTGTAAAGTGGTTTGACTTTAAATAAATCCTTATGAATTGCTGTGTGTGTGGCAAAGTTCACCTGTTTTAGATCTACCTCCAATTGCCATTCTTACACTTGCCTACCAAATTTAAGGCAACATTTGTCCATGGAGAGCAGCTCAGATGTTTACAGAGAGCCACGCAGGCAGATTAAAAAAGACCAGGTGAACTATAATTTACTTATAAGATTCCACATGAGAATTACAATGTTAATGCATATGTTTATATCATGAAGAACAGAAAATTAGAATACATATTGCCCAGACATTGTACATACTAGATAACTGATAAAGACAGCATTTCCTGTCTGCTGTTACGAATGATACTCTGATCTGTAACAAAGACATAACTCATGCAGCATGCAAAATTAACAGATTTAAAATGGTTCAAAAAGAGTTGGTAAGAAGAAATTAGACCTTACCTGCTAATTGTCTTTCCTTGAGTTCTCTCCGGGCCAGTCCAGGAAGCTGTAGGGTTGTCAACCTTCTCCAGCAGCTGAGGACTGAAAGATCAAAGTCTTGCTGACAAGCTACCCAGCCCCCTTATGTGAGAGGCTCAGTCTACTATTGTCAAAGCAGTCTATTCAACTACGAACTCTAACTTTCTCCAACTACCGTAAAAAAACAGCAAGTGACAGACAATGGAATATTCCACCTGTACATACGTACCCTCTTGTTTTATCCACTTTTTTTTTTTTTTTTTATAAACTTCTAGCTTGGCCAGTACTGCTGCACTCACCCCCCACCATCAGGGAGCCCCACAGCCAGCACCTCCCCTAAAAACACCTTTAGACAGAAGACCACACAGATGAATTCTTAAATCTTCATGTCCGCCCACCATTCTTGCCGAAAACTTCCTGAAAACCGCTAACGCTTGAGAAAAACACACTGCCAGGAAATCCGCAAATGATGTGGGTGGGCCCTGGACTAGCCCGGAGAGAACTCAAGGAAAGACAATTAGTAGGTAAGGTCTAATTTCTTCTTCCTCCTCGTCTCTCCGGGCCAGTCCAGGAAACTGTAGGGAAGTACCAGAGCAGTATCTAATCTCGGGAGGGACCCGCTAGGCCCGTGACTATGGCTGCGGCCCCTACATTTGCGTCTCCCCTTGCTTGCACATCAAACCTATAATGCTTCGCAAACATGTGGAGAGACGACCACGTAGCCGCTCAACATATATCCACAGGTGGAATCAAGGCCAACTCGGCCCAAGAAGCAGCCTGGCCCCGCGTAGAATGCGCTCGGAGACCCTCCAGAGCCAACTTACCAGATGCCTGATATGCCGCTCCTATCGCCTGTTTTACCCATCGAGCAATGGAAGCTTTAGAAGCCGCCTATCCTTTACACGCTCCTCCAAAGAGAACGAACAATCTTTCTGTCTGCCTAACAGACGCCGTTTTCTTAAGGTACCGATGGAGCACTCTACCAAGATCCAACTTCCGCAAGGAACTATCCATTCTAGAGCCCTCCCGCAGGAAGAACGAGAGTTGCTCCGCATGCCTAAGGTGGATGCCTTGGTGTCCGCGGTTACAAAGAAAACAACGATACCGGTAGAGGGCGGAGTGGCGCCCTAAAAGTTGGAAGTGAAATTGACTGGTTCAAATGAAACCCAGATACTACCTTCGGTAGGAAAGACGGAACTGGCCGTAAAACCACCTTCTCCTCCGAAAACTGAATGTACGGCTCCTTACACGAAAGCGCCTGCAGATCCGAGGTCCGTCTTGCCAAACACAAGGCTACTAAGAAAGCAGTCTTCCATGAAAGCTCTCTGAGTGGTACCACCCCTGCTGGCTCCAAGGGTGCCCTTGTCAATGCTTCCAAAACCAAATTCAAATCCCAAGCCGGCACCACTGCACGCACCGGCGGCCGTACATTCTTAACCACTCTTAGGAACCGCAGAACATCCAGATGCAACGACAAGAGGCCCCCTTGCACCTTGCCTCGGAAACATGCCAACGCCGCTAATTGAACTTTTAAAAGTACTGAGGGCTAGACCCTTATCCAAACCTTCCTGCAGGAACGACAAAATATCCGACAGCATTGCCGTAAATGGATGCACCCTACGCCCATCACACCACCTTTCAAATATGCACCACACACGCACATAAGCTAAGGACGTAGACCTTCTCCTGGACTTCAACAAAGTGGTTACCACCACCGCGGAATAGTCTCTACGCCGCAGGCGTTCCCTTTCAAGAGCCACGCCATAAGCGAGAAGCGATCCACTTGTGCCAGGGTCCAGTTCTCATGCCACAGCAGGTTGCTCCAGACGGGCAACCTCCAAGGACGGTCCACCAGAAGCCGTACTAGATCCGCATACCATGGACGCCTCGGCCAATCTGGAGCTATGAGAATCACATTGCCGTCGTGACGCTCTATCCTCCGGATGAATCTCCCGATCATCGGCCACGGAGGAAACACAGAGCAGCCTGCTTGTCGGCCAAGGCTGCGCCAGACAATCGAGTTCTTCCGACATGTGCTCCCTGCATCTGCTGAATAATCGCGGCGCTTTGGCATTTTGGAGAGTAGCCATTAGGTCCATGACCGGCTGTCCCCATCACTCTGTGATGTTGTGAAAGACTGCCGTGTTCAATTCCCACTCTCCCGGATCTAAAACATGCCAACTGAGGTAGTTGGCTTGCACATTGTCTCATCCGGCTACATGCGCTGCCAATAGCGCTAACAGGTGGTTCTCTGCCCAGAGCGTTAACATCCGACTCTTCTCCAACACAACTGCACTGCCCGTACCTCCTGGTCGATTTATATACGACACCGTTACGGCATTGTCTGAGAACACACGCACTGCCCTCCCTTCCACCAGCTTGCAGAACTCTTGAAGAGCCAAATGTACTGCTCTCATTTCGAAACGGTTGATTGACCAACCGCCCTCTTCCGCTGTCCAGCAGCCCTGTGCTACCTGTGTCATACAATGCGCTCCCCAGCCGTCCAGACTGGCATCCGTAGTCACCAGAATCCAATCCGGCTGCTCCAGAGGCATCCCTGCTTGAAGATGCGAGACCTCCAGCCACCACTGTAGGCTGTCTCTGACTGCCTCCGAGGTCACCAACTTCCGATTCAGCGGATGATGCTGCGGCGACCATCTGGAGAGCAACGCTTGTTGCAGAGGACACATATGCGCCCTGGCCCACAGCACCAAGTCCAACGCTGCCGCCATGGAACCCAGTAGCTGCAAGTAACGCCACGCCGTCGGTGCCTTTATGCGTACCACCTGTTTCACCAGCTTCTGTACTGTCCTCTGGCAAAAACACCAATCCTATCGCCGTGTTGAACACCGCTCCGAGATAGACTAGCCGCTGCACTGGAACCAGTTGACATTTCGCCTGGTTGACCACCCAACCAAGCTGTTCCAGGAAGCCCATTACACGAGCCGTCGCAGCGAGCGATTCTGGAACCGAACCTGCCCGGATCAGCCAGTTGTCCAAGTAGGGATGCACAAGGATGCCTTCTTGGCGCAGCGCTGCTGCCACAACCACCATCACCTTCGTGAATGTGCGAGGCGCTGTCGCTAACCCGAACGGCAGCGCTCAAAATTGAAAATGCCCCATGGGCACTGCAAATCGTAAAAAACTTTGAACCCCTGAAGTAATGTCGGAGGAGATCAGAAGTGGCAGACTGTGTGCCGAAGCACATGGCACACAAGCCAGAGAAATCGTCTTGCGGCTATCACTGATACCATGATTTCACAGAGATCCGTACTAAATCATAAAAGACATCAGCGAGGTACACTGCCGCCAACTCAAGCTTCGCCCCCTCCAGGGAAGATCCGTCCTCCTTATCGGAAATAGAATCCCCCCTGGAGCCAACGAATGGAGGCCCTGGACACATACACTCCACAGATAGAGGCCTGGAGCGACAGAGCACTGGTATCAAATGCCTGCTTAAGAAGTGATTCCAACTTTCTATCTTGCAGATCCTTAAGTGCTGCTCCACCCTCTACCGGTATCGTTGTTTTCTTTGTAACCGCGGACACCAAGGCATCCACCTTAGGCATGCGGAGCAACTCTTGTTCTTCCTGCGGTACGGGGTACAACCTACCGATGGCCCGATCGCCCCTCAACGTGGCTTCAGGACACTCTCATTCGGACTCTACCATTTGCTTAATCACCCTATGGACCAGAAAACACCGCTGCTTTGCCTTAAATCCTTGAAGCAGCGGGTCCTCCAGTGGTTCTTCCTGCACTGCCGGTACAGCAATATTTAACGCCGCTAGCGACTGACCAATGAGAGCCCCCAGCTCTTCCTTCCTAAAATCCCTAAAGATACTGGGGTCCTCCCCTGGTGCAATCTCACCTTCCTCCATCCAGTGCTCTTGTCCGGATTGTGAGAGAATTTCTCCCTCTTCC
The DNA here is from genome assembly GCA_033557465.1 of Ichthyophis bannanicus. Classification (NCBI taxonomy): domain Eukaryota; kingdom Metazoa; phylum Chordata; class Amphibia; order Gymnophiona; family Ichthyophiidae; genus Ichthyophis; species Ichthyophis bannanicus. The sequence goes on along the minus strand of CM066042.1, from coordinate 249,402,729 downwards.
GCCAAGTGGGACTCCGAGACCTGCTGGCCGCAGCCTCCCCCCACCAACGCCCTTTCCAGAGGAACCCTCCCCAGGATCTATGGGTGAACCATCCCCTTTCTGTACCCCAAAGAGGTCAGGAGAAGAGCCCTTGGTATGCCCCTGCTCTAACTTTATACAATAAGCCTTATGTAAAGCTAGTATAAAATCCAGTGAAAAAACTGATTGTTTGCACAGCACTGTGTAGAAGGCAGCTGGCAGACAGATCCCTCTGACTGCCTTCTGCAATCTTTGGGAGGGGGTAGGGAGGAAGAGAAGAAGGGAGGGGGTGTCAAGGTTGTGCGAGGCTGGTGTACTCTTCCAGATCTTTCCAATCTGTGGCTGCTCAATAGGCCCTTATCATAAGCGCATGAAGTTGAACCAATTTTCCTTCCTCCTATGGCTACCAAAACAACTGCAGTCTAGTGGAGCCTCCCATGTCGCGCTCAAGTGAGAGAGTCAGCGTTTAATCAAATCTCTTTTCCTCTCAGTCCTCAGATTTTCTACAGAGAGGAGAAAAACCATCCACCATCTACTGGAGACAAAGAAATACTGAAGGGACCTCTGATGGCTGAGGTGAAGAGAGGCATACAAGTGATGTCACTGAAACCTGGGCTTTTCATTGGTTCTTTGTCTCTACCAATCTACTAGTAGGGGAGCACAACCCACTTGTCTGGACTGGTCTAGCAGGACAATATGGAAGACTTATTTGACTTTGCAAAGGGAAGATGAGAGAATGCATAAAAAATGTTTACCTGACATCTTTTCCCACTGTCATAGCTGCAATAACTTTCTTCACAGCTTCTTTCCTCTTGTCTTTCTTTTCATTGTTTAGCTCTGCCTTAAGCTCAAAGATCTCCCCTGCAAAGAAGAGGAAAAAAAAAAGCTGATCCTCGCTCATTGTCCTGTTACAGAAACATTCAATTCTGCCACAGAGTCATTGCTACTTCATGGCAGTCTTTATAGCCATGTCCAAACTTTCCACAAAGGCACTGCTATTTCAATGGAGAGACTGTAGAGCATTAAAACACCCAACTCTTAAGATCTATGTACAATGCACATTTCTACAGAAGACTTTTCTGTTGATCCATCATTCAAGATGCTCTTCAGCTGATGCCACTAGAACCTCAGCTAAGCTCATGTACAAACACACACCTACTTCTCCTACTCCTCACTTTGTTTCTAGCTTTCCATACAAATAAATCAAACCTCCAAAAACCTGTTGTATAATGTTGCATTATTGTATTGTGCCCTTCTCATTTTCTCAAACTATTTATAACTCCAATGAATTGATTCCCTTTGGTACATATACCCCCAGTCCTGTGCACCATCCCTCTAAGCCTGCATGCAACATATCCCGAGGATGCTGTCGCACACCACTAGAGAACAGAGTGGTATGGCCACTGGACATGCATTTTGATCAATTACTCTCTCCAAGTCATCATTTTGTTACTTTCTCTGCAAACCTGGCTCAGTTTTTTTTTGTTGTTTTTTTTTATGTTCAAAACTGTTTATTGAACCAAACACAGATAACCGGCCAGCAAGCTCACAGGCCCTAAGCCAAGAGAATATAAACAAGGCCAACAATTTTCACACTCCCCCCCCCCCTTTTTAATCCCCCTCCCAACATCCCTCAAGTCCAGACCACAAAAACAGTAACTTTAACAAGAACCAGTCACCTCGGAATGTGGAGACTCTTAACACACTCCCAGGGTTTGTTAGTCACCAGTCACCCAGAACCTAGCCATCCATTGCAAAAGGGATCCCCCCTCCATGCCCCCAAGGATGCCAAACCTGACCCCCATCCCCAACCAACCATCCACAAGCACACACACCCTCCCAGCTACAAAATCCCCCCAACTCAGCCCCTTACAACTGCCCACTTTCTCACCAACATCCAATTGGGCTCACCCAGCCCCTACAGATCATTCAAACACCAGGCTGCAACTCTGGAGACAGTTGTTGAATATAGTCGTCCCACACAACGAGGAACTTGGGGACCCTCTGTCAAGATGCCTTAGCCCAGAGCTTAATGAGCTGCATGTGATGGTGTAACGCATTCCGCTACTGCCAGTAATTCGGCAGCTCCACCTTCCACCCTATCAAGATAACTTGCGTAGCTAATGCCCAAGCCAATTTCAGCCAGCATCGCCAACCCTGCCCAGTGATCACCACCCCCTCTATTACATGGAGCAGGGCTAACTGTGGGACCAGTGACCAATGTTCCTGGAAAACCCGCTCCACAAACGAATGCACCTCCCTACAATAGTCCTGCACAGTCAGGCAAAACCAGAACAAATGCGCTAAATGGGCTCCTTTCTCGCCGCATTTAGGACAACTTATCCATCCTGAATAACCCAACCGCCGCAGGCGACCCAGCAAAAAGTAGGCCTGCTGTTATCACCTGATACTGCATATCCTGCAAGGAAACCATAGATGTAAATCTAGGGATCTTCCCAATGAGTTTCCAGAGCTCCTCTCCCATCAGTGCCGTGACTAACTCAGCATTCCAAACCTCAGCAAGGTGGTGATATGTTGTCTTGGAGGTGGTATCTGCAAAAGACTCTGCACCCAGGATACAGTGATCCACCCGACTCCTCCGTAAGGAAGAAATCTCCCAGGTCAGTACAGACGTCACTAGACAGGTTCTCCTTCTCCAGCCACCGAATATAAACTATGGATTTGGTAGTAAGAAAAGAAGTCCGCTCCCCCAAACAAAAATGGGCACAGAGCTCTTCAAAAGGACAGCAACTCTCCGTACTTTATCAAAAGCTGAACCAACTGTTGCAAACCCAGCTGCTGCCAACCCCTAAAGCGAGGAGCAGACATACCTGGGGTAAAATCAGCATTAATCTGAATCAGCAGATAGACTGACTGGGTAGGCAAATGCCCCAATTTGCCACAGATCTAACACCAAACTTGACAGGCAGAACAGATGAGAATACAGCCCTGGAGATAGACTGGCAAACCTCACTGGCGCACATAAAGCACATATTTCAGGGCCAAAGGCGTGGAGTGGAGGAGTGGAGTGGAGGCGTGGAGTGGAGGAGTGGAGTGGAGGCGTGGAGTGGAGGAGTGGCCTAGTGGTTGGGGCAAGGTACTTCAGGCCGGAAGGTCGGGGGTTCAAATCCCACTAGAGGACAGCAACCTTGGGCCGGAACGACTGGGGTTTCTAGTCCCACAGGTGCTCCTTGTGGTCTTGGGCAAGCCACTTAACCCTCCATAGCCCATGTTCCCTGTAAAATAGTTATCTCCAAGTTATAATGCCCTGTTCAATGTAATTTCAGTTTGTTCAATGTAAACCGCCTTGATATCATGAAAGGCGGTATATAAGAAATGTTAAATAAAAAATAAAAAAAAATCACCAGGGCCTGCACACAACCCAGAAGAGTGTACGCCTCCACATCAAAAAGCCAGTCTTAAATGTCAGAGCAGACACACCAAACCATAAGCCCAAACATCAGGAAGCCCCATTCTCTCATGATGCCACAAGCCCTTAAGGGTCTTCAGAGCCACATGAGCCTGCCAACCATGCCACAAGAAAAGAGATAAAAGGCCATCTAATTTGGCTAAATCCTTCCCCAAAAGCCACAGGGACAACAATTGCAGCACACAAAGCCAGCGTGGAGAAAGGACCATTTTAAAACAAAGCTATATAACCATCCAGTGAGAGCAGCAAATCCTGCCACTTCTGCAATGTCTGCGCTGTATGGGCTAGCAAAGGAGCCACATTACACTCATACCAGTCCCCTAGGGCAGCGAGCAGCATAACCCCCAAATAACGAAAAGAATGATCTGCCCACCAAAGTGGGAAGTCCCCTTCCAAAGTAGTACTAATCAAGGCTTGGGTCAGCAATGCCTCCTATTTGTCCAAGTACAACTTGTAGCCTGAAAGGCCCCCAAACTCCCGAAACTCTGCAAGCAAAGTCACCAGAGCCCAGTGTGGATCCGTAATGTGGACCAAAAGGTCACCTGCAAAGGCAGAGATCTTAAATTCATAAGACACCATGTGCGCACCTCCCCCCTCCCCTCATCTCCAAATTCGCCCAGATATGTTGCAACAACGGCTCCAAAGTAAGAAAAAAATAAAGGTGATGGGGGCACCCCTGTTGCATTCCCCGACTCAATGAAAGATGCTACATACAGGAACCATTCACTAAAATCTGCACTCAGGGGTACACATGCAGTGCCCACAGGGTCTGCACGAAGAGCTACGAAAGCTGAAGCTCGCCAAAGCCAAAAATATGTAGCACCACCCGACCCTATCAAAGGCCTTCTCACCATCAAAATAAACAATGAAGGCAACCCTGCATCTAAACAAAAATGCTGAGAGGCCAGGATCTGACGAAAATTCCCTACCGCTAGTCGGCCCTTGAAAAAGCCGACCTGCAATGAATGGACAAGTTTAGGGAGAAACAGAGAAAGCCAATCCGCCAGCACCTTAGACATGATCTTGAGGTCCACATTAAGCAAGGAGATAGGACCCTGGCAGCAGTGAGTTCTTTCCTGGTTTATGAAGAATGGTAATCAAAGCCTTATTATTATAGAAAAATACCTGAAGTGCAGTAAGCTGTTGGTATGTTTCTGATAGGGGAAAAATATACCTTGTCCTGGAGAATCTGGTAGAATTCAGTACTAAACTCATCCGTTCCCGGAGCCCTTGGCATATGCAGACCAGGAATAACTTTCTGCACCTCCTTAAGTGAGACAGGGACATTCAAAAACTCCCTGTGGGCCTCCTCCAACTGCGACAGACTGCCCATATCCGGTCTGTTACTGACCTCGCACAATTTAGGAAGGCCCTAAAGCATCACCTTTTCCTTTAGTACTATTCTCAGGCCTGTGACCTTACATAACTAAGTTCATCCTTCATGTCTGTCACATTATCATAATCATACTATTTAACATTTCTTATATACCGCCTTTCATGATATCAAGGCGGTTTACATTGAACAAACTGAAATTACACTAAACAGGGCATTATAACTTGGAGATAACTATTTTAAAGGGATCATGGGCAATGGAGGGTTAAGTTGCTTGCCCAAGACCACAAGGAGCACCTGTGGGACTAGAAACCCCAGTCCTTCCGGCCCAAGGTTGCTGTCTTCTAGTGGGATTTGAACCCCCAACCTTCTGGTCTGAGGTACATTGCCCCAACCACTAGGACACTCCTCCACTCTAGTTGTTTTAAATTACTAAATTACTCCATACTACTTGTTTTAAAATTACTTAACTTATTTAATTCTCCCCGTTTAAACCAAAGTTGTCTTACATTGAACTTACAGAGAACAGGTATGTTCTGCCTGCATTGTACAAACTAATGTTTATTGTAAACTGCACTGATTTTTAAGAGCGTGGTATAAAAAAAAATTAAATTAAAACAAACAAAAGTCTGAAGATAGGCCCAAGCCAGTTCATTGTCCCAATCCTCCGCCACATAGAAGCAGTGGTAGTAGGCCAAAAAGGCCACCTCAACCTCGTTCTGTGATGTATGAACCACCCCATCACCCACGCCCACTGTGGCCACCTGCCAAGGGCCACCCCCTAGACTTGACTGAGCTAAAACCACCACCGCCCCAAGCAAGGGAGGAGTGGCCTAGTGGTTGGGACACAGTACCTCAGGCTGGAGGGCCAGGGGGTTCAATTCCCAGGCCGGAAGGGACTGGGGTTTCTAGTTCTATAGGCACACCTTGTGGCCTTGGGCAAGCCACTTAACCTTCCATTGCCTCAGGTACACATAGATTGTGAGCCCTTTGGGGACAAGGGAATGTATCCAGTACCTGTCTGTAGTGAATACATAATGTAAACCCTTTGATTGAAGGATAAGGCGGTATAGAAAACTGATCAAATAAATAAATAAAAATAAAATAAATAAATTCCCAAAGCAATACAGCACACACCGATAATGCTGCATGGAGCATTTGGCCTGCACATGAATAAGAGTGTTGATCTGGCTCTGCAGAGTCAAATAAGCCACCCAGTTCTCCTCCATAGCCCACCATACCAAACGCCATCTCAAGACGCAAAGCTGGTGGTCCTATTTTATTTATGGTTAGCCTCTCTTTTCAGCTCAGATAGCCAATAAGCACTCCCCCCGCAGGTAAAATTTAGCAGGTTCCCAAAAGAGAGATGGATTATCCTTATGCCCAACATAAGCATCCTCAAACATCCACTGCTCATTCAGGAAGAGTGAAATCCATATCCCCCTTAAGACTAAAAGAAAATCACCAATGCCACTCCTCCCCCAAGCCAGCCGACAGATGTCAACCCAAACCATAGCATAATCAAAGATCTGAATGTTCCTAATCTAGGCCCCCTGAACATCAAAAAATAATCAATTCGGGACCACATGTCATGGGCACAGGACTGCACTCCCTGGTGTGCAAGACACGCCAAACATCAAGCAAATCGCTACCTTCACACAAGATTGACAACCGCCACAGTTGTTAAAAGTCACCCCCCACCCCTCCCAATGAGCGATCCACCACGGGGTCCTAGACACAGTTATAGTCCCCCGTTGCGGTCAGGTGTCGCATCAGTACATCAAAGAAACTCCGCTCATTAGGCCCATAAATATTCCCCAGCAAGATCGGATAGCCCTACAGGCGCCCCTGAAGCAGTATGTATCATCTCCCCCCCCCCCCCCGGATCTCGAATGTGTTCAACTTGGAGGCTCATGGCTTTGTGCACCAAAATAACCACACCTGCTCACTTTCTGCCTGCAGAGGCACCATAAACATCCCCCACCCACCATCTCTTCAACTTAACATGCTGAGTATCTGTAATATGAGTTTCCAGTAACAGAGCAATATCTGTCTGCCTATCCCTCAAGGTCAACAATACCTTGCGTCGCTTTAGGGGACACCCTATTCCACAAAGTTATCTTAAGGCCCAGTTCTCTCAGGTCACCCCACTTCTCAATTGATACAGCACAGAAAAGCAATGCAGTCCTACAAGGGTGCCCTCACAGTCTAAAGCCCCCCTCCACATCATCCAAGCTCCAGCAGGCAGTTGCAATATCCCCTGAACCCTCCCCCTTTAGCTTCCCGGAACCCTCCCCCACTGAGGCTCCCCAACCTAGATACCTCCCATCCCCCTCAACACCCTTACTCCTTTCTCCTTCACATAGCCGCGTCCCTTTGGCCATCATGGATCACGATATATGCATCCAGGTCCTCCCTGCACCCCACCACCATACCCCCTCTCAATCCCAGGAACCCCAATACCAGAACCCCCCTACAGACCCCTACTCAATGCAACGCCCCTCCCCGAGCAACCTCACACAAACCAACCCCCCACTCTACTACACCACAAATAGAGAACACAGTCCCACCCCCCACCTCAGCCCCAAAGACCCAAATACCCAAACACCACCCAATAACACACAACTACCAGTCCAGCTCGGTCCATCCATGGGCAAGTGCCAGAGGGACAGCAAGTGCACAGTATGTCGAGCTGAAGGGGATAGGGAAGCCCCAGTCAGGGCACATCTGCTCCTAGCCATCTTGGCAAACCAAGCCACCTTGCCACCTCTGAAGCCAGCAAAGGGTAAGCAGCCCTCACTCAGTCTACTGGAAGCTGCTTTCATGCCACACCCCAAACACACAATAGGGGTTGCACAGTCTCCAAACAGCAAGCAATCCTTCCTGCTCCACAAGTATAGGCCACAACATTGCGAGACTCTAATGCAGTGACTCCACAGCCCTATGAGGCTGTCCCACCGTTTGCTCATCGCAGAATTTTCTAGCCAACATAAATGAAGCAAACATATGGGCAACCTTGTTGTGATGAATCCTCAAAGTAGCCGGATACGGTAGAACAAACTGCACTTGATGTTGAAACAATCATGAGCAGAGAGTAAAGAAGGCCTTCCGCTGCTGGGCCACTTGGGCGGAATAGTTTTGAAACACCAGTATTACATTTTTATTATTTTATTTTTATTTAGCTGTATTTATATTCCGCTTTTCACCGGGTCAAAGCGGTCAATTGGTGGATACATTTAACACGAGGGGATATGACACACATACGTTAATACTTACAGGGAACATGGGCAATGGAGGGTTAAGTGGCTTGCCCAAGACCACAAGGAGTGCCTATAGGACTAGAAATCCCAGTCCCTCCGGCCTGAGATTGCTGTCCCCAGGTGGGACTTGAACCCCCGGCCCTCCGGCCTAAAGTACCTTGTCCTAACCACTAGACCACTCCTCCCTCATCTCTCACACTGGGCAGATTTATCCTGTCGTGCCGCCTGGAACACAGTCTTCTTTTGCACAAAATTCAGGAACCATGCAATGACTGCACACAGCCTCTGGTTTTGCTCATGACTATGTCCAAGGCGGTCAGCCCGCTCAATCTGAATAGGCCCCAAAGTCTGTCCCAGCTTTAAACTCACAGGCAGCCACATTTCAAGCAAGTCCTGCCACCAACTCAGGCACCCCAATGAAGCATAAGTTATTCCTGCAGGACCTGCTAGAGATCCTCAAATTTGCTTTGCTGCTTAGACACCAGCGTTCTCAATACCTCCAGCTCCCCTGCAGTCTGGGTAGCAGCTTCCTCCACCTCCCCCCTATTTGATGCTCTAGTGTGGCTACTCATCCTTGAAAAGCCTCTACCAAGGCCATAATTTTGTCCATTTTCATGCACAAATGCTCAAAATTTTGAATCCAGGGCCTGGAGCACTGCGGTCAAGATTTCCTCTTGTGCCCAGATCCAAGGTCTTGGGCTAATCATGTCCTTGCGCTGAAATTTTGCCGCCATCCACGTCCCACTGACTCTGTAAAAGAGCATTTGGCAGCTATGAAGGCTACTGAAGTACGATTCGGAGTCAGGATTCAGGAAGGGCCCAAGAGCTCCTGGAGGATGCATCTGCCCAAGCTCACTGCATCACACATGCTTTTTTTTTTTTTTTAAATATCACACTCCCTGAGCTGACCAATGGCAGCCTAGCCTGTCCCCAATACTGGGTCAGCTGTGAGGTGGCACAAAAACAGATGCAGTCCAAATCACTCTCCCTTGACCTGGGGGTTATCATGAAATTGTTACATGGATTAAACATAAGACTTTACTTACCAATTAACCACTTATGATTTTATATCCTACTCCTACTGGAATTCTGTGTCAGAAGGTCTGAACTATGCAAAATTATGCATGCTGTGTTTGTCAAAACAAAGCATATTGTTTTTGAGTGATTTTTTTTCTGTACTGTATTTTAAATTAAGTATCACAAAAAGAGTGGAGGAGTACCCTAGTGGTTAAAAGCACTGGTTTGCTAACCAAGAGACCAGGGTTCGATTCCCACTAAGACTCCTTGTGTCCTTGGGCAAGTCACTTAACCTGGCAATCTACTTCCAAATCACACTACCAAGAAAACCCAGGAGCTGTTGGGTCACTAGGAGTCAGCATTGACTTGAAGGCACACAATTACATTTTTAAATCACAAAAAGTGCAACGTTTTGAATTATACTGTACAGAATTCCAGCAAGAGTAATAGTTGAGAGGCTGACTAAAAGATTTGTGAAATGAAAGATTAAAAAATACTACTTAAAAATACCACCAGTTTCTATTTATTCTTTTATACCGCATTTCCTAGGATCAATGCGGTTTACAGAGAACCAAACATTAATACATGGAACAATTTCACATGAACTGGATTAAACATGTTCGGAATCTATATGCTCATCTACCCCCAATCGGCAGCAAAACAGAAGACTATGATCAGGCAGGCTGGAAGAAACAACTGGTCTTTCTTTCCCTCCAGTTTATCATTTGCTAAGTCACTTCACCTTAAAGCAGGGATTCACGATACATTACTGGAGACACACCAGGATGTCCACAATGAATATGCATGGGACAGATTTAGATCTACATACAACAAAAGGTAGTGAATGCAAATCTCTCTCATGCATATTCATTGTGGACATACTGAAAAGCAGACTTGCTTGGTGTTTCCCAAGGACTGGATCAGGAACCTCTGCTTTAAAGTAATGGTCGTGCATGTCATAGTAGTCTATGGGCTGGTCTGGTTTTCAGGAGCATGCAGAACAGACAGTTCTAGGAATTTGGCCTAATGGCAAGACTTTCTGCATGTATGGATTATTCTGAAAACCAGATCTGCTTGGAGACCAAAAGAATGAGAGCTGGGAAAACTCTGCTTTAAATTACTTGCAACATATACATCTGGTCATTCTGAAAAACAGAAAAGGAAAATTAAGACGAATGAAAAGTTTCCCTGCACATTTTAAAAATTATTTTAATCTCAGCATCTCTCATGTGGACTCTGCATGATTGAACATGTAGCGCATTCTGGACCCAGATGCAAGTAAAAATGTTCAAACATGGCCTTTGTCAGTCCATCAGTAGCGTACTTTGACTTTTACTAAGAAAAGAGATGACAAGCATTTCTCCCTGAGATTTATAAATAAGAAATCTATTTTCACAAAGATGCTCATTGCCTATGTTTCAGTCAGATTTTCAGCTAAATTTTAGAACCTATGCGTTCAGCTGAAAAAAAGCCTCTTAAATGTAATCTTGCAAGTCATTTGACTAGATTCAGGCACCTAAATTAGGTACCTAGTGCGGAACATCTGTACTAAATACCTACATTTTTCCCCACTTTTCAGGCACTAAATCGTGAGCCCTTTTAAAAACTGATACCTCTCAAAGTTTGACACCTAAAGTCTTCAAAAAATGGATCTTCCATTAAAATTAATCAATGAGAAGTAATTTTACAACTACTGACATGCACAGTGAAGCACAATGACAGCACATTGAGACACTATATTATAACACTTTGCACAATTATTGCAGCAAAATATCAGAAAAAAAATGATTCTTCGGTTTTGGAAATCTGGAGTAACGGAGGCCCATATGGATCACTGTCCCTTCAAACCTGTTTATGGAACTGCATTGAGACTTCAGTGTATAAAGGTGGTACAAAAGTCTGAAATAAATTTGTGAAATTTGTGCTTTTGTGTACATTTTCAATCCTTCCATCTTTCTAATGAAGGTTAATAGTAACCCGTCTAATACTACGTATGTTCTCTTGGCAGAGAAAGTAACAGTCATAAACCACCTTACAGGGCAGATCAATCTAACTGACGCACTGTAAAGGTTACACCCCCCCCCCCAACACACACGTCTTTTTTGAAGTGTGAAAATTATTTAAAGATTTTCTTGTAGCGGAAGCACTCTATATATCAATTCCATTCTCTTGCTATATAAAGGATCCTCTGTGTTCCTCCTGTTCCTTTTTGAATACTGTCACTGCTAAAGAAGCCTTGTGCGCTTAATGAGATGGCTGAATTGCTCTATAATGCATGGAGACACGATCACACATCTGTTAGATGAGCAACACTGACTGCCTGTTTCTTTTCCTGTCAAACTCAAAATTCTCATTCTTATTCATAGAGTGCTATATACCAGTGCCCCTGAATATCTAGGAATTTGCTTAGTCCTCAGAGGCCTAGATGTCGGTTACGCTCATAATACAAAAATCTTTTGAGTGTTCTCCCTCCCTAGATCACCTGTCAATCAGCCTTTGCCTACTTGGCACCTGTCCTGTGGAACTCTATTTCACCTAGTCTTAGGTCAGAGTCCTTTCCAAAATTTAAAGCCAGTTTAGAACTTATTTCACTCAGGATTTCATCGCCTTGCTGCCTCAGTAGTTCAGGTGCTCTCCCATCATTCGGTTATGATGAATGCTGCTCCTTGCAATCTTGCTCAAGCCATTTACCCCTCCATTGCCTCAAATACAAACTTAGATTGCAAGCCCTCCAGGAACAGCAAAATACCTACTGCATCCAAATGTAAAATAGTAATTAGATCTTACCTGCTAATTAGTGTTCCTGAAGGAACGACAGTCCAGTCCCTTTACTTCTGGGTTACGCAACCCTTCCAGCAGCTTGGAGGCTGAGCCCAACCTTTTTGGGGATGGAGCGGTATAAATACCACTGGGACCACCCACCAACTCCAGTATTCAAATGAAAAAGCAGACATAACTAACTTCCAACAGTAACCCCCCTAACATAAAACCTCAAAGAACTATTAAACAATCCTTTTTTTTTTTTTTTATGATTTAAGGGAAGGAGAAGGAGGAAGGTCAGCAGGCGGAGGGGGATAGCTGAGTCTGCCCGAGCCGGCTTTCTCCTGCCCCTCTTCTTGCCGAACCGGCCCTACACTCGGTCCGATGCTCTTCAATGAACAATAGGTCTTAACGTTCGCCGGAACCGGGTGGGATCAGGGACTGGACTGTCGTTCCTTCAGGAACACTAATTAGCAGGTAAGATCTAATTACTATTTCCTTATCGTCACTCCAGTCCAGTCCCTTTACTTCTGGGATGTACCAGAGCAGTTCAATCCTGGGTGGGATCTGGCATACCGGACCGAAGAACCGCTAGACCAAACCGAGAGTCCGCTGAACTCTGCACGTCCAGTCTGTAGTGTTTGGTAAAGGTATGTAGCGAGGACCAAGTCGCTGCCCTACAAATATCCAGCGGGGGAACAAGGCTGAATTCTGCCCAAGAGGTAGCCTGTGCTCGGGTGGAGTGGGCCCGCAGACCCACTGGCACCTGCTTTCCCTTCAGGATGTAGGCGGAGGCAATCGTCTCTCTGATCCACCTGGAGATAGAGGCCTTGGCCGCTGCCTCCCCTTTGTGTGGGCCCCCGAACTGAATGAAAAGCCGGTCAGACTTTCGGAAGGGCGCAGTGTGAGAGAGGTAACGTTTCAAGATCCTCTGGACGTCTAGGAGACGAAGTTTGCTATCCCTACCTTCATGCCCCTCGGCCGAGAAGGCCGGAAGGGTAACTGTCTGGTTCACATGAAAGGGAGAGATAACTTTGGGCAAGAAGGAAGGAACCGTGCGCAGAACCACTTTGTCCTTGAGGAATGACAGAAAGGGGGGCTGAGAAGACAGCGCCTGTAACTCTGAAACCCTCCTGGCCGAGCAGATGGCGACCAGAAAAACTGTCTTTAGGGTTAAATCCTTTAAGGAGGCCCTCTTTACTGGCTCGAAGGGTTCTCCGATTAATGCACTTAGCACTAGGTTAAGATCCCAAGGGGGGATGACCGACCTCCGCTGAGGACGCAGTCGTCTAACCGCCCTTAGGAACCTGGAGACGTCCGGGTGTGCCCCTAGGGGTTTGCCACGGACCTTGCCCCTATAGCAGGCGATCGCAGCCAGTTGGACCCGTAAGGAGCTGTGAGCCAGCCCCTTGTCAAATCCTGCTTGCAAGAATTCCAGGACCTCCGGGACTGAGGCCGCTAGGGGTTTCCGACAGTGCTCTGCACACTAGGCTTCGAAGATGCGCCAAACCCTTACATAGGATAGACAGGTCGAGCGCTTCTTAGCATTCAACAGCGTCGAGATTACCGCTCCTGAGTAGCCTCGTTTTAGGAGCCGCACCCTTTCAATAGCCAGGCCGTAAGCGAGAATCGATCCACGTGAGGCATCCGGACCGGGCCTTGCCTCAGCAGGTCCCTTTTGCAAGGGAGCCGCCAAGGTTGGTCGGCGACCATCCTCACCAGATCCGCATACCAGGGATGGCGAGGCCAATCCGGGGCTATGAGGATAACCAATCCTTGGTGGGACTCCACCCGCTGGAGGACTTTTCCGATCAAGACCCAAGGGGGGAATACATAGAGAAGACCCTCCAAAGGCCACTTTTGGGACAGGGCATCTAAGCCCTCGGACATTCTTTCCTTTCGCCGGCTGAAGAGAACCGTGCCATGAGGTCCATGACTGGGAGACCCCATCGGGCTACTATCTGGTTGAAGGTCTCCTGTTCTAGTTCCCACTCTCTGTGGTCTATCTTGTACCTGCTGAGGAAATCGGCTGTGACGTTGTCTTCGCCCGCTACGTGCTGGGCTGAAAGTGCTTGTAGCCGGACCTCGGCCCACTGGAAAAGGGCGCCCGCCTCCTTCTCCAATGCAGGACTGCTGGTGCCTCCCTTGTGGTTGATGTAGGCCACCGCGGTGACATTGTCGGAGAGAACGCAAATTGCTCTTCTTTGCACTAAGGTCTTGAACGCCTTGAGTGCCAGGGTGACGGCCCGCAACTCCAGTCTGTTGATGGGCCATTGCGCTTCCAGCTGTGTCCAGCTGCCCTGGACAAACTGGTCCTCGCAATGCGCTCCCCAGCCTGACAGGCTGGCATCCGTCGTCAATAGTAACCACTGAGGCGGATCGAGAGGCATCCCGCGGTCCAGATTCTTTGGGCATCTCCACCAGTGGAGAGCCTGTTTGGTCCGCGGAGCGCAAGGTAACTGCATTGACAAAGGCTGGAGCTGGGGTGACCATCGACGTAATAGAGCCCGCTGCAACGGCCGCATGTGAGCCCTGGCCCATGGTACTACCTCTATCGCCGCCGCCATTGTTCCCAGGACCTGAAAATAATGCCACGCTGAGGGATTTCGTCTGCCTAGAAACTGCGTGACTAGGAGTCTTAGCTCCCTTGATCTTGAGCGCGACAGGAATACTCTGCCCCTGTTGGTGTTGAATCTTGCCCCGAGGTACTCGAGTTCCTGAGAGGGGGCCATCCTGCTCTTTGCACGGTTGATGACCCACCCCAACTCCTCCAGAACCTGGATCACTCTGGTCGTCGCCGACTGACTTTCCTCTTCCGACTTTGCCCGGATCAGCCAATCGTCTAGGTAAGGGTGTACTAATATTCCCTCCTTCTGGAGGAATGCCGCTACTACCACCATCACCTTGGTGAACGTCCTGGGAGCCGTGGCTAGGCCGAAGGGTAGAGCCTGGAATTGAAAGTGGCCTCTTGGCACTGCGAATCTCAGGAACTGTTGATGTGCCTTCCTGACCGGGATATGCAAGTAGGCTTCTGTCAAATCGAGGGACGTTAGGAACTCCCCGCCCCTCACGGTTGCTATGACTGAACGTAGGGTCTCCATCCGGAAATGCGGTACCCTGAGGCAGCGGTTGACCTGTTTTAGGTCCAGGATCGGTCGAAAGGACCCTTCCTTTTTTGGTACTACGAAGTAAATCGAGTATCGACCAGCACCAAACTGGTCTGGTGGTACTGGGACCACGGCCCCTAGTGCTATTAGTCGAGTGAGAGTTGTCTCTATCGCCGCCCTCTTTGTAGAAGAACCGCAGGGAGACTGAACAAATGCTGGAGGTATTTGTTTTGTAAATTCGAGAGCATAGCCTTCTCTGATCACCTCTAGGACCCATTGATCGGACGTGACTCGGGACCAGGCGGGAAGAAACAAACAAACAGTCTTAGGTGTCCGTCCACAGGCCGTCCTTCCTCCTGGACACCCGTCCCCTCATTGTTGTTTCCTAGGTCCCGAGAAGGAGGAGGAGGATGCCCCAAAACCTCGACCTGCTCCTCGAAACCCTCTGAAACCTTGGCCCTTCGAGGGAAAACGGCCCCTGGGGAAGGAGCTTGACCTGGCTGGGCGAAACCTCCACGAGTCTCTCAGCTGGGTACGCACTGGAGCTAGAGGGCGCCCTTGTTTTGGTCTATCTTCCGAGAGCCTGCCTCACTTAGACTCACCCAGGTCTTTAACTAACTTCTCTAAATCCTCCCCAAATAACAGTTTCCCCTTAAAAGGGAGTCGACTCAGGCGTGCCTTCGAGGAAGGATCAGCTGCCCAATTCCGTAGCCACAGATAACGTCTAGCCGCCACCACCGAGGCCATGTTCTTGGCTAGGCTTCTGATGAGGTCATACTGACTGTCCGCCAAGTAGGCTGCTCTGGATTCCACCCTAGCCGAGTTGGCCTGTATTTCGCCCGTCGAGCCCTCTGCCTGGAGCTGTTGGGCCCACCTTAAACAGGCCCGAGCCACCCAAGCTCCTGACACAGAGGCCTGCAAGGCGAGAGCGCTTACATCAAAGGCTTGTTTCAGGAGCGTATCCAACTTCCTGTCTTGTGCATCTTTTAAGGCCGAGCTGCCTTCGACTGGGATAGTCGTCTTCTTAGTCACTGCTGATACTGCTGCATCCACCCTGGGAGATTTCAGCAGCTCTTTATCTGCCTCTGGAAGAGGGTATAGGCGACTCATGGCTCGGACTCCCCTTAAGCTTGATTCAGGTTGGTCCCACTCTTCCTGGATCATCTGGCGCACGACTCTGTGGACCGGGAAAACCTTCTGGGATCTCCTAATGGCCTGGATTAAAGGGTCCTCTAGCGCCTCTTCCTGTGCTGGTAAGTCTGAGGCCACATTGAGAACTTTCAGGGACTCATTAATTAAGGCCGGGAGCTCCTCCCTACGAAAAACTCTATCCATGATTGATCTTCTTCCGGGATCTCCCCCTCTTCAAGCTCCTCCTCTTCCTCGTCCAGGTCCTTAATAGAGCCATCCTCCTCCGGGGAACCCTGAGATAGGGACGCTAGAGGTTCCTCCCAACCAAGCCGTGGGTGCTTAGGAGGGATACCGGAATCCGGAATGGTTGCCCTGAGGGATCTAGCTGCTTTGTCTTCAGCTGGTGGCGCAACCTCTTCTGACCCTAAGCCCTGTTTACGCAGGCAGCAGGGCTTGTGAAGTAAGAGGATGAAGTCAGGGGAGAAAAAGTCTCCCGCCCCCCCTGCACTAGAGGGGGGGGGAAAGGCGGAAGAGGAGGCGGAGGCAGATCCGAGGGAGTAGAGAGGGGAAACTGGGATCCCCCTTCCCCTTCTAGAGGGTCTCCTGACTCCTGTGAAGGCTGTGTCATGGTCAAGTTGATTTCCTGCTCTACTGAGGCGGCAACTGCGGCACAGCTCCTGCAGATTCCTGCCTCTGCTGAGGTGCCCCTGCGAGTTTCACAGGAAGGGCAGCGAGGTTTGGACGCCATGACTTAGTGCTGGGGCTTCCCAGAGTGAGCTCCCAAGCAAAGGCTAAATTTCCCCCTGAGAAAAAAACTAAGAGCCCCTTAGTTTGTAGCTAAAGACAGCTTAAACCAGGTTGAAGATCAATGAGTTAAATGGAAATCAAATTTGAATTAAAATAAAATAAAGGTAACTGAACAAGTAAACGAAATCGCTAAAACAAAATAAAATACAATCGCTAATAAACAACAAACTGCAGCAAGGCAGAGTACTTGCGATTATGTTTCCGTCGCTGGATAGGCCCGACTCAGCAATTAGCACCCGCCGGCTCTACACGTGGTAGGCCTCGCCACGTGGAGCCTGGACGGGGGACCGCAAGACTGCTCTCCGGGTCGGAGGATCACAATCCGGAACGCAGTTCTGAGTCGGGGGACCGCTCTCCCAAAGAAGATCGCCGTTGAAAGATGCCCCGCGGTCAAACGGTAGACCCGGAACTCGCCTCCACATCCTCCTGCTCCGGGACGGGTCCGGCGGCGGGAATGGGCCTGCGGCGTTGCCTCAAGCGCTCAGCCACCAGGAGGGCTTCAGCGCGAGGCAGAACCAGCTTGGGTGAAGCAGGGCAGGAGCCAGCTGAGATCGCCGCCAAGGCAGGGCTCCTTACTGCAGCCTGCAGGAGAAAAAACTACCCCCGATGTCCTTGCCGACCCGGGGAGGGGGGGGGAGCGAGCAGGCAGGGAATTAAAGGTGCAGGCCTGAGAAAGAAAAATAACACTGAAAATAAAGAAGGCAAAGAAATAAAAGGAGAAATTACAGAGAAATTCTAAGTAAATAATCTAAATAAATAATTAACTAAAGGAAAGACTCCAGTAAGCCCTAGGCTTATGGAACCCTCCAGCTGCTTGGAGGCTGAGAATACTGGAGTTGGTGGGTGGTCTCAGTGGTATTTATACCGCTCCATCCCCAAAAAGGTTGGGCTCAGCCTCCAAGCTGCTGGAAGGGTTGCATAACCCAGAAGTAAAGGGACTGGAGTGACGATAAGGAACTTGCCTTGTACTTCTGAGAAGGGCATGAACTATGCTGCTCTGAGCCCTAACACTGCACCCTTGCTCGTTTGTTACCTTTTTTTAATTCCTTACTGATCAGCTCTCTTTTGACTTCTCTGTTCTTCTCCTGGCCTTTTCTTTCTTATAATTATTGGCTACAAAATCATTTAAAACAGTGGTGCATTTTCTAGTAATCTCCCAGTTGGACTATAATGGTCTGGGAAGGACTATCTTGAAGACTCATAGGCTGCAGGCAGTTCAAAATGCTGTGACAAGGTTGGTTCATTGTGTTTCCAGATGGATGCTATGTACATCTTTGCTATGGGCTTTGTGATCGCTTCCCACAGAACAGAGGTCTGACCAGTATTACTTGCTCTGAGAACTATAGGACTCAATTATCTACAGGAGAAAATTAAAGGGACATCCACCAAAGTGGAATCTAAGAAAGTCAGCAGTGCTTGGCACAGAGCTGCCTTTTCCCCACCCCTTTAAAGAAAGAATTAGAGCACAAATGTTTTTAGTGGTGGGTCCCAAGGTGGGAATTCATTCCCAGAAGAACTGAAGTAGAAAAGTATTTCAAGGTTAGAAAGAAATTGAAAGCTTTCTTTTTCCCCAGTAGAAGTCTGAAGCTGGGTGAAGTTCACTAACGTGGAAGAGGCTATTTTGTTTTGTTTTATTGTATTCTATGCAATGTATACTTGTTTTATGTTTAAGTTTGTCTTTATTGGTTGTAAACAGCACTGATCATCCTAGAACAAGAAAGTGGTTTAGAAATCTTTCACCAGTGTTGCAATGTTCACGTAATCCCTTCTCCTCAGGTCACTTCATCAACTCCCTACCCGTTTCCACATCCGGATCAAATTTCTCCTACTGACTACAAATGCATTTATCCTACTATTCCTCATTACCCCTCCTCTTATCTTTTCCTACTCCACTCCTCAGGCAAATTCCTTCTACCTGTGCCCTTCTCTTCACTGCTACTCCAGACTTTGTTAGTTCCATCGTGTGCTTGAACAGACTACCTGAGTCAGTACATCAGGCTCCATCTCTGGATCTATTCAAATCCAGGCTAAAACCCCACCTCCTCAAGGCTGCTTTTGGATCCTGAACCTCTTCTTCTCTTGTTTAGCTCACGTGTGCTCTACCATCTCTAGTTCCCCGATTGTTGTGTTTGTCTTGCATAGATAAGACTATAAAGCTCTTTCATGTGTGTATATGCGCAGCATGGCATATGCCTTGAAGAGCTATACAAATGATGAGCAGTGGTAATAGCAGACATTATGCAATACATTTTTAAATTTGTAAACTGCATTGATACTCACTATGAAAATTGGTAAAGGAAGTTGCTGAATAAACTAAAGCACGTGGTAGGCTTACTGCTCATTTACTAAATCGAACACAAGGCAAAACATTTGGGGGTACATTTACTAAACGGTGGTGGTGGCGGCGGCGGACTCAGTGTGATATCTGAGCAGCAGCCCCATTGATTTCACCATGGTGGGGGTGGGGGGGTGTTACTAATTTACAAAGGGAGGAAATCTGAACTTCTGGAACAGGGCTGTTCCCCCTGGCTAACTGTCTAACTAGGAAAGTTTGAACAGGAAGCAGCACCTTATAAAGATTATGGCCGTGACCTACAGCAGCAATGCTGTGCTATAATTATCTTAGCAAATTGGATGAAAATGCCCAATTTAACACGTGCTAGTTTTCGGAGGTTACCAGGTTAAACAAAAATCACTAGCAATGCAATTCAGTTTAAAATATATATATACATACACATCAATCTGAGGGAGGCCACCCATGCTGAAAGAAAAACACAATGAAAAGCTAACCTTTTTTATTGGTTGTGAAGTACTTGGAGTCCGTCATGGTTCCGATTCCTCAAGGCAGCTGCAACAAAAAAATAAGCAGAGTAGCATGTTAAGAGATTCACTGTTCTCACCAGTTAAAAAATGGACATACCCACCTTCCAGACAAACCATGTTCCAAAGTGCTTTACGTGACATGAAGACATTGAAGTTATCTTTCAGTGCCAAGCAACCCAGAACTAGCATGTGTGCGGATAAGGAAAAGTAACTCGCTTTGCCATACAGCAAAGTACTGAAGGTGGGAATCGAGGTCTGACATTACTGCTCTTATCTATGCACATGGTTGAAGAGTGACCTTATATCATGTGGTGATAGGGAACATATCTGAGAAGCACCAATGGTTTGTACTTCTGTATGTTCCCAAACACAATCGGATCTGAATGGCAAAATGGGTTATTTAGATTTCTGAATCACTGACACGTTTTTCATACACATCGGGATTTCTTTTTTAAATCACATATCCACTGTACAAAATTCCATGCCTCTCTCAGAAGTTCAAGGCCAATTACATTCAGGTACAATAAATATTTTCCCGTCTTGGGAGGGCTGACAAATTAAGGGGCAAATGCAGACAGCCGGCATTAGAGCCATGGGCTAAGAGCCATGTGCAGTTTTCTAGTATGAGAGACTGCAAACATGCACTAGTATGCCGTAAGCAAAAGGTGTGCAAAACGTTTGCGCTGCGTGGTGAACACCAGAAACAAACATGATGGCAGATGAAGACCATACAGCCTATCCAGTCTGCCCTTCCACACCAGCTCTAGCGTCCCTTTCTCTCTCTCTAGAGATCTTCTGTGATTGCCCCCTGCTTTCTTGAATTCAGATACAGTCTTGGTCTATACTACCTCCACCGAGAGACTAGTCCACGCATCTACCACCCTTTCTATAAAGAAATATTTCCACAAATTACTCCTGGGTCTATCTCCTTTCACCTTCACCCTATGTCCCCTCATTGCAGAGCTTTCTTCCCATTGAAAGAGGCTCTCCTCCTGTGCATTTATGGCACGGAGCTATTTAAATGTCTCTCTCATATCTCCCCTCTCCCATCTTTCTTCCAAAGTATACAGATTGAGATCTTTAAGACTGTTTTCATATGCCTTATGACGAAGCCCACTGACCATTTTGGTAGCCACCCTCTGCACCAACTCCATCCTGTTATTATATCCTTTTAAAGGTGTGGTCTCCAGAACTGCATATAATACTCTAAATTAGGTCTCACCAAAGACTTAATACAGAGGCACCATTACCGCATCCTTCCTGCTGGCCATTCCTCTATGTACCCAAGCATCCTTCTGGCTTTCGCCATCGCCTTTTCTACCTATTTATCCACCTTAAGATCATCAGAATCAAATCACCCCTAGATTGCATTCTTCTGTCATGGACAGAAGTACATCCTCTAATAATGAGCCACTCCTTGGATTTGGCAGCCCAAATGCATGACCATGCATTTTTTTAGCATTAAATCTCAGTTGTCAAAATTAGTGACCATTTTTCAAGCTTCATTAGATCCCCCTCATGTTATCTACTTCTTTCTGGGTGTCTAATGCAGATTTTGGAATCATTCACAAAGAGGCAACCTTACCAGATAGTTATTCCACAATATCACTTACAAAAATGTTAAAAAGCATTGGACCAAGGACAGATCCCTGTGGCACATAATTGGTAACCTCCTTCTCCTCACAGTGAGCTCCATTTACCTGTAACCTTTTGTTGCCCCCCCCCCCCACTCAACTTATGCGCTAGCTGTGACATATCTGTAGTGAAATTTAAAACAATTTACTATATTTAAAATACTTTTCAGTAAGGAGCGATAATTGTTTACCCGTGTGGAGGTGGGGAAAGTTGTATGCTTATCTTCAGTGCCCGAAACGGTGGTCTGTGGAAGGCACCTATACTTTTTTGTAGGCACAGCAAGGAATGGAGCCCACTGCAAAGCCACTAGTAGGTAAATCACACCAGAAAGCATTTCTGTTCTCCTACACACCGATCCGATTTCTCCTGTATGTACCAAAGTTATATTTTGCCTCCAATCATGAGTTTGAACAATGGCGCTATTGAATTCTGTGCCTGCTTTTCCATCTTTTGCACATTTCACTGCATCTGGGTGGAGCAGCTAATGACCTCATCAAGTCATTTGAATACGCACAGCTCATTATAATGTAATTTTAATAGGCACTGCACTATTATCTATGCAGACATTTGAGCTCAGGTAACATTTGTGCCAATCCCCTCTGCACTGTGGCGTAGCAGTTAAATATGCACATATATTCACACCACTATGCTCCATAAGAATTTTTTTTCTGTTAAACTGTGAATGTGTGTTTATAGAGGGCTGGGGAGATTAAGGAACCCATTTACTAATCTGTATTAGATGTCGAACACATGTGTCACATGCGATAAAAACTATTTAGTGCGCGCTAAACATCACAGTGCATTAATTCCTGCATGGTGAGAAAGAGGGAAGGAGAGGACTGGGAGGATGGCAATGATGTTAATGGCAAGGTAAGCATTCACCACAGAAACGTGCAGCAGCGGTAAGGCACTGATATCACAGCTATTTCTCCCCACATGCAGGCACATACCCTTTATTCTAAAGAGTTAACATCTATTAGCGGTAAAACCTCGATGGTAACTACAAAACCTACAACTAGTAATCATTTGTGTAGCGCTACAAGGCATAAGCAGCGTTGTACATATACTGTAGATGTAAGCTCTGAAGATCAGGGAATGTGTCTTACATCTAATCAAGATGAAAAAACAAACAAACCTGGGGATGAGTATGGTAAGATATACATAAGAGGTGGACAAGAGAATGAGGAGCATCAGGATCCAAAAGCAGCCTCAGAGGTGGGTTTTTAGCCTGGATTTGAATAGGGCTAGAGAAGGAGCCCAACGCACCGACTCAGATAGTTTGTTCCAGGCATATGGAGCAGCAAGGTGGAATGAATGAAGCCTGAAGCTGGCAGTAGCAGAGAAGAACACAAATAAAAGATCTGCAGAGGAGTGTAGAGTGAGATACGAGAAGAGAGGAGCCGCAGAATGAAAGCACTTGCAGGTAAGTAGGAGAGGTTTGAAATGGATGCGGAGCCAGTGAGGTGGCCTGAGGGGTTAAATGGCGGAGGATGAGCCGTGCAATTGAGTTCTGAACAGATTGAAGGAGAGAACATGAGCATAAGATATGCCATACTGGGTCAGACCAAGGGTCCATCAAGCCCAGTATCCTGTTTCCAACAGCAGCCAATCCAGGTCACAAGTACCTGTCAGTTTACCAAAAGGTACACAGATTCCATGCTGCTTGTCCAATGGGTAAACAGTGCATTTCCCGAATCCTCTTTAATAATAGTTTATGGACTTTTCCTCTAAAAACGTATTCAAACCTCTTTTAAATCTAGCTAAACTAACAGCTTTTACTACATCCTCTGGTAACAAATTCCAGAGTTTCATTACACACAGAGTGAAAAAATATTTTCTCCAATTAGTCTTAAATGTGCTACATTGTAGCTTCATTGTGTCCCCTCTAGTCTTTCTACTTTTTGAAAGTGCAAACAACTGATCTACCCATACCCATTCCATTCATTATTTTATGGACTTCTATCATATCTCTCCTCAGCTGTCTTTTTTCCAAGTTGAAGAGCCCTAACCTTTTAAGCCTTTCCTCCTATCTCCTTTACCATTTTTGTTACTCTTCTCTGTACCTTTTCTAATTCTGCTATATCCTTTTTGTGTGCAGTTCTGCTCACCATAATAGTCAAGGTGTGGTTGCACCAAGGAGCGATACAAAGGCATTATAATGTCCTTTATTTTATTCTCCATTCCTTTCTTTATGACTCCTAGCGTTCCATTTGCTTTCTTGGCTACCACTGCACACTGGGCAGAGGGTTTCAATGTATTATCCATGACGCCTAAATCCTTTTCCTGGTGGTGGTTCCTAATGTGTAATTGTAGTTTGGGTTATTCTTCCCTACGTGTATAGGTTTGCAGTTGTTCACATGAAATTTCATCTGCCATTTGGATGCCCAGTCTCCCAATTTATCAAAGTCCTCTTGCAATTTTTTTTACAATCCTCTTGATTCAGAGGGAGACTGGTGATGAGCAGGGTATAATAGTGAAGAGAGGAAGTAACTAGTGAGTGGATGAGAGTCTTAGTAGTGTGTGTAAAAAGGAAGGGAGACATTTTGCCAATGTTCTAGAGAAAGAAGCAACAAGTTTTAGCTATTTGTTGGATGTGTGCAGAGAAAGAAAGTAAACTCAAAGATGACCCCAAGGTTGCGAGCTGAGGAAACGAGGAGTGTAGCGTTATCCACAGAAATAGAGAAGGGAGGAAGGGGGGGGGGATGTGGGTTTAGGGGGAAATATAAGGAGCTCAGATTTGGCCATGTTCAGTTTCAGATAGCGGTGAGACATCCACGCAACAACGTCAGATAAGCAGGCAGCGATCTGGGCTTGAATTCCTAGAGAGATTTCAGGCATCGAGAGGTAGATTAGAGTCGTCAACATAAAGATGATACTGATCATAAGAGGAAATAAGTGCACCAAGGGACTGAAGGTAGAGAGAGAAAAGGTCACAAGGCAGAGCCTTGAGGTAACACCAACTGAAAGCAGGATGGCAGTAGAGGAGGATGCACCAGAACATACAGAAAGTGTGATGGGAGAGATAGGAAGAAAACCAGGAAAGAAGAGTCCCTAAATCCAAGCAAGGACAGGGCATTGAGGAGAAGATGGTAACCAATAGTGTCAAAGACAGCAGAAAGGTCAAGAAGGTTGAGGATCGAGTAAAGGCTTTGAAAGCAAAAAACAGATAACACACAACTTTTTCAACTACATTCATAGCAAAAAACCTGAGAGAGTTTCAGCTGCAACATTAAATGATAGATGAGTAAAAGAGGCACTAAGAGGGGACAAGGCCATAGCGGAGAGACTGAATGAATTCTTTGCTTTGGGCTTTACTGAAGAAAATATAGGAAGTTACCCATGACTGAAATGGTATTTAAAGATGATACATTGGAAGAATTGATAATCAGGGAAGATGTATTACAACTATTTGATAAACTAAAGAGTAGCCAATCACCTGGAACAGATGTTATACATCAAAAAGTGTTGAAAGAACTGAAATGTGAGATTGCAAATCTACTATTAGTAATCTGTGAACTATCATTAAAATAATCTGTAATACCTGAAGATTGGAGAATGGACAGTTAACACCAATTTTTAAAACAGGTTCTAGGGATGATCCGGGAAAACTACAAATTGGTGAGCCAGTACCAGGCAAAATGGTAGAGACCATTACAAAGAACAAAATTACTGAACATGCAGATAGTCATGGTTTAATGGGAGAAAGTAATCTTGGCTTTAGCCAGGAAGGTCTTGTCTTACTAATATGTTATATTTTTTTGAAGGTGTGAATAAATAAGTAGACAAAGGTGACCCGGTCAATACAGTGTATCTGGATTTTCAGAAAGCCTTTGACAAGATCCCTCATGAGAGACTCTTGGCGAAGTTAAAATGTCATGGGATAGGAGGCAGTGTGATATTGTGGATCAGGAACTGGTTAAAAGATAGAAAGCAGAGGATAGGGTTGAATGGCCAATTTTCCCCCAATGAAGAAAGGTCAATAGTGGAGTACCCTATGGAATCTGTGCTGGGTCCGCTGCTTTTTAACATATTTGTAAATGACCTGGAAATGGGAATAACAAATGAGGAAGTCAAATTTGCAGATGACACAAAATTATTCAAAGTTGTTAAAACCCAAAAGGATTGTGAAAATTTGCAAGAGGATCTTGATAAATTGGAAAACTGGATGTTCAAATAGCAGATGAAATTTAATATGGACAAGTGCAAAAGTTACGCACCTAGGAAAGAACAACCCAAACTATGGCTACACAATGCAGGGTTCCACATTAGGAAGCACCACCCAAGAAAAGGATTTAGGCGTCATTGTGGATAACACGTTCAATGTGCAGCGGCGGCCAAGAAGGCAAATAGAATGCTAGGAATCCTAAGGAAAGGAATGGAGAATAAAACAAAGGATATTATAATGCCTCTGTATCGTTCCATGGTGTGACCACACCTTGAATATTGTGCACAATTCTGGTCTCCATATCTTAAAAAGCATATAGCGGAATTAGAAAACATGCAAAGAGCCACCAAAATGGTAAAGGGGATGGAAGGATATCCCTATGAGGAAAGGCTTAAAAGGTTAGAGCGCTTCAACCTGGAAAAGAGAAGGCTGAGGAGTGATATAATAAAAGTCTATAAATTAATGAATGGAGTGGAACGGGTAAAACGTAGATCGACTGTTTATGCTATCAAAAAATAGACAGACTAGAGGACATGTAATGAAGTTACAATGTAACCCATTTAAGGCTAATAAAGAGAAAATACTTTTTCACTCAACACAAACTCTGGAATTCATTACTGGTGGATGTACTAAAAGCTGTTAGTGTAACTGGGTTTAAAAATAGGATTTGGACAAGTTCCTGGAGGAAAGAACCATAAACCATTATTAAAAAGGATCTGGGAAATCCACTGTTTGTCTTTTTTGGGAACCTGCTAGGTACTTGCAACCTGGATTGGCCACTGCTGGAAAATGGGCTTGATGGATCTTGGTCTGACCCAGTATAGCGACGAACAAGATGCTGGAGGTTAGTAAATTGGCTCCCGACTCACAAATCTTTTATGCCGAGGTCAAGACAAGTGAATGGGGAGAAGAGAATGTTTGCAATTACATCCTAGGCCTTCGACCCTAGGAATGGGAATCTTTTTCCCCCTAGCATACTTAAATTTAATGAGCAAGATTTTTTTTTTTTAACCAGCTCATCTCTCTGGTTTAAACTAAGCCCATGAGGCTCAGTCTCAATAATGGATAGCAACACTGAAGTCTGGGCTCCTGGGCCAATGCAGAGATACAATGAATTCAGGATGAGCAAGGACCGATAGCTCTAATTTGAATTTTTATTTCTTGGTTTCGGTGCTGGTCTTTCCTCTCATTTGACGACTTTACTGCATTTGTTTGCATTTTCCTATTGTGCATTTGTTTTATAGTTTAATATATAGTTCTATAAATTATTTTCCTACAACATAATGATTACGTTATTTCTGTTTTTATTATTTTTACACAGAAACAAAAAACACAGTGTTCTCCCCAAGACCTTTTGAATGGGCGCACCACCCAGGGATTTTACTGAGCGACCAGCTAACTTAATCTGATAAAATGGCATGGCAAAATAAACAGCAGGAATGGAAAACTAATTTAAGTGATTTCGTAAAAAAATTTAACAGTATGCAATATGAATGAATTAGACAAATAAGCAAATCCTATATGGAACTTTCTGAAAGATAACCAGTTGCCAGCTGGTTTATAGTAAAGCCCACCCAGCTACTCCTTCATGCCACCCATCGGGCAAACATTTCTAGGGAGAACACTAAAATATAGTAACATAGTAAATGACAGCAGATAAAGACCAGTATGGTCCATCTAGTCTACCCAGTAAAGATGGCAGGAGTAAGATGGCAGGAGTAGGTGCACCCCTCCCCATCTCATTGTTTAGGGGTGAACCCACCGCTCCATGTAGTACATCCCTTTTTGTTGAGAAATGAGATGGTTCAGTTAATTTTGATTTTATCCTGTTGCTGTAAAGGGATCCACTGTGTCTGTCCCATGCCATGTTGAATTCCATCACTGTGTTTGCCCCCACCACGTCCATCGGGAGGGCATTCCAGGCGTCCACCACCCTTTCAGTGAAAAAGTATTTCCTGACATTGCCTTTCAATTTAACACCTTGCAGCTTCATGTTATGCCCTCTAGTTTTACAGCTTCCCCGTCTTTGGAAGAGGTTTGTTCATTATTTCTCTTTAAGTATTTAAAAGTCTGAATCATATCTCCCCTATTCCTCCTCTCCTCCAAAGTGTATATATTTAGGTCTTCAGGTCCCTTCTCATAAGGCTTCTGACGCAGGCTCCAAATCATTTTGGTCGCTTTCCTCTGAACAGTTTCCAGTCTTTTTACATCCTTTGCAGGATATGGTCTCCAAAACTGAACACAGTATTCCAAGTGAGGCCTCACCAGTGACTTATACAGTGGCATTAGTACCTCTTCCTTTCTGCTAGTAATTCCTCTCTGTATGCAGCCCAACATCCTCCTGGCTTTTGCCATCGCCTTGTCGCACTGTTTTGCCACCTTGAGATCTACAGAAACAAACAATCACACCAAGATCTTTCTCCTGATCCGTGCACACCAACCTCTTGCCCCCTATTGCATACATTTCCCTTGGATTTCTGCTACTCAAGCGCATGACACTGCACTTCTTTGCATTAAATCTTAATTGCCAAGCTTTAGACCATTCTTCCAGCTTTTGTAGATCTTTCCTCATGTTAAGCACTCCCTCGGGGGAGGCCACTCTGTTGCAAATTTCCGTGTCATCTGCAAAAAGACAGACCTTACCATTCAGTCTTTCAGCAATATCACTCACAAATACATTGAATAGTGCCAAGCCCAGGACCGAACCCTGGGGCACCCCGCTAATTACCTTCCTTTCATCCGAGTGAGCACCATTTACCATCACCTTCTGTCTGTCAGTCAACCAACTTCTAATCCAGTTTACCACCTTGGGACCCATCCCCAAACTACTGAGTTTATCGATAAGCCTCCTATGAGGAACAGTATCAAAGGCTTTGCTGAAATCCAGGTAGATGACATCCATTGCATGCCCCTGATCTAGTTCTCTGGTCACCCAGTCAAAGAACTCAGATTTGTTTGGCAAGAATTTCCTTTGTTAAAAGCATTTTGCCTCGTATCTTGCAACCTGTTGGTTTTGATAAAGTTCACTATTCACTCTTTCAGGAGCGCCTCCATTATTTTTCCCGCCACCGAGGTAAGGCTCACGGGCCTGTAGTTTGACACTTCTTCCCTGTCACCACCTTTGTGTAGAGGTACGACATCAGCCATTCTCCAGTCCTGAAGAACTTCTCCTGTTTCCAAGGATCTGTTGAAAACATCCTTTAACGACCCTGCAAGAAACTCTCTGAGATCTTTCAATATCCTGGGATGTATCCCATCCAGTCCCATGGCCTTGTCCACTTTCAGTTTTGAAAGTTGTTCTAACACCTCATCTTCTGTGAATGGTGTGGTATCTACTTCATTCCCATTTTTATATTTGGGAGTCACAGGTGGTCCTTCTCCAGTATTTTCTTTAGTAAAAACAAAGCAGAAGTACTTGTTTTGCACCATCCTCACAAGCCTCTCAGAACCCCCTTGACTGAAGTCAAAAGAGTTCCCAATTATGTCTTAAATTGTAAATAGTTACCCTGTTATCCAAGTTGCATTTACCTGTTCAACTGTAAACACAAAGTACCATCAGAAATGTGTATTTTATTGTTCATTGTAAACCGCACTGATGCTGAATAGCGTGGTATAAAAGAGACTCTAATAAATAAATAAAAATAAATAATAAATTACGCTTTTTCAATGTCACTTTCCACGAGTCCGTTCCCAGCACTTGAGTCCTGCAATTCCACTTCTGATCTTCTTCCTTTCCTGAATATACCTGAAGAAAGTTGTCGCCACACTTCACATCTTTAGCCATTTTTCCTCTGCCTTTGATTTTGCTATCCTTATTTCTCTTTTTTGTCTCCGAGTTTGATCCTGTATTCATTTCTGTGTTCCTCTGTTTGCAAGCTTTTGAATTTTGCGAAAGCTGTGTTTTTTGCCTTTGAGCAGCCACTTCTTTGGAAAACAAATAGGTTTCCTTCTCCTCTTGTTTTTATTTACTTTTCTTACATATTTATCTGTTGCCCCTTTTATTGCCACCTTTAGGTTAGCCCATTGCAATTCCACTTCCCTTATCTCTTTCCACCCTGTCAACTCCTTTAGGTACCCGGCCATTTTATTGAAGTCAGTGTTTTTGAAGTTTAGGACTTTGAGCTTGCTATAATTGGACTGCACCTTGGCTTTTATCTCAAACCACACTCTGTGATGATCAATATTGCTCAGAGGGGCGCTCATCCAGACATTCGACACACTATCACTGTTGGCGAGCACTAAATCCAGCGTTGAGCTTTCCCTGGTTGGTTCCATCACCATTTGTCTAAGTAACGCATCTTAGAGAGCATCCACAATTTTTTTGCTTCTTTCCAGATTTGCAAAAGGAGTAATCAAATCCACATCGGGTAGATTAAAGTCACCCAATATGATCGCTTCCCCCTTTGTGGCTATCTTGGCAATATCTATAATCAATTCGTTATCTATCTCTTCGATTTGAGTCGGAGGTCTGTAGACTACAGCAGTATGGATGACAGTGCCATCTCCTCTTTCCAAGACAATCCAGAGCACTTCTTCTTTTCCCCATGCATTTCAGTAGCTTTAATAATGTTTTTGACATACAAGGCTACTCCTCCTCTTCCATTTTCTCTGTCTCTTCTGAATAGATTATAGCCAGCTATGGCTATATCCCAATCATGTTTCTGTAATGGCCACAATGTCCAAGTCCATTTCCACCATTAGGGCTTCCAGGTCTGGAACTTTGTTGGCTAAACTTCGAGCATTTGTGCTCATTGCTTTCCAGCATTTAACTGGCTTGCGTGTATTTTGCATTGATTTTGTTCTGCCCACTTCTTCCCACTTGCTTTTGATGTGTGGTTTAAAATTCTGGCTATTTCCGATGTTGTTCTGCTTTTGCAGGGAGTGATGTCCTGAACTTGACCTGCCCCATCCATCACCTCCTTTTTCTAGTTTAAATGCATATCCACATACTGCCTGAATTTTTCACTTAGGATTATTTTCCCTGCGACAGAGAGATGTAGTCCATCAGCACAGTACAGTCTCTTGTTGGTCCATCTGTTTCTCCAGTCGCCTATAAATCTGAATCCTTCCTCTTTGCACCAGGTCTGGAGCCATGCGTTAAAGCTGTTTATGTGATGTAGCCTTTCTGCCCCCTTACCAAGAACAGGTAGAACTTCTGAGAATGCTAAATTGTTCACAATGGGCTTTAGTTTCCCCCCCAGTGTTTGAAAGTCCCTTTGAACTGTAGTGGCATTGTTTCTTGCCAGGTCATTTGTACCCAAGTGGATGACATCAATTTTAGAGTGCTCACTTTCAGCGCTAAGTACATCAACAATTTGGTTTGTATTCTTGCTAGCTGAAGAGCCTGGAAGGCATTTGACTAAATTCTCTCCTTTCAACTGTGTTTCCAAGTTGGTGCCTCTGATGATGGAAATCACCAAGTAGTAGTAGTTTTCTGTTCCTTGAGTTTTTCTTCATATTTGGTGCTTTATGAGGAGATTGGGCATTGACTGTCTCATTTAAGGGTCCTTCAACTTCCCTGGATTGGGCATCCTCATTAACCAAAGCAGAGAAGACATTATGCAGTGATATCTCATGATGTACAGGGTGTTTCTGCATTACAGGACGCAGTCTACCAGAGCCTACTGTGAACCATTTGTTCCTGGGATGTTTGATTCTCTGTGGGAGTGGCAGAGGACTTACTTTGGTTTGTATCCTAGAAGAGGTTCATTTCATTGCAGCTACTTCTTCCCTTAACAGAGTCAATTCTTTATGTATGGCTGCTAACTTGAGGCATATAGGGCAAGCTCTTAGGTTCCAGATAATTTGTCTCCGAATGAAGGCGCCACAATTATTGCACTGAATACAAGACATGTGTGGTCCTAGAAGGAGAAGAGAAGGTGGACCTATCACCAAATTAAGTGTCAACATATATGACCACTATATAGGCAATGCAACCCTGGGGTGGGTGGGAACCCAAGTGTCCAGGTAGCTTTATATCCCAAGTGTCCTTGGCCAGCAGGCCTTACATGAACTGAGGGCACACTTAGATTTCTGATTTGAGGGCTACACAAGGAATGTAGGCAGTCAGAATATTCCCAGAAGTGAATGTAAAACCAGCAGTTAAATTTTATATCAGCTAGACAACCAACAGGATAGGTAAAAGATACAAAGCTGGAAGCTTATCTGTTTGCTGGAGAAACTGTGGAGCCCAGGTTCAACCAGGTGGCTGCAAGACTTCCACTGTTCAACAGAAACACCGTACAGTCTTATCCAGTCTACCCATCAACACCAACTACTAAGCTCTACAATCCTTTCTCCCTTGGTGGGGATCCTCTTGGAAGCATGCAGGAGTAGCCTAATGCAGGCTTAGAAAAATGTTCTTGGAATCTAGGAGCCAGCCACCGAAACCCAGGTCACAGTGCATCTCCCCCCCCCCCCTCCCAAAAGGTGTATTGCAGTCATCTTTTTAGGATTTAAGGCCTGATTTACTAAGACCGTTTCCCATTTTCTATGGGAAAAAACACGTAATAAATCATGCTCTTAATGGGTCATTGCCCAGTGCCAACAGAAGACAACAGCTCCACTCCTCCTCCTCCCTCTCCCACCACCTCCCTTAGCCCTTTAGGCTACTCCTGCCTGTGTGTGTAGAGGGAGGATGAGGTGGGGGCGCCTGCATGTGTGTGTATGTGCGTATGTGGTGCCTGCATGTGTATGATGGAAGGGGGGGGCACTTTTTGCATATACATTGTGCCCTTTACTTCCCTTGCATTCTTTTCTTTATCCTCCAACTGCTTGCACTCTTCTCTCCCCCCCACTCCAAACTCTCTCCTGTTGTTCCCCCCCACCCAAGTCCATTTCCGTTCCAGGCTCTCTCCCCTTCTCCCCTGCACCCACCCCCTTGACCTCCATTCCCTCACTTGATGGCCCTTTAAATTTCTTTAGTCTCTGTGCACTATTTTTTTTGCAAGCTGCAGCTGTAGTCCTTCTGCCCGAGGGGATCCATCTTCTGCGGACAGACTCTTCTTGTCTCGGGACACAGTCACAGCCCTTTTGCCAGGTTTGTCAAGCCCTAGCCTAATAGTTATAGCGGTGGGCTAGGAAAAGGAAAACCAGGGTTCAAATCCCATTGCAGATCCTTGTTATCTTTAACAAGTCACTTAACCCGCTGTTTTCTCAGGTACAAAACTTAGAATGTAATCCCTCTGGGAACAGGAAAATACCAACTGTACCTGAATGTAAAGCGCCTTGGACTTCTGAAAAAAGATGCAAGCTAAATTCAATTATATTGGCTATAGCCTCTGTACTTGGCCCATGCTTTCTTGTGCTCAGATACTATCCTCTTCTTCACCACCTCCAAATCGCATTAAAGGATGCTGTTCTAGTTCTTTCTCCTTCCAACTGCCAATCCAAGGATCTGGAACACAAGCCTAGTCTGATGCTGCATTACTACTAGTCAAGGCTGACCATGGTTTCCAGTAAAGAGTACTTGTGACCTGGGTTGGAAACAGAATACTGGGGCTCAATGGACCTTTGGTCTGACCAGTATGCAGTTCTTAAGTGAAAATTGTGTGTGCGCAAAAGGGAGACTGGAGAACAGTTAACCCACATTTTACATGGCTGAGCAGAAGATATGATGAGGGCACCTCGTGTGCCTATCGATGCTGGTGAAGATGGAGAGCCTGCTGATATTAGCAATTGTTATAGTCCTGGTCCTCATTTATCCATATATTCAGGTAAGCATGAACAGGGAGAAAGATTTTTAATATTGATCTCGCTGTAGAGGGTTTTAAATGGTAATTTTACAAGAAAAAAAGTTTGAATAATCTGGGATGTGGCCATGGATGAATGGCAGCAGAAGCTGGAAGGGAAAATTTAATTCCTAATTTGGACTCTTGCACTTGGAAGTGGTGGGACAGAGCAATGCAAAGGCCAAGCTTATGCTGCATACAGTCAGGACATCAGGCATATTTGTGGTGACAGCATCTCTGTAAGGAGCTACGCTGGTCTCTATGTTACCAGACTGCTTCTGATAAACAGTGCTGCAGCATCCTGATTTGTAAAGGTAAAAGGTAGAGATATTCAGTAAAAGTTGTCAAAAAGACTATTTTAACCACAGGGATGAAGAAGAAATATGAAAGAAAAAAGTGCTAAGGGGATGTGTTTGCTCAAATTACAGTAATAGCTTGCAAATGCTTAAAGGAATTTAAGTTTTCACAACTTAGGTTCTACATTCCTCTCCTATCCATAAAAATATATCCACTCCCAGTTTAAAAACAGTAAGCAATTTTTATTCTATTTCTTTAGAAGCTCAGATGACAAGACTTCGACTTTCATACTTTGGACACATCATGCGAAGAGAGAGATCATTAGAGAAAGACATCATGCTTGGCAAGATAGAAGGTCAACGCAAAAGAGGAAGGCCAGCAATGAGATGCATCGATACAATAACAGCAGCTACGGGTACCAGTCTGTCAACAATGAGCCGCCTGACTGAAGACCGAACACGATTTAGGATAGCTATCCAGAGGGTCGCCATGAGTCGACTCCGACTCGACGGCACTTAACAACAACATCCTTTGGCAACAGTCAAAAAAAGAAGCTGAATTTACAGGAGAATCAGATACCAAGCAATAAGGAACAATTATCAAGAAATATAACGACAGTCTTTCCTGAAGGTTTCTGTCATTGCTTTTAAAGTGTGTGCGCTGGCAAAAATTGGAAAGGAGTCCTGATACACAAACTTTCACACTTTTGGCACATCATCATTTCCCCCTGCTAAAGGTTTATCACAATTTACTTTCCTATTGTTTCTTTTCCCTGTGTATGAAATTGTTCCCCAGAGCTAAAAAGCAAGAAGGGCTTTCATCCTAGAAATGGCTGCATGTAAAACAGACGAGCTGTGCCTGTGAAGCATTTTAGTGTTCTCTCTTAATAAAGCAAAATCATTCATTGCTAGATTAGCTGATGTTGTTAGGTGCCACCAAGTCAGTGCAGACTTATGGCAACCCTCTGGATAGTTGGGCAAAGGTTAAAAACACACCGATCTCAACGACAAGGATTACAGCAACTCTTGGGTATTTTAGCATTACAGTGCATCCCAATCCTCTCCTGGAGGCACACCTAACCAGTTAGGTTTTCAGGATTACACAATAAATATGCCCAAGATAAATTTGCATATTTTGGACTGCCATTTGTATGCAAGTTTATCTTGTGCATATTCATTGTGGCAATATTGACAAACTGACTGGCAAGGTGTACCTCCAGGAGAGGATTAGGAAGCACTGCCATAGTGCATGCTGGGTCACAGTCATTATTAGCACTGTACTGAAAGGCAGTGTGGTGGCACTACGGTGAAAGCACTGAGCACCAGATCTGTAGGAGCCTAGTCCAAGTCATCAATCTGTCATAATCCAAATCATTCTGCTTCCCACTTTACAAGCATAAGCCTAAGAACGGACAGTCTAACCATTCATTTTATTATGAGATTATTAAACTACCTTTTTTTAGAGCACCATTGATTCTCATCTTACAGTAGAGCAGCCCAGTTTGAGAGAAAGGGAAAGAGAATTAGTGCTGTTCCATGTTTTCAGCACAGAAAAAAAAATGATGACGCACTGAAATAGAATAGTTGGATGCTGGTATATGTGTTCTGAACTCAATTAGCTCATCTCTAGGGAAGCATTACAATAAAAAGAAAGATAGAACTTGGGCCACTCACATTCTGGGGAACCTTGTGCACCACCTCAGTCTGCTTATGAAAGATTAAAATGCATCTCCTATTAAAGGCAGAATCTTTTTTACACATCAACTTACAGCATTGTCCAATGGAGAGTTTATCATCACCCTTCTACTTGGCAGTCCCTATAATAGGAGGAACCTACATACAGCTTCCCACACCTGCACCAGTGAACCCAGGATGAACAGAGTTCACAGAATACTCAAAATGAATAAGCATCAATAGAATAAGCACATAGTTTACATTCACATATGCTTATATGATGTGTTTCTAGGATATCCAGAAAGAATATGCAACTGCTTATGAAGCACCAGAACATATTCGCAAAGCTCTAAACTTACATTTTCCCCA
This sequence comes from Ichthyophis bannanicus, assembly GCA_033557465.1. Lineage (NCBI taxonomy): Eukaryota > Metazoa > Chordata > Amphibia > Gymnophiona > Ichthyophiidae > Ichthyophis > Ichthyophis bannanicus. The sequence continues at coordinate 249,367,174 of CM066042.1, read as the reverse complement.
TTTTTTTGTATATTTCTTTTTATTGAATTTTATATATAAATACAACAGCAGCAACATTCCCCATTCATGATCCCACCCATTGTCTTGCAAGTCAGGAACATCAACATGCATAGAAGCAATACACTACAAATACTTTCCCCCCCACCCCCCTGAATAGGGAATATAGAACACCCTTCGATCTCAACTAGGGATAGTTCTTCCAGCCCCCCCCCCCCCGCCCTTCCCCGGGCGACATAGGGTACATTGCCCAAGTTTCGCACCAAAATAGTCCAGGTGCTTTGAGATTCCCCTCTAGACACCCTAAGAAACCTTCAATCCCCCCTCTACTTGTTAATTTTATCTCCGCCAATCCCTCCCCTCCCTCCCACCCGAAGGCATTAGATGCTTAAATGTTCTAACAGTGGGAGCCATTGCTCCCTAAATTTCTCCCCCCTCCGGCGTCGAACAGCCGTCAATTGCTCCATCAGGGTAATGCGCCGAAGTTGACTCTTCCAGCTCTCCAACCCCGGAAGTTGGATCTGTTTCCACGCCCGGGCGATCTTGCTACGTGCTGCTTGAATACATGCCCTAATGGGGCGTTCAAATTTCTTACCAGTGTGCTCTGGCCAGAGCCCCAAGAGTCCCAGCCCCATGTCCACATTAAGGCACACCCCCACCAGATCCTGAATCTGCCCCGCTACCATGGCCTAATATCCCTGGACTGTAGGGCACTCCCACCAGATATGCAGAAATGTCCCCTCACTCCCACAGTCCCTCCAGCAACGATCCGACACTGCCGGAAACAGCCTATGTAGCCGCTCTGGGGAGTAATACCAGCGATACAGCAGCTTATAGGAAGTCTCCCGAATTGCCACCGACAAGGCCTGCCGAACAATATTGGTGTGGACCTGTTGCCACCCCAGCTCCCTTCCCAGATCACTGTCCCATGCTTTCTGATGAGGAAACTGCCCCTCCAGTCCTCCCCCCAATCCTTTATAGAGTTGAGTTATCAATCCCCTAGAGCCCTCCCAGCCCTGCCACAACACTACCCTTACATCCGGGCCCCCTTCCCAAGACTCCCTGACTTCCCTCTGGGTCAGGAAATGCTTTACTTGTAAGTATGGGAAAACATCACCCCTTCGCAATTGAAACTGCACCCTTAGGTCCGGAAATGGAATCAATTCCCCATCTTTGAAAAACCTCTCAAACGTGTCCATCCCTGCTCTTTCCCATCTCTGGAATGTTCCCTCTCTCCCCGGCTCAAATTCTCTCAGCCCCCTCACTGGAGTCAAAAGCGAAAAGGTGGCCCCTGGTGCAAAGATCCTATTGGCCTTATGCCATTGCACAGCTAAATGCCAAAGAAACGGATTATCCCGCCATCTCCCCCCAGGAAGTTTACCAAAGATCCAGGGCAAATAATTCAATTGAACCTCCCCCCCCCCCCCCCAGTACTGTTCAATTTCCCAAAATCTTTTCGCAACCCCACCACTATCCCTCCACTCGAAAACTTGCCGCAGTTGTGCAGCCGCATAATATCGAGCGACATCTGGCACCCCTAGTCCCCCCCTTTCCCTACTCGCATACATAACCCTCCTACTCACCCGGGAACGACTCCCTCCCCACACAAAAGCAAACATCTGATTCTGTAATAGGCGTAACTCCCTACGTGGAACGGGGACCGGCAAAGTTTGGAACAAATACAGCATCCGTGGCAAAAGGTTCATCTTCAAGACTGCAATTCTACCCAACCAGGAAATCTCCGCACCCCGCCACCGAGACATATCCTCCCTCAGCCGTCTAAACGTCTGGGGATAATTTGCCCCATACAGTCCCAAGGGGTGAGCGGTGACCTGCACTCCCAAATATTTTATGGATCTGCTCGCCCAGCGAAATGGAAAGGAGCCCTTCAAACCTTCAATAACCTGCGGTTGCAATGATACTGACATGGCTTCTGTCTTATCCCAGTTAACGTTGAATCCCGAGAGGGCCCCATAGTCCCCAAGCTCCTTCATCAACACCGGTAGCGAGACCAAGAGCTGCGTCAGGGCAAAAAGCACATCATCGGCAAACATTACCATCTTATGTTGTTTCTGCCCCACCTCTACACCCTTAATATCCAGCATCGACCGAATCCTGGCAGCCAGTGGTTCCATGACTAATGCAAAGAGCAACGGGGACAGTGGGCACCCCTGCCGAGTACCCCTACCCAATGGAAAAAAAATCAGAATACCCGCCATTAACGTTCACGGCAGCCACTGGGGAAGCATATAACGCCCCTAACCATGCTCGGAACCTAGGCCCCAAACCTATGTGTTTTAACACCGCTTGCAGAAACTCAAAATTGACCCTATCGAAGGCCTTCTCCGCATCAATGGAGAGAAACATAGCCTGTTGCCCTTCCTGTCTCGCCAGCCACCCCAATTGAATCACCCTCCTTATCCCATCTGCAGTTTGTCTGCCCATGATAAAGCCAGATTGATCCGGATGCACCAGCCCAGGCATAAGCGGGCCGAGTCTCAAAGCCAATACCTTTGCCAGAATCTTGACATCTACGTTCAGCAAAGATATAGGTCTGTACAACCCACACACCGCTGGATCTCTTCCCGGCTTGGGTATGACCACTATGGCCACTTGACTCATAGAGGAAGGTAAAGGATCTCCCCCCAACACCGCATTAAACACTCTCACTAGGACCGGAGCCACCAACTCGGACATTTTTTTATAGAACAACCCCGTGAAGCCATCTAAGCCCGGTGCCTTGCCTGGGACCAAAGATTTAATTGCCCCCATCACCTCCTCCAATGTTATATCCTCCTCCAGCGCTACCCCCTCCATTTCCCCGAGCTTCGCACTCCCTCTGCCCCCATTCTGAAGATACTGCTCAATGTCTTCCCCGTCCCCCTGGGGCTCAGCTGCATACAGCTGCTGATAGTAATCCCGAAACCTCTCCCGGATCTCCCCACTTTTATACAGTAATCTATCCTGGGGGCCTTTAAGTTTGGCAACTAACCGCCGTTGCCTCCGAGTCCTTAATTTATTACTCAGAAGCCGGCCCGCCTTGTTATCAAATTCATAGTATCGCTGTCCTACCCTCTCCAGTTGCCTAGAGATCTGTTCCAACCGAGGCCCTTAAGCTGATTCCGAATATCCTCCATTTTCCCCCTCAGTTTAATCCCCCCCTGCTGTTTATGGGCCCGCTCCAACTCCTCCAATTGGCTAGTGAGGCGACATACCTCCTCCTCCCGTTTCTTCTTCCTCCGGGCTCCCATCTGAATCAGATGACCCCGGACAACCACCTTCAGCCCGTCCCAGAGACTTCCCATCTTCACTTCCCCGTTGTCATTAAATGACATATACTCTGTAATCACTGCTCCTCTCTCCCCCCCCCCCCCCCTGCAACAAGTAGTCGTTTAGTCTCCAAAAGGTTCGCCCACCCCCTTCCCTTGGTGGACCAAACCGGACTCCCACTGGGGCATGGTCAGACCACGTGATCAGCCCTATTGGAGCCCTGTCCAAGGCCTACAGCCAATACCGATCGCCCAATAAATAGTCTATACGACTATAGGAGTCGTGGACCGCTGAATAAAATGAAAAGTCCTTTACCCTGGGATTTGCCACCCTCCATAAATCCTCAAGCCCCAAATCCTTCAGCCATTTCTGGAATTCCCTAAGACCCCCCTCCTCCCTACCCCGCCCTTGCCTTCCCTTCCAGCTCTTTATTGCAATCCCCCCCCCCCCAACACATTCCCGTGCATTTTCCCTACCAGCCAAACTCCCATGTCTTCCCAAAACCTCCGTTGGCCAGTATTAGGACCATATACAGAGATCAGTGTGACCTGCTCTCCCCCCAACAATCCCCCCACCACCACCGCTCTCCCATCCGCTTTCCTATAAACCTGGCCTACCTCGAGGGGAACCCCCTGCCCCACCATTATAGCAACCCCCGCTCTCTTCTTCCCTCCCTCTTCCGCTGCAAAATACCCCTGATAGGTACTGGATCGCAGCAGAGATTCATCCTCCTGTCGCAGGTGTGTCTCCTGCAGGAAAGCCACTTGCCATTTCTGGTTCCTCAACTCCTTCCACATCAGCTTTCGCTTTTGTGGCGAATTCAGGCCCCTCACATTCAAACTCCCTACACTTAACCCCGATGCCATTCTGACTTTATATTACCCCTCCTGTCCCCATTACTCAACCTCAATGCCTTCCCCCTCCCCCACCCCCCCAAAATACAGAACTTCACTCAGACCTCCATCAAGGATGTGACCCCCCCTTGGACGCTGTCTCTCCCCTAACTCAATGACTTCGCCCCCCCCTTAAACTCCCCCATCCCCCTTACACCCCTCAGCTCAGTTCCCCCCCCTTTATTCCCAGAGGCCCTTGTTTCCTGTTATACCCGCACCTCAGCCCTTACATTTCCTCCCCCACCCTCCCAGTAACACAATGCAAAGAAATCATCACATATCTCAATAGTCCATCACACAGTTCCGCTGGGCCGCCTCTCAGCTTGTTCCTCGTGATCCGTCGTTCCAGCCTTCCTCCTCAGCCTCTGGTCCTTCACCGACACTCTCTCCCAGTCCGGGCGTCGCACTTTACTTCCCTTCTGGCTTGTGGTGGTATCTGGCTCCGGCAATCGGGGCGCTCCCTCCTGTCGCAGAATTCTCCAGGCATCCTCCTCTGACCGCACTCTGAAGCCCCTTCCGTTAATGTCCATTAACAGCGCAAATGGGAAGAGCCACCGGTACCGCATTCTCTCAGTCTACAGGTATTGCGTAACCGGTTTCATCTCCCTGCGCCGCTGTAGCGTGCTGGAGGATAGGTCATGGTACACCTCCACCTTGCAATTCTCCCACTGGAAACTCCTCCTGGCCGCGGCCACTCTCATTACTCTCTCCTTTACCGCATACAAAGTCAGACAGGCCACAATATCACGCGGTTGATCTCCCCTAGCTGGGCCCAGCGCTCGGTGAGCTCTTTCCACCGCCACCTCCACTTCTCCCACTGATGTCTCCTCACCCTGCAGCAAGAATCGGCAGACCTTTTGAACTACTGCCGTTGCGTCTGCAAAGGCCGCTACCTCTGGCAGCCCCCTCACTCGCACATTGTTTCGCCGAGTGTGGTTCTCAAGGTCCTCTAGCTTATCTTTCAAAGCTAACTGTTCAGTTTGTAACCGCTGCAGATGGCCGTCCACTTCCGCAGCCCTCTCCACGTGGCGATCTGTCTGCTCCTCTAGCAGTTCCACTCTGTTCCCGAGTTCCTTTACATCCTCCTTAATACTCACCAAGGTCTCCTTCAACTCTCCTCGCATGGCACCGATATCTCTCCTTAGGGACCGCATCCAACCCCAGATATCGCCACGAGTGCAAGCATCATCCGCTCTCTCCAATTCCTCCTCAGAGTCCTCTCCGGAGGCCATGTGCTCTGACTCCTCTCGGGCACGCGGCTCTGAAGTTTCCGCGTAGGGGGATTTAAACTTGGCCAGCTTCTTACGAACTGACATCCCTGACTCCCCTCTCCTCCGGCGCTGATTAAACTGGCTGGGATGGGGTCAGTCTGCCAATTTCCTCTGTTATTTTAGCGTCCCAATGGGAGCTTCAACACTAAGCTGCCATCTCCCAGGTGACATCACTTCCTTCACATTTTCCCCATTTTAAAAGAAAAGGATGGCAAAGCAGCAGTCACTAAAATCCAGAATTAAATGGGAAAAGTACGAGGAGAGAGATAGAAATTAGAGTACAAGAGTCAGTGTCTATAGAAGCTTCAAATAAATAAGAGAGCCAGTCTAAACGCTTCTAGAACAGAACTTCTCAATTCTAGTCCCTAGGCCAAAACCAGAGCCTGCTTCTCAAGATTATAAAATACTGTAGTTTACTGTTAGTAATTATAAAATACTGTTTTATTGAAGAGTTTTGAGAGTATTTGTTCAAAATGTTCACTGTATTAAACTGTTCCATGTAAATAATAACGATAATAATAATGAATTATTATTATCATCTGTAAACTGCTCCTGATCTCTGGAAGGGGCGGTATATAAAAATGCTCAAATAAATAAATAAACAAACAAGATAAACCGACGACATATAGGGGAATACAACCGATCAATATTCATCGTGGGCATCCAGAAAACTGGACCCCTTTGCAGCCCTCGATGAGAACATATGCTCTGAGGTAACCCACTGTACCTAGACGCCTCATCAATTACTGCCGACAGGGCAGTGCTAAGATCCTAGCGAGGGCGCTGTGCCACGATCTTTCTGATTTATTTCCCTTCCTACTACAGAGCCCAAGTGGTTAAACATATTAAAATATTAACCAATAGCATCTTCAGCAAAAAGCCCCTACAGCTACTGGCATTTTCAGCGCGGGTCCTCTCGCAGCTGTCTCCGGACGCCTCCAAGCATCTCGTTAGAAGGCTAAATCTCTCTCCGGGGAAGCGGCACCGTTACCCGAGGTCCCTCCCTTCTCATTGTCCTTAAGATGCTTCCCTGCTACTTCCCGTTATCCCACCCTGCACTCGTCGGTAGTGTCCGGCCCAAGCACTCACCTGAGCCTGGCCCCAGCGCCTTCACTTCTCCGAGCACCGGCAAAACGCGACTAGGCGTACCGGAAGTGCACAACCTACAGGCGGAACCTCAAAAGGCTGCGGTGGAGACACCGGAAGTTAGCCCGAGTTAGGAGGAGCGGGAGCATAGAGCTCCCTGTACAATGGAGCGTGAGAATAGTCTCGGACCATGAAGACCAGTGGGAGGCTAGAGCGTCTTCTTAGCTTCCTGCTTCCGGTGGAGAGAGGCTCCCAAGCTATACTGCTGATCTTCAGAGAGTGGCGGGTTGAATATGTATATGGGTGGTGTAGGTTTGATTATCGGGGGTCTAGTTTATGAGTAGGTGATGTGGTGTTACTATTGTACCTTTGTTGCTCGGTGAGCTCTGTGACACTGGGTCCCAGTTTGGCCGTCTTATTGGGAATAATGAAGGTGTTGGGGGATTTGAATAGGAGAGCGCGTTCAGGATTTGATCATCCTTTCTAGGGATTATATTCCTTATCTTAAACATTCCATCCTTTCGCTGGTCTGTTTCTATGTCTTGTGTTTATAATTAACCGATCCAGCTGTTGGTGACCTTCGTGAATCATTTTTCTAGTGTCTTAACTCTTCTAGCACTAAGAAGGTGAATATAACGGTCACAAATGATTTTTTATTTCAAAGAGTAAATGATCATTATGTTGATTTATAAAGAGACAAACAACGTTCATAACATTTTTCTCCCTGTCCCTTGCAATTTTAAAACGGAATTGGGTGGCTGGTGATGGCCTAATAAAGCGGATGAATAGCCTTGAAATAAGGGGAATGTCCAAGTTGTGTGAAGGAGCTGAAAGTTTTCATCATCTTGACGAAGTTGCAGGTCAGAAACTACTGATGTCATGCCCTTGTCACTTGCTTGTTTTCCAGAATTATCTTTGAATTTTAAGGGATAATTTTATAAAGCATTCTTCACGTGTATGTACTGCTTACATAATTAGCCCATGTAGAAAAGGAGTCATGATGAACATCCGTGTTAACACCGCATGCCTACCCCTACTGACACTGTTTTTTGATTGTTTGAAGTGTAAACCACTTTGATTTCAGGACAAAGCGGTATATAAATCCTTTTATTTAAATAAAAATAAATAAATGTACTTTTCATATAGGCATGTCTTGGGGCGTGATGTGATTGGATAAAGTACCTGCATTGATTGTAAAATACCCTTATCTATGCGCGTACTCTGTGCCTGTTCCTGAGCAAGTGTAAATGTCTGGGATATCAAAGTAACTGCAGTTTCTGCTGGATTTGTGCTATTATTTTTATAAACGCTACTGTTCGGTCTTGTCAGGAACGAAAATACTGCAATCACTAAAAGGTGAGTCGTTCACTACTAACTTTAAATAAGCTTTTTAGAAAATTTACATCTTCTGTTTAAACAAATATCAACTCTTCTATGAAACAAGGTCTCAGACTTACACAGCACTACTTTCCGACTCTCGTCCTGGAAAGATAAGTGCCTTTTCGCATCAATGACCTTATGACGTTTCACAATATAAGAGTCAGTCCAATGAAATAACCCTATTCTAAATTATTGCCAGCTTTTTGTTAATGTTTTACAACAATGGGCTGAACTTCTTAACTGTGGTTTGTTGATCCCGACGCTTGCCTCAGGTACCACTCCCGCGTTTCACATTGCTGGTTCCTCAGGGGATCCTATAACTGGTCTCATAACGTCATACAAACTGCCTAAAAACAAATACACTTTATTAAATCCTATCTTTTCTCTCTTTAAACTTCTAAAATGCCTAACATTTATACAAACTTTTTTTAAAAAACCTTACCAGGTATGCTGCCAACGCTCTCTTTTGAAACTTCAGCCTCGCTCAATAATTAATATGTCAATCTCTTACCGGGCTGAGAAAAACGCCGCGCATGCGGATAACAGGCTGCAATCCTCCATTTTTAAAGACCCTACGTTCTACGAATGTCATAAGCTCCTCCCATCTCTCCTCCCTACAAGGGCTTAATCTGTAATGCTTTAACCAGAATTACACAATCTACTGACCCCGTTCTCGCTGTATTCATTTAAATCTCCGACCATGGTAATATGTTTTCTTCAAGCTGCTAATTAAAAACCTTAACACTTAAACCTTAGCGTTACAAGCTAAGTTCATCACTCGTAAAGAGTTTAGGTATTTAAATGTTTCAGACCCTACTACAGCTAGGTTTTACACCGTGCCCAAGATTCATAAGAACCTGAATCTGCCCCCGGGTAGACCTATTGTGTCCACCAGAGGCAGCATTTTAGAACCGCTGTCAGTATTCCTTGATTCTTTCCTTCGACCTCAACTTATTACGATACCATCATATTTGAGGGACACAACACATTTTTTGTCAGTATTGCGAGAAATTAATGAGTGGTCAAAGAACACTGAAGTTATTCTAGTGTCTCTAGATGTAGTGTCCCTCTATACGAGTATTCCGCAGGAAGCAGCTATAGCGGTAGTTGAGAGGGAATTAGCTCGGAGAGAAGATGTTTCTGAGGGAAAATTGTCTTTTTTATTGAGCCTTGCTCGCTTGGCTATCTCCCATAACTATTTTACGTTTCAGGGGATATTGTATCAACAGATCTCGGGGGTGGCCATGGGAGCAACATGTGCACCGTCAGTCGCTAATTTTTATATGGGGCATTTTGAACGTCAGTGGCTAACTTCGTCACCATATAGCTCTCACATTCTACAATGGCGTCGGTATATAGATGACGTGTTCCTGTTGTGGAAAGGGTCGGAAGGTAGTCTTATGGCATTTGTAGAATGGATTAATCGACTTGATCCTCATATAAAATTCACTCAGGTCCACCATAAAGAGACCCTTGCATATTTAGATGTGCAAATTACTCGGGGCCATGTAGGCTGGGAAACATCTGTATATAGAAAGTCGACTGACAGGAACACTTTCTTGCATTTTAACAGCATGCACCCTCAGAGACTAAAGGAGAGCCTTCCGTTCTCTCAGTTCTTACGGTTCAGAAGGAATTGCTCAGATAAACATGATTATAAAAGAAAATCTAAACAACTTGGTAGGCACTTTTTGGAGAGGGGATATCCCAGGAAGGTAGTTTATGGAGCATATCGTAGAGCACTACACCATCGTAGGAGCCTATTATTCATTAGGAAACCAGCGCAGGACATCTATGACTCCGATAATGTGAATTTAATTACCAGATATTCCCCTTTAAGCGTGGAAATTCAAAAGATAATTAAAAAGCATAGCAATGTTCTTAAGGCAGTGCCAGAGTTAAAAGGTAAAAAAGTCCGTTGCGTATGGCAAAGGGACCGTAATCTTAAAGAAAGATTGAGTCCAGCAGAGATTAGATCGCTGGAAGTCTTCCCTCCTTTGACAGCAAAGGGCCACAAAGCTTGTGGCAGTTGCGAGATGTGCGATCTTGCCTTATGCGTTTCCAAATTTCATTATGGGGGACAGCGAATCTTTTTGCAGTCAGCTACCACATGTGCATCGAGTAGGGTTGTATATGTGATTGTGTGCCCTTGTGGTTTAGCATATATAGGTAAAACTTCCTGCATATTTAGGATAAGGTTGAGAGAACATAAGAGTAGATTGAAACATAAAGTTTTGGAGGCTCCGATCGTTCGGCATTGCGTGTCCAAAGGACATGAATTTAGAGATCTGAAGTGTCTTTGTTTAGACCAGGTTTGTCGAGGGTACGGTAATAGAACCACTGATGCAGAATTGTTAGTTAGGGAACAACGTTTTATATTTAATCTTGATATAGTAGAGCCCCATGGTCTTAACATGGGGATAGATTGGACTGTTTGTCTCTGACGATCTGTTAAGAATACATTAGATTACAGCGAGTCTTGGCCTTTGGCTTTACACCCAAAGGAGGACTTTGTCATAAAAGTGCATACTTTTAAAGCAGTGATTAGTCAATAGTAGGTTTTTAATTAGCAGCTTGAAGAAAACATATTACCATGGTCGGAGATTTAAATGAATACAGCGAGAACGGGGTCAGTAGATTGTGTAATTCTGGTTAAAGCATTACAGATTAAGCCCTTGTAGGGAGGAGAGATGGGAGGAGCTTATGACATTCGTAGAACGTAGGGTCTTTAAAAATGGAGGATTGCAGCCTGTATCCGCATGCGCGGCGTTTTTCTCAGCCCGGTAAGAGATTGACATATTAATTATTGAACGAGGCTGAAGTTTCAAAAGAGAGCGTTGGCAGCATACCTGGTAAGGTTTTTTAAAAAAAGTTTGTATAAATGTTAGGCATTTTAGAAGTTTAAAGAGAGAAAAGATAGGATTTAATAAAGTGTATTTGTTTTTAGGCAGTTTGTATGACGTTATGAGACCAGTTATAGGATCCCCTGAGGAACCAGCAATGTGAAACGCGGGAGTGGTACCTGAGGCAAGCGTCGGGATCAACAAACCACAGTTAAGAAGTTCAGCCCATTGTTGTAAAACATTAACAAAAAGCTGGCAATAATTTAGAATAGGGTTATTTCATTGGACTGACTCTTATATTGTGAAACGTCATAAGGTCATTGATGCGAAAAGGCACTTATCTTTCCAGGACGAGAGTCGGAAAGTAGTGCTGTGTAAGTCTGAGACCTTGTTTCATAGAAGAGTTGATATTTGTTTAAACAGAAGATGTAAATTTTCTAAAAAGCTTATTTAAAGTTAGTAGTGAATGACTCACCTTTTAGTGATTGCATTATTTTTATAAAGACACATAGCTTTATAAAATGGGTACTATCTATTTTGCCCTCCAAACTTTAAGTGCCCTGTTATAAAATTACTCTCTAAGAAAGGATTGTGTTGGCTGGATGTATTGAGCAAATAACATTTTTGCAAAATAGGAATTAAGGGGTATGTAATTCTTGACATCGGATTTAGTATCATTTAATGTTCAATTCCTTATCTTGCTAGACCATTCCAGACAAGTGGGTTATGTTCCCCAAGATGGAGATGGCGAACACTGAATTTCAGTGACATTATTACTGGTATAAGGATTGGAGCAGCCCTGGAACTTGCTGGTTTCTCTGCCTCCAGCAGATGGATTGGTGCAGCAGGATTCATTTGGATGGCCTAATTCCCTAGGTCACAGTCTACAGACTATGGCTCTGTGGTTGAGTCTCTAGTTTAAAGAAACTCTTGGGAACTGGTCTGTGGACCTTTCCCCTGGTGGAGCAGTGGGAGTCCTCTGCTCCATGTGCCTTGAGCTGGGCTTGTGGGGCCTTGTCTTGGTAAGACTTGTACTAGAGTAGCCAACGGTCTCTTCAGGTGGACTTAGCCCTAGCCTATAGGTCTTGACCTGGTGAAACGCCTACCAGGTGGGGTCCTATGGGGCTTCCATCAGTGGAATGAGTGTTGGGGGTGCTCCCCTCTTTTCCTGCCTATTCTTCCCCTATCCCCCTTGCCCAAGCCATTCTCTCTTGATACCGAGTTTGAGGTTTCTTTTTATTTTAAGACTTTGTGGGTTCATGATAAGCTTACACAACCCTGCACACATTTTATGTAGATCCCGATTTGTCCTCCCATCCTTAAAAGCAGTGGTGTCAGTACTAGCCCTTGAGTACTATGAAGAGCAAGCTGCAAATTAATGCAATTTTTGCAACAAGTGCATTTGAATATATCCTGAGATTTCATTACAAACATCCTCTCACCAACCACCAAGACCTGGTCTTCAGGGTATTCACAATGTTTGTAAGCTGCATTTACCTTTATGGGCGCACCTTTATGAAGTTGCCCTGGTGTGCATTAATCTATAAATTGCCTATTTTCTACAGGCAACATGGGTAGCGATGTGATACCTTAGGGTGGACTCAAATCCAACCCTAGAAGTGCTTAGATTCTTGTCTGCTTCCAAGGTGGTGTGTATCTGTGGACTGACACATTTTTATAAGTTAGGCACCTACATTGCAGTTCTGCATGGACGTCATCCCTGAATTTGGGAGCATGCACACACTCTAATTAGTGTCCTTACTTATGCTTGCACATTGAGTGACTTATATTTGTAGGCACCATTTTTTTCACATGTGAGACATGCTTTCAGGGCATAAAAGAAAGAAAACCTGTATAGATAATAGGAATTCCCTACAGGCGATTTTGTTTCTGTTGATCCTCCTGCATGTGGAACCTGTTGGCTTGTGAAGCATGACTTTAGTCAGAATTGTGTGTACTGCATGTTCTGTAACTGGAGTTCGCAGAATGGGAGTAAAGTAAGAGAATGCCATGGCAAGTTCCTAGTTCTCTGGTAGAAACTAATTTCCTCATTCAGTCTTATAATGGCTCACTTGCACCCCCCCTTGCTACCCAGCCAACACCCACCCACCCAGATTGCCAGTAGTTCATCTTGTGATCACAAGAGCTCTCAGTTTGAGCTAATTTATGGCACGATCCAGTCATTACAGTGGCCTCTACCTGGTTCATGGGATTTGCCAGGCTCAGGTAGCTATGGCCCTTACTGAATCTGCTACTGGATAAAGAGGCACCCATGTAATAAATGAAGGATTGCAGTTTCCTTTTGGGATAGACTAGGAATGATTTTTTTCTCCATGCCATTACTGGCCAGCATAACTTTGGTAACAGCAAGCTTTACCATCAGGAGATGAGTGTTTCAGCTTTGGAATTCACTTGTTGCAACCAAAGCCAGGTGAGGAATGGCATCATTCAGCCAGAAGTGCCAGCACAATTCTGTGCTTTTATGGTCCTGTATAATGTGCTTTATTTCTAGTAGGCAGGTAGTCTGTGCCATGTATTTCTCCATGTTTAGTTCCCCGAGGGCCATGCACTCTCTCTGGCTCTAGGACTTGTGTATTCTAGGCTTGCCCCGTGTTGTGCTTGGCAGGAGATCTGCACTATGGTGCTCCATGTCTTATTCTGGGGAAGGCACAGTTGGGACAAGCTCCATGTCTCATTCGGAGGGGAGCATGCTCTGTGCAAGCTCCAATTCTTCCTCCAGGATTTGCATACAAGGTATGCTCTCCACATTCCCTGGTGGCTGTGCATTCTGGCTAAGGAGGATGTGTGATCGGTTAGCTGCCATGTTTTGTTCTTTGGGAAATGTTCCATATCCTTGGCTTTGTGGTTGTTTACCTCTGGGCAGGCTCCAAGGTCTATTCTGGATGTGTTGCATTCTTGGGTGCTCCAGATCATGATGAGGAACTTGCACGTGCCATGTATATTACAGTTCTTGATTGGAAGCTTGTGCACCATGGGCATCATCCATGTCTCACTCTGGAGTTGGCATGCTCTGTGCACACTTCCAGCCTGTATGGCACTGCTTGTCCAGGTCAATTGATCACATTTCTCATTCAGTGCACAATCTAGGTGAGGTTTGCATGATTGTGTACACTCTCTGGGTGACTTTGGCTGGGATGATCATTGCACACTTTATGGCTAGTTCTGGCTGGGCTGTGTCTTGTGAATGCCTCTTGGTCGCCTCTGCGGGAGGCATGTTCTGTGCATGTTCCTTGTTGTATTCAGTTGGGGATATCCTGTGGGCACTCTTCTTGGATAACTTTGACGCTACCCTTCTCTCTTTGCTCTCCTTACATGATGCTGGCAGTTTTGCTTTCTGTGTATGCTCAGTGGCTGGCATGGTCAGTTGCATGCTGTGTTCATAGTTGGCCCTAGTAATTGTAGGCCCTGTGCCCTCAATAGATGATTCTTGAAGTACATTAGGTGTGCACCCATGTCTGTTGCTAACAGTGGCCCATTTGGTACATGCCCATGGCTAGTTCTGGTGGAGGCTTAGTTTAGTTGTACTCCATGCCTAGGTTAGTGCATATTCTGATTTTGCTCTGGGAAATTACACGTTTGGGATGCTTGGGCCTTCTGGAGGCTGCATGTCTTATAGAGGTGGCTTGTCCAGTGCCTTCTTTCATGATGCAGGAGTTGTATGCGCCAAATCTCTGGATGTGACATGCTTGGGTGTCAGGTCTCTTTTCTAATCTGGCTGTAGTGACAGAGCATGTTCAATTGTAGTTGGTTTCCTTCTTTTTTTTTCTAGGGGTTTGATTGCTGACATGGGTCATTGGCAGAGGCTACGGGTCAGTTATCTCATGGGAGTGTAGCCACTCTACCAGCTGTTTTGTAGGCCTGTCTTTAGAAGCTACCCTCCTTGTGGAAGATTTCTGGGGTAATTGCTCTACGTCTTTCTATGCTTGGCCAGATCTGTTTAGGGGTAGCCGGCCCGTGTACATTCTGCCCTTCCTAACCTGTTCTCAAGTCCTCCGGTAAGCTGTTGTCAGCTTGCCTTTTCCTTCAGGTGGCGATGCTCCTTGCCTTTGCTCACTCATTGCCATGCCTACTGCATGTACAGTTGTTGCTATTGTCCTTCCCTTTCCTGTGGATATCGTTTTTTTCTCAGGCTGACCTGTCATGTGGTTCTGTCTGGGTTCTCAGATGCATAGGGGGAATACAGTTCCAATTCCTAGATGGTCTGGCGATTAGAGAAGTCATCTGATAGTTTTCTATGCTTAGGAGTGAAGGGTCATAGAAATATATAAACATGACAGAAGAAAAAGACCATATGGCCTATCCAGTCTGCACTTGATATCAACTACTATAGTCCTTCTTTCCTTTTAGAGATATTCTGTGTTGATCACATGATTTCTTGAATTCAGATATTGTCCTGGCCTCTATTACCTCCACTGGGAGACTGTCCAACGCATCTACCACTTTTTCCGTAAAGAAATAGTTCTGTCTATTACTCCTTAGTCCATCCCCTCATTGTAGAGTTTTCTTTCAATTGAAAGAGGTATTTAAATGTCTCTATCATATCTCCTCTCTCCTGCTTTTCTTCCAAAGTATACATATTGAGATCTTTAAGTCTGTCCCCATATGCTTTATGATGACGTCCACTGACCATTTTGATAGCCAGCCTCTGCACCAACTCCATCCTGTTTATATCCTTTTGAAGGTGTGGTCTCCAGAATTGTACACAGTACTCCAAATGAGATCTCCCCAAAGACTTATACATAGGCACAGTCACCTCATTCATGCTGGCATTCCTCTCCCTTTGCATCCAAGCATCCTTCTGGCTTTTGCTGTCGCTTTTTCTACCCATTTGTTTCTAATGATCTTAAGTTGGCTAATCATGCCCAGGTCCCACTCTTCTTTTGTTGACAGATGTACTTTTTTCCCCCTATACTGTACCACTCCCTTGGATTTTTGCAACCCAAATGCATCACCCTGCATTTTATAGCATTAAATCTCAACTTCCAAATTCTCAACCATTCTTCAAGCTTAGCTAAATCCTTCCTCATGTTATCCACTCCTTCCTGGGTGTCTTCTCTTTTGCAGATTTTGGTATCATCTGCAAAGATGTAAACCTTACCCAACAGCTTTTCTGCAATATCACTAACAAAAATGTTAAAAAGCATCGGACCAAGGACAGATCCCTGCAGCACACCACTGGTTACATCTTTCTGCTCAGAGTAAGCTCCATTTACCTGTACCCTTTGTTGCCTCCCACCTAGCCAGTTTCTAACCCAGTCAGTCACTTTAGAGTCTATTTCTAGGAGGCTCAATTTATTTATAAGCTGTCTGTGCGAAATGATGTCAGAGGCTTTAGTGAAATCTAAGTACATCATATCTAGGGCTCTCTGTTGGTCCGACTCTCTGGTCACACAGTCAAATAAATGTATTAGATTTGTTCACTCTTTGTCCTTTCTTGGATGAGGCAAGCAGTTTCTTCATGGCAGCATCCACGTTCAACCAGGCCACCACATGGGTAGTTGCCGTTTCCATGTTTGTGCATTGCAAACATGTGGTCTAAGGCGTGCAGTGGTGTCGTAGGTGCCCTGTCTCCTCCCTCCCAGGGCCTTCAATCCTTGGTATGTCCCACTTGTCTGGACTGGCTTAGCAGGTTGATAAGGAGATGAAATGTTGTTCTTACCTTCTAATTTCCTGTCCTTGAATCCTGCTGAACCAGTCTCGGATCTGCCCATGAAGACTAAAGCTGTTCAGATCTCTTCTTTCCCTTGTGACTAATTTGGTCCATTACACAGTTTTTGTTTTGGTGCATTTCTGAGGATGGCTAACAGTGTTTCTTAAGTTTTTTTTCAGATATGCTTTGTCAATAGTATATTGGCAAGTTTGAGGGCTGCACTAATCCTTATACTGGTGATGATGTCACTGAAACTCAGTGTTCTCTGCCTCCATCTGCTGACTGGGGAGTATAGCCACTTGTCTGGATTAGTCTAGCAGGATTCAATGAAAGTAAATTAGCAGGTAAAAATAGATTTCACCTTATGTTCTATATGTTACCGACTTCATAAATATTTTTAGTGAAATAGGAATGAAGAGGTATTTAGTTTAATGATTAAAGATCTGATTAGAAATTGATCATAATGGAAATTAGATATAAGTGAAAAGTGGATCTCTTATAACTTTATACTCTATTGCTCTATCTGTTTCATTGTTCAAGTATTATTGTAACCTGCTTTTAATTCCTCGGGGTTAAGCAGGCTAGAAGTAATCAAATTAAATTGAATTGTTCAACTAATCAAGTTTTCCTTATCGTCACTCCAGTCCAGTCCCTTTACTTCTGGGTTACGCAAACCTTCCAGCAGCTTGGAGGCTGAGCCCAACCTTTTTGGAGGTGGAGCGGTATAAATACCACTGGGGCCACCCACCAGTATTCTCAGCCTCCAAGCAGCTGGAGGGTTCCGTAAGCCTAGGGCTTACTGGAGTCCTACTTTTTATTTAATTCATTTAATTTACTTACTTACTTACTTTATTTTCCTTTTTTCCTTATTAGTGGCCTTCCGGTTAGTTTTTCTAGGTCTCTGCTCCTTTAATTACTGCCTGCTCTCTCCATCCTCCCCCCCCCCCCCCCCCCCCCCCCCCCCGGACCGGGCATCGGAGGTGATTTTCGGCTCGCACCGTAGAGAAGGATTTCCTGTTCTTCCCTGCTACCGAGACAGCCAGCTCCTGCACTAACTCACCACAGATCTGCCCTGCCTCGCGCCGAAGCCCTCCTGGTGGCTGAGCGCTTGAGGCAGCGCCGCTAGTCAGCATTTACCGCCGGACCCGTCCAGGAGCTGAAGGACGCGGAGGCGAGACCCGGTCTTCCCGGGTACTGCGGGGGAGCGGTTTTAGCGGCGATTTACAAGAGGATCAGCGGTTTTCAGCTCCGGAGTGCAGCACGACCCGTAGGATAGACTCGCGGTCCCCCGTTCAGAGCTCCACGTGGTGAGGCCTACCACGTGTAGAGCCAACGGGCTGTGACCGCTGAGTCGGGCCCAAGAACCAACACTGCCTTTAAAACCGCAAGTACCTCGAATGAGGAAACGGAGTTTACCTTTTATTTCTTTTATTTTTTATTAGCGTTAATTCGAATTTGTTTTGGTTTTCTTTGCATTTCTTTGCCTTATTTTTAGTTATCAAACAGAGGGGCTGTTAGTTTCCTTCCTTAGGGGGAACTATTATTCAATCTGCCAGAGGAGAGAGCTCTCCCTCTCTCTCTATATCACAGTTAGTAAAGGGGTGATCAACCTCTCTGGGCAGTGCTGGTTGCTTTTGAGGGCTCTCAGTAGGAAGACCTCAGCTCTAGATCATGGCGGCCAAGGCCCGGTGTCCATTCTGTGGCACATGCAGGGGCACCTCCGCAGAGGCAGGAATCTGCAGGAGCTGTGCGGCAGTGGCGGCCTCAGTGGAGCAGGAAATTAACTTGACCATGACTCTTCCTTCTCAGGGTCAGGCGACCTCCTAGAATGGGAGGGGGGGTCACAGGTCCCTCCTTCTACGTCCTCGGATGTGCCCCCTCCTTCCCTGTCCCCCTCCCCCTCCGAATTACAAGCGCTGTCCTCCCAACAAGGTGGTCCTACGCACGGTGCCTTCCTTCTTGCCCAAGGTTATCTCTCCCTTTCATATGAACCAGACAGTTACCCTCCCGGCCTTCCCGGCCGAGGGACCTGAGGGTAGGGATAGCAAGCTTCGCCTCCTAGACGTCCAGAGAGCCTTGAAGCGATACCTCTCCCGCACAGCGCCTTTCCGGAAGTCCGAACGGCTGTTCGTCCAGTTCGGAGGTCCGCACAAAGGGGAGGCGGCGGCCAAGGCCTCCATCTCCAGGTGGATCAGAGAAGCGATTGCTTCTGCCTACATCCTGAAAGGGAAGCAGGTCCCAGTGGGGCTGCATGCGCACTCCACCCGGGTTCAGGCTACCTCGTGGGCAGAGTTCAGCCTGGTTCCTCCGTTGGATATTTGTAGGACAGCGACTTGGTCCTCTCTGCATACCTTCACCAAGCACTACAGGCTGGACGTACAGAGTTCAGCAGATGCTCGGTTTGGTCTGGCGGTTCTTCAGTCCGGTTTGCCGGATCCCACCCAGGATTGAACTGCTCTGTTACTTCCCAGAAGTAAAGGGACTGGACTGGAGTGACGATAAGGAAAAAGTAATTAGATCTTACCTGCTAATTAGTGTTCCTGAAGGAATGACAGTCCAGTCCCTGATCCCACCCGGTTCCGTCGGCTGTTAAGGCCTATTAGGCAAAAGCGGAGCTGCGGACCGAGCGTGGGTCCAGGTCTGGGTGAAGGAGGGCAGGAGAAAGTCGGCTCGGGCAGTCTCGGGTAAACCACTTCCCTCCGGCGCCATTCCTCCTCCCCTACTCCTATTACCTATTTCCTTAAAAAAAAAAAAATGATGATGAGTTTGTTTGTTAAATATTCCTTTGCGGGGTTAGGTTATGTTATGTAGGTTGTTAACGGAAGTTTGTTTAGTCTGCTTTTTCATTCGATTACTGGAGTTGGTGGGTGGCCCCAGTGGTATTTATACCACTCCACCTCCAAAAAGGTTGGGCTCAGCCTCCAAGCTGCTGGAAGGGCTGCGTAACCCAGAAGTAAAGGGACTGGACTGTCGTTCCTTCAGGAACACTAATTAGCAGGTAAGATCTAATTACGTTTTACTTTCTCTGTTTGTTTAAATGTTCTGTTAGTGATGAGATACTGCATTTAACTTTTTTGATGTAGTTTTTGTTTCAGTGCACACTAAGGGGCTAGTTACTAAGGTGTTCTAATATTAATGCACATTAATTCACTGTTAACATGTTAATGGTACCTAGGTTCCATTGAATAACATGGGACCTGCGCTAAAATATTGTGTATTAAGTTGAATTAACACATTAACATTGGCACATACTTAGTGGGAAATTGTGCATATGTTTGAACAGCATAACTGCATACTGCTTTGTTTGCACACTAAAACCTTTAGCCTGTACTCAGAGGGTCATTGGTGCATGCTATCTGCCATCGTGCTCACTGGAATAACATGGGTGCTGCAGTAGATAGCACTAATGTTTAGTAAACATGGCCCAGAATGAGACACATGCATATTCATAATGTTAATATCAAAGGAAGCTGCTAGAGCAGATAAAAAGAATTGCAGAACAATTGTATAACTGCTTATTTTTTTTCTTTCAATTTTGGGCTAGATCCATAAGTTTTATGGGACTTTAGCTATGCTGATCCTGAAACTTTTGGTTGGTGTAGGTTACATGAAATTTGAGAGAGAGTGCTTATTTCATTAAAATAAAAAACAAAATAATCACTTTTGCTTTTTCTCTCCATATTTGTAACTAAAGAGCTGATTATTCAAAGGCCTCATCTGGATATTCAGCGGCACTTGTTTGGATATCTGCACAAACACTGCAGCACTCTGCAATTAGTGCAGAGGCAGTCCATGGGCAAAGAGAGGACAGTCCCATTGATATCTCCACAAGTGCTGGCCTTATCTGGCTAGTGACTGTTTTCAGCCAGCACTTAGGCCACATGAAAAGCAGGCCTGAATTGCTAAGTCTGGCTGAAAATCGCTGCTATCCAATAGAGGCTCTCAATCTGGATAGTCAGCTACAATCCAGATAGAGCTGCTCAATATCCTGCTGATAGTCAAGCACCATGGCGCATCTATTTAAATATCTTTGTTTTTCTGTGCAACACTCCATTTAAATAAAGACGTGTCCGTTCATCATGATAACTTTGTGCTGTACCAAGTACTGGATGTTGTGATACCCAAGTTGTTTCTTACTGCTTTTATTTTTGATCAGAACTAATATTACAGTAGAGCATTTCCACTGAGAATGGCTGAGCACGCTGCTCATCTCACAACTGCGTCTGTGAGTGATGAGAGACCCTCGATCTTCGAGGTTATTGCACAGGATAGCTTGATGTCAGCAGTGAGGCCTGGACTCCAGCACATAGCCAAGGTAATGAATTTGCTGAGTTATTAGGGAACATTTCAGAAACATAAGCCACATTCTCCTCCTACGCTGCTAAGCCCAAAGTGTTGTGCTCTAAACTGCACAACACTACAATGTTCCACAAAGTTCAAAGTGCAGCACTGGCCCCAAGTTGGAGAGAGAGGAGGGCGTGACCTGAGAGGCTGTACTGGTGCTATCCATTATTGGCTTAATACATGAGATGGGAGCATGAGTGAGGGGAACAGAGGTGGTGGGGATGTACTAGAGTGGATAAGATGATGATTGGAGGGGTTGTGAATTGGTTTTCCCTCCCTCTTCTGCTCCAAGATCCTCCTTGTTTCTCTCTGTCCACATCACACACGGATCCTGTCCCTCAGGGCTCGACATATCCTAGGCGCCAGGTCGCCATGCCTACCAGAAACTTGTCCCTGATGCCTGGGATTTCCTTTCCTGTTCCCTTCTTTTAAAAAAAAAAATCCTGGAGCATAAGACAGCTGCGTTTGCGACCTTTCCCTTCCTATTCTACAGGCAGGGAGTTCCATTCTCCTGTGGGCAGAAGAGCGAAAGAAAGCTGCAATTGCGGCAAAGTCCCCTTCTGACTGCCTGAGGGGATCTGATCTCACGCCTGCAGGAGGGGAAAACCTGCAATTGCAGCCCAGAAGGAAAACTGCTGACCTTCAGTTAGTCAGGTGAAGACAATTCCACAGCAGAATAAATACAAGCAGAGGTTAGAAAAAAGTCAGTGTAATAATTGATCTGTTTAGTATCAAAAACCATGGATTTCTGTGGGGGGGTAGAAACCCCAAAACTGTCTGAGTATTTAAAAAGAAGATAATAGACTCTTACAAAGCAAGAGAAAACTATCTGTAAATGTTTCCATTTAGCAATTCCAGCTGTCAAAATGCTGTTAAGAAATGTTAAGTTATGGAGAATTGTTGAAGTCAAAGCAAGATCTGGAAGACCAAGAAATATCTTTGATAGAACTGTTTTGAAAACTGGTCAGATCTGCAAAATAGAATCCACAGATCGCTTCAGCCGCCTGCTGAAAAGTTTAATTATATATCAAAAAAAATTCCTACGCTCTATCACTTTATTGGTTGTTAGTCTCTCTATGTGTCAAGATCCAAGTCTTAGGGTTTATTATCTACGGGTCTCAGACTTACAACGGCATTTGTTTCTGGGTTTTACTCCCCAGTGCGTTAGCCTGTTAGCATCAATGACCCTTTTTTTTCTACTCATAAACCCATGTTATTGATAAAAATCCATCAGCCAACCTTTGAAGATTATTAAATTTTCTACTTAACTTGCAAAAGTATGGAACTGTATGCAAATACTGCAGTCTCGCTGTTAAAACTGAACGTCCCGACGCTATTTGTGAAGCGCCTCTGCGTTTCTCAATTATGGTTCTTCAGGGGACCGTCAATTATTACTGCTTTAGTGAATCATGCTGCCCGCGTAGAATTTACAAACCGTTACTTCCTTAGAGGAATTTCTCTTGACACATAGAGAGACTAACAACCAATAAAGTGATAGAGCGTAGGAATTGTTTTTGATATATACTTGAATGATCGCTCTGATACAAGACCATATAGTTTTGAAAAGTTTAATTGACACTGCAGGAGTTGTCTACAGGCCTGCATTGCTTACGCAACAGTGATCTGCGTGGAAGAATTGTCAGAGGAAAAGCTGTTAACAAATCACAAAAGTGGCCTGAAACGTTTTGAAACAAATGCTTTAGACTCCTTTTTCTATTTCCTGAAAGAAGCTTTTTTGTAGCCAAAAAATAACACAGGTACACTACCAAAAAACTGCCTCCAGTTTTGCAACTGATTTCTATAGATTTTGGGGTGCTGAATCCAGGAAAAATAGCCAAAATGTTCCATCACGTCACGTTTTCTTGCAAAATTAGATTTCTTACCCATATAAGGAATGTTCACATAATTTCTTTTTAGCCGACTGCAGTTTATTTTCTTGGCCCAAAATAGAGGTTGTAATGGTTAACTAACTAGAAACACTCCCTCATGATATTTTAGAGTGTTTTGTATTCATTTTATACATTAACAGGACAATTGGGAGGCGGGGGGCTAAATCCAGTACTCGCGCTGGCGCATGTTCTTTCCTGTTCGCCTCGCCTCGTTCGCTCGCTCGCTCAAACACGGTGGTTGCGACATGAACGTTCCTGTCAAATTTCAGTTTCTTGCAAGTTCATTATTACCTTTTGTTTGCTCAGTCGTAATCCAGCTTTATTCCGAAGTGGTTCACTACAGTTGTAGTTTGCAGTGCTGTGTATTTGTGATGGCTCACAGAGCCAGAGGTTGCGTCAACTCTCCGGACAGTTTTTGTTTTATTTGTGGGGAATATACCGTGAAAAAGCGGCAGAGGAACATTTCTGCATTTATTAAAAAAGTATATTTCGCCTATTTCGGTTTGAAGTTAGGCGATCAAGACAAACCGTGGGCTCCTCACAAAGTGTGCAAGACATGTGAGGAAGATCTACGCTTATGGATGAAAGGTAAAAAACAAGCATTTCGTTTCGGAATACCTATGATGTGGCGTGAACAAAGAGACCACAGCAGTGACTGCTATTTTTGCTCTTGCACTGTGAAGGGATACAACTTAAAAAATAAGAACGTAATAAGTTACCCCAACCTTCCCTCAGCAATTAGGCCTATGCCTCATAGCAACGAAGTACCTGTGCCTGAACCACCAAAATCTTTGGATCATATTTGTGTGGACGGTTCTGATCATGATGAGACTCATCAGATGGCTTTTCCCGATGAGTCCAGTACTTCCGAGTTTGAAACTGAACCAGATCCGAAACCTGAACTTTTCTCTCAAGCTGAATTGAATGATTTAGTCCGGGATTTAGGACTCCCAAAAGATGCTGCCCAATTGCTAGGTTCTCGGCTTAAACAGAAAAATCTATTGTCACCAGGAACAACTTTTTATTGGTACCGCAACCGCGAGACACAATTTTTGAAGTATTTCAGCAAAGAGGAAGATTTGGTATTTTGCAACGATATATACGGAGTGATGGAAAAGTTTAAACTCAAGTATGATCCTGCTGAATGGCGGCTGTTCATTGATTCGTCAAAAGACAGCATAAAAGGTGTTCTTCATAATGGCAACACATTCGCTTCAGTTCCTATTGCTCACTCTGTTATTCTCCAAGAAAAATACGAGAATTTGGCCCTGATTCTTCAGAAGATTCGTTATGATGAGCATAAGTGGATGATTTGTGGAGACTTTAAAATTCTATCCATGCTATTAGGGCAGCAATCCGGTTTCACCAAATATCCCTGCTTCCTTTGCTTGTGGGATAGCCGGGCCCACGACCTACACTGGGGGAAAAAAGACTGGCCAATTCAGGAGTATTTGAGACCCGGTGAGAAAAATGTTCTTCATGAGAGCTTGGTACCTCGTGATAAAATTCTATTACCACCTCTCCACATTAAGTTGGGTCTCATTAAGCAATTCATCAAGTCCCTTCCAAAAGATGGTGAGTGCTTTCGGTACCTTTGCTCAAAGTTCCCCCAACTTTCTGAAGCAAAGCTAAAGGAAGGAGTGTTTGTTGGCCCTGATATAAGGAAACTCATTTCAGATGGAGCATTCGCTGAAACGATGTCTGAGAAGGAAAAAGAAGCCTGGGATTCCTTCAAGGATGTTGTTCTCAAATTCTTGGGGAACAGGCGGGATGAGAACTATAAGGATATTGTTGCCAGGATGCTCAATGACTTCAAAGAACAAGGCTGTAACATGAGCCTGAAAGTCAATTTCTTGCACTCCCATGTGAACTACTTTCCCGAAAACTTGGGGGCGTACAGTGAAGAACAAGGTGAAAGGTTTCACCAGGACATCAAGGACGCAGAGAGAAGGTACCAAGGAAGATGGAACACCACTATGATGGCTGATTTCTGCTGGTTGCTGCTGCGGGAAACCCCAGATGAAAAATACGCCAAGCAGCGCACCAAGAGAAGCATTCGGGGGAAGAAGAAACGGGCCCACCAGGAGATTGATTGACCCAAGAATGACTTTAAAATCTAAACTGTGTTGACAAATATCGTGTTTTTACTAAACTTTGAAATAAAAATTTGCTAGTTATTACCACAGTGTCGGATCTCATTTATTAGAATTTTATTTTCACACCATCGGGTGTTTGTCTTCATGTATTGCAATGGTGCGGTTTGCGTTTTCTATTCTTACATACATACCTGTACAACATTTTTTGCACATTTCTTTGCTTTGCTTTGTGTCTAACCTCGCTCTTATATGCTCAATGTTTGTGCACATGTATGTGGCTGTTTTAAGTGCAGACAATTTTGCTACCATCACAGTGTGTTTTGTTGACATTACTCTATTCTTATGTGCTGCCTTGTTACAATTTTCTTTATTCTTATTTGAATAACTACTAAACAATTAGTATAAAGAATTCATCCAAGAAACTTTTATCTCGATCGCACTCAAACTGCTAACCCAATGTAGCAAAAAATCTGTACGTGATGGAGCAAATTGGTTACCAGATTTGGATTCAGCGCACCAAAAAACGTAAAAATCAATCGAAACATTAGAGGCAGTTTAAAAAAAATTTTTTTAGTGTACCTGTGTAATCTTTCAGGAAATGGGGGAAAAAGGAGCCAAATGACAAACTGGAAGCAACATAATCACTGGCAAGTTAGATGCAAGGCATTGATAAGGCAGGCAAAGAGAAAATTTGAGAAGAAGCTTGCTGTGGAAGCAAAAACGCTTAATAAAGACTTTTTCAAATACATTTGTTGCAAAAAACCTGTGAGAAAGTCGGTTGGACCACTAGATGATAGAGGGGTAAAAGGGGCACTAAGAGGGGATAAGGTCATAGCGGAGAGACTGAATGAATTCTTTGCTTTGGCCTTTACTGAAGATGATGTAGGGACTGTTACCCATTACTGAAATGATATTTAAAGGTGATGCATTGGAAGAATTTGAAAGAAATAATAAACCAGGAAGATATATTACAACTATTTGATAAACTAAACAGTAGCAAATTGCTTGGACCGGATAGTATACACCTTTATAAAGAACAAAATTACTGAACTTGTAGATAGTCATGGTTTAATGGGAGAAAGTCAACATGGCTTTAGCCAAGGAAGGTGTTGTCTTTCTAATCTGTGTTTGTTATGTTTTTTTGAAGGTGTGAACAGATACACCATATCAACCGACTCACCTTTGTCTATCTGGACTTTCAGAAAGCCTTTGACAAGGTCCCTCATGAGAGACTCTTGGCAAAGTTAAAAAAAAATCATGGGATAGGAGGCAGTGTAGTATTGTGGATCAGGAACTGATTAAAAGACAGAAAGCATAGGGTAGGGCTAAATGGCCAATTTTCCCAATGGAGAAAGGTGACTAGTGGACTACCCCAGGGATCTGTGCTGGGTCTGCTGCTTTTTGACGTATTCATAAATGACCTGGAAAGGGGAATAACGAGTGAGGTGGTCAAATTTGCAGATGACACAAAACTATTCAAAGCTGTTAAAACTAAAGAGGATTGTGGAAAATGGCAAGAGGAACTTGTTAAATTGGAAGACTTGATGTCCTGATGCAGCCTGGGAAACTGTCAGGCAAAACTCGAGTTGACTTTTTGTCACACAGCATTTGTTCAACTGTCTGGGAAGTTCTGAGTTACAGCTAAGTGTTCTTTCTTTCTTTAAATGCATTTGAAAATTGTAAAAACTAACACTGCTGGGGAGGGAGGTCAATGAATGAGATGACTGGTGCTTTCCGTGCTAAGCTTGTTAATGCACTGCTGCCGGTTAATCTAAAGCCCGCACACTGAGACCCCCTCCTTACTCAAGAACCTCTCAGGGAGTGTCATTGCTACATACTTGGAATGTTAGAATGAGAGGGACGTTCATATCTAGTTGAAAGAGTTTGAGATGAGTTATTGAATATTTGCACTTTTTCCCTCTTTCTTAGCATGTCTTATAAAATTAAGGCATGTCTAAAAGTGTGCTTGCTGTACTTAGGCGCACACTTGTGCAGTAGATATGTTCAGCAGAGGCGTTTCGGCAGCCCATGAGCAGTGTCGCGATTTCCGTGCGTATAAAATGTGGACTTTGTGCTGTTTGTGCCTACTGCCAACCAAGCGTAAATACCTATAACTTGTGCAGGATTTGTTCTACTATTTTATAAAGACACACAAGTGCCTATGTTTCTTTATAAAATGAGCAAACATGACATCTTCCTGCTCTGTTATGAAATTAACCTCTAAAAGTGTTGATAGGGTGCATCAGCATCACAGATGGTGTTGATAAAATGCTATACTATTTAGACTGGCCCATCCAAGGGACTAGGATTGGCAGAAGATTGTAAACTTCAGGCTGTAGTTTACTGGTTTACATCTGAATGGGTGTTACCAAATTGCCATATAAAAGCATTTTGGTGGCCCATGGAATGAATTGTGGTTATCTGTCTGATTCCCTTTGGACATTTCACATCAGTAAAACTTGTACTGAATTGCACCATGTTTAGCTATGGTGGTAGAAGAACTCTAGAAAGAGATGGCAGCTAAGTCTAGACGGTCCGGTTTCATTCCTGGAAACAGGAAGGTGCCCCTCCTGCAGATAAGCCAGGCACAAGAAGAAGCAGGAAGACAGAAGTCCACTGAAAGGAATAGGTACTTTATTGTTGTGGATCTACCCTACGCGTGTTTTGGCCAAAAGGTCTTCCTCGGGGGACTTTGACCACTAAAATCATACAAACATATACATAAGAGAACACATTAAATAATAAATATTTTAAAATAAAATAAAACATAAATAACAAATTCATAAAATAATGATCATCAGATAATATAGTGTAGTTTCAATGTTTATTGTAAACCGCACTGATCTTAAATAGCGCGGTATAAAAGAAAATGTAATAAATAAATAAAATAAATATATAAACCAGGAATACCTCAGAGAAGGGCGTGGAAAGGAATGTTTAAGCAGCAAAGTAAAATGAGATACCATAAGCCCCATATTGCACAGAATGTATAGATAGGAATTAGGATATTCGTAATTCCCCAAATATTTAACAGAAGGCTCTGCTGAACACAGAATGTTTTTTTAAAATATGTGTAATGACATTTGCTGGCATGTACAGCAGCAAAAGCCATTTTACAAGAAACATATTACAAAAAAAGAGCGGCATCACTCGTATCAGCACCAATAACTACATGTGTAAGCGCTGATCTTGCGCTGTATTTGCCATCACACACATATGATGTGAGTGCCAGATTTTACCCAACTGCACTACCAGAAGAACCAACTAAATAGCAGAGTGAAATGACCCCTGCTTTGGAATTTTTCAGGTGGTGCTAGCACAAAAGCCCCCTCACTCGCTTGCAGATGCCCCAAGTCAGACAAGCAAGCAGCTGACACCTGGCATCAGAGCAAGTGCAAGTGTCAATGGGGAAATTTTTTAAAAATACACCAGTATTCTCATTGTGAAATGGGAAAGAAGCGTATCTTTTCTTGGACTGCCCAGAATATGCCTTATGAAAATCTGTGCTTCCTTATCGTCCCTCCAGTCTAGTCCCGAACCTCTAGGGGTTGTGCTCCTCCAGCAGCTTGGAGGCTGAGAAATGTCATCTTTTTCTGATGACACTGGTATAACAGTACAGGAACCGCCTCTTCACTCCAGTTATCTCAGTCTCCAAGCAGCTGGAGGTTGGGTGAGTCTGGAGGGCTCATTTGAGGAACAATTAAGAAGAGATAGGGTTTCTAGTTTGCTTGTACTTTGAGTAGTTGTTTTTTAAGAAAAGAAAGAGAGAGGTTTTTTTGTTTTAAATTCAGCCTGTGCCTTTAAGGCAGACTAGGCTGAGGTCCCCCTTCCCCCCCCCCCCTCGGGAGATCCGGGCCGTTTGCAATGGTGAAGCAAGCTTTTACAGGGGCAAGACTCCAGTTCCCGAACCCACATTAATGGGTGAGGAACCAGAGGAGTACTCACAGCAGTGCACACAGAAAGGTTTGCCTGTCGGCGCTGAGAAGCCGTCGACAGAGTCCAGCGCAGTTCAGCAGCAGCTCCTTTCTCTCTCTCTCTTGGTCTCTCTCCCGACGTGGGAGCTGGGTCCCTCCTGTTGTCCGCGGAAGAGCAGACAGGTCAAGGCATGGAGAGGTGATTTCGGGAACGAACGTAGGAGGATCGGATCACGGCAGCAAATATATGGGGGGGGGAGACACGCGAGTGTAGAGGAAAGCAGGCCAAACTGCGTGTCAGTCACGCGGGAAGCGCCGTTGCTGGCTGGGGGCCAACGGAGTCTCCTTTTTCAGCGGGAAAGCTTCGTTTTCATCTTTTCTCCTCATAGTCAGACTGGGGGCACTTAGGTTAACGCTGCACGTTGTTTTTTGGGAAAAAGAAAATAACCGAACAGTTTACGGGGCTAGAGCAGCTTCAGTCAAAATCTGCTGGCGAGACCTAAGCCTCAGTAGTGACCCAGGTTGGGGGATCAGAGCGTCTCCTCGCACACATGATGCCTTCTACACCGCAGTGCTTAGTCTGCGGCTGTAGAAGAGGAGCGGTGTTGGAAACAGGGGTCTGTAAAGGGTGCGTTCAGGAGGCAGCCGCTATGGATCAAGCCCTGGATGTAGGACTGGAGAGTCAAAAAGGAGCTCCTGTAGTCCTGCTGGAACAGATGTCCCCAGATTTGTCCCTTATGGAGCCCAGGGCAGGGACTTCTTCAACTCCGGATCTCCCCCCTGCGCAGCCAGCCTTGCCAGGAGGGTTGACGGCGATCTTCTCTCCGGAGTTTGTTGCGCAGATACAGCAAGCTTTTGGAGGCAATCAGAGGGGTCACGCAACCGGTTCCACAGAAGGGGAACTTGGACAGAAGAGGCCAGGGACCCCTCTGAGTGCAGGGACAACAGGAATCCTGGCAAAGAAGTCAAGGATCGAGAAGGAGCAAAAGGAACAGTCGGTGGCCTCGGAGGGTCTCCACTTGGATCCCGACGGAGTTAGATGACAAGTTGGAGGAAGGAGAGCTCACGGAGAAGGAGGCCCGGGCTAGGGTGGTTCATGTTTTCCGCAGAGACGAGTTACCGGCTCTCATTTCAGAGACACTCAAGGTGCTTAATATGCCATCGGCGGGACCGGTGGAGGATTCTACCTTAGAGGAGCCGTTGCTGTAGGCCTTTCGGAAAATTCAGAGGGCTTTTTCGGTACACAGAGTGATTCGAGAAATGATTCAGGAGGAATGGGACATGCCAGAGGCCGGTCTTAAAGGGTCCAGAGTTATGGCCCGTCTTAAACAACTCCTGATCTTGGTCTACCAGTGGGTAAAGTCTCCAATAGTAGATGCGGCCGTCTCGGCGGTTACTAAGAAGACGACCATTCCAGTAGAAGGAAGTGCTGCTCTCAAGGATGCCCAGGAAACGAAACAAAACGAGGAGCGCTGCTCTTGCAGCTGACTGAGGGGAACACAAGAAGCAAGAGTCGAGGGTCGTGAGACTAGATTCAAAAGTTCTTTATTGGGGTCGTCCCCGACGCGTTTCGGCATACAATGCCTTCCTCAGGGGGTGACAACTAAAACACCAAGCATAAAAGACTTATAACAATAATAAATAATGAACAAGATCAATGTATGCAAACATACATATAAATATAAGTAAAAAACTTAAAATACAATAAATGAATGAACTAGAAACGAGACTGATAAATCTAAAATATCATATGGGGCAAGGCTCAACAAAAACGTGTAAAAAGACTTAGGCGTATTTAATAAACAGCATTTAAACTTTCTTAAAAGATATATGTAAAAAGGTAAAAATAAACAACAACTTAATAAATAGAAGACAGACAACCAAAGTCATAAAAAGACAGACTGAACAATGAATTAACAGAAATACTCACAGTAGAACGAAGTAAAAACTGGCTAGTGTATCATAAGTATAGATGATATCAAGCTACAATATAAAGCAGAACCCACAAATTTATATTTTGGATTGTAATACAAACGTAGCTGTTGTGGCATAATTGATTATATAAACTGGTTCATAAGAACTTATGCGAAATACAAGTGTGTCATCAAAGACTACTAATTGGCCTTAAAAAACATGTTAATAAATTATGTAATGTAGAAAATATAAATATAAATAATAAACACAACTGTCCAATCATATTACAACTTATAAAAAAGACTGTATAAAAAGGGGGAGATTGAGGCAACCCTAGTGTAACATCGTTATTGTAACATAAATGTAACAGTAGATCAACAGCAAGGGAACCACTGTAAAGTGATATACTTTGACACTGGTAAAAAAGGGGATGATGCACTAATTTATTCACACTTCAAACTTATAGAGTGGTCTAATCCCATTGAGAATCTATACTGCTCAAATTTTAGGTGCAAACTTAGGGCCAAAAATTGTGCGGTTAAATCATTAAATGGAAAGTCCACAATTCCAAGGTAAACACTGAACCGTTGTGCTACGGTGTTGAGAAATTAATGTGATATATTAAAGTAATGTATTTACAAACAAATAAAAAGTACTTAAATAAAAGAGGTTCTCTTATCAACTACTTCGTTGGTACGAATCAAGTGAAGAAACAACAAAAATAATGCAGATGGTGAACTGATACTTCGATGACCCTCCATTTATAGAACCGGTAACGCGCAGCTGTGTCTGTATGCATGTACTATAGTTAAAAACTTGGGACTCGAAAATATGTAAGAATCTAAGTGATCGGCTGATCATATTATCCAAGAACCCTGCCTACTATATGGAGTACACGCCAACACAGTTTGCAAATTAAACTACGTCCTGTATCAGTAAAGTGTTTATGAACCAGTTTATATAATCAATTATGCCACAACAGCTACGTTTGTATTACAATCCAAAATATAAATTTGTGGGTTCTGCTTTATATTGTAGCTTGATATCATCTATACTTATGATACACTAGCCAGTTTTTACTTCGTTCTACTGTGAGTATTTCTGTTAATTCATTGTTCAGTCTGTCTTTTAATGACTTTGGTTGTCTGTCTTCTATTTATTAAGAAGTTGTTTATTTTTACCTTTTTACATATATCTTTTAAGAAATTTTAAATGCTGTTTATTAAATACGCCTAAGTCTTTTTACACGTTTTTGTTGAGCCTTGCCCCATATGATATTTTAGATTTATCAGTCTCATTTCTAGTTCATTCATTTATTGTATTTTTTTAAGTTTTTTACTTATATTTATATGTATGTTTGCATACATTGATGTTGTTCATTATTTATTATTGTTATAAGTCTTTTATGCTTGGTGTTTTAATTGTCACCCCCAGAGGAAGGCATTGTATGCCGAAACGCGTCGGGGACGACCCCAATAAAGAACTTTTGAATCTAGTCTGACGACCCTCGACTCTTGCTTCTTGTGTTCCCCTCAATGATGCCCAGGACAGGAATCTCGACACCTTGTTGAAGCAGGGTTTCGACATCAATGCACTGTCCATTCAGGCTTCTATTTGTGGAGCATGGGTTGCGAGATCCTGCCTGCACTGGTCTCAACGAGTTCAAGGAGAGCAGGGAGAAGACATGGAAAGCGAAGCGTCCAGACTGGAGTCAGGGGCGGCTTATCTGGACAATATTCATTATGACCTTATTCGAGGGTTATCAAAAAGTATGGCGTCAGTGGTAGCGGCGAGAAGGTATCTGTGGCTGCGCAATTGGGCGGCTGATGGATCTTCCAAAGCTAGGCTAAGTAAGCTTCCTTTCAGGGGAAAGCTCCTTTTTGGCGAAGATTTAGATAAACTGGTAAAAGATCTGGGAGAGTCCAAGGGCGGAAGGCTTCCAGAGGACAAACAGAGCAGGGACGGTCGACTTCCACATTCAAGGGTCAGCAAAGGGAGTTTCGTCGCTTCTGTTCCCCAAGGTTTGATCAAGGTCAAAGGGGACGTTTTCCCAGCAGAAACCAGGGGTTTTGAGGATTTAGGGGGGCGGGCAGAGGATTTGCTGCCTCCTCCTCGAATCTTCAAAGGTTGCAATGAAGTCAGGGGGACCCAGGTAGATCTTTTGCCCGTAGGAGGTCATCTATGGGATTTTTTACCCTGCCTGGGTCCAAATTACGTCAGACCAGTGGGTGCTGGAGGTCATTCGAGAAGGTTATGCCTTAGAGTTCCAGCGGCCGGTGAAAGATTTGTTTGTACAGTCTCCGTGCAAAGCGCGGGCCAAGTGCACAGCAGTGAGAGAGACTGTAAAGAGGCTGCTCAACCTCAAGACAGTGGTTCAGGTACCTCCAGACCAATGCGGCTGCAGTCGGTACTCCATATACTTCGTAGTCCCGAAAAAAGAAGGAACCTATCTACCAATTTTAGATCTCAAAAGAGTAAATCGCTCTCTCCGCGTGTCTCACTTTCAGATGGAGACCCTGCGGTCTGTTATCGTGGCGGTAAGAAAAAGAGAGTTCCTTATGTCCCTGGATCTGTCGGAAGCGTATCTAAAAATTCCGATTCGACAGGAGCATCAGAAATTTCTCAGATTTGCCATTCCGATGGGACACTTTCAGTTCTGGGCGTTACCGTTCGGGCTAGCTACGGTGCCACGAACATTCACCAAGGTGATGGTGGTAGTGGCGGCAGCATTACGAAAGGAGGGAGTTCTAGTGCACTCTTATCTGGACGATAGGCTGATCCAAGCAAAGTCCAGGGCCGAAAGCATGTCGGCTACAGCCAGAGTGGTAGCATGTCTACAGAGTCTAGGTTGGGTGGTCAATATGTCAAAGAGCAAGTTGATTCCGTCACAGAGTCTGGAATATCTGGGAGCTCAGTTTGATACAAGCGCTGGAAGGATCTTTCTGCCGCAGCAACGAGCGCAAGGATTGCGGAGACTAGTCCGCCAGTATCTGGACAGAACGAATCCCACGGCATGGCATTATCTGCAGTTGTTCTGGACCATGGCGGCGACTCTAGAGCTGGTTCCATGGGCAAGAGCCCACATGGGGCCGTTACAGAGGGCGTTGCTCAGACGTTGGTCACACCAAAACGACCGGCTGTCTCTGAGACTACCTTGTCCGACAAGACCCGTCAAGCTCTTCAATGGTGGTTACTTCCCGGATGCCTGGAAAAGGGGATGCCCTTGGAAGCGCCTTATTGGTTACCCCCAACGACAGCCTTTTAGGCTGGGGAGCTCATTTTCAGGGAAGATTTGCCCAAGGGCAGTGGACCGATCGGGAAAAGGACTGGTTGATCAACAGGTTGGAATTGCGAGCAGTGACATTAGCATTGCAGGTTTTCCAACCATTTCTCCACGGAAGGACCATTCGTGTATTTTCCGACAACGTGACCGCAGTAGCCTACATCAATCGGCAAGGGGGCACCAGCAGTGTCACTGCCAAAGCGAGCAGTTGTTCGAGTGGGCCGAGAGAAAGCAGCTGGCGTTGTTGGCAGCACATGTAGCAGGAGTGGACAATGTACAGGCCGACTTCTTGAGTCAAGTAAAGGTGGACCCAGGGGATTGGGTCCTTCATCAAGAGGTCTTCCAGATGATAGTACAGCGCTGGGGGATGCAGTGATGGATCTGATGTCGACTTTCCAGTCAGCGAAGGTCAATCGTTTTTTCAGCAGAAGGCGAGAGAGTATGTCGGATGGCCTGGATGCTCTCATACAGGCCTGGCCATAAGAGCAACTCCTGTACGTGTTTCCACCTTGGGTGTTAATAGGCAGGGTGCTGCAGCACGTCGAGCTACACAGAGGACAGGTGATAGTGCCGGATTGGCCAAGGAAGCCTTGGTATGTGGATCTGATGAGGCTCTTGGTGGAGAAGCCATGGCATCTTCCAGTTCAGAGAGATCTGTTATCTCAGGGTCTGCTGCACATGCCTCAGGTGGATCGGTTCTCGCTTACGGTTTGGCTCTTGATAGGGCTTAGCTGAGAGCAAAGGGATACTCCACAGTGGTGGTTTTCACGTTGTTGAAGGCAAGGAGGAGATCTACCTCGTTAGCTTATGTTCTCATCTGTTGTGTATTTGAAGCATGGTGTGTTGACAGGCAGTGGGAGGCGTTAAGAGCATCCATTCTGCAGGTTCTGGCATTCTTGCAGGATGGATTTCAGAAAGGCTTAGCGGCCGCATCCTTAAGGGTGCAGGTGGCAGCGTTGTCCTGTTATAGAGGAAAGGTAGGAGGAGAAGCGCTCGGAGGACATCCAGATATTAAGCGTTTTTTAAAAGCGGTATCTCTTTTGAGGCCTCCATGTAGGCAGGTAGTACCAAAGTGGAATCTTCGTTCGTATTGGAGGCGTTGGGGCACGAGCCTTTTGAGCCATTGTCTAGAGCATTGTTGAAGGACCTCACTCTCAAGGTAGTGTTCCTGGTAGCTATCTGCTCGCCTCGGAGAATCTCAGAGTTGCAGGCTTTGTCTTGTAGAAAACCTTTTCTATCTTTTTATGATACAAAGGTGGTTTTGAGGCCAGTGCCGTCCTTTTTGCCCAAAGTAGTGTCAGCGTTTTCACCTGAATCAGGTAGTGTCATTACCGTTGTTCAGTGAGAGCGGAGATGGTTCTTCCGCTGGGAAGTTGCATTTGTTGGACGTGCGGTGTGCATTGAAGAAGTATATCTGAAGGATGGCGTGTTTCCGTAGGTCGGATAGACTTTTTGTCCTGTTCGGAGGGGCGAGAAAAGGAGAAGTGGCATCAAGCTTCCATTGCTCGATGGATTAAAGAAGCCATAGTGTCGGTGTATGTTTTGAAGGGTAAATCGGTACCAGAATGGCTTAGGGCGCAAGCTGCGTCCTGGGCTGAGTTCCGTTTGGTACCTGCTGTAGAAATTTTGTAGGGCAGTTACCTGGTCATCATTAAATTCTGGATGTTCAGGCGGAAAGGGACACCTGTTTTGGGTCAACGGTGCTTCAGGCTGGTCTAGCAGGTCCCTCCTGTTGATTTGTTTTACTGCTCTGTTACATCCCCAGAGGTTCGGGACTAGACTGGAGGGACGATAAGGAAGGTGAAATTTAGACTTACCTGCTAATTGTTGTTCCTTGAGGAACTCCAGTCTAGTCCCGTATCCCTCCCTGGATTTTTTCTTTGGACTATGGCCTGAAGCAAGAGAGATTTCACAGGTAAGATGGAGGTATAACTGTGTGGGTTATGGTTTATAAGGGGAGGTTATATTGATGGGGATTGGGATGGGGTCAGTATCCTCTCTAATGGGGGAGGGTGGACCTAAGCAGTTCTAAAGAGAGGTTATTATGGTGTTGGGGAGAACAGAAGAAAAGATAGTTTTCCTATAACAGTTCTTAGTTAACTTACTTTTGCAGTTTGTTTTGTAGTATTTACTACTTAATTGTTGCTCCGGTGAGTCTGCTTTGTAAATAGGTTACTGGAGTGAGGAGGCAGTTCCTGTACTGTTATACCAGTGTCATCAGAAAAAGACGTTTCTCAGTCTCCAAGCTCAAGGAGGAGCACAACCCCCTGAGGTTCGGGACTAGACTGGAGGTCCTCAAGGAACAACAATTAGCAGGTAAGTCTAATTTCACCTTCCCAGTTCTCCCATGGAGAATAGAGCTCAAGAGATTAGTATGGGATCAGGCTGTGTTAAGACATTATCTTTGACAACTAGTGTTCTGCAGGGTTCCGCTCTAACTGCCTTATTTAACATCTACCTTGCTCCAATATGCAAGGGTTTTAGGCAGAGTACATTATAGGATCTATGCAGACGATATACAGTCTTTCTTTCCAGTGATTGGAACTCTTCAGGATTCTCTCAATCTAGCAGCCACGAACATCAATAAAACTGAGGTTAATGAGGTAGGTGATCAGGTCAACCCTATTTTCAAAAGGAAAAGGTCAATTTCAGTAGTTTTGAAGGTCATATGTTTGAGAGTGTAAGGGGCTACAAGGGCCACTATCTCACCTTACACGGAGAAAGAACACAGAAACTGTTTTCTCAGTAGCTCGTGAAATCTTTATCATAAAGGATATCCTTTTCTCAGAATAAATGCTTCACACACAATTCTCTAACATGGTTACTTACAGGTACAAGGTAGCTACTGTATAGGGTATAGACAGAAGAGAAAGGCTAATGGTACAATTCAGCACACTGTCAACTCCATGACAGGGCTGAATAAACTCCCCACTTTCTTCTCTGTCCTGGTCTGTTTTTTTATTCAATTTTTTCTGAAAGGCTGGCATAATAACAAAGGTTATTTCTTTTCCTCCAGCTGGTTTTTTAGTGATACTTTTTTCTATTTAATATTGGCACATTTTTGCATTTTCCAAGGTTCAAGTTAGCATGGAAACATGATCTCACCTTCCCAAGGCCAGTGCCTAATTAAATCTTACTCCCTATTTCTCCGTCATGTCTCTTTTTTTGTTTCATTTTGTGTTAGCTAGTTTTCTTAGCAAAGCACACTAGATCAGCAGCATTCTGTATCACGCTCAGAATTTAAGTCAGCAGTTCATGCCCCTGTTTCTTCTTTTAGCCTAACAGTGCTCAAAGGTCCCAAGCAGGCCTGCTTCAGAGACCTAGCTATAGCGGCTATAGTTTTTCCTGAGGAAACTTCAGAAAAACAAGGACATACCTAAAGATATTATCAAGGTGCAAAGCATAGAAGTTCTTTTATTTTAGTCAGGGAATACAGGCATTTCTTTAACTATGAAATTCAGCACTGGCAAATGTATTATTAAAACAATTTAGTATTTAAAAAAACCCAAAACCTATGTTATCCAAAGTTGCCATACAAGAAGTTACCAGGGTAACTCTTTGCGCCTTCCTCTGATGTTTCAAGTAATTCTGTTCAATTTTTAATGGGTGAAGTGTGGTGAACTCCCCGACTCCTCCTCTCCCTGTTCCCATTTCATAGTATGCCTTCACATTAATGGGTAAAGAATCAGCTGGTACATTTAACACTTCACCAGAATAACTCTAACCTCTCCGGAAAAATATGGGATGAGGAAAATGAATAAACCAAATTATGATAGCAGACTACATGTATGTTTTCCACTTTTATCTGCAAAGAAGCAGTCCCCTGAATTGATATAGCACTGAGCTCCTCATCTCCTGATCTTGCATTTTAACAGTTAATTGCCTCATCTCCACCCAGGATGAACTGAACTTCAAAACTGCCTCCCCAAAAACTTGCACAAGTGCATCAAGCATGGTAACAGTCTCATTTCAGGAAATAGTTTCAAGTTCAAATCTTTATTTTTCACGGGGGTGGGGCAGGTTAATGTGATACTCCTTCAGGGCTCACTGCTTGCCTTGGAAACTAATAGTTTGGTAGGCTCATCTAAGAAAAGGGAGGACACGGTCTCCTCTGTTCCCTCACCACCACTCTAGACATACTGACATTCACTGGAGGAATCTGAGCTCTTAAAATTGCTTGGTCTTCATCAGTCTTGGAAAATAAACAAACAATCAAGACCTCTTTACAACCTAGTCCCTG
Organism: Ichthyophis bannanicus; assembly: GCA_033557465.1. Classification (NCBI taxonomy): domain Eukaryota; kingdom Metazoa; phylum Chordata; class Amphibia; order Gymnophiona; family Ichthyophiidae; genus Ichthyophis; species Ichthyophis bannanicus. Next base: position 249,329,083 of record CM066042.1, on the reverse strand, counting down.
ATACAAGGGGAGAACCAAGTAGTCAGCTGCTTTTTGACATATTCATAAATGACCTGGAAAAGGGAATAACGAGTGAGGTTATCAAAGTTGCAGATGACACAAAACTATTTAAAGTTGTTAAAACCCAAGAGGATCTTCATAAATTGGAAGACTGGGCATCAAAATGGCAGATGAAATTTAATGTGTACAAGTGCAAAGTTATGCACCTAGGAAAGAACAACCCAAACTATGGTTACACGATGCAGGGTTCCACATTGGGAACCACCACTCAGGAAAAAGATTTAGTTCCTTATCGTCACTCAAGTCCAGTCCCTTCACTTCTGGGTTGCGCAACCCTTCCAGCAGCTTGGAGGCTGAGCCCACCTTTTTGGGGGATGGAGCGGTATAAATACCACTGGGACCACCCACCCACTCCAGTATTCTCAGCCTCCAAGCAGCTGGAGGGTTCCGTAAGCCTGGGGCTTACTGGAGTCCTACTTTAATTTGCTTAGTTTCCTTAATTTTTAGCTTAATTTTAGCTTAATTTGTGTTTAATTTTTACTTTCAGTAATTTTAGGGGCTCTGCTCCTTTAAGAATTGTTTCTCCCTCCCCCCCCCCCCCTCCGGCGCCCGACGCGGCTCGCAGAGCAAAGCCCCGGGTTGTAGCAGCGAGGAGGTGCTCTGCTCTACCCGGCTTCCTACACTTCGGGCTCTTACGTTGAGGGGAGAAACAGCCTCGCGCCGAAGCCCTGAAGGTGGCTGAGCGCTAGAGGCTGCAACGGCAACCGGGGGGAAGCCTTCCATTCCGGCCTGGCCAGGCTGACCGCGGAGAGGATCCACGCGGTACCCCGGTCTTCTCACGGTGCGATCAGACGGCGATCGCACTCGTGATTCTGCAAGGGCTCAGCATCGGGCTCAGCAGGGGAGTGTTGGCAGACGCCGGAGTCTCCTTTTTCCCCGAGCAGGCTCCACGTGGTGAGGCCTACCACGTGTAGAGCCCTCGGGTGGGATTCGCAGCATCGGGCCCAGGATCGGCAATCTGCAAACTGCAAGTACTTCCCTTAGGGGACAAAGTAGTGCTAGCCACTAATTTCATTTAATTTCGAGTTAATTTTGGGAATTAGTTTATTAATTTCGTTTGTTTCAGGCTCGATTTCTGTTCTATTTTTATTTAGCATTTATTTTAATTGCATTTATCTTTTTGGCAGCCCAATTGGTCTTTGTTTAAGGGATCCCCCCTTTAGCTCTCCTAGGGGTATTGGTAGGAATTGTGTCCTAAGGGAAATTGGGCTTTGGGGGACAAGGGCCTACAAAGTTAAGCCCCAACCTTTCACCATGGCTTCCAAGCCACGCTGTCCTTCATGTGGGACACGCAGGGGCACCTCCGCAGAGACAGGAATCTGCAGGAGCTGCACCGCAGTGGCTACATCAGTGGAACAGGAGATATTGCAGCCTTCCCAGGGATCATCTGACCCTCTAGTAGGGGAAGGGGGGTCCCAGGGTTCGGTCTCTACCCCCTCGGAGCTTCCCACGCCTCCTCTGCTTCCTCCACCCCCTCCCTCGAGTGCAGGAGGGGACGGAGAATTCTTCTCCCCTGACTTCATCCTTTTACTCCATAAGGCCTACTGCCTGCGCAAGCAGGGCCTGGGGCAGATGGGGTTACCACACCAGGGGAGGAGAGTTCATCCAGACGCCTAGGGGCGATCAATCCTGAATCCAGCATCCCTTCTAAGCGTCAGCGGCTGGACGGGGAGGATCTCCTACCGTCCTTTTCCCAGGGGACTCCGGAGGAGGAGGGTTCGGCGATGGATTTGGACGAGGAGGAGGAGGAGCTGGAAGAAGGAGAGATCCCGGAAGAAGATCAATCTCGGATAGTTAGGGTCTTTAGGAGAGAGGAGCTCCCGGCGCTAATTAATGAATCCTTAAAAGTACTCAATGTGGCCTCAGATGTACCATCGCAGGAGGAGGCATTGGAGGACCCCTTAATACAGGCCATTAGGAAATCCCAGAAGGTTTTTCCGGTCCACAGAGTAGTACGCCAGATGATCCAGGAAGAATGGGACCAACCGGAATCCAGCCTAAGAGGGGTCCGAACCATGTCTCGCCTATACCCTCTCCCAGAGTCAGATAAGGAACTACTAAAATCACCCAGGGTGGATGCAGCGGTATCTGCAGTCACTAAGAAGACGACTATCCCAATTGAGGGCAGTTCGGCCTTAAAGGACGCACAGGACAGGAAGCTGGATACTCTCCTGAAACAAGCCTTTGATGTAAGCGCCCTGGCATTACAGGCCTCCGTGTCAGGAGCCTGGGTAGCTCGAGCCTGCCTAAGATGGGCTCAGCAGCTTCAGTCAGAAGACTCTTCGGCCGAGATCCAGGCAAACTCAGCCAAAGTGGAATCCGGCGCAGCCTACTTGGCGGATAGTCAGTATGACCTCATCAGAAGCCTAGCCAAAAACATGGCCTCGGTGGTGGCGGCCAGGCGTTATCTGTGGCTACGTAATTGGGCAGCTGATGCCTCCTCGAAGGCTCGACTAAGTCGGCTCCCTTTTAAAGGGAAACTCTTATTTGGGGAGGATCTGGAGAAGCTGGTCAAGGATCTAGGCGAGTCCAAGGGAGGTAGGCTCCCGGAAGATAGACCGAGGCTAGGCCGCTCCCAAGCCCCTGTGCGCTCTCAGCCTAGGGAGACGCGGAGATTTCGTTCAGCCAGATCAAACCCCTTCTCCAGGGGCCGGTTTCCCTCTAAGGGTCAAGGTTTCAGAAGTTTTCGAGGGGCAGGTAGGGGATTTGGAGCTTCCTCCTCCTCCTCTTCCTCCTCCTTCTCGGGCCCTAGGAAACAACAATGAGGTGTCGGGGGTCCAGGGGGAAGAACGCCCGGTAGGCGGCCGCCTGAGGCTGTTTCTCCCCGCCTGGACCCGGGTCACGTCCGATCAATGGGTTCTAGAGGTGATCAGAGAAGGCTACGCGCTAGAATTCGCAAAGCAAATCCCACCAGCCTTCGTTCAGTCGCCCTGTGGAGCTCCAGCAAAAAGGGCAGCGGTCGAGTCTACCCTCGCCCGTCTAATAGCATTAGGGGCGGTAATTCCAGTTCCCCCAGACCAATGCGGATTCGGTCGATACTCGATTTACTTTGTGGTCCCGAAAAGGGAGGATTCCTTTCGGCCAATCCTAGATCTAAAACAAGTCAACCGCTGCCTCAGGGTTCCTCACTTTCGGATGGAGACCCTACGTTCAGTCATAGCGGCTGTGAGAGGAGGCGAATTCCTCACTTCCCTCGACTTGACGGAAGCCTACTTGCACATCCCGGTCAGGAAGTCCCATCAACAATTCCTGAGATTCGCGGTACCAAGAGGCCACTTTCAGTTCCAGGCCCTACCCTTTGGCCTAGCCACGGCCCCCAGGACGTTCACCAAGGTAATGGTCGTAGTGGCGGCCTTCCTAAGAAAGGAGGGCATTTTAGTACACCCCTACTTGGACGACTGGCTAATACGCGCAAAGTCGGCTCCGGAAAGCCACGCGGCAACGGCCAGAGTGATTCAGGTCCTAGAGGAGTTGGGGTGGGTCATCAACCGGACAAAGAGCAGGTTGACTCCCTCTCAGGATCTCGAGTACCTCGGAGCAAGATTCGACACCCTCAGGGGCAGGGTGTTCCTGTCACGGTCAAGATCAAGGGATCTAAGAGTTCTAATCACTCAGTTTCTGGCCAGACGAAGTCCCTCAGCCTGGCATTATCTCCAAGTTCTGGGAACTATGGCGGCATCAATAGAGGTGGTGCCATGGGCCAGGGCCCACATGCGACCGTTGCAGAGGGCGCTATTGCGTCGTTGGTCTCCCCAACATCAGCCCCTCTCGATGCAATTACCTTGCGCTCCTCGGACCAAACAGTCCGTCCAATGGTGGAGGTGCCCGAAGAACCTGGACCGCGGAATGCCCCTCGATCTCCATCAGTGGGTGTTGTTGACGACGGATGCCAGTCTGACAGGCTGGGGAGCACACTGCGAGGACCAGTTCGTCCAGGGTCTCTGGTCACAGTTGGAATCGCAGTGGCCCATCAACAGACTGGAATTGCGGGCTGTCACTCTGGCTCTCAAGGCATTCAGGATATTAGTGCAAGGAAAGGCTATCCAAGTTCTCTCCGACAATGTCACCGCGGTGGCCTACATCAATCACCAGGGAGGCACCAGCAGTCGCGCCTTAGAGAAGGAGGCGGACTCTCTTTTCCAGTGGGCGGAGTCCCGCCTACTAGCTCTGTCAGCGCAACACGTGGCGGGAGAGGACAACGTCACGGCCGACTTCCTCAGCAGGTGCAAGATAGACCACGGGGAATGGGAGCTAGAACAGGAGACCTTCAACCAGATAGTAGCCCTTTGGGGCTGCCCAGTCATGGACCTCATGGCACGGTTCTCTACAGCCAAGGTGGACAGGTTCTTCAGCCGAAGGAAGGAAAGGATGTCCGAAGGGTTAGATGCCCTGTCTCAAAAGTGGCCTTCGGAGGGTCTTCTCTATGTATTCCCCCCTTGGGCTATGATCGGGAAAGTTCTCCAACGGGTAGAGACTCACCAGGGCTTGGTAATTCTCATAGCCCCGGATTGGCCTCGTCGCCCATGGTATGCCGACCTGGTCAGACTGCTCGCCGACCGTCCTTGGCGGCTCCCTCTCAAAAGGGACCTGCTGAGGCAGGGTCCGGTCAGGATGCCTCAGGTGGATCGGTTCTCGCTTACGGCCTGGCTATTGAGAGGGCGCGGCTGCTAAAACGAGGCTACTCAGGAGCGGTAATCTCGACTCTTCTGAAGGCCAAAAAGCGCTCGACCTGCCTTTCTTATGTAAGAGTTTGGCGCATCTTCGAAGCTTGGTGCGCGAAGCATCGTCGGAAACCACTTTCGGCCTCGGTTCCGGAGATTCTGGACTTCTTGCAAGCAGGTTTCGAAAAGGGTCTGGCGCATAGCTCCTTGCGGGTTCAGTTGGCAGCTATCTCTTGCTATAGAGGAAAGGTCCGGGGCAGGCCCTTAGGGGCGCACCCCGACGTGGCCAGGTTCCTACGAGCGGTTAGTCGGCTACGTCCGCAACGGAGGTCGGTTATCCCCCCTTGGGATCTCAACTTAGTGCTAAGTGCCTTGGCCGGGGAACCCTTCGAGCCAGTGAAGAGAGCCTCCTTGAAGGATTTAACTCTAAAGACAGTCTTCCTGGTCGCCATTTGCTCGGCCAGAAGGGTCTCAGAATTGCAGGCGCTCTCGTCCCAGCCCCCCTTCCTGGCCTTTCTCAAGGACAAGGTGGTTCTGCGTACAGTACCGTCCTTTTTACCCAAGGTTATCTCTCCTTTTCATGTAAACCAGACAGTTACCCTACCAGTCTTAGCGTCTAAGGGGCAGGTAGGTACAGACGACAGGCTGCGTCTACTAGACGTCCAGAGAATCTTGAAACGTTACCTCTCTCGTACAGCGCCATTCCGAAAGTCCGACCGACTATTCATCCAGTTTGGAGGGCCGCACAAGGGGGAGGCGGCGGCCAAGGCCTCCATCTCCAGGTGGATCAGAGAGGCGATTGCCTCCGCTTACATCCTGAAGGGGAAGCAGGTTCCGGTGGGACTGCGGGCCCACTCCACTAGGGCTCAGGCGGCCTCTTGGGCGGAGTTTTCCCTGGTGCCTCCGCTGGACATCTGTAGGGCAGCGACTTGGTCATCGCTGCATACCTTCTCCAAGCACTATAGGTTGGACGTGCAGAGTGCAGCGGACGCCCGGTTCGGGCTAGCGGTTCTTCAGTCCGGTATGCCGGAACCCTCCCAGGGGTGAATTGCTCTGGTACTTCCCAGAAGTGAAGGGACTGGACTGGAGTGACGATAAGGAAATAGTAATTAGATCTTACCTGCTAATTGCTGTTCCTGAAGGAACGACAGTCCAGTCCCTGATCCCACCCGTTCCGGCAACCGTTTCAGACATCGGGTTCAGGGCCAGGCATTGTTGGGGCCGTAGCTCAGTACGGCAGGAAGAAGTCCGGGAGGAAGCCGACTCGGTTAGAAGCAGACATCTCCTCAAGCTTCCCAGGCCTCCTCTCCTTGGTTTTCCTTTGTTTTCCTTTAAAAAAAAAAAAAAAGGACATAATAATTTCAATATATATACCTGTTACATAGGTTTGAGTGTTTTAGGGATAAGTTTCCAGTAGAAGTTGGTTAGATCTGCTTTTTCAATCGAATACTGGAGTGGGTGGGTGGTCCCAGTGGTATTTATACCGCTCCATCCCCCAAAAAGGTGGGCTCAGCCTCCAAGCTGCTGGAAGGGTTGCGCAACCCAGAAGTGAAGGGACTGGACTGTCGTTCCTTCAGGAACAGCAATTAGCAGGTAAGATCTAATTACTATATGTCATTGTGGATAACATGTTAAAACCCTCTGCCCCGTATGCAGCGGCGGCCAAGAGAGCAGATAGAATGCTAGGTATCATAAAGAAAGGAATGGAAAATAAAACAAAAGATATTATAATGCCTCTATATCGTTCCATGGTGAGACTGCACCTTGAATATTGTGTGCAGTTCTGGTCGCCGTATCTTAAAAAGGATATAGCGTTATTAGAAAAGGTTCAGAGAAGAGCCACCAAAATGGTAAAGGGGATGGAAGGCTACTCCTACGAAGAAAGGCTAAAAAGGTTAGGGCTCTTTAACCTGGAAAAGAGACGGCTGAGGGGAGATATGATAGAAGTCTATAAATTAATGAACGGAGTGGAATGGGTGAATGTAGTTCGATTGTTTACGTTATCAAAATATAGAAAGACTAGGGGACATGCAATGAAGCTACAGGGTAAACTATTTAAGACTAATAAAAGAAAATATTTTTTCACTCGACGTGTAATCAAACTCTGGAATTTGTTACTGGAGGATGTAGTAAAGGCTGTTAGTGAGCTGGGTTTAAAAAAGGTTTGGACAAGTTCCTGGAGGAAAGGTCCATAAACCATTATTAAGAAGGGACCCAGGATATCAATGCTTGACCCAGTACAAGCATTGTGGAACCTGTGTCTTTTGGGGAAACTGCTAGGTACATATGACCTAGATTGGCCACTGTTGGAAACAGGATACTGGGCTTGATGGACCTTGGTCTGACCCAGTATGGCATATCTTATGTTCTTAAAGGAGATGGTGAGTGGGACTTTGGACATAGTAGATAGAAGGGGATGCAGTCCTTCCTCTAGCAGCATTTTCACCCCCACTGTGGCAAATGGATCCATAGGTCCATGCACAGCTTGTGACAGGACTTCAGGGAATGATCTTGTTTTCCCATTACACTTAACCTTACTGATGTATCCCAATACCTTGAGTCCAATTTCTCCAACAAATGATAATTCATGGGACTCCCTTCTGGCTTCCCAAGGGGGACATTTACTAGGCATGTTCTTTGTGATATGCGCCAGCAGCTACGTATCACAGCTTTATTGGGCTCGGCAGCAGAATGTGATGGTAGCATCCTCTCTGTTCAACCAGTTTTGGAGGCCTCTGTCAGCACCAGCAAGTGCTCAGGCAAAGGGAAAGCCATACCTTTCCTCAGAATGGGTATTGGCTTCTGTTCTCATTATTTATTTATTTATTTATTTATTTATTTACATTCTCTTATATACCGTGCTATTCTGCATCAGTGCGGTTTACATTGAACAAACTGAAATTACATTGAACAGGGCATTATAACTTGGAGATAACTATTTTACAGGGAACATGGGCAATGGAGGGTTAAGTGGCTTTCCCAAGACCACAAGGAGCACCTGTGGGACTAGAAACCCCAGTCCTTCTGGCCCAAGGTTGCTGTCCTCTAGTGGGATTTGAACCACCGACCTTCTGGCCTGAAGTACCTTGCCCCAACCACTAGACCACTCCTCCACTCATGTCTTAACAGAGTTACTTTAAAACATCTTCTTTTAACTACATCCACCACTGTGATTCTGAACGTATTAGGATACTGCTGTACTGATTTTAACAATACCATGTAGGCATCGTGCCCATGATCTGTCTCTGAGAGCAGCCAATCCACATCACTCGGAGGACATACCCAGCAGATCCTAATTGGGAAATCATTCCATAATTGCCCCTGGCATCGAATCTCTGTAAATGCAGCTATACTAGTGACCATGCTGGTGCTAGATACATCTCACACAGTATGCAAGTCAAGTTCCAGTTGTGTTCACACTGTGCATTTTTGTATTAGATTCTTGCAGAGTCTAACCCCCAACGCTATGGCATCCTCTGGAGGTGGTTTGATGAGATCTACTCCCTGCTTGACTTGCTTCTCCAGCATCATTTCCTGGCCAAAGCAAGTGCCTCCTTTTCTGAGAACTTTTACAGTCTGAAGAGGGTTGCGTTTGGGAACCATGAGGGGACGCACAGCTTGGCTAGCACAGGACTGCCAAAGGGCAACCACTGGAGGTCACTCCTGCTCTTGGTCCTTGTTCCTTACTTGAAAGTAAAGCTGGAGAAACTGGTGTCTCGGCTGCGTGAAGAGGATGACTACTCCATCCAGCTGCCAGCATCGCCCTGGAAGAGGTTCTACAAGGCTTTTTTGGCTGCTTATCCCTTTGTGAACATGGCATGGGAAGGCTGGTTTCTCTCTCAACAGCTGCGCTACATTCTGGGAAAGGCTCAGCACCACTCGCCACTCCTCAGCATGGCGGGAGTGCAGCTTGTGAGGCTGACTGCAGAGGATATCCAGGCTATGCAGCAGAAAGCAACATCTACTGCTATCACGCAGCAATCCACACACAGGTGAGCAGCTTGATAGGGGTGGAGGGCAGCAGTTTGTCAGCTTACCCAATCATTTTGTTCTCTAGAAATCAGATGACTGTCTTTTAAGTCTAGCCATAGATGAGTTTGGACAATTTCTGTTGGAAGCATGTTCCCATAGCTTTACCTCAATTCTATGGAAATCATTTAGAAGACATGAATTTTACATAAGCGTAATGAGGGTTACCCCTGTTCTGTCTGAGTTTAAATAACACCCTCTACAAGTTCCCAGTGCAACTGTCTAATATTTCATAAATTGTGAACCTTGTAAACCAGTTTTCTAAAGAAAAGAATTTTGGTTTAATATATCTTTCCAGGTGGGCCATCAAGCCAATGAAAACCATCTGCCCTCCCCATCAGAATTTAGGGTCTATGTGTGTTGTCTCACACCAGTTGCGGGACCATCTTAATCCTCCCCTCCCCTCCCCCCAGGAATAATCAAACCTTAGGATTACTCCATGATTTTGCCTTTTTCCTAAGTGTGAACTAGTTTTGTTCAAGCCTGATTCCTAGTGGGGAGAGTACATAACAAGGATGCTATAATCGGAAGAGCCTTAGCACTTACAAACACCTTCTGAAATTTACATCGCTAGTAACACACAGTGAGGTTTCTTGGCTTGACTGTAACTGGTGTTCCGGTATGAATTTATTCTTCATGTGAAGAGAGCCAGATGGCAGGGTCTCTAGACTGCCTAGCATAGTCCTCAGTGCAATGTTCTGTACAATGTGTGGCCTGTGCAAGATGATCCATTACAGCATGCCAACAATCGAACTACCAAAGCAGGCAGCAGCATCCTAAAAGACTCGTTTTCAAGATATGGACAAAGTTTACTTGCTACTGTCAATATTAGGAAAGGCATTGTGCATAACCAGCCAGCCCCCTGTGTAAATGAAGCATCCAGCTTTACCTCTAGATCTTTTTAAGAACAGTTGTTGAAAACACAAAGAATACATTCGAAGGAACCACTAGTGTCTGCTTGCAAGATCTGTCTTCTGGGCATTCAGTATCATCTATTTCTTAAGAGCCTATGATCTGAATATTATTAGCAAAAGAGAGGCCCAAAGAACAAAATAAACCTCCCCCTACCCCCCCGTAGCTGTGCAAAAATAATGGAGATAGTGATAAGCCTTGTGACATGCAAGGCCCATTGGTGCAGGTAAAGCACTTTTCAGAATAATCTACCAGAAAGGAAGGTTGTAGCCCTCTACAGAGCCAACACTCCTACCTGCAGCAGCTAATACCTGCCCAAAAGGATGGAGCAGCCCACAAGGCCTCAGTAATTTTTATAGGATTCCAGGCTCTCCATGGATATCTAAATAAATATGGAGGCCTTTGCTTGTACCCTCCTCCCTATGACAGAAAGCTGACATGAGGATAATGTACTAGTCACTAGATCCTGGGAACTCTAGATTGGTGAGATTGTGACTGGACTGTAATATTCAATGTATACTGAGGATTGTTAACTGCTTCATAGCAGAAAGAGTGGTTCCCCTTTGTCTGTGATGCTCAGTGGTAATGCTTTCACTAAAGAAACCAGATTTAGATGTCTTTGCTCGCTATAGGCCAGGAGTTCTCAATCCAGTCCTTTGGGACACACTTAGCTAGCCAGGATAAATATGCATGAGAGAGATTTATATACCCTACTTCTGTTATATGCAGTTCTCTCTCATGCATATTCACTTTGGTTATCCTGACAACTTGACTAGTTAGCTGTGTCCCAAGGACTGGGTTGAGAAGGCCTGCTCTAGACCAAATCCCCTAATTGGCTAACCATTGGTGGTATTACAATTCATATAATTGTGAATGTTCCTTCTTACCCTTGCAGCCTGCACAGCAAGCTAAGAAGAGCTGTGAAGAGAGCACTGGGTGGTGTTGCTCTGTCGCTCTCTACCGGTCTCTCTGTGGGTGTCTTCTTTCTGCAGTTCTTAGATTGGTGGTACTCATCTGAAAACCAGGAGACTATGAAATCAATGAGTGCACTCCCTATCCCCCCTCCACCAATCCACTTTGACCAAGAGACATACTCGCCTCTTTTGCCGAAGCTGAAGACCGTCTGCCCACTCTGCCGCAAGATTCGAGCCAACGACACTACGCTCTCCACGTCAGGCTATGTGTTCTGCTACCGCTGTGCTTATTACTATGTGAAGCATCATCAGCGTTGCCCAGTAACTGGGTACCCCACTGAGCTGCAGCACCTAGTGAAGCTGTACTCTCCTGAAGGCTGAATAAAGAGGATTGAATTAAGATGCTCATAGTACTAAACAGAATCTAATCTACTGTAATAGTGCAGTGGCTATGGAATATTATTGCTAGATGCCTGTCATTTTCCCATGGCCTGTACTGTGCTCTTTCTACACTAACATTTTATAGCTGGTTTCTGGCTGTTAGCTAGAGGTTTGCTCATATTTACTTCTACTGGCAAAGGGATAAGCAGCCGCTACCACTTTTTATTTTTACTCTTGCCAGGCTCAGCACTTTAGGACGACCCTGTAGTGAATAACTTGTCAAAAGTCAAAATTTATGCAGGGTTTTCCAGCAACTGCTCTCAAGCCACCAAAGGCCTATTGTACTTCTGGTTTGTGTATGAAGCATCTTATTATGCCTCTAATTCCAGAGCAGTTCCCGAGGGGTGTGTCTGACTTATTCTACTGTGGCATTGGGTGATATCCATGCCACAATGCCTTTCTTCCCACTAGAAGATCTTGACCAGAATATGCTGGGATGAAAGTTAAAAAAACCACCTGTTCTGGCTAATTTTATATTAAATGATTTAAAACTGTTTATATTAATTAAATGTAGATCAGACAGTAGAGGGTAGGTCCTACTGCTTATTATCTGCTTTGGTCCAAATGTTAGTACCGTATTTCCTACGGAGGCCCCAGCTTCAGTTTCTCCTTTGGTCTTCCAGTTACCATAGAATGATGATTGAGTGTTGTACTACCATTGATTTAACTCATTTTTATGTGGCTATAACATAACCATAGTTTATTTTATATAGCAGTTTGATCCATTCCAGCATTTCCCATGAACTTAATTAGCCACACATGGAAAGAGGTAACAATTTAGAAGCCATTACGAGTTAAACAAAACCGTAGGGAATAGCTTAAGCACTCTCCCAAGGCTCAGCTGATGAGACCTTTCCTGGCTTCTTCACTGGGCTGACGGAAGGCATGAGCTGTGCCCGGAAACTGAGCCTTAATGACCCACACTTACACTATTGGAGGAGTCTTAGATCCTGCCGAGGTGAGATTTTAGGTTACATGTTGTGTGCTTGATTCCTGTTTGTTTTGGTAGACTCAAAGGAAGTGGCAGATCCTTTGTGCCTGGAAATGAAGAGGTCACGGATCTTGCTAAGAGACTTTCTGTAGCCTCCCAGAGGCCTGGTCTCCACTCCACTTTATAATATCTAGGGCTAATTTTATAAGTAACTTAAGCATGTCATTTGTAAGCTATCACTAACACCATCTGCACCTGAGGATGAGAGGGTGGCCAGTGCAAAGCCAGCTTTGTAAAAAGTGTCCCAGAGTAACCTAGGACACTATAGACCATGAGCTTGATATTGATGCTGGGAGAAGTAGAAGATGTTCTTAAAAAACAAAATTACTTAACATAGTGTAGGCAAAGCTTAACAGAGAAGAGTCAATATGGATACAGCAGAGGGAAGACTTGCCTTCCTAAGGTACCGAAGGGTTAACCTACTGATGTAGTATATCTGTATTTTGTATTTTCAGAAAATGTTTGATAAAGTCCTTCATGAGAGACTCCTGAGAAGATTAAAAGGTCTTGAGATACAAGGCGATGTCTTATTATAGATTGGAAACTTGTTAAACGATAAGAAATGGGAATTAGTCAACTTTAATTTTTCCAAACCAGTAGAAGTTGGAAAGAAAAGTGCAAAATGTCTGTCTGGGGCCAAAATAATTCTTGGCATGTGGGAAAAATGGGTGAAATTGGAATGGGGATTTCAGAGAAATAAGCCCAAATCAGCATCCACATCCCCTCTGGAAAAAAATGGCTTAATTTATTTCTACAGAAGAAGGTGTTCAGCTTCTATAGCATAGAAACTGACAAAGTAAAACACAGATGCCAGGAACTACCTCTTTTCAAACTCCCTCTCCCTATTCTTTACCTCACCCACGTCTGTCCTGCCCCAAACACTATTCCCCACAACTCTCCTTTTCCCCCAAAACTAACCCCTCACAATTGCTCCACCCACCAAAACTATTTATTGTCCCACCACCCCAAAATCTAGCCTCCACAACTGCCTTTATTCCCAAAAGCTGACCCCTGCAACTGCCCCAATCACAACACAAACTCTCTGCACCTCCAAAAATAAGCACCTCACAACTACCTTACCCCCATAAACCCTGCAACTGGCCCACACCCTCCCAACCTACCTCCCACAACTGTCCCCTCACCCTGAAAACTCCCTCCACTCCCATAAACTACTCCAGGTCACTTATGAGAAAAAGTCCTTTGTTTTTGATATAGCAACAGATTTGAAAACGTTTGTGGAAAAGCTGCCTAAATTGTAAATACAGTGCTGTCTGCATGGGCCCCGAAGCATTGGTGACTTGAAATACTCTCCAGTAGAAGCGAGACTGCACAGTGGGCTAAATTAGGAGTATGCAGTTGTGGTTAATATTATTGGCACCCTTGTAGTTCAACCCTTAATGTCAAATATCTCAACAACAACAAAAAAAGGTGGCCATTGAAATATATGTGCACGCAATTTACACATAAAAGAATCAAATAAAACAAGACCAATTAAAAAAAGGAAATAGTAGGACATAGTATAAAAATGGGGATATTGCCAGGGCATGATTATTCTCAAATACAAAGGAACAGACAAGTACATAAAATGTTTTGTCGGAACTAATGCCTTGAAGAAGAAAATCCCTCTCGTGGCATGAACGTTTCTTTTTATATAATGGGGACGCAACCCCTGACTTTACCCATAAGATATTCAAATCACAGGGTAACCTCGATTTAGTTATAGGAAATGAATCCAAACATATCAAGCAACGTGGACTATCAATCTGAAGAAACCTAAAGTCACTAGTGTAGGAATTAAATCCAACCCAAATATTGGACTTTTAGAAAGGTGTCTAAGCGAACCTATTCATAAACAGCCATAGGTCCAGGGTTGTTAATAACTCAAAGGAAGTATACTTAACTTTCCCAAGGATTCCCCCCCTCAATGACTCGATACGATGTAACAATTACTCTTATCATCAGAGTGCAGGGAAGAAGAAACAACCAGTCAATGTGGACCATCAAATCAGGCTGAAGAAAATCAGAACGCTCATTTTCTCCTTAGATGCAACGATATATATTGTTGACCCAACGTTGTGTTTAGGGCTCCTGAGACTCCCAGCCCTTTATCAAAACTCCATTGCGCATGGATTTAACAAGGCCTTTTTCCTTCTTATTGTCTCCATGAAATGACGTAACTAATCGACAACCAATACAGACATGGACCAACCCCTCGAGACTCCGTCACCTCATGTAATATTCATATGATGTTTCACCATTCTATAGAGGAATTTAAACCCTCAGGTGTTAATGTATTTAATTTATAAATCCAAAATTGTTCACAATACAGCAAGCGAGAACCCCGATCTCCACCTCTTATCTCATCACGAACGTGGTCTAGAATACGCCAGCGTAGCTCCTGAAACGAATGTTGTAAATCCTGACAATATTGAACAACAGGAGCTGAGAGTACTTTTGTAGTAATTCGAGAACGATGTTCCTGTAATCTCTTTTTCATAGTGCGAGTAGTTTTTCCTATGTAAAGTTTATTACAGGGGCAAATTAGCATATATATCACAAAGGTAGTCGGACATGTGGTATAAAAATTACTATAGAATATCTTATGACTCACAGGATGCTCCCACATAGGTCCTTCTATTGTGGAGGAACAAAAATTGCATTGCTGACATTGAAAATGTCCCTTATTTTGTGATGTGTCTCATCAGTGGTGTGGACAACCCAATCAGCGATGTTCTGGCCCCTCTTAAAAGCCATCATCAATGGTTTTATGTAAACGACGGCCCCTCTTAAAAGCCATCATTAAAAGCCATCATCAATGGTTTTATGTAAACGACGGCCAATGTATCTGGTCAAGTGTTCCATTGTTTTGATGTAAACCGCGCTGATGACAAATAGCGCGGTATATAAGAAATGTTAAATAAATAAATAAAGTATGGAGAGATGGAATTGGCCAATGCTTTTTAAGAATAGAGACCACCTCCATCGATTGGGACATAAAAGGTAGCACACCCACAAACAGAGGAGGGTTAGCAGAGTTATTCTCACTATGCTCATTATTCCCTTGCCACCAATCTGCATGAATGTGACAAGCTCTACAATATGCCTTGTTAATAATGGAGTATGGATAACCTCTATCATGAAGACGATTTTTCAAACCAAATGCTTGTTTGTGATATTCCTCCATGGTAGAACATAAGTGACGTAGTCTGATAAATTGGCCCACTGGTAGTCCACGTCTCAAAGAGCCTGGATGGTAACTTTGGAAATGTAACAAGGTATTGCGTTGTACTGACTTCCGGTAAAGTATAGTTTGAATACCAGTATGGTCTTTAATCAATTGCAAATCCAAAAATTCAGTGGATTCATAACTGTATTTTGGAATAAACTTAATGTCTTCCGATAATGTATTAATACATTCAAAGAAGCTATTCAACCACGCTTCTGTATGAGTCCAGAAAAAAAATATATCATCCAAATAACGCATCACATACGAATGTCAGAGAACCATTCAGATGGATAACTATGTTGAATCTCAAATTGATGCATATAAAATGTAGCAATCGATGGGGCTACTGTAGCACCCATCGCTATCCCATAGATTTGGTGATTAAAAACTCTCTCCAAATTTGAAAAAAATTATTTTTCAACACTAATGTTAATAACTGCATGATAACCTGTTTGGGTGACTGTTCCGGCAGAACTAAGGGGACTAATGCTGCCATCTGTAAAGCTGCATCCTGATTTATATTGGTATATAAAGCCTGTACATCCATAGTCACTAAATACCATTTAGATATATCAGTATGTTGTGTTTGCAACATTGACAAAAAATGAAACGAGTCTCTGATATATGAAGTAAAGGTGGGTAATAATGGGCGAAAAACATGTCACAGAACTGAATAGGACATGATTATTGGCACCCTTATAAACAATGCAAATCAATTTGAACAGAAGAACCACATTCCCACTGCAGTAAAATTAGACGCACCTGTGATCAATTGTCAGTACTCCCATGACTTGAATCAACCATTGAATGATGGCTCTAATGATTAACATGGCCACATTCACTCCCTGTTCCATTTTCACAATGATGAAGAGACGAGAGCTGCCTGAGACTGTCAGAGAAAAGCCATTATCACCAAACTTCAAAAGGGTACAAAGCCATCTCCAAAGACTTTAGGATTTCTGCGTCTACAGTTTGCAATGTTATGAAGAAGATTTCTGCTCATGGAACTGTCAAGAACCTCCCAGGATGTGGTGGGAAGTGGAAAATTAATCCAAGAGGTCTTCGAAGATTAGTGTGAACTGTTGGAAAAACATCATATACAACATCCAAAAAGCTTAAGGCTGACCTGGAGCAATCTAGAGTGGTGGTTTCAACCTGCACCATACACTGCACACTAAACAAAGAAGGACTTCGTAGTTGAAGGTCAAGGAGGACTCCCCACTGCTCAAAGACGGACATAAAAAGGCAGTCCTGATATTTGCCCCAATCCACATTCCTTCTGGGAAAATGTTCTGTGGACAGATGAAACCAAACTGAGCTTTTTGGCAATGCACACAAGCAATATATTTACAGGCGAAAAAATGAAACTTATAAGGAAAAAAATAAATACTCTTCCTACAGTTAAATATAGTGAAAATTCCATAATGTTGTGGGGCTGTTTTGCTGCTTTAGGAACTGAAGATCTGGAACGTAGTAAAGGAATCAGGAAGTCAGAGGACTACCCAGGTATTTTGGAGTGAAATGTGCTACATAGTGTCAGAAAGTTAGGTCTCGGTCGAAGATCATGGGTCCACCCGCAAGACAGTGACCCAAAACATACATCCAAAAGTACAAAAGAATGGTTAAAAGGAACAAACTTCCGGTATGGAGCAACTGGGAGACTGAAGAATGCACTCCCACCCTAGGCCATAGAAAATGGTAAAATTTCACTAATCAAGGAGAGATTTTTTGAAGGTGTGAATAAACAGGTGGACAAAGGTGAGTCGGTTGATATAGTGTACCTGGACTTTAACAAAGCCTTTGACAAGGTCCCTCATCAGAGACTTTTGGCAAAACTAAAGAGTTATGGGATAGGAGGCAGTGTACTATTGTTGACCAGGAACTGGTTAAAAGATAGAAAGCAGTGGGGGTAGGGCTAAATGGCCAATTTTCCCAATGGAGAAAGGTGAATAGTGGTGTACCCCAGGGATCTGTGCTGAGTCCGCTGCTTTTTGACATATAAATGACCTGGAAAAGGGAATAACGAGTGAGGTTATCAAAGTTGCAGATGAGACAAAACTATTTAAAGTTGTTAAAACCCAAGAGGATTGTGGAAAATTGCAAGAGGATCTTGATAAATTGGAAGACTGGGCATCAAAATGGCAGATGAAATTTAATGTGGACAAGTGCAAAGTTATGCACCTGGGGAAGAACAACCCAAACTATGGTTACACGATGCAAGGTTCCACATTAGGAACCACCACTCAGGAAAAAGATTTAGGTGTCATTGTGGATAACATGCTAAAACCCTCGGCCCAGTGTGCAGCGGCGGCCAAGAGAGCAAATAGAATGCTAGGTATGATAAGGAAAGGAATGGAAAATAAAACAAAAGATATTATAATGCCTCTATATCGTTCCATGGTGAGACCGCACCTTGAATATTGTGTGCAATTCTGGTCGCCGTATCTTAAAAAGGATATAGCATTATTAGAAAAGGTTCAGAGAAGAGCCACCAAAATGGTAAAGGGGATGGAAGGATACTCCTATGAAGAAAGGCTAAAAAGGTTAGGGCTCTTTAACCTGGAAAAGAGATGGCTGAGGGGTGATATAGAAGTCTATAAATTAATGAACAGAGTGGAACGGGTAAATGTAGATCGATTGTTTACGTTATCAGAATATAGAAAGACTAGGGGACATGCAATGAAGCTACAGGGTAAACTATTTAAGACTAATAAAACATTTTTTTCACTCAACGTGTAATCAAACTCGAATTTGTTACTGGAGGATGTAGTAAAGGCTGTTAGTGCAGCTGGGTTTAAAAAAGGTTTGGACAAGTTCCTGGAGGAAAGGTCCATAAACCATTATTAAGAGGGGACCCAGGATATCAATGCTTGACCCCAGTACAAGCATTGTGGAACCTGTGTCTTTTGGGGAAACTGCTAGGTACGTATGACCTAGATTGGCCACTGTTGGAAACAGGATACTGGGCTTGATGGACCTTGGTCTGACCCAGTATGGCATATTTTATGTTCTTATAGATAACCGTTTCATGAAACACCAAAGGAGTGAGCACTAACTCTAGCCCGAACTATTAGCAGGAGCAAGGAGCACACGGAGGGGTATGCCCCCCAAAGCTAGAGAAGAAAGCCAGAGACAGGAAGGCTCGATTAGTGAAAAACATGGCCGCAGAAGTGCAGCCTACCACACAGCTGAAGATGGGAGAGCTAGTGGCAGAAATCTCCCGGGTAGCAATGGCAGCTCTGGAAGACAAGCTGAATAAGCCTCAGTCCACCATCGCTGATATATAAAAGACCGGTTCGAGGGGCATGCACAATGCATCACAGAAGTGGAAGCCAGGCTGGCAAAAGAAGATGGAGTAGTGTGGCTGGACACAGCGGTGGCCCATCTAACCCAGGAACAGTAACAGCTAATTGACCGATTAGATGAATAGGAAAATAGAGCCAGGATAAACAACTTAAGGATCATGGGGCTGCCAGAAATGGTCAATGCAGCAGAGTTCTATGACATCTTACAAGTGTGGTTGCCAAAACAACAGCCTGAATGGCAGAAAACTGGCATGGTGCTATGAGGGTGCACAGAATTGGTCCAGTTAAGAAGGATCAGCGCCAACCTTGGGCAGTAATCAGGTGAAACATATTGTGGTTAGAAAAAGAACAGATACTGTGGGAATGCTGCAAAAGAAAAATATTGGAATACAAAAATCACCACCTGCTTTTGTTTAATGATTATTTGTCAAAAGTGGTGGCCCACAGGCAGGAATTCACGCCAATTTGCAGTGAGTTGATTAAACAGGAAATCAAGTTTGCATTATCTTTATCTTTATTTGGCACATTGGATATACTGCCCTTTACCAGGGTATTAGGGCGGTGTACAATACAAAACATTTCAGCTGCAAAAAAGAAAGGTAGAAAGGAACGCCATTAAGTGGATAGGAAAGCAGTCATGGAAGTAAGAAAAAAAGGGACAGTAGAAACAGAAAGAAGATAATAGACAGCAGACAACGTAACAGACAATAGCAACATAACAGACAATGAACTGCGAGGCAAACGAGAATCGACAGAACAAATGACGAACGATATAACAAATAGGGACATGGGAAAAGGTACGAATTCAGGGAGGGAGGGAGGGGAGACCCGAGTGAGCATGGGGGTGTTCAATCCTATGGGGAGGAATTAAGAGGAAGTGCAGTTGACAATCGAGAGGTAGGCGAGGGAATGGGGAGATCGAAGGCCTGACAAAAAAAGATATGTTTTGAGGAGAGATTTGAAGCAGGAAAATGATAGTTCTGTACGAATAGAATGTGGAAGAGTATTCCACAAAGCAGGACTGGCAAAGAAGAAGGGCAGCATGACGGCTAGACTCAAGGTGAGCATGGGTGGGGGATGGCAGAAAGGTGAAATTAGACTTACCTGCTAATTGTTGTTCCTTGCGGAACTCTAGTCTAGTCCCGGACATCTGGGGTATAAGCACCTCCTCCCGCAGCCTTGGAGACTGAGCCCATCACCTTTTTTGTTGTCACCAGTATAAGTAGATGAGGAACCGCCTCCTGGATCCAGTAACCTATTGACAAAGCAGACTCACCAGAGGAATAAGTAATCAGATATAACAGTTTAAAAAGTCAATTTATATTACTATATGTTAACTAAGATAACCGTCAAAAACAAAGGCTGAACAGCCGAAAAAAACCGGCAACGCACCAGACAAGGCCTAAGCAAATATCCGCTCAGCTTCGTCTGACCCCCTCTTTAAAAACCTCCAAACAGGTACTGTAATCACTGTCCCTGAAAAAAACGTGCTCCGTCCCCACCCCCGGATCGCAGGCCACCCAGGCGCCGCTGCAGCCAAGTGATACAAACCTTTAAATTCTTCAGGCTACAGATCCATGTCCACAATAGGGAGGGTCACGGGACTAGACTAGAGTTCCGCAAGGAACAACAATTAGCAGGTAAGTCTAATTTCACCTTCCTTGTCCCTCTAGTCTAGTCCCGGACATCTGGGGATGTAACAGAGCAGTAATATTTCAACGGGAGGGACCGGCTAGACCAGCCTGAAGAACCGCTGATCCAAACCGAGTATCCGCTTCCGCCTGCACATCGATCCTGTAATGCTTGACAAAGGAATGCAGCGACGACCAAGTCGCTGCCTTACAAATCTCTGCCGCAGGCACCAAACTGTACTCCGCCCAAGAAGCCGCTTGCGCCCTAGTCGAATGAGCTCTTAATCCAGCCGGGATGGCCTTACTTTTCAACAGATATGCCGAGGAAATGGCCTCCTTAATCCATCTCGCAATAGAAGCCTTGGACGCCGACTCTCCTTGCCGCGGACCTCCAAATAAAACAAGTGAAAAAAGTACCTCATTCAACAATTCACCTTCGTATTGCTGTTCAGTTTCTTTTTGTGTCCTACATAAGCCTCAGAAAATCCCCTTTTAGCACTGCAAAACCAAGACTAAAATAAAATGTCTCGGACGCGTGCAGGGTTTTGTACATCAATGGCTTATGACTGGTGAAGAACCTAACGACCGTCAACTACTTGTAGAATAAATCAAAACAGTGCTCTGTATAAACAGAAAGATCACTTAACTTTTGTGATGACGTGTCTGGTCTTGATCTTCATTTCCAAAAATTTTTTTAAGAGTTTTGTTGCTTAATAATAGCCTTTTTCTTTTGTTGTTGAAAGAAAGGCTGTGTCCCAACGCCTATCTTACAAGGCACCCATGCGTTTCGCCATTTAGGGTTTCTCAAGGGACCCGAACTTCAACAAAGTTTCTGAAGATTGCCCAGCTCCTGATCTCAAATCGTCTAACGCCTATCTTACAAGGCACCCATGCGTTTCGCCATTTAGGGTTTCTCAAGGGCTCCCTACACGATAAGGCTTGCAATTCCGAAATCCTTCGCACCGAAACAACTGCCACTAAGAATACCACCTTCAGTGTAAGATCCTTTAATGTTGACTTAGCCAAAGGCTCAAACGGCGCCCGTACCAACGCCTCCAGCACCAAATTGAGATCCCAAGACGGAACCTGAACTCGGAACGGAGGCCTCAGCAGCGAGGTCGCCCACAAAAACCGCTTCACGTCTGGGTTAGCTCCTAGTACTAAACCTTGCACCTTTCCTCGATAACAAGAAAGAGTTGCCAATTGGACTTTCAAGGATGCCGCTGCTAGACCCTTATCAAAACAGTCCTGCAAAAAATCGAGAATCTGCGGAATAGAGGCACGTAACGCCACCACTCCCCGCACTTCGCACCAGGCCTCAAAAAGTCGCCATACGCAGATGTAAGCCATCGAAGTAGACCGCCGGGACCTTAGCAAAGTGGCAACCACCGCTGACGAATACCCCCTGGCCGTCAACCTTGCCCTTTCAATAGCCAAGCCGTAAGTGAGAACCGACCCACTTGAGGCATCAGCAAGGGACCCTGTCCCAACAAATCCTCTCTGACCGGCAGCTTCCACGGAACCGCACCAGGTCGGCATACCACAGTCTTCTTGGCCAATCCGGTGCTACAAGAATCACCTTTCCTTTGTGCATCTCTATTCTCTGAATCAGACGACCTATCAAGGCCCACGGAGGAAATGCATAGAGGAGTTGCCCCTCCGGCCACGTCTGTAACAAAGCGTCCAAGCCCTCGGACATTCTTTCTCGCCTTCTGCTGAAGAACCTTTCCACTTTTGCCGAAGCGAAGGTCGCCATTAGATCCATCACCGGCACTCCCCAGCGCTCCACTAACATCTCAAAGACCTCCTGATTGAGAACTCAGTCGCCCGGGTCCACCGCGTTCCGACTCAAATAATCTGCGGTCACATTGTCCACTCCAGCTACATGTCCTGCCGACAACGCTTCCAGATGCACCTCGGCCCACGCGAGAAGCTCGTCCGCCTCTGCCTCCAGCGCTACACTGCTGGTGCCCCCTTGACGATTGACATAAGCTACCGCCGTGGCGTTGTCCGACAGAACTCGAATTGCCCGGCCCTGCACTTGGGGCTGGAAGGCCCTTAACGCCAGGCTGACCGCTCTGAGCTCCAACCTGTTGATCGACCACTGCCTTTCCTGATCTGACCACTGACCTTGCGCAAACTGCCTCTCGAAGTGCGCCCCCCAGCCGTAAAGGCTGGCATCCGTCGTCAACGGCTTCCAATCCGGCGCCTCCAACAGCATACCCTTCTCTAGATTTCTGGGAACGAGCCACCACTGGAGAGAGAGCTTCACCAGTCCCGGACACACCAACCCCCGAGACAACGGATCCGATTGATTGGATCACTGCCGGAGCAGAGCCCACTGCAACGGCCGCATGTGCGCCCTGGCCCAAGGCACAAGATCTAGCGAGGCCACCATTGTCCCCAAAAGCTGTAGGTAATGCCATGCTGGCGGAGCCTTCCTTCTCAGGAACTCCCGAATGAGCCGCCGCAGCCCTTGGGCCCTGGCGAGCGGCAGGAACACTCTGCCTGCCTTTGTGTCAAATTGAGCCCCTAGATACTCCAGCTCCTGGGTCGGTGTCAACTTGCTCTTTGCGATGTTTACCATCCACCCCAAGCCTTGAAGAAACCGCACGACCCGAAGAGTAGTCTCTTCGCTCTCGCACTGTGACTTTGCCCGAATCAACCAATCGTCCAGGTACGGGTGAACTAACACCCCCACTCTGCGCAACGCCGCCGCCACTACCACCATCACCTTGGTAAAGGCACGCAGAGCCGTCGCCAAGCTGAACGGTAACGCTTGGAACTGAAAATGTCCCATCGGAACTGCGAAGCGTAGGAACTGCTGATGTTCCAACCGAATGTGGATGTGCAGATATGCCTCTGAGAGGTGTCCAGCGAGGTGAGAAACTCTCCCTGTCGTACCGCCACTATGACGGACCGCAGGGTTTCCATGCGAAAATGAGACACAGGAAGACACCTGTTGACTCCCTTGAGGTCCAGAATCGGCCGCCAGGAACCTTCTTTCTTGGGCACCACGAAATATATCGAGTATTGACCGCAGCCGTACTGGCTGACCGGGACTGGCACTACTGCTTTTAGATCCTGTAACCTTTGCAAGGTCTCCTGCACCGCCCGGCGCGTTGACTTTGTCCTGCAGGGGGACTGGACGAAGGATTCTGCAACGGGTCGTTGAAGCTCTAGGGCATACCCCTCCTTTATTACCTCCAAAACCCAACGATCCAAAGTGATTTGGACCCAGGCAGGGTAAAACTCTCGCAGCCGACCTCCTACCGGCACTAACCCTGCCTGGGCCCCCCTCGCTTCATTGCGGCTTTTTGAGGGCCGAGGACGAGGAGGCTGCAAAACCTCTCCCCGCTCTCTGAACCCTCGAAAGCCCTGGGACCTATACTGGAAACGCCCTCTCTGAAACTGTCCAAACCGGGGCGCTCGAAACCTGCGAAACTCTCTCTGCTGACTCCTGGAAGGCACGAGCGGGCGAGTTTGCTTCTGCTTATCTTCCGGCAGCCTTCCCCCCTTAGACTCTCCGAGGTCCTTCACAAACTTATCCAAATCTTCTCCAAAAAGAAGCTTGCCCCGAAAGGGAAGCTTACCGAGCCTTGCTTTTGAGGCGCCGTCCGCCGCCCAATTGCGCAACCAGAGATACCTCGGTGCCGCAACCACGGACGCCATACTCTTTGCCAGACCTCGAATAAGATCATACTGCACATCCGCTAAATAAGCAGCTCTCAACTCCAGTCGGGCTGGCTCATCTACCGTCTCATCTTCCCGGCCCAGCGAAATCCGCTGAGCCCACCGTAGGCATCCTCTAGCAAACCACGCTCCACAGATAGCCGCTTGCAAGGATAAAGCATTGACATCAAACACCTGTTTCAGCAGAGTATCCAGCCGATGGTCCTGCGCATCCTTAAGGGCCGCACTGTCCTCCACCGGAATCGTGGTCTTCTTGGTAACCGTGGAAACCGCCGCATCCACCTTAGGTGACTTAAAAAGGTCCTTATCCTGCTCCTGCAACGGATACAGCCGCACCATCACCCGGAGCCTTTCAGCCCGGCCTCCGGCGTGTCTCATTCTTCCTGAATCATTTCCTTAAAAATCCAATGCATGGGAAATACCCTTTGGGACTGTCGCGTCGCCTGAAGCAACGGATCCTCCAAAGCAGAATCGGCGACACCCTCCGCCACCGGCATGTTAAGCGCCTTCAGGGTCTCGGAGATAAGGGCTGCCAGTTCTTCCCGGCGGAAGACCCTGACCACCCTGGCCTGGTCCTCCTGCTCTACAATCTCACCTTCCTCCAGGTCTAGGTCTCCGTCCGAATCCAGACCGTCTGAGACCTCTCCAGAAATCACCGCTGCTACTCTAGCCCTCTTGCATGGGGTGCCTTTCCGGCCGTCCACTGAGGAAACTCCCGGCCTCTTCAGGCCCCCCACCAACTCCGCAGTGCCCTGCTTCCCTGCTATAGCCTGCTGAAGCAAAGAAAGAAAATCCTGCAAAAAAATGGCTGCCAGCCCCCCCTGCAAGCCCGCCTGGGATGCGGAGGGCTCTGCTGACATGGAAGGCCCCTGAGGAGGCCCCGACGAAGGCCCTGCAGGAGAGAGCGGCTGTGGAGAGCCCGACGCGCCCTCCCTCAGCGCAGCGCCGTCCACTTCGATGTCCTTGGACTCCGCCTCCAGAGCGCAGCCCTTGCAGACCCCCATCTCTGAAAGGGATCCCCTCTTGGCCCCACACATGACACATTGGGGCCTGGATGGCATCCTGGAAAACTCCACCCCTCAGCTGCCACAGAGAACCAAAGGACCCGAGCTGAAAGAAAAAGTTCTGCTTTCCTTCTGGGTTTTTTTTTAAATGATGCTTTAAACAATTAAATCCGGTCAAAGAACGGAGTGACCTGCCCCCAGAACGCAGCCCCCGTCTATGGCCTGCCAAAAAATGTGCGCGTGTCTGCCCAGCGTTTCCCGCTGAAAATGCTGCGTGAGGAAGGCCTGTGCACCTCTTACCTCAGCGCAAGCCGATTGCCGCGCTTTCTTTTTCCCCCCCCCGGGCTAAACCTGCCGTGCTCCACAGACTTTTCTCGCTGCCTGTCCACTGCACGGCGCACACTGTGGCCGGAATGTCCCCGGGGCTCTGATCGCTATTGCCAAAGGCCGCAGGCAAGCGCTCCGCCGGCTGCGAAAAGGCCACGGCAGCCAAATCAGCCCGCGGCGTGGCTCCAGACCCCAGTAGGGGTGCTCCCTCAACGTCTCCTCACCCAAAGATCGGGTTCGGGATACGGAGGCCCCAACAACACGTCCCACACTCCCCCCAGATACAGTACCTACCGGGAGAGGGGGAACCAAATTCAGCCGCTCAGCAGACAAAGCCCTTTGCTGGCAAATTTAAAGTTGCAGGCAATGCCTTCCAAGCTAATCCGTTTCTTTTTTTTTTTTTAAACAAACTACAGCTACTCTACACTAATTCCTCTAGTGATCCTCTGTCTTGAAGGACTAGAAAAAGGGACTGTTACTTCTGGAGAGAGATCTGCAACTGTGAGTATATACTTCTGGTAATTTTCTAAAAGAAATTCTTTGTATTAAAGCTAATTAATCTGTGAATCCACTATTTTTGTTAAATCAGTCAGGGCCTAGTAGCAGCAGTTTAAGTTTAAATTTAAAACACAGAAGAGAGCTTTCTGGTTACATTTGGAACCCAGCAGAGAGCTTGTAGTCTAAATTTAATAGTCATTCAGGGCCTAGCATCAGCAAAGTACTTTTAGTTTTAAAACACAGAGGAGAACTTTCTGGTTACATTTCATACCCAGCAGAGAGCTTGTAGTTTAAAATTTCATAAGAAGTTAGAGCCTAGCAGCAGCTAAGAGCTATAATTTAAATCAAATCAGAATATAGCTTACCTCAGCAGCACAATACAGGGTACTGTGTAGCAGCCCTCTTTTAATAAGTGTTATTTCCCTCCCCACCCCCACCCATCCCTGGGATAATCGTAGCTTTATAGGTACTTGCACATCTTAAAAGACAGGAGGTGCTCTCAGGTGAAGCTCGTTACCCAAATCAGTCATACACTAAGGACCTGAGATTAGTTAAGCTTCAGGTGAACAAGGTATATTACACGTATTAGGTACAGTTTTATTAGTATAAATATCCATAGCAACCCTTAGTAAGTAAAGAACTTAGATCTAAACACAAACTTAAAACTAAGATGCAGACAGCAGTCCAGCAGCGGGATTTATTTTATTTTATTTTATTTATTTATTTATACTCTCTTATATACCGCACTATTCAGCATCAGCGCGGTTCACATAGAACAAAAATCTCAGTACATTCAACATACATGAGTTTACAGATAACAAGGGAAAGGAACTTGGATAAACAAGGGAAACTATTTACAACCTATTTACAGGGATAATTCTACTGCATATGTACATGTTACTAGGAACAGTTAAGAAAGTATTCAGACTTATAGAGAGTCAGCCTTGGCGTGTTATTGAGACACCGAGGAATTGAGTAACTGGGTGGAAATACTGAGGTCAATGGGTGTCGGTGACTCTGTAAGGTACTTGTTGAAGAGATGGAATTTGAGGGCTTTCCTAAATTGCATTAAGCTATTGATAGCCCGGATGCCAGGGGGTAGTGCATTCCAGCTCCTAGGGGCACAGAGGATAAAGGCTCTGTTGGCTGTAGATGAAGAGCAGCTTGTAAGGGCCTTTGGTAGCTTTAGGGAGTTGATGGTCATGGATCTTCTTGCTCTGTTTGGTGTAGTAGGGTGAATAAGGGCAGATAAGGATGCAGCGGAGAGCTTATTGAGAGCTTTGAACGTGAGAAGTAGAGTTTTGAAGATAATTCTGGCCTGGATGGGTAGCCAATGTAATTGAATTAGCAGAGGTGTAACGTGGTCAGTCCTGGTAGCTCCCTGAAGGACCCTTGCTGCGGCATTCATTGCCAGCTGTAACGGGTTTAAAGTGGATTGAGGAAGACCAAGCAGGATGATATTAGCATAATCGAAATGGGGTATGATCAGTGCTTGGTAGATTGTCCTGAAATCTTTTGGCTCTAACATGGAGCGTAGGTGTCTCAGAGAACGGATCTTGTAGTATATTGTTCTGACTGTGTTTCCTATGTGGGACTTCATATCCAGGCGTTGATCCAGAGTAACTCCCAGGTAGCGTATTGAGGGTTTGGATTGCAATTCTGCTTCCTTAGTTTTGAGATATTGAGGTGGGATGAAGTTGGGATTCCTCGTGATAAAGAGGACTTCCGTTTTCTTATGTTGTATACGGAGGTTTTGGGAGAGAAGCCAGTCTGATACTGCATTGAAACAGTTTATTAGAGGGGAGAGATCTAAATGGTCAGTGGAGATAGGGGTGTAAAGTAGAACGTCATCGGCGTAAAGCATGCAATCGACATTAAATGACCGTATGATCTTACAGATTGGTTGCATGTAAATGTTAAATAGAAGGGCAGAGAGTGAGGAACCTTGAGGGACTCCCTGATCTAGGTGGAAGGGTTCTGAAGTTCTGCCTCCTGAGCGGACATGCTGCCATCTGATGGGGCCTTTCCAGTCTTTTGCATTGAGTGTCACATGTATGATTTTCTCCCAGTTGGTGAGAGGTCTTATGTGTGCACTAGGTGCAAGGAGCTCTTTGCTCTCAGGGAACGAGTCCGTTCTCTAGAGGCTAAAGTAGCAGACTTGGAAAGCATAAGACAGACAGAGAGGTACATAGACGAGACCTACAGAGATATAGTCCTGAAATCCCACCTCCAGTCTGGCAGCATCCCTGTTGCCATGGAGGAGAGAGGTCACGTGACAGGAGAGCATCACCCTGGTGTGGCAGGAAGTGATCCTGTAACTAGGACCTGTCCTCCAGGTGATGTAAAACCCTCTCACACCGAGGAAGTTTCTCCAGGGCCATGTGCCCATGAGGGAAGGGTTAGGACAGCCATTATAGTTGGTGATTCAATCATTAGGCATGTAGATAGCTGGGTGGCTGGTGGACGTGAGGATCGCCTGGTAACATGCCTGCCTGGTGCGAAGGTAGCAGACCTCACGCGCCACCTACATAAGGTCTTAGATATTGCTGGGGGAGGAGCCTGCTGTCTTGGTACATGTCGGTACCAATGACATAGGAAAATGTGGTAGGGAGGTTCTGGAGGCTAAATTTAGGCTTTTAGGTAGGAAGTTGAAATCCAGAACTTCCAGGGTAGCATTCTCCGAAAGTCTCCTGTTCCACGCGCAGGACCCAAAAGGCAGGCAGAGCTCCGGAGTCTCAATGCGTGGATGAGACAATGGTGCAGAGATGAGGGTTTTGGATTTGTTAGGAACTGGGGAACATTCTGGGGAAAGGAGGGGCTCTTCCAAAGGGATGGGCTTCACCTGAACCGGGATGGAACCAGGCTGCTGGCATTAACCTTTAAAAAGGAGATAGAGCAGCTTTTAAACTAGATATTAGGGGAAAGCCGACAGTCGCCCAAGAGCGGATGGTTCGGAAGAATGTATCTTTGAAGGATACTACCAAAAGCAGAGAGGTTCCACAAAAGAGTAAAGTAGCCCAAATGCCCTCAAGTATGGAGCAGACAGAGCTTAAAGATCCCAAATTACCCATGTCTAACAACAGCCAAATTAATATGAATAAAATACATTCTCTAAAATGCTTGTGTGCAAATGCTAGAAGTCTCAAAAATAAGATGGGAGAGTTAGAATATATAGCACTAAATGAAAGGTTAGATATGATTGGAATATCAGAGACATGGTGGAAGGAGGACAACCAGTGGGAAACTGTGATACCTGGGTACAAACTATATCGTAATGATAGAGCTGATCAAATTGGTGGAGGGGTTGCTCTCTATGTTAGAGAGGGCATTGAGTCAGAAAGGATTAAAGTTTTGCAGGAAACAAAATCTGCTGTAGAATCTATATGGATTGAAATTCCATGTAAAAGGGGGAAGGCAATGGCAGTGGGGGTGTACTATCGACCGCCTGGCCAGAATGACCAAATGGATGATGAAATGCTCAAAGAAATCAAGGAAGCTAACAAAAGTTACAGCACAGTAATAATAATGGGTGATTTCAACTACCCCGGTATCGACTGGGTCAGTGTCACGTCAGGACATGCTAGGGAGATAAAGTTCCTAGATGAAATAAATGACTGCTTCTTGGAGCAGCTGGTTCATGAACCGACCAGAGGGGAAGCCATATTAGACCTAGTCCTTAGTGGAACACCAGATCTAGTGCAAGAGATAAGGTTGTTGGGGCCACTTGGCAATAGTGATCATAGCATGATTGCCTTTGATTTAATTAGTGTAGGAGGGATGGTAAGGAAATCCACAGTACTACTTTTTAACTTTCGAAAGGGAGACTATGATAAAATGAGGAAAACAGTTAAGAAAAAACTAAAAGGAGCAGTTGTAAAGGTTAAAGACGTACATCAGGCTTGGCTGTTGTTGAAAAATACTATCTTGGAAGCCCAGACCAGCTGTATTCCACGCTTTAAGAAAAGTGGAAGGAAGTCCAAAAAACTGCCAGCATGGTTTAAAGGTGAGGTCAGAGAGGCTGTTGCCAAAAAAGCATCTTTCAGGAAATGGAAAAAAGAGCCAAACGATGAAACCTGGAAACAGCACAAGCACTGGCAAGTCAAATGCAAGGCATTGATAAGGCAGGCAAAGGGAGAATTTGAGAAGAAGCTTGCTGCGGAAGCAAAAACGTGAAGTAAAGACCTTTTCAAGTACATTCGTAGCAAAAAACCTGTGAGAGAGTCAGTTGGTCCATTAGATGATAAAGGGGTTAAAGGAGCACTAAGAGGCGACAAGGCGATAGCGGAGAGAGACTGAATGAATTCTTTGCTTCAGTCTTTACTGAGGAAGATGTAGGGATGTTACCCATGACTGAAGTGGTATTTAAAGGTGTGGAAGAATTGAAGGAAATATCGATACATCAGGAAGATGTATTACAACTATTAGATAAGCTGAAGAGTAGCAAATCACCTGGGCCGGATGGTATACATCCAAGGGTGTTGAAAGAACTGAAATACGAGATTGCAGACCTGCTAGTAGTAATCTGTGAACTATCATTAAAATCATATCTAATACCTGAAGACTGGAGGATCGCCAATGTAACACCAATTTTTAAAAAGGGTTCCAGGGGTGATCCGGGAAAACTACAGACCGGTGAGCCTGACATCAGTACCAGGAAAAATGGTAGAAACCATCATAAAGAATAAAATTACTCAGCATGTAGATAGTCATGACCTAATGGGAGACAGCCAACATGGCTTTAGACAAGGAAGATCTTGTCTTACTAATCTGTTATGTTTTTTTGAAGGAGTGAATAATCAGGTGGACAAAGGTGAGTCGGTTGATATTGTGTATCTGGACTTTCAGAAAGCCTTTGACAAGGTCCCTCATGAGAGACCTTTGGCAAAACTAAAGAGTCATGGGATAGGAGGCAGTGTACTATTGTGGATCAGGAACTGGTTAAAAGATAGAAAGCAGAGGGTAGGGCTAAATGGCCAATTTTCCCAATGGAGAAAGGTGAATAGTGGTGTACCCCAGGGATCTGTGCTGGGTCTGCTGCTTTTTGACATATTCATAAATGACCTGGAAAGTGGAATAACGAGTGAGGTTATCAAATTTGCAGGTGACACAAAACTATTTAAAGTTGTTAAAACCCAAGAGGATTGTGGAAAATTGCAAGAGGATCTTGATAAATTGGAAGACTGGGCATCAAAATGGCAGATGAAATTTAATGTGGACAAGTGCAAGGTTATGCACCTAGGGAAGAACAACCCAAACTATGGTTACACGATGCAAGGTTCCACATTAGGAACCACCACCCAGGAAAAAAGATTTAGGCGTCATTGTGGATACCATGTTAAAAACCCTCGGCCCAGTGTGCAGCGGCGGCCAAGAGAGCAAATAGAATGCTAGGTATGATAAGGAAAGGAATGGAAAATAAAACAAAAGATATTATAATGCCTGTATATCGTTCCATGGTGAGACCGCACCTTGAATATTGTGTGCAATTCTGGTCGCCGTATCTTAAAAAGGATATAGCGATTTTAGAAAAGGTTCAGAGAAGAGCCACCAAAATGGTAAAGGGGATGGAAGGATACTCCTATGAAGAAAGGCTAAAAAGGTTAGGGCTCTTTAACCCTGGAAAAGAGACGGCTGAGGGGAGATATGATAGAAGTCTATAAATTAATGAACGGAGTGGAACGGGTAAACGTAGATCGATTGTTTACCTTATCAGAATATAGAAAGACTAGGGGGACATGCAATGAAGCTACAGGGTAAACTATTTAAGACTAATAAAAGAAAATATTTTTTCACTCAACGTGTAATCAAACTCTGGAATTTGTTACCGGAGGATGTAGTAAAGGCTGTTAGTGTAGCTGGGTTTAAAAAAGGTTTGGACAAGTTCCTGGAGGAAAGGTCCATAAACCATTATTAAAAAGGGACCCAGGATATCAATGCTTGAACCAATACAAGCATTGTGGAACCTGTGTCCCTTGGGGAAACTGCTAGGTACTGTCCTGTTCCCCCGCCTAGGGCCGATGGCTCTATGGCGTGGGTGACCTCTTATATGTTTTCAAGCGTCCTTATTAACTACTATAGCAGCAAGGGTTGTTGGGAGTTGTAGTTTAAGTAGCTATTTAACAATTGTGTTGTGGCACGAGGGCCCTTTTTTAAACAGATAAATTTTTATTTGGGGATTCTTCCCTTGCACATGGGTTCAATGGCTCAAAACATGGAATGGCAAAACAATAGGAAATCAGGAGCAAATTAAAGTCAGAAAACAAAGCAGGTAATAAACTGTTTCTTCACAGCAAATAAACAGGCAGAACAACTTTGTATTTTCCTCATACAAAGTTGGCTTTTTAACGTAAGTCCAAATGGTCAATCTTACACAGAGAACAGTCCATCTCACAACTCTCCGATATATCAGACTTGTTTGCTGGGTCAATAATCATATCCTCACTGTAATCATTGTAGCGCTGCTTTGGGGAACGTTTAGACTGCAACTCGTGGATAACTTCTTGCAGCTGCCCTATGAAGTCGTCCCTCTCATTAGCAGTGTCTTTTTCTAAGGCAGGAAACTGGTTCTTACTTAAACTTTTCACTACAGCCTTTATGTCTGGTTCAAAGCATTTGGTAAGAATGTTTTCTAATATGAGCAGCTTTCAGAGCCGTGCTATCTCTGCTCTTATTGGCACTAGCTTTTAACTGCTGTATTATTTCTTCATCTAGCTTCTGGTTAGGAAATAATGCAGATGTACCTTCTTTACTGGCAATGGCTTCTCTGTACTCCGAGCTTTCTCCCCTCGTGCAGGCAAACTGTTTTACCTTTCCCTCGGGTAGCTTCCACAGAGGCTCTGCTTCCAGTGTTTCAGGGTTAAAGGAAATGGACTTTCCAGAATCTTTCTCAACTTGACCTGGGTTCCCAAGTTTCCCTTGTTGCTGCTTTCCTGTGTACCTTTGCTGTTCGAGGCTTGTCTGTGCCTTCCTTTCTCTTTCCTTCTTCTAATCCTGAGGTCCTTGAACTCCTCGAGTTTCCTGAACTCCTCCAGTCCCTTGAGTTACTTGAGCTCCTTGAGGTACTTTCTTTAAAGTCTGACTCTGAAGCCGGTTTAAAACGGCTTCCTCCTGCAGCCACACCCCTCTGGTTACTCAGGTGGAAGTCATCAGAGCTGCATTCAGCTTCTACGTCAGCACTATGGCTGAGCTCCGTTCTAGCTGAAAGCATTCTGTTGCTATGGGAACCTGTCTTGCTCTTACTTTTAAAGGCAGACTGCTCACTATTTTCCCATTCCATCTGATCAGTAGAGCTGTCACTATCACATATTCCCCCCCTTAAGATATTACAGGCTGGGTTGATGACATCCACACAGCATGTAATCCTGGATAATGCGTCCGCATTCTGATGCAATTTGCCAGCTCTGTGTTCAACGGTAAAATCGAACGCTTGCAGCCCATATACCAGCGTGTTAATCTTGGGTTATTGTCCTTCATCTGCCCTAGCCACTTCAAAGGGGCGTGATCAGTCATGAGCAGAAACTTCCTACCTGCCAGGTAGAACTTTAAAGACTCGATCGCCCACTTTATGGCGAGGCACTCGCGTTCTATTGTGGAGTAATTCTTTTCCGCAGGAGACAACTTTCTGCTTAAGAATAGCACTGGGTGCTCTATACCACCATGTTTTTGCGAGAGGACAGCCCCCAGTCCGGTGTCCGAGGCATCGGTTTGTAAAATGAATGGCAGGTCAAACTCCACCCCTCGCAGAACCAGGGCGGCGCATAGTTCGGCCTTCAAGCATTCCAATGCCTTGAGTGCCTCCAGAGTCCATCGTAGCTGATTGGGCTGGTTCTTCTTCAACGGAGCACTTTTCTCTGCAAATCGTGACAGAAAGCGCCTGTAGTAGCCCACTAATCCCAAGAAACTTCTGAGTTGTTTCTTATTGGTGGGTAGAGGGAAAGTCTTCACGCTTTTGACCTTGTCTATCAAGGGTTTTACAGTACCGTGCCCAACTAGATGTCCCAAGTACTTTACTTCTTGGCTTGCAAACATACATTTCGATGGGTTTAGTGTTAGGCCAGCGTCTCGCATAGCTTGTAATACTGCTCCCAGTCTTGATAGATGCTGTTCCCAAGTAGTACTGTGGATGATGACATCATCCATATATGCTACCGCATATGCCTGATGCGGTCTAAGCACCAAATCAACTAGCCTCTGACATGTAGCCGCTGCCCCATGTAGACCGAAGGGCATACGCTTAAATTGGTACAGGCCTATTGTGGTGCTGAAAGCCGTCTTCGGTCATGATTTCCTGGTTAATGGCACCTGCCAATAGCCCTTGGTCATGTCCAGTGTCGTCAAATATGTGGCCCTTCCCAGGCGGTCGAGGAGCAGCTCTATGCGGGGCATAGGGTATGCATCGAATTTTGACAGGGCATTAACCTTTCTGAAATCGATGCAAAATCGAAGCGTTCCATCGGGCTTGGGGACCAAGACAATTGGGCTGCTCCATGGGCTTTTGGACTCCTCAATTATACCAAGGTCCAACATCTCTCTCACTTGGTTCACGACTTCGAGCCTCCGGCAGCCGGTATGGGCGCTGTCGCACTACTTCTCCTGGGGGAGTCACAATCTCGTGAACGACGAGCTGGGTATGCCCAGGAAGAGGTGTTAGGACGTCTGGGAAATTCTGTATCAGCTGCTCCAGCTGTTTCCGCTGAGTCCATCATAGCCCGTCTCCCATCCTTAGCTCCGGGGTCTTCTTGCAGTCACTTAGTTGGGGGCCTAAGTCATCTTCGGCCTGTTCCTCCACTATTGCCGCCAATCCTTGGAGGTCAGCTCTCCCTGTCGAACCAAACCCTTGGGCTCCCCTTGTGGTACTGGAGACCATGTGCACTTCTTCGAGAGCTGGAAACCCAACCCTCTCACATATAATCTGTGCTATGCGGTCACCTATGTGCACTTCGAAGTCTTCGGACCCGAAATTAAAGAGCAGTACCTTGACGGCACCTCTATAGTCGGGGTCAACGACACCAGCTCCCACGTCGATAGCATATTTCACAGCCAAACCGGACCGTGGGGCGATGCGCCCATAACATCCAGCTGGTAGTTCCAATTGAAGGGCTGTGTTTACCAAAGCCTTGCCGCGTTTAGGGACAGTCACCTCTTCAGTGCTGTATAAGTCGAACCCAGCTGCTTGTGGAGAAGCTCTTTTGGGTGGACGCGCGTCTGGACTCATCCGGCAATACTTTAGGACGAACACAGGTTTCTTGGCTTCCTTTTTCTTGGGCAACTGTCATGGGGACTTTTGCGTTTTCCCAAATAAAGGATTCGGAACTGCCATCATTTGACGTGTGCTTTTGCTCAATTAATCAAGCGGAGTGCTTGCAGCTACCAGGCTTTCTTTTCTCTGCAAACTCTGCTGAATACCTCTTTGAAATTGCGGCCAATCCCGGCCTAATACTAGTTCTTGTGGCAGGTGTGGGACTATGGCTAGTGGAATCTCTTTTTCTATTCCAAATCCTTTCACTAGGAGTTTGTAAATAGGGTATGAGGATGCTGCACCATGCACACAGCGGATTTTTACAGTGCCTTTGGGTAGATCAGGTATGGTTTTACATTGGGCTTCTATCTTTTTCCAAAGGCCACGTGAAACCATACTCTGATCGGAACCAGAGTCCAGTAAGGCGTTTGCGCTCACCCCTTGGACTGTCACGGCTATGAGGAAACCTTCTCTAACCTGTCCTGGGTCAGTGGTCACTAGCACCATCTTTACCCTACAGTTGCCCTGTAAATGCTCCTCGCTACCACACTTAAAGCAGGTTTTCCTGACATATCTTCCTTTACATTCAGGCAAACACAAGGCATTAACATTCGTTATTCTTTCCTTCTTTTCTGAGAATGCACTGGTTGTCCTCCTAGAAGATATGCTTTTCTCCTGGGCGTTCCCTTCTGCTTCAAGGAATTGCTCAGTGAGCATGATTGCCTCCTGGGAGCTTTTGCAACCTTGCAAGGTCAGGAAAGTGCGGACATTCTCTGGGACAGCATTCACGTACTGCTCCATCAGTATACTATCTAACACTGTTTCCAGGCTTTTACCCTCTGGTTCTAGCCATTAGTTTAGCAAACCTTTAAGGCGATAGTGTAAGGCTCTAGGCGTCTCACCCAGCATTAATTTAGCTTCTCTAAATAAATGGTGGTATACTGAGGACGTCAGACCTACTCTGTCTTTGATTACTTTTTTAACTTCATCATAATTATTGGCTAAATTTGGTGGTACGGTCTGGTAAGCCGTCAATGCCTCACCCGTGAGAGACATTGCTAACCTGACTGCCCATTGGTCTTTAGACCAATTCATTAGGTGAGCAACTCGCTCGAACGTTTCGAGGTAATCGTCCAGATTGTCTCTGTCAGTTAATCGCCCAAAGTTCCATGCCTCTCTGGACCAAGGTCCTGAAGCATGAGCTTGGCTCAATTCTGCTGAACCTGGTGAAGGTGGAACAGGCTCTGGCTCCTTCTTCACAGACTGGATCCAAGCTTCCATCAGCTGCATGAGCGGCTGCTGCTGTGCTGCCATCTGGGCTGTAGCTCGCTCTATAGCTTCCGTGGATAGCTCGCGTTGGCGCTCGAACTGGGATGCCAATCCAGGTGAGTACTTCCTTCATTTCTGTTGCCATCCTGAAAAGACAAAGCAGAGAACGCGACCACCAAGTGCGGTACCACAGTATAGCAGGTCTTATAAACTTTCCCACCAACTACACTGATACCCACTCAAGTATCCTCAGGTACCCCTTGGTTAGCCACCAATCACCTGATACTTGTGGTGCATCAAGCTTGTAAACAACGTGGGTCTTTTCCTGTAGCAGACACACCTTCTTCTCTTGGAAGTAGCCTTGCTAGACCTCTTCTTTAACTTGTTTTTCAAAACTCTTCTTGCACCTTTTAATCCTCTGCTGTACATGCGTGTTTGTGCCAATCTGAAAAACTACGCCAATCTGTCCTGTTCCCCCGCCTAGGGCCGATGGCTCTATGGTGTGGGCGACCTCTTATATGTTTTCAAGCGTCCTTATTAACTACTATAGCAGCAAGGGTTGCTGGGAGTTGTAGTTTAAGTAGCTATTCAACAATTGTGTAGTGAAAAGTTTAAGTAAGAACCAGTTTCCTGCCTTAGAAAAAGACACTGCTAATGAGAGGGACGACTTCATAGGGCAGCTGCAAGAAGTTATCCACGAGTTGCAGTCTAAAAGTTCCCCAAAGCAGTGTAAGGCTCTAGGCGTCTCACCCAGCATTAATTTAGCTTCTCTAAATAAATGGTGGTATACTGAGGACGTCAGACCTACTCTGTCTTTGATTACTTTTTTAACTTCATCATAATTATTGGCTAAATTTGGTGGTACGGTCTGGTAAATTTTTATTTGGGGATTCTTCCCTTGCACAGGGGTTCAATGGCACGGCAAAACAATAGGAAATCAGGAGCAAATTAAAGTCAGAAAACAAAGGAGGTAATAAACTGTTTCTTCACAGCAAATAAACAGGCAGAACAACTTTGTATTTTCCTCATGCAAAGTTGGCTTTTTAACGTAAGTCCAAATGGTCAATCTTACACAGAGAACAGTCCATCTCACAACTCTCCGATATATCAGACTTGTTTTCTGGGTCAATAATCATATCCTCACTGTAATCATTGTAGCACTGCTTTGGGGAACTTTTAGACTGCAACTCGTGGATAACTTCTTGCAGCTGCCCTATGAAGTCGTCCCTCTCATTAGCAGTGTCTTTTTCTAAGGCAGGAAACTGGTTCTTACTTAAACTTTTCACTACAGCCTTTGTCTGGTTCAAAGCATTTGGTAAGAATGTTTTCTAATATGAGCAGCTTTCAGAGCCGTGCTATCTCTGCTCTTATTGGCCCTAGCTTTTAACTGCTGTACTATTTCTTCAGCTAGCTTCTGGTTAGGAAATAATGCAGACGTACCTTCTTTACTGGCAATGGCTTCTCTGTACTCCGAGCTTTCTCCCCTCGTGCAGGCAAACTGTTTTACCTTTCCCTCGGGTAGCTTCCACAGAGGCTCTGCTTCCAGTGTTTCAGGGTTAAAGGAAATGGACCTTCCAGAATCTTTCTCAACTTGACCTGGGTTCCCAGGTTTCCCTTGTTGCTGCTTTCCTGTGTACCTTTGCTGCTTGAATGGCTCAGACTGCTGTCGAGGCTTGTCTGTGCCTTCCTTTCTCTTTCCTCCTTCTAATCCTGAGGTCCTTGAACTCCTCGAGTTTCTTGAACTCCTCCAGTCCCTTGAGTTACTTGAGTTCCTTGCGCTCCTTGAGGTACTTTCTTTAAAGTCTGACTCTGAAGCCGGTTTAAAACGGCTTCCTCCTGCAGCCACACCCCTCTGGTTACTCAGGTGGAAGTCATCAGAGCTGCATTCAGCTTCTACGTCAGCACTATGGCTGAGCTCCGTTCTCGCTGAAAGCATTCTGTTGCTATGGGAACCTATCTTGCTCTTACTTTTAAAGGCAGACTGCTCACTATTTTCCCATTCCATCTGATCAGTAGAGCTGTCACTATCACAGTACATATGACCTAGATTGGCTACTGTTGGAAACAGAATACTGGGCTTGATGGACCTTGGTCTGACCCAGTATGGCATATCTTATGTTCTTGTGTTCTTAGTGAGCCCCTCTGAGGCTCACACCTCCTTCAGCTGCCTTGGAGACTGAGCTTACTGGATCCAGGAGGCGGTTCCTCATCTACATATACTGGTGACACCAAAAAAGGTGATGGGCTCAGTCTCCAAGGCTGCGGGAGGAGGTGCTTATACCCCAGATGTCCGGGACTAGACTAGAGGGACGACAAGGAACAGACGATTTCCATGTGCAGAACGCAGCAGACGGGGGGGGGGGGGGGTTGAAGGAAAATAAGGTCAGCTAGGTACTGGGGAGTGCCAGTGAAGAGTGCCTTGTGAGTGATGATGAGAAGCTTAGATATATATAGCGGATTTTGACAGGAAGCCAGTGAAGGGAAAAAAGACAAGGAGTGACATGATCCCGAGGGGACGACCAGGTAAGCAAGCGGGCAGCCGTATTTTGAATCAGTTGTAGCCGACGAAGTTGGTATTGAGGTATGCCGGCAAGCAGGGAATTACAGTAATCGAGGCGGGTGATTACCAGGGAAAGGACCAGGGTAGTGAGGGAGAAGAGAGCGGATGGCCCTAATCTTGCGGAGTTGAAAAAGGGAACTACGCACCACCCCGGAAATGTGCTGATGGAAAGACAGTGTGGGATCCAGGGTAACACCAAGATAACGGAGAGTGGGTGTCAAGGGAATGGGGGAATCTGACATAAGTGGCGCCAGAGTAGGAGCAGGGGCACCAAAAGTGAACCAAATA
The DNA here is from genome assembly GCA_033557465.1 of Ichthyophis bannanicus. Lineage (NCBI taxonomy): Eukaryota > Metazoa > Chordata > Amphibia > Gymnophiona > Ichthyophiidae > Ichthyophis > Ichthyophis bannanicus. The sequence continues at coordinate 249,290,036 of CM066042.1, read as the reverse complement.
GCAGCTGATTTGGAGGGATTGACAATGAGATAGTTGTTACGGAACCAGTTGGCAACAGAAGCGAGACAATTGTTCAGACAAGAAAGATCTGGAGCTAGTGAAGATGTGTGATGGACCAGAAGAATGTCATCAGTGAAAAAGTAGGCGGATATACCAGTTTGTTGAATCAGAAGGGCAAGCGGAGCAAGAAAAACATTGAAAAGAAGTGGTGCAAGGATAGAACCCTGTGGTACATCACAGTGAAGGGGGAGAGAAGTAGAGGAAGAAGAACCTGAGCGCACCAAAAAAGACCGAGAGGAAAGGTAAGAATGAAACCATTAGTAGACTGTGCCCTGGATACCAAGGTCCAACAGCCGGGTGAGAAGGGTGCGGTGGTCAATGACATCAAAGGCCACAGAAAGATCCAACAAGACCGCAATTGAAAAATCACCTCTATCGTGGGATCGGTGTAATTCGTTGAGAAGTGCTACAAGGATAGTTTCTGTACTATGGCCAGCTCTAAAACCTGATTGTCGAGGGTGCAGAAAAATAGTAGAGTTGAGATGTGTGGTGAATTGGTGAAAGACAAGTTTTTCAAGAATTTTTGAAAGGAAGGGCAAATTGGAAACCGAACGCCAGTTTGAGGGAACAGCTGGGTCAAGGGTAGCCTTCTTAAGAAGTGGGCGAACCAGTGCGTGTTTCCAGGCAGAGGGAAAGCTCCCAGACGTGAGGCTAGAGTTAATGATAGTGAGGGCAAAGGGAAGAAGAGCAAGAGTGGGGTCAAGAAGCCAAGTTGAAGGTAATGGGTCCAGCGGACAGGTAGTTTTATGGGAGAGTGAAATGGCTTTAGAGAGCTCAGCAGCAGTGACAAGTCTGAATTTGGACCAGGTATGGGAGGATACACGAGTAGGAACTGGGGAGCAAAAGGCAACTGGAGTGGGGGAGGTGGGAGGAGGGGAAAGAGGGAGGGGACAGGAGTCAAAGGTAGAGCAAAGGGTCAGAATCTTGGTTGAGAAAAAGTAGCAAGGGTCGTGGGGCTGGGAGCAGAGGGTGGGGGGGAAAGGGAGGGTAAGTTAGAAGCTGAGGAGAGAGAATCTAAGACACGATATAGCTGGTGCGAAGAGTTAGAGGAGGATGTAATAAGGCGAGAATAGTAAGATTGTTTGGCCGAGGTTATCATAGAGTGATAGACCTTACGAACGTAGTGAAAAGTGGAAAGGGAGGCATCAGAAGGGTGCTTGCGCCAGAACCGGACAGCACGACGGAGACGGGAACGATGCAAGTAGAGGCCTGGGTGAAACCAGGGATGGTGAGAAAGGGGACAGGTGGAAACAGGCTGAGAAGGGACAATGGAATCAAGGGTGGAGGCCAGAGTAGAAGTCCAAAGATCAGCCTGTTGGTCCACAGAGAGGGAGGGGAAATTGGGAGGGAAGTGCTGTAACGTTGAGGAAGTGATACGCCGTGACAAACGGCAAGGAAGAGAGGATGAGTTTGAGGGGGGGCGTAGGCGGAGAGGGAAGGGAGAGAGAGAAGAGAATGCAACAATGGTCGGACCATGGGAGGGATAGTGGCGTGATATGGGCTGGTGTGGATGGGAAAGAGTCCAGCGTGAGGAGCAGATCAAGGGTGTGACCAGAGGTGTGCGTGGGACAAGTCACATGTTGAATGAGGGAGAGATCATTAAATAGAGAGGCACGTGTTCTATCACGAGACCTTATGGGGGAGTTCAGATGAGCGTTAAAATCACCTAAAATGACCAGATAAGGGGATAAAAGGACGGACTCTGAGAGAGCGAGAAGGAGGGAATCCCAGAGTTCAGCTCGTAGGGAGGGAGGAGCATATAGTAGAAGGAAGTAAGTGGGCATCGGGGAAGTAGTATGGAAGAGAAGGGACTCGGGGTACTGGGAAGGGGGTGAGACCACTGAGAGAGGAAAGGAAATACGGTGGATAACTGCAACGCCACCCCCCGTACGGTGTAGACGGGGAGCATGGAAGGCGGTGATGTATCCCTATAAGCTGCGAGTGCAACATGGGGGAGAAACCTTTTATTTTAACATGCTGGTGGAAGGCCGCATCTTGGACAAAATCCATTCCGCTATGGGGGGAGTTTCAGCGCAATGACAGAGCTTAGAGTGGGCCTGTTCCAAACAGTTCTCCCGCATAAGAACCCGGGAGTGGAGGGCCATGTACATGAGGTACTCAAACTGGGAGAGAATTCTTGGCCGTTAAAAGAAGCCCAACTTGGTAAAGAAAAGGGTGGCTTTTGCCTGCTAATTGGAATCCTAATAAGATAACATTATATGTAGGATAATGGAGCTGGTCCGAAATTAGGGTCTAACAAACTACTAGCTATGCTGCAACATCGAACCCAGGATGAATTACCTGCTATGGACACATCGAGTTGAGCACCACATACTGAAGGGGCAAGATAGCCCTTTGGGTGCTGGACAATTGGAAACTTGGAGACAAGGGAAGAGAGAGGGGAAGGGAAGTGTTTTTGACATGGCTATGGAGCCAGGATAGTTTAGTAAAAAGAGCAGTTGGGGAAAGATGAGTAATTATACCTGGGGCAAGCGGGAGCACCACATGGGGGTGGATGGTGCAAGGGGAGAGGTTATGTATGTTGTAGATTGTGAATGAATGTCAAGGGGATGGGATTTTGGGTGAAATGGGTAGGGGGCAATGGGAAGGATAAGGAGGGAAGGTGGGACTGTCTGAGGGGGAAGTCAATGGAATAAAGAACACAGGAAGAAAAAGGGGAGGTATCCAAGTCTGGTGGTAAATCAGACTCAGCTGGTAAGCCTCTGGGGAGCTGAGAATAAGGGCTTTGATAAAGAAGTTTGAGGGGATAGGTGACCATCAAATAGTTACACTAAATGTGGGAGGGCTACACTCACCCATTAAAAGACAGAGTCTTGACCTAGCTGCACTCACTGGGAGTGGAGGTGGCTTTGATACAAGAGACACACTTGAATGCTGCAGAACACCTAAAACTAAAACATAGAAGGGTATAGGAGGTTATCTCAGCCCCCTATAATTCCAGGCAAAGGGCAGTGGCAGTCTCAGTGGGGAAACAAGCCACCTGGGAACTCCACTGGGCTGTCCGCGATCCTGACGGGTGCTACATTCTTGAGGACTTTCTACACTTTAGATTCATGCTTGTCTCTTTCCAGTCAGACATATTAGTCTTTTTTGGCAAGTGCTATGGCTATCTAACTCTCTTGCCTCTGACCCTCGCCGTCTCTTTACTACTCTCAACTCTCCTCAAGGTGCCTCCGCCCCCTCCCTCCCTTTCTGCCCAAACCCTGGCTGACTATTTCCATGATAAAATCTAGAAGATCACCCTCCAGTTCCCCACACAGTCAGCTACTTCCCCTCCTCCCCCTCTTCATTCCCAACTTTCCCCCTCTACCTCAGCTACCCTTTCTTCCTTCTCTATGATCTCTGAGGAGGAAACTGCACACTTTCTTTCCTCTTCCAAACTCACTACCTGCTCCTCTGATCCTTTTTCCACCTGTCTCCTAAGCCCCATCTCCACCATTGTTATCCCTTCCATCTTTCATAGTCTCAACCTATCGCTCTCCACAGCAACTGTCCCTGCAGCCTTCAAGCATGCTGTAGTTACACCTCTCCTCAAGAAACTCTCACTTGATCCTACCTGTCCTTCTAACTATCGACCCATCTCCCTCCTCCCCTTCATTTCTAAACTACTTGAACATGTGGTTCACTGCCGTTACCTTGACTTTTTCTCCTCTCAAGCCTTCCTGGATCCTTTACAATCTGGCTTTTGTCCTTTACATTCTACTGAAACGGCTCTTGCCAAAGTCTTCAATGATTTCTTCTTGGCAAAATCCAAGAGCCTTTACTCAGTCCTCATCCTTATTGACTGCTCTGCTGCTTTTGACACTGTTGATCACAATCTTCTCCTTGATACCCTGTCCTCGCTTGGTTTTAAGGGCTCTGTATTATCCTGGTTCTCCTCTTATCTCTGGTGGATCCTCTGCTGCTAACCCTCTCTCAGTCGGTGTACCCCAAGGATCTGTCCTGGGTCCTCTCCTTTTCTTTTTCTATGCTCAGTCCCTTGGTGCGCTCATCTCTTCCCATGGCTTTCAATGCCATCTTTATGCTGACTCCCCCCAGATCTACCTCTCTATGCCTGAAATCTCTCCAGCAATCCAGACCTGGATCGCTGCCTGCCTTTCTGACATTGCTGCTTGAATGTCTCACTGCTGCTTGAAATTGAAGATGGCCAAAACTGAGCTGCTTATTTTCCCCCCTAAAACCTCCTCTCCCCTTCCTCCTTTCTCAGTCTCTGTGGATAAGTGTCTACTCCTCCCTGTTCCCTCGGCTTGCAACCTTGGGGTTGTCTTTGACTCCTCTCTCTCCTTCTCCACATACATCCATCTGATAGCTAAGACCTGCCATTTCTTTCTGTATAACATCAACAAAATCCGCCCATTCCTCTCTGAATACACTACTAAAACACTTATCCACTCCTTAATCACCTCCCGTCTTGACTGTTGTAACCTACTCCTTGCTGGTCTCCTGCTAAATCATCTCTCTCCCCTTCAGTATGTTCAACACTCTGCTGCGTGGCTAATCTTCCGCCAGCCTCATCATGCTTATATTACTCCTCAAGTCTCTTCATTGGCTTCCTATCCATTTCCACATCCAGTTCAAACTTCTCCTGCTGACCTATAAGTTCATTCACTCTGCAGCTCCTCACTACCTTTCCTCTCTTACCTCTTCCTATGCCCTTCCTCAGGAACTCTGCTCTTCTAGCAAATCTCTTCTGTCTGTGCCCTCCTCTTCTACTGCTAACTCCAGACTTCACTCTTTTCACCTTGCTGCTACTTATGCCTGGAACAAACTACTTGAGTCTGTACATCAGGCACCTTCTCTGGCCCTTTTCAAATCTAGGCTAAAACCTCACCTCTTCACTGCTGCTTTCGGATCTTGACTCACCAGATCTCCTTTGTGTTTCCTTACCATTCCCCCTAGATGTATCCCATGTTTATGCCTACTGTATTGCCTGTCTTGACTAAATTGTAAGTTCTGAAGAGCAGGGACTGTCTCTTACGTGTCTGTGCAGCATCTTGTAGTGCTATACAAATGCTCAGTAGTAGTATATTCTGTCTTGGGGTGAATTAAACTGAAAAAGTTCTGCTGGTTAGCATATACTCTCCAAATACCTACCAACATAGTTTTGTTTTGTTTTTTTTAACTGCTAGCACATCTGCCTGATCCATATGAATATCAAACCATTTTAGGAGAGGATTTTAATCTAGTGGCAGATAGTACCATGGACTGCTGCCCACCCCAGTTGGCAAGAAGGGTGGGGGAGAATCGGGGTATTATCTTGTTAGGCAAAGAGCTAGAGTTAATTGATGGCTGGCAAACCCCCTTGACACAGAATATACACACTATTCGGGCCCCCACCAGATACATCGCCATATTGATTATATACTGATTTCCGAGCACTTGTATCCTAATGCTTTAAATTCAGACATCCATCCCCAGGTTGTATCTGAACATGCTGCGGTGCATATTATGCTGCATTGGTGGGAACAGATGGAAGCTAACTTGTGGTGGTTGAATCCAGTGTGGGCACAAAGTGTGGAATTTTGCATTTTCCTGAGGAAGGCATGGCTTGACTATGAAGCTGAGAATGGGACTGCAGAGGTGGGCCCAGTATTCTACTGGGATGCCACAAAGGCGTTTTTGTGGGGAAAAATTCTGCACTACAACAAAGTCTCCACACCTTAAGAGCTAATAGAAATCAATACCTGAAAAACGGGATGGAACATACCTGCATAGTGCTGCAAGAAAGCAAACATCGGGTGAGGCAATCTTGCAACAATGAGCTATGTACAGCCTGAGATTGTATAAATACAATCTACATAGATGGGGGGATAAAACAGGCAAACTCCTAGCTAACCTGCAAAGATTAAAACAACAGTGACTCGCCTGAAACAGCAGGATGGCACTCTGGTCACCAGGAAGGCTGAAATAGCACAGCAATTTAAGTCTTTTTTTGAGACACTGTTTAGAGCTGAGGACAGTGAGACTGAGTGGAGGGAAGCCTTTTTTAGGGATTTAATCATCCCGTAACTCATGGCGGTTCAGCAACAGCAATTGAATTCACCACTCGGATGGTGAGCTGAGCACTATTATTCATAGTTTAAAACGAGCACGGGAACCGGGTCCAGATGGCCTAGGCCCCAAATTTTATAAAATCTTGCAGGACCTAGTGGTGAGGTCCTTGAAGGCTATAGGGGAGGTGGTGGTAGAGGCAGGCAAACCGGGTCAATATGCAGACCGAGCAGCTATTATTTTGCTGTCCAAACCAGGAAGGGATGGAGAGTCTCTTAAATCAAGATCTGAAAATTATCAGCACGGCCCTGGCTAGACACCTTAGTGGAATGTTGCCAGATATCATACACCCTGACCAAGCGGGATTTGTGAAGGGTCATAATGTAGCAGCAGCTGTTCTGCACACCCTGACCTTGTTCCAACAAAAACAGAAGCCCAATAGCCCAGCAGTTATGGTGAGTCTAGATCAGGGGTGGGCAAACTTTTTGACTCGAGGGCCGCAATGGGTTCATATATTGGACCCGGGGGCTGGACCAAGAGTAGATGGACGGTGTGTATGTGTGAATTAATATAAATTAAATTTAAATTTGTAACATTAAATGTTTAGATTAATTTAAGGTAGAAAAGCATAAAAAGAGTTATTTTACAAAACTTTTATGCAATGTATTTCTTTCATAAAACAGTACCTTCAATTTTAGTGGGAACAGTGTTGTTGGTCTCCCTTTTTTGTTAAGGCATCAAAGTCAGGAGATAGTTTTGTTATTGCAATTCGCAGAATAGATCTGAGGTGTTGGTCAGTTAACTGGGATCTGTGACGGGATTTATTGATGTTCATGACGCTGAGCGTCTGCTCACACACGTAGGTCGAGCCAAACAAGGCCAGAATCTTCTGTGCCATCCCCCGGAGGTTTGGAAAACAGTCATCTTTAAGTGAGGCATAGAACTCTTTTAGTGGAAGAGAGTGGAAGTTCTCCTTTAAGATTGCATCAGATTGAAGATCGATTAGTTCCAATTGCACTTCTTGTGGTGCTGTTTCTGGGTCTTGTGACAAGGGACAGGCCACCAGCTGAAGTGACTTTTCAATTTTTTCCAAATCTGAAAACCGACGGCAGAATTCTTCATGCAGGTCATTCAGTGATTTGCTATATTTATTCACATTTTGGATGGCCTTTTCCTGTGTGGCTAGTGTGGGAAAATGAGAGAAGTTTTTCTTTGAAATTTGCCTAGAAAAAAAATTAACTTGGCTTTAAAGGCATTTACATTACTATACATGTCGTGAATATACAGGTCTTTTCCCTGTAGCTTGACGTTAAGCTCATTCATGTGAGAAAAAATGTCAACAGCAAATGCAAAGTCACACAGCCAATTCTTGTTGCTCAGCTCTGGAAAATCATCAGACTTCCCCTTTAACTCCAAAAATGTATCAATCGCTTCTTTAAGATCCCACACTCGTTTAAACACTTTGCCCAAACTCAACCAGCGGACACGAGAGTGGTAAAGCAAGTCTTGGTGGTCTGCGTCGGTTTCCTCCAGAAATGCAATGAACTGACGGTGCTGAAGTCCCTTTGCTCGTATGCAGTTAACAAGCTTTATAACTGGATTCACAACATGACTAAGCTGTAATACAGATTTACACAAAGATTATTGGTGTATGATGCAGTGGAGAAAAATAACTTCTTGCTCAGGGTTTTCCTCTTTCACTTTATCCTGAATTCTTTTCAGCAATCCCACATTTTTTCCAGTTAAATTTGGAGATCCATCCGTAGTGACATTAGCAAGTTTACTCCAAGGTAGCTTCATACTCTCGATGACAGCAGACACCCGGTCATACAAATCTTCTCCCCGTGTTTTTCCTTTAAGTGGCTCCATGGCCAAAAACTCCTCTGTTATTTCAAAACTGTCGCTAATCCCTCGGATAAAAATTAAGAGCTGAGCTGTGTCTTTTATGTCTGTACTTTCGTCCAGTGCTAGCGAATATAATTTAAAGGACTCTGCAATATTATTTAACTTGTTAGTTATGTCTTCATCAATCAGTTCCACACGACGAGTCACTGTCCTGCGTGATAAACTGAGTTTTTCAAACTTGTCTTTGCTCTCTGGACACAAAAGACCTGCGGTCTCTATCATGCATTCTTTCAAAAACTCTCCTTCAGAGAGGGGTTTACTAGCTTTTGCTAATTTGAATGAGAGCATAAAACTTGCTTTGGTACTTGACTCTTGAATCGCAGTTTGTCTGTGAAATAAATTTTGCTGAGCCTGTAATTTAGCCATCAACCTCCAAGCTGTAGACCCCCGTTCTTGGGGCGACTGCTTGCTAGCATAGTTAGCATGCTTCGTGGCAAAATGACGGCTGATATTATATTCTTTGAAAACCACAACAGTTTTCTGGCATATGAGACATACAGCCATTGATCGGACTTCCGTAAAAAAATATTTTGCTATCCATTCCTTATTAAACACACTCTGCATTCACTGTCCACTTTTCTTTTCTTTGCCCCACTCATTTTGGGATTCTGCACTACACTAGCCGGCCATCGCGAGATTATGCTGCGTCCTCTAGAAAGTGAGGTGAATAAATGAATAAATTAGCTAGCGCTCCGCAGGCCGGATTAAAAGGTCCGCGGGCCGTAGTTTGCCCATTCCTGGTCTAGATACTGAAAAAGCATTTGATAGGGTGGCATGGGAAAACTTGTTCTGAGTCTTGCCAAAATTCAGAAGAGGGAGGAATTTTCTTAAATGAGTTCAGACGTTATATGTCCTGGTGCTCAGGTGCTAGTGAATGGCCGCCTAGGAGATCCCTTTACGCTGATGAAAGGCACACGACAGGGCTGCCCTCTTTTCCTGCTATTATTATATTTTCTTTAGAACCATTAACCCTCAAGATATGGGCTGCTTCAGATATACAGGGGGTTAACATGGGTTGCACAGAATGTAAAATAAGTTTGTTTGCTGACAACATGCTGATTAGCATGTAACATACGCAAAAGGGTTGAACTCATCTTGCAACATTCCACATCGAGCAGGGTCATGCTGATAATTTTCAGATCTTGATTTAAGAGAGATATGGAGTCCACCTACTCACCTGATCTCCTTTGTGTTTCCTTACCATTCCCCCTAGCTGTATCCCTGTCTACACCTACTGTGTTGTCTGTCTTGACTAGATTGTAAGCTCTGATGAGCAGGGACTGTCTATGTGTCTGTGCAGTGCTGCGTACATCTTGTAGCACTATACAAATGCTCAGTAGTAGTAGACTATGCTGATAAACCTTTTGCAGCAGTTTAGAAGAGTATCAGGCCTGCAGATAAACATGGAGAAATCAGAGGGGCACCTTCTAGGACAAGGGGATCCAGTAGGGGGTAGCAGTGTGTTTCAGTGGAGTATGGAGCCCATGAAATACCTAGGGATTTTCCTTCATTCGGACACTAGATAGGTCTATCAATTCAATATACACAATAAGTTAAGGCAAATTAAATGTTTATGTGAAAAATGGGGAGACCTACTGTTGTCCTTGTATGGAAGGGTAGCAGTGGTTTGGATGGTAGTTGTATTCAAAATACTATACTAGTTACAGATGCTGCCTCTTTGGGTGAAAACAATAGATGAAAATCACTTTAAAAACATTATACAAACTTTTTTATGGCGAGGTAAATGGGTGCGAATCAGCTATGCGAAGATGTGCAGGGCTACCAGATCTTAGAATTTATAATGTGGCCTCCTTGTTTCAATGGAAGCATGAGGCTTTCACAGGGGCACATCACTAGGCACCAGAAGGCTTGTTGGAGTCATGGTGTTATCCTTATGGATTGTTTAGTGTACTTCACTACAATAAGGTCGCTTTAGCTCACCTAGAACAGGGGATGTGGGTCAATGCTCTCTTCTGAAATGGAAATGGTGGTCTGGAAAGCATTAAAGAGGATAGCAAGTGACCCCTTTCCTTCAAATTTTGGGTAATCTAGAGTTTCTGCCGGGTCAAGGGGTTACTAACCAGCCAGTGGAGGATGACAGGTAGGCTAGACTTAGGCTATCTTTTGGAGTGGGGGTGTCTACCTTTGAGACAATCCAGCAGAAACTGCAGTTACCTAGCCATCACTACTTTCCCTACCTACAACTGCGACATTACTGGCAGTTGGTGATGGCTAAATACCCCCTAGATGCGCAGATGGGAGAAAGGGATGCAGACTTTTGGAACCTGGTGCTTAGGTGGAACTGTTTAGGGAATTGGTACCATATCCACATTTCTTCAGGGTCTTGCCAGACAGTGGATGGAGGAGCTGGAAAAATGCTTCCAGCAGATTCCTAGTGTCCTAACTGCAGCGAAATATCAGGAAATACAATTCCAGATTCTACATCAGGGATACCTCACTAAAGAGCAGGGTATGCAGGCACAAGCCATATGTGATAAATGCAAGACAAAAACACATACCCCGAGGCATGCTTTTGTTGAGTGCCCCAAGCTGGCTGATTAGTGGAACTCGGCACTGAGGTGCTTGATCAGGGTAGTTAAGAAACGGGTGGAGTGGGGGAGGAAAGAACTCTTTGAGAACAAAAAATAAGTGGAAGGTAAATTCTTGATGATAGGCATATGGGTAGTTAAGAAACTGGTGTTATAATACTGGGTCACATATATCCATTGGCTGGCGACTATGCATGTCCTTGCAGCAGTGGAGCAACATCTCTATGCTATATAAAAAACACCCAAGTGGGTGTGATACAGACAACTTTGGAGACATTTCAAATTAGTTTCCCTCAGGCAGGAAGTGGTGGGACGGGAGGGCAGCGAGAGGGGGGTAGTTAATGATGGGGAGATCCAAATCATGGGCAGTCAATTTACAAGGTGGTAAATAAGGATACCAGGATTATAATAATGTTTAGAAGGAATGATGGAAACTATGGAACATGATGCTAAGCGGAAATTGTTTTGTTGGAATGTTTATTAACTTTTTCATATAACATTAACAAAGATACAAAAACAAATTTTATAAAAGGAACAAATGGACTGTTTCAAACTGGCCAGCAATGAGTCTCAATCCAATCAAGAATCTTTGCAAAGAGCTGAAATCTGCCATTGGTAAAAGGAATCCTGGAAACATTCATAAGTTGGAACAAATCGCAGTTGAAGAGTGGGAGAAACTACCCGCAGACAGATGTACAAATTTACAGATAGCTTCAAGAAACTTTGAAAGCTGTCATCACTGCCAAGTTTGTGCAACCAGATATTAGTGAAGGGTGCCATTATCTGTCCAGAAAAAGAAAACCAAGGAGAGCAGCGAGTACCTGCACTCTAACACAGAAGACCAAACAAGCAGGTGCAAGAAAGAGACTGGCGGTAATCCAGTTCAGGTAAAAACCCTTTTTAATAGCCCCTACGCGTTTCGTCTGCAAAGCCTTCTTCAGGGGGTCTTTACAGGAAACACACCTCAAAAAATAACAACAACAAACATCAAATATGAACATTGTAAACTGAAAATTAATTACATATAAATAAAATTTAATAAAAATGTTAAAATTATAAATTATAAAACATAAGTGTTTCTAGACATATAAAACAAATTATAAAATTGTATAGAAGATGTAGATCAATTATATAAATATAATTATAAATAATGATAAAAACAAATAGAATATCAAAATTTATAAACATAAATATAATGCTAAAAAATATTAAAAACAAACAATATCAAAAGCATAGCTTAATCATACGATCAAATGAGTCAAACATATTTGAAAACCATAACACAATAAAAAGAGAGGGAGATGAGGAGGATACAAACAAAGATAATAATAAATAATACTAAAAAGATACCTTTTTTGTCTCGTAGTACACAAATATGATCACTAAAGGTAAAACAATAAATAAATAATTATATAGAAAAATCATAAAGGCATAAGAAAAACAATAAAAAACTACCATAAATAATAGGACATCCAAAAAGATTTTTAACAAAGAAAGACCCCAGACTCTGCCATTGGAAGTCTTTAAAATTTATATGATATAAGGAACAGCATACCTACAGAAACATTATGCCATTTATAGCACTAATGATCAGTAATGTTTAAATCAATAAAAATCTAAATTTTATAGTAAAAACGCCATAATGATGGTGATTACTCTATAAGACAGAGCATCTAAACATTGATAATAGAAATATAATAATGAAAATCAGATATTGTTACACTTGTCTGATATTGTAAAAACCAATACATCATTTCTTTCTTATTACTAATTAAAATGTCGAAAATGAAGAAGAATTTAAAGTGAATGTAAAATTTCGAATGAGGCTTTAGTGTGTTGCGTGAGCTTTTGTATTTGTGAACAAATACTCTGCAGGCAAAAGCAGTGTGAGACGCAACCTTTCATGTTGATAAAAAGACTCAAAAAAAGGGGGAAGTAAATACTTGTTTGAAGTAAAAAATGTATAGGACAGTAAAGTACAAAAATGAACAAACTGCTATTTCAATGACACCTAAAAATGTATGAATAATTGTGCATTCCGAAATGCGCATATAAATATTCAAAAAATTAAGCGCTGGAAAATCAAGATGGAAAACAAACGCTAAGAAATCAAAGTTTAAAATAGAACCCTCTTGGTGCATAAAAAGTGAAATGAAAATGATTTTAAATGTTACCAAATCCTGGTGGTAAATATAAAATACCAGTACCAGCTATTTAAAATGAAATTGTTCAATGATAAAAATAATCAGAGACTAAGAAGAATATTACCGTTTAATACAAGCTTCAATGTTTACTGCTTAAAGATGAAACACTCTGCTAGCGACTATTCAGAGATAAGGCATTTTTCCGCCCTAGTTAACCCGCCAAGAGAAAAACATAAAAGACCAAAACTAACAATGTGGGTCAAGTTATTCAACAATAAAATATAACTGAAAGACAGGAGGGCCTTACTGTTTACTACAGGCTTCACTGTTTGCTGCTTTGAAATGGAACGCTTTGCTTGCGACTACTCAAAAATATAGGCGTTTTCCCGCCGAAGTGAGGTGAAGGGTCATGAATGCGCAATCGTGCAACACAAAAGAACTTGCTCTAAAGACAGCACCTTAGGTATAGACTGTTGAAAATGTAACCGGTACCAGTTATTGTGAATGAAATTACTCAATGTTAAAATTAGTCAAAAAATAATAAAGGGACTTTACCATTTCATGCAGGATTCGATGTGTACTGCTTCTAAAATGAGACACACTTCTAGCGGCTATTCAAAGATAAGGCAAATGTTTGCCTTAGTAAAATCTCGATGGAAAGATCAAAACCAGTTAATTAAATGAAGTAATTCAATAAAAAGACCGAGAGACCATACCATTTATTGCAGGCTTTATTGTTTGCTGCTTTGAGTTAAAACACTCCACTTGAAAATCCAGGCGTTTTAGTAAGGTGAAGGGTCATGAATACGCAATTGTACGGCACAGAAAAACATGATTGAAACCAGCACTTCAAGGATTGAACTATAAACTGTCTAAAAATGTACAAAATATATGAAAAATAAAAAATATATTTTTTTTCATAAAAAGGGGGAAGGGGGATAGGGAAAAGGGGAGGGAAAAAAGAGAGGGGGAGGAAAAGGAGAGAAGGGAGAGGGGGGAGAGGGAAAGGGGGAGGGGACAAAGGAAGGGGAAGGAGGGAGAGGAAAGAAAGGGGAAGGAAGGGGGGAGGGAGAGGAAAGAAAGGGGAAGGAAAGGGGAAGAAGGGAAAGAGGAAAAGGAAAGGGGACGGGGGAAAGGGAGGGGAAGACAGAAAAAAAGTGCACAAGATCTTTCATAGAAAACCAGACAGGTCTACCTCTTGGTTAAGGCCCAAAAGGATGTAAAGTGCAAAGTTCATATATGAATCTTTGTTCCAGGCATAGAAGGAGCTTATCCAAGTTTCCTCCCTGCCAGTGAGGCCGTACTACTTTAAGAACCAAAAAATGAAGATCAGAAAGTGAATGTTGGGCTTCGACCCAATGTTCTACTAGGGGCTTATCCATCACTTTTCTACGGATGTTGCTTTTATGTTTGATTATACATGTTTTAATGCTTCTTTTGATCTTGCCAATATAACATAAATTACAAGGACAAATGATCAAGTAAATCACATTTGTAGTTTCACAATTGGAAAAATCCTTTAAGTACACCTTCCAGTTCATACTGCTAGACCAGTCCAGACAAGCGGGTTATGCCCCCCCTCCAGCAGATGTTGGAGACAGAGAAATATTCCAGAGCTCTGATTGGCTAGGCTCTGGTTGACATAGGCATACCCCTAGAGGTCCTATTCAGTATTTCTCTGTCTCCAGCAGATGAGGGTTACTAAATTCTTTTCATTTTACTTTTTAATATTATTACTATTTCTTTATCCTGGAGGTACTCAGGGCACACACGAGGTGTCCCTCTGAGTTTTCCCAGAGCCCCTAAGTTCTTTACAAAACAGTCTATTTGACAGCTGTTTCTGAGCTGAGCTCCTGATCTGCTACATCAGTAGAGCTCCTTTCTCTGGAGGGACCCCAGTCGCAGGTCACGAGGGCTTTTGCTGCTTTGGGGGAAGCGCGTTTATTCACTTTAACCTAGTGTACCTTAGCTTAAATAGTTGAATACTTTCTCCCCTCCGTTGAGCCTCGGCATCTCTAACCTGCAACTGTGAGTAGACAGTTTTACTTGCTTAGTCAACGGACACCGAGGGATTAATTTGGACGGGGCTCTGCGTCTACCGGCAGCTCCCTTCCTCCTGTCTGCCCTCCAACTCAAATCACCTTTGCCGCATGTTTTTTAAACCTAAAGGGTTTTCTCCTCATGGCCGTGTTCTGTGCCGGCGGCCATTTTGTGTACCATGATCTTGCTCCTCGTGGCTGAATTTTGAGCGGGAAGCCTGTTGTTGTTGTCTTCTTGCTCTGTGGCGGATCAGACCCTTTTTCAACTCATTTTTACAGCGTTTTTAAGGATAAGCTGTAGAGTTTCTACTACAACTATTTCATTTGTTTAGAAAAAATAAATGAATACAGAGCTGCTGAATTTTGAGCGGGAAGCCTGTTGTTTTCTTCTTGCTCCATGGCAGATCAGATCCTTTTTCAACTCATTTCTACAGCATTTTTAAGGATAAACTGTAGATTTTCAACTTAAACTATTTCATTTGTTCAGAAAAAATAAATAAATTCAGTCAAGGGGGTGCAACAAAGGAGGACAAGGTCTACTTCACAGCCCAGCTGCCTGGGCTGCAATAAGAGGCACAAAGTTCTGCACAGCCACCTGGGAGGTACATTCAGGAAAGTCTTCTGCTTCCCTGTTACAGGTACTGCCAGCTCTGGACCTCAGGGCTTCCAAACCTCCGGTTTCAGAAAATCCGCGTATTTCCTGGCAGAAGGGCATTCTCTTCCAGTTCGTCAGGCATGGGTTTGCCGTACAGAGTCCTTACCGCTGACACCGGCGTTCCAGGTCTCATCAAAGGGTGCAGATGGCACCAGACCTTAAGGGGACACGGCCTACCAAGGTGGTTTCATGGTGGCAGGACCATCTTGGAATGCCAGAAGCGGGCAGTTCCCCTGCGGAAGTCAGTTGAGGGTCCTCTGGTCCAGAGGACGGTGAGTATTCTCCCTCAGATTCGTTTTTGGGGGTCCAAGAAGATTTTCAAGACCTCCGTCTTTTTGTGGGATGAACGCCGAACCTTATTTTTCAAGGCAGACGGAGGCCTGCCAAGGCCTTTCCTTTCCCAGGGGTGTGTCAACTGGTGGTTTCTCGGGAGTGGGACTCCCCAGATACCTCTCTACGTACTCACCACATATCTTCCTACGTACGACACTCTACCTAGCGCAGTTATACCTTTGGTCTCCTTTGGAACTTGACCGCGGGCTGACATATACAAAGATGGATACCTTAGTGACTGGAGTTACTAACCATTCCACCATTCCGATTGACGTCGGAACAGCATACGGGACCAGCAAGACCGTAAGATATGAGGTTTTCTCAAAGGGCCTATAACCGCACTGTCACTCCAGGCGACAGTTTGCAGGGGATTAGCAGCCGCTGCTTTGCTGCGATGGATGCCACAGCTTTCAGTGGATCCCACTGTAGACTGCCGGGCATCCGTTTCATCCTGTTTAGCGAATGCCTTCTCTGATTTCTGGCATATCTAAGCTCGCTTATTAGTGCTGTTAACAGTAGCAAGCAGATGGCTTGGCTCCATCAGTGGGCAGCGGAGGTAGCCTCTACAACACGCCTGTCAAACCTTCCCTTCATGGGACAGCATCCTTTTGGAGAAGGTATAGAGATTTTGGTGGGAGAACTCGGGGAGGTAAGCCACATCGCTTGCCGGAGGATGAGCTGAGAGTTTTGTCAAGATGCTCTACTCGGCCAGACCTTTTGGCACTTCCCCAGGTCTCCAGATTCTCAGAGCCTCCGCACAATTGTTTTAGTCAAAGGACACACTTCTTTAGAGGTATCCGCAAGAGGTCAGCTTCTTCCCCAGTTCCAGATAACTTCTCCGGATCCACACGTCCCCTGTCGGGATGGCTGTCCCCCTAGAAAGGAGGTCACCAATGGGATACCATTTGGCACCTTTTTCTCGTCAGAGAGCACTTATATCCTTCGTTCCTTGGGTCTTAGATGATATATCCCACGGGTATTTCCACGAATATTGATGCCCAATTAGCCACACCTTCCTGAACTTTCCAGGACGTTCGCCACAGATGAAGTTGACTATTATCTCTACAATTCAAAGATCGTGGGGCCCAAGAAGGACGGTCCCTCTTGCTCAATCTGACATCTCAGGGGCGTCAATCGCAGCCTTCTCGTACTTCATTTCAGAATACGCTTCATTTGAAGCTTGCGGTTCTCAGACAGCTCTTTCGGGTTCAAGCTCTTCTGCTTGGCTTCCCGTCTGCTTCTCAAACGTCTCCAAGGTAATGACGCTGATACCAGCCTCCTTCCGCCAGCAAGTCATTCGAGCACCTCCCTACTTTGACTTTTGGTTCTTTCGAGCGGATTCCTATCGGTCGGTCTGTGGCACTGACTTGAGGGTGGTTTCTTCTCGAAGGTCTGGAATAGGTAATCAATCAGACCAACGACTGTTTTCTACCGTGTAAACATTTGAAATTTCTGGAAGCATTGTTTGGCACCCATCAGGGGTGCGTTTCTCTCCCTCAGGAATGCTTCCTCAAGCTCTCTTCTTGGTTTCCGTTGTTCCTGTTTCAGAACTCATCACGAGCCTTAAACCTCTGCCAAATCCAGGGGTCCATGGCGGCCACAATCCAGCTCGTGCCTTGGGCCAGGGCACATAGGCATTGGGGCCCAGTCTCCAGTATTGGAAGACTATCAGCTTTGTTTCCCTCTTCACCCAACAGTCAGACTTAACCTACAATGCTGGTGTTCTCAGTGCTATCTCGTCAGAAGACTCCCGCTTGAGCTTCCGCGCTGGATACTACTAACAACAGACATCAACTGATCCGGTTGAGGGGATCACGGTCGAGCTCACTCAGCAAGGGGACGATAGTCTCGGGGTACTGTCAAAAGTCTGGCAGCCGGGGCAATCCGTCTTACCATGCTACGCCTTCAACACCTCCTACAAGTCAGGCGGGCCGAGAGTTATCCGACAATCTGACAACGGTACTCTACGTCAACGGTCAAGGAGACGCAAAGTGTTCCGGAGCAAAAAAAAAAAAAAAAAAGTGGGACTGTTTTCTCCCCGTAGGCAGTAAAGCATTTACCAGCCATATTGGCGCACCATTTTGCAGGGGCAAACATTGTCCAAGCCGACTTTCTCAGCCTGCATGCTCTGGAACCTGGGAAATGTACGCTGGCTCACGGGAGCTTCAAGCGATTTTCGCCGGTCGGTCTACCCGTGATAATCTCAGGGCTTCAGCGCTAAACGCCAAGGTACCGTTTTTTCCTCAGTCGCTGGAAGGATGACAGTTCACAAGGCATAGATGTTCTAGCACAACCATGGTCAATCCACAACCATGGTCAGAGCACATCCTTCTCGACGTCGTCCCTCCCTGAGGTTTCCTTAGGGAAGTTCTTCATTGAATGAGGGAACATCAAGGCCCGGTAATCTGGGTGGCTCCAACTTAACCCTAGCGACCCTGGTTTACTGACCTTATAAGGTTATCTCGGGAGGCTCTTCTGCTT
Organism: Ichthyophis bannanicus; assembly: GCA_033557465.1. Lineage (NCBI taxonomy): Eukaryota > Metazoa > Chordata > Amphibia > Gymnophiona > Ichthyophiidae > Ichthyophis > Ichthyophis bannanicus. The sequence goes on along the minus strand of CM066042.1, from coordinate 249,271,858 downwards.
TAAGATGAGGGTTAATCTCCGTGGTCAATAATGCTCCTTACTCGCTTACGGCTTGGCTCTTGAGTGCCAAATGTTGAGCAGTAGAAGCTACTCTTCCACCACCGTTCTTCTCCGCCTCTGGTGTACGCTCGGGTGTGGCGAACTTTGAGGCCTGCTGGTTGCAAAACCAAGCTTCTCCGGGGCATTCTGGGAGTCCAGGCGTTCTTGCCTTCCTAGGAGAAAGTCTTGATGAGAGTTTAGCCTTTGAATTTCTTCAAGGGCAGGTGTCAGCCAACTACCGAGGTCTGCTTCGTGGCCGTTCTCTTACATCCCAGACAGGGGTCTCACGTTTTCTTAACGGAGGCAGTCTGCTGCGTCTCCCAATTCAGCAGGCGGTCTCTCTCTCTCTGGAATCTCGGTCGGCTTCTCAAACTTCTTCTCAGCCGGTCCTTGAGCCTCTTAAAGTTCCTTTCAGGATTTCACTCTTACAGCAGTAGCCTTGCTAACTATAACCTCAGCATGCAGGATTTTGGAGCTGCAGACTTGTAGAGTTCTTTATCTCTTCACTATGCACAGTTCCTTCTTCTTGCCTCAGGTTGTTTTGCCTTTTCACATCAATCAACCTCCTTGTTTCCTACCTTTCCAGAGCAGTGTTCAGGACATCAACATATCTTCAAAGATGCTAGATGCTTCTCGTTCCCTATCTCGGCTTAACGAATTTCTTTCGAAGCTCAAATAATTTTGGCAAGACCCGGAACGGTCCAAGACCACTTTTGCCAGATGGCTGTGTTTAACCGGTCAAGCAGCCTATATTGTTTAGGGTCATCCGTGCCCAGTAGGTCTTCAAACTCATCCAACTCTAGCTCAGGTAGCTTCTTTTTCTGGTTGCTCCTTTTGCTATTGGATGATTGACCAGTTGGTCATCTCTGTCCACATTTGTTCAGATTTATCATCTGGACGTTCAAGCACAAGAGGATAGTCGTTTTGGAGTTCGCGTGCTGTCGGTGTTTTTCTTGGCCCACCCTGAGGGTCGTTAGCTTGGGTACTTCCCGCTTGTCTGGACTGGTCTAGCAGTATGAACTGGAAGGAGAAATTTCACTTACCGTTAATTTCCTTTCCTGGAATACTGCTAGACTAGTCCAGAACCCACCCGGTTATCAATGACAGGGGTGCAGGTGCGGTGCAGCCGACGTTCATTCGTACAGCACTTCCAAAACCTATGTTGCCCTTGGATGCCTAATTGCCCAAGGGAGGCTTCAACTCCGCTTTGTTTTTGATGCTTCGATGAGCCATGTTTTTCCTTGACCTCATTGGTTCGTTAGTGTTAATCTTTATAGCTTGTCAGAGTATACTGAGTAGGACCTCTAGGGGTATGCCTATGTCAACCAGAGCCTAGCCAATCAGAGCTCTGGAATACTTCTCTGTCTCCAACATCTGCTGGAGGGGGGGCATAACCCGCTTGTCTGGACTGGTCTAGCAGTATTCCAGGAAAGGAAATTAACGGTAAGTGAAATTTCTCCTTATATGTAGAACCTGGATTTACAAATTCTTTTTTTGTTACTAATACGTTCTCACAGACACAGCATTTTCCACACTTGAAATGTCCAAATGCTTTTGGTATAAACCGGTGTTTGCTAAGGGAAGATTGTACCAGTATATCTCTTAAATTAGAATTCCTCTTATAGGTCACAAGGAGCTTTGTATCTTTTAAAAAAGGAAGGGGCTCTAGGATATGCCATGCTCTTCTTAAAATTCTGGCAATATCTCTAGAGTGTTCGGAAAATATGTGTACAGTGTTGTTGGTTTTTTCAGGGACACGACCCTGTAAAAAGTACCGTCCTATCTGATGATTGGGCTTGATGTAAGGCTTTTTTTTAATACATCCAGACGGATAAGCACGGTCCTTAAATCTCTTGCTCATATCTACCGCATGAGTTTCAAAATCTTCGTCTTTAGTACAAAGTCTACGAATTCTTAAAAATTGACTCATGGGCAAATTCTCCTTTAGGGAACGGTTGTGAAAAATGCTGAGGTGTAAGCGAATTCCTATCGGTAGGCTTCCGATAGATTGTGGTTATAAATCCCTCAGGTGAGTTTTTGATCAATATTTCAAGGTATGCTATTTGGTCTGGACTATAAGAGAAATAAAACTGCAAATGTGGATCACAAGAGTTGAGCCAATTGATAAAATCAAGTAAATGACTCTCTGTGCCTTCCCATATAAGAAATACATCATTGATGTAACGTTTCCACATATTTATTTGTGCTTTGTAAGGATGTGTGGTCAAAAAGATATGTTCAAAATTGGAAACATAAAGATTGGCAACATCTGGTGCCACTGAGGAGCCCATCGCAACACCCTTTATCTGTTGGTAATAAAGACCCTGGAAACAAAAAAGTTATTATATAATATTAGAGTGGCCAATCGTATAAGAAAACAAGTATGAACTGGTCTGGGTCTTGTTATAAGATAACGTTCCATAATATCAATTGCTGCATTTTGAAGAATATTAGTGTATAAGGATTGTATCCCTCACTTGGTTTGCAGCTTGTGCTGTGAGGGCTTGTGTGCATCAGTGATGCTGAGAGCTAAACTATCGGTAGTTTAACTACTGGGAGGGTCTCCCAAGATGGACAGGTCTCAGCTGAGGTGCCAGACCAAGACAAACCACCCATCTGGGCAGCAGCAGAATGGGATAGTGTTGACGGTGGAGAATCACATTTCTGTGACAATGGCAACAACACCAAACTTAAACTGCGTGGAAGAAAGGCCCGGCAATCTACTTCTGTATCTTGCCTTGAAAACCCAATGGATAGTTACAACAAAACAAATTGTGCTATAGTGATGGAAGATGAGACCCCCAGGTCAGAAGGCACTCAACTAGCTACTGGGGAAGAGCTGAAGACCTTTCAGAGTAAAGCCAGCATTTATAATGTGGTTGGATCAAAGCCCTCGGGACATCTGACTGCTGATGTAGCTGCGCATGAAATGAGAGTCAGAAGCTGTAAAGATGTCTTACGCATTGGAACATGGAACCAAGGGAAGCATGAACCAAGGGAAGTTGGAGGTGGTCACAAATGAAATGGAACATGTACAACTTGATTGTTGGGTGTCAGCGAACTGAAATGGACTGGCATCGGGCACTTTGAAGATCACATGGTCTACTATGCTGGAAATGAAAGACAAAGAAGAATTGGTGTTGCATTTATAATAAAGAAGAAACTTGCAAGAACTGTAATGAAATACAATGCAGTCAGTGAACGCTTAATCTCTATTCGTCTACGAGGAATGCCTATCAACACAACTATAATTCAAGTATATGCCCCAACAACAGCTGCAGAAGAGAATGAAATTGAAGAGTTCTATGAACAAGTACATGCTGAAATTGACAGAACATGCAAACAGGATATCCTGATAGTCATGGGTGACTGGAACGCAAAAGTTGGCAACAAAGAAGGCAAAGTAGTTGGAAAATATGGACTTGGCAACAGAAATGAAGCTGGAGAAAGACTGATAGAATTCTGCAAGACCAATGATCTATTCATCTCAAACACCTTCTTCCATCAACACAAGCGGCGACTGTACACATGGACGTCACCCAATGGATTGTATAAAAATCAAATTGACTACATCTGTGGAAGTCAACGATGGAAACGTTCTATAACATCAACAAAGACAAAACCTGGAGCTGACTGTGGTACAGATCATCAACTACTAGTATGCAAACTCAAGCTAAAGCTGAAAAAGAGCAAACCACTCATGAATGCAGCAAAATATGACCTTGAGAATATACCACTGGAATTTAAAGACTGCCTGCAAAATCGATTTGCTGCTTTAGATACAAATGACAGAGCTCTAGAAGAGTTATGGAATGACATCAAGAAGGTTGTGTTGAAAGAAAGCGAGAAGTCTCTACAAAAGGTGAAAAAACAAAAACGAACAAAATGGATGACGGAAGAAACTCTGAAAATTGCCCAGAAATGCAGAGAAGCTAAAGCCAGAGGAGAAAGAAAGACAATAACAGAACTCAGAGATTTCCAACGTGCAGCAAGACAGGACAAGGAAAAGTACTACAACGACGCATGCAAGGAAATAGAAGCAGAAACTATTAGAGGAAGAACAAGATCGGCTTTTCTAAAGCTACGAGAGTTAAAGAAAAAGTTCCAGCCTCGAACTGGAATGTTACAAGATGCTCAAGGTTCTATGTTGAATGATGCTGAGAAGATCAAGAAAAGGTGGAAGGAATATACAGAGTTTTTATATGATAAAGATCAAGTGGACCAACAGCCGTTTCAACCTGTACCTTATGATCGGGAACTATTGGTGATGAAAGAAGAAGTTGAAGCAGCATTGAAAGCCTTATCAAAGAACAAAGCACCAGGCATTGATAGCATTCCCATAGAAGTATTACAGCAATCTGATGCAGCTGTTACCATACTTACAAGGCTCTGCCAAGAAATATGGAAGACAACATCATGGCCAACTGACTGGAAAAGATCTGTGTTTATACCAATACTAAAGAAAGGTGATCCAACTGACTGTGGAAATTATCGCACAATCTCTCTGATCCCACATGCCAGCAAGATTCTACTGAAGATTATTCAAAAGAGAATACAACCATATCTGGAACAAGAACTCCCTGAAGTGCAAGCAGGGTTCAGGAAAGGGCGAGGAACGAGAGACATCATTGCGGATGTGAGATGGATCCTTGAAAAGACTAAAGAATACCAAAAGGATATCTATTTGTGCTTTATCGACTATAGCAAGGCTTTTGACTGTGTAAACCATGAGAAACTCTGGGCCATATTAAGAAGCATGGGTATACCAGAACACCTGATCGTACTCTTGCACAATCTGTACATTGATCAAGAAGCAACAGTTCGAATGGAACAAGGAGAAACAGAATGGTTTAAAATAAGCAAAGGTGTAAGACAAGGCTGCATACTTTCCCCCTACCTGTTTAATTTATATGCAGAACAAATCATCAGAGAAGCAGGACTGTATGAAGACAACAAAGGTGTGAAGATTGGTGGAAGACTCATCAACAACCTTCGCTATGCTGATGATACCACATTACTGGCTGAAAGTGAAGATGTTCTGAAACATTTGCTTCTCACAATCAAAGAACATAGTCTCAAAATGGGCCTGCACCTTAATGTAAAGAAGACAAAGATCATGACAACTGGCATAATCAACAGGTTCATCGTTGAAGGAGAAGAAATTGAAATCGTGAACAACTTTAACCTACTTGGATCAACTATCAATAAAGAAGCAACAAGCAGTCAAGAAATCGGACAACGCATTGCTCTTGGCAGAATGACTATGAAAGACCTAGATAAGATTCTCAAGAGCAGAGATGTCTCTCTCCGTACAAAGATTCGACTTGTTCAAGCCATGGTATTTTCAATAACATCATATGGATGTGAAAGCTGGACAGTGAAAAAGTTAGACAGGAAGAAAATTGATGCCTTTGAATTATGGTGCTGGCGGCGAATACTGTGTATACCATGGACTGCCCGAAGAACAAACCAGTCAGTACTAGAGGAGATCAAACCTAAGCTTTCTTTAGAAGCTCAGATGACAAGACTTTGACTTTCATACTTTGGACACATCATCCGAAGAGAGAGATCATTAGAGAAAGACATCATGCTTGGCAAGATAGAAGGTAAACGCAAAAGAGGAAGGCCAAGAATGAGATGGATCAATACAATAACAGCAGCTAGGGGTACCAGTCTGTCAACAATGAGCCGCCTGACTCAAGACCGAACACAATTTAGGATAGCTATCCAGAGGGTCGCCATGAGTCGACTCCGACTCGATGGTACTTAACAACAACAACAAGGATTTTATGTCTAAAGTTACCAAAAGGATCCCCATATGGGTTCCTTGATACATGCTTTACATCTGAATCATATGTGATGAGTCTCTTACATAAGATGGTGTCAGCTGTACAAATGGATGAAGATAAACATCCAAAAATTTGGATATAGGTTCAAAAAGGGACCCAATGGCTGATATTATGGGTCTGCTTGGTGGATTTTCTCAAGATTTATGTATTTTGGGCAAAACGTAAATGGTGGGCATGACCGGACAAGTCACAGTAAGAAATTGACATTCTTTTTGTGTAAGGTAGCCAGCCTGCTCATCCACATAAATAAGTGTGTCGACCTGGTTCTTTAGAGTAGGAGTAGGATCATCACGTAATCTTTTGTAATAAGATGTGTCCTTAACCTGACGTAAAATCTCTTGAATATAAATGTCTCTATCGTGTATCACAAGTGCCCCTCCTTTATCTGCTGGTTTTATGATGATTTCGAAATTATTTTTCAAACAAGTAAGTGCTTTCTTTTCTTCTTAAGGTTAAAAAAGGTATGCTGTTTCTTTTTATCATACATATTTTGTACTTCATGGAATACTACTTTTTGAAAAGTGTCAATGATGGCATTGTCTGTTTTTGGAGGCATCCAAGTGGAAAGTTTTTTAATGACAGAAGGATCACTATGGACCTCTTCATGTTTAAAAAAATCTTTTATATGGAGTTTCCTAAAAAACTTAAAAAGTTCCACTTGGGTATTGAACCGATCGTGTCTTGCAGTAGGGACAAAGGATAATCCTTTTTGTAAAATTGAGGTCTCTAAAGGTGTAAGAACATATTTTGATAAATTAAAAAATGCCTTCTAATATTCCCACTGTTGTTGATGGCTCTGTCCTCTCCCCCTCCCTCTGCCCCGTAAGTGGAATTCCATTTGATTGTGTGAGGAATCTCTCGACGTCTGTGGATATTCTTGTATTGGGTGTTCCTTTTTGTGTTTGGACTCTCCCCCTTTCCATAGGTTGTCCATGGAAAAACCTTATCGTTTCTGATGATGTTGTTGTTTGGGGGGGGGCGGCTTGAGAGGAAAACAAAGGGGCAGATGAATCAGGGGGATCTATATGATTGCTACGACTTCTCTTTCTAATCGGTTCAGGACTACCTGTAATAGATGAATGAATTCTATTGTTATGCCTTTCTGATTTTGTGTCATACTTACATTTCCTTGAGACACTTCTAGATGGATTCGTATCATTGGTCCAATAATAGACATTACCTGTTTTATAGTCCTCCTCATCCCTCTTGAATTTTTTCAGTTTTCTATCTTTAACAGTTTTTTTGTATTCTAAAACATTTTTGGAGTAGAGGAGTAGCCTAGTGGTTAGAACACTGGCTTGGTAACCAAGCAACCAGGGTTCGATTCCCACTAGCACTCCTTGTGGCCTTGGGCAAGTCACTTAACCCTCCATTGCCTCGGAAGAAAGGCCTGGCAATCTACTTCCGGTGACACTGCCAAGAAAACCCAGGAGCTTCTGGGTCGCCAGGAGTCAGGACTGACTCGAAGGCACATATTGCATTTTGCAAAACATTTTTATCATAATCGCTTTTTGACTTATCAAAATGTCTATGTGTATCTTTTAACATAGTTTAGATTCTACATCTTCTTTTAAAATTTCAGCCTTACGGCATAAAGTATTTATTAAAAGGATCATAAGATCCAACGAGCACTTATTTAGAATTTTTATCCAGTCGGCCATAGAAACAGAATCATCTCGATACATTCCGGAAGCTTTAATGATCCTCAAACCTCTAGGGATGATTTTATGGCAACAGTTTTCCAAAAGCATTATTATATTTATGTTTATAAATTTTAATATTCTATTTGTTTTTATCATTATTTATAATTATATTTATATAATTGACCTACATCTTCTATACAATTTTATAATTTGTTTTATATGTGTAGAAGCACTTATAGGTTTTTATAATTTTAACATTTTTATTAAATTTTATTTATATGTAATTAATTGATTTTCAAGTTACAATGTTCATATTTGATGTTTGTTGTTATTTTTTGAGGTGTGTTTCCTCTAAAGACCCCCTGAAGAAGGCTTACCAGCCGAAACGCATAGGGGCTATTAAAAAGGGGTTTTACCTGAATTGGATTACCGCCAGTCTCTTTCTTGCACCTGATTATCCTGTCCAGGTCATTTTGTTTTCTCAGAAATTACTACATCTAAGTTGCACAAACATCTTTTTTTTGCTGTACACCTTTCAGCATACTATTACAATATTATGGCCACATACACTTTGAATATTTCCAATTATTTCTCAAGATATTGTACACACAATATTTAAAATGCAAGGGTGCCAATGTTGACCACAACTGTAATTGAGCAGCTTCCAGTTAAATTCTGGCACCAAAACCATATAGAGCAAAAATTACTTGTAGACTTTGAACATATTATGCGAGAAGCGGGGCTGTGTATCTCATGTCTGATGAACTAAGTGAGCAAGACATTTGCAACAAGTGATTATCCTGGCTGCTGGGCCAGTGAGACGGTATAAACCTTGCTGCTATGCAATGTTGCGGTATATCAAATAAAATATAACTATAACCATAAAGAATGCTGAAAACGGTTTGAGAACTGTTTTGCAGAGGCCTTGCCCATTATGATTTGAGCAAGACTCAGCCTAACAATATTGCTCTGTTTGTAATTATAATGTGACAGACATATGGGGAGAGGAATTGTCTGTGCAAGCTCAAGTTGGACAAGAATGGATGCACTATAGTTGACGTTTCTAGCTGTGTGCATACAATGATACTATGTCGAACTGGAATCACCCAAAAGTTTATATGCTGCTCAGTGCCAATTGATCACCGTGGTCTGCTTGGCTTCAATGACTAGTATAAGCAGGCTGGTATGAAAATCAGCCTTCAATGTGGTAGAGGCCTGGCTCAGAGAAGCGCATGGATAAATCAGTTGTTATGACACATATTAAATGGAACATGGTTCTGTTTGATATATAGCATGTGATGTAATGCTAGTCTTCATTTGTATGCTGAGAGTTCCTAATTTGTTGATGTATTGAAAACTTAGTGTGCATGGAGAGGAGGGTATAATGTTTATAGTTTTATTAGATTTACCATACTGCCTTTAACAAAAGAAAAAAGTAGTTTACAATAAAATCAAATCAGAAGTGTTGGATACCTCAAATGGGGGAAAGAAGGAAGACCATAATGTAAACTTGAGATCGTATCACAAAAATACATTTGCAAGTGTATCAAAGGTAGGACCTGGCCGAGGCTGCATGTGAGGTCTGACGATGGCAGAAGAGCTGAGATACTACTGAAAAGAATATCCTGAGACAATGAGAAGAGTTCCTTATTACTGTGGAATAGTAGTCTTTTTCTTTAGCAACCTGGACCTGTCGATGATAGTAAGAATGTCACTCTTTGAACCTGACAAGGCCTATAGATGATCTAGACTTCCTCCTAGATATCTCAGCAGATCTAGTTTGCTGCTTCAGTAAATATAAGCCCACACTATACCAGGGGTGGGATACCTTTGGATATCTATAAATAGTTTTCGTGGGGGCCAGTTCATCTAATGCCTGGTAGAGTTTACCAAAGATTAGCCTGATCATTAAGTGGAATGGTGCTCAAATCTGCAGGAAAGCATTGTTATTCACCTGTAACAGGTGATCTCCAGGAACAGCAGGAAGCAGTCTTCACATATGGGTATCATTGGCACAGACAAAGCCCGTGCGGGAACGCTCCCCAGCATCCAATTGGAAAGCTTTTGGGAGCAATCCACTGCGCCTGCACATCTGCCTTCCCAAGTCCTCGCCTCAGTTGAGTTTGTAGCTGAAAGATGTAGGGTATTCTCTTTTTTCCTCTTAGGGGAGAAGGGAGGGTTGTAAAGACTGATTCCAACTGTTCCTGGAGATCACCTGTTACAGGTGAGTAACAGCGCTATCTCCAGAACAAGCAGGAATGCAGTCTTCACATATGGGACTTACTAGCAGGTACCAGACTGGAGTGGTAGCAGTGGTATCCCCGAGGCTAAAGGATAGAGCCAAGAAGGTGTGGATACAAAGTGGCCCCATTGGAATTGATTGCAGTTAGCAAGACCAATCGCCAGAGAAGTCTTGTGCCAGGAGAAGTCAGGGACGAAGGGTAGGAGTTGAAGTTAAGTACCAAAAAGGTACAGGAGGACAGCCTGGCCAAAGACAGCATCCCGACGGGAGTCCCTGTCTAGGCAGTAGTGTTCAGCAAAGATATGAATGGAGAACCAGGTAGCTGCTCAACAGATTTCATCAATGGAGATGGAATGAAGGTTAGCAACTGAGGTTGCCATGCCTCGAGGGAGAGTCCCACTTGAGCATAGGCGAAAGAAATGCAGTTCGCAATCCAATTGGATAGTGTGTGTTTCATCACTGGTAGTCCAAAGTGACTTTGATCAAAGGAAATGAATAATTGAGAGGATTTATTGTGATTCTTGGTTCTGTCCAAGTAGAAAGCCAGTGTGCGCTTGCAATCTAAAGTGTGTAGCACTGCTTCAGTCCTAGAGGCATGCGGGGAAGAAGACTGGTTGCATCATAGATTGGTTGAGGTGGAAGGGCGAGATCACCTTCAGAAGGAAGTGTGGATGAGTACAGAGAACCACCTTGTTATGGTGGAACCAGGTGTACGGATAATCTGACACTAAAGCCTGCAGTTCACTAATGCAACAAGCTGAGGTGAGGGCAATGAGGAAGATTACCTTCCAAGACAAGAATTTTAAAGTGATGGTTAAAGGCCAAAAGGAGGCTTTAGAGGTTGCCTAGGACCACGTTGAGGTCTCAGGCCACCGGTGGTGGTTTGATTGGTGGTTTGGACAGCAGGAGACCCCACATAAATCATTACACCAAGGAGTACAAAGAAATAGGATGCCTGTCCACTGGCCTATAATAGGCTGAGATAGCACTAAGATGAACTCTGATTGAGTAAGTCTTGAGACCTGCCGAGGACAAGTGGAGGAAATATTGTAAAAGTTATTCCATGGGGCAAAGGAAGGGGTCAGTATGTTTCGGGGTACACCAGAGAGTGAACCTTCACCATTTGAAGGCATAAGAACATCTGGTAGACAGCTTGTGCAATGCAAATAAGATGCCTTTGACCTGTTGTGAAAGGTCAAGGTCAGCAAAGATTATGCTTTCAGCAGCCATGCTGTGAGATGGAGGGCTTGTGGATTGGGATGGAGAAGTGTCCCATGATCCTAAGAGAGGAGGTTGGGTGCATGTCCCAGGCTGAGAGGTGGAGTCTCTGCCAGATGAATCAGCAGAGGAAACCATGGCTGATGGGGCCAGTAAGGGGCTATTAGGATCATGGAGCCCTGTCAGCCTACAGCTTGAACAGGGTCTTGGGTATTAAGGTGATGGGTGGGAATGCATAAAGTAGGCCCTTTCCCCAATGGAGAAGGAAGTCATCCATTGCCCGGCTGTGCAGGGAGGGAAGCCTCGAACAAAACCATGGAAGCTGTGCATTCTCCTGGGTGGTGAACAGATCTATTCTGGGGATCTCCCACATATGGAAGATCAATGCCATTTCGCAATTTAAAGTCCACTCGTGTGGACATAGGATATGGCTGAGTTTGACTGCAAGGCGATTGAGTTTGCTCGAGAGATATACTGCTCTGAGATGGATGCGGTGTGCAATGGAGAAGAACCAGAGATGAAGGGCTTCATGACAGAGGGGATAGGAGCCCATTATCCCCTGCTTGTTCACACAGAACATGGCTACCTGGTTGTCGTTTGGACTAAGACCTGTTTGCCTGAAAGTTGGAGTTGAAAAATCCGAAGGGCATTTGTGAGAGCACGTAGCTCCAGGAGGTTGATCTGCAACTGAAATTTCTGTTGTCCACTGTCCTTGTGTGGCGAGACTGTCCAGATGTGCTCCCCACACGTGTTTGGCAACATCCGCTGTCAGGATGCTTTGAGGTGGAGGCATCTGAAAAATGTGACTCTCCGTGTAGGGTTTGAGAGGAGCACCACCACTGAAGGGAACTGACAAGTGGAGGGGTGATGCAGATCTTGTCTGAGAAATGCCCGGTTGCTTGGGTCCATTGAGACGACAGAGTCCATTAGGCTTGCTGCATGTGCAGGTGGACATAGGGGACGACATGGACTGTGGAGGTCATATGTCCCAGAAGGTGCAGCATTTTTCGAGCAGTCACAGCCCTGTGACCCCTTATACAGTTGGCTAGCTTAATGAGATGGGCAGAGCGGTCATGTGGAAGGAAAGCTCAGGCTTGTTTAGTATCCAGAAGTGCTCCAATGAATTTGAGCCACTGGGATGGGACCAAGTACTATTTGGGAAAGTTTCTTTCTTTCCTGCTCCACGGCTCCTTGCTCCCCGATCGGGGTAGAGCTCACCTGAGCGGGTGCCACCATCCCTTCCCGCTCAGGAGCCTCCAGCCCAATCGGGGCTGTGGGAGGCGGAGCCCAACGCTAAAGAAAAAGAACCGCCGGCAGGCAGTCAGCCTTTCTTTCCTGCTCCACGGCTCCTTGCTCCCCGATCGGGGTAGAGCTCACCTGAGCGGGTGCCACCATCCCTTCCCGCTCAGGAGCCTCCAGCCCAATCGGGGCTGTGGGAGGCGGAGCCCAACGCTAAAGAAAAAGAACCGCCGGCAGGCGGGCCCGTGCCTGTCGGGCCCGCGCCTGAGGGCCCTTTGGCGTGGCCCTTAGGCAGTGGCACTTCGGCAGCACTACAAGCAAAAAGAGAGCTCTCCCCTGCAGAAGGGCCGTGTCTGGAAATCCCATGCTCTCTACAGCAAGTATAACTGCACTATACAGCCACTACATATTAGGACTATTTTAAATTTATCTATTTTACCATACTGTCGTCAAAACCTCTAATTGTACCACTAGCCACTGTTCAGTGTATTTACCATACTGTTGTCAGTAACCTTTAAAGCTTCACTGTACTGTTACCAGTAATCCTCCTTACCAATCAATCTTTATGCTGTTGTCAGTAGCACTATCAGTTCCAATCGCCACTGTACTGCTATCAATAATCTACTAATGCTAATAATTTATCCTACTGTGGTCAGTAACCGCACCAGTTACAGTCATCAGTACACTTCATACTAGCTATCTAACTCTAACCACTACCTGTGACCGAAGTGTGGATGTGACCCAGCATACTGCTCTAAGTATCAGGAATCTAACATTATCATCCTGGTAGTCTAACATGACTATCCCACCTCCAATTACATAGCGCTCTCCCAAGATGGGCTCCCCCATTACCGCCATAATAGGATGCTATATAATCATATCAAGTTGGTTCTCCAACTCTCTCGCCTTAACACCAGCATCCAACCAGATTCCTATTTTACGGAACCATGGGAGAAGGTGGTCCAGTGCATTCCACGACAACACAACCTGGGACACCCGCCCACAACATCCCCATCTATTACACATTGCACTTCAACATAATATGAAACCCAAAAACCTGGAAAACCTCCACCCTCCTAGCCTAAAATGTGCCCTCATCAACGCCCGTTCGATCAGAAAGAAATGGCCAGCCGTCATCGACATCATCACCAGCCATAGCCTCGATATACTCATGGTCACTGAGACGTGGTTATCCGCTGAAGACAACGTCATACTCAACCAGCTCCTCCCCCAGAATTTCACCGCACATTCAAGTCATAGACAAGACAAAAGAGGAGGCGGCGTGCTCATCCTCACAAGGTCAGACCTCCACTTCCGAACAGTAGACTCCACAAGTACAAACCACATGGAGACCGTCACCATCTCAAATAAACATTGCTCAATCAACCTGCTTTATAGAGCACCTTCAGCTTCTCCAGATGACCTTTCGGCTATCATCGATCTTGCAGCTAACACTCAGAACCCAAGCATCCCAATTTGGATCCTTGGTGACTTTAACTTGCCTACATTACAAGATAGTCAAGCTTCAGCCTTCCTCGATGCCCTCAACAATCTGGGTTTCAAACAATTAGTTAATGATTCTACACATATTAAGGGTAATACCCTAGATCTAGTATTTGCCCTGCAAACCTCTCTTAACCCAGACCTGGATCCTATAACCTCCATAACTCCTGTTCCTTGGTCAGATCACAAACTGATCACCATCCAGATTCCTTCGTACAAAGCCTACACAAAAATCAATAAAATACAATGCAACACCACAAGACCGCCCTCTCGATGCTTCAAGCCTTACAACAGAGATCTTATCCTCGCGGAAACACAACAACTCTTCTCTGAAACCACCCAGAACCTTGATGACCACCAGAACCTTGATGACCTAATTTCTCACTGGAACAATTGCCTCAGCTCAATAGCCCAACGTACACCAACCAACAGGCCCTCAGGTAAAAAGAGGAGTGCCCCCTGGTACTCAGCCGATCTTAAAGCATCGCTTAACCAATTACGGAGACTTGAGAAGCGCTGGCGCCGATCTCATTCTTTAAATGACCAGATAAATTACAACCGTCATCTGGCTGCGCATCGCAACACAATCACCAACTCGATGAAGCAGTACTACTCCGACACCTTAAAGAGATCGCTTAATAAACCACATGACCTTTTCGACATGGTTAAGACCATCCTCTGGACCCCCATTCGAGATACACCCACAAGATTTCGCAACCTATCTCCAATCCAAGATATGCCAGACCAACAGAACCTCTAATACAATCCCCACAACAGAGCAAGTCTGCCAAACAACACTAACCATGTTTTCTACCCCCACCAAGAGAGGTCTTGAAGACACTATCGCTGCCATTAATACCACTACTGCCCAGTCCGATCCATTTATTTATTTATTTAATTGGATTTCTATACCGCCTTATCATACAATCAAAGCGGTCTTACAAACAAAGATATTAAGAGTATTAGTGAGAAAATGTAAAGAAATATAAGTTAAAGTTATGGTATAATGTGTTAGAGTGAGTTGCATTATCTACATAGTGAGCTATACTATAATGTGAGCTATTATACAATATGTATATGATTTACATTCCAGACAAATTAAGTTAGTTAATTGCATGACCGTAGTGTTCTATAAACAAAGATGTTTTCAGTTGCTTTCTAAAGTCATTGATGTCCTGAGCTGCTCTCAGCTCATTAGGTAGAGAGTTCCAGATGGAAGGTGCAGCAAAAGAGAAAGCCCTTTCAGAGGTGTCTTTACGTGTTTTTCTGACATCATTTGATAAGCTGATTCTGTTGTCAGATCCTCTTCTTCTAGGTCTGTTGCTAATATCTGACTGTATGAGATATGTCAGGCTTTCTGCAGAATATTGTTGTTTTATCTTGAAAATATAAATTATAGTTTTATATTTTACACGTGAAGCTATAGGTAACCAGTGAAGCTCTTTCAAGATGGGAGTTATATGTTCTCTACTTGATAGACCAAAAATTATACGTGCAGCAGTATTCTGCGCCAGTTGTAAAGGCTTAAGTGCTTGCTTAGATAAACCCAGATATATTGGATTACAGAAGTCAAGTAATGGAGTAATCAATGCTTGACAAACATTTCTGAAGTGAACAGTATCAAGAAGCGGCCTTCTGGATCAAGGAGCTTCGCAGTCACTTCAGCCCAATACTGTCCAAAGTAATTAACCTCTCCTTCTCTTCCGGCTGTTTCCCTTCAGACCTGAAACACACCTCTATTAGACCTCTGCTAAAAAACTGCAAGCTCGATCCCCAACAGGTAGAATCCTACAGACCCATATCCAGCATTCCATTACTGGCGAAGATCATCGAAAAGGAAGCTCAACGTCAACTGCAGGAGCACATCGACTTCGCTGCACCTTTAGACACATGCCAACATGGCTTTAGGGAAGGCCATGGCGTCGAAACCCTCCTTACCACTCTATTTTGCAAGATACTCACTGGCATAGATGACATCCGGCAAGGATTTGCTCTCATTTTTCTGGACATAGCTGCAGCCTTTGATTCAGTAAATCATGAGCTTCTATTAGGATGACTGTTCGACAAAGGCATTAATGGACGAGCTCTCGAATGGTGCAGATCCTACCTGTCCGAAAGAAGGCAACATGTTCGTTCTGGAGGGATAAATTCTGAACCTTTCCACCAAAGTCAAGGAGTCCCACAAGGATCCTCCCTCTCGGCGCTCTTATTCAACATTTACATGCAGCCAATCTGTAATATTATCCGGTCCTTCAATGTTGACTGCATGTTATACGCAGATGATGTCCTGCTCTACATACCCTTCTCTACCGAGCATCTGGACCTCTCTCCACTGACGAGTTGTTTCAATGCAATATCTGACTGGCTTCTCTCTCAAAACCTCAGAATACAACATAAGAAAACGGAAGTACTCTTCATTACGAGGAACCCCAACTTTACCCCACCGCAATATCTTAAAGTAAAAGAAGCTGAGCTGCAATCTAAATCCTCAATACAATATCTGGGAGTCACCTTAGATCAACGTCTGGATATGAAGGCACACATAGGGAACATAGTCAAATCTATCTACCACAAGATCCGCTCACTTAGACATCTCCGCTCCATCCTCGAACCAACTGATTTTCGGACGATTTTACAGGCATTGGTCATACCTCATTTTGACTATGCAAATGCAATATTACAAGGACTTCCCCAATCTACGTTAAACCCGTTACAGCTAGCCATGAATGCGGCAGCAAGAGTCCTCCACGGAGCCTCCAGGAGTGACCACGTGACACCTCTGCTGATACAGCTACATTGGCTACCAATTCGTGCAAGAACTGTCTTCAAGACCTTGATAATCACCTTTAAAGCTGTTCACAATCTTTCACCTGCATCAGTAACTGCCCTCATCCATCCCACATCCCCAAATAGAATAAGAAGAGCCACGGCTATAAACTCCCTAAAAGTCCCGAAGGCACTTACTGCCTGCACCAAATCAACAGCCAACAGGGCCTTCAGTCTCAGTGCACCAAGATACTGGAACGCATTACCCCATGACATTCGGGCTATTAAGAATCTACCACAGTTTAGGAAAGCCCTCAAAACACACCTATTCAACAAGTACCTGATAGACCCTGACTGCACCCCCTAAAAACTCAGGACACCACCAGTACCAATCCCAGTCAAATCACAGTACCACAAGCAACTCACCATGTTGACACTCAGACCTATGAAGTGAACTGTGTTTTCTATGCAACTGCTTTGATCACGACTCCATGTAATAAGTCTGTAAATAGTTTACCCCTGTTCGCCAAGTTTCTGTCCCCTGTTATATGTAAACTCATACATGTTAACTGTAATGAGCATTTGTTCCGTGTAAACCGCGCTGATGCTGAATAGTGCGGTATATAAGAGACTATAAATAAATAAATAAAGACAAATCCCAGATCTTGGAGCACAGTGAAGGTGCGATGAAGAGATAGTTTTACCTCTTGTAGGGATTCTCCCATGATTAGCCAATCGTCTAAGTAGAGGAAGAACCCCAAAGTACAAAGATAGGCGGCAACTACTGTCATGCATTTTGTGAACACTTGGGGAGGCTAACCCGAAGGGGTGCACCCGATATTGGTAGTGGGTTTGCTGGAACTGAAAAAGCAGATACTATCTGTGTTGAGGGTGGATCAGCAAATGTGGGTATGCCTCCTGGAGGTCTAGAGAACATAGCCAGTTGTTCCTCTGAAGGTATGGCAGAAGTGTACCAAGGGAAATCATTTTGATTTTTTCTCAAATGAGGAATTTGTTTAGGTCCCTTAGATCTAGAATGGACCTCAACCTTCCTGTCTTCTTGGGGATAGGAAAGTAAGGAAAGTAGAAGCCACTGTCCTATTGGGTGGTGGAACATTTTCTACAGTCCCCTGAGCTAACAGGGTAGACACCTCGACTGATAAGAGATTTGTCTGCAAGAGGTTTGTGGAATAATCTCTTATGGAGGTGGTGGGGAGTAAGAACATAAGATATGCCATACTGGGTCAGACCAAGGTCCATCAAGCTCAGTATCCTGTTTCCAACAGTGGCCAATCTAGGTCATATGTACCTAGCAGTTTCCCCAAAAGACACAGGTTCCACAATGCTTGTACTGGGTCAAGCATTGATATCCTGGGTCCCTTCTTAATAGTTTATGGACCTTTCCTCCAGGAACTTGTCCAAACCTTTTTTAAACCCAGCTACACTAACAGCCTTTTTACTGCATCCTCCGGTAACAAATTCCAGATTTTGATTACACGTTGAGTGAAAACATATTTTCTTTTATTAGTCTTAAATAGCTTAAGAACATAAGAACATAAAGATATGCCATACTGGGTCAGACCAAGGTCCATCAAGCCCAGTATCCAGTTTCCAACAGTGGCCAATCTAGGTCATATGTAGCTTCATTGCATGTCCCCTAGTAAGCTTTCTTTTCCAAAAGAAGCAGATAGCCCCTTTGGACAATGTTAAGAGTCCAGTGCTCTGATCTGATGAGGACTTAGGAACAGAGTCTGCCTGCTATGTGTAAGGGTGGGAGACCCTGCAGAGGCAGAGTAGCTATGCTCTTTAGGAAGGAGTCAAAAACAAGGTGCTGGCTGTGGCTCAGCAGGTAATTGTGGCTTAAGTGTTTTAGGCTTTTTGAGCTGATGGGGGCCCTGCTATCGCTACTGAGGTTGGTAAGCAGCTGTAGGTGAATAAGAAGGATAATATCTTTTCTTCTTAGGATAGAAAGACTAATCCAAAGAAGTCTTTCTCCTAGAGGGGGTCTGATGTCTTTCTGGAAAGGTGTTTGAGAGTGAGATCATCTGCCTCAATCTCTCCAGCCTTCTCTCTCCAACCTTTTCCAAAGAGGTTTTCTCCAGAGCAAGGGATGTTGGCCAATTTATCCTGAACCCATTGCTCAAGGTCAGATGCCTGGAGCCAGGCCATTCAGCAAGCACTGATGCAGACTGCTGAAGTTCTGCTGGATGACTCAAAGGCATCGAAAGATGGTCTGTTACGAAATGTGGATGTATTCTGATTTTGTCTGATTAAGGCCTGGAATGCATCACATTTGTCATCAGGAAGGATAGGGGCAAAGTTCTCTTGATCCCTAGAGATATACTTGAGATACATGCCCATATAGATAGAGCATGTAAGAAGTAATCCTAGAAGTGAGCATGCATGTCTGAAAGCACCAACAGCCAAATGCATCAAGAGCTCTGGAGTCCTTGCCCAGAGGCATGGAAGAATGATTTTTGGAACTCTTGATGTGATGCATCGCCGATTCCACCACTATGGAGTGATGTTGTAGTTGAGGCTTTTGAAAATCAAGGCATGGCGGAACTTGGTACATGGTATCAAGTCGTTCGCTGATAGGTGGAACCATTAGCAGGGCCTTCCACATACATAGCATTAGATCCTGCAGGATGCGATGCATCGGTAACGTGGCCGCCTCTTTGGGTGCCAAGGGATATTGGAGGATTTCCAATTCCTCTGCCCTCGGTTCCATCTCAGATGCCACGGTAATCTGCAAGCCTGCTGCCATTTCCTGAATGAAGTCTTCGAAAGAGATGTTTTCTGGTGGGGACCGATGCCACTCATGAGGAGGGGATGGATCCAGAAGGGAGATCCCGGGTTCCTCTGGAGCCCTCCGATGCATCATCTGAATCGGAGGAGGAAGAGTCTGATTCTAACAGACAGTCAAAATATCAATGGTCTTGTGCCAATGTAGAGGCCCGATGCCTATGCTGATACCAATGGTCAGTCAGTGCAGCAGTGGGAACCTGTTGGGTACCAACGATATCTGTTGGTTCCAAAGGAGACATCAGAGGGAGAGGATCCCCCAATGCAGGTTTGACATCGGCCCCAGAGATATTAGCTGTGGGCCAGATGCCGACACCTGCACCGCTGGAGCTGTCGATACGGAGGCTGCCAGGAGTGCTGCCAAACTCCTCTCCATAGCCAGGATGCGCTGATCAAAGGAGAAGGCTGATGCCTAGGTGGAATCCCACATGGGGCTCTGAGTCACCGTCCTAGAGCATGGAGCCAGTAGCTCTCCAGAGGTTGAGACCTCGGGAGCATTCTGGGCCCCGGTTGTGCTTTGGAGGGCTTCGGATGCACCTTTCAGTGAATCTCAATGACAATGAAGAGACTTACCTCGAGGATCGGTATCGAATTTCGATGCCAATGACTTAGACTTAGTGTTATGTTTGGACTTTGAGGAGATCTGAGAACCAAGAGAGGAGGCCAACATCCTCGACGATGTAAAAGCCACTGAAATAGAGTCTGGGGCAAACAGACAACCATATTGTCTGGCTCTGTTCTTTAGCCCTCTTTTTGTCATTTGTTGGCACAAAGGACAATCAGTCGGTAATGGTCTGGACCCAAATATTTTAAACACCAGTCATGTTTATTGGTGACTGATATTGTACCAGAACACTTGGTACATTTTTTTAAGTCACTGATGTTTTTCCATTGTGGCTGAACAAAAGTAG
Source organism: Ichthyophis bannanicus (assembly GCA_033557465.1). Lineage (NCBI taxonomy): Eukaryota > Metazoa > Chordata > Amphibia > Gymnophiona > Ichthyophiidae > Ichthyophis > Ichthyophis bannanicus. The sequence continues at coordinate 249,251,643 of CM066042.1, read as the reverse complement.
GCCAAGGCCTAATTTGGCAGTAGAAACCACAAAAATTGGAAAAATGAAAAAAAAAAATTTTGAAAAGAAAAGAATATCAGGGCCGGTATCAGGAAGGGTACCAGCTTCGATGGAAAGGCAGAGCACAGATTTAAATTTAAAAAATGACATTTTTTGGCAGTGACAGGAAGAAAACAACCTGCTGGCTCTGTGGAAAACAAAGAATTGAGAAGAGGACTTGGGAAGGCAGATGCGCAGGCGCAATGAATTGCTCCCAAAAGCTTTCCAATTGGACGCTGGAGAGCGTTTCTGTAAGGGCTCCGTCAGTACTGATGATACCCATATGTGAAGACTGCATTCCTGCTTGTTCCTAGAGATATAGTCTTTCCCTACACATGCAAGAATTTTAAATCACCTCAGACAAGACGTAGAGATAATGGAGCTCCTGAACTTTATGCCTGGTTATGTAATCTACTATGTGTTTCTCTGCATTGGATGCAGACCTTATTAGGATTTCATTTTAATATACAAAACTCATTTGCATCTCATTTACAAATACTTGGCGTTGTTGTGTGCACATCTGTTTTTTATTTTTTGCTGTTTACGTGTGCATCAATCTCGTCTCTGCATTTGGTGTAGTGGTACTTGCGCATATATATTGCATTATCTGCGTGCACAGAGTACACTAGACTTTCTGCATCGGCCTGTAAGTGCATAATTTTGCACTTGTCCATATTCAATTTCATCTGCCATATGGATGCCAAGTCTCTCAATTCATCAAGGGCCTCTTGCACTTTTTCACAATCATCTTGTGATTTAACAACTTCGCATAATGTTGTGTCATCTGCAAATTTGATCACCTCATTCACCGTTTCTACTTCCAGGTCATTTATGAATACGTTAAAAAGCAGTGGGCTCAGCACTATTCATCTTTCTCCATTGAGAAAACTGGCCATTTAGCCCTACTCTGTTTTCTATCTTATAACCAGTTTCTAAACCACAATACCTTGAATTCAGAGCCAGCCCCACAATTGTTTCAGGGTATTGGTGCCCTAGGCAAACCTTAAGCCTTAGAGCCCCCTGGCTGTCAGAATCAAGGCCAGCCGTAGGCATGTTCGGACATGCTGCCCGCACATGGCCCTGCACCACTACAGGCCCTGTGCTGCCTGCAAAGCCAAAAAATGTCAAGGAACCCTGCTGTATCCAGCCACCACTGCCGCATCTACTCACAGCCGCAACAGCAGCAATAAACATAGCATAGATCAAGGAGCCTCTCTGGTGGCTCCAGGGCCACGGCTGCGAAGTCGAAGGAAGAGGTGCCAATGGAAGGAGAAGGGCAATGCTCTGGCAGCCCGGGCTGTAGGTCTGTGTCCGCTGATTTGGGCCCAATAACAGATGGAGGATTTGGAGGACGGCACTAAGCAAGTCCTGAACCTGGTGGAAGCTGCAGTGGTGGACCAGGAGGATGAGGATGATAATTCTGAGCCAGAGGCCGAAGTGACGGCTGTAGCAATGATAGCAGATCCCGAAGCGATGACTGTAGCAATGGTAGCGGATCCAGAACAAGCTGACATGGGAGCCGAAGTGCTGCCAAACCCAGATGAAGCCGAAGCTGCCTATGTAGGCAAGTGAAGGGCAGGGAAAATGAAAGAAGCTGCGCCTCCCATACTGCGGAGCTGATGAGTAACTCCAAATCTGATGCAATGCTGGATCCAGTCCTGGCTTTCTGACCTTCTCTCCCAATGTATTGTGTGACACTTTGTAGTCTTGCTACTTCTACTCAAAAGTTAGGGCTATTAGCTTCCTACATGAATTGAATCATTTGATAACTCTTGAGTCAGAATTGAAAAAGAAACCTGGCTGGACCTCAAACAGAACTGCCACCCTCAGCTAAATAGAAAGCTTTAAGCAGGGCCAGTAAAACATGTTCAGATTGCATGTAACTCTGCATGGGATGCTTCAGGGAATCTCATTTGTTCATTGTAATAGTTCATAGTAAATGAAGGCAGATAAAGACAACCAAAGTTGTAGCGTTATCCTGTTGTTCCCTGCAGGTTATCCCCCTCTATTTCTGAAGTTATTTAAGTTTGCTTGATAACATTCTCTTGACATATAAGGATTCGTTTTGTGTGCTCCATGTCTTTTTGAATTTCGTCACTGTTGTTACCTCACCACCTCCATCAGGAGGGTGTACCAGGCATCCACTATCCTTTCCGTGAAAAAGTATTTTCTGATGCAGCTTTTAAGTTTAACTCCTTTCAGCTTCCTTTCATGTCCTCTAGTCCTATAACTTTCCCAATCTTTGAAAAAGGTTGTTTATTTAATACTCTTTTAAATATTTAAACATTTCTATCATATCTCCACTGTCTCGCCTCTCGTATTCAGGCTATACATATGTAGGTGTTCAAGTCTCTTATCAGACCTCTTCTAGTGCAGGTTCCATATCGTTTTGGTCACCTTTCTCTGAACCAATTCAAGTCTTTTTTTTATAGCCTTTCCAAGGTACAGTCTCCAAAGCTACTACTACTACTACTATTATTATTATTAAAAATTTATAAAGCGCTACAAGGCATATGCAGCACTGTACAGCCATAGTCCCTACTCGTCAGAACTTACACTCTAATCAAGACAGACAAGACAAAAGATAGGAATAATGTAGAACAGGCAAGGGTAAGGAGACACAAGGGACTAAGGGATCAACACAATACCCCAAGTAAGGCTTCAGCAACAACTTGTACAGGGGCATTAATATCTCCTTTGTCCTGCTGGTTAGTACTTTTTTTTATGCAGCCTAGTATCCTTCTGGCTTTGGCCACCATCTTGTCACATTGCTTCACCACCTTGAGATCCTCAGACATCGCTCAGAGATCCCTTTCCTGGTCTGTGCACACCAGTCTCTCGCCCCCTATCGCATATAGCTCCTTTGGATTTCTGCATCCCAAGTGCATCACTCTGCACTTCTTTGCATTAAATATTAACTGCTAAACACTAGACCACTCTTTTAAATCTTCTTTCACGTTGTCTGCTCCCTCAGAGGTGCTTACTGTATTGCAAATTGTGTCATCTACAAAAAGATAAACTTTACCTTTTAACCCTTCAGCAATACCATCCATAAAGACATTGAACAAATACCAGTCTCAGGCAGGGGCAGCTCTATTATTAGGCAGAGTGAGGTGGTTGCCTCAACGGCAAAGTTTTGGGGGCAGCAAAAACTGCCTCCAAAATAGCCCAGCTGCGGCCACCTCACTGCACCTTTGACCTGCTGCCGCCGCCACCACCACCGTCATTTCTCCCGGGTCTGTGTCGGCAGCATCAAGCCCCCCTCAATAACAAGCAGCGGCATAAAAAAAATGCAATCAAAAGCACAGGGTCTTCCTGACTTCAGCGCATTTGTAAGGCTCTAATGGTCCTTCCCCCTTCTGACGCATACTCACGTCAGAGGGGGGCAGTACCAGCAAAGACTTACAACCACGCTGGAGTTGGGAAGACTATGCGCTTTTGCTTGCATTTTTTAAAGTTACTGCTCATTAAGAGAAGCAGCAATGGCGGTAGTTTGGGGGCAGGAAGGGAGGGAGGCCACGTTGGGCATGCATCAGCTGCAGGGTGGGTGGGCGCAGAGGTGGAGGGGAAAGGGGAAAGATGCTGGCTATGGGAGGAGAGAGGGCAGATGCTGGCCACGGGGGAGGCAGAAGGCAGATGCTGGCCATGGGATGGAGGGGAAAAGTGGGCATAAAGTTGCCACAAGAAAGATGAAGAGCAGATGGGGAGACATAAGGCAAAAAGGGTAGATGGGCATAGGGGAGAAAGGGCAGATGCAGGGCATGGGGTGGAGATGTGGAGAAAGGGAAGATGCTGGATAGTGGGGGGGGGGGGGGGTGGAGGAAGAAGCTGGGGAAGAAAAGAACTGTGTTAAGGGTTGAGAAGTGATAGATGCAGTATTAAGAGAGGATTGAAGACTGGATGGTAAGGAGAAGCAGCAAAATCGGAATTGATAGAGAAATAAATGCCAGAAAGCTGAAAGGAAAAGATAAAATGCCAGAAATGTACGAAAGTGAAAACAAGAGGAGAGAAGTGGCAGATGGGCTGGAGACCCTAAAATGTGAGTTAAGAGGAAAGCAGAAGCTAGAGACTGAGATCAACTTGATTACAGAATAAAATGGCCTGTCATCAAAGGTAGAAAAATTAATTTTATTTTTAATTTAGTGATTGGAATATGTCAGGTTTTTGAGTGTAGATGTTCTTTCTTTATATTTTGCACATTACAGGAGCATGGTGAAATTAGGACTTGAGTATCTCCAGTCCAGTCCCAACTTGTGGGTTGTCACACCTCACCAGCAGCTTGGAGACTGAGTATGTCAAATTCATGGCATCAGCATACATGAGCAGCCAGTAGCACTTCCCAGCCCCAAGTATTGATAAAGCAGACTCTCAGGAGAAACAGTAAGAATAGCATCAGAGGAGCAGAAAATAACGCAAAAATGAAACTGCGGGAGAGTGATTTCAAGATGGCCGCAGCAAGGCGCGTGTAGGTGCCGCGTTCTGCTTATGGGGAAAAGGGAAGCTAGAGGTGGCAAGAAGCCCTCTGGGGCCCTCTCGGCTTTACCTTTGGTTTCCTCGGGTCGCCTGGATCCTTTTCTTGTCCGTGCACCGCATGTAGCCAGTAGCACGCCAGCTATTGCCGGAGCAGCAGCGTATTGCTAAGATCCTAGTGCTGGAGTCTTCTAGCTCGGAGGACGTGGTTCCGTGGATGGGTGCCAATATTGGTGCGTCACTGGATCCTCGAGGGCGGCCCTCTGAGCTGTTGCCGGGGGGAGGTGAATCTCTTCCGGGTTGTTTTCCCAGCCCTCAGAAGCACACATCTACAGCCGTGGACTTGGAGGTCCCCGGAGGAATGTCTTCTATGGTGGAGCCCTTGGGAGCCGTGGCACCGATGGTGGATGTATCATCAGGCTCTTCAGTCTTTTTATTATCACGACATGCTGTCTTTACCTTGGAATCGATATGATCAGCAATACAGCAGTTGGGTGACTCTTTATCCCACCAGATACAATCTCTTTCGACTCAAGTTCAGTCTAATGCTTCTTCTATACAGCAGCAAAAAGGAGATCTTTTGAACTTGCGGGGAACCATTTCCTTATTGGAAGCAAGAGCCGAACGTATTGAGAACTCTGAAGCTGCTTTAGTTAAAGACGCTATGGGGTTAAAGTCTCGTTTGGAACATCTGGAGAATTTTTCCAGATATCAGAATTTAAGACTTTTTAATTTTCCTAAGTCTTTGTATGTTACTGCAAGAGATATGTTTAAAAGGCATTTGGTGGAGGTGTTTGGGGCCCCTATTGAGTCACATCCCCCTGTTACTAGGTTATATTACCTTCCAACTGGATGAAGATCTTCAGGGGAGGGGGCCATTCCTGGGGTTCAACAGGCTGACTCCCTTGATGTTTCCGCTTTGTTGGAGACATCGGCTGAAGAAGCCTGTAGCCCTTCTACTCTTTTGGTGACTTTTTCATTATCCCATGATAGGGATTGGTTTTTGAAGATGTTTTTTCGTAAACGGTTGATTAAATTTAGAGGATTTCAGGTTCAGGTTTATCCTGACCTATGTAAAGAAACTCAGAGACGGAGACGAGAGTTTCTGTTGCTATGTCCAGGAATACAGCAGTTGGGGGGGGAGTCAGTTCTTTTTAAAATTTCCCTGTAAATGCTCTGTTAGGTTACAGGCAGTTTCCTATATTTTCTATGACCCTTCCCAACTATTGGCGTTCTTGAGCTCCCGGAGGGTTCCTGAGGTAGAAACAGGGAATGCTGCATTAATGGAATAATACTGGTTAGTTCCTTGCTGGTGGCTTTTCTTTTCCTTCAGATATGGTGTGATGTTTTCTTTTTCACTCTCTTCTTAATTGAGGGCTAGTGGGTTGCAACCGTTAGATTTGTTATTTTCTATATAATGTTTGTTGCTTTCTTCTTTTTTGGATTACCGACTGCTTCTCTTTTCTTTGCGTGTATTCATTTATGTTTGAATTTATTGTAAAATTCATAAATATAAAATAAAAAAAAAAGAATAGCATTAGAATTGAAAACACATCTAAATACCATCTCCCCTGAACAGACAGCAACACCCCACTCTGATGAGATGTTTTTACCCAGCTACTTACTCCGTCCCAACTCCACAGAGTAGAGCTAGACAAATCCAAGGAACCAGACTCCCATCCCCTCCAGGAGCTCTGCTGATCCTCCACCTCTGCTGTACCTCTCTTATCTTCTGGTCTCGTCTTTTCTATTCTTCTTTTTTTTTTTGAAAGGTGACTCCACAACAAATCACTGCGATCCTCCCAGACCGCTGTAAAAAACAGTGGACTTCTTCCAGTTACCGGATCGCCTGCAGAAAATAACCATTGAGGGAGGGTCCAGGACTGGACTGGAGGTGCCCAAAGAAAGCCAATTAGCAGGTAAGTCCTAATTTCACCTTCCTTATCATCCCTCCAGTCCAGTCCCGACCTGTGGGATGTACCATAGCAGTACTAACCCTGAGAGGGATCCTCGAGCCCGGCATGGATCACAGCCGACCTGAAACTCATGTCCCTCATTACCTGTACATCCAACCAATAGTGCTTCACAAAAGTATGCAAGGATGCCTACCCTGCCGCTCTGCAGATCTCTACCAATAGAATCAAGCTAGACTCTGCCTAGGATGCAGCCTGGGCCCTTGTTGAATGGGCCCGCAAGCCCACCAGCGTTGTCCTCCGTGGCAACAGGTAGGCCGAGGAAATCGCTTTCCTCACCTACCTGGAGATGGATGCTTTGGAAGCCGCAACCCCCTTAAGTGGGCCTACAAAAAGGATGAACAGCCAATCTTCAAACAACACCGGAGGGCCCGGCAGACATCCAGGGGCCACAAATGAGGGTCTATATGGTCACCCCCTGCACCAGTGAAGACTCAAAGGTTAACTGGCTGATTCAAGTGGAATGATGACAATACCTTGGGCAAGAAAGATGGCACTGGTCATAGCACCACCTTCTCAGACATGGAGAGAAACGGCTTCTGGTAGGACAAGACCTGAAGCTCTGAAATTCTCCTGGCTGAGCTAATTGCCACCAAAAAGACCATCTTCAATGTCAGGTTCTTCAATGTACAAGCAGACAACGGCTCAAAGGATGCCTCTGTCAACACAGACAATACCAGGTTAAGGTCCCAGGGGGACACTATGGAATGAATTGGAGGAGGGGGGGGGTCACACCTGCTTCACAGCCCACAGAAAGCAGACAATATCTGGATGGGCCGCCAGCCATACCCCTGCACTCTCCCCCCAACAAGTTAATGCTGCCACCTGAATTCGCAAGGAATAATACACTAGGCCCTTCTCCAGCCCCGCCTGAAGGAAAGCCAGAATCTCTGGTACGGAAGCGGCGAAGGCCCGACCTCTGCGGTCCATACACCAGCTCTCAAAGAGCCTCCAGACTCTTAATAAATGCCAAGCGTCGTGGAATGTATGTGTTGAGATTACAGAGGTCGAATAGCCATGCCTCCTCAACCTAGCCCTCTCAAAAACCAGGCCGTAAATGAAAATAGATCCACATGAGGTATCCACACCGGACCCTGCAGTAACACGTCGTCCCTGACCGGCAGACGCCATGGCTGATCAGCCGTCAGCCGGACAAGATCGGCATACCATAGTCTCCATAGCTAATCTTGAGCAATCAGGACGACTAGTCCCCCATGTGCCTCGATCCACTGTACTACTCTCCTCTTTTAGAAAACAATTAAAAACCCACCTATTCAGAGAACACCTAGGCTTGGAACAGAACTGCACCCATTGAAATCATTTCCACGATGAGTGTCAAAAAGCTGAGAGAGACCGAAAGAGAACTGTTGAAAACCCTGATACACACCTAATTAAGACTGTAAATATGTTAAACCTCTCTTGGTGATGGGACCCCCCCCCCCCTGTATTTATTATAAACCACTTTGACCTGGTGAAAAGCGGTATATAAGCACAGCTAAATAAATAAATACGCGGCCTACCAGGACCCATGGGGGAAACACATAGAGCAGACTGGTCCGTGGCCAACGATGCACTAGCGCGTCGGGGCCTTCCAACATCCGTTCTCTGCGTCTATTGTAGAAATGGCTTGCCTTTGCGGACTCGAAAAGGTCACCATGAGATCCAACATCAGAAGCGCACTATCCACGCAAACACTTCCTCGTTGAGTGATCACTCGCCGGGCTCCACTTTCACATAGCTGAGATAGTTGGTCGCTACAGTCTCCTTACCGGCCACATGCACTGCCGACAAGGCCTGTAGGTTGTTCTCTGCCCACTCCAGCAACAGCGCTACTTTGTTTCCCAACTGCTCGCTGCCCATACCCCCTTGCCAGTTGATGTAGGCCACTGTGGTTGCACTGTCTGAGAATACTCTCACTGCCTTCCCTTGAAGGAGACTGTGGAACTTCTGGAGGACCGAGAACAGCGCTCGCATCTCCAACCAGTTCGTGGCCCAGGAAGACTCCTCTGGACCCCAGCTGCCTTGCGCTATCTCAATCTCACAATGCGCCCCCCATCCTGATAGGCTAGCATCTGTCGTCAGCAAAATCCAACAGGGAGCTTCCAGGGGCATCCCCACCGACAACTTCTCCGGTCTCAGCCACCACTGGAGAGACACCCTGACCACTGCCAGACAGGGTAGCCGCTTCACCAACAAATGATGTTGCACCGACCATCTCCTTAACAGTGCCCCCTGCAAGGAACTCATATGAGTGCGCGCCCACAGGACCAACTCAGCTGCAGGTAATGCCAGACCATCGGGGACTTTGTCCGGAGGGAAATTCGGACCTGCTGCTGCAGCTTGCGCACCTGGTCGGACAGCAAGGAGACCTTGCCCTCATACGTCTGGAACTGGGCACCCAGGTATATCAACTTCTGCGTCGGCTGTAGGTTGCTCTTGGTCATACTGATTACCCAGCCGAGACTCTGCAGGAACTCTCACCCGGGTGGTGACCCTCTCGCTTTCCTCTCTGGACTGCCTGGACTAACCAATCTTCGAGATATGGGTTTCTGCCGGGGGACAGCTACGACCACTACCATGATCTTGGTGAAGGTTCTGGGAGCAGTTGCCAGACCAAATGGCAAGGCTGTGAACTGAAAATGCCACATGGGCACCACGAACTGCAAAAACCACTGGCAGAGCCAGCCCAAGGGTGTCTGCACCATAGGCAGAAACCTCAGCCTCGCCACTCCCCTCGCTGATGCTGGCCCCCCTCCCCTCCACTGATGATCCTCCCAGCTGCTGCCACAGCTTCCCAAGCTGCTACTGTTCCATCTCGGAAGTGGGAGGTGGGCAGTGGCAGCATTTCCAAAAACGGTGGCTTTATCATGCCACTTTTGGAAATAATGCCACTGCCCACCTCCCCCCCAAATGGAATTGGTGGCAGCTTTGGGAGGCGGCACAGCTGCCCAAGTGTGCCACTGCCACCACCGCCCACCTGGGCCGGCTACCCTAGGCAACCACCTAGCTCATGGGCCAGCCCTGACTGCTGGTGCTCTGGCCAAATGGGAACGTGCAGGTAGGCCTCTGTGAGATCCAGAGAGGTGAGGGACTCTCCTTCCCTGACAGCCACGATCACCGACCGCAGCATTTCCATATGAAACAGAGGCACCCAGAGACAGCAATTCACCTGCTTGAGATCCAAAACCTTCCTTTTTGGGTACCACAAAATAGATATCGACCCAAGCCGCATTGATTTCATGGGCATCTCCGCAACTGCTCCTAGCTCTCAAAGTCACTCCAGGGTGCCCCGCACCACCTTGACCTTGCGAGGCACCTTGCAGGGCAAACAAAAGAAAACTTCCCTGAGCAGACGTGCGGACTCTAGCATGTACCCTTCTCTGATGACCTCCAGCACCCACTGGTTGAAGGTGACTCAGAACCAGGCAGGGTAAAAATCCCACAGCCTTTCCCCCACAGAAGCACCCCCACCTGGGCCTCCCTCACCTCACTGCAGTTTCTTGTTCGCTGAAAAGGAGGAGGAGGAGGAGAAAAATCCTCTGTGAAAGCCTCGAAAAGACTGCCCCCTAGACAGGAAATGTCCCTTCTGGTAAGGTGCAAAGCGCACCGCACGGAACCGACAAAAGTCTCAAGTCCCGGCACCGTCGAGCGTACAGTCTTCGGCTTATCCTCTGGGAGTCTACCTCCCTTCGACTCCCCCAAATCCTTTACCAACTTTTCCAATGCCTCTCCGAACAAGAGCTTTCTCCGGGAACAAGCAGGAAGTCAGTCCTCACATATGTGTGACATTGGCGCCGACAGAGCCTGCGTGGAAGCATCTCCCCAGCTTTCAAGAAAAGCCTTTGGGACATGCACCACAGGCGTAATCCACTTCCCACCCAAGGGTGCCACCTTGCCTCACTCTCCTTTTTCCTGTGGAGCCCTTCGGAAGTTGTCCTTTTTTCCCTGGAAAAAAAAAAATCAGATTTTTTTTATAGTTAAATTTTGTCTGGTTTGCATACCAGTTCCTTCCCACCCGCCGAGCCAGCTCACCTCGGATTCATCTATCCATTTTCTACTTTTTTCATCAAGGTCCGCCTCGACAGGTGTTCATGCCCTTTTTCAGCCAAAGGCCTCGGACCCCTGGCCAGGAGGCATGAAAGCATAGCTACTCACCTGTAACAGGTGTTCTCCAGGGACAGCAGGAATCGGTCCTCACATATGGGTGACGGTGGCGCTGACTGAGCCTGCGCGGAGCATTTCCCCAGCTTTCACAGAAAGCCTTTGGGAATGCTACCATGCATGCGTGGTCCCCTTCCTGCTCAAGGGTACCATCTTGCTCAGTCAGATGACATAGCGAAAAAGGACTTAAAACAATGTAGAGAGGCAACTCCAAGGGGAGGGGGGAGGAGGGAGGGTTGTGAGGGCTGATTCCTGCTGTCCCTGGAGAACACCTGTTTCAGGTGAGTAACTATGCTTTCTCCAGGAACAAGCAGAAAGTCAGTCCTCACATATGGGACTCCAGGCTGCCAAGGACCGAACCATGACAGCACTACTGGCGACCCATTGGATAGCCGTAAGTTATAGAAGGTGAGTCCCAAAAGAGAGACTCTTCATGATCCTAGTGTCCAGTGACAATTCACAAAAGGGTAGCCTGATCACAAAAGGGTTGAAGGGCAGGAGTTGCCTACACCCAGAAAATATTAAGGAGTATTGCTTGCCCGAAGGCACTGTCCCTGCGGGACGTGCTCTCCAGGCAGTAATGAGCTACAAACGTATGAATTGAAGACCGTGTGGCGACCTTGCAGATTTCCATCACCGGCACTGAGCGGAGGTTGGCTACCGATGTGGCCATAGCCTGCAAGTGATGTGCAGTGATCCGGTGCTCAAGGGAGAGGCCTGCTCGCTCAGAGGAGAGGGCAATGCAGTCCGCCACCCAAGTGGACAGATTCCGCTTCGTTACCATCTTGTCGGTCTACTGCGGTCATAAGACATAAAGAGCTGAGGAGCTTTGCGATAGGCCTGGATCCTCTGCAGATAGAAGGACAGGGCCCGCTTACAGTCTAGTGTATGCAATATGAGTTCCTCCCTGCCGGTGTGGGGCCGTGGGAAGAAGATGGGAAGGACCACTTCCTGATTGAAGAGGAAAGTAGATACTACCTTGGGGAGGAATTTGGTGTGTGTGCGGATTACTACCCTGTTCCTATAGAACCTTGTATATGGCGGATCTGCCACCAAGGCCTGGAATTCACCCACTCTCCGAGAGGACGTGATAGCCACCAGAAAAAACACTTTTCAGGAGAGGTATCCCAAATGGCAGGTGGCCAGAGGCTCGAACGGCAGTCTGGTGAGTTGGGAGAGCACCACATTAAGATCCCATTCTGCCACAGGAGGGCGGAAAGGGGGCTTCGATAGCAAGAAGCCCTGGAGGAACCTGGAGACCAGGGGCTGATTTCAGAGGGATTTCCCCTCTATAGGGTGATGGTGAGTGGCTATGGCACTCAGATGTACCCTCACTGAATTAGACTTCAGGCCGGTGCACGAGAGGTGCAGCAAGTACTGTAGCACTAGTTGCATGCAGCAGGAGAAAAGGTTCTCTTCTCTCTCTGCACACCAGATGGAGAAAATTCTCCATTTGAAGGCATATGCTCGTCTGATGGAGGGTTTTCGGGAGGCCAGCAGGATCTCCTTGACTTCCCCTGGAAGATTTTAAGGAGCCAAGGCTACCCTTTCAGCAGCCACACCGTCAACGTTAGCAACCCCAGGTTGGGATGCAGGAAGGAGCCCTCTTCATGGGACAGGAGGTCCGGATCCTGGTCTAGCAGGACTGGGAGTGTCACCGAAAAGGAGAGCAACAGAGGGAACCAGGGTTGATGGGCCCATCAGGGGGCGACCAGAATCACGGGATCAGGAAGACATCCACAGTCACTCTCCATGGGTGCAGCTAGCACGAGCAGAAGCAGGGCAGCTGCGGATTGTCCGGGGAGGCAAAAGAGTCTTTGAGCTACCCTGGGGTTCAGACGCCATTCGTGTGGGCATAGGACTCTGCTGAGTTTATCCGCTAAGCAGCTGTCCTGACCTGGAAGGTATACCACCTGTAGGAGCATTCCGTGGCACACTGCGAAGGAGAGGAGAGGAGAGGAGAGCCACCGCCTCCTGGCGGAGGGAGTATGGACCCGTGCCCCCATGCTTGTGCACATAAACATGGCGAGCTGGTTGTCCGTCTGGATCAGCTCAAGGCGGTTGCACAGGAGGTGGCAGAATGTTCGCAAGGCCAGGGAGCTAGCCCTGAGTTCCAGGTGGTTGATCTGCAAAAGCGGCGACTCCTGCGACCAGCTGCCTTGAATGCGGAGGTCTCCACAGTGTGCCCCCCCAACCCAGGAGGGAGGCATCCGTGGTCAGGACCCTCTGTGGCACAGGCACCTGGAATGGCATTCCTGCTTGGAAGTGGCATAGGGGCTGCCACCAGTTGAGGGAGTCTGCCAGTTGGCGGGTGACCCAGACCCTGTCCCGCAACCTGCCCATGGCCTGCGTCTACTGAGATTGGAGGCACCACTGGGCTGCTCGCATGTTCAAGCGGGCTAAGAGCGTGACTTGGACCGTTCAGGCCATATGGTCCAGTAAGCGGAGGAGGTGAGCTGGTACCGTCCGGTGACTCTGCATCTCTCCTGCCAGCTGTAGGAGGCGATGTGCCCTTTCCTTTGGGAGGAAGGCCTTGACCTGTAACATGTCCAGCTGAGCACTATGAACGCCAGGTTTTGGGATGGAGAAAGGTGGTATTTGGAATAACTGACGACAAACCCTAGGTGCTGCAGGAGGCAGATGGTTCGCCCTGCGGTCTGGCTGGCTCGGGGGCCGTGCTGCCTCTGTTGAGCCAGTCATCCAGGTAGGGGAAGACAAAAGCCCCTTGTAGGCAGCCACGACCGCCAGGCACTTTGTAAAGACTCTTGGCGAGGAGGCCAGGTCGAATGGAAGTACTCTGTACCGGTAGTGCTCTCCTCCCACCACGAACCTTAGGTACTGTCTGTGGGTGGGGTAGATCTGGATGTGGGCATATGCACAACCAAGCTCCCTGGTGGAGGTAAGGCAGCAGAATTCCAAGGGAGAGCATCTTGAACTTCTCCCTCACCAGAAATGTGTTCAGGTTTCGCAGGTCAAGTATGAGCCTTAAGCCCCCAGTTATTTTGGGGACAAGGAAATACCCGGAGTAGAGCCCTTTCCCAGTGGGGGTGTACTATTGACCGCCTGGCCAGAATGAACAAATGGATGATGAAATGCTCAAAGAAATCAAGGAAGCTAACAAAAGTTACAGCGCAGTAATAATAATGGGTGATTTCAATTACCCCGGTATCGACTGGGTCAGTGTCATGGCAGGACATGCTAGGGAGATAAAGTTCCTAGATGAAATAAATGACTGCTTCTTGGAGCAGCTGATTCATGAATCGACCAGAGGGGAAGCCATATTGGACCTAGTCCTTAGTGGAACACCAGATCTAGTGCAAGAGATAAGGGTGTTGGGGCCACTTGGCAATAGTGATCATAGCATGATCGCGTTTGATTTAATTAGTGGAGGAGGGATAGTAAGGAAATCCACAGTACTACCTTTTAACTTTCGAAAGGGAGACTATGATAAAATGAGGAAAATAGTTAAGAAAAAACTAAAAGGAGCAGTTGCATCAAACTTACATCAAACTTGGGTGTTGCTTAAAAATACCATCTTGGAAGCCCAGACCAGCTGTATTCCACGCTTTAAGAAAACTGCCAGCATGGTTTAAAGGTGAGGTTAGAGAGGCTGTTGCCAAAAAATCATCTTTCAGGAAATGGAAAAAAGAGCCAAACAACGAAACCTGGAAACACCACAAGCACTGGCAAGTCAAATGCAAGGCATTGATAAGGCAGGCAAAGGGAGAATTTGAGAAGAAGCTTGCTGCGGAAGCAAAAACGCACAATAAAGACTTTTTCAAGTACATTCGTAGCAAAAAACCTGTGAGACTGTCAGTTGGTCCATTAGATGATAGAGGGGTTAAAGGGGCACTAAGAGGCGACAAGGCGATAGCGGAGAGACTGAATGAATTCTTTGCTTCGGTCTTTACTGAGGAAGATGTAGAGATGTTACCCATGACAAGTGGTATTTAAAGGTGCGAAAGAATTGAAGGAATTATCGATACATCGGGAAGATGTATTACAACTATTAGATAAACTGAAGACTAGCAAAGCACCTGGGCCGGATGGTATACTTCCAAGGGTGTTGAAAGAACTGAAATATGAGATTGCAGACCTGCTATTAGTAATCTGTGAATTTTCATTAAAATCATCTGTAATACCTGAAGATTGGAGGATCACCAATGTAACGCCAATTTTCAAAAAGGGTTCCAGGGGTGATCCAGGAAACTACAGACCGGTGAGCCCGACGTCAGTCCTGGGAAAAATGGTAGAAACCATCATAAAGAACAAAATTACTCAGCATGTAGATAGTCATGGCCTAATGGGAGACAGCCAACATGGCTTTAGACAAGGAAGATCTTGTCTGACTAATCTGTTATGTTTTTTTGAAGGTGTGAATAAACAGGTGGACAAAGGTGAGTCGGTTGATATAGTGTATCTGGACTTTCAGAAAGCCTTTGACAAGGTCCCTCAGAGACTTTTGGCAAAACTAAAGAGTCATGGGATAGGAGGCAGTGTACTATTGTGGATCAGGAACTGGTTAAAAGATAGAAAGCAGAGGGTAGGGCTAAATGGCCAATTTTCCCAAATGAAAAAGGTGAATAATGGGGTACCCCAGAGATCTGTGCTGGGTCCGCTGTTTTTTAACATATTCATAAATGATCTGGAAAGGGGAATAACGAGTGAGGTTATCAAATTTGCAGAAGACACAAAACTATTTAAAGTTGTTAAAACCCAAGAGGATTGTGGAAAATTGCAAGAGGATCTTGATAAATTGGAAGACTGGGCATCAAAATGGCAGATGAAATTTAATGTGGACAAGTGCAAAGTTATGCACCTAGGGAAGAACAACCCAAACTATGGTTACACGATGCAAGGTTCTACATTAGGAACCACCACCCAGGAAAAAGATTTAAACGTCATTGTGGATAACATGTTAAAACCATCGGCCCAGTGTGCAGCAACAGCCAAGAGAGCAAATAGAATGCTAGGTATCATAAGGAAAGGAATGGAAAATAAAACAAAAGATATTATAATGCCTCTGTATCGTTCCATGGTGAGACCGCACCTTGAATATTGTGTGCAATTCTGGTCACCGTATCTTAAAAAGGATATAGCGTTATTAGAAAAGGTTCAGAGAAGAGCCACCAAAATGGTAAAGGGGATGGAAGGATACTCCTATGTAGAAAGGCTAAAAAGGTTAGGGCTCTTTAACCTGGAAAAGAGATGGCTGAAGGGAGATTTGATAGAAGTCTATAAATTAATGAACAGAGTGGAATGGGTAAACGTAGATTGTTTACGTTATCAGAATATAGAAAGACTAGGGGACATGCAATGAAGCTACAGGGTAAACTATTTAAGACTAATAAAAGAAAATATTTTTTCACTCGATGTCTAATCAAACTCTGGAATTTGTTACCGGAGGATGTAGTAAAGGCTGTTAGTGTAACTGGGTTTAAAAAAGGTTTGGACGAGTTCCTGGAGGAAAGGTCCATAAACCATTATTAAGAAAGGACCCAGGATATCAATGCTTGACCCAGTACAAGCATTGTGGAACCTGTATCTTTTGGGAAAACTGCTAGGTACGTATGACCTAGATTGGCCACTGTTGGAAACAGGATACTGGGCTTGATGGACCTTGGTCTGACCCAGTATGGCATATCTTATGCAAATGCCTGGGTACATGTTGACCCTGGTCCACCTGTGGGCGAAGAGCACTAGGCAGCCCCCTGTGGGCTGGGGAGGGTCTCCCCAGGCTGGGTGGGAGCTGGTGGCTGAGGTCTCTGAGCCTTTGGCTTCCTCGGCCCATGGCCCTGGTTCCTGGGCTGGGGGCCCTGTTGCCCCAAGAAGGGTTGGTAATGGCCCTGGTGAAAGACCCATTTTTCCCCTTTGGGAAAGGTGTTCTTTCTCCAGACGGTTTCTTCCGGGGAAGGGTCGAGGTCTTCTTCGAGAGCCTCTGCCTGGTCAAGACCTCGGCCTCTATCTCGGCCGCCTTGTCAGCCATGGGCTTGTCAAGCAATTTCTCTTGCACCCACTGCTCGAGGTGGGAGGTCTGCAACCAGGCCTGGCGCCGGGCCCCGATGTCCACTGCTGCTACCCAGGCTGCTGATTCAAAGTCGTCGTAGGCGGCGCGGGATAGGAACTTTGAACAGTCCAGAATCCCGGCTGTCAGGGCTTGGAACCTCTGGAGAGGTTCCCCGGCGAGGCCTGCAGAGACCTGCCAGTTCTTGGATGAGGCCCTTGAGATACATGCTTATGTATAACTCATAGGCCTGTATCCAACAACCCAGCATGGATCCCTGGAAGCACTTGCACCGAGAGCATCAAGAGTTCGGGCCTCTCTGACCGGGTGAACAGAAGAGTAATTCTTCTGGCTTTTAAGCTTTTGCATAGATGACTCCACAACCCTGGAGGTATGCGGGAGTTGAGACTTTTGGAAACCCAGGCCCTTCTTGACATGGTAGATGGTGTCAATGCATCGGTTGACCACTGGCTCCGGGGTCTCCCACATCCGCAGGAGTAGCCGCTCAAGGATGGGCTGTAGCCGCACCGTAAGTCTCCTTTGGCGGGGACTCATACTGGAGGATCTCCAGTTCTTCGGTGTGTGGGTTCTCCTCTGATTTAGTCGGAACCAAGAGGGCCCGGGCCATGTCCCAGATGAAGTTGTGGAAGGCCACATCCTCGGGAGAAGAATGGCACCGGGGCTCAGGGGGAGACGGCTCCAAAGGGACGTCTCGGTGTCGAGAGGTCTTGGGGGAGGCCTCAATGTCAGTCTCCCAGTCAGAGCCAGAGAGCATTGAGGACTCCAAGGCTCGGGACTCCCGCGCTTCAAGGCCAATCCCTAGGAACTGGAGTCCCCTGGTTGATCTCGGGTCAGACTCCCTGAAACTGGCCAGAGAGGACCGGACACCCGAGGATCGGGACTGGGATCTCGATCGGTGCCAAGTGCTCGCCCGAGGCCAGTGGCGCTCGGGGCCTGGCTCAAGGCCCGGGGACTCCCCCGCAGTCAGGGACCCTATTGTCGGGGCAGATGATGTGGACAAACCAGACATCATTGCCTGCTGCAAGTCCAGGATGGCAGTGATATTCTGCTCCTGGGCCGCCATTCTAGGTTCGATGCTAGAAAGGCTCCGCAGCTGTCAACGTGGGCACTGAGGGCCTCGGGCCCAATGCCGGCACTTTTGCGAGTGTGTCCTCGACGAGGACCATGGCCAAGAGGAACCTCATACAGTAACCGCCGACTGAAGACTCCTTATTAAAGACCTTAAGGGTGCGCTGCTCAGAGTCGCCCAAGTCCCGCGGTGGGACCTTACTGGGTTTCACCGGTGAAACCTCAACTGGTCTTGAGGGGTTTTCCCTTTTTCTTCCCAGGGTCCAGCATCTTTACGGAGAAGCCGCCGCCATGGGACTCCCAGGACGACCGGGCCTCGCAGGAGGTGCTCATCTTGGGGCTCAGCGTTGGGGAAGCTGGGGCTGAGTCGGACCGTGGGATTCATCTTCTCCTGCAACTCCGACCTTTTCTTGTTGGTTTTCAGAGTCATAGCTTAGGTCGCAGGTGGTACTGTCATGGTCCAGGCCAAGGCAGTGTAAGCAGCAGTCATGAGTGTCTGTAACAGACTTGGTTTGACTGCAGAGGTCATATTTTTTGAACCTAGTGGGAGACACCCGGGCAAAAAAAGGGCACGAACACCGGTCGAGGTAAGCCTCCTCAAAAATGAAGGGAAGAGCTGAGAATGGTGCCAGGGACAGTGCCGGCTCGAGGCGGGAAGAGGAACCGGAACGCAAAGCGGGGAAAAAACAACAACTTTTAAGGATAATTTTTTAGAGAATTTTTCCCGGAGAAACAGGACAAGCATCCATTGGGCTCCGTGGAAAAAAGGAGACCGAGCAAGATGGCACCCTTGGGCAGGAAGGGGACCACGCATGCGTAGTAGCATTCCCAAAGGTTTTCTGTGAAAGCTGGGGAAATGCTCCGCACGTGCTCCATCGGCGCCAAAGTCACCCATATGTGAGGACTGATTTCCTGCTTGTTCCTGGAGAACCCCCTTTGTCTGATGGCCTCAAGTGGCTTCAAAATGTGTGACCGGTGTGGCAAAGATATGTCACTTACCGTTCCACACGACTGCTGCCTCCAATGCCTTGGCCTGGAGCATGACTCTGACTGCGAGCTCTGCAGAACAGTGACCCCAAAGGCCTTAAAGAGTCGCCATCAGCAGCAGGTAAACGTTTTCTGTAAGTCCGACTCCGCCCTGAAGTCTCTGTTAACAACATGCTCCAGGGCCCCGCTCAGATACCTCAGTGCCCCACGAAGCCAGAACCTACTCAGAGTCCCGTGGCCGCGGTTCCTCCGAGCAGAGGTCCCCAGAGGTGGAGCATAAGAAGAAGAAACCCTTAAGACTGCCTTGGAGGATGGATCTGGAAAAAAGGTGAAATCCTGCTTCAGGTCCCGCAGTCCCAGGTGTGAGTCCGAGGAGTCAGTGCAAGGGCAGCCCTCCAAACTGCCCTGCAAGGAGTTGTCGGCTCCTGCAGACCAGTTTCGGGCCTGTGAGGCCATCCTCATTGAGGCATGCATGCAATGTGCCATCAAGTCAGTGCTGACTCTTGGCGACCCAGCAGCCCCTGGGTTTTCATGGCAGTGTGAACAGAAGTAGATTGCCAGGCCTTTCTGCCGAGGCAATGGAAAGTTAAGTGACTTGCCCAAGGCCACAAGGAGTGCTGGAATCAAACCCTGGTCTCTTGGGTACCAAGGCAGTGCTCGAACCACTAGGCTACTCCTCCACTCCTCTTCATTGAGGACTCCCCCTCGGTGCCCCCATTGAAGGTTGTGGAGCCAACTGGCATGGAGACCAGAATGGCAGCCCTAGAGAACAATATATCTGCCCTAGTGGCCATGCAGTAGGTGTTTATATCCGGCTCGTCCGGTTCATTTGTCCTAACAATGGGACCCTCGATGTTGAGGGCTTCCCCGGACGTCAAGCTGGTCTTCGAACGCCATCGATCTCGAGAGAGCCCCTAGCCCCAGTCGAGGTCCCGGTCCTGTTCTTCAGGACACCGGTTCTCCCCGGCAAGCACCTGCAGCTCGGACCGATGGTCCTCCAGAGATCCTGCACCACGGAAAGAAATCCTCAACCAAGATGATCGTGCAGCATCGGACTCGTACTCCAACTCTGAGTCCGAATGGGAGACCAAGGATGAAGAGTCCCCGGACACGAGGCGACACCGTGATGTGCCCTCGGACCCTTCTCTCCCAGCAACCCGACGCTGCTCCCCACCCGAGGATGTTGCATTCCTCAATTTTGTAAGGGATATAGCCAAGGCTCTCATGATCAAGACTGAGGCCAAGGAGGACCCGCGAACCGAGGAATTGGAGATACTCCAATATGAGGCACCCCTAAAGGAAACCCTTACGGTTCCAGTGCCCCCTATCCTCGACTGCCTCCTCCTCCAGATGTTGGAAATGCCAGCGTCGTTATCAGTTGTCAGCAGGTGCCTCGACGCCATGTACCAGGTATGCCAGAGCCCTGGGTTCCAAAAGGCCCAGCTCCCCCACAACTCAATATTAGTGGAGTCAGCCATTCACCGGCTGAAGAGACAAAAATTGTCAGTACCACCCAGCAGGGAGACCTGAACCCTCAACGCCCTCGGCCGGAAGGCTTTTCTGGGCTCAATGGTGGCATGACGAATCCACTCATACCAACTCTATATCAGCATGTACCTGAAGGAACTGTCGAGGGAGCTTGGGGGATTCTCGGCAGGCCTTGACGGAGAACCCCTACAGAGATTCAAGACCCTAACCTCAGCGGTAAAGGAATGTTCGAAGTTCCTGTCCCAAGCAGCCAATGATGGCTTTGAGTTATTGGCTAGGGTGGCCACCACAGGCACCAGGGCATGATGCCAAGCATGGCTGCAGTTGTCCAACCTAGAACAATGGGTACAGGACAAACTGATCAGTGTCCCCTGCACAGGTGAGAACCTGTGTTTGAGAAAACCATGGCGGACAAAGCAGGGGAGATAGAGACCGAGTATGTGACGAGGACCAGGTTTTCAAAAAAGACCTCGGTGCAACCCCAAAAGAAAATCCCAGGGAAAAAGCCCTTCTTCCCAAGGAAGAAAGGGGGCTTCAGTACTGTTCAATGTACTGAGTTGTTACACTGTAAACTGCACTGATTTAAAATAGCACGGTATATAAAACCAAATTAATAAATAAAAATACTACTTCTGCACTTCCAAGCCTTCTCGGGCCCTCAGCAGGCCCAGCAACAAAAAGGCAAGGGACATGGTCCCAGAAAGCAAAAAAGCCCCAAAGCCACAGGCACTGGCTCAGGCCCAGCCCAGGGGAGGCTTCTGACTACCTGGGCGCGACCCCCACACCCCTCAGGGGGTCCTCTGCTGCCCACAAGGGGGGCAACCATCACCACCAATACCTGGGTGTTACAAGTGGTCAAGGAGGGTTACCTCCTCAACCTACATCAGGCACCACCTCCGTCCTTCCCAGGAGAGCCCACTAGACCTCTCCTCCACCAGACCCTGCTCACCGAGCTAGCAGGACTACTCTGGGACAAAGCAGTGCACCTTCCCCCCAACACTGCTGAT
This sequence comes from Ichthyophis bannanicus, assembly GCA_033557465.1. NCBI lineage: Eukaryota > Metazoa > Chordata > Amphibia > Gymnophiona > Ichthyophiidae > Ichthyophis > Ichthyophis bannanicus. The sequence goes on along the minus strand of CM066042.1, from coordinate 249,230,425 downwards.
AGCCAAGACCCCGTTCAAGGCTCAACGCCACAGAGTGTTGCTAGTCCCTCGGCAGCCCAGACAGCCCTGGTTTCCACTGCTTCTCTTCTTGTCAACGGTACCGACGACTCTCCTAGGCTGAGCCCCAGAACTACTCTCGCAGGAACAGGGCACTCTCCCACATCCCAACCTGGAGTCCCTCTCGCTCATGGCTTGGCTGCTGAAAGGGTCGGACTAGCCCCCTTCAACCTTCCATGGGACATATAAGATATTCTCCTGGCTTCTCGGAAGGTCTCCACAAGAAGGGTGTATGCCTTTATCCTGTGGTGCACAGAAAAATGGACAAACCCATTCTCCTGCTCATTGTACGTAGTACTCCAATACCTGCTTCACCTATCGCAGGCGGGACTGAAGTCCAACTCAGTCACCTAAGTGCCATTGCGGCGCATCACCACAATGTCGAGGGGAAGCTCCTCTCGACTCAGCTCCTTATGTCTCAGTTCCTACGTGGCCTCATGTTGTCCAAATCCCCCGTCCACCCTCTGGCAGCGGAATGGGACCTTAATGTGGTGCTCTCGCAATTCACTAAGCCTCCGTTTAAGCTTTTAGCTACCTGCAATACCTCTCTGGAAGGTCGCCTTCCTGGTAGCACTCAAATCAGTTCACAAAGTTAGCGAGCTCCAGGTTCTGGTGGTAGAATCTCCTTACACAAGGTTCTACAAGAACAGGGTGCTGCTCTGCACAAACTCTAAGTTTCTGCTAAAGGTGGTGTCCTCAATCCACCTCAATCAAGAGGTGGTGCTCCCCACCTTCTTTCCCAGGCCTCATGCCAGCAGGGTGGATACCGTTCTCCATACTCTGGATTGCAAGAGAGCCCTGTCCTTCTACCTGCAATAGACCCAGAGCCACCGCAAAGCTCAACAGCTTTTCGTATCCTATGACCCCAGCCATCTGGGGCTCCCACTGACTAAGCAAACTCTGTCCACCTGGGTGGCAGACTGCAAGTGGGGATCCCACTGGACCAGAGAGTCACGGCACACCACATCAGAGCCATGGATACTTCCATGGCCAATCTGCATTCCGTCCCCGTGATGGAAATTTGCCGGGCTGCCACTTGGTCTTCAGTCCTTATCTTTGCAGCTTACTACTGTCTGGAGAGAGTCCCAGTGGACAGCGCCTTTGGCCAGGCCATACTCCGTAATCTTTTCAAGGTGTAGGCAAACTCCTGCACTCTGACCCTTCTATGTTCAGCTACCGGAGTGCTGATGTTCACTGGATGCTTGTGTCTTGCGAGAGTCTCTCCTTCAAGACTCAATTGCTGCTGGTCATGGCTCTCCCTTTGCAGGTTGCCATGGTATTTTTCTTTTGATTACAGGTTTTCAGTAGCCTGTAGCTGGGGAGTCCCATATGTGAGGACTGACTTCCTGCTTGTTCCCGGAGAAAGCGTAGTTACTCCCCTTTCACTGGTGTTCTCTGGGGACAGCAGGAATCGGTACTCACAACCCTCTCTCCTCCCCTTGGAGTTGCTTCTTTACCATCTTTTATTTTTGTCATCTTAGCTATGTCATTAGACTGAGGCAAGATGGCACCCTTGGGCGGGAAGTGGATCATACATGCATGGTGCATCTCCCAAAGGCTTTCCTTGAAAGCTGGGGAGATGCTTCCATGCGGGCTTTGTCGGCACCGATGTTACCCATATGTGAGGGTTGATTTCTGCTGTCCCTGGAGAATGAAAGAATACTCTGTACCTCCCCTCACCGGCAACACTCCAGGTTCTTGGGTAACGGAAATCCACACTCAAAGCAATCAGAAGGCAATCTGTAAATCTTAGTAAATAATACACAACACACTTGTATTATAACAACAAACCAAAGCTTTGGGAGAGCAAGCTAGGCCTCTGCCTAAGTTTACTCTGACATCATAGCTTTAGGCCACTTTATATATAGGTAAATATTTGATTATACAGCATAATTCTCATTTTATTGTTCTACGTCTAACATTACGTATCCATACCATCATAGTTCAGTTCTCATTAACATGGGTCATCACGAGGAGACATACACATATTCTCAGACATAACTATTATGACTCTACACCGCCCCGGGCATGCGATGCAGGTTTGCCTTTTCAGAGAACAGTCTGTAGCCGTGTGTTCAGGCAAAAATAATATTTGGGCTTTATTCCCCTTCCCTTGTGGATTTCCTTTTTATACAGCAAATAAAGGGTAACATAAATGAACTGTTTCTTCACAGCAAAAGTAAAAATAAACAACAACCATAACACTGCTTCTGCTTGCTTATTCAACAGAGAGATTCTATCTCATCCGAGAGACTGGTTTCTACCTCATGGCTAGTGTTTTCCCATTGCATTTGCTTACAGTCCAGGCTTGTAACTGGATAACACTCTTCAGCGCTGCTATTGCCACAACTCTCTCCTTGGGAGGCAGCAGTTCCTCTAGCAGGGAGTTGCTCTGCACAAACAGGGACCCAGGAACCTGTGCTTGGGGCTTCTCTTGGGCTCCCTCTTTCTCTTCAATAAGGATTCGCCTCCCAACTGTTAGCCTTATCTTTCCTGGCCGGGCCCACCTCTTGCCCTTTAGAGAAAATGGTGTATTTAGCTTTTCCTCTGGGGTATATAGCTTCCACTCCTTCCTCAGTTAACCAGGCTCCTCTGTTTGGGCTGTAGCGTGCCTTTCCCCGAGAGTTCCAGCCACCAGTAGTTTGAGCTGGGCTGTAGCCACTTCCTGGAAAGGTTTTACTCCTGCTGCTCCTTGCTACCGGGGCATACCCAGTGCTTCCTGGATCCAGCAAGCTCTCCTGTTTGTGACGTCTGCCCTCTACCTGCTTGGTCACTCTTCTCGGGTCGATGCCCCCTCTGGCTTGGGAGACTCCTGCACTGGCTCTTCCAGCTCTCTCTGCATCAGCTGTCTCCTCTCTCTCTGCCTCGGCATCTGTAACTCCTCCAGCCACACCCACTTCTTCACTTCCTTCCTCCTCCCTTCTTCCCCTTGCTGGGACTTCCCAATTGCTTTTATCCTCTTGTCTCTTGTACGTTGTACGTGCTTCCCTGCCCAGGTGGACCTGACTAGCTCTCTGACTTTCTGCTGCGTCATACCTGGTGTGGGGAAAGTTTGTTCTACTATTCTTTGGCTCATTGTAACCTAAATGTGTTTGCTGCTTATGTGACTGCAAGGTAAGCTCTTCTTCTTTTTCCCCTATTATCATAGGTTCTGTGCTGGCCACTGCATCACACTATGTAGGCATTAATTCTAATTAATTCTAATACTGACAGTTTGATATCTCTAACCCAAGACTGAGAGACAACTTGCCCTTTACTTATCTTATATAAACATAGACTAGTGTTTATATTACTAGAGAACATTACGTATCCATACCATCATAGTTCAGTTCTCATTAACATGGGTCATCACGAGGAGACATACACATATTCTCAGACATAACTATGTAGGCATTAATTCTAATACTGACAGTTTGATATCTCTAACCCGAGACTGGGAGACAACTTGCCCTTTACTTATCTTATATAAACATAGACTAGTGTTTATATTACTATGAACCTTTCACCTAATTATCCTAGCAGAGTCTTTCAAGGATGTTACTGAGCAAAGCTCTGAATGGTATTAACTCTTTCTTAGGGCTAGTAAAATATTGTTGAGTGCCGGGGCAGTATCCACAGCCCTGTACAGGCTTACGTGGGACTTCTTATACCAGATAGAATAATTATGTAGCATTACTATGCTACATAATGTTCCATGGAGTGCCCCCTACCTTTTTCCCTGTACCTTGAGCCATAAAACATATTGGAGGAGACTTTAAAGGCATAGAGCTGACTACGCTAGGTTCTGTGTTTGTATGAGACCATAAAATGTCTTCTGTAACTGAGTGTAAATGCAACTCAAAAATATTTGGGTATTTCCCATAACATTCCCAAGATTCTAAATGCAGTACTGCTTCATTAACAATATGCCACAGCACAATTAAGACCAGAGAAGGAAACATTCCTAGCAAACCTCTAAATATCTGAAACTATAATAAATAAATAAATAATAAACTATAAATAAATGTTCTAAGACAAAATGAAAATACACCTACTCTTCTTAATATGATGTAGATATATATTATATCTATAACTACCCTCTAATTCTCAATCTCTCCATGAAGTAGAGGTTAAGTGCCAAAAGGTCATTGCTTATATATCAGTAAAACACTAATTCAAACTAACTTTATCCACCTAATCAATAGTATAAATGCTGGACAAAGGTCTTTTGCATAATTAGTCCATTCAAAAAGCACGTAAATCCTGATGATCTTTTCTGTAATAGCTCTGATGTTCAATGAGTCTCTGTGTTGTATTCTCTTTATTCACTGATGCAAGGAACCACCTTCTGAATCCTATGCAGGAGCCTTTTTACACTGTGTAAGATGTATCCAACGAGAGTGTCCTTCCACTTTACAAGCTGAGTATCCCACCAGGAGCACACGGAATGGACCTAGGAACTTGGGAGCCAGAAGTGTCTTTGGATGCAAATTCTTAATCAGGACCCAATCTGGTGACTTCACTTCTGGATATGATGATTCTGACGGAACATCTCGTTGAGGATTCACCTGCAATAAAGGGGAAACAGACAGGACTGAGTGCAATTGTGAGCAATAAGTCCAAATATCGCTGTGCAACAATTGAGGATCCGGGATAACTGCCAATTGATGTGGAGAAGTAGCTGGACGTCCAGTAACTATTTCATATGGTGTCAGGCTGGGGGAATTACGCACTGCCATAAGGGCAAAAGGAAGGGCTTCTGTCCAATCTGTAGCCCAATCCTGTGTCAGAGTGCATAAGTGACCTAGTCATCTGTTCCACTTGGCCAGAGCTTTGCGGATGATAAGGAGTGTGCAGTTGTCTCTTAATACCAAGCCAATTTCCAATACCCTCCAAGACACTCGAACTACAACGAAGGCTGAACCCAGACAAGAAGAAAGAACAAAAGGTACACCCCAAACAGGAATAAACTGAGTGAGCAGTAATCTGATGGCAACCCCAGCAGTCATACTGGTAGTGGGATAAGCCGCTACCCATTCAGAGAAAAGACAAGTGACCACCAAACAATTACCACCTCCCTCCTCTGGCACAGGGCAGATCTGCAAAACAAGCTGCAAAATCAAAAAAATGTTCAGAAGGCAGAAATCTTAATAACTGACCCTAAGCTGACCCTACTTTGCCTGTCTTGAAATAGTACAGACAAGCTGTGCCAAAGAAAAAAATAACAGAAGTTCAGGTGATACCGGAGAACCAAAAAGACATAATTCATAGCCACAGCGGTAAAGCTTATGATGCAGGAACAGGGCAAGTGGAAACAATAGACTGTCAGGACAAAGAAGCAGATGATCCTTTTTCCAGTAGCTTTGAGCATCACAGGTTGCACCCCACGAAGTCCACAGGGTTTGGGTTTGCAAAGGAAGCAACTTGATATTGCTGCAAGAGAGATGAAAGGGAAAACAAAGTCATATTAGATGGTGTTAAATACAGCAAGGTCGGTGACGCCGATGCTCGAAGAACAGCTTGCCGTGCTTCTTGCTCTGCAAAAGGGTTTGCCCTTTGCAAACACTGCTGCTAGCTGTGCACTGGTAAACGGCAAAGAAGCTGAGTCCACTACATCATTAACTGTTGTGACTGCATAGCCCACACAAAGTTTGCCCTTGTCATCTCTGAAAGCAGAACCATCCACAAACAAAGTTATATCCGGGGCTGGTAAAGGTATAGGGGTAAGTTCAGGTCTAGCTCGAGAAAATGTCAAATAATCATGAGACCCATCCTCCTCCACAAGAGTTGCCAAGGGAGCTAGAAGTGTTGAATATACTTCAAGAGGGTGCTGCAAAACTAAAAATCAGTAATGTCACTGCCACTGCTACCAAACTACGTAGACATAGTGGGAGTCCCAAAGTCACTGCATCAAATCGCTTTGAGAAATAGTCTACCGGCTTGCAACCAGTTGGGAAAGCTTGTAAAAGCACACAGGTAGCAGAGGAATCAGAAATAGCCACATACAATTTGAATGGTAAAGAATAATCATATACAATAACATGGTGCATTTCCCAGTGCAATTTTTACATTTAAAACAAACCTCCCACTTGTCAGACGGCTGCCTAGGGTGAGAACTTACACAATCTTGACGATGCATATATTCATATGATTCTTGCAAGGTATTGTGGGTATTGTAGTTCATTCACTCCCAAACACAGCTGATGACAATAATTTGAGTTGTGAAACCAAGTGGTAAGATCAATAAAATACTTCTTTTATTGATGGGGTTTAATTCACCCAGCACATGTATGCTTGATAGCACTATAAATGAGGTTACTTGCTTGCAGTGTTTAAATGGATAACAAAAAGTCACAAAGTAAACCAGAAAACAACCTTCAACTTGTCAGGCAATTAGCTAATGTTTTCTTAGCAAGTAATTACCAAATACAAAGGCACAAAGTAAAGAATAAACTTTGCTGGTTAGGTTAACTTCTGCTTATTTTCCACGCCGATCTCAGCAGTGATTCTCCCTTGCTCACACACACAATCAGGTGCAGCCCTAATTACTATCAATGGACCAGCTGAAAGCCTTTAGCTGGCTGGCTGCTACTGTGTGAGCCCAAATCCTGCTGTAAGAGCTGTTTGCAGTGGAAATAAAGAACAAAGTTAGGTTTCTTTGTGATGGCTGATGTGTTTGCTCATAGAAAACTAGCAATAGCATTTAGATAAAGAACAGTCCATGTAAATAGTTTCATCTGCTGTATTTCCCCCTGCATCAACAATCATAGGGTCAATATCATACATTGGCACAGATGAGTCTTTCATTAAGGCACTATCATGAGAATGCTTATTCCCTTGCTGCCATTCTCTATTATAGATAGGGTCTGGATCAGTGTTCATACCTGAGCCTCTCCTGCTATCATTATTTCTCTCTGTATAGCCTGGCCAATATGTAATCCAATTCTGATGTCCAGCCTTCCAATCTTGATCCCTGGACGCTGGATCTTCTCTCACATACCTTCTGGCCTTGGTCTGAAAGTCCCTTCCACATGCAGTCTTCTCTCTTCCAGGTAGCCACTGGTGATTCCTATCTCTGCCACTCCATTCCTCTGGCTGAATCCAGTCCAATGGACTCTGCTGGCTTTTGGAATACCTCCCAGTATGAGTACTGCCTTGGAATCTCCCAGACCTTCCAATGGCCTTTCTTCTCTTCCTTCCAGAGAGTTTCCTTCTCTCTCTATCTGCTTGGCTTGGCTTCTGTTTCTCCAGGTGATACTGGTGCTTGTAGCCGTTGCTGTCTCTGTATCTCTTCCTCCCTCTGTAGCTTTTGCTGAAGCTCTCCCTGAAGCTGTTCTTGAAACTGTTGCTGAAACTGTTATCTGAAGAAGAAGCTCTATTCTTATCCTGTTCTAATGTGTGCTGCTCCCTAACACAGCGCATCTGTGTTGAATCAGGCCCTGCCCTTTGAGATGAGTGCTTAGGGATTACCTCATAGCTCTCTTGATTGCACACACATTCTCTCACTTCAGCCCCTCTCATGGCTGCTGGAAACCTGGTGCATTCTGGGACTGGTAGTCTTTTATGTGAAAACTCTATTTTCTTGCTTCTACCAGAACTGACAGGTTGCTTGTTCAGAGTCACATCATCTTTTCTATAGCTCCTACCTGAGCTATGATAAGCTTCCTTATCACACACTGTAATAATGTGGGTACAATGAGGCCTTCAGATCCTTCTTTCCCAATGAGAGCATAAAGCGGAGCAGGAAGATCTGAGAAATTTGCTAGCCATTGTTCACAGAAGAATAATAAACCCAGGAATCTACGCAATAACACAGGTGTCGCTGGAAAAGGCAATGACAGAATAGGTTTCAATCTAGCAGAGATAATTGCACGACCAGATGGTGTTAGGACAACACCCAGGAAAGTAACATTTTGAGATACAAATTGCAGTTTAGACAAATTAACCTTGTGACGTAGAAGCCTCTCAAGATGCTATGGAAACAGATATTGATCCGGTGGAGAGAACCGGTACTGCAAGAGAATGCAGGATTTTCTCTTCAGAGAGAAAAAAAACACAGAGCTAATCAGGAACCACACCTCACCTCAAGGAAGGAGAGAAGCCAAGTCCCTGATTGGGCACGCCCAAGCAGGAGGCGGGCAGTGCAGTACACAGGCAGCTTGTTAAGCACTCAGAAACAGAGAGAGTCAGATTTTGATTCGGATTTGAAAGAAGATGACGAGGAGGAAGAGTTGGAGAGAGAGCAGTTAGGCAGCTGTGATCCACTAAGGAGAAGACTGGACTCAGGGGCAAGGAGAATCTTCTGTGACCAGAAGGATTCAGGAGCACTGAGAGACCCAAGGCTACAGCACAGACTTCTAGAGGACCAAGCAGAACCTTGGAACCGAAGGCAGAGGGACAGTGAATTACCCTGGAGAAAGCCACAGCACAAGGTACACAGTGGGTTTGAAGCAGCTAGCAAGTTTAACATTGGGAAGCCAGAATGAGTAAAGGCTAACGTTAAAAGCCAAGACAAAGTCAGACAACCTGGTAGCAATTGGTTGCAGTCTGAAAAGCATGCAAGCAGCCTAGGCTATTCTCACAAGCCAGCAAAAACCTATAGTAAGGGAACAGCTGAGTCTTATTACAGAGATGTGTGCCAAGAGAAGCCTGACCGTTCTACTTTTAACACACTGTTGAGAAACTCTCCACTCACAGCTGAAGTTTTAAACCCAGCACTTACGTTTAGTGATAAGTGGGGGAAGGATAATTCAAACACGCAGAACTGTTGTCCTAGTAAAAGCAGCATTGCTAATTATCAAGAGATAAGCAGTTTAAACAAACAGTTACCTGAAGGAGGAAGACATTATCAGCTTAGCCCAGGAAGAAGGCAGGCTGAATTGCTTCTTAAAGATTTCAGAGAGTTCCTTGAAAGCAGGGCAGTTTCTTCCTCTAATGTAGCACAGCCCCCAAAAACAGCTGTGAAGAGGAAATGCCTTTAGTTTCTTCTCTACTGTTCACAGAGCCAGACATGCCAATGGACTGTTCAGCTTGTGTCATTGAGAAGGACATTTAATTGAAATGCTGTACAAAGTTATGTGAAGCAATATAACAGAAGTTGCTGTATTGATTCCTATGCTGGAGAACTTATCAGAAGGGAATAAGTTAAAGCATAATTGTCTGCATACCAGGAGCATTGCAGTTTGCCAAAGTTTGTTTCTTCCGTTAGTGGAAAAGGGTCACATGACAACTGAATGTGATCACAGAAGATAATGGCCATTTAGCCTAGCAGTGCAATACCTTGTTTTGGTTTCTCACTCTTGTTTTGTGCTATTATACTTTATTTGCGTCTGTTTGCACTTGAACTGCAAGCGGAAATAAACCTCAAAGAAATTTTCTTTGCCTGCCTTACTACTTGAGCACACACAACTACAATTCTCAACCCTGAAGGGCATTAAAGGCCATCCCCTCCTGAAACCCTCAAGGTCCAGGGAGCGGGTGCGTGGCAACCTTCAAACCTAAATTAGCAATATGAGCTAATAGAGACAAAGAATCTGACAAACAAATCTCATAACTTGGTGAACATAAAAGCAAATCATCCACATATTGAACTAAAGAGGAATGGTCGAGTCTTACATCAAATAATGCTGTTCTTAGGGCCTGTGAAAATATGCAGGACTGTCAGTGTACCCTTGACACAAAGTATACTGCTTATTGTCAAAATGGAAAGCAAATAAAAATTGGTTTTCTTTGCTAATTCTTACTGAAAAATAAGCAGAACTCAAATCTACAACAGGAAACCAGGTAGTCCCTGAAGGTATCTGTGTCCAGATATCATGTGGATTAGGCACCAAGGGAAAGATTGGCAAAATCACATTATTTACTGCTCGCAGGTCTTGCACAAATCTATAAGTCTTACCGTCAGCCTTTAGTACAGCAAGAATTGGAGTATTACATGGTGAAGTTGTAGGATAAATGACACCTTGTTTCTGGAGATCTTCAATCACAGGACGAATTCCTTCAATGGCAGCTGCTGGCAGTGGATACTACTTGAGTCTAGGAAGCTGAACTCCAGGTTTCACGGTGATTCTCACAGGCGGGATAGAAAGACATCCGACATTAGATCCCGGCACTGCCCACAGGGTAGAAGGAAGTTGTCCAAGAGCAGGATGAATGGTACTGGCATCTGCAGGAGACGGCACTTCAGAGAGAGTACAGCTGGAAATATAACTTGCCACTCATCCAGGATAGAGTAGCATGATGTGAAGCCAGAAAATCCCGACCTAAAATATTCACTGGTAAAGTGTCTCCTACAAGAAAAGTAGTAGGATATACAGTTTCTCCAATCTGCAAAGGTAAAAATTCAAGTTTACGATGAGGTATTATCTTACCCTCAATGCCTTCACAATGTACTACCGGAGCTTGTGCTAGGTGAGTGTGATAACTGGCAGGCAAATCCTGTAAACGCAGTGCTGATGTTGTAGCTCCAGTATCAATAACAAACTTCAAAGTAGATCCTCCCAGCTTAGCTTCCAACTCACCCTGAGGAGTTACATTCAAACTTAACAATAGTCATGCATCCCATGTATCACCTCCACCTTCTGGGTTAGAGAAGCACTGATATACGGGAGTGAATTCAGCTGTTACCGGAGGGGGAGGAAGGAAATCAGCTCTCTGGCTATCAAGATTCCGATTCCGGGGACAGTCTCACTGCAAATGCCCAATCTCACCACAAGTATAACAAGTACGCATTTCTCTGGACTGTCCATGCCCTCGCTGAGGATTCCCATGACCTCCTCTGGCTCTGGTTCCTACCTCTCCCCCTGCCCACGGGTGGTTGCATAGAAGCAATCTGCAAGCTGAGCAATTTATTCTTTTCACATCTATTCTGGTTTGTTGCTCTTGCTGTTCCTTGAGAAATTTCAACTCACCGTATCGAGCTCCTTCCAGAAGTGCATCAGCTGTTCTAGCTGGCCAATCTATTATTGAAGTTTCTAAAATTTCTTTTATTCTCGGGATTAAACCATTTTCAAAAATGTTAGTGAATCCTGAAGGTGTGTCTTCTGCCTCACCAGAATAGTCTTTAAAAGCTAGCATACACCTAGTGTGAAAATCTGTAACCTTTTCATGCCTTAGAGATGTTAATCTCGACCAATCCTTTACAGGTTTGCATACTACTTTAAGGGATTCTAATAATTTTTCTCTACATAAACACAAAATTATCTCTTTGAGTCTTCTCTTAGAAATCTATCACAGGGTCTGTCACGAACTGGATGAGTGACCCTATGAAAATCAGCTGGATTATAAAAACACAGTTCTGAGCAAATTATCTAGAGCTGCCCAAATGGGATTATAACTGTTAATTATTTGAGACCATAAAGACATAAATCTACCAGGGTTATCCCTGTAATTCGGAAAAGTTTTAGTCAAATCAAACACTTCTTTAAGTAGTCACAATATCATTTCCCACAGCTGCTTCAGTTTAACAGTGGCAGAACATAAATTATGTTGCTGGTGTAGAACGTCCTGAATAGAGCCTAGATCATAATATAATTGATCACACTTCTCTTGTAAGAATCATAATGTCTGTCCAAATCTCTCTCATTTTTATCAATAAGTTCATCAGAAACACTTAATTCTTTCGCAACAGAAACACTATGACCTATTGCTACTTTTAAGATTCTTATTATAAGTACAACACTTTCCGTTTCTTGATTCAAACGTGCTCTCAATTCTTTGAGCTGGGAGACATTCCAAATATCCAAAATACACAATTCTACTCCCCCTAACTGCTGTTGCTCTTTAAGTATTTTCTTTTTCTCTTCTGCTACACGAGTGATCCTCACTCACTCAGCTGGTCATTAGTTACATTTCCTAACACAAATAACTTTTGTTTCAAAACGTAAACATTACTATGTTTTTCATCATGTACCATCCATTCCCACCATGTAAGCACAATTGCACGGTTTACCTTTAACCGCTAACTCATATCTCAGGCAATGGACCTTATCTACAGAGAAAGCTCCCTCCAAAGGAAACGGCAAAGCCTCATTACCTTTTGTCACTGAATCCCTATGTGCTATGGAATCGATGGCTACATCACCATGCTTCTCATACATACAATAGAAGCATACAATAAGGGCTACCTTTTTTTAAACACTAAAGCCCTAGCTCTGTCATGCCATTCACGCATCTGAGACGGAGCCTGTCTACTTAACAGATTACCCATCACTGGTAATACTCACAAATCTTCTGGCACCTTCTGCCCTTGCCTTGAATGCAGAGATCCGTATCTGAGTCATGGCACAAACTGAAAGAATACTCTGTACCTCCCCTCACCGGCAACACTCCAGGTTCTTGGGTAATGGAAATCCACACTCAAAGCAATCAGAAGGCAATCTGTAAATCTTAGTAAATAATACACAACACACTTGTATTATAACAACAAACCAAAGCTTTGGGAGAGCAAGCTAGGCCTCTGCCTATGTTTACTCTGACATCATAGCTTTAGGCCACTTTATTTATAGGTAAATATTTGATTATACAGCATAATTCTCATTTTATTGTTCTACGTCTAACATTACTATTTCAGAGAACACCTGTTATTTTCCTTTAAATGGAAGCCTGCTCAAGTGGGACTTTGAGGACACATCGGCCACCCAATTCCGAAGCCATAAGTAAAGGTGCACAGAAACTACTGCCACCATACTCTTATGTCATAAAAGGCATCCACCATGTAAGCTGCCCCAGACTCCAACTTGGCAACCTCTGGCAGGGGAGAACCAGAGGCCCCCAACCCTTCCAAAAGTCCTTGTGCCCAACACAAACATGCTCTGGCTACAAAGGCGCCACATACCGAGGCTTGCAAGGATACTGCATTGATATCAAAAACCTGTTTCAGCAGTTTCCAGCTTTCTATCTTGATTCTTGAAGGCTGTACTGCCTTCCATCAGAATGGTCATTTTCTTGGTTAACGCCGAGACCACCATATCCACCTTAGGTAAATGAATACGTCTAATAGGTAAAGCTGTGCTATGGTCCGCATCCCTCTTAGGCTAGCCTCTGGCACATCCCATTCATCCTGGATCATCTGCTTGTTTACCTGATGCAGTGGGACTATGGTCTGTGGTTTCCCGACAGTCTGGAACAAGGGTTCCTCCAGCAGCTCTGCTTCTGCTGGGTCCCCCGTAGCTATATTCAAAGTCCGCAGGGAGTGGGAAATGAATGCAGCTAACTCCTCCCACCGGAAGATCTGTGCAATCCGCGCCTCCTCCTCCTGAGGGATTTTGCCTTCCTCTAGATCTGAAGCCTGGTTCTGCAAATCTGCTATGGCTTCCTGATCTTCCAGTTCGTTGGATTGCGATGACCTTACGTTGTCTCACAGGTCCTCGTTGAGTCATCTGCAGCTGGATGACAGTTCTTCCTTCACTCCGGAGGCCACTCCCGTGTCCGACTGGGCCCTTTTCCTGGGCCCCTTTGTGGGCCCCTCGGCCCCTGATTGCCTCATGCATTAGAAGGATGAACTCCGGGAAAAAAAAAAAAAAAAAAGACTACATGTCCTATCTAGTCTACCCTTCCTTATCAACTACTACAACAGTCCCCTTTTTTCCTTTAGAGATCCTCTGTGTTTGTCCCTTGTTTTTTGAATTCAGATACTGTCCTCATTTTTACCACCCCCCCCCCCCAACCCCCCGGGGAGACCATTCCATACATCTACCATTCTTTCGGTAAAGAAATATTTCCACATATTACTCCTGAGTCTATCCCCTTTCACCCTCATCCTATGTCCCCTAGTTGCAGAGCTTGTTTTCAATTGAAAGAGGTTCTCCTGTGCATTTATGCCATGGAGGTATTTAAACGTCTCAATCGTATCTCCTCTATCCCGCCTTTCCTCTAAAGTATACATATTAAGATCCGTTAAGTCTATCCTCATATGCTTTATAACGAAGACCACTAACCAGTTTAGTAGCCACCCTTTGCACTGACTCCAACTTGTTTATATCCTTTTGAAGTTGCGGTCTCCAGAATTGCACACAATATTCGAATGAGGTTGCACCAAAGACTTATACAAAGGCACTATCACCTCCTTTCTTCTGCTGGCCATTCCTCTCCCTATGCACCCAAGCATCCTTCTAGCTTCATCGTCGCCTTTTCTACCTATTTAGCTACTATAAGATTGTCAGACACAATCACGCCCAAGACTCGCTCTTCTTTTGTGGACAGAAGTACTTCACCACCTACACTGTACCTTTCCCTTGGATTGTTACAGCCCAAATGCGTGACCCTGCATTTTTTAGCATTAAATCTCAGCTGCCAAATTCTAGACCATTCTTCAAGCTTAGCTAGATCCCTCCTCATGTTATTTACACCTTCCTGAGTGTTTACTCTATTGCATATTTTGGTATCATCCGGCAAGAGCCAAACCTTACCTGACAGCCCTTCAGAAATATCACTAACAAAGATGTTAAAAAGAATTGGACCAAGGACAGATCTCTGCGGCACTCCACTGATAACCTCCATCTCCTCATTCCCTTTATCGCCTCCCACTCAACCAATTTCTAACCCAAGCATTAACTTTAGAATCCATCCCTAGGCTGCTCAATTTGTTTATAAGTCACCTGTGAAGAACGGTGTCAAAGGCTTTACTGAAACCTAAGTACACCACATCTAAGGCTCTCCCTCGGTCAAAATCAATCTCTGACAAGACCTGCCTCTGGTGAATCCATGCTGCCTTGGATACGGTAATCCAATGGGTTTCAGTCAAATTTTTGTCTACATATTTCTATTTTTAGTTTGTGGTAATTTATTCCTTACTTGGTGAGGATCTATCTATCTTCTTTGACCAAACCCAGGTATTCTGTTAGCATGGAGTTTTTTGTTTTTTTTTAAGTTTATTTATAACCATCAATACAAACAGCAAACAAATAACAATTAGTATACGTCCCCTGAGGTGGACTCTGATCCCCAGGAGACCCAGCGATGGTAACACATTTTACATATTACCCCATCCCCCCCCACCCCCCTCCAACCCCCCTCTTTCCACCCGCCCTCCTCCCCCCATCACACCCAGACACACAAGAGGGCCAGTCACTCCGGAGGACAACAGATACCCGCCTCTAGGGCTGCTCAGGAAGAGGACCGCGGCCTACCTGCCCGATTCAAGGACGGCATTACGGCACTGGGATCCCAACTGATGGAGATACGGTTCGCAAAGTAAGAGAAAAGCGGACCATCGCTTCGCGTTCCCTCGGGCGGCTCGACACTCCAAAAGCATCAATTGATGGAAGGAGTTCCTCTACTCCCAGACAGAAGGGGGGGTGCTTTCTCGCCATCGGCGCAGAATGGGTCCCTTACCCACCAGACAGGCCTTTCGCACAAGGGCTCGACCCCATTTCCCCTTCGGGGAGTTACCGCGCAAGACATCTAACGTGACCAGGGCGGCGTCCCACACCACCTGCTGTCTCAAAAGGGTCATCATGAAGGCACATACGCGCCTCCAGTAGGGGCGGATCAACCGACAGCCCCACCACATATGGAGGAGAGTGGCCTGAGGCTCCCCACAGCGTGGGCAGCGCCCATCCGTAGGCAGGTGGCATCGAAGAGCCCGTCGGGGAGAGAAGTGGACTCTCGTCAAACACTTAACGTGCACCTCCCGCCAACGAACACCGGCCGCCAGGGTCCCGGTTCGGCGAAGGCCATCGAGCACCGTTCCCGGGGGTATCTCCCTCCCCATCTCCGCCCCCCATGCCTGTTCTATGCTACGGAAATCCGGGCGACGGCGGTATTGCTCCAGTTTACCCCTAAAGGCTCTTATCGTCGGCTTCCCCTCACCCCCTAGATCAAAAAATTCCAGAATCTGTGCAGATCGCTCTGCATGTAGCTCCGCCCCCGGGAGAGAGCCTACATAGTGGCCACTTGCATGTACGCAAAGACATGCTTCGGTCCTAAGTCATATTCCCGGGCAAGGGACTGAAAAGATTTAGAGTTCCCCTCCGCATCGACCATATGTCCCAGGTTACATAAGCCGTTTGCTGCCCAGAGTCGATAGACCACAGCATCCGTCCCCGGGGTGAAGTTAATGTTACCTCGAAGGGGCAGCCAACTCGACACCTGCCACTTGTGCCCCCAGTACCGATTAAGCTTCCTCCACGTCATCCGCACCGGCGTCAGTAATACACTCTCCGCCAAGTGAGTCGGCATATCCCGGTTTGCCACGTGCAATAAAGCCTGAAGGGAATGGGGGGCCACATATGCCTCCTCTAAGGCTCGAGGCGTATAAAGCTCCGTGTTCCCCAGCCAATCCCCCAAATGGCGGGCTTGGCAGGCCTCCACATAGGCCCCCAGGTCTGGGAGCCCCCAACCCCCCCACCTCCCGCTCCCCACCAATCGACTATAAGGAATGCGCGCTCGTGCTCCTTTCCACAGAAACCGGCGAAATTCCACTTCAAAACACCGTATGTCTCGTTGTAAGAGCCAGACTGGGAGAGTCTGCATCCAGTACAGTAATCGTGGTAATATTATCATTTTAATCGCCGCTATCCTCCCCGACAAAGATAGTGGAAGGAAGTGCCAGGCTTGCAACTGAGCCCGCACTTTGGACAGCATCCTGTGCAGGTTATCCCCATAAAGTCGGGTGGGCCGAGTGGGTAGTACTATCCCCAGATAAACAAAGTTATTATCCGCCCATTTTAACGGGAATCCCCCCTGCCAGCTATCCCGCAGCCGCCCTGTAATATCGAGAGCTTCCGATTTTTCCTCATTAATACGAAAGCCCGCGAACTGTCCAAACGTCTGAAACTCCCGCAAGAGTCTAGGTAAGGAGGACGTAGGCTGTGATAAATGAACCAAAAGGTCATCGGCAAAGGCCAAGAGCTTAAAGCTGCACGCGCCGATACGCACCCCCCCTATCTCGGATGACTCCTCCACTCGGCGCAAGAGGGGGTCTAATGATAAAACAAAAAGTAACGGGGATAGAGGACACCCTTGACGGGTCCCACGTTGAAGTGAAAAGACCTCGGATAGTACCCCATTGCACCTAATGGCGGCCGTGGGATTTGCATAAAGGCTAGCCAACATTTTACAAAACACCGGCCCTATACCATAGCGCGGGAGAAGATACATTAAGTACCGCCAATCCACCCTGTCAAACGCCTTTTCAGCATCAAAACTAATTAATAGAGACGGCAACCGTTTATGATGAACCCATTCTAAGGAAGCAAGGATTTTACGCAGGTTACGCACGGCATAGCGATCTCTAACAAAGCCGGCTTGAGATTCATGAACGAGCTGCCCTAAATAGCCCGCAAGGCGGTCAGCCAGGATTTTAGCCAGGAGCTTGAGGTCAAAGTTGAGCAACGAGATAGGGCGGTATGATGAAGCCTGCAGGGGGTCCTTGGTGGGTTTCGGGATAAGCACAAGATGGGCATGATTCTGTCCCCAGCGAAAATACCCCTGCTGCGCCCGTCGGTTATGGACATCTACTAAGGTCGGAGAGATCAAATCATTTAAAATCTTATAAAATTCGGCACCAAACCCATCTGACCCAGGAGATTTATAACAGCTAGCCTTAGATATAACTGCTTGCACTTCCGCCACTGTGATAGGTAGATCCAACTGCTCCTTTTGTAGTCCCGTCAATTGGGGCAGGGTTAGTTGCTCAACGTAATCCTTCATCAGTTGAGACGGGGAGGTTTCCGCCGTATATAACTGCTGGAAGAATGAACGGAAGATACACGCTATCGCCGGGTTCTCCCGCTGCAGCACCCCCTGAGCGTCGCGTAACGCAGGCACCAACGTCGCACTTCGAGGGCCACGGAGACATCGAGCCAGCAATTTCCCCGGACGGTCCCCATGACAATAAAGCTGATAGCGGTAATACCACACGGATTTCTTGGCTCTTTGGTGCAATAATTCGTTAAGTTCAGTCTGACTCTCCCATACCCTCCGTTTAAGCCCTGGTAAAGGAGTATGTGCCCATTGGCGACGCAGCTTCGTAGCCTGTTGTTCCAAGCGGATAATACGTTCCGCCAGAAGGCGGTGTTTGCGGGCAAGGAAGCCGATAATATCCCCACGAAGGACGACTTTCGCTGTTTCCCAGACCAGTTCCGGGTCCCCCTCATGTACGCTATGGATGGCCGCAAAGTCCTGCCAGCGCTGCCGTAAAAATGATCGGAATTGGGCGTCCCTATAGAGCTCCAGTGGGAACCGCCAGATAGATGTGCGAGAGATATTCCCATTCCATTGGAGCTCCAGCCAAATGATTGCATGGTCCGAGATCGCGACGGGCCCGATCTGCGCGTCATGAACCTTCGCAAAGAGTCCCGTAGAGACCAACAGGTAGTCGATGCGCGCACTTGTACCATGTGCCCGAGACTGGTGGGTGTAATCCCTTTCCGTAGGATGTAACAGTCTCCATGGGTCGACCAGCCCTAATCGAGAGCGAAGGCGCAGCAACGCTCGAGCCGACTGCATTCTATCCCGGGGCCCCCCCCCCTCTAGACGTATCCATGACCACGTCCATAACACCATTAAAGTCCCCACCCAATATTAAGGGGAGCTCCGGCAACGTCTCGACCTTGGAAGCCAGACGGGAATAAAAGTTCATGTCCACAACATTCGGGCAGTACAAGTTACCCAAAATAACCGGCTGCCCTTCCAATACCCCCTGCAGTATTATAAATCTACCGGAGGAATCACCGAGTTCCTTCTCTACCTCAAACCGTATACGCTTATGAATTAACAATACCACCCCCCCCTTTTTCCCCACCGCCGGGGACCCCCAGGCCTGTCCCACCCAGTCCCTACACAGCTTACGATGCTCCTCGGCAGTCTGGTGGGTTTCCTGGAGCATAGCAATGTCCGCCTTCTGTCTGGCTAACGCCTGTAAAACTTTAGAACGCTTAATTGGGCTGCCCAGGCCGCAAACATTCCAGGAAATTATCTTAAGGGACATCAAATATCCAAACTATGTCTATCTGAACCTGGTAAAAGAGCTTTGGGGTCGCCCCCCCAGCCTGGGGCCCCCTCACAGGAACTGGCTCACTCCTGAGGAGAGTTGCCCTCTCATGGTCGTGGGTGTGATTTGGCCCCCTCCCACCCTCCCCCCTTCCCTCTCCCCCCACCCCCCACCTTCCTTCCCTCCTTCCCCCCTCAGTACCACTATCCGCTACTCTCCTTCCGCAAGGAAGAGTAGAGTCCGCTCTTAGAGATCCGCGAGTGCGTGCGGTCTCCTCCAGCCCCCTATCACAGGCAGTCCGCTTCAGCATACTGCGACCCCATTGTATAATACAAAAATATCCCGACCAGGAGTTCAAGTTGACGCAACAATGCTCAGCTCCACTCCAGGCAGAAGTAGTCAGGTTTAACCAGAGAGAAAAGGAAAGGGAAGAAAGAAAAAAACGTATATATAGAGATATATAAGGAAGGGGAGGGGGGAACCAGGGTACCCGGGTAGAACATCCCCAGGGATATACCCCAACCTCACCTACCCACCTGAGAAGCATCCCATCCGCGGACCCCCTCAAGGGCCTGGAGACCCCACCAGGCATTCGATCCCCCTCACTCTCTCCCCCCCCCCCTTCCCCAACGGCCCCATCACCCTCCACCCCCCCAGGTGCTTCTCCGCAAGACAGGGATAGCCCATCTTACCCTGATGAACTAACCCCCCCTACCCCCCCATAATTCCCACGGCTATGCCGTCCCCCCAAGGTTCCGGGCACTAACAACCCGCGGATGCCTGAAGTACCACCAGCATCCCTTTATAGTGGGCTATTATAGGTAACCCCTGCCGGAGCACAATCGAGGGGAGGGGAAGGAGGGGGAGCAAACAAACAAAGAAGAGAAAGAAAGGAAGAAGGAAGAAGAGGAAAGAGAAAATGCACATTCTATATTAATAAAGAAGTGAATGCAAACCCCCCCGGATATGCATGTGCACCGATAAGGGACTCGGGGTAACACCTAAGAGTACCCAAAAATACAAGCCGGTGCACACGCATACCGTAAAAACAGGCACCTAGATATAAACTGCCACAGCACACGCCAAAGTTTGCGGCCGCTGCAGGGCAGGCCTGTGATGTGGCACAGGTAAACCAAGTGCACAATGGCCCCAACTCAAGACAAGGAAGGAGAGGAAAAAAAACCCCAAACCACATGCCAAAAGTGATAAATAAAGGCAGTTTAAACAATCGGAGTTCGCCGGCCTGGCAAAGGGAGGCCCGCTCTAGGATCTTGCAGACCCTCCAGCGTGGGAAGCTGCTCCTGCTGCAAGGTCAGAGCCAGGCAATAGACTGGGGGGGGGGGACGCTGACTCCCCAAGGTCCCGGTTCTCCAATTGCCCCCCCAGGCAATAAGCAGGTCCGTGCCTCGATGAAGCCATACAGTCCCGCTTCCCCTCAGGTAGGGTCCGAAACGGCCAGAGGCCCCGCATCCTCTCCCCGGAGTGGGCACCCCCCCCCGATCAAGTAGAGCGCAGTCTCTTAAGAACATCCACGCCCTTCAGTGTTGAGATGAAGATTCACCTTCGTGGCTCCCCAAATTTTCAATGTAAGGGCCGGCGTCCTCCGCAGAGTCAAACGATCGATGCGTTCCTGCATAGAACACGTGCAGCTTCGCTGGGTACTGCATAGAAAATTTGACATGCATGCCGATCAACTTCTGGCAGAGAGGGGCATAGGCTCTCCGTTGCTGGCTGACGGCCGCAGAATAATCCTGTGCAAAACGGAGTTTCAGGTTATCATGCATTATCTCTCCCCTCTGCCTGGCTGCCTGTAGAATGCCCTCCTTCTGCGGGTATTGTAGAAATTTGACCAGCACCACCCTCGGCCGGGAGTCCCGCGTCGATCTACCTCCCACCCGGTGCGCTCTCTCAATGAGCAATTTACCATGTTCAGCCAGGCCCTCAAATAGCTGGGGAAGCAGAGACTCCAGGTAAGACTTGAGATCCTTGTCTGCAATAGAATCGGCAATGCCCATCACTCTCAAATTGTTTCTCCTAGAGCGATTTTCGAGATCGTCTGTTTTAAGTTCCTGCACTCGGAGCTGCTCTTTCAAAGTTTGTACGCTCTGTGTCAGGGTCTCCAAGGCATCTTCGGCCCTCCCGATCCTACCTTCCGCCTCCTGGATCCTGCTCCCCAGGGACCCCACAGTCTCCTGGATGGCGTCCATCTTATCGTGCAACGCTGTAAATTGCGCGGATAGTGCCCCTGCTACTGCCAGGGACACCTCCTCCACGAAAGCTGGGGAGGTTGGCGATTTTGGCGCGGTTATGGAGTCGGCCATTTTCGGCGCCGGGGTACCCCGGTCTCTCTCCCGCCGGGTAGATTTCGCAGCTGCGGCCATCCTTCCCGCGTTCACACGACAACGCTGCGGCCAGAAATCAATCAACCAGCGAGGTCTGCCGCTGTGGTAGCAAGAGTTTATCTCTCAGAACGGCAATAAATGCACGGTTTTAGGCTGAAGGAGACCGGAGCGCAGGCAGCACACGTCTGCCTCCCTCACCGCATCACGTGATCTCTAGCATGGAGTTTTTATGTAGGGATCGTTAGTAATCCAGCTTATTCAGTTTTCTAAATAAGTGTATGGATATTCTAGGCCCACTGCAAAATTGACAGTGCTGCTGTTTTCTGGATAGGCCCTCTTGTGTGAGTTTAGGATGTTAATGCTATTATAGTATGGTATATTTTCTCTCTTAGGCCATTTTTGCAATGTTTTTGTATGTCCATTACTGGTGAGGATTTATATTGCTGTTAACTGAGATGACTCCAGAATCAGAAGTTACTTTTGTTATGTTAACTTCTGCTCTGTACCCAATGTTAGGAGAGGGGTTTCTTTGGATGCAGAATATATATTCAAAAAGAAAATGAGAGAACCTCTGCATTTTTAAAACACCAAAATAAAATTTGTTATAAGAATTTTATTTTGTTATAAATTGCGCCATGGTTATTGCTTTTTGATTTTGCTCCTTGGTATGTGATCACCTTGCGTCTTTTGTAGAATATTTATTTACATTAAATACCATGCTGGTCAATTGTGTTGGGTCAGGATTTGGTATGTTTTATAATAGATTCCCAGGATAGATAATTAAAGTGCTACAATTTTTGCTGCATATGAACATCATTGCAAAAGGGTATTTTTATTATATAGCCTGGAAACATATTGCTCTCTTTATTCTTGGGGTAACTACCTGATCGGTGTCCTGAATGAGAGGATCCCCTGTTCCCTGACTAAGGTTCTGAGAAGGCCCCTCCATTTTGGCAGCCGGGGGGTGGAGGTGCCACCAGCTCATCTCTCGCCTCAGGCAACAGATTGTCTTGAGACGCCCCTGGTTCCAGGACTAAATCTCTGAGACATTCCACTACTCGCCCTCCTTTATTTATAGTGACTTCCATTCACCACCATCCTGTCAACCAATTTCTGATCCGGTTTACCAACTTGGGACCAATGTTCCCTCTAATTTTCTGTAGGCTGTGCAGCTTTTGAAGGAAGGTTAAATTTTTGTGCGCCACATAACGACACTCGGAGTTATATACTTTAAAATTTGACTACACGTCAGAATACAGTATGTACACCACATTGATTGCACTAGAAAATATTGTAGAACTTGTGAAAACCGTAAATACACAACTTTTAAATTTTAAGACATCTGTGTTGTTTTCTATCAGAATCAGAACCGTAATTTTTGTGCACACTGTTATAAAGTATGTGCACTCGCTCGGCGAGGTGTGTGTGTGCGCGCACACGCGCACAGCTTAGAGGGAACAGTGCTTGGGACCCATAGCGAGGTTGCTCAATTTATTCACAAGCCTCCTAAGAGGAACAGTATCAAAGGCTTTGCTAAAATCGAAGTAGACTAAATCCATCGCATGCCCTTGCTCTAGCTCTTTGGTCACCCCGTCAAAGAAATGAATCCAATTCCTTTGGCATGATTTTCCCTTGGTGAAATCATTACTGCCTCAGATCTTGACTACACTAAGCTCTGTTGAGCAGAGACTGTCTCTTACATGTATTTGTATAACGCTGTGCATGCTGTGTAGTGCTACACTAATGATAAGTAGTAGTTATACTTAGTGCTGCAGCCCCAGGTCTGAATATCACGTGAGAGGAGGAGGAGCCGGTGGCTGAATTGGAGAGATGAATGGGCCAGGCCAGAGGAGCTAATGCAGTGGCATCAAACTGCAGCCGAGTCCGAGAAGAGTGTCTGCCCTGGCCAAGATCTATTTAGTGCTGCCTGTCCTGAGCTTCGATGAGATGGACTATACTGCTTCAGTAACACTGAGGTGGAAGGAAGAGCTGCATGGGAGGGGTGGGGGTCGGGTTATGGGTTAGAAGGGACAGGCAAGACCATATGGAAGGAAAAGATACTAAAGCTACTGTACATGGGACAGGGATATAGAGAAGGAGATACTGGACATGGGGCAGAGGTCATAGAAAGAGGGATGCAGGACACAGGGGGATGGGGGAATAAGGAGATGCCAAGCATGGGGAGATGGGCATGAGAGGGGGTTTGAAAGATGAAGAAGAAACAAATGCATGGGGAGGGGTGACCTGCACGGAGCGACAAGTGCACCTACTCTTGCCGCCTTGCTGGGTGGACTAGATGGACCATACTGGTCTTTATCTGCCGTCATATATTATGTTACTATGAAAAAGATGCTGGGCATGGGGAGAGGTGGCAGTCGCGTGTATTACTAATTAAAGATTTATTTGGATCAGCAAGGAATATTGAACTTTGCAAGGAAATTGAACTCTTGAGCCATTCTGCTTTGAGCCATTCTGCCTGTGAGAAATTATGCTGACCCAGCTTGCTAGCCCAGAGACCAAAGCTGTACTTGCAATCTGGTGAGAAACTGCTTACACATCTAGCCTGAGGGATACTGAAAGACTAGGGAGGAGTTCTTCTAATGGAGATCCATTAAAGAGAACAATTCACCTAGCCTTCGAAACAATTCTCTTAGCCAATATAGAAACATTTACCTAGCCAATGTAGACAGGATAAGAATTCATCAATTATAATGTAGAAGCTTTGAGCTGCTTCTAAAACCATGGGGAGTGTCTCCCTTGAGCATTCTCAGATGTCTGACCAGCGTCTTGATTGTGTAAGTTTTGAGCTTCTAAAACCATGGGGGGTGAGCATTGTCAGAAGCCTGCCCGGAAACCAAAGGCTGGGAGCAAACAAAAGCTGGAGAGGGACTGGTGAAGCAAAGGTGGATGGGGTGGAGAATATCTGTAGGGAAAAGCTCATGTGTGAGAGCTAGCTGTAACACATTTGTGCCTATATAAGTACAGAGAAAATCCAGAACAGAGAGAGCGTAGATCTGCTTGGCCCGGCATGAAGAATCCCAGACTTCTGCAGCCTCCGCTGAGTTCTCCCAGATGATGTTTTAAAAGGGCTGCATGATGCCAGTTTGGTGAAGTATTATTCTTCTGTAAATAGCTGCAATATCTCATAACTCTATCGGTGATGTATTATTCTCCTGTAAATAATTGCTTTCTAGTTATCTTTTCTAACTACTCATGTGTAACTAAGAGAATTACTTGCCTTTCTGAATAAGTATCCTTGCTTTGTTTGTAAATAAACTGCATGTCTTCATTACAAGGTGTTAGCCTTTGATGTAGTAAGACATCGCTAGATAGAGAGAAGATGCTCCACATGGGGAGGGTTAGAGTGAGGTGGAGGGGAGAAAGACATGGGGAGGGGTGAGAGGGAAGAGAGATGCTGGAGCAGGGGCGTATAAGGATGAGGGGGAGCTACAGAGGAAAGAAACTGGACTTGACAGGAATTAGGGAGATGAAGTGGAAATACTAGACATCAGAGGAAATAAGGACAAGGGAGACAGGGAGGAGAAATTTTGAATACAGTGGGGGATATTAGGCAAAAGAGAAGTGCAGATACTGGTTGGGGAGAAGGTGGACAGCAGGATTAGAGGATGGGGATAGACAATGGACACAGCAGGGAAGAGAGAAAGGGACAAATTAGTGAAAGACTGGAGAAAGACAGAAAGATAGGATAATAGGAGGGTTGGGGTTAAGAT
The DNA here is from genome assembly GCA_033557465.1 of Ichthyophis bannanicus. Lineage (NCBI taxonomy): Eukaryota > Metazoa > Chordata > Amphibia > Gymnophiona > Ichthyophiidae > Ichthyophis > Ichthyophis bannanicus. The sequence goes on along the minus strand of CM066042.1, from coordinate 249,205,382 downwards.
CAAAAAGCAGTAGACCGAGGACAAGGAGGAGAGAGATCTCAGTCCATAAGAGAGAAAAAAATACATAGAAGAAAGCTAAAAAGAAAAACAGCAATATCAGAAATGAATGTAGAGGAAATAGCAAATCGACTTGAGACCGTGGGAACAGATAAGAGAATATGCAGGAAAGCAGAAAACAGAGACTAGAACCAATATGATTAGAAAAATAAAATGGCCAAAGATAAAATATATATATATATATATATTTTCAATTCAGTGATTGGAATATATCAGTTTTTGTAATTTACATGCACTTTATATGCATCTTTCTATTTCGCTGGTGTTGCCTACATGCAGAGTGTGGCTTCTTCGGATTTGTTTATTTTTTTGTCAGCATATTTTTTGTTTGTGGCCACTTATTCTGTACTTGGTGAGGGTCTATCTACATTCTAAGTATAAGAACATAAGAAATGCCATACTGGGTCAGACCAAAATCCATCAAGCCCAGTATCCTGTTTCCAACAGTGGTCAATCCAGGTCACAAGTACCTGGCAGGTTCCCAAAAAAGATACAGGTTCCACAATGCTTGTCCCGGGGTAGCAGTGAATTTCTCAGGTCCTCTTTAATAATGGTTTATGGACCTTTCCTCCAGGAACTTGTCCAACCCTTTTTTAAACCCAGATGCGCTAACAGCTTTTACTGATCCTCCGGTAACAAGTTCCAGTTTGACTGCACGTTGAATGAAAAAATATTTTCTTTTATTAGTCTTAAATGGGTTACATTGTAGATTCATTGCATGTTCCCTAATCTTTCTACTTTTTAATGGTGTAAACAACTGATCTACGTTTACACATTCCACTCCATTCATTAATTTATAGACCTCTATCATGTCTCCCCTTAGCCATCTTTTTTCCCAAGTTGAAGAGCCCTAACTTTTTAAGCCTTTCCTAATGTGTGTTTGTATATTCTTTCTGGTTACAATTCAACAGCATATGCTAGTAACGCAACATTCACACATTCAGACTTTGTTTTCCCACTACAACCAATTTCCAATAGTTCGGGCTTTTTTTTTGTTGTTTTTTTTTCTCTTCTTCCTCATCTTTCCCCAGGATGTAGAGGCAGAAAGGGGTCTGCACCACATTAACAAGAAGTCATAGGAGCCAACCTTCCCAAAACACATCGGTAAAAGCCCTTTTCTCCCTTTCCTATCCGCCTGCATCCCCTTTACCATTTTGTGGCTCTTCTCTGTACCTTTTCCAATTTTGCTATATCCTTTTTAAGATATGGCGACCAGAACGGCACACAATATTCAAGGTGTGGTCGCACCATGGAACAATACAGAGGCATTATAATATCCTTTGTTTTAGTCTCTATTCCTTTCCTTATGATACCTAGCATTCTGTTTGCTTTCTTGGCCGCTGCTGCACACTGGCCGGAGGATTTCAACATATTATCCACAATGACGCCTAAATCTTTTTTTCCTGGGTGTAGTATGGGTTGTTCTTTCCTTGGTGCATAACTTTGCATTTGTCCACATTAACTTTCATCTGCCATTTGATCCTCTTGCAATTTTCCACAATCCTCTTGTGTTTTAACAATGTTGGATAATTTTGCTTCATCTGAAAATTTGATCACCTCCCTCGTTATTCCTATTTCCAGGTCATTTATGAATATGTTAAAAAGCATTAGGCCCAGCACAGATCCCTGGAGTACTCCACTATTCATTTTTCTCAATTGAGAAAATTGGCCATTTAGCCCCACTCTCTGCTTTCTATCTTTTAACCAGTTCCTGATCCACAACAGCACACTGCCTCCTATCCCATGACATTTTAATTTTGCCAAGAGTCTCTCATGGGGGACCTTGCCAAGGCTTTCCGACAAGCCAGATACACTATATCAACCGGGTCACTTTTGCCTACCTGTTTATTCATACCTTAAAAAAAATAACTAATTAGTAAGACAAGACTTTCCTTGGCTAAATCCATGTTGGTTTTCTCCCATTAAACCATGACTTTCTACATGTTCAGTAATTTTATTCTTTATAATGGTTTCTACCATTTGGCCCAGTACTGACATCAAGCTCACCAGTCTGCAGTTTCCTGGATCACCCCTGGAACCTTTTTTTAAAAAATTGGCATTACATTAGCCATTCTCCAATCTTCAGGTATTACAGATGATTTTAATGATAGTTCACAGATTACTAATAGTAGGTCTGCAATCTACTATCCAGTCCAAGTGATTTACTCCTCTTCAGTTTTATCAAATAGTTGTAATACATCTTCCTGGTTTATCAATATTCCTTTCAATTCTTCCGATACATCACCTTTAAATACCATTTTAGACATGGGTAACTTCCCTATCTCTTCTTCAGTAAAGACCGAAGCAAAAAATTAATTCAGTCTCTCCGTTATGACCTTGTCCTCCCTTAGTGCACCTTTTACTCCTCTATTATCCATTGGTCCAAATTACTCTCTCACAGGTTTTTTGCTACGAATGTATTTGAAAAAGATTTTATTATGCGTTTTTGCTTCCACAAGCTTTTATTTTCAAATTCTCTCTTTGCCTGCCTTATCAATGCCATGCATCTCAACTTGCAGTGCTTATGTTGTTTCCTGTTTTTATCACTTTTGTGACCGAGGTCAAGTATTCTGTTAGTATAGAGTTTCTACGTAGGAATCTGATTTGTTCAGTTTTCCCAGTAGGTGTAAGGATGTTCTAGGATCCACGGCAATATTTTTGGTGCCACCCTTTTCTGGGTATGCTTCTCGAGTGAGTTTTGGAAGTTAGTGCTATTATAGAATAGTAGATTTGCTCTATGGGTTCAGTACTGTAGATTCTTGGTATGTATTTATTTTATTTATTTATTTACATTCTCTTATATACCGCGCTATTTTGCATCAGTGCGGTTTACATTGAACAAACTGAAATTACATTGAACAGGGCATTATAACTTGGAGATAACTATTATACAAGGAACATGGGCTATGGAGGGTTAAGTGGCTTGCCCAAGACCACAAGGAGCACCTGTGGGACTAGAAAGCCCAGTCCTTCCGGCCCAAGGTTGCTGTCCTCTAGTGGGATTTGAACACCCGACCTTCCGGCCTGAAGTACCTTGCCCCAACCACTAGGCCACTCCTCCACTCCAATCAACACTAGGGTCTTGGTGGTTGATAGTGCAATATGTGCTGCTTTTGAGATTTGCAGTTTTATATTCTTGATGCTGCCAGTGTGAAATTTTAAATATTTTGTCAGTTCATATTCAAGGAAATCTCACATTTTAAGAGAACGTCTTAGTTTAATTTTGTTTAATAGCTTCACTGCTGCTGATTTCTGGGCTTTTCCAGCTCTAGCACAGTACAATCCAGCCTGGGCACTATGATCTTGAATTCATAGCTACCAGGACATCAACTGCGCCTTAATGAACTCATGCTTTGTCCGCAACAAAATACGAACCCTATCCGACTACATCACGGACAACATGGTGGACATCATGTGAATTACTGAAACGTGGTTCACAGAAAAACAACAATGTTCTCTTGAACCAACTCAACACTACCACACACACACCATAGACAACTGCCCCTGCTCCACTAACAGAGGCAGAAGATTCTGCATACTCACAAACAAGAACCTCAGCTTCAACCCCATTGATAGTCTCAACACACACAGTATTAATATCCTCATAATCACAAACAAGCACCTCACTATCTGCCTAACATAGCCCCACACAACAAAGCCGACAAATTAGCCACACTCCTTGAAGCAATCTGCTCCCACTCCTCCACTCAAAAACATCATCCTGCTCGGAGACCTGAATCTGCCCTCTGCCTCCAACAACCAGACCTCTGCCTTTCTGGAGGCAATGAAATTTCCATACTACACTCAACTCAACTCATATACACTCCAACCCACTCCAAAAGGTGGAATCCTTGACCTGATCATCTAGCCTAACAGACACACCTGGATTCCCCCTGTTGTCCGTCCGTCCGTCCCCCAATAGCATCAGTCCCCTAGTCTGACCATAGCCTAATAACTTTTACGATACCCTACTCATATTCATGCATCCCACTGCAGAGCTTCACCTCCCCCCCCCCCCCGGAAGAAGATGCCTCACATTTAACGAACAAGACTTCCTTCAAAAAAACCTCTACCCATGCTAGCAAGCACATCAGCAAAAACTGACCTCGAAACATTGATCAACAAGTGGAACTCCACTATGTCCACAGCAGCTCTTGTACCTCCAAGGAATCTCTACAACAACCAACAACATCATGCACTGTGGTTCTCCGTGGCACTAAGAAAGCAAAAACATGAACTGTCGCCTTGAAAGCCACTGGCGCAAGTCAAGGACCCACCAACTCCAAACCCTATACCTAGACAATCTAAAAACCTACTGCGACACCACTATCAAAACTAAGAGAGAATACTACAGTAACCTACTACGTGCCATCAACAAACCCAGGGAACTCTTTGACCTAGTCAGATCACTCACCAAGGATCCCACTCATCCACGCCCTTAACCCCCAAGACATGGCCTCATACCTATAAGCCAAACACAATACAAGCAACTTTAACAATCTCACACTACCATCACACAACAAAGACACCCATTCTAAACACTCCTGGACCACCTTCAGGACCATATCCCCCGAAGAACTTAACAGAATATTCACCAACTATCAGCACAACCATCTTCCCACTCAATTCATGCCCAGTATCCTGGATAAAGGCCACTAGAGCATAATTCCGACCAATCACATAAAAAATATTGCAAACCTCCTTATCACAAGGCTTCCTCCAACCCTCACTAAAACAAGTCTCCATCAGCCCCTCTTAAAAAAAGGCAAACCTGGACACCAGCTCACCTACCTCATACAGACCTATAGCCAGCATTCCATTCATAACAAAAATCATAGAAAAGGCCATTCAAACTCAACTCTGGGATTACATAGATCACCATGCTCCGCTGGACCAACATCAACACAGATTTTGTCCCTACTACAGCACTGAAACCTTATTACCACCCTGCTCAATCCACTCATCACTGGTACAGAAATCCTCACCCATGGCTTCATTTTGCTCTTTCTGGACATCTCCGTCGCATTCGATACGGTGTCTCACCAACTCCTCCTCAACATCGGAATATGTGGACCCCCCCTCAAATGGATCCACTCCTACATTTCTGACCGGAGCCAGCAGATAAAAATAGGATCCCAAAGATCCTCCCCATACATCCTACCACAAGGGATAGCCCAAAGATCCTTTTTTCTCCTCACTACTGTTCAATATCTACCTACAACCTCTGTGTAAAATCATTCAAAGCTTCAACGTCAACTACCTAATATGGTTTATGGTTTTAGGCACTTGATATACGCCCACGATATCATGATCTACGCCCACGATATCATGATCTACACACCTTTCTCCACAACTGCTCCAGAATACTCTAAAATCACAATCTGCTTCACCAAAATAGTCAAATTGCTCCAAATCCACAACTTGTCAGTCAACTGCAACAAAATGAAAACCTGCACGCCATAAGAGACCCTAACTTCACACACATCTCCATCTATCAATGTTGGCAAAGCAGACTTCCATGTTAAAACTGAAATTGGATACCTGGGAATCATACTGGATCAACAGCTAAACCTCCAAGCCCAAGTCAAGAACACCACCCAATCTGTCTATTACAAGCTCAAAACCTTGAGGAACCTCCATCCGCTCCTCACCACAGAAAATTTCCGCTCCGTTTGTCAAGCCACCATCACCCCCCTATTCGATTACTGCAACTCAACATAGCAAGGCCTACCCAAGCACACTTCTCCCACTACAACTTGACCGCACAAACCATCTTGCTTACCCATCAAGACAGACACACATCACGCTCATCCTTAAATACCTCTACTGACTACCCATCACCTCAAGAATTAAATTCAAAGTCATCACCACTATCCACAAAGCACTGAATAACCTCTCCTCTGAACACATACAAACACTAATAAATAAACCCAAGACCAATAATCCGAGAAGATACATCACACAAAATCTTCTCATCCTCCCACCCCAGCTTTGCAAGAGTAAGCAAAACACGTGCCACAGAGCATTCTCATCTACGCCCCTACCCTCTGGAACTTACGACCTCCCACACTAAGAAACATCAAGTCAACTAATGACTTCCAGAAGAATTGAAAAAAAACATCTCTTTCAAGAGCACTTTGGCACTAACTCCCAACCAATAATAATGCAACATGATCCATTGCAGACCCACAGAATATCTCCCTCCCTTCCTGAAACTCCTATGTGAAATAACTCAGGCATCCCCTCTCCCCCCAGAAGTTGTCATCCTAGATAGGCCATGTGGTCTTTTTCTGCTGTCATGTTTCTATCTAGTCTGCCCTTCCATATCAACCACAACAGTCCCTTTTTCCATTTAGAGATCCTCTGTTTGTCTCATGCTTTTTTTAAATTCAGATAGTCGTCATTTCTACCACCTCCAGTGGGAGACTATTCCATGCATCTACCACTCTTTCCGTAAAGAAATATTTCTGCATATTACTCCTGAGTCTATCCCCTTTCACCCTCTTCCTATGTCCCGTCGTAGCAGAGCTTGCTTTCAATCGCAAAAGACTCTCCCTCCTGTGCATTTATGCCACAGAGGTATTTAAACGTCTCAGTCATATCACCTCTATTCTGCCTTTCCTCTAAAGTATACATATTAAGATCCTTAAGTCTATCCTCGTATCCTTTATAACCAAGACCACTAACCATTTTAGTAGCCACCCTTTGTACCGACTCCAACCTGTTTATATCTTTTTGAAGTTGCGGTCTCCAGAATTGCACACAATACTCCAAATGAGGTCTAGTTTGCCTAATGATTGGGCCAGCCTTAGATGCAGAAAGGGATTTGTACTCCTTAATTCTACTCATTGAAATCAGTGATAATGCAGCAGAACGGGGTTGTCAGAAAACCAGGACTGTGCTAAAATCTCCTTCTTGGAACTGGGTAACTTGGAAGCTCTCCCTCAAAGGGGGTACGCCTGTATAACCTGCATTGGCCAAAGCTGTTCCCAGGGGTGGGATTAGGACAGGGATGTAATAGTGTGCCTAGGATTCTGTATTGCCAAGGAGGGAGGGGTGTAAGGCAAGGCAGTGGTGCAGAGGAGCTGCAAAATAGGATACATTTATGGGTAAGAAATTTGAACTGTATACGGAACAGAGTTGCCTAGTTACCCAGTTCCAGGAGTGAGTTTATAAGCCGGCCTTGGATTTCTAACAGTTTCATCCTGATGCATTATGGGAATCTGCAGCACCGATTACAATGAGTAAAATCAGGGACTGCAAATACCATACCGCATTGCACTGCAATTTTAAAACCACAACTGGCAAAAAAAATAAAATCCCTTCTGGTATGGGGTAACTTGGCAACTCTTATGGAAGTGATCTGTGCAGTGATCTGCTGAAAAGAGCATGACAAAAGAAGACAGGGCTGGAAAGAAGAAAACAAGAATGAAAAAGCAGATTCAAATGAGACTGTAAGCAGTGATTAGGCTTTTGGAAATAAAAGTATTATACAGAAGAAAAAATGACAAAGGGAGATCTGGGAACACAGAGGACATGAAGCAAAGCTGCCAAGTTCCAGAAGGGAGACTTTTTGGCTAGTCCTGATTTTGAGCCTGAATCTCAAAACTGTGTGGTATTTGTAGTCCTTGCTTCTATAAATTGAAATCAGTGCTGTGGGTCCCATAATGCAATAGGATAGGGTTACCTGAAATCCAGAACGAGCTTAAAATAGCCCTCTTGGAACACTGTAAGTTGGCTACTCTACATAAGGGATGATGAGGGACTACAAATACCATACTGCATTGCAATACAAACCGAAAGCCAGTACTGGCAAAATATCTTACTTCTAGAACTGAGTAACTTGGCAATTCTGTATTTTACCCATTGGAACCAGTACTCCAGGTCCCATAATGCATCAGAATGAGATTGTCAGAACTCTAGGATTGGCTTATCATCTCACTCTTGGAACTGGAGAACTTGGCAACTCAGATAACACCAAGAGCTAGTGGAAGACCCCTTCACCCCACTCCCAAAATGTATCTCCTACTACCTCTTCAATTCACCTTTTTAGATTCACTAGCTGATACCCATAAACATTTGCAAAGGAAAGAGTATTTCTGAGCTTACAAGCTACCTAATTCCAAGAGGGAGCATTCTAGGCCAGCCCTAGATTTATTACAATCCTATTCTCCTGTATTATGGGACTGGCAGCACTTATTGAAATCGGTGCTGCCACCCTACTTTGAGATATAAGTTTAAAAACAGAACTGGACCAAAAGGTTTCTCTCCTAAAACTGGATAACTTGGCAACTCTGATATTTACTTGCTGTTAGGGTTGCCAACTGGCTCCAGATGCGCCCGACAGGCTTGATCCACTCCTATGTTTACCCCATTGCATTCAGGGACTTGTAGTTTTGCATTTCTTATGGAATGCAATAGAGAAATCATAAGTACATATCCCTACATGCAATGGAGTGAACCAAGAGCTGGATCAAGCTTGTTGGGCACATCTGGAGCCAGCTAGCAACCCTACTTACTGTCCCAGGTCCAGTGCATTTGTGTTCTTTGCTCAGGAGTATCCAAGCAGGGGCCAAGCCATATCTCAATAAAGTGCTCATGTATGCTGATACAAGCCCGCACGCTCCACTCATCTGTGAGCAGCAGACTCCATCTAAGCACATCTACTTGTATGATTTATATGGATTACTTGCCTCCCTAAATACATGTGAAATATGAGTTACATTCAGGAATAGTTGGGCCGTAGGTATTGGAAGGTAACGTGACTTTGGATAGTCAAAAGGCATGCCAGCAGGAAAAGCTTAATTTGAAGCCCGCTGCATTAACTTCTAGACTTTGCTCGATTTATGAACTGCATTTAGCAAACTCCTTGCTCCAATAACTGTATCAGGCACCCTCTTTTCAACCAAAATGATATATAGTCTGGTGCAGGGCTTCCCAAACCTGTCCTGATAATCCCATAGCCTGTTGAGTTTTAGCCTGGAGGAGTAGGTAGCCTAGTGGTTATAGCAGCGAGATGAGAACAAGGGCCAGAGTTCAAATCCAGAGCTGCCATGTAGCATTTGTAGTCCCTGATTCCCAAAGCAATGTAGTATTTGTAGTCCCTGATTCTAACCATTGACATCAGCGCTACAAGTCCTATAATGAATCAGGATAGAGTTAGCAGAAATATAGGACTAAAAATCTCCCTCCTTAAACTGAATAACTTGGCAGATATGCAGGTCCGGTTTCTCCTACTGATGCCTTTGTGACCTTCAGCAAACCACTTCACCTTCCATTACGTCAGATACAATTTTAGATTGTAAGCCCTCTAAGGACAAAGAAATACTGAACAGTGCATAGATGGGGGACACTTGCTGCACAAACATAAATTCCTGGTTACACGCTTAACTGAGCCACCACACTCTGCAATAGCAGAGCGCCCTTCACGGGTGGGCCTGGCGCACAACAGCCCTGCGATTGCGCACGTGCAGAAGCCAGGAGCGCGAGGGCTGGCGGCCATGTTCCACGGGACTGAAGAGATACTTCCAGGGACCCATCCGGTAGGCCACGTGCTGGATGGATCCCATAGCAGTGCACCTTATTCCTTCCCCGCCATACTCCTCCTTACCTACTGCAACTCTTTGCCTGTTTTCTGGCGTTACATGGTTTGCTTTCTTTAATATGAGCAGATTAAACAGCTACACCTGTTTCCCCAACTAATACTTTTTATAGTGCAGTGTGGGACATAAAAACGTCACTGCTGATTTTAAACCGTAGTTTTACAATTTTTTGTGCTACTTAAGCCTGTGTTAAGCGCTGATATTTCACTGCAGATGGTGACAAAAAACAAATTTGTACTCAAACTAATAAGCAGCATGTTAACCGTTTCAAAAGTTTGAGGAATATATATATATTCATACACTACTCACTGCATATACACATACACTGTATCTTATTGATTGGTTGCTGTTCAGACCGCCTTGATTGCAGGATAAGGCGGTATAGAAATACGTTTAAATAAATATATATATATATTTAAATTTCCAGATATAAAACGTATCTGAGCTTTAACTGAAGGATAAACCAGTATAAAAAAACCCTGTTAAATAGACTAGAATATATTCATGGAGCACCAGCTCTACACCAAACACTTCCTCCTCACTCCCCGCCTGGACTGGGGAGGGAAGCTTAAAAAGCTTTGGTGCTTCAGGACTTAGGACCACACGGATTGGAAGAAAAGACAGCGGCTCTTGCGCCTCTGCTCCCGCCTCCACCTGCAGCCTATTGGCTGTCTGAGGAATGTCTGACCAATGGGCTACAGAGAGTAGCAGTATGGAAGGACAGAGGCTTCCTGCTTTTATTCTGCCATAGAGACGTGGAAAGGAGCTGATAGAGGTACTGGGCCAGAGAACGATCTGATAAAAAGGGGGGAAGAGAAGAAAAGGTCTAGAGGGCAAAGCTCTATCATTACTTTGTAAATTATATCCCTTTTGCGTTCTATTCTACTTAAACTATTAAATGTATTACTTTTGCATTTGTTGCCAAATTGTCATGCCAATAAAGTTATTTGAATTTGAGAGCGGAGGCTGGCTGCAAAGGGGGTATTGTGGCTGCGAGCTATAATATTACTGTACGGTCGGGGAGAAGAGCTGAGAAAAAGAATCCCGGCTAAGAGAGGGGGGAAATAATAGAGGGCAAGGGGTTGGGGAGTGGGGCTACCAGGGCTGGAAAAGGGGGCCTAGAGAATGGCCATCGACTATGAGAGTAAGAATTGAAGGGAATTGGACTTTGTTAGCTCACGTTTTTCTCAGTAGATCAAGGCCAGATACATTCGGGTACAGTAAGTATTTTCCTCTTCATAGAGGGCTTACAATCTATAATTACATCTGAGGCACAGAGTTGCCAAGTGACCCATTTCCAGGAGTGAGATTTTCTGCCAGTCCTGGATTTCTTACAGTCTCACTCTGAAATAAGTGCTGCCAGTCCCATAATGCATCAGTGTGTAAAATCGAGAACTACATATACCAAACTGCATTGCAAAGAGCATTTCAAACTAGAACTGGCAACAACCCTCGCTCTTGGAAGTGGGTCACTTGGCAACTCTGGAGGCAGTGGAGGATTAAGTGACTTGCCCAAGATCACAAGGAGCAGCAGTAAGATTTGAAATGAGCTTCCTTGGTTCTCATCCCACTATTCCAACCATGAGAGAGAGAGAGATGACGAAGAGCTGTGTGGAAATGAAAGAGAGAGGATCCTGGTGTAGGAGAGAGGGATGGGTGAAACCAGAAAGAGGCGAGAGAAGATAACCAGCTATGGAGAGAGAGCCTAAGGAACAACCAAAGAAGATTCAAACATAAACGTTTAAATTGTTTTGCCCTCTTCCCCCAAAATGACATATCCCAATTAGCACTGGCAGGAAGCTATATCATTGCTAATTGGGCTGGGAGCAGGTGGTTTAATAGCTCTCTGCCTGTTTTACGCCCTACATATATAAAAAGTCAAACTATACCCATAGAGAAGGGGAAGAATTAAAAACTTCAAAGGGATTACGGAGGGCAGGGAAGAGAGAAAGAAAGAAATTTAGAAAATGTTTGAGAATTTAGGGGGAGCGAGTTTAAGAGGAGGAAATAAGTAAAAGACAGAACTCATGATTTCCACCTTTAAATAAGATATGCTAGATCAGTTGGTTTTTGTTTTGACTGCAAGATTGTTTAGGATCTGGTGGATCTGTGCATTGGAACAACTTTCCAAATTTTTTTTATTCATCTGTCAGTCATGGCTGCTTTTATTCTCTTCTTTTTCTCTTGCAGTCACTTGCTGCAGGCATGGATGAAAACCAGATCTGGAGAATCCAGCGAATCCTCGATCTCCGCTGAATCTCCACTGGATCCATTGGATCTCATTTAATCCCTCCTGCATCAAGTGGGAATTTTATCTGATGAATGGATCTAGTGGATTTTCTCCCAATCTCAAATAACTATTATAGTCAAAACAAAAACAAGCTGATCTGGCTTATCTTATTTAAGGTGGAAATCATGAAATTTGAGGATCCGGTTTTTATCAACTCACCAGAGAAAGTGGTGTGGACAGGGGGGGGGGGGAGGGGGAGGGGAAGGGGGATAGAGACCAGTGAGGACTGGCTGGAGGGAAAATGTGATGTTTATGTCTATTAAGACTTTCTTAACTGCCCTTCATGTTAACAGCAGGGTGGTGCACATTTTAAAAATAAAGTAAAAACTAGAGATAGAAATGGAACACCATAAAATTATAGGATAGAAAACTCATTCAACATAACAAAGACATATACATTAGGAAAGAAGAGGGTACTCGGGGAAAGTGGGAGGTCAAAGGCAGGGTTGAATAGATGGGTCTTTAGGAGAGACTTAAATTTAGGGTAAGATGTCTCCAGTCTAAGGATATGCTGTAAGGGAAAGAGTAGGGTGTGGACGATTTGCAGGACGTGAGGGGCAGGAGAGACTGGTGGGTGTGAACTAGGGTTGGAGAAAAAAAATGACTGGTTTGACTTTTGCTACTTTTGATTCCGCCATATGAGTCTTCCCCCATATCCACATTACCTTTTTGACTCTGGGCATTACAATATGAGCTGGTCAGTCACACTAGCAACTTGCATGCTTTGTTTTGGTTTTGGGTTTTATTTTGATTTTGTTGATTTCGTGAATACAGCACCCCCAATCATTTTCAAAAATTGATTCCTATGGCTGCCTTGTTAATGTACTTAACTACCAGAAATGAGAGACAGATTTATTAACCTTTTTTTTTTCTTTTTTTTTTACTGCGGTCAAGTCAATGCTGACTCCTGGCGACCCAGCAGCCCCTAGGTTTTCTTGGCAAGGTATGACCAAAAATGGAGGGTAAAGTAACTTGCCCAAGGTCACAAGGAGTGCTAGTGGGAATCAAGCCAGATCTCCTGGGTGCTAGGCTGTTGCTGTAACCACTAGGCTACTCCTCCACTCCAATTAGCCTTTATTTCTATCTAAATATCATTGTAGGTACGTCAGGCCAGATGTATTAAGCATTTTTCTCAAGATGGAAAATGTGGCAAATCCTTCAGTTCTTCTTGCCCTTTGCATAGCAGTATGTTAACACACTTTCTGTTTTGTTTTTTTTTTGCTGGTTGAGACAACTAAGCCTCTTTCAGTGCCATCTCTGTCCTGCTAGAGTGATGAGTATTACCCCTTGTAGTTGCCATTGTGTTGGGCTAGGGCTCTCACTGAGGCTTGCTTGATACCCTCCTGGGCAGTAAGGGGTGCAGCAGGGCTGGGTCACCCTTGTTCCCCACTGGAATAGCACTTTGCGGCTCACTGACAACTCTCAAGCGGTAGAGCCAGAGCCTCCCTTCTGTATTACTGGCATGGTACTCAACTGCTGCCACTTAGTGGCTCATCTACAACCTCTCATATATCAGGCTTAGTCTTTATGTTGAGATTCCCAGCCACCCTCCTTGGCACTAGGAGGAGCCTTTGATCCTCTGGTATTAAATCTTTCCTATGACTAGCTTCTCTATTTCCAGCATGTCAAGGAGCACTAGTGGTTGTTCCTCACCCAGGACCCTTGCTGTACTGAGAGCAAGAGGGCATTCTCCTGCTCCAAAGTCCCTCCTGCGCCTGGGGAAAAGAGGGCTCTGCCCTAGGTCCCCTAGCACTAGAGTTAGAAAAAGGCAGTGATTAAGTTTACACTGGTTTTGAGTGTGGGGACCACCTGTTTCTCTTTACATTTATACCCTGCCTTTTTCAATCCAACAGGACTACCCAAAGTGGCTTACAGCAAATTTAGAAATACAACTCAAAATACAACATGAAGTAACATCCTAAGGGCTGGCCCAACCATAGACGATGAGGTGGTTGCCTCCAGTAAAAAAGCAGTCTTAGCAAACAATAGATCTTGATCACCACACAAACTCAAAGAGCCATCGGCACTTTCTTTTACCTGCAGGGACAATGAGACCACACATGCATACAACGTGAAGTTTGTTATTTAAAAATATGATGTACAATTTAGCAGTTTTACAGTATTGTTGTGAAAGGGATAATGTGGAGGTTGTTGAGCATAATAATCAAAATTTCAAGGTGGGGGGATGGGTTGCCCGACATCCTTGCAGCGGCCCTAAACATCCTGCTTTGGTGCAGGTTAATTGCAGAACTGTCATCGTGAACTGTTGTGCTTAAGTGGTACAAGGTGCCAGTGATATTTCACTTTAAGGTAGGATCGTAGGTGCTCACTCTGAGCGCTTGAGTACCCCCATTTTTGAGCAAACTTCTTTCCTTTGTCTTGGGAGCGATAATTTGTATTGAGTTTAGCATCCTTGCTTTCTGAAAAGTCGGCTCCTTTGTTCAGGATGGCATATTGTAAATAAACTTGCTAGGAGAACGCTTTAGAAACCCAGGCCACCATTTTGAGGAACAGAATGCATTGGCAGAATGCTGTACCCTTAACGTTTGTTTTTCAGTGCTGATTATAACATAACTGACCAGTGACTGTTTCTTTGTTAGGATAAAATAATCCCGCACTGCAGTGTTGGACATCTGCCCTGTAGTTGGGGTAGAAGAGAACAAAGGAAGGACACGGCAATGGATTTAGGTACGTTGGAACTTGGTTCTACTCTTCTTAATTTATTAACATTAAAACTTTAGTGTAGGATTGGAGCTCATCTGCCTTTGCTTATGGCCATAACAGAGGAAACAGACACTTGTATTGCCCACGCTTCCTCCATGTACAGAAACATAAATAGGGCAGCAAATAAAATCATACAGCCTATATAGAGAGTGCTAAGAAAAAATGAAATCTCACTATCGCATGGATTGACTATAAAAAAAAAAAAGCCATTTCTATGATTAAGCTTCAATGTAGCACATTTTAAGACTAATCAGAGAAAATATTTTTTCACTCAATAGGGAAGCAAGCTCTGGAATTCATTAATGGAGGATATAGTAAATCTGTTAGTGTAGCTTGGTTTAAAATTATATCATGAAGGGTGACACTATCTTTTAGGTTTGTTAAAGATCTGTGTTCTGAGTGGAACGCTTAGATCATCTCAACAGCTAGTGCTGCGCATCCCAAGATGTGTGCAGTAACTGTATAAACACAAGGCCTTCACTGGCTGCAGGCAAGTATTATGGAATTCATTACCTTCGACTGTGGGAAAGATTAGAATTACTTGATCTTTCATTAAAAAAAAAAAAGTCAAGGCATCATTATTTAGGCAGGCTTTGAGTCCTTGGGGGCTAAGGTTTGGTGAGCAGGAGTTAAGTTGGCAGCTCCCTTAGGCGTAATGAATCTACATAATGTTGTACCTGCAAGTAATAATAGAGGTCTGTGGTCAGGAGGGTGAATTTCTGTTGCAGTCACTCAAGACTCCATTTCTTCCTCCTGATCCATGCTCAGATCCATTATACATCGAATGTCCTGGGAGCTCCATCTTGCTGCTGCTGGAGACGACAGACCTGGCGGGAAATTCGAGTTTCCCCTCAGCGGAAGGAGGCTGGTAGCCCTCCAAGATATTTGATAACTGCCACAAAGTGCCTGCAAAGCATTTAAATACACTTCTCCTCCCCTACCTGTACCTCCCCGGAACGGGGCATGTAATACATACAAAGGGTGCTGCAGGGCACACCACCACGTGAGGATCTTCAAAGGTGTGCAATCACAAGAGTCTAACACAACATCCTTAAGATGCCAAACCATACAACGTAGATTATAATCTCGCAGCGAAGGTATTTCCAAACCCCCTTCCTCCCTCTTGCGCTTCAGCACTGCCAAGGCTACTTGGGGCCGCCTTCCCCGCCAGAGGAAGCGTCCCAGCTCCCGCTTCAAAGTCCTCCAATGCTGGCTCATCACCCACAGTGGGAGCTGGCGCAAGAGATAGTACCAGCGTGGCACCTCCACTATTTTAAATAGTGCTTTTCGTCCTTTTAAAGACAGTGGGCAAACCCACCCACTTGCTCAACCGTTGCTTCGACTGCTCCAGTAAGGGCAGCATATTACTGGAATATAATGACTCTAGGGTTGCCAATCGGGGCAGTGGGAGACCCGACCTGGCAGCTGCAACCACTTTAAAAGCGGCGTCCCTGCGGGGCGGGGCGGGCCCGCGCCTGAGGGCCTCGCCAGAGGGCCCTTTGGCGTGGCCCTTAGGCGCGGCACAGAAGTGCAAACAACTCCTCTAAATCAACAAGAACACCGGTGCACAAAAACAGTGCAAAGAACAACAAGAAACACCACGATCCACTACAGCGGCATTCCACCACAGCAGCGATCCACTACAATACCGAAGATACAGCAACGACAACCAAAGACCTCAACACTCAACGCAATCAACACCGAAGCCCAGCCTGGTCCCCAAACACCAGGTACCCTCAACGATTATGCCGCCTTTCTTGGCACCCATCTACCTCCTCACCCCCCTCTTGACCCTATACCCCCCCCCCCCCAGCGCATTCAATAACCTACTCTGGCCCATCCAATTCACTCATCCCACACTCACTCACAAACCGCAACAAACTCACTCACACGCTCAGCACACACCCACCCACATCACCATCCCCCCACCCAATCTCCACATCACCATCTCCCTAATCAACGCACGCTCTGTTAGAAATAAATACCACATGCTCCGTGACCTAATCACAACTGAGCAGATAGGCATCCTATGCATTACAGAAACCTGGCTGACCGACACAGACACAGTACTAATGAACCAACTAGCCCTAGATGGATACACCCTCTACCACTGCTCCCGGAGGCACGCCAAAGGAGGGGGTGTTGCCATCATAGCAAGAACCGACCTCCACCTCAGAACCCATTCCTCCGAAACCACCACTGAAGCCGATCTCCTCACCCTCACCAACAAACACCTCTCGATATGTCTAATCTACCGTGCGCCCACCGCAACCACTGACCTACCAAGATTACTACAACACACATCAGAAAGCACCGGCTCGACCAAGGAACAAATCATCCTAGGAGACTTCAACCTCCCATCACTTCAAGAAGAACATGCAACAACCTTCCACACTGCTATGTCTGCAATGGATCTAGTACAGATCATACAGGAACCCACCCACGAAAAAGGCAACACACTAGACCTCGTCTTCCTCAACTCCACGTCCACCGCTTCAACAAAAAACCCACGGATCTCGCCAGTACCCTGGTCTGACCATCACCTCATCACCCTATCCTACACATACCAACATAAGACCAACAAGGATGATGGACAACACGTAAGACGATTCAAACCATTTAACAAAGAGGACTTTTTAGAACAAATTCTACCCAAACTACAAACAAACTCCAATGACATCAATGACCTCATAGACAACTGGAACACTACGATCTCCACAGCGTCTGCAGCGTCAACAAACATAACCATCACCAGACCCCCTTCCTCAAGAGCCAGATGGTATACTCCCAGTCTCCGAAGGCTAAAAACCAAACTCAGGAGAACTGAAAGAAAATGGAGAAAAACCAACAACGAAAATGACAAAATAAAATACCTATACGAACTCAACGCATATCACTATGAGACTGACAAAGCAAAGAAAATTTACCATATGAAAATCATCAATACCTCCATAAACAAACCTCGTGAGCTCTTTCGGATAATCAAAAAGCTGACAAAAACGCCACACAACTCCGACCAGTTACCGCAGATTCCACCAGAACTACTGGCCCGCCAATACAAACAACTACAACGACCACGAAACCCGCAGCTAACCTCACAGACAACTACAGAGAACCTCCACCCCAACTTGCACAGTGACTGGGCCACCTTCAAAGAAACATCAACAGAAGAAATTTCAACCACGATCTCCTGTCTCCACACCACCACCTCCCCGCTGGACCCATGCCCCACCGACTGGATAAAGAAATCAAAAAACGAACTGAGCACACCATTAACCCGTATTGTTAGTGAATCCTTCTCCAGAGGACACATGCCTGACGCCCTCAAAACCACGATCATCCGTCCTTTCTTGAAAAAGCAAAACCTGGATCCCTTAGACCCTGCATCCTACAGACCCATAGCAAGTCTACATTTCACAGCCAAAATAATCGAGAAAATCGTCCAGCAGCAGCTTCAGGAACACCTGGATATTAACAACATACTGGACCCCCAACAACACGGCTTCCGCCCGCTACATGGAGTCGAGACCCTCATGACCACGCTGATGAATACCCTCCTCACAGGAACTCAAGGAAGACACTCTGGATACGCCATGATCTTCCTCGATATATCTGCAGCCTTTGACACCATCTCCCACAACATCCTCATACACAGACTATTGGGATCAAAGACACCGTGCTGAAGTGGTTTCAATCCTACCTAACTAATAGACAACAACTAATCCGCACCAGCGCCTTAACCTCCCCCCCATTCCAGCAACACCAGGGAGTACCCCAAGGATCCACACTGTCAGCTATGCTCTTCAATATTTACCTCCAGCCACTCTGCACAGTCATACGCACCCACAAAGTCAGCTTTCACATCTATGCTGACGATATCATGCTCTATGCCCCCATTACCACCACGAACCCAACAAACATCCACCTATCAGCATGCTTCACCGCAGTATCTGACTGGTTACAAACAAACAACCTATCCATCAACATAAAGAAAACTGAAGCCCTCATAGTGACAAAGGACCCAGACTTCACACCACCCACACACCTCAATATTGGAACTACAAGCATCAAAATACAACTACAGATAAGATACCTGGGCATTATCATTGACCAAGCCCTCACCTTAAAGCAACAGATCACCAAAACCTCCGGAACTATATTTCATAAGGCAAGAACAGTGCAACGGCTCAGACCCCTCCTGGAACACCAAGACTTCCGAACAGTGATGCAAGCCATGACACTCCCACATCTCGACTACTGCAACATAATCTACCATGGCCTTCCAGCAACACAGACCAACCCCCTCCGAACTGCATTGAACACCACGGCGAGAATCATCCAGAGCGCAAAGAAAACCGACCACATCACCCCAATTCTGAGAGAACTACACATTCTCCCCCTCGAAGCACGGACAAAATACAAAGCCATCCTACTCACCCACAAAGCTATCCATCAAACACAGGACACACAGCTTCGCGCCCTACTGGCTCGTCCAGCTCACGGCAGATCTACTAGACAAGCCTCCAGCGTTTCCCTCACCGTCTCTCACAAAAGAACCAAATGCTCGCAACGGACCTGCAATCGAGCCTTTGAACTCTATGCTCCAACCTTATGGAACTCTCTACCGAGCTACCTTAGAAACAATGCCGACCTACTATCCTTCAGAAAGCAGCTCAAAACCATCCTTTTCCAGGAATACCTCAATTCAGACCCCACCAAAAAACCCACGAACCCCTGATCTCTACACAATGAACCTCTAACTCAAAGCCACCTCAACCCGTCCATGTCCAATATCTGTCCCATGTCTTATGTCTGACCAAACGTCTGTCCCTTGTCCTAAGTCTGTCCCATGACAAAATCATCAATGTTGCCTCCTCGGTGATGGCCCTACCCTTGTATTTAATTCTCCCACCCCCTATGTTACACCGCTTTGACCCGGTGAAAAGCGGTATATAAATACAGCTAAATAAATAAATAGGGTTGTCGTCAGCTGAATACCAAGGTACCGCAAGGAGCCTTCTGCCCAGACAAGCAGGAAAGCACCCTGCTATCTATGGCACACTAGGCCTCCCACATCCAGTGCCATAGACGTATTCTTATTTATCCGCAGACCCCAAAAAAGCGCCAAACTCCTCTTAATAAAAAGATTTAAACCTAAAATAAATCTATTAATGTAGTTATGATTTGCATGAATTCCATATGCTAGTGTAACGTGTCTCAAGTTGATTGGTGAAGTATGTGCTCAAATGGAAATATGCATCATAAGGGGTTTTATTTAGCTTCCTCCCTTCAGATAGTAAGCTTATGAAATAACTCTGTCCTCTCTATCCACGTCAGATTATCAGTTTCTCTTATACCTGCCCCACCAGACCACAAACTGCTCTTACTCCAAAATACTACACAGCTACAACATCTGCAGATCGCACACAGAATGTACAGTAGAGATGCAACACATCAGAGCTAGGGAATTATTTGTAATCCTAATGTGTGTGTGGCATACATTTTTAAATTCAGTTATATATTTCATTTTCTTTGTAATTTCTACTGTGAAACCTTGAATTGTACAGCTTTTTTATTGGTTGCTATGTGTGCTGCCAATTAATGGGCAGCCTAGTTCAAGGAGCATAACTAAGGTCCAAACTTTAGGAGGGTCCTGTCAGCTGTGTTCAGGACTCGGGAGGTTAGGATTGGCAACTTTAGCCTTTTTTCAAGATTCTACTGATTTTAACATTGATATCCAGAAGCTAGAATGATAGCTAACTTGTCTGCAGTTTTTCAACTTTTAAGGCCTCTATCTGCAGTTCTCTAATCCCCCTTCCCCTTCCCCTCCCACCTTCAGTCTGCTCTGCCTCCTTCCTAGCAGCAGAGACTGTGGGTAGGATCCAGGCAATGGGAAGCTGTGGGGGCAGAGCATTGGAATGCTGCTCTATTCACAGACTGTGGGTAGGATCCAGGCAATGGGAAGCTGTAGGGGCGGAGCACTGGAATGCTGCTCTATTCACAGACTGTGGGTAGGATCCAGGCAATGGGAAGCTGTAGGGGCGGAGCACTGGAATGCTGCTCTATTCACAGACTGTGGGTAGGATCCAGGCAATGGGAAGCTGTAGGGGCGGAGCACTGGAATGCTGCTCTATTCACAGACTGTAAGTAGGATCCAGCCAATGGGAAGCTGTAGGGGCGGAGCACTGGAATGCTGCTCTATTCACAGACTGTAAGTAGGATCCAGCCAATGGGAAGCTGTAGGGGCGGAGCACTGGAATGCTGCTCTATTCACAGACTGTAAGTAGGATCCAGCCAATGGGAAGCTGTAGGGGCGGAGCACTGGAATGCTGCTCTATTCATAGACTGTAAGTAGGATCCAGCCAATGGGAAGCTGTAGGGGCAGAGCACTGGAATGCTGCTTTAGTCACAAGAAGGGAAGAGGAGAGCTGGGAGAAGTTCCTGTCCTGTAGAAATGAAATTTCAGTATATGGTGGAAGAGGAATGAAGTCACCACCCAAACAATGCTTAATGCATTTTTATAGGAAAAGTAGTTCAACAGCTGCAGCATACTAACCCCAATTTTACAGTAAAATAGTGATTACAGAGCTGTACCCTTTCAAACAGCTCTTTCTTCTCATCGCCTCTCCCAATCACAGACTCACACAGAACCAACACTGATATAAACACATACATACTAACATATGCATGCATATACAAAAATATGCCCAGAAACACATGCTGAAACGCACTTGCATACAAACATGCAACTGCCCACAAAGATAAACACACATACAAAATGATAAACATGTAAAACAGATACACGTATACACACACACAGACAAAACACAGAAGCAAGACATGCACACACAAAAGGGGGGTTGGAAAAATTTCCATGAGCTTTGCTCTGCAAGCTTTCTCGTTTTGAATCTTGTTTTTCTTTTAACAGGACCCTGGAACATCTGTGGGCAATTGCCTCTTCTGCAGGGTGGATTTCTGCTGGCTGAGAAATTGTGTCATCCTAAAATCTTACAGGAAATAAAGAAGTCTGATTGGCTCCTTGTTGGACAGCCTATTGCTGCTGCACTGAAGGAAACCGAAGCCATTGGGGACTTGCAAGCACCTCAACCACAGACCCAGGCTTGGACAAAGAGAGCAATAGCCGTTATTTGGGCAAAAATTCTCACTTCCAAGTTCAAAACAGATTCTGTTGACACTGAGAGAAAATGGAAAGAGGATATTTTCTTTCCAGTGGAGAATATGATCCCATGTATAAACCACGTTGTTCTGTTTGAGCTGCTCAAGACACTGAAGATATCGAAGATATTTGTTGAGCTACTGTTGGCCCTGCCAGCAACTCTCTGTAACGCAGAACTTGCATTATTTGTTGAGCATGCTGCCAGTGAAACCTCTGTTGAAGATGTAACCGCCTTTTTGGACATTTGGTGGGAAATCATGAAACATAATGAGCAAAAAGATGAAACATCAAGAATATTTAGTGTTATTGCAAATCAGTATGTGTCTACTTCTTCTGATGAGTTCTGCCAGTCGCCAAAACGATTCAAGTATGACCCCGAGTCTTTGCAAAACGTTGCGCCTGGTTCTGGTATCCTTGTCATCTTGCTTGATGGATTAAAACGAATGAAAGGTGACATTGCATCATCAAAGCTGAACTGTTACGCTTTAGCCAACGTGGCAGAAATGTTATCAGTATGTGCTTTGCTAGATAAGGACTCAGACTTGTTACCTATTGAGATGTATTTAGAGAAACTGGCAACAGTGATTTCTATTTGGAAGTCCGATAAGAAACCCCAGTGTTGTCAAGACAGTTTAGCTGCTAGAATAAAAGAAGCAGAGAAAAACATATGCACTGCAACGGTTGCCTCCGATTTGAAGCTCTCACAAGAATCCAGGTGCCTGGGCTTTCAGATCCTTAAGGATTTGCTACTTCATTGGGGTGATGAACTTACACCTGTGACAACGAGCAATGAGGAGAACTGCTACCAAAGCTATAGAATGAGGGAGAGCCTGGCATTCTTGGTTAACAATCTGAATCGTTTCAGGGAGGCTGGTTGCATGTGTGGGGATGAGAGGCAAACTGTAGAGGAATTAAAATGCAGCATCCTAAGCATCTTGGAGAAGACTGCAAAAGTCGATCTGAAAGGCAGACATTCCAGTGGCGATATGGCTTCCATTGCTATGATTACTATCAAGGACAGAATGATCAGATACAAGGAAATGTGCTCTTTCTTTGTTCTGCAACACAGCTGGGCCTTTTCCACTGACTGGATTGCTTGTCTTGATGAAAACAGAGCCCTCTTTGAGGAATCAGAATTAGTTTTAAAATTGCTCGAAACAATTATGTCTAGCACTTTCCCA
The DNA here is from genome assembly GCA_033557465.1 of Ichthyophis bannanicus. Lineage (NCBI taxonomy): Eukaryota > Metazoa > Chordata > Amphibia > Gymnophiona > Ichthyophiidae > Ichthyophis > Ichthyophis bannanicus. The sequence goes on along the minus strand of CM066042.1, from coordinate 249,182,351 downwards.
GGTGACATGCCAGAAATACAGAGGGCTTTAGAAATTATCTTGAACTGTTTTAATGAACTTTTGTTACCCGATAAGAACAGAGTGCTTTTGGGAGTGTTGTCCGCTATGGGAAGACAAGGTCTTTCACAAAAGCTAACGATGTTCACAGTTGGATTCCAAGAAGAACTTAACACAGCTTTTAACCAAATCGCACAAAGTGTGTCAGATCGAGGGTTGGCTAAGGCCACATCTAATGTGGCTAGACTTGCTTTGCTGAACCCAGAAGCCACCCTGAAAAAAGCTTGCCATTTTGCCATATTAAACATTGGTGCACACAAATTTCTAGCACAGATACTGAGTTCCCTTCCAGCCCTGAGCTTTAAGGACACACAAAATTCGGAGACGACCACTTTGCTAATAGAATGTTTGAAGGAGGTGTGTTGGGGAAAATTGTCCTCTGCTAGAGAAGAGAGCCAGTTTTTAGCCTTTCTTACTTACCTCATGGAATCTTCTGAAAAGTCAGAACATCAGAGTTCATCTCCCCCCCTTCTACAGCCAGAAGATGTGACTAAAGCATTTGTTCTTCCCTATTTGGTGGGTAACTTTATCAACATTCAGTTAAGCCTGCAGATTCTCCATAGGACTCTAGCTATACAGAAATGTGTAGATGGCCCAGGTAACCATTGGATCATGTCCTGCTCCCCATTCCCACTCATCCTGTCTCTTTGTAAACTTATTAATGAGTATACAGAACACTGGCAGCCTTCAGAAGCATCGCCCTTTCTTACTATGGAGTCTAAAGACTTAATCATTGACACCCTCCTGCAGCTCTGTGACGTGGTTCTATGTGAAGCACAAGCCTTTCCTGAAACATGGACAAAATCACTGTTTTGGCTTCACAGAAAGATGGAGCACCTTGATTGGACTGTATGTCTCAGGCTGAAGACTCTTTTTGGGGATCACTTTAAAAATGAGGTTCCTGCACAGTTGTTTGAAGTCAGCAGACTTGCACAGGTTGAGTGGACACCCCTTCAGCTTGGAGAATATGGTCCAGGCACAGGGTTAATGGCGTGGTTGGAATGTTGTTGCATATCTGCATCCATGAAAGACCAGATGCTGTCTCTCCTTGATGTTGATACAGAAAGTCCCGAGGTAGTCAATCTCTTCAGTAAAGGGTTTTTGGTGGCTCTGATCCAAGTCCTTCCATGGTGCACTTTAAGAGAATCAAAACTCCTTGCTGGCGTGGTAAAAAACCTTTTACAGAGGAAATTCCTTCATGTGCCCTACAGTTTGGAATATGTGCACTTCATGCCACTGCTTAACCTTAGGCCTTTCGCCTATGACCTTCAGTTTTCTGTGCTCTTGTTGCGAGGCTTTCAGCTACTTTGCAGTTCTAGCTGTTCTGACTGGCTGCCACCAGAAGGATGGAAGCATGTGGCAAAACTGTATTGCAGCAGCATTGCAGAGATGCTGGAATCGTTGAAGAGCAGAACTTCTAATCAAGACCTTCAAGAACATGGAAAGCAAGAGAGTGACTGCATACAGGAAGCTCTGTTTGTCTACACTCAAGTGTTCTGCCATCTGCTTCATATAATGGCAATGATGCCAGATGACAGCTGTGAACCACTTTACTTTCTGTCTCTAGAGGTTCTTACGCTGTATGAAGCAACAGCTGGGGCAGACACTTCGATTAATAACTTGCTTCGACGGGCCAACGAGCAACATTTTTTGCAGTCCATTGCTGAGACTGTCAGTAATGGGGAGCAAAGAAACACACTGCTACAAAAAATAAGCAAACTCAAATAATGGAGACACAACCCATGTGCCTAGCATCCGGTTTAAGTCAACTTCACTCTTCCTGATGTGCCTCTTAAGTCTCTCTTTATATTCTATGCTGTCATCTCATTGTTTATGACCAGAATTATGTGGTAAGCTGTGAAACAAGGTGTGATTAGATCCAGGTTAGGGAGGGAAATTTTTAGGCCACTTTTCTTTTTGATGCAGAAAAAGTCAGACTGTAGCTACCACAGTGCAATGCAATGGAATGGAAGTTCAAAACGCACGGGATGGCCTGGGAATCTTGCTGCTCCCCAGAAACCAGTTTGCCTCATGTCTCTGCATTTCATCGTTCTTATCTTCTCCCTCAGCCGCTTCCACTGCTTTCAGGTTGTCCCATTGGATGCAGTTAAACTGCACGTCTGGATTGTGGAAATTATCTGTGTTTAAAACACCAAAATAGTCATGTCCTAGGTGGGGCTGGATTTAAGACCATTGCGCATAGGGTGAGGGCAGGGATGTCCCTTGGAGATCATTTTCAGACTGGAAATGTGAGCTGGGGGTGTTGGATCAAAGTGTTAGTGGTTCTTTAGTGCGTTTCCTTAAAGCAGGGATTTTCAACCCAGTCCTGGGACATACCTAGTGAGTCTGATTTATAACCACAATGAATATGCATGAGAGAGGTTTGCATGAGCTGCTTCCACTGAATATAAACCTCTCTCATGCATATTCATTGTGGTTTTCCTGAAAACCTGACTGGCTAGGTGTGTCCTGAGCACTGGATAGAGAACCCCAGCCTTAAAGTAAGTAGAGAAGGCTCCTCTTCATCCCAGCTGTTTGATGCCTTCCAACATTTGGCACCACAGGCACCTTTATTGGCTTTGCCTAAATTCAGACCTGATCATAGGCAGAGGCTGTAGAAATGATTTTGTGAAACCAAAATTAAAAACATTTTATTCAGATGTGTAAAAGGTGCATGTAAATCCTTCTTTTTTGAGTTGCAAGAAAGATGGCATTGCTCTTTTAAGAATTATAGGATGACATTGTAAAGGTTAAATATATGCAGACCAGCAGTGAAAATTTCAGAGCACAAGTAGGTGCTTTTCATATTTTTTTAATTTTTTTTATTTATGCATTATTATTATAACAAGCATGTACTTACTACAGGAAACAATGTACGATGCGCCCAAAACCAAAAAATGAAGAAAAGTAATACACAACATTAAATTAATGCATTTTACATTAATAGATTACCTTAAAGAAGAACTGTGAGGGAATCGATCCACCAGCAGAGTATCACATACTGAACAAATGAAACATAAATAATCCTAGTAAATTTGAAGGGCAGAATAGTAGGGACTAAACATTGTTCAAGTATGAAGAATTATTGAGGACCTGAAAGTGGGACCGCTGGAGGAGGAACCTTGTTCTGGAAGAAATTCTTCAAGTAAACTTGAGTCGGTGAAAACATGTTACCCTCTAAAATTATAGTATATAAAGACAGAAATTTTAAGCTAAAGATATCGCCTAAGGCCAACTACCTTTTGCTTCCTAGTCAAGAATAACTTCCGTTTGTGAGGCTACCTAGAGACGTCAGGAGATATAAATTTTTTTTGGCCCAGAAAACTCACATCTTTATGTCTAAAGTACATCCTCAAAGTCCACAGCTTATCTGGTTCCACTGCAAAGGTCGTAAGTTCTCATGTAGGAGTCTTAGCTTGAGACATTTCAAGAGGCCCAGTCACATCAAAAGCAGAGGAGCCACTAGCCCTAGGGCCAGAATCTTAGTACATTATCAGTAGAATGATGAACAGGAGTATTACAAATTCTGGCAACTAGATTGATCAGGAACCCAGAGAATCTCTCTATTTCAAATCATTTTTATTAAATTTTCCATAGAGACATAGGATAACTGGAACTCACAGCAGTAACACAGTAAAGGAAGTACTGTACAACAATATAATACTATACAAGTCCAGTGACCCAGTAACAGAACACACATAGCAAACCTATTCGAAGTCCACAAAAGAGCTCAAAATCCCCAACACAGTTCCCATCCTTCCCATGCCATCCCAGCAGCCCACCCACCCCCGGGCACCCTCCCGCCAATCCCCATCCCCCCCTCCCAAGCCCTCTCCCCCCCAAGTACAACCAAGTTCAAGCAATCGAGCAGCAACTTCCCCACAGCTACACCCTACACACCATACGTATCCCTTTACGCAAATTGACCATTCCCCCCCCCGATGCATCCGCCTCACATATCATACACCGCACCTAGCATCCACAGGCTCATCCCGTACTCTCAGCTTCCCCCAGGGGACCGCCCCGAATATTAAGGAGTTGCTCATCGATCCCTCTCCAGATCTTATCACATGCCACCTGTTGTTTAGCCCCCAGAATGGAGGCCGTACGAAACTCGTGATTCCGCAACTCCAAGAGGGCACTGCTCCACTCCCGAATTCCCGGGGGCCGAGCATCTAGCCAGTGCCGCAGTATACATTGTTTCGCTATCAAGAAGCCTCTGGCATAAAGCTGTCGAGTAGACGTAGCCCTCTGAAGCTCATCAGAAACGCTCTCCTCTATAACACTGGGAGAAACACCAGGAGAAACCCCTAGCTGGGCAGGCACGGAAGTGCGAACCTCCCTCGCAGAAGTAGGAGAAAAAATCCCAAATAAACACCATTCATACGAGGGACCTCCCCCCAGGGGCCTACAAAGTCGCAGCTGTGTCCAGACCTCCTCCCAAAACTGGGCAATCAAAGTACACTCCCAGAATCGATGTAATAATGTCCCTCTCTGAGTCCCGCATAACTGGCATAGATCTGTCGAGAGCAGCCCCATCCTAGCTGCCCAAGTGTTGGGGACATAGGCCCTCCATAATAATTTATATTGCATCTCTTGAAACTTAACGGATTCAGAGAGAAGCCGGATACGCTGAAAAGCGTTTTGGAGAGCCAGTGTAGTTAATTGTACATTATCATCCCTACTCCATTTCAGAACTAGCTTCTCTAGGGGGGCCCACTCCCCCCCCGGACAGCACTCCTCCCGCCAGGTCCGTTGCGAGTACTTGACGTCTGTCGCAGCAATGAGGTTCCATACCCCCTTATCCCGGAATTTGAAGCCCTTAGTCGCTTGCAAGGCTCGTATATAGTGTCGCACCTGCAGATAGAAATAAAATGACTGGGGCGCAAGGTGATATCGCCGTTTTAAAGCGAGAAAGGAGTCCAACTCCTCCTGCGACTGCATCCGCAGTTGACCCAGATGGCCCAGACCAGCCCGTGTCCAACTTACTGGAATCCCCCCTCGGGCTCCAGGCACAAAGTCTGCATTATCACGCAAGGGCAGGCACTCCGTACTAGACCACTTCACTCCCTTCTTCTGGCAGAGGAAGCGCCACGCCTGCCGCAAGGCGCCTAAATAGACCGAGTCTCGCCAGAATTGCGGTAAGTCTGGCGTCCCCTTGTGCAGCAAAAAAGCCGGATGGTAGGGTGCAGAGACCTCCGTCACTAACCCCCAAGGCAGGACCCCCTCCCCCCCTATAATTAAATTACGCGGTGGCCCCAACAAGGCCAAGAAATTATAATCCCGGACAGAAAACAAGCCGAGCCCTCCCACATCCTTATTACTCATCAGGACCGCCATGGGGATCCGCGATTTCTTACCCCTCCACAAAAAACGCTTGATATATCTTTGCAAAAGAAGTACATCCTGACGCCTTAACCAAATAGGTAAATGACGCAGCATGTACATCCACCGGGGCACCTCCATCATCTGAAAGAGCGCAAGTCGCCCCCTCAGCGATAACGGGAGATCCTTCCAGTTACACAGGGTGGCCTCCGTTCTGCGGAGGAGGGGGCGGATGTTTACGTCATATAACTTCGAGACATGATCTGGTATCTGAATCCCCAGATAGCGGAACTCCCCGGGGGCCCAACGTAGGGGGAAACTCCCCTGCCACGTCCGCTGCATCCGTCCTCCCACATCCAAGGCGACCGACTTACTCAGGTTAATCCGGAGCCCCGAAAAGGATCCAAAGCACTGAATCAGTCCCAATGCCCGCTCTAGGGAAGGCTGAGGGTCACACAGGCAGAGAAGCATATCATCAGCGAACGCGCTAACCTTGATGCCACCTGACGGCCATTTAATGCCTCTTATCCCCGCCTCCGCTATCAGTGCACAGAGCAGCGGTTCCAGCTGTAAAACAAATAGCAGGGGAGACAAGGGACACCCCTGCCGCGTACCTCTACGCAACTCAAACGGTACAGAACAAGTTCCCCCACTAGCAACGCATGCCAACGGATTCGCATATAACGCTCTCACCCAGGCAAGAAAAGCCCCATCAAAACCAAACTTCCCAAGAACTGCAAACATATAGGGCCACGATACCCGATCAAAGGCCTTTTCAGCGTCCAGACTCACTAACAGCAGAGACTGGTTGTGAGCTAAGCAATGCTCCATACCAAGTAACACCTTACTGATGTTGGAGAATGCACCTCGGCCTTTGACAAAACCCGATTGATGGGCCCCAACTAACCCGGGCAACACCTCCTGCAATCGTGCCGCCAGCACGGAGGCCACCAATTTCATATCGTAATTAATTAAAGAAATGGGACGGTAAGATGCCGGATCCTCCGGATCGCGGCCCTCCTTAGGGATTATAGTTATCGTCGCCGTGCGCATATCTCTCGGATATGAGCCCAGCTCTTGAGCTTCTTGATAAAGAGCCATCAAAGTGGGTGTTATGTGGGACATCAGAATCTTGTACAATTCCACTCCGTATCCGTCAGGACCTGGAGCCTTATGCGGTTTACCGCTCTTGATTACGGCCTGAATCTCGTCGCACGTTATTCCCGCGTTCAATTTTTGAAGCTCAGGCTCTGTCAGCCTGGGGAGAGCCACGTTCGCCAAAAATTCTCGCTCCTGGGCTCTACTCTCCGCCTCAGGCGTATACAATTCCTGGTAATACTGACTAAATACTTGTACTATCCGGCGTGAGTCCGTATGATACTTTCCTTGCTTGTCTCGGATTCGGGCCACCCCCTGAATACCCCCCTTCCGTTTAACCAGTCGCGCCAACAGACGTCCCGTACGATCCCCAAAGCGAAACAATTTATGCCGATAATACTGCAGCGAATGAACTGCTCGCTCATGGAGCACCTCATTCAGGGTCCTCTGGAGGTCGACGTACTCTGAAAGCCGCTGCGGGCGTAACACAGCCGCCCTCTTGGCCTGCTGTAGTTGTTCCGCCAGTTCCAACAACCGCGCATTGAGACGCTTCCTGTCTCTGGCCACATACGCGATAATATGCCCCCTTAGTACCGCTTTCCCTGCTTCCCAAAAGGTTGCCACTCCCACCTCCCCATTATCATTTAGACGGAGATACTCCTCCCAGTGGTGAATCAAATAGGCCCGAAATTCCTCATGCTGCCACAGGTGACCCGGAAAGGCCCAACGCGCCCCTCCTGAGGAGCGTCCTCTCCATACCAGCACCACCCGTGCATGGTCAGATACTACTATGGGCTCGATTTCCACACTAATCACCTTGTCCAAACTCTCTCTCGAAACCAGAATATAATCGATTCTAGACCAAGTTTGGTGCGCTCTCGACAGATGTGTGTAGTCCCTCTCAAGTCCATGCAAAGTCCGCCACGAGTCTAGAAGGCCACCCATATCACACAGGAATCTCACACCCCTTTTACTCCATGCCCCGGTGGTGCCTCCCGTACTAGATTTATCTAAAGTCGGGTCATGCGGGCAATTAAAATCCCCTGCCAATATCAGAGGTATCTTCGGAGCTCCCAATATTTTCCGCAGTAGGAGCTGAAAAAATTGGTGGTCATAAGTATTAGGGGCATAAATATTGCCTAAGAAGAGTTCTTGTCCCTGTATCCGGACATGCAAGAAGAGGAACCTCCCATTAGGGTCAGCTTCCTCTCTCAGAAGTTCCATCGCTAAGCCTCTCTTCACCAGTATCGCCACCCCCCGCTTCTTAACACCCGAAGAGGCAGCAAAGACCTGTCCCACCCAGTCTTTTTTCAACTTAGCATGTTCCACCGCACTCAAGTGCGTCTCCTGCAGCATCGCTATCTGTGCATGCTCTCTCTTTAAGGTCTGTAACATCTTTGTCCGTTTGACAGGGGTATTCAGCCCTCCCACATTCCAGGAGACTATACGCATATCATCTCGCATTCTCCTCAGCCATCCAGCGGTTCAGCAAACCGTATCTCCAAACATACCAGAGTTCTAGGTCGCCCAGCCTCGACCCAGAACGCCAAAGCAACTCAGTTACTCTCCAGTGTGACGGGTGAGCTAAAAGTAGATGCCGACCTTTAGTGCACACCATCGTCAAGAGGTAGTAGCTACTCTGCACACGCACATCCCACCCCCCTCCCCCACCCCCCCAGACCCCCCCGCCAGTCCCCCCCCATCCTCCCCGTATCTCCCCCCCTTCCCCCCAGACTAATCCCCTTATCTTCCCCCCCTCCCCCTCTAGAAACCCCTGTATCTGTCCCATTAAGCAGTGTTCATACCCCATAAAAGACATATACATAACCCTCAGTTACCTCACTGAGGTGGGACTTCCACACCGATGCTTCAGCGCCGCCCCACTCACCTCTCCTCCTGCATCCCTCCCCCTCCCCCACCCTCTCCCCCCGCAGTCCAAGCCAGATAACAAACCCCTCATAACCAACGAACAATGCAAGAGAAAGTTAACAAACCATAGATGAGAAACGTCCGAACCCCCCCCCGAGGGATGAGGTCGGAGAAGGGATTAACAGGCTGTGTAAAAGAAAATTTAGTAACACGGGTACATCAGCGATTACCCCAAGGATCCTATGAATTAACGTCCACAAAGTGCAGGGCAGGGTAACAGCTCTGCGGTGCAGCCAGAGATGACAGTCAGCTGTTCTCAATCGCAGTCCCAATCCAGCTCACCAGGGTCACTCGGGAATCCCGCATCTTCCCGACACAAGCCTCGTATCCCAAAAGCCAATCTACATTCCCCAAGTAGCAGGCCGGTCAGGGGCCAGGCTCCGCCACGTCAGCTTGCACGTGTTGAGACAAGAACTTTTTCGCAGCCGCCACGTGTTCAAAAGTATGGTTTTGGCCTTGCAGAGAAACCCGCAAGATTGCCGGATAAGCCAAGGTGAATCTTGCTTTCCTGCGATACAGCTCCGTACATATTGGGGAGAACTCCCGCCGCTTGGCTGCGACAGCCGCGGAATAATCTTGAAAGATCAAAATTCTTTTATTATCCAGCATGAGTTCGCCGCTCTTGCGATAGGCCTGTAAGATCTGCCATTTATGTTGAAAGTTCAGGAGGCGGATAATCACCACTCGCGGTCGCTCCCCCTCAGCCCTCCTCACTCCTAGGCGATGCGCTCGCTCAATCTGAAGAGTACCTTTAAGGTCTGGCAGGTTCAGCACTTCAGGCAGCCAGGACTCCAAATAGGCCAGCAGCTCCCGATCCGGCCGGTCTTCGCCCAGTCCCACCAGGCGTAAGTTGTTCCGGCGGGATCGGTTCTCGAGATCCTCGAGTTTATCCTGGATCGCAATCAGAGCTTTCTTCTGGCTCTCTAGCTCCCGGTCTCGGCGGCTCTCTCCCTCCTCCACCCCAGCCACGCGGTGCTCCAGTTCCTCTACTCGTTTGCCAAACTCGTTCAAAGCTTCTTCCATACCATCGAGTTTATGCATGAGACGATCGAATTTGGGATCCAGGAGCCGGACCACCTCTTTTGCCAGCTCCTCCGAGGACGAGTCGGTGCTATCCGCACTAGGCGAGGCAGGCTGCACCGCCGTCGCGGCAGAAGGCCCGGTTCTCTGCGGCTTCTCGCGCTCTTTCCTGGTCGGCAGCGGCATCGCTCGCACCAGTCCCGGCGGCTATGAAAGTTGCAGGATCTGCGGAGATTATAGCGAAGGTAGGGGACCCCGAAACCAGATTTAATTGCAGATTTAGCGTGAGGCGGCCCCGGAGCAAAGGAGAGACACGTCCTCCCTTACTCACGCATCACCGGAAGTCGAGAATCTCTCTATAATATCTTTTCAGCATTTCAAGTGATGAAGACAACTGTGATTTAGGACGGTTTAAAAATCTCAAATTTAGTCTTCTAGTATAGTTCTCAGAGACTTCCAATTTATACTGTCACACAATTATCCTTTAGCAAAAGAATATGAGAGGATGCCAGCAAATTTTCCTGCTGCATCAGACCTACAACCTGGGCTTTCGTCTCTTGAAGTTTCTTAACACTAATACGTTTAGTTTGTAGATCAGAAATAGACTTTGAAAAAAGTTCAAAATGAGAAGATGATTGCCACTTCAAAGAGAGCCAACAAAATGCAGATCTTTGACTGCTTTAGAGTACAACACTCACCTTTATACCAGGAAATTTTCAATTACCCCTTCCACGCCTCCTCCTCCAGCTTGCAGGGGGAGTAGATATTCCTGTGGGTGCACCAGAGGGGAACAAAATTCCTTTTCAGAGCCAGCAATACTCCCCTCCTGACTCAGGAACTTTGGCGTCTGTGTTCCTCATTGGACGTTTCCTGCCAAAGTTGCACATTCCACTCCTGGTGCTAGTGTCAATTTCTCCAGAATTTTACAGTGATCTGGTTGCTCAGAGATGGAGCGGTCACTTGGGCCTAGAGACGCATCTCACCCCTGTGGGTCAGCGGCCCTCACATCCAGCCCAGCACTACACACTCCCTGAAATGTCATACCGAAGCCAAGGTGGTATTTACTGTCAAGGGCTTCGGCAAGAGCTCAGCAGGCTAAGTACGAAATACAGACCAGATGTATTCCATGCTTCAAGAAAAGTGGAAGGAAGGCCAAAAAACTTTAAGCATGGTATAAAGGCAAGGTCAGAGAGGCCGTTGCCAAAAAAGCATCTTTCAGGAAATGGAAACAGGAGCCAAATGACAAGCATGGGAACAATATAAGCACTGGCAAGTTAGATGGAAGGCACTGAGAAGGCAGGCAAAGAGAGAATTTGAAAAGAAGCTTTCCATAGAAGCAAAACGCATAATAAAAACTTTTTCAAGTACATTCGTAGCAAAAAAAACCTGAGCGAGTCATTTGGACCATTGGATGATAGAGGGGTAAAAAGGGTGCTAAGTGAGGACAAGGACATAGCAGAGAGACTAAATTAATTCTTTGCTTCGGTCTTTATTGAAGAAGATGTAGGGAAGTTATCTGTGCCTGAAATGGTATTTAAAGGTGATATATTGGAAGAAATATTGATAAACCGGGAAGATATATTACAACTATTTGATAAACTGAAGAATAGCAAATCACCTGGATCAGATCGTATACATCCAAGGGTGTTAAAAGATCTGCAATCTCATATTTTAGTTTTTTCATTAGTAATCTGTGAACTCTCATTGAAATAATCTGTAGTACCGGAAGATTGGAGAATGGCCAATGTAACGCCAACTTTTAAGAAGGGTTCCATGGGTGACTCCAGGAACAAGCAGGAAGTCAGTCCTCACATATGGGTGATGTCGGCACCGACGGAGCCCTCGTGCAAAGCAAATCCCCAGCTTTCAAAGAAAGCCTTTGGGACTGCATTACGCATGCGCGGTCCCCTTCCCGCCCAAGGGTGCCATCTTGCTCAGTCTCCTTTTTTCAGCGGAGCCCAACGGACGTTGTCCTAGTGTCCCCGAGGGAAGAAAAGTGTTTAAAGTGAGAAATTTACTTTTCTTTTTCTACCAGTTCGGCATCGGTTCCCCTTCCCGCCTTTGGCTCAGTACACCAGTATCGAGTCCGATCCAATTTTTCGATTTTTGTCCTTGGTGACTAGCGTTCACGCTTTTTTCATTATTCACTGGCAGCCCGGTCGTTTGACCTCACAGGGTCCCTTTTTCCCCCGATGGCTACCAGCGGGTTTAAGAAGTGTGATCGGTGCAAAAAGTTAATGTCCCTCACCGATACACATGACTGCTGTCTCCGCTGCCTCAGGCACGACCATGCCCGAAGGTCTGTGTCCCCTGTGGAAAGATGTCCTCCAGGGCACTCAGAAGTAGGCAGCAGCAGTGTGAAAGGATTTTCTCCCCCGGGTCCCCCCCCCCCCGGGTCCGGACCTCTTCAGAAGCCTCGACGTCTCAGGATCTGTCTGAACCCGAGTGTTGGGGATCTTCTGAGCGGGGGTCTCCCTCGCGGGAACACCAGAGGAAGAAGAAACTTGTGAGGACGCCATCGTTGGATGCCTCTGATCGACCTGAGCCCTCGAGGACCAGGTCGCAGAATCCTGACCGCCGCCCCAGGTCCTCGGAGTCGGAGCGGCCTGCAAAGCTGCCTTGCACGGAGCCCGGGATGCCAAGGAAGGTAACTGCTGTTGTCCCCGTTGACTGTCTTCCGGGAGAACCGGCGAGCCGAAGGCTGCGGAGCTTTCTGAGCTTGGACTCAGGATGGCGGCCCTGGAGCGCAGCATGTCTGCCTTCATGGAGCAGCAGCAAGTGCTACTGGTCCATCCGCCCCAACCACCAGGACCTGGACGTCCAAGTCAACCCCAGAAGATGAGGAGTCCCTGGACACCCATTGGACACGGTATGTCCCATCGGACTCACCAGGTTCCAAGCCTTGGAGAAGGTCCCCTCTGGAGGATACCCGGTTCTTGGACTTCGTCAGGGACATGGCCAAGGCTTTGGCATTCCCGGCGGACACCGAGGAGGAGCTCGAAGCCCTTACTGTTTCGGTTCCTCCGATGCTGGAACGGCTGATGCTCCGCATGTGGGAGTCACCAACCTCGATGCCGGTTCTCAGCAAGCAGGTCAATTCCATCTATCGAGTCCACAAGAGCCCTGGGTTCCAAAAAGCACAGCTGCCGCACAACTCCATGGTTGTGGAATCGGCCATGCACAGGCTCAAGAGCCAAAAAAATGCACTGCTCGGTGCCTCCTGGTCGGGAGGCTCGGAACCTGGACGCCCTCGGCAGAAAGTGCTTCCAGGGCTCGATGCTGTCATGCCGGGTCCAGACTTACCAGCTGTACATGGGCATGTACTTGAGGGACCTGGCAAAGGAGATTGCCGGGTTCTCAGCTGGCCTCTACTAGGCACCTTTGCAGTGCTTCAAGGCCTTGTCCACTGGGCATAGGGAGTGCTCAAAGTTTGTCTCGAGCAGCCTATGACGGCTTTGAGGCTTTGGCCCGAGTAGCCACGGCCGGCATCGATGCACGCCGCCAGCCTGGCTAATGTCATCGGATCTGGAGCCATGGGTTCAGGACAAGTTGGTCGATGTCCCTTGCCGAAGTGACAACCTCTTTGGCAAACCCATGACTGAGAAGGCTACTGAGATCGAATCTGAGTACTTGACCCAGACAAGGTTCTCCAAGAAGACTTCTGCCCCTTCTAAGAAGAAGGGCTCGGGTAAAAAGCCCTCTTTCCCAAGGAAGGGTACTGCTTATCGTAATTACCCCACTTACTAGGCCTCCCTGGTTCCACAACGAGGGCAGCAGGGGCATGGCCCGTGTAAGAAGACGACCCCCAGGCTCCGGCTCCGACCCAGCCGAGAGGGGGTTTTTGACTCCCAAAGCATAGTCTCTCTCCCATCAGTGGTGAGGCCTTGCACAGGAGGAAGGCTAACCCTGTACGCCCACAGGTGGCCAGCTATCACCACAGATACCTGGGTCCTGCAAATAGTCTAAAGGGACTATTTGCTTCACTTCAGCCAGGTGCCTCCCTCCTCCTTTCCAGGACAGCCTCTCAGACCCCCTCTTCACAGGAATCTTCTCTTCCAGGAGTTAGCAGGTCTTCTAGAGGATCAGGCGGTGGAACTGGTGCCCCACCACCTGCAGGGAAAGGGCTTCTACTCCAGGTATTTTCTGATACCAAAGAGAACTGGAGGCCTAAGGCCTATCCTCGACCTGTGAAACTTAAACAAGTTCCTGGTGAGGGAGAATTTCAAGATGCTTTCCCTTGGAATATTGCTGCCTTACCTCCACCAGGGAGATTGGCTATGCTCCTTAGACATGAATGATGCCTATACACTCATCCTCATACATCCAGACCACAGACAATATCTGAGCTTTGTAGTGGGAGGAAACCATTTTCAGTACAGAGTACTCCTCTTTGGCCTAGCCTCTGCTCCCAGAGTGTTTACCAAATGCTTGGCCGTGGTGGCGGCTTTCCTCAGAAACCAAGGGATTTTTGTCTTCCCTTACCTGGACGACTGGCTCATCAGGGGCCAGTCACCTCAGGAGGCCCAACAGGCCACTTCTCGCACCATCAACATGCTACAATGTCCAGGCTTTGTCATAAACCACGCAAAGTCCACTTTGCTCCCTACTCAAAACTTAGAGTTCATAGGAGCAAGACTAGACACCCTTCAGGCAAAGGCTTACCTGCCGGAAGACAGGGCACAGAGCTGCTGACACTGGTACACCAGGTCAGACACAAGTCTCAGGTCTCAGCCAGACACTTCCTACGCCTCCTAGGCCACATGGCCTCCACGGTACATGTGACCCCAAATGCCCGTATCCACATGAGAACAGCTCAGTGGTGCCTCAGAGATCAATGGACACAAGCCACCGGCAGCCTCCAAGACAGGGTAACAGTGTCCAAACGACTGGTGAAGTTGTTACAGTGGTGGCTTCACCCACCCAACCTGCTTGAGGGAGTGCCTTTTCAGACTCCTTCGCACACAAAAGTGCTAACAGACACGCTAAGCAGGATTCTCAACCTCACGAATGACAACTGAATCTGGAAGTGGCCCAGCAGATCTTCCACTGCTGGGGACATCTGTCCATAGATCTCTTTGCAGTCCGCAGAATCATCAGTTGCCCAACTTTTGCTCCAGACAGCCACATCCCCAAAGGATGGCTGCAGAAGCTTTTCTAATCTCTTGGTCCGTGAGCCTCCTGTATGTGTTTCCTCCCACGCCTCTGGTGGTCCGAACTCTGTTCAGAATCCTTCAGGATAAGGCCTCGGTTATTCTGGTAGCCCCCAGATGGCCAAGACAACCTTGGCTTCCGCTTCTCCTCCAGCTGGCAGTAGAAATCCCACTCCCTCTGGGGACGAAGCCCGACCTCCTGTCTCAGGAGCAGGGCTCTCTCTTGCACCCCAACCTCAGGTCCCTCAACCTGATGGCATGGCTGCTGAAAGGGTAGTGCTGGCCTCTCTCCTCCTACCTAGGAATGTAGAAGAAGTGTTACTGGCCTCAAGGAGGCAGTCCACTCGGAAATCCTATGCCTTCAAGTGGCGTAGTTTTGAGGTGTGGTGTACCCAGCACAACGAAAACCCTTTCTCTTGCCATGTGCCTGTGGTGTTGCAGTACTTGCTTCACCTTTCAGAATTAGGTCTCAAGTCTAACTCTGTCAGAGTCCACCTGAGTGCTTTGTCAGCACACCACTCTCCAGTGGAAGGACAACCTCTTTCGCTCACCCCTTGGTGTCCAGATTCCTCAGAGGTCTACTTCTACTAAAACCCCCAGTTTGTCCTCCGGCAACTGAGTGGGAGTTGAATGTGGTCTTGGAGCAGCTTACTCACCCACTGTTTGAGCCGATGTCCACTTGTCATCTGCGCTTCCTCTCCTGGAAGGTGCTCTTCCTGGTGGCACTCACATCTGCCAGATGTGTGAGTGAGCTGCAAGCTCTCGTTTCTGATAGACCGTACACACGGTTTTATAGGAACAGGGTGGTCCTTCGCACCCACCCCAAGTTCCTTCCGAAAGTGATCTCTTCATTCCACCTCAATCAAGAGGTTGTTCTTCCAACCTTCTTTCCCATGCCGCATGCCAGCCGGGCAGAGGCTGTCCTGCATACCCTGGATTGTAAAAGGGCATTAGCCTTCTACCTGGAGCGTATCCGGGGGCATCGAAGGGCTACTCAGCTCTTCGGCTCTTATGACCCCAGTAAGCTAGGTCTACCTGTGTCCAAGTGCACGTTGTCCACCTGGGTGGCAGACTGCATCGCCTGCGCGTACAGGGCGGCCGACCTCCCGTTGCAGGGTCGAGTCATGGCCCACCGTGTCAGGGCTAAGGCCGCATCAGTGGCTCACTTACGCTCTTTTCCGTTGGCAGACATTTGCCAGGCCGCAACCTGGTCTTTGGGCCAGACCTTTGCAGCCCCATTACTGCTTGGATAGGGAGTCCCCGACAGGACAGTGTTTTCGGCCAGGCGTTACTCCATAACCTATTTGAGGTTTAGGCAACTCCTACCCTCCGACCCTTTGGTGTCAGGCTACCGGGGGGGGGGTGTGTTGCGTTCTTTGCGGAATTCCTATTGCAGCTGCTGCGGCTCTTCCAGAGGGAGCCATTTTTCAGTTATGGGTTCTCGGTAGCCTATAACTAGGGAGTCCCATATGTGAGGACTGACTTCCTGCTTGTTCCTGGAGAAAGCGTAGTTACTCACCTGTAACAGGTGTTCTCCAGGGACAGCAGGAATCGGTCCTCACGACCCTCCCTCCTCCCCTGGAGTTGCAGTCCTTTGATTAAATTTTATCCTTTTGCCGTCTTTTTAGCTATGTCATTTGAGCGAGATGGCATCCTTGGGCGGGAAGGGGACCGTGCATGCATGATGCAGTCCCAAACAATGTTCCCTCTAATTTTCTGTAGGCTGTGTGCGCATAAAATATCAGCTGTGCAGCTTTTGAAGGAAGGTTAAATTTTTGTGCGCCACATAACGACACTCGGAGTTATATACTTTAAAATTTGACTGCACGTCAGAATACAGTATGTACACCACATTGATTGCACTATAAAATATTGTAGAACTTGTGAAAACCGTAAATACACAACAACTTTTCAATTTTAAGAATGTCTGTGTTGTTTTCTATCAGAATCAGAACCGTAATTTTTGTGCGCTCTGTTGTAAAGTATGTGCGCTCACTCGGCGAGGTGTGTACACGCGCACAGCTTAGAGGGAACAGTGGTCCCAAAGGCTTTCTTTGAAAGCTGGGGATTTGCTCCGCACGAGGGCTCCGTCGGTGCCGATGTCACCCATATGTGATTCCTGCTGTCCCTGGAGAACACCTGATACAGGTGAGTAACTACGCTTTACCTGCAGACCGGTGAGCCTGACATCAGGTCCAGGCAAAATGGTAGAAACCATTATAAAGAATGACATTACTGAACATGTAGATAATCATTGTTTAATGGGAAAACGCCAACATGGATTTAGCCAAGTCTTATCTTACTAATCTGTTATTTTTTGAAGGTGTGAATAAACACGTAGACAAAGGTGAGCAAGTTGATATAGTGTCTCTGGATTTTCAGAAAGCCTTTGACAGGGTCTATTATGAGAGACTCTTGGCAAAATTAAAAAGTCATGGGATTGGAGGCAGTGTAATATTGTGGATCAGAAACTGGTTAAAAGATAGAAGGTAGAGAGTAGGGCTAAATGGCCAGTTTTCTCAATGGAGAAATGTGAATAGTGTGAAATACCCCAGGATCTGTTCTGGGTTCACTGCTTTTTAACATATTCATAAATGATCTGGAAATAGGAATAAGGAGTGAGGTGATCAAATTTGCAGGTGACACAAAATTATTCAAAGTTGTGAAAACACGAGGATTGTGAAAATGTACATGAGGATCTTGATCAATTGGAATACTGGACGTCCAAATGGCAGATGAAATTTAATGTGGACAAGTGCAATATTATGCATCTAGAAAAGAACAAGCCAAATTATAATTACACAATGCAAGGTATCACCTTAGAAACCACCTTCCAGGAAAAGAAGATTACATTGAAACCCTCTTCCCAGTGTGCGCTGGTGGCCAGGAAAGCAAATAGAATGCTAGGAATCATAAGGAAAGGAAAGGAGAGGAATGGATAATAAAACCAAGTATATTATAAGGCTTCTGTTTTGTTCCATAGTACGACCCACCTTGAATATTGTGTGCAGTTCTGGTCACCATATCTTAAAAAGAATGTAGCAGAATTAGAAAAGGTATAGAGAAGAGGCACCAAAATTTGGAGGGGATGGAAAGATACCCCTATGAAGAGAGGCTTAAAAGGTTGGGGCTCTTCAGCTTGAAAAACAGACGGCTGAGGGGAGATATGATAGAGATCTATAAATTAATGAATGGAGTGGAACGGGTAAACGTAGATCAATTGTTTACGCTATCAAAAAGTAGAAAGACACAATGAAGCTACAATGTAACCCATTTAAGACTAATGAGAGAAAATATTTTTTTTTACTCAACATGTAAACGAACTCTGGACTTTGTTATCAGAGGATGTAGTAAAATGTTAGTGTAGCTGGTTTAAAAAAGGTTTGGACAAGTTCCTGGAGTAAAAGTCAATAAACCATTATTAAAGAAGACCCGAGCAATCCACTGCATACCCCAGGACGAGCATTGAGGAACCCGTGTGCCTTTATGGGAACCTGCCAGGAACTTGTGACCTGGATTGGCCACTGTTGGAAACAGGATACTGTGCTTGATGGACTTTGGTCTGACCCAGTATGGCATTTCTTATGTTCTTATGACCTTCCTCTTCCACATGATAGAAACAGCCTTCAGAAATTGTAGCAATCCTCAGAGCACCAGTCATATGTCTTGCCCCTACGTCATATTTATTTAAAAGTATTTATATTACACTCAAATATCAATGCGGATTACAGGTAACATACATAATTTAAAAACAAACATCTGATGGCCTGTATTAAAGTACGTCTGGAGCTTATATTAATTAATTAATTTTATTTAGTGTACACTTATATACCGCTACTTCCAGCGATCAGTGGCGGTTTGATTATAAAATTTGGGAGTTGTCAATCAGGACAGAATAATTGGGATAATATATACATAGATTTGAGGGTCTGGCACATCACACAGGATTAGGAACTTCACGGTTAGGTTTTACATATTTACAGTTCTACATAATTACATTTCTACAGTTCAGCTTCATGATTCATTCGCATTATCTGGTGTTCCACTTTGGTTTACATCCGGTTGTAGTAACATTTGAAAAGATGGGTTTTTAGTTTCTTTCTGAAGGCATTAATGTCTTTAATTGCTCGTAGTTCGTATGGTAGTTGATTCCATATTGTTGGGGCAGAGAATGAGAATGCTTTGTTGCTAGTACTGGCTTTTACTGATCTGATGTTATTAGGAACTTGTAGTGTGTCAGAGTTGATAGTTCTCCTGTCTCTGTTGGTTGGTTGCTTGCTGACAAGGGTTGAGAGGAATGATGGTGCTAGGTCATGTATGAGTTTGAACGTGGTTACCAAAGTTTTATATTGTATCCTGGCAGCAACGGGTAGCCAATGTAGCTCGATCAATACAGGTGTAATGTGTTGAGCAATGCTTGTTCGTGTGATGACACTTGCCGCCACATTTTGGGCCAATTGCAAGATATTTAGCGTTTTCTTTGGCAGACCCTGTAGGATGGTGTTACAGAGAGACCTCACAAATGCCATACTAAGTAATTCCAGAGTGCCAATATAGTCATAGCGAACATTAAGCCTAAACCAAACACTTATGAAACAAGCCCAGGAAAGGCCTGCTGGAATAGATTTTTAACTTCTGCCGGAAAACCATTTAATTCTGATTCAGAACCCAACTCCTTAGGAAGCACTCGTAGAAAAAAATCATCTTACGAAGGGACTGAAAGTGGATTCTTTTAAATAAAGGAACATCTAGTAATTGTGTGTCTTGAGATCATAAAGATCTAATAGGACAGTAAAGCTTCAACAGAGCAGATAAACTAACAGAAGCTTGATGGTGCAAACATTTTAAAAAGTAATTTTAATTGATTTTATTCAGAACACAAAATCTAATGGGAAGCCAGTGCAAAGCATATATTTGCTGTAAAATATCATTAGAGCTCTTGCAGCCCATCAGTAAGTAGGCGGCTGCATTCTGGACTGACTGTAAAGGGTGTATAGTCGCATTTGGAAGTCCTAAAAGAAGACTATTGCAATAGTTCAATAGGGAGAGAACTAAAGTTTGAAGTACAGAACATAAATTACTACTAGATAAATAAGGTTTTGATCTCTGTTTGTCCTGTATTGTTGCATTATAATCTGGAATTAAAATTGCGTTTTTTGAGTTAGCACCATGTGATCTACACAACATGCCTACGACTTTGAAGGTGCCAAATATACTTTATTGTGACACAAACAATAATTAAGGCAAAAAAAACCCTGAAAGCAGGAGTGTGCATATGTATTCACCCCTCAACGTCAATACGTTGTGGAGCCACCTTTTGCTGCAATTACAGCTCCAAGTCTCTTGGGGTATGTCTCTATTAGCTTAGCACATCTAGCCGTTGGGATTTTCACCCCTTCCTTAAGGCAAAACTGTTCCAACTCCTTCAAGTTAGATGAGTTGCGTTGGTGTACAGCAATCTTCAAGTAATGCCACAGATTCTCAATTGGATTGAGGTCTGGGCTTTAACTAGGCCATTCCAAGACATTTAAATGTTTCCCTTTAAACAACTTAAGCAGTATGTTTATGGTCTTTGTCCTGCTGGAAGGTGAATCTTCGTCCCAGTCTCAAATCTCTGTCAGACTGAAACAGGTTTTCCTCAAGAATTGCCCTGTATTTACTGCCATCCATTGTTCCTTCAATCCTGACCAGTTTTCCTGTCCTTGGCAATGAAAAACATCCCCACAGCATGATGCTGCCACCCCCATATTTCACTGTGGGAATAGTGTTCTCGGTGTGATAGGAAGTGTTGGGTTTGCGCCACACATGGCATTTCCCAAGATAACCAAAAAGTTAAATTTTCATTTCATCTGTCCAGAGAACCTTCTTCCATGTGTTTGGGGGATCCACCTCATGCTGTTGTGCAAACTCCAAATTTGTTTTCTTATTTCTTTAAGCAATGGCTTTTTTCTGGCCACCCTTCCATAAAGCCCCACTCTGTGGAGTAAATGGCTTAAGTGGTTCTATGAACAGATACTCCCATCTCCGCTGTGGATCTTTGCAGCTCCTTCAGTGTTATCCTTGGTGTCTTTGTAGCATCTCTGATTAATGCCCTCCTTGCCCGGTCTGTGAGTTTTGGTAAGCGGCCTTCTCTCGTCAGATTTGTAGTGATGCCATATTCTTTCTGTTTTGTTATAATGGATTTAATGGTGCTCCGTGGGATATTCAGAATTTGGGATAATTTTTTATAATGCAAACCTAATCTATACTTCTCCACAACTTTGCCTCTGACCTTGTTTGGAGTGCTCCTTGGTCTTCATGTCGCTTGCTTAGTGGTGTTGCAGAATCAGGGGCCTTTCAGAACAGGTATATTTATACAGGCAGCATGTGGCACTGATTGCATACAGGTGGACCCTAATCAACTAATTATGTGACTTCTGAGGTTAATTGGTTGGACTACATCTTATTTAGGGGTTTCATAGCAAAAGAGATGAATACATATGCACTCACAACTTTTCAGTTTTTACTTGTTTTTGGTTTTATATATACAAGGTATTTTATTGTCATTTCACTTCACCAATTTGGACTATATTGTTAGATCCATTACATGATATCCAAATGAACCTCCATTTTCATTCCAGGTTGTACATAATGCGACAAAAACCAAGGGGATGAATACTTTCATATGGCACTGTATATGAAAAGGAACAATCAGCCTGAGGGGCTAATGAATGAACATTTGACAGATCCTAAGATAAATATAATATTTCCGTTTTCTTCATTTTCAAAGCTAGCCTGTTCCGAAACATCCAGAATTTAAAAGTTCAAGTATTTCAAAGAATCCTCTAAAGATGTTGAAACAAGGACAGCAAACTGAACATAAGAACATAAAAGATATGCCATACTGGGTCAGACCAAGGTCCATCGAGCTCAGTATCCTATTTCCAACAATGGCCAATCTAGGTCATACGTACCTAGCAGTATCCCCAAAAGACACAGGTTCCACAATACTTGTACTGGGTCAGACCAAGGTCCATCGAGCTCAGTATCCTATTTCCAACAGTGGCCAATCTAGGTCATACGTACCTAGCAGTATCCCCAAAAGACACAGGTTCCACAATGCTTGTACTGGGTCAAGCATTGATATCCTGGGTCCCTTCTTAATAATGGTTTATGGACCTTTCCTCCAGGAATTTGTCCAAACCTTTTTTAAACCCAGCTACACTAACAGCCTTTACTACATCCTCCGGTAACAAATTCCAGAGTTTGATTACACATTGAGTGAAAAAATATTTTCTCTTATTAGTCTTAAATAGTTTACCCTGTAGCTTCATTGCATGTCCCCTAGTCTTTCTATAGTCTGATGACGTAAACCATCGATCTACATTTACCTGTTCCACTCCATTCATTAATTTATAGACCTCTATTGTATCTCCCCTCAGCCGACTCTTTTCCAGGTTAAAGTCTCTTTTCATAGGGGTATCCTTCTATCCCCTTTACCATTTTGGTGGCTCTTCTCTGTACCTTTTCTAATAACGCTATATCCTTTTTAAGGTACGGCGACCAGAATTGCACACAATATTCAAGGTGTGGTCACACCATGGAACGATACAGAGGCATTATAATATCCTTGGTTTTATTTTCCATTCCTTTCCTTATGATACCTAGCATTCTATTTGCTCTCTTGGCCGCCACTGCACACTGGGCGGAAGGTTTTAACATGTTAACCACAATGACGCCTAAATCTTTTTTCCTGGGTGGTGGTTCCTAATGTGGAACTTTGCATCTTGTAACCATGGTTTGGGGTTGTTCTTTCCTAGGTGCATAACTTTGCACTTGTCCACATTAAATTTCATCTGCCATTTGGATGCCCAGTATTCCAATTTAACAAGATCCTCTTGCAATTTTCCACAATCCTTATGGGTTTTAACAACTTTAAATAGTTTTGTGTCATCTGCAAATTTGATAACCTCACTCGTTATTCCCTTTTCCAGGTCATTTATGAATATGTCAAAAAGCAACGGACCCAGCACAGATCCCTGTGGTACTCCACTATTCACCTTTCTCCATTGGAAAAATTGGCCATTTAGCCCTACCCTCTGCTTTCTATCTTTTAACCAGTTCCTGATCTACAGTAGTACACTGCCTCCTATCCCATGACTTTTTAGTTTTGCCAAAAGTCTCTGATGAGGGATCTTGTCAAAGACTTTCTGAAAGTCCAGATACACTATATCAACCGACTCACCTTTGTCTATCTGTTTATTCACACCTTCAAAAAAACATAACAGATTAGTAAGACAAGATTTTCTTTGTCTAACGTCATGTCGGCTGTCTCCCATTAAGCCATGACTATCTACATGTTCAGTAATTTTGTTCTTTATTATGGTTTCTACCATTTTTCCTGGTATTGACGTCAGGCTCACCGGTCTGTAGTTTCCTGGATCACCCCTGGAACGCTTTTTAAAAATTAGCGTTACATTGGCCATCCTGCAATCTTCAGGTATTACAGATGATTTTAATGATAGTTCACAGATTACTAATAGCAGGTCTGAAATCTCATATTTCAGTTCTTTTAACACCCTTGGATGTATACCATCCGGTCCGGTGATTTGCTACTCTTCAGTTTATCAAATAGTTGTAATACATTGTATCTATTTCTTTCAATTCTTCCGCAGTATCACCTTTAAATACCATTTCATTCATGGGTAACATCCCTACATCTTCCTCAGTAAAGACCGAAGCAAAGGATTCATTCAGTCTCTTCGCTATGGCCTTGTCCCCTCTTAGTGCTCCTTTTACCCCTCTATCATCTAATGGTCCAACTGAATCTCTCACAGGTTTTTTGCTAGGAATGTACTTGAAAAGGTCTTTATTATGCATTTTTGCTTCCACAGCAAGCTTCTTCTCAAATTCTCTCTTTGCCTGCCTTATAAATACCTAGCATTTAACTTGCCAGTGCTTGTGCTGTTTCCAGTTTTCATCATTTGGCTCTTTTATCCATTTTCAGAAAGATGCTTTTTTGCCTTTAAACCATGCTGGCAGTTTTTTGGGCTTCCTTCCACTTTTTTTAAAGCGTGGAATACAGCTGGTCTGGGCTTCCAAGATAGTATTTTTAAACAACACCCAAGCTTGATGTAAGTCTTTAATCTTTACAACTGCTCCTTTCAGTTTTTTCTTAACTATTTTCCTCATTTTATCATAGTCTCCCTTTCGAAAGTTAAAAGGCAGTACTGTGGATTTCCTTATCATCCCTCCTCCATTAATTAAATCAAACGCGATCATGCTATGATCACTATTGCCAATTGGCCCCAACACCCTTATCTCTTGCACCAGATCTGGTGTTCTACTAAGGACTAGGTACAAAATGACTTCCCCTCTCGTCAGTTCATGAATCAGCTGCTCCAAGAAGCAGTCATTTATTTCATCTAGAAACTTTATCTCCCTAGCATGTCCTGCCGTGACACTGACTCAGTCAATACCGGGGTAATTAAAATCACCCATTATTATTACTGTGCTGTAACTTTTGTTAACTTCCGTGATTTCTTTGAGCTTTTCATCATCCATTTGTTCATTCTGGCCAGGCGTCCGATAGTACACCCCCACTGCCATTGCCTTCCCCTTTTTACATGGAATTTCAATCCATAGATATTCTACAGAAAATTTTGTTTCCTGCAAAACTCTAATTCTTTGTGACTCAGTGCCCTCTCTAACATAGAGCACAACCCCTCCACCAATTTGATCAGCTCTATGATTGCACTATAGTTTGTACCCAGGTATCACAGTGTCCCACTGGTTGTCCTCCTTCCACCATGTCTCTGAGATACCAATCATATCTAACCTCTCATTTAGTGCTATATATTCTAACTCTCCTATCTTATTATTTAGACTTCTAGCATTTGTATACAAGCATTTTAGAGACACTATTTTATTCATATTAATCTGGCTAATTGGTAGGCAGGGGTAATTTGGAATCTTTAAGCTCTGTCTGCTCCGTACTCAAGGGCATTTGGGCTACTTTGGTCTTTATTGCTGATATGCCCTAACTTTATTCTTTTGGTAGTATCCTTCAAGGATACATGCGCTCTTGGGTGACTGTCGGCTCTCCCCTATTATCTAGTTTAAAAGCTGCTGTATCTCCTTTTTAAAGGTTAATGCCGAGGGGGCGGAGCCTGATGTCCAACGGGGTAGACGCCTTGTGCTGAAGCTCCCGAGAGGCCTACACAGAATCCTGACTGAACTCCTGCAAAACTTCACTATTTTGCTTTAAAATCGCCGGGGCGCATCGGAGGGATGGCGGGACCTAAACCACAGCGCCTAGATTTCGGCTCCCCCACTTCGTCGCACGGCAAACGCTCCAAAACGGAACTGCCTTCCCCGCATAAGATGGCGCCGCTCTGTGAGAGCCCTGAAATGCAGCGGGTGATACTCGAGGAGATTCGTGGTGTAAAGGAACTGGTACAATCCAACGGAGAAGCGATCCGCGCCATGCGTGAGGACCTTACCATGATGCAGGAAAGGCTCGAGGGCCTCTCGTTGCGCCAAGACAAAATGGCGGAGACTCTTGAATCGCACGCGGTGCGAATGGGGAAGATCGATAAAGCTGAACGCCAGATTTTGCTCCTTCAAAAGGAACTTGAAGATAGCAATAATAGAGCTCGTCGCAATAACATTCGACTCATTGGAGCGCCAGAGGGCGTAGAAGCAGGAGATCTGCGGGAATATCTGGGCAATATTCTACCCTCTCTATTGAAGACGACGTTTCTTAAGGACCTGGAGATAGACCGGGCACATCGTGTCCCCACTAATATGGCGCTCAACCGGACGACTCCCAGGCCCATCATTTTTCGGCTACTGCGCTATCAACAAGCTGAGCAAATTCTGGCTGCTGCCCGGGCTAATCATCACCTCGAGATAGATGGGCATAAAGTGTCTTTCTTCCCTGATCTCTCTAAGCCCACGATGGACCGCCGAAAGAAGCTTCTTGCTTATCGCCCTCGCCTTCAGCAACTGCAGGCCCGATTTGGTCTCCTGTATCCGGCAAAGCTACGCGTTACGCTGCATAACCATACCAGGACCTTCGAGGATCCTGACCTCCTCGCTGCATTTTTGGACTCTAAAGAAGCTGAACTGATGCGTTGATGTTACCATCAAGCTGTGTTGCTGTTCAAAGCTCTCTTAAATCTCTACCTCATTGGGGCCTATCGCAGTGATTTCGCTGCGGACGCGGTTGGACTGCTCTCCTGACCTACTTCTTTGAACCGCCATCCTGCTTCTCTGCACCCTTCGGTGGCTCCCGGGACTTGTTCCTGCTGCAGGGAGTATGGCCAGTATCGGGCCTTCTCTGGGGCTTCCCCCCGCAGACTCATGGTCGCCAGTAATAGTTGGGGTTTTGCTTCTTCTCTAGTGCACTTCGGTGCCTGTCTCTTTTTTTTTTGGGGTTATTTATGCTTTCTACCAAAAGTTTATTATTTCATGTCGTGTGTACAGTCATTTGCTACCAATATGCATAGTTTAGGGAATAATGTGCAACTTCATGTTCTCTCAGAATTTTGTATATTACTAGATGGCTTTCTGTAAGCTCTTATCATTGAATGTCAAAGGTATCAATAGTCCAATCAAAAGGAAGAAAATTCTTAGCTATTTGAATACGGAGCATGCTGATTTAGTACTGCTTCAAGAAACGCATTTAAATGCTAAAGAAACACTAAAGCTTAATGTCAAGCCTTATGCTGTTGTGGCGTATTCTCCCGCTGTTGCTAAACGCTGTGGTGTTGCCATACTTGTTAAGAAATCCCTGCAGGCCACCGTGCTAGATATTAGCTCAGATAATGAGGGTAGATGGGCTCGCGCTCATCTCAAAGTGGGGGATCTAGAATTCACGTGTATTTGTATTTATGCTCCAAATGTTGACAATCCTGGTTTTTTTGCTAAAATTGCACAAGCTGCGCAAGCCTCCGCTCATACCCCACTAATACTGGGAGGAGACTTTAATCAGGTCCTCGACCCTTTGGTGGATCGGCAGCCGCCTAGAACCTGTGGTCCACCCAAGAGTCTCTCCATACTTACAGCTATGATCGCTGATTTGGCTTTGGTGGACATATGGAGGTTATTGAATCCTTCTGATTTGGATTTTACCTTTTTCTCCGCTCCTCACCAATCACAATCCCGAATAGATTTTTTTCTTTTATCTAAAACATTGGTATCGCAGATTGGTATGGCTAAGATTCACCCCTTGCACATTTCAGACCATGCTGCCATATCTTTTACGATACACACTGCTGCGCAAAATGCAAGTCCCCGAGCATGGTCTTTTGATAGGTCTCTCCTAGACCAACAGGATTTTCAAACTGTAATACGGGCTGCCATACAAGATTACTTTCATTTTAACTCTCCCCTTGACACAACGAACTGGGCCTGGTGGGAGGGTTTTAAGGCGTCTATTCGAGCCACGGTGACTAGTTATCAAATCCGTCTTGGGAAACAAAGAAGGCAACAATTGGTGATCCTTGAACAACAGATACAGGCTGGTGAACGTATTCTTACGTCCCGAACAGACCCATGTGTTCTGCTTCGTTTGCAACGTCTCCGTTTTCAGTACAACAAGATTTTGCATAATGCCGCTGTTAGAAATATAGCATCCCAGCAGGGATTGTATTACCGGGAAAATAATCGCGCTGGTAAACTACTAGCTAATGCTTTGAAGGGGAAAAAAGAAGCCAAACGGGTAGCAGCTCTCCGAAGCCCATCTGGGAATGGCCTTGTCACAAAAGATCATGAGATTTTAGAGCTTTTTCGCGATTTTTATGCTAGCTTGTATAAATCTGAATGTGAGTTTGTTCCTGAACATTTCGACCGCTTGTTAGCTGGTGTACAGCGTCCTACTCTCTCGGCTGAGGAATGCACGGCCCTTGATCATTCGTTTACTCTTGTGGAAATACAGGATGCAATTAAAAGATGTGCCTCCGGCCGTGCTGCGGGTCCAGACAGCCTTCCGGCTGAGTTCTTCAAAACTTTCAGCTCTGATCTGGCCCCGTTTTTGCAGCAATACTTTACTACCCTAGTAGCCGACGGATCCTCCCTTGGTTCCTTTTCAGAGGCCAACATAGTGGTCTTTGAGAAGGAGGGGAGAGACCCACACCTGACAGCCAATTACCGACCCATCTCCCTGCTTAACGCAGATTATAAAATCTTCGCCACTATTCTTTCTACTCGGCTCTCTCACAAAATGACCACTTTAATACATCCAGATCAATGTGGATTTATTCCCGGCAGATCAACTGCTGATAATGCCAGGACTCTTTGTCATGTACTAACTAATATGGCCTCCCACGATCGTCCATTGGTTGGCCTTTCCCTAGATGCCGAAAAAGCCTTTGACCGGCTAGAATGGCCATTCCTATTTGCGACCCTCCGTTGGTTTGGTTTCGGCGATAATTTTCTCCGTTGCCTTCAAGTGCTATACTCTCAACCAACTGCTAGTGTCTGTGCCAACACATTGAAGTCCCAGCCATTTTTACTGCAAAGAGGCACCCGTCAGGGGTGCCCACTTTCCCCCTTACTTTTTGATCTTGCGTTAGAACCCCTAATCCTGTTAATCCGTCAGTCTCCACATATCCACGGCGCTCCCTTTCCCCGTCGGGATATAAAAGTCTCAGCGTATGCAGATGATCTTATGCTTTTTGTTTCCTTAGACTCCGTATCTGTTGTTCTGGATCTAATTGACCGCTATTCTCAACTTTCAGGTTACAAAATTAATTGGACCAAATCAGTCGCCTTTCCCCTAAACCACCAGGTTCACCAAGCAGACTTGCAAACCTTTCCTTTTGTATGGCAGCCCCGTATGGTAAAATATTTAGGGGTACATTACTGTTATCCTCTTGAAGAAACCGTCGCTTTTAATGTCAAAAATTTAATCACCAAGGTCCGTGAGCTCACCCAACGTTGGTCTCCACTTACTCTTACGTGGTGGGGCCGTATGGATACCATAAAGATGATGATTGTTCCCAAGGTTAATTATGTCTTAGAAATGTTACCGTGCCTTCTCCCTCGACACACCTACAAAGATATCGAGGGCCTGTTGATCAGATTTTTGTGGCAGAACAAACCGCCTAGAATAGCGAAACATAAACTTCAGTCAGATAAGGAACATGGTGGGATAAGATTTCCTGATTTTTTCAACTATCACCTCTCTTTTCTTCTCAAACAGGGTGCCCGTTGGTTGGACGCTTCTTTCCCGTCCAGACCAATATGGTTAGATATAGAAGAAGACCTCTGTAAGCCCATTCCACTTAGCTATCTCCCTGGAATGACTTTCCCACTGGATGCCCACTATCCACCAATGCTCCTGGATACACTTCGCTCCTTCAATGCTCTCATCAGCTCCCTAGATTCCCTAGCTTGCCCACTAGATAGGCTTCCAATTTGGCATAATGCTCGATTCCAAATTCAACATAAGCCGGTGGCCTGGAGTCCCTGGTATTCCAGAGGCATCTGGACTCCCAATCAACTGTTTCACAATGCTCGCTGGAAGTCCATTAATGAGCTCCATTGTGAGTTTGGCCTTCCTTCTAAATACTATTTTCAACTGCTTCAGTTGCAGCACTGTCTCAAGAGTGCTGGGGTTTTTCCCCCACTAACTCCTCATGACCAAGGGATAACTGAGGTGGTCTCCTTTATTGGGGCTCAGTCCGGTGTTGCTTCCACCTTTTATAAAACTCTTTGTGCTCCTCAGAATGCTGTCCCCCCTTCTGCACAGCAGACTTGGGAGCGAGAATTGGGTGCAACTCTAACCCCTGAACATTGGAACCTCTTCTGGAGCAAAGTGGTTCGTGTTTCCCGCTCGGCTTCCTTAACCCAGACGCTTTTCTTCTTTGCCCATCGCTGTTTCTATACCCCTGATAGACTGGCCAAATGGACTTCCACTCTGAGTAATCAATGTTGGACTTGCCATGCAGCTACAGGCACCCTCACTCATGTCATGTACGAATGCCCCGCACTACAACACTACTGGAGCCGGGTCTGGGGTCGTATTCAATCTATCTTACACTTTACTGAACCACTCTCCTGGAAAATAGTGGGACTCCGTTCTGCAGCGGGCATCCCCTCTCTCCCGAAGTCTGCTTACTTCCTCCTTGACTTTCTAATGGGTATTGCCATATCGTTAATCATGAAATATTGGAAAAATAGCTCTTCACTGAGTCCTCTAGAATGGTGGAATTGTGTCTGTCTATATAGTAAGTTTGAACAAATTCCTCGTAGGGCTACCCCTTCCCTTCAGGCCCGCTACCAGGTGTCTAAATGGAAATTACTCACAGATTTCGTGCAGTCGGCCAAATGCTCGCACTTGACTGTCTAGTTATATCTCTCTCTCGATCCATAGTATATCATGACTGTTATGTTTATGTTCTAACATAATTGCTATGGACCCCATGCCTGGGTTAATATCTTTTCTTTTCTTTTTTTTTATTATCTAGAGAAGAAGCATAGGGGGGGAGGGTTGATGGGGTTATTTTCCGGTTTATTCCATTTTATTTTGATGCAATCATCCTTGTTTTATTACTGTGTGTATTGTTATTGTTATAAAATGAAAATAAAAGTTTAAAAAAAAAAAAAAAAAAGGTTAATGCCAGCAGCCTGGTTCCATCCCGGTTAAGGTAAAGCCCATCCCTTAGGAAGAGCCCCTCCTTTCCCCAGAATGTTCCCCAGTTCATAACAAATCCAAAACCCTCATCCTTGCACCATCATCTCATCCACGCATTGAGACTCCGGAGCTCTGCCTGGGAGAAAATCATACATGTGACACTTAGTGCAAAAGACTGGAAAGCCCCCATCTCACTGCTGGACTGCTTTCTGCATTTTAGTTTTAAGGTTGTGTTTAGATAGTTAAGTTCTTTACTACTAAGGGTTGCTAGGGATACTTATAAGAATACAACTATGCCTAATAGGTTTAATGTACTTTGTTCACCTGAAGCTTAATTAATCTCAGGTCCTTAATATATGTCTGATGAGGATAAACAGCTGCACCTGAGAGTGAATATGGCACCTCCTTTCCTTTTAAGAGGTTTAAGCACCTATAAAGCTACGATTATCCCAGTGGTGGGTGGGTGGATGTTGGGGAGGGAGGGAAAGAAGACCTATGAAAAATTGGCAGCTACAAAGTACCCTGTTGTGCTTTTAAGGTAATCTGTGACCAATTTCCAGGGGGAATACCATAGCCCTTGCTTGGATAGAGGGCTGTTTGCCTGATCAAATATAGTCTTCTACTGCTTTGCCTCGATAACCAACCCCAAATCTTTTTTCCATTCTAGCATATAGTGATGTTTAATGGCCAGTGACCTACAAATTGCTTTGGACCCACAACACTCCAGGAGATATGCTGCATGGAGCTCCTCCTTTACCACCTTCTGTGTTAACTGGACCACTTCTTCCCATTGTGAAAACACATTGTCTTTGCTTTCTTCATCTTGGTGCAAAAGGGATTCATGAGTAATTAATTTATCAAGAGCATCATCTCCAAAGCTCAAAACGTCCTTCCAAGGAGAGAACATGTTGAGACTAAACCAACCAACAAAAAAGCACTGTGCCACGAAAAGAAAGACAATGTGTTTTCACAATGGGAAGAAGTGGTCCGGTTAACACAGAAGGTGGTAAAAGAGCAGCTCCATGCAGCATATCTCCTGGAGTGTTCTGGGTCTTTGTCACGTAGTCTCAATTAAGTATAAAATAAAAGGTTTTTCAAGCTAAAGCCTTCCTTGTGCAACGTTTTGGACTTGCTTTTCCTGGTTTTCGTGGCATAGTGCTTTTTTGTTGGTTGGCACAAATTGCTTTGTACAGGGCCGAGATTAACCCTGGAGAATGCTTTTTCCCATACCATATTGTTCCCAACCTAGAGTAATCCCTTTCGAGGCCTTCCTTCCCCAATCTCTGCTTTAAAAAATGAAGAACCTGTCCATATTGAAATTTACTTCTTCCCCCAGTCCATACTCCTCCTGTAAGTCCTCCATTCCCCCCCATCCACAAATTGGTAAAACCACTTTAGCCCCCCCCCCTCGCCCACTTTTTATATATCCCCCCTCCCACCTTGGGAGGAATTCCCTCGTGTAGCCCAAGGCTTGCATTAACAAAATATTGGTACCTGCCCCCTTTTCCTCTGTTTCCCTAACTTTATTCTACAACTGAAGCACTTAATGCACATAAGGATTCTTCTGTGTACTTAGTCTGCACTCTAGGGGTGTCCCTCCTTCCACCGCCTCTTCCAGAGCTACAAAGTTCTTTACTTCTGCCCCTCCCGCCAGTCCATCACATGGCGGACTTGAGTAGCCCAGTAATATGCTTGGAAGTCAGGGACTCCCAGGCCCCCTTCCTCTCTCCTATACATTACTGACCTTGCTATCTGGGGAGGTTTCTTTTTCCATATAAACTGATTGACTTTCTTCTGGAATTCTCTCATGTGTTTAACTGGAATTGCTAGTGGTAGTGCTTGAAAGTAATAAAGCATTCTTGGGAGAATATTCATTTTTACTGCTGCTGTGCGACCCAACCAGGATATTTCCATAATTGTCTAGTCCTGCATATGAGTGGAGGAGTGGCCTAGTGGTTGGGGCAAGGTACTTCAGGCCGGAAGGTCGGGGGTTCAAATCCCACTAGAGGACAGCAACCTTGGGCCGGAAGGACTGGGGTTTCTAGTCCCACAGGTGCTCCTTGTGGTCTTGGGCAAGCCACTTAACCCTCCATAGCCCATGTTCCCTGTAAAATAGTTATCTCTAAGTTATAATGCCCTGTTCAATGTAATTTCAGTTTGTTCAATGTAAACCGCACTGATGCAGAATAGCACAGTATATAAGAGAATGTAAATAAATAAATAAAAAATATCCTTGTCCACTGTCTTATTTATTTATTTACATTCTCTTATATACCGCGCTATTCTGCATCAGTGCGGTTTACATTGAACAAACTGAAATTACATTGAACAGGGCATTATAACTTGGAGATAACTATTTTACAGGGAACTTGGTCTTCCATAGGGTAGAGTAATTTGCCTCATATAAGCTGTGTGGCTGTGCTGTTTTGTGGACCCCTGGTATTTTATGGCTGTTCTGGTCCATCTAAAAGGATAGTTTTGTTTCATCCTCCCCAAAACTGCTTTTGGTAGGCTAATGTTTAAGGTCTGTCTTTTCTAGGTTCATTTTAAATTCTGATACACCACCATATTTCTATAGCTTCTCCATAACCCTCAGCATAGTCTCCTCAGGATGAGCCACCACTAAAAGGATATCATTCGCAAATAAGGAT
The DNA here is from genome assembly GCA_033557465.1 of Ichthyophis bannanicus. Taxonomy (NCBI): domain Eukaryota; kingdom Metazoa; phylum Chordata; class Amphibia; order Gymnophiona; family Ichthyophiidae; genus Ichthyophis; species Ichthyophis bannanicus. The sequence goes on along the minus strand of CM066042.1, from coordinate 249,149,502 downwards.
ATCTTATGTTGGCGCCCCTTCACTGTTATACCCCCTCCCCCACTTTCTCATCTGCCCATACCGCTCACACCAAGGGTTCTACTGCCATTGCAAAGAGAAGAGGTGACATGGGGCATCCCTGTCTAGTGCCCTGTTCTAACGGAAATGATTCAGTATACCTCCCATTGATTTTTGCCCTTGCCCTGGGGTCTCTCTATATATAGGGCCTTAACCCACTCCACGTACTTTGGACCAATGCCCATCTTTTACATAACTAGGAATAGAAATTCCCAGTCTACTCGATCAAATGCTTTTTCAGTGTTGACTGATAGCACCATCATTTCCTCTTGTTGGTGCGCCGCCCAAATTGCCTCCAGTACCCTTTTAATATTGTCTGAGGCCTGTCTTCCCATAACAAAACCCGTTTGGTCTATTCCTACCAGTATGGGTATCTACTTTGCCAACCTGTTGACCAGCACCTTAGCAAAGATTTTAACATCTACGTTGAGCAGAGAAGAAGGGCGGTATGACCCGCAAGAAAGGGGGTCTTTTCCTGCCTTTGGTAGAATTGTGATCCCTGTGGTAAGCATATCCATTGATAATGTTCCCCCTCCTCCAGTATTCCATTAAAAACCCTCCCAAGCACCTCCACGAGATTCTCCCTAAAGATTTTATAGAAGGCTGCAGAAAGCCCATCCACCCTAGGTGCTTTCCCATTAGGGAGGTCCTTAAGGACCTGCTCAATTTCACCCCCCCCCCCCCCTGTATCTCTTCCTCTAAGGCCTCCCACACTGTCTCTGCCAATTGTGGGACTCAATTCCTTCTAGGTAATTTTCCCCCTGGGGTCTCCCCCTCTTGATGCATATATGACTCCCAATAAAATTGGCAGAATCAGCCTCCAATCTGTTTCTCAGTCCACAGGGTATCCCCCCCCCCCTCTCCCTCTTAATAGCTGTTATAGTTGCTAAGGCCTCTCTCTCTTGCGTAGCTTATTGGCAAGTAGCTGCCCTGCCCTATCCCCCCATTCATAGTAGCATTTGACCCTATTCAACTGGAATCCAATTGCATCTAGCTGTAGTTTATGTAGTTCCATTCAAAGTTGATTCAACTGCTTGAGACCCTGCGCTGTTCCCTTCTCTCTATACTGCTTCGCTACCTGTTTAATATCCCTTTGCAGTACTTTAGCTGCCCACATTATCAGTCACTCTCAGACCACTGCTTTCATTCCCTCTCAGGCTCATGTCCTGCACCTCACCATTGTCATTTACCTGCCAGTACTCCTGTAGGCAGGCTGTTATGTCCTTCACTACAGCCTCCTTTTTCAGTAAGCCCTTGTTCAGCCTCCAGAATCATATTCCTCCCTCTCCCCTACTGTCCCCTATCACTACCCATGTTGAGGCATGGTCCGACCAGGTTATATTGCCAATTTCCACTTCTCAAACCCTTAAGTCCCATAGTCGATCTATTAGGATATAATCAATCTGACTATAACTGTCATGCAGCTTTGAGTAGAAAGTATAATCCCTACATCCCCTATGATGTTGCCTCCAAATAATCTCCCAAGTGGTACCTTCTCATGATTCGTTGCACTACCCCTCTTGCTATTTTATTTCCATCCCCTCCCTAGGCCTGCTGGTCCCATCCTGGGTGAAGGGTCAGGTTAAAATCCCCTCCCCCCCACAACACCAATTTCCCCTGGACATTCACATCAAGCAACTTCCGAACTCCCTTCAAGAAAGATACTTGCCTCTCATTGGGTGCATATATGTTAGCTAACATCACCTTTTCTCCCAACAGTTCCCGTCTGAGTACCAATATCCGTCCCTCTTTGTCCCGCACTATATCTCCCACTTAAAATAGACATCCCTTTCGCAGTAAAATGGCTGCACCCCTTTTTTACTCTCTCCCTCCCCTGCGGACCTCCAAACTATTGATGGGGGTATGTGTATCTCCTCAATAACCCCTCATCTGTTCTCCTTAATGGGTCTCCTGAATAAATATAATATCCCATCTCAGCCAATCTGTTTCCCTAAACATTTGTTGCCGCTTTCATGGATCATTAAGCCCCTTTGTATTGACAGAGCCTATCCGTACCAACTATATAGATTAAGAACTGCTGGTCTCGCACCTCCTCTGCCTCCCTGATCCCCCCCCCCCCCCCCCAGCTACTACGTCCCCCTCCCTCCTTCCTTTCTCTCTCTCTAAATATTATCACTCCATTTGGAGTCATTTACCCGTAGCAAGTGACATAGCTTTGAATACACCTCCCCCCCCCCCCCCCGCTTTGCCACCTTTCCAACTACTCATACAGATCCCTGTTACCCCCCCCCCCCAACATTCACCTCATCTTGTCCCTCTTCCCCCTATGCTTTATCTGCTTGTTCCCACCACCCATGGGTCTATCACCCTCCCCCCCTTAGGCTTCCCCACATATTTAAAACTTGCACATTCGTTCCTTCCCCCCTTCATTATTTTCTTAGCCTAGGTGGATGAGTTCCACCCGAGCCCTGTCTCCCCCTCATTTATATCAACTTTAACTTATTTCAGCAGTTCTTTTCAAAGTTAACAGAGTACTCCACAATGCGCTCCCATAGTATCAATAACTTATAACCCTCTTATGTCCATGGATTCTCCTCAGGGTACTCCATTCTCTTTGCCCTTAGACAGCTGGGTTAGTCACCACACTGCCACTTCAGTCCTATATTCTTGGGGGCTGGCCTGTGCGGCATTTCCTTTGGTAGGTTTTGCACTCCCAAGTCTTTGAGTACCTGCCAGGCCTCCCCTGCACTCATAATGCACCGCGAGGTACCTTTGACTGTCATTAGAAGTCCAAATGGATAAAGCCATTTATACCGCCAGCCTTCCCTCCTCAGCAGCGCTAGAACCTCTTGCAATTTGCAGCGGCATTGCAGTGTGTCAGCCGACAGGTCCTGGAATAATTCCACTGTGCGCCCTTCCCATTTAAAGGGTCCAAGCTTGCAGGATGCTAGCAAAAGTCTCTCTTTCATCTTAAAAGACCGCATGCACATTATCACGTCACGAGGTCTGTTCTCCCTCACCGGCCCTAGGCCCCGTTGTGCTCTGTCCCTTTGTAGCTGCATCTCTTCCCATGCGGCGTTGGGTTCTGCTGCCTTCAATAAAGCACCAAACACTTGTAATAACACTGCTTCGCAGTCCTTATGCTGTGACTCCTCTAGAATCCCCCGCACATTACAGCAGCACGACCTATCTTCAAGGTCCTCAGTTTTAGCTTTTAATAGCTCCTGTGCTTGCTTCAATTCAGCCCAGCTATTCTGCAGCTCTCCCAGCGTTCCAACCTGTTGTTCTAGCTGGCCTTCATTTTCCTCCACATGTGTGCCTAGATCCAGCAAATCCTGTCTCAGTGCACCCAAAGTCTCCTTCAATTCACTTTTCAGCTCGCCCATTTCAGCCTTAAGTCCTCTTAAATCCGTGAACCAGGTCTTAAGCCACTTCGGTTCCCCATATGGCATCTGTCTCCATATCTGCGTTCTCATTCGCTCTAGGTTCCATCTTGTCATCATGGTCCATCTTTCCGGGTCATCTCTGTCTGTACGTATGGAGATCGGTATTCCACTAGCCTTTTCTTCACTGACATCACACCCCGGCTCCCAGTGGGTATTCCTTTTCGGTTTTGAGCCAGCGGGTTGGGGTTTTGCCTCCCTTTATTGCTCTATTCTAGCGGGCTGTCTCAGAGCTCACTCAACAAGCAACCATCTTGCCCACTGACATCACCGGAAACCTCATACTTAGTATGTTAAAGAGTGTTTTTAGAGATGGCCAGTGCAAGAATAACTGAAGCATTTTTATACTGCCAAGTAATTTTTGATGCAAGGAATATCATGACAAACAGGTTAATATTTTCTTTATCTTCTAATATATTACAGTGCACTGAGATTACTTGGCACTTTTCTGGGCATGAAAAAGGCTAGTATATATAGTCTAGTTTGCATTGGCATTTATTTATCATCACTATGTCTAGTCTGCAGCAGCAAAATACTTTCAGAACAGCAGCTTAGGAGATGCCCGTTTTAACTGAGGAGGAGTGGCTGTCGGAGGCATCCATGGCTATATTGCGGAGATGGGCACGATCAGAAACAGGCAACTGTCCAGAATACGGTGAGCATGGGGATATCCAAAACCATTTTGGCATTTACTTGTGTCCCATAATATTAGCAGGAGACGTGTTTCTCCGCTTCACTTCCTGGCCTGTGCCTGCACCTGTGCGCAGTTTTCGCTTTGAACAGCATGTTGGACGTGCCGTGCCAAACACTTCTATGAGCCAATCCCAGAAACATGGGCGTCTGTACCCACGGATGCAAAATTAGCATGGAATCGCACCCGTGCCCAATGTAAATGTGTCCACCAGAGAAAATTGGCCTATATGGAATCTACCTCTTAGTTAAGACTCTGGACAATTGGAACTGTCAGCCAAATTTGATTTTTTTTTAAATATCTACATATATATGAGTATGAAACAGAGGAAAAAAGCTTTTCAAAAATATTGGTATTATAAAAGAACTTTGTTTGCCTGGGAGACAAACGATGATAAAGGGAATGGCAAGTCTGAGTGGTAACATATTTTGCGTTCACCAGGCCATTCATATTTTGATGTCTCCTTGAGGTTTCTTTATTAGTTTTGATAAATATATTTATTTTTTCCTTCTATTTAGAGGATTAAATTTGCCATTCAAACGCCAATTATTTTTTAAAGAATTAGCCTGCTTGAAATTAGTTAACTTGCATTCAAAAAAACATTTGCTGAGCAGACATGAGTTTAAAATATTTCATACCAGTTGCAAAATATATATTTTGCTTCTAAAAGGTCCACAAGAAGACTGGAGGGGTGGCAGCGTTACTATGCAATGATCTACAGCTCTGTTTAATTAACCTATGCTGGGATAATCAAGGGAGATTTCCGTTTGTCAACCTATATCTTGAAAGTATTCTTGTCACAATAGTGTGCCTTTATGCTCCCAGTGTTGATCCCAATTTTTTGAGCAAGTCTCCGCTAAATTAGGAAGGTTTGCAGAGGGTCACTTAATTGTGGGGGAAGATTTTAATCTTGTTCTTAATCCTAAAGTAGATACCTCCAGCGGAATGGTAATGGGGAGCCACAGGAAATGCCAACACCTGAAAGCATTTGATTTAGTTGATGGACGATGGGAGAGGCATATAGGGGGACTACATCTACTACTACTAAGTTCATGATTCTAATCTCCTGAATTCATTATCTTTGGATGGACAAAGAGATGATCCCACGGGTGTCTAGGTGTGAAATTGATATCATCACTTGGTCAGACCATGCCCCAATTTGGGGGGAGACTGACTTTCAAGCTTCTACTAGAGGATTGCTGTTCTGGAGGTTAAAGGATTCTTAGGTGATGAAAGATTGTGAACGGCTTCTGAAAGTCATTAAAGTCACTAGAAACCAATGATATTGGGAGCCTTCTCTTGGTATAATTTGGGATTGCCTGAAGGCGGTCCTCTGGGGCATTAAATCTCTCTGGCATTGTATATAAAAATGAGAAAAGAAAAATGATCTGTTGATTCTTTGAAAGAAGCTTGCATGCCTCAAGGAAAAACTTAAAAAGAAGGCATTAGTAGGTCAGATCATAATGAGTTAAATTAAACTATCAAGATTACAGAAGTATCAAATAAAAGATATTAAATGCCATTTAGATCAGCTGAATCAATTTTACTTTGAATATGGCCTGGAAGCTGAAAAAATTTCAAACTGGGAATTTAATTAAAAAAATATGGGATAAAAAGGGTTTTAGAGATATTGATGGAATTAAGAGGAAGTTTGTGGAATTCTATCAAGATCTCTACTCCCCTAAAAACCTGTTGGGCATGAGAATAGTTGGAGTGACTATATTAGATAAGAAAGGAAAACGATCCTACACTATGCAGTTCTTACTGGCCCATATCACTCTGAAGAGTAGATTTAGCAATATTTGTTAGCTAATCACTTCATGTCACGTCTGGTATGCTGAGATCAATCAGGATTTATCCAGAGCAGTCATGGATCTGAAGATATATGGAAAATTCTAACCCCAATATGGAAGAGGAAGGGAGGGAAAGATCCCGTGGTCCTCCTGAGCATGGAAATGGAAAAGCCTTTGCTTGGGTATATAGGCTCTTTTTGCTTAGTGTTCTGAAAAAAAATGAGGATGGGGACAATTTTTTTTTAAAGTGGATTAAAATACTTTGTCCTGTCTAAAACGTAACACTGGATATACTCAAACCTTCGAGTTAAAGTAGGGGATGAGGCGAAAATGTCCTATTTCATCCCTTCTTTTTGCCCTGGCTAAGAATCTATTGGCGCAAAGAGTGCAAACAATCAAAATATAGAAAGGATTACAGTAGGCAGGGAATAATATGTATAAAATGTCATTATTTGCAAATGGCATTTTATATCCCATAACTAATCTAGTAACATAATTTGAGCCTGTGATGAAAGAGATGGGACTCTTTTGGAAGTGTTTCAGGGTTTAAAATCAACATGACTAAATCAGAAATATTGAACATATCTGCTAACTTGAAGGTACAGATAGAGCTTCAACATAAATGCCACTTTTGTTGGGTCAAAGGGTCAATCCGCTATATAGGCATAAATTTGTTCTCAGATGTGAACCAGATGTTTGAAATTAATTATACGTCTAGCTGGAAACAAATGACATTTGACCTTATGTAGTGGCGGAAGTTGAATCTCTCCTGGTTTGGCTGCATCTAAAGTATGAAAATGATGCTATTGCCCAAGTTGTTATATTTATTTAACACTTTGCCAATTGAAATGTCTAAAATGTTCTTGCAGATAATGCAGAAGGCAATAAGGTGACATTTTACTTACCAGTTACTGTAATGTCCTTTCCTCAAGTCCTGCTAGACCGTCCAGACAAGTGGATTGTGTTCCCCTACCCAGGGGTGGCTCAAGGCAATCTTTTCCCTGTGGCGAAGAATGAGATGGTGCCCCCTCCTCCCTTAGAGGGGGCGGGGCTTTTTCAGAACTCCACTCAGGGACTGAACCAAACCAAAATGCCAATTAGATTATATGGAGGAAATGCAAGATGTTTGCACACAGTGCCGTACCAAGCTGCAATCGCGCACTAAGTGACTTACAGCTTGGACACGCTCCCCCTCCTCCCCCCATACCTCCGTCCAGCGCTGCCTGCTCTTTCCCTGCTGCTGCTGCCCTCTGTTTTTTTTTTCACGGCGGCGCCAGCAGCAGGGAAAGAGCAGGCAGCGCTGGACGGAGGTATGGGGGAGAGGAGGGGGAGGCATGCGCACGATCTGAAAGGCGCCAGCACTTTCAGCAGATCTGTCCCTCCCTGCTCTGACATCGCATCAGAGGAGGGAGGGACCAAACCTGCTTAAAGTGCTGTGAAAAGGCTTGGGGTGCATTTTGGCTGCCTGCTATTGTCCTGCCAGCGGCGGCAGGGAAACAACAGACAGCCGAAATACGCCTCCCCAAGCCTTTCCACCCTGTGCGTCTGCACCGCTTGCACAGGGCTAGGTACAGTCCTGTTTGCACATCAAGGAACTAAAAGAGAGCAAGAACCAACAGCACAGTTTATAAAACTAAATTATAATTCATTTTAATTTTGTTATAAACTGCGTTATGGTTCTTGCTTTTTTTTTTTCAACACATATTTTGCATCCACAGTAGTTGCAGAGCAGAACCAGGACATTCACCCACAGACCTCAATATTAAAAAAAAAAATCTGATTCTGACCATCTCATTAACAACAACAACCACCACTATTCTCCAGCACGAGACATATTGTGAACTAATACAAAACCCTACAACAAAGAGCAAACCTACAATACCATACCATATCAGCACAAACTTCCAAAACTCACAAAAGGAGCCCATCCAAAAAAAAGCAACACTGTAAATACTACAGTGGGCCCTGGAACATCCATACACCTATTTGAAAAGCTGAACAAGTCAAATTACTACAGTACAGTATAGATCTTATGTACAAACTCCATGTTAACAGGACACCTGACCTCAGTCACACACTTACATTGACCCTCACCAAGTACAGAATAAGTAACCACAATCTAAAATAAAAATATGTAGACAAAATTTAAACTGAAACCTCAAGAAGCCAGAGTCCACATGCAGTGCAACATCAGATAAATAAGAGATGCAATTCCCCAATACTGTGTAAAGATAGCACAAAGTCCAATCACTAAAATAAAATAAATTTTTTTTCTACCTTAGTTGTCTGACCATTTTATTCTCTGATCATGCTGGCCCCAATCTGAGGCTTCTGCTTTCCTGTCTTCTCTTAGCTCTCTCTGTAGTCTATGGTCCATCTGCCATTTCTTATCTCTTCTTTTGTTTTCTTCACTTCTTTCCATCAGCCTATTTCCAGTCCCTGTAACCCTCCCCAGTATCAGCCCCTTTCCAGTCCTCCCTCCTGGTACCTTCCAATGTCAACTTGCATTCCCTTGACTGCCACTGGTGTCCATTCCCTTCCAGTCCCCCTCCTTCCCCACTGACCAGTCCCTTGTAGTCCAAATACCATGGCAGCCCCCTCTCAGCATCCACTCCCTTCCAGTCCCATTCTCCCATCAGCCCATTTGTAGCCCTAGCCCCCAGTTTTCTTCCAAGGCCAGCAGCTCTATCCTCCCCTCCCCACCATCAGCCCATTGCCAGTCGAAGCCCCCCCAATCAGCTCACTTCCAGTACTAGTCCCCCCTCAACCCCATTACCAGTACTAGCCTCCCCTAATCAGCCCATTACCAGTCCTACCCCCCAGCCCATTACCAGGCCTAGCCTCCCCCGATCAGCTCATTTCCAATGCTAGTCCCCCCTCAGCCCATTACTAGTGCTAGCCTCCCCTAATCAGCCCATTTCTCTTAGTCTACCTGAGTTATTGCCCCTCCCCCCTCCTGCTGAGGCATTGTTGTAAACCTCCATTCCTGTTGTGCATGTGGGCTTGGTCAGACTGCCCTTGTGTTTCTTGAGAAGAGCAGTGCTTTCCAGAGCTCATCCAAAAGGTGATATTTGCTGAATTTGCTGCTAAATTGTGAGTTTTTTGTCTGTTTGTCTCCACATATTTATCTATCTATTTGCCCTTCTTGGTGAGTTCCCTTACCTACTCCCTTGCTGTGTGCCCACTGTTCAGGAACAGCCTACTGGCCAGAGACACTTAGGTTCCCGCCCACCCTACCCCTCACCCCACCCACCCCAGGGGCTACATTGCCTATATAGTGGTCACATACGTGCCATCTGTCGTTCCAACTTGGTTAACGCCCACATCTTCAACTTTTCTTATTCTTCCTCTTCTGGGACTGCTTAAGCAACATGTCGTGTATTCAGTGCAATAACTGTGGTACTTTCATTCAAAGAAGAATCATTTGGAGCCTAAGAGCTTGTCCTATATGCCTAAAGTCAGCTGCCATGCATGAAGAACTGACTATACTAAGGAAAGACCTAGCAGCCATGCATAAAGAAGTTTCTCTACTGAGGGAGGAACTGGCTGCAATGAAGCGCACCTCTTCTAGGATACAAACTGAACAAAGTCCACCACCGCTCCCACAAAGAGTCAAACACCCCAGGAACAAATGGATCACAGTGGGTTCTGGAAGATTGCGACCTGTAATGCAGAGACATCCTACACATCAAGAGATATCCCTGCAAAATGCCTTCTCTGCCTTGGCTAATGAGGATGCGCAACCAAAGGAAACTGAAGGGCCCTTAAATGAGTCAGACAATGCCCAATCTCCTGCTAAAGCACCAAATATGAAGAAATCCTCACCAAACAGAAAACTATTACTACTTGGAGATTCCATCATCAGAGGCACCAACTTGGGAACACAGTTCAAAGGAGAGAAGATAGTCATGTGCCTACCAGGCTCTTCAGCCAGCAGGAATACAAACCAAGTTGTTGAAATACTTAGCGCAAAAAGTGAGCACTCCAAACCAGATGTTATTATCCACTTGGGCACAAATGACCTGGCTAGAAACAGTGCCTCTACAGCTCAATAGGACTTCCAATCTCTGGGAGAGAAACTCAAGCCCATTGTTAACACTGTTGCATTCTCAGAAGTTCTACCTGTTCTTGGTAAGGGGACAAAAAGGCTGCATCGCATTAACAACTTTAATACATGGCTCCAGACCTGGTGCAAACAAGAAGGATTCAGATTTATTGGCAACTGGGACAATAGATGGACCAACAAGAGACTATACTGTGCTGATGGACTACATCTCTCTGTCGCAGGGAAAAGAAACCTAAGTGAAAAATTCAGGCAGTATGTGGATATGCATTTAAACTAGGAAAAGGGGGTGACGGATGTGGAAGGTCAACATCTGCATGCCACCCCCTGCAAAAGCAGAACAACATCAGAAACAGCCATACTCTTAAACCACACATCAAAAACAAGTGGGAAGAAATGGGCAGAATAAAATCAATGCAAAATACACACAAGCCAGGTAAATGCTGGAAAGCAATGAGCACAAATGCTCGAAGCTTAGCCAAAAAATTCCAGACCTGGAAGCCCTAATGGTGGAAACGGATTTGGACATCGTGGCCGTTACGGAAACATGGTTTAATGAATCGCATGATTGGGATATAGCCATAGCTGGCTATAATCTATTCAGAAGAGACAGAGAAAATGGAAAAGGAGGAGGAGTAGCCTTGTATGTCAAAAGCAGTATTAAAGCTACTGAAATGCAGGGAACATGGGGAAAAGAAGAAGCGCTCTGGATTGCGTTGGAAAGAGGAGATGGCACTCTCATCCATATTGCTGTAGTCTACAGACCTCCGACTCAAATTGAAGAGAGAGATAACGAATTGATTATAGATATTGCCAAGATAGCAGCAAAGGGGGAAGCGATCATATTAGGTGACTTTAATCTACCTGATGTGGATTGGATTACTCCTTCTGCACATCTGGAAAGAAGCAAAAAAATTGTGGATGCTCTCCAAGATGCATTACTTAGCCAAATGGTGATGGAACCAACCAGGGAAAGCTCAACGCTGGATGTAGTGCTTACCAACAGTCGAATGTCTGCGTGAGTGCCCCTGTGAGCAACAGCGACCATCACACGGTGTGGTTTGAGATAAAAGCCATGGTACAGGCCAATCATAGCAAGCTCAAAGTCCTAAACTTCAAAAACACTGACTTCAATAAAATGGCCGAGTACTTAAAGGAGGAGATGACGGGGTGGAAGAAGATAAGGGAAGTGGAATTGCAATGGACTAAACTAAAGGCGGCAATAAAAGGAGCAACAGATAAATATGTAAGAAAAATAAATAAAAACAAGAGGAGAAGGAAACCTATTTGGTTTTCCAAAGAGGTGGCTGCGCAAATAAAGGCAAAAAACACAGCTTTTTCAAAACTCAAAAGCTTGCAAACAGAAGAACACAGAAATGAATACAGGATCCAACTCAAAGAGTCTAAAAGAGTAATAAGGATAGCAAAATCAAAGGCAGAAGAAAAAATGGCTAAAGATGTTAAGGGTGGCAACAAAACTTTCTTCAGGTATATTCAGGAAAGGAAGAAGATCAGAGTTGGAATTGCAGGACTCAGAAGTGCTGGGAAAGGACTCGTGGAAAGTGACACTGAAAAAGCGAAATTGCTAAACAAATACTTCTGCTCTGTTTTTACTAAAGAAGATCCTGGAGATGGACCAGCTGTGACTCCCAATTATAAAAATAGGACTGAAGTAGATACCACACCATTCACAGAAGATGAGGTGTTAGAACAACTTGCTAAACTGAAAGTGGACAAAGCCATGGGACCGGATGGGATACATCCCAGGATACTGAAAGAGCTCAGAGAGGTTCTTGCAGGACCGTTAAAGGATGTCTTCAACAGATCCTTGGAAACAGGAGTGGTTCCTCAGGACTGGAGAATGGCTAATATTGTACCTCTACACAAAAGTGGTGAGAGGGAGGAAGTGTCAAATTACAGGCCCGTGAGCCTTACCTCGGTGGCAGGAAAAGTAATGGAGGCGCTCCTGAAAGAGCGAATAGTGAACTTTCTCAAAACCAACAGGTTGCAAGATCCCAGGCAACATGGTTTTACCGAAGGACGGTCTTGCCAAACAAATCTGATTGAGTTCTTTGATTGGGTGACCAAGGAACTAGATCTGGGGCATGCAATGGATGTCATCTATCTGGATTTCAGCAAAGCCTTTGATACTGTTCCTCATAGGAGGCTTGTCAATAAACTCAGTAGCTTGGGGATGGGTCCCAAGATAGTAAACTGGATTAGAAATTGGTTGACTGACAGACAACAGAGGATGATGGTACATGGAGCTCACTCGGATGAGAGGAAGGTGATTAGCGGGGTGCCTCAGGGTTCGGTCCTGGGCCCGGCACTGTTCAATATATTTGTGAGTGATATTGCTGAAGGACTGAATGGAAAGGTCTGTCTTTTTGCAGATGACACAAAAATTTGCAACAGAGTGGACTCCCCAGAGGGAGTGGATAACATGAGGAAAGATCTACAAAAGCTGGAAGACTGGTCTAATGCTTGGCAACTACGATTTAATGTGAAAAAGTGCAGTGTCATGCACTTGGGTAGCAGAAATCCAAGGGAAAAGTACACAATAGGGGGCGAGAGGTTGGTATGCACGGTTCAGGAGAAAGACCTTGGTGTGATTATCTCTGATGATCTCAAGGTGGCAAAACAGTGCGACAAGGCGGTGGCAAAAGCCAGGAGGATGTTGGGCTGCATTCAAAGAGGGATTACCAGCAGAAAGGAAGAGGTACTTATGCCACTGTACAAGTCACTGGTGAGGCCTCACTTGGAATACTGTGTTCAGTTTTGGAGGCCATATCTTGCAAAAGATGTAAAAAGACTGGAAACTGTTCAGAGAAAGGCGACCAAAATGATTTGGAGCCTGCGTCAGAAGCCTTATGAGGAGAGACTTGAAGACCTAAATATGTACACTTTGGAGGAGAGGAGGGACAGGGGAGATATGATTCAGACCTTTAAATACTTAAAGAGAAATGATGAACAAACAAACCTCTTCCAAAGACGGGGAAGCTGTAAAACTAGAGGGCATAACATGAAGCTGCAAGGTGGTAAATTGAAAGGCAATGTCAGGAAATATTTCTTCACTGAAAGGGTGGTGGATGCTTGGAATGCCCTCCCGATGGAAGTGGTGAGGGCAAACACGGTGATGGAATTCAAAACGGCATGGGACAAACACAGTGGATCCCTTTACAGCAACAGGATAAAAGCAAAATAAACAGTACCATCTAACTTCTGAACTATCTAGCATCTGAACAAATAAGGGTGTCCTACATGGAGTGGTGGGTTCACCCCTAAACAGAAACAAAAACATGGGGAGGGGTGGCCTGCACAGAGCGACAGGAGCACCTACCCTTGCCATCTTGCTGGGCAGACTAGATGGACCATGTTGGTCTTTATCTGCCGTCACTTACTATGTTACTATGTTACTATATTACCAGTCCTAGCCTCTCCGATCAGCTCATTTCCAATGTTAGCCCCCCCCATCAGCCCATTACCAGTCCTAGCCTCCCCTAATCAGCTCATTGACAGTGCTAGCCCCCTCTCAGCCCATTACCAGTGCTAGCCCCCCTAATCAGCCCTTTACCAGTCCCCCCTCGATCAATCCATTCCCAGTCCTAGCCTTCCCTAATCAACCCATTACCAGACCTAGCCCCCCACGATCTGCCCATTATCAGTGCTAGCCCTCCCCATCAGCCCATTATAATCCTAACCCACACTGTCTCTCCCCTTTGTCCAGTATGTCCCTATCTCTCCCCTTTGTCCAGCATTTGCCCCCGTCTCTCTCCTTTGTCTAGTACTTGTCCCCTTGTCTCCCCCTTTGTCCAGTATGTCTCCGTTTTCCCCTTTGTCCAGAATTTTCCCCCGTCTCCCCCTTTGCCAGTATTTGTCCCCTGACTCCCCCATCTCTCACCTTTGTCTCTCCTTGTCCTCCTGTCCCCACTCCCTCCACCTGCACCTCTCATCCGGTGGTGGTGGGGGGCACTCTGACTGTTCTTATTTTAGATTTTGCCACTTTTGCCCTGCCTCTGCCTTCTTGCTGTGTTTTTTCCCTCAAGAATGCTTGCAGCAAAAAAAAAAAAAAGTGGCGGGAAGGCAGAGGCAGGGCAGAAGTGGCAAAAAATCTAAAATTAAAACAACCGGAGTGCCGCCACCGCACAAATCAGCCTGATCACTTGCTGCGATCATGCTGATTTATCCGACGCCGGTAGCACTCCGGTTGTTCCTGCTGGATGAGAGGGAACCCTTGTCAGTTCCCTTCCAGCCTCCTCCTCCCCCAGTGTCAACCCAGTTACAGCCCCACCTTCCCATCATGTCAATTCCCTTCCAGCCCCCCTGTCAGCCCAGTTGCAGACCCCCACCTTTCCCTTGACAATTCCCTTCCAGCCCCCTCCTTCCCCCCCATGTCAGCCCTGTTGCAGATCTCACCTTTCCCTTGTCAGTTCCCTGCCCCCTCTCCCCGTGTCAGCCTGCTGTCGCACCCACCTTCCCCCATTGTAGTTCCTGTGCCTTCTTCTCCTGCATCCGTGGCTCCCTGCCTCTTAGGCAACTGTGGCTGTGCTGGTGGTAACTTCAATAGACTGAAAAGAGAAGCCAGTGCAGAGCCTTCCCATCTCTCAAAGGGCTCCGTGCAGCATTGTCCCGCCCCCAAAGGAAGTTGTTACTACTAGTTAACAACTTCCTTTGGGGGCGAGACAATGCTGCACGGAGCCATTCGAGAGATGGGAAGGCTCCGCACCGGCTTCTCTTTTCAGTCTATTGCAGTTACCAGCACAGCTGCAGTTCCATAAGAGGCAGGGAGCTGGTGAGTTTGCCGCTATCGAGAAGCGGACTCGACAGTGGCAGCAACTTGTGCGCTTTTTTTTTGCTTGTTTGTTTTTTTTTTTAACTTTGAAGGCGAAGTGAGGCCTCAAAACTTTGCCACCTGAGGCAGCTGCCTCACTTTGCCTCATTATAGAGCTGCCCCTACCAGCAGATTTGTGGAGACAACCAACCAAAGAAAAGCCCAGAATTTCAAGGACATCATTCCCATACCTCTATCCGCCTCAGCCACCAGAGGTCTCTTCAGTATCCATCCCAAAGCATATGAGAGAACATGGCAAGCCTCACAAAGCTTCAATGTGTGCCATAGTGAGTAATCAACAGTAGAGAACTATTTACAAGAAAGCAGAAACAGAAGACTGTCAGTAGAAGATGAAGCTGCAGAGCCAAGTACAGAAATCATAGCGGAGCCAAGGGTACTGCAGCAGAAAAACAGAGCAAATACAGTCTCAGGGGCGGACCCTGGACTGGTCAAGCAGGACTCCAGGAAAGGACATTAACTGGTAAAATGTCATCTTCCATATCATACTGCTAGACCAGTCCAGACAAGACATAGCAGCTTACAAAACCTTAGAGCCAATTACCATGTCTACCTGCACATGGACATCCAAGTGGTAGTGCTCGACAAAAGTGGAAAGTGATTTTCATGTTGCTGCCCAACAAATGTCAGCAGGGACTACTGAGCTCTGGTCCATCCATGAGGATGCTTGCGCTTGGATAGAATGGGCGTGCAAACCCTCCTGAACCGACTGGTTCCGCAGCACGCCGAAGCAATGGCCTCCTTAATCCAGTGCCCCACAGTAGACTTAGCCATCACGTCACCTTTGCACTGTCCTGCAAACAGCACAAAAAGATGGTCTGACTTATAAAAAGAATTCGTAACCTCCCAGTACCAGAGAAGCATACTCTGGACATTCACAAGACGAAGATCCTTATTCTTCCGCTGACATTAGAGAAAGAGAGCAGACAAGCCAACTGGCTTTCCTGAAAGGAAGAATTCACTTTAGGTAAGAAGGAAAACACAGGCCGAAAGGAAACAGCCTCCTCAGAAAAAGATAGGTAAGGATCTTGGCAAGACAGAGCCTGCAGCTCGGAAAAGACAGTCTTGAGCATCAAATCCTTCAGAGCAGCACACTTCAATTGCTCAAATGGTTCTGACATCAGGGTCCTGAGTACCAGGCAGAGATCCCAGGAAGGGACCACAGACCAGAGGGGACGACGCAGACACCAAACCCCTCTGAGGAAAGTGCAAAACATCCGGGTGTGAGGCTAGAGATGTACCAGCCATCGGACCTCTGAAACAGGTCAAAGCTGCCACCAGAACCTTCAGGGAGCTAAGAGAAAAGTCCTTCTCCAGACTATCCTGCAGAAAGGCCACAGGGACAACACCTTGCTTGCCACAGGAACTAGCTGCGTGTGCCACACCATCGCCCAAAGATGCACATATGCCAGGTTGGTAGACTTTCTCTGGGCTATGAACAGAGTGGAAACCAGCACCGGAGAATAGCCCTTATGCACTAGCCATCTTCCTTCAAGAGCGAAGCCAAAAGTGAGAAGGAACTGGGTCCTCCAGGACGATTGGTCACTGATGCAATAGGCCCCGAGATAGAGGGAAATGAAGAGGTGGTGCTTGCAGGAGCCACCTAAGATATCTGAACCACACTCTCAGCCAATTCGGTGCCACCAGAATAATCGTTCCCAGGTGGCGCTCCATATGCCAAATCATACGCCCCACCAGGAGCCACAGAGGAAACACATACAGGTGTTGACTTGGCCAGGGCTCAGCCAGGGCATTGACGCCCTTGGACTCTGTCTTCGTGCGGTGATTGAAGATGCAGCACACTTTGGCAATGGAGCAGGTCACCATCAGATCCATCTCGGGGTGACTCCAGCTGTGCAGAATCAACTGAAAAGTCTCCTGACTCAACTCCCACTCTTTTGGATCTAGAGAGTGCTGGCTAAGAAAGTCTGCTGCCACACTGTCCACCCCGGCAGTGTGCTGAGCTGACAAAGCTAGGAGGTTCTTCTCTGCCCAAACAGTAAAGCCATCTCCAGGGTTACTCCAGAACTCCTCATGCTGCCTTGCTGACTGACATAAGCCACTGCTGTGGCATTGTTTGAAAACACTCAAACTGCTCAGCCGTTGACCAGGAGCTGGAAATGCAGAAGAGCCAACCTGATGGCCCTCGCTTCAAGACGGTTGATGGACCACATCTCTTCCCTGCGGTTCCAATTGCTCTGGGTCATCCAGTCATGGCAATGGTCTCCCCAGGCCAAAAGACTGCTATCAGAAGGATTCATGAGAATCATGTAGCGGCACGCCGTTCCTCAGATGACAGAGTTGCTGCCAACATCATAGGCTGGCCTTCACCATCATCAAGAGCGGGAGCCTAAGCTCAAACTCCTGAGAACTTGGGGACCACCAAGTCAGCAACAACCATTGGAGCTGCCACATGTGAGCACGCACCTATGGCATTATCTTGATTATCACCGCCATCAATCCGAGGAGTTGAAGATGGATACTGGACTCTGGGAGCTTGCTACTAACAGTCAGGCAGTTCAACAGCCTTTTGACTTTCCCCTATGGCAGGAAGACTCTGTCCACCCAAATATCAAAACGTGCTCCTAGGAACTCCAGAGCCTGGGAAAAACAACTGGCCCTTTCCCCGATTGATCACTCAGCCGAGGCCTTCCAAAAAGGACACTACTTGGGTCGCTACCCAAGACAACTCAAAGAGAACAGGCTTGGATGAGCCAGTCATCCAGATATAGGTGCACACAAATTTCTTGGCGCCGGAACACCACAGCTACCACCACCATGGCCTTGGAGAATGTCTGTGGGGCAGTAGAGAATCCGAATGGGAGGGCAGCGAACTGAAAGTGAGAGCCAAGCATGTCAAAACGCAGATACTTTGCTGATTCTCTCAGATCGGGATATAAAAGTACACCTCGGCCAAACGCAGAGATGCCAGGAACTCTCCCCTCAGCACATAGCTGGAATCACAGACCGCAAGGTTTCCATCTGGAAGCACAAGTGCTCATTAATATCCTTGAGGTCCAGAATGGGCCAGAAGGATTCGTCCTTTTTTGGCACATCAAATTAGATAAAAGACCTGACCTTTTCCCAACCATCCAGGGGAATGGGCACCGCTGCCTTCAGGAGCAGCAACTTGTCCAAGGTGGTCCGCACAGCGGCACTTTTGATCGCAGACCCACAAGGAGAGATGACAAAGGTATCCGGGATTATCTCTTTGCATTTCAGAAGATAGCCATATTGAATGGTGTCTAGCACCCGGTGATCCTTGGTGATCCCGAAGTCTGCCCCCAACTGGAGGAATCGGGGAATGGGCCCCCTAAATTTCATTGCACAACCCAGGAGGGTCCTTCTCTGGAAGGGACGGAGTCCCTGGGCCCATGCACTCCAGGAAAGGACTAAGAATGAGCCTGAAGTCTGGAAGCAGAGGGGCAGAAAGGCTTTCCAGGTAGCAATGATGGAAGTTCTGATACCCCCGGGAATCTAATCAGCATGCCCATGGGGAACAGGCGAAGGCTGATGGGAAAGGGGCTCCTGCCCACTTCACAGGCCCGTTTTACCTGTCCTCTGGAAGGGAGTAAGATTTCATCTTGCCCAGGTCCTTCAACAGCTTCTTCAAATTCGCCCTAAAAAGAAGCTTCTCTTTAAATGTTAGTTGGGTCAACTGGGCTTTGGAAATGTGTCCACTGCTCAATGTAGGAGCCAAATCTAATGCTGTGTCACCATCGACAGGCCATTTCCTTGGCCACTAAACGTATGAGGTCATAGATGATATCAGCAAGGAAGGCCATGGCTGATTCCATCACCCAGCAGAAGAGAACGAATTCACTGGAGCAGGGCTCGAAATATCAGGTCTATACATGCCGGCAAAAACAAAACCATAGCCACACCGATGAGTCTTCACACAAGCAGTTTTATTTACTGACACGACTTGGCCATGTTTCAGCACTTAGGCCTGCATCAGGGGTCAGTCTGATAGTATGGAAACATCCTATGACAGTGCAAACTGTTGTTGGAAGAGTTAATCATAACCATCAGCCTGAAGAATAGCAGCCACTGCGGTAAACTGTTTTTTCAACAATGAATCCACCTTTCGGTTCAAAGTATCCTTTAAGGCCGATCTGCCTTTCACAGGAATGGTGGTCCGTCGTAACCACTGTGACCTGCGCATCCACCTTGGGAATATCAAAACACACAATGCACTCCTTCTCCAGGACAGTGTACATCTTATACATACCTTAGCCCCTTAGGCGGGGAGTGAGGGGAATCCCACTCTGACCAGAACATGTCCTTGAGCACCTTCTGGAATGGGAAGACATTAATGGATTTCCACACCCTTTGCTCCTGCTTCATGCCTGGAGCATCCTCCAAGCTCAATGTGGATGCGACCCTGGCAACCAATGCTGCCAGTTCCTCCTTCCGGAACAGGTGGATAACAGTGGCCTCTTCACAATCCTCCAAAGACGAGAGTACTTCTTCATCCACATCAGAGTCCAGGGTCGAGACATCTGAATCCAAGTCGCAGTTGATCCCCATCTCCAGGAGATACCTGTTGCTAGGAACGCTTAGCCATAGACAATCAAACAGGGCTTCTACACTCAGCCTGCCCTTCACGAGACTGCGCTTGGGGGAACCCAGAGGCTGTAGAGTCTGAATTTCCATGCCAGATGACCACGCCTTTTGTAAAATGGAAAATAATTCTGGTAAGGACAATCCAGATTCCAGAATCTCTCCTTTCAGAAATGACCCCCCAACAACAGGGGACATAGCCACTGCCAACCCCTAGAGGATGGGGAGTAGCCCACAGTGCGGTCGCCAGAACCTCTGGCTGGCTGTTCATCTTTACCTACAGCGCCATTCGCTACCTCCTGCCCTGGGACAGGCAATGCCAGACCAACTGCATTCCCCTGCTCAAGGGATGATTCAGAAGCTACCATGCAAGACAGAGTTCAGAAGGCATACCTCGCTTGCCACAAGTCAAACAATGTTTCCTGGAAGAAGACACAAAGAGTTAAGGCAAGTGCAATAGCAGTATGTGCTAAAGCTGCGGCAGCTATAAGGCACGCATTAACAGCACTTGTACAGCAATGCTTGAAATGGGCACTTGCGTAGGAACGCATGTTGGAGCCACTTGGGCAGAATGCGCGCTAGGACCTTGCAACCTCCAGGTGGCACAATAATAAAAAGTACTAGTAACACATGCAGAACCATGCCAGCGGTCCACCCCGAATTGCACCCCAAACGGACAGAATCGGGATCCCCTAACAAGGACAATGACGAGGTCAAGCCTTGGTACTCACCCCCTGAGAGTCCCAGGCAAAAATCCGTGCCGGGCTCAACTCTACTTCCCTGAAACCTAATTTCTGACACACATATTTATCCTTGTTCATTGTTCCATGTAAACAGTTGAAACATACTGCTATATAATGTTCTAGGTAAACCGTCCTGATTTGTAGAAGGACGGTATATAAAAATGTTAAATAAATAAATAAAACCATTTATTTGCTTTGCAGACACTGCATTTAAGATGGCAGGCAGGCAGATTTCTCTGAGCTTTCTGTAATCTTCGGGGGGGACACAAGAGGAGGGAGAGGCATTGATGCTGTGTGAGGCTGCTTAACGCTTCCAAATCCTTCCATTTTTCTGGCTGCTCAAAAGGCCTTTATCAGGGTAAGAGCGTGGAGTTGAACCAATTTTCCCTCCTCCTAGGTCTACTGAAAAGACTTCAGTCTAGTGGAGCCTCCCACATCACACTCAAGTGAGAAAGTCACTCTTAAGGTGATCGTTCATGCAGCACCAGGTAGAAGCCCCAGTCATGCCGCTCCCTACTGCTGCAAATTCCGTTGGCGGGATCGGGCAGGACGGCTTGGCTTGGCACGGTGGTGGCAGCAGCAGCAGCAGCAGCAGGCCATGTGCTTCAGCACACACGGCCTGCTGCTTCCTTTCAGAGGGGGGTCAGAAGTGGCAAACCATGTGTGCCAAAGCACATGGCCTGCCGCGCCACTCACCAAGGTCTGCCACCCTTGGTGGCCACCTAGCCCGCCTAGTAGATGGGCCAGCCCTGCATTCATGAGTGTTTAAATCAATCTTTTCCTCGCAATTCTTCAGATTTTCTTTAGAAAGGGGAAAATCCATCCATCATCTGCTGGAGACAAAGAAATACTAAAGAGACCTCTGGTGGCTGAGGTGGATAGAAGCATGGGTGTAATGTCATTGAAATTCTGGGTTTTTCATTGGTTCTTTGTCTCTACCAATCTGCTGGTAGGGGAACACAATCCACTTGTCTGAACTGCTCTAGCAGGATGATATGGAATGAGCTTTATATGGAATTATAGAAGACTGAGTGGCAAGATGGCTTTTGTATAGGTGAAGATAAAGAGGGGCTGCTATACCTCTACAGCTTTGTTACGATGAGGTTGTGCAGTTGCATACAGCTGTTGAGTGGTATATCAAAGATGGGAAAGAGTAGGTGTGAATAGAACAGGGAAATGTTTGATTCTGCCCACTGCACTATATACTATGGAGGGAAAGCTCATCAGGCTAGGGATGATAATGCCTTTGTAAGCCTCATGTGCAGCATTTGGGGCAAATGGAAATCTAATGCTTTTTGGCATACGTTAGTTTCTCAGTTAACCCCTGTGCAATACAACATGGATGTAGCATCATTAGTGCACAGGGGTGAATGGGTGCCACCAACCTGAAATCACAGTGGGACATGCACCCATCAACTTGATGCCACCCATAGTTCTTTTCTCTTGCCCACTCCTCCGATCCAGAATTCTCCTGCACCTTACAGAGCCGTGGCTGCAAAAGCAATAATTAAAAAATAAAACAAAACAGTAAGGCACACGGCCAGTGCGGAGCCTTCCAGCCCCACACTATTAGAACATAAGAAATGCCATACTGGGTCAGACCAGTATCCTGTTTCCAACAGCTGCCAATCCAGATCACAAGTACCTGGCCAGTTCCAAAAAGGCACAAAGATTCCACAATGCTCGTCCCGGGATAATGCAGAATCACCTACAAATCCTTAATCAATACTTTTAAGATTTATAATAATATAGCTCCTTCCTTCTTATCCACGCTCATCAACATCCCTCTTGAAAACAGATCAAGACGAAGAATTAACCTTCACATGCTACAAGTACCTGATTCTATCCGAAAAACAAGTCAAAAAACAAGCAACACAGCTTTCTCATACTTTGCTCCTATATTATGGAACAACCTACCAGCTGAAATCAGAGAAATTAAGGATCTTCAATTATTTAGAAAAAATCTAAAAACCCACCTTTTCACCCTACACTATAATAACCTCCACAAGGAAGATAACCCTAACTCAGAGAAAACCACTGATCAGCAGTCACTCACTGACCCTACCTAGACAGGACATAAAACCCTTCACTCATATTCACTTTGCCCACCTCATTAAATTTCTCTTTGAAAGCAAAATGTGAATAAGTGTAATCAATGTAATATATTCCATTGCCGTTGTTTTACTATGGATAGCCAGTTACCTCATTGTATTATTGAGTTGCAATTTAATAGTTGAATGTTTACTTTTATAAATTTGTTCTATGTAAAAAAACCTGTTCTATGTAAAATAGTTCTAAACCTGTTCTATGTAAATTAGTTTCTAAACCTGTTCTATGTAAAATAATAGCATTCTATTATTAAACTTTGTTTACTTGTAAACCGCCACTGATCGCTGGAAGTGGCGGTATAGAAGAGATGTATAAATAAATAAATAAATAAGCAGTGGATTTCCTGGGTCTTCTTTAATAATGATTTATGGACCTTTCCTCCAGGAACTGTTCAAACCTTTTTTAAACCCAGCTACACTAACTGCTTTTAATACATTCTCCGGTAATGAATTCCAGAGTTTACTTATGCATTGAGTAAAACAATATTTTCTCTTATTAGTCTAAAATGGGTTACCATTGTAGCTTCATTGCATGTCCCCTAGTCTTTCTACTTTTTGCTGGCGTAAACAACCAATTTAGGTTTACCTGTTCCACTCTACATTTATTTATTTAACAGGTTTTTTTATACCACTGTATCATTTCAGTCAAAGCGGTTTACATTGTAACTTAAACCTGGTAATGTATATTAAATAGGGACATTGACAACATGGATTTTTCAGAGGCCAGGCCAGGCCAAAAGGAGTGCTAGTGGGAATTGCACCTTGGTCTCTTGGTTCCCAAGCCAGTGCTCTAACCATCCATTAGGCTATTCTTTTATTCCAATCATATCCCCCTCAGCCTTGAACCTTTGCTGCATCTTAACTACTGCTCCCTCTGGTGTACACTTCCTTGTGGGTGTGGAATTTAGCAGCAAGACGTTCATTAGCATCGGGCCTGAAGGCTCCTTAGTATTAATCACAAACAAACAAATGACTCTGTCTTATCTACTGTTCTCCCACAGCTAAGAATGATGAACTAGTGACCATGCTAAAAACAGTGTATATGTATTGTCGTCAGCACGCCCTAGTGGCCAGTGGCTGTAAGGGTAGGCTGAGCATTTTAATTGTTTCAAGGAGGAAAGGGCTCTTTAAGGCCAAGTGCAGGTTGGTCTTTGAAGTCCAGCTCCTTGTATGAACAAATTGTATAAGCCAAATAGAGGGTATTAAGGCTTTTATTTCCCCTTTAACGCAAAGGCTCAGTAAGGCACAGAAATAAAGAAAGTCCTTTCTTTCAGGGTTTCACCAAACATAAGCAAGAAGAAAAACTGTTACAAGTTTCACAGTTGATTGGAGAGATTAACTGAAAGATTCTCTTACTTCAGAGCAACTTAAATAAGCAAAACAGTTCTCTGGCATTTAGCACAAAAGATGAGCATTCTTAAAGCAAAAAGGTCTGTTCAATTCACAGTTCTGCTAATGACTCAAGGCTGCTTGCAATACACAAGGTACAATCCATAAATTCATCTGGAGGCATGGGAATAGGATTCTCTAGGTCTATTTCCATGGACTCTGGGTCACTGGCCTCGCCCTCTGAATTGGATGTCTCCCTTGCTGTTATACTTTCCCAGACTCTGTCTCTGTTTGCTTGTTTCCAATAAGGTTGATCTAAGGCACTCAAACGTACATGGCCTGTTCTTCTGCCCTTAGATACTGGTTTGTAAAGCTCTGACTTGTTTCCTTTTCTCCTACACTGAGCATCTGTTTCACCAGAGCTTCTAGGAGATAAACTTTCTTTTATAAATGAAGTGGCACCATACCTGGGCTTCCTCCTGTAGCCGGTATAACTGGAGCTCTCTCTCTGAGGCACCTCTCTCTGGAGATAGGCTTTCTCTTGGAACCTTCTGAGCAGTGCTTTACCTTTCTGTGGTTCAGGAAAACCTGGTGAGGAATCCTGATTTCCTTGCTTCTGGGTAAAGGTAGCCCTGCTATCAGAACCTTTCCTTCTTGTACCTCTTAGTCCTGATTCAGACTCCTCCGGTGAGCGTAGGCCTCTCTCAAAGCATGGCTTTCTCCTCCCAAGCTCTTTGCCTCTGTGGTCCTCTGCTACCGGGTCTCTCTCCAGGCTGACTCTCCTCGAGCTGTCTTTCTTTCTGACTTTCTCTGCTCCTTTTCCAGCACTTACTATTCTGGGCGTTCTGCTTGACCCAGCTACGCTGCTTGGCCTGGAGGTATCACTCCTTCCATCCGAAGTGCTTCTCCTGGCAGTCTCTCTCTGGACTGTCCCTCTCTGGATTGCTTTCCTCCAGACTGGTTCCCTCTGGACTGGTTCCTCCTGCTGGCCTGCTTTCCTCTGGACTGCCTTTCTCTTATAAAGGCATTCTACCTTTGAGTTTCCCGGGGTTGTCTTCAGGTGCAGCTGATTAGCTCTTACATAATCAGTGGCTGGGTGTGTTAACTCAGCCTCAGTAGTTTTGCTCCTGCTCCCTCTAGCTGGGCTGCAAGGTAATTACATCCTATGCACATCAACAGCTCTGTTAAAGACAGGGTTTTTTCCTAAGTCTGCACTCTCAGTAGCTTCAGCTTCATGACAGTATGCCCCTCTTCCTACCTCACACTAATGGGCGACCTGAACCTATCCTCTGTACCACTAAACCAATCCAAATTCTTCATGAAAGCCATGGGACACCTTAAATTCACCCAACTGATCCGCGCACCAATGCACACTATAAGAAATACCTCGGATCTCATCTTTGTCCAAACCCAAATCCTTGAAACCCACAAAATCCCGAATCTGCTGCTCATAGAAGTCTTGTGGTCAGACCACTACACCATTGCTTGCCACCTACCACAGCACCCAACCACGAGACCAAACACCATCTACAGTATGTCCATCATTGATTCAAGCCCTTTGATAAATATACCTTCATTGACAAAGTTCTCCCCTCTACTGTTACAGAACCACATGACCTTGACCTCATAATGAACAAATGGATCAACACAATAAAAGTCTTTTGCCATGGCACCTCCCACTAGACCAGTGAAACTGCACTACCACATCCACAACCCATGGTACACACCAAGCCTCAAAGATTTAAAACAAAAATTGAGGAAAATTGAGCAAAGATGGCTCAGCACACATGATGAAGAGATAAAAGGAATCTATCTTCTTACCCTTCATACATACCGTACCTGGACCAACAAAGCTAGAAGGGAATATCACACCAAATTAATAACTGATGCAATAAATAAACTGAGAGAACTGTACAATATAGTTAATAGACTGACAAAAGAAGCGCAGGAAAAAAGTAGCACCCATTGCCAATACACGGGGCTTCAGAGATAGAAATTGCCGCCGTCGCAATTGGGTGCTACGTGATACATCCGGAAAAACTTGTACAGCGGACCCACAAAACTTGATTGCTTTCACTTTGAAATAAGCTTTCAAAATACGCTGCTTAACCAAAATAGATGAAAAAGTAACCAGCAATGTGGAACGCTGTGTGATTACATCCTGGGAATCTTCTAAAAAGGCAGTTAAATTGGCAATGGAAGGAACAATCACATCAAGATCTCCCTCTACTGGATTAACCTTCTTAGACCTTGAGGGAATGTAATAGATCTGAACCACAGCGATATCATCCAGAATAAGCAAAACTTCTTTAAGGTATTTCTCAAGCAATATTTTAGAGGACAATAAAGACGAACAAGGAAAGTTTAAGAAACGTAAGTTACAGGCCCTAAATGAGTTCTCAAGATTCTCCATCTTTGAATGCAAAACCAGTGAATCTCTTATCAGGATGCTTCTTATGTTTTTCATGATATTTCTCATCTGGAAAAATTTCTCAGTGATAAGCAGGGCATAGCTGGGGATGGTGAGGTCCAAATTTAATTGCCCCCCCAATTTGTTGGCCGTAAGGCCTGTTTTTCCGTTTGATGTTTTTTCTGATATCATGGTTATCTAAAATTGATGCAGGTATGCTCCCTTGATGAGGGCTGAATATTGTCACAACATTTTATATTGTATTTCCTGAAATGGGTGAATGTTTTTTCTTTTCCTTTTATTTGTTGATGTACAATATGTTTCTTTAATCTTGTTTGGTTATTGTAATGACTGAAATGCAAAAAAAATAAAATAAAAAAAAATAAAAAAATAGACTGACAAAAGAAAATAGCCAAGCTCACAACACAAGCACCCTGGAACCATAGGAATTTGCTGACTATCTACAATCACAACATCCCAGGCCATCACACAACTGGCCATCTCCTACAGTATCTAGCAAACCCTCAGACCAAAACACCTCAACACTTTGCTGTGATCTTTCAGCCCCACTTCTACAGAACACTTGGAGCACATAATCCACAACCTCAACACTTCCACATCCCCACTGGACCCATGCCCTGCAAATTGTTTTAAAATCACAAAAGTAGAGCTTGCCCCAATCTTACACAAACTAATTTTGACATCCTTCAACCAAGGATATTTCCCTGCATACCTTAAAATAGCTTCCATCCGTCCAATCTTCAAAAACACTAAGCTTAAACGAAATGACCCAAGCTCTTAAAGGCCTATCTCAAGTTTATCCTTTATTGTAAAAATCATTGAGAAAGTTGTCCTCTACCAATTGCAAGAACATATTGATACAAATTCCTCCTTGGACATGCAGCAACACAGATCAATCAATCAAATCACCAAGATTCAAGGTGTCCCGCAAGATTCTGCCCTTTCTGCGTTATTAAACATCTACATATAGTCAGTCTGTAATGTTATACACTCATTTAACGTCTACTACCATTTGTATGCAGATGACATTATGATATATGCTCCCTGCACCACCACGAACATGAATTACTCAACAATTACAGACTGTTTCAATGCCATAAAACAATGGCTATCAGATCACAAACTCGCTATCAATCTCAAGAAGACAGAGGTCCTATTCCTCACTAAAATCAATTTTTTCTTTCCCCAAAGTCCCTAAAGGTTGGCAATGCCAACTTTAAGGTTAAGCCAGAAATGAAATACCTTGGCATTACCTGAAATATGAGATTGCAGACCTGCTATTAGTAATCTGTGAACTATCATTAAAATCATCTGTAATACCTGAAGATTGGAGGATGGTGAACGTAACACCAATTTTTAAAAAGGGTTCCAGGGGTGATCCGAGAAACTACAGACCGGTGAGCCTGACGTCAGTACCAGGAAAATGGTAGAAACCATCATAAAGAACAAAATTACTGAACATGTAGATAGACATGGCTTAATGGGAGACAGCCAACATGGCTTTAGACAAGGAAGATCTTGTCTTACTAATCTGTTATGTTTTTTTGAAGGTGTGAATAAACAGGTAGACAAAGGTGAGTCAGCTGATATAGTGTATTTGGACTTTCAGAAAGCCTTTGACAAGGTCTCTCATCAGAGACTTTTGGCAAAACTAAAGAGTCATGTGATAGGAGGCAGTATACTATTGTGGATTGGGAACTGGTTAAAAGATAGAAAGCAGAGGGTAGGGCTAAATGGCCAATTTTCCCAATGGAGAAAGGTGAATAGTGGTGTACCCCAAGGATCTGTGCTGGGTCCGCTGTTTTTTGACATATTCATAAATGACCTGGAAAAGGGAATAACGAGTGAGGTTATCAAATTTGCAGATGACACAAAACTATTTAAAGTTGTTAAAACCCATAAGGATTGTGGAAAATTGCAAGAGGATCTTGTTAAATTGGAAGACTGGGCATCAAAATGGCAGATGAAATTTAATGTGGACAAGTGCAAAGTTATGCACCTAGGGAAAAACTACCCAAACTATGGTTACACGATGCAAGGTTCCACATTAGGAACTACCACCCAGGAAAAAGATTTAGACGTCATTGTGGATAACATGTTAAAACCCTCGGCTCAGTGTGCAGCGGCAGCCAAGAAAGCAAATAGAATGTTAGGTATCATAAGCAAAGGAATGGAAAATAAAACAAAGGATATTATAATGCCTCTATATCGTTCCATGGGGAGACTGCACCTTGAATATTGTTTGCAATTCTGGTCGCCGTATCTTAAAATGGATATAGCGTTATTAGAAAAGGTTCAGAGAAGAGCCACCAAAATGGTAAAGGGGATAGAAGGATACCCCTATGAAGAAAGGCTAAAAAGGTTAGGGCTCTTTAACCTGGAAAAGAGATGGCTGAGGGGAGATATGATAAAAGTCTATAAATTAATGAACAGAGTGGTACGGGTAAACGTAGATCGATTGTTTACGTTATCAGAAAATAGAAAGACTAGGGGACATTCAATGAAACTACAGGGTAAACTATTTAAGACTAATAAAAGAACATTTTTTTTCACTCAACGTGTAATGAGCAGCGCTTTTGACGGGGGTGAGAGCAGGAGCTCCCCCTTCCTCCCCGAGCCCGCCAATCAGTAACCAGGCCCAACGGCTTAAGAACCGCCATTGCCGGGGCGCAAGATGAGCAGCGCTTTTGACGGGGGTGAGAGCAGGAGCTCCCCCTTCCTCCCCGAGCCCGCCAATCAGTAACCAGGCCCAACGGCTTAAGAACCGCCGTTGCCGGGGCGCAAGATGAGCAGCGCTTTTGACGGGGTGAGAGCAGGAGCTCCCCCTTCCTCCCCGAGCCCGCCAATCAGTAACCAGGCCCAACGGCTTAAGAACCGCCGTTGCTGGGGCGCAAGATGAGCAGCGCTTTTGACGGGGGTGAGAGCAGGAGCTCCCCCTCCCTCCCCGAGCCCGCCAATCAGTAACCAGGCCCAACGGCTTAAGAACCGCCGTTGCCGGGGCGCAAGATGAGCAGCGCTTTTGACGGGGGTGAGAGCAGGAGCTCCCCCTCCCTCCCCGAGCCCGCCAATCAGTAACCAGGCCCAACGGCTTAAGAACCGCCGTTGCCGGGGCGCAAGATGAGCAGTGCTTTTGACGGGGGTGAGAGCAGGAGCTCCCCCTTCCTCCCCGAGCCCGCCAATCAGTAACCAGGCCCAACGGCTTAAGAACCGCCGTTGCCGGGGCGCAAGATGAGCAGCGCTTTTGACGGGGGTGAGAGCAGGAGCTCCCCCTTCCTCCCCGAGCCCACCAATCAGTAACTAGGCCCAACGGCTTAAGAACCGTCATTGCCGGGGCGCACCCGCGCCTGAGGGCCTCGCCAGAGGGCCCTTTGGCGTAGCCCTTAGGCGTTGGTCCGTGGCGTCTGTACCTGGAGTCTATATTGATGTCCTGCTTATATATCAGGGTAACTTGCTGTTCCGTGTCCTTCTCTTTCTCTTATCTGTTTGACTGTCTCTGTCCTCTACTCTGTCCTATCTTATAAATGGCGTTCTTTTCTTATTTCCCTAAATGATGTAGTATTGCAAACCGCTCTAATGCCTTTGGGTCTGAGCGGTATATCAAATTCAATAAACATAAACATAATCAAACTCTGGAATTTGTTACTGGAAGATGTAGTAAAGGCTGTTAGTGTAGCTGGGTTTAAAAAAGGTTTGGACAAGTTCCTAGAGGAAAGGTCCATAAACCATTATTAAGAAGGGACCCAGGATATCAATGTTTGACCCAATACAAGCATTGTGGAACCTGTGTCTTTTGGGGAAACTGCTAGGTACGTATGACCTAGATTGGCCACTGGGGAAACAGGATACTGGGCTTGATAGACCTTAGTCTGACCCAGTATGGCATATCTTATGTTCTTACCATTGATCAACATCTCACGTTTTAATCACATATCAATAAAGTAACCCAATGCATCTGCAACAAGTTGAGGATGCACCAACACTTATGACCCCTTCTTGAACCAAATGATTTCCGGACAGTCTTCCAAACACTGATATTATCCCACTTTGATTTCTGTAATGCCATCCTTCAAGGTATTTCGAAGAACTCCTTCTATCTCCTACAGCTCGCTCAACATGTAGCCACACGAATCCTGATGTGTTCACCTCGGTACAGTCACATAACACCCATTCTAAAAGAGCTACACTGGCTACCTCTCCTCAGTCGAATTAAGTATAAAATTATAATGACAATAGTCAAAATAACCCATCAGTTATCCTCACAATACAGTATCTGCAATCCATCATAACAAAGACTCCAGAAAATCGCCGAAGAAGTAATACAATGAAGTTACAGTGTAATCTATTTAAGACTAATAAAAGAAAATATTTTTTCACTCAACGTGTAATCAAACTCTGGAATTTGTTACAGAGGATGTAGTAAAATCTGTTAGTGTAGCTGGGTTTAAAAAAAGGTTTGGACAAGTTCATGGAGGAAAGATCAATAAACCATTATTAAAGGGGACTCAGGAAATACACTGCTTGCCATAATACAAGCAATGTGGAACCTGTTGCCTTTGGGGAAACTGCTAGGTACTTGTGACCTAGATTGGCCTCTGTTGGAAACAGGATACTGGGCTTGGTGGACCTTGGTCTGACCCAATATGGCATATCTTATGTTCTTACATCTAAACTTCTGGTCCTACCCCAGCAATGACTAAGACAGCCTGCGCCTGGGCAGACAACCTGCGCCTGGGCTTTTTCCCTACATGCCCCTCACCATTGGAATGCCTTACCAAATAACATCAGAGACTCTTACGACCTCGCAACATTCAGGAAAATGCTAAAGACCCACCTGTTCATGGAACATTTTGATAGTGTAACTTGATTCGGCCCTTCTCTCTTACTCCTGTCACTTCCCTACATCCCTCCCCTCCTCTTGCCCCCAGCCTAAGATAAAGCATTGGACCATAGACTATCACAAGCAACCTCATTACTTTGTAGTTATACTGTTCTGTGTTATCTCTAGTTCCATCCATGTTATAATGCTAATCATTCAATGTAAAACTGTTCCATGTAATGTTGAAGTTCTGTTTTCTGTAAACTGCATTGATCCTTGGAAATGCGGCAAATAAGAATAAATAAATAAAACAAACTTCTTATTGGACTATGACCCCATGAGCCTTTTGTAGTCTTCTAGGGGCTTTCATCCTTATTTTATTTGTAATATTCCTTTCCCAACTAGGTGCAATCATTGCAGCACCAGGCCTTGGCTAAGGGTTGCAAACCGTAGCTCCATCCAGAACTTGGCTAACATGGACTCTTAGTCTGACCACTAGGTGTCACCATTGAGCAATGACAGTCACTCCTCCATCCAAGAGCTATGAACCCTTTTTCAACAGTCAGTTAGCCCAGAGAGCAGAATTCATCCTCAGGAATGGAATTCTGGTTTCCTGCATAGCTGTGCGTAGCAATACCACTGAGCCACCAGGCTGCCTATACATAAAGTACATGTTTTAGGCAAACAGGTTTAAACAACTGCTCTTCTGTCTCAAATATATTGTATTCATTTATTGTTATGACTTTTATCTTTTATTTTCTTTGCATGTCTGTCTTATTTCATTTGATAAGCTGTAAGCTGCTAAGAAATAATGATTGGCAGCATATAAATATTTTTAAATAAATAAATTGTGGTTATCCTGAAAACCTGAATAGCTAGGTGCCCTACAGTAATGCATGCTAGTGGTGGCATTATGTTGTGTGGGGATGCTTTGCAGCAGTGGGGACGGGAAAATTTGTAAAGATTGAGGGGGAAGATGTAAATAGTGCAAAGTACAGGCAGATGCTGAAAGAAAACTTGTTACAATTTGCAGTAGACCTGGGACTGGAGAGAAGTTTCACCTATCATCAGAACTTAAGGAAGCAAGACTTTTAGGGTTTTTTAAATCATCAAAATACTAATAATCTTTGATGTTGAAAGTGTAGAGTTTGTTGGGTAGATCAGTGAAACAAGTCCTTACTTTAATGTAATTTGAATTGCATTTTTACTCAGCAGAATGTGAAAAGCCTATTAGGGTGGGAATTCTTTTAATGATATCCTGAGGGGAGAAAGGGTGTGTTTTGGGGGAGGAGGGGATAAAGCATTAGAAAGTCTACTTATCTCCTTCTATCTGATTATTTTAAGTTCCTGGATTGTTTTATTTATTTAACAGTATTTCTATACCGCCTTATCTTACAATCAAAGCGGTATCACAGCAAACAATCAGAAGGAGTGTTCGTGTTATACATGCAGTGAAGAGTATATCGTGTTAGGAGTGTCTGATGTGTTGTGTATTTGATTAGGTGGAGCTATGTACATTGTGCGCTATAATACAGCGTGTGGTGAAATACATTTTTCTATACATTGAGAGCTATGCAATGTCATGAGCTGTTATCCATTCTTCTATACGAGGGTCAGGAGGGTATATGTTGGTTTGTTTTTGCTGGTTAAATTATGTGACATGTCCATAGTGCTCTGTGAACAGCGCTGTCTTCAGCTGTTTGCGAAAGTCTTTAAGGTCCGTCGTTGTTCTCAGAACATCTGGGAGGGTGTTCCAGATTGTTGGGGCAGCTAGGGAGAGTGCCCGTTCAGTTGTGTCCTTGCGTGCTTTCCTGAAGTCTTTAGGGGTGTTAACACGGTTAGAGGTGCCTTTTCTTCTTGGGTGAGTGCCGGTGTCTGGTTGTATGAGGATGTGTAGGCTGTTGGCTGATGTGTGTTGTCTGATCTTGAATATGTTTATGATTGTTTTGTATTTGATGCATGTGCTGATTGGGAGCCAGTGTAGGTCTTTCAGAATGGGTGTGATGTGTTCCTGTTTTGTTGTGCCAGTTATTATGCAGGCCGCCGTGTTTTGTGCTAGTTGTAGTGGTCTGAGTGTTTATTTTGCTAGTCCAAGGTAGATTGGATTGCAGAAGTCCAGGATGGGGGTTATTAGAGCCTGGCATACAGTACGGAAGTGCTCAGTGGCAAGAAGGGGCTTAAGTCTTCTGATGATTCTCATCCTGTAGTATGCATTTTTGATTGTTTTGTTTATGTGCGTCTTGAGGTTCAGCTCATTGTCCAGGGTCACTCCGAGGTACTTTACTTCAGATTTTATTGGAATGGTTGAGTTTTGTATTTTGATGTCTGGTGGGTGTATGAAGTCTGGGTTACGAGTGATGATTAGTGCCTCAGTCTTGCTGTAGTTGATTGAGAGGTTGTTGTCCTGGCACCAACTTGTCATTTGTGTGAGGCAGGTTGTTATTTTTAAGTAATCTGGATTGTCGACTGTGATAGATGTGTATATCATGATATCATCTGCATAGATTGTATATTGAATGTTGTTTTTTCAGGATGTCACATATTGGCTGGATGTAGATGTTGAATAGTAGGGCTGAGAGGGCCGATCCTTGTGGAACTCCTTGGAGGACTTTTATAGGTCTAGAGGTTTTGTGGCCTACCTTGACCTGTATCTGCCTGTCGGTTAGGTATGAGTTGAACCATTTTAAGGTGGTACCGTGTATACCAATGTTTT
This sequence comes from Ichthyophis bannanicus, assembly GCA_033557465.1. Taxonomy (NCBI): domain Eukaryota; kingdom Metazoa; phylum Chordata; class Amphibia; order Gymnophiona; family Ichthyophiidae; genus Ichthyophis; species Ichthyophis bannanicus. Next base: position 249,115,942 of record CM066042.1, on the reverse strand, counting down.
GTAGTCTTTCCAGGAGAGTTTTGTGGTCCACTGTGTCGAATATTTTAAAGTTCTCTCTGCGTATCCTGATTGGAAGGTCGTTATATAGTACTGGTTTTGTAGAGGAATGGAAAATCTCATATTCTAATTTACTTTTTCAATGTGAGATAGCATGTGAAAATGAAAGTAACAAAGAGATAGCAGCATTTGTCCTTCTATTGCAGAAGAATGAAGAGGACGAAGTCTAAGAGATGTCCATCAAAGAATCTGATACCTGTTTTAGTCTAATCCACTGCACAGAGCCACTTGATTCTCCCCACTTTCCCTTCTTTGTTGAACACGTAAATACTTTAAGTGAAAGAAAACAATAAGCCAAAACTATGTATATTTGCTTGATCTTTTATCTCATTTTAGTGTGCTCTGCATTTTAGGTATAAAAGAAAAATAATGTACATACAACATCAAAAGGTACATATGCAATACATAAACATGAGAAGCTAGGTAATAAATACAGCACTAAAGAAATTATGGTAGATAAAAGCACTTAAATATTTTCCCCATACCTTTCAAGATAGAGCAAATTAATGCTGTGATACTGATCTACATCAATTTCTACCTTTGGTCTCTTTTGTTTTCACAATGCAAACGTTCACCAGAGGAGTCGATGAGAAAAATCTTTGCAGCCAAGATCAATAGTGAGTTTAGAGCCCAAAATACCAGCACAAACCTCCAACCTATCTGTGTTCACACTGCACTTGCAATAGATCTGGGTCTTCTGAGTGCTCCTGCCTTATCCAGATCCTCTCGACTCACTAGAGCTGCATTACTTATTACAGGAAGATCAATATTCTCTCCAATGGGACCAGCAACTGAATCCAGCATGGAAGAGAAAGTAAATCAGTCAGTTCTTTTTGTTCACACAGGAGTTAAATTGTAGATACAACTTATTTATTGTTCTCCAAAGCGGACAAGAGTCAACATGACAACTTCCATGTTCCTGAAGGTTTTCAAAGGTCTGCCAGAATTGTGTCATAATTAACATTTTAAGAGCAAGTTTGGAGGAATGAATTTCCAAAAGCTGTACTTCCTCTGGCTCAGTAGCTTTCCCTAATTCTTTCACGACAGTTGAAACTGTTGATCTCAGAACCGGTGGATCTTATTCAAAATTTAAGACTTTATTATTTTAAATAAGAATTGCATTTCAGGATTCAAAAGACAACACATGTCAAAAAAGACAAAGTTCTACACATTTAAAATGAAAATTAAATGATAGTTTTGAGCTAGAAAAGGCCAACTTTTATGCCTTCCCACCGCCTCCCACCTCATTACAAGTTCAATTTTGAATAACCCACCCAGGCTCTCAAAGTCACCTTGTAAATAAAAATGCATGAGAAGAAAGTGCTCATGGCTCAAAAGCTGGAAAAATATCCAAATTTTCTTCAAGACAAGTTTAGATATCTCTAGTTTGGGCTGCTACAATTTAGACTTGATCGCTGTGTCATATTTCCAAACCTGAAACATTTGGATAATCACCTGTTTCCTACAGTCAGCAATAGGTGGTACATCAAATAAATCGAAACTGCAACTGTACAGTTACTGAATCTATTTCTATGTGAACAACAATTTTAACTCAGAACCTCTTTCAGATTGCAGGGGAGTTTTTTTTCCAGTATCATCTTCTATTATCTCACCATACAGTGTGCACCTTTTTCTTTTTATACAGTCCATATATTTATTTAGAAACTCAATCAGGTATTGAGAAATTCACATCTGCAAATCCAGGTGCGGCAATGAGCAAAGACAATATTGTTATTTCCAGGGGGCACTCAGTGGTCTTGAGTACTGACACATTTTCCATGGCCTGCTAAAATTGGCCCATGGTTCCCATGTATTAAAAAAGCCCCAGGCTCTACATACACGTGCACACAAGCAGCAGTATCTTCAGCCAATTCTCGCAGGCACACGGTGCATTCTGTAGTCAACATAGAAGAGCTCAGCTCCTGCAAAATGTGGGAGACTACAGAGGCTGAGATGTCTAAACAATAAAGGTAGAAGAAATATGTAGTTTTGGTTTAATGATCTGAATACTGCGAGCTTTGGGAATCAGAATATGCATTATCTCTGATGTCTTTTGCGTCTTGCATAGTAATGGAGAAAATGCGTTTCTGTTTCTCCAGTGCTGCACCGGCTTCTTGGGATTTCTAGTTTGGTTTTCACCTACACACTTCTATTTCTAAGGCTTTACAGTTGTGGTCAACATTATTGGCACCCTTACATTTTAGGTAAGCTGTGCTCAATTATCTGGAGAAATAATTGGAAATATTCCAACTATATGTTCAAAGGTATACAACAGAAAACAAATAGTTATTTGTGCAACATAGATGTAATAATTTATGAGAAAAAAACAAAATATAATCTGGACAAGATTAATGGTACCCTTCACTAATATTTGATTGCAACAACCCTTGGCAGTGATGACAGCCTCCAAACGTTTCTTGTAGGTATCTATAAGTCTCGTACATCTGTCTGCTGGTAGTTTCTCGCACTCTTCAACTGCGATTTGTTCCAGCTCATGAATGTTTCCAGGATTCCTTTTACTAATGACAGATTTCAGCTCTTTTCAAAGGTTCTTGATTGGATTGAATCAGAATTCATTGCTGGCCAGTTTAAAACAGCCCATTTATTCCTTTTTAACCATACATTTGTTCTTTTGGATATATGTTTTGGGCCAATGTCCTGCTGGAGGACCCATGCCCTTCGACGCAGACCTAGGTTTCTGACACTAGGCAGCACATTTCACTCCAGAATACCTTGGTAGTCCTCTTACTTCATGATTCCTTTAATTTGTTCCAGGCCTCCAATTCCTGAGGCAGCAAAACAGTCCCACAACATTATGGAACCTCCATCATATTTAACTGTAGGAAGGGTGTTTTGTTTCCCTTATAAGCTTCATTTCTTCGCCTGTAAGGGTATCGCTGGTCTGCATTGCCAAAGAGCTCAAGTTTGGTTTCATCTGTGTATGGAACATTTTCCCAGAAGGACTGTAGTTTCTCATGATGGGTTTAGGCAAAGATGAAACATGCCTTTTTATGTCTGTCTTTGAGCAGGGGGGTCCTCCTTGGCCTTCACCCATGAAGTCCTTTTTTAGTGCATGGCGTATGGTGTGGGTTGAAACCACCACTCCAGAGTGCTCCAGGTCAGCCTTAAGCTCTTCGGATGTTGTACGTGGTGTTTTTCCAACAGTTTGCACTAACCTTCAAAGACTTCTTGGATTAATTTTCCTCTTCCCACCATGCCCCGAGAGATTCCTGACAGTTCCATGAGCAGAAAACTTCTTAATAACATTGCAAACTGTAGACACAGTAATCCCAAAATCTTTGGAGATGGCCTTGTCCCCCTTTAAAGTTTGATGATAATGGCTTTTCTGATGGTCTCGGGCAGCTCTCTTGTCTTCACCATTGTGAAAATGGAACAGGGAGTGACGGTGGCCATTTTAAACATTAGAGCCATCATTCATTGTTTGATTCAAGTCATGTGAGCACTGACAATTGATCACAGCTGTGTCTAATTTTAGTGTAATGGGAATGTGGTTCTTCTGATTTGAATTGTTTCTAAGGGTGCCAATAATCATGTCCTGGCAATGTCCCAGTTGTTATACTATTTCCTTTTTAAATTGGTCTTGTTTTATTTGATTCTTTTATGTGTCAAAGGTGTGCATATATAGTCCAAAGCCATTTCACTGGCCACTTTTTTTTTTAAAGAGATATTGGACATGAAGGGGTTGAACTGCAAGGGTGCCTATAATGTTGACCACATCTGTATCTGTATTTTGCATACATGACCAAGGTGAGGTATTCTGAAAACATGTAGTTTGTATGTATGGATTTATTGCAGTTTATCTTGTTCTCTTTTCCCAGCAAGTGGTGTGTTCTAGGGACTGGTGTAGTATTTGCAGTGCTGCTTTTTCATGGACTCTGGCCAGTTGCAGGGAGTGTGGCTACGCTGGGGGAGACCCTGCATGTGAATACTGGTACCATTGTTTTGCAAGCACTGGTTATTTCATTGTTAACAAGGCTGGCATGCTATGCAACCCACTTTGCTTACTGCTAGAAGCCAGCATGAAGGTCTATGACATTTTGAGCTTTATAAATTCTCTCATCTACATATTTAACATAGTAACATAGCTTATGATAGCAGATAAAGACCAATATGGTCCATCTAGTCTGCCTAGCATGGTGGCTAGACTAGGTGCACCCGCTGCTCTGTGCAGGTTACCCCCCCCCCCCCCCCCTCCGCTAGGCAGAGAAGACTTTGGCTCCCTTTTGTTTTTCGGGCTCTTCTTCAAACAATGAAATGCCCGCACTTATGCTTCACTTTACAAACTGTTTACACTTGCTCCATGGTCTTGTGATTATTGTATATTGTCAAAAACGTGTAAGACACTTTTGTTCCGCGCATCTCAGGACAGCACATCCAACTTTATTCAACAGAAACTCCCTCATTAGCTGTTAAGCATTAAGGGCCCTGATTTACCAAAGCTTTTTCCAGTCTGTGTCAATGGGAAGAAGGCTTAGTAAATCAGGGTCTAATCACCAATGTGAGAAATGGAGAGGCAGCAGCCATGGGCTGAGAACTGCTTCTGCCACCGCTACCTCCTTGTGATCTTGGGCAAGTCACTTTATCTGCCAGTGCCTCGGGTACCCACTTAGATTGTGGGACATGCTGTACTGAATACTGAACACCATTGTTCAACACTGCCTATGTTCAGTATCATTATAACAATGATACTTAACTACTTCAACATATTTAGCAAAGCACAGAAGAGCCCAAGAGCCTGACCCTGTGAGACACTCCCAGCTTATTAACAGATGTTTTCAGTTTCTGCAATTGGAAGGGTCAAGTTTATCGACCATCAGGAAGCCATTTACCTCCTTCAGTGTTAGAGGGAACAGAGCATTAGAACCAGGAATGGGTCCAGAGCTGGTTGAAGGTGTTGGCACCCTAGGACTCCCCCCCCCTCTTAAAATCTATTCTTTAAATGTCCTACTATTTGCTGCCCACCAAAGGTTGCCACCCTAGCCTAGTTTACCTAGTGGTTGGTCCGGCCCTGATTAGAACAAGATAGAAGGGCCAGTGTACATCACTTACGGCTTTCCCCATCTTCCAATGAAAGAGCAGATTAAGAACAGAACACTGGCACATGCATCTCTATTTCTTCCCTAGAATAGGTTAGAGGTGCCTTGGGCTCACTCTTCCCCCCCCCCCCCATTACTCCCTCTCTAACCATTATGGGCTCCTGCTAGATGTGGGTTCCAGGTGACTGCCTCATCCCCATTCATGGCTCATCCTGAAAGAGACTTCCAAGCAGACGCTCACTTTAGTTTGTGATAAGATGGGATCACTGGTTTAGGAAGGGAATTCTGCTATGCCCAGGTATGGGAACCACCACTACTACTTATTTATATGGTACTATTAAGCATATGCAGCGCTGTACAAATAAACAGTAAGAGTGTAAGTTGTCTGGAGCAGGGACTAGCTGCTAAGACAGACAAACAGAACACCAAGGGCCTAAGGAATTCTTAGGGAAATGGCAAGAAGATAAGAGGTCGAGGTCCAAAGGCAGCCTAGAAAAGATGAGTTTTCAGCCTGGATTTCAACAGGACCAGGGATGGAGCTTGACATACTGACTCAGGTAGTCTATTCCAGACATATGGTGCAGCAAGGAAGGAACAGTGTTTGGAGTTAGCAGTAGAAGAGAAGGGCACAGATAAAAGTGATTTGCTTGATGAGAAAAGTTGGCAGACAGGGGTTTAGGGAGAGAGAAGAGAAAGGAGAGGTAGTGGGGAGCCGCAGAATCAATGCATTTGTAGGTCAGCAGGAGAAGTTTGAACTGGAGACGGAAACGTATAGGGAGTCAGCCAATGAAGTGACTTGAGAAGAAGGATTAAGTGAGCATAGCGACAGGCAGAAGATTAGCCATGCAGCTGCCTTTTGAACACACCGAAGGCGAGAAAGATGATTCAGTGGGAAAACAGACAGAAGCAAATTGCAGTAGTTTATGTGAGAGGTGATGGGGGATGTGGATAATGTTCTTGGAGGTGTGTTTTGAGAGGAAGAGACAAATTCTGCTGCTGTTATAGCTGAAACCTGTCATCTGTTGCATATGTGCAGTGAAAGAGAGTGAAGAGTCAAAGATGACCCTGAGGTTGCGAGCCAAGGAGACAGAGAGGATGAAACCGTTAACCAGAGAAATAGTGTTTTTTTCTGTTGGGTGCATTGGGGGGACCTGAATGAACCCTATTATCTACTATCAGTTCTCAGAGGGCATGTATTACCTACTACTTGTTTGCATTAGTAGAATCAGAAAGGAACTACAGCAAAATACACATCTGACCTCAGCAGCATTCAAAAGACCTGGAATGACATAACATACCAGAGTTGTACAACTAAGGTAAAAAATCTTATCTTTTCATCATGTACACTGAAAACGTAGATGATTCTGTAAAGGATTTCTACAAGCACAGGACCAGCTTTTCGAGTTTCTGCCCATGCTTTACAGCAAGACATGTAAGGGCCCCCGAGTACTGGAGTATTTGTCTTATAAGACTCAACGTTGAAAATGAGAAGGCCTGAAACAGCCAGCAGAGGTGATGCTGAACAGAAGATTTTGGGCACACATGGGACAGATACAGAAGGTTGTGGTGGGGAAAAAGATTAAATTAGACTTACCTGCTAATTGTTGTTCCTTAAGGAACTCTAGTCCAGTCCCGGAACCATAGAGTTTAGAATCTCCTCCAGCAGCCTTGGAGACTGAAATACATCATCGCTTTGCTGGCACCAGTATAAGTAGGCAAGGACTGCCCCTTCTCACCAGTACCTATTGACAAAGCACACTCAGCAGAGCAACAAATAAGTAGATTAAATAAGAATACATTCAACCCGTCAAACACAAGATAGTTTTGGTTATAGGTTATGTCTTGCTTTCTATCTCTGCCTCTCTTTTGTTTTTAAACGAAAGGTACAACCTGAAACTGTAAGCTGGCTAGGTAGCAGCGCTATGGAAGTGGACCCCCAAAGGCTCCAGGCTGTGCTTCTTGAACACCTACACCAGCTAAGGTACCAAACAGACAGGGAGGGATCCGGGACTGGACTAGAGTTCCTTAAGGAACAGCAGGTAAGTCTAATTTAATCTTCCTTTTCGTCTCTCTAGTCCAGTCCCGGAACCATAGAGGATGTAACAGAGCAGTGAATATCAACGGGAGGGACCAGCAAGCCCAGCCTGAATCACCACCGAACCAAAACGAAGTCTCTGGACATCACCACATCCAGTCGATAATGCTTCGCAAAGGAAAGCAAGGACAACCAAGTCGCCGCCCTACAAATGTCGTCAACCGGAACTAAACTGAATTCCGCCCAAGATGCCGCCTGTGCTCGGGTCGAATGAGCCCGAAGACCCTCAGGAACCAATCTACCATTCAGAAGATACGCCGAAGCAATCGCTTCCTTCAACCAACGAGAAATAGACGCTTTTGCCACCACCTCTCCTTTACGCGGCCCACCGAAGGCCACAAACAGCCTGTCCGACCTCCGAAAGGGTGCCGTCCTAGCAAGATACTTCTTCAGAACCCGCCTAGCATCCAATCGATGTAACTTGCCCCCCGAATGCTCCTTTTGCCGCTCCGAGAACACCGGGAGTGACACCACCTGGTTGACATGAAACGCGGAGACCACCTTCGGCAAGAAGGCCGGCACCGTATGCAGAACCACCTTGTGATCGTAAAAAGAGAGATAAGGCTCCCTGCAGGAAAGCGCTTGCAACTAGGAAATCCTCCGCGCCGAACAAATGGCCACCAGAAAAACTGTTTTCAATGTGAGATCTTTCATAGAGGCCTTGGCCAGCGGTTCAAAAGGCGCACCGACCAAGGCCTCCAACACCAAATTCAAATCCCACAGTGGCACCGCACAGCGCCGCGGCGGACGCATGAGCAGCACCGCCCGCAAAAATCTTCAAATGTCTCCATGAGTACCGAGCACCTGACCTTGGATCTTACCCCGGTAACAAGCGATGGCCGCCAACTGCATGCGCAAAGAGCTCGCCGCCAAACCCTTGTCCACGCCATCCTGAAAAAACGAAAGAATCTGAGACACCGAAGCTCGCAAGGGATCAACACTGCGCGCCATGCACCAGGCCTCAAAAATGCGCCAAACCTGATGTACGCTAGGGAAGTAGATCTTCTATGCGCCTTTAACAAAGTGGAAATGACCGCTGCCGAATATCCCTTCGCCGTCATCCGAGCCCGCTCAAGAGCCAAGCCGTAAGCGAGAATCGATCCACCTGGGGCATGCGCAACGGACCCTGATGCAAGAGATCGACCCGCTGAGGCAATCTTCACGGTCGGTCCGCCAGGAGCCGCACCAAATCAGCGTACCACGGTCGCCTGGGCCAGTCTGGCATGACCAGAATCACCAGGCCGCAATGCCTCTCTATGCGCTGCACCATCCGGCCTATCAGAGCCCACGGCAGGAACACATAGAGAAGACCGCCTTCCGGCCACCGCTGCGCCAGAGCATCGAGGCCTTCAGACATCCGCTCTCGCCGCCTGCTGAAAAAGCGCGGTACCTGCGCCATCTTGAAGCTCGCCATGAGGTCCATCTGAGGGACCCCCCCCAACGCTTCACCAACAACGCAAACACGTCTGGGTGGAGAGCCCACTCCCCCGGGTCCACCCTGCGGCGACTGAGAAAATCTGCCTCGACATTGTCTACTCCGGCCACGTGCTGTGCAGACAGACCTGCTAGATGTCACTCGGCCCAAGCTAAGAGAAGACCGGCCTCTTCCTCCAGCATCACGCTGCCGGTACCGCCCTGCCGATTTATGTAAGCTATGGTCGTCGCATTGTCTGACAGCACCCGAACTACCTGCTGACTGAAGCGCTTTCGAAACGCCCGCAGAGCTAAAAACACCGCTCTCATCTCCAACCTGTTGATAGGCCATTCCTTCTCCATGTGTGACCACCGCCCCTGGGCAAACCTGCCCTCGTAATGCGCCTCCCACCCCAGAAGACTGGCATCTGTGGTCAACAGTCTCCAGGAGGGAGCTTCCAAAGGCATGCCCGCAGCCAAGTTCTCCGGCCGCAACAACCAAAGAAGATCCAGCCGCACCTCCGGTGGACAGGGCAATCGCTGGGATAACGCATCTCGCTGATGAGACCAACCCCGAAGAAGCGTGCTCTGCAACTGCTGCATATGAGCCCTGGCCCAGGGCACCACCTCGATCGTTGCTGCCATTGTCCCTAGCAACTGGAGATACTGCCATGCCGTTGGAGCCGCCCTGGCCAAAAACTGCCGTACCAATCGCCTCAGCCCCTGCGCTCTCTGATCCGGCAGAAACACTGCAGCCTGCCCCATCTCGAACCGCGCTCCCAAGTATTCCAAGGACTGCGAGGGAACTAACCGGCTCTTTGCAAAGTTGACCACCCAGCTGAGGCCCTCTAGCAGCTTTACGACCCGGGCTGTGGCGTCCATACTCTCTTCCCTTGACTTCGCCCGAATCAACCAATCGTCCAGGTAAGGATGCACTAGCACTCCCTCCTTGCGAAGCACCGCCGCCGCAACCACTACCATGATCTTGGTGAACGTCCGCGGCGCCGTAGCAAGACTGAAGGGCAATGCTTGAAACTGAAAGTGTCCCATGGGAACCGCAAACCGCAGGAACCTCTGGTGCTCCTGTCGAATCGGCATATGCAGATACGTCTCCGTGAGATCGAGCGACGTTAGGAACTCTCCCGGCCTGACTGCCGCAATAACGGAACACAGTGTCTCCATCCGAAAATGAGTGACCCGGAGACACCGGTTTACCCTTTTCAAATCCAGAATAGGCCGAAACGTTCCTTCCTTCTTTGGCACCACGAAATAGATGGAGTATCGACTGCATCCGCACTGATCCGTCAGAACAGGAACCACCGCTCAGAGCTGCAGCAGACGCTGCAGCGTGGCTGAGACCGCGTGCCGCTTGAGAGGAGCTCTGCAAGGTGACTGGACAAAGGAATCTAACACGGGACGGTGAAGCTCTAGCGCATACCCCTCTCGGATGACCTCTAGAACCCACTGATCTGACGTAATGTGGACCCAGGCAGGGTAAAACTCCCGCAATCGCCCCCCCCATGGGAACTACCTCCACCTGAGTCCGCCTTCTTTCATTGCGACTTTTTAGCAGACGGGGACTGGAAGGGGGAGAAACCTCTGCCGGCGCCATGGAAACCCCGAAACCCCTGGCTTCGAACCGGAAACCTTCCACGCTGGGGCTGGCTAAAACGAGACGATCGAAACCTACGAAAGTCTCGAGGGGTTCCTCGGGGCCCCGCATTAGTCCGTACCTGCTTCGGCTTATCCTCCGGAAGGCGACCCCCCCTTAGACTCTCCAAGATCCTTGACCAGCTTCTCCAAATCCTCCCCAAACAACCGCTTCCCCCGAAACGGAAGCTTGCTGAGGCGAGTCTTAGAGGAACCGTCAGCCGCCCAATTCCGCAACCAGAGATACCTACGAGCTGCTACCACCGAGACCATACTCTTAGCCAAGCCGCGGATCAGATCATAGTGGATGTCCGCCAAATAAGCGGACCCCGATTCCAAATGCGCTCCATCCTCCACCTGCGCAGCCACCAGATCCCCCTGCAACCTCTGGGCCCAGCGAAAACAGCCTCTCGCTACCCACGCCCCCGAGGCCTGCATTGAGAGCGCGCACACATCAAAAACCTGCTTCAGGAGAGTATCTAGTTTCCTGTCCTGCACGTCCTTCAATGCTGCCGCCCCTTCCACTGGGATCGTAGTTTTCTTAGTAACCGCCGATACCGCCGCATCTACCTTTGGAGAGCGAAATAGTTCCCTATCGGAATCTGACAACGGATAGAGGCATGCCAAGGCCCGGGAACCCTTCAGGGCCGACTCTGGGGAGTCCCACTCTTCCTGAATCATACTCCGAAACACCCTATGCACCACACACAGCCACTGTAAATATTTATTGTAAATAGTTTGACGATTGTTCTACTTTAATACCTTACAAAGTTAAATTTTATTGTTCAATGTAAATAGTTGAATTCTACTGTTCAATGTAAATGTATACAGATGTGTACAATACTGTTAAACTCTTACATGTAAACCGCCCTTGATCTCTGGAAGGGGCGGTATAGAAGAAAATAGTTAAATAAATAAAATAAATAAGGGAAGACCCGCTGGGACGTCCGTACTGCCTGCAACAAGGGATCCTCCAGAGCATCCTCCAGTCCCGCCGTTTCAGAGGGCATATTGAGGGTCTTGAGAGTCTCGGCTATCAATGCCGGTAGTTCTTCGTGCCGAAAGACTCTGACGACCCTACTCTGCTGTTCTGCGTCAGGTAACTCTCCTTCCTCCAGCTCCTCACCAGAGAGTTCCTCCAGATCCGCGTCTTTTGTTACCAGATCATCCCCTAGGCGCGACGCCGGGTGCTCATCCACCGTCCCCTTGCTAATCTTCGAGGGAGGGACGCCCTCCTCAGGCAGGACCAGGGACCCCCACCGCTTCTGACTCACCAATCCCCGAGACGGCGAGGCCATCCCGGGCTGCAGAAGCGCAAAAGCCTGCTGCATGAGGGCAAAGAAATCGGGCGGGATCACTGGAGCAGACCCTAGAGGATTCATCCCCTGAAAGAACGACCCCGGCCCTGGTACCACTGGGTTTAGCGACGGAGGCAGGACATCCCCTGCACTTGATGGACCTGCCTCCTGCACCACGGCAGTCAGTGTTGCTGTACTCTCAATCACCACAGACTCCAGTGTGCAAGCCCCACACACCCCTGAGTCTGCCAGCAATCCTAGCCATGCGCCACACACTACACAGCGCGGTTTAGCGGGCATACTAATTCTCAAAGCCCCCCTTCTAAAGTCCCCCTACAGGCACTGTAGGAAAAAACCCCAGAGCAGGAGCTCCTCCGCCAAGCCAGTCAGGCCCGCGGTTCTGTGCTCGTTTTTTGTTTTTTTTACTATTCAGGCAACTGCCACCCCCCCTCCCCAGAGAAGAATCTCCTAGTCCGCTGCCAAAACGAGGGCTAGAAACGGCCAAAAACCCCCAAATCAAATAAAGTAAAAGTAAAACGGCTTATCCCCGGGTTACCAACCCAAAACGGCCACCGCCGCAGTTTTCCCGCTCTTTACCATGCGGCCAGCCACCCTGACACAACTAAAGAAGCCGGTGGCCTACCCAAGCGCCCAACGCGCTCACGGCCCCATGATTTTAAGAAAGGACAGCTCTCTCACTCACCGCTCCGTCCCGACAGCGTAGAATCATCAGCCGCGCCGGAGCTCAGCCGTACCGCGGCTTCCGCTCCGACGCCCGAACACAAGCAGGGCTGACTCGCAAGCCTGCAGCGCTGACGGTAAGCCTTCTACCTGCTCCTCACCCTTAGAAGCGGGTTCGGGAGCAGGGAGGCACACAACTTAATTCAGACAAGCTCACTGCAGCAATGCTCGTTAAAAGGGAGGGAGGGAGGGGGGGGGGAGAGAGAGAGGGGCTGAAGAGGGAGATGGAGCCAGAGGAAGAACTCTTCAGCAAAAGCCCTGCTCCTGCAACAAACAGTAAAGGACCAATTAAACTACAGTACTCTAAAATAATCTAACAATTAAAATTCAAAAGAAAATTTAAACCCAAGCACCCCAGAAATTAGAAAAGGGGATGTATCCAATCTACTCTGCTTATTTGCTTAGACTGAGCCCAACCAAGGCTCAGAATCTCCTTCAGCTGCTTGGAGACTGAAAGTACTGGTGAGAAGGGGCGGTCCTTGCCTACTTATACTGGTGCCAGCAAAGCGATGATGTATTTCAGTCTCCAAGGCTGCTGGAGGAGATTCTAAACTCTATGGTTCCGGGACTGGACTAGAGAGACAAAAAGGAAGTTGAAAGATCAGTTAAAAAAAAAATCCCAAGACAGCAAGACTGGATTGCATATGGAAATTTACATGTTCATCTATCCAATGTGGACAAATTGGATGAACCAATTTAGTCTATCTGTCAGTATCTATTATGCTAAGGCAGTCATTGTAGAAACTCTATTCATGATCACCACCTCTGAAAACATCTATTCAGACGTGCAAATCACATAAATGTCCCAAGATCCATTTTAGAAAGCCCCAAATTTACAACTCTCTGGTGCGATCATGTACATGTCACACAGGGACATGGTGGAGGTGTGCCCAGGGAGCTACTAAAAAGATCAATGTGTGTGCCCGATTTTAGAATGCTGTCACACATTGGAACTGATTGAAATGGAAGTCTGGAAGTGAAATGAGATAGTCCTTATGAGGAATTGAGCTATAAAGAATTAACTTATGGAGCATTTCATTCTCAGATAAGTGGATAAATTTAAACCCTGAAGCAGAACTGTGAATAGCTTTCTTCAGTTCAAAGCACGACGTGTCGGTTGGTGAATTTTTAAAGTGATTTTGTGGCAAGAATGAATAAGAGTGGTTAAAGTTAAAAAAATTAAAAAGAATCTATTGGGAAGGATTCTAAACTGGTTAGTGGTGCTAGTTTGGATTTGACGGTCCAGCAAAAGGTGTTTTTTTTGCTAATTCCTTCATTAATGGTGGGGGTGGTTTGATGACACTGTTGTGTGTTTTTCTCCTGCACATAGTCCTGTTCGTGTTAACACATTGGAACTCGCCAGCACACGCTTCTATGTCTCTATGTCTGTATCTGCCCCGGGCATGAATAAGCATCAGAAAAGTGTTTGTTGTTTCAGCAGCCTGTGGAGAGAAGAGGAGAAAGCCCTCTCATTTCCCCAATACTTGTCGCTACACCAGAAAAGCATGCAGGTAAATAAAGAGACAATGTTTGTGGCTGTTATACATCCCAGCCAGCCCTTTTGCATGAAAAGATGTGCATGTGGCATCAGATAAATATTCCCCTTCTTAAATACCAATGGGGCACGTCTATATCGCCCAAGCTGCGGCTGTCTATATCTGACATATACAAGTTTCTAAAATTCAACCTGAAACTGGCACGTGCCTGGCCATTATTCTGCACATTTCCATTTGTTTCTGTTTTCCAGAGACGTTTATATTTTAGGGCAGAGACAAGTCCACTTTAGAATGTGCTTACACGTGCCCACACTCTCTGCTGCTTCTCTCACGGAATTTCAGACATTCTGACTTGGACGTTCCAGACTGAACCTGCAAAGCCATTCTAGAAATGTGATTTCACCTGTCTAATGTAATCAAAAATAATGTTTAATTAATGTAGGTGGCACTTGTTTTTGCTTTTCTATTGATAATGTGTGGAAGCAATAAGTCATGAGAACTGGGCTCCAATGATTCCAGAGTTCTCACTGGATTCTTTTGGATTCTCTAGCAAGACTAAGAGAAAGTTTGGAGAAAACTCTTCTCTTGCACCAAACGTCAAAGCTGAAGATTCCCATTTATACACAGACAGACAGTTTCAGCATAGGTAGCAGACACCAAGCTTCCACCAGCCATGTACCAAGTGCATCAGGCAGAGGCTAGTTTACTTTATAGGCCTATACAAGCCTGGGCCCTGGTTTGATTTTTCGTGACACATACACTTGCTACTTGGGAACAGGATAGAAATCAATTCAGATATGAACATTTAGTCCCCCTCATTATGTTTCACATTTGAAGCAAACTCTTTGTTCCTATGCCAGCCCAGTTTCACTTTAAAACAGAGCACTAACTGCAGAAGCACTAATGAAGCCTAAAAACTGCAAGCCTGATTCTGCAACTAGATTTTCAGTAGGACTTACTACAAAATTAGTTACTACTACTACTGAGCATTTGTATAGCGCTACAAGACGTACACAGCGCAGCACAGACACATGTAAGAGGTGGTCCCTGCTCATCAGAGCTTACAAACTAGTCAAAACAGACAACACAGTAGCTGTAGACAGGATAAATCTAGGTGGAATGGTAAAGAAACACAAGGAAACCAAATGAATCAAAATCAGAAAGCAGCAGCGAAGGAGAAATTTTACTTACCGATAATGTCCTTTCCTGGAATCCTGCTAGACCAGTCCAGACTAGTGGGTTGTGTCCACCCTTCAAGCAGATGATGAGACAAATTCCCGAAGCTTTGTGGCATCACCCTTGGTATAAAAACCATCCCCAAGGGAAGCTTCAGTATAAGCATAACAAGCAGTAGGAGTTCAAACAGCCAAGAAAGCAAACAACCTGTCCAAAAATAAGTTCATAAATAACTCTTATAACAAGTTAAATTGAACAATGTGAAACAGGACCCGCAGGCCAAAGAAGTATGTACATGGCGAGGTACAGCAATGTCACCGATACGTAGAGTGTCTTAGCTAGGCAATAGACTAAATGGTTTAGAGGGGTGGATCCTGAAATGGTCTAGCAGGATTCCAGGAAAGGAAATTATCGGTAAGCAACATTTCTTCTTCCAAATATATCCTGCTAGACCAGTCCAGACTAGTGGGGAGTACTATAGCTAACCCACTCTAGGGCGGGAAAAAACAGCTGCAGCCAAGACAGAAGCTACGAAGCAAGCTGCTTCTCGAGCTTGGACATCCAAGCGATAGTAGAGAGGGAGGACCAGGTGGCTGCCCTGAAAATATCTAGTGGAGCTACCCGTGAACATTCTGCCCAGGAAATAGCCTGGGCCCACATAGTATGTGCCTGAAGACCTACAAGCACAAGTTTGTTCAACAAAATATAAGCTGACTCAATGGTCTGCTTGATCCAGTGCGCAATGGTCGCTTTGGAAGCAGCTGCTCCTTTTCGTGGATCAGATGCCAGGACAAAAAGGTGATCACAGAGTCGAAACATATTAATGAGTTTGAAGTAATGGCATAACGCCCTACCATCTTCCAACAGGTGAAGGACTTGGTTGTCACCCAAAGACTGCTCCTTAAAAAAGGAAGGAAGCACAATCAATTGGTTGACTTGAAAATCCGAAAGGGCCTTAGGCCGAAAAGAGGGTACTGTTCGAATGGTAACCCTCTCCAAGGAAAAAGACAGAAAAGAATCTGGCAAGAAAGTGCCTGGATCTCTGAAAGGCACCGTGCCGAAGTGACTGCTATAAGAAAAATAGTTCTGAGAGTCAAATCTTTGAGAGATGCCCTACAGAAAGGCTCAAATGGGATACGGGTGAGCATGCGAAGCACTAAGCACAGATCCCAAGAAGGGACGATTTGACAAATGGGGGGGCCTCAAGGAGTGCATGGCCCACAGAAAATGGGAAATGACAACCTGAGAAGCAAGAGACCACCCATAGAGAGAGGCCCAAAAAAGCATGTCAAGACCGCAATATGCATTTTTAAAGAATTAAGGGCGAGACCCTTATCAAATCTGTCCTGAAGGAAGGAAAGAATGTCTGGAATATCAACTCGCCAAGGGGAGAGGGATCTCTTAGAACACAAAGAAGAAAAAAAAGACACCACATCCAAACATAGGTACGTGAGGTAAGAATGTAAGATGTAAGATATGCTATACCGGGTCAGACCAAGGTCCATCAAGCCCAGTATCCTGTTTCCAACAGTGGCCAATCTAGGTCATGCGTACCTAGCAGTTTCCCCAAAAGACACAGGTTCCACAATGCTTGTACTGGGTCAAGCATTGATATCCTGGGTCCCTTCTTAATAATGGTTTATGGACCTTTCCCCCAGGAACTTGTCCAAACCTTTTTTAAACCCAGCTACACTACCAGCCTTTACTACATCCTCCGGTAGCAAGTTCCAGAGTTTGATTACACGTTGAGTGAAAAAATATTTTCTTTTATTAGTCTTAAATAGTTTACCTTGTAGCTTCATTGCATGTCCCCTAGTCTTTCTATATTCTACGTTTACACGTTCCACTCCGTTCATAAATTTATAGACTTCTATCATATCTCCCCTCAGCCATCTCAGGTTAAAGAACCCTAACCTTTTTAGCATTTCTTCATAGGGGTATCCTTCCATCCCCTTTACCATTTTGGTGTCTCTTCTCTGAACCTTTTCTAATAACGCTATATCCTTTTTAAGATACGGCGACCAGAATTGCACACAATATTCAAGGTGCGGTCTCACCATGGAACGATATAGAATATAATATCCTTTGTTTTATTTTCCATTCCTTTCCTTATGATACCTAGCATTCTGTTTGCTCTCTTGGCTGCCGCTGCACACTGGGCCGAGGGTTTTAACATGTTATCCACAATGACGCCTAAATCTTTTTCCTGGGTAGTGGTTCCTAATGTGGAACCTTGCATCGTGTAACCATAGTTTGGGTTGTTCTTCCCTAGGTGCATAATTGGCAGAAGTCTGCATCCTTTTCATTCTCCAGATCCAGTCCTCTTGTTCCCCAGATGTTCAGAGCATTACTTGTACCACCGCTCTGCCAGTAAGATATAATCAATATGGGCTTGCGAGCCATGTGGTATTGAATGGTGCATGTAGTTGGAGGCGGTAGGGTTCAAGATCCAGTTTGCTACACAAAAAGTGCATGCCCCATTTGTCTACCCTTCTGCCCCCAACCCCCCAGTTTAGGTGGTTGGCAGTCAATCATGGGGTTGTCCACAGTATTAAAGTTTCTGCCCAGAATAAAAGAATACTCCCCGAGATCTGCCAATTGTGCCACCAACTCCACAAAAAATTAATGGCGATAGACATGTGGGGCATATGCATTACCCAATATTACGTTTTGCCCTTGGAGTAGCCTCCAAATCAACACATATCTGCCATCCTCATCTTGCAGTATCTTGTGCATTTCAATGGTGACTCGCTTCCCAATTAGGATTGCCTCCCCCCCTGCTTGGAGTTATAAGAGGAAAAATTAACTTCTCGTACCCATCTCACTTCAACTTTTGATGTTCTTTGTCATTCCATCCAAATCTCACCATTTGGTCCTTTCCTACTACTTCGTAACATCCCTTAGATCCCGCTCCCTCCCACCATGCTGTCTCCCGGGCCCCATATTCCTGTGTTGTGTTTCCCATTCAAATACAATACAATTGCAAGAAAACAAATATATCCCCCCAGTTCCCCGCTCCCCCCAGTTCCAAAACTCATTATTACAGGCCAGTCTTGTTGGAGCAGCTAACAGTGAGCTCAGTCACCCGAGGGCACAATCTGGTGCATTCCGGAGCAGCGCACACTCAGCGGTCTGCTGCACCCATCGACCTGGGGATGTTGGTCTGACACTCTATCTGCTTATAGGCCCACTCCCCATTATCAGATCTCCCAGAGCAGGGCACACATCCCCAGGCAGGCCGCGGCCCTAAGCCCTGAGAGATAAGCAGTGATGTCCTGCATTTTCGGTGCTGTGCCCCAAGTGATCACTGCTGAAAGTCACCGCTCCTTCTGTGCTTATCTTCTCCCCATCTTAGTTTGTGAGTCCTGCCCAACCTTTAACCTTTCCCAGCATTCGCGGCTTCACAGAAACAGCCGCCAGCGTGAAGGAAAAGTCTCTTCACGCTGGCGGCTGTACAGAGGGAGCCGGGGCCTCGCGCGGGCTTCCCCGGCTCCCTCTGAAGCCCCTCAGACAGCCGCGATGCTGTCCGGGGGGCCCAGGACTGCACGGGGGCATGGGGGGGGCCCAGGACTGCACGGGGGCACGGGGGGGGGGGGCCCAGGACTGCACGGGGGCACGGGGGGGGCCCAGGACTGCACGGGGCACGGGGGGGACACAGGGGGGCCCAGGACTGCACGGGGGGGCCCAGGACTACACGGGGACACGGGAGGGCCCACAATTTTTCTTGGCGTAGGGCCTCACTCTAGCTAAATCCGGCCCTGGCGAGAGCAGAAGCCATGGTGCCGAGAAGTTGTAGGTAATCCTAGGCAGTGGGAACTGCCAGGTGCCAGAACTTCTTTCATCTGTTGTAAGAGAAGATGTGACCCACTCTCGTGTCGAAGTGGGCACCGAGGAATTTCAGAGACTGAACTGGGCACAGATTGCTTTTGGCATAATTGACCACCCGAGATAGTCCAGAAAGGAAAGGACCTGAGAGACCACAGAAGTAGCCTCTTCGAAACTTGTTGCTCTGATCAGTCAATCATCTAGATAAGGATAAACCCGAATACCCTGGCGCCTCAGGGAAGCTGCTACTGCTAACATCACCTTGGAGAAAGTGCGAGGAGCTGTGGCAAGACCAAAGGGCAAGGCACAAAACTGATAATGTTGACCAAGGACTGTGAAACAAATACTGCTGATGATCTTGGCAGATTGGAATGTGAAAATATGCTTCCGCCAGGTCCAGAGATGCGATAAATTCACCTAGCCGAACAGCTTGAATGATTGTCCTGAAGGTTTCCATCCAGAACCGTGGCACCTGAAGATAGTGATTGACTCCCTTGAGGTCCAGGATAGGATGGAAGGAGCCGTCCATCTTGGGAATGTCAAAGTAAATGGAATAGTGACCAGAACCTCTGCCTGAGAGAGGAACTGGGCATACGACATTGAGCTGAAGGCAGCGATGGAGAGTCAGGCGTACAGCCTTTGCCTTGGCTGCGGAATCACATGGAGAGATGAGGAAGACATTCGGCATGGGCTCGGTGAGGCTGAGAGCATAACCCTGTGTTACTACCTCGAGTATCCACTGGTCCGATGTTATCTGGGTCCATTTGCAGGAAAAATACTGTAAGCATCCACCCACAGGAGGCAACCCGGAATGGACCTGGAAACAGTTAACAGGAAGATTTGGCAGAACCGGAAAACTTGTTGGACAAGGAGAAATTGTCCCTGTTGCAATGGATACCCCGAAAGGACTGAGACTTAGAACCAGCCCTATTCAAAGAACTACTAGATTTGCCAGGCTGGTAGCGATGAACGTCTCTGAATCAGACTCTATAAGATGAGGACGCGGACATGGCAGGACAATGAAAATTGGATTTAGGCTTATCCTCCAGCAAATGTTGAGGCTTGACTTCCCCCAAATCCTTCACAAGTTTTTCCAAATGCTCACCAGAAAGAAGGCAGCCCTTGAAAGGAAGCTTGGCAAGATAGGACTTGGAAGCAGCATCCGCATTCCAATGACGGAGCCACAGCCAACGCAGAGCCACTGTAGCAGCAGCTATAGATTGAGCAGATAAGCGCAGCAGATCATAAAAGGCATCTGCAAGAAAGGCAGTGACCATCTCTAAATAAGGTAAAGCCAGATCATCCCAAAGTGACTGAAGCCATTGCAGCAGATCGACCACCGCAAACAGAGGCCTGCAATGCCAAGGTCAATAACAAGAAAGTGGATTTTAAGAGGCCCTCTACCTTGCTATCCATCTGATCATGAAGGGCAGTGCTGCCCTCCACAGGCATGGTTGTGTGTTTAGTGATTGCAGTGGCCAGGGCGTCTATTTTAGGGAAACGCAACCACTTGTCAAGATCATCCGAAGACCAAATGTAAACAAGCCCCAAACGATGAGCAGAGGGTAGAGACACATTAGGAGAATCCACTCTGAGACCATCTGTTGTAGTTCCAGGGGAAAAGGAAAAGCCTTAGAAAGTTTCCTATGCCCCCGATGATAGGGGTCTGCCCGAGGTTTAGAGGAATCCGAAGGCTGTTGCACTTGAGAGTCCAAGAGATGTAGAGCCTCTATAATTTGAGCAATGAGAGCAGAAAGCTCTTCCTTACGGAATAACCGGATATTCTGACAGTCTTCGAGACTACTGATTGTCTTCCAACAGTGAGAGCTCTCCTTCCCAGCCAGACTCAGAAGTGATAGAATGTTCATCTGAAGGACCATCACCGTCTTCCCCTGCAGGGGAGGAGATATCCTTGGCCAGATCTAAAAAAGCTCCAGCCAAACTGGCGGGCACACTTTCTAGATGGAAGATCAGTGGCAGTCAGAGTAGCCAAAGTCCCTGAGTGCCACACATCCGAAGCCTGATGGAATAGCTGCATAAACTGGAGATTGGAACAGTCAGCTGAAGTCTGCATAGGCTGAATAGAGAGTTGTAAAGGGTGAGCAAGCAGCTCAGGCAAGAAAACCGGAAGAAGGGTATCTTGAGATCTAGCATCACCCTGAGGTAACCCAGAGGGAGCTAAAGCAAGAGACCTGGAAGGGCTACCAGAACCAGGACCTGCAGACGCAGAAGGACCCCTCTTGATCAGAACCACAGGAGGAACACAAACTACCTGTTAAAGTCTTACATTTCTTCCCACAGCCCAAGCAGTGCTGTAGGAAAGGCGGCATTTTCACAACAGAATAAAAGAAAAAGTCATAGGAAAAGCCGGGGAGCCAAAAATCAACAGACTGAAGAAAGAATGGCAACTGTGGCACAAAAGTTATTGTGGGAAACAGTAAAACAGAGCCAGGAAGCAGCCATCAACTGACCACGTGAAGAGAAGCAGGAGAAAGACAACTGTAGAAAACAAGCACACCGAAAAAAGAAGGGAGGTGCACGTGAAGAATAAGATACCATCGAAAAACAGATTGGGATGCTGCTTTAAAAGAGAACCGTGAAAGAAATAAAACACTCGTTGCTCTCGGAAGAGTTAAAAACAGATGAAGATGGGAGGGTCCGGAGAAAAAAAACTGCCCGACAACTTCCTCAGCAACCGGGTCCTTGAACAAAGGTGTTTTCTTTTTTTTTAAAAACACACTTTAAGGAGTTAGAAAAATAACAAAAGGTGACTGCCAACTTAGCTGATAGAAGTCTTGCTTGCAGGACAGTCAGAACAGAAGGCTGCAACTGCTCCTTATGAGCAGCAGCACTTCCCTTCAGAGGTGCTCTACTGGTCCTCTTGGCCAGGAGCAGCTCTGGAAAGTGAAGAAAGGAAAATTACCGGCAAAGAAGGAGCACCACAGTGTGCACAACTGTCAAAGATAGCTACATCGACACAAAATCTCTTCTCAGAGAACTCCAGATGCAAGGAGAAGTCCACCATCTGCGGAGACAGAGAAAATACTGAAGCTCCCCTTGGGTTCACCTTTTTTATACCAAGGGTGATGTCAAAGCTTTGAGAATTTTTCTCTGACTCACCATCTGCTGGCAGGGGGACACAACCCACTAGTCTGGGCTGGTCTAGCAGGGTGTATTTAGAAGAGGTGAATTTTCAGCCTGGATTTGAAAAGGGTCAGAGAAGGCGCCTGCTGTACAGACTCAAATAGTTTATTCCAGGCATAAGCAGCAGCAAGGTGAAAGGAGCGAAGTTATCGGAATGATTTTAAGCTTTCCTAGCTCTATAAACCTCTTGATCCTTTCTCCTTGTGGAATCAGCAATAAAGTTGCTCTGTAGTGATGTAACTTAGGAGTTGATGCAGAAAATCGATGTTAGAGCTGTACACACAGTTTTCTATCATGAGAACACCACAGATATTGTGTGCCGGTATGCCATATGCAAATGAGATAAGTGCAAAACCACTGCACTAAATTTCACTAAATGTGCAGTGGGTGCCAACGGCACGTACAGAAAGCTTATGTGCTTGCAGTGGCATGTGTAGTGAAATTTAAAATCATTTATTATATTTAAGATAACAATTTTCAGTGCAGAGTAATAATTATTTACCCACATGACAGTGGGGAAGTTCTGTGCTTAATTTTAATGCCCGAAACAGTGGTTTGTGGCTTTTAGGCATAATAAGGAATGGAGCCTATTGCAGAACCACCAACGAGTAAATCACACCAGAAAACATTTCTGACATGTGCTGAACTTTCATGTACCAAAGTTTCCTTCTCCTATGTGCACTGAAGTTTTACTTCACCTCCAATCAGGCGGTCAAACAATGGCAATAGTGAACTCTACACTCAGCCTTTTGATTTTCTGTGCACTTCTTTGCATCCAAATGGAATAGTTAATGATCTTGTTACCATGTCATTTGAATACATGCAGCTCATTATAATGTAAATTTAATAGGCACTGCATTACCTGCACAGCCATTTGTGTACAGGTAACACGCAAGCCAAACCCTCCTCTGCATTGTGGCGTAGCAGTAAGTAGGTGCAGATAGCATGCTAATTATGCACAAACTGTGCACTAATGTTTCTGCATTGGCCCCTTAGTCATATGAATTGGCCAAAATGAGAAGGGCACATCAGGCCTTCGTGTTTTTGGGGTAAATAATGACTTTAAGGCCCACAGCGTCGGGCAATTTATTAGAAACAATCACATAATAATTGCCAAGGGCAAAACTAGCAACCACTAAATAGGCAGGGTCCTGGGGACCATCATCTCTGATAAGTTAAAGGAGCCGCTAGAACAAGGTTAATCATGTACTCCTGTACAGACCTGTGCCATTCTAGATGAAGGTAATTCAAGAGGGCCACCAAAATGATGCATGAGCATCACTTATCATGAAACGTAAACTTTCAAGATATATTCCTTAGAAGAAAGGAAGGGGGAAAAGGATACATCAGACACATTTAAGAAAGTGCCATAAGGTAGCAGCTTAAACACACGAGACCATCATATAAAGCTGTAGGAAACAAGGCTCAAAAGGAGAAGAAATATTTTCACTGCGACGAGTTGAATTTTGGAACAGGCTTCCAATTAAGGCAATAGGCATAACAGTGGCATGAGTCAAGCATGCATTGGACAGACATAAAAGAACATTAATGGCAGAACCAGGAAGGGGAATAACCACTTATTGAGCAGGATCCACATTGGCACAGTACAAAGTTCTAACAGGAAGACTGAATGGGTCAAGTTGTGCTTACTTGCCAACATGATTCTAAACGTCTACATTTTACAGGCATTATATCCTATTTAAGAACACTCATGACTTAAAAAGGCTCTAAAGAAGAAAGAAATAAGAAAACAGTTTACAAGAACCAGGGCCACAACAGTCACCCAACCAGTTTTTCAAAGATCACGTGAAACAAGAAAACACAATGAGCTGGCCGATGGACCAAGTGCTCTTTTTCTGTTAACACTGTCTATACTTCTACATAAAAAATTGCTCCCCTCTTCTCTATCAATTGAGGCTGTTAAGTACTAGCATGAAGTGTCACACATGTATTGCACTAGGACTGAAGCAAAGAGCTAAAGGAATAGGAAGAAGAGACCACCAAGCACAAAAGAAATACCAGTACAAAATAGTCTGATTCTAGTGCACAGCACTGAAAACACCTCACAAAATGTAAATCTTACCACATGCTCTAGGCAAAAATGTCACTGAAAGACAGAAAATGATCTTGCATGTTTCCACAGAGCAGTTCTGTGTCCCAGTTGCAACGTGGCTAGCTGTTAAATGAGTGCCTCTCTGTCAGACATGCTCCTGTGGACCTGCTCTTTGTCATCTGCATCGTCATCAGCCACGTCGTTTTCATCACCAGACTCCACATAGATCGGCCAGTCATTGTCAGGCTCATCCTTGTCCTGACTTTCTGATGTTGGCTCCATCTGACTCAGGTTTATAGGGATTGAGTCATCATGGGTAGTTGTTACACAAGTGCAGCTATCACACAGACCGAAACGACGTAATCCTTGCGATAGGCTGCTAGTAAACGTTCTTCTGCAGCCTTTGCATATGATTGGACGATTGGATCGATGCACCTAAAATGCAAACACAAACCACTGAGCTGAGATAAAAATGTAGGATTCATACTTGGCTAGGTTCTGACGATCTAGCTGGGGGAATTCATATTCATATTTTTTTAGCTCTTTATGACAAATAGTTTACTTGTTATAACATCTTTCATAAGAAAGAGAGGCTACAAGACCATAGGAACAGAAAGCCCACCCAGTCAGGCATTATCTTTTTCATTTACAATACTGAAGACCCAACCCAGTCACTGGCTCTACTCTTACAGCTTCCTATGTAACATTCTTCTGTATCTTTCCCAAGCTTTCTTGACTTGTTTTGGCCTCCTCATCACTATTGGGAGGCCATTCCATATATCCAGCACTTTCCTGTGAAGAAATATTTCCTTGCATTATGCCTTAATCTATCCCTTCAGAGCCACATATTCTTTCCTGCTTCACAACTTACTTTCCAGTGGAAAACCGTTTCTTGTTCATTAATTAAATCTATGAAGTACTTGAATGTGAGCCCCATTTTGAAACTTACACTGAGAGCATGGCTGCGTAGGTGCTCCTGCCGGGTAAACCTTTTCCCACAAGTCTCACAGGGGTAGGGCCTCTCGCCAGTGTGTGAACGGATATGCCGTTTCAGGATTCCCTTCTGCTTGGCTGTATATGGGCAGAATGGGCACTTGTGCAGCTTGATTGGAACAACCAACACATCCCCTTCACAGAATTGAAGAAAAGGAAACATTTTGAGAAGTATTGTTGATTTCTGACAGAATCTTTAAACTTGGGTACGAATGGCTACCTTCATAGTGGTAGGAATCCTGCATATGCTGTATAGCCAAGCCTTCAAATTCAATAATACCGCCTCCCCCCCCCCCCCCTCACATGCTTCTCCCCAAAAGGATACAGTCAACTTGGGCTTTACTGATGGTCTTCTGGAACACAGTTTCAGGAAAACATTCAAACAGAAAAAAAACAGCTGGAAAATCTTCAGAATTGTTGTTACCAAAAGCAGCCATTCATTAGTTTGGGGTCAGTTATGCGATCTTGCAACAAGCTGGTCTTTTACAGGTCCACTGCATACATCCAAAACAGGAGTAGACAAAAGGGGCTTGTGAAGAATGCAGTTTACCATCTACACTTTAGAAAATGCATGTTCTAAATATAATGGTAATTAATTCAAATAAAGATAAATGCAGCAGAAGCAGGTGATTATTCCGGACAGAGGGGAAACCAAACGGAAGTTCGGTTTCAGTATTGTTGAGACTCACAAAAAGCTTTTGCTGTGCCTGGCACTTGGCTCTTAAATTCTTGGAACTATTTCAATAGTTATTGCAGAATTTATGGACGACCCTGTGGCTGTGCAGAGAGGGACCTACATTTATTTTGCAGCTCAGGTCATTCACACACCCCCACCCAGGTTGGCCAGGGCTGAGAATGCTGTGGCGGCAATGCTCACAGTTTGGGTGTTTGGGGAGGGTGCGATTGTAGTCATCAGCACCTTAGGGATCATGATTTCAGAGCTCTGACAGAAGCCCTGGTGCATGGACACACAGCCTATATCTGCTGCTCCAATGACTGGACTAAAACTGAGATGTGATATAAATAGAGTTGTGAAATTAAGGCTTTTAGTGCTACATCCCAGCCTTGGAGGAAACTACTAGGTCAAAAATTATATGATCTTAAAGCAACTTTATATGTAGTAATAATAATGTAAGCAACCAAGAAACATATGCTCCTCACCAAGCTCCATAATTTACTTTGTAGGCCTTCTCGTAAAACCTCTATAACTAATGTATTTTGTATGCAATCTGATTTGCTATAAAATGAGATAAGAAAAATATTACATTAAAAAGAATACATGTAAAACACTGTATGGCACCTGAATGTTCATCTCACCTCCATCCTCTCCATACCAGTCTGTTTGCATGTCCATCATGGAACTCATAGCAACTCCTCCATCTTCAGACCTTTCAAAGCCTCGTGCAAAGTGATGGATCTCATCCTTTCTCTGGGCTGTGCTATTGCGTAGCAGCGCTTCAAGGAAATGCTTCATATGATAATTATTACAAGCCAGGTCCATCGCCTGACCAGTGTGCAGTCCCTCCTCCACCTGCTCCAAGGACAGCGGAATCTGGTATTGCTGAAGTCGGTCCCCCATATCTACCTCATCTGAGTCAAATTCCACCTTGGGTTCTACTACTTTGGACAGGGAAGAATTAATGTCATCTGTGGAGTCACTGCTCAGGGGATCTTTTATTATAAGCTCTACTGAATGACAACTACTACATTCCCCACAAGGAGGATCCCTGTGGCAGTCTGTGCTTCCCTCCTTTGGCAAAGGAGAACTAGAGCACTGGCTTTTGGTAGCACAGAAGGTGCCTTCCCTGGGAGTGCTAGACGTTCCACTGTCAGCCTGGTTAGATGAAGAGTCACGCTCTATTTTTCTACAAATATCTAATGATGATCGAATGTACGCCTTGCAAAAGTTCACCACGTCGGTCATCTGCAGGTAGCTGGCTGCCGACATAACTTCTATCACATTTTCTCCACACAAATCCAATTTCCCCGAATACAGGAAATCCAGGATGATGGAGAAGGCCTCAGACGTAACAATATCCAAGGAGGCAGTGCTGTGCCTCCCACTGTCTTGAATGTAATGAATTAGGAGGGCTCTAAAATAGCCACTGTTGGCAAACAAAACATTCCTGTGGGCTTTGAAGATTCTCCCTTCCACAATAATACTGCAGTCACAAAAAAAGTCCCTTTTGCGTTGCTCGTTCAGTTCTCCCAGCAGCTTGGTGTAGTAGGATGGCATCTCCATGTCTCTTAATGCTTTTGAAGGTGACTTCTGTTCACGTCAACTAACAACATCAAACAAAACAAAGATTTAGAAAGGATGACAGTAACAACAAAAAATCTCCTTAAGAAGACAGATTTATCTTTATTCCGGGAACTAAAGAAGATTAAGAATACAACAGAATGGACACCAAAACGTAAAAATCAGGGTATGATAAGCACAGCACCCAGTTAATTACATGCATGGCAACCTGAACATGTTACCTCAAGCAGAGCATCAATAAGATGTGTCAACATTCTATCAGGCCTCATTTCCTTCTTTGGCAGAGAAATTTGCACATGGTTGTGATAATCATTATAGCATTTTGCTGCTGGAGGCAGGTGGGAGAAGGGGGCTGACAATGCCAGATTTTTGGGATAAGGGTGAGAGAGGAAAACTGATGCTGGAGTGCAGCTGCATGGGTCTACAGTGCCAATATTTGCATTTGCATCCCTCCTCCATATCTTCTCTGTCCCCATCCCTGGCAGTCCAGTCCCTGCTGAGAGGAGGAGAGCACAACTGGCAGTGCAGCAGGACCAGTACCTCTCTAACCTGCATTTCCTGCCACCAGTGCCTCACCGGTGCGAAGGCAGCAGACCTCACGTGCCACCTAGACAAGGGCTTAGATAGTGCTGGGAAGGAGTCTGCTGACTTGGTACATGTTGGTACCAATGACGTAGGAAAATGTGGTAGGGAGGTTCTGGAGGCTAAATTTAGGCTTTTAGGTAGGAAGTTGAAATCCAGAACTTCCAGGGTAGCATTCTCCGAAATGCTTCCTGTTCCACGAGCAGGACCCAAAAGGCAGGCAGAGCTCCTGAGTCTCAATGCGTGGATGAGACAATGGTGCAGGGATGAGGGTTTTGGATTTGTTAGGAAATGGGGAACATTCTGGGAAAAGGAGGGGCTCTTCCGAAGGGATGGGCTTCACCTTAACCGGGATGGAACCAGGCTGCTGGCATTAACCTTTAAAAAGGAGATAGAGCAGCTTTTAAACCAGATATTAGGGGAAAGCCGACAGTCGCTCAAAAGCGAATGGTTCGGAAGAATGTATCCTTGAAGGATACTACCAAAAACAGAGAGGTTCCAAGAAAGAGTAAAGTAGCCCAAATGCCCTCAAGTATGGAGCAGACAGAGCTTAAAGATTCCAAATTACCCATGCCTACCAATAGCCAGATTAATATGAATAAAATACAGTCTCTAAAATGCTTGTATGCAAATGCTAGAAGTCTAAAAACTAAGATGGGAGAGTCAGAATATATAGCACTAAATGAGAGGTTAGATATGATTGGAATCTCAGAGACATAGTGGAAGGAGGACAACCAGTGGGACACTGTGATACCTGGGTACAAACTATAGCACAATAATAGAGCTGATCAAATTGGTGGAGGGGTTGTGCTCTATGTTAGAGAGGGCATTGAGTCACAAAGGATTAAAGTTTTGCAGGAAATAAAATTTGCTGTAGAATCTCTATGGATTGAAATTCCATTTAAAAGGGGAAGGCGATGGCGGTGGGGGTGTACTATCGACCGCCTGGCCAGAATGAACAAATGGATGATGAAATGCTCAAAGAAATCAAGGAAGCTAACAAAAGTTACAGCACAGTAATAATAATGGGCGATTTCAATTACCCTGGTATTGACTGGGTCAGTGTCACAGCAGGATATGCTAGGGAGATAAAGTTCCTAGATGAAATAACTGACTGCTTCTTGGAGCAGCTGCTTTATGAACCGACCAGATGGGAAGCCATATTGGACCTAGTCCTTAGTGGAACACCAGATCTGGTGCAAGAGATAAGGGTGTTGGGGCCACTTGGCAACAGTGATCATAGCATGATCGCGTTTGATGTAATAATTCGAGGAGGGATGGTAAGGAAATCCACAGTCCTACCTTTTAACTTTCGAAAGGGAGACTATGATAAAATCAGGAAAATAGTTAAGAAAAAACTAAAAGGAGCAGTTGCAAACGTTAAAGACTTACATCAAGCTTGGGTGTTGTTTAAAAATACTATCTTGGAAGCTCAGACCAGCTGTATTCCACGCTTTAAGGAATTACCAGCATGGTTTAAAGGTGAGGTCAGAGAGGCTGTTGTTGCCAAAAAAGCATCTTTCAAGAAATGGAAAAAAAAAGTCAAATGACGAAAACTGGAAACAGCACAAGCACTGACAAGTTAAATGCAAGGCATTGATAAGGCAGGCAAAGAGAGAATTTGAGAAGAAATTTGCTGTGGAAGCAATAATGCATAATAAAGACTTTTTCAAGTACATTCGTAGCAAAAAACCTGTGAGAGAGTCAGTTGGTCCATTACATAATAGAGGGGTAAAAGGGGCTAAGAGGGGACAAGGCTATAGTGGAGAGACTGAATGAATTCTTTGCTTCGGTCTTTACTGAGGAAGATGTAGGGATGTTACCCATGACTGAAGTGGTATTTAAAGGTGATAATGCAGAAGAATTGAAAGAAAGCACAGTTACTTACCTGTAACAGGTGATCTCTGGGAACAGCAGGAATTAGTCTTCACATATGGGTACATCGGTACCGACGGAGCCTGCACGGGAATGCTGCCCAGCTTTCAATCAGAAAGCTTTTGGCAGCATCCCTCGCGCCTGCGCAGTGACTTCCCGCCTTCTCCACAGCCTCTCTTCAG
The DNA here is from genome assembly GCA_033557465.1 of Ichthyophis bannanicus. Taxonomy (NCBI): domain Eukaryota; kingdom Metazoa; phylum Chordata; class Amphibia; order Gymnophiona; family Ichthyophiidae; genus Ichthyophis; species Ichthyophis bannanicus. The sequence goes on along the minus strand of CM066042.1, from coordinate 249,086,045 downwards.
TTGAGTTTCAGAGCTGAGACAAAGGCGAGGAGAGAAAAGGAAAGAAATTAAGAAGATGCAACTCCTAGGGGAGGTGGGAGGGTTGTGAAGACTAATTCCTGCTGTTCCCAGAGATCACCTGTTACAGGTAAGTAACTGTGCTATCTCCAGGAACAAGCAGGAATGAGTCTTCACATATGGGGACTCCCTAGCTGGAGATGCCAGGGGGAGATCCCATAAAAATGCAAGTGCCTGGATCAGGGGTGCATTTTGTCTCCAGGAATCCCCGGCATCCAATGTGGGATGGAGGGTAGGAGTTGACAATAAAGGAGCTGTGAGGAAAGAAACAGCACAGCCAAGGACTAGAGGGTCCTACAGACTACAGGAGTCCTTGGTATATATGATGAGTAGCATTAAACACATTTAATGTACACTTAAAATATGCAGCTTACCTACTGTATTGTAGGAAGCAGGAAGCAGGATGGAGTCTACTTGATAAGCAGTGGCTGAATCTTCAAGGTGACCTCCCAGTAGTGAGGATGAAGGTCCAGACCTGGAGGTAGTAGACGATCCAGGTGTCAACTGGGTAGGATTAGACGTCAGGTCTTCAATGGAAAGCTTTATGGAAAAAAGCTGAAAACTCCTTTAGGCATAAGGTTATTAACATTGAGGACTAAAGGAAGAAGACTGACGGAGTTGGAGAACTAGCCCAGTCCTGGCAGGAAGAGGGGAACTGGAAAAAAACCCTATTCCTAAGTAGAACATCTGTGTACTCAAAGATAAAGATGTACACTGTTTTTCCTAGCTGGCGAGAGATAGGAAAAATATTGAAGCTGGATGCTTCAAGGACATAAAGAAAAAATGGAAAATGTTAGCACCAAGTGGTTGTTGGGGCTTAACATGTCCTGTATCATAATTTGGCATGGGACGTAGGGTAACAGACTGTCTAAAACCTCCAAGAGGTAAAACATGTAGTAGAGACAGTAAGGGTGATAGTGAAGACGATTGACCAACCCTTAAGAAGCCCCCCATGAAACACATATAACATATATATGAGGAGATATATATATATATATATATTTATTTATTTAACAGTTATTTATATACCGCTCTTTCCCTTGTTTCAAGTGCGGTTTACATGTAACAGTAGGTTAATTGGTATGAGATATACCAGGACATTTTACATAGAACAGATAATTATAAATTACAAGGAAAATTGTAACATTACAAGTATAACATATTAGAACATATATACATTGCTAGTTAAATTATTAATCATCATGTAAATGAGTGTGTAGTATGGTTAAATTAGTGTATTAGTGTCGTTTATTTTTGAAAATAGGGTATATAATATTAAAAATAAATGTTAGCCTGTATCCCTTTGAGAATTCTGTTTTGGGAGTGTATTATAGTGTAATGTAAATAAGTGAGTTTTTAATTTTTTTTTAAATTCTTTTATGTCAGACAGTAGGCGAATGTTGTCAGGTAAATTGTTCCAGAGTATTGGAGCAGAGTGTGAGAAAGCTCTCTTATTGGTTTGTTTTCTGGCTTTTGTAAAATCTTTTGGTATTGTTAAAGTATTTATGTTTCTGCTCCTTTGAGATCGTTTATCAATGTCAATGTTAATCAGTGTATTTAGTGCAGATGGTGCAAGTTTATTTATAAGTTTAAATGTAGTGACAAGAATTTTATATTTGATTCGGGAGTAAATTGGTAGCCAATGAAGTTCAGCTAAAATTGGTGTAATATGTTCAAGTGGGCTTATATTCATAATCGTTCTAGCAGCTAAGTTCTGAGTTATTTGTATCTTTTTAATATTTTGTTTCGAAATACCATTAAGTATTGTATTTGCAAAATCGAAATGTGGGGTAATAATAGCATGAATTATGTTAATAAAATCTTGTAGAAGAATCAAAGGTCTTAGTTGTTTTAGTGTTTTGAGTTTGTAATGTATATTTTTAGTTAAATATTTTATATGTGAATCCATATTTAGATTATTGTCAAGTATCACACCTAAATATTTTACTTCTTTTTTTATATTAATTTCAAGAGTATCTAGTGTAATCGTGTTTGGGGGTATATATGTTTGATTTTTAGTGATAAATAAAATATCTGTTTTAGTAAAGTTGATAAGTAGATTTTGTTCTTTGAGCCACTCAGTTAGTTCATTAAAACATTCTGTTATTTTTTGGAGAGGTGGGTGTGGGATTTCAAATGGGAGGTAGAACATTATATCATCGGCGTAAATATGATAAAAGACATTGTGGCGTTTAAAGATGTTACAAACTGGTTGTAAGTAAATGTTAAATAATAGTGCAGATAAAGCAGATCCCTGCGGAAGACCTTGAGTTTGTTTGAAGGTGTTAGATATTTGGGTGTGGATTCTTACATTTTGGGTTCTGTTTGATAGATAGGATTTGAACCAATTATAAACAGTAGATGTTATACCAATTTTTTGAAGTCTGTTTAACATTGTTAAGTGATCAACACTGTCAAAGGCAGCTGATATGTCAAGGAAAACAAGAATAAAGGCTTGTTTAGTATTATCAATACCTCTTAATATTGTGTCATAAAGGATCGTTAGTAAGGTTTCTACTCCATGGAAGGGTCTAAAGCCATATTGATGTTCATCAAGAATGTTTAATGTGTCAATAAAATCTTGTAGTTGAATTTGTACAATTTTTTCAATAAGTTTAGCCATAAAAGGAATACTTGATATAGGTCTGTAAGATTTTGGGGATAGTTTATCTAATGTGTTATTTTTAAGTATAGGACGTATTTGAACATGTTTGAGGGATGGTGGTAAATAGCCTTTTTGCAAGGATAGATTCACTAAAGGTAGAATGAAAGAAGAGAGTATTGGGAAAGTCTTCTTTATCCAATCAACTGGGCATGGATCAAGGTATGAAGTTGTTGTATTAATGTTAGTTATTGTAGTTTTGAGAGTAGTTTTTGATATTAAGTTGAAGTTGGTCCAGTTATCAACTGTAGTTTGCTTTAATTGTGTTTTAATTTGTGGTTGAGTAATATTTGATGGTGTTATTTGTAGCTTGTGTATATGTGGCTTGAATAGATATGTATATATTTATATATAAATATATATATATATATATATATATATATATATATATATATATAGTATATAAATATAAATATGTCCAGATTTGTAGATTAGGATATGGATGGAGAAATATATCAAATATATATATATATATATAGAGAGAGAGAGAGAGAGAGAGAGAGAGAGAGAGAGATGATATACGTAGATATATGTAAATTTGTGGGGCATGGTTTAGCACCACCAGAGTAATGATATAAGTATGTAGACATATAAGGAGATGCTACATACAAGACAACAGATTGAGATACATGTCTACCATCCAGCCCCATAATTGTACATGGGGAATAGAAGAGAAAAAGATTCTGCATCCTACAAGAGGGTGAGCCCACTTGGGATATGTATAGAGAATCTATTTTCATGGGTTGAGGGATGCAGGAAGGCAATCCAACTAGTTATCCGTGATGTTCGCGTGAGAACAGATGAAGATAGGAATCTGTAAGGAACAATGCGGGACTTCCACAGAACACTGACATGGTGGATGTCTTGGATCTTCACGTAGAAGAACTGAGATTACGTGTTAACACCCCAATTTGAAAAAGGGGGGGGGGTGCGGAGAACCCTCTCAGGTATAGAAAGGGTTTATAAATTCTTCTCTAATAAAAGAGGAACTTCAGAGACAAGGCCAATGCTCTGTAGCAAGGCCCCCATAGTAGAAAGCTTCTCTGAAGATTGCAGAGAGCATTGTGCAGGAGAGGTATGAGAAAAACTGACTGAAAGTCAGGTATGTTGCCATATCCTAGGAAAGGAGATGGGTAGAATAATGTGAGAAAGTCTAAACAAGTAGGAGGATCCAAGACAGCTTGGAATCACTACTGAGGGTAGACAAAGATTTGAACAAGGGACTGGAACTTGGACAAAGTTTCAGTAAGAGAATTACTGTAACTCCTGCAGGCAGAGCTGCTGACGGAAACAGGAAAGAGACCGTCGTGTGTTGAAAAAGAAAAACAGACAAGAAAAAGGAGGGGATATCTTCTATCCTTGTCTGGGGAACGAGCTTGCCAGAGAAGTAGTTCTGTATGGTAGTCCTCAAGTAGTTGTAGGGTGACGTACCCATGGGGTAAGTCAACTGAAGGAAAAAATGTTCAGTTGGGATAGAAACTATCAGGTGATAGTTACAACTGCACCTCTAGAGAATAAGAAGAGGAGAAGTGTGTAGTCCCTGAACAAAATAATTGGGTTGTTTTTTTTTGACAGGGTAGTACACTGAAAAAACTTCTAAGATGTAGAAGGAAAGTGTAAGTTACAATTCCCGGTCCCTATGGTTGCTGGGAATGCGGAGACTGGCCAGAACTGGAGGACTGCAGACTAGGTTGAGGCGTCTCTTGTTTAGGTACAGCCGAATGAGGGGCAGGAGAGGAATGAAACTTTCTTTTCTTAGGGAAAGAAGGTTTGGCAGGACATTTCCTACTCTTTGAAGAAGGAGGCGGCTTAGAATGGTTTCTAGTGGAAAAAGAGTCAGTGGAGCATTGAGCAACCTGACGTAAAGCCTCCTTATTGAAAAGACTTTCCCCTGTACAAGGAGAATGAGCTAGTATAGTTTGTGCCCGTTTGTTCAAGTCTGAAGCCTCAAGCCAGACTCTGCGACGTGCTGCAATGGCAATAGCAGAGGATCTGCTAACGGACTCAAAAGAGTCTATAGAACACGAGACAGGAACCAGGATATATTCCGACTGTGATTAATGAGCAAGGAATAATCAGCAGCCTTGGGCTCTGGTAAAAAAGGGGTCAAAAGAGACAATTTCGCTGTGACTTCCTGGAGTGTTAGACTCATGTGAAAAATATATGAGAGAACTCTGGAAGCCAGCATAGAGTTTTGGAAGGCCTGACGGCCAAAAGCATCAAGTGTTCTTGAAGAACGACCTGGCGGAAAAGAAGAATGCTTCTTCTTGCTCTTAACTTTCCTCAGTGCTGATTCCACTACAAGGGAACGATGAGAAAGTTGAGGTTTTTGGAACCCTGGAGAGGGTGGCACTCGGTACCTAACCTCAAGGTCTGTAGAAACTTGAGGAAGTCGTAAGGGTGATTTCCATATCCTGAGAAGGAGATCCTGCAGAGCAGGATGTAAAGGAAATTGTATATTTTGCATTTGTGCCGGTGAGCCATGAGTAGGATCACAACCAGGGATAGAAATATTAAGAAAAGCTGCCATATCCAGGAGAAAAGCCTGAAAAGACTGATCTCCTAAGGGAACTATTCCTGGTGAGGCTAAAGAAAGAGCCTGAGTATCAGAGGATGGACAAGGTACTGCACCAATGCCAGGTATCGGTTCCAAACTAGGCATCGGTGCAAGAACAGGCATCAACATCGCTACTGATAAAGGACTAGCAGGTGAAGTAGTCATCGGGAACTGCTGTAGTGGTACCGAGATCATGAGGGAGTTATGGCTAGGATCTTCGGAACTACCTATTTGGAAACGACAGGAGTCGGTTCCGGGACGCGTCGGTACGCAGTCCTCTAGACTCGATATCGATTCAAGACTCGGCATCAAAGAGAGCGAGACTAGCGATGCATGTCTTGACAGTTCCGACGCCGGTGGTAGTATCGGCGATGCCGATACCACTAAGGCAGACTGGGTGACATCGATCGATACCGACGGTACCGAGGATACCCGATGAGCACCCATCCATGCCGATGCCGATGCTAGGGTATCGGAACCGATCGACGCCGGTACCGTCCCAGAGCATGGCTGAGATTGAGGGAAGTCAATGCGGTGCGTATCGATCGGTCCCGAAGGTACCGAGGATGCCCGATGACGATCCCTGGTGAAGAGTAGAGTACTCAACACCGGTGCCGATGCCGAAGGCTCGGTACCGCTCGAAGCGGATACCACCTCTGCGCATGGCTCAGGCATGTTCTGTGAGGGGTGAGCCCCAGGAACATCCTGAAACCCCTTTAACGCTTTGGAGCCCGAAGACTCCCGCAGGGGTAATGCCAATGGGTTCTTGAGGGCAAGGCCGGAGCCATCACCATGCTGGGCATGGGACATACCACTCAAGCATTGGCTAGTCTTAACAGACTGTTTTTGGGTTACCTGATCCTGTGAAGTAGAGAAACCGGGTACCCTCACTGCCGAAGAAAAAACGGTATCGAGGGAAACTCGAAATACTGAAGGTTTCCTCACAAGATTATCTCCTGACAAGCCAGGGGAAAAAGGGTCAGGACCCACACAGTTGAGACACCAACTATTGGTGTCTAAAAAGAAACAGGTGTTTCCACACCGGATGCACTTCTTAGGAAAAGAAGGCTCCATAATGAAAAAGGCCTAGTAGGCCTAAGAAGTTAAGGCAAAAAAACTGAAGAAAGGTTTTACAGACTTTAGCCCAAAAACCACCGGCGGTACCGGTGGTAGCGGGAAAAACAGTCGCGACCACAAGAAAACAAAAAAATTAAAATAATTAAAGCAATTAAAAAGAAAAGTTTCTGCGGTGACAGGAGGACGTCCTGCCGGCTCCGCGGAAAAACGAAAACTGAAGAGAGGCTGTGGAGAAGGCGGGAAGTCACTGCGCAGGCGCGAGGGATGCTGCCAAAAGCTTTCTGATTGAAAGCTGGGCAGCATTCCTGTGCAGGCTCCGTCGGTACCGACGTACCCATATGTGAAGACTCATTCCTGCTTGTTCCTGGAGATATATTGCTACACCGGGAAGATGTATTACAACTATTTGATAAACTGAAGAGTAGCAAATTACCTGGACTGGATGGTATATATCCAAGGGTGTTGAAAGAACTGAAATATGAGATTGCAGATCTGCTATTAGTAATCTGTGAACTATTATTAAAATCATCTGTAATACCTGAAGATTGGAGGATCGCCAATGTAACACCAATTTTTAAAAAGGGTTCCAGGGGTGATCCAGGAAACTACAGACCGGTGAGCCTGACGTTAGTACCGGGAAAAATGGTAGAAACCATCATAAAGAACAAAATTACTCAGCTGTAGATAGTCATGGCCTAATGGGAGACAGCCAACATGGCTTTAGACAAGGAAGATCTTGTCTTACTAATCTGTTATGTTTTTTGAAGGTGTGAATAAACAGGTAGACAAAGGTGAGTCAGTTGATGTAGTGTATTTGGACTTTCAGAAAGCCTTTGACAAAGTCCCTATCAGAGACTTTTGGCAAACTAAAGAGTCATGGGATAGGAGGCAGTGTACTATTGTGGATCAGGAACTGGTTAAAAGATAGAAAGCAGAGGGTAGGGCTAAATGGCCAATTTTCCCAATGGAAAAAGGTGAATAGTGGTGTACCCCAGGGATCTGTGCTGGGTCCGCTGCTTTTTGACATAGTCATGAATGACCTGGAAAAGGGAATAACGAGTGAGGTTATCAGATTTGCAGATGACACAAAACTATTTAAAGTTGTTAAAACCCATGAGGATTGTGGAAATTTACAAGAGGATCTTGATAAATTGGAAGACTGGACATCGAAATGGCAGATGAAATTTAATGTGGACAAGTGCAAAGTTATGCACCTAGGGAAGAACTACCCAAACTATGGTTACATGATGCAAGGTTCCACATTAGGAACTACCACCTAGGAAAAAGATTTAGGCGTCATTGTGGGTAACATGTTAAAACCCTCTGTCCAGTGTGTAGCGGCGGCCAAGAGAGCAAATAGAATGCTAGGTAGCATAAGGAAAGGAATGGAAAATAAAACAAAGGATATTATAATGACTCTGTATGGTTCCATGGTGCGACCGCACCTTGAATATTGTGTGCAATTCTGGTCGCCGTATCTTAAAAAGGATATAGCGTTATTAGAAAAGGTTCAGAGAAGAGCCACCAAAATGGTAAAGGGGAAGAAGGATACCCCTATGAAGAAAGGCTAAAAAGGTTAGGGCTCTTTAGCCTGGAAAAGAGACAGCTGAGGGGAGATATGATAGAAATCTATAAATTAATGAACGGAGTGGAACGGGTAAACATAGATTGATTGTTTACCTTATCAGAATATAGGAAGACTAGGGTATATGCAATGAAGCTACAGAGTAGAATATTTAAGACTAATAAGAGAAAATATTTTTTCACTCAATGTGTAATCAAACTCTAGAATTTGTTACCGGAGGATGTAGTAAAGGCTGTTAGTGTAACTGGGTTTAAAAAAGGTTTGAACAAGTTCCTGGAGGAAAGGTCCATAAACCATTATTAAAAAGGGACCTAGGATATCACTGCTTGACCCAATACAAGCGTTGTGGAACCTGTGTCTTTTGGGGAGAGTGCTAGGCACTTATGACCTAGATTGGCTACTGTTGGAAACAGGATACTGGGCTCGATGGACCTTGGTCTGACCCAGTATGGCATATCTTATGTTCCTGCCGCCGTGATTCACTGCTCAAATTAGCCGTTTGATTTGCCTGATACCCCATAGATTTCTACTGTGCACTGGAAGAGATGAAGCAACTGGCTTTCCACGCCATTGACTACTCTCCTCTCCTGCTGTCAGCTGGGATCCAGCAGCAGAGAATGAGGATGAAGCTAGAGAGGGGGACATGAAGAAAGCTTATTCATAGCGCCTATAACCATTGGGCAACAGTATTGTTAAGTTCTTAAAAGAATCAGGGCTCAGACTCTTAAAACCCAAGATTTTGATTATTAAAGATTTAATCATGACCCATCAGGAATAATGCTGTAAAAACAGATACCTTGACATGATACTGTTAAATATTAAATTGTAAATGAATATTTTAATTTTGGTCTCACCTCAGTAACAGCAACACAACTTCCCTCCAGTGCCAACTGCAAGGTACATTATGAAGTAATACAAAATTCTGCAAAAACACCATTCAGAGCCTATAGCAAATATTGCACTAGGTTCTAGAACATCAGTTTACTTCTTACTGGGAAAATAAAACAAAGAAAATACACACTACCAAATACAGAATGAGGGACACCAAACAGCAGAGGTACATATACATAAATGCATTTCCTCCTATACTGAACAAAATACAAAAACAACCACCATGAGATCCACAAATAATTTCACACAAATTGTATGTTCTGCTATTGATATCTTTTGCTCATCTTGTCCTGACCTGAGGAAGAAGGTTTTAACCTTATAAAGCTAGTCAAAAACTGTATTGTTATTAGTCCAATAAAGATGTATCACCTTATTTTATTTTTCTTCCTTCAAAAAAGACTACGGCGAGGAGGAGGAGGAGGAGTAGCAGGAAGGGAGGGGAAGGCAGGGGGGAGTGGGGTGCTTTACCATGGAGTAAAGCTACAATTACAGAGGTCTGGGACTGAAATAGTTTTCTAGTTGGAATGCTGCACAGCATTTATTTATTTTTTATTTAACTAGACATATATTCCTTTTCTACCATTCAGAGTGGTGTATATATTTCCCTTGTTCTTGAAGAGCTCACAATCTATATTTCTGTACTTGAGGCAAGGCCACAAGGATCACCTGTGGGACTACAAACCCCAGTCCTTCCAGCCTAAGGTTGCTGTCCTCTAGCAGGATTCAAACCCCTGGCCCTCCGGCCCAAGGTAACTTGCCCCAACCAACAGGCCACTCCTCCCTCCACACACAGGTTTATGTTTATTGAGTTTGCTTGCCCACCTTTTAAAAACCTATCAAAGAGGGATACAGTAGCCATAATAAAACAATATTCAAGAGAAAGAGTTAGAAATCTATTCTTGGACAGGATAGTAGATGAGAAAAAAAAAGGTTGGCTGCAGGGGGAGATACATTTATTTAGCTGGATTTATATACCGCCTCTCTTCGGGTCATTCATCCTTACTCTGAGATGCCGCTGAAAGGGCTTCAGTGGAAGCCTCAACAAAGTATGAGGAAGGCCGTTCCAGAGAGAGTGTGTGCATAACAAAAATGCCAGGTGAGTTTGAAACAAAACAGAAAGGAGCGGGGGCAGGTAGGGTGCAATAAGAAATTTTCCTGTACAGAATGAAGCGATTGTGATGGGATATAAGGAATAAGTAATTATGCAAGATATTTGTGAATAACCTTCAGGAGAACTTTATAAATTAGTTGTAAGATTTTAAATTTTATCCAATAAGAAATTGTCAGCCAGTGTTCAGCAACGAGTAGTGGAGTTACATGGTCTAATTTGTGTTTGTGATGAATCATAATTTATTGCACTGTTTTGAAAAAGTTGAAGTTATTTCATTGGTGAGGTGCTAATACTTTTGTATAAATGAATTGCAATAGTCAGTGTGACTGAGTACAGGAGCATGACTGAAAGAATAAAGATCCTTAATGTCAAGGATGACCAGGCTACCAAAAAAGCCTGTGAAGAAAGCCCAACTGGGCAGCCAGAAAAAAATACCAAACCGAGCAAAATAGCATGAGATAATCTCTGAAAGGTTCCGAGGGTCATTGTCCGTAGGGACATCAACATTAGGTCGACTCTACAGTAGCCTATATGAACATAAGGGCCGGTGGGAAGGAGTTGCTTCAATTCCAAAAGAGATGCCGGAGTACGGCTTGGCTGAAGTTGCTGTGACATAGGGAATTCGCATCCAAAGAGTAGTGGGCTGCAAAGGTGTGGACAGAGGACCATGCAGCAGCCCTACAGATCTCTATGGAGACTGAGCGCAGGTTGGCCATGGAAGCAGCCATGGCCCTGACATTACATGCTGTGACGTGGTGTTCCAAAGATAGCGTAAGCCAAAGAGATGCAGTCTGCCACCCAAATGGAAAGGGTGCACTTGGAGACAGTCACGCTCAGCTTGTTGGGGTCAAAAGATACAAACAGCTCGGAGGAACGGCAGTGAGCTTTTGTCCTCTCCAGACTGAAAGACAGTGCTCTCTTACAATCCAAAGTGAGAAGCGAAGCCTCAGCTCTGTTCGCATGAGGCCTGGGAAAGAAAGTGAGCAAGTGGAAAGCGGACACTACCTTAGGCAGGAATTTAGGGCAAGTCCTGAGGACAACCCTCTAACGCTGGATTTGGTGCTCACCAACGGTGATAGCGTGTCAAATGTCTGGGTGAGTGCCCCTGTGAGCAACAGTGATCGTCACACAGTGTGGTTTGAGATAAAAGCCAAGGTTCAGTCCAATCATAGCAAACTCAAAGTCCTAAACTTCAAAAACACTGATTTCAATGAAATGGCCAAGTACTTAAAGGAGGAGCTGACAGGGTGGAAGGGGATAAGGGAAGTGGAATTGCATTGGGCTAAACTAAAAGGGGCAATAAAAGGGGCAACAGATAAATATGTAAGAAAAATAAATAAAAACAAGAGAAGGAAACCTATTTGGTTTTCCAAAGAAGTGGCTGCTCAAATAAGGGCAAAAAACACAGCTTTCGCAAAATTCAAAAGCTTGCAAACAGAGGAACACAGAAATGAATACAGGATCAAACTCAAGGAGACAAAAAGAGAAATAAGGATAGCAAAATCAAAGGCAGAAGAAAAGATGGCTAAAGATGTTAAGTGCGGCGACAAAACTTTCTTCAGGTATATTCGGGAAAGGAAGATCAGAGGTGGAATTTCAGGACTCAGAAGTGCTGGGAACGGACTCGTGGAAAATGACATTGATAAAGCGAAACTGCTAAACAAATACTTCTGCTCTGTTTTTACTAAAGAAAATCCTGGAAAAGGACCACCTGTGACTCCGAAATATAAAAATGGGAATGAAGTAGATACCACACCATTCAGAGAAGATGAGGTGTTAGAACACCTTGCAAAACTGAAAGTGGGCAAGGCCATGGGACCAGATGGGATACATCCCAGGATACTGAAAGAGCTCAGAGAGGTTCTTGCAGGGCTGTTAAAGGATGTTTCCAACAGATCCTTGGAAACAGGAGAGGTTCCTCAGGACTGGAGAATGGCTGACGTCGTACCTCTACACAAAAGTGGTGACAGGGAAGAAGTGTCAAATACAGGCCCGTGAGCCTTACCTCGGTGGCGGGAAAAATAATGGAGGCGCTCCTGAAAGAGCGAATAGTGAACTTTCTAAAAACCAGCGGGTTACAGGATCCGAGGCAACATGGTTTTACTGAGGGACGATCTTGCCAGACAAATCTGATTGAGTTCTTTGACTGGATCAAGGACATGCGATGGATGTCATCTACCTGGATTTCAGCAAAGCCTTTGATACTGTCCCTCATAGGAGGCTTATCAATAAACTCAGTAGTTTGGGGATGGGTCCCAAGGTGGTAAATTGGATCAGAAATTGGTTGACTGACAGACAACAGAAGGTGATGGTAAATGGAGCTCACTCGGATGAAAGGAAGATGATTAGCGGGGTGCCTCAGGGTTCGGTCCTAGGCCCGGCACTATTCAATGTATTTGTGACTGATATTGCTGAAGGACTGAATGGAAAGGTCTGTCTTTTTGCAGATGACACGAAAATTTTCAACAGAGTGAACTCCCCCGTGGGAGTGCTTAACATGAGGAAAGATCTACAAAAGCTAAAAGATTGGTCTAATGCTTGGCAATTAAGATTTAATGCGAAGAAGTGCAGTGTCATGCACTTGGGTAGCAGAAATCCAAGGGAAATATACATGATAGGGGGCGAGAGGATGGTGTGCACGGAGCAGAAGAAAGACCTCGGTTTGATTATTTCTGTAGATCTCAAGGTGGCAAAACAGTGCGACAAGGCGGTTGCAAAAGTCAGGAGGATATTGGGCTGCATTAGAAGAGGAATTACCAGCAGAAAGGAAGGGGTACTAGTGCCACTGTATAAGTCTCTTGTGAGGCCTCACTTGGAATACTGTGTTCAGTTTTGGAGACCATATCTTGCAAAGGATGTAAAAAGAATGGAAGCTGTTCAGAGGAAGGCGACCAAAATGATTTGGAGCCTGTGTCAGAAGCCTTATAAGAAGAGACTTGAAGAACTAAATATGTACACTTTGGAGGACAGGAGGGATAGGGATATGGGATATGATTCAGACCTTTAAATACTTAAAGAGAAATAATGAACAAACAAACCTCTTCCAGAGACGGGGAAGCTGTAAAACTAGAGGGCATGGCATGAAGTTGCAAGGCGGTAAATTGAAAGTCAATGTTAGGAAATACTTTTTCACTGAAAGGGTGGTGGATGCTTGGAATGCCCTCCCGATGGAGGTGGTGGGGGCAAACACAGTGACGGATTTCAAAGTGGCCTGGGACAGACACAGTAGATCAGTTTACAGCAACAAGATTAAATCAAAATAAACGGAACCATCTAATTTCTCAACAAATAGGGGTGTCCTACATGGAGCGATGGGGGGAGGAGCAGTGGGTTCACCCCTAAACAAAGATATGGGGAGGGGTGAATACATGGGGAGGGGTGCACCTGCTCCTGGTGGGTGCACCCCTAAACAAAGACATGGGTAGGGGTGGACCTACTCCCTAAAAGACATGGGAAGGGGTGCACCTACTCCTGCCATATTGCTGGGCAGACTAGATGGACCATACTGGTCTTTATCTTCTGTCATTTACTATGTTATTATGTAACCCTGTTCTTCTAGAACCGGGTATAAGGTGGATACACTACTAGTGTTTGCAGTTTGCTGACTGCGTGCATAAGTCAACACCACTAGAAAGATGACCTTCCAGGTGAGAAATCTGAGTAGACAGGAGCCGAGCGGCTCTAACGGAAGAGACAGAAACGGTGCTAGGACAATGTTGAGGTCCCATGCCACTGGTGGAGGTTTTATGGGGGACGAGAGAGAAGGAGCCCCCTCATAAAGCAACCCTACTACTACTACTCATTTATAAAGTGTTACAAGGCGTATGCAGCATTGTATATAGATAGAGACAATCCCTGCTTGTGAGAGCTTAGAATATAATTAACACAGACAAGACAAAGGATAAGAATAAGGGGAAAAGGAGGGTAAGGAGACACAAGGAAAAAAGTGGTTCAAGATCCAAAAGCAGTGTTAAAGAGGTGAGCCTTTAACATGGACTTGAAAAGGGACATAGATGAAGCCTGACATACAGAGTTGGGAAGTTTGTTCCAGGCATACAGAGCAGCAAGATGACAGGACCGAAATCTGTAGTTGGCAGTGGAAGAAAAGGGCAAAAAGAGAAGCAAGCCAGAAGAAGAGCAGAGTTCATGAGGAAGGGTGTAGGGAGAGAGAATAAAGGAAAGGTAGAAAGGAGCAGAAGAGTGAATGCACTTATAGGTCAGATGGAGAAGCTTGAATTAGACACAGAAACGGAAGGGAAGCCAATGAAGTGATTTGAGAAGGGGTTATATGAGAATATCAAGACTTGCGAAAAATTAGTCGTGCAGCATTGTTCCGAACAGATTGAAGGGGGGAAAGGTGGAGTAAGAAGGAGGTTGCAATAGTCAAGACAGGAAATAGAGAGTGGACAAGTGTTTTAATAGTGTGTTCAGAAAGGAGGAGGCACATTTTGTTAATGTTATAGAACAGTGGTTCTCAAACCAGTCCTCTGGGACCCCCAGGCCAGTCAGGTTTTCAGGATATTCACAATGAATATGCATGAGATAGATCTGCATACAGTGGAAGCAGTGCATGCAGATCTCTCTCGTGTATATTCATTGTGGATATCCTGAAAACTTCCCAGAGGACTGGGTTGAGAACCACTGTTATAGAGAAAGAAACAATAGGTTTTAGCTATCTGTTGAATATGTGAGGAGAAGGAAAGGGAGGAGTCAAAGATGACCCCAAAGTTGCGGGCTGAGGAAACAGGAAGAAGAAGAGTGTTATCCACAGAGATGGAGAAGGGAGGAGGAAGGTTTAGGAGGAAAATTTTCAGTTTTGGCCATTTTTAATTTCAAATGGCGGTGAGACATCCAGGTGGCGATGTTAGACAGGCAGGCAGAGATGCGAGATTGGAGTGTCAAAGAGATATCAGGTGTAGAAAGACAGATCTGAGAATCATCAATATAAAAATGATACTGAAATCTATGGAAGGAGATGAGAACACCAAGGGATTGGGTGTAGAGTCAGAAAAGAAAAGGGCTGAGAACAGATCCTGGGGTACACAGAGAGTGGGATAGTAGTGGAGGAGAAACCACCAGAACAAACACTGAAAGAGTGATGGGAGAGATAAGAAGAGAACCAGGACAGGTTCCCTAAAATGAAGGGAATACAATGTATCAAGGAGAAGGTGGTGGTAAACTGTCAAAAGCAGCAGAAAGGTCAAGAAAGATGAGGACAGAATAAAGGCCTTTGGATTTAGCCAGGAATAAGTCACTAGAGACTTTGGCAAGTGCTGTTTCGGTAGCATGAAAGGGACGAAAGCTAGATTGAAGTGGATTCAACAGGGTTTGAGAGGAAAGAAATTCAAGACGACGAAGGAGAACTGCACGCTCAAGAAGTTTAGAAATGAAGGGAAGAAGGGAGATGGGTTGATAATTAGAAGGACAACAAGGGTCAAGAGGTTTCTTAAGGAGAGGTGTGACTACAGCATGCTTGAAGGCTGAAGGGACCGTGGCAGTGGAGAGCGAGAGATTGAGAATATGTGAGGTGGAAGGGATGACAGAAAAGGAAATGGAACTAAGGAGATGGGTGCAAGTAGTAGGTTTAGAGGAGGAAAGAAGATGAGAGGTTTCTTCATCAGAGATCTTAGAGAAGGAAGAAAGGGTAACATTGAGAGGAAAAATTGGTATTGAGGTGGGGGAAGAGGGGTTGAAGCTGATTTAGTGGGGAATTGGAGAGTGATCTTGTGGATCTTGTTATGGAACTAGCTAAGGTTTGGGCAGAAAGAGAAAGAGGGGTCAGAGGGGGAGGTGCCTCGAGGAGAGAGTTAAGAGACTGTGAAGGTCATTGGCAAGGGAGTTAGTCAGATGGACATAGTAGTTTTGCTTGGCAAGAGTTAAAGCTAATTGGAAGGAGGTAAGCATGAATTTGAAGTGAAGAAAGTCAGAAAGGGAGTGGGATTTGAGCCAAATGCGCTCAGCTGAGCAGGCACAGGAGCGTAGATAGTGGGTAGTTGAAGACTACATTAAAAACTCAGAAGGCAGCTTTCAGTTTAAGTTTAAGACCCAGCAGACAGCTTTCAATTTAAATTCAGAACCCAGCAGAGAGCTTTCAGTTTAAATTTAAAACCCAACAGAGGGCTTTCAGTGACCTGGATTGGCCACTGTTGGAAACAGTATACTGGGCTTGATGGATCTTGGTCTGACCCAGTATGGCATTGTTGTGTATCTTACAGGATGTGGAATATCTAGAGCAGAAGAGAGTGCAGTATTATAGGAAGCTATAGCCTCATTAACAGATTTAGACAACATGGAGGAGGAAAGAAATGATGAGACAATGGTAGCCAAGGGGTTGATAGCATGAAGATTCCTAAAACGGTAGGAAGAGACTGGGCAAGACTGAGGTGGGGAGTGATGAAGGGTAAAGGGTAGGAGGAGATGATCTGATAAGAGAAGAACTGAGGTACGGAAATTGCAGGGTAGACAGAGAAGAAAACCAGGTCAAGGCAGTGACTGTGCTGATGAGTGGAAGCAGAATTCTGAGCAAAGTTGGAGGTTGAACGAGGAGGTAAGGGAAAGGAGTTTAGGAGCATAGGGGTCAGAAGGGTTACATGAATATTAAAATCACCAAGAATAAGGGAAGGGGAAGAAGAATCAAGAAATAGGGAAAGCCAGGAATCAAAGTCAGAGAGCAAGATAGAGGTAGATTTATCAGGAGGTCTATAGATAACAGCTATATGGAGAGATAAGGGATTAAAAAGGCAGATGGAATGGACTGAGTCAAAGGCTGCAGCAATATCAAGGAATATCAGGATGAAGGCTTGGTTGGGGTTATCAATTCTTTTTATGATATTGTTAAATAACACCAGCATTAATGCTTCTACACTATGGAAGGGTCTAAATCCATATTGCTTGTCATCCAGAGGGGCATGTAGATAAGAACATAAGAAGATAAGATATGCCATACTGGGTCAGACCAAGGTCCATCAAGCCCAGCATTCTTCATCCAACAGTGGCCAATCTAGGTCATACATACTGTGGCGACGGCGCCCCCACTAGGCGGTTGCCTAGTGAAAGTGGCGGGCCATCTTGTATAAGCTTCAGGGCTAAGACTTCTGAATGTGTAGTTGCGTGCAAAAAGCAGTCCAAGTGGTATTTTTGGCCAACACAGGAAAATTTATTAAATTTTTCATTTTAAATTTCAGCTTTGCAAACAGACCTTTGTAGAAGGCTCCAACCACAACAACAGAAAAAAGGATGTTTTCTCCCAATAAACTTCCTTTACAAAAAGTGTATTTCAGCAGTGTTATCAATGAGCAGTTTCTTCCAGCTCTTTAACAAAAGAATTTCCTCTTCCAGAAACAACATAATTGAACTAGTATTTAACAGCAGAGTCCAGCAAACCTTTTAGCTTCCCTTAGCTGCTTCAGGTTTCACCTTTAAAACACTTCTCTGCTTGTCAGCACAGAAACTAAAACTGCTGTGTTTAAACTTTCACTCAGCTCAAGTGTTCTTGTAGCTTTAACCATGAGATTTCCTTCTCTCTCTAAAGCTTCTTAGCTACAATAATCAGAATAACTGTTTCCTGGGTTTCCTTCCTATTAAACCCATAGCTTTTCTCAGTCAGAGATTATGCACAAAGAACATTCCATTTGGGAGTCTGTGGAGTCAGGTTCCTCTCCACAGAATTCCACCTCCATGTCTTCCTCTGCATTACATGACTGTGGGGCTTGGACAGGTTCAGGGATTTCACGTTTTACTTACTTTAGAAGCTTGAACAGTCTTTCCCACTGAACTTCCCTTCTTCTCCCCGGAATTATATTAGTGTTCTCAGACTTCTTTCCCTTTAGTAAAACATTTAAAGGCTTTGTTTGCTTTACCTTATCTGTAAAAGCATTCTTCCTGGCATGCGTCCCATAAGGTACAGCTTCTTCCTCAGAATCGGGTATACTTATTTCTGAGTCAGAGTCACACACATTAACTCCCTCAAACTTTCCCCTCCTACCTCTGAGCTTGACTGTAGACCTTTTACAGCAAGGGCATCTCCTAGGAGTAGCGTCCTCTGAATCAGAGCTGCCTGGGGGATCACTGCAGTCTTTGTCTCTAGCCCTTCTAGGCCCTCCAAGCCTGAAGACTTGTTCCTCTTCAGATGGAGCTGAGACCTCCTGCTCCAGCTTCCTCACAGCTAGCCTTCTCACTTCCTCTCTCCTGGAAGGAGTGCAATTAGCCTGGATTCTGGCTCTTTCCCGACTGCCGTCTTTCAAGCTGTTCCCGTGTCTTGCTTCTCTCCTGCCGGTCTTGCTGACGCTTCCTGCTCTCTCTGTTTGCCTGTGCTTAAATGTTTGCAAGCGTGCTCTCTCTCCTGGCCCCACCCACAGGTGTCTCCTATCACTTCCTATAGTTGCCCTGGAGTCTGGGTGTGGCCTCAGCCTAGCTTTGCAAGTGTGGGTTTTTCCACTGCTTTCATTTTGGAACATGTGCTTAGGTGAGCCCATCCCCCTTATGGAAGAAAAAGTTTCTTTTTTCTTTGTTTCCCAGGGCTGTGCTGCACCCTCCTTACCACAGTACCTAGCAGTTTCCCCAAAAGACACAGGTTCCACAATGCTTGTATTGGGTCAAGCATTGATATCCTGCGTCCCTTTTTAATAATGGTTTATGGAACTTTCTTCCAGGAACTTGTCCAAACCTTTTTTAAACCCAGCTACACTAACAGCCTTTACTACATCCTCTGGTAACAAATTCCAGAGTTTGATTACACGTTGAGTGAAAAAATATTTTCTCTTATTTGTCTTAAATAGTTTACCCTGTAGCTTCATTGCATGTATCCTAGTCTTTCTATATTCTGATAACGTAAACAATTGATCTATGTTTACCCATTCCACTCCGTTCATTAATTTATTAATTTCATATCATATCTCCCCTCAGCCGTATCTTTTCCAGGTTAAAGAGCCCTAACCTTTTTAGCCTTTCTTCATAGGGGATCCTTCCATCCTCTTTACCAGTTTGGTGGCTCTTCTCTGAACTTTTTCTAATAACGCTATATCCTTTTTAAGATATGGGGACCAGAACTGCACAGAGTATTCAAGGTGCGGTCACACCATGGAACAATACAGAAGCATTATAATATCCTTTGTTTTATTTTCCATTCCTTTCCTTATGAGACCTAGCAGTCTATTTGCTCTCTTGGCCACCACTGCACACTGGGCGGAGGGTTTTAACATATTATCCACAATGACACCTGAATCTTTTTCCTGGGTGGTGGTTCCAAATGTGGAACCTTGCATCGTATAACCATAGTTTGCATTGTTCTTCCCTAAGTGCATAACTTTGCACTTGTCCACATTAAATTTCATCTGCCATTTTGATGCCCAGTCCTCCAATTTATCAAGATCCTCTTGCAATGTTCCACAATCCTCATGGGTTTTAACAACTTTAAATAGTTTTGTCTCATCTGCAAATTTGATAACCTCACTCGTTATCCCCTTTTCCAGGTCATTTATGAATATGTCAAAAAGCAGCGGACCCAGCACAGATCCCTGGGGTACACCACTATTCACCTTTCTCCACTGGAAAAATTGGCCATTTAGCCCTACCCTCTGCTTTCTATCTTTTAATCAGTTCCTGATCCACAGTAGTACAACTGCCTCCTATCCCATGACTCTTTAGTTTTGCCAAAAGTCTCTGATGAGGGACCTTGTCAAAAGCTTTCTGAAAGTCCAAATACACTATATCAACCGACTCACCTTTGTCTACCTGTTTATTCACACCTTCAAAAAAACATAACAGATTAGTAAGACAAGATCTTCCTTGTCTAAAGCCATGTTGGCTGTCTCCCATTAAGCCATGACTATCTACATGTTCAGCAATTTTGTTCTTTATGATGGTTTCTACCATTTTTCCTAGTACTGACGTCAGGCTCAGTTTCCCGGATCGCCCCTGGAACCCTTTTTAAAGATTGGTGTTACGTTGGCCATCCTTCAATCTTCAGGTATTACAGATGATTTTAATGATAGTTCACAGATTACTAATAGCAGATCTGCAATCTCATTTTTCAGTTCTTTCAACAATATAGTCTTGGAGTTGGAATGAGGATATTCTTTTCTATAATCTTGGCCAGGAATGGAAGGCTTGATATCGATCTATAGGAAGTAGGGCACATTTTTTGAGTAATTTATTTTTTAGGATAGGGCGGATGATTGCTTTTTTTCAGTTCTCTAGGTAGTTCTCTAGGCATTTGGCCTTGTATCAGGGACTGATTGACCATGATTAGTCTGATGGCCTTGTTTGCTGATGTAGAAAATGGCCACCTGGTTGAAGATCATCTGGTTGGAGAGCTGGGCATTTGCTATGGCTCAGTTCCAAGAAGTTGATCAGGTCGAGGCTCTCCCGAGCTGTCCCGAGTCCTTGCATACATAGGTCATCGAGATGGGCTCCCCATCTTGGAGGCATCTGTGGTCAGGATATTTTGATAAGGTGGAGACTGGAAGGGAAGACCCGCAAGGAGGTTAGAGGGTTGCTGCCATCAGGAGAGGGACTCCTTGAGCGGAGGAGTTACTCTGACTCTGTTCCTGAGGTGGTCAGTCACCTCGCATCATTCAGTGCAGAGCATCCACTGCGCCTGACGCATCCGGAGTCTTGTCATTGGTGTCACATGGACTGTGGAGGCCATATAGCTGGGGAGCCGCAGCATTTTAAAAGTTGTGACGAGGGAGGAACTCTGAATCTCGTGGGACAGGGCTACTAAGCACTAGGTCCTGTTGTCTGGCATAAAAGCTCGAGCCTGAGTGGTATCTAGTAGAGCCCCAATGAACTCGAGGGGTTATGAAGGCTGTAGATGGGATTTGGAGTAGTGAAGCCAAGGTGCTCCACCTTTATGGTCAGCTGGGTCAAGCGTTGGATTTCCACTGATGTTCCAGCCATCCAGAAAAGGGAAGACAAAGGTCCCTTGGGTGCGTAGAAAAGCAGCTACTACTGCCAAGCACTTGGTGAAGACCCCGGGGGCGGAGGCAAGACCAAACGGTAGTTCTCGGTACTGGTAGTGATGTCCGCTGAGCATGAAACTGAGATTCTACCTGTGGAGGGGGTAAATGAGGATGTGAGCATATGCATCCTTGAGATCCAGGGAACATAGCCAATTTTGAGGTCAAAGGTAGGGTAATAATATCCCAGAGACACCATCTTGAACTTTTCCCTCACCAGAAAGCGGTTGAGGTTACAGAGGTCCAGAATGGGCTGAAAACCTCCTGTCTTCTTTGGAACCAGGAAGCAGAGGGAGTAAAAATCCCTTCCTGTTTGAGACAGGAGAACTAGGTCCACCGCCTGGTAGGCTAAGAGAGTGGATCTCCTGCCGGAGCAACATATGGTGGTGTGGATAGAATGGGTACTCCTCTGGGAAGAATGGAGGAGGAAGCTAATCGAAGTGCAGTAGGTAGCAGCCCTAGACTATCCTGAGAGACCAGGAGTCTGTTGTTATGCTTAGCCACCTGTGGGCAAAGTGGATCAGTCTTCCTCCTACCTGAGACAAACAGCTTCTGGGAGGGGAAGAAAGGTCATGTCCCTGAAGGGGGGTCAAAACTAGCCCTTTGGTTGTGGTGCCAGTTGGGGATTGGGGGGGGGGCTTAGGATGATATGGTTGACGTTGTCCCTGACCCTTCTGCTGTTGGCTCTGCTGTGGCTACAGGTAGGAGCGGTACAGGTTGTGGGAGCCATAGATCTTTTTTTTCTTGAGGTAGTAGGGCTTCTTCCCCAAGGATTTCTGCCTAGAAGGGTCAGAGGTCTTTTTTGGAGAGTTGAGTCATAGTGAGCTGCTCTTTCTCCAGCTCACCAGCCTTCTCCTCCATCAGTTTGCCAAAGAGGTTTTCGCCCTTACAGGGGACATCTGCCAGTATGTCCTTGACCCACTGCTCCAGGTCAGAGGCCTGCAGCCATGCAAGGCGATGGGCCATGCAAGCCCCGACTCGAAGCCATTATATGCTGCTTGAGTCAAACTTGGAGCAGTACTTAGTTTTTGAGACCAGAGCCCAGTACCACTGGAGCTGCTCTCCAAGCAGTTCAGTAGAGAACCCAATGAGCTCGCCAGCTAGATCCCAGAGGTATATTCCCATGTACAGTTGGTAGGCCTGGATACGGGTTACAAGCATCAAGCCTTGGTAGCATTTCCTATCAAAACCATCCATGGTGCGCGCTTTCCGGCCCAGGGGCACCGAAGAGGGTGTCTTGGAGCTCTTAATGTGGTGCATGGCCGACTCCATCACCATGGAATTATGGGGAAGTTGAGGCTTCTCAAAGCCGGGGCTCTTGCTCACTTGGTGCAAGGAATCGAGGCAACGACTCATGATGAGCACCATGAGAGGTGTTTTCTACATCCGAAAGAGGAGACTAAGGATCCAGTGCAACAGCACCATGATGGCATCCTTCAGAGGAGAAAATACTGAAGGATTGAGAGCTCCTCAGCCCTTGGCTCCTCTTTGACATTGATAGTGAAGGGCAAGGCCTTCCTCATATTTCTCATGAACTCTTGAAAGGACAGGTCCTCTGATGGGGACTTTCTCTTTTCATAGGGTGATGAAGGATAGGAGGGTATGTCCTGATGCAGTACGGTCTCAGGAGATTCCTCCTCCTCAGTCTCCTAAGCATTGAAGTTGGACTCCGAGAGGAGCTCGAAGTACCGATGCAATTCCTTTTGGCGTCAGTGACAGTGGGAAGAGGTGGAGGGTGTTCAAGGTTCTCGGCAATTTGACCCCGAGATGCTCGGTGGAGAAAAGCAGAGCACCAAGAGGGACCTTGAGTGGCCCCCAGAACTGCTGTCACCTCGGGTGAGGGCATACACATCCAAGACAGGTTGCACCTCCAATGAAGAGCTGCCGCGGTAGATGGGGCTGTCAGCAGCACCGAGGAACCAGAGGTAAATTGGTTCCTGGTGGCCTGCTGGCTAAGGAACACAGACAGACTGCATTAGAGGGTCTCCATGTACTGTGCAAGGAGCGCAGTCCCAATTTCGGAGTTGGCAGAGCAACCTCCAGCACGGATGCCAGTTTCCTCAGGGACTCCATGATGATAACCAACTCAGGAATCAGCTGCCGGCCCTCCGGGGCTTTGGGAAGCAACTCTCCCCATCAGGGCAGCTTGGGAGGCTGCTCCCAGTCTACGTCCAGGGCTACAATGCCAATGCTCATGGCCCTTCGCTCTGGGCTCGGCAACTCCCTTCAACGCCTTCGAGGCTGGAGTCTAGTCCTTCTGGGGGCCCTCCTCATCAAAGGAGTCTCTGGTCTGATGCCCTGTGACCTCAGGGCTGAGAGTGGGCCCGGCCCCCGTGCGAGGCCGATGCCTTGGGGTAAGTCTTCCAGGGTATCGATGCCAATGACTCCAAAGTTCCAAATAGTGATTCCTGCTGTTTCTCCCCATTCTGAAGTCCCTGGCATGTCATCTGGAGATGGAGAGGCTCATGGTATGGCTTGAGGCATTGAAGACACCAGTTGTGGCGGTTCGTCACCAAAATGGTCCTGCCACACTGGGTACATTTTTAAAGCCACTGGCCAGCTTGGACATGTTGGGAAAAATGGCTTCCACCAAGTCAAAAAGACTCCAATGTTCCAGCCGAACAGGGGATGCGAGAGAAAAGACCCATGTGCCTCAAAAAGAAAAAGAAACCCGAGAAAGAAAAAACACAACATTGAGGCACTGACAGTCCCAGGCACGGGCATGAAGATACAACTGGAAAAAAATGAAAAGATACCAAGAAAGGATACCAACATGGTCAAACATTTTCTGAGGATCAGACAATATCCAACGGGCTCTGCAGAAAAACGAAGACCGAGGTAAAGATGGCTCCTTTGGGCAGGAAGACCGGCATGCATGCATGGTGCAATTTCCAAAAGCTTCCTTTAGAAGCTGGGAAGCATTCCCGTATGGGCTCCGTCGGTGATGCCACCCATTTGTGAGGACTGACTTCCTGTTTGGTCCCGGAGAAATGACAGGACTGAAGAAATCTGAGAAGAAAAGTTTAATTTAGAGAAAGTGAAATCAGAGATTAGAACGTTGCCTGGAGTGAGGATTCCATAAGCCATGCTCTGCATGCTTTCCCTACTTGTTAATTTTTATGTGTTTCCTGCCAAATATTTTTGAGAATTCAGGGTATATTATTCCATCTATGCAGATGACATGCAGTTTCTCTCTCTCTCTCTCTCTCTCTCTCTCATTGATACCTCCTAACCAATGTCTTAAATAAATTACAGTGATACTTGTGTAACTCTCCTTTCTCTGTGGTCCTCACAGCTGTTACTAGCGGCTTGGCAGACAAGGGGGGAACACTAATTCAATGAGCCTTTTTGCAGTCTTTTATTCTTGGGCTCTTGGAATTTACTATCAGGTTTCTTTTGGTGGGGACTGGCACAAACTGGCAGTCCCTTGGCACTTGACACTCTTTCATTTCTTTCCTTCTCAAATCAACAAATCCAGGCCAGAATTGTATGTTCTAAACTTTAGGGTCACAGAGCAATAACAACAATAACCACTGGCAGAAACAAATAAGAACTATGTTACAAGCAGTTATCTTCTTCTCCTCAGTCAAAATTGGTTACACATAAATTACTCCTTTTTCCTCTCAGGTGTGTTAAGATAAAGGGTAATTGAAGCGAGTGTGTTAAGTTGAAGAGTTACTCCACAATTCACTACTCCTGCACCTTTGCTACTTCATCTAGTTTCCTTGAATGGGAAACCCTCTCTCCTATTTCTAGTATTATTTCTCTGAAGCTGGTGGTGATGCAAACACAAGTCCTTGATATTGCACTGGCTCACTCTTGGATCTGGTGTTATTGGTATATGATGAGTGCTTGCATTTCTTTTCTTCCCGAGAGTTGGCGGCTTCTATAGATGCAGGTCCCCTGGCTCTGATTAATTGGGAAGCTTATACAGTTCTTGGAATCTGTCTCACAGGCAGAGCTACTCTCCTTTTGAGAGAGTGGGGTGCTGGCAGGTTTTTAACAGGCATCAACCCTCTGCTCTCTTTTCCTATGCTGCTACTCTAATACCAGTTTCTCACTCTGGATGGTATGAGTGGCTTTGTACCAGCCACCTGCCCAAAGGGCAGACACCTTTGCTCCCTTCTGGTGCAGTGGCTGGGTGCCAAGGACAAGATGGATCACAAAATTTCCAGCCTGATCTGGGTTGAAAAGCAAGCACAAAGCAGCAACCCACCCTTGCCCACCCCTTCCCCTTCTCCGACTGACTGGTTTGGCAGTCAGTCATGTGTAACCACACTACCCTGTCACACCTTCCAGCCAATCAGAGAAGGGGAGTCAAGCAGAGTGGGAGTGACTGACTGCCAGTCTCTTTGGGTCAGCTCTGGATGCTGCTTCAGGACTTAACTAATGAGGTGTAGGAAAGGGCTGTGAATTTGATTTGGGACTTTGCTTTTATTTTGCTTTTTTTTTTTTGCTCCATTTTCCATGGTTTTCTAGCCCAAAGTGGCAGTGGGCAATAGCCCAAAAAAAACACAACCCGTGATCAGCAAATTTTTCCGCATCCCAGGGAAAAAACTCACACAATTGGGCAGGAAAACTGCAGAAATGGCATCGCTGATCCTTTTGAGTGGTTTATACACGGACTTGAATTTTCCCTCTCAGCGGCATCTCCTCTCAGCATGAAATGACAGGCAGCAAAGCACCTTTCCTGTTCTGGAAAATGTCAGGCTTTTCTCTAACCTTCATTGTAGTAATCTATTGGGACACGGGATGGCGCAACTGTTCACTCAGTAACATCCAAGTCTCTACACTTGCATACAGGTTATAGACCGGATGATGAAGAATACAATTGCTATTAATGTCCAAGAGATCCAAAATCATGTTGTTTAGTCGGTTAGTTATCATAGACAAATGCGCTTAGAGATTCTAGACATCCTATCATATTCCTGTTTCTCAGCAAGAATGTAGTTTGGGAATTATCCTTGATACTTCGCTATAAATAAAAGCTCAAATAAGGAAGGTTATATGTTCTTCATGAGACTTTTAAAAACACCTCAAACTGATGTTGTCAAACCAAGACTTCAGAACAGAGTTTAATTTTACAAAGACTAGATTACTATAATTCACTTTATTTGGGTCTTCCACAGATTACTATCTAAGCAATGCAATTAGTGCATATGTCCCTGGTGTTATATTAGCAGTGGTTGCCAATATATTTTAGAATAAAATTTTAAATTTTGTTGATTCATTCATAAAGCTTTGGATGGGGATGCTCCTTTTTATTTCAATTTAAAATTTAAAAATATACAAATCAAATCAAGCACAGAGATCAGATGGGTTTTACAACTGCCTTCCATCCCTTCAGCTCAATTTTCCAACACATCGAAATACTCCTTTTCTATCACTGGTCCAGTGGAATAGAATGTATTGCCAAATGAATTAAGGGCAATGGTGGATACTACTGTTTTTAAGAAATGATTGAAATGTTACTCTTCTCTAAGGCTATTAACACCGGAATATGATTTGATGACTAACAAGATATTAACACAATGGCATCCTGGTATCTAAGAGAGGTGATTGGAAAATTTGTACCAGATATCGTGGATAAGGCAATGATTTGAAGCTTGTACCAGATATTAAATTTCACGCGATTCGGGTTCTGGATGCTTATGTAGTGTCACTTGTAATTGTATGTGATTATTATGTATGTTTTGTGGTTAAAAGCTCAGATGTGTCGATAGATGATTCATAAGGTCACATTTTACTTACTAGTTAATGTCTTTTCCTTGAATCATGCTACACCAGTCCAGACAAGTGGGTTGTGTTCCCCTACCAGCAGATTGGTGGAGACAAAGAATCAATGAAAAGCCCAGGTTTCAATGACATCACTCCTATGCCTCTACTTGCCTCAGCCACCAGAGGTCTCTTCAGTATGCGTCCCAAAGCATATGGAAGAAACATGGCAAGCTTCACACAACCTCAAAGTAGCGCGCTTCAATGGCTCGAAGGGCACTAGCATCAAGGTTATGAATACCAGACACTGATTCCAGGAAGGGACCAAAGACCGGAGGGGAAGACACAAATGCCAAATCCCCTGGGGAAAGCGTGAGACATCCAGGTGCAAGGCTAGAGACTTACCAGCCACTAGACCTCAGAAACAGGCCAAAGCTGCCACCTGAACGTTCAGAGAACTAAAGGAAAGTCCCTTCTCCAGACCATCCTGTAGAAAAGCCAAGAGATGGCATCTTGGCCGCCTCAGGTGCTAACTGCCGAGTGTTACACCATAGCTCAGAGGCACCAGACCTACATGTATGCTAGCTTGGTAGACCTCCTCCAGGCTCTGAGCAGAGTAGAGACCACCACTGGAGAGTAGCCCTTATGTGCTAGCTGTCTCCTTTCAAAAGCCAAGCCATAAGCGAGAAGGGAACAGAGTCCTCCAGGATGATCGGACCCTGATGCAATAAGCCCCAAGATGGAGGCAACCGAAGAGGGGATGCCTGCAGGAGCCGCATCAGGTTTCCAAACCACGCTCTCCTCGGTCAATCCAGTGCGACCAATACAATCCTGCCCGGGTAGCATTCTATAAGCCGAATCACACACTTCACTAGGGGCCAGGAGGAAACACACAGCAGCTGCTGACTTGGCGAAGGCTAGGCCAGGGTATTAATGCCCTTGGTCCCAGTCTCAGTGCCGCGACTGAAACATAGAAACATAGAAATATGATGACAGAAAAAGACCACATGGCCTATCTAGTCTGTCCTTCCATATCAACAACTACAACAGTCCCCTTTTTATCTTTAGAGATCATCTGTGTTGGTCCCATGCTTTTTTGAATTCAGTTACTGTCCTCATCTCTACCACCTCCACTGGGAGACTATTCCATGGATCCACTACTCTTTCCGTAAAGAAATATTTCCGCATATCACTCCTGAATCTATCTACCTTCACCCTCATCCCATGTCCCCTCGTAGCAGAACTTGCTTTCAATTGAAAGAGGCTCTCTCCCTGAACATTTATGCCACGGAGGTATTTAAACATCTCAATCATATCACCTCTATCCCGCCTTTCCTCTAAGGTGTACATATTAAGATCCTTAAGTCTGTCCTCATATGCTTTATAATGAAGCCCACTAATCATTTTAGTCGCTACCCTCTGCACCGACTCCATCCTGTTCACATCCTTTTGAAGGTGCGGTCTCCAGAATTGCACACTATACTCCAAATGAGGTCGCACCAAAGACTTATAGAGAGGCATTATCATCTCCTTTTTTCTGCTAGCCATTCCTCTCCGTATGCACCCAAGCATCCTTCTAGCTTTTGCCGTCGCCTTTTCTACCTGTTTAGCTACTTTAAGATCATCAGACACAACCACGCCTAGGTCCCGCTCCTCTTTAGTGGACAAAAGTACTTCACCCCCTATACTGTATTGCTCCCTTGGATTGCTGCAGCCCAAATGCATGACCTTACATTTTTTAACATTAAATCCCAGCTGCCAAATTCTAGACCATTCTTCAAGCTTAGCTAGATCCCTCCTCATGTTATCTACACCTTCTTGGGTGTCTACTCTATTGCAGATTTTGGTATCATCCGCAAAGAGGCAAACCTTACCCGACAGCCCTTCCGCTATATCACTAACAAAGATGTTAAAAAGAATCGGACCAAGGACAGATCCCTGGGGCACACCACTGGTAACATCCTTCTCCTCAGAGTGAGCTCCATTTACTTGTACTCTTTGTTGCCTCCCACCCAACCAATTTCTAACCCAAGCAGTAACTTTAGTGTCCATCCCTAGGGTGCTCAGTTTGTTTATAAGTCGCCTGTGAGGAACAGTGTCAAAGGCTTTACTGAAATCTAAATACACCACATCTAGAGCTCTCCCTCGGTCCAACTCCCTGGTCACCCAGTCAAAGAAATCAGTCAGATTTGTCTGACAAGACCTGCCTCTGGTGAATCCATGCTGCCTTGGATCCTGTAATCCGCTGGACTCCAGAAACCTCACTATTTTCTCTTTCAGCAGCGTTTCCAATACTTTACTCACCACCGAAGTTAAACTAACCGGCCTATAGTTTTCAACCACATCCTTACTTCCGCTTTTGTGTAAAGGCACCACATGAGCCTCTCTCCAGTCCTTTGGCACCACACCCGATTCCAACGAGGCATTGAAAAGGTCAGTCAGTGGAGTTGCTTGAAGAAGCGGAAAATTTGGCAGAGGAGCAGATTGCCATCGGATCCATTTTGGGGTGACCCAAGTAGAACAGAATCAACTGAAATGCCTCCTGACTGAACTCCCACTCTCCAGGATCCAGAGAGTGCTGGCTGAGAAAGGCCACTTCCACAATGTATACCCCAGCAATGTGCTGAGCTGACAAGGCTAGAAGATTCTTCTCTGCCCAGGCAAATAGGAGAGCCATCTCCAGAGCTACCCTGGCATTCCCTGTGCCGCCCTGCAATTGACATAAACCACCGCTGTGGCATTATTTGAAAAACCTTGAACCGCCCAGTCCTCATCCAGGGACTGGAAACGTAGAAGAACCAACCTGATGGTCCTCGCCTCAAGAAGGTTGATGGACTGTACCATTTCCCTATGCCGTACAGTCTTGGCAATGGGCTCCCCAGCCTGAGAGACTGGCAGTCATCGTCAGGAGGATCCAGGAGAAATCATCCAAAGGCACACCCTTCCTCAGATGACAAGGCTGCTGCCACTATCGCAGGCTGGACTTCACCATCAATGGGAGCAGGAGCATGCGCGTGAACGCCTGAGAACTCAGGGACTACCAAGTCAGCAAAGACCACTGGGGCGGTCGCATGTGAGCACGCACCCACATCATCATCTCTATGGTTGCCGCCTTCAATATGAGGAGCTTAAAATAACCACTGATTCTGGGAGCCTGCTGTGCAAAGAACAGCACCAAACAATCCAACAGTCTTTTGATTTTCTCCTATGGCAGGAAATCTCTGCCCACTCAAGTGTCAAAACCTGTTCCTAGAAACTCCAGGGATTGGGAAGGCAACAGCTGGTTCTTTCCCAAAATGATCACCTAGCCGAAGCTTTCCAAAAAGGACACCACTCAGGATGCCACCCGGGACGCTTCTGAAAGGGAATGGGCCCAGATGGGCCAGTCATCCAGATATGGATGGACACAGATCCCTCGGTGCTGCAACACTTTAGCTGCCACCACCATGACCTTGGAGAATATCCTCAGGGCAGTGAACAGTCTGAAAGGAATGGCAATGAAATGATAGTGAGAGCCAAGCATGGCAAAACGCAGATTCTTTTGCTTATCTGCCTGGATCAGGATATGAAAATACGCTTCGGACAGATTCAAAGAATTCACAAATTCCCCTCGGCACACTGCTTGAATCACGGAGCAGGACATGCAAGTACTCATTGACCCCCTTGAGATCTAGAATAGGCCAGAAGTAGCCATCCTTTTTGAGCACCATGAAATAGATGGAGTATCTGCCCTTGCCCCGCTCATCTGGGGGGGGAAGGGCACCCTGCCTTTCAGTGCAGCAACTTGTTCAAGGTGCTCCACACAGCGGCACTTTTGATCGTAGACCCACAAGGGGAGATGACGAAGGCATCCGGAATCAGCTCTTATCATTCCAGGATATAGTCCAACAAAATGGTGTCTAGCACCCAGCAATCCTTGGTAACCCGGGCCAATTCCTGAAAGAAAAGGCAAAGCCTGCCTCAAACCAGAGGAGAATGAGTCTGAAGCCTGGAAGCAGAGAGGAAGAAAGGTTTTCCAGGTCAATAACAATGAAAGTCTTGAAAACTCTGTGGATCCGGCCAGTGCACCCTTGGTGGACAGGCAAAGGCTGATGAGAAAGGGGCACCAGCCTGCTTCACAAGCCCTCTGGACCTGTCTTCCAGAAGGCGGTAAGATTTCATCTTGTCCAGGTCCTTCACCAGCTTCTCCAAATTGGCTCCAAAAAGAAGTTTCCCCTTAAAAGCCAGTTGGATGATGAGTCTGTTGCCCAGTGCCATTAGCAAATCCAATGCTCTGACACCATCATCAGGGCATCATCTCTGGCCAGAAAACATACATGGCATTAGAAAGGAAGGTTATAGCAGACTCCAAAAGAGGGGTAATATCATCCAGCAGAAGAGACTGAATCAACTGGAGCAGGGCTCGAGATGTCAGGCTGGTATATACCACCAGCTGCAGAATAGCAGCTGCCAAGGCAAACTAACTCTTCAACAACGAATCCGCCTTACAGTCTAGAAAATCCTTTAAGGCCAATCCGTCTTTCACAGGAATGGTGGTCCATCTAGTAAGCACCATGACCTGCACATCCACCTTGGGAATACCAAACCACTGAACGCACTCCTTCTCTGTGAGAACATAGATCTTCTTACACACCCTGAACCCCTTAGGCAGGGAGTCGGAAGAATCCCACTCCGACTGGATCAGAGAAGGAAATGGAGAAGAACCCACTCCGAAACTGACAAAGCAAAATACCTAAACCACCTTAAATTCCACCGTGAAACTATATACCTCAGAATGAGCGAATACCATGCCAAGATCCTTCTCCACTCTCTAAACAAACCTAGAGACCTTTTCAACCTAGCAAAATCCCTAATTAAGGAACCTTCACCTACCCAACTTGTCCCTATTTCCCCCCAATCATATGCCGACTACCTCCAGTCCAAAACTTCCATAACTGACACAGTTTCAGTTACCACCCCCTGTCACTCCCCCACCTCACTTCCCCCTATCACAACATTCTCCACCCCAACAGAGAAAAACATCCAAGATCTCATTGCCATCAACACTTCCAAAGCCCCAAGTGACCCCTGCCCAGCATACTGGGTCAGAACTCTGCGAGCTGAGCTTAGTCCAATCCTAATCAACATCATTGGACTATCCTTTGCAAAAGGCTCTTTCCCGGCATTCCTCAAACAAACATCGATAAGACCACTTCTGAAGAATACCAAGCTTGACCCACTAAAGTCTGACTCCTACCGCCCTATTTCGAGTATACCTCTATTAGCCAAGATAATAGAGAAGGTTGTCCAGAGGCAGATTCAACACCACACTGATGTAGCGTCACCCCTGGACCCCTGTCAACACGGATTCAGGGAATCTCATGGTGTAGAAACTCTCCTCACCACCCTAACCAACACCTTGAATAAAGGATTGGACAAAGTTGAAAACGGATTCGCTCTCATCTTCCTGGATATCTCCGCTGCCTTTGACTCCGTTAACCACAATCAACTTCTAACCCGTCTACTCGAGAAGGGCATCTGTGGCCTCGCCTGGGAATGGTGTAAGTCTTATCTATCAGATCGTTGGCAGCACGTCAGAGTTGGTTCCACCACATCCGCACCTTTCTACCAGCGTCAAGGTGTTCCGCAGGGCTCCTCTTTATCTGTTTTAACGCCATCACCGACTGGTTACTATCCCAAAATCTCAGAATAAACTTCAAGAAGACTGAAGTTCTGTTCATGTCAAGGAACAAAGATTTCTCCCCTCCATCCTCCCTAAGAGTAAGAGATGTGGAACTCCCTAGTAAACCCTCCATTCGCTACCTAGGGATCACGACCAGCATTTCGACTTTAAGGAGCACATACGAAATATTACCAGATCCGTCTATATTAAAATTAGAACGTTAAGACACCTCAGACCTATGTTGCCTCATAAGGACTTCCGAACCATTTTCCAGGCCCTCACTCTTCCACATTTGATTACACAAATGTTGCCCTATATGGTCTCCCCAAGAACACCCTTAATCCGCTGCAACTCGCCATGAATGCGGCTGCGCGTGTGCTCTGTGGTACAGCAAGATCAGACCATATCACCCCGATACTTATGGATCTCCACTGGTTACCAATTCAAGGCAGATTATTATACAAAATCCTTCTCATCATTTTCAAGATCATCAATAACCTAGCCCCTGCAGCTCTCGGTGACCTTATCACTCTCACCCTGAAAAACAGATTGAGAAGATCTGTAGCTGACAACACTTTGATCATCCCTAAAGAGTCCATCAAGTGTACCCAGATGACCAAGAAAAGAACCTTCGCCTTCTACACCCCAAAATCCTGGAACGACCTTCCACCAGAAATTAGAGCCATCAAAGACCTTATTCAGTTCCGTAAGGCAATCAAACACCACATTTTCCTACTTCACTTTGCACAAGCATCCACCCCTCCTCTGTTCTCCCACACTCCAACGCACACAAACCTTCCTTTCTCTACTTAAATAACACAGGTACACTACCAAAAAACTTCCTCCAGTTTTGCAACTGATTCCTATAGATTTTGGGGTGCTGAATCCAGGAAAAATAGCCAAAATGTTCCATCACGTCACGTTTTCTTGCAAAATTAGATTTCTTACCCATATAAGGAATGTTCACATAATTTCTTTTTAGCTGACTGCAGTTTATTTTCTTGGCCCAAAATAGAGGTTGTAATGGTTAACTAACTAGAAACACTCCCTCATGATATTTTAGAGTGTTTTGTATTCATTTTATACATTAACAGGACAATTGGGAGGCGGGGGGCTAAATCCAGTACTCGCGCTGGCGCATGTTCTTTCCTGTTCGCCTCGCCTCGTTCGCTCGCTCGCTCAAACACGGTGGTTGCGACATGAACGTTCCTGTCAAATTTCAGTTTCTTGCAAGTTCATTATTACCTTTTGTTTGCTCAGTCGTAATCCAGCTTTATTCCGAAGTGGTTCACTACAGTTGTAGTTTGCAGTGCTGTGTATTTGTGATGGCTCACAGAGCCAGAGGTTGCGTCAACTCTCCGGACAGTTTTTGTTTTATTTGTGGGGAATATACCGTGAAAAAGCGGCAGAGGAACATTTCTGCATTTATTAAAAAAGTATATTTCGCCTATTTCGGTTTGAAGTTAGGCGATCAAGACAAACCGTGGGCTCCTCACAAAGTGTGCAAGACATGTGAGGAAGATCTACGCTTATGGATGAAAGGTAAAAAACAAGCATTTTGTTTCGGAATACCTATGATGTGGCGTGAACAAAGAGACCACAGCAGTGACTGCTATTTTTGCTCTTGCATTGTGAAGGGATACAACTTAAAAAATAAGAACGTAATAAGTTACCCCAACCTTCCCTCAGCAATTAGGCCTATGCCTCATAGCAACGAAGTACCTGTGCCTGAGCCACCAAAATCTTTGGATCATATTTGTGTGGACGGTTCTGAACATGATGAGACTCATCAGATGGCTTTTCCCGATGAGTCCAGTACTTCCGAGTTTGAAACTGAACCAGATCCGAAACCTGAACTTTTCTCTCAAGCTGAATTGAATGATTTAGTCCGGGATTTAGGACTCCCAAAAGATGCTGCCCAACTGCTAGGTTCTCGGCTTAAACAGAAAAATCTATTGTCACCAGGAACAACTTTTTATTGGTACCGCAACCGCGAGACACAATTTTTGAAGTATTTCAGCAAAGAGGAAGATTTGGTATTTTGCAACGATATATACGGAGTGATGGAAAAGTTTAAACTCAAGTATGATCCTGCTGAATGGCGGCTGTTCATTGATTCGTCAAAAGACAGCATAAAAGGTGTTGTTCTTCATAATGGCAACACATTCGCTTCAGTTCCTATTGCTCACTCTGTTATTCTCCAAGAAAAATACGAGAATTTGGCCCTGATTCTTCAGAAGATTCGTTATGATGAGCATAAGTGGATGATTTGTGGAGACTTTAAAATTCTATCCATGCTATTAGGGCAGCAATCCGGTTTCACCAAATATCCCTGCTTCCTTTGCTTGTGGGACAGCCGGGCCCGCGACCTACACTGGGGGAAAAAAGACTGGCCAATTCGGGAGTATTTGAGACCCGGTGAGAAAAATGTTCTTCATGAGAGCTTGGTACCTCGTGATAAAATTCTATTACCACCTCTCCACATTAAGTTGAGTCTCATTAAGCAATTCATCAAGTCCCTTCCAAAAGATGGTGAGTGCTTTCGGTACCTTTGCTCAAAGTTCCCCCGACTTTCTGAAGCAAAGCTAAAGGAAGGAGTGTTTGTTGGCCCTGATATAAGGAAACTCATTTCAGATGGAGCATTCGCTGAAACAATGTCTGAGAAGGAAAAAGAAGCCTGGGATTCCTTCAAGGATGTTGTTCTCAAATTCTTGGGGAACAGGCGGGATGAGAACTATATGGATATTGTTGCCAGGATGCTCAATGCCATCAAAGAACAAGGCTGTAACATGAGCCTGAAAGTCCATTTCTTGCACTCCCATGTGAACTACTTTCCCGAAAACGTGGGGGCGTACAGTGAAGAACAAGGTGAAAGGTTTCACCAGGACATCAAGGACGCAGAGAGAAGGTACCAAGGAAGATGGAACACCACTATGATGGCTGATTTCTGCTGGTTGCTGCTGCGGGAAACCCCAGATGAAAAATACGCCAAGCAGCACACCAAGAGAAGCATTCGGGGGAAGAAGAAATGGGCCCACCAGGAGATTGATTGACCCAAGAATGACTTTAAAATCTAAACTGTGTTGACAAATATTGTGTTTTTACTAAACTTTGAAATAAAAATTTGCTAGTTATTACCACAGTGTCGGATCTAATTTATTAGAATTTTATTTTCACACCATCGGGTGTTTGTCTTCATGTATTGCAATGGTGCGGTTTGCGTTTTCTATTCTTACATACATACCTGTACAACATTTTTTGCACATTTCTTTGCTTTGCTTTGTGTCTAACCTCGCTCTTATATGCTCAATGTTTGTGCACATGTATGTGGCTGTTTTAAGTGCAGACAATTTTGCTACCATCACAGTGTGTTTAGTTGACATTACTCTATTCTTATGTGCTGCCTTGTTACAATTTTCTTTATTCTTATTTGAATAACTAGTAAACAATTAGTATAAAGAATTCATCCAAGAAACTTTTATCTCGATCGCACTCAATCTGAAACGTTCACCTCAAACTGCTAACCCAATGTAGCAAAAAATCTGTACGTGATGGAGCAAATTGGTTACCAGATTTGGATTCAGTGCACCAAAAAACGTAAAAATCAATCGAAACATTAGAGGCAGTTTAAAAAAAAATTTTTTTAGTGTACCTGTGTAATCTGTCACAAATACCTTGAGCTTACCTTCAGCTCTTCTAGAAATACCAACCAATCTGTGTTTGATGTACATATGTATATAGTTACCCTGTTGCTCCAAGTTAAACCCCTGTTATAATGTAAACACAGAACAGTTTCTGACTGTGCAACCTTTGTTATATGTAAACCGCGCTGATAACAAATAGCGCGGTATATAAAAAATTGTTAAATAAATAAATAAGTATCTGGGAGCAAGAAACATAGAAACATAGAAATATGACGACAGAAAAAGACCACATGGCCTATCTAGTCTGTCCTTCCATAACAACTACAACAGTCCACTTTTTGCCTTTAGAGATCCTCTGTGTTGGTCCCATGCTTTCTTGAATTCAGTTACTGTCCTCAATCTCTACCACCTCCACTGGGAGACTATTCCACGGATCCACTACTCTTTCCGTAAAGAAATATTTCCGCATATCACTCCTGAATCTATCTCCCTTCACCCTCATCCCATGTCCCCTCGTAGCAGAACTTGCTTTCAATTGAAAGAGGCTCTCTCCCTGAACATTTATGCCAAGGAGGTATTTAAACATCTCAATCATATCACCTCTATCCCGCCTTTCCTCTAAGGTGTACATATTAAGATCCTTAAGTCTGTCCTCATATGCTTTATAATGAAGCCCATTAATCATTTTGGTAGCAACCCTCTGCACCGACTCCATCCTGTTCACATCCTTTTGAAGGTGCGGTCTCCAGAATTGCACACCATACTCCAAATGAGGTCGCACCAAAGACTTATACAGAGGCATTATCACCTCCTTTTTTCTGCTAGCCATTCCTCTCCGTATGCACCCAAGCATCCTTCTAGCTTTTGCTGTCGCCTTTTCCACCTGTTTAGCTACTTTAAGATCATCAGACACAACCACGCCTAGGTCCCGCTCTTCTTTAGTGGACAAAAGTACTTCACCTCCTATACTGTATTGCTCCCTTGGATTGCTGCAGCCCAAATGCATGACCTTACATTTTTTAACATTAAATCCCAGCTGCCAAATTCTAGACCATTCTTCAAGCTTAGCTAGATCCCTCCTCATGTTATCTACCCCTTCCTGGGTGTCTACTCTATTGCAGATTTTGGTATCATCCGCAAAGAGGCAAACCTTACCCGACAGCCCTTCCGCTATATCACTAACAAAGATGTTAAAAAGAATTGGACCAAGGACAGATCCCTGGGGCACACCACTGGTAACATCCTTGAAGAAGGCAGTAGTGGATTTCCGTACCTTCTTGAAGGAGCGGGTGCACCTTCAGCTCCTGCTCCGTGCTGGAAGCATCCATCAAGTTCAAAGCGGATGAGACCCTAGCAATCAACACCACCAACTCTTCCTTCTGAAGGTGAGAGTACTTCATCTTCCACGTCAGAGCTCAGTACCTAGCCACCCGATTCCAAGTCATAGTCAAAATTTCAGACAGCTTCTAACTGATCCCCATTTCTACTACTACTACTGAGCATTTGTATAGCGCTAGAAGTCATATGCAGCGCTGCACAGACATGTAAGAGACAGTCCCTGCTCACAGAGCTTACAATCTAGTCAAGACAGACAACACAGAAGGTGTAGGCTGGGATAAAACAAGGGGGAAAGGAAAAGAAAAAGAAGATCAGGTGAGTCAAGATCCAAAAGCAGCAGCGAAGAGATGAGTTTTCAGCCTGGATGTGAAGAGGGTCAGAGAAGGTGCCTGGCATACAGACACAGGTAGTTTGTTCCAGGTGTAAGGTGCAGCAAGGTGAAAGGAGCAAAGTCTGGAGTTAGCAATAGAAGAGAAGGGCACAGATAGAAGGAATTTGCCAGAAGAGCAGAGTTCCCAAGGGGGGTTGTAAGGAGAGATAAGAGAAGAAAGGTAGTGAGGAGCTGCAGAGTGAATGCATTTATAGGTCAGTAGGAGACGTTTGAACTGGATGTGGTTGCCCCTTGCCAGGGACACTTAGCCAAAGGCTATTGAACAAGGCTTCTACTCTCAGTCTTCACCGCATGAGACTGTGCCCAAGGGCATTCAGAGGCTGCATGGTCCGAATTTTCACTCCAGAAGGACCAGGCCTGCTACAAAAAGGAAAAGAATTCTGGGGAGGACAATCTGGAGTCTGGAAGCTCTCCACTCAAAAATGACCCCCCCAACACCAGAGGCACAGCCACCAAAGACCCCCTAGAGGATGAAAAGTAGCTCACAGCATGGTCCCTGGACCTTCTGACCGTCTGGATATCTTTACCCATAGTGCCATCCGTCACCTCCTTCCCTGAAACAGGCAAGGCTGGACTAACTGCATCCCCTGGTTGAGAGAGGGGAAGCAAGCCTTCAGGGATGACTCAGAAGCTGCCTTGCAAGAAGAGCAGAGTCCAAAATCCAGAGATGAGGCATCTTGCTTGCCACAGGTCAAACAATATTTCATGGAAGAAGACAGACAGTTAAGGCAAGTATCACAACAGCACGTGCTAGGGCTGCATCAGCCCAAAAGATGTGCATTAACTCTGTTTTTATTGCAATATGTGTTACAGGCATTAGAGAAGGAACACATGTTGGAGCTGCTTGGGATAAACGCGCGCTAGGACCGCACGACCACCAAGCGCACAATAGGTAAAAATGCTATTAACGTGTGCAGAAAACAGCGGAAAACCCCCACATTGTACTAATGGTCACTAGCGGTCCACCCCAAATTGCATCCCAGGAAGATGGGATCGAGAGTCCCCAAACAAGGACAATGACGAGATCAAGCCTTGGTACTCATCCCCCAAGAGCCACAGGTAGAGAATCCATGCTGGGCTCAGCTGTACTCCCCTGAAACTATGTTACTGTCTTTGCAGTACTGCATTTAAGGTGGCTGGCTGGCAAAAAGATCTCCGAGAGCCTTCTACAATCTTCAGGAGAGAGCAAAGGGGACAGAGGAGGAGGAAGGTGGCGCTGAGGTTGTGCGAGGCTGCTGCCCTCTTCTTGATCCTTCCAATTTCTGGCTACTCCACAGGCTCTTATCATGATAAGCGTGTGGAACTGAACCAATTTCCCTCCTCCTACAGCTACCAAAAAGACTGCAGTCTAGTGCAGCCTCCCTCGTCGCGCTCAAATTAGAGAGTCACCTTCAAGGTGGTTGTTCACAAGCGTTTAATCAATATTTTCCTCTTAATCTTCAGGATTTTCTACAGAGATAAGAAAATCCATCTACCATCTGCTGGAGACAAAGAAATACTGAAGAGACCTATGGTAGCCGAGATGAATAGAGGCACAGGAGTGATGTCATTGAAACCTGGGCTTTTCTTTGATTCTTTTTCTCCACCAATTTGCTGGTAGGGGAACACAACCCACTTGTCTGAATTGGTCTAGCAGGATGATATGGAAATGCTTTTAAATAAATTAATATAGTCCGACTAAGTTCCTTGTGTGAGAGAAGTGATCTGTGATGTGTGAAAGCCCAGCAGATGACCCAGTGTGGAGGAAGTGATGGGATCGAAGCCCCAAGAGAAGGAGAATGCCTAGTGCGGATACCAGTGGTGAATTTGGAGGGGAGATCAGAGTGAAAGGGATAAAGCACCTCCCATTACCAGAACATGGTGGAAGGAAGAAGAGACACCAGAACATTCCAAGAAGAGCCTAAAGGACTGTGAGCAAAACTTAACCATTTTCCCATTACCCTACCCTTTTTCTGCAGACTGTATACCTGGTTATTTTTAGTGGCTTGATTTTATATTTTTGGCTCAAGTGGCAAATACACAATAAATGAGTATTTCTTTTATGTTTATTTTATATTTATCATTTTTTTTTATTTCAAACCATTTTTATTGACTAAGACAGAACAGTTACAATATTTGAAGCGACATATACACCACTAGAAATAATCAATTACCACCTGTAAAAGTTTTTAAATTTTTACCCTTCCATGCTACCCCC
Source organism: Ichthyophis bannanicus (assembly GCA_033557465.1). Lineage (NCBI taxonomy): Eukaryota > Metazoa > Chordata > Amphibia > Gymnophiona > Ichthyophiidae > Ichthyophis > Ichthyophis bannanicus. The sequence continues at coordinate 249,046,200 of CM066042.1, read as the reverse complement.
TTCCTGCAAACTAGAGAACATTAAGAACAAATCCATAGCACATACATCAGCTATGTGTGTTCCTTATACATGGCCGACACTACTCTTGCAAGTCCAGCCTAACTTTCCAAAATCTTCTACCCCCAATCCTCTACACCCCCTCTTCCATACAGAATCCCTGAAAGATCAGGTACATTCTCACATTCAGCATTCTCTTCCAACAAAACTCAATTGCACCCCCCCCCCAATTTCTAATAAACTAGCACCCCCCCTTCCTTAGTCTCGGAGAGGCCAAGGTCATAAGGGGTCAAGAAAGGGAAAGTACCACCATAAGGCCCTATAGGATTGGTAATTCATTAAGTGCCTGGGGAGCAAGCCCTGAAATATAAATTCTCCCACAGCATCAAAAAGGCCGCTCTCTTATCAGGAGGCCATCTAAAAGCTAGCTATTCTATCACCACTAGTTGATAGAGTGTACTTCTCTACTCCCAGAATGAAGGCGATTCGGCCTCCCTCAAAGTTTCAAAATACACTGTTTACCAAGCAAACACAGTTTCCTCACCAACAATCTAGCTCCGTCCCCCCAAACGTTCAGAATCTGGATATCATCTAACAAAGCAATCTCACCTTTTGGCCCACCAACTCACTCAAATATCCCTGTATATGGCCCCAAAAGGCCCCTGAGAGCTCGGAATATCAAAACACATATGCCACTGGAGGCACTGTGGGTAATCACTTGACTCAGCAAATCCTGCTTTAAATGCTCAGACCGGAGAATAGTAGTTCTGCTCAAGAACCTTATAGTGAATGGGACCAGATAGGATATGTCTCAGAATATGAGCGGCTCCATTGACTGACATTTTCAATGCTTCTTGTCTGGAGGAAGGTATATGTGGTCCCAATATATAAGAGCAGAAATAAGGATGAGGTTGAGAATTACAGGCCAGTTAGTTTAACCTCTGTGGTCAATAAATTATTGGAAACGCTACTCAAACAGAGAATAGTGAGGCTTCTGGAGTCCAATAGATTGCAGGATCCGAGGCAGCATGGGTTTACCAGGGGCAGGTCTTGTCAGACAATTCTAATTAGTTTCTTTGCCTGGGCGACCAGGGAGTTGGACCAAAGGAGAGCCCTAGATGTGGTGTACTTAGATTTCAGTAAAGCCTTTGACACCGTTCCACATAGGCAACTTATAAACAAACTGAGCACCCTAGGGATGGACCCTAAAGTGACTGACTGGGTTAGAAATTGATTGAGTGGGTGGTGACAAAGGATACAGATAAATGAAGCTTACTCTGAGAAGGATGTTACCAGTGGTGTGCCACAGGGATCTGTCTTTGGTCCGATTTTTTTTTTAACAACTTTGTTAGTGATATTTTATTTATTTATTTAACAATTCTTATATACCGCTTTATCATAAAATCAAAGTGGTATACATTAAAACTCACACAATTACAGAGAACTTATAATGGAACTCAGGGAGGGGATGTCATGCAGGGGATGCTCTGAAGCAAAACTTATTTACAGCAGATCAAATGTACAGACATTATGTGGTGGAAGTCCAGCGATTATGGTGTCAGGGGTTTTCATTGAAATGATCAATGAAGAGGAAGGTTTGTAGATGCTTTCTGAAGTCTTTCATTGCGGAAGGGCCATTGGGTAAGGTTTGTTTCTTTGCGGATGATACCAAAATCTGCAATAGAGTAGACACCCAGGAAAGTGTAGATAACATGAAGAGGAATCTAGCTAAGCTTGAAGAATGGTCAAAAATTTGGCAGCTGAGATTTAATGCTAAAAGGGCCATGCAGTTGGACTGCAAAAACATAAAGGAGCGGTACAGTGTAGGGGGCGAAGTACTTCTGTCCACGAAAGAAGAACGGGACCTGGCATGATTGTTTATAATGATCTGAAAGTAGTTAAACAGGTAGAAAAGGTGATGGCAAAAGCTAGAAGGATGCTTGGAAAGGAATAGCCAGCAGAAAAAAAGGAGGTGACAGTGCCACTGTATAAGTCTCTGGTGCGACCACATTTGGAGCATTGTGTGCAGTTCTGGAGACCACACCTTCAAAAGGATGGAGTCCGTTCAGAGGGTGGCTACTAAGATTGTTAGAGGTCTTCGTTATAAAGCATATGGGGACAGACTTAAAGATCTTGATATGTATACGTTAAAGGAAAGGTGGGATGGAGGAGATATGATAGAGATGTTTAAATACCTCCGTGGCATAAATGCCCAAGAGGAGAGCCTCTTTCAACTGAAAGCAAGTTCTGCTACAAGGGGACATAGATGAGAGTGAAAAGGGGATAAACTCAGGAGTAATATGCAGAAATATTTCTTTACAGAAGGGTGGTAGACGCATGGAATAGCCTCCGAGTGGAGGTGTTGAAAACGAGGATGATATCTGAATTCAAGAAAGCATGGGACAAGTGGATATGGTAGGACAGACTAGATAGGCCATGTGATCTTTTTTCTGCTGTCATTTTCTATGTTTCTAATGACTCCAAGATCTTTATTTTAAGTACAGACTACTAATGAGCTACCCACAGTCTGGATTATTTGTCTCTATGTGCCTCATTGTGCATAAGAACATAAGAAATGCCATACTGGGTCAGACCAAGGTCCATCAAGCCCAGTATCCTGTATCCAACAGTGGCCAATCCAGATCACAAGTACTTGTCAACGTCCTAAAAAGGAACCAGAGAGGAGCAAGCAACACAGAACACAGTGGAATATTTGTAAAACTGTTTTTATTAAAGCACCAATAGGTCTGTGCCAACACGTGTTTCGGCTCTAGGCCTTCATCAGTGGCACAAGACGTAAGAACAAAAAGATATTATAATACAAAACAATTAAAAATGAAAAAACATACATATAAAATGGAAAACAACACATGCATAATATTGAATAATAAAACTATATATTTAAACAAATGTAAAGCAATAAATATAAAAACATGTATTATAGGTAAGAGTAGAAAAACAAATTTGGAAACCCATAAAAAAGGACAAACTAACAAGAGCAAAAGAGGGGACTAAAAAGGTAAATACATAATCAAATGATTCAATAAAGCGTAGTTACTCACCTGTAACAAGTGATCTCCGGGAACAGCAGGAATTTAGTCTTGAAGGCCCTTTTACAATCCAAAGTATGAAGGTTTCTTTCTGCATTAGAGGTGTGAGGCCTTGGAAAAAATACAGGAAGATAAATTGATTGATTCAACTGAAAAGGCGAAACCACCTTTGGCATAAAGTGTGGGTGAGTTCTAAGAACAACCTTATCATGATGAAACCTAGTATAAGGAGGATCAGCCACTAAAGCTTGCAATTCACTAATGCGACAAGCAGAGGTGATTGCAATTAGGAAGATGACCTTCCAGGTCAAAAACTTAAGGGCTGTAGTGGCCAAAGGTTCAAAAGGCGGCTTCATGAGCTGCCCGAGAACTAGATTTAGATCCCATGCCACCGGTGGTGGCTTGATGGGAGGTTTAGTTAATAAAAGGCCTCTCATAAATCTTGATATGAGTGGATGAGAGGAAATTGGTTGTCCATTCAGAGGCTTATAAGAAGCTGCAATTGCACTAAGATGGACTCTTACCGAATTTGTCTTTAGACCAGAATTCGATAAGTGAAGGAGATACTCTAGTATCGATTCTAAGGGTATGACAAGGGGGTTTAATCCCTTCTTGGAGCACCATATAGTAAAACGTTCCCACTTGAAGGCATAAGATCTTCTTGTGGAAAGTTTCCTAGAAGCCTGAAGGATATCTTTTACCTGTTCGGACAGGTTGAGATCCTGGAGGTCTAAGCCTTCAGCAACCAGGCCATGAGGTGCAGGGACTGGGGATTCGGGTGCCATGGCATCCCGTTCTCCTGGGAAAGGAGATCTGGAGAATGCCCTAACTCCAGAGGTGCTGCTTGAGAGAGATGTAGAAGCAGGGGATAACACGTTTGGCGTGGCCTTCGTGGTGCTATGAGGATCATGTGACCCCTGTCTCTCTGAAGCTTGAAGAGTATTTTGGGGATGAGGGGAATGGGTGGGAAGGCATAAAGGAAGTCCTGACCCCAGTGAAGGAGGAAGGCATCCCTTGCCTGACAATTGTGAGCCGGAATCCTTGAACAGTACCGGGGAAGTTTGGCATTCAAGGGACTTGCAAAGAGGTCTATGTCTGGATGCCCCAGAGATGAAATATCTTTGCTACCTGGAGTGCCCCAGAGATGAAATATCTTTGCCACTCGTGAGGCAACAGTAGTCGACTGAGTTTGTCTGCCCAAAGGTTTTGAATGCATGGAAGATATACCACTAGAAGGTGAATTTGATACTCTCTGGCGAGGGCCCACAGTCGCAAAGCTTCGTTGCATAACGACAGAGAGCCTGTTCCACCCTGCTTGTTCACATAGAACATGGCTACTTGATTGTCCATCTGGACTAGGACTGTCTTGTAGCTGAGCTGGGCATGGAATACTCGAAGAGCTAAATAGATTGCTCTTAATTCCAGGAGGTTTATGTGTAAACCGGTCTCCTGTAGAGTCCAGGTTGCCTGGGTAGAGAGATGATTCAGGTGTGCTCCCCAATCCACCTGTGATGCATCTGTTAGGGTGGCCTGAAAAGAGGGTTGATGAAAAGGAGAGCCCACTGTCAGGTTTTCTAGTGACTGCCACCATTGGAGGGACAAAACTAGTCATTGAGAGTTTATTATTTTGTCCGACAAATGACCTGTGGCCTGTGTCCACTGTGTGGATAGGGTCCACTGAGCTGCTCTCATGTGGAGGCAAGCATATGGGACTACATGAACTGTGGAAGCCATATGTCCTAGTAACTGCAGTAGCTCTCGAGCAGTGAGGGAGGATTTGCCTGCTGCTGAGAAACTAGTTATATTATGCGAAGACACCGGGCCTGTGGAAGGAAAGCCTTTGCTTGTATGGTATCTAGACAGGCTCCTATGAAGTCCAGGTATTGAGAAGGAACAAGTTGGGATTTTGGGAAGTTTATTACCAATCCCAAGTATTGGAGAATTCGCATTGTATGGGACAGTGCAGTGCTGGCCTCTACAACTGTAGGGGCTCGAATGAGCCAGTCGTCTAAGGGAAGACAAATATCCCCAGAGTTCGTAGAAATGCAGCTACTACTGCCATGCATTTTGTGAATACCCTTGGTGCTGAAGCCAGACCAAAAGGAAGAACCCTGTACTGGAAATGTCTTCCCCTGAAAAGGAATTGTAAGAATTTCCTGTGATCTGGATGGATGAGAATGTGAGTGTATGCATCCTTTAAGTCTAGAGAGCAAAGCCAATCCTGGCTTTGAAGGTATGGCAGAAGAGTTCCTAGAGAAATCATTTTGAACTTCTCTCGAAATAGGTATTTGTTCAATTCTCTGAGGTCCAAAATGGGTCTGTGTCCCCCTGTTTTCTTTGGAATAAGAAAATAGGCGGAGTAGAACCCTGCACCCCATTGAAGAATGGGCACTTCCTCTATTGCCCCTTGGGCAAGAAGTGTGGAGACCTCGCGATCTAACAGATTGTTTGAGAATTGAATTGCTTTAGAATTGTAGGAGGGGGCATGCTGTGAAAATGAAGCTTGTACCCTTCTCCTACAATGGACAAAGTCCAATCTTCTGCTGTTATCTGATGCCATCTGTTGGCAAAGTGGCATAACTTGCCTGGGATATTGGGGGTTTGAGGACCCCTCAGAGGCAGGAAGGCAAAGCTCTCTAGGAAGGAGTCAAAGCCCTTGAGGGGGCTGAACCTGGAGAGCTGGTTGGGCTCTCGGGCCTTTTGGCTTCTTTTGCTGTCTAGTTTGTCCTTTTTGGGCAACCTGACCCTGAGTCTGACTCTGCTGGGTATAGGAAGGATAAAATTTCCTCTTTTTGCTGAAAGAGGGTTTTTTTATAAGGCTTCCTTTTGGCTGGAGTGGCTGTAGATTTTGACAATCTATCTAGAGTAGTATTGTCAGCCTCTAACTCATTAGCCTTTTCCTGCCAGTTCTTGCCGAAGAGATTCTTCCCTGTGCAAGGAATGTTGCCTAATTTGTCCTGTACCCAAGTCTCCAAGTCTGATGCCTGCAGCCAGGCAATCCATCGTGCACCAATGGCAATAGCAGAGGTTCTGCTGATGCATTTGAAGCAGTCAAAGGCTGCACGATTTACAAACTTGGAGACATCTTGAGAATGCTTAACTAGAGCAAGAAAATCTTGTCTCTTGTCATCTGGGAGAAATGGGCTCACAAGTTCCAAGTCTCCTGTGACTTCCTTAAGGAACATTCCCATATATAGAATATATGAACTGATCTTAGCTGAAAGCATGGAAGCTTGAAAAGTGCGGCGCCCAAAAGCATCCAGAGTCCTGCATTAACGACCTGGAGGATTGGATGCCTCTTTACACTTTTCATTCTACGCATGGCTGACTCCACTACCATTGAATGGTGTGGCAGCTGAGTTTTCTGAAATCCAGGACATGGTGGAACTCGATACATAGTATCAAGTCTCCTAGCATGAGGAGAAGTAGTCAGAGGTGTCTTCCACATTCTAAGCATCAAGTTATGCAAAATCTCATGGATAGGCAGAGTGGCTGCCTCTTTAGGAGCTTTAGGATATTGGAGAATTTCCAAACTCCTTTGCTCTGGGTTCCTCTTCAGGAGCTACTGTGATTGAAAGACCTTTGACCATATCACAGATAAAATCCTGAAAGGACATGTCTTCTGGAGGTGACATTCTGCGCTGGGGAGAAGAGGGATCCTCTGGGAGAAACTCTCTAGTGCCAGCAGAATTGTCAGAGTCTTCGGAGGAATCGAAGTATTCCTGACCCCGATGCTCCTGCAAGGCACGGTCCCCGTACCGATTGAAGATGGTACCGAGCTGACCCGATACCGATTTGTTAATTCCAGCCAGAGATGGCATAGGAAGAGTTCCCACCGGGGCCGGTACCATCGGTAACGGTATTGTCGGTGTCAGTACCGGTGTTCCTCGATAGCGAGGAACCTCTGGTCTATCGACGCTGCCGATGCCTGGGTGTCGGTACCGGTACCGGTAAAAGCGGCCGGAATCCCTGAGCATGGCACAGGTAGTTCTTGTGAGGTTGAGGCCTCGAGAAAATCCTGAAGCCCCATCGTTGCTTTGGAAGCCGAAGCCTCCCGCCGGGGCTGTTTTGCCGGTGTGGTTCCCTCAAGGGCAACGCCAATGGCCTCTCGATGCTTAGCAGGAGAGCTACCCTTTGAGGACCGGCTTTTATGTTTAGTTACCTGAGATCCATGGGAGGAAGAAGAGGCCCTTGACGAGGTCGATGCAATGCATCTGGTATCCGAAGAAAAGAGGGTACCAAGCTTTGCAGCCCGGTTCTGCCTTCCTCTTTTAGTCATCCCCATACAGGAGAGACATTCAGTTGGGGAATGTTCAGGTCCTAAACATTTAAGACACCAATCATGGGTGTCAGTGACAGAGATGGTACCGCCACACTTAGTACATTTTTTAAAACTACTAGTTGGCTTTTCCATGTTTTAAGAATATGGGGCCTAGTGCCAAAAATGGCGCTTGGCACCAAAGAAAAAAGTTTCTGAAGAGAAACAGTCTAAGTCTAAGTTATTATTATTATTTTTTTTTTTTTAAAAGAAAGAAAAGAACCGGCGGTACCGGTAAGCGTCGTGCGGTAGACAAACGCAACCACAAGAAAAGAAATTTAAAGACGGAATTTTCTGCGGTGACAGGGAATAGATCCTGTCGGCTCCGCAGAAAACGAAGAACTGAAGAGGGACAGTTGGAAAGGCAGGAAGGCAGCGCGCATGTGCTGAGGGATGCTCCCAAAAGCGTTCCTATTGGACGCTGGGGAGCGTTCCCGCGCAGGCTCCGTCGGTACCGATGATACTCATATGTGAAGACTACATTCTTGCTTGTTCCTGGAGATAACACATAACTAAAAGAAGGGTACAAAGTGTATAAACATCCAAGAGACACATCTGATAAAACCACGTAGCTAATGAAGAAATCAATTGGCCAACGTTATATGCTAAAAAGTTAAAAAAATATATATATAGGTATATATAAAAAAAGAAGAAATGAAGTGGAGACAAGTGTAATAAAATCAGAAAAGGGGAGGGGGAAGGGGGAAGCATAACTCAGAAACTCACTGTACCAAGATCTCCCTAAACAGACAATCCAACCACTCCAACTAGTGCAGAACACAACCGCAAGAATCATTACAGGCACTGCCAAAACGGAGCATATCACCCCTATACTTCAACAACTGCACTGGCTGCCCATCCACGCCCGAGCAAGGTTTAAGTCAATATTAAACATATTCAGTCATTCGCCATTGCTCAGCCGATGCTCTACAAACCAGTTATCAGAAACCCAAGCACAAGACCCAGACGATACAATAACGAGAACATACTCATCAAACCAATGGGCTATCAAAGAACCAACCAATCCACCTCTAGAAGAGCACCCTCACTTAATGCTCCAATCTTATGAACTCCCTTCCTGAAGGAATGAAAGCCATGAAAGACATCAAGGACTTCCACAAGGCACTCAAGACTCTTTTTTACAGAAAACTTCAGACATGTAACATAACCTATGACATGCAATAGACACAGCCGCCTACTAAATAACTATAGGCCATGGACTACTCGCACAATTATAGAATAGCGAGCTGTAAATAGTTTGTACACCTAATCTTACCCCTCACTCACCCCCCTGCCTCAACCCACATGTTGTAATGTACGATGACAAGTTATATTGTGAACCACTTTGATTGAAGGATAAGGTGGTATATAAATCTGATAAAATAAAAATAAAATAACTCATATAGCACATTATATCAGAAAACATTACTAAAAAACTAGAGTAAAATTTAAAATAAATATCAATCAATAAATAAGGTGGTGGAAGAAACTCCAAATAAGGTATTAAAACAAATTGTATAAACATATATTCAATTATTATGTATGAACACAAAAAAGGCGAGACAGTAAAACTATACTAGTTGCAGTCACCTAACAGGCTAAAATGTATATTTTGTACATAAATCGGATTATAAAACTATGAATATGGACATGAATAAAAAGGATAAAACTACTGTAACTAAAGATTAAACTTAAAAGCCACATGAAAACTCAGATAAGGATGTATGGAGTGTTTATTGCCCATAATAAATACTACCTTACAAATTGTGAATATACACCACGGGGTCTATTCTGAGGCACGAATAGCAGGGATGGATGTCCCAACAAACTATTTGGCCCCCTTTCCCGTCCCCAACTAAGCTCCCCGTATGAACAGGAAGTTTGTACGGGGAAGCTAGATAGGGACGGCGTGGAGGTGGAGATAGGGCGGGCAGTGGGCAGTCTGTGGCCCCAGACGTACAGGGCTGAATCAGATATTGGCCCTGTATGTCCGGGGCCAGCAGAGTAGACGGGGAACTTTTTCCACCTCTGAAGTGGAATAAGTTCCCCTAGATGGCAGGGTATGGAAGGCCCAGGGAGCATCAAAAGGTGGAGGAGGCTTCAACCCTGGCCTTGGGAGGTCAGATCGGGGGTTGGGCTGCGGGGAATGACTCAAATCGTCAGTGGCCGCAGTGCCATGTGTGATGAGGAAGATTCATTCTCTGCCCTAAAAACACAGGATTCAGTGAATTCTAGCCTAGAAGCTGACAGGAAGACAAGCCATGTGAGCAGTAGTCGTCAGGGGCAACATAAACAAACCCAGCCACGGGGTTTGCAAACACGCCCAGCTGAAAAACATTCCCCAGTTCCTAATAGCTTGCACCTGGATAGAGGGAGGGCTATTAGCAACTATAAGAGTCACGCAGGAAATAGAGTTTCAGGTTCAGTTCCAGTTCCAGTTTCAGGTTCAGTTTCAGCTTCAGAGTCTGACCCAGGAGGTGATTCAGATTCAGAACCAGGAAGAGTTCAGGAACCAGGAAGAGTTCAACCCAGAAGCTACCCAGAATACCTCAGGAGAAAGCAGCTAGGAGCAGTGAGGTCAGAGAGCAGCTGTGAGTGTTCTGCTGAAGTAAAACCGTTTGAAACTCAGAGGCAACGTTCTAGCTGGTGTGAATGGAAGCCTAAGAAACCCAAACAGTATGTATCTGAAAGCTGTAACCTTGAGAGTGATTCTGGCAGAGAGCTAAGAGAGTATACTGACGGTAGAAATACCTACAGGGTTAATACTGAGAAGCCTCGTGTGAGAAATTCTAGGTGGGGGCAGGGCTGTAACACCCAGCCGAGGGATTTATCTGGAGAGCTGAAGAGAGAGCAGTTAAAAGTCCCTGAAAGAGAAAGGTATGCCATTGAAGATATTTGCATGACAGAGGAAGAGGTATTAGAAGTTCCTAAACCTCAAAGAAAGCCACGCAGAGCTAAACCTTGTGCTGATAAGAGAGAGGAATACTTTTACTCGGTACCAAAGCCTGAAGCTAGAACCAACAAATATCCCAAAGGTAGAAACACCTATAAGAAGTTGGATTCTAGAAACCCTGAATGGTGGCTTCCTTCTCTCCCAGACACAGAGAAGTACAGCAGCAGCTATTCCAGCCCTAGAGGGAGCTGGCCAGATAGGCTCTGTGAAGAGACGTTACAAGGTAACTTACAGACATTTTGTAGCCAGGAAAACTCAGGTCTTTCTGAGAACCTGCATGAACCCATGATCACTGATAGCCTCAGTTTATGCTCATTCGGAGACCCGATGGACTGTACATTAACATTCTCTGATAGAATAACCTCTCTTTGTTAGATAGAGGCTGTATAGTGCTGGAAGCTAACACTATATGTGAAGAGTGCCTGTTTGTACAGAGAGGAGCTGTGTGCTGAGTTTTCTTATGCTTTACAATTACCATTTACTTTAAGAAGCAAGAAGAAGCTTTTCTGTTTCCTTTATATTATACCAGAAAATATGGTTTATGTGTCCTAAGTTTGCTGTGTTATATATCTGGAGAATCCGACCCCGGGAGGGGAAATAAATCCTAATTTACCTTATCATTCGTGTCTACAACTACTTTATTTTCATTAACCACCATCAGACCCAGACCTGCTAGAGGGTTTCCTAGAGGCAGAAAGGATATCTTTCACTGGTTGGGAAAGATGAAAGTCTTGAAGGCTTAAGCCTTCAGTAACCAAGCACTGAGGTGAAGGGATTTGGGGTTTGGGTGCCACAAAGTCCCCTCCTCCTGAGACAGGAGGTCTGGCGCAGCTCCCAGATCCAAGTAGGATCCCTGGGAGAGCTGTAGAAGTAGAGGGAACCACACTTGGCGTGGCCAGCGTGGAGCTATGAGGATCATAGTTCCATGATCCCTCTGGAGTTTGAACAGAGTCTTGGGAATCAAAGGAATGGGTGGAAAGGCATATAGGAATGCCTGATTCCAATTCAGGAGAAAGGCGTCCGTAGCCTGAGCTCCCTGACACGGAGTTCTGGAACAGAACCGGGGAAGTTTGGCATTCCACGGACTTGCAAAGAGGTCTATGTCCGGGGTCCCCCATTCCTGAAAGATTCGGTTTATTTGGTCCAAATGTAGGGACCATTCGTGTGGCAGCAGAACTCGACTGAGCCTGTCTGCCCGAGAGTTTTGAACTCCTGGGAGATACACTGCTAGCAGGTGAATCTGATGCTCTCTGGCGAAGGCCCATAGTCTTAGAGCTTCGTTGCAAAGCGACAGAGAGCCCGTCCCTCCTTGTTTGTTTATGTAAAACATGGCCACCTGATTGTCCGTCTGAACTAGGACAGTGAGGTTGGCTAGGAGGGAGTGGAAGACCTTGAGGGCAAGGTAAATTGCTCGCAGTTCCAGAAGATTGATATGAAGGGTGGTCTCCTGTAGAGACCAAGTGCCCTGAGTGGAGAGAGTTTGCAGATGGGCTCCCCACCCTGTTTGGGAGGCATCTGTTGTGAGGGTTGCTTGGGGTAGCAATGGTTGAAATGGAGCCCCCAACAACAGATTCTTGGTGGAAGTCCACCAGTGGAGGGACCAAAACAGACGATTGGAGGTTTGTATTTGGTCTGAGAGCGCTCCTGACGCCTGAGTCCACTGAGTGGCCAGGGTCCATTGAGCTGCTCTCATATGAAGACGAGCATAGGGCACCACATGCACTGTGGAGGCCATATGACCCAGTAGGCGTAGCATTTCCCTGGCTGTCAAGTGAGTGCTGGACTGAGCTTGGGAGGCCAAACTCAGGAGGCGCTGGCCTCGAACATGTGGAAGGTAGGCCCTTGCAGTGATGGTGTCCAACTGGGCCCCTATGAATTCTAGAGATTGAGTAGGGATGAGTTGGGACTTGGGAAGGTTTACTACCAGTCCCAGATACTGCAAAAGGCTCCTTGTGTGGTCCAGGGAAATCTGGGCCTGTGACTGAGTTGGAGCTCGGATGAGCCAGTCGTCCAGATATGGGAAGACAAAGATTCCCATGCCTCTTAGAAATGCGGCTACGACTGCCATGCATTTTGTGAATACTCTTGGAGCAGAGGCTAGACCGAAGGGGAGTACTCTGTATTGGAAATGTTTTCCCTGAAACAGAAAGCGAAGATACTTTCTGTGGGATGGATGGATGAGTATATGTGTATACGCATCCTGTAGGTCTAGAGAACAAAGCCAGTCCTGACCCTGGAGGTAAGGAAGGAGAATGCCGAGAGACAGCATTTTGAATTTCTCCTTGAAGAGAAATTTGTTCAATTCTCTCAGATCTAGGATTGGTCTGAATCCCCCTGTCTTCTTTGGAATGAGAAAATAAGGGGAGTAGAAACCGGACCCTTGTTGAGGAAGAGGAACCTCTTCTATGGCCCCTTGGGCAAGAAGAGAGGAAACCTCTTGACCCAACAGGGTTAGGAGAGATGGGGGAGAATTGAATGGTCTCACCATATGATGGGGAGGAAGGCTGGAGAAATGAAGTTTGTAACCCTCTCGAATGATAGAGAGGGTCCATTGTTCTGTTGTGATTTGTTCCCATCTGGGAGCAAAGTGAACCAACCTTCCGGGTATGGTGAGAGGTTCTGGTTGTGTTAGAACCAGAAGTGGCAAGTTCCCTAGGAGCAAGTCAAAACCCCTGAGGGGTTGGAGCCTGCTGAGCTACAGTAGCTGCTGCAGGCTTAGCTCGTGCTTGTTTGGATTGCTGACGCTTAGCAGTATAGCGAGGTTGAGAAGACTGCTGGCCAGTATTTGAAGCAACTCTGGCCTTCTTATAGTAAGGCCTTTTAAAAGACTTTTTCTTAGTAGGAATTGAAGTGGACTTTGAAAGTCTTTCCAAGGTGGCATTTTCAGCATCCATCTGGGTGGCTTTGATTTGCCACTCTTCCCCAAATAAGTTCTCACCTGTACAGGGCAGATTCCGTAAGCCATCTAGAACCCAAGGTTCCAGATCAGAGGCCTGGAGCCAAGCAAGACGTCGGGCTGCAATAGCAATGCCCGAAGCCCTACTGGCTCCCTCAAAGGAATCATATGCTGCCCTATTAGAGAACTTAGAAACCTCTAAGAGTTGTTTCACTAGGGAAAGGAATCCCTGCTTTTTATCCTCAGGGATAAAGGGGGCAAAATGCCGCACCTTTTTGGCAAGTTCCTCCAGGAACATGCCCATATAGAGACTGTAGGAATTAATCCTGGCTATAAGCATACTAGCCTGGAAAATTTTCCTACCAAAAGAGTCCAAAGTCTTACATTCCCGTCCTGGAGGGGTGGAAGAGTGCCTTTTGGTACTCCTAATCTTCTTCATTGCAGACTTCACCACAATAGAGTGGTGGGGCAATTGAGTCTTTTGGAAACCAGGAGAAGGAGGGACCCTATACATGGTGTCCAACCTACGGGAATAAGGAGACAAAGTCAAAGGATTTTCCCAGAAATCCATCAGTTGTTCTTGAAGGATTTCATGGATAGGCAGGGTAACTGCCTCCTTAGGGGCCTTTGAGTATCCCAAAATATCCAGTTTTTTGGATCTGGGTTCCTTTTCAGAGGATGTGGTAATAGAAAGGGCTGTAGCCATATCTAAAACAAAGTCCTGGAAGGACAAATCCTCTGGAGGGGACATTCTCCTTTTTGGAGAAGAGGGCTCCTCAGGTAAGTTGAGTGAAAACTCAGCAGAATCATCAGAGGAGTGAAAATCCTCAGAGGAATCGGTGCTTTCCTCTAACGCATGATACGCGTACCGATCGGTATCGATATCGGGCGTATCGGGTATGGAACCGGTATGGAGCGAAAGCCCATACGGTACCGACTTGCGTTTAGAGGTGGACGGCCTCGATACCGGCATGGCGGACGATACCGGTATCGGGCCCGGAACCGCTGAAAGCGGAACCGATGGCGTTGCAGCTTTAATGAAAGCCATGACGGCCTGCTGCATGGACTGTACAGTATCGCCCATGGACGCCATAGCTGCCTGGATGTCGGTACCGGAGTGACCCGGTACCCCAGAGCAGGCTAACAGGTGATCTGTCGAGGCCGTAGCATCGATATCAACCTGAGACCCCTGAATTGGCGTTTTTGGAAGTTGGACTTCCCGCCGGGGTTGTTTGGCTGGGGCAGGGTCCTCAAGTTCTAAGCTAAGAGCCTCTCGATGCTTTGAAGGAGATTTGCTCTTTGAGGACTTGCCCACAGAAGGTTTGGTTACCTGAGATCCATCCGGAGAAGAAGACCTGGATGACTGTGATGCTGTATTCTCTGAAGCAAACAGCACATGGAATTTGTTGGCCCGGTTCTGCAGCCCACGTTTAGACATGTGGGAGCAAGATGGGCAGTCCGGTATGGAATGGTCAGGCCCCAAACATTTCAGACACCAGTCATGGGTGTCTGTGACTGAAATAACAGCATTACATTTGGTACACTTCTTAAATCCAGGGGCTGGCTTCTCCATGAGGAGAAATTGAGTAGGCCGAGAGGCCTCTCTGAAGTGACCAAAAAGCTAAAAAATAAGAAAAAAGAATTATAATTTTTTAAAGAAAGAAAGAAAAGACCGGCGATACCGGTATCGGTATGGGGAAGGCAGGTACGCGGTCTAAAGAAACAAATAAAATAACAATTTCTTCAGCGGTGACAGGAACACGACCTGCTGGCTCCGCGGAAAAAGAGAAACTGAGGAGAGCTGTTCAGGAAGGCGGGAAGGCAGTGCGCATGTGCAGTGGGAGGTCCCAAAAGCTTCTATTCTAAGAAGCTGGGGAGCTTTCCCGCACGGGCTCCGTCGGTACCGACGTACCCATATGTGAGGACTTATTCCTGCTTGTTCCTGGAGATAGGGGATAGACTCAGGAGTAATATGCGGAAATATTTCTTTAGGGAAAGAGTGGTAGATGCGTGGAATAGTCTCCCACTGGAGGTGGTAGAGATGAGGACAGTATCTGAATTCAAAAAAGCATGGGACAAACACAGAGGATCTCTAAAGGGAAAAAGGGGACTGTTGTAGTGGTTGATATGGAAGGGCAGACTAGATAGGCCATGTGGTCTTTTTTTGCTGTCATGTTTCTATGGATTGAAAGGGTATAGAGAAAATACAATAAAAATAAAAAGACAAACATACCTCTAGATGTTCAGCACTGCAATCAGAAGCGCAAACATTCACAAAAGAAACAGGCTCCGGTGCTGGTGGCTATTTTTAAAGTGCTCCTGGTCCCGCAAAAACTATCTTGGCATTCCTGCTGCCATAGTAACAGCCAATTATAAATATTAAATCACTCTCAAAGCTAGTATGTGGGATATTACAAGCTATCCAAAATAAAACCAGCAGATAAAGTTTGGCACTTATTTGTCCTTTACATTCTACCGAAAAAGCTCTTGCCAAAGTCTCCAGTGACCTGTTCCTGGAAAAATCCAAGGGCCTTTGCTCAATCTTCATCCTTTTTGACCTTTCTGCTGCTTTTGACACTGTTGACCACAGCCTTCTCCTTGATGCCTTGTTCTCGCTTGGTTTTAAGGGCTCTGTGCTATCCTGGTTCTCTTCTTATCTTTCCCATTGCTCTTTCAGTGCTTGTTCTGATGGATCCTCCTCTACTGTTATCCGGCTGTCAGTTGGTGTATCCCAAGGATCTGTCTTGGGTCCACTCCTTTTCTCTCTCTATACCCAGTCCAGTCCCTTGGTGCGCTCATCTCTTCCCATGGCTTTCAGTACCATCTTTACGCTGATTACCTCTCTGCACCTGAAATCTCTCCGGCAATCCAGGCCAGAATCTCTGCCTGCCTTTCTGACTTTGCTGCTTGGATGTCTCACCGCCACTTGAAATTGAACATGGTCAAAACTGAGCTTCTTATTATTCCTCCTAAACCCTCTTCTCCTCTCTCAGTCTCTGTGGATAACTCTCTACTCCTCCCCATCTCCTCAGTTCGCAATGTTGGGGTCGTCTTTGACTCCTCTCTCTCCTTTCTACACATCCAACTGATAGCTAAAACTTGCCGTTTCTTTCTCTACATCAACAAAATTCGCCCATTCCTTTTGTGAACAAACTAAGACACTTATCTACTCTTTAGTCACCTCCCGTCTAGACTATTGTAACCTACTCCTTGCTGGTCTCCCTCTGATTCATCTCTCTCCCCTTCAATCTGTTCAACACTCTGCAAGGCGGCTAATCTTCCGCCAGCTTCGTCATTCTCATATTACCCCTCTTCTCAAGTCACTTCATTGGCTCCCTATCCATTTCCACATCCAGTTCAAATTTCTCCTGCTGACCTATAAGTGCATTCACTCTGCAGCTCCTCACTACCTTTCCTTTCTTATCTCTCCCTACACCCCTCCTCGGGAACTCCGCTCTTCTGGCAAATTGCTTCTATCTGTGCCCTTCTCTTCTATTGCTAACTCCAGACTTTGTTCCTTTCACCTTGCTGCTCCTTATGCCTGGAACAAATTACCTGAGTTTGTATGTCAGGCGCCTTCTCTGACCCTTTTCAAATCCAGGCTAAAAACTCACCTCTTCACTGCCGATTTTGAATCTTGACTCACCTGATCTCCCTTGTGTTTCCTTACCATTCCCCCTAGATGTTTCCTATGTCTCAGCTACTGTGTTGTCTGTCTTGATTAGATTGTAAGCTCTGATGAGCAGGAACCGTCCTTTACATGTGTCTGTGCAGCGCTGCATATGGCTTGTAGCACCATACAAATGTTCAGTAGTAGTAGTAGAGATAAAATGAGGTGACTATCAGCAGAGATAAAAACGTCTACTGAAACCGGAAGCGATATATGGCATGACTGACAAGGCAGACTAAAAGTAACCATATAGGAACCCTTCACTAAAAACAATGAAACCAAAGTTGGGGAGATATCATCGTATTGTGACGAATCCATCTCACAGTAAATGGTATTAATATTGTAAATGATATGTTATGCATGTAATAATGGCTATGTGTCAGTCGTGCCCCTGATGAAGGCCTAGAGCCAAAACACGTGTTGGGACAGACCTACTGGCACTTTAATAAAGATGATTTTACAAGTATTCCACAGTATTCTGTGTTGCTTGCTCCTCTCTGGTTCTACATTTCTGCGAGTTGCTGTGTTTTTTGTGTTCCAGGTTCCCAAAAAGGTACACAGATTCTACAATGCTTATCCCAGGGTAAGCAGTGGATTTCCCAGATCCTTTTTAATAATGGTTTATGGACTTTTCCTCCAGGAACTTGTCCAAGCCTTTTTTAAACCGAGCTATATTAACAGCTTTTACTATATCCTTCAGTAATGAATTCCAGAGTTTGATTACTCGTTGAGTGAAAACATATTTTCTTTTATTAGTCCTAAATGGGCTACATTGTAGCTCCAATGAATGTCCCCTAGTCTTTCTACTTTTTGAAGGAGTAAACAACCGATCTACGTTTACCCATTCCACTCCATTGTTTAATTTATAGACCTCTATCATATCTCCCCCTCAGCCATCTCTTTTCCAGGTTGAAGAGCCCTAACCTTTTAAGCCTCTCTTCATACGGGTATCCCTCCATTTCCTTTAGATGCCTTAAACTAAACTAAACTTCCAGGTCTCTCTTGATCTTATTTGCATTTGATATACCACCCTATGTTACATCAGGGCGGTTCACAATTAGTTAACAGTCAGAAGAGGCACAAGGCCAAGAAAGGGAAAAAGAACTACAATCTTCGACAGAAAAGAGGAAATAGTAAAGAGTATAAAGACAAGACATAGGAAGAAATTTTAGACAAACATAGACAATCCAAGTCAGGTTTGAGAAACTAGAAGGTTATAAACTGTGGTGAATAGATGGATTTTCAGCTGTGACTTAAAGGTGGAATAATTTGATTCAAGACGGAGTGAGGTAGGCAAGGGATTCCACAGGGCTGGACCGTGGAAGAAAAAAGCAGAGTGTCGGGTGGATTAAAGGTGTGCGAGTGAAGGTGAGGGGAGATGAAGGCGATTGACATGGATTGAAAAGAGGAAATGACTGGGCGTGTGAAATTGAAGGAAAGCAGTGAGGTACTGTGGCATGTGAGTATAGATGGCTCGGTGCACTAGAGTGAGAATTTTAAACTGAATACGGAACTCGATAGGAAGCCAATGTAAGTGAAACAAAAGTTGTGTAACATGATCCCTGTGAGAAGAACAAGTGATAATCCTGGCTGCAGTGTTCTGTAATAATTGAAACCGACGTAGCTGAATGCGGTGAGACCTGTGAGAACGGAGTTGCAATAATCAAGACGAGAAAGTACAGTAGCTAGAGTAAGGGTAGTCAGGGCAGAGGGAGAAAGAATGGGACGTATGGAACGTATTTGGCGTAAGAGGTTTTTGCAAGGTAAGAAATATGGCCCTCAAAAAAAGAAATAGGATACACCTAGAAGACTCAGCTAGACCTGCTGTACAGCTCAGACAAAAGCTGGCAGAGGAAGAAGGTATATAGCATCTGTAAGAGCATCAATACTGAAAAAGTGGTATCTCTCATGTTAGTGATGGCTGCAAAGTATTAAGACCTGTACTGGCCCAAGCCATTAGATGCATGCTCACACCACACAGTTAGGCCACTGACCCTTTATAAAGTGTGTAAACAGCCATAACTTTGGTTCATACTCACTTGGGGTTGGGGGGGGGGGAGGGAACTACAATGTAGTTTGACTCCGGGATGCGAGATTACTTCCCGATGCCTGAAAGAGACAACATTTCCAGCCTTCCACAAAAGCAAAATCTATGAAGCTGGTATAGAAGAATACCTGTCTATATTAGGCACCAAATAAGAACTTGTACTTAAATTGATCACCTGGAAGGAGTCCCTTAACCCCTCAATTAGAAATATAAGAGTGGCCCTGTGTTGGATATGAGAGCTCATGAACATAACCCTATCCACTCACCATTGCAGATATACATCCAGCAAAAAGCACCATCTTCCGGCACAGAATCACCTGGCTCTTATAGCCTCGATAACATGATGAAAAACAATACAAGAGTTTACCCAGGTAAATAATTGAACCACTGCAGCACTCCTGACACTACAAGATTAAAAAACACTAGGAAGAGAACTCAAACAGAGCTTGATTGAGGACCACCACTGACTCTCCATATATTGCATATGATTCAAAATGAATTCCTTCATCTTCCTATCTGCTCTCATAGTCATCATCCTACTGATCACACATGCAGAAATATCCACTCATAATGTGAATCTCATTCCGATTATAAGACATAACATAAATCATATGCTGACACCACACAAAGATCAAGGTTCAGAAACTCTAGAGCACTAATCAGGATCAAACCTATACATGACATTAAAGCTCAGTACCATACACACCCAATAACCCCCACCTATTAAAATGTGCGCTACTCAATGCATGTCCTGCATGTAATAAGATCCCAATCCTATCCGACTACTTAGAGGATCTGAAGCTAGACATCATGGCTTAGACAATAACACTGTCCTAATGAACCAGCTTTTGACAACTAACCTCAATCTGCTCCACTGCCCCAGGACTAACCGCAAAGGTGAGGGCACCTTTATCCTAACCAAACACCGACGCCACGTCAATATGATATCAACTCAAGGCCTTGACATGCTCATAACAAACACCTAACCCTCTGCCTACCATATAGATCACCTACTGAATCAGGAGACCAACTCTCAACTATCTTTCAGAATATCTGTGATCTGTCCTCAAATAGCAAACAAGTAATAATATTAGGTGACCTCAACCTGCCAAAAATGCCAACTCCTTCATGGAGGAAATGAAAGCATTGGAATATATACACAAATTGTAAACGAACCAACACACAAAAAGGGAGGGACCCTTGACCTCATATCTTTATCAAAAGCCGCTGTATTCATTCAAATCATCTCCTGCCCCCAACTACTCTTACATTTCCATGGTCTGACCACAAAATACTCATCTTCCTTATGACGAGACCTCATGCCAAGATCGCAATTCTCCACCAACAAGGAGGTTTAAAAGATGGGACAAAGAAAACTTCCTAAACACAATTCTACCACAGCTGGATACAAACTCCACTGATCTTAACAACTTGGTACAAAACTATTCAGATCTGCAACTGTACTACAAACTAAAAGAACCAATACAAAATACCACTCAACTACGTGATACACCGCTGAACTTAGAAACATCAAGCGCAAACTCTGGAAAATGGAAAGAAAATGAAGACACTCTAAGGCTAAACCAGACCGTGAAATCTATTTGAACATCCTACAAGAGTACCAAACTACCATTAATAAAACTAAAAAGGAATATTGCTCAAACCTTATCTTAAGCTCAATCAACCACCTCAGAGAGCTCTTTAACATAGTGAAATCAATTTTGAGGAACCCCATCTCAAACTAGAAACACCACCATCACAAGTCCTAGCCACACACTTCCAACACAAGGCTATCAATTCGGACAACCTACTGCGTACATCACAGCAGTCATCAGAAGCACACTCCACTTATCACCCTTGGAATTACATAGTAACATAGTAAATGACGGCAGATAAAGACCGTGCAGGCCACCCCTACCCATGTCTTTGTTTAGGGATGGACCCACCACTCCATGTAGGACACCCCTATTTGTTGAGAAGTTAGATGGTTCCGTTTATTTTGGTTTTATCCTGCTGCTATAAAGACAAAATAAACGGAACATCTAACTTCTCAACAAATAGGGGTGTCCTACATGGAGTGGTGGGTCCACCCCTAAACAAAGACATGGGGAGGGGTGGCCTGCACGGAGCGACGGGTGCACCTACTCTTGCCGTATATTTGCTGGGCAGACTGGATGGACCATGCTGGTTGTGACAAGGAAGCCTGTTTTGAGCCTATGAGTATAGAAAAGGCCAATGACTAACTTAGAGAAAGGAGAAATCCCTGCAGGGCATGGATTTCAGGCCCCTCATAGAGAAAGAAACCTGAGGGAGAAAGTTCAGGCAGCCACACCCTAACTCCTATAACATAACTGCAGGCTTGAGAGGTGATTACAATCACCTGGGAGGAGTGGAGGAAGGGCTGGAGCCCTGGAGAGGGAAATATAAACCCCTGATAAAGCAGGGAGAAGATCAAAAAGAAGCTCAGGGGGAAGCTCAGAGGTCTCAGGAGGTTTGGAAGACTCAGAGAATTCAGGGGAATCAGGAGTGGAACCAGGAGCACCTGCAGATCTCCAGGAGAGAACCCAGAGAGGAATACAGAGAGCTGTTCCAGAGAGGCTGGAAGGAGACAAGGAACCGTAGCAAGCACAACCAGGGAGAACTGCCCAGTGCTTCAGGTACTGACTGTCTTTATCGGGGAGAGTTGAGCTCAGGAGAGATATTAGAACGCCCAGGGAGGCTGTATTCTGAGCACTGTGTCCAGAGCTCAGAACAGGGCACTGCCCTAACGACACCAGAGGATATGCAGATTGAGTTGGCAGGGGAGGAATTGCAAGATCTAGATATCCCATGGACTGTACCCTGTGTCAAGCTACAAGCATGGAATCATTATGCTAAAGGCTAGTATTGAATGAGAAAGTCTCCTAGAAGCAGGTAACTGGAATTGAGCCAGGAATTGGGTTTGAAGAAAACTCCACGTGTTTGCATTTCTCAGGCAAAGTGCTGAGTCACGCTGAAGAGAAAGCTTGTGAATGTTTGTTACTTGAGTTTAAAACCTATCCTGAAAGGAAGGAGGGAAAGAAGAGGTTGTTCCAGAGGAACTGAGTTATTCTTTTGCTGTTAAGTGCTTCACAAACACAAGGGTAAAAAGAAGTATTTTTACCTTGCTGAGCAGAGCTGTTTTCTCTAAGACTGAGCAACGTTGTTAAACAGCTGCATGTGTTTAAAAGACTGTGAAGCAGTTATACTGATCTAAACTGCTCTGTTGCAAACAATCCTGAATGGACAAAATCCCTATGTACAGTTTACTTGAACCTTTACTTTAAAATAAATTCTGTCATTTGCCTTAAAATCGGACCATGACTACACTTCTTCTGAAGAGCCAAACTACATGTCCCAGAATCCACCTGAGGAAAAGCTAGTTTATTTGAGCTCACAAGAGAAGTTCTCTGTTACCTCGCCCCTCTAAGTCAGAGGCCAGGGGCAAGGGCGTGACATGGTCTTTATCTGCCGTCATTTACTATGTTACTATGTAATTCCAAGAGTGATAAGTGGAATGTGCTTCTGATGACTGATCACCTAATATCTCAGGAACAAATAGCTCCTCACTACCTTTCTTCTTTTATCTCTCCCTAAACCCCTCCTCGGGAACTGTTTTCTGGCAGATCACTTCTATCTGTGCCTTTTTCTTCTATTGCTATCTCCAGATTTTGCTCCTTTCACCTTGCTGCTCCTTATGCCTGGAACAAACTACCAAAGTCTGAACGTAAGGCACCTTCTCTGACCCTTTTCAAATCCAGGCTGAAAACTCATCTCTTTGCTGTCGCTTTTGGATCTTGACTCATTTGATCTCCTTTGTGTTTCCTTACCATTCCCCCTAGATGTATCCCATGTCCACAGCTACTGTATGGTCAATATTGTAAGCTCTGATGAGAACCGTCTTTTACACGTGTCTGTGCAGCACTGTGTACGTCTTGTAGTGCTATACAAATATTCAGTAGTAGTAGTAAAATATCATATTCAGCTTAAACACAACAATGTCTCCATTAGACCCATGCCTAGTGAGCTGGATCAAGATAGCCTGCACAGAACTCGTTCCCAAACTGCTTGAAATCACAAATGTATCCCTTGCTCAAGGCTATACGCCACCTAGCTTAAAACTAGCCTCCATACGGCTAACGCTTAAGAACCCTAAATTATATCCAATACCACCAAGTTCCTATTGCCCTATTTCCAGTTTACCATTTCTCGCCAAGATCATTAAAAAAAACCCATACAACTACAACTCCACGACAATGTTAACATTCATGCTCCCCTTGACCTGCAACAGCATGGCTTCAGGGCCAACCATGGTGTAGAAAGCAAAGTTACTCACCTGTAACAGGTGATCTCCGGAAACAGCAGGAATTTAGTCTTCACATATGAGTATCGTCGGTACCGAAGGAGCCTGCGCGGGAACGCTCCCCAGCGTCCAATAGGAAAGCTTTTGCATGCTGCCTTCCCATCTTTCCCAACTGTCCCTCTCCAGTTGAATTTATAGCTGAGACAAAAGAGAGAGGGAAAGAGAGAAAGAGAGAGAGATAGAGTGATACAACTCCTAGGGGAGGTGGGTGGGTTGTGAAGACTAAATTCCTGCTGTTCCCGGAGATCACCTGTTACAGGTGAGTAACTATGCTATCTCTAGGAACAAGCAGGAATGTAGTCTTCACATACAGGGACTCCCTAGCTGCAGATGCCAGGGAGAAGGCCACAGAAGTTGTGTGCCCCTGTGAAAGGGCTCCACTTCCCCCCATGGATCTCTGGCATCCTACCAGGGATGGTGGGTAGGAGTTGATTAAGTATGGAACAGGTGTTGAAGAATAGCCTGACCAAACAAGGCATCCCGGTGGGAGTCCTTGTCTAAGCAGTAATGGGCTGTGAAGATATGAACCGAAGCCCAAGTGGCTGCTCGACAGATGTCGTCGATAGACACAGAGTGAAGATGAGCCATAGAGGCTGCCATGGCTCTCACATTGTGAGCTGTGACATGGCCTTCAAGAGGAAGGTTCTTATTCTCATAGGCAAAAAAAATACACTGTGCAATCCAGCTGCACAGTGTTCTTTTGGAGACTGGAAGTCAGGGAGGAGTGGTCTAGTGGTTAGGACAAGGTACTTCAGGCCGGAGGGCCGGGGGTTCAAGTCCCACCTGGGGACAGCAATCTCAGGCCGGAGGGACTGGGATTTCTAGTCCTATAGGCACTCCTTGTGGTCTTGGGCAAGCCACTTAACCCTCCATTGCCCATGTTCCCTGTAAGTATTAGCGTATGTGTCTCATATCCCCTCGTGTTCAATGTATCCCCCAATTGACCGCTTTGACCCTGTGAAAAGCGGGATATAAATACAGGTAACTAAATAAATAAATAAATAAATAAACAAATGACTAGGATCAAAAGCAACAAAGAGTTGAGAGGACGTTCTATGTTGCTGTGTCCTTTGCAAGTAAAAGGCCAAAGCCCTTTTACAGTCCAAAGTATGAAGATTCCTTTCTGCATCTGAGGTGTGAGGCCTTGGGAAGAATACAGGAAGGTAAACCGCTTCATTTAAATGAAAAGGTGACACCACCTTTGGCATAAAGTGTGGATGAGTCCTAAGGACTACCTTATCATGATGGAACCTTGTATAAAGAGGATCAGCCACCAACACTTGCAATTCACTGATGAGACGTGCTGATGTGATTGCAATAAGAAAGATGACTTTCCAGGAAAGGAATTTCAAAGAGGTAGTAGCTAATGGTTCAAAAGGCGGCTTCATGAGCTGCCCAAGAACCAGATTTAAGTCCCATGCCACCGGTGGTGGCTTAATGGGAGGCTTAGTTAAAAGAAGGCCTCTCATAAATCTCGCTATGAGAGGATGAGAGGAAATAGGTTGTCCATTTAGAGGCTTGAAAGAAGCTGCAATAGCACTCAAATGAACTCTCACTGAACTGGTCTTAAGCCCCGCATTAGATAAATGAAGGAGATACTCCAGTAATGATTCCAGAGGTATCGCAAGAGGGTTAAGACCCTTCTGCGAGCACCATATGGTAAACCTTTTCCACTTGAATGCATAAGAGCGTCTTGTGGAAGGCTTCCTGGAAGCATAAAGGATATTCTTTACCTGCTAAGAAAGGTTAAGACCGTGAAGTTCTAGGCTTTCAGCAACCAGGCCCTGAGATGCAGAGACTGGTGATTGGGATGCCACAGCATCCCGTCCTCCTGAGAAAGGAGATTTGGAGCAGATCCTAACTCCAGAGGTGGAGCTTGAGAGAGATGTAGGAGCAGACGGTACCACATTTGCCGTGGCCAATGTGGAGCTATGAGAATCATATGACCTCTGTCTCTCTGAAGCTTGAACAGGGTTTTGAGAATTAGGCGAATAGGTGGAAAGGCATACAGGAAGTCCTGACCCCAATGGAGGAGGAAAGCATCCCTGGCCTGACATCCCTAAGCTGGAATTCTGACACAGAACCGGGGACGTTTGGCATTCAGCGGACTTGCAAAGAGGTCTATGTCTGGGGTTCCCCAAATTTGAAAAATTTTGGCCACCTGGTCTGCATGGAGAGACCATTCGTGTGGAAACAGAACTCGACTGAGTTTGTCTGCCCAAGAGTTTTGAATGCCTGGAAGATACACCGCAAGGAGATGAATCTGATGCTCTCAGGCGAGGGCCCATAGTCACAAAGCTTCGTTGCATAGTGACAGAGAGCCTGTTGCGCCCTGCTTGTTCACATAGAACATAGCTACTTGATTGTCCGTTTGAACTAGGACTGTCTTGTAGCTGAGCTGGGTGTGGAATACTCGAAGAGCAAGGAAGATTGCTCTGAGTTCCAGGAGATTGATGTGTAGATAGGCCTCCTGTGGAGTCCAGGTACCCTGGGTAGAGAGGCCTTGCAGGTGGGCTCCCCAAACCACCTGTGAGGCATCTGTTGTTAGAGTGGCTTGGGGTGGGAGTTGCTGAAAAGGAGACCCCACCAAAAGATTTTGGGGTGACTGCCACCATTGGAGGGACAAAATAAGGCAATCTGAGTTTGTTATTTTGTCTGATAGGCAACCTGACGCCTGAGTCCACTGAGTGGATAAAGTCTACTGGGCTGCCCTCATATGGAGGCGAGCATAAGGAACCATATGCACGGTGGATGCCATGTGGCCTAGCAACTGTAACATTTCCCAAGCAGTGAGGTGAAGTTTTAGCACTGCTTGGGAAGCTAACTGCACAATGCGAAGGCAGCGGGGCTGTGGAAGGTAGGCCCTTGTCTGTCTGGTATCCAGCAGAGCTCCTATAAACTCCAGGGACTGAGTGGGAGCAAGGTTGGATTTTGGGAAGTTTATGACAAGTCCCAAATACTGAAGGATGCGCATTGTGCGAGAGAGAGCAACCCTGGCCTCTGGCTCTGAAGGGGCTCGAATGAGCCAGTCATCTAAGTAAGGGAAGACGAATATTCCTAGGGTGCGGAGAAATGCTGCCACCACGGCCATGCATTTTGTGAACACCCTTGGTGCAGAGGCCAGGCCAAAAGGAAGAACCCTGTATTGGTAGTACTTCCCTTGAAACAGAAAGCGAAGGAACTTTCGATGAGTTGGATGGATGAGAACATGAGTGTACGCATCCTTGAGATCTAGAGAACAAAGCCAATCCTGACTCTGAAGGTATGGCAGCAGAGTTCCTAGAGAAATCATTTTGAACTTCTCTTTGAACAGAAATTTGTTCAATTCTCTGAGGTCTAAAATGGGTCTGTGTCCTCCTGTTTTCTTTGGAATAAGGAAATAGGGGGAGTAAAACCCTGTACCCCGTTGGGGAATGGGTACCTCTTCTATTGCCCCTTGGGCAAGAAGCAAAGTGACCTCTTGACCTAACTGGTCATTGAGAGAGGTCTTAGAATTGAACTGTCTTACCATTGTAGGAGGGGGCATGCTGAGGAAATGAAGCTTGTACCCCTCTCTTACAACAGACAGGGTCCAATTTTCTGCTGTTATCTGACCCCATCTGGGGGCAAAATGACATAACCTTCCTGGTATGGTGGAGGATTCTGGGCCGTTCAGGGCCAGGAAGGCAAAGTTCTCTAGATAGGAGTCAAAGCCCCTGTGGAGGCTGAATCTGCTGAGTCGGTTGAGGCTTAGCTGCTTTTGTCTTTCTTTGCCTAGGTTGTTGCTGCTGTCCCTTTTGGGCAGACTGACCTAAACAATGCCCCTGTTGGGTATAGGAGGGATAAAACTTC
Source organism: Ichthyophis bannanicus (assembly GCA_033557465.1). Lineage (NCBI taxonomy): Eukaryota > Metazoa > Chordata > Amphibia > Gymnophiona > Ichthyophiidae > Ichthyophis > Ichthyophis bannanicus. The sequence continues at coordinate 249,019,057 of CM066042.1, read as the reverse complement.
TTCTTACTGAAGAATGGTTTCTTAAAGGATTTTTTCCTCGCAGGATCAGCTGTAGATTTAGACAATCTATCCAAAGTGATATTGTCAGCATCTATTTCATTAGCTTTTTCCTGCTAATTCTTGCCAGAGATTCTCTCCTGTGCAAGGAATATTCCCTAGTTTATCCTGTACCCAAATTTCCAAGTCAGATGCCTGGAGCCAGGCAATCCTATGTGCACCTATGGCAATGGCAGAGGTTCTGCTTATGCACTCAAAGCAGTCAAAAGCTGCACGATTCACAAACTTGGAAACATCCTGAGCATGTTTGACAAGGGCGAGATAATCTTGCCTCTTATCATCAGGAAGGAGAGGGCTCATAAGCGCTAAATCCCCTGTGACCTCCTTAAGGAACATTCCCATATATAAGATATAGGAACTGATCCTAGTAGAAAGCATGGACGCCTGGAAGCTTCGACGTCCAAAGGCGTCAAGAGTCCTACACTCACATCCTGGAAGATAGATCGCATGCCTTTTTGCACTCTTTATCCTTCTCATTGCTGACTCCACCACCATGGAATGGGTGTGGTAATTGAGTCTTCTGAAACCCAGGACAAGAACGAACTCGATACATGGTGTCGAGTCTTCGAGAGTGAGGAGATGTGGTTAGAGGTGTTTCCCATATCCTTAACATGAGATCATGCAAGATCTCATGAATAGGTAAGGTAGTTGCCTCCTTGGAAGCTTTAGGGTATTGCAGGATTTCTAATTCCTTTGCCCTCAGCTCTTTTTCAGGAGCCACTGTGATGGAAAGACCTCGAGCCACATCTCGGATAAAATCCTGAAAGGACCTATCCTCTGGTGGAGACATCCTATGCTGAGGAGAAAAAGAATCCTCAGGAAGAAGTACTCTGGTATCGGCAGAACTTTCAGAGTCTTCAGAGTCATCCGAGAATTCGAAGTATCTCCGATCCAGGTGATCGTGCAAGGCACGGCACCAGTACCGATCGAAGTCGGCATTGGAGTGGTCCAGTACCGACCTGTCGGTACCGGATGGATACGCATGACTCGGTCCCGGTACCGGTTGAATTGTCTGAAGCGGTTTCAAGGCATCGAGGCCATGAGAAGAGCCACCAGACTGTGTGCAATAGCCAAGAATCTCTGGTCTATCGACGCTACCGATGCTTGGGTATCGGTACCGGAAGAAGCGGCCGGTACCCCAGAGCATGGCACCAGTAGTTCTGCCGAGGTTGAAGCCTTGAGAACATCCTGGAGCCCCATTAGTGCTTTGGAAGCCGAAGCCTCCCGCCGGGGCAATTTTGCAGTGAAAGTCCCTCAAGGGCAACGACAGAGGCATCTTGCTGTATAGAAGGAGATCTACCCTTTGAGGACCGGCTAGATTTATGTTTAGTTACCTGAGATCCATGGGAGGAAGACGAAGCCCTGGAAGACGTCGATGCCACGGAGGCTGCATCGGAGGGAAAAAGGGTGCTAAGCTTAGCAGCTCGGTTCTGCCAGCCGCTTTTCAACATCATCCCACAGGCAACACACTCTGAAATAGTGTGGTCAGGACCTAAACATTTGAGGCACCACTCATTGGTGTCGGTGACGGAGATGGAACCGCCACACTTAGAACACTTTTTAAAACCTGAAGCGGGTTTTTCCATTCTGAAGGAAAAGTTGGGCCTAGTGCCCAAAATGGCGCATGGCACATGAGAGAAAATTACTGGAAAGACTCCAGAAGAAAGTTTTGGGGTTTTTTTAAGAAAAGAAAGAAAAAGAACTGGCGGTACCGGTGTAGCGTCGAGGGAAGGCAGACGCAACCACAAAAAAGAATAGAAGGGATTTTTTTCTGCGGTGACAGGATGTGCGACCTGTCGGCTCCACGGAAAACGAAGAACTGGAGAGGGACAGTTGGGAAAGGCGGGAAGGCAGCACGCAAGCGCTGTGGGATGCTCCCAAAAGCTTTCCTATTGGATGCTGGGGAGCGTTCCCACGCAGGCTCCGTCGGTACCGATGATACCCATATGTGAAGACTACAATCCTTCTTGTTCCTGGAGATACTCTTTATCACTGCCCTCATAGATAAACTGTCATTGGGTATCTAAACACCATATCAGGGCTTTGTGATTATCTTCTTGGATATAACTGCGGCCTTTGACTCAGTACCCCATAAAGCACTACTCCAGTGCCTACAAACAATTGGACTTTACAACACGACCCTCAAGTGGTTCACTTCATATTTAATTCAACGCAAACAAGAGTAGACTAAGACTACTGGTTGATTAAGCTGTATTACAGCTATCCCATCTGAAATCACCCAAAGTATACCACAATGATCCATACTATCGGTTCTACTATTCAACATATTTATACAACCCATTTGCGATATCATCAAATCACACAGTGTGCCATACCATATCGACGCTGATGATATTATGCTATATGTCCCATTCTCTACCCTGCAACCTATATGGAGCCTAGCCAACAAAGTCCCTGACATGGAAGCCCTAATGGTGGAAATGGACTTGGACAATACAGAAACAGTTTAATGAGTTGCATGAATGTGATATAGCCATAGCTGGTTATAATCTATTTAGAGAGATAGAGAGGGTAAAAAATGAGGAGGAGTAGCCTTATATGTCAAAAGCAATATTAAAGCTGCTGAACTACAGGGGACGTGGGGAAAAGCAGCAGCATTGTGGATTGTGATGGAAAAAGGAGATGGCACCGTCATCTATACGGGTGTAGTCTACAGGCCTCTAACTCAAACCGAAGAAATGGAATAACGAATTAATTATTGATATTGCAAAGATAGCCATGAAGGGAGAAGTGATCATATTGGGCGACTTTAATTTACCCGCTATGGACTGGAGGATTCCTTCTGCAAATCTGGAAAGAAGTAAAAAAAAATTGTGGATGCCTTACTTAAACAAATGGTGATGGAACCGACCAGGGAAGGCTCGATGCTGGATTTAGTACTCACCAACAGAGATAGCGTGTCGAATATTCGGGTGGGTGCCCATGTGAGTTGCAGCGACCATAAGAACATAAGATATGCCATACTGGGTCAGACCAAGGTCCATCAAGCCCAGTATTCTGTTTCCAACAGTGGCCAATCTAGGTCATATGTACCTAGCAGTTTCCCCAAGAGACTCAAGTTCCACAATGCTTGTACTGGGTCAAGCATTGATATCTTCGGTCACTTCTTAATAATGGTTTATGGACCTTTCCTCCAGGAACTTGCCCAAACCTTTTTTAAACCCAGCTACACTAACAGCCTTTACTACATCCTCCGGTAACAAATTCCAGAGTCTGATTACACGTTGAGTGAAAAAATATTTTATTTTATTAGTCTTAAATAGTTTACCCTGTAGCTTCATTGCATGTCCCCATGTCTTTCTATATTCTGATAACGTAAACAATCGATCTACGTTTACCCGTTCCACTCCATTCATTAATTTATAGATTTCTATCATATCTCCCCTCAGCCGTCTCTTTTCCAGGTTAAAGAGCCCTAACCTTTTTAGCCTTTCTTCATAGGAGTATCCTTCCATCCCCTTTACCATTTTGGTGGCTCTTCTCTGAACCTTTTCTAAAATCGCTATATCCTTTTTAAGATACGGCAACCAGAATTTCACACAATATTCAAGGTGCGGTCTCACCATGGAACGATATAGAGGCATTATAATATCTTTTGTTTTATTTTCCATTCCTTTCCTTATCATACCTAGCATTCTATTTGCTCTCTTGGCCGCCGCTGGGTTTTAACATGGTATCCACAATGACGCCTAAATCTTTTTCCTGGGTGGTGGTTCCTAATGTGGAACCTTGCATCGTGTAACCATAGTTTGGGTTGTTCTTCCCTAGGTGCATAACCTTGCACTTGTCCACATTAAATTTCATCTGCCATTTTGATGCCCAGTCTTCCAATTTATCAAGATCCTCTTGCAATTTTTCACAATCCTCTTGGGTTTTAACAACTTTAAATAGTTTTGTGTCATCTGCAAATTTGATAACCTCACTCGTTATTCCACTTTCCAGGTCATTTATGAATGTGTCAAAAAGCAGCGGACCCAGCACAGATCCCTGGGGTACACCACTATTCACCTTTCTCCATTGGGAAAATTGGCCATTTAGCCCTACCCTCTGCTTTCTATCTTTTAACCAGTTCCTGATCCACAATAGTACACTGCCTCCTATCCCATGACTCTTTAGTTTTGCCAAAGGTCTCTGATGAGGGACCTTGTCAAAGGCTTTCTGAAAGTCCAGATACACAATATCAACCGACTCACCTTTGTCCACCTGTTTATTCACTCCTTCAAAAAAACATAACAGATTAGTAAGACAAGATCTTCCTTGTCTAAAGCCATGTTGGCTGTCTCCCATTAGGTTGTGACTATCTACATGCTGAGTAATTTTATTCTTTATGATGGTTTCTACCATTTTTCCCGGTACTGACGTCAGGCTCACCGCTCTGTAGTTTCCCGGATCACCCCTGGAACCCTTTTTAAAAATTGGTGTTACACTGGCGATCCTCCAATCTTCAGGTATTAGAGATGATTTTAATGATAGTTCACAGATTACTGATAGCAGGTCTGCAATCTCATATTTCAGTTCTTTCAACACCCTTGGATGTATACCATCCGGCCCAGGTGAGTTGCTACTCTTCAGTTTATCTAATAGTTGTAAGACATCTTCCCGATGTATCGATATTTCCTTCAATTCTTCCGCACCTTTAAATACCACTTCAGTCATGGGTAACATCCCTACATCTTCCTCAGTAAAGACCGAAGCAAAGAATTCATTAAGTCTCTCCGCTATCGCCTTGTCGCCTCTTAGTGCTCCTTTAACCTCTTTATCATCTAATGGACCAACTGACTCTCTCACAGGTTTTTTGCTACGAATGTACTTGAAAAGGTCTTTATTTCGCGTTTTTGCTTCCGCAGCAAGCTTCTTCTCAAATTCTCTCTTTGCCTGCCTTATCAATGCCTTGCATTTGACTTGCCAGTGCTTGTGCTGTTTCCAGGTTTCGTCATTTGGCTCTTTTTTCCATTTCCTGAAAGATGCTTTTTTGGCAACAACAGCCTCTCTGACCTCACCTTTAAACCATGCTGGCAGTTTTTTGGACTTCCTTCCACTTTTCTTAAAGCGTGGAATACAGCTGGTCTGGGCTTCCAAGATAGTAGTTTTCAACAACACCCAAGCTTGATGTACGTCTTTAACCTTTGCAACTGCTCCTTTTAGTTTTTTCTTAACTGTTTTCCTCATTTTATCATAGTCTCCCTTTCGAAAGTTAAAAGGTAGTACTGTGGATTTCCTTACTATCCCTCCTCCACTAATTAAATCAAAGGCGATCATGCTATGATCACTATTGCCAAGTGGCCCCAACACCCTTATCTCTTGCACTAGATCTGGTGTTCCACTAAGGACTAGGTCTAATATGGCTTCCCCTCTGGTTGGTTCATGAACCAGCTGCTCCAAGAAGCAGTCATTTATTTCATCTAGGAACTTTATCTCCCTAGCATGTCCTGACGTGACACTGACCCAGTCAATACCGGGGTAATTGAAATCACCCATTATTATTACTGCGCTGTAACCTTTGTTAGCTTCCTTGATTTCTTTGAGCATTTCATCATCCATTTGGTCATTCTGGCCAGGTGCTCGATAGTACACCCCCACTGCCATTGCCTTCCCCCTTTTATATGGAATTTCAATCCATATAGATTCTACAGCAGATTTTGTTTCCTGCAAAACTTTAATCCTTTCTGAGTCAATGCCCTCTCTAACATAGAGTGCAACCCCTCCACCAATTTGATCAGCTCTATCATTACGATATAGTTTGGACCCAGGTATCACAGTGTCCCACTGGTTGTCCTCCTTCCACCATGTCTCTGATATTCCAATCATATCTAACCTTTCATTTAGTGCTATATATTCTAACTCTCCCATCTTATTCTTTAGACTTCTAGCATTTGCATACAAGAATTTTAGAAAATGTATTTTATTCATGTTAATTTGGCTATTGTTCGACATGGGTAAATTGGGATCTTTAAGCTCTGTCTGCTCCATACTTGAGGGCATTTGGGCTACTTTACTCTTTTGCTGCTGCTCACATGGGCACCCACCATTAAAGGATGTTTCAGACTAAAGCCAAGGCGGAGTCCAATCACAGCAAGCTCAAAGTCCTAGACTTCAAAAACACTGACTTCACTAAAATGGCTAAGTAACTGAAGGAGGAGTTGGCAGGCTGGGAGGGGATAAGGGAAGTGGAACTGCAATGGGCTAAGCTAAAGGAGGCTGCACAAATAAAGGCAAAAAACACAACTTTCACAAAATTCAGAAGTTTGCAAACAGAGGAACACAGAAGAGAATACAGATTAAAACTAAAAGAGACAAAAAGAGAAATAAGGATAGCAAAATCAAAGACAGAAGAAAAGATGGTTAAAGATGTGAAGTGTGGCGACAAAACATTTTTCAGGTATATTCGGGAGAGGAGGAAAATCAGAGGTAGAATTGCAGGACTCAAAAGTGACGGGAACAGATTTGTGGAAAGTGACATTGAAAAAGCGAACATGCTAAACAAATACTTCTGCTCTGTTTTTGCTAAAGAAAATCCTAGAGAAGGACCACCTGTGATTGACAAGTATACAAATGGGAATGGAGTAGATACCACACCATTCAAAGAAGATGATGTGTTAGAACAGCTTGCAAAACTGAAGGTGGATAAGGCCATAGGATCAGATGGGATACATCCCAGGATACTGAAAGAGCTCAGAAAGGTTCTTGCAGGGCCATTAAAGGATATTTTTAATAGATCCTTGGAGACTGGAGAGGTTCCACAGGACTAGAGAAGGGCTGATGTGGTATCTCTTCAAAAAAGTGGTAATAGGGAAGAGGTGACAAACTACAGCCCAGTAAGCCTTACCTCGGTGGCAGGAAAAGTAATGGAGGCGCTCCAGAAAGATCGAATAATGGACTTTCTCAAAACCAACAGGTTGCATGATTCAAGACAACATGCTTTTACCAAAGGACGATCTTACCAGACAAATCTGATTGAGTTCTTTGACTGGGTGACCATAGAACTAGATCAAGGGCATGCGATGGATGTGATCTACCTAGATTTCAGCAAAGCCTTTGATACTGTTCCTCATAGGAGGCTTATGAGTAAACTCAACAGCTTACGGATGGGTCCCAAGATGGTGAACTGGATCAGAAATTGGTTGACTGACAGACGACAGAAGGTGATGGTTAACAGAAATCACTCAGATGAAAGAAAGGTGATTAGCGGTGTGTCCCAGGGTTCGGTCCTGGGGCCGGTACTGTTCAATGTATTTGTGAATGATATTGCTAAAGGACTGAATGGAAAATTCTGTCTTTTTGCAGATGACACAAAAATTTGCAACAGCGTGGATTCCTCTGAGGGAGTGGAGAACATGAGGAAAGATCTACAAAAGCTGGAAGAATGGTCTAATGCTTGGCAGTTAAGATTCAATGTGAAGAAGTGCAGTGTCATGTACTTGGGAAGCAGAAATCAAAGGGAATTGTATATGATAGGGGGGCGAGATGTTGGTGTGCAAGGACACGGAGAAGGACCATGAAGTAATTGTTTCTGAGGATCTCAAGGTAGCAAAACAGTGTGACAAGGCGGTACAAAAGCTAGAAGGATGCTGGGTTGCATACAAAGAGGAATTACCAGCAGAAAGAAGAGGTACTAATGCCACTGTACAAGTCACTGGTGAGGCCTCACTTGGAATATTGTGTTCAGTTTTGGAGACCGTATCTCGCAAAGGATATAAAAAGACTGGAAAGTGTTTAGAGAAAAGCGACCAAAATGATTTGGAGCCTGCGTCAGAAGACGTATGAGAAGAGACCTGAAGACCTAAATATGTACACTCTGGAGGAGAGGAGGGACAGGGGATATATGATTCAGACATTTAAATACTTAAAGTGTATTAATGAACAAACAAACCTCTTCCAAAGATGAGGAAGCTGTAAAACTAGAGGGCATAACATGAAGCTGCAAGGGGGTAAACTGAGAGGCAATGTCAGGAAATACTTTTTTAACTGAAAGGGTGGTGGATGCTTGGAATGCCCGCTCGATAGAAGTGGCTAGGGCAAATACAGTGACAGAATTCAAAATGGCATGGGACAGACACTGTGGATCCCTTTATAGCAACAGGATAAAATCAAAATACACACAACTCTTATATTTCAACAAATAGCGGTGATCTACACAGAGCGGTTCGTACACCCCTAAACAAAGGCATGTGGAGGGCTGACCTGCATGGAGAGGCAGGTACACCTGCTCTTGCCGCCTTGCTGGGCAGACTAGATGGATCATACTGGTCTTTATCTGCCTTCATATACTATGTTACTATATGCTCCCTACTGATTGAATGCTTTGCAGCTCTCTCTCAATGGCTAAATACACATAACCTACCTATAAATTACCAAAAGACTGAAGTGCTCCATATCACTAGAGACTAACTTCACACCTCCAACACACATAGATATACCAGGAGCACAACTACAAGTAAAATCTCAAATATGTTATCTAGGAATCACCCTAGACCAAGGACTAACTCCAACAACACATTAATACTTACCTACCAGAAAATAAATGCAGTTTGAGGTCTTCAACCACTCCTAGATCACCATGATTTCCAAACAGTATTCCAGGACATGGTGCTGCCACACTCTTACTATTGTAACATTATCCTCTAGGGACTGCCAGCCTACTCAATTCACCCAATACAGATAGCACAGAATACAGCAGCTAGAATTCTAGCCGGCACTTCCAAGTATGAGCATATAATACCAATATTCAAGAACCTTCACTGGCTCCCCATTAAAACCCGCACCAAACATAAAGCAATAATCACCACCTTCAAGGCATTCCATCAACTATCTTCAGAAAACCTACAATCTCTAATCCAAAAACAACAGATGATAAGCCCAGAAGAACTGATACACAATCCAAACTCACCATCCCATTAATAAACAGGAAGTGCACTCAAGTAACATTGAAAACAGCATTCTCCCTTTTTGCACCAAAGTTCTGGAATGCCCTGCCAGATGAAATCCGGACAACAAATAATCTGATAGGTATATCTTTAACTCCTTGGGAAGTCTATTTATTGAGAATTTGGCAGTACACCTACCTAAATTATGTCTTCATCTGTTGCAAACAATCACTCAGTAGCAGCCTAGCTGTCCCCATTCCCCTCCTCTACCCCCTCCTTTCCCTTCCAAGTATCCTTCCTCCCTCCCTCTCTCACTCACTGCACAATGGTTATCCTAAATACCTAATGTATATAGGGCGGCATTTTCAAAGGCATTTACACAGGTAACTGCCCTAGTTACCCGTGTAAATGCCTTATCCGGGATTTTTGAAAAGCATCTACATAGGTAGTGCCTTTCAAAAATCTCTGGTAAGTCCCTAACATGCCCAGATGCTATGCGGTTGGCATCAGGGCGTGTTGGGGGCATTCTGGAATGAAGCGGGGGCAGAGGAAAGGGCTAAATGGGTAGCAGTGATTTTCGGGTCCATAATCATTATGGATATATAGATTCTCCCACATACCCCTAACATAGTCCACTTATCTGCTTATGTTAATGTTTTGAGTTATTGTTTTTGAGTAATTGCAACATATTCCATGTATGTTGTGTTCAATTGTTCCATGTAAACTGCCTTGACACTCTGAAAGACGATATATAAAACCATCTAAATAAATAAACTATAGAACGTGCTTCTCAACACAGTTGTAATAGATGGAACATAGTAGTGGACCTTGAAGCATGCCTACTGCCATATCACTAGTTCCATTATTGTGGTCATACACAAAAGAGCTGGGGCACTACCAAGGCATTCTGCATACCCATCTCAATCCCCCTCCCCTTGTCAAATCCAGCTGCCAATGAGCTACATCTTTCCCTCTATATTGTGCTTATAACCTGGCCAAGCATCACTGTTGCCCTGGCTGCTGGTTCTCACCAGATTGGGATGACGGGGGGGGGGGGGGGGGAAGTGGGGAAAAAACACAAAATTTGCTTTTCTTTTATTTGCCTGACACCTTTAGTAACCTTTCAGCTGTTTTTTTTTTTTTTTGGGCTGCAGTCACAGCTGCCTCTTAATTAACAAAATTGCCCATAAATAAATATGTATTAAAAACAAACCTAACTTTTTTTTTTGCCTGCACATCCTTATTATTTATTTAAGTGCCTCACACGCTGCACAACTCAGGGGGCACAACCAGCTGCAGAGGCTTCCAGGCACTTTTGCTGCATTTACCATAGCTTGGTGGAGGAGTTGTGTTCCACTGCAGTATCTCAAGTCCTGCCTGGTATGGGCCAGTTTCAAGGTTTAAAAGCTGGGATGCAGCAGCTTCTGCTGGGAGTTAATCCTTATCCGAGTATCTTCCTGGGCCTGCAGCAGGATAGAGATAAGGGGCAGGGGGGCACAATGACTGAGGGGGCACAAGGGGAGAAGTGGAAATAAAACGATTATACTGGGGGACGGTAACAAATAAAGAAAACAATCATGCCAGAGCAGGAGAAGTGGAGAAATTGTGCCAGGGAAAGATGAAACTGAAATTGTGCCAGGGAAGGGGACAGGAAGAGGAGAAATGGTGGACTTGTACCATGGAGGGGGTGAGTATTGATTAGTCCAAGATCATGAACAAAGCATTGAAAATACTAGTGATGTACCTGCCACTCCACGCAGGTTACACCCCACCCCCCCTCCATGCCTTTGTATCATATCTCCCCTGTCCTTTAGGGTATACGTATTTAGATCTTTCAAGTCTCTTCTCGTAAGTCTTCTGGCACAGGCTCCAAATCATTTTGGTCACCTTCCTCTGAACCGTTTCAAGTCTTTTTATATCCTTTGTGAGATATAGTCTCCAAAACTGAACACAATTATTCCACGTGAGACCTCACCAATGACTTATACAGGGGCATTAATACCTCCTCCTTTCTGCTGGTTATTCCTCTGTATGCAGCCCAGCTTTGGCTTCTGCCTTGTCGCATTGTTTTGTCACCTTGAGATCCTCAGACACTATCACTCCAAGGTCCCCCTCCTGCACACCAAACTCTCACCCCCTATCGCATATAATTCCTTTGGATTTCTGCATCCCATCTGCATGACACTGCACTTCTTCGCATTAAATCTTAACTGCCCAGCATTAGATCAGTCTTCCAATTTTTGTTGATCTTTCCTCATGTTCTCCACTCCCTCAGGGGAGTCCACTCTGTAGCAATTTTCATTTCATCTGTGAGACTTTTCCATTCAATCCTTCAGCAATATCACTTACAAATACATTGAACAATATCAGTCCCAGGATCGATCCCTGGGGCACACAACTGACTCACCTTCCTTTCTTCTGAGTGAATTCTCTTTATCACCACTTTCTGTTGTCTGTCAGTCAACCAATTTCTGATCCAGTTCACCACCTTGGGACCCATCCCTAGGCTGTTCAGTTTATTGATAAGCCTCCTATGAGGAACTGTATCAAAGGTTTTGCTGAAATCTAGGTATATCACATCCATTCCATGCTCTTGATCTAGTTCTCTAGAGAACTGAAAGCACAAAGTCATATTGGAAACCTTAAAGTCAACTTTACAAACTGATTTAACAGTGTAAGAGCCATGAAAGCACACATTTTCATGCTGAGCAAGATGGTGGTCTTAGCATAAGCGATCTATATCCTTCGACTATTTAAATCTACTCAAGAGTATCTAAGCTATATAGGCTTTAATAAACTTTATGATTCTGAGTTCTTACTGTTCCCACTCATGTCTTCTAATGCACTTTCTTTTCTTCCGTGAAACCAGGATGGTCGCGGTGAGACATGAATGGTGTGCAAGAGAAATGAAACACAATAGGAGGGAGTGAGAGAAAGTGCAGGAGAGAAAGACAGCGAACAAAGAAACCAATTACCAATCGAGTGTCCTCCTCCATCTGCAGGGAACAGCATGGTGCATGTTTAACAAATAATTTACAAAACATTAATTTTCCAAATATACGGGGCATTTTTACTACAGGTGTTAACTTTACACCAGCCAAGGTAGATGTGATTGTCTGAGAGATAGCGTAGTTACTCACCTGTAACACATTTTCTCCGGGGACAGCAGGAATCACTCCTCACATATGGGTGATGTTAGCACCAACAGAGCCCTCATGGAAGCATTTCCCCAGCTTTCAAAGAAAGCCTTTGGGAGATGTACCATGCATGCGTAGTCCCCTTCCCGCCTAAGGATGCCATCTTGCCTCAGTCTGATAACATAGCCCATGACAGCAAAAAGAGAGCAACTCCACGGGGAGGAGGGAGGGTTGTGAGGACTGATTCCTGCTATCTCCAGAGAACATCTGTTACAGGTGAGTAACTACTCTTTCTCTGGGAACAAGCAGGAAGTCAGTCTTCACATATGGGATTCCCTAGCTACAGGCTACCAAAATCCCATAGGAAAAAACACAGTCGCCCTCAAAGGGAGCTGTGTGCAGCAGCAATAGAGTCTGCAGACACAGACTGCAGTAGAACCCGTTTGTCCGATGGGAACCAGCGCTCCAGTAACCTGAACACAGAAGGGTTGGAGGGTAGGAGTTGCCTAGACCCCAAAAAGATTACAGAGCACGGCCTGGCCGAAGGCGCTGTCCCGTTGAGACTCCCTCTCCAGGCAGTAATGAGCTGTGAAGGTATGAAGACCAAGTGGCGGTCTGGCAGATGGTCAACATTGGGACGGAGTACAAGTTTGCCACAGGGGCTGCCATAGCCCTGACCTGGGCATCCAGCGTGCGCCCAGCCTTCTCATAGGTGAGGGCGATGCAGTCCACCACCCAGGTGGACAAGGTTCACTTGATCACTGCCTCCCCCAGTCACAGGGAACAAAGAACTGAGAAGCTTTTCTGTGGCTCTGGGTACGTTGAATATAGAAGGACAGAGCCCTCTTACAGTCCAAGGTGTGAAGGATGGTCTCTGCCCTGCTGGAGTGAGGTCTCAGAAAGAAGGTGGGTAGCACCACATCCTGGTTGAGGTGAAAAGAAGGCACCACCTTTGGGAGGAATTTGGGGTGCTTGCGTAGCACGACCCTATTCCTGTAGAACCTGGTATATGGCGCCTCTGCCACCAGAGTTTGGAGATCACTGACCCTGCAAGCAGAGGTGAGTGCCACCAGGAACACGACTTTCCATGAGATACCTCAGGTGCAGGTAGCCAGGGGCTCAAAGTGCAGACGGGTGAGCTGTGCAAGCACTACATTTAGGTCCCACTCCATTGCCGGAGGGCAGACGGGAGGGGGGGTTGACAGCAGGAGCCCCCTCAGGAAGCAGGTCACTAGACGCTGGGCAGAGAGGGGCTTACCTTCAACAGGGTGATAGTGTGCCGCCAGGACACTGAGGTGCGCCCTGATGGAGTTGGATTTGAGCCTGGATTCCAAGAGATGAAGAAGGTACTGCAGCACCAGCTGCACTGGGAAGAACAGGTTCACCCATTGCTCTGTGCACCACACCGAGAACCTGTGCCATCTGAAGGTATAGGTCCTCCTGGAGGAGGTCTTACGGAAGGCCAGTAGGATCTCTTCCACTTCCCCCTCTTAGGTTACCATTTTCCGCCACCACATTGTCAGTGATAGGGACCCCAGAATGGGGTGCAGGAGAGAGCCCTCTTCTTGAGACAAGAGCCCCAGGTGGAATTGTGCCTCCACTGACAATCAGAGGAGCAGAAGGAACCATGGCTGCCGGGGCCACCGTGGAGTCACTAGGATCAGCGACACTGTCACAAAGAGTCTTGAAGAGGGTCTTGGCAATCAACAGCGTGGGTGGGAAGGCGTACATAAGGCCTTCCGACCACGGGATGAGGTACAGGGTGGGGCTGATGGGAACAGAAGCGGAGCAACTGGTAACTATCCGGGCTGAAGAAAAAGTCCAGCCGCAGGGTCCCCCACAGTCAGAAGAGCTAGGTGGGCACTCTGGGGTCCAGCTGCCACTCGTGCAGTTGGAGGACCTTGCTCGGTTTGTCTGCCAGGGCATTGTCCTGGCCTGATAAATATACCACCCACAGGAGCATTCCCTGATAAATTGCATAGGAGCGTAGTATCATTGCCTCGTGGCAAAGGGTGCAAGAACCCGTGCTCCCTTGCTTATTCACGTAGAACATTGCCACTTGGTTGTTCGTTTAGATCAGCACTGGGCTGGTACCTCAGATGGTGGTGAAATGCTTGGAGGGCTAGACTTATTGCCCAAAGCTCCAGCAGGGTGACTTGCTGGTTGCCTTCAGCTTGTGACCAGCTGCCCTGGGTTCGAAGTTCCTCGCAGTGGGCTCCCCATCCCAGCAGAGAGGTGCCCTGAGAGGATTCAGGGCTTGGAAAGGCATCCCTGCCTGGAGGTGTTTTTATTTATTTATTTAACTAGGCTTATATACTGCTTTTCTACCAGTCAAAGCGGTATCAATTCAGGTACTGTCTATATATTTTTCCCTTGTCCCGGAAGGGCTCGCAAGTTATGTTTTTTTTTTGTACCTGAGGCAACTGAGGGTTAAATGGCTTGCCCAAGGCCACAAGGAGCACCTGTGGGACTAAAAACCCCAGTCCTTCCGGTCCAAGGTTGCTGTCTCCTAGTGGGATTTGAACCCCTGGCCCTCTGGATTTTGCCACCACGTCAGGGAGTCCACCAACTGGTGGGTCACTGAGACTCTGTCTTGGAGGTAGCCTGTGGCCTGTGTCCACTGGTCTCAAAGACACCAGTGGGCAACCCTCATGTGCAGACAGGCATCTGGGGTGACATGGACCATGGAGGCCATGTGGCTGAGTAGGTGTAGAAGCCGAGCCGACATCGAGGGACGGTGTTGCATGTCTGCGGCCAATTCCCTGAGATGGTCAGCCCGATCCAGGGGAGGAAGGCTTTTGCCTGAGCAGTGTCCATCTTTGCCCCCATAAACCCCAGACATTGTGTCGAAAGGAGGTGAGACGTGGAGTGGTTTATCATGAACCCCAGATGTTGTAAGACGTGGATGGTGTTTGCCATAGCTTGCTGCACTTCGGCAGCCATGCCTCCTTTTATAAGCCAGTTGTCCAGGTAGGGGAAGACGAATAGCCCTTAGAGACAGCCAGGCATTTGGTGAAGACCCTGGGGTGGACACCAGGCCAAAGGGTAGTACCCTGTACTGGTAGTGGCCTCCCCCCACCATGAAGTGAAGATCGTGCCTGTGGCTGGGGTGAATGAGGATGTGAGTATAAACATCCTTCAGATCCAAGGAGCATAGCCAATCTCCCTGCTGGAGGTAAGGCAGCAATGTTCCAAGGGAGAGCATCTTGAACTTCTCCCTCACCAGGAACCTGTTCAGGTTCCGCAGGTCTAGATGGGTCATAGGCCCCCCATCCTTTTTGGCACAAGGATATACCTGGAGTAGACCCTTTGCCCATTAGATATTGGGGTACTGGTTCCACTGCCTTGTCCTTGAGAAGGCCTGCGAGTTCCTGCAGTAGGAGGTCCCGGTGAAGGGGAGACCTGGGAGGCTCTACCAGGAAGAAAGGAGGTGGTGTCTGTGCCAGGTGGAGAAAGTAGCCCTCCCTGACCACCTGGAGTGCCCAGGCATCGGTGGTGATGGTTGGCCACCTGTGGGCATAGTGGATCAGACGTCCCCCTGTGGGCTGCTGTCCTCCTTGGGATAGAGAGGCTATGCCCAAGGAGTCAAAAACTCCCCCCAGGCTGGGCCAGAGCAGACACCTGGGGCTTGGGAGCCTTCTGTTTACGAGGTCCTTGCCCATGTCCCTTAGCATGCTGACCCTGCTGGGGAGGCCTGAGAATGCGGGTAATTTCTGTAAGCAACCCCTTTCCTTGAGTAGAAGGGCTTTTTACCTGAGCCCTTCCATTGGGAAAGGGTAGCTGTCTTTTTAGAGAGCCTGGTCCTCGTCATGAGTTTGGTTTCCAACTCGGCAGCCTTTTCCATCATGGTTTTGCCAAAGAGATTCTCCCCTTGTCATGGGACATCAACCAATTTATCCTGAACCCATTACTCGAGGTCAGAAGATTGTAGCCAGGCTTGGCACCAGGCACTGATGCTTGCCGTGGCTACTCTAGTTGCCGACTCTAAGCCATTATAGGCTGCTCAAGTCATGAATTTGGAGTACTCACGGACAGATCTGACCAGGTTCTTGAAGCACTGTGGGGGTTCCTCAGAGAGACCAGCTCCTTCGCCAGGTTTGTCAGGTACATGCCCATGTACAGCTGGTAGGCCTAAATCTGGCTGATGAGTATCGAGCCCTGGTAGCACTTTCTGCTGAGGGCATCAAAGGTGCGGGCTTCCCTACTCGGGTGCACCAAGGTGTGCATCTTCTGGCTCTTCATCCAACGCATGGCCGATTCCACCACCATGGAGTTATGCGGCAGCTGTGCCTTTTGGAAGCCCGGGCTCCGGTGGACCAGATACATCGAGTTGAGCCGCTTGCTCACAATGGGCACCGATGCCAGAGTTTGCCACATGTGGAATATTAGCCATTCCAGGATGGGTGGAATGGGTACCATCAGCGATTCCCTCATCACCCATATGTGAGGACTGACTTCCTGCTTGTTCCTGGAGAATCTCAATCATCATTAGACCTTGTTTGGCCATCCAGGCCAAAAAAATCAGTGCTTATTATAAAACAAAAAAAATCTGGATGAGGTTGTGGCACGAAGTCAATGGCAACTTCCACAATAACAGAGATACTGAAGGTCTCAAAAGGAAATGGAGGGACTTGAGGTGCACTATGAAGAAAATGCTGAGTGGTGGATCCCAATCTGGCCAGCTGAAGTCACTAACAGAGCAAGAGTGCCAGGTTCTCGAGACAATGGATGACTCCTCCTTATGGGGGACACACCACACTATGGAGGCAAATTAATAAGTACTTATCAAATACCTCTGTTCTCAGGCCCCCTTACCCTCAAGTCCTCTGTGACTTCTATCTAAAAGGCATCCTCCATATATAGCTCTGATGCTGTGTCTAGCTGTCAGGTGATACTCATAGGGGGACTGCAGCTGGTGCATATGCCCAGAAAAGGTGACAGCCCTTTCTTCAGATGTGGTCTGCTCCTGACATGTCTCCAGAGCTCTGTGTATATCCCCTTTTAACCAATGGCATGGTGCTCTTTGTCCCCACTTCCCTGCTTGTGAAATAAAGTGATAGTCTGTCAGCGCCCCTGGAGACGTGGCCTCTATTTAAAGAGCTGAGTTACAAGCTGGTCTAGTCAACCTAGGAGGCTTCAATGGTTTTTCCATATTGGAACCTCAAATTATAAAGTGCTGCATACTGTACATAACTTTGGCCAGTAGACTGGCATGCAATGTTGCCCTCCAAAACACATATTTGACATATCACCAATTAAGAGTCCTACTGAGGCTGTGTGCAGGTCAACGCACATCTAGATCTGCACTTCAAACCCCACTTTCGCCGCCAGCAACATCAAAGGGCAATCGGCCCTTAAAGCGCCGTGCTTCAGCCAGAGCCTTCACTTTCGCCGCCAGCAACATCAAAGGGCGATCGGCCCTTAAAACGCCGTGCTACAGCGGGCGTGCCTGCGCCTGGGGGCCTCGCCCTTAGGCACGGCCTGGGGGCGCTCTAGCCTGATCCATCTACCCTGCTCCTCCAAATCACCGGAGCTCCCTGAACCAAGTAAGCACGATCGCTCCTCCACCCAATGTCTGCTTAGAACTGTTTATCCATCGTCCGCTTTGATTTGCTTCCCACTACCTGCTTTGAACTGTTTATCCATTGTCTGCATAGAACTGCCTCCCACTGCCTGCTTTGAACTGTTTATCCATTATCTGCATAGAACTGCTTCCCATTGCCTGCTTAGAACTGTTATCCGTTGCCTGCATAGAACTGCTTCCCATTGCCTGCATAGAACTGTTATCCATTGCCCGCATAGAACTGCTTCCCACTGCCTGTTTTGAACTGTTATCTATTGTCTGCATAGAACTGCTTCCCACTGCCTGCTTTGAACTGTTTATCCATTATCTGCATAGAACTGCTTCCCATTGCCTGCATAGAACTGTTATCCATTGCCCGCATAGAACTGCTTCCCACTGCCTGTTTTGAACTGTTATCTATTGTCTGCATAGAACTGCTTCCCACTGCCTGCTTTGAACTGTTATCCATTTTCTGCATAGAACTGCTTCCCATGGCCTGCATAGAACTGCTTCCCACTGCTTGTTTTGAACTGTTTATCCATTGCCTGCATAGAACTGCTTCCCACTGCCTGCTTTGAACTGTTTATCCATTGTCTGCATAGAACTGCTTCCCATTGCCCGCATAGAACTGCTTCCCATTGCCTGCACAGAACTGTTATGCATAGAACTGTTGCCCCCATTGTTGCAAAGTACTGCTACCCACTGTTTGCATACTGTTGCCCCCATTGTTGCTTAGTACTGCTAACCACTGTTTGCATACCGTTGCCCCCATTGTTGCATAGGACTGCTACCCACTGCTTAGCCTCCGCCTGCTACTCACTGCTTGCACTGAACTGCTAACTATTGCCTGCTTGTTTGCCTATCACTTGCTACCCGTTGTTTTGCTTAAAATTTGCCACCCTTTGCTTGCTCAGACCTTGCTGCCCACTACCATGGCCCCACATCTCACTGTCCTCCTCTTCATTATCCTCCCCTCCTACCAACACCCTCCCTTCCTTGTCCCCCCACCATTCCCCTACCTTCCTCACTTCTCCTCCCACTCTGCCCCATAGCCTAGCACCTGCTCTTGAGTTTCCTCACACCATCCCCCACATTCAGCCAGCCCCCCTCTCTACCTTCCTCACTTCTCCCTCTATTTTGCCCCCTAGCCTAGCACCTGCTCTTGAGCTTCTTCACACCATCCCCCCTCTCTTTAAGGCAACCCCACCCTCGCTTCCGCCGTACTATCTCCACTCTACCTCGCTCTCTAATACTCCTGCTCCTTCTCTCATCAGGTAATATCAACCCCAACCCTGCCCCCCCCGCCCGATTTCTGTCTCTCACTAAAGAAAGTTCCTCACGTACCCCATCTAATCTCATCCACATCCCGCTCCTCCCTCCTTTCCGCCCTCTCTCATTCATCCCTCATTCACTCATCCATTGATATCAACTCCAACCCTACCCCCAAAAATAATCCCTCACATAACCTACCCGATACCATTGATTTTCCCCTCATTTCCCCTCCCTCATGTCCCTTTTGCAGAACACACTCCCCCAGTCACACCCATCCACACCCTGCTCCCTCTAAACCTAAATCTCAGCATTACCCTAGAAATAGACCCCCACACCACTCTGTTAAGAAACCTACACGTAACCTATCCAACCTTATCCCTATCCTTCTCCTCCCCCCCTCCGCTCTCCCGTTTTCATGCGCCCTATGGAACGCATGCTCAGTCATTAAAAAGACCACTTTCTTTCACGACCTTTTTATCTCCAATGCCCTACACCTTCTTGCCTTGACCGAGACCTGGCTCCCCCCAGACGATACCGCATCCATTGCCTCTCTCTGCTATGGGGGCTACCAGTTCTCCCATACACCTCGATCTACTGGTCGTGATGGTGGCGTTGGCCTCCTACTCTCTCCCTCCTGCCAATTCCAACCCCTCCTGCCACCCCAATCACACACTCCCCTTTCTCCTTCGAAGTCCACTCCATTCGCCTCCTCTTACCACTTCCCCTCCGAATAGCTGTTATTTATCGCCCACCGGACAAATCCAAATCAACCTTCCTCTCAGACTTCGACTCCTGGCTTTCTGCCTTTATGGGACCCTCCTCCCCCACTCTTATTCTTGGCGATTTCGACAACCCCTCTGACCCCCATGCCTCAAAGTTCCTCGCTCTTACCTCCTCGTTCGACCCCCAACTTTGCTCCACTGCCCCCACACATCTACACGGCCACTGCCTTGACCTAATACTCTTCTCCAACTCCTCTCCTTCAAACTTACATAAATCAATCCTTCCCTCATCTGACCATCACCTCTTAACATTTACTCTTCAGCTTCCGCCGTCCCAACCTCGTCCTGTCTCCTCCAACCTATTTAGAAACCTTCAGAACATTGATCCCGACTCTTTCCTCCACCATCTCTCCATCTCTTTCCTCCATTTTATCCTCCAAGTCCGTCAATGAAGCATTATCTTCATACAATGCTACATTATCCTCAGCCCTTGACACTCTTGCCCCTCCCACCCCACATCCTGTCAAACGATCTACTCCCCGACCTTGGCTTTCTCCCACAATCCGTTACCTACGCATCTGCGCCTGTTCTGCCGAACGAGCTTGGTCCAAATCCCACTCCCGGGAAGACCTTTTACACTTCAAATTCATGCTTGGCTCCTTTCAGTCAGCCCTAGCACTTGCCAAACAAGATTACTTCATCCATCTGACCAACTCCCTGGCCTCTGATCCTCACCGTCTCTTTAATACCCTCAATTCTCTCTTCAAGGTCCCCCCCACCCCCGATCCCGCCCTTCCTTTCTGCCCAAACCCTAGCCAACTACTTCCATGACAAAATCCACAAGATTACCCTCCAATTCCCTAACCCCCCCCCCATCTACCTCCCCTCCCCCGGCTCTCCTCCCCCATCCCTACTCCCTCTGCCACCCTCTCCTCCTTCCCTCTGATCTCTGAAGAAGAAACTACACTCCTTCTGTCCTCCTCCAAACCAACCACCTGTTCATCAGATCCTATCCCCACCCATCTCCTACGTTCCATCCCCCTCACCATTGTCCCCTTCATCACTCATATCCTCAACCTTTCACTCTCCACTGCAACTGTCCCCCTTGACTTCAAACATGCTGTTTTCACACCTCTCCTCAAGAAACCCTCACTTGATCCCACATGCCCTTCTAACTATCGACCCATCTCCCTCCTTCCCTTCATATCCAAACTATTAGAACGAGCAGTCCACCGTCGCTGCCTTGACTTCCTCACCTCCCAGGCCCTCCTGGACCCACTTCAATCCGGCTTCCGCCCCCTACACTCCACTGAAACGGCACTCACAAAAGTCACAAACGACCTGTTCCTGGCTAAATCCAAGGGCCTCTATTCTGTCCTCATCCTTCTTGACCTTTCTGCTGTCTTTGACACCGTTGACCACGACCTCCTCCTCATCACCCTCTCCTCGCTTGGCTTCAAGGACTCCATACTATTCTGGTTCTCCTCCTACCTTTCCCATCGCTCATTCACTGTATGCTCTGGTGGATCCTCCTCCTCCTCCCCTACCCCGCTTCATGTAGGTGTACCCCAGGGATCCGTCTTGGGCCCCCTCCTCTTCTCTCTCTATACCCAAGGCCTTGGTGCGCTTATCTCCTCCCATGGCTTTCAGTACCATCTTTATGCCGACGACTCCCAAATCTACCTCTCTACACCTAATATCTCTCCGGCAACCCAGTCCAAGATCTCTGCCTGTCCTTCGGACATCGCTGCCTGGATATCTTATAGTCGATTGAAATTGAACATGGCCAAGACTGAACTCCTCGTCTTCCCACCTAACTCCTCCCCCCCCCCACTTCCCCCTCTCTCAATCCATGTGGATGGTTCTACTATCCTTCCTGTTCCCTCGGCCCGCAATCTAGGGGTTATCTTTGACACCTCTCTCTCCTTCTCCGCTCATATCCAGCTTGTAGCTAAGACCTGCCGTCTCTTTCTATACAACATCAGCAAAATCCGCCCCCTCCTCTCTGAACACACTACCAAAACGCTTATCCACTCCTTAATCTCCTCTCGCCTTGACTACTGCAACCTACTCCTCGCTGGTCTCCCCGTAAGCCACCGCCTTCCCCTCCAATCTAAACAAAATCACGCTGCTCGACTAATCTTCTGCCAGCCTTGCTATGCCCACATTACTCCTCTTCTCAAGTCGCTTCACTGGCTCCCTGTTCAACTCCGCATCCAATTCAAGTTTCTCCTGCTGACCTATAAATGCATTCACTCTATGGCCCCTCAATACCTCTCATCTCTCCCTACGTCCCCTCTCGGAATTTGCGCTCCGCTAACAAACTACTTCTATCAATGCCTTTCACCCACACCGCAAACTCCCGACTGCGCTCCTTTTACCTTGCTGCACCTTACGCCTGGAACAGCCTACCTGCGTCTGTGCGCCAGGCATCCTCCCTGGCCCTCTTCAAATCCAGGTTGAAGACCTACCTCTTCACTGTTGCATTCAGATCCTGACTCCCTCCTCATCTTACCCTAACCCCTGTCAACGTTTATGACCAAACTATAGACCAATCTGTACCACACCGTACCTCGCGCAAACTGACTAATGCTATGTACTGTTCTAATTAATGTACTGTTCTAACTAGATTGTAAGCTCCGATGAGCTTGACTCTGATGGGCAGGGACTGTCTCTTGTATGCTGGCTACCTCCTGTAGGCTATCTGTGCAGCGCTGCGTGCGTGGCGCTTTACAAGTGCTAAATAGTAGTAGTAGCCCCACTAGAATATTGAAGATTTAACAGTGTGGCCAGGGGAGATACATGTCACATATCTGACAGAGCCTGCATTGCATGCATGTGCTCAGCTGTCTGAGGACTATATGGACATTTCTGTAGTGTACATCCGGCCCCTGCTGCATGCAGTGCATTACTGACTGGTGCCAAAAGATCTGTGGGTGTGTGGATTGGGCAACAAGGAATGTGACTGAATAATGCTGCATCAAATTGAAAGTATGAGCCTACAGGCAGTGATATATGCTTAATGATTCATACCCTCTGGATACCTTGGAAAAGAGGAGTCTCTATATGTGTATGTATGACAATGAAGTATTGATGGTGAGCCATTGTTTCTTTACCTGTACATGAGACTATACTTTTGGATGCAGCCACTATTACTGTTTATTCAAGATTTTATATACTGCCTTCCAGAAGCAAATAAAAGCAGTTTACAGTGTGTT
Source organism: Ichthyophis bannanicus (assembly GCA_033557465.1). Lineage (NCBI taxonomy): Eukaryota > Metazoa > Chordata > Amphibia > Gymnophiona > Ichthyophiidae > Ichthyophis > Ichthyophis bannanicus. The sequence continues at coordinate 248,996,203 of CM066042.1, read as the reverse complement.
GCTGTATAAAAAAAGTAGAGAGGAGTGAGAGAAAACTACAGCACAGAACAACACAGCTCTAAAAGGACCACACCCCACTATGCCTGAAGGTGCCAAGGCTTCAGAGGAGACCTGCAGTGTACATCAGTCAAGCGGCAGAAGAAAAGCACTAGGATGAATGCTACAAGGAGAGCTGATGAGGAAGTTGATTTAAAAAAAAAGGAGGAGGATGATATGCCAGTCTCAACCCACCATTCTACTTTGATCATCAAGATCGAGCAGAAGATGCAGCATGCGCCGATCTAAAGGGAGGACATAAGGCAGCTAGGAGCACCTACCAACTAATTCACTGTGCGGACCGGCTTCCAGCACAAAACAAACTGCTGACCAAAGGAAACAAAAGCTTCAGCTGCAAGAGAAGCAGTTAAACTCCCTAAAGATGCTGGTGAGTGGAATGCAGTCCCGGTTGCAGGAGGGAGCAGTTCTGCGGCAGAAGGTGAGCAAAAGATCTTTTGTTCTGATGCAAAAATTTGTTATTTGTAAACCGCACTGATACTAAAAAGCGCGGTATATAAGAACTGTAAATAAAAAAATAAAAATAATAAATAATAAATAAATAATCTGCAGTATCCTCGGGAAAGAACATACTACACACTCCACCAACCTGACTGTTCTCGGAACACCTGCTGCCTCTTCACTAAGGCATCCTGTGAGGTTCCTACTCTGTGTTGCTGCCACACATCTCCTTGGACACATTGCACCCTCTGGCTGCAGGAAGATCATAGACCCCTCAGCATAATGACAAGTGCCAGGGCAGGTGACCCCATGAATATGCTGGATGAGGAATCACTGACCCCTTCCTAGACTTGTAGCACCTCATCCAACACCCCTGTACATTGTAGCAGCAGGTGTGAAAAGAGGAGGAAGGAAAAAGACACAGCCATAAGCTTGCTCACACTCACTGTTAATAAATGTGCACTGCCCCCCTGAAAATACCTGTGGATGAGGTCATTTCTTGCTGCAAGGCTCCTCCTCTAGTGCAGGATTTACATCTTCCTCTGCATCTGATCTTTCACTTCAATGCCTTCTGGAAGGATAGTCGTTCGTTTGGGCTAAATTAGGGAGCAAGCAGCATGCCATGAAAATGTCACATGCTTTTGGGGGAGGACTATACAATCCTTCTCTTCTGATTAGTCCAGACACTGGAAGCGGCTTTTCAGAAGGCTAAAGATCATCTCAATGACTGACCTCTTTTTCCGATAACCCTATTATAACTCTCTTATGTCTCTGTCTGCAGTGCCACTATTGAAGTTATGAGCCACCCCCTTTGAGGGTAGCCTCTGTCACCCTTGTGAGAGGAAAAAAATAAGTCATACATAGAGAAACAGACTGCGAGCTGTGATCAGGCACTGCAATAACAGTTCCGGAAAAGTGGTATGAGCTGAGAGAGGGCACAAGGACGCTATAGAACATACATGTAGAGGTGTCAGTTTGGGCATGTGCAAGGTTTACCTAGCAGACACCCCCAAAGATCTAGCAGCTCTCAAACCTGTCACTGTTCCAGAATGAGAAAGTATGTATGAATCATGGCATAAGCTGGGAATTTTAGAAAGTCATGTGACCCTGGGCATGGTATGTTCTCTCCCTCCCTCATGGCGGCCTAATGGCCACATGTGTGCAATCTATGACCCCCAGCACTGATGGGAAATGGGCCATTTCATGAAACAGAGTCGTAGCTTGATGCTTGTGCTGCACACTTTCAGGGAAGGCTCTATAGTTAGAGGTGAGGGTGAGAAAGGCTCTTTAGAAACTGAGATGCACTGTGAGGTGGCAGACTAGCTGAGGCTTGCAATGGCAGCCGAAATGGACTGAAAACTGCCAGTGGTGAAGGTGATGAGGGCTCTGGTGACCTTTAGGTGGACTGGCATGGGTTGCCCCCTCGGTGTGGGGGAGTGGAAGAGAGACTCTAGCTCCTCACAGAGTTGTTAGATAGAAGCCTTATCAGAATGGAGCCTTGTGAGGCACTGGTCATCTGTGAGGTCTAGGAACTGTCTCCTAGAGCTATGAATCCTCCGATAAGGATGCCTCCTCTGTGCTCATGCAGTATGGCCTGCACAACTCAGCTGTTAAGGTCACTCATGACTCCTCAGTCCCTCCACCAGCACCCAAGTATGAAGTACAAATATCAGTCCACATGCAGATTTACTCAGCACAATGTCAGATAGATAGACACAGAAACACACACACATATACATAAAGACTATCATGCTGGAGACAGCCTCAGACAGATATACCCGATGGCAAGGTGGCAAACACAAGTAGCTTTAGAGAAGCACAGCCGAGAGGGTGGAGAGTTGGGGAAAGGGAGAGACAGGGGATTATGAGGAGGACAATACAAGGACTGATGAGAAGGGAAGGACACAGAGCCAAGGAATAAAAGGTAGCCAATGGCAGAACTACGTGGACACAGATGACAAATCAGGCAAACAAATCTCCAGCCCCCAATAATGCAATCATCCCAAAAGACAAGCGAGGGCGACATCTGTGCGTGATTTCAAGCAGCTGTAAATGCCAATGTTTAAAAGTTTTGTCCTTGATGTTGATATGCTTTGCGAAAATGCTACAGATGTGTAGCCCTCAGCTCCGCCCATACCATGTCCCCAACAAGCCTCTTTTCAATACATGAAAATCTCTGTGCCAATGCTGCTTCCAAGTGTAGATCTCAACCTTCACAAAATTGCCATTTCCATGTGTAAATGTTAGTATTTCCTCCTGGAAATTGTGCATAAGAGACTTCTACAGTAATCTTTATTCTTATTTTAAAATATTTCTGTGCTGCTAATCTTACAATTCTTGGTGGCTTACAATACACATACACAGTAATAAATACAAAACAGCAGACATCTCAGCAAACTAATATTTAAAATCACTTCAATCATGTTTGTATATTCTTCTTGAAATAAATGGGTTTTAATTTCCTCCAGAAACATTTTTACATCGCATTCTTTTCTAACTGATGAAAGAAGTAGATTCCATAACCATGGACAGTCTCACGAGATCCTTCTGCAATTCCTCACAATCCTCTGTCGTTCTAACCACTTTGGAGTAATATGGTATCATCTGCAAATATCATTTATAAATATGTTAACAGCAGAGGCCTCAAGACAGAGCCTTGGAGTACTCCGCATCAGCAGAGAAGACTGCGGAAGAGCATGTTTTCTGTTCATGTTTCTGAGGACGCAGAATGTATGCATAGTTTCTTTGCTTTTGGAAGATACTTCATCCCTTGCCATTAAGAACAAAAGTACATAGGAAATGCCATACTGGTCAGACCAAGGTCCATCAAGCCCAGTATCCTGTTTCTAACAGTGGCCAATCCAGGTCACAAGCACCTGGCAGGTTCCCAAAAAGGTACACAGATTCCACGATGCTTATCCTAGGGTAAGGAGTGGATTTCTCAGGTCCTCTTAATAATGGTTATGGACCTTTCCTCCAGGAACTTGTCCAAACCTTTTTTAAACCCAGCTACACTAAAAGCTTTTGCTACATCCTATTTTGGCTTTTAGTAACTGACCCATATACGATACCCTAAAATCCAGCTGCAGCATGGACCAAAACACAATGCCCCCATCACTCTTATTTCCTATGCCCCAAGCTAGTCTCCACCATTATCTTACTAATAGGCAACCCCCCCCCCCCCGCCACTTAGATAGTCAGGTTTATACCAAGTGCAAAAGTACACCAATGTAATCAAAATGGCCCCTATAAGGAGAAATTTCACTTACCGTTAATTTCCTTTCCTGGAATACTGCTAGACCAGTCCAGACAAACGGGTTATGCACCCCTGCCAGCAGATCTTGGAGACAGAGAATTCTACCAGAGCTCTGATAGGCTGGAGCCTGGTGATATAATCCTACCCCTAGGGGTCTCCCTCAGTTACGTCCACAAGCTAATGCAACATGAACTGTAACATCACCCCAGAGGGTCCCAAGTGAACTATATACAAGGGAGCCGAAGAACTCCCTAGAGCTGAAAACAGTATCCACCTACGAACCCATGGACTGCCCAGGGCGAGGCATACCGGCAAAGAGAAGAACCGCGGTCGGCGGCTGCACCGCACCAGCGGCACTCCAACCAACAGCAGGGCGGGTCCTGGACTGGTCTAGCAGTATTCCAGGAAAGGAAATTAACGGTAAGTGAAATTTCTCCTTCCAGTTCATACTGCTAGACCAGTCCAGACAAACGGGCAATACCCAAGCTACCTGCTTTCAAGGGGGGGCAAGGCCGCCGACAGCTCAGCAACTCCAAAACGGACTTCCTGACGGGCATGAACGTCCAACCTATAATGACCGACAAAGGTGGACAGCGACGACCAAGTCGCCGCCCGGCAAATATCGAGAGGAACTACATGAGACCTCCCGGCCTACAAAGTTGCTTGCGCCCGAGAGGAGTGAGCATGGAGTCCCGGTGGAGCTTGTTCTCCCTGAAGAAGGTACGCCGCCTCAATGGCCTCCGTAACCCATCTAGAAATGGTAGATTCGGAGGCTGCGGATCCCCGACGAGAACCCGCGAACAAGACAAAAGAGGAACAGTCATATGGAAGGGTCTGGCGACACCCAGATACCGAAAAAGAACCTTCTTAAGGTCCACCGCCCGCAACGGAGACCGACCACTGTCACACTGCGTCTTTGGAAAAGACGGAAAGGAAAGAGGCTGGTCAACAGCGAACGGCGTCAGCACTTTGGGCAACAAAGGAAGGGACAGTTCTCAGAGAAACACCTTCGGAGGAAAACAAGAGATAGGGATCTCGACACAGAGAGCCTGGAGCTCAGAAACACGGCGTGCCGAAGTTATGGCCACCAAGAAGACTGCCTTCAGAGTCCAATCTAGAAGAGAACAGGCCCTCAGAGGCTCAAAGGGAGGAGCAACGAGGGCACAGAGGACAAGCACGAGAGCCCACGCCGGCAGAGGCGGCCTGAAGGCCCAACTCCGCGGAGAAACCGACACACGTCCGAATACGAAGCTATCGATCGCCCCGGTATAGGACCCCGAAAACAAGTTAAAGCGACCATTTGTACTCGCAAGGAATTGAATGCTAATCCCTTATCCACTCCAGCCTGTAAAAAGGACAGGATGTCCGGAACACCGCAACGCCAGGGTGTGAGGTTATTTCGTGAACACTAACCATCAAGAGACGCCAAACCCGAGTGTAAGTCAGCGTCGTGGAAGACCGCCGCGCCGTGAATAGCGCCACGACCACGCTAGGCGAAGAGCCATAGCGAGCAAACCGGCGGCGGTTAATAGCCAGGCCGAAAGCGAGTAAGGAGCCGGGTCTTCCATCTCCACCGGTCCGTGAATCAGAAGGCCGAGAAACGCCTCGAGGCGTAGCAGCCACGCCCCAGACAGACGGAAGAGATCCGCATACCATGGTCCGCGAGCCCAATTTGGAGCCAGCAGGAGTACAGGGCTGCGACGGTCTCGGAGCCGCCGGAGAACTATGCATATCACGGATCAGGGAGGGAAAACACACAGGAGAAGATGAGCCAGCCACGGTTGAGAGAGAGCATCTATGCCGTGCGCTCCCTCGTCCCTCCAATGGCCGAAGTACAGCAAAGCCTTGGCAGTCTGCGCCGTAGCCATTAGATCCATGGTCGGCAGTGCCCACAGGTGAACAATGGACCGGAACGCATCCGGCTGCAGAGCCCAGCCCCCGGGCTCCAGAGAGTGCCGGCTGAGAAAGCACAGTTACTTACCTGTAACAGGTGATCTCTGGGAACAGCAGGAATTAGTCCTCACATATGGGTACGTCGGAACCGACGGAGCCTGCGCGGGAAAGCTCCCCAGCTTCCTAGAATGGAAGCTTTTGGGACCTCCCACTGCACATGCGCGCTGCCTTCCCGCCTTCCTGAACAGCTCTCCTCAGTTTCGAGTTTATAGCTGAGACAATAGAGAGAGGACAGGAAGACAGATAGATAGAAGATACAACTCCTAGGGGAGGTGGGTGGGTTGTGAGGACTAATTCCTGCTGTTCCCAGAGATCACCTGTTACAGGTAAGTAACTGTGCTATCTCCAGGAACAAGCAGGAATAAGTCCTCACATATGGGGACTCCCTAGCTGAGATGCCTGGGAGATCCCCCTCCAAGGGTTCGCCATCTTCGTATGGATCTCAGGCATCCATCCTGGGAAGGTGGGCAGGAGTTGTCTAAGAATGGAACAGGTGTTTGAGGACAGCCTGGCCAAACAAGGCATCCCGGCGGGAGTCCTTGTCCAAACAGTAATGGGCTGTAAAGGTATGAACCGAGGCCCAGGTAGCGGCTCGACAGATCTGATCAATGGAAACAGAGTGCAGATGAGCCATAGAAGTTGCCATGGCTCTCACATTGTGAGCTGTGACATGGCCTTCCAGAGAAATGTTTTTACTCTGGTAAGCAAAGGAAATACACTGAGCAATCCAATTGGAAAGTGTACGCTTGGAGACTGGAAGTCCCAAATGTGAAGGATCAAAAGCCACGAAAAGTTGAGAAGACTTTCGATGTGGCTGAGTCCTATTAAGGTAAAAGGCTAGAGCTCTTTTACAATCCAGAGTATGAAGGTTCCTCTCTGCACTGGATGCATGAGGAGCCGGGAAAAAAGACAGGTAGATATACCTCTTGATTAAGATGAAAAGGCGAGACCACTTTGGGCATAAAGTGGGGATTCGTCCTAAGGACCACCTTGTCATGATGAAATCTTGTATAAGGTGGATTAGCCACTAGAGCCTGCAGTTCGCTGATGCGGCGAGCTGAAGTGACTGCAATTAGGAATAGTACCTTCCAGGAAAGAAATTTCAAGGAGGTAGAAAATAACGGCTCAAAAGGTGGCTTCATAAGCTGACCAAGCACTAGATTCAAATCCCATGCGACCGGGGGGGGTCTGATGGGAGGTTTAGTGAGTGTCAGGCCTCTCATGAATCTTGCAACAAGAGGATGAGAGGAGATAGGTTGTCCATTTACAGGTTTCAGGGATGCTGAAATAGCACTTAAATGGACTCTTACAGAATTCGTCTTAAGGCCTGCATTGGAAAGATGCAGGAGATAGTCTAGTAGAGAATTCAAAGGAAGTGCTAGAGGGTCAAGGCCCTGCTGAGCACACCAAATGGAAAAACGTTTCCATTTGAAAGCATAAGACCGCCTCGTGGAAGGTTTCCTAGAGGCATGAAGGATATCTTTCACAGGTTGAGAAAGATTAAAGTCTTGAAGACTTAAGCCTTCAGTAACCAAGCTCGGAGATGTAGGGATTTGGGGTTTGGGTGCCACAAAGTCCCCTCTTCCTGAGACAGAAGGTCTGGTGCAGCTCCTAAGTCCAGGGAGGATCCCTGGGAGAGCTGTAGAAGCAGAGGGAACCACACTTGGCGTGGCCAGCGTGGAGCTATGAGGATCATAGAGCCGTGATCTCTCTGGAGTTTGAACAGAGTCTTGGGAATCAGCGGAATGGGTGGAAAGGCATATAGGAACGCCTGACCCCAATGGAGGAGAAAGGCGTCCGTGGCCTGAGCTTCCTGACACGGAGTCCTGGAACAGAACCGGGGAAGTTTGGCATTCCACGGACTTGCAAAGAGGTCTATGTCCGGGGTCCCCCATTCCTGAAAGATTCTGGTTATCTGGTCCACGTGTAGGGACCACTCGTGTGGCAGCAGAACTCGACTGAGCCTGTCTGCTCGAGAGTTTTGAACTCCTGGAAGATACACTGCTAGCAGATGAATTTGGTGCTCTCTGGCGAAGGCCCATAATCTGAGAGCTTCGTTGCAAAGCGACAGAGAGCCCGTCCCTCCTTGTTTGTTTATGTAAAACATGGCCACCTGATTGTCTGTCTGAACCAGGACAGTCAGGTTGGCAAGGAGGGTATAGAAGACCTTGAGGGCAAGGTAAATTGCTCGCAGTTCCAGGAGGTTGATATGAAGGGTGGCCTCCTGTGGAGACCAAGTGCCCTGAGTGGAGAGAGTTAGCAGATGGGCTCCCCACCCCAATTGGGAGGCATCTGTTGTGAGGGTTGCTTGGGGTAGCAAGGGCTGAAAGGGAGCCCCCAACAACAGATTCTTGGTGGATATCCACCAATGGAGGGACCAAGACAGACGGTTTGAGGTTTGTATTTGGTCTGAGATTGCTCCCGACGCCTGAGTCCACTGGGTGGCCAGGGTCCATTGAGCTGCTCTCATATGAAGACGAGCATAGGGCACCACATGTACTGTGGAGGCCATATGGCCCAGGAGGCGTAGCATTTCCCTGGCTGTCAAGTGAGTACTGGACTGGGCTTGGGAGGCCAAGCTCAGCAGACGCTGACCCCGAACCAGTGGAAGGTAGGCTCTTGCAGTGGTGGTGTCCAACTGGGCCCCTATGAATTCTAGAGACTGAGTAGGGCTGAGTTGAGACTTGGGAAGGTTTACCACCAGTCCCAGATACTGCAGAAGGCTCCTTGTGCGGTCTAGGGAAATCTGGGCCTGCGACTGAGTTGGAGCTCGAATGAGCCAGTCGTCCAGATATGGGAATACGAAAATCCCCATGCTTCTGAGAAATGCGGCTACGACTGCCATGCATTTGGTAAAGACTCTTGGGGCAGAGGCGAGACCGAAGGGAAGTACTCTGTATTGGTAATGACTTCCCCTGAACAGAAAGCGAAGATATTTTCTGTGGGATGGATGGATGAGTAGATGTGTATACGCATCCTGGAGGTCTAGAGAACAAAGCCAGTCCTGACTCTGAAGGTATGGAAGGAGAATGCCCAAAGAGAGCATTTTGAATTTCTCCTTGTACAGAAATTTGTTCAATTCTCTCAGATCTAGGATTGGTCTGAATCCCCCTGTCTTCTTTGGAATGAGAAAATAGGGGGAGTAGAAACCTGACCCTTGTTGATGAAGAGGAATCTCTTCTATGGCCCCTTGGGCAAGCAGAGAAGAGATCTCCCGATCCAACAGGGCTAGGAGAGGAGATGGAGAATTGAAGGGTCTCACCATGTGATGAGGAGGAAGGTTGGAGAAATGAAGTTTGTAACCCTCTCGGATGATAGAGAGGGTCCATTGCTCTGTTGTGATTTGTTCCCATCTGGGAGCAAAGTGAGCTAACCTTCCAGGTATGGTGAGAGGTTCTGGTTGGTCCAGAACCAGGAATGGCAAGTTCTCTAGGGGCAAGTCAAAACCCCTGAGGGGGTGGAGCCTGTTGAGCTGCAGTAGCTGCTGCAGGCTTTGCTCTTGCTTGTTTCGTTTGCTGACGTTTAGCCGCAAAACGAGGTTGAGAAGATTGCTGGCCAGTATTGGAAGCATATCTGGCCTTCTTATAATAAGGCCTCTTGAAAGACTTCTTCTTAGTGGGAGTAGAAGTGGACTTAGAAAGTCTCTCTAAGGTGGCATTTTCAGCGTCCATTTGAGTGGCCTTAACTTGCCACTCTGCACCGAATAAGTTCTCACCTGTACAGGGCAGATTCCGTAAGCCATCTAGAACCCAGGGTTCCAGATCAGAAGCCTGGAGCCAAGCCAGACGTCTGGCTGCAATAGCAATGCCAGAAGCTCTGCTGGCTCCCTCGAAGGAATCAAAGGCAGCTCTGTTGGAGAACTTAGAAACATCTAAAAGTTGTTTCACAACAGAAAGGAAGTCCTCCTGTTTATCCTCAGGGATAAAGGGGGCAAAATGCCGTACTTTCTTGGCAAGTTCCCCTAGGAACATGCCCATATAGAGGCTGTAGGAATTAATCCTGGCTATAAGCATACTAGCCTGGAAGATTTTCCTACCAAAAGAGTCCAGTGTTTTACATTCCCTTCCTGGAGGTGTAGAAGAGTGCCTTTTAGTACTCTTGATCTTTTTCATTGCAGACTTTACCACAATGGAGTGGTGAGGCAATTGAGTTTTCTGAAAACCAGGAGAAGGAGGGACCCGATACATGGTGTCCAACCTACGGGAATAAGGAGACAGAGTTAAAGGGTTCTCCCAGAAATCCATCAATTGTTCCTGAAGGATTTCATGGATAGGCAGGGTAACTGCTTCTTTAGGAGACTTAGAGTATCCTAAAATATCCAATCTTTTTGACCTTGGTTCCCTTTCAGAGGAGGTAGTGATAGAAAGGCCTTTAGCCATTTCTAAAATAAAGTCCTGAAAGGACAAATCCTCTGGAGGAGACATTCTCCTTTTTGGAGAAGAAGGTTCCTCAGGAAGGTCAAGGGAGAGCTCTGCAGACTCATCAGAGGAGCCAAAATCCTCAGAGGAATCGGTGTATTCTCTAGTTTCCTCCAACGCACGATACGCATACCGATCGGTATCGACATCGGGCGTACCGGGTATGGAAGCGGTATGGAGCGAAAGCCCATACGGTACCGATTTGCGTTTAGAAGAGGAAGGCCTGGGTTCCGGCATGGCGGACGATACCGGAACCGGGCCCGGAACCGCTGGAAGCGGTACCGATGGCGTTGCAGCTTTAATGAAAGCCATGACGGCCTGCTGCATGGATTGGACAGTATTGCCCATAGACGCCACGGCTGCCTGGATGTCGGTACCGGTATGGGCCGGTACCCCAGAGCAGTCCAACAGGTGATCTGTCGAGGCCGTGCCATCGATGTCAACCTGTAGCCCCTGTATTGGCGTTTTGGAAGGTAGGGCTTCCCGCCGGGGCTGTTTGGCTGGGGCAGGGTCCTCAAAACTAAGAGCCTCTCGATGCTTTGAAGGAGATTTGCCCTTTGAGGACTTGCCCACAGAAGGTTTGGTTACCTGAGATCCATCCGGAGATGATGACCTGGATGACTGTGATGTTGGATTCTCTGAAGCAAACAGCACATGGAATTTGTTGGCCCGGTTCTGCAGCCCACGCTTAGACATTTGGGAGCAGGAAGGGCAGTCCGGAATGGAGTGGTCAGGCCCCAAACATTTAAGACACCATTCATGGGTGTCTGTGACTGATATTACAGCAGTACACTTGGTACACTTCTTAAATCCAGGGGCTGGCTTCTCCATGTGGAGAATTCAAGTAGGCCTGAAGGCCTAACTGAAGTGACCAAGTGCTGAAAAATAATAAAAGAAAAGAAAATAATTTTTCAAGAAAGAAAAAGGAAGACCGGCGATACCGGTATCGGTATGGGAAGGCAGGTACGCGGTCTAAAGAAACAAAACAAAAAACTACAATTTCTTCAGCGGTGACAGGATACATGACCTGCTGGCTCCGCGGAAAAAGAGAAACTGAGGAGAGCTGTTCAGGAAGGCGGGAAGGCAGCGCGCATGTGCAGTGGGAGGTCCCAAAAGCTTCCATTCTAGGAAGCTGGGGAGCTTTCCCGCGCAGGCTCCGTCGGTTCCGACGTACCCATATGTGAGGACTTATTCCTGCTTGTTCCTGGAGATAATTGGCTTACACATTGTTCACGCCTGCGATGTGCTGCGCCGATAGCCTGAAGATGTTCCTCCGCCCATGGGAGGAGCAAACGCCTCTCCTGTGAGACATCCGGACATTGCGTGCCGCCTAGGCGGCTTAGGTAAGCAACCGTCGTGGCGTCGGACAGGAACCGAACCGCACGCCGCCGAAGAGGCTGAAACTGAAGAAGGGCGAAGCGCACTTTCCGCGTCTCGAGACGACTGATAGACCCTTGGGCTGCGCGAGGTGACCAACTCCCCTGCGCCGAGGCCAAGCCGCAAGGCGCTCCCCAACCGGAGAGGTCGGCGACTGGCGTTACCAAGATCCAGCGCAGAGACTCCAGAGAGACCCCTCGTAGAAGATTGTGTGCCTGAAGCCACCAGCGGAGGCTGCGGTGCACCGGCAGAAGCAAAGGTAACCGGATTAGATAACTGTCCGACACCGGCGACCAACGAGATAGAAGCGCCATCGGCAAGCAGCGCATGTGCGCTTCCGCCCACGGAACGAGGGCTATCGTTGCTGCCAAGGACCCCAAGAGTTGAAGGTAGCCCCCAAGGCCGAGGTGCCGCTTGATCCAAGCAGCGGCGGAGCTGAAGAGAGATCTTCTGAAAACGTTCCTGAGGTAGAAACACCCGCCCCCGACGAGTGTCGCACCCAGCCCCTAGAAAATCCAGGACCTGAAGCATCCCAAAATAGACAGAGTAACGGCCCAGTCCTCCTTCCAACGGTGGACCGGGACGAATGGCATCTAAACGCTGGAGCCTGGAAATGAAGCAACATCCGCTGCCCATTGCCGCAGGCTGAGCCATCTCCGAGCTACCGACACCGGTGCTAGGAAGCGAGCTGAGCCGCAAGAGATCACAGAATGCCTCTGCCCGGAATGCAGCGATGGATTCAAAATGAACCAACTCGGGAACACCTGGAAGCTGCTAAATCCAGCGAAGGGAGGCCCGAGCTGCTAGACCTCTGCACACCCCTGCAAGAAGGAAATAGTGGGCGAAGGAAAACCCGTCTTCAGCAGCCTCCCAACTCTTTAGGTCTTGCTGGTCGCGGAGCGCCACTCCGCCCTCAACCGGAAGTGTGGTATGCCTGATGACCCTGGTCAGAATGCATCAACTGTCGGGTATGTCAGCCAACGGTCCAAGTGAAAGGGAGACCAAGGGTATAACTGACCAATACCGCGTGCCATACGAATGCCCTGGAAAATGGGATCCGGCTGCAACCGGATTTGAGAATCCGGAGGATCAGGCGTGTCGGCCAGGTGGAGCGACTCCATCACCTGTGTGATTAGAGCCGGCAACTCCTCTTTCCGAAAAAGGCTGAGAACCGTCAGCGAAGAAAACAGACGGAGAATATTCCCCATCTCCATACTCCAACGAGTCAGGGCTGACCTCCGAAGATTTAAAGTCTTCTTGAATATCCATAGTACCCCGCAAGGCACATGCAACGCTCCAAGGAGGACGTACTGCTCTAAGGTCTGAGGACTTATGGGACCACTTGCGAGACCACGCCATATGCTTGCCTGCTACTGGGCAGGTGTAGGAGATATTCCAAAAGACTCCAAAAGTCACAGGCGTCATGCCAGATGGAAGAGTGTGAGGAAGGCACTGTCAGTCAAGGCTGCTGTGGCCTCCAGCGGCTGTGGAAGCGACATGGGAGCTGACTGAATCGTTTCCTGCAGGAAGATCCTGCAGCAGGGGCTCTGAGAAGGGAGGAGATAAGGTGCTGATGAACCTATCTAGCAGCGCAGTGGGAATGGGGAAAGAGTCTCCGGGATGCAGCGTGCAGGTGGAACACAAGCAATCTCTTAATTCCCCATTCGGCTGATTACTTATTACATATAATACAGCCAGAGAAACAAGCATTGTAGAGACTTAAACCACCTTTCCTTTTTTTTCCCCTTTTTTTTTTTTTGCATTTAAAACAAAAGTCAAGGTAGGCTCAGGGAAACCGAAGACTCTTCAAAGAAAAGGATTTTGAAACTCTCCGTGCCTCCACAGCATGTTTAAATGTGTGGAAACTGCTGTCTAGAGCTGTTCCCTCCAAAAAGAAACACTGAAGAGAAAAACAACATGGCCGCTGGCACAGAAAAACTGTCAGGTATTCACTGAGCTGAGAAGGGAACTGTCAGTCATTCACTGTGCTGGTACAGAGAAACTTTCAAAGTCAGGGTAAGGCCATTACAGTGACTGAAAGTAGGGAAATTAGAGTTTGATTCCTCCGCAGCCACTCAGACCTCCATGGTAGGGGCTGAAAGGTGTTTCTGGGGAGGGATGTAGAAGCTCAAACCCAGCCGTACGGATGATGACAGTGAGAATGTTTAATTAGGTAGAGCCCAAAATAGTCAGGATCCAAAACACTGACTTAAAATTCCAATCAAATGGTATATTGAAAAAGACAGGTACAATATTCCAGTAAGATGTACAAAGTAACCCGGCTGCAGTTTGTGGATTAAAAATTTTAAAGTAGGAACTTCAAAACTCAGAGGCAGCCGGTCCGGGAGCAGTAGCTGAGGCAAGTGAGAAAAAAACAGGCTACTCACAGTTTCCTTTCAGGAATTGATACCTGAACTTCCCGGGGATGTCCGTGGCAAAGACTCAGCGCAGCGTAAAGCCAATGGAGAGCTCCACTGAAGCCAGGCTCAGGAGATCCCAAGTTTATCTGGGGAATCAAGACGCTGGGGGAAGAGCACAGTTGATTTCTGAGGTCCCTGTGTGTCTTCTGACAGCTTATGCAGTGTAGACCTGAATAAGGCATAGGGAGAACTAAAAAAAAAAAATAACTCTGCCCCGGAGGAACAGGCATTTAATAATATTCCCCATACTATGCAATGCCTCAGCCAGCCTTCTTTGTTGGGCACAGTGGGGGATGGAACCCATGAGCCCTGCACCAGTGGTCAGTGTCTTAGCATTGTACTGTGGCTCTGAATTGCATCCGGTTCTCTAATCATGCCTTCTGTACTTTTTATTCATTATGTTAATACATAGGCAGAGAAAAAAGGAACCCCCACACAACTCACAGCTAGCCAGTGTTGTGAAAAAATTTAAACAGCAATTTTATTTTTTTGGTGCTAGAAGCCAGCAAAGAGAGAAGGAATCTGGCTTCCCGCCAAAAACCAGGGCTCATTAGCTATTCAAAATGGCCGCCGGCAAAAATAAACCTCAAAAAGAGTGAATTAAAACCCCCAAAAGCTAAGGAATTAACTTAAAAAGTCAAATGAGAAGGGGGGGGGGGGGTTGCAGGCATGAGAGAAATGCCTAAAATCGCTGAAAAATCAAGAAAAATAAATCCAGTCACCACAGAGTTGCAGACAGCAGTGGGAGAAAGACAGGTTTTGTACTCACAGTACCGAAAGTGCAGAGAATCCACAGACCGCTGCTGAGAGCACTGCCAGCTGCCTCACCACTAAAATCAGCCCCAGGGACTGGATTTTAGGAGGCTTACCATCCAGCTAAATAGTCTTCTTGACTAGTGCTGGGAAGTCTGCACATCAGCGAGCTCTACTGTGACCCGCAGGACACAGGAGCTCAGCTGGAATTCATCCTGGTGCCCAGATAAGTACACTGGCATCTACAGGGTATAATCTCTCCCAGAAAAATCACAAAGAAATAAAGCATCTTCAATTTTTTTGAAGGAGCAAAAAAAAAAAAAAGCATCCAGATCTGCTGGAGACAGAGAAAAACTGAGGGAGACCCCTAGGGGTAGGATTATATCACCAGGCTCCAGCCTATCAGAGCTCTGGTAGAATTCTCTGTCTCCAAGATCTGCTGGCAGGGGTGCATAACCCGTTTGTCTGGACTGGTCTAGCAGTATGAACTGGAAACGACCTTAAAGTGATAATTTTTAGGATAGAATTGACTTGTGTAATTTTTCAATCAATGCTAAACTATTTTCTCAAAATATCTTGTAGCATGTTCTTCATTGAGGAATCTGAAAAATTAAATTCTCTCTCATACTGTACAACTATAACTTAAACAAAGAGCTCCCTGCAAATGTTATCCTTACCCAGGAGTCTAGGTTATATGCTGTCTTCTTCTTCAAATCCTGCAAAGCCCTCTGCATGAGCTCAAATGCATGGCAGTCTACCCAAGGACGGCCTGCAAAAGAAGGCGATCACAGCAGATTTGTAATCCAAGCAATAGAAGAGTGTTGCTTTTCATCTAATCAAGCACATTCCTAAAAAACAAACAAACATCCCCCCCAAAAAAATCCACAACAACAACAATAAAAAAAATCCCAACAACATAGGAGTACTGTGCTGAGCTGTGAAATGGACCTAGCATTAATGCAGACAAATATTTCCTGCACTGTTCCACAGCCAATGCACTACTAGTAACACAATAGGATATGCCGTGAGAAGTGGGGATGTGGGTCAAAATGGAGGAGCAGCCTAGTGGTTGGAGGAGCAGCCTGATGACCAAAGAGGCCACTGGCACTCCTTGTGACCTTGCGCAAGGCATTAAGGCACAAAACTTAAATGACAAGCACTCCAGTGACAGGTAAATACTTACTGTGCCTGACTTATGTGCCTTTAACTATTACTGGAAAGGTCCGAGTTAAATACTAAATAAATAAATCTATGTTTGAGTTCCATAGCAAAGTGAGAGAGAAGTCACTCCACGTGCACAGACAGCACTAACCAAGGTTTTCAGGAATGGTACTGGAGATCTGATAATTTTGGCAAGAGCAACTAATGCAAGATTTAGGACCTATTCAGTACAAAATACACAGTGAAAATCCTGAAAAGACTGCATGAGTAGAGGGTAGATCTATTTTATGAACAAGTCAATATTCAACAACAATGGATTGTATAGATAAGACAAACCACCCAGAAAAGGAGCACGGATTTTCAAAACTGTGAAACTTATATGAATATATCCATGGCTAGCTATATGTAGAAGTCTGCGTATAAAGACCCTTAGGTGTCATGGTCACAAAACATGCTCAACCCTGTGCAGAGGTGTATATGTATGAATATCGGTGAATATATGCATAATGTGTGACTGTACATCTCTACATAAAATGGTATTGCAACCTCCTTCTTGCTTGTCTCCCTCTGAATCATCTCTCTCCCCTTTGATCTGTTCAAAATTAAGCTGCGTGACCAATCTTCCGCCAGCCTTGATTTGCTCATATTACCCCTTTTCTCAAGTCGCTTCTTTGGCTCCCTATCCATTTCCAAATCCAGTTAAAATTTCTTCTTTTGACTTATAACTCCATTCATTCTGCTATTTCTCACTCTATTTACTCTCATATCTCTCCCTACACCCCTCCTCGGGAACTCCACTCTTCTAGCAGATCCTTTCCTGTGCCCTTCTCTCCACTCCATGAATATGTAGAAGCTGATAGGGATAAAGTGGAATTGCTTAACAAATATTTCTGTTCTGTGTTCACAGATGAAGAACCAGGAACAGGACCTCAGAAAACACCCACAAACAGGAACAGAAGTGAGGGGCATCTTGAACAATTTTCAGAAGACTGTGTTTGTGAGAAACTAGCTAAACTTAAAGTAGACAAAGCGATGGGATCAGATGGGATACACCCTAGAATATTGAGGGAACTTGGGGACGTTCTAGCAGCTCCACTGACTGACCTTTTCAATGCCTCGTTGGTTGGGAGTGGTGCCAAAGGACTGGAGAGAGGCTCATGTGGTCCCTTTACACAAAAGCGGAAGCAAGGATGTAGTGGAAAACTACAGACCGGTTAGCTTAACTTCGGTGGTGAGTAAATTATTGGAAACGCTGCTGAAAGAGAAAATAGTGAGGTTTTTGAAGTCCAGCGGATTACAGGATCCGAGGCAGCATGGATTCACCAGAGGCAAGTCTTGTCAGACAAATCTGATTGATTTCTTTGACTGGGTGACCAGGGAGTTGGACCGAGGGAGAGCCCTAGATGTGGTGTATTTAGATTTCTGTAAAGTCTTTGACACCGTTCCTCACAAGCGACTTATAAACAAACTGAGCACCCTAGGGATGGACCCTAAAGTTACTGCTTGGGTTAGAAATTGGTTGAGTGGGAGGCGACAAAGGGTACAGGTAAATGGAGCTCACTCTGAGGAGAAGGAAGTTACCAATGGTGTGCCCCAGAGATCTGTCCTTGGTCCGATTTTTAACATCTTTGTTAGTGATATTGCGGAAGAGCTGTCAGGTAAGGTTTGCCTCTTTGCGGATGATACCAAAATCTGCAATAGAGTAGACACCCAGGAAGGTGTAGATAACACGATGAGGGATCTAGCTAAGCTTGAAGAATGGTCTAGAATTTGGCAGCTGGAATTTAATGTTAAAAAATGATAATTACACTTACCTGGTAATTGTAGTTCCTTGAGTGACGACAGTTCAGTCCTCTACTTCTGGGTTGTCAACCTCCTCCTGCAGCCTGGAGACTGGTATGTCAGAATGATGACATCACTGGATATAGTCTGGTGCTCTCTGCTCTCCCTTCCAGTGTAAACTATTAACAAAGCAGACTCAAAGGAGCAACAAATAAGTAACCATAACACAAATTAACTACAGTATGAGAACATTGTGCAAACAAAGCAAGCAAGCTGACTTACACCTTGCCGTGTCACCAAACCTGTCAGGCAGAATTTTTTTTTTTTTATACAGCTGAATAATGAAAATTGACTTACCGGTAGGAAATCTGCAGCTGCCGGCTGGCTGGCTCTCCTATGCCACGACACCGGGCGGGATGGAGGACTGAACTGTCGTCACTCAAGGAACTACAATTACCAGGTAAGTGTAATTATCATTTCCTTATCGTTCCTCCAGTTCAGTCCTCTACTTCTGGGATGTATCAGAGCAGTAATCAGTGGGAGGGACCAGTCCAGCCGGCCCTCAATACGGCAGCTCCGAAACGCGCATCCTGAGCCGCGGTCACATCAAGACGGTAATGCTTACTGAAGATATGCAACGATGCCCACGTAGCTGCTCGACAAATCTCACTTGGCGGAACCAAGCCGTGCTCAGCCCACGAGGTCGCTTGCGCTCTGGTGGAATGAGCTCGTAAACCAATCGGCGCCGCCCGACCTGAGAGGAGATAGGCGGAAGAGATGTCTTCGCGAATCCACCGAGCAATGGAAGCCTTAAACGCCGCTTCTCCCTTGCGCCTACCCCCGAACAATACAAATAGGCGATCCGATTTGCGGAAAGATTCCGTAACCTTCAGATAATGTCGCAATATGCGCTTCACATCGAGGCGCCGCAAACTGCGGTCCCCCGCGCTCCCCTCCAAGGACCCGAGGACCGGCAAACACACCGACTGATTCAAGTGAAAAGGAGATACCACCTTGGGCAAAAAGGATGGAACAGGACGTAGAACCACCTTCTCTTTGGAAAAAAACAAGAACGGCTCCCTAGCCGATAACGCCTGTAACTCCAAAATTCGCCTTGCAGAACAGATTGCCACCAGAAACACAGCTTTCAAGGTGATATCCTTCAAAGAAGCGCGCTGCAAGGGCTCAAAGGGCGGTTCGGCAAGTGCTGACAACACTAAATTAAGATCCCAAGGCGGAACAGATATCCTACGAGAAGGCCGCAACCTAGCCACCGCCCTAAGGAATCGCGCAACATCAGCATGTGCTCCCAGAGCGATGCCCTGGACCTTGCCACGATAACACGACAGTGCCGCTAACTGCACCCGCAACGAGCTAGCCGCTAAACCTTTCTCAAATCCATCCTGCAAGAAATCGAGAACAGACGACACTGAGACCGTCGCTGCCCTAATCTGGTTGCGCGAACACCAATTCTCAAATATACGCCAAATGCGTACATAAGCCAACGACGTGGACTGCTTGCGCGCCCTAAGAAGAGTGGAAATGACCGCCGCCGAATATCCTCTCTTCCTCAGCCGAGCCCGTTCAATGGCCATGCCGTAAGCGAGAATCGATCCACTTGGGGCATGAAGAGGGGACCCTGAAGCAAGAGATCCGGCCGCATCGGAAGCCTCCAAGGACGGCCGTCTAGAAGGCGCACGAGATCGGCGTACCACGGCTGCCTTGGCCAGTCGGGTGCAATCAGAAGCACCCTCTCCGCGTGCTTCTCTATCCTTTGCACCACCCGACCTATTAAAGCCCACGGCGGGAACACATAGAGGAGACCGCAGGTCGGCCAACGCTGTAATAGCGCGTCTATGCCTTCGGACATTCTTTCTGGTCTCCGGCGGAAAAATCTCACGACCTTCGCGGAATGAAAAGTCGCCATCAAGTCCATGACCGGCAGTTCCCACCTTATCACCAACTGCGCAAAAACCTTGGGGTGTAACTCCCACTCGCCGGCATCCACATGCACTCTGCTGAGAAAATCCACCATCACATTGTCCTTTCCGGCAATGTGTGCCGCCGAAAGCGCCGTCAACCGATTTTCCACCCAGGTGAACAGCAAATCCGACTCCTCCTCCATCGCAGCACTCCCCGTGCCGCCCTGTCGATTGATGTAGGCCACTGTCGCAGAGTTGTCAGACAGTACGCGAACTGGACGGCCGAACACCAAGTCCTCAAAGGCGCTCAGTGCCCTTGCTACCGCGCGCAATTCCAAGCGATTTATGGACCACGCCGACTCCAGAGGGGACCACTGGCTCTGGGCAAAGCAGCCCCCGCAGTGAGCTCCCCAACCTATCAGGCTGGCATCTGTCATGAGCGGGATCCAGTCCGGCTGTTCCAGGGGCATCCCTGCCGCTAAGGACTTGGGTTCCAACCACCAGCGGAGTGACTGCCGCACCTGGAGTGGGCACGGAAGGCGTTTGCTCAAAGGATCTTGTTGGTGAGACCAGCGGCGTAGGAGAGCCCTCTGCAAGGGTCGCATATGTACCTTGGCCCAGGGTACTGTCTCTAGCATTGCCGCCATTGTGCCCAGCACGCGGAGATACATCCATGCCGATGGAGCCGGAGTCACTCTGAAAGTGCGTACGAGATGGCGTAGAGCCTGCGCCCTTCTGAGCGGCAAAAACACCCGCCCTTTGAGGGTGTTGAATTGTACCCCCAGATACTCGAGAACTTGAGTGGGTTGGCGATGGCTTTTGTTTGGATTGACCACCCAACCAAGACTCTGCAAGAACTCTACCACCCTGTTCGTTGCGTGATGGCTTTCCGCCTCGGACTTTGCTCGAATCAACCAATCATCCAGGTAAGGATGTACTAAAATCCCTTCCTTTCGCAACGCCGCCGCCACCACCACCATGATCTTGGTAAAGGTGCGTGGCGCCGTCGCGAGACCGAAGGGCAACGCTTGGAACTGATAATGTCCCCAAGGCAAAGCGAACCTTAACCATCCCTGATGCGCCTCTCGGATGGGAATGTGCAAGTAGGCCTCCGTCAGATCCAAAGAGGTTAAAAACTCGCCCTGTCGCACTGCTACAATAACGGAGCGCAGCGTTTCCATACGAAAGTGAGGCACGCGCAAACACCGATTCACAGCCTTGAGGTCCAAAATGGGCCGCAGAGCTCCAACCTTCTTTGGCACCACGAAATATATGGAGTACAGACCTAGGCCGTACTCTGCCCTGGGAACTTCCACGACCACCCCTAACTGCAGAAGTCGTTCTAAGGTGCTGCGAACTGCCAAAGTCTTTCTCTGGCCCCTGCAAGGAGACAGGACGAAGGAGTCCCGGACGGGATGCGCGAGCTCCAAGGCATACCCGTGACGAATAATTTCTAAAACCCACTGATCGGACGTAATAAGGGTCCAGACGGCGAAAAACCTCCGGAGCCTCCTGCCTATGGAAGTCTCCGCCGTCGGAACCCGCCTCATCTCATTGTGACTTTCGAGCTGTTGAGATGGAACCGGAGGAGAACCCTCTAGTTGCTCCCCGAAAACCTCGGAAACCTTGAGCTCGGGAAGCGAATCTGCCCCTTTGAAAGGAACCGAAGCGTGGCGACCGAAATCTGCGAAAGTCCCGAAACTGGCCTCTGAAACTTTGACCAGATTGGCCTTGTTTCGGCTTGTCCTCTGGGAGTCTACCCGCCTTAGTCTCCCCGAGATCCTTCACTAGCTTATCTAGATCTTCTCCGAATAATAACTTGCCTTTAAAGGGCAATTTACTCAGACGAGACTTAGAGGACCCGTCCGCTGCCCAATTACGCAACCAAATCGACCTGCGGGCCGCCACGACGGATGCCGTACTATTCGCTAGCACTCTGATCAAATCATAGTGCACATCAGCCAAATAAGCGGCGCCCGATTCCAGACGTCCCAACTCCTGATGCTCCTCAGGATCGAGATGGGGCGATTGACGCAACCGCTGCACCCAACGCAAACATGCATGAGCCACCCAGGCCCCACAAACAGAAACCTGTAACGACAGGGAATCGGCCTGGAAGGTCTGTTTGAGAAGACCATCAACCCTACGGTCCTGGGTATCTTTTAAGGCCGCGCTGCCCTCTACCGGAATGGTAGTTTTCTTAGTAACCGCCGAGACTACCGCGTCCACTCGTGGCGACCGGAACCTATCCTTGTCCTTATCGGCCAGCGGATACAGCCTATTCAGCGTACAGTCTCCCCGGAGCCCCGATTCTGGCTGATCCCATTCCTCCTGAATCATCTTATCCACTACCTTATGAATCGGAAACACCACCTGGGTTTGACGGACTGCCTGAATGACGGGATCCTCGATCTCCTCATCTTGGGCTGCCGGAGGCGCTAGCTTCAAGGTCCGCAGAGATTCTGTAATCAATGCTGGCAGTTCCTCCTTCCGAAAAACTCGGAGGATCTTAGACTGGTCTTCAGGCTCTACAATCTCCCCCTCCTCTAGAGCCTGTAGCCCTTCGTCAGTTTCCCAGTCAAACTCCTCGACCTCAGGCCAATCAGAATCTGCAGCCGAGGAAATCCGGGTTCTAGACCTTTTAGGTGCCGATGGGCCCTCCCCAACGTCAACCAAAGGTGCATCCACCAAGGAAAGGGGGGGAACATCACCCCCCTTACCCTGACGCTTCAGGCAGAAGGCCTTGTGGAGCATTCAAGATGAATTCTGGACAAAACTCCACTGACTCCCCCGGCTGCTGCTCTGGCAGAGCTGCCAAAGAGTCCGTCAGCTCGTCCCGGAGATCCTGTCACCCACGGGTACCAGGAGTCTCCGTCAGCACTGCTTCTTGGACCTGCGGAGCCTCCACCGCCTTCGTAAGGTCCATTTGCTGCTCCACAGTGGATGAAAGAGATGCACAGCTGCGGCACACACCGGTATCCGCCAGTTTGCCTCTGCGGGCACCACAGATCACGCACTGCGGTCGCCCCGCCATAAAACTGTCAATCCTGAAAACACGCAGAGCAGAAATCCTTCTATTATTATTTATTTAGTTATATAGTTAAGTTATTGGTCTTTTTTTTTTTTTTTTTGTAAAGTGGAATTGAATTGGAGAGGATAGATCTACCCTGCTATACTACTTAGCTATTTAAGAAAAGAACAATCGGGTACTGCAGCCGCGAGGGCAGAACCCCCCCCCCTCAGGCTGATGAGACTGAAACCGCTCAAGAGACCCAGTAAACGAAAGTAAACGAACTTAAAAGAAGCCCAATAAGGAAAGTAAAATAAAATAAAATAAACCTAAGTGACCCCGCTGAAAAAAGCAACAATATGAGCTTATGAAGCCGATCGCGGCCATGTTAGGCTGCCACGCGGCATGCCGCGCCGTGAAAATGGCCGCCCGGGGCCGAAATGGAAAAGGGCGCCAAAATCCTGGTCCTCCGGTGCTCACTCACCTTGCCGTGGGCCGTACGCTAAATCGCCGCCTGCAACCGGTAAACAGCTGACCGGCCAGGTCAGACGAAAAGTTCCTGGAGCTCCGACGCCGGGGTGGCGTTTGAAAAGTGAAAGAAAGAAGAACTGTCCTGCATATAGAGAAAAGCGAGAGACAGCGCACTACAGACCCCGCGCTCCGGCTGAGGACCGGAGCATCAGAGAACTCTTCCCCGAAATGTCCTGGGGGAGATTCTCTGCCTGAACATTTGCAGCCGATCGCAATTTGGTGACAGACAGGGTGCAAGCAGGCCCAATCGTTGTGCCGGAGCTCTCTGTACACTATGCCCTTTTTTGTTTTGTTTTTTTTAAAGGGATATATACCCCAAAGTACCAAGAAACAAAAAATTGCTAAATATCCTACACTAACTTTAACCTTCCTTATCTGTTACTCCAGTGAGCCCTCACAAGGGCTCACCCAGTCCTCCTGCTGCATGGAGACTTGTTACACTGGAAGGGAGAGCAGAGAGCACCAGACTATATTCAGTGATGTCATCATTCTGACATACCAGTCTCCAGGCTGCAGGAGGAGGTTGACAACCCAGAAGTAGAGGACTGAACTGGAGGAACGATAAGGAAATGCAAGGTCATGCATATGGGCTGCAGCAATCCAAGGGAGCAATACAGTATAGGGGGTGAAGTACTTTTGTCCACTAAAGAAGAGCGGAACCTAGGCGTGGTTGTGTCTGATGATCTTAAAGTGGCTAAACAGGTAGAAAAGGTGACAGCAAAAGCTATAAGGATGCTTGGGTGCATACGGAGAGGAATGACTATCAGAAAAAAGGAGATGATAGTGCCTCTGTATAAGTCTTTGGTGCGACCTCATTTGGAGTATTGTATGCAATTCAGGAGACCGCACCTTCAAAAGGATATAAACAGTATGGAATCAGTACAGAGGGTGGCTACTAAAATGGTTAGTGGTCTTCATTATAAAGCATATGAGGACAGACTTAAGGATCTTAATATGTACACCTCAGAGAAAAGGCGGGATAGAGGTGATATGATTGAGATGTTTAAATACCTCCGTGGCATAAATGCACAGGGGGAGAGCCTCTTTCAATTGAAAGCAATTTCTGTTATGAGGGGACATGGGAAGAGGGTGAAAGGGGATAGATTCAGGAGTGATATGCAGAAATATTTCTTTATGGAAAGAGTGGTGGATCCGTGGAATAGTCTCCCAGTGGAGGTGGTAGAGATAAGGACAGCATCTGAATTCAAAAAAGCATGGGACAAACACAGAGGATCTCTAAAGGAAAAAAGGAGACTGTTGTAGTTGTTGATATGGAAGGACAGACTAGATAGGCCATGTGGTCTTTTTCTGTCGTCATTTTTCTATGTTTCTAACATCAGACTTCGATCCTTCCACCCTGCTGCTTCTTATGCCTGGAACAAACTACCTGAGTCAGTACATTAGGCTTCATCTCTGGCCCTTTTCAAATCCAGGCTGAAAACTCACCTTTTCGAGGCTGCTTTTGGATGTTGATCAGCTTAGTCTCCTGCTCTACAACTATGTGTTTCCTTTCATTCCTCTAGACATATCCTTGTCTTCAGCTGTTGTGTTGTCTGTCTTGACTAGACTGGATGCTCTAACGAGCAGGGACAGTCTTTTACATGTGTCTGTACAGCACTGCGTATGCCTTGCAGCGCTATACAAATGATCAGTAGTAGCAGTATTTAGAGATAACGGCAGTCAGTAACGCCAAGGCAAGTCTGTATGTGTATTGTTGGAATATACACAGACTGGCACTTTAATATACATTAAACCAAAATGGTTACTGATCAGTAACTAGTGCCCACTGCTGGTGCAGGTAACATCCAGAAAAAATGGTGCTTCCCAGACAGCAGCAGAGCTTTGAGGGGGAAATAACTGTCGTTAGCCAGGATGGTGTCAGAGGGGTCTATCTGCAGAGGAAGAGGAGTGTCAGCCTGACCCTAGTAACATTTGATGCTAAGAGCTCCTGAGATAAGAAGCATTTTCCTGGGGCCTATCCACACACTTCCTGTAGGTGGAATGAGGTGCAATGCTCAGCACTTCACAAGCATAGTTCTATTATCACAGTGGCAAATAAATGTCCTGGGTAGATTGGAAGGACTGTGTCGGTCCTTATTTGCTGTCATCTATTATGTTACTGTCTGACAGAACCATGTCTATCTGGTGCAATGCTCTTAGTAGTTTGTCAGTCACCGTTTGTGCACATCTCTGTAATGCAATCACGCTCCGAGTATTATATGTATATTGGACCTTGGAATAAGCGACCTGGCCTCGAGCATGACAGCAGTGCCCCTATGAAACATGTGGCCCTGAATCAGACTGTTTTATGCACTATCCATGAGAGATAAAGTGCAGAATAAGGGAACAGCAGAGTTGGGGGTGAACAAGCAATGTGGCATGTGTTAGCATACAATGCTTACTGTCCAAAATGGCAGAACACCAGCTGAAGTAGGAGAAATATACTGTGGAAACAGATACTGGTGGGAAAACTCCAAATGCATAGGTAATGGAAATGATGGCAGGTTCCCCAAAATTTCAGGAACCACAACTAGGGGGAAAGACTCAGAAGAGCATACTGAGAAAGGAGCAGAGAAGTCAAAACTGTGTTACCAAATATTCTATTCAAAGTTTTCACATTTTCTGGTTCTTACAGTGAGTTTGGAGTGTGCAAAGAGATCATGGCTCTCAAAGCAGAATTTAGGGCACTCTTGCACCAAAATCCAGCCCTCCTCCAGCTCCTCAGAAAGGATCTGACTGCTGTCAGAGGTAAGAGTCTGTCCTCTCTGAGGGATATATGTGCTTCAAAATACAAAAAGCAACACAGAGGGTGGTCATCGAAAGTGGCTGCATAGAAGATTTAGAACACAGGCAATGTCTACATTCCTCCAGTTCAATGCCTGTTGTAGAGAATAACATGAATGTTGTTGCTTGGGATGTCAGCTTTTATCGATAATCCTTGCTTAGAGAACTTGCCCTTGTTATGTTAGAGCTCTTAGTTATGTTAGAGCTCTTGTGTTCACGAGGATGCTTATGCTCCAGATTTGTACAGAGTGGCCTATACTCACAAAACTGCTTGTACCCCATCTAGACCAATGTGCAGCTTTCAGCATTGCATCTGTACCCCGAAACTACATTAATATCCTTCCGTGGGAATGACCTGAGGAAAAAAAAAACACACTATAACAGATGACCTCAAGCAGACAAGCACCTTTCCTAACCCCAGCCCAGGTAGTTAAACTTGTTACTATAGGCAAGCTAAATGCCACTCTCATATCTATTGCAGTTCTATCTCTCTGTTCATGGCTATATATGCCGTAAGCACCTTAGTGGTGGAAGCTTCAACACCCTCTATACTGAAAAAAACACAATACTAATTATGTATGTACTGCTCTGTTTCGTTCACTAATTAACAAATCTAAGAGCATATGAAAGTTCTTGTCTGAGCTACACATTTGTAATGCGCCTCTGCCCATGTAATGGTTCTCTAGGGGACAATGTCGCCAAATGGATTAACTTTGTGCATACGACAGTAATGAGCTTCACTCCTAAGCCAGGATATGTGGAATGTGATCTTAGTACTTGCATTGTGCACCAAAGATCTTCTTTCTGGAGTTCATAGGATGTAACATGTATAGGCAATCTATTAAGGTATGCTTGGAAATTCTCTTTAATCAATCCAGTGGCTCCCAGCCCAATGTGAAATATTTCTGTATCTTTCTGTCTTTCCTCATGTGGCTTTTGGCCCTGCATCTTTTATTTTCTGAAACGCACACAGATGCTCTGGGCCAGGCGGCAGGAGAGGAAGAGGCACCGACAGAGGAGGTAGAGGAAGAAGAGGGAGAGGCCCTAGCCTCACTTTCTGCTCCTGCCCCCCCAGCCACCTTTACCACAGATGTCACCCGTTGAGTTATGCCTACCCTCCTGCCATATCATTTGTACTCTATGAAATAATTCTGGAGTAGAAATTGTGTCCAAGGGACAACATATGTGTGGTGGAGAAACTGGCAGCAAAGATAGGGGACCCAGAGCCCATACATTTGTGTATGTTTATATATTTTGATTTTTGGTTTTAAATGTTATTTATTATAGTTTACCTGGCAAATGCGCTTTTCCCCCCCCTACATTTGCAATGCACAGACAATAACACTGCTAAACTTACATCATGTGTCGTTTCTTTATTTTCTGTGTTAATCAGGTAGGGGTATAAGGTCCTTTAGCACATGAGCACTTTGCAGAGTACAGACCAGCAGAATTTCTTCCTCGTCATGATCCCTACCTAGAGCGATGTGGTTTGGATTAGGTCACCGGGGTATGCACATATTGAGATAATGAGAAACATCAGTAATTTGGAAGACGGTCGTGCCTCTGAGAAAATTTTAAAAATGTATATGCACGATTATGAGGATTTGAATAATTACTACAGGAAGAGCAACTTGCACATATTAGGGTGGCCAGAAGGTGTGGAAGGGCTGGATGCCCTTAAATTTCTAGAACTCTTACCTCGATTGCTAGATTTGTAGTTTGAGCGTCCCTTCCAGTTGGAACAGGTGCACCGTTCACCACTGCACAGGAGCAAAGTAGCCAAGGCCATTTACTGTTAAAGTGTTGATATCAGCAGGCTTTGATGATACTGCATGCCCCCAAGGCCAAAGCTCCAGTGAAGTACAAGTGTGATGTTAATCTTCCTGAATCTCAAATGACTCTTAGCTCAGTAGCCTCTGCTTAAGCAGCTGAAAGTAGATATGGCCACTTGTTCTCAGTGCGGGCACCGGTTACTTTAAATACAGTGGTGTGCAAAAGTCTGGAATCACTTGTGAGTTTTGTGTTTTTTGTACTTTCTAACGTTTTTTTTTTTAAATTTTGCGTTAGCCCAGCATATTCATCTTTCTACCACGTTAAAAGGGATACATTTGGCTATTCTTCAGGACCAAGCAGGAAGTCAGACCTCACATATGGGTGTCATCGGCGCCGATGAAGCCCCAGCGGAGCATTTCCCCAGCTTTCTATGAAAGCCTTTGGGAATGCAGGCACGCATGCGCGGTTCCCTTCCTGCCTAAAGGTGCCATTTCACCTCAGTCTCTTTTTTTCCGTGAAGCCCACCGGACGTGTGTCCAGTTTTCCCGGTTAAAATTAGATTTTTCAGCGATTTTTTGCTCTTTTTCTACCGGTTCGACGCCGGTTCCCCTCCTGCCGGGTTCGGTACACAGGTATCGAGCCCGATTACTCTTTTTCGGTTTTTGCCCTTCGTGGCTAGCGTTCGCGCCCTTTTTCTCTGGAAGGCCGGTCCTTTGACCTCGCGGGGACGCTTTTTTTCCCCAATGGCTTCCAGTGGTTTTAAGAAGTGTGATCGGTGTAAGAAACTAATGTCTCTCACTGACACACACGACTGCTGCCTTCGGTGCCTGGGCCCTGACCACGATCCTAAGTCATGAGGGGCCTGTGGAAAAATTTCTTCCAAGGCACTTCGAAGTCGCCAGCAGCAAAAGGAAAGGCTTTTCTCGGATTCAGCCTCCAGCCGGGCCCGGACCACATCTGAGGCCTCGATATCTCGGGATTCTGATCCCGAGCGCCGAAGCTCCTCGGACAGGGGGTCCCCCGACCGGGAATGCAAGAGGAAGAAACGACTCACGAGGGCGTCGTCGGAAGAGGTCCCTGGCTCCTCGAGGGCCAGGTCTAAGACCCCCGACCGTCGCCCCGGGCCTGTGGAACCAGAGAAGCCTGCCAAAGTTCCTCATGTGGAGCCGGAGTCTGCTGGACACGTAAGCCCCGTAGTCCTCGTGGACTCTCCTCCCAGGGAGCCGACGTCGGGCCCGGCGCCGCCGGGGCCCGAGTCGGTGGCTGCTGCGTCTCCCGAGCTGAGTCTCAGGATGACAGCCTTGGAGAGCAGAATGTCTGCCTTCATGGAGCAGCAGCGGGCACTGATGGCCAGCCTGTCTGGCGCATCTGCCCCGACCACCGGGACATCGACGTCGAAGTCGACCCCGGAGACCGAGCCAATACTCGAGTCCATCGTGGCTCGGAGTCGACCTCGGTCGCGGTCCCCCTCGACCTCCTGTTCGGGACTGAGGGCGTCAACGCCGGTGCTTCCGGCATCGGGGTGGGTGCTCCAGGGCCCCGTGGGGTCGGACCCCGACTCTTCCTTGGACGAGTCAGCTTGGGAGACAGAGGACGAGGAGTCTCCTGACACCTTTAAGACTCGGTGCGTCCCTTCAGACTCACCGCAGTCTGAGCCCCGGAGTAGGTCCCCCCCGGAGGACACCCGGTTCTCGGAGTTCATCCGGGATATGGCCACTGCCTTGGCTATTCCGGCGGATCCCAAGGAAGAGCCTCGAGCTGAAGAGCTGCTACAGTATGACTCTCCTCCGAAGGAGGCCTTTAATGTCCCGGTTCCTCCGATGCTGGAACGGCTCCTCTTCCGTATGTGGGAGGCATCGGCCTCGGCGCCGGTTCTTAGCAAGCGAGTCGATTCGATCTATCGGCTCCGCAAGAGCCCTGGTTTTCAGAAGGCACAGCTACCACACCATTCCATGGTTGTGGAATCGGCCATGCATCGTCTGAAGAGTCAGAAGATGCACTCAGCGGTGCCTCCTGGAAGGGAGGCCTGAAACCTAGATGGCATCAGTAGAAAGTGTTTTCAGGGCTCGATGCTTGCTTGCCGTGTCCAGTCTTACCAGCTGTACATGGGCATGTACTTGCGGGATCTGGCCAAGGAGTTGGCCGGGTTCTCTGCTGGTCTCTCCGGGGAACCCTTGCAGAGATTTAAGTCCTTGTCCTCGGGGATTCGGGACTGCTCGAAGTTCATGTCCCGCACCGCCTACGATGGCTTCGAGGCTTCGGCCCGAGTTGCGGCAGCCGGCATCGCGGCTCGACGCTATGCATGGCTGCAGTCATCGGACCTCGAGCCATGGGTTCAGGACAAGTTGGTCGATGTCCCTTGCCGAGGTGAAAACCTTTTTGGCAAGCCCATGACTGAGAAGGCCGCTCAGCTCGAGACCGAGCACCTCACACAGACAAGGCTGTCAAGGAAGACCTCTGCCCCTTCTCATAAAAAGAAGGGCTCAAGTAAAAAGCCCTTTTACCCGAGGAAGGGCACTGCCTACAAACAGTACCCGCAATATCAGGCTGCCCAAGCTGCCCCCTAGGGTCAGCAAGCCAAGGGGCAGGGTAATGGGCCCTGTAGGCATAGGACCCCCAATACTCCGGCCCCTGCTACCACTCAGCAGGGTGGGGGGTTTTGACTCCTTGAGCATAGCCTCTCCTCCACAGCTCCCCCAACCCTGCACAGGAGGTCACCTAGCCCTCTTTGCCCACCAGTGGCCCCTTATCACCAGGGACAGTTGGGTGCTGTAGATAATCCACAAGGGATATGCCCTCCATTTCCACCAACTGCCACCCCCATACTTTCCAGGGGAGCCTCCAAGGCCTCCTCTGCACACAGACCTTCTCCGTCAGGAGCTTCAGGGTCTGTTGGTAGACAGGGCGGTGGAACCTGTGCCTCCCCACTTGCAAGGTTACGGATTCTACTCCAGGTATTTCCTGGTGCCCAAAAGGACCGGTGGCCTTCGTCCCATTCTGGACCTCAGGAACCTCAACAAGTTCCTAGTGAAAGAAAAGTTCAAGATGCTTACTCTTGGAACCCTTCTGCCCTACCTCCAGCAGGGAGATTGGCTATGCTCCTTAGATCTAAAGGATGCGTACACTCACATCCTCATTCATCCAGACCACAGAAAGTACCTCAGGTTCATTGTGGGAGGAAACCATTATCAGTACAGAGTGCTGCCTTTCGGCCTCACCTCTGCCCCAAGAGTCTTCACGAAGTTCCTAGCAGTGGTGGCGGCCTATCTGAGAAATCAGGGCATCTTTGTCTTCTCCTATCTGGACAAACTGGCTCATCAGGGGTCAGACAGGTCAGGAGGCCAATCAAGCCACCCTCAGGACCATTACTCTTCTACAACGCCTGGGGTTTGTCATAAACTTCGCAAAGTCCACTTTGCTCCCTTCCCAGAACTTGGAGTTCATAGGGGCAAGGTTGGACTCTCTCCTGGAAAAGGCATTCTTGCCAGAAAACAGAGCCCAAATGTTGATGGCCTTGCCAAGTCAGTTTCTCAGCAGCTCCCTGGTCTCCGCCAGACTCTGCCTGAGGCTGCTTGGCCACACAGCTTCAACAGTACATGTGACCCCCAATGCAAGGCTCCATATGAGGACTGCACAATGGTGCCTTCGGACTCAGTGGTCACAGGCCACAGGCGGCCTCAGAGACAGGATAAGGGTGTCCAGACCATTTCTGCACTCCCTCAACTGGTGGCTGCACCCACCCAACCTACTGAAAGGGGTGCCTTTTCAGATTCCAGGGTACACAGTAGTGCTGACAACAGATGCCTCCCTGCAAGGCTGGGGAGCTCATTGTCTGGGCAAGTGCACCCAGGGCCTCTGGTCTCCCTGGGAAGCTGCACAGCAGATCAATCTCCTCGAACTCAGAGCTATTCGATTAGCACTCAAAGCTTTCACTCCTACCCTGGCTCACCAGTCTGTCCTGATTCAGACAGACAACCAAGTTGCCATGTTTTATGTGAACAAACAGGACGGAACTGGGTCCAGGATCCTTTGTTGGGAAGCTCAGGACCTTTGTTCTTTTGCCCTCAAGCACAACATGCTCCACAGGGCTGTGTACCTTCCAGGCCAGGACAACTACCTGGCAGACAGATTAAGCAGGATACTGCAGCCCCAGGAGTGGCAGCTGAATCCTTCAGTATTTCAGAAGATCTTCCTGAAATGGGGTCTCCCTTTGATAGATCTCTTTGCCAGCCCCATGAACAAGCAGCTGCCAAAGTTCTGCTCCAGGCAGCCACATCCTCTGCGGATAGCAGCGGATGCTTTTCTGATATCTTGGTATCAGGGCCTCCTCTATGCGTTTCCTCCCATGCCCTTGGTGGCCCGAACCCTGTTCAAGATTCTCCAGGACAAGGCCTCGGTCCTCCTGGTAGCTCCCAGGTGGCCGAGACAGCCTTGGTTTCCTCTTCTGCTTCAACTGGCGGTGGCTCCTCCACTGCCTCTGGGGCTGCAACCCGACCTTCTCACACAGGATCAGGGTTCCCTCCTGCACCCCAATCTCAGGTCTCTTAATTTGATGGCCTGGAGGCTGCAAGGGTAGTTTTGGCTCCCTGGGGCCTACCTCAGGAAGTTGAGGAGGTTGTCCTAGCCTCTAGGAAACAGTCCACTAGGAAAACCTATGCTCTCAAGTGGAAGAGGTTTTCTATGTGGTGTCACCTATGTACAGAGGACCCTTTCTCCTGTACTGTGCCAGTAGTGCTTCAGTACTTACTGCACTTATCCAATCAGGGACTTAAGTCCAATTCTGTTCGGGTCCACCTCTCAGCTCTAGCAGCTCACCACTCATTGGTAGAGGGGCAGTCTCTCTCTGGTCACCCCTTGGTGTCCCGCTTTCTCAGGGGCTTGCTTTTGCTCAAGCCTCCTATCCGTCCTCCTGCCCCTGAGTGGGAGCTGAATGTGGTCTTGCAGCAACTGACTCGCCCACCTTTTGAGCCGATGGCTACTTGTCCACTACGCTTCCTCTCCTGGAAGACACTCTTCCTAATAGCCCTTACCTCGGCTAGGCGAGTAAGTGAGCTTCAGGCCCTGGTCTGTGACAGGCCTTACACCAGGATTTATAGGAACAGGGTAGTCCTCAGGACTCATCCAAAGTTCCTCCCTAAGGTTGTCTCCTCTTTCCACCTCAATCAGGAGGTGGTTCTTCCAACATTCTTCCGTCGGCCTCATGCTAGCCAGGCTGAAGCAGTCCTGCATACCCTGGACTGTAGGAGGGCCTTATCCTTCTACCTTGACCGTATGCAGGGGCATCAAAGGGCTACTCAGCTCTTCGTATCCTTTAACCCCAATAAGTTGGGGTTAGCTGTGTCCAAGCGTACCTTGTCCATCTGGGTGGCTGACTGTATCACCTGGGCTTATAAGGCGGCGGACCTTCCTTTGCAGGGTAGGGTCACGGCCCATCGTGTCAGGGCGATGGCTGCCTCAGTGGCTCATCTACGCTCTGTGCCCTTGATAGACATCTGCAGGGCTGCAACTTGGTCTTCAAGCCAGACTTTTGCAGCCCATTACTGCCTGGAGAGGGAGTCCCGTAGGGACAGTGCTTTTGGCCAAGCAGTACTCCGGAATCTCTTTGAGGTTTAGGCAATTCCTGCCCTCTGTTGGGCTACCAGTAGAGGTTGTGTCCTTGAAAAGCCTTTCTTTGCTGCTGGGACTAGAGGGAGGCCTCTTGTTCAGCCTGGGTTCCTCGGTAGCCCAGAGCTTGGGAGTCACCCATATGTGAGGACTGACTTCCTGCTTGGTCCTGGAGAAAGAGTAGTCACTCACCTGTAACAGGTGTTCTCCAGGAGCAGCAGGAATCAGTCCTCACAACCCTCCCTCCTCCCCTGGGAGTTGCAGTTGTACATAGTTTATTTTTCATTTTTGTGTGCTGTTCTTAGCTATGTCATTTGACTGAGGTAAGATTGCACCTTTAGGCGGGAAGGGAACCGCACATGCGTGCCTGCATTCCCAAAGGCTTTCATAGAAAGCTGGGGAAATGCTCCGCTGGGGCTTTATCGGCGCCGATGACACCCATATGTGAGGACTGATTCCTGCTGCTCCTGGAGAACACCTGTTACAGGTGAGTAACTACTCTTTACAGTTGACTTTTTTGCATTCCTTGCTTCCACTTTAAATATTTTACAGACACTGGGAGATAGCTACAGCGATTTTTGTGGATCCTGCGTCAAAACTGGAACGAGATTATCCAATATGCACACGTTATTTCTGACCAATCAGGAGGCTGGTTTCACTAACCAATCACAATGCAGATATCTAGTCAACAGTGCAGCTATAAAAATGCACAGAATTTTTGAATTTCATAAGCTTTCTGGATCGACCACGAAGATGACTCGGACCCTGATGTTGGAGGAGCGTGTTCGTGTGTCCTTTATGAGCGAGGAAGGATTTTCAAGCCGTCAGATAGCCAGGAAAGTTGGCTGCAGTCAGAGCGCTGCTGTTAAGATTATACAGAAGAAGAAAGAAATGGGTTCAGTGGTGGACAAGCCTTGTTCAGGTCGTCCACCTGCATCAACATCATGCCAGGACCGCGCACTACAACGCATTTCACCGGGCTAATCGCACGTTGACCTCTCCTCAGCTACTTCGAGCGTGGTCAGACAAGAGTGAGGTCAGTGTCAGCTCATCAACAGTTCGTCGCCGGTGCCAGTAGTTTGGTCTCCGGGGCTGCAAAGCACGGAATAGGCCACTGATGACTGACATACAAAGGCGCAACTGGATCGTGTGGGCGAGAAAGCACTCAACCTGGTCAACTGAAATGTGGGAAAAGGTGCTATTCAGCAATGAAAGCACCTTCTGACTGTTTGGTAACCAAGCCCACACCTATGTGAGGAGATTTCCTGGAGAGGAATTCAAGCCTGAGTGTCTCAACCTCACTGTGAGGCATCCTTTCAAGGTGATGGTCTGGGGCTGCATGGCTGTCAGTGGCGTTGGACATCTTCACATCGTCAATGGAATGGTCAATGGGGCCAAGTACATCAACATACTGCAAAAGTGCATGGTGTCATCCGCACACCAGCTGTTTCCTGGCCAGTTCCTGTTCCAAGATGACAATGCACCCTGCCATCGCTCCAGACAGGTGATCAGCTGGAAGCAAGCGGAAAAACATCAAGTCAATGGACTGGCCTGCCCAGTCTCCAGATCTGAATCCAATCAAGAACCTGTGGAACAAGGTGGCCTTGGAAATATCCAAGAGGCATCCGACATCAAAGCGTGAGCTGACTGAGTCACTCATTGCAGCTTGGAATCGCGTTGTCACCAACAATCACTTTGTCAGACTGGTTCATTCAATGCCGACAAGGTGCAGTCAGGTGATCAAGAACAAAGGGTGGCCCATCAAATACTGAGCCATCACTGACACATAAAAATGGCCTTTTTCAAGGCCACATACATTAATTTGAAGGAAACCTGGCGTGCGTCCATAATATTTTAAAGCATACTTACAATAATATATCGCTGGCCAATGATGTACATTTTGTGATTTTCACAGAAAATCTATCAACAGAACAACTATGGGGAACAAACTCAGAAAATAAGGGCCAAACCAATACTAAAAGTTGGCCCTAATAGTCAAATCTATCACTTATCATGAGATAAACAGAAAAAGCCACTGGGAGGAAAAAGAAATTAAGATATAAGGTCACGAAGTTGAAAAAACGTCAAATTTACAAGTGATTCCAGACTTTTGCACACCACTGTAATGTGACTTGCTCATTTGAAGATCCCGCTGCTCTTTGGAGTTTTTTAGGAGCATGCTGCTGAAGCCAAGGACATTATCTGACAAAGACTAACAGATGAGTGATTCCTTGAATTGAGGGGGACCTTGCAGTGGTCTGTGATCACAATTTTTCTAGGTGCCTACTTTGGTGCTAAATGAGTGGGAATGCTGTGACTGGAAAATATCATTTTGGAATTCCTTGAAGGTTCAGATTTACTGCAGTTTCTGAGTTTGGAAGTGGTCAGTTGCATTATGTTGTTTGGTGTACACACTTGTTGCTGGCCAAGAGTTCAGCCCGCCATCCTGAGAAAAATTGATCTCTAGGCTGTGTGGTACTACTACTTATAACTTTTGAATTCATCAGACTTTGAGTGAAGTAGCTCTATTATGTTCCTGCAAGAAATGCGCTGCATAGAGGCAATGACCATGGACTACCTAATTTCTGAATCAGGAATAAAAGATACTTGGGTTTTACTGTTGTGTGCTGTGTGCTTTGCTTTCCTATTATTTTATGGCGTTCTTTTCTATAATTTGCAGTGTGGACCTTTTATTGTACACCGCTCTATGCTTTGGCCGCAGCGGTTTATCAAATGTTTTAATAAAGATAATAAAGATACTTATGATAAAAGCGTAATTACTCAACTGTATCAGGTAGAAACACAGAAACATGATGGCAGAAAAAGACCACATGGCCTATCCTATCCTGTCACTTTTTTCCCTTTAGAGATCCTATGTGTTTGTCCCATGCTTTTTTGAATTCAGATACTGTCCTCATCTCTACCACCTCCACTGGGAGAATATTCAACAGATCTACCACTCTTTCCATACAGAAATATTTCCACATATTACTCCTGAGTCTATCCCCTTTCACCCTCATCCTATGTCCCCTTGTAGCAGAGCTTGCTTTCAATCAGAGGCTCTCATCCTGTGCATTTATGCCACGGAGGTATTTAAACGTCTCAATCATATCACCTCTTTGCACCCAAGCATCCTTCTAGCTTTGACCATCATCTTAGCTACTTTAAGATAATCAGACACAATCACGCCTAGGTCCCATTCTTCTTTTCTGGACAGAAGTACTTCACCCCCTATACCATATCGCTCCCTTGGATTGCTGCAGCCCAAATGCATGACCTTGCATTTTTTGACATTAAATCTCAGTTGCCAAATTTTAGACCATTCTTCAAGCTTAGCTAGTCCCTCCTCATGTTATCTACACCTTCCTGGGTGTCTACTCTATTGCAGATTTTGGTATCATCCGCAAAGAGGCAAACCTTACCCGACAGCCCTTCCACAATATCACTAACAAAGATGTTAAAAAGAGTCGGACCAAGGACAGATCCCTGGGGCACACGACTGGTAACCTCCCTCTCCTCAGAGTGTGCTCAGTTTACCTGTACCCTTTGTCGCCTCCCACTCAACCATTTTCTAATCCAAGCAGTAACTTTAGGGTCCATCCCTAGGGTGCTCAGTTGGTTTATAAGTCGCCTGTGCAGAACGGTGTCAAAGGCTTTACTAAAATCAAAATACACCACATCTAGGGCTCTCCCTTGGTCCAATTCCCTGGTCACCCAGTCAAAGAAATCAAATCAGATTTGTCTGACAAGACCTACCTCTGGTGAATCCATGCTGCCTCGGATCCAGTAATCCATTGGACTTCAGAAACCTCACTATTTTCTCTTTCAGCAGCGTTTCCAATAATTTACTCACCACCGGGGTTAAACTAACCGGCCTGTAGTTTTCAACAAATCCTTACTTCCGCTTTTGCGTAAAGGGACATGTGCCTTTCTCCAGTCCTCTGGCACCACTCCTGACTCCAACGAGGCATTGAAAAGGTCAGTCAGTGCAGCTCCTAGAACGTCCCCAAGTTCCCTCGGTGTTCTTGGGAGTGTCCCATCGCTCTGTCTACTTTAAGTTTAGCTAGCTTCTCACAAACACAGTCTTCTGAAAATCGCTCAAGGTGATCGAGGAACAGCAGGAATCAGTCTTCACAAATGGGTGATGTCCCCCGACGGAGCCCACGCAGGAACACTCCCCAGCATCCAAAAGGAAGCATTTGGGAGCATTCCTCTGCGCATGCGTGCATGCCTTCCTACCTTCTCAGCAATTCGCCTCAGTGAGGTTCATAGCTGAGAAAAAGGAAAACAAGAAAACTATAGGTCATTACCAGAGCTTTTCAATGATACTTCATCAAATCAGTATATTTTTCTAGCTCCACTCATTAACCACACTGTAATACCATTTACATAGCAAATAATTTTAATTTATTTATTTTATTTAACAGGTTTTCTATACCGCCTTTTCCTTCAATCAAATAATCAGGGAAAAAGGCAAATCTCAGAATCTACAAGGCTACCAATCAACCATAAAATGGTCATAGGTAGCTTCTTTGACAATACATCAATGATTTGCTCAAACGTTTCCCTTTAATAAACACAATAATGGAATCAATCACAAAACCATACAATTCATAACATAACAACAAAGAATATCTCTACACACATCTTCTTCATTTCATCCTCATATGATAATTCTTCAATATTTTTAATTAAATCATCCTTGTATGGCATTTGACTCCACCAGTTAATCCAGGTGAGCTAACCCCAATGCCCGCTTAGATGTCACTTCAGCGTTTCACATCCAGCTGCCTCAGAGGGATTTAACTAAAAATAAAAGCTGCTTAACACTCGTATCACAGTCTAAAAGCCACCACCATTAAATATCTGAATTACCGAACAGGGTTACTTAACTTCATTCCTGTATGTCACCATCCACTCATCCAGAAACATCCCAACATACATTCTAAAAACGCTGCGGAGGCATATAAATATCTAAGGGAACTCACACTTCTTCAACTACTAACTAATCAACTGTAAGGAAGTCACCAGCGCCTAAATTCAAACCTTTCAATCAATACTTAAATTCAAGCCCTCAAGAATCACAGTCCCAAGAAAATCCAGCGCTGTTCTCTATACATAAGATACTGATCACGCATCTTTGCCTCATGACCCATCATTACTCGCTCTATGCAGAAACAACATAAATCTGACAAGACATGTCCATTTTGCAAACAATGCTCCACAATCGGGGCTTCCCGTCTTGTACAATGCAATCTACTCTTGTTGACTTGAGTCCGAAAAGAACGAGCAGTTTTTCTCACATACAACAATCCACAAGGGCAAAAAATACCATAAACTACAAAATATGATCCACAGGATGTAGTAGACTTCAAAAGGTATCTTTTCCCTTTATAAGAAAAACAATTGGTTTCCCAAGAGACCTCACATAAAGCACAACGATCACATTTTACGTGACCTACCGACACCTCACGTATCGGCTCCAAAGGCCGCAAACCAGAAGGACTCAACAGTTCCTTCAGGTATGGATTCCTTTGCCAAACACATCAAGGGCTCTTAGCTTTTAACCCAGGTACCGTTTGTAGAACATTAGCATGCTTGCGAATAATTCGTTGAATCTGCGTGCTCAAAGGGGAAAAACTGGAAATGAAATTAACATATTCACTATCATCTTGCAATTTTACTTTAGGAGAGAACAGCCAAGCCCTATCATTGAATAATGCACTCTTATAGGCTCGATCCACTATCTTCTCAGGATAACCTCTAGCTAAAATATCACTTTTCAGTGATTTAGCTTGCATCCTAAAATCTTCTATGGATGAACAGTTCCGCCGGTAGCGAATGAAGTGTGAAAATGGCAATCCCTTTAACAAATTTAGTGGATAGGCACTCGAGAAATGTAGAAAAGTATTTCTATCAATTCTCTTCCTATGAACAGAAGTGCCCCAGCCATCACTCTGTCACTCTGTCGAAACACCTTCACATCCAAAAACACTATCTCTTTCATATCATAACTAAGGATGAACTGTATATGGGAATCCAGACCATTCAACCAATCATGAAAAAGGAAAAAAACACTACAACTCCTTGGGGAGGAGGGTGGACTGTGAAGACTGATTCCTGCTGTTTTCGGAGATCACCCGTTACAAGTGAGTAATTACGCTAATTTCCAGGAACAAGCAGGAATGCAGTCATCACATATGGAACTCTCTAGCTCCAGGCTACCGGAAATCAGCAAGGAGCAGGGTCCATTACAAATGGGAAAAAAAACACTGAAGAACTACACGGGGAATCCAGGGGATCTAATAGACTCAGCATCTCCAGCATCTCCCCATCAAAATGACAGTAATGAGGGCCGAAGGAAAGGAGGTGTAGCTAAGTCCCAAAGAGGTGCCGGAGTACGGCTTGGCCAAAATCACTGTCCTTATGAGAGTCCTTGTTCAGACAGTAATGAGCCGCAAAGGTATGAATTGAGGACCATGTAGCAGCACGGCAGATCTCCACTATGGAGACAGAGCATAAGTGAGCTATGGATGTGGCCATCATGTGGACATTGTGAATGGTTACATGATCCTATAATGTCAGACCTGCCTGAGCGAATGCAAAGGATATACAGTCTGCTATCCAAAGAGAAAGAGTGTGCTTTGTCCAAGACCAAGTGACTAGGGTTAAAAGAAATAAATAATTGTGAGGATTTCCAATGTGCCTTGGTTCCGTCAAGGTAATATGTTAAAGCCTGTTTACAATGTAGGGTATGAAGAGCAGCCTCAGCCTGAGAGGCATGTGGCTTGGGAAAAAAGGTCAGAAGAATTACTGACTGGTTGAGCTGTAAAGGAGATACAACCTTTGGAAGGAAACACGGGTGCATTCTCAGGACCATGCTGTTATGGCGAAAAAATGTATAAGACGCATATGCAACTAAGGCCTGTAGTTCACTGACCTGGCGAGCCGAGGTGAGTGCAACTAGGAAGGAGACCTTCCAAGTAAGAAACGAGGGAAGTAGTGCCGAGAGGCTCAAAAGGAGGCTTGAGCAGTTGAGCAAGAATCACGTTAAGGTCCTAGGTGACAGACAGGAGCCGTATCGATGGCTTGGTAAAGAGGAGATCCCACATGAAGCGGACTACCAATGGATGTGTGGAAATGGGTTTTCCATCAATCCCCCAATGAGAAACCAAAATGGCAACAAGGTGGACACAAATGAGATCAGTTTTAAGACCCACAGAAAAAAGGCGGA
Source organism: Ichthyophis bannanicus (assembly GCA_033557465.1). NCBI lineage: Eukaryota > Metazoa > Chordata > Amphibia > Gymnophiona > Ichthyophiidae > Ichthyophis > Ichthyophis bannanicus. The sequence goes on along the minus strand of CM066042.1, from coordinate 248,955,730 downwards.
GAAGGTACAGCAGGAGAGGGGGTGCTGAGCACACCAAACTGCAAACCGGCGCCACTTAAAGGCATACGTGCATTGCATGGAGTCCTTCTGGAATGCCAAGAAGATATCTGTAATAGCATCCAGCAAATTGAGTTCGGAAAGGATGATCCTCTCAGCAGCCATGCAGTCAGGTGTAATGAACAAATACTGGGATTGAGCAGTGCCCCCTGATCCTGCAAGATCAGGTCTGGTGAACATCCCAGACGGAGAGACTGATGCTGAGCTAGATGAAGAGGCAGTGGAAACCGTGGCAGTCAGGGCCAGAAGGGAACTACCTGATCATGGTACCTCTGGCAGCTTGCAACTTGAACAGTGTTTTGGCAATTAGCGGAATGGGCGGGTAAGTGTATAACAGACCTGTTCCCCAATGAAGGGGGAAAGCATCCAGGGCTTGATGTTGTGGAGATGGTACCCTGGAGCAGAAGCAAGGGACCTGTGTGTTAAGAGGGGTGGCAAACAGGCCGATCTCCGGGATTCCCCAGAGTCTGAAGATGTGATTGACTATTCTCCAATGAAGGTGGCTCGTGAGGTCAGAGGACCCAACAGACTGTCTGCGAGAACATTCTGCTCTCCTGGCAGGTAAATGGCTCACAGAACCATTCCATGAGCCAGGGCAAAGGTCCAGAAATGGACCGCTTCCTCGCAGAAGAGGTGAGAGCCCGTGTCTCCCTGCTTGTTGATGTAAAACATAGCAACCTGGTTGTCCGTCTGAACCAGGATTGATTGATGTGATAACTGATGGTGAAACACTGATGCTCTCAACTCCAGGAAGTTGATCTGATGGGAGGCTTCCCGTTGAGACCATAGGCCCTACATGCCCAGGCCATCCAGATGAGCTTCCCAGCCCTGTTTGGATGTATCGGTGTTAGGGCCCATTCAGGTGGAGGCATTTGAAAAGGTACCCATACGAGAAAATTTTGAGGAGAGAGTCCCATTGAGGGGAGTCTACCTGAAGAGGGGTGACTATCACTCTCTCTCAGACGGCCCTTCGCTTGTTTCCATTGGGAGGAGAGGGTCCCCTGCACTTGGCGCATGTGAAGACAAGCGTAGTGGGCTTCATGGACCATGGAGGCCATGTGACCAAGAAGACAAAGCATGCCTCACGCTGTGGTGTGATGACTGCACTGAATGATGCCTGCCATTTTTGTGAGGCGCTTGAGACGGTCCTCAGGCAGGAAAACTCGAGCATGAGTCGTGTCAAGAAGAGCACCTATGAATTCTAGCTTCTAAGTGAGAGAAAGGTGCAACTTTGGAAAGTTTATGACAAATTCAAGATGTTTGAAAACCAAACCAGTGTGTCGAACAGACAGATGCACCATCTGTTGTGACTCACCCCTGATGAGCCAGTTGTCTAAGAAGGGGAAGACAAAGATGTCCAGGTTGCAGAGATAGGCTACAACTACTGCTAGACATTTTGTGAAGACCCTTGGGGCGGACACCAGGCCGAAGGGCAGGACTATGTATTGGTAATGTCCGTCATCGAACATGAAGTGAAAGTACTGCCTGTGAGATGGATGAATAAGAATGTGCATGTACGCATCCTTTAGATCCAGAGAACAGAGCCAATCATTCCTCTGAAGGTAGGGTAGTAGGGTTCCTAGTGAAACCATCTTGAACTTCTCTCATACTAGGAACTTGATGTTCCAGGGGTCTAGGATGGAACAGAATCCCCCATATTTTTTGGGAATAAGAAAATACTGGGAGTAAAATCCTAACCTTTCCTGTGTGCAGGGAACAAGTTCTATCGCACCCTCTCTTAGGAGAGTGGCGACTTCTGCTGTAACAGTGCTCGATGGAGAGGATCTAGAGGATACTCCTCTGGAAAGAAGGGAGGAAGTAACTGGGCAAAATGGAGCCCTTGAGGATGACCTGTAGAGCCCAGGGTTCTGATGTAATGAGGGGCCAGCTGTGGGCAAAATGGACCAGCCCGCCTGCAATGTGAGAAGGCTGGGGGTCCTTCAGGGAAAGAGTGTCAATGTTCTCCAGGAAGCAGTCAAAAGCTAGCCCCAAGCAGGGGCTGCGGGACTCGTTGCGACTTAGGAGGTTTAGACCTCTTGGGTTGGTGAGGAGCCTGAGGCTTCTGCTGAACAAGGTAAGCATGGTAGGGCATGTAAGCCGGATAAGAGGGGTAATATTCTTCTTTTTAAGATAGAAGGGTTTCTTTACAGAGGCCTTCCTCCTAGAAGGATAGGTTGTTTTACGAGAGAGATGCTTCATGTTAAGGTTATCAGTCTCGATTTCACCAGTTTTCTCCCTCCTGCCCTTACCAAAGAGGTTTTCACTTCAACAGGGAATATCTGCTAGCTTGTCTTGCACCCACTATTCAAGGTCTGAAGACTGCAACCAAGCCAGTCTTCTGGCTCCAATGCCCACCGCTGCAGCTCTGCTGGTACACTAAAAAAAAAAAGAGTCAAAAGCTGCTCTAGTGATTAACTTGGAACAGTCCTGATCATGCTTGACTAAGGCTTGGTAGGCATCTTGCTTCTCTGAAGGAATTACAGCAGAGAACTCATCAAGATCCTTTACTATTACTACTAAGCATTTATAAAGAGCTACCAGGCGCACGCAGCACTGTACAATGAAAACATACAAGAGACAGTCCCTGCTCAAAAAGCTTACAATCTAAAAAAAAGACAAAGCAAGAAAAGGAGAAGAATAAGAACAGCAAAATCAAGAGCCAAAGGCATAGGCGAAAAGATGAGCTTTTAACTTAAGTTTGAAGAGGGAAAAAGAAGATGCCTGGCGTAAAGACAAATGAAGTTTATTTCAAGCGTAAGGTGCAGCAAGGTGAAACGAGCGGAATCTGGAGTTGACAATAGAGGAGAAGGGCATAGCAAGAAGCAACTGGGTAGAAGAACGGAGTTCATGAGGGGGGAAGTAGGGAGAAATGAGAGAAGAAAGGTACTGAGGAGCCACAGAGTGAATGCACTTATAGGTCAGAAGAAGCTTAAAGTTAATACGGAAACGGATAGGGAGCCAGTGAAGAGATCTGAGGAGAAGAGTGATGTGGGAAAAATGAGACTGATGGAAAATCAAATGGGCAGCGGAGTGCTGAATAGACTGAAGGGGGAAGAGATGAGACTGAGGGAGACCAGCAATATCTTTACAATATCTCTGAGGAATGTGCCCATATAAAGCATATAAGAATTAATACGGGAAGCCAACATTGATGCCTGGAAGCATCGGCGGCCAAAAGCATTGAGGGTACGTGATTCCCTTCCAGGAGGAACCAAAGAGTGGTTCTTGATACTCTTGAGCCAGCGCAAGGCCAACTCGACCACCACAGAATGGCGAGGGAGTTGAGGTTTCTGGAAGCCCGGGGAATCAGGAACCCTATACAAGGTGTCTAGCCTCTTACTGTCAGAGGGAACTGAGAGGGGTCTCCCACATCCAAAACATGAGGTCCTGTAATATACGATGGACTGGAAGAGTGGCAGCCTCCTTAGGAGTCGAGGGATCGTTCCATGGTGAGACCGCACCTTGAATATTGTGTGCAATTCTGGTCGCCGTATCTTAAAAAGGATATAGTGTTATTAGAAAAGGTTCAGAGAAGAGCCACCAAAATGGTAAAGGGGATGGAAGGATACTCCTATGAAGAAAGGCTAAAAAGGTTAGGGTTCTTTAACCTGGAAAAGAGACGGCTGAGGGACAAGATGGCGTTTTGAGCAGACGCTCGCAGCACAGCTCTGTGTTTCTCCCTCCTCTTTTCTTTTTGTGATTACACCTTTTGGTGCTATTTCTTTATGCCGCATTCCGGCAGAAAAAGAAAGGCTAAGCTGGCTTCTGAAGCGAAGGAGGAGAGCCCAGTTGCTGAGAAAACTGCGATTTCCGGACCCATGGACTCCTTCGTGGTTCCGGTCAAGGCTGGTGTAGTAGCTCCGGTGAGTCCGCTGTGCATTGCTGAGGTGGAAGGAAGACCTTACAGTGCCGAGGACTTTGAGGTTTCTCTCAGCCCGGAATTTCGCTTGCCCCCAGTACAGCGGGAGTTAAAATCTTTGCAGCCGCAATCCGGGGAAGGTGGTATGGAGTCGGTACCCCCCCTGACGGAGGTGTCTGCTCAGTCGGCCGGCGCTGTGGGAGTTATGCAGCTGTCGACCTCTACGGTGAATGGTGCTGGAGGAGATAGGAGTGGTGTGCAGCATTCAACTGATCCTGTTCAATCCCCGGGAGAGTTGTCTCCTCTTCCTCTGGGCCCTGCACAATGTATTTTTCCAGAAGGATTGGGACATGGTTTGGTGAAGCCTATGGTAGTGACTTTGGATTCTCTATGGTCTGCCTTTGCTGCGATGTCTATGAATATTAATCAGCAGTTGCAGTCTATTATGCAGCAGTTTCAAACTTTTGGGCAACAGTTGAAGTTATATGAATTGGGACAAATTGACTGTGCTGCTAAAGTGGCCTCTTGTGAGGGCCGTCTGGCGCAGCTAGAAGAACTTGCTCAAACATTTCCAAAGGACTCTGCTATATTATATAGGCGATTGGAATTTCTGGAGAATGCTGCTAGGAGCAGAAATCTTAGGGTGTTAAGTTTTCCTAAAGTTCCTTCGGTTACTCCGATTGAATTGTTTAAAAAGTTTATGTTAACTACTCTTAAGGTTCCTGTTGAATCTCTTCCTCCTATTTCAAAAGCCTATTATCTACCTACTGCTAAGTCTGTTCCTGCATTGCATGGGGAGAATCAGCTATTATCTATTGACAGTCTTAACCTGTCTGCCTTTTTAGAAAGATCTTCATCGGGGGCTGGTACGGTTGCGACCTTACTGGTCACCTTTGCTTTGGAGGCAGATCGGGACTGGCAGTTAAGGTTATTTTTTCGCTCGCCATGTAAGGTGTTCCTTGACTCTCGATTACGTATTTTTCCTGATGTTGGTAGGGCCACACAGAGGAAGAGGCGTCAGTTCTTATTATATCGTCCTGGGGTGGTACAGTTGGGTGGTTTATTCTTTCTCTGATTTCCTTGTAAATGCCTGGTTAAATTGGACGGGCATAGTTATCTTTTCTTTGAACCTTCTCAACTGGCTAGTTTTTTGACTTCTAGGCTAGCTTTGGCTCAGGACCCCTCCCATACATCTCCTACTAATAGCTCTCATCAATAAGAGAGCTTGTGCGAACTAGGTTTAGTTTACTGCTTTGAAGTTTGCTCCATTACCTTTATTGCTATGTTTGTAATTTACCTTTTGATTTGAGACCCATCTTGTCCCTTCTATTTGAGGTTTATTCAGGAATCTATCTATCTGTTAGCATTTTTCTATTATTCGTTTCCTTCTGAAAAAATGTGGATGATGGATTGTTTTCTGTATACAAGTGTTTCTTGTATTATATTGTAAAATTGCATTAAAAAAAAAAAACGGCTGAGGGGAGATATGATAGAAGTCTATAAATTAATGAACGGAGTGGAATGGGTAAACGTAGATCGATTGTTTACGTTATCAGAATATAGAAAGACTAGGGGACATGCAATGAAGCTACAGGGTAAACTATTTAAAACTAATAAAAGAAAATATTTCTTCACTCGACGTGTAATCAAACTCTGGAATTTGTTACCGGAGGATGTAGTAAAGGCTGTTAGTGTAGCTGGGTTTACAAAAGGTTTGGACAAGTTCCTGGAGGAAAGGTCCATAAACCATTATTAAGAAGGGACCCAGGATATCAATGCTTGACCCAGAACAAGCATTGCGGAACCTGTGTCTTTTGGGGAAACTGCCAGGTACGTATAACCTAGATTGGCCACTGTTGGAAACAGGATACTGGGCTTGATGGACCTTGGTCTGACCCAGTATGGCATATCTTATGTTCTTATGTTCTTATGGGATACTGTAGTATCTCCAGTTCTTCGGTCCTCGGTTCTGCCTCAGTGCCCACTGAGACAGAGAGCCTTGGCCATATCCCGGATAAAGTCCTGGAAATCAGCGGCGTTCGTGAGGCAGTGAAGGGTCCGACCGCACATCATAGTGCCTCTGTGAAACAGGGGACTTGGCCTCTGATTCCCAGACATCAGAAAGGATGTCGAACTAGCAACGGTCACCGTTGTGTCATAAGAACATAAGATATGCCATACTGGGTCAGACCAAGGTCCATCAAGCCCAGTATTCTGTTTCCAACAGTGACCAATCTAGGTCATATGTACCTAGCAGTTTCCCCAAGAGACACAAGTTCCACAATGCTTGTACTGGGTCAAGCATTGATATCTTTGGTCACTTCTTAATAATGGTTTATGGACCTTTCTTCCAGGAACTTGTCCAAACCTTTTTTAAACCCAGCTACACTAACAGCCTTTACTACATCCTCCGGTAACAAATTCCAGAGTTTGATTACACGTTGAGTGAAAAAATATTTTCTTTTATTAGTCTTAAATAGTTTACCCTGTAGCTTCATTGCATGTCCCCTAGTCTTTCTATATTCTGATAACGTAAACAATCGATCTACGTTTACCCGTTCCACTCCGTTCATTAATTTATAGACTTCTATCATATCTCCCTTCAGCCGTCTCTTTTCCAGGTTAAAGAGCCCTAACCTTTTTAGCCTTTCTTCATTGGAGTATCCTTCCATCCCCTTTACCATTTTGGTGGCTCTTCTCTGAACCTTTTCTAAAATCGCTATATCCTTTTTAAGATACGGCGACCAGAATTGCACACAATATTCATGGTGCGGTCTCACCATGGAACGATATAGAGGCATTATAATATCTTTTGTTTTATTTTCCATTCCTTTCCTTATCATACCTAGCATTCTATTTGCTCTCTTGGCCGCCGCTGCACACTGGGCCGAAAGGTGTCTCCGCTGCTGATTCGATGTCTATGGACAATCTTGATGCCAATGCCCTGAGGCATTGTAACTGTAGAAGCTCAATGCCTGTTCCTCCTACAGCTGATGGGACTCGGCCAGTTCCATGCTCGGCATGGACCCCGAGGATCCCGATGGCAGCGGTTTCAGGCTTGGTATAGAGAGCTGGACTCCCAAGAGCCTTGAAGTCACCAGCACGGATACCGCTAGGAGCACAGCCAAATTCCTCTCAATGGACAGCATACACTGCTCGAGGGAGGATGTCTAGGTGGACTCCAGTGCAGGACTCTGGACCACCATTTCAGACAATGGTACCGGAGGCTCTCCAAAGGTCAAAGCCTCAGTAGCACTCCGGAGCACCTCTTTTGCTTTGGAGTTAGATTCCTCCCACTGTGGCTGTTTAGTTAGCCACTCTTGGTTCTCAGGATCGGAGTCCTGCCAAGGGGAGCTCTGGAGACTATGTCCAAGGGTTCAATCCCGGGAATCGGCATCGGTTCTTGATGTCAAAGGCTGAAATGCTGATGCGGCATCAGTGGTTGGCTGTTTTTTACCTCAGACTCTCTGTTACGTGGGAGTGCGAGAACCTCACGAAGAACAGGAGCCCCGAGAGGGTGTCAGCGTCGAAGAAGAGTGTGCTGATGCTGCCGAGTTAGATCCAAAAGACTCTTGTGTTGCTTTTCCCAGTTTTTTAACCCTTTCCTTGTCATTTGCTGACATAAATTACAAGAGTCCGGGTTATGGTCAGCATCCAAGCACTGTAAGCACCAATTGTGCTTGTCAGTGGCCGAAATAGTACAGTTGCAATTAGTACATTTTTTGAAACCTCTGGCTGGCTTCTCCATGTCAGACAGCCTTTTCCAAGTCGAAAGACTCAATGGTGGCCTGTACAGATGAAAAAACTCATGGGAACCGTGAGGTACAAAATAGAAAAATAAAAGTTAATGGAAGTGCTAAAAAAGGGCACAAGCATCGATGAGCAACAGTATCGAAGTAGACGGGAAGCAAAATAAAAAAATAAGCACCCCAAAGGGCATGGAGAAAAAACGTTTTAACTGCGATGACAGGAGAATCACTGGGAAGACGGGAAGGCATGCACGCATGTGCAGAGGGATGATTCCCAAATGCTTCCTTTTGAATGTTGGGGAGTGTTCCTGCGTGGGCTCCATCAGGGGACATCACCCATATGTGAAGATTGCATTCCTACTTGTTCCTGGAGATAATATCGAAATTACACTTACCTGGTAATTGTAGTTCCTTGAGTGATGACAGTTTAGTCCTCCACCTTTGGGTAGTGCACCTCCTCCTGCAGCTTGGAGACTGGACCAATCAGAATCTTCCCCTCACTGGATGTAGCATGCTGTAACTCCCATCAGCCCCCAGTGACCTATTGACAAAGCAGACTCAAGGAAACAACCAGTAAGGAACTAACTTTCATTCTTTTTTTTTTTTTGAAAAAGAAAATCCAGCATCCTGAGGAAGACAGGAACATGCCGCTAAACCGAAGACCAAGCGCCTTTCCATAAAGCTGCCCTTCCTCGCCTAGCCCGAAAACCCGGACAGAGGCCGAAGAGAGCAAACCAAAAGGGAAGGTATCTGAGCTTAACGTGTAAACCCTCCCTTGCAACTGCGCCACGCATTTCCGAACCTGAGCCGAGCTGACCGTTGAAATGTAGGGCGGGAAGGAGGACTAAACTGTCGTCACTCAAGGAACTACAGTTACCAGGTAAGTGTAATTTCGATTTCCTTATCGTTCCTCCAGTTTAGTCCTCCACCTTTGGGATGTATCAGAGCAGTACCAACTGGAGGGATCCAACCAGCCGGGACCCAACACAGGCGACCCTTGCCTCCAACACCGCCCGACAAGAGTGGTTTCCGAAAGACAGCAGCGACGTTCCAAATGCCGCCGCACCCAACTACAGAGAGGAAACAAGTCGGAGCACTGCCCAGGACGCCGCTCACGTCCTCCAAGAACAAGCCCTCAATCTCTCACAGGAAGCGGACGCTCCCGCCACCTGCAACCCGAAAGGACTATCTCCGCAAGGACCGGGAAACGGACGCATCCACCACCAATGATTAGCATCGCGAAAGGCTCAAACACCGCCGAAGGGCAACGCAATACCCATTTTATGTCCAACGGATGCCAGCGTCCACCCAAATCCAGATCACCTGTCACTCGCAAAACTGTAAGCCACCTTTTTTGATGCGAATGACAGGGAAGAGAACTTTTGGGCAGCCCAAAGACACCGGACGACGCACCCCCCTGCCCAAAGACAAAAAGAAATGGACCTCAGAAGGAAAGAGCCTTTTACTCTGAAATGTCCCTCGTCGAGCGACGGGCCACCAAGAATTCCACCTTACACATGAAACCCGTGACCGAAACTTAAATAGAGAGGTCAATAGCGGTCTATCGACTTCCCGCCATACCAAGCTGAAAAGTCAGGATGGAACGAGAACACATCCCGCTGGACACAGACCAGACCTGCCCAGAGAAGCGCAGTACCTAACCGCACCGCTCGACCTGACCCCCGAGCTGCGAACGCCTGCAACGCCCTGTGTATCGCTCGCAGTTCCAATCTGAGAATGACCACTGGGTGTCCTGCGCCCTTGAAAAGTCGTGTGAGAAAAGACCCTCGAAAGGAGCAGAGTGAAATAAAGTTTTGGACAAACCCCTGGAAGGAAAGTCCATAAACTTTGACGAGCGAGAAGCTGACAAATATAACTGATATATACCTATATATGTATTTATATATTCATTTATTTATTCAGATATTTATTCATTTATTTCCTTCCACTAACCCAAACCAAAAGAACGTTACATCCGAATAACCGGCAACGGAACCCATATCCCACGTGTAGAACGGCAACCACCGCTTGCCCCGCTACACACCTCGGGTAGCCTACACGTCCTCTTGGAAACTGGGTAGGATCCTGAGGCCAGAATTGGCTATCCCAGGAAACAGGATACCGGACCACAAAGCGTGTGGGCCGCCTCCGCCTGGCAACTCTCACATCCCTATGAATGGAAGCTCCACAAGGCCTCTGTCTCCGAAGAAACCGGCCACGCCTGACCCTATGACCCAGTGACTGGCTCCTACGACACAGTGCGGCCTAGAGCTTGAGGCAAGTTTTTAAATGGAAATGTTCTCCAGACTTTGAAAGAAGCAGTCAACTGTTCCATCATTAAAAACTCTCCCATCATCCTGGAGAACTAGCAAATGAGCCATTTGCTGCCAAAATTCTTGTAAAAAGTATTATTGCAACTACAATGTCCCTGAGAAAAAAGAAAAAACAAATGTCCGATATCCATGTCAGTTAGGCTTTAGGGAAAAGCTGTCTTCTTGCTCTACTAAATGAGGTCAGGGAACGCCTAAATGCAGGAAAACCGCTGTGATGGGCTTAGATGGCTACGCACAGACCGAACACCTCAAACCATTCGTGTTCCCCCCGACTCCCAGTACACTCCACATCACCATCTGCATTGTAGCGTCCCCCAGAGCCGCATCTTCTCTCCCCTATTATTTATTTCTCAGTCCACTTGCCTCTCCCATCCAGTCACCAAGCCTTAGTAGAGGGAGGGGGGGGGGAGAGAGGCAGAGCGTGTCAAAGATGATCAATGAATTGACTATATTGGCTCTGAAACAGCTTAAGCCTTCAAAGGTACACCAACTCTTTAGGACATCAGTTCCTGCTTGTCAATTCTGTCAAAATTCTGGGTTGTCAGCTGGATTCCGAGTTTAGATTTAATACACAGACGTCTGCTAAGCGTAAAGCATGCTTTGTAATCTGTCGTATTAGATCAATTTGGGTCTTTTTAGAGGCTGGAAAAGCATTACCTACAATGGTCCATACCCTCATTCTATCAAGTTAAGACCACTGTAACATGTTTACAATAATTTCGCAATGGTTTGCAGCAATTTAAGGGCTTCATAGATATAACCATTCAATTAGCCAATCATGTTAAAGTTACCAAACATGTTACCCCCTTATGTTAGAAAGCATTGTCTCTCAGTTTTCTACCGGATTAGCTTGGTACGCAAGATTTTCGAGCCCTGGTTACCCCTTACCACTCTACAGTTCTCTCATATCCTATATACTTAGTTGGGTATGAGCTCCCGGGAAGAGTAGCTGGTAGAGGTACACCCAACCGCCGGAGCCACGTGCTATGCAGCCGAGTCCTACCGGAAAAATCAAGGCCTTCGGAAGCCAAACAGCTGCCACTGCACCCGAGACTCGAGGGGTCTGCGCCCGCGTCCTGCCACTGCCCGGAAGACGCTAGCAACCTAAAGAGGCCATTGAAGGGAAAAAAGGGGGAGGGAAGGGGAGCTTGATAATGGGGCGGACTCTGCTGCCCCTCATGACAAATGTAGTTTGGCCCTTTTTGGGAAAAGAAAGTCTCATGCTACCTGCTATAAATAGAGGACATGGCCGAGTTCTGGTCTAACAGCTGTGACCACGCTAAGCAACTCTCCTGTAAAGGCCGTGAGGTACTCGTTGAGAGCTTCTCCTTTATGAATTCTATTTAGCTGTATTTAGAGCACCCCTCCATCGAGTAAAGTGGCCAATGGGGGGATACCTGTAACCCAAGAGGTCCGTAAACGCCTTATGCTAATACTTGCAGGAAAACATGGGCAATGGAGAGTGAAGTGACCTGCCCAAGACCACAAGGAGTGCCTGTAGGACCAAAAATCCCAGTCCCCATGGCCTGAAATTGCTGCCCTCAGGGGGTACTTGAATTGCGAAAGCACACGGTAGGGCGACAACAGGGATACTCGGTAGTGACACCCAAATGCGAAGTGTACCTTATTTTCCCAGACAGTTCTTTGATGAGACCTGCCTGTAGGCACAGTCCTACCTTCTAAAAAGAAATGAATAGCGGATAGGAGTTATCCGTTACTTGCTTGGCTGTCAGAAGGAAAGATAGCAAGGCAAAGCTGTGTCAGGGTAGTGACTTAGCCGAAAGGCACTGCCGGGAAGGGAGTATTGGCATCCCATAAGACGTATGCGTCTTTTTTTTTTTTTTTTTTTTGTTCAGCATTCCGCTGATACGGGACCAACATCTCTCCTATTCTCTATAGGCTTCCCCATTTCCTTATTCCCACGAGAAACGGAAACCTGTAGCGCCGGCTGCAAGCCAAATGCTAAAGCGAAAGCACACTTGCCCTCTAGAAAGCAGTTCCCTGGCATTAATACCGTAGGCCTCATGAGGCATGACTGATCCCAGTAATTCTGCTTCTCGGAATCTCTCTCACCATATCCGTGACATATAGTCTGTTTTTTTTTTTTGTTAAATAAAACACGTATTGCTTCACATATTAGAGCGTTGCCGCTGCTTTCCTCTGCTGCCGAACACAGCTGAGTTATGCATACCGCTCAGGGCTGCATTACTACCTAACATTTGCTTACCAGGATTTGCCGAAATAATAGCATAAAGCACCCAGAAGGAACCAGTCATACCCTGGGTCGACGAGGGCTGAATTTAGGTATAGGCCATTTCCTGCGGTGCTAAGTTCTGATAGTAGATGTAGGAGACTGAACCTCCCTACCATTCCGCAGTCTGCAGCCGCCCCGCCGTATCAGCGGCTAGAAGCTACCGTGCCGTTTTGGGTTTCCATGTTCATTTATGTATGTATTGATCTTTGCAAGGAAACCCAATGGAGAAAAGAAACCCAACGAAACGGTCCCAGCGAAAGGATGGAAAATTACCTTCGAAGCCTCAAAAGGGACAAAGAAAAATCGAAACTAAAATAAAAACAAAACGCAGAGCCACCATGTCGAAAACTCTGCCTCCACACCACGGCCCGGAGCTCACCTCGCAGCCCCAAAATGGCCGACGCTATCGGCGCGCACCCTAAAAGGGCGCCAAAAACAACGTGGGAAGCCAGGACCAGAACTGCCGTATGCCTCCCCATCGACGAAAACAGACTGCTGTCCCAAATTAAAGCGAGAGATGCAAGCTCATGAACTTACCTTCCGCCGGGAATCTGCAACGAGCTCAAACCCGCGGTACTGCTGTAAGCAGTAACCATCGGTGAGCCTCCTGCCTTCGGCTCCTGTCAGCGACAGGCCAGGCTTGCGTCGCTCTCGCATCAGAGCTCTCCCCCGCCCAGTCCAGGGGGAGAGATCTGCAAAATGAACTCACAGCCCTTCCACCATCAAAGATAGGAAGGGGCCGACTCAAAACTTCTTCTTTTTTTTTTTTTTTTTTAAAAAGGCAGCACTGACGAATAAAAAATAAAAGAACTGTAAAGGATCAAAATAAAAGGGAAAACACTATCCAATGCTGATACTCCAGTGAGCCGTACAGACTGCTAAGGCTGCCCCCGAAGGCGCAGCTAGAGGCACCGCAGCCATCGAGCGGTTCGCCGGAAAAGGAGCTCTGCCCCGAACTGTCAAGGAGCAGAGAGCCTGCAGAAAGAGACCGCCAAATTAAAAGCCTGAGAGGCTTGACAGGACCGTGACCGCTAGACAGACCTCCCATATAGGTGGACACTCTCTTGTCCTTAAAGACGGCTCCACTATAAGCTGAACCACTGGAAACAAAAATAGAAGAAGTTTAATAAGTGAAAAGAATTGAAAACAATTCAAAACAAAAATTGTCCCCTTTAAACTATCTAGCCTGCTCCTTAACAAATCCTGCAGTGAGCCCAGCACCTAGGCTCACTAAGTCCTCCTGCTGCATGGAGACTGGACACACTGGGGGCTGATGGGAGTTACAGCATGCTACATCCAGTGAGGGGAAGATTCTGATTGGTCCAGTCTCCAAGCTGCAGGAGGAGGTGCACTACCCAAAGGTGGAGGACTAAACTGGAGGAACGATAAGGAATTTATTCTATTTTTTTTCTTTTTGTGGTACAGGGGTTGATATCATGGATTGCATGTAGAACGCTGAGCGAGCTTGGAATGCTGAGGTGTGGTGAGACATGGATGGTTCAGGCTGAAAGGAGTGTGTGTGGGGGGGGGGGTGTGGGCAGCAGGGCACCTGATCTTCTTGAAAGGCAGGAAAGAGAGTTAAGTAGGTTGGCATCAGAATTTTCTGTCTAGCCTCAGATCAGAGTGTTCATGGAGAGAGATTGGAATTAATACTGGGTTGTGAGGGGCTGCGAGTTGTGTAGGGGTAGAGTGCAGAGATGGGTGGAGAGAGGAGAGGACATAGGGTAGAGGAGAATATTCCGGAGTGAGCAATTCCGCATTATTTTGCGTACATGTTGCTTTGTTGGATGTTTTTTATACTTAAGGATGGGTCTTGAGCTGCTGTCTTCTGGTAACTTACCATGGCACTGTTTTTGAACATAAGATCTGACATACAGTCAGACCAAAGGTTAATCAATCCCAGTATTCCATTTCCAACACTGGTCAATCCAGGTCACAAGTACCTGGCAGGGTCCCAAAAGGTAGACAGATTCCATGCTACTTATCCCAAGGATAAGCAGTGGTTTTCCCCAGTCCACTTTAATAATGGTTTATGGACTTTTCCTCCAGAACTTGTCCAAACCCTTTTTAAAGGTAGTCCAACAAAAAGGCAAGAAATCACGTGGTAGCAAGCACACAGTCCAAACCGTGATCTGAGTGGAAAAACACTTTATTTATCAGTTAATCTAAGACCTAGTACAACCCGACACTGGCCGTGTTTCGGAGACCTTCATCAGGGGTTGTCGGAGTAGGTACTAAAACATAAAAACATATAAATTATGGTTAAAATCCAATATATGGGAAAGAACATTTAAATAATTAAAAACATAAATACAATGTAATCAATCATATAAACAATAAATAGACTAGTATAAAAAAGAATAAGACAAAATCCATCATTTAAAAGTGTGGATACGCAAATACATTAAAAAATGCCATATGTTTAAATTAGTTGGAATGAAATAAAACAAAACACAATAAAATAGAATAAAATAAAATATAACAAGATAAGACAAATTAAAATAGAAAACTTAAAAAGATGTGACAAGCATGTGATTTCAACATTAATACCTTAGTTGTGGATATGATGAGCAAGTAATCCTCAAAGAGAGGCAACAACACTAAAACAAAGAAAACAGAATGAGGCATATGTATACCATGGAGATTTAAGTTGTAATCCAATTAAAAATAGCAGAACAACAAATATTAATTTCTCAGAAAATGAACTCAAATCTAAATTATCACCGGAGATTACATAGAGAGCAAACAACGGGTACTAGTCTTCAAATTAGGGAGGAAGGAGGTCAGGCTCAGAGGTACCAAAGAGAACTCTATATGCAACAATGTGCCTCAGTGATACTCAAAGTAGCTATTGAATCTTTAGAAAATATGTCAAACCTAAACCCATCGGTGTACTTCGATGGGAAGGACGGTTCCAGACCTGGCAATAGACATGTCTGTAATGGTATTCTGGAATGAGCATTTGTATCTCTTGCCAAATACATGTCCCAGCCTGCCATTTGCAAGCAGAGATGTGCAGTGGCATGGCAGCCAAGAAAAAGGTCCGTTTTATTTACCTGTATGCTTTTTTGGAGTGGTAAAAATTACTGGAGGAGTGACAGAGTTTTCTCCTCTTCTCTGTACAGGTCTTTGGTTGCCAAAACAAGCACTTTGCAGATGTCTATTCATACCCAGGAGCGGGTATTGACATGGATGTGTCTGCCACTGAGTGCAAATGTACTGTATTACAATTGGCGCACATGTACATATTTTTGGGAATGCCCCAAGCACACGTATGGCATGCCCTCATGTAACATAAAATGTAATCGCACTGGACACATGTAACCTCAGGGCATTTTTAAATGGCTCTTGGGACACTGATGCGATTCACACATCTGAATGAGTGTTTTCAGACGTGGGAATCATGAACAGCGTTTCTAAAATGACCCCCCCCCCCCAAAGGGGTATGTCTACTAAAGGCATTAGCTGTCATCACAGCACTAATGCGGGAAAATCACACCACGGTGACAGCTAATACCAGACAAATGCTGCTACTGCAGCATGGGTAGGTGGGGTGTGGGTAGTGAGTGGCTGTACCTATACCGTGCAGTTACCGTGGGTATTCACAGCACACAATAACCGCATGTTTTGCAGACATAGCAGATGCAGTTAACACCACCTCTATGGGTGCCGTTGGTTGCATCAGCAATGCTATCTTGCCACAATACCTGCATTTTCACCGCATCATCTGCTGGAGAAATGCTGGATACATTCCCAACAGATAATGTGGAACTTTTGCAGCTACTGCGGCATTTTTTCAACTAAGACCTGACATTAGCTGCAAAAATCTACTGTGCTTTAGTAAACATGCCCCTAAGTGTATATTATATGTACAGTGCTGCATATGCCTTGTAGCGCTATACAAATGATTAGTAGTAGTAGTAGTAGTGTATAAGTCTGCACTTGTCCACATTAAAACGTCATCTGCCATTTGGATACCTAGTCTCCCAATTTCTCAAGGTCCTATTGCTATTTTTCACAATCCTCTTCAATAAATTTTGTGTTGCATGCAGGGGGGAAGAGTGGCTCAGTGGTTGGGACAGGTTGCCTCAAGCTGGAGGGTCAGGGGTTCAATTCCCACATAGGGACAAGTAACCTCAGGCCAGAGGGACTGGGGTCTCTAGTCCCATAGCCACTCCTTGTGGCCTTGGGCAAGCCACTTAACCCTCCATTGCCTCAGATTGTGAGCCCTTCGGGGACAAGGGAATAAAAGTGCCTGTTAGCATGTATCTGTAAACCGCTTTGACCTGGTGAAAAGCGGTATATAAGCACAGCTAAATATTTAAATAAATGTTATCTCTTCACTTGTTCCCATTTCCAGGTCATTAAGGAATATGTTAAAAGGCAGTGGCCCCAGTATAGACCCTTAGGTACCCCACTGCTTACTTTTCTTCATTGAGAAAACTGACCATTTAGCCCTACTCTCTGTTTTCTATCTTTGAAACAGTTCCCGGTCCACAACAGAGCACTGCCTCCTATCATATAACTTTTAAATTTCCTCAAGAGTCTCTCAAGGATCCTTGTGAAAGGCTTTCTGAAAATCCAAATACACTATAATCAACTGGCTCACCTTTATCTACCTTTTATTCACACCTTCAAAAACCTGTAGCAGCTTGATGAGGCAAGCCTTCCCTTGGCTAAGAAGTAATTAGTCCTTACCTGCTAATTAGTGTTCCTGAAGGAACTTCAGTCCAGTCCCTTAACTTCTGGGTTGCGCAACCCTTCCAGCAGCTTGGAGGCTGAGCCCATCATCCTTTTGATGATGGTGGGGTATAAATACCCCTGGCACCACCCACTGGCACCAGTAATCTATTGTAAAAGCAGACTTAAAGGAAAGATAATAAATAACTTTTAACCCATTTGACAAACTGCAATAACTAACACACCTCGTAAAACAGTAGACCTCTTTTTTTTTTTTTTCAGCAGGTAAAGGAAAAAGGGGAAAGGAGGAGGAGGTTTTCCTGAGGCCAGCGAAGGCCCTCCCCCCTTTCCAGCTGAACCTCTTATCACGGACTGCTACTTGGAGCGGGGCCTAAGCCAGAGATCCCCCGAACCTGTTCCGTAGCCTGTCTTCGGTCCGCCGTCTGCCATGTAACCCGGGCGGGATCAGGGACTGGACTGAAGTTCCTTCAGGAACACTAATTAGCAGGTAAGGACTAATTACTTCTTCCTTATTGTCACTTCAGTCCAGTCCCTTAACTTCTGGGATGTAACAGAGCAGTTTAAATCTGGGAGGGGTTCGTTATGCCGGACCGAAGTACCGCGCTGCCAAATCTGGCATCCAACGCCCCTTGGACATCTAGCCTATAATGCTTGGTAAAGGTGTGGAGAGACGACCAGGTAGCCGCTCTGCAAATGTCTAGCGGTGGCACCAAACTATTTTCCGCCCAGGACATAGCCTGCGCTCTGGTTGAGTGCGCCCTAAGCCCTCCTGGAACTTGCTTCCCTCTGAGGAGATAAGCCGAAGCAATTGCCTCTCTGATCCACCTAGAAATGGAAGCCTTGGCTGCTGCTTCTCCCTTATGCGGCCCTCCAAACTGAACGAATAAGCGTTCTGACTTCCGGAAAGGTGCCGTGCGGGCGAGGTACCTCTTCAGCACTCTATGCACATCAAGGCGCCTAAGCTTCTCTCCGTCCCCTGATTGATCCCTTACCGCGAAAGAGGGCAGAGAAACCGACTGGTTTACATGAAAGGGAGAGATGACCTTAGGTAAGAAAGACGGAACTGTACGCAAGACCACCTTATCCCTAAAGAAGGAGAGAAAGGGAGGTCTGGACGACAAGGCTTGAAGCTCTGATACGCGTCTGGCCGAGCAAATTGCCACTAAAAATACTGTTTTTAGCGTGAAGTCCTTTAGGGAGGACTTCCTCAGCAGTTCCAAAGGTTCTCCAGCTAAGGCATTCAAGACTAGGTTGAGGTCCCAAGGGGGGATAACAGATCTCCGCTGGGGACATAACCGTCTAACCGCTCTCAAAAATCTGCTCACATCTGAGTGTCCTCCCAGACATTTGCCTCTGACCTTCCCCCTATAGCAAGAGATAGCTGCCAGCTGGACTCGCAAGGAGCTAGGCGCTAGACCCTTCTCGAAACCTGCCTGAAGGAACTCCAGAACCTCGGGGACTGATGCTGAGAGGGGCCTGATTTGATGTTCTAAACACCAGGCTTCAAAGATACGCCACACTCTCACGTAAGAAAGGCAGGTGGATCGCTTACGAGCGCTCAACAAGGTTGAGATTACTGAGCCCGAGTACGCCCGCTTCAAGAACCTCGCCCTTTCAATAGCCAGGCCGTAAGCGAGAACCGATGCACGTGTGGCATGCGTACCGGACCCTGGCGCAAGAAGTCCTCCTTGCAGGGGAGCCGCCACGGCCGGTCGGCCGTCAACCTCACGAGGTCTGCGTACTACGGACGCCGAGGCCAGTCCGGGGCTATGAGAATAACCAGTCCCTGGTGGGCTTCTATCCGCTGCAGAACCCTCCCTATGAGCGCTCAAGGAGGGAACACATAGAGAAGGCCCTCTGAAGGCCAGCTTTGGGCCAGGGCGTCCAAGCCCTCGGACAACCTTTCCTTCCTGCGACTGAAAAACTGGCTCGCCTTCGCCGACGTGTACCAAGCCATGAGATCCATGATTGGAATCCCCCACCGGGCAACCAATTGATCGAACACCTCCTGCGCCAGTTCCCATTCTCCGTGGTCTATCTTGAACATAAGAACATAAGATATGCCATACTGGGTCAGACCAAGGTCCATCAAGCCCAATATTCTGTTTCCAACAGTGGCCAATCCAGGTCATATGTACCTAGCAGTTTCCCCAAGAGACACAAGTTCCACAATGCTTGTACTGGGTCCAGCATTGATATCTTCGGTCACTTCTTAATAATGATTTATGGACCTTTCCTCCAGGAACTTGTCCAAACCTTTTTTAAACCCAGCTACACTAACAGCCTTTACTACATCCTCCGGTAACAAATTCCAGAGTTTGATTACACGTTGAGTGAAAAAATATTTTATTTTATTAGTCTTAAATAGTTTACCCTGTAGCTTCATTGCATGTCCCCTAGTCTTTCTATATTCTGATAAGGTAAACAATCGATCTACGTTTACCCGTTCCACTCCGTTCATTAATTTATAGACTTCTATCATATCTCCCCTCAGCCGTCTCTTTTCCAGGTTAAAGAGCCCTAACCTTTTTAGCCTTTCTTCATAGGAGTAGCCTTCCATCCCCTTTACCATTTTGGTGGCTCTTCTCTGTACCTTTTCTAAAATCGCTATATCCTTTTTAAGATACGGAGACCAGAATTGCACACAATATTCAAGGTGCGGTCTCACCATGGAACGATATAGAGGCATTATAATATCTTTTGTTTTATTTTCCATTCCTTTCCTTATCATACCTAGCATTCTATTTGCTCTCTTGGCCGCCGCTGCACACTGGGCCGAGGGTTTTAATATGGTATCCACAATGACGCCTAAATCCTTTTCCTGGGTGGTGGTTCCTAATGTGGAACCTTGCATCGTGTAACCATAGTTTGGGTTGTTCTTCCCTAGGTGCATAACCTTTCACTTGTCCACATTAAATTTAATTTGCCATTTTGATGCCCAGTCTTCCAATTTATCAAGATCCTCTTGCAATTTTTCACAATCCTCTTGGGTTTTAACAACTTTAAATAGTTTTGTCTCATCTGCAAATTTGATAACCTCACTCGTTATTCATAAATGACCTGGAAAATGGAATATGTCAAAAAGCAGCGGACCCAGCACAGATCCCTGGGGTACACCACTATTCACCTTTCTCCATTGGGAAAATTGGCCATTTGCCCTACCCTCTGCTTTCTATCTTTTAACCAGTTCCTGATCCACAATAGTACACTGCCTCCTATCCCATGACTCTTTAGTTTTGCCAAAAGTCTCTGATGAGGGACCTTATCAAAGGCTTTCTGAAAGTCCAGATACACAATATCAACCGACTCACCTTTGTCCACCTATTTATTCACTCCTTCAAAAAAACATAACAGATTAGTAAGACAAGATCTTCCTTGTCTAAAGCCATGTTGGCTGTCTCCCATTAGGTTGTGACTATCTACATGCTGAGTAATTTTATTCTTTATGATGGTTTCTACCATTTTTCCCGGTACTAACGTCAGGCTCACCGGTCTGTAGTTTCCCGGATCACCCCTGGAACCCTTTTTAAAAATTGGTGTTACATTGGCGATCCTCCAATCTTCAGGTATTAGAGATGATTTTAATGATAGTTCACAGATTACTGATAGCAGGTCTGCAATCTCATATTTCAGTTCTTTCAACACCCTTGGATGTATACCATCCGGCCCAGGTGATTTGCTACTCTTCAGTTTATCTAATAGTTGTAATACATCTTCCCGATGTATCGATATTTCCTTCAATTCTTCCGCACCTTTAAATACCACTTCAGTCATGGGTAACATCCCTACATCTTCCTCAGTAAAGACCGAAGCAAAGAATTCATTCAGTCTCTCCGCTATTGCCTTGTCGCCTCTTAGTGCTCCTTTAACCCCTTTATCATCTAATGGACCAACTGACTCACAGGTTTTTTGCTACGAATGTACTTGAAAAGATCTTTATTTCACGTTTTTGCTTCCGCAGCAAGCTTCTTCTCAAATTCTCTCTTTGCCTGCCTTATCAATGCCTTGCATTTGACTTGCCAGTGCTTGTGCTGTTTCCAGGTTTCGTTGTTTGGCTCTTTTTTCCATTTCCTGAAAGATACTTTTTTGGCAACAGCCTCTCTGACCTCACCTTTAAACCATGCTGGCAGTTTTTTGGACTTCCTTCCACTTTTCTTAAAGCGTGGAATACAGCTGGTCTGGGCTTCCAAGATAGTATTTTTCAACAACACCCAAGCTTGATGTACGTCTTTAACCTTCGCAACTGCTCCTTTTAGTTTTTTCTTAACTGTTTTCCTCATTTTATCATAGTCTCCCTTTCGAAAGTTAAAAGGTAGTACTGTGGATTTCCTTACTATCCCTCCTCCACTAATTAAATCAAAGGCGATCATGCTATGATCACTATTGCCAAGTGGCCCCAACACCCTTATCTCTTGCACTAGATCTGGTGTTCCACTAAGTACTAGGTCTAATATGGCTTCCCCTCTGGTCGGTTCATGAACCAGCTGCTCCAAGAAGCAGTCATTTATTTCATCTAGGAACTTTATCTCCCTAGCATGTCCTGACGTGACACTGACCCAGTCGATACCGGGGTAATTGAAATCACCCATTATTATTACTGCGCTGTAACTTTTGTTAGCTTCCTTGATTTCTTTGAGCATTTCATCATCTATTTGGTCATTCTGGCCAGGTGCTCGATAGTACACCGCCACTGCCATCGCCTTCCCCCTTTTATATGGAATTTCAATCCATATAGATTCTACAGCAGATTTTGTTTCCTGCAAAACTTTAATCCTTTCTGAGTCAATGCCCTCTCTAACATAGAGCGCAACCCCTCCACCAATTTGATCAGCTCTATCATTAAGATATAGTTTGTACCCAGGTATCACAGTGTCCCACTGGTTGTCCTCCTTCCACCATGTCTCTGATATTCCAATCATATCTAACCTTTCATTTAGTGCTATATATTCTAACTCTCCCATCTTATTCTTTAGACTTCTAGCATTTGCATACAAGCATTTTAGAGAATGTATTTTATTCATGTTAATTTGGTTATTGTTAGACATGGGTAAATTGGGATCTTTAAGCTCTGTCTGCTCCATACTTGAGGGCATTTGGGCTACTTTACTCTTTTGTGGAACCTCTCTGCTTTTGGTAGTATCCTTCAAGGATACATTCTTCCGAACCATCCGCTCTTGGGCGACTGTTGGCTTTCCCCTAATATCTAGTTTAAAACCTGCTCTATCTCCTTTTTAAAGGTTAATGCCAGCAGCCTGGTTCCATCCCGGTTAAGGTGAAGCCCATCCCTTCGGAAGAGCCCCTCCTTTCCCCAGAATGTTCCCCAGTTCCTAACAAATCCAAAACCCTCATCTCTGCACCATTGTCTCATCCACGCATTGAGACTCCGGAGCTCTGCCTACCTTGAACCTGCTGAGGTAATCGGCCGTCACGTTGTCTGTTCCAGCCACGTGCTGCGCCGACAGCGCTAGCAAATGGCTCTCTGCCCACTGCAGGAGGACATCTGCCTCCTTCTCCAAGGACGGGCTGCTCGTTCCTCCCTGACGGTTGATGTACGCCACCGCAGTAGCGTTGTCGGATAGGACGCGGATTGCTTTCTGACGAACCAAGAGCTCGAGAGCCAGGAGAGCTAAGGTTACCGCCCTCAATTCCAGCCTGTTGATAGACCACTGCGACTCTCTCGGAGTCCAGCGGCCCTGGGCGAATTGTCCCTCGCAGTGAGCACCCCAGCCTGCTAGACTCGCATCCGTCGTCAGCTGCGTCCACTGAGGAGTCTCGAGTGGCATCCCGCAGCCCAGATTCCTTGGGCTTGTCTACCACCGCAGAGACCTCCTGATCCGGGGAGGACAGTGAATCCGTCTGGATAAGGGGTGATGTTGATGTGACCACTGCCGCAAGAGGGTACGCTGTAGAGGACGCATATGAGCCCGGGCCCAAGGGACTACTTCTATTGCCGCTGCCATGGTGCCTAGCAGTTGAAGGTAATGCCAGGCCGAGGGGCATCTTGTTAACAGAAAACGGGAAACGAGATTTCTCAAGTCGATTGATCTCTGCTTCGAAAGGAACACCCTTCCTCTTCTGGTGTCGAACCGAGCTCCGAGGTACTCGATCTCCTGGCTGGGTATTAGACTGCTCTTCGCCCGATTGATGACCCATCCCAATTTCTCGAGGAAGTCCACGACCCTGGCTGTCGCCACGTGACTCTCCTCTTCTGACTTTGCTCGAATCAGCCAATCGTCCAGGTAAGGATGGACTAGGATTCCTTCTTTTCGAAGAGCCGCGGGCACTACCACCATTACCTTGGTGAACGTCCTGGGAGCTGTCGCTAGCCCGAACGGGAGGGCCTGGAACTGGAAATGGCCGCTTGGCACGGCAAATCTTAGGAACTGCTCATGAGACTCTCTGACCGGGATGTGTAAATATGCTTCCGTCAAGTCTAGGGATGTAAGGAACTCTCCCTGCCGAACGGCCGCAATCATGGACCTCAGAGTTTCCATGCGAAAGTGAGGAACTCTGAGGCAGCTGTTGATTTGCTTTAGATCCAGAATGGGACAGAAGGAACCTTCCTTCTTTGGAACTACAAAGTAAATGGAGTATCAACCGTACCCTCTTTGGTCTTGTGGGACCAGCAACACCGCTCCCAGCACTAAGAGCCTCGAAAGGGTGATTTCCACTGCCGCCTTCTTTTCTGGTGGACCGCAGGGGGACAGAATAAATGCAGGGGATACTCTCTTTGTGAACTCGAGAGCTTAACCCTCTCGGATCACCTCTAACACCCACTGATCGGATGTGACTCGGGACCAGGCGGGAAGGAACTGCCTTAAGCGCCCTCCCACCGGCAGCACTCCCTCCTGGACCCCCGTTTTCTCATTGTGCTTTTCTAGGTGTCGAGGAGGAGGAGGCGGCTCCAAAACCTCTACCTGCCCCGCGAAACCCACGGAAGTTCTGACCCCTGGAAGGATAACGGCCCCTGGGGAAAGGGTTCAGTCTGGGCTGCCGGAACCTACGGAAGTCCTTTGGCTGACTCCGCACCGGCGCCGAAGAACGACCCAGCCTTGGTCTATCCTCGGGGAGCCTACCCCCTTTCGACTCTCCCAGCTCCTTTACCAACTTATCTAGGTCTTCCCCAAACAGCTTCCCCTTGAAGGGAAGTCGGCTCAGGCGTGCCTTAGAAGAAGCATCCGCCGCCCAGTTACGTAACCACAAGTACCTTCTGGCTGCTACAACCGAGGCCATATTCTTCGCCAGACTTCTAATAAGATCATACTGGCTATCCGCTAAGAAGGCCGAACCGGACTCTAACTTGGCCGCCACTTCTTGGGAGATGCCTGAAGGACTGTCAGCCAGTTGCAGCTGTTGAGACCATCTCAAACAGGCTCTAGCCACCCAGGCCCCCGAAGCGGAGGCCTGTAAGGCAAGGGCACTAACATCAAATGCCTGTTTTAACAGGGTGTCCAGTCTTCTATCTTGACTGTCTCTCACGGCCGCGCCGCCCTCGACCGGTATAGTCGTCTTCTTCGTTACCGCCGAGACCGCCGCGTCCACCCTAGGCGATTTCAGGAGGTCCTTGTCCGTTTCCGGCAATGAGTATAGACGAGACATCGCACGTACTCCTCTCAGGGTAGACTCCGGCTGATTCCATTCCTCCTGAATCATCTGTCGGACCACTCTGTGGACTGGAAACACTTTCTGAGATTTTCTTATGGCTTGGATCAGCGGATCCTCCAGAGCTTCTTCTTCTGTTGGAGCCTCCGACGCCATATTGAGTACTTTTAAAGATTCACTTATTAAAGCTGGGAGCTCCTCCCGCCTAAAAACTCTGACTATGCGAGATTGCTCCTCCTCAGGGATCTCTCCCTCTTCAAGCTCCTCCCCTTCCTCTTCCTTGTCCGAAAGATCCTCTTCAGGGAGATCCCGAGACGGAGAGTCAACAGGATCCTTGCCCGACAGCCTAGTTCGCTTGGGGGGAGGCCCCGGCTCAAGGGATCTAGTGTTCCCTGCACCAGCGTCCATGCTGTCCCTCGCTGCTGCTGGCTCCGCCGAGCCCTGCTTGCGTAAGCAGTAGGCTTTGTGCAAAAGCAGGACAAACTCGGGTGAAAACTGACCCCAGTCTCCCTCCGCCCCCAAGGGGAGAGAGGGAAGAGACTGGGAAGGGCCTGGACCCTCTGAGGACGAAGGTGGGGGAGAATGGGAATCCCTTCCCCCTTCTGGAAGGTCCCCTGACCCCTGAGGAGCTAGAGACACGCTCTGGTGGATCTCCTGCTCCACGGAAGCGGCCTCTGCTGCACAACCCCTGCAGACTCCTGCTTCTGAGGCCATCCCTCTACGAGTGCCGCAGGAAGGACACTGTAGCTTGCCCGTCATTCCTCTTTGAGCAGAGCCCCCCCCAACTTCAAAGAAATTCAAACTTAAAATGTAAACCAAACAGAACAAATTGAATTAAACTAAATAAATTAAATTAAATAAACTAGATCAATTAAATTAAATAAAGTGATGCCCAAGACTCCCAGCACTCCCCTCCCCTCCAGCCGCACCAAAAAGTTTCAAAAACTTCAAATTTAAGCTGAAAATAAATCAAATTAAGTTCAGGTGGAAAGAAGTTTGCATCCTGATACTTGCGGTTTGCTGTTCTGGCGCGTAGCCGTTGCCACGAGGGAACCAGCCGTCCTCTGCCGGCTCCCACGCGGTAGGCCGCAGCCACGTGGAGGCCAGGCCTGCGGGTGGAGGAAGAATGCCGCCGAGCTAAGGGCTTTCCTACCGGGACGCGGTAGAGGAAGACACTCCACACCCGCGTTTACCCTCTGCAGCAGCCTCAAGCGCCTAGCTGCCTCGGGGCTGTAGTGCAAGGCAAGGAAACGCCGCTGCAGGAAGTCGGTGCTGCCTCTAGCGCTCAGCCGCCTAGGGGGCTTCGGCGCGAGGCAGTACCGGCTGGGCCAGAAGATCGCGGACGCGGTGTGCGCGGGAGGAGAGTTCTCCGGACCTCTCCGCAGCACGGGAAAACCCCCTCCTCCGGAGCCTCAAGATAGCAGAGGTTGAAGACGGCAGGCAGGCAGGCAGGGAGGGAGGGAGGGAGGGGGGGAGGAGGAGAAGAGCAGGAGCCTTAAAGGCACAAGCCCTCACAAAGGTACTGTACTAACAGAAAAGAGAATAAAAGAAAGTAAAAGATAGCCTAAAAATTAAATCCAATTAAATTAAATTAAATTAAATTAAATCTTAGGAAAGAACCCGTAAGCACTCTGGCTTACAGGAACCCTCCAGCTGCTTGGAGGCTGAGATTACTGGTGCCAGTGGGTGGTGCCAGGGGTATTTATACCCCACCATCATCAAAAGGATGATGGGCTCAGCCTCCAAGCTGCTGGAAGGGTTGCGCAACCCAGAAGTTAAGGGACTGGACTGAAGTGACGATAAGGAAATCCATGTTGGTTTTGTCCCATTAAGTCACAACTATCTATATGTTCAATAATTTTGTTCTTTATCATGATTTCTACCAGTTTGCCCGGCAACAGGCTCACCAGTATGTAATTTCCCAGATCATCTCCGAAACCTTTTTTAAAAAATTAGCATTATGCTGGCCACTTGCCAGTCTTCAGGTACTATAGATGATTTTAATGATAGTTTACAAATTAATAATAGTACAGTAGGTTTGCAGTTTAATCTTTTAGTTTTTGAAGCACCTTAAGATGTATACCACCTGTTCCAAGTAATTTGCTACTCTAGTTTTGCAAACTGCCCCATTACATTTATTATTTATTTATTTAATTTATTTATTTACATTCTCTTATATACTGCGCTATTCTGCATCAGTGCGGTTTACATTGAACAAACTGAAATTACATTGAACAGGGCATTATAACTTGGAGATAACTATTTTACAGGGAACATGGGCTATGGAGGGTTAAGTGGCTTGCCATCTTCCTGGTTCACTGAAATTTGTTTAAATTCCTCCAATTCATCATTTTTAAATACAGTTTCTAACATGGGTCTTTCTCCTATATCTTTTTCAGTAAAGACTGAAGCAAAGAATTCATTTAATTGCTCCGTTATGGCCTTGTCCTCTCTTAATACCCCTTTTACCCCTCTATCATTTAATGGTCCAACTGACTTCCTTACAGGCTTTTTGCTTCAAATGTATGTGAAAGTTTTTGTCATGAGTTTTTGCTTCCATGGCAAGCTTCTTTCCATTGCAAGCTTAAAGGACATCTGAGGAAATGTTAGAGACTTTGATAGGTGTCTCTTTTTTTTTTTTTTTTTTACTACAACAGGCACCAAAGCTCCAACAACTGAACAATGGCTGGGAAAAATCATACTGCCAAAGCTATTGCCCCTGTTACAGCTTCTGCCTCTGTCCAGACAGACAACTCAATGCCAGTTGAGGAACCGATTCTATGTGAAAGATGCCTGAAAGCTGAAGTCCTCATGAAACAAGTGGAGGAACTCAGAGAAGAGGTGGTGAGGCTGAGAAAGAGATTGACTACATTGATGAGATGCTTCTTGAAGCATCCAAGCTCTCCGACAGAGGTGAAGATAGGAGGCTACAGAATGAAGCCTGCAGAATCAACACTCAAACTCCTCCACCCCTTGAACTGAAGAACCAGTATGTAGCGCTGGAAGTGGAGGAGGTGAAAGCATCTCAGGAAAGGAAAGAACCAGAGCTCAAGCACCCCAGAGTTGCAGAATCAGTGACCACAAGAAGGCGAAAGGTAGTGTTGGTTGGTGACTCTCTTCTGAGGGGTACTGAGGCATCCATCTGCTGACAAGACTTGATGTCCAGAGAGGTGAGCAATCTTCCAGGGGCCAAAATCCGAGATGTTATGGAGAGTTTGCCAAGACTCATCAAGCCTACTGAATATTATCCGATGTTGCTCAAGCATGTTGGCACAAATGATATGCTAGGTATCCCTATGAGTGTATCAAAAGTGACTTCATGGCTCTGGGACAGAGGGGGAAGAAGATAGGTGTGCAGGCGGGTTCTCTTCAATCCTCCCTGTTAAGGGTAAAGGCTGAGGCAGAGAATTTCGCATCCTGGAGATGAATGCATGGCTGTATGGATGGTGTCACTGAAAGAATTTTGGTTTCCTGGACCATTGGATGATTTTCCAAGGGCTGCAGAGCAGAGATGGCATTCACCTGTTGAAGAAGGGTTGAAGTATCTTCATCAGCAGACTGGCTAACCTACTGAAGAGGGCTTTAAACTAGATTCGTTTGGAATGGGTGAAGAAAGCTCTCAGGTAAGCGAAACATTAAATACTTCTGTAGAAATTGATAAAAAAGAGGCAACATCTGAAAAGTGATGTGCATAAATGCCCATAGCATGGGAAATAAGATCCCAATTGTTGAAGCTTTAATGGAAGAGGCTGACTTGAATTTAGTGGTAGTTACAGAGACATGGTTCAAGAACAACCATGACTGGGATATAATTATACTGGGCTATACTTTATTCAGGAAGGACGGGGTAGGAAGAAGGGGAGGAAGAGTGGCACTATATGTAAAAAATAATATTAAAGCTATAGAATTACAGGGCTTAAAAGGGAGAGAGGGGGCACTGTGGGTTAAACTAGAAAGAGGGAAAGGAAAATCCATTTGCATTGGTGTGATATGCAGATCTCCTCACTGGGAGAAGAAGTGGACAGAGATTTAATAAAAGACATATGCAATATAGGCATGAAAGGAGAAATGCTACTAATAGGTGATTTCAATGTGCCGGATGTTGATTGGTACATCCCTGCTGCGGTGTCATCCAGGAGTAAGGCGATCCTAAATTCTCTACAGGAGGAACTATTCCAGCAACAGAACCCAAACATGAAGGGGCCATACTGGACTTGGTGCTTACCAATGGGGAAAGTGTGCCTAACGTCATAATGGGAAATCATCTTGCATCTAGTGATCACCAGATGGTGTGGTTCAGTATTAGGACTAGGCTGATATAAAGTCCATTCAAAAGCAAGGGTCTTAGATGTCAGGGAAACTAACTTTGCCTAGATGGGAAAATACCTCAAGGAGTCGGTAGTGGGATGGAACAGCTGGGGGATATAGAAAAGCAATGGGTAAAGCTGAAAGAGGATATTTTAAGGGCAACAAACCTTTTTGTTAGAAAGGTAAATAAATATAGGCCACCATGGTTCTCAAAAGAAGTAGCTGAAAAGGTGAAGAAAAAGAGGATGACCTTCATAAAATACAAGAGATCACAGAGAGAGGAAGACTAGCATCAATATTTGGAAAACTTAGAGAAAATAGGACAGTAGCCAGGAAAACAAAGATACAAAAATAGGAATAACCAGCCAATGCAATAAAATGGGGGATAAGACATTTTTCAGATATGTTAGTGAGAGGAGGAAGTGCAAAAGTGGTATTATCAGACTCAAGGATGAAGAGGAGGAATATGTAGAAGCTCATGAGGATAAAGTGGAATTGCTTAACAAATATTTTTGTTCTATGTTCACAGATGAAGGGCCAGGAGTAGGACCTCAGTAAACACACACAAATAGGAACAGAAGTGAAGGGGATCTTGAACTATTTTCAGAAGGTTGTGTTTGTGAAGAACTAGCTAAACTAAAAGTAGACAAAGCGATGGAATCGGATGGGATACATCCAAGACTATTGATGGAACTTGGGGGAAGTTCTAGTAGCTCCTTTGACTGATCTTTTCAATACTGTTTTGGAGTCGAGAGTGGTCCCAGAGGACTGGAGAAAGGCACATGTGGTCCCTTTACATAAAAGCGGAAGGATGAGGATGAGAACTATAGGCTAGTTAGTCTAACCTCTGTGGTGAGTAAATTATTGGAAATGCTGCTAAAACAGAGGATAGGGAGATTTCTGGAGTCCAATGGATTGCAGGATCAGAGGCAGCATCAGTTTACCAAAAGCAGCTCTTGTCAGACAAATCTGATTGATTTCTCTAACTGGGTGACTAGGGAGTTGGACCGAGGGAG
Organism: Ichthyophis bannanicus; assembly: GCA_033557465.1. NCBI lineage: Eukaryota > Metazoa > Chordata > Amphibia > Gymnophiona > Ichthyophiidae > Ichthyophis > Ichthyophis bannanicus. The sequence goes on along the minus strand of CM066042.1, from coordinate 248,925,851 downwards.
AGCCCTAGATATCATGTACTTAGATTTCAGTAAAACCTTTGACACTGTTCCACACAGGCAACTTATAAACAAATTGAGCACCCTAGAGATGGACTGTAATGTAACTGACTGGGTTAGAAATTGGCTGAGTGGGAGGCGACAAAGGGTACAAGTAAATGGAGTTTGCTCTGAGGAGAAGGATGTTACCAGTGGTGGGCCGCAGGGATTTGTCCTTGGTCCGATTCTTTTTAACATCTTTGTTAGTGATATTGTGGAATGGCTGTTGGGTAAGGTTTGCCTCTTTTCGCATGATACCAAAATCTGCAATAAAGCAGATACCCAGGAAGGAGTAGATAACATGAGAAGGGATCTAGTTAAGTTTTAAGAATGGTTGAGAATTTAGCAGCTAAGATTTAATGCTAAAAAATGTAGGGTTATGCATTTGGGCTGCAAAGCTCCAAGGGAGTGTTACAGTTTAGGGAGTGAAGTACTTCTGTCCGCGAAAGAAGAGTGGGACCTAGGCGTGATTGTTTCTGATGATCTTAAAGGGCTAAACAGTAGAAAAGGCGATGGTGAAAGCTAAAATGATGCTTGGGTGTATAGGCAGAGGAATGGCCAGCAGAAAAAAGGAGGCGATAGTGCCTCTTTATAAATCTCTGGTGCAACCTCATTTGGAGTATTGTGTGCAATTCTGGAGACACCTTCCAAATGATACAAATCAGGATGAGGGCAATGCAGAGGCCGGGAATACAAAAATGGTCAGTTGCCTTCATTATAAAGCATATGGGAACAGACTTAAAGATCTTAATATGCCTATGTTAGAGGAAAGGCAGGATAGAGGAGATATGATAGAGACATTTAAATACCCCGGTGGCATAAATGCACAAGAGTAGATCCTCTTTCTATTGAAAACAAGCTTTGCTATGAGGGGACATAGGATGAGGATGAAAGGGGATAGACTCAAGAGTAATATCTGGAAGTATTCTTTACAGAAAGAGTGGTAGATGCATGAAATAGTCTCCCAGTCAAGATAGTAGAGACGAGGACGGTATCTGAATTTTAAAAAAAGCATGGGACAAACAGAAGATCTTTAAAACAAAAAAGGGGACTACTGTAGTTGATATGGAAGGGCAGACTAGATAGAAACATGATGGCAGAAAAAGACCATATGGCCTATGTTTGTAAATACTCCCTTTGCCTGCCTTATCAAGCTTTGCATCTAACTTTCCAGTGCTTATGCAGTTTCCTATTTTCTTCATGCAGGTCCTTTTTTCCATTTTTTGAAAGATGCTTTTTTGACTATTCTCACCTCACCTTTAAGCCATGCTGGTAGTCATTTGGCTTTCCTTCTACCTTTTTTAAAGCATGAACTACATTTGGTCTGGGCTTCCAAGATGGTATTTTTAAACAAACGACCAAACCCAATGTAAACTCTTAATCTGTGCAGCTGCTCATTTATTTTTTTTCCTCATAATTTTTCTCATTTTAATATAGTTCCTGTTTGGAGAGTTAAATGCTAGTGCAGTATATTTCCTTGCTGTCCTTACGTCATTTATTAAAGCAAATTTGATCACATTATGATGACCATTGCCCAGTAGTCCCAATACAGTCACCTCTCGCAATGGATCCTTCATCCTACCAAGAAGCAGTCAATTATTTCATCTAAAAACTTCCTCTCCCTGGTGTGTTTTGATGTTACACTTACCCATCCAATAGTGGGTAACTGAAATCACCTATCACTACTATGTTACCAATTTTGTTTGCTTCCCTAATTTCTATTAGCATTCCATCATCAATACGTTCATTCTTGCCAGTCAAATGGTAGTAAAGCCCCATTACTATTCTCTTTCCCTTCTCACATGGACCATAAAGGAGGTCACTTATTATTCTCATCAAAAACTATTGTAAACATTTTTGTGGACCATTAAAAGCAGAGCGCTTTTGAACAAAGACAACATTGCACTCCAGATCTCATCAATCCTTTTATTCTATTTCTACAGTGATAATTATTTCTTTGAATCTTTACACGCATATTACAGAAATTACACCAACATAGCACCACTTCAAAAGATGTAATACTTATCTTTCTGCTTCAGGGATTATTGGCTCATTCTCCATAAAGAGCAGCATATTCAGTGGCAGTGGCTGTCTGTCACTACTTTAAGTTAAACCCGGATATTCAATGCTGGGGTCATATCTGGCCACTGGCATTGAAGGTGAAATTAGACCTTATCTGCTAATTGTCTTTCCTCGAGTCCCTCCAGTCCAGTCCAGTCCGTGTGGGTTATATCCCTCCACCAGCAGCTGGAGACTGAGCATGTCAGAACTGTGATGTCACAGTAAAAGAGCTCCCCCTTTAGCATCAGATATCAGTATCCTATTGACAACACAGACTTCAAGAGAGCATAATAATGTAAACCAGGGAATTAACCCCAGTGTCATGAGACACAACAAACCTTATCACAGAACTGCATCACTTAACAATAAATGACAAAAACTATGCACAAAGTGAGAATGAACCATGATGACAGAGTCATATGAGGTGTGACAAACAAGAAACGAGACTGTCCCATAAATGTGTTATTACAAAATCTACAGAGAAATTACGGATTGTCCCCCCCCCCCCCCCAGAGTTAATGCACTTCTTAATTCGCTTCTGCCACGTACGGAAGCACTCAATAAAGTCATCCTCCTTGAGGTCCCTCAGCTCCCTCATCACAATGGCCTTGATCTACAGAGGCGAAATGAGCTCCTTTGAGCACAGTCTTCAGCCTGGAGAAGAGCCAGAAGTCACACGCTGCGAGATCTGTGGAATAAAGAGGGTGGTCGAGAGCTGTGATCTGTTTGTTGGCCAGGAACTGCCTCATGCTGAGCGCAGTGTGCGCGGGCGCGTTGTCGTGGTGGAGCAGCCACGACTTGTCTCTCCACAGAGCACACCTGCTGAGCCAAACCAAGTCATGGAGGCGATTGAGGACCTGCTGGTAGAAGTGCTGGTTGACTGTCTGACCCACAGGCACAAACTCATGATGGACCACTCCCTTCTACATACTAACATAGTAAATGATGGCAGATAAAGACCAGTATGGTCCAACTAGTCTGCCAAGTAAGATGGCAAGAATAGGTGCACCTGCTGCTCTGTGCAGGTCACCCCCTCCCCATGTATTTGTTTAGGGGGGAACCCACCGCTCCGTGTAGGACACCCGTATTTGTTGAGAAATTAGTTAAGTTTATTTTGATTTTATCCTGTTGCTGTAAAGGGATCCACTGTGTCTGTCCCATACCATTATGAATTCTGTCACTGTATTTGCCCCCACCACTTCCATCGGGAGGGCATTCCAAGCATCCACCACCCTTTCGTGAAAAAGTATTTCCTGACATTGCCTTTCAATTTACCCCCTTGCAGCTTCATGCTATTCCCTCTAGTTTTACAGCTTCCCCGTCTTTGAAAGAGGTTTGTTTGTTCATTATTTCTCTTTAAGTATTTAAAGGTCTGAATCATATCTCCCCTATCCTTCCTCTCCTCCAGAGTGTACATATTTAGGTCTTCAAGTCTCTTCTCATAAGGCTTCTGACGCAGGCTCCAAATCATTTTGGTTGCCTTCCTCTGAACAGTTTCCAGTCTTTTTACATCCTTTGCAAGATATGGTCTCCAAAACTGAACACAGTATTCCAAATGAGGCCTCACCAGTGACTTATACAGTGGCATTAGTACCTCCTCCTTTGTGCTGTTAATTCCTCTTTGTATGCAACCCAATATCCTCCTGGCTTTTGCCACTGCCTTGTCACACTGTTTTGCCACCTTGAGATCCTCAGAAATAATCACACCAAGGTTCTTCTCCTGGCCCGTACACACCAGCCTCTCGGCCCCTATCGCGTACATTTCCCTTGGATTTCTGCTTAACAAAGTGCATGACACTGCACTTCTTCGCATTAAATCTTAACTGCCAAGCATTAGACCATTCTTCCAGCTTTTGTAGATCTTTCCTCATGTTCTCCACTCCCTCAGTGGAGTCCACTCTGTTGCAAATTTGTCTGTCATCTGCAAAAAGACAGACTTTTCCATTCAGTCCTTCAGCAATATCACTCACAAATACATTGAACAATGCCGGGCCCAGGACCAAACCCTGGGGCACCGCGCTAATCACCCTCCTTTCATCCGAGTGAGCTCCATTTACCATCACCTTCTGTCGTCTGTCAGACAACCAATTTCTGATCCAGTTCACCATCTTGGGACCCATTCCCAAACTACTGAGTTTATTGATAAGCCTCCTAAGAGGTACAGTATCAAAGGCTTTGCTGAAATCCAGATAGATGACATCCATCGCATGCCCCTGATCTAGTTCTTTGGTCACCCAGTCAAAGAACTCAATCAGATTTGTTTGGCATGATCATCCTTCGGTAAAACCATGTTGCCTTGGATCATGCAACCTGTTGGTTTTGAGAAAGACCACTATTCGCTCTTTAAGGAGCACCTCCATTACTTTTTCTGCCACCGAGGTAAGGCTCACGGGCCTGTAGTTTGTCACTTCTTTCCTGTCACCACTTTAGTGAAAAGGTACCACATCAGCCATTCTCCAGTCCTGAGGAACTTCTCCTGTTTCCAAGGATCTGTTGAAAACATCCTTTAACAGCCCAGCAAGAACCTCTCTGAGCTTTCAGTAACCTGGGATGTATCCCATCCAGTCCCATAGCCTTGTCCACTTTCAGTTTTGCAAGTTGTTCTAACACATCATCTTCTGTGAATGGTATGGTATCTACTTCATTCCCATTTTTATATTTGGGAGTCACAGGTGGTCCTTCTGCTCTGTTTTTTCCTAAAGAAAATCCTGGAGAAGTATTTCTTTAGCAATTTCTCTTTTTCAATGTCACTTTCCACGAGTCCGTTCCCAGCACTTCCGAGTCCTGCAATTCCAACTCTGATTTTCCTCCTCTCCCGAATATACCTGAAGAAAGTTTTGTCGCCACACTTAACATCTTTAGCCATCTTTTCCTCTGCCTTTGATTTTGCTTTCCTTATTTCTCTTTTTGTCTCTTTTAGTTTGTTCCTGTATTCCTTTCTGTGTTCCTCTGTTTGCAAGCTTTTGAATTTTGTGAAAGCTGTGTTATTTGCCTTTATATGAGCAGCTACTTCTTTGGAAAACCAAATAGGTTTTCTTCTCTTCTTGTTTTTATTTATTTTCCTTACATATTTATCTGTTGCCCCTTTTATTGCCACCTTTAGTTTAGCCCATTGCAATTCCACTTCCCTTATCCCCTCCCACCCTGCCAACTCCTCCTTCAGGTACTTGGCCATTTTACTGAAGTCAATGTTTTTGAAGTTAAGGACTTTGAGCTTGCTATGATTGGACTGCACCTTGTCTTTTATCTCAAACCACACCATATGATGATCGCTGCTGCTCACAGGGGCACCCACCCAGACATTCAACATGCTATCACTGTTGGTGAGCACTAAATCCAGCATTGAGCTTTCCCTGGTTGGTTCCATCACCATTTGTTTAAGTAACACATCTTGGAAAGCATCCACAATTTTTTTGCTTCTTTCCAGATTTGCAGAAGGAGCAATCCAATCCACATTGGGTAGATTAAAGTCACCCAATATGATCACTTCCCCCTTTGTGGCTATCTTGGCAATATCTATAATCAATTCTTTATCTATTTCTTCTATTTGAGTCGGAGGTTTGTAGACTACAGCAGTATGAATGACAGTGCCATCTCCTCTTTCCAACACAATCCAGAGCGCTTCTTTTCCCCATGCCCCCTGCATTTCAGTAGCTTTAATATTGCTTTTGACAAACAAGGCTATTCCTTGATCCTTGATTTGGACATGCACGCCTTCTTGGGTCTGGGTGACAGTCGAGTCTTCCACTGCAGGCTCTGTCTCTTGCTTTCAGGGTCATACTGGAAGATCCAAGTCTCGTCTCCTGTGATGACTCGGCCAATTAACTCTGGATCTTCTCCAATCTTCTCTAGGAAATCTCGACAAACATTGACACGGTGCTCCTTCTGGTCGTCCAATAAAAGCTTGGGTACCGTCTTGGCACACACCTTCCGCATCCCCAGCTCCTGCACCAAGATGGTCCGCACTGACTCCCTGTTCAGGCTGCCTTCATTATAAAGCATATGGTGACAGACTTAAAGATCTTAATATGCATATGTTAGAGGAAAGGCAGGATAGAGGAGATATGACAGAGACGTTTAAATACCCCAGTGGCATAAATGCACAAGAGGAGAGCCTGTCAATTGGCGATCACTCCGCACCAGCAGGTTCACTCTGTCAATGTTCTCAGTCGTCTTTGTCATGGAAGGCTGTCCTTTGGGGTCATACTCCACCTCCTCGTGGTCAATCTTGAAGTGTTTGTGCCACTCGAAGACTCGCGGCCTCGATATTGCATCTTCTCCATAAGCTTTTTGGAGAGGTTGGAGACACTCTGTTGGGCCCTTCTCCTACTTAACCAGAAATTTCAAGCTGATTCTTGGCTCCATATTTCTGCCACCTCCAGTTGGGTGACAAAACGATGAAGCAGTGTGCTACAAAAAAAACTGAAAAAGAAAAACAGAGCGAGAGAGATGAAAAATATTATAGCAGAATAGTGGCAAGATGTTGCACAACACAGTGACATAAGCGGTTAGCCAATTGGCATTGAGTCATGGGTGTGGCTGCCACAGTCTCGTTTCTTTCTTGTCATACCTTGTGATGCCCCACTCTCATTCGAGAAGAACTTAGCCAGTCAAGGGATGCGTTTCTTAATAGAATCTTGCCGAGAATAGCCAGATATCTATTTTTGCCAAAAACCTAAGACACAAACAAAGAAGTACCCGAAATAGGGAGGGTCCTGGACGGGACTGGAGGGAATCAAGGAAAGACAATTAGCAGGTAAGGTCTAATTTCACCTTCCCTATCATTCCTCCAGTCCAGTTCAGTATGTGTGGGATGTACCAGAGCAATAACCAAGCTTAGGAGGGATGCGCGAGTGTGGAGTGAAGCTCCCAAAAACGTAGATCTCAAGAGGCTTGCACAACCAGCCGATAATGTCACGTGAAAGAATGCAGAGACTACCATCTTGCTGCCCTGCTAAATGCTAACCAGCAAAACTAAAATGTGCCCTGTCCATGAAGTCACCTGAGATCTGGTTGGGAGTGCCTGAAAATCGCACGGATGCTTTATCCCCCCCTCCCTGTAAAAAGGCAGGGGCAATCGCTGCTTGCATCCCATGAATTGCTGAGACTTTAAAGGCTGCCTCTTTTATGCTGACCGCCAAAGAAGACCAAGTTCTGAAATGCTTCCATTCATTAAAGGCGATTACGCAAACTCTGTGCAAGCCTAGCAAGTGCAGCAGACCATCTTCGTTGGATCTCCACGGGAGAGCCAAAACCACAGAAGGGAAATTGCAAGCTCAGATGAAGATGCAAGAAACATGTTTATATAAAAACAGAAGGAAGTGGTCTCAAAACACTATCTCCCCCCCCCCCCCTCCGAACATGACTACGAAAGTTCTGGAGTCTGGAAATCCGCACCAGTAAAAAGACCATTTTCAGGAAAAAAGTGTAGCAGTGAAGCCTGAGCTAGAGGGTCCAAAAGGGGCACTCCTGTAGGGATCAAAAACACCCAGTTAAAGTTCCAAGGGAAAATCATAACCTGCCCTGGTAGGTGCACTAGTTTCTCTGTTCTGAAGAAGTGGGCCCCATCCACATGCGCAGCCAAGGAACAACTCTGCTTACGCCTCCTGAAACCTGAGAAAGAGCAGTTACTTAAACCTGTAAGGTGATCAAAGCCATCTCCTTGTCTAGTCCTGCCAGTAGGCAGTCCAAAGCGCCTAGGAACAAGGCCTAAAATGTTCGAAGTCCATTGCCATTATACCAATTGTCAAAACACTCACCTATTTCCGGATTCTTAATAAAGCGTCTATTCCAGACATGGAATAGCTCTTACACCACTGCTGTGCCCTCTCAAGAGTGAAACCACAAGCGAGAATTGTCTCAATTGAGGCCTGAGAATCGAAACCCCGCAAGAGCAGATGGAATCTGCCCAGGAGGTGCCCTGGAAAGGGTATCAAGAGTCTGAGTAGGTGGGCATGCTCTGGTCTGCAGGGCCAGTCCGATGTAATGCTAACCATGGTGGGCCGTCAGACGGAGAACACGACCCATGAGAATCCACAGAAGGAATGCATGCCAGAGAACCTCTGCCATCCCCCTTTAAACCAGGGAGTTGAGCCCTTCATTAATGTTCTCCATGTGCTTGCAGAAGAAGCTGTTCACTCTGGTGTTGGATGTGGAGGATATCAGCCGTAGGTGACGTTGTGAAAGCCTGCTGTCTCCAGTTCTCATTCTCAGATCGAACCGATGGCAACTGAGCAAGTCTGCCTGAATGATTTCTCTGCCTGCCCTGTGAGACGCGGGTAGAGCCACGTGAGTTTTCTCCGACATAGCAGCAGGGGTATAAGATCTACTGCTAAGATCGCAGTAGCCATGCCTCCCTAAAAAGTGAGGCATGCTTCTGCAGTCTCATTGTCCGAATAGATATTGACTGTCCGCTGGCAACTCAGAGAAGGGAAGAACTGGAGAGCCCAAAGGATTACCCTGATCTCCATTCAATTGATGGGCCCCACGCTTTCCCGAGGCATCTATTTTCCCTGTGTGACCTACAACTTGCAATGCACTCCCTACAGACTGAGGGTCACACTGGTTGTCACAAGAATGCAACCTGATGGCTCCAGCGGCATACCTGCTGCCAGGAGACCCAGCTGCAGCCTCCCTGGCTAGCAATGTCCTCGTGCCCAGAGATCAGACCAGTTTCTCTCAAAAAGGATGATCCTCTCTTGTTGTCCTTTTTTTTTTGGTAACAATAGACCCTATATAGACCCACCTCTGCACCCCCTCCCTTCCCCCCCTCCCTGACATGGAGCTCACTGGCCACCCTGCTGATACTCAATACACTACAGATCACAGAAGGGGGACTATGTTTTAGACCTTGGATTTAGTCTCCGGAAAATGTTGGAGTAATTCTTGCCTGTAAAGGAGACTTTTTGCTTACAAATGACAGACCACTTGTTACCTAGCTAGGTGAATTAAGCTCTTCCTGGTTCATAACACTTTCCATGGTCTGAGGTTAACTTTATGAAGGACTTTTCATGCATAAAAGAGTTTTTATGAAATTACCCTAGAGTTGCACACATAAAAGTCTGCACTGTTACAAGGAAGCACGGACTCTTAAGTAATTTGCACGCAGCTATGTTCTTGGTGGATTGCGGGTGGAGTCGTGAGTTTCACACAAAGCTCTGCCGCTTCAATCTAAGTGCAATTTCTGCTGCTTTGTCCCTAGTAAACATAGGCACCTAAGCGTCTTTATAAATTAGCTTACAATAGGGGCTTCCTTGGACTTCATACATAGATGACCTATTTTTACAGTTACTCTTTCTGTGGACTCCCCTATGAAGAGAGGCTAAAAAGGTTAGGGCTCTTTAACCTGGAAAAGAGACGGCTGAGGGGAGATATGATAGAGGTCTATAAATTAATGAACGGAGTGGAACGGGTAAACGTAGATCGATTGTTTACGTTATCAGAATATAGGAAGACTAGGGGACATGCAATGAAGCTACAGGGTAAACTATTTAAGACTAATAAGAGAAAATATTTTTTCACTCAACATGTAATCAAACTCTGGAATTTGTTACCGGAGGATGTAGTAAAAGCTGTTAATGTAGCTGGGTTTAAAAAAGGTTTGGACAAGTTCCTGGAGGAAAGGTCCATAAAACCTTATTAAAAAGGGACCCAGGATATCAATACTTGACCCAGTACAAGCATTGTGGAACCTGTGTCTTTTGGGGAAACTGCTAGGTACATATGACCTAGATTGGCCACTGTTGGAAACAGGATACTGGGCTCGATGGACCTTGGTCTGACCCAGTATGGCATATCTTATGTTCTTATGTTATGTTCTAAGAATTCAACGGTACTGGCCACTAACACTGGTACCACTGCTGCTCGAGTTAAACAGAATGGCTGCCACAACAAAAAAACATGAACCTAAAAGAAAAAGAAATAAACATTCCGGAGACCTAATAAAAAGGAGAATACTTCAAACAGATCCATACTCTTGACTTTCCATGATGTCAGAGTCAGTATGCTCTGCTCAGGAGAAGCTTCTGCACATAAGCCTTCTCCCACCGAAAGGGACATCAGCTTGCACCTCCACTGATGATAACATCAATCCACTAGGTCATGGTGAAATCAGACTCTATTGGCATGTACAGTATTTAATTGCTGACTGTATACTCCCCAAATAAAACATCCACTCTATGCCACGTAACTGAAACAAAATTCACTCTCTATTGACTTGATGGCCAGAAGCAAAAAGGATCACCGAGAGCGCCTGGAAGGAACCCAGCTAGGCATGCCACTGAACCAGACACAGGGATCCCCTGCAGCACCAAAATGGCTATCCAAGGCTCGATGGATCAACCAACTAGGGCTAGGACCTCCGAGTATCAGACCCCCAGCCAAACCCAATTGCCGGGGGCACTGGAGGCTGAAAAGCAAGAAAAAATACCGTTTCCTGTGGGGGTGTTTTTGTAAAGAAATACCATACCACACAGCTAAAGGGCATTTCCATCCAACGGACCACAGTATCAACGCCAATGCTGTAGGTGTGCAGAGTCCGCATCTGAGGCTACTCCAGTGTGAGACAAGCCTCAACAGAAATAGTGTGCCGGTCAGATACCCACTAATTCTGTCCACAGAGAAGGAGACTTCTCCATTCCTCTTTTTTTTCTTCAAATTTAAACATAGAACCTGCATCATCTCCCACCATAGCAAAACATGTGGTTGTCCGTTTCCCCGTAAACAAGCCAGTTACAGCCTGTTCTGTCACAGGAGCTAAGCCGAAGAACTACCATTGGGCCATAACCAACCAGCAGGTGATGGAAACCAAGCCGTATCACAGCCGACCCGACCACCACCTGGCCACCTAACAAGACCCGTAAAAAGAGAGCTGCAGAAGAAACCTGAGCCTAGACCCAGAAGACTAGTATAGGACGGCTCCGGGAAACCAAGGCACATGGCCAAAAGCTGCACCTAAATAACCTAGAAAGTCATTTAACCATTCAGCCAGTGATAGAGCCCTCTCTGAGGAACAAGAAGAGCGACCCGCGGACAACACAAAGATAAAAAACCTTTACCTGAAATATACCGTGAACCGAAAAGAAGAGGACAGGAACAGCAAGGACAACCAAAATAAAAAAAATGTGGCCCAGCAATGCAAAGTGCTCATGAAAATTAGCGCCCCCTACCGACCACCGGAACGAATGAAGAAAATCAAGACAGGAAAGGACCCCAAAACCAACAGAAGTCCTACCATCACCAGAAGCAGCTGTATCCTTGTGCTGTAATGTTGCATATTTGTTTAGATGGCATTGCAAGCTCTAACAAGCAGGGACTGTCTATGCATATAACTGAGTAGCGCTGTGCGTGCCTGTAGCGCTATAGCAATTAGCAATGGAAGCACTAGTAACAGTGGAAAAAAAATAAAAACACAGATACTGTGACAGCTAAAGCCGCTGTTCACACTGAAACAACCTGCAGCTGAACAGACCCGGGCTTGGAAGCATGTTTCAACGGAAAAGCCCTCTCAGAGCATCCATATCAGGGCTTGCCCTAAAACATAATTACTGATCTGCTGACTGCAAAACAAAAACCTCCCCAGCAACTCAGATCAATAAGCCTAGTTCAATAAATCAAATCCTGAAACTGCTGCTAAGTGCGCTCTGCTGCGGCCCGCTTACTCCAGAGCCAATGCAAAGCATACAGCTAAGGGGAATCCTGGCAGTGTTTCGTGCCCAAACACCATCTCCACCCGAAAGGAGATACTCAGCGGCAACAGGGAAAACCGGTAAACCGCCTTGTTATTGCCATCTTCCTTGGGGCCTTAAACATGACTCTCCACAAGAATACACCCCAAAAACAAGACTTAGGGTCCGGGAACCCATGGCAGCCAAACCACCAATGGAGAAAACCCCTGGAACTAACAGAATTGATCCCAAGACCAAACTAAACCCTCCAAAAACAAAGAAATAGTCAAACGGCTGAGAAACAATGAAAGAAAAGGTAAAGTTCTGAAAGAGTACAATTTGTGACAGCAAAGCCTGCTGCAAACCCATCCAGAATAAGCAGTGCCCGCCAAGCAGCCTTCTCCACGCTCAAGGAGACGTCGGCCGCCATCCCCCCCCCCCCCCCACTAGAAGCCACATTTTAATTTCAATTTCTATTTATTTATTTATTTTTATTTTTTCCTCTTGTATTAACCCTTTACATCAGGTTGTCAGCCATCTACCCCTGAAAAGGAAGTTCGGCCTTGGGGAGCTTACTGTCCAGCTGAAGGCACTAGCATACAGACTTCAATCAAAAACTGTGCTCCACAGTATCTCCCCAAATAAAAACACCAAGGATCGGGGGGGAGGAGGAGGGGAGGGACATGGCACCACCAGGATGTGCTGTCAGCCATAGCCAAGCAACCCCTCTTCTGTTGCAGCTAAAAAAAGTCAATTTAGACTGGACAGATCAAAAACCAAACACCATCCGCTTTTGCTGCCGATCTCCTTTATTTTTTGCTTCCCCCCCCTCTGGTAAGAAATCCTTTCAGTGGGGTCCAACCATGAGAAGGGCTCCTCATCCAGCTGCTGGAGACTGAGATACTGATGTCTGATGCTAAAGGGGCAGCTCTTCTACTGTGACATCACAGTTTTGACATGCTCAGTCTCCAGCTGCTGGTGGAGGGAAATAAGATATTGGACTAGAGGGACAATAAGGAATATCCGGTTTGCCTAGATAGTCAATTAGCTATCCGGTCAGTGGCGATATTCAGATAAACCGATTAAAGAAAGGCCCACAAAAAAAAAAAAAGCTGGCCAACTTTAACTATGTAACTGATTAGAGTTAACAGACTAGTGGCTCAATATTGCTGCTGACCGGCTAACCTCTAGTGCCATCTTCAATCTTCCCCAGAACACCCCTTTGCTAAGCAGTTCAGTAGGGTTAGGAGGTGATATTCAGCAACATAGAACAGCTATGTGCCACTGATGTTAGAATACTCTGTGAATGTTCCGGATCTACAGTTCTTTCTGCTGACTTTGGAGACATTGCCTATAAGTTCTCAAGTGGAGACTGGAGTCTTTTTAAAGACTATACACATACATGGTGCCTACATGTGTACCCCCTGAAGAAGGCGTGCTGCCGAAATGCATTGGGGATATTTTGAATAAAACTAGCACCAGTGACCTTACACGGCCTTCGCCTCCTCTGCATTTAAATTATTCACATGTGTGTTTCATTTTCTTTGCTGTCATTTCTATGAAAGCTACTGACTGAACTGTACTGCTTTCTTATTAGTTGCTCTCTATACTTTCGGCCAGTATCTGTTGCCATGGGCAGGGCTAGATTAAGGAACCAACAAGCCAGGAATACAACTTGGATACCAAGTTTGGCAGTGTGCTGTTGGATATGCTCAGCACTCAGGAAGTTAGGATTGTCAACTATCTACTTTTTTCATGATTCTACTGATTTTATTTTATCTAGAAGCTAGAAGGAAGGCTAATAGATCTGGACATTTTTCAAAGTTCATAACCTCTATCTGCAGTTCTCTAATTCCCCCCTGTGTGAGTGAGCCTCCTCTATCTATTTCCAATGTGACTAGCAGCAGAGACTGTGGGTAGGATCCAGCCAATGGGAAGGCTGTGGGGGCGGAGCACTGGAATGTTGCTTTAGTCACAGACTGTGGGTAGGATCCAGCCAATGGGAAGGCTGTGGGGGCGGAACACTGGAAAGCTGCTTTATTCACAGACTGTGGGTAAGATCCAGCCAATGGGAAGGGTGTGGAGACGGAGCACGGGAAAACTGCTTTATTCACAAGAAGGGGCGCATGAGCTGGGAGAAGTTCCTGTGCTGTACAAATTTTGTTTGTGTGTGTGGTGGGAGATGGAAGAGAAATGAAGTCCGTAACCCCCCTTAAAAAAATGCCTCAATGTATTTCTCTAGGAAAAGCAGCTGTAGCATACAATTGTACCTGTCAAACAGCCCTCCCTTCTTATTTCCTCTTCCGATCAGAGACACACAAAGAACACACATACAAGTGTACAAACAGTAATACTCTAACACATACAGACTTACCAACCCACAAAGATACATATGCACACCCACAAAACAGTGATATATATGTGCGTGCATGCGCGTGCACACACACACAGGCAATGCAAAAACAAAACGGGTGACTGAATGCACACATATATAGACAGAGAAGGGTTGAAAAGGATTCCATGAGTCAAATTCTGCATGCTTTCCCTACTTGTTTTAACTTAATATTTTCACAGTTGTCTTTTTTTTAAATGACAAAACTGAATTTTCAAAATTTCAATTCTTTTACACAACCTTTAGCAATTAATTACCCTTAAATACTAAGCACAATGATTGTTCCCAACAATATTTTTTCTATAAACAATTCTTTTCTTTTACGGGTATTCTCAATGCAGAATTTATAAACACATACAGATAAGTATTTAAAATTATTTTTTTCCCAAAGGAATTTTTTTAAAATTGTATTTCTCTTGAAATTACAAACTCTTTCCCATTTAGCAGATCTGGATTTAAGCAATATTCCAAGACATCTGACATGTCAGAAAAGTTTGTGCAACCTATTCTAGTTCTTAATATTATTAAATAAGTTTTTGAAATAAATAAAATAAAGGTAGCACACTATTGTTTGGTTTTCTCCTTCAGCTGAGTACCACACAGCAGAGCACAGCACAGTCACTTAAGCTCTCTGAGTCTTCCAAATTCACTTTCTTGCATAGGGCACCTGAGAAGATGGAATCCTGGTCCAGTCCTCCAGCTGCAGGATTCTCTGAATATCAGGAATTTCAGATATCCATTACACCAAGGAGTATGTTTACGAAATGGCGGTAGCGGACTCCGTGCGATATCGGAGCAGCGGCCTATTGATTTCAACAGGGCCACAGCTCCAATACCGCACGGAGTACACTACCGCGGTTTAGTAAATGTACCCCCAAGTTTAATTAAAATATAAAGAAACCTCTCTACATTCGGACAGTAATTTTATAAGGAGCCAAAGAAAGTTACATGCCATCAACATGCATAAGTCATATATTTTCAATTAGATGGGCCTTTATACACAAATGTTTAGTTTGTGGCTATTCTATGAGTATGTAGATAGCAATCTAATCTTATAAATAGTTGCCAAGCAATTCCGGTCACCTCCATACATAAGCGACCTGATTGCTGAGCTTGTATATAGTTACCCTCGTTAATCCCAAGTTACAACACCTGTTCATTTTAAGTACAGTGCATATCCCACCTGCATGTACAAGTTATTGTTACCTGTAAACCGCACTGATTCTAAAGAGCATGGTTTAGAAGAGATTTTAAATAAATAAATAAATATGTGTATTATGGCGATAGCGTATACTTTCACGGTGGGCGTTCACACATTTACATAGCTACTTTATAAAATATGCACGCAAGATTTGCATAGCCATTCAGCAGCAATAGGACTACTGGAAATGATCGCACCTAGATTCAGTGCATGTTTATGATTAGTTATGCCCCTATTTTATAAAATTCACATGTGACTATAAAATAGGCACATAAAAAGAACATTAATTTAGGCTTGCCTTATAAAATTATGCTCCATATCTGTGTTTTTTTTTGTTTATCTAAGAAGTGTTCCTCGTTGACAGGAAAATTTAGAACTGTGATTCTAGCTACTCAGAAATAATACAAGTTGAAAAGTGCATACATATACAGTGCCAAAATGGCATGTTTGCCCTTTCCACCATTCGCAGATCCTACCATGTCATGTGTGGGACATGTGGTTGAAACAGCCATGGTGAAATGTCTCTCAACAGGGCAGCAAGGCATTTGTGGCTGGAAGGGGTATATCAGCTGTGCCTCTTTGTGTGAATCAGTGGTATGATGTGAATATCTATATTACATAGGAAGAGTTTAGCTGTTTGTCTATGGAAATGTGAAGGTGGGATGTCAGACGGTGGGGGATGTGTGTGTATATTTGTCAGGTAGAGACATATAAAGAGGGGAGAAGAGTGTGTATGTGAGTATTGGGGTAAGTTTGTTGGCAAGGATTGAAGGGTGTGTGTATGTGTCAGGGGCTATATATACATATGTCAGGAGAATGTGTGCATGCATATGTCAGGTGGGCACGTGTCAGGACATGATTGCACACGCAAAACACCAAGGGACTCGGTGCAAGGAGAGAACCTACATGCCATAGCCGCACATGAACATTCTTCTCTTCTTGCACCCACTCCTTGTCCCTTTCACATTCTTGCACTATTTTCTCCTACCTATCCTTCAACACTCTCCTCCTTCACTTCCATCATGCACTTCCCCTCCCATCCAACTTCTCCATTCCGTCCCTTCCACTTTGCCTTCTGTATCTCCTCCACCCCTGTCCCTCCCCTTCCCATATACTGCCACTGCTAAAGAACAACCAACAAGACCACTGCTAAAGAACAACCAACTAGACCCAACAAAGGAAGAATCCTACCGACCCATCTCCAGTATCCCACTCCTCTCCAAAATAATAGAGAAGGTGACCCAGATTCAACTACATATAGATACCGCATCACCACTAGACCCCAGCCAACATGGTTTCAGGGAAGCTCACGGAGTTGAAACTCTTCTGACTTCCCTAATTAATACGCTCATTAGTGGGATTGACAACATCAAGACTGCCTTCGCACTAATATTCCTTGACATCTCCGCAGCGTTCGACTCGGTGGACCATGATAAACTCCTATACCGACTCCACAACAAGGGAATCCATGGACTAGCATGGGAATGGTGTAAATCCTACCTTGAAGAACGATGGCAACAAGTTAGGGTTGGAGAAAGTACATCGGAACCCTTCCAACTAAAGCAAGGTGTACCTCAAGGCTCCTCCCTCTCAGCGTTATTGTTCAATATATATATGCAGCCGATCTGCGAAATCACTCGCTCGTATGGTATAGATTGCCTAATTTATGCAGACGACGTGTTGATATTTACACCGATTAATGTCACTCTCCCAGATTATACAGTACTAGTAGAATGCTTCAACGCAATAGCTGACTGGCTCCTCACACAAAATATGCGAATAAATTTCAAAAAGACCGAAGCTCTCATCACGAAAAACAAAGAATTCGCACCACCAGCTACCCTAAAAGTACGGGACGCAGAGCTCCCTATCAAGTCCACCATAAAATACCTAGGTGTAACACTGGATCATCGACTGGACTTCAAAGAACACATAAACCATACAGCAAAAATCATCTACTTCAAGATTAGGACCCTCCGACACCTGAAAAACATGCTCGATCATAACAACTTCCGAACTATATTCCAAGCTATAGTCCTGCCCCACTTTGACTACGCAAACATAATACTCCATGGCCTCCCAAATAACACCCTAAATACACTACAACTAGCCATGAATGCTGCCGCCCGTGTCCTATTTGGAGCATCAAGGAGGGAACACTCAACCCCCATCCTAATGGAGCTACACTGGCTCCCTATAAACTGCAGGATCGCATATAAAGTCCTCATCAGTACCTTTAAAGCTATTAATAAAATAGCCCCTCCCTCAATCTCATCACTCATCATCCACACACCTAATATTAGATCAAGAAGATCAGCAGCGTGCAATACCCTATCCATACCGACAGAATTTATAAGATGCACTCATACAACTACAGAAAGAGTATTTGCATACTACGCCCCTAGATGCTGGAACAACCTTCCACTCGCCGTCAGATCAATCACTGACCTCAAGCAATTTAGAAAAGCCTTAAAGCATCACCTGTTTCTTCTACACTTCTACAAACACCACGATCCCTCACAGACTCCCCAACACAATCCAATCCCACAAGATACGCAGTAATGTTCTCTCTTACACTGCACATAATGTAAATAATAACCCGTACTGTATATAGTTTATACTTTTATGTACAAAGTTTCCCAATGTTAATTCCTGGTTATTTGCCCTGTTATATGTAAACTCATGACAGCTCGTTGCTTATGTGAGTATTTTCGTTCACTGTAAACCGCACTGATGATAAATAGCGCGGTATAAAAGAACTGTAAATAAATAAATACTCAGCCCCTTCTGTTCTTTACCTTTCCCATCACTGCCCCTCCACTCCTTATCTCCCCTTTAACCATGTCACTTCTGTTAAACCCCACTTGCTTCCCCTCCTTTCTGACCTCATCTCTTCCATTGATGCTCTGCCTCTTTTTTCTGCAGCCCACTTATTGTGGTCTTAAAAACCCAGCAGGACTCTGGAACCCCCACAGGCATTTTAAGACCACAGCTCTCATCTTCCCTAGCTTTCAGTTGCAGCAGTGGTGGCCTTGGGTAATTGGGTCCCTGCCAGCGGACACCAGGGCCTCAGGCCCCTCTTCTCACTGGTGAGAAATAGGGTCCATTTATTGGAACACATAGGGGTATGTTTACTAAAACCCCGTTAGGGTGCGCGGTGCGCTAGTGTGCGGATGCCATATAAGGAGTGGGCGTTTCAGTCAGAAAAAAGCAAAACCGGAATTAATCATGCGCTAATGTGCGCTGCGCACATTAGCGCATGAGAAAGTTGCGCGGGAAGCATAAGTGGCGCACTGATGTGCAAGCACAGGAACAGAGCCACAGTACAATGGTTAAGACACTGACCAATGGTGCAGGGATCATGGGTTCAATCCCCCACTGTGCCCAATGAAGAAGGCTGGCTGAGGCATTACCTATTATGGGGAAGATTGCTTTAGGAGGCAGTTTATTTCTATTTTAATTATCTCTACTAGCAAACGCACTCTCAAAGTGTGTTAACATAAGGCGCCCCATAAGGCACATTTTAAAGTGCACTGTCCGCCAAGGCACCCTAGAATGTTGCTTATAGGGTGCTTTATAGGGTGCCGTATGAGGTACCGCAAGGTCACAGCACTGTTTTTGATGGCAGCACTGTGCAGTTTAAGGAATGAAAATCATAAGTAGGTGCGCTGACATGCAAGGAGGAGCAGCAGTGTAGCACAATGGTTAAGACACTGACCAATGATGCAGGAGTCATGGGTTCAATCCCCCACTGTGCCTAATGAAGAAGGCTGGCTGAGGCATTATAGGTAATATTGCTGTAGGGGGCATTTTATTTTTATTTTAAATAGTGCTGCCAGCAAACACACCCTCAAAGTATTGTAACATAAGGTGCTGCATAAGGCGCCTCATAGGGTACCCCAGAGGACACATTTTAAAGTGCACTGTCCGCCACAGCACCCTACAATGTTACTGAAAGGGTGGCCTATAGGGTGCCATATAGGGTGCCCTATGAGGCACAGCAAGGTCATAGCATTGTGTTTGATGGCAGCACTGTGCATTTAAACGCATGGAAATCTGAAGTAGGTGTGCTGACATGCAAGGAGGAACAGCAGTGTAGCACACTGGTTAAGGCACTGACTGCTGATACAGGGGTCATGAGTTTGCTCCCCAGTGTGCCTAATACGTAAGGCTGGCTGAGGCATCAGCTTTGCAATGTACGTATTGTTTCCTGCAGCACTTTATTTGTATTTTATTAATTGCTGCCAGCAAACACGCCCTCATGTGCCGTAATTGAAGGTGCCGCATAAGGCACCTTATAAGGCACTCCTCCATAGGGCACATTATAAAGTGCACTGTCCGCCACGGCACCCTAAAATGTCCCCTATAGGGCACCCTATAAGTCGCTCCACAGGATAACGTATAGTGCACCTCATATGGACGGTAACCATAAGGTGCCCTATAAAGCGCCCTCAGAGGCACCTTATGGGTACAGTACGCTGAGAGTGTTTTTGCTGGCACCAATAATGTACATGAAAAAGAGATAATGCTTTGGGCAGCCCTATCAAATAACCCCACTGTGGGTTTGAACCCATGATCTCTGGCTCCACAGGCGGTGAAGTAACCATTGGGCTACAGCTCTATAGCTGCTAGCAAGCCCCTGGCTGGCTGCAGAGGGAGTGCACGTCACCACACAGACAGTCTGCTGTTGTCACCAGGATAGGGTTAGCACACCCGTACCCATGATGCACTGCACATGCAAATCAGCTGTCCACAGATAAACACAAGATGGGGTATGCACCCCCACAGCACCTTGGCCTGGTAGGGGGAACTGACCATGTGCACCCCCACAGCACCGCGGCCTGGTAGGGGGTACTGACCGTGTGTGTTACTGGCACAGAGTAGCTACACACCGTCACATTGTGCAGGTACTGTGCTCACCCTGAGTGTGCGGTGGGGCGCCCAGCACCAGGTCCACAGCACCTTCCATGGCAGAAATAGGCCATGCTGCAGGTCCCCAGCAGTGCTAATGTGTGAGGTAGTTAGATTCTGCAGAAACAACTTGGATATATCTGTCTGTCTCAGGTGTAGCCCCTATGGACCCCTAGGAGGATTATGTACCACCACCCTCCTCCTCCAGGGCTGAGGGTGGTAAACAGGGTCTCCCATCAACAGATCCACATTCTACCTCCCTACAATGGTGGCAGTAGAGTGGACCAGCAACCCCGGTCCTGCTGGGGAACAGACACCCTACAGGGCAGTCAATGCAGCTCTGTACACATCCATAACGCAATAGCAGACAGACATTAGGCCTGGATATGCTAAGCTTCACCCCACCACTATCTGATATTCTCCTGCAGCAAGCCTTCAGCCGCTGCACCCTGCAAGGCGCTCCATCAAGACACATACCAGCTGCAAACAGTCTGCTAGCTAGTCCATAGTGCATGTTCCTGGTGGAAATGCGTGCACCCAGAACTGGGATGTCAGCATACACAACAAGCAGATAAGTCAGTGACTGGGCCCCAAAAGGAAACCCATAAATATCACATGAAAGAAATACTATATAGCACTATGGGGGTGCCTAGTCATGCTGTGGTCACTGCACAGTCAGGGTGAGAGTGATCTCCCAGCAGGACATGCTGAGGCCACCCTGTCTGTGTAGGTGGTGGCCGGGCACTAAAATGTCCCAGCCAGTGCCCTATGCAGATGCATCCTGGCCAGGCCACCCTGTCCGAGCTATACCCATGGTACCTTGCTCCTCATTATGCACATTGGCAGGCCAATACTGGCAACAGTGCTGGCAGTGTGGGCTGTGGAGGGTGTTTGCAGCCACCACACACTGGATAGACAGACACCCACACCCACACCTATGCCAGCATTGTGCTACTATAGAGGAGTTTAGCAGCCCTGGCCACCACATCAGTCCTGGGCACAGTACAGGCATGGATATGGTACGCAATACTGCTGGGGGTCACTCCCCAGGATGGTAAACACTGTCAGAGACCAGACCTGAAGCACACACCGCAGACATCAGAAAGGTTGTTATGATGGAGCTCAATCAGCAAACTGTGCTTAACGTAGGAATTGCTATCTGCCAGTAATCATAGCAAACGTTTGATAGCTGTGTACCGTATACCCAGGTGTAGGGTGGCATTGCTAAGGTATGCAAGTGCTCGTATTGGGAGATGCACGCAGGGCCCAATGTCCTGCCTCTCCAGGAGGCATTGGCCAATGGGGCCTGTGGGTGTGGGTGTGTCTGCCCCTGTTGGCTGCTGCTTTACGGCAGAGGTTCCCAACTCCAGTCCTGGTGTGCCAAACACTGTTCGGGTTTTCATGCTGTCCCTCATGAATATGCATGAGATACATCTGCATACCATGGGGGTGGTGCATAGATATGCAGCACAGGCATCTTTATTAGAGGCAGCATGGAACCTGAATGGTGTTTGGCCCTCCAGGACTGCATTTGGGAGACTCTGCTCTAGGTAATGCGGCTGTTTATAGTGTCTGTGCTCGGTGGGGTAAAATATAGGCGTATTAACCATGCATATGTTCTCTGCAATAAAGGTTTGTCCTTACTATCACGGTTTAGTTGTGGGAAAAATATGTGGACTGGATTGGCAGTAGCCCCAGCTGGGCTTTGAACCTGTGACCTTCTGTTCTTGCACACACTGTCTGTGTGCACTGCACCACCGTGTTGCCACAGATATGCTGCATTCCCTGGGGAGTCCATGACTGTACATCCGACAGGGCCTGTTTGTTGCAGTGCACGGCACCCACCTGGACAGGGCTAGGCCATAGTCTGCTGTTGCCACCAGCTGCTGCCACCTCCACCACCAGTACCGCTCCATCCTTCGATTGGAGACAACATAAACCCTGAAGAATTTGTGGCCCTCCAGGACTGCATTTGGGGGAATCTGCTCTAGGTAATGTGCACGTTTCTGGTGTCTGTGCTCTGTAGGGTAAAATAGAGGTGTTTGAGCCATGCTTATGTTCTCTGCAATAAAGATTTCTCTTTACTATCACGATATAGTTGTGGGTAAAATATGGGGACTGGATTGGCAGGAGCCCCAGCTGGGGCTTGAACCTGTGACCTTCTGTCTCCAAACATACTGGTTGTGTGCACTGCACCACCGTGTTGCCACAGAGACAGTGCATTCCCTGATGATACCATGACTGTTTGTCCGGCAGGGCCTGTCTGTTGCAGTGCATTGCACCCACCTACACAGGGCTAGGCCATGGTCTGCTCTGGGCAGCTGCCACTGCCCCCCTCCACCTCCAGTACCCCTGTGCCACCATGCTAACATGCCCTTCTGCTGGTGGTGCTGGTGGTACCCAGTCTCAGGCCATCCTGTGTGCGGGTAGGCAGCTGCCTATGGTGTGGGTTCTGGGGTAGGGGAGCCTGCATATCTGTCCGCACGTCCCGCAATCACCGCCTGCCAATGTTCTGTGCCCTTGGGGGTAGCTGCTGGGTACTATCCCCTGTGACACTGTGCTATACACTCTCGTGCCCTCATCAGTTGCTGTCTGGCTGCTGTTCAGTTTCAGCATTCCTAAGTGCCATCTAGGCATCTGCCTAGTCTGCACTGTGCCCCAGCTGCACCACAGCATGTGCCGCCTGCAGCCCTCTGTATCCCCTTTCCCAGCATCTGTCCAGTTGCCCATTCCGACCTGCCCGCCCTGCTGTTGTGGAACATGTGCATGCCATAGGTAACCTGTCCAATGGAGAGGTAAACCCTGATCAGTGTTATTTCACTGCGGGATCATTCTCCTTGTATGGGGACAGAGCGTAGACCCTTCTAAAATTCATATTTATTTTTTGCGGCTTTCTTGGGAGTGTTTTTTTATGTTTCCCATTACTATCAATATTGCCCAGCTTGATTATGAATTTTTTATATTTTGTTGGGGTCATTTTTAATGTTTATTTGCCCTTTTGTTCCGTGCACATGTATCACACTGCTCACTTTTTGTAGGTTTCCCTGGTTTTGAGTTACATTGCTTACAGAAATGGTTTCTCTTCCCTTTAAATCGGCTCTACAGCGAGGTTTTCACTCGCGATATTTTTTTACTTGAATTTCAGCCCCGCTCCTGTGCGGGGAGCCTCTCCCCTCCCACTCTCCACCCATTGACCCCATCTCTCCGCCCCTGGGGAGCCTTCCTCCGCCCTCCGAGAGCCTTTCCACGCCTCTATCGCACATCAGCACGCCACGCACATGAGTGGGCACTTTAGTGCTGCGCGCACGTGTGCAGGGCACAAAAACGCATCATTAGCGTGCGCTAAGGTACCTTAGCGCACGCTATTGTGCGCCGCGCACTTGAGCGCAGTTTTGTAAACATACCCCATAGGTTTGTTTCCATAAGCACAAACAAACCTATGCATATGGACAGACAAATCAACAAAGCGCTTGGAGCTAGGCGCTATTGCTAGATTGAAAACACGCTTAATAAATGCAAAGGATTTCCTAACTACCCTTTTTTAAAAATAACAATGTCACTCTCAAATTGGGTCCAGTACAATATTCCTCACTTATCACTAGGAATGCCTAGCTGTTATCGCTGAGTGGACTTTAGAAAAAGAGGGGAAAAAACCCTTCCCCCTCTCTCTTAATCACCAAAACTGACCCAATTCATCTCTCTCTCTGTAAGCCTTTCAATTACAGTTCTGGTCTGCAGATTTTTATTGTTCACTCAGAAATTGCACTCACACACGGGAAAAGAATATTTGCTCCTTCCATATTAATATACTATGAACTTTTACACAAGTGCAAACAGTTACTTTTCAAACTATAGTCTTTGCATAAAATGGAGCACAGCTTAGTCAAGTTACATACTGTCAACTACTACATTTCAACTGAAATGGAGCAGAACAGAGTCAATCGTCAGCTCTCTAGGAAATAATTAGCTTTGACCCCAAAACTTATTGTTTTTAAAGAAATATAGCTTCTGAAGCAAGCTCTCCTTAAGCTGGATTCTTTATTTTCTTCACATTCACAATCCCCCCACCCCCTAAAAAAACAACAGCCCTTTTTCAAATATGAAGAAAAAGGACCGTTTTTTTAATTGTACCTGCTGGTGGTCGCTTTAAGAAGCTGCTAGGGCACGAGCACAGACAGAACCTCCAGACGGTCTGCGCGGGGTCGCCAGCGACGGCCGCGAGTACCGGTAGACGCTGGAGAAGGGGAGGAGTTTCGGTAAAGCCATGAAACCGGAAGTGAAGACATGCCGAGCATGCGCAGTGGCAGAAGCGCTCCCAGCGCGAGGGGTCGCTGAGGAAGCGCGTGCGGCTAACGCTGCCGCCTGCCGATAGTATCCGCTAAGGTGGGGCTGTGAATAACGTATAAAAGGTACATGAGGAACGAGCAGCCTGCTGACTTGGTGACACGAATTACTTTGCACTGACAGGAGCGGATAAAGACGTGTTAGAACAGGCTGGGAGTCGCTGGAGCTTTCCGAGAGAGAAGAAACGTGCGTTGGGGAGGGAGTGTGCAGGCTGGCGATATACTGAGGGAAAAGGGCAGATGGAAAATCAGTGGAGTCCGTTGGGCTCAGCCTCTGAGAGGGGAAGGGGCTACAGAGCACTCTTGCAGACGTGAGAGGGTCCTGCTCGGTCAAATAGCTTAATGTGGTCTGCAGTTGCGACTCCCTGGTGGTAAAAGTTTGATTCTGAGAGAAAACTGCAGGGTTTAGTATTATATGTGCAAGTTCAGTGTGACTTGCACATCTAATAACTGGTTAATTGGTTGTGGCATGGGAGTAGTTTGACTGCATCGGGCGGGGGGGACGACATTATTTATGGTTACCTTAAGAATAATTCTAGATGAAGAGGAAGCCAGTATAACAAAGAGGTGAAGGTTGAGTTGGCACGCCCAGGATACTCAAAGAGGGAGCAGAGGCTCTCATATTTCCAGGTTATGTAATTAAAACTCAGCAAAAATTGTAGCTATTTAGTTATTTAGCCTGGCATTCCAAGATTAAAAAAAACTACTAAGTACATAAGAACATAACATATGCAATACTGGGTGAGACCAAGGTCCATCAAGCCCAGTATCCGGTTTCCAACACTGGCCAATCTAAGAAGAAAGTACCTAGCAGTTTCCCCAAAAGACACAGGTTCCACAATGCTTGTATTGGAGCAAGCAGTGGATATCCCTGGTCCACTTTAATAATGGTTTATGGACTTTTCCTGCAGGAACTTGTCCAAACATTTTTTAAACCTTGCTACACTAACAGCTTTTACTACATCCTCCGGTAGCAAATTCCAGAGTTTGATTACAAGTTCAGTGAAAAAAATATTTTATTTTTATTACTCTTAAATAGGTTACCCTGTAGCTTCCGCTTGTCTTTCTATATTTTGATGTTGTAAACAAGCATGTCAGCTTGTCTTTCTATATTTTGATGTTGTAAACAATCGATCTATGTTTACCAGTTCCACTCCATTAATTTATAGATCTCTATCATATCTCCATTAAGCCATCTCTTTTCCAGGTTAAACAGCCCTAACCTTTTTAGCCTCTCTTCATAGGGGTAGCCTTGCATCCCCTTTACCATTTTGGTGGCTCTTCTCTGTACCTTTTCTAATAACGCTATATCCTTTTTAAGATACGGCGACCAGAAGTGCACACATTATTCAAGGTGCGGTCGCACCATGGAACAACACCGAAGCATTACTATATCCTTTGTTTTATTCTCCATTTCTTTCCTTTGCCTTGCTCCAGCCAGCTATGCCGGTTGCGTCGCCGGGGTTCCAGGGGCAGAAGAGATTAGGGCCCTTGGCTGGTCCAGCGGAAGGCGCTCCCGTGGCTAAGCAGAGTAAGGGTACCGGCGCTGAGGGTGCGGCCTCGCTCCTTGGCGAGGAGCCCGCTGAGTTGGACGAGGAGATGGAGGTCATCTCGGATGAGGAATTAGAAGAGGGGGAGTTGCCTAGCGCCGAACAGCAGAGTCGGATGGTCATAGTGTTTCGTCGTGAGGAGCTCCCGGCCCTGATCTCGGAGACTCTCAAGACCCTCAACATGCCTGTGAATGAGCCGGTGGCGGATGAGGTCTTGGAGGATCCGCTGTTGGAGACGGTGCGATCGTCCCAAAAAGTTTTTCCCCTCCATCGGGTCTTTAGGACTATGATCCAGGAAGAATGGGATGTGCCGGAGGCAGCCCTAAAGGGTTCCAGAGCCTTGGCTCGCCTTTATCCACTGGCAGACCAGGATAGGGAGTTGTTTCGCTCCCCAAAGATGGATGCGGTGGTATCGGCGGTTACGAAGAAAATTACGATTCCGGTCGAGGGGGCCGCAGCGCTAAAGGATGTGCAGGACAGGCGGTTGGGTTCTTTGCTGAAGCAGGTTTTTGATGTTAGCGCCCTTTCCATGCAGGCTTCCATAGCGGGGGCCTGGGTGGCTCGGGGCTGTTTGCGGTGGTCCCAGCGATTGCAGGGGAAATCGTTGGAGGGCCGCTTGGATGATGCGTCGAGGCTGGAGTCCGGGTCGGCGTACTTAGCGGATATCCATTATGATCTCATCCGCGGTTTATCTAAGAGTATGGCCTCAGTTGTTGCGGCTCGGCGCTACCTCTGGTTGCGCAATTGGTCGGCTGATAGTTCCTCTAAGGCTCGTCTCAGTAAGCTGCCTTTTAGGGGTAAACTGTTGTTTGGAGAGGATTTGGAGAAGTTGGTCAAGGATCTCGGGGAGTTCAAGGGCGGTCGGCTCCCGGAGGATAAGCCAAAGCAGGGCCGGGCTCCGGCGGGGTTTCGAGGGCCCGCTAGGGAGTTTCGTAGATTTCGATCCTCTCGGTTTGACCAGTTTCAGCGGGGAAAATTCCCGGCTAGAGGTCAAGGGTTTCGAGGCTTCCGGGGAGCGGGCAGAGGGTTCGCTCCTTACCAGCCCTCGGGCCCTAAGAAGGTGCAATGAGATGCGGCGGGCTCAGGAGGGGGTGGTTCCCATGGGAGGTCGGTTGCGGGATTTTTACCCTGCCTGGGTCCAGATTACGTCGGACCGGTGGGTCCTCGAGGTCATTCGCGAAGGGTACGCCTTGGAACTCCATCACCCCGTGTTAGATTCATTTGTCAGATCCCCTTGCGCAGCTCTGGCCAAGTTGCGGGCGGTCTCGGACACTCTGCAGCGCTTGATTCAGCTCGGGGCAGTGGTGCCGGTTCCAGCGGGTCAGTGCGGGTACGGCCGGTACTCTATTTATTTTGTGGTGCCAAAAAAGGAAGGCACCTTTCGGCCGATCTTAGATCTAAAGCGCGTGAATCGGTGTCTCCGGGTGACCCATTTTTGGATGGAGACTCTGCGGTCTGTGATAGCGGCGGTCCGAGCAGGGGAATTTCTTACATCCCTGGACCTGACGGAGGCTTATCTTCATATCCCCATACGGCAGGAACATCAAAAATATCTCCGGTTTGCGGTTCCTATGGGGCACTATCAGTTTCAAGCGTTGCCTTTTGGGCTGGCCACGGCCCCTCGGACCTTCACCAAGATCATGGTGGTGGTGGCGGCGGCGCTCCGCAAGGAGGGAGTGCTGGTCCACCCTTATTTGGACGATTGGCTGATTCGAGCAAAGTCGAGGGAGGAAAGTTTGGCGGCAACCGCCCGGGTTGTGGAGATGTTGGAGAGCCTGGGCTGAGTCGTCAACTTTGCAAAGAGCAGTTTGGTTCCCTCACAGTCCCTGGTCTTCCTTGGGGTGCGCTTCGACACGAATCAGGCGGCAGTGTTCCTGCCCACCCCCCGAGCGCGGGGGCTGCGCGACCTGGTCAGGCGTTTTTTGTCAACCCCAGCGCCAACGGCGTGGCAGTATCTTCAGTTGTTGGGCACGATGGCGGCTACGATCGAAGTGGTGCCGTGGGCCCGAGCTCACATGCGGCCTTTGCAGAGTGCGCTGCTTCGCCGATGGTCGCATCAGCGGGATGCGTTTTCTCAGCGCTTGGTGTGTCCTCAGGGGGTGCGTCAAGAGCTTTGGTGGTGGTTGCGACAGGACAGTTTGGAGGCCGGCATGCCTCTCGAGTCCCCCTCCTGGAAATTGCTGACTACGGATGCAAGTCTCTTGTGGTGGGGGGCGCATTACGAGGGTAGATTTGCCCAGGGAAGCTGGTCTCCGGAGGAGTCGGTTTGGTCCATCAATCTGTTGGAGATGAGAGCGATCTTCTTGGTGCTGCAGAAGTTTCAGAACGCTTTGACTCAGGAGGCGGTTCGCGTTCTCTCCGACAATGCAACAACGGTGGCTTACATCAATCGGCAGGGCGGCATGGGCAGTGCGGCTCTAGAAGCCAAGGCGAGTCAGCTATTAGGATGGGCCGAGCAGCACCTAGGGGCTTTCTCGGCTCAGCATGTGGCCGGCGTGGACAATGTAGAAGCGGATTTCCTAAGCCGTCGCAAGGTGGACCCGGGAGAGTGGCATCTGCACCTGCAGGTGTTTGCGCTGTTGATGCAGCGCAGGGGGATTCCGCAGAAGGATCTCATGGCGACCTTCGAGTCGGCGCAGGTGACACAGTTCTTCAGCAGGCGCCGGGAAAGGATGTTGGAAGGGCTCGATGCTTTGGCGCAGAGGTGGCCAGACGGAGACCTTCTCTGTGTTCCCACCTTGGGCGCTCATAGGCCGGGTGGTGCAGCGCATCGAGAGACATCGCGGCCTGGTGTTAGTGGCTCCCGATTGGCCCTGAAGGCCTTGGTATGCGGACATAGTGCGCTTGCTGGCCGACAGTCCGTTAAGGTTGCCGCAGCGGGAAGATCTTTTGCGGCAGGGTCTGTTACGCATGCCCCAGGTGAGTCGGTTCTCACTTACGGCTTGGCTCTTGAAAGGGCAAGGATGACAGCCAAGGGGTATTCGGCGTCAGTTATTTCTACCTTGCTGAAGGCGCGCAGGTGCTCCACCTCCTTGGCGTACATTCGAGTTTGGCATATTTTTGAAGCCTGGTGTGCGGAGCGCGATTTTCAGCCCTTGGGGGCTTCGGTGGCTCAGATCCTTTCGTTCTTGCAGGATGGCGTAGACAAAGGTTTGGCGGCTAGTTCCTTGCGGGTGCAGTTGGCGGCCATCTCCTGTTACCGCGGAAAGATTCGTGGGCAGTCGCTGGGTTCTCACGATGACATCTGGTGGTTTCTGCGGGCGGTGTTGCTTTTGCGTCCGCTGGTGTGTAATGCTGTGCCGACCTGGGATCTGAATCTGGTTTTGGAGGCCTTGCTCAAAGCGCCGTTTGAGCCTTTGGACAAGGCCTCTCTGAAGGACCTAACGTTGAAGACGTTTTTTCTGGTGGCGATTTGTTCTGCGAGGCGTATTTCCGAGTTGCAGGCTTTGTCTTGTAAGGAGCCTTATCTTTCCTTCTTCCATCATAAAGTGGTGCTGCATACGGTGCCGGCTTTTCTGCCTAAGGTCGTTTCGCCCTTTCATGTTAACCAGGTGGTTTCGCTTCCAGTGTTTTCTAGCAAGCAGAAAGATGTGTCGGGAAGACGGTTGCACCTCCTGGATGTGCGTCGGGTGCTGTGTAAGTACCTTTGTCAGACAGCGGAATTTCGGAGGTCCGATAGGCTGTTTGTGGCTTTCGGGGGGCCGCGAAAAGGGGAAGCGGCGGCGAAAGCGTCCATTTCGCGTTGGGTGAAGACAGCTATTGCTTCCGTGTACATTTTGAAGGGGAAAGTAGTGCCGGAAGGTCTTCGAGCGTACTCGACTCGGGCTCAAGCAGCGTCTTGGGCGGAGTTCAGTTTGGTTCCCATTGGGGACATTTGTAGGGCGGCGACCTGGTAGTCGTTGCACTCATTTGCCAAGCATTATAGGCTCGATGTGCAGGCGGCGGGGGATGGGCGCTTTGGCTCGGCGGTTCTTCAGGCTGGGCTCGCTGGTCCCTCCCGTTGAGGTTTACTGCTCTGTTACATCCTCTATGGTTCCGGGACTGGACTAGAGGGACGAAAAGTAAAAGTAAATTAGACTTACCTGCTAATTGTTGTTCCTTAAAGAACTCTAGTCCAGTCCCGGAGCCCTCCCTGGGGTTATCAGCTCGTTAGCCTGAAGTTGGGCAATCTCTTTTTGCTGTTTAAAAAAAAAAACAAAACCTTACGGCCCAAGAATGAGAGACTGTAGGCCAAGCAAATTCGATGTACGATGCTAAGGGAAGAAGGTAGTGATGGCTGGGGTTCTCGAAGGGCGTAGAGTGGAACCATACTGGGGACCCTTTTGTTAAGGCGATATGTATCCTGTTCCTAATTCTGTTTGTTTGATAATCTTTTATCTACTTATTTGTTGCTCTGCTCAGTTTGCTTTGTCAATAGGTACTGGTAATAGGGGGCAGTCCTTGCCTACTTATACCACTGTTGGTAAAGCGATGATGTCATTCAGTCTCCAAGGCTGCTGGAGGAGGTTCTAAACTCTATGGTTCCGGGACTGGACTAGAGTTCCTTAAGGAACAACAATTAGCAGGTAAGTCTAATTTACTTTTCTACAAAAAAACAAAGGAGATGTAAGGTGCTCTCACACCAAGGGACAAGAAGAAAAATAACTGCAATTTCTAACACCAAAATAAATTATAACTAATTTTATTTTGGTGTTAGAAACTGTGCTATGGTTCTTTCGTTTTCTTTCTGAAATGGAAATTACACTTACCTGGTAATTGTGGTTCCTTTAGGAACTCCAGTTTAGTCCTCCACCTGTGGGTTGTGCACCTCCTCCTGCAGCTTGGAGACTGGGCATGTCAAAGTTGTGACATCACTGGATGTAGCCTGTTGGAATCTCCCATCAACCCCAGTGAACTAATGACAAAGCAGACTCAAAAGAGCAACAAATAAGTAGTTATCATATTAACATAAAACGTCTACTTAAACTAAATCTATAAGTCAAAACATCTGACAACCACCCACCCCTCCAAACAGAAGGGTCTGGTGTTCACACCTGCTTCTGTTCCCCCTGCCAATCCACGGACGTGGAAAAGGAGGCACAGAATGACAGAAATAGGCCGAATCCTATGAAAACAGTGCTCATCTGTAGCCAGTGACTTTCCCTCCACTGAATTGCACCCCAAAGAATCCATACTCTGGGTGGGAATGAGGACTAAACTTGAGTTCCTAAAGGAACCACAATTACCAGGTAAGTGTAATTTCCATTTCCTTGTCGGTCCTCCAGTTTAGTCCTCCACCTGTGGGATGTAACAGAGCAGTATTATTGAGAGGGACCTTTCCATCTGGCACGCACTATTGCCGACCCGAAACAGGTAGCATTCGCCACTAACACAACGAGGTGGTTGTGATTACTTGAGATAGGAAGAGAGGACCAGGTGGCCACTCCACCAATCTCTACTGGCAGAACTAAGCTGTGTTCTGCCCAGGAAGTCGCTTGCGCTCTAGTGGAATGAGCTCTCAAGCCCACAGGCACCGGCCGACCTAGCAAGATATATGCCGATGCAATTGCGCCTCTAATCCATCTGGAAATGGACACTGTTGCCACCACCTCACCTATGCGGGGACCCTCGAACAACTCAAAGAGATGGTCTGATTTGCAGAATGACTTAGAAACCCTCAAATATCGCCGCAGTACCCTCATTAAATCCAAGTGGCATACATCACAGTCTGAAACGTTCCCTATCACTGACTCTAGGACTGTCTACGACATCGTTTGATTTAAGAAAAACGGAAAAGAGACCTTCGGCAAGGAGACTGGAACCTGACGAAGAACCATTTTTTCTCTGGAAAAAAACAAAAATGGCTCTCCACAGGACAGAGAGCTTGAAATACCGAGATTTGCTTCGCCGAACAGGTGGCTATCAACAATACCGTTTCCAATGTTTGATCTTTAACTGACGCCTGGTATAAAGGCCCAAAAGGTTCCTTTACTAAGGCCTCTAACACCAGATTGAGATATGACAGAGGAACCGTGACTCTACGAGAGGGCCGCAATCTGATAACTGATTTAAGAAAATGCAACCACATCAACATAAAAACCTAGCGACACTTCTTGAACTTTGCCTCTATAGCAAGACCGTGCTGCTAATTGAACTCTCAAGGGACTGTCTTGCCGCCCCATATCAAACCCGTCTTGCCGGAAACTGAAGAGCAAAGGTAGCGAAACTGTGGCCGCGCGTACTTGACGCCATGAGCACCAGTCTTCACAGACACGCCAGATAGGTACAGAAGCCCACGAGTTGGACTTTTTCCTAGCCTGAAGCAGTCGCAATGACCGACCTGGCGTAACCTTTCCTTCATAACCGCGCTCTTTGAATTGCCAAACCGTAAGCAAAGACCGATCCACCTGAGACAGTTGTAGAGGTTCGTGACTGAACCGAGACTCCGAAGTTGGTAATCCTGACGGGACTCTGTAGAATAACCGTATGAGGTCAACGTACCATGGGCGCCTCGGCCCATTCGGGGCCAATAACCGCACTTGTCCCTGATGCGCTACGATACGCCAGACTACGCACCCGATGAGTGCTGTCATGAAGAAGTCCCTTCAGAGCCTATAAAGATAGGGCAAGATGAGGATTTGCTTTCAGAAACTGACAGGCAGTCTGAGCACATGGCTCAGTGTTTGCAAAGCAGAAGTAAACAAAGAGTCACGAGCTGGAGAGACACGCCCCTGCAGTGACGTATTCCCTAGCTCAAGAGGTAATGGGCTTCACCTGTTTCAGGGCAGGACACAGCTAAGCCCTGAGAGTTACAATGATAAAAACTGGTCATTAGCTTGGACCAGGCAGAACGAGAAGGAGAAGCAGATGCAGAGCCAGAGGATATACAAACACAACAAAAATGCCAAAGAAAAAAGAAAGAAGCCTACCATGATCATGACTCTCCAATCTTAGAAGCTTGATCAGATGGATAACAGCAAATGAAAAAACGCCATTGCATGCTGCGACGCTCCTGCCTGGCCCTAGATCTTACAGGCAGGAGTAGCCTTATTTAATGTCCCTTGTGAATAAAGGTGGTACTGATCCCTCTGAATGCTGGGATTCGTAGTACACTTGTTTTTTTTTTTTCTTTAGGGATGAAAGTTGTAGTTGTGACTCGAGTGATAAGGCTTGCAAGAAATTTATTTGTTGTGGGGATATTTTCAACGCATTACAATTCAAAGGTGCATAACGTAAAGGTGCAACTTTCAACATAAAGGTGAAATCAGGAGGTCAGGAAAACAACTGAAATCAAATAGCTTTAACTCAGCTTTACACAGTCACGATAGCTTCTACTCAGCTTTGCCTCATGTGGTTGCTTGGGATTATTGCAGCCTCACAGTAACATCTGTTCTCCTCACAGCGTGGCTTTACAGAGACAGGTGAAAACAATTTGTGAACTTTCACGGCTAGGCAACAGGTATAGCAAACGTTTTGTATTCTCATACAAACTCCAGATGCTTCTTTACACTGTTACTCTCTAAAACATAAAGAGCAATCCATTGCACAAGGATCATAACTCAAGGTAGGCACATCATTATCTATCTGCATACGTTCATCTGGGCTAAGGCAATTGTTCTCTTCATCAGGTTTCTTATGTTTCCCTGACTTTAGCTCCAGAAATTGCTGAAACTATCTTAGAAGCAATTCAGCCTGTAGCTGCTCTTTAGCTGCTTGATAGTCTCTGGTAAGGGTCACACCCTTCCCCCACTCACTATCTGCTCCTGTTGCAGAGTTTGGCTTAGGGAGGTCAGCACAATAAAAGGGTTTCTCCAGCAAGGCATTAAAATTAGGAAATTCAGCTTTACCTTTATCAGAGACGTTGGCATAAGAACAGGCACCTTTCTTCCAGGACTCTCTCCTCTTTAGAAACTCAGGAGTTTTATGGCTAGTTCTTCTGCTAGGAGAATTTCTCTCAGAAAAACTTCTTTCCTGTTTTGGTTCCTGGCTTTTATAGCACTGCTCGCCACCAGACAAAATACCTTTTCTCCAAGAGCTGGGTTTGCTAGCCTTCCCACGTCTAGGCTCTACCGTGTAGTAAGGATCTCCTTGAGAGTATATTGGGTTCCAAGGCTTACTGCTCCAGGGTTCTGCTTTCTCCCAGGGTTCTAGCGTTTTTCCCCTTTGATTCCAAGTTCCTCCTGAAGACCAAGGTGCACTGGAAGCTGCTTCTCGTCTGCTTCGTTTCTTGCTGCTCTCCTTGTCAGCCTTGCTGCCTGCCTTGCCAGCCTTGCTGCCTCCTCTTTCAATCCTGTCTGAGGATTTAAAAAGGGCTTCATTTCCCGGCACTCCCTGTCGTTCCCCTAGGCGTGCCCAATCATTGCTGAAGCCTAACTCCTCCCCTGGGCTGGGGCTTGTCTTCAGCTCAGCCGATAACTGTGTTTTTTCTAAGTCAGTTTTGGAAATCCTGTGTGTGTCATCCCTTCTATCAGGATTTTCCCTTATCTCCATTTCCTCTGGAGGGGAGTCTTCACCACAATGCGTATTTATAACCAGATCCAAATCTAATAAAACCAATGCCATTCCACTTGAGCATTTAACCCATTGGGTTCCATAGCGTTCCAACGAAAAATAAATTGCTGTTCCCTGTGGCATAGAATACGCTGATAATTACTACCTTCATTACCCCTGACTTGCACTAATATGAAACAACGAAACTCTTCCAACGAATGACCTTTTAATTTCCAATGTGAGACTAAACGTGCTGACTCAATTCCTCGGCGAATTGCCGAAAGATGTTCTATAATACGTGTTTTAAAAGGTCGATAAGTCTGACCAATGTACAGCAAAGAGCATGGGCACAAAACCACATAGATCACTCCACTAGTTAAACAACTTGTTGTTCCATGTAACTCAAAAGTAAATCCCAAAATGGGATGTTGAAAAGATTGTATTTCCAACGTAACCTCACAAACTACACATCTGTTACACTTTGTCCACGATTTACTACATTAGATGTATCTATAAACCTTGAACGAGAATGTACTAATCTATCTCTTAAATTTTGTCCCCTATGAAATGAAAAGATAGGTGGAATTGCAAAAATAGGATGAACCTTCAAAATATCCCAATGAGAGAGAATCAAATTCCGCACATGGCAGGCCCGTGTAGAAAAAGGTAACACACAAGTTAAGGAAGGAACCATTTTTTCTTTATGCTGAAAAGAAAACCATTCAAGATGGACATTATAAGCACGTTTGTAGGCTCTATGTATCACATTAGAGGGATATCTCCATTTGTTGAAACCACTTTCTCATATGTTGTGCCTGGTGTACAAACTCTTCACGAGTGGAACACAACTTCTGTAACCGTAAAAACTGCCCAACTGGTATATCATGTAAATGACATGGATGAAAACTACCATAATCCAATAAACTATTTCTGTCCGTAGGTTTAGTAAAAATAGATGTATGAAAACTATTATCCTTTAGAACAATTTTAATGTCCAAAAAATGGACCTCTATAGGAGATATCTCTAGTGTAAATAGCAAATGTATATCTTGATCGTTTAATTAATCTCACACAGATTAATACGTGTGCAAATAGGCCAAGACGACACAGAAACATTTCTCCAAGGACAGGGAATCCCCCAAGGCTCAGCCCTCTCCGCCCTTCTCTTCAACCTGTACCTGCAGCCCATTACAAGCATATTTAAAAAACACAAAATTAATCATTTTATATACGCTGACGACATCATGCTCGCTATCCCCATAAACACTAACAGCCCCACTTATGACAACCTGTCCGAGTGCATGAACGAAACCACCTCTTGGCTAGAAACCAACTATCTTAGCATCAACCTTAAAAAAACGGAAGCAATGTTTGTAACAAGAAAATCTGTCGCTGACGACACTTACCCAACAACAATCACAATAAACAAAACAACCATACCTGTTAGAAAAGAAGTAAAGTACCTTGGAGTAATAATAGACCAGACACTTACCATGCTCCCCCACATAAAACAGACAGTAAGAACAGTATTCTATAAACTAAAGACTACACAACACCTAAGACCCTTCCTTGACACACATGATTTTAGATCAGTAGTCAATACACTCATCACCCCCCACTTCGACTATTGTAATAGTCTCCTAATCGGCCTCCCACTAAAAAACACATATCTGTTACAAAGAGCCCAGAACATCTGTGCCAAGGTAATTTTAAAAGCTCGTCTAACCCCAATACTGTTGGAATTACATTGGCTCCCTATAAACAGCCGAATAAAATATGAAATCCTATTAACAACCTTCAAACTCCTTAACGACATCTCCCCCTCACACCTGTCCACCCTAATACACGCCCCATCAGAAACAAGAATACGCAGACAAAACGAAACTCACTCCCTTAGCATACAAAAAACCATCAGAAAAACAAAGAAAACCACAAGCTCTAGAGCTTTCTCCTTTGCTGCCCCCACTCTCTGGAACGAACTCCCAATAACCCTCCGCCTGATGAAAGACCTTCATCAGTTTAGAAAAGAACTCAAAACCTACCTCTTCTCCGAACATTTTGAAATCCCCTACCTCCAGAGAGCCAGCCCCCAGCAATCACAGAAACGTTCCCACAAAAATTCATGAAGTCACACATGACTAACTCAGACAGACCCTCTGTTAATTATACATACGTCTTACAATAAAAAAATGAAAAATGCAAAACTCACACAAGTTCAATTGAAATATGTCTAATGTCAATTGAAATATGTTTAATGTCTATTGTCCTCTGTAACATACTGTTTATTGTCCTTTTGTAAATAGTTCCATGTAAATAGTTTTAAAACTGTTCCATGCAATGTTACCTGTACATAGTTACAAATATCGTTCTATGTAAAGTATACAGAAGTATACAAAAATGTTAACTGTTCCATGTAAACCGCCCTTGATATCTGGAAGGGCGGTATAGAAGAATTAGTTTTTTATTTATTTATTTATCTAATTAAAAAATTCTCGTAAATAACCTTCCGAACCTTGCCAAATAAAGAAAATGTCATCAATAAATCTAACCCACTTTACTATAGACGGCCAATATTTTGATTTCAAAACAACCTCTTCTTCAAAATGCCAGACATATAATCCCGCTATAGAAGGGGTCACAGTGGCTCCCATAGAAACTCCTTCTATTTGATGATGATAATTCCCCTTAAATTCAAAATAGTTCCT
Organism: Ichthyophis bannanicus; assembly: GCA_033557465.1. Classification (NCBI taxonomy): domain Eukaryota; kingdom Metazoa; phylum Chordata; class Amphibia; order Gymnophiona; family Ichthyophiidae; genus Ichthyophis; species Ichthyophis bannanicus. The sequence goes on along the minus strand of CM066042.1, from coordinate 248,888,518 downwards.
ATATAAAACTAAAGTCAATAGTTGACAAAAAAAGGATCTATGCTGTGAGGACAATTGCAAACTCAATAAATATTGCATAGCAACATTAAGACCCTACTGTTGTGGAAAGAAATTATCAGCGGCTTCTATGCCGCAGGAAACAGCAATTTATTTTTCGTTGGAACGCTATGGAACCCAATGGGTTAAATGCTCAAGTGGAACGGCGTTGGTTTTATTAGATTTGGATCTGGTTATAAATACACATGCGCTGGCATTTTTTCATTTGCTGTTATCCATCTGATCAAGTTTCTAAGATTGGAGAGTCATGATCGTGGTAGGCTTCTTTCTTTTTTCTTTGGCATTTTCGTTGTGTTTGTTAAGTGTATTGGATTTGAGTGAAGTTTATTTCATTTGTTTTTGTTATATAGGAAGTTTCCCTGAAGAAGCCGTTAATTCGGTGAAACTGTGATTTATGGTGCTCCCATGTATTTTGGTGGAAAGCCGCACAGATCTTACTTAATGTTTGTGCGTTTGCCTCTAAGTCTTAGATTTCTCTTCTTGATAGTTTTTGATGGAGCCCAAGGGCTTTCATACTACATGGGACGATTCATGTTATCCTTCAATGATTGGTAGGTAGATTTTGATATAAGAATTTTTTTGTATTGGAGTTTGGTGACATTAGTTATTAACTTGTTTTGAATGATTTTTTGTAGTAACCATGAAGAGGTGTTATGAGAAGAATAGAATCTTTGAATATACTTTTATTCACTACGGTTTTGCAACATTCCGTTTTTCCTGAGGCTGTGACATCACGTAGATTTATTCAAAAGTTCTGGGGGAGAATCGCCATGATCGATGGTTGGACCTGTACATGAATTTGGGTGCTATTTGTAGGACAGCTGAACATAGCTGAGTATTGTTAAATTGCAGTAGTTTATAGCAGTTGAGAACAGTTATATTAGAATAATCTGCAGAATGGTTGAGTATAGTTAAATGAAATATTTGTTGTTACAAAGTAGGTAATTGTGTGGAAACTTTAATATATTTATGGTTGTATAATGAGCAATATTGTGATATTTTTGTGATATCACACGTTACTGATACCTCTTATTATACTGATATGTATGAATTTTGATAATATTAAAATGTATATTTTATAACTGGTAATTTTGTAATATATATGTTATATATGTGAAATATTGTATTCATTTGACATGTTAAAAGTTTTTTTTGTTTTGTTTTTAATTTAGTTAAGTATATTTCTTTTTTGCATTTTTGTTTGATTGTTTGATTTGCAAATTAGTGGTGATTAATTCTTTTGATTTTCTATTCTGGATATAAACAGAATAGGATAGCTGCTGAAATGATCAGTGGTCTTTGTTATAAGACATATGAGGATAGACTTAAAGATCTCAATATGGTATACTTTGGAAGAAAGGCAAGAGAGGTATGATAGACACATTTAAATACCCCACGGTATAAATGCACAGGAGGTGACCCTCTTCCAGTTGAAAGGAAGCTCTGGAACAAAGGTCATAGGATGAGAGCAGAGAGACTCTGAACTAATCTGGAAAAATATTTCTTACAGAAAGGCCGTTGGATGCATGGAACAGCCCCCCCCCCCCCCCCCCCTCCAGTGTGGAACTAGTGGAGTCAAGAAATGTATCTGAATTCAAGACAGCATGGGACAAACGCAGAGGATTTCTGAGGGAGAAGATGGGATTGTAGAATTTAATAATTCTCATGGATGGACAGACATGGATAGGCCATATGGCCTTTATCTGCCATTGTTTGTGTTTCTAGTCTTGCCTAATGATTGGAATGGCCTTGATTGCGAGTGTAGTTGAAGAAAAGTCAGCAATATTGCTGCAGCTTGAAAAAAAAAAGCCAGCTTCTAATACTGTTTTTTAAAAGATGAAGACTTTGGGCTGAAGCTAATTAGTGCCTAAAGAGACCTGAAAGTTGGCTGTGCTAAAGCAGTTAACAGAATTTAATCTGGTTGAGCTGTGTTTTTTAAAATTTACTAAGTAGTGGTGTACCAAGGGCAGGGCGGTGGGTGTGGCCGGCCAGGAGGGAGGTACACCCCTGCACCTCTAAGGCAGCGCAGTAAGCTTACATTAAAGTCGAGTGGCTTGCTGCGCTGCCTCCCGTTGGTTGTTCTTTCCAAGGCCAAAGTCTTGTGATCTGAGACTTTGGCATGGAGAGAAGAGCCAATGGGCCTGCATTGGAGGCAGTGCTGCAAGCCACCCGACTTTAAGGTAAGCTTGCCGCCCTGCCTCTGAAGTATGGGCTTGGTGGGTGAGTGCATTGTGCCTCCAAGCAGGGTAACAGTCGCAAGGGGGCGGCAGCTCTGGTAGCTGAGGGGGCTGGGATTGCTACTGTTATTGAGGAATCTGCTCAGAGAAAAATATGGCTGCTGTGTGTGAAAGCACACTGCATCTTAAGTATTAATAGAGAAAAAAACATTTTCATGTGCAAGTGAAATTTCTGGGTGAAATACAAAACTCTGCAAAGCTGAATTTTAATTAAAAAGCTAAAGAGGAAGAAAGCTTAGATCAGTTCATTGTGAATTTAAGGACATGCTGCAGATAAAGCCTCTTTTACTAACACTCAGCTCGCGCTAAGTGTGAGAGGGACAGAGGTTTTACCCCTCCCTCCCACTTGGCGATGGCATCTGGGCTGATCTGGTGTTGAGCCAGGGATGTTATATCAACTGAGGTTAGTAGTGATGGTTGAATAAATGGGTAGTTCTGATTTAGGTAGAAAACCAGCTTCTGAGTTTCCTGAGAATGAGGAACAATAATAAGATAAACAGTCAAACACATTGAGCACATTAGTAGGTGTCTAGAGAACCCTGCTTCTCAAGGAAAATCCTGCCGTTGGAGGCACCCAGTACAAGAAAGTGAATTTGGGGGACTTCAGGAGAGTGAAGTGACTGTGCTGCTTCACTCCATCCCCAGTCTTATCTGCTTCTAATAGGGGAGTTCGTTTTGTTTATACTTGACATGCCATATGTATTGAGAGATCTTTAAAATCCAGATTTGGTTAAAAAAAAGAGAGTTTGATTCTTTTAAAGGAAACACATTTATTAAAACTACCTTGGGAGAAAATTTGTGTCATACTTATCTGACAAATTAGTTTAAATTTTCTTAGTCAACAGAAAGTACCGGGAAAAATAAAATTAGTTTTAAAACATACTGCCAAAATTATTTAAAATAAGTTTGTTGTGAAAAAAATACATGTGCTTTACAAATTCAGTTGTAGATACCTGCTAAAGAATTGTAGTTTCAAATTTGATGTTTTCACAAATTAACTTTGATATCTTTGAAACAACTGAGAAGAATTTAAGATAACAATAAAAAAACGCCTTTTAAACATTCTGCTAGCTCTAAAGTTATTTTATTAACTGATGGTATTCTAATTAAAAAATCTATTTTAAATAAATAGTTACATCTTTATCTTTCTTTTCTAATTGTGAAAACCTCAGGTGTACAGTAGTTATAATAGTTGTTATACAGAGAGAATTCAAGAGGTTTGTTTTTAATACTGTATATCTGTCACTGATGTGAATTCTGCCCAAGCAGCTCCTGCATTGCGGAAGGAGGGGAAGGGGGAGGCCAAGCAGGAAGCGGGTCCACATGGTGGTGGTAAATGCAGAACGGCAAACTTTTAAACATCTGCCATTCTTCCTCCATTCCTCTTTTAAGTTTTGAGGCCTGGCAGCCGTCACCACCCAGACGCTGCCAGGCCTAAATCTTGCACTGTGGCTGTTATTGAGCGACTTCGGCCTGGCAGCGTCTGGGAGGTGACGGCTGCCAGGCCTCAAAATTTAAAGGTAAGTTTGCCCATGTGGGGGGGTGGAGTAGAGACTCAGCAAAATTTTGCTTGAGGGCCATCTCTGCCCTTTGATCTGAATACCAATTCCAAGGTAACTTGGTACACTAAGAAAATGAAGTGGGAAGGAAGGGAAAGTTTGGATTTAGCTCGAACCCTTCTCAGAAGTTCAAGGCAAATTACCTTCAGGTACATCGTAAGCCCTCTAAGGACTGGAAATGACCTAAGGGCATGTTGACTAAACCGTGCTAACAGCAGGGATTTACCTCATGGTAAGCACATTATGCTAACAGCTGAGGTAGCACAGTAAAAGTACCGTGGTAATGGGAAGGGGCATTTGAATGAGTGGGCTGGGGCAGTGTGTGTGTGTGGTGTTGATACACTGTGGTTAGTGAAGCCATCATTGGCATGCTCTAACCATGATTGCTGCCTTAAACATTGGTGCACTTATTGCTTCCTTAATGACTAGTGAAAAGTGCATCCGTGTTCGATGTGTTGGCCCGTTTATCATGGCATGGTGTGTCTACCCACAGTTACCAGGCACAGCCCCAACAGGTCTATGCCACCTCCCGTGATAATTGTGGGAGCTTGCTTACATGCTAACTTAATGCATTTTAGTAAACATGCCCCTGAGTTTGTACCTGAGGCAATGGAGAGTTAAGTGATGTGCCCAAGATCGCAAGAAGCAGTGGTGGGATTTGAACCTGGCTTCGCTGGTTCTCCGCCCACTGTTCTAACCGTTAAACTTCTCCATTTGGATCTTCAGATCCAAATGTACAGTGCAGGATTTAGGAATATCCTTCCATTTATATGCAGCAGTTTTCTCTTTATTCACACCTTTTCATTGTCCTTTTTCAAGATAAAAGAAGATATATTAGGACAAAGACTCCAGAGTCAGCAACAGTCCATTAATCAGACATACTATACAAAAAAACCCTACTAAATGCTGCGGTTTTCTCAGTCTCTCCCAGATGCAGACTTTTATAGGCAGTCAGCCACAACAGTTGACCAAATTTAAATTCTTCCATACATTCTCTCATAGGTAACCGCCCCCTGTAGCTGCTTTCTCTCTTTGACGCTGTGCCTATCTGCTTCAATGTTTTCTTTCTGTTTGTTGTTCCCCTCCTGCTACTTGACTGCACGAGCCTGCAGAATGAGCCTGCACATGCACATACAGCTGCAGGTGCACATTCAGTCCCAATGCAGCCATTTTCCCAGTCCTTGCAGCCGGCATAATGCCTCTGACTGCCAGCCTCATAGGTTCTTCTACTCACCCCCACCTCCTGCTGCATAGCGTTTCCCATTCCAGCCCCATGCTCCTCCTTTAAAGCTAAATAAATAAATACAAATCAAACAAAAAATAAATAAAATTAAGGTTTTACCTTTTTATTAGCCTAACTTAAGACATTTTCAGGTCAATGTTTAGCCTGCGGCAGTCAGTGTGTGTGTACGGGTTTTTGTTTTGTTTTGTTTTTTTAAATGCCGGCTGCTGTGGACAAAAAATCCAAATATGCAGCTGACTATCCGGATTATGTGGCCACTATCCAGATAAGTTATCAAGATGGCGCTTAGGGCTGCTTTTCATGTGTCCTACGTTTTCTAGCTAGTTATCCAGATAGTGATGCTGCAAATGATATTTACTGGATAGTGCCACTGAATATCTGGCTTAGTGGTAATCGGTATCGTACCTAGCCCTGTTCGAGCGGTGCAGTCCCACAGGGTGCAAAGGCTTAGGGGATGCATTTCGGCTGCCTGCTGTTGCCCTGCCACTGCCACATTTTTTTGTTCTCTCCACAGCGGCATCTGCAGCAGCAGAGCTGACCCGGAGAGATCAGATCTGCTTTAAGTTAGGTCTGCTCTGTTGCTGCCGGTGTCTTGCACATTGGGTGCTCCCTCCCCCCGCCTCCCATACCTCCGTCCAGCCGCTGCCTGCTCTTGCCCTGCTGGCGGTGCTGCCGTTGAGAAATAGAAGCAGCAGGGCAAAAGCAGGCAGCGGCTGGACGGAGGTATGGGGGTGGGGGCGTGCCCAATATACAAGTCGCACAGGGCATGATTCTGGCTCGGTACAGCCCTGGTGGTAATTATCCAGTTAGCTGGTGCTGCTAATTGAATAAATGCTTTTAAATATTAGGCCATTTTTGACTAACAGAGGCCAAAATCTCCTACCTCGGGCCAGAACAGTATGAGTTAAAGGAGATTTTAGGCCCCGAAAGCTATTCGAGAAACACATTGTTAGTCCAGTAAAAAAGAGATCATTTTATTTGCTTTTTAAAAATTCTTTTTCTTTATTTACCTTAAAAGTAGACTAGCACTGTGACCATGCTACTTACTCCTTTACAGGACACCCGATAACTTGGAGCCCTCCCCATTACCATTTCGCAGCATTCTGTCTCTCACACAGCTCCACCCAGTACCTGCATTGTCAGCCTTTTTTTTTGGGGGGGGGGGGTGTTCTCTCTCCCAGAGCACTTCCATTACTACACATGTGGTAGGCTCCTTCACTTCTGGGTTCACAGCAACAGCTACAACTCTATCCTGGCCTCATATCGGCAATTCCATGCACCCAGGGCCAGGGCAAGGTATTGGGTGCCTTGGGCAAACCTTCAGCCTTACGCTGCCCCTCCCCCAAAGATTCTGCTAATTAAACTCGACATTTGAGGATCTGAATACTAGCCTTCCGACAGCGATCCCGTAGACGTGCATAATTGGACATCCATACTTTAAACTATTAACCTTTGCTCTTCCTACAGGTAAAATAATGTGCTGATGGCTCTTTGAATGTGTGGGGCTGTCAGAATCTATTGTTTTGCTTTGAATGCTACTGTCCTAGGCGACTGTCTAGTCTTGCCTAATGGTTGGGCCGGCCCTGTCTTTGGTTAATAAGCTGCACTTAAAAAAAATCATATTCCTGCATTATAGGCTTGCCAGCAGAGCCAGCCTCCTACCATTTAGAAACAAACAGATAGATACTCTCCCAGAGTTTGCGAATGCATCCTACACCTCTTTGAACCAACTCTTGCACAGCTTCTAAACCCTTAATTAGACAAAACAATAGATAAATGAAATGTTCCCAGGCTATTTACTGTCAGGATTTGGGCAAACAAAATGCAAAATCACTTTTGAGTGTCAGGCTGCCCCCACACCAATCCCTGTATCGGTTCTGAAACATGTGATACATTGCTGGGAAATTTTGGAAAATGAAAGAAGAGGCTCACCTCAGCCACGTTTGAAAAGGCCTTTTGATGGATAGCCGATCTCTCTCTCTGTCTGGCTTTGTAATAATCTCTTTGAAATGGCCGCTGCTGAGTGGCAGCACGGCAGAATCTCTGCGCATGTGCTGCCCCCTTCTCCTTAACCTCCCTTATCGCCATGGAGACTTCCCATGGCAACAGAGGACTGCACTGCAAGGCTCGGGTTTAAAACTGGCAAGACTGAAGGAAAGCGAATGTTGATCTAGGAAGAGGTAGTTAGTGGAAGACAAAAAAGGCCTGTAGCTGTGGTGATCTTTTGCTTAAAAACAAAATTGTTGCAAGTTGTAAAGTGCATCCTAGAAGCATGATACAAAGGCACCTTTCTCTATAAAAACATAAATGCAATGTATACTTCTGAGTCGGTGCTGACTCCTGACATCCTCTTACTTTTGAACATATTGAAACTTTGATATAGTTTCGAACATAAAAAAATATCACAAGCACAGCACCTTTTAAATATTTACTGAACATAAATATATTGAAATTATAGATAATATCTCTACTTACATATGTATGTGTGGGCGGGGGGAGGGGGGTGCATTCCAGAATAGGATTAGTTGACAAATGTAAGTTCTGGGGTTCTGGGCAGTACATATCATGGGCACATTTTAAGCACTTTGGAGCTGATGCAGTAAACTGCACTGTACTTTTTTTTTTTTTTAGTGCCGTCAAGTCAATGCTGACTCCTGGCAACCTAGCAGCCCCTAGGTTTTCTTGGCAAAGTTATGATCAGGAGTAGATTGCCAGGCCTTTTCTTCCAAGGCAATGAAGGGTAAAATGACTTGTCCAAGGTCACAAGGAGTGCCAGTGAGAATTTAAACCTTGATCTCTTGGTTACGAAGTTGTTACTCAAACAACTAAGCTACTCCTTTGAGTGCAGCATTTTGCTCAAAAACTTCCCACGCTTGTCTTGCATTAAACCATTGTATTTAAAGTATTGTACAGTGAGCATGTGGTACTGAAACTTAGCAAAGGGTTATTTATTTATTTATTTATTTTTACTATTTTCTTTATGATGGATCTTTTGTAACATAGTAAATGACGGCAGATAAAGACCAGCATGGTCAATCCAGTCTGCCCAGCAATACGGAAAGAGTAGGTGCACCTGACGCTCTGTGCAGGTCACCCCTCCCCTGTCTTTGTTTAGGGGTGGACCCACCACTCCATGTAGGACACCCCTATTTGTTGAGAAATTAGATGGTTCCGTTTATTTTGTTTTTATTCTGTTGCTATAAAGGGATCCCTGTGCTTGTTCCATGCTGTTTTGAATTCCGTCACCGTGTTTGCCCCCACCACTTCCATTGGGAGAGCATTCCAAGCATCCCTTTCAGTGAAAAAATATATCTCCAGGAACAAGCAGGAATAAGTCCTCACATATGGGTACGTCGGAACCGACGGAGCCCGCGCGGGAAAGCTCCCCAGCTTCCCTGAAAGGAAGCTTTTGGGGCCTCCCACTGCACATGTGCGCTGCCTTCCCGCCTTCCTGACCAGCTCTCCTCAGTTTCTCTTTTCTTTTTCCGCGGAGCCAGCAGGTCGTGTTCCTGTCACCGCTGAAGAAATTATTGTTTTAGTTTGTTTCTTTAGACCGCGTACCTGCCTTCCCCATACCGAAACCGGTACCGCCGGTCTCTCTTTTCTTTTCTTTAAAAAAAATAAAAAAAAAAGATCTCTTTTTTGCACAACTTGGTGACTTCGGTTAGGCCTCAGGCCTACACAAATTCTCCTCATGGAGAAACCAGCCCCTGGTTTTAAGAAGTGTACCAAGTGTAGTGCTGTTATTTCAGTCACAGACACCCATGAATGGTGTCTTAAGTGTTTGGGACCTGACCACTGCATTCCGGACTGCCCATCCTGCTCCCAGATGTCTAAACGTGGGTTGCAGAACCGGGCCAACAAATTCCATGTGCTGTTTGCTTCTGATAATCCAGCATCACAGTCATCCAGGTCTTCCTCTCCGGATGGATCTCAGGTAACCAAACCCTCTGTGGGCAGATCCTCAAAGAGCAAATCTCCTTCAAAGCATTGAGAGGCTCTCTCTTTTGAGTCTGAGGATCCTGCCCCAGCCAAACAACCCCGGCGGGAAGCTCTGGATTCCAAAGCACCATCTATGGGGTTACAGGTTGACATCGATGGCACGGCCTCGACTGATCACCTGTTGGACTGCTCTGGGGTACCGGCCCATACCGGTACCGACATCCAGGCAGCAGTGGCGTCTATGAGCAATACTGTTCAGACCATGCAGCAGGCCATGCTGGCTTTTATCAATGCTGTGACGCCCTCGGTATCGCGTTCAGCGATACCGGGTCCGGTTCCGGTATCGTCTCCCATACCGGAACCAAGACCATCGACTTCCAAACGCAGATCGGTTCCGCATGCCGGATCCAGGTTTTTACCCGATACCGATCCCATACCCGGTACGCCCGATGTCGATACCGATCGGTATGCGTATCGTGCATTGGAAGCAAATAGAGAATACTCTGATTCTTCAGAGGATTTCAACTCCTCTGAGGACTCTGATGAGCTGTCTCTAGTTCTTCATGAAGACCCCTCTTCCCCAAAGAGGAGAATGTCTCCACCAGAGGATTTGTCCTTTCAAGAATTCATTATTGAATTAGCTAAAGGACTTTCTATTACCACATCCTCAGAAAAAGAACCTAGATCAAAGAAATTGGATATTTTAGGATACCCCAAGGTTCCTAAAGAGGCAGTCACCCTGCCTATCCATGAAATCCTTCAAGAACACTTGATGGACTTATGGGAGGCTCCTCTAACATTGTCTCCTTATTCTCGTAGGCTGGACACCATGTACCGGGTCCCTCCTTCTCCTGGTTTTCAAAAGACTCAGTTGCCTCACCATTCCATTGTGGTGAAGTCTGCACTGAAAAAGATTAAGAGTACCAAAAGGCACTCTTCTACCCCTCCAGGACGAGAATGTAAGACCCTAGACTCTTTTGGCAAGAAATTTTCCAGGCTACTATGCTTATAGCCAGGATTAATTCTTACAGTCTGTATATGGGCATGTTTCTTAGAGAACTTGCCCTAAAGATACGACCTTTTGCCTCCTTTATCCCTGAGGATAGAAAAGAGGAGTTCATTTCTCTGGTGAAACAGCTTTTAGATGTTTCTAAGTTCTCCAACAGAGCAGCTTTTGATTCCTTTGAGGGTGCCGGTAGAGCTTCGGGCATTGCGATAGCAGCCCGACGACTTGCTTGGCTCCAGGCCTCTGACCTAGAACCCTTACGGAATCTGCCCTGTACAGGTGAGAACTTATTTGGTAAGAACTGGCAAATTAAAGCCACCCAAATGGATGCAGAAAATGCTACCTTGGATAGACTTTCTAAGTCTACCTCTGCTCCTGCCAAGAAAAAGTCTTTCAAGAGGCCTTACTACAAGAAGGCCAGATTTTCCACAAATACTGGCCAACAATCTTCTCAGCCTCGTTTTGCTACTAAACGTCAGCAACCTAAACAGGCAAAGTCAAAACCTGCAGTGTCTACCACTCCTCAGCAGGCTCAACCCCCTCAGGGGTTTTGACTTGCCCCTAGAGAACTTAATATTTCTGGCTCTAGAACAACCAGAGCCCCTCACCATTCCCGGAAGGTTAACTCACTTTGCTCCCAGATGGGAGCAAATCACATCAGAGCAATGGACCCTCTCTATCATCAGAGAGGGCTACAAACTTCATTTTTCCAACCTTCCTCCATATACCATGGTGAGGCACTTCAATTCTCCCCCATTTCTCCTGGACCTGTTGGATCAGGAGGTCTCTTCTCTCCTTGCCCAAGGGGCAATAGAAGATGTTCCTCTTCTTCAACAAGGGACAGGATTCTACTCCCCTTATTTTCTCATAACAAAGAAGACAGGGGGATTCAGGCCTATCCTAGATCTGAGAGAATTGAACAGATTTCTGTACAAGGAGAAATTCAAAATGCTTTCCCTAGGCATTCTCCTTCCATACCTTCAGAGTCAGGATTGGCTTTGTTCTCTAGATCTCAAGGATGCGTACACACATATACTCATCCACCCATCCCACAGAAAATATCTAAGATTTCTGTTTCAGGGAAAACATTTCCAGTACAGAGTACTTCCCTTCGGTCTAGCCTCTGCTCCAAGAGTGTTCACCAAATGCATGGCAGTTGTTGCCGCATTTCTAAGAGGTCTGGGAATTTTTGTATTCCCATATCTGGACGACTGGCTCATCCGAGCTCCATCTCAGTCAGAGGCCCAGATTTCCCTGGACCGCACAAGGCATCTTCTGCAGTATCTGGGACTGGTGGTAAACCTTCCCAAGTCTCAACTTACCCCTACTCAGTCTCTAGAATTCATAGGGGCCCAGTTGGACACCACCACTGCAAGGGCCTACCTGCCTCAAGTCCGGGGCCAACGTCTGCTGTGCTTGGCCTCCCAAGCTCAGTCTAGCAGTCACTTGACAGCCAGAGAAATGCTGCGACTTCTGGGCCACATGGCCTCCACGGTACACGTGGTGCCCTACGCTCATCTTCATATGAGAGCAGCTCAATGGACCTTGGCCACCCAGTGGACTCAGGCGTCAGGAGCGCTCTCTGACCAAATACTCACCTCAAAGCGTCTGTTTTGGTCCCTTCAATGGTGGATGTCCACCAAGAATCTGTTGTTGGGGGCCCCCTTCCAACCTTTGTTGCCCCAAGCAACCCTCACAACAGATGCCTCCCAAACAGGGTGGGGAGCCCATCTACAATCCCTCTCCACTCAGGGTACTTGGTCTCCGCAGGAGACCACCCTTCACATCAACCTCCTGGAACTGCGAGCAATCTTTCTTGCCCTCAAAGTCTTCCATACCCTCCTTGTCAACCTGACCGTCCTAGTTCAGACAGGCAATCAGGTGGCCATGTTCTACGTAAACAAACAAGGAGGGACAGGCTCTCTGTCGCTTTGCAACGAAGCTCTCAGATTGTGGGCCTTCGCCAGAGAGCATCAAATTCATCTTCTGGCAGTATATCTTCCAGGGGTTCAAAACTCTAGGGCAGACAGACTCAGTCGAGTTCTGCTCCCACACGAATGGTCCCTACATATGGACCAGATAGGCAAAATCTTTCAGGAATGGGGAACCCCGGAAATAGACCTCTTTGCGAGTCCGTGGAATGCCAAACTTCCCCGGTTCTGTTCCAGGACTCCGTGTCAGGGAGCTCAGGCCAACGACGCCTTTCTCCTGCATTGGGGTCAGGAATTCCTGTATGCTTTTCCACCCATTCCTTTGATTCCCAAGACTCTGTTCAAACTTCAGAGGGATCACGGGTCGATGATCCTCATAGCTCCACGCTGGCCACGCCAAGTGTGGTTCCCTCTACTTCTACAGCTCTCCCAGGGCTCCTCCCTGGACCTGGGAGCTGCGCCAGACCTTCTATCTCAAGAGGAGGGGACTTTGTGGCATCCAAACCCCAAGTCCCTACACCTCAGAGCTTGGTTATTGAAGGCCTAAGCCTTCATGACTTCAATCTTTCTCAACCAGTGAAAGATATCCTGCATGCCTCTAGGAAACCCTCCACGAGGCGTTCCTATGCTTTCAAATGGAAACGCTTTTCCATTTGGTGTGCTCAACAGGGTCTTGACCCTCTAGCACTTCCTTTGAATTCTCTACTAGACTATCTCCTGCATCTTTCTAATGCAGGCCTTAAGACGAATTCAGTAAGAGTCCATTTGAGTGCTATCGCAGCATCCTTAAAACCTATAAATGGACAACCTGTCTCCTCTCATCCGCTTGTTGCAAGATTCATGAGAGGCCTGACTCTAACTAAGCCTCCCATCCGACCTCCTCCGGTAGCATGGGACTTGAACCTAGTTCTAGGTCAGCTTATGAAGCCACCTTTTGAGCCTTTACACTCCACCTCCTTGAAATTTCTTTCATGGAAGGTAGTTTTCCTCATTGCAGTCACTTCAGCTCGCCGCATCAGTGAACTGCAGGCTTTAGTGGCTAATCCACCTTATACTAGATTTCATCATGATAAGGTGGTCCTTAGGACGAACCCCCACTTTATGCCCAAAGTGGTTTCGCCTTTTCATCTTAATCAAGAGGTATATCTACCTGTCTTTTTTCCGGCTCCTCATGCATCCAGTGCAGAGAGGAACCTTCATACTTTAGATTGCAAAAGAGCTCTTGCCTTTTACCTCAACAGGACTCAGCCACATCGAAAGTCTTCCCAGCTTTTCGTGACTTTTGATCCTTCTCATTTGGGACGTCCAGTCTCCAAACGTACACTTTCCAATTGGATTGCTCAGTGTATTTCCTTTGCTTACCAGAGTAAAAATGTTTCTCTGGAAGGCCATGTCACAGCTCACAATGTGAGAGCCATGGCCACTTCTATGGCTCATCTTCACTCTGTCTCCATAGATCAGATCTGTCGAGCCGCCACATGGGCCTCGGTTCATACCTTCACAGCCCATTACTGCTTGGACAAGGACTCCCGCCGGGATGCCTTGTTTGGTCAGGCTGTCCTCAAACACCTGTTCCATACTTGAATAACTCCTGCCCACCTTCCCAGGATGGATGCCTGAGATCCATACGAAGATGGCGAACCCTTGGAACGGGATCTCCCAGGCATCTTAGCTAGGGAGTCCCCATATGTGAGGACTTATTCCTGCTTGTTCCTGGAGATAGCACAGTTACTTACCTGTAACAGGTGATCTCTGGGAACAGCAGGAATTAGTCCTCACAACCCACCCACCTCCCCTAGGAATTGTATCTTCTATCTATCTTCCTTTCCTCTCTCTATTGTCTCAGCTATAAACTCGAACTGAGGAGAGCTGGTCAGGAAGGCGGGAAGGCAGCGCGCATGTGCAGTGGGAGGCCCCAAAAGCTTCCTTTCAGGGAAGCTGGGGAGCTTTCCCGCGCGGGCTCCGTCGGTTCCGACGTACCCATATGTGAGGACTAATTCCTGCTGTTCCCAGAGATCACCTGTTACAGGTAAGTAACTGTGCTTTCCTGACATTGCCTTCCAATTTTCCACCTTGAAGCTTCATGTTATGCCCTCTAGTTTTGCAGTTTCCCCGTCTTTGGAAGAGGTTGGTTTGTTCATTGTTCCTCTTTAAGTATTTAAAGGTCTGAATCATATCTTCTCTATCCCTCCTCTCCTCCAAAGTGTACATATTTAGGTCTTCAAGTCTCTTCTCATAAGGTTTCTTATGCAGGCTCCAAATCATTTTGGTCGCCTTCCTCTGAACACTTTCCAGTCTTTTTACATCTTTTGCAAGATATGGTCTCCAAAACTGAACACAGTATTCCAGGTGAGGCCTCACCAGCGACCTGTACAGTGGCATAAGTACCTCTTCCTTTCTGCTGGTAATCCCTCTTTGTATGCAGCCCAACATCCTCCTGGCTTTTGCTACCGCCTTGTCACACTGTTTTGCCACCTTGAGATCATCAGAGATAATCACACCAAGGACTTTTTCCTGAACCATGCACACCAACCTCTCGCCCCCTATCGCGTACATTTCCCTTGGATTTCTGCTACCTAAGTGCATGACGCTGCACTTTTTCGCATTAAATCTTAATTGCCAAGCATTAGACCATTCTTTCAGCTTTTGTAGATCTTTCCTCATGTTATCCAATCCTTCGGGGAGTCCACTCTGTTGCAAATTTTTGTGTCATCTGCAAAAAGACAGACTTTTCCATTCAGTCCTTCAGCAATATCACTCACAAATACATTGAACAGCGCCGGGCCCAGGACCGAACCCTGGGGCACCCCGCTAATCACGTTTCCCTCATCCGAGTGAGCTCCATGTACCATCATCCTCTGTCGTCTGTCAGTCAACCAATTTCTAATCCAGTTTACTATCTTGGTACCCATCCCCAAGCTACTGAGTTTATTGACAAGCCTCCTATGAGGAACAGTATCAAAGGCTTTGCTGAAATCCAGGTAGATGACATCTATCGCATGCCCCTGATCTAGTTCCTTGGTCACCCATTCAAAGAACTCAATCAGGTTAGTTTGACAAGACCGTCCTTTAGTAAAACCATGTTGCCTCGGATCTTGCAACCTGTTGGTTTTGAGAAAGTTCACTATTCGCTCTTTCAGGAGCGCCTCCATTTTTTTCCGCCACTGAGGTAAGGCTCACGGCTCTGTAGTTTGACACTTCTTCCCTGTCACCACTTTTGTGTAGAGGTACGACATCAGCCATTTTCCAGTCCTGAGGAACCTCTCCTGTTTCCAAGGATCTGTTGAATACATCCTTTAATGGCCCTGCTAGAACTTCTCTGAGCTCTTTCAGTATCCTGGGATATATCCCATCTGGTCCCATGGCTTTGCCTACTTTCAGTTTAGCAAGTTGTTCCAACACCTCATCTTCTGTGAATGGTGTGGTATCTATTTCGTTCCCATTTTTATATTTGGGAGTCCTAGCTGGTCCATCTCCAGGATTTTCTTTAGTAAAAACAGAGCAGAAGTATTTGTTTAGCAATTTTGCTTTTTCTATGTCACTTTCCACGATTCTCTTCCCAGCACTTCTGTGTGTTGCAATTCCAACTCTGATCTTCTTCCTTTCCCAAATATACCTGAAGAAAGTTTTGTCGCCACCCTTAACATTTTTAGCCATGTTTTCTTCTGCCTTTGATTTTGCTATCCTTATTTTTTTTTTTAACTCTGAGTTTGATCCTGTATTCATTTCTGTGTTGTTCTGTTTGCAAGCTTTTGAATTTTGCGAAAGCTGTGTGTTTTGCCTTTGAGCAGCCACTTCTTTGGAAAACCAAATAGGTTTCCTTCTCTTCTTGTTTTTGTTTACTTTTTTAATATATTTGTCTGTTGCCCCTTTTATTGCCACCTTTAGTTTATCCCATTGCAATTCCACTTCCTTTATCTCCTTCCACCCTGGCATCTCCTCCTTTAGGTACTTGGCCATTTTATTGAAGTCAGTGTTTTTTGATGTTTAGGACTTTGAGCTTGCTATGTTTGGCCTGTACCCTGGCTTTTATCTCAAACCACACTGTGTAATGATCGCTGTTGCTCACAGGGGTACTCAACGCAGACATTTGCCACGCTGTCACCGTTGGTGAGCACTAAATCCAGCGTTGAGCTTTCCCTGGTTGGTTCCATGACCATTTGTCTAAGTGATGCATCTTGGAGAGCATCTACAATTTTTTTGCTTCTTTCCAGATGTGCAGAAGGAGTAATCCAATCCACATCAGGTAGATTAAAGTTACCCAAAATGATCGCTTCCCCCCTTGTGGCTATCTTGGCAATATCTATAATCAAATCGTTATCTATCTCTTCAGTTTGAGTCGGAGGTCTGTAGACTACAGCAGTATGGATGACAGTGCCATCTCCTCTTTCCAACGCAATCCAGAGTGCCGCTTCTTTTCCCCATGCCCCCTGCATTTCAGTAGCTTTAATATTGCTTTTGACATACAAGGCCATTCCTCCTCCTTTTTCCATTTTCTCTGTCTCTTCTGAATAGATTATAGCCAGGTATGGCTACATCCCAAACATGCGATTCATTGAACCATGTTTCTGTAATGGCCTCAATGTCCAAGTCCATATACACCATTAGAGCTTCCAGGTCCAGAACTTTGTTGGCTAAGCTTCGAGCATTTGTGCTCATTGCTTTCCAGCATTTACCTGGCTTGTGTGTATTTTGCATTGATTTTGTTCTGCCCACATCTTCCCACTTGTTTGTGATGTGTGGTTTAAAAGTGTGGCTATTTCTAATATTATTCTGCTTTTGCAGGGGGTGGCGTGCCGGTCTTGACCTTCCCCATCCGTCACCCCCTTTTCCTAGTTTAAATGCATATCCACATACTACCTGAATTTTTCACTGAGGTTTCTTTTCTCTGCAACAGAGAGATGTAGTCCATCAGCACAGTATAGTCTCTTGTTGGTCCATCTGTTTCCCCAGTCGCCAATAAATCTGAATCCTTCTTGTTTGCACCAGGTCTGGAGCCATGTATTAAAGCTGTTAATGCGGTGCAGCCTTTTTGTCCCCTTACCAAGAACAGGCAGAATTTCTGAGAATGCAACAGTGTTCACAATGGGCTTGAGTTTCTCTCCCAGAGATTGGAAGCCCTTTTGGACTGTAGAGGCACTGTTTCTAGCCAGGTCATTTGTGCCTAAGTGGATAACAACATCAAGTTTGGAGTGTTCACTTTTTGCGCTAAGTACTTCAACAATTTGGTTTGTATTCCTGCTGGCTGTCGAGCCTGGTAGGCACATGACTATCTTCTGTCCTTTGAACTGTGTTCCCAAGTTGGTGCCTCTGATGATGGAATCTCCAAGTAGTAGTAGTAGTTTTCTGTTTGATGAGGTTTTCTTCATATTTGGTGTTCAAGCAGGAGATTGGGTATTGTCTGACTCATTTAAGGGCCCTTCAGTTTCATTGGATTGAGCATTCTCATTAGCCAAGGCAGAGAAGGTATTATGCAGGGATATCTCTTGATGTATAGGATGTTGCAATCTTCCAGAACCCGCTGTGATCCATTTGTTCCTGGGGTGTTTGATTCTTTGTGGGAGCGGTGGTGGACTTTCTTCAGTTTGTATCCTAGAAGAGGTGTGTTTCATTGCAGCTATTTTCTCCCTCAGTAGAGTCACTTCTTTATGCATGGTAGTTAGGTTTTTCCTTAGTAAAGTCAGTTCGTCATGCATGACAGCTGACCTGAGGCACATAGGACAAGCTCTTAGGCTCCAAATGATTCGTCTTGAAATGAAAGTACCGCAGTTATTGCACCGAATACACGACATGTTGGTTAAGCAGTCCCAGAAGAGGAAGAAGAAGAAAGGATGAAGAAGATGTGGATTTTTAACCCAAGTAAGAAAGAGTAGATGGCACTTATGTGACTACTATAAAGGCAATGTAGCCCCTGGGGTGGGTGGGAACCTAAGTGTCTCTGGTCAGTAGGCTGTTCCTGAACTGTGGGCACACACCGATATCTGATGTAAGTCTATACAAGGAAAGCAGTCCAGATGCCCCCAAGCTTAGTCTAAAACCACAGTAAACAGCTATAATAGTGATTCCCCAAAAATCATCTGTTACAATTGATAATTTAAACCAGCAGAGAAAATAGAAATAATGTGCTCTTAGCGTTATGGAGGCTCCTCAGTTGTCAGCTCAGAGTTGGCATAAAGACACAGCTAGAGGTAAAAGGATCATCTGAGCTGAAATGTCACACTTTACCTCGGATGAGCCAGGCAATCCCAGTGACCCCTACCCCCCCCCCCCCAAAAAAAAAAAAAAACATTGGTGGTCCTAGTAGCTGCTAGATTCCCCCCTCCTGGATCCTCCCCATAAAAAAAATAATTTTTGGCAGGGCCTTGGTCTCCCCCCCCCCCCCTGTACTACTACAGGATAGATCAGTCTGCCAAATAAAATCATTTTTTACTTATATGTCATGTTAACTCCACCTAGTGCATCCCATGATGCACCATGTGGGGGTCAGGACTGCCAGTTTGCAAAATGGCAGCAGGAGGGTGTGGGCATCACACCTGCCTCCCATCACTTGAGGTATAGGGGAGGGGAATGGAAGGGGACACAAGTATCCTGCTGGAAATGTGTTTTTTATTGGAGGGGTATCTAGTAGTGACTAGGGCCACTGATGATTTTGTGAATCGGGGAGGAGGGAGTGAGGCTGGAGCCACCAATTAATTTTTGAGGAGTTGGAGCATGTCGGAAGGTTTCACCAACTTGGGTCATTTGACTCTTCACCTCAGATGATCCAAGCTGGTATAAATCTTCCAACATGCTCAGAACCTCCCTCCTTCTGCCCTCCCCCATCCATCCCACAATCACTCATCCATAGATATCAACACTAACCCGATCCCCAAAAATATTCCCTCACAGAACCTACCTGATACCACCAATTTACCCCTCACCTCCTCTCCTTCATGTCCCTCTTGGGGAGCACAGACACCCAGACATACCCACCCACACCCTACTCCCTCTAAATCTCGGTACTACCCAAGTAATAGACCTCCACGCCACTCCGATAAGAAATCCACACGTAACTTATCCAACCTTATCCAGATCCCTCTCCTCCCTCCCTCCGCTCTCCTGTTCTCATGCGCCCTATGGAACGCATGTTCAGTCATTAAAACTATGTTTATTCACGATCTCTTTATCTCCACGCCCTACACCTTCTTGCCCTGACCGAGACATGGCTCCCCCCAGATGACACCGCATCCATTGCCTCTCTCTGCTATGGGGGCTACCAATTCTCCCATACACCTCGATCTACTGGTCACGGTGGTGGCATTGGCCTCCTACTCTCCCCCTCCTGCCACCCCAATTACACTCCCCCCTTTCCTTTGAAGTAAACGCCATTCTCCTCCTCACACCACTTCCTCCGAGTAGCTGTTATCTATCGCCCACCCGACAACTCCAAATCAACCTTCCTCACCGACTTTGACTCCTGGCTTTCTGCCTTCATGGATCCCTCCTCCCCCACTCTTATTCTTGGTGATTTCAACATTCACATCGACAACCCCTCTGACCCCCATACCTCAAAGTTCCTCGCTCTTACCTCTTCATTCGACTTCCAACTTTGCTCCACTGCCCCCAAGCACCAACACGGCCACTGCCTTGACCTAATACTCTTCTCCAATTCCTCTCCTTCAAACTTCTGCAATTCAATCCTGCCCTCATCTGACCATCACCTCCTAACATTTACTCTTCAGCTCCTGCCATCCCAACCCCGCCCTGTCTCCCCCAACCTTTTTAGAAACCTCCATAATATTGACACCCCTGACTCTCTCCTCCACCATTTCTCCATCGCTCTCCTCCATCTTAAACTCTGAGTCCGTTGATGAAGCATTATCCTCATACAATGCTACACTATCCTCAGCCCTTGACACTCTTGCCCCTCCCACCTCATGTCCTGTAAAAGGATCTACTCCCCAACCCTGGCTTTCACCCACAATCCGTTACTTACGCATCTGTGCCCGTTCTGCTGAACGAGCCTGGTCCAAATCCCACTCCCTGGAAGACCACCTACACTTCAAATTCATGCTTGGCTCCTTCCAGTCAGCCTTAGCACTTGCCAAACAAGATTACTACATCCATCTGACTAATTCCCTTGCCTCTGATCCTCGCCATCTCTTTAACACCCTCAGTTCTCTTCTCAAGGTACCCGTGCCCCCAATCCCGCCCTCCCTCTCTGCCCAAACCCTAGCCGATTACTTCCATGACAAAATCCTCAAAATTAGAATTCCCTACCCCCTCATCTACCCCCCCCCCCATTTCTCCCCACCCATACTCCCCCTGCCACCCTCTCCTCCTTCCCCCGATCTCTGAAGAAGAAACCGCACTTCTTCTTTCCTCCTCCAAACCCACCACCTGCTCATCAGACCCTATCCCCACCCATCTCCTATATTCCATCTCCCTCACCATTGTCCCCCCCCATCACTCATATCCTCAACCTTTCACTCTCCACTGCAACTGTCCCCGTTGACTTCAAACATGTTGTTGTCACGCCCCTCCTCAAGAAACCCTCACTTGATCCCACATGCTTTACTAACTATCGACCCATCTCCCTCCTTCCCTGCATATCCAAATTATTAGAACGAGCAGTTCACCGTCGCTGCCTCGACTTCCTCACCTCCCAGGCCCTCTTGGACCCACTACAATCAGGCTTCCGCCCCCTACACTCCACTGAAACGGCACTCACAAAAGTCACCAATGACCTGTTCCTGGCTATATCCAAGGGGCTCTATTCTATCCTCATCCTTCTTGACCTTTCTGCTGCCTTTGACACCATTGACCACGACCTTCTCCTCACCACCCTCTCCTCGCTGGGCTTCAGGGACTCCGTACTATCCTGGTTCTCCTACCTCTCCCATCGCTCATTCAGTGTATGCTCTGGCGGCCTCTCCTCATCCCCTACCCCACTCCAGGTAGGTGTTCCCCAGGGATTTGTCTTGGGGCCCCCTCCTTTTCTCCCTCTATACCCAAGGCCTTGGCGTGCTTATCTCTTCCCATAGCTTTCAGTACCATCTCTAAGCCGATGACTCCCAAATCTACCTCTCTGCACCTAATATTTCTCTGGCAACCCAGTCCAAGATCTCTGCCTGTCTTTCGGACATCGCTGCCTGGATGTCTCATCGTCGATTGAAACTGAACATAGCCAAGACTGAACTCCTTGTCTTTCCTCCCAACTCCTCCCCCCCACATCCCCCTCTCTCAGTCCACCTGGATGGATCTACTATCCGCCCTGTTCCCTCTGCCCGCAATCGGAGTGGAGGAGTAGCCTAGTGGTTGGGGCAAGGTACTTCAGGCCGGAAGGTCGGGGGTTCAAATCCCACTAGAGGACAGTAACCTTGAGCCGGAAGGACTGGGGTTTCTAGTCCCACAGGTGCTCCTTGTGGTCTTGGGCAAGCCACTTAACCCTCCATAGCCCATGTTCCCTGTAAAATAGTTATCTCCAAGTTATAATACCCTGTTCAATGTAATTTCAGTTTGTTCAATGTAAACCGCACTGATGCAGAACAGAGCGGTATATAAGAGAATATAAATAAATAAATAAATAAATCTAGGGGTTATCTTTGACACCTCTTTCTCCTTTTCCGCCCATATCCAGCTCTGTAACATCAGCAAGATCCGCCCCTTTCTCTCTGAACACACTACCAAAACGCTTATCCACTCCTTAATCTCCTCTCGCCTTGATTACTGCAACCTACTCCTCGCTGGTCTCCTGGGAGCCCCCTCCTTCCCCTTCAATCTATACAAAATCACGCTGCTCGACTTATCTTCTGCCAGCCTCGCCATGCCCACATTACTCCCCTCCTCAAGTCACTTCACTGGCTCCCTGTCCAATTCCGCATCCAATTCAAGTTTCTCCTGCTGACCTACAAATGCATTCAGTCTTTAGCCCCTCAATACCTCATATCTCTTATCTCCCCCTACGTCTCCTCTCAAAATTTGTGCTCCGCTAACAAATTGCTTCTTTCAATGCCTTTCACCCGCACTGCGAACTCCTGATTGCGCTCCTTTCACCTTGCTGTGCCACATGCCTGGAACAGCCTACCTGCGTCTGTGCGCCAGGCGCCCTCCCTGGCCCTCTTCAAGTCCAGGTTGAAGTCCCACCTCTTCATCATTGCATTCAGATCCTGACTTCCATCCTCTTCCTACCCTAACCCCCGTTAATGTTTTTTGACTCAACTATTGATCAAGCTGTACCAGACGGTACCACACGATATCTTCCCCAGAACTGACCAATGCTCGGTACCGTTCTAAATAGATTGTAAGCTCCGATGAGCAGGACTCTGATGGGCAGGGACTGTCTGTCTCTTGTGTTAGCCACCTCAGGTAGATTAGCTATGCAGCACTGCGTGTGTGGTGCTTTATAAGTGCTAATTAGTAGTAGTAGTAGTAGTACTTCTCTAATCCTCTCAAACTTCACCTTGGGTAAGTCACTGCTTTTTTTTTTCTTGTTTAAATTCATACCACTGGCAGGCTAACTTATAGGAGCTACTAACACAGACACTTGTTGCTTATGTTTGGCTTGCACTCCTTGTTAATTGCAGAATTGTCTCGCAGTTCATTTGCATGCTGTTTTGCTTATAGCATTGGTGATCAATACGTCTGCATTAACCTTGCGTTAGGAAACCCTGCGCTACAGCTCTAGCACAGGGTTTCTGCATCAGCCCTCTGCGTGGGAGCAATTAAACAATGCCCATCATCCATCAGTTCGGTGAACTGGCTCCCATGTGGCCTCACTCCTTCGACCTTGTCCACATCCTTTCCCACCGAGAGAGAGGTCCAAAGCCATTGACAACCAGAAAAAAGTAGCTCTAAGGGACATGATTTAACCAAGGCATGTTCTCTGCAAGCCCCCTCCAATTTGCTTACCTTGAGCCTCCAGGCTAACCCTCAACCCTGGCTCACTTCTAGTTCTTAACACAAACCTGTGCTGGGGCAGGTGAGATGGGTGAAGAAATCCTCAGAAGTTCGTAAACAGAGGAACACAGAAAAGAATACAGGATAAGGTTAAGAGACAAAAAGAGAAATAAGGATAACAAAAGCAAAGGCAGAAGAAAAGATGGCTAAAGATCTGAAGCGTGGAGACAAAACTGTTCTGGCAGGGCTTTTAAAGGATGTTTTTAATAGATCCTTGGAGACAGGAGAAGGGCTGATCTGGTACCTCTTCACAGAAGTGGTAATAGGGAAGAAGTGACAAACTACAGGCCAGTAAGCCTTACCTTGGTGCGGGAAAAGTAAGGGAGGCTCTCCTGAAAGAGAGAATAGTGGACTTTCCCAAAACCAACAGGTTGCAAGATCCGAGGCAAAGGGCGAACATATCAAACAAACCTGAATGAGTTGTTTGACTGGGTGACCAGAGAACTAGATCAAGGGCATGCAATGGATGTGATCTACCTAGATTTCAGCAAAGCCTTTGATACTGTTCCTCATAGGAGGCTTATCAATGAACTGAACAGCCTGGGGATGGGTCCCCAGGTGGTGAACTGGATCAGAAATTGGTTGACTGACAGATGACAGAAGGTGATGGTAAATGGAACTCACTGGATGAAAGGATGGTGAGTAGTGGCATGCCCCAGGGATGCAGCCAGGCTGCTGGCATTAATCTTTAAAAAGGAGATAGAACAGCTTTTAAAATAAATAATAGGGGAAAGCCGACAGTCGCCCAAGAGTGAATGGTTCAGAACAATGTATCCTTGAAGGATACTAACCAAAGATTGAAGTTAGGGCATATCAACAGAGAGGTTCCAATAAAGACAAAAGTAACTCAAATGCCCTTAAGTACGGAGGAGACAGAGCTTACAGATTCCAAAATTACCATTGCCTACTGATAGCCAGATTAATATGAATAAAATACAGCCTCTAAAATGCTTGTATGCAGATGCTAGAAGTCTAAAAAATAAGATGGGAGAGTTAGAATATATAGCACTAAATAAGAGGTTAGATATGATTGGTATCTCGGAGACATGGTGGAAGGAGGACAATATGTAGGACACTGTGATACTTGGGTACAAACTATATTGTAATGATAGAGCAGGTAAAATTGGTGGAGGAGTTGCACTCTTAGGGCATTGAGTCACAAAGGATTAAAGTTTTGCAGAAAACAAAATACACTGTAGAATCTCTATGGATTGAAATTCCATGTAAAAAGGGGAAGGCGATGGCAGTGGGGGTGTACTATTGATCACCGGCCAGACAGAACAAATGGATGATGAAATGCTCAAAGTAATCAGGGAAGCTAACAAAAGCTACAGCACAGTAATAATAAAGGGTGATTTAGATTACCCTGGAATTGACTGGGTCAGTGTCACGGCAGGACATGACAGGGAGATAAAGTTTCTAGATGAAATAAATGACTGCTTCTTGGAGCAGCTAGTTCATGAACCGACCAGAGGGGAAGCCATTTTGGACCTAGCCATTTTGGATCTGGTGCAAGAGATAATGACATTGGGACCAATTGGCAGTAGTGATCATAGCATGATCACATTTGATTTAATAAATGGAGGAAGAATGGCAAGGAAATCCCCAATACTATCTTTAATTTTTCAAAAGGGAGACTGATAAAATGAGGAAAATAGTTAAGAAAAAACTAAAAGGAGCAGTTGCAAAGGTTAAAGATTTACATCAAGCATAGATGGTGTTTAAAAATATTTTCTTGGAAGCCCAGACCAGCTGTATTCCACACTTTAAGAAAAGTAAAAGGAAGTCCAAAAAACTGCCAGCATGGTTTAAAGGTGAGGTCAGAGAGGCTGCTGTTGCCAAAAAAAACCAAAACATTTTTCAGGAAATGGAAAAATGAGCCAAATGACAAAAATTGGAAACAACATAAGCACTGGCAAGTTAGATGCAAGGCATTAATAAGGCAGGCAAAGAGAGAATTTTGAGAAGAAGCTTGCTGTGGAAACTAAAATGCACAATAAAGACTTTTTCAAGTACATTCATAATAAAAAAAAAAACTGAGAGAGTCAGTTGGATCGATGATAGGGGGTAAAAGGGGCACTAAGAGGGGACAAGGCCATAGCAGAGAGGCTGAATGAATTCTTTGCTTCAGATTTTACTGAGAAAGATGTAGGGATGTTACCCATGACTGAAATGGTATTTAAAGGTGATGTCGCAGAAGAATTGAATGAAATATCGCTACGCCGGGAAGATATATTAAAACTATTTGATAAACTGAAGAGTAGCAAATCACCTGGACAGAATGGTATGCATCCAAGGGTGTTGAAAGAACTGAAATATGAGATTAGTAATAGGAGGTCTGTAATCTGTGAATTATCATTAAAATCATCTGTAATACCTGAAGACTGGAGGATGGCCAATGTACCACCAATTTTTAAAAAGAGTTCCAGGGGTGATCTGGGAAACTACAGACTTGTGAGCCTGATGTTTGTACCTGGAAAAATGGTAGAAACCATTATAAAGAATAAAATTACTGAATATGTAGATAGTCATGGCTTAATGGGAGATTACCAACATAGCTTTAGCCAAGGAAGGTCTTGTCTTATTAATCTGTTATGTTTTTTTAAAGGTGTAAATAAACAGTAGACAAAGGTGGGTTGGTTGATATAGTGTATCTGGATTTTCAGAAAACCTTTAACAAGGTCCCTCATAAGAGATTCTTGGCAAAACTAAAAAGTCATGGAATAGGAGGCAGTGTACAATTGTGGATCAGGAATTGGTTAAAAGAGGGTAGGGCTGAATGGCCAATTTTCCCAACGGAGAAAACTGAATAGTAGAGTATCCTGGGGATGGGGTCCTCTACTTCTTAACATATTCGTAAATGATTTGGAAATGGGAATAACGAGTGAAGTAATCAAATTTGCAGATGACACAAAATTATTCAAAGTTGTTAAAACCCAAGAGGATTGTGAACAATTGCAAGAGGATCTTGATAAATTGGAAGATGTTCAAATGGCAGATGACATTTAATGTGGACAAGTGCAAAGTTATGCACCTCGGAAAGAACAACCCAAACTATGCTTACACAATGCAAGGTTCCACATTAAAACCCATAGCCCAGGAAAACAATCTAGGCATCCTTGAGGATAACATGTTGAAACCCTCGGCCCAGTGTGCACCGGTTGTCAAGAAAGCAAATAGATTTCTAGGAATCATAAGGAAAGGAATGGAGAATAAAACAAAGGATGATATGCCTCTGTATCATTCCATGGTGTGACTGCACCTTGAATATTGTGTGCAATTCTGGTCACTATCTTAAAAAGGATATAGTGTTATTAGAAAAGGTACAGAGAAGAGCCATGAAAATGGTAAAGGAGATGGAAGGATTCCCTTATGAGAAGAAGCTAAAAAGGTTAGGGCTTTTCAACTTGGAAAAGAGACAGCTGAGGGGGAGATATGATAGGTCTATAAATTAATGAATGTAGTGGAATGGGTAAACGCAGATCAATTTTAAAAAAATTAACGTCATCAAATATAGAAAGACTAGGGGGCATGCAGTGAAGCTACACTGTAACCTATTTAAGACTAATAAGAGAAAATATTTTTTCACTCAATGCATAATCAAACTCTGGAATTAGTTACTGGAGGATGTAGTAAATGCTGTTAGTGTAGCTGAGTTTAAAAAACATTTGGACAAGTTCCTGGAGGGAAAGGTCCATAAACCATTATTAAAGGGGACCTGGGAAATTCACTGCTTGCCCCAACACAAGCATTGTGGAACCTGTATCTTTTGGGGAAACATCTAGATGCTTGTGACCTAGATTGGCCACTTTTGGAAACAGGATATTGGGTTTGATGGACCTTGGTCTGACCCAGTATGGCATATCTTATGTTCTTATGTCCTGGGACTGGTACTGTTCAATGTATTTGTGAGTGATATTGCTAAAGAACAGAATGGAAAAGTCTGTCTTTGCAGATGACAGGAAAATTTGCAACAGAGTGGACTCCCTGAGGGAGTGGATAACGAGGAAAGATCTACAAAAGGTGGAAGAATTATCTAATGCTTGGCAGTTAAGATTTAATGTGAACAGCTTTGACCTGGTGAAAAACAGGATATAAATACAGCTAAATAAATAAATAAAAAGTGGTGTGTGATGCACTTGGGATGCTGAAAGCCAAGGGAATTGTATTTGATAAGAGGCAAGAGGTTGTGTCCATGGACCAGGAGAAGGACCTCGGAATGATTGTTTCTGAGGATCTCAAGGTAGCAAAACAGTATGACAAGGCAGTGGCCAAAGCCAAAAGGATGTTGGGTTGCATACAGCGAGGAATTGCAAGCATAAAGGCTATAAAAAGACTTGCAATGGTTCAGAAAAGACGACCAAAATGATTTGGAACCTCCATCGGATGTATGAGAACAGACTTGAAGACCTAAATATGTATATGCTAGAGGAGAAGAGGGACAGGGGAGATATCATACAGACCTTTAAATAAGAGTGTTAATGAACAAACAAACCCTTTTCAAAGATGGGGAAGCTGTAAAACTAGAGGGCATAACATTAAGCTGCAAGGGGGTAAACTGAAAGGCAATATCAGGAAATACTTTTTCACTCAAAGGGTGATGGATGCTTGGAATGCTTTCCCCATGAAAGTTATGGGGGCAAATACAGTGACATAATTCAAAATGGCATGGGACAGACACAGTGGATCCCTTTTTATAGCAACAGGATAAAATCAAAATAAACTTAACTATCTCTTATATCTCAAAAAATAGGGGAACCTGCATGGAGCTGTGGGTACACCCCTAAACAAAGGCATGGGAAGGGGTGACCTGCCCGGAGCAGCAGATACATCTACTCTTGCCACCATGCTGAGCAGACTAGATAGACCATACTGGTCTTTATCTGCCGTTATATACTGTGTTTCTATGTTGACTCTGTTGTAAGCGGAAACCTTCATATGGTCTTGTCCTTGGGAGTCTGACTTTTTACATCAAGTGTTGTATCTACCCATTCACTTAGTGGTAAATACTTTCTAGGCTGTACAGATTATAGCTGTGCTGGATGGCAGTATCTATTCAATATGACACAGCTCAAAATATATATTTCTCAGTGGCAGCACAACTCGGTCCATAGCATGCCAGTGATTTCTACTATTGCTATCTCTCCGGATGGCTCAGTAGCATTACGGCCTTATCTCCTATCCACAAGCACATACCAAGCCTACTGTGCCATGGGAGGAGATGGTCAAGTGCTCCCTACTACAAGACAAAGGAAGATACCCGCCACGCTCCACCCCCACTTACTACACGTCGCACTTCAACATACTAAGAAAGCCAAACAAGAAGAAAGCACCCTCCCCCAAAACCTAAAATGTGCCCTCATAAACGCTCGCTCAATCTGCAAGAAATAGCCAGTTATCTCAGACCTGATATCACTGCATGACCTTGACATACTCCTGATCACAGAGACATGGCTATCCAGTGATGACAATGTCCTCCTCAACCAACTCCTACCCACTGATTTCTCAATACACACCTGCCATAGAGACAACAAAAGAGGGGGAGGAGTACTCGTCCTCACCAAGACAGACCTCCATTTCCACCTGATTAATGCCACTAGCACAACACACCTCGATACAATCACTATAGCAAACAAGCACTGCTCCATCAACCTTCTCTACAGAGCCCCATTAACCTCCCCTGATGACCTCGTAACAATAATTGATCTCTCCGCCAATGTCCGGAGCCCTTGCATGCCAAGCTGGGTACTAGGCGACTTCAATCTGCCAGCCCTGCAAGATACTCGAAGCCCTGGAGGAACTAGGATACAAGCAACTAGTCAGTGAACCTACCCACGTGAAAGGAAACAGACCTGGTATTCGCCCCACAGACAACATTTGACTCAACCCACATCCCCATGCTGTCCATTACTGCAGTACCCTGGTCGGACCACAAACTAATCATATTCCAAATACCCTTACCCAACAACCGCCAGAAGTCAGAGCAGCACCACCTCGAAGGTTCCAACCATTCGACAAAGACTTTATTCTGAGTAAAACCCGCCCACTCCTCGCCTCGACAGCACCAACCTCGATGTTCTGGTCTCCGACTGGAATAATAACCTCAGTGCTATTGCCCAACGTCCACCATCTAACAAACCTCCAAGGAAACGAGCCACCGCAGCCTGGTACTCCACTGATCTGCAATCATCACTCACTCTCCTAAGGAAGCTGGAAAGATGCTGGCGTCGATCTCACTCCGCAGAAGATCAGAGGGCATATAACCTTCACCTGATAAAACACCATGAAGCAATAACGGAGAAAATCAGACAATTCCACACAGACACCCTAAAACGATCACTAAACAAACCGCATGACTTGTTTAATCTAGTCAAGAACCTAACAAAGGAGCCAGCCCCTGACCAACCAAGCGAGATCCACCCTCAAGAATTTGCGAACTACCTGCAATCAAAGCTATGCCAGACCAATAAGCCCTCAGCACCCACCACCATACACGAACAAACCTACCTAACTCCCATGACCATCTTCTCCACTCCACCCAAGAAGTACATCGAAGACACTATCGCTGTGATCAACACCACTACGGCACAAACCGACTCCTGCCCCTCCTTCTGGATAAAAGAGCTACGCTGCGATTTCAGCCCGTTTATAGCCAGGCTCATGGACCTATCCTTTGCATTAGGCTCGTTCCCCCAATGCCTCAAACATACGTCCATCAGGCCTCTGCTGAAAAACAGCAAGCTCGACCCCCAGAAGGTGGACTCGTACAGACCTATATCCAGTATACCACTTCTGGCCAAGATAATTGAAAAAGAAGTCCAAAGACAAATACAAGAGCACATCGAAACCGCCGCTTTGCTGGACCCCTGCCAACACGGATTTAGAGAGTCCCATGGTGTCAACACTCCTCACCACCCTCTACAGTAACCTAATTGCTGGAATTGATAACATCCGTCAAGGGTTTGTCCTCATCTTCATGGATATAGCTGCTGCTTTTGACTCAGTAAGCCACGAGCTTCTCCTGGGATGCCTCAAGGAGAAGGGTATCCGTGACACAGCACTAGAATGGTGCAAGTCATACTTGTCTGACAGATGGCAGCACGTACAATCTGGGGCCTCAACATCAAAACCTTTCCACCAGAGGCAAGGTGTGCCACAAGGATCCTCCCTCTCCACCCTGATGTTCAACATATACATGCAGCCCATCTGTAACCTCATCCGATAATTCAATGTCAACTGCTTGGTATATGCAGATGATGTACTGCTCTACATGCCATTCTCAACAGAGCAGCTGGACCTCTCCCCATTGACAGACTGCTTTGACGCAGTATCCAACTGGCTCGAATCTCAAAACCTCCGAATACAGCACAAGAAAACAGAGGTCCTTTTCATTATGAGGAACCAAAACTTTACCTCACCACCCCACTTAAAGGTTAAGGAAGCAGAGCTACAAACCAAATCCACAATCCGATACCTTGGAGTCACGTTAGACCAACGACTGGACATGAAGGTGCACATAAGCAACATAGCAAGAGCAATTTACCACAAAATCCGAACACTCAGGCACTTACGCTCCTACTAGAGCCGGACGACTTCCGGACAATCTATCAAGCGTTGATTATACCGCACTTTGATTACGCTAATGCAATCCTACAAGGGCTCCCACAATCCACCCTGAACCCGCTCCAACTCGCGATGAATGCCGCGGCGAGAGTTCTACACGGGGCTTCTAGGAGCGATCATGTTACGCCCATCCTGAAGCACCTCCACTGGCTCCCTATACATGGCAGACTTGCTTTCAAAACCCTACTGCTGACTTTCAAGGCCATCAATGGGCTCTCCTCCACATCACTAGCAGAGCTTATCCAAACCATGTCCCCCAATAGGTCCAGAAGATCTGCAGCAGACAACACACTGGTAATCCTGAAGGAAATAACCCAATGCACCCGTGCAACAGCAAAAAGGGCTTTCAGATTCTATGCACCCAGATGCTGGAACACCCTACCACCCAGCATCCGGGCAATCCCTGACCTAACCCAGTTTAGGAAGGCATTGAAGCACCACCTCTTCCTCAAATACTACCCGGAAGACAGCGCTCCAATAGCCCCCTCCCCATCTAGTACAACCACAGCAACATACCCCGCAAGCCATCCATGACTACGATTACTTTTGACACGACATAACGTGTCGCCTAGATGTAAATAGTTACCCCAGTTTTATCCAAGTTTGTAGTACCTGTTCTTTGTAAACACAGATCAGCTTGCTGCACTGCGCTAGTCATTCTGTTTCGTGTAAATGGCACTGATGTTGAATAGCGCGGTATAAAAGAGACTGTAAATAAATAAATAAAAAATAAATCTCTGGGATGGCCATGAGTACTGACCTCCGGTAAGTATGTAAAAAGTATGCTAAAATTCAGTCCAACCAAACTCACATAATGGAGGCCTCTCTCCTCATGACATAGGCACAGAAAACCAAAACTACTTCCATAAAAGATCTCTTTATTGAGAAATACAAACAAATGATAAAGTATATGGCAGAATTGATAGAACCACAGAAAGCAGAGGTTTGGCACAGACTGCAGCTAATACAGTCAGCAAAAATTTCATTTGGCTCACAGGAGTCCTCCCTTTGTACAAATCATATCCAATATTTGCCATAGAAATTGTGGCTCGTAGAAGAGGAAACTGGTCTCTAGTGAGCCAGAGCAATCCCTGAACTGCAGCCACGCCTTAAACAGCATAAGATGTTAGGCCTGGCACATAGGACAAATTAGAACTACTTGAAGGTTTTATGGCCTAGGTATCAGAGCAAGTGTACTATTCTGAACTCTGCCTTGTCTGACAGTCCATCACATTCTTTCATCTGTTCCATTAACAGTGCCTTGCTGTACTTTGCGTTTCCAGTTCATGCATGAAATGGGGTTAAGCAGTCTATAAAGCTAGCAGTGCCGGCATAGGCATGAGACATGGGGATGGAACCATCGGGGGGGGGGGGGGGGTTCAGGTAACAGTGCTGCAACATAGCCACTTACATGGAGCTCTGAGCTGCTTACCAGATGTATGGGGGGGGGGGGGGCAGGCAAGGCCTGCTGTATTGCCCTCGCCTCCCCCCTTAAAAATAAAAAACCTTGACATACCTTTTCTGGAATAGTCATAGGAAACTAAACCTAGCAATAGTCAGTTTCTGAGCCTCATATAAAAGTGAAGGACTACCTGTTAGGCAGCCAGGCTCTGTGTTGGTCTTAACTTGCCCTCTCACTGATGCTGAGATTCTTCACTATCTAAGTTTTCATTAGCTATCCTTCCCAAAAGTAGAGCCTCCAGAACTGTGTATATAATGGCTAGTTTAAGCAACATATTTATTTATTTAAGAAGCTTATATACTGCCTTATCGGCAATAAGTCATCCAAAGCAGTTAACATATAAACAAATGATACAAGCATTATAAATATAACACATACAAAACAAAAATAATAGACCGCAGTAAGACTTTCCACCTCATCCTGAACCCAGAAGATATTAATGCATAGTGACAAAATATCCCACCTAGATCCGGCTCCCTGAGCCCTTAAACACCTTGACTGCCTAGATAAACTGGAAATAACCATGTCTTCAAATTCCTCCTGAACATTACATAAACCTGTTCCAACAGCAAGACCAAAAGGTAAGGAATTCCAAACAAGAACCACAGCAGTTGAAAATGCCCTTTTCCAAGTTTCCACTTTCTTCACCTGCTTCTCTGACCCTGCTGACTGGAGCATAAAACTCTCCTTGGTGCATACTGACTCAATTTATCCTGAAGACAAATGGGGCCATGTTCATCTAAAATTTTAAATGCCACCATAGCCGCCTTTAAACTCAAATGTGATTTCTCACTGGTAGCCATGCAAACGTTTCAATGAGGAGGTAGCAGAAGTCCACTTTAGCACACCCAAATCATCCATGCTACAGCATTCTGTATAGAGTGCAGTTTTTTCAAATAAGACACAATTTTTTACAAGCATCAGCTTAAAAACAGTAACTTAAAACCACATAAGAAATCTGAACTTCCATATTGAAAATCAAATCTAACATAATCCCCAGGATCTTAGTCAAATACCAAAGGATATTCACCAGAGCTCAGCTGTAAGGAATGGCTATTAACCCTAGGATCATTGTCATTATCAATCCATAATACTTCAGTCTTCTGAGCATTCAACAACAAATTATTACATAATAACCAATTAGCAATCTTATTCAAACCTTCATCCAACTGCTGCATCCTAAGCCTCTTATCTCCCTCAATAGGAAAAGCTAGCTGTATGTTGTCAGCCTAAATAAAATAATAAAACCCTAATGATAACACAGCATGCCTATGAGCTGCAGATAAAAATTAAACAAAGTGGAGGAGTACGTA
Source organism: Ichthyophis bannanicus (assembly GCA_033557465.1). Lineage (NCBI taxonomy): Eukaryota > Metazoa > Chordata > Amphibia > Gymnophiona > Ichthyophiidae > Ichthyophis > Ichthyophis bannanicus. The sequence goes on along the minus strand of CM066042.1, from coordinate 248,855,207 downwards.
AGTTTAAGACAGAGAACAAATTGCTGCTTGCATCTTACTAAAGCTATTGGTCAGTGGATTCTTGAGGGGGGGCAATGTCTCCAAATGGATTCGTTTTGTGCATACCATGACAGTAATTTCATGTCCATTTCATTTCTTAAAATTTAGAGGTTGCTTATCATAACTTCTAAGCAGCTTACAAATAAAACATACATAAAAAAAGCAATTACAAATGTATACAAGTAGAACAAATTAAAAAAAAATATCAGTCCTTACCCAAACTAGTGAGTCTAATTTTTTCCTAGAATTCATAAAATCAGCTTCTGTCCTTATGACTTTGGGAAGAGCTTTCCATATAGTAACTCCAGCTAGTATGAGAGCCCTAATGTTCTTTTTTTTTTTTTTTGCAATATATGTAATCTAGACATAACACTAAAATATTTTGCTGTCTAGAGCAAAGTGCTCTGCTGGGAACATATGGCTGAAATAGTTATCTCCTGTTGATGAGATGCCATACAAACAGTTATGAACTAAACATTTTTTAAACTGTATATGCTGATGTACAGGCAAACAAATTCACAGATTTTTTAAATGTTAGAACACATGTTTTCAGACTAAAAATAACCCGTACTGCAGTATTTTGTACCATTTGAAAAAACGTTGATTGTACCAGTAAGTCCAAATAAATGAAATTACAATAAATCAAGAAGAGTAAAATTAAAGATTGAACAACCATCTGAAAATACTCCTGTGAATTATACCTCTTAATCCCCTCATCATCCTTAATTTAAAGAAAGCAGTACATGTGGAGGGGAATTTTAGAAAGAATGGCCAAGTGCAATCTGGGATAACTAAGCCAGAACATCTGGAAAAAAAATGCAGCCATGTTTTCACAAGCATGGACATGCCTGATATGGACGTCTGCAGGGGCATCTACATAGACATCCCAGAATCATATTTCAGAACCTGCATGTCTATGATAGCCTAATGGTTAGAGCAGTGAGCTAGGAACAGGGCAGTCAGGGATCAAATCCCACCATTCCTATCATTAACATTGTTCTGAGTACTGGGATGATGGAATGCTGCCTTCTATATACCCTCTGGATGCTTTTCAGCCAAAACGAGCACTATTCAGTTGCCTGGAGCAAGTCTAAACTTAGATGTGACGCTGGACATCCATGACATTTCTGAAATTAGGAGAGGATGTCCAGGTTCCTGGGAATGCCCCACCAGGCCTGTACCACACCCCCATTCAGACTTGGATGACCTCATGTTGGAGACATCCCCAGAGCTAGCTTCTAAAATGCCTCAGGAGATGTCTCTGTGCTTTGGACGTCTCTATGCCCATTTTCAAATATCCTGGCTGAAATGTCTTGAAAAGGATAATCGTAGCTTTATAGGTACTTACACATCTTGAAGGAAAGGAGCTGCTCTCAAGTGCAGCTCTTTATCCAAATCAGTCATACATTAAGGACCTGAGATTAATTAAGCTTCAGGTGAACAAGGTATACTAAATGTATTAGGTACACTTTTATTAGTATTAGTATCCACAGCAACCCTTAGTAAGTAAAGAACTTAAAGATCTAAACACAAGCTTACAGCTAAGATGCAGACAGCAGTCCAGCAGCGAGATGGGGGCTTTCCAGTCTTTTGCATTGAGTGTCACATGTATGATTTTTCTCCCAGTTGGTGAGAGGTCTTACGTATGCACTAGGTGCAAGGAGATCTTTGCTCTCAGGGAACGAGTCTGTTCTCTAGAGGCTAGAGTAGCAGACTTAGAAGACATAAGAAAGACAGAGAGGTACATAGACAAGACCTGCAGGGATATAGTCCTGAAGTCCCACCTCCAGTCTGGCAGCATCCCTGTTGCCATGGAGGAGAGAGGTCACGTGACAGGAGAGCATCACCATGGTGTGGCAGGAAGTGATCCTGTAACTAGGACCTGTCCTCCAGGTGATGTAAAACCCTCTCACACCCAGGATGTTTCTCCAGGGCCATGTGCCCATGATGGTAGGGTTAGGACAGCCGTTAAAGTTGGTGATTCAATCATTAGGCATGTAGATAGCTGGGTGGCTGGTGGACATGAGGATGGCCTGGTAACATGCCTGCCTGATGCAAAGGTGACAGACCTCACGTGCCACCTTGATAAGGTCTTAGATGGTGCTGGGGAGGAGTCTGCTGTCTTGGTACATGTCGGTACCAATGACTTAGGGAAATATGGTAGGGAGGTTCTGGAGGCTAAATTTAGGCTTTTAGGTAGGAAGTTGAAATCCAGAACTTCCAGGGTAGCGTTCTCCGAAATGCTTCCTGTTCCACGTGCAGGTCCCAAAAGGTAAGTAGAGCTCCGTAGTCTCAATGCGTGGATGAGACGATGGTGCAAACAGATGAGGGTTTTTGATTTGCTAGGAACTGGGGAACATTCTGGGGATGTAAATGCTAGAAGTCTAAAAAATAAGATGGGAGAGTTAGAATATATAGCACTAAATGAGAGGTTAGATATGATTGGAATCTCAGAGACATGGTGGAAGGAGGACAACCAGTGGGATACTGTGATACCTGGGTACAAACTATATTGTAATGATAGAGATGATCAAATTGGTGGAGGGGTGCACTCTGTTAGAGAGGGCATTGAGTCAGAAAGGATTAAAGTTTCGCAGGAAACAAAATTTGCTGTAGAATCTCTATGGATTGAAATTCCATGTTAAAAGGGGAAGGCAATGGCAGTGGGGATGTTCTATCGACTGCCTGGCCAGAAAGAACAAATGGATGATGAAATGCTCAAAGAAATCAAGGACGCTAACAAAAGTTACAGCACAGTAATAATAATGGGTGATTTCAATTACCCCGGTATCGACTGGGTCAGTGTCACGGCAGAACATGCTAGGGAGATAAAGTTCCTAGATGAAATAAATGACTGCTTCTTGGTTCATGAACAGACCAGAGGGGAAGCCATATTGGACCTAGTCCTTAGTGGAACACCAGATCTGGTGCAAGAGATAAGGGTTTTGGGGCCACTTGGCAATAGTGATCATAGCATGATCACGTTTGATTTAATTAGTGGAGGAGGGAGGGTAAGGAAATCCACAGTACTACCTTTTAACTTTCTAAAGGGAGAATATGATAAAATGAGGAAAATACTAAAGAAAAAACTAAAAGGAGCAGTTGCAAAGGTTAAAGACTTACATCAAGCTTGGGTGTTGCTTAAAAATAAAATTTTGGAAGCCCAGACCAGCTGTATTCCACGCTTTAAGAAAAGTGGAAGGAAATCCAAAAAACTGCCAGCATCGTTTAAAAGTGAGGTCAGAGAGGCTGTTGCCAAAAAAGCATCTTTCAGGAAATGGAATAAAGAGCCAAATGACGAAAACTGGAAGCAGCACAAGCACTGGCAAGTTAAATGCAAGGCATTGATAAGGCAGGCAAAGGGAGAATTTTAGAAAAAGCTTGCTGCGAAAGCAAAAACGCGTAATAAAGACTTTTTTTAAGTACATTCATAGCAAAAAATCTGTGAGAGAGTCAGGTGGTCTATTAGATGATAGAGGGGTTAAAGGGGCACTAAGAGGCGACAAGGCGATAGCGGAGAGACTGAATGACTTCTTTGCTTTGGTCTTTACTGAGGAAGATGTAGGGATGTTACCCATGACTGAAGTGGTATTTAAAGGTGCGGAAGAATTGAAGGAAATATCAATACATCGGGAAGATGTATTACAACTATTTAATAAACTGAAGAGTAGCAAATCACCTGGACCGGATGATATACATCCAAGGGTGTTGAAAGAACTGAAATATGAGATTGCAGACCTGCTATTAGTAATCTGTGAACTATCATTAAAATCATCTGTAATACCCGAAGATTGGAGGATGGCGAACGTAACGCCAATTTTTTAAAAGGGTTCCAGGGGTGATCCAGGAAACTACAGACCGGTGAGCCTGACGTCAGTACTGGGAAAAATGGTAGAAACCATCATAAAGAACAAAATTGCTGAACATGTAGATCAGAGGTACTCAAATCCAGTCCTGGAGGGCTGCAAACCAGTCAGGTTTTCGGGATACCCCTAATGAACATGCATGTTGTTGTTAAGCGCCGTCGAGTCAGAGTCGATTCATGGCGACCCTCTGGATAGCTATCCTAAATTGTGTTCGGTCTTGAGTCAGGCGGCTCATTGTTGACAGACTGGTACCCGTAGCTGCTGTTATTGTCTCGATCCATCTCATTGCTGGCCTTCCTCTTTTGCATTGACCTTCTATCTTGCCAAGCATGATGTCTTTCTCTAATGATCTCTCTCTTCGCATGATGTGTCTAAAGTATGAAAGTGCAAGTCTTGTTATCTGAGCTTCTAAAGAAAGCTTAGGTTTGATCTCCTCTAGTAGCGACTGGTTTGTTTTTCGGGCAGTCCATGATATACACAGTATCCGCCGCCAGCACCATAATTCAAAGGCATCAATTTTCTTCCTGTCTAACTTTTTCACTGTCCAGCTTTCACATCCATATGATGTTACTGAAAATACCATGGCTTGAACAAGTCAAATCTTTGTATGGAGAGAGACATCTCTGCTCTTGAGAATCTTATCTAGGTCTTTCATAGCCATTCTGCCAAGAGCAATGCATCGTCTGATTTCTTGACTGCTTGTTGCTTCTTTATTAATAGTTGATCCAAGTAGGTTAAAGTTGTTCATGATTTCAATTTCTTCTCCTTCAACGATGAACCTGTTGATTATGCCAGTTGTCATGATCTTTGTCTTCTTTACATTAAGGTGCAGGCCCATTTTGAGACTGTTCTTTGATTGTGAGAAGCAAATGTTTCAGATCATCTTCACTTTCCGCCAGTAATGTGGTATCATCAGCATAGCGAAGGTTGTTGATGAGTCTTCCACCAATCTTCACACCTCTGTTGTCTTCATACAATCCTGCTTCTCTGATGATTTGTTCTGCATATAAATTAAACAGGTAGGGGGAAAGTATGCAGCCTTGTCTTACACCTTTGCTTATTTTAAACCATTCTGTTTCTCCTTGTTCCATTCGAACTGTTGCTTCTTGATCAATGTACAGATTGTGCAAGAGTACGATCAGGTGTTCTGGTATACCCATGCTTCTTAATGTGGCCCAGAGTTTCTCATGGTTTACACAGTCAAAAGCCTTGCTATAGTCGATAAAGCACAAATAGATATCCTTTTGGTATTCTTTAGTCTTTTCAAGGATCCATCTCACATCCGCAATGATGTCTCTCATTCCTCGCCCTTTCCTGAACCCTGCTTACACTTCAGGGAGTTCTTGTTCCAGGTATGGTTGTAGTCTCTTTTGAATAATCTTCAGTAGAATCTTGCTGGCATGTGGGATCAGAGCGATTGTGCAATAATTTCCACAGTCAGTTGGATCACCTTTCTTTAGTATTGGTATAAACACAGATCTTTTCCAGTCAGTTGGCCATGATGTTGTCTTCCATATTTCTTGGCAGAGCCTTGTAAGTACGGTAACAGTTGCATCAGATTGCTGTAATACTTCTATGGGAATGCTATCAATGCCTGGTGCTTTGTTCTTTGATAAGGCTTTCAATGCTGCGTCAACTTCTTTTTTCATCACCAATGGTTCCCGATCATAAGGTACAGCTTGAAACGGCTGTTGGTCCACTTGATTTTTATCATATAAAAACTCTGAATATTCCTTCCACCTTTTCTTGATCTTCTCAGCATCATTCAACATAGAACCTTGAGCATCTTGTAACATTCCAATTCGAGGCTGAACATTTTCTTTAACTCTCGTAGCTTTAGGAAAGCCGATCTTGTTCTTCCTCTAATAGTTTCTGCTTCTATTTCCTTGCATGCAGTACTACAACGACGCATGCAAGGAAATAGATTCAAATACATTGGAGGCAGTGCATGCAAATATATCTCATGCATATTCATTAGAGATATCCTGAAAACCTGACTGGTTTTCGGCCCTCCAGGACTGGATTTGAGTACCTCTGATAGTCATGGTTTAATGGGAGACAGCCAACATGACTTTAGACAAGGAAGATCTTGTCTTACTAATCTTATGTTTTTTTGAAAGTGTGAATAAACAGGTAGACAAAGGTGAGTCGATTGATATAGTATATTTGGACTTTCAGAAAGCCTTTGACAAGGTCTCTCATCAGAGACGTTTGGCAAAACTAAAATCATGGGATAGGAGGCAGTGTACGTTTGTGGATCAGAAACTGGTTAAAAGATAGAAAGCAGAGGGTAGGGCTAAATGGCCAATTTTCCCAATGGAGAAAGGTGAATAGTGGTGTACCCCTGGGATCTGTGCTGGGTCCACTGTTTGTTTTTTGACATATTCATAAATGACTTGGAAAAGGGAATCATGAGTGAGGTTATCAAATTTGCAGATGACACAAAACTATTTAAAGATGTTAAAACCCATGAGGATTGTGGAAAATTGCAAGAGGATTTTGATAAATTGGAAGACTGGGCATCAAAATGGCAGATGAAATTTAATGTGGACAAGTGTAAAGTTATGCACCTAGGGAAGAATAACCCAAACTATGGTTACAAAATGCAAGGTTCTACATTAGAAACCACCAGCCAGGAAAAAGATTTAGACATCATTGTGGATAACATTTTAAACCCTCCGCCCAGTGTACAGTGGCAGCCAAGAGAGCAAATAGAATGCTAGGTATCATAAGTAAAGGAATGGAAAATAAAACAAAGGATATTATAATGCCCCTGTATCGTTCCATGGTGCGACCGCACCTTGAATATTGTGTGTAATTCTGGTCCCTTTATCTTAAAAAGGATATAGCGTTATTAGAAAAGGTTCAGAGAAGAGCCACCAAAATGGTAAATGGGATGGAAGGATACCCATTTGAAGAAAGGCTAAAAAGGTTAGGGCTCTTTAACCTGGAAGAGAGACGGCTGAGGGGAGATATGATAGAAGTCTATATGTTAATGAACGGAGTGGAATGGATAAACGTAGATCAATTGTTTACGTTATCAAAATATAGAAAGACTAGGGGACATGCAATGAAGCTACAGGGTAAACTATTTAAGACAAGAGAAAATATTTTTTCACTCAACGTGTAATCAAACTCTGGAATTTGTTACCGGAGGATGTAGTAAAGGCTTTTAGTGTAGCTGGGTTTAAAAAAGGTTTGGAAAAGTTCCTGGAGGAAAGGTCCATAAACCATTATTAAAAATGGACCCAGGATATTAATGCTTGACCCAATACAAGCATTGTGGAACCTGTCTTTTGGGGAAACTGCTAGGTACGTATGACCTAGATTGGCCACTGTTGGAAACAGGATACTGAGCTTGATGGACCTTGGTCTGACCCAGTATGGCATATATATCTTTCTTTCTTTCTTTAGACAGATTTGTATGCCACCTTATCCTTCAATCAAGGTGGTCATGTCACATCACAATTGGAGGGTTACATTTAACATTAGGGTACGTGTAAACATTTCTACAGTACGCTTAACAGTATTTAGTAGTACATTTGAGGGTTAACATTTAACGGGGGAGTATTTAATAACTTGGTACGTTAAACTTGTGTGTATGGATGGGACGAGTGCGTGCTTAGTTGGCGGAGGAAGTAGTGTATCTGTTTAGGTAGGGGATGCTGCCTGAATGCTCATATGTTTCTATAAATAAGAATGTTTTGAGGTCTTTGCGGAAGTCTGAAAGGTCATCTAATTCCCTCAGGCTCGTTGGGAGGGAGTTCCATCGTATGGATGCCAGTAGTGATGGTGCTGTTTTTGAAGTTGTTTGTTTGGTTTTGTGATAGCCTGCAGGTGTGCCGATTATGTTGTTGTTATTGCTTCTTCTTAGTCTATTGCTGTTATCCCTTGTTATAACGTTTTGGAGTATGTCTGCTGAGAGATGGTGAATGATTTTGAAGATGATCATGATTGTTTTATATTTAGCTCTTGCCATCATTGGGAGCCAGTGTAGTTGTTTTAGAACGGGAGTGATGTGCTCAGTCCTTGGAGTATCTGTAATGATGCATGCTGTGGTGTTTTGTACCATCTGTATTGGGTGGAGTGTCTGCTGAGGAAGGCCTTGATATAGTGAGTTTCCGTAATCAAGCAGTGGTGTAATGAGTGCTTGGCACACTGTGCGGAAGTGGTCCTGACGGGGCATTGGTTTGATTTGTCTGATTGTCTTCAAGCGTTGATAGGCTTTGTTTGCGGTTTTGGTGATGTGGGATTTCAGGTTCAGAGTTCTGTCTAGTGTGATGCCCAGATACTTGACTATTATGTGTTTGTCTAGGATGTTGATGATTTGTGGAGGTATGAAGGTGCTGTTCCTAGTGACGAACATTGCCTCCGTTTTATCGTAATTGACGCTTATGTTGTTGGCTATGAGCCAGTCATTCATGTCTTCGAGGCATTTGGTTATTGTGGTGTTTAGTGCTAGTAGATTGATTGGAGCATACACCATGATGTTGTCAGCATAAATGTGATAGTGAAGTTTGTGGTTCTTGATGATGTTGCATATGGGTTGTATGTAGATGTTAAAGAGCATTGATGATAGGGCTGAGCTTTGGGGTATTCCCTGCGTGACGGGGAATTGTATTGATTTCTTTTGGTCGCATTTGACTTGTTGCGTTCGCCCTATGACTTGAACCAGTTCAGGGTATTCTTGCATAGTCCTATCTGTTGTAAGCTTTGCAGTAGCTTGGTGTGGGACACAGTGTCGAAGACTGCTGAGATGTCCATGAACACTAGCAGGAAGCCTTTTTTTTTGTGTTGTCTATGCCTCTTGGGAGATTGTCAGAGAGGGAGGTGAGTAGTGTTTCCACGCCGTGTTGGAGCTTAAATCCATGCTGATGGATGTCCACTGGGGCATTTATGTCAATATGGTCCTGAAGTTGCCTTTGCACTGCCTTTTCCACGATTTTAGCAAGGAATGGCAGGCTGGAAATGAGATAGTATGATTTTGGTTCGGAGGGGCTCAGATTGCTACTTTTAAGTATTGGTCATATCATTGCGTGCTTTAGTGGTTGCGGCATGTATCCTTGTTGGAGTGATTCTTTGATGATTTTTTGAATGTATTGAGAGAGTTGGCTTTTTGTAGCTTTGAGCCACGACACTGGGCATGGGTCTGATGATGAGGTTGTTGTGTTAGTCCAGATATAATGTCTTCTATTTGCTGCTTTGTTGGTATGTTGAAGTTTATTTATTTAGACAGTTTTGTATACCACCTTATCCTTCAATCAAAGTGGTCACAACACAATTGGGGGATACATTTAACACGAGGGGATATGAGACACCTACACTAATACTTACAGGGAACATGGGCAATGGAGGGTTAAGTGGCTTGCCCAAGACCACAAGGAGCACCTGTGGGACTAGAAACCCCAGTCCTTCTGGCCCAAGGTTGCTGTCCTCTAGTGGGATTTGAACCTCCAACCTTCCGGCCTGAGGTAACTTGCACCAACCACTAGGCCACTCCTCCCATGTTTGATGTTTTTTTATCGTGTAATCGTTTGCTTGTGGTATAGTACAGCATGTTTGGTTGGTTTTTTTGACATAATGTAATCTGCATATTTTTGTGGGACAAGATGGTGAGTACTTTGTTGCGTATCGTCCTTTGTGAGCTTTTGGACAATGTTAAAGAGTTCTCTTGGTCTGTTAGTAGATTTCATGATTAGGTTGGTATGGTGTTGCTGTTTATGTTCATTTATTAGATTGTTATATTCCAGTTGTTTGTCTTTGTATTGGGTTAGGGGGTAGTGTGATTTGTTCCGCCTCCATTTTCTTTCCAGTCTTCTGAGTGTGTGTTTTGCAACTCTGATTTCATGTGAGTACAATGGGGCATTGAATCTCTTGCATGTTTGTGGTTCTTTGATGGCTGGGGCAGATGCTGTGTTGGATATTATTGTGTTCCATTCTTCTATGTTTAGGTCAAGGGTGTCGTGCTTCTGTTGAAGTTGTGGAGTGATTTTGTTTATGAATGAGTCTCTGTTAAATGTTTTGAACTGTCTAGTTATTCGTTCATCATCTTTGCGTTGGGCGGGGTTATTCAGGGTCATGGTGAATTCAATCACATGGTGGTCTGACCAAGGGACTGGCGTGATTGTTGATGTTGTGGTCTTGTTTTGTTCCACTAATTGCATTGGCATGAAGACCATGTCCGGAGTTGTACCATGCTGGTGCGTTGGGGCGTTAATTGTCTGGTACTATTTTAATGACTCCATGACTTTTAAGAACGTTGCGGTTTCTCTGGTGGGTGCGGATGTTAGGTTGTAGTCTCCTAATGCAATGAGGGGTTTGTGTCTTCTGTTATGTGCACATATCGTTTTGATAACTGTGGATAGGTGTTCAGTTGTGGTTCCAGGTGGTCTGTATGTGAGGGAGATGCTTAGGTATTTGTTGGCTATAGTGAGTGTGTGTTAGATTCAATAGTATTAGTGGTGGCAATCATTTTGAATCTGTATTCCTTTCTGGTAAGTATTAGTACTCCTCTTCCTCTCTTTTGTGCTCTGATGCAGTTAAAATGCCAAGTATCCTGTTGGGGGTTACTTGGTTTAATATGACCTGGTCTGACTCATCTAGCCAGGTCTCGGTGATGCATATTATATCCAGCTTCTTGTCGTGGATTAGGTCAAGGATAGTATTTGGTTTGTTCCTGATGGATCTGGCAATTAGTAGAGCACACCTGATGTTTGTTGTTATGATTGGGTTTGTGTGTTCATTGTGTGGTGAGTGGGTGTTGTCATGCCACCACCACTCGCCTCTAGCTTAGAGGGGCATGGTTATTAGAGGAACTTTCTGCTATCCGCTTTTTCAGCTTTTTCAAACTATTTCCCCGCAGTGTCTTCTGGGAAATGTAGTCTCTGTTTAGCTGTATGGGTGCATGAGGCAGAAAGTTGTAGTCAGGCTCAAGGAGGTAAGGCAAATGACAGAAATTTATTTTGTACACAATGGTTCGATCATACCACATACAGGATTGTTTGTTCAGGACTCTTTGAAGTAGAGCATTGTCCAAAAAACAAACCCAAACACAAAAATAGCTGTTTAAAGGTTCTCTATAGTTCAGAATGCACAGTCTTTAACAGCAAGGATATTGCATTCCCTTTTTAGCCTTGTTGCTAAAGTACAAAAACAAAATCACATTTAAAGTCTGTGGTAGTTTAGCTTCTATTCAGCTTCAAACCTTTCTTGGTTACCTTCCAAGTAACAAATATAATCCAGGGGCAACAGAAAGCTTTGTTCTAATAGCTACTTTAGCTTACCCCAGTGTCCTCATTCCAACAGCAGGTGATTAACAAGCTTATCACAGTTCCAGGCTTGCTCCTTAGTCCCCGTAAACGTCCCCTTTACAAACACATGGGAATCACGGCCACCCTGCTTGTGGAATATGGGTACCTTTTTCCTGGAAGACTTTCTTTCAGGACTGGCTTGCTTTCTCTACGTTCCCAGGTTTAAAGCTTGGCAAAAGGAACAGTCCATGGGAGTGTCCTCATCATTCAGCTTCACCTCGGGCTCTCCCAGCTGCATGGGTTCTGACTCCCCGTCTTGCTCACAGTGCTCAGCTAACAGCCTCCCGGGGGATCTTGGAGTCTCTCTTGTTCCTGGCTCCAAACTCTCCTGCAGCTGTGCTATTTGCCAATTAGCACTTTCTTCTCCTGGAAGTTCAGTTCCTCTGCTCTGCTCAGCACTAGTCAAACTTCCCTTGCTTGTATATGTGCCTCTGCTTGTGGCAGCCTGACTTCCTGCTTCTCTTTTCCCTCTCTCAGAGTCTGGCATGGGTTTATATTTCCAGGGCACTAGCTTCAACCCTTCCCTACTCAGGTGACGGCAATCAGCCTGACTTCAGGCACCTGAGTGCTTGCAGAATTCACTGCCATAGGGGTTCTGGGCCCTGTATCCTGTCCCCTTCATTCCACTAGGGGGAGCCTGAAATGTGGGCCACGTGTAAGTTTTCTGATTCCTGGAGGTGGTTGTGGCTTTCCTACCCTGATTTGGTGAAAGGGGGCCCTTTACTAGTGTGAATTCCCTGTCTCTTTGTCCTCTCCAGACTCCGGATAGGCCTCCTTGCCACAGTGTGTTACATGTGGCATTATAAGGTTTGTGGGCTGTATGCTTTGGTTGTTGGCGTTCTTTGGATAGGTGTGATATTAGTGTGCACCTGGGTTGGGTGGTATGTAGGTTTATCAAGGGGATTTGCTCGTTGTGTCTGATGTTATGTGTGCATGGTACGAACATGTGGAGGAGTGTGAGGTAGACCCTGAGGTAGTGGGTAGTGGAGTGCATTTTCTAATTTGTATTTTACAGACCTGGGAATAGGTTTGTGGTTTACTGACATGGGCTCAACTTGATTTGTGTCCTATAGGTGCATTTTTGTGGTGGTAGTGGTGTTTTTACTATATGTGTTGTAATACTTGTGGTTGGTTTAGCAGACTAGCTATGAAGTAGTAGTGGAGTTAATTAAATTAATGGGCTATACAGCGTGAGTTGTTTTACAAAGCCAATATTGCAAACAATGGGTAGCAAGTTCTATGCAATTAATCTACAAGCAATGGATTGTCCAGGCAGGGCAGCAGAGTTAACGTACAAGCAGTGGATTGTCCATATAATGCAGCAATATTTACGCGGGGGCACGGCCAGTCCCAGGCATCTGCTGTTCAAGGTGCAGTGGTGTTCATGTCAATGGAGTAGGGCCCACGATGTGGTTCCAGGCGCGGGCGCGCCCGATGGTGCTCTGTTTTATCCTCTGCCGGATGGAACTGCTCCCGCTCTACCCTGATCGCTCGGGGGGAGCGTGTGGTGAGCAGGTCTTATGTTTTTATGATTGGTCCATTCTAATAGCTAACCTGACAGTGTTCTGGAATGATCCATTGCCTAGAAAATGCAAGATGCTGAATAACTTTACCAATCCAGATATGATATGCCCATGAGCTGTGAAAGGGTCTATATTACTCTTGATTTCTTCATAGAGGGACAAGATAGCTCTTGTGCACAAATGATAGGTATGCACCATATGTCTCTCTAGTAGTCCTGCTGCTGCTGCCCTGGCTCAATATATGTGCTGTCTTGCCAGTCTGTGGGGTCTCATGATCCGAGTCTGCTCTTCTCCTCCTTTCTTCGGCATCGGTGCAAGAAGCAGGGCATTCTATCCCCCTGTTCCTTATTGCAAGGCCAATCGGGCCTCTCCTTCACTGGGACAGCAGCATTTGAAAAGGAGGCGCCATCAGGTATGTGCAGGGCTCCACCTAAGCCCCATATCGGCATTTGGGAAGAAGCAGGGCATCCCATTACCCTGCTCCTTATCGCAAGGCCAATAGAGCCTCTCCTTCACTGGGACAGTAGTATTTGAAAGGGGTGTGCCTGTGCCTGGTGGGCCCACAACTGAGGGCCTTGCCAGAGGGCCCTTAGGCATGGCATTGAGCGGCAATGGCAGAGCAGTCAGAATAAGGCCACCCTCCCCACCCAGAACTGTCTGCCATTGGCAACACCGTCAGCAGGAAGGAAGATCTATTTTAAAGAACTGCTGAGGGAAGGTTAGAGAGATACACCCCCTGATGTATTGGTGCATGCTGTGGGGATTATAAGGGTATACTCCACAAAGCTGCTCTAACCTGAGTTCTCTCACACCAAGCCACTAGACCCATATGCTCACACCAATCCTTAATTCACAAGCATAATTGCTAAACAACCAAGATTCATTCAAAGAAAATTAAGCTCTACATCACCAGCTACTCTTGCTGCTTTGCTGCATACTAATAAGACAAGCCAGCCCCACAAATCTACTGCACACTGCAATTCCAATACTGCCTAGACAAAGAGACCTCACAAACTGGAATACACCATACCCACTGGACCTGACACAAATTATAACTAGCCCTACACATAGAGGAGGTAATACCCTGGACCTCCTATTTGTACCAAAGAACCTCCAAAATGACACCAACCAAATCATAATCTAGGTCACTGCAATCCCATGGTGAGGCCATCACATGGTATCATTTAGCCTACCCGTGACACAATCAAAGAGCCTGACCCCAAAAGAGCCCCAGAGACCTCATAGATTCAAGGCATTTAACAAGAATGACCCACTGATCCACATCCAACCAGCTCTGGACCTTGAAAAACGACTACAGATGATCAACACAATCACTTCTCCCCTTGACCTATGCTGTGTATCATGGATCAAGATGGCTATGAATGAACTTGCGTAATGCAATGTGGCAGCATGAACAATTGGAGGCTCTAGGTAATGATCTGGCCCCCATAGGGCTTTTACCATACACGCAACGGACCGATCACATCAGTAGGATTTTAAAATATAGGCATATTTTGGGCGTTCATACATGTTTCAAACGCCCAATTATGATAGCTCATTGAGGAGGATAAAATTCAGCTGATTATGTAGTCCGCCATAAAGGGTTTGGTGACCAGACAACACTATCTTCAGCACCTAGAACTATTGGGCATTATGCATGCGGAGCTTGTGATTTTTGTGCCACCACTATTTCAGGTTGTGACTAGACTGACCCAGCATCCAGTATTACATATCGGGCTTATCATGACACCACTTGTCTATCTTCATTTGTAGTATATATGTTTATCTGTCCATGTTCATTGAAATATATAGGATGAACATCTAGATCTCTGAAACCGGTTACAGGAACATCATTCCAGATTGAATACACAAGTAATGTCAGCTCCTATGGTTGCACATTGAATTACTCAGGGATATTTGTTTCAAGATCTTACGTGGAGGATTATAGATCAGGTCCTGTTAAATTATCGAGGGGTGACAGACTAGCCCGATTACAATGTTTGGAACAACGTTGGATTTTCAAATTACGCACAGTTACGCCTCTGGGCCTTAACTTGGACCTGGATTGGTGGAGTCTAGTATGAGATATTTTGATTGGCCAACTCAGGATTTTACGATGTCACTTTCAGTTTCCCTATAAAAAGGATTGCATATTCTGCTTTAGTATTCAGTCTTGCCTGATGAAGGGCCAAGCGAATGCGGATGGCCTAAAACATGGCGCTATGTAGCACTATGTCTTTGAGTCTTACTTCAGCAGAAGCGATGCAATTTTGAATTCTGTTTACCTCAGCAGACGTGTTTTGATCACTGGCTTATAAGGGTGATGAGATACAAAGGCAAGAGAGCACAGGATGTCAGCAAGTTTTGCAGCAACGGCAACCAAAATCAATGGACGACCTTGAACAAAGCTAAGTTGGCATTTCTTTCATTTATTATTGAACTAATCTCTTATCCATATTAACATCACATCTATTGGAGGGACTTGTGAGGTGCAATATCCCTTGGTTGAATGACGATATATTTTGTGAGATGTGAGCTGATGGTTCAGCTAATAAAAGAATAAAAAGGAAGATTTGCTTCAAGAGGGTATTCCCTCATGGCAAATGGTCCGACATTATTTTTATATACATTTTGTAGAAGCATGATAGTTTATGGGGATTTTGGTAAAAGGGTTTTAAAAAAAGGGGTTTTTATTTGTTTGATTATAAAGTTTCACCTCTTTAGTGGTTTTTGTTGGGTAAACAAGGACTTGGCAACCCCAACATAACTCTTCTGAAATTGCACACTGGACCAGCATGGTGTTAATGCAAATACATTTCCTTTGTTTTTTGCAGACTATATAAGATGATTGCACTCCAAGGAACTAAAAGAAAAAGTGAGAACCAGAGCGCAGTTTATAAACCAAATTATAAAATTATAACTCATTTTATGGTGGTGTTAATTGCATTATGGTTCTTGCTTTTTTTTTTTTTATGAACATATATGCCGCATCCACAGAAACTCCTCCCTTGACAAGGGTACAGAGCAGTACTAGGACATTCCCCCTAAACTCAATAAATAAATAAAAATAAATATACATATTCACATAAACCATATTCACATAAACCATTCAAAAACAGAGGTATTAATTGTAACAAAAAACCATTCATACGTCCCTCCAACCCACATAACAATACAAAACCATGACATCACAATAAAAAACGAAATAAGATACCTAGGAGTCATTTTAGATACACACCTTACGATGAACACCCACATTAGAAACACTATAAAGAAAATCTACTTCAAACTCAAAATACTCAAGCAACTACGCCCCTTAGTTCACTTACAAGATTTCATTAACATAATACAGGCAACCATAACCCCACACTTTGATTTTTCCAACCTAATTCTCTTAGGTATAACGAAACAAAACATTAAAAGAATACAACTAGCACAGAACGCAGCAGCCAGAATTGTAATGAAAGCACACTCATTCCAGCATATTACTCCAATATTAGCAACCCTGCATTGGCTCCCAATACAAAGCAGGATAATATATAAGACCACAATAACCACATTTAAAGCTCTCAATGGCATGGCTCCAATCCCATTAATCAATCTTATAAGCAAGGAATCTCAAAAAGTCACTCACAGAAAAGGACACTCAAATAAATTAAGGACTCCAAATGATTTTATAAAAGCAACCAAACTAACTAATAACAGAGCATTCTCACATGCGGCCCCCTTCATTTGGAACTCCATCCCAGAGGACCTAAGATCTACAACAGAAATTATAGAATTCCGCAAAAAACGGAAAACCTACCTCTTTGCCATGCACTACAACAACATTGATAATCCACTAATCATCCCAGAAAAAGGCTAAATAACACCCAACTGAGTAAAGCTAAACCCAACTGAGTAAAGCTAAACCTCATAATTTAACAGATTTACACCCTCTTGTAAATAACCATGATTTAAATTTAAGGAACCTACAAACCTGTATCTGTACATAGTTCTTAAATTGTTCTTGTTCTATTATGTATTTAACTATTACATTGTTTACTGTCAAAAAATTGTTCCATGTAAAACAAGCCCTTGCTTTGTTGACTGTTGTTCAATTGTAAGCCGCATCTGAACTCTGGAAGATGCGGGATATAAATGATTGTTAAATAAATAAATAAATGAATGAACAAATACAAAATCCTACAACAGTCATCATGGATCTATGAAGCAAATCTACCATACCATATCGGCAGCAACTGATATCATGAAGGAGCGGTATATCAAGAAACCAAATAAACATAAACTTCCAAAACTCACACAAGGAGCCTACCCAGAACAAAGCAGCACTGTAAATATTGTAGCGGGCCCTAGAATATCCATACAGCTATTTGAAAATCTGATCAAAATCTGATCAAGTACAGATCCCTATATGCAGACTCCATGTTGAAAGAATACCTGGTCTCAGTCGCACACTCTGAACACAGACCCCTCCCCCAGCCATACACCAAAAGGGGCTCTGTGCCTTACTGGCTGCAGAAGGAGCTGGAGAGGCCTGAAGCCCTGGTTCACCTCTGAACAGTCGTGGGAGTAAAGAGTGGCATTTGCCTTCTGTCCTGTGGCTGTGAGTGCCAGGAGGGCAAATGAGGGCATGCCAGCAGGTTTCTTTTTATCACAGCTGTCGGAGAGAAGGCAAATGACGCTCTATACGCCCATGGCTGTTCATAGGTGAGCTCATAAATACTGGTAAGTTAAATGCAAGAAGGCATTGATAAGGCAGGCAGAGAACATTTTACAAGAAGATTATCGTGGAAGCAAAAGTGCATAATAAAATATTTTTCAGGTATATTCATAGTAGAACACCTGTGAGTGAGTCAGTTGAATCATTAAATGATAGAGGAGTGAAAGGGGCATTAAGAGAGGACAAGGCCATAGCGGAGAGACTGAGTGAATTCTTTGCTTTGTTCTATACTGAAGAAGATGTAAGAAACTTACCCATACTAGACATGACATTCAAAGGTGATGTATTAGAGAAATTGGTACAAATCTTGATAAACCCAGAAGATGTAATACAGCAATTGAAAGAAATATTGATAAACTGGGACGATGTATCACAATTCTTTGATAAACTAAAGAGCAGCAAATCACCTGGCTCAGATGGTATACATCCCAGGATGCTGAAAGAACTAAAAAATGAAATTGCAAACTTATTAGAATTTGTAAATTATTATTAAAATCATGTATAGTACCTGAAGATTGGAGAGTGGCCACTGTAATGCCAATTTTTAAAAAGGGTTCCTGGGGTGATCTGGTTAATTACAGATCAGTGAGCCTAATGCCTGTGCTGTGCAAAATGGTAGAAACCATTATAAAAAAGAAAATTACTGAATATATAGATACAAATGCAATGTGTGCCTTTGAGTCAATGTTGATTTGCATCCCAGCAGCTCCTGGGTTCTCCTGGCAGTAGATTGCCATGCCTTTCTTCTGAGACTATGGAGGGTTAACTGATTTGCCCAAGGTCACAAGGAATGCTTGTGGGAATCAAACCCTGGTTATCAATTGACAACTTGGTTACCAAGCCAGTGCTCTTAACCATTAGGCTGTGTTGGGAAATTTGAGTTAGGTCTGCTTATATATTGGCTTTATATGACTGTACCCTT
This sequence comes from Ichthyophis bannanicus, assembly GCA_033557465.1. NCBI lineage: Eukaryota > Metazoa > Chordata > Amphibia > Gymnophiona > Ichthyophiidae > Ichthyophis > Ichthyophis bannanicus. Next base: position 248,836,824 of record CM066042.1, on the reverse strand, counting down.
GCCTGGTGAAACTACACAGTATATGGATGGCACAGAAGACAAGAAGACAATAGCTATATGAGAGTATATGCTTGCTATAAGATAATAGATGCGGCCTGCTATAGAGGATTCTGGGTAACCATATTCTGGATAGAAGTATGCAGAATGTTGGGGCCTAGCAAAAGAAAATACAGGTCAAGCAAAGAATTCAAACTAATGAGCACAAAAGCACTCTCTCTAGCCCTGCACGGTTTTAATTAGTGCCAAGGAGGAAAAACACAGGAAGGGTCAGAGGTCACATGCCAGGCATAGATGAGCAGACCTAAAAGCAGATCCAGATGTATAGAGGTCACAGGCCATGTATAGATGAAGCAGATCCAGATGTATAAATGTAAGGGATTTTCCCCTGGGGAAAGGTGTTGCAGAACCCTGAGGCCTGCTGACACCTAAGTAGTTATGATGGATTCACTGAGGCTAATTTGAAGCAGACATTTGAGACAAGGAGAAATGTATATAAACCAGCCATTTTGGAGGATCGGGTGGGCAGTGTTTTCTCCCCCTTCACAGAGAGAGAGAGAAAATGCTGTCTGCCATTTCTAGACAGGCTTTTGCTGTTCTGCATGACAATATTATTTTGCTGTTATGCTGAAATAAAAGTTCTTGTAGCAACTGCTGTCTAAGTAATTCTTTGATTGGCAATATTTGGGCAACCGTTGTGGGAACCAGAAGCTACAATTGGTGCGAAACCCGGCTAAATTTTCTAAATTGCCCAAGGACTCCTCTGACTGCAGTTTTATTTGTCAGAGGGACTACCTCCTGTTTTTCACAAAAAAAAAAAAACGGGATGAGAATACCTTCTCATTAGGAGAAGAGGATTCCTTCTGCTGGTACAGAAGATGGGAATACCGCTCTGAGTGACGTTGAGAGAGATTTTGATACCCTAGGACAGTGATGGCTAACCTTTTTGAGCCCGAGTGCCCAAACTGCCGCACAAAACCAAAGAATTTCCTCAAAGTGCCAGCACGTCAATTAAAGCCCCATTTGCATAAGGTGCTTCATTTGCATAAATATTTGCATAATGTTACCATACACTAACTTTTAGTAAACATGCCTCTTAATGAGTATATGGATAAAGAAAGACTAAAAGGTTTCTACATTACTATAATCCAGTACCAACCGCCAGGCACATTAGGAACTACTACAAACGCTGCCCATTTAGAACCCATAGCAAACCCGCCGTATCCTAACAGCACTACCAGGACTCACAAAGCACCATACTCTACCTATCAAAAGGCAACACTGCAAATATTAAACCAATACATCTCAGAGAACAACAATACATGACCTACTGGGGAAAGAACAAGTGGCAATGTCAAATAGGAATTATATAAACAGAATACCTCAGCTCAGTTACACATGCAGAACAGACCATCACCAAACAAGGAATCACAATTTAGAAACAGGAAGACAATAATTAAACTGGGAACCCCAAAAGCCAAACTTGGAATATACAACAACACTGTAGAAATAAAACTATATATTAATTTCCTCTTGTACTAAACAAAGCGCAAAAATTAATGATGCACATTTCCCAGAGCTGACATATTCCAGTTAATAAATTCAAAATAAAGAGATATTTTTCTACCTTTTGTGCATTTTTTTCAGTTGCAATTGTTCCAGCCACTTTCTTCTGGTTTCTTCGTGTCTTCTGCTAACTCTCCATCTGCTGTCCATTTGTCCTTTCTTCTGTCTTCTTGTTTTTTTTTCCATTCTCTCTCTACATCTGCTTTAACATACTAATCTTTCTCCTTTGGCTCTTTCCTCATTCCTATTTCATCTACTCAAAATTTACACCTCCATCCTCAATCACCACTTACTCTCCCAATACCCGGCCAATTGTAGATTTTTTATCCCTCCCACACAAAATATTTTTCCCCTCTCCATTTTACTCTCCCAGCCCCATCCCATTCTAATCCTCCCCCAACACCAGCTCCCTTCTAGTTCCAGCCTCACCCAGCATCCATTCCCTTCTAGTCCCTGCATCAGCCCATTTCCAGTCCTAGCAGCCCCCCAACCCAATACCAGTCCTATCCCCCCCTCATCAACCCACTTCCAGTCCTAACCCCCCATCACCCCATTTTCAGTTTAAGCCCCCACCCTATAACCCATTACCAGTCCTAACCCCCCACTTCCAGTCAGCCCCCCATAGCCCATTGCCAGTCCTAACCCCCCCATCAGCCAACAGTCCATTACCAGTCCTAACCCCATCAGCCCACCTCAAGTCCTAACCCCTCCCCATCAGCCCATTTCTTGTCCCAGCCCCCCCATAGCCCATTATCAGTCCTAAACCCCCCCATAGCCCATTACCAGTCCTAACCCCATCAGACCACCTCCAGTGTTAACCCCCCATCAGCCCATTTCCAGTCCTAACCCCACCCAACAGCCCACCTCAAGTCCTAACCCCTCCCCATCAGCCCATTAGCAGTCCTAACCCCCCCCTAGCCCATTAGCAGTCCTAACCCCTCCACTCTAGCCCCTTAGCAGTCCTAACCCCCCCCATAGCCCATTAGCAGTCCTAACCCCATCACCCCATTTCCAGACAGCCCCCATCAGCCCACAGCCCATTCGCAGTCCTAACCCCCCCCAGCCCATTCGCAGTCCTAACCCACCCCTTCCGATTATGAGTCCTAACCCCCCCCCCCTAGCCCATTAGCAGTCCTAACCCCCCCTCCTAGCCCATTAGCAGTCCTAACCCCCCCAGCCCATTAGATGTCCGAACCCCCCCCCCGCCCATTTGAATTCATAACCCCCCCCTATAGCCAATTAGCTGTCATAACCCCCCCCCAGCCCATTAGCAGTCCTAAACCCCCCCCTAGCCCATTAGCAGTCCTAACCCCCCCCTACTAGCCCATTAGCAGTCCTAACCCCCCCTTCCTTGCCCTTTTGATTTCAAAACCCCCCCCAGCCCATTAGCAGTCCTAACCCCCCCTAGCCCATTAGCAGTCCTAACCCCCCAGCCCATTAGCAGTCCTAACCCCCCCCTAGCCCATTAGCAGTCCTAACCCCCCCTCCTAGCCCATTAGCAGTCCTAACGCCCCCGTGCCTTTTTTCTGTGGATACCCCCCCCAGCCCATTAGCAGTACTAACCCCCCCCCTGCCCATTAGCAGTCCTAACCCCCCATCACCCCATTTCCAGACAGCCCCCATCAGCCCACAGCCCATTAGCAGTCCTAACCCCCCCTAGCCCATTAGCAGTCCTAACCCCCCCCCTCCTAGCCCATTCGCTGTCCTACCCCCCCCCCCCCTAGCCCATTCGCAGTCCTACCCCCCCCCAGCCCCTTAGCAGTCAAAACCCCCCCCCCCCAGCCGGCAAATTTAAAAACAGAAAAAGCGGGCTCTGGCTGCTGCCGCGGACGCGGCAGCATGCAGTGTCCCGCGGGGCCCCCTCCGCCCGCTAAGCCCCTCTGCAAGGGCTTTCAGATTCGCGAGAGAGACAGCGTCTCCCTCGCGTCTCTTGTTAAGCCCGCAGGGGCTAATGGGAAATTTCCCATCAGTCCCTCGCGTCTAAAGGGGCTGATGGGAAATTTCCCATTAACCCCTACGGGCTTAACAGAGACGCGAGGGAGACGCTGTCTCCCTCGCGAATCTGAAAGCCCTTGCAGAGGGGCTTAGCGGGCGGAGGGGGCCCCGCGGGACACTGCATGCTGCCGCGTCCGCGGCAGCAGCCAGAGCCCGCTTTTTCTTTTTTTGCGGACCTTCACGCGTGCCAGCTGCAAGGCCTTCGCGTGCCACAGCTGGCACGCGTGCCATAGGTTCGCCATCGCTGCCCTAGGATGACTCTATTGGTGAGTGTTCAGTTTCCCTGTCTGTATGAAAGGACAGAAGACTTGCCCGGGTTCGAGTGGTGGGTAAGTATGTAATTAATATTTTGTTATGTAAGAAAACTGTTAGAGTGTCTGTATTTAGTTGTAACATTAGGGAATGGTTAGGGAAAGAAAGTTTTGCCCAGACATTAGGTCTCTTTTTCCAGGATTGATTGGTGTACGCTTGAGACTGTACATATCATTGATATGAAGCGAGTGTGTGTCTTTATCCACGTTTCCATACCCCCATCACTGCGAGGGGAATGGCTGGGTTTAGACGAAGCGCAAGAGTTGTATGTTTGTATGAGTCCTGGATTAATTTTGCGCCTCTGTTAACTACGAGGTTTGGATTTCCACCTAAAAGCGAAATTACGCGCGCCTCTGTATATAAGGAGGTTCAATTTGCTATTGGTAAAAGGCTAAATTAATTGCCCCTGTCCCCAAACAGTGAAAACACCAGGTTTACAGATTTTAGAAAGAGGGACAGCTAAGGAGAATATTTATAGAAAAATGGGGATGATCTCCTTATCTGGGATGCTCACAGACCAGAGAGGGTGACGATTAGATCTATTGAAGAATAGCTTTCTAAGTATCTTTTTGACTAATTATAGCTAGATAAATGAATTACTTTACAAGTTCTAGATCAAAGTGAATGACGGAGCTGACTGCAGCTGAATTAAATAACCAAGGGGGAGTGGGTCTAGTTCAGTTTCAGTATTCTGATCAGATAGGCTGTTAGGTATAATGCATTTAACTCTGTCCTGTGTTTTTAGTTTTAGTCTTTAACAAACACTGTCCTTTCATTACTGGCTACTTCAGTAGATTTTATGGTCCCTGGAGCTGAACTGATTAGAATTCTTTGCTAAAGTTGAACTAAGTGGAGAATTCCTGGGGAGCATATCTGTTTGCTTTTATTTTCTTCCACAATACCTATGTGCTTGTAAGACGCCCCAGTCTCTGGAGAGGGTAAAACCGTTGGCCCGGAGTCCCTGGAACGCAAGTGACAAGCGGTGTTTGTTTATCTGTCTCTATTCTTCCAAGTCTTTCCTGTCTTCTTTAGAACATTGAAAACAACGAAAAATCTTCCAGGGTCTGCTGTAGTAATTGATGTGCTGAGACAGCTAGTTTTTTTCCTCCTGTCTGTCTGAGTTTGTATTGTAACATGGAATGGATTTTCTGAGTTAATGGATTAGGATCGGAATGTATTGTACACTGAAGTGAGAATCTTAGAAGCAGACCGCACAGATAATTGACAGTGTTTTATTCTGAACTGCCAGCTATTGTGTGCAGTGATCTAACTGGTAGAAAAACAAAGAAAAATAGCTTATAGTTACAAGTATAGCCTGAAAATTTCAAATTGTTTCTTTTTCCCCTGTGTATATTTGTGTGCAGTAAATAAGTCTAATCCATATGTGTAAGTTTTATTTTCTAAATTTGGGATCTGAGTATATCCTGGTTAAGAAAAATTTGTCTGCTGTTTTCTGTGTGTCAGAAGATTAAATAGCTCTGCCTGGGTCTGTTAGAAAGCTTGTGCTGATTAGGTCATAGGGCAGCTGTACACAATGCGGAACGAATTCCTATGTATGTGTTACTTTTTGAGAAGCTTATTTTGATTTTTCTAACAAATGTGGAAGATCCTAATTAACCAGAGATTAATAAAAGATCGTAGTGATGCTAAGATTAGTTTTGACTCAGTGATACAAGATCAGTTTTGTCATGTTCTTATGACTTTACAAATTCAAGATCAACTGATAAAGAGAAAAGATTACAGCTGGATTTTGCAACCAAGGAAAAATAGCTCTAAAAGTTAAGAAAATCTGTTTAAGAAAATATGTAACCTTGTGATGCAAAGATGTTTAGTTAGTATTACATTGTTGGAGAAAATCCTTATATAAGATTATAAAGAAAATACCTTTTTAATTGTTTTTTTTTAAGGTCCTGAGTTTCTCAAGCTGAAAAGCATACTGCTTCAGAATTCCCCAAAGGGGAATGGTTTAGTGAAGTCTCTCAGGAAAGCCTCTCTACTCTGATCAGATGGGCTGCTGTGCTTAAGTGCCCCAGATGTTAGATCAAACAATAAAGGCATGAAATTGGAGAATCTGTTTCTGTTGTCCTTTGCCCTTCAGAGTGGGGGGTTGACAACCCTGACAGGACAATGCTATTTGGAAATGATTTAAATCTCGAGTGAATGAGAAGTTATATGTTTGGTTTTGATCGAGCAAAATTAAAAGTAAAACAGAATTTTATATATTGTTGCAAGCATTTCATTGAGGACATGCTTATTGTTCATAAATCCAAAAGAGCTGTAACTAAGTCTTATTTTAACTTTTGTTTAAAGGACAGAAAGAGAGATCTACTGTTTAGTCTGCAGATCAGTTTGACACCAGTCTCATTCATTTTAAATGTGAAAGGGAGTGTTTGTATTCTTAAGCTCAGTGCTAATGACTAAGGACAGTAACATGGGAGTTGCTGAATTTTAGGATAAATTCATCTGTTTTTCTGTATTTGAATTATATATGTTGGGGTCCAGAGAAAACACAGTGTACTTTGTTTTGAAAGATTTTTTTTTTAATTTCAATTTTAGGAATACACTATATTGTAGCACTATGACATACAAATTTACTTTAGTTTACACACTTGCAGAACAAATTTGGTGAAAAATGGAGCTTAGTTCCCAGAAAAATATGAGAATATTTGTAAAGTTATTTACACATAAAACAATAACATTAAGTTGAATTGATTAGACAAAGTCTCCTACAGCCCAGAGGTTTGTTTTTTTAACATGTCTGTCTAGTTCTGTTGTCCATTTGCATTTCTTAAGATAGCATGCCGGTAAGGTGAAGCTAGCCCAAGCACTGCTTTGAAGTCTCTGCTTGACATGCAACAGTATCAGTGTCATGAATGACTCAGGATGATTATTTTGCCTTGTTCGGCACTCTCACTGAGAACAGTATATACAATGGATTCTAGTCATACGTGAGAGAGAGACATGTGGCTGTCTTGTTAAAAACCATACTTTGTCCTAATGGGACCACCGTTATAAAAATATTACAAAAATAATATTTTTATACTGTAGGGACTTTATTCAGATTGTTTAAGACATTTGCTATTTTGAATGAGCACATATGTCCATTTTTGAACCATACCAATTAAGTTGGTGAGAAAAAAAAAAGGGACACTGTTTACTCATGTTGTTATATTTATTAAGAAGAATCCAAGTTTATATTTTCTATATACTATTTGTTTACCACAATACTAAGTTTTTTTAACAATTGTTTGATGTTCTTAGCATGCCAATTAAGAGGTGGTACTCTGATGGACATTAAACTGATGAAGGTTATTTAAAGTGACATATCTGTCTAATGAACATGTAAACAAATTTTATTCAACTATGCTGTCTCCAGAATCTTTAATTCAGGAAGTCATTTAAGCCCCAACACATACTCAACAATTGGAAATAGACACCTGGAGACAGGCTAGGTGCATTTTGCACCCTGATATGCTTTGGAACATCCACACTGGCCATGTGGTACTTCCAGATGCTTTTTGCCTCATTTTGCCTTTGTATGTCCTGGCCAGACATGCAGGGGTAAAAAAGAGGGATGATTTGATGACAAATTTTCACAAATAAAAATTGGAGTAATTCTGAAACTTGCCAACCTTGCAGAATACATGTGTGCAACTTGTCTAATCTATTAATATGTAAAGATCAGTTAAGGGTATGGTGGAGTATTTCCTACCAGCAAATGAATCTTCAGTGATGGAGAGATAAGAAGTTTATCAAACTGAGAGACACAGTTGATACCATATGAGATAGGTATGATCTTAAGTAAATGTGGATGAAATTATGTTTGTCACATTGCATTATCTCATTGTAAAATCTAATCTAGAATATTTAGTCTTTTCATTTAATATTGGTTGCTGCTCTTCTGAATGGGACCTGGAACCATGTCACCAATTGCAATCCAGAGATTCCAGCAGAGGGAATTGGCCATAATCCAGATGGGAACAGTCCACCCCAAGACCTCTGAACTCAACCATACCTAAACTTCAGAGATAGGTGAAGTGCATGACGCAGTCCTGAAAAACTGCTGGGAAGCAGGCCCAAATTATCTGAAAATAAAGACTATTAAGACTGATTGGGACTTTTGGGAAAATCTACAAGCCATTTAGGCTACAGCAATTGCAATACCCACACCAGCTCAAGTTGTACTGTAACATCTTCAAAGCTTTCTTCATTACTTTGTTGAATATTTGATGTGTTCAGTATTATTGCAAGCTGTATGTCTTCCATTCTCTTAGAATGTTTCCTGCTGGTATTCCGGACTCGGAGGAGGCCTAACAGCTTTCCTTATAACTCGTTTAAGTATTGCTGTGTTTGGTATTCTTGCCTGCTGTATTTTTCCTATTTTATTAGGATGCTGTAAAAGACTGATATTGCAAAGTACAGTACCAAAGGCTGCCCCTTGATGATCCCTCCCTGTCTCAAATGGTTATTGTTATCAGTGCCCCTTAGTGGGATTACTTTTGCCCCTCCACATAAAAAAGAAAAAGAAAAAGTGGCGAATGTTGGGAAATTTGAGTTAGGTCTGCTTATATATTGGCTTTATATGACTGTACCCTTGCCTGGTGAAACTACACAGTATATGGATGGCACAGAAGACAAGAAGACAATAGCTATATGAGAGTATATGCTTGCTATAAGATAATAGATACGGCCTGCTATAGAGGATTCTGGGTAACCATATTCTGGATAGAAGTATGCAGAATGTTGGGGCCTAGCAAATGAAAATACAGGTCAAGCAAAGAATTCAAACTAATGAGCACAAAAGCACTCTCTCTAGCCCTGCACGGTTTTAATTAGTGCCAAGGAGGAAAAACACAGGAAGGGTCAGAGGTCACATGCCAGGCATAGATGAGCAGACCTAAAAGCAGATCCAGATGTATAGAGGTCACAGGCCATGTATAGATGAAGCAGATCCAGATGTATAAATGTAAGGGATTTTCCCCTGGGGAAAGGTGTTGCAGAACCCTGAGGCCTGCTGACACCTAAGTAGTTATGATGGATTCACTGAGGCTAATTTGAAGCAGACATTTGAGACAAGGAGAAATGTATATAAACCAGCCATTTTGGAGGATCGGGTGGGCAGTGTTTTCTCCCCCTTCACAGAGAGAGAGAGAAAATGCTGTCTGCCATTTCTAGACAGGCTTTTGCTGTTCTGCATGACAATATTATTTTGCTGTTATGCTGAAATAAAAGTTCTTGTAGCAACTGCTGTCTAAGTAATTCTTTGATTGGCGATATTTGGGCAACCGTTGTGGGAACCAGAAGCTACAGCTGCTACTCTTCCTCCCCAATATATAGATAGTAATGGTTTAATGGGACAAAACCAACATATATTTAGCCAAGGGAAGTCTTGTCTCACTAATCTGTCATATTTTTTGAAGGTAGATAAAAGTGAGCTGGCTGATTTATAGTATATCTGGATTTTCAGAAAGCCTTTGGTAAAAGTCCCTCATGAGAGACTTTTAAGGAAATGAAAGAATCACGGGATAGGAGGCAGTGTACTATTGGTAACTGGTTAAATGATAAAAAACAGAGAGTAGGGCATTTTCTCAGTGGAGAAAGGTGAATAGTGGAGTACCCCAGGGATCTATACTGGGCCTGCTGTTTTTTAACATATTCATAAATGGCCTGGAAATGGGAACAAGAAGTAAGGTGATCAAATTTTGCAGATGATACAAAATTATTTAAAGTTGTCAAATTGCAAGATGATTGTGAAAAATTGCAAGAGGACCTTGAGAAATTTGGAGACTAGGCATCCAAATGGCAGATGAGGTTTAATGTGGACAAGTGCAAATTTATGCACTTAGGGAAAATGCAAATTATAGTTACATTATGCAAAGTTCCACATTAGGAATCAACACCCAGGAAAAAGATCTAGGCATCATTGTGGATTATACTTTGAAACCCTCTGCTCAGTTTGCAGCTGCGGCCAATAAAGCAAATAGGAATCATAGGGGAAGGAATGGAGAAAATATAATCTCCAGGAACAAGCAGGAATGAGTCCTCACATATGGGTATGTCAGTACCGACGGAGTCTGCGCGGGAATGCTCCCCAGCTTCCCAAAAAGGAAAGCTTTTGGGAGCATCCCACAGCGCATGCGCGCTGCCTTCCCGCCTTTCCTAACCAACTCTCCTCAGTTCTTCTTTTCCGCGGAGCCAGCAGGTCGTATTCCTGTCACCGCTGAAGAAGTTCTTTATTTTAATTTATTTCTTTGGTCGCGTGTCTGCCTTCCCCGACGCCGGACCGGTACCGCCGGTCTTTTCTTTCTTTCTAAAAAAAAATATATATATATTTTTTTTCCTCACTTGGTGTATTTTTCTTCTTAGGCCTCCATGCCCACAAGAAATTTTTCCCTCATGGAAAAACCAGCCTCCGGGTTCAAAAAATGCACTAAGTGTAGCGGTACAATTTCTGTTACAGATACCCATGAACGGTGTCTTAAATGTTTGGGTCCTGAACACTCCATTCCGGATTGCCAGTCCTGCTCTTCAATGTCTAAACGAGGGTTACAGAACCGAGCAGCCAAGCTCCATGTGCTGTTTCCCACGGATGCACCGGCAGTGGCATCGACATCTTCCAGGTCTTCCTCTCCCGATGGGTCTCAGGTAACAAAACATAATCCTAGCAGGTCCTTGAAGGGCAAATCTCCCTCTAAGTATCGAGATGCCTCCGGGCTTGCCCTCGAGGATCCTGCCCCAGCCAAACAACCCCGGCGGGAAGCTCCGGCTTCCAAAGCTCCTCCTATGGGGTTACAGGTTGACATCGATGGCACGGCCTCGACCGATCACCTGTTAGACTGCTCTGGGGTACCGGCACAATCTCCTGGTACCGACATCCAGGCAGTCGTGGCGTCCATGGATCACTCTGTTCAGTCCATGCAGCAGGCTATAATGGCTTTTATTAAAGCTGCGACGCTGACGGTACCGCAACGAGTCCCGTTGTCGGTACCGGCACCGATACCGGTACTGACTGCATCGACATCGGCCAGGATACCGACTCAGGTTCCTTGTCCAGGGCTATTTCTCGGTACCGATCTGGTACCGGGGACGCCCGATGTCGGTACCGATCGATACGCGTATCGATCGTTGGAAGGGGACAGACGATACTTCGATTCCTCTGATGATTCTGATTCATCAGATGAGTCTCCTGAAGTATCCATTACCCTTCCTGAGGAGCCTGCTTCTCCAAAAAGGAGAATGTCTCCTCCAGAGGATTTGTCCTTTCAAGACTTCATAATAGAAGTGGCTAAATGACTCTCTATTTCAGTAACCTCTGAAGCAGAGCCTAGAGCAAAAAAATTAGATATTTTAGGATACTCTAAGGCTCCCAGAGAGGCAGTCACCTTGCCAATTCATGAAATTCTTCATGAACATATGATTGACTTATGGGAGACTCCTCTCACCCTTTCTCCTCATTCTCGCAGATTGGACACTATGTACCGTGTCCCTCCTTGTCCTGGATTTCAGAAAACTCAGCTTCCTCACCACTCCATTGTGGTGCAGTCAGCTATGAAAAGGATAAAGAGTACCAAAAGACACTCTTCTGCTCCTCCAGGAAGAGAATGCAGGACCTTGGATGCTTTTGATAGGAAAATCTTCCAAGCCAGCATGCTTATTGCCAGAATCAACTCATATAGCCTTTATATGGGTATGTTTCTAAAGGAAGTTGCACAAAAGCTGCACAACTTTCTCCCTTTTATTCCAGAGGATAGAAGGGATGAGTTCCTCCTTTGGCTTAAGCATACTCAAGACATTTCAAAGTTTTCCAACAGGGCAGCCTTTGACTCCTTTGAAGGTGCCAGCAGAGCCTCAGGCATTGCCATAGCTGCTTGCAGAATTGCTTGGCTCCAGGCTTCTGATCTAGAACCCTGGGTTCAGGATGGCTTAGGAAATCTGCCCTGTACGGGTGAAAATCTTTTTGGCAAAGAGTGGCAAATAAAAGCCACTCAAATGGATGCAGAGAATTCTGCTCTGGATAGACTTTCCAAGTCAACCTTCATTCCAGCCAAGAAAAAATCTTTCAAAAAGCCTTTTTACAAAAGGAGCAGATTTCCTTCCACTTCTGGCCAACAATCTTCTACAGGTCGCTTTGCTACTAAGCGTCAGCAACCTAAACAGGCCAGGCCTAAACCTGCAGGGGCTGCTACAACTCAGCAGTCCCTACCCCCTCAGGGTTTTTGACTTGATACTAGAGAACTTAACCTTTCTGGCTCTACAACAGCCAGAACCTCTCACCATTCCAGGAAGGTTAGCTCATTTTGCTCCCAGATGGGAGCAAATCACATCAGAGCAGTGGACCCTCTCCATCATAAGAGAGGGCTACAAACTTCATTTCTCAGACCTTCCTCCCTACACCATGGTGAGACACTTCAATTCTCCCACATCTCTCCTCGACCTTCTGGATCAGGAGGTGACTACCCTTCTGGCCCAGACGGCCATAGAAGAGGTTCCTCTTCTTCAACAGGGGTCAGGGTTTTACTCCCCCTATTTTCTCATTCCAAAGAAAACAGGGGGATACGACACATTCTAGACCTCGGAGAATTGAACAAATTCCTATGCAAGGAGAAGTTCAAGATGCTTTCTCTAGGCACTCTCCTTCCATACCTGCAGAATCAGGATTGGCTTTGTTCTCTAGATCTCAAGGATGCGTACACTCATGTCCTCATCCATCCATCTCACAGAAAATTCCTACGTTTTCTGTTCCAGGGAAAACATTTCCAATACAGAGTGCTTCCTTTCGGTCTAGCCTCTGCTCCAAGAGTGTTCACCAAATGCATGGCAATAGTTGCTGCATTTCTACGCACTCTGGGAATATTTGTCTTCCAATACCTGGACGACTGGCTCATCTGAGCTCCAACCCAGTCGGAGGCTCAGATCTCCCTGAACCGCACCAGGCGCATTCTGCAATACCTGGGACTTGTGGTAAACCTCCCAAAGTCCCAGCTCACACCTACTCAGTCCCTGGAATTCATAGGGGCCTGGTTGGACACCACTTCTGCAAGGGCCTACCTCCCTCAGGCCCGTTGTCAACGTCTAGTGCAGTTAGCCTCCCAGATTCAGTCAAAGAGCCACTTAACTGCCAGGGGGATGCTACAGCTGCTAGGCCATATGGCTTCCACAGTACATGTGGTACCCTATGCTCGCCTACACATGAGAGCAGCTCAATGGACTTTGTCCACCCAGTGGACTCAAGCTTCAGGGGCTCTCTCAGACCAAATAGCAAACTCCAAACGTCTTTTTTGGTCTCTCCAATGGTGGATGTCCACTCAAAATCTGTTGTTGGGATCCCCCTTCCAACCTTTGTTGCCCCAAGCAACCCTCACAACAGATGCCTCCCAAACAGGTTGGGGAGCTCATCTACAAGACCTCTCCACCCAAGGCACTTGGTCCCCACAGGAGACCTCTCTTCATATCAACCACTTGGAACTTCGAGCAGTGTTCCTAGCTCTCAAGGTCTTTCATACCCTCCTCAGCTACAAGACAGTCCTCATTCATACGGACAATCAAGTAGCCATGTTTTACATAAACAAGCAAGGAGGAACTGGCTCTCTGTCGCTTTGCAACGAAGCTCTAAGATTATGGGCCTTCGCCAGAGAGCATCAAATCCATCTCCTGGCAGTATACCTCCCAGGAATCCAAAACTCTTGGGCAGACAGACTCAGTCGAGTTCTGCTTCCACATGAATGGTCCCTGCACATGGATCAGGTACTCACAATCTTCCAGGAATGGGGAACCCCGGACATAGACCTCTTTGCAAGTCCGTGGAATGCCAAACTTCCCCAGTTCTGTTCCAGAATTCCGTGTCAGGGAGCTCAGGCCAAGGATGCCTTCCTCCTTCATTGGGGTCAGGGCTTCCTGTATGCCTTTCCACCCATTCCTTTGATTCCCAAGACTCTGTTCAAACTCCAGAGGGATCAAGGATCTATGATCCTCATAGCTCCACGCTGGCCACGCCAAGTGTGGTACCCTCTACTTCTGCATCTCTCCCAAGCCCCCTCCCTGGACTTGGGAGCTGCACCAGACCTTCTGTCCCAGGAGGAAGGGACTTTGTGGCATCCAAATCCCAAGTCCCTTCACCTCAGAGCTTGATTACTGAAGGCCTAGACCTTCAAGACTTCAATCTTTCTCAGCAAGTGAAGGATATCCTCCATGCTTCCAGAAAACCTTCCACTAGGCGTTCCTATGCTTTTAAGTGGAAAAGATTTTCCATTTGGTGTGCTCAAAAGGGTCTTGACCCTCTGGCACTTCCTGTGAATTCTCTATTGGAATATCTCCTGCATCTCTCTAATGCAGGCCTTAAAACAAATTCAGTAAGGGTCCATTGGAGTGCTATTGCAGCATCCCTTAAGCCTCTCAATGGACAACCTATTTCCTCTCATCCTCTTATTGCAAGATTCATGAGAGGCCTAACTTTAACTAAACCTCCCATTCGACCTCCTCCGGTGGCATGGGACTTAAACTTGGTTCTTGGTCAGCTTATGAAGCCACCTTTTGAACCCTTAGCCACTACCTCCTTGAAATTTCTTTCCTGGAAGGTTATTTTCCTTATTGCAATCACTTCTGCTCGCCGCATCAGTGAACTGCAGGCCTTAGTGGCTAATCCACCTTATACAAGGTTCCATCATGATAAGGTAGTCCTTAGGACAAATCCTCACTTTATGCCTAAAGTGGTCTCACCTTTTCATCTTAATCAAGAGGTATATTTACCTGTCTTTTTTCCAGCTCCTCATGCATCCAGTGCAGAGAGGAACCTTCATACTCTAGATTGTAAAAGAGCTCTTGCTTTTTACTTACACAGGACACAGCAACATAGAAAGTCTTCCCAGCTTTTTGTTGCTTTTGATCCTTCTCATTTAGGACTTCCAGTCTCTAAAAGAACACTGTCCAATTGGATTGCTCAGTGTATTTCTTTTGCTTACCAGAGTAAGAACCTTTCTCTGGAGGGCCATGTCACAGCTCACAATATGAGGGCCATGGCCACCTCTATGGCTCATCTTCATTCTGTGTCCATCGACCAGATCTGTCGAGCAGCCACCTGGGCCTCGGTTCATACCTTCACAGCCCATTACTGTTTGGACAAGGACTCCCGCCGGGATGCCTTGTTTGGTCAGGCTGTCCTCAGACACCTGTTCCATTCTTGAACAACTCCTGCCCTCCTTCCCTGAATGGATGCCTGAGATCCATAGGAAGACGAGGAACCCTTCAGGGTCTCATACCCTTGGGGATCTCCCAGGCATCTTAGCTAGGGAGTCCCCATATGTGAGGACTCATTCCTGCTTGTTCCTGTAGATAGCACAGTTACTTACCTGTAACAGATGATCTCTGGGAACAGCAGGAATTAGTCCTCACAACCCTCCCACCTCCCCTAGGAGTTGTATCTCTCTCTATCTTTCCTTTCCTTTCTCTCTCTATTGTCTCAGCTTTAAACTCGAACTGAGGAGAGTTGGTTAGGAAAGGCGGGAAGGCAGCGCGCATGCGCTGTGGGATGCTCCCAAAAGCTTTCCTTTTTGGGAAGCTGGGGAGCGTTCCCACGCAGGCTCCGTCGGTACCGACGTACCCATATGTGGACTAATTCCTGCTGTTCCCAGAGATCACCTGTTACAGGTAAGTAACTGTGCTTTGTGTGCAGTTCTGGTCGCCATATCTAAAAATGAATATAGGTGACTTAGAAAAGATACAGAGAAAACTGACCAAAATGATAAAGGGGATGGAAGAATACTCCTACGAGGAAAGGCTTTAAATGATATCGCTCTTCAGCTTAGAAAAGAGACGGCTGAAGGGAGATATGATAAAGGGTTAAAATAATGTGTGAAGTGGAACGGGTAAATGTAGATCAGTTGTTTAAGCCTTGACAAATTTTGTGCAGATTAAGGAACCAGGCCAAAATCTTAGAGCCAGTACTTGTGACCTCTTCGTTCCTACCTCTGGTTCTCTCCTGCCAGAATTCCTACACAATGCATCATCTATAGATAACAATAGTTTTAGCTTCAGATAGCAAGCGTCTCTGGGTGTGTGGTGCAATGGTAATGTGCCTATCTGTGGATGGGATGTGGCAGTGGGTTCCTTTGTGTGGGTGGAGTGTGGGGCTGCAATGTGTGTGTGTTGCAGAGCTGGGAAGTCTGTGTGTGTGTGATGTGTGGTGCAGAGATATATGTGTGCGCAAATGTGTGTGTTTGTAGTGCCTGTGTGTTTGTCATGCTAAGGTGGGGTATGTGTGTATGTTCGGGGGATGCTCCCTTTGGCATATACAAATTGTCATTTTTGTCCCCATTCATTCATCCCTTTAACCTCCACCTTGCACTCTTCTCTCTCCACTTCAACCCTTCCCCACTCTTGTTCCCCTGCCCTCCATCCCCCCATCCTCCTTACCTTTTTTTTTTTTTGTAAGAGTACTGGACCTTTAAATTGTTGCTGCCTCTCTCCCCATTTTACTTTCTTTTTTTCCTGAAATCTCCGATCCCTGCGGCTCTCTGCTGCTTTGGCTTTCCTCTCCTGTCCGCAGGGATCCGATCTCCCGCAGGCAGAACAGGAGAGATCTTTGCTGCGATCGGGGCTTAAATGCAGCAGACACCCTGTGGGGGATTGGATCTCAGAGGGCTGTATGCTGCATCTAAGCCCCCATCATGGCAAAGATTGCTCCTGTTCTGCCTGCATGGGATCCAATCTCCTACATGCAGACAAGGGGTTTCTGCCTGTGATCGGGGGCGAGGGGGAGCAAATCTCAGGTACCAGGTATAAATTTCTGGTCACCATGGTGTCTGGGCTTTGTTGAGCCATTGTTTATTCCTTCAAAAAGTAGAATGACAAGGGGACATACAATTAATGTTATAATGTAGTACATTTAAAACTAATCAGAGAAGATATATTTTCCCTCAATGTGTAGTCAAACTCTGGAATTCATTGCTGGAGCATTTAGTAAAACTGTTAGTATAGCTGGAGGTTTGGACAAGTTCCTAGAGAAAAATTCTATAAATCATTATTAAGATGGACTGTGAAAATTTGCTGCTTACCCCTGGGATTAGCAGCATGAAAGTTACTACCTTTTGTGAACCTGATAGATACTTGTGACCTGGATTGGCCACTTTTGGAAACAGGATACCAGGCTTGATGGACCTTTGGTTTGACCCAGTATGTCATTTTGTACCTGCCACAATTTCTTATGTTCAGAATTCAACTATGATCATAATTCATTGCAATATGAAAAGAGTGTGTTTATTCCATGTTCCAGAATACAATGCATTGTGTGTCTTTGAGTCAATGCTGACTTTCTGGCCACCCAGCAACTCCTGGGTTCTCTTGGCAATGTGACTGGAAAGAGATTGCCAGGCCTTTCTTCCGAGGCAATGAAGAGTTAAGTGACTTGCCCAAGGCCACAAGGCATACCAATGAGAATCAAATCCTGATCTCTTGGTTACCAAGCCAGTGCTCTAAACACTAGGGGGTTATTCCTACACTCCACATTCCAGAATAGCAGATTCCAAAATAGAAGAGTAGCCAAAGGACAGCTTTTTACTTATTGAACAGCAAAGAAAAAGTAAACTTGGTGACATACTTGGAGGCAGCAAAAGCAATTTTGCAGGGCAAAATAATAGTCTACATAAGTGGGGGAGGGGGGGAAAGAGGCAAAAAGAGTAGGATATTCTTAGATTGTCACAGTAACTGCAGCATCTTTAAAATGACATATCTCTCAATTAATTAGCGGGGCAAAACAGAGATCGGTGAAAGTAAAAAAACATCTGGATGAAGTCCTAACACAAAGGGCAGAACTTGGAAAGCTGCTGGTAAATCTGATATGACTGCATAGGACTAGCATCTTATACATATTCAAGACAAAAGAGGCATGCAGAGACTATTTTGGGGGTTCTTTTATAGAGAACTCAATAGGTATCTGGGATTTAAAATGTAATGAAATCACTGGGATCAGATGGGCTGGATACAGAATTTTACAAACTTTTAGCTGCAAGTCCCAAGCAAGATATGTGTGATGCAGTACTGCAGATTCAGACTTAGGGGAAAATAAGAAACATAAGAAATGCCTTACTGGGTCAGACCAAGGTCTATCAAGCCCAGCATCCTGTTTCCAGTCCAGACTGAAACGTTTGGCAGGTTCCCTAAAAGGCACACAGATTCCACAATGCTCATCCCGGGGTAAGCAGTGGATTTCCTGGGTCCACTTTAATAATAATTTATGGACCTTTCCTCCTGGAACTTATCCAAACCTTTTTTAAAGCCAGCTACATTCTCCAATAACGAATTAGAGTTTGATTACGAATTTAGTAAAAAAAATATTTTCTCTTATTATTCTTACATGGGTAACATTGTAGCTTCATTACATGTCCTCTAGTCTTTTTACTTTTCGATGGCATAAACAACCGATCTAAGTTTACCCGTTCCAGTCCATTCATTAATTTACAGACCTCTATCATATCTCCCCTCAGCCGTCTCTTTTCCAAGTTGAAGAGCCCCAACCTTTTAAGCCTCTCCTCATAGAGATATCCTTCCACCCCTTTACTATTTTTTTTCACTCTTCTCTGTACCTTTTCTAATTCTGCTATATCCTTTTTAAGATACAGCGACCAGAATTGCACACGATATTCAAGGTGCGGTTGCACCATGGAACGATACAGAGGCATTATAATATCCTTTGTTTTATTCTCCATCCCTTTTCTTATGATTCCTAGCATTCTATTTGCTTTCTTGGCTGCCTCTGCACACTGCAAAATCATGCCCATATTATTCTGCTTTCCAAACCTAGTAAACCATTAGACCAATTCAGCTCTTTTAGGCCAATCTTACTGCTGAACCAGGAAGTTAAAATAACTGTAGCCATTCTGGCTTGTAGACTTACTAGAATACTCCCACAAATTATTCATGAAGACCAAGTAGGTTTTGACCTGGGCAGACACACCTCTATGATTTAATTGAAAGAATTCACGGTACTCCAGTTCCATAAGCAAAGTCAGGCGAAGTTGACTGTTACCAGCCTCGGTGCTGAGAAAGCATTTAATTAAGTGTCTTGGGACTATTTGTTTTGGGGGCTGGAAAAGTGGGCTACAGGGAAATTAGGCATGCGCATATCAGGTTTGTATGGGCATTCGTTTGAGCACCTAAAATTAAGCATATGTGCATATTCCTACAAATTAGCATACACACAGTCGATTTGTATGCACAAGAAAAGCTGTAGCATGCATAGTAGACACACAATTAGGATGAATACCAAAAGGTTTCTATTCATTTTCCTTTAAATTATGGAGTGGGTAAAAATATTGCATAACAAGCTGATGGCCCAATGATGATTAATGGGAACTTCACCAAACACTTTAAATTGAAGAAAGGAATAAGGCAGCGATGCTCATTATCCCTAATATTATTCCTGCTAACTCTAGAACCTATAGTGATGAAGACTAGGGGAGCTCCAGACAGGGGTGGCTCGAGGCAATCTGCTGCCTGAGGCGAGGGATGAGATGGCGCCCTCCTCCCCCTCACTGGGTGGGGATCTTTCTCAAAACTCCAATCAGGGACTGAACCAAATCAAAAAGTCAATTAGATAATGTGGAGCAAATGCAAGATGTTTGCACACCAAGGAACTAAAAGAGAGAGCGAGAACCACAGCAGTTTATAACTCCAAATTATAATTCATTTGTATTTTGTTGTTATAAACTGCATTATGGTGCTTGCTTTTTCTTTTTGAATTTAAATTTTGCCTTCACAGAACCCCTTCCTCAAAAATGGGTGCAGAGCAGTGGTAGGACATTCATCCACAGAACTCAATATATTAAAAAAAAAATCTGATTCTGGTCATCTCACCAACAACAAACATTCTCTAGTACCAGGCATATTGAATAAGTCAAATTACTACAGTATAGATTCCCACGTACAAACTCCATGTTAACAGAACACCTGACCTTGGTCATACACTCAGAACACAGACCCTCACCAAGAACAGAATAAGTGACCACAACCTAAAGCAAAAATAAAAATATGTAGATAAAAATTAAAATCAAACCCCAAGAAGCCAGACTCCGCATGCGGTGCCGCACCAGATAAGAGATGCAGTTTCCCATACGGTATGAAATATAGATAGCACAAAGTCCAATCACTAAATTGAAAATAATTTTTTTTCTATCTTTGTTGTCTGATGATTTTTGATCATGCTGGTCCCGATCTGAGGTTTTGTTTTCCTCTGTCTTCTCTTAGCTCTTTTTCTATGGTCTGTAGTCCATCTGCCATTTCTTGTCTCTCCTTTTGCTTTCTTCATTTTCTTCCACCAGCCTTTTTTCAGTCCCAGTAACTCTCCCTAGTATCAGCCTCCTTTACAGCCTCCCCTCCCAGTACTTGACCCCCTTGCCTTCTCAGTACCGCCACTGGTGTCTATTCTTTTTCTGTCCCCTTCCTTCCCCATCATCCATCCCCTTCTAGTTAAAATACCATCCCAGGTATCAGCGAACTTCCAGTCCCAGTGCCCCCTCCCATGTCACTTCCCTTCCAGTCACCCTCTCCCCTGTCCATCCGACTTCCAGTGCCATCCCCAGGTGTCAGCTCCCTTCCAGCTCTCCCCCCGTCTGCTCCGCTCCTTTCCAGCTACCCCCTGTCTGCTCCCTTTCAGCTCCCCCCTCCATGTTTTCTCCCTTTCAGGCCCCCCTGTCTGCTCCCTTCCAGCTCCCCCCCATGTCTGCTCCCTTCCAGCCCCCCCCCATGTCTGCTCCCTTCCAGGCCCCCTTGTCTGCTCCCTTCCAGCTCTCCCCCCTGTCTGCTCCACTCCTTTCCAGCTCCCCCATGTCTGCTCCCTTTCAGCTACCCCCCCCCCCATGTCTTCCCCCTTTCAGGCCCCCCTGTCTGCTCCCTTCCAGCTCCTCCCATGTCTGCTCCCTTCCAGCTCCCCCCATTTCTGCTCCCTTCCAGGCCCTCCTGTCTGCTCCCTTCCCGCTCCCCCCCATGTCTTCTCCCTTCCAGCCCCCCCCCATGTCTGCTCCCTTCCAGCTTTCCCCATGTCTGCTCCCTTCCAGTTTCCCCCATGTCTGCTCCCTTCCATGCTCCCACATGTCTGTTCCCTTCCAGTTACCCCCCATGTCTGCTCCGTTCCAGCTGCCCCCATGTCTGCTCCCTTCCAGCTCCCCTGTCTTCTCCCTTCCAGCTGCCCCCATGTCTGCTCCCTTCCAGCTGCCCCCCATGTCAGCTCCCTTCCATCTTCCCCCATGTATGCCCCCCCATTTCTGCTCCCTTCCAGTTCCTTTCCCTCCTCCCCCCCCCCTTCATTGATTCATACTTTGAAAAAAGCAGCTTCGGGAACATTTCTTTGTTCCCGTGGCTCTGCTTTTAAACTGCTGGGTCCATCTTCTGGTGAGCCAGCGCTACCCGGTAAGCCAGGTAAGCGCGGCTTGAGGGCGCTGGCAGAGGTGTGGGGGGGGGGGGGGATCGAGGTCATCGCTTCCGCCGCCCTTCCACTGCTGCTGCTTCCTCCAAAAAGAAAGCAGCCGCGGGAGCATTTCTCTGTTCCCGCAGCTCTGCTTTTAAACTGCTGGGTCGCGGCTCGACCCAGCAGTTTAAAAGCAGAGCTGTGGGAACAGAGAAATATTCCCACGGCTCCTTTCTTTTTGTTGCGTATATTGCCATAGTATTTCTGTACGAGCATATTGCAAGGTTTACCAAGGAAGGTTACTAATCAACTCCAATGGCCCATAGATCAAAACACATCACCCCCATTCTTTATAAACTTCATTGGTTGCTGGTTATAAGTAGGATCAAATATAAAAAACTCATGCTAACCTTTAAACTGATCAATAACATTGCACCATCATACCTTTCCTCCGTAATTAACATACCCACCACTGAGTCAGAAAAGGACCCACTCAAAACACAATAAGAGTTCCCACAGACTTTTGTAAAACAAACCGATTCACAAGCAATAGAATGTTTACCTGTGTTGCACCTATCCTCTGGAATGCTCTACCGCATACTCTAAGAGCGATTAAAGACCTACAGACATTCCGAAAGGAAATCAAAATATATTTATTCATGAAATACTATGGCAATATACGCAACAACAACTAAATCTATCCAACCTAGCTGCAAACCACACACATACCCATTCCCTAAACAGATTCCCGACTAATCACTAAATATTATGATAGAAATGCAAGGACACCCCAATGTTATTAGTTATACAATGTTATTGTATATAGTTGATTTGTAAATATTGCTCATGTAAATAGTTCGCCTGTAGTTCACCTGTAGATAATGTATCACTGTTACCCTGAGTTTCATGTATTTTGGTTTATTCTATTGTAAACCGCCCTTGATCACGGTGAGCCTCACGTCAGTACCGGGAAAAATGGTAGAAACCATCATAAAGAATAAAATTACTCAGCATGTAGATAGTCATGGCCTAATTGGAGACAGCCAACATGGCTTTAGACAAGGAAGATCTTGTCTTATTAATCTGTTATTTTTTTTTGAAAGTGTGAATAAACAGGTGGACAAAGGTGAGTCGGTTGATATAGTGTATCTGGATTTTCAGAAAGCCTTTGACAAGGTCCCTCATCAGAGACTTTTGGCAAAACTAAAGAGTCATAGTATAGGAGGCAGTATACTATTGTGGATCAGGAACTGGTTAAAAGATAGAAAGCAGAGGGTAGGGCTAAATGGCCAATTTTCCCAATGGAGAAAGATGAATAGTGGTGTACCCCAGGGATCTGTGCTGGGTCTGCTGCTTTTTGACATATTCATAAATGACCTGGAAAGTGGAATAATGAGTGAGGTTATCAAATTTGCAGATGACACAAAACTATTTAAAGTTGTTAAAACCCAAGAGGATTGTGGAAAATTGCAAGAGGATCTTGATAAATTGGAAGACTGGGCATCAAAATGGCAGATGGAATTTAATGTGGACATGTGCAAAGTTATGCACCTAGGGAAGAACAACCCAAACTATGGTTACACAATGCAAGGTTCCACATTAGGAACCACCACCCAGGAAAAAGATTTAGGCGTTATTGTGGATAACATGTTAAAACCCTCGGCCCAGTGTGCAGCGGCGGCCAAGAGAGCAAATAGAATGCTAGGTATCATAAGGAAAGAAATGGAAAATAAAACAAAAGATATTATAATGCCTCTATATCGTTCCATGGTGAGACCGCACCTTGAATATTGTGTGCAATTCTGGTCGCCGTATCTTAAAAAGGATATAGTGATTTTAGAAAAGGTTCAGAGAAGAGCCACCAAAATGGTAAAGGGGATGGAAGGATACTCCTATGAAGAAAGGCTAAAAGGGTTAGGGCTCTTTATCCTGGAAAAGAGACGGCTGAGGGGAGATATGATAGAAGTCTATAAATTAATGGAGTGGAACAGGTAAACGTAGATCGATTGTTTACGTTATCAGAATATAGAAAGACTAGGGGACATGCAATGAAGCTACAGGGTAAACTATTTAAGACTAATAAAAAAAAATATTTTTTCATTCAATGTGTAATCAAACTCTGGAATTTGTTACTGGAGGATGTAGTAAAGGCTGTTATTGTAGCTGGGTTTAAAAAAGGTTTGGACAAGTTCCTGGAGGAAAGGTCCATAAACCATTATTAAGAAGGGACCCAGGATATCAATGCTTGACCCCAGTACAAGCATTGTGGAAGCTGTGTCTTTTGGGGAAACTGCTAGGTACATATGACCTAGATTGGCCACTGTTGGAAACAGAATACTGGACTTGATGGACCTTGGTCTGACCCAGTATGGCATATCTTATCTTATCTTATCTAAATCAAAATGAGGCGTGATCAATGCTTGGAGTACTGACCTAAAATTATGGCAATCAAGTAGTAGGTTTAAGCGTTGGATCATTCATAACTTAAAGAAAATAAATCTTGTGACTAGTTTTAAGTGTGATGCCATGTTGTGAGACTGGTCAATGGTAACCCCAAGGTACTTCATTTTTTACGTCCAGATCAGCCTCCTTTGATGTGATTTTTGTGGGCAAAGCAAAGTTTTGATTCTGGTGAACATATAGTACTTCCGTTTTATTGTAGTTTATTCTTAGGTTATGTGTACTCAGCCACTTTTCTGTTTCATTGAGGCAATATGATAGTTGATTGTGGGTGGGATTTCTTATATCTATCGGGAGGTATAATATAATATCGTCTGCATGGATATGATATCCCACTCTGAATTTTTTAAAGATATTGCAAATTGGTTGTAAGTATAAGTTAAATAGTAGTGCTGATAGGGGAGACCCTCGTGGTATACCTTGCTTTTGTTTAAAGGTTGAAGATCTTTGTTGGCCAATCTTAATTTGTTGAGTGCGGTCTGATATATAGGACTTAAACCATTGGTACACAGTGCCCTTTAGTCCTATCTCTTGGAGTTTGGAAAATAGTATGTTGTGACTAATGCTATCAAGGGCAGCTGCAATGCCCAGGAATACGAGTACAAATGCCTGTTTAGGGTTATCTATACCTATTATAAGTTTATCAAAGAGGGCTAGGATGAGTGTTTTTACACCAAGGAATGGAAAGCCATATTGTTGCTCATCTAATGGGGAGTTTAGGTCAGAGTAGTCCTGTAGTTGAGTTTGGACAACTTTTTCTATAACTTTAGCCATGAATGGAAGGCTAGATATTTGTCTGTATGAATTAGGATTTTCCATGTCTAGTGATTTGTTTTTAGGTATAGGTCAAATTAGCAAGTGTTTAGTTCTAGGGGCATATACTCTTATAGCAGGGATTGGTTGACTGTTGTAAGAATAATTGGGGATAGTTCAGCTTTAGCTGCCTTAATCCAACTAACAGGGCATGGGTCGAGTGGTGATGTGGTGGTATTGATTTTGGAGATTATATTTTTTAGATATTTTAGGTTTATCATATGAAAGCTGTGCCAATTGTTAATGTTTGACAGGTCATTTTCATTATGTAAGCAGGGGATATCTCCAGAATCTTGTTGTTTTTTAATTTATTTCTACAGTGGTCAGCAAGGATCTGTGGCTTAATGCTAATGTTGTTTGCTTCTGAACTAGGCATTTGTGTAAGGGTTTTTTATTATTTCAAAAAGTGCCCTTGGATGGTTAAATGATTTATTGAGTATCCTAGTGTGGTATTCTTTTTTTTTATATTGTTGATAGATATGTATGATTGGAGATCATTCATATAAAGTAATTTGTCATTTTCCGATTTAGTTGATCTCCATCTGTGCTCAAGTTTCCTTAATTTTTGTTTTAACATTCTTAGTTCTTTGTGTAACATTTTTCAGTGCGTTTTGGTGAGGTACGGCAGTGTGAGTTTGGTGCAATTGCAGCTTCAGAAATTGAGGTATTCCAATTATTTAATATTTTATCCAGATCAGGTAGTGTAAAGTATATATGTGATAGTATCTTGTTTAGAAAAGCTTCCTTATTAAATGATTTGAATCTCTTTTTATGTAATTCAGAGTTTTGAGTTAAATGTGAAGAGGGGGGTGTTGGTAAGTTGAACTCTATTACATAATGGTCTGTCCAGGGAACCTGGATTACTTTTGGAGTTGAGTGGTGGTCATATATTAATCGGTTGCAGGGTATAAATATTAGATCTAGGGTATTACCTTTATCAGGGGTAGGTGTCTGTGCTACTTGCTGGTACCCATATCGGCCATTGAATTGAGGAATGATGCTGCTTGTGCATTGTGGAGGGATGGTAGGTTGAAATCACCTAGCATTATTTGTGGCTTTTTTAAGGATGAATTACAGGTAGTTTCCAATGTAGATATGATTTAAGGAGGGTGGTCCTATATCTTAGGCAGATTGCAAGGCTTTTGTTCTCAATTTTAAGTGTGTCCATTTCGTCTAAATTGTTGCATAGGCGGAGGGAGGCTTTTATATCTTGCTTTATCAATATGAGGACACCTCCTTCTTGCTTAGATTATCTGGGACATTTAGATGAGTTGTATCCATTTAAATTGGCTGAGTAACATGTTTTCTAATAGATTGTGCATGCAAAAGTATGCATTTAATGGGGGTCAAGTTATCTGTGGATGTATGGGATGCATGGAGGGGTTGAAGGGTAATGTAAATGAGTCTTTGGTGAGGTTGCCAGAGATATTTATGCAGCAGATAGAATTTGTTTTGCTTACCATGATTTTGAATAATTGGGATATGTTGGTATTGTGCTGTATTTGATGGGTAGGAAAGGGTTGTGCTATTAGGGAGTGTATCACTATAGAAAGAGGATAATGCCTGCTAAGAATTTCCTGTTCTCCGTTGATAATGGATTTGTTCAAACAGTGAGGATGAGAAATGTCGTTTAAGATTCACACTCAAGATTAAACCACATGAGAGTTGGATCTTATAATCTATCTATAAACTTACTAGAATGTCTATTATAGCAGTGATACTAGGCATGTAAAGTAAATTATAGTATTAGCATACAGTGTAGGCTAAGTGAACAGTAATAGTTTACTCTGCTATTCCTAACATTCTTTTAGAGTAGTTTTACGCTAGGTTTGCAATAGAAAATATCAACACTTGCCAGAATAGTTGCTTACCGAAGTTCCACACTGAAGAGCCCTCTGACGAGGCCCTCTGACACAGGCCCACCAGGCGTGGGTGCGCCTGAAGGAGCAGCAGGGACCGGCTGTGATGTCAGTTGGGGGCAGGGAAAGGAGTCGTGTGGAGCTGGCTTACCTTCCCCGTTCCTTAGCTTGGTTGTTGGATGCTGTGGGTTCCATGCAGGTAGTGGTGATCCCCAGAAGCGGCTGATGAAATGAGGCCTCCCCCTTTGGCGATTCTGAATCTGTGCAGGTAAAATGCAGTCCTTAAGTAGTAGTAGGGTAATGCATAGTAATGAGTCAGACACGTGTAGGTTTTCACCCGATTTCAGAAACGTGCATGCGTCTGATATGGACATCTGCCATTCTGGGAACATAGATGTGCCCACAGCCCTATTTTCAAATGTGTTCATGTATCTCTCACCCCATACACATCCCAGCCTGCCATCTTGAAAATGGTATACAGCAGGAGCCAAGAAAAAATGTAGTTGTTTACCTGTAATGGGGGTCCTCTGTAGACAGCAGGGGTATGCAGCCGCATTCTCAGGTGAAGTCCCGACTGAACCTTCTCTGCCTGGATCTCTCTTAGCTCAGAGAAGCTTTGCTGTTCCTCTCTGAGGATATGCGCCTGCTCGCCTCTGGATGTCAGTTTGTAACATAGTCACAAAATGTGACTGGAAGTTCCTAATACTATGGAATTCTGTTGCATTCGTGGTCTTGATTGTTTTCTTTTTCTTCTTAAGTTTTCTTTTTTCTGTCGAGGGGATGGCAGAAGGGTGAGTGTAGCTGCATACCCCTGCTGTCTATGGAGAACCTCCATTAAAGGTAAGCAATTATGCTTTTTCCAGAGACAAGCAGGGGGATGCAGGCACACTCTAAGGTGAGCCCACAGTTTAGGGCTGCCTACCTAGTTCCCCTTTCTTTGTTTGTTTGTTTTTTTTTTTGGGGGGGGGGGGGAATTGGTGTTGGCAGCCCATGTGAGAGGAGGGAGAAGGATAGTAGTCAAGTAGCAAAGAGGTTCCGGAGAACTGCCTGGCCGAAGGCAAAGCGCTTTGCTGAGGAGCAGTCCAGACTGTAGTGTTTCATAAAAGTGTGGATGGATGTCCTTGCGAGGAGACGGAAGCCAGGCTGGCGATAGGGGCAGCTGTGGCCTTGAGGCTACAGGGGCCAATGCATCCCCAGGACGGGAGGGCGGCTTGTTCATAACAAAAGGTGATGCAATCTACTATCTAGGACAAGATGGTTTGCTTGGCAGCTGGTTGCCCCGGGTTATTGGGGTTGAAGGTCATGAAAAGTTGAGAGGATTTGCGGAATGCTCCTGTGCAATGTAGGTAATACAAGAGAGCTCTCATGCAGTCCAGAGTGTGAAGCGTCTCTTCCTTAGAGCCTTTCATCAGTGCTGGAAAGAACACAGGAAGGATAAAAGGCAAGTTGAAGTCGAAGTCCGAGACAACTTTAGGGAGGAATTTGGGATGTGTTCTGAGGCTAACCTTGTGGAGGAACTGTGTGTAGGGAGAGTAGTGTACCAGAGCCTGAAGTTCTCAGATTCTTCTGGTGGAAGTAATGGCTACCAGGAAGGCTGTTTTCCAAGTGAGGTACAGTATTTGAGTGATGTAGATGCCAGGGATTTGAAGGGTGTCCACATCAGTTCTGAGAGGACCACCTTGAGATCCCAGGCTGATATGGGTGGTTGTACAGGTGGTTTGATGATTATGAGGCTGATCGTTGACTGGTGCATGGGAAGCAGTGATTGCAGATAAGTGGTAGTGGACAGAAGTGGTCTGGAGGCCAGAGTTGGACAGGTGTAGGAGGTAAGAGAGCAAATGTCCTAAGGAACAATAAATAGGATCCTGATTGTTGGAGGCTGCCCAGCTGGAGAAACGGGACCACTTATGTGTTGTGTTTTTGGCCTTCAGGATGCAGAGATGATAACGAGGACATCTTGAGGCAAGGAATCAGTTAAAGTGCAGTCCCCTGAGGTCACCATGCTATAAGGGAGAGGCTCTGGGGATTAGGATGTAGCAGGCGGCCCTGGCTCTAGGTGAGAAGGCTGGGTTAGGTCCCCAGTGGCATCGGAGGCTCCTGTAGGGGTGCCAGGAGATGGGGAAACCAGAGTTGACAAGGCCACTTTAACACTATGAGGATGACTGAGGTCCTGTCCTGTTTGATTTTGAGCAGGATCCACATGATAAGTGGAAAGAGAGGAAAGACATAAAGAAGCCCCTGGGACCAGTCTATGGCAAAAGCATCGGACACCCAATGCTGTGGGCATGGTCAGATGGAGCCAAAAGCCGGGCATTTGGCATTTTCAGTGGTGGCAAAGAGATCCTTGTCTAGCTCATCCCAGGCACTAAAGACAGTCTGAAGAGTTGTTAGGTAGAGGGACCACTCGTGCAGGTTGTCATGATGCGGTCACTAATAAAGTTGGTTTTAAGAAAAGAAATCCTGTTTTAGAAGAACTAGATGTGCAGTTACCTCCTGGCACAGCTAGAGGGAGCAGGAACAGACACACTGATCCTAAAGAACCTAATCTCACTGATGACCTGCCGCTGACAGAGAACCAGGAAGTCAGCAGCCACGGATCTCTTTATAAACCAGAGCAGAATGCTTCTGGGCAGAAACGGCAGGAGAAGAGGAGATGGCAGCAGTTACAAGGAGAGCAATGGAGGAATAAGCAGTGGAAACAACAGCAGGAGCTGAGGAAGGAAGAGAAAGAGGAAGTAGGAACTGGAGTTAGAGGTGAAACAGCAGTAAAGCCTGGAAGCTATCAAGGACACAAACCTGATTGCTGTAGAATAAGCCAAGCTGGAAGCTGGAACAGAAATAGACCTTACAAGGTGGGAAGCCATAAAACCCAAACTAAACCTGTTGTGCAAGGGGAGTTTGGTGGAAGTTACTCCAAGGTAAGAGGCCCTGCCACGCCTAGTTCCTATACTCTACCTGTTTGTGATATAGAGAGAAGAAAGCAAAGAACCAGAGAGGGAGGTTCTGAGAGAGGCTTATCTCTAGAAGATCACTACCCAGTTTTACCTACTCGGAGGGAGAAGCAGTTGTACAAACAACTGAAGTTTTTACCCAGGGAGCCAAGGTATGAGACAGTAAAGTTTAACTGTAATGATTGCACTGCTAGAAGCCATCCTAAAAGAAACGTTCCTTTTAAAAGAAGCCAGAGTAAAGACTGGTTCACCAGTTTACTGCCAGCTTTGAGAGCCCCTGCTTATGTGGAGCAAAACTCCCAAGCTGAAGATTGCCATACTGGAATAGACAGGGATAGTGAAAGCACATTGGATCTGTATGGGGCAGATGATTTAATGGAAGTGGATTTTCCAAGCACTATTCCCTTACCTTTACCTGAAGACATGGAGTGTAATTGGTGCACTGCCTGTGCTCAAAACTGTGCATGTTACAAAGAAGAATAAATGCAATATACTTTGATTGTTTAACTATTCTGAATATTACTTTGAAGAAGCCTGCTTTGAACTGTGAAGTAACAGTTGATTAGCCAATGAACTTTGGTACCTTTTGAAACAAAGGACTGTTTCTATTATCAAACTGTCTCTTATTTTGAACCTTGCTTTTGAACGGGGAATAAAAGCCTTTATTACCCTGCACTCGGACTTTTCATTCATTCATAGTGCTACCTAGTGGCGCACCTTCTTTGTGTCCACGACACCGTGTGACAAGGTACAGTTGGTTATTTAGTTTGTCGGCTAGCTGATTTTGAGATCTATGTAGGTAGGTTGCCCATAGAGCTGCTCCAAGGGAGAGGACAAAGGTCCAGAGATGCGAGGCTTCACGACAAAGTTGAAGTGAATCTGCACCTACTTGCTTGTTACGTAAAACATGGAGACTTGATTGTCCTCGTATGCACCGACAATCTTTTGACAGACCCAGTGGGAAAAAATGGTGAGGGAATAATAGACAGTGGGGAGCTCCAGAATGTTGATGTGCAGGGCTGTTTTCTGAGGAGACCATGTGCCCTGTATGGAAAGCTCTTGCAAGTGTGTTCCCCAACCATGTGTGGAAACGTCGGTAGTCAGAATAAGGTGATGAGGAGGCGCCTGGAAGGGAAACCTTTGGCAAGGTTTAAGGGTGTGTGATGAAGAAGATGCTAGTGAGCCTATGGAGATAGGAAAAACTAGTGAATGTACCTTTAAAGAATGTGACAGGTCTGCAATACACACACTGCAGAGTGCAGCTAGAGGGAGTAAGCACAAAGAGTCTGAAGTTAGGTTGCCACACCCAAGCTATCCTGAGTAGTTACAAACTTAGGGGATGATCACACACACCTGGGGGGAGTGAGAGAGACCCTGACAGAGAAGCAGCTTTATAAGCCTTGCTTAGAAGGAGAGAAAAGGGAGAAGAGGGAGAAGGTGACGAAGCAGCACCAAGCAGGGCAGCTAGAGTGGCTGTCGTTGCAGGATAAGAGAAAGTTCCAAAGAGGTCAGCAGTCCCAAGGTGGAGAGCTCCAAGGAGAAGCCGTTAGGAGAGGTTCCAGGAAAGCACAGCTCAGAGAGGGAGAGCATAAAAGTCTTCCCACATCTATGCCGGACTGGCAGTCTCAACATGTTCAGAGGTGGGTGCCCAAGGCTCAAGCTAGGAGGCAGAAGAACCCAGCCTGGAACAGGGAGCCATCGATTAACACCAGAGAGGAACTTAAGCAAGGAGGCCAGGAACTGTTTAACCGCAGCTGGAGGGAGGTTTGTGAACCTAGCCAGAAAGTAATAGCTCAGAACCCAGATACTTGTCTTCCATACCAGGTAGACCACTGCTGGAGGGAATTACAGAGATCCCCAGAAAAAGTGTATCCTGGGAGACATGAGGAAAGCTCAGAGCAAGTTGATGTTTCTTCAGAGCAGGAAGAAATGCAGATAGATCCTAGCGAACAGGATTCCTTGCTGCCTGAGTTTCCCATGGATTGCACATTATGTTTGGCTGGAAGCAGGGAGTCCTTAACTGAGGAATAGCTTTCAGGATGTGCGTTTTTTGAGTAACAGAGTAAAGAAGTCTGACCTTGTTGAAGGTAAGAGCTTGTTTAATCAAAGGAATATTGCCTACCACCTGTGCTTGGTGTTACTAAGGAATGAAAGGATAAAAGAGAACATTTTTACTAAGCTGAGTGAAGAAGCATGTGTTTTGTTTTATCTGCTATGTTTTGGATTAAACGCCTGCACAGAGGTAATGACTGTGAAAACACATGCAACCTGAGTTTTGGAAATACTAACTGGAGAGAATATCCTGATGCTTTATGTTGAACCTTGTGACACTGGGGAAATAAACCTATATCATTTACCTTCATACTGGTTTGTCACGGCTATACTTTTAGAAGGAAAACTACAACTCCCAACATGCCTCAGTGCTGAAGATAGTTTTTCAGACCGTTTATGAAGGACATAATGTCCACCCTAGCTCTTTAGGCACGTTGCCGGGGGGCTGGGGTGTGACAGGTGCTGTCACTTGTGCGCCCCCCATGAGGATCATGATACCATAGAGACTGGGAGTGTTGACACCAGTTGAGCTTGAGATACCATTGTAAGGGGCGCATGTGTAGATGCACCAGTGGTACAACATGAACACAAGCGGTCATGTGCCCCAGTAGTGGTAGGAGCATATGGGCTGATGCCGTCCAACATATGGCTAGGTTGTCTCTGAGGAGTTGTAAGGCTTGGGCTCTCTGCTCGGGGTGGAAGGCTTTGGCCTAAAGAGTATCTGTCTGTGAACACCGATGAAGTCCAACCGTTGCTCAGGAATGGATTCAGACTTTTGCATGTTCAAGATGAAGCCTAGAGGGTGGAGAATGGCAGAGGTGGTGTGGATGGTTTGGATAGCAGCTTCCTGAGATGTACCAGAGATGAGCCAGCCATCAAGATAGGGGTAGATGCAGTGGATCTGGCACTGCAGGTGGGCAACTACTAATGTTGGGCACTTTGTGAAGACACAGGATGTGGAAGAAAGGCCAAAGGGGAGGACTTTGTATTGGTAGTGATTGTCAAGGATTCTGAAGCAAAGATATCGCCAATGATGAGGATGAATGGGGATGTGAGTGTAGGCATCTTTCAGGTCCAGAGAGGCAAGCCAATCCTGGCAGCCGAATAGGGGAAGAATGGTGTTCAAAGCGTGCATCTTGAATTTTTCCCACTTTATGAAGAGGTTGAGATGACAGAGATTGAGGATCGAATGAAGGCCTCCTGATTTCTTGGGAATCAGAAAAAAATCTTGAATAGAAGCTCTGATCTCTTCCGTCGAAAGGAGCCATCTCGACAGCATTGTTGAGGAGCAGCTGGTTTACCTCCTGGGTTAGTTGGGGTATTTAATGGCCTGGGAGCTTGCTGATGCTAGGAGCAGGTTGAGAGGGTGGGGAGGGGGGAAGAGGAGAAATTGAGTGTCTACCCCGACTAGATGATAGAGAGGATCCAGCAGTCTGTGGTGATGGATTGCCATACCTCTGTGAAGTGTTGGATGTGATCACCTGCTGGCAGGTATTCAAAAGTTGGAAGTAGGCTTGGGAGTGGTGGTTTGAGGAAGTGGTTGGGTCTTCCTTTCCCACTGGTGATTGTGTTGGGTATAGGGCTGATTTTGGAGATGTTGCTGAGGTGGCCATAGGTAGGGCTGGTATCGGTGATGTGGGAAAAATTGCTGAAAATACTGGTTGTGATAGGGTTGTCGACAGGAAGAAATCAGTGGGCAACAAGGGGATGAGGTTGACTTCACCTGTTGAGCTGCCAGTTCCCAGACAGTGGAAGAGTGATCCTTCACCTTGGAAACAACCTCTTGTACCCTAGAGCCAGTGAGAATGTCACCTTGACAGGGGGCATCCACTAGGCACTTGTGAAGGTCCTCCCTGAATCTGAATATGTGGAACCAGGCTGTTCACTTGGCTGAGATGGCTATGGCTGCAAAGCACACTACTGAATCATAGTTGTCATAGGTGGTGCGGATGATGTGATAGAGGGATTCACGCAGGTCGTTGGCCGGGCTGGGTCGGGTCATTAGAGATGGGCAGCTGAAGTCGAAGATCGTGATGATAGTGTAGCATCTATAGTTGGTGGGCTAGGATCCGCATGGCCAGGGTACTGCTCTGGTAGGATTTGTGGCCAATGGCATCTAGAGTTCGCTGCTCCTTGCCCGGAGGAGTTTGAGACAGAGGTTTTGTACTCTTAGATTTCTTCAGGATGGCCTTTGAGACCACCAACTGAGGGGTAGTTGCTTATGCTCAAAGCTGGGGCTGGCCTGGCAGAACTTTGTACTTTGTTGAATCGACGAGACATGGCACTGCCTGAGGTCTCTGTTTCCCATGATGGAGGCTTGCAAATGTTGCAGAATCTTGGGGACTGGAAGAGCAAGGACCTCCTTGGGGGTGCTGCAGGCCTCAAGAATGGACTGGAAGTCATGCTTGTTCATGGGAGCCTGAGAGTTGCTGAGGACAAACGCCCGGGAGATCTTTTGGAGGAATTTAGGGAAGGAGAAGTCGTCCACAGTTTCTTCATTAAGGTCCTGGTTGGGGAGGGGGGTGATCACCCATGATGGATTTGCAGAGCTCCCAGTTATGGTGGTAAGTCCGGGTAGGGACCCCACATCCTCATCTAGTGGCAGTGGGGTTTACCAGTCGATTGGAGGGGGAGACCCTGTGTTCCCCGGGGAGGTGAAGATCTGGGTCAACTGGAATCTACAGGTGCGGGGGTGGGAGACGCTGCCTGTTGTATGGTAGATGTGTCTTGACATTCTTATTAAAAAATCTCCATCTGGGTTCAGTACCACCATTTTTCGTAAGCCTACTGGTCGTAATAAGCTTCTTATATTTGACAGCTTTCATAGTAGCCACCTTTAAGAGGAATTTACCTGTCTCACAGTTTTTAAGACTCCGTAGGCTATGCACTGATATGACAGAGTTCAAGAGCAAATCCCATGACATGGCCGAATGTTTCTCTGTGAGAGGCTACCCTACTGAATGCTTCCAGAAAGGTTTCAGCCATGCTTGCTCTTCTAGAAACAGTTTGCTTTTACCTAAAGTAAAAGGATCTGATGACAAATTTGTCTGCATCCTCCGGTTTTCTCATTTATCTTCACAAATTCAGAAAGTTATGAAGAACCACTGGCATATCCTGCAAACACGTTCTTGCTTTTCTAACAAACAGTTGATCATCATCTACAACAGGGAACGCAATTTAGCAGATACATTGGTCTCATCTTATATGGCACCATTGTCTACCATCATATCACAAAAGAAAGGACACTATAGATGTGAGAATTGCTCAGTCTGTAAACACGCTATGGTCCTTAAAGATACCTTTCTACATCTGCACACTAAAAACCAATATAAATTTAACTATCGCACTGATTGCCATTCTACACATGTAGTATACATTATCATTTGCCCTTATTCCCTGCTTTGTGTTGGCAAAACTCTTAGAGCGGTCAAAATCTGCATTCAAAAACACAAGAGCTGTATCCGAAGGAATGTTATGACCGCTCCACTTGTGGAGCACTGGCATCAATTTCAACACACCACAAAAGATTTAAGTTTTTTTGTGATTAAGAGGGTCACCCCCTCCCCTCGGGGTGGTGATGCTGACCGCGTTCTGCTTCAAGAAGAACAATGTTTGATTTTTCAGTTTAACACAGTGTGTCCTGGAGGTTTAAACAAAGAAATTGATTATAATGTCTTTCTTTAAAAAGTATGTTTTTGTTTTTATGTTTTTATTTATGCATTATTATTTTGATTTCCAGTGACTTTAGTCATTTTTATAACATATATATACAATAATTTTTTCACATTTTTTGGAACCATATTATAATCTATACCAATGACTTTTTGCCGATTATTTATTACCCCTGTTTTAAAGTATATTAACATATTTCATAAGGCTGATATTCCCACTTGCTCTCTTATCTACACGTTGCTCTATCCCAGATAAAACATTAGTTCCTGCCAATCAGTGTGACGTTTTTTAGTGGGAGGTGCCATTCATGTGTTTATAACGTCCTCTCTGCACCTGCGCGGCGTTTTCAGGCTTCTGACACTACTGACAGGTAAATCTTTATGCTCTACGACCTTCCACCAGCACCATGAGCTTTTACATTTTGTTTTTAATCTGTCTTTCATCTGCTGTTTTCACATTGCTCTACCAATATGTGTATACAATTTTCTTTATTTCTGCTGTGCTTTGTCCCTTTAACGCGTTTAATTTTGCAATATTCCGTTTTACTCTTCTAAGCTTTTGCATGATAGAGAGTAGTTCTCTGTCAGCCAGCTCTTCTTAGCACATGCACTTATGGCTATATATGCTTAGTTTCCTTGTATTTCACCCATTTGGTTCTTTCAGTTTTAGCATTCCCTTTGGCTATGCACACGTTGAATTTTTGCATGGCAAGTTTAAAAAAGCTCGATCCTCCGGTTATTCGTGCATGCTGTTATGTGACCCATTGTCTGCTACGCTTTAGAGCAGTCTCCCCAGTGACTCTCATACTATGTTTTACAACGCATTCAGACATACCTGATTGCTCCGTTCACCCCTGTATGCCATTATCTGATAGACCTTTTGTACTGTTCATCATTTTAGACCGGGGATCCCTCTGCAGTGGATTACAATATATGGTGATTTGCATATAAGCACTCTAGCCGTACACTGTTTATAACCTCTCCAAAAATCACTAAATACCCCCAATGAAACCTTGTCTAATTTTTTTGTCGGATAGTACTGGAAAGGGACATAGACTATAAACTATGTGTTCTACTCGGTTTTATCCTTTTTAATCATTAAAATGATTAAAAAGAATAAAACCGAGTGGAGAACATAGTTTATAGTCTATGTCCCTTTCCGTTACTATCCGACAAAAAAATTAGACAAGGTTTCATTGGAGGTATTTAGTGATTTTTGGAGAGGTTATATATACTGTCACTAATTTTGGGGCTTTTAGTTAGGGTACACTGTTTATAAACTATTTAAGCATTATCT
This sequence comes from Ichthyophis bannanicus, assembly GCA_033557465.1. Classification (NCBI taxonomy): domain Eukaryota; kingdom Metazoa; phylum Chordata; class Amphibia; order Gymnophiona; family Ichthyophiidae; genus Ichthyophis; species Ichthyophis bannanicus. The sequence goes on along the minus strand of CM066042.1, from coordinate 248,800,456 downwards.
GCTTTTCACTAGCGTTTTTAGAACAGTTTCCTTCAGGAACCTCTATGTAGTGTGTTACATATTTTAATTTATCAATTTACTTCTCATTATAGTGTTTTTACAGTTTGATATGTTTTTGAATCAGTTTTCAATTATTTTATCATTCTCATATGTATTTGTTTTTTATTGTCTTGGTTTAACATATTAATAGACTGTAATGTGTATAGTACTTGCTGCCACCCCTCGTGCAATAGTATATGATTTTATACCAACACTGTTTTATGAATGGTTGAGACATTCTGTTTCTGTTTTTGTAGTCAGCAACGATTTTGAGGCAGGTTTTTACATATTGTACTCATGGTTCATAAATGACGTTGTGGTGTTATAAACCTTTCCTTCCCTCCATCTTTTAACTTATTGGCAACGTGTTTAATTTTATTTGTTTATCCACCTTAGATTGGGAAGAGTGGCTTGCTCCACCCCTTAGATGTATCTTTTTGTTCCCTTTGGTAATGAATTTACTTTTTATGTTTCCTCTATTTATATTTTGTTTTTTGTATTATGATTATTTATATTTTAATTTTATGTTTGTGTCTGTTTTTAGACCCCTGATGAAGGCCTAGGGCCGAAACTTGTAAAGTTGGGTCTGCAATAAAGTTCTTCTGTTTTTATCCTAAGTGTTTTGGCGGTGGTAATTGCCCTCCGCTGCTTTCCTTCTTTCTTGAAGTGGGGGGGGGGGGGGGGGATGTCAAGAAGATTCTGATTTACTGGTCTTCTGGGCCTTGTTGTCGATGTTCTTGAAATTAGATCGTCAAGACAGGGAGCAGATAGTTTATAAAGGAATTTATAGATGGTGGTTACGGTCTAGTGTTTAATCCTTTGGGCAATTGGTAGCCAATGTAATCTCCTGAGAGTTGGGGTTATGTGTTGACAACCTGATGTACCTATAATTGATGTCTTGAAGAGTAGGATGTAGATGTCTGATGACTAAGTTTCAGGTATGCTGTACTGGCTGCCTGATTGATGTGCGAAAGCATGTTAAGGTTGCATCTTGAGGGTTAAGCCAAGGTATTTGACTTTCCTTTTTATGTTAATTTTAGCATGTTTGAGTATGATTTTCTCTGGTGGATTGAAAGCTGGGTCTCTGAAGATTAGTAGTGCTTCTGTCTTCTTTTTATTCACTGCTAGATTTAGTTCCATGAGAAGGTCTGTGACAGCTGTGAAGACATAAGAACATAAGAGATGCCATACTGGGTCAGACCAAGGTCCATCAAGCCCAGTATCATGTTTCCAACAGTGGCCAATCTAGGTCATACGTACCTAGCAGTTTCCCCAAAAGACACAGGTTCCACAATGCTTGTACTGGGTCAAGCATTGATATCCTGGGTCCCTTCTTAATAATGGTTTATGGACCTTTCCTCCAGGAACTTGTCCAAACCTTTTTTTAAACCCAGCTACACTAACAGCCTTTACTACATCCTCCGGTAACAAATTCCAGAGTTTGATTACACGTTGAGTGAAAAAATATTTTCTTTTATTAGTCTGAAATACTTTACCCTGTAGCTTCATTGCATGTCCCCTAGTCTTTCTATATTCTGATAATGTAAACAATCGATCTACGTTTGCCCATTCCACTCCGTTCATTAATTTATAGACTTCTATCATATCTCCCCTCAGCCGTCTCTTTTCCAGGTTAAAGAGCCCTAACCTTTTTAGCCTTTCTTCATAGGAGTATCCTTCCATCCCCTTTACCATTTTGGTGGCTCTTCTCTGAACTTTTTCTAAAATCGCTATATCCTTTTTAAGATACGGCGACCAGAATTGCACACAATATTCAAGGTGCGGTCTCACCATGGAACGATATAGAGACATTATATCTTTTGTTTTATTTTCCATTCCTTTCCTTATCATACCTAGCATTCTATTTGCTCTCTTGGCCACCGCTGCACACTGGGCCGAGGGTTTTAACATGGTATCCACAATGACGCCTAAATCTTTTTCCTGGGTGGTGGTTCCTAATGTGGAACCTTGCATCGTGTAACCATAGTTTGGGTTGCTCTTCCCTAGGTGCGCATAACCTTGCACTTGTCCACATTAAATTTCATCTGCCATTTTGATGCCCAGTCTTCCAATTTATCAAGATCCTCTTGCAAGTTTTCACAATCCTTTTGGGTTTTAACAACTTTAAATAGTTTTGTGTCATCTGCAAATTTGATAACCTCACTCGTTGTTCCACTTTCCAGGTCATTTATGAATATGTCAAAAAGCAGCGGACCCAGCACAGATCCCTGGGGTACACCACTATTCACCTTTCTCCATTGGGAAAATTGGCCATTTAGCCCCACCCTCTGCTTTCTATCTTTTAACAAGTTCCTGATCCACAATAGTACACTGCCTCCTATCCCATGACTCTTTAGTTTTGCCAAAAGTCTCTGATGAGGGACCTTGTCAAAGGCTTTCTGAAAGTCCAGATACACAATATCAACCGACTCACCTTTGTCCACCTGTTTATTCACTCCTTCAAAAAAACATAACAGATTAGTAAGACAAGATCTTCCTTGTCTAAAGCCATGTTGGCTGTCTCCCATTAGGTTGTGACTATGTACATGCTGAGTAATTTTATTCTTTATGATGGTTTCTACCATTTTTCCTGGTACTGAAGTCAGGCTCACTGGTCTGCAGTTTCCCAGATCACCCCTGGAACCCTTTTTAAAAATTGGTGTTACATTGGCAATCCTCCAATCTTCAGGTATTAGAGATGATTTTAATGATAGTTCACAGATTACTGATAGCAGGTCTGCAATCTCATATTTCAGTTCTTTCAACACCCTTGGATGTATACCATCGGCCCAGGTGATTTGCTACTCTTCAGTTTATCTAATAGTTGTAAGACATCTTCCCGATGTATCGATATTTCCTTCAATTCTTCCGCACCTTTAAATACCACTTCAGTCATGGGTAACATCCCTACATCTTCCTCAGTAAAGACCGAAGCAAAGAATTCATTCAGTCTCTCCGCTATCGCCTTGTCGCCTCTTAGTGCTGCTTTAACCCCTTTATCATCTAATGGACCAACTGACTCTCACAGGTTTTTTGCTATGAATGTACTTGAAAAGGTCTTTATTTCACGTTTTTGCTTCCGCAGCAAGCTGCTTCTCATATTCTCTCTTTGCCTGCCTTATCAATGCCTTGCATTTGACTTGCCAGTGCTTGTGCTGTTTCCAGGTTTTGTCGTTTGGCTCTTTTTTCCATTTCCTGAAAGATGCTTTTTTGGCAACAACAGCCTCTGACCTCACCTTTAAACCATGCTGGCAGTTTTTTGGACTTCCTTCCACTTTTCTTAAAGCTTGGAATACAGCTGGTCTGGGCTTCTAAGATAGTATTTTTCAACAACACCCAGGCTTGATGTACATCTTTAACCTTTGCAACTGCTCCTTTTTAGTTTTTTTCTTAACCATTTTCCTCATTTTATCAGTCTCCCTTTCAAAAGTTAAAAGGTAGTACTGTGGATTTCCTTACTATCCCTCCTCCACTAATTATATCAAAGGCGATCATGCTATGATCACTATTGCCAAGTGGTCCCAACACCCTTATCTCTTGCACTAGATCTGGTGTTCCACTAAGGACTAGGTCTAATATGGCTTCCCCTCTGGTCGGTTCATGAACCAGCTGCTCCAAGAAGCAGTCATTTATTTCATCTAGGAACTTTATCTCCCTAGCATGTCCTGACGTGACACTGACCCAGTTGATACCGGGGTAATTGAAATCACCCATTATTATTACTGCGCTGTAACTTTTGTTAGCTTCCTTGATTTCTTTAAGCATTTCATCATCCATTTGGTCATTCTGGCCAGGTGCTCGATAGTACACCCCCACTGCCATTGCCTTCCCCCTTTTATATGGAATTTCAATCCATATAGATTCTACATTAGTTTTTGTTTCCTGCAAAACTTTAATCCTTTCTGAGTCAATGCCCTCTCTAACATTGAGCGCAACCCCTCCACCAATTTGATCAGCTCTATCATTACGATATAGTTTGTACCCAGGTATCAGTGTCCCACTGGTTGTCCTCCTTCCACCATGTCTCTGATATTTCAATCATATCTAACCTTTCATTTAGTGCTATATATTCTAACTCTCCCATCTTATTCTTTAGACTTCTAGCATTTGCATACAAGCATTTTAGAGAATGTATTTTATTCATGTTAATTTGGCTATTGTTAGACATGGGTAAATTGGGATCTTTCAGCTCTGTCTGCTCCATACTTGAGGGCATTTGGGCTACTTTACTCTTTTGTGGAACCTCTCTGCTTTTGGTAGTATCCTTCAAGGATACATTCTTCCGAACCATCCACTCTTGGGCGACTGTCGGCTTTTCCCTAATATCTAGTTTAAAAGCTGCTCTATCTCCTTTTTAAAGGTTAATGCCAGCAGCCTGGTTCCATCCCGGTTAAGGTGAAGCCCATCCCTTCGGAAGAGCCCCTCCTTTCCCCAGAATGTTCCCCAGTTCCTAACAAATGCAAAACCCTCATCTCTGCACCATTCTCATCCACGCATTGAGACTCCAGAGCTCTGCCTGCCTTTTGGGTCCTGTGCGTGGAACAGGAAGCATTTCGGAGAATGCTACCATGGAAGTTCTGGATTTCAACTTCCTACCTAAAAGCCTAAATTTTGCCTCCAGAACCTCCCTACCACATTTTCCTATGTCATTGGTACCGACATGTACCAAGACAGCAGACTCCTCCCCAGCACTATTGAAGACCTTATCTAGGTGGCGCGTGAGGTCCGCTACCTTCGCACCAGGCAGGCATGTTACCAGGCGATCCTCACGTCCACCAGCCACCCAGCTATCTACATGCCTAATGATCGAATCACCAACTATAACGGCTGTCCTAACCCTTCCCTCATGGGCACATGGCCCTGGAGAAACCTCCTCGGTGCGAGAGGGTTTTACATCACCTGGAGGACAGGTCCTAGTCACAGGATCACTTCCTGCCACACCAGGGTGATGCTCTCCTGTCACGTGACCTCTCTCCTCCATGGCAACAGGGGTGCTGCCAGACTGGAGGTGGGACTTCAGGACTATATCCCTGTAGGTCTCGTCTATGTACCTCTGTCTTTCTGATGTTTTCCAAGTCTGCTACTTTAGCCTCTAGAGAACAGACTTGTTCCCTGAGAGCAAAGAGCTCCTTGCACCTAGTGCACACGTAAGACCTCTCACCAATTGGGAGAAAGTCATACATGTGACACTCACTGCAAAAGATTGGAAAGCCCCCATCCCGCTGCTGGACTGCTGTCTGCATCTTAGTTTTAAGTTTGTGTCTAGATCTTTAAGTTCTTACTTACTAGGGGTTGCTATGGGTATTTATACCAATAAAACTGTACCTAATATGTTTAATATACCTTGTTCACCTGAAGCTTAATTAATCTCAGGTCCTTAGTGTATGACTGATTTGGGTAATGAGCTTCACCTGAAAGCACCTCCTGTCTTTTAAGATGTGTAAGTACCTATTGTCGCCCCCACCTGGTTGGGTATATAGCCCAGTACCAGGGTGAGTCGCCTTTTTACCTTGAATAAGTTTTCCCTCAAAATGGCCGCCAGGAGGGCTGCTGGGAGTTGTAGTAGTTTACTTATTTAGGCAAAGGAAGTGTAGTCATGTGGTCAGGCGAAAACAGAGAAATTTAGTTCTATCTAATCTATCTAATCTATCTGCGTTTAACTTTCAATAAGGTAAGCACACTGCTGCCTGGGTTTAACAAATGCAGCTTCTCCAAACGTAAGCTTCGTAAAACGTCTTTCTTACAAAAACAACATTTAAAGCAAAAACAGCTTTTAAAAATTGTCCACTGACTGTTTCCTTCAGCCTTTAGCTTCACACGATATCAGTTAAGACAATAGCATTCAGCTGTTTCCCCCTGCCGTGCCTTTCACACAGGTTAGGTTTCTTTCATGACATTCATACTTCAGACAGCTTTTAAAGTTTAGCATTCTTCTGAGTCAGCTGCTTTGCAATAAGCACATTGCATTTCACATGGGGTATCCTCAAAACAGTCTCCAATTTCCATCTCCTCGATGCTATCCCCTTCACACTTCTCATAGGGTACCTGTCTGGAGAGCTGACTGTTTTCTCTCTGAATCATCTCATTGAGCTTTTTGAGTAGAACCTTCTTCTGTCCTAACTCCTCTGCAAGCTGAGCATATTGATAGTCAGTTAAAATATCCCTCTTTCCCTTAGGGTTTAACTGATAGCTAGAATTAGCCTTTATCTCTGGAGCTAATTCTCTTAAACTTTTTATAGGCAGGAACTGGGGAGGACACACTTGCCTTAAGTCAGGAGTATTCACCAATTCTCCTTTCTCCTGGTATAAGTCACGCTGCCTTCCGTCTACAGAGACTTTCCTTGGTTGAAACAGCCTTTCCTTCAGCTGGGACTGTCTTGGAGTCTTTCCAATCAGTTCCCCCTGTTCACCTGGAAGCTTGAGCTCAGCAGCCCTTCTATCTCTTAAGGTTACTGGCTGGCTTCTTCCCTGGCTGTAACTCTTCCCGGAGCTGCAACTAGAATTGGCACCATCTTTCTCTCCAGCTGCCGTCTCCCAAATGGTCAGCATCAGCTCCAGCTTTTTCTCCTCCCTCAGCTGCTCTCTCTGACTTTCTAAAAGCCAGCGTTTTAAACTGCTTTCCTTTCTGTGCCACGCCTTGCTCCCAGCACACGTGAGAAGAGTCAGGCTTCTCTCTAACCCTGACCTGCTGCTGTGGGCGGGGCTTAAGGGTGACTGTTGTGAGTCAGACTCCTGGTTACCGGGGAAACCCTGAATGCTTTTGTTTTTAAAGGTACAGGGCTCCTTTTCCTGTGTATCCATAGCCTCAATAGTGGTTTCCTCACCACACTATAAAGCTATGATTATTTGAGGGATGGGTGGGTGTGGGGAGGGAAATAACACTTATTAAAAGAGGGCTGCTACACAGTACCCAGTCTTGTGCTGCTGAGGTAAGCTAAATTCTGATTTGATTTAAATTATAGCTCTTAGCTGCTGTTAGGCTTTAACGTCTTATGAAATTTAAACTACAAGCTCTCTGCTGGGTTCTAAATTTAACCAGAAAGCTCTCTTCTGTGTTTTATAACTAAAAGTACTTTTATGATGCTAGGCCCTGAGTGACTATTAAATGTACACTACAAGCTCTCTGCTGGGTATGAAATGTAACCAGAAAGTTCTCCTCTGTTTTTAAATTCAAACTTTAATTGCTGCTACTAGGCCCTAACTGATCCAACAAAAAACAGTGGGTTCACAGATTAAGTAGCTTTAATACAAAGAATTCTTTTTAGAAAATTACCAGAAGTATATACTCACAGTTGCAGGTTTCTCTCCAGAAGTAACAGTCCCCCTTTCTAGTCCACGTTGAGTGAAAAAATATTTTCTCTTATTAGTTTTAATTAGTTTACACTGTAGCTTCATTGCATGTCCCCTAGTCTTTCTATATTCTGATAACATAAACAATCGATCTACGTTTACCCGTTCCACTCCATTCATTAATTTATAGACTTCTATCATATCTCCCCTCAGCCGTCTCTTTTCCAGGTTAGAGCCCTAAACCTTTTAGCCTTTCTTCATAGGCGTATCCTTCCATCCCCTTTACCATTTTGGTGGCTCTTCTCTGAACCTTTTCTAATAACGCTATATTCTTTTTAAGATACGGCAACCAGAATTGCACACAATATTCAAGGTGCGGTCTCACCATGGAACGATATAGAGGCATTATAATATCTTTTGTTTTATTTTCCATTCCTTTCCTTATGATACCTAGCATTCTATTTGCTCTCTTGGCCGCTGCTGAACAGTGGGCCGAGGGTTTTAACATGTTATCCACAATGACGCCTAAATCTTTTTCCTGGGTGGTGGTGGTTCCTAATGTGGAACCTTGCGTCTTGTAACCATAGTTTGGGTTGTTCTTCCCTAGGTGCATAACTTTGCACTTGTCCACATTAAATTTCATCTGCCATTTTGATGCCCAGTCTTCCAATTTATCAAGATCCTCTTGCAATTTTCCACAATCCTTTTGGGTTTTAACAACTTTAAATAGCTTAGTGTCATCTGCAAATTTGATAACCTCACTCGTTCCACTTTCCAGATCATTTATGAATATGTCAAAAAGCAGCGGACCCAGACGTCTGAAATGACGGAGATGTCCAGGGTGAGCATGTTGAAGGGCATGTAGAACATGTAATCTGAATATAGATGAAAGTGCATGTTCCATTTCCTTGGTAAGTTGCATGTAAATATTAAATAGTAAGGCGGATAAGGCTGATCCCTGTGGTATGCCTTGTTTTAGGTTAAATGGTTTGGAATTGCTGGGTCCGACGTTTACCTGTTATGTTCTGTCTGAGTGGTAAGATATGAACCAGTTTATTGTGCTGTTGAGCAGGCCTATGTTTCCGAGTCTGGCTAGAAGGGTGTGGTGTGATACCGAATCAAAGGCAGTGCTGATGTCCAGGAAGATCATAACGAATCCTTGATGTAGCTTGTTTAGGCCTCTGATTAGTGTGTCAGAGAGCAGTGTAAAGTGTATCAACGCCATGCTGTGGGCAAAAGCTATGCTGCTGGGGATCCAATGGAACATGGGAATCCACATGGAGCTGGTGTTGTATAGTTTTTTTCAATTACTTTGGACAGGAATGGGATGCTGGCGATATGAACTGGAGTCCGTTTGGTCTAAAGAGGATTTCTTCAGTATGGGGCATATTGAAGCCTCTTTCAGGGCTGGAGGTAGGTATCCTTGAGAGATAGAGAGGTGTGGACCATCTTTAATATAGTCGGAGTAAACTCTGTACGAAGGGGTTTTATCCATGAAACTGGGCATGGATCCAGTCAGAGTGGTATTGATACTACTGATGATGTCGGAGAGTTCTCTCTTTGATATTAGTATAAAAGTGTGCCATGTGTGAGTTTGAGATGAGCTGTCTTGTTGATGCAGTGGATCGTTGTTCGGGGGGAGGGGGGGCAGGAATTGCCTATTGAAGAGGAAGTCAGCCATGGTCTGTGGGTTTAGTTGTTCTTTAGTGTTTGTGGAATATGTAGAAGTGGAGTCACTGAGGAAGGACAAAATTGAGAATAATTCCCTGGGACAACTGAGAGATTTCCTGAGGATGTTAGCATAGTATTCTTTTAGGCTTCTGTTGCACAAGTCGCTGTATTCAAGTTGCTTGCTAAAGCATTGTTGCTTAATTGTTGCCTCTTGTGTTCATTTCCATCTTCTTTCTAATAGCCTAAGTTCTCGTCTGATAGGGTAGAGATTACTGGAATACCAGGGAGGGTGTGTAGATTTATGGGGGTCATAGATCGTCGTTCTGTGAATACTGCGGCTATGTTAATTATTGAGTTCCAAGAGTTGATGAAACTAAGTTGAATAGGTCAGTTTCAGTAAGTAAAGAGACATTATCGAGGAAAGACTGAGGATTAAACACTTTGAATCGATGTCTCTGTTTCTGTTTCTGGGGGAGGTATGACAGCTGGGTACAGTTCAGGAGTACGAGCGAGATCATAGCATGGTCTGACCACGGTACTGGATCAATCTGGATGTTTAGATCTGCTCTTTGCAGTATTTTAGGTGCAAATATGAGGTCTAGTAGTGCACCTTTGGAGTGAGTGGGTATGTCAATTATCTGGATTTGTTGAAGTGTTTCCATGGCGTTCATGAATGTACTTGGTAGAAGTGGATGGGAGGTTGAAGTCACCCACTTGTCTTGACTGGTCTAGCAGGATTAAATGGAATGCATGTTAACTGGCTCTTGTGCTAATGTGGAGAGTAGACAGGTTAAAGGCAGAGTGTGGGCAGTTAACGTGATACTTAGCATGTGTATACCTAATGGCACCATTATGGGTATTATCAGATGCATCTGTTAGTTGGCTGCTCATTACAGTACTTGTTCACATCTTAGCTGCCAGGAACATACTGATCACAGCCTTAACAGCTAACATGAAGGCTTTGCACTTAATGTGTGTTAGCGGCCTTTAGTAAAAGATCCCTAAGTCTATTTGTTTGGAATTTTTATGAAAAATATTTCTAAATTTTATTCTTTTGTCAGTGAGTATTTTTGATGTGAAAAACTGGACTTTCCATGTAGCCTTAATTTTGATATTTATTTATATTTAGCCTATGCCTTTTCAGCGGTAGCTCATGTAGAAATGTACAACTATTGCTCCCAATATAAGGTAAAATTAGACTTACCTGCTAATTGTTGTTCCTGGAGTGGAACCACTCTAATCCCGAGACCTCTGGGTTCCCCATCTAAACTAGCAGCTTGGAGACTGAGAAACTCCTCCTTTTTGTGACATCCACAGTATATCTCTTCGGTGTCCGCCCCTTGTCACCAGTTGCCTCAGTCTCCAAGCAGCTGGGGTCCGGGCTAACTGGAGAAACAAATAGGAATTAGGTGTATTTTTTAAGTTGGTTCTTTTGGTTAAGGGAATCTTTGTTATTTGGGTAGTCTGTGACTTTAAAGCTTGTTGCAGTCCAGTTCCTTCATTTTTTCTTTCTTTCCCTTTTATTTGCTGCTCTTATCCCCCCCCCCCCCCTTGCCTCTAACGGGCCACGTTTTTCGGCAGTTCCGGTACACGAGAGCTTGCTCAGCCAAATGGCTTTGCCTGGAGTGCGGCAGCCCTGATAACCAGACGGGGGGCCAGCAGAGCAAGTGGGCCGAAATCGGAGAGCACCAGTGCCACGTGGACGACTTACCCGCCAGCGTTTTTGGCGGCCTCTTTCAGGGTGCAAGTTTAGGGAGTGCGCCCGGGTCTGGGCCGACATTCGGCACCTGACTGGGAGGTGGCTAGCACGCCTCATAGCGATATGGATAATTGGTTGTTTTGGGTCTGCAGGACATTTAAGGTGGCATTTGTCAAAGACGTGGTCACTTGGAATTTGAGGTATTTTGTAGCTTGTTGTCATTTATGTAGTCATTGATAAGGTTTATCTTGTGTGCAAAGCATGCATTTGCTAATGCACATTTTATATGTTCAGGTGAGTGAATGTTGTTTTGTTGGGTCGTTGCATGGGGTGATGTAGCAATATGGATTAGTCTTGATTGCTGTCTGGGTATGTGTAGCAATTGTTGGAAGCTGGTTAGGTTTCTCTGGTTGTATACTACTGGAATACATGCTGACTGAATTATGGTGACGTTCATCAATCCTATCAGAAGGAGTGTTATGAGCAGTAATAGTCCATTAGTGGTTAAACAAGTGCCCTTGATAGGAAAATAAAACTCCTCATCACTGCTTAGAACATATTGGATGTCTTGGCACAAACACTAAATCAACAGCTCTACAGGCACCTACACCCTGCCAAGAACACAGGAAATATCAAACAGCCACAGGGATATAACTATAGACATTAACTGCAAAGCAACACAAGAAGACAGCAAGATAATCGAACACCATCACCATAACCCAAAATACAGTGTAGTAGACCCTGCAATACACAGCAGACCGAGCCAAAATAAAACGTCTCAAAATGGCGCAGCTAACCACTAATGGACTATTACTATGACAACAAACTAGACATTATGTTTATCATTGAGCCATGGTTCACCAAAACTGATCAGGTATTCACAAACCAACTCATTATGCCAGACATGGACGAATAAATAAGAGAGGAGGAGGGATATTCATCCTCACTAGGAAATACCTCAAATTCCAAGTGACCACGTCTTTGACAAATGCCACCTTAAATGTCCTGCAGACCCAAAACAACCAATTATCCATATGCTTGGTTTACAGATCCCCAATATCGACAGCAGATGATATCTCATCACTAATCGAACTAGCAAGTTTGCAATCAGTGTCAGGAAAAAACGTTCATTCTACTGAGAGATTTTAACCTACACTCAGCATTAAGAAACCAAGTCACATCTTTCATGGAAGCGATAGATGCGATGGACCTTTTGCAGATCGTCCACTCCCCTACACACGAAGGAGGAAACACCCTGGACTTTATTTTCATTCCCAAGACAATGACAGCACTGAATGTTCAAACCACACTGTCACCATTGGTCAGATCACCACTTGGTATTCTTCGACCTACCACTGCCCATGCCTACCCAAAAATGGAAACCACAATACCAGAACACACGCAGATTTCAAGAATTTGATAAGGAATCCCTCCTGGAACACCTCACCCCTCTAATGGAATCATCTTCCACAGATACCGGAGAACTAATTGATGAATTGAACAACCGTATAGCATCTTTTGCAGTACTCCCCCCAAAGCGTGGCCCATGGCAGAATGGCTTGGCACCTTGGTACTCAAAAAAACATAAAAGAAATGAAACTCAAACTGAGACAGCTTGAGCACAGATGGCAAAGAACACAAGACCCCAATCATCACAAAGAATACGCCTCCAAGCAAGCTGACTACAACAACCTGATAAACCAGCGGAAACGAGAGTACCACGGTAATATTATTCACAAATCACTCAACCGGCTGAGAGAGCTGTTCAAAATCACCAAGAGACTCATACGAACCCCTACTGCCTCAAAAGGCCCCATTCTGAACCCGCAAGACTACATCTCCTACCTTCAAAATAAATTCCCCTGCAATAAAGAAAAAACAGACCTAGATCAACTAACTACAAGCATATACACCAACCCACCACAATGGTCCATATTTACTCCAATGTCAAATAGGCAACTAGATAGCCTCCTCTCACAGATGAACACCACCACATCACCACTAGACCTATGCCCAACTGCATGGATCAAAGCATCCAGAAAAGAGCTGACCTCAACACTGCTCAAAATAATAAACTCATCTCTCACACTAGGCCAAATCCCAACTAACCTAAAGATCTCCTCGATCAGACCCACTCTGAAGAATGCTACAGCAGGCCCTGCCCTACCCACTTCCTACAGACCCATCCCCTCTCCTAGCAAAAGTAGAAAAAGCCACCCAGCTCCAACTACAGGAATTTATAGACACCAACTCACCTCTGGATGACCAGAAACATGGGTTCCGACAGCATTACAGCACTGAAACACTCCTTACTTCACTCCTTGACACCCTACTTAAGGGTATAGAAAGATCCAAATGGGCACTCATTCTCATATTCGTAGACATCTCAGCAGCACTTGACTCTCTAAACCACAGAAGACTCCTCACCCACCTAGCAGAAATTGGAGTAAGTGGGACCCCCTTAAAATGGTTTCACTCATACTTATCTGACTGTACACAACAGATGAAAGGACAAAGTATGACATCAAAACCATTCCATATTCACCAAGGACTGCCTCAAGGATCAACTCTCTTACTTAACTTATACATCCAGCCCATTTGCAACATCCTCCAGAAATACGGGATAATGTTCCATATCTATGCAGATGACATTATACTGTATGCTCCAATGGAGACAAGAACCCTGATTTCTCCACCATACTCCTGGATGCTTCACTTTCCTTCTAAGAGCATATTTCACATCTCACCCATCGCTCCTTCACTTTCTTCGTCAAATCAGAGCCATTCGCCCTTTCTTATCCCCTCAGGCACTGACCACTCTCTTGCTCTCCCTGGTCATGTCACGCTTGGACTTTTGCAATCTGCCCTTAGCTGGCATCACTCAGACCCAACTGCACAGGCTTCAACTGATACAAAACACTGCCGCCCGAATCATTACACATACCCCTCACCGAGAGCATATTACTCCAATTCTCATTCAACTACATTAGCTTCCTTTGGCATACCGCATTTGCTATAAAGTTCTTACCTTGACCCATAATGTCAGACACACAAATACTCCCCAATACCTGGCGGACCTTCTCCAGTTTCACATCCCTACCCATAGCCTCCGCTTTGTCCACGTTAAACAGCTGGTTCTCCCATCACCCTCTCGCGCTAATCTTCAGTCCACCCGGAATGCTGCTTTTTTCTTTCTAGCCCCTCCCTTTGGAACTCCCTTCCCTTTGAGTTGTGTCAAGAGCACTCCTATGCCCGGTTTAAAAGCCTCCGGAAAACTCATCGTTTACAAACAGCATATGATCTTCCTTCCACCACTTCTTAGCCTCCTTGTCCATCACGACTCCAGCAGCTCCCCTTCCCCATCTTTTCTTTTCTTTTCTCTCTGTCTGTTCTATCCCTGTCCTATCATTTAGTTGGAGCTCCCTTTCCTTTTCTTGGTCTCTGGCCTTTATCTCTCATTGTATATTATATTTTTGTAAACCGCCCTGGTATAATAAAGGAGCGGTATGTCAAGAAGTCTAATAAACATAAACATACTCTCCTTCCTCAATGAAGTAACCCACTGGTTGCATGAACACTCACTTGATTTGAATGTAAGTAAAACAGAGGCACTAGTTGTGAACAGAGTCCCCCCCCCCAACTACATTCCAATGGAGAAACTGACCTTCAACAACCATGATATCCCTATAAAATCTGAAAACAAATACCCAGGAGTGATACTAGATTGGAAACTCACTTTCCAAGCCCACATTAAGAAAGCAACTGCAGCAACATATCAGAGGATAATACAACATAGCCTCCACCCATTGCTGGACCACAACCTATTCTGTATGGTCTGCCAGGCACTCATACTCCAAATGTGGGACTACTGCAACTCAATACTTCAAGGCCTACCAAAAAGCACCCTTCTCCCACTCCAAATTGTACAAAATGCTGCAGCACACTTAATATCATATCAAGGACACCCAGACAAGAACATATTACCCCAGTACTAAAGGAACTACATTGGCTGCCCATCCAAGCTCGGATACAATTCAAAAGCAACAATGAACACTTTCAAAAGTATACATAACCTAACCACTGCCTGTCTACAAACTCTCATAACCATACCTTCTGATGGCAGACCAAGACGAGGCCAAACATCAAACTTCCTCAAAATCCCCAGACAGAAAACTACTAGTACACAGGAAATATGCCACCACACCTTCTCCATATATGGGCCTACACTATGGAACTCCCTTCCAACCAATCTCAGAGCAACTACTGGCATAAAGGACTTCAGGAAGTTGCTAAAAACGCACATATTGAAGATATATTATGGGACTGACTATCGTGATCTCTCACCCACAACCAAAACCTACACACAAACCTAGATGCATCTAATTCAAAAGCATGGTTTATATACCATCCTAAATGTAAATAGTTAACAGATCACTATTCAGACAGTGAATACCTTACTGCCCATCAGCTAAAATAGTAAATAGTTAATTGACTGGAATTCCAGTTACCTGTACCTAGTTTGTTGTACTATGTTCCATGTAACCCTTGTTCTGTTAGATACCACTAAAAGGCGGTATATAAGAAATAAATAAATAAACTAACTACAGATCTTTTATCAGGTTTTTCATGGGGATAAAATCCATTCAGTTAGATACATTTTAATGAGATCTTATAGAATGAAGGACTCAAAATTACTGGACCTGAATGTAATTTCCAAATGAGCTCAACACAAATAATTGCAAGAATAATAAATTTTATATCCAAGCATGCTGTTATTACTAAAGTTTGAAAATAGGAGCTCAAATTTCTTCAAGTAACATAAAAAGCACACTATGACTTAAGATTCATCATTGTTCCCCTTTTTTTAAGTATATGTGTACATTCCACAATTTATGTGTAAATTTCCATTTTGGGTCTTTTTGAGCGGTAGTCTCAGATTGTTTTGCCCTGAAGAAGCCCCTGGTGGGATGAAATCCGATACATCAGCATGTTTCATTACATCTCTGACTGACGATTTACAGATAGGTTGTGTATATTATGATATTGCCCAGACAGCTTATTTAAGTCTGACAACATAAGAAGCCAATATAATATAAAAATCTTTTAGAAGAAGATTTACACATAAGTTGGTGGAATGTACACATATATTAAAAAAAAGAGGAGCACTGATGAATCTTGAGTGGTAGGTGTGCTTTTTACATTACTTGAAGAAATTTGCGCCCCTGTTTTAAAACTTTAGTAATGCAGTGTGCTTGGATATAAAATGTATTGTTCTTGTAATTCCTTGTGTTGGATTGTATTATATTTTTGCAAGATTTAATAAGTTATATTGGGAGCATTAGTTGTACATTTCCACATGAGCTACCGCTGAAAAGGCATAGGCTATATAAATAAATATCAAAATTAAGGCTACATGGAAAGTTCAGTTTTTCACATCAAAAAAACTCACTGACAAAAGAGTAAAATTTAGAAATATTTTTCATAAAAATTCCAAAAAACAGGGATCTTTTACTAAATGCCGCTAACACGCATTAAGTGCAAAGCCTTCATGTTAGCTGTTAAGGCTGTGATCAGTATGTTCCTGGCAGCTAAGACGTGAACAAGTACTGTAATGAGCAACCAACTAACATAGATGCATCTGATGATACCCATAATGGTGCCATTAGGTATACACATGCTAAGTATCACGTTAACTGCCCACACTCTGCCTTTAAACTGTCCACTCTCCACATTAGTGCAAGAGCCAGTTAACATGCATTCCATTTCATCCTGTTAGACCAGTCAAGACAAGTGGGTGACTTCAACCTCCCATCCACTTCTACCAAGTACATTCATGAACACCATGGAAACACTTCAACAAATCCAGATAATTGACATACCCACTCACTCCAAAGGTGCACTACTAGACTTCATATTTGCACCTAAAATACTGCAAAGAGCAGATCTAAACATCCAGATTGATCCAGTACCTTGGTCAGACCATGCTATGATCTCGCTCGTACTCCTGAACTGTACCCAGCTGTCATACCTCCCCCAGAAACAGAAACAGAGACATTGATTCAAAGTGTTTAATCCTCAGTCTTTCCTCGATAATGTCTCTTTGCTTATTGAAACTGACCTATTCAACTTAGATAGTTTCATCAACTCTTGGAACTCAATAATTAACATAGCCGCAGTATTCACAGAACGACGATCTATGACCCCCATAAATCTACACACCCTCCCTGGTATTTCAGTAATCTCTACCCTATCAGACGAGAACTTAGGCTATTAGAAAGAAGATGGAAATGAACACAAGAGGCAACAATTAAGCAACAATGCTTTAGCAAGCAACTTGAATACAGCGACTTGTGCAACAGAAGCCTAAAAGAATACTATGCCAACATCCTCAGGAAATCTCTCAATCATCCCAGGGAATTATTCTCAATTTTATGCTTCCTCACCAGTGACCCCACTTCTACATATTCCACAAACACTAAAGAACAACTAAACCCACAGACCATGGCTGACTTCCTCTTCAATAGGCAATTCCTGACACCCCCCGAACAACAATCCACTGCATCAACAAAACAGCTCATCTCAAACTCACACATGGCACTCTTTTAGACTAATATCAAAGAGAGAACTCTCAGACATCATCAATAGTATCAATACCACACTCTTCCAACTGGATCCATGCCCAGTGTCATGGATAAAACCCCTTCGTACAGAGTTTACTCTGACTATATTAAAGATGGTCCACACCTCTCTCTCTCAAGGATACCTACCTCCAGCCCTGAAACAGGCTTCAATATGCCCCATACTGAAGAAATCCTCTTTAGACCCAACAGGCTCCAGTTCATATCGCCAGCATCCCATTCCTGTCCAAAGTAATTGAAAAAAACTATACAACACCAGCTCCATGTTGATTCCCATGTTCCACTGGATCCCCAGCAGCATGGCTTCTGCCCACAGCATGGCGTTGATACACTTTACACTGCTCTCTGACACACTAATCAGAGGCCAAAACAAGCAACATCAAGGATTCGTTATGATCTTCCTGGACATCAGCACTGCCTTTGATTCGGTATCACACCACACCCTTCTAGCCAGACTCGGAAACATAGGCCTGCTCAACAGCACAATAAACTGGTTCACATCTTACCACTCAGACAGAACATTACAGGTAAAAGTCGGACCCAGCAATTCCAAACCATTTAACCTAAAACAAGGCATACCACAGGGATCAGCCTTATCCGCCCTACTATTTAATATTTACATGCAGTCCATATGCAACTTACTAAGGAAATGGAACATGCACTTTCATCTATATTCAAATGACATGTTCTACACTCCCTTCAACATGCTCACCCTGGACATCTCAGTCATTTCAGACGTCTGGGTCCGCTGCTTTTTGACATATTCATAAATGACCTGGAAAGTGGAATAACGAGTGAGGTTATCAAATTTGCTGATGACACAAAACTATTTAAAGTTGTTAAAACCCAAGAGGATTGTGGAAAATTGCAAGAGGATCTTGATAAATTGGAAGACTGGGCATCAAAATGGCAGATGAAATTTAATGTGGACAAGTGCAAGGTTATGCACCTAGGGAAGAACAACCCAAACTATGGTTACACGATGCAAGGTTCCACATTAGGAACCACCACCCAGGAAAAAGATTTAGGCGTCATTGTGGATACCATGTTAAAACCCTCGGCCCAGTGTGCAGCGGCAGCCAAGAGAGCAAATAGAATGCTAGGTATGATAAGGAAAGGAATGGAAAATAAAACACAAGATATTATAATGCCTCTATCGTTCCATGGTGAGACCGCACCTTGAATATTGTGTGCAATTCTGGTTGCCGTATCTTAAGGATATAGCAATTTTAGAAAAGGTTCAGAGAAGAGCCACCAAAATGGTAAAGGGGATGGAAGGATACTCCTAGGAAGAAAGGCTAAAAAGGTTAGGGCTCTTTAACCTGGAAAAGAGACGGCTGAGGGGAGATATGATAAAAGTCTATAAATTAATGAACGGAGCGGAACAGGTAAACATAGATCGACTGTTTACGTTATCAGAATATAGGAAGACTAGGGGACATGCAATGAAGCTACAGGGTAAACTATTTAAGACTAATAAAAGAAAATATTTTTTCACTCAACGTGTAATCATACTCTGGAATTTGTTACCGGAGGATGTAGTAAAGGCTGTTAGTGTAGCTGGGTTTAAAAAAGGTTTGGACAAGTTCCTGGAGGAAAGGTCCATAAACCATTAAGAAGGGACCCAGGATATCAATGCTTGAACCAATACAAGCATTGTGGAACCTGTGTCCCTTGGGGAAACTGCTAGGTACATATGACCTAGATTGGCCACTGTTGGAAACAGAATACTGGGCTTGATGGACCTTGGTCTGACCCAGTATGGCATATCTTATGTTCTTATGTTCTTATGACATTTCACCACTTAATTTCTGTCTCTCCGCTGTTGCTGATTGTCCGATAATTTCCTTCATTTTAAACTTCACTAAGTCTGCAGCTATTTGGCTCATCTTTGACAGTCCTATTCCCTCCCTGATCCTTTCCCTCCTGGGCTCCCCTCTGGTATCTTGGTGTCATCTTGGATCCAGCACTGTCCTTTCAGGCCTATCTTTCTTATTTTGTCACCGTTTTCTATCCCTCCAACAAATACGTGCTGTACGCCCATTTCTTTCACTCCATTCCATTGCCACTCTGCTTCTTTCCATAGTCATATCCAAAACTGATTATTGTAATATCATTACTTAGGTCTGCCCTTGTATCGGCTTCATCGTATTCAGTTAATTCAAAACACTGCTGTCCGTATCCTGTCCCATGCTTCCAAATTCAATCACGTCACACCACTCCTCATCCATCACCATTGGCTTCCAGTACAGTACAGACTCCAATTTAAATTACTCATTCTGGTTCACCGTGCTTTTCACTCTGGCCTTCCCGATCCCTTTCGGACCCCTCACTATGCCCATAGAGAGATGCATGTTAACCATTTGCACCTCCCCTCTGTTTCCCAGGCTCATTTATCTTCCACTCGCTCCTCTGCTTTTTATGTACTTACCCCTGCTTAGTGGAAAATAGTATAATGGGTACACTACTCATCAAACTGATTGACAGGTGAGATAAGGATGACAGGAGCCAATCAGCGTTCACTTCCGGTGTATGTCCCACCTTAGGCCATGCCCCCTCCCATAGAAGTGAATTGTGATCTAGCCCCGCCCACTCCCGCCCCCAGGCGTGGCTACAGCCCCCACTTTGACATGCCCCCACCCCCAAGGATGACATCATCCAATCAGCACCCATTTCCAGGTTTGTGCCACATCCACACCCCGCCCCAGAATGTTGGCATTTAGCCAATCAGTACCCACTTCTGGGGTTTGTGCCACACCCACAGCCTCCCACCCTCAACCACGTCCCTGCCTACATCATCAGAAATGACATCACCGGAAACGGTGTCATCGGAAAAGGACGGTGTCGCTTTTTGCTGACATCAGCGGAAGCAGAGTGACTGACTCTGGAAATGTTTTGCTTCTGGTTAATGCTGACATCTGCAAAAAAGCAGGAATCCTGGAAAACAAAAAAAAAAGCTTTTCTCTCCCCACACTGCCCCAGTTCTTTTTTTCTCACAAAGCAGTGCAATGCTTTTATTGCAGGCTATTTAAAACTGATTCTTAACACAGCACAAGGGTATACAGGCGCTTCAGAGGCACAGTCCCCCTTGGTATAGAAGCTTTTTCTTTCCAAAATGCAGTTAGCACATCTTTTGTTAGAGAAAGCAGTGCTGTCCATGTGATTAGAATTTTGCTTTTAAGACCTCATGGTTAAGAGAAGTATTCTGGCAGTCCTGTAGTTCAGACTGAAATGCAGAGAGAGAGAGAGAGAGAGACCTGAGTTCAAATCCCACTACTACGGCTATTTTTAGTGGCTTTGAAAAAAAAACCCAATACAGAGAGACCAGTCTGGACATGCCTCTAGGATGTGATTGCACATGTGATTGGTAGAAAAAAAGAGACTTGTTCTGAGCATGCTTCTAGGATATGGTAACACGTGATTGGTTGAAACAAGAGGCCTGTTCTGAGCATGCTCCTGGTGTAAGGCTGTGTGTCCAGTGTAGGGGA
Source organism: Ichthyophis bannanicus (assembly GCA_033557465.1). Taxonomy (NCBI): domain Eukaryota; kingdom Metazoa; phylum Chordata; class Amphibia; order Gymnophiona; family Ichthyophiidae; genus Ichthyophis; species Ichthyophis bannanicus. Next base: position 248,779,631 of record CM066042.1, on the reverse strand, counting down.
ACATTTTAACACAGATTCAAAAAGAAAAAATGGCTCTTTTTGGAACACCAAGCAGAATTTCCAGTAGGGCACATGACATTAATTACTTTCTTAAGGATCGTGATGCCACAGCAGAGGGGTATCCACCGATTGAAAATCCATTTGAACAGGAGAGTCCAGCAGAGTCTGAACATGAATTAACAGGGGTTGGCTTTTTACCAGATGCACAAAAGTTGTTTGACTCTCAAGAACTGTGCGATTCTGGCACCGAACTTGACTTAATATCTGACAATGCAACGGATCCAGAGGATATAGAATTATATTACGCCGTGGCAGATGTAGAAACTGCTTACTGGAAGAACTAGGATCAGCAGAGGTAAGAGGTCGTTTTTTTTTTTTTTTTTTTTTTTTTGTAGAAAAGTGTTATAGAAGAGGCAGTTCATTTCACACTGACCCTGTTTTGTTTTTGTAGGGAAGTAACGAATCTCCGCTCCTACAAGAGCTAGAGGACATACAGGCAACCAATCTACGCTGTTTGTGCTTTCTCTGTACATATCAAAGGGAAGCGCTTGATGTCATAGACAGCCAAAAGGACAACTCAAAACCTGATGAAATAAACACATTTAAATCTGTTATACAAGCAATGGTGTGCTGTATTATCAAGAAATGCTGGCAGGACGTTATGCATAGAGACTGTGCAGCTTGTGTAATACATGCTCCAGGGCAAAGACATCATGATTGTCTGAGGTGGGGGCACAAGGAAATACAACAGAAAATCCATAAAACTTGTAACAGGTTGTGTCTAGGACCTATTGTAAATGTTGCCATGATTGTTGGTCATAAAATGAAAGCAACTGCCCTAGTTTATGAAAATTTGAATTTTTTGTTTGAACTCATCAGGGATTTTAATACCACTAGAAATCCAGGACAACTGCTCAATATTTTGCTTAGATCTGCGGCAGACTGTGATATGGAGCTAGTAGAAGGTTTAATCTGACAGAGATTATAGATCGTTCTTTAAAAAAACACCATGTTCTGTAAAAAATTGACTTTTTATGAAAATGTATGTATTTCCATAATCTATTAGTTGAACATATAGATGAACAAAAATTATATGTATGCCATTATATTTTTTTTAAAAACCTATAATGCTCAAATGAATCATTTCAGAAGATGAAAACGTTTTATTTGAAATAAAACATTTTGAACCTACAGTGTTGTGTGGTGTGTTTTAGGAATGCCTAGTTAATTAAACCTACAATGGGTTGTCTGGAAAAATGGAGACGTGTGAATTATCTAGGTGTCCTACACAATAGGCTATATGATAAGAATGTGAAGGGCATCTGGGAACGGGGGGGGGGGGGGGGGGAAGTGTATTAGCCACATAGGTCCACATACACAATATCTATAGCATCTATTACAATATACTGTCTGCGAAAAAAGAAAAAAAATGGCTTGAATTAGCTGATGGGTGGGGGTGACACATAAAACAATAGGCCAAAAATCCAGAGATGTTTCAGTTAGTCTGGGGGCTGTAAATCCCATCAAAGAATTTCATTTAAAAAGGTGCAGTACTTTTCAACTGCCAGAAAAGACCACATAGTCTCTATAGCTTGTAACATCTGCAACTCTTCTTCAGACATGGTGAGTAAGATATGAGTCTTACTTTTTAAAAATATTGGCTGTGTAATGTTTGTCTCTTATGATTGTCTTTAAAAATAGGAGCAGAAACCGGGGGTTACAAATAAACTTTCTCTTACAAAACGAAGACAGCAAAGAAAGTTAAAAGGTATGTCATGTGTTTTTTAATTTTCCAGCAGCTATGCTCTTTATAATGTGTCTTATGGGGGTTTTTTATATTAAAGATCAGGAAGCTGCTACAAAACAAGATGACCAGCCTAATCAACAGACAGTACCTTACAGAAAGCCAAAAGACAAGCAAAATAGTGAGTATTCCGGTTTTATCCAGCACCTAGATTTTAAGGCCGCTGTAAAAAGGAAAAAAGTATTAGCCCCTACATTTTCTTTTTCAGATCGAGAAAATGTTAGAAAATCAGCGACTATGGGAGAGAAGTCTAACAGGAAAAGATCACACAGCGAAAGTTTTTTTTTGACGGTGAATCTACACACGCCAGTACAGAATATGGAGAGCGTGGTGAAAGCCGTGTCTTTGATCAGTGTTTCAGAGGACAGAGCAAATAATCTTGCATTAGGCCCCGCTGAAGAATCAGAACCAGTTAGCTATGTTCAGTTTGTGAAAAGGTGGAATCGTAAAATGGACAAGTTTAATGGTGTAATTTATTCAGAGGAATTTCAGTTTATTAATTTAGACAGGGTAACATCATTATCTGAGGCTCAATTTGCCATTCGGCAAGGTAGTCAGCATATTCTGGATGAGGTTAGCAGCAGGGTTTCACCCGGTGATTATGTACAGATGCATCTACACTCATCTCTTTTTCACAATTCCTTGTATTCTGGAAAGTTAAACCCAGAAGCATTAGATGCTGATGATTTCTTAAATCAGATCGCTAAACTCCTTCAGAGGCACAGAGAAATCCAGGTTTGTGATATATTCTGTGTCGTTGTACTTGTCATAAGAAATCGGGGTGGAGGAGCTCGTAGGGTCTTAAAGACTATACCATTTAGCCATATTATTCATAAGAAAAGGATGTATTTGATAGACTTGAATAACACTGATAATAACATGTGTTTTGCAGGTAGCCTCACAACCCTAATGTCACAGGTAAAAATGACAGATGTCGAATTGTTAGAAGGTGCTAAAAAACTACATAATGAATTGGGATGGCTGGTACATAGAAAAGTCATGCTTGATGTAGCAATATTTGAACAGCATTTAAAGATAAACACACGCGTTGTGCTTTACACAAATTCATAGGTTTGTTTTAAGACAGACAGACCTGTGTTCCCTAAGACTGTGTTCTTGTTGCTACACGATGACCATTTCTATGGTATAACTGATGTCAAAAAAATTCTATGGGGAGCGCAACTTCTGTAGTTACTGTCAGAAACCGTACAGTCATGATCATAATTGCACATTGTGGTACCATCTTTGTTTGACACTAGCGTGTGCGAATAATGTTGGTGTACAACAGAGATGTCCTAATTGCAAACTCTTTTGTCGTTCTAAAGAGTGTTCAGATAGACACACGTATTTGGCTCTGAAAAAAGAAGTGGCATGTTTATCTAAGATACTGTGCCAAAAATGTGAGTCTTATGTGGACAAGAAACATAAGTGCAAGGGCCGGCATTGTAAACTATGTTGTGAACCCCTAACCGGGGATGACGTCCACTTATGTTTTATGACCCCTATTGGTAAAACTGAAACATCTGAAAAGTATATTTTTTATGATTGTGAATGTATGCAAGAAACAGGCTGGCATGTCCCTAATTACATATATGCGACTGACTTAAATGATGAAAGAAACTGAGAATTCAAGGGTCTCAAATGTATTTCTGCCTTTATACAGATTTTTTGTGACAAAAACTTTAAAGGCTACACCTTCATAGTCCATTATTCCAAAGGTTATGACGGGTATTTTGTTCTTAAACAGCTGCTTAAGGAAAAGATGAACACAGGGCTGCTGGTTCAAGGTGCTAAACTTTTACAAATTACCGTTGAACCTTTAGCTATCTTTTATAGACTCTCTAAATTTCCTGCCTATGAAATTTAGCAAACTTCCACAAGCCATGGGTTTTACAGGCAGCAAGGGGTACTTTCTGCACTTTTTTAATACTCTGGAAAATCAAAATTATGTGGGCCCCATGCCGGGTGTTGAACATTACGGTGTGGGTAACATGTTGCCTGAAGAAGAGGAATTTTTACAATGGTACAAGGACAATCAGCATAAAGCTTTTAATTTGCAAAAAGAGCTGGCTTATTACTGCCAGCAGGATGTATCTATTTTGCGGCAGGCCTGTGTTCTCTACTGAGCTGAAATCATGAAAATGACAGAGAAAGAAGTGTTTGTAGAGCAGGGTGACATCTCAGAAATTCTAACAAGATGTTTGGACCCTTTCCAATATATAACCCTTGCATCTGTATGTATGGCTATGTTCAGATTCATGTTTTTAGAACCCAAGACTGTGGCACTCATCCCACCAGATAACTATCACCGGCAGACAAAGATATTCATCCCCCTCTATTCAATGGCTGATGTATGTAGAGGTCAAAGAAAACATAAAGATCACACATGCTCTGAAAAGTGGCAAAAAAAAGGTGGGGTCTTATTTTCTTGATGGCTATGCCGTGATCGATGGGGTAGAAACAGCTTTTGAATTTAATGATTGTTTTCATCACGGCTGTCCAAGTTGTTATAACGATAAAGACCAGAATCCTGTAACAGCCACGACCTATGGTTTTCTTTATTACAAAACACAGCTAAAAGCTGCATTCCTGGAAAGCCAGGGGGTTCAAGGTCAGAAGTCTATGGGAGCATGAGTGGAAGCGGATGGTAAAAGAAAATGACGGGGGCTGTCAGGGCCGGATTTACCTATACGCCATGTACGCCATGGCGTAGGGCCCACAGCCGGCAGGGGCCCACAAAAAAAGAACAAGTTCATTTTTTTAAAATACAATTTAAAAAAAAACCTGGTGGCTGCCGCCGCGGGGCCCCCTCTGCTGCCGCGGCAGCACCGACTGACCCGCGGGGGCCCCGTCTACAAGCTGAAGCCGTCGGGTCGGGTCGTCCCTCCCTCCCTCCCTCGCTCGCTGTAGGCTGTGAGACACGAAAGGAGAGTGTCTCCTCGTGTCTCTGTTAAGCCCGCAGGGGCTGATGGGAAATTTCCCATCAGCCCCTGCGGGCTTAACAGACGCGAGGAGACGCTCTCCCTTCACGTCTCTCACAGCCTGCAGCCTGCACGGAGGGAGGGAGGGAGACCCGACCCGACGGCTTCAGCTTGTAGACGGGGCCCCCGCGGGTCAGTCCGTGCTGCCGCGGCAGCAGAGGGGGCCCCGCGGCGGCAGCCACCAGGTTTTTTTTTTAAATTAAATTTTACTTTAGGCCGGGGGGGGGGGGGTAGGACTGGTAATTGGCTATTGGGGGGGCTGGGGCTGGAAATGGGCTGGGGGGGGTAGGACTGGTAATGGGCTATTGGGGGGGCTGGGGGGGGTTAAGGCTAGAGGTGGGCTGATGGGGTTAGGACTGGTAATGGACTGTGGGCTGTTGGGGGGGCTTAGAACTGGCAATGGGCTTTGGGGGGGGTTAAGACTGGTAATGGACTGTGGGCTGATGGGGGCTGTCTGGTAATGGGCTATGGGGGGGGGCTAGGACTGGAAATGGGCTGGGGGGTTAAGACTGGAGGTGGGCTGATGGGGTTAGGACTGGTAATGGGCTGTTGGGGGGGGTTTAGAACTGGTAATGGGCTGTGGGCTGATGGGGGGGGGGGTAGGACTGGCAATGGGCTATGGGGGGCTGACTGGAAATGGGTTGATGGGGTTAGGACTGGAAGTGGGCTGATGGGTTAGGACTGGTAATGGGTTATAGGGGGGGCTTAAACTGAAAATGGGGGGGTTAAGGACTGAAAATGGGGTGATGGGGGGTTAAGGACTGTAAGTGGGTTGATGGGGGGGCTAGGACTGGTATTGGGTTGGGGGGTTGCTAGGACTGGAAATGGGCTGATGGATGGCTAGGACTGGAAATGGGCTGATGCAGGGACTAGAAGGGAATGGATGCTGGGTGAGGCTGGAACTAGAAGGGAGCTGATGTTGGGGGAGGATTAGAATGGGATGGGGCTGGAAGAGTAAAATGGAGAAGGGAAAATATTTTGTGTGGGAGGGATAAAAAATCTACAATTGGCCGGGTATTGGGAGAGTAAGTGGGGATTGAGGATGGAGGGGTAAAATTTGAGTGGATGAAATAGGAATGAGGAAAGAGCAAAAGGAGAAAGATTAGTATGTTAAAGCAGATGTAGAGAGAATGGAAAAAAATCTAGAAGAGAGAAGAAAGGACAAATGGACAGCAGACGATGGAGAGTTAGCAGAAGACACGAAGAAACCAGAAGAAAGTGGCTGGAGCAATTGCAGCTGAAAAAAATGCACAAAATATAGAAAAATATCTCTTTATTTTGAATTTATTAATTGGAATATGTCAGCTCTGGTAAATGTGCATCATTAACGTCTGCGCTTTGTTTAGTACAAGAGCAAATTAATGTATAGTTTTATTTCTACAGTGTTGTACATTCCAAGTTTGGCTTTTGGGATTCCCAGTTTAATTGTCTTCCTGTTTCTAAATTGTGATTACTTGTTTGGTGATGGTCTATGTTCTGCATGTGTAACTGAGCTGAGGTGGTCTGTTTATATAATTCCTATTTGACATTGCCACTTGTTCTCTTTCCCCAGTAGGTCATGTATTGTTGTTCTCTGAAATGTATTGGTTTAATATTTGCAGTGTTGCCTTTTGATTGGTAGAGTATGGTGCTTTGTGAGTCCTGGTAGTGCTGTTAGGATACGGCGGGTTTACTATGGGCAGTGTTTGTAGTAGTTCCTAATGTGTCTGGCAGTTGGCACTGGATTATAGTAATGTAGAAATCTTTTAGTCTTTCTTTATCCATACACTCATTAAGAGGCACGTTTACTAAAAGTTAGTATATTGTAACATTATGCAAATATTTATGCAAATGAGGCCCCTTATGCAAATGAGGCCCGCAACCCCCTTGGGCCGCCCCTGCTGGGGGCCCACAATTTTTGTTGGCGTAGGGCCTCACTCAAGGTAAATCCGGCCCTGGGGGCTGTGCAGATTTCCTGGCTGACTCCGCATTACCGCAACCTCTGATTCCACGAGATGCCCTTTTTGGAGGTAGAACAAATGCCATATGCCTGTACCACAAAACAAGACCTGTGGAAAAAATACACTACTATGATTTTACTAGCCTATACCCTTTTGTCAATAAAACAAAGGAATATCCAATAGGCCATCCACAAATCATTTGACAAATTTGGCCCCCCTACAAAATACTTTAGTTTTATAAAAGCTCTTTTTTCCCGGTGTTACCCATACGGTTGCGCGGTAAGCTTATGTTTCCACTGTGTCATACGTATGCTGACACACGGCAACAGGAAATGTGTGCCCACACGGATGAGGAGAGAGCTTTTGTGGGGACATGGTGTACGGTGGAGATGAATTTAGCCATTGCAAAAGGGTATGTGGTTGTTCAAATCTATGAAATCTGGCATTTCGAGCAAAAATCTGATAATCTCTTTTCCGAATACATCAAAATGCACCTCCGTCAAAAACAAGAGGCTTCTGGCTACCCTCGATGGTGCAATGATACTGAAAAACAAAATTTGTACATAGCTGATTTCTTTAGAAAAGAGGGGGTGTGTTTGCGTGCAGACCAGATTAATGTAAACCCTGCTAAGCGTCAAATAGCAAAAATTTTCTTAAATTCCCTGTACGGTAAATTTGGTCAAAGAACAAACCTGCCTACCACAAGCATTGTGAGAGAACCTGATGATCTCTTTAAATATCTGTTTTCTCCTGAATTTGAGGTTTCATCATGCGATTTCATTGATGATGAAACAGCCTGTGTGTCTTGGAGGCACTCAAAAGGCCGCTGTATATTGTTGGGTAGCACCAATGTTTTTATTGCCTGTTTTACAACGGCTTATGCACGCCTGGAGTTGTACAATCTTCTATATAGTTTGCAAGAGCGCTGCCTGTACCATGATACAGATTCTGTGATATTTCTAAGTCGAGAGGGTGATTGGAACCCATCTTTGGGTGATTATTTAGATGAGCTCACAAGTGAGATACCCTCAGATGAACATATCACAGAGTTTGTATCAGTGGGGCCTAAAACATATGGTTACAAGCTGTCAAGCAGGAAGATCTGTATGAAAGTGAAAGGGATTACGTTAAACATAGAAAACTGGCAGAAAATCAATTTCACTAGTTTGAAAGATCTAGTTTTGGACTACAAGCCTGGGGCAGCAGATTTATCCCAGAAAAAGATAGGAGTACAGCAACCTGGTATTATAAGAAACCAAAAGGGTTGGACAATAGAGACTGGTGTGATTAAAAAAACATAAAGGGTTGTGTATGGCAAAAGGGTGAGGTTGGAGAATGGCTTTAGCACATTACCCTACGGATACTAGCATGGTGAATGTGTGCTGGTCACATCCTTTTTCTTGTATTTTAGCTGGGCCATCCAACTCAGGCAAGAGCTTCTTTGTTAAAAAGCTGTTAGAACACGCTGGTCGTGTATTGACTGTCATGCCTAACAATATTGTGTGGTGTTACAGTTGCTGGCAACCTCTGTATAAAGAAATTTTAAATAAATATCCTTTTATTACATTTATGGACACTTTGCCTGATACTTTTAATGATGAACGAATGTTTCCAACCAATAAAGTAAACTTGGTTATTGTTGATGATCTAATGGATTCTGCCTGTAAAAGTGATGAAATAGAGAAAGCCTTTACCAAGTATGTGCATCACAGAAACCTGAGCATCATATATATTGTTCAAAATGTTTTCTGCCAAGGCAAAGCAAGCCGAACTGTAACTTTAAATACCAAGTACATTGTGCTCTTTAAGAATCCTAGAGATAAGTTACAGATTGCCATTCTAGCCAGGCAGATGTACCCTGGAAAATCAAAATTCTTTTTAGAAGTCTTTGAGGATGCCACCAGAAAGCTGTTTGGTTATCTCGTTGTGGATTTAAATAACAGAATGCCTAAGGCTTACAGACTGAGGACGGATATCTTCCTGCCAGATTGGACCACTGTATACTGTGAAAAACCACATCTCACATAAAAAGAAATGAATATGTAACCGGCCCTTCATACATGCTTGTGTCTCTCAGACAACATGTCTCGCTGTGTAAAGAGAAATCTCCTTTTAAAATTTTTGGTTCAAGCCTCTCCGCCGCACAGAAGAGCCATCCTGAATACAGCTTCTAATGATTTGGTAGCCGCTATAGTTGAAATCGCTCTCAACACCTTAAAAGGTAACATTCTTCTTTCACAACAACAGATAAAAGGTTTTAAAAGGGAAGCATCACGCCATAAAGAGTCTGTGCGATAAAAGACTACCCATTAAAAAAAAAAAGAAGCAATTGGTGAGACAGTCGGGTGGATTTATCGGGCCCCTGTTAAGTTTTGCATTACCATTGATAATGGGGCTTCTGACAAACTGCTAATGCAGCACGCTGAAAAAATGTACATAGTCCCTAGTCAACAACTCGAGCGCTTGAGAAACCCGCCAGATCGGGATGAAAACATTAGAACCACAACCATTCATAAGTTAGATGAAGAAATGAAAAACATCTTGCAAAGCGTTGGTATGTCTGAACACGAAAAGGCTAAATGTTACTCAGAAGTGTTACAGTGTTATCTCGTGCTTAACAGACAAAGGGATATGGAAAAAGAAAAAATAAACTTGTATCTACAGGCACAAGATGAGACATCAACGGCAGCATCTCTAGAAAATATTATACCTCCAGACCCTGTAATACAAGAAGTATTAAACAGCATCAATATGTGCTATAGGAAAAATGCTGAGTTGCTGCTTAACAAACTGTTCCATTTCCCTCCCAGGATGCCACATCCTTGTTTTTTAACATTTATATACTGGGGAAACCCTGTCAATGGCTCTAACCTACTTGACCTCGTTCGTGGGGCTACGCAGCCCCAAGCTCTTTCACAAAGAAGAATACCCAGGGGCTGGGAGGTGTTTATGCAAACCCTAGCCGAATTAAATATGCCCTCTACGGTGATGGGTAATGCAGCCAACAGAGATGTACTGGCACGCCTCAAAGAGAATCCATCTGTGAAGGCTACTAAAATGTACACGCATCCGATAAAGAGCAAAGAGTTATTCCCTCACAAAAAAACATAAATTATCCCACAGATACTGGTGGTTGAGTGTGTAAAAATTTATTTTCAATAAAATGTTTAAAAACATAAATAAAAGACTAGACAGTGGTTTCTTTTCAAAATACCTCCTTAGAGGGGTTACTTTTTATTTAGAAGCATCAAAACATTCACGATAGGAAACACACACTTGCTGGTTATGAAATGGATTTCTAAAAGATCTACACAAAGTTTGTTTGTTGCGTTTTACAAAATGTAACACCATATCATTTTGCATTAAATCTTCAGAATACATTTCTAAAATATTTTCAAAAGGCACCCCTTTACAGCGGTGGTGCAAGAAAAATACACAGTGATATCCACAAGCCGTAGACATTGGGTGTTGTAATTGTCTGTTGTGGTATAAAACAGCTTTACAATGCTTGTTGAAAAAGCTCATAATGCTGGTAGGAAAGAATAAGCTATCAGGGGGTTGTCCATAAGAATAAAAAAATTCCCCTGTTCCATCTCCACATATATAGTGTGGGGGACCCTAGCCCAGGCTGCGGCCTATAGGTGTAGGTTATCCTTGTCCAGAGCCTGGGCTTCTGGGACTTGTAGTTGTGTTACTTGTTCAAAAACAGAAGTATGGAAACCAAAGGTTTTTTCAAAGGCAAACAGGAATTTATTTCTTCTTTTTTTTCCAAAAGCACTAAGGCTTAACAGAAGGCAACAGGATTCCTCTCCAAACAATATTCCTCAGGAAATTCCATGAAACCAAAGACTGAAACTGCTTTAGAAGGCTCTCTTAACACATGCAGCTGTCTCTCAATATATAACAAACAAATACGTCCTTTTTTTTTTTCAAACAAAAGTAAATGTCTTCTCTGCTTTAAACAGGGTTCTTAGCTTTCCTGGCTAGAGTAACTCTCCCTGTTTCTTTAATGCTTTGGGGTTTTCAAGTTACAGGTTTTTTTTTCTCCAGAAGCTTTTATTCAGCTCTCTGACACCATGCACAGTCCATTAATGAATCTTCAGACATAGAAACAGGTTCAGAACAATCTACCTGCATTTATTTTATTTATTTAGCTGCATTTATATCCTGCTTTTCACCGGGTCAAAGCGGTGGAACATTGAACGAGAAGGGGGGGCAATAATCAATTGTAAAGGTCTGGGCTGTCACCAGGTGGCCGACATTAATGATTTTAACAGGTGTTCGGGACATAGACATTTGAGCTACAGTCTCATTTGTGGTGGTTTGTTTCAGGTCCGAGGTACCTGCATTTCCTCTGGATCTCCTGCCGGTACGTCTGACTCTAAAGCTCCATGCAACACTTCTGGCTCAATGCACTCCAAAAGCTCCTGAACTTTTCTCCACTGAGGCTTTCCACTACGAGCAAGGTTTTCACCTGGAAGGTGAAGATTCTTTTTCTGAATTAAATGCCACAGTGCCTCTAACTGTTTCAGGTCACTGTTAGCTGTACTTTAGTTCACCCACCTTCTGGGAGCTTGAACCCAACTGTAGAAACTGCACTCTGCTGCTGGCCAGTAATTCTCCCAGCCACACCTCTGCTGGCTTCAGAACTACTTGTACTTTTCCTGTAAGCCTGACTTTCTCTTGGGGTGTTGCCTTCACCTCTGAGGTCCCCAGGGAAGTCTCCACTGGTCTCCTCCCCGGTGAACTCTCTGGGTCTTTCTTGGGTGCTTCTCTCCCAAGCAGTCTCTGTGGTCAACTCCAACTCCCCGGTCAATTCCCCGCTCGAATCCCCGATCTAATTCCTGGTCGAACTCCCCGGTGAACTTCCTTTCTTTCCTGTTCCTCTGGGTTTATAAAGTTGTTGTTTTCCTATCATGCACTGCCCCCTGCTCAGGTGTTTTTCATTAGTTTCCAAGCCTGCCTTTAGGTTAGCAGAGCTTGGGTGTGGCCTGCCTTCAGCAACTGCGTGTTATGGATTCGCTGCCTGTCTCTTTCCTTAAAGGTAGATTTTTGATTTTCTTCTATTTCCATGGGCTCAGCCACACTCTCCTCATCACAATAGATGGCTAACCAGTGTTCTCCAGGTAGGTTATGAGGGTGTGTATTTACCACCAAACACACGGGCTTCCTTGATATTTGTACATCCGCTAACCAGTCGCTGGGTAGCACATCTAAAAAGAAATCTGCAACACAGGGGTCCTTCTTTAAAATACGGAAGATCTGCAGGGTGTTCATTTTCACAAATGATCAAAAAGAACATTCCTTCTATGATTAATTTCTATCACATTGTTTATGGGGTTTTTGACAATCATGTTAACTGTATGGGGTAAGGCGCTGGCAAAACGAATTTCAGCCCGCAGGTTACCAGTTTTAATCAGCGAGTAATGGTCTGCACACTTCTGATCCGGTGAAAGGTCAAACGCCAACAGGGTATAACCTTTGTAAAACTCCTGACGGTCAATCAGCAATGCTGTGTCTTTCAGATGTTTGCCACTTGCTTGCACCAGTTGCATATATTCTCTTACACAACATCCATTTTGAAAGTCAGGTTGAAGAGGTTTCCCGGGTACTTATTCACCATCCACATATAGAGCGGCAAAATTAATATCATAATGTTTAAAATTGAAGGGGTTTTTAGCATAATTACCACTGAAAGCATCATTATCCACAAACCCCAGCACAATGAGTTTTGGTAGCTGCCCCACAAAGAGATTTTCCTGGTTAGTCACACGGGCTCCGGCTGGTATGCTAAACACCTTCAGCCCCACACGGTCAATAGCATACTTGACATTAGCTTTCAGCAGAGCTTCTGCATGTCCCAGGTGCACTCCGGGGGAAACTTTAACTCTCTTTACAAAGACCGCAGCGTTTAGGATAAGAATTTTATAACTTTCTTCGGCATCACCGCTCATTAAACAGAGTTTTTGTTGCAGGTCAATTTAATTTTGAGCTCCACACCATTAATCAATAGCTTTTCTTGAAAAAATAGATCGCTATGTAAATGACCCAATAGCTCTACCTTGTGGCTAGAGACTGTAAATTGGGCCCTTCCAGTAAAGCCGACGTTGCGAGATCCTATCTCTCTCACTTCATGCTGCCCAGCTGTGTCTTTATAAAACAGCCCTCTTGTAAACTGTGATTTGAGGGATCCTTTGCCATAATTGAGAAGCAGCTCTATGAGGGCTCTGTAGGGGTAGCAGTTGTTACCCTGGGAGACCAACTCATTAGCCAGAGCAACATCCAGCTGGCTAAACAGAGCTGCGATTGGGTAGTTCACCAGCGCTACTTTGTCTTTATCTTTATTAAACACTTTATATACCGCCCTTGTCGAAACATGAGGGTGGTTTACAATAAAATATAGATGCTAGCGTCAGAAAAGAAAGGAACTCCATCAAAATAAAGAGAAAGAAGGGCCGAAGGGGCCACCAGAGACAAGACAGTAAATCCAAAGACAATAATCAGACAAATCAGAAATCAGCGGAGGACAGACAAACGAAAGACTAACAAAATCAAACAATAATCAGACAAATCGGTAAGTCAACAGAAAACAGACAAACGAAAGACTAAACAAGGTGCCCAGGAGGGAGGTCAAATGCCTGTTGAAATAAATGGGTTTTTAGTAGTGTTTTGAAATTCTGGTAAGAGGGTTCTAACCGGAGGGAGGGTGGTAGTGAATTCCAAAGAGAGGGTCCCAGAAAAAAGAAAGCAGCGTGACGTGTCTGTTCTAGATGAGCTTGTGCAGGGGAAGGAAGAGATAAGCGATTAGCATGCAAGGTGCGAAGCTGTCGGTAGGGAGTATGAAGAGAGATCAAGTTTGCTAAATAATGAGGGTTGGAGGAATAAATGACTCTATGTGTTAATATGAGGAACTTATATCTGAACCAGAAACGGAGAGGAAGCCAGTGAAGGTGATACAGAAGAGGGGTGACATGATCAGATCTACGGGCAGAGGTAACAAGTCGGGCAGCTGTATTTTGTAAAAGCTGCAAGCGTTGGAGCTGGGAGATTTGCATAGACCACGTTGCAATAATCTAGTCGTGACATGACCAAAGCAAGTACAAGGGTGATAAGTGAATCAGTGGGCAGAATAGAACGGACTGATCGGAGCTGTCGCAATACAAAGAATGAACGACGCGAAAGACAGGAAACTTTGGCTGCCGGATCGATGTTTGAGCCATCTTCTGCCACAATTTTACAGGTCAGGTGCAAAAGTGTACTATTTAAATCAATGTAGTCTTCACCATGACCTGCGATATAGAAGTCCAAAGGGGCTGTTTCCGACAAAGCCGATAATGGCGGAATTTCCACATAAATACTTTTTCGATACTTGTTTGGGTCGGTGCTAGTTGAAACAGGTCCAGTTCCGATTTAACACACTCTTCAGAGCCATGGTGTACAAAAGCCATGGTGCTTTTTAGAATATATCTTGCTGCCTAAAGCTAGTGCTTCTCTTCTTAGACCGGCGGTTAAGCTTCTGAGACCTGTCACCCATGGGTTTCTTTCTTTTAAAAGGCTTGGGCGGTCCTTGCGGTAACTCCTGAGACTTGGTTTTCTTTCTTTTAACAGCTCTTCTAATCACAGCCAGTCCTGATCCTGCCTGTTCTATAGACTGGTTCATTTTATTTAGAACAGCCGTTGTGACATGACTCATGACATCCTTGGCTATGTTTTTTGCCGTGCCTTTCACGTGTGGTTTAATAATTTCAAAACCCCTTCTCAAAAACGGCATAGCTTTTCTAAAGAGGCTGCGAAAAACACCGCCAACACCGGCCCCCTACATGACCGGTACTCCATGATATCCTGAATGTCCATAGCCGGCTTGTGTTGTATAATAATGCCTGTATGCTTTGGGGTCTCCATAGTCTTTAGCCACAACCATTTTAAAAAAAAACCACCCTCCGGGGGCGCAGATGAAGCTTAAGGATCACCTTCCCGCAATGAAATGAGACGTGCCTGTTCTGATCCGTCTTTATTTCAAATGTGATGGTATCAATATGCTGTTTGTTCACAGGGATATAGTGCAGCTTATCATAAGTTAGCGTGATAAACTCATCCCTAAACCCCTTAGTTGGAACACAGCGCAGCAGTGGCACAAAATGGTCACCTACTAACTGGTGCTCTACAATATCTGTGTACAGTGTGACGTAGGAGACTCTTATGAAGCAATGGAAACTGATAGTGATCCGATGGAGAGAACCGGTACTGCAAGGAAATGCAGGATTTTCTCTTCTGAGAGAAAAAAAACACAGAGCTAATCAGGAACCACACCTCACCTCAAGGCAGGAGAGAAGCCAAGTCCCTGATTGGGCACGCCCAAGCAGGAGGCGGGCAGTGCAGTACTCAGCCAGCTTGTTAAGAACTGAGAAACAGAAACAGTTAGATGAGCACGAGCACCAGGAGCAAGACGGAGAGGAGGAGTCAGGACACAAGCACCTGGACGAGGACAGGTCAGAGGAACAGGAACCGTTGGAGAGAGAACCACTAAGCAACTGTGATCCACGAAGGAGCAGACGGGATCTGGGAGACTCAGGGGCAGAGAAAGACTTCTGTTACCAGAAGAATTCAAAGGCACTGAGAGACCCAAGGCTACAGCTCAGGAGTTTAAAGGACCAAGCAGAACCTTGGAACAGGAGGCAGAGGGAGAAAGAATTACCCTGGAAGAAGCCCCAGCACAAGGTATCTGGTGGGTTTGGAACGACTAGCAAGCTTAACAGTGGGAAGCCAGAAAGAGTGAACTTTAATTGTGAAAGACAGAACAAAGGCAGAAAGTTTGATAGTAATTGGTTAAGCCAAGAGAAGCCTGACTGTTTTCCTTTTAACACTCTGAGAGACTCTCCAAGCACAGCTGAAGCATTTTATCCTGCACTTTCATTTGGAGATAGGTGGGGGAAGGGAAATGCTTACATGCTGAACTCTTGTCCAAGTAAAAGCACTGATAATTGCCAAGAGATAAGAACATTAAACAAGCATTTACCTGAAGGAGGATATTCTCAGCTTAGCTCAGAAAATACACAGGCTGAATTACTTCTCACTGAATTCAGGGAGTTCCTTAAAAGTAGAGCAGTTTCTCCTCATGACGTAGCAAAGCCTATGAGCAGCTGTGAGGAAGAAATGCCTTTAATTTCTCTGCTGTCTACAGAGCAGGAAGTCCCAATGGACTGCTCTACATGTGTGATTCAAAAGGACATTTAAGTGATATGCTTGCCAATGTTTTATGAAAGAATATAACAAAGTTACCTCACTGATTGCTATGCAAAAGAAGCTTATGTGAAGAGAATAAGTGAAAGCATATTCTGTGCAATTCAGGAGCATTGCTGTTACCAGAGTTTTCTGTTACGTTAATGAAAGGAGGTCACATGACAACCAAATGTGATCAGTAATGGACATTTAGCCAAGCAGTAAAAAGCCTTGTTAAGTTTCTCAGCCTTGTTTTGTGCTACATTATTTCATTTACGTCTGCTGCATTTGAACTCCGGAGCGGGAGAAATAAACCTCACAAAAGAAATTTTCTTTGCCTTGCCTTACTACTTGAGCACCTACACAACTACAACCTTAACCCTCAAGGGCATTCAAGGCCAGCCCCTCCCTTAACCCTCAAGGTCCAGGGAGTGGGTGGGTGGCAACAGGTAGAGGATATTCCCAAAATGGTTGCCAAATCACCATACGCATAAATAGAAGACCTATCTTCTGATTTTATTCGGATTCTTCGCGCATGGGGTTCATAAATGGTTAGTGGTGCTGTCGATTTATAGATGTTGCTAATGTCCTGGTTCATGGATTCCACTAAACTCTGCATGGTCGCGTAATGTCCTCTCCTGACTATAAGGTGGTTCTGTATATTTCCTGCTGCAGAGGTGACAACATACTTATGATCTTCCATAATATTCTCCCAGGTGTTGGGGTATTGTATTTCCACGAGCCCTACTTCCCACTGTCCTTGTAAGTTCAAAGGCCTTGCTAGTTGTATGGTAAAATTAGAGCTGGTATTTTGGGGAAACACACCTGCTGAGGCATTGCTAGGCAGTGTGATATAGAAGCCACCATCATTCTTTTTAAATTTTATTTTAATGCTGCTTCAAAAGAAAGAAAGAAATCAGATGTCTTGAATCTCTGATGCTTTAACCCAACTGTTAAATTTAACAGGCCATCCCCTCCATTTCATGAGGTAGAATCTGTTCCTGCCCCATCCTTTTACTTTTAGAACCTTTTCGATACGGTATATTCTGCCCTGTTGTGGGGTGACTTTTAGCAATTCTTCAGGATAAAAAGAACCTTGTATGGCTTCACTGTCATAATCATGTATCTTGTATGTCGCTTTCTGTCCCCTGTTTAAAATGTCCGTTATTAAAAATACCTCATCAGTCCACGTTTGCTCGTAACCTTTTTCAAATTTTCCTTTAGTTTTTGAAAGTATGATCTCCTTTCTTTAAGGGGTTCTTGGTGTGCTTACGCTTGATGCTATCACCGTAGACTCTTTTCCAGATCTGCAGGGAATGTGTGCATGTCCCATCTACAGGCCTCGTCTTTATTGTTCTGTGAAAACTGCAATTATAGCTGTGCACAAAAGCCTGCAGTACGTCTTGGTACTTAAAGGTGTTGTGTGGAGTAAAATAACGCCACATTTTGGATTTCAAAGTCCTGTTAAACCTTTCTACCACCGCTGCTTTAACATCGTTATTGGTTACAAAATGATGAACCCCTCTTTGTTTTAATAAATTCTTCAGGGACCTATTTAAAAATTCTTTACCCTTGTCTGTCTGTATTTTTTCAAGTATACGACCTACATTAAATATTTTTTCAAAAGCTTTAGCAACTTCATGGCTGGTTTTCAATTTTAAACTTGCAGCCCAAGCATATTTTGACAGGATGTCTACCACTATTAATATGTATATGAATATGAATATGCATATGAATATGCATATTAATATTAATATTGCAATGATCTTCCTAAACATAGCGGCAGCTTTTGACTCTGTTGACCATGACCAACTGCTTGCTCGTCTCCACGAAAAAGGGATTCAAGGAATGGCATGGAACTGGTGCAGATCTTACCTAGAAGATCGCTGGCAACAGGTACGGATTGGTAATACTACATCTCAGCCTTTTCACCAGAAACAAGGAGTACCGCAGGGTTCCTCTCTCTCAGCCCTGCTATTTAACATCTATATGCAGCCCATCTGCAACATTGCCCACTCATTCGGAACATCATGTCTCATCTACGCGGATGATGTGCTCTTATTCACCCCAATCAACGTGTTAAAACCTGACTACACTACATTAGTCACAAGGAACATTAGTACTGATCGTCACAAGGAACAAAGACTTCTCTCCTCCACCAACTCTAAGAACAAGAGATGCCGATCTACCTCTCAAAACATCAATACGTTACCTGGGCGTTATACTTGACCAGCGGCTTGAATTCAAAGAACATATAAAAAATACTGTAAAAGCCATCTACTATAAAATTAGGACACTCCGTCACCTCAGACCTATGCTTGAACCAAACGACTTCTGCACAACCTTCCAGGCACTAGTCACTCCTCACTTCGATTATGCAAATATCGTACTACACGGCCTACCCAAGAGCACGCTGAATCCACTTCAATTGGCCATGAATACAGCGGCCAGGGTTCTTCATGGAGCCTCAAGGAGCCACCATATTACCCCCATCCTATTTGATCTTCACTGGCTCCCGCTATCATGCAGGATTTTATACAAAGCCCTCATTTTGACCTTCAAAGCATTCCATCAAATCTCATCATCCTCGCTATCTGACCTCCTCCATCACACACAGAACACCAGATCCAGACGATCTGTAACAGAGAACATGCTAGCAGTCCCAAAAGACCTTACAAAGCTCACTCAAACAACTACAACAAGAGCATTCTCATCCTTCGCACCCAGATGCTGGAACGCACTACCACCTAGTATCAGATCACAAAAGGACCTGTCCCAATTCAGGAAATCTCTAAAAACACACCTCTTCCTACAACACCTCACAATTCACTGGCTCCCCACCCCCTCCCCCTACACAAACCATCGATCATGGCTAGTCAAATAAGCCCCTGAAACTTCATTACCCGTTCTAGATTAATTCCCCATAGACCCCCATCTTCAGAATTCAAACATTTGTGAATATATTGTAAATAGTTGAGAATATCTGTTATTCTTAATCCCTGTTATCCATGTTCATCCTTGTAAACTTGACATATGTTTAATGCTTAAGTACAAAGTTGTTGAAATGTAAACCGCGCTGATGACAAAAGTGCGGTATATAAAAGCTGTTAATAAATAATAAATAATAAATAAAATGTATTTGTAGCCATTGTTATAATGGGCTAAGGCTGCCATATCAACTAAATCAGCCTGCCATTGCGCATCCACATCTGACACGATCGTCTTGTTTCTTTTAAAACGGATGCTAGCAGGCCTGTGTAAAGTACAACCATATTGTCCTGTAGCCCATCTAACTACATCGTTTCTGTTGACTGTTTTATCGTGCTTTTTAGCAGCTTGAAGTAGAGGATTTATGCCCCCAAAGCTCCCTATTGCTTTGGGGTCATAGTAAATGCTCTTCAATAAGGTTTCCTTCATGATTGCTGTGCTTTGACTATTCTTTTTATTTTGCCAACATCTTCAGAATGGATTTATTCTACAAACCCTATGTGTTTTAAAGTATAACCTGTTCTTTCTACCAATCACGTGTTACCATATCCTAGAAGCATTCCTAGTAAAAGCATGTCCTGACTTGTCTCTCTGTATTTTTTTTTTTCAAAAGCCACTAAACAATAACTGCAGTAGTGGGATTTGAACTTGGCCCTCTCTCTCTGAACTACACTGTTGCCAGAATACTTCTAACCATGAGGTCTTAAAAGCAAATTTCTATCACATGGACAGCACTGGTTTCTCTAATAAAAGATGTGCTAATTGCATTTGGAAAGAAAAGCTTCTATACCAAGGGGGGTTGTGCCTCTGTGAAAAGCCTGTATACCCATGTGCTGTGTTAAGAATCAGTTCTAAATAGCCTGCAATAAAAGCATTGCACTGCTTTGTGAGAAAAAAGAACTGGGGCAGTGTGGGGAGAGAAAAGCATTTTTTGTTTTCCAGGGTTCCTGCTTTTTTGCAGAGGTCAGCATTAACCAGAAGCAAAACACATTTCTGGAGTCAGTCACTCTGCTTCTGCTGATGTCAGCAAAAAAGTGACACTGTCCATTTCCGATGACACACTGTTTCCGGTGATGTCATTTCCGATGATGTAGGCAGGGGTGTGGTTGAGTGTGGGAGGCTATGGGTGTGACACAAACCCCGGAAGTGGGTACTGATTGGCTAATGCCAACATTCTGGGGTGGGGTGTGGGTGTGGCAAAACCCGGAAGTGGGTGCTGATTGGGTGATGTCATCCTTGGGGGTGGGGGTGTGTCAAAGTTGGGGCTGTGGCCATGCCTGGGAGTGGGTGGGGCTAGATCATCAGTCACTTCTATGGGAGGGGGCGTGGCCTAAGGCGGGACATACACCGGAAGCGAACGCTGATTAGCTCCTGACATCCTTATCTCACCTGTCAATCAGTTTGATGAGTAGTGTACCCATTATACTACTGTGGAATTCTCTACCCTCTGCCCTCAGGTTTTATCTATCTTACCCTAACTTTAAGTCTCATCTGAACACTCACCTCTTTAACCCCTCACTCTCCTGAAACTCCTTTCTTCTCCATAATCTCATTTACTCCTTCTCGGTGTGAATGTATCTGTTTCTGCCCTATGATTTATGGAGTTCTTTTCTCTTTTCATTGATTTTTGTTTTTATTGTACACTGCCCTGCTGCTTGTGTGAAGGGTGGTTAAGAAAATTTTAATAAACATAATGTACTGGAAGAATTGAAAAAAAAAATCAATAAACTGGGAAGATGTATTACAACTATTTGATAAACTGAAGAGTAGCAAATCATCTGGACTAGATGGTATACATCCAAGGACGTTGAAAGAACTGAAATATGAGTTTGCAGACCTGCTATTAGTAATCTGTGAACTATCATTAAAATCATCTGTAATACCTGGAGAATGGCCAATGTAATGCTAATTTTTAAAAAGGGTTTGAGGGGTGATTGGGAAATTATAGACTAGTCAGCCTGACATCAGTACCGGGCAAAATGGTAGAAACCATTATAAAGAATAAAATTAATGAACATGTAGGTAGTCATGGTTTAATGGAAGAAAGCCAATATGAATTTAGCCAAAGAAAGTCTTATCTTGCTAATCTGTTATTTTTTTTTTGAAGATGTGAATAAACAGGTAGACAAAGGTGAACCAGTCTATAGTGTATCTGGATTTTTATAAAGCCTTTGACAAAGTCCCTCTTGGAGCAATTAAAAAGTTATGGGATAGGAGACAGTGTACTATTGTGGATCAGGAACTGGTTAAAAGATAGAAAGCAGAGAGTAGGGCTAAATGTCCAATTTTTTCAATGGAGGAAAGGTGAATAGTGGAGTACCCCAGGGATCTGTGCTGCGCCTGCTGCTTTTTAACATCTTCATAAGTGGAAATGGGAATAACAAGTGAGATGATCAAATTTTGCAGATGACTGTATGAAGACAACTGAGGTGTGAATATTGATGGAAGCCTCATCAATAACCTTCGCTATGCTGATGATACCATATTACTGGCTGAAGGTGAAGACAATATGAAACATTTGCTTCTCAAAAACAAGGAACATAGTATTAAAATGGGCCTACACCTTAATGTTAAGAAGACAAAGATAATGACAACTGGCAAAATCAATAAGTTCATCATTGATGGAGAAGAAAATGAAATAGTTGACAACTTTAACCTACTTGGATCAACAATCAATAAAAAAAGGACAAGTTGTCAAGAAATCAGATGACGCAGTGCTCTTGGCAGAATGGCTATGAAGGACCTAGACAAGATTCTCAAGAGCAGAGATTTGTCTCTCCATACAAAGATTTGACTTGTCCAAGCCATGGTATTTTCAATAAAATCATATGGATGCGAAAGTTGGACAGGAAAAAAGAGGGACAGGAAGAAAATTGATGCCTTTGAATTATTTATTTATCGTGCTATTCTGCATCAGTGTGGTTTACATTGAACAAACTGAAATTACATTGAACAGGGCATTATAACTTGGAGATAACTATTTTACAGGGAACATGGGCTATGGAGGGTTAAGTGGCTTGCCCAAGACCACAAGGAGCACCTGTGGGACTAGAAACCCAGTCCTTCCGGCCCAAGGTTGCTGTCCTCTAGTGGGATTTGAACCCCTGACCTTCTGGCCTGAAGTACCTTGCCTCAACCACTAGGCCACTCCTCCACTCCAAAAAAAAAATTATGGTGCTGGTGATGAATACTGTGTATATTACTACTTAGCATTTGTATATCATGGACTGCCCGAAGAACAAACCAGTCATTACTAAAGGAGATCAAACCTAAACTTTCCTTAGAAGCTCAGATGACAAGACTTTGACTTTCATACTTTGGACACATGTGAAGAGAGAGATCATTCAACAATGAGCCACCTGACTGAAGACCAAACACTGTTTAGGTCAACTATCCAGAGGGTTGCCAGGGGTTGACACCAACTCAACCGCACTTAGCAACAACAAATTAAAAAAACAAGAGGACTGTGAAAAATTGCCAGAGGACTTTGACAGATTGGAAGACTGGATGTCCTAATGGCAAATGAAATTTAATGTGGACAAGTACAAAGTTATGGACCTAGGAAAGAACAATCCAAACTATGGTTACACAAGCAGGTTTCCACATTAAGAACCACCACCCAGGAAGAGGATTTAAGCCTCATTACTGATAATATGTTGAAACCCTCTGTCCATTGTGCAACATCAGCCAAAAAAGCAAATATAATGCTAGGAATTATAAGGAAAGGAATGAAGAATAAAACCAAGGATGATATAATGCCTTGGTATTGTTCCATGGTGCGACTGTACCTTGAATATTGTGTGAAAGTCTAATCATCCTATCTTAAAAAAGATATAGCAGAATTAGAAAGGTATAGAGATGAGCCATCAAAATGGTAAAGGGGATGGAAGGATACTCCTATGAGGAGAGGATTAAAAGGTTAGGGCTCTTCAACATGGAAAAGAGACAGCTGAGGGGAGATATGATAGAGGTGTTTAAATTAAAATGGAGTAGAATGGGTTCAACCGAGATCTGCTGTTTATGCCTTCAAAAAAGTAGAAAGACTAGGGGACACTCAGTGAAGCTTACACTGTAACCCATTTAGGATTAATATGAGAAAATATTTTTTCACTCAACACGTAATCAAACTCTAGAATTGTTACCAGAGGATGTAGTAAAAGCTGTTAGGGTAGCAGGATTTAAAAAAAAAAAGTTGGACAAGTTTCTGGAGGAAAGGTCTATAAACCATTATGAAAGAGGATCGAGAAATCTACTGCTTACCCTATGATAAGCAGCGAGGAATTTATCTACCTTTTGGGGATCCTGCCAGGTACTTGTGAACTGGATTGGCCACTGTTGGAAACAGGATACTGGGTTTGGTCTGACCCAGTATGGCATTAGCTATATTCTTATGTTGTTTCGTTATATAGTCTATAGAAAATAAACACTTTAAAGTGCCTCGAGCGTCTTTTGAGTTTGGATGGCTTTCGGGGCCTGATAGGCTTTCCTCCTTTAAATTTAAATTAGTAAAGTTAAAAAAACAGAAAGAGGAGGAAACGTCATGTGGCTCATGTTGCTGCTCAAGCCTGCTCGTTCTGAGAGCTCGCGGCCGCCCCGCCTCTGCCCGTTGCCCTGGTAACCAGCGTGGGATGACGTCACCACCAGGAAGTACGAGGAGGACGGAGAGCCGCTGGCGGCGGGGATGCGAGCCGGAGTTGTTACCGGATTCCCTGTTTACAGATAAGAAGCTCCGGGGCCTTTACCGGGCGCGCAGTATTGCTTGCAAGCCCTGAGCGGGTGGCTATGGGAGCGGTGGGGTTCGTTTCGCGGTGGCGTGCGGCTGCCCGCTCCTGCTTGTCGGCCGTCGAATTCACTCCTGCGGCCTTGCTGACGGCCGTGGGGTCGGTGGGGGTGTCGCTGCCTTTCCTGCTGCGGGCACCGGAGACGGGGAGCGGGGGGTGCGAGTACTGCCTGGAGCCCGAGACCACCCTCGCTGGCATGCAAGGTGAGGAGAGGTGCCAGCTTGTGTCTGTCTGCCCGCCCATGCGGTTTGGCATCTGCTCGGCGTGTGGCTCCTGCCTTTCTTTTAACCTGCATTTTCAGAAACGTACTATTCTGGTTTTCTCGAGCACTGGGTAGCACTCGCTGAGTTCCTGCTATAGGGTACCCAGGTTCTTGTGCTAGTCTCATTAGAGTGCAGATGGTGAAGGAGCTTCTGGCACTATGCAACTCGGAGCTTTACAGTGTGGGAATAAGTCGGAGCAGCTTGTCCTAGAGATAGTGTTGGCAGCAAACGTCTAGGGAAGGAGGAAGAAGAGATCTGGTAATGGGAACAGGAGGATGATGATAGCTGACTGGTGGGTATGAGTGATTGAGATTGATTGGGTTGGAGTTTGGAAAGAATGTGTACTGGGGGTAAGAGTGAAATTGGAGAGAGTTAATTTTGTGGGAAGAGTGCATTGGGCAATGGACTGAAGGAGAGTCTGGGGAGTAGACCTTTTGTTGTGTGTTGCTTTGATAATGCCCCAGCAGCCAAGGTTTGTCAATTGTACCAGCAATGGTATGGCCTTGGTTCACACAATGAAGGGCATTTTGCGAAAGTGCCGTTCGCTCTCCCCTTTGGAAAAAAAATTTGTGTGAATACTATTTCCTTCAGACAATATGCAATGTGAACACCGGGGAATGGAAGCGATGTGGCTCAACTGACACTATATTGAATCTTGCATCTTTAGAGCAAGAACAATTGGGCATTGCTCCTTCCTTTGAAGGTCTCAGCTTTCCCAGGGCTGGTCCCACCATCAGGCAAACTAAGTGGGCATCTAGGGTGGGGGCACAAAAAAGGGGCATTCAAAGTTGAACAATAGATTTTGACAGCGTGGTGAGTGTGTGTAAAGTTTGCCTAGAGCACCAACTCCTTGAACCAAATCTGGGGCTGGTCTTGAGCTTGCCCTACACTAAGCAGTGCTGGGCAACATGGAGAGGGACACCTGAGGTGTTTTTAAAGTTAGGGCTAGTGACATAAGATGGAGGGATACTGCCTACACTCTTTAATTAGTGTGCATTATACTATTCCATCACATGCACAAAATATCCAACAACGATGACATTCACAAACATTACCAGATGGCTTTGTATGTGGGGGTTAATATTTGTATCTTGTAACATCCTGCACATAAGACAAGACCTTGTATTGTGTGTGTGTGTGTGTGTGTGTGTGTGTGTGTGTGTGTATGTACGAGGGTCATTTTTAAAGTAAGAACCGATTGCGCATCTTGTCCGTGCGATCTGTCAAGTGACGTCCGTTCAAGGTCAGCCACTCTTGGCCAGTCTCTCACTATGCCGCCATTACATTTCACATCTCTGCCAGTGTTGGTTGTATGGTTATACTGCTTCGTTTGTCACCATGTCAATCAGTAATCCCTCCGATTGTGAAGTGCGCTCGGTTATCCGTTTTTTAAATGCAAAACAAGTTCGTCCAGCTGAAATTCACCGGCAGCT
This sequence comes from Ichthyophis bannanicus, assembly GCA_033557465.1. Taxonomy (NCBI): domain Eukaryota; kingdom Metazoa; phylum Chordata; class Amphibia; order Gymnophiona; family Ichthyophiidae; genus Ichthyophis; species Ichthyophis bannanicus. The sequence goes on along the minus strand of CM066042.1, from coordinate 248,754,222 downwards.
TGTTGAAGTGTATGGGGAAGGTGTAATGAATGATGTTTAAGGAAGGAAGGACAAATGCTCATGATGAAGAACAATCTGGACGGCCTACTGTCATGAATGAAGACCTGACACAAGAAGTTGATGAGGAAATTCGCCAAAACAGGTGCTTCACTATAGACGAGCTGCATCAGACATTTCCACAAGTTTCAAGATCAATAGTTTATCACATTGTTACTGACAAACTGCACTACAAAAAATGTGTGCGAGATGGGTGCCGAAAATGCTGGACGAACTTGTTTTGCATTAAAACCGGATAACCGAGCGCACTTCACAATCGGAGGGATTACTGATTGACATGGCAACAAACGAAGCAGTATAACCATACAACCAATACTGGCAGAGACGTGAAACGTAATGGCGGCGTAGTGAGAGACTGGCCAAGAGTGGCTGACCTTGAACAGACGTCACTTGACAGATCGCGCGGACACGATGCGCAATCGGTTCTTACTTTAAAAATGACCCTCGTATATGTATGTGTATATATACACACAATAAACATGTAATTGCCCCTAGTTGAGTGACTGTATGCCTCTCATATGCTTAGCTTATTATTTTTGTGATGGTTTTATGACATTTAATACAAAATCTTGTTTTTCTTTGCCTGCATTTCAAAAGGATGTATCTATAAAGCATCCACCTTATCCACAGTTGTCATTGGTTTTGCCAAAAATAGAAAAAATGGATTAATAAGATCCAGAAATTGTTGAAGAAATCTACTGAAGCTCTATCCTTTTTTTTTTTTTTTAATTAATTTATTTTATTTATTTAAATCGGTGTCACCATAACTATATTCATAGCTTTTAGAGTGTTTCCCTGGAACAGAGTTCTAATGGCATGCATTTAGATTGTACTTTCTCTAAAATTTGTAGGGCTTTGTATGTCTTGTCTACTACCCAACATTAATTATTTCCTCCCATCCTAATTGTACAGAGCCATTCCAGTGGATTCTCTTCATACATGCCCAGCCGAGCAGCAGTAGTCATTGATGCTTCTGGTACTGGATGAATTGACAAACCTTAGGATTTAGGAGCCAGTGACTGTGACCCCTCCCCCCTTGGGGGCTCCGCCTGCCATTATTTCCATTTTCCATTGATGTGCCTCCATTTACAAACGCATACATGTCTAAAGAGGATGGAAGAGTTGGAAGATAAGATGATAAAGTGTGTCTTATGGTAGCAGGGGCTGTATGAAACATCTTTTAGAAAGAAGTATAGAGGAGTAGCCTAGGGGTTCGAACACTGGCTTGGTAACTAAGCAACCAGGGTTCGATTCCCACTAGCACTCCTTGTGGCTTTGGGCAAGTCACTTAACCCTCCATTGCCTCGGAAGAAAGGCCTGGCAATCTACTTCCGGTGACTCTGCCAAGAAAACCCAGGAGCTTCTGGGTCGCCAGGAGTCAGGACTGACTTGAAGGCACACATTGCATTGCATATAGATTGTAAGTGCCATGTGTGTGTGGTGCAATGGTGGTTTCTTCTGTGCATGGGATGTGTGGTGAGATGTAGGACTTCGGTACATTTGTCTGTGTTTGTAAGCTGCAGTAGTTGGAACTGTTTTTGTGTGTGGGGGGTTTTTTTTTCATAAAAATACATTGGTGCATTTTTTTCTCTTTTTTTTTTTTTTTTTTTTTTTTTCATTTTTGGAGGGGGGTGTCTTCATTCTCTTCTAACTATGATCACATGCAGAAATTTCACTGGTATAGCACACAAGAATTTTCCCCAGCTCACCTCCTTTCTTCCTTTGACTAAAACAGGCTTCTGGTGCCTCCACCCCTACAGCCTGCCCATCGACTGGACCCTACTCATTGTTTCTGCTGCTAGTTACTTTGGAAACAGATGAGAAAAGCTTGCTCACAAAAGGAGGATTGGAGATTTGCAAATAGTTTTTTACATTTTGAAAAATGCTAAGTATCCTTCTAGCTTCTAGACATTTAATGAAAAAATTAGCAAAATCATGAAAAAAGCAAGATAGTTGTTAATCCTAACCTCCTGAGCCCTGAGCATACCCGCTAGTGCCTCCTAAAGTTTGGACTCTAGGTTTGTTCCTAGTTTGCCAATTACTTAATCTAGCCCTACCCATGGCAACAGATTTTGACCTATAGCAACCAATAAGAAAACAGTACAATTCAGTCAGTGGGTTTCATAGTAGAAATAACAGCAAAGAAAAAGTAGTATATATCTGAATAACTTAAAATGCAGTATATCATGGATAGGGAATTATTTGTAATACACATATGTGTGTGGGAGGGATCTGGGATACTGGCCAGTTCAGAGGACATAGTTATGGGGGTTAGGGACAGTTTGCAGCATGGTGGGGCAGTTGCGGGTGGGTAGGTTTTTGGTAATGGGGATTTCCTTATCGTTCCTCCGGTTTAGTCCTCAACCTCTGGGTAGTGAACCTCCTCCTGCAGCTTGGAGACTGGGCATATCAAACTCATGACATCACTGGATATAGTCTGCTGGTCTCTCCCATCAGCCCCCAGTGTGTCCAGTCTCCATGCAGCAGGAGGACGTAGTGAGCCTAGCTTCTGGGCTTACTTGGGGGAACAGATAAGGAGCATTTAGTGTGACAAATTCTATTCTGATTTTATCTTTGATTTTTACCTTTAATTTTACTTTTAATTCAGTTACCTTTGATTAATTGGCAATCAGGGATTAGTTCCCTTTAGTTGTTAGGAGCGAATTTCCTTATATTTACAGTAATTTTAAATTTGAGCCTGGCTCTTTAAATTAGTAGCAGCTCTCGCCTTCCCTCCTTGTCAGTTATTTTCACTTGCTGCAGGCATTCGCCGGTGTGAATCTCTCTCCCTTGACGGTACGGGAGAGAGCTCCGGGACCCGTACAGCCACACTGAAGCTGTGTGAGACGGAGCCTCTCCATTGCTGCGGGATTTTAAGTTTACTCTGTGGAACCTGCTGAGTGGTCATTGCCACGGTTGCCAGGTGCGGCAGCACGGCTTGAGGATCGGATGAATTCAAGGCGGTAGGAGCAGGCTGCGTGGCTTTCGGCTCTGCAGGTAAGGCCTCGATTGGAATTCAAACCCTTGGTCCTCTGGCAACTTGCCTCAACCACTAGGCCGCACTGCTCCATGTGAGCTAGCCATAGGGCCAGGCGCAGCCTGTTACTTCCAAGGCAGAGACCTTGGGGAGGTTCCATTCATAAGGATACGAGAAATGCCATACTGGATCAGACCAAGCTCTTTCAGGTCCAGTATCCTGTTTTCTAGGGTAGCCAATCCAGGTCTTAAGGACCTGGCTGGTTTCCAAAAAAGACGAATAGGCTATTCAATGCTTGCATTGGGGCAAGCAGTGGATTCATGTATGCTCATATTTTAAGGGTTCCGTTGCCTGTACAACAGATGTGACGCTCTGTTGGGTTGTGTGCCTTGTAGAACATCTTGAATTGGTGAAAGTTGGTATATAAAAAAAAAAAATTATAATTTTCCAGCTTCTCTCTAATAAAAGGTTATGGACCTTTCCTCCGGGAGCTTGGCCAAAAACTTTGTTAAACTCCGCTGCGTTCGAAGATCGTTTTGCGCAAGGCTCTTGGAGTACACAGTAGACCCAGTGGTCAATCAACCGAGCGATACGCCGGGCATTGCAGGCGTTCAAAGCTACAGTGACAGGTCGAGCGGTGCGAGTACTGTCTGACAACTCTGCGGCAGTGGCCTACATCAAATCGGCAGGGCAGAACCGGAAGTGTGGCCATAGAGGCCGCGGCAGAGGGTCTCTGTGTGTGGATAGAGCTTTGGCTGCCAGTGTTTTCGGTAGCGCATGTTGCGGGTAAGGACATTGTGATGGCGGATTTCCTCAGCTGGGTCCAAGTACGGTAGATGCCAGAGAATGGGAGTGGCATCTGGAGGTGTTTGCACAGATCGGTCGCATATGGGGACAGCCAGTAATGGACCTCATGGCGCATTTCACTCTGTGTAAACTGGTCGCTTCTTCAGCAGACGACGCGAAAGGAGGTCGGAAGGCATCGGCGCACTGTTTCAACGCCGGCCGTCGTCCGGTCTTCTCTGTCTTTCCACCGGGGGCACTCATGGGTTGAGTGGTTCTACGGGTCAAAGCACTTCGGGGAAACGTGTGGTTGGGGGCCTCGGGCTGGCCGAGGCGCCTGTGGTATGCCTGCCTCATACGGTTGCTCGACAGGAATCCATGGAGGTTTCAGACATTGGAGATTCTGTTGCTACGGAGTTCCCTTCGAATGCCTCAGGTGCATCGGTTTTTGCTTACGGGGTGGCCATTGAAAGGGCAAGCTTAAGGAAAAAGAGTTGCTTGGCAGCAGTCTTTGCCACCTTGCCGCAGAAAAGAAAAGAAAAGAAAAAAGTCTACGTCCCTTGCATATGTGCATATATGGCGCATCTTTGAGGACAGGTGCTCGCGGAGGCACGCCCACACGACAACAGTGTCAGTTCCCTTGGTATTAAGTTTTCTGCAGGACAGGTTTGGTAAAGGCAGGTCCTGGAGAGTTCAGTTAGCAGCTCTGTCTTGCTATAGGGGCAAAGGACAGGGAGTGGCTCTCATGCACAGGTCGATGTGGTACGCTTTCTCAGGCGGTTACCAGACTGTAGCCCTGTCGTAGGATATTAATTCCACCGGGGAAGCTCAAGTTGGTTTTAGGAGCTTTAGCTAGCGCGCCATTGGGGCCCTTGCAACAGGCATAGGTTAAGGGTTTTGCCTTGAAGACGGTATGTTTGATGGTCATCTGTTTGGCGAGGTGATTTTTGGAGTTGCAGGCGTTGACCTGTCAGGAATTGTTTTTTGTCTGTCTCCAGACAGAAGGTGGCCTGGCTGCTGGTTCCATCGTTGTTGCCAAAGGTGGTTTCTATGTTCACCTAACTAAAATGGTCTCTCTTCCAGCGCTAGGTGCGGTGGAGGGGAGCGTATTGAACCATAGCTTGCACTGTTTGGATGTCAAGAGAGCGCTGCGGCAGTGTTTAAAGGTTTCAGAAACTTTCGCAGGGCGGATCGTCTCTCTTCGGGGTGTTCTGAGGGCCCCGCAAAGGGAAGCAGCAGCGAAGGAGTCCATTTCTGGATGGATTGGAGCGGCGTGTGTCTCTGCTTATCTTCTACGGGACTGTACAGTCCCAGGGAGCTTACGAGCTCACTCTACCAGAGTGCAAGCGTCTTCTTGGACGGAGCACAGTTTGGTTCCGCCAGTGGACATCTGTAGGGAGGCCTCTTGGTTGTCTCTCCATACTTTCAGTAAGCACTACCGCCTAGATGTTCTGGCTGCTAAGGATGCCGTTTTCAGAGAGGCAGTGTTGAGATCCGGCTGGAAAGGTCCCTCCCAATGATTACTGCTCTGATACATCTCGGAGGTTGAGGACTAAACTGGAGGAACAATAAGGAAATAGGAATTACACTTACCTGGTAATTGTGGTTCCTTGAGTGACTCCAGTTTAGTCCTCATTCCCACCCGGGGATGGGGTCTTAGCAGTGGTTTTTCTGTTGGGGGAAGTGCAAGGTTAAAAGTGGATATAGGCCTTCACTGGTGTTCAGTCGTTTTGATGCTTCCATTTGTTTTGCGCTATATTGTTATATTATTATATTATGATATTGTGTTATGTTGCTATATTGCTCTGGATTGTTTAGGGCTAGGCATTCGATGGAAAGGAGAGCATGCAGAAAGCAGTCCCTTTCCTTCTGGAAGGGGAGTAGTAGGTAGATAGGTTATATGTTCTGTGTGCCCTTGAATATAATGTTTAAAAAAAAAAAAGTTACAGATTTTTTTGATTCTTTGAGTCTGCTTTGTCAGTAGTTCACTGGGAGCTGATGGGAGAGACCAGCAGGCTATATCCAGTGATGTCATGAGTTTTTGATATGCCCAGTCTCCACCCAGAGGTCGAGGACTAAACTGGAGTCACTCAAGGAACCACAATTACCAGGTAAGTGTAATTTCTATATTTTGCAGGGTGGGGCAGTTCAGGGGCATAGTTATTTGGAAGTAGGGGAATTTTGCAAAGTGGTGGGTTGTTTTTGGGGTTTGGGATAGTTTCAGGAAGCAGTTTTTGAAGATGGAGCAGTTTGCACGTTGGTGGGGCAGTTGCAGGGAGGTGTAGTTGCTGAGATGGTGGGATAGTTGTGAAGGGACAGTTTGCTGTGTGATTGGCACAGTTTTTTGGGTGCAGATTGTGGGGGGATGGGGCAGTCGGGGGGGGGGGGGTAGTTTTTGAGAGTGGAGGCAGTTGCAGTTGCAGCAGAGTAGTTTTGGTGAATGGGGCCATTTGGAGTGGTGGGACAATTGCGGGGCGAGTAGATTGGTGTGTGGTGGGACAGTTGACGGGGTGTATTGGGAGAGTAGCGAACAGGTAGAGAGAGATTTGTAAGGAGCAATTCCCTAATTGCTACTGTAGCTGTAACTCCTTCCATAGAAATGCATCTGGTCATTTGGGGGGGGGGGGGAGGAGGGCAGCCCGTCCAGTAGGCGGGCTAGGCATCCAGCCTCTGTGTGTGGCAGGCATACATGGTTTGCTGCTTCTGACCCCCTCTGACAGGAAGTTGTGTTGGAGAGGGATCAGAAACGGCAGGCCATGTGTACCGAAGCACATGGCCTGCTGCGGGCCACTGCTGCTGCCTTGCCAAGCCATCCCACTGACCCGCTGACAGAATCTGTGGCAGCTGCATAGCTCAGTGTGGCAGGGAGGAGAACAGCTGGGGCTTGTGTCTGGGCCAGACCTGGGGGGGGAGGGGCTTATTTCTCCTGCACCCCTGGTTTGATTTGGCCAATTTCTGAATTCGGTAGAGCTGTTTTGCTAAAGATTAATGCACATAAATGAAGTTAACTTGTGTTAAATGCCATTGCACCCATAGAAATCGGAGGCTGTGGGCACATATTCATTAATGAATGTTAAAACCTTCAGAAAAAGAGCTCCTATGTCTGTTTACTAGTTTTCTCCAGGTGCAAAGGTTTATCCCATTCTGTTAAATTTTTATTTCACTTTCCTACAGATAGGCAGTGATTATTGACCTCTTTTTGTATATTTTTCTCCACTTCCATTCTGTTGGAAAGAATAAAGGAAGAAATTGTGCAATCATTTTCTTGTATAATTTTAAAATTGAAATAACTGATTGGTCTGGTGTTTACGAGAGTAGAGTGAACCACAGTTATAAAAATAGAGTACTCTCAATTCATTCCAGAAAGTGTAACTATGTAACTTGCTTGTTTACATTAACCTTTGGCAGCCCGTGAGTTCTGAGACCTCTTATTGCCACCACCATTGGTGAAGAATTTGATATATTGTATGTGACAAAGTGTTTAAATGAAAAACAAGCAAGTTACATAGTTACACTTTCTGGAATGAATTGAGAGTACTCTATTTTTATAATTGTAATTTTAAAATTGCACAAGTTGACTGATAGCATAAATTTTGTGCCAAGCTAAACCCATGCTAAAAGCTGGGTGTGCTGAAAAATGTGCTAATGGCCCCGCAGAAGGTTTTTTTGTCTTTGAGTGCTTCCTTCTCCTGTAATGTTGTCATGGATTGCATGTGCATCATAAAAGCTACCGGCCAGCCTTGGCAAGTAATGAGTACAGAATGCATTGGGATCTCAGCCGAGTCAAAGGTGCTGTGTTTATCCAAACTGGCTCTAATGCAAGTATACAAGATAAAACCCTTTCCCATAAAAAGCATGTTTCATTAAGATATTGCGGTATAGGTATATGGACCTTGTGTTGGTGCACTGTAGACTTGAGAGCCCTCGTAGACTGGCCCACCTGCACCAGTGTTACCAAGGGCTCTGTGTAAGTGATGATAACAGCATTTATTGTTCTTATGCACACTTGTCAGTGCTTTTCCAGTGTGATGACCTTGTATGCATCCTCTCTAACATTTGCCTTTCAGTTCACAGGTTGATCACCTATATATTTTTCCATGAAGATCTGACCTCCTTGGTTTGCGGCTGCATGATTATCTGGTATTTTGGAGGTGGGTTTGAGGCAAATGTGGGCACAGTGAAGCACTGCCTGTTTACCTTCGTGTTCGCCGTTTCCTCTGGTCTGCTTTATCTTGCTTTCCATGCTGTGCCATTTGGATATGGAGGCAAGGAACCTGCCCTGGGATATTCCACCGTGGCCTTCTCTATGGTCAGCGCAGCCACCACCCGCTCCAGAATGCGGCGCATACTGCTAGTTGGGTTCATGATCCCGACTATGCTGGTCCCGTGGCTTTTTCTTTTTGTGACCCTTTTTATTCCTCGCATGTCTGTTGTCAGCAATGTCTGTGGCGTCCTGGTGGGAATAATGTGTATCCTTTTGTAACAAAACATTTTTTTTCATAGTTATTTTAGAATACTAGGCTTTGGATTGTAGGAAGATATAAGCAGCAAATGATCAGAGTAACTTATTTTTTCCCCTTTCTCACTGGTAGCTTGATCGGCCACTTTCCCTCTGGGAATCTGATGCTGTTTATAGTTAGGGACTGGAGTGGAGGAGTAGCCTAGTGGTTAGAACACTGGCTTGGTAACCAAGCAACCAGGGTTCGATTCCCACTAGGACAATCCTTGTGGCCTTGGGCAAGTCACTTAACCCTCCATTGCCTCGGAAGAAAGGCCTGGCAATCTACTTCCGGTGACACTGCCAAGAAAACCCCAGGAGCTTCTGGGTCGCCAGGAGTCAGGACTGACTCAAAGGCACACATTGCAATTTGCAATAGCTAGGGAAAATAATTTTAAGCCAGGAGTTTTGTTAATAACTGTGAAGAGTTTCTGTTGAGTGATAATACTTCATCCTTAACATTTTGCGGACTGGAGAGTAGAGGGGAAAGTACGTATCTCTCCCAGAGATAATAAAGCATGCTCCTAAAGCAAGTGGAATTGGGATCTTGTTTAGACCAGTTATTTGGTGTCTTCAAATGTTGACGCCTTAAGCAGTTACCTCTGTTGCTTATGTCTAAATCTGGAGCTATCATTTTTATAGTGATACTGATGTACACAATGCTCTACAGTGGAGTAAGTATTCAGGTAGAATATGTCCCTGTTCAAAAGAACTTACAATCTAAGTAGGTATCTGAGGCAGTGGGAGATGATGATTTGATTTGAGATTCATTTACTTACCTTTGCAAATTTGAGTTTGAAGAAAGTTGCAAGTTCAGGTATGCAGGTTATTTCCCTATCTAAATGGATGTACGCTCTAAGTTATACCTGATACAGTGGAAGGTAAAGTGGCTTTCCCAGGGTCACAAAGAGTGTCAATGGAGGGAGTAGCAATTAAGCTCTGGCATTCCTGCTGCTCAGTCTGCTGCTCTACCCACTAGGCTACTTTAGGAGTGATATTTTTATTTATTTAACCAGTTTTGCATACCACCTTATCCTTCAATCAAAGTGGTTGACAAGACAACAAAGGACTTACATGTTGAGGGCATGGGAAGATGAAATACAATATATTACAATATAAAAACAGTACAAACAGTAAATTATAATATCTCATAGTGAAACTGGATATACAAGTTGATCAATTTAAGTTATTTGACCAAATGATTCTATGAATAAATAAGTCTTTAAAGATATGTGAAAGTCTTTGATGTCTTCCTGAGCTCTTAATTCTTCAGGAATTCCATACCTCTGGTGCCATGAAGGAAAATGTTCTTTTAGAGGTCATCTGTTTTGATCTATTGAAGTTTAAAGGTGTACTAAGCTTATTGGAGTTATGAGATCGTCTAGGTCTTAGGCTCTTGTCTTTGGATATTATATGCTGTAGAATATCTGCTGAAGATTTTATTTATTTTATTTATTTATTTTTTTTATACCGCGCTCTTCAGAATCGGTGCAGTATACATGTATACTAACAGGTACTTTTTATTCCCTTGTCCCCAAAGGGCTCACAATCTGTGTACCTGAGGCAATGGAGGGTTAAGTGGCTTGCCCATGGCCACAAGGAGTGGCCATGGGACTAGAGACCCCAGTCCTTGCCGGCCTGAAGTTGCTTGTCCCCATGCGGGAATTGAACTTCCGGCCTGAGGCAACCTGTCCCACCACTGAGCCACTCCTCCCCTTGGTGAAAGATTGGTGAAAGATTTTGAAAATAATCATTAGATTTTTATATTTTGCTCTTGCAATAATTGGAAGGAAATGCAACTGTTTAAGAACAGGAGTTATGTGATCAAATTTTGCAGAGCCAGTAATTATACGTGCAGTAGTGTTTTGAACTAATTGGAGAGGATGGATAGCGTTTTTAGGAAGACCTTGATACAAGACCTTTCCAAAATCAAGACGGGGTGTTATGACAGCTTGACATACTGTGCAAAAGTGATTTGTATTTAATATTGATTTTAGTCGTCTTATAATCTTTAAGCGATGCTATGCTTTAGCTGCAATTTTCTTATATCTTACTTCATCTTTAATTTTTATTTTTTTATTTAATAGGTTAATTTCACTTGGTAGTTTTAAGAACTGACAATTTGATATGAACAATGCTTCTGTTTTGTCAGAATTTATTTTTAAATTGTCGTTATTGAGCCAATTATTCATATCATTCAAACAGCTATTAACTTTTGTTGTATCAAAGGTATTTTGATCAATTGAAGTATAAATCATAATGTCAGCGTATAAATGATCCATTTCATGATGATTAATAATTTGACATATGGGTTGAATATAGATATTAAATATATATAGATATATATGCTGCTCTTTCTGTGGTGTCCTCTCACAGAACAGTGCCATTGAGATCAGGGAGTTGGTAAAAACTCCCTTGTTTTCAGTGGAGGTGAAGGAAATAAAGATTTACTGACAAATTGACAGGATTATTGTGAAATAGTATACAAGATTTAAAATAAATTCAGGCTGGTTGGAGGAAAGAGAGGAAACTTGGCGTTGCATCCAAGGCTGCTGGGGAGAGAATCCAAAGAGATCCTGTCACTTGACAGTCACATCTGTTACTTTTATGAGCATCCTTCAAGCTAATATAAATGTTTGAAGATTTGGGCAGAAATTAAGAGGGCGTAAGAGAAAAAGATGTTATGAACTAGTTTGATGGTAAGTCTCTGAGAAGAGGTGATAATGTTCTAATATGTTATACTTGTAATGTTACAATTTTCCTTGTAATTTATAATTATCTGTTCTATGTAAAATGTCCTGGTATATCTCATACCAATTAACCTACTGTTACATGTAAACCGCACTTGAAACATGGGAAAGAGCGGTATATAAATAACTGTTAAATAAATAAATAAATAATGTGAATAAAATGTAATATGCATATTCAAATAAGAGGAGATGAGTAGTCAGACAAGTGGTTCTCGTTGAAGTTGTTCACGATGATGCCCTGAGCTTGGTTACAGCTCTTGTTGAATTTGGTGCATTTGATATTTTTGGGCTTAGAAATTCCCTCCTCACCTTTTGGGCTCCCAGCTCAGTTGGTGCAAGGGCTGGGATCTGAGGCCAGGAGCCTTTTCATTTGCAACTACCCTGGTGTAGTAGGATTGCCCTGTTTATATATCCTCTCTCAACTTGCCTGGCTCAGTCATTGTAATAAATCCTCAACCAGAGGCCACATCCCAAGGCTGCTTTTCAGAACTCTGCAATCATGTGTCCTAAAGCCTAACCGCTAGGTCTTGCCATTGCGTGATCCGTTCCCAGTCCTCGGACAGCAGGCTCTGTCTGTGCAGCATCAGCCTGGGATGACCTGGAGATCAAACGCAGCTATGGTAAGTGCAAAACTAAACCACCAAAAACAAGGGCTACCAATAGTGATAAAAATCAAAATAACTTGATTGTAATTTGCTTTGATGTCATTTCATATAAAGTTGTATGTCTCACTGAATCCAAAAATCAAGGGGAGAAGACATCAGAGATGTCCTATTAAGAACTGAAAAGCCCAACAGCTCACCATCTGGAATCACTATAGGCTTAAGGACTCATCCTCTTTGGTCATGAAAACCCCTGAAATAAAGTCCTTTATTTGCTTTTTCTTTAAATAGTTTTTATAATTTTAAGATTCCAATAAAACAAGAACATCTTGATTCAGCCAATATTCTCACTCTTCTTGCCCCTTTGGAGTTATTAGTAACGTCACTCTGGTTCTGATGGGACCGAAGGCAGTTTTTAAAATACAACACGATGAGGACCAAAGTATAGCAGTGCTGGTGAGTTATACGGCATATGTTAAATGGGAGCAGATAATGGATCTATTTGGCAACGTTTGAGTGAATGACGCTGTTTGTAAGTAAGCACTTGCAGGAAGACTTTTTATTAATAGCAAAATGTCAACATAATCACAAAAATAGAAATACTGTAATTTAGATTTTAATGTGAGTTATTTTGCAAATGGATTCTGCATTTTCATAGTGGTGTATAATGTTTACCATGTGAGTGTCTTGTAGGACAATTGTTTGAGCCTTTTATGGCCTTTTAAATCATAGAACATACGAATATATGGGTAGCCAGTATAACTCCTGAAGACACACTCCTGATGCAGCTAGTCAGTGAAATGCAGCCATGTTGAGTGTGGGAGCTTTGGCTGGAAGAGTGAAATATTGGCTGAATCAATATGATGATTTTTTTGTTGTTTTAATGGAATATTGAAAATATAAGGCCTTTTTCCCTTGATTTTTGGAGTCCGTGATTGATGATTTGTTTTTGTAAGTGCAAAACTAATCCATTTGGAGAAATTGCCCAAGTGTAAAGCAGTGCTATTGAGCTAGCCCCTCTTACATTGTTTTTAAAGTGTTTGTTTTCTCCAGTTGCCTGTAAATACTAGAGCAATGTTTCCCAAACTTGTTAGGCAGAAAAAGTCAACTGCTGAATTTTCAATCACCTGAAGCAGTTGACAAGTTTCAGTAATTTAAATTTAAAATTAGACCTTGGTGTCATTTAGCTAGACAAATGCTAGTTATCCTAGAAATATTTATCATTAGGATTTTTTACAATCTTTTTGGATTGAGAATCCCACTTTTTCATGGCCTTTGAACTTCTGATGTGCAGAGATTCTGTAAAGGAAGATATATATCTCTGCTTTATTGGATTTCTATGCATTTTTTTCTTGTAGATTATAAGCTTATCAAGAGAGTGTTAGGTTTGATTTCAAAGCACATGACAAGACAACAGGAAGTGAGTGTGGACTAGTGCTAGAGGTCAGTTTGTGGTAAAGGGGGCACCTAGTTAAAAGTACCCATGTTTAACTTATTTTATAAATCCAGGTATCGGAGCGCATGTATGATGGGCCCACTGCTTAACATGGCAGTGGCCCGTCTGCCCCTCTTCCCCTGCCAATTGGGGGGCCAAGATCTTGCTGGGGTCCGTGGCTTGAGCATCACGACAATTGTCATGGTGTGACGTCACCCGGGCAAGATCATGGCCCCTGATATAAGGGGAGCAGGACAGAGTGATTTTTCCTGTTAGTGTAGCTGGGTTTAAAAAAGGTTTGGACAAGTTTCTGGAGGAAAGGTCCATAAACCATTATTAAAAGGGACCCGGGATATCACTGCTTGACCCGATACAAGCATTGAGGAACCTTTTGGAGAGACTGCTAGGTACTTATGACCTAGATTGGCCACTGTTGGCAACAGGATACCGGGCTTGATGGACCTTGGTCTGACCCAGTATGGAGGGAGGAGTGGCCTAGTGGTTAGGACAAGGTACTTCAGGCCGGAGGGCCAGGGGTTCAAGCCCCACCTGGGGACAGCAATCTCAGGCCGGAGGGACTGGGATTTCTAGTCCTATAGGTACTCCTTGTGGTCTTGGGCAAGCCACTTAACCCTCCATTGCCCATGTTCCCTGTAAGTATTAGCGTATGTGTGTCATATCCCCTCGTGTTAAATGTATCTCCCAATTGACCGCTTTGACCCAGGGAAAAGCGGGATATAAATACAGCTAAATAAATAAAATAAAAATATCTCATGTCCTTTTTCGGTAGACCGGAACCTCACCCTGTTGTAAGTCTGTTGCATATATATTTGCATTGGAGTATGCTGATGTGGTGATAAAGCTGCGGCCAAGTTTTACCCATAACTTTGAGTAGGGTGTTTATTGGGCTGTAGTATGAGAGGGCCGAAAGCGTGATCTCCAGGAACAAGCAGGAATAAGTCCTCACATATGGGTACGTCGGTACCGACGGAGCCTGTGCGGGAAAGCTTCCCAGAAGAAAGCTTTTGGGAGCCTCCCACAGCGCATGCGCGCTGCCTTCCCGCCTTTCTGACCAACTCTCCTCAGTTCTTCTTTTCCGCGGAGCCAGCAGGTCGTGTTCCTGTCACCGCTGAAGAAGTTCTTATTTTAATTTGTTTCTTTGGCCGCGTGTTTGCCTTCCCCGCTACCGGACCGGTACCGCCGGTCTTTTTTCTTTTTACTTTTCAAAAAAAAAAAAAAAAATTTTTCTTTTCACTACTTGGTGAAATTTTCTCTCTTTAGGCCCCAGGCCTAGAGAACAATTTTCCTTCATGGAAAAAACAGCTTCTGGTTTTAAAAAATACACCAAGTGTAGCGGTACCATCTCAGTTACCGACACACATGAATGGTGTCTTAAATGTTTGGGGCCTGACCACTCCATTCCGGATTGCCAGTCCTGTTCTCTGATGTCTAAACGTGGCTTACAGAACCGAGCAGCCAAGTTTCATATGCTGTTTTCCACAGATACTCCAGCATCGACATCTTCCAGGTCTTCCTCTCCTGATGGATCTCAGGTAACCAAACATTCCTCTGGCAGGTCCTCAAAGGGCAAATCTCCCTCTAAGTATCAAGATGCCTCTGGGCTTGACCATGAGGACCCTGCCCCAGCCAAACAACCCTGGCGGGAAGCTCCGGCTTCCAAAGCTGCTCCTATGGGGTTACAGGTTGACATCGATGGCACGGCCTCGACCGATCACCTGTTAGACTGCTCTGGGGTACTGGCACACTCTTCCGGTACTGACATCCAGGCAGTCGTGGCGTCCATGGATCATACAGTTCAATCCATGCAGCAGGCCATAATGGCTTTCATTAAGGCTGCGACGCCCACTGCGGTACCGACCTCGGTTCCGGTACCACAATTGCTACCGGTACCCAGGGCATCCACGTCGACCAGGATTCCGGTTCCGGGGCTTTTCCCGATACCGATCCGGTTCCGGGTACGCCTGATGTCGATACCGGTCGATACGCGTATCGATCCCTGGAAGCCAACAGACGTTACTTCCAGTCTTCTGATGATTCCGATTCATCGGATGACTCTCCCGAAGTATCTCTTGCTCTTCCTGAGGAGCCCTCTTCTCCAAAGAGGAGAATGTCTCCTTCAGAGGATTTGTCCTTTCATCATGGAAGTAGCTAAAGGACTCTCAGTAACCTCTGAAAAAGAACCTAGAGCAAAAAAATTAGACATTTTGGGTTCCCAGAGAGGCAGTCACCTTGCCAATTCATGAAATTCTCCAAGAACATTTGCTTGAATTGTGGGAGACTCCTCTCACCCTTTTCTCCTCATTCTCGTAGATTGGACACTATGTACCGTGTCCCTCCTTCTCCTGGTTTTCAAAAAACTCAGCTTCCTCACCATTCTATTGTGGTGCAGTCAGCTATGAAGAGAATAAAGAGTACCAAAAGACACTCCTCTACTCCTCCAGGAAGGGAATGCAGGACCTTGGATGCTTTTGGTAGAAAGATCTTCCAAGCTAGCATGCTTACTGCCAGAATCAATTCATACAGCCTTTATATGGGTATGTTTCTGAAGGAGGTTGCAGAAAAGCTGCACAACTTTCTCCCTTTTATTCCAGAAGATAAAAGAGAGGAATTCCTTCTTTGGCTTAAGCATACGCAAGACATCTCAAAGTTTTCCAACAGAGCAGCCTTTGATTCCTTTGAGGTTGCCAGCAGAGCCTCGGGCATTGCTATAGCTGCTCGTAGAATTGCTTGGCTCCAGGCTTCTGATCTAGAACCCTGGGTTCAAGATGGTTTAGGAAATCTACCCTGTACAGGTGAAAACCTATTTGGCAAGGAGTGGCAGATTAAAGCCACTCAAATGGATGCAGAAAATGCTGCTCTTGATAGACTTTCTAAGTCTACCTCCACTCCAGCCAAGAAAAAGTCTTTTTAAAAAGTCTTTTTACAAGAAGGGCAGATTTCCTTCCACTTCTGGTCAACAGTCTTCTGCAGGTTGCTTTGCTACTAAGCGTCAGCAACCCAAACAGGCTAGGCCTAAACCTGCAGGGGCTGCTGCAACCCAGCAGTCCCAAGCCCCTCAGGGGTTTTGACTTACTGCTAGAGAACGTAACCTTTCTGGCTCTACAACAGCCAGAACCTCTCACCATTCCAGGAAGGTTGGCTCATTTTGCTCCCAGATGGGAGCAAATCACATCAGAGCAGTGGACCCTCTCCATCATCAGAGAGGGCTACAGACTTCATTTCTCAGACCTTCCTCCCTACACCATGGTGAGACATTTCAATTCTCCCACATCTCTCCTCAACCTTCTGGATCAGGAGGTAACCTCCCTTCTGGCCCAGAGGGCCATAGAAGTTCCTCTTCTTCAACAGGGGTCAGGTTTTTACTCCCCCTACTTTCTCATTCCAAAGAAAACAGGGGGATACAGACCTATTCTAGATCTCCGAGAATTGAACAAATTTCTGTACAAGGAGAAGTTCAAGATGCTCTCTTTAGGCACTCTCCTTCCATACCTACAGAGTCAGGATTGGCTTTGTTCTCTAGATCTCAAGGATGCGTACACCCATATACTCATCCACCCATCCCACAGAAAATTCCTACGTTTTCTGTTCCAGGGAAAACATTACCAATACAGAGTCCTTCCTTTCGGTCTGGCCTCTGCTCCAAGGGTGTTCACCAAATGCATGGTAATAGTTGCTGCATTTCTGCGCACTCTGGGAGTCTTTGTCTTCCCATATCTGGACGACTGGCTCATCAGAGCTCCATCTCAGTCAGAAGCCCAGATTTCCCTGGACCGCACAAGGCGCATTCTGCAATATCTGGGACTGGTGGTAAACCTCCCAAAGTCCCAGCTCATTCCTACTCAGTCCCTGGAATTCATAGGGGCCTGGTTGGATACCACCACTGCAAGGGCCTACCTTCCTCAGGCCCGTTGCCAACGTCTAGTGCAGCTAGCCTCCCAGATTCAGTCAAAGAGCCACTTAACTACCAGGGAGATGCTACAACTGCTAGGCCACATGGCTTCCACAGTACATGTGGTCCCCTATGCTCGCCTACACATGAGAGCAGCTCAATGGACTTTGTCCACCCAGTGGACTCAAGCCTCAGGAGCAAAATAGCAAACTCCAAACGTCTCCTTTGGTCTCTCCAATGGTGGATGTCCACTCAAAATCTGTTGCTAGGGTCCCCCTTCCAACCTTTGTTGCCCAAAGCAATCCTCACAACAGATGCCTCCCAAACAGGTTGGGGAGCTCATCTGCAGGACTTCTCCACCCAAGGTACTTGGTCTCCACAGGAGACCTCTCTTCATATCAATCACTTGGAGCTTCGAGCAGTGTTCTTAGCTCTCAAGGTCTTTCATACCCTCCTCAGCTACCAGACAGTCCTCATTCAAACGGACAATCAGGTAGCCATGTTTTACATAAACAAACAAGGAGGAACCGGCTCTCTGTCGCTTTGCAACGAAGCTCTCAGATTATGGGCCTTCGCCAGAGAGCATCAAATCCATCTCCTGGCAGTATACCTCCCAGGAATTCAAAACTCTTGGGCGGACAGACTCAGTCGAGTTCTGCTTCCACACGAATGGTCCCTGCACATGGATCAGGTACTCAGAATCTTTCAGGAATGGGGTACCCCGGACATAGACCTATTTGCAAGTCCGTGGAATGCCAAACTTCCCCGGTTCTGTTCCAGAATTCCGTGTCAGGGAGTTCAGGCCAAGGATGCCTTCCTCCTTCACTGGGGTTTGGACTTCCTGTATGCCTTTCCACCCATTCCTTTGATCCCCAAGACTCTGTTCAAACTTCAGAGGGATCAAGGATCCTCATAGCTCCACGCTGGCCACGCCAAGTGTGGTACCCTCTACTTCTGCATCTCTCCCAAGCCCCCTCTCTGGACTTGGGAGCTGCTCCAGACCTTCTGTCTCAGGAGGAGGGGACTTTGTGGCATCCAAACCCCAAGTCCCTTCACCTCAGAGCTTGGTTACTGAAGGCCTAGACCTTCAAGACTTCAATCTTTCGCAGCAAGTGAAGGATATCCTCCATGCTTCCAGGAAACCTTCCACTAGGCGTTCCTATGCTTTTAAATGGAAAAGATTTTCCATTTGGTGTGCTCAACAGGGTCTTGACCCTCTGGCACTTCTTGTGAATTCTCTATTAGAATATCTCCTGCATCTTTCCAATGCAGGCCTTAAGACGAATTCAGTAAGGGTCCATTTAAGTGCTATTGCAGCATCCCTTAAGCCTATCAATGGACAACCTGTTTCCTCTCATCCTCTTATTGCAAGATTTATGAGAGGCCTAACTTTAACTAAACCTCCCATTCGACCTCCTCCGGTGGCATGGGACTTGAACTTGGTTCTTGGTCAGCTTATGAAGCCACCTTTTGAACCCTTAGCCACTACCTCCTTGAAATTTCTTTCCTGGAAGGTTATTTTCCTTATTGCAATCACTTCTGCTCGCCGCATTAGTGAGCTGCAGGCCTTAGTGGCTAATCCACCTTATACAAGGTTCCATCATGATAAGGTAGTCCTTAGGACAAATCCTCACTTTATGCCTAAAGTGGTCTCACCTTTTCATCTTAATCAAGAGGTATATTTACCTGTCTTTTTTCCAGCTCCTCATGCATCCACTGCAGAGAGGAACCTTCATACTCTAGATTGTAAAAGAGCTCTTGCTTTTTACTTACACAGGACACAGCAACATAGAAAGTCTTCCCAGCTTTTTGTTGCTTTTGATCCTTCTCATCTAGGACTTCCAGTCTCTAAAATAACACTGTCCAATTGGATTGCTCAGTGTATCTCTTTTGCTTACCAGAGTAAGAACCTTTCTCTGGAAGGCCATGTCACAGCTCACAATGTGAGGGCCATGGCCACCTCTATGGCTCATCTTCATTCTGTGTCCATCGATCAGGTCTGTCGAGTAGCCACCTGGGCCTCGGTTCATACCTTTACAGCCCATTACTGTTTGGACAAGGACTTCCGCCGGGATGCCTTGTTTGGTCAGGCTGTCCTCAGACACCTGTTCCATTCTTGAACAACTCCTGCCCTCCTTCCCTCAATGGATGCCTGAGATCCATAGGAAGACGAGGAACCTTTCAGGGTCTCATACCCTTGGGGATCTCCCAGGCATCTTAGCTAGGGAGTCCCCATATGTGAGGACTTATTCCTGCTTGTTCTTGGAGATAGCACAGTTACTTACCTGTAACAGGTGATCTCTGGGAACAGCAGGAATTAGTCCTCACAACCCACCCACCTCCCCTAGGAGTTGTATCTTTCTCTCTTTGTCTTTCCTTTACTCTCTCTCTATTGTCTCAGCTTTAAACTTGAACTGAGGAGAGTTGGTCAGAAAGGCGGGAAGGCAGCGCGCATGTGCTGTGGGAGACTCCCAAAAGCTTTCTTCTGGGAAGCTGGGGAGCTTTCCCGCGCAGGCTCCGTCGGTACCGACGTACCCATATGTGAGGACTAATTCCTGCTGTTCCCAGAGATCACCTGTTACAGGTAAGTAACTGTGCTATACCTTGGGGGGAGGAGGTGGATGAATGTCCTGCCTGCCCATGTTAAAACATTGTCTTTATACATACTAGCACTGGTGACCTCGTACATGCCTACATTGCAGGCAGGAACATTTACACTACTTCTAAAGCTGTGTATATGTCCATGCCTATACGTTTTACATTCCATGCATATATTTGTGTGCTCTGCCCAGACTCTACCCATTTGCTTGCCCACTAGCAAAATATGTGTCATGTTGCCAAAACACATACTCTTACACTGGCTGCTGTAATATGAGCGTAAATGACCTCTCATAAGTGAGCACATACTGTATATGCAGGAATGACTTTTATAAAATTAGTTCCTCTTTCAGGGAGCATCAGTGTAGAGGCTAGGCCCAGGGCAAGGTGAAGTAGCGCAGGAACTAGGAACAATAGCAGGGGCAGGACTAGGACTGAAGCCAGAGCAGGTGTGGACAGGGAACTAGATCCGGAGTGACTGACAGGACTGGAGTCGGAACTGGTCAAGGAGCAGGAGCAGGGTGACTTGGCAGCAAATGAGGTTGAAGAAAACACTCCATTACCCAGTTTAAGAGGAGCTGGGTGACAGTAAATGCAGGCTAGGCCAGGCTCACTGAAAACTGTTGAACCAGCAAGGGTGTGTCTGGCCAGACTTTCTTACATAGGATGGCTCACAAGATATAACTCTTGCTGGTCCAGTGGGCTCCTCGGGG
Organism: Ichthyophis bannanicus; assembly: GCA_033557465.1. NCBI lineage: Eukaryota > Metazoa > Chordata > Amphibia > Gymnophiona > Ichthyophiidae > Ichthyophis > Ichthyophis bannanicus. Next base: position 248,733,899 of record CM066042.1, on the reverse strand, counting down.
GCCAGGCTGCTTCTGCTGCCCATACTCTTTTTATACTGTAGCCCTTGATGATATCCTCTGGTCTCTGAGGGTACAGATTTGATCCCTGGTACACCAGACGCCTCCATAATGTGCGGTTTCAGATCCCTACTGACACCTTGTGTAGCTTTGGGCAAATAACTGTTAGTACTGGTAGTAGGTTTTTAGACCTACTGTATTTATAACTCATTTGTAAGCTGTAAATCTGATTAAAATCATTTTATGTGCTATTCAAATAATAACATTCACAATTCAGGTAAAACGTAGAACAGTGAATAAAAATTATGAAGCAGAAGTACTGAAAATGTGCAGACACTTCATGTTAGGGGAAGATGATCTATTCTAAATATAAGCCGTATTGTGAAGTATGTTGTACAAATGAAAATTATAGGTGTGAAGAAATGCTATTATTGGGCAGAGTGGTTAGGGAAATGTGTGTAATTGCCTTTGTTTTTTTGCCCTGGAGCCTCTCTAATTTTTCTTAACATGCTACTGTTCTCAGATGGCTTAGGTGGCTGTTTTTTCCTTGATCCCTCGGAGGCCACTGTATCCAAGCTGGACCAAAAGTTCCCTTTCAGTTTGCTAAAGAGGGTACCGGGCTTGAAATATGTGCCAGGATCATCAGCGGAAAGAAGAGCATTTGAGACCAGGAAGTAAGTCTGAAGTCTAGTAAACTAACCTGGCTGAAGTTAGGCCAGCTTTTAGAGTGCCTAATGTTTTAGCCAGTTTGCATAAACTAGCCAGTGGTTGAATATCGTTGCTGACTGTAAATGGGAGCAACACCCCCAGAACACCCTGACGCTCTCTGGTTAGCATCGCGGCATACAGCAACATTAGGGTGAGGAGATTGATAGCAGCTGAAAATCTGCCACTGAATATCACGCTCACTGTGCAAGTCAGATAACCACATTAATCGCTTTGCATATATCCCCCCCCCCTCTATTCTCTTCCTCCTTTGCATGATCATTTAGTCCCATAATTACTAGTTCTGACTCTGTCTTTTGGTTTTTTGTTTTGATTTGCCTCTTCAGTAGGTTGTTTTGGGTGCATCATGATACTAAGCTATAAAGCATCAGTGTCTACATTTCCTCTGAGTAATTAAATCTAAACCCTAAATGGTTGGAATTGCAAAGTAGATTCTAAGATTTATCAAAGTTTTATACTTCTAAATAGCAACTGAAGTAATCTCTACATATTATAGCTTTAAAAGAAAACTGTTCCGTTGTGCACTCTGCATTTGAAAAATGCAGAGGAACAGGAGTAATTCTCACTAAGGGGCATGTTTACTAAAGAGTAGCTAACGCGGGGCTAACACATGGTTTTTGTCCATGGTAGCTGGGTTCACACTGGATTAAAGTCTCTGCACTAAAAACAATGTGCTACCTGAGCACCATGCAAATAGGTGGGGTTAAGGCAGAGTTGGAGTGGAGAGTGGGCAGGAAAAACCATGTGCAGCCAGTAAGTTACATTAGTGGTGTCTTTAACCACTAAAGACTGCACTTGTGTGGATGCAGATAGCACCAGCTTCTGACCAGGTGTAGTTGCACTGAGAACCCAGTCCCAACCCACGGTACAGGTGCGTCCCCATAAAGACAAGTGCCCAAGGCCTTCATACATATATGCCAGGCCCAACAACTAGGGCAGGTGCAACCAGTGAGAACACTAGGCAGCCACCAAGGGCTTCGGCAGCCAAAGGAGCAAAGCAATAGAAACTGATAGCCACAGAAACCTAATGAGCAGCAGCATATACGTTTCCCTGCAGGGAAAGTGGGCACACATACATAAAAGGTACAGGTAATATCTCCATTCATTTGTGGGAGGGCTACATTAGGGCTTTTCTGGGGAGAAGCATATGGCTGAGGGTTCTCCTAGGGAGCCTTCTACCAGTGCACTGGCCCGCATACAAAAGAGGTAATGCTGTACCTGTGGACCAGCCCCCAGTGCTATTATCTGCAGCAGGGCAGATGATGGCACAAACCTGAGTGGCAAATAGTCAGCAATGGTAGGGGCACAACAACAGCTGATGGGGCTACATTGCCCCCTTCTATCCCAGGGGTTGCACCACGTCAGATAATCATAGCTGTAGCTGGTAGAGAGTATATCGGGACAGCCAGACATGAGTGGAGAGCCAGAGTTTATACTCTGAGAACCAACCTCAGCTAGGCCACATAGTCAGAGCTGGAGACAGCTGAACATGGGAAGAATGGCATGCATATGAGGTGATGAACTATTGGCAAATTATTACATAAGAACATAAAGATATGCCATACTGGGTCAGACCAAGGTCCATCAAGCCCAGTATCCTGTTTCTAACAGTGGCCAATCCAGGTCACAAGTACCTAGCAGTTTCCCCAAAAGACACAGGTTCCACAATGCTTGTATTGGGTCAAGCATTGATATCCTGCGTCCCTTTTTAATAATGGTTTATGGACCTTTCCTTCAGGAACTTGTCCAAACCTTTTGTAAACCCAGCTACACTAACAGCCTTTACTATATCCTCCGGTAACAAATTCCAGAGTTTGATTACACGTTGAGTGAAAAAATATTTTCTCTTATTGGTTTTAATTAGTTTACACTGTAGCTTCATTGCATGTCCCCTAGTCTTTCTTTATTCTGATAACGTAAGCAATCGATCTATGTTGGCCCGTTCCACTCCATTAATTAATTTATAGACTTCTATCATATCTCCCCTCAGCCGTCTCTTTTCCAGGTTAAAGAGCCCTAACCTTTTTAGCCTTTCTTCATAGGGGTATCCTTCCATCCCCTTTAACATTTTGGTGGCTCTTCTCTGAACCTTTTCTAATAACGCTATATCCTTTTTAAGATACGGCGACCAGAATTACACACACACAATATTCAAGGTGTGGTCACACCATGGAACGATACAGAGGCATTATAATATCCTTTGTTTTATTTTCCATTCCTTTCCTTATGATACCGAGCATTCTATTTGTTCTCTTGGCTGTCGCTGCACACTGGGCAGAGGGTTTTAACATGTTATCCACAATGACGCCTAAATCTTTTTCCTGGGTGGTGATTCCTAATGTAGAACCTTGCATCGTGTAACCATAGTTCCTTATCGTCTCTCTAGTCTAGTCCCGGACCTCTGGGTTTATGCTCCTCCTCTAGAAGCTTTGGAGACTGAGAAAACGCCACACTCTTGTGATGTCACCAGTATATCCACTCCGAATCCGTCCCCTCTCACCAGTTGTCTCAGTCTCCAAGCAGCTGGAGGACTGGTGAGCCTGGAGGACCGGGCTCACGTTGGAGAAACAAATGAGCTAAGTAGATTTGTTGGAGATCAAGTTAGGGATAGAGTAGTAAGGCTTCAAGCAAAATTCTTTTAAAGAGGATTAAGGCTGATTTGGGGCCACCCCTCCTCCCCTCCCCCCACCTTTTTTTCTCCCTCAGACAGCGATCGAGTGGGGGCAGCGGGGAAAAAGGAGCTGACAGATTCTGTCCTAGGCTCCTGATCCTGATGGGCACAGTATTAGCGCATTCAGATGTTCTGCCTGGTAGCGCTGTTAAGTGTGCAAGAGGAGCTTCCGTCTTCAAGGATTTCCCCGGCTCGCTGCTCTCTCAGGGACCGGATCAGCTCCTGACGCTGTGAAAGCAAGTCAGTGGAGCAGATCTCTCTCCCTCCTGCTATTTGTCTCGCTGTGCGGGAACTGGCTCCCGACACGCTGAAGGGAGGTCGGTGAAGCGGATCGCATGCTAATTTTCATATCCGGCTCAGCATTTGCTCCCGACGCCATAGTGGCAATGTCGGTGGAGCGGGAGACAGCGATCACCGCCGCAGTGAGTATGAGACCGTCAGGGAGTCGGATCAAGTAGAAACGAGTGGTAGCAGGAGGCAGGAGTAGGCAGGGTGTCCGGGAGCGGGCCTACCACGTGGCGACAACGCGGGCAGCAAAGGCAGCGTCGAGCCTCACTAGATTTTCTGGGTGCACGCAATTTCGGCGGGAAACCTCGTTTTGGCATCTGGGAGGTGTATTCTAGCTAAGGGCGCTTAGCTTACCATATATAATTACGTTTTGAGGAAAAAACAAACAAACGGTATTTTCTTTCTGGGTGGAGAGAGGGAGACTCAGTTTAACCAGTCGCTATGCCAGAAAGACCGCAGTGCGTGGTCTGCAGAACCAGGCGGGGGGCGGTATCGGAGACGGGAGTCTGTAGGGGGTGTGTTCAGGAGGCTGATGCTCTGGAGTACACCTTGGAGGTGTACGTGGATGCGCAGGAAGTCCTACGGGCTGATCAGGACCCCGCTCCCCTTGAATTACCGCGGAGAGAGCCGGTAGTGGGGGCCGTCTTCTGCTCCGGATCCTCCATCTGTGCAGGCAGCCTTACCGGGGGGTGTGGCAGCTATCGTTTCCCCAGAATTTGTTAATCTGATTCAGCAAGCCTTCGGAGGAGGGCGGAAAAGTCCGCCGGCACGGTCCGGAGAGGGAGTGTAGGGGGAGAAGAGACTTGGAACCCCTCTAGGTGTAGGGGCCGCCGGGATCCTGGCAAAAAGGGCCAGGATGGAACAGACACAGAAGGATCTGTCAATAGTCTCGGAGGGACCTCCTTCCAACGAGGGGGATCCCGATGGGGAGTCGGAAGAGGATTTGGAAGAAGGCGAGATCACGGACAGGGAGGATCAGGCGAGGGTGGTCTGCCTGTTCCAGAGAGAAGAGTTGCCGGCGCTCATTACGGAGACATTGAAGGTGTTAAACATGTCGGTGCCGGGACCAGCGGAGGATGCTACCTTGAAAGATCCATTGCTGCAGGTCTTTAGAAAAAATCAGAGAGCGTTCCCGGTGCATCGAGTGCTGAAGGAAATGATCCAGGAGGAATGGGACATGCCCAAAGCAACGTTAAAGGGGGCCAGAGTTATGGGCCGCCTCTATCCGCTGGTGGAGCAAGATAGAGAATTGTTTAAGCCTCCAAAGGTGGATGCGGCCGTATTGGCAGTTACCAAAAAGACTACGATGCCAGTGGAAGGCGGTGCAGTGCTTAAGGACACACACAAGACTGGACTCCTTGTTAAAGCAGGTCTTTGACGTTAATGCGCTGTCAATTAATGCGGTGATTTGCCGGGCGTGGGTGGCGAGAGCCTGCCTACGCTGGGTGCAAGGCCTGATGGACGAGCAAGGAGAGGATGTTATGGGGGCGAGGGCCAGACTGGAGTCCGGTGCCGCTTACCTAGCGGATATACATTATGACCTCATTAGGGGGTTATCAACGAGTATGGCGTCAGCGGTAGCGGCTCGACGGTACCTGTGGCTGCGCAATTGGGCGGTGGATGGGTCGTACAAGGCCAGACTCGGTAAGCTTCCGTTCAGAGGAAAGCTCTTGTTTGGGGAAGATTTTGGACAAGTTGGTTAAGGATCTGGGGGAGACCAAGGGGGGGTAGGCTCCCTGAAGACAAGCAGAAGCAGGGGCGTTCGACTCCTGCATCCAGAGGGCCAAACAGGGAGTTTCGTTGTTTCCGTTTTCAAAGATTCAATCAGGTGCAGAGAGGACATTTTCCCAGTAGAAATCGGGGGTTTCGTGGCTTTAGGGGAGCAGGCAGAGGGTTCGGAGCCTCTTCCTCTTCCTCTTCATTAAGCCAGCGGAAGTCACAATGAAGTCAGGTGGGCCCAGGGGGGGCTGGTACCCATAGGTGGTCGACTACGGGATTTTTACCCTGCCTGGGCCCAGATTACATCAGACCGGTGGGTGCTGGAGCTCATTCGCGAGGGGTATATGTTGGAGTTTCAGCGGCTGATGAAAGAGTCTTTCATTCAGTCGCCGTGCAAGGCGCCAGCCAAGAGCGCGGCAGTAAAGGAGACAGTGGCGCAGCTGCTTGCGCTTCAGGCGGTGGTACCATTACCTACAGACCAGTGCGGCTCCGGTTGATACTCCATATACTTTGTGGTGCCGAAGAAGGAGGGTTCTTTTCAGCCAATCTTGGATCTCAAAAGAGTAAATTGGTGTCTTTGGGCGTCTCATTTTCGCATGGAGACCCTGAGGTCAGTGATCGTGGCTGTCAGAAAAGGGAAGTTTCTGACCTCCCTCGATTTGATGGAGGTGTACTTTCACATCCCTATACAAGAGGAACATCAGATGTTTCTCAGGTTTGCAGTGTCCCAGGGGCATTTTCAGTTCAGGGCTTTGCACTTCGGTCTAGCGACGGCACCGCACACGTTCACCAAGGTAATGGTGGTGGTGGCAGAGGCATTGCGAAAGGAGGGGGTGCTGGTGCATCCATATCTAGATGACTGACTAATCCGGGCAAAGTCCAGAGCAGAAAGTGCGGCGGCTATGGCCAAAGTGGTAGCTTTTCTACAGGGTTTCGGCTGGGTTGTCAATATGGCAAAGAGCAAATTGGTGCCATCTCAACAGATAGAATACTTGGGAGCTCAGTTCGATACGAAGACAGGAAGAGGGGTTTTTTTCTACCGCCGCAATGAACTCAGGGGTTAAGGAGGCTCCTGGAGCAGTTTCTGGGATCACCTTCGCTCACGGCCTGGCATTATTTGCAGTTGCTTGGGACCATGGTGACGACCCTGGAGCTCGTTCCATGGGCAAGAGCTCACATGAGGCCGTTGCAGAAGACGTTGCTCCGGCGCTGGTCTCATCAGGACAGTCTTCTGTCGCAGTGGCTACCTTGTCTGCCAGAGACGCGAACAGCTCTTCAGTGGTGGTTGAGGACGGAGTTTTTAGAGAAAGGGATGCCGCTGGAAGCACTGTGTTGGATTCCCCTGACGACAGATGCCAGTCTCTTAGGCTGGGGGGCTCATTTCCAAGGAAGGTTCGCCCAGGGGCAGTGGGGCAATCAGGAACAGGGCTGGTCGATCAGCAGGTTGGAGTTAAGAGCGGTGATGCTAGCCTTGCAGGTTTCTCACCCGTATCTTCAGTGCGGTGCCATTCGGGTGTTTTCCAACAATGTGACGACGGTGGCTTATATCAATCGCCAGGGCGGCACCATCAGTATCTCAATGGAAGCCGAGGGCGCACAGCTCTTCGCTTTGGCGGAGGTCCATCTGACGGCCTTGTAAGCGGCACATATAGTAGGAGTAGACAATGTGGAAGCCGACTTCTTGAGTTGTGTACAGTTGGACCCGGGAGAGTGGGTCCTGAATCAAGAGGGCTTCGAGCTGATTTGCTACTCTTCAGTTTATCTAATAGTTGTAATACATCTTTCCGATGTATCGATATTTCCTTCAATTCTTCTGCACCTTTAAATACTTCAGTCATGGGTAACATCTTCCTCAGTAAAGACCGAAGCAAAGAATTCATTGTCTCTGCACTATTGCCTTGTCGCCTCTTAATGCCCCTTTAACCCCTTTATCATCTAATGGACCAATGGACTCTCACAGGATTTTTTTGTTAGAAATGTACTTGAAAAAGTCTTTATTACGCATTTTTGCTTCTGCAATAAGCTGCTTCTCAAATTCTCCCTTTACCTGCCTTATCAATGCCTTGCATTTAACTTGCCAGTGCTTGTGCTGTTTCCAGTTTTCTTCGTTTGGCTCTTTTTTCCATTTTCTGAAAGATGCTTTTTTGGCAACAACTGCCTCTCTGACCTCACCTTTAAACCATGCTGGCAGTTTTTTGGACTTCCTTCCACTTTTCTTAAAGCGTGGAATACAGCTGGTCTGGGCTTCCAAGATGATATTTTTCAACAACGCCCAAGCTTGATGTAAGTCTCTAACCTTTGCAGCTGCTCCTTTTAGTTTTTTCTTAACCATTTTCCTCATTTTATCATAGTTTCCCTTTCGAAAGTTAAAAGGTAGTACTGTGGATTTCCTTACCATCCCTCCTCCACTAATTAAATCAAACGTGATCATGCTATGATCACTATTGCCAAGTGGCCCCCAACACCCTTATCTCTTGCACCAGATCTGGTGTTCGACTAAGGACTAGGTCCAATATGGCTTCCCCTCTGGTCGGTTCATGAACCAGCTACTCCAAGAAGCAGTCATTTATTTCATCTAGGAACTTTATCTCCCTAGCATGTCCTGCCGTGACACTGACCCAGTCGATACCGGGGTAATTGAAATCAGCCATTATTATTACTGTGCTGTAACTTTTGTTAGCTTCCTTGATTTCTTTGAGCATTTCATCATCCATTTTTTCATTCTGGCCAGGCAGTCGATAGTACACATCCACTGCTATTGCCTTCCCCTTTTTCCATGGAATTTCAATCCATAGAGATTCTACAGCAAATTTTGTTTCCTGCAAAACTTTAATCCTTTCTGACTCAATGCCCTCTCTAACAGAGCGTAACCCCTCCACCAATTTGATCAGCTCTGTCATTACAATACAATATAGTTTGTACCCAGGTATCAGTGTCCCACTGGTTGTCCTCCTTCTACCATGTCTCCGAGATTCCAATCATATCTAACCTCTCATTTAGTGCTATATATTCTCACTCTCCCATCTTATTTTTTTAGACTAATAGCATTTGCATGTAAGCATTTTAGAGACTGTATTTTAATCATGTTAATTTGGCTATTGGTAGGCATGGGTAATTTGGAATCTTTAAGCTCTGTCTGCTCCATACTCAAGGGCATTTGGGCTACTTTATTCTTTTTTGGAACCTCTCTACTTTTGGTAGTATTCTTCAAGGATACGTTGTTCCGAACCATGCGCTCTTGGGCGACTGTCGGCTTTCCCCTATTATTTAGTTTTAAAAGCTGCTTTATTTCCTTTTTAAAGGTTAATGCCAGTAGCCTGGTTCCATCCCGGTTAAGGTGAAGCCCATCCCTTCGGAAGAGACCCTCCTTTCCCCAAAATGTTCCCCAGTTCCTAACAAATCCAAATCCCTCATCCTTGCACCTTTGTCTCATCCACGCATTGAGACTCCGGAGCTCTGCCTGTCTTTTGGGTCCTGCACGTGGAACAGGAAACATTTCAGAGAACGCTACCCTGGAAGTTCTGGGTTTCAACTTCTTACCTAACTGCCTAAATTTAGCCTCCAGAACCTCCCTACCACATTTTCCTATGTCATTGGTACCGACATATATCAAGACAGCACTATCTAATACCTTATTTAGGTGGTGCATGAGGTCCACTACCTTCGCACTAGGCAGGCATGTTACCAGGCAATCCTCACGTCCACCAGCCACCCAGCTATGTACATGCCTAATGATCAAATCACCAACTAGAATGGCTGTCCTAACCCTTACCTCATGGGCACGTGGCCCTGGAGAAACATCTTCGGTGCGAGAGGGTTTTACATCACCTGGAGGACAGGTCCTAATTACAGGATCACTTCGTGCTACACCATGGTGATGCTCTCCTGTCACGTGACCTCTCCCCTCCATTGCAACAGGGATGCTGCCAGACTGGGGGTGGGACTTCAGTACTATATCCCTGTAGGTCTCGTCTATGTACCTTTCTGTCTTATGTCTTCCAAGTCTGGTGCTCTAGCCTCTAGAGAACGGACTTGTTCCCTGAGAGCAAAGAGCACCTTGCACCTAGTGCACATGTAAGACACCTCACCAACTGGGAGAAAATCATACATGTGACACTCAATGCAAAAGACTGGAAAGCCCCCCCCCATTTCGCTGCTGGACTGCTGTCTGCATCTTAGTTTTAGCAATAGCATATTATTTTTCTGTCAAACCACCACTTTAGAAGGACTAACTTGTTGGAACTCCTTGGTCAGTGCCACCCTCTCCAGCATGTTGCTTGAGATATGAGGCGTCCTTTCCACTTGGGGAGCATTTGTGGTCTCTCTAGGGCTTGGAGGGCACACGGATTCTGAAAGCAGTGTATGGTGTACTGTGGTGTGGCTCCAGTGCTCTCACCTTTTTAGGAGCATGGGTGGCTGCTGTGGCTAGCTTCCCACCCCCTGGCATTGGTTTGGCCCCAAGGGTAGATGTCCACCTCCTGGAACCCCAGCTGTTTGTGGGTTGGATGGTCTATATACCTGACATACGGGCCGCATCGCGACAACTTCTATGCCATTTAGTGGAAGGGGGAGGGGTGAATGACAGAGTACTCTTGTCAACTGCACCCCATTACTGTGGGGTCTTTGTACTGGATGAGCAGATCTGCTCAGTGGGCCATTACGCTCATTTTTCACTCACATGAGGAGGGTGCTCATTAGCAAAGATGCAGTGTCAGGTGTATGAGATGAGTGACTGGGAGGAGTCCCAGCAACCTCCCACCCCACAGGAGACGTGGCCAAACCTGTCTCTTGTACCATAGGTTGTCAGGCACCCTGGGTGACTTGGGGTGAGGGGGTTCCATACTCCAGAGCCCACATGCAGGATAATGCTGACACCCCCAACTTCACCAGCATGGGGCAAATGTAGCTTCTATATCTTCTTCTAGACCAGTCCAGACAAGTGAGTTGTTCCCTCCCCCCCCCCCCCTACCAACAGAGGTGGAGACAGAAAAAAACTCCAGAGTCGTCTTATGACCTCATCCTGCTTATAATTCCAGATACACCTAGGGGCATACTCCAGTATTTCTTTGTCTCCAGCAGATAGTAGATGCATTGATGCAGCTCTGATGAAAATTCTAGGAAAGATTTGATTTAGCTCATGAGTAACCACTCTTAGGGGAGACTTCTTCACTAGAGTTGTCCTTGAAACCGATGCCTTTTTGGGGATTGTCATACAGAGGAGGGGAATTGGTTCAGCTCCTCATCCTTATCTGGTTAAGGGCCAGTTGAGCAACCAGAAGACTGGGAAAGGATCCTTTGCCTCACACATCCTCAGTGGCTTCTCCCTCCTCCATCTCCCTGGCTGTCTCCTAAAGATTAGAAGAAGATTCTTCAGAAGTATGTGGCTAAAAGCCCTGGTTGCCGGGGAGTGGCATTGAGCCCCTGGGCTCTTTTGGGGGTGAGTACCAAAATTAAATCCTGTGTTTTGTCTGACTTATTTTCAGGGGCTCCCCGACCTCATCCGCTAGGCAGGGTATCCATTGAGTTTTAGGCCATTTGGGTCGACCGTTTGTGAAACACATTTTTTTCCCCCACTGGTTCCTGCCTTGTTGGCTTGTTTGTACACGTTGACTGTGCTATGCATTCTGGGTGTGCACCTTCCTGTAAATCAGTCTTGCAAGCCTTGGATCTGTGCATGGCTGTATTGCATGTCGGTAGTGCTTGCCCAGCCGGATTGCGTGTTGGAATGTACTTTATTAACGCGTCCTGAGCCTGTGAAGCCGTGCTGTTAGTGACACATAAGGTCTACTTTTGTTGTAATGGGCACATGCTGCCTAATATGAAATGCTGCCTGGTCTGCGGCAAGTGGAGAGATACAGGCATTCAGTAATCTCCAGGAACAAGCAGGCATGTAGTCTTCACATATGGGTGATGTTGGTACCGACGGAGCCTGCGCAGGAACGCTCCCCAGCGTCCAATAGGAAAGCTTTTGGGAGCATCCCACTACACCTGCGTTGGTGGCTTCCCAACTCTCTCTCCTCAGTTTTTCTGTTCGTTAATTCTGTTTCTTTTTGTTTTTTATGATTCGCATCTGCCTTCCCATCGATGCCGTAACAGACTGTCTGTATTTTCTTTTCTCTTGTTTCTTTTCTGTTAAAAAAAAAAAAAAAAAAAAAAGTAGAACTTCCTCTTCGTCTCTCCGGGCCAGTCCAGGAACTGTAGGGTAGTCAACCTTATCCAGCAGCTGAGGACTGAGCTCTCAAAGTCTTGCTGACAGCCCATCCCGCTCCCCCTGATGTCAGAGACTCAGTCGTTCAGTCCTCAGCAGCTGGATAGGACGTGTGCTGACAGGCTCCCGGTCAGACGAAGAGGAAAGGAAATGGATTAGTTTAAAAAAAAAAAAATTCCTGGGTATCCCTAGCAGAGTATTATTGCCAGGAGATGGGCAGTGGTGTTTATTTGAGAAAGTTGACGGGAGAGCAGGCCTGGGTTTTGGCGTCAAGGGGACCGCAGCCGTCAGAGAAATTTCGGCAAGGGGGTTTGGCTTTCATCTAAAGCACATGCTGTTGGGTTCGGCAGTGTGCGCACAGTGCAGGAGCCTCAGGCGTTTCTTGGACCAGGAATTTTGCCATTTTTTGGGGGTTCAGAGAGGCAGTAGAGTAGAGACGTTTGTTCGGAGTGATAATGGAAGAGAAGTCAGCGTTGTTGGGGCAATTGAGCAAGCAGCAAGGCACGGTGGAGAAGGCGGGAATGGCAGCCATTTTAGAAGATGTGGCTGTTTCTCCCGCGCTACAGGAAAAAGCACTTAAGAAGAAATCTAAGTCAAAGAAACCTACTAAAGCTGACAATGTGGCTCAGACACCATTACCAGAGCTACAGGGGGGTTTGCAGCTAGTATTTTCAGCAGATTTTATTCTTTTGTTTCATAAAGCATATTGTTTGAAGTTGGAGCAGATACAAGCCCAGATTTCCCCTTCCAACCAGACTGGTTTACCTAAGGGGGATGGCAGTACAAAGGACCCAGGAGAGGGGTCCTCAAAGATGGGCTTGACAGTGGAGACGGCTGCCGATGGCTTCGGGCAGCAGGGGTCTGTCCCTCAGATAGCAGAGGAGGGAGAAATCCTCTGAGCCTGGTATGGATCAGTGGATGGGGGATCTGGAGGAAGGTGAGATTGGACAAGGTGAGGATCCCAATATTTTCAGGGTATTTCGGAAAGAGGAGCTGGGGGCTCTTATTGCCCATTCGTTGGCAGCTCTGAATATTGCCCTGCCGGTGGTTCAGGAGGAGCTGCTGGAAGAACCTCTGCTCCAAGGTTTCAAGGCAGAGCAGAAGTGTTTTCCGGTCCATAGAGTGATTAAACAGATGGTGGAATGGGAATGGGAGTGCCCGGAAGCTACGTTGAGAGGGAGTCATGCGATAGGCCGATTGTATCCGGTGCCACACAGGAGGAGAGAGAGCTGCTGCGGATGCCGAAAGTGGATGCGTTAGTTTCAGCAGTGACTAAAAAGACTACGATTCCGGTAGAGGGCGGTACAGCTCTTAAAGATCTGCAAGATAGAAAGTTGGAATCTCTGCTCAAACGGGCTTTTGACGCAAGTGCTCTGACTCTGCAAGCATACATTTGTGGAGCGTAAGTGTCCAGAGCTACAATTCGTTGGCTCCAGTGGGAGTCTTCCCCTGAGGGAGTGGATGTTTCGGCTCCAGAGGGAGCAAAATTAGAGTCGGCTGTGGTGTATCTCGCTGATGCCTTTTTATGATCTGGTAAGAATTTCGGCGAAGGCCATGGCATTGGTGATTGCTGCTAGGAGATTCCTCTGGCTGAGAAGTTGGGCGGCAGACGCATCTTCCAAGGCGCGCCTTAGTAAGCTCCCTTATAAGGGCAAGCTGCTCTTTGGGGAAGCTTTGGAAAAGATTGTGAAGGATTTAGGAGATTCCAAAGGAGGTCGGCTACCGGAGGATCGTCTGAAGGATCAAAGACCTGGGACTCTGCAGAGAGGACAAGGCAGAGAGTTTTGGAGGTTCTGAGGGTCTCGGTTTGCTCCCTATCAGAGAGGACACTTTGTGGCAAGAGGTCAGTCCTTTTGAGGGGCTAGGGGGTTCAGACTGGGTTATTTTGGACCTCAGCAGAACCCCTCAAAGAAACCACAATGAAAAGAGGTTGATCCAGACGGAGGTTCCAATAGGAGGACGTTTGCAGGGCTTCCACTCCGTCTGGACCACCATAACTATAGACCAGTGGGTGTTGGAGATCATCCACGAGGGTTATGCGCTGCAGTTTGCGCAGCCAATAGGGGGAGGCCTTCATGGTGTCTCCATGCGGTTCTCCGGCAAAGGAAAAGGCGGTAAGAGACACCCTTCAACGTTTGCTGCACCTCCAAGCGGTGGGTCTGGTTCCCCGAGGCCAATACGGATTAGGTCGATACTCGATTTATTTTGTGGTTCCCAAAAAGGAAGGGTCTTTTCGACCCATTCTAGATCTCAAGCATGTAAACCGCTGTTTGAAGGTGCCACATTTCCGAATGGAGACTCTACGATCAGTAATCCGGTTGGTGAGGCCAGGCGAGGTACTTTCGTCCATAGATCTAACGGAAGCATATCTCCATATTCCAATCAGACCAGAGCATCAAAAATATTTGCACTTTTGCCGTGCCCATGAGGCACTTTCAGTTCCGAGCGTTACCATTTGGCCTGGCTACGGCGCCGCGCACATTCACAAAGGTGATGGTGATGGTCGCAGTGACGTTGAGAAAAGAGGGTATCCAAGTGCATCCCTACCTGGACGACTGGCTGATTCGAGCAAAATCAGTGACGGAGTTGGTGAGGGCAACGTCATGGGTGGTGGAGTTTCTGGAACACCTAGGTTGGGTGGTGAATCAAGCCAAGAGTCAGTTGCATCCAGTGCAGCACCTCGTGTATCTAGGGGCTTTGTTCGATACGAGGGTTGGAGCGGTATTTCTGCCAGAAGACAGGGTAAAAAAAGATCATAACGCAGGTGTCAGCGTTTTTGCGCATCAAGGCTCCGACGGCGTGAAGATACCTACAACTTCTAGGCTCCATGGCAGCGGCTTTGGACCTAGTGCCATGGACAAGGGCGCATGTGCGTCCGCTGCAATGGGCATTGCTTTCCAGATGGTCGCCGCAAGAGCATTCTTTGGGGCAAAGGTTGGTGTGCTCGGAGGCAGTCAATGACAATCTACAGTGATGGTTGGATCCCAGGCATCTTCAGGCGGGAATGCCGCTGGAGTCACCGGATTGGGTGCTGGTCACCACGGATGCGTGTCTCTCCGGCTTGGGGGGGGGGGCGCATTGTATCTCCCAGGTAGTGCAAGGCCGCTGGTTGTCAGAGGTGAGCACTTGCTCGATCAGTCAGCTGGAGAATGAAGGCAGTGCAGCTGGCTCTTCAGGAGTTCGACAGTCTAGTGACAGGGAAAGCAGTACACATTTTCTCCGACAATGCAGTAACAGTGTCTTATATCAATCGGCGAGGGGGCACAGGGAGTGCGGTCTTGCTGGAGGAGAGTCAGCTGTTGATGCAGTGGGCAGAAAATCATATGGCCGCCCTTTTGACTGCTCATGTAGCAGGGAAGGACAATGTACAGGCTGATTTTCTCAGCCGGCATGCCCTAGATCCAGGAGAATGGCAACTGAACGAGGTGGTCTTCCATGACATTACGGTGCGATGGGGCCAGCCGGTCATGGATCTGATGGCCACACATGGAAATGCAAAAGCATCACGGTTCTACAGCAGGTGCAGGGAGCACATCTTGGAGGGCCTTGATGGGCTGGGTCAACCTTGGCTGTCGGCCGGTCTTCTCTATGTGTTTCCACCGTGGCCGATGATCGGTCGGGTCATTCGGAGGATAGCGAGTCACGGCAGACAGGTGATTCTCATTGCTCCAGACTGACCAAGGAGAGCTTGGTATGCGGACATGATTCGACTGCTGGTGGACTGGCCGTGGAGGCTTCCCAGTCGAGTCAGTCTCTTGTTTCAGGGACCAATACTAATGCCACAGGTGGATTGCTTTTGCTTACAGCTTGGCCCTTGAAAGGGAACGTCTGAGGTGTAGAGGATATTCTGTGGCGGTAGTAAATGCCATGTTGAAGGCCAAAAGAAGATCTACATCTCTTGCATATGTACGTATTTGGCGTATTTTTGAAGGTTGGTGTGAGAAGCGTTGCATTAGACCGTTTTCGGCGATGGTGCCGGACATCTTGTCGTTTTTGCAAGGGGGTCTGGATAAAGGTTTAGCTCTCAGCACTCTAAAGGTTCAGTTGGCAGCCCTGGCTTGTTTTAGGGGCAAGATAAGAGGGGGTCTCTTGTCACTGTATTCAGATGTCCTGAGATTCTTAAGAGCCGTTAAGAATGTATGGCCGCCAGTGAGACCGGTAGTGCCGGCTTGGGATTTGAATTTGGTTCTAGAAGCGTTGACGTGCCCCCCTTTGGAGCCCGCGGGGGCGGTGGCTCTGAGCGAGCTTTCTTGGAAAACTGCTTTTTTGGTGGCGTTATGCTCGGCGAGAAGGATCTCTGATCTACAGGCGCTATCCTGTAGAGAACCGTATATTCAGTTTTTAGCAGAGAAGGTGGTGTTAAGGCAAGTGCCATCATTTCTTCCAAAAGTAGTGTCTGCTTTTCATTTGAACCAACCAATTTCTCTACAAACCTTTCAGAGTTCTGAGAGGGAGCTTATAGATAGTACACTTCGGAAGCTGGATCTCGGTAGAGTACTCCGTAGGTACCTCAGGAGGACGGAGTCGTTTCGGAGGTCATTCGTCCTTTTTGGAGGAGTACGTAAGGAGGAGGCAATGTCCAAGGCCTCGATTGCTCGCTGGGTAAAACAAGCAGTGTCGGCGGCGTAGCAGGGGAATGGGAAATTGCCTCCCGCAGGTCTCCAAGCTCATTCTACTCAGAGCCAGGCGACGTCGTGGGCCGAGTTCGCTTTGGTTCCACGAGTGGACATTTGCAGAGCGGCTGCTTGGTCATCTCTGCATACGTTTACGAAGCATTATCGTTTTAGATGTGCAAGCACAGGGGTATGCCAAGGTAGGGGCCTCAGCCATAGTGGCGGGGCTAGCTGGACCCTCCCAAAAGTAGGTACGGCTTTGGTACTTCTCTACAGTTCCTGGACTGGCCCGGATAGACAAAAAGGAAGGAGAAATTAGGCCTTACCTGCTAATTGTCTTTCCTTGAGTTCTCTCCGGGCCGGGCCAGTCCAGGGCCCACCCGGTTAGTTGCAGATTTTGTTGGAATACTAGTGCTTCGACAGTTTGTTTAGGAGATTGTGATCGGATGAAGACATTATTCTGTGAAACTTCTTGTTACAATACATATCTGTTGTCCTCGGTCTTAGTCCGAGCGGTTTCGGAGCAGAGCTGGCTTTGGGGCTCCCCTGAGGATTCGAGGGGAGGAGGAATAAAACTCAAATCTGGATAAAAAAAAAAAGAGGGAGAGTGAGTTGGAAAGAACATTCAGCCAGAGGAGTATTTTACTTAGTATCTTAGTTAGTTAAAGTTCCAGTTTTTAGTTCAGCGGATTAGGTTACGAGCAAATAATATTTGGACAGGCTGCTTTGACAATAGTAGACTGAGTCTCTGACACCAGGGGGAGCGGGATGGGCTGTCATCAAGACTTTGAGAGTTCAGTCCTCAGCTGCTGGAGCAGGTTGACTACCCTACAGTTCCTGGACTGGCCCAGAGAGAACTCAAGGAAAGACATTTAGCAGGTAAGGCCTAATTTCTCCTTTTCTTTGGGCGCATCGATACCATTTTAGGCCTTAAGCCTCTCATTTTGTCTACTGACACTATGGAGACACCAGCTAGTGGTTTTAAGAAATGTTCTAAGTGTGGCAGTACCATCTCGGCTACCGACACTCATGACTGGTGTCTCAAATTCCTTGGTCCCGACCATCAGCCATTAGAGTGTCCTCTGTGTAAGAAGATGACAGAGAGAGACCTGCAGAATCGAGCTGCGAAGTTAGGCACACTCTTTGCCTCAGATGTGGGTTTTTTTGGCATCGACATCGAGGGCATCGTCTTCCTCTCATGGATCTCAGATATCAAAACACAAGTCTTCTTTGAAGACAGGCCATCCCCCTGAGGGTAGATCTTTTTCTAAGCATAGAGATGCCTTGGGTGTTGCCCTTGAGGTGGATCAGCCAGCCAAACCACCCCGGTGGGAGGACCTTTCCTCCAAAGCCATTGAGGGGTCCCAGGATGCTCCCGAGGCCTCTACCTCTGGAGAGCTCTTTGTGCCATGCTCTGGGACGGTTGCTCGCATCTCCAGTACCAATACCCAAGCATTGGTGGGCTCTATGGATCAGCGTACGAAGCTTAGCAGCTCTACTGGCAGTTTCCGTTCCTGTCAAATCTTTACCAGCGGTACCGCCGACACCGACACCTATGGTACAGATACAGACTGCATCAGGTTATATGCTGCTCGATGCGCTACTGGCCCATGCCTGCCTTAGAGTCCATTCCCAGTACCGGGGGTTTGTCCAGGCAGCTTCCTTGCTCTGATACTGACTTTAATCAATACCAAGCTTTAGCAGACCAGGGACCCTGTTCCCGCTGATACTTCGAGTCTTCCGATGATGAATTGATCAATACCTGAAGACTTCAAAGTCTACCAGAGGACTCTTCGGAATGGCGTATGTCCCCTTCTGAGGATGTCTTTTCAAGAATTTATTCGGGATCTAGCAAGGGGTCTTTCCATAACAGTGACATCTGAGAGAGAATCTAGGGCAGAGGAATTGGAGATTCTCCAATATCCTACAGCTCCTAAAGAAGTGGCTACACTTCCAATTCATCGCATTCTCCATGATCTCATGCTCCGGATGTGGGAGACACCTCTTACTATTTCTCCCCATACTCAACCACTCTATACCATGTATTGAGTACCGGAGTGTCCTGGCTTCAAAAAGACGCAGCTGCTGCACCACTCAGTGGTAGTGGAATCGGCACCTGTGTTTTCAAGCATCCATGCTGTCAGCCAGGATAAGTTCATAATACTCTATATGGGTATGTTCCTCAAGGACGTTACTAGAGTTCTTGAGTCAATGTTGCCTCTTCTCCCTGATGATAAGAGGGCTGACTATCTGACGTTGGTCAGACATGCACAGAACGTCTCAAAGTTTGTCAATAGAGCAACTTTTGATTGCTTTGAGTGCACCAGTAGAGCCACATCAATCTGCATCGGTGCATGCAGGCTTGCTTGGCTGCAGGCATCAGATCTTGAACAGTGGGTTCAAGATAAACTGGGTAATATTCTTTGCACAGGTGAGAATCTTTTTGGCAAGGATTAGCAAGATTAAAGCTTCTCAGCTAGAATCTAAGAATACCACTTTAAATAGGCTTTCTAGGACCACTGCCAACACTGCTAAGAAAGCAGCTGCAAAGGAAAAACTTTTTAGTAAGAAAAGTAAGTTTTACCCTTCTTTCACCCCTGCTTCTCCATACCAACCTCAGGGTACTCGGAGGCAACAGCCTCTCAAACAAAAGAAGTCACAGCTCAGCCAGCTCTGCAGGCACAATCTGCACCTTTTTTTCACTCTTGCCTAGAGAACATAGCCACTCTGCCTCTGGAGAACCTCCCATCCCCTCTGCGTTGCTGGCAGACTCTGTCATTATGCCCACAGGTGGCATCTCATCACTTCAGAGCAGTGGACACTGACCATAGTGAGAGAGGTACAGGCTTCATCTACAAAATCTGACCTCCCCCACCCTAGTAGGGGAATATCATTTTCAGCCCCCTCTCACTACTCTTCTGCTGCAGAAGGTGATTTCTATTCTGTCACAAGGTGCCATAGAGGAAGTTCCAACATCTTAACAGGGAATGAGGTTTCTATTCTCTCTACTTTTTCATTCCAAAGACCGGAGGATACAGACCTATCCTGTACATCAGAATCCTGAACAAATTTCTCGTTCATGAGAAGTTCAAGATAGGGTAGGAGAGTCCCCGGAGAGACCATCTCCAGAATCAGGACTGGCTCTGTTTAGATTTGAAAGAAGCGTACACACATCTATCTTCATTCAGAACACAGGAAATATCTTCGCTTCATGTTACAGGGAAAATACTAGCAATACAAAGTCCTTCTTGGATTCGCCTCTGCCCCAAGAGTCTTCACAAAGTGCATGGCAGTCGTAGCAGCATTTCTAAGATCTCGAGGGATATTTGTCTTCCCTTACTTTGATAACTGGCTCATAAAGGCAAGCATCTCCCAGGAGGTCTGCCAGTCTCTTCCGTACCATGCAGGTATTGCAACATTTGGGATTTGTGTTAAATCTTCCAAAATCTCACTTCTACTCAAACATTAGAGTTCATAGGAGCCCTCTTAAACACTCGGCAGTCAAGGGCATTTCTACCCCAGCCCCACTGTTCTCTTATTCAATTGGCATTTCAGGTGCATCTCCGAGACCACCCGACTGCCTGAGAAATTCTGCAGCTTCTAGGTCATATGGCCTCAATGGTACATGTAGTTCCATATGCCCATCTGCATATGCGCACAGCCCAATGGGCTCTGGCCTCCCAGTGGAGACAGGCCTCAGGCTGTCTCAGAGACAAAATCCGAATCTCTGCCCCTCTGGCTATATCCCTTCAGTGGTGGTGTTCCCCAGAAAGTCTCCTCTACATCAATGTACCCTGACAACGGATGCCTCCAAACTAGGGTGGGGAGCCCATCTGGGGAATCTCTCCATTCAAGGCCTCTGGACAAAACAGGAGTCGCAACTCCAGATAATTTACTGGAGCTTTGGGCTATCTTCAGCGCCCTCAGGGTGTTTCAATAGCACCTCCGATCCCAAAGGGTCCTGGTCCAAACGGATAATTAGGTAGCCATGTTCTATATCGTCAAACGGTGCGGGACAGGATCTTGGCCCCTCTGCAGGGAGGCTCTCCATCTCTGGGCTTTTGCCATAGCTTGTCAAATACACCTCCAAGCAGTGCATCTCCCAGGGGAGCAAAATGTCTTAGCAGACAAATTGAGCCGGATCCTTCTTCCCCATGAATGGTCTCTCCATGAGGAGACAAGATCCTTCCTCTTTCAAATCTGGGGGACTCCAGAGATAGACCTGTTTATCATTCTGCAGAATGCCAAGCTTCCTTGCTTCTGCACCAGGACTCCCATGTCTGGCAACCAACATGTGGATGCTTTTCATCTCTGCTGGGGTCGAGGGCTCCTGCATGCCTTCCCTCCCATTCCCCTGATTCCCAAGACACTTTTCAATCTCCAGGCAGACGGGCTTCATATACTCATAGCCCTGCGCTGGCCACATCAACCATGGTTTCCTCTCCTGCTACATCTGTCTCCGACTCAACCCTTAGAGAGCCTCTTTCAATTGAAAGCAAGTTCTGCTATGAGGGGACATGGGATGAGGGTGAAGGGAGATAGATTCAAGAGTGATATGCGGAAATATTTCTTTATGGAAAGAGTAGTGGATCCGTGGAATAGTCTCCCAGTGGAGGTGGTAGAGATGAGGACAGTAACTGAATTCAAAAAAGCATGGGACAAACACAGAGGATCTCTAAAGGTAAAAAGGGGACTGTTGTAGTTGTTGATATGGAAGGACAGACAAGATAGGCCATGTGGTCTTTTTCTGTCATCATATTTCTATATTTCTATGTTTCTGTGTTTCTTAGATCTCAGATCTGCTCCAGATGTCCTCTCCCAGGAAGAGGGGATGCTGCTCCATCCCAATCCACAGTCTCCACCTCTAGGCATGGCTGCTGAAAGCATAGCATTGCAAGATCTTAACCTTACTCAGGAGGTAAAGGAGATCCTGTTAGCCTCTAGAAAACCATCCACCAGATGTTCATACACTTTCAAGTGGCGTATATTTTCTCATTGGTGTTCCCAGAAGGATCTCAATCCATTCTCTGCTCCAGTTGAGGCGCTCCTCCATAACTAAGAACATAAGATATGCCATACTGGGTCAGACCAAGGTCCATCAAGCCCAGTATCCTGTTTCCAACAGTGGCCAATCTAGATCATACGTACCTAGCAGTTCCCCCAAAAGACACAGGTTACACAATGCTTGTACTGGGTCGAGCATCGATATCCTGGGTCCCTTAATAATGGTTTATGGACCTTTCCTCCAGGAACTTGTCAAAACCTTTTTTAAACCCAGCTACACTAACAGCCTTTACTACATCCTCTGGTAACAAATTCCAGAGTTTGATTACACGTCGAGTGAAAAAATATTTTCTTTTATTAGTCTTAAATAATTTACCCTGTAGCTTCATTGCATGTCCAACAAGTCTTTCTATATTCTGATAACGTAAACAATTGATCTACATTTACCCGTTCCACTCCGTTCATTAATTTATAGACTTCTATCATATCTCCCCTCAGCCGCCTCTTTTCCAGGTTAAAGAGCCCTAACCTTTTTTAGCCTTTCTTCATATGGGTATCCTTCAATCCTCTTTACCATTTTGGTGGCTCTTCTCTGAACCTTTTCTAATAACGCTATATCCTTTTAAAGATACGGCGACCAGAATTGCACACAATATTCAAGGTGCGGTCTCACCATGGAACGATATAGAGGCATTATATCCTTTGTTTTATTTTCCATTCCTTTCCTTATAATACCTAGCATTCTATGTGCTCTCTTGGCCACCGCTGCACACTGGGCCAAGGGTTTTAACATGTCATCCACAACGACGCCTAAATCTTTTTCCTGGGTGGTGGTTCCTAATGTGGCACCTTGCATCGTGTAACCATAGTTTGGGTTGTTCTTCAATAGGTGCATAACTTTGCACTTGTCCACATTGTTTGTTTATTTCACTTGATATACTGCCCTTCAGATTAAATTTCATCTGCCATTTTGATGCCCAGTCTTCCAATTTATCAAGATCCTTTTGCAATTTTCCACAATCCTCTTGGGTTTTTAACAACTTTAAATAGTTGTGTCATCTGCAAATTTGATAACCTCACTCGTTATTCCCTTTTCCAGGTTATTTATGAATATGTCAAAAAGCAGCAGACCCAGCACAGATCCCTGGGGTACACCATTATTTACCTTTCTCCATTGGGAAAATTGGCCATTCAGCTGTACCCTCTGCTTTCTATCTTTTAACCAGTTCCTGATCCACAATAGTACACTGCCTCCTATCCCATGACTCTCTAGTTTTGCCAAACTTCTGAGATGAGGGACCTTGTCAAAGGCTTTCTGAAAGTCCAGATACACTATATCAACCGACTCACCTTTGTCTACCTGTTTATTCACACCTTCAAAAAAACATAACAGATTAGTAAGACAAGATCTTCCTTGTCTAAAGCCATGTTGGCTGTCTCCCATTAAGCCATGACTATCTACATGTTCAGCACTTTTGTTCTTTATGATGGTTTCTACCATTTTTTCCATGTACTGACGTCAGGCTCACTGGTGTGTAGTTTCCCAGATCACCCCTGGAACCCTTTTTAAAAATTGGGGTTACGTTCGCCATCTTTCAATCTTCACTCCACTTATCCTCATCCAATCTCAAGACCAACTCGGTAAGAGTGCACCTAAGTGCAATTGCAGCCTCTCATCATCCCTTGGATAGACAGCCCATTTTCTCACAGCCGCTCATAGTGCACTTCGTGAGAGGCCTTTTGCTGACCAAGCCTCCCATCAGACCACCACCAGTGGCATGGGATCTTTGTGTCGTTCTAGGGCAACTTCGTAAACCACCCTTTGAACCTTTGGCCACGACCTCGCTAAAGTTTCTAACATGGAAGGTCATCTTCCTTATTGCCTTCACTTCAGCTACACGCATTAGTGAACTTCAAACTTTGGTGGCAGACCCACCTTACACATGGTTCCACCATGACAAGGTTGTCCTTAGGACTCACACCCACTTCATGCCGAAGATGGCGTCTCCTTTTCATTTGAATCAGTCAGTTTACCTTCCTGTATTTTTTCCTAGACCATATTCATCTAGGGCAGAGGCAGCCCTCCATACACTTGACTACAAACGTACCTTAGCGTTATCTCCAGGAACAAGCAGGAATGAGTCTTCACATATGGATATCGTTGGTACCAACGGAGCCTGCGCGGGAACGCTCCCCAGGGTCCAATTAGAACGCTTTTGGGAGCATCCCACAGCGCCTGCGTGCTGCCTTCCCGCCTTTCCCAACTGCCTCTCTCCAGTTTTCTGTTTTCCGCGGAGCCGGCAGGACGTATTCCTGTCACCGCAGAAAATTCTTCTTTTTATTCTTAGTTTTTTGTGGTCGTGTCTGCCTTCCCTCGACGCTACCGGTACTGCCGGTGCTTTTCTTTCTTTTTCCTGAAGAATTTCTTCTTTTCTTAGAAATTTTTTCCTGTTTAGTGCCTGACGGTTTCTAGGCCACTAGGCCTCTACCCTTCCATTATGGAAAAGCCAGCCACTATCCTTAAGAAATGCTCAAAGTGTGGCGGTACAGATATTTTTTCAGATACTCATACTTGGTGTCTAAAATGTTTAGGTCCTGACCATTGCCCTCTGGAGTGTCTCTCCTGCTGGAGCTCAAACAGAAGAAGTCTTCAGAATCGAGCACAACTCGATACCCGGTTCACATCGCTCTCGATGTTACCAGCTAGAATATCTTCTTCTTCACAGGATCAGGTAACCAAACAAAAGTCTGTAAAGACTAGCCAGTCCTCGAGTGGTAGATCTCCTTCTCAGCATCGAGATGGCTTCAGCCTTGCCCTCGAGGACATCTTGGCAATAAAGCCCCGGCGGGCGTCTTTGGGCTCCAAAGCATTAACTGGGCTCCGGGTTGTTCCTGAGGTTCTTACCTCGATGAACATAGCTGGGCCATGCTCGGTGATTGTGGCCGCTTCGAGCGGTACCGACACCCCGGCATTGGCTATGGTGATGGACGAAACACTCCTCACTGATGAACGTAGTCTAGCACTCTCGGCTACTTCGGTACCGCTAGAGTTGCTGCAGACCATTTCTCGAGTATCGGTATCGCTTTCAGTACCGGTATCGACATCGGTGTCGGTATCGTCTGTGCTTGTTTCGACAGAATCGCTTCCCTCGATGCCGAGCCTGGAATCGATCTCTAGCATGGAAGATTCGGTACCGACTCGTCTTGGTACCGACCTCGGGCGGTACCAAAAACATCGCTTTAAAGAAAATCCGATGCTTCATCCTTTTCAGTCTTCCGATCCCGATGACTGGGATGAATCCATCGGTACCAAGGCTGATTTTTCAACAAGTCTAGCCTTTGCCCCTCATTTTAGAGAGTCCTCCTCCTCGGAGATTTATTTTCAAGTTTTTCTGCTTGATATGGCAAAGCTACTTGCCATTTCTATACCTGGTAAAGAATCCCTACTGGAGAATTCAGAGACACTGCAATTCCCCTGGATTCCAAAGGAGGTGATCATGCTTTCTTTGCATCAGATCTTACAAGTTCTACTGTTAAGAATGTGGGAAACTCCTTTAACGGTATCCCCACATTCTAAGACACTTGACACTATGTACAAGGTGCCACCTTCTCTAGGTTTTCAAAAGACTCAACTTCCTCATCATTCTATTGTTGTAGAATCAGCAATGAGGCGTATTAAGAGTGCAAAGAAGCACTCTTCTTATCTGCCAGGTTGTGAGTCTAGGACTTTAGATGCCTTTGGACGTCGATGCTTCCAGGCATCCATGCTTTCAGGAAGAATTATCTCATGTATTTTCTATATGGGATTATCTCTTGAAGAGGTCACAAAGAATTTAAGGTTTTTGAACCCTTTTTTTCCAGAGCATAAAAGGGCAGACTATTCCTCATTAGTCAATCATGCTCAAAATATCTCTAGGTTCCTTAATCGTGCTTCCCTAGACTGTTTTGAGTCTATTAGCAGAACTTCTGCTATAGCCATAGGAGCACGACGCATAGCCTGGCTCCAAGCTTCTGACTTGGACAGATGGGTTCAGGAAAGGCTGGGAAATACTCATTGTACTGGTGAAAATCTCTTCAACAAGGAGGCTTTATTTCAAGCTAATCAGTTGAGCACTGATGCTGTTACTTTCAGAGGATTGTCAAAACTTTCCTCTATCCCAGCTAATAAAAAATCTCATAAAAAGCTTTATTCCCCCAGGGGGAAAAAGTTTTATCCATCTTCTACCCATTCTGCAGATGTTTCCAAAGATGAGGAACACCACACCAGGCTAAGAAAACCAAAACCTCAACAGGCTCAGCAAACCCAGCAATCGCAGGGTTTCTGATATTTTATTCACTTTTTCTGTGTGAGGTTTAGAACTTGAACCTACTTCTTTTCAACAGAAGCATCTAAAATTCATCTCATCCATGCTGAGATATCAGTCATACATTGACTCAGTCCTTGGCTCTGGGCATGAATCTCTTGCTACAAGAGAAATCTATCCTTCTAGCTAAGAGCTATTAAGGACTATCATACCCCAGAGATAACGGGTTTCTCCTTTTAAAACAAAAGGAGAACTAACAACTAACAGGGTGAACTATACCCTTCACCTTGTCAGTTTCCTGTACGAGGATATCACATACTTTTAACTGCAAGGGGACCCTATCCCTTCAAAGACTTACTAAATTGTAAGTCTTCTCAACTCTGTATTAATTTCTATCCCTCTTAGCCCAGACATTCAGTCTCTAAGAGTACTACTAATCAACTGGAGGGCTTATCCTCTAAGCCATAGGAGTTTCGTCAATACCTACTCCAGTAAGTAGTTTCCATAAAGAGTTTTCTCCCCTTTTGCAGTTCATCTCCTTCTCACATATCTTTTTAAGGCAGCTTTTTGGACAGAAATTGGGCATCACTACTCCAAATTATGTCTGTCGGTCCTCTCCACTATAGGACCTAACTTTTATGCTGCCTTAATAACAGATAATTCCAAAAGAGATCCAGAACTCATTTGGACTATTTATTGTTGCAGGCATCAGGCCTGTCTACTATTCTTAGCCACCTTCAGTTCTCTTTGGCTCCAACAGAATAGATTAGGTTGCACACTGGCGATTCAACAGCCAGATCTAAGCAACCTACAACATGCTCTCTGCAATTCTACAACAAAGCTCTGCAACTGTGGGCCTTTGCCAGAGAGCCTCGGAGCTACTCCTAATAGGTAGCTGCCAGATAGTTAATAAGGGCTTCAGCTGGTAGACTCTGCCAGTCATGTTCCTACATGACTGGTTTTTTCCTACTTTTACCATAGTCCTTAAAATTTCCTTTTAAGGAAAGGTAACCAGGGTTTAGACCACGTGAAAGTGTAGAAAATTGCACATTTCCCTGGTTCCACATCTCACTGGAACTTCCTCAACAGGGGTGCATTTTTTTCACTGCAGTTGGTCCTTATTCACTACTTTCCTTCTAATTTCATATACTTCATGGTAGCTTATGTTGAACAGGAGAACGCATGATACTCATATTGCCCTCATAAAGAGGCAAACATGGTATCCCCTTATATTGCGTCTTTTTCTCCAGCTACTATTTGAAATTTTAGAAGGATCCAAACTTGCTGTCTTAAGACTAAGGATCTCCTCTGCGCTCATTCACGTATGTCTCGAGACCTGGTTATTCAGGGCCTAGATCTTTTCAAGAGGTCTAATCTTATCCCTGTAAGTGAAGCACATATTACCAGTTTCCACGAAACTTTCTCTATAGTTCTTCTAAGTTTAACCAGACAGAGATTCTCCATCAATATTCTCAAGTAGGTCTTAATCCTTCTTGTTGCGTCAATCTCTATACAACATCTGACACTGAAAGATTTGTCTACTGTCCATATTAATGCTGCCCCAGCATACCATAAAATTCAATGGACAACCAATTTCTATGATAATTTACGAAATACCTTCTTTTACCGTTACCTTTTAGGTTATGTCACATCTGATGCTCTACATGTAAGGTCGTCATCATAAGTGACATCACTTACAAAAGGCTTTTACTGATCTTCAAGAAATTGGAGGCTCAACGTCTAGTACAAATATCTTTCTTTTCCATTGGAATAAAGGGGGTCTTAAAGACCTATCCCCTTTTTTCTGCAAAGGGTATTTCTACCTTTTCATCCAAACCAGTCAGATTATCTCCACTCTTTCCTAGGACCTTATTCTGCTCCAAGGACAAGAAGTTCAAATTTTTTGCACTTTACAGAAGCTTTAGCTATTTCTCAAAGTCCAACCTCATTGAACTCCCCCAGTACTTTCTTCTGGGGTTAGTTCTGGCCATGAGGACTTCTCATCTCTTCCTGTATTGCAAAATTGTTTTTTTCCCTCTACTTCACATTGGGGGAATTTCTTTGAGGATAATGATCTGGCTCTCAACCACAGACCCTTATTACCCTCAACAAGTATTTTTTGCAATATCTTTGAGTGAGATCCACATTAGAAAATTAAGACTCAACATTTTTCTAATATTTATAATTTACACAAGGACTCCCCTCTGGATACCTTTGTTTAGTTAAGCTGTTCCACAGCACCTCTTTTTTTTTCTAGTTCAACTCCTACCCTCCATCCCTCGGATGCCTGAGGTTTTGAGGGTTAAGCATGGCCCATCTTGAGATTGCAACATGAAGTTGAAATCCAGAACTTCCAGGGTAGCGTTCTCCGAAATGCTTCCCGTTCCACACGCAGGACCCAAAAGGCAGGCAGAGCTCCGGAGTCTCAATGCGTGGATGAGACAATGGTGCAGAGATGAGGGGTTCGGATTTGTTAGGAACTGGGGAACATTCTGGGGAAAGGAGGGGCTCTTCCGAAGGGATGGGCTTCACCTTAACCGGGATGGAACCAGGCTGCTGGCATTAACCTTTAAAAAGGAGATAGAGCAGCTTTTAAACTAGATAATAGGGGAAAGCCGACAGTCGCCCAAGAGCGCATGGTTCGGAAGAATGTATCCTTGAAGGATACTGCAAAAAGCAGAGAGGTTCCAAAAAAGAGTAAAGTAGCCCAAATGCCCTCGAGTATGGAGCAGACAGAACTTAAAGATCCCAAATTACCCATGTCTACCAATAGCCAAATTAATATGAATAAAATACAGTCTCTAAAATGCTTGTATGCAAATGCTAGAAGTCTACAAAACAAGATGGGAGAGTTAGAATATATAGCACTAAACGAGAGGTTAGATATGATTGGAATATCAGAGACATGGTGGAAGGAGGACAACCAGTGGGACACTGTGATACCTGGGTACAAACTATATCGTAATGATAGAGCTGACCAAATTGGTGGAGGGGTTGCGCTCTATGTTAGAGAGGGCATTGAGTCAGAAAGGATTAAAGTTTTGCAAGAAACAAAATTTGCTGTAGAATCTCTATGGATTGAAATTCCATGTAAAAAGGGGAAGGCGATGGCAGTGGGGGTGTACTATCGTCCGCCTGGCCAGAATGAACAAATGGATGATGAAATGCTCAAAGAAATCAAGGAAGCTAGCAAAAGTTACAGTGCAGTAATAATAATGGGTGATTTCAATTACCCCGGCATCGACTGGGTCAGTGTCACAACAGGACATGCTAGGGAGATAAAGTTCCTAGATGAAATAAATGACTGCTTCTTGGAGCAGCTGGTTCATGAACCAACCAGAGGGGAAGCAATATTAGACCTAGTCCTTAGTGGAACACCAGATGTAGTGCAAGAGATAAGGGTGTTGGGGCCACTTGGCAATAGTGATCATAGCATGATCACCTTTGATTTAATTAGTGGAGGAGGGATAGTAAGGAAATCCACAGTACTACCCTTTAACTTTCGAAAGGGAGACTATGATAAAATGAGGAAAACAGTTAAGAAAAAACTAAAAGGAGCAGTTGCAAAGGTTAAAGACGTACATCAAGCTTGGGTGTTGTTGAAAAATACTATCTTGGAAGCCCAGACCAGCTGTATTCCACGCTTTAAGAAAAGTGGAAAGAAGTCCAAAAAACTGCCAGCATGGTTTAAAGGTGAGGTCAGAGAGGCTGTTGCCAAAAAAGCATCTTTCAGGAAATGGAAAAAAGAGCCAAACGATGAAACCTGGAAACAGCACAAGCACTGGCAAGTCAAATGCAAGGCATTGATAAGGCAGGCAAAGAGAGAATTTGAGAAGAAGCTTGCTGCGGAGCAAAAACGCGAAATAAAGACCTTTTCAAGTACATTCGTAGCAAAAAACCTGTGAGAGAGTCAGTTGGTCCATTAGATGTTAAAGGGGTTAAAGGAGCACTAAGAGGCGACAAGGTGATAGCGGAGAGACTGAATGAATTCTTTGCTTCGGTCTTTACTGAGGAAGATGTAGGGATGTTACCCATGACTGAAGTGGTATTTAAAGGTGCGGAAGAATTGAAGGAAATATCGATACATCGGGAAGATGTCTTACAACTATTAGATAAACTGAAGAGTAGCAAATCACCTGGGCCGGATGGTATACATCCAAGGGTGTTGAAAGAACTGAAATTTGAGATTGCAGACCTGCTATCAGTAATCTGTGAACTATCATTAAAATCATCTCTAATACCTGAGGATTGGAGGATCGCCAATGTAACACCAATTTTTAAAAAGGGTTCGAGGGGTGATCCGGGAAACTACAGACCAGTGAGCCTGACATCAGTACCGGGAAAAATGGTAGAAACCATCATAAAGAATAAAATTACTCAGCATGTAGATAGTCACGACCTAATGGGAGACAGCCAACATGGCTTTAGACAAGGAAGATCTTGTCTTACTAATCTGTTATGTTTTTTTGAAGGAGTGAATAAACAGGTGGACAAAGGTGAGTCGGTTGATATTGTGTATCTGGACTTTCAGAAAGCCTTTGACAAAGTCCCTCATGAGAGACTTTTGGCAAAACTAAAGAGTCATGGGATAGGAGGCAGTGTACTACTGTGGATCAGGAACTGATTAAAAGATAGAAAGCAGAGGGTAGGGCTAAATGGCCAATTTTCCCAATGGAGAAAGGTGAATAGTGGTGTACCCCAGGGATCTGTGCTGGGTCCGCTGCTTTTTGACATATTCATAAATGACCTGGAAAGTGGAATAACAAGTGAGGTTATCAAATTTGCAGATGACACAAAACTGTTTAAAGTTGTTAAAACCCAGGAGGATTGTGGAAAATTGCAAGAGGATCTTGATAAATTGGAAGACTGGGCATCAAAATGGCAGATGAAATTTAATGTGGAGAAGTGCAAGGTTATGCACCTAGGGAAGAACAATCCAAACTATGGTTACACGATGCAAGGTTCCACATTAGGAACCACCACCCAGGCGTCATTGTGGATACCTTGTTAAAACCCTCGGCCCAGTGTGCAGCGGCGGCCAAGAGAGCAAATAGAATGCTAGGTATGATAAGGAAAGGAATGGAAAATAAAACAAAAGATATTATAATGCCTCTATATCGTTCCATGGTGAGACCGCACCTTGAATATTGTGTGCAATTCTGGTCGCCGTATCTTAAAAAGGATATAGCGATTTTAGAAAAGGTTCAGAGAAGAGCCACCAAAATGGTAAAGGGGATGGAAGGCTACTCCTATGAAGAAAGGCTAAAAAGGTTGGGGCTCTTTAGCCTGGAGAAGAGACGGCTGAGGGGAGATATGATAGAAGTCTATAAATTAATGAATGGAGTGGAACGGGTAAACGTAGATCGATTGTTTACCTTATCAGAATATGGAAAGACTAGGGGACATGCAATGAAGCTACAGGGTAAACTATTTAAGACTAATAAAAGAAAATATTTTTTCACTCAACGTGTAATCAAACTCTGGAATTTGTTACCGGAGGATGTAGTAAAGGCTGTTAGTGTAGCTGGGTTTAAAAAAGGTTTGGACAAGTTCCTGGAGGAAAGGTCCATAAACCATTATTAAGAAGGGACCCAGGATATCAATGCTTGAACCAGTACAAGCATTGTGGAACCTGTGTCCCTTGGGGAAACTGCTAGGTACGTATGACCTAGATTGGCCACTGTTGGAAACAGAATGCTGGGCTTGATGGACCTTGGTCTGACCCAGTATGGCATATCTTATGTTCTTATATGGGGCCTCCTCCAGGCATCTTAGCTTGGGAGTCCCCATATGTGAAGACTCATTCCTGCTTGTTCCTGGAGAATAGCACAGTTACTTACCTGTAACAGGTGATCTCTGGGAACAGCAGGAATAAGTCTTCACAACCCACCCACCTCCCCTAGGAGTTGTATCTCTCTATCTCTTTTCCTTTCCCTCGCTCTCTCTCTCTTTGTCTCAGCTCTAAAACTCAACTGGAGAGAGGCAATTGGGAAAAGCGGGAAGGCAGCACGCAGGCGCTGTGGGATGCTCCCAAAAGCGTTCTAATTGGACGCTGGGGAGCGTTCCCGCACAGGCTCCGTCGGTACCGACGATACCCATATGTGAAGACTTATTCCTGCTGTTCCCAGAGATCACCTGTTACAGGTAAGTAACTGTGCTTTATCTTCAAAGGACTCAAGAGCACTGTAGGGCTTCTCAGTTGTTCATCTCCTTTGACCCTAGTCACCTGGGTTTGCTAGTATCCAAATGTACTCTCTCTAAATAGATAGCAGATTGCATCTCATTTGCTTATGATAAAAGCAGGACTATCCCTTGAAGGTCATGTCACTGCCCATAATGTTCGTGCCATGGCCATTTTGATGGCGAATCTACGCTCTGTAGCCATTGACAATCTGTAAAGCTGCAACTTGGTCTTTGGTCCGTACCTTTGCTGCTCATTACTGTCTGGACAAGGACTCCCACCGGGATGTTTGGTCAAGTTGTGCTACAGCACCTCTTTCAGACTTAAGGGTAGCTCATACCCTCCGTCCTGGAAATTAATGCTACCAGACATCCATGGAGGATTCATGACTTCTTGAAGCCTACCCTGAGGCAAAATCTACCGGTTCTGAGGTCATTTTCTCTGCCATCTGGGAGCTATGGAGTCCCGTATGCGAAGACTACATTCCTGCTTGTTCCTGGAGATAAGTGTAGTTACTCACCTGTAACAGGTGATCTCCGGAAACAGCAGGAATTAATCTTCACAACCCACCCTCCTCCCCTAGGAGGTTATAGGTTTTTCTTTTTCTCTCCTTTTCTCTCAGCTACAAACTCAGCTGAGAAGGGAGAGTTGGAAAGGTGGGAAGGCACCAACGCAGGCGCAATGGATGCTCCCAAAGGTTTTCCTATTGGACGCTGGGGAGCGTTCCTGCGCGGACTCCATCGGTACCGATGTCACCCATATGTGAAGACTAAATTCCTGCTGTTCCTGGAGATCACCTGTTACAGGTGAGTAACTTACACTATCCAGGCGGTGTGGCATGGGGAGTTTCTCACCTCCTTGGATCTAGCTGAAGCCTGTTTCCTCATTCCCATCTGCAAAGATCAGCAGTGCTTCTGCTGCTTTGCTACTCTTGGCTCTTGTTTTCAGTTCACCGCTCTTCCCTTTGGCCTCTCCACTGCTCAGATGACATTCTCAAAGGTCATGGTGGTGGCGGCGGCGGCGGCGGTTGCTGCGCTGAGGCACAACGGGATCTGTGTTCACCCATATCTGGGTGACTGGCTAATTTGAACCAGGTCACAGTCGGAAGCATCTCTGGTTTGGCCTGAGTAGTTCAGTTCCTGGAGAGTCTCTGCTGAATGATCGCTGCTAGAAGAGTTATTTGCAGCCTTCCTAGTCACTTCAATACTTGGGAACGTGGTTCAACGCTCGGATAGGCAGTCTTTACCCGAGGAGTGAGTGAGAAAGCTGTTGTCTCAGTTGGCAGTCTTCTGGGCTTAAAATTCTGGGCTTCCCAGAGTTTGAAATTACCTACAGATTCTCATCTTGATGGCAGCATTGATTGAGATGGTTCCCTAGTCATATGAGGCCACTGCAGAGGTCCTTGTCTCGTTGGTCTCCTGGCTATCTGTATTTTGAGGTCAAGCTTCCCTTCCTTCTGTCTGTGATGTCTAGCCTGCATTGATTGGGATAGCTCCAGTATCTGAGGAAGGGCATGCCACTGTTTAGTCCTTCATGACTTATCCTGTTGACGAATGCCAGCTTGCTAGGCTGGGGAGATCATTGCAAGGGCCGAATGCCTCAGGACCATTAGAACAGCAGAGAAGCAGTATGGCGAGGTAAAGGCCATCCATTTGGCTCTGCTGCACCCCTGGTCCTTGATCTGGGTCTTCTCAGACATTGCCATGGCGGTGGCCTATGTCAACTGTCAAGGTGATTCCTTCTGTATTCTCTACAATCTGGCTTTTGTCCATTACATTCTACCGAAACAGCTCTTGCCAAGTCTCCAGTGACCTGTTCCTGACAAAATCCAAGGGCCTTTACTCGATCCTCATCCTTCTTGACCTTTCTGCAGCTTTTGACACTGACCACAATCTTTTTCCTTGATACCTTGTCCTTGCTTGGTTTTAAGGGCTCTGTGCTATCCTGGTTCTCTTGTATCTCCCATCGCTCTTTCAGTGTTTGTTCTGGTGGATCCTCCTCTACTGCTATCTCACTCTGTTGGTGTACCCAAAGGATCTGTCTTGGGTCCACTCCTTTTCTCTCTTTATACCCAGTCCCTTGGTGCACTCATCTCTTCCCATGGCTTTATGCTGACTCCCCCTAGATCTACTTCTCTGTATCTGAAATCTCTCTGGCAATACAGGCCCAGATCTCTCCCTGCCTTTCTGACATTGCTGCTTGGATGTTTCCCTGCCACTTGAAATTGAACATGGCCAAAACTGAGCTACTTATTTTTCCCCTAAACTGTCCTCTCCCCTTCCTCCTTTCTCATTCTCTGTGGCTAACTCTTTACTCCTCAGCTCACAACCTTGGGGTCATCTTTGACCCCTCAGTCTCCTCCACACACATCTAACTGATAGCTAAAACTTGCTGTTTCTTTCTCTACAACATCAACAAAATTTGCCCATTCCTTTCTGAACACTTACCTTCTCTTTAGTCACCTCCCATCTAGACCAGGGGTGGGCAATTCTGGCCCTCGTGCGCCAAAATCCAGCCTGGTTTTCATGATGTCCCTAATGAATATTCATGAGATCTATTTGCATCCACTGCCTTCTATTGTATGGAAATAGGGCCATGAATTAGGGACATCATGAAAACCAGGCTGGATTGTGGTGCATGAGGGCCGGAATTGCCCACCCCTGATCTAGACTATTGTAACCTACTCCTTGCTGGTCTCCCTCTGAATCATCTCTCTCCCCTTCAATCTGTTCAGTGCTCTGCTGAATGGCTAATCACTCTGCCAGCCTAGTCGTGCTCATATTGCCCCCCATCTCAAGTCACTTAATTGGCTCCCTGTCCATTTCTGCATCCGTGCATTCACTCTGCAGCTCCTCGCTACCTTTCATCTCCAGGAACAAGCAGGAATAAGTCCTCACATATGGGTACGTCGGTACCGACGGAGCCTGCGCGGGAAAGCTCCCCAGCTTCCCAGAAGGAAGCTTTTGGGGCCTCCCACTGCACATGCGCGCTGCCTTCCCGCCTTCCTGACCAGCTCTCCTCGGTTTCTCTTTTTCCGCGGAGCCAGCAGGTCGTGTTCCTGTCACCGCTGAAGAAATTATTGTTTTAGTTTGTTTCTTTAGACCGCGTACCTGCCTTCCCCATACCGAAACCGGTACCACCGGTCTCTCTTTTCTTTTCTTTAAAAAAAAAAAAAAAAATCTTTATTCTGCACAACTTGGTGACTTCGGTTAGGCCTCAGGCCTACACAAATTCTCCTCATGGAGAAACCAGCCCCTGGTTTCAAGAAGTGTACCAAGTGTAGTGCTGTTATTTCTGTCACAGACACCCATGAATGGTGTCTTAAATGTTTGGGACCTGACCACTCCATTCCGGACTGCCCATCCTGCTCCCAGATGTCTAAACGTGGTTTGCAGAACCGGGCCAACAAATTCCATGTGCTGTTTGCTTCAGATAATCCAGCATCACAGTCATCCAGGTCTTCCTCTCCGGATGGATCTCAGGTAACCAAGGCTTCTTCGGGCAGGTCCTCAAAGAGCAAATCTCCTTCAAAGCATCGAGAGGCTCTCACTTTTGAATCTGAGGATCCTGCCCCAGCCAAACAACCCCGGCGGGAAGCTCTGGCTTCCAAAGCACCATCTATGGGGTTACAGGTTGACATCGATGGCACGGCCTCGACTGATCACCTGTTAGACTGCTCTGGGGTACCGGCCCATACCGGTACCAACATCCAGGCAGCAGTGGCGTCTATGAGCAATACTGTTCAGACCATGCAGCAGGCCATGCTGGCTTTTATTAATGCTGCGACGCCCTCGGTACCGCGTTCAGTGGTACCGGGTCCGGTTCCGGTATCGTCTCCCATACCGGAACCGAGACCATCGACTTCCAAACGCAGATCGGTTCCGCATGCCGGATCTGGGTTTTCACCCGATACCGATCCCATGCCCGGTACGCCCGATGTCGATACCGATCGGTATGCGTATCGTGCGTTGGAAGCAAATAGAGAATACTCTGATTCCTCTGAGGATTTTGACTCCTCTGAGGACTCTGATGAGCTGTCTCTAGTTCTTCATGAAGACCCCTCTTCCCCAAAGAGGAGAATGTCTCCACCAGAGGATTTGTCCTTTCAAGACTTCATTATAGAACTAGCTAAAGGACTTTCTATTACCACATCCTCTGAAAAAGAACCTAGGTCAAAGAAATTGGATATTTTAGGATACCCTAAGGTTCCTAAAGAGGCAGTCACCCTGCCTATCCATGAAATCCTTCAAGAACACTTGATGGACTTATGGGAGGCTCCTCTAACGTTGTCTCCTTACTCTTGTAGGTTGGACACCATGTACCGGGTCCCTCCTTCTCCTGGGTTTCAAAAGACTCAGCTGCCTCACCATTCCATTGTGGTGAGGTCTGCGCTGAAAAAGATTAAGAGCACCAAAAGGCACTCTTCTACCCCTCCAGGGTGAGAATGTAAGACCCTAGACTCTTTTGGCAGGAAAATTTTCCAGGCTAGTATGCTTATAGCCAGGATTAATTCTTAGTCTATATATGGGCATGTTTCTCAGGGAACTTGCCCTAAAGGTACGGCATTTTGCCTCCTTTATCCCTGAGGATAGAAAGGAGGAGTTCATTTCTCTGGTGAAACAGCTTCTAGATGTTTCTAAGTTCTCCAACAGAGCAGCTTTTGATTCCTTTGAGGGTGCCGGTAGAGCTTCGGGCATTGCTATTGCAGCCCGACGACTTGCTTGGCTCCAGGCCTCTGACCTAGAACCCTGGGTCCTGGATGGCTTACGGAATCTGCCCTGTACAGGTGAGAACTTATTTGGTAAGGACTGGCAAATTAAAGCCACTCAAATGGACGCAGAAAATGCTACATTAGATAGACTTTCTAAGTCTACCTCTACTCCTGCCAAGAAAAAGTCTTTCAAGAGGCCTTACTACAAGAAGGCCAGATTTTCCACAAATACTGGCCAACAATCTTCTCAGCCTCGCTTTGCTGCTAAACGTCAGCAACCTAAACAGGCAAGGTCAAAGCCTGCAGCGTCTGCCACTCCTCAGCAGGCTCAACCCCCTCAGGGGTTTTGACTTGCCCCTAGAGAACTTAACATTTCTGGCTCTAGAACAACCAGAGCCCCTCACCATTCCCGGAAGGTTAGCTCACTTTGCTCCCAGATGGGAGCAAATTACATCAGAGCACTGGACCCTCTCTATCATCAGAGAGGGCTACAAACTTCATTTTTCCAACCTTCCTCCATTTATCATGGTGAGGCACTTCAATTCTCCCCCATCTCTCCTGGGCCTGTTGGATCAGGAAGTCTCTTCTCTCCTTGCCCAAGGGGCAATAGAAGAGTTTCCTCTTCTTCAACAAGGGACAGGATTCTACTCCCCTTATTTTCTCATAACAAGACAGGGGGATTCAGACCTATCCTAGATCTGAGAGAATTGAACAAATTTCTGTACAAGGAGAAATTCAAAATGCTTTCTCTAGGCATTCTCCTTCCATACCTTCAGAGTCAGGATTGGCTTTGTTCTTTAGATCTCAAGGATGCGTACACACATATACTCATCCACCCATCCCACAGAAAATATCTAAGATTTCTGTTTCAGGGAAAACATTTCCAGTACAGAGTACTTCCCTTCGGTCTAGCCTCTGCTCCAAGAGTGTTCACCAAATGCATGGCAGTTGTTGCCGCATTTCTAAGAGGTCTGGGAATTTTTGTATTCCCATATCTGGACGACTGGCTCATCCGAGCTCCATCTCAGTCAGAGGCCCAGATTTCCCTGGACCGCACAAGGCACATTCTGCAGTATCTGGGACTGGTGATAAACCTTCCCAAGTCTCAACTTATCCCTACCCAGTCTCTGGAATTCATAGGGGCCCAGTTGGACACCACCACTGCAAGGGCCTACCTACCTCAAGTCCGGGGCCAACGTCTGGTGTGCTTGGCCTCCCAAGCTCAGTCCAGCAGTCACTTGACAGCCAGAGAAATGCTGCGACTTCTGGGCCACATGGCCTCCACGGTACACGTGGTGCCCTACGCTCGTCTTCATATGAGAGCAGCTCAATGGACCTTGGCCACCCAGTGGACTCGGGCATCAGGAGCGCTCTCCGACCAAATACTCACCTCAAAGCGTCTGTTTTGGTCCCTCCAATGGTGGATGTCCACCAAGAATCTGTTGTTGGGGGCCCCCTTCCAACCTTTGTTGCCCCAAGCAACCCTCACAACAGATGCCTCCCAAACAGGATGGGGAGCCCATCTACAATCCCTCTCCACTCAGGGTACTTGGTCTCCACAGGAGACCACCCTTCACATCAACCTCCTGGAACTGCGAGCAATCTTCTTTGCCCTCAAAGTCTTCCATACCCTCCTTGTCAACCTGACCATCCTAGTTCAGACAGACAATCAGGTGGCCATGTTCTACGTAAACAAACAAGGATGGACAGGCTCTCTGTCACTTTGCAACGAAGCTCTCAGATTATGGGCCTTCGCCAGAGAGCATCAAATTCATCTTCTGGCAGTATATCTTCCAGGAGTTCAAAACTCTCGGGCAGACAGACTCAGTTGAGTTCTGCTTCCACACGAATGGTCCCTACATATGGACCAGATAGGCAGAATCTTTCAGGAATGGGGAACCCCGGACATAGACCTCTTTGCAAGTCCGTGGAATGCCAAACTTCCCCGGTTCTGTTCCAGGACTCCGTGTCAGGGAGCTCAGGCCAACGACGCCTTTCTCCTGCATTGGGGTCAGGAATTCCTATATGCCTTTCCACCCATTCCTTTGATTCCCAAGACTCTGTTCAAACTCCAGAGGGATCACGGATCGAAGATCCTCATAGCTCCACGCTGGCCACGCCAAGTGTGGTTCCCTCTACTTCTGCATCTCTCCCAGGGACCCTCCCTGGACCTGGGAGCTGCGCCAGACCTTCTCTCTCAGGAGGAAGGGACTTTGTGGCACCCAAACCCCAAGTCCCTACACCTCAGAGCTTGGTTACTGAAGGCCTAAGCCTTCATGACTTCAATCTTTCTCAACCAGTGAAAGATATCCTTCATGCCTCTAGGAAACCCTCCACGAGGCGTTCCTATGCTTTCAAATGGAAACGCTTTTCCATTTGGTGTGCTCAACAGGGTCTTGACCCTCTAGCACTTCCTTTGAATTCTCTACTAGACTATCTCCTGCATCTTGCTAATGCAGGCCTTAAGACGAATTCAGTAAGAGTCCATTTGAGTGCTATTGCAGCATCCTTAAAACCTATAAATGGACAACGTGTCTCCTCTCATCTGCTTGTTGCAAGGTTCATGAGAGGCCTGACTCTAACTAAGCCTCCCATCCGACCTCCTCCGGTAGCATGGGACTTGAACCTAGTTCTGGGTCAGCTTATGAAGCCACCTTTTGAACCGTTGGTTTCTACCTCCTTGAAATTTCTTTCCTGGAAGGTCATTTTCCTTATTGCAGTCACTTTGGCTCGCCGCATCAGTGAACTACAGGCCTTAGTGGCTCATCCACCTTATACCAGATTTCATCATGATAAGGTGGTCCTTAGGACGAATCCCCACTTTATGCCTAAAGTGGTCTCGCCTTTTCATCTTAATCAGGAGGTATATCTACCTGTCTTTTTTCCGGCTCCTCATGCATCCAGTGCAGAGAGGAACCTTCATACTTTAGATTGTAAAAGAGCTCTCGCCTTTTACCTCAACAGGACTCAGCCACATCGAAAGTCTTCCCAACTTTTTGTGGCTTTTGATCCTTCTCATTTGGGACTACCAGTCTCCAAACGTACACTTTCCAATTGGATTGCTCAGTGTATTTCCTTTGCTTACCAGAGTAAAAATATTTCTCTGGAAGGCCATGTCACAGCTCACAATGTGAGAGCCATGGCCACTTCTATGGCTCATCTTCACTCTGTATCCATTGATCAGATCTGTCGAGCCGCCACATGGGCCTCGGTTCATACCTTCACAGCCCATTACTGTTTGGACAAGGACTCCCGCCGGGATGCCTTGTTTGGTCAGGCTGTCCTCAAACACCTGTTCCATACTTGAACAACTCCTGCCCACCTTCCCAGGATGGATGCCTGAGATCCATACGAAGATGGCGAACCCTTGAAACGGGATCTCCCAGGCATCTTAGCTAGGGAGTCCCCATATGTGAGGACTTATTCCTGCTTGTTCCTGGAGATAGCACAGTTACTTACCTGTAACAGGTGATCTCTGGGAACAGCAGGAATTAGTCCTCACAACCCACCCACCTCCCCTAGGAGTTGTATCTTCTATCTATCTTCCTTTCCTCTCTCTATTGTCTCAGCTATAAACTCGAACTGAGGAGAGCTGGTCAGGAAGGCGGGAAGGCAGCGCGCATGTGCAGTGGGAGGCCCCAAAAGCTTCCTTCTGGGAAGCTGGGGAGCTTTCCCGCGCAGGCTCCGTCGGTACCGACGTACCCATATGTGAGGACTAATTCCTGCTGTTCCCAGAGATCACCTGTTACAGGTAAGTAACTGTGCTTTCTCATCTCTCCCTACACCCCTCCTCAGTAACTCCGCTCTTCTGGTAAATTGCTTCTATATTTGCTCTTCTTTTCTATTGCTAACTCCAGACTTTGCTCCTTTCACCTTTCTACTCCTTATGCCTCGAACAAACTACCTGAGTCTGTATGTCAGTTGCCTTCTCTGACCTTTTTCAAATCCAGGGTGAAAACTCACCACTAAGCTGCTGCTTTCGGATCTTGACTCGTCTGATCTCTTTTGTGTTTTCTTACCATTTTCCCCTTAGCTGTATCCCATGTCTACGGCTACTGTGTTTGTCTTGACTAGATTATAAGCTCTGATGAGCTGGAATCATGCAGTGCTGCATACGTCTTATAGTGCTATACAAATGTTCAGTAGTAGTAGTAGAAGAGTGCCGGAATGGCTTTGGAGATGACTCTCTTGTTTTCCTTTGCGGAAATTAACTTTCTAGCTCTCTCAGCACTACACATTGCAAGGGCTGACAATGTGAAGGCGGACTTCCTCAGTCTCGCACTCTCAATCTTAGGGAGTGGGAATTTAGCCAGTTTTGGCAGATTCTGGACCTCTGTGGTCATCCCAAGATGAATGTGATGGTGACGCAGTCCATTGCCAAAGTACACAGGTTGCATCAAGGAAGTAGGCTCTGAGGGCATAGATGCCCTGGTCAAAGTAGTGTCTGTTGCCTCCATGGCCGCTCATTGGGTGTATCCTTCACCGCATGCCAGATAGGTTTTTATGTCCTGGTGGTCCATGATGGCCATTAGAGGGAAACTTTTGTTTAGAGAAGAATTCATAAAGCTAGTAAAGGAGTTTGTGGAGTCTAAGCTTCATCACCTTCTGGAAGATAAACCTAGAGGATCTCGGAGGTTTCCTTGCCCCCAATGCTGGGATTCTTGGGACCTATGGGTCTCCCAGCAATGCAAGCCAGGGGAACCATACTCTGCTTTCCCTAGCTCTCTGGCCTGGACTCGGCCTTCTCTTGGGGCTCAAAGGCCCCATGACTCTTCCTCCTCGAGACTCAGCCTTTTCTGTTCTGCACAGTGACAGTATTGGGGGCCCATTACAAGAGGATCTTGATAAATTGGAAGACTGGGCATCCAAATGGCAGATGAAATTTAATGTGAACAATTGCAAAGTTATGCATTTGTAAAAAAGTTTGATGTTTTGTTCTGCTTTAATACCCACTAAGTTAAATTTTATTGTTCAATGTAAATAGTTAGTTTCTATTGTTCTATGTAAAGAATGTATACAAATGTGTACAAGACTGTTAACCTGTTATATGTAAACCGCCCTTGATCTCTGGAAGGGGCGGTATAAAAGAAATAGTTAAATAAATAAATAAAAATAAATAAATAAATAAATAGGAAAGAAAACACGATGTAAGGTTCCACATTAGGAACCACCACCCAGGAAAAAGATTTAGGCATCACCGTGGATAACATGTTAAAACCCTCCACCCAGTGTGCAGCGGCGACCAAGAGAGCAAATAGAATGCTAGGTATCATAAGGAAAGGAATGGAAAATAAAACGAAGGATATTATAATGCCTCTGTATCGTTCCATGGTGTGACTGCACCTTGAATATTGTGTGCAGTTCTGGTCGCTGTATCTTAAAAAGGATATAGCGTTATTAGAAAAGGTACAGAGAAGAGCCACCAAAATGGTAAAGGGGAAGGAAGGATACTCCTATGATGAGAGGCAAAAAGATTAGGGCTCTTCAACCTGGAAAAGAGACTGCTGAGGGGAGATATGATAGAGGTCTATAAATTAATGAATTGAGTGGAACGGGTAAATGTAGATCAATTGTTTATGCCATCAAAACATAGAAAGACTAGGGGGCATGCGATGAAGCTACAGGCAACCTATTTGAAACTAATAAGAGAAAATAATTTTCACTCAACGTGTAATCAAACTCTGGAATTCACTACCGGAGGATGTAGTAAAAGCTGTTAGTGTAGCAGGGTTTAAACAAGGTTTGGACAAGTTCCTGGAGGAAAGGTCCATAAACCATTATTAAAGGGGACCCATAATATCCACTGCTTGACCCAACAGAATCATTGTGGAACCTGTGTCTTTGGTGAAACTGCTAGGTACTCGTGACCTAGACTGGCCAGTGTTGGAAACAGGATACTGGGCTTGATGGACCTTAGTCTGACCCAATATGGCATATCTTTTATGTTTCATTTTCATTCTGGGTTGCCTTCAGTGGGCGACTATCTCAGACTACTTCACAGAGGAGCGAGTCCGTGTAACTAGGTGCTCGAGTATGGCTACGTCCGAGAGTGCAGAGAACCTGTTTTGGATGCTTTGTGGTCTCTCCCTGTGGTTCTGAGATGACCACACTCAAGGTACCAGAGCGGTTTACAATAGCAAAAATAATAGGGCTGCTGAAAAGGAAAAGAACGCCATAAATAAAAGGAAAGAAA
Organism: Ichthyophis bannanicus; assembly: GCA_033557465.1. Classification (NCBI taxonomy): domain Eukaryota; kingdom Metazoa; phylum Chordata; class Amphibia; order Gymnophiona; family Ichthyophiidae; genus Ichthyophis; species Ichthyophis bannanicus. The sequence continues at coordinate 248,691,284 of CM066042.1, read as the reverse complement.
GATAGGAGATAGGATAGAATAAGAGGGGAGAGTAGAGCAACAGGGCAAAGTGGGTTAAGAACGACTGAAATCAACGATATGGGGGAAAGGAGAGGGCAGGGGGAGGGGAAAGGAGAGGGCAGGGGGAGGGGGAAGGTTAAAAGCTGTGCAGAACAAATGGGACTTCAGCATGGTCTTGAAGGTTTTGTAGGAGGGTTCTAGATGGAGGGCAGGGTGGAGTGAGTTCCAGAGTCAAGGGCCTAAGAAGAAGAAAGCAGAACAACGGGTGGATTCGAGATGAGCCTGTGATGGAGAAGGAAGGGACATGCGGTTCAGATGAACTGACCAAAGAGAACGATGGGCGGAGTGAAGACGGATTTGATCTGCGAGGTAAAGGGGAACACCGGTGTGAATGGATCTATGTACATGGATGAGCACCTTGAACTGTATGCGATAGGTAAGTGGAAGCCAGTGCAAGTGAATCAGAAGAGGGGTGATGTGATCAAAACGTGAAGCATGCATCAAAAGACGTGCTGCTGTGTGATGAACCAGTTGTAGTCTCCGCAGTTGTGATTGGGGAAGACCGGCCAGAACGACATTACAATAATCAAGACGAGATACCACCAGGGATAAGAGTAGTGTGGTCCTAGCGGGGACGGATATGAAAGGGCGAACTGCACGAAGTTGTCTCAAAGTGTAAAAACACTGTTGCACCACAGAGGAAACATGCTCTTTGAAAGATAAGGCAGAATCCAGGATAACCCCCAGATAACGTAGGGAGGGAACAAGAGGGAGAGGTGTGGAGGACAAAAGAGGAGCGAGGGAAGGAGCAGGAGCACCAAAGGTGAACCAAATGGCAAAGGTTTTTGATGAGTTTACATGCAGGAAATTAGAGGAGAACCAGGTAGCCACCGATGTCAAGCAGGAATTGAGAGGAGCTAGGTCCAAGGTAGTAGGGTCAGTGTGGTGAAGAAGAATAATATCATCTGCATAGAAATGAGCTGTGATACCGTGCTGCTGGATCAAAAGGGCAAGAGGGGCCAGGAAGACATTAAATAGGAGGGGGGCAAGGACTGAGCCCTGGGGGACACCACATGGAAGAGGGGTTAGGTGTGCTTCTGGTGTCTCTTTGAGCACTGGTATAGCAAGCGCCATGTGGCTTCCAGGATGGCGGATTTGCCTTCCTTGCTCACAATCAGTCGAGATGGTTTTGACAAGGATCTGTTCTTGAAGGTTCAGGTTGCAGCCTTGACATGTTTTGGGTGGCTGGTGGCCGGTTGCTCCATGACTTTGCATCCAGATGTTGTCTGCTTCTTCAGGGAGGGAGGGGGGTGTTACTGCTCTTCCTAGAGGAGACTGTGTCTATCCGTTCAGTCCCTTCTTTTTTGCTCAAAGGGGTGTCCACCTTTCACGTCAATAAGGTGCTTTGCTTCCTGTCCTTTTTATGCAGAGCAGTGTAAATGAAAGGACAAGAACTTTCATGGGATCTGATGCTTATAGGTCGGCCTGATTTGTGTTTTTCGTGGGGCCGGGCAAGAGCAAAGTGGCTTATAAAGCTACCTTGGGTCATTGGATAAAGAGATACCGTCCTTGGCATATCTTTTTGTAGGATTGAACTGGTCCAGAGGGGTTGTGGGCACATTCTGCCTGAACACAGACTTGGTCTTCATGGACATTGGTAGGACTGCAACTTGGTCACCTCTCTCTACTTTTACCAAGCATTGCTGCTGGGATGTCTCCACTAGGGCAGATGTGACTTTCAGTGCAGAGATTGGAAGGCAGCAGTGTTTTCCTGTCTAGTGGAATAATGGCTTTGAAATCTCCTACTTGTCTGGCATGGTCTAGCAGAATGATCTGGAAGGTGAGATTTTACTTACCAGATAATCTGCTTTCTTGGAATCCTGCTAGACAACTCCAGGACCCCCCCCCCCTCCCACCTTTATGATCTGGTTTCTCGGTGGGTCACCTTGCAGGCTGGGCCTTTTTGACAGATATTCTATGTCGTGGCAGTATATAGTTCTCAATATGCCTTTCCTTCTGTGCCATCCTCAATGAGGTTGGATGAGGTCAGGTTCTTGACATATGTTTGGGTATGAATACTGAAGTGTGCTCCTAGCAGCATAAGTATTAGTAGTAGTGATGTCACTGAGAGTTTCTAGTTCTTTCTCTGTCGCCACATCTGCTGGCAGGGGAACACAACCTACTTGTCTAGACTGGTCTAGTAGGGCTCCAGGAAAGGAGATTATCTGGTAAGTAAAATCTTACTTTGTTTATCTGATTGGGATATACTGGTTATGATTTCACAGATAATACTGAAAACTGACAGTCGAGTGGTTCATGGTGCATGATGTAATTTATGGTAGTTCTCCACACACTGCTACTCCTGGGGTTTCAGGGAAGATGGTTATTGTTATTAATGAACTGGTTGCCATAAGAACATTTGAGTCTTATTTACTTTGACAGAGAGAACGACAATAACATTTGAGCAGAAGCGAAAGAAGATGCTTAATATATTAGGCCAGAAATTGTAATTTAAACTGATGAGGACTAACAACATGTGAAAGTACAGCAACGAAAGATGTTCTGAATGTAAGGCCACAATATCTGAACTAGATCTGACCAGCCTAAGGGGGAGGGGAAAAATGCAGTTTAACTAGTTACAAGAACCTAAGGTGTAGATAGGAGCCTGTCTCTCTCTTGGCAAACAATACCAGAGCTTCCCAAACTTGTTTAATTTCCCATAGCTAATTAGTTTTGGGATATCCACAGTGAATACACAAGATGAATTTGCGTATACTTAGATTGTATATGGAAATTTCTCGTGCATATTTGTTGATATCCTGAAAATACATCTGTATGTGGAGTTAACAGAAGCTACCTGGTAGCTGGTTGATATATTTTGGCCCAACTCCCTAGGGATTTTCAACTATTCCCTCTTCCATTTAGTACAACTTTTGCAGTGATGATCTAGGGCTACTAACTACATTTACGTGCACACAGAGTGTGATCAATAGATGGTGCCATTGAGCCATGGCAGAGTCTCCCTTTCCCTGGAAGCTGTAGAGTAGACAGACGATGCTTCAGCAGAAGCCAGATTTGGGAATTGGATCCAGATCTTCAGATGTGCCCGAGTTTCATTTTCTTTTGAACATTTAGCTATGTTGCAAAGTGAGAAATGTTAGCATCCTGTACTATTCTTTCTCTTTTTTTTTCTCTCCTTAGGATAAATCCACCCCCTGGTTCCTATCCCACCCAACAATATTACTATCCTCAGCCAAGCTTTCCTGCCTCTAACCCAGCAGTGGCTTCAGAACCTACACCATGGCACAGCTATACACCAGGCTATAATCAAGGACCACCTTCCTTACCAGCAAACACAACAGCCCATGGGACATCTCATGGACACTACAGCCAGTCAGAATCCTATCCCTCTCAGACTGTATTCCCTTCAACAGCCTCGGGAATGATGCATACAGAAACCAAAGTACAGCAAATAACAGGGTCCCACCTGTCCGAGGTGGTCACTGTGCCAGCAAAGAACTCAGACTGACGACGGGCAGCCTTTAAAGCAGACAGACTGCTGATTGTTCAGTACTCCACGTTTACATGCTTACCTTCCTGAAATAAGCATTGCTGAGACCCAGGATGATATTGCGTGTTTTTGTAATAGCGTGACCGCTCCTGTTTAGGATAGCAGCCATGGTGGTGAAAGTGACAGTTCTGTTTGGTGCTCTGGAATAATGCAAGTATCAGGGTTAGATATGATAGATTTTTTTTTTGTAGTGAACCAGGGGCTAGTGCAGTTCTTACTGACCCTCATCACAGCTGATTTATAAAGAACCTGAGCAGCTTGCTCTGCCTTCCAACGAGGTCTTGTATGGCTGCAGAATCCGAGCGCGGCCTGTGCAGGTGAGCTCGCCTTATGGTGCTGGCCATATTTCCTGTTCTCTTTGAGTTGTGTAGATTCACAGTCCCTATGGCCACAGTGGTTTAGCCTGTGGCAATAATTAATACTACCACTAGCTAAACAATAATTTGATAGCAGGTTAACTCTGATATTTACCTTGATATGGCAAGAACTGTTTGGGTTTTTTTTATTTGTTTTCCCCTATCCCAGCCACTGGGACACTTTTTGTTCCTTTCTTGAATTCCACAACTTGTCTCCTGCTAATGGATCCTCCCTTCATCTTTCTTTTTCATGTCAAAACATTTGGGAGGTTGTGGTGCGTGTGTCTTTTTTTTTTTTTTTTTTCCCCCACCCAGTTTTCTGCCCATTCCTTTTGAGCTGCCAGGTCATTAGAACCAGAGAGCAAATTTTGGCACGAGTGTCCTTCATGTACAACTAACTGTGGGTTTTCCACCTATTTTATATTTCTTTACCTCAGTGTATATAGTCATTGCACTGAGTTCTGGCCAGGAGTCTTGCACCAGGGCACAGGGGCTGCGGATGCCTCTGATAGGATGGAGCTTGGGCCCCACCCCCAAATTCCTAGCCCCCTGCATCCTTTGCCTCCTGTTCTGCCCACGGGGATCTGATCTCCCACAGGCAGAAGGGAAGGGAATGGCTGTGATCGTGACAAAGACTCCTGTCTCCCTACAGGCAAACAGAAGGAGTCTGCTGCGATTGCGGCTGCTCTCTCTTCTGGGGGCAAAGGTTTGGTGGGGACAGGGCCCATGTGGCCCACCCTGTTCCAACGCCTATGTCGGGGCATTTTCCTGAACTCTTGTCTAGCCTTGTGGTATCATCTTTGAATTAGGAGTATGGCTCCTGTCCTCTGGGGCTATGAACACTGCCTCTGCACATGCCTAGCTAACCAAACGACAGAAAACTCAACGGAATAGAAACCGTGCATGAGTTGCCAAGCTACCTCCCCCAACCCAGATTTTTTGATGTGAGCACAAAGCCAAATTATCCTGAATTGGAAATGCCTTTTTCCTCTAATCATGTTTTAGAAACTCTACCTTTTAAATCATGGTTCATGGACATTTTTGGGTGCCTGAGTTGAGGCTGCACTGCAAATCCCATCATCACCTTACTAGTACCACAGAAAACACTGTGGGAGTCCTCTGTGTCATACATTGTAGTCTTGCTTGCATGCTTTTAGTTCATTTTCCTGTTAAAAGGAAATGACCAGGGTCAGCAGGATGGTAATTTGAAAATCTTTGAAGGATAAATCATGTTGCAATTTGGCTGTACCTAGAATAGTTGATGCCTCTTTGTCGCACGAAGACTGTTTTTGTCTTTTGCTCTTTTATCATGCAAAATGTAGCCAATTAACGTGGAGCAGAGGAGATTAATATAGAATATTTGTTTTAGAAAACACCAAAAATCAAAGAACAAAAAAACTACTGTCCAATGCTAGTCAACTTTTTTTTTTTTTAATGTTTTGCTTTATTTGCAACTTTTAATGGGAGTGTGTTTTATTGCTTGGTCCTGCTAATGTCTGTAGCTGCTATACTCCCCTCTGTCCAACCAGAGCCTCAGATCCTTCACCTCATCCTTTCTGCCCAGCCAAGAGGACCTTGACTTTTATAATGCAAGAGATGTGGCTATATACTGGAAACATCGGAGGTCTACTCTGGAAGCTATATGAAAAGCAAATCTACAAATTTATCAAACTGGCTGCATTACTTTTTCAAGGAGCCAGAAGAATATTGTGTGACTCTTTCAGATTCTAGCATTAATAGAGTATGTTACATTGCCATCTTAGGCGGTCTCAAAGTATACCAAGAAGGCCTTATGAGGAGGTCATGTCTGTCTGACCTTGTACCACAGGCAAAAAGGCAGAAGGTAGGATCTTGTTCTTTGGTGTGATATAAGAGTGTGACATGGTAGTTAAGATTGCCAAGTTTCATGCTGCTCAATTCAGTGGCTCCAAGAGTTACAAGAATGCTGTTCTGATAGCAGTATGATTTTTAGGGGGATGACAACATTTGTACTTTGTTATGGATGTGAGACTGTTTCATGGCTATAGTATGCAACAGTGGGAGTGATGCATTGTAATGTTTTGGCTGTATAATGCACCTTTAACCTAAAAAGGCTATCAAAGCACTAGCCAGTTACAGCCAGTTCGAGTGATGTGGAACACCACCTCAGAAGATAGTATCTTGGTAATGACTGCAGTGTTAAACTGGCAGACAGTCGCTGAAGAGCCGGTACAAGGACACTGCCATGCAGCCCGGCCTGGCGACTGTAGGGAAGTTTATGCCGTTTTATTAACGTTCTTTATACTGTTTAGAACCAATCAACTGGAGTATTACTTTCAACTGCTTTTTTTTCTGTTTTTTAAACATTTTTATTGAACCCAAGATCTATATATTTGCATAGCACAGAATTCAAGATGCACTATTTGACTAAAATTTTCCCATTAACATCAGTTGTCCCACACATAGAATTCCTGTGTAGTTTGTTCCTCCCTTTTGCTTAAAATTTGTTACAGTGGCTGTAATTCAAAGGGTTTAGGCTTCTAATTTTTTTGAGCTCCACTGCTAAATTGGCCTCTGAAGAATTTGCTAGAGTTGAATGTCTAATGCTGCTAGTTTCACTAAAATTGGGTGGCGATATCAGTGGACTTTCAGCGGGGAAGGAAAGGTAGGAGCTTAGCACTGCTATGCAATGGACACCCGAATTAGACTCCCAAATTTAGTCAGAAGAATGGCAGGCCTCAGTTTAAGAAGTCCCAAAAAGGGCAAAGTGCACTCGCAAGGAGATAGCCAAGCAAGAAACATATGAAGTGGTCACAGATGCTTTTATTCACAAATCCCAATGCTTTTCGGCATTAGCCTTCCTTAGGAGAAATGAAATTAAAAATATAAAACAAATAAAACCAAATAAAACCAATAAAACATGAAACATAGTTAATACTTAGTACAGAATTAAATAACGTATATTGTTGGTTATAAATAAGATTCCTTATCGTTCTTCCAGTTCAGTCCTCCACCTCTGGGTTGGTCACCTCCTCCTGTAGCTTGGAGACTGAGCATGTCAAAACTGTGACATCACTGGATGTAGCCTGCTGGTCTCTCCCATCAGCCCCAGTGTGTCCAGTCTCCATGCAGCAGGAGGACGTAGTGAGCCTAGGTGCTGGGCTCACTAGAGAAGCAGTTAAGGAGTAGTTGTTAGGATTCGTTTTTTTTTTATGGAGTTTATTTTCTATTTTTTGTGCTGTCTTTAAGTATAAAAAAAAAAAAGAGGATTCAGGATTGAACCGCCTGCCTTGCTGTCCCCTCTCTGCTTCGGCGATTTCAGGATTTTTGAGCTGCTCTCCCCTCCTAGAGTGCACTGAGGGGAGCAGTACAGCAGGGGGACATGGTCTGTTGACAAGCTCCGGGCCTTGCGGTTTCTTCCATAATGATTGAAAGCAGCCGGGTAGCTCTCTCCGCGCTGTAAGGAACGACGCGGATAGCAGAGCTGCCGTTCACACTGCAGAGGCATGATTGAAAGCAGCCAGGTAGCGCTGTCCGTGCTATAAGCAAAGGCGCGAAGAGCAGAGCTGCTGTTCGCACTGCGGAGGCATGTAATTGCCTGGAGGCAGAGAGCATTTCGGAGCACAGGTGAGTGCCTCGTACGCAGTAACGCAGGAAGCCCGCCATCAGCATCGACGGCCGGCGGTTAGAGGGCCCAGTTGGTTTCGGCGGGACGTTCTCCCGCGCAATTCTTATCTAGCCATGAGGCAGCGGCAGTTTTCCCTTTCGAGGGAATTCTGGTGGAAACAGTTTAAGTTAACTTAAATCTCTTTGCTTTCTTTTAGTTTATTTATTTAGTGTATTTATTTAGCTCCCCCTTTTGGATTTAAGTTAAGATACTTTGTGTTCAGTTTGTTTTTTGAGATCTTAAAGGAGCCCCCTCACAAAAAAAAAAGAAAAGAAAAGGCAAAACAAAGAAAAGGAAGTTATTTAAAGGGGGAGAAGCTGCGCTGATTTGTGTCTAAGTTGACCCTCAACTGCTAGGGAATTTGTGATTTTGCCTTGCCTTATAGAACATTTCTTCACAGTTGGAGTGTGGCCTGCGTGGGAGCACATTCTCGGACACTGAGGTTGGCCGGGACTGCGTGCTGGCGTCATCCACGGCAGAAGTATGTATGTCCACGATGGAGCGCGGGGCTCAAAGTAAAGCCAGGGAGGAATCTCCATGTCCATCTGCGATAAGAGAAGGTAAGCCCTTGCTAGGAGGTTCCTCCGGGGCCCTCCAGGAAGACCAGGTGGGGCGGATGCTCCTTTAGCACAGACAGGATCTGGGGCGGTTCTGGAAACAGATTTTGTGTTAATTATCCTGCAAGCATATGGCTTTCGTTACGTTTTGGATGGGAGTGGAGGTAACAGAGGAGTTCCCTGCAATCGTTACCGAATTCCTTCAGGCACCCCACCTTTCTTTGTCCTCGCCATTAAAGGGGGAGAGTTTGGAGAACCCTCTCATTCAGGGGGTACATAAAAAAAAAATGCAGGTGGTGGTCCAGGTTGTAGACCAAGTGATTCAAGATGAAGGGGATGTGTGCGAAGCCGGGTGGCCAGGGATAAGAGCTTTGATTAGGCTCTATCCCCTTAACGGACAAGGAAAAGGAAAGGTTTCAGCCTCAGTGTGTTGATACAGCAGTGTCAGTGGACACAGAAAAGATGGCTATTCTGCTGGAAGGTAGTGCGGCCCTGAAGGATGCGCTGGACAGCGAGGTGGACGATTTATTGAGACGAGCCTTTGAGGTTAGGTGTGTTCGTTACAAGCTGCTATTGTGGGGCTTGGATAGCGAGAGCTAGCCTCAGGTGATCAAGGCGGCTGTGGCGGCCAGCCCAGCATGCGCAAGGGAGTAGCTCCAGGAACAAGCAGGAATCTAGTCATCACATATGGGTATCGTCGGTACCGACGGAGCCTGCGCGGAACGCTCCCCAGCGTCCAATCAGAAAGCTTTTGGGAGCATCCCACAGCGCCTGCGTGCTGCCTTCCCCAACTGCCTCTCTCCAGTTCTTCTTTTTCCACGGAGCCAACAGGTCGTGTTCCTGTCACCGCAGAAGAATTTCCTTATTTCTTATTTCTTTATTTCTTTTTGTGGTTGCGTCTGTCTTCCCCGACACTCTACCAGTACCGCCGGTATTTCTTTTCTTTTAAAAAAAAAATTTAATTTATCCATTCTTTTCCTTTCTTCAGGTGCACCTGTCTTTTTTGGGCCTTAGGCCCCAAAAATTTCCTTAACATGGAAAAACCTGCTTCAGGTTTTAAAAAGTGCACAAAATGTGGCGGTACCATTTCCGTCACCAACACCCATGAATGGTGTTTAAAATGTTTAGGTCCTGACCACTCCATCACAGATTGTGTGTCCTGTGCTATGATGTCTAAAAGGGGTCGACAGAACCGAGCTGCTAAGCTCAGTACCCTGTTTCCCTCTGATGCGGCTTCGGTGGCATTGACGTCTTCCAGGGCTGCTGCTTCTTCCCGTGGATCTTAGGTAACTAAACATAAGTCTAGCTGGTCCTCAAAGGGTAGATCTCCTTCTAAGCATCGAGATGCCTCTGGCGTTGCCCTCGAGGATTCTGCACTGGCAAAATTACCCCAGCGGGAGGCTTCGGCTTCCAAAGCACTATCATCGGGGTTCCAGGATGTTCTCGATGGCTCGGCCTCGACAGATCTCCTGGTGCCATGCTCTGGGGTACCGGCGGTTTCCACTGGTACCGATTTCCAGGCATTGGCAGCGTCTATGGACCAGAGAATTCTGTCCATAGAACTCAATCTAGCGGCTTTCCTTGTGGCATCGATGCCCTTGGTACTGCGACAGACAACTCCACCGGTATCGGTATCGCAACCGGTACCGATAGCATTGACATCGGCATCGATGCCTGCTATGCCGGTATCCTGTTCTTCAATGCCTGCCGGTGCCGATTCCCCGGTACCGGTTATTCCGGATACCGATTTTGCTTGGTACGGGTATCGGGCTCTGCAGGAGCATCCAGACAGGCGATACTTCGATTCCTCAGAAGAATCTGAGGATTCTGAAAGTTCTGTCGATGCAGCGATGATGCTTTCCCAGGAGTCCTCCTCCCCTAAACGCAGGATGTCTCCTCCAGAGGACATGTCTTTCCAAGACTTCATCCGAGAGGTGGCTCAGGGCCTCTCCATCACTGTGGCCCCTGAGACAGAGCCAAGGGCCAAGGAGTTGGATATTTTACAATATCCTAAAACTCCTAAGGAGGCAGCTACCCTACCCATTCATGAGATTCTATATGATCTCATGTTGAGGATGTGGGAAACACCTCTTACCACCTCTCCTCTTTCTCATAGGTTAAATACTATGTATCTTGTCCCTCCTTGTCCTGGTTTCCATAAAACTCAGCTTCCTCACCACTCTATTGTGGTGGAATCTGCTATGAGAAGGATTAGAAGTGCAAAAAGACATGCCTCTAATCCTCCAGGACGTGAATGCAGAACTCTGGATGCTTTTGGACGTAGAGTCTTTCAAGCTTCCATGCTTGCTACAAGAATCAGTTCCTATAGTCTCTATATGGGAATGTTCCTAAAGGATGTCACTGATCATCTACAGACTTTTTAAGTCCTTTCATCTCTGACGACAAAAGGCAGGAGTTTCTCACTTGGCTCAAACATGCCCAAGATGTCTCTAAATTCTCCAACTGTGCAGCCTTCGACTGCTTTGAATGTATAAGCAGGACCTCGGCTATTGCCATAGGTGCATGTAGAATTGCTTGGCTCCAAGCATCTGATTTAGAGTTCTGGGTACAAGATAAATTGGGAAATATCCTTGAACTGGTGAGAACCTGTTTGGTAAAGATTGGCAAGAAAAAGCCAATGAAATGGATGCTGAAAATTCCACTTTGGATAGACTATCCAAGTCTACTGCTGATCCTGTTAGGAAAAAGTTGTTCAAGAAAACACCTTTTTCTAGAAAGAAAAGATTTTCTCCTGCTTATGGTCAGCAGGCATCTTCTGCAGGTCAGTTTTCAACCAAACGTCAGCAACCACCCAAACAGAAGAAAGCAAAGGCTGCTAGGCCTCAACTGGCCCAGCAGCCTCAGCCTCCTCAGGGCCTTTGACTTTCAGCAAGAGAACTTAGCCTTTCTGGCTCTGGAGGGACCAGAACCGTCCACCATTCCAGGAAGGTTATGCCATTTTGCTCCCAGATGGGGGCAAATAACAGCAGAGCATTGGACACTCTCCATCATAAGAGAGGGATACAAACTTCATTTTTCAAGCATGCCCCCTCCCACAATAGTGAAGCAATTCAATTCTCCGACCTCTCTCATCGACCTGTTAGGTCAGGAGGTTACCATCCTTCTTGCCCAAGGGGCAATAGACGAAGTGCCTCTTCATCAACAGGGCACAGGGTTCTATTCCCCTTATTTTCTTATCCCAAAGAAAACAGGGGGATACAGACCTATCTTAGCTCTCAGAGAATTGAACAAATTTCTTGTCAAGGAGAAATTCAAAATGATCTCTCTCGGAGCTCTGCTTCCATACCTTCAGAGTCAGGATTGGCTTTGTTCTCTAGATCTCAAGGATGCGTACACCCATGTTCTCATCCATCCAACCCACAGAAGGTTTCTTCGGTTCCTGTTTAAAGGAAAGCGCTACCAATACAGGGTGCTTCCTTTTGGTCTGGCCTCTGCACCAAGGGTGTTCACGAAATGCATGGCTGTGGTAGCAGCATTTCTATGCACTCTGGGAATATTTGTCTTCCCTTACTTGGACGACTGGCTCATTTGAGCTCCAACACAGTCAGAGGCCAGGACTTCTCTATCCTGCACAATATGTATCCTTCAGTATTTAGGGCTGGTCATAAACATCCCAAAATCCAGTCTAACTCCTACTCAGTCTCTAGAGTTCATAGGAGCTCTGCTGGATACCACAAAGGCAAAGGCCTACCTTCCCCAAGCCCGTTGCCTTCACTTGGTGCAATTAGCTTCTCAAGCAGTCCTAAAGCCCTTTTTAACTGCTCAAGAAATGTTGCAGTTACTAGGCCACATGGCATCCACCGTGCATGTGGTACCATATGCTCGCCTTCACATGAGGGCAGCTCAGTGGACTTTATCCACCCAATGGACCCAGGCATCAGGTTGCCTGTCAGACTGAATAGCAAACACAAGTCGTCTCATTTTGTCTCTCCAGTGGTGGACGTCCACTCAAAACCTGTTGCTGGGGTCCCCCTTTCAACAACCCCTGCCCCAAGCAACTCTTACAACAGATGCTTCTCCAATGGGTTGGGGAGCTCATCTGCAAGACCTCTCCACCCAAGGCACCTGGACTCCACAAGAGAGTTGTCTACATATCCATCTCTTGGAGCTCAGAGCAATCTTCCTTGCTCTGCAAGTGTTCCACACCCTGCTCAGCTACAAAACAGTCCTTATTCATACGGACAATCAAGTAGTCATGTTCTATGTGAACAAGCAGGGGGGGAACAGGCTCTCTGTTGCTTTGCAACGAAGCTCTGCGACTGTGGGCCCTCGCCAGAGAGCATCACATTCATCTTCTGGCAGTGTATCTTCCAGGCGTCCAAAACTCTTGGGCAGACAGACTCAGTCGAGTTCTCTTTCCACACGAGTGGGCTCTGCATGCAGACCAGGTGGCCAAAACTTTTCAACTTTGGGGAACCCCGGACATAGACCTCTTTGCAAGTCCGTAGAATGCCAAACTTCCCCGGTTCTGTTCCAGAACTCCGGCTCAGGGAGCTCAGGCAAAGGATGCTTTCCTCCTTCACTGGGGTCAAGACTTCCTATATGCCTTTCCACCCATTCCCCTAATTCCCAAAACCATCTTCAAGCTTCAGAGAGACAGAGGCCACATGATTCTCATAGCACCACATTGGCAAGTGTGGTACCCTCTGCTTCTACATCTCTCTCAAGCTCCCTCCCTGGAGTTAGGGTCTGCTCCAGATCTCCTATCTCAGGAGAATAGGATGTTATGGCATCCTAATCCCCAGTCCCTACATCTCAGGGCTTGGTTGCTGAAGGCCTAGATCTCCAAGTTCTTCATCTTTCTCAGCAGGTGTAAGATGTTCTTTATGCTTCTAGAAAACCTTCCACTAGACGTTCTTATGCTTTCAAGTGGAGAAGGTTCACTGTTTGGTGTTCAGAAAAGGGTCTTAACACCCTTGCCATACCTCTAGAATCTTTAATGGAGTATCTCCTCCATTTATCTAATGCAGGCCTTAAGACAAATTCAGTAAGAGTCCATTTGAGTGCTATTGCAGCTTCTCTTAAACCTCTAAATGGACAACCTATTTCCTCTCATCCTTTTATAACAAGATTCATGAGAGGCCTCCTTCTAACTAAGCCTCCCATTAGACCACCTCCGGTGGCATGGGACTTGAATCTGGTTCTTGGGCAGCTCATGAAGCCACCTTTCGAACCCTTAGCTACCACCTCCTTGAAATTTCTTTCTTGGAAGGTAATCTTTCTCATTGCAATCACATCAGCATGCCGCATTAGTGAATTGCAAGCACTAGAAGCTAATCCACCTTATACAAGGTTTCATCATGACAAGGTAGTCCTTAGGACTCATCCACACTTTATGCCTAAGGTGGTCTCGCCTTTTCACCTCAACCAGGAGGTCTACCTACCTGTCTTTTTTTTTCCAGGACCTCATGCATCAAGTGCAGAGAGGAATCTTCGTACCCTGGACTGTAAAAGAGCTCTGGCTTTTTACTTACAAAGGACACAGCAACATAGAAAGTGCTTTTGACCCTTCTCATTTGGGACTGCCAGCCTCCACTATCTAGCTGGATTGCTCAGTGTATTTCTTTTGCCTATCAGAGTAAGAACCTTTCTCTGGAGGGCCATGTCACAGCTCACAATGTGAGAGCCATGGCGGCCTCAATGGCTCATCTGAACTCTGTGTCTATTGACAACATCTGTCGAGCAGCCACTTGGGCCTCTGTTCATACCTTCACAGCCCATTACTGCTTGGACAAGAACTCCCGCTGGGATGCCTTGTTTGGTCAGGCTGTTCTCAAACACCTGTTCCATACTTAATCAACTCCTACCCACCATCCCTGATGGGATGCCAGAGATCCATTGGGGGAAGTGGAGCCCTTCTCAGGGACACACAACTTCTGGGGTCTCTCCCTGGCACCCAAAGCTAGGGAGTCCCCATATGTGAGGACTACATTCCTGCTTGTTCCTGGAGATAGCATAGTTACTCACCTGTAACAGGTGATCTCCGGGAACAGCAGGAATTTAGTTCTCACAACCCACCCCCCCCTAGGAGTTGTACCTCTCTATCTCTTTCCTTTCCCTCTCTCTCTCTTTGTCTCAGCTTTAAAACTCAACTGGAGAGAGGCAGTTGGGAAAGGCGGGAAGGCAGCATGCAGGCGCTGTGGGATGCTTCCAAAAGCTTTCTGATTGGACGCTGGGGAGCGTTCCCGCACAGGCTCCGTCGGTACCGACGATACCCATATGTGAGGACTAAATGCCTGCTGTTCCCGGAGATCACCTGTTACAGGTAAGTAACTATGCTTTACTGGACTTGGCGCGGCTAGAGTCCGGAGCGGCCTCCTGGCTGAAGCACACTATGATTTGATTAGAGTGGCGGCGAACAGTAGGTCGTTTTGGTAAGCTTCCTTGAGGGGAGTTGCTGTCACGTTGGTTAAGGATTTCGAGGAATCCAAAGGTGGTAGGCTTCTGGACACCAAGACTGAGCAGGGGAAGCCCGTGCCGGCTGCTCAGGGCCGCTTTACAGATTCAGAGATTTCATAGTCTCGCCTAGGTGGTTCCCAGAGAGGAAGATTTGCTTCTAGAGCACAGGGGTTTCGTGGGTGTCGTGGAGCAGGAATAGGTTTCGCTGCGGCCCCCACAGCCTCAAGTCCAAAACCCCAAATAATGCCAGTCCAATGGGTGCCGGAGATAGTTCAAAGATTATGCGGGGGAGCAGCCCAGAATTGGCCTGGCACGTCCCGTCCTGGCTTCACTTAGGCTTCACCCTGGAAAGGTCGGCAGAAAACGCTAGTGGTATGGCGAACGTTGGGATCGGCTCTTGCAAGGGGGTGCAGTTGCGCCAGTTCTGATGGAGTCTACGGCGTAGGTTGTTACCCCTTTTATTTTGTGGTGCCAAAGAAAGACAGATCTCCAGTCTAGCCTGGATCTAAAAGAGGTGAAATTGCTGTCTTAGAGTTCCTCATTTCCGGAGGGAAACATTGCGTTCGGTCATTTTGGCGGTATGCAAGGAGAGGTCTTGACCTCCCTCGATCTCATGGAGTCATATTTGCACATCCCAATCAGAGCAGCTAATCCAAAGTCCTGAGATTCGCTCTCCTTTGGGAAGTTACTGGTTCCAGGTATTGCCCTTGGGTCTGGCGACGGCTCCGTGCACCTTCACCAAGATCATGGTGTTGGTGGTGGCGGCGGCGGCGTTGAAAAAGGGCGTCATTCTAGTTCATTCTTATCTCGGCGTTTGGTGCATTCGGGCAAATTCCGAGGCCAAGTTCATGCAGGCTGCGGGCAAAGTGGTGAACTTTCTATAGAGACCCGGTTGGATAGTCAATTCGGCCAAGAGCCAGTTAGTCCCGGTCCAGGTTCTCAAATATCTGGGAGTACGGGTCGTTTCATGGAGAGGAGTTGTGTTTTTGCCGGGTCAACGGGCTCAGGTCCTTCGACAGCTAGTACGCAAGGTCATATTTCACCCTAGTACCTTCAGCATGGCGCTACCTTCGCATGGTCAGGGCAATGGCAGAGATTCTGGAGGTAGCCCCATGAGCCAGATTTCTTAGGTGGCCGTTGCAGAGGGGACCGCTTTGCCGATAGTCACACCAGGCCGATTCGATGAACAAATGTTTTCCTTGCTCTTTACAGGTCAGACGGTCCCTTCAGTGGTGGCTTTGTCCGGGAACTCTGGAGGCGAGCTTGGCCTTGGAACAGCCACAGTGGCTCCCATTGTGGACAGACGCGAGTCTCACGGGTTGGGGAGCTCATTGTGGGGATCTCTTCGCTTAAAGGCTTGGATCGGCCAGGAGGGCCATTGGTTGACCAACCGTATCGAGCTGCGAGCAGTGTTTCTAGTGCTACAGACGTCCGAAGCCATGCTGAAAGACCGGGCGGTGAGAGTGCTTTTGGACAATTCCACGACCGTGGCCTACATCATGGGCAAGGCGGAATGGGTCCGTGGCCATGGAAGAGGAAGCAGATGCGCGCTGTTCTTTTAGGTAGAACCTTGGCTATAAGCTATCTCGGTGACGCATGTGGCAGGTAAGGACATTGTGATCAGCAGGGTCCGGGTGGATGCCGTGGAATGTGAATTACATCCAGAAGTGTCTGCTAAAATAGTCCGCAGGTGGCCGCCGATTATGGATCTCATGGCAATCTTTTACTCCTGAGTTGCTTCTACAGCAGGCAATGTGAGAGGATGTCAGAAGGGCTCGACACCCTGATACAACATTGGTTGTCAGGTTTCCTCTGTCTTTCCCCTGTGGGCACTCATAGGGCAAGTGGTTAAACGCATCGAGGCCCATCAAGGAAGAGTGCTGTTGGTGGCTCCGGACTGACCGAGACACCCGTGGCATGCCGACCTAGCTCGGTTGCTTGACGGGGATTCCTGGAGGTTACCGATATCAGAGAATCTGTTGCTTCATGTTCTGCTTCGGATACCGCAGGGGGATTAGTTCTCGCCTACGGCTTGGCCATTGTAAGGGCGAGGTTAAGGAGGAAAGCTTAGTTTGGAGCAGTCATTGCATATTTACTTCAACCAAGAAAGAAGGCCACATTCCTTGTATAGGTGCGCATATGGCGTATTTTTGTGAATTGGTGTTTACGGCGACAGGTTTGCGCGGCTACGGTATCTGTTCCTGGTGTTAAGCTTCATGCAATACGGGTTTGATAAAGTTCTGGCAGCTAGGCCTTAAGGGTCCAGTTAGCGGCCCTGGCTTGTTATAGAGGTAAAGTCCAGGGGGTGGCCCTGGGTTCTCTCGGCGAGGTACTGCATTTTCTTAAAGCGGTGTTTAGGCTGTGGCCTCTCGTAGAAATACTGGGCCGCCAGGGGAGCTCAACTTGGTTTTAGGGGCTTTAGCTAAGGAACTCTTTGAGCCCTTGTCCCAGGAGGCAGTTAAGGATTTGACCTTAACAGTGTTTTGGGTGGCCAGTCGCTGAGGGAAGCGAACCTTGGTGTTGTGGGCATTGTCTGGTAGAGAGCCATTCTTGTCTTTTCCAGGGAAAAGGTGGTTTTGCGGTCAGTTCTGTCATTTTTGCCAAAGGTAGTTTTTCTTTTTCACCTAAATCAACCGGGTTCCCTGCCAGTCTTAGGATCTGCGGAGGGGAACTTTCAGATCGTAGTTTACGCTGCTTAGACATAAAAAGAGTGCTGCGGCAGTATTTAGGCCATCTAGGTTAATGCATCTCCCCCCAGTTTAGTTGTAATTAGTGTAACAGATTGTATATATATAACTGCAAGTTGTAAATATTGTAACAATATGTATATATATGTAATTGCACCTGTAAATATTGTATCAGATTTTTGTGCAGTGTGAACCCAGTGTGAATCTTGGCATGCAATCATTCTGTATTAACTGTTGATTACCCCTCCTGATATGTATAGTCAACCGCTGCTGATCGCTGGAAGCAGCGATATACAAATGTTCTCTAAATAAATAAATAAATAAAGGCTTCAGAAGCTTGCCGCAAGTCGGAACGTCTATTCGATCAGTGCGGAGGCTTCGGTAAAGGGGAAGCGGCGGCGAAAGCTTCAATTTTCCAGATGAATTCGGGGAAACAATTGCGTCAGCATATATTTTGCAAGGCCGCCCAGTACCAATAAGCTTTTGGGCTCACTCCACTAGAAGGCAAGCTACACCGTAGGTGGAATACAGTGGGGTGCCGCCATTGGAAATTTGCAGAGAGGCCTCTGCGTCGTATCTTCATATCTTCAGCAAGCACTACCCCTGGGACGTTCTGGCATCGAACGATGCCTGTTTTGGGTCAGCGATGTTGCAATCCAGGTGGAAAGGGCCCTCCCAATGATTACTGCTCTGTTGCATCCCAGAGGTGGAGGACTGAACTGGAGGAACGATAAGGAAATAGAAATTACACTTACCTGGTAATTGTTGTTCCTTGAGGAGCTCCAGTTCAGTCCTCATTCCCGTCCGGGGATGTTTTCTTCAGGAGTTGATTATCAGTTTTGGGGGTGGGGGGGGAGTACCATTAACTGAGTGGGTAAAACCCTTTCTAGTGTCGGTGTCACGCTGATTTTTTTCTATCTGTTCTCTTTCCTTTCTCTCATTCAACTCGGGGGGGGGGGGGGGGGAGGGAAAATGCACAAAGCAGTCCCCTTCTCACTGGAGGGGGGGTTGGTTATAAATTAGTCTTAAATTAGTTATAAGTTATACGTGCATGTGGAGTATAAAGTTGAAATTTATATGATAGATACTTATTTGTTGCTCCTTTGAGTCTGCTTTGTCAATAGTTTACTGGGGCTGATGGGAGAGACCAGCAGGCTACATCCAGTGATGTCACAATTTTGACATGCCCGTTTTGACATGCCCAGTCTCCAAGCTGCAGGAGGAGTTGCACAACCCAGAGGTGGAGGACTGAACTGGAGTTCCTCAAGGAACAACAATTACTAGGTAAGTGTAATTTCTATTTAAAAAGCATAAAATGTAAGGCAGACACAATTTATAAGAAAAGGTAAGGCTGAGGATAAAAGGGAGTAATAGCAACGAATTGCATAAGAACAAGGTAAAAAGTCAAAACTGAATGGATACCACAACTCACTTGTGAAGCACCACTATGTACAAACTGTGTAGGAACACTATTCAATCTGCAAATGGTAAGAAACCAACAAATTAAAACTACAGTTGAAAATAATTTTTATACAACAACATATAAGGGTCCGATATTGGAGATTACTACAGAACCAAATTTTTTGGTTTACCATTTGCAGATTGATTTGTGTTCCTACAGTTTGTACATAGTGGTGCTTCACAAGTGAGTTGTGGTAGCCATTCAGTTTTGACTTTTTACCTTAGTCTTTTGCAATTCATTGCTATTACTCCCTTTTATCTCCTCCCCCTTACCTTTTCTTATAATTGTGTTTGTCTTACGTTTTATGCTTTTTAATTTTATTTATGACTTTAACAATATATGTTATTGCTGTACTAAGTTTTATATATTAACTATGATTCATGTTTTATTTGTTCTGTTTGTTTTTATTTTTAAGTTTATTTTCTCGGAGGAAGGCTAATGCCAAACGCATTGGGATTTGTGTATAAAAGCATCTGTGATCACCTCTTGCCTCAATTTAAGAGCATAATTCTAAGGCATCCACATTTTCAGGTGAATTTTTAACTCAAAACATAGGCTTCTGAGTTTGAGTAAAAGGTTGGTGGCAAATTTAGGGATTAGAGGTGCTTAAATTTCAAAAAGATCAGAGTTTTGGGAGTATTTTTTTTTTTGGGGGGGTTTACATGGTTACCAAAAATTATTCCACCCAACAGTGAAAATGGTATTAAGTGAGCTCTATCTTCTGTTGGATTTTAGTGACTATATATGATTTTCATATGCTCCTGATAGTGTTCATTACAGATACCTTGTTCTTCATATATAAATAAAATCTTGTATTTTTGCTCTCCATATTATCTTATTTGGTTCTTTTCCATCAAGTCATTTTATTAGTTAATATATACAAGGTTGAGCAATTAAATATGCTCTCGCCAAGATCAACTTAAGAAATTTACCGGTGAACTTGGATTTATATAAGGATACCAGGATGTGAAGTTTTCAGTCTTTGGGATACCCATCACTATAGCCCTCAAACTTGAGAATGTAGAACGGCGTTTGATGTACTTATTTATGTAGCTCTTATAAAATTGCCTGGGGTATAGGTGCATGTTGAACCTCCCAGGACGTGGGAAAATTAATCGAAGAAGTCTTCAAAGGTTAGTGCGAACTGTTGGAAAAACACTACATACAACTTCCAAAGGCTGACCTGGAGTAGTCTGGAGTGGTGGTTTCAATCCACGCCATACACTAAACAAAGAAGGACTTCATGGTGGAAGGCCAAGGAGGATCCCACTGCTCAAAGACAGACACAAAAAAGCATGCCTGATCTTGCCCAAAACCTCCTTGAGAAACCACAGTCCTTCTGGGAAAAAATGTTCTGTAGACAGATGAAACCAAGCTTGAGCTCTTTGGCAATGGAAACAAGCGATACATTTACTGGTGAAGAAATGAAGCTTATAAGGGAAAAAAAACCCACCCTTCCTACAGTTAAATATGGTGGAGGTTCCATAATGTTGTGGGGCTGTTTTGCTGTTTCATGAATTGGGGGCCTGGAATGTATTCAAGGAACATGAAGTCAGAGGACTACTAAGGTATTTCGGAGTGAAATGTGCTACCTAGTATCAGAAAGCTAGGTCTGGGTCGAAGGACATGGGTCCTCCAGCAGGACAATGACACAAAAACCATACATCCGAAAGTACAAAAGAATAGTTAAAAAGGAACAAATGGACTATTTTAAATTGTCTAGCAATGAGTCCTGATCTCAATCCAATCGAGAACCTTTCGAAAGAGCTGAAATCTACCATTGGTAAAAGGAATCCTGGAAACATTCATGAGCTGGAGCAAACTGCAGTTGAGTGGGAGAAACTACCAGCAGACAGATGTACGAAATTTATAGATGATTGCTACAAGAAACATTTGGAGGCTGTCATCACTGCCAAGGGTTGTCTAACCAAATATTAGTGAAGGGTGCCATTAATCCTGTCCATGTCATATTTTGTGTTTTTCTCAGAAATTACTATGTCTGTGCAGTGCAGCAGCAGGGGATTTGTCCAGGCTGTGGCTCCAACACCTATATGCAGCTTGGCTGCTGCTCCTCTTAAGCCTATGGCAGGACTAGGTGCCATGTCATCATTTTAAATAATACCAAAAACCACAAAGGAGGAAATATATCAAAACAGTCAATGAAACTCCTTAAACAAATCACCTGAAATCCCCGTTGTAGGTACCAAAAACAAAATTATATTATTTTTTTGTTGGACCATTTGCCATGAGAGCAAAAGCCCTCCTGCAGCAAACACTCCTTTTATTCTTTATTACAAGCCCACAGCTCAAAACTATTACAAATAGTAAAAAACCGAGGGGAATTGCACAATGCAACCTCCCCAGTATACCTTATGTACCAACTAAGGCAACGAAAACACTGCTGTTGGGAGCTGAAACCTCAAGGCAGAATAAACTGAACTCTCCTTCAAAGCCTTTAAAAAAAATGCTGCTGCCATCCTAAACTAGCTTGTCCAAGAAATCCACGCCATCACATCACACCGCTACATAGCACCATGTTTCAAGCCACTACTTGTTCTCCAGCCCTTCAGGCCGTTTGGTTCATCAGATTTCAATAGAATTGTTCCTAATCAGGGGGAACCGAGTTATGACATCGTACAATCCAACAACAACCAATCAGAAGATGAAACGCCTATCTAGGTCCACTAAGTCACAGGAGACTCCACCAATCAATTTCAAGGTTTAAACCCAAAGGCGTAACCATATGCAATTTAAAAATGCATCATTGTTCCAAGTGTTGTAGACGAGTTAAATGATCGCGCCCCCCTCCCCCCCCCATGGGTTTATGGGAACAAAATCAAGAATCCTCCACTGCAAATCCTGAAAGGAATGTCCTTGTGCGATGCAATGAGACACTATTGGTGCTTACAGTACCTGAGTATTCAACCGTGAGCGGTGTTCATGTAGTCATATCTTCATGGGGCGAGATGTCCTCCCTACATATTTCAATAAGCATGGGCAAACGATAATGTACACTACATAAGATGTCAGACATGTAGTTCTGTAATGTGCACTATATATTATCTTAGAAGCAGGGTCCTCCCATTCCCTACCCGAGATAGTGAGAGAGCAAAACTCACAACCTCCATGTGCATAGTGTCCCTCAGACACATTAGAATGGTCAAAAGGTGGAAAATGGGGATCTTCTGAGCCCATAGTACACACTACAAAATCTGCAATATTGCGTCCACGTTGATGAGCAATCATGACAGGCCTTTGGAAACGAGTATGAACTCCCAAAATATGCCAATGCTTCCTTATAATCTTTGCAACTTGAGCCGTATTATTATGCACATATGGCAAAATTCCAACGATGGATGAGGAATCCTGCCCTGGATCATTGTGAAATGAGGGTTGCCACCATTCCAAATAGTTAAACCAAGTTCTCTTGTATGCTACATGGACAAGATGCCTTGGATAACCCCATATCAGGAGTCATTGAGAGAGAACCCTAGCATGCTTATGAAATTCAGTCGGTGTAATACATAAACGCTGAATTCATAAAAATTGTCTCAATGTGAGACCCTGACATAGATAACTTGGATGAAAACTGTGATATTGAAGCAATGTGTTTCTTTGAACCGATTTTCTGTAAAGAGTAGTACATATTTATCACCATGCTTGTATACTGTAATGTCCAAAAAATTGATGTAGGATTGGTGAAATATAGGGACAAACTGAATATTAGATTTCAATGAATTAATCCATTCAAAAAATTGATGCAACTGTGGGATAGTACCTGACCACAGAAAAAAATATATCATCTAAAAACGTACCCAAAGAGATATAAATTGGAACCAAGAAGAGGGATAAATAAAGGACTCCTCATAATGCACCATATATAAAGCAGCTATCGACGGTGCTACTGTAGCACCCATAGGGATCCCAAAAATCTATAGATAATATTGAGATGAAATAACTATGTTCCAAAACCAGCCGCAAAAGTGACCAAACAAACCTACTTGGGAGTCTGGTAGACAAAGACAATCCCTATGAAGAGATAATGTCCAATGCTTCCTGCTGATTTATATTAGTATATAAAGAGGTAACGTCCATAGTCACCAAAACAACAGTTTCAGACTGCAATGTAATCTGTTGACTTAAAGAAATAAAATGAAAAGAATCCTTTATATAAGACCGAATCTGAGTGGTCAATGGTTACAAAAAGTGATCACAAAACTGTGACAAAGGTTTCAGTATTGAATTCCGACATGATACTATAGGATGCCCTGGAGGAGCATCCAGCGATTTATGTATTTCTGGTACCATGTATAGAATAGGAATACTCGGATGTTTATTAAACAAAAATTCAAATTCCTTTTTAGTAATCCAGCCACTATCTGTGGCACCCTGCAATTGCTCATGAATGTCCTTGGCTAAATCTGCAGTTGGATCAGTTGGTGGAAGCTTAAAGTAACAAATATCATCAAGATGAGCCCTAACTACAGTATGCTAATAGTCCACATCTTGGATGACTATTGCTTCCCCTTTATCCGCTCTGCGAATCACAATATCTTGCATCGATCTTAATTGCTTAGAGTTTGGTACTCTTGAGTGGTGGTGATAAACATTATTTTAGGAGGAGCCCCTTGCATTTGCTGCAAGTCCTGTAATACCAGCTGTGAAAAGCAACCACATTAGGGTCCGTTTCTCCAGGTGGAATCCATTCAGAAGGATTATATTTAATTGAGTCATCCTTATTCGTTTTCACGCCATCTTCAGCAAAAAATTTTATAACTTGCAATTTACGAAAAAAAACAAAATAGTGCTCGCCTCATTTTAAAGGGGTCATAAGTAGAAGATAGAACAAATGACAGACCCAAATCTAAAACACTCTTTTGGGTTTCCGTCAGTTCTTTCCCAGAAAGGTTGATGACTGCTGTTTCGTGAAGGAGCGGGTAGGTGCCATTATTTTAGGCATCCGGACAACTCCTTCAACTCCATTCACTGCTGAAAGCGTTGAACTGTGTTTGCTCTGTTTATTATAATCAGCTATCAGAACTGGAGGGCTGTTACTTTTTGTAGCAGGCGATCCCTGGAGTTAATTATTCTGTATGTTATCTATACCATAGAACATGCATAAGGGTGCAAAGAATAAGCTATGGTGTTTGAAACTGTTTTCTCTAAGCTACTGATCTGAGGTTTAAATAATGAAATATAAGTTTGTGTGGGAGGGCATCTCCACAAGTAGGCTAAGATTTCACACTTATTTATGTTGTAATGCTGATCCACCCACTTTCTGTTCATTGTTTGTCATCACATATCCACTACCGCACTACTGGTAATTTTTATAACATATTTTCTGTGTGTTTTATATGCAGAAAATAGTTACAAGGATATTCGTTCATCAAAAGTAGATGTATAGAAATGTAGCAGCTACTTTTACACAATAGATACGAAGGGGAACTGATAAGTCTCTGGCTTTGTAATGAAACAGAAAGCTATGGGCACACTTCAGTTCTGGTGGTCTGAATGATCTCTCTGCAGCTTTAGGGAGAGCTGGGTTGGATTTCTTGTTCTCAGCCTGGTCAGTAGAGAGCTCAGAATTCCCAGCCAAAACCAGAAATGGGGTTTTGATTGGCTCCTAGGGAAGATAGCCAACACTTCCATATCATTTCTGGATGCCCTTCCCTCTAGTATGGGAATTGGCAAGGCATGAAAATGAATGTCCTCCCAAAATTGTTTTATCTATCTTACCACTGCAATACAGCCCAGCCACTTCCATTTTCATTCAGCCCTCTAGATCTGACCCCAGCGTGCGAAACAATTTAGGGTAGTTTGCTTGGTATAAATCTCCTGGTGATGCTGGGATCCTCGCTCCAGGATACTTTAACGGGCTCTATACCCATCAAATGTGAAACTGCCCCCTCAAAGATTCCTCTACCTCTGGGGTGACAGAGATATTCAACGCCTCCGTTTTATTTAAATTTATCTTAAATCCCAATACTATACCTTATTGGCGAAGAGCCCCCACCACCTCTGGCAGTGACTGTTCTGGATCTGAAAGGCAGAATAAAATGTTATAAGGAAATAGTATGCTGACTTCTCCCCCCCTGCCCTTAATTCGTCCATTCTCCTGAATGATTTGAGCCAATGGTTCCACTGTCAGGGCAAAGAGCAGCGGAGACAGAGGACAACCCTGCCTGGTCTCATCCTAAGGCATGGTTTTCAGAATACCTGCCATTGACTTTGACCCTTGCTCTAGGGTCCCTGTATATTCCTTTATCCACCCTATGTACTTGGGTCTGAAACCCAATTCTGGCCATCATCGTGAAAAGGAAGGGCCAATGCACCCTATCAAAGGTCTTCTCTGTGTCAATTGAGAGGAACATGACCACCTCCCCCCTGCAGTGGCCTCTCACAATAATTCCACCACCCTTTTAATATTATCAGTGGCCTGTCTCCCCATGAAAAAGCCTGTTTGATCAGGCTGGATCAGGGTCCCCATCCAAGGGGCCACTCTAATCGCTGGGATCTTTGCCAATTTTTTTGCATCAACATTAATGAGGGAGATCAGCCTATAGGATCTGTACTGTAAGGGGTCTTTGCCTTCTTTAATGCCTGCAGTAAGCATCTCCTGTGGTAATTTGCCTCTGTCTTCTAACAGCTCATGAAAAACCCTACCCAGGAGTTCACTGACCACCTCCCTATAAGTTTTTTTTTTGTTGTTTTTTTGTTTTTTTTAAATAAAAGGACCTGGGTAGGCTATCCAATTCTGGGGCCTTTCCAGATGGCAGAGCTTTAATTGCCCCCTCTCTCTATGCTCCTATCCAAAGACTCTACCACTTCTTTCACCAAACCTGGGAGATTAATCTCAGCTAAATATGGGTGTACCTGTCCCTCCTCATCTCCCCCTGATGCTTATATAGCTTCCAATAGTACTGGACAAATTGTTCCCTTATAAAACTCTCCTTTCTGTCTACTATGCCATCTCGCCCCTGGATCTGGGTAATAGTTGACTTAAGGACCAGTCTCTTCAATTTCCTAGCCAATACTGTACTAGCACGATTCCCCCACTCGTAATAAATTTGTTTTATGTGCTGCAGGCCAAAGGCTAAGTGTTCCACCTGTAAATCCTGGAGTGCACCCCTCAACTGTCCTACCCTTTTCTACGCCCTCTTTGCCTCTGTCTGCTGATATTCTAGGAGCTGAATCCAAATCTCCCTCATTAGCCACTCCTCCCTTTTTAGGCAAGCTCTCTTAAAATGTGCTGCCCACATAATAAATCTCCCTCTTACCACGGCTTTAAGGCCTTCCCATAGTATGGCTTCCTTCACCTCCCCATTATCATTTATACGAAGGTATTCCCCAATATAAGACCAGACATCCTCCATTACCGTGTTTCTTAAGATTCTTGTTGAGTTGCCAAAATTGAGTCTCCCCCCCCCCCCTGGTTCCCAACAGCCCAATTCCACCCATACTGGGCAATGATCAGACCATGTCATTAGATCAATCTCTGCTTCCTTTAATTCTGCCATCCACAATTGATCCACGAAAATCAGATCAATCCTATTGAAATTATCATGGGCAGTAGAATAAAATGTATATTCCCTACTTGAAGGATGTGTCCCTATCCAGGCATCTACTAAATGATAACTCATAACTTGCCCCAAAGCTTGGTGGTTGCGCCTCCCCTCATTAGTCTTATGCTGTCGATCCCATTCCAGCTGGAGAACCAAATTAAAATCCCCTCCGAGGATCAATTTACAGCTGAACCTTATCATACAGGCGATTATGTAAACTCCAAAAGGATACTTGCACCCCATTAGGACCATAGATGCAAACCATCATAATCTGTTCTTCCCCTATCTGCCCCCTCACCCCCATCACCCTCCCTCATTCTGAAAGTGATCTAAAACCTGAAAAGGACCCCCCCCCCACCCCTTTGGAGCTGAATGGCCACTCCCCTCCCAGTGGTGCTGAGAAAAAATGTTCAAGAACCAGGCGATGATACAGACGTCACTCGTCCCAAACTGCAAATGTATTTCCTGAAGTAGTAGTATATCCCAATTACGCCTCTCCAACTCCCGGAACAGCTGCAGCCGTTTACTGAGTGAATTCAGCCCCTTAATATTTAGGGACCCAATGCATACCATTACTAGTCCCTTCCTTTCCCCTCTTGCCTCTTCCCCCAGGCCCACCCCTCCCCCTTCCACCATGTCTGCTCCTTGACCCAGGAGTCACCGGTTCCATGGTGGTCAACCCAGCCCTTTCCTTCCCAGTCCTTCCATCCATATCACTCAGTCTTCCTCTGCACCTCTACTCATTTGTCCACCCGCTCAATCCCCAAATCCTACTCCTTCCCACCCCTGGGGCATCCCCCTCCCACCTGCTTTCCAATATGTTTAATTCCATTAACCATACAATCCTACCAGCTACTACCCCTGGCTCGTGTAAACCCCTCATCTCTCCCTCCCCAACCACTTTACATATTCAGCTGTACAAGGCCCCCCACAATAATGTCCATTTCTAGAAGGGATATAATGCATCTGTCCAGTTAGGTAGACATATGAGCATATGCCCCTATTCAAAGACCCTTATATGTTCTTCATATGATTATTCATATTTTGTATAATTTGTATATAGTTCCCCCAGTTTCTTCCATGTTTTACTACCCTTGTTCTATGTAAACTCAATGTGACCTGTTACATTGTAGTATGTTTTTGTTTCAACTGTAAACCACACTGATTATAATAGCGCGGTATATAAGAAATATAAATAAATAAAATAATAAAATATGTGTCTAAGATTTCCCCTTCTGCTGGTTGCTCTGCTGATTTTCCTTTGGACAATTGCTTCAGGCATATCCCTTTGCTGCTACTCGTTTCCATTTTGACTTGGAAGTCTTCACAGCTGGATCCTTTCACACGTTTTGTGATGATTTGCCTGGGGTGGGGAGGCCTTCACAGCCCAAGTCCCGCAGTGCCTTCCAAGCTTCTCCTCTTTTTTTTTTTTTTTTTCACCTTTCTAGACACTCCTGCACTGTCTTCCCTCATATATGCTGTCACTTCCTAAGTGATCTGTGTCTCATCAATGTCTCTTGTGAGAGGTCCTGCAATAATTGTTTCACATTTCTTTCAAACTAAGTGCCTGGATTTATGGGTTACGCCCAATATGTGCACTTTGTCGGGGTAGGATGACACATATATCACAATGGCTCTGGGGTGGTTATCTTGTGGTGCCCCAAGACCTCAATGTGCATACTCAATACTAACTTATGTGACGTTAGCCTCCTCTTCTGTGCTCCCCAACTGTAGAATATGAGCAAAAAGCATTTGTATCACCACCTGACCGTCCTTAAACTCTTTGACCTCAGTGACACTGCGTACCCTAAGGTTACAGCGACGGACCCAATCTTCGATATACTCCTCCATTTTCTCCTGGAGTTGTTCCTGGCCCTTTCACAAGCTCTCCCATCCACTGGAGAGGTCCTTCAGCTCAGCCATGTGACACTCCACCATCTGGCCTCCCAACTCTGTTATATCCTGCTGTATCGTAGCCAGAGCTGATTTTAGGACTGTTCAGAGAGCACTTATCCCCACTTTCATTTCATGCCGGAACTCCTGTAGCCAGCCTTTCAAGTCCTCCCTGGGTCGTGATTTGCTTCTCTGCAGCCTCCCCTCAACAGAACCATCCAATTCCCCAGAGCCCCTGGAGTGATCAGAACTCTGCCTGCTGGCGTGCTCCTGCCGAATATAGTTTGATTGGAAAGCCTCAAGTTTCTTCTTGACCGACATTACAACTGTGCTGGTATCAACAGGGGCTCATTAGCAGTGCAGTGGAAGCTCTTAATCACTGCTCTGGGAAGGTTATAGATGGAACTTCACAGAGCTACGTCCAGAGGTGGCCCAAGGGGGGTGGTGCTGAGCCATGTGTGGAGACTCATTGCAGGGCCTGATTTGCATCAGAGACACCATTTGCATAATGTTAATGTGCACTAACGTTTAGTAAATGTGCCTCTTAATGAGTCTCTGGATAAAGAAAGATTACCAGATTTCTACATTATTATACTCCAGTGCCCACCGCCAGGCACATTAGGAAGTACTATAAACACTGCCTGTTTAAAACCCATGATTTAGGCGAAAAAATCCCACACTCGGTGACCAAAAGTTAATCTATATAGAAAAAGTCCCTGAACCAGTCCAAAATGATATCACCCAGAAACTTTTGTCGGACAACACCGAGGGAGGATAAGATTTCAGCTTATCCACACCAAACAGGCGATGTCCATTTTATTCTCATGGACTTCTTTTTTAATATCAAAATAATTATTATGTGTTCTATTTATTAAGCAAAAACGTCACTTAGCTTATCCACATAGCAGTTCCAAAGGTAGTGCTAAGTGACGTTTTGCTTAATAAATAGAACACACAATTATTATTTTGATATTAAAGAAGTCCATGAGAATAAAATAGACATCGCCTGTTTGGTGTGGATAAGCTGAAATCTTATCCTCCCTCGGTGTTGTCCGACAAAAGTTTCTGGGTGATATCATTTTGGACTGGTTCAGGGACTTTTTCTATATTATTTAGAACCCATAGCAAACCCACCGTATCAAAACAGCACTATCAGGACTCACAAAGCACCATACCCTACTTATCAAAAAGGCAACACTGCAAATATTAAACCAATACATCTCCTACTGGGGAAAGAGAACAAGGGGCACTGTCAAATAGAAACTACATGAACAGAATACCTCAGCTCGGTTACACATGCAGAACATAGATTGTCACCAAAGAAAGAACAAGGGATCACAATTTAGAAATAAGAAGACAATAATTAAACTGAGAATCCCAAAAGCCAAACTTGGAATGTACAACAACACTGGAGAAATAAACTATAAATTTCCTCTTGTACTAAACAAAATGCAAAGATGTTAATGATGCACATTTTCCCAGAGCTGACATATTCCAGTTAATAAATTCAAAATGAAAAAGTATTTTTCTACCTTTTGTTGTTTGTACATTTTATTTTTCAATTGCAATTGCTCCAGTCACTTTCTTCTGCTTTCTTCGTGTCTTCTGCTAACTCTCCATTGTCTGTTGTCCATTTGCCCTTTCTTTTCTCCTAGTTTTTTTTCCATTTTCTCTCTACATTTGCTTTAACATACTGATCCTTCCCCTTTTGCTCTTTCCTCTATTTCTTTCTTTCTTCCCTTTTCATCCACTCAAATTTCACCCCTCCATCCTCAATCCCCACTTACTCTCCCAATATCCAGCCAATCGTAGATTTTTCTTCCCTCCCATACAAAATATCTTTTCCCTTCTCCATCCTCGCTCCCCCAGCCCCATCCATTTCTAGATCTCCACCAACATCAGCTCCCTTCTAGTTCCAGCCCCACCCAGCATCCCTGCTCCCTTCAAGTCACATTCTCCCATCCCCCCAAATCAGCCCATTTGCAGTCCAAACCCCCCATCAGCCCATTTCCAGCCCTAGCTCCCCCATCAGCCCATTCCAGTCCTAGCTCCACATCAACCATTTCCAGTCCTAGCCTCCCCTCCACCCAAGAGCCCGCGCCTATCTGACTGTCTTTAGAGGGAGCCAGCGAGGCCCCGGCACACCTCTGTACAGCCGCCAAAGTTAAGAGTGCTGTTTTTCTTCACTTCGGCAGCTGTGTTGTAGTATAGGCCACTGGCATGCTGAGTGCACCTACACTAGAACACAGCTGACAAAGTAAAGAAAAACGGTGCTCTTCACGTCTGCGGCTGTACAGAGGTGAGTCGGGACCTTTGGCCTCCCCAGCTCCCTCTGAAGTCAGCCCTGCAAGGAGCCGAGCAGCATGTGCGGGATGATGTTGACACGGGGGCTCATCCAATGTCCATGCGGCTTGCAGGTGCCATCGGAAGTCCCTCATCTCAGTTTTTAACACTGATCTCTTCCTTTCGGTTTTCTTCAATTTTATTTTTCTGCTTCTCTATCCAGATTTCACTCTATCTCCTTACCAACCACTCTTCAGTTTCTCTCTTTTTACTCTATCGAAGAACATAAAAGATGCCATACTGGGTCAGACAAAGGTCCATCAAGCCCAGTATCCTGTTTCCAACAGTGGCCAATCCAGGTCACAAGTACCTAGCAGTTTCTCCAAAAACACAGTTCCACAATGCTTGTATTGGGACAAGCAGTGATATCCCGGGTCCCCTTTAATAATGGTTTATGGACCTTTCCTCCAGGAACTTATCCAAACCTTTTTTAAACCTAGTTATACTAACAGCTTTTACTAAATCCTCCGGTAACAAATTCCAGAGTTTGATTACATGTTGAGTGAAAAAATATTTTCTTATTAGTTTTAAATAGGTTACCCTGTAGCTTCATTGCACGTTCCCTAGTCTTTCTACTATTTGATGGTGTAAACAACTGATCTATGTTAACCCGTTCCATTCCATTCATTAATTTTATAGACTTCTATCATATCTCCCTTCTCTTTTCCAAGTTGAAGAGCCCTAACCTTTTAAAGCTTTCTTCAAAGGGATATCCTTCCATCCCCTTTACCATTTTGGTGGCTCTTCTCTGTACCTTTTCTAATAACACTATATCCTTTTTAAGATAAGGTGACCAGAATTGCACACAATATTCAAGGTGCGGTCTCACCATGGAACGATATAGAGGCATTATAATATCCTTTGTTTTATTCTCCATTCCTTTCTTTATGATTCTTAAGCATTCCATTTGCTTTCTTGGCTGCTGCTGCACACTGGGTGGAGGGTTTCAATATATTATCCACAATGATGCCTAAATCTTTTTCCTGGGTGATGGTTCTTAATGTGGAACCTTGCATCGTGTAACCATAGTTTGGGTTGTTCTTTCCTAGGTGCATAACTTTGCACTTGTCCACATTAAATTTAATCTGCCATTTGAACGTCCAGTCTTCCAATTTATCAAGGTCCTCTTGCAATTTTTCAGAGTTTTGGGTTTTAACAACTTTGAATAATTTTGTGTCATCTGCAAATTTGATTACCTCACTAAATATTCCCATGTCCAGGTCATTTACAAATATGTTAAAAAGCAGCGGACCCAGCACAGATCCCTGGTGTACTCCACTATTCACCTTTCTCTATTGGGAAAATTGACCATTTAGTCCTACCTTCTGCTTTCTGTCTTTTAACCAGTTCCTGATCCACAATAGTACACTGCCTCCTATCCCATGACTTTCTAATTTCTCCAAGAGTCTCTCATGAGGGACCTTGTCAAAGAATTTCTGAAAATCCAGATACACTATATCAACTGACTCACCTTTGTCTACCTGTTTACTTACACCTTCAAAAAAGTATAACAGATTAGTAAGACAAGACGTTCCTTGGCTAAATCCATATTGGCTTTCTCCCATTAAACCATAGCTATATACATGATCAGTAATTTTATTCTTTATACTGGTTTCTACAATTTTGCCCGGTACTGATGTCGGACTCACAGGTCTGTAGTTTCCTGGATCACCCCTAGAACCTTTTTTAAAAATTGGCATTACGTTGGCCATTCTCCACTCTTCAGGTGCTACAGTTGATTTTAATGATAGTTCACAGATTACAAATAGTAGGTCTGCAATCTCATATTTCAGTAAGTGGCGGTATATCAAGTATCTAAACCATAACCATAGCCCTTGGATGTATACCATCCAGTCCAGGTGATAGGGTATTCCTTCAGTTTCTCTAACTGTATCTTTCCATCTCTCTTCCTTACCCGAACCCTCTCCTTCCTCAGACTCTGATTTCCTAGTCTTTCACTAACTTTACCCCATGTTCATTATCAACTCTTCTCTCCATCCTGCTTCCCTCCTCCATCCAGTATTTTCCTATCCCTTTCTTCATGTCCACCATCTTCTCTCTGTGTGCCTTCCCCCATGCCCAACATTTCTCCTCTGCCCCTTCTTCCTTCCCCCATGTCCTGCATCCCCCATTCTGTACCTATCCTCCCATGTCTAGCATCTCCTCGTGTACTTCTATCCCCCATGTCCAGCATCTCCCCCCGTGTATCCCTACCTCCCATGTCCAGCATCCACTCTCTGCATCCCTCTGCCTTCTCCACCATGTCCAACTTCACTCCTCTGCCTCCTTACCCTGCATGTCCAGTATATTCCTGGTGAACCGGGCACAAGAAAATGCAAGAGCGCTGTGCTGGGTCTGTGTTTAGACCATGTGTGTGCTGAGATGGCTCTGCCACCTCCTGTCCCATTTGATGATGTCAGATGTTAGAGGGGGCGGGACGTGGAAGAGCCGCCTCAGTGCACACGCATGGTTTAAACCGGGCCTTGACAAATTTTCTTGGAATCTAGGAGCTGTCTGCCGAAACCTATGTCACAATGCATCCTCTCCCCTGCCAAAACAGGTGTATCACAGTTACTTTTTTAGGTTCAGGTCTGATTTAATAAGATTGTTTTCCTTTTTCTCCATGGTAAAAAGCTTAATAAATCAGGCTCTTAATGGGCCACTGCACAGTGCCAACAAAATGCAGTGGCCCCACTACTCCTCCTCCATCTCCCACTACCCACACTGACCCATTAAGCTACACCTGTGTGTGTGTGCATGTATGTGTGTGCATGGGTGGGGTGACTGTGCAGGTGGGGTGCCTATGTGTGTGTGTGTGCGTGGCAGGAGATTGGGTTGCCTTTACATGTACACATTGTGCCCATTACTTCCTATACATTCATCCTTTCCCTCCTCACTCCAACCCCTCTCCTGCGGCCCCTCCCCTAACCCTCTTCAACCTCCTCCACTTGCACTCATCTCTGTGCTCCACCCCCAGAGGTGCTGAGGCAGCCGGGAGAGCCAAAGTCTGCACAACCCGCAAAAAAAAAAAAGTTACCAAGTTTTCTGCACAGCCAGATGAGTAAATTAAAAGGCCCATTTAATTGATTTAGCCATTTTTGCAGAAAACTTGGTAACCTTTTTATTTAATGTTTTTGGATTAGGCTGTGCAGTAACCAATTGCAGTCGGAAGAGTAAGTGACTGTCTGCGTGGATCCTGTGGGCAGTTGCCGGCTCTCCTGGCTGTTTCTGCACATCTGCCCACAGTGGTTGGGATCCCCATGGGCAGACACAGGAATGATTGGTGCTGGCGATCGGAAGAAATCTGACCCTTTATTGGCTGGTTTTACCGTTCTGCTGGTTGCCAGCCTCCAACATGTAAAACCAGCCCATTGGCAACCCTACGGTTTTACCGTTCTGCCAGCCGCTGGCCTCAAACAGTCTGGTTGGTCACCCTAGGAGTTCACAGGTTGGTGGAGCACTTACGGGGGGTGGTTGCAGAAGGGGTTAGTTTTCCCAGTGGGGCAGGTTTTGGGGCGAAGGGGTAGTTGTAAATGCAGTACATTACAGCTAGAAAAGTATTTCTAATCCCTGTGTGTTTGTGTGTCTGTTGCCTGTTCTGTGTGTGTGGTGCACGTGTTGCAACTGGTGAGGATGGAGCAGTTTACTAGGGCAGTTATGAAAAGAGTATTTTGGGGGGTTGGCAGTTTGTGAGGTGGTGGGGCAGTTGTGGGAGGTTGTTTATTGGGGTGGGGCAGTTTCTAGTGTGGCAGGGCGGTTAGAGGGGTGTAGTTATTGGGGGTTGGCAGTTTGCAAGCTGCTGAGGCAGTTGTAGGGGTTTTTCTGGTGGCAGTATTTGCTGGGTTGGTAGAGCAGTTGCAAGGGAGTATTTTTGAGGGGTGGGGCAATATATGTGGTGGTGGGGCAGAAAGTAGAGAACAGGCAGGGGGAATTTTGAAAGGAACAATTCCCTAATTACTAAGTTTGTGTGTATGTAAGTTTCTATACTACAGAGCTGGAATTCCTTCTCCCAGAGAAATGCATTGGGTTACTTTTTTGGGAGACTTGTTTCTCAGTAATCTCCAGTCCAATTTGGCTCTTTCTGAACTTGATGTGACTCTTTCCTAATTTTTCCCACAAGCCAAGTTTCATCCCATTCTGTTAAATTTTCGGAGAATTATTTTGCCCCCAAATAGACAGGTCAACAGACAAACATTCTCAACACCTTTTTTATAATTCTCTCCAACAACTGTTGGATTGGAAAAAATAAAATGGACTTGAGTCAGTTTTGGAATTTTTGGAATTTTATTCTTTTCCATGCCTCTTATAATATGTTTTGGATTGGATGCACTGTGTCTGCTTGGATGTGGTTACATGTGCTGAGGAAGTAAAAATCTTTGTGTCTGTAAGAGACCTTGTAAAACCTGCTGAAAGTAGTTCTTTTGGCATGTGATGATTTGGGTGGCAAGGGGAGGGAGAGAATGCTGAGGAGGGAACTGGCAAAAAATGGACCAGACAAATGTCCAGACAGCCAAGTTATTTAAAAAAAAAGAATTTTACAGCCTGCTATTGAAAATGATTAAAGTGCTTAGCAAACCTAACTGGGTTAATTGCGGTGACGAGGATATTCAGCAACATTAACGCGGGCCAGCTAGCATGTGGCTGTTCTGTGGGCAGAGCAGAGGCGGCACCCAACGATATTCAGCCGCTGCCTGGTTATTGTTGAGTGGTGAGTTAGGCACCTTAAAGGGTGGCTTAATGTTCACTGCTGAAGTTAACCTGGCAGTGGCTGAATATCGCCGTGCTGCCCAGTGAGCTTTGCCACTATCCGGCAGACCCACATATTCAGTGCTGGTGGATGGATGTGGCCCCGCTTTGAATATCTGGGTCTTCAGTTCGGCAGCGAAGGGTAACTGCTTTACAATAGCTAGCTGCCGCCGCTGCTGAATAGCGACCCTTACTTTCTAGTGATTAATTGAAATGGGTCAGCTTTGGAAGGTACATTTCATATGTTTAAATTTTGCACAGTAGAAGAAAAACTATGTTTGTCTCTCTCTATTATTGTATTGCTTGCAGAGCCTAGTTTTGTGAAGTCTCCATTTCAGTTTTTATCTTCTGCACGGTTTCTAATTTGTGGTCACTTATTTTGCATTTGGTGAGGGCCATCTCTGTGTATGGATTCAGTTGTAGTCTGTTAGCATGCTTACGTGAATGTATTTCCTTGCTCAAGTGGGTTTATATAACCTGGAAGAGAGGATTCTGCTAGCTTTTGTACAGGGGTGACTGGTAATCTAACTTATCTCCTTTGCCAGTAGGAGGTACAGAGATGTGCTGTGGATATGTTGTAATATATTTCAAAGGCTGGACTCTTTGTTGTTTTCAATTCATCTGGCAGTTAGTGCTCTTCTGGTATGGTAGGTTTTGTAAGTGTCTCTTTAAGGGCTTTACAAGTTTGTGTTGCTCTTACTAAAGTATCCAGTTTATAAAGTCAGACTACTATACAATCGGAGCTCTAATAAAATCTAATTTGTCGGAGCGTTTGTTAGTATAAAATCCTCAAATAACAAATTTTCCTTTTAATTATTTTTGTAATAGTGTACTCGACACCGCAAAAGTGTATCAAAACCCAAATTACCTGTGTGAAACACTCTTTTATATAAAAGCGAGCAATATTATAAACTTGCCATCAGACTTAGCTTATGTCCATCTTGAAAGAAATGAGCGCTGTGAGAAGATGTCTGTGGAACATGGTGAACACAGCACAGTGTTTTGAGCTCTCTACCAAGTCTTCGAGCTCTGCATCGACACTCTAGTAAAAGACACCTCCTCTTCACAGCAGAAAACTTGAACGTACATGAACAAAATGGAGCTCTCAATTTAAAATATCGGCGTGTGACGTCATGAGGAGAAATCATGTGATCCATGAGGAACAAACCAACAGTGTAAAAAAAAAAAAAAAGTTTCGACCCAAATTTATCTCGGATGAAGAGTCATAATAAACGCCACCAGTCTAATTCTTGATTCAATCCAGTTGGGGTGACAGTTAATGCGCTTGTTTCTTTCAAGATGGACATCAGCTAAGTCTGATTGTAAGTTTATAATATTGCTTGCTTTTATATAGAGTGGTTTGCACAGGTAAGTTGTGTTTTGATACGCTTTTGTGGTGTTGTACGCTATTACAAAAATGATTAAAAGGAAAGTTTGTTATTCAAGGATTTTATACTCGACAAACGCTCTGACAAATTAGACTTTATTAGGGTTCTGATTTTATGGTAGTCCGAACTTATAAACTGGATGTCATTTTGTGGTGGACTCTTGGGTCTAACATTTGTGGCAGCATCAGAATATATTTTCCCCAAGCCTGTCCATCTTATTTACATTGAGTACTCTCAAGAACGCAAAGAATAGCGGATGCCTCCATAGGACATTGTTACCTCTGCTTTACATTTTCTATTTCCATTTTTGTGTTAACAATTACTACTTATAATATACATCTGCTATTCCAGTGTTGCTTTCAAACCTTAAGGCATGATTCTTTCATCGCTATTTGAATGCGTTTGTCCCCACCACCTCCATCGGGAGGACATTCCAAGCATCCACCACCCTTTCAGTAAAAAAGTATTTCCTGACATTGCGTTTCAATTTACCACCGTGCAGCTTCATGCTATGCCCTCTAGTTTTACAGCTTCCCCGTCTCTGGAAGAGGTTTGTTTGTTCATCATTTCTCTTTAAGTATTTAAAGGCCTGAATCATATCTCCCCTCTCCCTCCTCTCCTCCAAAGTGTACATATTTAGGTCTTCAAGACTCTCCTCATAAGGCTTCTGACACAGGCTCCAAATCATTTTGGCCGACTTCCTCTGAACAGCTTCCATTCTTTTTACATTCTTTGCAAGATACGGTCGCCAAAACTGAACACAGTATTCCATGTGAGGCCTCACCAGAGACTTATACAGTGGTACTAGTACCCCTTCCTTTCTGATGGTAATTCCTCTTCGAATGCAGCCCAACATCCTCCTGGCTTTTGCCACTGCCTTGTCGCACTGTTTTGCCATCGAGATCTACAGAAATGATCATACCGAGGTCTTTCTCCTGCTCCGTGCACACCAACCTCTTGCCCCCTATCGTGTACGTTTCCCTTGGATTTCTGCTACCCAAGTGCATGACACTGCACCACTTCGCATTAAATCTTAATTGCCGAGCATCAGACCATTCCTCCAGCTTTTGCAGATCCCTCCTCATGTTAAGCATTCCCTTGGGGGAGTCCACTCTGTTGCAAATTTTCGTGTCATCTGCATAAAGACAGACTTTTCCATTCAGTCCTTCAACAATATCACTTACAAATACATTGAACAGTGCCGGGCCCGGGCCTAGGACCGAATCCAGAGGCACCCCGCTAATCACCTTCCTTTCATTAATACTACTACTATTTAGCACTTATAAAGCGCCACGCACACAGCGCTGTACAGCTAACCTACCAGAGGTGGCTAACAAACGAGAGAGTCCCTGCTCATCGGAGCATACAATCTATTTAGAACAGTGCAGAGGATTAGTCAGTTCTGGGGAAGATAGGGTGTGGTACTGTTTGGTACAGCTTCCTTACATTCCCTTAATAATGCCTATTCTGGCTCCAATTTCATCGGGATTTGCATAAGTTCTGAAAGCAGCAATTTTGCCCCCTCCCAATATTCCTGAATCCTCAGATAGTACCATAACATTGGGGAGGGATCGAGCCTCGTGCGAAGGACCTGGGATCTAATGTGGCTGACTTATCCTGCTGTCCCTGGAGAACTCATGTTACAGGTAAGTAACAGCGCTTTCTCCCAGGGCAAGCAGGATGAAGTCAGCCACAAGTGGGACTGGTAATGGGTTGGGGGGGTTGCTAGGACTGGAAATGGGCTGAGTGGAAGGGGGCTTGAACTGCAAATAGCTGATGTGGACGGGGCTTGGAATGGAAATGGGCTGAGGGGAAGTGGGGGGCTTGAACTGCAAATAGCTGATGGGGACGGGGCTTGGAATGGAAATGGGCTGAGGGGAAGTGGGGGGCTTGAACTGCAAATAGCTGATGGGGAGGGGGACTTGGAATGGAAATGGGCTGAGTGGAAGGGGGCTTGAACTGCAAATATCTGATGGGAAGGGGGGCTTGGAATGGGCTCTTAGGGGAGGGAGCTAGGACAGGAAATGGGCTGATGGAGGGGCTAGGATAGGACTGGGAATTGGGTGTTGGGGGGAGCTAAGATTGGAAAAGGGCTCTGGTGGGGGCTTGGATTGAAATGGACTCATGGAGGGGCTAGAACTGGAAGTAGGCTCATGGGGGGCTTGGATTAGAAATGGGCTAAGTGGAGGGGAGCTAGGATTTAACATGGGCTGATGGTGGGGCTAGGAAAGGACTAGAAATGGGCTGATGGGAGGCTGGTATTGGAAATGAGCTGATGAAGGGACTTGGATAGGACTGGAAATGTATGGGGGAGCTAGGACTGGAAATGGACTGATGGGGGGCCAGGACTGGAAATGGGCTGATGTGGGGACTAGAAGGGAGCGGATACTGGGTGGGGCTGGAACTAAAAGGGAGCTGATGTTGGGGGAGATTAAAAGGGGATGGGGCTGGGAGAGTGAAATGGAGAGGGGAAAAATATTTTGTGTGGGAGGGAAGAAAAATGTAGAATTGGCCGGGTATTGGGAGACTAAGTGGGGATTGAGGATGGAGGGGTAAAATTTGAGTGGATGAAATAGGAATGAGGAAAGAGCAAAAGGAGAAAGATTATTATGTTAAAGCAGATGTAGAGAGAGAATGGAAAAAAACTAGAAGAGAAGAAAGGACAAATGGACAGCAGACGATGGAGAGATAGCAGAAGACACAAATAAACCAGAAGAAAGTGGCTGGAACAATTGCAACTGAAAAAAAAATGCACAAAAGGTACAAAGATATCTCTTTATTTTGAATTTATTAACTGGAATATGTCAGCTCTGGGAAATGTGCATCATTAATGTCTGTGCTTTGTTTAGTACAAGAGGAAATTAATTTATAGTTTTATTTCTACATTGTTGTTGTACATTCCAAGTTTGGCTTTTAGAGTTCCCAGTTTAATTATTGTCTTCCTGTTTTTAAATTGTGATTCCTTGTTTGGTGATGATCTATGTTCTGCATGTGTAACTGAGCTGAGGTATTCTGTTTATGTAATTCCTATTTGACATTGTCACTTGTTCTCTTTCCCCAGTAGGTCATGTATTGTTATTCTCTGAAATGTATTGATTTAATATTTGCAGTGTTGCCTTTTGATAGGTAGGGTCTGGTGCTTTGAGTCCTGGTAGTGCTGTTAGGATACGGTGGCTTTGCTATGGGTTCTAAATGGGCAGTGTTTGTAGTAGTTCCTAATGTGCCTGGCGATTGGCACTGGATTATAGTAATGTAGAAATCTTTGTCTTTCTTTATCCATACACTCATGAAGAGGCATGTTTACTAAAAGTTAGTGTATGGTAACATTATGCAAATATTTATGCAAATGAGGCCCCTTATGCAAATGAGGCCCCGCACCGAGTCTCCACACATGGCCCCGCACCCCCCTTGGGCCACCCCTGGTTTGTCCTGATCTGATTTGGTTGCCCTCCATTTGTGTTTGAGTTTTCTCGGAAGGTCTATGGGTAGGTTTTGCTTGAGGATTATAGGGTGTTGCAGCATTTGTAATTAAGGTGTTCCATTTGTTTTGGCAACATTGAGATCCATTGTTTGGTTATTAAGTTGGGGTATAATGTCCTTAAGGAAGTCTTCCTTATTGAAGTGCTTGAATTGTTTTTTCAGAGGTGTTACATTCTGTTGGTGGGGGGAATGTGGTAGCGTTGGTACAGTGAATTTTATTCTGTAATGGTCTGACCAAGGGACCTGAATTGTTTGCGTGGGCGAATATAATGTGTGGTTTGCGATTAGTTTCGGGAGGAATACAAGGTCAAGGGTATTGCATTCAGTGTGAATGGGCATATTTACTGTTTGCTGAAATCCCATGTCAGCCATTGAATTAAGGAAGAGAGTGGATTGTGTGTGGTGGAGGGATGGTAGGTTGAAATCACCTAGGAGGATGTGGGGCTTCTTTAATGAAGTGGAGCATGTAGTTTCTAGCATTGATGTAAGATTGTCATGTTTTGAAGTGGATGGCCTGTATAGGAGACAGACAGGGTTTTTTTATTTTCAATTTTAATTATGTCCATCTCATCTATGTTGGTACAAATGGTGGGGGAGACTTTCAATTCTTGCTTAGAATGATTCAGGCTCTGTGGTACTTGGGAGTGGGGGGTGCGCTATGGCTTGTTGCATTAAGGAGGGGTGCACAATCTTCCAGGATTCCTGTACTTAGCCACGATTCTTTCTCTGTCTTTCCTGTTTCCCCCACTGGCCCGAGTACAAAAGCTGGGGAGGTGGAGGAGCAGCCTTGTGCCTAGAGCAGTGCCCCGAGGAGCAGTGAAGCTAGAGTTCATATCCCGCTGTCACTTCTCCTGTCCTAAGCTGCTTTAAGATTGCTCTGCAGCTGCAATGCCAGTGGCTTTGACTTCCGGGCTACGAGAGTTTCTTTTATGTGTCACAGTTCTTCAGGTTTGAGACAGGGGTTCTCAACCCTGTCCTCAGGACCCACCTAGCCAGTCGGGTTTTCAGGATAACCACAATGAATATGCATGGAAGAGATTTGCATATAATGGAGGCCATGTATGCAAATCTCTCTCATACATATTCATTGTGGTTATCCTGAAAACCTGACTGGCTAGGTGAGTCCCGAGGACAGGGTTGAGGACCCCTGACCATTCTAAAAAAACAAAACCCCAACAAAACGGTAGAGGGTGTAACTAGGTAATTTCCAGAATTCCAGAAGGTAGTGTTCAAGGGATGTCGGGGGTCGGTTTGCTCTCCCCAACTGGACCCTAAATCAAGGGGAATCCAGAGCAATAGGAAATAAAACGCGATAAAACGTCACAGCCCGAAGCACACTGGATTCATGATGAGCATTATCGTGACTTTTCTGAGAATACATGCTAAAGATGATATCTGATATGAAATCATCCCAGGGGAACTGTCTATTGGATAGCTCGAAGAGCTCAGCGAGGGATGTCATGGAAGGCCTGTCCCTTAGAAATTGCTGCAAATGCATCAGGGGAGCTGTCAACTTGGCAACACGAAGGGCCTTGCAGAGGGATTTATGGGAGGCATGCACTTTGACAGCTACAGTGTGGCCTAATAGCTTGGGTGTTTGTTGTGGGATCATGGTTCGGGGTTCATTTCCCACCACCTCCTCGTTTGTTAAAAAAAAAAAAAAAAACCCCGACCTGGGCACTGCTCACTGGGGCACTCTACCTGGAGCCCGAGAAGACGTGCCTAGTGTGTTCAGTGAGATTTGAATATCCTATTTGCCAGTAACGAAGTTCGTTTCAGAACATAGCTGTTGGGTGTCAAGAGTTCGTTAGGCCACTAAGGCAGGAGTATACTAGGTCAATCTGCTGATCCCGCTGATCGATTTGGGAGCCCATCTGTTAGCGTCCCGCATTGCTCGGCACAGCATAATAAGACCCAAGCTAGGCCTCCCAGATAGCTGGCCCATGCCAGCAGCACCAGGAGATGTGAGGTTTGCTAAAGTACTGGACGGAATTGCAATGGTGGATACTGGAATGCATGGACTCGTGATCCAATGGTGGGTACTCTGTTGATCCTTCCATATGGGCTGAAAAGCGACACCATCCTTGTGGCAGGCAAGCTTAAATGCCGACTGCACAAGACGCAGGTCACCGGGGCTGGGCTGGCCATGTCCCCAACCAAACCTCTGCCCCATTTTGCTTGCTGAATTCATATGCGCTGCCCCAGCAGTGCTATAGCACTGAATACAAATTTACCTTTGGACCCTAGGCATATCCAAGGCTGCAGCACATGTCCTGGTCCTGGGCTTTGAGCGTTGCCTATCGTCGGGTGCATCTCTAAACAGGGCATATAAAATCCTGCCAACGCTGAACCCAATATCGGTGGACAATGCAAAGGCTTGCCTCGGGAGTATAGCAGCAGAATGTATTTACTCCTCCTTGCCCCTTCCTCAGGCAGATAGGGTCCTGCATCCCCCTGCCTGGACTGGACTCTCCAGGCAGCAGGGCCTGAATGCTTTCACCCCCCACCCCTGTTGTGGCTTTCATTCAGGTCTGTATGGACAAACTGGAGGTAGGAAAGGCAGAGCAAACATTTTTGTACAGACTGCTGGGAGGGGGCCCACTAGCGTATGAATTGCGATGCTGCTTGATAGCCTTAGACATGTGCTCTGCTATAGTGTCCATGCACCCCCTGTCTGCCCCACACCGGCATGGTGCAGTGAGGGGCAGAGCATCCTGGTTTCTGCCCTGCCCAGAATAGTCATCCTGGAAAATCAGATATGACCTTACC
Source organism: Ichthyophis bannanicus (assembly GCA_033557465.1). Classification (NCBI taxonomy): domain Eukaryota; kingdom Metazoa; phylum Chordata; class Amphibia; order Gymnophiona; family Ichthyophiidae; genus Ichthyophis; species Ichthyophis bannanicus. The sequence continues at coordinate 248,648,404 of CM066042.1, read as the reverse complement.
AATCGGCTGATCTGTCATAATGCTTTTAGAGGCACAGAGCCTATGCTGTTGATACTGGGAACAGCACCTTCAACAGCCCCCATGCTAGCCTAGCTGGTGATAAGGGAACAAGTGCCTGCCATACCAATATAGATTATCTGGCCTTAGCCTGGATGCCGAGAGGGCTTCCATGCTCTCGTGTCCCAGCTGTCTTGGGAGAGGCCCGCCGAGGGTTTTAGAATGCGAGCACCCGACGTTCACAGCAACTGCCAAAAATAGCAGTGGGGGTGAACTCAGTCAGGAGCCCAGTATGGACTTAAATAGTCAGATCCAACCCTGACCCACTCGGAGCTCAGCCAGAGCACCCAGGGCAACCTAAAGACGGTGGGGGGTGGGGGGGTCAAAGCGGCTCTGATCCATTTGGTGGCCAGCGGGGACGCCACAAGCATGAAGAGCCAAGTGAATTAATGTTGTATCTAGTCCTTTGGTGGCAGCAATGCTGGCCTGACTTCCATCAGCAGGCTGTCCCAGGAGCCCAGCCGCTAGACACTACTGGCCGTCCTGTAGCCCCCTCAGCCGCACACTGTCCAACAGGAGATCTAGGTGCAGTGGCCATAGCACATTGTATAGTATCAGTTGCCGAGTTAAAATTACCACTCATTCCAGAAGCATAGTAGCCAGACACGGATTGGACACAGCAGCCAGTAGTGAACTGCGCACACCAGGATACCTAAGCACAAAGACCATATTACATGGTACTTCAGCCACCGTTGAGTCAGGCTTGCTGTATTTCCAGGATGCTCTCTAACACATTGACCCCTTCTTGGTGATGGGGGGCTGGTGGGGGTCTGCCGTAGCACACCAGAAAGGATACTAAGACTTGGGCATTCAGCAGACTGTGATGTAGCTGGTACAGCCCAAACTCAAAGCTGTGCAGTGATATTTGTGAGGGTGGTGGGGCCATGCTTCCATTCACCTTGGCCTCAGCATATGCCTCACTGCAAGGACTGCTTGAAGCTACAGGGGACGGTAAGAGGGAAAACTCGTATAACTGTTTTATGTGCTGCCCTGAGCATCAGCACACAAACCACACTTGTGATAATCACACATCTGACCCATTGCCAAAAGGGACCACATGGCCCACCCAGCCTATTTACTATACCCATGGTATACACACATTTCGATGGGCTGGGATCTGGGAGTCACCCATCGGTCTTAACCCACCAAAGACCTAGTAGCTGAGGACTGCGAGAATACCACCAGTCTGTTCCTTGGTGGTGTTGGCGCATAAGAACTGCCATTCTGCCCTCAGTTGGATTCGCAGGAATGATTAAAATTTGAAACAGATTACCATGCAGGTGGACCACCTGTGCTTGCTCCCGCCCACTGGACGGTCGGAGTGGTGTCCAATACAGTCGCTGGATGCACACTCCGGAATGGTGTGACAAGGTCCACATCACACTGCATTGGAAAAAATCTGGGCACGGTTGTCAGATACTCCGCTCCAGTTAGACAACTCACCGTGGTGTGGGGCTATACTGATTCCCGAACCACAGGACCGACAGTTCCCTTAGGGATGATATTCTGAACTGGATGCTAGCTCATAGCCCGCTGGCTATCACGACCATCACCACCTCAGCAAATTTGTACCTCAAGCTGGTGTACCACAACCTGACTGCCATGGGGCGGGGGGACCTTTGATGGGGAACATGAAGAAGCCGTGCTTCCCCATATCCTTGGTGGGTACCCAAGCCGAATACCAGCTATGCACAGATCCTGATGAGGGAGGGGCTGGTAGTCCTAGCTGGCAGCAAGGCAGGCTGGCCCAATATGCCCCTCTAGGCAAGATGGGCAGCTAAATCGCGTGGCAGTATAGCAGGCACGGTGTCAGCCTAGCTCAGCATGGCAAAGCAGGACCTCCACCATGCCTCAACAAACATTCTAGGAAGGACAGTTTGTCAAGCAGTTTTGCAATGGATCAGGTGACCAGGCAGGTCCCCCACCCCATACGTTCTTGGTAACAATAAAGCTGGCTGCGGTCAGTTGTATCCACTTATGAAGCATTGTCTGAGTTCTGTGTGAGTGAATGAGCATTGATTTGGCAACAGGCGAACTGAGGGAAAGTTCCGCCTGCCTATGTTATGGGGAGGGATTGAGCCTTTTGCAAAGGATCTGGGACCTAATGTGGCAGTGGACCCTCAATAGAAGCCCATGCTGGCGCCCCCCCCCCCCTCTGCTATGTTATCAATAGGACAAAGCAAGGAAGCCTTAGGTGCTTTACGTTGATGTGGCAGGGAAGGGGCACAGATAAAGGCAGCAGATAAAGGTGGGGCTAGGAACCGGCCTCTCTCGTCCCAATTGGAACGCATCCCATCCCACCCATTCCTCTCATCTAGGCAGGCTTAGTGATGTGTAGCATGGCTGCTTTCCACTATTGCTGTTTCATTCTGTATCTCTGTCTCCTACATCTTTTTTGCAGCTAGACAGCAGGTGCCTGAGCCAAACAGTTATGCACGAATCCTGGATGAGAGATGGGCGGGTCACCCTAGCTGGCAGTAAGGCTAGGGTGGCTTGGCACGTCCCTCCAGACAAGACAAGTATCTCATCACATGGTGACCTGACAGGCATGGCATGAGCCTGGTGCAGCACAGTGTGGTGGGACTTCCACCATGCTCACAATGAACGACATTCCAGACAGGCATAGCAATGTCTAGTAAGGCTGCTCTCCAATATTGCTGTTAGATCTATGTATCTGCTTTGCTTACATCAATTCTCTCAGCTAGATGGCGGGAACCCGAGCTGCACGGCAGTTATGCATGGATCCTGGCGAGAGGGACGGGTCACCTTACCTGGCAGCAAGGCGGAGTGGCTTGGCACACCCCTCCAGAAATGGCAAGCATCTTACTGCTTGGCATGCCCCTCAGGACAAGGCGAGCATTTTTCATCTAGGTATCTGTCAAACTTACATCCATTATTGCAGCTAGACAGCAGGTACCTGAGTTGCATAACAGTTATGCACAAATCCCCATGAGAGAGGGATGGGTCATCCTAGCTGGCAGCAAGGTGGGGTGGCTTGGCATGCCCTTCCGGACATGGCAAGCATTTCACTGCATGCTGGTCTGACAGGCACGGTGTAAGCCTAGTGCAGCATGGAAAGGCGGGAACAACATTCAGGCATAGTGATGTCTAGTAAGGTGGCTCGCTAATATTGCTGTTTCATCTATGTATCTTTTTCACGTGCATCATTTGTTGCAGCTAGACAGCGGGTACCTGAGCTGAATACCAGTTATGTACAGATTCCAACAAGGGAGGGGCTGGTTGCCCTAGCTGGTAGCAAGGTGAGGTAGCCTGGCATGCCCCTCCAGGCAAGGCAGGCAGCTAAACCACGTGGCAGTATAGCATGGCAAGGCGGGACCTCCATCTTGCCTCAACAAACATTCTAGGCAGGACGGTATGGCAGGCAATTTTGCATCAGCTCGGGTGACCAGGCGGGTCCCCCATTAGTTCTTGGTAACAACAAAGCTGACTGCAGCCAATTTTATCCACTTATGAAGCAATGCCTGAGTTCTTGTGTGAGTGAACAAGCATTGATTTGGCAGTGGGCAAACTGAGGGAAAGTTCCAACTGCCTACGTTAATGTATCCAGTCCCCTGTCTCCCCCCCCCCCCCAGCCTCTCCATCATTTGGGGTCATCCCTCCCTCCTATATCATGCAATAGAGCTGGAGTTCAGTACATCCTATTTAACACTTTCATACTATTCTTCAGTAAAGCTGCTCTGAAAGAAACCTGGCTGATTCCCTCTTAAATTCCCTCCCACCATCTCTCCTCCCACTCCCCCAGTATTTATTTATTTATATTCTCTTATATACCACGCTATTCTGCATCAGTGCAGTTTACATTGAATGAACTGAAATTACATTGAACAGGGCATTATAACTTGGAGATAACTATTTTGCAGGGAACATGAGCAATGGAGGGTTAAGTGGCTTGCCCAAGACCACAAGGAGCACCTGTGGGACTAGAAACCCCAGTCCTTCCAGTCCAAGGTTGCTGTCCTTTAGTGGGATTTGAACCCCTGACCTTCCGGCCTGAAGTACGTTGCCCCAACCACTAGGCCACTCCTCCATTCCAGTATCTCTCCTCCTAACACCGGACATGCTTCAGAGGGTGCTTCCCTGTCAGCAATACTAGGATGTAGAGTTTAGAAAGCAAGCCTCTGGAGCCCACCCCCTTCTCTAACATTTCCTCAAAGGGCAGTCTTTTCTTACCCAGATCCCACTGCACCTCCTTCCTCAACAAAAAGTGTCAGAGATATCTGTAATAGTACCTGTCCCCTTCCTGTAAATCAAACACCTCCTGTAGATCCTCCAAACTGTGGATGTCCTCCCCTTGCCCCATAACTTGTCCTGATCTTCTGAGCCCTTTAGATGCCCACGCCTGGAATCTTCTATACATCATACCTGGTGGAAACTCCTCATTATTCACAACCTGTGCCAGTCTTGGAAAAACTCTTCCCCCACCCAGCAGTTTTCCTTTACATCTACGCCCCACACCCATAGTCATTCTCATCATTGGATTCCCCAAGCCGTCCCCTCTCTTACCACCTACAGGACCCCACACCTCCCCCTCCCAGAGTCTTCCCCCCACCCCCTGCTCCATATGTATGCATTGTTTTGCTTTCTCCTTACCCTACCATTCAAATAAGATCTTCAACTGAGCAGCCTCATAATAGGCCTGAAAGCTGGGGACCCCCATGCTCCCTAGTCTCTGCTTCTGAAACATTACATGCTGAGCCATCCTTGGTGGTCCCCCTGCCCCCGGATATACCCCATGATCAAAGCCTGACACTTCAAAAATCCCTTTGACTCAAGAGGCAAAGACATAAAAAGAAATAACACCCGAGGCAGTATATTCATATTGACCACCGTTATCTTTCCCACTCAAGATGCATGTAGACCTTTCCATCATGCTATATCTCTCGTTAACCTCTGCATTAAAGGCCCATAATTATGTTCCCAATATGACCCAGATCCTTACCCAGATTTATCCCCAAGTACCCAAATGCCCAACCTGCTCATTTAAACAGGAAAGCCTCCCGCAACCTGTCCTCCAAACCACCCTCCAAATGCAACTCTACCACTTCAGTTTTTCCCATATTAATCTTCTACCCAGAGACCCTACTCTATCCTTTTAGTTCCTCCATTAAGATGGGCAATGATATTAGTAGCTCCCTTATCATAAAGATGATATCGTCCACAAAGAGTGCTATCTTATGCTTGCCAGTCCAAACTTTAATACCATAAATATCACCCCCTCTCCCTGACCCTCGTTGCCAGTGGCTCTATAACTAAGGCAAAATGAAGAGGTGACAGTGGGCAACTCTGTTGTGTACCCCTCTCCAATTTGAACTCATCTGAATACCCCCCATGTACTCTAATTCTCACTGCAGGTTGCACATACAACACCCTAACCCATGTAGGGAACCCCCACCCACTCCCATTTGCTCCAGTAACTTAATCATAAAGCCCCACTCCACCCAGTCAAATGCTTTCTCAGAATCAACCGTGACCAGCAGCATACCTTTCCTATCATTCTTAACATGCCACAACAAATTCAGCACCCATCTAATATTATCCCCCTCTTGTCTCCCTGAGAAGTCCTGTTTGATCATTTTTAACCAGTTTGGACAAATACTTCTGTAATCTATTGGCCAATATTTTGGCAAACAGCTCGGCATCTAGGTTGATCAAGGATACAGGCCTCTAAGAGCCGCAAACAGTAACATCCTTTCTCAGTTTGGGCAGACCATTTATCCTCACTGTATTCATTGAGACTGGACCACTGCTCACCTCCAACACCTTGTTAAAAGTTCGGGGTGACACTAACTGATCCTGAAACCTTTGGTAAAACTTAGCTGCTAGGCCATTCAACCTCAGAGCCTTTCCTACTTTCAGACATTTGACAGCTTCTCCCACCTCTGCCTCTGCAATAGCTCAATCAGGCCACTCCATCTCCTCCTCTGCCAGCTTTGCTAACTGGCATTCCCTTAAGAACTCCTCTACCTCCCCATCCTCCACCTCCCTCTTATATAATTGTGTATAGAAATTCTGAAACATCTTCCTACTGCCCTCAGACCTGTATACTATTTCTCCTTTTTCGTTGCGGACTATCAGAAATCGCTACTGCCTGGCCTTTTCCTTCAAGTGCTGGGCCAACAATTTACTTGCTGTATTACCATGTTGAAAATGTACCTGCTCAACCCTCTCCAGTTCAAAAGCCATAATACTGGCTCTCAACCTCTCCAATTTGCACAGCACACTGGGATCTCTGCCCAACTGATGCTCCATTTCCAATTCCTTAAGTTGTCGACACAGACACTCCTCTTGTGCCTTCCTCCTCCTTTTCAACCCAGATGCTAAGTGAACAAAAAGGCCCCTTACAACCATCTTTAAACCATCCCACACTATCTTCAGGGGCACCTCCCACCCCCATATTAAATTTGAAATATTCCTCCATTACGCTCTGTATCTTCTCACAGATGCCCTCTTCTAAGATGGAATCATTCAACCGCCAGAATTTTACTTCCTGCTTCCACTCCCAACTCAAGTTTAACACTCACTAGCGCATGGTCAGTCATAGAAACATGATGACGGAAAAAGACCAGATGGCTTATCTAGTCTGCCTTTCCATATCAACTACAATAGTCCCTTTTTTTTCCTTTGGAGATCTTCTGTGTTCCATACTTTCTTGACTTCAGATACTGTTCTAGTCTCTACTACCTCCACTGGGAGACTATTCCACGCATCTACCACTCTTTCCACAAAGAAATATTTCCTCATATTACTCTTGAGTCTATCCCCTTTCACCCTCATCTTATATCCCCTTGTAACAGAGCTTGCTCTCAATCAAAAGAGACTCTCCTCTTGTGCATTTATGCCACGGGGGATTTAAATGCCCAGTGATTTGCCCTATGTCCACCTCTTCCCACCCCAGTGGCAAATCTCCCCTCCATCCAAATCATGTCTAAGCGGCTATATGAGTCATGCAGCTTCAAATAAAAGGTAGATTTCCTCAAAGAAGGGTATCATAAGTGCCATACATCCACCAGTCCTGCTGACACCATCAATTTACCTGATTGTCTTCTATCCCTCTTCCCCCTATCCTGCTCCCTTGAGTTATCCAACCTTGGATTACTAGTAAGATTAAAGTTCCCTCCTATCAAAACAGGAATATCAGGAAAGTCCCCCAATTTCTCCAGCAAGTCCAAGAAGAAGGCCCCCTGCTTCTCATTCAATGCATACAGACTCACCACCAATACCTCTACGCCTCCCCAACAACCTGGAGGAGATATTGACCCCCTTTAACCCTATTTTATTTACTTCAACCACTTTTTAGACCCCCCTATCATCCACCTCCCTCCCCCCTTTCTTCAGAGCCTCTTTATTAGAAGAGGGGAATGCTCAGATACCAAGTATTTCTCTTGGCTGACTTTTAGATGTGTTTCCTGCACAAACAAAATGTCCGCATGAAGGTGGATGCCTTCTCTTTCCAAAAGCCTATGTTTTTGCCAGGAGTTTAAACCCTTTACATTAATTGTGGCAAGCACCCACTCTGCCAGCCCCACAAGAGATTGACCTTCTACTGCCAGCCAACCTACCCCAACCCCTGTTCTCCATGCCCCTTGCTCTCTTGTATTCCTTTCCTTATTGCCTCTCTCCCCCACCAGCCAAGGCCTCACCCTTCTGAGTAGTACCCTAGTGTGCCTGACCCCCTTACACACTCACCACTCCACTCTAACAGCCCCACATATAACATGCGCGCACACACACACATTCCGCCAAATAGCAACTGTCACACTTACAACCAACCCCATTACATGACCACTCACATGCACACCCCACACACCAAAAGGTGACTATTACAAAAGAGTCCTCTAAGGCGCAACATCAAAGACGTTTCAGGTAGTCGCGGCCTTCTCCATGCCTCTCCTCTTCTTCCTCGCCACCTCCTTGGAGACTGTTGTCCACCTCGCATGTGTAACCGCTGGCCTTCTGCACATCTGGCCCCTTATTCTGCACATCCCTGTCCTACTGTATATCGTGGCGGACACGTTTATCTTTCGGGGTGGAGATAGGACAATTTTAGACAGCATTTACTGCCCCCCCTCACAGAATTTACGATGTTTTGACATGGGACATACCAGATTTCACCTAAATGGCCTTTCTAAATTGTGTCTTAGTTTAGTTTCAATCATTTTCATTGGGAAATGATACAACAAAACAGATATAAATAATGAACCATTTTACATTGACATCTTCACAAGATCAAAATCAACTTGTTTGCAAAGGAGATTCATAACTCCCCTCCCCACCCTACCCTCCCAAACCTCCCTTTCGTCTCCCTAGGGGATTACAGTATGTTTACACTGAAGAACCAATGGTGCATGTTAAACGTCAGCTAACCAACCCCCAAAATGACCCAAGAGAGCCCACTGACACTCAAAGCCAATGCACCCTCCAGGGCTAATAGACAGCATATCGGGGCCCTATTCCTAACCCCCAACCTAACCTCCCCTTCCCCACCTGTCTCCCCACTAATCTTATGTGAATTGCCCACCACCACAGTCTCTTCTATTCCCACATGCAGAATATGCTCCTCAAATATTCACAACCTTCACTCTGACATCGGGTGACAAAGCATCAATGACAGGGACCCAAACAACCAGGAAGCGCTCCTGAACCTTAGACCCTAGCTGCCATGCCATCCGATGCCCCATCTCCTTCAGCTCCGTCAATGAGTCTTCCCATTGCTGCAGCCCCAGAACCTCCTTGGACATCTAGTTATGCAAGAGCAACTTCTTCACCAGAATGAAACCCCTGATACAGAGTTGCTTTCATACTGGGCAAACAAACACTTCTCAACAAAGGGAGATAATGAGACACCCACTAACTGACCCAATCTATCACAAACCATTTCCCACAGAAAGGACACTCTGGGACAGCTCCAGAAATGTTGCAGAAATGGGCACGGATCTGGCAGAAGTGAGAAAGTACTGCAAAGAACAGGTTGAAGAAGACGACAATCCTATTCACAAATACTGTATAGACAGACTGGTCAAACCAGAATAGCACCCTGTATTTGCCATTCTGGCATGTTAAATGAATTGGCAGAGTTGTATAGACTTGTTCAGTGGAGCATGTTAACAATGGATGGAGACTTTCCAATTCACCAAAGCCAAAATGAAACGCCAAACACAGTATTTTGGCCAAACCTGTACTTTTTTCAAGAGACGTTCAAAAATAAATATCATTGTTTCCCTCTCCAGTTGATGCTATAGTTGTCTGTTTTGTGGAATGAGTATGTGATCACTTAGCCAGTTTCCTGAAAATGAGCTAAAGAATGGTCTGTTTTTGATAAAGATTCCTTTTCAACTTCATAAAATTTCAATAATTTTGCTTATGGAAAAGAGCAATTGGAAATATTAATGGCAAGATACAGCACTAGGCTCAAAACAGGCCAGAAAACAGAACATTTGCTTAATCAGTATGTCATCTTTAAAGTAGCTGACTGAGAAAATGAAGATGGATGCAATAAAGAATTTTGAAGACCTCGTTCCTTATATTTTGCAGCAGGAACAGTTCAATGAACTTTCTCTCCATCTGAACATTGGCACTACATTTCAAGCATCTTGTGCCGATTGTGAGAGCAGGTTCAGTCTGTTGAATCAAATTTAAACAAAGTCAAGGAACCATTTAGAAGTAGACCACCTGGACAAACCTATGTGAATTAAACTTTATTTAGCATCAGGGCAAACAGTACATTTGGACAGTGCTTATTCTTTTTGGAAAAGTGATAACATTAGAACTGCTGTGGTTGGTTGTGGTGGCACAGTGATCATACTTGTAAATGTTTCCTAAAATTATATGCTGCTAAGCTAACACTTGATGGGATGGGGCATCAGAGAGGGAGATTTGTGTGGGGTGAGATTAAGGAGGGCATGTGTATGGAGGTATGTGTGTTAGTGTGAGTGTGTGTCTGAGCTGAGGATAGATTTGTATGGAGGGCACAGTGTGTATGCATCTTCGATGCAAGCAATTAAATTTTAGCAGCAGGACAAAGAGAGTACGTTTGGACTGAGCTTCTTCTTTTTGGAATGGCAATAGCAGCATGATAGCCTAGCCATCGCTTGTGAACAGGTGATCATATTTGTAACTGTCTCCTAAATTATATGCTGCTTGTGAGGATCGAGATGGCCCACATGGGGGAGGGTTTGTGTAGAGTGAGGGAACAGGGGTGTATGTGTGTTGTGTGCACATAGAGACAACTAAAGGATGCATGTTTGTGTGGAGGGGGGAGGTAGAGGTGTGTGAGAATGATTTGTGTATGTACATCTTATGTGCAAGCAGCCATGTTGAGGCAAACCATGATGTGGGCAACCTTATGAGAGTGAAATAATACCGATATATTCTGTTAAGATAATAAACACTTAAAAATGTCCCCTTTGGTCATCTCTAATCTGGTTTACTATCATTACCATTTTTAATCAATAGTGTCTGTTGCACATTTGTTTACAAATTTGGTTGTTGGAAATTTTTGCAGATGGATTGAAAATATAGTGCACAAGCCGTGAATCCTTAGTGGGAACATTGGTGCCAAATGTGCACACAATGCCCATGAATTACCCAGTCTCCGCCCCAAACCGCACTAAGCGGTTCGTGTAGGAATTTTCCCATGACTGCATTTTTGGTGTATGGTAACGGTTACCACAGCGCTCCTGGTGTAAGCAAACTCCTCACTAACTATTAGTGCTCCTATATGTTGCTGGACATGCTTGATGATATTCCCACAAGGGAGTGGAGTGGAGGAGTGGCCTAGTGGTTGGGGCAAGGTACTTCAGGCCGGAAGGTCGGTGGTTCAAATCCCACTAGAGGACAGCAACCTTGGGCCAGAAGGACTGGGGTTTCTAGTCCCACAGGTGCTCCTTGTGGTCTTGGGCAAGCCACTTAACCCTCCATAGCCCATGTTCCCTGTAAAATAGTTATTTCCAAGTTATAATGCCCTGTTCAATGTAATTTCAGTTTGTTCAATGTAAACCGCACTGATGCAGAATAGCATGGTATATAAGAGAATGTAAATAAATAAAAATAAATAATACTAACTTGGTTTATATATCAAGAAAATGACTCCTGTTAAGACATGCATATTAATACATTGGCTAGATTTGTTTTGGAGAACACAGATGCCTGAGGGATAGAGAAATTATCTGCACTGAGATCTACCTTGAAGGGTAGGCAGAAGATGTGAAAGGCTGGGAAAATATTCCTTCTCTTGCTGCCAACCAGACTCAGAAATGCAATAATGAACAGTGTGAAAGTATAATTAATGTTGTGTAACATTTTTATGCTCATTGGCAGTACATAGGCTTAACAATTGGTCAATGAGGGGTGTAAGTGAGAAACGAATACATTTTATTGTGAAGGAGTACAGCACAACTATCATTTATGCATTTGAGAAAGTACAGTGAAATAAACACTAAAATGCTCCTCTACTAAATACTATACTGAAATGAGAGAAATACGATGAAGTCAGTGGCTGCCATTTAACATTAAATATATAAGTTATGGGTTGATTTTCAGAGGCACTTAACCGGTTCCCACCGTCTGTCTACTGCTGTGGAATATTCTCTAGGCACCTCTGCACAATCTGTCTGGGGCGGAGCCGACACTTATCCCGATGATGGCAATATTCAGCTGCTGTCCAGATAAGTTATCTGAATACATTTAGGGCATCCAAAAGGCTGTCCTTAAATGTATCTGCTTAGCTAACCGGATAGAGGACTTAATATTGTTGCTGTACAGGTGGCGCAGTGGTCGGTGCTGAATCACGTTATTTAGCACTGGCCCCTCTCTGAACATTGCTGTTGAATATCTGGAGTTTTTTTTCCGCCGTGGCAGCTGGCGTTGAAAAAAAAATGACAACCACTGAGGCCTATATATATTTAAAGTTACAAGTGCCCACTTTGAATATCCAGGTATGACTTTAAATGTTTAGGATAAACCATTGATACTCTTTACATGTCAGTACTTGCATGTATAAATCGTATGTGCAGAGGCTGAACATATAACTTTTTCACGGTCCTTCACTCTGCCTCAAAACATGTCCCCTTTTCTAAATGTACAGCTTTGGCCATTTAGCAAATAAAATGGCCAAAATGATACGTTCAACCACTGGGATTTTGTTTTAAAAGAAAACATACTTATGTGGCCAAAGCCATCAACCGTGTAAGTGCTTCTGAATATCAATCGCAATCCAACTGCAATCTCATTAGCTTTATCGTAAGATTTGCAGATTCAGAAATGCTTTGGAACATCTTTTTTTCACTTCATATTTCAGGATTCACACTATTATATACTTGGTTCTATCTAAATAACACACTTCAAAACCTTAGAAGTAGGCAGGCACACAGTATTTATCTGCTTAGAAACAGAATCATATGCCTACCCCTTCCTGCAAACCTTGCGCGTTCTACATCAGGTGAGAATGTAGGACTGGATCCAAGCTACAAATGGCCCAGTCCTGACAAAGGTAACATACGGGCTGGATAGGCTGAAATTCTGCTTGTAGGGAACAAGTCCATCAAGATAGAATGCCGAATCCTTGTAGGGACATGATAACGATGCTCCAGGGTCCATCTAAAGAGAAAATAAAGCAAGCGAGACATTTCAAACCAGAATTTCTCAACACCATGTGCTATCCCAGAGTTTCTATGTGAGGGGTTGGGAGAATCCTTATGTTAAAGGTGTTTTCCAGAGGGGAAAAAAGAAGAGAATGGTAGAAATATTAGCCAGCGGTGAGACAGCTGATACCTAAACCAGCTTTGTAGGTACAGTGCAGGGACTCTGTTCACCCATATTCTGCAAACCCCTGAATAAGAACTGCTGTGAAAGCAGGTACTCTGCAGACCTGTAGCGACAGGAGGAGGCTTTGCTATCGGTTCTCCATTACAGCCCTCTACTCTGCCAGAGAACTGTCTGCCAACACATATCATACACCCAAGTTACACCATGTCCTTCACTTCTGGCAGCCTTCAGACTGGAAACATTTTATTTTTGCTCAGGATTGGCATAATTCCAGTGGGACGGTGATTACAGTGGTGCAGCTCTCGGTAGACACTCTGGGTATGTTTTAAATACTTGTAAAAGTCAAGAAGAGATGGGGGGATACCAAGTTAGCTGAACACCACATCTGAGAGCAAGCACGAGAATTCCATGGGGAAGCATAAAGCTAACAGTTAAGCAGCTCCTGGCTAGCTGTAAGCCTACTGCTGAATTACCTTGTGACGTGCTGCAGTCGATGACGTCAGGAGTGGTGGTAAGAGCGGGGAGGCTTTGTGTCCTCTTTGGGGATTGATTTCACTTCCCTCCCCGCTGCAACATGGTGATACCTGAGTGTAGCTGATTCTGCGGGGTCTCCGAGGAGCCAGATTGCGGCGGGTACTCCTACGAGTGGTGTGCCGGCTGGGTCTTGGGAGGTGGCTTCAGGAAGTGACGTGGTGGGCATTCAGCCCCTGCAGGAACAGCTTCACGGCAATAGCCCCTTGGTTTCCAAGGAGCTCCGAGGGGGTGACAAGCCAGTGAATGAGCAGGTGAGAATGGTGGAGCTGCAGATTTCTGTTGCTGGGATGTTTGTTGAAACTTTCCTTCCGAGGCGTGACCAGATTATGCTCAAGACCATTTGGAGTGCAATTAAACAACTAAGGGAGTCTCTTTTGCCACAAGTGCAGATGTCTACTTGGTTTCAAGCCACCCAGGTTCAATGTTCTGACAATGCCTTGGAGATCTCAAAACTGCAAGTATCTATGAATGAAGTTACTGTGAAGGTGGAACAACTTGAGAACTGTATAAAAGCAGTGGTGAAAAATCATGAACATTTGGAGAATGCTGCAAGAATGGCAAATTTGTGTTTGATTAACTTTCCTAAGTCACAATTGATTAAAGGTTTAGAAATTACTTGGTGGAAGTTTTAGGGGTTCTGCCTGAGACCCATCCACCAGAAACTAAGGTCTATTACCACCTCCAAGGGAAAAAGGCCCCCTCTAGTGGAGGGGCCGGGTTTGCAACATCATGACAAACAATATTTCGGAGATATTGGAGAGTTCGGAAGTTAATGATATGACCCCCTACTACCTGCTTAGTCCTGTTAGCTCTGTCTTCAGACAGAGATGGGTTCCTACGCATGTTTTTTAGGAAAAGGAATGTTTGATTTGAAGGTCTTATGGTTAGGGCATTTCCTAACCTGGCTAGAGAGACCCAGCGTCATAGGAAGGAGTTTCTCCTTTGCCAATCCAGCGTCTCTTATCTTGGCGTGTTATTTTTTCTTAAATATCCCTGCAAATAACATATTAAAGAGAACTTAACGTTGACAAATAATGCTAGTGTTTACATGGAACAAATCAACATAATGTAATAGAACAAAATAGTGTAACAGGATACGAGTCTCAAAATAATCTCTCTCAAAATTCTCTTTTCTCAAGCTCTCCTTGATCCACTTCAATCTGCTTTTCGTCTGTTTTATTCTATTGAAACAGCTCTTACCAAAGTCTCCAGTGATCTGTTCCTCACTAAGTCCAAAGGCCTTTACACTGTTCTCATTCTTATCAATCTTTCTGCTGCTTTTGATACTATTGACCACCTCCTCCTCCTTGACACTTTATCCTCTCTTGATTTTAGAGGCTCTGTACTGTCTTGATTCTTTTCTTATCTCTCCAATCACTCTTTCAGTGTTTGTTCTGGAGGTTTCTCCTCTACTGCCATTCCTCTCTGTTGGTGTACCCCAAGGGCCTGTTCTGGGCCCTCTCCTTTTCTCTGTCTCTACCCTGTCCCTTGGTGCTCTCATCTTTTCCCATGGCTTTCACTATCATTTTTATGCTGATGATTCTCAAATCTACCTACACCTGACATCTCTCCTTTGCTCCAAACTCGTATCTCTACTTGATTATCTGACATCACCGCCTGGATGTCTCACCGCCACCTAAAATTGAATATGACTAAAACTGAACTTCTTATTTTCCCCCTAAACCCTCCTCCGCCTCTTCCTCCTTTCTCTATCACTGTTGACAATGCTGTTCTTTCTGTTTCCTCGGCCTGTCTTGACTATTGCAACCTCCTCCTTGCTGGTCTCCTTCAGTGTCATCTCTTTTCTTCAATCTGTCTAGAACTCTGCTGCCTGGCTAATCTGCCAGCCCTGATACACTCTTCTAAAATCACTTTACTGACTTCCCTTCCATTTCCGTATCCAATTCAAACTTCTCCTTCTAACATATAAATGCACTCACTCTACTGCCCCTCGTTACCTTTCCTCTCTTCTCTCTCCCTACACCCCTCCTCGTGAACTCCGCGCCTCCTCTGGCTTTCTTCTCTCTGTGCCCTTTTCTTCTGCAAACTCCAGACTTTGATCTTTTCACCTTGCTGCTCCTTATGCATTGAACAAACTTCATCTATCTTTACGTGAAGTCCCTTCTCTTCCCCTCTTCAAATCCATGCTAAAGGCTTACCTCTTTAAGGCTGAATTTGGATCTCAGTCTCTTGTTCTCCTTGCGTCTCCTTCCCTGGTTTCTCTTGTATTGTTCTGTCTGTCTTGATTAGATTGTAAACTGTACAAACAGGGATGGTCTTCTTTATATGTTTGTACAGCACTGCATATGCCTTGTAGTGCTATATAAATGATTTAATGTAGTAGTAATAATAATGAAACCAAGTGAACAATAGCTTCAACTTAATGAGTCCAAGCGAGGAATGGCTTGGCATGGGGAAAGACAGTGAAAGGGCCAGCAGCATTTGTGATAGTAGTAGGCTGGAGGAGGGGGGAGACAGTGATGGAGTAAGTGAAAGGACATACGACAGGAGGGGGAGAGGGAAACAAAGTCTAGGCATGGTGTATGGTAGATAGGATGGTACTCCAGGGATTAATGATCCCAGTTCTTGTGGAGGGTCATTGAGTGAGAGGAGCAATTTGGTGCAGAACTCAGTAGGTTGTACTGGAATGATTTAGCTTTAGGTGCCAAAGTATTCAATGAACAGGTGAGGTTTTTTTGTGTCTTGCAGAATTGGTTGAGGTCCTTTGTAGCACGGATGTCTTGAAGTGTCTTTATTTATTTACTTAGCAACATTTCTATACCGCTCTATCTACCAGTCACGGTGTTCCATATGTTGGGGGCGTAGAGTGAGAATGCTCCATTTGGTGCAGTCTGGGTGCTTGTTCTATGTGCGGCAGGGACGGTAAAGGTGGACTGCATATTATGCCATATTGGTCTATTCCTTGGTGCCTTACGTACAGGGCCAACCTATTCACTATGTGAGCAGGGTGGCCAGTGGTGCTACCCTCTCAGCTACTGTTGATTCCATTGGGGGGAGAGGGGGGGGAGGCGGGCAGCATTTCCAAAAGCAGTGGCAAAAAGCCGCTGCTTTTGGAAATACTGTCACTGCCCGCCTCCCCCTACCGAGATGGAATCAACAGCAGTAGGGGGAGTGGTGAGGCCAGGGTTTCTGCGGCCCTGCTTGCATATTAGGGATTGCAGATAGCGTGATGAGAGGTTGTGATATACTTTAAAAATCACGAGAATGGCCTTGTATTTAGTGCAAGCTGCAAAGGGCAACCAATGTAGGCTCTTGAGAATTGGATTATGTGCTCGTATCTGGGAACTCCATATAGCAAGGGTGGCCAACTCCAATCCTGGTGCACCACAATCCAGCCTGGTTTTCAGATATCCCTAATGAATATTCATGAGGTATATTTGCAGCCATTTCCTCCCACTGTATGCAAATATATCTCATGAATATTCATTAGGGACATTTTGAAAACCAATCTGGATTGTGGTGCACCAGGACTGGGGTTGGCCACCCGTACTGTATAGTATTTGGGCTGCAGTGTTTTGAGCCAGCTGTAGGGGGTGAATCGCAATTATAAAATTGATTGGGAGTATGCATGAGTACCACTCCACATGCTGATAAGAGCACATGTACCTTCATGCAATCTGCGTGAAGCATCCCTAAGGGTGTAATTTGGGCTCTGAGACAGAGTTGCAATAAATTAGATCCAGAAATTATTTAAAAAAATGTTGCTCTGTAATGCTCTGATCAGGCATGATATGAAATATAAAGCAAGATCCAGCACTGCTATAACAGCCAATACTATGTGTATAATAAAAATATGTACAGCAAAAGAGGGAAGAGGCAATGAAAAAAGAAAATGCAGAATTCACCACAGTATCAGTCTTTGAAAGCTACTGTTTATGAAACGCCTCATGAAGGGCAAGTTTATAAACTCCCACGCAGTTAACGTGTGTTGCCGTATGTGTATTTGGGGCCTAATTTATAAAATAAAGCATGCTAGGATTTTATAAACTAGGACTGTAAGGACCTACATCAAACTAGTCATAGTAGCTACTGCAAATGCACCTGCCTAGATCTTTCCAAAAAGCATGCAAGTTATAGTGTTTTATAACGAATGAGTGTAAACTTGCGTTCCGCCTGTATTCTGCTCAAGCTCCATAGGTGCAATAGCACTCACATGTTCGCTTACAGAGCAGTGACCACGTAAATAGCACGTAACTTTACACAACTCTTATGAAATCATCCCCATAAAATCCAAAAGGCAGGTTTTGAGCTATTCCTGGTGTGTGGTTTTCTGGTAAGAGATGACCATGGGGCTGATGTACTAAGTGGCGTTATCTTTAGCACAGTGGCTTACTCCTGATTTTTCCCATGCTATTTGTCTCCTGATGTTGCATTGCTGATCATGGTTTTTAGAAGGCACCATGATTTTAAAACTTGCTTGTAGTACTTTTGAGGTCCTTGTTTAGTTTTACGCCTACCTTGATTGAATGACATGATCTGATTGAGGAAAATAATCTTCAGTTTCTTGGCTTGTATAAAGAGAGGCCAGGAAAGAGTTTTGTTCTCTGTCATTGGGGGAACTTGCTCTTCTGTCCCCCACTTGTTTTGAAAGTCTTTTTGTTCAAGTGTTACAAAATGTACAGTTGATTAATTTTACTTGGTTTGAATTATAGAAGGGGGTGTCTCGTTTTTGTAATGTTATCGTTCTGAGAGATTTTAATATAGATGTGGCTGTACCCAACAAAATAGAGTGAGATTTTCTAGCAGCCATGAAGTCTATGGGTTCCCTTTAAGAAGATGATTCAGTCACTAGCTGGATTTAATCTTCATAACCAGTCCTGAATTTATTGTAGAGGATGCAGTCCAATATATGTCCCTTTCATGATTTGATCACTTTTTTCCAAATGTTTTAAATTAGCAGTATTGATAGGATCTCCCACTCCTATATCCTCTGACTAAAGGTTCAATGGGTTTAAATAACATCAAGTATGGTAAGGTTTTGCAATTATCATACATTATATGCATAAACTGTGCACTCTTGTTTTTCTTGTGGTTGTTCTCAGTATTAAACATTTTTTGCATAGATGTGAAAGCAGATAAGAACTATAAGACGCAACTAGTCTCCCCTCTCCCCCCTTTCCTTTCTGATGCAGTACCATAGACTGAGTTTCTCTTGCTTTACCTTGATTTCTATGCACAAAATACAAAGAGGTTACTACCTTAGTGAAAACGAAACAAGATCACACTCCAGAGAGAAGACCGAGGCAACATCTCTTATGGAAATATTTCTTTGGGCTTAGAACTCTACAACAACGACCTTAGGATCAGTATTCTAATAAAGAAATACAGAACAAGCCAGGCATCTATGACATTTGGAATTAAATGATCAAAGACTTAAAAGGGACCCTTTTGCTGAAGTGCAGTATTTTCTTGCCCTTGATGTGTGCATGTTAGGTACACCACACTGTGGTAATTGTCAGTCTGTGCCCGATAGTTACCATGCAGGCGATGCGTTCCGGCTCTTTGCAATTACTGCAGGTACACCTGGCACCACCTGTTGAGGTGTCAGATAGGTGTGCCCATGCTGACTCCAACATTGGTGAGGAGCTGCACTACTGATACTTGCAGTGTGCAGTTCCAACGCCGCCCACACCTCACGGTTAACAAGTGTTTCAGCACACAGTAACTGTCCTGCCTCCGTGGTAGCAATTACCAGGGGCCTGCAGAAGCTGTTAACACTCACTGAAAGGCACAGCAGCTGCATAACACACTTTACTAAAAAGAACTTAACAGAGATGTGTGGTGGTGTTTTTTTAACTCACTACCAGAAATTATTCTGACTCGTCACCTTCTTATCAGTCCAACACATCAGCCTGTCCTTCACACTAACCTTGTTATGTAATCTATAATTCACGTGTGCTTTTTGCAGTGTCTGCTTTCAGTGGTGTACCGAGCCTATTTGGCACCCAGAGTGGATCCCCCCTCCCTCCCCCCGTAATGCCTGTCCCAGTGTGTACACACGCCAAACTTACTATAACCTCTTTATTAGCTTGCTATGCTGCCTCTGCTCCAGGCCTGGTGGTGGTTTCCTCCCTGGCCGAAGTCTCACGTTAACAGCACACCACGAGACTTCGATCCGGGAGGGAAGAGCCACTGGGTCTGGACAGAGGTAGCGTGGCAAGCCGGCAAACCAGTTAAAGTACTGTGAAAAGGAAGCTTATCAGGACCCAAGAGACAGGGATAAAGAGAAGGAATTTACCCTTATAAAAGGACCTATTTTACCAGGTCAGAGACACAAAACTCCCTTTACACCTAGAAAGCAGGAAATTTCCTAGCTACAATAGGTTGCAGAATGCCCCTAGTGGAGAAAAAGAGAGGGAATACAGGCTCAGGGTAAGGAACCCTTACGTCACTGAATTCCCCAATTACTCAGCTGCCATGAGGCAGTTTGATCTCTAACACCTGAGAGGAGAGGGGGTGGAGCAGGCACCTGAGAGGTTTAAGACTAGGTCAGTTTATTCAGAAGAGAGAGGCAGGAGAGAAAGAAGAAGAGGAAAGGAGAGAGAATGTGAGAGCAGTAGGAGTGCCTACTGGAAGAGGAATGGTACTGGATCAGTGAGAACAGCAGGAACCAGGAACACAGGTTGGCGAACAGGACGTGGAAGCACCGGTGAATGGTGGCCAGAGCATGAGAGAGGAGAAGCTGCTACAAGCTTTGACCCAGGTATGAGCATTAGAAGCTTGCCTAATTCTGAGCACTACAGAATTGCCAGAGACAGCCTTAGCCCTAACGGAAGGCAGTCAGCTAAGACCTCTGAGCCAGAAACAGAGGATGTGCCAATGCAACGGTGTGAACCAGACATAGCTTTAGAAGAAGAAGTCTCATACATGGATTGCTCTTTATGCCAGTCTTCCAATACAGAGGTGTTGAAAGGGAGTCAACCGTAAAGAAAAACCTCCAGTGTGGTAGCCCTAAGAGCCTGTGGTTAACGTGTGAAGGTCCTGAGTTAAAGGCAAAATACCTTTTTTTTTTTTTTTTTTTTTTTTTACTGTGCAAGCCGAAGCTGCCTAATTAAGTTGGTGAATCAGCTGTGAGCCAGATCAGTGCTCAGCCTGAAGCCGTATTAACGGTGAAAGTAAGGAAAGCTTTTGTTTGGCTGTTTATAAGAAAACCTTGCAGAGAGAATTGCTTGCCTGTGAAGAGTTTAACTGCCTTGTTGAAAGTTTTTCTATGTTTAAGAAGACAAACAGTGTTCTGGACTGAGAGAAACAAAAACCTGCTTTAGGAAAAGCTGTTTTCTGTTTGTTTGATCAGCACTGCAAGCCATGCCTGATAGCATTGGCTGTTAAAGTATTTATGTTTATACTGGAGAACATTGCAAGCTGTTTTGTTTGGAATTCATTTATATCCTGATGTTCATTTACAAGAATCCTGGAGAAATAATCCAAAGGTGGAATTTGTGAACCTTAGCATGTTTTTTCAGTTAATAAACTGTCATTACCTTACCACTCAAGGCAACTACAAAGGTGATTTTTTTACCTGAAGTTGAACACTTTCTGACTGAACTACCTTTCCCATAAGGCCTTACAAGGCAATCAGTCAGTTAAAAACCAAAAGGTGAATCTCTCTGACAACCACGCCCCTCCATACTGCATGTAAGGGGCTATGGGCGTGACAGTGGTGTAGTTCTTGGATTTTTTCCACCAAAAAGATACCAGGAATTTCAATAAGGATTTACAGCTGCTAGAGTTTCAAGCTGAAGCAGGAGGAAGCAGAATTTCCCTGACAGACTTGATGAGCAGAAGAGGTGATCCAGTAGCAGTTCCTGAGGAAAAGACCCTGTATAAGTGAGAGTCAACGCCTGATTAAGGTAAAGATACCTGGGCGTGACCAGTTGTGGATTAAGGAAGAAGTATATGTTGATGCATTAAAAAGGGGGCATATAGGAAAAAAAAGAAGTTGTTGTACAGTGCCGCCCTTGGTGGTTTTTCTCTCTCTCTTTTTTCTTGCAGGTACCAAGTTATGGATCCCCAGAAACTCCTGAGTTGGATGGCGACCCAGTTCACTCGTCAACAGGAGCTGGCGCAAATAACGCAGGACAATGCAATCGCTGCCATGAGGGAACAGCAAAAAAACAGTTCTTGACCTGGTGGAGGCTTTGATTACGCTCCGGAGCCAGGAAGGCGGAGGAGTACCAGCGCCAGCAGGACCAGCTGCAACACTTGTGGACAGTATGGGTGACTTTCAATATACTGGGGCCTTTAGTTTTGGCAAACTTACCCCAGAAGACAATATTGACAACTTTATTGAGTCTTTTGAAAGAGTGGCTCAGGCTCTAGGATGGCCGGAGACCCAGTGGGCCTTGCGTCTGGCTGTATCCTTAACAGGAGAGGCACTTGCCGCTTACAGAGCTATGCTGGTGGCCCAAGCTCTAGATTATAAGGCTGTAAAGAGTGCCATTAAGGATCGCTTAGGATTAACAGCCACAGTATACCGACGCATGCTCAGAGCCACAATCCTGAGAGTTGGCGAGACGCCAAAAGCCTTAAACCAGAGGATTCGTGGATTAGCACTGAAATGGCTGGCTCCTGAAGGGAAAAATGTAGAAATGATTATTGATGTAATAATGTTAGAACAATTTATGCAGCAGTGCCAAAGGACCTGCAGTCTTTTCTCATCCAGCAGAATTGCCAAAGCATGGCAGAGGCGACCCTTTTGTCTGAACGGTTTATGGAAGCTGAATTAGCTTGTCAGCAAAAAGGGAAGCACTCTGAAAAAAGGTGCTGAGGTGGTCTATGCTGCATCAGAAAGGAAGGATGGAAAAGATGCTGATTTTGGAAAAGTTTTTATGCCTAACCAAGATGAGAGGTGGCCTAGGAAAAAATGTTTCCAGTGTGGGAAATGGGGACATTTGCAGAAGGGGTGCAAAGCCCGCACTAACTTAATGGGAATCAGTATAAAACGGCCTGGAGAAGGTTTCTTTTAACGGTTGACATACAAGGGATTACTACAAGTGCTCTTTTGGACTCTGGTGCGGACCAAAGCATGCTTTCTAAAAAACTTTGGCGAGCAATAGAGGCCCAGAATAACTCAGAACGTAGAAAGCCTTAAAGTAATGTAAGAATTAGATGCATTCATGGGGCTGCTTCATTTTACCCTACGTATAAGTTAAAGGCTAAGGGTTTGGGGGCTCAGAAAGAGATCCCAGTGGCAGTGGTTCCCAAACTCCCATATGATTTAATATTGGGAAGGGATTGGCCCCAATTCAAGCAGGGATTAGAGGAAGGCTTAGGAAAAAAAAGAGTGGCCTTATATCCACCCGATCCCAGTCTAGGGCCAACAGCCAAGAGGATGAGACCCAAGCAGATTCACTAAAGGATTTACCTTCACACGATGACTTAGTGTCTCCCCCATCTGGAATAGTTAAGAAGGAAAAAGCGCAAAAACGACGAGGCGTTGTAGGGCACAGGGAAAAGCTAAGATGGAGTGTAGCCAAGGGTTGCCCTGGGTGCCAGCCGAAATAGTGAAAAAGTTTCCAACTTTTCCCCAGGAACAGCGAGCAGATCCGGCTCTCGCTCGAGCATTTGAGTATGCCCGAGTGGTACGGGAGGTCCTTCCCAGGTTCCTCTTGGACAATGAGATATTGTATAGGGAAAGTCAGGACCCCCGAACTGGAACAATCAGAAAACAGCTAGTGGTACCCACAACCTTTAAGGGGTTAGTTTTGAGACTTGCCCATGATCATCCAGTGGGTGGCCATAAAGGGGTACAGGGAACATTAGATCAGATTCTGATACGCTTTTATTGGCCTGGCATTTTTAAAGAAACCGCCCGGTTCTGTGCTGCATGCCCAGCATGCCAGCGAGTCACAGCCGCATGACCCCCAGTCGTGCCTCTGATTCCAACACCCATCATATTGGACCCCTAGGGCGTATCGCAATGGATATAGTAGGCTCTCTGGTTAAAACACCCCGAGGTTTCCAGTATATCTTAGTCATGGTGGATCAGGCTACCAGGTTCCCCTGGGCCGTTCCTTTACGAAATAGTTCGGCAAAAACAATAGCTTTAGAATTGATAAAGCTGTTTTGTGAAATAGGGTTCCCCAGAGAAGTGTTAACAGACCGTGGGACCAACTTTGTATCAAAGTATCTGGCCCAAGTTTGGGATGCTTTCGGAATTCATCACATAAAAACATCCGCTTATCATCCACAGACAAACAGTTTGGTGGAAAGGTTAAATCAAACCCTAAAACAAATGTTAAGAAGAGGGTTAGCAGGAAACATGGAGGAATGGGACATGTTACCTTTTGTCCTATATGCTTGCCGGGAACGGATTCAGATTTCCCTGGGCGTATCTCCCTATGAGCTGATATACGGTCGAGCCCCTCGTGGACTCTTAGATATATTAAGGGAACAGTGGCTAGACCCGGAACAGGAGGGCAAGGGAGTTCCTCAATTTTTACGGGACTTAAGAGCACGTTTAAATAGGGCCTCACAGGTTGCTGAGAGGAATTTACAGGACAGTCAACTGCGCCAGAAGGAGCAGTATGACCGAAAGGCCAAGCCTCGCCAGCTAAGCCTGGGTGAAAAGGCTCTGGTACAGGTAGCAGTTCCCACACCCAAGTTTGAAGTACAGTGGAAAGGGCCTTGGAAGGTGGTCAAGCAGGTGAGCCCAGTGTCCTATGTCATAGAAAGTACTAAGGGGCGCAGGCAGACTTACCACATAAACGTGCTTAGGTCTTGGCAAGAGAGATCTGCGACGGATGATTACCCCAGCGCAGAACAGCCGGCAGAAAAGTTGCATAAAAATACTGATGCTCTCACAGGAATTACGGTCTGTTCGGAGTAACACTCGCAACCTCCACCAGCCTGTAATATCTTGTGCAGGGGGGTATGTGATAAGGAAGCTTATCAGGACCTAAGAGACAGGGATAAAGAGAAGGAATTTACCCTTATAAAAGGACCTATTTTACCAGGTCAGAGACACAAAACTCCCTTTACACCTAGAAAGCAGGTAATTTCCTAGCTACAATAGGTTGCAGAATGCCCCTATTGGAGAAAAAGAGAAGGAATACAGGCTCAGGGTAAGGAACCCTTATGTCACTGAATTCCCCAATTACTCAGCTGCCACGAGGCAGTTTGATCTCTAACACCTGAGAGGAGAAGGGGTGGAGCAGGCACCTGAGAGGTTTAAGACTAGGTCAGTTTATTCAGAAGAGAGAGGCAGGAGAGGAAGAAGAAGAGGAAAGGAGAGAGAACTTGAGAGCAGTGAGAGTGCCTACTGGAAGAGGAATGGAACTGGATCAGTGAGAACAGCAGGAACCAGGAACACAAGTTGGAGAACAGGATGTGGAAGCACCGGTGAATGGTGGCCAGAGCATGAGAGAGGAGAAGCTGCTACAAGCTTTGACCCAGGTATGAGCATTAGAAGTTGGTCTAATTCTGAGCACTACAGAATTGCCAGAGACAGCCTTAGCCCTAACAGAAGGCAGTCAGCTAAGACCTCTGAGCCAGAATCAGAGGAAGTGCCAATGCAACTGGGTGAACCAGACATAGCTTTAGAAGAAGAAGTCTCATACATGGATTGCTCTTTATGCCAGTCTTCCAATACAGAGGTGTTGAAAGGGAGTCAACCGTAAAGAAAAACCTCCAGTGTCTGGTAACCACAGGCTCTTAGGGCTAACTTGTGAAGGTCGTGAGTTAAAGGCAAAATACCTTTTTGGGGTTTTTTTTTGTTTTTTTTTACTGTGCAAGCCGAAGCTGCCTAATTAAGTTGGTGAATCAGCTGTGAGCCAGAGCAGTGCTCAGCCGGAAGCCATACTAACGGTAAAAGTAAGGAAAGCTTTTGTTTGGCTCTTTATAAGAAAACCTTGCATAGAGAATTGCTTGCCTGTGAAGAGTTTAACTGCCTTGTTGAAAGATTTTCTATGTTTAAGAAGACAAACAGTGTTCTGGACTGAGAGAAACAAAAGCCTGCTTTAGGAAAAGCTGTTTTCTGTTTGATCAGCACTGCAAGCCATGCCTGATAGCATTGGCTGTTAAAGTATTTATGTTTATACTGGAGAACATTGCAAGCTGTTTTGTTTGGAATTCATTTATATCCTGATGTTCATTTACAAGAATCCTGGAGAAATAATCCAAAGGTGGAATTTGTGAACCTTAGCGTGTTTTTTTTTTTTTTCCAGTTAATAAACTCTCATTACCTTACCACTCAAGGCAACTACAAAGGTGTTTTTTTTTTACCTGAGGTTGAACACTTTCTGACTGAACTACCTTTCCCATAAGGCATTACAAGGCAATCAGTCAGTTAAAATCCAAAAGGTGACTCTCTCTAATGACAACCACGCCCCTCCATACTGCATGTAAGGGGCTATGGGCATGACAGTACATTTGCCACATGTGCCGCCACCATGTGGGCCTGGAATTTTGGCACCCACTTCTGGCTGGCACCCAGGGCGAATCGCACCCACTGCCCCACCTTTAGCACGCCACTGTCTGCTTTAACTTTCACCTGTCAGTCTGTTTGGGTCTGAGGAAAGGAGTATTAATTCTCAAAAAGCTAGAAATGTATTGCCTTATAATTCTTTTTTTTTTTTGGTTTGTGAACCTCTAATTCCATGTCTTCACTTCTTTGCAGCTAATGATATCTGGTACATTTTAGAGATTTTTCATATGTGATGATTATTTTTGCCTCAGCCATCTTTTTTATGAATCTGTTTCCATGCATCCACCACTTTTCTGAAAAGAAAGATTTTCTAAATAATATTACTCTTGTGTCTACCCCCTTCATGGCCTCCTATTTTAGAGCTTCCATTCTGCTGGGAAATATTTGTGCATTATGTATACATTTGAGGTATTTGAACATCTCGATCGTATCTCCTCTGAGTCTCACATCCATATCTTTAAATCTTATTTCATAGAGGACAGATTGCACCATTCTGTGGTCTGCCTCTGCTGTTGACATCCTTTTGCAAATACAGCCTTCAGAACTGAACACAATACTTCAGGCAAAGTTTTACCAATGAACTGTACAAAGGCATTTGTTAAGTGCCGTCGAGTTGGAGTCAACTCATGGCGACCCTCTGGATAGCTATCCTAAATTGTGTTCGAGCTTCAGTCAGGCGGCTCATTGTTGACAGACTGGTATCCGTTGCAGCTGTTATTGTATTGATCCATCTCATTGCTGGCCTTCCTCTTTTGCGTTGACCTTCTATCTTGCCAAGCATGATGTCTTTCTCTAATGATCTCTCTCTTCGCATGATAGAAGCATAGAAACAGAAATATGATGACAGAAAAAGACCACATGGCCTTTCTAGTCTGTCCTTCCATATCAACAACTACAACAGTCTTCTTTTTACCTTTAGAGAGCCTCTGTGTTTGTCCCATGCTTTTTTGAATTCAGTTACTGTCCTCATCTCTACCACCCTCATTGGGAGACTATTCCACGAATCCACTACTCTTTCCGTAAAGAAATATTTCCGCATATCACTCCTGAATCTATCTCCCTTCACCCTCATCCCATGTCCCCTCGTAGCAGAACTTGCTTTCAATTGAAAGAGGCTCTCTCCCTGAACATTTATGCCAAGGAGGTATTTAAACATCTCAATCATATAACCTCTATCCCGCCTTTCCTCTAAGGTGTGCATATTAAGATCCTTCAGTCTGTCCTCATATGCTTTATAATGAAGACCACTAATCATTTTATTAGCCACCCTCTGCACCGACTCCATCCTGTTCACATCCTTTTGAAGATGCGGTCTCCAGAATTGCACACTATACTCCAAATGAGGTCGCATCAAAGAATTTTATACAGAGGAATTATCACCTCCTTTTTTCTGCTAGCCATTCCTCTCCGTATGCACCCAAGCATCCTTTTAGCTTTTGCCGTCGCCTTTTCTACCTGTTTAGCTACTTTAAGATCATCAGACACAACCACGCCTAGGTCCCGCTCTTCTTTAGTGGACAAAAGTACTTCAACCCCTATACTATATTGCTCCCTTGGATTGCTGCAGCTCAAATGCATGACCTTACATTTTTTAACATTAAATTCCAGCTGCCAAATTCTAGACCATTCTTCAAGCTTAGCTAGATCCCTCCTCATTTTATCTACACCTTCCTGGGTGTCTAATCTATTGCAGATTTTGGTATCATCTGCAAAGAGGCAAACCTTAGCCGATAGCCCTTCCGCTATATCACTAACAAAGATGTTAAAAAGAATCGGACCAAGGACAGATCCCTGGGGCACACCACTGGTAACGTCCTTCTCCTCAGAGTGAGCTCGATTTACTTGTACTCTTTGTCGCCTCCCACCCAACCAATTTCTAACCCAAGCAGTAATTTTAGGGTCCATCCCTAGGGTGCTCAGTTTGTTTATAAGTCACCTGTGAGGAACAGTGTCAAAGGCTTTACTGAAATCTAAATACACCACATCTAGGGCTCTCCCTCGGTCCAACTCCCTGGTCACCCAGTCAAAGAAATCAATCAGATTTGTCTGACAAGACCTGCCTCTGGTGAATCCATGCTGCCTCAGATCCTGTAATCCGCTGGACTCCAGAAACCTCACTATTTTCTCTTTCAGCAGAGTCCAATAATTTACTCACCACCGAAGTTAAACTAACCGGCCTGTAGTTTTCAACCACATCCTTACTTCCGCTTTTGTGTAAAGGCACCACATGAGCCTCTCTCCAGTCCTTTGGCACCACTCCCGACTCCAACGAGGCATTGAAAGGGTCAGTCAGTGGAGCTGCTAGAACGTCCCCAAGTTCCCTCAGTATTCTAGGGAGTATCCCATCCGGTCCCATCGCTTTGTCTACTTTAAGTTGAGCTAGTTTCTCACGAACACAGTCTTCTGAAAATTGTTCAAGATGTCCCTTGCTTCTGTTCCTATTTGTGGGTGTTTTCTGAGGTCCTGCTCCTGGTTCTTCATCTGTGAACACAGAACAAAAATATTTAAGCAATTCTGCTTTATCCTTATCAGCTTCTACATATTCCTCCCCTGCACCCTTGAGTCTGACAATACCACTTTTGCCCTTCCTCTTGTCACTAATATATCTGAAAAATGTCTTATCCCCCCATTTTATTGCATTGGCTATTTCCTACTCCTTTTGAATCTTTGCCTTCTTGACTACTTTGCTAGCTTCTCTAAGTTTTCCAAATACAGATGCCTGTCTTCCTCTCTCTGTGATCTCTTGTATTTCATGAAGGCCTCCCTCTTTTTCTTCACTTTTTCAGCTACTTCTTTCGAAAACCATAGCGGTCTCCTTTTCCTTTTACCTTTATTTAGAATTTTAACAAAAAGGTTGGTTGCCCTTAAAATATCCCCTTTCATTTTTGCCCACTGTTTTTCTGCATCCCCCAGCTGTTCCCATCCCACTAACGACTCCCTGAGGTATTGGCCCATCTTTGCAAAGTTAGTCTTCCTAAAGTCTAAGATCCTCACCTTTGAATGGATTCTAACAGCCCTAGTCCTAATACTGAACCACACCATCTGGTGATCACTGGATGCAAAATGATCTCCCACTACGACATCAGAAACGCTTTCACCATTGGTAAGCACCAAGTCCAGTATGGCCCCTTCACGTGTGGGGTCTGTTACCAATTGCCTGAATAGTTCTCCCTGTAGAGAATCCAGGATCTCCTTACTTCTAGATGATACTGCAGCAGGAATGTGCCAATCAATATCTGGCATATTGAAATCTCCTATCAGTAGCACTTCCCCTTTCCTAGCAATGCTGCGTATGTCTTCAATTAACTCTCTGTCCACCTCTTCCTCTTGTGAGGGAGGTCTGTATATCACACCAATGCAAATAGATTTCTCTTTCCCTCTTTCTAGTTTAACCCACAATGCCTCCTCTCTCCCTTTTAAGCTCTGTAATTCCAAAGCTTTAATAGTAGTTTTTACATATAGTGCCACTCCTCCTCCCCTTCTTCCTACCCTGTCCTTTCTGAATAAAGTATAGCCAGGTATAGTTACATCCCAATCATGGTTTTCTGTGAACCATGTTTCTGTAACTGCCACTAAATCCAAGTCAGCCACTCCCGCCAAAGCTTCAACATCAGGGATCTTATTTCCCATGCTATGGGCATTTATACACACTGCTCTCCATATGTTACCCCTGTTACCCATTTCCATAAAGGTATTTAATGTATCACCTACCTGGGGGCTTTCTTCACCCATCCCCAATGAATCTAGTTTAAAGCCCTCTTCAGTAGATTAGCCAGTCTACTACCGAAGACGCGTTGACCTTTCTTGGACAGATGGATGCCATCTCTGCTCTGATGTGTCCAAAGTATGAAAGTCGAAGTCTTGTCATCTGAGCTTCTAAAGAAAGCTTAGGTTTGATCTCCTCTAGTACCAACTGGTTTGTTCTTTGGGCATTCCATAGTATATAAAGTATTCGCCGCCAGCACCATAATTCAAAGGCATCAATTTTCTTCCTGTATCTTTTTCACTGTCCAGCTTTCACATCCATATGATGTTGAAAATACCATGGCTTGAACAAGTTGAATCTTTGTATGGAGAGAGACATCTCTGCTCTTGAGAATCTTATCTAGGTCTTTCATAGTAACATAGTAAATGACGGCAGATAAAGACCAGCATGGTCCATCCAGTCTGCCCAGCAAATACGGCAAGAGTAGGTGCACCTGTCGCAATGTGCAGGCCACCCCTCCCCATGTCTCTGTCTAGGGGTGGACCCACCACTCCATGTAGGACACCCTATTTGTTGAGAAGTTAGATGGTTCAGTTTATTTTGTTTTTATCCTGTTTCTGTAAAGGGATCCACTTTGCTTGTCCCAAGCTGTTATGAATTCTGTCACCGTGTTTGCCCCCACCACTTCCATCGGGAAAGCATTCCAAGCATCCACCACCCTTTCAGTGAAAACATATTTCCTGACATTGCCTGTCAATTTTCCACCTTGCAGCTTCATGTTATACCCTCTAGTTTTACAGTTTCCCCATCTTTGGAAGAGGTTTGTTTGTTCATTATTTCTCTAAGTATTTAAAGGTCTGAATCATATCTCCCCTATACCTCCTCTCCTCCAAAGTGTACATATTTAGGTCTTCAAGTCTCTTCTCATAAGGTTTCTTACGCAGGCTCCAAATCATTTTGGTCGCCTTCCTCTGAACAGTTTCCAGTCTTTTTACATCTTTTGCAAGATATGGTCTCCAAAGTTGAACACAGTATTCCAAGTGAGGCCTCACCAGCGACCTGTACAGTGGCATAAGTACCTCCTCCTTTCTGCTGGTAATCCCTCTCTGTATGCAGCCCAACATCCTCCTGGCTTTTGCCACCGCCTTGTCGCACTCTTTCGCCACCTTGAGATCATCAGAGATAATCACACCAAGGTCTTTCTCCTGAACCATGCACACCACTGTTCCCTCTAAGCTGTGCGCGTGTGCACGGGCACACACCTCGCCAAGCGAGCGCACATACTTTATAAAAAAGCGCACAAAAAATACGGTTCTGATTCTGATAGAAAACACAGACATCTTAAAATTTAAAAGTTGTTGTGTATTTACGGTTTTCACAAGTTCTACAATATTATCTAGTGCAATCAATGTGGTGTACCTACTGTATTCTGACATGTAGTCAAATTTTAAAATATAGAACTCCGAGTGTCGTTATGTGCCGCACAAAAATTTAACCTTCCTTCAAAAGCTGCACAGCTGATATTTTATGCGCACACAGCCTACAGAAAATTAGAGGGAACATTTGATGCACACCAATCTCTCGCCCCCTATCACGTACATTTCCCTTGGATTTCTGCTACGTAAGTGCATGACACTGCACTTTTTCGCATTAAATCGTAATTGCCAAGCATTAGACCATTCTTCCAGCTTTTGTAGATCTTTCCTCATGTTATCCACTCCCTCGGGGGCGTCCACTCTTGTGCAAATTTTTGTGTCATCTGCAAAAAGACTTTTCCATTCAGTCCTTCAGCAATATCACTCACAAATACATTGAACAGTGCCAGGCCCAGGACCGAACCCTGGGGCACCCTGCTAATCACCTTCCCTTCATCCGAGTGAGCTCCATGTACCATCACCTTCTGTCATCTGTCAGTCAACCAATTTCTAATCCAGTTTACCATCTTGGGACCCATCCCCAAGCTACTGAGTTTATTGACAAGCCTCCTATGAGGAACAGTATCAAAGGCTTTGCTGAAATCCAGGTAGATGACATCCATCGCATGCCCCTTAGTCAATCAGATTTGTTTGGCAAGACCGTCCTTCAGTAAAACCATGTTGCCTCAGATCTTGCAACCTGTTGGTTTTGAGAAAGTTCACTATTTGCTCTTTCAGGAGCGTCTCCATTACTTTTCCCGCCACTGAGGTAAGGCTCACGGGCCTGTAGTTTGACACTTTTTCCCTGTCACCACTTTTGTGTATAGGTACGACATGAGCCATTCTCCAGTCCTGGGGAACCTCTCCTGTTTCCAAGGATCTGTTGAATACATCCTTTAATGGCCCTGCAAGAACTCTTTGAGCTCTTTCCGTATCCTGGGATGTATCCCATCCGGTCCCATGGCTTTGTCCACTTTCAGTTTAGCAAGTTGTTCCAACACCTCATCTTCTGTGAATGGTGTGTTATCTACTTCATTCCCATTTTTATATTTGGGAGTCACAGCTGGTCCATCTCCAGGATTTTCTTTAGTAAAAACAGAGCAGAAGTATTTGTTTAGCAATTTTGCTTTTTCTATGTCACTTTCCATGAGTCCTTTCCCAGCACTACTGAGTCCTGCAATTCCAACTCTGATCTTCTTTCTTTCCCGAATATACCTGAAGAAAGTTTTGTTGCCACCCTTAACGTCTTTAGCCATCTTTTCCTTTGCCTTTGATTTTGCTATCCTTATTTCTCTTTTTGACTCTTTGAGTTTGATCCTGTATTCATTTCTGTGTTCTTCTGTTTGCAAGCTCTTGAATTTTGCGAAAGCTGTGTTTTTTGCCTTTATTTGAGCAGCCACTTCTTTGGAAAACCAAATAGGTTTCCTTCTCCTCTTGTTTTTGTTTACCTTTTTTACATATTTGTCTGTTGCCCCTTTTATTGCCACCTTTAGTTTAGCCCATTGCAATTCCACTTTCCTTATCTCCTTTCCACCCCGTCATCTCCTCCTTTAGGTACTCGTCCATTTTATTGAAGTCAGTGTTTTTCAAGTTTAGGACTTTGAGCTTGCTATGTTTGGCCTGTATCTTGGCTTTTATCTCAAACCACACCGTGTGATGATCGCTGTTGCTCACAGGGGCACTCACGCAGACATTCGACACACTATCACCGTTGGTGAGCACTAAATCAAGCGTTGAGCTTTCCCTGGTTGGTTCCATGACCATTTATCTAAGTGATGCATCTTGGAGAGCATCTACAATTTTTTTGCTTCTTTCCAGATGTGCTGAAGGAGTAATCCAATCCACATCAGGTAGATTAAAGTCACCCAAAATGATCGCTTCCCCCTTTGTGGCTATCTTGGCAATATCTATAATCGAATTATTATCTATCTCTTCAATTTGAGTCGGAGGTCTGTAGACTACTGCAGTATGGATGACAGTGCCATCTCCTCTTTCCAACACAATCCAGAGTGCTTCTTCTTTTCCCCATGTCCCCTGCATTTCAGTAGCTTTAATATTGCTTTTAACATACAAGGCTACTCCTCCTTCTTTTCCATTTCCTCTGTTTCTTCTGAATAGATTATATAGCCAGCTATGGCTATATCCCAATCATGTGATTCATTAAACCATGTTTCTGTAATGGCCACAATGTCCAAATCCATTTCCACCATTAGGGCTTCCAGGTCTGGAACTTTGTTGGCTAAGCTTCGAGCATTTGTGTTCATTGCTTTCCAGCATTTACCTGGCTTGTGTGTATTTTGCATTGATTTTGTTCTGCCCACATCTTCCCACTTGTTTTTGATGTGTGGTTTAAAGGTGTGGCTGTTTCTGATGATCTGCTTTTGCAGGGGGTGGCGTGCAGGTCTTGATCTTCCACATCAGTCACCCCCTTTTCCTAGTTTAAATGCATATCCACATACTGCTTGAATTTTCACTTAAGATTCTTTTCCCTGCGACAGAGAGATGCAGTCCATCAGCACAGTATATTATCTTGTTGGTCCATCGGTTTCCCCAGTCGCCAATAGATCTGAATCCTTCTTGTTTGCACCAGGTCTGGAGCCATGTATTAAAGCTTTTAATGTGATGCAGCCTTTTTGTCCCCTTACCAAGAACAGGCAGAACCTCTGAGAATGCAACAGTGTTAACACTGGGCTTGAGTTTCTCTCCCAGAGATTGGAAGTCCTTTTGGACTGTAGAGGCACTGTTTCTAGCCAGGTCATTTGTGCCCAAGTGGATAACAACATCAAGTTTGGAGTGTTCACTTTTTGTGCTAAGTACTTCAACAATTTGGTTTGTATTCCTGCTGGCTGTCGAGCCTGGTAGGCACATGACTATCTTCTCTCCTTTGAACTGTGTTCCCAAGTTGGTGCCTCTGATGATGGAATCTCCAAGTAGTAGTAGTTTTCTGTTTGGTGAGGCTTTCTTCATATTTGGTGCTTTAGCAGGAGATTGGGCAGTGTCTGACTCATTTAAGGGCCCTTCAGTTTCATTGGATTGAGCATCCTCATTAGCCAAGGCAGAGAAGGCATTATGCAGGGATATCTCTTGATGTATAGGATGTCTGTGCATTACAGGTCACAATCTTCCAGAACACACTGTGATCCATTTGTTCCTGAGGTGTTTGATTCTTTGTGGGAGCGGTGGTGGAGTTTGTATCCTAGAAGAGGTGTGTTTCATTGCAGCTATTACCTCCCTCAGTAGAGTCACTTCTTTATGCATGGCAGCTAGGTCTTTCCTTAGTAGAGTCAGTTCGTCATGCATGGCAGCTGACCTGAGGCACATAGGACAAGCTCTTAGGCTCCAAATGATTCATTTTGAAATGAAAGTACCACAGTTATTGCACTGAATACACGACATGTTGGTTAAGCAGTCCCAGAAGAGGAAGAAGAAGAAGAAAGGATGAAGAAGATGTGGACTTTTAACCCAAGTAAGAAAGGATAGATGGCACTTATGTGACTACTATAAAGGCAAAGTAACCCCTGGGGGGGGGGGGGGGTGAGGTGAGGGGAGGGGTGGGGTGGGAACCTAGGTGTCTCTGGCGAGTAGGCTGTTCCTGAACCGTAGGCACACACCGATATCTGATGTAAGTCTATACAAGGAAAGGAGTCCAAATGCCCCCAAGTTTAGTCTAAAACCACAGTTAAAAGCTATAATAGTGATCCCCCCAAAAATCAACAGTTAGAATTTATAGATTTAAGCCAGCAGAGAAAATAGAAAGGTTTGTTCTTAGTGTAATGGAGGCTTCTCAGCTTCTGCAAAACTGGCCTTAGCGTAATGGAGGCTTCTTAGCTTCTGCAAAACTTTCATAGCCATTCTGCCAAGAGCAATGCGTTGTTTGATTTCTTGACTGCTTGCTGCTTCTTTATTGATAGTTGATCCAAGTAGGTTAAAGGCATTATCGCCTCCTTTTTAATTTAAATTTGAATTTTGGATTTAAATCCAAGGTCAGCTTGGAGCTCAAGGTGAGTTCCATTTAGGTAGAGTAGGCATTTACAATCTAAAGCCCTTATATGTAATCACACAGCTTAAGGCAGGATTTTTACCATAATGTATGTTATATGATAATAAGTTGCAAAGCATGTATGCAGAATAGCTCATTATTCAAAAATGAATAAGGTACCTTACATTAAACTTTCTAAGCTGTGGTGTTCATTGAAATATTGTTCACATTCCCCTGGGAACATTAGGTCTCTCCTGTCCCATCAATTTCTTTTGTAAATCTAAGACCCCTAGTGGTAGTTCCTTATTTGGCAGCCTGATTCCCTTGTTGCCAGCTCGACCCCTAGCAGTAGTAATGCAAGACTACTGCTAGGTGTCTAAGGTAGCCATTTTTACGTAGGGAATTATTGCTGGGTGTTCTTCTTTCCGAGATTAATAGTGCTTTAGCACAGGGGAGGGCAGTAGTGCTATTGCAGGTTGTTCTAAGTGTGGCATTTGATGTAGCCGATCATGGCATACTTCTGGCTATCTTGGATTATTTTGGCCTATCAGGGGTGGTTTTGCAATGGTTTAAGAAGTTTTTTTTTGCAGCATCATATATATTGTGTGGAACACAATACTGAACATTCAAGGCCTTAGAGATCGATTGTGAGGTACTCGGGGATCACCTCTGTCTCCAGTTTTCTTTAATGCAGTGATGGTGTCATTAAGTTGGATTCTGGCTAGTGCAGCTGTGTAGTTTTGTTTATGCGGATGATATTTCAGCTTTGGTTCATTTCCTAGGCATTACTTGGATTATGTTTCTCAGTTGAATGGTGTGTTATTGTTAATGCTTAGCTGGGTGCAAAATTTCCAGCTTCAGTTGAATATAGATAAGACTAAGGTGCTTTGTTCATAATACCAGTTCTGTTCCAGCTTTGTTGTTGACAGTGATTACTCAGTTGAATCTTACTAGGGAACCTGTGTTGTGGGTATTAGGAGTTTTGTTGGATGAGGAATTATCATGGGGTGTGCATGTTAGCTCCATTATTTCTCGTTCTTTTTTTTCAATTGCGATGCCTTAGATGGCTTCAGCTGTACTTTGCAGTGAATAGTTTTCGTGTGTTGGTGCAGAATACGGTGTTGGCGTTTTTTGGATTATAGTAATTTGGTGTTGATTGATTGCAACAACAGCTTGGGAGGCTACGAAAGTATGTCAAAGTATAGCTGTTAGGTTGATCTTTGAGATTTCTAAGTTTACCTGTTTCACCATTATTTCGTAGGCTACATTGGCTTTGAGTTTCGGAGAGGATAATGTTTAAGTTTTATGTATTGTTGTTTTGATTTTTTAATGACTGTGTTCCTGCTTGTTTTGCAGATTTTTTTTTTCTTTTTTACCGTTGATGGAGGTTAGGTTTAAACAACTTGGGGAAGCATAGATTTTGTTGTTTCTATCAAGTAGGGGTGTATTTAGTAAGAAATATTTTGTGTACTTTGCGTATGATGTCATAGAGCTATGGTCTAAATTATCTTTGGACTTGAAACTTACCTCGTCTACTGTTTTATTTAGGATAAGATTGAAAGTTTGGTTATTTTCCTCTTAAATTTTAATCAACTGTATTATGCTTCATTTTTTTATGTTTGTACTTATGTGTAAACCGCGCTGATCCAACTTGTTGGGAGTGTTGCAGCATAGAAATTTGTTAAATAATAAATAAACCATTGGAGAAGGAACAATTAGGGATTGTTTCTGCTACCCACACTTGCAGGGATATCCCCGATAG
The DNA here is from genome assembly GCA_033557465.1 of Ichthyophis bannanicus. NCBI lineage: Eukaryota > Metazoa > Chordata > Amphibia > Gymnophiona > Ichthyophiidae > Ichthyophis > Ichthyophis bannanicus. The sequence goes on along the minus strand of CM066042.1, from coordinate 248,611,723 downwards.
GTGCTGAGGGTGGATTGTGGGTCCACAGAGGTCTTCATCCCTCTGACTCTTGTGACTGCCTTGTTGCATTGTTTTACCACCTTGAGATCATATGATCACTCCAAGATCTCTCTCCTATTTGGTGCACATTGGTACCTCACCAACGAATCACTATCTTGGATTTCTGTACTCCAAAGGACATAGAGAAAATGGAAGCAAATAAAAAATAAAAACCCCAGTTACTAAATTATGCAGGGCCTGCAACATAAACCTTAGAGAGAGGCTTAAAATCTTCCACATGTACTCACGGGAAGAGAGAAAGGGGAGGACAGGAAAAAAAATATTCCTACATTTACCAGAATTCATGATGCACAAGAGTGTGCAATTTTTCATAGAAAAACAATTCAAGAACAAGGGGTCATGGTAGGAAGCTGGAGGGAGTGAGGAAGGCTCAGAAGAAATATTGGGAAATATTTATTCCTGGAAAGAGTAGTGGAAGTCTGAAATAACCAGTGGAAGCGACAGAGGTCAGTACTGTGACAGAATTTAAGCAAGTCTGGATTGTAATAGATGTCACCACTCACCCTCCCAGAGGTAATTAGCATAGGTAGGGCAAGTGGGTAGTTGTGTTTCTTTGGTGGTAAAACTTAAAATGGAGGTGTAGAAAGGCCTCCTGGGTAATGTAGTCCACCAACCATGAAAATGAGTACACGTTGTGCACGAGTGGTTTAAGGAAATTAGGATTTATTTCCCCTCCCGGGGTTAGATGTTGAAGACCAAGAATAAGGACTATTTACAACGAAATTATACTTCCAGTGATAACAAAAATATTGCTTACTTTCAGCTGTTATACAAAACCAAAACAATAAACAGTTCCTTCCAAAATGTTTCTTTTGGCTGTTTCTTTCTCCTTAGTAAAAACCAATATATTCAGCACAGAGACTGCACATTATCCGCCACCATATAAGAACAGTCCATCATATATTCTGACTCAGGAGGTTGATATGGGTCCCAGTGCATACAATCAGTTTCTTCCTGGAAACCTTTTAGAACAGGTTCTTCTCTTTGCCAGGCAAACTGTTCTCTTTCACTCACAGGGTTTCCTTCCCCCAACCTGCTTGGTGAGTCTAAATGCTTGCTCTCAGGTGCAAACAGCTCTCTGTAGTTAAAGGGTAATACGTTTCCCTCTTCAGCTTTATAACATGGAATTCTTCCTTTGCTTTTAACACTACTTCCTCTCAGGATTCTCCCTTGGCTACCACACGGAAAACAAAACTCCTCTCCCCCTTCTGATATATATTTATAATCAGGGAAATTGACTTTACCTGGAGTCTGCCTTTTGTGAACCCAGCGTGGCTGTCTTTTCTGCTTTTCAGCATAAATGTCCTTGCTTCCTGAGCAATAGAAATCCTCTGTGCCTCCTATGTTTAAGCACTGCTCCCTGTGTCCTGGACCTGAATGTCCTACACAGCTCTTGTCCTTTGAAGAGTATCTCCAACTAGGATTGGGATTTCTTTTACCTTTTCCCACGCTTGCTGTATCTCTCTCCGTGTCGGAGACTGAGCTTCCATCTGAGACTCTCCCCTTGTCTCTGCTCGTATCTTTGCCCGTGTCTGTGTCTGTCTCCCTCATATATTTTACTAGAGGGTTTTTATCTAGCTTCCTTCCCCCGTTGTATTGAGCCACACCTCCCCCCAGGTGTTCACAGTTCCCTGATGAGGTAGGAGCTAGCTCAGGGGATGGGCGTTCCCTAGCCCTCTGTGACGAGGTTTGTTTATGGTTTCCATGCCAACCCTCCATGCTTGACTCAGCACTGACAGCTTTGGTTTCATTTTCCACAGAAACCTCTGTTTCCATCGGTTCTAAACCTTGCACTTCACGACATAGAGCATTTCACTTACTAGATTGTAAGCTCTGATGAGCAGGGACTGTCTTTTACAGGTGCCTGTACAGTGCTACGTATGCCTTGTAGCACTATACAAATAACACTGGTCAACAAATTTTTACAAAAGTCATGTTACTGAAATAGTTATTTCTTATCAATTTTTATATGCTGAACACGAATATGACAGTGAAATTGCATAGTTGGCTCTAGTTTTTTTGTAATCTACAAGAATTAATGTTTACATCACGAAATGCATGTCAATAGTAAATATAATAGGCCTTCGGTTAATACCTGTAAAAAACCAAGTCATAGACAACTTCTTAGATTTTTTCGCCTGTCTCTTGTACAGCTGTTCGGGAGCTTCTCTGGGGAGTGTCCAGCAGTAATCAGCCAGCATTGCAGTGGACCATTTTCCCTGGTATCTTTGCTCCATCGTTGCGATATCCTGGTGAAAATGTTCGCCCTGTTCATCACTAACCATACTACAGTTGTCAGGAATCAAGGAAATGGATCTTTTGAGACATATTGCAGCCAAGTTTCTGATACTGCATGTCTTCTACTCGTTCCTTGTAGTTTTCTGCCCTAACATTCCCGAGAAAGTTTGTTGAAACTAGGCGAAAAGCATTCCATGCTTGCTTCGCATCACCCTGCAGCAAGTTGTTGAACCGGTCATCTTTGAAGAGCTCTCGAATCTGAGGACCCACAAAAACTTTGCTTCGCTGAGTCGAGGGAATTTTTCATGCAGGCATCGGAAAGTTGGCAAAGTGCGGTCCATGGCTTTCACAAAGTTTTTCATCAAACCTAGTTTGATGTGAAGGGGTGGTAGCAGGATTTTGTGAGCCTCAACCAGAGCTGGGTGCTGGATATTCTTCTCTCCAACTGTTACATTTTGTCTGCGATTCAATTCTTTCCTCAAGTAGTGCCAATCCCTTGCTCGGCTAGCTCACTCACATAAGAAACACATGTATTTTATATATCCCTGCTGCAGTCCCATTAAAAGGGCAACTACCTTCAAGTCACCACAGAGGTGTCAGCTGTACTTGTTATAGTAAATGGAAGTCAGTAGATGCTTTAAGTTATCATATGTCTCTTTCACGTGGACGGCATATGCTACTGGAATAGATGGAAGACAGTTTCCAGTATTCAAAAGCAATCAACTCTGGATGATGTGTACATGCTGGTATTATGCAATGTGATGCAATATTACATCATTCAAGGCTTATTTGGGATGTTGTTGATGTCCTACTGGATAAATTTACACAGTGAAATGTCAAAAATGAACTACATGCAATATCTTCAAAACGAGAGCCAATAAATTTTTTTTAATGTTATATTCATGTTCAGCTCACCAAAATATTACAGATTAGGGCCTTTTAAAGTCAGTAACGATTTCAATGTTGACCAGTGACTCAGTAGTAGTGTATGTTCGGGTAGATCCTCTTCTACCTTTGCCCCACTTTCAGTTGGTGTACCTCAGGTTCCCAAGGTAGAGCTTTTCTCCTCTCTACATTCATTCTCTTGGTGCCCTGATCTCCTCCTATGGTTTTCAGTACCATCTTTACGCTGATGACCCAGATTTACCTTTCTATCCCTGAAATCTCTCCAGGAATCCAGGCCCAAATTTTAGCCTTTGTCTGACACTACTGCTGGATGTCCAGCTGCCATCTGGACATGGCCACGATGGAGATTCTAAACCCACCTCCCCCCTTCTTCCCTTCTCTATTTCGGTGAATAACAGTCATCCTCCCTGTCTCCTCAGCTCGTAACCTTGGGGTCATCTTTTAGTCGTCTTTCTCTTTCTCCACACACACATCCAACAGGTAGCTAAAGCCTGTAGTTTTTCTTTATAACATCACTAAAATTCATCTCCTCCTCTCAGAACACACTACCAAGACCATTATCCACTCTCTCATCGAGACTATTACATCATGCTTCTCACTGGTCTTCCTTTGAATCATCTCTCTCCCTTTCGATCTGTTCAAAACTCAGCTGTATGGCTAATCTTCTGTCAATGTCGCTGTACTCAGTCACTTCATTGATTCCCTATCCATTTCTGCAGACAATTCAAACTTCTCCTTCTGACTTACAAATGCATTCATTCTATTGCTCCTCACTACCTCTCCTCTTTTATCTCTCTTTGCAACCCTCCCTGGCGACTCCGCTCAAGCACATCACTTTTATCTACACCTGCGTCTTCTACTGCCAATTCCAGATTCCATTCCTTCCACCCTGCTGCACCATATGCCTGGACTTGAGTCAGTCCGTTAGGCTCTATCCCTGGTCTTTTTCTAATCCAGGCTAAAATCTCCTGGAGGCTGCTTTTGGATCCTAGCCCCTTTATTCTCCTAATCATTTCCCTTAAGAATTCCCTAGTCCCCTCTTGCTTTGTTTGTCTTAGCAGATTGTAAACTCTGTGGAGCAGGGACTTTCTTTTATGTGTATTTGTATAGCGCTGCAATGCCTAGTAGCACTACTTAAATTAGTAGTAGTAATACCAGGGCAGTGATATAAGCAAGTTTGAGAGGCTGAGTAAAAGACGGGTAAGGACTGAATGAGATGAAGCCTGGATGTGGATTTAAGTTTGGGGAAAGTGTGTGGTCATCCACCCAGAATGGTAGAAGACGACAACATGGATTTCAATAAGAAGTGATATTCTACCAATGGTCATTGGTGAAGCTTGAATAGCTGACAACTAGGAGTATAACTGTACAGTCCGGGTAGTCTAGTTGGTTCTTATCTGCCATCAATTACTATGTTAATGTGTATCTGAATGCATGACAATACTTTTCTGCATTGTTCATCACCTGTTGCAGGTTCAGGTACAGGTCTGTGTATCTGCAGGTAGCCCTTATAGTTAGGCGGTATCTTTTTATGGAAATGAAGGTGTTAGGGCATTGCTAAACTCCAGATGAGGCCTCTGTTGAGGATGTTTTCATGTGTGCTGTGTGCTACTGATCACACTGTTGTGTCCTTTGCGATTAGTCCTTGAGAGATACTTGAATAGGTTCTATGACTCTGGGCACAATTATCAGAGAAAGATGTTCCTTTCCCAGGGTCTTACAGTGGCAGTTTGAGAGTGCTCTACTCCCCTTCCCATAAGAACACAAGAAATGCCATAATGGGTCAGACCAAGGATTCATCAAGCCCAGTATCCTCTTTCCAACAGTGGCCAATCCAGGTCACAAGTACCTGTCAGGTTCTCAAAAGGTACACAGATTCCATGCTGCTTGTCCAATGGGTAGACAGTGGATTTCCCTGGTCCTCTTTAATGGTTTATGGACTTTTCCTACAGAAACTTGTCCAAACCTATTTTAAATCCAGCTACACTAACAGCTTTTACTACATCTTCTGGTAACAGATTCCAGAGTTTGATTATGCATTGAGCAAAAAAAATATTTTCTCTGATTAGTCTTAAATGCGCTACATTGTAACTTCATTGCATGTCTCCTAGCCTTTCTACTTTTTAAAAGGGTAAACAACCAATCTACATTTGCCCATTCTACTTCACTCATTATTTTATAGAGCTCTATTATATCTCCCTTCAGCTGTCTCTCTTTTCCAAGTTGAAGAGCCCTAACCTTTAAGCCTTTCCTCATACCATTTTTGCCACTCTTCTCTGTACCTTTTCTAATTCTGCAGTATTTTTTTTAAGATATGGTGACCTAAAATGCACACAGTATTCAAGGTGTGGTCGCACCATAGAGTGATACAGAGGCATTATAATATCCTACGTTTTGGGAGAGTGCCTTTCGATTGGGGGAGCAAACGCGGCTGGATTTTCTCGCCACGGGAGAAGCGTAGCAGATACCTGGAGGTATTGTCATTGGGCAGGCACAAGGAGGACGGTCCTGGCTGTGGAGGACCCCTGCCTCTACTTATCCTGGCAGCTGCAGGAGGTTTGTGGAGAGTGCCTTTCGATCGGGGGAGCAGACGCAGCTGGATTTTCTTGCCGCGGGAGCAGCGTAGCAGGTGCCTGGAGGTCTTGTTGTCATTGGACAGGCACAAGGAGGATGGTCCCGGCTGTGGAGGACCCTTCCCCCTGCCTCTACTTAACCCGGCAGCTCCTACATGCGGCTGCATGTCGTGGCCTGCGTGGCATGACATAAGGGGTGTGACTCAAGGGGCAGGCCGTGTCCCTTTGGCGCCCCTTCGGCACTCGTGAGGAGCTGAGAAGTCAAGTGTTTGCCTCCATGGGTAAACGGAAAGTGAAGTTGACTGTTAAATCTGGAGCCAGAGTCCAAGGAGGTAAGATGGTGTGTCTTATGGATCAACATTTGATGTCCCTGCTGCCTGCCATATTGTCACCGGAAGGGGCTTCGTTAAACTCTCATTCTAGGTCACCACCACTGTTTCCTCAGCCTCCTTTCTCATCTACTTTACTGGATATGTCCCCTGAAGTTCTTCCTCCAATTTCGCAACCTGTGTCTCTGGTTGTCTGTGAAGGGACGGCCACTACTCCTTTGTCTAGAGAAGTGACACTTACGGATATTTGGTCTGCTATTCTTAATATTGATACGCGATTATCCTCTACTGTGTCTTCTCTTTGTCAGTTTACTCATGATATAGTCGGTAAAATGCAATATACTGATAAACAATTAGTTTCCTTTTCTAAGTTTGTAGCCCGGACAGATTCTCAGCTCCAGTCTTGTTCGGATAATGATGTTGCCTTACTGCGAGATTCCCTTTCTCTTTCCTACTGGCTGGAGGTTCTTGAAAATCAGTCCAGGGCTAAAACTTACGCTTCTTGAATTTTCCTGTTACTCACTTGTTATCCTCCTGATATTTTTTTGAAGAAGTATTTTACCGAGGTGTTGAAATTAGATGGGAACTTAGACATTATCCATATGTATTATCTTTCTATGGGATCCTCTCCTTCTGATAAGGATCAGGGTCCTTTGGTCTCTTCAGATTTCTTGGTGAGACAGGATCTTACAGCTTTTTTGCAAGATTCTGCGGATGTCATTCCCAAACGTAATACCCTTGTGGTAACCTTTTGGGTCTGAATCCATTATTATTATCTGTTTTGCGTGCTTACTTTAAACACAGAGATATTCCTTTTTGTGGCCAAAAACTTTAAGTTTTTCCGATGTTGGCAGAGTTACCCAGGTTAGGCATAAGCAATTCCTGGCGTTAAAATCTCGAGTGCTGGCATTGGGGGCTTCTTTCTGAAATTCCCTTGTCGTTGTATACTTACCTTTGAGGGACAAACTCTTGTATATACTGATGTTACTCAGTTACAATTATTTTTGACTGAGAAAGAGGCTCTCGGAGTCGGAGTTTAGGGTGGTGAGATTACTGTTCCACATTGTGGAGTTTTATGCTCCAGTTTTCCTTTTCGTTTTTGTAATGTTTAAATGTGGAAGCACTCTCTCCCTTAATGTGGGTTGTGATGTGGTTCATTTGTCTTTGGATATTGTTATATATGCCTATGTTGTTACGTTTTCCTTGTAACATGTATTGTTGGTCAAGAAAAGTTAAATAAAAAGATTTTTAAAAAATCCTATGTTTTATTCTCCATTCCTTTCCTTATGATTCCTAGCATTCTATTTGCCTTCTTGGCCGCCGCTGGGTGGAGGGTTTCAATGTATTATCCACAATGATGTCTAAATTCTTTTCCTGGGTGGTGGTTCCTAATCTGGAACCTTGCATCATATAAATGTAGTTTGGGTTGTTCTTCCCTAAATGCCTAACTTTGCACTTGTCCATATTACATTTCATCTGGACACCCAGTCTCCCAATTTATCAAGGTCCTCTTGCAATTTTTTACAATCCTCTTGTGTTTTAACAACTTTGAATAATTTGGTGTCATCTGCAAATTTGATCACCTTGCTCGTTATTCCCATTTCCAGGTCATTTATAAATATGTTAAAAAGCAGTGTGCCCAGCAAAGATCCCTGGGGTACTCCACTGTTCAACTTTCTCCATTGGGAAAATTGGCCATTTAGCCGTACCTTCTACATTCTATCTTTCAACCAGTTCCTAATCCACAATAGTACACACCTCCTATCCCATGACTTTTTAATTTCCCCAAGAGTCTCTCATGAGGGACCCTGTCAAAGGTTTTCTGAACATCGAGATACACTATATCAACCGACTCACCTTTGTCTACCTGTTTATTCATACCTTAAAAAAAGATAAGAGATTGGTGAGACAGGACTTTCCTTGGTTAAATCCATGTTGGCTTTCTCCCAGTAATTTTGTTTTTTATAATGGTTTCTACCATTTTTCCAGGCTCACTGGTCAGGCTACATTGTCTCCTAATGAGCTGAGATGCGGCATATTTCAATAAAGCAGCCTGTGGATTGAAAGCTGAATATATACATTTACCTTCTTGCTCTAAGCTTGAGCCGACATCATGGTGGGAGCATTGCTCTTGGGCTTTCTCTACCCAGTCCTAGATGCTGGCAAATTAGGAGAGTGACCTGCTGCATTTTGGGAAGGGGTAATGAGGTTTATTCATATTGTAATGAAGCTTACAGAGAATAATTTTATAAGGGGGTGGCCTAGTTTTAAGAGGGTTTTTAGGTGCTTGCTTGCTTTACTATTTTATAAAGAAAAGTAGGCATCTGTTTGCTTTATAAACTAGTGTCTAAGTGGCAGACTATGTTCCTTGAATGTAGGTATGATCGCTTACGAATGTTTGCACGTAGATTAAGTCAGTGGCTTCCTAGCCCCCTCTGTACTCAGGATGAGCACTCCCTGCGCTCCCGATACCCCCCTCATGCAGCAGTACCATGGTGCACCCCCCCTCCCTCTCAGCCAGGTTCACAGAGGCAGCATGGCAAACTTATGTTTGAGCTGGCTTTGCTGCGATACCTTGTACTCGAGGGGCCGGCTGCTCTCCCCCCCCCCCCATCTGAAGTCTCGTGATTCATAAGACTTCGGGAGGGAAGAGTGGCCAGCCCTTGGGGCACGAGGCACTGTGGCAAAGCTGGCTTAAACCTAAGTTTGCTGCGCTGTCTCTGTGGGCCTGATGCGGGTGCCCCCCTCCCCTTCTCAGCCAGCACCCAGGAAGGGCTACACCCACCACCACCCCACCCTTGGTGTGTCACTGAATTAAGGTATTTTATAATTTATTCACATACTTGTCTGCTCCGCCTCTGCTCCATCCAAATCCTGCCCCTGGGCAAACCTACTGGCAAAGTACCACTACCATGACAAAGCATGTTCTTTTATATTGGTCAGTATTTCATGAGACTACTTACGCATGTATTTGGCCACCTATCCAAAAAATAACTAAAATACACTCAAACTAGGCACGTACTTTACCATATAAAGTAGGCACCTCCATATTGCCCCATATTGGATTATACAACCCAGTGTAGGTTGGTTTAAAAGCTCCCATCAGGAGGATCTATTCAGTTTTCTCAAGGTGCACAGGGTCTCAGGTGTTGAAATGGGTAAATAACTTTCTGCTAGAAAAGGTTTTTAAAAATAATTGTATTCAGGCTTTCAAACACAATTACTTCAACCATTAGCCCAAATCAATACCTGTTGCTGTTAGTCAAATAATTTTATTAACCATTAACAATAATACCACTCCCCATGTGTAGGAACCCTTACACATCACTGGGAGGATATATATAGAATCATTTTACATTTGTGCCCCCTCTTGCCCCTCCCTCCCAACCCATAATAAACCCCAACCCCTCCCAATTACCAAAATGCATGTATCCAGTCAATCTCCAACAATACATTAATCACCAAGGAACTGCACACCCACAGACCCTGAACCCCCCAACCCACCCCTTACCCACCACATTTCCTGCATCTCACACCACCATCGCATACATCAGATACACAGGCCAAGGAGAAAATACAGACTATCAATGCTGACCCTAATACCAACTACCCCCTCCCAACCGCCTCCCATTAACCCAGCTTCAAGAAAGTAGGAATACAGGGACTCGTTCTTCCATATCTTCCCACTCCATTGTCATACATCAATACTCACACCCCAGCATTTGTGCTACAGTTCCTACAATGTCAACAGATTGTTCTGAGCTCTTGCAGTCATATTCTGGATATAAGACCCCCAAAGAGCCAAAAATGCTGCTCTTTAATTCTCATTCCCTCGAGTAGCCAGTCTCTCCATCGGCATCAACACATGAGAAAATTATGCCACTCTTAAAGAGAGGATGGATCACCTTCCTGCCAGTGCCTCAAGATACACTGCTTCTCAATCAAGCATGCTTTCCTCATCAGGAGGCGTACCATCTTATCCCATGTTAACGTCCCTTTAAGATCATCAAAGATAATCACCTCTAGGAATAACCGCAGCTCAAGTAACAGAAGGTGCCTCAAATCTGGATTCATGTCCAAAATCCAGACTCAGCCACCCCTATCTTAAAGACACGATGTGGGAAAAAGTAGCCTCTAGAAATGGCCTTATACTGCAATTAGCGCAGCTGGACATTCTTGAGCAAACTCAGAATTCGAGCGGTAGCCCTTACCACACAACCTTCGTCTACCTGAGACCCCAGATCTGCTGACCATCTGGCTTGCAAGGCTGCAACCCCCTTGCCAAAGAGAGCATTCTTCCAATTTCCAATTAAATAGAGATATAGATACAGCAATCCTATCCTCAAACTCAAAGAATTACTCAACTTTCACTGTCACCGGTGCACAAATACATGCTCACTCTAAAGAAAGGATATAGGGGCGCAATTGTAAATAAACAAAAAAGTGCTGATTCTCCACCACATATTGCTCCTTAAGCTGCTGGACAGAGAGCATGTTCCTTGGGCATCCACGACCAGACACACAACCCGCAATTCCTGATTCCCTCACTGTGCAAAAGGACCCAATAATTACTATTCCCCCTTAAAGGTAGAAAACCTGTCACCACAGAATTGATCCCCCATTTCTTGCACATCTCTTTCTAAAGTAGCCAAAATGGCTTTACTAACCAGCTCCCCTTAATACAACTAGGTAGGATTTTCACATCAGCATGGAGCACTGCCAACAAACTAAAAGGGGAAACCAAAGACTACGCAAATTCCCTTGGAGTAAACACTGATGTAAACCCCAACTAATCCCATAGATGTCCTAATTCACAAGCCATATTATAGAAAGCAAGATCAGGGATCCCCCCCTCCCTGCCTCCAGTCTCCTTCAGCTGAGAAAATGCCACTTGAGGCTTATGCTCCTGCCACACAAACCCTCTAATCTCCCTCTCAAGCCTTCTAACATCCTCCTTCAACAGCCTAAGTGGGAGGGTCTGAAACATATATAAAATCTGGGGAATAACGTCATGTGGAATGCCGCTGCCTTCCCTAACATGGAAAGAGGAAGGGGCATCCAGTCCTGCAACTTATATCATACCAAGTCCAGCACCACCTTAAAATTCAAGGTGTATAACTTGCTTGGGTCTCTGGGAAGCAAAATGCCCAAATACGTCAATGCGTCACTCACCTACTGCAGTAGAAAACCGGGGTCCCACTTCTCTTTCAAGACCCCTTGCACATCTAATGCCTCAGATTTATTTACATTTAATTTTAAAACCACAAAAGCACCATACTCCTGAAATTCCTTGAGTAAACAGGCCAACGAGGGCAAAAGCTGAGACTTTAAAGGCCACTTTCCCCACTGAAACACCTTCTATGTCCCCTCTATCATGTATCCTCTGCAACAGGGGATCCAATGACTGTACAAAAAGAAGCGTAGATAAAGGGCAACCCTACCTTGTACCCTTTGCAGATGGAAGCACCGAGATATGGTCCCGTTCATCAGTACGGACACCTTGGGGTGAAAATACAAGAGCCAAATGACTTGCAAGAAGTGTTCCCCCAACCCATAAGTAGATTAGACCTTGAATATGGTCACCCTATCAAAAGCCTTTTCAGCATTGAAGCTAATGAGTAATGAAGATAGCTTTTCCAAATGGGCCCACTTCAAAGAAGCTAGAATTTTCCTCACATTCTCCACAGCAGATCTCCCTCTCACAAAACCCACCTGACAGCTATGAACAAAGCCCGGAAGTAATAGTGCCAGGTGGTCCACCAAAATCTTAGCTAAAAGTTTTAAGTCAAAATTGAGCAGCAATCTCAGCCAGACTCTGCCTTTAGGGGGTGTTTATTACCATTCTTCCTAAACCAGATAAACGCCCATTTCGCATCATGTGCAAAAGTATTAGCCATTTGTGCCTCAAACATCTCCACCATGGGGAACACTATCTGGAAGTAATTTGTAAAATTTGGAACTGAATCCGTCTGGACCCAGAGCCTTACAACATTGTGCGCTACTCATAAAACTACTTGCCCGCTCAACCCATTACCTTCATCCTGGCTGTCAGACCCCTCTGCTTCCTTATCACTGTTCCCTCTAAGCTGTACGCGTGTGCGCGCGCACATACCTCGCCGAGTGAGCGCACATACTTTATAACAGAGCGCACAAAAATTACAGTTCTGATTCTGATAGAAAACAACACAGACATCTTAAAATTTAAAAGTTGTTGTGTATTTACGGTTTTCACAAGTTCTACAATATTTTCTAGTGCAATCAATGTGGTGTGCATACTGTATTCTGACATGTGGTCAAATTTTAAAGTATATAACTCCGAGTGTCGTTATGTGGCGCACAAAAATTTAACCTTCCTTCAAAAGCTGCACAGCTGATATTTTATGCGCACACAGCCTACAGAAAATTAGAGGGAACATTGTTCCTTATATACTTCTTATTTTCAATAACAGCCTCTCCTCAGGTGTCTTCCCTTCTACTTGGAAACATGCCCTCATTCGCCCTCTCCTTAAAAATTCATCCCTTGATCCTTCCATACCGGCTAATTGGCGTCCTGTGTCCAACCTTCCCTTCCTGTCTAAGATTTTAGAAAAGCTTGTGTTTGCCCAACTCTCTGCTCATCTCGACTCTACCCTTTCCCTTCACCCACGCCAATCCGGCTTTCACACAGGCCACAGCACTGAGACCGTTCTCACTTCCCTTCTGAACGAAGTGCACCAGTCCCACGACCGGGGTGACCTTTCCCTCGTGGTGGCATTGGATCTATCTTCTGCTTTTGACATTGTGGATCATCGCACTCTCCTAGCCCATCTGGGCGATTTTGGGATTCATGGGTCTGTTCTCTCCTGGTTTCGTTCTTTTCTCTCTTCTCGTACTTTCTCTGTAAAGACTAGCTCAAGCACCTCCCCTCCTCGGACTCTCCTCTGTGGGGTCCCCCAGGGATCAGTTCTTGCCCCCCTTCTTTTTAACATCTTTCTCGCTCCTCTGGCACTCATTGTTCAACAGTCTGGTATTTCGGGTTATTTCTATGCTGACGACATTCTTCATCACACCAGCTCTCTCTCACCAGATCTTTCTGCTCTCAACCTCTGTCTTGCTCATGTTGCTACATGGTTAAGCAGTAATTTCCTTCATGTTAACCCGTTCAAATAAGCTGCACTCTGGCTTTCCTTTAGTACACCACCTCCCACTTGTTCCCCTCTTCCTTGCTACTCCAATTCCCCTGGTCTCTTCCCTCCGCTATCTTGGAGTCACTCTCGACTCCTCTTTCCTTTCACCACCATATCTCCTTGCTCATCCACCATTCCTTTTTCTTCCTGCGCCAGATTCGTGCTATTTGCTCCTTCCTCCCCTTCTCCTCTCTAACCTCACTAGTTATCTCACTCGTTCTCTCAAGGCTGGACTACTGTAACACCATCTTAGCAGGTCTCCCACAATATCAACTCAGGTGCCTCCAGCTGGTTCAAAATACAGCTGCACGTCTGCTCACTCATTCCTCCACCCGAGACCACATCACCCCCCTCCTTTTCCGTTTGCACTGGCTTCCACTCAAATCTCATTTCCTCTATAAGGTTCTCATTCTTACCCATAAAGCATTATACACTGGCTCCCCCCAATATCTAGCCGACTCCATCCATCCATTTGCAGCCTTCTCCCTGTTTTCTACGCTCAACATATGGGAATCGTCTCTTTCTTCCCTCCCCTTCCTCAGCTCACCTGGAATCCACACATCATTCCGCTTTCTTTTTCTTGGCCCCTGCCTTCTGGAACTCTCTCCCTCTTGCCCTCCGTACCGAACCATCTTATCTACGCTTCTCAAGACCTCACTCAAAAAGCCCACCTCTTCCAGCGGGCATTTGACCTCCCGGATCCTTAAGGCATCCACATTTCACCAGCCTCCCCCCCCCCCCCCCAACCAGGCCTCTCCTCTGCCCTCCTTCATTCTGCCTAACTGTCCTTTTCTGTCCTTCTCTATCCTGTCTAAATAATGGCATTCCTTTCTTTTTCCACTCTCCAATTGATTTTATTGTACACCGCCCTGACGCATTTGTTTGGGCTGTATATCAAGCGATACAATGAGCTATTATCTTTATCTTTATTTATCTCCTCAGTCAGCACCAGAGCACCCAACTTCTCTGCCTGCTGCTCCGTGATCTGGGGTAAATTCACTGTTCCCAAATAGTCTACAATTTGAGATGGTGATACCTGCTCCCCCTATATTGGGACTGATAGAACTCCCTTAAAGTCTCCCTGATAGCTTGCATAGACTTTTGTGCTGCCCCTCAACTGACTCTTAAGGTGGCCACATAACAGGAACCCCTTGGCCCCTGCAAGCAGAGAACTAAGAGCTTGCCACTCTGATCCCCATACTGGAATAATTGAAATTTATAATATAACAATGACTTTTTTGTACACAGGTGTAGAACCTCGTTCAAAGTGGCCTGAGATTCCAGAAGGCGAGTGAGAGTGATGCTGCACAAACGACCTCCTGTTGGCCACCACCTAATAACCCTTGCCGTCAGCATCTTTTTCCATTGTGCTGCACAAGCAGTGATATCACCTTGGAGAACCACTTTAGCAGTTTCCCAGAAACGTTTAGGGTTGCTGGCATGTTATCCATATGCCGCTCATAGTACACCCATCTTTCTCACAAGTACAAAGCAAAGGATTCTTCCCTATATAACTCCAAAGGGAACCACCATATTTGCGATCCCCTTTCCTCTTGCCTCAGTGTCACATCCAACCATACCATTGCATGATCCGAAATGTCACTAGGGTGAATCACAAAAACACACTCTTATTTCCCTAGCACTGCTTTCCTGAGCCCACTAGATACCACTTGTTCCTGAGCCCTTACCCCTCCCCAAATTCAGTCCAAACTCACATTTGCCCATCATCACCCTACTAGGATCAACCTTAAACTGCCCACCCCCATCCTGCCCCTTCTTCAACCACCACACTTACCACACTTACCACCCTACAACAATCAAACATTCAGCCAGGCAGTCCCCCCTCCCCCCAATATATTTCAAGAGACCCCACAGGCATTCCTCTACCATCCAGTCTTCTCTTGTAAACCACAGTGCCCTCATCCAGCCCCACCCCCTAACCTGGATAATACTTGCGGCGACCCTGCCCGGCTTAAGGGGTTAAAGGCAGGAGCAGCCACTGGTGCTTCGTGAGGGAAGAGTAAAACCTTTACCCCAGGAATGCTGGGAGTTGTAGTTTCAGTTCTTCTCACTCCGAAATTAAAGAAACTGTAGTTGTGGGGTTTCTTGATAATAAGTATTTTATTAAAGCAAAGGATAAATGTTCCATCACATGGCAAAACAAAGGTGCTTCAAAAAGGCTAACAGAAAACTCAGAATAAATGCAACTCAAAG
Source organism: Ichthyophis bannanicus (assembly GCA_033557465.1). Classification (NCBI taxonomy): domain Eukaryota; kingdom Metazoa; phylum Chordata; class Amphibia; order Gymnophiona; family Ichthyophiidae; genus Ichthyophis; species Ichthyophis bannanicus. The sequence continues at coordinate 248,596,237 of CM066042.1, read as the reverse complement.
GTATACTAGTAATTGCTAGTCTCTTTGGCAATTGTTTCATAGATAGGAGAATTATCTTTACACTGTAAGGGCAGTATACCATAAAATCAGATCCCTTAGATACCTACGATCTCTGCTGCAGCCTGATGATTTCAGGACCATCTTTCAAGCACTAATAATTCCGCATTTCGATTATGCGAATGCAATACTGCAAGGACTCCCCCAAACCACTCTGAACCCACTGCAAATGGCAATGAACACCGCAGCAAGAGTACTACACGGAGCATCCAGGAAAGACCATGTCACACCCATTATGAAACAACTCCACTGGCTCCCGATTCAAGGTAGGATTACATTCAAGACCTTGCTACTCACCTTCAAAGCCACCAATGGTCTCTCGTCAACATCACTAACAGAGATAGTCCAGAGGACACCCCACAATAGGGACAGAAGGTCAGTAGCACAAAACACCTTGATAGTCCCAAGATCAATGACTCAATGCACCATGTCAACATCCAGCAGGGCATTCAAACTTTATGCACCAATGATCTGGAACAGCCTCCCTCACAACATCCGAACAATCCCAGACATATTCCAATTCAGGAAGGCTGTGAAACACTACCTCTTCCTCCTACATTACCCGGAAACCAATGAAAGCTCAGCATCAATTACCGAAACCTCACAAATCTCCTCTGTCTGAAACCATACGAACACATGACCAGCCTGTAAATTGTATATATTGTTATTGTATAGTTACCCTGTTAGCCAAGTTGATTCTTCTGTTCATATGTAAACACAAAGTACTATTGGAAATGTGTATGTTCGTTGTTTATTGTAAACCGCACTGATGCTTAATAGCGCGGTATAAAAGAGACTTTAAATAAATAAATAAATTAAATAAATAAATAAATACTGCTGCTTTTCACTTTTCAGCCGAATTACTCTCTTTTGCCTCCAGAGGCCAGTTGGGCTTACTGCAGCCTCTTACAGCCACTGTTACTCTCACAGTGCTGGGGAAACATGTGCACGTAATTAGAGCTTCTTTCAGCAGTGCAAACAACAGCTTTGTAACTTTCAGATCACAGACGGCAAAAGCATTTCCTTCAGCTTGACTTATCTATACAACAAATCGTACAGTCCATTTGTTCACAGCCTGGTAAGTCTGTATAACTCTCTGTTACTCCTTCAAGCTGTAAGGCATTACTAGCTTCTTGTGAATTTAGCTGTTGTCTAGCTTGCAACTCTAAGAATTGTTTAAAGCTTTGAAGAAGCAATTCAGCCTGTTCCTTGTGAGATAGGGTACTATCATCTGTTATGGAACTTCCCTTCTGCTCAAGGCTGTTTGTCTTCTCTTCTTGTAAGTTAAAGGCATCAGAATAATTGCTAGTCTCTTTGGCAATTGTTTCATAGATAGGAGAATTATCTTTACATTCAGCTTGGCAAGCGTGTGGCCAATTACTCACTTTTTGCAGAGCCCTTCTGTCTTCCGACGGCTCCAAGGTTCTCCAGCTGTTCTGTTTGTTGCTTTCTGGTACAAACGACACTTCAGAGAATGATGGCTCTCTCACCTGTGTTTGCCTTGAAGGCTTTCTTCCCCAGGGTGGTGCCTTCCAACGGCTATCCCATTCAAGGCTAAGTCCTCTCTCCGTGGGACTTCTGCTTACTTCCCTTGAATAGAATTGTGCAGGTTTTCTTCCTGTGCCAGGTTCCCAAGTATCATTAAACACTCCTCTGGCTTTCCAACCATCCTCTAGTTTCTTCCTCCTGTATTCCTTCCTGGGCTGCTTCTTCTTAAACTTCTTCCCATACTCATACTGAGTCTCAGCCTCCTTCGGAATCTCGTACTCCTTCTTTTTCTCCTTTTGCTTCCCCTGCTGAATCTGCCCAGAGCCATGCTCTGGTTTAAAAGTACGTTCTCTCTTAGGCACGCCCCTTCTCAGGGCTGGGTGTGCCCAATCGGAACTGCAGGACTCCTCCCCTGGGCTGGTCTCCATGCTCAGCTCTGTGGAATAGAGTCTCTCTTTTTTCCTTGCCCTGTCATTTTGGTGTAAATCCTGCTGAACCTCAGGATTTTCCTCTGTCTCCATAGGCTCAGGAGTGCGCTGCTCACCACATACTCCACCAGGAACAGAGACGCAGAAAAGAAAAGAAAATACCAGTACCCATGAAACTGAGGCCATCTGCCCAGCCGTAGTAAGTGCCACACAAATGAAACACGGTAAATAATTCCAGACCCCCCGAGGTCCAATCGAACATATGGATCACCAGACAAGTCCTCTTGCTGTGACCGTGCTATCTGGGGACCAGGTAGCCACCAGCCCTATCACATACTTGGGTCATAAGAACATAAGATATGCCATACTGGGTCAGAGCAAGGTCCATCAAGTCCAGTATCCTGTTTCCAACAGTGGACCAATCTAGATCATAAGTACCTAGCAGTTTCCCCAAAAGACACAGGTTCCACAATGCTTGTATTGGGTCAAGCAGTGATATCCTGGGTCCCTTTTAATAATGGTTTATGGACCTTTCCTCCAGGAACTTGTCCAAACCTTTTTTAAACCCAGCTACACTAACAGCTTTTACTACATCCTCTGGTAACAAATTCCAGAGTTTGATTACACGTTGAGTGAAAAAATATTTTCTCTTATTAGTCTTAAATAGGTTACCCTGTAGCTTCATTGCATGTTCCCTAGTCTTTCTATATACTGATAATGTAAACAATCTATCTACATTTACCCATTCCATTCCATTCCATTCATTAATTTATAGACCTCTATCATATCTTCCCTCAGCCATCTCTTTTCCAGGTTGAAGAGCCCTAACCTTTTTAGCCTCCCTTCTTAGGGGTATCCTTCCATCCCCTTTACCATTTTGGTGACTCTTCTCTGTACCTTTTCTAATAACGCTATATTATTTTAAAGATATGGCGACCAGAATTGCACACAATATTCAAGGTGCGGTCGCATTATAATATCCTTTGTTTTATTCTCCATTTCTTTCCATATGATACCTAGCATTCTATTTGCTCTCTTGACCGTCGCTGCACACTGGGCGGAAGGTTTTAACATGTTATCCATGATGACGCCTAAATCTCTTTCCTGGGTGGTGGTTCCTAATGTGGAATCTTGCATCGTGTAACCATAGTTTGGGTTGTTCTTTCCTACGTGCATAGCTTTCCACTTGTCCACATTAAATTTCATCTGCCATTTGGATGCCCAGTCTTCCAATTTATCAAGATCCTCTTGCAATTTTCCACAATCCTCATGGGTTTTAACAACTTTAAATAGTTTTGTGTAAGCTGCAGATTTGATATCCTCACTTGTTGTTCCCATTTCCAGGTCATTTATGAATATGTTAAAAAGCAGCGGACCCAGCACAGATCCCTGGGGTACTCCACTATTCACCTTTCTCCATTGGGAAAATTGGCCATTTAGCCCAACCCTCTGCTTTCTATCTTTTAACCAATTCCTGATTCACAATAGTACACTGCCTCCCATGACTTTTTAGTTTTGCCAAACGTCTCTGATGAGGGACCTTGTCAAAGTCTTTCTGAAAGTCCAGATATACTATATCAACTGACTCACCTTTGTCTACCTGTTTATTCACACCTTCAAAAAAACATAACAGATTAGTAAGACAAGACCTTCTTTGTCTAAAGCCATGTTGGCAGTCTCCATTAGGTCCGCCAAGAACTGAATCCCGCCAGTCCACCCGGCCCCATTCAAGGGCTGAGCTGAAATTGGTCCATCAGTGCATCGCCGCAGATTATTGCGGTGGCTGCAGTTTTCCAGATCGTCCAATTTTTTGGTTTGTTGGACAACCTGTTCCTTTAGCTATTGTAGCTCACATGCTACTGCCAGCGCCAAATCCTCAGCTTTGGAGATCCATCGCTCCACCTCAGAGACCTGCTAACCAATGTCTTCCAGTTACACAGACATCAAGTCCAGCTTGACAAACACCACATCAAATGTGCCTGGGAGCGCCCACACAACTGCGTTCATCACCTCGTCAGCAAGCACTTCCCATGCTGGGGACCCTTGGCCAGAGCCAGCACCGTCCACCATCTTGAGATCCTGCAGCCACAGCTTCTCCTTTTCTTTCATGGCTGCCTTCATAGTCCAGAGACTCCCAGTCATGATCAGCACAGGGCTGGGTCAAAGGGTTGTAGCACCCTGAGCTAACTTTTGCCTTTTGCGCCCCCCCCCCCTTTTTCGGGTCCAATCTTTCATAGCAAGCTGTGCAAACAAGGGTAAATTTTCAGACCACTGGCTTGTTAAATGCTACCCTCCCATTTAACTTACCCTATGTATTCTGTGTCACTATCCATACCGAACATAATGCATACTGTACTTGAATGTAAATTACTTTGATCTTCTCCCGGAAAGGCATGAGCTAAATATTACTAATAAAAATAAAATAAAATATAGACAATGATGGTGTGGTCATTGTATTATCTATTGAGGCTAGGTCTGATATTCTGTAGACCTAAACTAAACATGTAACTTACTTGAATAGTGGCTGAATATTGCCTCTATCTGGATGATTTTCTGGCTTACCTCTGGTCCTCCCCTAACAGGCCCGACAAGTATTCAGATAATATCTGGCCATTCTGAAATTTAAAAGCCTGATCTTATCTGTATAATTTTTTGAAAGTACATGGTTAGGCTAATTATGCATGTACCAGCAAACACCTAGTTGCCTTTGAATATCAGTCTAATAGGGCATAATTATTCATTCATCCCAGACTCGTCAATAAAGCTCTCCCAATAACAGATGCAGAGCAGAAGTAGGGTGTTTCACTTTACATCTCAACATACAAAAACACTCTATTCAAATTCTAGTCTCACACCAGTGACGACACCACTAACTCCCTCCACAGCTAGACATTATACATCTTAACACAAAACCCTGCAAATGGACACTCAACAGCAGCATCAAGAGCTCAAATTGCACCAACCCTACCTATGGAAAATCAGCACTGTAAATATTCTAGAACAACAGTAACCCCCTGATGGAAAAGAGAACAAGCTGATCTACTACAGATTCCTAGAGAGAACCTATATGCTAACAGAATCCTTTTTCTTGGCTGCACAAGGAAAACAGACCATGACTAATTAAAGAATAAGAAATACAAATGTCAAAAATTGAAATGGAAAACCCCCAAATCAGACACCAAGCTATGAAACATAGAAGAAAGATAAACAGAAATGCATTTCCTCCTGTAATGAACTATAAAAAACACATTTTCAAAGCTGACATTTTATTCTCTAAAAACGGACACTTTTTTACCTTTCTTGTCTAATCGTCTTATTTTTACAGTTGGGTTGGTCCCAGTCTCTCTTTACTACCTCCATTTGTTGGTTCTCTTCTAAGTCCTTTTCCAGGATCCCATTTCCATTTCCTGTTTCTTCACACTCCGTCTTCTTCGTCCTTTCCTTCACTACGTCTCTCTCCGACACTGAGCCTTCGATTTCTCTCATTTGCTCTTTACCTAACTATAGTTTCATTCCATTCTTCTTTCTCCTTCCTACAATCTTCAGTCTTCCTTTTTTCACCGTTCACCTACTTACCACCCCTTCACAATACTACCACCCAATACTAATGCAGCTCCACTGGCTCCCCATTACTGCCAGGATTAAATACAAAGCCCTCACAATAACATTTAAGATCCTACACAATGAATCTGCCACCTGCATTCAATTTCTCATCTCCTAGTCTGCACCCGAAAGATCAAGAAGAACCTCTATCCTCAACCTGCTAACCATCCCAGCTCAGAAAATGGAGAGCAAGCAATACATCTGCAACTGAACCTTCCCCCTATTCACCCCCACATTATGGAACTGCTTACCACCAACATTAAGAGGATGCTCAGACTTGCTCGAATACAGAAAAAAAGCTAAAACCTCATCTTTTTCAGACTGAATACCCCAGAAGCCCAGACGCGAAGACTCAGCCACCTTAAAAATGCATCATAAGCATCCAACGGACAATTTATTCCTGCACATGTAAGTAAGTTGACCATTTAAACCCTAGGACCAAAATTGCAAATAGTTCTGAAGTTAAACTATTATGTAGAGGCACATTGTTCTAGATCTGGCTCTCTGTAAAACAGTATGCTGATCACAGCCCTGTTAAACTTTGTTAATTGTAAACCGCTTTGGATCGTAGAAAGGCAGTATGGAAATACGTTTAAATAAATAAAATAAAATAAAAATACCAGCTTTCCATTTCCTAATCTTACCTAGTCCTTCCATTCCACATCTGTCTTGTTCCTTTGCCAACATCCCCCCCCCCGCCATCTTTCACCCACTTTCTAGTCCTCCATTTCCTCCCTGTGTAATCATCTCCTCCCCAGTCTCTTTTACCACCTTCTGCTTCTCATCCCTTTACCAGCCCCAACTCATTCCCTTGCATTTATCATCTCTCCATCTCCAGGCTCTTTCTTATGTTTTGCCCCCTATCTAGGCTTCCATTTCCCCTTTCACGTCTCCCATTTCTAGCCTCTTTCACCTGCTTCAAGGAAGATCTGTCCCTTCTCTATGTTTATTGGATACTTGATATATTGTAACATTGTATACGGTCAATGCGGTTTACAAATTCTTAAAAACCCTAGTAGTACAAATAGAAAGGAACTTCCATTCAATGATAGGAACGCATAGGTCAGAAAGAGGGTGAACACAAGACATAGCTTCTTCAAAGGGAAGGACGTACATGACAGGGAGAGGAGGACAATTCCTAGACAATCCCCTGTGACTTTCATCCATTCCATAGCACTCTCTTTTTCAGCTCCCCCCTAACCCCTCTCCAAACCCTCCAGGTCCTTCCTGCCTTCTCCCCGCCCCATATTTCTGCACTTGGTCTCACAGCCATACTCATACCCCTCACCCAGTCATCTTGTACCCACTGTCCTCTTAATCTCTGATCAATTTCTTAGTTCCCACTATCCCTCCAAGCAACTCCAATTTCCCACTCACAATCCATCCAAGCTCTGAGTTCCCACTTAAAATCCCAATACCCAGCCTATCTTGGAGTCTTTCTTGGATAAGCAAACAAAATCTTAGTCTCCACCTGTCAGAGTCCCACATCCTAAGTCCCTAGTACCTGCCCTCCTACCTCCTACTCCTCTTAACCAGCACTCACCCATTTACTTCCTTCTCCAATATTTATTAACTTTCTTTCCCCAGCATGTATTCTCATATCCCTCCTTCTCAATCTTCCCTTTTCCAGTCCCATCTCACCATACCTAGTATCAACCCATTTCTGGTTCCCCCATCCCCTGTATTAACCCATTTCAGTCCTTTCAGCCCTAATATCGCCCTATTTCCAGTATTAGCCCATTCCCAGTATCAGTCAGCTCCCCAGTCTCTGTATCAACCCAGTTCCAGTCCACTCAGCCCCAGTATCATCCCATTAACAGTCCCAGCCCCCCTAGTATCAGCCCATTTCCAGCCCCCCCCCACAGCTTCAGTATCAGCCATCCCTCCCCTCCTCCCTGCAGCAACACAGCCGCAGAAGCATTTGCTTTTGCTCCTGTGGCTATATTAAACATTAATACAGCTGAGGGAACAAAAGCCAATACTTCCCCAGCTGTGTTGAATATTAATACAGCTGAAGGAACATTTTGCTCTCGCAGCTGTAATGCTCAGCACGGCTATGGGAGAGTTTACTTTTGCTCCTGTGGCTCTGATATCCTGAAGGCGGGGTGCTGATGACTTGAGTATAGCACAGCTGTGGGAGCGGGAGCAGGAGCAAAGGTAAATGCCCCAGTGGTTGGGTTAATGTTTAATACAGCCGTGGGTGAGGAAGCAAAGGGCAGGTTGGAAGTGAGCCAGGGGCAGGCTTTCTACGCCCTTACTGTGGTGTGCCCTGAGCCAGTGCCTCACTGCTCACCTCTTAAGCAGGTGTTGTTGGACAGCACAACAACAAAGCTGCAGCAAACTTGCACCAAACATGTCTGTTGGGGTAAGAATTTCACTCAGAGGGGTGATAAAAATGGGAAGAGCCCAGAGAGCCAGGAACTCATGTCCACTCGCTCTTAACACATCAAGTGACCCCCTACCAGTTGCATCTGTCATTATACAAGTAACCCCATCTTTACAAATTTCTAATCAATACATTATGAAGCCATTAACCACAAATGGTCACCAGGCTACTCCTCTGCTCATTCACAGATTTTGTCCTGCCTCTGGATAGGTGTAATTTTGTATTAGAGTTTTTGGCTAATGTGCTCCTTATTCTTGCCACCAGAGGGGCAGATGCATTTAGACCTACTCCATGCCCATGTGACCTTTTTCGCTTAACTTGGAATATGACATTATGTTCCATGCAACATGCTGGCCGTGTGCTTGTGAAGGTGGCTGTGTTGTTAATTACCTGGTACGGAGTATTTTCAGACGCTGACATCCGTGTACAGAGTGACAGGTTCTGGGACAGACCGAGGCAGCCGGCAGAGGAGCTCACAATTCCTTCTGCTTTCTGGAAAGAACCGAAGTCGACTAAAATATAACCAACAAACACTTTACTTTCTCTCCAGGGCAGTGTGCATCATTCTATCTTTGCTGGGTCACAGATAATTTGCAGAGCGATTTTAATCATTCTCCTACTGAATCCAGTTTCAGGAGGAAGACTTTTTTTTTAAACCGGTCCTGGTTTTGATATTACATTTATGTCCCTGATTTTGCCCATTTAAATCAGTGCTGTAGGTCCCATGCTACATCAAGATAGGCCTGTCCTGGATTTTTGATAGCCCTAAAATCTGTCTCCTGGAACTGGGTAACTCGGCTGCTCTGTAAATGATGAATACGACTTAAGTCAGGTAACAGTTTTTATCAGGTAAAAGGGAATATATTAATATATCTAGGGCAAGTCTCTCTTCCTAGGCCATTTTGCCATGAAAATATGCAATGAAGTTGTCTACCCCTAATGTGGCTGCCAACCGTTCTGAGAGGTGCACTTCTATCTCAGGTGCAAAATCCATATTGTTTTTGTTAGCTTTACCGGGAGGCTTTGGGAGAAGCAATAAGAAATTGATTCTTTCATATCCCTCCCCCTCCCCCACATCCCCTTTTCTTATTTTATTTTTTTGTTTAAATACCATGGGATGTCTTTCACTGTGACCTGTTTTGCTTACAGTGCATTAAAGGGCTTCTGTCCACAGATAAGGTTTTCTCCTATCCTCCCCTCAGAAGTCTGCAGTGACATCTTAGAAAAAAGTCGTTTTCGGGGAAACAGATGCTAGGTTTGGCTATCATGGACAATAAACATCGGGACCTTCACAGGCATTTTCAGAAGACCACGCTCAGTTCCTACTATTCTTCCTACTGTAATCTCCGGACAATACTGCTGCCAAAACTAGCTTGTGCCTGTAATTAAGCGGGACTCGTCCTTACAGTTTTTGGATGTCCATGTTGCAGCCCAGCATGCGGTCTCGGGGAGCAGCAGCCGCTGTGCATCTGGGAGGCAGATGGGGAGAGCAATGGAGGAAAACCACACCGGCTCTTCCAGGTGGAGCAGGGCGATGCTGAGGCTGTCGGATGTGCAGCTGGGGTGTGCGATGATCTCTGCCACATTGTAAGAATTTCTGCTGTTACTGCCCAGGAGCACGGAATATCGAGAGGGAGTGCTGAAGGGAAGGAGACATCGTTACTGCAGTAATGAGAGAGTATCCTAGCAGGCATCAGACGCAGCCGTTTGAGCCCTTTCAGCTTTTACTATGATCCTAAACTATATCCGAGCAGATGCAAAGAGGGAAGTGGCAGGTGACTAAAGAGGGTGGCAAGAGGACAGACAGAGCAATAGGACCCGAGAGGCAGGCAGACAGACAGACAAGTCCTGCATGTACCTGGCATTGACACAGTTGGCAGGGCTCAGCACCCAGATTTCGGAGACCAGGCTGCCCACACACACATGGACACCGTTTTCCTGGAGGCTGACCTGCCAGGGCCACTCAGCATTAACATCAAACTGCATTGCGTCCTCTATGCAAGATCCACCATCTGTACATGTACAGAAACAGAGAGTTCGATTCAAGGTCAATATCCTAGCAATATGACTCATCGCCGCCTGTCTCCTACCTCAGCTCCCTCTGACGTGGTTATGCCCCACTGCTTTTCTTTCCTCTGCCTATTTTTGGGTTTCTGCACTCAAGGCAGCAGAGGAATATGATAAATTATAGCAAATAAAACCCAAATGCCCAGTCTTTCCAGTAGAGATTCATCCAGTTTAGACTGATTCCAATATGAAACCTAACACTAGCTCCCCGTCTCCTCAGTCTTTTATGGGTCCTTTCAACTCTTTCTTGCTACTACTCTCAACGCCTCTCAAGGGCAGGCCTAAATTTTGTCAAAGTGATGGCCACCACCTCTTCTGCTAGTAGAGCATTTGATAAATCCTGTCATCTTCAGCTTTACTTACCACAAAATCTTTACCCAAGCCAACACTTGGGCTCCTTTCCATTTACCTAGATTTGAAATAACCTTATAGCCACCATCCTCATTGAACTTTGGGTTTTAACCACAGTTACACCAGGCAGGTCGTTCCAGCCTTCCTGGAAGCACAATGCTGTTCTACCACTGCTGTTTACAGTTATAAATGTATTTATTATTAATATTTAGCTCACACCTTTCCAATGGTAGTTCAAGGCAAGTTACATAGGTATTTCCCTGTCCCCAAAGGCTTACAATCTAAGTTTGTACCTGAGGCAATGGAAGGTGTGGAGCCTGATTCAGCAAGGGGCATGTCCGGGCCCATTAGGACCCGATTCTGCACCACGGGAGGAAGATGCTTCTGTGGATGCAGGATCAGACCAGGAGACAGCCCGGCGTGCCCTTGCAGTCAGCTGGGGGATGTCCTCACCGCCTCCCAGCCAGGCCACTGCATTGCTGTCCCCCCTTTATCCTGCTGCCTGACCCCCAACGGGGTGGTCCTCCAAGGTGGAATAATCTGGCCACCCCCCGGTGCCCCAGGACGTACAGGGCATGACCGGAATTAGCCCTGTACATCTGGGTGCTGGTTCCACCCATGCTCCTTCCACCCTCTCTGCCCCAGTGCCATCCCAGTCCCCTGCAGCACGCACAGTGACTCTGTGTGTGCAGGGGGGATGGGAGACAGAATAAACATCCTGGCAGGACGTGCAGTCCTGCTATCCATCTTACACGATCTGGGCCTAAGTGACTTACCCAAGGCCACAAGGAGTGTCAGGGAGATTGAACCCTGGTCGTTTTGGTCCCCAGCTGCTGCCCTAACCACTAGGCTCCTCCTCCATGCACATTTACCCCAATGCTTTCTTGGATGCCTGGTGCAATCACACCACTGCTGTTTTGGGTCGAATTACCATTCCTTGCAGGTTGCCCTGTGCTTTATTACCATTCTCTTGGCTCCAAAGATCCTCTGTAATTATTCCACTGCATTTTGACTTTTTTTTTTTTTTACTATGCCCAGGAAGAAAGAGAACTGTGACAGGCCTGGGGAGAATACATAAAGAACAATGATAATGACACAACCCCACCAAGGATAACATGGGATGCATAGGAGGGACATTTCTATACTACTGTAGCAAGAAGGAAAAAAGGGAAAAGGAACTAGACAGTTCTTATAGGGACCTTAAAACCTGGTAAAAAAAACATTGTGGGATGGGGGACATAAGGTATATGGGCGGGCAATAGAAATGAAGAATAGAATCAATGCAATTGAGCTTGATAGGACAAAATTCCTCCTGAGGTTATCTAAAGAGAATTATTGGAGCATGGTAATAGAGCTAGCAGCTAAACTGATTATAGAGATAATGGGGGAAGGTGGGCGTCTGCAGGCAGGGCCGACCCTCGGCATGTGTGGGCATGTTGCCCGCACATGGCCCCATACTGCTGCACAATAGAAAAAAATCATGCCCCATCCTTGCCGCTGCATTTACTGAACTACTGCAGCAGCAATTGGACAATGATATCAGCACAATGCAGATCCTCTCTTCCAGTTCCAGGCAGTTGCCTACTGTTGGCCACTGCTGGGGAGAAGGAGATGGTGGCAGAAGAGGGAGAATGGCAGTGCAATAGAGGTCTGATCCTAGCAGCACTCTAGGTATTAGCACCCTTAGCCCAGGCTGGGCAGCCCCAGGCGAGGAAGAGGAGGAGCCAACGGCAATGGGGAGAGGCTGAGCAGGCCAGGCCAAAGGAGGCAGCAGCCAAACCTCAGAAGGCTGTCCTCCCCGACTTCCGACATGAGCAAAATAAAAGACAGCTGCTACCAAGGGGGGAATATGGGGAAAGAGGGGGTGGTATTGTACATGGGTGGGGGGGGGGGCAGGTCATAGGGATAAGAGGAATAGGGAGAAAAGATGCTGGACATGGTGGGGTTATAGGAAGATGGACATGAGGTGGAGTTTGGGAGATGGAGAAAAGAATGATGCTGGACATGGGGGGAGTGTGACTAGGGAGGTGGAGGGGTAATGCTGCACTTGGGAAGGGGTGAGAGGGAGGGGAAAAGTTGGACACAGGGCGTACAAAGATGGAGGGATGATCCTGGACACAACGGAGGGGGTATCGAGCTACAGGGAAAGGGAGTGGACATGCTAGACATGGGAGGAAATAGGGAGAAGGGTGGGAATGATGGGCAGGGGGAGATAGAGATTTTGGATATGGTAGGGGGATATGGCATGAAAGAGGTGGAGATGCTGGATGGGGAGAGAGAGGGGGCAGATATTGAATGGTGAGTTGCTGGACAGTGGGGAAGAGGGTGAAATGTTGGACAAAGCAGTAAAGAGAGAAAGGGGAGAATTTGTGATAGACTGGGGAATGAAAGGCTGGGGAAAGACAGAGAGGGTATGGGAAGGTTATGGTTAAGGTTGAAAAGTAGTAGATTGAGGATAAGATGGTAAGAAGGAGAGAAATATGAGTCTATCCAGAGATGATAAAAATACATGGAAAAAAGCTGAAAAGGAAAGATCAATGTAGTGATTGGAATACATCAGTTTTTGTAATTTACTGTATATGTGCTTTCTTTATATGCATCTTTCTAGTTCTCTGGTGTTGCGCGACATACAGAGTGTGGCTTCTTGGAGTTTCATTTTTGTCAAATATTTCTATTTCAAGCTTTTGATCACTTATTCTGTATTTGGGTCTATCTACTGTACATTCTAAGTGTGTGACTGAGACCAGGTAGGGAGTTTCTACATGGCAATCTGACTTGTTGTTCAGTTTTCCCAGTAGGTTCATGGATATTCTCCAGGAACAAGCAGGAAGTCAGTCCTCACATATGGGTGACGTCGGCACCAACGGAGACCTCACGGAAGCATCCCCCCAGCTTTCAATGAAAGCCATTGGGAGATGCCACCATGCATGCGTGGTCCCCTTCCAGCCCAAAGGTGCCATCTTGCTTAGTCTCCTTTTTTCCACAGAGCCTTTCAGACATTATCTGGCTTGTCCCTGGAAAAAGTTAATTTTTCTCTCTCCAAGTTTCATTCTTGTCTCCGGTATTGCATCGGTGCTCTTCCCGCCTACCTACCTCTGTGCCTCAGCGTCGGGTTCGGCTTAATTTTTTTCTAATCTTTTGTTATTTTTCTTTCTGGCGTCTTTGCGCCTTCTTTCTCCTGCTGGTAGCCCGGAGAGTCTTCGACTTCGCAGAAGTACTTTTTTCTCCCATGGCTACCAGTGGCTTTAAGAAGTGTGATCGGTGCTCTAAAATCATGTCTTTGACTGACACACATGACTGCTGTCTTCACTACCTCGGGCCAGACTGCGACCCAGCAGCCTGTGGTCTCTGCAAGAGGATGTCCAGCAAGGCCCTCAAGAGCTGCCAGCAGCAGCACGACAAGTTTTTTCCCCCGAGTTCCCAATGCCTCCAAAGGCCAGGGCCTCATCTGAGGCCCCGACATCTTGGGCGTAACCCTCCAAACCAGAACCTCATCGTGGGTCCTCAGAAAGGGGGTCTCCCTCGAGGGAACCCAGGAAGAAGAAGAAATCCTTGAAGGCAGCATCCTTGGATGGTTCTGACCGGCCGGAGGCTTCCCAGATCCGGTCCCAGTCCTGGTCCTGCAGTCCGAGGCATTGGAGAAGGAGCAGCCTGCAAAGGATCTGACCGTGGACCGGCCTCGGTCCACAGACACTATCCTTGTTGAGGATTCCCCTTCGGGGGAGCCGGTGTCGGGCCTGAGTCCCTCGGTCTGGAGTCCAGAATGGCGGCCTTGGAGCGCAGTTTGCCTTCATGGGCCAGTAGCGGGCGCTGTTGTCTGGTACGACTGGTTTATCCATCCCGACCACTGGGCCCTCGACATCCAAGACGTCTCTTGAAGCCGAGCCGATTCTTGAGGTCCTTTGGCCTTGAGTCAATCCTCGACAGAGGTCGTGCTCTGAGTCCCACTCGACGGGACCATGGTTATCCCCAGCAAGTTTGCCGGGTGCCGGCCTCGGGGCATCAGGGGCCCCAAGGCCCACGGAGCAGCCCTCCTTCGAGTCCTCGATGGACTACTCCAAGTGGGAGAATGAGACAAGGAGTCCCTCAATACCAGTCTCCACAGCGACATCCTATCTGACTCTCCCATCTCGGAGCCTCGGTGGCGGTCTCCGCCCAAGGACATGGGCTTCCTGGATATTGTCCGGGACATGTCAAGGCCTTCGCATTCCCAACTGAGTTGGAGGAGGACCCTCGGGTGGATGAGTTGGAAATCCTCCAGTATGAGGCCGCTCCACGGGAATCGCTCACAGTGCTCATTCCCCCCATCCTGGAACAGCTCATGCTCCGAATGTGGGAGACACCATCTTCAGTGCCGGTGGTCAGCAAACGGCTCAATGAGTCGAGTCCGCTGGATCCCGGGCTTACAGAAGTCACAGCTGCCTCATAACTCCATGGTGTTGGAGTTGGCCATGTGCCGGCTGAAAAGCCAGAAGATGCACTCCCCTGTGCCCCCGGGCAGGGGGCCCGCACATTGGACGCCATCAGCAGAAAGGGCTACCATGGCTCAATGCTCATCTGCCGCATCCGGGCCTACCCAGCTGTACATGAGCATGTATCTGAGAGACCTGGCAAAAGAATCCGCCGGGTTCTTGGCTGGTCTCTCCGAAGAACCTTTGCAATGGTTCAAGAACCTGGCCAAGGCAGTCTGTGTGTGATCCAAATTCATGTCTCGAGTGGCCTATGACGGGTTCAAGTTGGCGGCCCGGGTAGCCGCTGCGGGCATCGGTGCACGCTGCCAAGCTTGGCTTCAGTTGTCCGACCTCGAGCAGTGGGTTCAGGACAAATTGGTCGATGTCCCGTGCCAAGGAGAGAACCTCTTTGGTAAACCCATGGCCGACAAGGCTGCTGAGCTGGAAACCGAGTTAATGACGAGGACTAGGCCCTCTAATAAGACTGCTGCCCCTCCCTGATGTAGGGCTCAGGTAAAAAGTCCTTTTACCCGAGTAAGGGAGCTACTTACTGAAACTACCCACCATATCAGGCCTCCCGGGCTCCCCAACAGGGTCAGTGGGCCAACAGACAGGGGCATGGCCCAAGTAAGCAGAAGGCTCCAAAACCCCAGGCACCAGCTCCGGCCCAGCCAGGGGGAGTTTTTGACTCCTTGAGCATAGCCTCTCTACCCCAAGGAGATCAGCAGCCCACAAGGGGACGTCTGGCCCTCTATGCCCAGAGGTGGGTGACCATCACCACCGATTCCTGGGCACTAAGGATAGTCAGGGAGGTTTATCTCCTCCACCTGACTCAGACACCTCCCCCTTATTTCCTGGGAGAGCTCCTCAGGTCTCCCCTCCACTGGGACCTTCTTCTGAAGGCGTTGGCAGGTCTTTTCAAGGACAAAGCGGTGGAACCAGTGCCCCACCACCTCAAGGGCAAGGGGTTCTACTCCCGATACTTCCTGGTGCCAAAGAGGACAGGGGGCCTAAGGCTCATCCTCAACCTGCGCAACCTCAACAAATTCCTGGTGAGGGAGAAGTTGTTCAAGATGCTCTCCCTTGGAACATTGCTGCCATACCTCCAGCAGGGAGACTGTCTATGCTCCTTAGACCTCAAGGATGCTTATACCCACATCCTCATCCATCCCAACCACAGGCAGTACCTGCGGTTCGTAGTGGGGGACAGGCACTTTCAATACAGGGTGCTCCCCTTCGGCCTAGCCTCTGCCCCAAGAGTCTTCACAAAATGTCTGACAGTTGTGGCCGCCTTCCTCCGGCTCCAGGGGGTCTTCATCTTTCCCTACCTGGACGACTGGCTCAAAAAGGGAAGCACAGCCTTAGAGGTGCAGCAGGCTACCGCATGCACCATCAAGGTTCTGCAATACTTGGGCTTTGTCATAAACTACCCCAAGTCTCACCTCTTCCAGACACAGTGCCTGGAGTTCATCGGGGCAAAGATTGCACTCTCCAGTCGAAGGCTTTCTTGCCCAGGGACCAAGCTGATCATCTCAGGTCTCTAGCTTGCGACATACAGTACCATCCCTCAGTGCCTGCCTGGCTTCTCCTGCGCCTCCTCAGGCACCTGGCTTCCACGACCCATGTCACCCCAGACGCTTGCCTCCACATGAGGGCGGCGCAGTGGTGTCTCTGGGACCAGTGGTCTCAGGCCACAGGCCGCCTCCGATACAGAGTTTCAGTGACCCGCCAATTGTTGGACTCCCTGGTCTGGTGGCAGTTGCGCCAGCATTTCGAGGCAGGCATGCCCTTTCAGGCCCCCAAGCCACTCGATGGTCCTCACCACGGACGCCTCCCTGCTCGGCTGGGGAGCCCACTGCGGAGATCTCCGCACTCACGGCAACTGGTCACCAGACGAGAGCACTCAGCAGATCAACCTCCTGGAGCTCCGAGCCATACACCTAGCCCTGAGGGTATTTTGCCACCACCTGCATCACCAGCCGGTGCTGGTCCAGAGAGTCAACCAGGTGGCGATGTTCTATGTGAACAAACAGGGGGGGCACGGGATATTGTACCCTTTGTCAGGAGGCACTGGTCCTCTGCTCATACGCAATCCAACAGGGTATTCTCCTTGACAACCTTCTGGCCGACAGACTCAGCAGAGTTCTCCAGCCGCATGAGTAGCAGCTGGACCCCAGGGTAGCAAGTTGGCTTTTCTGGCTCTGGAGGGAACCCATGATGGACCTGTTCACCAGCCCAGACAACTTTCAGTTGCTCCATTTCTGTTCCCGGAGGCCCACCCCTTCAGGGCGGTAGCGGATGCGTTCCTAGTCTCATGGTCGGAAGGCCTCATGTACGCCTTTCCTCCAACACCGCTGATCGCCAAGACCTTATTCAGGATCATCTGCGACAGGGCCTCATCATCCTGATAGCTCCTTGGTGGCCCAGGCAGTCATGGTTACCGCTGCTTCTATAGTTGACGGTGGAGGCCCCCATCCCCTTGGGGAGTGCCCCGGGACTCCTATCTCAGGAGGGGGACTCTGTCGCTGGGGTCCTGGGGTCCCTGTCGCTGACAGCATGGCTGCTGAGAGAGTGACTCTAGCCCCTTTCAACCTTCCGGATGAGGTGGAGGACTTTCTGCTGGCCTCTCGCAAGGCCTCTACTAGGAAGGCTTATGCCCTCAAATGGCACAGGTTCTCTGCTTGGTGTGCTAAACACGGGGCTGATCCTTTCTCCTGCCCGGTGGCTCTAGTGTCTCAGTACCTTCTCCACCTCTCTCAATCCGGGCTCAAGTCTAACTCTGTCCGAGTGCACCTGAGTGCCTTGGCGGCGCACCACCATCTGGTGGATGGTAAGCCCCTCTTGGTCCAACCGTTGGTGGCCCATTTCCTTCGGGGCCTTTTCTTATCAAAGCCCCTGGTTCGCCCTCCGGGAACCAAATGGGACCTCAATGTAGTGTTGGGGCAGCTCACTCGCCCACCTTCGAGCCTCTGGCTACCTGCCACCTTCGCTACCTCTCTTGGAAGGTGGTTTTTCCTGGTTGCACTCACTTCTGCTTGCAGAGTTAGCGAGCTCCAGGCCCTTGTGGCAGAAATGCCTTATACCAGGTTCTACAAGAATAGAGTGGTGCTTTGCAAGCAGCCCAAATTCCTGCCGATGGTAGTGTCACCCTTCCATCTCAATCAGAAAGTGGTGCTTCCTATCTTCTTTCCAAGACCTCACTCAAGTTGGGCGGAGATGGTCCTTCACACCTTGGACTGTAAGAGGGCCTTGTCCTTCTATATCCAACACACTCGGGGCCACCGCAAAGCTGCTCAGCTTTTCATCTCCTATGACCCCAGTAGGCTGGGGGAGGTGGTGACCAAATGTACACTGTCCACATGGGTGGCAGACTGTATCGCCCTCGCTTATGAGCAGACGAGGCTCCCACTGGAAAGCCGCATCACGGCGCACTGTGTCAGGGCCATGGTGGCCTCAGTGGCAAATTTGCGCTCTGTCCCGATGGTGGACATCTGCCGGGCCACCACCTGGTCTTCAGTCCATACCTTTGCAGCCCATTACTGCCTGGAAATAGAGTCCCGACAGGACAGTGCCTTCGGCCAGGCTGTACTCTGTAACCTTTTCAGGATTTAGGCAACTCCTACCCTCCGACCTTTTCTTTGTTCAGGCTACCGGAGTGCTGGTTTCATTGGACACAGGGGTCCTACTGTGGTCTGAGTACATGGACTAAATTGCTGCTGCTTGCAGCTCCCCGTGAGGGAGCCCCTATTTTTGCTATGGGCTTTCGGTAGTCTGTAGCTGGGGAGTCCCATATGTGAGGACTGACTTCCTGTTTGTTCCCGGAGAAAGCATAGTTACTCACCTGCAACAGGTGTTCTCCGGGGACAGCAGGAATCAGTCCTCACAACCCTCCCTTCTCCCCTTGGAGTTGCTCCTTTACCATCTTTTATTTTTGCTGTCTTTAGCTATATCATCTGACAGAGCAAGATAGCACCCTTGGGCAGGAAGGGGACCATGCATGCATGGTGGCATCTCCCAGTGGCTTTCTTTGAAAGCTGGGGGGATGCTTCCACGAGGGCTCTGTCGGTGCCAACGTCACCCATATGTGAGAACTGATTCTTGCTGTCCCTGAAGAACATCTATTACAGGTAACTACGCTTTCTAAGTTCCACTGCAATATTTATGGTCCTCCCTTTTCTGAGTAGGCTCCTTGTCATGGGAGTTTTGGAAGTTAGTGCAGTTATGGAATGGAAGATTTACTCTATGGGTTCTTGGAGTGTAGTCAACTCTAGGGTGTTGGTTGAGGGTTAGTGAAATACAGATTGAGGTTTGCAGTTTTGTGCTCTTGATTTTGCCAATCTGAAATTTAAAATATTTATGTCGGTTCAGATTCAAGGAATTCTCTTTTTTAAGGGAATGTCTCAGTTTAATGCTGTTTAATAGCTGATAGCTGCACCTCTGCTGATTTCTGGTCTTTTCCAGGGCTAGCATAGTCCAATCCAGCCTGGACACTATTTTTCTCATTTTATAATCTTCCCTCCTGATCAATAAGTTGATCATAGCAAAATTAATCAAGTGTGCAGATATTTATAATGGTTTGTTTTTTTAGTGGAGTTGTGAAAGTGATCTTAAGTTACATTTGATTAATAATTATTATGTTTATTGTAACATCTCTTTTAATAAATTGTTTATGTATCTTTCGAGGGCACCTAGGATTTTAGGTGGGTGCATATACATTTTAAAATAAAGTAAATTACATTTATGCAAATGAGGCCCAGTGGATATGTAAATATTTATACAAATGAGGTCCTGCAATGAGTCTCCACATCACCCTTGGGCCATCCCTGTCTTCAGATACTGCAGATGAATTTAGAAACTTGAGAGGTTGGAAGTTTTGTTGCATGAGGAGGACCTGACAGATTATATTCAAAAGCAAAAAATTTGAAAAGGGGTTTTGTTGCTATGCACTGTTGAGTTGATGCCAGTTTCCAGTGTCCTATCCCTTGGGTTTTCTTGTCTAGGTGTAACAGGAAAGAGGGTGCCAGGCCTTTCTTCTACGCACGCCTACAGCACCTGGTATTCAAGGTGGTCCCCTCAGCCAAGTACTAGCCAGGCCTGACCGTGCTTAGCGACCAAGATCAGAAGACAAATTCAGGCACATTCAGGGTAGTGTGGCCATAGTATGTAATATAGCGGTTGAAGATAATTAGATGCTAAACAGATCTATTAGTGCTATAGAAATCAGGCCAGTATTCAAAAGCTTGACTGCTTGGAAGGTGGCTGAAAGGACAGCTTTCCGGCTGTGTATTATAGTTATGTGTGGAAGGATCGCTTCTCTATTGGCCAAGACATTGAATGAAACCTTGACGGGAGCTTTGTTGAGGGACATGCTGTATAAGGCACATGTACAGATACTGTATAAGGAAAGGAAACCAGAACAGTGGTGTGAGAACTATCACCCGATTGTTCTTTTAAGTTATGATGCCAAGATTTTGGCTATTGTCCTAGTCAGGTAACTGGAAAAGGTCTTGTCCAAGATAATCAACCCAGCCTACACGTGTTGGAAAGATGGGCATCTGCCCTATGTCCGAAAAGGACAAAGATCAATAGTTTAATTTCTAACATCCTGACTCCTATACCCATGCATTTGTACCCATCTACCTTTTATCTTACTTTTATAGAACTCCTGAAGTGGGATCTGTAGAGCAGATGCTGGTAAACCTGGCCACCAAGCCCACTGTCATTCTGCCTTTTTCTGATGGTGAAAGCCACAGGCCTCCATCCAGAAAGATAATGGACATCATCTGTCACAGTTCCATAGATTAAACTTCAGCATGGCTCTGTGCTTAGAATAAAGATTTTGCAATGGCCTGAAAGTTTTAGAAAAGTCTACGATGTTGTCTGGGGGAGGCAGCGTTCACATTAAAATGGACATTGATTTAGTACTAGCAAAGGATGCAGGATTGAAACTGAATAAAAACCAAAGCACTTTATTTAATCTGTAGAACAAGTATGGCCAGGATTGCTAGGTAAATGAAGAGCGATTCTAAGGTCTCCCCTTTTCTTAGGTAGTTATGGATGTCACTTGCATGATCAAGGGGTGTCATAAACTCAGGACTGAGTGGCTATGACATTGTGCACAGAACTGCAAGCAACTCCAGGATATCAATCATGTACGTTTTTTCCAGATTGCCTCGCCGCTATGCCTTAGCACTATGCAGGATGGATCATTAAACATCTCTGAGTGGCTCAACTCTGGATGAATCATGTAAATGTCTCCCACAGGGCTTCACCTATACACCTAAGTTCTGTACTTGTCTGTCAATATGTCCTAACTGCACTTCTTATCTGCTGCCTAATCTGATGTTTCTTTCTATTGTGCTGACATTGCGAGCTTCGTATCTATGCTAAGCAAATGTTCTACTGTGCTGCACATTATAGTTCATCATTTGTGTTCTGCTGATATTGTATCATATTTTGGCTATATAAATATTCTACTATGCTATTTTATATGAATATATACTGAAACTGTTTCATATAATTGCTATTACTAGGATTCAATTTGCCTATTTCTAAGTTTAGCACATTGGGCCTGATATTGAGTTGCGACGGCTATGCGCCTCTAAGGCACAGGGGCGGCTCTATAATAAGGCAGAGTGAGGCAGTAACCTCAGGTGGCAAACTTTTGGGGGGTCAAAAACAGCCATCTCACTCCGCCTTCAGATTTAAAAAAAAAAAAAGGCAGACAAGCTGCTGCCACTGCTCCAGCCGCAGTGCAGGAGCCACGGCTGTGTGATAGCAGTAACAATTTAAAATTAAAACAAAACTGGTGCAGAGTCTTCCAGCCCTATAGAACCCCTGCTGCTGCATCCCGCTCTAGTCTTACTTCCTTTTGGGGGCACGATGCAGAAACAGGTTTTCCAAAGGGTCGGAAGGCTCTGCACTGGTTTTCTTTTAATTTTAAATTATTACCATTATCGCAGCTACTGAGGAAGGGCAAGGAGGGGAGCGGAATGGAGCTAACATGGGGAAGGAGAGGGAGCAGAACAGTGCTGACATGGGGGAAGGCGGGAGAGCGGAACAGTGTTGACTTGGGGGGGAGGGAGCTGACACGGGAGAAGGAGAGGGAGCAGAACAGAGCTGACATGGGGGAAGAAGAGGGTGCAGAAAAGAGCTGACACTGAGAAAGGAGGGGGAGCAGAACAGAGCTGATATGGGGGAAGGAGAGGGAGCAGAACCGAGAGGACAGGGGGGAAGGAGAGGGAGCGGAATGCAGCGGACACGGGGGAAGAAGAGGAAGCGTAACGGAGCTGACAGAGGGGGAAAGAGATGGCTGGAAGGAAACAGAGAGGGGGAAAGAGAGGGCTGGAAGGGAGCTGAGAGAAGAGGAAAGAGATGGCCAGAAGAAAGCTGACAGAGGGCAAAAGAGATCTGGAAGGGAATTGACAGAGGGGGGGGGGGGGAGATGAGTGGAAGGGAGCTGACATGGGGGAAGGAGGGGGACAAGAACAGAGCTGACACAGGGGAAGGAGAGAGTAGAACAGAGTTGACATGGGCGAAGGAGGAGGACAGGAACAGAGCTGCCATGGGGGGGAAAGGAGAGGAAGCAGAACAGAGCTGACACAGGGGAAGGAGGAGGGCAGGGAAAGAGCTGACACGGGAAGGAAGGGGTGCAGAATGGAGCTGACATGGGGGAAGGAGGGGAGTGAGATGGGGCTGACATGGGCGAAAGAAGAGGAGCGGAACGGAGCTGACATGGGAGGAAGGAGAGTGAGCAGAATGGAGCTGACACAGGGGAAGGAGTGGGAGTACAACAGAACTGACACGGGGAAGGAGGGGGAGCAGAACAGAGCTGACAGGGAGGGAAGGAGAGAGAGCAGAACGGAGCTGACATGGGGGAAGGAAGGGGAGTGGAATGGACCTGCACAGGGGGAAGGAGAGGGAGTGGAATGGAGCTGACAGAGGGGAAAAGAGAGGGCTGGAAGGGACCTGACAGATGGGGAAAGAGAGGGCTGGAAGGGAGCTGACAGAGGAGGAAAGAGATGGCCGAAAGAGAGCTGACAGAGGGCGAAAGAGATGGCTGGAAGTGAGCTGACAGAGGGGGAAAGAGGGGGCTGGAAGGGAGCTGACAGAGGGGGGGGGGGAAAGGGGGCTGGAAGGGAATTGACACCTCGATGGTACTGGAGAGGTACTGGAAGGGTGATGACACTAGGAAAGGGAGGAGGGTGATGGAAGGGAGCTGACACCTGGGGATGGTACTGGAGGGGGACTGGAAGGGAGCTGACATCTGGGAGTGGGACTTGAGAGAGCTGATACTTGGGGATGGGACTAGTAGATGGCTGGGTAATGGGGAAGAGGCTGGAAGGGAGCTGACACATAGGGAGGATTACTGGGACTGGAAATTGGCTGATTGAAGGAAGTGAAGAAAACAAAAGAAGAGACAAGAAATGGCAGACTATAGACCATAGAAAGAGTGCTAAGAGAAGATCAGCACGACCAGAGAATAAAATGGTCAGACAACAAAGGTAGAAAAAATAATTTTATTTTCAATTTAGTGATTGGACTTTGCGCTATCTTTATATTTTACACAATATTGGGAACTGCATCTCTTATGCTTGGAATGTGCTCCCGATGGAAATGGTGGGGGCAAATACGGTGACAGAGTTCAAAAGGGCATGGGACAGATACAGTGGATCCCTTTACAGCAACAAGAAAATATCAAAATAATCGGAACCATCTAATTCCTTAACAAATAGGGGTATCCTACATGGAGTGGTGGGATCACCCCTAAACAAAGACATGGGGAGGGGTGGCCTGCACAGAGCGGCAGGTGTACCTACTGTTGACATCGTACTGGGCAGACTAGATGGACCATACTGGTCTTTATCTGCTGTCATTTACTATGTTACTATGTTATTTATCTGGTGTTGCACTGCATGTGCAGTCTGGTTTCTTGGGGTTTCGGTTTAATTTTTGTCTACATATTTTTATTTTTACTTTAGGTTATGATCACTTATTTTGTACTTGGTGAGAGTCTGTATTTCGAGCGCGTGACCAAGGCAGCTGTTCTGTTAACATGAAGTTTGTACGCAGGGATTTGTACTGTAGTAATTTGCCTTGTTCGGCTTTTCAAATAGGTGTTAGATGTTCTAGGGCCCGCTGCAGTATTTATAGTGCTGCTTTTTTCTGGGTAGGAACCTTGTATGAGTTTTGGAAGTTTATGCTGGTGTGATAAATTTGACCTTGTAGATCTTCAGTGACTTTTGTAGTGTTTTATATTAGTTCCCAATATGTGTGGTACTGGAGAATGTTGGTTGGTGAGATGACCAGAATCAGATTTTTTTTTTTTTTTAATATATTGAGTTCTGTGGGTGAATGTCCTACTTCTGCTCTGCACCCATTATCAAGGGAGAGGTTTCTGTGGATGCAGAATATATATTCAAAAAGAAAAAGTGAGAACCATAATGCAGTTTATAACAGAATAAAATGAGTTATAATTTGGTTTTATAAACTATGCCGTGGTTCTCAATTTTTCTTTTAGTTCCTTGTTGTGCGAGCATCTTACATTCGCATTTCCTTTGTTTATTTTTATGGAATATATATTTACGTTAACACCATGCTGGTCCAGTGCACAGCTTCAGGAGTTATGTTGGGGTTGCCAAGCCCTTCTTGGGTTTATGTTGGAGTGGGAGGTGTTGTGTTGGGGTCACAAAGTCCCTCTTGCATTTCAGAGGGTGGGAAGTGCTGTGTTGGGGCGCCAAGTGGCTCTTGTTTTTGTGGAAATGGGAGATGTTGCATGGGTGCTGTTGAGCCCATCCCATTTGGCATATTTAGCAGCATGTTTCCTAGGCTCTCCCTGGTAACGTATGAACAAAAGAAATGCCATAGTGGGTCAGACTAAGGTCCAACAAGTCCAGTATCCTGTTTCCAACAGTTGCCAATCCAGGTCACAAGTACCTGGCAGGTTCCCAAAAAGGCACACGGGTTCCAAAATGCTCGTCCCAGGGCAAGCAATGGATTTCCCGGGTCCTTTTTAATAATAGTTTATGGACTTTCCTCTAGGAACTTGTCTAAACCTTTTTTAAACCCAGCTACACTAATAGCTTTTACTACATCCTCTGGTAACTAATTCCAGAATTTGATTACACAGGATTGTAGGCTAACTGCAGGGAGGCAGTTATATCCCCTTGCAGTTACCGCATTTCAGCGAAGCAAAATACCTGCCGGTGCAACTAAAGCCACCCACTGAGGTGGCATCAGTTGCACTCACGCTACTTGCGCTGAGCCATTATGTTAGTTTCTGCTGACAAAGCAGATGCCTATGTGTGAGAATTCTTTTTCTTGCCTCACTCTGCAGTGAAGTATAATTTGGGGAAAGAAATCCCGTAAACCTAACAGTAATGGGTAAAAGCATTTTTTTGACTACATATGTCTGTTTTTAGTTTGTACTAATATATTCCCTACTTAGTGAAGATCTATCTCTGCTCTGCATATGTGTGACTGAGGCTACATGTTTTGATAGCATGGAGTTTCTGTGTAGGGAACTGTAGTAATGTGGCTTGTTCAGTTTTCTGAATATGAATATGGATGTTCTAGTGCCCATTGCAATATTTATGGTGCTGCCCTTTTCTGGGTATACTCCATGTTGTGTGAGTTTTGGAACTTAGTGCTGTTATGGAATAGTAGATTTGTTCTGCGGGTCCTGTACTCTGGGTTCTTGGCGAGGTCAACTGTAGGGTGTTGGTTGGGGGAGTGGGTACTGGAATATGTATTATTTTTGAGATTTGCAGTTTTGCGTTCTTTATGCTGCCAGACTGAAAATTTTAAAATATTTTGTCAGTTCAGATTCAAGGAAATTTCAGATTTTAAGAGAACCTCTCAGTTTAATTTTGTTTGGTAGCCTGATAGCTTCATCATTGCTGAGTTCCGGATTCTCACAATCCATTCCAGCATCTGAATTCATGGCTACCAGGATTAGTTTCTCATTTTATATCTTCATCAATAATCTGGTCATAGAAAAATAAATCTGATGTGCAGATACTTATAATGGTTTAATTGGGGGGGGGGGGGGGCTGTGCAAATGGCTTTTCGTTAATCAAATGTAATGTTTTATTATGTTTGTTTTATTGTAACATCTACTTTACTAAATTGCATGTATATGTTTGGAAGCTACCTAGGATTTTAGATTGGTGGCATATACATTTTAAACAAAATACTAAATTTATGCAGATAATGCCACAATGAATCTCCACACGTGGCTCTGCATCATCCTCATGCTGCCCCCAGGGGGAAGTAGGTAGGGGAGGGGTACTGGGAGGCGGAGGAAAGCAGAAACCTCAGATTGGGATCAGCATGATCAGAGAATAAAATAGTCGGACAACAAAGGTAGAAGAGAATTTTATTTTCGATTTAATGATCGCACTTGGTTCTATCTTTATATTTTATACAGTACATAGAAATGCATCTTTCTATTTCTCTGGTATTGCATCTTATGCAGAATCTGACTTTTTGGGGTTGCAGTTTAATTTTTATCCACATATGTTTATTTTTAGGTTATGATCACTTGTTCTGTAGTTTGTTGAGGGTCTGTGTTCTGAGTGTATGACCAAGGCCAGGTGTTCTGTTAAATGGAGTTTGTATGTAGTGATCTGTACTGTAGTAATGTGAATTGTTCAGCTTTTCAAATAGATGTTGGCAGGGGCAGCTCAAGACAATCTGCTGCCTGAGGCGAAGAATGAGGGGTGGGGGTGGCTTTTTCAGAAATCCAATCAGGGACTGAACCAAACCAAAAAGCAGATTAGATTATATGGCGGAAATGCAAGATGTTTGCACACAGGGCCGTATTGAGCTGCAATCGCACCCTGTTAGACTTGCAGCTCGGGCTCATGCACCCCCTCTCCGCCCTATACCTCCGTCCAGCACTGCCTGCTCTTTACCTGCTGCTGCTGGTGCTGCCATGAAAAAAACAGAGGGCGGCGGCAGCAGCAACAGGGAAAAAGCAGGCAGCGCTGGACGGAGGTATGGGGGGGAGGAGGAGGGGGGCATGCGCCTGATCTGAAAGGTGCCGGCACTTTAAGCAGATCTGTCCCTCCATACTCTGACATCGCGTCGGAGGAGGGAGGGACCAGACCTTCTTAAAATGCTGGGAAAAGGCTTGGGGTGCATTTTGGCTGCCTGCTATTGTCCTGCCAATGGCGGCAGGGCAACAGCAGACAGCTGAAATGTGCCCCCCCCCCCCCAAGCCTTTCTGCCCTGTGCGGTTGCACCGCTTGCACAAGGCTAGGTATGGTCCTGTTTGCACACCAAGGAACTAAAAGACAGCAAGAACCAACAGCACAGTTTATAAAATTAAATTATAACTAATTTTTATTTTGTTATAAACTGCGTTATGGTTCTTGCTTTTTCTTTTTCAACATACATTTTGCATCCACAGTAGGTGCAGAGCAGAACCAGGACATTCACCTACAGAACTCAATATTTAAAAAAAAAAAAATCTGATTCTGATCATCTCACTAACAACAACAACCACTATTCTCCAGTACAAGGCATATTGTGAACTAATACAAAACCCTACAGCAAAGAGCAAACCTACCATACCATATTATATCAGCACAAACTTCCAAAACTCACATAAGGAGCCCATCCAAAAAAAGCATCACTGTAAATACTACAGTGGGCCCTGGAACATCCATACACCTATTTGAAAAGCTGAACAAGTCAAATTACTACAGTACAGTATAGATCTTTATGTACAAACGCCATGTTAACAGAACACCTGACCTCAGTCACACACTCACAACATTGACCCTCACCAAGTACAGAAGAAGTAACCACAATCTAAAGTAAAAAATAAAAATATGTAGACAAAATTTAAACTGAAACCCCAAGAAGCCAGAGTCCACATGCAGTGCAACAACAGATAAATGAGAGTTGCAACTCCCCAATACTGTGTAAAATATAAAAATAGCACAAAGTCCAGTCACCAAAATTAAATACAATTATTTTTTCTACCTTTGTTGTCTGACCATTTTATTCTCTGATCATGCTGATCCCGATCTGAGGCTTCTGCTTTCTATCTTCACTTAGCTCTCTTTCTGTGGTCTATGGTCCATGGTCCATCTGCCATTTCTCTTTTGTTTTCTTCACTTCCTTCCATCAGCCCATTTCCAGTTCCAGTAACCCTCCCCAGTATCATCCCCCTTTCCAGTCCTCCCCTCCCAGTACCTTCCAATGTCAACCGCCTTGCATTCCCACGACTGCCACTGGTGTCCATTCCCTTCCAGTCCCCCTTCTTCCCCACTGTCCAGCCTCTTCTAGCCCAAATACCATCCCAGGTATCAACTCAGATCCACTCTCAGTGCCACTGCCCCAGTCAGCTCCCTTCCAGCCTCTTCCCCATTACCCAGTCACCTACCACTCCCATCCCCAAGTGTCAGCTCCCTTCTGGTCCTCCTTCAGTACATCCCAGGTGTCGGCTCCTTTCTAGCTCCCTGCTTCTCCCATGTCAGCTCCCTTCCTGCTCCCTCCTTCCCCTGGCAGATCCTCTCAGTATCCACTCCCTTCCAGTCCTATTCTACCATCCCCCCGCATCAGCCCATTAGAGCCCTAGCCACTAGTTTTCTTCCAAGGCCACAAGCATCCTCCTCCTTCCCCCATTAACCCATTTCCTGTCCTATCCCCCTTATCAGCCCACTCCAGTCCTAGCCCCATCTGCCCATTACCAGTCATAACCCCCCCCCATAAGTCCATTTATAGGGAAGAGTGGCCTAGTGGTTGAGGCAAGTTACCTCAGGCCGGAAGGTTGGGCGTTCGAATCCCACTAGAGGACAGCAACCTTGGGCCAGAAGGACTGGTGTTTCTAGTCCCACAGGTGCTCCTTATGGTCTTGGGCAAGCCACTTAACCCTCCATTGCCCATGTTCCCTGTAAAATAGTTATCTCCAAGTTATAATGCCCTGTTCAATGTAATTTCAGTTTGTTCAATGTAAACCGCCTTGATATCATGAAAGGCGGTGTATAAGAAATGATAAATAAATAAATAAAATACATTTTCAGTCCTAGCCCCCATAATCAGCCCATTTCCTGTCCTAGCCCCCCTAATCAGCCCATTTCCAGGCCTAACCCCACCAATCAGCCCATTACCAGTCCTAGCCCCTCCTCCCGATCAACCCATTTTCAGGTCTAATGCCCCATCAGCCCATTTCCAATCCTAACCCCCACGTCAGCCCATTTCCAATCCTAACCCCCACGTCAGCCCATTTCCAATCCTAGCCCCCCCTCATAGTCCATTACCAGTCCTATCCCCCTCCATAGCCCATTTCCAGTCCTAGCCCCCCCGATAGCCCATTACCAGTCCTACCCCCCCCATCAGCCCATTTCCAGTCCTAGCCCCCCCCCGATAGCCCATTACCAGTCCTACCCCCCCCCCATCAGCCCATTTCCAGTCCCAGCTCCCCCATCTCCCTTTACCAGTCCTATTCCCCCCCCCCCCCCCCCCCAGCCCAGGGAAATTGAAAAAAAAAATCCTCAGGCTGAAGAAGCATCTCCTGCCTGGTACTGGAGAATGTTTGCTCTTAGTGAGATGATCAGAATCAGATTTTTTTAAAAGATATTGAGTTCTATGGGTGAATGCCCTGGTTCTGCTCTGCACCCACTGTTGAGGGAGGGGGTTCTGTGAATGCAAAATATATGTTCAAACAGAAAAAGCAAGAGCCATAATGCAGTTTATAACAAATTAAAAATGAGCTATAATTCAGTTTTATAAACTCTGCTGTGGTTCTTTTAGTTCCTTGGTGTGCAGAAATATTGCATTTCCTCCATATTATCTAATTGGCTTTTTGGTTTGGTTCAGTCTCTGATTGGAGTTTTGAAAAAGCCCCGCTCCCTCTATGGGGGGGGGGGGGAGGTGCCAACTCATCCTTCACCTCAGGCAGCAGATTGACTTGAGCTGCTCCTGCTAAGGCGCATAGCCATAGCTGCCGAACTTTAACCCTGGATATTGAATCCGCGGCCGTATCCAATCACCAGCACTGAATATCCGGGTTTGCCGCGCGACCACACACACAGCACAGAAGCTACGTGTGCCGTGGCGATATTCAGCTGCTTCCCGGTTAGCTGTGGTAGGACAGCTTTTGCTGTGCTTAGCTTTTGCCACTGAGGGATACTTGGGCAGCGGCTGAATATCTCCACTGCCGCCCCTGGAACACCCTGGCATGTCCCAGTGCTAAGTGGTTAGTATCGGGGCATATAGCGGCATTCCTCTGGGATATTCGGCGGCACTAAATGTGTTAGTGTTGCTGAATATCCTGCTTAGGAGCATTTACATGGTTGACAGCTCTGTAAACTTCGTAAACGCCTTGCAATATCGAGCCCATTGTTGTTATTGAGTATTATGTTGGCATTTGGCCAGGTTACTATTGTTAGGCTGTTTCTATAGGATAAGTTGTTTGTTAAATTACACCTGTTGCACACTGCCTTGGATGAATTTCTTCATAAAGGTGGTTAATAAATCTTAATAAACAAACGTCAGCATCCCTCATAATGCCTCACCAGCTGCTTCAGCTCTGTACTGCAAGGTAAAGGAGTTTCCATGTTGATTCAATCTTTAGTCTCTGCTCAGACTGACAACAACAGAACTGTGATGGTTTAGTGGTGTGAACCCCTATCCCTTAGAAAGCAGGCTAAATAAATCTTTCAGATAGGTCACCAAGCAGCTGTCAGTTTTAGTCACTATTAACCTCTCCCAGTAAGCTAGAAAGTGAGGTCAATATTCAGCGGGGCAGCCACCACTTAAAGCTATCCATATATCTCTAAGGAGTATGTTTACTAAACTGTGGTAACGTTACAAACCGTGCGGAAGCATTACGCAGCGCGGTACACACTGCAGAGGGAGGAGAGAGGGCGGAGAGCAGGTGGTCAATGGGTGGGGAGTGGGCGGGGAGAGGCTCCCTGCACACTAATGTGCTGAACTGAAGGGCTGAACCCTACCGCGAATGAAAACCTGTTGTTAGCTGCACATTTGCAGGAGAGAGAAACCATTTCAGTGTCAGCAATGTACAGCATAGGCAGGGAGCCCAAGAAAGGTGATAGTAGTGCTCCTTTTGCAGCAACAGCATAGTGCCCTGGTATGGAAAGCCACTATTGTGATGGCACAAATGGGGCATGGGGACTGCAGGCGGGACATGCAGTGGGGGCTACTGGGGCATGGGGTGGACTAGGCAGTTGCCTAGTTGGCACATGGGAACACGGAAAACGGAAACCAGCAAGACAGCAACTGACCAGAGCTATTTATTGACTTTTGAATTGAATTTAGAGTGTGTTAACCTGAGTCTTATAACCTTACTGTGTCCCTTGAGGTCGTTGATGCGAATGGGCAATCTGCTTTAAAACGGACGGAAGTCTTTGTGGCAGAGCCAGATAAGTCTGAGACCTCAATAATGCAAAAAAAATTTTAATTATAATTTCTTTGAAAAGTGTGAAAGAGAGAAGAATATTCATAGTCATCTATATTAATACATGAACGACTTTTCTTGGATTGTTGATTTCATTGTTCGGGAACTGACCAATTTTTGGTGTAGCCACAACAAGTGCAAACCCCAACGCAGTGGTGCACAAGGGTACAAACACCCCACTCACACGGGCTCCACTATCCACGGCCTCATGGAGTGTTAGGCTGGTGGCCCCAGCACGGAGCTGGGCTTATCAATGGAGCACTACTACTACCCCCTGCACAGTTTATCAATGTCGGCACTGTGATCAGGACCAGTGTGGCGGGCAGGGTTGTCACCCACCTCTGTCTCTGCACAATGCTGAGATAGGTGTGGGAGTGTGCGTATGTCTATCCATTGTTTTGTGTCTGCCAACACCTCACTGGGCCCACATTGCTCACACTGTTTCCAGCGTTAGCCTGCAAATGTGCATAAGGAGGAGAAAGTTATTGTGGGTATGGCCCAGACAGGGCGGATTGGCCAGGATGCATCTGCACAAGGTGGAGGACAATGGCTGGGACACTGTAGTGCTCAACCACCACCTGCATGGGCAGGGTGGCCACAGCATGTCACGCTGGGAGGTTGCTCTCTCTCTGATCGAGCAGTGACCATGGCATGTCCATGTTCCCACATAGTACCACACATTATTTGTCTCCAGTGATACATGTGTGTTCCTGGTTCTGGGGCCCAATCATGGCAGTACCTGCTTTGTGTCTGTGCTGTGCATCCCACCTCTGGGTGCACAGGGTTCCCCCGTGAGCATGCACTATGTACTGGCTAGTGGGCTGTCTGCAGTTAGTCTGTGCATGGTGGGACCACCCTGTAGGATGCTGCAGGTGCAGTCTGATTGTGCTGTCTGCTGGTGGCTGGCAGACTGTGGCTTGGGGCAGTTGAGCCTTCCCCTGCCCACCCCAGGCATCACTGCTGGTCTGCCACTGTCACAGGTATGGCTCTGGCCCATCAGCCCTGGAGGGCTGTCATCCAACGGGACAGTGGTTGTTGGTACTACAGCCGTTCCGCAGGGCGCAGGCACCTGTCCCTCCACATCCTCATCTACAAAAGGGGTGATTGTTGGCCCCTTGGGGTATATAGTGCATACCACTTAGTGGCAGTGCTACCTAAACCTCATATGCATCTACACACCCTGCTGCCCTGATAACAGGTACCCATGGCAGCCAGACCTTAACACTGTATATGCAGTAATCTGGGTGGTGCCCAGTCCCACAGGGCCACATGTGACTGCAGAACACAGATGGGAACGGAAGTACTTTCAGTTGCACTGCTGGGAGCAACTGTCACACACTGGTAGTGATGGGGATGTGCAGCAGGACCTATTACAGCATCACATTTACTGTGGACCCTAGTGCTGGGTGCCCATCCTATCCCTCAGGGTGAACATGGAACCTGCACAATGGCATGGTCTGTAGCTACTCTGTGCCAGTATCACACACTGTCGGTCCGTCTACCACGCTGCAGTACCGGAGAGGTGAAGACCCCATTTGGTGGTCAGCTGTAGGCTGCTTTTCTGCATGTGCAATGTATCATGGGTGCTGGTGGGGTTACCCTATCCTGGCACACAGAGCAGACGGTTTGCACGGTGACCTGCAATCCTCCTGTACCCAGCCATTGCTGTGCAACAAGCCATAGAGGTCTAGCCTACTGGTTAGTACACTGACGCTCTAGGCAGTGGTCATGGGTTTGGTTCCTCATTGTTCCAACCTGTCCATGTCAGATACTTTGCATGCCTGTGACAGTCATATCTTTGCAGATCCGTGCTGCCAGCCCATAATACCCTCACCACAGTTGCCATCACTCCTTATAAGGTGTTACAAGGCACATGTTATAGGGCACCTTATTAGGCACAGTACAAGGCACGTTACAAGGCACGTGCCTTGTACTGTGCCTAGTAAGGTGCCTTGTAACGCGCGTTAGCCTAAGGCACCTTATAACGCGTGTTAACTGACACGGCTTGCCATAATGATGCACCGCCCATTCCCTTATATGGGCATCCATGGAACCTAATGCAGGGAACGTTACCACAGTTTAGTAAACATACCTCAGGTGTATTTTCTGTCACATCTTCTGCTTCAGTGGGACTGCTAAATATGCTGCCCTAAATTTAAATATGGGGGGGGGGGGAAGGATATGCAAAGCATTTTAGCCAGACAGCACGCCTGCTAACCGATTAAATTACACTCAGCCTGAAATTCAGGGGGCACTACCTGCCTACTGTCACTGAGTAAACACGTGGTGAAAGCTGGGGCAGTCTGTGTGCAGGGAATCGGGAGTGGAGATGGTTGCAGGGCTGGCCCAACCACTAGGCAAACTAGACAGCCTCCGGGGGGGGAGGGGGGGCGGTGGCAAAGAGCAGGGCATTCAAAGCTAAACAATAGATTCTGACAGCTGGGAGTGCATAAGGCTTAAGGTTGCCTGGGGCACCAACACGTGGAATCAACTCTGGGCCGGCCCTGGTTAGTGGTGGTATTCAGCTGCTAACCAGATAGCTTAACGGATTAAAGTTAGGTCATCTGACTAGTTGTCCTAACAGGTTTTCTCTGTCTGGTTAGTGGCTGAATTGCAAGGAACTCTGCTATTCAGCACCAGAAATGGGATAGGTTCTGACGCTGCCTGTCCAGGTTTAATTAAAGTGCTGTCAGTGCCTAGCTACCACCACTGAATATGCCCCCCCAATAAATGAATAAGCCATGCCAGCTGTTTCAATGGATACATTGAACTAGATAGCAGCTGAGTATCACCACCATCCGGCTCCATGCCTCTGGGACAGCTCCGGTTCCTCCCTCTTCTGTCCTCACAACATTCAGATGTCCAGCTAAAAGTTAGGGGTTAGCTGACCCCAAATTTAAAAAAATCTGGGCTGATCTTTAGCCTTGGTGGTCGGCGTATTTTTAAAATACTGAACGCTACCTCTGAAAATAATCCAGTTGTTCAGCAACGGTACCTAGATAGTGGCTGGCCCAGAATATCCGGATTCAGTGGAGACCAGCCGCCGCTATCTGCATAGTGGCAATATTGAGCCCACTATCTAGACAGCTAACCAGGAAAGCCTTTTTGCTGTCCTAACATCAACCAGATAGTTTAGCGGTTAGCAGACTGAATATTACGAGAGAACTCAGAACTTTACCCAAGCTCTGCCCATAAACCACTGTAGCACTATCCGAATAGAGGAAATAGTGAGCAACACTGTATGGACAATGCCTCTGAACATCTCGCTGGCCAGCACTTATGTAGTCGGATAAGTACTTTTGAATATTCTACCCATAAAGCTTTGTGTGGCTAGCTCCAAAGTAACTGCATAAATCCATTTGAATTAGCAGCTTTTCTGTTTCTTTGTTCAGAACCACCCAGGCTCCTTTTAAAGTCTAGGGGAGGGGAGATATTTAATGGCAATGGCGGTGGCTGGCACAATTAAAGTGACTTTAATCTATGCTTGGATATTCGACCTGTGGCACTGAATATCTAGTTTGCCCAGAGAGCAATTTAGCTATCTGGTCAGTGGCAATTTACAGCCATTGGCCAGATAGCTACATTGGCTAAAGTTAGGCTAGACAAATAAGTCAAAGATGGCTCTATCTAGAATCAGCAAACATAATAAAACAGAGCTCTCCTAAGCAGGCAATCCCACCCAAATCTTGATAAATAAGAGGGGATACCTCGAAAATAAGAAGTATAAAATATAGCACCCTACTCTTGCCAAATGTGAGAAGCAGCCGTATCAAAGCACCTTCCTGTTCCCTGAATTTAGCTTTCAGAAGCTCCACAATAGGATCCTTGGTAGGCCAGCAAAGCAAAAACAATAGTTCAATAGCTCTGAAGCAAGAGACTTGATATCAAGGAATATCTACAAAAGTTGCTGATTTGGATAAGAGAGTTTCTACTGTTGATCAAGTGATTGAGACTTTAGTGAAGGACAGAATTATTATACATAGAAAATTGGAAGTATATGAGAACTGGATGAGACATCTGAATTTAAGAATACTCAAGTGCTCGTTGACCCTCTTGATATCCAGAATGAGCCGGAAGGAACAGTCCTTTGTTTTTTTTGGCACCACAAAATAGATGGAGTATTTACCTTTAGTCCACTCGTCCGACGGGACGAGCACCACTGCCCTTAGGCAAAACAACTTGTCCAATGGGTCCACACAGTGGCATTTTCGATCAGAGACCCACAAGAGAACCTAGAAGTGGCTCTTTGCAGCCCAGGATATAGTCAAACTGAACTGTGGCTAGCACCCAGTGATCCTTGGTATCCCAGGCCCTCTTCTGTAAGAAAAAGCAAAGCCTGTCTCCAACCAGAGGAACCGGGGAATGGGCCCCCCAAACTTTCATTGTGCAGCCCGGGAGGGTCCTCCTTTGGGTGGGATTGAATCCCTGGGCCTATGCACTCCACAAAAGGACCGAGAATGAGCATAGAAGCAGAGGGGAAGAAAGGGGGGGGTTTCCTCAGGTCGTTAATGACGAGAGCCCCAGACCTCCGGGGATCTGACCAGCATGCCCTCGGTTGAAAAGTGGAAGCTGACTAGAAAGGGGCACCAGCCTACTTCATAGGCCCCTTGGACCTGTCTTCCAGAAGGTGGTAAGATTTTGTCTCGCCCTAGTCCTTCACCAACTTCTCCAAATTGGCTCCAAAAGAAGTTTCCCCTTAAAAGCCAGGTGAGCCAACCATGCTTTGGAAGATTTATCTGCTGCCCAGTGCCAGAGCCAAATCCAACACCATGATACCATCATCAGGGCACCACCCCTGGCCACCAAAAGTACCAGGTCATACATGGCATCAGAAAGGAAGACCGTAGCAGACTCCAAAAGAGAGGTAGAACATCAAACAGAAGAGACTGAATCCACTGGAGTAGAACTTGAGATGTCAGGCCTGCACATAATACAACTGAAGAATAGCAGCCACCGACAATAGTAGTTGTCCTTTCTTTACACTCTGAATCCACATTTTGGTCCAGAGTATCCTTTAAGGCCAGTCCACCTTCCACAGGAATGGTGGTCCGTCTGGTAACCACCATGACCTGCGCATCCACCTTGGAAATATCAACACAACACACTCCCTCTCCAGGACAGTGTGTATCTTCTTAAACACCCTTAGCCCCTTAGGCAGGGAGTTGGGGTAATCCCACTCCGGCTGGAACAAGCCCTTGAGCACCTCTGGGAAGATAGTAATGAATATGCAAACACTTAGCAGGAGCAGATGCTTCTTCTGTTCCTGCTTCATGACTGGAGCCTCCGCCAAGTTCTAAGTGGATAAGCATCTGGGTTCAACACCTCCAGTTCCTACTCCTGGAAAAGGCAAATAACCTTGGCTTCCTCACAATCCTCTGAAGATAAGAGTACTTCTTCATCCACATCAGACATCGGAATTCAAGCCACAGCTGATCCCATCCCCGGGAAGTGGGAGGTGCCTCTGCCAAGGACATTTTGCCATCAATCAAAGAAGGTCTCCACTCTCAGCCTGTCCCCACGAGACTGCATGTGGGAGAAACAAAAGGCCGCAGGGTCTGCATGTTCATGCTAGAATGGCCAGGCCTGCTGCAAAGGGAAAAAATTCTGGGGAGGACAATCCGGACTCCGGAAGCTTTCCTCAAGGAAATGACTCACCTATATTCATGGGCATAGTCAGCATTGATCCCATAGATGAGAGGCCCACAGCACAGATGCCAGATCCTCAGGCCAGCTGAAAAGTCTTACCTATAGCGCCATCAGTCACCTCATGCCCTGAGGCAGGCAGTCGAGCTAACAGCATCCCCCTGCTTAGAAAGAGGGAGTAGACACTCCAGGAATGACTCAGAAGCAGAATTCAGAAGCCAGAGATAAGGCATCATGCTTGCCACAGACCAACCATTATCACCTGGAAGAAGAGTGCCTTGTTGCCTTGCTATAGGCAGTATATGAAGTGAAATAAAACCGTAAAACTGTAAGGCATGAGTTAAGGCAAGTGTCCCAACAGTGTGCACCAAGGCTGTGGCGGCCTGAAGGGTGCGTGTTAACTGCACTTTTACAACAGCGTGCATTACAGATGCTAGTGTTGAAGCATGCTTTAGAACCACTTGGGCGGAACACGTGCATATACCGTGCAACCACCAGGTACACAATAGAGAAAACGCTACTAATGCATGCAAAAAGCAACAAGAAACCCTTACCCAGCACCAATGGTCACCAACGGTCTACCCCAAACTGCGTCCCACACAGACAGAATCAGGAGCCCCCAACAAGGACAATAACGATGCCAAGCCTTGGTACTTACTCACTGAGAGGCCTAGTAGAGAATCCGTGCCAGGCTCAGCTCTACTCCCTAGATCTGTTTGGCTGGCTTTGCAGCACTGTGTGTAAGGTGACCAGCAGGTAGATCCCTCAGAGCCTTCAGCAAGTTTCGGGAGAAAGCAGGAGGGACAGAGGAGGAGGGAGGGGGCACTGAGATTGTGTGAGGCAGCTGTACTCTCCAGATCCTTCCAAATCCTTCCAATTTCTGACTGCTCAACAGGCGCTTATCCAGGGTAAGAGCATGGAGCTGAATTAATTTTCCCTCCTGCTATGGCTTCCGAAAAGACCACAGTCTAGTGGAGCATCCCACATAGCGCTCGAGTGAGAGATCAATCCACAGGCTGTCATTCACACGCATTTTAAATCAATCTTTGCCTCTCAAACCCTCAGAATTTTCTTCACAGAGGAGAAAATCCATACACCATCTGCTGGAAACAAAGAAATACTAAAGGGACCTCTGGTGGTTGAGGTAAATAAAGGAATGGGAGCGATGTCACCAAAACCCAGGCTTTTCATTGGTTCTTCATCCCCACCAATCTGCTGGCAGGGGAACACAACCCACTTGTCTGGACTGGTCTGGCACGATGATGTGGCATGAAAGGTTAGATATAATTCTCATTTCAGAGACCTGGTAGAGGAGGACAACCAATGAGATACCGTGATACCTGGATACAAACTACATCGCAATGACAGAAGGTAACCTCTACACCAATTTGAAATACTCTGTTAGAGAGGGCATTGAGTCACAGAGGATAAAATTGTGCAGGAAACAAAACACACTGTAGAATCTCTATGGATAGAAATTCCATGTAAATTGGGGAAAGCAATGGCAGTGGAGGTGTACTACTATCCGCGGGGCCAGAATGAACAGATTGTTGATGAAATGCTAAAAGGAATCCAGGAAGCTAACAAAAGTTACAACACATAAATAATGGGTGATTTTAATTACCCCAGTATCAATTGGCTACATGTCACAGCAGGACATGCTAGAGAGATAAATGATTGCATCTTGGAGCAACTGGTTCATGAACAGACAAGAGGGTAAGTGATTTTTGATCTAGTCCTTAGAGGAACATAGGATCTGATGCAAGAGATAACAGTGTTAGGGCCACTTGGCAATAGTGATCATAGTATGATCGCATTTGATTTAATAAATGGAAGAAGATGGCAAGGAAATCTACATTACTATCTTTTAACTTTCAAAAGGGAGACTATGATAAAACGAGGAAAATTGTTAAGAAAAAACTAAAAGCAGCAGCAGAGAGAGATTCCAGGGGGTGGGGGGGGGGGGGGGGGAGCTAATGTCCATGGGAAGGACTGTAGGTTTCCAGAAGTACTTAGGTGGCTCAGAACCTGGTTTCAACAAGAAGGTTTTAGATACAATGGAGGCTGGGGCAATATATGGAAAAACAAAAGGCTATACTGGAATAATGGGCTACGTCTTCCTATGGCAGGAAAAATGATTCTAAGTGAACAATTCCAAAAATACATGGCTAGGTTTAAAGTAGAGGACGGGGGTGGCACATGGAAGCAGATGGATCCAGTCTATCAACCCCAGCAAAACTAAATAAATGCAAGACAACAGTGGGGAAAATAACCCATCTTAGTACTCTTTTCACAGCAACAATGGATCAGAGACCAGTCAAAAGGCTAGACAGAAGATGAGAGTGCCACAGCAGCCCAAACACTCCTGTCTGCGTCCAGATATGAACACATCATGCCCCTATTGATTCAGCTTCACTGGCTCCCTATAACAAGTTGCCTGATATACAAAGCCCACCTACTTACCTTCATGGCCTTCAAGGCATGTCTGAAACCTCTCTCGCAGAGCCAGAACTAGGTGGTCATTCATGCTGAACTCACTCACCGTCCCCTCAGCAATAAGGTCATGTACCCAATCTACTAAGAATCGTGCGTTTTCCTTATATGCGCCAACCCGATGGAACGCCCTACTCCCACGTGCGTTTTCCTTATATGCGCCAACCCGATGGAACGCCCTACTCCCAATGATCCGAGCCATCCCAGATCTGACATCTTTCAGGAAGGCATTAAAGACATACCTGTTCCAACTAGACTACAACCAGCCACCCTAAACAAGGCCTAAATCATTACTGTTCAGCCTACCAGCAGTCCACCCGCCTGCACACTTCATTTTCTCATGCTAACATTTAATATATAGCTATCTGCTCTCAACACTTGTATATTACCATTCTCCACTGTTCAACCCAAGTTAAACTGTTCTATGCAAATCTGTTTTACTATTTGTTATTGCCAATTCAATGTAAACTGTTCTATACAATCCGTTCTATGTAAACCTGTTTATTGTTCATGTTATATGTAAACAGCACTGATCTTAAAAAGCGCAGTATATAAAAGCAACTAAATAAATAAATAAATAAAATAAATAAACATGAAAGAGCTGGAAAGCGTAGTTACTCACCTGTAACAGGTGATCTCCGGGAACAGCAGGAATTTAGTCTTCACATATGGGTATCGGTACCGGCGGAGCCCGCATGGGAACGTTCCCCAGCGTCCAATAGGAAAGCTTTTGGGAGCGTCCCACAGTGCATTGCGTGCTGCCTTCCCGCCTCTGTCTCTCTCTCACTTCAGTTGAGTTTATAGCTGAGACCAAAGGAGAGAAGTAGAGAAAGAGAGAGAGACAAACTCCTAGGGGAGGTGGGTGGGTTGTGAAGACTAAATTTCTACTGTTCCCAGAGATCACCTGTTACAGGTGAGTAACTATGCTATCTCCAGGAATAAGCAGGAATGTAGTCTTCCCTTTTGGGGCTCTCCAGCTGAAAGATGCCAAGGGGTGACCCCAGCTAGCTGCGAACCCAGGTGAGATGGGTCATGCTTCCTCCCATGGACCTTAGGCATCCAAACTGTGGATGGTGGGTAGGAGTTGTATTAAGTATGGAAGAGATGTTGTAGAACAGCCTGGCCAAACGAGGCATCCCAACGGGAGTCCTTGTCTAAGCAATAGTGGGCTGTGAAGGTATGTACCAAAGTCCAAGTGGCTGCTTTGCAGATGTCATCAACAGAGACAGAATGAAGGTTAGCCATTGAGGCTGCCGTTGCTCTCACATTGTGAGCCGTGACATGGCCTTCGAGAGAAAGTCCCTTACTCTGATATGTATAGGATATGCAATCTGCAATCCAATTTGACAGAGTTCTTTTAGAAACTGGAAGTCCCAAATGACTAGGATCAAAAGCCACAAAAAGCTGAGAAGATTTTCTATGTGGTTTAGTTCTTTGGAGATAAAAAGCCAAGGCTCTTTTATAATCCAATGTGTGAAGATTCCTTCCGCACTGGAGGCATGAGGCCTAGGGAAGAATATAGGAAGATAAACTGACTGGTTTAAATGGAAAGGTGAAACCACCTTTGGCATAAAGTGAGGATGAGTCCTAAGGACTACTTTATCATGGTGAAACCTTGTATAAGGAGGGTCAGCTACTAACGCCTGTAGTTCACTAATGCGTCTTGCAGAAGTGATGGCAATTAGAAAAATAACTTTCCATGAAAGAAACTTTAGGTCTGAAGTGGCTAAAGGTTCAAAGGGCTGTTTCATAAGCTGACCAAGAACAAGATTTAGATCCCATGCCACCGGTGGTGGTTTAATGGGAGGTTTTGTTAAAAGCAGGCCTCTCATAAATCTTGATATAAGTGGATAGTAACATAGTAAATGACGGCAGATAAAGACCAGTATGGTCCATCTAGTCTGCCCAGTAATGAGAGGATGAGAGGAAATAGGTTGTCCATCGAAAAGATTTATGAAAAGCAGCAATAGCACTAAGATGGACCCTAACTGAATTGGTCTTCAGACCAGAAGTTGATAATTGTAGAAGATACTCTAGTAACAACTCTACAGGTACTAAAAGGGGGTTAAGTCCCTTTTGTGAACACCAGATAGAGAACCTTTTCCACTTGAAAGCATAGGAACGTCTTGTGGAGGGTTTTCTGGAAGCCAGGAGGATATCCTTTACTTGTTGAGAAAGATTAACATCCTGGAATTCTAGGCTTTCAGTAACCAGGCGCTAAGATTGTAGGGACTGGGTATTGGGATGCAGTAAAGATCCGTCGTCCTGCGACAGGAGATCTGGAGCATTCCCCAACTCCAGAGGAGTGGTTTGAGAGAGACGCAGAAGAAGAGGATACCATGTTTGCCGTGGCCCACGTGGAGCTATGAGTATCATACGACCTCTATCTCTTTGAAGTTTGAATAAAGTCTTGGGAATGAGGGGAATGGGTGGGAAGGCATAGAGGAAGTCCTGTCCCCAGTGGAGTAGGAAAGCATCTCTTGCCTGACAGTTTTGAGCTGGAATTCTGGAACAGAATCGGGGAAGTTGGGCATTCTGTGGACTTGCAAAGAGGTCTATATCTGGTGTTCCCCAGATTTGAACTACTCGAGCAAGCTGGTATGAGTTGAGGGACCACTCGTGTGGCAGCAGTATTCGATTGAGTCTTTCTGCCCATAAGTTTTGAATGCCCGGAAGGTATACTGCAAACGGGTGAATTTGTAACTCTCTGACGAGGGCCCATAGTCACAAAGCTTCGTTGCATAGCGACAGAGAGCCTGTTCTGCTTTGCTTGTTCACATAGACTATCGCTACCTGATTGTCGGTTTGGACCAGAACTGTTTTGTTGCTGAGATGGGTCTGAAAGACTTGAATAGCATTGAAAATGGCTCTTAGCTCCAGGAGGTTTATGTGAAGGGAAACCTGTTTTATTATAGATGTGGGCAAGTTCAGAAATAACTTAGATCTAAACACAAGCTTAAAACTAAGATGCAGACAGCAGTACAGCAGCGAGATGGGGGCTTTCCAATCTTTTGCATTGAGTGTCACATGTATGATTTTCTCCCAGTTAGTGAGAGGTCTTATGCGTGCACTAGGTGCAAGGAGATCATTGCTCTCAGGGAACGAGTCTGTTCTCTAGATGCTAGAGTAGCAGACTTGGAAAACATAAGAAAGACAGAGGTACATAGATGAGACCTACAGGGATATAGTCCTGAAGTCCCAACTCCAGTCTGGCAGCATCCCTATTGCCATGGAGGAGAGAGGTCATGTGACAGGAGAGCATCACCCTGGTTTGCCAGGAAGTGATCCTGTAACTAGGACCTGTCCTCCAGGTGATGTAAAACCCTCTCGCACCGAGAGAGTTTCTCCAGGGCCATGTGCCCATGAGGGAAGGGTTAGGACAGCCGTTATAGTTGGTGATTCGATCATTAGGCATGTAGATAGCTGGGTGGCTGGTGGACGTGAGGATCGCCTGGTAACATGCCTGCCTGGTGCGAAGGTAGCGGACCTCACGTGCCACCTAGATAAGGTTTTAGTGCTGGAGAGGAATTTGCTGTCTTGGTACATGTCTGTACCAATGACATAGGAAAATGTGGTAGGGAGGTTCTGGAGGCTAAATTTAGGCTTTTAGGTAGGAAGTTGAAATCCACAACTCCCAGGGTAGCATTCTCCAAAATGCTTCCCGTTCCACACGCAGGACCCAAAAGGCAGGCAGAGCTCCGGAGTCTCAATGCGTGGATGAGACAATGGTGCAGAGATGAGGGTTTTGGATTTGTTAGGAACCGGGGAACATTCTGGGGAAAGGAGGGGCTCTTCCGAAGGGATGGGCTTCACCTTAATCGGGATGGAACCAGGCTGCTGGCATTAACCTTTAAAAAGGAGATAGATCAGCTTTTAAACTAGATATTAGGGGAAAGCCGACAGTCGCCCAAGAGCGCATGGTTCGGAAGAATGTATCCTTGAAGGATACTACCAAAAGCAGAGAGGTTCCATAAAAGAGTAAAGTAGCCCAAATGCCCTCGAGTATGGAGCAGACAGAGCTTAGAGATCCCAAATTACCCATGTCTACCAGTAGCCAGATTAATATGAATAAAATAAGTCTCTAAAATGCTTGTATGCAAATGCTAGAAGTCTAAAATATAAGATGGGAGAGTTAGAATATATAGCACTAAATGAGAAGTTAGATATGATTGGAATATCAGAGACATGGTGGAAGGAGGACAACCAGTGGGACACTGTGATACCTGGGTACAAACTATATCGTAATGATAGAGCTGATCAAATTGGTGGAGGAGTTGCACTCTTTGTTAGAGAGGGCATTGAGTCAGAAAGGATTAAAGTTTTGCAGGAAACAAAATTTGCTGTAGAATCTCTATGGATTGAAATTCCATGTAAAAAGGGGAAGGCGATGGCAATGGGGGTGTACTTTCGACTGCCTGGCCAGAATGCGCAAATGGATGATGAAATGCTCAAAGAAATCAAGGAAACTAACAAACGTTACAGCGCAGTAATAATAATGGGTGATTTCAATTACCGGGGCATCGACTGGGTCAGTGTCACGGCAGGACATGCTAGGGAGATAAAGTTCCTAGATGAAATAAATGACTGCTTCTTGGAGCAGCTGGTTCATGAACTGACCAGAGGGGAAGCCATATTAGACCTAGTCCTTAGTGGAATACCAGATCTTGTGCAAGAGATAAGGGTGTTGGGGCCACTTGGCAATAGTGATCATAGCATGATCGCGTTTAATTAGTGGAGGAGGGATAGTAAGGAAATCCACAGTACTACCTTTTAACTTTCGAAAGAGAGACTATAATAAAATGAGGAAAATAGTTAAGAAAAAACTAAAAGGAGCAGGTTGCAAAGGTTAAAGACTTACATCAAGCTTGGGTGTTGTTGAAAACTACTATCTTGGAAGCCCAGACCAGCTGTATTCCACGCTTTAAGAAAAGTGGAAGGAAGTCCAAAAAACTGCCAACATGGTTTAAAGGTGAGGTCAGAGAGGCTGTTGTTGCCAAAAAAGCATCTTTCAGGAAATGGAAAAAAGAGCCAAACGACGAAACCTGGAAACAGCACAAGCACTGGCAAGTCAAATGCAAGGCATTGATAAGGCTAGCAAAGGGAGAATTTGAGAAGAAGCTTGCTGCGGAAGCAAAAACACAAAATAAAGACTTTTTCAAGTACATTCGTAGCAAAAACCTGTGAGAGAGTCAGTTGGTTCATTAAATGATAGAGGGGTTAAAGGGGCACTAAGAGGCGACAAGGCGATAGCGGAGAGGCTGAATGAATTCTTTGCTTTGGTCTTTACTGAGGAAGATGTAGGGATGTTACGCATGACTGAAGTGGTATTTAAAGGTGCGGAAGAATTGAAGGAAATATCGATACATCGAGAAGATGTATTACAACTATTAGATAAACTGAAGAGTAGCAAATCACCTGGGCTGGAAGGTATACATCCGAGGGTGTTGAAAGAACTGAAATATGAGATTGCAGACCTGCTATTAGTAATCTGTGAATTTTCATTAAA
Organism: Ichthyophis bannanicus; assembly: GCA_033557465.1. Lineage (NCBI taxonomy): Eukaryota > Metazoa > Chordata > Amphibia > Gymnophiona > Ichthyophiidae > Ichthyophis > Ichthyophis bannanicus. The sequence continues at coordinate 248,551,335 of CM066042.1, read as the reverse complement.
ATCATCTGTAATACCTGAAGATTGGAGGATCGCCAATGTAACGCCAATTTTTAAAAAGGGTTCCAGGGGTGATCCGGGAAACTACAGACCGGTGAGCCTGACGTCAGTACCGGGAAAAATGGTAGAAACCATCATAAAGAACAAAATTACTCAGCATGTAGATAGTCATGGCCTAATGGGAGACAGCCAACATGGCTTTAGACAAGGAAGATCTTGTCTTACTAATCTGTTATGTTTTTTTGAAGGTGTGACTAAACAGGTGGACAAAGGTGAGTCGGTTAATATAGTGTATCTGGACTTTCAGAAAGCCTTTGACAAGGTCCCTCATCAGAGACGTTTGGCAAAACTAAAGAGTCATGGAATAGGAGGCAGTGTACTATTGTGGATCAGGAACTGGTTAAAAGATAGAAAGCAGAGGGTAGGCCTAAATGGCCAATTTTCCCAATGGAGAAAGGTGAATAGTGGTGTACCCCAGGGATCTGTGCTGGGTCCGCTGCTTTTTGACATATTCATAAATGACCTGGAAAAGGGAATAACGAGTGAGGTTATCAGATTTGCAGATGAGACAAAACTATTTAAAGTTGTTAAAACCCAAGAGGATTGTGGAAAATTGCAAGAGGATCTTGATAAATTGGAAGACTGGGCATCAAAATGGCAGATGAAATTTAATGTGGACAAGTGCAAAGTTATGCACCTAGGGAAGAACAACCTAAACTATGGTTACAAGATGCAAGGTTCCACATTAGGAACCACCACCCAGAAAAAAGATTTAGGCGTCATTGTGGATAACATGTTAAAACCCTCGGTCCAGTGTGCAGCGGCAGCCAAGAGATCAAATAGAATGCTAGGTATCATAAGGAAAGGAATGGAAAATAAAACAAAAGATATTATAATGCCTCTACATCGTTCCATGGTGAGACCGCACCTTGAATACTGTGTGCAATTCTGGTCGCCGTATCTTAAAAAGGATATAGCGTTATTAGAAAAGGTTGAGAAGAGCCACCAAAATGGTAAAGGGGATGGAAGGATACTCCTATGAAAAAAGGCTAAAAAGGTTAGGGCTCTTTAACCTGGAAAAGAGACGGCTGAGGGGAGATATGATAGAAGTCTATAAATTAATGAACGGAGTGGAACGGGTAAACATAGATCGATTGTTTACGTTCTTAGAATATAGAAAGGCTAGGGGACATGAAATGAAGCTACAGGGTAAACTATTTAAGACTAATAAAAGAAAATATTTTTTCACTCAACGTGTAATCAAACTCTGGAATTTGTCACCGGAGGATGTAGTAAAGGCTGTTAATGTAGCTGGGTTTAAAAAAGGTTTGGACAAGTTCCTGGAGGAAAGGTCCATAAACCATTATTAAGAAGGGATCCAGGATATCAATGCTTGACCCAGTACAAGCATTGTGGAAGCTGTGTCTTTTGGGGAAATTGCTAGGTATGTATGACCTAGATTGGCCACTTTTGGAAACAGGATACTGGGCTTGATGGACCTTGGTCTGACCCAGTATGGCATATCTTATGTTCTTATGTTAACCTCTTGTGAGGTCCAAAGACCCTGAGTGGAGAGATCGTGCAAGTGGGCCCCCAACCCATCTTGGATGCATCTGTCGTCAGAGCGGTTTGGCATAGAGGCTGCTGGAAAGAAGAGCCTACCAGGAGGTTTTCCAGGGATTGCCCCCATTGCAGGGACAGAATCAGACATGTGGTAGTTTGATTTTGTCTGTTAGTTGACCCGAGGCTTGTGACCACTGAGAGGAAAGGGTCTACTGGGCTGCTCGCATGTGGAGGTGAGCATAGGGAACCACATGGACAGTGGATGCCATGTGTCCCAGCAGTTGAAGCATCTCCCGAGCAGTAAGGAATACCTTCATAGATGCTTGAGATGCCAGTTGTATTATACGTAGACAGTGTGGCTGGGGCAGGAAAGCCCTTGACTGCCGTGTGTCTAGACGAGCCCCTATAAATTCTAGAGATTGAGAGGGGGTGAGATGAGATTTTGGGAGGTTTATGACCAGTCCCAAGTATTGAAGAATTCTCGTTGCTCGAGAGAGGGCGAAGCTGGCCTCTGAAGCTGTCGATGCTCGAATGAGCCAATTGTCTAAGTAAAGGAAGACAAATATTCCCAGAGTCCTTATATATGCTGCCACCACTGCCATGCATTTTGTGAAGACTCTTGGAGCAGAGGCTAGTCCGAAGGGTAGAACTCTGTACTGGAAGTGTCTTCCTAGGACCAGAAATCGAAGGAACTTCCTGTGATCTGAGTGGATGAGAATATGCGTGTACGAATCTCTTAGATCTAGAGAACATAGCCAGTCCTGACTTTAGAGGTATGGTAAAAGTGTACCGAGGGAGATGATTTTGAACTTTTCTTGGAACAAATATTTGTTTAATTCTCTGAGGTCTAATATAGGTCTGTGTCCCCCTATCTTCTTAGGAATAAGAAAGTAGGGGGAGTAAAACCCTGTCCCCTGTTGGGGAATGGGTACTACTTCGATTGCTCCTTGAGCTAGAAGTGATGTGACCTCCTGCCACAAGAGGTCGGTGGCAGGGCCCTGAGAATTGAACTGTTTTATTATTGTAGGTGGGGGCAAGTTGAGAAAATGAAGCTTGTACCCCAGTTGTACAATGGACAGAGTCCAATTTTCTGATGATATTTGTTGCCATCTTTTGGCAAAAAAGCATAGCCTTCCTGGAATGGTCAAGTGTTCTGGACCTTTTAGGGGCAGAATGACTAAGTTCTCTAGATAGAAGTCAAAGACCCTGAGGGGGCTGGGTCGGTTGAGCCAGTTGAGCTTTTTGAGCTTGCGGCTTTCTTTGCTGTCTGTTCTGTTGTTGCCCCTTCTGGGGAACATGGAGCGGACAGTGAGTTTGATGGGTGTAAGATTGGTAAGCCTTCTTTTTCTTACTGAAACAGGGTTTATTGAATATTTTCTTCTTTGCTGGGTTGGCTGTAGACTTTGACAATCTGTTTAAAGTAGTATTGTCAGATTCAAGCTGATTAGCCTTGTCCTGCCAGTCCTTGCCAAAGAGATTTTCTCCTGTGCAAGGAATATTTCCCAGCTTTTCTTGCACCCACTATTCTAAGTCTGATGCTTGAAGCCAAGCAATACGACATGCTCCTATGGATATAGCAGAGGTTCTGCTAATACATTCAAAGCAATCAAAGGTAGCACGGTTCATAAATTTTGAGACATTCTGGGCATGCTTGACCAGAATAAGGTAGTCTGCTCTTTTTTCCTCCAAAACACAAGGACTAAGGAGCTCTAAGTCTTTTGTGACTTCTTCCAGGAACATTCCCATATAAAGAATGTAGGAACTGATCCTGGCTCCTAGCATGGAGGATTGAAAGCATCGACGGCCAAAGGCATCGAGAGTCCTGGATTCACGGCCTGGAGGATTAGAAGAATGTGTTTTAGCACTCTTGATCCTTCGCATGGCCGATTCCACTACCATTGAATAGTGTGGTAACTGAGTTTTTTTTGAAAACCAGGACAACTTGGCACTCGGCACATAGTGTCGCGTCGGGAATGTGAAGATATTGTTAAAGGAGTTTCCCACATTCTCAACATTAGATCATGTAAGATCATGTGAATGAGAAGCATAGCTGCTTCCTTGGGAGCCATAGGGTATTGTAGAATTCTTAATTCTTCTGCCCTAGGTTCCTTTTCTGGAATCACAGTGATTGCAAGACCCTTTGCTAAATCATGTATGAAATCCTGGAAGGACATATCCTCTGGAGGAGACATTCTGCGTTGAGGAGAAGGAACCGAATCTTCTAATAGATTCACTCTGGTACCGGTAGAATTGTCAGAGTCATCGTAATCGGAAGACTCAAGCACCGGGTGCTCCTGTAACGCATGGCATCGGTACCGCTTGAAGTCGGTACTGAAATGTCTCGGTTCCTGATCCCCAATACCGGAGATCGGCATGGGGGAAAGCAGTCTTGTCGAAGCAGGTACTGTCAGTACCAGTACCCATACCGATGTCAGTACCGATACATGTTGAACCGTCTGTTGCGGTCTTAGCGGTACCTAAGCCACTAAGAGGGCCGCTAGACTGCGTTCGATAGCGAGGATTCTGTGATCCATCGCTCCTGCCAATGCCTGGGTGCCGGTACTGGTGGAAGCGACTACGACCCCAGAACATGGCACCAGTAGTTCCGCAGAGGTGGAGGCCTCTAAAACATCCTGGAGCCCCATTAGTGCTTTGGAGCCCGAAGACTCCCGCTGGGGCTGTTTTGCCGGTGAAGTATCCTCGAGCAAAACGCCAGTGGCATCTCAATACTTTGAAGGAGATTTACCCTTCGAGGACTGGCTAGTCTTAGAAGACTTCAATTCGGTTACCCGGGATCCATGGGAGGAAGATGAAGCCCTGGAAGACATCGATGCAACTGACATTGTGTCGGCAGCAAAAAGGGTACCGAGTTGTGCAGCTCTATTCTGCAGGCCCCTTTTGGTCATCCTCGTGCAGGAGAGACACTCCATTGGACAATGTTCAGGACCCAAACATTTTAGACACCAATCATGGGTGTCCGTGACGGAAATGGTACCGCCACATTTTGAGCATTTTTTGAAACCACTAGCTGGTTTCTCCATGCTTAAAGAAAAATGGGCCTAGTGCCCAAAATGGTGCCTAGCACCAGAAGCAGGGAAAGATCCCTGAAGAAATACAGGTGTGTGTGTGTTTTTTTTATTTTTATTTTTTTTTATTTTAAGGAAAGAAGAGGAGAACTGGAGGTACTGGTAGGCGTCAAATGAAGACAGACGCGACCACAAAAAACAAGAAATCAAGCCTGAGGGAGGAGTGGCTAGTGGTTGGGGCAAGTTACCTCAAGCCAGAAGGTTGGGGGTTCAAATCCCACTAGAGGACAGCAACCTTGAGCCAGAAGGACTGAGGTTTCTAGTCCCACAGGTGCTCCTTGTGGTCTTGGGCAAGCCACTTAACCTGCCATTGCCCATGTTCCCTGTAAAATAGTCATCTCCAAGTTATAATGTCCTGTTCAATGTAATTTCAGTTTGTTCAGTGTAAACTGTCTTGATATCATGAAAGGCGGTATATAAGAAATGTTAAATAAAATAATAAAAAATAAAGAAATAAAGGTAAATTTTCTGTGGTGACAGGGTGCCACGTCCCGTCGGCTCTGTGGAAAACAAAGAACTGAGGTGAGAGAGGTACAGAGGTGGGAAGGCAGCACGCATGCGCTGTGGGATGCTCCCAAAAACTTTCATATTGGACGCTGGGGAGCGTTCCCGTGCGGGCTCCGGTACCGACGGTACCCATATGTGAAGACTACATTCCTGCTTGTTCCTGGAGATAGCAATGAGCACAAACGCTCATAGTCTAAGCAACAAAAGTTCCAGAGAAAAACCTAGATATTAGATCTCATATTCAAAAACAAATATCTTAGATAATGGCAGCTTTGGATTTGTAGATTGGACTCCAGTGCCTCCATTCTCACAAACTAATGTCAGGGGTGGTGGAACACCTTTATCTTTAGGGGGCCCCAAGCTCTGCCCTAGCACCCCCCTAGGCCAGACAACCTGCATGAGGCCACGGTCATCGGCCTTCCCCTCCTATTCTGCCCACAGGGATCCAATCTCCCGCAGGCAGACAGTAAGGGTCTTTACTGCGATCACTGCAGAGAATTTTTGGTGGGACCATGGTCTGTGTGGCCCACCCCTTTCCGACGTCTATGTTAATGTATAAGAATCAGTGAATGCTGAAACTGTACATTCCTCAAGTCAAAGGAGGAACGAGTTTCAAATAAATAGTTATACATAGAGAGCTACACATACATGCCTAGATTATACAGAAAGGCACAACAAGGTGGCACGCTTCATCCACTGGAAACTTTGTAAACACTTCATTATCGCTGCACTGGAAAGGCACTGGGATCACGATCCTAAGAGAATAATGGAGAATGAAGAAGTTATGATAACTTGGGCCATTTCCATTCCGACGGATAAGAAGCTGGATGTGAGGAAACCTGACATAGTGGCAAAGGAGAAAAACAGCAGAACAGCAAAGATAATAGAGGTGTTGGTCCCAAGTGATTATTTTGTGAATCATGTGGTGAGGCAGAAGATCCTGAAGTATCAAGAAAATGTGGCAGAAAGCTATAGAAACATTTCCCATCGTATCTGGAGCCACAGGCTTGATTAAGCAGAATCTTCAATCACACCTTAATAAATTGCCCATAGATGTTACATCTTATGAACTCCCGAAGGCAGCTCTTCTTGGCACAATACAAATACTACACCGAGCATTAGCAGTACATTTGAGAGACTGAAATCATAGTCCACATACCTTGACTTAGGAGTGAGGTTCATGGTAAGTACAAAACTAACCTATTTGGAGAAATTGCCCCAAGAGCTTCCATTATAGGCCTCTAGACCTACTTAAGAGCATCAACAGACCCAAAGGCACAAAAAGCTCTGAAGTATGAAAGTGTGCGCCAGTGTGTGTTGTGTGCCGTCGACACCCAGAGAAACTAGTTCCATCATGAAACTTGAACAAGCATTTTGAACGAGCAAAAGGAATGAGTGAGAAACCACCTGTACACTCGTAAACCTTGCGAAGTCCAGGTGAAAAGCGGTATATAAATACAGCTAAATAAATAAATAAATAAATTCAGACCCACCTCAAGTTCCTAGGCAATAGTGCCAATCCTAGGGTCAGTACAAAGTAGTGGGCGATCTAGGCAACCTTCAGCCTTACGACCCCCCCCCCCCCCCCCGAGATCTTCATAATTAAACTCATAAACAAGATCATCCCAATACGACACTTCTGGCAACAATCCTGTAAAAATGATATAACAGGATGTCATACTTATTATTATTACTATAGACTTATAAAGTGCCGCAACATACGAAGCGCTGTACAAACATAGAAGAGAGACAGTCCCTGCTCATCAGAGCTCACAATCTAATAAATATTAAAGTTTCCTTTTTATGCGTGCCTACTCTCCCTGCTGATGATGGCTCTTTGAGTATGAGTGGCTATTAGGATCTAGTGCTTTGCTTTAACTACTGCTGCTGCTCTTTGCTGTGACCTACTCCCCTCCCCCCACCTTAGTCTTGCCTCATGGTTGGCACGACTCTGCTAGGCACCCACAAAGTTTGGTTCATCTACCTCTCTGGCCATGTCCAGACAACCTCTTCCACACAAAAGCACCCTGTAGCATCCAGTAAGCCTCTGTTTCTTATAGAACTGAGGCTAAAAAGGGGGAATTAAATTGCCAGTTTGTACATTGGCGAGAAGGGCTTAATTTTTAGACAAAAAGGAAGTGAAACACTAGAGCTGGGGAGGGGACAGATGGGAGAAGCAACAGAAGAGGGTCTGTATTAGGGAGTACAGTGACTGCTCTCTGTTCTGCTCCAGGCTTTTGCGACCTCTCCCCTCCTCTTCCCTGCCGGCTGCCTGGAAGGGAGGGACTGGAGCAGAACACCCCTGTTGTTCTGGAGTCTGAAAGGAAGTACTGGAATTGTGTAACAGCACATCCCCTCGGAAATTAAGCCCTGTGGGTGAGTTGGAAATGACAGCATGCAACAACCTTACACAGTGACCTGTATTACCAAGGAAGCACTAGGTTCACTGCATGCCCCTGAAGACATCATACATGACTGCGAGAGGACAGAGCTGTCCTGTGGTCACTCACGTGCCAGCATCACGCTGCTGATGTTCAGTGAAAAACTCATTGCCTTCATCTTCTCCTGGTACATGCGGATCAGCTCCTGTGTCACTGTGTCTTTGCTGAAGTTGGGAGATGAGGAACTGCTGTTGCAAAACTGCAGCTGGCAGTGCACCGTGAAGGGATTCGGCCTTGAAAATCAAATGAGAAGCACTTATAGAAATAAAAGTTTCTCTGCTCTGACCTGACATTCATGCCAGTAAACTACCATGATCAGAATAATTCCAGCATCATTAGCACATTAGCAACGGCGAATGCTGGGCTCAATAAATGGAACAATGGCAGGGGGTCTGCAGGATAGAAAGGGCATAAAAGAGAGAGAGGCTAGGTTGCATTGGCTGAGGGAGAGAGAGACTGGAAGGAACTGGCTGGAGAGAGGGAGAAAGAGAGAGAGAGAGAGAGAGACTGGTGGAGACAGAAGAGGAAGAGAGATAAAGAGGGCTAGCGGTGACAAGATTGACGCTGAGGTGAAGGAAGAGGGGTGGGGATGAACTGGGGGTCTCTGAACATTTTGGAAGTTATTATTGGAACCTCTGTACTAGAACAAAGAGCAGGAACCAAAGACAAACAGGAAAAAATAATTACAATAATCAATAAAAACGTTTTATTGTGTATAACATTTATCACTATAAACAGTAGAAAACTAAAATTGCTAAGATAACACATTAAAAATCCTACATGTTGTAGCAAGGCACCTGCATCAGGTTAAAATTCACAATCATATCAAAGAGAAGCTTCTGTCACCCAAGGACGCACATATAAATTATTTTTACTGCAGCTCTCAGCTTGTAAAAGGTACAGGTGAGAGTATTTATGGATATCCATAGCAGTGATGTGGTCTTATCTCAGTACACCACAAACGTGCAGCACTAGGGGAGCCCGAGCGCTAGAAAGTCATATACACTTGACGATCGAAGAGCCTTAGGAGAATCAATGCTCGACGGGTTTATTCAGTAGCTTCATGACTGATGCAGGCATTTTGCCAAAACATGGCCTCTCAGGATCTTTACTTCGATTGCTTTGTATTTCTACCGTTTATTAGAAGGGGTATTTTAGAAGCCTTATTTATGATTTACACATGTAAATATGACCACTTACTCATGTAAATTGCACCCATGTGCTAATGGCTGTATCAGGGGGTGTGGCCTGAGCAGGACCAAAATCTACACTTGCAATTCCGATTCATACAGAGAATACACGTGTAACCCAAAAATTACCCACGTCCAGATTTACATCTGCTCCCTGACACGTAGAGGGAGTTGAAAAGTACTCCTTTTGCCCATCCCTTTACAGGAGGAATGAAGGAACATATGCCCTTTAACCCCTCCAAACTGAAAGAGGTAAAGAGAATCCTCTGTGTTTCACTAGCAGCATCTACATGTCTGGGCTTGCAGAATAGCTCAGAGACATGTCTGAGTGCTGACATTTACACGTGCCCATGGCAAAATGTTGCCATTTACATGGGTTTCCTCCATCGCTGTTTCCCGCATGGATATAAATCTCCGTGTGTTCTTGCACCTCCTGTATGATTTAGAAACGGGTTGTGAATTACCATCAGAACTATGCCCAGACCTCAACATCGCAAGTCTGATCTCCCCACCTTTACTGTACATTTTTATTTATTTAACTGGGTTGATATATCGCTCTATTTTGCAGGCAGAACGGTTTACAGATATCATTACATAACAGTACTACACATTTAACAGGAAGGTTAACTTAGATAACTTATAACAAGGTTAAACATGGATAACTTAATAAATTAATTCTTTATAGTGGGGGAGATGACCAGGAGCGAGCGGGTCCAATGTGATGCTCGGTGGGTAGATTCTGACAGTTCTTTCTGGATACTATGGAATGTTTTCATAGTAATGCTGGAATAAGTGGGGTCTTTAGTGCCCTGCGGAAGCTGGTGAGGTTGGTGTTGGCTCGAATCTGTTCCAAGAGTGTGTTGCAGAGGGTTCGTGCATATAATGAAAATGCTTGATCACAGGCTGTTTGGCTACTTTTTACTCTTGTAGTATTTATTTATTTATTTATTTTAATTTCTTATATACCGCACTCTTTGACATCAGCACGGTTCAGAGAGAACATAAACAAAACCAGAACAACAGGCTGTTCGGTATTACATATAACAGGAGTATAAACTTGGAGCAACATGGGAGAACTATTTACATGGAATATGCAATCTGTTAACTAGATAACATACTCGAAATATGTACATGACTTAGCAAGTATGGATCATAAGTGTGTTTCGCATGTTTTGTCTTCCCTTTCTATTGTCAGGTGTCTTGTGTATGATAGAAGAGAGTCTGCGGACTGATTGTATATTATTTTAAATATCGTCAGTAGTACTTTAGATTTTATGCGAATAGCTATTGGTAGCCAATGCAGGTGCGTTAGTATTGGTATGATCTGTTCTGACTTTGAAGCTCCATGTAGGGCACGGAGGCAGTGTTTTGTGCCATCTGTAGTGGTTGCAATGTATATTTTGGTAGGCAATGGTCGATAATGTTGCAGTAGTCGAAATTTGGAAAGATGAGAGCTTGGAACACAGTAGAGTAATCATGGGTGTCGAGGAGTGGACGTAGGTGGTGAAGTGTTCTTATCTTGTGGTATACTGCTTTAGTGGTTTTATTGAGGTGCGCTTGCATGCTCAGACGTTGGTCAAGGGTGATTACAAGATAACAAACTTCATATTTTTCTTCCAGTTCACTCCCTGTCAACTTTAAAAGTAAGAAATGCAGAATGACAGGTCTCTAGCACTTCAATCTCGTTGTAGTTAAGTGTAAGGTTGTGCTTGGTGAGCCATTGTGAGACTGCATTGAAGCAATCTATTAATGTAGTGCGGGTGGGCTTCTCTATAGAGAAGGGTGCACATAGCATTATATCGTTTGCGTATACCTGGTAGTAGATATTGTAGGATTGTATTAATGAGCATATTGGCTGAATGTAGATGTTAAATAGTAATGAGGATAATGCTGATCCCTGTGGGACACCTTGTGGTTGATCATATATGGCTGATGAGTGTGATCCTATTTTCACTTGTTGCTGGTGCCCTATTAGGCAGGATTAGAATCAGTTCAAGGCTGTATTCTGTAGCCCTGTTCCTGTAAACGGTATAACAAGGTGTTGTGGGATATTGAGTCAAATTGAGTCAAATGCCTTATTTACTCAAGATGATAATAAGAAATTCTATCCTGTGTATATAGGTTCTTTACATGTAAGATAATAAGAAATTCTATCCTGTGTATATAGGTTCTTTACAGTTACAAATATGTAGAAAGTTTCCCTAAGTTAAAATCCCAGTTGTATTCTCCTGTTATATGTAAACTCACCACAGTCTGTTGATTGCAATGAGTATTCCTGTTTAATGTAAACCGCGCTGATGAAAAAGAGTGCGGTATAAAAGAAATATAAATAAATAAATAATACTGACGCTATATCCATGAATATCAAAATGAACCCTTATTTTGATTTCTTGATGCCTTTTATGAGCCTGTCCAGGAGGGAGGTTATGCCTCTTTCGACTCCATGATGTCTGAATCCATATTGTTGGGTGTGTCTAGTGGAGCATGAGAGACAATGTGAGAAGGGAAGGAAGGACCCGACCTGCCTACAAACGCGGGTCTGCCTCACTGCTGCTGCCACCGCCACCTGAGAAAAAAAAAGTGGCAGGGGTGGCGGCAGCCCAACATGCGCCCCTAATCCTTTCAGTACCGCTCGCACAGGGTACTGATAAGTAGTAGTAGGCCATTTCCCCAGAAACTAAGCAAGTGGAGGAGTAGCCTAGTGGTTAGAGCACCTGCTTGGGAACAAAGATATCAGGGCAAGTCACTTAACTTGGATATTTCTGAGGCAATGGAGGGTTATCACTGTCCCTGTTTAATGTACATTACCAAGTTTAAAAGTTACAATGTAAACCTCTTTGACTGAAACAATAAAGCAGTATAAAAAACCTGTTAAATAAATAAATAAGCCCTAGGTAGTAGGTATATTATGCATTATTGGCATCAAGATATTATACTGCCAACATCAGTATCACTATAGTATATGTTACCAGTACCATGTAGTCATCCTACTGTACCTGAGTGCAAACACAGAGCAGTTCTCAAAGTTTCTGATCAAAAAACTGTTCTCAAAAAGTCTTGAAATCTGAAAGAAAGAAGAAATCAAATTTTGTTAGGAAGGAAATGTGTGTGAAACAAAATTGTGAGTTCTATAATCTTGCACACAGGCAAAGCGTGCTTCCATGTTCAAATCTGGGGCCTATTTATAAAGGAAAGCACACATGGGGACGAACAGATGCGCCTGAGTCTAGTCATGACAGATACACCTGCCAACTGTCACACCTCGATTGGTACAACGATGGCACAAGTCCTAGTATTCTACAACTTACATGGGTAGATTTGGGCCCTACCCTGGGTCCAACCAAATGCAAACTCCAAATGAAAACATGTGATGGGACAGAATAGCGACCGTCCAAAATTATGTTACTAGCGTGTAACTTTCTGAGAGTCCTTTATAGAAATACTATGAGGGTTATTCTGAGTCCATGCCTGCTATTTGTGCCTTCCCCTGCCTGTGAATAACTTTCCTGCCGGTTGTTGGGCAACATGTGTGTTGACGTTATTCCACCTCTGAGGTGGAATAACTTCACTGGACGTGTTTTTTTTAATTGCCCGGGGCACAGATGGGGAGGGGGGAGGAGGGTGGGGGGGGGCCCAGGGGACATTCCCTGCAACCCAACCCTGGCCTTAGGAGGCCAGATCGGGGGTCTGTAAACCGTTCTGCCTGCAAAATAGAGCGGTATATCAACCCAGTTAAATAAATAAAAATGTACAGTAAAGGTGGGGAGATCAGACTTGCGATGTTGAGGTCTGGGTGTAGTTCTGATGGTAATTCACAACCCGTTTCTAAATCACACAGGAGGTGCAAGAACACACGGAGATTTATATCCATGCGGGAAACAGCGATGGAGGAAACCCATGTAAATGGCAACATTTTGCCATGGGCACGTGTAAATGTCAGCGCTCAGACATGTCTCTGAGCTATTCTGCAAGCCCAGACATGTAGATGCTGCTAGTGAAACACAGAGGATTCTCTTTACCTCTTTCAGTTTGGAGGGGTTAAAGGGCATATGTTCCTTCATTCCTCCTGTAAAGGGATGGGCAAAAGGAGTACTTTTCAACTCCCTCTACGTGTCAGGGAGCAGATGTAAATCTGGATGTGGGTAATTTTTGGGTTACACGTGTATTCTCTGTATGAATGGGAATTGCACATGTAGATTTTGGTCCTGCTCAGGCCGCACCCCCTGATACAGCCATTAGCACATGGGTGCAATTTACATGAGTAAGTGGTCATATTTACATGTGTAAATCATAAATAAGGCTTCTAAAATACCCCTTCTAATAAATGGTAGAAATACAAAGCAATCAAAGTAATGATCCCAAGAGGCCATGTTTTGGCAAAATGCCTGCATCAGTCATGAAGCTACTGAATAAACCCGTCAATCATTTATTCTCCTAAGGCTCTTCGATCGTCAAGTGTCTCTGTAGTATATGACTTTCTAGCGCTCAATAATAACTTCCAAAATGTTCAGAGACCCCCAGTTCTTCCCCACCACTCTTCCTTCACACCAGCATCAATCTTGTCACCGCTAGCCCTCTTTATCTTTCTTCCTCTTTCTGTCTCCACCAGTCTCTCTGTCTTTCCCCCTCCAGTCTGTTTCTTTCTCCCTCTCTCCAGCCAGTTCCTTCCAGTCTCTCTCTCCCTCAGCCAATGCAACCTAGCTTCTCTCTTTTTTATGCCTTTTCTATCCTACAGACCCCCTGCCATTGCTCCATTTTTTTTCAGGCGGCCAGCATCGCAGCTTTTAAATGGAGCTGTGGTGCCATGGCAACAGGATGCCAGGCACTGCTGCTCCATTTATAAAAGCTATGGCTGAGTTTGCCTGGCTGTGCATGTACTTGCAAGCTGGACTGAATCGCAGTCCCGGCCTGCATGTACATGCCTGATCGCGATTTTGATCCCGTGGGGCTAGATGTGCCCCGTGGGATCAGAATTGCGATCTCCTCTGTACGTCCAGTTCATACCAGATGTACAGAGGGAATCGACGTCTGGGATGGAATTGGGCCTTATAGGGGTAATTTATAAGTATTTTCTGGTGTAAAGCATCTTTTGCATGCACAAAATGGCCATTATAATATTGCGAGGAGGGCTGCACTCCTGAGGACTGGGCACAGAGAAATATATCACCTACCTCCATGTGATATACGTAGGATTATGCATTCTCGGAGATATCTTGTGGGAGGGGCAGGGTTGCGATGTACATACATACTTTATAAAATATAAAATTACTCTTGACATGGGTATGTGTGTCACAGGCTGCTTGTGTGAAGGCCATGCAGGTGCCTGTTTCTAGCCTATGTGTCTTTTATAAAATATTAGGGGTGAACTGCCAAAAACAGCAGCTAGACTGAAGCTCTGCACATTTATACCTGCTTAGGAGTAAGCGTAGATGTTACAGTGCAGGTACCTCGTGATTCTGCTCAACCTCTATCCCCAAACATACCTACACGTGGGTTGCATAACAATACACACCTCCCCATCACGCACCAAAATTCCTTTATTAAATGGCCTCCCTAAGGGTAATTTCTTGTTCATTAATTAAATGTCTCTATCATGTTCCCCCATCCTTCTATGACATACATACCTAGATCTCATCTTATATGGTGGTTGATGCAGACCCTGCACTATTTTGATAGCCATTTTCTGGAACCCCCTCCATCCTGTCTATATTCATTTGGAGGCCTCCCGAATTGAGCCCAATATTCTAGCTGAGGTCAAGCCAATGAGCTGTCCATAGGCGTTATGGCCTCTTTTCATACTGGCTACCTCTCTCTATTCACCTTCAGGCAGCAAAACCTGCATCTTGACCAGACAGCTACTACTGTGAATGTTAAGACCTGGTAATGTGAGAGAGAGGAAATACTTGGCATCCATGAAGGTCCCTCCACTTTTCTTTCTTCCCTCTACAAACATAGTGCCAGAGCATCATTGGACTGGAAGTCTAGGAGATGGAAGAGACTAACCAACCAGTAAGAGACACATTACAAAAATGAGACATTCAAGTATGTTGTGTGAGTTCTATTTCATACTCTCAAACTATAACTGAACAGTTCAGTTATTCACTTAATATTATACGCACTCTGTGAAAGTAGCATTGAAAACAGGATCCAAGATATGTTCTGTCCCAAGCTCGGAGAGGCAATAAACAGGAAGAAGAAATGGTCTTCATGATGACTTTACCGCCAGCAACTGGCTAGGCTTATGGATAGCTCCATGCTACCATGGAGTGGCTGAGTCAGCATGAGTTTTGTACCATTGAAGAAACTGATATAAGTCCATAGATGTAACTTGTACAGGGCAAGACTGGCTCAAACCTGGACCTGAAAATCTGAAGTCATTTGAATAGTCTTCTGATTATATTGAATCTACATCATGACCTTTCTCTCTGATAGTCACAGAGCCAACGGTTACTGAGTACATGGAACAATTACCCTCTTCCAAGAATCTATAATGCCTCTAAGAATTGGTGCCTGCCTTTCTCTCCTCCTATGATAGGCAGGTCAGGTTACGGTCTTCGCTTTTGTTCATGCACTAGTTATACTGTAGAATAACTCTTTCATGACCCTGTAATAAGCTATGAATCCTAAGTTTACCTGAGCACACTCAGCCTGGCAAAGCACAGGTTCTTAAATCAACAGCAAACCACACACAAGAAGCAAAGTGACTGGGAAGTGGTGGTTATGCTGTCAGAGGCGATTAATCCAGGTGCACTTAATCTGTACCTCCCAAATACCTGTAAACTGATAACCATTATTAAACCCTTCAGCAGTTTTGTGAACTTGTTTATCTACCATTATGTACATTTCAACTTAATAAAACAATTTGCAAGCTGAGATAAATTAACTCTTCTGAGTCTAATGTATGTTAACGTCCACAAGTTAAGATCCATTTGCAATGACCATAGATCCCTACTACAAAGAGGCGGGGAAGGAATCTCTTTCACTTGTGAATATTAAATTCAGCCACTGGCCTTCACCCTGAAGTGCAGGGGTTTTGCCTAGACTGGTGGCTCAGCAGATTAAACTCGGGCTTGTAACTGTTGCTGATCTGAAACTGGCCCAGAATGCTGGTGGCAATCTCAGGCATCAGACGGCTTGGGCGGAGGCAGAGTAACATCTTTATGGTTGGGGGCCCAAACAAACCAATCTCTAGCCCTGCTCCCAAGCTCTTTATTGTTGATGCTGTGTTGTGCAAAAGATTGGTGGTGCCTTCGACCATGTGGACTACTCCTTTCTGCTGACTATGAGCTCAGGCATGATATGAGTTGGAGATGTGAGCCTAGACTCAAGTGGACAGCTGTCTGTCCACATCCCTTCAAACAACCAATCAGCTGGCACAAGTTTTCCCCATTGCACAGCTACCCAAAGAAGCAATTTTAAAGAGGGAGATTTTCAGCACACCTTGCCGCTGTCCCGGTCCTTCCAGAAAAATACCTTCAAGCATCCCAGCGGCAACATTGCAATTTCTTGAACTTTACAATGCATCTCATTAAATGACTTTAGTTGTCATTAAAAACTCTCTCTTTCAGCAGCACATTTTCAAGCCTATCTTGATCTTTTATTCTGCTTCTGTTATTTCTTTCTTCTTCCTTTCTGCTGATTCCCCTTCAGTGTTTCATGCACTTTCTTGATTCTATTACATTTCCTATTGTTGTTTTCCTCCTTTATATTTATTCATTTTCCAGTTTGCTACATTTCCTCTCCCGTCTGATTTCTCTGTTTTCTTCTTCTCTTCTCTATTCCCTTTTCCTAGAATTTCTTTAAGATACTGTATTTCTTTTCTGCTCCCTTGTCTTCTCCCACTGAACTCATTTCAAGAGACTATTTCTTTCCTGTCATTTATTTTATCTACATTCCTACTTCAAGGTTTCTATCACACACGTTCGTTCTCCTTCCCTCTCCCAATATTCCTTGCTCTCTCCTCCCATACATACCTACTTATCATTTGTGTAGCGCTACAAGGCATACATAGCGCTGTACAAAGATATATAAGAGAGTCCCTGCTCATCAGAGCTTACAGTCTAGTCAAGACAGACAACGCAACAACTGGGGACTAGTGGAGCAGGTCCTGGTCGTTACATATTTTCCCTGGTTTTCTCACACACTGCTTGCTTCCAGCTCCTTTCTCTCGCACACCTCTTCCTTCTCCATCTGCTCTCCAGTTCTCCCTCCTATCTTTTAAGTTCCTCTTAACGTTTTTCTCCTCCTCTCAACTATCTTGTTCACCTGACCCTCATCTTTCTCTCTACCCTTTCTCCCTCATCTCACCCTTCCCTTCCTTCTCTCGCTTATCTTCTCCTTCCCATTACACCGTCTTCTTTCCGCCTCCCAGATTTCTTTTCTCCTTTCCCAGCCCCTGCCTTATTTCTCTTCTCTTCCTCCATTGGTTTTCTCCTTCCTTCTCTCCCCACCCTGCTATTGCTGCCTCGCTTCCCTCGTCTTGCCTGCTCAACCCTACTTCATCTCACCGTAGCAAGTGCGGCCTCTCTACAGTGGACAGCAGCATGGACTGCAGGGGCTTAGAATATACCATCTTCCCCCTACTTCTTCCTCCCCTTCCCCTCTGGTTCTCGCCGCTGCGTGGTCACACTGGTATGCTACCTTGAGATCATCAAACACTAACACCCGGAGGTTTCTCTCCAGGTACATCGGTATCTGCCTTTTTTCCCACTGCATACAATTCCTTTGGATTTTTGCAGCCCAAATTTGGGACTTTGCATATTTTTGCACTCAAGTTTAACTGCCAAGCGTTCAAACATTCCTCTAGTTTTTTAGATTCCTCTTCGTTGTCTACTCCCTCAGGGGTGTCCACTCAGTTGCTGATCTTCATTCCATTTGCAAGAAAGCAAACTTTTCCTTCTAACACTTCCACAATATCACTCACAAAGATCTTGAACAGAACCACTCCAGAATCAATCCCGGAGGCACTTCACTATTCACCTTTCTCTCCTGCAAGTTGATTCCATTTACCACTACCCTCTATCATCTCTTAGCTAGTTTCTAATTCAGTCCATCACCTTGGGAGTCGGGGCCGGTGATAGGGCCTCTGGTGCCTCCCTGCCACCCATATATTGGCACCCCTCCCTCATTACTATTAATGATAGGCTACACTCTTCTCCCATCCCAAAACTCCTTTGTGGACTCTGTTCAGGTGATGCTAGTGCTGCGTGTCTCCTTCAACTCAAATGTTATAACAAGAAAATTGCTTGAGGTGGCAGATGCCTAGCTGGAATAAAAACAAGTATTGAGGAGTAAATATATTCCACATTGTATGAACAGGCTGATGAGAGTCAAAGGATTAATATGACTGAAGCAAACAAAATCAATGTATTTATTTATTTAACAAAAAAAATGGTCTACAAAGATTACAGCCACTTAGTTTTCCAAGCCTCTTCTCCCGCTACAGATACTACCACCGCTCTAGCTCTGCATGTATGGTTGCAAAACTCTTTTATAAATCCAATGGGTTTAAAAAATAATTGGTCAAGTTCCTCAAGAAAACGTCAATAATCTGTTATTAAGACAGATCTGGGAAAGCCACTGCTATCCCTGGCTGTAGCAGCATGGAAACTCTGGTGAGCACTAAGAGGCAGGACTCAGTCCCCAAGCTGATGTTGGCAAGTCTCGACAGTAGATGATGGCAACATCAATGTGAGAACCACCACTTGGCTGGATGTTGAAATTTCTTTGAGAGCGCTGCTTTGCTGCTGCCTGTTAGAGCTGCTGTAACTGTGAGACATGCACGACTTTGCTGGCATTGCAGCTAGACTGGACAAAATTGAAAAGATCACTCCATAGCCTCCCATGAGAACCAGCGGTGGTGCTCTTTGGAATCGACAGGCAGGATGTACCAGAAGCCTTAAGCTCTGCCTTGTGATACACATGTATGACTTCAACACCAGAAGCTCCCCCAACTCCCTCTGTTCTCTGTGGCTGGCTGGTTGCAACATAAAGGTAAATATTATCCTAACAGTGTGCCGTGAGAGGAAAAGAATGAGGTCTGGTGTGTTTGGTGCCCTTCAGCAAAGCTGAAACAAGTTGAAAAGTGCACACTTCATAGTGTGACCAAATGGAGCATTTCTCTCACTCATAGGATCTGACATTCGGTAGCTTCATCTGTGTGTGCCATAGTGTGCTGGTGTGTGTGGGGGGGAGGGGGCTGTGTGTGTATGTTTTCTGTGTGTCATGGAGCTACCGGAGGCTACATACACACATGTATGTGGGTGCCATGGTGCAGTATGGGGGTGGGGTATCTGCCTGCCTGTGTGTGTGTGTGGTGCAGGACCGGAGTGCCTCTGTGTGGTATGTTTGTGTGTTGCAGAGGTGGGGTGCCTGTGTGTCTTCTAGTGGTGGTGGGGGTGGGATGGGGGTGAGGGGCTGCACCTTTTAGCGTATATTCATTGTGACCTTTTCTCCTCTTTGTTCAACCTCCAACTCTGCACCTTTACACCTCTCCCTGCAGACCCTCACCTGCGGTCTCCCTCCACTCCATTCTGTTCTCTGCCCAGCTTCTGTCCTTTTCTCACATCTCATCCCTTGCCCTCTGTTCCCCTCCCCCCATCTTTCTATCCCATACCCACTGCCACTTTAAATTTTGTCCTACCTCCTGTGCGTCTCTGACCCCAGGTTTTTCTCCTGCAGCATGCTTCTTCTCTTCTGCCAGCGGGAGCAGCCTGTCTCATGGACTAAAAAGAGAACTGCTAGCTGTGATCCCTTCGGTCTGCTGGACAGCTGAATGTGATCCCTTCGTTCCACAGGACAGCTTGCTCCCATAGGCCCACCACATCACTGCTAGCTGCGCTTGCTGCCATATTCACTTATGCAGCCCGTGGGAGCAACCTGTCCCGTGGACTGAAGGGATCACATCCAGCAGTTCAGTTTTTGGCCTATGGGACAGGCTGCTTTCATGGGCTGCAGAAATGAAGAAGGTTGCGATTGCTGCTAACAATTTTTGTGTCTGTAGGAGCAGCTTGTCCCCTGGCCTGACAACAAACTGTTGGCGGCAATTTTGGCGCCTTTGAATAAGTATGCCCCCCCCCCCCCCCCCCCACTGTGCTTACCCAGCTTACTGGGTAGCACCAGCTCTTTTGGGAGTCACCCATAGGCGACTGAATTTACTTATAAGCCTACTATAAGGAACAATGTCAACAGCTTTGCCGAAATCAAAATAAACCGCATCCAGTGCATGACCTCAATCTTTAGTCACCTAACCAAAAATATCAGTTCGGTTCATTTGACGTGATCTACTTCTAGGTAAACCATGCTGCCACAGATCTTGCAACCCACTGGACTATAACTAGTTCACTTTCTTTTCCTTCAGTAATGTCTCCATTACGTTTCCCATCACTGAAGTAAGGCCTACTAGCCTGTAGTTTTCAACCTCTTCTCTAGCACCACCTTTATGAAGGGGACCACAGCCTTGAGGATGCACTTCCATCTCCAAATATCTATTGATCACATCCTTCAGCAGACCTGCCAGAATCTGAGTTCCTGTACTATGCTGAGATGTACCTTAGCCAGCCCCATGACTTTGTCCAATTTCAGGTTTTACTTGGTTCTCATAAACCTTCGCTAGTATAGCGTGGAATCTATTCCATTTCCTATAGACTTTTGTCATCCATCTCAGGTCCTTCTCCAGGGTTGTGTTTGTGAACACTGAACAGAAATGTTTTCTTGCCATTTCTGTCTTTTCCTCATCACCCTCAACACATCTTTCAGTCTTACAGTTCCACTTCTGGCCTTCCTCCTTTCCCTTGTCCAAGGAAGCTCTCACACTTGCAAATGTCAGGAAAATGTATAAGGAGTGAGGTGGAAAAAACATATATGAAGCAGATGCAGTGTAACGAGTCTTTATTGGAGTGTCTATGGTCCCACCCAACACACGACCATGTTTCAGCAGAAGCTTTTGTCAGGGGTGTAGGGACCTCAAATGAAACATATAATTTAAAAATCATCAAACATACATGAACACAAATAATAAAATATATAAATAAAAAGCTCAATTTAAAACAGAGACAGCCAATTAAAATTAGATATCAAATGAAAATACATGTATACGTAAGAGAGGAATTAGTAAAAATTAGTGTTGGCCATAACAATGTAATATACCAAAAGAGAGTGTAAACCATAGCAATATAATACACTAAAACCAAAATGTACAATGACTGTAAAAACAGACTGAAAAGTGTAACATTACATATGCTTGATAAAAGTAAATAATAAGAGGTTACAGATAAGAAATAGAAGGTGGAGTACGTAAAAAAGAAACCATAGCAAATCTGAGGAAGAAAAAAAAGCAAACTTACTAAATAATGGCTCAAAGAACCATCAATCCATAGGGAGTTCAATATGGAGGGTTCATATGAGAGGCATGAAAGCACAAGCCACTATGAAAAATTCCAACACAAATCATATTTAATATATGTAGTCATAAGGTGTACATCTAAAGTAACTCTGAATCATATCTCTCCCCTTCAATCTGTTCAAAATTCAGCTGCACGGCTAATCTTCTTCCAGTGTCGCTATGCTCATGTAACCCCTCTTCTTAAATCACTTCACTGGCTCCCTATCCATTTCTGTATCTAGTTGAAACGTCTTCTACTGACCTACAAGGGCATTCTTTCTACGGCTCCTTACTACCTTTCCTCTCTTATCTCACTCTAATATAGTAATTGATTCCAGTTAGCGGGTTTTCTGTATGGGTTAGCATTGAAAACTGCAGGGACCTTCTTAATTAGAATGTCCCAATATGAAATCTCTTTCAGGCTATATTCTCCTGTAATTGCAGATTAGAGTCTAAAGAGTTAATCCAACAGTGGACTTGGTTCAAGGTGGTATGGTCACCTTCCCAAATCAAAAGTATATCATCTATGTACCTTCTCCATAGTTTGATGTACTTTTTAAAAAGGTGACTGGTAAGGAAAGTAGCTACAAATTCAGCCATATTGGCAATATCTGGGGCCATTGCTGACCCCATAGCTACAAGCCCCTTTAGTCTGTTTATAAAAGAGGCCCCGGAAACAAAAATAGTTTTTCATCAGGTTCACCTAACTGTATGAGGAATCCAATGGGAATCCTCTTATGTTCTGTTCATTCAAGAAGAATTTGTTCAAGGATATCGAAAACTTCTGTCTGTCGAATACTGGTGTAAAATGATACAGTATAAAGATTGACCAAAATCAAGTGTTTATAGTATCCCTCGAAATGTTCCTGGATCTGGATAATGTGAGAAGAATCTCTCATGTATGGGAGGATATAGAGATAAAATGCCTGAGTAAAATGTCTAAGAACTGGGAGATAGGTTCAAAAAGAGATCCTAGAGAAGTTATAATAGGTCATCCTGGGGGTTTGTCAGTGATTTGTGAACCTTGGAAAGAATACAGATGGTGGGAATAACAGGGTGTGGAACAGTCAAGAAATCGGATTCTTTTTTAGTTAAAAATCCAGTCTCTAAACCTGTATGTATAAGGGATTCCAGACTTTTTTCAGGGAAGATATGGGATCTCTATCAAGTCTCTTATAAAAAGAGCGATCGCCAAGTTGTCTATTAATTTCCTGGATATAGTCTTCCATATTTATAACAACCAAAGCGCTGTCTTTTTCAGCTAGCTTGATAACAATTTTAGGATTCGATTTCAAGGCCCTTAAGGCCTGTTTTTCATCCTTTGTGATATTGTAATACATATGGTTCCAACTCGGAAATTCTTTTAAGTACTACCTTTTCAAACGTTTCAATCACTGGATCGGTCAGATTAGAGGGAATCCACTTAGAATTTTTATGAAAGATGGAAAAAATCACAACATACATTGTTGCTACCTGAAAAAAAGTCCA
Organism: Ichthyophis bannanicus; assembly: GCA_033557465.1. Classification (NCBI taxonomy): domain Eukaryota; kingdom Metazoa; phylum Chordata; class Amphibia; order Gymnophiona; family Ichthyophiidae; genus Ichthyophis; species Ichthyophis bannanicus. The sequence goes on along the minus strand of CM066042.1, from coordinate 248,528,681 downwards.
CAATTTTAAGTCCCTCCTTTCCCTGACATCACTGAGAAAAGTCTCATCACCTTACTTTACCTCTTTAACTATCCTATATTCACTCGTGCTTTTGCCCTCCTGGTTTTTTTTCCTCATTTTTTTTTTCATTTTGATCAGATATTCTTTGTTTTCTTTTTCTTGAGATCACTTTTTGAATGCTCATCGGTTTGGGCTTTCATTTTTTTCAGCAATATCCTTTAAGAACCCGATCTGTTGCCGTTATTATTGCTCCTGTTCCTCCTCCCACCCTGTCAGCTCCTTTTCATGATAATTCCCTGTTTTACCAAAGTCAGATGATTTTTCTAAATTCAGGATCTTGAACTTAGTGCGACTCCTCTCCTCCTTGGCTATTATATCAAACCCCAGACCATCTGATGACTGGTACTTTCTTGGGCACCTGTCTGGACATTTGAGTGACCATCTCCATTTATAATTGTCTTCCTATTATAAAAATCTCCTTCCTGCTTTTATCGAGTGGTGTCTTAGGTTTCTCTTTGTCTCTGCAGTTGGTTACTGATTCCCAGGAAGGTTCGATTTCAGGTCAAATTGGGTAAAAGCTGGAGAAAAAAAACACCTTTCTTGCAAAAGAAAAACAATTCAGGCCCTAAACTTGTTTTGTTTCCAGAGTAAAATGAGTTCTGTGACTATTTTTCTTCATCTTTCCCTTTCATCTTCACCTCAAGGCAATGAAGTTTTAGGGCCACTGAAGTTAGGTGACGAGAGACTTCATAAACAGTTAGACAGTCTACTTTATCCTGGTGTTTTGGCTTCCTTTCTACAGCTGCTCCACAGTCAATGTTCCTGCTAAGCTGCATAGGGGTCCTCCATCCGTGCTGATGCCGATAGGGGGAGGTGCTGCGATATCTTATTTTTAGACATGATATGACAGGCATTGTTTGTTTCTTGTGAATCAAAGCACAATATCACAGCATCTCCTTCTACCAGCAGCAGGGCCGGCAGAGGACTCCCACGCAGCTTGACAGGAACGTTGTCTACAGGGAGTCGTCTATAAGGGCCTTTAGAGCTTTACTGGAGAATTCTGAGGAGTTTTGCTGGAGGATTAAATGTACTAAATGGACACTCAGGTGCTGTAAATGCTGGCACTACTAAGAAAATGCAGAATCTTGGCATGCAATGTAATAATTAATAAAAATGTCTTAGTGTTTTTCTTCTGGTCACTTGAAGTCATTCTTTTCCCTACATTATTTACCATCATAGACCTGAATTGTATAACATTCATTTGTGTCAATATTAGCTCACAGCAACAAGAAAAGGCTTAAAAGGTTAGGGCTCTTCAACTTGGAAAAGAGACGGCTGAGGAGATATGATAGAGGTCTATAAAATAATGAATGGAGTGTAATGCTTAAACTGATCAGTTGCTTATTCTTTCAAGAAGTAGAAAGACTAGGTATCACAAAATAAAGGTGACATTTTACCTACCAGTTAACGTCCTTTCCTTGAGTCCTGCTAGACCAGTCCAGACAAGTGAGTTGTGTTCCCCTACCAGCAGATTGGTGGAGACAAAGAATGAAAAGTCCAGGTTTCAATGACATCACTCCCATGCCTCTATTTGCCTTATCTACCAGGGGCCTTTTCAGTATTTGTCCCAAAGCATATGTGAGAAACATGGCAAGCCTCACACAACTCAATCATGGGCTACAATGAGTAATCAACAATAAAGCACTATGTATAGGAAAGCATAAATAGAAGGCTTTCAGAAGAAGATGACCCTGCAGAGCCAAGTGTAAAAATCATAGCAGACCCAAATGCACACAGCAGAAGGACTGAACAAATACAGTTTCAGGGGCAGGCCCTGGACTGATCTAGCAGGACTCAAAGAAAGGACATTGACTGGTAAGTAAAATGTCACCTTTTATATTGTCCTGCTAGACCAGTCCAGACAAGTGGGCTATACTAAATCTGCAACTCCATTGGGTGGGAAGAAGACACAGCAGCTTGCAAAACCCTTGAGCTGAAGGCCGTGTCCGCCCATGCGTGGATGTCTAAATGGTAATTCTTGACAAAAGTGCAAAGTGATGCCCATGTTGCTGCCTGACAAATGTCTGCAGAAGTTACTGAGCTCTGCTCCACCCACGAGGATGCTTGTGCTCGAGTAGAATGGGCGCGCAAACCCTCCAGAACTAGCCAGTTCTGCAACAGATATGCCAAGGCAATGGCCTCCTTAATCCAGTACCCCAAAGTCGACTTGAGCACTGTGTCACCCTTGCACAGGCCAGCAAACAGCACAAAAAATGGTCAATCTATGAAAAGAATTTGTAACCTCCAAGTATCAGAGAAGAACCTTCAGGACATCCACAAGGTGAAGATCCTTATCCTTTCCCCAACACTGCTCTTTCAAGAAGGAGGCTAGGCAGACCATCTGGTTCACATGAAAAAGAGAAAGCACCTTAGGCCAGAAGGAAGGCACAGGCCAAATAGAAACAGCCTCCTTTGAAAAGGAAAGATAAGGATCTTAGAAAGACAGAGGCTGAAACTCGGAAATCCGCCTTGCAGAACAAACTGTGACCAAAAACCATCTTGAGCATCAAATCCTTTAAAGGAGCATGCTTCAATGGCTCAAAGGGTGCTGCCATCAGGGTCCTGAGCACCAGACACAGATCCCAGGAAGGGATCAGAGACCAGAAGGGAGGACAGAGATGCTGAACCCCTGGAGAAAGCACGAGATGTCCGGATGCAAGACCAGAGACTTACTTACCAGCTACCAGACCTCGGAAACAGGATAAAGTTGCCATCTGAACTTTCAGGGAGCTAAGGTGAAGGCCCTTCTCCAGGCTATCCTGTTGAAAGGCCAACAGAGATGGCACCTCGATTGCCTCAGGAGCCAACTGCTGAATGCCGCATCATCGCTTAATGAGGCACCAGATCTGCATATATGCTAGCTTGGTAGACCTTCTATAGGTTCCAAGCAGAGTAGAGACCATTGCTTGAGAGTAGCCTTTATGTGCTAGCTGTCTCCTTTCAAGAAGCAAGCTGTAAGTGAGAAGGGAACTGGGTCCTCCAGGACAATCTGTCCTTGCTGCAATAGGTCCCCAGATAGAGGCAACCGAGGAAGATGTGCATGCAAGAGCCACATCAGATCTCTGAACCATGCTCTCAGCCACAAGAACAATCCTGCTTGGGTGGCGTTCTATATGCTGAAGCACATGCCCCCACTAGGGCCATGGAGGAATACATGTACAGCAGGTGCTGACTTGGCCAAGGTTGGGCCAGGGCATCAACACCCTCAGATCCATCTCTGTGTGGTGACTGAAGAAGCAGCAAACTTTGGCATTGGAGTTTGTTGTAATCACATCTATTTTGGGGTGACCCCAGTGGTGCAAATCAACTGAAATGCCTTCCGACTCAACTCCCACTCTCCAGGATCCAGAAAATACTGGTTGAGGAAGTCCACTTCCACATTGTCCACCCTGGCAACATGCTGAGCCAACAAGGCCTAGGAGGTTCTTCTCAGCCCAGGCAAACAGGAGAGCCAATTCCAGAGCTAGCCCGGCACTCCTCTTGCTGCCTTGCCAATTGACATATGCCACGGCTGTGGCATTGTCTGAAAACACTTGAACCACCTGGCCCTCGACCAGGGGTCAAAATGCAGAAGAGGCAACCCGATAGCACTTGCCTCAAGGCAGTTGATGGATCACACCGCTTCCCTGCGGTTCTAATGGCCCTGGGCTTTACAGTCTTGGCAATGGGCTCCCCAGCCCGAGAGACTGGCATTTGTCATCAGGAGGATCCAGGAGAAATCATCCAGCAGCACACCTTTCTTCAGATGACAGGGCTGCTGCCATCACTGCAGGCTGGACCTCACCATCAATGGAAGCAGGAGCTTGCGCTCAAACTCCTGAGAACTCGGGGACCATCGAGTCAACAGGGACCGCTGGAGTGGTTCGCTGGAATGGTTGCATATGAGCACGCGCCCACAGCACCATCTCTATGGTCACCGCCATCAGTCCGAGGAGCTGACGATAATCCCAGATTCTAGGAGCCTGCTACACACAGAACAGCACCAGGCAATCCAACAGTCTTTTTAACTTTCTCCTCAAGCAGGAAAACTCTGCCCACTCGAGCTTCAAAACATACTCCTAGAAACTCCAGGGACTGGGAAGGCAACAGCTGGCTCTTTCCCCGATTTATCATCCAGCTAAGGTTTTCCAAAAAGAAAACCACTCGGATTGCCACCCATGACTCTTCTGAAAGGGAATGGGCTTAGATGAGCCAATCAACAGATATGGATGGACACAGCTCCCTTGGCGCTGCAGCCACTACCACCATGACTTTGGAGAACGTCCTCGGAGTGGTGGATAGCCCAAAAGAGAGGGCAGCGAACTGATAGTGAGAGCCAAGCATGGCAAATCACAGATACGTTTGACTCAGTCAAAATACTGTACACCTCGGCCAGAACCAAAGCAGCCAAGAACTCCCCTCGGCACACTGCTCGAATCACGGAGCAGAAGGTTTCCATCTGGAAGTGCAAGACGCACAAGTGCTCATTGACACTCTTGAGATCCAGAATGGGCAAGAAGGAACCATCCTTTTTGGGCACCATGAAATAGATGGAGAATCTGCCCTTGTCCCACTCATCCAACAGGACAGGCACCACTGCCTTTAGGTGCAGCAATTTTCCAAAGTGGTCTGCACAGTGACACTTTTGATCACAGACCCATAAGAAGAGATGATGAAGGCATCAGGAATTGGCTGTTTGTGCTCCAGGACATAGCCAAATTGAATGGTGTCTAGCACCCAGCGATCCTTGCTAACCTGGGCCCATTCCTGAAAAAAATGCAAAGCCTGCCTCCACCTGGAGGAACCAGGAAATGAGTCCCTAAACCTTCATTGTGCAGCCTGGGAGGGTCCTCCTCTGGAAGGGGCCAAGTTCCTGGGCCCATGTGTTCTATGAAAGGACTGAGAATGAACCTGAAGCCCGGAAGCAGAGGGGAAGAAAGGTTTTCCTGGTCCCAAGACCCCCAGGAATCCAGTCAGTGTGCCCTTGGTTGACGGGTGGAGGCTGACAAGAAAGGGGCACCAGCCTGCTTCACAGGCCCCTTAGACCTGTCTTCCAGAAGGCAATAAGATTTTGTCTCACCCAGTTCCTTCATCAGCTTCTCCAAATTGTCTCCAAACAGAAACTTTTCCTTAGAAGCCAGTGGGGCCAACCGGGCTTTGGAAGATGTGTCCACTGCCCAGTGCTGGAGCCAAATCCACTGTCATCAGGGCACCACAGTTCCCTCTAAGCTGTGCGCGTGTGCGCGCGCACACATCTCACCGAGCGAGCGCACATACTTTACAACAGAGCGCACAAAAATTACGGTTCTGATTCTGATAGAAAACACCACAGATGTCTTAAAATTTAAAAGTTGTTGTGTATTTACGGTTTTCACAAGTTCTACAATATTTTCTAGTGCAATCAATGTGGTGTACATACTGTATTCTAATGTGTAGTCAAATTTTAAAGTATTTAACTCAGAGTGTCAATTTGCGGTGCACAAAAATTTAACCTTCCTTCAAAAGCTGCACAGCTGATATTTTATGCGCACACAGCCTAGAGAAAATTAGAGGGAACATTGCAGGGCACCATCCCTGGCTGCCAGACTTACCAGGTCATACCTGACAGAAAGGAAGGCCATAGCTGACTCCAAAAGAGGAGTAGAATCATCCGGTTGAAGAGATTGAATCCATTGGAGCAGGGCTCGAGACATCAGGCTGGTACCGCCAGCTGCAGAATAGATCTTACACACCCTTAACCCTTTAGGAGAGAGTTGGGAGATCCCCATTCTGACCGAATCATATCCTTGGATTACATCTGAGAACGGGAAGACAGTAGTGCATGTTCGCACCCGTTGAAGGAGCGGGTGCACCTTTGGCTCCTGCTCTGTGCCGGAAGCATCCATCACATTCAAGGTGGATGAGATCCTTGCAATCAACATTGCCAGCTTCTCCCTCCAGAACAGGCAGAATACTCTAGCCTCTTCACAATCTTCCGAAGGCGAGAGTAATTCTTCATCCACATCAGAGCGTAGTACTGAGCCATCTGAATTAGAATCATAGTCAAAATCTCAGACCGATCCCAGCTGTTCCCCATTTCCAGGGGGTGTCCCTCACCAGGGACACTTAGCCAAATGTAATCGAACAGGGCTTCCACTCTCAGCCTGCCCCGAATGAGACTGCGCCTGGGGCGGCAGAGATCGCAGGGTCTGAATTTCCATGCTAGAAGGACCAGGCCTGCTGCAAAAAAAAAAGAAAAGAATTCTAGGAGAACAATCTGGATTCTGGAAACTCTCCTCTTGGAAATGAACCCCCAACACCAGGGCCACAGCCACCACAGACTCCCTAGAGGATGATGAGCAGTTCACAGAACAGTTGCCAGATCCTCCGGCTGGCTGGATATCTTTACCCATTGCACTGTCACTTCCTGCCCTGACAAAATAGATGTGCCACTCTGGAATTGGGTTTGAAAGTGTGTTCTGCTGACACGATCTTCCTATCGTATTCATTAAATTAATGAATTCCTGCCCTGAGGCAAACAGGGCCGGACTAACTGCATCTCCCGGCTATGAGAGGTGAAGCAGGCCCTTCAGGGATGACTCAGAAGCTGCCATTTATGAAGAGCAGAGTCCAGAATCCAGAGATGAGGCACCTTGCTTGCCAAAGGTCAAACAGTGTTTCCTGAAGAAGACAAAGAGTTAAGGCAAGTATCACAACAGTGCGTGCTAAGGCTGCAGTAGCCTGAAAGCACGTATTAACTGCGCTTTTATTGCAATGTGTGTTACAGGCACTAGGAAAGGAGTGTGCATTGGAGCTGCTTGAACGGAATGCGTGCTAGGACTCTGAGATTGTCAGGTGCACAACAGGTAAAAATGCTTCTAACACATACAGAAAATGAGAGCCCCAGGCAGAGAATCTGTGCCAGACTCCACTTTATCCCCCTGAAACTGTTTTACTGGCTGTGCAACACTGTGTTTAAGGCGGCTGGCAGGCAGATCCCTCTGAGAGCTTTCTGCAGTCTTTGGGAGAGAGAAGGGAGGACAGATGGGACACTGAGGTTATGTAAAGCTGCTGCAGTCTTCCAGATCCTTCCAACTTCTGATTGCTCAACAGGTTCTTATGATAAGAGCTTGGAGCTGAACCAATTTTCCCTACTCCTATGACTACCGAAAAGACCGCAGTATAGTGAAGCCTCTCACATCACGCTCATGTGAAAGAGTCATTCTCAAGGTGGTCATTCACGAGCATGTAATCAATTTTTTCCTCTCAATCTTCAGATTTTTCCTTCAGAGAGGAGAAAATCCATGCACCATCTGCTGGAGACAAAGAAATACTGAAGGGACCTCTGTGGGTGAGGCAAATAAGAGGCATAGGAGTGATGTCACTGAAACATGGGCTTTTCATTGGTTCTTTGTCTCCAACAATCTGCTGGTAGCGGAACACAACCCACTTATCTGGACTGGTCTAGCAGGACGATATGGAAGCTACAGTGTAGCACATTTAAGACTAATCAGAGAAAATATTTTTTCACTCAACGTGTAATCAGTCTCTGGAATTCGTTACTAGAGAGTGTAATAAAAGCTGTTAGTGTAGCTGTGTTTAAAAGAGGTTTGGAGAGGTTCTTGGAGGAAAAGTCCATAAACCAAAGAGGACCAGGGCAATCCACTGCTTACTCCTGGAATCTGTCTACCTTATGGGAACCTGACAGGTACTTGTGATCTGGATTGGCTACTGTTGGAAATAGGATACTGAGCTTGATAGACCCTTGGTCAGACCCAGTATGGCATAGCTTATGTTCTTATATGTTCTTAAGATTTTATCTTAGTCTAAATATTTAAAAGGTTATCCGTGTTCTCCCCCCATTAATGACTCATTCAGAAAATTCGAAGATTTGCTTCTGCTTGGGTACACTTTTAACAGAAGCAGACCGGATGTTCATTGCCTTCACTTCTCTCTTATCAGAGCCTCACCGTCTCAAGTTCAGTCAATATTAGTTTCTGTGCTATCTCTACAGAAAGACAAGGCCTTCATCAAGGGTCAGCTAGGAATCACATGCTCAGCTCCCAGTCAACAAAGACTATCACATTTTGATGCCATCATAAAACTACAGAAATCAGTGAATTTCTAGAGTGAATTAATATTGCTAGCAAATGTTATCTTAGATTGTTGTTCAGTATGTTGACATGAACATTGAATATCATATTATTATGCCAAATACTGGCCAATGTTAATGAGAATGGTGAAAGAACTTCTGGATTATTGTTGTTAAGTGCCAATGAGTCAATGTTGCCTCATGGCGACCCTCTAGATAGTTGTTCTAAACTTTGGTCAATCTTCAGTCAGGCGGCTAATTGTTCATAGAGTGGCATTCATAGCTGGTGTTATAATGATCCATTGCTTTGCTGGTCTCTCTCTTTTGTCTTGCCCTTCACCCTTGCTAAGCACAATGCATTCCTCTAATATTCTCTCTTTGCATGATGTTTTCAAAGTATGAAAGTCAAAGTATTGCCATTTCAGCTTCTAAAGAAAGCTTAGGTTTGATTGCCTTATGTCCCCACTGCACTTCATGATTAATGAATCTACCATAAAGAATTTACGAGTTGAGGACTATTGTGTGTTAATATGATTTAGAAAGTTGTTTTATAAGGCTTGGTTAATTTAATGTATTGTCACAGGCAGTTTTACACCTATTTTATGTTTGGTTATTATTTTACTAAGTACATACATTCTTTACTTTATAAAACAGGGGCGTAAGTGGTGTAAAAAAGCACACCGACTAGGCGTGAACACTGATGCCTGCTCTATGGCAGATGTCCATGCCTAGATTTTGCAGGAATGCACATAAATTATGGTATTTTATAACTTACCCACATAAATTTGCACTCTGCCCAAACTCTGCCTCTGTGCACACCCACACCAAAAATATACATGTACGAACTTGCACACATACTATAGAATAGTGACCACACAAAGTACGCACATAAGTACCTATCGACATGCATAAGTCATGGAAAATAAATGCTTTACGCAGCTCATTATAAAATTACCTCCTTAATGCACATTAAATAACACAAGCTTTATTATTCTCAGTGGAGGCCTATTTACTACCTGTGCCCTGATGCAAATGAGCACATATTAATGTTCATTAAATATGTCAAACGACTGAGCACAAGGTCATGAACTGGACTCTGAAGAAGAGAAGGGAAGAGCAGTGCCCTTCCTAAAAGCTGTGCTGGAAAGGTGAATTTCACCTCTCGTGAGCGAATTTGCTGGCTTTCTGTGAGTTCTATCTGCCTGACTCTCTCCACATATTTATTAAGGTGTCATTGTTAGTGTGCTTCCTTACCTCACTGCCCTCTTTATTTTGCACTTTTGTTCAGCTTTTCTCAGCTGAATAACTTATACCGTCTCTACCCACCCACCCCGTGGCTCGCAGTCTCTTATAGCTGTCATCTGCTCATTACCTCACCTACGCACAGGTGCACCTAATCCCTTTGGCCTCTCTCCCACCTTCTATATCCTCTGGCCTTTGTTCTCCTCTCTATTCTTTTATGGCTCCTCATCACATTATCTTCCTTTTCTTCATACTCCCTGTCTCCCCTCCTACCATCACCTTCACTCCTCCCCACCTTATCTCCCCTTTACTATCCTCCCTCCCCCTCCATTCTGTCTTCTACCCTATCATCAGCGCTTGAGCTTCACCACTTTCTCCCTCTAATTCAACCATCTCCTCTCTCTCTAAGGCAACCTCACCCTCGTTTCCACTGTACTAAATCTCTCTGACCCATATTTTGCTACTCCTTCTCCTTCTCTCATCCAGAGATATCAATCCCAACCCTGGCCCTCCTAGACTTCTGTCTCACTCTGAGAAGAGATCTTCACGCAACACCTCTAATTCATATCCCTCTCCTTTTCCCTTGCACTCTCCTTTTCTCATGTGCCTTGTGGAACGCACACTCCATCTCTAATAAACTTGCTTTTACTCATAATCTCTTTATCTCTAATGCTCTCCATCTTCTTGCTGTAACTGAGACCTGGCTCCTCCCAGAAGATACTGCATCTGTCACTGCTCTCTGTCATGGGGGCTATCAGTTATCCCACACGCCTCGTCCCACTGGCCGTGATGGTGGTGTTGGGCTTCTACTTTCTCCCTCCTGCCAGTTCCAACCCCTCCTGCTGCCTCAGTCTCACTCCTTTCTCTCTTTTGAAGTCCACTCCATCCACCTTTTCACTCCACTTCCTCTCCGGGTAGCTGTTATTTATCGACCTCCTGACAAGTCTGCTTCTACCTTTCTCACTGACTTTGACTCGTGGCTTTCTTTCTTTCTGGATTCCTCTTCCCCCACTCTTATTCTTGGGAATTTTAACATTCATGTTGATCCTTATGCTTTAAAGCTCCTCTCCCTTACCATCTCATTTGACCTCCAGCTTTGCTCTACTGCCCCCACTCACCAGCATGGTCACTGCCTTGACCTGGTATTTTTCTCTAGTTGCTTACCCTCAAACCCTGTAGCTCAGTTATTCCCTTGTCTGACCATCAACTTTTAAGATTCACTCTTCATCACCCACCCTCTCAACCTTGTCCTGTCTCCTCCAACCTATTTAGAAATCTTCATGCTATTGATCCTTTGGTTCTCTCTTCAACTGTTTCTTCATCTCTGTCCTCCACTATGTCATCTAAGCCTGTTGACGAGGCAGTAGCTTCCTATAAAGCTGCACTCTCCTCTGCTCTGGATGCTCTCGCTCCGCCCATGCCATGTCCTGTGATGCATACTGCACCCCAGCCCTGGCTTTCATCCACTATCCGCTATCTATGTTCCTTTGCCCGTTCTGCTGAGCATGCTTGGCTTAAATCCTGCTCCCTTGCAGACTTTCTACACTTCAAATTCATGCTTGTCTCCTTCCAGTCAGCCATTGCTCTTGCCAAACAAGACTATTATGTCCATCTGACTAACTCTCTTGTCTCTGATCCTCATCGTCTCTTTATTACTCTCAGCTATCTCCTCAAGGTGCCTCCGCCTCCGAATCCTCCCTCCCTTCCTTTCTGCCCAAACCCTAGCTGACTATTTCCATGACAAAATCTACAAGATCACCCTCCAATTCCCCACAAAGTCAGCTACTTCCCCTCTTCCCTCCCAACATTCCCCCTCTACCTCTGCTACTCTCGCTTCCTTTCCTGTGATCTCTGAAGAGGAAACTGCACGCCTTCTTTCCTCCTCCAAACTCACCACCTGCTCCTCTGATCCTATCCCCACCTGTCTCCTAAGCCCCATCTCCTCCACTGTTGTCCCTTCTATCTCTCATATTCTCAAACTATTGCTCTCCACTGCAACTGTCCCTGCAGCCTTCAAGCATGCTGTAGTTACACCTCTCCTCAAGAAACCCTCACTTGATCCTACCTGTCCTTCTAATTATTGACTCATCTCCCTCCTCCCCTTCGTTTCTAAATTACTTGAACGCATGGTTCACCACCACTGCCTTGACTTCCTCTCCTCTCAAGCCCTCCTGGATGCTTTACAATCTGGCTTTCGTCCTTTACACTCTACTGAAACGGTTCTTGCCAAAGTCTCCAGTGACTTTTTTTCTGGCAAAATCCAAGGTCCTTTACTCTGTCCTCATTCTTCTTGACCTCCCTCCTGCTTTTGACACTATTGACCACAACCGTCTCCTCAATACTCTGTCCTCACTTGGTTTTAAGGGCTCTGTACTATCCTGGTTCTCTTCCTATCTCTCCCATTGCTCTTTCAGTGTTAGTTCTGGTGGATTCTTCTCTGCTGCTATCCTGCTCTCAGTTGGTTTACCCCAAGGATCTGTCTTGGGTCTGCTCCTTTTCTCTCTCTATACCCAGTCCGTTGGTACGCTCATCTCTTCCCATGACTTTTATTACCATCTTTATGCCAATGACTCCCAGATCTACCTCTCTATGCCTGAAATCTCTCTGGCAATCCAGACCCTGATCTCTGCCTGCCTTTCTGACATTGCTGCTTGGATGTCTCACCGCCATTTGAAATTGAACATGGCCAAGACTGATCTTCTTATCTTTCCCCCTAAAACCTCTCCTCCTCTTCCTTCTTTCTCAGTCTCTGTGGATAACTCTCTACTCCTTCCTGTTTCCTCGGCTCTCAACCTTGGGATTGTCTTTGTCTCTTCTCTCTCCTTCTCCACACACATCCATCTGATAGCTGCCGTTTCTTTCTCTATAACATCAACAAAATCCACCCATTCCTTTCTGAATACACTACTAAGACACTTATCCACTCCTTAATCAACTTCTGTCTTGACTACTGTAATCTATTCCTTGCTGGTCTCCCTTTGAATCATCTCTCTCTCCCCTTCGATCTGTTCAACACTTGCTGCGCAGCTAATCTTCCACCAGCCTTGTCATGCCCATATTACCCCTCTTCTCAAGTCACTTCATTGGCTCCCTATCCGTTTCTGCATCCAGTTCAAACTTCTCTTGCTGACCTATAAATGCATTCACTCTGCAGCTCCTCATTACCTTCCTTCTCTTATCTCTCCCTATACCCCTCTGCGGGAGCTCTGCTCTTCTGGCAAATCACTTCTATCTGTGCCTTTCTCTTCTATTGCTAACTTCAGACTTCACTACTTTCACCTTGCTGCTCCTTATGCCTGCAACAAACTACCTGTGTCTGTACGCCAGGCGCCTTCTCTGACCCTCTTCACATCCAGGCTGAAAACTCATCTCTTCGCTGCTGCTTTTGGATCTTGACTCACCTGATCTCCTTGTTTCTTTACCTTCCCCCCCCCCACCCCTTGTTTTATCCCTGTCTATACCTTCTGTGTTGTTTGTCTTGACTAGATTGCAAACTCTGATGAGCAGGGACTGTCTCTTACATGTTTGTGCAGTGCTGCGTACGACTTGTAGCGCTATATAAATGCTCAGTAGTAGTAGTAAGGTGGCGGATGCATAGGAAGCATATTAACATACTAGGAGGATTGCCAGCTAAGCTAGTGAGTTCCACACTTTAAGGGATATTGTAATGGAGCAGTCTTGATGAATCCTCATTAAGGCAAGGCTAAATAGCTTAGAGCTCTTGAGCTTCGAGATGGCGGAGAGGAGATATCATGGAAGTACACGTCTACAAGATCTTGAATGGGGTGGAAGGAGGTTGTTTATCCTTTCAATTAATATTGAAGCAAATTAATAGCTAGGCATTTAAAACAAACTGGAGAAAGTGTTATTTTTTTACTCTGTGTACTATTAAGCTGTGGAATATGTTCCCAGAAGATGTGGTCTAGGTACTTATCTTTGTGTATGAACAATAAAGAATGGATCTAATTCTTGGGATCCTGTCAAGTTCTTGCAACCTGGATTGGCCATTGTTGAAGACAGAATACTGGACTTGATGGACTTTTGATCTGTCCCAGTACGGCACACATCATTGCTAAGCCTGGTAAGAGACTTTTCTTCAGATTTACCTCATGGCTTTTCAGTAGCAATTCAAGGCAAGTAACGTACAGGCACAGTAGGTATTTCCTTGTTCCCTGAGGCAGTGGAGGGTTAAGTGATTTGCCCAAGGTCACAAGGCGCATCAATGCTATTTGAACCCTGTTTTTCAGTCTACTGCTCTCACCAGAAGATTACTTGTCCACTCCACACTTATGCACTCTCTAACCCTGGGAATAGTTCAGCTTTTTATGCTCACATCAGGATACTGTACTTGTTTTCACAAGAAAGCTTTTGACTCTTAGATTAGTTACTCCAGAATTCCGTTCTGAATTCATCTCTGTTCTATAGGTACTGGAGAACTATTTCAGAATTAAATTGACTAGAAAACTTTAGTAAATTGAGTGTAATTCTCATAGTAACTAATCCCAGTTTGAATCTGTCTCCCTGGGTATGATTAGTTACCCTAATGCTAATGCAGAATTTACTCTTTCATTTAGGGCCATGTTTACTAAAGGTTAATGTGCATTAAGTAAAGTTAATGCTTGCAGCGGTGGCGGGCTCGGGTATTTTCAGTGGCTGCTCCGGCTCTCTGGAATACGTTACCGGAGGTTTTTTGGAAGGAGACAGACCTGATGGCATTCAGAAAGCCACTAAAACGTTTCTGTTTCCCATTTAGATGGTAGGCAGTCATGGTTTTCTAGCAGTGGTAGCATTCAACGTTCGTTAATTTGACTTAACCTTTAGTAAACATGCCCCTGAGTGTTCATACAGGCAGCCATGAGTCTAGAATTAATACTACAATATTAAATACTTGTGAAGCAGTACTAGCATTTTGGTAGCTTTATACTGCCAGCGTACTAGATGAGTGAAATGATGACATCTTATATGAAAGCTACACCTACCATATCACATAACTTCATGGCCTGTGACTGGAAGGCATCTGAACTGGAATCATTGTATTGGTCTTGATAAACTTCATTCACCAACTGGAAGGAGCCTACATATAGCTGGCATGGTTTCATTTCTGCAACCTGGTTTGATGTCGGTTGGATAGAGGCTGGCACGGATACGATAGCTGAAGGAACTGAAGAGACTGGAAGAATCTGGCTTTCAGACTTGCCCATAGTTCTGGTGGGGACATCGTTGATGGGGGGAAAAGTGGATTGTGGAGTTGTAATGCTAGGATTGTAAGGAGAGGTGTGGGAGCTGGTGGTGCTTGTGAAGATGGTGGTCACAGTGGCTGAGGAGGTGGTGGTTGTAGTTTGGGGTGTTGTGAGGGGAGTAGTGGCAGTGATAGAAGAGGAGAAAGCATAATTGGGGTCTTCTTTGCGTGTAGTCATGTCCTTAATAATATCGCCAGGCTTTACAAAACCATTCTGAATTGAATGAAATTCTGAAAAATAAACAGAATATTTAAAGTGATATAAAACCACAAGTGCCAGAAATCTCTGTCATAGCAATAGCAGCAATGATGTTTAGGGAGGTTCACCACAACTTAGACAACTCTAAAGGCTGTGAACATTGTCTTTATTTGATCCTGAAAGAAATTTCTGTCACTCATTAGGAAATCTAAATCTTCCTACAGAGCTACCCAAACATGTTCTGGGGACCACACAGCCAGTCGGGTCTTCAGAATATCTACAATGAATATGCAGGAAATAAGTGTGCATATATTAGGACCCCAGTGTATAAAATTTCTCTCATGCATATTCAGTATGGATATCCTGAAAACCGACTAGCTGTGGGGTACCCAGAACAGGCCACTGAGCTGGCAAGACACTGAGCTGCAAGTACATGGTTGCTTTTAATTTGCACACTTCATGCAAATTCTCAAGGAGAAACCAACCATGTTGTTGATCTCTGCAAATTAGCAATGCCAACCATGTATGCTAAAAGTACCTGCATTCTTTGCATGGGTGGTGGAGAGTGGCAAATGGTACATGGACACGTAAACCCCCCTGCTGAGTTCTCTCTTTAGAACTGCAAGGGAGTCATGATTTCAGTTCCAATCTTCTCCTCACCTTGCAAAACTTGGAATAGATTCTCTGATTGATTGAGGGGGGAGAGATAGCCTCGTCAAGGCATGAAGGCACCTGGTAGTTCATTTCAAGCTTAACGGGAACAGGCGGGTCCAGAGCTGGGTCAGATTGTCCAGAAGCCATTGGTAAACTGGTAGGGTGGCTAGCATTTTGGGGCGTCCAGGTACTTCAAGCCCCCTATGGATTTGCCTTTTTGTTCTGCTGTGTCTTGTGGTGTGGGGGCGAGCTGGGAAACGATCTTGCATAGAAAGTTTGGATAGGTGAGATCTTCAGGAGGAGGTGGTATTTGGGGCTGGGCAATGGATGCTTCTGCCCCAACCCCAGGGGAGGTTAATATCCCAGGAGGGGTAAGGGCATTCCCCATGTCTGACATGCCTAAGGTCACTGCCTCTTCTTCCCTGCTGCCTGTGGTGTGGTCTGGGGATCGGAGTAGGGAGGATGAGAGTGACTGGCTGGCGTTGTGGAGTCCAAGGGCTCTGTAGTTGTCCTGTGATTTCATGGAGCCGCTGGTGCTGTCTCTGAGGTTCTGGCCTGTTCCTGCCATTATTGCTAGAGCAAGCAGGTGAGGAGTCCCAGTAGAGAGGCCAAAGTGCTTTCCCTGGAGCTACGCTCTGTTCTGCGCCTGCTGCTGTGCCCTCCGTGGGGGGATCTCGAGGTGGAGGGTCTGTTGAAGTGTGCCCTCTAATGCTGGTATCTCCACGTCCTACCATGCCTGCTGGAGTGGTGAGGGCTGCTACTGATGCTGGAGGCAGTCGAAGGGCATTTCCGATGGCTTTCACAGTTCCCCTGCTGTGTTGGCGCGATCTGTAATGGTGCCTCTGCGCTGATGGAGAGGCGTGTTCTGATGCTCTGTGCCGGTGGGAGTTTCCTCCATTGGTACAGTGACATTTTTCCTGGCTTCCTCTGTTACCATGGCACCACCAATGATGTCACGGGGACAGAGTTAGTTGCATTGATGGTCTCAGTATCATGGAGGAAGTTGATGAAGGCTGAGCCCGGTGGATCAGCAGCAAGCATGGTTTGGTTGTCCTGGGCGACCTGAGGGAACAGAGCCTGGACCACCAAAGTTGGAGGATCTACAGAGGAAATGCAACTGAGGATGGAGGACCTGGTGGGTGCATCTCAAGAAGCGGAGGCATTTTGGAGGCCACTGAGCTCCATGTGAGCAGCTGCATAGTCTCAAACAGCAGTAGAGGTGAATGGAGACTCTGTGAAAAAGTCCTGCAGGTTATGCCACCAGGATTTTCAGGCACACGGGGGGGGGGGGGGGGAAACGGACATTTTGCAGCTTTGAGCACAATCTTCAACCTAATGCGTGATCCTCAGACACCACACACATTGATCATGCACGTCTCTACTGTTCATTTTCTTTGTACAGTGTTGACATTTCTTGAAACCTGCCTTAGGCATCGGTATCTTGATTATAGGATGGTTCACTGATTCCTCCGGATTTCGGTTTTGGATGTAGTAGTCCTCCTATCCTTATTTTTTTTTGTTTGTTTTTGTAGAGCTGGAGAGGTCCGTCTTGCTGGCAAGGCAGAAGAATGGAAACTGGCTAGGTAGGGGTGGGCCAGGAGGCAGGGCTACCTAGGCACATGCCGAGAAAGGTTTACCTTTCTGAGCTCAGGAGAGCACTTCCATCTATGGTGCTGTCGGATGACATCACCAGGTGTGGCTGGTGCATCCTGCTTGTCCAAGGTGAAATTCATAGCTGGAAAGAGCAGACTAATGCATATCTCTCTAAGTCAGCTTACAATCAGCCTCCAACATTGGTGGCATTTCATATGACAAAGTAGGATGGGATTTGGTCCAAAGAGGGTCGTGTGTTCTAATCAGTTTTAATGGGAGAAATTCATGGTACCTCCAGCTCAAAGAGTTTAAGACATCAATAAGTTAGAATCCGATTCCGAAGCAGATAAAGAAAAATTAGAAAAGAAGAAATACACCAGAGTGGCTATGGCTAATTTTAACTTAGCGTGGGCTGGTCCAATGTTTTTTTCTGGTAACTCGTATGCAAGGCTCTTTCATTAATACACGAGGTACATGGGTCAATCTTAGCAGCAATGATAAAGGTGCCGGTACACCGCGTACCTCCTCAAAAAGAACACTGGGCTGGTCCAATGTCCCAGCAGCAGCCCAGGTTAGATTTGAAACCTGGTTCCCGATTCTAGGGTTGGAAGGGGCCAGGGAGGCTGTGACAGCTCTACTGGGGTGGAGGGGAAGGACTAAAAAGGGAGAAAACTCTCTCATCTATATAAGGTAATTGGCTAAAGTGGTATAGAAATGCCATATGAAATTAAATTACTGATGGGCTTTCAACAGCCAGGATGCCCTCTTGAGTGCTATAAGCCAACATTGACAGCAGGAAGCTATAAGAGATTTTTTAAAAAGTCACTGGTCATCAAAATTGCGCTTCCTAACATCTGCACCCATGCCGGGGAACTCCTGAGCCTTACCTAGGAAATATCTCACGCAGAAGATGGCCACTGTTATCAAGAGCAGGAAAATCAGTCCACTGAGGATCTCCACGCAGCAGACACAGCTGAAACAGCAGCAAGAATTGCAGCGTTTTGATTTCTTTCTGGGCTGAAAAAAGAGAAAACAACCTAAAGGATTCAGGGAACGATTTCTTCCACCCTCCCCAGCAACTGCAAGCACATGTATATTCTCCTGCATGTGGGGTAACGCCTAACAAAGAACTTGATCCATCTGTTTCACCTCTGGCAAGCAGGCAGAAAGAGAAGAAAATTCATCATAAATGGCATTTATAGGGAACATTATTAAGGTGTGTTGGTGGAATAATGCTTGTTAGTTGACAAAAATCTATGCTATTTGCATTCAAATGCATATAAAGTTGCTCATTATGCAAAATGCATAACAACTTGCATGATGTTTCCTCCCTGGGAGCATTGGGGTATAAACACACGGCCTGATACTCCTGGGGAGCAACTTACAAGGGGCTGGTGCACCCCGATCCCCATTCAAAGAATACCCCCAATCCCAGCCTCTTTTTAAAGACCCCCACCCTCGATCCCCTGTTCAAAGAACCCCCCCCCATCCCCATATCACCCCCCCCCCCATCCCCTTCCCAGTGGGTAGGGGGAGCAGCAGCATCTGAGGACCGGACATTCTGACGTACAACACCACAAGCTTAAATTTACTGTGGTAAATTTAGTGCAGTAAAATAGCGCATGTTACTGCAACTTAGCAACTCTGGGCCTTAAATAAATGTTCTCAGGGCCAGTCCTACCACTAGGCAAACCTAGAGAGTCATCTAGGGCACCAATGTTTTTGGGGAGGGGGGGGGGGCACAGCAACACAGCCAGTAGAGTCAGCCACATGGAGCAATATGACCGGCAGGGATCCCCATGCCCTTCTAGCCAAAGAGAGAATTGAGTTGATTGGTTGGGGCAGTAGAAGCCTGTGCCACACAATCAGCATCAGGAACTGCTTTCCCCATGACCTAGGGTTTTGAATGTGCTTGTGGTGCTAGGTTTAAGGGACAGGAGCAAGAGCAGCAAGCACAAAGCTGATTTGCCTAGAGTGCCCAAAACCCTTGCACCAACCCTACGTCCACCCAGCTCAGAGCCATGGAATGCTTTTGCTAACTCATTGCCTATCTAGGAATCTCTTATCAGATATGCAAAACATGAATCCTCTGATGACACTCAGGATATGCATCCCTCACAGATGGGTTGGAGAATTCATTCAAAACGACTACAGCTTTCTGATATGCTCTACCTCGCATGTGAAGGATGTCCCACATAGCATCTACATAGGATCCCCCCAATTGCATTTTTTTTATGTAGAACCCATCAATCACGTTTATCTTTGTGTGACTCTTCATAGTAATTTTTCAGGTGCCCTCTTAATTCAGCTTCTTTCCCCTTGTAAATCAGCTACTTATTCGTCATACTCTGAATCTGTCACTTCTTCTGTTGCTGATCTTCCACTGGTATCAGTGCGTCGAATGGCACTGGCAAGTTATTTTTCCAAAGCCAAGTCATTTGAAGAAAGGAAGGCTAGTGGATGAAAGAAGTACCCCCAATTTTGCTGCATAAGGTGACATTTTACTTCCTTTTCTTGAGTCCTACTAGATCAGTCCAGACAAGTGGGTTGTGTTCCCCTACCAGCAGATTGGTGGAGACAGAGAACCAATGAAATGCCCAGATTTCAATGACATCACTCCCATGTCTATATCGGCCTGAGCCACTTATGGGCAACTCAGTATTCATCCCAAAGCACGTGGGAAAGCATGGCAAACCTCTTACAACCTCAACGAGGGCAACAATGATCAAACAGTAGAGAAATTATGTACAGGAGAGATTGAACTGAAGGCTGTCAGTAGGATATGGACCTGCAGAGCCAAGCATGTAGATCATAGCGAACCAAAGCACCCCTGCTACACCAGTCCAGGGGTGGGTCCTGGACTGGTCTAGCAGGACTCAAGGAAAGGACGTTATCTGGTTGGTAAAATGCCACCTTCCATATTCTCCTGTTAAACCGATTAAGACAAGTGGGACATACCAAAGTTACGCCTCCACTGGGCGGAAAGAGGACACAGCAATTCGCAAAACCTTGGAGCCAAAGGCCATGTCCACCCAAGCATGGACATCCAAGTGGTAATACTTGACAGAAGCGGAAGTGATGCTCATGCTGCCACTTGACAAATGTCTGAAGGGGCTACTGAGCTATGCTCCACCGATGAGGACATGTGTGCTCATGTAGAATGAGCATGCAAACCCTCTGGAACTGGCCTGTTCCACAGCAGATACGCTGATGCAATAGCCTCCTTGATCCAGCGCCCCAAAGTAGACTTGGCTGCTGCATCACCCTTGTGTGGGCCTGCAAACAGCACTAAAAGATGATCCAATTTACAAAAGGAATTTGTAACCTCCAAGTATTGGAGAAGCACCCTCTGGACATCCACAAGGCGAAGATCCTTATGTTTCCCCCAACACTGCTTCTTAGAGAAAGAGGGCAGGCAAACTACCTGGTTCACATGAAAGGGAGAAATCAGCTTGGGTAAAATGGAAGACACGGGTCAAATGGAAATGGCCTCCTCCGAAAAGATCCCGGCAAGACAGGCATGGGCTTGGTCCCAATAAATTGCAACCAAGAAGACAATCTTTATAGTCAAATCCTTCAGAGTAGCACATTTCAAAGGCTCAAAGAGCTCTGAGATCAGGGCCCTGATCATCAGACAGAAATTCCAGGAAGGGACAACTGACTGGAGGGGAGGACACAGATGCCGAACCCCCTGAAGAAAACGCAAAACATCATGGTGTTAGAAACACTCTTAATTTTTTGTGCCTAACTGAGACCTGGTTACTTGAAGGGGACGAGGCCCATCTGGTTTACTGTCTTCTTCCCGGCTTCTCAGCTTTCTTAACACCACACCTCTCTCACCAGGGTGGGAGGGATTGCTATCATGCACAAGGATGCAATTACTGTCTCTGATGTGGCCACTAGACCCCTTTCTTATCCTGAATTATTCTTACTGAGAGTTGACCTTCCCCTTTATTGCTCTCTTTTGCCTTCTCCCATGCTCTGGGACTCTTTCCTGACATCCATCAGCAAACTCGTCATTACTTATCTTCAATTGGTGATTCTTGGAGATTTTAATGTTCATTGGGACTCTCCATCAAGACCACAAGACAAGGCTTTCGGTATGCTTCTTCAAGATCTTAGCCTCAAGCAACATATCTGCTTTCTGATCAGGGTCAGGCTGTCTACTAGGTGAACTAGCGGTTGCCTGGGCGTTAGGCCCCAATGGGTGGCAAAGCTCCCCTCTCCTCCCAGCAGAGACAGTTAATCGCCACCTGGCCCGCCATGCCGCCCCCTTCCTGGCATCCATCTTCTCACGTGGGGGAGGGGGGGCAGCACTGCAATGCCTCTGCTGCATTGGGCTTTAAAGTGCCTGTGCTAGCGGGCTCATGGCCTGTCACTCCTGCCCTCCTTCGATGCAACTTCCTGCTGCTCCTGTCCCCTCCAATAGAAACATAGAAACATGACGACAGAAAAAGACCACATGGCCTATCTAGTCTGCCCTTTTATATCAACCAGTACAATGGTCCCCTTTTTTCCTTTAGAGATCCTCTGTGTTTGTCCCATGCTTCTTAGGAAGTTGCATCAAACAGGAGTAGGAGCGGCAGGCTGTGAGCCCACTAGCGCAGGCACTTTAAAGCCCAGTGCAGCAAAGGCATTGCCGTATTGCCTCCCTCCCCCAGGTGAGAAGATGGATGCTGGGAGGGGGTGGCATGACAGGCCGGGCAGCACAGCAGTTGTCAGGGGGCGGCATGGAGGATCTGCCTAGCGTGCCTTGGGCTGGCCCTGTTTCTGAACATACGCTGCAGGTCACACTTTGGACCTGCTGATTACTCTTGCTTCATCTGCAGTAAAGCCTAATCACATTATGCCATTATCCGTTCCATGGTTGGATCACTCTTATTTCCTGTGAATAACAGCTTCCAGATCCCTCCAAGGTTTTGCCCGTTACTACACTGTGCACTAATAGAAGGAAACTTGCTCCAAAAACCCTGACAGTTTCCTTCAGCAGACTCTGTTTTCAGAACAATTCTACAATCTTCCTCTCAACTCTCAGGTTGAAGTCTGGCATTCTCAGTTATCATCGACATTAAATTGCCTCGCTCCTGAGACTGGTCAGTCATGTTGTTCTAATCTCAACCATGCTTGGAATCACCCAGGTCTTCATCTTTTAAAACATCAAGTACGGAAAGCTGAATGCCAGTGCAAATCCAGAACTGGTGCTGCTCTTGCTACTTTTAGATATGTTCAGTCTTACTATTGTGATTCTGTTTTGCGATGCAAAAAGGATTATTTTTCTTCTCAACTTCATGCAGCTTCCTATAATCCCAAAACCATTTTCTCAATTGTTTCCCCGTTATCATCCACATGCTCCATTTCCTTTGAACAGCGGAGATGTCTCTCAGCCGATTCCCTTGCCACGTACATTCATTCATTCAAAACGACTACAGCTTTCTGATATGCTCTACCATGCATTGAAGGATGTCCCAAATAGCATCTGCATAGGATCCCCCCTAATCATTTTTTTTATGTAGAGCCCATCAATCACGTTAATCTTTCTGTGACTCTTCATCCCTGCTGCGGTGCCATCTAGAAGTTAGGAGATCCTGGATTCTCTGCAGGGAAAACTATTCAGACAACTGGTAACAGGACCCACACATGATGGGACCATACTGGACTTGGTGCTTACCAATGGCGAAAGTGTTTCTGATGTTATAGTGGAACATCATTCCGCATCCAGTGATCACCAAATGGTGTGGTTCAGTATTAGTATTAGGGCTGATAAAATCCATTGAAAAATGAGGGTCTCAGAGTTTAGGAAAACTAACTTTGTCAAGATGGGACAATACCTCAAGGAGTTGTTAGTGAGATGGGAACAGCTGGGGGATTTAGAAAAACAGTGGACAAAACTGAAAGGGGATATTTTAAGGTCAACAAATCTTTTTGTTAGAAAGGTAAATAAATGTAAAAGGAAAAGGAGGCCACTATGGTTCTCAAAATAAGTAGCTGAAAAGGTGAAGAAAAAGAGGGAGGCCTTCAGGAAATACAATAGATCACAGAGAAAGGAAGACCGGCATCTATGTTTGGAAAAACTTAAAGAAGCTAGCAAAGTAGTCAGGAAAGCAAAGATACAAATAGAAGAAATAGCCAATGCAATAAAATGGGGGGACAAGACATTTTTCAGATATGTTAGTGAGAGGAGGTATTGTCAGACTCAAGGGTGAAGGGGAGGAATATGTAGAAGATGATGAGGATAAAGCAGAATTGCTTAATTAATATTTCTGTTCTGCGTTCACAGATGAAGGGCCAGGAGCAAGACTTCAAAAAACACCCACAAATAGGAACAGAAGTGACGGGTAACTGGAACGATTTTCAGAAGACTGTATTTGCGAGGAACTAGCTAAACTAAAAGTAAATAAAGCAATGGGACTCGATGGGATACATCCGAGAATACTGAAGGAACTTGAGGACATTCTAGCAGCTCCACTGACAGACCTTTTCAATGCTTCTTTGGAGTTGGGAGTGGTTCCCAAGGACTGGAGAAGGGCACATGTGATCCCTTTACACAAAAGCATAAATAAGAATAAGGTTGAAAACTACAGGCCTGTTAAATCTAACTTTTCTGGTTATTAAATTATTGGAAAGGCTATTAAAAGAGAGAATCTTGAGGTTTCTGGAGTCCAATGGATTGCAGGATCTGAGATAGCATGGATTCACCAGAGGCAGGTCTTTTCAGACAAATCTGATTGATTTCTTTGACTGGGTGACCAGGAAGTTGGAGAGCCCTAGATGTGGTGCACTTAGATTTCAGTAAAGCCTTTGACTGTTCTGCACAGGCAACTTATAAACAAACTGAGCACCCTAGGGATGGACCCTAAAGTTACTGATTGAGTTAGAAATTGGTTGAGTGGGAAGAGAAGGAGGTTATCAGTGGTGTCCTTGATCCGATTCTTTTTAACATCTTTGTTAGTGATATTGTGGAAGGGCTGTCAGGTAAGGTTTGCCTGTTTGAAAATGATACCAAAATCTGCAAAACAGTAGACACCCAGGAAGGTGTAGATAACATGAGGAGGGATCTAACTAAGCTTGAAGAATGGTCTAGAATTTGGCAGCTGAGAATTAACACTAAAAAATACAGAGTCTTGCATTTGGGCTGCAAAAATCCAAGGGAGTGGGTACACTGTAGGGGATGAACTACTTCTGTCCACAAAAGAAGAACAGGATCAGGGCGTGATTGCGTTTGACGATCTTAAAGTAGCTAAACAGGTAGGAAGGGTGATGGAAAAGCCAGAAGGATGCTTGGGAGCAAAGGGAGAGGAATGATCAGCAGAAGAAAGGAGGTGATAATGCCTCTGTATAAGTCTTTGGTGCAACCTCATTTGGAGTATTGTGTGGAAATCTGGAGACCGTACCTTCAAAATGATATAAACAGGTTAGAATCAGTGCAGAGGGTGGCTACTAAAATGGTTAGTGGTCTTCATTTTAAAGCATATGAGGACAGACTTAAGGATCTTAATATGCATACTTTAAAGGAAAGGCGGGATAGAGGTGATATGATTGAGACGTTTAAATACCTCCATGGCATAAATGCACAGGGGGAGAGCCTCTTTTGATTGAAAGAAAGCTCTGCTATGAGGGGACATAGGATGAGGGTGAAAGGGGATAGACTCAGGAGTAATATGCAGAAATATTTCTTTACGGAAAGAGTGGTAGATGCGTGGAATAGTCTCCCAGTGGAGGTGGTAGAGATGAAGACAGTATCTGAATTCAAAAAAGCATGGGACAAACACAGAAAATCTCTAAAGGAAAAGGGGGACTCTTGTAGTGGGTGATATGGAAGGGCAGACTAGATAGGCCATGTGGTCTTTTTCTGCTGTCATGTTTCTATGTTTCTGTGTTTCTTCACTGCAGCTCCTGTATTGCGGTATATCAAATAAAGAATAACCATAACCATAACCATGAAGGGACAGTATGGTGGTCATAGTGTAGCATGGGGTTTTCCCCCCCTTTTTTATGTCCTACCCCTGTGTACCTTAGTTGTTCATGGATTGTCCATGGGATTTGTTTGATTTATGTTTTTAATCTTTGTTTGGAAACCGCTTTGCTTTCAATCATAAAGGCGGTATATAAAGTCAAATGAAACTGGACTTCTGAAACAGGACGAAGCTGCCACCTGGACTTTCAGAGTGCTAAGAGAAAGGCCCTTTTCCAGATCGTCCTGCAGAAAGGCCAACCGAGACAGCACCTTGGCCACCTCAAGGACAAACTTTCATGTGCTGCACCATCACTCAAAGAGGCACCAGATCCACATGTATGGTAGACCCCCTCTGGGCTCTGAGCAGAGTGGAAACCACCGCAGAAGAGTAGATCTTACATAAGCGAGAAGGGAGCTGGGTCAGGGCAATTGGTTCCTGATGCAACAGGCCCTGAACCGGAAGCAGACAAAGAGGAGGTTCCTGCAGAAGCAGCATCAGGTTCCCGAACCACGCTCTCCTCGACCAATCCGGCAGCACCAGAACAATCCATTCCGGATGGTGCTCTACACGCTGAATCACACACCCCAACAGTGGCAAGGAGGAAACACATACAGCAGGCATTGCCTTGGCTAGGGCTGAACCAGAGCATTGATGTCCTTAGACTCTGCCTCTATGTAGCGACTGAAGAAGCAGCACACCCTGTCATTGCAGTGGGTCACCATGAAATCAATCTTGGGGCAACTCCAATGGTGGAGAATTATCTGAAATGCCTTCTGACTCAATTCCCACTCTCCAGAATCCAGAGAGTGACGACTGAGGAAGTTCATCTCCACATTGTCCACTCTGGCAATCTGCTGGGCTGACAGAGCTAGGAGATTCTTTTCTGCTCAGGCAAATAAGAGAATCATTTTCAGGGTCATTCTGGCACTCCTCATGCTGCCTTGCCAATTGACATATGCCATTGCCGTGGCATTGTCCGAGAACATTCGCACAACCTGACCCTTGACCAGAAATGCAAAAGGGCCAACCTGATCGCCCTTGTGTCGAGGCAGTTCATGGACCACCCTGACTCCCTGTAGCTCCAATGGCCCTGAGCCATTTGGTCTTGGCAATGGGCTCTCCAGCCTGAAAGACTGGCATCTGTCATTAGAGGAATCTAATGGTGATCATCCAACGGCATGCCGCTCTGCAGATGACATGGCTGCTGCCACCACTACAGACTGGCCACAGCAGATTGGAGCAGAAGCCTGAGTTTGAATACCTGAGAACTTGGGGACCACTGAGTCAGCAAAGACCACTGGAGCAGTAATATATGAGCATGCACCCTTGGCACCATCTTGATTGTCGCTGCCATCAATCTGAGGAGCTGTAGATAATCCCAAATTCTGGGAGCCTGCTGTGAACAGAACACCGCAAAGCAATCCAACAATCTTTCTACTTTCTCCTCCAGCAGGAATACTCTGCCTACTCAAGTATCGAATCATGCTCCCAGGTACTCCAGGATTTGGAAGGTACCAACTGACTCTTCCCCTGGTTGATCACTCAGCCAAGGCTTTCCAGGAAGGACACCACTCGGGTCAATACCCAAGATGCCTCTAAAAGAGAATGAATTTGGATGAGCCAGTCATCCAGATATGGGTGCACACAAATCCCTTGGCGCTGCAGTCACCACCACCATGACCTTGGAGAATGTCTTCTGGGCAGTGGAGAGGCCAAAAGGAAGGGCGGAAAACTGAAAGTGAAAGCCAAGCACTGCAAAACCAGATATTTTTGCTGATCCTTCTGGATCGGGATATGGAAATACGTTTCAACCAAATCCAGAGACGCAATGAACTCTCCTCATTGCACTGCCTGAATCACCAATCTCAGAGTTTCCATTCAGAAGCGCAGAACTCACAAATGAACATTGACCCTCCTGAGGTCAAGAATTGGTTGAAAGGAGCCATCCTTCTTTGGCACCACAAAATAAATGGAATATCTGCCTTCGCCTCAATCGGCTGGAGGAACGGGTATCACTGCCTTCAGGCATAGCAACTTGTCCTATGTGATTTGGACGGCAGCTCTTTTGTTCACTGAACTACAGGAGGAGATGGCAAATGCCTCCAGGATTGACTCTTTGCATTCCAGTACATAGCTGAATTGAATCGTGTCTAGCACCCAGCGATCCTTGGTGACCTGGGCCCACTTTTGAAAGAAAAGGCGAAGCCTGCCAACAACCGAAGGTAATTAGAAATGGGCCCCTAAACCTTCATTGTGTAGACTATGAGGGATCTCCCCTGGAGAGGCCAGAGTCCCTGGGCCCACGAGCTCCTCGAAAGGACTGAGAATGATTCCAAAATCTGGAAGCAGAGGGGTAGAAAGGCTTTCCAGGATGACAACGATGGGAGTCCTGAGACCCCCAGAAGTCCATCTTGCATGACCACGAGGAATGGGCGGAGACTGAAGAGAGTGGGGCCCCTGCCTGTTTCCCTTGTCCTTTTGGTCTGACCTCCAGAAGGTGATGTTTGACCTCGCCCAAGTCTTTCACCAACTTCTCCAAATCAGCCCCAAAAAGGAGCTGCCCCTTAAAGGTCAGTTGGGTCAACCATGCTTTGGAAGCTGTGTCCATTGCACAGTGGTGAAGTCAAATCCAAGTCCTTGTCACCATTGAAAGGGCACTATCTCTAGCTGTTGAGCAGAAGAGAACATACATGGCATCAGAAAGGAAGGCAGTAGCTGACTCCTAAAGAAGGATAGTAGCATCTGGCAGTAAGGATTGAATCCACTGGAGAAGGGCTCAGGATGTCAGGCCTGCAGACACTGCCAACTGCAATGAGTCCACTTTCTGGTCCAGCGCATCCTTCAGGGTTGACTCACATTCCACAGGAATGGTGGTCTGCCTCGGAACCTTAGGTGTGCCAAACCACTCAATGCACTCCTCTTCCGGGAGTGTGTACATCTACTTATACACCCTCAGCCCCTTAGGTAGGGAGTTAGGAAGATCCCATTCTGACTGGATATGTTCTTGATAACCTCTGTAAATGGGAAGACTGTAGTGGATTTCCACACTCCCTGCAGGAGTGGATGGACCTTCGGCTCCTGCTCCATAACTGGAACATCCATCAAGTTCAAAGTGGATGGGACTCTTTATGAATTTCATTTTGTAATAAATGAAACACTCAATACTTAAAAAAAAAAGAAAGTACATGAGACTCGGGCAATCAACACTGCCATTTCCTCCTCCTGGAATAGGCAGATAATACCAGCCTTTTCATAATTCTCTGAAGGCAAAATTATTTCTTCCTCCACATCAGAGCACAGAGCCAAGACGTCAGAACCAAAATCCCAGTCCAAGTTTCAGACAGATCTCAGGTGATCCACATTTCCAGCAGGCAACCTCCACCAGGAATGTTTAGAAACAGGCACCGGAACCGGGCTTCCACTTTCAGCCTGTCCATCACGAGACTGAGCTCGGGGAAAGCCAGAGGCTGCAGGGTCTGAGTTTCCACACCACAATACCCAGGCCTGTTGTAAAAGGAAAATAATTCTGGGGAGGACAACCCAGATTCCATGAGCTCCCCTCTCTGAAAAGGACCCCCAACCACAGGGGACATAGTCACCGCTGAACCCTTAGAGGAAGGGAATCAGCCAGAAGCATGGTCACTGGAACCTCCAGCTGACTTACCATCCTTACTCACAGCACCATCTGTTTCCTCCTATACTGAGATGAGCAAGGCCGAGCCACCTGTATCCCCTCACTGGGAGAGGGGAAACGGGTCCTTCAGGGATGAGTCAGAAGCTGCCATGCAAGAAGAGCAAAGTCTAGAATCTGAAGAAACACCTCGCTTGGACATAGAGTTAAGGCAGGGACAACACGTTATTGGAGTGCATAAAGTATTGCGTGAAAAGGATGCTTGGCAGGAATGTGCATTGGAGCTGTTCGGGCAGAACGCATGCTAGGACCACGCAACCACAAGATGCACAAGAGAAAATGCTAACTCATATTTCCTGTGTGGTACAAATACTACTATCTCTCTTAATATTTATGTATTTATTTTATTTAACTTTTTTTATTCCACTTTTCACCGGATCAAAGCTGTTGTCAAGTTCGAGAATTTTTGTGATAAAGTGCAACGGGAACTTATATATATAGAACTTTGACTTATATACACGAGTCTGGAAATATAGTTTGAAGTTTAACTTATTTACAGTGGATCTAGGATTATACATTGAACAGGTTTGAGATTATTGCAAAGATTCATAGCTGTGAGGGAAGGGGTTGACATGGTTTAGGTGGGGGTGCTGGTGATTCAGCTGGTCCAATGGAGTTCCTTTCTGAGCTCTTGTAATTTGTTTTTATTGTAGGCCGTTTTGCTGGTTCAAAGAGTGGTAGATTAGGTTTTAATAAACTATAATTAGTTTCCCTGGAAGGAGTGCACTTGGGCGGAGGGCATATTTCCATGCTTAAGTTGTAAAATAGTATAATTTATGCACATTCAGAAATTTAGATGTGGGCATTTACATCCGCTCTTAGTGCTTGCACCTAGATTTACCATGTGTTTTTGGACACTTACACCCCTCTTTAGAAATAAAATTAGATGTCTGCTTTTCTTTATAAAGTAGATGCAAGATAGGTGCAGTCTGGATGCCTAAAACTAGACGCCTGGTTACAGTATTACACCAGCATGGCATATCTTAATGTTAAGCATAGCCTCAGAAAGTATACAGATGTTTAGGAGTGGGGGAGGGAGATTTACCTTTTTGTAGAGCAGTTGAAGGCTGTTACTTTCTGTCATGTCCTCCAGAGAAGCCATTTGGATCTTCTCCACCGGGATTAATACAATGAGCCCTGGAGAGCAACACAAAAAACATCACAATTCCCTCTGTCACAGCACGCGGTTTATTTTCTCAGGCAACGCTTCCCAATTTACCCTGATTCCTTAGGTGAAATTCATTCAGTGACGGTTTCTCTAGGACTTTCGGGACCTTTTCCATACTTTGTAGTTAACATCACAGGATTTTCTATTGGTGTGTTTCATGAAACTTGCAAGACCCTCAGTCCACACTTAAGTGACACCCAATTCGCCAGTAGATGAATTTTCAGCAGAAAATGTAAGACCCCTTTTGGATCTTGATGCACCTCCCGTTCTTGTTCACTACATAAGCGCCTATGTTTGTGTGTACCACACTGTTTTACCCTCTCTATGAACAGTTTTCTAAGGCATTTACCCAGGTCAGCTGTCCTCAGAGTGGTTAAAAGCACATGTGGCCTTTCCCAGCTTCCCAATTAGCTTAAGGATAGAAACATGCAGAGGGCCCACGTAACCTGCAGCATTGCATAACCCTGAAAATCGCACCCGGAAGGAGTCATTTTATGCCATACTGGGTCAGACCAAGGTCCATCAAGCCCAGTATCCTGTTTCCAACAGTGGCCAGTCTAGGTCATACTTAGCTAGCAGTTTCCCCAAAAGACATAGGTTCCACAATGCTTGTACTGGGTCAAGCATTGATATCCTGGGTCCCTTTTAATAATGGTTTATGGACCTTTCCTCCAGGAACTTGTCCAAACCTTTTTTAAACCTAGCTACACTAACAGCATTTACTACATCCTCCGGTAACAAATTCCAGAGTTTGATTACACGAGTGAAAAAATATTTTCTTTTATTAGTCTTAAATAGGTTACCCTGTAACTTCATTGCATGTCCCCTAGTCTTTTTATATTCTGATAACGTAAAGAATCGATCTACGTTTACCCGTTCCACTCCACTCATTAATTTATAGACCTCTATCATATCTCCCCTCAGCCGTCTCTTTTCCACATGCCCTGATAAAGGAGTAAATGTGTGTGTGCACTCTACAAGTGGTGTTCCAAGTCCCATGTGCACCTAGTATGAGCACCCCCCCCCCTTGCAGTGGGTGCCTTCCTTGAGGTGCAGCATGGTGTGGTGCACCCTACACTGGGCCCACACAGCGGAGTCAGCGCGGCAAACCTAACGCTGTGGGTGGCTTGCCATGCTGCCTCCACTCCAGGCCCAGTAGCCCTCCCCTCCTGGTTCAAAGTCTCACGATTCGCAAGACTTTGGTCCGGGAGGGAACAGCCACTAGGCCTAGAGCGGAGGCAGAGCAGTAAGCCATCCACCGTGTTAAGATAGGTTTGCTACTCTGGCTCTGTCGTGTGGGCCTGGATGGGGATGCACCACCCTCCTGGCTGGCACCTCCCTTGGTATGCTATTACACTCTACAAAGGTAATTTTATAGCAGGACACTTAGGTTAGGAGTCAAAGTAGGCGTTATTTTCTAGACTGATAGGCACCTACGTGTCTTTATAGAATCGCCCTATAAAACCCTCAGAAATCATGTCTAAAATGCAGTCACGTGGCTTTACACGTGCTTGTGAGCTGCAGTAAATGTATGTGACTGAAGTGCAAGCAAAGATGCATATTTACTAACCTTTGTGCATACTCCTGACTCCGCCCACACTCCTCTGGAACTCTGCCCCTAAACGTACTTACATATGGGTTGCGTAAAGTGAACACTTTGTGGCTGTATGGGCTAATGTTAGAAGAGGCCTGTCACATGTGCTTATAGGTAAATACATGCAAAAACGCTTTGCTAGATTACCCCAGATGAAAATCATTTTATAATAGGTAGGAAGTCCATGTAAGCATTTATTTTGATGCTAGGTTTGCCAGCAGTAATTATAATTATGGCTAAAATGCTCCCACACCCATTTACATCTGCCCAGAAGTTGCTGTAAGTTTATGTGCATATTTTCAGGGATGGTTCAAGGAATTCTGCTGCCTGAGGCGAGGGATGAGATGGTGCCTCCCCCCCCCCCCCGAGCCAGGGGGGGGGAGGCTTTCTCAAAACTGCAGTCAGGGACAGAACCAAATCAAAAAGATAATGTGGATGAAATAAAAAGATGTTTGCATACCACAGAACTAAAAGAGAGAGAACCCCTGCACAGTTTATAACACCAAATTAAATAACTCATTTTTATTTTGTTGTTATAAACTGTGTTATGGTTGTTGCGTTTTCTTTTTGAACATATATTTTGCATTCACAGAACTGCCCCCCCCACGCCCCTCTCAACAATGGGTGCAGAGCAGAACTAGGACATCCACCCACAAAACTCAATATCTAATTTTAAAAAAAATCTGATTCTGGTCATCTCACTAACAAACATTCTCCAGTACCAGGCATATTGTAAACTAATACAAAACCCTACAAAAGTCAGATGATATACAAGGCCAAATCAACTATATCATACCAGCATAAATTTCCAAAACTCATACAAGGGGCCTACCCAGATAAAAGCAGCTCTATAAATACTGAAGCGGGCCCTAGAACATCCATACACTTATTGAAAAGCTAAACAAGTCAAATTACTACAGTACAGGTCCCTTCGTACAAACTCCATGTTAACAGAACTCCGGGCCTCAGTCACACACTCGGAACACAGACTCTTGCCAAGTACAGAATAAATGAGGATAACCTAAAGTGAAAATAAAAATATGTAGGCAAAAATTAAACTGAAAGCCCAAGAAGACAGACTCTGCATGCAATGCAATACCAGAAAAATAAAAGAGACTCATTTCCCTGTAGTGTGTAAAATATAAAACTAGTGCAAAGTCCAATCATTCATTTGAAAATAAAATTATTTTTTCTACCTTTGTTGTCTGACCATTTTATACTCTGATCATGCTGGTCCCAATCTGAAGCTTCTACTTTCTTCTGTCTTCTCTTAGCTGTCTTTTTACAGTCTCTAGTCCATCTGCCATTTCTTGTCTCTCCTTTTGTTTTCTTCATTTCCTTCCATCTTCGATATTGATTTTTTTCTTTCCACCTTTCTTCCATTTATTTTTCTCTCTCTCTGGCCACCCAGATTTCACTGCTCCTTACTATCCAGTTCTCAATCTCCTTTTTTTTATTCCGTCTACTTACTGCTTTTCAACCTTCACCGCCAGTCCTTCCATTCCCCAACTCTTCTTCCCCTCTGTGTTGTCCAGCATTTGTCCTCCTGTCTCCCGCCCCCATTGTCCAGCATGTCTCCCTGCTTCCCCCCATCCATCATGTCTCCCTGCTTCCCCCAATCCAACATGTCTCCCTGCTTCCCCCCATCCATCATGTCTCCCTGCTTCCCCCCATCCATCATGTCTCCCTGCTTCTCCCAATCCATCATGTCTCCCTGCTTCCCCCAATCCATCATGTCTCCCTGCTTCCCCCATCCATCATGTCTCCCTGCTTCCCCCCATCCAGCATGTCTCCCTGCTGCCCCCATCCAGCATGTCTCCCTGCTTCCCCCCATCCAGCATATCTCCCTGCTTCCCCCATCCAACATGTCTCCCTGCTTCCCCCATCCAACATGTCTCCCTGCTTCCCCCATCCATCATGTCTCCCTGCTTCCCCCCATCCAGCATGTCTCCCTGCTTCCCCCATCCATCATGTCTCCCTGCTTCCCCCCATCCAACATGTCTCCCTGCTTCCCCCATCCAACATGTCTCCCTGCTTCCCCCCATCCCGCATGACACCCTGCTTCCCCCAATCCAACATGTCTCCCTGCTTCCCCCCATCCACCATGTCTCCCTGCTGCCCCCATCCAGCATGTCTCCCTGCTTCCCCCATCCAGCATGTCTCCCTGCTTCCCCCCATCCAGCATGTCTCCCTGCTGCCCCCATCCAGCATGTCTCCCTGCTTCCCCCCATCCAGCATGTCTCCCTGCTTCACCCAATCCATCATGTATCCCTGCTTCCCCCCATCCAGCATATCTCCCTGCTTCCCCCATCCAACATGTCTCCCTGCTTCCCCCATCCAGCATGTCTCCCTGCTTCTCCCATCCAACATGTCTCCCTGCTTCCCCCCATCCAGCATGTCTCCCTGCTTCCCCCATCCAACATGTCTCCCTGCTGCCCCCTCCCCTGTTGTCCAGCATTTGTCCCCCTGTCTCCCCTCCAGTGTTGTCCAGCATTTGTCTTCTTGCCCTGCTTCCCTGTTGTATAGCACTTGTTCCCCTGTCTCCCCCTTTGTCCAGCGTTTGCCCCTTGTCTCTCCCCTTTGTCTAGCACTTGCCCCCTGTCTCTCCCCTTTGTACCCGTCTCCGCCTTTGTCCAGCATTTGCCCCCCTGTCTCTCTCCTTTGTCTAGCACTTGCCCCCTGTTTCCCCCTTTGTCCAGAATTTGCCCCCCCACGTCTCTCCCCTTTGTCCAGTATGTCCCCCTGTTTCCCCCTTTGTCCAGCATTTGCCCCCCCCTGTCTCTCCCCTTTGTACCTATCTCCGCCTTTGTCCAGCATTTGCCCCCCTGTCTCTCTCCTTTGTCTAGCACTTGCCCCCTGTTTCCCCCTTTGTCCAGAATTTGCCCCCCCCACGGCTCTCCCCTTGGTCCAGTATGTCCCCCTGTTTCCCCCTTTGTCCAGCATTTGCCCCCCCCCTGTCTCTCCCCTTTGTCTCTCACTTGTCCTCCTCCTGTCCCCACTCCCTCCACCTGCACCTCTCATCCGGCAGCAGCGACGTTACTCTGGTTGTTTTTATTTTAGATTTTGCTGCCCCTGGCCTGCCTCTGCCTTCCTGCCACTTTTTTTCCCTCATGAATGCTTGCAGCGAGAAAAAAAGTGGCAGGAAGGCAGAGGCAGGTCAGAAGCGGCAAAATTTAAAATGAAAACAGCTGGAGTGCCGCCGCACGAATCAGCCTGATCGCTTGCAGGGTTCCTGTAAGCGAGCAGGCTGATTTGTCCAGCGACAGCACTCCAGATCTGCTTCAATTTTAGATTTTGTAGCCTCTGGCCTGCCTCTGCCTTCCCATGTGGGAAATCAGAGGCAAGCCAGAGGCTGCAAAATCTAAAATTAAAACAACCCTGTCTACACTGTTACTATCCCTGGTTGTATCCCGCCTGGACTACTGCAATGTTGTCCTCGCTGGTCTCCCTCAAACCCAATTGCGAAGATTACAACTAGTCCACCATACAGCTGCACACATTCTCACTCACGCTTCCCGCTTCGACCACATCACCCCCATCTTGATCCACCTACACTGGCTTCCCCTTGTTTATCGTATACAGTTCAAAATCTTTATTTATGTGCACAAAACCATCCACACCAGTGTTCCCCTCTACCTTGCCAATTTAATACATCTTCATTCGTCTCATCGTTCCCTCAGATCAGTCCGCATGTCCCTTCCCTCCCCCTCACAGGTTCATCTTGAGTCCACCCGCTCCTCAGCATTTTTCTTTTTGGGCCCGCGACTCTGGAACTCGCTTCCCATCGCCCTCCGTTTAGAACCCTCCTATAAAACTTTTAAGGCTAGGCTGAAGACCCACCTTTTTTGCACCGCTTTTAACCTTTCCCCTCCACCTTCTCCCCTTTCTCCCCCACCCCGTTGAACCTGAATGTATTTAATTCTCTGTTTCGTCCCCCGTTGTATTATCTGTCGCTTTACTCTATCTCTCCACCCTATCCTGTCTCTTCATTTTTTTTGGCGTTCCTTTTCCTTTTTCATCAGCCCATTTATCTTATTATTGTACACCGCTCTGGTGCCACCGGTAAAGAGCGGTATATTAAATGTGAAAATAAAGATAAAGATAGAACCCGAGTGCCGCCGCTGGAGTGCTGCTGGTGGCAGAATGCCGCCTGAGGCCATCGCCTCAGGTGGCCTAATGGAAGAACCGCCCCTGCATATTTTATAAAATATGCTGTTACTTCACAACCCTGCCACTGCTCCTCCCAAATCCTCCCCTGAACATACCTAGATTCAGATGACGCACATGCTCCATGACTCCTCTATGGGCACATTTACTAAGCTATGCTAATTGTTAACACAGCCTTGAGTGCCCCCTAATGGCCTGCAATGACAGTGCATGCACTAAACCATCCGCATGGGGATAATTCTGTCCTGCTTAGCACAGAGACATGGAAGGAAATGGGCATAGTAGATGCAGAACAAGGGTGTGTCCACTCATCATGATTAACGTCAATGTTGCAGCTAGCAAGGGTACACTTAACTCTACTTTCAGTGGGTGGTGTTAAGTGCAACCACATTGCCGCCATTACACATTAGGGTCTGAATCAGTGCCCTATCTGGTGGGGCCATGCTGTACATGCCCTCAATAGGTAGCTCATGACCTCTTCACATGCCGTCTATTGATAGCTACCCTAAAAGCGTGATACTTTAGTAAACATACCCCATGTGTGTAACCCAGGGCCAGCTGGTCCACTAGATGGGCTAGGCAGCTGCTCAGGGCAGCAGACCTCTGTGAGCAGCACGGCGCCTGCGGCAGGCCATATATCAAAGGGGGATCAGAAGCAGCAGGCTATGTGTGCCGAAGCACATGGTTTGCTGTAGGCCACTTCCACCCCCCCCCCCCCGACCTCACCAAGAGAATCAGTGGCAATGGCACAGCTTAGCATGGTGGCACTAGCATGGGGGCAGTAGAAACCCTTGGGCGAGCCCTGGGGCAACCTTTGGAGTTATTTTATAAAAGCTCTTTTAAAAACCTGGCGAACCAGCAATCCCTGAGTTTTCTTGGCAGTGTATGACCAGAAGTAGATTGCTAGGCCTTTCTTCCGATGCAATGGAGGATAAAGTGATTTGCCCAAGGTCACAAGGAACAGCAGCGGGAATCAAGCTCTGGATCTCCTGGGTACTAGGCTGTTGCTCTAACCACTAAGCTACTCCTCCACCATTTACCTGAGAGAAAAATATAAAATTACCCCATACATACATGTGTTCCCACGTGTTTTATGTTTAAATCTCTTTATTAAGAAAAATATCAGAACATACAACCAACAACCGTACAGTCAACACGGCACATCTCCATTATCCCGGTAACAAAGAACTTACTAAAGCACTGAAGTACCCACATCGTTCCCGATTTTGTAAAAAAGACCTGGAAACAGTGACTCAGCTCATAGCTGGCTGTGAAGTTGTGATGGTGGAAAATTTCTTACAGAATGACATAATAAAGTAGCGTGCCACATCCATGGGAAACTCTGTAAGCACTACAACATCATTGTGCCCGAAAAGCACTGGGATCATGACCCTAAGAGAATTACAGAGAATGAGGAGGTTATGATCACCTGGGACACTCTCATTCTGACCGATAGAAAGTTGGATGCGAGGAAGCCAGATATAGTGGTTAAGGAGAATAACAACAGAATGGCATTGATAATAGAGGTGTCACTTCCAAGTGACTTCTCTGTGAATTGTATGGAGAGGCAGAAGATCCTGAAATACTAGGAAATGCAGTCCAAGACCAAGAAAATGTGGCAGAAAGATACAGAAATATTTCCCATTGTGTTGGATGCCACAGGCTTGATAAAAAAGAATTTCCAAGCACATCTTCACAAACTACCCATACATGTTATATCTTACGAACTCCAGAAGGAAGATCTCTTTGGCCCATTGCAAGTACTACACCGAGCATTAGCAGTAAATTTGAGAGACTGAAATCATACTCCACACGCTGTGTCTATAAAATCTGTGATGTGGTTTTAAGTCATAGAATTTTTAATTTGATTTTTCACTCTGTCCCCCTGCCCCTCTTCTCCTCCACCCCCCAAAACTCTCATCCATATCATCTCCCTCCCTCCCTGAGAGGTACCTGGAGCAAGACACAAATCCCCACCTGTCCCCCTCCTCCCTCCTGAAGCAAATGGGAACTCCGAGACTATTCTGCACATATACTGGCAGCACACCCCCTCCACATGCAATACCAAAAGGAGACTATATGGGGCCACAAAGGCCATCTTCATGTCCCAGTGCGTAAACGCCAACTTGCCACTCACCTAATCCCTAACATGCTGCAAAATGTGCATGTTAGGTGTACAAATCCTGGAGTCCAATTCCCACCTTGTTCCAGGGTCCTATCAACCTCCGAAATGCAACTTGAGGTTTCCGCACCCTCCACAGGAAGGATGTCACTACCCACTCCAAGATACAAATATCTCTCCAAAGCAACTTGAGGGGCAAAGTTTGAAGAACGTACAGAATTTTCGGGAAGACCATCATTTTGTATGCAGCTACCCGCCCCAGGAGGGACAGTAGTAAGGGATTCCAGTCTCATAGTTTCTCCATTACCACTGTGATCAGTACGGTGACATTCGCCTGATATAGCCTCTGGGGGTTCACTGGCAGTCAAATCCCTACATGTTTAAACTGATCTCCTGCCCAACGAAGCGGAAAGGTCTGCGGCCAGCTGCCCCGTAGGCCCCACAACATGCCCAGAGCCTCCGACTTAGCCTTATTTAACATCAAGCCAGCAATAGCTCTGAACCAGTCAAATTCCTCTAATAGATTTGCCAGAGAAGGCCCCAGACACGTGAGGTGGGCCAGAAGATCATCAGAGAAGGAAGAGACCTTAAAATTCACAGCCCCCATCTCCATCCCCTCAATATCTTTGTGTGAATGGATAAGACGCAACTGAGGATCAAGTGATAACACAAAAAGTCATGGCAAGAGAGGTCATCCTTGCCTCATGCCTCTCCCCAGGGCAAAGCGATGAGTTAGCCCATCATTGACAATGCCATCCCGATGAGGTGGTAGGGGCAAATATAGTGATGGAATTCAAAATGGCATGGGACATACACAGCGGATCCTTTCATAGCAAGAGGATGAAATCAAAACAAACTTAAATATCTTTTATACTTCAACAAATAGAGGGTGTGACCTGTACAGAGTGGTGGGTACAACCCTAAACAAAGGCATGGGGGGGGGGGGGGAGAGACCTGCACAGAGTGGCGGGTACAACCACTCTGGCCACCTTACTGAGCAGACTGCATTGGTCTTTATCTGGACTCATACAGCGCTCGTACGCCCCGGAGAAACCCCTCTCCCAGCAAACAAATAGTTTCAGCCTACCCTGTCAAACACTTTTTCAGCATCAAAACTAATTAGAAGGGAGGGACTCTGATGATATTCAGGGGAGGCGAGGATCTTATGAAGGTTGCCGACTAGGTAGTACCCTTAGACAAAGCCCACCTGACTCGGATGCAGCAACCCTGGCAACCAGGCTGCTAGCCTATCCACCATGATCTTAGCCAAGCCCTTCAAATCAAAATTGATCAAAGACAGAGGCTGGTAGGAGGCTATATGGGCAGTATTGACATCATATTGAAGCAAACTCCTCGATAATGATCATTCATTGTACCCTCAACCAACAGTGGGATAACTTGCTTCTGCAAAAGCTTGTAATACTCTGCCCTATATCTGTCTAGGCGCAGAACCTGACAAATAGCTGCTCCCTTAATACAGCGCTACACTTCCTCCGCTGAAACCAGGGCCCTCGGTTGTGTCACCTGCTCAGCTGTCAACTGCGCACGAGCCAGATACTGCTCAATCAGATCAGAGGGGACGTCCTCACCAGTATATAGAGTTCAATAGCATTCCACCAGAATCTCCCCTATTTCTCTCGTGGACCTCCGCAATGTACCAGCTCGATCTTGAGGGCTGCCATAAAGCGAGAGCCTTGATTTCGCTATAGAGAGTGAGCCAACAATTTCCCAGTTTTGTCCCCATATTGATACAACTGGAACTTACAATAGAGCAGCGATTTCCTAGTGCACCGATGCAACAATGTATTAAGGGCTATCTGTGACGCCAGCAACCGAGCCCGATTTGCCCCCAAAGGCTACTGAGCCAGGAGCCGATGCTCCCAGCACACCTGCTTCTCCAGATGGAGCATGCATGCGTTCATATTCTGCCGTCGCTTACAGAATAGGCTATAATATCTCCCTGAAGTACCACTTTGGAGGCCCTCCGAGAATAATTCCGGATCATCCAGATGCCCTCGGTTATAGAAACATAGAAACATGATGACAGAAAAAGACCACATGGCCTATCTAGTCTGTCCTTCCATATCAACAACTACAACAGTCTCCTTTTTTCCTTTAGAGATCCTCTGTGTTTGTCCCATACGTTTTTGAATTCAGTTACTGTCCTCATCTCCACCACCTCTACTGGGAGACTATTCCACAGATCCACCACTCTTTCCGTAAAGAAATATTTCTGCATATCACTCCTGAATCTATCTCCCTTCACCCTCATCCCATGTCCCCTCATAGCAGAACTTGCTTTCAATTGAAAGAGGCTCTCCCCCTGATTATTTATGACATGAAGGTATTTAAACATCTCAATCATATCACCTCTATCCCGCCTTTCCTCTAAGGTGTACATATTAAGATCCTTAAGTCTGTCCTCATATGCCTTATAATGAAGACCACTAACCATTTTAGTAGCCACCCTCTGCACCGACTCCATCCTGCGGTCTCCAGAATTGCACACAATACTCCAAATGAGGTCGCACCAAATACTTATACAGAGGCACTATCACCTCCTTTTTCTGCTAGCCATTCCTCTCCGTATGCACCCAAGCATCGTTCTAGCTTTTGCCGTCACCTTTTCTACCTGTTTAGCTACTTTAAGATCATCAGACACAACCACGCCTAGGTCCCGCTCTTCTTTAGTGGACTAAAGTACTTCACCCCCTATACTATATTGCTCCCTTGGATTGCTGCAGCCCAAATGCATGACCTTGCATTTTTTAACATTAAATCCCAGCTGCCAAATTCTAGACCATTCTTCAAGCTTAGCTAGATCCCTCCTCATGTTATCTACACCTTCCTGGGTGTCTACTCTATTGCAGATTTTGGTATCATCAGCAAAGAGGCAAACCTTACCTGACAGCCCTTCCGCTATATCACTAACAAAGATGTTAAAAAGAATCGGACCAAGGATAGATCCCTGGGGCACACCACTGGTAGCATGCTTCTCCTCAGAGTGAGCTCCATTTACCTGTACTCTTTGTCGCCTCCCACCCAACCAATTTCTAACCCAAGCAGTAACTTTAGGGTCCATCCCTAGGGTGCTCAGTTTGTTTATAAGTCGCCTGTGAGGAACAGTGTCAAAGGCTTTACTGAAATCTAAATACACCACATCTAGGGCTCTCCCTCGATCCAACACCCTGGTCACCCAGTCAAAGAAATCAATCAGATTTGTCTGACAAAACCTGCCTCTGGTGAATCCATTCGGCCTCGGATCCTGTAATCCACTAGACTCCAGAAACCTCACTATTTTCTCTTTCAACAGTGTTTCCAATAATTTACTCAGCACCAAAGTTAAACTAACCGGCCTGTAGTTTTCAACCACATCCTTACTTCCGCTTTTGTGTAAAGGCACCAAATGAGCCTCTCTCTAGTCCTTTGGCACCACTCCTGACTCTAACGAGGCATTGAAAAGGTCAGTCAGTGGAGGTGCTAGAATGTCCCCAAGTTCCCTCAATATTCTAGGGTGTATCCCATCCGGTCCCATCGCTTTGTCTACTTTAAGTTGAGCTAGTTTCTCACGAACACAGTCTTCTGAAAATTGTTCAAGATGTCCCTTGCTTCTGTTCCTGTTTGTGGGTGTTTTCTGAGGTCCTGTTCCTGGTTCTTCATCTGTGAACACAGAACAGAAATATTTGTTAAGCAATTCTGCTTTATCCTCATCAGCTTCTACATATTCCTCCCCTTCACCCTTGAGTCTGACAATACCACTTTTGCCCTTCCTTTTCTCACTAACATATCTGAAAAATGTCTTATCCCCCCCATTTTATTGCATTGGCTATTTCCTCCTCTTGTTGAATCTTTGTTTTCCTGACTACTTTGCTAGCTTCTCTAAGTTTTTTCAAATATAGATGTCTGTCTTCCTCTCTCTGTGATCTCTTGTATTTCATGAAGGCCTCCCTCTTTATCTTCACTTTTTCAGCTACATCTTTCAAAAGCCATAGCGGTCTCCTTTTCCTTTTACATTTATTTACCATTTTAACAAAAAGGTTGGTTGCCCTTAAAATATCCCCTTTCAGTTTTACCCACTGTTTTTCTACATCCCCCAGCTGTTCCCATCCCGTTAACAACTCCCTGAGGTATTGGCCCATCTTGGCAAAGTTAGTCTTCCTAAAGTCTAAGATCCTCACCTTTGAATGGACTCTAACAGCCTTAGACCTAATACTGAACCACACCATCTGGTGATCACTGGATGCAAAATGATCTCCCACTATAACATCAGAAACACTTTCACCATTGGTAAGCACCAAGTCCAGTATGGCCCCTTCATGTGTGGGGTCTGTTACGAATTGCCTGAATAGTTCTCCCTGTAGAGAATCCAAGATCTCTTAACTTCTAGACGATACTGCAGCAGGAATGTGCCAATCAACATCTGGCATATTGAAATCCCCTATCAGTAGCACTTCTCCTTTCCTAGCAATGCTGCGTATGTCTTCAATTAACTCTCTGTCCACCTCTTCCTCTTATGAGGGAGGTCTGTATATCACGCCAATGCAAATAGATTTCTCTTTCCCTCTTTCTAGTTTAATCCACAATGCCTCCTCTGTCCCTTTTAAGCTTTGTAATTCCAAAGCTTTAATAGTATTTTTTATATATAGTGCCACTCCTCCTCCCCTTCTTCCTACCCTGTCCTTTCTGAATAAAGTATAGCCAGGTATAGTTACATCCCAATCATGGTTTTCTGTGAACCATGTTTCTGTAACTGCCACTAAATCCCAGTCGACCACTCCCACCAATGGTTCAGCATCAGGGATCTTATTTCCCATGCTACGGTCATTTATACACACTGTTTTCCATATGTTACCCCTATGAGATAGATAATCTGCCCACTTCTCCTTCAAATACCCTCCAAACCCTCTTCTCTTGATAGAGCTCAAGCAGGAAGCACCAGTTATCTACCTGCCGCAGAGTCCAGCCCCATACCAGGTCCACCCAGACAGGGGGCATGATCCAATATCTCATAGGACCCAATCGTCGCCCCATCCACTTCCCCAAAGGCGGTCTCCGACATTAAAATATAATCGATGCGCATGTTCGTGTCATGTGCTTGGGACAGATATGTATAACCCCGTTCCTGTGAGTGCAAGACCAACTAAACATCCGTTAACTTACATCGGTCCAAAAAGCGACGCAAATACTGGTCATGGACAGCCTCCTTGCCAGGACCCCCTTCCCTCTGAAGTATACAACCCGGGCTCCAGGATTCCATTAAGATTAAGCTCTCCTGGATGACTCCAAAGGACGAACCACAACTGAGGACTAAAGAGGTGGAACTGAGCGACCTGCCTTCTACCTCTGCCATCGCTAGAGAATGAACAGTCTCAGAGACTTATGTCCCTTCCTGTTGGAGTACACCTTCCAAAATACCTCATCCTTGAATTAGCTACAAGGTCAGAAAGGATAACCTTATTCTCAAGTGCGGCAAACCAGTCTTTTCAGGCTCTCTATAGGGAATGCTCAAGATCATTCACATGCCATATATGTAAATTAACCCTATACTACATTTATCTGTGAAATGTGAGATTAAATTAAATTGTCCTGAAATCCTATAATCCATGTCTAAAAGACTCAAAAACATAAAAGTATCATTCAGTCTATAAGTGGAATCTTGATATTTTGCTGAGGAGATTTTGGACCTTTGCTGGAAATGGTTTTATTTCTCGTATCCTGAAACTGAAAAAAACTTTGCTCATGGAATAACCGTCTCCTTAACTTAAGCTGGTGATTTAATGATGGATGGCTTGATTTGCCTTCATTAACCAGTGTAGTTTAGGTTTGGGTCTCTCAGGCTTCACCTTCTCTGCTGGTCTCTATCAGAACAGTAAATCATTCACTTGCTCCAGTAGCAGCAAGTTTCTATCCTCAGGGGACTTCACAAGCTTCCTTTCTGCTGTGCTTCTTGCCTTTGGTAATTGGTGTTTCATATCTGGCAAGACTATGAAATAAGAGGAAAAAAAATGCAATGTCATGTCAGCGGTGCCCCTGTTGAGGTATAAGCTCCCACTCATCTTTCTGCAATTTTGTATTTTTTTAAATTTATTTCACCACTTTTCAGTAGTAGTTCAAGGTGAGTTACACTCTGGTACAATAGGATTTCCCTGTCTTTGGAGGACTTACAATCAAATTTTGTACCTGAGACAAGGGAAGGTTAAATTGCTTGCCCAAGGTCACAAGGAGCATCAGTGGGATTTTAAACCTGGCTTTCTTGGTTCATAGCTCACTGCTTTAACCACTTCTGATCGGTGGTTAGCATTTTAGGATTATTTGTCAAGCTAGACAAGGAACCAAGTGCAGTAGGAAAGAGTATTCTCTTCTCATCCGTCCCTCCATCATAACCAACCAGTTTGGTTTGTGCAAGGATTACCTTACCGACTTTCCTAAAAAACAATGCCACTGATTTCCACCCCCAGATCCCAGGTTCTTGACTAGCTCGAGCCTCCACATAAACTAGCCCAGATGAGCTAGTCTTGGCTTTACTTACTGCATCTATACATGTATAACCCTTTTGCAGAAAAACCATACAAGTGCATAAATGCAGTGCGGTAAAACCTAGACTGATCTGTATGTCTTGACGCCTAGCGGCTAGGACCAGCCTAACCATTAGGCAAATTAGGCAGCCACCTAGGGCAGTTGCTTCTAGGGGGCAATAAAGAGCAGGGCATTAAAAGCTAAACAATAGATTCTGATAGCTGGAGGAAGGGGGGCATAAGACTTA
Source organism: Ichthyophis bannanicus (assembly GCA_033557465.1). Taxonomy (NCBI): domain Eukaryota; kingdom Metazoa; phylum Chordata; class Amphibia; order Gymnophiona; family Ichthyophiidae; genus Ichthyophis; species Ichthyophis bannanicus. The sequence goes on along the minus strand of CM066042.1, from coordinate 248,484,184 downwards.
AGGCTTCCCCAGGGCGCCAACACCTTTAGCCAACTGAGGCCGACCCTGCTAGCAGCCATCTAATAAACTTTATAAATAATTAAATTCCACAAGCTCGCATCCCTTTATATAAGCAAGCCTCCGAAATACCTTTGGAAGTGTCCTCGCTGTCCTTGAAGAATAAATCTGGTGTTCACCCACACAGCTTCTCCTCTGCAATGAACTCTGTCTTGGTCAGATAAAGACTCAGACTGGATGCTTCCAGCAGCTGCAGCTGGGAATAGATCCAAGCAGAAGGCAGCCTCGAGCGATTCTGTGTGATGTTACATGCATCGGGCTTCTGTACACACAACGCAGGTGCAGAGCCATAGGACCATTGTTAGGACCCAGCCCTATTATCTGTAGCTAGTGACATCCATGCAGTCTATTACAATGAGCTGCATCTTTCTTTGCAGGGTGGAGTGGGGCTGGGGGCATTATACATTACTCTTACAATCATAGGCCAAGCCACAAATGGATATTTTGGAGAAATTACGCAACTGGTGGTTTGGCCCAAGCCAATCAGAAGTGTTAAATATAGGAAAAGCTTAGGTGCCGCTGGCATACTCAAGGATATGATAGTCTTTTTTACTGTATTTATTTATTTATTTACCGCCTTCTATACCCCCTTATCATATACATTCAAAGTGGTTTACAATGAAACAGTTATAGCAACAAGCTTTAAATTGAACAGGGTTATTCAATTTGGAGGTTACATGGGGTAAAACAAGCAATTGTCAGTTGCTAACTATATACAAGAACTCTAGCAGTGTTTCATGGTCCAATTGCTGTTAGTGTTAATCATTATCTTCCGGGTTAGATCCGAAATATTCCAGGAACAGATGAGTTTTTATCGCCTTCCTAAAGTCGGTTAGGTCTTTGATCTCACGTGTTGATGCAGGGAGATCATTCCACAGCTTGGGTGCAAATAGGGAGAAGGCTCTGTTGCAGGTGGGATTTATTCTTGCTTAAAGTTGCTCTTACTCGTTTGGGAGCATCTAGCTTCATTGGAACCTGTCCCGAATAGGGAATAGCAAACAAAAAACGTCAAATTCCTCCTGCATTGCAAAGTATGAAAAAAAAAATAAAAGAATAGAAGGAAACTAGTGTTTATTGAATATTAATAAAAATCCTCAAGGAGACATCAAAACACGAAAGGCGTAGTAAAGTAAAACATATTGCCATTAGGCTCTGCCATTCCCAATCTTATCATTTGTCTCCCGGGCAAAGTAAAAATGTCGTTGTATATTTTTTTGTTTATAGTCTTTCATAAATATTTTTGTTTCTTATTTCTCACTGCAAACTGATAAAAATTTCCGACTGAAAGATAATACCAATAGTCCAAAGTCTTTAACTTAATAAGTAAAATTCTAAGAAGCGCAAGCAGTTAAAAGCAACAAAAGACAGAAGCAACGACATTTATCTCAACGGTAAGCCCTCGGCGTCTCCATGTGGAGTTTCTCAGCACTGACAAATCTTTGCACAACAGCAGCAAATCCGACATCGATGTTTCAGCAAGATCGGCTTTCGTCATCCCTATCTGGATATATCAGAACGATGCAGGTCCCTAAAAATCTTTGCAGCGCCACAGTGGGGGGAGGGGGGGAGGGGGGTGGTGGTGAAGGAAAGCCTTCCACTATCACTTATGCCACTGCCCCCTCCTAAAATAATCCTATCCTCCTCCTCCTCTATCCCTAAACAAAGGCATAGAGGGGGCTGACCTGCATGGAGCAGCGGGTACAACCCTAAACGAAGGGATAGAGGGGAGTGAGCTGCAGAGAGCGGCAGTTACAATTGCTCTGGCACCTTGTTGGGCAGACTGGATGGACTGTGTTGGTCTTTGTCTGCCGTCATTTACTATGTATAGAATTTATCTATATGTATAAAATAAGGTTAAAAAATAAACAAATAAACCCCCCAAACAGAGTGATCCCAATAAATACACATCAAAATAGTAAGATCACCCTAAGGTACAAAGCACTCAGGTATACTTTTTTATTTATTTATAAAGTATTTGATATACATAAGAGGAAAAAGAAAAACAATATACCATACAACATATAGCATAAAAAATATAACAACCAAACTTAACTTTAGCCCACATCAAGGAGATGCCAGTATTAAAAAAAAAAGAAAAAAAAGAAAAAACCCCAATGGGTTGCTGATGAATACAATTTAGCTCCATTAACTAAGTCAAGAAACTAGAATAAGCAGAACATACACTATCTCACTTCGTCTTGCTCTTTAAAAATTCCATCAAATGATCAACCTCAAAGAAAACATATCTTTTACCCTGAAAAGTTATAAGACATTTACAGGGAAATTTCAAATGAAAAACAGCTCCAAGAGCCAAAACACGCGGCCGCACCTCTACAAAGGCCTTACGCCGCCCCTGTGTAGCCTTGGAGACATCCGGAAACATCTGAATAACTTGTCCACAAAACTTTTCAGATTTCTTTTTAAAATAAGCACGCAAATTTCTATTTGTATCCACCTCTAATGCTAGAGAGACTAATAATGTAGCCCTAGAGGAAATATCATCGCAAGTAGACTCCAAGAAAGCAGATATATCCAGGGTAGAAGAAGCTAAATGATCATATTGATCCACTGCCTCACTCTCTTCACCCGATCCCTTAACTAATTTCCCCAAAGGAACATAATATATCTTTGAGGCAACAATAGAATTCAAATCAGTGAACAATAACACTTCTTTAAGATATTTTTGAAACAGTAATAATGGAGATAGGTAATGTGTCCGAGGAAAGTTCAATAAACGCAGATTTTTAGATCGTAGAGAATTCTCCAAAATCTCATCCTGATGATGGCATAAGCAGGAATCCTGAGCAAAAGTAGCCATCACTCCTTTTTGAGAAAGATTAACTGTCTCCTGCGACGCAACCCTCCTCTTCAAAGATAATAACCTACTTTCATGATCAGACAATTTTTGCACTGTTTCCTTGGAGAAATCCGAAACTTTCTGGAGGGAAGCCCCAAGCGCCAACTCCATTTGGGAAATCAATGCCCAAATATCTTTCAAAGAAACATCTACAGTGGAGCTTGGGCTTCCCCAACAGACCCGAACATTATCACAGATGGGAGGGGTGGTGGTAAACTCTTTGAGGGAGAATCAACTCGTAAAAAAACAGTAGGAAGCAAAGGCACTCCGTTATCACATTGCCCAACCTCCTCCAGGAGGGAATGTGAAGCGGATAACTGACCAATCTCTTGGCTGGGCGGAGCAGAACCCAAAACACATGGAGAGGAAATGGAAGAAACAGTACTCACAGTTGACATATCCTCCACTCCAACACCAGACCGCTGAGCAGAAGACAATGACTCACCCACACGAACATGGGCATCCATCGGCCCAACAACCTTAATCGCCTTAGGTTGGACGGCTTGTGGAAATCGTTTCCTCCTCTTCCCCATTACAGGGAGCCTCCCTTCGTGCCAAAGTGCGCCGAAGGGGTGCCAAAGGGGCGGGACCTGCCCCTTTGGTTATGCCCCTTTGGTCACGCCCCTTTGGTTACGCACCCATGGGCACGCGCCTGCTACCGCGTCCCGCGGTGAGAGCAGCTAGATATAGCCCTCCAGCAGAGCTGCCCCAATCAGTGCAGCCCCTACAGGTACTGGGAACCAATCAGGCAGTTCAGGAACAGAAGCAGGAAACAAACTGAGCACCTCAGCACTCAGGTATACTTTTTGTCAGACCCAACGGTCAGGAGAGACGTTTCTGTGCTTCAACCCTACGTCCATTTCCTTCGTGTATAGGTTCTAAACTAGTATGAAACACTTATCTGTATGACAGTCCAAACTGCGCAAGAAAGGCGATATGGCGAAGTACCTTCCTTAAAAAGCCCACTAACCATGACGTGCATGTTTCAAGCCTCCTCCCAGCTCTGTTTCAAGTTTAGCAAAAGCTAACGGGGTATCCAAAAATGCCAAATCTGCAACGAACCGCCATAAATCTAATGAATCAGTTGATCTTACTATTTTGATGTAAAATAAAGTTAAGGCATATATGTATGTATGTGCGAGAAGGGTGCTACTGTCTTTTTAAACTTTTGAAAATACTGAATATTACTTAGGCTGGTCATTTTGAAATACTGAGGGAAAGATATTTGAGGCCCATCCAGCCCAGCTCAGCCTGCCAACGTGTTCCAAGTTGCTCGCCAAAATCTGATAACCCTAATCTATCAGGGCCCAATTGCTAAATTATGCAAATTCTTTTGTGTATCCCCTTGGGGTTTCAAGCCCGAAACACTATCCCAGTGGATCCAGGCTACAAATATAAATGAGTATATTTTTGTGGTTAGAACCACTGCCTAGTACCCAGAAGATCAAGGGTTTGATTCCCACTGGCACTCCTTGTGACCTTGGGCAAGTCACTTTACCCTCCATTGCCTCGGAAGAAAAGGCCTGGCAATCTACCTCCGGTGATACATTACCAAGAAAACACAGAGGCAGCGGGGTCACCAGGAGTCAGCACTGACTCGACAGCACTAAAAAAAAATAAAAAAATTTTTTTTGAAACCCTGCAAACAGACACTAAGGGCATATTTACTAAATTTGATGCATGTTAATGCCAGTTAACTTTCATTAACATGTGTTAACATTTAATAAACATGCACATAAAAATGTGTTGAGGAAAGCCAACAAATATTACCTTCTATTAGAACAGCTTAAAGATTTGGGGACTGGTTAGACAGCATAACAGCCCTGAAGCAGCGATGCCACCGCTGCCCAAATCTGATGGTAACTGGGCGTAATGTTTAACTACGAAAGCTTCAAAGGAAACTTTATCCTATAACCTGTTAAATGCCAACTAATTAGCCTATTAAGTAGTAACTGCAAGCACAGACTACAGAGGGCTTGCGCTCTCAGCCTCCTCAGTCTGCAGGAACAATGACCAGTGCCTCCAGTCTGATCCAGACTTTGTTTTATGGAAAGAAGCCCTTGATAAGGACTTTGCTGAGCAATTGGTTCCTTCTCCCTACCCCATCCCAGGTTTGTTTGTTGTCCTCAGGGACAACCTGAGGGGGATGCAGAAGGAAGCAGATCACCTGAAGAGACCCATTGCAGGGGGGCCTCATTTGCATAAGTCAATAGGGGGTGAATAGTGGGGCTGGAAGGCGGACTATGTGCAAAGAACACAGTTACTGAATGATAGGGCCGGCCCTGGTTACGCTGCAGTTGTACAGGGCTGGATTCATTTCCTTGCGCTACTCAGAGGGCAGGAGGTCACATCAACCCCCACCAACAGCCTTTTAATACAATACAGATACTGAAAGAGTGTGACTAGCAATCAGTGGCAATGTACTTTATTCACTGTGCATAGCATAGCCTGTGTACGCAGTGGTGTACAAGCTCATTTGCACATTCACAATATTCCTGCCCCTAAAGAACTTTCTAGCTAAATCTCAGCATGAGGGTTAAGTGACTCGCTCAAGGTTCCGCCGTGAAAGGTGAACAGGCAATGGAACTAACATCATCAGATTACTGATTGCTTTTATATGAGAGTTATCTATAACTGATTACATTTACTACCAAGATTGGTGAAATCTTCATGAGAGAAAAACGGAAAACCTCATCACATAAAGTTCAAAAGCCACACTAGGTCATAGTTTCAAAAAGACATTAATTAGCCCTCATCAAAGAAAAGGGAAAACCTCTTCTGACAGTTGGGCATTACCTGATTGTAACCAGCGCTGGCCCAACCACTAGGCAAACTAGGCAGTTGCCTAGGGCAGCAACTTACAGAGGGCAGCAAAAGCAGGGCATTCAAAGCTAAATCACAGATTTTCCAAGAAAAAATTCTGACTTGTAATAGTAAATTTCTCTTTTTCTTTTATCTTTCTGTTGGAGCTGCCCTGACAAACTGGGCGGAATGGAATCCGTCCCCACGCTGTGGCCTCTCCTTTTTAATAAGATTATGAATGACTGAACAATTATTAAACACTTAACTTTTTGTCGAGCTTTCAAACCGCCAAGGAATTCAGAATAACTATGTGTCACGTTTCGGGTCTCAATTCGCCGACCCTGCATCAGGTTAATGAAATCCGGTAGTCATGGAAGCTTCAATGAATCCAAAGACAAAAGCCATCTTAGATATATAAAATCGGCATCTGACGTTGATAATGATGAAACCATCACTTGAAACCAATCAAAATGGTTCAAAGTCAGAAAACAGTCTATCAGAAAGGGGAATACCCTACTGTCAAGGGAACCTGCAAATCTGGTTGGCTGAATACTTATATCCAAGGTTGTAATATGTAACAAATAATATGTAATATGTAAAATAATAATAATATGTAAAATAATATGTAATATGTAACAAATAATGACAATCATATAATCGTATGCCATTCAACCTGAGCATTTAAGCCTGCCAGGTAAACAGTATTTCAAAATTTAAATCTCTTTCTTCAACACAGAGTGATCTGTGTCTAGATCAGGAGTTCTCAACCCAGTCCTCCGGACACACCTAGCCAGTCAGATTTTCAGGATAACCACAATGAATATGCATGAGAGAGATTTGCATAAAATATATTCATTATGGTTATCCTGAAAGCCTGGCTGGCTAGGTGTGTCCGGAGGACTGGTTTGAGAACCCCTACTCTAGATGACTAACCCCCTCATCAATTTCTACTAGTCTTTTATTGTTTCGTTGAAAATCCAGCTTAAATTGAAAGGATGCAGCAATCATTGTGGCTGCCAGGAAGCCCAGAGAGGTCCACTCTCCAGGAGATTGTGACACTGCCTCAGATAAGTAAGGAATTTTCCTTCTGCAATTTCCTCATCAGTGCGGGCTCAACAGGAGATAAGCTCACCACCCCTCCATCTTTTCCATGTACGATTCCAGATTCCTGGAGAGATTTCAGGTGCAGAGAGTCATCAAAATGGCACCGAAACCCATGAGAGGAGATCAGGGCATCAAGGGAATGCATATACAGAGAGAAAAGAAGAGGTCCCAAGACCAAGCCCTAAGATACACGGACTGAAAGTAGATAGCAGTGGAGGAAGATCCACCAGAACATACACTGAAAGTGTGATAGGAAAGGTAAAAAGCAAATCAAGAGAGAGCCCTGAATCCAAGCAAGAACAGGATATTGAGGAGAAGCTGGTGGTCAGCAGTGTCAAAGGAAGCAGACAGGTCAAGAAGGAGGAGGATCAAATAAAGGCCCTTGCATTTGACTAGTAACAGGACACTGGAGACTTGGCAAGAGCCATTTCTATAGGACATAGAGAACCAAAGCCAGATTGCAGTGGATCCAGAACAGCTTTAGAGGAAAGAAAGTCCTCTCAAAGAGTGTTGACAACATTCTTCTTCTTCCTGTTTCTTCGGCCCACAACCTTGGGGTCAACTTTGACTCCTCCCTTTCCTTCTCCACACATATTCAACATGTAGCTAAAACCTGTCATTTCTTTCTCTACAACATTAACAAAATTTGTCCCTTCCTCTCTGAACACACTACTAAGGCTCTTGTCTATTCTTTGGTCACCTCTCATCTTGACTATTGCAACCTACTCCTTGCTGGTCTCCCTCAGTGTCATCTATCTTCTCTTCAATCTATCCAGAACTCTGCTGTGCAGCTATCTTCCGCCAGCCCCAATACACTCGTATTGTATAACCTCTCTTCTAACATCACTTCACTGGCTCCCCTTCCATTTCCGTAGCCAATTCAAACTTCTCCTTCTAACACATAAATGCATTCACTCTACTGCCCCTCATTACCTTTCCTCTCTTCTCTCTCCCTACACCCCTCCTCGAACTCTGCTCCTCCTCTGGCTTTCTTCTCTCTGTGCCCTTTTCCTTTTCTGCAAACTCTAGACTTCGATCTTTTCACCCTGCTGCTCCTTATGCTTGGAAAAACTTCCTCTATCGTTACGTCAAGTCCCTTCTCTCCCGCTCTTCAAATCCATGCTAAAGACTTACCTCTTTGAGGCCGCATTTGGACCCTAATCCCTTGTTCTCCTTGTCTCTTTCCCTATTTGAACCCCCTTGTCTCTCTTGTATTGTTCTGACTGTCTTGATGAGATTGTAAGCTCTACGAGTAGGGACGGTCTTCTTCATATGTTTGTACAGCGCTGCGTACGCCTTGTGCTATATAAATGACTAATAGTAGTAGTAGTAGTTTGGATGCAAAAAGGGAGGAGGTAGATGTGCCAATAATTGGAAGGGCAGGTAGGGTCCAGTGAGGGATTTTGAGGAGAGCTGTAACCACAGCATGTTTCAAGTTGTAGGAACAGTTGCAGTGGAAAGCGATAGGTTGAGTTTCTGACAAAAGGAAGGGCCGACAGTAGAAGAGATAGAGCTTTGTAGATGGGTGGGAATGGGATCAGAGGAGCAGGTAGTGAGTTTAGAGGAAAGAAAATGCGCTGCTTCCTACTCTGTGATTTTAGAAAAGAACATAAGGTGATAAAGGTGTGCCTGCTTTCTGCATGCATATGTGGTCACATAATTTTACAAAAGTATTTATCTGCTTGTAAAACAGGCTCTACATGCAGAAGCAAATGTATAATATTACTCCCGTAAGTGGAAAAAAAACTTTCTGGAAAGGTTTCAACAGCAGAAAAGGTATCCAAGAGAGAAGATTGCTATAAGTCTGTCCCGAAATTGGCTATGATTACATAATGACACAAAAAGGGTCCAGCACTGCCTGAAGTCCCCACACTGTCCTGCTTTTTCATGACGTCCATTTTTCTGTTCGCAAGACCATGTTCCTTCTGATTTATTTTTGATATATCTTACCCACATCCTACACCCCCACCCCACCCTGTCTATTAGAATATTTTCTCATGCAGCTCTCTCTTAATAAAGCTGGTCAGACTACTTCAGTCAGTCCACTTAAGACCTGGGAGGATCGATCTCAATTTTCCATGTAATTACAGATTAAGTTAATACCTATTCTGCCCATTAGGAATCTGTGTGAAAGAGGCATAAAGACATTTAGCAGTGACACGATTCCTGTGCAGTGTAGGATCTTGGGGACACGTTTCGATCTGCAGAGATCGCTCAGCTAAGAGTCTGCAGGACTACTGAGAAAAGCTGCTCTTGCAGGGAAGGATTCTGCAATTGTAAGTATTTACTCTTTGCGTTTAAACTGATAAAGCCTCTATTTTAAAGTTCTGTGTTTTTTAAAAGTCACACGGGGTACTGTTTTAGCACGCCTCCTTTTTACTTAAATCAAACTCTAAGACTCAGTCAGGGCACTGTATTAGCAAGCCAACTTCTATTAAGTGTTTCTTTCCCTCTTGCCCACCCAACTCCCACCCACCCCAGGCATAATCTTACAGAGAACAAAGCCAAGGATATTATAATGCTCTGTATCTTTCCATGATGCGATTGTACCTTGATTATTGTGTGTAATTCTGATCACCATATCTTAAAAAGGATATAGTAGAATTAGAAAAGATACAGAGTAGAGCCACCAAAATGGTAAAAGAGAGGGAAGGATACCCCTATGAAGACAGGCTTAAAGGTTTAGGGCTCTTCAATTTAGCATAAAGATTGCTGAGGAGAGATATGATAGAGGTCTATAAAATAATGAATGGAGTGGAACGGGTAAGGGTAGATCAGTGGTTTACTCCATCAAAAAGTAGAAAGACTAGGGGACATGCAATGAAAATACAATGTAGCCCATTTAAGACTAACAGGCAAAAATATTTTTTCACTCAACACATCATCAAACTTTGTAATTCATTACCGGAGGATGTAGCAAAAGCTGTTAGTGAGCTGAGTTTAAAAAAAGGTTTGGACACGTTCCTGGAGGAAAATTCCATAAACCATTATGTTTATGTATATTGTTTATGTTTATTTATTCATTTGATATACCGCCCCCCATGACATCGGTGCGGTTTACAACATTTCGAAAAAACAAAAGAAAAGAAAATGGAGGGAAACGCCCTAGAAAGGAACTACAAAATTTGATAGGAAAGAAAGAGAAAAAAATCATTCACACAGAAACAGTCAAAACAACAGAGCTAAGGTAGAGAACAGGAGGCAGGGGGGGGGGGGGGAGATCAGAGACAGAGGGAGGGAGGTCAAAAGCAGAAGAGAAAAGGTGGGTCTTCAGAAGGGAACAAAACTTAGAAGAGGATTCTTCTAGCCAAAGTGCAGTAGGAAGGGAGTTCCACAAAGAGGGACCGAGGTAGAAAAAGGCTGACTGACAGATGGATTGTAAGCATGCATTGGATGGAGAGGGGAGTTGGAGCCGATTAACATGTACAGAGCGAAGACTTCGGGAGGGAGTATGAAAAATGAGGAGGTCTGCTAGATACTGAGGTCTATGAGTATAGATGAGGTTTCTAGTCCCACAGGTGCTCCTTGTGGTCTTGGGCAAGCCACTGAACCCTCCATAGCCCATGTGTCCTGTAAAATAGTTCTCCAAGTTATAATACCCTGTTCAATGTAATTTCAGTTTGTTCAATGTAAACCACACTGATGCAGAATAGCGCGGTATATAAGAGAATGTAAATAAATAAAATAGATGGCTTGGTGTACCAGCGTGAGAATCTTGAATTGAATCCGAAAGTCCAGAGGAAGCCAATGAAGCTGGCAGAGAATAGGGGTAATGTGATCTCGATGGGAGGCATGTGTGATGAGTTGGGCTGCTGTATTTTGTATGAACTGTAACCTACGTTGCTGATACTGGAGAACACCGGTAAGGGCCAGATTGCAGAAGGCTAACCTGGAGATAGCTAGGGAGAGAAGAAGGGTAGTTAGTGCCTGCAGGGATAGAAAAGGGCGGATAGCTCGGATACGATGAAGACAGTAAAACGAACGCTGGGATAGCTGTGAGATGTGATCATGGAATGAGAGCTGGTTATCGAGGAAAACCCCAAGATAATGGAGCAGTGGGACCACAGTGATAGGCGTGGATTTGAGGGTAGGAACCAGAGATGGGCAAATACCTCCATGTGGGAAACAGATGGCAAAAGTCTTAGAGATATTAAGGAAAAGACAGTTAGTGGATAGCCAGTCAGAAACCAATGATAGGCATTTGTTGAGGGGGGGGGGGGGAGATGTCAGGCTGGAAAGGTGAAGTATGGTGGAGAATGAAGATATCGTCGGCATAATAATATGCCAACTGTCCTGGCTGCTGGATAAGTAAAGCCAAAGGAGCGAGGAAAATATTAAATAGAAGTGGAGCCAGAACTGAGCCTTGGGGAACACCATAGGGGAGAGGATTAGGATCAGAGATAGATAAACCAGAAATGACCGTGAAAGACCTGGAGTATAGAAAAGAGTGAAAGCAGTGATAGACATTATCCCGGGGGCCTGCATCCCGCAGTCTGGACAGCAAAAGTGAGTGATCTACAAGATCAAAAGCTGCAGATAGGTCTAGAGATACCGCCACTGAGATGTCACCACGATCTTGTGAGGAGTGGATCTCATTAACACAGCAGACATGATGGACTCCACACTATGACCTGGGCGGAACCCGGATTGGCGGGGATGAAGGAAACAAGTTGAGTTGAGGTGATGAGAAAAAGTTGAGAGAAAACTGCTTTTTCAAGAATTTTTGATACAAATGGCAGATTAGAAATCATGTGGTAATATGCTGGATTATTAAAGAGGACCCGGGAAATCCACTGCTTACCCTGGGATAAGCATTGTGGAATCTATGTATCTTTTTGGGAACCTGACAGGTACCTGTGACATGGATTGGCCTCTGTTGGAAACAGGATACTGGGCTTCATAGACCTTGGTCTGACACAGTATGGCATTTCTTATGTTCTTATGCTCTTAGGACAAGCATATGACCAGAATTTTGTTTCAGCTGCTAGAATAGTTTGGCATGACATCAGTTCCTTGCACAGTGAGGTTTCCAAAAGGATTTAAATCGTGAAATGGGCGCTCTTGGGGCTACTCACAGATACAGAGTAACAGACGGAACAGCAGGAAACAGGGCAATATCTCCCTTCAGGGCTCTCTTAGTAACAAAATGGAGCAAGCTAGAGCCGTCCCAGGTAATCCCCGAATATCTGAGAGTGGCTTCTTGTTTTATTTTATGTAATAAGATCCTTGGCAAACCTTCATTTCTTGCTATGCAGAGGTAACGTCTCCACAGTACATGATGAAGAGAGGGACGATCTCTTCCACCCAGCAGTCCTTCATGGCTTTCGATAATGATGAAATAGGATCTTTTTCTTATTTACTTATGCAGTGGATTGTATTATTATTCCTTGCCAATTTCTGTATTTTCAGTGAATGCCTCTTGCACATTTTATCAAATTTTTTAATAAGCTGGAGATATGCGGCTTGAAAAACCTTTTTCAAAAAATTTGATATTTTTCCCAATTTTTATGCAATGTGCTGGCAAAAAAACCAAAGGCATTGCATTGGTGTAGGCTGCATGCATTAAAGATTGCATCATGGATTTGTACATGCAAGGAAGGACCCTTAACTAGCCTTAGCTGTGACATGAGCTGCAACAACCACACTCACCACCTTTAATAGCTGTTCCAATCACTCAAAGCTCAGCCCAAGCAAGGTTATAAGCTGATGGACTCAGAAAAATGACCTTCCTCTCCCTCCACTACCAAATTGTATTGACCCAATGGTTTACTGTCAGAGGACCTGGCTAGACTCTCAAGACAGGACTCTGATTCTTTGGCCAGTCAGGGCTTTGGATCTGCACAGGCAAAGTCCACGGCCCCTGGAAGAAGAGAAATCTTGGTTATTGTCTTTGATGACTTCTAAGAGCCATATTCAGAGCCCATGACCACTGTGGCCTGTGACAGCTGGGCTGAATACGTGGCACAGTTGCAATAAACTGTAGGTGCCTGTCAAAGCACATGACACGGATTTCAATGGAGCAGGCCAGTTCTAATGCATATTTGTAGTAAGAAAGTCTGCAATAAAAACTCTATTAGCCAACACAGTAAAGTAACATCTAATATTTTCAGGTTTATCACATTTTAAGAATACGTCTAGCATGGCTAGTCATTAATCAAGATGACAGAGATGTCCTGGCAGCAGACGGATCTCTCACCTCTTGCAAAGCCTATCAGAAAGCTGCAGTGTGATCGGACCACACAGTCTTCCCTGACAGGCTCTGCAGGGTCTTAGTATGGCACAGAAGAGCCATTCTCTTGCTGAGAGGAAAGCTCTCAATCGCAGAGGAAAAAATGTTCATTTTATGGTTATTTTCTCCATGGCAGAGCATTTAGCACAATAGTTGAGCAACAATAAAGGTTTTAGCATGGATAAAGCTCTGCACTAAGGATCCATGCATAGGGCTTGCAAAGAAGATGGATATGGACTTTCTCCCACTGTTATAAATCTCATCAAATTCTGGAGATATTTTTTATTTCCCTGTTAGTGCTGAGTCTTTACTTCACTTCTGGACTTGAATGGAAGAGTTAAAAGTTCAGCACATGACTACTCATGACCAAGTTAGATATGCACCTGTGAGACCAAAGTATTGTTCGGATTCAGGATAAGTCAGGCAAGGAGGTGAGGGGGGATGTAGGAATCAGTGATTGATTCATGGAATTTTATCGAGAGTTATATACCCCCCGAGGTGGCAGCCTCGATGAACCATGTTGTCTGGTTCTTGGAGGGGGGGGGGGGACCTTCCCTAGCTGTCTCAATCTGAGAAACAGTCGCTCTCTCAGCCCATTTGTTCACAGGAAATCCTAGGGGTAATAAAAGGGTTACCCACGCATAAAGCACCGGGGTTGGATGGGTTTTCCAAGAAATTTTAAAAGGTCTTTGGGGGTCTGTTAGTGGAAACATTGACTAGAATGTATGATTCATTTGGTGAGGCTAATAAGATGCTGGAATCAATACGGGTGGCAGGGGTCACGATACCTAGTATTTGTGGTCCGTACTGCCTTATATCCTTGCTGGGATTAGATTTGAAGATATTCACAAGAGGTTTGGCAAACAGACTCGTGATGGTGATGCCTAAATTGGTTCATCCAAACCAATCTCGGTTTGTCCTTGGGAGACAAGCCTCCAATAACATTTGGAAGGTGTTAGACCTGATTTGTCAGGGGGGGTAGGGGGGGGGGAAGGAATGATCCTACTAGCAGTCGATACAGAAAAGGCCTTTGACCAGGTGTATTGGCCTTTTTTAGAGCAGACCTTACATAGCATGGGATTTGGGAGGGCTTTCCTGAAATGGGTGGAAATTCTTTATAAGGGGCCCATGGTGCTCATTAAAGTAAATGGGAGATATTCCAAGGCATTGTGAACTGCAGAGGGAAACGCACTAAGGGTGCCCATTATCCCCCTTACTCTTTGTCCTGGCCATGGAACCCTTGCCTTAGAGAGTTCAAGAGGTGTCTGGTATTCATGGAGTGTGGGTGGGAGATAGAGATTATAAAGTCTCCCTGCTTGCGGACAACTTACTGTTTACGTTGCTTGACTCTGAGGAGCCCCTGACAAGATCATTAATATAATGGAGGAATATGGGCAAGTGGCAGGATTCAAAATGAATGCCACTAAGGGCCTGATTCTGGAACGCAGGCCGTCCGGGCCTGATTCCTCCTCTGGCTCTCCCCGTATGCCCTAAGCAGCAGGAGAGGGAGAGCCAGTGGGAGGCAAGAGGGTGCGGGATTGAGGCAGAGTGGGGGCGGGCCAGCTCGGCAGGACATACAGGGCCAATTCAGGTCACGGCCCTGTTCGTCTTGCTGGGTCAAAGGGGACGTTCTGCTTATTCCACCTCAAAGGTATAATAAGCAGCACCGATCTGGTGATCGGTCCCGGGGATCCCAACCCCCAGAGCCAGGGCCAGGTGTGTGGGGTGTGGGGGGGGGGGGAGGGCCCCGCTGCCCAATCCAGGCCCCGACTGGCCATCCATGGGTTGGGCAGTGGGGAAAGGTGGGGGCTGAGCCACAGCAGCCATGGGGATCAGTGGGGAAGATGTCCCCGCAGGCAGGTAGGGGCACACCGGGCTGTCCTCAGGCCCAATTCTGTGTACCATGGGGACGTTTTGTTCCCATGTTCCAGAATCGGGTCCAAATAGACCCCTCTTGCTTGGGACCATCTGAACTGCCCAGACGTGCCCCTATGTGAATCGGCTCCATGTCAGAAATACTTAACATCTTTCTGGATAGGAGTAGGCAGGAAGGCTTATGGTGGAAGTTACCGTTTACATGGACAGCGGATAGTATTCGCTACCTGGGGGTTAACATCACACCCAAGGTGGGGGACTTGTTCAGGGCTAATTTCCCTCCTTTGTGGAGGTGAATTGCCAATAATTTGGAAACATGGAGGAGGGGAAGCCTGAGCTGGCTGGGACGTATGGCAGCATGTAAAAAAGTGGTGCTCCCTAAATTACTTTATCTGTTTATGACATTGCCCATACCTGTAACTAGGAGTTTCTTAGAAATGGCTCAAAAACGTGTTATGCAATTTATATGGGCCAATCAGCACCCTCAGGTGGCAAGACATCTACTGTGGAGAAAAAAAGAAAAATGGGGAGGGGGGGGCTAGCTGTTCCACACTTTGCCCATTATTATGAAGCAGCATGACTGCGATCGGCCCTGGAGTGGTGGTTAAAGGGAGAAAGAGAATGGGTGGGCATAGAGGAAACAAGACTTACAATTGGGGAGGGATAGGGGGATTGCATAGGCAATTGTGGGTTCTGGTGGGAGGGGTCCAAAGGAAGGCTTGTGATCCCTTTGTGGGGCTGACCTTTCGATTGTGGTGGAAATGGCAGAAGAAATGGTTGGGCCCCATAGGATACTCAAAGTTTTCCCCACTGACAGGGAATTGGTATTTCCAACCGGGACTGGAGAGGGGTGTCTTCCACTCCTGGGAGTCAAAAGCACTTCGATGGGGGAGACAGTGCTTGGAAGATGGGCGAGTTCTTGGGTTTTCTGAGTTGAAAGAAGAATTTAGGTTGGTATCTTCTGATTATTACCCTTACTTACAAATGAGACATTATGGCCCTCATTCTGGAACGCGGATTGCCCCATAATCTGCCTAGAACCTATTCCCCCACCGGCTCTCCCTGTACGTCCTGACCTTCAGGACAGGGAGATCCAACAGGGAGTGGGGGGCGGGATCGGGGCGGAGCAGGGGTGCAGGGCCGATTCAGGTCATAGCCCTGAATGTCCTGATGGGCATTCCAGGACATGTAGCTTATACCTTCTCCGAGGTAGTACAAACTGCACATTTCAGAAGATTGGGGCAGGGGAGCCACACACAGAGCTGGGGCCAGGTATGGGGGGGGGGGGGAGTCCCCATCGCCTGATTCAGGCTAAGACAGGCCAGCCTTGGGTCAAGCGGCAGGGATCAGGGGGGGCTGAAGCCATGGATGCCAGGGGCGCCTGCTGAGGATGTCCCCGCAGGCCGGAGGGGAACGCCGGGCCATCCTTGGGCCCGATTCTGGCTCCCGCAGGAATGTTTTATTACCGCAGACCAGAATCAGGTCCTAACAGCCCTGTCTTCAGTGGGGATGTCCGGATGGCCCAGACGTCTCACTCCCAAAATCGAGCTCTTGGGTACTAATGGGGAAACAAGTCCCGGAAATAATGTTGAAGCAGTTTTCTCTAGGGATCGATTTAAGGGGGTCATTTCACTCTGTATAAAATTATGGAGGGAGGTGGTGGGGGTAAAGATAGGTGCCAGCGCCAGTGGGAGAAGGATTTAGGGAAGGTTTGGAATGAGGGATACTGGGCAAAAATCTATAGGGGCTTATAAAAAGGGGTGTTAGCGAGCAACTTAATGGAGCAAAACCATAAAATGTTGTATCACTTGTATCTCACTCCGGTGAAGGTGGGCCATTTATATGGGGTGGAGGAGGTTATTTGCTGGAGACAATGTGGGGAACAGGGCACATTTTAACATGTGTGGTGGTCCTGTGTAAAAGTGCAAAGATTGTGGAGCAGAGTCTTTAGGTGGCTGGGGAATATCTTGAGATGTGAATTAGCTGTATAACTGGAGGTGGCCCTTCTGAATATCCCAGCAACTGGGGTCCTGCGGAAGAGGTGGGGGTTGTTTAGAGAGGGTTGTATAGCCTGTAGATTGGCTATTGTCCAGACCTGGCATCAGATGGAGCCTCCTGAAATGGGGGAAATTGAAGAATGCATGAGACATGTATATTTGATGAGTAAACTGACTGCGTTGGAATATCGTAAATTAAGTACATTTGTCAAAGGTTGGATCAAATATTCATTATGGATTGGAAAGTAATTGTTTATACTCATGATTACCCTTTTAAGTGTACTTGACGTGATGCTGATGGACACATTTGTTTGTGTTGGTTTGGCTGTTTGGTGGGAGGGGGTTGGGGGCTGTGTTGTTGTATAATCACTGAAAAATTAATAAAAAACGAAGTTAAAAAAATAGGATTGGTGTCGTTTGTGCCTTTTATCACCAAAAGAAGTTAAGTCAGGCTTAGCACTGCAGGCTCTCGCTACCCCCACTGTGCGCGGCTCTTGGAAATTAGTGCACAAAAGAATATTTAGTGTGTGTGGCTGCATTTCTATGAAACTTAGAGGGAACTTTGCCGCTAATTCACTCCCTGATCACCTAACTGCTTCCCACTCACCCAACTACCCACACCTAGTCACTATCCTACTCTGCACCTAACTAGTCCCTCCACCCACCAACCTAACCACCCCCAGCCATTCACTAATGTGATTAAGAGTAGATGGGTGGGTGGAAGTGGTCTTAAGGCAGAATCTCTCTGACTCAGGGGTCCTGAGGCAGCAACTTTATGACTTGGAGGCCCTTGACTCGGGTACCTCAGTGCTTAACCCAAATTTTGTAGGCCTGAAAATAAAACTGGGTTAGCAATTGACTAAGTTCACATTGATAGGGTTAATGTTATTCATGATCATCAAACCTGGGATGCCTGGGTGTGGTGATCCACCCCAGACCTGAGAAACCTAAGTTCAGAATCCCAGCATCTAGGTACAACATCTTAGTCTAACACTAACTCCAGAAGTAAGAGGTGACTTTAGTTCACTTCTAACCAAAGAGTTAACTTTCTAGTGTTAAAAAAAAGAGCTAAGGATTCCAGGAAGGTGCGTTCTGGAAGATGTGTTTGCCACTCCTCTCTGCACTCATGAGTAATAGTTAATCCCTTCGTTTAATGGGATTTGCACGGAGGTACACCAGTTTTACTGCACGCTTTTACACACATTTTAAACACACCTTGTTGTGAGTTAAAAACCTTATTAAATCAAGAGTAGAAAGTTAACTCACAATAAGGCATGTTAAAGGTGAGTAAAAAGAAATTGAATGTACATTAACTAGTTTAAGTTACAATGTAAACCGCTTTGTCTGAAATGATAAAATGGTATAAAAAAAACCCCACAAACCCTGTTAAAACTAGAAGCCCCAAAGTGCGTCAATTGACGCAAATGCATCTTCGAAGTTGTATACCAGCGCCATGTCAGTCATGTTCCATGACTTTGTTAGCAAGGTCAAGATGTTCAAATATGTGCATCGAAAATTAATGACAGATGCACCACCTAGCGGGAACATGAATTTATACCTAGAAGCCCCAAAGTACGTCAATTGACGCACTCTATTGTCTTGGATGTGTCAATTGACGTACTTTGGGGCTTCTAGGTATAAATTCATGTTCCCACTAGGTGGCGCATCTCAATCACTGTTTACAGTTTTACTCCGACATTACAAACAATAAACACATGATGACGTAATGTTATGACATCACATACTGCACGTATTTAACAAATAAGTAACTTCACATTAATTCACATCTGCATTTCATGCTAAACACAGTCGTCATGATAATGTGTCAATTGACGCACTTTGGGGTTTCTAGGTAAAATGCCTTTTGGGGCTTCTAGTGTTAAATAAATAAATAAACTTAGTTGGCTTATCACATCAGCCTGTTTGGATCTTATTAAAAAAAAAGGACTTTTATTCAGCATCAGAAAGTGCTGGCCCACAATTTATTTATGCATTTGGATTTAGCTTGTGCCTTTCCAGCTCAAGATGAGTTACATTCAGGTACTATAGGCATTTCCAGAGGCTTACAATCTAAGGGGTATGCCACTAGGTCCCATATTATTCAATGGGACCTAGTTGCAGATAGCCTGGGTTAACCATTAGCCCGGTTTAGTAAACATACCCCTAAGTCTCTACCTGAGGCAATGGAGGGTTAAGTTAGTTAGTCCATGTGCTCCCTGAATTAGCGTTAATTCGTTTGCAGTCACGAATGAATATACATTGAAGGATCACAGCCTTAACAAAGGAGAAAGAAAATCCCTATTAAATTGTTAAACACCCTGAGTCTAGTGCTACAGAGACAGTGATTAAAAGAGGAAAGGATTTGCCCTTGAAATGCCCTTCTGCGCTCACTCTTCTTCCTGGGACTTGAGCCAGTGTGAGTCATCATTTTACTGACAGTCAGGGCGAGATCATAATCTCACCTCTGCTCCTTACCCCGAAAACAGGAAAAAAACCGGCTCCAGATAAATTCTGACATTTGATATGCCACTAGTTCTACAGGCATGGAGCCCAAAGCAGATTCAGTAAGAAATCAATGCATGGCTAAATAATATATTAAACAAAAGCTCAATTTAATGAACAATCCCAAACTGTATTAGAAATGGAAACTCAAGCATCTCAGAAATATTTTTTTTGAATATTTCTTTTTATTTCAATTTGGAACAAACATAATGGAACCAACATTTCCATAAACCAATATTTCCAAACCTATTTTAATACACATTGCAAACCCCCCCCCCCAACCTCCCTCCCTCCCCCCCCCCCTTAAAGGCATCTCAGCGTTTAAGGTAGTCCAGTAGAGGTAACCATAGTGTATTAAATTTCTCCTGCTTCTGGCGACACAATGCTGTTAACTATTCCATCAAAACAATTTGTCGCAAACGGCTCTCCCACTGGTCCATTCCCGGGAGACGGGTTTGCTTCCACGCCCAGGCAATTTCACTATGGGCTGCCTGGACACATGCCCGTATGGGCTGTTCGTTCTTCCTAGGACACTCATCAGGCCAAATTCCCAACATGCAAAACCCCAAATCCAGTCCCATTCCTGCTCCAAATATCTCAGATATCCGCGTTCCCACCTCCCTCCAATATAAAGTGACCATGGGACACCCCCACTACACATGCAAAAAGGTCCCCTCTCCCCCACACTGCCTCCAACACTGATCGGACACTCCTGGGAACATCCTGTGCAATTTAACCGGTGTGTAGTACCACCGATAGAGCAACTTATAAGAAGTCTCCCGCACCGCCACCGACAAAGCTTGCCGGCCTATATTTACATGCACTCTCCTCCATTCCTGATCATCCATCTCTCTTCCCAATTCCCTTTCCCACTCCTTCTGATGAGGGAACTTCTGGGGTGGGTCTCCCCCTAACCCTCTATAGAGAAGAGTTATCAAGCCCCTCGATTTCTCCCAGCCCAACCACAACGCCTCTCTATCATCCCCTCCCTCCTCCCAACTCGCTTGAATATCCTTTTGGCTTAAAGAATGTATAATTTGCATATGGGGAAAAAATCCTCACTATGCAAATGATATTTCACCCGAAGGTCTGAAAAGGAGATCAATTCCCCATCCACAATAAATTTATCAAAGGTATCCAGCCCCTCTCTTTCCCAACGCTTAAATACTCCCTCCCTTCCCGGAAGAAAGCCAGATGTCGCCCGCACCGGAGCCAACTTTGAAAAGATCGCCCTTGGAGCGAACTTCCTCTGAGCCTTACGCCACTGCATTAGCAAATGCCACATAAAGGGGCTTCCCCTCCATTACCCTCCCGGTGGTGGGCCCATCATCCAGGGTAAATATTTCAAGCCTATCTCCGCCGCCCAATATTGCTCCACCTCTCGGAAGCATTTGGGGCAAGCTCCCTTATCCCTCCATTCAAACACCATACGCAACTAAGCCGCCTCGTAGTACCTCCCCAAGTCTGGAACTCCCAAACCCCCACCTTGCCTAGTAGCATACATTACCCATCTACTCACTCTAGGTTGACTATTCCCCCACACAAAAGCAAACACTTGGCTTTGCAATTGACGCAAATCCCTTTGACTAACCTGAATCGACAGCATTTGAAACAAATATAGTAGACGCGGCAATATGTTCATCTTCAGAGTAGCAATTCTCCCCATCCAAGACAACTCCTCCCCCTTCCACCTAGCCATATCCTTCCGCAACTGGTAAAAAGGAGGATAATTCGCACCATATAAACCGCGTGGGTTGGCCGTGACCCGAACTCCCAAGTAAAGAATAGATCCTTTGGCCCAGCGAAATGGAAATGAGGCCTGCAAGCTCCCTACTTATTTTATTTATTTAGCTGTATTTATATCCCTCTTTTCACCAGGTCAAAGCGGTCAATTGGGGGATACATTTAACATGAGGGGATATGACACACATACACTAATACTTACAGGGAACATGGGCAATGGAGGGTTAAGTGGCTTGCCCAAGACCACAAGGAGTGCCTATAGGACTAGAAATCCCAGTACCTCTGGCCCGAGATTGCTGTCCCCAGGTGGGACTTGAACCCCCGGCCCTCCGGCCTGAAGTACCTTGTCCTAACCACTAGACCATGCCTCCCACCTGAGGCTGCAGCGTAAGCGACATCGCCTCAGTTTTATCCCAATTAACTTTGAACCCCAAAAGCCCCCCGTATGTCCGTAACTCCCTCATTAATACCGGCAAAGAGACAATCGGCTGTGTCAAGGTGAAAAGTGAATCATCAGCAAACAGGACAATCTTGTGCTGCAACGAACCCACCTCTATCCCCTTAATATCCTTCACCGACTGAATTCTAGCTGCCAATGGCTCCATAACTAACGCAAAAAGTAGTGGGGACAGCGGACACCCCTGCCTCGTCCCTCGCCCCAAGGAAAAAAACCTCAAAGTACCCCCATTAACATGGACTGCTGCCTCCGGTGCCGCATATAGAGACTTTATCCAAGACCTAAAATTAGGGCCCAGGCCTATATTCTAACACTGCCATTAAAAAATCGAAATTGACCCTATGAAAGGCCTTTTCCACATCTATGGAGAGGAACATGGCCCTTTGCCGCTCCTTTTTGGCTAGCCAGCCCAGATGAAGAACTCTCCTTATCCCATCTGCTGGTCCAGATGGACCAAGCCCGGCATACAGAGCCCCAGGTGCAATGCCAACACCTTGGCTAAAATGTTTACATCAATATACAATAAAGAGATGGGCTTATACGATCTGCAGATCGCCGGATCTTTCCCTGGCTTCGGGATGACCACTATGGCCACCTGATTCATCGACATCGGTAGGGCCCCTCCCTGCAGAACAGCATTAAATACTCTCATCAAGATAGGTCCCAACACCTCTGACATTTTTTTTATAGAACACACTCCATCAATCCATCAATTCCCAGTGCCTTGCCTAACACTAAGCCCTTAATGACCCCCATCACCTCCTCAAGTCCAATTTCCCCATCTAAACCCTCCCCCTCAAACTCCTCCAACCACCCACTCCCATTCCCCTCATTCTGCAGGTACTGTCGAATAGCCTCTTCTCCCCCTCCGGGTTCCGCTGCGTATAAGCCATTGTAATAGTCCCGAAACTGATCTCTTATATCGCGCCCTTTAAACAACATTTTATCCTGAGGCCCCTTTATTTTTGTGACAGCCTGCCATCTCTGAGCCCTTAATTTAATGCTCAAGAGCCGGCCTGCTTTGTTATTGAATTCATAATATCTCTGACGAAGTCTCTCCAATTGGTAAGACACCCGCTCCAACTGAAGGGCATTTAACTGCCTACGTGTCTCCTCCAGTTGGCCTCTCAACCCAATCCCACCTCTCTGCTTATGGGCACTCTCCAATTCCACCAATTGCCTGGTAAGGTGCTGGGTTTCCTCCTCCCTCTTCCTCTTCCTCCTTGCCCCCTCTTGTATGAGGTGGCCCCTCACTACCGCCTTCAACCCATCCCAAAGGACCCCCATACTCCACCATTATCATTCAAATCCATATAATCACAAATCACCCTCTTTATCCGCTGACCTACCTCTTCTCCCTGAAAAAGGTAATCGTTCAATCTCCAGAAAGAGCGCCGACCTCACTCACCTGAAGAGCCAAACCACACCTACACTGGCGCATGGTCAGACCAAGTAGCTGTTCCTATCCGTACCTTATCTAATACCTCCCTCCAATAAGTATCACCAAACAGATAGTCAATCCGATTATAGGTGGCATGCACCGCCGGGTAGAAGGTATAATCTCCAGCCAATGGGTGGGCCAACCTCCACAAATTGTCAAGGCCATAATCCTGTAGGCATTTCTGAAATTTCCTCAAACCCGGGTCACTCCCCCCTCGACTCCTGGCTCTGCCATCCAATGCTATATTGCAATCTCCCCCCCATCAGAAATTTCCCCTGAATCTTCCACTCCAGCCACTCACCCATCCCCTCCCATCCCCTCCCCTGGGCACCATTCGGTCCATACACAGAGGCCAACGTAACCTTCTCTCCCCCTATCTCCCGCACCACCCCCACTGTCCTACCATCCATTTTCCGAAATACCTGACACACAGTGAAGGGAACATCCAGCCTAATTAGGATAGCAACTCCACCCTTCCTTTGGTCCCCCTCCCCTACAGCAAAGAAACACTAAAAGTTACCTGAGCTCAACAGATGCTCATCACGCTGACGCAGATGAGTCTCTTGCACCAATGCCACGTGCCACTGCCACTTCCTCAATTCCCGCCACAGCAGTTTCCTTTTCTGTGGAGAGTTTAGTCTCTGCACATTCAAACAACCCACTTTCAAGCCAGAAGCCATTCCCTAAGTCCATCCACCCCCATTCTCACTGATGTTATGCCTCTCCCCTCCCCCCTCTTCCCCAATCCCCCCCTTCTCCCCCCATCACACGGAGCTCTTCTCCGCCTACAACTGAGGAAGGGACCCCCCCCGGGGATGCTGTGCCATCCCCCTTCCCGCACTGTTAACTTGAAGTAGATAAACATTAAAACACACATAGTAACTTATACGTTATACCTGCCCGAACCCCCTCCCACTCAACCCTCCCTTCCTCCCCCCAAAAAACATCCCACTATCATCCGCTTTTGTTACATACATCAGCCAAGTATTTAAAACTCACAATTCACAGTCCCAGAGTTCATGTGGTCACTACTGAGGATGCCTCTTCAACATTTTCTCCACGTCCCAAATTTCCAGCCTTCCGCCGCAGCCTCTGTCCCTTCACTGGGACCCTCTCCCATCTAGGACTTTCCCCTGCGCTCTCTGGGCGAGCCAGAGCGTTGGCTTGCTCAGGCAAGTTAAGTGCCCCCTCTCGTCTCAAGATTTTCCAGGCCTCCTCCACCATACGCACTCTGAACCCCCTGCCATTTATATCCATCAAAAGGGCAAAGGGGAAAAGACAATGGTACTTTGCCTTCTCTGACTGTAGGTACTGTGTGACTGGCCGCATATCTCTCCGCCGCTGCAAGGTAGCAGCGGATAAATCATGATACATTTCCACATTCTGTCCTTCCCAAGAAAAGCTCCTCCTGCTGCTTGCCACACGCATCACCCTCTCCTTTTGACCATAGGATGCTAGATAGGCCACGATGTCTCGTGGCTTTCCCTGCTGTGGCAGCCTCAGCGCTCTATGGGCCCTCTCCACCAAAATAGGCACCTCCTCTCCTGCTCCCAGCTCTTTGCGCAGCAGGAACTGACAAACCTTCTGCACCACTGCCGCCACATTCGCAAAAGCCTCTGATTCTGGCAAGCCCCAAATCCGTACATTATTGCGGCGGGAGCGATTTTCAAGATCTTCTAGTTTATCTTTAAGTGAGTCCTGCTCCGCTTGCATCCTCTGCATTCGAGTCTCTGCTGCGACATCTTGCTCTGCCAGTTGGTCAGCCTGCTCCTCCAACTTCTCCACTCGGTGGCCCAGCTCTCTCACGTCTTCTCTGATTCCCGCCAAAGTCTCTTTGCGCTCCCCCCCAAGTGGCGATGATCTCCCGTTTCAGGGATCTCATCCAGCCCCAAATATCGCCTCGGGTGCATCCCTCGTCGGCCCGGTCTAGCTTGTCCTCGGATTCCTCACACGATGCCATGTGCTCGGGGAGGTCTCGCCTCCTTCACTCTCCTGCTTCGCCATATAAAGATTTAAATCTGGCCAACTTCTTCCTCACCGACATCTCCACTCCTTCGGGCCTCCTTGGCTACCCACACCGCACGTTGGGAAAGGGGGTAAAATTGCTAAATTTCGCCTTAATAGCAGCGTCCTGATGGGAGCTCACAGTTTAAGCTGCCATCACCTGGGTGACGTCACTTCCTCCCATCTCAGAAATATTTAAGGTGCACTTTGGACAGATGAGCTGAAGGGTTTTTACCCTCTTATACGGTTGGGTACAGCTTTAAAAGTAAGAGCACCATCGGGCACAAGCACTGCATAATGGGACCCGATCAGCATTGGAGCAAAGAGCAGGAAGCACCAGCCCCTTGCTCCTCACTGCCAGGCAAATCGGGCCACTTCAGGAACCAGCTTTAAAAGTAAGAGCACCATCGGGTGCTCCCGCGCCTGAGGACCTCAGAGTGCCCTTTAATGTGCACCTCCACCGCTGATAACAAAAGCCGGAAATCTAGGATAATAGAAAGTTTTAGTTGCCTTGGCTATTTTGTTCCTTATATAAAACTTCAAACCTGCAACCAAGGGTAAGATCTCCTTTGAGTTATATAACTTCCCTGTAAGCAATGCTTTGATATTGCTGTTATTGCTCTGTATAACTTAGATTACCAATAGCGTCACAATGTGCAACCCGCTAGATTCATACAGAGCAAGTCGGATACATTGTAGTTCCTTGTAGTCAATGCTAATGATTCTTAAAACTATAGTTCCTCAACCTATGTTAACACTAGGAATTACACTGCTGTTACATTGAATTAGCATTAAGCATCTCACTTTGAGATTTGTAAGATACCACATAAGTAAGCTATTAGTCTTACTCATACCGCCACACCTGAGGTAGGCTTACAGGATAACACAGGGCAGCACCATCCTATAACACCATTCCCTAACACAATGCCATACACACTTACCAGCATGTTATTCGTATCTTGCCTGGTCCAATCCATCATATGGGCAAAAATTTATTTATTTAGCTGTATTTATATCCTGCTTTTCACTGGGTCAAAGCGGTCAATTGGGGGATACATTTAACATGAGGGGATATGAGACACACACACTAATACATACAGGGAACATGGGCATTGGAGGGTTAAGTGGCTTGCCCAAGACCACAAGGAGTGCCTATAGGACTAGAAATCCCAATCCCTCCGGCCTGAGATTGC
Source organism: Ichthyophis bannanicus (assembly GCA_033557465.1). NCBI lineage: Eukaryota > Metazoa > Chordata > Amphibia > Gymnophiona > Ichthyophiidae > Ichthyophis > Ichthyophis bannanicus. The sequence continues at coordinate 248,457,923 of CM066042.1, read as the reverse complement.
TGTCCCCAGGTGGGACTTGAACCCCCAACCCTCCGGCCTGAAGTACCTTGTCCTAACCACTAGACCATGCCTCCCTGATGTTATGCCTCTCCCCTCCCCCTCCACTAGACCACTTTCTCAAGAACAAGGTCTAATCTCCACAATACATGGCTATGGTCAGAGAGGACACAAAGATGCATCTCCACTTCAAGGCCATCACACACAGTAAGCTATAGTTGTTTCATTCACATTGCATGCCAGCCCCCAGAGAAGATCCACAGACAGAAGCATCCACAGGAAAAAAGCTTAACCTGCATGCTCATAAATGTTTGTTCCATCCGATGCAAATGGGCAATACTTGTTGAATATGTTGAAAGTCAGAAGTTAGACATGCTCTTCATCACGGAATCATGGCTCACCGACACAGACTCCGTACTTACAGGTCAACTAAAGCTCCCTAATTACGACCTCTTTAATTGCCCGAGAACAAACAGAAGAAGTGGAGGCATCTTTATCATGGTCAGATGTGATCTACAATTCCAATGCCTTACGTCACAGAGCACAAACGACCTGGATGCCATCATGATCTCAAATAAGCATCTAGCAGCATCTCTATTCTACCGAGCCCCAATTACATGCACTGGTGACCTCTCCACAATCCTTGACCTAGCATGCAACCGATCTACTAAGAGAAAACCACTTTGGCTTCTGGGCGATTTCAACCTCCCTGGGTTCTCAACAAAGCATTCCAATCTTTTCTTGATGCAATGACTGTATTAAACTACAAACAACTAATACACACACCCATCCACACAAGAGGAAACACCTTGGACCTTATCATTGCATCCTCATCCACGCTCAAATCTAGCAACCACAACCAACCACGGGTCATCCCTGTCCCGTGATCAGACCACAATGCCACTCATGCTTCACTGAGCATATCGAGGATGTCATAAGGGGCCTTAACACCACCACCTCCCCTCACACTGGATCAAATCAGCCTGATCTGACCTAAGTGCATTCATTACGAGAACCGTACAGCTTTCCTTTACCAAGGGTCTGGTAACTTCACATCTGAAAACTGCCACTGTCTGACCACTACTAAAAAATGACAAGCTAGACTTGCTTGACATAAATTCCTATAGGCCCATATCTAGGCTCCCTTTTTTGGCTATGATAACCAAGAAGATAGTCCAGCAACAAATCCAAGATCACATCAACTCCTACGCTTCCCTAGACCAACAGCAGCATGGGTTCTGTCAACAATAAAGTGTCGAGACCCTCCTGTCCACTCTCCTTGACCAGTCTCATTATGGGCAGGGATTCATCCTAATATTCTAGATATCGCATCGGTCTTTGACATGGTCTGTCACAATCTTGCCTACAACAGAAAGGTATACAGAACTTAGCCTTAAACTGGTGCAGCTCCTACTTAACAGACCGCCAACAATGGGAACGTATAGCCCCTCAGACATCATCCACTTATCAGCAGACACAAGGAGTACTGCAGGGTTCATCTTTATCTGTCTTGCTCTTCAACATCGACATCCAGCCAATCTGCGCTATAATCCAATCATACAACATGCTTACCACATCTATGCCAACAATGTACTACTATACACCCCATTCTCCACAGACAGTCCCAATTACACCAAGATTACAGAATGCTTTAATGCAGTCTCAGACTGACTCTGTACACACAACCTGAGAGTGAACTGCAGGAAGACTGAAGTATTGTTTATCACAAAAGACTCAACCTTCATCCCTCCATCTTCTCTACAGGTATAAGATGCAGAGCTGAAGACGAAGCAAGAAGTGCGTTATTTAGGAGTCACCCTGGATCAACGACTGAGTATGGAAACACATAAATAATGTTACCAAGGCAGTATACCACAAAATAAGGACCCTCCATCCACTGCTGGAGGCTGCCGACTTCCACACCGTATTCCAGGCACTTGTCTTTCCACACTTTGACTATGCAAATATCATTCTCCATGACCTGACAGGATACACACTTTATCTTCTTCAAATGACCCGAACCCTGTATGGAGCCTCCAGCTTTGAACATGCTACCCCCATCCTAAGACAATTGCATTGGTTCCCAATAGCTAGTTGCCTAAATTACAAAGCTCTATTGATAACATTTAAAGTACTGCATAACCTCTCTGCAGTCCCCCTTGCGGAAATCATACAATGGACACCGAATAACAGAATGAGAAGAACAAACATGACAAACACACCACCCCATCAACAATAAGAAAGAGTTCCCAAGCTGCTAAGAACTGAGCCTTCTCATTATACGCACCAACTCTTTAGAACACCCTCCCTGCCCCGATCTGTTCCATCTCCGACCTTTCAGCCTTCAGGAAAACAATAAAGATGCACTTGTTCCGACTGTACTATGACCATATACCATAGCCATGCTATAGACCTTGCCTGCCAGCCTTAGCTCCGACCACCCTACGGACCACATACCAGCTTGTAACTTCGTTTTCCCTATTACTATCCAAGTTGATGCCCCTGTTTAATGCAAAATGTTTATTGTTTATTGTGCAATGCTAGACGTTTATTGAACTGTTCTTTGATGCCAGTTCATTGTAAAACATTTATTCTTGTTCTGTGTAAACCGTGCTGATTTTGAAATAGTGCGGTATATAAAAATCAAATAAATAAATATCATTTGCGCAACGTTACAAGGATCAGCAGTGGGATTCTAAGCCTGGCCTCCCTGTTCGTGTTTGTGGTGCCAGCACTGAGGGCGCCCAAGAATGCCGTCCCACCTGGCTGGTCTTGTTTTCTCTTCAGTTGCAGGGCCTGGGGGTCCCCGCCAGCCCCACTGCCCCACTCCATCGTTGGCTGCAGAAAGTGCAGGCTGCTCTTGAGCTCTGCCCAGCGACTATGCTCTCTCTTCCTTGGTGGAGATCTGGCACAGCATGTTTTTGCCACTCCCCAGACTCTGGCACTCTAAGCAACTGCCTTGTTCACCTAATGGTAAAGCCAGCTCTGCACTTGGGGCAGATATAGGATTCAGTGGTTAAAGCAGGTGGTGGAGCAGTAGGCAAAAAATGAGTAGATCTGGTAATATATTAGGTATGAAAAGCAATATTCTCAGTCACATGGAACAGTGGAGTATCAAAAACAGTAAAAGAGAAAGCTAGCTTACCCAGAGCAGGGCCGTACCGAGTGAAGATTGTGCCCTGTGTGACTTGCACATCGGGCACCACCCTCCCCCCCCCGTGGCGGGAGAGAAGAGGTGCGTCCGATGTGCAAGTCGCCGGCATGCTAAGCAGATCTTTCCCTCCAGATATGCTTAGCATGCCGGCGGAATGCTTAAGGGACGCATTTTAGATGTCCTGCCATTGCCTGCCGCTGCTGAGAGAAGAAAAAGTGGCGGCGGCAGGCAACAGAAGACAGCTAAAATGCACCCCTTAAGCCTTTGCGCCCTCTGCGGCTGCACTGCTCGCACAGGGCTAGGTACAGACCTGACCCAGAGTACCGGTGTGGCTGCATCGAGTTCCAAGAAGAGAAGTCAGGATCAACCAATATGAAACTATAAGACTCTGATGCATTCTTAGATATAATTGGTGGGGGGTGGGGGGGGGGGGGAGAGAGGGTGCAGGCGGATTTGGCATATATATATCCCAGCTAAGGAGAAGGAGTGATATCCTTCAGGCAGTTAAGTATGTACCGAAGACAGCAGGTAGATATCAGTGCAGTGAGTTAGGGGCTGTGGGTGATAAAGGCAAGGAAAGGGGATGGCCACAATTAGAATAGATAGCAGATACGATTATTCAGCTGACAGCTGGGACATAGTCATAGCTAGAGTAGTATATCAGGGCATCATGGGTGGATAGGCCCAATCTACTAGCCAAGATTAACCACCAGTTCCAAAAGTGGGCCACTTGACTTGGTGAAGCTCTCCTAGACACTTCAACTTTCAAACACTAGAGGGCACTCATTGCCGTCTATCTGCTCATAATGTGCACAGTGGCCCAAAACCTGACTCTGGCCCTGGGTTAGTATTTGTGAAATCTTAGTGCAAAGTTAAAATAAAAAAATCAATAAGCAAATAAAGCAGTCGATGGACAAGGATCGTTTGACTAAAGAGGCACATGACTGAAAGCCTGAGCTCAGCGGCCGAATGGACTTGAGTATTTTAGACACTCAGTTTGGTGCCTATAAAAATGCCCAGGAGGTATATAGAAACATAGAAACATAGAAATATGATGACAGAAAAAGACCACATGGCCTATCTAGTCTGTCCTTCCATATCAACCACTACAACAGTCCCCTTTTTACCTTTAGAGATCCTCTGTGTGTGTCCCATACTTCTTTGAATTCAGATACTGTCCTCATCTCTACCACCTCCACTGGGAGACTATCCCATGGATCCACTACTCTCTCTGTAAAGAAATATTTCCGCATATCACTCCCAGAATCTATATGCCCAGAAGGTGGGGGTTCCCTTTTCAATAGGGTTTTTCCCCGATTTCTTTGATAGGTCTCATGTTGCTGCCTTCTTTAACGTCAACCTGTTACTCTAACTTCTTGGATTTATGTTACATTTGAAGAAACTTGGTGGAATTGTCTTATACTCTATCATTGTCTTTATTTTCAAATTTTAAACCCAACACGGAATGATTAATTAAGTTAATGAATATTTTGAGCCAATCAAAATTGAAAGGGTTCCCCTGACGTATTGGTTTTTCCCTTTACTGATTGATGAATTAAAAATTGGTGGACTTCCATGACTGGTTTTTCATTCTGGTTTCGTCAGCTTCAACGTCAGACATCAGTTTTAAAAGGATGAACGGTGCTGCTCTTTGGAACTTGAAGCTTTTGCAACTATAGGAATTTACTTAACCTGATGCAGGGTCGGTGATTTCAGACCCGAAATGTGCCACGTCGTGAATTTTGAAATTCTGGGTTGTTTGGCAAGCTCGAAGAAATGCTAAGTGTATTAATTTTGATCACTTTCTTAAAAAAATACGATTAAAAGGAGAGGTCACAGCGAGGGGATAGATTTTATTCCTCCCGCTTGTGTATGACAATTCCGACAAAAAGAGTTTCTCACTGTTACACATCAGAGTCCTTTTTTGTAATTGACAGGAGATATATGAGCATAAACCAAAGGCGCATGGAAACATATCACCTTCTTTTACACATAGGCGTTCCTGGGGCAGAAAATAAGTAAACAGAGCAGGGCTAGTGCTTATGTGTGTATTTTATAATATAAGCGCATATGCTGGCATGTACACACGACAAAATTACAGCGGCCTAGGAGCGGATTAAATGTGTGCGTCCACTTTCTTTGGAGTAGTTTTAGAAAAGCTCATAGGCGCATCAAATAGGGGTAGTATAGGTCCTTATCTGCCTTTCCTGCCTATGTCTCCTGTGAATAGTGAAAGGTGGGCAAGTCAGTGCTGACAGCGCATAGATAGATTCTGTCCTGGTTTTATTCCTTAGGAAAACAAGACTAGACTAAAACCAGGACTGGATCCACTTGTCCTCTCTGACATGGAGTCCCCCTGATTTATGATATCTTGGATACGGAAAATAAAGGTGTTTTTGATTGCGTCATGCAGAGTGAGAGGAGTATTAGCATCGGAGTTTATGGTCTTAGCACCATGAAGAATGAGAGTAAAGGCCTTTTAAACGTCAGCATCAGCTGAATTAGATAATAACCTTGCACTAGGGGCCAGGGACAACTAAACATCACAGGGCATCACAGTTCATGATTTCAACACAGCTTTGGCATGAAACAGGTTCATGAACTCTCATTGAATTACCAAATCGTGTTGTGTTTGACCGTCTGACTTTATAAAGATAAAATTATTCTTGGAGAGTTGAAAACAGCTTTTCTTTATGAGATTTGTAAATATCTAAGACGTATACTAGCAATATGTTTCCTGTTTACATACTCTACGTCACATGTTATATTGTTTGGTTCATTTGCTAAATTTTATTACCCAAGTTCCATATAATTTTATGCTTGGTTGAACTGTTGTTACCCACTTCTATGTAAAGCTATACTTGTTAACCTTGTTCCCTGTACAGCGCTGTGACTGGTAGATACAACGGTATAGAAAAGTTGCCAGATAAATAAAATAAACCTTCTATATGTTTATTCTTTTCAACCCAAATGAAGTGAAAAAGAATTGCACAAAAAGGGTTGATATATGTCTGTCAGCCTGTCTGTCTGTATGGGGGCAAAATAACTCTCCAAAAATTAAACTGAATGGGATGAAACTTGGCATGCGGAAAAAAATGATAAAAAGAAACATCAAGTCGGGAAATCAGCCAGATTGGACTGGGGGTTCTAGAGACATAAGCCCCCCCCACTCCCCCCAAAAACGGCTCAATGTATTTCTATGAGAGAAGGAGTTCCAATTTCTGCAGTGAAACATAGCAGTTAGGGAATTGCTCTTTACAAACTGCCTCTCTCCTGTTCTAAGCTCTCCCCCAACCCCAAAATGCCCCACCTCAACATACTATCCTCTGCAACGGTTCCCCACCTTGCAAACTGACCCACCCCCAAACGTACCCCTGCATCTGCCAAACACTCCGCAAACAGCTCTCAACTCCAAAAACTACCACCCCCAGCAACTGTCCCACTAGCCCAAAAAAACTCCACCCCCCCCCCTCCACTGGCCCAACATCAGCAAACCACCAATAACTATCCACTTAATTGCCCCATAATCCTGCAAACTTCTCCAGCCACAAAATCTACCACCCTGCAACTGCTTCACCACCCTCACAAACTACTCCACTCCCAAAACTACCCTCACAACTCTCACACCTTAAAAAATAGCCCCAGAACTGCCCCAACGCTATGTAAACTGCCCACTCCCAAAACCTATGCCCACAACTGCCCCATCACCTGCATACTGTGGTGGTCGACATCATTGGCACCCTTGCATTTTAGGTATGTTGTGTACAATATCTTGAGAAATAATTGGAAATATTCCAACTGTATGTCATCATAATATTGCATTTTATTAGTATGTTCAAAGGTATACAACAAACAAAAGATGTCTGTGCAATGTAGACATAGTAATTTTTGAGAAAAAAGCAAAATATGACCTGGACAGGATTAATGGTACCCTTCACTAATATTTGGTTGCACAACCCTCGGCAGTGATGACTGCCTCCAAACATTTTTTGTAGTCATCTATATGTTTTCTGGTAGTTTCTTCCACTCTTCAACTGTGATTTGTTCCAGCTTATGAATGTTTCCAGGATCCTTTTACCAATGGCAGATTTCAACTCTTTCCATAGGTTGTCGATTGGACTAAGATCAGGATTCATTGCTAGTCAGTTTAAAACAGTCCATTTTTTTCCTTTTTTAACTATTCTTTTGTACTTTTGGATGTATGTTTTGGGTCATTGTCCTGCTGGAGACTTTGACCCAGACCTAGCTTTCTGACACAAGGTAGCATGTTTTACTCCAAAATACCTTGGTAGTCCCCTGACGTCATGATTCCGTTAATACATTCCAGGCCTTCAGTTCCTGAGCCACACAAAATTACATCCCCACAACATTATGGTACCTCCACCATATTTAACTGTAGGAGGGGTGTTTTTTTTTCTTATAAGCTTCATTTCTTCGCCTGTAAATGTATTGCTGGTCTGCATTGCTAAAGAGCTCAAGTTTGGTTTCATCTGTCTACAGAACATTTTCCCAGAAGGATTGTGGTAACTCAAGGTGGATTTGGGCAAAGATCAGGCATGCCTTTTTATGTCTGTCTTTGAGCAATGGAGTCCTCCTTGGCCTTTGCCCAGGAAGTCATCCTTTGTTTAATGTGCGGCGTATGGTGTGGGTTGAAACCACCACTTCAGATTGCTCCAGGTCAGCCTTAAGCTCTTTGGATGTTGTACGTTGTGTTTTTCCAGAGTTCACACTCACCTTTGAAGACGTTTTGATTCATTTTCCCCACCACATCCTAGAAGATTCTTGACAATTCCACGAGCAGAAAACTTCTTAACATTGCAAACTGTAGACACAGAAATCCAAAGGTCTTTGGAGATGGTCTTGTACCCCTTAGAGGCTTAATATTTGGTGATAATGGCCTTTCTTTATAGTCCCAGGCAGCTCTCTTGTCTTCACCATTGTGAAAATGGAACATGGAATGAATGTGGCCATTTTAAACATTAGAGCCATCATTCATTGGTTGATTCAAATCATGTGAGTCCTGACAATTGATCACAGGTGTGTCTAATTTTACTGCAGTGGGAATGTGGTTCTTCTGTTCAAACTGATTTGAATTGTTTATAAGGGTGCCAATAATCATGTCCTCTCATTTAAATTAAGCCCTATGAAATCACCAACATGAATTCCTATAATACGATGATTTGCTAAACTTACAATTCACCTACTGTTATTCTTGCCCATAATCCTCAGAATCATAAATATATGAAAAACTATATTTTTGTTGGATCATCCACTTTGAGAGGAAAACCTCTCTCGTAGTGGATCCTCCTTTTTAATCAGTTTTAAAACAAGACTCTCAGGTCTCCAAATTGATGACAAGCATGCCGTTCCAAAATACATCGAAATAAAGTGTCCCTGCAAGTGTTTCACTGTTCAAAAAAGTAACTTAATACACGCCCACTTATCTGAAGATATCTGAAAATCAGATATTTCACCAAGGCGTCCGAACAAACACCACTTGACGTCTTCTATATAGCATTCCTCTGCAAATTAGAATCATTCAGGACTCACAATCAGGTCCATCGGTCCTCAGCAAAGGCAGAAAGAATGTTGACCAGGTACCGTGACACCACATAGTGTTTCACAAAGTGCCCCACCCCAAAATGCTCCCCAACTGCCCTATTATTCTCAAAGAACACCTGCCCACAACTGCCTCACCAACCTGTTAGCTGCCCTATCTCTAAAAACTATCCCCCAGCAACTGCCCTACTACCCTTTAACTGCTCAAACCCCAAAAATGACCAACTCCCGCAACTGCTCTAACATACCTAAACTGCAACCATTCCTCCAAAACTACTGCAAGGCAACTTTGCCATCCCATCTAACTGCTCCAACCCTCCCCCAAATCAGACTCCAAAACTAACTCACACCCCCAAACTTGCCCTACACCACACATGCACAACACAGGCAATACAGACAAATACTTTCATACCACAAACCTCAGATAACACACACCCACATTACAAATAATTCCCTAGCTGTAATCTGCAGCACTGTAAGTTATTCTTTCCAACCCATTAGACGTTGGAAAGAATTATGCCAAAGTGGACGAGAATGTCAGTCTGTCTGTCTGGGGGGTAAAATAACTGAAAAATTAGCAGAATGGGATGAAACTGGGCATGTGAGAAAAACTGATAAAAAGACACATCAAATTTAATAATTGTTCAAGTTGGACTGAGGATCTAAAGGAATAAGTACCCTCAAAAAATGGCCCAATATATTTCTATGGGAGAAGGAGTTCCAGCTTCTGTAGCAAAGAAACTTATCAGCCAGTGAAAGGTAGTAGACAGATTATTCTTCTGTATCATAGGAATCAGAGCTCAGAAAGTTCCAAACTCTAAGGGGCTTGTTTACAATCCAATGGGGCCGCAGCTCCGATATCGGGCAGAAGCCGCTACTGCGGCTTTGTAAACAAGCCCCTAAGATCAGCAACCATTAGGAAGCAAAGGGTGGTTGGTGACCCCCTTCTGATGAATACAGAGATGTCCATCTGCTATCCAAACATGATGTCCCAGGAGGGGTGCTGTCTGCCTGTTGCAAACTCTCCATAAAGTCTCAGATCTTGGCGAAACTCCTCAAGCCTTCTGCTCATCCAAATTCCAAAGGTCCACAAATCTCTTGAACGTCCCCCAGGCCGGCCTATTATCTCATGTAGAGATTCCATTTTGGAGCCTCTGTCCAAGTTTTGTGACTTGTTCCTACAGCCCGCAGCGGCTCAGGTCACGTCTTATATTAAAGATACGGGAGATTTTTTGCGCCAATTGTCTTCTTGCACAGCCATTTCTTCTTATACATATATGGTCACGCTTGATGTCCAGACCCTTTATACAAATATTGATCAGGTTGAAGTATTAGATGGTTTACAGTCTCATCCTCTTGATTTACCAGATCGTATCCCTCGTCAGTTTATACTTGATCTACTCACTTTGGTGCTTCAAAGGAATCATTTTATTTATCGTCAGCAGTGTTATCTCCAGATCTTTGGGATTGCTATGGGGGCTACGGTAGCACCTTCGGTGGCCACCATTTATATGGGTTGGTTTGAGGAGTCTTTTGTTTACTCCCATCCCTTATTTTCCAATATCCCGTTCTGGCGACGTTTTTTGGATGACATCTTTTTTCTTTGGACGGGGACGTTAGCTGATTTGCACACTTTTTTGACATCCTTGAATTCTTTCAAGCAAAATATTCAATTTACTGCCCAGATTGATTCGGCAAGTATTCAATTTTTGGATGTTCAGATTGTTCTTTCTGATAGTGGTTTTTGCACCTCCCTGTATCGAAAATCTGTCCAAAGGAACACCCTCTTGAGGTTTAACAGTTTTCATCCTCCGGCCCTCAGGAGGGGGTTACCCTTTGGCCAATTTCTTCGGATCCGTCGGATTTGTTCCAACAGAGCTGATTACAAATGTGCTGCGGAAGATTTAAGTTCACGGTTGCTCTCTAGGGGATATCCAAAGAAAGTGGTCCAACTGGCTAGAAAACGTGCCAGTAATGTCCATCGTGAATGGCTTTTTACAACTTCTGGTTCTCTGCAAGACCAGCCTGCACAGGTTACTGGGATTCTCCCGTATCTTTGTGGTTCTGGTGCTGTAGTTGGGATTCTACATAAATTTTGGCCAGTATTGGCGGCTCACCCTTGTTTTCAGAGGGACTTACGTATAGCCTACACCCGCTGTACAAATTTGCGAGATTTGATTGTGCATACTGTCCCTCCTGAAGATTGCCCGTCACAGATTCATGACTTGGCTGGACATTCCCCCTGTGGATCATGTATTTACTGTTCTAACACTTTGGCTGGTGCCTCTTGGAAAGACAAACATACTGGCAGGGATCATATCACTCGATGGAAAACTGATTGCTTGACATCCTTTGTGGTATATTTGATTGTTTGCCCTTGCGACCTTTATTATGTGGGCCGTACTTCAAGATCATTTAAACTTAGATTGGGTGAGCATGCTTCTCGCCTACGGACATGTAATTTATCTGCTCCATTAGTGAATCACAGCATAGAAGTCGCTCACTGTTTTACAGATCTACATTGGTGGATTCTGGATTTTGTTCCAGTAAATCCGCGGGGGGGAGATCGGCTTCAAGTTTTACAAGTGTTGGAACAACGTTGGATTTATCGGTTAAAGACTGTTACCCCTGGGGGGTTAAATCAACAAATAGACTGGCACACAATCCTTTGACTTGGTTTTTTGACATTTTTTGACACATTTTTGGTGTTTTTGCAGGCCGACCAGTTATGTACATTGATCAGCTGTGTGAGAGGGCGGCGCTGAGTGGTGCTCCTCCCCCTTGCTGCTCTGATTGGCCTGTACATACCTTTGGGCTGGTCCTCATCCGGGCACTTGCCTAGTTCTTCATGATAAAAACCGTTAGATTGAAGACGCTCTTCAAGGCTGCTTCGGCTAGACAATGCTGGAACCTGATGCAGGGGCAATGTTTTCTACCCCGAAACGTGACACGTCGTTCCTGATGCTGGCTGACTAGTCTTCATGGCCTGTTTCTTTATTATTGCAATTTTGTTGCGGGAGTTGGATACCGCCGACACATTTCAGATAAGTGTATTTTTAAGCACTTGCATAAAGCATTTTAATATTTGATTAAAAAGGATTGGCTACAGTGGTTTGGGGTAGTTCCCTTTCCCCTCACTGTGTGTGGTAGCTGCTCCGACAAAAAATTGATTGCTTCACTTTTAAGGTTTACTTTATATCTCGGGTTCATGTTTATGTGATTTTTGCACTGGGATAGGGTATAATTGATTTTTTCTCCATCCAAATGATACGGCTAGGTTCTCATCTGAGCAGATCAAAAGCAACTTTGTGGCACTGGGAGAGAAGGTGAAGCAGTTAGGCTAAAAACTCACTTCTTTGAGATGCGTTTGGATCCTGATCCACCTAGTCTCATGTTTGACTCCTACGTGTTTCCTTACTATTCCCCTAGATACATCCTAGTCCCAGTTTTGTTGTCTGTCTTGACTAGACTGTAAGTTCTTATGAGTAGGTATATTGTCTCTTACATGTCTCCTTAAAGCGCTGTATACAAATGATAAGTAGTAGTACTAGATGAGCAGGTGGTATTCTCTTCAATTCTCCCTCTTAAGTGTCATTGCTGAGGCAGAGAAGCTTGCATCCTACAGATGAAGATATGGATGATGTTATCAAGAGCATTTTGCTTTCCTGGACAAAGACATGATTTTCCAAGGGCTGCTAAGTAGAGATGGCACCCAGCTATCAAAGAAGGGGAGAAGTTTCTTTTGCAACAGGCTGGCTAATCTACTCAGGAGGGCTTTAAACTAGGATCATCAGGGCTGGGTGAACAAAGCTTCCAGGTAAGTAAAAGCCCTCAGGTAAGTAAAACATTAAAAGATAGTATAGAAAAGGAAAACATCTGCAGAGCTGCATATACTAATGCCCATAGTCTGCATAATAGAATTCCAAATTTAGAAGCTGTAATGGGAGAGACCCACTTGGATATAGGTAGTCACGGAGACACGGTACAAGGGAAAACAGTGACTGAGATGTAGTTATACCAGGCTATAATCTATTCAGGGTAGGAAGAAATGGAGGAGGAGTGGAGCTATATGGAAAAATAATATTAAAGCCACTGAACGTCAAGGCTCATGAAGGTAGGAAGAGGTATTATGGGTTAGTCTGGAAAGATGGAATGGAAAAACTGTTTACATCGGTGTGATATACAGACCTCTCTCACAGGCAGAACATAAGAAATAGATAGATATTCAATTGAAGACATTCACAATATTGCTATGAAAGGGACTAGAAAAGGGGACTGCTACTTCTGGAGAGAGATCTGCGATGGTGGGTATATACTTCTGGGAATTTTTCTGAAGGGACCTCTTTGGATTAAAGCTGATTAATCTGTGAACCCAGTGTATTTGTTAAATCAGTCAGGGCCTAGTAGCAGCATTTTAAGTTTCAATTTAAAACACAGAAGAGAGCTTTCTGGTTAGATTTCATACTCAGCAGAGAGCTTGTAGTTTAAATTTAATACTCACTCAGGGCCTAGTATCAGCAAAGTACTTTTAGTTTAAATTTAAAACACAGAAGAGAGATTTCTGGTTAAATTTGGAACCCAGCAGAGAGCTTGTAGTTTAAATTTCATAATAAATCAGAGCCTAGCAGCAGCAAAGAGCTTTAATTTAATTTAAATCAAATCAGAATATAACTTAGCATAAAAGGCAAAACAGGATCAGTATTCTTTGGGCAACAAATAAAGTCTTCTAGAGACCTTTACAAAGAGGCCGTCTACCTAGGGGGCAAGAGACCTGTGAAACTTTTTCAATAGGTGTTAATGCCAGGTGGCCAGTCAAAAGGCCATTTTGAAAGACTCCTATCCGAGCAAGGACTGTTAATCACCCAGGAAGTTGGTCACAGCTTACCTCAGAAGCACAGGAAAGGGTACTGTGTAGCAGCCCTCTTTTAATAAGTGTTATTTCCTTCCTTCCCTCCCCAACACCCACCCACCCCTAGGATAATCGTAGCTTTATAGGTACTTACACATCTTAAAGGAAAGAAGGTGCTCTCAGGTGCAGCTCGTTATACAAATCAGTCATACACTAAGGACCTGAGATTAATTAAGCTTCAGGTGAACAAGCTATATTAAACGTATTAGGTACAATTTTATTAGTATAAGTATCCATAGCAACCCTTATTTATTTATTTATTTATTTTATTAACAATTCTTATATACCGCACTATTAGACATCAGCGCGGTTTACATTGAACAGAAAACATCCGACAATTTACATATGTCTGGTCATTACATTTAACAGGAAGTATAACTTGGTGAAACAGGGGAAACTAATACAATGGTGGGTTATCTGATAAGAGATATCATGGTTAACTATATACAAAGGTGGTACAATAGTACATGGAACTGTTTGTTATTTACATTGTGAAGTTGGCCTGTTGCGATGGTCTGTCTGTTTGGCCACTCCTGCTATTCGCCTGGGTGTTATGTTCGGAGCTGTCATTGAGATATTTTAGGAAGAGGAAATGTTTCAGTGACTTTCTGAACTGACTCAAATTGGGTACTGCTCTGATTTGTGCTGGTAAGGTGTAAGTAAGTAAGTAAAGAACTTAAAGATCTAAACACAAGCTTAAAACTAAGATGCAGACAGCAGTCCAGCAACAAGATGGGGGTTTTCCAGTATATTGCATTGAGTGTCACATGTATGATTTTCTCCCAGTTGGTGAGAGGTCTTACGTGTGCACTAGGTGCAAGGAGCTCTTTGCTCTCAGGGAACGAGTCCGTTCTGTAGAGGCTAGAGTAGCAGACTTTGAAGATATAAGAAAGACAGAGAGGTACATAGATGAGACCTACAGGGATATAGTCCTGAAGTCCCACCTCCAGTCTGGCAGCATCCCTGTTGCCATGGAGGAGAGAGGTCACATGTCCCAGGAGAGAGGTTACTTGACAGGAGAGAATCACCTTGGTGTGGCAGGAAGTGATCCTGTAACTAGGACCTGTCCTCTAGGTGATGTAAAACCCTCTCACACCGAGGAAGTTTCTCCAGGGCCATGTGCCCATGAGGGAAGGGTTAGGACAGCCGTTATAGTTGGTGATTCGATCATTAGGCATGTAGATAGCTGGGTGACTGGTGGACATGAGGATCGCCTGGTAACATGCCTGCCTGGAGCGAAGGTAGTGGACCTCACGCGCCACCTAGATAAGGTCTTAGATAGTGCTGGGGAGGAGTCTGTTGTCTTGGTACATGTCGGTACCAATGACATAGGAAAATGTGGTAGGGAGGTTCTGGAGGCTAAATTTAGGCTTTTAGGTAGGAAATTGAAATCCAGAACTTCCAGGGTAGCATTCTCTGAAATGCTTCCCGTTCCATGCGCAGGACCCAAAAGGCAGGCAGAGCTCTGGAGTCTCAATGCGTGGATGAGACAATGGTGCAAGGATGAGGGTTTTGGATTTGTTAGGAACTGGGGAACATTCTGGGGAAAGGAGGGGCTCTTCAGAAGGGATGCGCTTCACCTTAACCAGGATGGAACCAGGCTGCTGGCATTAACCTTTAAAAAGGAGATAGAGCAGCTTTTAGACTAGATAATAGGGGAAAGCCGACAGTCGCCCAAGAGCGGATGGTTCTGAAGAATGTATCCTTGAAGGATACTACCAAAAGCAGAGAGGTTCTAAAAAAGAGTAAAGTAGCCCAAATGCCCTCGAGTATGGAGCAGACAGAGCTTAAAGATCCCAAATTACCCATGCCTACCAATAGCCAAATTAATATGAATAAAATACAGTCTCTAAAATGCTTGTATGCAAATGCTAGACGTCTAAAAAATAAGATGGGAGAGTTAGAATATATAGCACTAAATGAGAGGTTAGATATGATTGGAATCTCAGAGACATGGTGGAAGGAGGACAACTAGTGGGACACTGTGATACCTGGGTACAAACTATATCGTAATGATAGAGCTGATCAAATTGGTGGAGGAGTTGCACTCTATGTTAGAGAGGGCATTGAGTCAGAAAGGATTAAAGTTTTGCAGGAAACAAAATTTTCTGTAGAATCTCTATGGATTGAAATTCCATGTAAAAAGGGGAAGGCGATGGCAGTGGGGGTGTACTATCGACCGCCTGGCCAGAATGAACAAATGGATGATGAAATGCTCAAAGAAATCAATGAAGCTAACAAAGGTTACAGCACAGTAATAATAATGGGTGATTTCAACTACCCCGGTATCAACTGGGTCAGTGTCACGTCAGGACATGCTAGGGAGATAAAGTTCCTAGATGAAATAAATGACTGCTTCTTGGAGCAGCTGGTTCATGAACCGACCATAGGGGAAGCCATATTGGACCTAGTCCTTAGTGGAACACCAGATCTGGTGCAAGAGATAAGGGTGTTGGGGCCACTTGGCAATAGTGATCATAGCATGATCGCGTTTGATTTAATTAGTGGAGGAGGGATAATAAGGAATAATAATATCCATGGTACTTCCTTTTAACTTTTGAAAGGGAGACTATGATAAAATGAGGAAAATAGTAAAGAAAAAACTAAAAGGAGAAGTTGCAAAGGTTAAAGACTTACATCAAGCTTTGGTGTTGAAAAATACTATCTTGGAAGCCCAGACCAGCTGTATTCCACGCTTTAAGAAAAGTGGAAGGAAGTCCAAAAAACTGCCAGCATGGTTTAAAGGTGAGGTCAGAGAGGCTGTTGTTGCCAAAAAAGCATCTTTCAGGAAATGGAAAAAATAGCCAAACGACGAAACCTGGGAACAGCACAAGCACTGGCAAGTCAAATGCAAGGCATTGATAAGGCAGGCAAAGGGAGAATTTGAGAAGAAGCTTGCTGCGGAAGCAAAAACGCATAATAAAGACTTTTTCAAGTACATTTGAAGCAAAAAATCTGTGAGAGAGTCAGTTGGTCCATTAGATGACAGAGGGGTTAAAGGGGCACTAAGAGGCGACAAGGCGATAGCAGAGAGACTGAATGAATTCTTTGCTTTGGTCTTTACTGAGGAAGATGTAGGGATGTTACCCATGACTGAAGTGGTATTTAAAGGTGTGGAAGAATTGAAGGAAATATCGATACATCGGGAAGATGTATTACAACTATTAGATAAACTGAACAGTAGCAAATCACCTGGGCCAAGAGTGTTGAAAGAACTGAAATGTGAGATTGCAGACCTGCTATTAGTAATCTGTGAACTATCATTAAAATCATCTGTAATACCTGAAGATTGGAAGATGGCAAACATAACACCAATTTTTAAAAAGGGTTCCAGGGGTGATCCGGGAAATTACAGACCGGTGAGCCTGACGTCAGTGCCGGGAAAAATGGTAGAAACCATCATAAAGAACAAAATTGCTGAACATGTAGATAGTCATGGCTTAATGTGAGACAACCAACATGGCTTTAGACAAGGAAGATCTTGTCTTACTAATCTGTTATGTTTTTTTTAAGGTGTGAATAAACAGGTAGACAAATGTGAATCGGTTGATATAGTGTATTTGGACTTTCAGAAAGCCTTTGACAAGGTCCCTCATCAGAGACTTTTGGCAAACTAAAGAGTCATGGGATAGGAGGCAGTGTACTATTGTGGATCAGGAACTGGTTAAAAGATAGAAAGCAGAGGGCAGGGCTAAATGGCCAATTTTTCCATTGGAGAAAGGTGAGTAGTGGTGTACCCCAGGGATCAGTGCTGGGTCCGCTGTTTTTTGAGATATTCATAAATGATCTGGAAAAGGGAATAACGAGTGAGGTTATCAAATTTGCAGATGACACAAAACTATTTAAAGCTGTTAAAACCCAAGAGGATTGTGGAAAATTGCAAGAGGATCTTGATAAATTGGAAGACTGGACATCAAAATGGCAGATGAAATTTAATGTGGACAAGTGCAAAGTTATGCACCTAGGGAAGAAGAACCCAAACTATGGTTACACGATGCAAGGTTCCACATTAGGAACCACCACCCAGGAAAAAGATTTAGGCGTCATTGTGGATAACATGTTAAAAACCTCGGCCCAGTGTGCAGTGGCGGCCAAGAGAGCAAATAAAATGCTAGGTATCATAAGGAAAGGAATGGAAAATAAAACAAAGGTTATTATAATGCTTCTATATCGTTCCATGGTGAGACCGCACCTTGAATAATGTGTGCACTTCTGGTCGCCGTATCTTAAAAAGGATATAGCGTTATTAGAAAAGGTTCAGAGAAGAGCCACCAAAATGGTAAAGGGGATGGAAGGATACCCCTATGAAGAAAGGCTAAAAAGGTTAGGGCTCTTTAACCTGGAAAAGAGACGGCTATGGGGAGATATGATAGAAGTCTATAAATTAATGAACGGAGTGGAACGGGTAAATGTAGATCGATTGTTTACATTATCTGAATATAGAAAGACTAGGGGACATGCAATGAAGCTACAGGGTAAACTATTTAAGACTAATAAAAGAATATATATGTTTTCACTCAACGTGTAATCAAACTCTGGAATTTGTTACCGGAGGATGTAGTAAAGGCTGTTAGTGTAGCTGGGTTTAAAAAAGGTTCAGGCAAGATCCTGGAGGAAAGGTGGCCTAGTGGTTGGGGCAAGGTACTTCAGGCCGGAAGGTCGGGGGTTCAAATCCCACTAGAGGACAGCAACCTTGGGCCGGAAGGACTGGGGTTTCTAGTCCCACAGGTGCTCCTTGTGGTCTTGGGCAAGCCACTTAACCCTCCATAGCCCATGTTCCCTGTAAAATAGTTATCTCCAAGTTATAATGCCCTGTTCAATGTAATTTCAGTTTGTTCAATGTAAACCGCACTGATGCAGAATAGCGCGGTATATAAGAGAATGTAAATAAAATAAAATAAATAAATAAATTATTAAGAAGGGACCCAGGATATCAATGCTTGACCCAATACAAGCATTGTGGAACCTGTGTCTTTTGGGGAAACTGCTAGGTACGTATGACCTAGATTGGCCACCTTTGGAAACAGGATACTGGGCTTGATGGACCTTGGTCTGACCCAGTATGGCATATCTTATGTTCTTATGTTTTTAAATATATTGATAGGAAATTTCAATTTGCTAGATGTTGATTGGGATATCAGGGCTGCAGTGTCATCTAGAAGTAACAAGATCATAGATTCCGTACAGGGAGAAATGTTCCAGCAACTGGTAACTGACAGCATGCGGGAGGGGGCGACATTGGACTTGGAGCTAATGGTGAGCGTCAATATTAGGACATGGATGGAGATAGTTTATTTCAAAATGAGTGTTCTATAAAGGAAACCTAACTGTCAAGATGGGGGAATATCTCAAGGAGTCATTAGCTGGAGGGAAATATCTTGGGGAAGAAGAACAGTTAACAAAACTGAAAGGAGATATTATAATAAACATAGAAACATAGAAACATGATGACAGAAAAAGACCACATGGCCTATCTAGTCTGTCCTTCCATATCAACAACTACAACAGTCCACTTTTTGCCTTTAGAGATCCTCTGTGTTGGTCCCATGCTTTTTTGAATTCAGTTACTGTCCTCATCTCTACCACCTCCACTGGGAGACTATTCCATGGATCCACTACTCTTTCCGTAAAGAAATATTTCCGCATATCACTCCTGAATCTATCTCCCTTCTCCCTCATCCCATGTCCCCTCGTAGCAGAACTTGCTTTCAATTGAAAGAGGCTCTCTCCCTGAACATTTATGCCACGGATGTATTTAAACATCTCAATCATATCACCTCTATCCTGCCTTTCCTCTAAGGTGTACATATTAAGATCCTTAAGTCTGTCCTCATATGCTTTATAATGAAGCCCACTAATCATTTTAGTAGCCACCCTCTGCACCGACTCCATCCTGTTCACATCCTTTTGAAGATGCGGTCTCCAGAATTGCACACTATACTCCAAATGAGGTCGCACCAAAGACTTATACAGAGGCATTATCACCTCCTTTTTTCTGCTAGCAACAAACATTTTTGTTAGGAAACTAAATAAAAGGAAGAAGAAAAGGAAGCTACTATGGTTTTCAAAAGAAGTAGTTGAAAGGGTAAGGCAAAAGAGATTAGTCTTCAGAAACTATAAGAGATCACAGAAAGAGAAAGACAAACAACAATATCTAGAGAAGCTAAGGGAAGCTGGTAAAGTAGTCAGAAAAGCAAAGATGCTCATGGAAGAAAAAAATAGCCAATACAGTAAAACATGGGGATAGGAAGAAGTACAAAGGTGGCACTGGGAGACTCAAGAGTGAAGAGAAAGAATATGAAGAGGCCGATGAGGATAAAGTGGAATTGCTTAACAAATATTCCGGCTCTGTGTCCACAGATAAAGGGTCAGAAATTGGACATCAGAAAACAACACTAACAGGAATGAAAGTGAGGTAGACCTGAAATGATTTTCAGAAGACTGTGTTTGTGAGAAGCTAGCCAAACTAGAAATGAACAAAGTGATGGGGCTAGATGGGATTCATCCAAGGACACTGAAGTAATTTAGGAAAGTAATGGTGGCTCCACTGTCTGACCTTTTCAATGCTTCTTTAGAATCACAAGTGATCCTAGAAGATTGGAGATGGGAAAATGTGTCCTGTCCACAAATATAGAAGTAAGGAAGAGGCTGGTAACTAAAAAAAAAAAATTGTTAGTTTGACCTCTGTGGTGAGTAAATTAATGGAAATGCTGCTAAAAGCAGAGGATGGTGCAGTTTTTGGAATCCAAGGGATTACGGATTGGAGACAGTATGACTTTGCTAGAGGTAGGTTTTGAGGAAGGATCTAGCGAAGCTTGAAGAATGGTCAAGAATTTAGCAGGTAAGATTTAATGCTACAAAAATGCAAGGCCATGCCTTTGAGCTCCAAAACCCAAGGGAGCAACACAGTATAGGGGGTGAAGTACTCAAATGCTTGAAAGAAGAGCTGGTTTCTATGCTAAATCCCTTCTGATTATCTAATTTAAAAAGATGGAGAACATTTGCTTTTTTTTCCCAAGAAATTGTTTAATTCGTTCAGGACTATCTTTTTAAATATCTTGGAAATGAAAGGTAGGTTAGAAATGGGCTCATGAGTAGATGGATCATTTAGATCTTGTGTAGGGTTCTTCAACACTGGCCCAATGATGGCTTGATTCCAGATCTGTAGTATCTATCCTGAACTCAAACTTGTATTTACCATAATAGTCAAGGAAAAAGACAGCTTTGTTGCAAGGTTTTTATGAGATAGAGGGGAAAAGAATCAGATAAAGTGTTAGGTGATCTCACTGACATTGGGTAATGAGTAATTTAATTATTTATTGAGAAAATGATATGTTGTTTGTGTTTAGTTCCAGTATGTTATGTATATATGTTGTTGTTGTTAAGTGCCATCAAGTCAGGGTCGACTCATGGTGACCCTCTGGATAATTGTCCTAAATTGTGTTCGGTCTTCAGTTAGGAGGCTCATTGTTGACAGACTGGTACCCATAGCTGCTGTTATTGTATTGATCCATCTCATTGCTGGCCTTCCTCTTTTGCGTTGACCTTCTATTTTGCCAAGCATGATGTCTTTCTCTAACGATCTCTCTCTTCGCATGATGTGTCCAAAGTATGAAAGTCAAAGTCTTGTCATCTGAGCTTCTAAAGAAAGCTTAGGTTTGATCTCCTCTAGTATTGACTGGTTTGTTCTTCAGGCAGTCCATGGTATAGGCAGTATTGGCCACCAGCACTATAATTCAAAGACATCAATTTTCTTCCTGTCTATCTTTTTCACTATCCAGATTTCACATCCATATGATGTTATTGAAAATACTATGGCTTGAACAAGTCAAATCTTTAGAAGTATTACAGCAATCTGATGCAGCTGTTACCATACTTACAAGGCTCTGCCAAGAACTTTTGAAGACAACATCATGGCCAACTGACTGGAAAAGATCTGTGTTTATACCAATACTAAAGAAAGGTGATCCAAATGACTGTGGAAATTATCGCACAATCACCCTGTCCCACATGCCAGCAAGATTCTACTGAAGATTATTCAACAGAGACTACAACCATATCTGGAACAAGAACTACCTGAAGTGCAAACAGGGTTCAGGAAAAGGCGAGGAACAAAAGACATCATCGCAGATGTGAGATGGATCCTTGAAAAGACTAAAGAATACCAAAAGGATATCTATTTGTGCTTTATCAACTACAGCAAGGCTTTTGACTGTGTAAACCATGAGAAACTCTGGGCCACATTAATAAGCATGGGTATACCAGAACACCTGATCATTCTCTTGCGCAATCTGTACATTGATCAAGAAACAACAATTCGAACGGAACAAGGAGAAACAGAATGGCTTAAAATAAGCAAAAGTGTACGACAAGGCTGCATACTTTCCCCCTACCTGTTTAATTTATATGCAGAACAAATCATCAGAGAAGCAGGATTGTATGAGGACAACAGACGTGTGAAGATTGGTGGAAGACTCATCAACAACCTTCGCTATGCTGATGATACCACATTACTGGCTGAAAGTGAAGATGATCTGAAACATTTGCTTCTCATGAACAAGGAACATAGTCTTAAAATGGGCCTGCACCTTAATGTAAAGAAGACAGAGATTGTGTTAGTGTGGCGTGCAGTGGGAAAGGGCTTTCTTTAAAACACAAGCCAGACAGCAGTTCAGGGAAAACAAAAGCAGTTTTTATTCTGCCCCAGTTTGCTGAACCTCCACAAAGCAAAACCCAGGGCAAACAGAAATTCAGAGAAAACAAAATCAGCTTACTTCTGTCCCAGGTTGTTAAACCTCCACAAACTGGTTCTCCTGGCTCTTCCTCTAGCCCCAATTAACATTCCTACCTCAGAATTCCTTTACGCAGCTTGCCTAGGAAGGAGTCCTGGATCCACGGGCCTCTCTCCTGCAGCCTGCTGGGTTCTTAACCTTTCCTTGTGATCCACACCCTCCCAACCCTGAACTCTGGGCTGTAGACTCTCTTAAAGGGGACTGTTGATACTCTCTTTGGAGAGGGATGGGTTACATTCTATAGACTCTATCACACACCTTCCCCCTCAGCTCAGTCATGCCCTGTTGAGCACCTGCTTCACCCGGAACCCCCACCCAGAAAGGAAGTCCATGTTCAGGTGAGTCTGACCAGCCCTATGGCGGACCCAAAACTGGAGTTGGAGACCCTATAACCACCACATAATACGGCTGTTGGACTCCTTATGTTGAGCCAACCACTTGAGGGGGGCCAAGCAGATAGAATTTGAAGGTCTCAAGTGCCCACTTGACAGCCAGGGCTTCCATCTAGATCACCACATAATGCTGTTCCCAAGGAAGCAGCTTCCTGCTGATGAATAATACAGGATGTTCTCCATCCATGATTCCTGGCCCAGAACAGCTCCTAGGCCCACCTCTGAAGCATCAGTTTGCACAATAAATGGTAGAGAGAAATCAGGACTAATCAGGATAGGTTCAGAGCACGCAACCTTCTTGAGGTACTGGAAGGCCAGGTCCAGCTCCGGTGACCACTGAATCCATCCGGGAGCTCTCTTCCAAAGGAGCTTGGTTAATGGCTCCACCACCTCTGAAAAATTAGGGATGAAGTGGCGGCAATAGCCAATCAATCCAAGGAAGGCACAAATTTCTTTCTTAGATTTTGGGATGGGGACCTGGGCAATGGCATCCACCTTCCGTAGTTGAGGTCATATCTGCCCATTCCCGATTAAATATTTCAGGTATTGAATGTCCCGACCTCCTAGAAGACATTTCTTGGGGTTGGCTGTCAACCTGGCCTTCTGCAGGCTTGTACTTTGGTTAGATGGGTGGTCCAGTCTCTGCTGTAGATGATGATGTCGACAAGATATGCAGCTGCATACTCCTTGTGCGGTCTCAATAGGTGGTTGACTAGGCATTGAAACATGGCAGGAGCCCTGTGTAACCCAAAGGGTAGTATTATAAACCAGAACAGACCTTGCAGTGTCGAAAAAGCAGTCTTCTCCTTGGCAGTTGGAGTCAAGGGCACCTGCCAGTATCCCTTGGTCAGATCCAAGGTTAATATAAAGCCTGTACAACTGAGTCGCTGAATTAGCTCATCTATTCTGGGCATGGAACCTGCATTGGCCATCTGGAAATCAATGCAGGATCTGATGCATCCACTGGGTTTAGGAACCAAGA
The DNA here is from genome assembly GCA_033557465.1 of Ichthyophis bannanicus. Classification (NCBI taxonomy): domain Eukaryota; kingdom Metazoa; phylum Chordata; class Amphibia; order Gymnophiona; family Ichthyophiidae; genus Ichthyophis; species Ichthyophis bannanicus. The sequence goes on along the minus strand of CM066042.1, from coordinate 248,434,138 downwards.
GGATGGATGACAACCAGTCACTCATAGGTTCCTCTATAACTCCCAAATTAGACATCTCTTTCAGTTCCTTGGCAATGGCCTGTTGCCAGGCCTCTGGAATCCGGTAGGGTCATTGCTGGATAGCCAAGGTAAGTAACGATATCATGAGAAATAAAGTGGGTTCGTTCCGAGTGAGTGGAGAACACCTATAGGTTCTGGTGGATCAAGCCTTCTAAATTTCTTCTCTGGGCAGCAGAGAACTGATCTCCATTCAGGACTTGAGCTGGATCCAACAGGGCTGAAATTTTCAGCCTAAAATCATCTTCCTGTACCACCATTGCTGTCACTGGATCCATTTTTTCAATAGGTTAATATGGTAAATTTTGGATTTCTTCCATTTATCTGGCTACGCAATCTTGTAGTTAACAGGCCCCACTTTCTCTTCCACCTCATAGGGTCCCTGCCATTTGCAGAATAACTTGCTGTCAGATGAAGGCAGCAAGACTAAAACTCTGTCTCCCGGTTGGAAGGTGTGATACACGGCTGCCCGAATGTAGCCCCTTGCCTGCTCAGCTTGGGCTTTTTCCAGATTGAATTTGGCACCTCTCCGGCTTTCCTCAGCTGGTCTTGCATTTGTATAACATATTCCATCAAATTACACCTGGCACTGGGTTCTTCCATAACCAGGGGACATTCCCAAGCAAAGTGTCCCAAGGATCCACACCTAGGAGGCAACTTGGGGGTCGGAACATGGGAGCCAACATCCATTCCAGCTTCCCCTTCCATCCTCCTGGACTAACGGTTTACTTCTTCCCCTTCTCACTGTCTGCTTTAGTCACCGACTGGGCTTCATGATACTCCCCAGCTATTTCCATTACACTCTCAAGTATAAGCTTGGGATGCAGATGTACCCACTGTTTCATCAGGGCAGTTGAGCCCTCCAAAAACTGTTCCAATAGCACAATTGGCAACCTCTGGCCCAGTCTTTCTCTCCGGTTGCAGCCACTACCATGCAAGCTCCTTCAATTGGCAAAGGAACCTCTAAGGGCTCTCTTTCATCTGAAGCCACACACCCCCCCCTTTCTGAATCGCTGGAGGTAGGCCTCTGGTGTACAGCCAGCCTGTTCCAATATGGCAACTGCTGCATATGTAGCTTGTCCATCAGGGTTGGCATCCTGGAATGCTGCCTGACTGCTACCCATTAGCAAATTCCCCAAGTAGGTAGTCCATGTTGCCTCCAGTCACCCGGCCATACAGGCAGTTCGTTTGAAGTTCACCAAAAAGTGGTCAGGTTCATCTTCTGCTGTCGTTTTCAGTAGCACTTGTGCTAGAGGGTGGAGTAGTGGTTCCTGTAGAGCTTGAGTCACTGAGCCAAGGAATTCCTCTGTGCCTGAATAAGCTCTTGTTGCTGTTGATATTATTGTTGTTGCTGCTGCTGCTGATGTTGTTGTTGCTGCTGCTGATGTTGTTGTTGCCGCTGCCTTTCTAGCAGGGCTCGTTGAAACTGCTGCTGACATTGTAGCTGTTGCTGCTGATATTGTTCCTCTTGCTGCTGACCTTCTGTCAGCACCTGGAGGAGCCCATCCATCCTGGCTTGTCACTGTTCTCTTCCAACACTATCACAGCTTCCTCTTCTAGAGCTGAGTTTACCCTGCAGTGTTCCAGTTCCAATAAACATTTAGTGGCCTGCCTGTCTGGCACTGACTATACCTTCTTCAAGCTCCCTAACTAGGGTGAGGCTAACCCTCTTAGCCCATACAAACAAACAAACAAAAAAATCCTGACCTGCTGTAGAAGTCTAGCCCTGGAAGGACGTGGATTTGCCCTCAGTCGTGTGGTTAGAGGAAATCCTCAAGCTACCATTATATGTGGTAGTGTGGCATGCAGTGGGAAGTGGTTTTCTTTGAAACAGAGGCCAGACAGCAGTTCAGGGAAAACAAAAGCAGTTTTTATTCTGTCCCAGCTTGTTAATATTCCACAAAGCAAAACGCACAGCAGACAGCAATTCAGGGAAAACAAAATCAGCTTACTTCTGTCCCAGCTTGTTAAACCTCCACAAGTAGGATCTCCCGCTCCTTCCTCCAGCTCCAGTTAAAGTTCTTACCTCAGAACTCCTTTGCACGGCTTGCCTTGGAAGGACTCCTGGCTCCACAGACCTCTCTCCCTCCTGCAGCCTTCTGGGTTCTTAACCTTTCCTTGTGAACCAATCTCTCCCAGCCCTGAACTCTGGGCTGCAGACTCTCTTAAAGGGAACTGTTGATAGTCCCTTTGGAGAGGGACGGGTAACATTCTATGACCCCCCATCACATTGCTATTAAGATAGGAAAGTCAACGTTTTATAATTTATTTGTAGCATGAGTGATGTACATGATGAGTATATTGCAATGATATGTTATCAGAATTAACGGTGTGGGTAGAGATGATCTATCAAAGTTAGGATCATTCCCTGGTCTAAGATTAATGATTTATTAACTTGTTATTTTAATACTTTCCCAAGAGGTGAAATGAAACTGACACAGATTTTACATAGCGACTTGCTTGAGCTGTTAAGCCATGTTTTTATTGAATTTGATTGTTTTATGTATTGTCCGTTTTTATGTATATTGACTTACGTATGGCTTTTTTGCAACCTGCTAGAATATTAGGTAGTGTGGACTATAAATGTTTTAAACAAACAAATATGCATAACAACACTTGAGGTAAGTACTGGAAGTGGAGGGGTTCAAATTCAGCAGGACAGGAGTAACAGGACACCACCTGACAGGTGACACTAGTAGTTGACCTGTGCAGAAGAAGGGAGGGGAGCACAATTTCAAACAGCAGGTTGTAAAACCAAAGGACACACCTGGATCCTGCCTAAGAACAGGAGGTGTTGGGCTGCAGTAAGTGGATTTATGAGCCCCTTGCTAAAGAGAAGCTGAAAATGTTGGGGGTGGGAGAAGTGTGAGTGAATAGCTGGGGCTATGGCAGGAGGGCTTTTGAATTTGGTACAAGACTGTGTGGGATTACTGTATTTGCTTTTGCCTTGAGCTCTGTGCTGGACTGTGGGGTTTTTTTTAGGGTTATGAATATTGGAGGTGGGTAAAATGTAGTATTGTTAAGATATATTTGCCTTTTTTCTGTAATAGCTGAAGGCAAATCACATTCAGGAAAAAATTGTTAGGCAATTTCTGAACCAGGGAAAATAAAAACAATTGAGATGATATTCACAAGGGTTTACCTCACTGAGTCCAATTTCAGTGGCACCAGGGGCGGCCCAAGGGTGATGCGGAGACTCATTGCGGGGTCTCATTTGTATAGCCACTGGACCTCATTTACATAGATTTAATTTATTTTATTTTAAAATGTATATGTTGCCAATTAAAATTTTAGGCGGCTTTCAAAGAAGTCCTTCACAACCTCTCTTTTGTCCTGGCAATGACTTAGGGGCATGTTTACTAAATATTAATGTGCGTTAAGTGCTACTGCGCAAATAGAAATAAATGGGTGTTCATGCACTTTGCACACATTAACATTTGTGAATGCGCATTAATTTTTAAACAAGCCTCTTAATGAGTGTCTCAATACCATTTGCATGGGCAGTGAGGATAAAGAGACTACCGGATTTCTACATTACTGTACTCCAGTTTCAACTGCCAGGCACATTAGGAAGTACTATATACCCTGCTAATTTAGAACCCATAGCAAACCCGCCGTATCATAACAGCACTACCAGGACTCACAAAGCACCAAACCCTACCTATCAAAAGGCAACACTGCAAATATTAAACCAATACATCTCAGAGAATATCAATATATCTCCCTGGGGAAAGAGAAAAAGCGGCACTGTCAAGTAGAAACTACATGAACAGAATACCTCAGCTTGGTTACACATGCAGAACATAGACCGTCACCACACAAAGAACAAGGGATCACAATTTAGAAATAGGAAGACAATAATTAAACTGGGAACCCCAAAAGCCAAACATGAAATGTACAACAACACTGGAGAAATAAAACTATAAATTAATTTCCTCTTGTACTAAACAAACTTAAAGACGTTAACAATGCATATTTCCCAGAGCTGACATATTCCAGTTAATAAATTCAAAATAAAATAGTATTTTTCTACCTTTTTGTTGTTTCGGCATTTTATTTTTCTGTCGCAACTGCCCCAGTCACTTTCTTCTGTTTTTTTTGTGTCTTCTGCTAACTCTCCATTGTCTGCTGTCCATTTGTCCTTTCTTCTCTCTTCTAGCTTTTTCCATTCTCTCTCTATATCTGCTCTAACATACTGATCTTTCCCCTTTTGCTCTTTCCTCCATTTCTTCCTTTATTCCTTTTCATCCACTCAATTTTCACCCCTCCATCCTCAATCCGCACGTACTCTCCCTATTGTAGATTTTTCTTCCCTCCCACACAAAATATCTTGTCCCCTCTCCATCCTCACTCTCCCAGCCCCATCCCCTTCTAGTCCTCCCCCAACATCAGCGGCCTTCTAGTTCCAGCCCATCCCAGCATCCAGTTCCTTTTAGTCCCATTCTTCCAACCCCCCCATCAGCCCATTTCCATTCCTATCCTAGCCCACCTTCAGCCATTTCCAGTCTTATCCTAGACCCCCATCCACCCATTTCTAGCTCCCCCATCAGCCGAATTCCAGTCCTAGCCCTCCCCCACCCGAAAAGCCCTTCTACTGTCTGACTGGCTTCAGAGGGAGCCGAGGAGGCCTGAGGCCCCAGCTCATCTCTGTACAGCCACTGGACTGAAGAGCGGGATCTTCCTTTACTGAGTCCGGCAGTTGTGTTCTTGTGGAGCCCACTGAGTGCTGGGAAACAGGAAATGCCCTTTAACCTCTGGCACGCCAGTGGGCTCCACGAGAACACAGCCCGCTGGACTCAATAAAGGAAAACCCCACTCGTCAGTCCAGCAGCTCTACAGAGGTGAGGCGGGGCCTTGGCCCTCCCCGGCTCCCTCTGAAGCCGGCCCTGCAAACAATCAGGACTCGGGAGCCAAATACCATGTGCGGCGTGCTGGTGTGGGGCCCTGTGCGAACAACAGTCCTGCACAATGGGCGGGCTGGCCCTGAGTGGCACTATCCAGTTATGCTAGGGCGCCAGTGGGCAGGGTGAGGCTGAAGCAAGCACTTATTAAGTTAGTGCTATTGTAGGTACAGGCCCAAGGGATGGTGCAGGGGGAAACAGTACACAGGGAAGTGAGCTCGGATTTCTTCCTTCTGGCCAGGCCACTGGAGTTTTCTACGCTTAGGCTTGTCTTTCATAAAGGCAGTGGTCAGAATCAGTGCACTGGCCCTGAGGCTCTAACGCTTGAGAAAAGGGACTCAATGAGAGTGAAAGTTAGAAAGCCTTCAAATGAGTGTGACATACGCCTAATGAGTGAGACTTGGCACCTCTGGAAAGTGCACACCATCAGCCTGAGGCAGCAACTAGCTAAAAGACATGCGTAAAGGCCCATCCGCATACATGTAAATCACTGAAAATAACTGATTTACCTTTCCATGCGTCCTTATAAAATGACCCCCCATATGACTCCTTAGCCCCTAGAAATGCAGTTAGCCATACACAAGCAGGAGCTGTACTAGCAGATCAGGTGTCTCCCAGGAAAACCTATCACAGTCCCCTGTCTAGAAGCTTAGCAATAACAAGCCTTTGTGGACTCGGTACACTAGGAGCTTGCTCTAAGATTAGCCTCTCCTAGCTCATTATCAGGGGATCAGGTCTCCTGGGAGGAGACCTTATGTAACCTGCTAATCCATCAGCAAATATACTTACAAAGTAGAAATAGGAGTCAACAAACAGGGGACATTCAGAGGCTATGAAGAAGAACAGCCAAATGGTTTCAATTCCACATTTTGGCTTAGGCTAAACAATGACTCTATGGGCCTTATTCAGAAAGGGCTTTTTGCCATTCTGAAGGGCTTTAGGGATAGGCTAAGCCAGTTGTGGTTTTATCTCACTGAACCTATAGACAGGTAGGTCTGGTTTCCTTAAGAAAGAAGGCATTTTTCAGACAATACAGTCCATTTTGCTCCTGCCAGGAAGATTATTCATCAAACAGCATTTGTCCATTTAACAGGGAGGACTAAAATCAGGTGAGTGTGTCTCTTGTGTGTGTCTTTGTTCTGGGTGTGTGCATATCTATGTATGTTCTTCTGTTTTGTTCCTATGCCTGTATCTCTGTTTTGTGTGTGTGTGTGTGTGTGTGTTTGTACAACGCATAGTATCAATGATCTCACACAAGAAGACAAATCAATAACTTCAACAATAAACACTCTTGCAGAAATGTCTGGATTTCAACATATAAATACTTATTCCAAAATGGTACTTTCAAAAATTGCATTCAAACAAACTTTAGAAGTACTTCTTTCTATCTATCTATCTATCTATCTATCTATCTATCTATCTATCTTGTGTGTGTATATATATATATATATATATATATACAGAGACCATCAGATAAGGAATCTATATATATATATGTGGCATTGAATTACCATTTCAGAATCCCACCAGCTCATTCATTCATCAGTCTCTCTATGTTTCCATTATATATAAATATACATGCAGTTAATTCATGTTTCAAGTAATGTTTTGTCTCAGAGGAATCAATTTGCACACATGGCAACATCCTGCTGCTCTGTAAATCCTAACTCCCCCCCCCCCTAAATCCACCCCTGTTGCCACACACTTTTTATGCTGCTAAATTTAGGAGTTTTGTGAAATTTTAAGAAAAAATGTAGGCAGTCAGCCTTAGTAAATTTTCAAAGTGGCCAATTTAGAAGCATAGGGCCCGATATTCACTTGGGCAGGCTATGTGCCTCTACGGCGCATAGCCGTTCCCGTTGACCCTTAAACCCGGATATACAATGCCAGGGTCATATGTGGCCCCGGCATTGAATATCCAGAAATCACCGCACATGCTGGAAGCCGTAGTAGCTAACTGGGCAGCAGCAATATTGCATGTTCCCCATTTAGCTCCTGCACCTAAAAATAGGCGAGGTTTTTCCTCACCTATCTTTTAGGCGCAGGTTGCTAACCGGGCAGCATGCAATATCACTGCTGCCCGATTATCAATCGTCTCTGCCTCTGCTCCTCCCCGGAACGCACCCAGGCGCCCCGACGCTAAGCAGCTAGCATTATGGCTCGTAATGGCCATAATCAGGGTATTCAGTGGCACTAACCAGTATCTGCGGATATTCTTCTCAGTGGCAGTTACATGGTTTACAGGACTGTAAACTATGTAACTGCCCTTCGAATATCAGGCCCGAAACTCTCAACGTTAGGAGCAAAAATCCTTTGCATATCAGGCTCTTAAACTGTACATGAATAGAATAGAAATGGCAGTGATAGTAACAGTAGAGAGCGTGAAGCCTTTGAACCAGTGCCTGTTCATCGTTTTCAGAGTGGTTCCACCTTCCACCTTGGTTTCATGTCCAAAAAGGAAACCTACATGAATGCGCACTGGTTCACAAGCACCCTTCTCCAGACCCAGGACTGGCGCCAACAGTTTCCTTACAGGTGAAGGGAGAAGGTAGGGGTTCCCTACTCTTGCCACTGGCCCACACCAAAGGGCCGTCTTTGGTGCTGGGCGATACAATAACCACAGGGTCTGGCACATTGTAAGGAGGTACTCATAAGTTTATAATAGAACACCTAGATTAATAGGGCAAGAAGGTACATAATTTTATCCTTTTTGTATAAAGCCACAAAACCAACTATGTGTCTTTATAAAAATGCTAAGACAAATCTGGCAGAAATCATGGCTAGAATGAAGCAGCGGACATGTACACCTGCTCCGGAAGAGATGTAAATGTTAGTGCATAAAATACAGACATATATTGCTATTCTGACCGCACTCTGCTCAAACTCCTCCCCTGAACACGCCTGTTCTGAAGTCGTGTACAAGTAAACACCTAATTGCACTATGCGTCCTTTTCTGTATGAGGTAATTCTATAAGAGGCCTTAACCCATGTATACTGGTATATACATATCACAGCAATCTGATACAGCTCTTATAATACTTACAAAGCTTTGCCAGGAAATTTGGGAGACAACATCATGGCCAACTAACTGGAAAAGATCAGTGTTCATACCAATCCTGAAGAAAGGTGATCTGACTAACTGTGGAAATTATTGTGCAATTGCTCTGATACCACATGCCAGCCAGATTCTACTCAAGATCATTTAGTGGAGACTACCCCCATATCGGGAAAGAGAATTGCCTGAAATGCAAGCAGGGTTCAGGAAAAGGTAAGGAATAAGAGACATCATCGCGGATGTGAGATGGATCCTTAAAAAGACCAAAGAATACCAAAAGGCTAGCATATGTATTTTATTGACTACAGCAAGGCCTTTGATTACATAAATCATGAAAAAATTTGGGCAGCATTAAAACTCATGGGTATACCAAAACACCTGATGGTTCTCATGCATAATCTTTACATTGATCAAGAAGCAACAGTTCGAACAGAACAAGGAGAAACAGAATGGTTTAAAATCAGCAAAGGTGTACAACAAGGCTGCATACTTTCCCTCTGCTGTTTCATTTAAATGCAGAACAAATCATGAGAGAAGCAGAATTCTATGAAGTCAACCAAGGTGTGAAGATTGGTGGAAGACTCATCAACAACCTTTGCTATGCTGGCAATATGATGTCACTGGCTGAAAGTGAAGATAATCTGAAACATCTACTTATCAAGATCAAAGAACGTAGTCTTAAAATGGTCCTGCACCTTAACATGAAGAAGTCAAAGACTCTAAGAACTGGCAAAATCAATAATTTCATCCTCGAGGGAGAAGAAATAGAAATAGTAGACAACTTCATCCTGCTTGGATCAATAATCAGCAAAGAAACAAGTAGTCAAGAAATCCAGTGATGCATTGCTCTTGGCAGAACATCTATGAAGGATCTAGACAAGATTCTCAAGTGCAGAGATGTATCTCGCAATACAAAGATTTGACTTGTCCAAGCTATAGTATTTTCAATAATGTCATATGGATGTGAAAGTTGGACAGCGAAGAAGAAAGGCAGGCAGAAAACTGATGCCTTCAAATTATGGTGCTGTCGAAGAATACTGTGTATACCATGGACTGCCTGAAGAACAAATCAGTCAGTACGAGAGGAGATCAAACCTAAACTTTCCTTGGAAGTTCAAATGACAAGATTTCGACTTTCATACTTTGAAGAGAAAGATCATTAGAGAAAGACATCACGTTGGCAAGATTGAAGGTTAGTGCAAAAGAGGAAGGCCAGCAATGTGATGGATTTATACAATAATAGCAGCTATGGACGCCACTCTATCAACAATTAGCCACCTGACTGAAGGCTAAACACAGTTTAGGACAACTATCCAGAGGGTCACCATAAGTCTACATCAACTCAACCGCACAACAACAATGCATTAAAAATCCATTATAGAATTATTTCCTAAATGTTCACAGTTGCCTATGGATGGTCCCATCTCTGAGATTATCTCAGACTTGATTGCTGTGCTTAGAAAGTTACGAATATTTTATATTTGGCTGTAATAATAATTACATTGCGATATCTACAATTTGCACATGACATGTACATCACAAGTTAGTGGCGTAATCACCTGATTTTTGTGCTATTGTAAATTGTTTAAATATCTGTATGGAACAAATTGTTTTATCTTAGCTCATTCTTTGCCTTAATTATGCCTCTCCCAATGCTCACAGTTTAATCCAATAGGCAGAAATCTATGACTCACTTTTAGCAAACATGAGTATGAGGTCATGGCCTGGTAATGAACTCAAGGATCAGAGTTCAGTTCTAAAGAGATGTTAAGTTACCCAGTTCTAAGAGGAAGATTTTTTGATAGTCCTAGTTTTGAACTTATATATCAAAGCAATGTAGTATTTATAAGCCCTGATTCTATCCACTGAAATCAGTGCTGCCTGTCTCATAATTGTAACTCAATGGGCATTATAGGGGAAAGTTAAGCAAGCTAAATGTCCAGCATCCCAACCCCAGAGCCGGTCTGACGCATATGTGAGAATGTTGTTCACACAGGGCCCAGCGCTTCAGGCCCTGTCAACTTCATGCCGCACATGCTGCCTGATAGATTGAATGTCTCCCGACCGTTTGCAGGGCCAGCCCGCACATGACTCCACGCCTGCCTGATTGGCTTCAGAGGGAGCTGTGTTCTCTTGCAGCCAACCCGTGTGCTGATTGCTGGGAGTTTAAACGGCATATCTTGTTTCACGCAAGACAGGAAATGCCCTGTAACCTCTTGGCACTCAGTGCGCAATCGGGCTGCATAAGAACACAGTTGCCGGAATGAAGGAAAATGCTGTTCTTCATTCTGGCGGCTGTGCAGAGGTGAGCATCTGAAGCTGGTCAGGCAGGCACAGGGCTCTTGGGGGTGGGGGGCGGGGCTAGAACTGGAAATGGGCTGATGGAGGGGGCTAGGACTGGAAATGGGCTGATTGGGGGGCTTGGAATGGAAATGGTTTGATGGGGGCTAGGAATGGAAATGGTTTGATGGGGGCTAGGACTGGAAATGGGCTGATGGGGCTAGGACTGGAAATGACTGATGGGGGGCTAGGATATGTTTGTTTATTTCATTTGCTTGACCGCCCTTCAATAATAGTCAGAGCGGTTTACAATACAAAAATATCACACAGTAAGGCACAAGGCCGGAAAGTTGAAAGGAAATTACAACATCTTGATAGGATAGAAAAGGATGAGCTAGAAGAGGATAGATAAGGGAAAAGGTTAGGGAGAGAGGGCGGGAAGGTTAAAGGCCAGGGAAAAGAGGTGGGTCTTTAATTCGGATTTGAAGGTGGAATGATTAGGTTCTAAACGGAGAGTGGTGGGAAGGGAATTCCACAGAGCAGGGCCTATGAAAAAGAAAGCTGAGGAGCGGGTGGATTAAAGATGGGCAAGAGAAGGAGAGGGGAGAGTGAGACGGTTGAGATGAAAGGATCGAGGGGTATGTTTGGGGGTATGGAAGTGAATGAGGTCCGCCAGGTATTGTGGGGTGGAGGTGTGGAACGCTTTATGAACCAGAGTGAGTAGTTTAAACTGAATGCGGAAAGACACGGGTAACCAGTGGAGACGCAGAAGGAGGGGGGTATTGTGATCTCTAGGGGAGGAACAAGTAAGAAGCCGGGCGGCAGTGTTCTGGATCCTTTGTAGACGGGTTAGTTGAGATGTGGCAGGCCAGCGAGTACTAAGTTGGAAAAATCGATACGAGACATGACCAATGAGAGGAGTAAGGTTGTAAGAGCAGACGGAGAAAGAAAAGGGCAAATCGAGCGAATTTGACGAAGGAAGGTCTTGGTGACGTGAGAAACGTGAGCATGAAAGGAGAGATCAGAGTCAAAGAGCACACCAAGGTAGCGGAAAGTGGAAACCAGAGATATAGGGGTACCTGAGAAAGAGGGGGCTAAGGAAGGGGAGGAGTGACCATGGGGGAACCAGATTGCAGTAGTTTTCGTGAGACTGAGATGAAGACAGTTGTGGGTCATCCAGTTGGTGAAAGCAGCAAGACAAGAATTAAGAGGGGTGAGATCAGGACACAAGGGTGAGGTGTGATGAAGGAGAAGAATGTCGTCCGGACTGAAGGACTGGAAATGACTGATGGGGGGCTAGGATTGGAAATGGGCCAATAGGGAGGCTAGGATAGGACTGGAAATTGGCTGATGGGGGGGGGGGGGGCTAAGATAGGACTAGAAATAGCTGATGGGGACTAGGATTGCAACTGGGCTGATGGAGGGGCTAGGATAGGTCTGGAAATGGCTGATGGGGCTAGGACTGGAAATGGGCTAGTTGGGGGGCTTGGACTGGAAATGGGCTGATGGGGGAGCTAGGACTGGAAATGGACTGATGGGAGGCTAGGATAGGACTGAAAATGGCTGATGGGGGGCTACGATTGGTAATGGGCTGATGGGGGGGTCTTGACCTGGAAATGGGCTGATGGCGGGCCAGGATAGGACTGAAACCGAGCTAATTGGGGGGTACTAAGATGAAATGGGCTGATTGAGGGGCTAGAATAGGACTGGAAATGGGCTTATGGGGGGCTAGGACTGGAAATGGGCTGATAGGGGGACTAGGATAGGACTTGAAATGGGCTGATGGGAGACTAGGATAGGACTGGAAATAGCTGATGGGGGCTAGGACTGGAAATTAGCTAATTGGGGGGGTGCTAGGATGAAATGAACTGATTGGAGGCTAGGATAGGACTGGAAATGGACTGATGGGGGGCTAGGATAGGACTGGAAATGGGCTGATGGGGGGCTACGATTGGAAATGCGCTGATGAGGGGTTAGGACTGGAAATGAGCTGATTGGGGGGTGCTAGGATGAAATGGGCTGATTGGGGGAGGGCTAGGATAGGACTGGAAATGACTAATGGGGGGCTAGATTATGAATGGAAATGGCTGGTGGGGCTAAGATTGGAAATGGGCTGATGAGGGAGCTGGGACTGGAAATGGGCTGATGTGAGGGAATGGATTCCCACTAGCACTCCTTGTGGCCTTGGGCAAGTCACTTAACCCTCCACTGCCTCGGAAGAAAGGCCTGGCAATCTACTTCCGGTGACACTGCCAAGAAAACCCAGGAGCTTCTGGGTCGCCAGGAGTCAGGACTGACTCGAAGGCACACATTGCATTTTTGAGGGAATGGGAGAATGGGACAAGAAGGAAACGGATGCTGGGTGGGGCTAGAACTAGAAGGCGGCTGATGCTGGGAGAGGACTAGAAGGGGAAGGGACAGGGAGAATGAGGAGGGAGAGGGGACAAAGTACTTTGTGTGGGAGGGAAGAAAAATCTACGATTGGCCGGGTATTGGGACAGTAAGTGGGGATTGAGTATGGGAGGGTGAAATTTGAGTGGATGAAAAAGAAATAAAGAAAGAAATGGAGGAAAGAGCAAAAGGAGAAAGATCAGTATGTTAAAGCAGATGTAAAGAGAGAATGGAAAAAAACTAGAAGAGAGAAGAAAGGACAAATGGACAGCAGACAATGGAGAGTTAGTAGAAGACACAAAGAAACCAGAAGAAAGTGACTGGAGCAATTGCAAATGAAAATTAAAATGCCCAAACAACAAAAGGTAAAAAAATACTTTATTTTGAATTTATTAACTGGAATATGTCCGTTCTGGGAAATGTGCATCACTAATGTCTTTGCATTTTGTTTAGTACAAGAGGAAATTAATTTATAGTTTTATTTCTCCAGTGGTGTTGTACATTCCAAGTTTGGCTTTTGGGGTTCCCGGTTTAATTATTGTCTTCCTATTTTTAAATTGTGATTCCTTGTTCGGTGATGGTCTATGTTCTGCATGTGCAACCAAGCTGCAGTATTCTGTTCGTATAGTTTCTATGTGACAGTCCTACTTGTTCTCTTTCCCCAGTAGGAGATTAATTACTATTCTCTGAGATGCAGTGTTGCCTTTTGATAGGTAGGGTTTGGTGCTGTGTGAGTCCTGGTAGTGCTGCTATGATTCGGCGGGTTTGCTATGGATTCTAAATGAGCAGGGTGTATAGCACTTCCTAATGTGCCTGGCAGTTGGTCCTGGAGTATAGTAATGTAGAAATCTGGTAGTCTCTTTATCCTCACTGCCCATGCAAATGGGATTGAGACACTCATTAAGAGGCATGTTTACTAAATGTTAATGTGCATTCACAAATGTTAATGTGAGTTAAGTGCAGGAACACCCATTTATTTCTCTTGGTGCAGTGGCACTTCACTCACATTAATATGCCCCTAAGTCCATTGCCTGGAGAAAAAAGAGACTTGTGAAGGCTCCTTCATAAACTGCCTAAAATTTTAGATGGGCAACATATACATTTGAAAATAAAATAAATGTATGCAAATGAGGTCCAGTGGATATGCAAATGAGGCCCCACATGGCCCTGCATCACCATTGGGCTGCCACTGCCCAACCCCACATGTAGCCATGTGACAAATCCCCAAGTATACATTATGGGCTCACTGCCATCAGTTTGTAGCCCCTCCCCCTCCCTCCCTGCTCTTTTCTTTCTCCAGTACTGGTTTGATTTCTGGTGGTGATATTTACTTATCTGCCCACTACACTATTAGCCTTCCAAGTCTCATCTGTGCCACGAAGGCTCAGTCGTGCAGTATGAACCACACATGTCCCCTTTGTCGCACAGGATGAACCTCCAGAAGATTGTCTGGAGCAGGCCATGCAACAAAGAAGGCCTCTAAGACATAAGGAAGCCTGAGGTGGAGGCGAGGGCAGAAGAGGAGGCTAAGGCTGGCTGAGGTGGACATCCCAGGTCATAAGCAGGAAGAGCTGGGGATCAGGGGAGAGGTTTTGGGGAGGAGCGGAGACTCAAGGATTAGAGAGGAGAGGAAAATGAATCAAAGATCTTGAATTAGTGGGAAAGGTTGGGGACTGGGGTAGACAGTGCAAAATAGGAAGGAGAAGATGTGGGGGGAGGGGTGGGAGGAGGATGGGGGCCCAGGCTGTAGAGTGAGAACCAGGGAAGGGGCCATGGGGAGCAGGGAGAGGGCATAGAATTTGGAGAGAGGGTGGACCTTGGGTGTGTCTAACACCAATGCTGCCTATGACCTTACAGCCAATGAGGATATCTACAGTGAATATCATTCAAATAAATTTGCATATACTGTGTCTCCAATATATGCAAATAGATGTCATGCATGTTTACTGTGGATATTCTGAAAACGTGAATGGCCGCTGGGTCACTAGGACAGGATTGGGAATCCTTGGTCTATATGGCACAATATTGCACAGTACTGTGAGCAATGCTGCAGACTACATGACTGGTGTATTGCTATGAACATCAACATTTCAGAGAGGTGGAGGAGGGAGCACCGTCACAACGTCCCATTCACATATACTGGGAAAGGAGACGATTTAAGAACCAAATAGGGGGAAATCTAGGGTACTGGGGACGAACTCTCTGATTTTCCGAATAGCACAACTACACCAATTAACCTGTTCTTAGAACAAATATTTGTTATATTTTAGAATTATACACTACCTTTCTCCAAAGAAAATTCTTGTGATTTACTAAAGTCAAACAACCAAACAAAATAAGCATCTCTAAAATATAAAGCCTTCCTCTCTCCCTCTCGTTAGGGGAAAGACAGTTATGTATCTCATGAATATTCATTGTGGATCTGATCAAAAAGCCAGAACAATTTGTGGCTCTTGTGACCAGAGTTTGCCATCCCTAAACTAGGGAATCTCATAAAAAGTCAATGTAAGGGAGAACACAAGTTTTAGGTGATAATGAAACTCTGTACATGTAAATCCCAATTTTTCATAGGTTCTCTAAGTCAGAAAAAGGACTTCCAAATCAGCTCATTCACAATTTGCAGTTAAAACGATTACTGAACACAGAGCTCTTTGTAAAATACCTACAAAGATACAGTAAAAATATGTGCAATATAGCAAGTACACCGGGCCTTTGCGAGGGTGTTGGGCTCCTTAGATAATCCTTCAGCCTTATGCCCTGCCCCCACAATTAACTTTGAGACCCTTAGCCTGCCCCCTTCCCTACCCCCCCCCCCCCAAGATTTTTCTGATTAAATTCAAACAAATCTCCCATAACAATCTGGTAGAAATGCATCAGACATCATACTTTAAAATATGAATCTTCATTTCGTATAGATATATTGTGTGTATGTGTGTGTGTTATTGTGAGACTTCAGCTTGGCAGTGGGAGGTGCAGAAACCAAGTCAAAAAGACTTTTAGCAGAAAGCTACTGTGACAAGAGGCAGGCTAGTTGTGGCAAGGAAGGAAGTTTTCAGCAAAATTATACTTGGGAGCCCCTCATTAGAACTGATGCCACTGACCATCAGAAATATTTTTGAAGCATATGTGTTATTATCATTGCAAAAGAGGAAAAACACACCTACTTTGAAAGTCTACCCAAACCATGCCCTTTTCAAATCGAAATATGCTCATTTACAAATGTACAACAACTTCTACATGTTCAACAACTTCTTCTACATGTACATACTGCCTCACCCTGGTGTTAATTCTCATTCTTGATGTACTGTAGATATATATATCTATCTATATATATATAGATAGATATATATATAGATAGATATATTTGTATTTAGGACTTAATATATTCCTGTAGATAGTCATGGCCTAATGGGAGACAGCCAACATGGCTTTAGGAAAGGAAGATCTTGTCTTACTAATCTGTTATGTTTTTTTTGAAGGTGTGGATAAACAGGTGGACAAAGGTGAGTCGGTTGATATAGTGTATCTGGACTTTCAGAAAACCTTTGACAAGGTCCCTCATCAGAGACTTTTGGCAAAACTAAAGAGTCATGGGATAGGAAGCAGTATACTATTGTGGATCAGGAACTGGTTAAAAGATAGAAAGCAGAGGGTTGGGCTAAATGGCCAATTTTCCCAATGGAGAAAGGTGAATAGTGGTGTACCCCAGGGATCTGTGCTGGGTCCGCTGCTTTTTGACATATTCATAAATGACCTGGAAAGTGGAATAACGAGTGAGGTTATCAAATTTGCAGATGACACAAAACTATTTAAAGTTGTTAAAACCCAAGAGGATTGTGGAAAATTGCAAGAGGATCTTGATAAATTAGAAGACTGGGCATCAAAATGGCAGATGAAATTTAATGTGGACAAGTGCAAGGTTATGCACCTAGGGAAGAACAACCCAAACTATGGTTACACAATGCAAGGTTCCACATTAGGAACCACCACCCAGGAAAAAGATTTAGGCGTCATTGTGGATAACATGTTAAAACCCTCGGCCCAGTGTGCAGCGGCGGCCAAGAGAGCAAATAGAATGCTAGGTATCATAAGGAAAGGAATGGAAAATAAAACAAAAGATATTATAAACCCTCTATATCGTTCCATGGTGAGACTGCACCTTGAATATTGTGTGCAATTCTGGTCGCCGTATCTTAAAAAGAATATAGCGTTATTAGAAAAGGTTCAGAGAAGAGCCACCAAAATGGTAAAGGGGATGGAAGGATACTCCTATGAAGAAAGGCTAAAAAGGTTAGGGCTCTTTAACCTGGAAAAGAGACGGCTGAGGGGAGATATGATAGAAGTCTATAAATTAATGAACGGAGTGGAACGGTTAAACGTAGATCGATTGTTTACGTTATCAGAATATAGAAAGACTAGGGGACATGCAATGAAGCTACAGGGTAAACTATTTAAGACTAATAAAAGAAAATATTTTTTCACTCAACGTGTAATCAAACTCTGGAATTTGTTACCGGAGGATGTAGTAAAAGCTGTTAGTGTAGCTGGGTTTAAAAAAGGTTCGGGCAAGTTCCTGGAGGAAAGGTCCATAAACCATTATTAAGAAGGGACCCAGGATATCAATGCTTTACCCAGTACAAGCATTGTGGAACCTGTGTCTTTTGGGGAAACTGCTAGGTACGTATGACCTAGATTGGCCACTGTTGGAAACAGGATACTGGGCTTGATGGACCTTGATCTGACCCAGTATGGCATATCTTATGTTCTTATGTCTGTTGTTGCTGTCAAGAGTTAATCTCCCTTAATCAGACTACTGGATTTAGTCCATGCCTTTCTCAGAGTTCAAGGTGATTTAGAACCACTCCTGCCTACTGTACCTGAATCTATCACTAGGCAGGTTGAGGCAACTGCCTCAGGTGACAAATTAGTGGAGGAGTGGCCTAGTGGTTGGGGGCAAGGTACTTCAGGCCGGAAGATCAGAGGTTCAAATCCCACTAGAGGACAGCAACCTTGGGCTGGAAGGACTGGGGCTTCTAGTCCCACAGGTGCTCCTTGTGGTCTTGGGCAAGCCACCTAAACTTCCATAGCCCATGTGCCCTGTAGGTATTAGTGTCTCATATCCCCTTGTGTTAAATGTGTCCCCCCAATTGTGTTGTGACCACTTTGATTGAAGGTTAAGGTGGTATACAAAACTGTCTAAATAAATAAAACATGCCAGTGGTGACTACCTCACACTGCCTTAAAAAAAAAAAAGACAGAGGTGGAACCAGCAGCAGGTCAAGATGGCCACTTAATCTGTGTCCACCGCTGAATCCTGTACAAATCCTGTCCTCTTAGTCGGAGATACAGGCTTTCTCCCTATTGTGGCTCTACCTGTAGCTTGGAGATGGCAGCGAGCAAGCAGACAAGGCTAGAATTTGGAGCAGCCTCGAATTCCGGAGCAAAAAGGGCTAAACCCGACCCTCCTTTTCCCCAGAAGATGGAAAACCCACAGGAGAATCCAGAGGGTATGCAGGAACTCCTGTCGGAAATTCGGGCCGTGAGGGAGCTGGTTGTCGCTAATGGGGAAACCCTAAGCGGAGTGCAAGCTGATATCCTGGAGTTAAAGGAGTTGAAAGAGCAACTGTACTGCCTCAAAGATAAAGTGGAGGATGTAGAGGTCAGAATGGCCGTACAGGAGGAACGCATCAAACAGAAGGTGAAGAACTGCAAGAGGATCGAAGCCCTCGAGTGCAGCCTGGAAGACCTTAATAATTGATCCCGCAGGAACAATATTAGGCTCGTGGGCGTTCCGGAGGGTGCTGAAGGGTCTAACGCCGTGGCGTTTTTGGAAAGAACTCTGCCAAAGATTCTTCAGCTGAGTTTCGCGCAGCCCTTTGAAACTGATAGGGCCCATCGGGTGCCCGCACAGGTCAGCCCTCACTCACAGCATCCTTGCCCGATAATCTTGCGGGTACTGCGCTATTCTCAGGTAGTGCAGATTATGTCAGCAGCCAAAGCGAGATCCCCGGTGAAGTTTGAGGAACATGATGTGGCGTTCTATCCGGATTTTAAAAAAGCGACAGTGGAGAGGCGCAAACAACTTCTTGCCTTCAGGCCCCGACTGCAACGTCTTCAGGCGAGGTACGGGCTATTCTTCCCTGCGAAGATGAGAATACCTCTTCACAACCAAACGAGAACATTTGAGAACATCTGGCTCTGCAGGCCTTCTTGGAAGAGAGAGAATCTGCTGCAATGCAATAAAATGTCGGCAGCCTCAGCCACTGGAACTTGGGAAGTAAATGCTGGGCTCACCTGGCAACAATTGGCGGGAAGGCAGAACTGCTCTAAAAATTAGAGATCAGACCTTGTAATGGTCGGGGTAACAAGGGTACTACCCCGGCTCAAGTCAGGGATAGTTCGGTGGAGAGAGATAATCTGTATTGAGGTGCCTGGTTCCCTGTGTGTTGCGCGGGGAAGGTTTATTTAAAAAAAAATGTGTATGTATGTGTGTATATATATATGTATGTATGTGTGAATATATATACATACACATATATATGTACGAGTATGTTTGTGTGTGTATATATACATATACATATATATATATATGTTGTCAGAGTGAGCCGATCTTCAGGTGGGAGGGTCGGATGGATGAGTATCTGACATGGGGTTGTGCCCGGGAGGGAGGAAAGCACAGAGTAAAGGGAAGGAGAGCACACACGCCCCCCCCCCCCTCGAAGGGATAGGGAAGGGGAAGTTCTTTAATAGTGGTAAGGGCGGGATTGGGTGGTAATCTTCTGCGCTGGTTCACCCAGATGGTTTTTCTGTTTGGGATAGGGGTTATGTCTCCCTGGGGGCTCTTAGGTCTAGCTGGCCGGAATCACTGGATCTCATCAGGGTCGTTGTCTAAAATGGCTTGCCTTTATCATTCCTATCATGTTCCATGAAGCCAATCAAGTTTCTATCTCTGAACGTTAAAGGCATCAATAACCCGATTAAACGGAAAAAGATTTTAGCCTATTGTAAAAATGAGAAGGCTGATGTGGTTCTGCTCCAGGAAACTCACCTATCAACTGTGGAGTCTAGGAAACTGGGGTTGGGGCAGTATCTGTTAGTTGCACACTCCCCTGCTAAAAACAAAAAAATGGGGTCGCCATTTTAGTTCGAAGGTCTCTGGCCCCGGTGATTGAGCAGCCTAGGGCGGATGCAAGGGAAGATGGGCCAAAGTTACTTTACAGATAGGTAGTCGTAAGTTGGCTATCGTAAATGTTTATGGGCCCAGCTCTGATGATGTGGTGTTTTTCAGGGGTCTTGCAGAGGAGGTGCAAAAATGAGCATCGCATGAACTGGTTATCGGGGGAGATTTCAATATAACATTGGATCCCCTGATTGATCGCCAACCCTATAGGTCGCAAAAACAGCTTAGGGCACCCACTGTGCTCTTATCAACCATCCAGGCAAATGATTTATCAGATGTTTGGAGACTGCGACACCCAACTGATAGGCAATACTCTTTTTACTCCTTACCCCACAGCTCTCACTCTCGCATAGATTTCTTTCTCATCTCAAAGTCACTGATAGCCTCTGTTTCGCAAGCCGAAATTGGGGGAATGCACATATCAGATCAAGCTGCTATCTCCTTTTCTTTGGTAGCTAGCAGCAGCAGCCCTTCTAGAACAGCTTGTTTTTTTCCCAGGGAGCTCCTAGCGGATTGGGCTTTTTGTGAAACAATAAAGCGGGAAATCTACAGACAAATCAGTCTGTAGATACATCTGGGTGGGCCTGGTGGGAGGCGTTTAAGGCATTCATTTGAGCTGAATGTACTAGTTACAAAATTAAGTCAGATCGGCACAGGAAAGCCATGTTAGTAGAGCTGGAATTGCAAATACAGGCAGGGGAGGTAGTCCTGGGGGCTAGGTCGGACCCATGGATCCTGATTTGATTGCAGAGATTGAGATATCAATATAACAGCATAATTAGTACTGCGGCAGAGAAAATATTGCATACGCAACAAGGGAAGTACTATAGAGAGAGCAATAGAGCAGGAAACCTTTTGGCGCATACCTTAAATCCTCGGCCACCTAAAAACAAGATAGAAGCCATTCATGATGAAGGTCAGGGGCTACTCACAAGCGATTCTGCGATCGCGGAGGCTTTTCGGGTATTCTACTCAGAGTTATACACCTCTGAAGCAGATACCAATCCCATAGCTTTCCAAGAGGTATTCGGTCACCTCTCCCATACCTCGCTATCATCCGCACAGATAGAAGCCCTTGAGAGTCCTTTTTCCACTGGAGAGCTCAGGAAGGTCTTGCAGGGTATGACGGGGGGCAAAGCGGCGGGTCCGGATGCGATTCCCGTTGAATTCTATGAAATGTTTGATGGAGAACGTATCCCTCATCTACTACATTATTTTCAGATACTTTCTGTTCAATCCCCGACGACAGGCTTCTTTAGCGAAGCAATAGTGTTGTTTTGGAGAAAGCCGGCAGGGATCCACAAAAAATGGGACATTACCATCCTATATCCTTATTGAATGCTGACTATAAACTATTTTCCTCTATTCTCGCCCGGAGACTTGCTAAAGTTGTCCCTCATATAATATATCCCGATCAATGTGGTTTCCTGACTGGGCGTTCTACGGCCGATAATGCTCGCCTCTTTTTGAATCTAATGGCGATCGCTGAGTACTTGAAGGAGCCTGTCGTTGGGCTATCGGTTGATGCTGAGAAATCTTTCCACCATCTTGAGTGGGAATTTTTGGAGCAGGTGTTAAGATGGTTCGGGTTTGGAGACAAGTTTGTTCATCTGATAAAGCTACTGTACGCGAATCCCTATGCACGTATTCTTGTGAATGGGATACTTTCCAGTCCCT
This sequence comes from Ichthyophis bannanicus, assembly GCA_033557465.1. Taxonomy (NCBI): domain Eukaryota; kingdom Metazoa; phylum Chordata; class Amphibia; order Gymnophiona; family Ichthyophiidae; genus Ichthyophis; species Ichthyophis bannanicus. The sequence goes on along the minus strand of CM066042.1, from coordinate 248,412,597 downwards.
TCCTGCTTAACAGAGGCACAAGACAGGGATGTCCTCTCTCCCCTTTATTGTTTAATATTGTTTTCGAACCTTTAGCTTTATTACTGAGGCAGTTGAATAAAATCCAGGGAATAGAGATTGCGAACTTGCAAATTAAGCTTTCGGCGTATGCCGATGATCTTTTGTTGTTCATACAACCCCAATCGGTTGGCGAGGTCCTGAAGCAGATTGATTTATATTCCAAATTGTCAGGGTATAAGATAAACTGGGCCAAGTCAGTGGTGTTTCCAGTGAACAAGCTGACATTTTCATCCTCGATAGCGCAATTTCCCTTCTTGTGGGAGGCCAAAGTCATCAAATACTTTGGGGTCCACTATTGTGCTACTGTGGAGGAGACGGTGCAATTAAACATCAAATTGTTGACAGATATGGTCCAATCCTTTACGCTGAAGTGGTCCCCTCTTCATTTGTCATGGTGGGGCAGATTAGACTCAATAAAAATGGTATTAGTGCCAAAGATAAATTATGTCCTGGAAATGCTTCCGGTGGCTCTCCTTGTCAAACTGTATAAGCTACTGGAGCATCATTTAATAGATTTCCTGTGGCAAGGGAATCCCCCCCCCCCCCCCCCGGATTGCAACTATTAAATTAAAGGCGAATAAGGTCAATGGGGGAGTACAATTCCCTGATTTCAGATGGCACCATGCTGCCTTGTTGTTGAAGCAAGGGAGAAGCATGGTATGACTCTTAGTCCGAAGAACAGAAGCAGGTATGGTTGGATTTAGAGGAACGACTTGTAGCTCCTATTCCTCCCTCGTTATTGATGGGAATATATTTGACAGACCTGTGCAAGAATCTCAAAATAATACAGGCTACCCAAGAAGCGTATTTGTTCTTAGCGGGGGCTTTAGGACTTGACAAGGATTTTTCGAGTCTCCTCCTGATCTGGCATAATCCTAAATTTAAGATAGGACAGAAAACACTTGCATGGAAGCTTTGGCAAGATAAGGGGATTTGGACTTTAGGACAGCTAATTAGGACAAAAACCTGGAAGACCTTTGAAGAGTTGCAGAAGGAGTTTGGTATTCCCAGGTCTTGTTACTTCCAGTGGGCCCAATTAAAACACTGCCTCGCAGAGACGATAGTGGACCTCAATAAGGTGCTTGAGGACTGGGAATTGTTGAGGGTGGTGACCACTTGTCATGCGGCAAAAGGTATTGTTTCCAAATTTTACACTGTATTAAGGGATGGGATGGTACCTCCTCTGCAGGCCTTAGGGAAAACATGGGAACTAGATTTGGGGTGCTCAATCTCCTTAAAAACATGGCAGCAAATGTGGGGCAAGGTGAACAGAGTCTCTAGAGCGGCCGCTCTCACACAGTCTCTATATTTCCTTGCACACAGGGTGTATTTGATGCCGGTCAGGGTCACAAATTGGGATCCAAGTGTTCACAACAGATGTTGGTCTTGCTTGGAAACTCCCAGTACGTTGAAGCACATGTTGTTCGAATATGTTCAGAGATATTGGTGGCAGGTATGGAACAAGATTAAAATGTTTTTGAAATTTCAGGCCCCTTTAACATGGGAAATAATTATTCTCCTCTCCTGTGCGAGTGGTTTCACACTGGAAAAGAATAAAGTGTTCTTGTTTAATTTCATGATGGCTGTCGCTTTAAAACTCATCGTGGGTTGCTGGAAGGATTCAGCTAAACTGGATGGCCATCTTTGGTGGAATTTGGTATGTTTATATTCCAAACACAAAAAAGCACAGGATAAAGTGGCAGCTCAAAGGGGCCTGAGAGGCAAAGTAGGGATATTTCAAGAAGTGAGGAGTGATGGAAATAAGATAGTTAATAAGTGGCAATACCTTGAGGATTTTGCAAAGAAGGCCAAATGTACATTGAAGCAATAAGAATGGAGTCTGGTGATTAAGACAGAGGGCCTGGTAGGTCCTAAATGTAGTAAGAAGCTACCCAGGGAGATGGGGAGGGAAGGGGAGGGGTAAGGAAGGGGTGTTGGGGGAAAGTTGATTGGTATGTACATATTGTTGTTGGTGGATGCTGTGGTGTGTTGTATTAAAATGCAATAAAAAGATATTAAAAAAAAAAAGACGACCAGCAGCATCTCCCCCGAGCTGCCGCCATCACTGCTGCTTTCCGGTGTCTGCGGCAGCAGTGACATTGGCAGGCCTACAGTTTTAAAAAAGCAAAACACACAGGGTCTTTGTGATTCCTGCAATTTGGCAGGCTGGGCTAGTCCCGCCCCCCTCTGACACATGCTTTCATGTTAGAAGAGGAGTGCGGCTGGCAGGGCCTTCCAAGCGTGCAGGAGTTGCAAAGACTTGTGCTTTTTTTTTGGGGGGGGGGGAGGTTGTTCTGCTGGCAGCCTGTTGCTGCTGTGGCAGACTTGGGAAAAGAAGCAGCAAGAGTTGGGGGTGGGGGGAGAGATGGCAGGAAAGGAGATGCTGGGCATGTGTTGGGGTGCAGAGGGCAGATGCTGAACACATGGAGGGCAGTTCTGCTTGTGGGACGTCTGGGCTGTCCGGACATCCAAAATCTGGACTGGCTGGATTAGACCCTAATTCTGCACCCGCAGGAGCCAGATGTTCCTGCGGGTGCAAAATTGGTGCCGTGGTGTCCCGTCGCCATGACACCTGGACACCATGCAGGAGCCCCGCTCCCCCACACAATAGTAAACTTGCATTTCCCTGCTGCCTGACCCCTGGATGGGCCTGCCAAGGCTAGGATCAGGCAACGGGGATCCACCTGCCATGCTCACCTGGTTGGAAGGGTCCCGCCGTGATGGCTGCCAACATCAGGGGGGACTTATCCTACTTCCGAGGTGGAATAAGTTCCCCATCTATCTCCTCCACTCCAGTTATACAGGGCCGCAACCAGAATTGGCTCTGTATGTCCAGGGTCATGGGCCTGCCTCTGTCCCACCCACACTCCCCCTCCTGCCCCCGTCCAGAGCTCCCTGCACAGAGCCGATATATGTTCAGGGAGCTCTGTGCGGAGAATACGGTCCCTGCGAATAGCAAGGATTGAACGTCCAGAACAGATGTTTACCCCACTATTCGCATGGCAGGATGACCCCCAAAGTGGGGAGGAGGGGCAGAGAGCAAATGCTGGACACGAAGTGAGAAGAGAGAGAGCAGAGGACAGATGGTTATGGTTATAGTTATGGTTAATTGTATTTGATATAACGCAAAACTGCAAGCAAACTATGTGATTTACAATTTCCAAAAAACAACATAAGGAGGAAAGAAATTCCATATTCAAGATCGGATACCTAAGAGACAGAAAAACAAAGAGGAGGAGGGCCTTATAAGGAGAGGGCTAGAGAAGGGTCCCAGAGGGCAAGGAAGGGTTAAGGGATTTAGCTCTGCTGCTAGGCTTGACTCCAAGATGGTATCTCAGGGATCGTCAGGAAAAAGGCCAAAGACAGCCTCAAAGAGAAATTTTTTGGGGCCTTTTTAAAACTTTTAAAGTTTTGTTTGAGGTGGAGGGGAGTAGGCAAACTGTTTCACAGCACTGGGATGGCGGCAAAAAACGCAGATTTCTGGGTGATTTCATACTTAACTCCAGCTGGCTATAAAGTAGGGGGATTGAGGGCAGGTGCTGCACACAGGATGGGGCAGAGGGCAGATTCTGGACACAAATTGGGGGGTGGAGGACAGATGGTGGACATGGGGTAGAGAAGCATAGGTAGTGGAGGGCAGATGGTGGACATGGGGTAGAGAAGCATAGGTAGTGGAGGGCAGATGCTGGACATGGGGCAGAGAAGCATAGGTAGTGGAGGGCAGATGCTGGACATGGGGTAGAGAAGCATAGGTAGTGGAGGGCAGATGGTGGACATGGGGTAGAGAAGCATAGGTAGTGGAGGGCAGATGGTGGACATGGGGTAGAGAAGCATAGGTAGTGGAGGGCAGATGGTGGACATAAGTGTTACGTAGATGCAGTAAAAAGAAGGAGACTGAGGGCTTGATTGTAAGAAAAAGAAGTGAAATCTGAGTTGAAAGAGAGAGGAAAATAAATGGAAGAAAGGTGAAAGGAAAAGATCAATGTTAAAGATGGAAGAAAAGTGGCAGATAGACAGGAGACCCAAAAGGGAGGGTTAAGAGAAGACAGAGGAAAGCAGAAACCAGAGACTGGGATTAACAAGATTAGAGAATATAAGGCCAGACAGCAAAGACAGAAAAATTCATTTTATTTTCAATGTAGTGATTGGAATATGTCAGCCTTTGGAATTTACATGCTATATCTTTATACTTTGCACAGTACAGGGACGTCTGTGTCTCTTTCTATTTCTTTGGTGTCGTATTGCATGCAGAATTTGGTTTCTTGGGGTTTCAATTTAATTCTTGTCTATATAATCTTACTTTTAGTTTGTGGTAATTTATTCTATACTTGCTGAGGATCTATCTGTATTCTGAGCTTGTGACAGAGGGCATGTATTCTGTTTCAACGAAGATTTTACGTAGAGATCTGTACTGTAGTAATCTGGCTTGTTCAGGTTTCCAAATAGGTGTATGGTTGTTCTAGAGCCCACTGCAATATTTACAGTACTACTTTTTTATCGTTAGGCTCCTTGTCTGAGTTTTAGAAATTGATGCTCTTATGTATGGTAGATTTTCTCTATAGGTCCTGAATAGTTTTTTATAAGGTTTTGTATTACCTCATAGTAATGACCCGAACTAGGGAGGATTTATATTGCTGTTAATGAGATGACACCAGAATCAGAAATTATTCTGTGTATGTTGAGTTCAATGGGGAAATGTCCTAGTTCTACTCTGTATCCATTGTTGGGAGAGGGGTTTCTTTGGATGTAGAATATGGGGGTTATTTTAGAAGTCTTACTTGTCTTTTGCACATGTATCTACTAGCACATAAAAGTGCAAACTACGGCCACATCTACACAGCCATTTTAAAAAGGTCTGAATTTACACATGATCACCCCAATCATATCTAAATTGCACGGGGGCATGTTGGGGGAGTGGCTGGGAAGGAACAAGACGTTACACGTGCATCACTCATCTCATGTAGAGGAGGCACGTAGAAGATGGAAATTGTCCACATCTGTATTTATACCTGCTCCCAGGCATATTTAAGTTTTTAAAAAGTGCTCATTGTGGCCAGCCCTTTATGGGAGGGATTAAGTGGCATATCACCTTTAATCCCCCAATGTTTATGTCCTCCCCCACATATCGAGTCCTCTGAGATTAAGAGTGGCTGGAAGTCTAGGTTTGCAAAGTGGCCAGAATACATGTGTATTTGCTGACATTTACATATGCCTGCTCTGAACTGCCGGCGTTTACATGTGTAAGTTGCCAGGATTCCTATGCTGATTTTCCCACATGTATGTTTGTTATCCTGGTTATCCCTAAGTGGCGAAAGTTAGGCACCTTGCAGGCTGGTCTAACTTTCGCCACAGAAGCTAACCGGACAGCGGCTGAATATCACCGCTGACCTGGATATTCAGTACCGGTGGCCGGATATGACCCTGGCGTTGAATATACGGGTCTTCAGTTCAGCCGTGATGACTAGCTGTCGACATTGAATATCCTCTCCAAGGTGCCCTTCGGCGCTTAGGGATAGCCATGCTGCGGCCGACTATCGCCGAGCGCCATCTCTGCCGCACCCCCAGGATATCCCGATGCTAGCCGGATAGCATCGGGGTGTTCAGCGGCAGCCCCCTTGGATATTCAGCAATACTAACCACCGGTGCTGCTCAATATCACGATCGCCACAATTATCACAGTTAGCAGGTTTTGAATATCGGGCCCGAGAATCTTTCTGTCATGTTACACAGACACTTGGTTATGAGCTTTCTAAATGAGTTTATGCGCTTCCTTCCAAGAGCTGCATCACTGTTCTTATACTGTATTTTGCGCCTCTGTTCTGCGACTGTAGTGTAGGGTAGTCCGATCCTTGTTTTACCCCTGGCTGTACCCTATTCATGGAGCAGCGGTAGAGCTCTGTGAATAGGGTACAGTCAGGGCTGGCTCACTCTATGCCTTATGACATGAAATTGCTGGTAACCAAACATGATGTTCTCCTCTATCAACAGAGAGCCCATGTGTCTAAGAATTTAACATATTCTGCAAATATAGCGCCTGATTTCTGAGCCTTTTTTCCCATAGACACAGTATGGGAGACAAGAGCGATATTCATACAAATCTGGAAATAATTGTCTTGTTCCAAAAATCTCACCCATCGAGAAAACTAGCTTAAATATCTGCTTAGATTTTTAGGTTTAAACCCAAGGGCAAAAGTACCTATGGAGTCTGCATTGGCAAAGGCACTTTTATTTATTTATTTAGCTGTGCTTACGTACAGATTTTCACTGGGTCAAAGTGGTTTACATAGAACAAAGGTTATAGAAAGATTACATGGAACGATTAACTTATATACAAGGAACAATAACTTATATACATGGATTGCTTGTTATATACATTGGATAGGGAGGTCAGTCTGAAATGTGTATAGTGAAGTGGTGGGAGGGGAGAGCATAGAGGATTTTGCTAAATACCTCCCTCCTTAGTCATATATTTCAGTTTGAATTTAGGAATTGTTGCTCTGGAGTTCAAACCAGACATTCTCTTGCTTGGCTAGGAGGGAAAGAGGAGTCCACAAATGATGCTCTCTCACCTCTCTTGAGTTCTCCCGTTTTTATGACTAGGTGTGGGTTTTAAATCTTCCTCTTTTGAGTTCTCTCCATCAGGCCCTTTGCTGGGAAAACCAGTGCCCCAGGCAGCCCAGGGGGATATCCCCTCTCTAATGACATAACACGGGTCCCTGCCAGTAGCCATGTGTGCCTGCGGCATAATGTGCTGGAAGCCCACGCCTAGAGATGGCATATTGGCAATCTCCGAGCCTGGTTGCCAAGACTGTAATTTGTCTTGCCTGCCCATTCAGACAGCCCTGCTCTCTATCTTCCTAAGATGTGAAGAAGGTGTCCCGCTGAGCTAGTGACAAAGTGAGACTTGAACCAGAGCCTGTTATGGGATTTCCTGATGACACAATGGCTGTGCAATCTGAAAGGATGCTCGTCGAGGAGTTGCATCAGCTGTGTGTAGAAAGCATTTCCGTGCGGCAAAACATGTCTCAACCATCAAAGGAATGGTCTAAGCCTCAGCTATCATTCAAATCTGAACTTCTATTATCATGATGCAACCTGAAAAGAAGTCCTGTGACTTAATAACGTAACAGATATGAAAGGGATGAATTTGGTGATTGCATCAAAAGCTAGGCTGTTACAGTGTCATCTTCTGCTTATTCTATCTTGACCTGAGGAAGGGGAGTTTAGCTCCTGAAAGTTAGTCTAAAATGTACACAATCCAGTAAAAAGTATTGTTTTATATTGTTATGAACTTTATTTCTATACAAAAAAGTTAATACTATATCTAAAACTAGCTGATACCCACTGAAATTTACTGGTGAATGGTGCTCCTTCTCACTCTGCTGACACTCAGCCCCATCGCTGTTCCCCACCCAGGGCCGGTACGTCCAAGGGGGACCGAAGTGGCAGAAAGTGGAAGACAGAAACCGTGACACGATGTCAGAGAGTGTAGGTAAGTGCTGTGTCGCAGGTTCTGAGCCACTGCCACTGTGACAGTGGTGACAACAGGCCCCCCAGAGGGCTAGTGCTCTAGACAACTGCCTGGTTCACCTAATGGTAACACCAGCCCTGCTCCCACCTCTACAGTCCCATGAGGTTTACTTTCTTCCCCTCTTCCCAGAACCTTTATCTTCCCTCAACCTGACCCAGGCACTATCCCTTCCTCCCTCCTGAACCTGACCAGGCACTCGTCCCACCTCCGAAACTGTAAAACTGCTCTAATCCATCTGAGCCCATACCCCCGTCTCTGTTCTACCTCTGTCTTCTTTCCACTGGGCCATCTTCCAGATGTGCTGTCTTATCTTCTGGCCTATGTGAGCTGGTGCCAACTTCCTTATTTGGGGGATATTGTGCCCATGACTGCTCGTCCTCGTGTGGGCCAATGGAGCTTCTGAAGCCCTTGTTTTATCAGCCTGCAGGGTCTACTTTAAATTTCCTCCAGACAGTGTCAACCCCAGGTCCCAAGACCACCAGAATCTCAGTGGGATGGATATACACATGTACCCTACTGTTCACAAACACAAACAGACACCGCGTTTCCTTCCCTATATTTACACAGTGAAACTTTGACCTGAAACCTCCAATATTTGCATTTCTTTAATCCATTAAAGGTTATTGCCGGTGATAACGTACTTTCACTGTCCAATGACCACTTCTTATTCCTCTCTTTCTAGCACAATCATCCATCAAAAATGATGGCTCCTCCAGTCCAACCCCAGCCCTCTCTCCTCCCCAGCCCAAGCCCAACACTCCCCCGTGACGTCAACCTGATAGTAGCTCTCTCTCGCCCTTGCACAGCCTCGCCCCAGCCCTCTCTTCCCTCTTTCCCCCCTCCCCAGCATTCTCCTCCCCTCTTTTGCCCAGTCCAGTGCAACCCCAACCCTGTTCCTCCACAATTTCCCAGCCCAATCCTTGCACTCTCTTCCCCCTCCTCAGCCAGATCCTAGTACTGCCCCCTTCCAAAGTCTGATTCCAGCATTCCTTTCCCCCCTCCACAACACAATCCCAATACTATTACTACGACTTTTCATTTGTATATCGCTACAAGGCATACACTGTGCTGTACATGTACAAGAGACAGTCCCTGCTCACCAGAACTTACAGTCTAATCAAGACAGACCACGCAACAACTTGGGACTAGGTTAAATCAAGGGGAACGGCAAGATACAGATAAGTGATAAGCAGGAGAATAAGGGGGGTCAGGATCCAAACGCAGCCTCGAAGAGATAGGTTTTTAGCCTGGATATGAATAGAACCAGGAGAAGTAGCCTAGTGGTTAGAGCAACTGCACTCCTTGTGACCTTGGGCAAATCACTTTACCCTCCATTGCCTCGGAAGGCTGGCAATCTACTTCCGGTGATACATTGCCAAGAAAACCCAGAGGCAGCTGGGTCGCTATGAGTCAATGCTGACTTGACGACACAAAAAAATGAATAGAAGCAGAGAAAGAGCCCAGCAGGCTAACTCAGGTAATTTGTTCCAAGCATTTGAAACAGCAAGATGGAGTTGGAAGTGGCAGAGAAGGGCACACTCTCTTTCCAAAATCCAAACTGAACATTTCCTCTATCCACCTCCCCAACCCAATCGCAGCACTACTTTCCAAGCCTGGCCTTAGCATCATCAATGCCTCCTCTTGGGATGAATAGGGTTGTTGTAGTCCTACTCCGATATGAGCATTGTGGGTGGGTGTTGTTGCCAGTGGGACTTGCACAACACAGGTGGAACCAACATTACATCTGCTGGTAATGCACCATGCCCATTTTAACGGCTTCCAGTTGATGCGCATACATAGGCGCACTAGTCAAACATGCTGGATGCTTCTTGTACGCATGTGCTGATCCTCTGAGCAGGCTGATGCAGACTTGAATCTGTGTTGACCAACTGTTATTGCCCTATTGGTAGGTTCATTGCTGGTATGCATGAAGAGTGTGCTCCCCAGCTGCTTGTGGCCAGAGATAAGGGAGTGAAGAGAGGGTATAGAGGGAGCTGTGAACGTGTACAGGAAAATCAGAATTACTGACGCAGAAGCAATTATAAATATATATATATTTATCATCTTTATTCAATTTTGTATTTATACATGACTCTAGTTGTCCTAGTGGCAGTGGTGGGCATTTGCATGTAGGGGACCTGGGTTTCATTCTGGGGCCTGGACTATGTTACTGGACTGATTCGGATTTGGAAAATTACATTGAAAGAGCTCACAGTGCCGAAGAAGAAAGAGGAGAAGAGGGCATCCCAGTCATTGCACAATACCAACATCTAGTAACTTAACTTAGGCCCATATACATAGAGTTCCTCTAGGAGCTTTGTTGCATGCCTTTAAGCTAAGGTCTGTTACAGAGAACCATGATGGCAGATAAAGTAAAGACTATACGGCCTATCCAGTCTGCCCTTCCATACCAACTACTACAGTCCCTTTTTTTCTTTAGAGATCTTACTGTTGCTGCCTTGATTGGGCTGAGTGAGCTGCAAATGGATATAAAATAGAGAAAAACATTCCCAGGTAGTTGCTAACAAAGGATCCCAGCCTCAACTCCATGGAGACAGACCTCAGCACTGGCTCCAACTGAACTGGAAGAAATTGCGCAGACGAACAATAAGTGACCCTTCAATCTTTTTAGTGTAGAATCTGGTCTGTTCAGCGGTAGTCCCTTTCTGTTATATACTGGCTAGAAACGGCCTTGCGGAAGTGGCCTGTCTTAGCCTAAGAGACGCACACTGAAGGGTTTGGTCTCCCAGGAGATTTTCTTTCCAGTCCTTGCTCAACAAAGGGCGACTTGTGTTAGCCAAACAATCGCCCTAGTGAGGTGAAAGACAGAAAAAATCATGCAGGCTACAGACTGAAAACTATTCAGTATTCAATGGCATGAACTTGGTGAAAGTAAAAAATAGAGGTTGCAAAAGGGGGGACATTTTATTTGGAATATATCATAAAGGTAATAGCTACAGCACCTCTAATGCGAAACACCCCCATAGGGCTCCTAGTGCCGCAGCTATAACTTGTTGACATTATAACTATAAAAAGCCTGCAAGGCATGGGGTTGGCTTCAATAAAACCTTTCAGGAGATACGTGGATTGCCGTCCTATAAAACCGAGCTTCGTGTAACCTCAGCACAGAAGGGCTCATCACCTTCCATGGCAAACAACTGCCAGGGGATTTCAGATATCTTACAAACCCGTGTCTCTGTGTTTTACCAGACATCACTTCTTTCCTTTTTATTGAAAAACAAAATAAGTGACTAATATGCTTTGAGTTTAGTCGAGCAGGTCATTGCATGTCAAAAACCACAGAACAAGAGCAATGCAGGCAGCAGCAGCTCAGCCACCCAGAAACAGATTGCCCCACTGCAGAGCACAGGCAGCAGCAAACTATATATGTGTAACAGCAGACTATACGCATATAAATTGGAAGGTATAAGTAAACATACTTGTTACTCGTGCAGGCCAGCGTGGTCACCATGTTAACTGAAGTGCTGACAGCACTACGTAAATCAACACATACGTTCCGTTTTGACATCTATATAGGTCACGGCACTGATCATACATACTGCAGCGATCGCACCATTACTGTTCATGTAGTTTGGCACGCATAGGCAAGATGGGAGAGCAGTTCCCAGAGAGCGGGGCTGTAGGGATAGTGTCACAGTTCCCAAAGACTGGAGAGTCCGAAGAGGAAGACTCCAATGGTCGTAACGATCCCTTTTTCATGCAACAAATACACACGGCCCCACAGTAAGCAGGAGCAGACTCCCCTTTGCTATGCCTTAGGCAGTTGCCTACGTTGCCTGTTTCCTAATCCAGGCCTAAATTCGGCATGCTTCATCTAAACGTATAAATTATCCAGAGAGCGGCGGAATATTGCTGTTATCTGCATAATTTCTGAGTCCTCCCTTTCCCCACCTCAAAGCCTGTCCCTTCTTATACTGACAGTATCAGCCCGAACGTCTGAGTGCAGGGAAAATGATTTTAGATGTTCACTGCTTCCCAGTAAATGGATAACTTCTCTGAATACCAGGCTGTTTAGTGGCTAGTATCGTTGCTTAAACCTAAGTCATATGTCTAAGTGGCATCACCTCCAGAACACCCCAAATCTCACCTCCTTTTTGAATACATATAACTTTGGGCATATAAACCATGAAATGCTGAAAGTTATATGTTCAACTGGAGGGAACTGAACTGCTAGAGAGGGAGTGGAGTTGATTGGGAGTGGGAGAGGGAGCAACTGAATGTGATCCTCTCTCTTGGGGGGTACAAAAGAGCAGGATTATCTCCCCTCCTCTCTGTAAGTAAGACTTTAGGGCCCAATGATCAAAAGGCATAGTGATCTGCACTGAAATGATAGGCGAGGAAAACCCTCGCCTATCTTTTGGCACAGGAGCTTAGCAGGCAGCATGCAATATCGCTGCTGTCCGGTTATCTAATGCGGCTTCCGGCGTGGGCGGCGATCCCCTGATATCCAATGATGGGGCTGCATATGACCTGGCATTGAATATTCGGGGTTGAGGGTCGGTGAGCAGGGTTTTGCGCCGTAGCAGTGCATAGCCTGCCCAGAAGAATATCGGACCCTTAGTCTCTGGGGTCTCATGTTACAGCATGGTTGGAGAAATTGGAGTTATGGAAACAAATGAAACGCTAATGCTTCTTGAAAAACAAGAGGAAGGAATACAGGGTAGTATTAAGTAAAGCCTCCAAGTTATTGCAAGGATTAGTCTAAGAATGGAAGAGGAACCACTCAAATACCACAGAGGGAAGAGTTTCTCCTGATGGTTCACTGTTCTGTTGACTGGAAGTGAATTCTGGAAGTTGAATTGTTGTGAATGAAGGCTCATGGCACCAGCTGAACTGAAATTACAGAGCAGAATAAAACTGCCAAGCCAACACCCCCTCCCCCGAATAGGCAGTGCCAAATGGCATATCCTACTTAATTTTGTAAATTAAATTTTTAAAAATGGGGAGTGGGTAAAAGACAAATAAAAAGAGGATGGAGAAGGAGTGAGAGAGCAAGAGAGCTAGGAAGGGAGAGATGTACATGTCAGTACTACTGCTATTGAAGAGCGCAGTATAGAAAAACTGTTAAATAAATAAATAAATACTACTATTTATCATTTGTATACCACTACAAGGCGTCCGCTGCTCTGTACAGACACATGTAAGAGACAGTCCCTGCTCAGAGTTTACAAGCTAATCAAGACAGACAACACAATAGCTGAGGACAAGGATATATCTAGGGGAAACACATAGGAAACTAAGCAGATCAGGATCCAAAAGCGGCCTCACGAGTTTTCAACCTGGATTGGAAAAGGGCCAGAGATGAAGCCTGATGCACAGACTCAGGTAGTTTGCTCCAGGCATAAGGAGCAGCAAGGTGGAAGGATCGAAGTCTGGAGTTGGCAGCAGAAGAGAAGGGCGCAGATTGAAGGGATCTGCCAGACGAGTGGGACTCCTGAGGAGGGGTGTAGGAAGAGATGAGAGGAAAGGTAATGAGGAGCAGCAGAATGAGGGCACTTATAGGTCAGTAGGAGAAGTTTGAACTGGATACGGAAATGGAAGGGGAGCCAGTGAAGTGACTTGAGAAGACGGGTTACATGAGCATATCGGGACTGGCAGAAGATTAGCCGCACAGCTGAGTTTTGAACAGATTGAAGGGTAGAAAGATGATTCAGAGGGAGGCCAGCAAGAAGGAGGTTGAAATTGTCTAAATGGGAGGTGACTAAAGAGTGGATAAGGGTCTTAGTGGTGTGTGTACAAAAGAAAGGGGGGGGGGTGAATTTTGCCTATGTTATAGAGGTAGGTAGGTGAAACGTAAAGATGGAGACTATGGACTGGGGGGTGAGAAGGAGAGTTTACCTCTAAGTGAAGAGAAAGGCAGAAAAAGAACTGGAGGAAAGTTCTAAAACAGGAAAGATAAGTAGGCCAGAGACAGATGTAGGAGAGGAATGCAAGAGACAGGAGAAAGGTGAAATAACAAAAGGACAGCAGGCATTGGAAAGAAAGCTAAGAGGAGCCAGAAAAGAGAAACTAAGACCAACGCAACTGGAAAAATAAAATTCTGGACTGAAAAGAGAGAATGGAAGAGAGATTGGCAGGCAGAAAGGACAAAATGAGAAGTTAAGTGGAAAATAATGGGGAAACCGGGACTGGAACAGAAGGAGCGAGGTATTGCATATCCAGGGGTTGGGGGGGGGGGAGAATATGGGTTAGGAGAAGAGAAGAGAACTTTGAAATAGAGATGGGGGAATGAGAGTGGGAACTGCGAAATTGAGTGAGAGAAGAGACTGGGTTTGCATGGAGACAGTGAGGATGGGAAGAAGAGCAGGGAGTCAGGAACTGGGCCAGGCGTGTGAACAAGGGCTGGGGGACTATGTGGCAACTTGGGGAAGTGGGAACTCAGAGAGTGGGGGGTAGAGCACAGATACAGCATGAGGGTGCACTGGGGACTTAGGAGAATAGAGACTCAATGAGTGGATGGGGTGTATGAATGAGGCGTAAAAGACAGGGCCGGCCCTAGAGTTGGTTTTAAGTGTTGCTACCCTGTTGTTGTTAAGTGCCGTCGAGTCGGAGTTGACTCATGGCGACCCTCTGGATAGCTATCCTAAATTGTGTTCGGTCTTCAGTCAGGCGGCTCATTGTTGACAGACTGGTACCCATGGTTGCTGTTATTGTATTGATCCATCTCATTGCTGGCCTTCCTCTTTTGTGTTGACCTTCTATCTTTCCAAGCATAATGTCTTTCTCTAATGATCTCTCTCTTCGCATGATGTGTCCAAAGTATGAAAGTCGAAGTCTTGTCATCTGAGCTTCTAAAGAAAGCTTAGGTTTGATCTCCTCTAGTACCGACTGGTTTGTTCTTCGGGCAGTCCATGGTATACACAGTATTCGCCGCCAGCACCATAATTCAAAGGCATCAATTTTCTTCCTGTCTATCTTTTTCACTGTCCAGCTTTCACATCCATATGCTGTTATTGAAAATACCATGGCTTGAACAAGTTGAATCTTTGTATGGAGAGAGACATCTCTGCTCTTGAGAATCTTATCTAGGTCTTTCATAGCCATTCTGCCAAGAGCAATGCGTCGTCTGATTTCTTGACTGCTTGTTGCTTCTTTATTGATAGTTGATCCAAGTAGGTTAAAGTTGTTCACAATTTCAATTTCTTCTCCTTCAACGATGAACCTGTTGATTATGCCAGTTGTCATGATCTTTGTCTTCTTTACATTAAGGTGCAGGCCCATTTTGAGACTATGTTCTTTGATTGTGAGAAGCAAATGTTTCAGATCATCTTCACTTTCAGCCAGTAATGTGGTATCATCAGCATAGCGAAGGTTGTTGATGAGTCTTCCACCAATCTTCACACCTCTGTTGTCTTCATACAATCCTGCTTCTCTGATGATTTGTTCTGCATATAAATTAAACAGGTAGGGGGAAAGTATGCAGCCTTGTCTTACACCTTTGCTTATTTTAAACCATTCTGTTTCTCCTTGTTCCGTTCGAACTGTTGCTTCTTGATCAATGTACAGATTGCGCAAGAGAACGATCAGGTGTTCTGGTATACCCATGCTTCTTAATGTGGCCCAGAGTTTCTCATGGTTTACACAGTCAAAAGCCTTGCTATAGTCGATAAAGCACAAATAGATATCCTTTTGGTATTCTTTAGTCTTTTCAAGGATCCATCTCACATCCGCAATGATGTCTCTCGTTCCTCGCCCTTTCCTGAACCCTGCTTGCACTTCAGGTAGTTCTTGTTCTAGGTATGGCTGTAGTCTCTTTTGAATAATCTTCAGTAGAATCTTGCTGGCATGTGGGATCGGAGCGATTGTGCGATAATTTCCACAGTCAGTTGGATCACCTTTCTTTAGTATTGGTATAAACACAGATCTTTTCCAGTCAGTTGGCCATGATGTTGTCTTCCATATTTCTTGGCAGAGCCTTGTGAGTATGGTAACAGCTGAATCAGATTGCTGCAATACGTCTATGGGAATGCTATCAATGCCTGGTGCTTTGTTCTTTGATAAGGCTTTCAATGCTGCTTCAACTTCTTCTTTCATCACCAATGGTTCCCGATCATAAGGTACAGGTTGAAACGGTTGTTGGTCCACTTGATCTTTATCATATAAAAACTCTGTATATTCCTTCCACCTTTTCTTGATCTTCTCAGCATCATTCAACATAGAACCTTGAGCATCTTGTAACATTCCAATTCGAGGCTGGAACTTTTTCTTTAACTCTCGTAGCTTTAGGAAAGCCGATCTTGTTCTTCCTCTAATAGTTTCTGCTTCTATTTCCTTGCAAGTGTCATTGTAGTACTTTTCCTTGTCCTGTCTTGCTGCACGTTGGAAATCTCTGTTGAGTTCTGCGATTGTCTTTCTTTCTCCTCTGGCTTTAGCTTCTCTGCGTTTCTGGGCAATTTTCAGAGTTTCTTCCGTCATCCATTTTGGCCGTTTTTGCTTTTTCACCTTTTGTAGAGACTTCTCGCTTTCTTCCAACACAACCTTCTTGATGTCATTCCATAACTCTTCTGGAGCTCTGTCATTTGTATCTAAAGCAGCAAATCGATTTTGCAGGCAGTCTTTAAATTCCAGTGGTATATTCTCAAGGTCATATTTTGCTGCATTCATGAGTGGTTTGCTCTTTTTCAACTTTAGCTTGAGTTTGCATACTAGTAGTTGATGATCTGTACCACAGTCAGCTCCTGGTTTTGTCTTTGTTGATGTTACAGAGCTTTTCCATCGTTGACTTCCACATATGTAGTCAATTTGATTTTTATATAATCCATTCGGTGAAGTCCATGTGTACAGTCGTCGCTTGTGTTGCTGGAAGAAGGTGTTTGAGATGAATAGATCATTGGTCTTGCAGAATTCTATCAGTCTTTCTCCAGCTTCATTTCTGTTGCCAAGTCCATATTTTCCAACTACTTTGCCTTCTTCTTTGTTGCCAACTTTTGCGTTCCAGTCACCCATGACTATCAGAATATCCTGTTGCATGTTCTGTCAATTTCAGCTTGTACTTGTTCATAGAACTCTTCAATTTCATTCTCTTCTGCAGCTGTTGTTGGGGCATATACTTGAATTATAGTTGTGCTGATAGGCAATCCTCGTAGACGAATAGAGATTAAGCGTTCGCTGACTGCATTGTATTTCATTACAGTTCTTGCAAGTTTCTTCTTTATTATAAATGCAACACCATTTCTTCTTTGTCTTTCATTTCCAGCATAGTAGACCATGTGATCATCTGATGCAAAGTGCCCCATGCCAGTCCATTTCAGTTCGCTGACACCCAACAGATCAAGTTGTACACGTTCCATTTCATTCTTGACCACCTCCAACTTCCCTTGGTTCATGCTTCGTACGTTCCATGTTCCAATGTGTAAGACATCTTTACAGCTTCTGACTCTCATTTCATGCTAAGCTTCTGACTCTCATTTCATGCGTTGCTACCCTAGGCGAACCTTAAGCTCTACACCCTCTCTCGCTGTCAAAATCTATTATTTAGCTTTGAATGCCCTGCTTCTGCTGCCCTCTGGAAGTTGCTGCCCTAATCGACCACCTAGTTTGCCTAGTGGTTGTGCCAGCCCTGGTAAGAGACAGAGCTGGGGAGGTGAGATGGAGTAAAAGATGAAGGGTGAGAAAGGGCGGCCACAGGAGTAAGAGACAGAGGGAATTGAAGGTCTGGGAAGGCGGTAAGTATGGGAGTTGTAAAGCTAATAGTTGGCAAGAGGTGATAAAAGAGATGTTAAAGGCTGTAAAATACAATGATGGGAAGACAAAGGGTGAGTGCAAAACCATAAAAGATGTGGAAAGGTGTTTAAGAGAGATAAAGAGATTGTGAGGGGGGTGACTGGAAGAGAATGGGAGAGCTTTGCAAGGGTGAAAGGGAATGTTTGGGAGAAATGAGAGGATGGTTTGAGAGTTATAAGAGCATGACTTGTGAAAAACAGAAAAGGATGTAGCTGTTAGGGGAAGAACAAGGGAGACTAATTAGGGAGAGATGGAAGAGAAAGTTGAAGAGGTGAAGGACTGGGACAGAGAGAACCAGAGGAGGAGAAAGAGAAAGAAGGGGGATGAAATCTAGCTATGAGTAAATAGAGAGGCAGATAAGTGAAAAATGAAATGAAAGGGAAAGATCAATTTCCAAGACAGATGTAAAGGAAGAAGTGAAGAAAACAGGAGAGACGAATTAGAAAATGGAAAGAACATTCTTGTTAGAATTCCAAGAAGAAGAAAGTGGAACAAAGAGAATGTGACCAACATGACTAGAAAAATAAAGGGCCTAACATTTAAAAGGACTAATCTGGTTAGCATCACCTGCTAGCCAGATAAGTCCTACCTTTGGCTTAGAGATCTTAAAAGTTGCCATGTCTTCTTCCTGCTCAGTGAAGGCTTTAGTTCATCTCACTTGTCTGGAATGGTCTAGCAGGATGATTGGAGGTGACATTTTACTTACCAGATATTGCCCTTTCCTTGAATCCTGCTAGACCAGTTCAGGACCCACCCCTAGAATGTGTATTGGTCTGCTGTACTTTCAGTGATTGGCCATGCAGGCTCATAAACCTTCTGTGAAGCTGATCCTGTACATAATTATGCTCCCTGTTCTGTTCAATATTGTTATTTTTGCTGAGGCTGTGTGAGGTCATAGCTTCCTTTCTATATGCTTGTGTACAAATACTGAATATTCCTTTAGTGGCTCAGGCTGATAATGGCATGGTGATGTCATAAGAAGCCTCTGGAATGTTTTCTCTGTCACCACACCTGCCGAAAGGGGAACACAACCCACTGGTCTAGCAGGATAAATTGGAAAAAAATATTTTATCTCACACTATCATGGGCATAGTTTGATGGCTTCATTTGGGAGGGGGGGCAAAGAGTGTGGGGGCATATTTGCATATTCATTTGCATATCTGAATATCATTTGCATATTCATTATGGCTATATTTAAAAAGAATACCAGATGGATTGGAAGCCAGTATATCAAAAAGGTGAGGGATCAGCTGGCACCCCAAAGATACTGAAAGAGGGGGCAGAGGTTCTTATTCAGTGGCTCTGTCAAAAAAGGAAAGGATTACTTTCCTAAGCTATATAATTAAAATGCAGCAAAAATTGTAACTGTTTAATTATTTAGCCTGGCACTCTAAGAAACTGTGCTTTCATTCTCTCTTTTTCTTTTTGAACATCAATTTTGTCTTCCAGTGAAACCCCCTCCTCCAAAAGTAGGTGCAGAGCAGAACTAAGACATTTTACCATAGAACCTAACATACAAGAAAAAAAATATGATTCCAGTATAATCTGATTAACAGCCTCTCCAGTACCAGGCAGAATGTAATCGAAACACAAAAGTCTACCATATTATAATGACGCCAGCTTCTAAAATGAACGCAATATAGAGCATACCCCAAAAAGAATAGCACCATAAATATTGCAGTGGCCCTTAGAACATCCTTAGACCTATTTGGAAAACAGAACAAGCCAAATTACTGGAGATCCTAACTAGAAAGTCCATGCTAACAGAACACTTGGTCTCAGTTACATGGCAGAACGCAGTTAGACTCTTACCAAGTACAGAATAAACAAACTTGAAGTAGAAATATGTAGACAAAATTAAATTCAAACTCCAATAAATAAGGCTCTGCATGCAGTGTAACACAAGAGATAGAGGAGGCAGGCGACACTTTACTTCACCTTTGCTGAGCAGAAGCATGAGATGCACAGGCCTCTGATCCCACATGCAGGTGGTGCAGCCTCTCCCCACAGTCTTTCTCTTCCATCGATTTCAGTGCCAATTGCTCAGAGGCGGCCGTGTCGATGATTAGGTGCAGTGCTGGCTCTCCCCGCAGCCCATTTCTGAACAAGAATCACCGGGATCGAGAGAGGGGGCAGTGTTGCCTGCATGTGGGATCAGAGAGAATTGTGCCTCATGCTAAAGCTCAGGAAACGTAAAAGCAACACCTAGCAGAGTTGCACATGGTCATGGGACTTTATTTGTGCAGCTATGAATCCAATAGCTGGTGCAAGAATTCCAAATGTGCTAGGCCTCTATTAGAGGCCTCAACAAATTTGTGTGGATTTAGGAGCCAGACCAAAATCTTAGGAGCCAGTTCTTATGACCTCTTCGGCCCCCTTCCTACGCTGTCTCTTGCGCTGGCCTCATGTTCTCATCTCACGAGACCAGCGCCAGAGTTTCTATTCCACGTAGCATCGTTAGACAAGAATACAGATGACAACAGTTACAGCTTCAGATATTAAGTGTCTGTATGTGTGTGTGGTGCAATGATGATGTAACAGTCTGTGCATGGGTGCCTTTGTGTGGGGGAGGGGAGGGCATGTAGGGCTGCGGTAAATGTGTATGTGGGCTGCAGAGCTGGGAAGACTCTCTTTGTGTGGTACAGAGGTGAGGTGCCTGCATGTTTTGTCATGCGGAGGTGGGGTACTGGAGTGTGGGGGGGGGGGTAGGAGTGGGGACAGGGTGCTTGTGTATGTTCTAGGGGAAGGGGAATGCATCTTTTGTCAACACCTTGCACTCTTCCCTCCCCTCTCCTGTTGGCTCCCCCTTCATTAATCCCTTTAGCACTCCCATCCTGTGCCCTATAATCCCCTCCCCCATCCTTCTTTTCTAAATAGGCCACTACCCCTTTAAGGTTTTCCTGCCTTTACTTCATTTCTTTCCCCCAAAAAACCTTTTCTGCTGCAGGCCGTGACCGCAACCTCCCTCTTCTCATCTTCCTTCCAGGATCCAATCTCCCACGGGCAGATAGAAGAGGGTCCTCACAGGCAGACACCTTTCCTCTGGACCGCGATTGCAGCCTCCCCTTTCTCTTCTGCCCGCAGTGATCCGATCTCTTGCAGGCAGATAGAAGGGGTCTTTGCTGCGATTGCTGCCATCCCCTTCTCTTCTGCCTGCAGGGGATGGGATCCCCACAGGCAGAAGGGAAGGCGGAAGCTGCGATCGCAGCCCAGAGCCAAGGTGTCTGCCCACAGGGCTCCCATGCCCCACATGCAGAAGGGAAAAGATCCCGTTCTCCTCTGACCACAGGAGATCGAATCCCCACAAGCAAAGGGTCATGGTCATTGGAAAAACTCATGGGGGGGGGAGCAATGCCCCCCTCCCCCCACAAACTATGCCTTGTTTTCCCATGATTCTGTTAGCATTCCATCTTGTACACATATGTGAGGCAGCACTACCATTGCATCACATATATGTACTACCACTGGAGAAGTGCCCCAATGTTTAGAGAAGTGGGCTACTAACCAAGGAAGCCAGGTTTGAGCCCCACTGTTGCTTCTTGTGATGTTGGGCATGTCAGATAACACTCCATTGTCTCAGCTACAAAATTAGGTTGTAAGCCCTACTGGGGTAGGAAGATATTCTACTATACCTGAATATAACTCTTCTTGAACTTCTGAGAAAAGGCATGAGCTAAATCCAGTACTGTAAAAACCTGGGGTAGCAAGAGAACAGAAGAAACAGGTGAGTTACAGGGGAGAGTGGAAAAGAAGAGGGAGAGAGAATAAACTCAAAGAGTAGGGAAGGGAAGCAGTGGAAAAGAGAGCCCCCATGGGGTAGGGGGCTTGGTGGAAGAGGAAAGGAAGAAATAGAGTGACTTTGGAGGACTAGGGGTAACAAGAAAGATTATAACTGCTCAGCTTGGGTCAGAGGAGTGTATGCTGGGGCTACCACAAAACTTTTGTGAGTTTCTGTTAGAGCGCAACAATGGAATCACAATGCATATAGCAAGAACTGACCAAAAAGAATGGAACCTTTAGGTTAGTGCCTATTTTCTTATTTGAAGCCGGTATTGTCATAAGCTAGTTTGCATTTTTGGAGTCATAACTTTAATAAATATAACTGTAAAGCTGATCCTAAGTGACAGTGTCTGGATATAAAGTGTCCCGTGGGGGATGCAGAGCAACGAACAAATTAATGATGGGAGCTGAAGGCTCATGCAAATATCAGAGGCTTTCCTATCCAGGGCTTTACAGATCAACAAGCAGTAAGGATTTGAGGGTTTGTTTATTTTTATTATATTACATTGCTAGCTCTCTGACTGGGAGCTCTTAAAAGGGTTTTTTGTATATTTTTTAAAGCAAGGTTACTTTCATTTTGGTGCTTTAGGAGAACTTTCCTTGAGCACAATAGGTTGCTGAACTCTAGTAACCTCCTCAGGTTTAGAAACTGCTAGCACCTAATCAGGTGTTAGTTCCCTCCCTACCCACCCCGACTCCCACCCACCCCTAGTGAGCAGTCTTGCTTTATGGGCACCTCCCCCTTTAAAAAATCACAGAGAATTGTACCAGCACATTTTGAATATAATTAAAGAAATTTAACTGTTTTTTCTCTGAAAGGACAGCTGCGAAACCAGCTGGTACTTGGTAGATCTCTCTCTTTTGCTTTAATAGATACCTAAGCTCCACGAACAGAGCAATGGCTGGGAAAAATCATATTGCTAAAGCTGTTGCCCCTGTTACAGCTTCTGCCTCAGTCCAGACAGAGGTCCTAATGCCAGTTGAAGGACCAGTTCCATGTGCAGGGTGCCTGCATGCTGAAGCTCTGAGGAAACAAGTGGAGGAACTCAGAGAGGAGGTGGCGAGGCTGAGGAGCATTCAAGACAGTGAGAAGTACATTGATGAGATGCTTCTTGCAGCAACCAAGCTCTCCAGCACAGGAGAAGATGGGTGCCAACAGAATGTCGATGGTTGGACACAAGTCACCAGGGCCTGCAAAATCATCAATCCAACTTCTCCAGCCCTTGAATTGAAGAACCATTATGCAGCCCTGGAAGTGGAGGAGGTGAAAGCATCCCTGGAAAGGGAAGAACCAGAGTTCAAGTACCCCAAAGTTGCAGAATCAGTGACCAGAAGGAAACGAAGGGTAGTGGTGGTTGGAGACTCTCTTCTGAGAGGTACTGAGGCGTCCATCTGCCGAACAGACTTGATGTCCAGAGAGGTATGCTGTCTGCCTGGTGCCAAAATCCAAGATGTTACGGAGAGTTTGCCGAGACTCATCAAGCCCACTGATTATTACCCGATGTTGCTAATCCATGTTGGAACAAATGATACTGCCAGATATACCTCGGAACGTATCAAAAGTGACTTCATGGCTCTGGGACAGAGGGTGAAGCAGTTAGGTGCACAGGTGGTGTTCTCTTCAATCCTCCCTGTTGAGGGTAAAGGCCAAGGCAGAGAGGCTCGCATCCTGGAGATGAATGCATGGCTGCGTGGATGGTGTCATCGAGAGCGTTTTGGTTTCCTAGACCATGGGATGCTGTTCCAAGGGTTGCAGAGCAGAGATGGCATCCATCTGTCCAAGAAAGGTCAACGCATCTTCGGTAGTAGACTGGCTAATCTACTGAAGAGGGCTTTAAACTAGATTCGTTGGGGATAGGTGAAGAAAGCCCCCAGGTAAGTGAAAGCCCCCAGGTAGGTGATACATTAAATACCTTTATGGAAATGGGTAACAGGGGTAACATATGGAAAGCAGTGTGTATAAATGCCCGTAGCATGGGAAATAAGATACCTGATGTTGAAGCTTTGGTGGGAGTGGCTGACTTGGATTTAGTAAACACAAAAAGGAGCGCCTGCTCTTGCAGTAAAACCAGGAGAACACAAGAAGCAAGAGTCGTAGATTGGTGGAACAGGTTTATTGAAACCCCTACGCGTTTCGGCTGTAGCCTTCTTCAGGGGCACACAGCTAAAACAATATAATATTTAATAAAAAGATAACATAAATAACCATAACTATATTAAGACCATAAAGATGTTAAAACATATAATATAAACAAAATAAATTAAAATACATGAAGAATGCTCATAAAAATTGTAAAATATATGAATAACATTTATATTATGAACAGAGTGAAAGATAAAAAACACAAACACAGGGTGGAAGACTACGTGTGAATTATACTGGAATTATACATACGAAATATTCATCAAACACGTACTACATAGTACTCACAGGGGAGGAGAGGAGGGGGGAAGGGAAAAGAAGAGGAAGAGGAGAGAAAAAGAGAGGAATAGAAAGAGAGAAAGAGGGAAAGAGAGAAAAAGAGTGAAATAGAAAGAAAGAGAAAGAGAGAGAAAGGGAAAGGGAGAAAGAAAAAAGGGGGGGGGAGAGGGGGAGGGGGTGGAAGGGAGAGGAGAGGAGAGGGAAGAAGGAGGAGGAGAGAGGGGAGGACATGGGGGGGGGGGAAGGGGGGAGGGAGGAGACAAAAGGAGGGGGAGGGGGGAAGGGAGGGAGGAAGAGGAAGGGATATATTTGATATATTGTGAATGTAAAACCAATGAAGCCAATGACTTTCCATATAACCTAAGCAAAAACCAAATAAAAAGGGAGGGAGGGAGGGAGAGAATGTTTGTTGTACTTACATGTGTGGCACTGGAGAAAATCTGCAGGCGCAAATGCGCGTGAAACAAGAATCACTGAAAAATGTGTAATTTACATAACCAGTCACATAATGTACTCCCAAACCTATAACCATATCTATGCAGAAAAATATTCAAGAGAACGGGGGACTACTATGCTGGATGGTCAATTCTGATGTTAACAAACGCTGTACTGTGCATTTGAAATATGCAGCGTTTTAAATTGAGTACTGCTAAAACAGAAATTCGCTAAAAACATCATGGTGTTGCATTAACAGACCCAGAATTGTTTTTATCTAGTTTATTATGTATGGCTATTTATTCACTTATATATTTATGTATTTATTTTTATTGTCAGAGTACAATGTTATATTTATGTATTTAATAGTTTGGAACCGCATGGTCTTAATTAAGAAATAGATTTTACTATATTTTTATAATAATGCCGTTATTTATTATGTATGTTTATTTACTCATTGTTGAATACAATATTTTATTTTATGCATGTTGTAGGGTTTTATACGCACAATATTGTTTTTGTCTAGTTCATTATGCATGCCATTTAATTATTTATTTATTTATGTAATTTATTTTTATTCGCTGTAACCCACATCAATTTGTTTACATTGCTTCGGTGCCTCATTATTAGTCCTTTTAGACATGGTTGTCGGTTAGATTCCTCTTATCTCTTTTATGTATATGTTTTTTATCTAATAACGGATATATCATGTTTTTCTTGTCAGTGGTCATTCAATAGTTGTTATGCATCGGTTTCTTCCCTTAGATGTAGATAGTTATGGTTTTACATTGTTTGTTTATTATCCTTGTCCTATCCCCCTTTCCTCCTCCCTTCCCCCCCTCCCCTCCCCCTCCCCTCTCTCCCCCCTTTTCCCCACTTTCTCCCTTCCCCCTCTTCCCCCCCTCCCCTCCCCTTCCCCCCGGTCTTCCCCCCCCCCCTTTTCCTCCCTCCCCCCTATTTCCCCATCCCTTCCCTCCCTCTCCCCTCCCCTTTTCCCCACACCAACCCCCACCCCCCACCCCCCTTCCTCTTCCCTCCCCCCTCCCCTTCCTTCTCTCTCCCTCCCTCCCCCCCTCCCCTCTCTTCCACTTTTCTCCTCTTTTCTCTCTCTCTCCTTCTCTTTTTCTCCCTCTCTCTCTTTCTCTCCTTTTTCTTTCATTTTTCTCTCTCTCTCCCCTTGGTCTTAACAGTTTCAATTCATTCTCAGCCACCATTCACAACACTATTCCACATGCAATTTTAGGTTGATTTTTCATTATTATTATTTTATTGTTATTTGTGGTCCTTCACAATTATTATTATCCTCATTTGACTACTATTATTTCATACAGTAAATATTTTTGGATCCAGTCCTCTCTGCATTTGTTAGGTTTAGTTCTCACAGGCATTGTTAGCGGTTCGTGATGCATTAGGTCTGGTTGGGTGCAACTTCCTTGGTCACACAACAAGAGAATCCCAAAGTTTTTTGAAAATCTTAGCAACCGCGCTATAGACGCTAGTAGAATTTTACTTTAGGATCTTATACACAAGTTAGAACATATATGTTCATTTTTGAAATGGATCATATGATTCCATTCTGTTCGTTCAGCTTCATTATTATTCAGCACGGTACAAAATTAAATTACATATTACTGTAATGGATTTTTATTTGAACGTGGGCGATGTCACTAATAAATTCATCCCTCTACAAATGTGGTTCAAGTTACAATACGTCACTTTTGCTCCGCCCACGATGACGTCACAGGTTTTAGCAGCCAATTTTAGCGTTTTTAAACCCCAGAGCCGTCCGGTCACAATTCTTTTAAATTCGGCATAAGGAGCTTTGCTTGAAGGCCTTTTTAGGTTTGTATAATTTCCTCATCACTGTGACAGTATTCCACTCTCTCCTGACGGTCGAATTTTTGCAGTGATCTTCCACACACGCGGCAATCGCGGTTGCAGTACTCTCCTCAGTGGTTCATATGTAAGTAGGAATATGCACTATTCCGTCCCTTCCTCCCTTTGAAATAATTGCACAACTTTCCAATTTGGGTTTGTTATTGCAATACCATGATGCTTTCAGCAAATTTTTGTTTTAGCAGTACTCAATTCAAAATGCCACTTATTTTAAACCCCAGAGCCGTCCGGTCACCATTCTTTTAAATGGTACAAGGAGCTTTGCCTTTCAGGCCCTTTTAGGTTTGCAGAATTTCCTAATTACTATGACAGGATTCCATCTTCTTTTAACGGTCTAATTGGTTTTTTGAATTTTTACAGTGATCCTCAACACACGTGGCAATCACGCTTGCACTACTCTCCTCAGTGGTTTATATGTAAGTAGGAATATGCACTATTCTGTACCTTCCTCCTTTTGAAATAATTGCACAATTTTTCAATTTGGGTCTGTTAATGCAACACCATGATGTTTTTAGCGAATTTTTGTTTTAGCAGTACTCAATTTAAAACGCTGCATATTTCAAATGCACAGTACAGCGTTTGTTAACATCAGAATTGACCATCCAGCATAGTAGTCCCCCGTTCTCTTGAATATTTTTCTGCATAGATATGGTTATAGGTTTGGGAGTACATTATGTGACTGGTTATGTAAATTACACATTTTTCAGTGATTCGTGTTTCACGCGCATTTGCGCCTGCAGATTTTCTCCAGTGCCACACATGTAAGTACAACAAACATTCTCTCCCTCCCTCCCTTTTTATTTGGTTTTTGCTTAGGTTATATGGAAAGTCATTGGCTTCATTGGTTTTACATTCACAATATATCAAATATATCCCTTCCTCTCCTCCCTCCCTTCCCCCCTCCCCTTCCCCTCCTCCCCCCTCCTTTCCCTCCTTTTGTCTCCTCCCTCCCCCTTCCCCCCCCCCATGTCCTCCCCTCTCTCCTCTTCCTTCTTCCCTCTCCTCTCCTCTCCCTTCCACCCCCTCCCCCTCTCCCCCCCTTTTTTCTTTCTCCCTTTCCCTTCCTCTCTCTCTTTCTTTCTATTTCACTCTTTTTCTCTCCTTCCCTCTTTCTCTCTCTCTTTCTATTCCTCTCTTTTTCTCTCCTCTTCCTCTTCTTTTCCCTTCCCCCCTCTCCTCCCCTGTGAGTACTATGTAGTACGTGTTTGATGAATATTTCGTATGTATTATTCCAGTATAATTCACACGTAGTCTTCCACCCTGCGTTTGTGTTTTTTATCTTTCACTCTGTTCATAATATATATGTTATTCATATATTTTACAATTTTTATGAGCATTCTTCATGTATTTTAATTTATTTTGTTTATATTATATGTTTTAACATCTTTATGGTCTTAATATAGTTATGGTTATTTATGTTATCTTTTTATTAAATATTATATTGTTTTAGCTGTGTGCCCCCTGAAGAAGGCTACAGCCGAAACGCGTAGGGGTTTCAATAAACCTGTTCCACCAATCTATGACTCTTGCTTCTTGTGTTGACTTGGATTTAGTGGCAGTTACAGAAACATGGTTCACAGAAAACCATGACTGGGATGTAACTATACCTGGCTATACTTTATTCAGAAAGGACAGGGTAGGAAGAAGGGGAGGAGGAGTGGCACTATATGTAAAAACTACTATTAAAGCTTTGGAATTACAGAGCTTAAAAGGGAGAGAGGAGGCATTGTGGGTTAAACTAGAAAGAGGGAAAGAGAAATCTATTTGCATTGGTGTGATATACAGACCTCCCTCACAAGAGGAAGAGGTGGACAGAGAGTTAATTGAAGACATACGCAGCATTGCTAGGAAAGGGGAAGTGCTACTGATAGGAGATTTCAATATGCCAGATGTTGATTGGCACATTCCTGCTGCAGTATCATCTAGAAGGAGAACTATTCAGGCAATTGGTAACAGACCCCACACGTGAAGGGACCATACTGGACTTGGTGCTTACCAATGGTGAAAGTGTTTCTGATGTTGTAGTGGGAGATCATTTTGCATCCAGTGATCACCAGATGGTGTGGTTCAGTATTAGGACTTCAGCTGTTAGAATCCATTCCAAGGTGAGGATCTTAGACTTTAGGAAGACTAACTTTGCGAAGATGGGCCAATACCTCAGGGAGTCGTTAGTGGGATGGGAACAGCTGGGGGATGTAGAAAAACGGTGGGCAAAACTGAAAGGGGATATTTTAAGGGCAACCAACCTTTTTGTTAAAATGGTAAATAAAGGCAAAAGGAAAAGGAGACCGCTATGGTTTTCTAAGGAAGTAGCTGAAAAAGTGAAGAAAAAGAGGGAGGCCTTCATGAAATACAAGAGATCACAGAGAGAGGAAGACAGGCATCTGTATTTGGAAAAACTTAGAGAAGCTAGCAAAGTAGTCAAGAAGGCAAAGATTCAAAAGGAGGAGGAAATAGCCAATGCAATAAAATGGGGGGATAAGACATTTTTCAGATATATTAGTGAGAAGAGGAAGGGCAAGAGTGGTATTGTCAGACTCAAGGGTGCAGGGGGGGAATATGTAGAAGCTGATAAGGATAAAGCGGAATTGCTTAACAAATATTTTTGTTCTTATTTACATTCTCTTATATACCGTGCTATTCTGCATTAGTGCGGTTTACATTGAACAAACTGAAATTACATTGAACAGGGCATTATAACTTGGAGATAACTATTTTACAGGGAACATGGGCTATGTTCACAGATGAAGAACCAGGAGCAGGACCTCAGAAAACACCCACAAATAGGAACAGAAGCGAGGGACATCTTGAACAATTTTCAGAAGACTGTGTTCGTGAGAAACTAGCTCAACTTAAAGTAGACAAAGCGATGGGACCGAATGGGATACACCCTAGAATACTGAGGGAACTTGGGGACGTTCTAGCAGCTCCACTGACTGACCTTTTCAATGCCTCGTTGGAGTCGGGAGTGGTGCCAAAGGACTGGAGAGAGGCTCATGTGGTGCCTTTACACGAAAGCAGAAGTAAGGATGTGGTTGAAAACTACAGGCCGGTTAGTTTAACTTTGGTGGTGAGTAAATTATTGGAAACGCTGCTGAAAGAGAAAATAGTGAGGTATCTGGAGTCCAGCGGATTACAGGATCCGAGGCAGCATGGATTCACCAGAGGCAGGTCTTGTCAGACAAATCTGATTGATTTCTTTGACTGGGTGACCAGGGAGTTGGACCGAGGGAGAGCTCTAGATGTGGTGTATTTAGATTTCAGTAAAGCCTTTGACACTGTTCCTCACGGGCGACTTATAAACAAACTGAGCACCCTAGGCATGGACCCTAAAGTTACTGCTTGGGTTAGAAATTGGTTGGGTGGGAGGCAACAAAGAGTACAAGTAAATGGAGCTCGCTCTGAGGAGAAGGATGTTACCAGTGGTGTGCCCCAGGGATCTGTCCTTGGTCCGATTCTTTTTATCATCTTTGTTAGTGATATAGCGGAAGGGCTGTCGGGTAAGGTTTGCCTCTTTGCAGATGATACCAAAATCTGCAATAGAGTAGACACCCAGGAAGGTGTAGATAACATGAGGAGGGATCTAGCTAAGCTTGAAGAATGGTCTAGAATTTGGCAGCTGGGATTTAATGTTAAAAAATGTAAGGTCATGCATTTGGGCTGCAGCAATAGCAATACAGTATAGGAGGTGAAGTACTTTTGTCCATTAAAGAAGAGCAGGACCTAGGCGTGGTTGTGTCTGATGATCTTAAAGTAGCTAAACAGGTAGAAAAGGCGACGGCAAAAGCTAGAAGGATGCTTGGGTGCATACGGAGAGGAATGGCTAGCAGAAAAAAGGAGGTGATAATGCCTTTGTTTAAGTCTTTGGTGCGACCTCATTTGGAGTATAGTGTGCAATTCTGGAGACCGCACCTTCAAAAGGATGTGAACAGGATGGAGTCGGTGCAGAGGGTGGCTACTAAAATGATTAGTGGGCTTCATTATAAAGCATATGAGGACAGACTTAAGGATCTTAATATGTACACCTTAGAGCAGGGGTCTCAAACACGCGGCCCGCGGGCCGCATGACCCTTGTGCGGCCCGCGATGCATAGGGGGGAAAAAAAAAACCTGGCTTCTGCTGCTGCTGCCGCCGCTGCCGTGGCCGGCAATAGCAGCAATATCGCAAGTCCCGCGGGCTCCCCCCCACCCGGCAGATCCCTTCCTGCTTGCCTGCCAATGCTGCCAGTTCTCCGCTTCGGCTTTCAGAGCCGCGAAGGGAGAACTTCTCCCTCGCGACTCTGTTAAGCTCGCCGGGGCAGATGGGAAATTTCCCATCTGCCCCAGCGGGCTTAACAGAGTCACGAGGGAGAAGCTCTCCCTTCGCGGCTCTGAAAGCCGAAGCGGAGAACTGGCAGGCAAGCAGGAAGGGATCTGCCGGGTGGGGGGGAGCCCGCGGGACTTGCGATATTGCTGCTATTGCCGGCCACGGCAGCGGCGGCAGCAGCAGCAGAAGCCGGGTTTTTTTTAAAGTTTAATTTTCCCGGGGGGGGGGAGGGAGCAGGACTTGATGGGGGGGGGAGCAGGACTTGATGGGGGGGGGAGCAGGACTTGATGTGTGGCTGGGGGGGAGCAGGACTTGATGTGGGGGGAGCAGGACTTGATGGGGGGAGCAGGACTTGAGGTAGGGGGGGAGCAGGACTTGATGGGGGGGAGCAGGACTTGATGTGGGGGGGGAGCAGGACTTGATGGGGGGGAGCAGGACTTGATGTGGGCTGGGGGGGGGTAGTACTGAAAATGGGGTGATGGGGGTTAGGACTGGTAATGGACAGATGGGGGTTAGGACTGGAGGTGGTCTGACTGGGGGCCTAAGACTGAAAATGGGGTTATGGGGGGGCTAAGAATGAAGATGGGGCGATGGAAGGGTTAGGCCTGGAAGTGGGCTGTTGGGGGGCTTAGGACCGATAATGGGCTAGGGGGGGGGCTAGAACTGGTAATGGACTGGGGGGGGGTGCTATGACTGGAAATGGGCCGAGTAGAAGGGGGAGCTTGAACTGCAAATAGCTGATGGGGACAGGGTCTTGGAATGGTAATGGGCTGAGTGGAAGGGGGCTTGGAATGGAAATGGGCTGATGGGGCGGGGGGCTTGGAAAGGAAATGGGCTGTGAGGGGAGGGAGCTAGGACTGGAAATGGGCTGATGATGCGGGGACTAGAAGGGAGCGGATGCTGGGTTGGGCAGGAGCTAGAAGGGAGTTGATGTTGGGGGACGATTAGAATGGGATGGGGCTGGGAGAGTGAAATGGAGAGGGGAAATATATTTTGTGTGGGAGGGAAGAAAAATCTACAATTGGCCGGGTATTGGGAGAGTAAGTGGGGATTGAGGATGGAGGGGTAAAATTTGAGTGGATGAAATAGGAATGAGGAAAGAGCAAAAGGAGAATGATTAGTATGTTAAAGCAGATGTAGAGAGAATGGAAAAAAACTAGGAAAGAAGAAAGGACAAATGGACAGCAGACGATGGAGAGTTAGCAGAAGACACAAAGAAACCAGAAGAAAGTGAATGGAACAATTGCAACTGAAAAAAAAATGCACAAAAGGTAGAAAAATATCTCTTTATTTTGAATTTATTAACTGAAATATGTCAGCTCTTGGAAATGTGCATCTTTAACGTCTGCACTTTATTTAATACAAGAGGAAATCAATGTATAGTTTTATTTCTACAGTGTTGTACATTCTAAGTTTGGCTTTTGGGGTTCCCAGTTTAATTGTCTTCCTGTTTCTAAATTGTGATTCCTTGTTTGGTGATGGTGTATGTTCTGCATGTGTAACTGAGCTGAGGTATTCTGTTTATGTAATTCCTATTTGACATTGCCACTTGTTCTCTTTCCCGAGTAGGTCATGTATTGTTATTCTCTGAAATGTGTTGATTTAATATTTGCATGTTTCCTTTTGATAGTTAGGGTATGGTGCTTTGTGAGTCCTGGTAGTGCTGTTAGGACACGGCAGGTTTGCTATGGGTTCTAAATGAGCAGTGTTTCTAGTAGTTCCTAATGTGCCTGGCGGTTGGCACTGGTTTATAGTAATGTAGAAATCTTTTAGTCTTTCTTTATCCATACACTCATTAAGAGGCATGTTTACTAAAAGTTAGTGTATGGTAACATTATGCAAATATTTATGCAAATGATTCCCTTATGCAAATGATGCCCTTATGCAAATGAGGCCTGCGTCTTGTGCGGCCCCCGGGTTACTCTACAAGTCCTCATTTGGCCCTCAAAGCAATTTGAGTTTGAGACCCCTGCCTTAGAGGAAAGGCGGGATAGAGGTGATATGATTGAGATGTTTAAATACCTCCGTGGCATAAATGTTCAGGGAGAGAGCCTCTTTCAATTGAAAGCAAGTTCTGCTACGAGGGGACATGGGATGAGGGTGAAGGGAGATAGATTCAGGAGTGATATGTGGAAATATTTCTTTACGGAAAGAGTAGTGCATCCGTGGAATAGTCTCCCAGTGGAGGTGGTAGAGATGAGGACATTAACTGAATTCAAAAAAGCATGGGACAAACACAGAGGATCTCTAAAGGTAAAAAGTGGACTGTTGTAGTTGTTGATATGGAAGGACAGACTAGATAGGCCATGTGGTCTTTTTCTGTCATCATGTTTCTATGACAGTAGACATACTGCGTGCCAGATGTAGCATGGGATTTATGGAGAACTGTATAGTACATTGTCAAGATAGTATGAAGAACATGTGGAGCTAGCCGAGTACTGTGTGTGTGTGTGTGTGGGGGGGGGGGGGGGGGGTAGTATAATATGGGTTGTCTTTGAGATTTGCAGCTTTGTGTTCTTGATGCTGCCAGTCTGAAATTTTAAATAGGCTGTCAGTTCAGATTCGAGAACATTTTAATGGAACATCTCAGTTTAGCTTTATTTTGTATCCAGATAACTTTGCTTTTACTAATCTTCTGGGCTTTTCCAGCTCTGGCATGGTCCAGTCCTTCCCATCGTGCAAATCCTCTTGTACCAGGAAACGCCCAGATAACTTGTGGGACTCCAACTGCATAAACTCAAACACCCTGCGCCGCCGTTCGACACCACTACAATCCTATTCCTGGCGGACTTTGACTCACAGGACCCCAAGTTAAAAAACACTATATATTTGTTTTGTATTTAATTAGTTTCCATCTGTTTAGAGTCGTACCGATCCTGTCTCCACAAGTCCCATTCCTCCGCAAAGCGGAAACTGTGACCTGACCAACCACAACCAGCTACTGTGGCTACGTCATACCAGCTCTTCAGCCGCCCAGCCCCTCTTTAAAGACCTAATTGCGTCACCTCAGACGTCTGTCAGGGATGTGGGCGGAGTTGGAGCCTTCCAATACGCTACGTAAGAAGAGAGGTGGCCGAAAATCCCGCCTTCCTTTGTTTTCTCACTGGAGGGGTGCGTTCCAGCCTCCTCTGCGAAGCGCTCGCACAGCGGGAAGGTCTCACAGTAATCCGCCTTCCTGTGCTCGTCGCTCTCCTGCCTCCCCCTCTGCGTTCAGGGTGCCGGTGGAGCGCTCCTGCTGGTGAGTCTGTGACGCGCCGTTTGTGGGCGGGGCTCTCCCTGAGTTGGTGCAGTGGTCGAATTCTTTCTTTCGGCGGAGGGTAGAAGTGGTGGAAGGAGGCGCGCCGGCTTGTCCGGTGAGTAGTTGGCCGTTTTAAGCGGGTGGCGTGACGTGTCTGATCTTGAGGGGAGGGGGAAGACGTTATCTGAGAAACCGTCGCTAACGGGCTGGAGGGCGATAGCCCGGGGGAGGGGGACGGTGTTTAGCGTTTTGGTGGAAAGGTGCAAGGTAGAAGGTTAACGGCTCGGCCAGTCCAGTCTTTGCCGTACCCTTCCAGTGCATGATGGTACTTGTAGTCTCTCGTCTTGACGGACCTTCGGTTTCCCAAGCAATTTCTCTTTCTTAAGTGACTAACAGGGATTGTGAGCTCCAGTCCTCGAGAGCCACGATCCAGCCTGGTTTTCAGGATGTCATTTATTTATTTAGGCTTATATACCGCTTTTCACCGGGTCAAAGCAGTTTACAGTGAACATAAATCTCAGTTATAGGGAACATAATAACAGTAAACCACGTACAAATGGCATATTTTAACTATTTATAGGTGATAGTTGAATCATGCAGTATATTTGCATCCACTGCCTCCCAGTATATACAAATATGTCATGATTATCCATAAGGGATATCCTGAAAACCAGGCTGGATTGTGATACTCCAGGACTGGAATGTGCCATCCCTGGACTAACATAGCACCTTTCTGGTTCACTTTTGAAGCTCAGATTCCCTGGATTTGATGTGTGGAATCTGAAGGCTCAAGCTTGCTTTATAGCTTGCAAACGTTATTTTCCTCTTTTCTATATATGTTATCTTTTTTTTATTTTGCTGGTTTATCTCCTTTTATTGATTGTAACTGTTCTGTTTAATTAATAGGACTGTGATGAAAGCTAATATCTGTTTCTTTACAACATGGCATAGTTTTCTTTAGCCAGCATATTTGAAACTGAATATGGGCAAACTGAGCTCCTTATCTTTCTCACTAGCATTCACCCCCCTTTCTTATCTATTTCTGTGGATAGCTGTTTTCTCAGCTCAGAACCTTAGTGTTGTCTTTGACTGTACTATTTTTCTGCACACATCCAAAAGATTGCTAAAATCTGTTGCTTCTTTCTCTGTAACATCATCAAAATTCACCCCTTCCTTTTTGAACACCCCCTCCCCCCTCTTGACTATTGTAACCTGCTCCTCTCTGGTCTCCCCTTGAATCATATGTCTCCCCTTCAATTTGCTCAAAGCTCAGTTGCACAGCTTATCTTCTGCCAGCATTGCTATGAACATAAGAACATAAGATACGCTATATTGGGTCAGACCAAGGTCCATCAAGCCCAGTATCCTGTTTCCAACAGTGGCCAATCTAGGTCATACGTACCTAGCAGTTTTCCCAAAAGACACAGGTTCCACAATGCTTGTACTGGGTCAAGCATTGATATCCTGGGTCCCTTATTAATAATGGTTTATGGACCTTTCCTCCAGGAACTTGTCCAAACCTTTTTTAAACCCAGCTACACTAACAACCTTTACTGCATCCTCCGGTAACAAATTCCATAGTTTGATTACACGTTGAGTGAAAACATATTTTCTTTTATTAGTCTTAAATAGATTACCCTGTAGCTTCATTGCATGTCCCCTAGTCTTTCTATATTCTGATAGCGTAAACAATCTATCTAGGTTTACCTGTTCCACTCCGTTCATTAATTTATAGATTTCTATCATATCTCCCCTCAGCAGTCTCTTTTCCAGGTTAAAGAGCCCTAACCTTTTTAGCCTTTCTTCATAGGAGTATCCTTCCATCCCCTTTTCCATTTTGGTGACTCTTCTCTGTACCTTTTCTAATAACGCTATATCCTTTTTAAGATAAGGCGACCAGAATTGCACACAATATTCAAGGTGCGGTCTCACCATGGAACGATATAGAGGCATTATAATATCTTTTGTTTTATTTTATTTTATATTCCTTTCCTTATGATACCTAGCATTCTATTTGCTCTCTTGGCTGCCGCTGCACACTGGGCTGAGGGTTTTTAACATGTTATCCATGATGACGCCTAAATCTTTTTCCTGGGTGGTGGTTCCTAATGTGGAACTTTGCATTGTGTAACCATAGTTTGGGTTGTTCTTCCCTAGGTGCATAACTTTGCACTTGTCCACATTAAATTTCGTCTGCCATTTTGATGCCCAGTCTTCCAATT
Source organism: Ichthyophis bannanicus (assembly GCA_033557465.1). Taxonomy (NCBI): domain Eukaryota; kingdom Metazoa; phylum Chordata; class Amphibia; order Gymnophiona; family Ichthyophiidae; genus Ichthyophis; species Ichthyophis bannanicus. The sequence goes on along the minus strand of CM066042.1, from coordinate 248,376,964 downwards.
TATCAAGATCCTCTTGCAATTTTCCACAATCCTCTTGGGTTTTAACAGCTTTAAATAGTTTTGTCATCTGCAAATTTGAGAACCTCACTCGTTATGCCCAAGAAACCCCTCTTAAGTCACCTCACTGGCTCCCAATCCGTTTCCTCATCCAGTTGAAACTTCTCCTACTTAACTAAAAGTGCTTTCATTCTGTAGCTCCTCACCACGTTTTCTTTTTTCTCACGCCACACCTCTCCTTTGGCAAATCCCTTTTTATCTGTGCCCTTCTCTGCTACTGCCCAGTCCAGACTTAGATCCTTTCACCTTGCTTCTCCATATGCCTACAACAAACTACCCGAGTCAGTCCATCAGGCTTCTTCACTAGCCTTATTCAAATCCAGGACAAAAACTTTCCTCTTTGAGGCTGCTTTTGGATCTTGATGACCCACTCTTGTTCACCACTTGTATGTATCTTACCATACTCTAGCCCCCAGTTTTGTGGTGATCGTCTTGATTATTGTAAGCTCTGAGCAGGGACTGTCTTAAATCTATATGTGCAGCACTGCATATGGCTTGTAATAGTAGAAGTAAGAGGTTTTGCTTGTGTACAGTACCTGGATAATTTACATATTAGTTAAATGAGATTTCAGTCTACAAAGAATTCATAGTTTGCTCCAGTTCAATACCACCATTTGTATATTTTCCTGGTGCTTTTGGCGGCAGTAGTAATCTGTTGTGGTTGATGATGGAAAGGTTTTAAGACATAGCTCCTGCCCACATTCTTTAATAAATGTCAGAAGCAGAGGGTCAAACTAGTGGTCTGAGAGGCATGGAAACCAAGGTTCAAATCCTGCCTACATATTGTCCTACTAGATTAGTCCAGACAAGTGGGTTGTGTTCTCCTATCAGCAGATTGGTGGAGACAAAGAACCAATGAAAAGTCCAAGTTTCGATGACATCACTCTTGTGCTTCTATCCGACTCAACCACCGGAGGTCTCTTCGGTATTTTTTTTGTCTCCAGCAGATGGTAGATGGATTTTCTCCTCTCTAAAGAAAATCTGAAGATTGAGAGGAAAAGTGATTGATTAAACGCTCGTGCAAGATCACCTAAAGGGGTGACACCCTCACTTGAGGATGATGTGGGAGGCACCACTAAACTGCAGACTTTTTTGTCAGCATAGGAGGGAAAATTAGTTCAGCTCCACGCTCTTACCATGTTGAGGGCCTGTTGAGCAGCCACAAATTGGAAGGATTTGGAAATCTGGAAGAGTACAGCAGCCTCATACAACCTCAGCACCCACCCTCTCCTCCTTCTCTCACGCAAAGATTGCAGAAGGCTCTCAGAGGGATCTATCTACCTTTCACACTGTGCTGCTGAAATATAAACCCAGTCAGTAAAGCAATTTCAGGGCAGTAGAGCTGAGCCCGGTACGGAGCCTATGCCCAGGGCTCTCAGGGGGTGAGTACCAAGACTTAATCTTGTCATTGTCCTTGTTGGGGGCTCCCTGTTCTGTCTCCGAGGGAGACAAATCGGGGTGAACTGCTAGCAAGTGTTGGCGCTAAGTGGGATTTTCTGCACGCGTTCATAATGTTTTTGCCTATTGTGTACCTGCGGATTGCGGGTCCTATCCTGCATTCCGCCCAAGTGGCTCCAACGCACGCTCCTTCCCTATCACCTTTAACATGTGTTCTGTAAAAGTGCAGTTAACGATCTTATGGGCCTGCACAGCCTTAACTTACGCTCGGTGTTACTAACCCTGTAACTCTGTCTTCTTCCAGGACATGTTTGACCTGTGGTAGGCGAGGAGCCTCATCCTTGGATTCTGCATTTTGCTTTTCCTGTATGGCAGCTTCAGAGTTGCCCCTGGAGGGCATGTTTTCCCCCTCTTAGTTATTTTCTCTTATTAGTCTTAAATAGTTTACCCTGTAGCTTCATTGCATGTCCCCTAGTCTTTCTATATTCTGACTGTAAACAATCAATCTACATTTATCCGTTCAACTCCATTCATTAATTTGTAGACTTCTATCATATCTCCCCTCAGCCATCTCTTTTCCAGGTTAGAGACCTAACCTTTTTAGCCTTTCTTCATAGGGGTATCCTTCCATCCCCTTTACCATTTTGGTGGCTCTTCTCTGAACCTTTTCTAATAATGCTATATCCTTTTTAAGATACGGTGACCAGAACTGCACACAATACAGAGACATCAGGGGCGTCTCTATAATGAGGCGAAGTGAGGCGGCTGCCTCAAGCGGCAAAGTTTCGAGGGCAGCAAAAATACCCCCAAAACAGCCGCCTCACTTTGCCTTCAAAAATTAAAAAAACAAAACAAAACCCAAGCGCACAAGTTGCTGCTGAGTCCGCTTCTCTACAGCGGCAGACTGGCTCTCTTTCCTATGGCAGCCCCGCAGCTCCTGCTTCTTAAAGCCGCGACTGTGCTGCTGCTAGCGAATCAGTGGTGGTTGTCCGTTTAAACCAACTTCATACCGGTGCGGACTGGGGAGCTGCCTTGCTGCCTCTGTAAGGAACCCGTGCAACTGGGTCCCGCCCCCAAAGGAAGTACTGAGATGTACTTCCTTTGGGGGTGGGACACAGTTGCATGCATTGGTTCCTTCAGAGATGGCAAAGGCTCCGCACCGGTATGCAGTTGGTTTAAACCTGCGAGATAACTTTGTGCGGCCCGCAACGGAGAGGAAACTAAAAACAAAAACCCCTGGCTTCTGCTGCTGCTGCTGTGGCAGCGGCAGAATCAACTGACCTGTGCTTCCTGTCTGCCCAGCAGAACCCTCGGTTCCATCAGCGGCGGGCTTTTCAAGCCGCGAAGAGTATTTCCCTCTGTTATGCCTGCCGGGGCTGATGGGAATTCCCATCAGCCCTGGCAGGCTTAATAGAGCCGCGAGAGGGGAAACCTTCTCTTCACGGTCGACCCTGAAAGCTGCCACTGATGGAGCTGAGGGCTCTGACGGGAAGGGGCTGCCGGACAGTTGATTCTGCCGCTGCCATGGCGGCAGCAGCAGAAGCCAGGGGTTTTTATTTTTTACTTTTTTTAATTTACCTGGGCTGATGTGGGGGGGGGAGAGGGGTTAGGACTGGTAATGGGGTGATGGGAGTGTTAGGACTGGTAATGGGCTATTGGGGGGGACTAAAACTGGTAATGGACTAGGGGAGACGGGATATGCGGGAGACGGGGACAAGTGCTGGACAAAGGGAGAGACACGGGCATGCTGGACAAAGGGGGAGACGGGGGAGAGTGCAGGTTAGGATTATAATGGGATGAGGTGGGGCTAGGACTGATAATGGCTTGATTGAGGGGGGGCTAGGACTGGTAATGGTCTGGAGTGGGGTAGGACTGGTAATGGACTGATGGGGGGGCTAGCATTGGAAATGAGCTGATCGGGGGGGATTAGGACTGGAAATGGGCTGATGGGGGGGGGGAGTAGAACTGGTATTAGGCTAGCACTGGTTATGGGGTTGAGGGGGGACTAGAAGTGAGCTGATTGGGGGGGGCTTTGACTGGGAATGGGCTGATGCTGGGGAGGGGAGGATACAGCTGCTGGCCCTGGAAGAAAACTGGGGGGGGGGGGGGGGCTAGGGCTACAAATGGGCTGATGGGAGAATGGAACTAGAAGCGAGTGGATGCTGAGAGGGTCTGCCATGGTATTTGGATGAGAAGGACTGGACAGTGGGGAAGGAGGGGGACTGGAAGGGAATGGACACCAGTGGCAGTCATGTGAATGCAAGTTGACATTGGGAGGACTGGGAAGGTTTATTGGGATTGGAAATAGGCTGATGGGAAGAAGTGAAAACAAATGAAGAGATAAGAAATGGCAGATGGACCATAGAAGAAGACAGGAAAGCAGAAGCCTCATATCGGGACCAGCATGATCAGAGAATAAAATGGTCAAACAACAAAGGTAGAAAAAATAATTTTATTTCGTTTTACTGATTGGACTTTTTGTTATCTTTATATTTTATACTGCATGGAGGAACTGCATATTTATCTGATGTTGCACTGCTTGAAGAGTCTGGCTTCTTGGGGTTTCAGTTTAAATTGTCTACATATTTTTATTTTTACTTTAGATTGTAAGTCACTTATTCTGTACTTGAAGAGGGTCTGTGTTCTGAGTGTGTGACTGAGCCTAGGTGTTCTGTTAACAAAGTTTGTACATAAAGATCTATATTGTATTGTAGTAATTTGACTTGTTTAGCTTTTCAAATAGGTGTATGGATGTTCCAGGGTCCACTATAGTATTTACAGTGATGCTTTATTTTGGTGGGCTACTTATGCGAGTTTTGGAAGTTGGTGCTGTGCTGGTATGGTATGGTAGATTTGCTCTATAGATACTCAGTGACTGTAGGGTTTTGTATTCACAATACAAGCACCCACATGTTGAATGTAACCCACTTGTGATGTAACCACTTTGATAGTAGGATAAGGTGGTATACAAGTATGTATAGGAGGAGTGTGGCCTAGTGGTTGGGACAAGATACCTCAGGCCGGAAGGTCAGGGGTTCAAATCCCACTAGAGGACAGCAACCTTGGGCCGAAGGACTGGGGTTTCTAGTCCCACAGGTGCTCCTTGTGGTCTTGGGCAAGCCACTTAACCCTCCATTGCCCATGTTCCCTGTAAGTATTAGTGTATGTGTCTCATATCCCCTCGTGTTAAATGTATCCCCCAATTGTGTTGTGACCACTTTGATTGAAGGATAAGGTGGTATACAAAACTGTCTAAATAAAATAAAATGTCTAAATAAATAACTATGCCTAGTACTGGAGAATGTTTAGTGAGATGATCAGAATCAGATTTTTTTTTGTTATAAGATATTGAGTTCTGTGGGGGAATGTCCTGGTTCTGCTCTGCACCCGCTGTTGAAGGGGGTTCTGTGGATGCAAAATATATGTTGGAAAAAAAAAGGTAACCATAACGCAGTTTATAACAAAATTAAAAATGAGTTATAATTTAGTTTTATGAACTGTGCTGTGGTTCTCGCTCTTTTAGTTCCTTGGTGTGCAAACATCTTGTATTTTTCCTCCATATAATCTAATCAGCTTTTTGGTTTGGTTCAGTCCCTGATTGGAGTTTTGAAAAAGCCCCGCCCACCTCTACGGGGGGTGCCATCTCATCCTTTGCCTCAGGCAGCAGATTGCCTTGAGCCGCCCCTGAGAGACATAATATCCTTTTGTTTTATTCTCCATTTTTTTCCTTAGGATTCCTATCATTCTATTTGCTCTCTTGGCCGCCGCTGCACACTGGGCAGAGGGTTTTAACATGGTATCCACAATGATGCCTAAATCTTTTTCCTGGATGGTGGTTCCCAATGTGGAATCTTGCATTGTGTAACCATAGTTTGGGGGGTTCTTTCCTAGATGCATAACTTTGCACTGGTCCACATTAAATTTCATCTGCCATTTGAATGCCCAATCTTCCAATATATCAAGATCTTGCAATTTTTCACAATCCTCTTGGGTTTTTAATAACTTTGAATAATTTTGTCATCTGCAAATTTGATTACCTCACTTGTTCCCATTTCCAGATCATTTATGAATGTTAAAAAGCAGCAGACCCAGCACAGATCCCTGGGCTACTCCACTATTCACCTTTCTCCATTGGGGAAATTGGCCCCACCCTCTCTTTCTATCTTTTAGCCAGTTCCTGATCCACAATAGTACACTGCCTCCTATCCCATGACTTTTAATTTCGCCAAGAGTCTCTCATGAGGGACCTTGTCAAAGGCTTTCTGAAAATCCAGATACACTGTCATCCGACTCACCTTTGTCAACCTGTTTGTTCACACTTTCAGAAAAACATAACAGATTAGTAAGACTAAGACCTTTCTTGGCTAAAGCCATGTTGGCTTTCTCCCATTAAGCCATGACTATATGTTCAGTAATTTTGTTCTTTATGATAGTTTCTACCATTTTTTTTCTGGTACTGACGTCAGGCTCACCGGTCTGTAGTTTCCCAGATCACCTCTGGAACCCTTTTTAAAAATTGAAATTACATTGGCCATCCTCCAGTCTTCAGGTATTACAGATGATTTTATTGATAGTTCACAGATTACTAATAGCAGGTCTGCAATCTAATATTTCAGTTCTTTCATCACCCTTGGTTGTATACCATCCAGTCCAGGTGATTTGCTACTCTTCTGTTTATCAAATAATTGTGATACATCTTCCCGGTGTATCGATATTTTTTTCAATTCTTTTGCGGCATCACCATTAAATACCATTTCAGTCATAGGTAACATCCTACATCTTCCTCGATAAAGATCAAAGCAAAGAATTCATTCAGTCTCTCCACTATGTCCTTGTCCCCTCTTAGTGCCCCTTTTACCCCTCTATCATCTAATGGACCAACTGACTCAGTTTTTTTTGCTTAGAATGTACTTGAAAGTCTATGCGTTTTTGCTTTCATAGCAAGCTTCTTCTCAAATTGTCGCTTTGCCTGCCTTATCAATGCTTTGCATTTAATTTGCTAGTGCTTATGTTTCCAGTTTTCATCATTTGGCTCTCATTTTTTTTTTTTTCATTTCCTGAAAGATGCTTTTTGTCAACGACTTCTCTGACCTCACCTTTTATACCATGCTGGCAGGTTTAAAATTTTTTTTTTAATGTCCTTCCACTTTTCTTAAAGCATGGAATACAGCCTGGTCTGGGCTTCCAAAATAGTATTTTTAAACACCCATGCCACTATGGTGGCTTACATCAGTCACCAAGGGGGCACATAGAGCTCCCTGGTAGTGGCGGAGGCAATACTGCTTCTGCAGTAGGAGGAGATCCACCTGATTGCGCTCTAGGCTGCGTATAACTAATCTGCCAGAGGGGGCGAAGACGTCCGAAAGATCAACAAAGGCCTCAGATCTACCGCAAAGAGGAATGCTCTATGCTGGCACAGGGCACCAGTCGGAGGGCGGAGATTGGCGAGGCTGAATCGAGAGAGCGCAGGAGTGCAAGCGGAGAAGAACGGAGCGAGTTGAGATTGAAGACTTTAACTGTTGATGATGAAGGGAATGTGCAAAGAGAAGGGGGGAGGAGGAATAACTGGATAGGAGTGGATAGAGGTGGGGAGTAGAGTGGAAGGGGGTTTGTTGTAGAGAGACTGGGGGAGGTGGGAGGGGAAGGCAAGAGGCAGGCTGTGGCCTGATGGGTAGTCACGATTAGGGAAGTCGGTTCTCCCTTTAAGGGAGGGTGGAAGGGGGAGGGCGGTAGGGTGAATGGGAGGAGGGGAAGACAGGGTGGAGGGGGGTAAGGGGAGGAGTTAGGGGTAGAGGGGGAGAAGAAGGGGGGGGGAACAGCACAGCACAGGTGACCTGAAAATTGTTACCTTAAATGTGAAAGGGTTAAATTCACCCTTTAAGAGGCAGAAATTGTATAGGGAATTATAGACAGCCTCACTTGTTCTATTGCAAGAGACGCATTTGCTGCGGAGGCACAAGTCTGTAGTAAACTTAAGGGATACACTGAGTTAGTGTTTGCCTCCAATATGCGGGAGTGGGGAAAAAAGGGGGGGGGGTAGTATTGCTGGTGAGTGGGGCACTCAAAGTAGAAATGCACACAATAATTAGAGACAGAGGGGGAAGATACCTAATGGTACGAATGAAGATAGGAGATGAATGGTTTTGTGTGATAGATGTGTATGCTTCCACTGGGACTCAAGGATTTCTGGTAAGAAGTGGATAAGAAAGTGAATATGTTGGGGGAGGGAGCGAGAATCTGTGGAGGGGACTTTAATATGACTTGGGAGGTGGGAAGAGATTCTACAGAGAGGGGAGGGGTGCAGACAGGAGACAATATCAGAAATTTGTGAAGGATAACGATTGATGCGTGGCGGCTGCTTAACCCGAGCCGGCGCCAGTATTCTTTCTTTTCAGCGGTGCATGGCACATATTCAAGGATAGACACCATCTGGGTAGGGAAAGAGATAGCAGGTAGGATTAGAGAAGGAGAGATGGAGCTGATCACATGGTCGGATCATGCACTGGTGTTGGGGAGAGAATAGGGGGCTGCACTATTGGAAATTTGAATGAGGCATTACTGGGGGATACTAGGGTAGTACACGAGCTAGACGAGTTGATACCAGATTATTTTGTACATAATGACAATGGCGACGTGCAGAAGGGTGTGGTCTGGGATGTGTTTAAGGCGGTGGTGAGGGGCACTTTGATCAAATGGGGGGGCGAGAATAAAGAGGGAAAGGGAGAAGGAACTCCAACTATGGCAGCAGCTGGTTATGTTAGAAGAGGCGGACACCCTAGATACAAGCAGGAAATATAGGGGGGAGGTTTTGCAGACCAGGGCCAAGTTGAATGTGCTGGAAGTCGAAGGGTTTCAATACAGGTTACAAATAGACAAGAGTTCTTTGAAGGAGGGAATAGAGCGGGAAAGTACATGACGAGGAGATTAAAGCAGAAGCGGAATATGTCACTGATAATGCAGATCAGGGATAGGGGAGGGGTGGAAAGCAGAAGATTAGAGAAGAATTTGTGGAGTTCTATCAGAGGCTGTATGAAGCAAAATTAGATAGGCCGGAGGGTGAGGTACGGGAATACTTGGAGGCAGCAGGACTCCCACAATTGGAGGAAGGGGAAAGGGAGGCGTTTGAACAGAGAAATACAGGTCGAGGAAGTGGAGTTGGCGATCAGGGGCCTGAAACCAGGGAAGGCTCCAGGGCTGGATGTGCTAACGGCCAGCTTTTATAAAAAATTCAAGAGAGCGTTGGTGAAGCCTCTGACGAGTTTGTTTAATTTACCCAGGGAAGGGGAGCAGTTAGCGGCAACGATGGGGTGGGCAGGGATCACGCTAATTCACAAAGAGGGGAAGGATCCGCAAGAGTGTGCGTCATACCGGCCCATCTCGCTGATAAACATATAGACACGAAGTTAATGGCCAAGTATTAGCGGGGAGACTCAATAGAGTATTGGGGAAGTTGGTACATGAGGATCAAGTGGGATTTATACCAGGGAGGCAGGTGGCAGATAATATCCGGAAAATTCTAAATGTAATATGGTCAGCGAAACGGGTGTCAGAACCGGCACTGCTTCTCTCGCTTGATGCAGAGAAAGCGTTTGACCAAGTGTCGTGGAAATTTCTGTTCAGTGTTGGATCACATGGGGTTGGGAAAAGGCTTCGTAGACTGAATAAAGGCATTATATGCGGGACCTAAAGCGTGTGTGAGTCAATGGGGGATACTCAGGATTTTTTCCATTAGGGAGGGGAACTAGGCAGGGGTGCCCCCTTTCGCTGCTGCTGTTCGCCTTATCCTTGGAACTGTTAGCAGGTAAGATAAGGAGGGGTTTAGACATTACGGGGTGACAGTGGGGCAGAGGGAATATAAAAAGGCCATGTTTGTGGATGACATAAGAACATAAGTTATGCCATACTGGGTCAGACTGAGGTCCATCAAGCCCAGTATCCTGTTTCCAACAGTGGCCAATCTAGGTCATACGTACCTAGCAGTTTCCCCAAAAGACACAAGTTCCGCAATGCTTGTACTGGGTCAAGCATTGATATCCTGGGTCCCTTCTTAATAATGGTTTATGGACCTTTCCTCCAGGAACTTGTCCAAACCTTTTTTAAACCCAGCTACACTAACAGCCTTTACTACATCCTCCGGTAACAAATTCCAGAGTTTGATTACACGTTGAGTGAAAAAATAATTTTTTATTAGTCTTAAATAGTTTACCATGTAGCTTCATTGCATGTCGCTTAGTCTTTCTATATTCTGATAAGGTAAGCAATCGATCTACGTTTACCCTTTCCACTCCGTTCATTAATTTATAGACTACTTATGATCACTAGGTCAAATGAGACGACGCCTGCGACTATGAGGGAGTTACAGGAATATGGGGAAATGGCAGGGTTTAGGATTAATTGGAGTAAATCTGAAATCCTGAACTTGACAGTAGGGGTAGAGCTGCAAAGGAACCTACAGCATACCTATCAATTTAGGTGGGCTAAAAGATCTGTTAGATATTTGGGAGTTTATTTGGGGCGAGATCTTGAGGATCTATGCAATCTGAATTATAAGAAGGCTTTTGGGCAAGTGGAGGCACAATTGGGGGCATGGAATAGGGGTACGTATCTTGGCTGGGGATGGCAGTGATGAAAACGAAAATAAAAAGGAACTGGGGGAGCAGCATCAAGTGCTACCAGTAGGGAAACCCATAAAGGCGCTAAAAAGACTGCAAAGGCAAGTTGAGGTGTGTGTTTGGGGGAATAAGCGACCCAGGGTGGCGGCTAGGACTTTGCAGGTAGCGAAGTTGGAGGGAGGTATGGGGGTTCCCAATTTTAGAAAGTACTATATTGTGGCGCAACTGAGGGCAGTGTACTCATGGCTGAGAGAACAGCATAAGCATTGGGTAGTGATGGAGGAAGCGTGACTAAGACCGGGCGAGTTGGAGAGAATGGTATTGGGAGGGAAGGATAGTAAGGATGAAAATCCGATGGTAGGTCATACGCTGGGGCTGTGGCAGCAGCACCGGAAGGGGTTGATAGAGAAGTGGGCACGTGAGATGTCAGTACTGGCTTGCTGTGAAGAGGGGAAAGGCCCAGATGTGTCGGTAGTGCAAAGGTGGGCGCATCAAGGGTTAAGGCACGTGTCTCAGATAATCTTCGGAGAAGAGGTAAGAGAATTTGAGGGTATACGAGACTTGTATCAACTGCGGGAAAATGATTGATTCCATAACCTTCATATTGGATCATATGTCAGGCAGAGAAAGCATTGGCAGGATATTGTAAAGGAACCGGTATGGTTTGAAGGTAGCTGCCTAGGTTCGTTGGGGAGGAAGCGGGGTCATCTCTTGAATCTATAAAGGATTAATAGGGGAGGAGAAACTAAGCTATATGAAGGCTTGGGAGAAGGAGCTAGGGGTGTCTGAGTTAGAGGAGTGGGAGCGGATAGCTCAAGGTATAGCAAAAGCATCTATAGCCTTGTCCCTGCGAGAGAATGGGTGGAAAGTGCTGTCTCGCTGGTACTTGACACCGGAGCGGCTGTATAAAGCGGTGGCTTGTGGGTTGGATGAATGTTGGAGGATGTGTAGAGAGAAAGGAACCTGGTTATGTGGTGGGCATGCCTGGTAGTACAACAGTATTGGGAGAAAATTGGAGACATTATAGGGGACATTACAGGCTCAAGGGTCAGCCTGACGCCGGAATTATGTCTCTTATTAAAGAAGAGTGACGAGGGAGAAGGAAACTGGAGCATAATATGGCAATGTATAATAGCGGCTAGATGTGAAATTGCACTACATTGGAAGAATAGGGTAATGCCACCCATAGAAAATTATGCTCGGCGAATGTCTGAATTGTATCAAATGCATAGGTTAACAGGGCTGAAGAACAGTAAAGTGGATAGGGATGTGGGAATGGTTTTGTAGGGGGGAATGGAAGATGGGGACGGGGGGGGTTAAGGGTGGAGGGCAGTAGAAGGGGGGAGTAAGAGTGCTAACATATGTGTTCATGTGTGTAAGTTCAGGGTTTTTATGCGTAATGGGGCAGTGAGGGAGGAGAGGGGTAAAGGGGAAGTTATTAATGTGAGTGGTTTAGGTAAGAGTTGCTGGCGGAGATATAGGCGGTGCTGTGAAGGGTAATGTAAGGGAAGATAGATATATATGTATTATGCCTGTGACAACAAAGTGCTGTACAGATGAAATTATGTAGTGTTGATTGTGTAAGTGCCAATTAAAAAAAAAAGTGGTACTTGGTGGTGACGCAGCTGTTTTGGTATTCTGATCGGCCGTTCATCCTCTTCAGTGAGCCCGGAAGGGGGAGGTGGCCTCTAAGGCTTCCATTGCTTGCTGGATCTGGGAGGCAGTTGAGTCCGTTTATTTGTTGAAGGGGCAGCAGGTGGAGCTGGGGAAGGTTTCTCCCCTGGGTATCTGTAGGGCAGCCACTTGGTCCTCCCTTCATTCCTTTGTGCAGCACTACCGCCTGGATTTGAAGGCGAAGCAGGATGCCCGTTTGGGGCAGTGGTGTGTTGAGCTGGGATTTTGGTTCCCCGCCCAATGTTAGTACTGCTCCTTTGTCCCACTTGTTTGGACTGGACTGGAGGGATGCCCTGGAATGTGAAATTAGACCATACCTGCTAGTTTTCTTTCCTGTAGTCGCATCTAGGATCCATCCTGATTTAGTCCTGTTTGAGGTACTGTGCGTTGCTCCAGAGGTTTGAGATGCGGTGAGCGTGCGTTCGTGTAGTGTCTGGTGGTTCATTTCCCACAGATCTTGGTAGGCGCGTGGTGGTCTTCATGAAGCTATTTGCCGAAGATAAGACAATACGCTCAAATTTATTGTTGAATGGTGGCAGCGAGAGTTTTCTACTGTTTGTGATCCCAGGTCTGTTTAGCGTGCAGCATTGTGAGGCCAAGGCTTCCACATGGCGGGCACGTCCTGCAAGTAGGGGTTCCCTTTTAAGGGGGTTTGTGCCAGGTGGAGATTGGGAGTTTGGGCGCAGTTCTTCTGGTCTCTGCTTGGTGAGTGTCAAATTCTGACTCGGTTCAATAGGCACAGGCTATTTATACTGAACTGAGAGTATTTTCTTCATCTGCTGATTGGTGAGCATAACCCACTTTTCTGGAATGGACTGGAGGGACTACAGGAAAGAAATAGCAGGTAAGGTCTAATTTCACCTTTCCTTAGGCGTCTATCCACTCGTTGCACAGCTTACTTTCAGTTGAAAGAGGCTCCCCTCCTGTGCATTTATGCAATGGAGATAGAAACATTTAAATATCATTTCTCCTCTATCCTGCCTTTCCTCTAAAGTATACATACTGAGATCTTTAAGTCTGTCTCAATATGGCTTATAACAAAGACCACTGACCATTTTGATAGCCACCCTCTGCACAGATTCCAGGTGTGGTCTCCAGAAATGCACACACTACTCCAAATAAGGACTCGCCAAAGGCTTACACAGAGGCACTATCACCTCCTTTATTCTGGCATTTCCTCTCCCTTTATACCCATGCATCCTTCTGGCTTTTGCTCTTACCTCTTCTACCTGTTTAACCGATTTAAGGTAATCAGAAACAATCACTCCTTTCATAAACAGAAGTACTTTGCCCCCTACACTGTACTGCTCCCTTGGATTTTTGCAGCCCAAATGTATGACACTGCATTTTTTAGCATTAAATCTCAGCTGCCAAATTCTTGACTATTTTTTAAGCTTGGCTAGATCCCTCCTCATGTTATCTACTCCTTCCTGGGTGTCTACTTTTATTGCAGATTTGGTATCATCTGCAAAGATGCAAACCTTACCCAACAGCCCTTCCGCAACAAAAATGTTAGAATTGGACGAAGGACAGATCCCTGTGGCACACCTGTGGTAATCACCTCCTCCTCAGAGGGAGCTCCATTTAACTATACCCTTTGGGTTAGAAATTAGTTGAGTAAGAGGCGACAATCAGTCTCTTTAGAGTCCATCCCTAGGATGCTCAATTTATTTCTTAAGTTGTCTGTGCTGAAGGTATGTCAAAGGTTTGACTGAAATCTAAGTACACCACATTTAGGGCTCTCCCTCGGTCCAGCTCTCTGGTCACCCAGTCAGACATCAAACAGATTTGTCTGACAAGACCTGCCTCTGGTAAAACCAGGCTGTCTTGGATCCTGCAATCCATTGGACTGCAGAAACCTCACTATCCTCTGAGTAGCATCTCCATTAATTTACTCACCACTGAGGTCAGACTAACTGGCCTGTAGTTCTCGCCCTCATCCTTGCCATCTGCTTTTGTGTAAAGGGAGCACATGCGCCTTTCTCCAATCTTCTGGGACCATTCCTGACTCTAAAGAAGCATTGAAAAGGTTAGATAGTGGAGCCATTAGAACATTGCCACGTTCCTTCAATACTCTTTTTTTTTTTTTTTTTTTTTTTTTTTTTGGAACATATTTTTATTGGCATTGTGACATACAGGAAATAACACCATCTGAAGCACTAGAACTACAAAGTTCCACAAACAACAACATAATTTCACACAAGTTAGTCACTTCCCCCATCCCTCTGTAGGTCCACCCGAGATAGTACAACACAACTAGAGGACAACACTCCCCTCAAAACCACCCACATGTCACATTCCACTTACAAACTTCAATTAAACAAAAACAATCTCAAACTCTTAAACCAACTAAGTATGTGTGTGTGTGATTGGCAGTCCCCCCCGCCCCTCCAGGCCGGCCCGCAATTCCCGGACCCCCCCCCCTTCTCCAGATAAATATCCCAAATCTTATGGAATCTCCACTCCTGCCCCCGCAGGCGGTAGGTCAGCCAATCAAAAAGCACCGCCGCTTCCACTTTACCCTCCCAGTCTCCCTCCGAGGGGCCACTCACACTCTTCCACTTCCCAGCTATGGCCACTCTGGCAGCCAAACGCAGCTTTTCAGCTAGTAACTCCCGCCAACTTCCTCGCCGCCCCCCCTCCGGGGATCCCAATAACCAAACCAGGCTCTCACGGGGTGCCCCGGACCTCTCTTCCCCTAATATCTCCCCCACGCGACACTCCACCTTATCCCAAAAGGACTGAATCACCGGGCAACCCCACCACATGTGGAGGAAGCTCCCACTCCCCCCACAGCCTCTCCAGCAGGTGTCAGAAGGGCTCCCCTCGGCCAGGAACAGACGCCGCGGCGTACAGTAAGCCCCATGCAGTAACTGCAATTGAGTCTGTCGCCAGGAAGACACCCAGGTGCCCCTGTACAACCCCGCATAGATCCCGTCCCACCCCTCTTCCCCCAATTCCCTCCCCAGCCACCTATGCCACCGTACCTGATGCAAGGGGGGCCCACTCTCTGTCCCCTCCTCCAGCAAAACCCGATAAATTCGAGCAATAAATCCCCTATCGCCCGTCCCCTGGAACAACACCTGCTCCAGAGGCGTGCCGTCTCTGGATGTGAGCCAAAACGTCCCCGCTACGAAGGAGGTGACGCACCTGAAAGTATTGATAGAACGGGATCCTATCCTGCAATGCGACCTCTAAATCCCGCTGGGACCGGATCTTCAATACTCTGATGTATCCCATCTGGTCCCATCTCTCTGTCTAATCTTAGTTTAGCTAGTTCCTCAGTCTTCTGAAAATGGTTCAAGAGCCCATTCACTGATATTTGTGGGTGGTTTCTGAGGTCCTGTTCCTTGCACTTTATCTGTGAATACAGAACAAAAATATTTGTTAGCACTTCTGCTTTATCCTCATCAGCTGCTTCATATTACTCCTTTTCACCCTTGCATCTAATACATTTTGCACTTCCTCCTCTCGCTAACATATCTGAAAAATGTCTTGTCCCCCCCCATTTTATTGCATTGTCTATTTCCTTTACTTTCCTGACTGCTTTTCTAGCTTCTCTAAGTAAGTTATCCCTGACACCCAAATATTGATGCTTGTCTTCCTTTCTGTGATCTCTTGTACTATATGAAAGCCACCTTCTTTTTCTTAACCTTTTCAGCTACTTTTGAGAACCATAATGGCCTCCCTTTTTTCCTTTTACATTTATTTACCTTTCTAACATGTTATCAAACTCTAGAATTCGTTACCAGAGGATGTAGTAAAAGCTGTTAGCGTAGCTGGGTTTAAAAAAGGTTTGGACAAGTTCCTGGAGGAAAAGTCCACAATCCATTATTAAAATCGTGGAACCTGTGTCTTTTTTTGGGAAACTGCTGGATACTTGTGACCTGGATTGGCTACTGTTGGAAACAGGATACTGGGCTTGGTAGTCCTTGATCTGACCCAGTATGGTGCATTCTTAAATTTCATCTTTCAGTTTTTCCCATTGCTTTTATACATCCCTCAGCTGTTCCCATCCCACTAGCGACTCCTTGAGGTATTGTCTCATTTTGGCAAAGTTTCCTTAGTCTGACTCTTGTTTTTGAATGGACTTTATCAGCCCTAGTCCTAATACTGAACCATACATCTGATCACTGGATGCGAGACGATCACCCACTTTAACATCAGAAACACTTTCCCCTTTGGTAAGCACCAAGTCCAGTATGGCCCCTTCACGTGTGGGTTCTCTTACCAGTTGCCAGAATAATTCTCCCTGCAGAGAATCCAGGATCTCCTTACTTCTAGATGACATCGCAGCAGAGATGTGCCAGTCAGCATCTGGCAATTGAAATCCCCTGTCAGTGGCACTTCTCCTTTCAGCGCAATACTATGTATCTCTTCTATTAAATCTGTCCACTTCTCCCTGTGAGGGAGATCTGTATATCACACCAATGCAAATGGATTTCCTGTTCCCTGTTTCTAGTTTAACCCACTGTGCCTCCGTGCCCCCTTTTTAAACCCTATAATTCTATAGCTTTAATATTTTTTACGTATAGTGTCACTCCTCCCCCTCTCCCCCTTTTCCCTACCCTGTCCTTCCTGAATAAAGTATAGCCTGGTATAATTACAACCCAGTCATGGTTGTCCATGAACCATGTCTCCGTAACCGCAATCAAATCGAAGTCAGCCTCTTCCAATACTGCCTCAAGATCTGGGATCTTATTTCCCGTACTATGGGCATTTATGCACACCGCTTTCCAGATATTGCCCCCTTTTACTCATTCCTACAGAGGTATTTTGTTTTTCTTACCTGGGGGCTTTCTTCACCCCTATTCAACAAATCTAGGGTTGCTTGTGTGTTTGTTTTTTTACTTGAGGGCTTTTGCTTACCTTTTTTTGTGTGAAGATGACTTGTCTGTAAGCAAAAAAGGTTTCTGTGGAAGTCTAATCTCCCTATATCCTGATGTGGAGTTTCATTGTAGAAGGACTTGGATCATGGAGCTTGCTGTATTTCTTTGAGAAGTAGAGGGCAAAAAAACTGTTAGTGAGAGGCATGCAGCTCCCAATAATCCTGTTTCTTGAAGAAAAGTAACTTTTTTTTTTTTTTTATATAAGCCCTATTAAGAAAAAAAAAATTTCAGTCCTAGTTGAGAAATTCTGAAGTGAATGCTGACCTTTGAGGCGAATGATGTAGGAAGGAGCGCAGCTCGACATAAAATAGAAATTTGATGTCCTCTACTTGCTGTGAATTTAGTGTGAAGAGAAGGCTGAGGTATTTATGAAAGCTGTAGAATTACAAAAGAACTATAGTGCACCTTCCACCCCAGTCTTATTTCATCCTGATGACTTAGAATTGGCCCACTGGGGAAAAATAGCAAGTTCACTAGTTTAGCTGAACTCAGATAGCGTATTGGGCAAAATACACATGAGGGTTCTTAGCTGAAGGTGGTGAAAGTGCATTTTGTAATCTTTTTGGAATATTGCATCTCTTTTTGTAAATCAGTAAGGATCAAATTGGTTGGAAAGCTTATGTGTCTCAGTAATATATTAACATGCTCTGCAGTTGATGGTGCAGGATGAGGAAACAGAACTACAGCGGTGTTTTTCCTGCCATTTAAACTTGCTTCACTCCTCGGCATTTCTGTGACATGTGTGAGATAAGCTTGTAGTGCATGTTAGAGCGGAATACTTCCCTGCCCTTTGCACAGAGGGGCATAATACGATTACTAGGAGATAGGAGACTGTCTGTCTAGCTCAGCGGTTCTCAAGACAGTCCTTGGGACACACCCAGCCAGTCAGGTTTTCAGGGAGAGAGGGATGTTTAATTCTTTAGGTAACAGGCTGTGAAAGGTTCTACATTTTGAAAATCGATTTTGCTGGAAGTTCTGTATCTGTCATGGCTAGTATCTTGCAGTTGCCATCTTTAGCTATGTCATATCTACTCCTAAGGAGACAGTCCCTGCTTTATAGCAACTACAGTGTAGCCGAGACATACAGGACTGTCTGCATACCTGCTTTGCCTGCTGAGAACCCCTGCCATGCACCATCTGCTGTTGGAGCTGGTGCGTTGGGTTGGAGAAGCCGTAGTGTCTGGTGTTGGCTGTACCCCTTAATGCCGATGTCATGCGCGGTGATAGAAACATAGAAAAATGACGACAGAGACCAATTGGCCTATCTAGTCTGTCCTTAAAATCACGGCAACCCAGGCATGTGTGCCTATTAGCATGCTACTTGGAATGCTCTTGGACCTAAGCGGACTGTGTTGGACTGGTGCGTGGATGTTAAGTTTGGAAGAGGAGATTAGTGTGTGGGAGTTTCTGGTGCAGAAGCTTTTTTTTTTCTGCGAAGATATGTTTTGCTCAATTGAACGGGGACAGGTCAGGCTATTGGGGTAGTGGATGAGAGAGGTAACTGTGTTGGTTTTGGGGGGAGAGGAGTTAAGGAGGGTGTGGGAAGTGGGTGGGTGTGGGTTGGTGGAGGAGAGGTTGGTTGTGTGCACTCTGGTAAATGCACACTCTGCTAGCCAGAAATGTCATGTGCTGCATGATCTTATTGTGGAGGGTGATATGGATTTCTTATTTATAACTGAAACCAGGTTTTCTCAGGATGGTGGGGGGTGGTGAGTACCTTGATATGTCCTGATCTCAGTATGCTTGTTTGCAGGGGGTAGGCAGTGGCAGTAGTGCTTAATAAGATGGGTCAAGTTAGAGAAGGTGGGAGGGGCAGAACATGTGGGAGTGTGGGTTTTTTATTGTTATACTGTCCCCCAGGTTTGTCTCAGGATCAGTGGGGGGAGGCAGAGGATAAAATTGCTGAGGTACGGCTGGAATTTTGGGAATTGATGGTGTTAAGGGATTTTAATTTAGTTTTGGGGATGGTTGCAGGAAGGTTTTGCCTTCTAAGTTGCAGGATATGGGGTTTTGTCAGTTGGTGAGGGGCCCTAATCATATTAAGGGGAATTTATTAGATCTGATTTTCAGATCCATGAGGGTAGATCAGTTTGCTTTGTTGGTGGGGTGGGGGGGGAAGGGGGGTAAAATTAAAGTTAAGTGGTTGATTACCTTGTGATGACTTTTCAATTTAAGTGGAGTGACGGGGGGGGGGGGTTGGGATACATGATAGATGGGTTGTGACTAGTTGGAGGAGGGGGACAGTTGATGATTCTAGGCTATGACTGGCTCCTTGGGACATTGATGGATGGAGTGGAGAGGATTTGGTTTATGACCAAGTCAAGGATTGAAGAGGGGGGCGTTGGAGGTGGCACCCTTGAAAAAGGTGGTTGTGTTCCGGGAGGTTAAGGAATGGGGTTTGGTTCTCCCCCGCCTAGAACGATGCTGGTGGAAGTTAGAGAGGGGTGTGGATGGAGGGAATTGGAGAAGGAAAGCTTGTGAACAGGCAGTTGCTCCAGAAAACAAAATGGAGCGTGGCTCCGTGAGGATGCTGGTGGCAGCATAGTTGGGCATGCTGTCTTGGTGCAACTGCGGTGATGGAAGGTTTCATTGGCATCACCAATCTCATTAACTGTTCAGTCAGAAATTTCTCCAGGAGTTTTGCAACAAACAGGATACTGGAAATATGTCTAATGCTGCCTGGTGCCTGCAGGTCGAGAAAGTAGTTGCTCCCCCCCACCCACCTCTCAGGAAGGAGTCTTGGAAGTACAGCAGATTTGAGAGCGGGCATGCTGGACTCGGGGGGGGGGGGGGAGAAGGAGAGACTGCCTAAAGGGTGGAAAAGGGGGAGAGAAAGTGGTCTTGGGGGTAGATGGGTGATAGTGAGCATCTGGAGAGAGGCTGGGAGGAGAGAGCATGTATAAAGAGGAGAGAGTCTGCCAGTGAGTATGGGGGGAAAAGCAGAGGGGAAAAAGTGGGGAAAATGATAAAATTAATTAATACGAAAAGTTAGAGAAATGATTGATAAATCTAAATAGAAGATGAAGACTATGAGAGTATAGTAAGAAATACAAAGACTTGAGAATTGGCTTGTAGATTGCATCTCCTTTGCTTATGTCCAGTGAAGGTCGATCGTGGAATGGCTTAAGGCTCATTGTAGAGCCAAGGCAGCATTGATAGCCCAACCAAGTGTGATGTCTCTGGAGATCTGCAAAGCTGTGATGTTGTATCTGTCCACACTTTCACATATCCTTACTTTTTGGAGGGGGGATACATGTGACGACAGCTGTAGAATTCAGCTCCAACCTCCCCTTTCTCCCCAGGATCCATTGTCTTTCTTTTTAGGTTACTTTTGTAATTAAGAAAAATAAAGAACAAACATCAGAAAAGCCTAGTGCCAGCAAACTAGTTCATTTCTGTTGGGACTCTAGAGGTTTACTTCCCCCATTTCTAACTGCTTGTGGTAAAAGATAACTTGCAACGAGGGATTCCCATCAGTGAGGATTTCGTATCTTGCTTGTCCTCCGAGAAACAGACTGCCTCCCTGTAGCAGGTGCTCCCTGAATGTGTACAGCAGGGTGTGAATTCCTCGCAATACTTCTGGCCTCTCATAGGAGCCGGCTTCCATTGCGTCCAGCTGTTGTAAACTTAGCACAGAACTGAGGTGACCCCATGTTTTGGTAGTGATGCAGGTGTCTCTGTGCATGCATAGTTAAGCTTGGTAGAAAGCTCTTTAATTTCACATGCTAATTATCAATTTTTACTGCATCGGGCTCCATCAGATGACTTATATCCTGCTGTCTTAGAATACCTATTACAGGTAGCCCCCTAGCTCTCACCTCGTAATGTTAGTATTGCTTCAGTTGGTTGGTTAAGTGTTTGTTTACAGAATACTCACAACCTATGTTAATGCTATAGAAAGAAAAACAATGCACCGATAGGTTCTGCAAGGTGTGCGTAAACAGGAACATAGCAGACCACATGCTGCAAACCAGTCGGTTTAAAAGCCTGCCACAGTGTAGTCGGCAATGGATGCAAATACAGTCAGTGGAGTAGTAGTGAACTGGTCACAGTGAGGACTGCTCAGAGGGAGCTGTGGAGTGTGGCTAGAGGCTTTGTGGAAGTAATGTGGTTTTGAATGAAACTACTGGCAGAAGCGGCAGACTTCATAAAAACCCCAGGCAGGAAATGTGTTGCTTAACTCAGTTCCCCGGAACAGGCTTGTCTCTGCTGTAACTCTTGAGGTTATATAAAACTGCTGGAGGTGGGGGTCTTATGGAAGTCTTGAATCTCAGTGGGTTCTCTTCTAGAGTGCAAATCATGTCCAGTATTAAACATTTTCTAGCTATTTGACTCTACGCCTATGAGAATATTTTTAGATGCAATGATATTAGGATGAGTTATGCAACGGGTGAAACTTTTGTCACCACCTTTCTTTGCCTATAATTTTTTTTTTTTTTTTTTTTTTTTTTTTAAAAGGCTGTTGCTGAAGGTACGGTCTGGTTTTGCTCTCTACCCGAGACAAGTAAAACATCAATTGGTCTTTTGGGTTTGGTGCACCAACCAAGTATATTTGGCACGGGAAGCTATTTGCTTAGCACACTATTTGCTGAGCAGTTGCACAATGTGAGACACAGGTAAAATCCTTAACAGAAAAATGTAAGGGTCAAACGCTCTTGTGGAGGTAAAGTAGTAGCAGTCCCAAAAGAAATCGGAGTATCATTCCTGATAACCTCAAAGTAGCCAGTCAGTGCAACAAAGCAGTTGGACAAGCAAATGGCATACTTAACTGCATTAACAAGATTGCTAGTAGAAAGAGGGAAATATTGACTTCTCGCTCAGCCCCTTATGTTCCACTTCTTCTGTCACTGCATTTGGGTTTGAAGATCATCTTTAGAAAAGGACGCTGATCAGTTAAGGCATTTCAGAGGGTCCCCACTATAGCACACGAGCTGTGCCGTAAGCATTAGACAGAGTGGAGAAGCTAAAAATGTATCATATCTAATCTCCTCTTACATCTAGTGTGCAAGCTTTCAAATATCTAGCAGCTTAAGAAAATAACAAATAGCATCTTCCATGGAAGAGAACTCATTGGGAAAGAGTCATCATATGAAGCTGAAAGGGAATATAAGAAAATACTTTGAGAGGTGGTAGACATCTGAACAGATCTCCAGTGGAGGTTATAGGAACCAAAGCACTGGCATAGCTCAAGTAAGCATAGGACAGATACAAAAGGACCTTTGTAGCAGAAGGGAGAAGGTCAAAAGACTGAGGTAGAGCTGCAACAGGACAGTCAGCAGGCGCAACGGACCCAGTGCTTCTGTTCTGCTCACGTTTTCTGTGAGCTCGGAAGAATTGTACTCAAACTACTTCTCATGCTTAGTAGCTTTTAAGTGGTGGTACTCAGAGCAGTGAAGGGCATCGAAGCAGTGATATGCCTGTTTCTGGAGGGTAATCACTGCTTTGTGAAATTGTACTGGGCTGCCTTCAGAAGGAAAGTAGTAAATGGGCAGAGAATTTGATATTTTAAGTATCCCAAGGGTCTAACCCTCATGCTGAATGCTGTGGAAGTGACGTGGCCAGATCCAGAAGACAGGGCATCCTGTGTTTAACTTGTTGGTGTGACCCCTGATGGCCAAGTGGGTGAGAACTGAGCTAGCATTTCTATAAACTAGAGTTAGGTACAGATCTCTGGTCCATGCCCTTCTGCTTGGAGAAATGTTGCTGAGAGTCTAGACTAAGGCTGTGGGTGATTTTAAATGGAGTGAAAATAACCTATTTCACCATAGACAAAGATTCTTCATATGATAAGACACAAAAGGTTCTACTAGATCCAGACATTAAGGGCCCAATTCAGATCGGGGGCCCATCTGACATCCTAAATCTGGGCAGGCTGGATTTGCAGCCGATTTAAGCACCCATGGGAGCTAGACATTCCTGCAGGAGCAGAATCAGGTGCAAAGGGCCTGGACGGGCAGGATGTGTCCTGATTCTGTGCCGCTGCATGTTCAGCTTCCAACCCAGCCAAAGTGCCTGCATGGAGCCCTAGTGCTGTGACGTTCCGATGCCATGTAGGAGCCCTGTTTCCCTGCCACTGCTCAAACGTATGCTTCCCTGCCGACCGACTCTTCAAAGGGCCTGCCAAGGGATTGGGCTGCGCAGAACCTCCATGTGCTCCTCGCCATTTCTAGGGGGTCTGCTGGTGCCGCTTCTCTTCTTCGAAAGACTTATTCCACCTCTGATGTGGAATAATTCCCCTGTCCAGTCCTGCCGCCTGGACGTACAGGGCCGTGACTGGAATCAGCCCTGTACGTCTGGGTCATGGGCGTACATCTGTCCTGCCCATGCTCCTCCTATTTTGGAACGGTACATTTTTTTAATGGTTTCCTCTGAAGATTATTGCCATTCTATTCTCTTGCTTCAGACACACACCCTGCCCACCCACCCCCCCCATATGCACCTGACAACTCATATCAAAACCACCTCATCAAGCAGAGGTCCGGCTCTTTCTTCTTCCTTTATCACTGGTGAACAAATATTTACAAAAGTCATGTTACTGAAATAAAAATAGTAATTTCTTATCAATTTTTATATGCTGAACATGAATATGACAGTGAAATTGCAAAGTTGGCGCTAGTTTTTTTTTGTAGTCTACAAGAATTAATGTTTACATCACGAAATGCATGTCAATAGTAAATATAATAGGCCTTCAGTTAATACCTGTAAAAAAAAAAAAAACCAAGTCATAGACTACTTAGATTTTTTTTCGCCTGTCTCTTGTACAGCTGTTCGGGAGCTTCTCTGGGGAGTGTCCAGCAGTAGTCAGCCAGCATTGTAGTGGACCATTTTCCCTGGTATCTTTATTTATACACATTTATATACCGCGGTTTGCTCCATCGTTGCGATATCCTGATGAAAACGTTTGCCCTGTTCATCACTAACCATACTACAGTTGTCAGGAAAGAATTTGAGATGGGAATCAAGGAAATGGATCTTTAGACATATTGCAGCCAAGTTTCTGATACTGCATCAGCATGTCTTCTACTAGTTCCTTGTAGTTTTCTGCCCTAACATTCCCGAGAAAGTTTGACACTAGGCGAAAAGCATTCCATGCTTGTTTCGCATCACCCTGCAGCAAGTTGTTGAACCGGTCATCTTTGAAGAGTTCTCAAATCTGAGGACCCACAAAAACTCTCTTTAATGTTTGCTTCGCTGAGTCGAGGGAATTTTTCATGCAGGTATCGGAAAGCCAGCGAAGTGCGGTCCATGGCTTTCACAAAGTATTTTTTCATCAAACCTAGTTTGTTGTGAAGGGGTGGTAGCAGGATTTTGTGAGCCTCAACCAGAGCTGGGTGCTGGAAATTCTTCTCTCCAACTGTTAACATTTTATCTGCGATTCCATTCCTTCGCAAGCAGTTCCAATCCCTTGCTCGGCTATCCCACTCACATAAGAAACACATGTATTTTATATATCCCTGCTGCAGTCCCATTAAAAGGGCAACTACCTTCAACTCACCACAGAGGTGCCAGCTGTACTTGTTATAGTTAACTTAAAGCATCTACTGACTTCCATTATCGTATGTCTCTTTCATGTGGACGGCATGCGCTACTGGAATTGTGGACAGCATGCTACTGGAATAGATGGAAGACGGTTTCCATTGTTCAAAAGCACAGCCTTCAGACTCAGTTTCGAAGAGTCTATAAATAGTCTCCAGTCTTGTGGGTCATGAGTGATTTTTAAGGCATTCATGAGGCTTTCAATATCGGAACAGAATACCAGATTACTTTCTTTTCTGAAGAAAGGCTCCAACTGCCGGTGGCACTTTCGATATGAAGTAATGTTGACATCTTCTAGAAAATTCCATTGTTGGAGTCTTGATCCTAGCAATTCTGCCTTGTTCTTGGATAAGTCCAAATCACGAACCAGGTCATTTAGTTCTTCCTGTGTTCTGTGTGGAATTGATAATGCATCCCAGTGAAAATCTGGGTCACTGCATGCTGGCGGACCAGGAGAAGAACAGGTCGGCTCACCCTTGTCATTAGATGAATCAAGAGAATATTCTGATGGAGGTTCTGGAATAAGAAGTCCCTCACCATGTGGAACTGGTCTCAATGCAGACGTAATGTTTGGGTAGACTATGTTCGACTTCTTTTGCTTTGTTATTCTGCTGGAAAGAGGAGGAACCAAGCAGAAGTAAGTCATTTATGTGGTTGCTTGGCTCTCTCCACATCATGGGGACTGCAAATGGCATTGATGGTCTTTTGCAATTCAACCACTGTGAAAGCTGTGTTGTACATGTAGTGCAGCATATATGTGGGACCAAAGGCTTGTCTTGGTCACCAATCTTGCATCTGAAGTAAAGATGATATGCTTTCTTCAGTTGAGAAGTGATACTTTTCTTCTAGTTAGCAAATGTCACTTCCCCACAAATGTAGCAGAAATTGTCAACGGTATTAACGCACTTTCGTGGCATTACTGTTCTGTATTGTATCTAAATGGCTAAAATTATATAAGTTACATGTAACAGTAGCTTAAACTGTCTTGCACACAGTCTGAAATATTTTAAATGCGCAACCTTTCCGACTGCATAGTACACTGCTGACGTCAGATGGCTTCAGCAGCCGTCTGGCAGTAGTATTGCATTGCATCAGAAAATTATGCAATCAACTCTGGATGATGTGTGCATGCTGGTATTATGCAATGTGATGCATTATTACATCATTCAAGGCTTATTTGGGATGTTGATGTCCTACTGGATAAATTTACACGGTGAAACATCAAAAATGTGCTACATGCAATATCTTCAAAACGAGAGCCAATAAAATTTTTTTTAATGTTATATTCGTGTTCAGCTCACCAAGATACTACAGATTAGGGCCTTTTAAAGTCAGTAACGATTTCAATATTGACCAGTGTATTTTAGCTCGCATCTTTCCAGTAGTGGTTCAAGGTGAGTCAGTAAGATACTGAGCAGGTCTTTTTACAGCACCAATTAAACAAAAATAAAAGCTGTCAAAACAAATGTTTCTGCCCTCCCTAAGTTTTGAGGAAGTTCAGCAGGGGTAGCAACACACCCAAGGTCTCTGTGCTGGTGCTATGTTGAGCAGAATACCGGTCAGACCATTGTCCCAGTGGTCCACTCAATTCTGCTGCGTGTGGCTTCAAAGGTGAGAGAGTTAAACCTAATTGACATTAAATCTACCAATATTTAGAAACTACTTGGAGGTGTGGGGTGGGTGAAGGAAGGGGGCAGTTGTGCTTCAAAATGCAAAAGTGAAGGTCAAGGTCATTTTCAAAGCTCCTTTGCACATTCCTTGTCTTGTGATTGCCAAAATAGCGTACTTAGCAGTGTGGTGTGCTGCTTTTTTTTTCTTTTACATGAGAATGCATTTTTTCTCTGTGTGAGTCAGACTGGCTGACACATGCATAGGGCATCGCTGAGAGCTGCTAAAACATTAGACAATACAAGGGAGATTTGATGGGTTTGTCGTGGTTTTTTCATCTCAAAAATTATGTAACTTTTTTTTTCTTTTTTTTTTTTTTTTTTTAAATTTGCTGTAGCATGTACTCCAATTCAGAACATTTTGTACTACAACCCCACCTCCCTCCCATAAGGACATGTTTCATATGAAATCAGAATGAAACATTAACCATGGACGGTTGCTCAGCTGATGCACTCTGGTGGTTTGAATGAGAATTTAGGGCCCTTTTGCTGAAGCTTTTAACATGCATTAAGCGAACGGAGGGCACACATTGCATTTGCAATGGCGTTAACGCATGTTCAGTGCCCATAGTCCTTTTATTTCTATGGGTGCAGTGGCGCTTAATGTGCTTAATTTTAGTAACACGTGTTAACCTTTTAGTAAAAAGGCCCTTTAATGTTGGTGGGGCCAGTCTAAGCACAAAATCACTGCAAAAATAATCCCTTAGACTGCATTGCCCCCTATCGCTCTCTTGTTCTCCGACAGAATGCTTGTTCCTATTCTAGTGAGTTCCTAAACTCCCGTGCAGCCTAAAAGAGCAAATTTTAAATATTCATGGTGCAGTCGAGAGAGAGACCTCATGCTTCACGAAGGAAGCTGTGTGTTTTTTAAACTGTTTCATTTTTATTTCAATTTTTCTTTTTGTAGTACACTCCTGTTGTATTTCAAATTGGCCCACTCTGAATTGGCCTCTTACCAGTGTTGAGTTCTGTGTAACCAAAGTTGGTTGTATTAGAGGCTGAAGTTAAGAAAACACCATTGTGAGGTCTCTGATGCCAAAAGCTTGCTGCAGTCCGTGGCTTGCTTTTGTTGCAGGGAAAGTTAAATGTGGCTTTTGTTTTGAGTTACTTTTGGCATTTTGCTGGAGGGTTTACTGGACTATGTTTAGTTCTGTTTCAGTTTTAATTTAATCGCTGATGTTCGTCATGCAAAATAGTGTGGAAAAGAATCTGTTTAAACTGCAAGGATTGTCCATTTTAATGGCACAGGGCGGGCTTTTTGTTTGTTTTCAGGCCCTTGACCTATGTTTAGATCTTGATAAGGCTCTTGAAGCTTGAGCTGTCTGGGAGCCAAGAGTCCTACTGAAGTTCTCTTACACTTCTGAAAAGTAGGCAAGGAAAGTACATACCTCTTACGGTGCTACCTAGTGACTGGCCAGAGAGCAGCAAAACATATAGCACTAAATAGCACTGTTCTCTTGCCTACAGCAACTGGCGTGATAGTCTGACACACACACCAACACCAAGCAAATAGGCAGAAGACTCCTTGGAAATTGCACATCATGGCTAAGCTTCCTGTTAAAACCTTGGGATGTTATGCCTGCCACGAGAGAAACATATTGCAAGAAATGTTAAACTCTGTAGAACTTTCACACCATGACTGGAAACTGTTCAGAGGAAGGCGACCAAAAATGATTTGGAGCCTGCGTCAGAAGCCTTATAAGAAGAGACTTGAAGACCTAAATATGTACACTTTGGAGGAGAGGAGGGACAGTGGAGATATGATTCAGACCTTTAAATACTTAAAGAGAAATGAACAAACAAACCTCTTCCAAAGACGGGGAAGCTGTAAAACTAGAGGGCATAACATGAAGCTGCAAGGGGGTAAAGTGAAAGGCAATATCAGGAAATACTTTTTCACTGAAAGGGTGGTGGATGCTTGGAATGCCCTCCCGATGGAAGTGGTGGGGGCAAACAGTGATGGAGTTCAAAAGGGCATGGGACAGACACAGTGGATCCCTTTACAGAAATAGGAAAAAAAACAAAATAAACGGTACCATCTAACTTCTGAACTATATAACATCTCAACAAATAGGGGTGTCCTACATGGAGTGGTGGTGGGTTCACCCCTAAACAAAGACATGGGGAGGGGTGGCCTGCACAGAGCGACAGGTGCACCTACTCTTGCCATCGTGCTGGGCAGACTAGATGGACCATGCTGGTCTTTATCTGCCGTCATTTACTATGTTACTATGACCACCTGGAATATTCTTTTCTGGAATCTGGGATGTGACCTAGGCTGCCTTTTGGCTCTTGTACCAGAAACGTATTAGCACAAGCACTAGAAAGTTCATCCAAGAATTTTGCCTTTCAGTAGTTATGCAAACACCAGGGATTATGCAATCCTGGGTTATCTCGGGTTGAGGTAATTGCAGGCTGCCTGGGTTTAAATAGGTTGCCAGTGTGATTATGCACACTTCTCATTTGGTGTGTGCGAGAGAAGCCAGCCATGAAGCTACAGACCATCCTCAATAACCTGATTTGGGAGTGGAGAGGTAAAGCCAAGTCTTTATATCCTTTGAAAAGGATACAAAGCACTATTGTGTTAAAATTGTCACTTTCTATTTTTATGACCAAGCTATGTACCTTCTTTTAAATATAAACCGCAGACTGACGTTGTAGCCAAGACATCCTTTGATAGCTTTTAAAGAGCACACAATAGAATTATTCCTGCATGCCCATTGAGTAGTAGGTTGGTTTTTAAAACTTCTATGTGATTTTTAAATCATCCATCTTGCTTGGTAGTAACGTACTTTTTTGTGTTTGGTTTTCCTTGTGGTCTATATACTTTTCTTGCACCAGTGTGAGCATCTCCATGGCAGACGAGGTTTCAGGTGTATTGACAGGTGCAGTTTAGATACCAGTACAGAAATGTCAGGGAGTAGAAAAGTGTGCTCTGATGTCCCAGATAGTGTCGGCTTTCAAGCAAAGACTGTTGGGCAATAATGAGAATTGAGAAGAGAAAATATTACAGAATCCCATTCATTTGGGGGAAATGTCAAGCCTTGCTTTGGGATGGGAATTTGGAAGCATCTTAAATCCAGTACAGATGGACATGGCATACTAACCTTCAGAAATGTCCCTATTTTGAATGCATTTAAAAGTCAGGCTGAATTTTAATTGAAATTAAATCCCATTTATAAGACTATCAAGAAGATTTGGTGCTACTAAGTGAAACTGTAAAAGAAATATCTGCCTGTTGCTTCAAAAATGATACCGTCATAAAATAACTAGTTTTCATCAAATGTGTGAATTTTAGTAGTAACTTCAGAAGACTAGGGCAGATAAGCAAGCCTTAAGAAGAAAATAATTATATGCTGCTTTCTTTAAGCCAAAGTTCAAACCGAGGCAGTTTACAAAGTAATTGTATATGCAAGAAGTACAATTAGATAATTCTATTTAATCAATTTTAATAATTATTGTATCTTGTTTTGAAAAACAGCTGCAGTTTTTAGAAATTATTTGCTGAGTGTACTCTCTAGTATTACCCTGGCCAATATTTATTAAGATTTGTCAACCATGTTTATGATGAGATTTACCCAAAACAATGTACAACACCACCAGACACAGTGAAGGTAAAATTTGGAAATGACCAAATTAAAGAGAGAGGGTTCAATTTAAAGCGGGAACAGAAATGTCTTCATGATGGTCTTTGGTTTGGACACCCAGACCTTGAATTTCTTAGTGGCACGGTTTGTGTTTCCACACCTGCTTCTCATACAGGAAGTTCATGAAGATATTACCAAATGAGGCCTCAAATGTCCTCCTGCTGTGATGGGTTTTCTATCTGTAGAGCTGAAAAATCAATGGAAGGTACATTTTAGAAATGAATGTATTCCTTGGGGCTGCAGGAATACGCTCCGCTCGTGCTCTCCCCTACCCCTTGCATTGATAAGGAATCTCCTGGCTCTGCTCATACCTACTCCAGCCTATAAAATCCTCTATTCAAATGATTTTCATAGGGTTTTTTTTTTTACACTTTTAGGGGCCCGTTTACTAAAGGTTAAGTCCCATTGCACCTATAGAAATAGCTGTGTGCGCTTAATGCGCATTAACTTCACTAACGCGCGTTGAAACCTTTAGTAAAGGGGCCTCTTGGAGAAAGGGCTAAAGGGTTTGACGGGGTGTGCGTGCATGCAGACCACCTGCAAGAGCTACTCATCTCTCATCTCCACATACCACGGTTGAGAGTTCATAACCTATATATAGAATTAATGATCATGCATGATACCTTTTGAGCTAGGTTCATTTTTTTACACTAGTTTAAGAGTATGATATAAATCAATCAGCTGTTTTTTATCCAGCCTGCATTTGTACATGGTGCATATTCATCGTGCAGGTTTGGAAGGCTCAACCAGCTGATGGGGTTGAGATCCATTGCATAATGAAGGCGGTCTGGTTTCACAGTGCTTTAATGTATTATGTAATGCTGCCAGTAATTTTCCTGACTTTGAGCTGGCACAAAAACAACATCATATGACAAAAAAGTTGCCAAGTCACGAAGCCCTGCTACAGTGATTCGGTTCTGCTCTGGAGTATTGCAAAATGTAGCCTGCTTTCTGCTTCGTTCTATGCCTGCCATGCATAACACTTCTGCAGTCACATGGCACACGGGCTGATGCTGCAAGAATTGCTCCTTGAGCTTTGGCTAGAATTTATTTGGATGGAGATAAGATGGTGGTAATAGTTTAGGAAATATACTTTTTTTCATTTCTAAACATTCTACATGTTGGGCTTCCTTTTTGCTTTTTCCTAAACCAGGGGAGCCTTTTTATTACAGGCATCACATCGGGCCTGGATTTCTTCTCACAGACCTACCAGACCTGTTCCCTTTTGGTAAAATTTTGTAGGCAGTAATGCTCCTTTGCCCTGCCAGATGTTAGGTACGCTGTTCTGATGGTGTTGTCTTCCCCTTGCAGTGAACACGCAAGCAAAGTGACAATGCTCCTAATTCCTGCAGTGGCCTCTTTGTGGGGTCTGAGCACAGCTGACTTAGACCCCATGTTTGCTCACTGCAGTCAGGGAATACATTGTTAGAACAGAGCTAGAAGTGAAAGGGGAAGAAGAGGAAAAATGGCACCAGTAGTGCCTTGATAGCTCATGAAATTTGTCAGCATATGTAGCATAGCTGATGGTTCATAGTTTCCAGTCATTTGTGTTAACTTGACTTCCTTGTCTTACAGCCAGTTAGCATAGATGGAAAAGGGACTTCAACCTAAGCAGACCACAATTTCTAAAGAAAATCTTTTGAGGGGGAGGACTCCACAGGGCCACAGAGTGTGTGTGTGGGGGCGGGGGGGAGGGTGTAAGTCTGCGACCAGGTTTCCCTTTACTTTGCAATGTCCTGTATCTGTATCCTCTTCCTTTTAATTTTTTTTACTGATTTTTGTGGTGTTTTTTTTTTGTTTGCTTTAATTCTATACTATTTCTTTAATTGACTTTCTTCTGTGCTGCTTAAATCAGTTTCACAAAGATGAAAAACTGAATGGAAAGGCAAGATCATAGTGAAAGAGAAACCCCTGCACACGTCAGGTTGTCCGGAGAACCCCAAGAAGGGCCTCCCCCACCACCCACAATCGACCAATCGATCTCCAGGTTCAAGCCAGAGGGGGATAGATAGCCAAGTTTGAAAATCCATTCCTGTTCCTTCCACTGCAACTTAGACAGGCGGTCCCCACCACGTGGATCATAGGGTACAAAGTCAGTCACCCTCCACAATAGCTAATCAAAAGAATGATGGCACTTAATACAGTGATCTACCAAGGGTGCTAATAAATGAATGAGCATGCTTCCCGTTCACGTACCTGTAAAACAAATCCTGATTGTGTGTGTTGTCCACTCCACATAAATATGGCTACATGGGCTCTTCTGGCATGAACCTGGAGATCGATTGGTCAGGCGTTTTTTTTAGCCCAACCAGTCATGCAAGGGGTTTTCCTTTTTTCTCCGGGAACAAGCAGGAAGTCAGTCCTCGCATATGGGTGATGTTGGCACCGACGGAGCCCTCGCGGAAGCATCCCTCCCCCAGCTTTCAAAGAAAGCCTTTGGGAGATGCCACCACGCATGCGTGGTCCCCTTCCTGCCCAAGGGTGCTGTCTTGCTCAGTCTCCTTTTTTCCGCAGAGCCCTTCAGACGTTCGTCTGGCTTGTCCCTGGAAAAGCGATTTTTCTCTCAGTTTCATACTCGCCTCCGGTATTGCACTGGTGCTTTTCCTGCCTGCCGACCTCATTGCCTCGGCATCAATTTCGGTCTGTTTTTGTTCTTTTCTTTCTCCAGGAACAAGCAGGAAGTCGGCCCTCACATATGGGTGACTCCCACCCCCCCCCCCCCCCCATGGCTACCAGTGGCTTTAAGAAGTGTGATCGGTGCTCCAGTAAGTCATCTCTTTGGTCCAGCAAGAGAGCTTTGTTTTTCTGTTTTTCACTTCCTTGGATCTTTCATATTTCAGTAGTTCCTTTTTCTTCTACATCCTAGGCCACCTTTTCTAGTTTTGGCTTCTGCCCTTTGATCTAGCCATGACAACCCTGTACCTTCTCAAAGTTCATGGTGATGGGGATCTGTTGCACCTGTATCTGGATGACTGATTTGATCTAACTTTATGGAGGAGTCCAGGATAGACACGAGCCAGTTGATCTTGTGACTGGAAAGGCTGGATTGGGTGCTCAACTACCCTATGAGTAGTATAATGCCCTCTTGGGATTGGGAATTTCTGGAGGCTCGCTCTTATACCCACTTAAGTATTTGATGTTCATGTAGCCTCTTCAGAGTTTCCCTTTGGCCAGGTGTTCCATATTCTCTTATTTTCTTTTTCTTTTTGACCCTGTAGCTTCCTCCTGCTCCTCTTCCTCCTTTATGGTTCTATCTTGGTGAAAACCAGAACTACTACTACTAATCATTTATATAGCTCTACAAGGCATACACACTGCTGTACAGACACATATAAGACAGTCCCTGCTCATCAGAGCTTACATTCTAATCAAGGCAACAATAGATGAGGATGAGAGTATAAAGGAGGTGAGGAGTCACAAGGAAAACAGGAGATTAGAATCCAAAAGCAGCCTCAAAGAGGTGAGCTTTTAGCATGGATTTGAAAAAGGGGAAAGAGGAAGCTTGACGTACCGATGGAGGTAGTTTTGTTCCAGGCATAAGGAGCAGAGCCTGAAGTCGGCAGTAGAAGAAAAAGGCATAGAGAAGCAGGCCAGTAGAAAAGCAGAGTTCACGAGGAGGGGTGTATGGAGAGATGAGAGGAAAGGTGGCAAGGGGCAGTAGAATGAATGCATTTATAGGTCAGAAGGAGAAATTTGAACTGGATACAGAAGGAAGGGGGGATCCAGTGAAGTGACTTGAGAAGAGGGGTTATTTGAGTATAGCGGAGTTGGCAGAACATTAGTCAAGCAGCCTCTGAACAGATTAAAGGGGAGAGATTAGACAGGGAGACCAGAAAGGAGGTTGCAATAGTCTAAATGCGAGGTGACTAAAGAGTGTACATGTGTCTTAGTAGTGTGTTCAGAAAGAAAGGGGCAAATTTTGCTAATGTTGAGAAAGAAACGACAAGTTTTAACTGGTATGTGTAGAGAAAGAGGGAGGAGTCAGAGGACACCAAGTTTGCGGGCAGAGGAAATGGGAAAATAAAATGGTTTTATCAACAGAGATCGAGAAAGGAGGAAGGGGGGAGGAAAGTTTAGGGGGAAAATTTGGTTTTGGCCATGTTCAGTTCCAAACGGTGGTGAGACATTCAGGTAGCAATGTCGTATAGGCAAGCAGAGATGCGAGACTGGAGTGACAGAGAACTATCAGGTGTAAATAGATTTGAAAGTCATCAGCATAAAAATGATATTGAAAGCCATGGGAGGATATGAGAGCACCAAGAGATTGAGGGCCTAGGAAAGAGCCTTGTGGTATGCCAATTGAGACTGGGATAGCAGTAGAGGAGGAACACCAGAACAAACACTGAAAGAACGATGGGAGAGAGAAGAGAACCAGGACAGCACAGGATCCCTAAAACCAAGTGAGGACTGTCGAGGAGAAGGTGGTGGTCAACAGTGTCAAAAGCAGCAGAAAGGTCAAGAAGAATGAGGATAGAGTAGAGGCCTTTGAATTTAGCCAGGAACAAACTGCTGGACGCTTTGGCAAGAGCCGTCTCGGAGTGTAAGGGACAAAAGTCAGATTGAAAAGGATCTATCAGGGCTTCAAAGGAGAGAAATTCAAGGCAACGGCGGAGGACAGCATCACTGTTCCCTCTAAGCTGTGCGCGTGTGCGCGCGCACACCTCGCCGAGCGAACGCACATACATTACAACAGAGCGCACAAAAATATGGCTCTGATTCTGATAGAAAACACAGACGTCTTAAAATGTAAAAGTTATGATTGTAATTACTAGAAATTTCCCGCTTCATTTAGTAATCGTCTATTTTCATTTAATTTGATTAAAATCAATGTGGTGTACATACTGTATTCTGACGTGTAGTCAAATTTTAAAGTATATAACTCAGTGTCGTTATGTGGTGCACAAAAATTTAACCTTCCTTCAAAAGCTGCACACAGATATTTTATGCGCACACAGCCTACAGAAAATTAGAGGGAACATTGGACAGCATGTTCAAGAATTTTGGAAATGAATGGAAGAATGGAGATGAGTCGAGTCGATTAATTATAAAGACAAGTACGCTCAAGTGAAGGTTTCTTGAGGAGAGCTGAATTCTTAGTGAGATCCAGGTGAGTCTTATCAGGGGAGGCAGGCTGGAACAGATGGTTGGAATCAACAGAGCGTAAGGAGCGGGGGGAGGGGGAAGATGAAGTCTGAAAGGTACTGTGGTGTGTTGGTATGAATGATTTTATGGACAAGAGTGAGGATTTCGAAGTGGATTCTATATTTAATGGGGAGCCCAGTGTAAGTGAATGTGTAGAGGGGTGACATGATCTGTATGGGAAGCATGTGTGAGTAACCTGGCTGCAGTATTTTGCAGAAGCTGGAGGCATTGAAGCTGATATTGGGGGAGACTGGCAAGGGCGACTTTATAATAATCCAACCACGTGATGACTTAGGCAGAGAAATGTGGTTAGAGAGAAGAGACAGGTACAGTCGAACAGCACAAATCTGACACACAATAGAAGGTGCGATGAATAAGGGATGAAAGGTGCTTGAGGTCCCCCCTCCAGTGTACTTAACCTGTACTGATGATTCTAGTAGGGCAGCTTCAGTCCTTTATGGGGCCCTGGGCAAATTTTTAAGAATAGTCCTACCCTCTTGGGGGTTGTGGTGTGTGGTTTTTTATGTTTTGTTTTGTTTTGTTTTTGTGGTGGTTTGCTTTTCTTCCTTCATATTTCTATGTAATCTGTCCTTCCGTATCAACTCTAATAGTCCCCTTTTTTTTTTCCTTTAGAGCTCTTACGTGTTTGTCCCATGCTTTCTTGAATTCAGATATTGTCCTCATCTCTACTGCCTCCACCGGGAGACTATTCCGCGCATCTTCCACTCTTTCTGTAAGGAAATATTTCTGCATATTACATATTAGTCTATCCTCTTTCACACTCATCCTATGTCTCCTTGTAGTAGAGCTTGCTTTCGATTTAAAGAGGCTCTCCTGTGCATTTATGCCATGGAGGTATTTAAATGTCTCTATCATATCACCCCTATCTCATGTTTCCTCTAAAGTATACATATTAAGATCTGTTCCCATATGCTTTATAACTAAGACCACTAACCATTTTAGTAGCCACCCTCTGCGCCGACTCTAACCTGCTTTTCCTTTACGTCCCTCCAGTCCAGTCCTGGAACCTCTGGGGTTTAGCTCCTCCTCCAGCAGCTTTGGAGACTGAGCACGTCATCTCTTTTGATGACACTGGTATAAGTAGGCAAGGACCACCTCTCCACTCCAGTAGTCTGTCTCCAAGCAGCTGGAGAGGTGGTGAGCCTGTAGGTTAGGGCTCACTGGGCAACAACTGAGGAGAATTTAGGTGGTTTAGGTTCAAGAGGAGTGGTGATAAAGGGGTTGAATGGCAGTAGAAGGGCTGGTTTCCCTCCTTCCCTCCCTTCAGTCCGATTGTGTGGTTTCCCTCCCCCTCCCTTCGCTACCTTCACTTCGGCAGTGTTTAAGTGTACCGGAGGGGTTAGCCTCCCTGCTCCTGATCCCGCGTTTATGGGTGAGGTGTAGGTGGAAGGCACAGCAGACAGGGGACCTGCCTTGTTCGGGTGTCCAGAGTGTCTCAGCACCGCGGCAGTGCCTCTCCTCTCCCTGTGCCGAAGCCGCATTTAAGGCTGAGCACAGGAGTTGGATCGAGGCGGCAGTCTCCGCGTCAAGGTAAGGTCCATGCATGGCTTTTTGGGTGCAGGGGGCTTTGTCAGGTGTTTGGGGGCAGCAGAGCTCCATGTGCTTCAGTCACGGCGGGCAGGCTGGAGTTCTAGTGAGCTGGCTGTGCCATGTGGTTTTCGCGCGGGAAGCGCTGCCGGTGTTTATTTGCTTCAGGGAAGTTGCTGTGTCTTCCGGGTTTTAACGGTTGCCTGAGGGTTTAGGGGCCCCATTTTAGGGGGGGGGGGGCGGCACCTAGTTGAGGTTCAGGCAGTGTTTTGGTAGTTTTGGGAAAATAAGACTTATTCCTTGGAGCAGTACTGTGCACAACTGAAAGGTCTTTGGTGTTTTTGCTGCGGGGGGACATAGCCACTGGGCTAGGATGCCTTCTAGGCCACAGTATTTAGTTTGTGGCACTAGACGAGGGACAGTTTCTGACACGGGGGGGGGGGGGGTTTGTAGAGGTTGTATGCAGGAGGCTGCTTTAATGGAGCAGGAAGAGGGGGCGGAGGGACAGACAATTGTCTCTCAGGGTCAGCTGGAGGCTCTAGCCTCTGCTCTATTTTTCTTGGAGCCGATAGCTGGGCCATCCTCGGCACCAGTGCCGGCGCCTCAGCAAGTGGAGGGTCAGGTGATTGGGCCTTCCATGTTCCCTCCTGATTTCTTTCTCTTACTTCATCAGACTTTCTCTTTGCTACAGCCGGGAACGGTTGCCTCTCTCCGGGGAATAGGGAGATAAATGTCCGGGAACCCCGATTACAATGGGAGCTGGCGGTGCCCCTTCAAAGAAGAGAAGGGTATTGGAAGAGGAGCTTGAGAGGCCAATGCCTTTAGATGGTTTAGAATCTGCAGACGGTGATCTCAATGGGGATTCGTTAGAGGAAGGTGAGCTTGCTGACCCAGAGCAGCAAGGCAGAGTAGTCAGTGTTTAGACGGGAAGAGTTACCAGTGCTGATTGCTGAAACACTCAAGGCTCTGAACATGCCTTCTGCTGTTCCAGCAGCAGATGACACATTAGAAGACCTGTTACAGGCCGTTCGTACTACGCAGAGTTTCCGATACAGAGTGGTGCGGGACATGATTCAGGCGGAATGGAATCTGCCCGAGGTGGGCCTTAAGGGGTCTAGAGCAATAGCCCGACTATCCCTTGTCAGATCAGGATAGAGATCTCTTTCGCTCTCCAAAGGTCGATGCAGCGGTGTTGGCTGTTACCAAGACGACGACGATTCCGGTCGAGGGCAGTGCCGCTCTCAAGGATAGTCAGGATAGGAAATTGGATACATTGTTGAAACAGGTTTTTGACATTAGCACCCTCTCAATGCAGGCTTCTATCTCTGGTGCTTGCGTAGCTAGGGCCTGTCTTCGTTGGTCACAGAGGCTACAGGTTGATCAGATGGGAGAACAGATCGAAGAGGTAGCCCGTTTGGAGTCAGGGGTCACCTATCTGGCGGACATTCATTATGATCTTATCCGGGGTCTTTCGAAGAGTATGGCGTCGGTGGTGGCAGCTCAGCGATATTTGTGGTTGCGCAACTGGTCAGTGGACAGTTCTTTGAAGGCTCGCCTGAGCAAGCTTCCCTTTAGAGGGAAGCTTTAGTTTGGAGAGAATTTGGACAAGCTAGTCAAGGACCTTGGGGAATCCAAGGTGGGGTCGCTTGCCTGAAGATAAGCCAAAGCAAAGCTGACCAAATTCAGTTCCCAAGGGGTCACAGAGAGAATTTTGAAGGTTTCATTCGCCCCGTTTTGGTCAGTTTCAGCGGGGCAGATTTCCACTCGGAACCAGGGATTTTGAGATTTTCGGGGGGGGGCAGGCAGAAGTTTTGTGGCGGCCTCGTCCTCGAATCTTAGAAAAGCACAATGAGATGAGGGGGATTCAGGTGGGAAGCAAGCCTGTAGGAGGGCGGTTATGGGACTTTTATCCTGCCTTGGGTCCAAGTCACGTCGGACCAATGGGTGTTGGAAGTCATTCGAGAAGGATATGCTCTGGAGTTCCAACAGCCAGTGGTAGGCTCGTTTGTTCAGTCCCCTTGCAAAGCACAGTTAAAGCAAGTTACGGTTCAGGAAACATTAGACAGACTTTTGAAGCTCAAGGAAGTAGTGCCGGTGCCGCCAGAGTAGTACAGGTGCAGTCGGTACTCCATACATTTTGTGGTTCCAAAGAAAGACAGAGCTTTTCGGCCCATCTTGGATCTAAAAAGGGTAAATTGTTGTCTCCGAGTGGCTCATTTCCATATGGAGACCCTTCGCTCGGTGATAGCTGTCAGGGAAGGAGAGTTTCTTACTTCACTGGACCTGACAGAGGCTTATCTGCACATCCCAATTCTGCAGGAGCATCAGCAATTCCTTCGGTTTGCGGTACCCATGGGGAATTTTCATTTCCGGGCATTGCCGTTTGGTCTAGCCATGGCACCGAGGACCTTCACCAAGATAATGGTAGTGGTGGTGGCGGCTCTTCGCAAGGAAGGAGTGTTCACCCCTATTTGGACGACTGGTTGATTTTGAGCAAAATCAAGGAGCGAGAGCGAATCGGCCACGTCCCGGGTGGTGCAGCTGCTTCAGAGCCTAGGTAGGGTGGTCAACTTAGCCAAAAGCAGGCTGATTCCATCGCCGAGTCTAGAATATCTGGGAGCTCGGTCCTATACGGCCCAGGGGAAAGTATTTTTTCCG
The DNA here is from genome assembly GCA_033557465.1 of Ichthyophis bannanicus. Lineage (NCBI taxonomy): Eukaryota > Metazoa > Chordata > Amphibia > Gymnophiona > Ichthyophiidae > Ichthyophis > Ichthyophis bannanicus. The sequence goes on along the minus strand of CM066042.1, from coordinate 248,338,136 downwards.
GATCTTCGAGCACAGGGTCTGAGGACACTCGTGCACAGCTTCCTGGGCGAGAGGGCTCCCACAGCATGGCAGTATCTGCAGTTGCTTGGGACAGTGGCGGCCACACTCGAGCTAGTTCCATGGGCAAGAGCTCACATGAGGCCTTTGCAGAGGGCTCTACTCCGGAGATGGTCACATCAAACAGACTCGCTGTCTTAGTGGCTTTCCTGTCCACTGGAGGTGGGTCGAGAGCTACAATGGTGGTTACTTCCAGGGAACCTGGAGAAGGGAATGCCATTGGAGGACCTGGCCTGGAGACCATTAACAACGTATGCCAGTCTAATGGGCTGGAGAGCGCATTTCGAAGGACGTTTGGCACAGGGTCAATGGATGGCAGATAAGGAGTGGTCCATCAACTGGCTAGAAATGGGGGCAGTAGCCTTAGCTTTCCAAGCATTTCAGCTGTGGTTGCAACATGCAGCAGTTCGGGTGCTTTCTGACAATGCGACCATGGTGGCCTACATCAATCGTCAGGGCGGCATGGGAAGTGTGGCCTTGGAGTCAGAGGCAGGTCAGCTGTTGGATTGGGCTGAGCAAAACCTGCTCGCTCTGTCGGCTCAGCATGTGGCAGGGGTGGACAATGTAGAGGCAGATTGAGTCGATTCAAGGTGGATCCAGGAGAGTGGGTGCTCCACCCAGACGTGTTTGTGCTAATTACGAGGCGCTGGGGGACACCGATTATGGATCTGATGGCGAAGTTTGAGTCTGCAAAAGCCTCATGGTTTTACAGCAGAAGACGAGAGAGGATGTTGGAAGGCCTCTGTTCTGATGAAAAGGTGGCCAGTGGAAGGTCTTGTATATGTGTTCCCGCCATGAGCTCTAATAGGGCGTGTGGCTCAGTGCATAGAGATTCACCCCAAGGCCTGGTGATTCTCATTGTGCCAGACAGGCCAAGAAGACCATGGTATGTGGATCTGGTTCGGCTTCTGGTGGACAGTCTGTGGTGGCTGCCGTCACGGGAGGATCTGTTGATTCAGGGGCCGCTTCGCATGCAGCAGGTGAGTCGGTTCTTGCTTATGGCTTGGCTCTTGAAAGGGCACAGATGAGAGCCAGGGAATACTCAGCAGCAGTTATTTCAATGCTATTGAAGGCCAGACGGAGATCTACCTCGTTGGTGTATGTGCAAGTCTGGTGCATTTTTGAAGCATGGTGTGCAGACAGGTGTCCTTCAGCAGCTTCTATTTCGCAGATTCTTTCGTTCCTGCAGGATGGTTTTGAAAAGGGTCTGGCAACCAGTTCTTTAAGAGTTCAGCTAGCAGCACTTGTTATCGGGGAAAGATTCAAGGTGAAGCATTGGGGGCGCACGTGGATGTTAAAAGGTTTCTAAGGGTGGCGTTGCTCATTCAGCTGCCGCGCAGGATGACAGTTCCTTCTTGGGATCTGAATCTGGTGCTGGAAGCGTTGGTTAGGGAGCCTTTTGAGCCATTGGGTAAGGCTTTGTTGAAGGACCTGACTTTAAAGGCGGTGTTTTTGGTAGCCATTTGTTCAGCTCGTAGGATTTCGGAATTGCAGGCTGTAAGGAGCCCTTTCCTTCTCTGATCAGAAGGTGGTTTTGCGCCCGGTACCCGCTTTCCTGCCTAAGGTGGTTTCTGTCTTTCATGTCAACCAGGTGGTTTTGTTGCTGGTGTTCTATGAAGATGAGAAGGTGGCAGCTGGGGGGAAGTTGCGTCTCTTGGATGTTCGCCGGACACTCAGGAAGTACCTCTGCGGTACAGCGTCCTTCCGTAAGTCGTATAGGTTGTTTGTATTTGGAAGACCTAGGAGAGAAGCTGTGGCTAAGTCTTCTATTTTCAGGTGGCTCAAAGAGGCCATTGCAGCAGCTTATATTTTGAAAGGGAAGGTGTTGCCGGAAGGTCTGAGGGCACACTCGACTGGGGCACAGGCTGCTTCCTGGGCAGAATTTAGTTTGGTGCCGGCCATGGATATTTGCAAGGCAGCGACTTGGTCATCTTTGAATTCCTTTGTCAAGCATTACCGTCTGGATGTGCAGGCGGCAGGGGATGTCTGGTTTGGATCAGCGGTGCTTCAGGCTGGTCTAGCAGGTTCCTCCCATTGATATTTGCTGCTCTGTTACATCCCCAGAAGTTCCGGGACTGGACTGTAGGGACGAAAAGGAAGGTGAAATTAGACTTACCTGCTAATTGTTCCTTGAGGAACTCTAGTCCGCTCCCCGGATTCCCCCTTTGATTTCGATTTTGGATTGCAGCCTGAAGCGGGTTAACTCTGAGATTAGGATAAAGGTTCCATTTATTGGGAGAGCAGTCCATTGGATTACAGGTGGGGATAAGAATAGGTTTGCTGTCCTCAGGTGGAAAGAGGGGGGGCATACCGATGCAGCGGTATACTACATAGTTTTCCTTCCGGGAAAACTTAGAGTTAAAGTTTTAAGTCAAGGTTTTGGTTTAAACCGAATTGTATTTAAAGATATAATAAAAAAACACTTCTATTTATTTATTTATTAGCTACTTATTTGTTGCTCTGGTGAGTCTGCTTTGTCAATAGGTACTGGAGTGGAGAGGCGGTCCTTGCCTACTTATACCAGTGTCATCAAAAGAGATGACGTGCTCAGTCTCCAAAGCTGCTGGAGGAGGTGCTAAACCCCAGAGGTTCCGGGACTGGACTGGAGTTCCTCAAGGGACAGCAATTAGCAGGTAAGTCTAATTTCACCATATCCTTTTAAAGGTGCGGTCTCCAGAATTGCACACAATACTCCAAATGAGGTTGCATCGGAGAGTTTGTCACACTGTATTGTCCATTTTAATTATAAATAAAAGTTGGGGTGTGGGTTGGTGGGTTTTTTTTTTTTAATTTTATATTTTTATTAAAAACAGCTTCCATAAAAGGTACACACACCACTGAGCGACATCAGCAAAGGTAGACTGTACACATTCGGTGTTAAATATGTAAAATACCATGAAGAAATCTCTTCCTGCCCCTTTAGGTATGTAGCTCTGCCAGAAACAGAGCTGGGATTTGGCACCATGAGCATTCATTTGTAATGATCCAGATATTTTGCTTCATATTTTATTCCTTTTCAGTACATCTACCCAGTCACTGCATTGACGGTTGCACTTCAGGAATTGTGCACTAGGGTTCTCTCCAGAAATCTGCAGTCATGGGTTGGAAATCTTGTCCTGAAGTGTCAGACACAGTATTTTATTCAGGGTTGCATTAAGCTATAATAGCCCCAGCCCGGTCCCAGAGGAGACCCACAGCCAGTTTGGGTTTTCAGTCTGTGCACAATGAATGTGTGTGAGATTTTTTTTTCATGCCTGCTGATGTGCATGGCACGGTGTTCGAGTCCACATGCACTTTTTTTCAAAGGTGTACCGCTGGAGGCAGCCTAGAGGAGAAGGATGCTGGACTGGATGCAGTCAGGACAGCCCAGTGGACACGGATTTTAGATCTTAGATATAATTAACTGCCTTTTTTATAGCCAAAATCAAGACTAGCTACAGATATATACTGTAGTTCATAAATCCCCATTGGGTCGGGTGGTAATTAAATTATAACTGAAGTAACTTGCCAAAGATCACAAGGAATGCATTGAAGAAAAATAGGATTCCTTATCCTGCTAGACTAGACCAGTCCAGTCAAATGAATTACATAGAATCATAGATAAAAGACTGCAGATAAAGCATAGTTACTCACCTGTAACAGGTGATCTCTGGGAACAGCAGGAATTTAGTCTTCACGTATGGGTATCGTCGGTACCGACAGAGCCTGCACGGGAACGCTCCCCAGCGTCCAATTAGAAAGCTTTTGGGAGCATCCCACAGTGCCTGCATGCTGCCTTCCCACCTTTCCCAACTGCCTCTCTCCAGTTGAGTTTAAAGCTGAGACACAGAGAGAGGGAAAGAGGAAGAGAGATACAACTCCTAGGGGAGGTGGGTGGGTTGTGAAGACTAAATTCCTGCTGTTCCCGGAGATCACCTGTTACAGGTGAGTAACTATGCTATCTCCAGGAACAAGCAGGGATGTAGTCTTCACGTATGGGATTCCCTAGCTTTAGATGCCAGGGAGAGAACCCCAGAAGTTGTGTGTCCCTATGAAAGGGCTCCACTTCCCCCCATGGATCTCCGGCATCCTACCAGGGATGGTGGGTAGGAGTTGATCAGGTATGGAATAGGTGTTGAAGAACAGCCTGACCAAACAAGGCATCCCGGCGGGAGTCTTTGTCCAAGCAGTAATGGGCTGTGAAGGTATGAACCGAGGCCCAAGTGGCTGCTCGACAGATGTCGTCTATAGACACAGAGTGCAGATGAGCCATTGAAGCTGACATGGCCCTCCAGAGAGAGATTCTTACTCTGATAGGCAAACGAAATACACTGCAATCCAGTTGGACAGTGTTCTCTTGGAGACTGGAAGTCCCAAATGAGAAGGATCAAAAGCAACAAAGAGTTGAGAGGACTTTCTATGTTGCTGTGTTCTTTGTAAGTAAAAGGCTAAAGCTCTTTTACAGTCCAAAGTATGAAGATTCCTTTCTGCATTTGATGCATGAGGCCTTGGAAAAAACACAGGCAGGTAGACCGCTTGGTTTAGATGAAAAGGCGAGACCACCTTTGGCATAAAGTGTGGATGAGTCCTAAGGACTAACTTGTCATGATGGAGCCTTGTATAAGGTGGATCAGCCACTAGTGCCTGCAACTCACTGATGCGACATGCTGATGTGATTGCAATGAGAAAGATAACCTTCCAGGAAAGGAATTTCAAGGAAGTAGTAGCTAAGGGTTCGAAAGGTGGCTTCATGTGCTGGCCAAGAACCAGGTTTAAGTCTGAAGGTTTATGTCACACACTCTGATTACTTGTAGCTACACCAACACATCTATTCAGCCAGGGAACACCCCTAACTAGGGTACTGACCAGTTTCTCTTGTTGCATTTATTCTATGACTCCAGTGTGTAACTACTTTCCCCTGGTTATCCAAGTTTTACTATCCTGTTATTTGTAAACTCAGACCTATGTACACGTTCTGATTTTTCTGTTCCATGTAAACCGCGCTGATACCGAATAGTGCGGTATATAAGAAATTGTAAATAAAATAAGTCCCATGCCACCGGTGTTGGCCTAATGGGAGGCTTAGTTAGAAGGCCTCTCATAAATCTTGCTATAAGAGGATGGGAGGAAATAGGTTGTCCATTTAAAGGCTTGAAAGAAGCTGCAATAGCACTCAAATGGACTCTTACTGAGTTAGTCTTAAGTCCTGCATTGGATAAATGAAAGCAATATTCCAGTAACGATTCCAGAGGTATCGCAAGGGGGCTAAGACCCTTCTGTGAGCACAATATGGTAAACCTTTTCCACTTGAAAGCATAAGAGCATCTTGTGGAAGGTTTTCTGGAAGCATAAAGGATATCCTTTACTTGCTGAGAAAGGTTAAGATCATGAAGATCTAGGCCTTCAGCAACCAAGCCTTGAGATGCAGAGACTGGGGATTGGGATGCCATAACATTCCGTCCTCGTGAGACAGGAGATCTGGAGCAGATCCTAACTCCATAGAAGGGAGCTTGAGAGAGTTGTAGAAGCAGAGGCCAACATGGAGCTATGAGAATCATACAGCCTCTGTCTCTGAAGCTTGAACAGGTTTTTGGGAATGGGTGGAAAGGCATAAAGGAAGTCTTGACCCCAATGAAGGAGGAAAGCATCCCTGGCCTGAGATCCCTGAGCCGGAATTCTGGAACAGAACCGGGGAAGTTTGGCATTCAACGGACTTGCAAAGAGGTCTATGTCCGAGGTCCCCCAAATTTGAAAAATCTTGGCCACCTGGTCTGTATGTAGCGACCATTCATGTGGAAGCAGAACTCGACTGAGTCTGTCTGCCCAAGAGTTTTGGATGCCTAGAAGATACACTGCCAGGAGATGAATCTGATGCTCTCTGGCAAGGGCCCATAGTCTCAAAGCGACACAGCCTGTTCCTCTCTGCTTGTTCACGTAGAACATGGCTACTTGATTGTCCGTATGGATGAGGACTGTCTTGTAGCTGAGCAGGGTGTGGAACACTCGAAGATCAAGGAAGATTGCTCTGAGCTCTAAGAGACTGATATGTAGATGAGTCTCCTGTGGAGTCCAAGTGCCTTGGGTGGAGAGGTCTTGCAGATGAGCTCCCCAACCCATTGGTGAAGCATCTGTTGTGAGAGTTGCCTGGGGTAAAGGTTGTTGAAATGGGGACCCCACCAACAGGTTTTGAGTGGGCTGCCACCATTGGAGGGACAAAATAAGGCGACTTGTGTTTGCTATTTTGTCTGATAGGCACCCTGATGCCTGGGTCCATTGAGTGGATAATGTCCACTGGGCTGCTCTCATATGGAGGCGAGCATAAGGAACCACATGCACGATAGATGCCATGTGGCCTAGTAGTTGTAACATTTCTTGAGCAGTGAGATGAGGCTTTTGCACTGCTTGAGAAGCTAACTGCACCATGCGAAAGCAACAGTTCTGGGGATGATAGGCCCTTGCTTTTCTGGTATCCAGCAAAGCTCCTATGATCTCTAGAGACTGAGTGGCAGTTAAGCTGGATTTTGGGATGTTTATGACCAGACCCAAATACTGAAGGATACGCATTGTGCAAGATAGAGAAATCCTGGCCTCTGACTGATGGGGCTTGAATGAGCCAGTCTAAGTAGGGGAAGATGAATATTCCTAGAGTGCGAAGAAATGCTGCTACCACAGCCATGCATTTCGTAAACACCCTTGGTGCTGAGGCTAGGCCAAAAGGAAGCACCCTGTATTGGTAGTGCTTTCCTTGGAAAAAGGAACCGAAGGAACTTTCTGTGAGTTGGATGGATGAGAACATGAGTGTACGCATCCTTGAGATCTAGAGAACAAAGCCAATCCTGACTCTGAAGGTATGGCAGCAGAGTTCCCAGAGAAATCATCTTGAATTTCTCTTTGAACAGGAATTTGCTCAATTCTCTGCGGTCTAAAATAGGTCTGTGTCCCCCTGTTTTCTTTGGGATAAGGAAATAGGGGGAGTAAAACCCTGTACCCTGTTGAGGAATGGGTACTTTTTCTATTGCCCCTTGGGCAAGAAGCATAATCTCTTGATCTAACAGGTTGATGAGATAGGTCTGAGAATTGAACTGTCTTACCATTGTAGGAGGGGGCATGCAGAGAAAATGAAGCTTGTACCCCTCTTTTATAATGGAGAGAGTCCAATGTTCTACTGTTATAGAGCAAAGTGACACAACCTTCCTGGGATGGTGGAAGGTTCTGGTCCGTTGAGGGCCAGGAAGGCTAAGTTCTCTAGATGGAAGTCAAAGGCCTTGTGGAGGCTGAGACTGCTGAGACGGTTGAAGCTTAGCAGTCTTTGCTTTCCTTTTTGTTTAGGTGGTTGCTGACTCTTTCAGGCAGGTTGACCTGCAGAACGTCCCTGCTGGGAATAAGAGGAATAAAACCTCTTCTTTTTGGAGAAGAATGGTTTCTTGAAAGATTTCTTCCTTGCAGGATCAGCTGTGGCTTTGGATAATCTATCCAAAGTGGAGTTGTCAGCATCTAATTCATTGGCTTTCTCTTGCCAATTTTTTCCGAATAGATTCTCACCTGTACAAGGGAAATTGCCCAGATTGTCCTGCACCCAGAGCTCCAAATCGGATGCCTGGAGCCAGGCAATTATACGTGCACTTATGGCAATGGCAGAGGTTCTGCTTATGCATCCAAAACAGTCAAAAGCTGCACGATTGACAAACTTAGACACATACTGGGCATGTTTAACCAGTCTGAGAAAATCCTGCCTCTCATCAGGAAGGAGAGGGCTTAAAATCTCCAAATCTCCTGTGACTTCTTTAAGGAACATTCCCATATATAAAATATAGGAACTGATCCTGGCAGAAAGCATGGAAGCCTGGAAAGTATGACGTCCGAAGGCATCCAAAGTTCTACACTCGCGTCCTGGAGGATTAGAGGCATGCCTCTTTGCACTCCTGATCCTTCTCATAGCTGATTCCACTACAATGGAGTGGTGAGGAAACTGAGTCTTCTGGAAGCCAGGACAAGGAGGGACTCTATACATGGTATCCAGTCTGAGAGTGAGGAGAGGTGGTAAGAGGTGTTTCCCACATTCTTAACATGAGATCATGTAAGATCTCATGGATAGGCAAAGTAGCTGCCTCCTTAGGAGCCTTGGGATATTGTAGAATCTCCAACTCCTTCGCCCTGGGCTCTGTTTCAGGAGCCACAGTGATGGAAAGACCTCGGGCCACCTCCCTGATAAAATCCTGAAAGGAGATATCGTCTGGAGGAGACATCCTACGTTTAGAAGAGGAAGGCTCCCCTGGGAGAAGTACTCTGGTACTGACCGAGCTGTCAGACTCCTCAGATTCCTCCGAAGATTCAAAGTACCTTCTATCCGGATGCTCTTGTAGAGCATGGTACCCGTACCGACCAAAGTCGGTGCCGGGGGGAATCGGTACCCGTGTATCGGTACTGGAAGGCATAGCATGACTGGGTGCCAGCAAAGCAGACACTGATATTGATGCCGATGCTATCGGTACCAATACCGGTGCTGGAGTCGATGCCGGTACTGATTGAACTGTCTGACCCGGTTCCAAGGGTGTCGATGCCGCAAGGAGAGCCACCAGACTGCGTTCAATAGCCAGGAACCTCTGGTCTATTGACGCTGCCGATGTCTGGGTATCAGTACTGGAGAAAGCAGCCGATACCCCAGAGCATGGCACCAGTAGTTCTGCCAAAGTTGAGGCCTTGAACATCCTGGAGCCCCGATAATGCTTTGGAAGCCGAAGCCTTCCTCCGGGGCAATTTTGCCGGTACAGAACCCTCAAGGCCAGATTTGTTACCTGAGATCCATGGGAGGAAGACGAAGCCCTGGAAGATGTCGATGCCACAGAGGCTGCATCGGAGGGAAAAAGGGTGCTGCGCTTAGCAGCTCGGTTTTGTCGACCCCTCTTGGACATCATGGCACAGGCCATACACTCTGAAATGGAGTGGTCAGGACCTAAACATTTAAGGCACCACTCATGGGTGTCGGTGATGGAGATGGTAGCGCCACACTTGGTGCACTTCTTGAAACCCGAAGCGGGTTTTTCCATAGTAGAGGAAATTTTGGGCTTAAGGCCCAAAATGGGGCGTGCACCTGAGGAAGAAAAGTTTGGAAAAATATACTATATATAGTGTCGAGGAAAGGCAGACGCGACCACAAAGACGGAGAATAGGAAAGATTTTCTGCGGTGACAGGAACGACGACCTGCTGGCTCCGTGGAAAATGAACTGGAGAGAGGCAGTTGGGAAAGGCGGGAAGGCAGCACGCAGGCGCTGTGGGATGTTCCCAAAAGCTTTCTAATTGGACGCTGGGGAGCATTCCTGCGCAGGCTCCGTCGGTACCGACGATACCCATACGTGAAGACTACATTCCTGCTTGTTCCTGGAGATAAGGGTTGCTCCCTTACCAGCAGGTGGGAGCAGACGAGCAACTTTCTGATGCCACCTCTAGGTATGTATGCTGGTGCAGCACTGGGAGAAACCAGTATTTGTCTGCCTCCAGCAGGTGGCAGGTGTTTGGACTGGTGCAGCAGTGCAAATTCCCTTGGCCCAGAGCATTGTGCTGTGGCTTATGTGACTGAGACCTGAAGAACCAGTGTCTCTCAGAGCTCAGGTACACCCCAGTCTCCTTGAGCCAGTAACTGCCTTGTGTTCAGTGCAGCTACCCATGAGTTCAAGCACTGATGAGGTTAAGAGCAAGAGAATCCCACAGGACCTCTGAAGTGGGGGCTGATAAGTTGTGTCCAGGGCCCCCTTCCCTCTTGCTGTCCTTGATCTGCATGCTTTTTTTCCAATTTTATTTTTCCTCTCATTGATTTCAGTGGACTGCATTTTGGCACTCTCGCTGCTTGAAATAAAGCAGCTCCAAATCTAAAAAGAAGAAAAACATTGCTCAGCAGCTGTGCCTCGCAGGCTTGTGTAGGAGTCTGGAGCTTCCCTGCTCTGGTTTCAACAGTCGCCACAGCCTTGCTTATTTTCTTTGGCAGCTTTTTTTTAAGTTCTTTCTTTCCTTTGTAGTTGCAGTGCTTAGCCATGTGGTCCAGTGCAGCCTGGAACCCCCCCCCAGTGTGTTTTGCCTGCAGCTACTAATTTTGGTCTTGATTTGTGGTGTTAAGCCTGGAGCACTTTAGGCATGTTGGAACTCCCAAATAGAAGGCACAGGGCCTGATGTCATTTCTGGGACCTCTGCCATCCCTTTTTGTTTTTCCTACTGGTGGGCACTGTGGCATATTTGAGATGGTTGCTTGGTCCTGGTGAGGGTGGCCCTAGCCTCAAGCCCATTGGCCCATGGGATCCCTGAGGCCTCTTTTCAACTGGCTTGAGCTGCAGCTCCTGAAACAGTTCACAAGCTGTTTTCAGTCACTTGTAGCTGCCTGATAACTCCCTTCGCAGGGATCTGAGACCTAGGCCTACACTATGGGGGACTTGTTGCCTTCAAGCACTTCTGTCATGTGCAATAAGATCCAGGCCCCCACTTTTGCCCTAGTGCTGATTCTTTCCTTTGGAGTCCATCCTTATTCCCTGTGGGGTTGGTTGAGAAGCCCAAGAGAAATACCTTCTCCACAAGGTACGTCTCTGAGGAGGGCAAGGTGCTATGGCTGCTCTGCCTTTAGTTAAGCCTGCTCTTGGGTCTCTTGCTACATTTAATCCTCTACCTTATCCTACATGCCTGCTGCTTAAAATACCAGGGAGGAAATCCCCCTGAATTGGGTCCTAGGGGCCCTAAGATCCTGTCTTGGCGGTACCTTTGGCTCTGTGATGAGTTGGATCGACCTCTTGGGTGGGAGCCATAGTCATGATTGTGGCAAAATGCTTGACAATCCCCATGAAGGGAAGCACTGTGCTCAAAGAATCTCACATTTGGAGGGCCAAGGCCCACCTAAAGAATGCCTTGGTCACTATTTTACGCTCTCAAGCAGTGTTGTATGCAGGCTTGGTGCCAAATCCTCTCATGATGGGTCCAGGCACTGCTAGACATCCAACTGCTATAAGGTTGAGAACGGATCACCTAGGTGGCTGATGCCCTCTGATTATCTTCCCAAGTCCATGGCAGCTATGGTAGTCGGATGATGGCTCTGGCTCAGCGCTTGGTCACAAGATACTGTCTCCAAGCTTCAGCTGAGCCACTCTTTTAGGGTGGGCCTGGTGGAATGATAATCATCCTTGGTGAGGCTTATCCATGGAGGTTCCTGGAAGATAGCCCTAGAGGTGCCAGGAGTATCTCTTTTAAAAACCTGGAAACATGTCAGCAAAAAAAGACCTTATGGCCTAACTAGTCTGCCCTTCCATATCAACTACAATATTCCCCTTTTTTTCCCTTTAGAGATCTTCTGTTCCATGCTTTCTTGATTTCAGATACTGTCCTCAGTCTCTACTACCTCCACTGGGAGACTATTCCATACATCTACCACTCTTTCACTCATTCTATGTCCCCCTCCTAGCAGAACTTGCTTTCAATCAAGAGGCTCTCTTCTTGCATATTTATGCCACGGAGATATTTAAATGTCTCTATCATTTTTTTTTTCTCACCTTTCCTCTAATATATACATATTAAGATCCTTAAGTCTGTCACCATATGCTTTCTAATGAAGATCACTAACCATTTTAGTAGCCACCCTCTGGACCGACTCCATCGTGTTTATCCTTTTGAAAGTCTGGTCTCAAGAACTGCACATAATATTCCAAATAAGGTCACACCAGAGACTTATACAAAGGCACTATCACCTCCTTTATTTCTGCTGGCCATTCTTCTCCCTATGCACTCAAGCATCCTTCTGGCTTTTGCCGTCGCCTTTTCTACCTGTTCAGCCACTTTAAGATCATCAGAAGCAATCATGCCCAGGTCCTGCTCTTCTTAGGGCCATGTATAGAGCCTACAGATGTCCTTTGGGTCTCGATCCAAGAAAGGACAATCCTTTTTGAGCCAGTAATTTTCAATGTTTTTCTTCCTGAGGTGCAGCAGGTTGGGTCACCATGTGGTGTTTTTTTTTTTCTGAAGGAACCCATACCACGTCACATGGGTCTTCAGTCAAGATTGGAGGTGTATTACCTCTTCCTGCAAGATGCTTGCCTTCTAACCCTAAGGTCACTAGTTCAGGCCGGTTCGGGAAATAAGATGCAAAATATTTCACTTGCAGCAGTACCTTTTATGGGACACCCATGTAGGGTCTCCCTTTGGCTCCCTGCTCATGTGGGTGACATTTGAGGGCACACCTCATCTCCTACAATTACAGGCTAGTTTGCCTATGTCCTCTGTAGAGCAGAGCCAAGTATGTTCTTTCACCTACATGTGGTGCCATGCTTGAAGATTTTTTTTCTGGCATATCCTGGACCTACAGGTAGTCAAGGCTGAACTCTTGAGTCCCATGCTTCTGTATGAGGGCTATCAGGTCTTCATTATATTGGTCAGGCAGGAGGAGTTTCTCACCTCCTTGACCTCATCAAGGCATATTTCAAATTTCCATGTGGGAGCAATTTCATTGGTTCTCTGCTTCTGTCTTCTGTGCTCTGTCCTTTGGCCTAGCCGGAGCCCCCTATACCCTTTCCAAGGTAATGGTGGTGATAGTGATGTGTTTATACAGGCATAGAATAGGGGTTAAACCCATACTTAGATGTCTAGCTGATTCAGTTGGACTCATTGGAGAAGTTCAGAAATGAGACAAACCTGGTGACTTATTGGCTGGAAAGACTGGGTTGGTGATCAACTATCCCAAGAGCAGCCTGCTTCCATCCCAAGACTTGGAGTACCTTGGGGCTCAATTCCACTCTGATGGAGAGGCCCCTCCAACTTCAGAGTCACCTCAGGGCATTTTGGGCTTGATCAGTTCCATGGGCTGCGATACCTCCAGTTCTTCAGGTCCAGAGCATTGACCTTGGAGATGGTTCCTTGGGCCAAGACACTTGTATGCCCACTGCAAAGGCACCTTCTAACACGTGGGTCTATTGTAGTTGATATGGAAGGGCAGACTAGATAGGCCATGTGGTCTTTCTCCCATCGTGTTTCTATGTTCTGTTCCCAATTCAACAAGATCCTTCCTCTCCCTGGGAAGTCGAGGAGCAGTTGCAGTGATGGTTGCAATCCAGACACTTGATAGCTGTAATGTTGTTGGGAGCACCGGATTAGGTGCCTGTCTCCTCAAATGGCAGCCTGAAGGGCTGAGTAACCTGGGCTAAAGGGCCCAGGGATTTTAGTCCACTCAGGAGCCTTGGGTGATCCTCCGCCTGGAGGCAAGAGTGGTCCTTCTGGCCCTGGAGAGATCCAGGCCTCTCCTAGTAGGCAAAGTATCTGGGGTTCTTGGGCAATGCAATGGCTGTGGTGTGTGTTAAGAAATGAAGCAGAGCTTGCAGTGCCGGGGTGGTGCTTGATGTCACGGAGCTGTGTTGGTTAGCAGAGTATCTGATTGCTCTGTCTGCAGCACACATTGCAGGCATAGATAACATGCAGGCCAACTTCTTGAGTCAGAATGCCTTGGATCTGGGTGAGTGGGAGCTCATGCATTCAGCCTCATAGTGCAGAGGCTGGGGTCTTCCATTTTCAACTTGATTGCCACTTAGGGCAAAGGCCAAAGTAGGGAATATTATTTTTTTTTTTAAGCTACTGGAAGGATCTATGGGCAGCGGGCTTGGATGACTGCTTCAGGAGTGGCCCCAGGAAGGCTTGCTGTAAGTCTTCCTGGGTCCTTAGTGAGCCATCTTCTGCACAGAACTTGGGCACACTTGAGCCTAGTGATTCTAGTGGCCCCAGAGTCACCTTACTGGCTGTGGTATGCAGATCGATTGAATCTTTTGGTGGACTTCTCCTCATGTTGCTTAAGGAGATTCTTCTATGGCAGGGGCCCCTAATATTGGAGGATCCTGGTCCCTTCTCTCAAGACCTGGCTCTTGAAAGGCATAGGTTGTACAAGAAGTCGAGCTGCTCTGGAGCAATAGTAGACACCCTCCATAATGCCTGAAGGGCCTTTTCATCCTTGGCTTATGTTAGTCTGGAGGGTTTTTCAAGAGTTGGTGCAGTCAGGTCAGAACCAGGATTTAGCCTTGAACTCTCTCAAGGTTCAAGTGGCAGCCCTGGTGTGCTATATAAGTTGCATGCAAGGGATGTCATTGACAGCATATCCCATTGTGTTCTGCTTAACAAATTGAGAACACAGAACAAAAATATGTTAAGCAGATGAATGGCCAGGAGCAGGACATCCAGAAAAAATTCACAAATAGGAATAGTAGTGAAGGGGATGTTTAATGATTTTCAGAAGACTGTGTTCATGAGGAACTAGCTAAACTAAAAGTAGACACAATGATGGGACAAGATGGGATACATCCCAGAGTATTGAAGGAACTTGGAGAAGTTCTAGCGGCTCCATTGTCTAAAGATTTATTTATTTAACAGCTTTTATATACCGCACTATTCATCATCAGCGCGTCTTACATTAACAACTTTGTACTTAAGCATAAAACATATGTCAAGTTTACAGGTAACAGGGAATGAAACATGGATAACTGGGGTTAAAATAAATAACAGAATTCACAACTATTTACAATAAATTCTCAAATGTTTTGAGCTCTAAAGAAGGGGGTCTACGAGGATTTGATCTGGGGCGGGTAATGACGTTTCAGGAACATACTTGACTAACCATGATCATTGATTTGTGTTGGAGGGGGAGGGGGTGGGGAGCCAGTGCCTTGTGAGAAGTGATGTAGGAAGAGGTGTGTTTTTAGAGACTTTCTGAACTGGGACAGGTCTTTTTGTGATCTGATGTTAGGTGGCAGCATGTTCCAGCATCTAGGGGCGAAGGATGAGAATGCTCTTGTGGTAGTTGTCTGGGTGAGTTTTGTCAGGCCTTTTGGGATCATTAGCGTGTTCTCTGTTACAGATCATCTAGATCTGGTGTTCTGTGTGTGATGAAGGAGGTCAGATGGTGAGATTTGGTGGAATGCTTTGAAGGTCAAGATGAGGGCTTTGTATAAAATCCTGCGTGATATCGGGAGCCAGTGAAGTTCGAATAGGATGGGAGTAATATGTTGACTCCTTGAGGCTCCATGTAGAACCCTGGCTGCTGTATTCATGGCCAATTGTAGTGGATTCAGCGTGCTCTTGGGTAGGCCGTGTAGTACAATATTTGCGTAGTCGAAGTGTGGAGTGACTAATGCCTGGAAGGTTGTGCGGAAGTCATATGGTTCGAGCATAGGTCTGAGATGTCGGAGTGTCCTGATCTTGTGATATATAGCTTTTACTGTATTTTTATATGATCTTTGAGCTCAAGCCGCTGGTCAAGTATAACACCTAGATAACGTATTGTGGTTTTGAGTGGTAGATCGGCATCTCTTGTTCTTAGAGTTGGTGGAGGAGAGAAGTCTTTGTTCCTTGTGACGATCAAGGCTTCTGTTTTTTTAAAATTAATTCGGAGATTTTGTGTGAGCAGCCAGTCTGAGATTACATTAATCGCCTGCTTCAATTCAGTGTAGTCAGGTTTCAACATGTTGATTGGTGTGAATAGGAGCACATCATCCGCGTAGATGAGACATGATATTCCGAATGAACGGGAGATGTTGCAAATGGGCTGCATGTAGATGTTGAATAGCAGAGCTGAGAGGGAGGAACCCTGTGGTACTCCTTGCTTCTGATGGAAAGGCTGAGATGTGGTATTACCAATCCGGACTTGTTGCCAGCGGTCTTCCAAGTAAGATTTGCACCACTTCCATGCCATTCCTTGAATCCCTTTTTCGTGGAGACAGGCAAGCAGTTGGTCATGGTCAACAGAGTCAAAAGCTGTTGCTATGTCTAGGAAGATCATTGCGACTCCATTTCTGATGTCTGTTGTATTAATGAGCGTGTTCATTAGAGAAGCTAGGAGAGTTTCAACTCCGTGAGCTTCTCTGAAACCATGCTGGTTTGGATCTAGTGGGGCTTCGGAATCAATGTGGTGTTGAATCTGTCTCAGTATTACTTTTTCTAAGATCTTGGCTAATAAAGGAATACTTGAAATTGGGCGGTAGGAGTCTTCCTTTTTCGGATCGAGTTTGTTTTTCAGTAAGGGACGGATGGAGGTCTGTTTGAGGGCTGTTGGAAATATCCCGGAGCTAAGTGACTGGTCAGCTAAGGCTTATATGTATGGGCTGAGCTCTGTTCTCAGTGATTTGATCCAGTGGGCTGGACATGGATCGTTGGGGGCAGTGGTGGCGTTGATGGAGGTTATGATTTCTTCGATTGTCTTTGGGGTTGGGGATGAAAAAAATTATTGAATATGAATTGGACGTTGGGAGGTTGTGTGGTTTCACTTGTGGTTAATGTTGTGATCTTGATCGCCTTGGATTGGATATAGTCAGCATATAGTTGTGGATGTATATGTTCCTGTTGTGGTGAAGAAGGCTCATTGGTTAGGGATTTTACTAATTGGAAGAGATCTCTCGGTTTGTTAAGAGAGCAGCTAAGGAGCCTTGCATGATATTCTTTTCTCTTATCCCAGGTTAGCTGACGATGGGATTTCAAGTGAGAAGTAAATGGATTGATCATAAGGATTTAGGGAGTGTCTCCATTTCTTCTCTAGCCTCCTCAGTTGCTGTAAGGAAGTTCGTAACTCGGAGGAGAACCATGGCGCATTCTTTTTCTTGGAAATAGAGTTGGTAAAGGTTTGGTTATCTGTGATGGTAGGCTGGGCTGATAGTCCAAGGGCGCTGTTCCAGTTTGATACAGTCTCTTCAATGTTGTCTGGTATTATAGAGTTTTGGGATAGTTTAGGAAGTGATTGTGTCTATGTTGAATGGTTTGAATCGTGTTGGTTTCGATGGGGGATAAACATCTGGTGGTTTGTTTGGAGATTCCTCAGATGGTATGACGAATGTTTTATAAGGTTATGATCGGACCAGGGGATGGGGGTTGATAAGGGTTCGAGTTGATTTAGCAGTTCCAAGGATGATGGGGCGAAGATGAGATCAAGGAGATTTCCTTGTTTATGGGTGGGGTTTTTTACAATTTGTCTGTAGTGTAGATTGGTCATGGCATCAAGGAAGGAGTTGGATACTGAAGACAATGTGGATGCAAGATTGAAGTCTCCGAGGAGCCAGTTTGGTTTGTTGATATCTATCGGGTTGATGACAAGATCAATTATGTTTGAGAGATCATCGGCTGGAGCATTTGGGGCTCTATAGATGAGGTTTATGGTATTGGAGATGGATAGAGTATTTGTATGGTTTGTGGCATTGGTAGAGGTGACGTGGTATTTCAAATTTAGTTCTTGCTATTATGCAGACGACTCCTCCTTTTCTGTTTTCTCTGTTGCAGGTGTAAATGGAGTAGTTAGGTGGGGTAAGTTGGTTCATTAGGACTTTAGTATTAGAAAGCCATGTTTCTGTGACCAGAAGGATGTCTAATGTAAGGTTTGAAATAAGGTCAATGATGGCAGGCCATTTATTGCGGGCTGAGCGTGCGTTAATGAGAGCACACTTGAGATCCTGTGAGGTAGTTCTTAGATTATGTACCTCTTGAAACAACAAACAAAAGACCTAAAGAAGGTGGGTGTGTCTATTATAATATGTACCTTGTGGGTATTGCTGTTGGTTTTGGTGGGATTTCCTATTCCTGGCTTGGTATATAGGTATAGGGTTGGCATCAGATGTTAGGGCAAAGGAAGTGTGTAAGATGCTAGAGAGGGTGGAGAGGAGCAGGAGGGCAAACGTAATGGTAGCCATGATGTAATCCTAAGATGGTGGTTAGAGTGCAGATACTTTATATAATAGTAGTGCAGTGCGGACAGTACAGGTACTTTTGATATAATCAAAGCTACATAAATGTAGTTAAAAGTGATTCTTTACACAGCAATCATAGATACGATATACTATATGGTGGTTACAAAGGAGAATACTTTGTAGCAATCGTAGTTACAAGATAGGGTTAACAGGTTAACTTACAGTTGTAATATTCTGATCTAGGGTCCTTTGCTGTTTTCTCATTTACAAGATTTTGGTCTCAGCTGGGTTGATCAGGTGAATGGGCTGATCATCAAGTGTGTTAGCTAGAAATTAGTCCGGTATAGACGGTCCACACCTAAGGGCCACGCCAAAGGGCCCTCTGGCGAGGCCCTCAGGTGTGGGCCCGCCAGGCGCGGGCGTGCCCGATCGGTGCCGGCTTAAAAAGCAGCCAAAAACTGCCCCGATTGGGTACAGGAGCAGGAGGGGAGGTCCTTATGTGCGATGACTCCGGCCCGCTCGATCCCTTCAGGGAGAGCGCTTGAAGAGGGCCGGAGGGATGGAAAGGCCGCACGCCCGATCGGTGCTGGCTTAAAAAGGTCAGAGTTGGGAGTGGTCCCAGAGGACTGGAAAAAAGGCATATGTGGTCCCTTTATACAAAAGTAGAAGTAAGGATGTGATTGAAAACTACAGGCCAGTTAGTCTGACCTCTATGGTGAGTAAATTAATGGAAACTCTGCTGAAACAGAGTACTGAGTTTTCTGGAGTGCAATAGATTACAGGATCCAAGGCAGCATGGTTTTACTAAGAGCAGATCTTGTCATACAAATCTAATTAGTTTCTTTGACTGGGTGACCAGAGAGTTGGACCAAGGGAGAGTCCTAGATGTGACATAATTAGATTTCAGTAAAGCCTTTGATACCATTCTGCATAGAGGACTTAT
Source organism: Ichthyophis bannanicus (assembly GCA_033557465.1). Taxonomy (NCBI): domain Eukaryota; kingdom Metazoa; phylum Chordata; class Amphibia; order Gymnophiona; family Ichthyophiidae; genus Ichthyophis; species Ichthyophis bannanicus. The sequence goes on along the minus strand of CM066042.1, from coordinate 248,319,481 downwards.
AAATAAATTGAACATCCTAGGAATGGACTCTATAGTGACTGACCGGGTTAGAAATTGGTTGAGTGGTAGGCAACAAAGGTTATCGGTAAATGGAGCTTATTCTGAGGAGAAGGAGGTTACCAGTGGAGTGCCACAGGGATCTGTCCTTGCTCTGATTCTTTAACATTTTTGTTGGTGATATTGCGGACGGGCTGTCAGGTAAGGTTTGCCTCTTTGCAGATGCTACCAAAATCTGCAATAGAGTAGACACCCAGGAAGGAGTAGATAACATGAGGAGGGATCTAGCCAAGCTTAAAGAAAGCTGCCAAATTCTTGACTGGAGATTTAATGCTTAAAAATGGAGGATCATGCATTTGGGCTGCAAAAATCCAAGGGAGAAGTAGTGCATAGGGGGGTGAAGTACTTCTGTCCACGAAAGAAGAGCGGGACGTGGGCATGATTGTTTCTGATTATTTTAAGGTGGCTAGACAGGTGGAAAAGGCAACGACAACAGCCAGAAGGATACTTTGGTGCATAGGGGGAGGAATGACTAGCAGGAAGGATGAGGTAATACTGCCTCTTTATTCATCTCTGGTGCGACTTCATTTGGAGTATTGAGTGCAAATCTGGAGACCTCACCTTCAAAAGCATATAAACAGGATGGAGTCTGTGTAGAGGGTGGCTACCAAAATGGTCAGTGAGCTTTATCATAAGGCATATGGGAACAAATTTAAAGATCTCAATATGTATACTTTGGAGAAAAAGAGGGAGTGAGGCAATATGATAGAGATTTTTAAATACCTCCATGGCATAAATGCACAGGAGGAGAGCCTCTTTCAATTGAAAGAGAGCACTGCAATGAGGGGGCTTAGTATGAAGGTGAAAGAGAAACTAGGCAGTAATTTAAGGAAATCTTTCTTTACGGAAAGTGGTAGATGCATGGAACAGTCTCCCAGTGGCAGTATTAGAAACCAGGACAGTATTTGAATTCAAGAAAGCATGGGGCCAACACAGAGAAAAAAAAGAACTATAGTAATTATGGGAGGGCAGATTAGATAGGCCTTATGGTCTTTTTCTGCCGTCATGTTTGTTTCTTCAAGAGTAAATAGTGCATCTTGTTCCTCATTGAAGCTTCTCTGGTGTTGAAGGCACTGAATAGACCTTCATTTGAGCCTGTTTGCAAGGCCTCTTTAGAGGATTTGATCCTTAAGGGGTTGTCCTGGAGGGCATAGTGCCCACTAGGCATGTATCAGAGCTACAAGTCTTGTCCTGCAGGGAGCCACCCTTGGTCATCTCAGTGGTCTTTCTCTTTGCAGACTATGCTGTTCTTTCTCCCAAAGGTGCTGTCCTCCTTCCATCTTAACCAAACTGTTCTCCTCCTCGAAGGAATTTCAGGGGGGACCTTCATTGCATCTTGTGGATGTGCGGAGGGTGTTTATCAGGTACCTGGAAAGTTAGCAATTGTTTCTCCCAGTCTGATTATCTTTTTGTCCTCTTTGGCAGCCTGAGAAAGGAATTGGCAATGGCTAAGTTCTCAATCACCTTCTGGTTTAGGAAGTTCATTGGGTCAATGTACCTTCTGGCTGGTAAGAGTGTGCTGGAGAGTTCCAAAGCTTGCTCCACAAGGGCACAAGATGCCCCCTGAACAGAGTCTGCCTTGATTGGCGCTACAAATTGCATGCGGGAGCCAGGGCAGATGGTGCCTTTGGCAGGGCCATCTTCCTTCCACCTTGACTGCTTGGGTGCATCTTACTTGTCTGGACTGGTCTAACAGGATATGGAAGAAGAAATTTTATCTGATAATTTTCTTTCATTGAATCCTGCTAGACCAGTCCAGGTTCCTATTTGTCTGAAGCCCTGCTGCCTTTTGATCACGTTGTTTGTATTGGTGCCCGAAGCAGAGTTAGTTCTGCTAAGAGAGCCAAATGCTTGCTTGTGGTGTTTGTTGCAAAGTCCCATTGTTAAAGTTATGTACTGTATTATAAGTTTTTCTGTTTACTGCTTGGGAAGACTAGAAAGATGGGGAATAGGAGGGCTAAGGTGAGAGAGATGGAAAGCTTATAGGTAGATGCATTAGAGAGAAATTGATGATAGAATACCAAGGAAGAGTTGAAATCTGAACAGAGAAACAGAAAAATAAATGGTAGAGAACTAATGACCAGATCAATGTTAGAAATAGATATAGGGGAAGAAGTTGAGAAGATAAATGGCAAATGGGCAGGAGACCCTGGAAACAAAGTTAAGAAAAGACAGAAGAAACCAGAGCCAGGGACCAACATGATTAGAAAAATAAAATGGCCAGACAAAGATAGGGAAAAAAATGTATTTTCTCTTTAGTGATTGGAATGTCAGTTTGCATGTACATCTGCCAGGTCTGGAGTTAGACATGGCTAAGACCCAGACAAGGGCAAACATTTGGGAGGGGGTCCCAAAGTCCACTAGCAGGTTAAGACTTTTGGGGTGTACAGGGTACTTGCCCTGGTTGCTCCACACTTAATGCCAGCCCTGACTTCTGTTCTCTTCTAGTGGGGGAAATGCCTCTTTCTATTTCTCTGCTGTTGCGCTGCATGCAGCATATGGCTTCTGGGGGTTTCACTGTAATTTGTCTACATAATGTGTATGGGGTGTGGGGTTTTTTCTTTGTGGTCACTTATTCTGTATTTGGTAAGAGTCTGTGTTCTGTATGTGGGCGACCAAAACCAGGTATTCAGTTAGCAAGAATTTTCTGTGCAGCGATCTGGTTGGGAGGAGTGACTGAGATAGGGACTGGCTGGGAATAAAAACTTAATTGAAGTTATGTTCCCCCCCCCCCCCAAATTATTGCTGAAGGGTGTCCAGTCAACATTTGTGGAAAAGGTGGTAAATCTTTCTGGTGCACACCATCAACTTAACCCTTTTCAGGCCGAGCCCAAAACTCTCGAGATCCAAAATTCTGACTAAATATTCCTATCAAATGGTATATAATACATGACCATAGCAGAAGGGAAATCACTATTAGAACATATTGAATAAGACGGGTACAATTTTCCTGAAATATGCAAAAATTAACCCGGCTGCAGAATGTGGACTAAAATTTTAAAGTAGGCCTTCAAAGGGTTAAACAGTCACCCTACGCTCCTGATTTATAGCTTAATATGACTTCCTGTTCAGGGATCTTTTCATCTGCATTTATGCCATGGGCAGCCTATCTTTTTTTTTTTTTTCATGGGCAAGCTGGGATTGAAATCCTGGAGTAGTGAAATATGTAACAGCTGAAGTTTATTCAAAACAGGATTGTCCTTAAGGGAACAGGAGATCCAGGTAAACAGGCTGGAGTTTTGTTTGCATGTGTGTGTGATATTTTAGAGGTTTTGATTCTCAAGCTAGCACTTTGTCATAAGAACCAAGGGTCAATCAATCAAGCCCAGTATCCTGTTTCCAGCAGTGGCCAATCCAGGTCGCAAGTACCTGTTAGGTTTCTGAAAAGGGACTCAGATTCCATGATGCTTATCCCAGGGATAAACAGTAGATTTCTCTGGTCCTCTTTATAATGGTTTATGGACCTTTCCTCCAGGAACTTGTCGAAACCTTTCTTAAACCCAGATACACAAACAACCTTTATTACATCCTCTGGTAATGGATTCCAGAGTTTGATTATGCGTTGAGTAAAAAAAATCTTCTCTAATTTAGTCTTAAATGTGCCATATTGTAGTTTCATTGTCCCCTATTTCTACTTTTTGAAGGCGTAGACAACTGATCTCTGTTTATCCATCCCGCTCTATTCATCATTTTTTTAGACCTCTATCATCCTTCGGCCATCTTTTTTCCAAGTTGGAAGAGCCTTTCCTCATGAGGTATCTTTCCAACCTCTTTATCATTTTGGTTGCTGTTCTCTGTACCTTTTTCTAATTCTGCTATATCTTTTTAAGATACGGCGACCAGAATTGCACACAATATTCAAGATGTGGTCGCACAATGGAACGATACAGAGGCATTATAATATCCTTAGTTTTGTTCTCCATTCCTTTCCTTATGATTCCTAGCATTCTGTTTGCTTTCTTGGCCTCCGCTGCACACTGGGTGGAAGGTTTCAACGTATTATCCGCAATAATGCCTAGCTCCTTGTCCTGGGTTGTGGTTCCTAATGTGGAACCTTGCATTGTGCAAGCGTAGTTTGGGTGGTTCTTTCCTAAGTGCATAACTTTGCATGTGTCCACATTAAATTTCAAATGCTGTTTGGACGCCCAGACTCCTAATTTATCAAGGTCCTTTTGCAATTTTTCACAATCCTCTTAACTGTGAATAATTGTGTTCATCTGAAAATGTGATCACCTCACTTGTTCTCTTTCCAGTCATTTATAAATATGCTAAAAAGCAGGAGGTCCCACAGCAGATCCCTGGGGTACTCCACTATTCACCTTTCTTCACTGAGAAATACTGGTCCCTTAGCCTCACCCTCTGCTTTCTATCTTTAACCAGTTCCTTATCCACAGCAGTACACTGCCTCCTATCCATGACGTCTTAATTTCCACAAGAGTCTCTCATGGGGGACCTTGTCAAAGGCTTTCTGAAAATCCACATACTGTATCGACTGGCTCAGCTTTATCTACCTCTTTATTCATATCTTCAAAAACATATAATGGATTAATGAGGCAACTTTCCTTGGCTAAATCCATGTTGGCTGTCTCCCATTAAACCATGACTATCTACACATTTAGTAATTGTTTTCTTTATAATGGTTTCTACCTTTCAGGCTCACTGGTCTGTAATTTCCTGGATCACCCCTTTAACCCTTTTTAAAATTAGCATTATACTGGCCACTCTCCAATCTTCAAATACTACAGATGGTATGTCTAAAATTAAGAATTCACAAGCTATGCAAATAAACTCAAGTTGCACTCATTCAGTCCCATTCTCCTGCTCACACACCGTTTTCTCTCTCATGCGTTTTCATGGTCTGCCCTGCTCTCTGGCTCAGCATGAGCAGTGCTGTTAATGCCAGTACAATAGTGGAGTATTGCCATCCTTCAGCTAGGAGAAATCTATCCGTTATCAGCCCTCTCACCAAATTGACAAGTTTGCTTTTGTTTTTGTACTGTGAGGGGCTCTGTACTTCACCTTCAGCTGGTGATGTCGTGGTTTGGCACTGAAGGGGAAGAAGTTCTGCCCCTCGGGTATTTTCACTTGTCTCATACACACAAACACATACCCTGGCTTCTGTTTGGCTGGGTGTTTGTTATTTTTTAATTCTGCCTTCCAAGACTTGGTGGTGGGGGGTTCCCCTGATCCCTACACAGTTGGAAAACAGGGTAGTAAGTAATCGCAGGTGGTGAATGAAGCTGGCTTTGAGAAACTTTGGACTAGAAGACCAGAAGTGAGCTTAAATAATGCTACATAGTGTGGTGAAGGAAAGGTAGGTTGAGTGGCTTCATGCACTGCAGGAATGTGTGAGAGAGGGCGCCATCCTGAAGAAGAGCCTGCGGTGATGGGTCACTCGGTGCGGGAGGCGTGAACAGTGAAATACTCAATACTGTGTAATCTGAGCGACTTGAAAGCATGTCCTGAAGACGCATACTCTAATTTAACGCATAAATAGAGCCATGCATTCAAACTATAAGGGAATGCTTAACATGAGGGGGCAGAATAGGGTGACATGGAGATACAGAGCATAGAGGCTTGGATGAGTAGGGATACAGAAGGGAGATGCTATACATAGGAGGTTGACAGAGAAACGGGGTGGAGGGGGGAACATGTAGATGCTAGACATGCGGGAGAAGTGGCGTAAAAAGATAGGGGCGGGGATAGGGACATATGGGAGATGCTGGACATAAGGAAATAGATAAAGGGAGATGTTACACATAGGAGGTGGAGTGGAAGGTCAGAAGGACAGTGCTGGACAGAGCAGTAGGAAGATGGATGGAAGATGACTGGAGGGGGGAGAAGAGGAGACATGCTGGATCAAGGGTGGGAAAGGAGGTGGGGAATGAAGAGGAGAAAAGAGTATAAGGAGGGGGCAATAGAGAATACTGGATTGGAGGAGACATGGGGAATGGGAGGGTCAGGGTGAGGGAAAGAAATGAAAAGATGCAGATGCAGTAAAGAGGGAGAATGAAGACCTGGAAAGTGGGGAAAGAGACAGAAAAATAAATGGAAGAAAGCATAATTGGAAAATTATAAAGGCCAAATGACAAAGGTAGAAAAAATAATTTGTTTATTTTATTGATTGGACTATATCAATTTTTGTAATGGATATCTACTATCTTAATATTTGGCACAGTATGGGGGGATGCATCACTGTTTCGTTTTTCTCTGGTGTACTGCATGCTGTCTCTGCCTTTTTAGGGTTTCAGTTTAATTGTCTACGTATTTCTGCGTCACTTTGTGGTAGTTCTGTACTCGGTAAGAGTCCATCTATTACTGAGGCCAGCTATTCTGTTTAGCATTGAGTGTCTGTAGGGATCTGTAGTAACTTGACTTGTTCAGTTTTCCCAATAGGTGGTATTTCTAGTGCTACCTTTTCCTTGGTAGGGCCTCATGCATGCTGTTGTAGAATGGTCAAGTTATTCTATCCTGAGTGACTTGTAGGGTTTTTATTTCACAGTACTGTATGCCTGGTACAGGAGAGGGTGAGCTGCATTGTTAACGTCTGGCTGCTAGGCGGGTGAGCAACTGACTTGCGGTCTGGGCGCTGGAAGACGTGGGAAAAGGCCAAGAGTAGCGACAGCCTGCTGTGCCGTTTGAAGGTGTGGTGTTGCCGGGCGCACTCTGGTCCCGGAAACGAGCAGCTACACTGCCAGGTAGGAGAGAGGATGCCAGGAGAATTGCTGTCCACGTGAGAGACTGCAGGGCTGCCTGTGGACTCATCTGGACCTCCCTAAGGGTCGAGGCACACCGGCTTCCTGGGCCTGATGGCGAGAGCAGCTGCAGATAACATCCAGCTTAAGGTAGAAAAGTAGCAAGGCAGAATCGTCACTTACTTCTGAGAGCTCTTCAAAGGTCGCTGATTATTTCACGTCCTGGTCAGACAATCGCCACCATGGCGCACTGGACCGACATCACGTGGTAGGCCTCAACCGCCTACCCCTCCATCAGGTGCCCCCATTGTGGCCTTGGAGCCTTCCTTCACATTGCTTATCCATTTGGCCCTGTCAATGCAACTGAAAACCAATCCCCTTGCACCTACAACTCTGCCTGCACCTTCTTACCTTGCCTGGGCAGCTGAACTAAAAGAAGCTTAAACTCCAGAGAAACTTTCTCTCCCTTCTGCCCTGAGGACTGGCACCATCTTTCTTTACCTACACTGCCATTTCTGCTGCCCTCTAGGTTCATCTAGTTCTCAGGCATTTCAGGATTGAGGACCTTGCTCATGTGCTCCAGTGTAGGGCGACCAAAGAACTGTTGACTCCAGAGTTCAATAACTATTTGTACTGTGGCATGGCTTTTCCACTCAGCCTAAGTATTTAGACAGTGTTATTGCTACTGGCTTTACCACCTGTCCTGATTGATTGGATACTGACCTTTTAGGTCTTTCCTAATTTTAGGTGTTAAATACAGTTAGATTGGTTACTTATTTTATTTACTAACTAATTTGCTCCTATCCATCTCCTTTCTCAATGTTTGTTTCAACTTCACCTTCCTACACTGCCACTTTGTACGTTGGATTTACACGTCCAGTATTCCAGGCTGCTCCCTTCTCCCTTGATCTTTCCTCCTACCTTTCCTTCAATTCTTCAGTTATTTCCTCTACTCCACTCTCCATTTTTATAGCTCCACATTATCTTTTCTTCCTTTTACTGACACTCCCTAACCTTCTCCCCTCATACCAACAATGCAAAACCTTTCCTCTTTATCACCCCCTCTCTCCCTTCCTCATTTCTTCCCCCATCCTTTCTTCAGCCCTCAAGCTTCATCTTTTTCTTCCCTCATTCATCCATCTCTCTCTCTCTCTCTCATCCTCGTTTGTCATGCCATCTCCTCTGTCTCACACTCGTCTTCTTCTCCTTGTATCTCTCATTCCCATGGTGGTAGTTCCTCTCTCAACTACTCCATTCTTGTTGATATTCCTCTCCTTTTCCTTTTCCCCCTCCTCTCTTCCTTATGGAATGCTCATTCCATGTCTCTTCATAACCAGGAATCCGGCTTTTACTCCACCCCTGTCTATCAAGGTTCGCGACGCAGAGATCATATGCAAGACTACAGTAAGATACCTAGGTGTAACGCTTGATCAGCAACTTAATATGAAGGCTCATATCAAAAACATAAAGTCGGTGTACCATAAAATCCGGACCCTCCGCAATCTGCGTCAACTGTTAGAACCTGATGACTTCCGAACTGTCTTTCAGGCCCTAATAATGCCTCACTTTGACTATGCCAATGCGATCTTGTATGGTCTACCTAAGTGCACGACTAACCCCTTACAACTTGCAATGAATTCAGCTGCAAGAATCCTTCATGGAGCCTCAAGAAGTTCTCATATTACCCCAATACTAAAACAATTGCACTGGCTACCCATACAAGCCAGGATCTCATTCAAGATCCTAATTATGACCCATAAAGCCATCAATAAATACCCTGCTACTGCCATTACTGATCTAATTTCAATCACACCTCCCAATCGAGCAAGGAGATCGAATGCCGCAAATACTCTCATATTACCTAAGTGTTCTCAATTCACTAGATCCAGAGCCTTCTCCTTCTTTGCTCCATCCTGCTGGAACGCACTACCAGCAACTATCAGAACCATCAGTGAACTCTCCCAATTTAGGAAGGCACTGAAACGGCACCTCTTTCTTCATCACTACGATGATGCAGTCTTCTCCCCACACTCACCCACTCTCATCTCAATGCAGCACCTCAAACTCATGCACGTCACATTCCCAGACTGATCACTCGCAATCACACCTTCCCCTCCAACCACCATGAGAAACTTATGCAGTGCCGCATAACTCATTATAGAAACATAGAAACATAGAAATATGACGACAGAAAGACCACATGGCCTATCTAGTCTGTCCTTCCATAACAACTACAACAGTCCACTTTTTGCCTTTAGAGATCCTCTGTGTTGGTCCCATGCTTTCTTGAATTCAGTTACTGTCCTCATCTCTACCACCTCCACTGGGAGACTATTCCACGGATCCACTACTCTTTCCGTAAAGAAATATTTCCCGCATATCACTCCTGAATCTATCTCCCTTCACCCTCATCCCATGTCCCCTCGTAGCAGAAACTTGCTTTCAATTGAAAGAGGCTCTCTCCCTGAACATTTATGCCACGGAGGTATTTAAACATCTCAATCATATCACCTCTATCCCGCCTTTCCTCTAAGGTGTACATATTAAGATCCTTAAGTCTGTCCTCATATGCTTTATAATGAAGCCCATTAATCATTTTGGTAGCAACCCTCTGCACCGACTCCATCCTGTTCACATCCTTTTGAAGGTGCGGTCTCCAGAATTGCACACCATACTCCAAATGAGGTCGCACCAAAGACTTATACAGAGGCATTATCACCTCCTTTTTTCTGCTAGCCATTCCTCTCCGTATGCACCCAAGCATCCTTCTAGCTTTTGCTGTCGCCTTTTTCCACCTGTTTAGCTACTTTAAGATCATCAGACACAACCATGCTAGGTCCCGCTCTTCTTTAGTGGACAAAAGTACTTCACCTCCTATACTGTATTGCTCCCTTGGATTGCTGCAGCCCAAATGCATGACCTTACATTTTTTAACATTAAATCCCAGCTGCCAAATTCTAGACCATTCTTCAAGCTTAGCTAGATCCCTCCTCATGTTATCTACCCCTTCCTGGGTGTCTACTCTATTGCAGATTTTGGTATCATCCGCAAAGAGGCAAACCTTACCCGACAGCCCTTCCGCTATATCACTAACAAAGATGTTAAAAAGAATCGGACCAAGGACAGATCCCTGGGGCACACCACTGGTAACATCCTTCTCCTCAGAGTGAGCTCCATTTACTTGTACTCTTTGTCGCCTCCCACCCAACCAATTTCTAACCCAAGCAGTAACTTTCGGGTCCATCCCTAGGGTGCTCAGTTTGTTTATAAGTCGCCTGTGAGGAACAGTGTCAAAGGCTTTACGGAAATCTAAATACACCACATCTAGAGCTCTCCCTCGGTCCAACTCCCTGGTCACCCAGTCAAAAATATCAATCAGATTTGTCTGACAAGACCTGCCTCTGGTGAATCCATGCTGCCTCGGATACTGTAATCCGCTGGACTCCAGAAACCTCACTATTTTCTCTTTCAGCAGCGTTTCCAATAATTTACTCACCACCGAAGTTAAACTAACCGGCCTGTAGTTTTCAACCACATCCTTACTTCCGCTTTTGTGTAAAGGCACCACATGAGCCTCTCTCCAGTCCTTTGGCACCACTCCTGACTCCAACGAGGCATTGAAAAGGTCAGTCAGTGGAGCTGCTAGAACGTCCCCAAGTTCCCTCAGTATTCTAGGGTGTATCCCATCCGGTCCCATCGCTTTGTCTACTTTAAGTTGAGCTAGTTTCTCACGAACACAGTCTTCTGAAAATTGTTCAAGATGTCCCTCGCTTCTGTTCTTATTTGTGGGTGTTTTCTGAGGTCCTGCTCCTGGTTCTTCATCTGTGAACACAGAACAAAAATATTTGTTAAGCAATTCCGCTTTATCCTTATCAGCTTCTACATATTCCCCCCCTGCACCCTTGAGTCTGACAATACCATTTTTGCTCCTTCCTCTTCTCACTAATATATCTGAAAAATGTCTTATCCCCCCATTTTATTGCATTGGCTATTTCCTCCTCCTTTTGAATCTTTGCCTTCTTGACTACTTTGCTAGCTTCTCTAAGTTTTTCCAAATACAGATGCCTGTCTTCTGCTCTCTGTGATCTCTTGTATTTCATGAAGGCCTCCCTCTTTTTCTTCACTTTTTCAGCTACTTCCTTCGAAAACCATAGCGGTCTCCTGTTCCTTTTGCCTTTATTTACCATTTTACAAAAAGGTTGGTTGCCCTTAAAATACCCCCTTTCAGTTTTGCCCACTGTTTTTCTACATCCCCCAGCTGTTCCCATCCCACTAACGACTCCCTGAGGTATTGGCCCATCTTCGCAAAGTTAGTCTTCCTAAAGTCTAAGATCCTCATCTTGGAATGGATTCTAACAGCCCTAGTCCTAATAGTGTACATCACCATCTGGTGATAACTGGATGCAAAATGATCTCCCACTACAACATCAGAAACACTTTCACCATTGGTAAGCACCAAGTCCAGTATGGCCCCTTCACGTGTGGGGTCTGTTACCAATTGCCTGAATAGTTCTCCCTGTAGAGAATCCAGGATCTCCTTACTTCTAGATGATACTGCAGCAGGAATGTGCCAATCAACATCTGGCATATTGAAATCTCCTATCAGTAGCACTTCCCCTTTCCTAGCAATGCTGCATATGTCTTCAATTAACTCTCTGTCCACCTCTTCCTCTTGTGAGGGAGGTCTGTATATCACTCCAATGCAAATAGATTTCTCTTTCCTCTTTCTAGTTTAACCCACAATGCCTCCTCTCTCCCTTTTAAGCTCTGTAATTCCAAAGCTTTAATAGTAGTTTTTACATATAGTGCCACTCCTCCTCCTCTTCTTCCTCCCCTGTCCTTTCTGAATAAAGTATAGCCAGGTATAGTTACATCCCAGTCATTGTTTTCTGTGAACCATGTTTCTGTAACTGCCACTAAATCCAAGTCAGCCACTCCCACCAAAGCTTCAACCTCAGGGATCTTATTTCCCATGCTACGGGCATTAATACACACTGCTTTCCATATGTTACCCCTGTTACCCATTTCCATAAAGGTATTTAATGTATCACCTACCTGGGGGCTTTCACTTACCTGGGGGCTTTCTTCACCCATCCCCAAGGAATCTAGTTTAAAGCCCTCTTCAGTAGATTAGCCAGTCTACTACCAAAGATGCGTTGACCTCTCTTGGACAGATGGATGCCATCTCTGCTTTGCAACCCTTGGAAATGCATCCATGGTCTAGGAAACCAAAACGCTCTCGATGACACCATCCACGCAGCCATGCATTTGTCTCCAGGATGCGAGCCTCTCTGCCTTGGCCTTTACCCTCAACAGGGAGGATTGAAGAGAACACCACCTGTGCACCTAACTGCTTCACCCTCTGTCCCAGAGCCATGAAGTCACTTTTGATACGTTCCGAGGTATACCTGGCAGTATCATTTGTTCCAACATGGATTAGCAACATTGGGTAATAGTCTGTGGGCTTGATGAGTCTCGGCAAAATCTCCGTAACATCTTGGATTTTGGCACCAGGCAGACAGCATACCTCTCTGGACATCAAGTCTGGTCGGCAGATGGACGCCTCAGTACCCCTCAGAAGAGAGTCTCCAACCACCACCACCCTTCGTTTCCTTCTGGTGACTGATTCCGCAACTTTGGGGTACTTGAACTCTGGTTCTTCCCTTTCCAGGGATGCTTTCACCTCCTCCACTTCCAGGGCTGCATAATGGTTCTTCAATTCAAGGGATGGAGAAGTTGGATTGGTGATTTGCAGGCCCTGGTGACTTGTGTCCAACCATCGACATTCTGTTGGCACCCATCTTCTCCGGAGCTGGAGAGCTTGGTTGCTGCAAGTAGCATCTCATCAATGTACTTCTCACTGTCTTGAATGCTCCTCAGCCTCGCCACCTCCTCTCTGAGTTCCTCTACCTCTTTCCTCAGAGCTTCAGCATGCAGGCACCCTGCACATGGAACCGGTCCTTCAACCGGCATTAGGACCTCTGTCTGGACCGAGGCAGAAGCTGTAACGGGAGCAACAGCTTTAGCAATACGATTTTTCCCAGCCATTGTTCTTTTCGTGGAGCTTAGGTATCTGTTAGAGCAAAAGAGAGAGATCTACCAAGTACCAGCCGGTTTCGCAGCTGTCTTTATAGAGAAAAAGCAGTTAAAACACTTTAATTACATACAAATGTGCTGGTCCAATTCACTGTGATTTGTGAAAGGGGAGGCGCCCTATAAAGCAAGGCTGCTCACTAGGAGTGGGTGGGAGTCGGGGTGGGTAGGGCGGGAACTAACACCTGATTAGGTGTTAGCAGCTTCTAAAGCTGAGGAGGTCACTGGAGTCAGCAACCTACTGTGCTCAATTAAGGTTCCCCTAAAACAGCAAAAATGAAGTAACCTTGCTTTTAAAAATATACACAAAACCCTTTTAAGAGCTCCCAGTCAGAGAGCTAGCAATGTAATAAAAACAAACCAAACAAAGAAACCCTCAAAACCTTACTTACTGTTTGATGTGTGGAGCCCTGGTTAGAAAAGCCTCAAAGGGCAGGGCACAATTATATTGTTGCATAAAGTAGACTGTATTTATTCATCGTGTCTCCTTGTTAAGGGACTGGTTATTTATACCCTATTTTACCTGTTATACCTGCTTAATGCATACCCAAGTTTAATTTTCCTGTTTAATGTATACCCAAGTTATTATACCTGTTTCACAGTAAGCACAAATCACGAAATTGAGATGTGCAACTCTTATGTTCATTGTAAACCGCACTGATGTCGAATAGCGCGGTATAAAAGAGACTGCAAATAAATAAATAATAACAATCTCTTTATTTCTAATGCTTTCCATTTTCTAGCTCTTACTGAGACCTGGCTCCTCCCTGATGACACAGCTTCAGTCTCTGCCTTATGTTACAGAGACTACCAATTCTCCCACACTCCTCGTTTCACTGGCCATGGCGGTGGTGAGTTTCTACTCTTTCCTGCCATTTTCAGCCCTCCCTTTGCACCTCAGTCTCGCTCTATTTTTCTCCTTTGAAGTCCATTCCATCTGCCTTTTAATTCCTTAGCTCTCCGGATAGCTGCTATTTATAGACCCCCTGACAAGTCCACTTCTACCTTTTTACTGATGTTTGACTCATGGCTTTCTGTCTTTCTGGATTTATCTCCCCCCTCCCTTATTCTCAGTGACTTTAATATTCATGTTGATAACCCTTCTCACCTTTATGCTTCTATGCTTCTTTCCCTTATCTCCTCATTCAACCTCCAGCTTTGTTCTACAGCCCCCATTGCACGGTCACTGCCTTGCCTTGTTTCTTGTTTCTCAAATTTCAGTTCTTTCAACACCCTTGGATGTATACCATCCGGCCCAGGTGATTTGCTACTCTTCAGTTTATCTAATAGTTGTAAGACATCTTCCCGATGTATCGATATTTCCTTCAATTCTTCCACACCTTTAAATACCACTTCAGTCATGGGTAACATCCCTACATCTTCCTCAGTAAAGACCGAAGCAAAGAATTCATTCAGTCTCTCCGCTCCGCTATCGCCTTGTCGCCTCTTAGTGCTCCTTTAACCCCTTTATCATCTAATTGACCAACTGACTCTCTCACAGGTTTTTTGCTACGAATGTACTTGAAAAGGTCTTTATTTCGCGTTTTTACTTCCGCAGCAAGCTTCTTCTCAAATTCTCTTTGCCTGCCTTATCAATGCCTTGCATTTGACTTGCCAGTGCTTGTGCTGTTTCCAGGTTTCATCGTTTGGCTCTTTTTTTCCATTTCCTGAAAGATGCTTTTTTGGCAACAGCCTCTCTGACCTCACCTTTAAACCATGCTGGCAGTTTTTTGGACTTCCTTCCACTTAAAGCGTGGAATACAGCTGGTCTGGGCTTCCAAGATAGTATTTTTCAACAACACCCAAGCTTGATGTACGTCTTTAACCTTTGCAACTGCTCCTTTTAGTTTTTTCTTAACTGTTTTCCTCCCTCATTTTATCATAGTCTCCCTTTCGAAAGTTAAAGGGTAGTACTGTGGATTTCCTTACTATCCCTCCTCCACTAATTAAATCAAAGGTGATCATGCTATGATCACTATTGCCAAGTGGCCCCAACACCCTTATCTCTTGCACTACATCTGGTGTTCCACTAAGGACTAGGTCTAATATTGCTTCCCCTTTGGTCGGTTCATGAACCAGCTGCTCCAAGAAGCGGTCATTTATTTCATCTAGGAACTTTATCTCCCTAGCATGTCCTGTTGTGACACTGACCCAGTCGATGCCGGGGTAATTGAAATCACCCATTATTATTACTGCACTGTAACTTTTGCTAGCTTCCTTGATTTCTTTGAGCATTTCTTCATCCGTTTGTTCATTCTGGCCAGGCGGACGATAGTACACCCCCACTGCCATCGCCTTCCCCTTTTTACATGGAATTTCAATCCATAGAGATTCTACAGCAAATTTTGTTTCTTGCAAAACTTTAATCCTTTCTGACTCAATGCCCTCTCTAACATAGAGCGCAACCCCTCCACCAATTTGATCAGCTCTATCATTATGATATAGTTTGTACCCAGGTATCACAGTGTCCCACTGGTTGTCCTCCTTCCACCATGTCTCTGATATTCCAATCATATCTAACCTCTCATTTAGTGCTATATATTCTAACTCTCCCATCTTGTTTTGTAGACTTCTAGCATTTGCATACAAGCATTTTAGAGACTGTATTTTATTCATATTAATTTGGCTATTGGTAGGACATGGGTAATTTGGGATCTTTAAGCTCTGTCTGCTCCATACTCGAGGGCATTTGGGCTACTTTACTCTTTTTTGGAACCTCTCTCTCTTTTTGTAGTATCCTTCAAGGATACATTCTTCCGAACCATGCACTCTTGGGCGACTGTCGGCTTTCCCCTATTATCTAGTTTAAAAGCTGCACTATCTCCTTTTTAAAGGTTAATGCCAGCATCCTGGTTCCATCCCGGTTAAGGTGAAGCCCATCCCTTCGGAAGAGCCCCTCCTTTCCCCAGAATGTTCCCCAGTTCCTAACAAATCCGAACCCCTCATCTCTGCACCATTGTCTCATCCACGCATTGAGACTCCAGAGCTCTGCCTGCCTTTTGGGTCCTGCGCGTGTAACGGGAAGCATTTCGGAGAACGCTACCCTGGAAGTTCTGGATTTCAACTTCCTACCTAAAAGCCTAAATTTAGCTTCCAGAACCTCCCTACCACATTTTCCTATGTCATTGGTACCGACATGTACCAAGACAGCAGACTCCTCCCCAGCACTATCTAAGACCTTATCTAGGTGGCGTGTGAGGTCCGCTACCTTCGCACCAGGCAGGCATGTTACCAGGTGATCCTCACGTCCACCAGCCACCCAGCTATCTACATGCCTAATGATCGAATCACCAACTATAACTACTGTCCTAACCCTTCCCTCATGGGCACTTGGCCCTGGAGAAACCTCCTCGGTGCGAGAGGGTTTACATCTTCATGCTATCGATCTATTGGCTCTCTCCACTATTGTCTTATCACCTCTTTCCTCCACCTCGTCTTCTCAGTCTGAGGCTATAATTTCCTATGATATTGAGCCCTCCTCCTGTTCTGGATACTCTTGCTCCACCCATGTCACGTCCTGTGAGGCTTACCATACCTCAGCACTAGTTGTCTTCAACTACTTATTGTCTTCGCTCCTGTGCCTGCTCATCTAAGGGCATCTGGATCAAACCCCACTCCCTTTCTGACTTTCTTCATTTCAAGTTCATGCTTGCCTCCTTCCAGTCAGCCATAGCACTCACCAAGCAAAACTACTATGTCCATCTGGCAAACGCTTTTGCCTCTGACCCCTGCCGTCTGTTTTCAATTCTCAGTTCTCTCCTTAAGCTGCCACTGCCTCTGACCCCCCCTCCTTTTTCTGCCCAAACTCTGACTAGTTCCATGACAAAGTCCACAAGATTACACTCCAATTTCCCACAAGATCAACTTCATCCCTCTTTCCCCTCTTCAATACCAACTTTCCCCTCTATCTCATCTTTTCGTCCTTCTCTATGATCTCTGAGGAAGCCTCTCATCATCTTTCCTCCTCTAAACTTATTACCTGTTTTGATCCTATCCCCACCCATCTCCTTCTCTCCATCTCCTTCTCTGTCCAGCTCTCATATATTCTCAACCTATCGCTCTACACTGCAATTATCCCTGCACCTTCAAGCATGCTGTGGTCACACCTCTCCTCAAGAAACCTTCACTTGACCCTACTTGTCCTAACTATCAACCCATCTTATTCCCTTCATTTCCAAACTACTTGAATGTGCAGTACTCTGCCACTGCCTTGAATTTCGCTCCTCAAGCCCTGCTAGATCCACTTCAATTTGGCTTTCATCCCTTACACTCGACTGAAATGATTCTTGCCAAAATCTCCAGTGACCTGTTCCTAGGAGGCTAAATCCAAGGGCCTTTACTCGGGCCTCATTCTTCTTGTCTTTTCTGTGGCTTTTGATACTGTTGACCACCCACCACCACCTCTCGACACATTGTTCTCACTTGGTTTTAGGGGACTCTGTGCTGTCCTGATTCTCTTATCACTCCCATCCTTTTTCGGTGTTTGTTCTGATGGTTCCTTCTCTACTGCTGTCCTACTGTTTGTGTGCGTCAAGAGTCTGTTCAGGGCCCTCTCCTTTTCTCTTTCTATACCCAGTCCCTTGGGCAAGGGTTGGAAAAACAGTCTTATTAGTAAATCGGGCCTAAAATGAACTGTGGTAGGTCTTCCCCCCCCCCCCCCGGCTCATCAACTTTAGTGAAGAGTGGAGACGGTGGGGGGAGGGTGTCAACTTGCTGGCTCCTAAATACAAAAAATTTGTCAAGGCCCCCATATGTCATCTCATGCATGCACAAAAATAGAGCAATCTTGAAAGGGTGACTGATTTTGATGTAGATTTCTGTTGTCACATCAGGAAAAAATAGAAGAAACCTAACATAAATTTGTTTTGACGGTGAGGAATAAATGCATTTAGGCAGAGGGAAGAGTGCAGTCTGACTACCAGTTAACAGCCTATTCTGTTTCTTTTACATAATGTTAAGAACATAGTATCTTCTAGCTGGAAAATGGAAGATACAAAGAGCAAGGTCAAAATAGAGGCAGAAAAACCAGGGACATATGCAGATTTATGCTGCCTGGTACACTAAACTCAAGTTTCAGACACAAAGGATTAATATCCCATTTGCCAACATAACTAGTGGAGAACCATGCAGAACGTGGCTCATGGACTTCTTTCAAACCCCTCTGTCTCTGCGGTGCCTCTGTCTATGCATGTGCTGCTGTGACCAAGAGAAGAGATCTGAGAGGTTCCAGTAGCTTGAGAGTTTTATGTTCAATTTTTTGGTGCCTGCAGGCCAGCTTTTCCAACTTTCTGAAAACGTAATGGGACAAAAGGATAGGAGTTCGGGTGGACTGCACCCATGTGCCTTTCTGCTAGCTGAGCAGTGGGGTAATTTGATACGAGTACATTATATGAGTATCAGTAAACTTTAAGGCTTCCCATTTCAGCCAAGCTTCTTACAGGGCTTGTGTGTTTATTTACTTATTTGTTGAACTTTTATATTCCACCACTCTAGAAAAAACAAAACAAAACATTTTCTATAGTTTACAGCCAGGGCTGGGCCATCTGCTAGGTGATTGCCTAGGATGGCAGATCCAGTGGGTGCTGCTGCAACCCTTCCACCATTCTAAAAACCAGCAGCAGAGCAAGTTGCATTGGTGCTATGGCAGGGCTTAAAGTGCATGTGCACACATGACCTGCTCCTCCTGTTGCCTCTACATCACTTCCTGATAGGCCCACTATGGCACCAAAGTGGCTTTCTGTGCTACCAGTTTCCAGATTGGTGGAAGGGTCATGGTGCTGCCACCACACAAGTGAGAGAGAAGGGGAGGTGATGCCATCAGGATGCGGATGGGTAGGACCTTGGCCACTTCAGGGCATGGGTGGTGGGCCTGCCTAGGGCAGCAGAAACTGTTGAGCCATCACTCTGTAATCAACAGCAGATAAACAGGTAGCGTATAAACTCAAAAATCGCAAATTAATACTCTATACCTTTTCTTGAATTGCAACTGATTCTCATTCTCCAAGGGACCAGGAAGAGTTCCACAATCTTAGCCAGGGGTGTCAAACTGGAGGGTCACAAACCAGTCAGGTTTTCAGGATCTCTCTAATGTATATGCATACAATATAGTTGCATGCACTCTCCCTGTTGTATGCAAATATGTCATGAATATTCATTAGGGACATCAAAACCAGTTTGATTTGTGGCCCTCCAGGACTGCAGTTTTTCTGTCACAGGGCTTAGATGAGGGATGTGAATTAGTAACAATAAGATGAACTTCTCTAACTGATGGACTAGCAAGTTTCTGGGGCTCTGAAGAGAGCCCTTCCAGGGTCACGTTGTGTGATTAGGGCTTGTAAATACTCTGGACCATCTCAGTGCAACAGTTTCAACAGCAATATGCATAATTTTTAAATTTCACACAATATTCCACTGATGCCCAATATAAGTCCATTAATTTCAGGGTATCGAATGTAACTCTTCTTGAACTACTGGAAAGGCATGAGTTAAATACTGCTATGTCTTTCTCTTGCATGCAGTGCCATTTGTAACAGCTTCCGTGCAGATGCAACATGGCCCATCAGGAAGCCTACTGAGAACTGGGGAATGGACTGAAGTGCTATGGATATAATATATAGTGGAGCCTCTGAAACCGACATAGTTTAAAGAAGGCAGCCCTAAGTGCCCTTTGCATAACCTTGTAAACATAACTGAGAATGGGTCCAGACAGATTGCGCGCTTCAGGTGATATTGGCATGACCCATCCTCACCAATAAATGAAGAAAAGGGCAGGGTTGGGTGTTTATATCTAATATAGACTACTTGTTTTCTCATGCTGTGGTTATTTCCTTGTTCCCAGAGAGCTTAAAATTGTACTGAAAGCAATGGAGGGTTAAGTGACTTACCCAAGGCCAAAAGCAGCAGGATCTGAACCACAAGGCTGTTCGTCCATCCAAGATTTCATTTTATAAAGTACGATGAAAGCACCACTGTTAATATTGTCAGTGAATGCTGATTATTCCTTATGTTATTCGCACAGATCATGTCTTCAAAGCCTAGCTTAGTCAATCAAGCACCCATCGGTTGCATGTCGAGACTGAACAGTAACTCACAAAGCTGAACCCTGAGGTATACCATACAAATGCTCAGATCATTGTGAATCTTTATCATTCAGCCCCACTAAACCAATGTAATACCCCACCACCAATACCAGTGGACTCCTTTGTCTTTGACTGTACTGTTTCGCCTGGACCTTTGAATGCAGCTGAAACATCCTGCAACACAGTCTTGACTGTCCTCAGCCGTGATTCCCAAACTGCTTATTGAAGGAGCACATGCTTGTCAATTTTATCCCTCTCAGGTAACACACCGGACAGTAGCTGACATCTCTGGGAATTAAAAGGCTCTTCAAAAAGGAGTTGCATAGTAGTCCTCTTCAGGGAACAAACTGTCTTATCTGGCATAACTGTCTAAGGAGGCTTAAAGTGCAGAATATCCATTTTGACTTCCTCCAAAAAACAAGTCTTTGAATGCAGAGAGATCTCAGAAGATCTCAACACCACAGATAACAGGTAGTCCCCCTCAAACCCTACCAACCTCACAAAACCAATGTAACACCCATTTACATTAAAGCATTGTACATAGTTCGAGTTAATACGTATTTAATTTCCGTTTTCTCTCCCATGTTCAATTCCCTGTTCTTTGTAAACTCAATGTTATTTGTATACATTGCAGTATTCTTGTTCGATGTACACCGCGCTGATTTTAATAGCGCGGTATAGAAGAGAATGTTAAATAAATAAATAAAAAATAAATAAATAAAAATGCAACTCTATAAGCCTTTCTGCAGTGTGTTCTGTCGTTGGTGCTGGCTTCTGGCTACCCAGCCTCTGTGCTTTCTTGGCAAAGTGCAATCAGAAGTGGATTGTCGGGCCTTTTTTACTAATTTCTTTCACTTCTCGGCTCATCCTCTGTGGACCAAGGAGAGAACTGGCAGCAGCCAAATCTGCTATTGTCTGCAGGATTTAGGAGACTTAGGTCAGTATATACTCTGGCCGGTAAGCATGTAACGGAATGAGTCAGTTCACCCCACTAGGGTGCAGGGCACCTCCTGGACGGTGTCTGCCTTGGTATATCCAAAGGAAATCTGTAAGGTGGTTACCAGATCTTTGCTGAGCACCTTTGTGAAGCACTACAGCTTACTTATTGGGGGATGGTATAAATTGTGACTTTTGGTGGGGCAGTTCTGTCCTGAGAATCTCCCTCTCACCCTGGGTCCTGTCTGGGTACATCCCACTTATCAGGGCTGGTCTAGCAGGATGATAAGAAAAGAGAAATTTTACCTTGATTTTCTTTCCTTGACTCCTGCTAGACCAGTCGAGGACTCGCCTGGGAAGGCGCTCTTTTTCCTGTGGGTTTTTTTGAGGCTGGCTGCTGTAGAATGCCCAGTCTCTGCCAAGATCTGATACAGCTTTCTTTGTGATAGAAAGCCGATATTAGCTCAAGATATTTGTTATAAAGTGCTTTTGTTGGTTGTTAAAATGCATTTCTGAGATCGTATGAGTTTTTTAGTCTTACTACTTGAAGTGTCGTATTGGCGTCTCTTGATGCTGCACCAGTGATTGATTATACCTTCTGATGCCATCATTGAAAGATGCCCAGCTCTACCTCTACCTGCTGGCAAGAGAGCATAACCCACTGGTCTAGCAGGATTCAAGGAAAAAAAATGATCCTCCTTAGACGCAGGATAGAAGTATAAAAAATGAAATGAAATTAGCTTTGCTATTTTGTGCAGATTTATTTTCTGTCTTCTCATAATCTTCTCAGTTTTTCTTTTTTTTCCTGGATCTCCTTTTTTTGTCTCATACATCTGTCCTCTTTCTCTCCTCTACTTCTTTATCACCTTCTCATCTTACAGCATTCCTGCCTCTTACTTCCCACTGGCCATCTCATCTCTTTGCCCATGGTTCTCTCTCTTTTCCCTCCGAATATCTCCTTTTCTGGGTTCAGTAGCTTTTCCTTTCTTCCCTGGCAAAGGAAAGGCTGCTGTTAAAGGTCTGAAGTGAGCCCCTGAGGTCTTTGTGGAGAGTATATTGACTTCTCTCTTCACCAGTCCCCTGTGGTGGTGGATCCAGTCTGCTGCTCTTGGATAACGCATCCATGCTCCACAGTAATAACCTGCCAAACTCTCTGCATGTGTCACGCTCCTAGTAGTGTCCACCCCTCTCTCTGCTGTAAATGTGGCAAGTCTCTGGACAGTTTCTCCAAATGGGTTAGTTTTGCGCATAACAGCCCTGCTTTAAATGGGAGCTTGCAGAATTGAGCTTGCCAGCTTTGTGCTCCAGATTATTCTGTTTTTCAATCGCATTTGGATTGTGAGAAATTGCAGGAGGACCTTTTTGAGACTGGTTATCTAAATGGCAGATAAAATTTCATGTGGACAACTGCAAAGTGATGCCCATAAGGAAAAATAACCCAAATTATAGCTACATGATACTAGGTTCCACCACGGTAAAGGATCTAGGCACCATCATGGACAATACACTGAACTCTTCTGTTCAGTGTGTGGCAGCAGACCAAAAAAGCACAGGATGTTAGGAATAATTAGGAAAGGACTAGAAAATAAAGCAGAATATCATACAGCACCTTGAGAATTGAGTGCAGTTCTGGTTGCCACATCTCAAAAGATATAGTGGAATTAGAAAAGGCCCAGAGAAGGGCAACCAAAATGATCAGAGATGAAATGACACTCGAATGAAGAAATGCTAAGGAGATTAGGACTCTACAGCTTGGAGAAGAGACAGCTGAGAGGCAATATGATAGAGGTCTCTAAAATCCTGAGTGGAATGAAATGGGTTAATGTAGATTGTACTTTTTAAAAGAGTAAGACAATCAAAGACTAGGGTGGCTGCCATGAAGTTAGAAAGTCCTGGTTAAACCAGTGGTTCTCAACCCAGTCAGGTTTTCAGGATATCCACAATGAATATGTATATGAGAGATCTGCATTCACTGCTTCCATGGAGGTGCAGCTTAAGCAGGCCTTTGAGGTGCCAGCACTGGGCCTGCAGGGTGCCATCTTTGTGGCCTATGTGTCCCGTGGTTGTCTCTGCTGGTCTCTGCACCTGCAGGAGGAGGTGGGCTCGGCCTCTGCCTGGGTGCAAGATGCTCGCCTGGAGTTGGGGACTGCCTATCTGTCAGAATTATTGCTCTGTTGCGGGTTTCCGCTAAGAGCATGGCCACAGTGGTGGCTGCCCTGCACCTCCTGCACAACTGGTCGACTGATGCAACCTCTAAGTTGAGGCTCAGTAAGCTCCCCTTTGTGAAATGATTGCTCTTTGGGGAGGATTTGGAGAAGCTGGTTAAGTCCCTTGGTGAGTCCAAAGTGCCTCAACTGCCAGAAGACAAGCCCAAGGTGCGGGCAGAGGTGGCCCTGTTTTGGGATGTGGTAGGGAGTTATAGAGGTTTTACCCCTCAGTCAGCTAATCCACAGAGAACCTAATTCCTGCAGTGTAGCTCTTCCTTGGCAGAGCCAAGCCCTTGCAATGAGAGTTTGGGAGCCCCGGCAGGGATGCAGTCGGTAGGTGTTTGCCTGCAGAGCCTTCTTCCCGCCTGGGTCTAGATTACTTCTGATGCCTGGCTCTTAGAGGTCATTGTGTGAGGGTTATGCCCTCGTTTGCCTGACTCCTGGCAGAATTCTACATGTTCTTTCTGTGCGGATCAGCCTGGAAAGGCTGGGTGGTGGAGGAGATGCTTGAGCGCCTCTTGCAGCTCAGGGAAGTGGTCTCTGCCTCAGGCCGTGTAGGGCTCTGGAAAGTATTCCATCTACTTTATGGTGCCCAAAAAGAAGGGTCCTGCGACCATTCTTGGATCTCAAGGACATTAACAGGGCTCTGAGAGTTCTGCAGTTTTGCATGGAGACTTTGTGATCAGTGATCATGATGTTGCACCTGGGTGAGTTTCTTACCTTGTGGATCTGACAGAGGTGTACTTGCACATCCCGGTGAGTGTGAAGCACCAACATTTCCTTCACTTTGCAGTGCACAGAGGGCATTTTCAGTTTCAAGCATTGCCCTTTGGCCTGGCCCGTGGTTCTTCACGAAGATCATGTTGGTGGAGGCACACCTTCGCAAGCAAGGGTTCCTGGATCATCTGTACCTGGGCAACTTGATCTGGGGGAAATCCCCAAGAACATAAGAGATGCTATACTGGGTCAGATCAAGGTCCATCAAGCCCAGTATCCTGTTTCCAACATTGGACAATCTAGGTCGCAAGTGCCTAGCAGTTTCCTCAAAAGACACAGGTTCCACAATGCTTGTATTTGGGCAAACAGTAGATATTCTGGGTCCACTTTAATAATGGTTTATGGACCTTTCCTCCAGTAACTTGCCCAAACCTTTTTTAAACCCGGCTACACTAACAGCTTTTACTACATCCTCCGGTAACTAATTTCAGAGTTTAATTACACGTTGAGTGAAAAAATATTTTATCTTATTAGTCTTAAATTGTTTACACCATCACAATATAGAAAGACTAGGGGGCATGCAAAGAAGCTACAGGGTAACCTATCAATCTACACTTACCCGTTCCACTCCATTCATTAACTTATAGACCTCTATCATATCTCCCCTCAGCCGTCTTTTCTAGGTTGAAGATCCCTAACCTTTTAGTCTCCCTTCATAGGGGTATCCTTCCATCCCCTTTACCATTTTGATGGCTCTTCTCTGTACCTTTAATAACGCTATATCCTTTTTAAGATAAGGCGACCCAACTTGCACACTATATTCAAGGTGCGGTTGCACCATGGAATGATAGAGGCATTATAATATCCTTTGTTTTATTCTCCATTCCTTTCCTTATGATACCTAGCATTCTATTTGCTCTCTTGGCCACCGCTGCACACTGGGTGGAGGGTTTTTAACATGTTATCCACGATGATGCCAAAATCTTTTTCCTGGGTGGTGGTTCCTAATGTGAAACCTTCCATCATGTAACCATAGTTTGGATTTTTCTTTCATAGGTTCATAACTTTGCACTTGTCCACATTAAATTTCATCTGCCATTTGGATGCCCAGTCTTCCAATTTATCAAGATCCTCTTGCAATTTTCCACAATCCTCATGGGTTTTAACAACTTTGAATAGTTTTGTGCATTTGCAAATTTGATAACCTCACTCGTTATTCCCATTTCCAGGTCATTTATGAATATGTTAAAAAGCAGCAGACCCAGCACAGATCTCTGGGTTACTCCACTATTCACCTTTCTCCATTGGGAAAATTGGCCATTTAGCCGTACCCTCTGTTTTCTATCTTTTAACCAGTTCCTGATCCACAGTAGTACACTGCCTCCTATCCCATGACTTTTTAATTTGCCAAAAGTCTCTGAGGGACCTTGTCAAAGGCTTTCTGAAAGTCCAGATACACTATATCAACCGACTCACCTTTGTCTACCTGTTTATTCACACTTTCAAAAAAACATAACAGATTAGTAAGACAAGACCTTCCTTGGCTAAAGGCATGTTGGCTGTCTCCCATTAAGCCATGACTATCTACATATTCAGTAATTTTGTTCTTTATGATGGTTTCGACCATTTTTCCTGGTACTGACGTCAGGCTCACCAGTCTATTTCCTCAAGGAGAGCCAGTGCTTGACTGAGGTGGTGGTATGTTGTCTGTGGGAGCTGGGCTGAGTGGTCAGTTTCAAGAGCCAGCTGCAGCTGTCACAGACCCTAGAATATCTAGGAGCCTGCTTTGACACATGCCTGGGCATTGTCTATCTCCTGGAGGGCCGCATCGCAAAGTTGCAGGCCCTTTGCTGGACCCCGTGTCCCCAGGCTTGGGACTATCTCCAGGTGCTGGGTTCCATGGCGGCCTCACTGGCATCTCCATTTGAGGGCTTTTCAGGCACATCTGCTCTCTCATTGGTCTCCTCTGGTACACTCCATGGAGGTCTGTCAAATGCTGTCAGGTACTGACAGCCCTGGTGTGCCTGAAGTGACTTGACCTGACAAACCTGGGGGCGGAGATGCCCTTTGAGAATCCAGACTGGGTAGTGGTAACAACAGATGTCTGGAGCAGCTACTGTTCGTTACACGTGACGCAGGGCCAGTGGTTCACCAAAAAATGGGCAGTGGCCCATCAATCTATTGGCGACGAGTGTGTATCTAGCTCTCAAAGCTTTTCTACTCTTTGTGCAGCAGAAAGTGGTGCAGGTCCTGTTGGACAACGCCATCACGGTAGCTCATATCAATTGCCAGGATAGCATGCGGAGCTTGCTGGTGGCGACGAACAATACCGCTTCTGCAATGGGCAGAGACCCATTTGAGGGCACTCTTGGTGGCACATGTGGCTGGTACAACGAATGTTCAGGCTGATTACCTGAGTTGCCACACTTTGGGTCTGGGGAAGTTGTCCCTCTCGGAAATGGTGTTCGTCGCTTGTGGAATACGGGGGATGCTGGCAATGGACTTGATGGCGTGGCTAGAGAATGTCAAAGTGCCCTGGTTCTTTAGTCGTCAGAAGCCCTAATGTCCGAGGGCCTCTGTGCTCTAGTACAGCCGTGGCCTCGGGCGGAGCTGCTGTTTGTCTTCCTACTTTGGCCCCTGATAGGGGTTGGGTGTTGCAGCACATAGAGGTGCATTGCAGGCAAAATTATCAACAAGATGGCCCCCTCAGCTTTACTGGACCTCATCCACCCCATACCAGCAAACAGAGAAAGAACATGCACTGCCAACACACTATCGATTCCCAGCGAAATAACAAAATGTACCCAAACAACCAGGAATAGAGCATTTACGTTTTATGCCTCTAGCTGCTGGAATGCACTCCCTGCACCCATTAGAGCCATCAAAGATCTAGCTCAATTCAGAAGAGCGCTTAAACATCACCTCTTTCTTTTACACTATTCACAGTCCTCCAATATGGCACCCCCTAACACACCACCATCCATGAACACGTAAACCCTTACCAATGCTGTACATACTATAAATACAGAATGTAGACAGATGTAAATTGATGTATATAGTTACCACCAGTTTATTCCAAGTTATTCCTCCCTGTTCATTGTAAGTGCTCTTATTGCACAACAATTTTATGTAAACCGTGCTGATTTTTAAGAGTGCGGTATAGAAGAAAAATAAATAAGTACTACTGATAGTGACAGACTGGCCTCGCCAGCCATGGTATGCGGATCTGGTGCGGCTCCTAGTAGAAGAGCCTGTTTATCTACCTGCAGTGCTGGACCTTCTGACCCAGGAACTGGTGTGCATGCCTGCATTGGATCCATTCTCGCTTATGGCTTTGGGCCTTGAAAGGATTTGGCTGAGGCGCTGTGGCTATTCTGCACAAGTGTTTGACACCTTTTTGCAGGTCCGGTGGCGCTCTACCTCTTCATCCTATGTGCATGTTTGGAGTACTTCTGAGAACAGAACCCATCCTCTTGGGGCACCTGTGTCTGCAGGGCTTGAGAAGGACCTGGCATTTAGCTCGTTGCAAGTCTAGGTGGTGGCTTTGTCTTGCTTTCGTGATTGGGTGTAGGGCATGTCTTTGGCATCCCACTCTGACGTGGTTTGGTTCCTGCAGGGAGTCAGGCAACTATAGACCCCAAGCCGGCCACTGGTTCCCTTCTGGGACCTCAACTTGCTACTGTCCACTCTGGGCGGCCCACCCTTTGAACTTCTTAAGGGGGCCTCAGTTAAAGACTTAACCTTGAAAGTCGTCTTTCTCTTGGCCATTTGTTCTGCCTGTCAGATTTCAGAGTTGCAAGCTCCTTGTTG
This sequence comes from Ichthyophis bannanicus, assembly GCA_033557465.1. Taxonomy (NCBI): domain Eukaryota; kingdom Metazoa; phylum Chordata; class Amphibia; order Gymnophiona; family Ichthyophiidae; genus Ichthyophis; species Ichthyophis bannanicus. The sequence continues at coordinate 248,291,887 of CM066042.1, read as the reverse complement.
CAGAGAGCTCTGTCTTGTTTTTTTTTCTAAGAAAAAGGTGGTCCTGAAGACTGTTTCTTCCTTCCTGCCAAGGTGGTGTCTGATTTCCATCTCGAGCAGGTCATCGCCCTGCCCTCATTCTTGAGGTGGCGGGACTTGCAGGAGCTCTCCCTCCTGCATAAATTGGTTGCTCGTAGGTTCATACAGCAGTACCTGATGGTGACACAACTATTTTGGCACTCAGAGAAGCTGTTTGTTCTCTTCAGTGGGCCCCGGAAAGGGGATGTGGCCTCTAAGGCCTCCATTGCCCATTGGATCCAGGAAGTGATTGTGTCCTCTTATGTGTTGAAAGGGGAAGCACCGTGCCCATTTGACAAGAGCTTGGCTTCCTCCTGGGCTGAAGTGGGGAGGGTTCCTCCCCTGGACATCTGTTGGGCAGCCACCTGGTTGTTCCTCCATTTCTTTGTGTGGCACTACCTCCTGGATGTACAGGTGAGACAGGATACCTGGTTTGGTGAATGGGTACTGAAAGCCAGGCTTTCGGTTGCCACTCGGCGTTAGTAATTCTCTATGTCCCACTTGTATGGGCTGGACTGGAGGGTTGCCCTGGAAGGTGAAATTAGTCTCTACCCTACTAATTGTCTTTCCTGTAGTCCCTCCAGTCGAATCCAGGACCCTCTCTTGAAGATTTCAATCTGTTAACGAGTCGGGAGCACTACTCGAGTTTTTGGAATGAGACGAGCACGTGTTTTGTCGGGTCCGTTACTTCGGGATCTTGTGTTGTACGGTCGGTGTCTGTTTTCTTATGAGGCTGTTTGCATATGTTTAAAAAAAAACCCAACAAAAAGCTACTATATAATTGAATAAACGAGCAGCAAATTATTGCAACCTAAGCCTGTTCAGAGTGCAGCATTTAGGGGCAAGACTGCCGCATGGCGGGCTTATTTCACAAGAGGGAGTTCTCTTTTTTGGGGAGCTTGTGCTTGGCAGAAATTGGGAGTTTTTGGAGGCTCCATTTTCTGGTCTCTGCGTGGTGACTGGCAAGATACTAGCTCAGTTCAGTGGGCACAGGCTATTCATACTGATTTGAGAGAATGTCTTTCTCGGTCTTCACCTGTTGGTTAATGAGCTTAGCCCCCTTGTCTGGACTGGAATTGAGGGACTAAGGAAAGAAAATTAGCAGGCAAGGCCTAATTTCACCTTGGGCAAATTCCTGGAGGAAAAGTCTATAAGATGTTGAGGGTGGACCTTGAAAGCCAATGCCTTACCCTGGGATAAGCGGCATGGAATCTGTCCACTTTTTGGAATCCTTCCAGATGCTTGTGACCTAGAATGGCCACTGTTGAAAACAGGATACTGGGCTTGATGGGCCTCAACCTGTCACCTTTCCACTGCAGTTGTGCCTGCTGCCTTCAAACATGCTGTGGTTACACCATTTCTCAGAAAGCCCTCACTGGACCCTACCAGCCCTTCCCATTACTGGCCATCGCCCTCCTCCCTTCTGTATCCATATTAGTTGAACTTACTCTTCACTGCCACTGAATTGAATTTCTTTCTTAAGTCTTTCTGGATCCACTGCAATCTGGCTTTCTTCCTCTAAATTCTACAGAAACAGCACTCTCAAGTCTCCAGTGACATGTTTCTGGCCAAATCTAAGGGCCTTTACTCGTTCATCATCCTCCTTGACTTTTGACACTGATCACCACCTTCTCCTCGATACCCTGTTCTCGCTTGGATTTTGAGAGACTGTTCGGTCTTGATTTGCACTTTGTGTACGCTCTGGTGGATCCTCCTCCTGTTATCCCACTTTGTCAGTGTATTTCAGGGCTCTGTCTTGGGACCTTGTCTCTTGTCTCTTTTCTTTGTTCCTTTCTTTTTCTCTCCTCTCTACATTCCTTCCCTTAGTGTCCTAATTTCCTACCTTGATTTTCAGTACCATCTTTGCACTGATAACTTTCAGATTTACCTTTCTGTCTCTAATGTAATGGAGAAGCAGCATAATGGTTAGGGAACCAAGAGACCAGGGTTCAATTCCCACCAGCAGTCCTTGTTGCCTTGGGCAAGTCACTTAACCCTTCATTGCCTCAGAAAAATCCCAAGTTATCAATGTCCCTGTTTAATGTACATTGTAACTTAAACTTGGTAATGTGAACTGCTTTGATTGAAATGATGCAGCGGTATAAAACGCCAAATAAATAAAATAATCTCTCTCTCCAGGAATGTAAGCCCAAATCTCATTCTGCTTCTCTGACATTGCTACCTAGATGTCTTACCACCATCTAAAACAGAACATGGCCAAGACAAAGATTTAGCTTTCCCTCTAAATCCACTTCCTCCTTCATTCCCCATTTCTGTAGATAACACTGTCATCCTGCCTGTCTTCTATTGGAATTATCTTTGTTGTATATGTGTTGAGAAAGAGAAAGAAGAGTCAGATAGCTAGAACTGTCATTTCTTCCCATACAAGATCGGCAAAATTCATCCCTTCCTTTCTGAATACAATACCAAGACTCTTATCCACTCTCTCCTCACCTCCTGCCTAGACTATTGCAACTTGCTCCTCGCTGGTCTCCCATTGAATCGTCTGTGTCTCCATCAGTCTGTTCAAAAGTCAGCTGCACGGCTGATCACCAGTGTTGCTATGCTCATATAACCTCTGTTCTCGAGCCACTTCATTGACTCCCTATCTGTTTTTGCATATAATTTAAATTTCTACTGGCCTCCAAGTGTATTCATTCTGCAGCTCCTCATTGTGTCTCCTCTGCTCTCTCCCTTCACTCTTTCTCAGCTACTCTGCTTATCAAGAAAATCACACTTCTACTGCCAACTCCAACTCCGTTCACCTTGCTGCGCCATGAGCCTGGAATAGACTACCCAAGTTGTAAGGCTAAAAGCTCATATATCTTTGAGGCTGTTTTTGAATGCTGACCCCCTTATTCTAATATCCACACCCATCCCCCTTTTAATCATTTCCCTTAAGAATTACCCTAGTCCCCTGTTCTGTTTTCTCTCAAACAGATTGTAAGATCTGTGAGGCAGAGAATGTCTCTTATTTTATTTTTTTTATTTATTTACATTCTCTTATATACCGCGCTATTCTGCATCAGTGCAGTTTACATTGAACAAACTGAAATTACATTGAACAGGGTATTATAACTTGGAGATAACTATTTTACAGGGAACATGGGTTATGGAGGGTTAAGTGGCTTGCCCAAGACCACAAGGAGCACCTGTGGGACTAGAAACCCCAGTCCTTCCGGCCCAAGGTTGCTGTCCTCTAGTGGGATTTGAACCCCCGACCTTCCGGCCTGAAGTATCTTGCCCCAACCACTAGGCCACTCCTCCAGTGCATATACAGTACTGCATATGCTAGTAAGGCTATAGAAACAGTACGGTTGAATTCCAGTTTTATTCTAGCTGTACCCTTCCCGCTCTTACTGCAGCTCCTGAGGTACAGTATATAGTGTAATATTGGAAAGGCAGGATGCAATCCTGTATAATGTTGCTCTTTGCCTTTTTACCATAGAAGCAGTTAGACTGTGAATCACATTCCTAGCAGAACTAGTCCAGTAAACAGGACTCTGCAATGATTAATGCTCAAGTTTTTGGTGCATGACAATACAGCGTGCTTGCTACTGAGACATCAAGTTGAGCTCTTGGGTTTTGTGCGTCATCGCACTACGTTACTAGAGCTGAAAAAGAGAGAACTAGTTATGATTAGAAAAAAAACAGAACTTGATTCAAGTTTCCATGATATGATGCTAAGGCAACAGTGTTTCAAACTAAAGCAGTGCTAATGCTATTTACTAAGAGCTGTCTTGAGTCAGATACTAGATTTAGAGAACTAGAGCTTGTTTTCTGTACAGGTTAAAGTATATTGACCCAGAGCAAATCAATAACCAAAGCTCACTCCAGAGCGGATTTATATTTTTTTTTTCTTCAAGAAACATGGTTGTATAGCTGGACACAGTTTTTGCTTGAGGTCTTCTCCTTGGTCTAGGTGGTAAAAGTTACTACTTTTAGAGTTCGGATGACAGCAATGCATGGGTGCAGACCTTGGGGAGGGGTCCACCACTTTACATCTTTTCTCTCGGCTGAGTGCAGAGGATTTCTTGGAACTTACATTTGGCAGCATTTAGTACCATTTACCAGGCTCCAAAGTTGCACGGATTTGTTTTTTTAATTCTGAAACACCAGATGGACCAAAACATAATTGATATTTTCCTCTTTCTTTTTATCTCTAGTATCTCCAATGAACATGGAGGACTCTGCCGTGGATCCCACAGTCTCCCCATCAGAGGGCAGCAGCATGAAGGAAGAGGCTTTGTTCAGCATGGCTGACATGTTCCTCTTCTCTCTCATCATTGGCCTCGTCACCTACTGGTTCTTCTTTCGTACGAAGAAGGAAGAGATCCCAGAATTCCCCAAAATCCAGCCAACCACGTAAGTGCTGATTTTTCCCTCTATGGTGTCCCGTGACTATTCGCTGCTGCTTAAAATACTGCCTGGGAAAATTCAGCGACTTTATAGAAGTGCTGTGACTACAGCCTTAGCTTTTAAGGTAATACCACTTCTGAAGACTGTAAACTGGATCAGAACTACTTCTATTTTAATTTTAAAAACATGTGTTACCAGTTCTACAGCTCAGCATCCTGTTTGTGAGAGGAGGATTCCACCTACATGTTTCACAGCCTGCCGTGGGTTTGATATGCTTGAAATTAATTTACATTATGTAAGAATAACACGTATATTGGAGGGGAGTAGCAGACGACATAAGGGAAATGGGTGGTGGGGGGGATCTGAACCCTAAGGAGTACCTTCTTAACCCTATAATGCCAGGTATGGAAGAGGGAGTTAAGGTGCCCGCTCGGATGTGTGTGATAGCGGCGAGTGGTGCTGGCTAGACACTGGAGGGTCCAATAGGCACCTGGCTCGATAGAAGTTAGGAATTGTCTGGCAGGTATATATTATATTAATAGAGTGTGAAGCGCGCTTTAGGGAACTGTGGGGAAGGTATGCGAAATGGCAGCGATTTCCGAGTGATGGGAGATAATGTGCCCTGGGAGGGTGGGAGGTAGAGGAAGGGATTGTTGGATGAACAATGTAAAGGTGTATATAATAAGGATTACTGAATGGATGATACCCGATCTGTGCTTTAAGGGAGCAGAGGGCGGGGAAGACGGGGGGGGAATACTGTACAATTGTGAAGGTTATGTTTGTTTTGGGAAAAGTTAATAACAGTTAAATGACAAAAAAAAAAAAGCATGTAGCACTTAGTCGATCTATATTTGCCTAGCTGGGTTGTAGGCGGTTCAATTGGTGATCTGACCAAATGGTTTTCTCTTACAACTGACCTGAGCCTTGAGAATTTGAGCAGAAAAGGGAGGCGGCCTGCCCTAAACGCTCAGCAGTTATAGGGATAGGCATTTGTTAACCTTTGAGATCACTAGGGCTCCTTACAAAACATATGAAAAATTGATTTAACATGTGAAAAAGTTATACCACAAATGTGTGTGAAATGAATAAAAATCTGGGAAGAGGGAATCCAATATGAATGGCAAAAGAAAAGGAATGTGTTTTGGTGCACTCCCCTGATGTGTTTAATATACCCATCTTAAGAATTTCAATACAAAATGATCATATTTCCTAATCGTCCCTCCAGTCCAGTCCATTACGTGTGTGTTATCTCCATCCACCAGCAGCTAGGAACTGAGCATGTCAGATGCCTGATGTTACAGTAGAGGAGCAAAGGCACCAAAAACCGGTATCTCGGTTCCTAGCAGCTGGTCAGGAGCTTCTGCATGGCTGAGCTCCACTGGATGAACATTGGCTCACTCTTAGAGTAATCTACTAGAAAAACAAGCAGAGAATTGAGGAGGAGCTGAGCACAGCATACAGGTGGGACTTTCCTGAGGCACACTTCAGTTTGGCTGGGTCACTTGTGTAGTTCTGGCAGTGGCGAAAAGCAGGAGGCAGAGCCTGATTGCCTGACACTGAGCCCTTCAGTGGGTAGGGGTCAAAACCCAGTGGTGTGGGCCCCCACCCCCCCAGCCGGATGGCACAGTATTTTGCAGTATGTTTCTGGCTGTCCTTGTATTTGATTATTTTTAACAGAGCCTTATTGGTGCACTGTACTTTAAAGTTTAGTGGAGGGAAAAAAAAAGCAGAGCGCTGACTTCACTCTTGAGCGGTCCCGATCTCTCTACCTTGTCTTGCTAGACTTACTTGAGTAAGTTCTGGGAAGTTTTGGCGGTGCATGGCTCCCTTTGTAGCTCTGTTTTTTTTCTCCCCCTTCGGCCCTTCGATCATGGTGGTTTTATCTTATCTCCAGGAACAAGCAGGAATGCAGTCTGCACGTATGGGTGAACGTCACCGACGGAGCCCGCAGGGAAACACTCCCCAGCATCCGATAGGAAAGCCTTTAAGAGCACTCTACTGCACCTGCATGCCTGCCTTCCCTACTCCTTTCCTCCATTCTTTGTTTTCCACAGAGCCAGTAGAACGTATTGTCCTGTAGCCACCAAAAAATGTTTTGGTTTTTTTTGTGGAACATTGTGCTTCTGCCTTCCTGTTGACACCAGTTCCGTCAGGTCCAACCCCAGTCCCAATAATTTTAATTTATTTTCAAATTTTCTGTTTATTTTCATTGCAGTTTTCACCACTAAGCTAGGCCTCTAGGCCGCCTTATCCTTCATCTTGAAGACAACTTTTTAAGGCATAGAAAAGCCAGTCATTGATTTCAAAAAATGTGCCACGTGTGCTGTACCATCTTAGCCAGTGATAAACATGACTGGTGCTAAAATGTTTGGGTCCTGAACATCAACCCAATTCTTGTTGTTTGTGCCAATAAAGACAGACCTCAAGAACAGAGCCAGACAATTTGGATCGTTTGCCTCGGACACTGTTTCAGTGGCTTCCACTTCAAGGGCATAGACTTCTTCTCATGGGTCCCACTTTTGTGTTTAAACTTTTAAAAAACCTAAGTCAGTTTGTGGCCATTCCCGAATCCTTGGCAAAGGCATCAAAGACCGATACCGAGGCCAGAGAGAAGTCCCAGCATAAGCACTGCAATTCCCCTAGAGGTGCTTCTGATGCAGATCAGCCAGCCAAATACCACTTAAGGCCCCAAGCCTCAGGCGGTGCCCCAGCCTGGTGGGGACTTTTCTCCTTAGGCATAGCCTCCCCCGGGAGGTCTAGCACCGCAGCATATGGGGGGACATCTGGTGTTCTATGCCAGCTTGTGGTCCAGCATCACCAAAGACACCTGGGCCCTCCAGGCAGTTGGGGAGGGCTAGTTCCTCCATTTTGATCAGGCGCCACCTCTGTTCTTTCTGGGGGGAATTCCTCGATGAAAACCCTTCAACAAGACTTGCTCCAGAAAGAGCTCGCCGGGCTTCTGGCTGACAAGACATGAACTAGTTCTGCCCCATCTCAGGGGCGAGGGGTTCTACTCCTAGTATTTTCTAGTTCCCAAAAGAACCGGTGGCTTTCGTCCTTTTCTGGATCTTCAAGATCTCAACAAATTCCTGGTGAAGTTCAAAATGCTCTCCCTTGGCTGCCTTACTTCCGCCAGGGAGATTGGCTATGCTCCTTAGTTCTCAAAGATGCGTACATGCACATTCCCATTTGGAGGATGTCACTACCAATACAGGGTTCTGCTCTTCGGCCTGGCTTCGGCCCCCAAGGGTATTCACCAAGTGCCTGGCAGTGGTCACTGCCCACCTGCAGCTGCAGGAGGTGTTTGTTTTTCCCTACCTGGACAACTGGCTGGTCAGAGGTGGCACAGCTGTCGAGGTGCAGCAGGAGGCATGCCACACCATTTTCACTCTGGAGCACCTGGGGTTTGGCATCAATTACCTCAAGTCCCATTTGCAACCAACCCAAAGCTTGGAATTCATAGGGGTGTTGCTAGACACAGTCCAGGTAAGAGCCTTCCTCCCCGTCGACAGGCCCAGTTCCTAGTAGACCTCACAAAGGAGGTTCAGGGCCAAAACTCAGCCTCTGCCTGGCTCATGCTGTGCCTCCTGGAGCACATGGCCTCCATGGTGCACGTCATGACAGACACCAGTCTCCACAATCATCCTACACAATGGGCCTCTGCTCCCAGTGGCCTTTGCGATGGGGCACCTGCAGGACAGGGTTACCATCACCAGTGCACTCTTGAGTCCCTTATCTGGTTGCAGTAGCCGCGGAACCTGCTGACAAAGATGCTCATTTCAGGCCCCGACCCCTCAGTCCTCACCAAGGATGCCTCCAAGTTGGACTGGGGAGCCCATTGAGGTGACTTACTCAGAGCCTGTGGTTGACATTGGAGTGCCTCCAACAGATCAACTTCCTAGAGCTCCAAGCCATCGCTTCTGCCCTCTGAGCTTTTCAGGACCACCTGCAGAACCAGTCCATTCTGATTCAGACAGTCAACCAGGTGGTGGTGGTCTACATCAACAAGCAGGGGGGCACGGGGGTTGTCCTGCCTGCGCTCAGTCTCTGTACTTTCGCCAGTGACAGCAGGATGCTCCCCAGGACAGTGTACCTCCCCAGGCTTGATGATGTCCTGGTGGACCGACTGAGCCCAGCTTTCCAGCCCCATGAGTGGAAGCTTGATCTGTGGGTGGCCCACTGACTTTTCCATCACTGGAGCCTCTCTGTGGTGGATCTCTTTGCTAGTCTGGCCAGTACTCAGCTGGTCCACTTCTGCTCCGAGTGCCACACCCCTTCCGGGTGATAGCCAATGTGTTTCTCATTCCGTTGACGGAAGGCCTCCTCTATGCCTTCCCTCCCATGCCGCTCATTGCCAAGACCTTTCAAGTCCAGCTCGACCGGGCCACCCTGATCCTCATAGTCCCCCTGTAGCCCCGGCAGCCATGGTTTCTGCTGCTTCTGGGGAGCATACCGGGAGGACAGCTCTTGCAGGAGGCTGGCTCGCTCTCTTGTACCCCAACCTGAGGTCCCTGATGACCTGGCTGCTGAAAGGGATCGATCTCTTAGGATTGACTGACCCATGTTCCAGTTCAATTGAACATGGGTCAGTTAGTCCTAAGAAATAGGCGAGCACCATTTGGAAGGGTTGGGTGATGGCCTTCGATGCTCTTTGCCGATCAAAAGGAAGTTGGATTCAGATCCCAAAACTCAGAGTGGGTTATTTTCCCATGGAAGGCTTTTTTGTTGACCCATAATGGAGCTTGAGAGCTTTCCCCATTGAAGGGTTGAGCCAGCACTTAAGCCTTTTTCCTTCCTTTGTACCAATTTAGAATATGATCATTCCCCATTAAGACAGTCCATTTGAATAATTGGGATAGTTAATTCAGAGATTGATTTGGTGTTTGGTATTGCTCTCTGAGTTGAGATCTAGAAATAGAGACACTTTCCATATACTGTTCAAACTGATTCAAACTGTTCCTAAGGTATACTGTGAAGAAAAATGACTTGAACATTTTGTGGTACCTTAAGACATAAGTTGGTTATTGACATTCAAAAAGCCTATTGCCCTTTTTACACTGGCCCAATCCTTTTAAACCCATAGTGCTCTCATATAATTAAATTACAAGATGATAGACATAGTTTCAGTATGAGATTGCAGACCTGCTGTTAGTAATCTGTGAACTATCATTAGAATCATCTAATACCTGAAGACTGGAGGATGGCCAATTTAGCACCAATTTTTAAAAAGGATTCAGGGGTGATCCGGGAATCTACAGACCGTTGAGCCTGATGTCCGTACCGGGAAAATGGTAGAAACCATCATAAAGAACAAAATTACTGAACATGTAGATAGGCTTAATGAGAGACGGCCAACATGGCTTTAGACAAGGAAGATCTTGTTTTAATAAACAGGTAGACAAAGGTGAGTCGGTTGATATAGTGTACCTGGACTTTCAAAACGTCTTTGACAAGGTGTCTCATCAGAGACTTTTGGCAAAACTAAAAAGTCATGGGATAGGAGGCAGTATACTATTGTAGATCAGGAACTGGTTAAAAGATAGAAAACAGAGGGTAGGGCTAAATGGTCAATTTTCCCAGAGGAAAAAATGTGAATAGTGGACTACCCCAGGGATCTGTGCTGGGTCCTCTGGTCGGGGTTTGTTTTTTTTTGTATCTTTATTTTTAAATTTAATGAACACAAATTTGCTTTGAAAAAACCAACCACACTATACAAACATGGTCATAACAGAGCCACCTCTTACAAGTATGTAATAGTCAATCCAGTCCTAAACAAACTAAAATTATCTAACCAATTGGTTTCTCATTAAGCCACTAGGACACCATAAACAGTCCCCAACCTACACTCCCCCTTCCCCTTTCACCCCCTCCCTCAATCCAAAACCCCACTCAAAAAGCTTTTAGCCCCTCCCCCCCCCTCCGTTCCCTATCGCTTCTCGCTAGGGTCCTCTGCTTTTTAACATATTCCCATTTCCAGGTCATTTATGAATAACAAGTGAGGTTATCAAATTTGCAGATGACACACAACTATTTAAAGTTGTTAAAACCCATGAGGACTGTGGAAAATTGCAAGAGGATCTTGATAAATTAGAAGACTGGGCATCCAAATGGCAGATGAAATTTAATGTGAACAGGTGCAAAGTTAGGCACCTAGGAAAGAAAAACCCAAACTATGGTTACACGATGCAACGTTCCACATTAGGAACCACCACTCAGGAAAAAGATGTAGGCATCATTGTGGATATGTTAAACCCTTTGCCCAGTGTGCAGTGGTGGCCAAGAAAGCAAATAGAATGTTAGGTATCATAAGGAAAGGAATGGAAAATAAAACAAAGGATATTATAATGCCTCTGTATCGTTCCATGATGTAACCGCACCTTGAATATTGTGTGTAGCTCTGGTCGCCGTATCTTAAAAGGATATAGCATTATTAGAAAAGGTACAGAGAAGAGCCACCAAAATGGTAAAGGGGATGGAGCAATACCGCTATGAAGAAAGGCTAAAAAGGTTAGAGCTCTTCAACCTGGAAAAGAGATGGTTGGAGTGGAATGGGTAAATGCAGATTGATTGTTTACGTCATCAGAATATAGAAAGACTAGGGGACATGCAATAAAGCTACAGGGTAACCTATTTAACACTAATAAGAGAGAATATTTTTTTCACTCAACGTGTAATCAAACTCTGGAATTTGTTACCGGACGATGTAGTAAAATCTGTTAGTGTAGCTGGGCTTAAAGGTTTGAATAAGTTCCTGAAGGAAAGGTCCATAAACCATTATTAAAAGGGACCCCGGATATCACTGCTTGACCCAATGCAAGCATTGTGGAACCTGTATGCCTTTTAGGGAAACTGCTAGGTACTTGTGATCTGGATTGGCCACTGTTGGAAACAGGATACTGGACTTGATGGACCTTGGTCTGAGCCAGTATGGCATATCTTATGCTCTTATGTTCTTAAGAGGCAGTAAGCTAGAAAAATCCTTGGTTAGTCATAGGGTTGCCAAATGGCCTGCCTACATTAAGAGAAGCCATCGGCCAACAGGATGGAAAATCAGCCAACATAAACAGTGTTTTTCGTCCAATCTTCTATCCTTAAGACTGGTTGGGACTCCTACTCAGCCTCTGCAGCTGTCCTGTCCGCTGCTTCTTCCTCATTGAATACACATTCTATTCCCCTTTCCCTTCTTGGCTTTGTACCAGGAGACATATTCAATTTTTTTTTTTTTGCTGTCATGGGGCTGATTTTCATGGTAAGCCACATTTTTCAGCTTGTAACTTGAGAGAAGCTCTATGGCAGCAGGAAATGATGTACAATTAAATGCATCTCTTGCTGCCAATTTTTGGGAGGGGGAGCATACACTGCCTCCAGTCCCACGGTCACTCCCCACCATCTAGTCCTTTGGTCTCTTTGCAGGGGTAGGAAATAGATCCATGGGCATGCGGAAGATTGTGATGGGAAGGAGATGGACTTGACAGAAGAAGGGTAAGGTAAGAGATGGAGATTTGCAAGAGGAGTGGAAGGAGGAAAGAAATAATTGGAAAGGGGAGGTGAGAAAAAGGGAAGGAAGGGAGCATCAAAAGGGGGATAAAGAAAGATGTTGGAGGATGTGGTGATAATGAATAGGAGCAGGAGAGCAGTATGAGATAAGTGGGGAAGGATGAGTGTGTGTAGGAAGAGAACAGGAAGATAGGAAGAGGAGAAAGGAAGAGTATGGAATAAAGAAACCCAAAGAAAAAGGAAAACAAAAGGAATGGAAGCTAGGAATTACATAAGTAAGAGGGATGATAAGGTAGAGATAGTCTAGAGAGTGCTGAGGAAGAAAGCTTTGAAATCCTAGAGGAGAGGAAATGTAGAATCATGAATTAATAAGGAAAGCCTAGAGAAATGGGAGTAAAAATAAAACTGGAAGGAAACTGAAGTATAAAGAGAATTGGAATCATAAAATATAAGAATAGAAGATCAGGAAATATTTGTGTATCACCTTTGTGGCCACAGCTGAGCAGTTGGGAAAGTTGAGTCTGAAATCAGATCTTTTGGGGATGAGAGCATGATAAAAAGGAGCATCTATGTGTGAGTATTGGTGAAGGAAAAGCAAGCTAATCTAATCCATACCGAGCTGACAGGAGAGAGAGAACCTTCACCTTCACCTTCTCTTTCCCTCCAATTTGACCTCCTAGCCCTTGTCCCTCAGCCTCTCCTCAAACAAAGTTGGTAAACTAGGCCTCTGCTTCTCTGCCCCTCTTCAGTGCCTTGGTCCTGGGCCAGAGGAGAGATGAGGGGTGGAAGATGGAGAGGGAGATTTGGAGGAGATTAGACATGAGAAGAATAGGAGAGGAAGATGAGGAAGGAGGACTGGAGGGGAAGGGTGTATGTGCGAGATGAACAATGTGGGAAAAAGGGAAGGGAAGAGTTTACTAAATATTATAAGATACAATAAAAAGAAGTAAAGAGCGGTTTTCATTAGTTCCCAAGGTGTTCCTTCTAAAAGATTTTGCCTAGTGGGGATTGCAGGTATCTAAGCACCCTTGTCATTTACCCATGTGGACTGTGATGAATCTGGCATTATCCCTTTTTCTCACACTTTGGGATGGTCGAGTGGATGTGTAGTTTAAAAAGAGCTTTCTCTTCCAGTAGAATCTGTTTGAGAATTGCCCCCCCTCATTGGGGTTAAATTTCTCTCTCCCTACAAGCTGCTGCTTATTTCACTTTCTGGATGCTAAACCTGCTCTGGGTGCTGCTGAAGTGCAGGAGTGCTATGAACGTCCTCTGTTCTGAATGAAAGTTGAAAGTCAATTGATCTTATCTGTCAACTTTTAGATGCTGTTGACAAAGTAGGGCTTCCAAGAAACTTAGAGGAATAATTAACAAAATGCATTCAGTCTAAAGGTTGATAGCTGTGGATGATGTACCAGGAATTTGCAATTGTTGATTGTGCCTTGCAGTTCTTGGTAGAACTCTGTTCATGGTTAATGTGTGTGGGGTTTTTTTGGTTTTTTCCTTTTATGTGGCATATCTGGGAGGCAGAAGTTGGGAGGATTGAGATTTATCCATGCAGTCTTAGGCGGGCCATTTGTGATTGCCTTGGAATAGGAGCTTTCAGGTAGACTACTCAATAATGGGCATAGTCACGTGCATAGTTTTTACAAAGACAATATAACATAGGCCAGGCCTTGACAGATTTCCCTTTAACTTAGGAGCCAGCCCAAAAGTGTGGGAGCCAGAGGTTGAGACCACCTCCCTCCCTCCATCTCTACCAAAGTTGAGAAGGCGGGATCTCCTCAGAGCTGATTTACTAAGGCCGTTTCCCTAGTTCAGCTCTAAGGAAAAAGAAAGATTAGTAAATCAGTAGCTATCAAAGCAAAGGTATGTGACTAGTTTTGCTTGGCTCCTTGTCCTAGGAAAAAAGTGCCTACAGAAATGTGTTCCCACTCTTTTTCTAGAGGTGCTGCTCCTTTGTTTTGGCTGAAAAAAAAAAGTAGCTACTTTTTGGCTATCTCAAACATTCTCCCCATCCTACCTCCCCCCCCCCCCACCACAATTAAGTGCTGGTGGAGCAGCTTTAAGCTGTGAGTAAAATTATGCAGAGCACTGAAGAATGCATATCATGTAAAGAGAGGGCAATTTTCAGAACCTATTTTTGTGGAAATGGCTTTGAAAGTTGTCCTTCATATGTGCCAGTAAACAAAAATGTAGCTGTTTCAACATAAACATTAATGTCCAATTACATCAAAGGGCGTTACACAACCAAGGTTGTAACGCTTCCATAGTAACATAGTATATGACAGCACATAAAGACCAGTATGATGCATCTAGTCTGCCCAGCCAGGCGGTACTTAAGTAGGTGCACCTGCCACTCCATGCAGGTCACCTTTCCGCATGCCTTTGTTTAGGGGTGTATCCACTGCTCCGTGTAGGTCACCCCTTATTTGTTGAAATAGTTGTTTATTTTGATTTTATCCTATTGCTATAAAGGGATCCACAGTGTCTGTCCCATGCCATTTTGAATTCTGTCACTATTTTCCCCCACCATGTCCATCTGGAGGGCATTCCAAGCATCCACCACTCTTTCAGTGAAAACGTATTTCCTGACATTGCCTATCAGTTTTCCCCCTTGCAGCTTCATGTTATGCCCTCTAGTATTACAGTTTCCCTGTCTTTGGAAGAGGTTTGTTTTGTTCATTAATACTCTTATGATTCAGACCTTTAAATACTTATCTCCCCTGTCCCTCCTCTTCTCAAGAGTGTACATATTTAGGTCTTCAAGTCTCTTCTCATGCGTCTCCTGATGAAGGCTCCAAATCATTTTGGTAGTCTTCCTTTGAACCTTTTCCAGTTTTTTTATATCCTTTGCGAGAGTCTCCAAAACTGGACACAATATTCCAAGTGAGGCCTCACCAGCAACTTGTACAGTGGCATTACTACCGCTTCCTTTCTGCTGGTAATTTCTCTCTGTATGCAACCCAATATCCTTCTGGCTTTCACCACACTGAGATCCTCGGAAACAATCACCCCGAGGTCCTTCTCCTGGTCCATACACACCAACCTCTCGCCCCCTATTGCATACAATTCTCCTAGATTCCTGCTTCCCAAATGCATGACACTGCACGTCTTTCTCCAGGAACAAGCAGGAAGTCGGTCCTCACGTATGGGTAATGTTGGCACTGATGGAGCCAGTGTGCAGCATTTCCCCAGCTTTCAAAGAAAGCCTTTGGGAATGCTAGCACGCATGCATGGTCCCCTTCCTGCCCAAGGGTGCCATCTTGTTCAGTCTCCTTTTTTCTGCAGAGCCCAACAGACATGGTCCTCTACTCTCCTGGAAAAAGTTCTTTAATTCCTTCCCTTTATCCGGTTTCTGTACTGGTTCCTTCCCGCCTCCAAGGTGGCTCTACCTGTGCTGATCTCGGCTCCCTTTTTTTCCATGTTTCCTTGAGGTTCCACCTTGACTGACCTTTGTGCCATTTTTCGCCTGGCGTCCTCGACCCTGGCTGGGTGTGCTCCCACCATGACTCCCGGTGGGTTCAAGAAATGTGATCACTGCAGTCAGACATCTGTCACTGATATGACTATCTCAGTCACTGATACTGCATCTGCTGCCTGGCCCAGACCACGACAGTTCCACCTGTGACTGGAGCCAGGCCATGACTCCTAAAACCAATAGGAGGCGGTCTGAGTTGCAGGGGAAGCTTTTCCCAAGGTCTGACTCTGCCCCGGCTTCATCACCGAGCTCCAAAGCAGGCTCTTCGCGAGAGGTTCGGGTGTCCTCAGTCCTGTGTCGGTGGCTCCTCTGGTGCAGCCCCAGAAAGAAAGTCCTGAAGGAAGTGCCTCTGATCAAACCTGGCAAGGTCCCTCGACAGGACTCGGGCGACTGCAAGCAGTGCCCTCAAAGTCTGGAGATGTGCCTTTGGCCGGCAAAGACCGTACCAGGACCTGTGAACCTATAGTTCTCCTCGGACACACTTTCCGGAGTGCCGGTGTCAGACCTGAGAGTTTCGGTGTCCACACAGAGTGCTGCACAGCCATCGGGCCTCAAGTCTCGCATGGTGGCCATGGAGCAGAGCCCCTCCTCCATCTTGGCCTTGCAGCAGACATTGATGTTGGGCCCCCCAGCATCATCGGCCCTGACACCAGCCCCGACACTGGCCCCCTGGCCTTGGGAGAGCCTCCGGGCATCGAACTTGGCACAAAGCGCCACTGTCTTCGGGTAAGTCCTCAGCATTGATCGAGGTCTCGATCACGCTCCTCGGGGTTCCGGTCCTCTCTGGCAAGTTTCCGGGAGTCAGATCCCAGGTCCTCGGGGGGGGGGGGACCCGGACCCGGACCCGGACCCGGACCCTTGGAGTCACCCCCAGGGCTCTGACTGGGAGACAGAGGATGAGGCCTCCCTGGAGACCTCCCGACACCAGGACGTCCCCTCCAAGTCGTCTCCCCCGGAGCCTCAGCACCACTCCCCGCCTGAGGACGGCCTTTCATGACTTTGTTCGTGACATGGCCCGGGCTCTCTCGATTCAGACTGAGTTGGAGGAGGACTTGCACACCGAGGAGCTCAAGATCCTACGATATGAGTCCCCTCCCAAGGAGACTCTCACGGTGCTGGTTCCACCCATCCTCAAGAGATTGCTCCTCCAGATGTGGGAGTCCCTGACCTCGGTGCTGGTGGTCAGTCAGTGCCTGGACGCCATCTATCGCGTCCGGAAGGGCCCCGGGTTCCTTACGCCATAATTCCCCCATGCAAAAGCTGAAGTTTTAAGACCTACTCTTTAGTCGTCCCCCCCCCCCCCCCCCGCTCCCTGCAGGGAAGCCTGGGCACTCGACGCCATGGGATGCAAGTGCTACCAGGGCGCCATGCTTGGGTGTCAAATACAGGCATATGAATTGTATGTTGGAATGTACCTTAGGTGTCTGATACAGGAACTCATAGGGTTCTTGGCAGGCCTCGCTGGGGAACCTCTGCAAAGGTTCCAGTCCGTAGCAGCAGGTATCTGGGACTGTTCCAAATTCCTCTCCCAGGAATTCGAGTCTGTGGGTTCGAGTCTGTGGCCAGGGTCGCAGCTGCGGGCATCAGCACCCAGCGCCAGGCATGGCTACAGACATCAGACCTGGAGCAATGGGTACAAGAAAAGCTCCTGCATGTCCCCTACAATGGTAAGAACATATTCAGGAAACTGATGTCTGATAAGGTTGCAGAGATTGAGGCAGAGGTAGTGACCCGGCAGAGGCTGTCCAAAAGGACCTCTGCTATCCAAGAAAAAAATCCTTGGAGAAATCCCTGAGGGGGGGGGGGGAAGGGCAACTCCCAGGCTGGCCACTACCAGCCTTACTTGGGGCAGCCTCACCAGGCCTCACAGCCAAAAGGCCAGGGACACGGGCCTAGGAAGCCCAGGGCTCCCAATCCCCAGACACCAGTTCCCACACAATTGGGGGGAGCTTTTGACCCCCTGGACTGGGCCTCCACTCCCCTCCCCCGAGCAATGTTCCCTCTAATTTTCTGTAGGCTGTGTGCAGCTTTTGAAGGAAGGTTAAATTTTTGTGCGCCACATAACGACACTCGGAGTTATATACTTTAAAGTTTGACTACACATCAGAATACAGTATGTACACCACATTGATTTTAATCAAATTAAATGAAAATAGACTAAATTACTAAATGAAGCGGGAAATTTTTAGTAATTACAATCATAACTTTTAAATTTTAAGATGTCTCTGTTTTCTATCAGAATCAGAGCTGTAATTTTTGTGCGCTCTGTTGTAAAGTATGTGTGCTCGCTCGGCGAGGTGTGTGCGCGCGCACACGCGCACAGCTTAGAGGGAACAGTGCCCCCGAGAGTCCCACCTTGGCCCACAGGGGGGTCAACTGGCCTGTTTTGCCCACAGATGGGCCAGTATCACCACAGACTAGTGCATTCTGTGGGTGGTGCAGAGGGTTACTTCCTCCATCTGCAGGAGAACCCTCCAGACTTTTTCCTAGGAGAGCCACCACAGCCTCCACCAGGTCTTGCTCGCAAAAGAACTTGCAGGCTTGCTTAGGGACAGGGCGGTGGAACCTGTAACCCATCACCTCTGGGGGAATGGGGTTCTACTCCATGGTTTTTCCTGGTTCCAAAAAGAACAGTGGTCCTCCTGGCCCATCCTGGACCCGTGCAATTTGAGCAAGTTCCTGGTGAAGGAGAAGGTCAAGATGCTCTTCCTTGGGACACTGCTGCCCTACTTCTGCCAGGGAGACTGGCTCTGCTCCTTGGATCTCAAGGATGCTTACACCCACATCCTGATCCACCCCTCCCACAGGCATTACCTGAGATTCGTCGTCGGGGGGGAGGCAGCACTACCAGTACAGGGTGCTGCCATTCGGCCTTGTTTCCTCTAAGGGTCTTGGCAAAATGCCTGGCGGTTGTAGCTGCCCATGTGTGCCTCCAAGGGGCCCACATTTTTCCTTGCCTGTACGACTGGCTCATCAGAAGCAGCACACCTCTCGAGGCCAGGTAGGCCACAAGGCTCACTACCCAAGTCCAGTCTCTCCCTGTCCAAGACCTGGAATTAAAAGGGCTCAGCTGGACACTCTGGGTTGGGGTCTTTCTCCCTGTGGAGAGAGCCCACCGCCTGATGCAGCTGGCAAGGGACGTGCAGCGCTCCAGTTCAGTGCCAGCTCGCCTACTCCTCTGCCTGTTAGGCCACATGGCCTTGACAGTTCAGTTCACGTTATACCTTTGGCCTGCCTGCATATGTGGACAGCCCAGTGGTGCCTCTGTTCCCAGTGGACACAGGCAGCAAGCAAGCTGAGGGACAGAGTGAAGGTCACGCACGAGCTGGCAGCCTCCCTCACCTGGTGGCAGTCCCTGCATCACCTCAGGGCAGGGATGCCCTTCCAGGCACAGACTCCTCAGAGGATCCTGACAGACACCTCCCTTGTGAGCTGTGGCGCACATTGTGAGGGTCAGTGCACCCAGGGCACCTGGTCCCCAGAGGAATCCCTTCTGCAAATCGATCTCCTCGAACTCTGGGCCATCTTCCTGGCCCTTCAGGCCTTCCGCCACCTCCTGAGCGACCTTCCGGTCCTCATACAGACAGACAATCAGGTCGCCATGTTGTATGTGAACAAGCAGGGGGGTACAGGCTCCTACTCCCTCTGTCAAGAGGCAGTGGCCCTCAACTCCTATGTAGTGCGCAACCATATCCTTCTGAGGGCGGTGTACTTACCAGGCCAGGACAACTGCCTGGCAGACAACCTTAGCAGGGTCCCTCAGGCTCATGAATAGCGCCTAGACCCAAGAGTGACCCGGAGGCTTTTCCGCCTCTGGGAAAGACCCTGGTTGGACCTGTTTGCCTCCCAGGTCAACTTGCAGCTGCCCAAATTCTGCTCTCAGCCACACCACAGGAGGGTGGAATCAGTCCTCACAACCCTCCCTTCTCCCCTTGGAGTTGCCTCCTACATTTTTTTGTCTTTTTTTCCTAAGCTGTGTCATCTGACTGAGCAAGATGGCACCCTTGGGTGGGAAGGGGACCACGCATGCATGGTAGCATTCCCAAAGGCTTTCTTTGGAAGTTGGGAAAATGCTCTGCGCGGGCTCCGTCAGTGCCGACGTCGTCCATATGTGAGGACTGATTCCTGCTGTTCCTAGAGAACACCTGCTACAGGTGAGCAACTACGCTTATCTGACCATCACCTGCTAAGCTTCACTCGTCACTCCCCACCTCAATCTTGCCCAGTCGTCTTCTACCTCTTTAGAAATCTTCATGCTATCTATCGATGCATCGGCTCTCTCCACTGCTGTCTCATCACCTCTTTCCTCCGCCATGTCTTTTAAGTCTGTTGATGAGGCTGTAGTTTCCTATAATACTGCATTCTCCTCTGCCCTGGATGCTCTTGCTCTGCTCATGCCACATCCAGTGAGGCACAATATACCTTGGCCCTGGCTACCTGTTACTTACGCTCCTGTGCCTGTTCAGCTTAATGCATTTGGCTCAAATCCCGCACCCTTGCTAACTTTCTTCATGTCAAATTTATACTTACCTCCTTCCAATCAGTCATAGCACTCGCCAAGCATATACTACTATGTCCATCTGACTAACACTCTTGCCTCTGACCCACACTGTCTCTCTACAGTTCTCAACTCTCTCCCCAAAGTGCCTCCACCTCCAACCCCTCCTTCCCTTTCTGCCCAAAACCCTGTCCGACTATTTCCATGACAAAATCCACAAGATTACTCTAGTTCCCCGCAAGTTCAGCTTCATCCCCTCTTCAGTACCAATTCTTCCCCTCAATCTCTGCTACCCTTTTTCTTTTTTAAGATCTGAGGAAACAACTCATCGTCTTTTTTTTCCTCTAAACTCACTACCTGCTCCTCTGATCCTATCCCTTTTGTCTCTTTAACTCCATCTCCTCCACTGTCATCCCTTCCATCTCTCATATTCTCACCCTAATGCTCTCCACTGCATCTGTCCCAGCAGCCTTCAAGCATGCTGTAGTCTCACCTCTCCTCAAGAAACCTTCACTTGACCTTTCTTGTCCTTCTAATTATGTACCCATCTCCCTCTTCCCCTTCATTTCCAAATGGTTCTCCACTTTTGCCTTGACTTTCTGTCTTCTGAAGCCCTTCTGGATCCATTACAACCTGGCTATCATCCTTTACATTCTACTGAAACGGCTCTTGCCAAAGTCTCCGGTGGACCTGTTCCTGTCTAACTCCAAGGGTCTTTACAAAATCCTCATTCTTCTTGACCTTTCTGCTGCTTTAGACACTGTTGACCACCACCACCTTCTCGACACCTAGTCCACACCTTGGTTTAAGGACTCTGTGCTATCCTGGTTTCTCTTCTTATCTCTCCCATCACTCTTTCAGCAGTGGGTTCTAATGGATCCTCCTCTAATTCCATGCCACTCTGTTGGTATTCCCCAAGGTCTGTTCGGGGATCACGCCTTTTCTCTCTCTAAACCCAGTCCCTTGGTGCTCTCATCTCCTCCCATGTCTTTCAGTACCATTTTTACACTGACTCTGATCTATCTCCCTACACCTGATATCTCTCCGTCACTCCAGGCCCGAATCTTTGCCTGCCTGTCTGACATCACTGCCTGGATGTCTCACTGCCATTTGAAATTGAACATGGCCAAAATAGTGCTGCTTATTTTTCCTCCTAAACCCACCTCCCCCTTCCTCCATCTCTGTGGATAATACTCTTCTACTCTGTTTCCTTAGCTTGCAACCTTGAGGTAGTTTGCCTCCTCTGTTTCTTTCTGAACATCAGTAAAATTTGCCCCTTCCTTTCTGAACACACTACTAAGACACTTAGGCACTCTTTAATCACCTCCTGTCTAGACTATTGCAACCTCCTCTTTGCTGGTCCTCCCTCTGAATCATCTCTCTCCCTTTCAGTCTGTTCAAAACGTAGTTGCGTGGCTAATCTTCAGCCAGCCCAAATATGCTCATATCACCCCTTTTCTCAGGTCACTTCATTGGCTCCCATTCTGTTTCTGTATCCAGTTCAAACTTCTCCTACTGACCTATAAATGCATTCATTCAGCTGCTCCTCGCTACCTTTCATCTCTTATCTCTCCCTGCACCCTTCCTGGTTGAACTCTGCTCTTCTGGTGGATTGCTTCTCTATGCCTTTTTCTTCCCCTGCCAACTCCAGACTTTGATCTTTTCAGCTTGTTGCTCCTTATGCCTGGAACAAATTACCTGAGTCTGTAGACTGGCTTCATCTCTGGCCCTTTTTAAATCCATGCTAAAAGTTCACCTTTTTGAGGTTGTTTTTGGATCCTGATCCACTTAATCTCCTGTGTGTCTCCTTACCTTTTCCCTAGTTGTATCCTTGTCTTCAGCTTTGCACAGGTACACTAAAAAAATTTTTTTTTAAACTGAGTCTAATGTTTCGATTGATTTTTACGTTTTTTGGTGCGCTGAATCCAAATCTGGTAACCAATTTGCTCCATCACGTACAGATTTTTTGCTACATTGGGTTAGCAGTTTGAGGTGAACGTTTCAGATTGAGTGCGATCGAGATAAAAGTTTCTTGGATGAATTCTTTATACTAATTGTTTAGTAGTTATTCAAATAAGAATAAAGAAAATTGTAACAAGGCAGCACATAAGAATAGAGTAATGTCAACAAAACACACTGATGGTAGCAAAATTGTCTGCACTTAAAACAGCCACATACATGTGCACAAACATTGAGCATATAAGAGCGAGGTTAGACACAAAGCAAAGCAAAGAAATGTGCAAAAAATGTTGTACAGGTATGTATGTAAGAATAGAAAACACAAACCGCACCATTGCAATACATGAAGACAAACACCCGATGGTGTGAAAATAAAATTCTAATAAATGAGATCCGACACTGTGGTAATAACTAGCAAATTTTTATTTCAAAGTTTAGTAAAAACACGATATTTGTCAACACAGTTGACTTTAAAATCTATTCTTGGGTCAATCAATCTCCTGGTGGGCCCGTTTCTTCTTCCCCCGAATGCTTCTCTTGGTGCGCTGCTTGGCGTATTTTTCATCTGGGGTTTCCCGCAGCAGCAACCAGCAGAAATCAGCCATCATAGTGGTGTTCCATCTTCCTTGGTACCTTCTCTCTGCGTCCTTGATGTCCTGGTGAAACCTTTCACCTTGTTCTTCACTGTACGCCCCCAAGTTTTCGGGAAAGTAGTTCACATGGGAGTGCAAGAAATGGACTTTCAGGCTCATGTTACAGCCTTGTTCTTTGAAGGCATTGAGCATCCTGGCAACAATATCCTTATAGTTCTCATCCCGCCTGTTCCCCAAGAATTTGAGAACAACATCCTTGAAGGAATCCCAGGCTTCTTTTTCCTTCTCAGACATCGTTTCAGCAAATGCTCCATCTGAAATGAGTTTCCTTATATCAGGGCCAACAAACACTCCTTCCTTTAGCTTTGCTTCAGAAAGTCGGGGGAACTTTGAGCAAAGGTACCGAAAGCACTCACCATCTTTTGGAAGGGACTTGATGAATTGCTTAATGAGAGCCAACTTAATGTGGAGAAGTGGTAATAGAATTTTATCACGAGGTACCAAGCTCTCATGAAGAACATTTTTCTCACCGGGACTCAAATACTCCCGAATTGGCCAGTCTTTTTTCCCCCAGTGTAGGTCGCGGGCCCGGCTTTCCCACAAGCAAAGGAAGCAGGGATATTTGGTGAAACCGGATTGCTGCCCTAATAGCATGGATAGAATTTTAAAGTCTCCACAAATCATCCACTTATGCTCATCATAACGAATCTTCTGAAGAATCAGGGCCAAATTCTCGTATTTTTCTTGGAGAATAACAGAGTGAGCAATAGGAACTGAAGTGAATGTGTTGCCATTATGAAGAACACCTTTTATGCTGTCTTTTGACTAATCAATGAACAGCCGCCATTCAGCAGGATCATACTTGAGTTTAAACTTTTCCGTATATATCGTTGCAAAATACCAAATCTTCCTCTTTGCTGAAATACTTAAAAAATTGTGTCTCGCGGTTGCGGTACCAATAAAGTTGTTCCTGGTGACAATAGATTTTTCTGTTTAAGCCGAGAACCTAGCAGTTGGGCAGCATCTTTTGGGAGTCCTAAATCCCGGACTAAATCCAATTCAGCTTGAGAGAAAAGTTCAGGTTTCGGATCTGGTTCAGTTTCAAACTCGGAAGTACTGGACTCATCGGGAAAAGCCATCTGATGAGTCTCATCATGTTCAGAACTGTCCACACAAATATGATCCAAAGATTTTGGTGGTTCAGGCACAGGTACTTCGTTGCTATGAGGCATAGGCCTAATTGCTGAGGGAAGGTTGGGGTAACTTATTACGTTCTTATTTTTTAAGTTGTATCCCTTCACAATGCAAGAGCAAAAATAGCAGTCACTGCTGTGGTCTCTTTGTTCACGCCACATCATAGGTATTCCGAAACGAAATGCTTGTTTTTTACCTTTCATCCATAAGCGTAGATCTTCCTCACATGTCTTGCACACTTTGTGAGGAACCCACGGTTTGTCTTGATCGCCTAACTTCAAACCGAAATAGGCGAAATATACTTTTTTAATAAATGCAGAAATGTTCCTCTGCCGCTTTTTCACGGTATATTCCCCACAAATAAACAAAAAACTGTCCGGAGAGTTGACGCAACCTCTGGCTCTGTGAGCCATCACAAATACACAGCACTGCAAACTACAACTGTAGTGAACCACTTCGGAATAAAGCTGGATTACGACTGAGCAAACAAAAGGTAATAATGAACTTGCAAGAAACTGAAATTTGACAGGAACGTTCATGTCGCAACCACCGTGTTTGAGCGAGCGAACGAGGCGAGGCGAACAGGAAGAACATGCGCCAGCGCGAGTACTGGATTTAGCCCCCCGCCTCCCAATTGTCCTGTTAATGTATAAAATGAATACAAAACACTCTAAAATATCATGAGGGAGTGTTTCTAGTTAGTTAACCATTACAACCTCTATTTTGGGCCAAGAAAATAAACTGCAGTCGGCTAAAAGAAATTATGTGAACATTCCTTATATGGGTAAGAAATCTAATTTTGCAAGAAAACGTGACGTGATGGAACATTTTGGCTATTTTTCCTGGATTCAGCACCCCAAAATCTATAGGAATCAGTTGCAAAACTGGAGGCAGTTTTTTGGTAGTGTACCTGTGTTGTCTGTCTTGACTAGATTGTAAACTCTGAGCAGGGTCCCTCGTCTTGCATGTTTCTGTGCTGCACTAAGTACGCCTTGTAGCGCTACATAAATGATCAATAGTTGTAGTAATGTTTTTCTGCACAGACGCTTCAATGGTGCATCTATTTGTTTTTTCTCATCCTTGTGGATAAAAGAAGAACCTTGCTTTTCTAGATTGGATTGGTTGATGTCATAATCGCTAAACCAACAAAGAGGAGAGGATATATTCTCCGCATGAAGACAAAGTCCAACTGTAAAGCGGAGAAGAACCACAACTACACCAAAATATCTTCAACAGTCATTTTTATTATGGACCCAACTTGGCCAAGTTTCGGTGCTAGGCTGCCTTTAGGGGTCTAAAAGCATAAAACAGAGGGGATTTGTACAAAACAAAATATAAATTTACAAAAAGCACACAATACATACACAGATAAAATAAAAATGCTTAATTAAAAAAATATACATTACCAGTGTGTTGAGAGAAACAGTCTCCAAAGACGACGGATATAATTACTAAGAAATCAGTTTTTCAAGACTACAGTGTAAAACATATTCATATTCTTTGAAATCTACAACAAAGATCATAAGTACAAAAAAAGTACAAAAAAGAATAACCAAGCAGTCATCTCTAAAACTCAAAAATATAAAACAAAAATGCAGAAGGGAAGGGCTGTGTCCTAAAGGAAACCAATTTCTGTTCAATTTTGTATTCAACCATTTCACAGTGACCAGAAAAGACATGGAAACAATTCTGCATTAGTCTGCCAAAACTTGGTAGGCTCATGTTAGCTGGAAAGAAACATCTGGTACATTCTTCTGATGGATGTGGACATGTCATGGGAAGGCTTATTAAATAGTAACTTTGCTCCTACAACAAGACTGGAAGCAGCTAGTCTTTTTTTCCTAGAATTCCCCCCCTCCCTCAAGTATAATTCTTAGATCTTAACTAACAGGGGGGGGGGGGGGTTTATTCATCTTGCTGCAGTACATTGCCAGGAATACTGTACTGGTTACCAGACATTTCTGTTTGAGTCCTTCATGAGCTGTTAAAAAATCACAAGAAGCACCAAAAATTTGGCTGGAGTTGAAATGTATTTAGCACAGCTTTAGGAGACACTTATGAATCATTTATTTTTTCTTTTTGGACCTGACTGGCTCTTCTTTCTTTTGAATTTCCAGTTCATTTGGAGCCAGCCTGTATTGGAGCAATGATGGCATGAACCTTTTTATTCCATTCCCTTTATTCTCCCCCCCCCCCCGCCCTATCATCTCGGGAGGGGATTTCCATCCTCATTCTTACATTTGCATGTTCTGCCTTTATTGTGTGCAAATCTATCTCATGCATAGTCATTGTGGGAATCCTGAAAACCTGACTGGCCTAGATGTGCCCCGAGGACTGCGTTGGGAATCTTTGTATTAGACTGTATGCTACAAGAATCAGGAACTATTATATCTGTAAAGTGCTGCTTATAACTTGTAGCGCTATAAAAATGCTAATATTTCCTTTTTTTCTGAAGTTCTCTTTTCTCTTCCAGCTAAGTGGAACTGGTGCTGGAATTCTGGTGCTATGTGCTTTTTATTTATTTTTAAAACCTTTATATCCTGCAGAACTGGACATGACCTATACATACTCCTGCTGGAATTCTGCACACTATAACTCAAAATTTTGCACTTTTTGCTAATTTTGTTTTCTATATTTTATTTTAAGTTATCAATCACTCAGAAACAATATGATGGTTATTTTGACGAAGCACGGAGAATTTTGCATAATTCAGATATTTGATGCACATCTTTTAAAAATATTTTTTATTGAATTATCCAATCACTTCCATCAGCAAGTAATAAAAAGAAACATGACAAACATGAAAGAAAAAAATACATAAAAGCAATAATACTACAAAATCAATTAGCTCACATCACGGGGAGATATGAAAATAAAGAAACACATTAAGTCAGGAAAACCAGAGAGCAAATACTGTACATCCCTCCCAGAATTAACAGCCCTTAAGTAAGTGCCCACCCCAAATCATCCCCGCTTGTCTCAATCAGTTGGAAACAAACCTAGTCCCCTGAAAATTGATTAAACACTTACAGGGGCAATGCAAGAAAAAAAGCACAGAGGGCCACCATCCTGGGCCTGAGGGTTAAAAACGCCTTTCTGCGTAATTGCGTGGCCCTGGAGACATCAGGAAACAATTGAAACCATAGAATAACATATGTTTATTTTTAAAGTAACTCTTAAACTGAAACTTTATCTTGATTGGACAAAAAGGAAGCCACCAAAGTAGCATGGGTAGATATATTATCTTGTGAATCCTCCAGGAACTGAGTTAAATCAAAATTGGGCTGCGATTGTAAAACATCAAATCCTCCTGGACATTCACCAGTAACCTTTCTACCCATAAGGTAATACTGCATATCTTAAACAAAGGTGTTGAATCAGAATTAGAGCCAGAATTTATTTTAAATATTTCCTTAACATAATTTCAGATGACGACAAATGATGAGAGGGAAAATTTCACGAACTCACATTTTTAGATTTAACAAAGTTCTCAAGACTCCAATTTTTGATGGACAACCAAACTGTCCTTAATTGATGAGGCATTAATTGCCTGCAGAGGGGAACATTGAGTCGCAAGCTTAATTAACTGATTAGAGAAATCTTCCATCCACTTCCCAGCCATGCCGCAGTCTCTTGAGAGAATTGGCAAAGTTGAGAAACGGTGGTAATACGAGTCCTCTCAGTCCGGGTCACCACTGTCCAAATGTCGGCCAGAGAGATCTGAGAGTCAGGTACTTCTCTAGCCTCAACTACTGGGGGGGGGGGGGGGAAACCAAGTTACAGCTTTATAGGGTAAACCAACAGAATGTGGAGAACTCTGTTGACGTGGCAAAAAAAGGCATAGATACAGGTAGAACCCTAGGGGTGGGGTGCTCTCTGGAGAGCTCAATAAAGCTCCCAGTGAAGGTGAAGTTAGGAGATCAGTAACTGGTAATGGCATCACTACTACTTCTTTAGCCTTAAGGTGTTTATCCATCAGATGGGACACCTCCACATTCCCAGCAAGTCTTCTTTTTTCCTTTTGCCCATGGACAACAACCAAAACCAGCTAATAAAACCTTTTTGCTGCTTCTCCGGGGTTCCTAAGGGGTGTAAACTGCCCCTGGTGGCATGCCATGTTTGCGCACCTAAACCATAGCGCGTTCTTATGGGGGCCTCAGTGACATCAAGAGGTGTCCCCCAGCAAGCCTGCACTCCTGCACCTTTCTGCGTCTTGGCTGCACGTTTATTTAGATTTGTATACCGCTTTTTCCTACAATCAAAGTGGTGGGTTACACAAAATAAATTACATAAAATAAGGAGTGACATAACATATTGACTCCCCCCCCTTTAAAACACAATTTTGAATATTGTGTTCAGCATTCCAGCAGGAGTATATATGGCAACCATTAGTGTCCAAAATACCTCACTAGTAATATCACAGAAACAAAGGGAAAATGATCATTTTACCAAAAAAATTATTTCTAAAAAAAAAAATCCTCAAGGAGACCTCAAAGCACAGACTGCAGAATAAACCTGCTGTCCCTCATTTCATCATTTGGCTTCCAAGCAAAAACTACCCAGTTCCCAGGAAATGCAATGGCATGCATTACTGCCAGTTTGGGCTTTTTTAAACCTGTAATAAATTGGGAGTAAACCAAGCAGCTGACTTTATATGGTGAAAATACTTCTATCTGCCTTTCTGGAGCAAATTCTTCCATCATGGCCTGGAAAGAAGAGTTCAGCAGCTCAACCATAGCACCTAGTTCTGAAAGGTCTAGGTCTGTCTAGGAATAGCTTCATGGTTAGAGTGGTAGACTAGGAATGGGACAGCCAGGGTTCAAATCCCACTTCTCCTGCTGTTGACATTGTCCTGTGTGCTGGGGATGATGGAATGCTATCTTCTCTTGAGATTGAATGCTAAAAAATGCAGGGTCATGCATTTGGGCTGCAAAAATCCAAGGGAATGGTATAGTATAGGGGGCAAGGTGCTTCTGTCTATGAAAGTAGAGTGGGACCTGGGCGTGATTGTTTCTGATGATCTTAAGGTGGCTAAACGGGTAGAAAAGGCAACAGTGAAAGCCAGAAGGATGCTCTGGCCAGCAGGAAAAAAGGAGGTGATAGTGCCTCTGTATAAGCCTTTGGTGAGACCTTATTTGGAGCATTGTGTACAATTCTGGAGACCGCACCTTCAAAAGGATATAAACAGAATGAAGTCTGTGCAGAGGGTAGCTACCAAAATGGTCAATGGGCTTTGCCATAAGGCATATGTGGCCAGGCTTAAAAATCTCAATACTTTAGAACAGAGGGGAGACAGATGTTTAAATACCTCCATAGCATAAATGCACAGGAGGAGAGCCTCTTTCAACTGAAAGAAAGCTCTGCAATGAGGGGGCATAGGACGAGGGTGAAAGGAGATAGACTCAGGAGTAAGTTGCGGAAGTACTTCTTTATGGAAAGAGTGATAGATGTGTGGAATAGTCTCCCAGTGGAGGCAAAATCTGTATCTGATGTCAAAAGAGAGCCTGGGGCAAACACAGAGGATCTGTAAAGGAAAAAGGACTATAGGGCCCGATATTCTGTTAGGTAGGCTATGCGCCTCGTTGGCACTGAATATCCAGGTTAGGTGCTGTGTAGAGTCAGCCACAGAGACTAACAGGGTAACGGCGATATTGGACCGCTATCCAGTTAGCAGCTGTTGCTAGAACTAGGCGAGCCAAAAGCTCCTGCTATCCAATTATTGGGACTCCCTTTCTCTGCTGTGCATTGGAACGTGTAGGTGCCATTGAATATTCCTGGTTAAGGCATTTACACAATTAGCTGGGCTGTAAACCATGTGAATGCCTTTCGAATATTGGCCCATAGTTTAGTTGTTTATATAGAAGGGCAGACTAGATAGCCTATATGGTCTTTATCTGTTGTCATGTTTCTATGTTAAGACAAGACACCCCCTGGCTCCTCTCTCCTGCCACAGAGGCAGTTTCTGTGCAGAATAAGATTGTTTTAAAAGGATCTTCTATCACAGAAGAGACCAGACCATTGCTTTGCATTGTCCTCATAAATTTAAAAGTGAGCAAGTGATCAGACTATGCACAGGAGAACTGTGCAGACTGGTCTGGTCCCATTCATTCCTTGTGGAAGCAATCATCTCCAACTTGGAGCAGCAGATCCATTGCCTACACACCAGGAGGGTGATAAACCAATAGTTTAGTAAAATGTGCAAACTGAGCCATAATGCCCTCATAACTTACTACTCCGTAACGTATATCTCACTATCAAAACCACACTGCCACTTTAAATCTAGGCTAGTGTTGATACCAATAAGAAGGTAGACAAACTGATTCAGGATCAAAATGTCAGCAGTGCTATGCCGTGACTCTAAGACAGCAAGTATCTGGTTGCAGTTCAAAGCTGAGATCATAAATTACTTCACACTTAAATATTAATTGATTGTGTGGTGAGATATAGTGTCTCAAGCTTGCCCTCCAAGACTGACCTGTTTGAACCGTCTCAAACAGTGGTGAAGTCTGTGCCCTCATTGTATCCCACCTGCCCACCTGATTAATTATAGGCCTAACAGAGTCCAAGAAGACCTCCTCCCACCAGTGACTGTGAAATAGCTCTGCTCACTAAGACCCCATTAACAAGCAACTTGCCACATATCCTAAAGTAAAACTATGCGCATGTTCTGTAATTGATCTTGTGGTTCACTAATCACCAGCTGGAGAGGAAACCACTGTGCCTCTTTGCTATGTCATTGGGTGCAGAGCTCGCCATTTCCTAGTGAGGGATACTGAGAGTAAATGCTGGGATTAGATATAAAAACAATTGCTGGGTATAGTAGGCCTTCCCAAATAAACGTCCAGCCATTTACAGTCAAACGTAAGCACAGCCACATGGGGCGTTTTGACCTTGTTTAATAGACTCACCCTGCTGCTGTTCATTGCAGACCAGGAGTTATGAACCTGGCGTTACCTCTCGCCGCAAGGTGTAACCTCTGACATAATGCCCTGTCTCCTTTCCAGGAGCTGTGAACACTGCCTTGGCAGGTTCCTTATCACCAACTGTGCTAAGGTGCAGATCTCCTCAGCAGAGGCTCATTTCCCTCAGAGGTTTGGACAAGTTCCTGGAGGAAGCCCATAAACCATCATCAGAGGACCAGGGAAATTCACTGCTTATCCCTGAGATGAATGGAATCTATCTTTTTGACAACCTGACGGGTACTTGTGACCTGGATTGCCTACTGTTGGAAACAGGATACTTGGCTCGATGGACATAGTATTGCATATTTTGTTCTCACCCCAGGAACTGGATCAGGGACCCATTGTGTGAAAGTATGCGACAGTGCCATCAGGCCGGCCCATATTGAATATTTTCCTCTTCTAGGACACTAAAAACTTGTTTTTATTCAATTAAAACCAGCTAGATGGTTGGGTAGGAACAATACATTTTACAACGAGCATCTTTAAACTGCATGTTGACCTCTACCCAGTTACCTTTGGCTTATTTTTATAAAGGCCCTCACCATATCTGTCAATGCAAAACAGATGCTTTAACTTTTTTTGTTCTACATAGTAACATAGTAAATGACAGCAGATAAAGACACCAGTATGGTCCATCTAGTCAGCCCAGCAAGGCAAAAAGAATAGGTGCATCTGCCGCTCTGTGCAGGTCACCCCTCCCCATGCCTTTGTTTAGGGGTGTACCCACCGCTCCGTGTAGGTCACCCCTATTTATTGAGATATAAGAGTTTTATGTTTTGATTTTATCCTGTTGCTATAAAGAGATCCTCTGTCTGTCCCATGCCATTTTGAATTCTGTCATTGTATTTGCCCCACCACTTCCATCGGGAGAGCATTCCAAGCATCCACCACCCTTTCAGTGGAAAAAGTATTTCCTGACATTGCCTTTCAGTTTACCTCCTTGCAGCTTCATGTTATGCCTTCTAGTTTTACAGCTTCCCCGTCTTAATCATATCTCCCCTGTCCCTCCTCTTCTCCAGAGTATATATATTTAGGTCTTCAAGTCTCTTCTCACATCTTCTGACGCAGGCCCCAAATCATTTTGGTTGCCTTCCTCTGAACCGTTTTCCAATCTTTTTATATCCTTTGCGAGATATGGTCTCCAAAACTGAACACAATATTCCAGTGAGGCCTCACCAGCGACTTGTACAGTGGCATTAGTACCTCTTCCTTTCTGCTGGTAATTTCTCTCTGTATGCAACCCAGCATCCTCCTGGCTTTTGCCACTGCCTTGTCACATTGTTTTGCCATGTTGAGATCCTCAGAAACAATCACTCCGAAGTCCTTCTCCTGGTCCGTGCACACCAATCTCTCGCCCCCTATCGCATACTGTTCCCTTGTATTTTTGCTTCCCAAATGCATGACACTGCACTTCTTCACATTGATCTAATGCTTGGCAGTTTAAGATTTATTCTTCCAGCTTTTGAAGATCTTTCCTCATGTTATCCACTTCCTCAGGGGAGTCCACTCTGTTGAAAATTTTTGTGTTATCTGCAAAAAGACAGACTTTTCCATTCAGTCCTTCAGCAATATCACTCACTAATACATTGAATAGTATCGGCCCTAGGACCGAACCTCGCTAATCACCGCACACTGCTAATCACCTTCCTTTCATCCAGGTGAGTTCCGTTTACATCACCTTCTGTCGTCTGTCAGTCAACAAATTTCTAATCCAGTTCACCACTTTGAGACTCATCCCCAAGCTGTTGAGTTTATTGATAAGCCACCTATGAGGAACAATATCAAAGGCTTTGCTGAAATCTAGGTAGATCACATCCATCGAATGTCCTCGATCTAGTTCTCTGGTCACTCATTCAAAGAACTCAATCAGATTTGTTTGGCAAGATAATCCTTTGGTAAAACCACGTTGCCTCGGATCATGGAATCTGTTGGTTTTGAGAAAGTAGACTATTCGCTCTTTCAAGAGCGCCTCCATTACTTTTCCTGCCACCGAGGTAAGGCTTACCGGCCTGCAGCTTGTCGCTTCTTCCCTATTACCACTTTTGTGACAAGGTACCATTGATGTGGTACCTCTTATGTGGCACCTTCTGATGCAATGATTTCTTTGCTATTGCTTCTTTAGTTTTCTTAATCTTCTCCCAACTTTTCTGAGTTTGTTTTGAGTGTTTGCATCTGTTGCTTGTTGATGGGGATGTGTAACAAATCATATCTACATTGCTCATAAATCTAATTTTCTAGTCCTCTGCCAACTCCAGTTGGATTGGGTATGCTGTTTGAGAGAAGCCTCTGCTGCGATCAGTGAAAACCTTTTCTTTAGGAGGGCTAATGCTGCCATAGCAACCTTCAGCGTGCTGCCTTTGCTGTGTTTGGAATAGCTTCATACACGCTACATGGTTTCGTATGACAAAAAAACCCGAGAGGAAAGAAGGCGGCTATGATTATAAAGTGTTGCCAAGGGATCCAGAAAAGGGGGGGGGGGGGAGGGAACTTTTTTTTTTTTCTTTTCCCCTTCTGCCTAGTTCCATATGGGATGAAGGAGGGGGTGGGAAGTGGCGGAGAATCCTGGGAGGTTTCTTTTTTGCCTTCTAATTCCTTTCTGCCATAGCTGCCAGATGTTGCAGTTTCACAAGAATGGCTGGATCTGCTCGGCAGCTTCTAAATGTATTCAGAGGGAGGAGATGCGACAGGGCCGCCACCACTGTTACCACTGCTCTGGGGGACATAGCTTACCGAGCCGGCTTCCATGAACAAAAGGCCACTGAGGCGTAGAAGTGAAAGCATGACGA
Source organism: Ichthyophis bannanicus (assembly GCA_033557465.1). Lineage (NCBI taxonomy): Eukaryota > Metazoa > Chordata > Amphibia > Gymnophiona > Ichthyophiidae > Ichthyophis > Ichthyophis bannanicus. The sequence continues at coordinate 248,258,504 of CM066042.1, read as the reverse complement.
AGCCAAAGGACTCCTTCCTTACAGCTGAATTGAAACGCCACAATAGAAATTCATGCTTTGAATTTTTGTTGCTTTAAAACAAAGAATTCCGGGTTTCACTTGTTTTTGTGTGTTTTTTTTTTTTTTTTTTTAAACTATGGGGTGTATCTATTCTGTGCCTCAAGAGGATCCAGCTCTGAGAAGGTCAGTGAAGCTGTAGCGATATAAACTATTCTTCCTCACTGTGTGATCCTATGGTTTAAAGTCTGCATATGTTTAATTTATGTGGGCTTTGATACTGAGTGGGGGTTTTATTGGATGGTTTAAGTGAGAGTGGAAGTTCACTTTTCAATGCGGTGGGCTCTGTAGTGTGCTTCCTGGGAGCTAAGCAGGTGTGTTCCATAACATGCCTTGATAACCCTTCAGAAAACAGTCCTGCTCCAGAGCTGGTTTGCAAGGAAAACCATATTTCACCAGAAATTGAACCCTTTGTTCCTTTCAGAAACAAGCCACAGTTCCTCTGAATTGTTCCTTTTAAAGTCCACTACCTGCAGCCCATGAGAATCAGGAGGGACTGGAAGGTTGGACAGCACAAAATGCATTGGAATGAGCATAGATAGGCAAAGACAAGAGGGTATGGGGGTGAGTGACTTGAGCCAGGGCTTTCTTCAGCACTGTGACTGAAGCCAGGGAACCAGATTGGCTACATGCCATGAATGTGAGAACAATCACCTTAAGAGCCAACTTTTCAAAATGATTTGGGGTGCTAAAATCATTACAGATTGTTCCTCCTGGGATATAGAAGTTTACTTAATTATTGTGGGGGGGGGGGGGGGGTAGGGAAGGTGCTGGAGCATCTATTGCACCCACAGAGCGGGCACCTACAGCACACAGCGTCCTCGCTCCTGTCGTGTGGGATCTGCCACATCAGTTGACAGAGATCTGCAAGCCTCAGTCCGTCATACCTGGCTTAATGTATTTGCTTTGCTTTGTATTCCGTGCTCTCCTGCACATGTCGTCTGCTGGACATCCCATGTGCTACAAATTCTTTAGGAATTTAGCACAATATAAAAAATTTCCAGACAGTTGCATCCCGTAAGTTTTGTTAAGCTGGTGGTGATCTTGCATGATTTTTAAACGCAAGGTATTCTTAGCTCTGCTTGGCATGACGGGACTCTTACTAGTAGAGAGTCTGTGCTCCTTCAGGCAATTTTCACAATAGCAGGAAATTCCATATAACGGAGCTCAGCTTGGCTCTTGCTGTAAAGCGCTTCTGATAGGCAGTGTGTGAAAGTGAGACTTCTTTTAGATTGCCTTTGCAGCTTGCTCCGTGATTGCTGTCTGATATTCTATAGCCTACCCACCCTCATCTCTAATTGTTTGAAATGTACATAGTTTCCCCAATTATAATTTCATTTCCATGTTACTTTCCCTGTTATATGTAAACACAGGACAGTTCTGTATTGCCCTGGAGTCAGATTGTTAATTTGTAAACCGCACTGATAACGAGAACGGTATAGAAAAGCTTTTAAATAAAATAAATCAGCTTTCTGGTTACAGGGACATGTTTAATCCCGTTTCCCTAAAGCAGTGATGGCTAACCTTTTTGAGCCCGAGTGCCCAAACTGCCGCACAAAACCAAAGAATTTCCTCAAAGTGCCAGCACGTCAATTAAAGCCCCATTTGCATAAGGTGCTTCATTTGCATAAATATTTGGCTAATGTTACCATACACTAACTTTTAGTAAACATGCCTCTTAATGAGTATATGGATAAAGCAAGACTACAAGGTTTCTACATTACTAGACTCCCGTACCAACCGCCATGCACATTAGGAACTACTCCAAACGCTGCCCATTTCGAACCCCTAGCAAACCCGCCGTATCCTAACCGCACTACCAGGACTCACAAAGCACCATACTCTACCTATCAAAAGGCAACACTGCAAATTATTAAAACCAATACATCTCAGAGAACAACAATACATGACCTACTGGGGAAAGAACAGTGGCAATGTCAAATAGGATTATATAAACAGAATACCTCAGCTCAGTTACACATGCAGAACAGACCATCACCAAACAAGGAATCACAATTTAGAAACAGGAAGACAATATTAACTGGAACCCCAAAAGCCAAACTTGGAATATACAACACACTGTAGAAATAAAACTATATATTAATTTCCTCTTGTACTAAACAAAGCGCAAAATTAATGATGCACATTTCCCAGAGCTGACATATTCCAGTTAATAAATTCAAAATAAAGAGATATTTTTCTACCTTTTGTGCATTTTTTTTCAGTTGCAATTGTTCCACCACTTTCTTCTGGTTTCTCTTCGTGTCTTCTGCTAAACTCTCCATCTGCTGTCCTTTGTCCCTTTCTTCTGTCTTGTTTTTTTTTCCATTCTCTCTCTACATCCTGCTTTAACATACTAATCTTTCCTCCTTTGGCTCTTTCCTCATTCCTATTTCATCTACTCAAAATTTACCCCTCCATCCTCAATCCCCCACTTACTCTCCCAATACCCGCCAATTGTAGATTTTTTTATCCCTCCCACACAATATTTTTCCCCTCTCCCATTTTACTCTCCCAGCCCCATCCCATTCTAATCTCCCCCAACACAGCTCCCTTCTAGTTCCAGCCTCACCCAGCATCCATTCCCTTCTAGTCCCTGCATCAGCCCATTTCCAGTCCTAGCAGCCCCCCAACCCAATACCAGTCCTATCCCCCCTCATCAACCCCTTCCAGTCCTAACCCCCCTCCATCACCCCATTTTCAGTTTTAAGAGCCCCCCCCCTATAACCCATTACCATCCTAACCCCCCCATTTCCAGTCAGCCCCCCATAGCCCATTGCCAGTCCTAACCCCCCATCAGCCCACAGTCCAGTACCAGTCCTAACCCCATCAGCCCACCTCACGTCCTCCCCCCTCCCCCCCAGCCCATTTCTTGTCCCAGCCCCCCCATAGCCCATTATCAGTCCTAAACCCCCCCATAGCCCATTACCAGTCCTAACCCCATCAGACCACCTCCAGTGTTAACCCCCCCCATCCCCCCCCCCCCCCCATTTCCAGTCCTAACCCCCCCCAACAGCCCACCTCAAGTCCTAACCCCCCCCAAGCAGCCCATTAGCAGGCCTAACCCCCCCCTCTCTAGCCCATTACCAGTCCTAACCCCCATCACCCCATTTCCAGACAGCCCCCATCAGCCCACGCCCATTAGCAGTCCCTAACCCCCCCTCCTAGCCCATTAGTAGTACTAACCCCCCCCCAGCCCATTAGCTGTCCAAACCCCCCTCCAGCCCATTAGCAGTCCTAACCCCCCCCCCATAGCCCATTACCAGGTCCTAACCCCCATCACCCCATTTCCAGACAGCCCCCATCAGCCCACAGCCCATTAGCAGTCCTAACACCCCCCTCCTAGCCCATAGCAGTCCTAACCCCCCCCCTCCTAGCCCATTAGCAGTCCTAACCCCCCCTAGCCCATTAGCAGTCCTAACCCCCTCCTAGCCCATTAGCATCCTAACCCCCCCTCCTAGCCCATTAGCAGTCCTACCCCCCCCTAGCCCATTAGCAGTCCTAACCCCCCCCCCTCTCTAGCCCATTAGCAGTCCTACCCCCCCCATAGCCCATTACCAGTCCTAACCCCCCATCACCCCATTTCCAGACAGCCCCCATCAGCCCACGCCCATTAGCAGTCCTAACCCCCCCCCCCAGCCCATTAGCAGTCCTAACCCCCCCTCCTAGCCCATTAGCAGTCCTAACCCCCCCCCCAGCCCATTAGCAGTCCAAACCCCCCCAGCCCATTAGCAGTCCAAACCCCCCCCCTGCCCCATTAGCAGTCCAAACCCCCCATCATCACCCCATTTCCAGACAGCCCCCATCAGCCCACAGCCCATTAGCAGTCCTAACCCCCCCCCCCCCTCCTAGCCCATTAGCGTCCTAACCCCCCCCCTCCTAGCCCATTAGCAGTCCTAACCCCCCCCCTCCTAGCCCATTAGCAGTCCTAACCCCCCCAGCCCATTATCAGTCCTAACCCCCCCCCCCCCCCGGCAAATTTAAAAACAGAAAAGCGGGCTCTGGCTGCTGCCAGCGGACGCGGCAGCATGCAGTGTCCCGCGGGGCCCCCTCCGCCCGCTAAGCCCCTCTGCAAGGGCTTTCAGATTCGCGAGGGAGACAGCGTCTCCCTCGCGTCTCTGTTAAGCCCGCAGGGGCTAATGGGAAATTTCCCATCAGTCCCTCGCGTCTAAAGGGGCTGATGGGAAATTTCCCATTAACCCCTGCGGGCTTAACAGAGACGCGAGGGAGACGCTGTCTCCCACGCGAATCTGAAAGCCCATGCAGAGGGGCTTAGCGGGCGGAGGGGGCCCCGCGGGACACTGCATGCTGCCGCGTCCGCGGCCGCAGCCAGAGCCCGCTTTTTCTTTTTTTGCGGACCTTCACGCGTGCCAGCTGCAAGGCCTTCGCGTGCCACAGCTGGCACGCGTGCCATAGGTTCGCCATCGCTGCCCTAAAGGATAAAAACGCTGTACATCCTTGGATGAAGACCATCACTTTTACATTTGTTCTGTGTGTTAAAAGCTGCTTGTCTGCTGTCGGGCATCTGGCTGTCTTCTATCTCCAAGCTGGACCTACTAGAATGATTCTTCAGTTGCATAACGCCTTACAGGCAAGGGGTGGATTGCTGGCTGAGAGGAAACACGTTTTCGTCTGGTCAAATATAATACCCTGAATTTGAGAGAATGCAGCTTTTCAACAGGGAAAGTTACTTTTCCTTGGAGAACATTTACTGCTGTGAACTCCACTGGTAACATTTCATCCTTTGAGTTGGTCTATTCAAAATCATTTTTGCAAATATTCAGTTGCTGCAGTGCATAATTAGAATATGAATCTCAAGATGTGGTGTTGGCATCAGACGACATCATATAGTACCTGTTCAGTGAAGCCCTCTTATCTGGCACAAGCTGTAGAACGAGGCCTCTGACACCTGAGTGGATCCATGAAAGAAACCTGTGATCCTTCTGGAAAGAGTTATTTTACTTCTACATATGCCCAAGGCTGTGGATGTCATCGTAAGATCCTAAATACTTGGCTTTTCCAGAACCATTTGATAGCATCACATCTTAATCCAGTATACTGCTTGGGTCAACTGACTGAAGTTATCCAGAGAGTTATCTCAAAGTCTGTGGGTTTGTTTTTTTATAAACCAAGTTGAGATTCAAGTGAGCATCATGGTGAGAAGTTTTTCTGAATGTTTGATTGCAGAAGTATATGCCATCAAGTCAATGCTGACTCCTGATGACCCAGCAGCCCCTGGATTTTTTTTTTAAGCAAAGTGTGGCGAAGTAGCTTGGCAGGCCTTCTCTTCCAAGATGACTTGCCCAAGGCCACGAGGAGTGCCAATGGGAATTGAACCCTGGTCTCTTGATCATCGGGCTACTCCTTCCTTGCAGAGATCTTAAGATCTTGCAGTCATTATTCAGTGTTTACTGATGATGCCATCTGCTTGGTCTCTTACATATTAGAATTAAGAATTGGATTTTTACTGGTGCTGTTCCTAAATTATGGAAGGATCTACCTGAAGAAATATAGGCAGTTTTGTCATAAACTGAATTTGGTTTGTAGCCTATTTTGGGAAATCCTAATTAGTAGTGAGAAGGTTCTGCTCATTAGATGTCGTCGCTTATTTTTATATTTTTAACTTTTTAATACGTGGAGTGTTTATGATTTTTGTCATTTATTTGTATAATGTTTACTTTCAGACTCCGCTTTGTACATCAGTTCAATGATAGACACTGTCCAACTCTTTAAAGTCAAGGTTACCCCCTGCTCTACCTTTTAAAGATTGCTAATGGCACCACACTTGTAAATAAGTCTGTCAGTGCGAGTTGGGAAGTTCCCACTTGCTCTTGATTTTTGTTTGAATGAGGGGAAGTTCCCCCCTTCCCCATCTGAATCAGCTGTTCCAAGTATCTATAATCTGTGCCAACCACAGGTGGAACTGAAACTTTTCCACGCCCACTGGGAATCTTTACAACGTAGAGCACGGGGTAACTTTGGCTTTACAGAGTTGGATAGTTTTTTCTGCTCACCCCCACATAGGCACAATAAGGTTCAACCTGGTACAAACAGGGAAGGGGGGGATCCTTGGCTGTAGAGTGGTCTAGGGATGTCTTGTACATGTGCTAGAACTTTAAGCGTGCAGATTGATTAGACGTGTTAATTCATAGCTATATATATATGTCCAAGCACTTGACATTTTTAGGGGCCCGAATGAACATCCCTACCACTTTTCTTTCCTGATGGTACAATGTGACTTTGGTTTGTCAATGGAAGCGAAAAGGCTGCTAATTTTCTCTCTCCTTTCCTGTCTTCATGCAGTGGCGTTCTTTTCTGTTTCTTGTTTTTAGTGCGTTTGTAAATGGTTTTGCTTTCACTAAAAGATAGTTTATGTATACCGGTATTCGTTTTACTATGAGTATTGAATGCAACAAAGAGTCTATTTTACCCACAAAAATTCATTTTGAAAATTGCATCCGCTTCACCTCTGTAGGTGGTAAATGTGTGCAGTTTCACAGCATCTCTGATTTTACCCACATGAAAAAAGAACTGAGTTAGGTGGGGTGGGGGTGGAGGGTGAGAGCACTTGCAAAGTATTTCTTTCCAAATCTCTGTCCTTTCACAAGTCTACTTTACACCTGCTCCCTTTGCAGTCTAAGGGGAAAGCAGACAATTTTGACATGGTCCCTTGAAGAATGATTCATTGCAGCTGGGGTCTTTGCAACCACAGCGGAGTGGTGGTTTCTTATTCTTTCCACAGAATGCTGACTGATAAAGAATGCAAAGAATCTATTTGTATGCCGGGGCAAGGGGAGAGCGATGCAGAGGGAATCCAACTAGGATTTTTAGAGCCGTTTCTGAAGTTGCCATCTTTTTGAGTCTTGACTAGTGCTGGCATTTTGCCTGGGAAGAGAGAAATGTCCAGCACAGTCTAATTGGCCTGGAGGAAATGAGTTTTCCTACCATTCTGTCCTTTCCTGTATAAAATATATGTTAATATCGGAACACAACAGCAAACCAGTCAGTCTACAGTGCCACTTTTTTTTTTATTTTGAGCCCACCATGTCGCTAAACAGCGTAGCGACAGAGGGCTCAACCTTTATATAGTTTCCCCAGTTATAAATCCAAGTTGCATTGTACTTACTTTGAACAGGTATTGCAAGTCCACCCTGCACTGTACAAAGAAATGTTAATTGTAAACCGCACTGATTTTAAAGAGCGCGGTATAGAACAGCTATTAAATAAATAAATGTTGTATTTCAAATATGAATCTCTCTTACAATCCTTTTTTTTAACCCCTTTGAGGGAGTCAAATCATACATTGTATATAGCTGCAGCCTTCTTGTCTCTTCCAGTTTGGAAAGACAGTAACTGCAAAATATATCCCGGCATAAAGAAAAGATGAGTTTTTAGTGGTGTTTGCCTTCAAGTTTGAATTGGAATGGTATAGGTTTGGAATTTTTTTTTTTTTTGCCCGATGGTTTTCTTCTCCTCCTCCTCCTCCTCTTCCTCCTTTTGGGGTTCTAGCTCAATTGGAACTGGTCTCTACAGTGCTGTGGTGCCATGAGCCTTCATTCGCATCAAAGGCATCGGGCAACCAAAACTGCAACTTTCTGAACTACCAAAGCATTGTGGATAACCTATGTTCTAAAGAAAAATGCTATTTCACAGTTCTGAGGTGTCCACATTGCTTGAGGAGGAAAACGCCCGAGCTTGTAGTGAATCCGTTAAGATGGAAAGCCCACTGTTTGTAGGGCGTGGGAGTGCTGTATACTGGTAGGGGTATAAAGGAAGACTTCCCAGGTGGTACTGGAGGGTGCCGGGACTTGCACTCCAGTAGCAAGGCTTCTGTGTAAACCCAGTTCAAGAATGTTCTTAGCCTGCTGGTGACCCCTTTTTGTATTTTCTTTTTCAGGACTTCTTCGGCCAGAGACAGTAGCTTTGTGGAAAAGATGAAGAAAACAGTAAGTTGGATATTTTTTTTCCCTATATATATTTTCTATATAAGTTGAGTAAAACTTTCTGTCATAAAATCCTGATCTGACCTCAGCAGCTGACCTCTACACATCTAATGGAGGGATGCCTTATAGCTATGGAGTTTAATATTCTCCATTTGTTTTCTGTATTTGAGTAGATTGATTTGAAATGTAAGTGGTAAATAAGTGGATCTTATCTCATGACCCCCAGCCAGGCAGGTTTTCAGACTTCCTGCAATGAATAGTCACCGGATATGTTTGCATGCTAACTAGAGAGAAAACGAAACCTTTTGATAGTGCACTTAAGGATCGGAGCTTGCTATCACTCTTTAGGTTATTAAATAGAAGCACCAGGACTTTGAGAGTTGGTACATTAACAGTGATTTGAAAAGAACAGCAGCAAAAATTCATGCAGTTGTGGTTTCTTTTTAGATTTAGCACATGCCTTTCAGTGGTAACTCCTAGATAAGAACATAAGATATGCCATGCTGGGTCAGACCAAGGTTCATCAAGCCCAGTATCCTGTTCCAACAGTGGCCAGTCTAGGTCATACGTACCTAGCAGTTACCCCAAAAGACACAGGTTCCACAATGCTTGTATTGGGTCAAGCATTGATATCATGGGTCCCTTCTTTTTAATAATGGTTTATGGACCTTTCCTCCAGGAACTTGTCCAAACCTTTTTTAAACCCAGCTACACTAACAGCTTTTACAACAAATTCCAGGGTTTGATTACACGTTGAGTGAAAAAATATTTTCTCTTATTAGTCTTAAATAGTTTACCCTGTAGCTTCATTGCATGTCCCCTAGTCTATCTATATTCTGATGAAGTAAACAATCGATCTACATTCAGGTACAATGGATGTTTCTCTGTCCCTGGAGAGCTTACGCTCTGAAGTTTATGGCTGAGGCAGCAATATCATGGAAAATACTTCTAGAGAAATAAGTTTGCTGGAGGTTTTCAGACTATCCAGTCTCTGTCCACGAAATAGGCCCATAACTGCAAATTTATCTCCTGCATATTGAAAACCTGGCTGGCTTTAGGGGTTGCTGTAGTTACAGCAGACAAAAAACAAACCCAGTTATAGGCATTTATAGGCGTAAAGATCATCTGCTTTCATGCTCCAGCCTGGTTGTGGTTGGCAAAGGCTGAGCAGATCCAGAGAGCACCTTTCATACTGCCTTGGACGGTTTCAAGCTCTAAAGGTACTTTTTACTTGCAAACTTGTCACTAGTTCTGAAAGAGAACATCTGTGTTTTTTCACTTTGACAAGTGCCTAAGGAAAAAGTACCTGTACATCTAAACAATCTCACCTCCTCCTTGGGCGAGGACATTTTTCTTTTGCCTAAAACTTCTGTGATTCTGATACTACAAACATGTGAATTGTTAGTTCCCACCCCAGGAACAGTTCCCTACATGCAGGTAAAATTATGTGGGCCTGATAGTCAAGTCACTTATCCAGGTAGAAGGATCTACTAAGCAGATAAACATCACTGACCAGAGTGGTCTCTTGATTTTCAGGGACATCATCTGAATAGCATTGGGTAGTCTGCAGGAGGAACGAGAGCGATAGTAACGATCTTCAGCTCTCTATACAGATAGCTATCTCGATAGCACTACAGACAGTGCCAAATCTGGATACTCCGCAGAAGCTATTAACCAGATAAAAGCAGTGATTATCTAGGTGTATTTCAGCGATGGCAGCCATTGTTTAGAAAAAAGCACCGACTGTCTGACTGAATATTTGACCCCTGTCTGTTTTGGAACTACACAAGTACCATACTTGCATAAAGGGAGAAGCTTTCAAAAAGAGAATTTCTGCAGAAAGGGCTTGAAAATTGCCCCCCTATTGTGTAAAAGGATGATTCTCGCCATTGACTAGTATGGAAGCATGTGGTGGGGGATGGGTTCTTAAGAATGATTTTTTAAGAGTTGGAGGGAGTAATGTTGCTGCTGCATCTCACATGTGAGGCTTATCCAGGTGGATGCTTTATATTTTGTACCATGGATACATCATGTAATAACTGCGTGCTCCTAACACCCTGCCACAGGAGCCTCAACAAGCTTTGCATAGGCCTCGCCTGTCCCTGCACATGCGTCGCTCTCCTGGTAACTGCCAGCTAATCTCCTGCTTGCCCCTGGTCAAGCATCCTGGCCACAAGCTACTCTGGGTACCTATGACCTTCTGACAGCCTGGGGGAGGTGCATGCAGGTCCCAGAAAAGTACTCTTAAACCACTCGCCAAAAGTACTGGGACTGTTTCGGTGCAGCGAAGCCATCAATTAAAAATCATAATCATGACAAAGCAACAAAATTAAGGAAATTCGTATATTTTTATTATGACTTCCTTAATTAATTTTGTTGTCTCATTTATGCTTTCATTCAAGTTGCAGATATTCTCTCTAAATGATGACTCTTTGGGAGTGCAGCATTTTCATTGCTAACATACTGTAACAATTTTATAGACCTAAGATGAGCGTCAGCCGCACCCCCCTCCCCTTCTGCCAAAGAGATGTGGCAGGTGGTGTAGTGAGCTGAGGTCAGAGCTGACTGGAAGCTGGAGAGGCCATGGTGATCTGCAAGGCAGAAGCTGGCCGTGATGAAAGCACTTAAAAATCTGTACATGTCAACACCCCCACGTAGCCTAGAGGGAACATTTTGTCGGTGATGCTGCTGTTAAATTTTAATAATCTGATTAGTATTATAGCACTATCCTATAGATGGGGCCCAAATAGTTTAAGCTAAGTAAGTATGCTCAGCTACTAAAATCAGGCAGATGTGAATAGTTTGGTTTCTGTGCTGCTTTATGATAACTAATTACAATTTCTCCGTATGTATTTTTTTTGTGCATGGTGGTTTTGCCATATGCACAGGGTTCACGATCTGTGTGCGCGCACACGAACAGCTTAGAGGGAACACTGCATGTAAAGCTTTCTGCTGTAACCATGGCTCTCGGTCTCTTCCTAACCCTCTTTCAGTTGTGGCTGGACCATCTCTGTCTCAGCTTGACTACAGAGCCTCAGAGCAACTGGAGATTAACCCTTTCAGTTCTGACAGCCAATGACTGTAGTACACAGTTATGCTGCATCCTGTTGATTAACAAAGTCTTTGAGAGAGAAGTTTTTAAAGGAGAAAATGCAGCTCAAAATACAGAGAATATTGTTAACATACAAGTCCCACAGTTTGCCACAGGATAGTTTTAGGGGACATTGTTTCCATGACATGGAAGGTATTTTTGTAGTTTATATATAATTATATTGTAGAAATTTCAGTTGACTAGTAGCTTTTTCCCTAGTGACAATAGAGAATAAGCGTATCTTAGGATACTGATTATTATGTTGAATGTATTGATTCTGTATTAAAAGTTGGGTGTTTATAAGATGTATTTTTAATATTGCTATTACCCACTGTGGGCAAACCATTCTGCTTTATAAGATGGATATAAGTGCAGAAACTGAGATGCCCAAACTCTGTCAAACAGTCTATAAGTAATATTCCAGTGTTTATTCAGCACAGCCCATTTCACAATCTGGTATTTTTAGGTGGTGTGAAAATGATTGGCTGGGATCGCCCTTATGTTTTCTCTCTTCAAAATGTGCTGAACAGATGTAACGTTACCATTTTATCTCTTTAAGTTGCCTTTAGTGTCCAGAGCTTCAGGCAAATGGGCTACTTTCAGTGACTCTAGAGCACATTCAGAACTGAAGCTGTCACTGAAAGGAATCTATTCTGAAGTTAACTTGAAGTATCCTGAAACATTTACTTCCCGTTCTTGACCTCTTTCACCCCTTTCTCTGACATATAATGCTTGTTCTGACTTCTTTCCCTTAGCTTGTCTCTCCTGCTGCTTTCTTCAGAAGAGCCATTCAACCAGATATACCCCATTTGCCCATTAGTAGTAGTGAAGGTCACGCTGTCTTACTGCATGCATGTTCTAAGTTCTTGAAAATGGAATGTTTCCGGCACATGTTGGTGACTATGAAAGATGATGCTGAAAGCTCTAGAACGGTGCCTTCTCGCATAAATGCACATCTCTTTTGGTTTTCTTGTTTACTCATCCTCTCCCCCTCCCATTTTTTTTCTTTTTTGCAGGGGAAAAATATTGTGGTATTTTACGGCTCTCAAACTGGAACGGGAGAAGAATTTGCAAACCGTCTTTCGAAAGATGCCCATCGCTATGGCATGCGTGGCATGTCCGCTGACCCTGAGGAGTTTGAAATGGTACAGAAAATCAGATAATGTTTTGACCAAACAGGAAATAGTTTTAGGACAGTGGGTGCTCACATTATGTCCCCCATAGTCAAAGAGTAAAAGAAAAGCAAGATTTTATAGAAACATAAGCCATATATCTTTATCTGCCATCATTTGCTATCTAGTTTACCGATACTCACCAGCTACTACGCTCTATAATACCTTTCTGTCCCTCAGAGAATTCTGTTTGTCACATGCCGCCTTAAATCTGCATTGGTCATTAAGTTTTTGCAAGATTAGAGGGTCTTTTGTGTTTGGCATTAGTGATATGCATGGTTGTTTGTGCAGGCTGTGCAGTATTGTACAATGTTAAGTCCTTTCCTCAAATGAGGCCTTTCCCCAAAGAGTTAACACTCTAAGTGGGTATCTGAGACAACAAGTAATAAAGGAACTTAGCAAAGATCACAAGAGAGTGTTAGAACAAGTAGGATGACCCCTGGTTCCCTGCTTCTTAGCTTTTAGCATGGTCCTAACCATTAGGCCACTGCTTTTTGACTTTTCTGGATTTACATATAGAAAATGGACCTTGAATTATGGAATATAGTTATTTCTCTTCCTCAATTTGCAGAGTAATAAAAACATAGGATGGAATATCAGTCCTCCGTAAATGCTGATTCCTCCCATCTGATTGAGCAAGTGGATCCATTAATGTGTTATGCCCCATGAAAATACAGCCGTGTCCTGTTTTGGTGCATAAATTGGGCATCTCTATCCTGTTACAAATGCTTACAAACCAGAACTTCTATGCTTAGAATAGGTTTACTTAATTGAACATGAGTACAAGAGGCGGGTTTGCCAAATTAGCTGATCCTAGGAGATGAATGCTACCGGTGTCTGTAGGAACATGTTTTTATTCACTTAAAAATACACACACACACACACTCACACTCTGCCCCCTCTGGAAAGTGTCTGTGGCTACCTGCCTGTTCTCTGGAATAAGTTTTTAGCTGGGAAATACCAGGCGCACGTTTTGAAAATGACAACACAAGTGGCTATGTTCCCTCGCTCCATTTGTAACCCATCTTTCTACCTAGCACCCAAGATGGCTTACATAATTAATAGAAAATACAAATTTTAACAACATTTCTAACTAGTGGATCTGTTAACCCACAAGACAATAGTGCAAGACAGCTGCATAACGGTATCAAGCACAGGCACATAATAGACACCAGCATCACTGAATATGTTTGGCTCGTCCATCAGTAATCTAAATAATATCAAACAATGATAATGTATAAAATTAAGGATACAGTTTTGTTCTGGAAGAAAACAGCCATAGAACTCAAGAAATACAATAAGACTCTTGTTGACTGATCAGTGGTAAACCATTTAAAACCTCTTCCGTAAGTGCAAATAGCATAACCAGGTTCAAACCAGGTTATGCTATTTGCCTCCATAATAACACTACAGCAGCAAATTGCATAGAGTAAGCGTGTTTGAAGAAATCCATTTTGTTCTATTTGGTGAAGTGGTTCTGTACTTACGCGACACCACAGTGGCGTAGGAGACTTAAGCCCAAATCTTCGGGGACTGGCAGAAGTCTGGCCTGCCTCTAAGCTATACATTTGAGCCAAGGAGTGGAGGGAAAACTGATCTACTGATTTTTGCTTGTCCCTCCCCCTTCCTCCACCGTCCCCACCCCAACTGGCCATAGTGAAGATTTCCCTCCACCCCTTGGTGGTACTGAGGGGGGGGGGGGAGTGTTTGGATGGGATCTTATCTCAAAAAGAGAGTGGAATAAGAAGACATACTTAAACTACCCCTTTTATAATTGTGTGATGCCCCAGCGCATTTCCTTAAACTGGCATAAGAGTTCTGTTGTCTTCAGAGTTTCCCATAATATGGTAATAAACCTGTGGCATTTCAAAGTCAGATTAGTTGTGTAATTTTGCAGGTGTCATGCCGTTTCCTTGTGGTCTGTTCTTGTTAACAGTGTGATCTGAGTCGCCTTGCGGAGATCCAGAACTCTCTAGCGGTGTTCTGCATGGCTACATATGGAGAAGGGGATCCCACGGACAATGCGCAGGATTTCTATGACTGGTTGCAGGAGGCAGATGCTGACTTGTCTGGTCTCAAGTTTGCGGTGAGTCACAGGACATGAAAATGCCCACATCTACTACACAGAGTACTGGCAACGAATGGGCAGCTAGCCACTTGCCCAGAAGAAACGAGTGTCAAACTAAGACAGGAGGCCAGGGGTTCCTTCTTGGAAGAAATTTGCAACCAAAACTACCAAAAGATGACCATGTGTCTCTCTAAATCTTGCCAGGGCAGAAGGATCCCTCCCTTTTCCCCTCAGATACATACTGTTTTCTTATATCCAGAGAGAAGGAAGTACATAAGATATGCCATACTTGGTCAGACCAAGGTCCATCAAGCCCAGTATCCTGTTTCCAGCAGTGGCCAATCTAGGTCATACGTACCTAGCAGTATCCCCAAGAGACACAGGTTTTATTTTTCACACCGAGAGGAATAAAGCTGTGAAGTGCACTTCAAGAGAAAGTTGTTTTGGTCTCATCTATACGCATGTGTAAGAGGCAGCCAGAGGAATTGCTGGAGGATTAAAAAGACCACTGGATGGTGTGAGCTATTTAGGCTTCAGACTCTGATCTGGGGATATGCCATTTGTAGGATTATGAAGCAGATGTTAGAGAGAATTCAGACAGCATTCTCCCAAGATAGACAATTGAGAGCTGGTAGATAAGCACATGAAGGGTCACCATAGATTATTGCTTTCTTCAACTTAACCTTCTGTGTTAGAGGTTATACTAGCAGAAGACATGGGCAGTGCATTTGGAAATGGCCTTTGAAGCTAGAGGAGGAAGCTTGATGAACAGAAAAAAGGAGGAGCATTCATGATGACTAGCTCTGATACATCTGAAATGCTTCGTCGGACAGCCCTAGTGAATCAGTAGCATACAACCATCTGGTGGACATGGGTTTGATTCTTACTCGGGTCTTACACTCCTCTAGCCATCTGGGACTTGGGATTCTGCTGAGAGTATTCACAGCCCAAGTGTGGGGGAGGAAGTTGGTTGTACAGTAGTGACATGTTTTGCCTGGATTTAGGGTCCATGATTGCAAGTCGGGAAGGAGCCCTGCTGCCTGACTTCTGGCAAAGGAGGGACTGTTGCTGTGATAACTGACTCCTGGGTTAGGTGACTTGAGAGTGGATATAAAGTGGGAGAAAAATCCAACAGTCCAGTAGCCATGAAAGAAAGTCACTCATGTTGTAACTCAACAGAGAAACCAGTTCTGATTGAGCTGGAAGCCTCGTAACAGGAGGAATGTGTTGGACCCAAAAAAAGTACTGAAAGATTTTGAAACTGTTGCATATGTTTTGAATTATATAGATGAAATCATTCTGTTTGCAATCACATTTTCTCCGGGAACAAGCAGGAAGTCAGTCCTCACATATGGGTGATGTTGGCACCAATGGAGCCCTCGTGGAAGCATCCCCCCAGCTTTCAAAGAAAACCTTTGGGAGATGCCACCATGCATGCGTAGTCCACTTCCTGCCCAAGGGTGCCATCTTGCTCAGTCTCCTTTTTTCTGAGGAGTCCGTCAGACATCCATTTGGCTTGTCACTGGAAAAAGTTGATGTTTCAGCCTGAGTTTCATACTCTCCGCCAGTACTGCACCAGTACTCTTCCTGCCACCCACCCTCACTGTCTCTGCATCAAGTTAGAGTTCTCTTGTAATTTTTTCCTGCTTGGTGTCTTTGCCCCTTTTTATCCCAACCTTGCAGGGGTACTTTTTTCCCCTATGGCTACTGGTGGTTTTAAAAAGTGTGATCGGTGTGCCAAAATAGTCTTTGACCAACACACATGACTGCTGCCTTCGCTGTCTTGGGCCGGACCTCAACCCCACAGCATGCGGTCTCTGCAAAAAGATGTCCAACAAGGCCCTCAAGAGCTGCCAGCAGCAGTACGATAAGTTTTTTCCCCGGTACCTCCAAAGGCCAGGGCAGCTCTACAGAAACCAAGAGGTGCCATGGTTCTTCGGATAGGGGGTCTCCCTTGAGGAAACCCAAGAAACGTAGAAATATGATGACAGAAAAAGACCACATGGCCTAGCTAGTCTGTCCTTCCATATCAACAACTACAACAGTCCCCTTTTTACCTTTTAGAGATCCTCTGTGTTTGTCCCATGCTTTTTTGAATTCAGTTACTGTCCTTCTCTACCACCTCCACTAGGAGACTATTCCATGGATCCACTACTCTTTCCGCATATCACTCCTGAATCTATCTCCCTTCACCCTCATCCCATGTCCCCTTGTAGCAGAGCTTGCTTTCAATTGAAAGAGGCTCTCTCCCTGAACATTTATGCCATGGAGGTATTTAAACATATCAATCATATCACCTCTATCCCACCTTTCCTCTAAAGTGTACATATTAAGATCCTTCAGTCTGTCCTCGTATGCTTTATAATGAAGACCACTAATCATTTTAGTAGCCACCCTCTGCACCGACTCCATCCTGTTCACATCCTAAGGCGGCATCCCTGGACAGATCAGACAGGCTGGGTATGTCCTGAGCCAGGTCCCTCAGTCTGAGACGCTTGTCCGAGGGATAGGAGAGGGAGCGGCCTGCAAAGGTTTCCCGAAAGGACTCGACTTCAGTCCAGCCTCGTTCACCAGACACCATCCTCATCTAGGATTCCCCTTCGGGGGAACCGGCGTCAGGCCCGATTCCTTCAGTACCCGCACCATTTGCTGCAGAGCCTTCTGACCTGGAGTCCAAAATGGCAGTCCTGGAGCACAGTTTGTCAGCCTTCATGGACCAACAGTGGGTGCTTTTGTCTGGTACGACTGTTTCCTCCACCTCTACCACCAGGCCCGCGACGTTGAAGACGTCCCCGGAGGCCAAGCTGATCCTTGAGACCCTTTGGCCTTGAGTTGATCCTCAGCCGAGGTCTCAATTCGGTTCCCACTCGATGGGGCCATGATCTTCCCCAGCCAGTGTGCTTGGTGCCAGCCGCAGGGCCTCTGTGGGCCTGGGTGAACCCCAGGGCCCGCGGACCGTCCTTCCATCAAGACCTCGACAGACTACTCTGAGTGGGAGATGGAGGATGAGGAGTTGTCCGTCGCCATTGTGACGTCCCTTCGGATTCTCCCACTTCAGAGCCCTGGCGGTAGTCTCCGCCGGAGGACATGGCGTTCCTTGACTTCATCAGGGACATTTCTTTATTTAATTAACAGGACTTCTATACTACCTTATCATACATTCAAAGCGGTTTACATGGAACAGTTATAGCAACGAGCTTTACATCGAACAAGGTTATTCAACTTGGAGGTTAAATTGGGGTAAACAGGCAATTAACAATTGCTAATTATATACAGGAACTATAGTAGTGTCTTATGGTCCAGTTTGTTATCAATCGACATGTCTAAGGCCCTAGCATTCCCGATGGAATCGGAGGAGGATTTGTCAGGTGGAGGAGCTAGAAATCCTCCAGCATGAGGCCCCTCCATGGGAATCACTTGCGGTGCCCCATCCCTCCCATCCTGGAATGGCTAATGCTCCGTATGTGGGAGACACCAGCATCGGTACCGGTGGTGAGCAAGTGGCTTGACTCGATTTATCAAGTCCGCCCAAACCTGGGCTTACACAAATCACAGCGCCACACAACTCCATGGTGGTGGAGTCGGCCATGCATCAACTGAAGTCGGACACACTCCTCGGTGCCTCCCAGTAGAGAGGGCATGCACCTTGGACACCCTTGGCAGAAAGTGTTATCAAGGCTCAGTTCTCATTGGCTGCATCCAGGCCTACCAGCTGTACATGGGCATGTACTTGAGAGACTTGGCAAAGGAAATTGCTGGGTTCTTAGCTGGTCTGTCGGAGGAACCCCTGCAGCGGTTCAAGAACCTGGCCAAGGCCCTGTGGGTGCTCCAAGATTGTCTCGGGCAGCCTGTGACGGCTTTGTCGGTGGCTCGAGTAGCGGTGGTGGCCATCGGCACCTGACGTCAGGCTTGGCTACAGTCGTCTGATCTTGCGCAATGGGTTCAGGATAAATTGGTCGATGTCCCATGCCAAGGAGAGAGCCTCTTTGGCAAGCCCATGACCGAGAAGGCTTCCAAACTGGAGATAGAGTTCATGAGGACTAGGCTCTCTAAAAAGACTGCTCCCTCTCCCCGACGGAAGGGCTCAGGTAAAAAGCCCTTCTACCCAAGGAAAGGGCTACTTACAGAAACTACCCACCTTTTCAGGCCTCCCCGGCTCCCCAACAGGGTCAGCATGCCAAGGGACATGGGCATGGCCCTCGTAAGCAGAAGGCTCCCAGGCCCCAGTCCAGCCGGTGGGGGGGGGAGCGCTTTTGACTCCTTGGGCATAGCCTCTCCACCCTAAGGAGGTCAGCAGCCCACAGAGGGACGTCTGATCCACTATGCCCAAAGGTGGCTAACTATCACCACTGATTTCTGGGCACTTTGGGTGGTCAGGGAGGGATATCTCCTCCATCTGACTCATACACCTCCCCTTTACTTTCCAGGAGAGCCCCTCAGGTCTGCCCTTCTACTGAAGGAGCTCACAGGTCGTCTTAAGGACAAAGCGGTAGAATCAGTACCCCACCATCTCAAGGGCAAGGGGTTCTACTCCAGGTACTTCCTCGTACCAAAAAGGACAAGAGGCCTAAGGCCTATCCTCGATCTGTGCAACCTGAGCAAGTCCCTGGTGAGGGAGAAGTTCAAGATGCTCTCCATTGGAACATTGCTGCCTTACCTCCAGCAGGGAGATGGGACTATGCTCCTTGGATCTGAAGGATGCTTATACCCACATCCTCATTCACCCCAACCACAGGCAGTACCTGCCGTTCATGGGGGGGGGCGGGGGCCGCTAGCAATATAGGGTGCTGTCTTTCGGCTTGGTCTCTGTCCCAAGGGTCACAAAATGCCTGGCAGTTTATAGCCACCTTCCTCCACCTCCAGGGGGTCTTTGTCTTTCGCTATCTGGACGACTGGCTTATAAAGGGAGGCATGGCCTCAGAGGTGCAGCAGGCAACTGCATGCACCATCCAGGTCCTTCACACTTGGGATTTGTGATAAACTACCCCAAGTCTCACCTCCTCCCAGCACAGTGTCGGGAGTTCATAGAGGCTAGACATCCTCCAGGCAAAGGCCTTCCTGCCCGGAGACGGAGCCGACCATCTCAGGTCCCTAGCCCTGGAAATACAGCACCACCCCTCGGTACCTGCTTGGTGGCTCCTGCGCCTACTCGGGCACATGGCCTCCATGGTCCATGTCACCCCAGACACCTGCCTCCACATGAGGACCGCGCAGTGGTGCCTTCAGTACCAGTGGACACAGGCCACAGGATGCCTCCAGGACAAAGTCTCAGTAACCCACCAGTTGGTGGACTCCTTGACCTGGTGCCAGACTCCCCAATACATTGAGGCAGGGATGCCGTTTCAAGCTCTGAGCCCCTTAAGGGTCCTCACCACGGATGCCTCCCTGCTCAGGAAGGGAGCCCACTGCAAGGAACTTCAATTGATCTGTTATATTGTATATATGTAAGCACACTCTCACGCACTCAATCAAGTGTAAATTACGGTGACCCGCTTGCTGTGTTGTGTACGAATCTTTAATCATAATGTATATCATGCAAATTACTGTACTGTACAGTTCATTCTGATCGGTGAAGTAAACTGCTGCTGATCGTAGGAAGTAGCGGTATATAAATGTATACTAAATAAATAAATAAAATAACTCTGCACCCAGGGCAGCTGGTCGCAGGACGAGAGCAACCAGCAGATCAATCTCCTGGAGCTACAGGCAATATACTTAGCCCTCCGGGCCTTTTGCCACAATCTACATCACCAGCCGGTGTTGGTCCAGATGGACAACCAAGTGGCAATGCTCTATGTGAACAAAGAGGGGGGCACGGGTCTTTTGCCCTCTACTGAGAGGCAGTGATCCTCTGCTCCTATGCAGTCTTGCAGGAAATACTCCTGCAGGCAGTATACCTGCCAGGCCAGGACAACTCATTGGCCAACAGAGTGAGCAGGGTCCTCCAACCGCATGAGTAGCAGCTGGACCCCAGTGTGGCCGAACGGCTCTTTCAGCTTTGGGGGGAACCCGAGATAGACCTGTTCATCAGTCTGGACAACTACCAGTTGTCTCGCTTCTTCTCCCGGCAGGCCCACCCCTCTAGGGTGGCGGCAGACACGTTCCTCATCTCATGGTCTGAAGGCCTCATGTACGCCTTTCCGCCCACACTACTAATTGCCAGGACATTATTCAGGGCCCTCCGCGGCAAGGCCTTACTCATCCTGATAGCCCCTCAATGGCCCAAGCAACCATTTTTCCTGCCACTCAAATTTTCAGGCCTCCCCGGCTCCCCAGCAGGGTCACCAGGTCAAGGGACACAGGCATGGCTCCCACGCCCCAGGTGTTGGCCCCGGCCCAGCCAGTGGGGTGCTTTTGACTCTTTGGCTTAGCTGTCGGTGGAGACTCCCATCCCGTTGGGGAATGCTCCAGGGCTCCTGTCCCAGGAGGGGAGCTCTCTTCTGTACCCCAACTTGGGGTCCCTGTCACTGACAGCGTGGCTGCTGAAAGGGTGACCCTAGCCCCTTTCAAACTCTGGGGTGAGGTAGAGGAGATCCTGCTGGCCTCTCGTAAGGCTTCCACTAGGAAAGCATACACCCTCAAATGGCACAGGTTTTCAACTTGGTGTGCAGAGCACGGGACCGACCCGTTCTCCTGCCCGGTTGGACTAGTGCTATGGTTATCTTTTCCACCTCTCGCAATTCGGGCTTATATCGAACTCTGTCAGGATGCACCTCAGTGTCCTAGTGGTGCCACCAGCCAATGGATGGCATACCCCTCTCGGTCCAGCTGTTGGTGACTCGTTTCTTAAGGGGTCTGCTGTTGAAGCCCTGGGTGCACCCTCCAGTGACTGAGTTGGGACCTCAATGTGGTATTGGGGCAGCTCTCTAGTCCACCCTTCAAGCCTCTGGTTACCTGCCACCTGCAATACCTCTCATGGAAGGTGGCGTTTCTGGTCGCACTCACCTCCGTTCGCAGGGTTAGCAAGCTTCAGGCCTTAGTAGTGGAGGAACTGTATATCAGGTTCTACAAGAACAAGGTGGTGCTCCACACACCCTAAATTCCTTCAGAAGGTGGTTTCATCCTTCCACTTCAACCGGGAGCTAGTACTTCCCACCTTCTTCCCAAGACTTCACACCAGTAGGGCGGAGATGGTACTTCACACCCTGGACTGTAAGAGGGCCTTGTCCTTCTACATCCAGCATTCTTGGGGCCACCGCAAAGCTGCTCAGCTTTTGGTCTCTCATGACCCCAGTAGACTGAGGGAGGTGGTGACCAAACACACACTGTCTACCTGGGTGGCGGACTGTATCGCCTTTGCCTTTAAGCAGGCGGGGCTCTCGCTGGAAGGCTGTGTCACGGCTCACCATATCAGGGCCATAGCAGCCTCTGTAGCAAACCTGCGCTCCGTCCCGATGGTGGACATCTTCCGGGCCGCCACCTGGTCTTCAGTCCATACCTTTGCAGCCCAGTACTGCCTGGAAAGGAAGTCCCGATGGGACAGTGCCTTTGGCCAGGCTATGCTCCATAATCTTTTCAGGGTTTAGGCAACTCCTACCCTCTGACCCTTCTGTGCTGGTTTCCATCAGACACACTGGTCCTACTGTAGTCTTTATAGCTATGGACTCAATTGCTCCTGCTCACAGCTCCCCTTGAGGGTGACTGTTTTTTGCTATGGGCTTTCGGTAGCCTGTAGCTGGGGAGTCCCATATGTGAGGACTGACTTCCTGCTTATTCCCAGAGAAAGCATAGTTACTCACCTGTAACAGGTGTTCTCAGGGGACAGCAGGAATCAGTCCTGAAAACCCTCCCTCCTCCCCTTAGAATTGATCTTTTACCATCTTTTATTTTTGCCGTCTTTTAGCTATGTCATCTGACTGAGCAAGATGGCACCCTTGGGTGGGAAGGCCTGAGCGGTTAATCAAATGTGGAAATAAAGATAAAGGGGACCATGCATGCGTGGTGGCATCTCCCAAAGGCTTTCTTCCATATGTGAGGACTGATTCCTGCTGTCCCTGGAGATCACATGATCTCCAGAAACAAGCAGGAATGTAGTCTTCACATATGGGTATTGTCGGTACTGATGGAGCCTGCATGGGAACGCTCCCCAGCGTCCAATTAGAAAGCCTTTGGGAGCATCCCACAGTGCCTGCGTGCTGCCTTCCTGCCTTTCCCAACTGCCTCTCTCCAGTTCTTCATTTTCTGCGGAGCCAGCAGGTCGTTGTTCCTGTCACCGCAGAAAATGTTTTCCTTATTCCTTTTTTGTGGTCGCGTCTGCCTTCCTCGACGCTATACCGGTATCACCAGTTCTCTTTTTCTTTCTTTCGTTTGGAAAAAAATAGAATTTTTTTTTTTTTACTTTTTTCTTCCTGGGTGCATGTGCCATTTTGGGCCTTAGGCCCAAAATTTCCTCCACTATGGAAAAACCCGCTTCGGGTTTCAAAAAGTGCACCAAGTGTGGTGATACCATCTCCGTCACCGACACCCATGAGTGGTATCTAAAATGTTTAGGTCCTGACCACTCCATCTCCGAGTGTATGGCTTGTGCCATGATGTCCAAGAGGGGTCGACAAAACTGGCTGCTAAGCTCAGCGCCCTTTTTCCCTCCGATGCAGCTTCTGTGGCATCAACGTTTTCTAGGGCTTTGTCTTTCTCCCATGGATCTCAGGTAGCTAAACATAAGTCTAGCCGGTCCTCAAAGGATAGATCTCCTTCCAAGCATCGAGATGCCTCTGGTGTTGCCCTTGAGGGTTCAGTACCGGTAAAATTGCCCTGGTGGGAGGCTTCGGCTTCCAAAGCATTATCGGGGCTCCAGGATGTTCGAGGCCTCAACCTCGGCAGAACTACTGGTGCCATGCTCTGGGATATTGGCTGCTTCCGGTACCGATACCCAGGCATCGGCAGTGTTGATAGACCAGAGGTTCTTGGCTATTGAACGCAGTCTGGCGGCTCTCCTTGCAGCATTGACACCCTCGGAACCGCGTCAGACAGTTGTACCGGTACTGATGCCGGTATCGGTACTGGTACCGATAGCATCGACATCGGTGTCTGCTTTGCCGGCACCCAGTCATGCGATGCCTTCCGGTGCCGATACACCAGTACAGATTCCCCCCGGTACCGACTTCGGTCAATACGGTTATCGGGCTCTTCAAGAGCATCCAGACAGAAGGTACTTCGAATCCTCGGAGGACTCCGAGGATTCTGACAGCTCTGCCGGTACTGGCATACTTCTCCCGGAGGAGCCTTCCTCCCCTAAACGTAGAATGTCTCCTCCAGAAGATATCTCCTTTCAGGATTTTATCAGAGAGGTGGCTCAAGGTCTGTCCATTACTGTGTCTCCTGAAACAGAGCCCAGGGCTAAGGAGTTGGAGATTTTACAATATCCCAAAGCTCCTAAGGAGGCAGCTACTCTGCCTATCCATGAGATCTTACATGATCTCATGTTGAGAATGTGGGAGACATCTCTTACCACCTCCCCTCACTCTTGCAGACTGGATACCATGTATCGAGTCCCTCCTTGTCCTGGTTTCCAGAAAACTCTGCTTCCTCACCACTCTATTGTAGTGGAATCAGCTATGAGAAGGATCAGAAGTGCAAAGAGGCATGCCTCTAATCCTCCAGGACGTGAGTGTAGAACTCTGGATGCTTTTGGACGTCGTACTTTCCAGGCTTCCATGCATTCTGCCAGGATCAGTTCCTATATTTTCTATATGGAAATGTTCCTTAAAGAAGTCACAGGAGACTTGGAGATTTTAAGCCCTCTCCTTCCTGATAAGAGGCAGGATTTTCTCACACTGGTTAAACATACCCAGGATGTTTCTAAGTTTGTCTGTCGTGCAGCTTTTATTTATTTAGGCTTTTCTTATATACTGCCTCTTCCAGAGATCAAAGGCGGTTTACAGGTAACAGAACTGAACAAGGTTTTACATGTAAATAATTCAAAATTGTTCCAGTCAACTTTTGAACAACATCTTGTAAAACTAATTACAATCAACTATTTACAGGAACAATTGTAATAGGCAGTATTGTTGATTAATTACAATTGAACATTGTGTAATTACATTGGAGATACTTGAGGAGAATTTGGGTTAATAAAATCAAGTTAAACTTTTTATCAGAGTTCTTTTTATTTGTGTGAGGTGTAGGGTAGGGGGGGTTGTATTCTGTAGTTATGGTGGGTTTGTGAGGTGTATTTTGTGGGGAGGTTCTGTTGAGTTTGTGAAATGTTCTGTGAATAAGTGGGTTTTAAGTTCTTTCCTGAAGAGATGGAGGTCTTTTATCATTCAGAGATTTAGAGGAAGTTTATTCCAAAGAGTGGGGGCGGCATATGAGAAAGCTCTAGAGCTTGTGGTTTTCTTAGTTTTACGGATTGGTTTTAGTATGTCTAATGAGTGTGTTGCATTTTGCCTACGGGTTCTGAGTTCAGGTGGGGTTTGCAAGAGGGTGGATAGGTGTGAGGGTGAGATGTCATTGATCTTAAATGTCGTTAGGATTATTTTGTATATTCTGCTGTTTATAGGGAGCCAGTGTAGTTCATATAGGATGGGAGTTATGTGGTCAGTCAGGCAGGCTTTCGTTGTTACACGGGTACAGATGTTTTGGGCTCTTTGAAGGAGGTTAGTGTTTGCAAGTGGTAAACCGTTTAAGAGACTATTACAATAGTCAAAGTGGGGGGTGATGAGTGCACTGTTGACCGATCTGAAATCATGAGAGTCTAGGAGGGGTCTTAAATGTTGTACAGTTTTGAGTTTGTAGAATACTGTTTTCACTGTTTGTTTCAAACAGCTTTTGACTGTTTTGAATGTATAAGCAGAACCTCTGCCACTACCATAGGTGCACGTAGAATTGCCTGGCTCCAGGCATTCGGTTTGGAGCTCTGGGTGCAGGACAAACTGGGCAATATCCCTTGTACAGGTGAGAACCCATTCGGCAAAAATTGGCAAGAAAAAGCCAATGAGTTGGATGCTGGCAACTCCACTTTGGATAGGTTATCCAAAGCCACAGCTGATCATGCAAGAAAAATCTTTCAAGAAACCATTCTTCTCAAAAAAGAAGAGGTTTTTATCCCTCTTATTCCCAGCAGGGAGGTTCTGCAGGTCAGCCTGCCCGGAAAAGCCAGCAACCACCTAAACAAAGGAAAGCAAAGACTGCTAAGCCTCAGCAGTCTCAGCCTCCACAAGGCCTTTGACTTTCATGTAGAGAACCTAGCCTTCCTGGCCCTCAATGGACCAGAGCCTTCCACCATTCCAGGAAGGTTGTGTCACTTTGCCCACAGATGGGGGCAAATAACAGCAGAACATTGGACACGTTCCATTATAAAAGAGGGGTACAAGCTTCACTTTCTGTGCATGCCCCCTCCCACAATGGTAAGACAGTTAGATCAAGAGGTCACTATGCTTCTTGCCCAAGGGGAAATAGAAGAAGTACCCATTCATCAACAGGGTATGGGGTTCTACTCCCCCTATTTCCTTATCCCAAAGAAAACGGGGACACAGACAGACATATTTTAGACCTCAGAGAATTGAACAAATTCCTGTTAAAAGAGAAATTCAAGATGATTTCTCTGGGAACTCTGCTGCCATACCTTCAGAGTCAGGATTGGCTTTAAGAACATAAGAACATAAGATATGCCATACTGGGTCAGACCAAGGTCCATCAAGCCCAGTATTCTGTTGCCAACAGTGGCCAATCTAGGTCATACGTA
This sequence comes from Ichthyophis bannanicus, assembly GCA_033557465.1. Classification (NCBI taxonomy): domain Eukaryota; kingdom Metazoa; phylum Chordata; class Amphibia; order Gymnophiona; family Ichthyophiidae; genus Ichthyophis; species Ichthyophis bannanicus. The sequence continues at coordinate 248,232,490 of CM066042.1, read as the reverse complement.
CCTAGCAGTTTCCCCAAGAGACACAAGTTCCACAATGCTTGTACTGGGTCAAGCATTGATATCTTCGGTCACTTCTTAATGGTTTATGGACCTTTCCTCCAGGAACTTGTCCAAACCTTTTTTAAACCCAGCTACACTAACAGCCTTTACTACATCCTCCGGTAACAAATTCCAGAGTTTGATTACACGTTGAGTGAAAAAATATTTTCTTTTATTAGTCTTAAATAGTTGACCCTGTAGCTTCATTGCATGTCCCCTAGTCTTTCTATATTCTGATAATGTAAACAATCGATCTACATTTACCCGTTCCACTCCGTTCATTAATTTATAGACTTCTATCATATCTCCCCTCAGCCGTCTCTTTTCCAGGTTAAAGAGCCCTAACCTTTTTAGCCTTTCTTCATAGGAGTATCCTTCCATCCCCTTTACCATTTTGGTGGCTCTTCTCTGAACCTTTTCTAAAATCGCTATATCCTTTTTAAGATACAGCGACCAGAATTGCACACAATATTCAAGGTGCGGTCTCACCATGGAACGGTATAGAGGCATTATAATATCTTTTGTTTTATTTTCCATTTTTTCCTTATCATACCTAGCATTCTATTTGCTCTCTTGGCCGCCGCTGCACACTGGGCCGAGGGTTTTAACATGGTATCCACAATGACGCCTAAATCTTTTTCCTGGGTGGTGGTTCCTAATGTGGAACCTTGCATCGTGTAACCATAGTTTGGGTTGTTCTTCCCTAGGTGCATAACCTTGCACTTCTCCACATTAAATTTCATCTGCCATTTTGATGCCCAGTCTTCCAATTTATCAAGATCCTCTTGCAATTTTTCACAATCCTCTTGGGTTTTAACAACTTTAAATAGTTTTGTGTCATCTGCAAATTTGATAACCTCACTCGTTATTCCACTTTCCAGGTCATTTATGAATATGTCAAAAAGCAGCGGACTCAGCACAGAACCCTGGGGTACACCACTATTCACCTTTCTCCATTGGGAAAATTGGCCGTTTAGCCCAACCCTCTGCTTTCTATCTTTTAACCAGTTCCTGATCCAAAATAGTACACTGCCTCCTATCCCATGACTCTTTAGTTTTGCCAAAAGTCTGTGATGAGGGACCTTGTGAAAGGCTTTCTGAAAGTCCAGATACACAATATCAACCGACTCACCTTTGTCCACCTATTTATTCACTCCTTCAAAAAAAACATAACAGATTAGTAAGACAAGATCTTCCTTGTCTAAAGCCATGTTGGCTGTCTCCCATTAGGTTGTGACTATCTACATGCTGAGTAATTTTATTCTTTATGATGGTTTCTACCATTTTTCCCGGTACTGACGTCAGGCTCACAGGTCTGTAGTTTCCCGGATCACCCCTGGAACCCTTTTTAAAAATTGGTCTTACATTGGCGATCCTCCAATCTTCAGGTATTAGAGATAATTTTAATGATAGTTCACAGATTACTGATAGCAGGTCTGCAATCTCATATTTCAGTTCTTTCAACACCCTTGGATGTATACCATCCGGCCCAGGTGATTTGCTACTCTTCAGTTTATCTAATAGTTGTAAGACATCTTCCCGATGTATCGATATTTCCTTCAATTCTTCCGCACCTTTAAATACCACTTCAGTCATGGGTAACATCCCTACATCTTCCTTAGTAAAGACCGAAGCAAAGAATTCATTCAGTCTCTCCGCTATCGCCTTGTCACCTCTTAGTGCTCCTTTAACCCCTTTATCATCTAATGGACCAACTGACACTCTCACAGGTTTTTTGCTACGAATGTACTTGAAAAGGTCTCTATTTCGCGTTTTTGCTTCCGCAGCAAGCTTCTTCTCAAATTCTCTTTTTCTGCCTTATCAGTGCCTTGCATTTGACTTGCCAGTGCTTGTGCTGTTTCCAGGTTTCGTCGTTTGGCTCTTTTTTCCATTTCCTGAAAGATGCTTTTTTGGCAACAGCCTCTCTGACCTCACCTTTAAACCATGCTGGCAGTTTTTTGGACTTCCTTCCACTTTTCTTAAAGCGTGGAATACAGCTAGTCTGGGCTTCCAAGATAGTATTTTTCAACACCCAAGCATGATGTACGTCTTTAACCTTTGCAACTGCTCCTTTTAGTTTTTTCTTAACTGTTTTCCTCATTTTATCATAGTCTCCCTTTCGAAAGTTAAAAGGTAGTACTGTGGATTTCCTTACTATCCCTCCTCCACTAATTAAATCAAAGGCGATCATGCTATGATCATTATTGCCAAGTGGCCCCAACACCCTTATCTCTTGCACTACATCTGGTGTTCCACTAAGGACTAGCTCTAATATGGCTTCCCCTCTGGTCGGTTCATGAACCAGCTGCTCCAAGAAGCAGTCATTTGTTTCATCTAGGAACTTTATCTCCCTAGCATGTCCTGACGTGACACTGACCCAGTCGATACCGGGGTAATTGAAATCACCCATTATTATTACTGCGCTGTAACTTTTGTTAGCTTCCTTGATTTCTTTGAGCATTTCATCATCCATTTGGTCATTCTGGCCAGGTGCTCGATAGTACACCCCCACTGCCATTGCCTTCCCCCTTTTATATGGAATTTCAATCCATATAGATTCTACAGCAGATTTTGTTTCCTGCAAAACTTTAATCCTTTCTGAGTCAATGCCCTCTCTAACAGAGCGCAACCCCTCCACCAATTTGATCAGCTCTATCATTACGATATAGTTTGTACCCAGGTATCGGTGTCCCACTGGTTGTCCTCCTTCCACCATGTCTCTGATATTCCAATCATATCTAACCTTTCATTTAGTGCTATATATTCTAACTCTCCCATCTTATTCTTTAGACTTCTAGCATTTGCATACAAGCATTTTAGAGAATGTATTTTATTCATGTTAATTTGGCTATTGTTAGACATGGGTAAATTGGGATCTTTAAGCTCTGTCTGCTCCATACTTGAGGGCATTTGGGCTACTTTACTCTTTTGTGGAACCTCTCTGCTTTTGGTAGTATCCTTCACGGATACATTCTTCCGAACCATCCGCTCTTGGGCGACTGTCGACTTTCCCCTAATATCTAGTTTAAAAGCTGCTCTATCTCCTTTTTAAAGGTTAATGCCAGCAGCCTGGTTCCATCCCGGTTAAGGTGAAGCCCATCCCTTCGGAAGAGCCCCTCCTTTCCCCAGAATGTTCCCCAGTTCCTAACAAATCCAAAACCCTCATCTCTGCACCATTGTCTCATCCATGCATTGAGACTCCGGAGTTCTGCCTACCTTTTGGGTCCTGCGCGTGGAACAGGAAGCATTTCGGAGAATGCTACCATGGAAGTTCTGGATTTCAACTTCCTACCTAAAAGCCTAAATTTTGCCTAAATTTTGTTCTCTAGATCTCAAGGATGCGTACACTCATGTTCTCATCCATCCAACTCACAAAGTTCCTTTGGTTCCTTATTCAAGGAAAGCACTACCAATACAGGGGTGCTTCCTTTTGGCCTGGCCTCAGCACCAAGAATGTTCACGAAATGCATGGCTGTGGTAGCAGCATTTCTCCGCACTCTAGGGATATTCGTCTTCCCCTACTTAGACGACTGGCACATTCGAGCCCCAACAGAGTCAGAGGCCAGGACTTCCCTATCTTGCACAATGTGTATCCTTCAGCATTTGGGTCTGGTCATAAACATCCCAAAATCCAGTTTAACTCCCACTCAGTCTCTAGAGTTCATAGGAGCTTTACTGGATACCAGAAAAGCAAGGGCCTATCTTCCCCAGGCCCATTGCCTTTGCATCGTGCAGTTAGCTTCTCAAGCAGTGCTAAAACCTCATCTCACTGCCCTAGAAATGTTACAACTACTAGGCCACATGGTATCTACAGTGCATGTGGTTCCTTATGCTCGCCTCCATATGAGAGCAGCCCAGTGGACTTTATCCACTCAATGGACCCAGGCATCAGGGTGCCTGTCAGACAAAATAGCAAACACAAATTGCCTTATTTTGTCTCTCCAATGGTGGCAGTCCACTCAGAACCTGTTGTTGGGGTCCCCTTTTCAACAACCTTTACCCCAGGCAACTCGCAACAGATGCTTCACCAATGGGTTGGGAAGCTCATCTGCAAGACCTCTCCACCCAAGGCACTTTTCCACAGGAGACTCATCTACATATCAGTCTCTTAGAGCTCAGAGCAATCTTCCTTGCTCTTCGAGTGTTCCACACCCTGCTCAGCTACAAGACGGTCCTCATTCATAAAGACAATCAAGTAGCCATGTTCTACGTGAACAAGCAGGGGGGGAACAGGCTCTCTGTCGCTTTGCAATGAAGTTTTGCGACTATGGGCCCTCGCCAGAGAGCATCAGATTCATCTCCTGGCAGTGTATCTTCCAGGCATACAAAACTCTTGGGCAGACACTCATTTGAGTTCTGCTTCCACACGAATGGTTTCTTCATGCAGACCAGGTAGCCAAGATTTTTCAAATTTGGGAACCCCGGACATAGACCTCTTTGCAAGTCCGTTGAATGCCAAACTTCCCCGGTTCTGTTCCAGGATTCCAGCTCAGGGCTCTCAGGCCAGGGATGCTTTCCTCCTTCACTGGGGTCAAGACTTCCTTTATGCCTTTCCACCCATACCCCTAATTCCCAAAACCCTGTTCAAGCTTCAGAGAGACAGGGGGCGTATGATTGTAATAGCTCCACATTGGCCGCGGCAAGTGTGGTACCCTCTGCTTCTACATCTCTCTCAAGCTCCCTTCCTGGAGTTAGGATCTGCTCCAGATCTCCTGTCACAGGAGGATGGAATGTTATGGCATCCCAATCCTCAGTCTCTGCATCTCAGAGCTTGGTTTCTGAAGGCCTAGATCTTCATGATCTTAACCTTCCTCAGCAAGTAAAGGATGTCTTTTATACTTCCAGGAAGCCTTCCACAAGACACTCTTATGCTTTTAAGTGGAAGAGGTTTACGATATGGTGTTCACAGAAGGGTCTTAACCCCCTTGCGATACCTCTGGAATCATTACTGGAGTATCTCCTTCATTTATCCAATGCAGGACTTAAGACTAACTCAGTAAGAGTCCATTTGAGTGCTATTGCAGCTTCTTTCAAGCCTCTAAATGGACAACCTATTTCCTCCCATCCTCTTATAGCAAGATTTATGAGAGGCCTTCTAACTAAGCCTCCCATTAGGCCACCACCGGTGGCATGGGACTTAAACCTGGTTCTTGGTCAGCTCATGAAGTCACCTTTCGAACCCTTAGCTACTACCTCCTTGAAATTCCTTTCTTGGAAGGTTATCTTTCTCATTGCAATCACATCAGCATGTCGCATCAGTGAGTTGTAGGCACTAGTGGCTGATCCACCTTATACAGGGTTCCATCATGACAAGGTAGTCCTTAGGACTCATCCACACTTTATGCCAAAGGTGGTCTCACCTTTTCATCTTAACCAAGCTGTCTACCTGCCTGTGTTCTTTCCAAGACCTCATGTATCAAATGCAGAAAGGAATCTTCATACTTTGGACTGTAAAAGAGCTTTAGCCTTTTACTTGCAAAGAACACAGCAACATAGAAAGTCCTCTCAACTTTGTTGCTTTTGATCCTTCTCATTTGGGACTTCCGGTCTCCAAGAGAACACTGTCCAGCTGGTTTGCACAGTGTATTTCCTTTGCCTATCAGAGTAAGAATCTTCCTCAGGAGGGCCATGTCACAGCTCACAATGTGAGAGCCATGGCAGTTTCAATGGCTCATCTATACTCTATCGACAACATCTGTCGAGCAGCCACTTGGGCCTCGGTTCATACCTTCACAGCCCATTACTGCTTGGACAAGGACTCCCGCCGGGATGCCTTGTTTGGTCAGGTTGTTCTCCAACACCTGCTCCATACCTAATCAACTCCTACCCGCCATCCCTGGTTGGATGCCAGAGATCCATGGGGGGAAGTGGAGTCCTTTCACAGGGACACACAACTTCTGGGGTCTCTCCCTGGCATCTAAAGCTAGGGAGTCCCCATATGTGAAGACTACATTCCTGCTTGTTCCTGGAGATAGCATAGTTACTCACCTGTAACAGGTGATCTCCGGGAACAGCAGGAATTTAGTCTTCACAACCCACCCACCTCCCCTAGGAGTTGTATCTCTATCTTTCTCTTTCCCTCTCTCTCTCTGTTTTAAACTCAATTGGAGAGAGGCAGTTGGGAAAGGCGGGAAGGCAGCACGCAGGCGCTGTGGGATGCTCCCAAAGGCTTTCTAATTGGACGCTGGGGAGTATTCCCGCGCAGGCTCCGTCGGTACCGACAATACCAATATGTGAAGACTAATCTCCTGCTGTTCCCAGAGATCACCTGTTACAGGTGAGTAACTATGCTTTACAGGTGAGTAACCACACTTTCTGTTTATGCCTGTTTGTGCTTGTTTTATGACTTCTTAGCATTTTTAGCAAACTCAGATGTTCTTTCCAAGTAGCTTTTTACAGTATAGACAGAAAACTCAGATTTTCACAGATTTGTTTCAGATGCTAATACTTTTTCTTCTACCACAGGTTTTTGGTCTCGGAAACAAAACCTATGAGCACTTTAACGCCATGGGGAAGTACGTGGACAAGCGGCTAGAAGAGCTTGGAGGTCAACGCATCTTTGATCTGGGGCTGGGAGATGATGATGGAAAGTGAGTAGTGTGGTTATTTGTGCCCCTTTTGGGCATATCCATGTTTGAAGTGTTGATCACTGAGGATATTGGGAGCATTAATGAACTGCTGCTTTCCTCTGAGTCGCTTTTGCAGGAATTACACATAGTTCAAGGCATAGTATCCTGTTTCCATACATGAACTGGTTAGAAATTTAAGTGACTTGATCACCACTACATATCTCATAGGTGCATTTCTTTTCAGACAAGTAGTAAGCAGTGATGAATGAGGGCATTTTCAGTTTGTATGCCTTTTTAACCAAACTGAATGAAGGGGAGAACACAATTTCCCAATCTCCATTTATGACATTTGATTTTGCAGGAAGACATGATCCATAGCGTTAGATTTAGTGGGGTCACTTTTAGGGAGAGGAGGAGAAGGCAGAAGCATGGGGCACTTAACTGCTCATGTTGAAATATTTGAAAAGCAGCCAAACAAGCCTAAGAAATGCCATACTGGGTCAGACCAAGGTCCATCAAGCCCAGTATCCTGTTTCCAACAGCGGCCAATCCAGGTCACAAGTATCTGGCAGGTTCCCAAAGTCCACAGCTTCCACAATGCTCATCCTGGGGTAAACCTATCCTTGCCTGTCTTTTCTGAAATCCTATAGACGATGTCAGCAGCTGAGTAGGAAAAAACGAGACACCATGCTTGCAGAGCACCATTTTCTTGCAGGCATTCAAAGAGGGAAAAATTGGTTTTAGTGGCAGATTTTAATGCAATTTATGGAGTTTTACTGTATTGACAATGGGGTTTACACAGCTAGTAACTAATTCTACTCATGTGGGAGGACAAATATTAGACTTTTTATAAGTGGTCGGAACATAGGTTTACTGTTCAGGAAATGCGCAATCAATGAGACCCATGATCTTGTCAGTGTTTTAGGATTTAGTCTTGTTGATCAAGTAATAAATCAGCTAGAGCAAAAAAGAATGTGCAGGAAAGATGAGAGATTTTTGGATAAAGTGGTTTGGGAGGATTATTTTTCCTCCAGCGAAGAAGAACATTTTTTTCTGAAGCAGCAAATAATCATTATCCACCAATAAAAATACTTCCCTCACCATGTCAACCAAAGCATCCATCCGAGCATTGTTACTCCCTGGTGGGTGATGTGATAACAAAAAACCTATCAGTTTGCTCAATAACCACCTAAAAATATATAAGCTTCAGCCTTCTGTAGTACTCTTGGGGCCCCTTTTACTAAAGGTTAATGGACGTTAATGATAACTCTTGTTAAGTGCCATTGCTCCCATAGAAATAGAAGACTTTGGGCACTTAACATGCATTAACCTTTACAAAGAGAGCCCCTTTGCTGATCCTTTCTCCCAGTACACAGGCTGGCAGACAGGAACAGGAGCTCTATTCAGCAGCCCTGATAGTTTAGACTGAGAACAGGGCAGGCACTAGAACAGTTGCTGAGGCAGGCAGCTGGAGAAGCTGCTGATTCCCCACCTCTCATTGGTCATGACAGCAGAACTGGCCAATCAGCAGCCCAAGATGGGGAAAGAATTTCTCCAGCTCCTTCAGTGACATGGGGTAGGTAGGGGTACAGAGGAGAGTGCAAGAGTGTTGTGTAGAAAGAGGCACTAAGAAAGAGAAAGTGAGTGCGAACACATAAAGGAAAGAGCAGTATATTGTAAGTCTGAGTTCACTTGGTGGCAGTGATGGTGATGGTGGGGCAATGTAGGTGTGTAAAAGACAAGATAAAACCTATACAGCCCAGAGTTAACCCCCCCTCCCCTATTTCAGCCTTCCTAAACAAGTGAGTCACTGGCCACCCCATGCCTAGATATCTATATGCACTTTCTCCAGGAACAAGCAGGGAGTCAGTCCTTGCATATGGGTGACATCTGTGCCGACGGAGCCCTAATGGAAGCATCTCCCCAACTATCAAAGAAAGCCTTTGGGAGATGTCACTACACATGCGTGGTCTCCTTACCGCCCAAGGGTGCCAACTTGCTCATCTCCTTTTTCCACTGAGCCCAACAGACTTATTTCCCTGGAAAAGGTTGATTGATTCGTGGGGGGGGGGGGCAGAAACCTTCCTTTTTTTTTTTTCCTCTGGTTGCGACTGGTCCCTTTCTCGCCTCCGAACTCACTTGCCCCGGCATCACATCTCAGAACTGTTTCTAGATTTTTTTTTTTTCCTCAACATGATTCGTGCCCTTTTCCATCCGCTGGCCGCTTAGAGGGACTTTGACCTCACCAGGGTACTTTTTCCCCTAATAGCCAGCAGATTCAAGAAGTCTGATCGGTGCACAGAAAACATATCACTCACCAATACACACGATTGCTGCCTCCAGTATCTAGGAGCCGACCATGACCCAGAGGTCTGCGTCCTCTTTCAAAAAAAAGAGTCTGCGAAGGCCATCCAGCGTCAGCAGAAGCAGGATGGTATCTTCCACAGGTCAGACTCTACCCCGCTATCCCCAGTAACCTCACACTCCAAGACCCTGCAAGGATCCTCAGTCGCGTAATGCTCTCGTGGCACCAGACTGGGACCATTGACACTCTGACAAGAGTTCTCCAGAGTAGGAACACAAAAAAGAAATCCTCAAGGACCTCGTCCTGGGACTTGGACACTCTAGGCAAGTCCTGTACTAGGACCTGCAGCCCGCGGAGAGAACCCAAGGAGTCTGAGTGGGAGCAGCCAGCAAAGGTTCCCCAAATGGATGTGGAGGCTTCCAGCGAAAGGACCCGGATCTCCGAGGCCTGTCTCATTGAGGACTCCCTCTCCTCACCGATACCGGATCTGGTGACCCTGGTGTCTGCATCGAAGGCTGCACCTCCTGAGTGGGAAATCAAGATGATGGTGCTGGAGCACAATTTCACTGCCTTCCTCACTACGCAGCAGATGCTAATGCCTGGCCCTGTAGGTGTGTCCACTAAGACCACAAGGACCTCATTATCGAGGACTCTCCTGGTCGCTGAGCTGATCCTCGTGAGCCCAAAGCCTCAAGTTGATCCTCAGCGAGGGTCTCGGTCTCGCTCCTTGAGAGAGAGAGATCCTGGCCCCCGACCCCCAGGTCTTGCACACCAGGCCCGGTCAGCCGTTGAGTTCTCTACTGACTGTTCCAACTGGGAGCCTGAGGATGAGGCAACCCTGGAGACATGGAAGCACCATGACCTCCCATCAGACCTTTCTCCTGTGGCGTCAGTCCCCGCCCGAGGACACATCGTTTGTAAAGTTTGTTCGGGATATGTCAAAGGCTTTTTCCTTCAATACGGAGTCAGAGGAAGACCAAAATCTTCCAATATGAGGCCTCGCCCACGGAGGCCCTAATGGTTCCTGTCCCCGCAATCCTTAGGTGGCTCCTCCTTCGCACATGGGAGACACTGGTGTTGGTACCCATAGGGAGGATGGAGATCTTCCTGGAGAGCCGAGTCCTCGTGAGGTACTCTGTCTTGATCTCCACCGCCTTCTCCATGGACACCATATATAGAGTCCAGCGAGGCCCCGGCTTCTGAAAGTCGCAATTGCCACATACATCCATGGTGGTGGCAGAGTCGACTAAGCGCCGGCAGAAGAGCCAGAAGATGCCCTCCTCCGTGCCCCCAGTCAGGGAGTTCCATGTTCTCTTGGCCACAAATGCTATTAGGGCTCAATGTTGGCCTGCCGAATCCAAGCCTACCAACTGTATATTGGCATGTATCTTCAGCGGTTTCAAACCCTCACAAAATGCGTCAGGGAGTGCTCGAAGTACATGTCTCAAGCTGCCTAAGACTGCTTCAAGTCAAATGCGAGAGTAACTGCCGTGGGTATCGGCGCTTGATGCCAAGCCTGGCTCCAGGCATAGGACCTCAAGCAGTGGGTTCAAGAGAAGCTCCTTGATATCCCCTACTTCGGTGAAAACTTATTCAGTAGGCTGATGGAGGATAAGACGACGGAGATCGAGACAGAGTACCTCCATGAGGACTCGGCTCTCCAGGAAGACCGCCATCCTCCCTAAGAAGAAACCACTGGGAAAGAGGCCTCCATTCCAGAGAAAGGGCCAACCTTACCGGGGCTACCCCCAATACCAGGCTCCCCAGATGCCATAGCAGGGTCACCAGAGTAAGGGAGCAGGCCAAGACCCTCGCAAGCCTAAGGGCTCCAAGCCCCAGAACCTGATTCCTGCCCAGCCGGGGATGGGTTTTTGACTCCCTGAGCATAGTCTCTTCTCCCTTGGGGGAGCAACTACCAACAGGGGGGCGTTTGGTACACTTTGCCCATCGGTGGCCTGCCATCACCACCGAAGCCTGGGCACTTCAGGTAGTCACAGAAGGCTATCTCCTTCACTTGGACCAGACGCCTCCCCCTCTTTTTCTCATGAGAACTCTGACTCCCCTGCACCAGACCCTGCTATTGCAGGAACTCGCAGGCCTTCTCATGGACAGAGCCATGGAACCAGTACCCCATCACCTCAAAGGCAAGGGGTTCTACTCCCGGGACTTTCTGGTTATAAAAAGAACAGGGGGCCTAAGGCCTATTCTAGACTTGCGAAACCTGAACAAGTTCCTGGTGCGGGAGAAGTTCAAAATGCTCTCCCTTGGAACATTGCTGCTATACCTCTAGCAGGGAGACTATGTTCCTTGGACCTAAAGGATGCTTATACCCACATCCTCATTCATCCCAGCTACAGGCAGTACTTGATTCATGGTGAGGGGGCAACCACTGCCACTATAGGGTACTACTCTTTGGTCTAGCCTCTGCACCAAGAATCTTCACCAGAATGCCTAGCAATGGTGGCAGCCTACCTGTGTCTCCAAGGGGCCTTCGTCTTTCCTTATCTGGATGACTGGCTCATAAAGGGAGATATGGCCACTGACAACCACAAGTCCCACCTCACTCCAACACAGGGCCTGGAGTTCATAGTGGCTCAACTAGACACTCTTCAGGCCAAGGCCTTTCTCCCCTTGGATAGGGCAGGTTGCCTTGTGGCTCTGGCCACCAAGGTGTAACAGTCCCACAGTGTTGGCACAGTCCATGCTTCACCTGCTGGACCACCTGGCATACACAGTCCATGTTGTTCCCAATGCTCTCCTTTACATGCGAGCTGCCCAGTGGACACAAGCCACAGGTTGGCTCTAAGATGGTTTTGGTGACCCACAAGCTGGTGAAGTCACTCGCTTGGTAGCAGGCCACACAGCACCTGCAGGAGGGCATGAACTTTCAGCCCCTAAATCCCCAGAGGGTCCTTACCACAGGTGCCCATTGTGAGGAACTCCACATGCAGGGCAGCTGGTTCTTAGCAGAGAGCCAGCAGCAGATCAAGCTGCTGGAGCTCAGGGCACCTTTTCTAGTGATCTGGTCCAAAAGGACAACCAGGTCGCAATGTTCTACCTGAACAAGTAAGGGGGCATGGGGTCTTACCACCTCTGCCAGAAAGCAGTATACCTCTGCTTGTACACAGTCAGTCAAGGAATGCTCCTCAGTGGTATACCTTTCAGGCCAGGACAGTGCTCTAGCGGTCATGCTGAGTAGGTTCTTGCTAACTAGACACCAGAGTGCCCCAATGGCTCTTTTGACTCTGGGGCTCCCCGAGGCTGGACCTCTTTGCCAGCCCGACCAATGCTCAGCTGCCCCACTTCTGCTGTTGCCAGCCACACTTGTCATGGGTAACAGGCACCTTCCTCATCTTGGGGGCAGAGGGCCTTCTGTGTGCCTTTCCACCCATGCCACTAATCGCCCGGACCCTCTTCAAGGTCCTACGGGACATGGCTTCTCTGATCCTGGTGGCCCAGGCAGCCTCAGTTCCCCCTGTTGCTCTACCTCTCAACGGAGCCCCTGGACCCTCTGGATAACACCCCAGAGTTACTTATTCAAGAGGAGGGAAGCCTCCTCCACCCCAACCTGGGATCTCTGACATTAATAGCATGGCTGTTGAATTGGTAGCCTGGGCCCCCTTCAGACTCCCAAGGGAGGTGAAGGAGGTCCTTCTGGCCTCTCATAAGAACTGAACAAGATGGGCCTATGCCTTCAAGTAGCGCAGATTCTCAGAACAGCGCAGATTCTCAGATGTGCAGAACAGCGGATTGACCCATTCTCTTGCCATGTGCACACAGTGCTGTGGTACTTGCTTCACCTCTCACTGGCTGGATTCCAGTTCACTCTGTCAGGGTGCACCTGAGTGCGCTCAGTGCTTCATCATTCTATTGAGGGTAAGCCCCTCTCCACTCAGCTCCTCATTACTCCGTTCATGCGGGTCCTCCTGCTCTCTAAACCTCTCATCTGCCCACCCCCGATGGAATGGAACCTCAATGTTGTTTTGACACGGCTCACCAAGCCGCCATTTGGGCCTTTGACTACTTGCCATATGCGATACCTCTCATGGAAGGTTGTCTCCTTGGTGGTGCTCACCCTCTGCATGCAAAGTCAGTGAGCTTCAGGCCTTGGTGGCTGAGCCACTCTACTCCAGGTTCTACAAGAACAGGGTCGTGCTTCTCACCCACCCTAAATTCCTTCCAAAGGGTGTGTTCCACCTCAATCAGGAGGTGGTGCTCCCCACCTTCTTCCCATAGCCCTATGCCGACAAGGCGGTGGCTGTTCTCCAAACTCTGGATTGTAAGAGGGTCCTGCTCTTCTACCTGCAGTATACCCAGGGCCACCCATAAAGCTTCATTTCCTATGACCCCCAGTTGCCTGGGGGAGGCGGTTACCAAGCAGACCCTGTCCATCTGGGTGGCGAACTGCATCGCCTTCTCCCATGATCAGATTGGGCTCTCGTTGGCACGCTGGGTCATGGCACAGAACGTCAAAGCTATGGCAACCTGTCACAAGCTTGGACTCTGCCCTACCATCCAATCTCAAGTCATTGAAAAAGCAACTGCCAGTAGCTATCCCTGGCACGGAGTTCAAAATACATAAACATCAAATTTTTGTCAGGAATAATCAGCTGGAGAGGGAGGAAAGATACCTTCCCCTCATTACCGAAAGTACCCTTTTACTCAAGCAGGCCACAGCATGCTCATTTCCCTCTTCATTTATGTATTTTTCAACGGATTTTTAAACTTATCAAACACTTATCTTAAAGACTAAACAGGTCTAGTGCAGGCGAAGAGTGTCTTCCACAATCAGCCACTGCCACGACATGACATGCATGTTTCGGGCCCCTCCAGGTCCTGTATCACGTGGTATTTCGCCCAACTCTTTTGCCCAAAAAACACCATGGGCCAACCGTTCTTTTTGTAGCTAAGATGATTGCTGATTGGCTATACGCCTGATGTCATCACCAGAGGCACGGCCTGAAGGGAATCCCCTCTGCGTCACTCTCCCTACTAATACTGATCAGTAAACTACTACCAGAAACTCCAACTAACCTTGCCCTTCATAAGAGGCTCCACCAATCCTGTGAACCATCACGGGAGAAATCGCGTTCCACGAGAGGGAAGAAGGGGTCGGATTTTTGTGGAGGTCAATGAAGGGGAGGTCGGTCTCGTCGACCCTACTTGAACAACCAGTGGGAACCCCCAAACACCAGACAGAGGGCCCGATGGCAACAGCAGTTGTCAACATCCCAAGATTGGTATTAACGCAGTGCCAACAACTGGTATTAGATTTGGGCCTCTTATGTACCCACGATCCCTTATGATGCATTTCGCATGAGAGTGGCTTTGTTTCGGTTTTTTTGCAAATTGCGGGTAATTCGTTTTTTTGCCAATAAGGAGGATATTTCAGATGGTTCCTTTGTCGCGTTGGATTCCACCGGGTTTACCGGACCCCCCCTATTTCCACATATCGATCTTTGATGATATCGGAATTGTCATCAATGGAGACACACAGTTTACACCAGGTTTTGTAAACATTTCTCGTGTGCAACGTTTGGCTATAAATCAGTTGGCCGAGAATAAAGAGTCATTCGAGGAGCGGACAAGGGGGGAGCAGTAGTAGTTCAATCTTGGACTCAATACCATAGTGAGGTTTTCTCAGTTGAATGATACCACTTATTATTCCACTTTAAGGGCCGATCCTACCCCTCGGTTACAAATTTGGATTTGGTCGATTATTAATGATGCGTGAGACAAAGGGTGGATTACAGCAAAGGAGGCTTGCTCTTTTCAAAAAACATTCAAATATTCCGTTTTTTTTATACGGTTCCAAAGATACATAAATATATGACCTCACCTCCAGGACGCGTTTCTTGTAGGGGTTCTGTGTTGGAGCCTCTATCTCAATTTATTGATATATTTCTCAAACAGGAGGCTAAGCTGGTAAAGTCGTTTTTGCGGGACACGTCTCATTTTTTGTTGGCTGCTTTTGCGGAACCGTTGCAATCGGTGTGGATGGTGACTTTAGATGTGGCGGCACTATACACAAATATTTGTCAAGAAGAGGCTCCTGTTAGAAACGGCATTTGTGACGGCTCCAGCCAGAATACCAAAGTCCTTTGTGAGAACGAGCCTCGCAAGCTCTAACAAAAAGAACTATTTCCAATACCAGGATCATTTTTACTTACAACGTCAAGGAATTGCTATGGGAGCCACAGTAGCTCCCTCCATTGCCACTTTATACTTGGCGGCGATGGAGGAACAGCTTATTTATCAGTCTACAGCTTTTCAGCATACCCGATTGTGGCTGAGGTTTTCGGATGATATATTTTTTTTTTTTTTTGTCTGGACTTCCACAAGAACTGTTGGATTTTGTTAATTGATTGAATTCTCTTAAAGAAAACATCAAATTTACGGCACATATGGATGAAACTTGCATAGAATTTTTGGATGTATTAGTAAAGATTCAAGATGGGGTGTTTTGTACAACTTTATTTAGGACGCAAAGCCAGTGAAATAGTTTGCTCTGCTATTGTCATCATCCTTTTCCACTACAAAACAATCTACCTCTGGATCAGTTCCTTCGCCTTCGCAGGATCTGCTCTTCCTTAGCGGACTTTAAAGTGCAAGCATGGGCTTTAAGGGGCCGTCTTCTAGATCAGGGATTTCCTAGCAAGGTCATCAGGAGAGCTTACATTCGGGCTCGCTTTTCGCATCGTGAATGGCTTTTGCAAGCTTTGGAATCATTGCCGCCTGTTACGGACCCTGATGTGGTAACTGGGGTTCTCCCTTTCATGAGCCACTCAGTGGAGGTCTCCCGATTGCTTAGGCGGCATTGGAAGGTTTTGCAGGCACAGGATTGTTTTCGGAAACTGGTGCGGTTTGCATATACTAGGGGTTCAAATTTACGGGATTGTTTGGTTCAGGCTGTTCCCCGGTCTCCAAATGATCTAGGACGTGGAGGTCCGATCGGGATACAAGGACACTGGGCTTGTACTAATTGCAAATATTGTTCCACTACTTTGGAAGGAGTTCAATGGCATCATTCCACTACGGGGAGATCTTATTCGTTTCTTGGCTTTTCTACTTGCCAAACGTCTTTTGTGGTGTATATTTTGAGGTGCCCTTGTGATTTATATTATATGGGACATACTATTCGCCCAGTAAGGATTAGACTGGGGGAACATGCCAGCCGTATTCGGTTGAAGATTCTGACGGCCCCTATTGTGGAACATTGTGTATGTTTGGATCATAGTTTTGCTGACCTATGGTGGAGAGTGATTGATTGGGTTCCGGCAAACCCCCGGGGAGGGGATCATGAGCAACGCCTGCAGTGGAGAGAACATTGGATTTTTAAACTACAATCGGTGATCCCATTGGGTTTGAACATGGAACAGGATTGGTGGAGCCTTTTATGAAGGGCAAGGTTGATTGGAGTTTCTGGTAGTAGTTTTCTGATCAGTATTAGTAGGGAGAGTGACGTAGGGAGGGGATTCCCTTCAGGCCGTGCCTCTGGTGATGACATCAGGCATATAGCCAATCAGCAATCATCTTAACTACAAAAAGAACGGTTGGCCCATGGCGTTTTTTGGGCAAAAGAGTTGGGCGAAATACCACTTGATGCAGGACCCGGAGGGGCCCGAAACATGCATGTCATGTCATGTCGTGGCAGTGGCCGATTGTGGAAGACACTCTAAGCCTGCACTAGACCTGTTTGGTCTTTTTTAAGATAAGTGTTTGATAAGTTTAAAAATCCGTTGAAAAATACATAATGAAGAGGGAAATGAGCATGCTGTGGCCCGATTGAGTAAAAGGGTACTTTCGGTAATGAGGGGAAGGTATCTTTCCTCCCTCTCCAGCTGATTGTTCCCGACAAATTTTGGTGTTTATGTATTTTGAACTCCGTGCCAGGGATAGCTACTGGCAGTTGCTTTTTCAATGACTTGAGATTGGATGGTGTATAAATTTGTCATTGAAATTTGGAGGGGTTTCTTTGTGGATGTACTCTGCCCTACAGCAGACATCTGCTGGGCCACCTCTTGGTCCTCAGTTCACACATTTGCAGCTCATTATTGCCTGGAGAGGGAGTCCTGACGGGACAGTGCCTTTGGCCAGGCCGTACTCCGTAATGTCTTCGTTGTCTAGGCAACTCCTACCCTCCAACCCTTCTATGTTCAGGCTACCGAGTGATGGTTCTCCCTGGACTTGGGTCCTTAGTCTCTCCTCAGTCTTGCTTGTCACTGCTCACGGCATGGCTGTGTTTTTCTACAGGTTCTCAGTAGTTTAACTAGGGAGTCCCATATGTGAGGACTGAGTTCCTGGAGAAAGCGTAGTTACTCACCTGTAATAGGTGGTGTCCAGGGACAGCAGGAATCGGTCCTCACAATCCGCCCTCTTCCCTATGGAGTTGCTGTATTTTGCTGCCATCTTTTGTCTGCTCTAGCTATATCGTCTGAGCAAGATGTTACCTTGAGTGGGAAGGGGACAATGCATGTGTGGTGGCATCTCCCAAAGCCTTTCTTTGAAAGCTAGGGAGATGCTTCTGCTGAGGCTCTGTCGGTGCGAACGTCACCCATATGTGAGGACTGATTAGTTCTGTCCCTGGAGAATTCCTTGTTACAGGTGAGTAACTACGCTTCCCTGCTCAAGCTCTTAAATATTAGTTTTCTGTCAAATCGACATCTGCAGTAAGATATTGTGGCTCTCGCGCCCCTCCTAGGTGGTTGCCTAGTAGGGACGGGAGTCCATCTTGTATTCCTTTGTTCCAAAGGTGTAGTTGTGACTCAAAGTAAAACCAAGTGAATGTTTAAAGCGCACAGGAATTTTTATTGGGTTCCGTTTAAGCCAATTTGGTTACAGCCTTTAAAGAAACTTTCCTCTTAGCAAAAAAACAAGGATACTTCTCCAAAAATAAAGAACATGAAAACAGTGTTTCAGTGGAATTATTTACAATAGCTTCTTTTCCTCTTTCCCTTTAAGAAGCTTCTTGCTTTAGGGTTAAATCAGGAACATGCAGATACAACATACAATCAAGGTCAGCAGCGCTGCCAGCTCTTTCTTTGCTGCTTGCAATTAAACAGTTTCAGCTGTCTAGCACAGACTTGATTGCACTATCCACTTTCTGTAGGAAAGAATCTTATTGCTTCAACATAGGATTCCTTTTCCCTTTTCTTTCTTGCTTTCAGCTATGCCAAACTGATAACAGCTTTCCTTAATTCTTCCCCCTATTTTGGTTTACTTCAATTAGCACCAATGCATACAGCACAGTCCATCTCAGAACATGTGGATCCCTGGTCACTCTCCCTATCATCCACCTCCATGCTTTCTCCTGAGCTGGTTGCTGGGGAATCTTGGAACTGCTCAGGTACTTTTTGGTTAATGTCTTTTAAAAGCTTAAACAGCCTATCCCACTGTACTGCCTTCCCCTCCTTTGGCAGAACCCTAGCAGGCTTTCCTTGTTCAGCTTTCTTTAAAAACCCCTTTCTTCTTCTGTTCTGGGTTTTTCCAGATATAATCCTCTCCTCAGAATCTGAGCAAGACATACAAACATTAGCTCTCTCTGGTTTCTTTCTCCTACCTTGGAGTTTTACTGAGGGAGCTTCACGGCTGGAGTTTCTGCTGGCTGTAGCTATCTCTGCCTCAGAGCTAGTCAAGGAATCATTGTAGTATTTCCTCTCAGCTACCCGAGGGTTCCTCTGCCTGAAGACACACCTTTCTTCAGAGGAGTCTGAGCTCTCTTGCCTTGGCTTCTCCACCACCAACCTTCTGTCTGTCTCTCTCCCTCCTGCCACTCTGTTTGGTCCTCTCTTGGGAGTGTTGTCTGCTGCTCTCTTGGCTGCAGCGCTGGCTACCTTTGCTCTTATCCTGGCTCTCCGTGGCCTCTTTGGCTTCCTTGCCTTGCTGGCCTTGCTTGCTTCGCCCACCTTGCTCACCTCTTCTCTTCTCTGTTTGCTCAAACTTAAACGCTGAGCAGGGCACCTCCCCTTCTGACTCCACCCCCATGTAACTCCTATCCTTACTTAGGGTTGCTATGGAGTCTGGGTGGGGCTTTAGCCTAGCTCTACAGCTGTGGTTTCTCTCACTGCCTTTAGTTTGGTATATGTGTTCAGATGCACCCATCCCCTGCAAAGAGGAAAAAGTCCCTTTTCCCTTTGTTTCTCCAAGCTGGGCTGCACTCTCCTTACCACAATATGGTGGATGTAGTCTGAGATCTCACACTCACTGATGCTTCTGGCATGGTATTTTTGCCACAAAGTGCTGTATTACACTGTCTAATTCCAATTTTCTCATTTCAAGATATTTTAAGGTTTTTTTTTTTTTTGCATTCTAACCCTCACATCCCCGTAGTTCGGTCTCACTGGTTTGAGCTTTCAGCTTAAATCCAAAGCACCACCACTGGGGCTATTATACCATAAGTCTTAATCTGAAATAGCTTGGCACATTTTACCTGTTTTGAAATGGTCGGTTTTTTCCATTCCCAGGTTGCCCAGATATCCCTTAATCGGGCACCACACCCCATGCTTCACCAGTAGGTGATGAAATTATGCATTGGCAGGAATCCTCTACCTTTTGGTCCTGTGAATGCTGCCTTAGTAATCGAGCCCAAATTTCCAGAGTGACACCATGTAGCACTGTGGTCCCTATTTTTCATAGTGTTTGACCAATCCGTTCACAACTGGAATAGAAAGTGGCATTGTCTGTGGCTGGTGGGACGAGCTGAACTCACCTTCACCTCTGCTTTATTCTTCTTTGGACAGCCTCGAGGAGGATTTCATCACCTGGCGGGAACAGTTTTGGCCTGCAGTATGTGAACACTTTGGAGTTGAGGCCACTGGAGAGGAATCCAGGTGAGTTGAGATTTTTGGGCTGGTTCATGTGAATAAATATGAATTGCTCCTAGTTTAAAAAAAAATAAGAAATAAAAACTGAAAAAGGCACAGCCAAACAAGGGTCACTATGAGAGGGAATTTCCAAACTGCTCTTATCACTGCAAATTGAAAAGGCCCTTCTAAACCTGTACCTAGTTCTCCCAGGGCCAAGGAAGCTCAGAAGCCAATGTGTAGTGCTAGAAGGAGGCTGTGAGCATTGGAGACGGCTGTTGCTGCTCCTCTCATCGTCCTCAAAGCTCCTTTGGTACATTAAAGTCAATGTAGAGCCTGAGCCAGTGTGGGAAGAAGGGTCTGGTACTGGCGTGAGAGGGGCATGAGTTTTAGTTATGCCAGCCATGGGAAATCTGTCCAAGTGCAGGTTTTTTTTTGTTTTTTGTTTTTTTTTTAGCATGCACTTTGCAACTTGTTTGTGTTTTGTGCCAAAACCATCTTTATTTTGCAGTATTTGTGTAACTAAAAATTACATTAAGAGCCAGATGGGACAGCTGGGGGATGGAGGGAAGGTGGGAGAGAAGACTATTGCTGCTGTGGGAGGAACTCCTGGATCTCCAGGAACAAGCAGGAATGTAGTCTTCACATATGGGTATCGGCACTGACGGAGCCTGCGCGGGAACGCCCCCCAGCGTCCAATAGGAACGCTATTGGGAGCATCCCTCAGCACATGCGCGCTGCCTTCCCACCTTTCCAACTGTCCCTCTTCAGTTCTTCGGTTTCCGCAGAGCCGACAGGACACATACCCTGTCACCGCAGAAAATTTCTTTTTTAAACTTGTTTTCTTATGGTTGCGCCTGCCTCCTCATGACACCTACCAGTACTGCCGGTTCTTTCTTTCTTTTCTAAAACAAAAAAATATATATATTTTTGAACTTTCTCTTCAGAAACTTTTTCTTTTGGTGCTAGGCGCCATTTTGGGCATTAGGCCCCATTTTTCCCAAAAGATGGAAAAACCAGCAGTGGTTTTTAGAAAAAAAAAGTACTAAATGTGGTACCAGCTCCGTCACAGACACCCATGACTGGTGTCTAAAATGTTTAGGCCCTGACCATTCTCCATCTGAGTGTTCCTCCTGTATGGAGATGACTAAAAGGGGAAGACAGAACTGAGTTGCAAAGCTCGGTTCCCTCTTTTCTTCAAAGCATCGAGAGGCCATTGGCAATTACCCTTGAGGAAGCTACACCGGCAAAACAGCCCTGGCGGGAGGCTTTGGCGTCCAAAGCATCAACGGGGTTCCAGAATGTTCTCACGGCTTCGACCTCGGCAGAACTACTGGTGCCATGCTCAGGGGTTCCGGCTGCTTTTACCAGTAAAGATACCCAGCCATCGGCAGTGTCGATAGACCAGAGATTCCTCGCTATCGAACGCAGTCTTGCAGCTCTCCTTACAGTTGCGGTACCATTGACACCGGTGGTTCAACGGGCACCGGTACCAGCACCGACGGTACCGGGCCTGGTGGGAATCCTTCCCATGCCGACTTTCTGTCATCGACAGATTGGTACCAGACCAATTTGGTACCGACTTTGATCGATACTGAAACCGTGCTTTGCATGAACATCGGGATCAGAGATTTTGAATCCTCAGATTCCAATGGCTCTGATAATTCTGCCAGTACCAGAGTGTTTCTCCCGGAAGGCTCCTCTTCTCCCCAATGCAGAATGTCTCCTCCGGAAGACATGTCTCTTCAGGATTTTATTCGTGATGTGGCCCAAGGCCTTTCAATCACAGTAGCTCCTGAAAAAGAACCTAGAGCAAAGGAATTGGAAATTCTCCAATACCCTAAGGCTCCCAAGGAGGCAGCCACTCTGCCCATTCATGAAATTTTTCACGATTTGATGATCAGAATGTGGGAGACACCTTTTGACCACATTTCCTCATTCTAGGAGACTCGATACCATGTATTGAGTTCCACCATGTCCTGGTTTTCAAAAGACTCAGCTGCCACACCATTCAATGGTAGTGGAGTCAGCCATGCGTAGGATGAAAAATGCAGAGAGACATGCACAGGAGATTTGGAGCTTATGAGCCCCCTTCTCCCTGAGGACAAACGACAGGACTTTCTTACTCTTGTCAAGCATGCTCAAGATGTCTCCAAGTTTGTAAACCGTGCAACCTTTGACTGCTTTGAATGCATCAGCAGAACCTCTGCTATTGCCATTGGTGCACATCGGATTGCCTGGCTTCAGGCATCAGACTTGGAGATTTGGGTACAGGATAAATTGGGAAACATCCCTTGCACAGGAGAAAACCTCTTTGGCAAGAATTGGCAGGAGAAGGCTAATGAGAGAGATGCTGACAATATCACTTTAGATAGATTGTCAAAATCTACAGCCACTCCAGCCAAAAAGAAACCCTATAAAAAAACCTTTTTCAGCAAAAAAAAAGGAAGCTTTATCCGTCCTGTACCCAGCAAGGGCAAGCTTGGGGTCAAGTTGCCCAGAAGGGTCAACAAAAACAATCCAGACAAAAGAAGCCAAAAGGCCTTAGAGCTCAACCAGCTCCATAGGCCCAGCCCCCTCAAGGGCTTTGACTCCTTCATAGAGAACTTAGCCTTCCTGCCTAATTATCAATTTGGATCTTGATAAATTGGAAGACTGGGCATCAAAATGGCAGATGAAATTTAATGTGGACAAGTGCAAGGTTATGCACCTAGGGAAGAACAACCCAAACTATGGTTACACAATGCAAGGTTCCACATTAGGAACCACCACCCAGGAAAAAGATTTAGGCGTCATTGTGGATACCATGTTAAAACCCTTGGCCCAGTGTGCAGCGGCGGCCAAGAGAGCAAATAGAATGCTAGGTATGATAAGGAAAGGAATGGAAAATAAAACAAAAGATATAATGCATCTATATCGTTCCATGGTGAGACCGCACCTTGAATATTGTGTGCAATTCTGGTCGCCGTATCTTAAAAAGGATATAGCGATTTTAGAAAAGTTTCAGAGAAGAGCCACCAAAATGGTAAAGGGGATGGAAGGCTACTCCTATGAAGAAAGGCTAAAAAGGTTAGGGCTCTTTAACCTGGAAAAGAGACGGCTGAGGGGAGATATGATAGAAGTCTATAAATTAATGAACGGAGTGGAACGGGTAAACGTAGATCGATTGTTTACCTTATCAGAATATAGAAAGACTAGGGGACATGCAATGAAGCTACAGGGTAAACTATTTAAGACTAATAAAAGAAAATATTTTTTCACTCAACGTGTAATCAAACTCTGGAATTTGTTACCGGAGGATGTAGTAAAGGCTGTTAGTGTAGCTGGGTTTAAAAAAGGTTTGGACAAGTTCCTGGAGGAAAGGTCCATAAACCATTATTAAGAAGTGACCGAAGGTATCAATGCTTGACCCAGTACAAGCATTGTGGAACTTGTGTCTCTTGGGGAAACTGCTAGGTACATATGACCTAGATTGGCCACTGTTGGAAACAGAATACTGGGCTTGATGGACCTTGGTCTGACCCAGTATGGCATATCTTATGTTCTTATGCCTCTGAAAGGTCCAGAACCCCTAAACATTCTGGGCAGGTTGTGTCATTTTGCTAACAGATGGCACCAAATAACAGCAGAACACTGGACGCTGTCCATTGTGGGAGAGGAGAACAAGTTTCATTTTCACAGTATGCCCCCTCTTACAATTGTAAGACAGTTCAATTCCCAAACCTCTACAGACAATCCACTGGATCAAGAGGTCTCAACACTCCTTGCTCAAGGAGCAATAGAGGAGGTGCCCATTCTTCAACAGGGTGCAGAGTTCTACTCCCCCCTATTTTCTTATTTCAAAGAAAACAGGAGGACACAGACCCATTCTAGACCTCAGAGAATTGAACAAATATCTGTTCCGAGAAAAATGAACTCTTCTGCCATACCTTAACAGTCAGGATTGGCTTTGTTCTCTAGATCTAAAGGATGCATATGCTCACATTCCGATCCATCCAGATCACAGGAAATTCTTACGATTCCTTTTCAAGGGAAAACATTTCCAATACAGGGTTCTTCCCTTTGGTCTGGCTTTGACACCGAGTGTTCACGAAATGCATGGCAGTAGTAGCTGCATTTCTGTGAACCCTGGGTATATTTGTCTTCCCTTACTTGGACGACTGGCTCATTCAAGCCCCCATGGTTCCAGAAGCCAGCTCTGCACTGTCTTGCACAATGCAAATCCTTCAATATTTGGTATTGGTCATAAACCTCCCAAAATCCCAATTTGCTCCGTCTCAGTCCCTAGAGTTCATAGGAGCTCGTCTAGACACCAGACAGTCAAGGACTTTTCTCCCACAACCCTGCTCTCTTCGTATAATGCAGCTAGCTTCTCAAGCAGCGGTGAAGTCCTACCTAACTGCTTGAACTACAACTATTGGGACATTTGGCATTCACGGTTCATGTGGTTCCCTACGCTTGCCTTCATATGCGAGCAGCCCAGTGGACCCTATCCACACAGTGGACACAGGCCACAGGATGTCTGTCGGACAAGATATCAAACTCACGATGACTGATCTTGTCCCTACAATGGTGGCAATCACTGGAAAATCTTCTAGTGGGTCTCCTTTCCAGCAACCCCTATTCCAGGCCACCCTAACAAATGCATCACAGGTTGGGATGGGGAGCACACCTGTATCATCTCTCTACCCAAGGTACCTGGACTCAGGAGGCTTGTCTTCACATAAACCTCCTGGAACTCAGAGCAATCTATCTAGCTCTTCGAGTATTCCATGCCCAGTTCAGCTACAAGACCGTCCTAGTCCAAGCGGACAATCAAGTAGCTATGTTCTACGTGAACAAGCAAGGGGGAACAGGCTCTCTGTCGTTATGCAACGAAGCTTTGACTATGGGCCCTCGCCAGAGAGCATCAAATTCACCTTTTCGTGGTATATCTTCCAGGCATTCAAAACGTTTGGGCAGACAAACTCAGCCTAGTACTGCCTCATGAATGGTCTCTCCACTTAGACCAGGTGGCCAAGATATTTCAGATCTGGGGAACCCCAGACATAGACCTATTTGCAAGTCCACTGAATGCCAAACTTCCCCGGTTCTGTTCCAGGATTCCGGCTCAAAATTGCCAGGCAAGGGATGCCTTCCTTCCTTCACTGGGGTCACGACTTCCTCTATGCCTTCCCACCCATTCCCCTCATCCCCAAAACACTCTTCAAGCTTCAGAGAGACAGAGGTCGTATGATCCTCATAGCGCCACAGTGGCCACACCAAACATGGTATCCCCTGCTTCTGCATCTTTCTCAAGCTGCACCCCTGGAGTTAGGCTATGCTCCAGGTCTCCTCTTCCAAGAGATGCTATGGTACCCGAATCCCCAGTCCTTGCATCTCAGGGCCTTGTTGCTGAAAGCTTAGACCTTCAGGATCTTAACCTTTCCCAACAGGTAAAGGATATCCTTCAAGCTTCTAGAAAACCTTCCACAAGACGCTCTTACGCCTTCAAGTGGAAATGTTTTACTATACAGTGTTCACAGAAAGGGTTAAACCCCCTTATACCTTTGGAATCGATACTAGAGTATCTATTTCATTTATCAAATTCTGGTCTAAAGACCAGTTCAGTAAGAGTCCATCTTAGTGCAATTGCAGCTTCCTATAAGCCTCTAAATGGACAACCAATTTCCTCTCATCCACTCATATCAAGATTTATGAGAGGTCTTCTATTAACAGAGCCTCCCATCAGGCCACCACTGGTGGCATGGGATTTAAACCTAGTTCTCGGGCAGCTCATGAAACCACCTTTTGAATCTTTAGCCACTACAACCCTAAAGCTTTTGTCCTGGAAGGTCATCTTCCTGATTGCAATCACCTCTGCACGTCGCATTAGTGAATTGCAAGCTTTAGTGGCTGATCCTCCTTATACTAGGTTTCACCATAAGGTTGTTCTCAGAACTCATCCACACTTTATGCCAAAGGTGGTTTATTTATTTATTTATTTTATTTATTTAGCTGCATTTATATCCCGCTTTTCACTGGGTCAAAGCGGTTGGGGGATACATTTAACACGAGGGGATATGAGACACATACACTAATACAGGGAACATGGGCAATGGAGGGTTAAGTGGCTTGCCCAAGACCACAAGGAGCACCTGTTTGACTAGAAACCCCAGTCCTTCCGGCCCAAGGTTGCTGTCCTCTAGTGGGATTTGAACCACCGACCTTCCGGCCTGTAGTACCTTGCCCCAACCACTAGGCCACTGCTCCCTCGCCTTTTCATTTAAATCAATCAATTTATCTTCCTGTATTCTTTCCGAGGCCTCACACCTTTAATGCAGAAAGGAACCTTTATGCTTTGGATTGTAAAAGAGCCTTAGCTTTTTACCTACAAAGAACACAGCAACATAGAAAGTCTTCTCAACTTTTTATTGCTTTTGATTCTAGTCATTTGGGACTTTCAGTCTCCAAGAGAACTCTATCCAAATGGATTGCACAATGCATATCCTTTGCTTATGAGAGTAAGTCTTCGTCTTCAAGACCATGTCACAGCTCACAATGTGAGCCATGGCAGCCTCTATGGCTAACCTTCACTCTGTGTCTATCGATGACATCTGTCGAGCAGCCACCTGGGCTTCGGTGCACACCTTCACAGCCCACTGCTGCCTAGATAAAGCCTCCTGTTGGGATGCCTTCTTTGGCCGGGCTGTTCTTCAACATCTCTCTTTCAGACTTAATTCAACTCCTACCCACCAACCCTGGTAGGATGCCAGAGATCCATGGGAGGAAGCATGGCCCACCTCGCTATAGGTGGCAGTTTCCTGGGGCCATCTCCCCAGCATCTTCAGCTAGGGAGTCCCCATATGTGAAGACTACATTCCTGCTTGTTCCTGGAGATAGCGTAGTTACTCACCTGCAACAGGTGATCTCCGGGAACAGCAGGAATTTAGTCTTCACAACCCACCCACCTCCCCTTGGAGTTGTCTGTCTCTCTCTTTCCTCTCTCCCTCTATCCTTTCAATCAGCTACAACCTTAACTGAAGAGGGACAGTTGGAAAGGTGGGAAGGCAGCGCGCATGTGCTGAGGGATGCTCCCAAAATCGTTCCTATTGGACGCTGGGGAGCGTTCCCGCGCAGGCTCCGTCGGTACCAACAATACCCATATGTGAAGACTAAATTCCTGCTGTTCCCGGAGGTCACCTGTTACAGGTGAATAACTACGCTATAGTGGGGATAAGGGCAAAAATAGGGATACAAATTCATTTCACAAGTTGAATCATTTTGAAGACTTTTGTAACTACTGGGGAAAACTGTGAAATTTTAAAACTCGTCGTTCAGGTCTTTCAGCATATATTTTTATTGCAACCTGCCCTGAGTTTATTTATTTTATTTATTTAGCTGTATTTATATCCCGCTTTTCACCGGGTCAAAGCAGCGTCACACAAAAGGGGGGGGGGGAATTACGTGTAGGGGTGGGGTCATCACCGGGAGGCTACATTGATGATTTCAACATAAGATATGGGACAGACTT
The DNA here is from genome assembly GCA_033557465.1 of Ichthyophis bannanicus. Lineage (NCBI taxonomy): Eukaryota > Metazoa > Chordata > Amphibia > Gymnophiona > Ichthyophiidae > Ichthyophis > Ichthyophis bannanicus. Next base: position 248,205,262 of record CM066042.1, on the reverse strand, counting down.
TGGACATGGACAGATTTTGGACATGGACAAATTTTTTGGAGTTCTTTTAATAGGGTGTGGATACCAAGCTGAAATTAATGCATTCTTAGCCTAGTAGGTATTATATAATTTCAGAAATGTTACTTAACAGGTCAGTAAAATACTAATAATTAGGAAGCTATTCCCAATTAAATTAGTAAAAAAAAATTCTATCTGCCTTGGGGAAATCAAAGGTGGATTACAAGCTTGAGCTTTGAAAATTGAGAACTTCAGTGAGATTGTGAAAAAATTGCAACAGATTTCCAGCACTAAGATCCTGCTATTAAAATTGAGGCTGTACACAATCCAGAACATTTTTTTGTCTGAGCTTTTGGATTCATTAGCATTTCCATTCTGCTTACTTAGTCATCCAAGATACCAGTGCTGTTTGTTAAGTTGTATTTTTTAGTATTTTTGTTCACAGATTTTCATTTATTTTGCATTTTTGTTTTTTAATCTTTAAAAGCTCAGAGTTAAAAATATAGTAAAATAAAACATTCTCAGATCTTGACCTAATTTCAATCATAACTGAATGTCCTCATAAAGATGTTCATGTTATGGGTTTAAGTAACTCCCCAAATGCTTTAAGTGTGTACCGACAAATAGGCCACTCAACAGCTTTCAAATGACTAGGTGCAATGAGTTGAACAAGTCTTCAATTTCATTAAAACTATTGTTGCACTTGGTCAGTACTAACAATCAGGATGCCAAAGGTCGAAGCATTTAATGGCCATAGAAAACTGAGCTAGCTGCTTCCATATTCGGGGAAAAATTGGAATCGAGCTGTGTCGAACGAGAACCAAATAGAGCTGCTGTTATAGCCCAGCCCCTCTCCTTATCTCTCAAAATGATAACATTAAGGATGTAGATGATGGAATGGGGGGAAAGACAAACCTGGTACGGCAGAAGTTCCCTTGTATTAAGTAGAGCTACCCATTTTTGTCCCATTTCAGCATTCGTCAGTATGAGCTGGTACTGCACACGGACATAAATGCAAACAAGGTGTACACTGGTGAGATGGGCCGATTGAAGAGCTATGAGACTCAGAAACCGTAAGTATTGGAGAAGCAGGAGCTGTGGAAAGGTTTCAGTGACTCAGCTTATTGTCCTTCCTTGTGCTCTCCCAATGTACTGCTCCTCCTATTTACATCTTACTATAGTGCCCAGAGCTTGTTTCTCATGAACAGCCTTGGTTACCTTGGATCCACCCTTATGTTTCTGCCTTTTTGCTGGTAGATTTGTATCCCTTATAAAACTGTACTGAGGCACTTTAGACTTGCTGAGATTAACAAAAGCTGCAAAATGGACCAGTAATGATAGATAAGTTGTTCAATTTTATTTATCCAGACAGCACTCTGAAAACTATTTGTGTGGGTAAAGCACTGTTTTACCTGTGGAAATGAGGCATTCCCCCTCATTGCAGGTAAACGTACCCATGCCATTGACAGGATGGCGGCTACTTCCTGTGGGGTTCAGGGTAAGGAAAGTATGAACGGTGACCTCATTTCAAAGGACTCAAGGAAGGTGCATTAGTACATTGGTGCAAAGGGTAATATGGTGCTTTGTCATTATTGCTCCCATAATTAGTATTACAGTTAACAGGAAAAGGAAAATAGCATTCTGGTGTTATCATCCAAATCTGAAAACACCTAGGACAAGACAGGTAAAATGAAGCTAAGGTATAGTTAGGTAAGTCGTCCTAACCTTGATAGGCTTTTACTTTTTCCAGATAGTGCCTGTTGCTTTATTAGATGCATGGAGCTTGCAAGTGTAAGGACTTGTCCTGGTTTGTAATTGCCCTTCATCTGGCATTGCAGTTGATGTGTTGCAGCACGGATGGGTAGCTCTTAAAAGCTCTCTAGCAGTTCTGCTTTGTTAAAGATAATTATTGTCTGCAGCACCGATGAAAATGATATGACTGGAAAGAATTTAGCTGCAAATGGTAAAGTTTTTGCTGCTCCTCTTCAGTGAACTGGCACACCATGTACCAATGCTTGGGCTATCTTTCATACAGATCCTGAGTAAAAAGAGTTTAGTGCTCTTGCTCATCCCTAGTGCATGTTTATCCACTGTGCTAAGGTTTGCATCCGAAACCTTTCTGACCTTCAGAGTGCATCTATTTAAACTTTGATTGCTGTGTTACTCTTTTTCCAGGCCTTTTGATGCAAAGAATCCTTTCCTGGCCCACGTTTTTGTGAACCGGAAGCTGAACCAGGGGGGAGAGCGCCATCTAATGCATCTTGAATTGGATATTTCTGGTTCCAAGATCAGGTACTTGCTTTGGCAGAGATCCCTGGGCAGCAGCGGCGTTCTCAGAGGCAGCAGGATTGTAACCACACGATCAGTCGTTCCAGGGCCTTTACCAGCACGCACCAGGAAAGGAGTGGTGGCAAAGAGAGGATTGGATGTTCTCTAATGTCTCCGATGGTTAATACTGCAATTTTTGTAGGACTATTTTTATAATATCAGCCACACAGTAGCAAAGATTTTGAAACTACTTGTTTCCTTTGAGTCATTAGATCAACCAATTGTGTAGTGCTGCACAATTAGACGTGTGTGTATATTTGTATATGTGTCAATAGCCTCACCTAAGTCTCTTGCCCAAGAGGTGTTCTGGAATCTGTCCCAGTGCTTGTGTAATGATTGGTGCATGAGCTCTGCATGTGGCTAACAAGGCCCTTGGTCTTCCTTTGCCCAGGTATGAGTCTGGTGATCATGTTGCCGTGTACCCAGCCAATGACACATCACTGGTGAATCAGCTGGGTGAGATTTTAGAGACTGACCTGGACACCGTTATATCTCTTAACAACCTCGATGGTTAGTATCTTTTCTTTTCTTTAAATTGAAAAATGTGTAAGCAACCACAAAGCCAACACACCCCAGTAACCTTCCTGGGTATTTCATTATAAACATAAGAAATAGTCAGAAACCCCTCCCCCCCCCATAATTGGAAATTTCCAAATAGATGGTTAGTGTCTTAAAACTGCCGTAGTGAATGCTTTTCTCCAGATGCCAACATCTAATTGGTATTGTTGCAACAGCCAGACTTGATGAGCGTTGTATCACATAGCCACTGATGTCTCCGCGTGTGACATGATTTGACCTGCATGTGTGTGGGGGTTAGGTGGGGAACTGAGAAGCAAAGAGCAATATCCGACAAATGGTCAAGCTTCTACAGCTGGATATAACCTTGCAGTGTAGACAGGAATAACTGGGCAGACAAGATGGGCAAATTGGTCTTTCTGCTATCGCTTACCATGATACTTTTCTGTTGAGCAGTATAACAGGAGAATGGCATTTCTAAATATTTTCAATTTTTTAGTTCATAGAAACGCAGAAGAATGATGGCAGATAAAGACCATATGGTCTATCCAGGCTGCCCTTCCATATCCACTAAAGTTCAAATATGTTTATTGACTTGCCTACCACCAACATAACCACAGAAAAAAAAGCAGATCAGTGCGTCACAGCATTAAAGTGAGGTCCAAACGTTCTCATGGTATTAACATCTGCATTCACAGTACCCAGTAGGAATCCATTGGGGCCCATACCATGTTAAATTTGAATAGACACTCTTTTTTTTTTCTGCTGCAACAGAGTCACATTTGTGCAGAAGGCAGATTTTATTCATTATGTTTGCATCTTTAGACACGGCATATCTTTCCAATGGGTACGAATCTGGTAGATCACAACTTCTAATAAAGAAATCCAGCAGTCTAGCTCTATCCATCAATATACAATCTAACAGAATTTTCCAAATTACTGTTCTGTAGGTCAGTTCTGCTTTTATATCTAGAAAGTCACGCTTGCTGCCCTAGATTTTTCTTCCAGTATCTGATTAAAATTAGCCCAAAAGAATAACTGATGTGATAAGGTACCTAGCCTGAGTTGCAAGACCAACACACACTAAAAGCCTTGTCAGAAAGCTTGATGGATCTGGAAGGTGTCTAGACCGCTTCATGGGCTCTAAGGAATGAGGACTGCATTATTACAGTAGAGCATTAACTCCTTAGAATTGTCCTCCATTAGATCTCACACTCCCTTGAGCTTAAGCTAATTTGCATATTTTTTTTTTGCCGTACCCTTTTCATGCCTAGTGGTCTCTTATCCCTATGTAATTTACTCAACTTATGGAAATTTGAAGGAAAATACCGATTTAGAGTTGACACATGTCAAACTGGGATTAGTGCACTAAAGTCAATATGGCTGTGGTGTAAGCAGTGTTGCAGTATAATTGTAGTCTGTTTCAGTACACGCATGTAACCCTTCCTTTTTCTCAAGTCGCTTCATTGGCTCCCTATCTGTTTCTGCATACAGTTTAAACGTCTCCTACTGATCTCCAAGTGCATTCATTCTGCAGTTCTCGTCACCTCTCCTCTCTCCCTGCACGCCTCCCCAGCAATGCCACTCATCCAGCAAATCGCTTTCATCCATGCCCTTCTCTTCTCCTGCCAGCTGCAGATTCTGTTCATTTCGTCTTGCTGCACCACATGCCTGGAATAAAATGCCAAAGTTGGTATGTCAGACGCCATCTTTGGTCGAATTCAAATCCAGGCTAATCTCCTTTTATTGAGGCTGCTTTTGGATCTTGAGCCCCTTATTCTCATCTGTTCTCATGTGCGTTGTAATCATTTCTCTTAATTACCCTGGAACAGATTGTGAGCCCTGTGGGCAGGGACTCTAGCCTCTTGTGTGTATGGGTATGCCTAGTAGAGCTATAGAAAGAAGTAGTAGTACATATTATCTGAACCTCATCTTGCACATTGATTGATTTTGCAGAGGAAGCCAACAAGAAGCATCCTTTCCCTTGCCCCACCACATACCGCACAGCGCTTACCTATTACCTGGATATCAGCAACCCACCACGAACCAATGTCCTGTACGAGCTGGCACAGTATGCCACCGATGCCAAGGAACAGGAGAACCTCCGCAAGATGGCCTCCTCCGCCGCTGATGGCAAGGTAAAGAGATGAGTTTTAGAACATGTTGCCCATGTGCTTTATAAAGATACATAGGCACCTAGGTTAAAACCTCTAAGTGTTTGGTTGAAAGATCATACCACCCTAGGCTAATGGAGGCCAGTTCCAATTTTGAACTGGAAGCTCTACTAGAGCTAAAGTAACATTTTGCTTTTGGTCTTCAATGAACAGTTAGCTGTCTTTCCTGGGAAAAGGCATCTTGGTAAAATTGTTCTATTCTGCCACTAGCTAATAATTTTGCACTATGTAGTGGAAGTACTAGAAATGAGTGAATGAGAGAATCTTTGAAAGCTTTATCAGACTGTAAGCCTCGTTCCGAGCTGGGTAAAAGTATGCCCAGCTTCCATAATATAAACTCTTTCAGCTCCTGAAAAGAGGGGTGTTTTCTCTAGGCATGTTTAGGTCAAGGGAGGAAGACTTATACTGATTTGACCCTCCCACTTTTCTGACACCCACTCAATAAAAAAAATCCAAAATACATGGATGCTTTTTATTCACCCATCCTTTGCATTTCATACTTTTCTAAGGGAACCACACTGGAGTGAGTGTAGATAACTGGGGGAGGGGAGGGGGACATAGAAAGTAATGAGTGAGGATAGTTTATTCAGGAGCCTTGTGAGCCAGGGTAAGAATTTTATGGTAAATCCTTTTGGTTTGTGCCACATGGTGCGGTTACAGTGAAGAAGCTCTTCCAAAGCGCCTTCTCCCGAGCCACTCCAATTGGTCTAGAATAAACTGTGTAACTTATCATGAAGAACCTGTGCTTTGAACATCCTGATACATCCAGAGTCCACTAGATAAATGGTGTTTATCCTGACTGTGTCTTTTGTTTAGGCTCTATATCTCAGCTGGGTTGTGGAATCCAGAAGGAACATTTTGGCCATCCTCCAAGATATGCCGTCTCTGCGACCTCCTATTGACCATCTCTGTGAACTGCTACCACGTCTGCAGGCTCGTTATTATTCCATTGCATCCTCTTCCAAGGTTAGTCCCATATTTCTGGAACCTTTGAAGTTGTAGTAGTAACCTTCCTCTGGTGTCTTGTGGTGGTTTTTTCAAAATCTTTTATTGAACAAATACAAATTTCCATTCAGTGCATACACAAACTGAATGTTGCACCAGAAAAATGTGGAGACATCTGTACTCTAGTAAGAACTGCATTTAAAGCAGTCCAGCCATGTACAATTTAAGTAACAAAGCAGAATTCAACCAATTCATTCAGTCAATAAATATGGTGCCTTGCTGTTCCAGTACTGGAAGAGTCTCACAGAGTTCTGCTGATGCAGCTCAGCCCTTCTCCCGCAGCACCCGCTGACTTCTATTCCAGTACTGACATGCACACACAGCTCTACTAACTCACCTTAGTCCTGCTGGAACCCTTCTCATGGCTCTGCCAGCGTACCTGCTGAGCAAATGCCCCCTGCTGCGTATTTAAACCCAGTTTCTTACTTGAGTTAATAGGCATCAGTGCATATAGTCTGACCTTCAAGCTGAGTTTACCAAACTTCTTTGACCATCAGTCTAAACGTTTTTAAGCCACATATCTTCAGAGTTGAGAGGCCAGTGATTTTCAAAAGGATGGTACTAAACATGTCGTGTGATGCTGCTAAATGCAAAATGGTGTCTCCTTTCCATGTCCAGTTCTGACTTTCTCCTTGTAGGTGCACGCCAACTCCATCCACATATGTGCTGTGGTTGTGGAATATGAGACCAAGACTGGCCGTGTCAACAAAGGAGTAGCCACCACCTGGCTGAAGAACAAGATACCCTCTGACAATGGGCACAAGCTAAGTGTGCCCATGTTTGTGAGGAAATCCCAGTTCAGACTACCCTTCAAATCTAGCACACCTGTCGTCATGATTGGGCCTGGAACTGGTATTGCTCCCTTCGTTGGATTCATCCAGGAACGAGGGTGGCTCAAGCAACAAGGTAAGAGGTTTTTTTTTGTTTTGTGTTTTTTAATTTATAAAACTTTTTATACAGTCTGTCATCAAATTCTAAACAGTTTACAAAGTTAATTAAAAAGACATACAATATCCTATGTTGTACCATCATGTAAATTCCACAATATTAGAAATACTAACCAGTTCAACCCTATTCAGCATAAACTTCCTGCTATAAACGTGCTTTAAGCTCTTTGCTAAAACCTTTCATATCGGTTGGCAATCCCGAAGCTTGAGGCAGTGTGTTCCAAAGACCTAGTCCTATAATTGTGTTCTCTGTTATGTGTGTACACTTTTTTTTATCAAGCTGCACTGATGGTGCTGCCATTAAGCCAGTCCCCTGTAAGCGCGGGCTGATTCTCTAATAATGGAATTCACTTCTGTATCCTGCAGTCACATGAACGGCTTGTAGAGACAGATCACGCTTAACCTCTGGATTTGGGGATTCAGGAAGTCTACCTCCTATGGAATTAGAGTAGATATGGAAAACAGACCCACCGTAGACTTTCCAGTTCTGCATTTCCAGCATGCCAGAAAGCGGCTGTGGCTCTGTATGGTAGCTCCCCACTGAGGGTACTTGTTCCTCTCTCTACAGTGAAGACAGACACGCACATGTATGCCTTGCTATTGCATTTCTGTGGGAGGATGCTTCTGAATATCATACTCAAGAGAGGTGTGTGTGTGTGTGTGTGTGTGTGTGTATCTAGACCCAATTTTGAGCTGGATGTCTGGGGCTTAAATTGAAATGTCTAAACAAGATAATTCAATTTCTGTAGCTATTCAGTGGTGACATGTTTGCTTAGGTTGCATGTAGGCATCTGAGTATGAGCACAAGTATTCACATATTTTAAATGCATTGGCACCTAGGATAGGTGCCTGTCACTTGGGTAAATTCTGCCCAAGCAGCCCCCACAATGTGGGGGGCCTAGGAAGAAAGGGGGCCCACACAGCGGCAGCAGCAACAGTGCCAGAAATGTGCTTTATCATGTTCGCCATGTTGCTCCGCTTTGGTAAGCCCACCATGGGGAGCGCAGGCCTGACGGCTGTTCTCGGTGGTGAACTTACAAGACTGGAGAAGTATGGCAAACTTGATAAAGTGAGTATGCTACACTGCTGTTGCCGCCATATGGGGGTGCTCACTGCACGGGGGGGGGGGGGGGGAGAGCATTCCACTGCCATAATAATGGGGGACCCTCAGAAAACATTTGCTTGGGGGGGCCCCTCATATGCATCTAAAGTATACATATAGGCACCTATCTTATAAGCTATGTGTTTGCTCCAAATGCCACAGGTTATACCTGATTTTTGTGCATCTAAGCCAAACCCATAGACTATACATATAGGTGCTGAAAAGCCTATGCTCATAGTCTGCACCTACTTCTGGCTCCAAACAACCCTCCCAATGCAGCACGCAGCAGTCTGCTTAGAGCAGGCTATTTAAATCCCACTCCGCATAATGCTTACAAAAACTGAAGAGCATCTGGATGCTTTTTAAAAAGTGAGGGGATGTGTGTATGTGGGGACTCAATCATTCATACTCCTTGGTTTTAAATGTTTCCTTTGGAAGGAGAAAAGGTCTCGGAACCACAGGAGATTTAGAGTATAGGCTCTAGATAAAATTCTGGCCATAAATATGCTAAGAATATTTTATATGCCAATCAGATATTTCAAATAGTATAAACAAAAATCTAGCTCCTGAGAACCCTCAAAGCATGCATGCTGCTGCCATAATATAAGGACATCTCAGCACCTAAGCAATGCAACTTAGGCGTTGGGGAAAGCGAAGAATGCTAAAAGCCATCATGACATCCAGCTAAGGGTTTCGCTAGTTGCTTCCTCATGGGGTTCAACATCAACAATTTCTTAAGAAACCTCCCAAACTATGAAGTCCTCCCTTACTCCCATTAATAACCAGAGCTTATATACATCAGCCTATTGCAAAATGCGTTTTTAGTAAGGGAGTGGGATTGCTTTGGATTATGGTTTATTGGATTATAGTTTATAGTTTGTTACAATGTAATAGACTGATGTATACAAGATCTGGTTATTAATGGGAGCATGTGAAGGGAGGACTTCACGGTTTGGGATTGTTCCCCTGGGAAGGCGCTCTTACACCCACTGAAGGCTGTTAGTGGACAATAGTAGTTATCTTGCTGCAGTCTCTGAGCACCAGTAGGTTTCTTAAGAAATTCTGTAAAAACGTAGTGTTTCCTGTTTTCCCTCACAGCATTTTGGAAATTGGCGGTGAACCCCACGAGGAAGCAACTAGCGAAACCCTTAGCTGGACGTTGTGATAGCTTTTTGCATTCTTCACTTTCCCCAACGCCTAAGTTGCATTGCTTAGGTGCCGAGATGTCCTTATATTATGGCAGAAGCATGCATGCTTTGAGGGTTCTCAGGAGCTAGATTTTTGTTTATATTTGAAATATCTGATTGGCATATAAAATATTGTTAGAATATTTAAAAAACAAACAAACAAAGGAAGGAGTTTTCTGGGTGGTTGATGTACTGAGGATGGCTTATGGCCAGAATTTTATCTAGAGCCTATACTCTAAATCTCCTGTGGTTCCGAGACCTTTTCTCCTTCCAAAGGAAACTGTTTTAAAACAAAGGATTATGAATGAGTCTGCAAATTGAATTAAGTGAATATTGCACATATTGATGGGTTCATCTTTTTCACTCTGAAATTGACCAGTAGTTTTGTGTGTGTGTGTGTGTAGGGACAGCAGGGCAAATGCAACCATTATTCATCGTGACTTCACCTGATGATGGCAGCCACGCGGACAGCTATCAAGCATGATGACCTTTGAAAAATCCTCCTCACCTCCCTCACATACCGCCTCTCGTGCTTAAGGGCAGACACACTCTAGTCTGTTATATCCACTTACTGTACAAAACCCAGCATTTAAACTCAGATTCCTTAATTAGTCATCTCAGCTTGGTGTCAGAATGCTCTTTCCCCACTGGGTCCAAAAGAGGCATCAGAGGGGAGTGTCTTTTTTGGAAGTGGTTGCTCCTAACCTAAAGGGCCAGAACAACGTACCTATGGAAATTGCTGGCAGAACTGCAAAGGGGATTTTCCCACTGGACTTCAGTGTAATACAAAGTCCCGATGCACTCTTGCAGGATTTTTATTGAATGAGTCATTTGACAACTCCCATCCCCATGGGGAACAGCCCTAAACGCAGCACCAGGCTGTACTCTGAAGAAATTACATAAGTTCCAGAGTAAAGCAAAAGACAAGCCTCTTAAAGAGACAGCACGCAATTTCACTGCAAGGAGTTCTATACCACAGATCTGATACAGCCTCAGGTTGGAGGTGCCTGCCTTCTATATGTAAGTGTCTGTATATCATTATTTTTTTTTTTTTTTTTGCAAACCTTGCCTGTGGCATGATTGACCACTTAAAATGAGTAAACAGATCGCGACTGGAAAAGCAAGCATCAGTGGTATTGTGGGAGACCGTATGCCCAATGATGAAAAAAAAGCTCTCGGAATTTCATCAACTACAGAGATCAACAAACTACTCATTTTTTCAACAAAAGTCCCTTTTTATTTTTCCCAATTCATGTTCTAAATGTTTTGTTTTATAGCACTCCCGGAGGTCATTTCCTTCCTTGTTTTGCAAAAGGAAAGGGGCCCTTCAGTAAGATACAGTGCACTTTCACCAGCTTTCTAACACTTAAAGTGATTACTTGTAGAGGGTGTAGCCACCCCTTGGGTACATGTCACATTGCCTAGCTTGAGAAGTGCAAAGAACGTTTCTCCGTAAACAAGCAGGGCAATGTAGGCAAACTTGATAGTGACATCATCCAATGGAGCCTGTGTTCCTGGAGCCCTCTTCAAGTAACAGGATGTCTTGGACTTGTGTTTTCGCCTGCTCTTTTCCATGCTCTCCTCATAAGCATTGTACTTTTATTGTAGCTGTCGGTCTGTTTTGTCTGTAGCTGCTGTGAAGATGAGCCCTCCTGCACTCTGTCACCACAGCAACCAAAGTTTTTAAAAGACTCTAACTGCAACTGGCAGAACTCGTTTATCTTGAGCAACTGTCAGTGTCGGTCTGAATCACTGCCGATCACTAGCTCTGCTTATCACAGCTAGCATAGTGGTCACCTGTATTGCTTGCACAGCTTTCAATGAATGACAGTACACTTACTGTCTTCCCTTCTGTCTCAATCTCAGCCCCAGATGGAGAGCAAATACGGGAGCCGACAGTAACAGCACACCAGAGCAGCTTCTCTCTGGCTGCAGGGCACAAACGAGCATCTGCCCCCAGTGTTCAACCCCCTTTCTGTGTGCTGCAGTGGTAGACTGTTTCCTACCCAGGCAAAGCCTAATCAGAAATCTTCAACTGATCATTTGGTTCACCCTACAGGTGCTTCTGATAAATCAAAAGCAAAGTCAACACTACTGCCCCTGAAATATGCCCCAACTTTGACAGATCATGAGGGGAATTTATCCAAGCATAAACTGAGGCACCAGGTTCCTCTGTGCATCTTGGGGGAGAAAAGACATTGCTAATAACTGAGTATTCTCCAGGACCAAGCAGGAAGTCAGTCCTCACATATGGGTGACATCGGCGCCGACAGAGCCCCCGTGCAGAGCATTTCCCCAGCTTTCAAAGAAAGCCTTTGGGAATGCAGCGCGCATGCGCAGTCCCCTTCCCGCTCAAGGGTGCCATCTTACTCAGTCGTCTTTTTTCCGCGGAGCCCGACGGACGTGTTTCGTTTTCACCCGAGGAAAAGTTGATTTTGTTCTGCGTGGACCCGTTTTTTTCGGTTCGCCGGTTTCCCTTTCCCGCCTGGGCCCGATACATCGGTGTTGCGCCCGGACTTCTCATTTTGGTTTTTGTCCTTAGTGACTAATGTACACGCCATTTTTCTGTTTTCACTGGCAGCCCTGTCTTTTGACCTCACAGGGGCCCTTTTTCTCCCGATGGCTGCCAGCAGGTTTAAAGTGTGATCCCAGAGGAACTTCGAACATGTACGGAAATCATAGAACTCCGTAAAAAATTGAAAACGTACCTGTTCACCATAAACTATAACATAGATAACTTAACACCCACTATAGACAAAGGTTAAACAGCAATCGGTCTACATTAAGCAAAAACCCTTAACATATACACATAACACATACTTATGATAACCTCACAACTTATATCCGTTCACCTCCTTGTATATATATACATAAAACTGTATATAGTTAACCTGTTCTATTTTATCTCACAATGTTTAGACCATATATACTATATATAAATTTGATGTTCCTTGTAGATATGTTCTGTTATAATATGACGTTCCCTGTAAAACAAACTTGTTTTGTTAAGTGTTGTTCAACTGTAAACCGCAACTGAACCTTGGAAGATGCGGTATATAAATGTATGTATAAATAAATAAATAAAATAAATAATCGGTGTAAAACTTATGTCTCTCACCGACACACATGACTGCTGCCTCCGGTGCCTCGGACCTGATCATGACCCGATGATCTGTGGTCCGTGTGGGAAAATGTCCTTGAAGGCGTTGAAGAGTCGGCAGCACCAAAAGGAAAGAATCTTCTCTGACTCCGTGTCCGGACGGGCCCGGACTTCGTCAGAGGCCTCGACGTCTCGGGACTCCGGCCCCGAGCAGCGCCGAGGCTATTCTGAGAGGGGGTCTCCCTTGCGGGAGCTTTGCAAGAAGAAAAAACCCATGAGGACGGCGTCGTTGGATGCACTTGGCTCTTCGAGGGCCTAGTCGCATAGCCCCGAGCGCCGTCCCGGGTCTTCGGAGTTGGAGAGGCCTGCAAAACAACCTTGTGTGGAGATGGAGTCCCTGGGTCACGTGAGTACTGTAGTCCTCATGGACTCTCCTCCAGGGGAGCCGACGTTGGGCCCAACACCATCGGGGGCTGCTGAGTCTCCTGAGCTCGGCCTCAGGTTGACGGCCTTGGAGTGCAGCTTGGCTGCCTTCATGGAATAGCAGCGGGCACTGATCACCGGTCTCACCGGTGCATCTGCCCTGACCACCGGGACGTCGACGTCCAAGTCGACCCCGGAGGCCAAGCCAATCCTCGAGTCCATGTGCGCTCGAGTCAATCTTCAGCCAAGGTTTCCCTCAGCCTCCCGCCCGGGACCAAGTGTTGTCGACGCCGGTACCCTCGGCGTCAGGGCGGATGGCATCATTGCCTGCCCGACCAGAGCTGCTTGATTCCTCCTCCGAGGGGTCCGGCTGGGAAACGGAGGATGAGGAGTCACCCGACACCTTTCGAACTCTGTGTCCCATCGGACTCACCTGAGTCTGAGCCTCAGACAGTCCCCACCGGAGGATACCCGGTTCTCGGACTTCGTGCAGGATATGGCCAAGGCCTTGGCATTCCCCGCAGATCCCGAGGAGCCTCGAGCCGAGGAGCTTGAGGCCCTACAGTATGCCTCTCCTCCGAAGGAGGCCTTTACTGTACCGGTTCCTCCGATGCTGGAACGGTTGCTCTTCCGCATGTGGGAGGCGCCGGCCTCGACGCCGGTTTTGAGCAAGCGGGTCGATTCCATCTGTCAAGTCCGCAAGAGCCCCGGGTTCCAAAAGGCACAATTACCGCACCACTCCATGGTTGTGGAATCGGCCATGCAAAGTCTGAAGAGTCAGAAGATGCACTCCTCAGTGCCTCCCGACCGGGAGGCCCAGAACCTGGATGCCCTCGGTAAGAAGTGCTTCCAGGGCTCTATGCTTGCTTGCCGTGTCCAGACCTACCAGCTGTACATGGGCATGTACCTTCGAGACCTGGCAAAGGAGATTGCCGGGTTCTCTGCTGGTCTCTCCGAAGAACCTTTGCAGAGGTTCAATGCTCTGTCATCAGGTATTTGTGAGTGCTCGAAGTTTCTCTCTCGAGCAGCCTATGATGGCTTCGAGGCTTTGGCCCGGGTAGCCACAGCCAGCATCGGTGCATGCCGTCAGGCCTGGCTACAGTCATCGGACCTCGAGCCATGGGTGCAGGACAAGTTGGTCGATGTCCCCTGCTGAGGTGAAAACATCTTTGGCAAGCCCATGGCTGAAAAGGCTGCAGAACCCGAGACCGAGACTCTTACCCGGTCAAGGCTGTCCAGGAAAACCTCTGCCCCTTCTCAGAAGAAGGGCTCGGGGGAAAAAGACCTTTTACCCGATGAAGTCATCTGCCTATAAACAGTACTCTCATTTTCAGGCCTCGGTAGCTCCCCAACAGGGTCAGCAGAGCAAGGGGCAGGGACATGGGTCCCGTAGGCAGAAAACCCCCAAGCCACCAGCTCCGGCTCCTGCCCAGTAGGGAGCGGGGTTTTGATTCCAGTGGCATAGCCTCTCCTCAGCTGGCCCATATCAGCACAGGAGGCCGGCTGGCCCTGTACGACCACAGGTGGTCAGTCGTAACAAGGGATACCTGGGTACTAAGTATAGTCCAGAGAGGCTATCTCCTCCACTTCCACCAGGTACCCCCCTCCTATTTTCCAGGGGAGCCTCCAAGACTTCCTCTGCACAGGGACTTACTCCTGCAGGAGTTGGCAAGTCTCGTAAAGGAACAGGCAGTGGAACCAGTGCCCCACCACCTGATAGGGCAAGGTTTCTATTCCAGGTACTTTCTGGTACCAAAAAACAGGAGACTTCAGGCCCATCCTAGACTTGCATAATCTGAACAAGTTCCTGGAGCGGGAAAAGTTCAAGATGCTTACCCTTGGAATCCTGCTGCCCTACCTCCAGCAGGGAGATTGGCTATGCTCCTTAGACATAAAGGATGCTTATACTCACATCCTCATTCATCCAGACCACAGACAATATCTCAGATTTGTAGTGGGAGGAAACCACTATCAATACAGAGTACTGCCTTTTGGCCTAACCTCCGCCCCCAGGGTATTCACCAAGTGCCTGGCGGTGGTGGCAGCCTACCTAAGAGTTCAAGGCCTCTTTATCTTTCCATACCTGGATGACTGGCTCATCAGGGGTCAATCCCCACAGGAGGCCAATCAAGCCACCCTTCATACTGTCGCTCTGCTTCAGCACCTGGGGTTTGTTATAAACTTTGTAAATTCCACTTTGCACCCCTCACAGAACATGGAATTCATAGGAGCAAGACTGGACACCCTTTAGGCAAAGGCCTTTTTACCCGTGGACAGGGCCCACAGATTGATGGATCTAGCCAGGCAGTTCCACAGCAATTCTCTGGTCTCCGCCAGACAATTCCTGAGGCTCTTAGGCCACATGGCTTCCACGATCCATGTAACTCCAAATGCCCGTCTACACATGAGGCCAGCTCAATGGGGCCTCAGAACTCAGTGGCACAAAGCCACAGGCAGCCTCATGGACAGAGTGAGGGTGTCCAAACTACTAGAGTCTTCTCTGCAGTGGTGGCTTCATCTTCCAAATCTAGTGCATGGGGTGTTTTTTCAGACACCTCCACACTCAAGTGCTGACAACCGATGCTTCCCTTCAAGGTTGGGGTGCACATTGCCAAGGAGCGTGTACTCAAGGCCTGTGGTCTCCTTGGGAGGCCGCACAACAGATCAATCTCTTAGAACTGAGAGCTATCTGCTTGGCCCTGAGGACTTTCTCCCATCTCATCTCTCACCAGTCCGTCTTGGTTCAGACGGACAATCAAGTTGCTATGTTCTGTGTGAACAAACAAGGGAGCACAGGGTCCCACTTTCTATGTCAGGAAGCGCAGAAACTGTGCTCCTGGGCAGTCAATCACGGCATTCTTCTCAAAGCGGTCTATCTCCCAGGTCAGGAGAATTACCTGGCGGACTGATTGAGCAGGATCCTGCAGCCATATCCTTTAGTGGTTGAACAGATCTTCCTGAGATGGGGTCTTCCAACCATAGATCTCTTTGCCAGTCCTCTGAACCGTCAACTTCCCAGGTTCTGCTCCAGGCAACCGCATCCTTTCAGAGTAGCAGCGGATGCGTTTCTCAAGATGGCACCCTTGGGTGGGAAGGGGACCGCACATGCGCGCTGCATTCCCAAAGGCTTTCTTTGAAAGCTGGGGAAATGCTCCGCACGGGGGCTCCGGCGCCGACGTCACCCATATGTGAGGACTGATTCCTGCTGCTCCTGGAGAACACCTGTTACAGGTGAGTAACTACTCTTTCTCCTCCCCCTCCCCTTGTGGTAAGCTCAGAAAACCATTCAGGACTATGACGCTACCCGTTGGATGCTTGTCCTTTCTCTGGAGCTCCACTCAAAAATGGGTTTTCTCAGCATCATCCTTTCAAACTGCTTTTTCAGCTCCTTGCCAGATTAATTCGGGATACAGCAATGATTCTCCAGGGCCTATCTCCGCCACATTTCCTGAGCTCCAACTGTGCTACACCTCTGCACACTCAACTCATAAGCCCTTCATGGACCCTTTCCAATGTTCTACTTTGTCTACAGCACAAGGTAACTGGTCCCAAATCCCTTTGATCTGCTTGGACTAATTAGTATCTGCCAGTCACAGCAGAGGAAGGCATGTTCCCATCAGCGGGACTTCGCCGCTGCAAAGCCAGCCTCTCCAAGTTCCAAAATCACACCACCTGAACTGGAAGCAACCGCACCTCGGGATACAGAAGTCTAATTCTGCCCAAAGTTTATACAAAAATTTCAAAGGCTCTTGCATTGAGCTCCAGTCTAGTCCCAGATAGCAAAAGACTTCCAACCCATTTTATAATATTGCAATGTACCTAAGGATGTTTATAGCACATCCTGGTCCATCAAGTCCTTCAAAATGTTCATCTGTCTGGAAAATGCCATCCTCCATTCATCCAACTCCAAGATGACTAGAGATTAAATATAAAGCCCTCCAAGCTCTGGGGCACAATCAGGCTCAATTACCACACCAGTCTGTAGTCTCAGCGACAGCTTTCAAGCATGCAAAACTTACCAAGACACAAATATATTCACCTCCAGACAAGGACAATAAGAAGAAGGCCAAAAAGACTACCAGAGTATTGCACTCTCCATGACGATAGTGTAAAATTTGTAGTTGATGAGCTACTATCATCTTGCACTTGTTCAACAGCTCACGGGCCAACAACAAGACCAGTTGCACATCAGTTTTCAAGAATCGACATATCTTATTTGTTCCATGTACATTGCCTATGACACAGCGGCCCAAGCTGTGGCTGAGGTCATTACAGCTTGCCAAATGGCCTGGCTTCGAGCCTCTAGCCTTAGACAGGACCTTCATAAACATTTTACTGATGCTGTGTCTGAGAGAGAATTTTTGAGTCTAAAGTCGGACATAATTTCACAAATAAGAAGATTGCTTGACAGTTAAAGAACTTTTTTTCTCTGAGCAGTAACACCAACCAATATCGGAAAAGTCATCAACCCCAATACAAAAGGTCTAGCGTCACCAATATTTTAAACTTCTACTTTAGAAGATTCATTCCATACTCCAGAACACTACCTCAACATTCAACACTGCAGACCTATGCATGTCACCACTGACTATGTTGATGAAGCTCCAATTTTTTGAATGCCCTCGGGGGGGGGGGGGGGGCAATTATGTTATTAAATTAGGCATTTTAAGGGGGTTAAAAATAGTAAATTAAAGAAACAAAAAAAGTTTAGGTGAGACTTCTTCATATAGGCATCCATTAGGTCCCTTCAGCAGTGGTCTGCATATCAGACCCTAAATGTCCACACTTCTGTTCCATTTATCCAAATCCAGAGAATGGCATGTGATGTTTTTGCAATACGATGGACTGGAGGTCTCATGTGCTTGCCCGCTATTCCCACTAATATTAAGGGTGTTACAGAAACCTTTGCAGGGACAATACTCTTTTTATCCTGATCACATTGCATTGGCCCAGCCAAGTCTGGTTCCCTCATCTCCTTGCACCATGTTAGGATCTTGAGGCTGGGAAAGCTCCTTTCTCAGTGTGGAAATTGAAAGGCAAATGTTTAAATGTCACCTGTTGTCAGAAGTAAAAACAATTTCTTCTGGCTGCCAGACTGCCCTAGACAACTGCCCACCACCTTGCAAACCACCCTCCAAAAAGGTTTCCTCCTTGCAATAGCCAAGAACTATCACCACCTCCAGAACTACCTCCTCACATCTAACCCCACCTCCAAAACTATGTAACTCTGTAATAGAGTTGCCAACTGGCTCCAGATGTGCCTGACAGGTTCAATCCAATTCTGGTTTTACCTCATTGCATGCAGGAATATGTAGTTTGATTTCTCCATTGCACTCCATAAGAAAAGGGAAAGCTACAAGTCACTGCATGCAGTGAGGTAAACCCAGGATTGTCTGGCGCATCTGGAGCCAGTTGGCAGCTCTACTCTGAAATATCCCACCATCCCCAGCTACTCTGACAGACACAACACATGCAGAGATACAGGGATTGCTAATAATTCCATAGCCGGGATATACTGCATTTTAAATTATTCATGTATGTTGTCTTTGCTGTTTCTACTCTGAAAGCTGACTGATTTTTACTGCTTTCTTATTGCTTAGTGTGTACTGGCACATAATTCTGTTGCCATGGGTAGGATTAGATTGGAACTGGCAAGCTAGGAACATGCTTACCTTCCAGAGTTTAAGGGGGCCCTGTCAAAAGTGCTTTGCACTCAGCGGATTAGGGTTGGCAACTGTCTGATTTTTACCTTCGTGTCTGGAAGCTAGAAGACAGGCTAAGATGCCTGCACGTTCTCTAATCCTCCCCACTGTGTGAGTGAGCCTGCCCTGCCTGTTTCCTGTGTAACTAGCATCAGAGACGGTGGGTAGGGTACAGCCAATGGGAAGGGTGTGGGGGTGGAGCACTGGAATGCTGCTCTAGTCCAGACTGTGGGTAGGATACAGCCAATGGGAAGCTCTGGGGGTGGAACACTGGGATTCTGATCTAGGCACAGGAAGAGGTGATTAGCGTTGCCATTTCTGTGATTTTCCTACTCAATTGGGTGACTTTTTTGCCCAGCCCACAGGAAAAATTTGCAGGTTGAGTTGTGCTTTTTGGGGCAATTTGCTCTTCGGCTTTGGGTGAGAAAACCCACAAAAAAAGCAAATGCTGGCTTAAACTGGTCACATCTCTTAGCTGCATCTCATTGTACACTGCCCTGATGCTTTGACCTGGGAAGTTAATCAAATGTGTGAATAAAGATGAATAAAGATTGGTCAGGATCCAGAGCAGCTGACCAGTGAGATGTGGCAGGCTGGAAATGATTGGCTGCAAACTTTTGCAGCCAATCAGGGAAGGGAAGGGCGTTGCCATGTGGCAAGAGTGAGCATGGCCACACTTGATTGGCTGCCAGACCAGCAAATCAGGAAAGGGTTGGGGTGGAGGGCAGGGCCAAGGGTGAGTCATGAGTTTGGGTTGGTTTGCAATCCAGTCTGGGTTGGAACTAGGGAGATTATCTGGCGGCCTTGGAAGTGGTGAGATGGAAGAAGTTCATGTGATGTACAAGTAAAGATTCTGCGTGTGTTGGTGTAGCAGCGAAGTGCACGCAATGAATAAAACCAGGAGTCGGGTGCAGGGTCCAAGCCTAATTTATTGTGCACAAGGCTCAGACAGGAAAGCATCCAAAAGTGACTGAGCAATGGAGAACAGAAACTAATTCCTTATATACAATTTTCACAGTTTGATACAGGCAAACTTTCTATTGGTCCCAACGCCCCTTGCACCTATCCAATCGGGGACCCTCTCTGGGCCTAGCACCCTGTTCCCCCTTCTCAGGCTATTCTAAGAAAGGCTCAGTTTCTAGACATAGATACATTTCTACTGCAAGGTCATTTCTAGCTCAGAGAATGTGAGAATGCAGAACACTGGAACATATCTGTCGTCAGCATAAAAGAATTTAATAAAGGATTCATACAAACTTATCAAAAGCAGTTTAAGGCAGTTTAGGGCAGATTCTTAGACCTTCACTGACTTTGGTCTTTCTCATCACTACTAGTCTCAGGTGGGGGTGGGGACTCAGGCCTAGCTTACAGGCCTCTCATACGTTTACAGGCTATTGTAGGCCCTAGCCTGCCACATTGGGAAGAAAAGCGAAGCTCTGTCGTTGTCCCCGCCCCAGGAATAGCTGCAACATACAAACAATTCACAGTAACATTGCAGTTATGGAATTGCACCTGTCAAACAGTCCTCCCTTATCTTCTCTCCTGAATAGACACAGAGAAACAACGTGTGTGTATTTTATATCTAACATACACAAGGGACAGACGCATGCATGCTCCCCTATACCAGCATATACCAGCATTCATATAAGCACGCATGCACACCCATAATTACACACACACACAGGTTGGAAAGAATTCCATGAGCCATGCTTTACATGCTTTCCCCATTTGTTAGAGTATGTAAAACAGAGCAGAAGACAAAGTATTAAGGATGTGTGTTTTCTGCATTTCAGGCAAGGAAGTTGGTGAGACCGTGCTGTACTATGGCTGTCGCTATGAGAATGAGGACTACCTTTACAAAGATGAGCTGGCTCAGTTCCACAAAGATGGCGTTCTCACCCAGCTCAATGTGGCCTTCTCTAGAGACCAGAACTACAAGGTTACTATCTTGTCCTTTGCAGATTCCTACTTTCTGAGTCTGCACATTACAGTGAGCTGTCCCATTTCCTAGTTCTAGTGGGTTAAGATCTAAGGCATTAGAACTCCTGGGACTTTGGAACTTTGCTTGTCTGCTAGTGTGCAACATAATACCAGGAGACTTAATTTTTCTTGTTTTGGGGAAAATCTCTCTCCAGCCTCTCTAGAGCCAACTGTGATAAGAGTGGTCTCTTACTAAAGCAGTTCAGATATTGTAGGGCGATAATCACAGCAATATATGTTGCAAGGGAGAGCCGTTTTGCATAGCTGACGGAGAGTTTTCAGGCAACAGAATACTCCAAAAGGAGGGAAGGGGAGAGGTATAGATTAGGATGCTGCAAATAAGCTTATTTTGAAACAGGCCAATTTTCAAAACATCAGACTCCTATCATAAGAAATGAAGCACCTTTGGAAGATTTTCAATTTGCCAAATCTGAATGCTTAAATTTGGGTAACTAAAGGGGAAGGGCTCAGAGTGGACAATTTGGGAAACCAACATTAAGGGCCTAAAGTTAGGAGTTTGTTTTCAGCAAACTTAAGCACCTAAGTATGGCTGAAAATAGGTGCCTAACTTAGGAGCTGTGAAGTCCTATTTTACAAAGGATGTCTCTGTAGGAATTTGGATGTCCAGATCAGGATGTAAAGGGTCCTGCCTTCAAAATATGTCAAGACACCAGCAAATATATATGTATGTGCCAGCATGCGCAGTGGGAGCATTGAGTTTGCAAATCTACACATTATAAGAAAAGAATACATACATTTGTATTTGCCGCAACTTACACTTGTAAGTTCTGTATTTCACAAAACTACACGTGCAAAAGGATCCAATTTAGGAACTTATTTGTCCAAAATTTTGAGGTGGGGACACACCACAGAGGTAAGCACAATTGCACTGTCAATCGCTGGTGGAGACCTCAGGTACACACAGGCAGTTAATTGACACATGTGCCTGCCTTGGAGCAGGTGTAAATGCCAATGAGGACATTTTTTAAAATATATGGGAATTTGGACTGCCCAGAACATGCCCTCTTTGAATCTACGTGCGGAATTGCCATTGGATACAAAACAGCTGCATCCTAAAATTAGCACTTGCATGTGTAAGCATTTTGCTATCCATGTTCAATCATTGCTCCAGTCCTTGTGTACAAGTACCTCTTAAATTGTTCTAATGTTTGCATATAACATTTTGCTCTTTGAGAGACACTCCCCCTTGTATGCAAATTTCTCAGGTGTATTCATTAGGGGTATCCTGAAAACCTGACATGTTCACGGCTCTCAAGGACAGTGCTCGTGAGCCCCCTTCTTTATATATAGTAAGTTCACAGAACTAATCCTGATAGCACAGCAGTGCTCATGCAGAAATTTACTCCTCCTCCAAGACAGATGAATGTTTATGCAGGTACTCTATACAAGGCCAGCCCAAGGGTTTCTGCTGCTTGTCGGCGGGGTGGGGGGGGACTGCTCAGCTTGGCACGGTGGTGGCAGGACGCCATGTGCTTTGGCACGCATGGCCTGCTGCTTCTGAACCCCCCCCAACACATGTCAGGCCATGTGTACTCGCATGTCTTATAAAATATGTGCATATGTACACACACCACCCCATGGAAAGAGCCTAAATGTGATCATTAGCATGCATTGTATGCTTATATGCACATATTTGGTCATGCAAGTTTATGAAAACGTTTTTCCACATGTAAAACTGCTCTCTAAAATTACCCCCATAAAGTGTATTTTGCTACGTAAGCTAAAAGGACTCCTTTGGCCAGGCTGTTCTGCTCCCTCTTGTTTCCTAAGCCTAACTTTTATCATTTGGGCTGGGAAAGCTATCCAGTTGGCACTTGGTTCCTTAAGAGGATGCCAACAGCACCACCCCAGTCAAGCCTTAAGCCCAGGTTCCTGAGGAATACAGATTTTTAAAAGGAGCCCTGGATCACACCCATGATGTGCAGGCATGAGTTTGAAACTGAAACTAACTAGAGGAAAGGAAGAGTTATCTCAGTATATTAGCCTTCAGCCCTTAAATAGCCTCAGGCAGGAAGCTGGAAGTGGAGCCAAGTATATTAAAAGGATTCCCTAGCCTAAAGCATTGTTGCCCTTCATAATAAAGGAGAGAAAGTGACTGTCTTTCTCCTGTTAATTGACAGCTAATCCCTGTCTTCCTTATTGTCCCTCCAGTCTAGTCCCGTACCATATGGTTGTGCGCCTCTTCCAGCAACTTGGGAGACCGAGCATGTCATAACTTTGACATCAGGATACTTAGGCAGCTGGCACCACCCCCAGCCTTCCAGTAAGCTCAGTCTCCTAGCAGCTGGAGCAGGTGTTTTTTTCAGTGGGACTCACTGAAGGAACAACTAGGAAGAGTTTAGTTTAAATTTTGGAGGGTTTTGTATCTGTATGGTTAGGGGTTGTCCTTTTAAATTTTAAAAGATTTTGTTGCTCTTGCCGGTAAAGTTATTGAAAAAAAAAGAGGAAGAGTGATCTAGCAAGGCCAGAGAGCAGCGGCTTCAGGTGAGCAGACCGGATTGCAGGGGCCGAGGTGGTGCCGGCTGGTCAATCGGTGTCTGGCTCCGCTCCCGAACCCCTCCTGTGTGGGTGAGGAGCGTTGAGCATGGCAGGAGTGTGTGGAGCACGGTGGTGCTGTCAGTAGTGGTAAGTCTCCGGCGATGGAGATCGGCGTCGGGGGGTTGCAGTCAGCGATTTACTTCTCAGCATTAGTGCAGGTGCTTGGCTGGTTTCGCGGGGTTGTTTGGACCGCATGTACAGTCGGAGGCAGTGAAGTTATGTTTGTTTTTTGCCGCCATTTTGTTTGCGCGGGAAGCGGAGCCACGGCAGCAGGGTGCTGTTTGAGAAACTTTTTGGCTGCAAAACGCTAGTGTTTTGGCGCTGAGTTTTGGAAGGTGCCTGGCAGTTTCTCACATTTGGGCACGGTTTGCTGCGGTTCAGTTTCTTGCTAACCGTAGGATGTAAAAAAAAAAAAAAAAAAAAAAGAAAAGAGAATAAGACAGAAACAAGACACGGGTGACTATGCCTGCTAAACCACAATGTGGGGCTTGTTGGCAATGCAGGAACTCTTACATTGGAGGGGGTCTGCAAAGGGTGTTCCACAGAGACTTGCTCTGCAGAGCAGTGTGCTCTAGATGAAGCTGTTTCAGAGATTAGCTTAAGGGAGCAGGGACCTGGTGTGTCGTTGCAGGCAGAGGCGGGTTACCCCTTGTCTCTTCTGGAGGCTCAGCCAGCGGCTTCCTCAGGGCAGGGAGCTGCTCAGCCGGTCCCAGGTGGATTTTCCCTGGAATTTATTTTAGTGATGCATAAAGCCTTTTGTCTGAGGTAGGGGGGAGTCTAAGGCCTCTGCCCCTACCAAGAGAAGGGCTTTAGAAGACTTTTTAGAAGAACAGCTGGGTACTTCTCAGCCGGTCAGTAAGTCTCGTTGGCAGGATCAGTTGGCTGCTGAAGTGGGCTCTGGTTCCTCAGTGGGAGAACTGGACCTTGAGGAACAGGACATGGAGGAAGATGCGCTTCCTCCGGAAGAGGACTCTAGAATTGTCAGGGTTTTTCGTAAGGAGGAATTGGCGGGGTTCATTTCGGAATCACTTAAGATGCTTAATATGGCACCGGCAGGGGCAGTGGAAGACAAGGCATTGGAGGATCCTATTCTTCAGGCGGTGCGAAAGCCCCAGAAGGTTTTCCGTTGCACAGAGTTAAGCAGATGATTCTGGACGAATGGGAGCTTCCTGAAACGGGGCTCAGAGGGTCTAGTATCATGTCTCGGTTATACCCATTGGCGGAACACGATAAGGACATGTTTCGGTCGCTGAGAGTGGATGCGGCGGTGTCAGCAGTGACGAAGACCACTATCCCGGTGGAGGGTAGTGCCGCGCTTAAGGATGTTCAGGACAGGAAGCTTGATACCCTATTGAAGCAAGTGTTTGATGTCAGTGCGTTATCGCTCCAGGCCTCGGCTTGTGCGGCCTTGGTGGCGCATGCCTCCTTGCGCTGGGCGCAGGGGCTACCGGATGCAGCGGAACCAGGTAAGACTGTGGAAGCGGCTAGGCTGGAATCAGGCATGGCTTACCTGGCGGACACCTTTTGATTTGGTATGAACGCTTTTGAATGCCATGGGGTCAATTGTGGCAGCGCGCTGTTATCTCTGGCTCCGGAATTGGTCGGCGGATGTGTCTTCTAAGACCTGGTTGAGTAAGTTGCCTTTCAAAGGAAAGCAGTTCAGAGAGGACCTTGATAAGCTGTTTAAAGACTTGGGGGAGTCCAAAGGGGGTTGTCTCCCAGAGGATAAGCCAAAGCAGGGTAGAGTTCCCGGGCCCATGAAGGGTCAGTCCCGAGAGTTCAGGCATTTTCGGTCAGTGAGGTTTTCACCATTCCAGAGGGGCCGTTTTACTTCTAGGAATCAGCCCTTTCGGGGGTTACGGGGCATGGGCAGAGAATATTATGGAACCGCTGCTTCTGCCCCGAATCAGCGAAAGCAACAATGAAGTGAGGGGGACCAAGGCAGAGGTATCTCCCGTAGGAGGGCGATTAAGGGAGTTTTACCATGCCTGGGTTCCAGTCACAATGGATCAGTGGGTTCTCCGTGTGATTCGAGAGGGCTACGCGCTCGAGTTTGCCAAGCCTCTGGCGCCGGCCTTCGTTCGATCCCCATGTCGGGCGAGGGCCAAGGTGGAGGGCGTACAATCAACGCTACGCCTTTTACGGTTGAGGGCCGTAGTCCCGGTACCTGCAGATCAATGCAGTGCAGGTTGATACTCCATAAGAACATAAGATATGCCATACTGGGTCAGACCAAGGTCCATCAAGCCCAGTATTCTGTTTCCAACAGTGGCCAATCTAGGTCATACGTACCTAGCAGTTTCCCCAAGGGACACAGGTTCCACAATGCTTGTATTGGTTCAGGCATTGATATCCTGGGTCCCTTCTTAATAATGGCTTATGGCCCTTTCCTCCAGGAACTTGTCCAAACCTTTTTTAAACCCAGCTACACTAACATATACTTCATTGTGCTGAAGAAAGAGGGTTCCTTTTGGCCTATTCTCGCTCTCAAGCAGGTAAACAGCTGTCTGCGCGTTCCTCATTTTCACATGGAGACGCTTCGGTCAGTGATAGTGGCGGTCAGAGCAGGAGAGTTCTTGACCTCCCTGGATCTCATGGAGGCATATCTTCACATCCCTTTTCATTCGGATTACCATCGGTTTCTGCGGTTTGCAGTCCCAATGGGTCCCTTTCAGTTTCTGGTGCTCCCTTTCGGTCTCGTGATGGCCCCATGCGTTTTCACCAAGGTAATGGTGGTGATGGCAGCCGCGTTGAGGCGCGAGGGTATTCTTGTCAACCCTTATCTGGATGATTGGCTTATCCGAGCAAAGTCCAAGGCAGAGAGTGTCCAAGCGACAAAACATGTAGTCGACGTCCTATCCGAGTTAGGCTGGGTGATCAATGCAGGCAAGAGTCGCTTGACACCCTCCCAGAATCTCGAGCACGTGGGGGCGCAATTTGACACCCAGGCGGCTCATGTGTCTCTTCCTTGGAGGAGAGTGTTAGCTCTTCAGCTATTGGTGCGACAGTTTCTATACATGACGAAGCCGATGGCTTGGCATTATCTGCAGCTTTTGGGCACCATGGCGGCAACGATTGATCTGGTTCCGTGGGCAAGGGCGCACATGAGACCCTTACAGAGGTCTCTGCTACGCAGGTGGTCCCATCAACATCAGTCTCTAGGTCAACGGCTAGCCTGCCCCAGGGAGGTACGAAAGACGCTCCGTTGGTGGCTGAGCGAAGCGAACCTGATGGTCTGAGTTCCCCTGGTATCTCTGGACTGGGTGCCGCTGATGACAGGCACTAGCCTGTCCAGCTGGGGGGCTCACTGAGAGGTACAAGTAGCGCAGGGTTCCTGGATGACGGAAGAGCAGTTGTGGTCCATCAATCGCCTAGAAATGCGGGCAGTCCAGAGAGCTCTACAGGAATTTCTACCACGGGTGTGGGCTCGCGCGGTGCGGATCTTTTCAGACAACGCTACCACGGTGGCATACATCGACAGGGCAGCACAGGAAGTGCCAGTTTGGAGACAGAGGTGGAGCTGCTGATGTCTTGGGCCGAGCTGCATCTCCCAGCAATCTCGGCAGCACACGTAGCCGGAACAGAGAACGTGGCAGCCGATTTCCTCAGTCGAGTGCGTTTGGACCCGGGCGAGTGGCAGTTGTACGCTGAGGTTTTCGCGCAGATTGTGCGCCGCTGGGGGGAGCCGGTCATGGATCTGATGGTGACCTTTGTGTCGGCAAAGGCCAGTTGTTGTTTCGGGGGGCCTGGACGCATTCAGCAGTGGCTGAAAAACAGTCTTCTATATGTCTTTCCTCTTTGGGCATTCATCGGTCGCGTGATCCAACGGGTGGTGGCGCACAGGGGACTAGTGATTCTCATTGCCCCGGATTGGCCTCGGAGGCCGTGGTATGTGGATCTAGTACGTCTCAGAGTGGCCGAACCATGGAAGCTGCCCATCCAACCCGACCTGTTGCTGCAGGGACCGATTCTGATGCCACAGGTGGATCGGTTCTCGCTTACGGCATGGCTATTGAAAAGGCAAGGTTGAAAAAGCGTGGTTTCTCTGCGCAGGTGATTTCCACGCTTCTGAGGGCCCATAGGTCTACCTCCCTGGCATATATTTGGGTGTGGTGAATATTTGAGGGCTAGTGTGGTCAGAGGGAGTATAGTCCTCTATCGGCCTCAGTACCAGTTATGCTAGATTTCTTACAGGCGGGCCTGGAAAAAGGTTTAGCGTGGAACTCCCTGAGGGTTCAGGTGGTGGCCTTGACCTGTTATCGGGGCAGGATACAAGGAGATTCCTTGGGAAGCACCCGGAGGTGTGCGATTTCTGAGGGCGGTAAAGCAGTAACGCCCTCCTCGTAGGCATTTGGTGCCTCCATGGGATCTTAATGTCACTCTTTCGGTGCTCGTGGAGAATCCTTTTGAGCCCCTGGTTTCTTGTACCCTGAAGGATTTGATGTTGAAAACGGTCTTTCTGGTGGCGATTTGTTTGGCAAGGAGAATTTCTGAGCTGCAGGCTTTGTCGTGTAAGGAGCCTTTTCTGTTTTTTTCTAAGGAAAAGGTAGTTTTGCCGGCGGTTCCATCCTTTTTTGTCTAAGGTGCTTTCACCTTTTCATTTGAATCAGCCGGTAGTGTTGCCGGTGCTCACAGGCTTATCAACAGATCCGCAGCTTCGGCTGCTAGATCTCGGGTGGCTTTTGTAGCACTCTAAAAGAGGACAGCTTCGTTTCGCAAGTTGAAGCGTTTGTTCATTTTGTTTGGGAGTCCCTGCAAAGGCGAGGCAGTGGCCAAGTCGTCCATTTCCAGGTGGATTAAGGAGGTGATTACTTCGGCGTATCTGTTGAAAGGGAAGCAGGTTCCGCGGGGCTTGTGGGCACATTCCATTAGGGCTCAGGTGGCTTCGTGGGCGGAATGCAGTTTGGTGGCACCGGTGGATATTTGTAGGGGGGCCACCTGGTCCTCGTTGCATACTTTTGTGAAATATTATTAGTTGGATGTGCAAGCGAGGGAGGATGCGAAATTTGGCTCAATGGTTATTAAGGCCGGGCTCGCAGGTCCCTCCCGGAGTTAGGGGACTCTGTTACATCCCTATGGTACGGGACTAGACTGGAGGGACGATAAGGAAGGTGAAATTAGGACTTACCTGCTAATTGGCTTTCCTTAAGGAACTCCAGTCTAGTCCCGGAACCCTCCCTTTTGTGGTTCTGTAGTTCTCGAGTTTAGTGATCCCGGTTCTTAAGTGTTATCGTGAGATAGGAGCTGGGTCTATTTTCTTTTGTTTTGTTCCTGCCATCGGCTTGTGCTCGGTATAGGGGTTTTTTTTATGGTGTTTGTTGTTCGGAAGTTGCTATGTTACCTTGAGGATTGACAAATGGAGAAATGAAGTTATAAATAATGATAAATGGATAAATATTAATTAACGGAAGAGGGGAATTTGGATTGGATAGGGCAGGATTTGTTTTCTGAAGATTACTTCTTATTTGTTGCTCCTGTGAGTTCACTTTGTCAGTAGGTTACTGGAAGGCTGGGGGTGGTGCCAGCTGCCTAAGTATCCTGATGTCGTCAAAGTTGTGACATGCTCAGTCTCCCAAGCTGCTGGAAGAGGTGCACAACCCTATGATACGGGACTAGACTGGAGTTCCTTAAGGAAAGCCAATTAGCAGGTAAGGCCTAATTTAACCATCTCTATTATTCCGTGTGGTCTTTTTTACTTGATAGTTTCCTCAAATTGATTTCTTTCCAACATCCCAGTGGGTTGGAAAGAATGAAAAAAGCATACATAAAGGGTTGAGAATATCTGCCTGATCTGTCTGGGGTGGAAAACAACTCCAAAAATTGTAATTGAATGAGACCAGATTTGGCAAGGAAGAAAAAAATACAACAAAAATATGCATCATGTTTGAAAATGGGCTAGATCGGACCAGAGATTCCAGTGTCCATAACCATCCCTGGCCAAAACAAAATACGTAAAATAATGGCCCAATGCATGGCTGTGGGAGAGGCAGCTCCAGCTTCCTCCACACAAACGTTTCATACTGTGAAACATAATATTTAGGGAATTGCTGCCTCCCTCCTCTGTCACAGACAGACACACGCTTGCAGAACATTGGAAATGATTCTTTGAGGTTGCTCCGCATGCTTTACCTATCTATGCAGTATCCAACTCAATCACAACTGTTAGCCTTCATTTATAACTACCTAAGTCTTTCAGAGTTGCCAAGTTACCAGACTCCAATATAGAGACCATCTCCAGGAACAAGCAGGAATGTAGTCCTCACATATGGGTATCGTCGGTACCGACGGAGCCTGCGCGGGAACGCTCCCCAGCGTCCAATTAGAAAGCTTTTGGGAGCATCCCACAGCACCTGCGTGCTGCCTTCCCACCTTTCCCAACTGCCTCTCTCCAGTAGTTCTTTTTCCACAAAGCCAGCAGGTCGTTGTTCCTGTCATCGCAGAAGAATTCTTCGTTTCTTTCTTTTTTGTGGTCGTGTCTGCCTTCCTCGACGCTTTACCGGTACCGCCGTTTTTCTTATTTTTTCTCTTAAAAAATATATATATATATATATATATATATATATATATATATATATATATATATATATTCTACATTTTTTCCTTTTTTCTTCAGGTGCACGCGCCTTTCTGGGCTTTAGGCCCAAAAACGTTTTCTTACAATGGAGAAGCCTGCCTCACGTTTCAAAGTGCACCAAGTGTGGTGGTGCCATTTCCGTCAGACACCCATGAATGGTGTCTAAAATGTTTAGGTCCTGACCACTCCATCACGAATTGCATGTCCTGCGCCATGATGTCTAAAAGAGGTCGGCAGAACCGAGCTGCTAAGCTCAGTACCCTGTTTCCCTCTGATGCTGCTTCGGTGGCATCAACGTCTTCCAGGGCTTCCTCTTCCTCCCGTGGATCTCGGGTAACTAAACATAAGTGCAGCCGGTCCTCAAAGGGTAGATCTCCTAAGCATCGAGATGCCTCTGGCGTTGCCCTTGAGGATTCTGCAGCAGCAAAATTGCCCCAGCGGGAGGCTTTGGCTTCCAAAGCATTATCGGGGCTCCAGGATGTTCTCGAGGCCTCGACCTCGGCAGAACTACTGGTGCCATGCTCTGGGGTACCGGCGGTCTTCTCCGGTACCGACATCCAGGCATCGGCAGCATTGATAGACCAGAGATTCCTGGCTATTGAGCGCAGTCTGGCGGCTCTCCTTGCGGCATCGACGCCCTCGGAACCGCGACAGACAATTCAGCCGGCCCCAGCATCGGTACCGATAGCATCAACATCGGCATTGGTGTCTGCTTTGCCAGTACCTAGTCATCCGATGCCCTCCGGTACTGATACCCCGGTACCGATTACTCCCGGTACCAACTTCGGTCAGTACGGGTATCGAGCTCTTCAAGAGCATCCGGACAGATGGTACTTTGAGTCCTCAGAAGAATATGAGGATTCTGACAGTTCTGTCGATGCAGTAATGCTTCTCCCAGAGGAGCCCTCCTCCCCTAAGCGCAGGATGTCTCCTCCAGAAGATATTTCCTTTCAGGATTTTATCAGGGAGGTGGCTCGGGGTCTGTCATTACTGTAGCCCCTGAAACAGGGCCAAGGAGTTGAAAATTTTACAATATCCCAAAACTCCTAAAGAGGCAGCTACCTTGCCCATTCATGAGATTTTATATGATCTCATGTTAAGGATGTGGGAGACACCACCTCTCCTCATTCTCGCAGACTGGATACTATGTATTGAGTCCCTCCTTGTCTTGGTTTCCAAAAGACTCAGCTTCCTCACCACTCTATTGTAGTGGAATCAGCTATGAGAAGGATCAAGAGTGCAAAGAGGCATGCCTCTAATCCTCCAGGACGTGAGTGCAGAACTCTGGATGCTTTTGGACGTTGTGTCTTCCAAGCTTCCATGCTTTCTGCCAGGATCAGTTCCTATAGTCTCTACATGGGAATGTTCCTGAAGGAGGTCACAGATGATTTAGGAGCTTAAGTCCTATTCTTCCTGAGGATAGACAGGATTTTCTCACTTTGGTCAAACATGCCCAAGATGTTTCTAAATTTGCCAACCGTGCAGCCTTTGACTGCTTTGAATGCATAAGCAGAACCTCGGCTATTGCCATAGGTGCACGTAGAATTGCTTGGCTCCAGGCATCTGATCTAGAGCTCTGGGTACAAGATAAATTGGGAAATATCCCTTGTACTGGTGAGAACCTGTTTGGTAGAGATTGGCAAGAAAAGGCCAATGAGATGGATGCTGACAACTCCACCTTGGATAGGTTATCCAAGTCCACAGCTGATCCTGCTAGAAAGAAATTGTTCAAGAAATCATTTTTTTCTAAAAAGAAAAGATTATCCTGCTTATGTTCAGCAGGGATGTTCTGCAGGTCAGCTTGCCAGGAAAGGTCAACAACCACCCAAACAGAAGAAAGCAAAGACTGCTAAGCCTCAGCCGGCCCAGCAATCTCAGCCTCCACAAGGCCTTTGACTTTCAGCTAGAGAACTTAGCCTTCCTGGCTCTCGGGGGTCCAGAGCCTTCCACCATTCCAGGAAGGTTATGTCATTTTGCCCCCAGATGGGGGCAGATAACAGCAGAGCATTGGACACTCTCCATCATAAAGGAGGGGTACAAGCTTCATTTTTCAAGCATGCCCCCTCACACAGTAGTAAGGCAGTTCAATTCTCCGACCTCTCTCATCAACCTGTAAGGTCAGGAGGTCGCTATCCTTCTTGCCCAAGGGGCAATAGAAGTACCCATTCATCAGCAGGGTACAGGGTTCTACTCCCCTTATTTCCTTATCCCAAAGAAAACGGGGGGTTACAGACCTATCTTAGATATCAGAGAATTGAACAAATTCCTTGTCAAGGAGAAATTCAAGATTTCTCTCGGATCTCTGCTGCCATACCTTCAGAGTCAGGATTGGCTTTGTTCTCTAGATCTCAAGGATGCGTACACCCATGTCCTCATCCGTCCAACCCACAGAAGGTTCCTTCGGTTCCTTTTTCAAGGAAAGCACTACCAATATAGGGTGCTTCCTTTTGGCCTGGCCTCAGCACCAAGGGTGTTCACGAAATGCATGGCTGTAGTAGCAGCATATCTCCAGGAACAAGCAGGAATAAGTCCTCACATATGGGTACGTCGGTACCGACGGAGCCCGTGCGGGAAAGCTCCCCAGCTTCTTAGAATAGAAGCTTTTGGGACCTCCCACTGCACATGCGCACTGCCTTCCCGCCTTCCTGAACAGCTCTCCTCAGTTTCTCTTTTTCCGCGGAGCCAGCAGGTCGTGTTCCTGTCACCGCTGAAGAAATTGTTATTTTATTTGTTTCTTTAGACCGCGTACCTGCCTTCCCCATACCGATACCGGTATCGCCGGTCTTTTCTTTCTTTCTTTAAAAAATTATAATTCTTTTTTCTTATTTTTTAGCTTTTTGGTCACTTCAGAGAGGCCTCTCGGCCTACTCAATTTCTCCTCATGGAGAAGCCAGCCCCTGGATTTAAGAAGTGTACCAAATGTAATGCTGTTATTTCAGTCACAGACACCCATGACTGGTGTCTGAAATGTTTGGGGCCTGACCATTCCATACCGGACTGCCCATCTTGCTCCCACATGTCTAAACGTGGGCTGCAGAACCGGGCCAACAAATTCCATGTGCTGTTTGCTTCAGAGAATACAGCATCACAGTCATCCAGGTCTTCTTCTCCGGATGGATCTCAGGTAACCAAACCTTCTGTGGGCAAGTCCTCAAAGAGCAAATCTCCTTCAAAGCATCGAGAGGCTCTTAGCTTAGAACTTGAGGACCCTGCCCCAGCCAAACAACCCCGGCGGGAAGTCCAACTTCCAAAAACGCCAATTCAGGGGTCTCAGGTTGATATCGATGCTACGGCCTCGACAGATCACCTGTTAGCCTGCTCTGGGGTACCGGGTCACTCCGGTACCGACATCCAGGCAGCTATGGCGTCCATGGGCGATACTGTACAGTCCATGCAGCAGGCCGTCATGGCTTTCATTAAAGCTGCAACGCCATCGGTTCCGCTTTCAGCGGTTCCGGGCCCGATACCGGTATCGTCCGCCATGCCGGTATCGAGGCCGTCCACCTCTAAACGCAAGTCGGTACCGTATGGGCTTTCGCTCCATACCGGTTCCATACCCGATACGCCCGATATCGATACCGATCGGTACGCGTATCGTGCGTTAGAGGAAAGCACCGATTCCTCTGAGGATTTTCACTCCTCTGATGATTCTGCTGAGTTTTCACTCAACTTACCTGAGGAGCCCTCTTCTCCTAAAAGGAGAATGTCCCCTCCAGAGGATTTGTCCTTCCAGGACTTTGTTTTAGATATGGCTACAGCCCTTTCTGTTACCACATCCTCTGAAAAGGAACCCAGATCCAAAAAACTGGATATTTTGGGATACTCAAAGGCCCCTAAGGAGGCAGTTACCCTGCCTATCCATGAAATCCTTCCAGAACAACTGATGGATTTCTGGGAAAACCCTTTGACTTTGTCTCCTTATTCCCGTAGGTTGGACACCATGTATAGGGTCCCTCCTTCTCCTGGTTTCCAAAAGACTCAATTGCCCCACCACTCTATTGTGGTGAAGTCTGCAATGAAGAAGATTAGGAGTACCAAAAGGCACTCTTCCACCCCTCCAGGACGGGAATGTAAGACTTTGGACTCTTTTGGTAGGAAAATTTTCCAGGCTAGTATGCTTATAGCCAGGATTAATTCCTACAGTCTCTATATGGGCATGTTCCTGGAGGAACTTGCCAAAAAGGTGCGGCATTTTGCCCCCTTTATCCCTGAGGATAAAAAGCAGGGATTCCTTTCCCTAGTGAAACAACTCTTAGAGGTTTCTAAGTTCTCTAATAGGGCAGCATATGATTCCTTTGAGGGAGCCAGTAGGGCTTCGGGCATTGCTATTGCAGCCCGACGTCTTGCTTGGCTCCAGGCCTCTGATCTGGAACCTTGGGTTCTAGATGGCTTACGGAATCTGCCCTGTACAAGTGAGAACTTATTTGGGGAAGAGTGGCAAATCAAAGCCACCCAGATGGATGCTGAAAATGCCACCTTGGAAAGACTTTCAAAGTCCACTTCAATTCCTACTAAGAAAAAGTCTTTTAAAAGGCCTTACTATAAGAAGGCCAGAGTTGCTTCAAATACTGGCCAGCAGTCTTCTCAACCTCGCTATACTGCTAAGCGTCAGCAATCCAAACAAGCACGAGCTAAGCCTGCAGCAGCTACTGTAGCTCAGCAGGCTCCAACCCCTCAGGGGTTTTGACTTGCTCCTAGGGAACTTGCCACTTCTGGTTCTAACACAACCAGAACCTCTCACCATACCCGGAAGGTTGGTTCACTTTGCTCCCAGATGGGAACAAATCACAACAGAACAATGGACCCTCTCTATCATTCGAGAGGGTTACAAACTTCATTTCTCCAGCCTTCCTCCCCATCATATGGTGAGACCATTCAATTCTCCCCCATCTCTCCTAACCCTGTTGGGTCAAGAGGTTTCCTCTCTTCTTGCCCAAGGGGCCATAGAAGAGGTTCCTCTTCCTCAACAAGGGTCCGGTTTCTACTCCCCTTATTTTCTCATTCCAAAGAAAACAGGGGGATTCAGACCAATCCTAGATCTGAGAGAATTGAACAAATTTCTCTTCAAGGAGAAATTCAAATGCTGTCTCTCGGCATTCTCCTTCCTTACCTCCAGGGTCAGGACTGGCTTTGTTCTCTAGACCTACAGGATGCGTATACACATATACTCATCCATCCATCCCACAGAAAGTATCTTCGCTTTCTGTTTCAGGGAAAACATTTCCAATACAGAGTACTCCCCTTCGGTCTAGCCTCTGCTCCAAGAGTATTCACAAAATGCATGGCAGTCGTAGCCGCATTTCTAAGAGGCATGGGAATCTTTGTCTTCCCATATCTGGACGACTGGCTCATCCGAGCTCCAACTCAGTCACAGGCCCAGATTTCCCTGGACCACACAAGGAGCCTTTTGCAGTATCTGGGACTGGTAGTAAACCTTCCCAAGTCCCAACTCATCCCTACTCAATCTCTAGAATTCATAGGGGCCCAGTTGGACACCATCACTGCAAGGGCCTACCTTCCACAGGTTCGAGGCCAGCGCCTCCTGAGTTTGGCCTCCCAAGCTCAGTCCAGCACTCACTTGACAGCCAGGGAAATGCTACGCCTACTGGGTCATATGGCCTCCACAGTGCATGTGGTGCCCTATGCTCGTCTTCATATGAGAGCAGCTCAATGGACCCTGGCCACTCAGTGGACTCAGGCGTCAGGAGCGCTCTCAGACCAAATACAAACCTCCGATCGTCTGTTTTGGTCCCTCCACTGGTGGACTTCCACCAAGAATCTGTTGTTGGGGGCTCCATTTCAACCATTGCTACCCCAAGCAACCCTCACAACAGATGCCTCCCAAACAGGGTGGGGAGCCCATCTGCAAACTCTCTCCACTCAGGGCACTTGGTCTCTACAGGAGACCACCCTTCATATCAATCTTCTGGAACTGCGAGCAATTTACCTTGCCCTCAAGGTCTTCCACTCCCTCCTAGCCAACCTCACTGTCCTAGTTCAGATGGACAATCAGGTGGCCATGTTTTACATAAACAAACAAGGAGGGACGGGCTCTCTGTCGCTTTGCAACGAAGCTCTAAGACTATGGGCCTTCGCCAGAGAGCATCAGATTCACCTGCTAGCAGTGTATCTCCCAGGAGTTCAAAACTCTCGGGCAGACAGGCTCAGTCGAGTTCTGCTGCCACACGAATGGTCCCTACATTTGGACCAAATAAACCGAATCTTTCAGGAATGGGGGACCCCGGACATAGACCTCTTTGCAAGTCCGTGGAATGCCAAACTTCCCCGGTTCTGTTCCAGAACTCCGTGTCAGGGAGCTCAGGCTACGGACGCCTTTCTCCTGAATTGGAATCAGGCATTCCTATATGCCTTTCCACCCATTCCTTTGATTCCCAAGACTCTGTTCAAACTCCAGAGGGATCATGGAACTATGATCCTCATAGCTCCACGCTGGCCACGCCAAGTGTGGTTCCCTCTACTTCTACAGCTCTCCCAGGGATCCTACTTGGATCTGGGAGCTGCGCCAGACCTCCTGTCTCAGGAGGAGGGGACTTTGTGGCACCCAAACCCCAAATCCCTTCACCTCAGTGCTTGGTTACTGAAGGCTTAAGCCTTCAAGACTTTCATCTTTCCCAACCAGTGAAAGATATCCTTTCTGCCTCTAGGAAACCCTCTACCAGGCGTTCCTATGCTTTCAAATGGAAACGTTTTTTCCATTTGGTGTGCTCAGCAGGGTCTTGACCCTCTGGCACTTCCTTTGAATTCTCTTCTTGATTATCTCCTGCATCTATCCAATGCAGGCCTCAAGACGAATTCGGTAAGAGTCCATTTAAGTGCTATTGCAGCATCCTTGAAACATATAAATGGACAACCTATCTCCTCTCATCCTCTTGTTGCAAGATTCATGAGAGGCCTGACTCTCACTAAACCTCCCATCAGACCACCCCCGGTCGCATGGGATTTGAATCTAGTGCTCGGTCAACTTATGAAGCCACCTTTTGAGCCAATGTTTTCCACCTCCTTGAAATTTCTTTCCTGGAAGGTCATCTTCCTCATTGCAGTCACTTCGGCTCGCCGCATCAGTGAGCTGCAGGCTTTAGTGGCTAATCCACCTTACACAAGATTTCATCATGATAAGGTGGTCCTTAGGACGAATCCCCACTTTATGCCTAAAGTGGTCTCGCCTTTTCATCTTAATCAAGAGGTATATCTACCTGTCTTTTTTCCAGCTCCTCATGCATCCAATGCAGAGAGGAACCTTCATACTCTGGATTGTAAAAGAGCTCTCGCTTTTTACCTTAATAGGACTCAGCCACATCGAAAGTCTTCTCAACTTTTTGTGGCCTTTGATCCTTCCCATTTGGGACTTCCAGTCTCCAAGCGTACACTTTCCAATTGGATTGCTCAGTGTATTTCTTTTGCTTACCAGAGCAAAAACATTTCTCTGGAAGGCCATGTCACTGCTCACAATGTGAGGGCCATGGCAACTTCTATGGCTCATCTGCACTCTGTTTCCATAGATCAGATCTGTCGAGCCGCTACCTGGGCCTCGGTTCATACCTTCACAGCCCATTACTGTTTGGACAAGGACTCCCGCCGGGATGCCTTGTTTGGCCAGGCTGTCCTCAAGCACCTGTTCCATTCCTAAACAACTCCTGCCCACCTTCCCAGAATGGATGCCTGAGATCCATACGAAGATGGCGAACCTTTACAGGGGATCCCATGCATCTAAGCTAGGGAGTCCCCATATGTGAGGACTTATTCCTGCTTGTTCCTGGAGATAGCACAGTTACTTACCTGTAACAGGTGATCTCTGGGAACAGCAGGAATTAGTCCTCACAACCCACCCACCTCCCCTAGGAGTTGTATCTTTTATCTATCTATCTTCCTGTCCTCTCTCTGTTGACTCAGCTATAAACTCGAAACTGAGGAGAGCTGTTCAGGAAGGCGGGAAGGCAGTGCGCATGTGCAGTGGGAGGTCCCAAAAGCTTCTATTCTAAGAAGCTGGGGAGCTTTCCCGCACGGGCTCCGTCGGTACCGACGTACCCATATGTGAGGACTAATTCCTGCTGTTCCCAGAGATCACCTGTTACAGGTAAGTAACTGTGCTTTCTCCACACTCTAGGGATATTCGTCTTCCCCTACTTAGACGACTGGCTCATTCGAGCCCCAACAGAGTCAGAGGCCAGGACTTCTCTATCCTGCACAATGCGTATCCTTCAGTATTTGGGTCTGGTAATAAACATCCCAAAATCCAGTCTAACTCCTACTCAGTCTTTAGAGTTCATAGGAGCTTTGCTGGATACCAGAAAGGCAAGGGCCTATCTCCCTCAGGCCCGCTGCCTTCGCATGGGTGCAGTTAGCTTTTCAAGCAGTGCTAAAATCTCATCTCACTGCTCGAGAAATGTTACAACTACTAGGCCACATGGCATCTACTGTGCATGTGGTTCCCTATGCTCGCCTCCATATGAGGGCAGCCCAGTGGACTTTATCCACTCAATGGACCCAGGCATCAGGATGCCTGTCAGACAAAATAGCAGACACAAGTCGCCTTATTTTGTCCCTCCAGTGGTGGAAGTCCACTCAAAACCTGTTGCTGGGGTCCCCTTTTCAGCAACCCTTACCCCAAGCAACGCTCACAACAGATGCTTCTCCGAAGGGTTGGGGAGCTCATCTGCAAGACCTCTCCACCCAAGGCACCTGGTCTCCACAGGAGACTCATCTACATATCAATCTTTTGGAGCTCAGAGCAATCTTCCTTGCTCTTTGAGTGTTCCACACCCTGCTCAGCTACAAGACAGTCCTCATTCACACGGACAATCAAGTAGCCATGTTCTATGTGAACAAGCAGGGCGGAACAGGTGCTCTGTCGCTTTGCAACGAAGCTTTGTGACTATGGGCCCTCGCCAGAGAGCATCAGATTCATCTTCTGGCAGTGTATCTTCCAGGCATTCAAAACTCTTCGGCAGACAGACTCAGTCGAGTTCTGCTTCCACACGAGTGGTCTCTGCATGCAGACCAGGTGACCAAAGTTTTTCAACTTTGGGGAACCCCGGACATAGACCTCTTTGCAAGTCCGTGGAATGCCAAACTTCCCCGGTTCTGTTCCAGAATTCCGGCTCAGGGGGCTCAGGCCAGGGATGCTTTCCTCCTTTACTGGGGTCAAGACTTCCTGTATGCCTTTCCACCCATTCCCCTGATTCCCAAAACCCTGTTCAAGCTTCAGAGAGACAGAGGCCGCATGATTCTCATAGCTCCACATTGGCCACGGCAAGTGTGGTACCCTCTGCTCCTACATCTCTCTCAAGCTCCCTCTCTGGACTTAGGGTCTGCTCCAGATCTCCTATCTCAGGAGGACGGAATGTTATGGCATCCCAATCCCCAGTTTCTGCATCTCAGGGCTTGGTTGCTGAAGGCCTAGTTCGCCATGATCTTAATCTCCCTCAGCAACTAAAAGATATTCTTTTTACTTCCAGGAAACCTTCCACAAGATGCTCTTATGCTTTCAAGTGGAAAAGGTTTACCATATGGTGTTCGCAAAAGGGTCTTAACCCTCTTGCGATACCTCTGGAATCATTGCTGGAGTATCTCCTTCATTTATCCAATGCAGGTCTTAAGACTAATTCAGTAAGAATCCATTTGAGTGCTATTGCAACTTCCTTTAAGCCTCTAAATGGACAGTCTATTTCCTCTTATCCTCTTATAGCAAGATTTATGAGAGGCCTTCTAACTAAGCCTCCCATTAGGCCACCACTGGTGGCATGGGACTTAAACCTGGTTCTTGGGCAGCTCATGAAGCCACCTTTCGAACCTTTAGCTACTACCTCCTTGAAATTCCTTTCTTGGAAGGTTATCTTTCTCATTGCAATCGCATCAGCATGCCGCATTAGTGAGTTGCAAGCGCTAGTAGCTGATCCACCTTATACAAGGTTCCATAATGACAAGGTAGTCCTTAGGACTCATCCACACTTTATGCCAAAGGTGGTCTCGCCTTTTCATCTGAACCAAGTGGTCTACCTACCTGTGTTTTTTCCAAGGCCTCATGCATCAAATGCAGAGGAATCTTCATACCTTGGACTGTAAAAGAGCTTTAGCTTTTTACTTACAAAGAACACAGCAACATAGAA
The DNA here is from genome assembly GCA_033557465.1 of Ichthyophis bannanicus. Lineage (NCBI taxonomy): Eukaryota > Metazoa > Chordata > Amphibia > Gymnophiona > Ichthyophiidae > Ichthyophis > Ichthyophis bannanicus. The sequence goes on along the minus strand of CM066042.1, from coordinate 248,165,541 downwards.
AGTCCTCAACTCTTTGTTGCTTTTGATCCTTCTCATTTGGGACTTCCAGTCTCCAAGAGAACACTGTCTAACTGGATTGCTCAGTGTATTTCCTTCGCCTATCAGAGTAAGAACCTTTCTCTGGAGGGCCATGTCACAGCTCACAATGTGAGAGCCATGGCAGCCTCAATGGCTCATCTGCACTCTGTGTCTATCGACGACATCTTGTCGAGCAGCCATTTGGGCCTTGGTTCATACATTCACAGCCCATTACTGCTTAGACAAGGACTCCCGCCAGGATGCCTTGTTTGGTCAGGCTGTTCTCCAACACCTGTTCCATACCTAATCAACTCCTACCCGCCATCCCTGGTAGGATGCCAGAGATCCATGGGGGGAAGTGGAGCCCTGTTCAGGGACACACAACTTCTGGGGTCTCTCCCTGGCACCTAAAGCTAGGGAGTCCCCATATGTGATGACTACATTCCTGCTTGTTCCTGGAGATAGCATAGTTACTCACCTGTAACAGGTGATCTCTGGGAACAGCAGGAATTTAGTCCTCACAACCCACCCACCTCCCCTAGGAGTTGTATCTCTTTCCTTTCCCTCTCTCTCTCTTTGTCTCAGCTTTAAAACTCAACTGGAGAGAGGCAGTTGGGAAAGGCGGGAAGGCAGCACGCAGGCACTGTGGGATGCTCCCAAAAGCTTTCTAATTGGACGCTGGGGAGCGTTCCCGCGCAGGCTCCATCAGTACCGACGATACCCATATGTGAGGACTAAATTCCTGCTGTTCCCGGAGATCACCTGTTACAGGTGAGTAACTATGCTTTTTGGCCAATCCTGATTTTGAACTTGATCCTAAAGCAGTATGGTCTTCGTAGCCCATGATTTTACCTATTGAAATAAGCATTGTAGGTCCCAGGACTGTCCTAGAACTTCACACCTGGGATTAGGTAACCTGGCAAATCTTGTTTTAAACTATATTTTTTAGTCCTCCACTGAGCTCAGCCCTTGTACTGACCACCATTGCTCAGGAGTCACAAACCACAGCTTCCTTAATCCAGCCATAATCCAATATTGATCAATATGTGAAACTCCAGTACCGCAGGGATCTGTGCTGGGCCCACTGCATTTTAACATATTCATAAATGATCTGGAAATGGGAATAGTAAATGAAGTAATCAAATTTGCAGGTGACACAAAATTATTCAAAGTTGTTAGGACCTTGATAAATGGGAAGACTGGATGTCTAAATGGTAGATGAAATTTAATGTGGAGGAGTGCTAAGTTATGCACCTAAGAAAGCAATTGGAATGCTAGATATCATAAGGAAAGGAATGGAGAATAAAACCAAGGAGGATGATATGCCTCTGTATCGCTCCACAGTGCGATCACATCTTAAATACTGTGTGCAGTTCTGGTCACCTAACCTTGAAAAGGATATGGTAAAATTAGAAAAGGTACAAAGAAGAGTCACCAAAATAAAGGCGATGGAAGGATCATCCCTACAAGGAAAGGCTTAAAAGGATAGGGCTCTTTAACTTAGAAAAAAAGATGGCTGAGGGAAGATATGATAGAGATCTATAAATTAATGAATGGAGTAGAACTGGTGAATGTAGATTGGTTGTTTATGCCATCAAAAGGTAAAAAGACTAGGACACGTGATGAAGCTACAATGTGTAACCCATGTAACCCTACTAAGAGAATATTTTTTCACTCGATGCATGATCAAACTCTGGAATTCATTACCAGAGGATGTGCTAAAAGTAGTTAGTGTAGCTGGGTTTAAAAAAAAGATTTGGACAAATTTGAGGAGGAAAAGTCCATACACGAATATTATGGAGGAGAGGACCAGGGAAATCCACGTCTTACCTCAGGATAAGCATTGGAGAATCTGTTTACCCTTTCGGGAATCTGACGGGTACTTGCAACCTGCATTAGTCACTGTTGGAAACAGGATACTGGACTTGATGGACCTTGGTCTGACCCAGTATGGAATTTCTTATATTCTCCTGTCCAGACAGGCATAGTTTGGGGGGTGGGGGGGAATAGCAGGGGACAATGCCCCCCAAAATATGAGGCACTAATGGTGAACTGGTCCTCCTACCCCCACTTTCAGTATGATTTCCTTACCCTTTGCCTCCCCCAAGTAAGAAGACAAACTACTCTGATGCTCCCAGGGTGCCACCAGCCTTCCTGGTTCCACAGTGCCACCAGCCCTATCTTTACCTTTTCCACTCCATGGCAGAATATCAGGTTTTTAACACTGCAGGCGTCTACCTTCTTGCATGCTCATTTACCGTTTCCCACTTCTAACTGCTTCCCCCTTTCCATTGCCAACAGATTTACGTCCAACATCTGCTGAAGAAAAACAAAGAAACTATTTGGAAGCTACTCAGTGAGGATAATGCACACATCTATGTCTGTGGGTGAGTGGAACATCCTCAGACTCTTGCACGCTACACACCCTATTGCAGAAACCTGACCTTGTGCCCTCTGTGCTCATAAGAAATCTTTCGTTCTTCCCAGGACGCAGAGTACTGCTTAGCCTCCTTTGGCAAGACCAGCTAAGATCACTTGTCTTGGTTTAATACGGACACTGGGGCAGCTCTGCTGCACTTTGGCAGAGTTGCTATGAATGGAGTAGTTCAGTGTCCTGAGCTGATTGTCCCTGCCTCCTTGCAGTCTCAGATGCTGTTGCTTAAACCAGTGGCCTGTTCAGGGGCTGGGAAAAGCTAAGTCACTTGAATATCCTAGTGAATGTCTGCACCCAGACTTGCACAGGATTGTGCGTGCAATCTAAAAGGAGGCATGTCGGTGTTTAAAGTGATAGGCTGAAAATGTGGGAAGTGAGTTTGTTGTGAATCTTGGGCAAGCCCATTTCTCCTCTTGCGTTAGCTGCTCGCTTACATTGGGAACTCTTTGGGCCATGGTTGTATTGTAACTGACTCGTAATAATGCTGTAAACTGTCGTGTGCACCATTTGGAAATGTAGTAAATGAGCTTGGCTCCCTTGTGTCTGCACTGTGATAATGATTGTAAACTGCGGTATGCCAAGTGTGCAGAATTCAGGTTATTAGGCCTTTGCTGCTGCTTTACTATTACCTATCCATACATCTTCCGTAGCAAGGCGGGAGCTGCCATCGCATCTTCACTCCTTTTCAGCTGATATCAAGCAGAGCCCCAATCTTCCCGCTCTTGTGCAACTTCTTCCTCCCCTATACAAGATATTTGAGTTTTGGCTTGTTCTCTTGCTAATTCTCTGCTGCAGTAGGAGGGACTCAGATTGCAGTTGTCCAGACAGAAGCGAGCTGGGGCTTGGACTTGCATGCTCTGCGGTTCTGACATGTCACAAGAATGGAAACTGTCCACTGCACAATGCATGTTTCATGTAACTCAGTCCTTTTGAAACAGTCTGCTTTCAATCTGCAGCAAGAATGCCATAGTCGTCTTTTCCTATTTTGTGTTTGGCTTGTTGCTTGTGTATCTGCTTGTGTAAATTGTAACTTCTTTTGTAAATACTAATTGTAAATATTCCCTTCTCAATGTGTCTAAACCTTATCCCTGTGTGCTGTGAACTGTACTATTCCCACTAATCATACTGTGTGTGCTGTGAACTGTACCTCTTCCACTAATCATCCTGTGTATTGTAAATTATGGCCAGTACAGCCACTCTTTTTCTGTGTTGGAATACCGCTGCTGATCGCTGGAAGTAGCGGGATATAAGTGTACACTAAATAAAATAAAATAAATAAAAAATAAATTGCCCCTCTCTGCCTCCCTGGGTATTGCTGTGAGGGTTTGTTCCCATTTTGTTTTAACCTTTTACTGACATTTTAAAAATGTTTTCAGAGATGCTCGAAACATGGCCCGGGATGTACAGAATGCCTTCTATGAGATTGTGTCCGAGTGCGGCAAGATGGAACATGCGCAGGCTGTGGACTACGTGAAGAAGCTGATGACCAAGGGTCGCTACTCTCTGGACGTATGGAGCTAAGAAGGGATCGTGAGGAAAGGACATGTGCGCTTATGGAAAACAGAGGATCCTGTGGGTGACTGTGGACTGGAGACCCGCACAAACAATGCAAGAATGGGCTGATAAAATGAATCCTTTAGATTTAGTTCCAGGTTCTCCTGCTCTAATCACCCTCGGACTTATATCTAGGATTTCTACAATAGAGCTACCACTTTTGGGTGGCGAGGAAGAAGTAGTCCTTTTTGTGCCTAATGGAATGGTTATTGCTTTTCTATGATAAGATATCCATTATTAGAACCAGCTGCCCTCATGTAATGTTAAACACATTTTTAATTCTGGTAGGTTTTTTTTATTAGCTATTTTGGGGAAGTTGTGCCAGGGCAAAGAATGAGATTTCCTGCCTCCCTTTGGGCTTTGCATTGTGTGTGTAATTAAAGCAGAAGTGAACACACGTGGGGCAGTTGGGCTATGGCTGCTGCTATCTTGGTGCCATGGTTGGCTCCTGCCCCTCTATGCAGCTTACTCTGCAGGCAGAATAGAAGAAGATCAGGGGGTGTGAACCCTCCTTGGGCACAGCTGGAAGTGGGGAAGGAATACATCTCCATATCTCTATTGCCTTGCATTCTTTCACCATGTGTTAACTAATCTGCCTGTCTTATTATCTGTTTACCCTTTTCCTTCTCCTCTTGGGCTATATCTTTCGTCTTCTAGTCGAGACAGTCAGCTTTCGGTTGCTTTGTGACTGGGAGCCATGCACAGCTGTTCCTAGGAGGGCCTTTCACCTGTGGTGCAATTCACTCACCAGTTTTCAGCTTCCACTATCCCACACACCTGCCCCATCCTCGTCTGTTGCCTTCAAATAGCCTTGCTACAGGTTGTCTTTATTAATGTTAGTCTTGTTTACAAGAATCCAGCAAGATTTCCTACTTCCCAACAGTACTCAAATAGGACATAAGAAATTAGCTTGTGATAATCCAGGCAGGCACCAGTGTATCTAGGCTGTGGCATGGAGCACTACATCTGGTAGCTTGCCACACAAGTGCAAAATCTGTTTTAATTTGTCATAAAGTTGGTATGCTTGAGTGCACTCAGCAGCTGGGGTAACAGCAGCAGAGACACATTTTAGTGTCGTGGGTGAAATATAAAGCAGTCTCTGGAAGCACGAGCCAGATAATGGGAGAGTGGTGGGGGGGAGGGGCGGATGGACTAGGTGGTTCCTTCTCCAAGTGCAAAAGCAGTTCCACTGTATAGGCACACTGCATCCCATAGCCATTGGCAGTGTGTGTGCAGCAACTCTAGTTGGCTGCAATTGCTGCCCTTTACCTTACATTTTGCCTGGTCAGCACAGTGGATCTTGTATTTGTTCTGTGAAAACACAGTGAGTTTTTAAATCTATTGTAAATTATCATGTGGGTGTTGGAATTTTTAGAAGAGAAAGCGATATTGTGCTACATAACTTGTCCATTGTATGTAAATAATTTTAAATACACCTTCCCCTTGGAATAAAATAGTTTTTCATTATTTTGCTTATGAAATCTGTTTCCGTGTGTTGAATTAAAGGCCTTAATATTGGATCAGAACAACACTATAGTAGAAAGAACAGAAGTTAATTTTGCAGGTGGTGCATGGATTATAAGCAGTGAACGTTAATTGTTTTGTCTGGCTTTGTAAAAGTTGTAGATGCTGTAAACCTAGAAATGGGTAAAGGATAAAAATATGGGATGAAGAGGAAAGAAAATTGGGGCGGGGTGAGTGTGTGAGACTCTGGCAGTTCTAGAGTGTCTGTCACATACTTCAGGTGTTGGTACTGTGGAGCTCAAGGTTGCATGACAGCAATCATCCAGGAACTGTAATGAAACGGCAAATCTTGCAGAGATTTGTTTACATTGTTGGCCCTATTTTCCAATTAACCTCCCCCCCCCCCTTTTTTATTTTTTTAATTTGAGGTCTTCACTTTTTTATTCTTTCCAACCCAACAGAATGTTGGAAATAAATTATATGTGGGGGTTGAAAACCGGTCACTAGTTCTGTTACATTTACATATTACCTTCCTTGAAGAAAGTTCGAGCTAAAATGATTATAATACAATATTTTAAAAATAAAATCGATAAGGCACATATCTCAATGAAAATGTAATCAAGGAATAGTCAAACCTATCGCACTTTGCCTAGGAAGACAGAACAGTAAATCCAGTGATTTTCTCCAGGAATAAGCAGGAAGTCAGTCCTCACATATGGGTGACGTCGACACCGACAGAGCCCTCGCGGAAGCATGTCCCCAGCTTCCAATGAAAACCTTTGGGAGATGCCACCACGCATGCATAGTCCATTTCCTATTCGTCTCTCCGGGCCAGTCCAGAACAGATGGGTAGTCAAATCGCCCTCCTCTAGCAGCTGAGGACGGAATACTGATTCTTGTTGCTAGGTTACCCATCTCTCCCTGGTAACAGAAGACAGTCTTATTGTCCTCAGCAGCTGAGATGGATGTGTGGAGATTTAGCTCCCCACCTGTAACCTGTTAGCATTATTTCTTTTTTATTTTCTGGAAGAGTTCACACTGAAGAATCAGTGCTTTACCCTAGCAGGGTATCTAGGCACTTTGCTATTGATTATACTGACTGTTTTTCTGTGGCAGCGTCAATGTCAGTTGGCCGGGTAAACAACTCAGAGAATGGGACAGAGCCTGTCTCCTCTTCTCTGCTAGGGGTGCTCGGGAGGAGCGGTTCTGGGAGCCCCAGCTACTGTCTCTCTCCTCTGAGTCTGTTCACTTACCGGATCGCTGGCAGCGGTTCCTTGTGGAGTTGGGAGCACTTCAGCCTAACGGGCATATAATTCAGGTATTGCTTGTGAAGTTTTTACTCAGCGCGCAACTGCTCCGGGGGCTGTTCGCTCGGTCCGCGGTATGCAGGAGAGCAAAGGGGATTCGCAGCATCAGTTTTTAACGCTGCAGCCATCAGGAGAAAGCACGGGAACGGCGGCCATCTTAGGAGGGCCTTCAGTTTCAGCAACTCCTCTTCCTAAGGCAGGCAAACGCAAGGCGAAGTCTCGTCATGGCGCAGAAGGTACTGCACAGCCTGTGCTGCCAGCGGTTTCAGAAGCGTTCGATCCTCTGCTTTCGGCAGAGTTTATTCTAGCGTTTCATAGAGCTTATTTAATGAAGAAAGCTCAGGCTTCTCTGCCACTTTTGTCAGACTTTCCACAGCTGGCTTAGACAGGGTCTCTAGCCGGTCTGATCCCAGAGAAGGGGTTGCCTCTTTGTCAGCATTTAAAGAGTCTAAATTAGATACCGTTTCTCTGGGAGCTGAGGCTTTAGGGCCTGAAGAAGGGGAGCTTCTCACAGAGCAGGGTTTGGACTCCTGGCCCGCAGACTTAGAGGAAGGAGAGTTGGGTCCTGGGGATGATCCCAATATTTTTAGAGTTTTTTAGGAAAGAGGTTGCCAGCCCTGATTGCGCAGTCCCTTACAGCTCTCAGTATCGTTCCTCCAGTAGTTCAACAGGAACCTTTGGAGGATCCCTTGTTGCAGGGTTTCAAAACCGAACAGAGATGTTTTCCTCTACATAGGGTGATCAAACAGATGATAGAATCTGAATGGGAATGTCCTGAGGCTTCCTTGAGAGGGGCTAGGGCTATGGCACGGTTGTATCCTATGCCCCAGGAGGAGAGAGAACTCCTTCGTATGCCTAAGGTAGATGCTCTGGTTTCGGCGGTCACCAAGAAAACTACCATACCCGTAGAGGGGGCTACGGCCCTTAAAGATATGCAAGATCGTCGGTTAGAGGGGCTGTTGAAACAGGCCTTTGATGCCAGTGCTCTGGCGCTACAAGCGTCCGTCTGTGGGGCATATGTGTCCAAAGCTGCGATTCGGTGGGGTCAGCTGGCCTCTAGTCCGAAGGATGAAGTGTCTCCTTCTGGGGAGGGGGCGAAGCTGGAATCGGCGGAGGCGTATTTAGCGGATGCCTTTTACGATTTGATTCGCATTTCCGCGAAGGCTATGGCTTCCATGGTTGCCGCTCGTCGCTTTCTTTGGTTACGGAATTGGGCGGCGGATTCCTCCTCCAAGGCCCGTCTCAGTAAACTCCCATATAAAGGTAAGCTTCTTTTTGGGGAGGCGCTAGAGAAAATTGTTAACAATTTAGGGGACTCCAAAGGAGGGTGTTTGCCCGAGGACCGTCCTAAATCAGCTAAGCACGGCTCCCTGTTTTTGCAGTGCCCAACAAACGTTTGTCTGCCCCCCCCCCCCCCCCCCCCCCCGGAGAAAAGTTGATTTTTTTTTTTTTTTGTTCATTCTTGTACACCTTTCCAGCCGTTGCTGGTCCCTTTCCTGCCTTTGAGGCTCACTGCCCCGGTGTTGGGTCTTGCAACTTAATTTTATTTTTTGTTAGGTTCCTCCAGCGCTTTCATGCCTTTTTCAACTGCTGGCTGCGCTGAGGGTCTTCGACCTCGCAGGGGTCCTTTTTGCCCCAATAGTCACCGGTTTCAAGAAATGTGATTGGTGCTCCAAAAATGTGTCACTTGCCGACACGTATGATTGTTGCCTCCGGTGTCTGGGTGCCAACCATGACCCGGAGGAAATGCTCCTTGTGCAAAAAAATGCCCACAAAGGCCATCAGAACTGCCAGCAAAAGCAAGAGGACAACTTCCACAGGGCAGACTCTACCCCCAGTTTCACTGGTAGCCTCGCACTCGGTGGCCCTGCACAGATCCTTGGAGTTGCGTAAGGCCCCTGTGGTTTCCAAGCAGGCTCACAGATATTCTGAGCAAGGGTCCCCAGAGAGAGCGTAAGAAGAAAAAGAAGACCTTGAGGACCTCGTCTTGGGAGACGGACAAGCAAGGGAAATCCCATGTGCGGTCCCTCAGCCCTTGATAGGCCTCTGAGGAGTCAGAGTAGCCCTGGAAGGTACCAAGGACAGAAATCGAGGCATCTGGGGATGGACTTCTGTCTCCTGAGGGCCATCCCGCCATGGGTTCCCTCTTCTCGACACCAGACCTGGTAACCCCAGCGTCTGTATCTTTGACAGCCACCCAAGTGGGAAATTCGTATGTTGGCACTTGAATGCAGCATTTCTGGTTCCTCTTGTCCCAACAGGCATTGAGACCTGGCCCCGCAGGTGCTCATGCTGAGACCTCAGGGTCCTCGATACTGCGGACTCCCTGGGCCATTGAGGTAATCCCTGAGAGCCAGACATCTCTGGTAGATACTCAGTGAACGTCTCCATCTCGCTCCCACTTCTCAGGGGTGAGGTCTTCACAGGCAAGTGCCTGGCTCCAGCCATGCCTCTGCCTCGAAGCATCGAAGACCCAGAGCCAACGACACCCTTGGAGCCGCCAGGCCTCGTGTCTTCCTTGGACTACTCTGCTTAGGATCTGAGACCTCCCCAGAGTCCCAGGTCTGCTGAGACCTCCCTTCGGATCCATCCCCACCGGTGGCTAGGCACCAATCCCCACCCGAGGACACCTCCGTTCCTTGAGTTTAGCTGGGATATGATGCAAGCTCTCTCCCTCCCCATGGAGTCTGAGGAAGACCCTCGTATGGAGGAACTCGATATCCTCCAGTACGAGGCACCACCTAAAGAGACTTTGACGGTCCTGGTCCCAGTCCCCTCCATTCTTAACAGACTCCTTTTCAGGATGTGGGAGGCCCCAGCCTCGGTGTTTGTCAGCCACCACCTGGATACCATGTACCAGGTCCAGCATGGGCCAGGTTTCCAGAAGACCCAACTCCCCCACACCTCAATGGTTTTGAAGTCAGCCATGCTTCTACAGAAGAGCCCGAAGATGCACTCTTCAGTGCCCCAGGCAGGGAGTTCCGTGCCCTCGAAGCCCTCGGGTGAAAATGCTACCAGGGCTCGATGCTTGCCTGCCACATCCAGACATACCAACTGGTATGTTCCTCCAAGACTCGTTGAAGGAACTGAGGCTTCTCAGTTGGCCTCGATGGGGATCACCTCTGGTGCTTCCAGACACTTACGAAGTCTGTCGGAGTGTTCCAAGTACCTCTCCCAGGCTACCTACAACGGCTTTGAGTCCGGCTTCTGTTGGGGCATCGGCGTCCGACGCCAGGCTTTGCTCAGACATCCTATCTTGAGCAATGGGTGCAGGAGAAGCTCCTGGATATCCCATGACTTTGGGAGCAGTTTTTCTCCAAGAAAAGCAGGAAGTCAGTTCTCACGTATGGGTGGTGTCGGCACCAACGGAGCCTGCGCAGAGCATTTCCCCAGCTTTCAAAGAAAGCCTTTGGGAATGCCACCACGTATGCATGGTCCCCTTCCCACTAAAGGGTTCCATCTCAATCAGTCTCCCATTTTCCACGGAGCCCTTCGGACGCACGTCTTTGTACCTTGGAAAAAGCTTTTCATATTGTCTTATATTCCGATTTCCCAGTCCTCTTCCCACCATCCCAGTGCCCCTGCTTTGGCAGTGGACCCTGGGACTTTGTGTTCTTTTTTTCTTCATGAGTTCGTATCCAGTGCATTTTTGTGCCCTTTACAACCGCTGGCCGAACCAAAGGTCTTCGACTTTGCAGGGATCCTTTTTGCCCCCATGGCCTCCGGTTTCAAAGTGACAGATGCTCCAGAAACATGTCCCTCAAACACCCATGACTGTTGTCTCTGGTGTCTGGGAGCGGACCATAACCCAGAGCTCTGCTCCCTTTGTGAAAAGATGTCCTCCAAGACCATCCAAAGCTGGAAGCAGAAACTGGATATTATTTTCCACAAGATGGCCCCAGTGTCCCCGGCAGCTTCTTGCTCCACAGACCCTCTGCCTCTGGGGTCCCCCATGGCCGCTCTGCGACCCTGGCGCCACTCTGAGCAAGGGTCCCCTGAAAGGGAGTGGAAGAAGGCCTCAAGGACTCTGTTTGGGGGGGGGGGGCTATGGACAAGCATAAGCATTCTCATGCTAGGTCCCTGGAGTCAGAGGAGTGGCCCCCGAAAGGTACTTCGTACAGATACAGAGGCCTCCGGCAATGGCGCTTGGTCTCATGAGGGTTGTCCTGGTGAGGACCCCCTCTCCTCTTCAACACCCGACCCACTTACCCCGATGTATCGCAGGGCCCAACTGCTGGCACTGGAGCACTGTGTCTCTGCCTTCCTTGCTGCCGAGCAGGCGCTGGTTCCAGGTCCCACTGGCATGCACCCTGAGACCTCGAGGGTGATGCCTGTCTTGGCTCCCCAGACTGCTGCGACGACCCCTGAGAGCCAGGGTCCTCATGAGGGATCCCAGCAGAGGTCTCGATCTCTGTCCCGATCCTCGGGTTCGAGATCTTCCTGAGCTAGCGCCTCTGGCTCCAGAGGGGCTTTGGCTGCAAGAGCCCAGTATGCTTCATGGGCTCTGCTCGAGCAGCCTAGTTCAGAGTCCCCTTCGGAGATTTCGGACTGGGAGTCCTATGGAGATACTTCCTCTGAATCCCGGGCACATTAGGACCTCCCCTCAAATCCTTCCACACCCGCTCAGAAGCAGCGGTTGCCTCCTGAGGATACTTTCTGGAGTTCGTGTGGGACATGGCTTGAGCCCTGGCACTCTCTACATAATCCGAGGAGGAGCCTTGTGCAGAGAAACTCAATATATTACAATATGAGGCCACACCGAGGGACTCCTTCACGGTTCCAGTCCCACCCATTCTGACCCAGCTGCTCCTCCATGTGGGAGACGCCTGCATCTTTCCCCATTGTCAGCAAGTGCTTGGGCACCATGTACAGGGTCCAGTGAGGGCCCAGCTTCTGGAAAGTCCAGCTCCCCATACCTCATGGTAGTGGAATCTGCCATGCAGAAGCAAGAGAGTCCAAAAACCCACTCTTTGGTCCCACTGGGTAAGGGGTCTCATGCCCTCGACACCCTCGGACAAAAGGCCTACCAAGGCTCCATGTTGGCTTGCCGCATCCAGGCTTACGAGCTATATATAGGTATGTTCCTTCGTGACCTCACAAAGGAACTCAGGGGGGCTTCCAGGCAGACCTCGATGGCGATTACCTCCTCTGCTTCCAGTCCCTCCTGAAATCAGTGGGGGACTGTTTGAAGTACCTTTCTCGCGCTGTATATGACAGCTTTGAATTCTCTGCTCAGCTAGTGGCTGCAAGAATTGCGGCCAGGCGACAGGCCTGGCTCCAGTCCTCGGACCTCGAACAATGGATCTAGGAAAGCTGCTATTGATGTACCTTGCCTGGGCGAACAGTTCGGCAAACCGATGGAGGACAAAGCAGCAAAGATTGAGACTGAGTGTGTAACCTGCACCCATCTCTCCTGGAAGACCTCTTCCCTCCAGCGGAAGAATCAACAGGGCAAAAAACCTGCCTTTCAGAGGAAGGTTCTCCCCTGTTGGGGATACCCACCTTACCCTCTGGCGTTGGCTCTGCCTCAAGGCAGATGGCAACAGAAGCCACTAGGGTCCACGTAAGCCAAAGGGCCCCAAAAGTCAGACCCTGGCACCAGCCCAGTCAGCCCTGGGTTTTTGACACCAGATGCATAGCCACTCATCTGGTGACCCAGCTACAGGTGGGAGGATGCCTGGTCCACTTTGCTCCCCAATGGGAGTCTGTCACGTCAGACACCTGGGTTGTCCAGGAGGGTTACCTCTTTCATCTGGACCGGCTTCCTCCACCCTTCTGCCCCGCGGAGTCCCCTCGGCTCCCCATGCACCAAGTCTTTTTGGTGCAGAAGCTTGCCAGCCTCCTCAAGGAACAAGCAATGGAAGTAGTCCCACCGCACCTCAGAGGTCACGGCTTCTACTCCAGCTCCTTGTGCCAAAGCGGACAGGTGGGTTCTGACCCATCCTCAGTTTAAGAAATCTCAACAAGTACCTGGTGTGGGAGAGGTTTCAAAATGCTCTCCCTTGGCGTCTTGCTGCCCTTCCTCTGGCACGGCGACTGGCTATGCTCATTTGACCTTCGGGATGCGTATGCTCACATCCTGGTCCATCCAAAGCACAGAAAATACTTGCGCTTCAGAGTACAAGGGAACCACTACCAATACATAGTGTGCTTCCCTTTCGCCTCACGTCTGAGTGTTCACCAAGTGCCTCAAGGTAGCTGCAGCCCACCTTTGGATACAGGGCATTTTTGTCTGTCTACCGTTATCTAGACAATTGACTCATTATGGGGGAGACAGCTGATGAAGCACAGCAAGCTATGGCCCACACCGTCCATCTCCTCGAGCACCTGTGCTTCCTGGTGAATTACTCAGTCTCACCTCACTCTGATCCAATCCCTGGAGTTCATTGGAATGAAATATCGATACATCGGGAAGATGTCTTACAACTATTAGATAAACTGAAGAGTAGCAAATCAGCTGGGCTGGATGGTATACATCCAAGGGTGTTGAAAGAACTGAAATATGAGATTGCAGAACTGCTATCAGTAATCTGTGAACTATCATTAAAATCATCTCTAATACCTGAAGATTGGAGGATCGCCGATGTAACGCCAATTTTTAAAAAGGGTTCCAGTGTGATCCGGGAAACTACAGACCGGTGAGCCTGACGTCAGTACCGGGAAAAATGGTAGAAACCATCATAAAGAATAAAATTACTCAGCATGTAGATAGTCACAACCTAATGGGAGACAGCCAACATGGCTTTAGACAAGGAAGATCTTGTCTTACTAATCTGTTATGTTTTTTTGAAGGAGTGAATAAACAGGTGGACAAAGGTGAGTCGGTTGATATTGTGTATCTGGACTTTCAGAAAGCCTTTGACAAGGTCCCTCATCAGAGACTTTTGGCAAAACTAAAGAGTCATGGGATAGGAGGCAGTGTACTATTGTGGATCAGGACTGGTTAAAAGATAGAAAGCAGAGGGTAGGGCTAAATGGCCAATTTTCCCAATGGAGAAAGGTGAATAGTGGTGTACCCCAGGGATCTGTGCTGGGTCTGCTGCTTTTTGACATATTCATAAATGACCTGGAAAGTGGAATAACGAGTGAGGTTATCAAATTTGCAGATGACACAAAACTATTTAAAGTTGTTAAAACCCAAGAGGATTGTGAAAAATTGCAAGATTATCTTGATAAATTGGAAGACTGGGCATCAAAATGGCAGATGAATTTTAATGTGGACAAGTGCAAGGTTATGCACCTAGGGAAGAACAACCCAAACTATGGTTACACGATGCAAGGTTCCACATTAGGAACCACCACCCAGGAAAAAGATTTAGGCATCATTGTGGATACCATGTTAAAACCCTCGGCCCAGTGTGCAGCGGCGGATAAGAGCAAATAGAATGCTAGGTATGATAAGGAAAGGAATGGAAAATAAAACAAAAGATATTATAATGCCTCTATATCGTTCCATGGTGAGACTGCACCTTGAATATTGTGTGCAATTCTGGTCGCCGTATCTTAAAAAGAATATAGCGATTTTAGAGAAGGTTCAGAGAAGAGCCACCAAAATGGTAAAGGGGATGGAAGGATATTCCTATGAAGAAAGGCTAAAAAGGTTAGGGCTCTTTAATCTGGAAAAGAGACGGCTGAGGGGAGATATGATAGAAGTCTATAAATTAATGAACGGAGTGGAACGGGTAAACGTAGATCGATTGTTTACCTTATCAGAATATAGAAAGACTAGGGGACATGCAATGAAGCTACAGGGTAAACTATTTAAGACTAATAAAAGAAAATATTTTTTCACTCAACGTGTAATCAAACTCTGGAATTTACCAGAGGATGTAGTAAAGGCTGTTAGTGTAGCTGGGTTTAAAAAAGGTTTGGACAAGTTCCTGGAGGAAAGGTCCATAAACCATTATTAAGAAGGGACCCAGGATATCAATGCTTGACCCAGTACAAGCATTGCGAAACCTATGTCTTGGGGAAACTGCTAGGTACATATGACCTAGATTGGCCACTGTTGGAAACAGAATACTGGGCTTGATGGACCTTGGTCTGACCCAGTATGGCATATCTTATGTTCTTATGTTCAACACTCAGCAGGCGACTGCCTTCCTTCCCCAGGACAAGGCAGACCACCTCATCGCTCTGGCCTCCGCAGTTCAGTGCCGTGACGCAGTTTCGGCTCAAGCGATGCTCCGTCTTCTCGGCCATATGGCCTTGACGGTCCATGTCATCCCCAATGCCCGTCTGTACCTGCGAGCGGCACAGTTGTGCCTTTGCACTCAGTGGGCTCAGGTGATAGGTCATCTCCGAGACGCCATCTCTGTTACTCCCCAGCTGTCTGAGTCCCTCAATTGATGTCAGAACACCCGGAACCTGCTTCGAGGCATGCCGTTCCAGGCTCCACAGCACGATGTGGTCTTGACCACAGATGCCTCTCTAGCGGGCTGGGGAGAACATTGTGGTGAGCTCTGCAAGCAAGGGACATAGTCTCTCGGAGTCCCAGCTGCCAATGAGCTTCCTTGAACTCTGGGCAGTCCTCCTCGCCCTCCAGGCGTTCAGGCACCGCGTTCACCATTTGGTGCTTGTCCAGACTGACAACCAGGTGGTACTATTCTATATGAACAAGCAGGGGGGCACCGGCTCTTACAGCCTCTGCCCAGAGGTGGTAGCCTTATGGTCCTTTGCAGTCTGCCAAGGCGCAGTCCTATGAGCTAATCTCCCAGGTCAGGACAACGTTCTGGCGGTCACTGAGTCAGATCCTCCAGCCACATGAGTGGCATCTCTGTCCGGTGCTGTTCCGGTGGCAGTTCCAGTGCTGGGGGACTCTGGTCCTGGACCTTTTTCACAGCCCTACGAATTCACAGCTCCTGCAGTTCTGTGGTCTGGTTCTCCACCTGAGCAGGGAAGTCTCCGCTGCCTTCCTGCTGCCGTGGACACATGGCCTTCTGTTCGCATTTCCTCCCACCACCCCGCTCATAGCACGGGCCCTTCTCAAGATTCAGCGGGATGGGTCCTCAGTGATCTTCGTGGCCCCATGGTGGCTTCGGCAACCCTGGTTCCCGCTGCCGCTTCACCTCTCGTTGGAGCTTCTGGTTCCCCTCGGCGGCGTGCCAGGTTTGACACAGGAGTGTCTCCTGCTTCATCCGAACCTGAGGTCTCTGTCCCTCACGGCTTGGCGGCTGAGTGGGTCACACTAATCTCTCTTCGTCTCCCAGTGGAGATCGAGGACATATTGCTGGCCTCGCACAAGGACTTGACTAGGAGGCCCTACGCCTTTAATTGGTGTCTGTTCTCAGAGGTATGGGCCGACCCGTTCTCTTGCCACACCCACTTGTTACTGCAGTACCTGCTTCATCTCTCGCAGGCGGCCTGAAGTCCAACTCGGTCAGGGTCAAGCTGAGCATGAACTCAGCCAACCACCACCCAGTCGAGGGCAGACCCCTCTCGGGCCAGCTTCTGGTTTCCCGCTTCATGTGTGTGCTGCTTCTTTCCAAGCCTTCCATCCATCTGCCTCCACTGGAGTGGGATCTCAATGTCATCCTGACGCGACTAACCCAACTGCCTTTCGAGCTGATGGCATCCTGCTCACTTTGGCACCTTTCTGGGCCGAGGTGAGGGCTAACAAGAACCACCTTCCAAGAAAGTCAGTGAGCTTCAGGTCCTGATGGCCAGTGATCCCTACATGAGGTTCTACGGGAACTGTGTGGTTCTCTGAATGCACCCCAAATTTCTGCCGAAAGTTGTCTCGGATTTTCACCTCAACCAGGAGATAGTGCTGCTGACCTTCTTTCCAAAGCCCCACACCAACTGGGTGTCAGTGATCCTCCACACTCTACTGTAGGAGGGCTCTTTCCTTCTACCTGCAGCACACGCAGGCCCACCACAGGTCCGAGCGGCTCTTCGTCTCCTACAACCCTGCCCGTTCGGGACTCGTGGGCACCAAGCAGACTCTTTCTTTCTGGGTGGCGGATTGCATCACATTCACCCAGGCTTAGGCTGTACTGCTGGACCGCAGAGTCATGGCACACTGTCTCCGTGCAAGGGCAGCATCGGTGGCACATGTGTGCTCCGTGCCTCTGGCAGACATCTGTCAAGCCACAACCTGGTACTCTGCTAACACCTTCGATTCATTACTGCCTGGAGAGGGAGTCTCATTGGGACAGCTCCTTCAGCCAGACCATAGTCTGTAATCTGTTCGGGGTTTAGGCAACTCCAGCCCTCTGACCCTTCTTCTGCGGCTACTGGGAATGTAGCCTTCCGGGGACTCGGGGTCCTCGGGCTGTGTTTGGTTACGAATTTCTGTTCACCGTGGCATTTTTCCTACGGGTCCTCAATAGCCTGTAGCTAGGGATTCCTATATGTGAGGACTGACTTCCAGCATGTTTCTGGAGAAAGCGTAGTTACTCACCTGTAGCAGGTGTTCTCCAGGGACAGCAGGAATCGGTCCTCACAACACATCTGCCTCCCCTTGGAGCTGCTTTTTGGACCACACATGCATGGTGGCATTCAGAAAGGCTTTCTTTGAAAGCTGGGGAAATGCTCCGCGCAGGCTCTGTCTTTGCGCATATGCGAGGACTGACCTCCTGCTGTCCCTGGAAAACACCTGTTACAGGTGAGTAACTATGCTTTCGGCAAGCCCATGGAGGACAAGGCTGCTGAGATCGAGACAGAGTACGTGACTCGGACTCGACTCTCATAGATTTCCACTCTTCCCAGGAAGAAGCCTCCGAAAAGAAGACCAACCTTATCAAGGCTATCTTCCATACCTGGTCGCCCAGACCCCTCAGCAGGGTCACCAGGGCAAGGGAATGGGTTAGGGTCCATGCAAGCACAAGGGCCCCAAGTCCCAGACTCCAGCCTCAGCCCAGCCTGGGTCAGGGTTTTGACACCCCCAGCATAACCTCTTTCCCTCTGGAGGATCAGCTACCCATGGGGGGGCATTGGTTCACTTTGCCCACAGGTGGCCTTCCATCACCACCGATTCAAGGGCACTTCAAGTGCTCAGGGAGGGCTACCTCCTCCACCTAGACCAGCTGCCTCTACCCTTCTTTCCAGGTGAGCCTCCTGTCTCCCCTGCACCAGGCTTTGCTCATGCAAGAACTTTCAGGCCTTCTCAGGAACAGGGTTGTGGAGCCCATACCTTACCACCTAAAAGGAAAAGGGTTTTACTCCAGGTACTTTCTGGTCCCAAAAAGAAAAGGTGGACTAAGGCCCATCCTGGACCTGAGAAACCTGAACAAATTCCAGTTGCAGGAGAAGTTAGATGCTCTCCCTTGGAATATTGCTGCCCTACATCTGGCAGGGAGATTGGCTATGCTCCTTGGACCTGAAGGATGCTTATACCCACATCCTTATCCATCCCAGTCACAGACAGTACCTGAGATTCATGGTCTGAAGCGACCACTACCAGTACAGGGTACTTCCCTTTGGTCTGCCCTCTGGTCTTCACCAAATGCTTGGCTGTAGTGGCAGCCTATCTCCATCTCCAAGAGGCCGTCGTCTTCCCTTACCTGATGACTGGCTTGTAAAAGGGGACACAATAGCAAAGACGCTGCAGACCACAGGTCGCACCATCAGGGTCCTGCAACACCTGGGCTTTGTGATAAATCACCCAAAATCCCATCTCACCCCAACTCAAGACTTGGAATTCATAGTGGCCCGGCTGGACACCCTCCAGGCCGTGGCTTTCCTCCACCAAGATAGGGCGGATCACCTCACAAGCCTGGCGTCCGAGGTGCAGTGCCATCGCACGTAGCAGCATGGTCAATGATTCACCTCCTTGGCCACATGGCCTCCATGATCCATGTCATCCCCAATGTTGCCCTCCACATGCTGCGGGCAGCTCAGCGGTGTCTCCACTCACAGTGGGCCCAGGCCACGGGCAGGCTATGGTACAGGGTCTCGGTGTCCTGTAAGCTGGTGGAGTCCCTCAGTTGGTGGCAGGTTCCGCAAAACCTGCGGAAGGGGGTGCCCATTGTGAGGAATTGCGCACCGAGGGCATCTGGTCCTTCGAGGAGAGTCAGCAGTAGATCAACCTGCTGGAGCTCCGGGCCGTTTTCTTGGCGCTCAAGGCTTTCCAGCAGCACCTGCAGCATTAGTCAGTGCTTGTTGAAACAGACAACCAGGTCATGATGTTCTTCCTGAACAAGCAGGGGGCACCGGCTCCTACCACCTTTGCCAGGAGACAGTCTTCTGTTTGTACGTGACCAGACGGGGATGCTCCTCAGGGTAGTGTACCTCCCTGGCCAGGACAGTACCCTGGCGGACAGACTGAGCAGGGTCCTCCAACCACACTAGTGGCGTTTGGACCCAGGGGTGGCACAGCAGCTCTTCAGGTTATGGGGCACCCCAAGCCTCGACCTCTTTGCCAGCCCAACCAATGCTCAGCTACCGTGTTTCTGCAACCCACAGCCACATCCAGCCCAGCTGGCACCGGATGCCTTCCTCTCGTGGTCGGAGGGCCCGTTGTATGCCTTCACTCCCACACCTCTGTTAGCATGGACTCTCTTCAAGGCCCAGTGAGAGAAGGCTTCCTTGATTCTGGTGGGCCCCAAGATGGCCTAGGCAGTCTTGGTTTCCTCTCCTGCTTCATCTCATGATGGAATCCCTGGTCCCTCTCTGGAGTTCACCAGGGCTTCTCACTTAGGAGAAGGACTCAGTTCTCCACCCCAACTTGGGTTCCTTGTCCCTCACAACATGGCTGCTGAATGGGTCGCCTTAGTGCCCCTCAGCCTTCCCAAGGAGGTGGAGGAGATCCTCATGCAAGGACTCCACGAGGCAGGCCTACGCCTTCAAGTGGTGCTGGTTCTCCTTATGGTGCATGGAGCAACAGGTGAACCTGTTTTCCTGCCCGGTACAAGCAGTACTGCAGTACCTGCTTCATCTGTCTCAGTGTGGGCTCAAATACAACTCCGAGAGTGCACCTGAGCACTCTCTCTGTGAACAACCACTCCATAGAAGGCAGCCCCTTATCACACTCTTTTATGAGGGATTTTACTGCTCTTAAAACCCCCCATCCAGCCACCCCCGGCAGAATGGGATCTGTGTGACCCTGGTGCAGCTTACTAAGCTGCCCTTCGAGCCATTGGCTACCTGCCACCTCTGATACCTATCTTGGAAGGTGACCTTTCTGGTGGCACCCATCTCAGCACCAAGTCGATGAGTTTCAGGCCCTGATGGCCGAGCCACCCTATACCAGATTCTGCAGGAACAGGGTCGTGCTCTGCACTCACCTGAAGTTTCTTCTGAAGGTTGTATTGGATTTCCACTTCAATCGAGAGATTGTACTCCCTACCTTATTTCCATGGCCCTACACCCACAAGGCATTGGCTGTTCTTCATACTTTGGACTGCAAAAGGACCCTGTCCTTTTATCTACAGTGCACTCAGAGCCGCCTTAAAGCTTTTTGTCTCATAACAACCCTGGTTGCCTGGGGTAGGCTGTCACCAAGTGAACTTTGTCCACCTGGGTGGTGGACTGCAGAACTTTCACCCACAACTGCACTGGGCTGCCGCAGGAGCACTAGGTCTTGGCACATAATGTCAGAGCTATGGCAACCTTGGTTGCCAGCCTCTGCTCGGTTCCCATGTGGCAGACATCTGCCAGGCCACCACCTGGTCTTCGGTCCACCCTTTTGCAGCTTACTATTGCCTGGAAAGGGAGTCCCGACAGGACAGTGCCTTTGGTCAGGCTGTATTCTAATCTGTTCAGGGTTTAGGCAACTCCTGCTCTCCCATCCTCCTTGTTCAGGCTACAGGGACCATGGTTCTCCGTGTCTGTTCTCAGATGCGGATACTCACGGCTGGTCTGTCTTTTTCTACTGGTCCTCTGTAGCCTGGATCTAGGAAGTCCCATATGTGAGGACTGACTTCCTGCTTGTTCCTGGAGAAAGTGTAGTTACTCACCTTTCCTCCTCCCCTTGAAGTTGCTCTTCATTTAACCATCTATCTTTATTGGCTGTAGCTGTCATCTGACTGACCTAGATAGCACCCTTGGGCAGGAAGGGGGCCATGTATGTGTTGTGGCATAGAAACATGATGACAGAAAAAGACCACATGGCCTATCTAGTCTGTCCTTCCATAACTACAACAGTCCACTTTTTACCTTTCGAGATCCTCTGTGTTGGTCCCATGCTTTTTTGAATTCAGTTACTGTCCTCATCTCTACCACCTCCACTGGGAGACTTTTCCATGGATCCACTACTCTTTCTGTAAAGAAATATTTCCACATATCACTCCTGAATCTATCTCCCTTCACCCTCATCCCATGTCCCCTCGTAGCAGAACTTGCTTTCAATTGAAAGAGGCTCTCTCCCTGAACATTTATGCCACAGAGGTATTTAAACATCTCAATCATATCACCTCTATCCCGCCTTTCCTCTAAGGTGTACATATTAAGATCCTTAAGTCTGTCCTCATATGCTTTATAATGAAGCCCACTAATCATTTTAGTAGCCACCCTCTGCACCGACTCCATCCTGTTCACATCCTTTTGAAGGTGCAGTCTCCAGAATTGCACACCATACTCCAAATGAGGTCACACCAAAGACTTATACAGAGGCATTATCACCTCCCTTTTTTCTGCTAGCCATTCCTCTCCGTATCCACCCAAGCATCCTTCTAGCTTTGCTGTCGCCTTTTCTACCTGTTTAGCTACTTTAAGATCATCGGACACAACCACGCCTAGGTCCCGCTCTTCTTTAGTGGACAAAAGTACTTCACCTCCTATACTGTATTGCTTCCTTGGATTGCTGCAGCCCAAATGTATGACCTTACATTTTTTAACCTTAAATCCCAGCTGCTAAATTCTAGACCATTCTTCAAGCTTAGCTAGATCCCTCCTCATGTTATCTCTACACCTTCCTGGGTGTCTACTCTATTGCAGATTTTGGTATCATCCGAAAATAGGCAAACCTAACCCGACAGCCCATCCGCTATATCACTAACAAAGAAGTTAAAAAGAATCGGACCAAGGACACATCCCTGGGGCACACCACAGGTAACATCCTTCTCAGAGTGAGCTCCATTTACTTGTACTCTTTGTTGCCTCCCACCCAACCAATTTCTAACCCAAGCAGTAACTTTAGGGTCCATCCCTAGGGTGCTCAGTTTGTTTATAAGTCGCCTGTGAGGAACAGTGTCAAAGGCTTTACTGGAATCTAAATATACCACATCTAGAGCTCTCCCTCGGTCCAACTCCCTGGTCACCCAGTGAAAGAAATCAATCAGATTTGTCTGATAAGACCTGCCTCTGGTGAATCCATGCTGCCTCGGATCCTGTAATTCGCTGGACTCCAGAAACCTCACTATTTTCTCTTTCAGCAGCGTTTCCAATAATTTACTCACCACCGAAGTTAAACTAACCGGCCTGAAGCTTTCAACCACATCCTTACTTCTGCTTTTGTGTAAAGGCACCACATGAGCCTCTCTCCAGTCCTTTGGCACCACTCCTGACTCCGAGGAATTGAAAAGGTCAGTCAGTGGAGTTGCTAGAATGTCCCCAAGTTCCCTCAGTATTCTAGAGTGTATCCCATCAGGTCCCATCGCTTTGTCTACTTTAAGTTGAGCTAGTTTCTCATGAACACAGTCTTCTGAAAATTGTTCAAGATGCCCCTTACTTCTGTTCCTGTTTGTGGGTGTTTTCCTGAGGTCCTGCTCCTGGTTCTTCATCTGTGAAAACAGAAAAAAAATATTTGTTAAGCTTTTCTGCTTTTTCATTTTCAGCTTCTACATATTCCTCCCCCCCCCCTCCCAGCACCCTTGAGTCTGACAATACCACTTTTGCCCTTCCTCTTCTCACTAATATATCTGAAAAATGTCTTATCCCCCAAAGCTTTCTTTGGAAGCTGTGGAGATGCTTCCACAAGGGCTCTGTCAGCATCAACATCACCCATATGTGAGGACAGATGCCTGTTGTCCCTGGAGAACACCTATTACAGGTGAGTAGCTATGCTTTACTTCAAATCCACCAAACATTACAAGCTATATATAAACCTGTCTGCCACACCTAAACTAACCACCAGTAATTTTCAGTCTCCCGTTACCTGTTGCTTTGGGGCCGTGACAGTTTGTGATTAAACTATAAATGCCATCTCATGAAATGGGACAGTAATGTCTAATGGTCTGATGTATTTTTCACATTTGATGTCGCTTTATTATTCTGTCCAGACCAACAGAAAGTTTGGGTATTTTGCCATTCAAGCAGCCTTTCTTCCAAAGTTTGCATATCTACATCTTTAAATCTGTCCCCATATGGTTTGACAAAGATTACTGAATATCCTAGTGGCTGCTTTCTGAACCAGCTTCATCCTGTTTATAGCAATACAAAAAAGTCCACAATAAGGAATCCGCAATAAAATCACACCCTTAAAGATCCCATTTCCAATACATCATGCTACAACCAGTCCAGAATAGTGGATTATCTCCCCTGCCAGCAGATGTTGGAGACAGAGAAAAAGCCAGAAGCTTCAATGATACCACCACAAGTAGATAAACCTGGACCCCTAGGGGTCAGCTTTGGTATTTTCTCTGTATCCAGCAGAAGGTGGACTTCAACCAAGCTCCTCATCGTCTCTATTTGAGAGTTACTGTCAGTCTAGCCTATCCTTTTGGGTCCTGTCTAGAGGACACAGGAGGTATTTTCTCTGGTACTTTCAGGTTATCCTCTTTTCTTCCCAGAGGTGCTCATGGTCAGGAGGATTACTGGAACATCTCTGAAGGTATGGGCTCCTGCTTAAGAGGAGCAGTGCAGCCCTGCAGCCTTCCAGAGGACGGCTAGCCTGATTAGAACAGCCCCCCCTTTCTTTTATTCTATGTTCCTGAATGTTAAAAAAAAAGGGGGGTCGGGGGAGATCACCAGCAGTGCTATAGTCGCTCAGTCAGAGGTGGATTCACCGAGGCTTCCCAACTTCTCTACAGTTCACTCTGCATCTACAGTCTGTCTACATGAAGTGAGTTCACATCTCTCCCCCACTGCTCCTGTCCGTGGGTCGTCCCCCCCCCCCCCCCCCCCCCCTAGTTACCAATGACCAGTTTCCCCTCTTCATCCGGGTACCTTCTCCTCCTGGCCATTGTGCTGGTTCAGTCTTGCCTTCCTGAATGCCACCACCATTTTCTAATCTGCATTAAGGGCTGCTGTCTGTAATCTTGCTACACACTCTGGCCGCCGATACCTTTGCTGCAGTGCTCTCAGCACAAGGCATTTTTCAGAGATGGCTGTTATGGCTGTTTCATTGCCAGCCTACTTCTCGTGGCATGGCTAGTACAGACTGTGTTTATTTCTTCCTTAGCAGCTTCCTGCTTCTTTATGGCTGCAGCCACCATTTTATTTGGTGGGAAAAGTGGCATTCTTGTATATCCTCCTCCTGAGACCCTTGGCCTGCAGCTGGGTTTCATTTTCATTGTGTTCTGTTAGGTTAGCACAGAATGCCTTCCTCCCTGCAATGCTGTTTGGACTGTGTGTGAAAACGCCACCATTGAGAACTATCTATGCTCAGCTTGTGCTGTGGATCAGAGGGGACTTTCTACAGCACTGGGGCAAGTTTTCATTGGATCCTCTGTGCCTACCCCAGTAGGGCTCTCTATAGAAGCCTTTGGGGTTCTTTCACCCTCTCCTCACCTTGGGGATGCCCTCCTGCCACTACTCCTTCCTGAACAACTACTCCAGCCTCCACACACTCCTCAGCCCACAGAAGTGGATGCTTAATTTCTCCCATCTTTCGCCAGGCCTTCTGCCTTAGCAACTGCTACAGTCCCATCCTCCAGAAAGCATCCCATATTTGCTCCAGCTATGCTTGATTTGGATCAGTCCAAGTAGGTCCTAGATTGGGTGAGTGGCACCCGGTTGAGGAGGACAGGGAGGGCCCTTTGGAGGACAAATCTCTCAGCAGTGGCTCGGACCAGAAGGATGGTAAGCTCTTGCCCCTGGAGGATAACTGAGGACCACAATGAGGGCATGAATATTCAACTATTTTATAAGGAGGAACTCCTAGCTCTAATCTCCCAGATTGTGGTCCAGAGATTCTACAATCTCAGCCGGCTCTAGATCCAAACAAGCCTTAGATGGATCCTATCATAATTGGCATTAGGAAACCATCCCAGGCTTTCCCTTTTCTCTATGAGTTGTAACAAATTATTTCTCTGGAATGGGATTCCCCAAATGCGTCCTTGTGTTCAGCACAGCACCTTGGCTGATTCTATTTCTGATCCCCGGAAGACCTGGATAAATGGTTGTGTTTTCCAAAGGTGGATGCTCTTGTGACTGCAGTCACTAAGCATATGACTATTCCAATGGAAGATGCTGTGGAGCTCTGGGATCAAACCAACCAGAAAGAAGGTTTCCTTAAGACTTGCCTTTTCTTCCTTCTTAGCTTTGCAAGCCTTGGTCTGTGGCAGCTTAGCAACAAGTGCTTTGCTGTTCTGGCTTCAACTCTTGCCCGAAGACCCCACCTTGGCTCGTTTGGAATTCATTACTGCCTATATGGTGGACTCCTTTTATGACTTGCTCCGTCTAGCAACATGTTCAGCTGCCACAGTTTCCTGGCCCTGATGCAACTTCCAAGTTTCAGCTAGCCAAACTCTCCTTCAAAGGAAATCTTTTGTTCAGGGAGGATCTGGACAAGCTTGTGAAAGATTTGGGGGAGGTCAGACCTCAACATCTGCTGGAAGATAGACCCAAATCCGGTTCTCTGTGTTCTTCTGCCCAAGCGTCTTCCTCTTCCAAAATGCGTTTCATAGACTCTCATCAATACTGGCTGGGAAAGGATGGCTATTCTTTGTCCAAATTAGGCTCCAAGTAGCAGTCCTTTCAGGGTCTCTGTCATTCGTGAGACAACTCCTCCTCCTCCAATAAGTTTTCTTGAGCTGCACGGTCCTCCCACTGATGGGCTTGAGGTCCATTCCAGGGTGCCGTGGGCCAGCAGGCAACTGTGCCTTTCTCCAGGAACGAGGAGGAAGTCAGTCCTCACATATGGGTGATGATGCTGATGGAGCCCGCTTAGAAGCATTTCTTCAGCTTTCAAAGAGAGCCTTTGGGAGATACCACCACAGATGTGTGGTCCTCTTCCCCCAAGGGTGCCATCTTTGTCAGTCTCCCTTTTTCCGCAGAGCCCTACAGATGTGTATCTTGTTTCCCCCGAAAAAAGTTGATTTCTTGTACACTGTTGTACACCTTTCTGGCTCGTGCTGGTCCTTTTCCTGCCTTCAAGGCCTGCTGCCCTGCCCCGACATCGGGTCTCAAAACTTAGTTTTATTTTTGTTAGGTTCCACAATTGCTTTCGCACCCTTTTCAACCGCTGGCCGCTCTGAAGGTCTTTGACCTCATAGGAGTCCTTTTTTCCCCAATGGCCACCGGTTTTAAGAAATGTGATCAGTGCTCCAAAAACATGTCTCTCTCCGACATTCATGACTGCCTCTGGTGTCTGTGTGCCAACAACAACCTGGAGGAATGCCCCTGTGCAAATGAATGTCCACCAAAGCCACCGGCTAAAGAAAGATGACATCTTCCACAAGGCAGACTTGATCCTGGTTTCCCCGGTAGCCTTGTGCTCGAAGGCCCCGCACAGATCCTCTGCTTCTCGACACCAGACCTGGTAACCCTGGTGTCTTTGTCGCTGACAGCCACCCCTGAGTGGGAAATGTGTATGTTGGTGCTTGAACTCAGCATTTCTGCATTCATCGCATCCCAACAGGTGTCGATGCCCAGCCCTGCTGGCGTTCATGCTGAGACTGCAGGGACCTCGATGCCAAAGACTCCCTGGGTTGCCGAAGCGATCCTCAGAGCCAGACATCTTGGGTAGATTCTCAGCGAGGGTCTCTCTCTCTCCCCTTGGGGGGCAAGATCTTCATAGGCAAGTGCTTCTGGCTCCGGACATGCCTCGGCCTTGAAGCATCGAAGTTGCAGGGGCATCGTTGGCTCTGATCTGTCGGACCTAGAGTCTTCCTCAGACTACTCGGCTTGGGAGTCAGATGCTGAGACATCTTTGGAGTCCCAGGCTCACTGAGACCTCCGCTGGCAACTAGGCGCTATCCCCACCCAAGGACACCTTGTTCCTTGAGTTCATCTGGGACATGGCGTGAGCCCCCTCCCTCACTACGAGCTGGAGGAGGACCCTGTATGGAGGAACTAGACATCCTCCAGTACAAGGCACCACCTAAAAAGACCCTCATGGTCCCGATCCCCTCCATCCTTAATCAGCTCCTTCTCTAGATATGGGAAGCCACGGCTTTGGTGCTAATTGTTAGCCACCACCTGGATACCATGTACTGGGTCCAGCGTGGGCTAGGCTTTCGAAGACCCAACTCCCTCACATCTTCATGGTGGTGGAGTTGGCCATGAGCAAACAAGAGCCGCGCGTTTTGTGAGAGGTGGATGCACATCACAGGAAGTTATAATCCCCTGACGAAACGCCTAAGGTGAAACGCTACGGCGCCCATTGAATGCGTTGGGAAATGTGCAAGTGATAAGCCGCAATAAAAACCGCATGGAGTATGGTTTTAAACCACATAGATGACAAGATTGAAACTTTCTAAACAATTGAAAACTACAGCTTCTACGTTTGAGAAAATGAGTTCTTGGAACGCCGGCACAGCAGTTCAACTCTAAGTTAAGTAGCTGAGAAGTTTCCTTGTCATTATTAGTTTTCATCTGTGGCTATTTCTAATACACCTAATACTCCTATAATACAGTCTGAGTATAATATATTACAATTTAAGATGGCTGAATGAAAAATTTCAAGATAAAAAATATTAGAAAAACAAAAGTAAAAAACAAGGATACGAAAGCAATATCAGCGACAATAAATGTGGGTCAGTGAACACAGAACAAAAATATTTGTTAAGCAATTCCGCTTTATCCTTATCAGCTTCTACATATCCCCCCCTGCACCCTTGAGTCTGACAATACCACTTTTGCCCTTCCTCTTCTCACTAATATATCTGAAAAATGTCTTATCCCCCCCATTTTATTGCATTGGCTATTTCCTCCTCCTTTTGAATCTTTGCCTTCTTGACTACTTTGCTAGCTTCTCTAAGTTTTTCCAAATACAGATGCCTGTCTTCCTCTCTCTGTGATCTCTTGTATTTCATGAAGGCCTCCCTCTTTTTCTTCACTGTTTCAGCTACTTCCTTTGAAAACCATAGTGGTCTCCTTTTCCTTTTGCCTTTATTTACCATTTTAACAAAAAGGTTGGTTGCCCTTAAAATACCCCCTTTCAGTTTTGCCCACTGTTTTTCTACATCCCCCCAGCTGTTCCCATCCCACTAACGACTCCCTGAGGTATTAGCCCATCTTCGCAAAGTTAGTCTTCCTAAAGTCTAAGATCCTCACCTTGGAATGGATTCTAACAGCCCTAGCCCTAGTCCTGAACCACACCATCTGGTGATCACTGGATGCAAAATGATCTCCCACTACAACATCAGAAACACTTTCACCATTGGTAAGCACCAAATCCAGTATGGCCCCTTCACGTGTGGGGTCTGTTACCAATTGCCTGAATAGTTCTCCCTGTAGAGAATCCAGGATCTCCTTACTTCTAGATGATACTGCAGCAGGAATGTGCCAATCAACATCTGGCATATTGAAATCTCCTATCAGTAGCACTTCCCCTTTCCTAGCAATGCTGCGTATGTCTTCAATTAACTCTGTCCACCTCTTCCCTCTTTCTAGTTTAACCCACAATGCCTCCTCTCTCTCCCTTTTAAGCTCTGTAATTCCAAAGCTTTAATAGTAGTTTTTACATATAGTGCCATTCCTCCTCCCCTTCTTCCTCCCCTGTCCTTTCTGAATAAAGTATAGCCAGGTATAGTTACATCCCAGTCATGGTTTTCTGTGAACCATGTTTCTGTAACTGCCACTAAATCCAAGTCAACCACTCCCACCAAAGCTTCAACATCAGGGATCTTATTTCCCATGCTACGGGCATTTATACACACTGCTTTCCATATGTTACCCCTGTTACCCATTTCTAAAAGGTATTTAATGTATCACCTACCTGAGGGCTTTCACTTACCTGGGGGCTTTCTTCACCTATTCCCAACGAATCTAGTTTAAAGAACATAAGATATGCCATACTGGGTCAGACCAAGGTCCATCAAGCCCAGTATTCTGTTTCCAATACTGGCCAATCTAGGTCATATGTACCTAGCAGTTTCCCCAAAAGACACAGGTTCAGCAATGTTTGTATTGGGTCAAGCATTGATATCCCGGGTCCCTTTTAATAATGGTTTATGGACATTTCCTCCAGGAACTTGTCCAAACCTTTTTTTAAGCCCAGCTACACTAACAGCTCTTACTACATCCTCCGGTAACAAATTCCAGAGTTTGATAACACGTTGAGTGAAAAAATATTTTCTCTTATTAGTTTTAAATAGGTTACCCTGTAGCTTCATTGCATGTTCCCTAGTCTTATTATATTCTGATGATGTAAACAATTGATCTACGTTTACCCGTTCCACTCCATTCATTAATTTATAGAGCTCTGTCATATCTCCCCTCAACCGTCTCTTTTCCAGGTTGAAGAGCCCTAACCTTTTTAGCCTATCTTCATAGGAGTATCCTTCCATCCCCTTTACCATTTTGGTGGCTCTTCTCTGTACCTTTTCTAATAGCACTATATCCTTTTTAAAATATGGCGACCAGAATTGCACACAATATTCAAGGTGCGGTCGCACCATGGAACAATACAGAGGCATTATAATATCCTTTGTTTTATGTTCCGTTCCTTTCCTTATGATACCTAGCATTCTATTTGCTCTCTTGGCTGCCGCTGCATACTGGGCAGAGGGTTTTGACATGTTATCCACAATGATGCCTAAATCGTCTTCCTGGGTGGTGGTTCCCAATGTGGAACCTTGCATCGTGTAACCATAGTTTGGGTGGTTCTTTTCTAGGTGCATAACTTTGCACTTGTCCACATTAAATTTCATCTGCCATTTTAATGCCCAGTCTTCCAATTTATTAAGATACTCTTGCCATTTTCCACAATCCTCTTGGGTTTTAACAACTTTAAATAGTTTTGTGTCATCTGCAAATTTGATAACCTCACTTGTTCCCTTTTTCCATGTCATTTATGAATATGTCAAAAGCAGCAGACCCAGCACAGATCCCTGGGGTACTCCACTATTCACCTTTTTCCATTGGGAAAATTGACCATTTAGCCCTACTCTCTGCTTTC
Organism: Ichthyophis bannanicus; assembly: GCA_033557465.1. Classification (NCBI taxonomy): domain Eukaryota; kingdom Metazoa; phylum Chordata; class Amphibia; order Gymnophiona; family Ichthyophiidae; genus Ichthyophis; species Ichthyophis bannanicus. Next base: position 248,135,600 of record CM066042.1, on the reverse strand, counting down.
TATCTTTTAACCAGTTCCTGATCCACAATAGTACATTACCTCCTATCACATGACTTTTTAGTTTTGCCAAAGGTCTCTGATGAGGGACCTTGTCAAAGGCTTTCTGAAAGTCCAATACACTATATCAACCGACTCACCTTTATCTACCTGTTTATTCACATCTTCAAAAAAAAAACATAACAGATTAATAAGACAAGATCTTCCTTGTCTAAAGCCATGTTGGCTGTCTCTCATTAGGCCCTGCTGAATAATTTTGTTCTTTATGATGGTTTCTATAATTTTTCCCGGTACTGACGTCAGGCTCACCATTCTGTAGTTTCCCAGATTACCCCTGGAACCCTTTTTAAAAATTGGCCATCCTCCAATCTTTGGGTATTACAGATGGTTTTAATGATAGTTCACAGATTACTAATAGCAGGTCTGCAATCTCATATTTCAGTTCTTTCAACACCCTTGGATGTATACCATCCAGTCCAGGTGATTTGCTACTCTTCAGTTTATCAAATAGTTGTAATACATCTTCCCGGTGTAAGGATATTTCTTTCAATTCTTCTGCAGTATCACCTTTTAAATACCACTTCAGTTATGGGTAACATCCCTACATCTTCCTCAGTAAAGACTGAAGCAAAAAATTCATTCAGTCTTTCCGATATAGCCTTGTCCCTTCTTACTGCCCCTTTTACCCCTCTATCATCTAATGGTCCAACTGACTCTTGCAGGTTTTTTGCTATGAATGTACTTGGAAAAAAGTCTTTATGCGTTTTTGCTTCTGCAGCAAGTTTCTTCTCAAATTCTCTTTGCCTGCCTTATCAATGCCTTGCATTTAACTTGCCAGTGCTTGTGCTATTTCCTGTTTTTGTCATTTGGCTCTTTTTTTTCCATTTCCTGAAAGATGCTTTTTAGGCAACAACAGCCTCTCTGACCTAACCTTTAAGAAAAGTGGAAGTCCAAAAAACTGCCAGCATGGTTTAAAGTGTGGAATACAGCTGGTCTGGGCTTCCAAGATAGTATTTTTAAACACACAAGCTTGCTGTAAGCCTTTAACCTTAGCAACTGCTCCTTTTAGTTTTTTCTTAACTATTATCCTCATTTTATCATAGTCTCCCTTTCAAAGTTAAAAGGTAGTACTGTGGATTTCCTTGCCATCCCTCCTCCATTAATTAAATCAAACACAATCATGCTATAATCACTATTGCCAAGTGGCCCAAATGCCCTATCTCTTGCACCAGATCTGGCTTCCCCTCTGGTCGGTTCATGAACCAGCTGCTCCAAGAAGCAGTCATTTATTTCATCTAGAAACTTTATCTCCCTAGCATGTCCTGCTGTGACACTGACCCAGTCAATACCGGGGTAATTGAAATCACCATTATTACTGTTCTGTAACTTTTGTTAGCTTCCCTGATTTCTTTGTGCATTTCTTCATCCACTTGTTCATTCTGGCCAGGCAGTCAATAGTACACCCCCACTGCCATCGCCTTCCCCTTTTTACATGGAATTTCAACCCATAGAGATTCTACAGAGAATTTTGTTTCCTGTAGTATTTTAATTCTTTGACTCAATGCCCTCTCTAACATAGAGCGCAACCCCTCCACCAATTTGATCAGCTCTATCATTACAATATAGTTTGTACCCAGGTATCAGTGTCCCACTGGTTGTCCTCCTTCCACCATGTCTCTGAGATACCAATCTTATCTAACATCTTTTGGTAAAAACCATGTTGCCTCAGATCATGCAACCTATTGGGTTTTGAGAAAGTCTACTATTCTCTCTCTCAGGAGTGCCTCCAATACTTTTTCCGCCACCAAGGTAAAGCTTACTGGCCAGAAGTTTCACTTTTTCCCTATTGCCATCTGTGTGAAGAGGTAGCACATCAGTCCTCCTCTGGTCATGTGGAATTTCTCTTGTTTCCAAGGATCTATTAAAACATTCTTTAAAGACCCTGCAAGAACCTCTGAGCTCCTTCCTTATCCTGGGGTGTATCCCATCTGGTCTCATGGCTTTGTCCACTTTCAATTTTGCAAGCTGTTCAAACACATCATCTTCTGTGAATGGTGTAGTATCTACTCTATTTCCATTTGTGTATTTGTCAATCACAGGTGGTCCTTGTCTGGGATTTTCTTTAGTTAAAACAGTACAGAAGTACTTGTTTGGCATTTTTCAATGTCACTTTCCACAAATCTGTTCTCAGCACTTTTGAATCTTGCAATTTCACCTCTGATCTTCCTCTTCTCCTGAACATATCGGAGACGTTTTATCACCATGCTTTAGATTGTTAGACATCTTTTCTTCTGCTTTTGATTTAGTTATCCTAATTTCTCTTAGTTTTATCCTGTATTCTTTTCGGTATTTCTGTTTGCAAACTTATGAATTTTGTGAAAGCTGTGGGTTTTTGCCTTTATTCATGTAGCCACTCCTTTAGAAACCAAATAATTTTCCTCTTCCTCCTTTTTATTTACTTTCCTTACCTATGTATCTTTTACCCCTTTTATTGCCTCATTTAGTTTAGCCCATTGCAATTCCACTTCCCTCCTCCCACTGCCTCTTTCAGGAACTTGGCCATCTTCCTGATAGTAGTGTTTTTGAAGTGTAGGACTTTTGAACTTGCTGTGATTGGACTCGCCCTTGGCTTTTATCTCAGCCCACCCATGTTATTGCTGCTGCTCACATAGGCACCCACCCCGACGTTCAACACTCTTTCTTTGTTGCCAAGTACCAAATCCAGCATAAATTGTTCCTTGTTGGGTTCCATCACCATTTGTCTAAGCAATGCATTTTGGAAGATATCCACAATTTATTTACTTCATTCCAGATTTGCAGAAGGACTACTCCAATCCACATTAGGTAGATTAAATGTTACCCAATATGATCACTTTCCCCTTCCTGGCTTCCTTTGCAATATTAATAATCAAGTCTTTATCCTTTTCTTTAGTGTGAGATGGAGACTTGTAGACTACACCAGCATGTATGATAATACCATCTCCTCTGTCTAACACAATCCACTGTGCTCCCCCCCCCCTGCATTTCAGCAGCTTTAATATTACTTTTAACATATAGGGCTCTGCCTCCTTTTGTGCCCTTTCTATCTCTTCTAAATCAATTATGGCTATATCGCATTCATGTGGCTCATTAAACCATCTTTCTGTAATGGCCACGGTGTCCAAGTGCTTCTGTCAATGCTTCCTATGTTCTTACCTAAGGTGATCACTCCATTTTATATAAACAAAGAAACTGCCTCTGAGCTTTTGCTAAAAACCATATCAAATCCATAAGAGCCCTCCCTTCCCTAGATGGTAAACATGCTCGCTCTCTCTCTCTCTCATCTGATTCTTTTATAAAATCTGATCAGCTCTTTGTCTCCTTTGATCCCAATGTGTCAGATGAGGTTGGAGGAGATGATGAATATTGTATTTGGACTTATTAGTGTCATGTTGTTAATAAAATAAAGGAAGATGTTTAAAGGACTTCATGCACAAGTCACACCTCCTGCTCAAGCTGACTAATCACTTCTTCATCAAGAAGCTACAGGCAAGCAAGACCAGATCTGCACCAGAGTCTTGGATGATGCTATTTGTTAGAGTAATGTGTCAGCCTTGCTCTATATAACCATATTAGAAAATGATAGGGGCAGGAGCTGCAAATAAGAAGTTCAGACAGGCATGGAAGCTTTTCCATTCCTTTGTAAGTATGAGATATCTCTAGCTGAGAAGCCTTATGTTACAGGAAGTATGAAACTGTTAGATCTATTAAGTGCAACATTTACAGTTTATTTACTTTTTGGGCTAGTTCTATTTAAAACAAAAAGCTACAAAGAAATTTTATAAAAAACCTATATAAGATCATAAAAGTAAGTAGTGTCATACATAAATAATAAATTGTCTCAGCAAAGAGAACAAAGTTCATTTATTTGGGTATGATATTGGACCCCAGGTCCAATAAGATAAAGATCCCAGTATAAGAATTAACAAATGGACTTCATCCATTTTTCTTATAAACAAGCAGAGCCGGCAGACCTGGTGGCCAGCAAACCTTCCCCCTGGCATTCAAAGCTAATTATTTTTTGACAGCCAGGAGGGACGTTTAAAGCTTAAGGTTTGCTTAGAGCATCAAGACCTTGAACAAACTGGATCTAGCCATGTGAACTAGTGAGTACTCCTCTCAGCTCCTAAGACAAGTCATATCACATTAGACCTGCTGCAGCACTTCCAAAGTCTGCCTCACCAGTTACAAATCTGCAGAACAGCTCCCTGGTCCTCTCTTCATGCCGCTGCTGTGCATTATGGTTTGGACCATGACTCAAAAGGACAGTGCATTTGCTCAAGCTATGCTAGACAACCACTCTCACACTCTTTGGTGCAGGCTGCTGTAAAGACCAAGAATATATATATATATATATATATATATATATATATATAGGGTGGCCCAAAAAAAGTGAGAACATCTTGTAGCATATAAGTTATTTAAAAATTCAAAAAGACAGCTGTAAACGATTGACACATTAAAAAAAAATGGTGACTGGAAATTGTTGAAATAAAGACAGTATATAGCTAAAAAAGGTAAATAAGTAAACTATTTAAGCTTTTAATTTATGAGATGTTCTCACCTTTTTTGGGCCACCCTGTATTAAGTTGAGCAGCCCCAAGTGTGGGAGCCACACACCTGCATGCCCAACTTAATCCTGCTTGTGGATGGAAAAAACAACATTGCTCACCTAAAGGTGTTCAGCGTAGACAGCAGAATTGATAAGGCAGACAATCCCTCCCACCTTCTTAAGCATTATGTGCATTCTTGAGTTTCGAAACAAACTGAGGAAACTGCTGTGTGTTGGGAAGGGTGTTGCATGCTCAGACCTGCATACTTCAGTTCTGAGCTCTGGGAGAGCAGTTCCAACCCAACGACATTGGATGGCAACACCCCATTTGCGGGCCTTATCAATCCTGCTGTCTACAGAACACACCTGTAGAGGTACGCAACATTGCTATACACTTGCACTGGGGCTCAGATCAGTGTGACAGACAATGATGTCTGAACGAGCAGGAGCAACTGAAGAGTGCTCCTACCCCCATTAGACATCAGAGTGCCACTAAGAATAGGGGGGAGGAGACTATTTGGTTTGAGTGTCAGGTAATGAGGGTTTAGCATGGTCTATATTGGATGTCAGGAGCTGATGTTGATGCACCTATCACATATGCTAAAGTCCTGTGTGCTAACTGCTCTGTGTAGTATATACCCTCCCTCTGCTAGTGCATGCTGTCATGCTAAATGTGGTAACATCATCTGTGTTTGTGAGCCAACAGCGCACAACAAGATGTTCCAACTGTGAAATGACTCTTCCTGCTACACATGGACGTCAAGCCATGTGACTTCATGTACTTCCTTTTATGTATTTTAGAAATGGCTCCAGGTTTAGCACAGCCATTTCTAAAAGGCTATTGGAATCATAATGTTCCATCCTTAACTTCTCAGTTCTGATTTCCATGTACTAACTCTAAATGCACCACAGGTGTAGAACAAGCAACTTATAACGACTGTCTAGTTTTTGGGGGTGGGGAGTTTAAGAATACTCCTACACTGCTAGCACAAAAATGTACAGAAAAAAAATTCACTTCCTGAAAGAGAGATTTAATTCCAGAAGATTGTTTAGCAGGCTGGATTGCATGAAATATTTTCTGGAATATTATAAAAAAAAATATAGGCCTGTAAGCTACAGAGTCCAAGAGGGAAGGGTTAGGACAGCCATTATAGTTGGTGATTCGATTATGGTAACATGCCTGCCTGGTGCAAAGGTAGACAAGGTCTTAGATAGTCCTGGGGAGGAGTCTGCTGTCTTGGTACATGTCAGTACCAATGACATAGGAAAGGGGGTTAGGGAGGTTCTGGAAGCTAAATTTAGACTTTTAGGTAGGAAGTTGAAACACAGAACTTCCAAGGTAGCGTTCTCCAAAATGCTACCCATTCCATGCACAGGACCAGAAAGGTAGGCAGTGCTCCAGAGTTTCATTGTGTGGATAAGAAAATGGTGCATGGAAGAAGGTTTTGGATCTGTTAGGAACTGGGCAACATTAACATAAGATATGCCATACTGGGTCAGACCAAGGTCCATCAAGCCCAGTATCCTGTTTCCAACAGTGGCCAATATAGGTCATACGTACCTAGCAGTTTTGCCAAAAGACACAGGTTCCACAATGCTTGTACTGGGTCAAGCATTGATATCCTGGGTCCCTTCTTAATAATGGTTTATGGACCTTTCCTCCAGGAACTTGTCCAAACCTTTTTTAAACCCAGCTACACTAACAGCCTTTACTACATCCTTCGGTAACAAATTCCAGAGTTTGATTACACGTTGAGTGAAAAAATATTTTCTTTTATTAGTCTTAAATAGTTTACCCTGTAGCTTCATTGCATGTAACCTAGTCTTTCTATATTCTGATAGATTATTTATGTTATCTATGTTTACCCATTCCACTCCGTTCATTAATTTATAGACTTCTATCATATCTCCCCTCAGCCGTCTCTTTTCCAGGTTAAAGAGCCCTAACCTTTTTAGCCTTTCTTCATAGGAATATCCTTCCATCCCCTTTACCATTTTGGTAGCTCTTCTCTGAACCTTTTCTAATAACACTATATCCTTTTTAAGATACAGTGACCAGAATTGCACACAATATTCAAGGTGGAGTATCACTATGGAATGATATAGAGGCATTATAATATCCTTTGTTTTATTTTCCATTCCTTTCCTTATGATACCTAGCATTCTATTTGCTCTCTTGGCTGCCGCTGCATACTGGGCCAAAGAGTTTTAACATGTTATCCACAATGACGCTTAAATCTTTTTCCTGGGTGGTGGTTCCTAACATGGAACCTTGCATCGTGTAACCATAGTTTGGGTTGTTCTTCCCTAGGTGGATAACTTTGCACTTGTCCACATTAAATTTAATTTGCCATTTTGATGCCCAGTCTTCCAATTTATCAAGATCCTCTTGCAATTTTCCACAATCCTCTTGGGTTTTAACAACTTTAAATAGTTTTGTGTCATCTGCAAATTTGATAACCTCACTCGTTATTCCACTTTCCAGGTCATTTATGAATATGTCAAAAAGCAGCAGACCCAGCACCAATCCCTGGGGTATACTACTATTCACTTTTCTCCATTGGGAAAATGGGCCATTTAGCCCAACCCTCTGCTTTCTATCTTTTAACCAGTTCTTGATCCACAGTAGTACACTGCCTCCTATCCCATGACTCTTTAGTTTTGCCAAAAGTCTCTGCTGAGGGACCTTGTCAAAGGCTTTCTGAAAGTCCAATACACTATATCAACTGACTCACCTTTGTCCACCTGTTTATTCACACTTTCAAAACAAACAACCACCAAAAAACCCCATAATAGATTAGTAAGACAAGATCTTCCTTGTCTAAAACCATGTTGGCTGTCTCCCATTAGGCCATGACTATCTACATGCTGAGTAATTTTATTCTTTATGATGGTTTCTACCATTTTTTCCCGGTACTGACATGAGGCTCACCAGTCTGTAGTTTCCCAGATCACCCCTGGAACTCTTTTTAAAAATTGGCATTACATTGGCAATCCTCTAATCTTCAGGTATTACAGATGATTTTAATGAAAATTCACAGATTACTAATAGCAGGTCTGTAATCTCATATTTCAGTTCTTTCAACACCCTTGGATGTATACCATCCTGCCCAGGTGATTTGCTACTCTTCAGTTTATCTAATAGTTGTAATACATCTTCCCAATGTATTGATATTTCCTTAAATTCTTCCGCACCTTTAAATACCACTTCAGTCATGGGTAACATCCCTACATCTTCCTCACTAAAGCAAAGAATTCATTCAGTCTCTCCACTATCGCCTTGTTGCCTCTTAGTGCCCTTTTAACTCCTCTATCATCTAATGGACCAAACTGACTCTCTCACAGGTTTTTTGCTACAAATGTACTTCTGGGGAAAGGAGGGGCTTTTCCAAAGGGATGGGCTCCACTTTAACTGAGATGGAATCAGTCTGCTTGCCTTAACCTTTAAAAGCTGCTCTATCTCCCTTTTAAACTAGATAATAGGGTAGAGCCCCCAGTTACTCAAGAACACATGGTTCGGAACAATGAATCTTTGAAGGATACTAGCAAAAGAGTGAAGTTAGGGCATATCAGTAGAGAGGTTCCAATAAAGACAAAAGTAGCACAAATGCCCAGAGTAGATGAGCTGAAAGATTCCAAAATTACCCATCTACAGATAGCCAGATTAATATGAATAAAGAAAATACAGCCTCTAAAATGCTTGTATGCAAATGCTAGAAGTCTAAAAAAATAAGATGGGAGAGTTAGAATATGTAGCACTAAGTGAGAAGTTAGATAAGATTGATATCCCAGAGACATGGTGGAAGGAGGACAACCAGTGGGACACTGTGATACTTGGGTACAAACTATATCATAATGATAGAGCAGATCAAATTGGTGGTGGGGTTGCACTCTGTGTTAGAGAGAGCATTGAGTGACAAAGGATTAAAGTTTAGCAGGAAAGAAAATTCACTGTAGACTATGGATTGAAATTCCACATAAGGGGGAAGGGGAAGGCGGGGTTGTACTATCAAGTACCTGGCCAGAATGAATAAATGGATGATGAAATGCTCAAAGAAATCAGGGAAGCTAACAAAAGTTACAGTACAGTAATAATGGGTGATTTCAATTACAACTGTATCAACTGTATCAACTGGGTCAGTATCATGGCAAGACAGGCTAGGGAGATAAAGTTTCTAGATGAAATAAGTGATTACTTCTTAGAGCAGCTGGTTCATGAACCAACATGACAGCACACAAACGGCCACCCCCCACCAGGACAGCCCCACTAATACACCCAGCAAGCAGAGGCAGTCATACCGAACAGTGCCAAGGCAAACCATGCATACCATATAAAATAGTAGAATGTATATAGTCAGCACTTTTATAGTCTCTTCCCACTGACATGCCCACCTGGGCCAGGGTCTCGATCCCCAGCGTGTATATAGTTACCTGATTTTGTCCAAGTTAGATCACCTGTTCTATTGTAAATACAGCACAGCCTAGGCTGCAATGTATACATTACTGTTGTATGTAAACCATGCTGATTTTAAATAGTTACTTACTTACTCTTCTATACCATGCTAACTAACTAAAGAAGCCATTTTGGACCTAGTAGAAACAAGATATGGTGCAAGAGATAAGGATGTTGGGGCCACTTGACAATAGTGGTCATAGCATGATTGCGTTTGATTTAATAATTTTTTTTTATTTAACAGGGTTTTTTTTATACCGCTTTATCATCATGTCAAACTTGTACATTAATCAAAGCAGTTTAAGTTACATTGCAAACAGAGACATTCATAAATGGAGGAAGGACAGTAAGGAAATTCACAGTACTACCTTTTAACTTTCAAAAGGGAGACTATGATAAAATGAGGAAAATAGTTAGAAAAAACTAGTTGCAAAGGTTAAAGAGTTACATCACAAGAACATTTCCACACAGTATGCCAGACGATAATTACACCTGTACTGGACTACTGTAATCTCCTTTACCAAGGTCTACCTAAACAATCCACCTGTCCCCTTCAAATACTACAGAACACTGCTGCCCGTATCATTGCTGGTGCATCTTTACAAGACCATATAAGACTCTCATACAACTCTCATAACAACAGAATATCATTCTGTTATTACAAATGTAAATAGTTAATACTGTTATCCAAGTTGAGCTACCTGTTATATGTAACATGGTGTTAACCCCCACTGTAAAATACCTCATGTTCTATGTAAACCGCACTGATGTTGAAGAGTGCGGTATAAGCACAATTTAAATAAATAAATAAAACTTGACCTGCACTGGCTACCAATCTGTTCATGGGCGAAATATAAATCAGCACTCACCATCTTCAAAATAAAAAACAACATTTCAGTAGGAATACTACAAAAGCTCATCGGAATCAAAGAAAGCAAAAAGACCAGACAGAAACGGCACCAAAAAACACTATACCAACCCTTAGTCTCGTCACAAAAACCAATAAATCAACATCCACGCAAGCCTTCTCTCTTGCTGCCCCTGCTATTTGGAATGTCCTCCCAGAAAATCTAAGATCAACAACTGACAAAAGATTTCCAGAAGTTGCTCAAAACCACTCTATTCATTGAAAAATTCAAAGCGGACCCCCCAATCACACTAACCACTCCACAGATGTACACAAGCAATGCCATCTACAGCAGTCAACCTTCCTACTACACTTACTAAGATGTACATAAGTAGAGTTGATGCTACAAGGGACTGTTTAAGTTTTCAGAGTCACGATGATACTGACTAAAATTGCAAGTTCTCTATTATTGTTTAAATTTGCAAGTTATTTGTAAAAGTTAAAGTTATTGCAAACTGCCTTGATTAAATGAAAAGGCGGTATATAAAAATAGTTTAATAAATAAATCAATCATGGGTGTTGTTTAAAAATACTATCTATGAATCCCAGAACAGCTGTATTCCACATTTCAAGAAAAGTGGAAGGAAGTCCGAAAAACTGCCAGCATAGTTTAAAGTTGAGGTCAGAGAGGCTGTTGTAGCCAAAAAGCATCTTTCAGGAAATGGAAAAAGGAGACAAATGACGAAAAGTGGAAACATAAGAACTGGCAAGTTAGATGCAAGGCATTGATAAGGCAGGCAAAGAGAATTTGAGAAGCAGCTTGCTGTGGAAGCAAAGACTTTTTCCAAGTACACGCGTAGCAAAAAATCTGTGAGAGTCAGTTGGACCATTAGACGATAGAGGGGTAAAAGGGGCACTAAAATACCCAATACTACTAGAACTTCATTGGCTCCCCATAAGCGGCCGAATAAAATATAAAATCCTCCTGACTACCTTTAAACTCATCAATAACATCTCTCCCTCCCAACTATCTACCCTATTACAACCCCCATCAGAAACTAGAACATGAAGACAGAACGCAACCCACTCCCTCAACATAAAAACTAATTTCAGAAGGACCAAAGCAACGACAAGTGATAGAGCCTTCTCCTTTGCTGCCCCTACCCTCTGGAACGAAACCCCATTAACCCTCCGCACAATAAAGGACCTTCACCAATTCAAAAAAGAACTAAAAACATACCTTTTTACAAAACACTTTGAGATCCCCTACCAACAAAAAACCTCTCCAATACAATCACAGAAACACATCCACAGTTCTCAAGACAGAACAAATGATTAAACATAAGAAAGACACTTACTCTACTCTACCTTACCCTACAGACAAAGATTTACACAAACGGCTATATCACTATTGTAAATAAATCCCGGTAACTCAATTATGTTATGATGACCTGTACATAGTTTAAAAAGTGTTATTCTAGTTAATGTTCAAAACATGTTCAATGTAACAAAACGTGTATATAGTTAACACAAGTTCCATGTAAAATATACAGAAGTATATAGATTTTTGTTCAATGTGAACCGCCCCTGATCTCTGGAAGGGGCGGTATATAAAAAACTGTTAAATAAATAAATAAAAGAAGACAAGGCCATAGTGGAGAAACTGAATGAATTCTTTGCCTCGGTCTTTACTGAACAAGATGTAGGGGATGTTACCCATGACTGAAATGGTATTTAAAGGTGATACTGCAGAAGAATTGAAAGAAATACCGATACACGGGGAAGATGTATTATTATTTGATAAACTGAATAGTGGCAAATCACCTGAACTGGATGGTATACATCCAAGGTTGTTGAAAGAACTGAAAAATGAGATTGCATACCTACTATTAGTAATCTGTGAATTATCATTAAAATCATCTGTAGTACCTGAAGATTGGAGGATGGCCAATGTAACGCCAATTTTTAAAAAGAGTTCCAGGGCTGATCTAGGAAACTACAGACTGGAGAGCCTGATGTCAGTACTGGGAAAGATGGTAGAAACCATTGTAAAGAACACAATTACTGAACATGTAGATCAGAGGTACTCAAATCCAGTCCTGGAGGGCCGCAAACCAGTCATGTTTTCAGGATATCCCTAATGAATATGCATGAGATTGATTCAAATACAATGGAGGCAGTGCATGCAAATATATCTCATGCATATTCATTAGGGATATCCTGAAAACCTGACTGGTTTGCGGCCCTCCAGGACTGGATTTGAGTACCTCTGATGTAGATAGTCATGGCTTAATGAGAGACAGCCAACATGGCTTTAGCCAAGGAAGGTCTTGTCTTACTAATCTGTTATGTTTTTTTGAAGGTGTGAATAAACAGGTAGACAAAAGGTGAGTCCGTTGATATAGTGGAGCTCAAGCAGCCCTTAGAGAATGCCTTACACCATGGGGCCAGTTTATCCAGTGACGTGGTGTTAGCTGCACCCATGCTGTCTGCAAATCTGACAGTTACTGCATGCTTTGGAGGCCTGCAGTAACTGCATGTTGCAGACACACCCACTCCGGTAGAAAATCGTTATCTGCAGTTGCATCATGTTACTTACTACTGTCTCCAAATAGCATGTGCTGTTTGCCACATTAGCAGCTAATGCAGTTTAGTAAACCAGCCCCCATGTTTCCCAAACTATTTTCAGCTGTGACACCATTTTAAAAAGTAGAACATGCCCACGACCCCAGCCTTACCTCTTTCTTCTGTGCCTCTGTCCACAACTTCTGCCATTGGTTGACGATACTGCTGCCGACCTCATTTCTTACTGAGCTTACACAGATTGTTTCAGTAGCCTGTCAGCCTGTACAGGCCAATGACGCCTCACTCTTCAGTTGGCTTTTCTGGGCTGCTGTAGTCATGGCCCAAAACAAGGATTTTGCAATCCCATTTGGCATCACAACCCCCAGTTTACGAATTGATGGCCTAACGCTTCTGTTGAGCAGAGCGTCTCTTTAGGGCAGCTGTAGGCGTTTGAAAAAGACGATTTACTAGTCAGACTGGCTACATACAGTGATTGCGCAGATTCAGGACGTTTTGATCTTGAACTCTTTAATCGGCATTCTGAATGATCCTCTACACCAGGCCTCCGCCATACACCACCACCTGTTCAAGTTCACATACCAAATCTCTACTCAATAACACTCTAACCCTGCCACTGCTCTTGTTGACACTAAAGACATTTTAAATATTTATCTATAAAATACAGAACAAGAGAATCAGTGCTGCATATAGGACGCCAATATAGCTGCTTCATCTCATACAGCTACAGGGATCTGAACACCAGTTACAGCATGGCTAGGAGCACAGGAAGCCTCTGGCTCTGCCCTTCTTTCCCAGCAGTTATCTTCCAAGAATAAAGCTGAAGGCGCATCAGATCATGGGGATGCCAGTGCCAGTCAGGTTTTCAGTCTATCCCTCACAAACACGTACATACCAGGTTTCCAGTGTATACAGCTCTCTCTCACGGTGTATTTCCTGAAGAGAGGAGCAGCTGTGTTGTTCCAAGGACAGAGTGGCCACTTATGTGCTATGGACATGGGTGAGGCCCCTCCAGGACATAATGAGTGAATATTCAAGCAACAGGCCTCTGTACCGCCGCAGTCATTAGCAGAGCTCTCTCGGGCATACTCACTGAGGGTATCCTGAAAGCCCATGTGGGGGCATAGCCCTCAAGGACTGGTAGGTTCTCATACCTGGGCTGTAGCATTTTCAGGTACGGAAGAGAATCTAATGCACTCTACCAGATGCTATTTGATTTAGTTTTCTTCAATTAAATCACTTGGAAAACACATCTTGCTCTCTTACAACTCATAAGAGATTGGGTCCTGTCATTTAACAAGGTTGATACCACAGGCTGTAGCAGAGGTGGTATTAACTTCTGGGTACTCCATCCACTGGGTCAATGGCAGGGAGATGGAGAGTTTAGATGTAAGAAGGCAAAATGGTAACTTCTGGACAGCGAGCAGGGGTGCGGAAGGGCTTTTAATGGACTGACATTTTTCTCTACCGAGCAAGACACTCACTATGCTTTCCCCCTTTAGTATTTCAGTAACGGCTCCAAGGCTGCTTCTGGATTCTCACACCTGCACTGGCAAATGGGTTTTATAGCCTGATTTCCTAAGACTCCCTTTTCCTCCCCATTCAGTGGACAGTTTCACAACAGATGCTTTATACGGGCATAAATTACACATTTCCAAAGGGGAAAGTACTTTTGCTGTGAAAATGCGAAACTACACACTCAGGTTTATACCTGCTATTTAGTAGTCACAAAATCTGATAAAATTTACATACATGCTTTTAAAAAATAGAAAACTATGTGAAGAAGTTGAATCTCTGTCCTAACTCAACCCCCTGCTAACTGTGGGTAAAAGTATGCATGTAGTACTATTCTGACAAATACTTTTACTTAGATACCGGGCAATTTTAGAACATCTCTGCACAAACCTTTTTTCTGTGAAAGTAAATGGATTTTAAAATGTCTCCCAGTATCTATGGAATATGTTTGTAATTCAGACCCAGAGTAGCACCATGTGGCCTCATGTTGGAGTTCTTACCAGATGGTGGGAGAGAACACTTGAAAGTTACGTCTTTGCATGTATCAGAAAAACACGCGAGGGGCAATATTCAAGCTTCTCACACCACAGCTACTTTCTACTACTCCTGCTGCAATTCTGCCCACAAAAACTCAAAATTGTGTGTCAAAAGGTCTGCATTTTGCAAAATTCTGCATGCTTTGTCAAAATAAAGCATAGTTTTTAAGTGATATTTTTTTCTGTATTGTGTTTTACATTATGTATCGCCAAAAAGTGCACAATTTTGAATTATTGTGTACAGAAATGCAGCAGGGGGATTTCTCTTCACAGGCTTTGCACCGATCATCAAACCAACATTCCACAAGGAGTTTTGTTACAATTAAGGGCAAGGATGTAAGTAACCACAGTATTTCTGCTGCTTTCTGTCCTGGGGAAAAAAAAAGAGCTTTACATTTCCAAATCTACAAGGGTTATTTTCCTTTAGGATGTGAGGGTTTTTTTTTTTTAACTAACTCTTTGGACCCAAACACACCTCCTTTTACATATGGTGCAAGTCAAATAGAAGCAGAAATAAGTTGTGGGTAATAGGTGCTTCACCTGCAGAAATGTGCTTTCCAAACAGCTTGAGTGGGCTAGTGGGAATCTTAAATAGCTCCCTCTTGCTACAGTGATCCTGCTACATGATGGCCATCAGCCCTGGCGCATGGTCACCTACTGTAACCCTCCTCTTCAGCTGATGCCTTAACCTTCCAGTCCTTCCTCAATTGCCAAACCTCCTAGCTAGCTTCTCACTGATTTTATTCCTTTTCTTGCCCTCTTCCAGCTCATCATACTAACTTTTCTGCATTTAGTGCAGGTTTAGGGAAATGACCTGTCCAATGTGCTGTATTCTTACCCTCATTTGAAAGCTGAGGCACAGCGCTGGCTTCACAGATCAGTTCAAGCTCTATAGCCCTCTTCTACTGCAAGTATCACCGTCGTACTGCAACCCATATGACTAAAGCATTAAGGTGGTAACCCACAGGTACACAAGACTGAGAAGACATGGGCTTTACTTACAGAAATGGTGGGGGGGGGGGGGGAACCGACAGGACAATGGTTTCTCACACTTGAGCCACAGCTCTCTCAGTGACAGTGCTTCCCCTGCTCCATTCACCTTTGGATCAGATTAAGGTTCAGGGTAACCCCTCACTCAGAGATAAGCTGGGAATATAAAATAGGGCCTTTGCTGTGTGGAAGTGCTAGACCGGGCTCTTAGTTTTGGTCAGATTTTTCCTCACTTCCCATTACTGCAGGAAGTGAAGCTCTGAGGTCAGACACTGTTGCCAAGGTCAGGCATTAATTACAATACAATGGAGCACAAAGGAAGAAGGGCGATTATGGACGCTTATAGCCCTGGCTTGGGGACAGGAACAAACAGCAGTTAGTATGCAGAGTACAGGAACACAAATGCCTAGCACTATGACATTTTGAATGGGGAGGTTCAACCACTTCACCGATGTAGTGTGGTTGAGCCAAAAAAGTTCCTTGTCGTAGTTGGGCTTAGCGAGTGAACCAGTGTGGACTTCCTGGTTCTGCTAGTCCATGGGACAAATATGAAGTGCGCACATAGAGGGGATAGGAGAAGACAGGGGGCTGTAAAGCCCTGCAGAGGAGGCAACAGTTCATGACAACCAGGCACAGGAGGAGAGGAGTGTGATTCAGTTAGTCAATTCTTTTATTCTAGGTCTCCTTTTTGCTCACACTTTGAGTTTGGAACTTCTGGTGGACGACTCTCAGAGTGGTGAAGAAGTTGCCCAGGAAGTGCACAAGGAAGGTGAGACTACACATGATCACCTGCAGAAAAGCAGAGGCTGGTCAATAAGACTTACAAACTTAGCCTGCTAGCTCCCAAAGTCTCTTACATCACACCCTGCACTGGCTGATTTGGGGGGGAAAAAAAAAAAGACATTGGTGCTATAAACCCTAAACCTTAAGCACAATTCAGAGAATTTCTGATAGCTTCATATTGGAGTTGTGCTCTCTCTCCCAGCACCTCTATGTCTAACCCCAGTTCTGCCACTGATTCAGGAAGCCCCTGGGCCTCAGCTTATTCCGATTTTAGAGGAGAGTAGGTTCCTGTAGATGTTTCTTCCTTACCTGCCACTCTTTGCACTGCGGGTGTCTGGCAAGATTAAAAAGTGTAACTGCATTGAAAAGCTGCCAAAACTGTAGAGGAAAGAAGCAGGTCATTAGTTCACATGTCTGGCTTCAGGACACAGCTCGTCGCTCTGCTACTGCCCCAGGACCTTGCATGGGAGCATGAGAAAGCAAGCAGCAGCTTAAAGTGGTGCATGTCCATATCACTCATTATGTTCTTTGATCCATTGCATTTTGCACCAGACATTTCCCCAGCTCAAGAGCAAGAAAGAGGCCTCTGGGGGGACCGGATGCAGAGTTATTTCTTGGTCTGGAAAGATCCAACAATAAAATATCCAACACCTTCCTTCCTTGGGACCAAGTGGGTCGTTACAGAAGTTTTAAGATACATTTTCAGAAGTTCTACATAGATTGTATATGAACTTTAGGGGTTTAAATTCCCTTCTATAATGAAATGCCTAGAAATTTACTTTGACTCTAGGATCGCAGATTTGTTTTAAAGGGTAAATAAAGGATGTCAACTAGTCTTTATGCTACTCTGATTCAGTGTCCCCACCTGTGTCTTAAAACTAACCTGGAGGCGAGGGACAGTCCACAAGGTCTTTCCTGATCCTTTAGGCTTCTAGGTTCATTAGCTCTAGGGCTGGTATCCAGTACAATGGGGCATGTTTCCTAAAGCCTCGTGCCAGTAACACTCACGTAGGGCCTGCGCCAACTTCAGGAGGAGTCTGTATCCACAGCACCGCAGTTAGAGCAGACCCAAGATGCTGTGCGGTGAAAGTCACTGAGGTGGCATTAAGTACACCCATACTAAACGGCAGCGAGTGCAGTTAGTGCGAGCTATTAATGCCCACGCTAGTTGTGCCTTGCCAATCTGTCCCATCATGCGCAACCTGGGTAGCATGGGATTTTTAGTGCAGCCCTCGTGCCTTGCGCTGGGTAGCACACTTTAGTAATCATTCCTCAGTAAGTCTGAATAACCAGGACTTTCTACTACTTCACTCAGTCCATTCATTAGTGTCTTGGGCTGAAGGCTAAGGCCCAAGATCTTCTTTCAGAGCTGCTGCCAATATATGCAAATATAGCATAGTTACTCACCTTGATCTCTGGGAACAGCAGGAATTAACTCTTCACATATGGGTATCGTCGGTACCGACTGAGTCTGCGCGGGAACGCTCCCCAGTGTCCAATAGGAAAGCTTTTGGGAGCATCCCACAGCGCCTGCGTGCTGCCTTCCCACCTTTCCAACTCTCCCTCTTCAGGTGAGTTTATAGCTGAGACCAAACGAGAGAAGTAGAAAAAGAGATAGAGACAACTCCCAGGTGAGGTGGGTGGGTTGTGAAGACTTAATTCCTGCTGTTCCCGGAGATCACCTGTTACAGGTGAGTAACTACGCTATCTCCAGGAACAAGCAGGAATGTAGTCTTCACATATGGGGCTCCCCAGCTGAGAGATGCCAGAGGAATGACCCCAGCAAGCTGCGAACCCAAGGTGAGATGGATCATGCTTCCTCCCATGGATCTCTGGCATCGAAACCTGGGACAGCAGGTAGGAGTTGTACTAAGTCTGAAAGAGATGCTGAAGAACAGCCTGGCCAAACGAGGCATCCTGACGGGAGTCCTTGTCTAAGCAATAGTGGGCTGTAAAGGTGTGTACCGAAGTCCAAGTGTCTGCTCTACAGATGTCGTCAATGGACACAGAACGAAGATTAGCCATAGAGGCTGCTATTGCTCTCACATTGTGAACTGTGACATGGCCTTCGAGAGAAATTCCCTTACTCTCATATGCAAAGGATATGCAATCGGCAATCTACCTAGAGAGAGTTCTTTTGGAAACTGGAAGTCTCAAATGACTAGAATTAAAAGCAACAAAAAGCTGAGAAAATTTCCTATGTTGCTTAGTTCTTTGAAGGTGTGCAATTCTGGTCGCCGTATCTTAAAAAGGATATAGAGTTCTTAGAAAAGGTTCAGAGAAGAGCCACCAAAATGGTAAAGGGGATGGAAGGATACTCCTATGAAGAAAGGCTAAAAAGGTTAGGGCTCTTTAACCTGGAAAAGAGACGGCTGAGGGGAGATATGATAGAAGTCTATAAATTAATGAACGGAGTGGAGCGGGTAAACGTAGATCGATTGTTTACGTTATCAGAATATAGAAAGACTAGGGGACATGCAATGAAGCTACAGGGTAAACTATTTAAGACTAATAAAAGAAAATATTTTTTCACTCAACGTGTAATCAAACTCTGGAATTTGTTACCGGAGGATGTAGTAAAGGCTGTTAGTGTAACTGGGTTTAAAAAAGGTTTGGACAAGTTCCTGGAGGAAAGGTCCATAAACCATTATTAAGAAGGGACCCAGGATATCAATGCTTGACCCAGTACAAGCATTGCGAAACCTATGTCTTTTGGGGAAACTGCTAGGTACATATGACCTAGATTGGCCACTGTTGGAAACAGGATACTGGGCTTGATGGACCTTGGTCTGACCGAGTATGGCATATCTTATGTTCTTATGGTACATGTCGGTACCAATGACATAGGAAAATGTGGTAGGGAGGTTATGGAGGCTAAATTTAGGCTTTTAGGTAGGAAGTTGAAATCCAGAGCTTCCAGGGTAATATTCTCCGAAATGCTTCCCATTCCACGTGCAGGACCCAAAAGGCAGGCAGAGCTCTGGAGTCTCAATGCGTGGATGAGACAATGGTGCAGAGATGAGGGTTTTGGATTTGTTAGGAACTGGGGTACATTCTGGGGAAAGGAGGGGCTCTTCCGAAGGGATGGGCTTCACCTTAACCGGGATGGAACCAGGCTGCTGGCATTAACCTTTAAAAAGGAGATAGGGGAAAGCCAACAGTCGCCCAAGAGCAGATGGTTTGGAAGAATGTATCCTTGAAGAATACTACCAAAAGCAGAGAGGTTCCAAAAAAAGAGTAAAGTAGCCCAAATGCCCTCGAGTATGGAGCAGACAGAGCTTAAAGATCCCAAATTACCCATGTCTACCAATAGCCAAATTAATATGAATAAAATACAGTCTCTAAAATGCTTGTATGCAAATGCTAGAAGTCTTAAAAAAATAAGATGGGAGAGTTAGAATATATAGCACTAAATGAGAGGTTAGATGTGATTGGAATATCAGAGACATGGTGGAAGGAGGACAACCAGTGGGACGCTGTGATACCTGGGTACAAACTATACCGTAATGATAGAGCTGATCAAATTGGTGGAGGGGTGGCTCTCTATGTTAGAGAGGACATTGAGTCAGAAAGGATTAAAGTTTTGCAGGAAACAAAATTTGCTGTAGAATCTCTATGGATTGAAATTCCATGTAAAAAGGGGAAGGCGATGGCGGTGGGGGTGTACTATCGACCGCCTGGCCAGAATGAACAAATGGATGATGAAATGCTCAAAGAAATCAAGGAAGCTAACAAAAGATACAGCACGGTAATAATAATGGGCGATTTCAATTACCCCGGTATCGACTGGGTCAGTGTCACGGCAGTACATGCTAGGGAGATAAAGTTCCTAGATGACATAAATGACTGCTTCTTGGAGCAGCTGGTCCATAAACCAACGAGAGGGGAAGTCATATTAGATCTAGTCCTTAGTGGAACACCAGATCTAGTGCAAGAGATAAGGGTGTTGGGGGCCACTTGGCAATAGTGATCATAGCATGATCGCCTTTGATTTAATTAGTGGAGGAGGGATAGTAAGGAAATCCACAGTACTACCTTTTAACTTTCGAAAGGGAGACTATGATAAAATGCGGAAAATAGTTAAGAAAAAACTAAAAGGAGCAGTTGCAAAGGTTAAGACTTACATCGAGCTTGGGTGTTGTTGAAAAATACTATCTTGGAATCCCAGACCAGCTGTATTCCATGCTTTAAGAAAAGTGGAAGGAAGTCCAAAAAACTGCCAGCATGGTTTAAAGGTGAGGTCAGAGAGGCTGTTGTTGCCAAGAAAGCATCTTTCAGGAAATGGAAAAAAGAGCCAAATGATGAAACCTGGAAACAGCACAAGCACTGGCAGGTCAAATGCAAGGCATTGATAAAGAAGGGCAAAGAGAGAATTTGAGAAGAAGCTTGCTGCGGAAGCAAAAATGCAAAATAAAGATTTTTTCAAGTACATTCGTAGCAAAAACCTGTGAGAGAGTCAGTTGGACCATTAGATGATAGAGGAGTTAAAGGGGCACTAAGCGGCGACAAGGTGATAGCAGAGAGACTGAATGAATTCTTTGCTTCGGTCTTTACTGAGGAAGATGTAGGGATGTTACCCATGACTGAAGTGGTATTTAAAGGTGTGGAAGAATTGAAGGAAATATCGATACATCAGGAAGATGTATTACAACTATTAGATAAACTGAAGAATAGCAAATCACCTGGGCCGGATGGTATACATTCAAGGGTGTTGAAAGAATTGAAATATGAGATTACTAAAAGCAGGTCTGCAATCTGTGAACTATCATTAAAATCATCTCTAATACCTGAAGATTGGCGGATCGCCAATGTAACAGCAATTTTTAAAAAGGGTTTGAGGGGTGATCCGGGAAACTACAGACCGGTGAGCCTCACATCAGTACCGGGATAACTGGTAGAAACCATCATAAAGAATAAAATTACTCAGCATGTAGATAGTCATGGCCTAATGGGAGACAGCCAACATGGCTTTAGACAAGGAAGATCTGGTCTTACTAATCTGTTATGTTTTTTTGAAAGTGTGAATAAACAGGTGGACAAAGGTGAGTCGGTTGATATAGTGTATCTGGACTTTCAGAAAGCCTTTGACAAGGTCCCTCATCAGAGACTTTTGGCAAAACTAAAGAGTCATGGGATAGGAGGCAGTGTACTACTGTGGATCAGGAACTGGTTAAAAGATAGAAAGCAGAGGGTTGGGCTAAATGGCCAATTTTACCAATGGAGAAAGGTGAATAGTGGTGTACCCCAGGGATCTGTGCTGGGTCCGCTGCTTTTTGACATATTCATAAATGACCTGGAAAGTGGAATAACGAGTGAGGTTATCAAATTTGCCGATGACACAAAACTATTTAAAGTTGTTAAAACCCAAGAGGATTGTGGAAAATTGCAAGAGGATCTTGATAAATTGGAAGACTGGGCATCAAAATGGCAGATGAAATTTAATGTGGACAAGTGCAAAGTTATGCACCTAGGGAAGAACAACCCAAACTATGGTTACACGATGCAAAGTTCCACATTAGGAACCACCACCCAGGAAAAAAAGATTTAGGTGTCATTGTGGATAACATGTTAAAACCCTCGGCCCAGTGTGCAGCGGCAGCCAAGAGAGCAAATAGAATGCTAGGTATGATAAGGAAAGGAATGGAAAATAAAACAAAAGATATTATAATGCCTCTATACCGTTCCATGGTGAGACCGCACCTTGAATATTGTGTGCAATTCTGGTCGCCTTATCTTAAAAAGGATATAGCGTTATTAGAAAAGGTTCAGAGAAGAGCCACCAAAATGGTAAAGGGGATGGAAGGATACCCCTATGAAGAAAGGCTAAAAAGGTTAGGGCTCTTTAACCTGGAAAAGAGACGGCTGAGGGGAGATATGACAGAAGTCTATAAATTAATGAACGGAGTGGAACGGTAAACCTAGATCAACTGTTTACGTTATCAGAATATAGGAAGACTAGGGGACATGCAATTAAGCTACAGGGTAAACTATTTAAGACTAATAAAAGAAAATATTTTTTCACTCAACGTGTAATCAAACTCTGGAATTTGTTACCGGAGGATGTCGTAAAGGCTGTTAGTGTAGCTGGGTTTAAAAAAGGTTTGGACAAGTTCCTGGAGGAAAGGTCCATAAACCATTATTAAGAAGGGACCCAGGATATCAATGCTTGACCTAGTACAAGCATTGCAGAACCTGTGTCTTTTGGGGAAACTGCTAGGTATGTATGACCTAGATTGGCCACTGTTGGAAACAGGATACTGGGCTTGATGGACCTTGGTTCTGACCCAGTATGGCATCTCTTATGTTCTTAAGGTAAAAAGCCAAGGCTCTTTTACAATCTAAAGTATGAAGGTTCCTTTCTGCATCAGAGGCATGAGGTCTAGGGAAGAATACAGGAAGTTAAAGCACTTGGTTCAAATGAAAAGGCGAAACCACCTTTGTCATAAAGTGAGGATGAGTCCTACCTTATCATGGTGAAACCTTGTATAAAGAGGATCCGCCACTAAGGCCTGTAACTCACTGATGCATCTTGCAGAAGTGAGGGCTACTAGGAAGATGACCTTCCAAGAAAGAAACTTTAAAGCTGTAGAAGCTAAAGGCTCAAAGGGCAGTTTCATGAGCTGCCCGAGAACAAGATTCAGATCCCATGCCACCGGCGGTGGCTTAATGGGAGGTTTTGTTAAGAGTAGACCTCTCATAAATCTTGCTACGAGTGGATGAGAGGAAATAGGTTATCCCTCTAGAGGTTTTCAAAAAGCAGCAATGGCACGCAGATGGACCCTTACTGAATTGGTTTTAAGACCAGAATCTGATAAATGGACGAGATAGTCCAGAAGCGATTCCACAGGCACTGAAGGGGGTTAAGTCCCCTATGAGAACACCATACAGAGAACCTCTCCCACTTAAAGGCGTAGGATCGCCTTGTGGAAGGCTTTCTGGAAGCCACAAGGATATCCTTTACCTGTTGAGAAAGGCTGATATCCAGGAATCCTAGGCTTTCAGTAACCAGGCCCTGGGGTGCAGGGACTAGGGATTCGGGTGCAATAGGGTCCCGTTCTCTTGGGAAAGAAGATCTGGAGCATATCCCAGCTCCAGAGGTGTGGCTTGAGAGAGATTCAGAAGCAGAGGATGCCACGTTTGTTGTGGCCAATGTGGAGCTATGAGTATGGAAAAAGGTGAATAGTGGAGTACCCCAGGGGTCTGTACTGGGTCCACTGCTTTTTGACATATTCATAAATGACCTGGAAAAGGGAATAACTACTGAGGTTATCAAATTTGCAGATGACACAAAACTGTTTAAAGTTGTTAAAACCCAAGAGGATTGTGGAAAAACTGCAGGAGGATCTGATAAATTGGAAGACTGGCATCCAAATGGCAGATGAAATTTAATGTGGACAAGTGCAAAGTTATGCACCTAGGAAAGAACAACCCACACTATAGTTATACAATGCAAGGCTCCACATTAGAAACCACCACCCAGGAAAAAGATTTAGGAGTCATTGTGGATAACATGTTAAAACCCTCCGCCCAGTGTGCATCGGCGGCCAAGAAAGCAAATAGAATGCTAGGTATCATAAGGAAAGGGATGGAGAACAAAACAAAGGATATTATAATGCCTCTGTATCGCTCCATGGTACAACCGCACCTTGAATATTGTGTGCAATTCTGGTCACCGTATCTTAAAAAGGACATAGCGTTATTAGAAAAAGTACAGAGAAGAGCCACCAAATTGGTGAAGGGGATGGAAGGCTACTCCTATGAAGAGAGGCTAAGAAGGTTAGGGCTCTTTAGCCTGGAGAAGAGACGGCTGAGGGGAGATATGATAGAGGTCTATAAATTAATGAATGGAGTGGAACGGATAAACGTGGATCAATTGTTTACGCTATCAGAGTATAGAAAGACTAGGGGACATGTAATGAAGCTACAGGGTAAACTATTTAAGACAAATAAGAGAAAATATTTTTTCACACAACGTGTAATCCAACTCTGGAATCTGTTACCGGAGGATGTAGTAAAGGCTGTTAGTATAGCTGGGTTTAAAAAAGGTTTGGACATGTTCCTGGAGGAAAGGTCCATAAACCACTATTAAAAAGGGACCCAGGATATCAATGCTTGACCCAGTACAAGCATTGTGGAACCTGTCTTTTGGGGAAATTGCTAGGTACGTATAACCTAGATTGGCCACTATTGGAAACAGGATACTGGGCTTGATGGACCTCGGTCTGACCCAGTATGGCATGTCTTATGTTCTTATGTATCATATGACCTCTGTCTCTCTGAAACATGAACAAAGTTTTGGGAATGAAGGGAATGGGTGAGAAGGCATAGAGGAAGTCATGACCCCAGTGGAGGAGGAAAGCATCCTTTTCCTGACTGTTTTGAGCCGGAATTCTGGAACAGAATTGGGGAAGTTTGGCATTCTGAGGACTTGCAAAGAGGTCTATATCTGGCGTTCCCCAGATTCGAAACACTCGAGCAAGCTGGTCTGATTGAAGAGACCACTCGTGTGAAAGCAGTATTCGACTGAGTTTCTCTGCCCAAAAATTTTGAATGCCCGGAAGATATACCACTAGAAGGTAGATTTGAAGCTCTCTGGCGAGGGCCCACAGTCACCAAGCTTCATTGCGTAACGACAGAGAGCCCACCCTGCTTGTTCACATAGAACATGGCTACTTGATTGTCGGTCTGGACCAGAACTGTCTTGTAGCTGAGATGGGCCTGAAATACTTGAATAGCATGGAAAATGGCTCTGAATTCTAGGAGGTTTATGTGAAGACAAGCCTCCTGTGGGGTCCAGAGACCCTGAGTTGAGAGATCGTGCAAGTGGGCCCCCAACCTACCTTGGACGCATCTGTTAGGGTGGCTTGGCATAGAGGCTGCTGGAAAGGAGAGCCTACGAGAAGATTTTCCAGTGATTGCCACCATTGCAGGGACGAAATAAGCGTGTGGAGTTTCTGATTTTGTCTGTTAGCCAACCCGAGGCCTGTATCCACTGAGAGGATAGGGTCCATTGGGCTACTTACATGTGAAGGCGAGCATAGGGAACCACATGGACAGTGGATGCCATATGCCCCAGAAGCTGAAGCATTTCCCGAGCAGTCAGGAAGACTTTCATAGCTGCTTGGCAGGCCAGCTGTACTATACAAAGACAACGTGGCTGTGGCAGGAAAGCCCTTGACTGCCTTGTGTCTAGACAAGCCCCTATGAATTCTAGAGACTGAGAAGGGGTGAAATGAGATTTTGGGAGGTTTATAAACAAATCTCAAGTACCAAAGGATTCGCATAGTGCGATAAAGAGCGAAGCTGGCTTCTGGAGTTGTTGATGCTTGGATGAGCCAGTCGTCTAAGTAGGGGAAGATAAATATTCCTAGAGTTCTCAGGAATGCTGCTACTACTGCCATGCATTTTGGGAAGACTCTTGGGGCAGAAGCCAGTCCGAAGGAAAGAACCCTGTATTGGAAGTGTCTTCCCTGGAATAGGAATCAAAGGAATTCCCTGTGATCTGCATGGATGAGAACATGCATCCTTTAGATCTAGATAACATAGCCAGTCATGACTCTGAAGTATGCAGGAGTGTTCCGAGGGAAATCATCTTCAATTTTTCTTGGAACAGATACCTGTTTAATTCTTTGAGGTCCAGTATAGGCCTGTGTCCCCCTGTTTTCTTTAGGATGAGAAAATAGGGGGAGTAGAACCCCGTACCCTGTTGGTGTCTTATGATTGTAGAAGGGGGCATACTGTGAAAGTGAAGTCTGTACCCCTCTCGTACAATGGACCAAATCCAGTTTTCTGATGTTATTTGTTGCAATCTTTATTTATTTTTATTTATTTATTTAGCTGTATTTATATCCCGCTTTTCACCGGGTCAAAGCGGTCAATTGGGAGATACATTTAACACGAGGGGATATGACACACATACGCTAATACTTACAGGGAACATGGGCAATGGAGGGTTAAGTGGCTTGCCCAAGACCACAAGGAGTGCCTATAGGACTAGAAATCCCAGTCCCTCCGGCCTGAGATTGCTGTCCCTAGGTGGGACTTGAACCCCCGGCCCTCCGGCCTGAAGTACCTTGTCCTAACCACTCGGCCACTCCTCCCATTCTGGCAAAATGGCATAACCTGCCTGGGATGATAAGAGGTTCTGGACCTTTCAGGGGCAGAATGACCACGTTCTCTAGGAAGGAGTCAAAGCCCTGAGGAGGCTGAGTCTGCTGAGCCAGTTGAGCTCTTGGAACTTGTGGCTTCCTCTGCTGTCTGGTTTGTTGCTGCCCCTTTTGGGGAGCACGACCTGGACAGTGGCCCAGATGGGTGTAAGATGGGTAAAATCTTTTCTTGTTGAAAAAGAGTTTGACTGACTTTCTTTGCTGGGTTGGCTGTAGACTGATAGTCTGTTCAAGGTACTATTTTCAGATTCAAGCCAATTGGCCTTGTCTTGCCAATCCTTGCCAAAGAGATTTTCTCCTGTGCAAGAAATGTTTCCCAGTTTATCTTGCCCCATTGTTCTAAGTCTGATGCTTGAAGCCAGGCAATACGATGTGCACCAATGGAAATAGCAGAAGTTCTGCTAATGCATTCAAAGCAAATCAAAGGTTGCACGGTTCATGAACTTAGACACATTCTGGGCATGTTTGACCAGAGTAAGGAATTCCCCCCCTTTTTTCCTCAGGAAGGGCTCATGAGCTCCAAGTCTCTTACAACCTCCTTGAGGAACATGCCCATATAGAGAATGTAGGAGCTGATCCTGGCTGATAACATGGAGGATTGGAAGCATCGACACCCAAAAGGGATCGAGTGTCCTCGATTCACGGCCTGGAGGATTGGAAGAATGCGTTTTAGCTCTCAATCCTGCACATCGCCGATTCCACTACCATTGAATGGTGTGGTAACTGAGTCTTGGAACCTCGGTACATGGTACAGAGTCGTCGAGAGTGTGGAGACACCGTTAAAGAAGCTTCCCACATTCTTAGCATAAGATCATGCAAGATTCTGTGAATGGGAAGGGTAGCTGTCTCCTTAGGAGCCGTAGGGTATTCAAGAATTTCTAATTCTTCTGCTCTGGGTTCCTTCTCTGGAGTCACCGTGATTGAAAGACCTCGAGCTAAATCACGTATGAAATCCTGGAAGAACATGTCTTCTGGAGGAGACATTCTGCATTGAGGAGAAGGAGATAGATCCTCTGAAAGGATAGCTCTAGTACCGGCAGAGTCATCGGAATTGGAGGATTCGAAATATCTCTGCGCCGGGTGTTCCTGCAACGCACGGTACTGGTACCGCTCAAAGTCGGTGTCGGGGTGTCTCGGTATCGGCCCTTTGATACCTGAGATAAACTCAAGGCTCGGCATGGGGGGAAGACTTAGGTTTAGTTACCTGAGATCCATGGGAGGAAGATGAAGCCCTGGAAGACGTTGATGCAACTGACATCGTATCTGTGGCAAAAAAGTGTACCGAGTTTTTCAGCTCTATTCTGCAGGCCCCTCTTAGTCATCTTTATGCAGGAGAGACACTCCAATGGACAATGGTCATGACCTAAACATTTGAGACACACTTAGAACATTTCTTGAAACCACTAGCTGGTTTCTCCATGTTTGAAGAAAAGTGGGCCTGTTGCCCAAAATGGCGCTTAGCACCGAGAGGGGAAAGGCCCCTGAAAGAAAAAATCTTTTAGAAAGCTAGGGGTTTTTTTTTTTGAAAAAGAAGAAAAAAAGAGAACCGGCGGTACCGGTAGGCGCTGAATGAAGGCAGACACGACCACAAAAAAACAAAAAACGAACAAGAATAAATTTTCTGCGGTGACAGGGTATGCATCCTGTCGGCTCCGTGGAAAACAAATAAATGAAGGAGAGAGTTGGAAAGGCGGGAAGGCAGCACGCAGGCGCTGTAGGATGCTCCCAAAAGCTTTCCTATTGGACGCTGGGGTGCGTTCCCGTGCAGGCTCCGTCGGTACCGAGATGATCCATATGTGAAGACACCATCTCCAGGAACAAGCAGGAATGTAATGTTACACTTACATACCTCCTTCCTCAAACTGTGGTGCAACTATATCTCATGCATGTTCTCTAGGGAATCCTGAAAATGCAACAACCAGCTTGGGGAGAAAGGCATCTGAGCACCATTGCCTAGAGAATGCCAGGTCACCTCAGACAGAGGATGTGAACGTAAAGACAAAGGGCTAGCCTCCCTGAAACAGGTTTTATAGTGACCCACAACTCTGGAAACTGAGGCGAGCACAATGTGCCTGATGCACCCATAGCTTCTTCATTTAATGCCTAATTATGGACTCCCATCATCTGGGCCAGTGTTAGATGAGCAGTCAGAACTTGACAGCAGAAAACAACCAATGCTTAAAGAGACATATTCTGAGCCCTAAGGAGTCCCAGCAACAAGACAAACCCATTTCAAAGCTCTCCAAGCAGATCCTCCAGTGGTAAGTATGAGAATTGCTTTAATAGCCGTAACAAATGCCTGAAGCACTGCACAAGTATGAAAAGGTGAGCTGCTGTTTGCAGGTGCTGGACCTCACTGCTCCATTACATTTCATGCTGAAGGGAGCATGCCATCCGATGCTTACTGTTGGGGAGATGAAGGTGTACATGCAGTTCTGGGTCCATCTCTGCAGACAGGTCAACTTCCACTACCTGCCCTAGGCATACACTGGGGAGGGTAGAGGAGGCAGGAAGCTGTAGCTCTCACTGAACGCAGATGCAATGTGTTATGACCTCAGCTTGCCCTTCTCCTTCCTAAGCATTAAAAGCCCCCTGCACAATATTTACAAGGAACCTTTTCCGTTTTTTCAGCAAAAGTCTTGCCTCCTGCCATCCCAGCAGTGGCGATTTACCACTAATAGACCCGTTAGTTAAAGGCCGTACACACCTGTCCGAAGAAGAGGAACGGCAGCAGGAAAGTGAGACCCCGCCACATCCAGGACTGAAACCCCTCTGCAAGAGAACACAGAGTAAAGAGATGTGTTAACAGGGCCGCCATAGAAGCTCTACTTTCAGCTGTTCTTGAGATTTGCCAGTCTTGCACATTTCCTCATCTTCGTGTGGCGTCTTTTTCACGTCTCTCCCTATTCCTGTCTGTACGTCTCTCTTCTATTGTTATTTCAATCCTTTCCATGTTTTATTCTATTTTTGACACCTCTCGCACCCCAGTTTCCCTCATTTCCCTCCAGTCCATTCACACATTGTAACCCCTCTTCGCCCTTTGCCTATCCCCATTTCACACCCTCATCCTTATTTCACCGATTGTCAGGTGCTGTTTCTTCCAAATTTCCACCCCGTCTCCAATCCTCCCCTCCCCAATTCTCCGCTGCGCTCCCCCCGCAAATACCCACTCTCCCACCCACTTTGAATCCCTCTTTTGTCCCTCACTCACCAAGTCCTTGTTCTTTCCTTGCTCTCCCACCCCTGAGTCTCTGCCATCCCTGGAATCCCATCCTTCTACTCTCACCCAATTGCCCAAATCCCACTCTTCCTCTCTTGTTCCCCCCTCCACCTCCAGTTCTGTTGGAAAAGAAGTTACAACAGTTGCAGCAAAGTAACACTGATTCACAGTAACACAGCAATCAGGGGAAAAGCACCTTTCAAACCAACCCTTCCCTCTCACTTCCTTTCAGATCACAGACACACAGATATAAATACACAAACATACATGCTGAACACGCCCATGCATGCAAGCATTCATTGACACATACAAACATATCCACACGCATAGAAACAGACAGACATACTAGCCCAACAAATAGCTAGAACCTGTCGCTTCTCTCTCTAGATCAGAGGTTCCCAACTCCAGTCCTGGAGAGCCAAACACCATTCAGGTTTTCAGGCTGTCCCTAATGGATATGCATAAGATATATTTGAATACAATGGGGGCAGTGCATGCAAATGCATATTTATTAGGGACAGCCTGAAAACCTGAATGGTGTTTGGCTCTCCAGGACTGGAGTTGGGAACCTCTACTCTAGAGCAGCAGCAAAATTCATCCCTTCCTTTCTATACACACTACTAAGACCCTCATCCACTCATTAGTCACCTCCTGTCTTGACTATTGTAACCTTCTCCTCACTGGTCTCCCTCTAAATCCTCTCTCTCTCCTTCAATCTGTTCAAAACTCAGCTGTATAGCTTATCTTCCGCCATTGTTGCTATGCTCATATAATCCCTCTTTTCAAATCACTTCACTGGCTCCCTATCCGTTTCCACATCCAGTTCAAACTTCTCCTACTAACCTACAAGTGCATATTCCTTCTGTGGCTCCTCACTACCTTTCCTCTCTTATCTCACTCTACACTCCTTGGGAACTCCGCTCTTCTGGCAGATCCCTTTCATCTGTGCCCTTCTCTGCCACTGCCAACTCCAGACTTGTCCAGTCCACCCTTGCTGCTCTATATGCCTGGAGCAAACTACTTGAGTCTGTGCTGGGCTCCTTCTCTAGTCCTATTCAAATCCAGGCTAGAAACCCACCTCTGAGGCTGTTTTTGGATCCCGATATCCCTCGCTCTCTCATTCATTACTTATGTGTATCTTACCATACTCTAGTCCCCAGTTTTGCGATGTTTTCCATCTTGATTAGATTGTAAGCTCTGACGAGTGGGGACTGTGTCTTACATGCCTCGTCTCAGGTGCAGCCCCTACATGCAGCGAGTGTGGCGAGTATTAAATAGACTCATCATTCCTGCATGCTAAGGTGGAAGCGCATGAGAACTTGTTACGTGACCGTAATTTACATTTTTTGAATTTCCCCCAAACACATTTATTATCACCTGAGATTCTTTTACATAAATATTTTAAGGAAGTCGTGGCCATATGAACAAGTAGATTGTGTCTTCCTGGACTAAAGTACTTAACCCTACCAAGGGTGAACTTTATGTGACAGTCCCTTCTGTTCAGAATCTCACTGCTATTTTTTTTTTTTTTTTTTTTAAAGAGGATCCCCTAGACGTGATTACCTCGCGTTCCACACTTTTGGCTACCTGTGTGTCTGAATCTGTTAAGCTTCGTATTCTTAAAGTGTTCTTTAAGAACAAGGAAGCCAAATTTTGTGATCAGCGCTTGAATGTATTTCCCGATGTGTCACGTACTTCTCAGCTTCAACAGAGACAGTTTTTAGGTTTGAAGCCCCACGATTTAGCCTTAGGGGCTTCATTCAATTTACATTTTCCCTGTAAGTGTATCGTACATATGTAGCATCACAATAAGTTATCTGTGGATGTCTTCAAGAGTGGTCAGGCAATGATAGGGTGGTGTAACGGGTATAAGTGGCTAGGTCTTAGTCTTATTTGCTTGTGATTTATTTTATATTGTTATATTTTGAAGTTATGACTCTTATAATGTGGACTCTTCCAATTATTTATCTGGAATTGCATTTACTAATGTGTTGTATTTCTGGATTTCTTTGTTATATTATATTTTATTTTTTCGGTTTGTAATTAACTGAAATTCTATAAATAAATGATTTTAAAAAATCCTAGTTTAGGAAGAAAGTTTCTTTTTTTGTGGGGACAAAAGTACAAATCTTTCCAGATGTCTCGAGAGCCACTCAGCTTAGGAGGAAAAGCGTTTTGGGACATAAACCTGGTGTTTTGTCTTTAGGAGTTGCGTACTAAAAGTATCACTGTAAGTGGATTATTGGTTTTCAAAGGTCAGACTTCTGCCTTTTTTGATCCTTTGCATTTGGAACAATTTCTGGCTTGAAAGAATTCTGAATATTGTTTAATTTGAATTATTTGCTTTCTTGTGGAACTAGGAGATCTTTTTCCAGTATTAACAAAAGGTATTATAATGGCTAGATTCAGCCTAATTTCCTTGGTGAAGTTTTCTTTAAGTTTAAAGGATATCTTGCTGTTCTCCAGGTATGTGGGCTAGAACTAAGTAATGTTTTCTTTTTCAACAGCTGTTGTTGGACGATAAAGAAAGAAAAAGTACAATTAAATCTTGTTTCCTTTGTAATTGATATAAACTTTGTGTATCTGTTTGTTTGTTTTTTTAATTAAACGCATACATAGTAACACTATCACTTTTGCACAGGCACACATACAAACTGACACAAGGTTGGAAAAGGTTTGCATGGAGCTGTGCTCTGGATGTCTTCCCCTTAAGAAAAAACTACCACTAGCTATTGCATTCATCATTGAGGGATCTCCCAAGGTGTAAATGTTTTCTGCTCTGGAATAACTTGAAGGAAGCTGTTTTAACATCAAAGCAGGCCCCCTTCAACCAAAGCAAATCCCACACCCTCTCCTCACTCAGTTCAGAATATCAATCACCAGTAACCAGAGCTGACCGAACCATGAGACAAACTAAGCAGTCACTTAAGGTGGCAGCTTCTGGGGGGACGGCAGCAAAGAGCAAAGCATTCAAAGGGAGGCCAAAACTTTGAACCAACTCTGGAGCCGGCCCTGCCAGTAACACCATAACCCAGCTATAGGAGTTCATCAATGGCAGGGCCATCCTAACCATCACACAGACTAGACAGTCAGATATTTGCTGTCCTCACAGATGCAGTCAAAGCAAAACAATAGTTCCTGATGGTCGAAGAAACTCAAAGAGCCACCAGTAAATACTTTTACCCACAGGGTGGATGGACAATGGTCAAAACAGCCCATTTACCTAGCTAAATGACTTTTTGGAAATTGCTCCCCATTACTTCTGTATATACAAAACAAAGTTGATATTTGAAAATATGATATCTAATTATGCATTTCTGCAAGATCTTTTTGAGAAGGGTGGTGCTGGGATGACCATGGCTGTTGAATTTAATTATCAAAATCTCTAATGGAGCATGGACACTACAGACTTGAAAGATAATGGGGTGGGGGTGGGGGGGGGGGGGAGGGTCTGCACATGCAATGTAGAAAGCTTGCTCAGGGTATGTAATGCTTCACACCGGCTCTATTTACTTGATATTTTCACAGCAGAAATAGTACTTCTAAAACACAATCAGCCCAATTTCATCCCGGACGTACATGCCCTCTGTACACCCAGTCTGAATCGGACATATAGAGGGCGTCTCAATTCTGATCACACGGGGCACGTCTAGCTCCACGGGATCAGAATCGCGATCAGGCCTGTACATGTAGGCCGGGACTGCGATTCAGCCGATCCTGTACATACAGGCCTTGCCCGACTAACTCAGTCAGGGCTTTTAAAATGGAGCCATAGCGCTATGGCATCCGATTGCCATGGCACCATGACTACATTTAAAAGCTGCAATCCTCGGCCGCCGGCTCATGCAGCTAATTCCCTGCAGCCTGACCCCTGATCTGGCATCCCAGGGCCAGGGTCGGGCTGCGGGGAATACCCTCTGCCCCCTTCTACCCCTTCCCAGCCCCAGACCCACCAATCCTGCAGAATCGGGGAAGTTATTCCACCTCAGTGGTGGAATAACTTCCCCGTTCAAGTCGCCGGCTCCGGACGTACAAGGCCGACATTAGAATCGGCCCTGTATGTCCGGGGCCGGCGACCGCCCACTGCCCACCCTAACGCCCCCCCCCCCCGATCCTCCTCTTTCACGCCAATCTATCTTCCCCGTACAACCGGTGGGGAAGTTAGACATCGGTGGGAAGGGGCACGAATAGCGGGGATGGCGCTATTGGCGATTCAGAATGAGCCTGAATGTGTCTTGCATTGCACTGCACAATTAAAGGTGTGATAGGTTAGTATATAGTAATCTATTTCATTGCCATACCGTCTAATAAAACTTAACTAAAAATTCACTCTCCTAAAAAATGTGCACAAAACGGATGAGCATGCACATACACAGCTAGGGGTATTTCAGGGTGTGCACTTTTACACTGTATAAACTCAAAATGCCATATTCAATTTGGCCTGTTGATATTTTGAAAGAACCTAAAAACATAAGATATGCCATACTGGGTCAAACCAAGGATCCATCAAGCTCAGCATCCCCTTTCCAACAGTGGCCATTCCAGGTCTCAAATACCTGTTGAGTACCCAAAGGTATACAAATTCCATGCTGTTTGTCCCAGGGGTAAGCAGTGGATTTCCCCAGTCCTCTTTAATAACAGCTTATAGACTTTTCCTCCAGGAACTCATCCAAACCTGTTCTGAAGCAGATTGGTGCGCAGGTGGTGTTCTCTTCAATCCTCCTTGTTGAGGATAAAGGCTGAGGCAGAGCAGCTCGCATCCTAGAGATGAATGCATGGCTGTGCAGATGGTGTCATCAAGAGCAATTTGGTTTCCTGTACCACATTCTCCAGTAACAAATTCCAGACTGATTACGCACCAAATGAAAAAAATAATAATTTTCTCCAATTAGTCTTAAATGTGCCATATTGTAGCTTCATTGTGTATCCTCTAGTCTTCCTACTTTTTGAAGGAGTAAACAACCATGGAGTGGAGGAGTGGCCTAGTGGTTGGGGCAAGGTACTTCAGGCCAGAAGGTCGGGGGTTCAAATTCCACTAGAGAACAACCACCTTGGGCCAGAAGGACTGGGGTTTCTAGTCCTACAGGTGCTCCTTGTGGTCTTGGGCAAGCCACTTAACCCTCCATAGCCCATGTTCCCTGTAAAATAGTTCTCCAAGTTATAATGCCCTGTTCAATGTAATTTCAGTTTGTTCAATGTAAACCGCACTGATGCAGAATAGCACAGTATATATGAGAATGTAAATAAATAAATAAAAACCGATCTACATTTACCTGTTCCACTCCATTCATTATTTTATAGACCTTTATCAATATCTCCCCTCAGCCCTAATCTTTGAAGCCTTTCCTCATAGGGATAGCCTTCAATCCCCTTTACCATTTTGGTCACCCTTCTCTGTATTTTTTACAAATCCGTTATATCCTTTTTAAGATATGGTGACCAAAATTGTAGACAATATTCAAGGTGCGGTCGCATAATGGAGTGATACAGCGTAATTACTCATCTATAATGGGTGTTCTCTGGGGACAGCGAGAATCAGTCCTCACATATGGGCGACGTCGGTGCCGACGGAGCCCGCATGGAAGCTTCTTCCTAGCTTTCAAAGAAAGCCTTTGGGAGATGCACCACACGTGCGTGGTTCCCTTCCTGCCCTAGGGTGCCATCTTGCCTCAGTCAAATGATATAGCTAAAGATGGCAAAAATGATACAAAATCTGTAAAACACCATGGGTGACCAGAAAAAGGTGAGCTGTGAGCAGCAGCAACAAGAGTCCTAAACCAACAGACTCTAGAGTGACCCAAGTATCCAGTGAGGAACCAGCACTCTGGTAGCCTGAACACAGAAGGATCGGAGGGAAGGAGTTGCCTATACCCTGAACAGATGACGAAGTACAGCCTGGCCGAAGTCACTGTCCCATCGGGATTCCTTCTCCAAGCAGTGATAAGGTACAAAGGTATGGACCGAGGACCAGGTGGTGGCCCGGCAGATTTCCATCATGGGGACGGAATGCAGGTTTGCCACAGAAGCCGCCATGGCCCTGATGCTGTGCTCCATGATCCAGCACTCCAGCGAGAACCTACCCTGCTTGTAGGCAAGGGCAATGCAGTCCGTCACCCAAGTGGACAGAATACGCTTGGTCACCGCCTCTCCCAGCTGGCTGGGGTCAGAGGAGACACACAGCTGTGAGGCTTTGCGATGGCCCCGAGTATGTTGGAGGTAGAAGGACAGGGCCCTCTTACAGTCCAGGGTATGAGGGACAGTTTCTGCCCTGCTGGCGTGAGGCCATGGAAAGAAGGTGGGGAATGCCACCTCTTGATTGAGATGGAATGGGGACACCACCTTGGGAAAGAACTTAGGGTGCGTGTGGGGCACGACCCTTTTCTAACAGAACTTCATGTAAGGTGGATCCGCTACCAAAGCCTGATGCTCGCTGACCCTGTGAGTGGACGCGAGCGCCACCAGGAAGACAATCTTCTATGAAATGTAATGCAGGTAGCCAGGGGCTTGAATGGTGGGTCAGTGAGCCATGAGAGCACCACATTGAGGTCCCACTCCGCTACTGGTAGGCGTATGGGGGGTTTGGATAACAGGAGGCCCCGCAGGAATTGGGTTACGAGGGGCTGGATAAAGAGGCTTGCCCTCAATGAGGTGGTGGTGCACCATCAGAGAAATCAGATGGACTCTGACCGTGTTATTTAGATAGTTTTGTATACCACCTTATCCTTCAATCAAAGTGGTCACAACACAATTGGGGGATACATTTAACACAAGGGGATATGAGACACATACACTAATACTTACAGGGAACATGAGCAATGGAGGGTTAAGTGGTTTGTCCAAGACCACAAGGAGCACCTGTGGGACTAGAAACCCCAGTCTTTCTGGCCAAAGGTTGCTGTCCTCTAGTGGGATTTGAACCCCTGACCTTCGGTAGCTTGCCCCAACCACTAGGCCACTCCTCCCCTCTAGACTTCAGTCCGGCCTGGGACAAGTGAAGCAAATATTGCAGCACAAGCTGCACAGAATATGAGAATGGGCTAATCTGATGCTCCGCATACCACACAGAGAATCTGCGGCATTTCTACAGAGGTATTTAATCTTTCACTTACCTGGGGGCTTTCTTCACTCATGCTCGACAAATCTAGTTTATAGCCCTTTTCAGTAGGTTAGCCAGTCTGCTGCTGAAGACACTTTGACCCCTCTTGGACAGATGGATGCCATCTCTACTCTGCAGCCCTTGGATCATCCTCCCATGGTCTAGGAAACCAAAACGCTCTTTAACACCATCTGCACAACCATGCATTCATCTCCAGGATATGAGCTTCTTTGCCTCAGCCTTTACCCTCAACAGGGAGGACTGAAGAGAACACTACCTGCGCAACCTGCTGTCCCAGAGCCATGAAGTCACTTTTGATATGCTTAGAGGGATACCTAGTAGTATCATTTGTGCCGACATGAATAAGCAACATCAGATAATAGTCAGTAGGCTTGATGAGTCTTGGTGAAATCTCCGTAACATCTCAGATTTTGGCTCCTGACAGACAGCACACCTCTCTGGACATCAAGTCTGGTTGGCAGATAGACACCTCTGCATCCCTCAGTCACCAACCACCCCTACCCTTTGCTTCTTTGTGGTCACTGATTCTGCCACTTTGGGATGCATAAGCTCTGGTTCTTCTCTTTCCTGGAATGCTTTCATCTCCCTCCACTTCCAGAGCTGCACACTGGTTCTTCAATTCAAGGGCTGGAGGAGATGGAGTGTTGATTCTGCATGCTCTGGTGACTCGTGTCCAACTCTCTTCATTCTGCAGCCTCCCATCTTCACTTCTGTCAGAGAGCTTGGATGTTTCAAGAAGCATCTCATCAATGTACTTCTCACTGTCTCGAATGCTTCTCAGCCTTGCCATGTCTTCTCTGAGCTCCTCAACTTGTTTCATGAGGGCTTCAGCTTGCAGGCATTCCACACATGGAACCAAGCCTTCAACTGGCATCAAGCTCTCTGTCTGGGCAGAGGCAGAAGCTATAATATGAGCAACAGCTTTGGCAAGATGACTTTTGCCAGACATTGTTCAGCTGGTGGAGCTTTGGTACTTGCTGAAGTAAAAGAGAGAAACCTGGCAAAGTCCCTATCTTTTCCTTAGCTGTCCTTTAAAGGGAAAAAGCAGTTAACCTCTTTTAAGCATGTTCTAACAGCGCTGTTTTATGTCCCTGTGTGCAGCTAACTGGGGAGTTGCCCTGTAAAGCAAGAATGCTCAAATAGGGTGGACGGGAGCTGGGGTGGTTAGGGAGGAATCTAGCACCTGATGAGGTTAGTGGCTTCAAAAAGCTGGGTCTGAATGGAAAGCTGGAACAGGAAACAATGAGCTCTAACACAGAGCAATGCCCAGCACCACAAAAAATTCCCCTTTTGCAATATAGAAAAAGAATTTAGCCACACAGTATTACTTTGCTTGCAATGGAGTCCCTGTTAGGAATTCAGTTTTGTGCCTTGCTATTTAGTCTCGCTACAGCTCCCAAGACATTCACTAAAGTAATGGTGGTGGTAGCAGCGGCACTGCAAAAGAAGGGCATCCTAGTACACCGTATCTGAATGACTGGTTGATAACAGCAAAGTCTTGCCAAGTGAGTCAACTGACAATGTAGCGGGTGAACTCGTTATTGCAGGGGCTGAGCTGGGTTGTGAACTTTGCAACCGACCCAATCACTGGAATACTTGGGGCTCATTTTGACACCCAGACAGGCATGGTGTCCTTAACCACAGAGCATATCTAGAAGATCCAGGACCAGATCCTCCAACTTTTGAGGAGGCTGGTCCTCCGCGCCTGGGACTATTTGCAGGTGCTAAGTTCTATGGCAGGCACTTGAACTGGTGCCCTGGTCCCAAGCTCACGTGTCCCCTGCAAAGGGCCTTATTGTTGAGGTGGTCAGCACATTCTACCATTGCCGGTGGAGGCTCGGCAGAGTCTGCGGCGATTGCCTTCAGGTGAGCAACTTGTCAAGAGGAATGCCCCTTAAAACCCCCTACAGGGTAGTGGAAATGATGCCAGTCTGCTGGGGTGGGGGACACACTGCCAGGGCCGGGTAGCCCAGAGGCAGTGGAACGTGCATGGTCCATAAATTGGTTGGAGACCAGGGCGATCTTCATGGCTCTCAAGGCCTTTTTTCCCCACGTCTTTCTCAAGGCGGTCCGTGTTTTGTCCAACAATGCAATGGCAGTAACCTACATCAAACTTCAGGACCAGGGAGGTGGCACCATTGCTCAGTTGGACAGAAGCCAACTTGGTCGCGCTGTCAGCGGCACATGTGGCAGGCACAGAAAACATATAGGCTGACTTTTCTCAGCAGGAACCAGTTGGACCCAGGAGAATGGAATCTGGCAGTCAGTCTTTAACAGACTGCGTAGCGCTGGGGGCCATCCCATTATGGATCTCATGGCGATGGCAGACAATGCAAAAGTGGACACATTTTTCAGCTGGAGGCGAGCAAGGATAGCCGAGGACATTGATTTGCTGTTTCAACCATGGTCATAGGGGAAGGGGGCTGCTCTATAGCCACTCTTACATCAACTAGTCCCGAAGGTCAAAGCTCATTGGGGCTCCGTAGTAGTAGTGGTGCCATTTCGGCCTTGGTACGCAGACCAGGTTTGCCTAGCGGTGGAGGACCCGTGGCCTTGTCAGTAGCGAGCAACCTGCTGTGTCAGGGACTTGTGATAACGCCAGATGCAGGTCAGTTCTCGCTTATGGCTTGGCTCTTGAAAAGGCTCGGTTGAGAAAGATAGGATATTCATCTCAGATCATTGCAATGTTGTTGCGGGCATACAAGCAGTCCACGTCCTTGGCTTACATGTTGGTGTGGAAGCTGTTTGAGATTTTGTCAGCTGATAGAGGTCTGTGCCCACTCTCAGCCTCTTTACTGGACATTTTGGCTTTCTTGCAGGCGGGTCTGGACAAAGAGCTGGCACTCAGCTCCCTGCGGTGCAGGGGCAGCATTGGATTGTTTCCAGAGCAGAATTAAAGGGGTCTCCTTAGCCTCCCATCAGGATGTGGTCAGATTTCTCCGGCGCGAGCGGTGGTTCCCCCATGGGATTTGAATCTGGTCTTATCGGCTTTGGTGGCTCAGCCATTTGAGCCTCTTTCCCTGAGCTACGCTAAAGGATCTTACTCTTAAGACTGTGTTTAGTGGCTATTTGTTCAGCGCTGAGGATTTCAGAGGCTACAAAATGAAGAGAGTTGGACATGAGTTACCAGCGCCATAAGAACTGCCATACTGGGTCAGACCAAGGTCCATCAAGCCCAGTATCCTGTTTCCAACAGTGGCCAATACAGGTTACAAGTACCTGGCAGATTCCCAAGAAAGGTATACAGATTCCACAATGCTGGATGAATTTGAGGGCGATTCTCTAATTATGGATGAACCATTTTTGATAATAATTTTGGGAATAAGATACTGAATGAATTTCTGTATTTGAAATGTTTTTTACTGAGAATAAATTGACAATAAAGAATATAGTTTAAGAAGAAAATTAATAAAATTACTAAACTAAAAGGAGTTTTTCAGGATCTATATGGTGAATATGAACCTTTCACATGAAGTTATGACTGCAAGTGGCTATTAAGCACTGAGATCTTTTTCTCCTTTTTAATTTTTTACCAGAGAAGTTGTTTAATTTATTTTTTGGGAACATCTCCGAGTACCCACTTTTGTGTTTCTATCGTATCCATATTGCCACGTCCGAAGAGAGCAGTCAGATAAAACATAAACAGTTTGGCACTTACCGACTGTTAGATCCATGGTGTGCCTCTCACCCAGCGCTCTCAGCCTGTAGAGACAGCCGCTCTGATAATAGTACTGGAGAAACTGGACAAAACCTGGAGCAGCAGAGAGCAATTTTCAGATGGTATAGGAAAACAAAATGGTAATTTGATAACAGGGCGATCAGGGTCTATTTTATAAAGGCACTATAGGCATGGACATCACGAGTAAGAACGGGTGTGAATGTCCGCATGTAGATTATATTTGTTTATTTGCATACTATATCCAAACTGCACCTCTGGCAATGCCTACAGTTAACAGTACATGTGTCCATCCCATTATGCATACTTTCACACCTGGCGCAATTTTATAAGAGCTAATTTATGCACCTATATTGCCACCTACATGCAAAAATAACTTTATGAAATTACTCCCATAAAGGATTAAAGGAAAGAAACTCTGAGCAAAGATTCCACCAGATGTTCGAGATAGGCTTCCAGGGTTACTTTAGGCCCAAAATAATTCTATAGACTAAACTGTCAGCTAGATAAATACGTCCAGATACATGATAATTGGTCACAATGATTGAAATCTGCAAGTTCTAGTAATTAACTGTCTTCTACATCCTCTTGTCCCTCCGACGTGTACAGCTGCAACTGTGGTTCAAGGAAAACGGACATATTCATAAAAAAGGTCTATGAGATTCTCATCATGAGAACAAAAACAGGGTCAAAGGGAATTTGATGGCAAGGATGAAGCCTTTGACAAACCAGACCTCCAACCCCTTCCCTATGATTTACCCCATTAGGAGGGGCATTTTCAAAACTGTGCAGGCAGATGTAAAGTCCACAGTCTCTATTACCTGTGGATTTTGCACCAATTTTCAAAGTTATGGTATGCACGTATCTTCCTTTCAAAAACCGTCCAACAAACAAATATACACAGGAAATTCTGCACCTGCTTTTTCCACAGATAATTCTGCCTGGAAAAGCTATCAGGTCCAAAACACCACAGCTGACATTTGTTTGAATGCCAGTTGTGGCACTTAAATATTTTACATATATTTAGTACCGCTATCCACATACTGTAAATGCTGGCACTGAATACATGTATAGAACAGTGAGTGCCGCTGTTATACTGATAGCTATAGGGTAGTGAGCTGAGCCTTTTGCTGTCCTAAATTTATCCAGATAGCTATATAAAAAGTGGATTGAGCATTGGCAGCAGGCAGATATCCGGTACAACTGGGAGACATAGGGGGTCTTTTACTAAAGAACACTAGCTGTCAGTGCGGATCAGACATGCGCTAAAGGCGTGTATTGGACCTGTGTTAACAGCTAGCACAGGGCCATGACAAATAGCACTATAATCTAGTGGCACTAACTGTCCATGGCATGTTAATGCTGCAAGTGGGAGGGGTTGGGGGTAGAGGGTGGGTGGGGCAAGCACCACACTAGGTGCATTCAAACGCCACATGGAGGCGGCAACGAGTGCACCTGGGCTCTTCTAATGCTGCAGCAGGACCGCATACACTATGGTAACTGCTGGAAACATGCTTTCCAAGCTCCTAGGAGTTAAGACTATGCTGTTGCTTTAACATACCAGGGCTTCGTGTCTTATGGGGGTGTTAGATTTAGTAAAAGGGCCCCATAGTGTTAACTGCTCAGCTTAAGCTGAATAGTATGGGCACTAATCAGTGCTGTAGTTATAGACCAATAGCTAGTCTCCCAGTGTTGGGCAAGTTGCTCAAAACAGTGGTAACAACCAATTTATGGTGAAACTTTACTTACTGTTAATTTCCTTTCCTAGAATCCTGCTAGACCAGTCCAGACTAGTGGGCTGTGTCCCCCTGCCAGCAGATGGCAAGACAGACCAATCACAGCAGCTTTGTGACAGTTAGTGTGATCTCTGTGGCGAATAAATTAATGGAAATGCTGCTAAAGCAGTTTCTGGAATCCAATGGGTTGCAGGATCCAAAGCAGCACGGTTATACTAGAGATAGGTCTGAATCAGATCTATCCAACAATGTCTTTGACTGGGTGACCATAGCTGGATTGAGGGAGAAGGTATACTTAGGATTTTAGCAAAGCTTTTGAAATGGCTCCACACAGGTGACTTATAAATAAATTGGGAACTCTTGGGTTCGGCCCTAAAGTAAATGGGTTAGAAACTGGTTGACCAAATGGTGACAAAGTAGTCCAAGATGGAGTCCATATTGTGGATAAGAATTTTATGAGTGGTATGCTGCAAGGATTGGTCTTTGGTCCGGTTCTTTTAACATTTTTAAAAAACGATATTACAAAAGAGCTATTGGGTAAGCTTTGTCTCTTTGAGGATTCCAAAATCTGCAACAGGGCAGACACCCTGGAAAGTGAGGATAACCGGAAGAGGAATCTAGCAAAGCTTGAAAAATAGAATTTGGCAGCTAAAATTTAATGCTAAAAACTGCAAGGTCATGCATTTTGTCTGTAAACATTAAAGGGAGTGGTACATGCAAGGAGTGAAGTACTTCTGGGTATGAAAGAAGAGCAGGACCTAGGAGTGACTGTATCTGATAATCTTAAAAGTGACCAAACTGCTAGAAGAGGCTCAAGTGAAAGCCAGAAGGATGCTTGAGCACACACAGAGAAGGATGGCCAGCAGGAAAGAGGCGATAGTGTCTGTTCAAGTCTCTGGTAAGGCTAAATGGCATGGACTAGAGCCAGCCACAGATTTTCAATTGCATTATCCAAATAGTGCTGTTTAAAATCATCACAGACCGCACTGGAAGAGTGACAACTCATCCAGGTAACAGCGATTTTCTGCATTGCCATCCGGATAACTATCTGCATAACATAGGGACAGCAAAATAGCCCCCTTCATAACTATGGGCGGCTATCTGGATAAGAAGTCTGAATATCATCATTATCCAGACACTGCTGGCTGTCACTACCATACTCAAATATTCAGTGCCGGTATCTGGATATTAAGGTATAACTTTAAAATGCCTCAGTTGCCATTTAAGAGGAACACCGACCGTGGAGTTTAAAAACTGACCTATTGAACACTTGACCAACAGTCTAGTAAGAAGTATCTAAAATTACCATCATATGTTTTAACAGTACATGGAAATTACTCTTACAGGTGAGTAACTACTCTTTACCAGGTAACAGGTGTTCTCCAGGAGCAGCAGGAATCAGTCCTCACATATGGGGTGACGTCGGCGCCGACGGAGCACCCGTGAGGAGCATTTCCCCAGCTTTCAAAGAAAGCCTTTGGGAATGCAGCAAGCATGCGCGGTCCCCATCCCGCCCAAGGGTGCCATCTTGCTCAGTCTGATGACATAGCTAAAAGACAGCAAAAATAACAAAATAAATCATATGACTGCAACTCCAAGGGGAGGAGGGAGGGTTGTGAGGACTGATTCCTGCTGCTCCTGGAGAACAACTGTTACAGGTGAGTAACTACTCTTTCTCCAGGACCAAGCAGGAAGTCAGTCCTCACATATGGGACTCCCCAGCTTAAGGCTACCAGAGACCCAAAGCTGAAACAATGAGCTCCCTCTAGAGCCTCAGCATGCAAGAACAGAATCTTCTCTAACGCCCGCGAACGGTAGCCCATAAATCATATGACTGCAACTCCAAGGGGAGGAGGGAAGGTTGTGAGGCAGCAGTCATGTGTGTCGGTGAGAGACATAAGTTTCTTACACCGATCACACTTTTTAAACCCGCTGGTAGCCATCGGGGGAAAAAGGGCCCCTGCGAGGTCAAAAGACAGGGCTGCCAGTGAAAACAGAAAAAATGGCGTGTACGCTAGTCACGAAGGACAAAAACCGAAAAAGAAGTCCGGGCTCAATACCAATGTATCGGGCCCAGGCGGGAAAGGGAAACCGGCGTCGAACCGAAGAAAACGGGTCCACACAGAACAAAATCAACTTTTTCCTCGGATGAAAAATGAAACACGTCCGTCGGGCTCCGCGGAAAAAAGAAGACTGAGCAAGATGGCACCCTTGGGCGGGAAGGGGACCGCGCATGTGTGCTGCATTCCCAAAGGCTTTCTTTGAAAGCTGGGGAAATGCTCCGCATGGGAGCTCCATCGGCGCCGACGTCACCCCATATGTGAGGACCGACTTCCTGCTTGGTCCTGGAGAATTGAT
The DNA here is from genome assembly GCA_033557465.1 of Ichthyophis bannanicus. Classification (NCBI taxonomy): domain Eukaryota; kingdom Metazoa; phylum Chordata; class Amphibia; order Gymnophiona; family Ichthyophiidae; genus Ichthyophis; species Ichthyophis bannanicus. The sequence continues at coordinate 248,091,032 of CM066042.1, read as the reverse complement.
GTTCCTGGAGGAACTCCAGTTTAGTCCACACTTCTGGGTTGTGTACCTCCTCCTGCAGCTTGGAGACTGGGCATGTCAAAACTCGTGACATCACTGGATGTAGTCTGCTGGCATCTCCCATCAGCCCCAGTGAATATTGACAAAGCACACTTAAAGGAGCAACATATAAGTAGCCAATTATAACCAAACAACTGTACTATAACTATAAACAAGAAAACATCCCATCGGAAAGGAGTACTTCTTCCCTGTGCCATTTCCTTCCACCTCAGCAGAGCGACAGAATAAAAGCACAAGAATATACAGAAAATGAAAAGAATAAAGATACCTACCGGTTACTGAAACCCGCATCCGATAGGACAGTCATTATCATCATATGATCCCGGGTGGGAATTGAGGACTAAACTGGAGTTCCTCCAGGAACATCAATTACCAGGTAAGTGTAATTTCCATTTCCTTATCGTTCCTCCAGTTTAGTCCACACTTCTGGGATGTAACAGAGCAGTACTTATTGGGAGGGACCTCGCCAGCTGGCTTTCAACACCGCCGAACCAAAGACAGCATCCCTTGCTGACAAGACATCTAGGCGGTAATGTTTTGAAAGTATGCAAGGACGACCACGTAGCCGCCCTACAAATTTCCACAGGTGGTACCAAGCTATGCTCCGCCCAAGAAGTCGCCTGCGCTCTGGTGGAATGAGCTCGTAAGCCAGACAGAACTTGTCGACCTGACAAGAGATAAGCAGACGCAATAGCTTCCCTAATGCACCTAGAAATAGACGCTTTCGCAGCCGCTTCGCCCTTAAAAGCACCCCCAAACAAAACGAACAGCCGGTCCGATTTGCGAAAGGCTTCTGACACTTTTAAATAATGCTTAAGCACCCGCTTAACATCTAAACGGCGAAGCCCCCGGTCAGCAATGTTCCCTCTAATTTTCTGTAGGCTGTGTGCGCATAAAATATCAGCTGTGCTGCTTTAGAAGGAAGGTTAAATTTTTGTGCACCACATAACGACACTCGGAGTTATATACTTTAAAATTTGACTACACATCAAAATACAGTATGTACACCACATTGATTGCACTAGAAAATATTGTAGAACTTGTGAAAACGGTAAATACACAACAACTTTTAAATTTTAAGATGTCTGTGTTGTTTTCTATCAGAATCAGAACCGTAATTTTTGTGCGCTCTGTTGTAAAGTATGTGCGCTCACTCAGAGAGGTGTGTGCGCGCGCACACGCGCACAGCTTAGAGGGAACAGTGCCGGTCAGTAGTGTCCCCACTCAGAGAACCTAGCACCGGCAGAGAAGCATCCCAACTACAAGATTTAAAAAGTTTAACAACACTGAATTCATTGACTTAACAGTCCCCTACCTATTATCATCTCCAACGAATCTGGATGATACTGTCAAAAATTGGCATGAAACCATTAACAATGCAGCCAAAATTAATCATACAAATAAAAAGAGCATCTACTCTAAGTCTAATACCAAACCATGGTTCAATACTACTCTAAAACAAATGAAAAGGAATCTTAGAAAATTAGAACTCATCTGGCGCAAATCTAAACTGATAATACACAAAGAAATATACAACAACCACCTTAGTAAATACAAAGAAACCCTAGACAGCACAAAGAAAGAATACTACTCTGAAATTCTGTCAAAATCTAACAACAGACTAAGAGAGTTATTCTCCATTGTCAGAAATCTAACCAACCCTCAAACTTCAGGCAATGAAATTACAGACATCACAGTACAAACTTTAGCCTATCATTAAAACAAAGCAAAAATGCCGTCAATGACTATAGACACTATTAATATATGACACCAACCGTCAGACGAATGGACAGACTTTCATCCCATAACTAAAGAGACACTAAAAAACATCACCAGCCTAAACACTACAACTTCTTATCTAGATCCATGTCCAGTAACATGGATAAAAAACACACTGTCAATTTTATTACCCTACATTCTCTCAATAGTTAACCTCTCACTAACCCAAGGTTACTTCCCACCATCACTCAAACATGCACAAATACGCCCAATCCTTAAGAACAGCAAACTCAATAAAACATCCCCCATATCATATAGACCCATATCCAGCATCCCATTCTTAGCTAAAATAATTGAAAAAGTGGTCCAACTTCAGACACAAGATTTTCTAGACTCATCTTACCCGCTTGATGAGCAACAATATGGCTTTCGCCCCCGCCACGGAGTTGAATCACTCCTTACAGTTCTAATAGATGCGCTCCTAAGAGGCACTGACAACCAAAAGCAGGCCTTCATACTACTTTTCATTGATATATCAGCTGCGTTTGATAGCGTACACCACACAATAATGCTCAACAACTTGAGACAAATAGGCTTAAACTCCACAGTACACAGATGGTTTTCGTCCTACCTAAACAATAGAACACAAAATGTAAGAATTGGGAATCAAACCTCCACTACATATAAACAAGAAATTGGATTACCACAAGGTTCAGCGTTATCAGCTCTACTTTTCAATATTTACATAAAGCCAGTCTGCAACATATTCAAAACATTTGGAGTACAATATCATCTATACGCAGATGATATTATGATGTATATTCCATTTACGATACCCAATCTACCGCTCCAACTCCTATCGGACTGCTATAATGAAATTACAACTTGGCTAAAAGCTCAAAATCTCCACATAAATCACGCCAAAACTGAAGTCCTAATTGTGGCTAAAAACAAATCCTATATCCCTCCAACACACATAAGACTCCAAAATCAAGAAATTAAAATAAAAAATGAAATAAGATACCTAGGCGTTATACTAGATACACATCTTACCATGGAAACGCACATTAGCAATACCATAAAGAAAATTTATTTCAAACTCAAAACCCTCAAACAACTACGTCCTCTCGTATTCTCACAAGACTTCATCAATATAATCCAGGCCACCATAACTCCTCATTTTGATTTTGCCAATATAATACTCATGGGCATATCAAAACAAAACATCAAACGAATACAATTAGCACAAAATGCAGCTGCTAGAATTATATTGAAAGTTAACTCACTCCAACACAACACCAATACTAGCTTCCCTCCATTGGCTTCCAATTCAAAGCAGGATAATTTACAAAACAATAATAACTTCATTCAAAGCCTTATACGATTTGGCTCCAACCACACTATGTAACTTAATACACAAAGAACCACCTAAACCTACACACAGAAAAGGACAAACAAACTAAAAAACCCCAAAAGATTACACAAGAGCTCATAAATCAACAAACAGAGCCTTTTCCTACATAGCCCCTACTATCTGGAATTCCCTCCCCGAGGAGTTACGAACACTAACTGAGATCATGGAACTCCGCAAAAATTTGAAAACTTATCTGTTCACCAAACACTATAACATAGATATTCTCCCACCTGCTTTAGATAAAGGCTAAACAGGCTTCTGACTGCTTCAATTAAAATCCTTTCAACTCACACAGATAGCTCATATAGTTAAACCCCTTGATGATTCCACATCTTATGCCCTTTTACTCATATATATATATATATATATAGTTTATTCTGTTCTGTTTTGTCTCACATTGTTAGACTTATATTATGACGTTCCTTGTAAATTATATTCTGTTAATCATACTTATAATATGACGTTCCTTGTAAAACAAACTTGCTTTGTTAATTGTTGTTCTCTGTAAACCGCAACTGAACTGTGGAAGATGCGGTATATAAATGTGTATAAATAAATAAATAAATTTAAATGAAATGGAGAAACTACTTTAGGCAAAAAGGATGGCATGGGCCGAAGCACCACCTTTTCCGGAGAAAATGATAAAAATGGCTCTCTGCAAGAAAAAGCCTGTAATTCCGAAACACGTCTCGCTGAACAAATAGCCACCAAAAACACCATCTTCAGAGTTAAATCCTTTAAGGACGCTTGCTGCAAAGGCTCGAAAGGTGCCTTAACCACACCTCCCAAAAACTAAATTGAGATCCCACGGAGGCACCACAACTCTACCAGAAGGACATAACCTGGTGACTGTCTTCAGAAAATGCAAAACATCCACATGCACGCCGAGCGCCACTCCCTGGACCTTGCCTCTATAGCAAGCCAGTGCTGTCAACTGAACTCTCAAGGAAACTGGCCGCCAGTCTCTTATCAAAGCCCTCTTGAAGGAAACTTAAGACTATCGGAACGGACACCTTCACCGCTCACACCTGTGTCTTCTTGAACACCAATCCTCAAATATGTGCCATATACGAACATACGCCAGCGATGTAGACGTCTTTCTTGCTTTAAGTAGAGTAGATATAACTGCTCCCGAATAACCTTTTCGCCTTAGCCGTGCCCTTTCAATGGCCATATCGTAAGCGAGAACCAATCCACTTGAAGCATACTCAGGGGCCCTTGAATCAACAGACTCTCCGACATCGGCAGCCTCCACGGCTCTCCGTCGGCGTATCACGGCCAGTTTGGAGCCACTAGCAACAATCTCCCCGGGTGCGCCTCTATACGCTGCACCACTCGGCCTATCATCGCCCACGGTGGGACGACGTAGAGAAGACCCAACAGCGGCCAACTCTGCATTAGAGCGTTGATCCCTTCTGACATCCGCTCCCGTCGCCTGCTGAAAAAGTGGCTCACCTTTGCGGACTGGAAGGTAGCCATGAGATCCATGATTGGCGGCCCCCATTAAAGAACTATCTGCGCAAACACCTCCGGATGTAATTCCCATTCTCCGGCATCCACTAGAACCCTGCTGAGGAAATCCGCCATCACATTGTCCTTGCCTGCAATGTGTGCAGCCGAAATTGCCAGCAGGCGCTGCTCTACCCAAGTGAGCAGCTCGTCCGCCTCCTCTTCCATGGCCGTACTTCCTGTATCGCCTTGTCGATTGATGTAAGCCACTGTAGAGGAGTTGTCCGACAGCACACGCACTGCACAGCCCTTCACCGTTGCTTCGAATGCGCGCAGCGCTATCACCGCTCGGAGCTCTAACCTGTTGATCGACCAAGAGGTCTCTTGCTCCAACCAAAGGCCTTGCACGAAGAGCAATGAGCCCCCCAGCCCGCAAGACTCGCGTCTGTCAACAATGACAGCCACTTCGGTTGTTCCAGAGGCATCCCGGCCGACAGAGACCCCGGACGCAGCCACCATTTCAGCGCCTGCCTGACCCCTAGCGGACAGGGCAGTCGTTTGCTCAACGGATCGTCTGATGAGACCATCAGCGAAGAAACACCCGTTGCAGCGGCTGCATATGAAATCTGGCCCAAGGCACCGCTTTCAAGGACACTGCCATTGTTCCCAGCACTGTGAGGTAACTCCATGCCGTAGGTGCCGGAGTTGCTCTGAACTGACGCACCACTTTCTGAAGGATTCGTATGCAATGATCCGGGAGAAACACCGCTCCCCGTTGGGTGGCGAAGCGAACTCCCAGGTACTCTAGGTTCTGGGATGGGCTCAGGTGACATTTCGCCGTATTGACTACTCAACCGAGCTCCTCCAAGAATCTCACCACCTTTTCTGTAACCTTTATGCTCTTACTTCTGGACTTTGCCTGAATCAACCAATCGTCGAGCTAGGGAATTCTGGTACATCCTTCTTTTCGCAACGCTGCGGCCACCACTACCATGATCGTGGTGAATGTCCACGGTGCCATTGCGAGCTCGAAGGGCAACGCCTGAAACTGATAGTGACCCCACGGCAGCGTGAATCGCAGAAAGTTGATGCCCTGCTCTGATTAGGATATGCAAATATGCTTCTGTAAGGTTGAGGGATGTCAAAAAGTCCCCTTGCCGCACCGCCACAATGATGGATCGCAATGTTTCCATTCTGAAATGCGGCACTCAGACAGCGGTTCACTCCTTTCATATCCAAGATTGGGCGCAGGGACCCGTCCTTCTTTGGAACCACGAAATAAATTGAGTATCGACCCCTGCCGTAATCTGCCTTGGGTACCAGAACATTTGCTCCTATTTTCAAGAGCCGATCCAAGGTACTTTGAACCACCAGAGTCTTCTGCTGACCTCTGCAGGGAGACATTACATACAAATCGCGAACGGGCCTTGCGAATTCCAGAGCATAACCCTCTCGGATTATTTTGAAGACCCACTGGTCGGAAGTTATTTGGACCCAGGCAAGAAGAAAGTTCCGAAGTCACCCGCCTATCGGATCGCTTCCTATCAGGGTCCCCCTTGCTTCATTGCGGTCTTGGAGCAGCAGCTGAGGACGTCGCGGCAAAACCTCTACCTGTACCACGAAACTCCTGGGCTCGAGAGGCAAAGTGTCCTCTCTGAAAACCACTCAGGCGGGAAGACCAAAATCTTAGAAAATCTCTGAAGAAGCCCCTAATGGCTGAGGAGGCCTTTCCCTGCTTAGGCTTATCCTCCGGGAGTCTACCCCCTTTAGACTCCCTCAGATTCTTAACTAGCTTATTTAGATCCTCCCCAAACAACAGTCGACCTTTGAACGGGAGTTTACTGAGCCAGGCCTTAGAAGAATGGTCTGCCGCCCAATTCCTTAACCACAAAGACCTCCAAGCGGCAACTAAGGACGCCATACTATTGGCCAGAGCCCTGATCAAATCATAATGCACATCTGCCAAATACGCTGAGCTGGACTCCAGATGGTCTAATTCTCGTAGTCCCTCTTGCTCCAGCTGCACCGACTAACGCAACCCTTATGACCAGCGGAGACACGCTCTCGCCACCCAAGCTCCACAGATGGAAGCTTGCAATAAGCAGCTGGCTTCAAAGGATTGCTTCAGCAGACTATCCATCTTTCAAGGCAGAACTACCTTCCACCGGAATAGTGGTCTTTTTGGTTACAGCCAATACCGCTGCATCAACTCGCGGAGACCAAAACCTGTCCTTATCTGCCAGGGGATACAACCTATTCATATAATCCGAGCCCCTCTGAGACCTGCTTCTGGCTGATCCCACTCGTCTTGAATCATCCAGTCTACCACCTTGTGAACGGGAAACACTGTCCGAGTTTGTCTCACCGCCTGGATGATCGGATCCTCCCCATTATTCTCCTCCACCGGATGTTCCATGGCCAGCTTTAGCGTTTGAAGGGATTCCATAATAAGTGGCGTCAGCTCGTCCCTTCAGAAGATCCGAATAATCTTTGCTTGATCCTCCGGCTCTGGAATCTCTCCTTCTTCCAACTCCTCCAAACCGGCTTCCAGATCCACTTCATGTTCGTCTGCTTCTTGCCAATCCACCTCCGAGGGTGAAAGATCATGTATTCTGGCCCATTTGGGCACCTTGGCAGACCCACCAGCTTCCAACGGCCAAGCCGGCTGCTGTAGTGCCACAGACAGTGGTAAGGGCTCCGGCAGCTTTCCCTGCCAACGTAAACAAAAAGCCTGATGCATCATTAAGATGAAGTTCAGACAGAAATCGCCAAACTGAGAGCCCGAATCTGAAACTGGAGAGAGCCCTGAAGGCCCCGCCTGAGACTCTGTACCAGCCCCCAGCGGTTTGGCCAGCAGAACATCTCCTTCTGATTCTGCAGGCCCATCTGGCAGGTCCTGCCCTGCCTTAAGCTCTAGCTGCTGCTCTATGCTAGCAGACGCTGACGAACAGCCACGGCAGATACCTGAATCCTCTATAGCGTCCCTGCGGGTCCCGTAGACACACAGCGGCCGAGAAGCCATCTGTCCAACCTCTGATTACTTCTCTCAAGTAAAAAAAAAAAAATTCCAAAATGAGCAACTTTGTTTCACACTCTCTCTTTTTTTTTATATAGTATATAATGATTAGGAAGCCCTCCCCTTAGCCAGAGGGTTACATCAAAAATTCCAAGCTTCCATTAATTGAAGGGTTAACCCAGGAACCACACCAGGCAGATGCAGAAAAGCAACAGAAAACTAAAGAAAACAAATCTTCTCTCCCCAAATAAAGGATCCTGGTCCCCTATGATCCCCACCCCTACAGGACAGGAATCAGGGGAAGAGAAAAATAACAAATCTGGCCAAAACTGCCACCCCATGTGATCCCGGGCCACACAGCTCGCCATGCGGTCTCACACCGCTAAAATGGCCGCCGCTGAGTAAAACAAGAAAAAGGCGCCAAAACCGGAGCGAAAAAAAGACTCGCGCCTCTGTGGCCTACAGCCCCCGACAGCTCCATAGAATTGTACCTGCAGAGTCCGTCGTAGAGATCTTTGCTGCCGTGGAGCTCAAAACTGCGTGGCCGCGCTTAGCTGATAAGCGAGCTGTCAGCCACGGTCGAGCTCCCCGCTAACTGCGGCTATACCCTGAGAGGATCGCGGCTGCCCAGGAGCGCCGGATACTCACTGCTGCTCTCTTGCTGCAGGGCTCTCCCCCATGCCTTCCAGGGAGAGAGAACTGAGCCGGGCAATAGCTGAAAAATAAGAGAGACACACACAGGCAGGCGAATGAGGACCCGGCACAAGCAAGAGCAAGCTTCTGTTTGTTTTTTTTAAAGCAACAGAACCGAAATGAAAGAATCACTACAGAAATTCACAAATCAAACCAAAACAGCTCCTATGCTACCCTAAAAGCTCCTTATGTGTTCCTCTAGTGAGCCCAGCACTAGGGCTCACTACATCCTCCTGCTGCATGGAGACTGGACACAGTGGGGCTGATGGGAGATGCCAAGAGACTACATCCAGTGATGTCACGAGTTTCAACATGCCCAGTCTCCAAGCTGCAGGAGGAGGTACACAACCCAGAAGTGTGGACTAAACTGGAGGAATGATAAGGAACATTCACTAGCCCACCCATTGATCCCCTATTAATGTGGCAGCTATTATCCACAGCCAGCTCTGCAGTTTTTCCCTATTCATTTTGAAGAGCACGTCTAGGCCTTTGCAGTCCAGGAAGCACCTTGGGTAGCAAGCCTTAGCCACTTATTCTTGGGGACAGCACTGTATCAATTTTGGCCACTGGACACATCTAATATTGGGGAAGAAAGAGGGGCTTTGATTCCCAGAGATGACTGCTCCCCTTACCACTGTGTGCACCTGTACTTACTCTGATACATGCAAAAGGACATGTACTGATTTCTAAACATGTGATACATCACTCCATCTGGCCTGAAAAGAGAAAAACAGATAGTGTCAGAGAAACCCCCCCACAGCATCAAATACCCCCATTCCTGGATGGCAACAAGATGGTATTTTATTTATTTGTAAGTTTTTATATACCGCCTCTTCCAGCGATCAGGGGTGGTTTACAGAGAACATACTAAGTAATTTTACATTAAAACGATAATTGAACTCACCAACAAACTAAGGTTGGCTACAGAACTATGTTACAAAACCTATATATATATATAAGTAAGCAGTTTGTTGTATATTGAGCACTTTGATAGCGGTAAGGGCTTGCGGTGAAGCTATGTTGATGGAGACTGAGGATTATAGATGGATGTACCATAGTATTCAAAAAAAGGTATGTCTTGAGTTCTTTGTGGAATGCTTGTAAATCTTTTCTCTCTTAAAATGTCTGGAAGAGCATTCCATAGTGTCGGAGCAACATATATGAAGGCTATGGAGCCTTATTAGTGTTGCGGATGTGAGTAGGTATTACCAGTGTGTTCTGGGAACAATTCCTTCTAGTTCTTGTAGTGTCAGGTAAACTGAGTAGGGAGGAAAGGTATGATGGGGCTATTTTATTATACAGTCTGAAGACTATCATTATGTATTTGTATTTTGTTTCTTGTTGTGATTGGGCACCAGTGGAGGTTATGGAGAAGAGGAGTGATATTGTCTGAGTAGTGGGCCTTGTAAACTATGCGTGCAGCTAGATTTTGTGCCATCTGAAGTTGTTTTTTTGGCAATCCATACAGAATACTATTATAGTAATCAAAGTGGGGTGTTATCAGGGCCCGAAGGACTGATCTAAAATTGTGATTCTCCAGAAAGAGTCTAAGATGTTGTATCATTCGCAGTTTAAAATATATGATCTTAGTAATAGATTTTATATGTGAAACCATGTTTAGGGACTGGTCTAGGATGATTCCTAGATATTTAATTTCCTTTTTAACTTCTAACTCAGAGTCTTTTATGTGGAATTTAGTGGGGGTGGGGGGGAGGGGAGGGTTTAAAGTTTTGATTTCTGGAGACATAAAAATTAACCTAAAAAAAAACAGAAGTATAACAACTTGTGAGTATTTAGCCCAACTTTAGAGGCTGTCATTTTGAAATTCTTCAAGATAGCTGAAGTTCAGATTTCTTTAAATATTTTATAAACACTTCTTTGCATGGGTTGTTGTTGAAAAGCGATTATCCGAAGCTAGTTCTGATCATGTCCTTTGGATCAAGAATTACAGTAATTTTATCCCTAGAACATAAGTCCATTCAACTCTGCTGTATGGCAAATTATCTTTACTTATGAAAATATTTATCTAGAGGTCTGACGTTGGCAAGAACACCATTAATGACATCATACATCTTACTGGATGAGATTGACCTAAAGCCAAATCTAACATTGCTTCACCCAAATACTTTGTTACTACATTAGGTTATAGAAACGCTGAGGGAGGGAGGGAGGGAGGATTTTCAGCGGTGGCAGCCATCACTGCTTTATCTTTACCCTGGATATTCAATGCCACAGCCAGATCCAGGCCCCAGTATTGAATATCTGGGGTGCCTGGAATGCAATTTTATTTTATTTATCCAGTTTTATATACCACCTTATACTTCAATCAAAGTGGTTTACAGTGTGAAATTAGGTACATTTTGGGAAGGTAGGGAGGAGGGGGTAAGGAGAAGTATAAGAGGCATTGGTTGACTGTAGCTGGTTATGAGCTGTAGTATTCGATGAACAGAAGCGTCTTCAACATCTTTCGGAAGTCCTTGCAGTCTGCCTGGATTACAAAACCAGGTACAAGTTACAGCAGCCATTCAGTTGCCCTATCTTTGGCCAGTTAGGGTATCGCTGCTGCTCGGTTAACCTACGCTGCCGCCCCACAATGCCTTGATGCTAGAAATGGGGGATGCATGCGTTGGCAGCACCCAGTGATGGTCAATGGACTAATCACATTAGTGCTTCCGAATATCCTTGATACCACGATTAACCGCATTAATCGCCTTGAATATCCCTCCCACACTATCTCTTGTCCTGTTGGTCCAGAAATTACAAATATCACAATCAAAAAACAAAAATTACATGATAGCCAAGATGTAACATTACATATAGGATCCTGATTAGTCTTTAACAGGAAACATCAAAAGGGACATTGCAAAAGCTATATGAATGAAATCAAATGCTAGTGTGTATGACATTTTCAACCAATGACTACCAAAAAGTGAAAGAACATGGAGGATAATGTGAGGACTCACCAAGTGAGCATGACTCCTGACAGGAAGGTGGAAACGTAGTGATTCAGGACCCACCAACCTTTGATTCTGCAGAGACAGCAAAATGATACATACGGGAATGAACAACTACCTACTAATTATCGCCTTACACATACACACAAACTTTCATTTACAAATTCTTACACAAATTAAAAACAGAGACTGTCGGCTCTACCCTACTATCTAGTTTAAAAGCTCCTCTGTCTCCTTTTTAAAGGTTAATGCCAGCAGCCTGGTTCCATCCCAGTTAAGGTGAAGCCCATTCCTTTGGAAGAGCCTCTCCTTTCCCCAGAATGTTCCCCAGTTCCTAACAAATCCAAAACCCTGATCCTTGCACCATCATCTCATCCAAACATTGAGTCTCTGGAGTTCTACCTGCCTTTTGGGTCCTGTACGTGGAACAGAAGCATTTTGGAGACTGCTACCCTGGAAGACGAAATTAGACCTTACCTGCTAATTGTCTTTCCTTGAGTACTCTCCGGGCCAGTCCAGAACAGATGGGTAGTCAAATCCCCCTCCTCTAGCAGCTGAGGACTGAATGCTGATTCTTGTTGCTAGGATACCTATCTCTCCCCTGGCGACAGGAGGCAGTCTTAACGTAACAAGCAGATAAAAAACAACAAAGTGGCACAGGAAAAATGGAGAAAGAGTTACACCCAAAGACTCTGAGCGTGTGCAGCACGCTGCTAAAGAAGTCGGCTACACTGCTCAATAATAGGCACGGTGACACCCGAGGAACCACGCAGTGCCCCATTTTTTTTTCATATAAATATTGTCTCTCGATTACCATATTTCACCAAACTGACTATGAACAAGACCTTGAGCTCACAGAAACCGCATAAAACACAGCAGGGTGGGATCTGGACTGGCCCGGAGAGTACTCAAGGAAAGACAATTAGCAGGTAAGGTCTAATTTCGTCTTCCTTATCGTCTCTCCGGGCCAGTCCAGAACAGATGGGTAGTACCAAAGCAGTAACTAACCCAGGGAGGGACCTGTGAGCCCCGCTATCACGGCGGAAGCCCCCACCGAAGCATCCTGACGCGCAAGCACATCCAAGCGATAATGACGCGAAAACGCATGAAGAGACGACCAGGGCCGCCGCTCGACAAATGTCCCACCGGCGGAACCAAGGCTGACTCTGCCCAGGACGTGGCCTGTCCCCTGGTAGAATGCGCCCGCAGCCCGACCGGCACGGGTTTGCCTCTGGTCTCATACGCCACCCGAATGGCTTGCTTCACCCAACGCGCAATGGAGGCCTTAGAGGCCGCCTGACCTTTGGACGGCCCGCCAAACAGCACAACAAACGATCGGACTTACGAAAAGACTCGGTCTCCCTAAGGTAGCGCCGCAGGACGCGGCCCATATCTAACCGTCTGAGCGAACGATCAACCGAAGATCCTGCTGCGGTAGCCCCAAAGGTGGGAAGCGAAATCGACTGATTCAAATGGAAGGCAGATACCACCTTGGGCAGAAAAGATGGAACAGGACGCAAGACCACTTTTTCCGCAGAAAACTGAAGAAAGGGAGGCCGACAGGAAAGGGCCTGCAAAGCAGAAATGCGGCGAGCCGAACACAAGGCGACCAAGAAGGCCGTTTTCCAGGACAGCTCCCGAATGGAACTGGAGGAGCGCGGCTCAAAGGGAGCAGAAACCAAAACCTCCAGCACAAGGTTCAAATCCCACGGAGGAATAACCTGCCCGCCCTGAGGAATCGCAAGATATCCGGATGTGAAGAAAGACGAGACCCGCGAACCGGACCCCGAAACACCGCCAATGCAGCCAACTGCACCCTCAAGGTGCTCAGAGCAAGACCCTTCTCCAGCCCACACTGGAGAAACTGAAGAATATCTGGAACTGAAGAGAAACGTGCTCGCAGGGATCGATCACCACACCAAGCTTCAAACACGCGCCACACGCGGATGTACGCTAGCGACGTGGAGCGTCGGCGAGACTGCAGCAACGTGGAAATCACCGAAGAGGAATACCCCTTCCATCGCAAGCGATCCCACTCAAGAGCCAGGCCGTAAGCAAGAACTGATCCGCCTGGGGCATTGGAACTGGACCCTGCATCAGCAAGTCCGCTCGAGCGGGCAACCGCCAGGGCGGCGCTACTAGTAGCCACATCAGATCGGCATACCAAGGGCGCCTGGGCCAATCTGGAGCAATAAGGATCACCCGACCCTCGTGAGTGGCTGCTTTCTGAATCACTCGCCCTATCAAGGGCCACGGCGGAAACACATAGAGAAGCTGACCCGACGGCCAGGGCTGCGCGAGACCGTCGAGACCCTCCGACATGTGTTCCCTGCGTCTGCTGAAAAAACGCTCGGTCTTGGCATTGTGCAGCGTCGCCATCAAATCCATGACCGGGTGACCCCAGCGTCGAGTGACCTCCAGAAACACGTCGGCATGGAGTTCCCACTCCCCGGGATCCAGGCGGTGACGACTGAGATAGTCGGCCTGCACATTGTGCTTGCCCGCGACATGGGACGCCGAAAGTGCCACCAGGTGCACCTCCGCCCATTGAAACAAGCGCTGACTCTCCTCCAGGAGAACGAGACTGCCCGTTCCCCCTTGGCGATTTATGTAAGACACCGTCACGAGATTGTCGGAAAAGACGCGCACAGGCTTTCCCTCCAGCAACTCCACAAACGCCAGCAGCGCGAGATACACGGTGCGGAGCTCCAGACGATTGATGGACCCATCGAGCCTCCTCCGTCGACCAGGAGCCCTGTGCTATTTGAGCTAAGCAATGCGCCCCCCAACCGGACAGACTGGCATCCGTGGTAACCAAGACCCACTCCGGCAGAGACAAGGGGACGCCCGCTAGGAGATGATCGGGAACCATCCACCAGTGGAGACTGGCTTTCACCTGATCGGGACAGCCCAAGCGCCGGGAGAGCGGATGACGCTGTGGAGACCACCGCGAGAGAAGAGCCTGCTGAAGAGGCCGCATGTGCGCCCGAGACCAAGGCACCAGATCCAAGGCCGCCGCCATTAGTCCCAGCAACTGCAAGTACTTCCAAGCTGTGGGAGCACGAAGACGTAAGAAGGCGGACACGTGAGAGAGAAGCTTGCGGACACGGTCCAGCGGTAAGGAGACGAGCCCTTTGCCCGTGTCGAAAAAGGCCCCCAGGTAGTGAAGCTGCTGAACCGGCTGCAGGCGACTCTTGGCCTGATTCACTATCCAACCCAGGTTCTCGAGACAAGAAACCACTCGCGCGGTGGCAGCAAACGACTCCTCGCGTGACGGAGCTCGAATCAACCAGTCGTCGAGATAGGGATGCACTTGCACGCCCTCTTTGCGGAGAGCCGCCGCCACCACCACCATCACTTTGGTGAACGTGCGGGGCGCCGTCGCCAGCCCGAAGGGCAAGGCCCGAAATTGAAAATGACCCAGGGGAACCGCAAACCGAAGGAAACGCTGATGGCTTGAAGGTCCGGGATGTGGAGGTAAGCCTCCGTCAAATCGATGGAAGACAGAAATTCCCCCGGATGCACGGACCGGATCACCGACCTCAACGTTTCCATACGGAAATGAGAGACGCGCAGACAGCGGTTGACGTGCTTCAGATCCAAAATTGGCCGGAAGGAGTCTCCCTTCTTGGGAACCACAAAATAAATGGAGTATCGACCGAAACCGCACTGGTCTCGAGGAACTGGAACCACGGCCCGGAGCCGCAGCAACGCATCAACGTGTCGTGAACGGCCTGTCGCTTGACCGCCGGCCCGCAGGGAGAAAAAAGGAACGCATCTGACAGAGGAGAAACGAATTCGAGCGCATAACCCTCGCTGATAATCCGCAGTACCCAGCGATCGGTGGTAATGGCGGCCCAAGCGGAAAAAAAACTCCTGCAACCGACCCCCTACTGGGAGCTCCGCTTGGACCGGCCTCGCTTCATTGGGGCTTCTTGGCGGCCGCTGAAGAGGCACCAAAATAGCCTCTGCTGGAGCCTCTAGCGCCCCGAAAGGAAGGACCCCGAGACGGAAAGCGACCGCGCTGATACGGGCTAAAACGAGCTCCCCGAAAGCGGCGAAAATCACGCCCTTGGCCTCTCGAGAAGGAACCTTGCTTACCTCCCTTAGGACGGTCCTCCGGAAGGCGACCCCCTTTCGAGTCACCCAAATCCTTGACAATCTTTTCCAGCGCCTCCCCAAACAGAAGCTTACCCTTATACGGCAGCTTACTAAGACGCGCTTTGGAAGAGGCATCCGCCGCCCAATTCCTCAACCAGAGAAACCGACGGGCGGCAATCACGGAAGCCATCGCCTTTGCGGTAATGCGAATCAAATCATAGAAGGCATCCGCCAGATAAGCAGCCGCCGACTCTAGCTTCGCTGCTTCAGAAGCAGAAGAAGGACCCTCGGAACTGGACGCCTGTTGACTCCACCGAATAGAAGCACGAGAAAACGAACGCCCCACAGACCGAGGCCTGCAGCGCCAGAGCGTTGGCATCAAAGGCCTGTTTCAAGAGCCCCTCCAAGCGACGATCCTGCACATCCTTCAGGGCCGTAGCCCCCTCTACCGGAATGGTGGTCTTCTTGGTGACCGCCGAAACAAGCACATCCACCTTCGGCATGCGCAAGAGCTCCAACTCCTCCTGGGGCACCGGATACAAGCGAGCCATGTTCCGAGCCCCTCTCAAGGAAGCCTCGGGGAACTCCCACTCCGACTCAATCATCTGTTTGATGACTCGGTGGAAAGGAAAACATTTCTGTTCAGACTTAAACCCCTGGAATAGGGGATCCTCCAAGGGCTCACTTTGTACCGCTGGCGGAACAATATTGAGCGCCAGCAGAGACTGCGCAATTAGCGCAGACAATTCTTCCTTCCTAAAAACCCTAAACAAATTAGGGTCTTCCCCAGGCCCCAATTCACCCTCTTCTAAATCAGCCGGCCAGGGGTCCACACATGAATCATCTTGGAGCTCACCTTCCTCTGGCCCCAGAGCCTCTGTAGGCAGGGAAATGCTATCCCCCCTAGAAGCTGAAAGGGTAGGCAGGACCGGAACCCCCTCTGCAGGTCCGGAACAGCCAGAAAACCCAGCCTGAGACAGCGGCAGGGATCCTGCCCCCCCAGGCAAAGGAGTCTGCGAGTGCTTGAGCAAATACGCCCGATGAAACGCCAAAATGAATTCGGGACTAAGAAGAGGATCCAGCACGGCAGGGAGAGGAGATATGGAAGGCTTCTCCTGCTCCACTACTACATGGCGTGATTTGGCCTTTTTCTTCGCCGGCTTAGCCGGCGGGTCTGTCGACGCGGCTGGCGCGGACAAAATGGCCGCCGCTCCCGCGCTTTCCGCGGGAGTCTGAAACGCCTCAAAATGGTCCCCCTGAGAACCGGAGCGTTCAGGCATGACGGAGAAGCGGCCTAAGCCCAACGGAAGCCCAGAAGCCCGAAGGAGTGAGAAAACAATACCGGCAAAAGCCCCCACACACGGAAAGGCGCGCGCCCGCGACAGAAACAAGGGAAGCAGAAATCAACCCCAAAATACCTGGTGAGAAGCCGATAGACGATACGCTCACATCGAGCCAGGAAACCGCTGCTATTTGCGTGTCCCGAAGACCGGAGTGCCGAAAAATCAGAGCACCTGCGATTCAGGACAGTAACTGGGGCCCCCAGGTCTGATCCCTAGCAGCACATGGCACCGAGAAGAGGAGACAGGCTCTGTCCCATTCCCTGTGCACCGCAGGGCAGGCACTCACCTCAATAGAAAGTGCTAAATACCCAGCCAGGGCCAAGCACCAACTTAAAGTGAAACTCTTTCCAAAAATAAAGCATAAAGAAGGGCAAAGTAACAGAACAGCAATGGGGAGACAAATCTCTACACATCCAGTCTAGCTGCTGAGGACATTAAGACTGCCTCCTGTCGCCAGGGGAGAGATAGGTATCCTAGCAACAAGAATCAGCATTCAGTCCTCAGCTGCTAGAGGAGGGGGATTTGACTACCCATCTGTTCTGGACTGGCCCGGAGAGACGATAAGGAAGTTATGGATTTCAACTTCCTACTTAAAAGCCTAAATTTAGCCTCCAAAACCTCCCTACCACACTTTCCTATGTCACTGGTACCGACATGAACCAAGACAGCAGACTCCTCCCCAGTACTATCTAAGGCTTTGCCTAGGTGGTGCATAAGGTCCGCTACCTTCGCATCAGGCAGGCATGTTACCAGGCGATCCTCACGTCCACCAGCCACCCAGCTATCTACATGCCTAATGATCGAATCACCAACTATAACGGCTGTCCTAACCCTTTCCTTGTGGGCACATGGCCCTGGAGAAGCCTCCTCAGTGCAAAAGGGTTTTACATCACCTGGAGGACAGGTCCTAGCTACAGGATCACTTCCTGCCACAGAGTGATGCTCTCCTGTCACATGACCTCTCTCCTCCATGGCAACAGGAAAACTGCCAGACTGGAGGTGGGACTTCAGGACTATATCCCTGTAGGTCTCGTCTATGTACCTCTCTGTCTTCCTTATGTTACTCTGCTACTCTAGCCTCCAGAAATCGGACTTGTTCCCTGAGAGCAAAGAGCTCCTTGCACCTAGTGCACATGTAAGACCCCTCTCACCAACTGGGAGAAAATCATACATGTGACACTCAATGCAAAAGACTGGAATGCCCCCATCTCGCTGCTGGACTGCTGTCTACATCTTAGTTTTAAGGTTGTGTTTAGGTATTTAAGTTGTTTACTTACTAAGGTTTGCTGGGGATACTTATGTTAATAAAACTATACCCCTTACGTTTAATGGACTTTGTTCACCTCAAGATTAATTAATCAATCTCAGGTCCTTAATGTATGCCTGATGAGGATAAATAGCTGCACCTGAGTGTGAATATGGCACTTCCTTTCCTCTAAGACGTTTAAGCACCTATAAAGCAACGATTATCCCAGGGGTAGGTGGAAGTCATGGAGGGAGGGGAGTGAAAGAAGATTTATTAAAAACAGGCTGCTACACACTACCCTGTCCTGTGCTTCTAAGGTAATCTATGACTAATTTCCTGGGTGATTCACACAACCCTTGCTTTGACAGAGGGAGTCTTTCAAAATGCCCCTTTGATCTGTCATTTCGCTTTAACACCTATTTAGAACAATTTCACAGGTCTCTTGCTCCCCATCTAGAAGGCCTCTTTTTAAAGGTCTATAGAAACAATTTATCAAAGAATACTGATCCTGTTTTCCTTTTATGCTAAGTTATACTCTGGTTTGATTTAAATTAAAGCTCTTTGCTGATCCTAGGCCCTGACAGAGTATTAAATATAAACTAGAAGCTCTCTCCTGGGGTCTAAATTTGAACTGAAAGCCCTCTGCTGGGTTTTAAACTTAAATTAAAAAAACTCAACAGTTTAACTAAAAGCTCTTTGCTGATACTAGGTCCTGAATGATTTAACAAATACACTGGATTCTAATTTACACAGATCAATCAGCTTTAATCTAAAGAATTCCTTTTTCTCCAATTTTTAGAAAAATTCCCAGAAGTAAGTACTTAATTGTAGATCTCTCTCCAGAAGTAGCAGTCCCTTGTTGTAGTCCTTCAAAATTGCTTTGCCCCCCACCCCCATCCTATGAGATACATTTTGTCTGGCTAAGTCACTGGCCAGACAAAAAATTTTCCTGCTAAAAGGAAATGGCACTTTGGGCGGTGTTGGGGCATGGCTTCAGTTTAGCTGGTTAGGGCCAAATACTAGCATTCTCCAGCTAATATTAATTCAACTTCAGTCACTGGCAGTGGCTGTCCTAAAGTTAAAGTGGATCAGATAAAAAAAATCTTCTGGTTAACTTTGCTACCAGCAATGCTACTGAATGTTAACCCCAAAGTAAGAGAGACACCATAGCACCTCCCGCCAGGCCTCTTGTGTGCACAGAACCAGCAGTTCCCGACCATTCCCTGCAGCATATGCTTACCTGATCCGCACTGCACAGAAGACCTGAGCCCTGGACTCTCGTGTTGCATTCCCAAAACCAACCACTGAGGGCAATTTTGTACACCCCATGTTATTTGTGACTTATGTGGGCACTTTTAGACCATATCCCTTGTCATCATTTTGTGCATCTTGTCCCTTTGAAAATGTCTAGCCAGGGGTAGAAGGCAAGGATGGGTCAGGTTGGTTAATGGTGACAGAATATGATGGGAGAGAGTGACTTGGGGCCAGGAAGCAAGATATTGGTACCTAAAAGAAGTCAGTGCTGCCTGAAGAAGTTCTGCATTCCTCTTGGACTTCACAGATTGCCAAAACAAAAAAGCCACAAAAAAAAAAAAAAACAAAACACCAGTAGCACTAGTTATACTGCACTACTCCTAGGGGGAATTCTGCACAGAAAAAAACCCCCAAGACAATCCACACACCACATCTTGAGAACATTTCTTTTCTGTATTGTAGTTTGTATTCATTTTTTTTTCATAAAAAGCACTGATCAAACTGTAATTTTGACAAACAGAAGATGTATGCTGAATTTTAAAATAGTGTGCACATAATTTTTCTTGGTGCAGAATCCCCCCCCAGGGTAAGGCATATAAATTCCACGCATGTAAGCATCTTTAGAGGGCCATTCTTCACTGTACATGGTCAAGCATGTTGCACAAACTTGTAAACATGATCTGCTGAGACCCACTGAACACAAATCAGGGCCGACCCAAGGATTTCTGCCGCCCCAGGCTGAAGCCTCAGCTGTGCAGGCCCCCCCCCCCGGCCCCCCCCCGGCCCCGCCCCCCCCCCTGCTGCTGATTCTGTCGGTGGGACGGTGCAGCGTGGCAGCAACCGTGCCTGGTGGCAGGCCAAGTGCTTCAGTACACACGGCCTGCCACTTAACCCTCCTCAGACACAACTTCCTATCAGAGGCAGGGTCAGAAGCAGCAGGCCATACCTGCCGAAGCTCATGGCCTACCGCCCACAGAGGTCTGCCGCTCTAGGCAGCTGCCTAGCCTACCTAGTGGACGGGCCAGCCTTGCATAAGATGCGCGATCTCACAAAACATTCACAGTAAGCAAACTTCAAATACACTTAAGTGCAATGCTCTCAGACCTGCTGGCAGCCATGGTTGGCTCCCACCATGGACAAACAGCAGCAAGCCTAGAGTCTGAAATCCACAGCACCCAAGCCCCTCCTCACCTGGATCCAT
Source organism: Ichthyophis bannanicus (assembly GCA_033557465.1). NCBI lineage: Eukaryota > Metazoa > Chordata > Amphibia > Gymnophiona > Ichthyophiidae > Ichthyophis > Ichthyophis bannanicus. Next base: position 248,070,585 of record CM066042.1, on the reverse strand, counting down.
TGTTGATGAGGATGCTCTCCCGGATTGTGAGGGTGCAGTAGTACCACACCAAAAGGAAGTTAAACACTGCATCTGTCACTCTGGCAGAGAGGGGTAAAGGAAGCAGCAGAGATTATCCCTTTGCTCTTCACATCACGGGATCTCTCTTATATTAAATCTCCCTACCCCCAAACACATTCTCATACCTGGATGGGTCGTGGTTGTTTTACCACATAGCAGCTCAATATCGCCGCTGCCTGGTTAGCTTCTGCGGCGACCTGGAAATTCAATGCTGGCTGTGGCCTTGGCATTGAATATCTGGGGTTAGTTTTCAGCAGCAACAGCTACCCTACATTAGCAGCGTTAGCTGCTGCTGAATATCCCCCTACCCCTTAAGAACCTGATGGGTTTCATAAACGCAAAAAGTTAACTAGATATTACCACAGTTAGGGGGATTATTTTAGAAGCTTATTTGTGATTTCCACGAGTAAAATCAGGCCTTTATGTCTGGAATTGGCATCCACATGGAAATGGCCATTTCAGAAAGGACTAAATTTACACACAGATGCCCTTATGACACAGAAGTTGCAAGAAGGCACGACAGGAACATGATTAGGGAGTGGCCTGTTGGATCAAAAATCATGACATGTATTCTCCATTTCATATAGAGAATACACATACATGGCTGCCTTTGTCCACGTCATGATTTACAGTTGCTCCTTGGCAAGTTTAATGTTTCTAAGAAATAAAGACAGCGGCATCTGCAGTTAGTTGGTAGCATTTATATATGTAGGTTCACAAAATGGCTGACATACACGTGTAAGTTGTGAAATATCAACTTCCACATGTAACTGCTGGCACCTACATGTGATGTCGCCATGTTTGCCCGGTTGATTTTTCTCCGGCATACATGTGAAAAATGGCTCCTCCGGTTCCACATCTCCTGATTTGTGTTTTAGAAAAGGCTCTACGTTTAGCAGAGCATTTTCTAAAATACCAGAAATACGGAAAATGAAGGCAGATAAGGACCTACGGCCTACCCTGTCTACCCATCCATAGGAACTAGTAAGTTCTACAATCCTCTCCTTCAGAGATCCTCTGTACTTGTTCCAGGCTCAGTTCTCATCTCCACTACCTCCACTAAGAGGCTGTTCCACACATCCACTATCCCTTCCATAAGGAACTATTTCCTTACATCACTACTGTGTCTATCCCCTTTCACCTTCATCCTAAGACCTCTTTGTTCTAGAACTTGCTTTCAGCTGTTAGAGGGCCACCTCCTGCGCATTTATATGATGTAGATACTTAAATGCCTCTATCATATATGTCTTCTCTACCACCCTTCCTCTAAAATATACATGGAGTTCTTTAATTCTATCCCCTTATGATGAAGGCCACTGAACATTTCAGTAACCACCTTCTGCACATATCCTTCTGAAGGTGCGGTCTCCAGAATTGCACATAATCCTCCAAATGAGGTCGCACCAAAGACTTATACAGAGGCACTATCACCTCCTTTTGTTTGCTGGCCATTCCTCACCCTATACACCCAAGCATCTTTCTGGCTTTTGCTGTCAACTTTTCTATCTGGTCCAGCCAGCCTTAGACCATCTGATTATGATCCCCCCTCCTCCGGGCCATTCTTTCATCCACTGTAGTTTTTGACCCCTATAATGTATTGTTCTCTTGAGTTTTTACAGCCCAAATGCATGGCCCTGAATATTTTTTAGCATTAAATCTTTTTTTTTTTAATAAAATAAAGCAAGTTGAAGAAGGAAACTTGAAACTAAATTAAAATTAAAATAAGAAACTCAAATTAAAATACTTAATTGTCCCTCAAAAGAGCCCAAGATCCCTAGGCTCTACAACCTGCAACTGCTTGGAGACTGAAAAAACTGGAGCGAGTGGGTGGTCCCTCAGGTAGTTATACGGATGACATCAGAAGAATGTTATGATTCAGTCTCCAAGCAACTGCAGGAGGATCTTTATCCCAGAGATTCCGGGACTGGACTGGAGTGACGTAAAGGAAAAACAAGCTTGAGGTGGTTTCATCTTCATATTCCACTGTCTTCTAGAGTTCTGAAGTGCTAGGACCCCCCCCCCCCAACAAGACCAGAAAAAGTATATACAGGAGGGGTTAAAATGCCTCAGATCCATTCAGAAACCCCTCTCCACCCCCCACCATCACCACATTGCATCTCACCTGGAGCTGAGGAGGAAACGGAAGGTGCAGGACAGGATGATCAGGATTATGGTGAGATAGAGCTTGAACTTCTCATACTCATCCTTGTAGGCAAACCTGCCGAGATGGAGACAGAAAGTCCATTAGAAAGTACACCAAACAAGCCAATAAATGTTTCCTATCTGAATATGGGGTGGTGGTGGTACAGGCAAATAAGTGGAATAACCTGCAGCCATCCTAGTGCTAGGGAAGGTGTGTCATGAAGCAAAGCTAACTAAGTCATAACCCATCATATGTTTGGTGCAGTGGATAGAAAAGAGCCAGCACAGATAAGCAACTTTGTTTTCTGTCCCTAAGGGTTCTACTCACAGTACACACATCCTTAGCGCTCTAAGCATCTTAGTAACAGATGCCGAAGTCCAGTGGTTCACTTCTCTACAGACATCAAACTTCACTCCCTAATTCCTGCGACTTGACTACATAACTAAGTATGCTCAGAGCAATTTCCTTACATACAGCAACCCTTTCTTGTATTCCTGAGGGCCAATTTGGCTGTTCTCAGGAAGGTCTGCTGATCTTGGTATCAGCCTTAATGAAAGGTTTCTACCTAAACCCCTGGCTTAAGGCCTGCTGGAGCCCTGCCCTTATTGAGGGTAATTTTAAAAACAGGCTGCTATGTGCGAAGGCCAAGCAGGTGCCTGTTTCATAAAACGACACATACGCACATGGTGTAAATCGGCAGAAAAGCACAGTTACTCACCTGTAACAGGTAATCTCCAGGAACAGCAGGAATTTATTCTTCACATGTGAGTATCGTCGGTACCGACGGAGCCTGCATGGGAACGCTCCCCAGCGTCCAATAGGAAAGCTTTTGGGAGCATCCCACAGCGCCTGCGTGCTGCCTTCCCAACTGTCTCTCTCCAGTTGAGTTTATAGCTGAGACAAAAGAGAGAGGGAGAGAGAGATACAACTCCTAGGGGAGGTGGGCGGGTTGTGAACTAAATTCCTGTTGTTCCCAGAGATCACCTGTTACAGGTGAGTAACTACGCTATCTCCAGGAACAAGCAGGAATGTAGTCTTAACATATGGGGACTCCCTAGCTGCAGATGCCAGGAAGATGGCCCCAGGAAGTTGTTAGGCCTTGTGTTAAGGGCCATACTTCCCCCCATGGATCTCTGGCATCCTACCAGGGACAGTGGGTAGGAGTTGATTAAGTCTGAAAAAGGTGTTGAACAGCCTGGCCAAACAAGGCATCCCAGCCGGAGTCCTTGTCTAAGCAGTAGTGGGCTGTGAAGGTATGTATCGAAGCCCAAGTAGCTGCTTGACAGACGTCGTCGATAGACACAGAGTGAAGATGAGCCATTGAGGCTGTCATGGCTCTCACACTGAGCTGTGACATGGCCTTCAAGAGGAAGGTTCTTACTCTCATAGGCAAAGGATATGCACTGAGCAATCCAGTTAGATAAAGTTCTTTTGGAAACTGGAAGTCCCAAATGACTAGGATCAAAAGCAACAAAGAGTTGAGAAAATTTTCTATGTTGCTCTGTCCTTTGCAAGTAAAAGGCCAAAGCTCTTTTACAGTCCAAGGTATGAAGGTTCCTTTCTGCACTGGAGGCATGAGGCCTCGGAAAGAATACAGGAAGGTAAACCGCTTGGTTTAAATGGAAAGGCGAAACCACCTTTGGCATAAAGTGTGGATGAGTCCTAAGAACTACCTTATTATGGTGGAACCTTGTATAAGGAGGATCAGCCACTAACACTTGCAATTCACTGATGCGATGTGCTGATGTGATTGCAATGAGGAAGATGACTTTCCAAGAAAGGAATTTCAAAGATGTAGTGGCTAATGGTTCAAAGGGCGGTTTCACGAGCTGCCCGAGCACCAGATTTAAGTCCCATGCCACCGGTGGTGGCTTAATGGGAGGCTTTGTTAAAAGAAGGCCTCTCATAAATCTTGCTATGAGAGGATAATAGGTTGTCCACTTAGAGGCTTGTAAGAAGCTGCAATAGCACTAAGATGGACTCTTACTGAATTTGTCTTGAGACCCGCATTTGACAAATGAAGGAGATACCTCTGGAATCGATACTGGAGTATCGCAAGAGAGTTAAGACCCTTCTGCTAGCACCATGTGTTAAACCTTTTCCACGTAAAGACATACGAGCGTCTTATGGCGGGTTTCCTAGAAGCATGAAGGATATCCTTTACCTGTTGGGAAAGGTTAAGATCCTGAAGTTCTAGGCTTTCAGCAACCAGGCCCTGAGATGCAGAGACTGGGGATTCGGATGCCAGAGCATCCCATCCTCTTGGGAGAGAAGAGCGGATCCCAACTCCAGAGGTGGAGCTTGAGAGAGATGTAGGAGCAGAGGGTACCACGTTTGCCGTGGTCAACGTGGAGCTATGAGGATCATATGACCTCTGTCTCTCTGAAGCTTGAATAGGGTTTTGGGGATGAGAGGAATGGGTGGGAAGGCATATAGGAAGTCCTGACCCCAGTGGAGGAGAAAGGCGTCCCTTGCCTGACAACATTGAGCCGGAATTCTGGAACAGAACCGGGGAAGTTTGGTATTCAGCAGACTTGCAAAGAGGTCTATGTCCAGGGTTCCCCAAATCTGAAATATTTGGGCAACCTGGTCTGCATGGAGAGACCATTTGTGTGGAAATGGAACTCGACTGAGTTTGTCTGCCCAAGAGTTTTGAATGCCTGGAAGATACACCGCAAGGAGATGAATCTGATGCTCTCTGGCGAGGGCCCATAGTCGCAAAGCTTTGTTGCATAGTGACAGAGAGCCTGTTCCGCCCTGCTTGTTCACATAGAACATAGCTACTTGATTGTCCGTTTGAACTAGGACTGTCTTGTAGCTGAGCTGGGCGTGAAATACTCGAAGAGCAAGGAAGATTGCTCTGAGCTCCAGGAGGTTGATGTGAAGACAGGCCTCCTGTGGAGTCCAGGTACCCTGGGTAGAGAGATCGTGCAGGTGGGTTTCTGGTGATTGCCACCATTGGAGGGACGAAATAAGATGATTTGAGTTTGTTATTTTGTCTGACAGGCAGCCTGAGGCCTGTGTCCACTGAGTGGATAAAGTTCACTGGGCTGCGAGCATATGGAGGTGAGCACGAGGAACCACATGCATGGTGGATGCCATGTGACCTAGCAATTGTAGCATTTCCCGAGCAGTGAGACAAGGCTTGAGCACTGCTTGGGAAGCTAGTTGTACTATGTGAAGACAGCGGGGCTGCGGAAGGAAAGCCCTTGTCTGCCTGGTATCCAAATGAGCTCCTATGAACTCTAGGGACTGAGTGGGAGTAAGAATGGATTTTGGGAGGTTTATGACAAGTCCCAAATATTGAAGGATTCGCATTCTGCGAAACAGAGCAGAGCTGGCTTCTGGCACTGTAGGAGCTCGAATGACCCAGTCGTCTAAGTAAGGGAAAATGAATATTCCCAGAGTGCGGAGAAATGCTGCTACCACAGCCATGCATTTTGTGAACACTCTTGGTGCAGAAGCCAGGCCAAAAGGGAAGAACCTTGTATTGGTAGTGCTTTCCTTGAAACAGGAATCAGAGGAATCTCCTGTGATTTGGATGGATGAGAATATGAGTATACGCATCCTAGAGATCTAGAGAACTAAGCCAATCCTGACTTTGAAGTATGGCAGCACAGTTCCTAGAGAGACCATTTTGAACTTCTCTCGTAACAAATATTTGTTCAATTCTCTGGAGGTCTAAAATGGGTCTGTGTCCCCCTGTTTTCTTTGGAATAAGGAAATAGGGGGAGTAGAACCTTGTACCCTGATGGGGAATGGGTACTTTCTCTATTGCTCCTTGAGCAAGGAGCATTGTGACTTCTTGACCTAAGAGACTGTCGAGAGAGGTCTGAGAATTGAACTGTCTTACAACTGTAGGAGGGGGCATGCTGTGAAAATGAAGCTTGTACCCCTATCGTATAATGGACAGAGTCCAATTTTCTGCTGTTATTTGGTACCATCTGTGGGCAAAATTTGGTACCATCTGTGGACATAACCTGCCTGGGATGGTCGAGGGTTCTGGACCGTTCAGGGGCAGGAAGGCAAAGTTCTCTAGAAAGGAGTCAAAGACCCTGAGGAGGCTGAGCCTGCTGAGGTGGCTGAGGTTTTGCAGCTTTTGGCTTTTTTTGTTGTCTAGGTTGCTGCTGTTGTCTCTTTTGGGCAGTCTGACCTGGACGGTATCCCTGTTGGGTATAGGAAGGATAAAACTTTTTTCTTATTGAAAAATGGTTTCTTAGAGGATTTTTTTCCTTGCAAGATCAGCTGTAGATTTGGACAATCTATCCAAGGTGATATTGTCAGCATCTATCTATCTCAATAGCCTTCTCCTACCAATTCTTGCCAAAGAGATTTTCTCCTGTGCAAGGAAGGTTTCCTAATTTATCCTGTACCCAAATTTCCAAGTCAGATGCCTGAAGTCAGGCAATCCGATGTGCACCAATGGCAATAGAAGAGGTTCTGCTTATGCACTCAAAACAGTCAAAGGCTGCACGATTTACAAACTTGGAAACATCCTGAGCATGTTTGACTAGAGTAAGATAGTCTTGCCTTTTGTCATCAGGAAGGAGGGGGCTCATAAGCTCCAAGTCTCCTGTGACCTCTTTAAGGAACATTCCCATATACAAGATATAGGAACTGATCCTAGCTGAGAGCATGGAAGCATCGACGCCCAAAAGCATCGAGAGCCCTACATTCACGACCTGGGGGATTGGATGCATCATGTCTCTCTGCACTTTTCATCCTTCTCATGGCTGATTCCACCACCATTGAATGGTGTGGTAATTGTGTTTTTTGAAAGCCAGGACAAGGTGAACTCGATACATGGTAACGAGTCTTCGAGAATGAGGAGATATGGTTAAAGGTGTTTCCCACATCCTTAGCATAAGATCATGTAAAATCTCATGAATAGGTAGAGTAGCTGCCTCCTTGGGAGCCTTAGGGTATTGGAGAATTTCCAACTCCTTTGCCCTAGGCTCTTTTTCAGGAGCTACTGTGATGGAAAGGCCTCGGGCCACATCACGGATAAAGTCCTGAAAGGACATATCCTCTGGCGGAGACATTCTGCGCTGAGGAGAAGAGGAATCCTCGGGGAGAAGTACTCTTGTATCGGCAGAGTCTTCAGACTCAGAGGATTCAAAATACCTCCGATCCCGGTGATTGTGCAAAGCACAGTACCGGTATCGATCGATGTCGGTATCGGGTTGTTCTGGTACCGATCTGTCGATGCCGGAGACAGACGCATGACTCGGTATGGGTGGCATACCCACCGATGCTAATGCAGTCGGTACCGGTTCCGGTACCGGTGTCGGTACCAGTATCGGTTGAGGGTGTCTGAAGTGGTTTCAACGGTACCGAAGCCGTGAGAAGAGCCGCTAGATTGTGTTCAATAGCAAGGAATCTCTGGTCTATCGACTCTGCCAATGCTTGGGTGTCGGTACCGGTAGAAGCAGCCGGAACCCCAGAGCATGGCGCCGGTAGTTCTGCCAAGGTTGAGGCCTCGAGAGCATCCTGGAGCCCCGTTAGTGCTTTGGAAGCCGAAGCCTCCTGCCGGGGCAGTCTTGCCGGTGAAAATTCCTCAAAGGCAACACCAGTGACATCTCGATATTTAGAAGTAGATCTACCCTTTGAGGACCGGCTAGATTTATGTTTAGTTACCTGAGATCCATGGGAGGCCGTGGAGGACGTCAATGCAACAGACGCCACGTCTGAGGGAAAAAGGGTGCTAAGTTTAGCAGCTCAGCTCTGCCGACCCCTTTTTGGACATCATTCCACAGGAGAGGCACTCGGAAACAGAGTGGTCAGGACCTAAACATTTGAGACACCAATCATGGGTGTCGGTGACGGAAATAGTACCGCCACATTTAGAACATTTCTTAAAACCTGAAGTAGGTTTTTCCATTTTTAAGGAAACAATTGGGCCTAGTGCCCAAAATGGCGCCTAGCACCAAGGAAAAAGGTCTCTAAAGTAAACCACCTCAGAAACTATAATTTTTTTTTTTAAAGAAAGAAGAACCAACCAGCAGTACCGGTATGGCAAAGGAAGGCAGACGCGACCACAAAAACAAAATTAAAGACAAATCTTTTCTGCAGTGACAGGGTATGACACCTGTCGGCTCCGCGGAAAACAAAGAACTGGAGAGGGACAGCTGGAAAGGCAGCACGCAGGCACTGTGGGATGCTCCCAAAAGCTTTCCTATTGGAAGCTGGGGAGCGTTCCTGCGCAGGCTCCGTTGGTACCGATGATACCCATATGTGAAGACTACATTTCTGCTTCTTCCTGGAGATTCATGACTCTATTTAAGATGCAAACATTTACACCTGCTCAGGAGCAGGTGTAAAGAAAATATTACTACATAAAATGTGTGTAAATTGCAACTCTACCCAATGCTCCATCTAAACTTCATCCCAAAACATGCCTTCTTGTCAATGCATGCAATCCCTAAGGTATTTTTATAAAAGGTTTTGATGTGTTGAAAATCCTTTATGACCCAAGGGTATCTGCTGCCCTAGCTTCTGCCACGTGCCCAATAGTCCAGCACTTCCTCCTCCCTTCCATCCAGAATCTCTCCTTCCCTTTCCCCTCACCCAAGTCTCCAGTAAGAGAGTGGCAGAGCAAACTGTTGTCACCGCAGCAGCAGCAAGTCTTCCAGTACCATACATATGCTCATGGTCTGCCGGCCCTGCCTTCTCCCATGCAAACTTCCTGCGGTGGAAGCAGCAGGTCTCAAGTGCATGCGTACATGAGTGCTTAAAGGCCTATTGCTATACTGACAGTGGTTTGCTCTGCTACTGTCTTGCAGGACCTATGGGTGTACCTAGTGGCTAGGCTGGGCCTGAGTGGTATGGGGCATGGAGATAGATGACATAGGAAATGTCCATAGGAGTGAGAGGGGTAAAAGGGAGAGGACCCAGGAAGGAGCCCGATAATAGAGCCACCAGAAATTTTGGCTTAAAAGAGATAAGTGGGAAAATATATTATGTTATTTTGAGGTATATTTGTTTTTATTATGGTTTATTGATGTACTAAGTTATGTTGATTGCGTTTAAGTTGTAAACTGCTTTTAGTAATCCTTTTAGTGGAGGAAGGAAATATAAAAGTTTGAAACAGAAACTCTTAACATTCCAGCACTTACCAGGGGCCGCCCTGAAGCTTGCTGCAGAAGCTTGCTGTGGAAGCAAAAACGCAAGAGACTTTTTCAAGTACATTCGTAGCAAAAAACCTGCGAGATAGTCAGTTGGTCCATTAGATGATAGAGGGGTTAAAGGGGCACTAAGAGGCGACAAGGCGATAGTGGAGAGACTGAATTAATTCTTTGCTTTGGTCTTTACTGAGGAAGATGTAGGGATGTTACCCATGACTGAAGTGGTATTTAAAGGTGCGAAAGAATTGAAGGAAATATCGATACATCGGGAAGATATATTACAACTATTAGATAAACTGAAGAGTAGCAAATCACCTGGGCCGGATGGTATACATCCAAGGGTGTTGAAAGAACTGAAATATGAGATTGCAGACCTGCTATTAGTAATATGTGAACTATCATTAAAATCATCTCTAATACCTGAAGATTGGAGGATCGCCAATGTAACACCAATTTTTAAAAAGGGTTCCAGGGGTAATCCGGGAAATTACAGACCGGTGAGCCTCACATCAGTACCGGGAAAAAATGGCAGAAACCATCATAAAGAATAAGATTACTCAGCATGTAGACAGTCATGGCCTAATGGGAGACAGCCAACACGGCTTTAGACAAGGAAGATCTTGTCTTACTAATCTGTTATGTTTTTTTGAAGGTGTGAATAAACAGGTGGACAAAGGTGAGTCGGTTGATATAGTGTATCTGGACATTCAGAAAGCCTTTGACAAGGTCCCTCAGAGACTTTTGGCAAAACTAAAGAGTCATGGAATAGGAGGCAGTGTACTACTGTGGATCAGGAACTGGTTAAAAGATAGAAAGCAGAGGGTAGGGCTAAATGGCCAATTTTCCCAATGAAGAAAGGTGAATGGTGGTGTACCCCAGGGATCTGTGCTGGGTCCGCTGCTTTTTGACATATTCATAAATGACCTGGAAAGTGGAATAACGAGTTAGGTTATCAAATTTGCAGATGACAAAACTATTTAAAACCCAAGAGGATTGTGGAAAATTGCATGAGGATCTTGATAAATTGGAAGACTGGGCATCAAAATGGCAGATGGAATTTAATGTGGACAAGTGCAAAGTTATGCACCTAGTGAAGAACAACCCAAACTATGGTTACATGATGCAAGGTTCCACATTAGGAACCACCACCCAGGAAAAAGATTTAGGCGTCATTTGTGGATAACATGTTAAAACTCTTGGCCCAGTGTGCAGTGGCGGCCAAGAGAGCAAATACAATGCTAGGTATCATAAGGAAAGGAATGGAAAATAAAACAAAAGATATTATAATGCCTCTATATCGTTCCATGGTGAGACCGCACCTTGAATAATGTGTGCAATTCTGGTCGCTGTATCTTAAAAAGGATATAGTGTTATTAGAAAAGGTTCAGAGAAGAGCCACCAAAACAGTAAAGGGGATGAAAGGATACTTCTATGAAGAAAGGCTAAAAAGGTTAGGGTTTTTTAACCTGGAAAAGAGACGGCTGAGGGGAGATATGATAGAAGTCTATAAATTAATGAACGGAGTGGAACGGGTAAACGTAGATCGATTGTTTACGTTATCAGAATATAGAAAGACTAGGGGACATGCAATGAAGCTACAGGATAAACTATTTAAGACTAATACAAGAAAATATCTTTTCACACAACGTGTAATCAAACTGGAATTTGTTGCCAGAGGATGTAGTAAAGGCTGTTAGTGTAGCTGGGTTTAAAAAAGGTTTGGACAAGTTCCTGGAGGAAAGGTCCATAAACCATTATTAAGAAGGGACCCAGGATATCAATGCTTGACCCAGTACAAGCATTGTGGAACCTGTGTCTTTTGGGGAAATTGCTAGGTACTGTGACGTAGAAGCCTCTCAAGAAGCTATAGAAACAGGTAGTGATCCGGTGGAGAGAACCGGTACTGCAAGAGGATGCAGGATTTTCTCTTCAGAGAGAAAAAAAACACAGAGCTGATCAGGAACCACACCTCACCTCAAGGAAGGAGAGAAGCCAAGTTCCTGATTGGGCACGCCCAAGCAGGAGGCGGGCAATGCAGTACACAGGCAGCTTGTTAAGCACTCAGAAACAGAGAGAGTCAGATTTAGATTTAGATTCGGATTTGAAAGAAGACGACGAAGGAGGACAGGAACAGAAAGAGTTGGAGAGAGAGAAATTAAGCAGCTGTGATCCACTAAGAAGAAGACTGGACTCAGGAAGCAAGTACCTGGGAGACTCAGGGGCAGGGAGAATCTTCTGTGACCAGAAGGATTCAGGAGCACTGAGAGACCCAAGGCTACAGCACAGGCTTCGAGAGGACCAAGTTGAACCTTGGAACAGAAGGCAGAGGGGACAGTGAATTACCCTGGAGAAAGCCACAGCATAAGGTACACAGTGGGTTTGAAGCAGCTAGCAAGTTTAACATTGGGAAGCCAGAAAGAGTAAAGGCTAAAGTTAAAAGCCAAGACAAAGTCAGACAACATGGTAGCAATTGGTTGCAGTCTGAAAAGCATGTAAGCAGCCTAGGCTATTCTCACAAGCCAGCAGAAACCTATAGTAAGGGAACAGCTGAGTCTTATTACAGAGATGTGTGCCAAGAGAAGCCTGACCGTTCTACTTTTAACACACTGTTGAGAAACTCTCCACTCACAGCTGAAGTTTTAAACCCAGCACTTACGTTTAGTGATAAGTGGGGGAAGGATAATTCAAACACGCAGAACTGTTGTCCTAGTAAAAGCAGCATTGCTAATTATCAAGAGATAAGCAGTTTAAACAAACAGCTACCTGATGGAGGAAGACATTATCAGCTTAGCCCAGGAAGAACGCAGGCTGAATTGCTTCTTAAAGATTTCAGAGAGTTCCTTGAAAGCAGGGCAGTTTCTTCCTCTAATGTAGCACAGCCCACAAACAGCTGTGAAGAGGAAATGCCTTTAGTTTCTTCTCTATCGTTCACAGAGCCAGACATGCCCATGGACTGTTCAGCTTGTGTCACTGAGAAGGACATTTAATTGAAATGCTGTACAAAGTTATATGAAGCAATATAACAGAAGTTGCTCTATTGATTCCTATGCTGAGGAGCTTATCAGAAGGGAATAAGTCAAAGCATAACTGTCTGCATACCAGGAGCATTGCTGTTGCCAAAGTGTTTCTTCCGTTAGTGAAAAGGGTCACATGACAACTGAATGTGATCACAGAAGATAATGGACATTTAGCCTAGCAGTGCAATACCTTGTTTTGGTTTCTCACTCTTGTTTTGTGCTATTATACTTTATTTGCATCTGTTTGCACTTGAACTGCAATGCGGAAATAAACCTCAAAGAAATTTTCTTTGCCTGCCTTACTACTTGAGCACCCACAACTACAATTCTCAACCCTGAAGGGCATCAAAGGCCACCCCCTCCTGAAACCCTCAAGGTCCAGGGAGCGGGTGAGTGGCAGTACGTATGACCTAGATTGGCCACTGTTGGAAACAGGATACTGGGCTTGATGGACCTTGGTCTGACCCAGTATGGCATATCTTATGTTCTTATGCCCTCTGCCAACCTGCGACTCTCGCCACTGAAGAAAATGGAGTCAAAGTGGATTAGCATAGCGCCACCAAGGAGTGTCAGAAAGTTAAAAGATGACACTGGGGTTCTTTTCCATCAACTACTGTTTATTACATTTGCTCGCACTGTAATTCTGCTATGAACTATGATAGAATAAGAGGTATTCGTTGCAACATCCATCCAACTGTTTGACCGACTGAACATTCCAGTGTCATCAGTTCAGCCAAGGGTCATTTGATGCTCTTTAGTAGGATTTCCTCTTGAGATATTTTCCTTGTGTCTAGCCCACTACAACTCTGCCAAACAGTTTTAAAATTCTATTACAATTCTGAAAGTAATATCAAAGCCTCACCACCACCACCACCACCAAACCCTCAGCCCCCTGGAAAAGGAAGAAACTGTTGTAAGCTGAGGAGATCACTGCATAAAGTAAGAAACAAACCATGCTCACTACAAACAATGTCTCCCATAGCTCCCGATCGTCCTGCAACTGCATGTTATTATCTTGCTTTGCACCCGTACTTCCTAAAGTCATCCATTTTAGCTACAATTCACTTACTGGGACCTTTGGCAAAGCGATCAAATTATCTACAGTCCTAAACTTACATTTATTGCTGAGCAGAAGACTGGTGCAAATGTCTTTTTCATGTTATCAGTCTATCAAGTGCCACATCTAGGTACAGAAACCTCAGGGGCTCTGGGAGATATGCCAGTACCATTGGGGCCCCAGGAATGAAATGAGCAAACAGCATAACAAGAGGAGGAAAATGCCTCTTGTGCAGGCAGTGACCTGACACCACTCTTCCCCCTTCATGTCAGATAGTCCGCTACAGTGGACACACGTGAGCATGAGCAGCACCCTCCCCCACAACACTTTCCAAGTGGTGCAAAACAGCCATGGCTCCGTTTAAACTTGACAAGAGAAAGGAAGAGAAGGAGTAAAAGCAAGCTTCGAGTAGATAAGAGAAGCTGCAGATGGAAAGGAAGAGAAAAAGAGGATGAGGAGGAAGACAGACTTAGATAGAGAGATTAAGTAGGGAATTAGCATGTCTGATAAAAATGATAGTGCCAGAAGTCACTATGCTGATATCCTTTTCCTCTATCAGCATTTACACAGTGCTTTCTGGTGCCATCACATAAACCAGAGTGAACTTCTGTCTTATTCTCTGCTGCAATTAATCTCTGGGTGAGCATAATCCAGAAGTCCCAAAGCATTTATAGAACAAATTAAAGCACTGATGTCAGTGCAATCTTTTCTCCTCACCCTCGGATACACACACAGCCGCCCCCCCCCCCACCTCCCCATCATGAAGAGGTCCAGCAGAGGCAGCCAAGGGGCACGATTCGCCTTGCACATACAAGCATGCACACACTGTCCCACTATACAAGAGCTATAGGATGGGCAGCAGAAGTGCAAGCTTCCCACATACACAGCCTCCTGGAGCAGTTCAAGACCATTCATTGCTTGCCAAGACTGGAAGCCAATAGTGCCAACAGTCACCTACTAAATAGAGGCGTGACACGAAGCTCCCAATTCATTTCACGGACACCCAAGAGGAGCTGTCATGATCATCTTTCAGTCACAGCTTGCCTGGCTTTGAACCAATGAACAAGAGACGGGCGTCCTTGGCCAACCTTCAGCCCTCCAGTCCTAGGAGTTGATGGCTCTGTATCCCTGTGCCCTCCCTCGAGGAATCCCAACCTAGAAGTGGAAGGATTTGTATCCTTGCACCCCTCCCCTAACCCATGCAGTCCCTGTGCTCTGTACGTATTCAGTTAGACACATCACTAACAGGAGTGGAGCTGCATTACTTAGCCTGCTTGCTGAGTAAAGTCACATTCACGTTTCCCAGCACCAAACGCAAATACAACCTGGAAGAGAAGCAGAAAAGAAACCGGAGATGAGCTGGAATTGGCCTAAGGGTGTGGGGGAGGAGGGGCTTGAAGAGAAGTACAGGACAGGGAAATAAAAACATTCAACACATACATGGGGGCAGTTCAGTCATGGGGACACAGCTGTTCAAAATGCCTGAGGGAGCAGGGCTGCAAACCTTGAATACAGCACTATAAATAGTGCATTACAAGTGTGCATGAGCAGGGTGGTTGCTTTTTTTTTTTAAACTAGAAACAAGTATCAATTGTCAGTTTTAGCAAGTGGCATTGTTTTCTAGAACGTTGGTAGGCTGTGTCACAGAATGGAGGGGAGGGGTTCGGTAAGCAGCAGTCAGCCCCTTGACCCAGAACCCAAGTTAGGAGGACAGGCTCCTGCTTAATGCAGGGAAGGTGCGGCTCTGCTGGGGGTGGCGTCCTTCCAGCAGTCATACTGTAGGGTAGCATTACAGAAGGTACAATGCTCGCACACTATAGCAGGTACTGCTGGGGCTGCTGTGTTTCCAGGGCAGACATTAAAGGATGCAATAGGACAAAACCATTGAACAAACTCCTCTTCCAAATACAGACACCCCTCCCCGCCCCCCCCCCCCCTCCCAAATAATCCATCTGCATGCATTTCATATATCTGCAAGAGTGAATCCAGTCAAGCGGCCTACGACTTGGGACTGGATTTCCTCACCCATTCTCCTTTGGCAGAAATGCTTCCATTTCGAAGAACGTGCTTTGCCGCTCTTTGATGAGACTCTGCAGCTTATGAAGCTCATTTTCCTGATCATCCTTCAAAAAGGCCCTGCACCTGCAGAGAGAAGAGATGGGTGCTCTCAGCACACTGTTATGCTCACAGGCTGAATCGTTATTGAAGGGATACAGAGGAAATTCTGCACTACGAGAAAGCCACAGCATCCACATAAACTCACCTGGCATGCCATCACGATAACTAAATCTGAAGAGAGCCACTAGACTGTGGAGTATCCTCAAAAAAGCCAAACTAGTTAGCAGATGAGAAGAACTTCCAAGCACAATGCTGGGGAGTCAGAATATGGAAATATCTATTTATTGGCATTCTGGGGGCCTCTTTTACTAAGATCCTATGGCACCAGTTTACAGTATTAATTAGGAAAGGGGGAGGGGGAAGGTTAAATAAAGGATCAAAGGCTCTGGTTGGCTGAGGCTTATTTTAAATCACAATGACAGACTAGGATCATCAGGTTACATAGAAACATGACATGAGGGCAAAAAGACCACATGGTCTATCTAGTCTGTCCTTCCAAAAACTACAACAGTCCCCTTTTTCCCTTTAGAGATCCTCTGTGTTTGTCCCATGCTTTTTTAAATTCAGATACTGTCCTCATCTCTACCACCTCCACTAGGAGACTAATCCACATATCTACCACTCTTTCCGTAAAGAAATATTTCCGCATATCACTCCTGAATCTATCCCCTTTCACCCTCATCCCATGTCCCCTCGTAGCAGAGCTTGCTTTCAATCGAACGAGGCTCTCCTCCTGTACATTTATGCCATAGAGGTATTTAAATGTCTCAATCATATCACCTCTAATCCGCCTTTCCTCTAGAGTATACATATTAAGATCCTTAAGTCTGTCCTCATATGCTTTAAAACGAAGATCACTAGCCATTTTAGTAGCCACCCTCTGTACTGACTCCATCCTGTTTATATCCTTTTGAAGGTGCGGTCTCCAGAACTGCACACAATACTCCAAAGGAGGTCGCATCAAAGACATACAGAGGCACTATCACCTCCTTTCTTCTGCTGGCCATTCCTCTCCATATGCACCCAAGTATCCTTCTTGCTTTAGATGTCACCTTTTCTACTCGTTTAGCTACTTTAAAATCAGACACTAGGTCCCGCTCTTCTTTTGTGGACAGAAGTACCTCACCCCCTATACTATATCTCTCCCTTGGATTGCTGCAGCCCAAATGTATGACCTTGCATTTTTTAACATTAAATCTCAGCCGCCAAATTCTAGACCATTCTTCAAGCTTAGCTAGATCCCTCCTCATGTCATTGTAGCAGCAAAGTGCAATCAATGAATAAATCCAGGAGTCAATTGACAGGGTCCAAGCCAGTTTATTGTGCACAGGCCCAGTCAGTCAAGCTTCAAAAGGAACTGAGCAAAGTTTTTACAGAGACATAACCATTTATACCTTTTTCAGTTTGATACATGAGAACTTTCTATTGGTTCTAGCGCGATACATGCAAACCTCTCATTGGTTCCACGCTCCCTACACCTGTCCAATCAGAAATCCCTCCGGGGCTTAGCAACCAGCCCCCTCCCTCAGGATTGTTCTAACAATGATGCAGTTCTTGATTTTGATATTTCTCTACTGCAAGGTTATCCCTAGCTCCAGGAATGCATGTATTGAAACATTTCTTTCTTTTTCACACAAGAGAATAATGGAAGACTTATGAATTCATGTAAAACTTCTTATTAAGCAGTTTAAAACAGTTTTCTCATTTCTCATAGATTTTTGGTTCTTTTTCTAGTTATAATGGGGGTTAGGATCCAGGCCTAACTTACAGGCCTTTCATAGTAGCAGCCAATGCTAGGCCATAGCCTGCCACATTCCCCCCTTTGATTATTCTCACCCGCAAGTAAGAAAGGGTGAGAATTAAATCACTCATTAGTCAATTAACACATTATACAGGTGTAATAGCATCATCGTGGGGTATAGGGTAATATTGCCACATAACTAATACCTTCACAGCTGCCTTCCGCTCTATAGTGTTATCAATTGCTGAAGTTACCATGCGTAAGCAAAGGGGTAGGAGACAAGGGAGCAGTAAGCACATGGCTAATATGAATAATACAATAAACATAAGGGCTTTTAGACCTCCGATCCATGAAAATAGCAAACCAAACCACCCATCCAGCTTCATACTGTGCCAGGTCTGAACAGGCACAAATGTTTGCTCTCTCATCTGGGTGGCTAGATCTTCAACTACATGCCCATTATTATCAATCTGTAAACAATTACTTAAGTTCAACTTTCCACATACCCCACCCTCAGCTGCTAACAAATAATCTAAAGCTAAACGATTTTGATAAATGGCTGTGCGCATTTGTGTACTTTGCTTTGCCAGAAGGGTTAGTGCTTTACTAGTTTCACTAGTTATTATTTCAACAACAGCTTGCAAACGTATTATTCGATTAATCATATAAACATGGGTACGATATCCCCATGTCCCATCCTGCTCCCACGTAGCAGGTCCATAGTATGAGATAATTCTCTCAGGTGGCCATTCTTCAGATGTTGCATCCCATTTGTCCCACTGGCCTATCTTTAAGGCCTCCTTCAGCTGTCGACTTCTATACACAGGATATCCCAGTTGTTCTCCATGGGATGTAGGCAAAAGGAAAAAGGAAGGTCGTATGGTTCCCAATACACATGCGCCTCCCCAGTGATGAGGGAGTCTAGCATATGCTCGGGTTCCGCGAATCCAGTATAGTCCAGGTGGTGCTTGCCAAGAATTATATGTTGCTAAGTTAGTCCAGATACCGGCAAGTTTGGGGAAACAAACTAGAGGATTGGAAGGTTCAGTAGCGTTGACTCCTCACCACTTCTTAGTGGTACTGTTGTAGAACTTTTGATTGAGACAGACCAGCTGCCCCACTTCCATATTAAACAATGGTCCATAACGAGCAAAACACAAGGTACCCACAATGGAGTGGGCCAATACCCATTCGCTCGTGGTATTATGTATATCAGTCTGATTATATGGAACAGAATAGTTCAGTTCTTGTGCCTCCCAAGGCCATTGGTCTCCCATCGTAGTTCCTCCACAAAAAACAGTCTGAAACGTGAAGACTAGATGCAACTGCTCCCGCTAGCTCAAGGAACAAGTTCTGGGAGGTTGGAGGAATTTCAAACTCAGCTTTCATGGCCTCGTAGGAGTGGTGATGTATATGATAGGGTGAGGATACATGGGCCTTGGTATTCAGTTGTAGATACAGGATAGTCCCAGGATCTATACCTCCTCCTGCTATACGCAACCCAAACTTGTATCCTTGCTTCCATTGGCTAGGGTTGACTATGAGGAGTTGCAGAGGATTACAGGCACCTTTCTGGCATTTCTTGGGCTCAGGTAATCTGATCTTTGTCAGACTGCCTTTGCGATTATCACCATCTCGTCCCACAGGTGCTCTCTTCCATGTAGCAAAATATACGCAGTCCCATTTTGGGCAAAAGTAATCATGTTTAGATGTAGTGGTGTAAGTGGTGGCTGCCGAGTTCTTTCCTGTGCACCGTCCCCATCCGTAGGCTCCTTCTGGACACATATTTATCATCATGGTAATATGCTCGCTCCCATGACCCCACATCTGTGGTAAGCATTTCTGTTAAGTGCATCACAAGCATCAAAGTCCAAGGTAATAGGTTTTGTGGGGTTTGCAAGGGGTTTTGTTGCATTCATGATGGCTCCATCTTCATCATTCCAGCGTATCTCAAATGTATAATATGAAGGATTTTGCCGGGGGTTATAACAAGTCTTACTTTTTCCCTTTGTGCAAATATTCAGTTCGGTGCCATTATAAATACACCGGCTGACTGTACCAGTGCAAGTATAGTAGGAATGATAGAGTAAAGTCTGAGTAATCTTCTGTCCTGTTCGGGTGGTGGTTATGCAGGCTGCACAAGGGGGTAGGGCAAAGGTCTTTTCCAGGATTCCCAGGATCACCACTCCCACAAGGCAATAGTGGAAGAACATTGTGATTACAGTCTTTGGAGGTCAACTGGAAAGTTGGGTATGATGAACTTGTTGAGTCTTCTTTCTCCTGCTGCGATGGTCACTCTAGCGTGACGAAAATAGATTCTGAAGATTCTCTATAGCACTGGCTGTCTCCGCAATGTAAGTCGCAATGGAGTCTCGGGATCATTCACTGAAGTCCATTGGTCAGGATCAGGAGCAGCTGCCGGCTTCACTCGACTGTGTTGGATCCAGGGTTCAAATTCTGCAACTTTTACTGTAGTGGGGGTTGACAGGACGACGACATATGGTCCCTTCCAATGCGGCGCCAGCGGGGTTTTTCTCCACTCTTTCACCCACACGGATGTTCCTGGCTTGAAGGGATGCAGAGGCTCGGTCAAGTTGATGGGTAGTCGATCTTGCACCCACATTTGGAGATTCTGCAAGACAGAACCTAAAGCTAATAGTTCTTGTCTAGTTATTTCAGATCCCATCTGTCTCATGTCTTCCTTTATTACCTGCACAAGGGGTGGAGGTCGCCCATACAAAATCTCAAAAGGGGAGACTCCTAAGGACTTGGTGGGAGCTGAACGTATCCTAAGAAGGGCTATAGGGAATACCTGAAGCCACTTTAGATGTGTTTCTTGGCAAAGCTTGGATAACTGAGTTTTCAAGGTTCTATTCATACGTTCCACTTTTCCTGAGCTCTGGGGTCTGTAAGCAGTGTGTAATTTCCATTGTATTTGCAGAGCTCGAGCTAACTGTTGGGTCACTTGTCAGATAATGGCCCATCATTTGTATCCCCCTATAGTCAATGGTATTCCAAATCGGGGAATGATCTCATGAAGCAATACCCTAGTGACTTCTTGGGCTTTCTCAGTTCGGGTGGGATAGGCTTCTACCCATCCCGAGAATGTTCAGACTAACACTAACATATAGTGATACCCATTTGTTCGGGGCATTTCAGCAAAGTCCACCTGTATATCACTCATTGGGGTCACCCCTACTGACTGAGCTCTTGGGGGTGGAATGGGACCTTGCTTAGCATTATATTTGGCACATATCAGACATTGCTGTGCCACCGAGGCGGTTAGAGATCCTAGCAGTGAAATACAGAAATGGGGTCTCAGGGCTCTTTCCATGGCTGTCTTTCCATAATGTGTGGCTTGGTAAAAAGCTTGAACAAAGGCTGGCCCTAATGCTTCAGGGATGACTGTAGGACCTGGAGGTGGACTACCTTCTGGGGTTGGTAACACTATCCAACCTTGTTCTGTCAAAACTCCTCCCTCCTTTTCACAATAATAGTCTAACTCTCTTGTTGTGTATCGGGGTGCCCAGGAACTAAGGGGCACAGGGAATAGGGCTGCTTGCATTGCAGCATCTTGGGTCCTAACTTGTCCTGTGGTGGCTGCCTTCCGGGCTGTGGTATCTGCAAATCTATTCCCTCGGGTGACTTCTCCGGTTCCTACCTGATGACTTCGGCAGTGCATGACTGCCATTTGTTTGGGGGCCCACACAGCATCTAATAACATCAATATTTCAGGCCCATACCTAATGGCCTTACCCCCTGAGGTGATCAATCCTCGCTCTTTATACAAGGCTCCATGTGCATGCAAAGTAGTGAAAACATATTTGGAATCTGTGTACACATTTATGCGGAGTCCTTCTCCTCATGTCAAGGCTCTAGTGAGGGCTATCAATTCAGCTTTTTGTGCAGAAGTTCCTGGGGTCAGGGCTGAGGACTCAACTACCAGATCAAGGGACACCACTGCATATCCCGCACAACGATGTCCATTGATGACCAAACTGCTTCCATCCACAAAGAAAGTCCGTTCAGGGTCCTCTAGAGGGACATCAGTCAAATCAGGGTGACTTGAAAATACAGTGTCCATGGTTTCTAAACAGTTATGATCAGGGGGCCCAGGACCAATTGGAAACAACGTAGCGGGGTTCAAAGCTTGACTGACTTTCAACTGTATCCGGGGGTTTTCACACAGCATGCTCTGGTATTTCAACATTCGTGCATTGGTCAGCCAGAAGTTTCCTTTGTGTTCCATGAGAGTCAGAACAGAGTGTGGTACGGTGAATTGAAGAGTATGCCCCAGTGTCAGCTTATCTGCTTCCCCCACTAGGAGGGCTGTTGATGCAACAGCTCTCAGATAAGGGGGCCATCCTTTTGCAACTACATCCAATTGTTTTGACAAATAGACTACAGGTCGTTGTCAAGATCCAAGAGATTGAGTTGGGAGTACTAACGCATTTCCTTGTGACTCATGGACAAAAAGATGGAAAGGCTTCTGAACATCTGGAAGACCTAAAGCTGGGGATGACATCAGAGCATTTTTCAGGAACCGGAATGCTGCATCCTGTTCAGGTCCCCACTCTAGTGGAGATTTTTCCATTCCTTTGGTGACTTGGTACAATGGTTTTGCAATCAGCGCGAAGTTGGGGATCCATATGCGACAGTACCCCGCGGCCCCCAAGAAGGCTCTTACTTGCCTCCTAGTGGTTGGAGTAGGGATACTACATACAGCTTCTTTGCGTTCTGGTCCCAGACGTCGGATCCCACTGGACAATTGGAAGCCTAGATACTTGACTTCAGTTTGACATAGTTGTGCTTTGGCTCTTGAGACTTTGTATCCAGCCTCTTTGAGAAGGTACAAGAGTTCACTAGTGGTTTGTAGGCATTCACTTTCTGAGTTGGTGGCTATGAGCAAGTCATCTACATACTGAAGAAGAACCCTCTTTCCTGGGTCCACTGGGTAACTTGAAAGATCTTGATTCAGGGCAGCACTGAAGAGAGTAGGTGAGTTCTTGAATCCTTGGGGTAATCTGGTCCAGGTGGAGCTGGCCCCGCCTTCCTGTGGTGGGGTCTTGCCATTCAAAAGCGAATAAAAGTTGACTAGTGGGGGCTAAGCGTACACAGAAAAAGGCATCTTTCAGGTCCAGAATGGTAAAATGAGTAGCTTCAGCGGGGATCAGTCCCAAGAGAGTATAAGGGTTAGGTACTACAGGGTGTATGGTTTCAACTGCATCATTTACTCGCCTTAGGTCTTGTACTGGGCGGTAGTCCCCTGTCCCAGGTTTCTTAACTGGGAGAAGGGGGGTGTTCCAAGGTGACTGGCATTCTTTGAGAAGTCCATACTTCAGCAATTTCGTCAAATGGCAGTGGATTCCTTCAATGGCTGGTCGAGGGAGGGGATACTGCTCACATGCACTGGTTCCACTCCTGGCTTGAGGGTGACAATGACAGGGGCTATGTTCTTCGCTAGGCCAGGTGGATTATCTTCTGCCCATACTTCAGGTGGGGCTATGAGGTTGGTAGGTATACAGGGACTAGTTGACTTTATTGGAGGTGCACTATAGAACCGCCATTCTTCTCGGGGAACAGTGAGCACCATCAATCCAGCAGGCTTCGGGTTCACAGTCATTTTCATTTCTCCCCCTTCAGCAAAAGATATTTGTGCCTGGAGCTTAGCAAGCATGTCTCGGCCCAGTAGTGGGATGGGGCACTCCAGCATATACAAGAACTGGTGCGTTATTTTCTGCCCCCCTAGTTCACACATGCGGTTCTGTAAGAATGACTTTGTGGCTTTATTTCCAATGGCTCCAACTATGGTAACAGATCGAGAGGAAAGAGGAGCTACTGGCTTGGCTTACTACTGAATGTTCTGCTCCTGTATCTACCATAAATTCCATGTATTGGTCCCCTATCTTTAAACTGACCATAGGCTCCTGGGGACCCAGGGTGAACTTGGAGCCCGGTCTGGCCTAGTCTTCATCCACGTCATCCAGGTCATAGCCCGTTGCTACTGCCACTCCCTCAATGGCTTCTTCCCTCTCTTGCTGGAACTGTGTTCGGTTCATTCCTCCCATCCTTCGAAATCGTCCTCCTGGCCTCCAGGGACTCCCTCCTCCTCTCGCAGGGGCGGAGTCCAGATGCGGGCATTCACTTCTCCAATGTCCTTCTTCCTTGCAGTAGGTGCACTGATTCGCACCCAATTGAGGCCTTTCACTTCCGCAGCCTCTTCCACGTCCTCTGGTCCTTTGATTAGGAAAACCTCCTCCACGTCGTTCGGTTATAGCAGCAGCAAGAAGATCTGCCTTCTTCATCTTTCGTTCACTTTCTTTGTCTCGTTCATTTTCACGATTCACAAATACTCTGAGCGACTTCCATTAACTGTGCTATATTCATGCCCGCAAATCCGTCCAATTTCTGCAATTTTCGTTTTATGTCTCTCTGGGACTGACTGACAAAAGCCGCATTTATCATGCGTAAATTTTCCTGAACGGCGGGATCATATGGGGTATATAATCTATAAGCTTCAGATAGCCGCTCATAAAAGGCCGCTGGGCTCTCATCTGGACCCTGGAGAACTTCTGATACCTTCCTGATATTCATGGCCCTCTGGTCTCCCTTCTTCAGGCCCTGCAATAAGGCCTGGCGAAATCTGGTTAGGGCCGCCGCCCCCCTTTCATCATTTGGGTCCCACCCGGGATCTTTATTTGGATATTCTGCAGCAGCTGCTTGTGGGGGGTTTATTCCTCCCCCCTGTACAGGGTTTTCTTCTAACCACCGAAGGGCTGCTTGCCCGATTCACCCTCGCTCCTCAGTAGTAAAGAGGGTGGACAGGAGCTGGCGACAATCGTCCCAGGTAGGCTGATGGGTTTGCATAATACTAGACATTAATTCTGTTAATTCCTGAGGCTTGGCTGTATAGGATGCATAATGCGTTTTCCAGTTTAATAAATCAGTGGTGGAAAAGGGTACGTAGACTAAGCTGGTTGGTCCTGGCGCCATCTGGCCCTGATCATTTAAAACAGGTATTCCAGGCACTTGACGTAATGGCATTAGGTGCCCTGCTTTCTCCTTCTTGGGAATTACGCTTCTTAAATCATAAGGCTCCCGGGCACAAGTCTCCTTGGTGGGTGACCCTGAACTGGCAGGAGAGCCTCCGCTTTCTATCTCGTCAGAGGACTCAAGTCCCCCCGACGTGCTTGGGCCTGACTCGGGACTATCACTTGGGGTAGGGAGCTTCTTGGGCTGCTGCAGCGGTATTTTCTGGGGCTCTTCATCTGGCTCCACTTCAGGCCGCAGTGCTGGGGGAACTAACTTCTGTGGGTACTGGGGTAACCTAGCTAGGATATCTGGGGACTCTGGAGCAGAATACACAGGCGGCTTCTCCTCCTTAACCTTTCTGGTTCCCATAGTGGTAGCTACAAATATTTTACAGCGCTCCTCATAGCAGCGCTTCATCTATGAAGGTTGCTGTTCACAAGCGCTTAACCAAGAATCTATATAGGGGAACTGGTCAGGATACACTTTTTGTATAAGCTGATGAACTCGGAAAACTGTTTCTAAATCAAAGGTGCCCCCCCGGGGCCATGAAGCAGCTAACACGGGCCACTCCCTTTCACATAACATTTTTAATCTTGACGGAGTCATTTTCATACCATAATCACCCGAAAATCCTTTATGGAAATTCTTGATCATGCATTCCAACGGAGTTTGCATAGACTCCGCCCCTCCCATAATCTAAACGTAACTACGTACACTAACTACGCACTCTACGTACACGTAATGACGTACAAGACAATGAACAATAAGGATAGGTAGTATGGCTGTAGGTAAGGGGTCCGTACAGCCCACAGAACACTGGGAGGGACAAACACCACTCGCTTCCTTCCTCCTTTTCGCGACCTGGGCGTGGTCGCCCAGCCAGGAACTGCGCTACTCAGGAGTCCGCTCTCGCTCGGCCTGTATTTCAAGACCTCTCAATCACTCACACAAGCATATTTCAACAAGAAATCATTTTTCAAGTGCCCAGGTTTTCTGACTGACTATTCCAAACAAACAAGAAGGGTCGATCGCTTCGGCTTCCGCTTTCTCTTACGCGGAGCTTACTAGGACCGCCCTTATGGGAGGTGATCAGGCTCCCTTGTCTCACGCATACTCATGCGAGATTTTCCCAGTTAGTCTATACCAAATATACCAAATCAGTCCTGCGCAAGCAAGACGTTGTCCCGGGCTATTCTTACTGACTATCAAATCACAGAAAGGTCTACTCACCGGATCCGGTCCCCGATACCACAACAGCTCCTGAGTTGGATCCTGGACTCCCCCGGGTTGGAGGTGTTGGCCAGCTGGACCCGATGGCCCGCCGAGGCAGGCGGAACCCTCTCCGGCACAAAAGGGCCAGCGGCGCCTGAGGTCTCCCCCGCGGTCGGACAGACACGGTTCCAACCAGACCAAACCTCAAGGCGAATTTCGTAAATTATTCACTTGAATACCATTTACTACTCGCACTTCCCGGCCAACGCACCAAGAATATGTAGCAGCAAAGTGCAATCAATGAATAAAGCCAGGAGTCAATTGACAGGGTCCAAGCCAGTTTATTGTGCACAGGCCCAGTCAGTCAAGCTTCAAAAGGAACTGAGCAAAGTTTTTACAGAGACATAACCATTTATACCTCTTTTTCAGTTTGATACATGAGAACTTTCTATTGGTTCTAGCTCAATACATGCAAACTTCTCATTGGTTCCACGCTCCCTGCACCTGTCCAATCAGAAATCCCTCCGGGGCCTAGCAACCAGCCCCCTCCCTCAGGATTGTTCTAACAATGGTGCAGTTCTTGATTTTGATACTTCTCTACTGCAAGGTTATCCCTAGCTCCAGGAATGCATGTATTGAAACATTTCTTTCTTTTTCACATAAGAGAATAATGGAAGACTTGTAAAACCTCTTATTAAAGCAGTTTAAAACAGTTTTCTCATTTCTCACAGATTTTTGGTTCTTTTTCTAGTTATAATGGGGGTTAGGATCCAGGCCTAACTTACAGGCCTTTCATAGTAGCAGGCCATGCTAGGCCATAGCCTGCCACATCATCTACACCTTCCTGGGTGTCTACTGCAGATTTTGGTATCATCCACAAAGAAGCAAACCTTACCAGACAGCCCTTCTGCAATATCACCAACAAAGATGTTAGACAGAATCGGACAAAGGACAGTGAAATTCATCCCATGAACCAATACGCATGCCTTATACAACAAGGTGCAGTTTTCCTTTATAGAGAGGGCGACAGGCTGCCAATTTGTAAATTTACACCAGTTTTCAAAGGGAATGCATATGCATGTCTTCCTATGAAAGGAAGCGACTACATGAAAAGTACGCACAAAGGGGGTTATTTTAAAAGCCTTCCCATGTAGACTGTGAGCCCTCGGGGGACAGGGAAATACATACTGTACTTGAACACGACTCACCTGCTCATCTACTGGAAAGGCGTGAGCTAAATACTGATAACGAATAATAGTTATGAATGTACAAAAAGCAGCTTTTAGATATATAGAGTGAAATACAAGTCTCAAAGCTATTTCAGAACCTGCTTTTTGTAGGCGTGGCAATGCTCACCATATCTACCCAGCCGGGGTGGGGGGGGGGGGGAAAGGGGTAGTGGGGGCCAAGAAACAGGAGTTACTCACCTGTAACAGGTGTTCTCCAGGAGCAGCAGGAATCAGTCCTCACATATGGGTGTCATCGACACCGATGAAGCCCCAGCGGTGCATTTCCCCAGCTTTCCAAGAAAGCCTTTGGGAATGCAGGCACGCATGCGCGGTTCCCTTCCCGCCTAAAGGTGCCATCTTACCTCAGTCAAATGACATAGCTAAGCACAGCACACAAAAAAATGAAAAAATATAAACTATGTACAACTGCAACTCCAAGGGGAGGAGGGAGGGTTGTGAGGACTGATTCCTGCTGCTCCTGGAGAACACCTGTTAAAGGTGAGTAACTACTCTTTCTCCAGGACCAAGCAGGAAGTCAGTCCTCATATATGGGTGACTCTCTAGCTCTGGGCTACAAGGAACCCAGGCTGAACAAGAGAACTCCCTCTAGTCCCAGCATCAAAGAAAGGTTTTTCACTGACACAACATCCATCGGTAGCCCAACAGAGGGCAGGAGTTGCCTAAACCTCAAAGAGATTCCGGAGTACTGCCTGGCCAAAAGCACTGTCCCTACGGGACTCCCTCTCCAGACAGTAATGGGCCGCAAAAGTCTGGCTTGAAGAACAAGTTGCAGCCCTGCAGATGTCTACCAATGGTACAGAGCGGAGATGAGCCACTGAGGCAGCCATTGCCCTCACATGGTGGGCCGTGACCCGACCCTGCAAAGGAAGGTCAGCCGCCTTGTAAGCCCAGGTGATACAGTCAGCCACCCAGATGGACAAGGTACGTTTGGACACAGCTAACCCCAAATTATTAGGATCAAAAGAAATGAAGAGCTGAGTAGCCCTTCTGTGCCCTTGCGTACGGTCAAGGTAGAAGGATAAGGCCCTCCTACAGTCCAGGGTATGCAAAACTGCTTCAGCCTGGCTTGCATGAGGCCTAGGGAAGAATGTTGGAAGAACCACCTCCTGGTTGAGGTAAAAAGAGGTGGCAACCTTTGGGACGAACTTTGTATGAGTCCTGAGGACTACCCTGTTCCTATAAATTCTGGTGTAAGGCCTATCACAGACCAGGGCCTGAAGCTCACTCACTCACCTAGCTGAGGTAAGGGCTATCAGGAAGAGTGTCTTACAGGAGAGGAAGAGTAGTGACAAGTAGCCATCGGCTCAAAAGGTGGGCGAGTCAGTTGTTGCAAGACCACATTCAACTCCCACTCAGGAGCAGGACGGATTGGAGGCTTGAGCAAGAGCAAGCCTCTGAGAAACCGGGACACCAAAGGTTGAGCCGACAGAGAGTGTCCCTCTACTAGTGAGTGGTGAGCTGCTAGAGCTGAGAGGTGGACCCGAACAGAATTGGACTTAAGACCTTGATTGGATAAGTGCAGCAAGTATTGAAGCACTATTGGTACAGTACAGGAGAAAGGATCCTCTGTACGTAACTGGCACCATACGGAAAACTTTTTCCATTTAAGAGCATAGGTTTTCCTAGTGGACTGTTTCCTAGAGGCTAGGACAACCTCCTCAACCTCCTGAGGTAGGCCCCAGGGAGCAAAAACTACCCTTGCAGCCTCCATGCCATCAAATTGAGAGCTTTGAGATTGGGGTGCAGAAGGGTACCCTGATCCTGAGAGAGGAGGTCGGGCTGCAACCCCAGAGGCAGAGGGGGATCCACTGCCAAATGAAGCAGAAGTGGAAACCAGGGCTGTCTGGGCCACCTGGGAGCCACCAGCAGGACTGAGGCCTTGTCCTGAAGAATCTTGAACAGAGTTCGGGCCACCAAGGGCGTGGGAGGAAACGCATACAGGAGGCCCTGAGACCAGGGAATCAGAAAAGCATCTGCTGCTATTCACAGAGGATGCGGTTGCCTGGAGCAGAACTTTGGCAGCTGTTTGTTCAGAGGACTGGCAAACATATCTACGGATGGAAGTCCCCATTTCAGAAAAATCTTCTGAACCACCAAAGGATGGAGCTGCCACTCGTGGGGCTGCAGAATCCTGCTCAACTTGTCAGCCAGGTAGTTCTCCTGGCCCGGTAGATACACAGCCTTGAGGAACATGTTGTGTCTGACAGCAAACAAGCAAAGGTTCTGTGCTTCCTGGCAAAGAAGCCTGGACCCAGTTCCGCCCTGCTTGTTCACATAGAACATGGCTACCTGGTTGTCTGTTTGAACTAGGACAGACTGATGAGTCAGGGTCTGAGAAAAAGCTTTGAGGGCTAACCGAATAGCTTTGAGTTCCAGGAGATTGATTTGCTGTGCAGATTCCCAGGGAGACCACAGGCCCTGGGTGCACTTGCTTACACAATGAGCTCCCCAGCCTTGCAGGGAGGCATCCGTGGTCAAGACCACTGTGAATGCAGGACTCTGAAAAGGTACTCCTTTCAACAGATTGGGTGGGTGTAGCCACCATCTGAGGGAGTGCAGCAAGTGTTTGGACACTTTTATCCTGTCTTTGAGGTGGCCTGTGACCACTGAGTCCGCAGGCACCACTGTGCAGGCCTCATATGGAGCCTGGCATTGGGGGTCACATGTACTGTCGAAGCCATGTGGCCAAGAAGCCTCAGGCAGAGTCTGGCGGAGACCAGTGATCTG
This sequence comes from Ichthyophis bannanicus, assembly GCA_033557465.1. Lineage (NCBI taxonomy): Eukaryota > Metazoa > Chordata > Amphibia > Gymnophiona > Ichthyophiidae > Ichthyophis > Ichthyophis bannanicus. The sequence goes on along the minus strand of CM066042.1, from coordinate 248,041,104 downwards.
CTGAAAAACTGGTTTGCTAATGTTATCAGTCTTTGGGCTCTGTCTTCTGGCAAGAATGCCTTTGCTAGCAGAGAGTCCAACCTTGTTCCTATGAACTCCAAGTTCTGGGAGGGGGAGCAAATTTACTACAAAGCCCAAATCTTGAAGAAGAGCAATAGTTCTGAGGGTGGCTTGACTGGCCTCCTGGCATGTTAGATCCCTGATGAGACAGTCGTCTAGATAGGGGAAGACAAAGATTCCCTGATTTCTCAGGTAGGCCGCTACCACTGCCAGGCATTTTGTAAAGACCCTGGGAGTGGAGGTAAGGCCAAAAGGCAGTACTCTGTACTGATAATGGTTTTCCTCCCACAATGAACCTGAGGTACCTTCTGTGGTCTGGATGAATGAGGATGTGGGTTATACGCATCCTTTAGATCTAAGGAGCATAGACAATCTCCCTGCTGGAGGTAGGACAGAAGTGTTCCAAGAGTAAGCATCTTGAACTTTTCCTTCTCTAGGAACTTGAGGTTTCTGAGATCCAGAATAGGACGTAGACCACAGGTCCTTTTGGGCACCAGGAAATATCTGGAATAGAACCCTTGACCTTGCAAGTGGGGAGGCACAGGCTCCACCGCCCTGTCCACCAACAGACCTTGGAGCTCCTGGAGGAGAAGATCTGTGTGCAGGGGAGGCCTTGGAGGATCCCCTGGAAAGTATGGAGAAGGCAGTTGTTGGAAGTGTAGTGCATAGCACATCTGGACTATCCTCAACACCCAACTGTCCCCAGTGATGAGTGGCCACTGGTGGGCAAACAGAGCTAGGCGACCTCCTGTGCAGGGTTGGGAGAGCAGGGACGGAGAGGCTATGCTGAAGGAGTCAAAAACCCCCACCCTGCTGAGCAGGAGCAGGGGCCGGAGGCTTGGGGGTCCTCTGCCTATGGGGCCCATTACCCTGCCCCTTGGCCTGCTGACCCTGAGGGGCAGTTTGGGCAGCCGGATATTGTGGGTACTGTTTGTAGGCAGTGCCCTTCCTCGGGTAAAAGGGCTTTTTACCCGAGCCCTTCCTTCTTTTGTGTGAGAAGGGGGCAGAGGTCTTTCTAGACAGCCTTGTCCTTGTAAGGTGCTCGGTCTCGAGCTGTGTGGCCTTCTTGGCCATGGGATTGCCAAAAAGGTTCTCACCTCGGCAAGGGACAATCGACCAACTTGTCCTGAACCCATGGCTCGAGGTCTGATTACTGCAGCCATGCCTGGCATCGAGCCACGATGCCGGCTGCCGCAACTTGGGCCGAAGCCTCGAAGCCATCGTAGGCGGCGCGGGACAAACTTGGAGCAGTCCCGAATCCCCGAGGACAAGGACTTGAATCTCTGCAAGGGCTCCCGGAGAGACCAGCAGAGAACCCGGCCAACTCCTTGGCCAGGTCTCGCAAGTACATGCCCATGTACAGCTGGTAAGACTGGACACGGCAAGCAAGCATCGAGCCCTGGAAGCACTTTTCTACCAACGCCATCGAGGTTCCGGGCCTCCCGGCCGGGGGGCACCGCGGAGTGCATCTTCTGACTATTCAGGCAATGCATGGCTGATTCCACAACCATGGAATGGTGTGGTACCTGCGCCTTCTGAAAGCCAGGGCTCTTACGGAGTCGATAGATCGAATTGACCCCCTTGCTTAAAACCTGCGCTGAGGCCGGTGCCTCCCACATCCGGAAGAGGAGCCGTTCCAGCATCGGAGGAACCGGGACAGTAAAGGCCTCCTTCGGAGGAGAGTCATACTGCAGAGCCTCGAGCTCCTCGGCTCGAGGCTCTTCCTCAGGGTCCGCTGGGATAGCCAACACGGTGGCCATATCCCAGACAAACTCTGAGAACCGGGTATCCTCCGGAAGGGATCTACTCTAGGGTTCAGACTGCGGTGAGTCCGACGGGACGCACAGAGTCTTGAATGTGTCGGGGGACTCCTCATCCTCCGTCCCCCAGGCGGACTCGTCCGACGAGGAGTCAGGATCTGACCCCGCGGGGCCCTGGAGCACCCGCCCCGACGCCGGAGGCACCGGCGTCGACGCCCTCGGTCCCGAACGGGAGGTCGAGGGAGACCGCGACCGAGATCGAGCCATCATGGTCTCGAGTATCGGCTCGGTCTCCGGAGTCGACTTCGATGTCCCGGTGGTCGGGGCAGATGCGCCAGACAAGCTGGCCATCAGTGCCCGCTGCTGCTCCATGAAGGCAGACAGTCTGCACTCCAAGGCTGTCATCCTGAGACTCAGCTCGGGAGACGCAGCAGCCACCGACTCGGGCCCCGGAGGTGCCGGGCCCAACGTCGGCTCTCTGGGGAGGAGAGTCCTCGAGGACTACAGGGCTTACGTGTCCAGCAGACTCTGGTTCCATGCGAGCAGCCACCGACTTGGGCCCTCGAGGAGCCAGGGACCTCTTCCGATGACGCCCTCGCGAGCCGCTTCTTCCTCTTGTGTTCCCGGTCGGAAGACCCCCTGTCCGAGGAGCCACGACGGTGCTCGGGATCCGAATCCCGAGATGTCGAGGCCTCAGATGAGGTCCGGGCCCGGCCAGAGGCTGAGTCGGAAAAAAGCCTTTCTTTCTGCTGCTGGCGACTTCGCAGTGCCTTGGAAGACATCTTCCCACATGGTCCACACGTCTTAGGGTTGTGATCAGGACCGAGGCACCGAAGGCAGCAGTCGTGTGTGTCGGTGAGAGACATCAACTTCTTACACCGATCACACTTTTTAAAACCGCTGGAAGCCATCGGGGAAAAAAAAGAGCTCCCGCGAGGTCAAAGGACCGGCCTTCCAGGGAAAAAGCAAAAAAGGGCACGAACGCCAGCCACGAAGGGCAAAAACCGAAAAAGAAGAAACAGGCTCGATACCGGTGTACCGAACCCGGCGGGAGGGGAACCGGCGTCGAACCAGGAAGAAAAAAATAGCGAGAATTGCCGAAAAAAAATCAAACTTTTATCCAGGATTATTTTAATTTATTTAATTTATTTTTATTTATTTACTTCTCTTATATACCGCGCTATTAAAATCAGTGCTGTTTACAATTGAACAAAAAACATACTGCAATGTCACACGACAATTGAGTTTTTACATTGAACATGGACGAGATAACCTGGAGGTAACAGGGGTAACTAATTACAGAGTAATTATTCATGGAGTATGGTGAGAAATTATACATATATATGACAGGACACACGTCCGGTGGGCTTCTCGGAAAAAGAGAGACTGAGGTAAGATGGCACCTTTAGGCGGAAAGGGAACTACGCATGCGTGCCTGCATTTCCAAAGGCTTTCTTGGAAAGCTGGGGAAATGCTCCGCTGGGGCTTCATCGGTGTCGATGACACCCATATGTGAGGACTGATTCCTGCTTGGTCCTGGAGAATGGGAATGGTGGGGACAGGGCCCACCATGCATAGATTCCTAATTTTATAAAGGGAATCCCTGTCTGGAAAACAATGCATACATTGGCATTTACAACTGTCCCCAGGCACGAATAAGTGCCTGCTCACAGGGGCAGATGTAAATGTTGGCATTGGGGGCCCCCACCACACTCTTGAGCCCAGCCCTCCCTGGTTGTCCTAAACAAGCATGGCCCCCTTGCAACATCACCCCAATCTCCCCTCTTATGTATCACTTCGATGCCCCCTCCCATCTCCACAAAAGCATCACTTTGATTTCTCTTCCTCCAACCAGAAAATAAAAAGGTGCCCCCCTTCTGAAATGCCCAGGCTCCACTCCTCCGATTAGCATCCCCAGACTTAATGGGATCACTGGTGTCCAGCAGGGAGCAGGAGCAAGGCCCACCCACTCCTGCTCTGCAAACATTACCCCTCCAAAATGGCACCGATGATCCCTAATGATAATCGGCCAGTACCATGAGTTTACTGCTAGAGGTCATTGGTGCCATCCTGGGAGAGGGACTATGCGGAGAACAGGAACGAGTGGGCCTCTCTCCTGTTCCCCAATGGACTTCACCAGCCCCGGCAAGCCCGGGGGTGTCAATCATGGGGAGAGGGGAGCCAGACAGTTGAGGAACCTCTCAAAGTAGTGATTGATTCTCCCATCAAACCCAAGGGTAGAAGGGCAAAGTGATGTCTGGGAGGGGGGATCAAGGCAATGCATCGAGAGGAAGGATTGGGGTGATGCTTGGGAAGCATACCTAGTCGGGGCAGCTGGGAAGGGGCCAGACCTGTAGTGCTTCACCGGCATGCTTCTGTGCCGGTGCAGTGATTTCAGGAGGCTGCTCCCATGTTTAAGTGGAGGAGGGGATTTCCATGACTCCCCCCCCCCCACCATAGGCAGCTCTCTAAAATCACTGCTCCTGCCAGATATGCAGGGGCATACCCGCAAAATCCTAAAGCTATTTTATAAGCGGCTGTACTTTAAGCAACACCTCTTGCAAAATGTTGGCTTAATTCTCCACATCCTGAGATGGACGTGGGAATTACCCTCTCCATGTTGTTATTATGTGCCATCAAATCTGTGTCAACTCACGTCAACCTTCTGTATAGCTGTCCTAAACTGTATTCGCTCTTCAGTCAGGTGGCTCTTTGTTGATGGAGTTGATGCCACTCTTCTCTATCCGAGAGCTATATGCCCATTTCCCTCAAAATCACCTCTATCAGACCAATCTTAAAAAAACATCCTGGATTCAACAGCTCCCAACTCATACAGACCAATCTCCAGCCTTCCTTTCATTGACAAACTAATCAAATGTAGCACTACAACAGCTCCAGGACCATGTTGACTCCCACACACTATTAGACACCCAACAACATGGCTTTCACCCATTTTATAGTGTGGAAACTTCTCATGACTCTTTTTGACACCCTAGTCAGAGGCATTGAAAAATAATGAGCAAGGCTTTATTATCAATATTCCTGGACATCACTGCAGCATTCGACTCAATAACCCACAGCACACTGCTACGTATCCAGGCTCGTATCCAGGCTACAAACGTTTGGCCTCTGCAAAACACTATCATGGTTCACATAAATTCCTATCCAATTGTCAGCAACAAGTTAAAATAAGCACAGACTTCTAAACCATTCTCCCAGACAAAGGGAAGGCGCTCTCCGCCTTGCTCTTCAACCTTTATATCCAACCCATCTACACTCTAATCAGAAGCCACCAAATCCTCTTCCGCATCTATGCGGATACTATAAATGATATATACCCCCTTTACTACCATGAAACCTGACTACAAAAATATAACTTCATGCTTCAAAGCCCTCACTTATCGACTTGCCGAGCACAATCTTGCCGCGCGGCGTCTAAAGAAACTGGTAAGCTAGAAGAAATCAGCTACATGATCGCACATTGTTACAAGTTGTTTAATAAGACAAACTAATGATAGTGCTGAATTGCAAACACATAAAACCCCCTGACGAAGAATTGAAACGCGAAGGCGTGGTACCTGAATGGTGGCGTTGGGGATGTTCGTTACCTGTCTAAAGATAAGCACATTTATATGAGAAGTTCAATTTCTACAAAATTTGAAAAACTATTGAGAGAAATTTTGATTGACAAGAACTGATTCAAATTACAATTTAGATTTAGAACTGTAGTGGTCATTGATGCGACAAAGCACAAAATCTTCAAAAAGGCGAACAATACCCTGAAGTGGTGCTATTCTTAGTCTGAGACCATGAGTTCTTTTTATTTTCTAAGTTGGTAGTATGAGCTATGTTTGATAGCGGCAGATTGTGATCAAGTAATTTCTCAGTACATCTAGAGGGACATACATCTTTCTTTATTTTTGGGAGCACAATCTATCAACAAACCACAACAATTCCAAAGTCTTCCACATCACAAGGGACAAAACATTCATACCTCTGGCAAAAATTGCAATTGACAATGCAACCCTGACCGTCAAAACCGAAGTCAAGTACCTAGGAGTCACACTCGACCAGCACCTGACCATGTGCCCACACATCACAAAAACCACCAATTCTGCATACCATAAAACTAAAGATCTTAGAGAATCTATGACCACTCTTTGACACAAGTGACTTGAGAGGTAATGATGGCTGGGCATACTGTTCTGAACTGGATTATTGTGACATACCATACCAAAGGTCTACCAAAGCAAACAATATACCTGCTCCAACTGGCACAAAATACTGTTGCTACGATATAACCGGAACACCCAAACAACAGACCATATTAGCGTAGCTGGGTTTAAAAAAGGTTTGGACAAGTTCCTGGAGGAAAGGTCCATAAACCATTATTAAAAGGGGACCCGGGAAATCCACTGCTTGCCCTAGTACAAGCATTGTGAAACCCGTGTCCTTTGGGAAACTGCTAGGTACTTGTGACCTAGATTGGCCACTGTTGGAAATAGCATACTGGGCTTGATGGACCTTGGTCTGACCCAGTATGGCATATCTTATGTTCTTAAGTCTACACTGGCTACCAATAGCACAGGGAATAATGTACAAAACCACCATCGCCATCTTCAAATTACTACAGAACCAATTAGCACCCATTCTCCAAATGCTTATAAAGAAAGCTCCAAAGACAAGATCAAGGTGAAGCAACCAGCAAAATCTACTTGCCCATACCTGCCCTCAAAAGAACAAGTGCCCAAAAGTCATGCAACAGAGTCTTCACCCTCTTTGCACCCACTATCTTGAAGGCCTTCCCAGAAACTCTAAGAGTTGCCGAAACTGTACCCGACTAACAAAAAAAAGCCCAGGACCCATCCCTTCACCAAATTCTTTGGACTTGACGAATTAGGGTAACCCCACATGGCTTACCCAAGTTCAAATATCCCCCCTCCCCCAATCCCTAGCAATCAGACAATATCATTGATGCTATGACTACCATGTTTTAACTCCAGTTAATGTTTCCCCCATCCTGGCTCCAGGTTATACACTTGCCCCACTAAACCTAGTTCTATATACGTTAAGAGCAGAGGGACTGAACGTTCTATGCAAATCGCTTTGACTGAAGAGAAAGCGGTTCATCTGATCGGCTCAGTTTCACTCCTGATGCAGTGCCACAGGCCCTAGTTGGCTTCTGGCTCACCCCTTGCCTCTTTGTAACTAGGGGCCCTCTGTGCTTATCCCATGGTTTTCTAGAATTTCATTAGTGTTCTGTCATCGCCACCATTCCACCTCTTTCAGTCAAGAAATATTCTAGTTTTGCTCCTGAATCTACTCCTTTGGAACTTCATACCTAGAACAAAAAGAGCAAAGGTATTCTGAAAAAAAAGCTTGCTTCCTATGCCCAATTTATACTTCAGAGATATTTGAATGTTTCTATCATCTCTCTGTTCTTTCGTTCCTCTAGGGCACATCAAATCCTGCCTCCTATGAATTCTGGAGTTGATCAATTTTGTGAAGTCTTTTTAAAACCTGTACAAAAGCATTGTCACTTCTCTTTTAATACTTGTTATGCCTGTCCTTATGCATCACAGCTGGCCACTGTGTTACCTTGAAATCTGACATGATTACTGCATGGGCACCAGCGTCTCTCAGCCCATTGTACGCTGCTTGGGGGGGGGCAGGATTAACTTCTTTGACGGATTCTAGGCAAACAAACACATTGGGGGCCTTCCCATCACAATATAAATACATTTTTAAACTAGTCATCCCACTATCCCCCCTCCAAATATAATCACATCATCCTTCTCCCTCCCCCTTTGACCCCTCTAGCAAGCACGTAGATGGTTAACAGCAGAGCCAAAGCAAGGAGATGAGGTACCCTAGGTCAATCTCATCCAGTACCCCAGGGATCTGGGCTGGGTCTGCTGCTTTAACATATTTGTAAATGACCTGAAAATGGGAATAATGAGTCAAATTTGTGCCCCCCCCTCCGCCCCCATGCGGCAGTGGCAGCAGCATGGCAAACTAACTTTATCATGATTGCTGTGCTGCTCCACTCTTTTAAGTCTGCCGTGGGCCCAGCAGCTGTTCCTGCTGGGCTGAAGTCGTGATGACAGCCACACTACGAGACCTCGGCCTGGTGGGGGAACAGCCGCCGGGCCGAGGTCTCGCAGTGTGGCTGTCATCACGAAACATGATAAAGTAAGTTTGCTGCACTGTTGCCAACCGCCAGATTGGGGGGGGGGCACTCAGCAAAATTTTACTTGGGGACCCCTCATTGTAACTTATGCCACTAGGTATGCTCATAAGTTACGAAAATTTTAAAAAGGGAACACATATGTATCCCTTTCCTTTTTAACAATTACCCATGGGAAATGCATGCATGCACACAAATTCATGGTTTCTTTTATTATAAATCTCAGTCCCACCCTCTGGGAATGCGTTCACTCATGTTGGTGGAATGTAGGCATATACAAGGTATGTACACATAGGTTTACCCCCGTGGAGAGTAATTTTATTAATGTTACTTGGGGGCACAGGCCAAATAGGCACATACATGCTTTACAAAACTGCCTCACAAATTCGGCAGAAATGCCACAGAGACTAACACCAGCTTAGGAGCAGGTGTAAACATTCATGCGCATTTTCTAGAGTATGCATATAAATCGTGACTCCGCCCAAACAAGTCTATACTAAAGTCATGTCCAAACATTTGATGCATGTAAAAGTTACCTCCTAATGTCCCGAGAACATTCAGACAATTGCCTTCAATCCCAGTCCTGCATATTCCTCCCGCCACACCTCCGCTACTCCTGTGTGTGTGTCCACGTTCTAAAGAGCGGCTCCCTCGCTGCCCGATAAAGGTTGGGTGTATGCACTTGCTTTCTCTGTATCTTCCTGTGTGCCCTCATTGCCTGGCATCCCTGGCGTTCATGCTCCAGCCCTACACACGTGCTAATGGCACATACTTTCTCAGCCCGTCCGAGAGCTCTTTCAGCTTCTTCTTCTGCCGCGCGATGGAACTGGAACAATTTCCCTGCAGTTTGCTCAGTTCTTCCAGCTTCTGCTTGTACAGTTTGTGGGTCTCCTGGGAAAGGAACGAAGAGACGCATGAGTCAGGGCTGCTGCTGAGGCCCCTCCTGGCATTGCTTTACCACCAGGAGAACCTGTAATTGGTCCCCAAACTAATAAAACATATTTGAACTACAAAAAAACAAAAGAAAGTACAATGTCCCTATTTTAAAGGCATATGCACAGCTCAGGCCTCAGGAAAGAGCAGTGGGTACAAATATCCTATCTCCTACAGACTGGGGCTAGCGAACCACTATTGTAAAGGTGGTTTTGATGGGCCACGTGTAAGTGCCCGTCTAATACAGTAAGTGGTGCTATAACTGAATTATTATTCATGTATGCAAGGTAGGCAGAACAAGGTCAGATGAAGAGAAAGAGATGAGACCAAGAGCGGCATCAGGGCAGGCCCATCTACTAGGTGGCTGCCTAGGGTGGTAGACCTCTATGGGTGGCATGGCACGGTGCTTGCGGCAGGCCGTGTGCTTCGGCATACCTGGCTTGCCACTCTTGACCCGCCCTCCGGGAAATTGTGTCAGAGGGAGGTCAGAAGCAGTAGGCCTGATGTGCTGAAGCACATGACCTGCCACAGGCCACTGCCACTGCTGCCCCCCCCCCCCGGTCGACAGAATTGGCAGCAGCATGACTCGGCGGGGGAGGCGCAACAGAAATCCTTGGCCGGCCCTGAGCAGCATGTTTGCATCTGTCGAGTTCAATGACAAAGACATCCCACCAAGAGTAATAGAGCATTTACTGCAGGTAATGTACATTCGTTACTTGATCAGCTACATGTTGGCCATCTCCAGATAGCGGCCAAATGATCATGCAGCTTCCCAGAGTCTCTCTCCCCTTCCCCACACTGCTATGGCATCTTGTGCGCTAGTCCCATCTCTGCTAGTGTTCACCCTGTGTGTAGAGCTGGTACAAGGTATTAAGTATTCTTCAGCCTTGTGCCATCGCCCCAACACCATCCCTCCCAGAACAATCTTGTAAAAATATATAATTGGACATCATATTTTTTAATACTAAACATTTATTCTGTGTGTAGGAGGAGGGAGTACCTTACTGGTTAGAGCCACGAGACCAGGGCTCAATTCCCACTAGCACTCCTTGTGGCCTTGGGCAAGTCACTTAACCCTCCATTGCCAGGTCTTTCTTCTGAGGCAAATCTACTTCCGGTCACACTGCCAAGAAATCCCAGGAGTTGCTGGGTCACGATCGACTAAAAAGCACACTTTTTTGGTTCTCTGTGTAGCATGAGGGACATTTCCAAAAGCCATTTACAGGGGTAAATGGCTATTTAAAAAACGTCACTCTTCCTGTAGATAAAAGTATTACTGATGACTGCGACAGTCGGGACTTACTGTATTGTGTGGTCTGCAGATACTCTTTGCTGTCTCCCTCAGAAACTGCCATTCTAGGCAACTGCCTAGTCTTTCCTAATGGCGTAGCCGACCCTGCCTGTGATACCTTATTCCCTTGTTGCTCAATTTATCCAATTTTGTAATTAGGTAATAAGAATGTTATTGTCCCTCCCTGTTTCCAGGGTTGTCACCTCAAAGGCTTGCGAACACCCATTGGGATTTATTGTTTCTCTACCCAATCCTCAAGACACATCCAGCTGGTCTGGTTTTCAGTATATCATAATGAAAAAGCTCCATATAGAGCTGCATATATTCAAAAGGTATTTCATGCATTCTCTCTCACATATTTTTTTTTTATTGTGGATGTGCTGAAAACCAGGCCCAAGTGTCCCAAAGACTGACTTGAATACCACGGTCTATAGGTAAGGTACTATGTGCACAAATCAACCTTCTGAACCCTTATTACCCAGCTACACTTTGCAGCAAGTGAAACAGTTGAACTAGCAAATGTGGTAACTAATCAAGCTAGCACGGCGAGATATCCCAGCCTCTGCTCCACAAGATTCCCTGAATCAGTGTCCCCTGAGAAAAGTTACTCATTGCATAATCCAGGTTAAAGTTCTTGTTAGAGGCTGTTGATTTATCTTCATAAGAACCACAGCACAATGTCCCTCAATGGTGAATTAGTCATGCCAAGGAGGGGCTGGTACAGAGCGTCTCGTGCACAGAGCTTTCAAACATAATTCACTGGCATTACCAGAAAAGCTCTTTGGGCTCTTCCTTCCTCGCCCTCCCACGTTAGGTTTGTTCATCAGCACGTCACCAACGAAGCCTGATGTCCTGGTACACAAGTCTTGCCCAAGATTGTAAACCCCATCTGCCCCCCCCCCCTCAAATCAGCAAGCTCCATGGTTTGGTGTCGTCCTTACAAGTACTGCCTTTTTCTCTGTCTATTCCCCCTTACACCCAAAACATTATCTTTCAGGCAAGAATTGTGCCCTCTTCTCAACTGCACCTCAGCGTCAAGAAGAAAGACATTTCACGCAGACACGACCTCCAAAATGCAAATGTATGTTGTTTTGCAAGATTGCAGTCTGGGCCTGAGCCAATGCAGTAAAGACCATTTGCCTAGGACCTTTCCCTACAGAAAGGGATGAAGAATTAACTCCCTTAGCAAAATTAGCCCATGCAGCCTTTCGCAGATATAAAACATGAGTTATGATGGCCTTTCTTGGTAGACAGAAAGTCAGCTACATGAGATCAAAGAGTAACCCCTGGACGAGGAGGATGGAAGAGCATAAACAGATGTACTACCTATAAATGATAAATACAATTTAAGCAACTTGCTTACTACATGCAATGCATAAACGAAACAGAATGGAACTAGTCGAGTATGGATTTCACACCCAATGCAATAAATAATTACAGTCCAAAAAAATCTTTAATTTGCTTTCATTATGTCTGAAAAATGCATTAAGTTGGTTCTCTACATTGCTAAGATGCGGCTATTTTGGTGAGAGAATCCACCATGCACCCCAAGTCTAAATGGTCCAAGTTGACTGACATCACAAATGAGGTCACAATCACTACACGAACCAATCAGATTCCATTGCTTAATGGCTCTCAGGTAAATACAGCTGTTCTTAGGGGTTTGGAGGAATTAACAGATGCACAGCTTTAAAAACTTCAAAACTAAACATGGAAGGAAAAAGGTTATTTGGCAAACATAAGAAATGCCTTACTAGGTCAGACCAAGGTCCATCAAGCCCAGTATCCTCTTTCCAACAGTGGTCAATCATAAGAACATAAAAGCATAAGATATGCCATACTGGGTCAGACCAAGATCCATCAAGCCCAGTATTCTGTTTCCAACAGTGGCCAATCTAGGTCATACGTACCTAGCAGTTTCCCCAAGGGACATAGGTTCCACAATGCTTGTATTGGTTCAAGCATTGATATCCTGGGTCCCTTCTTAATAATGGTTTATGGACCTTTCCTCCAGGAACTTGTCCAAACCTTTTTTAAACCCAGCTAAACTAACAGCCTTTACTACATCCTCCGGTAACAAATTCAAGAGTTTGATTACACGTTGAGTGAAAAAATATTTTCTTTTATTAGTCTTAAATAGTTTACCCTGTAGCTTCATTGCATGTCCCCTAGTCTTTCTATATTCTGATAAGGTAAACAATCGATCTACGTTTACCCGTTCCACTCCGTTCATTAATTTATAGACTTCTATCATATCTCCCCTCAGCCGTCTCTTTTCCAGGTTAAAGAGCCCCAAACTTTTTAGCCTTTCTTCATAGGAGTATCCTTCCATCCCCTTTACCATTTTGGTGGCTCTTCTCTGAACCTTTTCTAAAATCGCTATATCCAGGTCACAAGTACCTGACAGATTCCCAAAGAGTCACATAGGTTCCATAATGCTTGTCCTGGGGCAAGCAGTGGATTTCCCGATCCGCTTTAATAATAGTTTATGGACTTCCTCCAGAAACTTGTCCAAACCTTTAAGCTCATCTACATTAACAGTTTAATTTACTACATCCTCCGGTAATGAATTACAGAGTTTGATGATGTGTTGAGTAAAAAAAAAAAAATTGTTCTCTTATTAGTCTTAAATGGGTTGCATTGTAGCTTCATTGTGTGTCCTCTAGTCTTTCTACTTTTTGATGGCGTAAACAACTGATCTACATTTACCCGTTCCACTCCATTTGTTAATTTATAGACCTCTATCATATCCCCCCTCAGCCGTCACTTTTCCAAGTTGAAGAACCCCAACCTTTTAAGCCTCTCCTCATAGGAGTAATCCTTCCATCCCCTTTTCTAATTCCGCTACGTCCTTTTTAAGATATGGTGACAAGAATTGCACACAATATTCAAGGTGCAGTCGCAGCATGGAACAATACAGAGGCACTTTGTTTTATTCTCCATTCCTTTCTTTATGATTCCTAGTGTTCTATTTGTTTTCTTGGCTGCCACTGCAGACCGGGCGGAGGGTTTCAACATATTATCACGATGACACCTAAATCTTTTTCCTGGGTGGTAGTTCCTAATGTGGAACCTTGCATCGTGTAACCATAGTTTGGGTTGTTCTTCCCTAGGTGCATAACTTTGCACTTGTCCACATTAAATTTCATCTGTCATTTGGACGTTCAGTCTTTCAATTTATCAAAGTCCCCTTACAATTTTTCACAATCCTCTTGCGTTTTAACAACTTTGAATAATTTTGTATCATCTGCGAATTTGATTACCTCGTTATTCCTATTTCAAGGTACTTTATGAATATGTTAAAAAGCAACAGGCCCAGCACAGATCCCTGGGGTACTCCATTCCGTTTAGCCCTACTCTCTGCTTTCTATCTTTTAACCAGTTCCTGATCCACAATACTACACTACATCCTATCCCATGACTTTTTTTTATATTTAACTAAATTTTACAATAAACCAAGAACCTTGGATAAAGAATATCGCAATCCATCATGCACATGCAAAAAGTAAGCACAAGAAAAAAAAACATAAAACCACCACCAACATGCCAGTATGCTAACAGTCTACAACAGAACAATAAAGAAAAAGGTGGATTCAAGAATATACACCGTAAGAGAACGGTTACAAAGAAAAAAATATTAAAAAGAAAAAGTAGGATTAAAGTGAATACAACTTATAAAGCCGACAATACTACCATAAGGTAAATTTGAATTGCTTAGCATCTAAGCAAAACACGCAGTTCAGATGACTCAAAGAAATGAAAAGTCTTATTCTGATACCCTAGTACACATTTACAAGGAAATCTCGATTGGAAAACTCACACCCAAAAGCTAAAATCTCAGTGCGAAGTTCCAGAAATTTTTTCCTCTTAGATGGAGTCCACCTGGACACATCTGGGAAGATCTGTACCCTACCCCCCCCCCCCCCCCCAAAAAAAGGAAACATCAGATTTTTTTCTAAAATACATTCATAACAACATTTCCTTATCCTGAAGAAATACAAAAAGATACCAACAAAGTAGCCTGGGCTTCAACCACCTCAGCAGACTACTCCAGCAACTCAGACAGGTTCCCCAAGTCCAAGGAGTCAGAAGGCATCTCTACCTGAGAGGTATCAGCTTTCTGTAAAGCGTCCTTACCAATCATTGAGGGGAGGAAAATAAATCTTTTGAAGATGAGGGATCCCAGACTCGGGATAGTTAAACATATCCTTAAAAAACTGAATGAAACAGGTCCCTAGGGGAGCACAATGAAAGCTGTGGAAAGATTAGTAAATGAAAATTTAAGTTTCTCTGTTGATAGTTTGGTTTTCCAGCATAAAATTGAGAACTTGGAATATCCTTAGCTGGGACCCCTTGCTGATCCTGCAAATGTTGAATTTTAACATTGAGACCATCCAATTGCGCTTGCTGTTGGAGCACTTTTGCCTCCACCCCCTCCAATCTAGGAGCAAAGGGAGCAGAAGCCTGAAATACCCCAGCACAAACCCGATAAAGTGACTGCATTGCGTCACAGATGGAGTCCAGGGTCACCTCCTTTGGTCTCACAAGTAAAGGAAGAGCCTGGATCATCACACTCTCCAGAACAGGGGAAAAAAACCCTACCCGAGGAAAGTTGGATCCATTACCACTAGCCACAGGCACAATCAATGCAGAGGCCAAGGACTGTTGAGTAGCCACATCTGAAACCACACCAGGTGCACTACCCTCAGCACCCCCAGGGGCAGAAGCAGTGGAAGGGCCAAGCGGGCTCAGCAAAACATCACTGCCCAAATTGGGGCTCTCCCTAACCCTGACAACGGGTTCGCCCAAAACACTTTACCTGTGCAAAATCATCCATGGTATGTTGTCCCACTGGTATAGCAACAGGAGCGGAGAAAATACCTCTCCTACCTTTGGCCTTCCGTTAAGGCATCTAGAAAAACTAACCCAATGGAAGCAAAGGCCAGGATGAACTACTCCAACATAAACTTAAATCCTCCTAAAGAAGAGCTAGTGCCAAAAGATAGTAAACGTCGAGTTCACCGCCTCGTGTTCTGCCAAAGGGCCATCTGGCACAGGCCCGCCAGGCGCAGGCATGCCTTAAGCATGGTTGACTTTTAAAGCCAGCAGATGGCTCCTCCCTGCCTTTTTTCAACAGCACAGCAGTTCTCCATCCCATGAGTTTTTAATTTCGCCAAGAGTCTCTCATGAGGGACCTTGTCAAAGGCTTTCTGAAAATCCAGATACACTATATCAACCAGCTCACCTTTGCCTACCTGTTTATTCACACCTTCAAAAAATATAACAGAATAGTACAGCAAGACTTTCCTTGGCTAAATCCATGTTGTCTTTCTTCCATTAAACCATGGCTATGTACATGTTCAGTTAATTTTATTCTTTATAATGGTTTCTACCATTCGCCCAGTACTGACGTCCAGTCCACTGGTCTGTAGTTTCCGGGATCACCCTTGGAACCTTTTTAAAAATTAGAGTTACATTGGTCACTCTCCAATCCTCAGGTACTACAGATGATTTTAAATTACAGTAATCTGAACTAATAGTAGATCTGCAATCTCATATTTCAGTTCTTTCAACATCCTTGGATGTATACCATCTGGTCCTGGTGATTTGCTACTCTTCAGTTTATCAAATAGATATCGATACACTGGGAAGATGTATTACATTTTTTTCAATTCTTCTGTGGCATCACCTTTAAATACCATTTAAGGCATGGGTAACTTCTCTACATCTTCTTCAGTAAAGACCGAAGCGAATAATTAATTCAGGTCTTTCTGCTATGGCCTTGTCCTCCCTTAGTGTCACTTTTACCCCTCTATCAACCAATTTGTCCAACTGACTCTCTCACAGGTTTTTGCTATGAATGTACTTGAAAACACTTTTATTGTGCATTTTTGCTTTCATGGCAAGCTTCTTTTCAAATTTTCTCTTTGCCTGCCTTATCAATGCCTTGCACCTCACTTACCAATTTTTATGTTGTTTCTGGTGTTTGTCATTAGGCTCCTTTTTCCATTTGCTGAAGGATACTTTTTTGGCAACAGCCTCTCTAACCTTGTCTTTAAACCATGCTGGCAGTTTTTTGGCCTTCCTTCCACAAAGAATCCATAATACTGTTAGTCATATGCACTTCTGTAGCACTGCACAGTACAACAGGGAATAAAGCTCCTGTTACAGCTCTTTCAGCGATTAAATGAATAGCCACACTTGGAAACAAATTATCCTTTCATCTGTAATTAATGCCTCCCAAGATGCTATTTTAAATGGACTTATATAACCCACCCTTCGGGAACAGTCTTATCCTTCTATTAGCCAGCTTGTTAGAGCCCTAAGGAAAAGGCAGAAAGACTGATGTACCTATGTGAGGCATTCTGTTTTATGTTCTTCACAGTGAACCAAAAGCACAGGGATGATTAATAAAAACAAAAAGGGCAGTTTTTGTTAAATATATGGCCATTTTTTAATATCCATTACTTATTCTTTTAGACTGTGCATCAAGAATCTACACGGTTTACAGCAACTACAATACAATCACACATTTACATGAACAATCAAAATCCCTCCACCTAACCCAACATAAGAGATGCCATATTGGATCAGACCAAAGGGTCCATCAAGCCCAGTATCCTGTTTCCAACAGCAGTCAATGCAGGTCACAAGTACCTGCCAGGTTCCCAAAAGGTACACAGATTCCATGTTTCTAATCCCGGGCTAAGCAGTGGATTTCCCTGATCCTCTTTAATAATGGTTTATGGACTTTTCCTCCAGGAACTTGTCCAAACCTTTTAAACCCAGCTACACTAACAGTTTTTACTACATCCTCCAGTAACTTATTTGAGAATTTGATTACACGATGAGTGAAAAAATATTTTCTCCTATGAATCTTAAATGGGCTACATTGTAGTTTCATTGCATGTTCCCTAGATTTTCTATTTTTTGAAGCAGTAAACAACCAATGTTCCACTCCATTCAGTACCATCAACCATGTACACATCTCAACTCCCACATAAATTCATCAAAAAAACACTATCTTAATCCCTTATAGCCTCCATCCCAATAACTAAAATCTAATCATCACAGATAAGCCACAAATAAACCTCCCAACCTGACAACCCAACCATCATCTCAATCTCAAACATCCAAACGTATACATTTTTAAAGATTTTTGTTAAATACCCCCAAAATCTAGTTCCTGACAAAGAGAATGCATTCCAGAATAAAGAAGTCTGTACCAAAAAGGACCTATCTTTATGATGACCCTTCTTGCTACCTTCACTCAGGACCAACAGCAACTCTCCGCATTGTGATCACAAAGATCTACCTGGAACATATAGCATCAACTTAGAGAAGAGATACTTTGGGGTCATATTATACACCAAGTGAAAAACCACCATCAGTGACTTACAGTGGATGCGGTACTGCACAGACAACCAATGGATGTTCTATTAAAAAAGGTGCAACATGATCTGTCCAATGGAGGCCATTAATTAGCTTAGCCATATTCTGCACCAACTGTAGGTGGCAGACTTTCTGTGGTGTATTATAATAATCTAGGCAGGGAAAAATGAATGCCTGAGTCACCAAAGCTAAGTCTGCCTGTGAGAGAAATGGATACTACTGGTGAATTTGTATAAAAAACAAGAATGAACTACATACTATCTGTGCAATGTGGTCTCTCAGACAATGGCGAGTGGAACCAGGCACAACATGTTCCAATGAAGTCCCCTAAGAGGCTCCTTCAATCAGATTTACCTTCCTAAAGCAGTAAAACCAGCTCTAGACTTGCCTGGGATTTTCTAGAAAACATACCTTATCTTTCTTAGGTTGCATTCCCATTTCTTTAAGCTCAACTGTGCTTCTCCCCATTTGTATGCCGTTTAGAATAAAGGCTGAAATGGGAAGACAGTAGTAGATTTCCGCACCTCTTGAAGCAGCGGGTGTACTTTCGGCTCCTGCTCCATGCCGGAAGCATTGTCAAGTTCAAGGCAGATGAGGCCCTGGAAATCAATTCTACCAGCTCCTCCTTCCTGAACAGACAGATCACACCAGCCTCTGCATAGTCTTCTGAAGATGAGAGTAGGTCCTCTTCCACATCAGAGCCCAATACTGATTCCTCTGGGTCTAAGGCATAGAGGCACATTTCAAATTGGATGTCAAAGTACAATCTGGGACGTTAAAGCCAGAAGGTCTGAAAAGAAAGGCAGGCACATGCAAGTTCAGGCACAATTCCCGAAACGTGGATGTGCCCAATATGCACATGTATCAAATGTCTGTATAGACGTCCCCAGGAGAGCATTTCAGAACCAAGACGTCTAATAGCATAATGGTTAGAGTAGAGGCTTAAGAGCTGGGTGGCCAGGGTTCAAATTCCAGTGTAATCTTTTGTAATCTAAAGCTAGTCACTTAATTCTCAATACTCTGGATGTTTTAAGGTGAAAACTAACACTTTCCTGATACCTATTCATGCCTGGAGCAGAAATAAACATGCATCTGCCTGCAGACCACTCCACTGCTTCTGGAATCGAATGGGGACATGCAAGTCCATTGTCCCTCCCCAGGCATACCTTTGCCACACCCCTGCGCCTACTTGAAAGTCCCCGTACTGGAGATATCTGCGAATGGCATTTGTGGAATGGTTATGGAGACGTGATTGATGTCCATGTGCATGTCTGCAGATGTCTAAACCACAACTAAACCTTTTAGAAAGGCCCTAATAGTCAACATCTCAGATGGCTCCCAACTGTTCCTCATCTTCAGGAAGCATCCCGTGCTGGGGATACTTGACCAAAGGTAACTAAAGAGGGCTTCTACTTTCAGCCTGCCCGGCACAAGACTGTGTCCAGAGACACCTAGAGGCCACAGGTCTGAATTTCCATGCCAGAACTACCTGTTGCCAAAAGGAAAAGTATTCCAAGAAGGACAATCTGGAGTCTGGAAGCTCTCCTCTTGGAAAAGGATCCCCAACAGCAGGGGGCATAGCCACCACAGACACCTAGAGGATGAAGAGCGGCTCATAGCATGGTCACCGGAGCCACCGGCCAATTGAGCATCCTTACCCTTAGAGCAATGTTCCCTCTAATTTTCTGTAGGCTGTGTGTGCATAAAATATCAGCTGTGTGCAGCTTTTGAAGGAAGGTTAAATTTTTGTGCGCCATATAATGACACTCGGAGTTATATATTTTAAAATTTGACCACATGTCAGAATACAGTATGCACATCACATTGATTTTAATCAAATTAAATGAAAATAGATGATTACTAAATGAGCGGGAAATTTCTAGTAATTACAATCATAACTTTTAAATTTTAAGACATCTGTGTTGTTTTCTATCAGAAACAGAGCCGTAATTTTTGTGCGCTCTGTTTTAAAGTATGTGCGCTCGCTCGGCGAGGTGTGTGCGCGCGCACATGTGCACAGCTTAGAGGGAACAGTGCCTTAGAGCCATCCTGCACCTTCTGCCCTGAAGCAGGTAAGAGCAAACTAACAGTATCCCTCGACTGAGAGGGGGAAGGCATGTCCTCAAGGGGTGATTCAGAAGCTGCTATACAGGAGAGTCCAGAATCCAAGGATAAAGCACCTCACCTGCCACAGGTCAAACAATGTTTCCTGGAAGACGACAGATTTAGGTAAGTATCACAAGCACACACGCTAATGCTGCATCGGCCCACAAGTGTGCGTCAACTGTGCTTTTACATAACGTGCATTAAAGGCTCTAGGGAAGAAGTGTGCATTGGAGCCGCTTTGGCGGAACTCGCGTTAGGACTGCGCAACCCCCAGGCACACAATAGGCAAAAACTTTACTAACGCATGCAGAAAACGGCGGGAATCCCCACACAGCACCAACGGCTGCTAGCAGTTTACTCCTAATTGCATCCCTCAGAGTTGGAACCGGGAACCTCCAACAAGGACAATGACAAGCTTAAGCCTTGGTACTCACCCTTGGAGACCTTCAGGCATAGGATCCGTACTGGACTCAGCTTTACTTCCCTAAAACTGCTTTACTGGCTGGGTTTATTTTAAACGCACTGTTTGAAAGGTGGCTGGCAGGCAGATCCCTCTGAGAGCTTTCTGCAATCTTTGGGAGAGAGTGGGGGGGGGGGGAAGGAGGAGGGGGGAGGGGGCACCAAGGTTGTGTGAGGCTGCTGTACTCTTTCAGATGCTTCCAAATTCTTCCAATTTGTGACTGCTCAACAGGCCCTTATCATGATAAAGGCATGGAGCTGAACCAATTTTCCCTCCTCCTATGGCTACCAAAATGACCGCCTCTAGTGAAGCCTCCCAGATGTGCTCAAGTGAAAGAGTCACCTTTTTTAGGGCTTAAAATGGTCGTTAACAAGCATTTAATGAATCTCTTTTCCTCTCAATCTTCAGATTTTCTACAGAGAGGAGAAAATCCATCCACCATCTGCTAGAGACAAAGAAATACTGAAGGGACCTCTGGTGGCTGAGGAGGATAAAGGCACAGGAGTGATGTTACTAAAACCTGGACTTTTAATTGGTTCTTGTCTCCACCTATCTGCTGGTAGAGGAACACAACCCCCTTGTCAGGACTGGTCTAGCAGGACGATATGGAATCACAGTTAATGAACAGCTGAAACTATTATCTCTCCTGACTTTTTCCAATGCAAATCTAAAGAATCCAAAATAGGCAATTACAGAGTGGGGGTAGTTTCACCTGCTCCTTCTTTCATTTTAAAAGGGGAGGGGATAAATAATACATTTTGTCTATAAAAACACGGAAGGATTTTTGGATTTTTCAAAATCTGAAAAAAAAATTAATATAAAATAAATAAAACTTAAAAAAAAAAAAAAAAAAAGCACCACACCCCATTTAGGAAAATTAACCTTGAGGTTCATTGCCTTACAGCAACATTTTCTAAGGTGAATGTTTACTAAAGGATTTAGCACACATTAATGAAGTCAAAGTGTGTTAAGTGTCCAGAACCTTTTTATTTCTATAGGTGCAGTGTCACGTAACACATCTTAATTTCATTAACACATGTTCACCTTTAGTAAACCTGCCTCTAAATGTTCTCTCTTATTAGACAAGGTCAAAATATTTTCAATGTCTTTCTTCTGGATCATTTACTATTCTAATTTATCCAGCCACTCCTGTCTTTCTCCAAACCTTTAGTCCAAGTTGAAATGCATTATGTGCTGAAAGGATTGTTTTTTTTCTAACCCTGCTATAGATGCCCACATACCTTCTAAAGTGAATGACTTGGGTTTAGCTAAAACAGAAGAAAAGTGTGTGGAAAGCTCCTGCTCAAACTGTGTCCTCTCCAGACCTCGTGCACAAAGTATGTGCGCACGCACACATCTCGCCGAGCGAGCGCACATACTTCAGAACAGAGCGCACAAAAATTACGGCTCTGATTCCGATAGAAAACACAGACGTCTTAAAATTTAAAAGTTATGATTGTAATTACTAGAAATTTCCCGCTTCATTTAGTAATCGTCTATTTTCATTTAATTTGATTAAAATCAATGTGGTGTACATATTGTATTCTGATGTGTAGTCAAATTTTAAAGTATATAACTCCGAGTGTCGTTATGTGGCGCACAAAAATTTAACCTTCCTTCAAAAGCTGCACACAGCCTACAGAAAATTAGAGGGAACATTGCTCGTGCAGCCAGACCATCATTCACTATCTCCCCAATGAAGCTTAGCTTATTCCACCCTTGATCGGGGCTCCAGTCTTCCTCTAATAGAGAAGGCCTCTAAAGACATTTGAGAAGAGCTCTCCCCCATCCCATCAAGCTCTCATAACATAATTTGTCTAAGCTTCATCAACTTAAAGTAGCTTGACACTTACCTCACATATATAGGGCATTGTGGAGGGATGGGGGGGGGGGGGGGGAAGGGAAAGGATTGGGAGGAAAGACTCCTGTGTCTCTGGGTGACGTGGAATTAAAATCCAAGGAGCTCATTGGCAAATTCTCCCCAGTGGGCACCCCTGAGGACAAGCCAGCTCCAATTTCTGACTAATTAGGCCCTGCTTGAATAATAGAGTCCATTAAGTCAGGTGAAAGGGAGGGAGGGAGGGGGGGGGGGAGGAGATCCACAATCTGTGGAAAACCACTGTTTTTCCCTTTACCTTAGGCAATATATAAGAAAATATGCCCCAGGAGGAAGGTGAGATTTAAGGACCTGAGCTGGAGCAGGAATGTGAGAAGGAAGAGATCCACTCCAGGGTTCTGTCCCTGTAAAGAACTGTTCCAAGCACAACCTTGTGATGTCAAAGGATGCCATCTGTATAAAAAACTGATGAGTCCCAAGCTACATGGCCCACAGTTCTGAGCCTGAAGGAGCATGGCCCCTTTAGAGCCAATAGAGGAATGGTTTGTTTCTGAAGATGAAAAATCAGGGACCTCTGAATTCAGGTACTGGCTATCCCATATTTATCTCTAGAAGATCAACATGGGTAAAAGGAGAGGTAAAAATCAAGGAGGGGTGCCAGCTGAGTCATTGGCTAAGCAAGGACCTATGGATTCCTTTGTTGTGCTTTGCAACACTTTAAGCATGGGTCCAGGCTGTATTTTGGATAATTGGAGTGCCTGGATGACTCACTGCCGGCAAAAAACAAACTTCTTATTTTTCCCCCCTAAACCCTCCTCTCCCCTTCCTCCTTTCTCTACCTTTGTAGATAACACTCTTCCTGTTTCCTCAGCCTGCAACCTTGGAGTCATATTTGGCTCCTCTCTCTCCACATATAATCAAACTGATTGCTAAAACCTGTTGTTTCTTTCCCTATAACATTAACAAAATGTGCCTCTTCTTTTCTGAACACACTACTAAAACACTTATCCACGCTTTGGTCACCTCCTGTCTTGACTATTGCAACCTCCTTCTTGCTGGCCTCCCTCCGAGTCATCTTTCTCCCCTTCAATCTGTTCAAAACTCTGCTATGCAGTTAATCTTCTGCTAGCCATGATACACTCATATAACCCCTCTTCAAGTCACTTCATTGGCTTCCCTTCTGTATCCATATCCAAGTCAAACACCTTCTTCTGACCTATAAATGCATTCATGCTGCTGCTCCTCACTCCCTTTGCTCTCTCCCTACACCCTTCCTCGTAAACTCCGTTCTTCTACTGACTTACTTCCCTCTATGCCCTTCTCTTCCACTGCCAACTCCAGACTTCGATCCTTTCACCTCGCTGCCCCATATGCCTCTAACAAACTATCTGAGTCTAAGTCAGGCTTCATCTCTACCCCTTTTCAAATCCATGCTAAAGGCTCACCTTTTTGTGGCTGCTTTTGGATCCTGATCTCTTGTTTCTCCCAGGACAAGCAGGATGAGTTAGCCACAAGTGATGACGTCATTTGACGGCGCCATAGGCGGAAGTACTCTCAGTAGCCCAGAAGGCTTTTAGCCCTCTGGGCATGGCCAATAGCCCCACCTCCAGATCCGCCCCTAGCTAGCCAGTCTTTGTCTTCCACCTTGCCAGCAAGATGTTTTTTTATTTTACTCTCACCTTACCTCCAAATATTCCATCTTAAATGAAGAAACCAGGATTCAAGAAGTGCCCGAGGTGCTCCAGGAAAATGGCCAACTCTGATGCACATCAACTTTGCCTCCGCTGCTTAGGTAAGGAGCACCCCGTAGAAGATTGTCCCTTCTGTGCCCGCATGTCTCCCCGGGCTCTCAAGTCACGCCGACATGCTCTTTCCAACTATCTTTCCCCTGCTGCTGTCGCGAGGACCTCAAGCACCCCAGCTCCCGGACCTGCCGACGTTGCCGTTCCGGTCGGAGATGCGCCTAATTTGGCCTCCGTCTCCCGCCACGAAGGAGAGACTCCTTCAGCCACGTGTCTTCCCCTGGTGGCTTCCATTACTACCCAGGCCGCCTCCTCCTCGCCTGTTGAACTTCCGGCAAACGGCTCTTCTGGCTTCCTGTCAGCTGACTGAAGCCTTCCCTGATGCCCGGCACTGTGGAGCAAGCCCCCCCCCCCCCCCCCGGCGCAGAACTGCAAGCAAGCGCAGATGCTCTAAAAGCCGGCACAGAGCAAGCCGGCGCAGAAACTCATGGAGTCAGCGCAGAGCCTCATGGAGCCTGTGCCGATCATCTGAGCGCCGGGGCAGGAGGGCGGCGCGGCACTTCCTCCCGCAGATCTTCTCACCACCAGAGCCGCGCCAGGGTTAAGAGAAGCACACACAGCAGATCGCGGCATGGAAGCTCTCCCTCTCATCACAAGAGAATGCGGCGATCCTCAAACTCCACTGTCCCCAGTTACTACAGCAGCAGTGAAGATCCTCTACCTTCCTCTCCCTCCTCTTCAATGGTAGCAAGCCTGCACTCCCAGGAGGCCAGCAAGCAGGCTGTGCCCACTCCAGCGAAGACCCCAGAGACACTTCAACTTCTCACAGGCATGTTGCAACAGTGGGCATCCACCCTATCTAACCTGGCTTCGAACCCACTTCTGCAGCCCCTCCCCCAGCCTACTACACCAGCCCCCAAGGCTGCGCCACCCACGCAGGCTGCTGTCTCCACACCACAAGGGGAGGGCGGCGTGGAGGAGCTCTCGCAGACAGCGGTGGAGCTCTCGCATACAGAGGCATCGTCACACAGAGATTCTCTCTCCACCCCAGCCTCCGACAACCCCTCCAACCCTCCGGAAGACTTGACATACTTCAAGTTTGTGCGCAAGGTCATCTCTTCTCTCTCCATCGCATCAGTCGAAACCCCGGACCTGCGCGACGAAGTTCAAAGCGCGCTCAAGTTCGTCGACACCCCCAAGGCAATCACCGCTCTGCCCGTCCACCAACTCCTCCAGGACAATCTCTCCAAGATGTGGCAGACTCCGGCATCCAACCATTCCTGCCCACGCAGATTGGACCTTAAGTATGTAATTCAACCCCTGCCTGGGTTCGACAAACAGCAACTACCACATCAATCTATTGTGGCTGAATCAGCCATCAAGCGATCTAAGTCTTCTCGCAACGCTACTAATGCACCCCCGGGGAAGGACAACAAGCTCCTGGATGACGTAACGAAGCGGGTTTACCAGGATGCCATGCTGAATGCGAGAATAGCGGCACACCAATTTCAGCATGCCATTTACCAGGACCTACTACTGACCAACATCAAGTCTGCCATCACCCAACTTGCTGAAACACTGCCAGCTATCAACACAGCCCTGGCAGAGCTCGAGGACTGCATGAATCATCAGGGACGAGCTGCCCACGATGCCTTTGAGGCAGCCGCCAGAGTTGCTGGAACTGCCATCTCCGCACGCCGGCTGGCTTGGTTCAGGGCTTCAGGTTTACAGACTGACTCGCACGACAAGATTGCAGACACCCCCTGTACTGGCGACTCACTCTTCGGCGACAAAGTCAAGGACACAGTCAATGACATGTGTGAGCGCTGCACCACACTTCAAACCCTCGAGGAAGGTATAGAGCGTCCTTGTTCCTACCGCAAGGGATCTCGCTGAGCTCATCGGCCCCCAAGCGATACCATTCGTACCGCAAGTGGCAGCAGCCCCGGTACAAACAGCAGACTTACCAAGCCCCTTACAGGCAGAAGCCACGACAACGGGAGCGTGCACAAAAAAAAAAGACCCCCTCTGGACCAGCGAAAAACAATCCTAGTTTTTGACTCGCCGCCTTGCCTGCACCTACCGGCCAGGGGACGCTTATCTGCATTCCTGTGTTCCTGGGAGACTATAACGACGGACCAGTGGGTGCTCACCATCATCAAGCAGGGCTACCGCATAAAATTCTCCTCGCTTCCGCCTCAACGTTCTCTGCCTGCGAGCGACATCCCTCCGCACCATCTTGCGCCCATGACCTCGGAGATAGTATCCCTCCTGACGTCCAGAGCCATCGAGCCTGTTCCCCCCAGCGAGATCAACACGGGGTTTTACTCCAGGTATTTCCTCGTTCCGAAGAAGTCGGGGGGTGTCCGACCCATCCTCGATCTATGGAAACTCAACAAGTGCATAGCCAAGGAAGTTCAGGATGCACTCCCTCACCTCCATTCTTCCTCTTATCCAACCCAAGGTTGGCTAGCCTCTCTGGATCTCCAAGATGCCTACACCCACGTTCCCATACACCCTCACCACAGGAAATTCCTGTGCTTCCAGATAGCGGGGAACCACTACCAATACAGGGTCCTCCCCTTCGGGCTCTCCCCTGCTCCCAGGGTTTTCACCAAGTGTGTGGCAGTGGCAGCCGCGCACCTTCGCAAACTCGGGATATTTGTTTTTCCCTACCTGGATGATTGGCTATTCTCTGCGACCTCCCCCTCAAAACTCCAGGTAGCAGTCAAGAAAGCCACTGCACTACTCGCCTCCTTAGGTTTTCTAGTCAACCACCTGAAGTCTCAGCTCACTCCAGTCTAGAGGCTGGAGTTCATCGGAGCTTGCATAGACACTACTCAAGCCAAGGCCTTCCTTCCACGGAACAGAATGCACACCATCATTGCCCTTGCTCTCCAAGTACTCAACTCCTCGCATTCGACGGCAAGAGCCCTATTACGCCTCCTGGGGCACATGGCAGCTACCACCCATGTCCTTCCCCTCGTGAGGCTGCACATGCGAGTCCTCCAATGGCACCTCCGTTCTCACTGGTGCCAGCACTCGCAGCCCCTGTCCACCTTAATCCCCATCGACTCCACGGTGGCCAGAGCAATCCGCTGGTGGACACACTCAATGAACCTGTCACATGGCAGACGCCTCTGACCACCTGCCCACCAGATCACCGTGACCATAGATGCATCGGCTCTGGGATGGGGAGCCCATTGTGTTGGGACCCACACACAAGGCTCGTGGTCGGTCTCAGAGAAAGCCCTGCACATCAACGTTCTCGAGCTCAGAGCTGTCCGCCACGTGCTCCAAGCCTTCAGGGAACTAATAAAAGGGCAAGACCGTCAGGATTCAGACCGACAGCCAAGTGGCCATGTTCTACATAAACAAGCAAGGGTGCACGGGGTCACGGCCCCTATGCAGGGAGGCCCTCCGCACCTGGCACCTGGCCCTCTCATATGAGTGCAGCCTCCAGGCATGCTACCTGCTGGGGGAGAACGTCATAGCAGATCGCCTCGGCAGGCAGCTGAATCCTCACGAGTGGGCACTCCACGAAGTATCATTGTCCCTTTTCACGAAGTGGGGCCACCCGCAAGTCGACCTCTTCGCGATGCAAGAGAACACCAAATGCCATCTGTTTTGCTCCAAAAGGCCCGCGCTGCACAGGATAGTGGCGGATGCTTTTGACGTGACCTGGAACCAGTGGTCCCTGATCTACGCCTTCCCCCCCACCCCGCTCATTGCATGGACCATTCAACGCCTGATCAGGGACAGGCGTTGCCATTCTGGTAGTCCCATACTGGCCCAGGCAAGTCTGGTTTCCATACCTGCACCGCCTGGCACTGGAACCTCCCGTTCACCTACCCCTGAGGCCAGACTTACTCTCACAGGACAACAGCTCCATCCTTCATCCCAACCTGCAGATGCTATCGCTAACGGCGTGGAAGCTGAAAGGCTAACCCTGGCACCCTTCAACCTCCCAGCCGAGGTCCAGCAAGTCTTACTGGCGGCTCGACGTCCTTCTACCAGAAAATTGTACAGTCTCAAATGGCACCGCTTCAGCATCTGGTGCAAGTCACGGCATCTGGACCCCTTCTCTTGCCCAGTGCCTCTACTCCAATACCTCACCTCCCTCTCGGTGCTTGGCCTGAAGACCCAGTCCATCAGACTCCATCTTTCTGCCATAGCAGCCTTCCACCACCGTATTGGGGATGTATCGGTAGCGGCGCTTCCTCTTGTGGTATGTTTCATGAAGGGCCTGTCCAACCTCCATCCCACCATGGGACCTTAACATCGTTCTCAACCAGCTCACGGGAGAGCCCTTTGAGCCGCTGCAATTAGCGGAACTAAAGTTTGTCTCCTGGAAAACACTCTTCCTTATCACCATCACTTCAGCCCGACGGATCAGTGAACTACATGCCCTCGTGGCCTACCTGCCTTATACCATACTACATCAGGACTGTGCCTGCCTGCGGACACACCCAAAGTTTGTCCCCAAGGTGGCGACCGCGTTTCACAGCAATCAGACCATTGAGCTGCCCTGCTTCTTGCCCGAGCCACACTCCGACCTGGAGCAACAGCGACTGCACACCCTGGACTGCATTAGGGCCCTACGTTGCTACCTAGAGCGGACATCCTCCTTACGGAAAGGCTCTCAGCTCTTTGTCTCGTATGATCCAAACAAACCTGGGCACCCGGTGTCCAAGTGTACTCTTTCCATCTGGATCTCCTCGTGCATCTCCCTATGCCTATCACAAGCAGGAGCACCTCCCACCGCGGGAGTCAAGGCACATCACTTGCAAGCATTGGCCACCACCATAGCCAATCTACGCTCCATCCCGGTTCCTGACATCTGCAGACATTCCAGAGGCACTACTGCCTGGACAAGACAGATCAGGGTGGCTCCGCATTTGGCCTTGCGGTGCTATCTGCAGCCACTAACCCAGCACAAGACCCAAGTCTGGACCCTTGTGACTCGCAATAAGTCTATGATGCCTACCAGCCCTGAAGAGACCTGACTGTTGGTTGCTTATGCAGCCTCACTTATGCTACTGCACCTTATTGTTCAATAATCCGCGTGCTGAGTCGCGCAGTTCGCTGTATGCACAGTTCGCTGTTTCTTCTGAGTTGCACAGTTCGATTTTCCCATGCTATGTTGCATGGTCGTTATTGCCATGTTGCACATTAAACCTGTCCTGTTGCACCTTACTATCCTGCCTCCATCATCCTTGCCGGTCCTTCCCCCCCCCACCGCTGCAGGTGTAGCTGGGGAGGCACCACTTGTGGCTGACTCATCCTGCTTGTCCTGGGAGAAAACCGAGTTACTTACCTGTAACGTGAGTTCTCCAGGGACAGCAGGATAAGTCAGCCACACTTTCCCACCCTCCTCCCCGGTGGGGGGGCCATACCGCTACAATCCGCCTCCTAGCTCGTAGCGTTGCCTCAGCTGGGGAAGATCTGACTAGCTAGGGGCGGATCTGGAGATGGGGCTATTGGCCATGCCCAGAGGGCTAAAAGCCTTCTGGGCTACTGAGAGTACTTCCGTCTATGGCGCCGTCGGATGATGTCACCACTTGTGGCTGACTTATCCTGCTGTCCCTGGAGAACTCACGTTACAGGTAAGTAACTCGGTTTTTCCTTGTGTCTCCTTACCTTTCCCTATTTGTACCCTTGTTCTCAGCTATTGTGTGGTGTGTCTTGATTAGATCGTAAGCTCTCACGAGCAGGGACATCTTTTTATATGTGTCTGTGCAGTGCTGCTTATGCCTTGTAGCGCTTTATAAAATGTTTAAATAATAGTAGTAGTAGTAATTTGGAGGTGCCGTCCTTAAGCCCTGATTTTCACTCACCGCTCCTTTCACCGGTTATGAATACTAAGCTGGTTTCTTTGGTCTCCAGCCCCGTTGCAGTGATGAGTTGTCAAGGGGTTGATAACCAGGTTTTGGATATAAACAAGGAGGGAGAGGGAAGGACCTGTATGAACGTTTGACGTCCCTCTGGTAAATTTGAGAATGGTGCTAAACTACTGTATGTGGTGGGGATTGAGCAGTTGCTATCTCATTTGGGGCCAGTGATATGCTCTGGGTGCTCTGACTTTGAGGACCCTCTTAAGGATGTAACTAATTTAGAAATTTGGAGACTATGCAGTCCCTTGCGTTAGAAAGCTATACAGATGTTCAAACACTGGCTGGCATAAATTCTATGCAGCAGCCAAAATGCCCCTGTTGACCCCAGTGACCTCCGGGAGCAGGTTCTCCAATCTTCTTAGGAGATATTCCCACATAGCGTGGCCGCTCCTGATCTACTCTATTTCCTGAATGACCTCTACTTCTTATGTAGCTCTCTGCTTCCCTGACAGTCTGCTGATCCAAGAGGATTTCTCCTAAGTAATTAAGCCAACACTCCCCCCTCTCTCTCTCTCCCTCCCCTTGGCTCTATCCTCTCACTGCTCTATTCTCTTTGATTTGTACTTCCTTTCTGCTTTCAATGTGTTAGTGCAACTGTTTTGTTATTTATTTGAAAGGTGGTATATTAAGCATGCTAACGAACATACACATACTTCTTAGAGATATTACACATCGATGCTGTTTCTCTTCTGTAACAGGCTCTTTGAAGAACTTAGTGGGACAGAGTTTAGAACAAAGTCAGCTTTTTGATTTGACTCTTATGTTGACGATTGTCATTCAGAAGACTACCAACAGAAGTATGTTGGTGATCACATTTATGAATCTCTATGAATGGGATTTGGTGTTTTCTGTTTTTTTATTAAGCAGTGATCAATACCCTTTTATGGGCATGTAGACTATGGTCATGTCACCCTGAGTGCGACTGATCTCATCTAATCTTGGAAGCTAAGCAGAGTCAAACCTACTTAGTACTGGGATGGGAGACACTTTGAAATACCAGAAGCTGTGGGCTTACTACATGGAAGACCGACCTGGCAATCTACTTCCGGTTACACTGTACAAAGAAAACCCAGGGGATAGTCACAAAATGGACCTATCCAAAGGGTCGTCAGGAATCAACATAGACTTGATGACACTTAAAGACATCTAATTAATGTTTTTTCAGATGTCTCTCCAAAAACCCAAGAGGTGAAGCGAGAACTTCAATTGAAACCTAAGGCTCTAGGGATGTCTTTATTCCTAAAATTTCCCAGAACATGCTTGATTAAGTATTATGGAATACAATATTTTTTTCTTGAGCCCTCATAATTAAAGGCACTGCCACAGATTGAAGAAATAGTTAAAGTTCAGAGTGACAGAGTGGTCCCAAGCTGAACTGCCAGGAATATAGGGTAAATGTTTTGTATTTTGGGTCATGTCTTTTTTTTTTCCTATGCTCCTTTTTGCAATCGTCATGATTTGTCCTTTCCCCAAATTATTCTTCTAAATTAGGAGATTGTGGAACAGATATTTAGTGTGTTATAATTAATTTTCCTTTTAGTAATTTGGTTCCTAACTCATTTTCCTGTTCTATGACTCAGTCCTTGAGTTCTATGTTCTTTTGTTTGATGGTTTTAAAACGGAATATATAAAATTAAAAACAAAATAGAAGAGGCAACTAGATGGCGTGAACAAAGCTCCAGACCCTACACCATCTTGGTCTCCTGAGCAGGGTTTTAGACTTTATTACTGACTTTAAGATCAAAGCAACAGGTA
Organism: Ichthyophis bannanicus; assembly: GCA_033557465.1. Classification (NCBI taxonomy): domain Eukaryota; kingdom Metazoa; phylum Chordata; class Amphibia; order Gymnophiona; family Ichthyophiidae; genus Ichthyophis; species Ichthyophis bannanicus. The sequence continues at coordinate 248,009,687 of CM066042.1, read as the reverse complement.
CAGTAATAGTTCCTTGTCCCCCAAAATGCAATACAATGTGTGCCACAATCGAAGTGCACCTGAGGCAATGGAAGGTGAAGTGACTTATCCAAGATCACAAGTAGCATCAGGAGGAGAGGCTGGATTTGGACCCTAGTTCTAAGCCAACTGCTCTAACCACTAGGCCATTCTTTCACTTCACGGTGGCTTAATGGGCCCGATATTGAACAGAAAGGATGCTTTAACCCTTGTTTTGCCGTTTACTGCAATGTATATTTCTCAAGCCATTCCTGGCTACCCCTTTTCTGGTCTGGTTTTCAGGGTGCATGCAGATCTCTCTCAAGCATATTCAGTTATGGATAAGCGGAAAACGTGACTAGATAAGGAGGTGCTTTAAGATCAGCTTCAGAAATATTGCTCGGGGGGGGGGGGGGGGAGAGGGGGGACGTGTCTGGTAGTACCAGAGAGAGACTCTTCTCTGCCCTGCTGTTTCTAGTTACTGATTGACATGTTCAGCCGTGACCTGTGGCAGACTTTCCAGGCTGGGCAGGGATACTTCCTTTTTGTAGATACACCTGGAATATTTTGGAGGGCCCACATTTCAGACTGGAGATGCATGAAATTTGGGTCAAACCTAAAGAGTTTCCAGTTGTGAATTTTAAACCTCAGTTCTGATCTTGAATGTTTTTAAAGCTGGAAGCACTCTGGATGGCAGAAGGAAGTATAAGGCAGTGCTCTACAGCACACATACTCCTACCAAAGTATTTTGTAAGTCCATCCTACCTACAGTGGCTTTAGAAGTCTACACTCTCAAATATTTTTCATACTCTGTAGCTTTGACCACATGGTAACAGTATCTCCCAAGTCTCTTTGCATATTTCAAATTAGATTCAAGGTGGCTCTCTCATGCAATGGCTTCCTTCTTGCAACCCTACCATGCAGGCTGGCTTTGTGACGTGCTTGCAATATTGTTGCCACATGCACACTTTGATCAGTCTTTGCCGGGGAAGCTTGTAGTTCTTCCCCTCCACTGCCAGCTTCATACTTCGTTCGTACCACCATGGTTCACCATGTGCCTGGAACAGACTACCCGAGTCGCTACATCATGCTCCATCTCTGGACCTGTTTAATTTATCCTGTCATCACGTGAACCAGTACAATTTAACACAAGTGGGGCTAATTCATCTGGTGTGTGTGCTTTTGAAAGCAATTGGCTACAACAGAACAAAGTATTTATGACTGCTACAGAAATACAATGGGGTGGACACTTATCTAACCAAGTTATTCCACATTTTTTCCAAATTTATATTGTAAGAATTTCTGGAATATATTTTGTGGGGTAGGATGAATGGATACATGGATCAAACACAGTTTTAATGTGTCTTAAGTCTAGGCTACAAGGCAACAAAAGATGAACATTTTGGAAGGGTGTGTATATTTCTATAGCTACCGTTTCTTTCTTTATACAAGGTCTTCAAAATCATAGAAACACAGACAATCATATCAGATAAGAACCATATGGCCTATCTGCGCAATCCAATTTCATTCCTGCAGGGCCATCCCAACCATTGGGCAAAACTAAGCAGTCAACAAGAGCAGCAGCTTCTGGGGTGCAGCAAAGAGCAGAACAAAGTTACTGTAAATAATCAATTCTGACAGTCGAGTGGGGGGTGGGGCGGGCAGGACATAAGGCTTAAGGTTTGCCTAGGATGTCAACACCTAGAACCAACTCTGGGGCCGGCTCTGCATTCCTGGTGCTGTCCCATAGACTCCAATTGATCTCTAGCTTTCCTTCACCTCTCTGTATCTAGAGATCCCCTGTACTTATCTCAAACTCTGTTACTGTCTCTACCACCTCCCTTGAGAGGTCTTTCTATGCATCCAAGAGCCTATGAAGAATTATTTTCTGATGTTGCTCCCAAGTCTACCTCCTAGAAACCTACCTCAAATTCTTGCTCTAGAGATATCTGCATACAAACATAAGTTATGGGCAAGCAAATCTCTCTCATGCATATTTATTAGGAATATCCTGAAATCCTGACCCGTTAGTGGCTCTTGAATACTGGAAGTGAAGACAAAAGGTTCTAAAGCATTGCCTCAGAAAAAAAAAAAAAAGATTTGCTTCTTGTGCTTGGAGGAACCAATGTCTTGTCATGTCTCCTCGACTTTCTCCTCTCGGCTTTCATATTCATGTTCTTCAGTCCCATCTTATATGGGTTTTGGCATCAGCCTTGAACCATTTTTGTGGGCTGCCTCCAAGCACTCTATATCCTTTTGCCTCACACAGTTAACATAGCTCCTAATATTAGAGCTGAACTATTATATCTATAATCTTTTTAATATCAACCTAATTATTTCTTGGCTCTGTTCTTCATTCTTGTGGTATAGTCCAATAATGGATTTAAATCTTTGCCACCTGTAGGCATTTGCTCCCCCTTCCTTTTTAGCAAGCCCATGCTAGCTTCCTGATACCCAACCTTTGTACTGCAACCTCTGCTGTTCTGACGCCTGCAGAGATACTGAGCAAACTGACACCACAAAATACTTTCTTGGCCCTGAATGAACCACCAGGGTTGCAAACCTGTTTCCCTTAGTGGGACACACAACTGTTCTAAAAGGACAGGTGGCAGGGTCTAGTAACCAGATGTGGTGCAGCCCTCAGAATTTTGCCACCCTAGGCATACCAAAATCTAGACACACCATGGTCTATTTTCACCAAAACTAAATAACACCATTGCCATGTTAGTCTACTGGGATGCTTATACTTATGAATCTTGGAGAAAAATGCAAGAAACTTTTACATGGCTAGGGTATGAATCAGCATATTAAATAAACATAGATCAAGATTGCACATTTTATGCACCAACAAAACTGAATAAGAAGTAAAAACATGTGTGTCCTGCAGTGGAAAAGAGAGTAGGGTGATAAAACTGACAGTTAATGGGGATCTGAGAATATATGCGGTAACTAAGTAAATGCACAGAAGTGATTTATAACTAATAAACTGAGCAAGCATAAGCATGAGCAGGAAAGGGTCACAGTGCAGCCCCCGACTAGTCTAGTTGTGTTGTCGCACAGTACTGCTTTTCCCTAGAAGGGGAGCCTTTATGCTTTTGTGTTGGATAGGAATGGGTGGGCGCGTGGGCAGTCTGGCAGCAGTCGCGAGCTGTAACCAGTGCGAGCCTCCCGGGCCCTGATAGGCCATCGCCAGGGGGAGTCACACCACCACAAAGACCTAGCACACATCATCTAAACTGATACCTATATGAGCCAATGGAGAAACCAAGACAGACCCTCTCGGCCAATCGACGGGGTGCGGAGGCAGGCCACCGGAGTTCTTGAGCAGGGGAGGTGGACAGTCGGTGGCAGGGAACCTCCCGTCCCCCAAGTCATACCTGAAGCTGCTGGTAAGGGTCCTGCAGCTCCTCCCAGTCCCGCAGGCAGTCACTGAAGGTCGTCGAGGTCATAGCGGAGTCTCCCCGTTGCCCTCCAGCGCCGTAGAAAGCCAACCACTTCCGCAACGCGAGGTGCTGCCAATGACAAAGGAGGACTACACCGCCTCCTTACGTTCAACCAATCGGAGAGAAGGTGGGCGGAGCCCGGCTACTCCAGATTTTGCCTTTCGCGCAGGCGGCGATTTAAAGGAGTCTGTGTAGAAGGGGCGGCCGGGGAGTGGATAAGTAGGACATACTGACTTATAAGAACGTAATATTTCCCATAAGGGTCAGACTAGTGGTACATCGAGCGCAGAATCCTGCTTTTTCTGTCACTTAGAAAATGCCCTAATTTTATGCTTTATGTTGTGCTAATCCATTCACTTTTTCTGTCTATTACTATGTGTCCTATATATACTCACACAAATTTCTCTTTTTCTCTAACCAGCGTTTCCTTTTTAATTCTTTCCATCCCAACAGAATGTTGGAACGAGATATAGAAGGAATCGAAAAAAAATGCCTGTCTATGGGAAATCATTTTGAAAATTTACCAGAATGAGACTACATTTTTTGCATGGAAGAAAAAATAGTGAAAAGACACAGAGTTTGGAAATGGGCCAGATGGGACTCGGGGTTTCAGAGAACTAAATTCCCAACCCCACCAAAAAAAATGGCCCAATGTATTTATGTATGAAAAGAATTCCAGACAGTATTCACTGTAAAGCCGTGGTTTGGAAACTTCTCTACGTTCCTTGACCCATGCAAACAAAATAAGAGACACGTGCACACTAACACAGATAGGCCTGATTTAGAGGGATTTCCAAGCACATCTTGAAAGTTGCCTATATATGTTACATCTTAACTCCAGAAGAAGCTCTCTTTGACACAATGCAAGTACTATGGCGAGCATTAGCTGTAAAATTGAGACTGAGATCCTACTCTGTATACCTTGGCTTAAGAGTGAGGTTCATTGGTGTCATGGTACTGTACAACTAACCCATTTGGAGAAATTGCCCCAAGAGAAATACAAGCAGAGGGAATGGAAATAATTTCATGATGAGGCATGTTCTGGATGCTTTCTCTAATACCTCCCCCTTTCCACTCCCCCTTCCTCAGGTGCTGTCACATTCCATCCCTGGGCTCCTCTTAGTGATTCATAGGTGTATTTCATTTGTTTAGTTATGCATTTTACTGTGAAATGTAAGATGTGAATCCAATCTGTTTCAAATGGTTGCTATGCGTAGCAAAACCTAGTGCTTGAACTCAGTAGTGTGCTACTGGTTGCCAGCTAGTGGTGGAGAAGGCAATACCTGTTGCCTCGGTATTGTTGACAGTGATATCTAATGGTTGAATATATTAGAAAACTTGGTTTAAATTTATTAGTGCAAAGGTAATGCTTGCAAACTACGTAAGCATTGTGTGTCCTCCTTCTCTTTGCACTTTTTGACAGAGTAAACAACCAATTCACGTTTACTAGTTCCACTCATTATTAAGAACATAAGAGATGCCATACTGGGTTAGACCAAGGTCCATCAAGCCCAGTATCCTGTTTCCAACAGTGGCCAATCTAGGTCATACGTACCTAGTAGTTTCCCCAAAAGACACAGGTTCCACAATGCTTGTATTGGGTCAAGCATTGATATCCTGGGTCCCTTAATAATGGTTTATGGACCTTTCCTCCAGGAACTTGTCCAAACCTTTTTTAAACCCAGATACACTAACAGCCTTTACTACATCCTCCAGTAACAAATTCCAGAGTTTGATTACACATTGAGTGAAAAAATATTTTCTTTTATTAGTCTTAAATAGTTTACCCTGTAGCTTCATTGCATGTCCCCTAGTCTTTCTATATTCTGATAACGTAAATAGATCTATGTTTACCTGTTCCACTCCGTTCATTAATTTATAGACTTCTATCATATCTCCCCTCAGCCGTCTCTTTTCCAGGTTAAAGAGCCCTAACCTTTTTAGCCCTTCTTCATAGGGGTATCCTTCCATCCCCTTTACCATTTTGGTGGCTCTTCTCTGAACCTTTTCTAATAACACTACATCCTTTTTAAAATACGGTGACCAGAAATGCACACAATATTCGAGGTGTGGTCTCACCATGGAACGATATAGAGGCATTATAATATCCTTTGTTTTATTTTCCATTCCTTTCCTTATGATACCTAGCATTCTATTTGCTCTCTTGGCCGCCGCTGCACACTGGGCTGAGGGTTTTAACATGTTATTCACAATGACACCTAAATCTTTTTCCTAGGTGGTGGTTCCTAATGTGGAACCTTGCATTGTGTAACCATAGTTTGGGTTGTCCTTCCCTAGGTGCATAACTTTGCACTTGTCCACATTAAATTTCATCTGCCATTTTGATGCCCAGTTTTCCAATTTATCAAGATCCTCTTGCAATTTTCCACAATCCTCTTGGGTTTAAACAGCTTTAAATTTTTTGTGTCATCTGCAAATTTGATAACCTCACTCGTTATTCTCTTTTCCAGGTCATTTATGAATATGTCAAAAAGCAGCGGGCCCAGCACAGATCCCTGGGGTACAACACTATTCACCTTACTCCATTGGGAAAATTGACCATTTAGCCCTACCCTCTGCTTTCTATCTTTTAACCAGTTCCTGATCCACAATAGTACACTGCCTCCTATCCCATGATTCTTTAGTTTTGCCAAAAGTCTCTGATGAGGGACCTTGTCAAGGCTTTCTGAAAGTCCAATACACTATATCAACCGACTCACCTTTGTCTACCTGTTTATTCACACCTTCAAAAAAACATAACAGATTAGGAAGGCAAGATCTTCCTTGTCTAAAGCCATGTTGGCTGTCTCCCATTAAGCCATGACTATCTACATGCTCATCAATTTTGTTCTTTATGATGGTTTCTACCATTTTTCCCGGTACAGACGTCAGACTCACCGGTCTGTAGTTTCCCGGATCACCCCTGGAACCCTTTTTAAAAATTGGTGTTATGTTCGCCATCCTCCAATCTTCAGGTATTACAGATGATTTTAATGATAGTTCACAGATTACTAATAGCAGGTCTGCAGTCTCATATTTCAGTTCTTTCAACACCCTCGGATCTATATCATCCGGCCCAGGTGATTTACTACTCTTCAGTTTATCTAATAGTTGTAATACATCTTCCCGATGTATCGATATTTCCTTCAATTCTTCCGCATCTTTAAATACTACTTCAGTCATGGGTAACATCCCTACATCTTCTTCAGTAAAGATCGAAGCAAAGAATTCATTCAGTCTCTCCGCTATCGCCTTGTCGCCTCTTAGTGCCCCTTTAACCCCTCTATCATCTAATGGACCAACTGACTCTCTCACAGGTTTTTTGCTACAAATGTACTTGAGAAAGTCTTTATTATGCGTTTTTGCTTCCGCAACAAACTTCTCAAATTCTCCCTTTGCCTGCCTTATCAATGCCTTGCATTTAACTTGCCAGTACTTGTGCTGTTTCCAGGTTTCATCGTTTGGCTCTTTTTTTCCATTTCCTGAAAGATGCTTTTTTGGCAACAACAGCCTCTCTGACCTCACCTTTAAACCATGCTGGCAATTTTTTGGACTTCCTTCCACTTTTCTTAAAGCGTGGAATACAGCTAGTCTGGGCTTCCAAGATAGTATTTTTCAACAACACCCAAGCTTGATGTTTTATAGATCTCTATTATATCTTTTTTCAGCCATTGCTTCTCCAAGCTGAAGAACCCTAATCTTTTAAGCCTTTCCTTATAGGGGTAACTTTCTGTCCCCTTTATCATTTTGGTTACCTTTCTCTGTACCTTTTTTTAATCTGTTCTACCTTTCTAGATGCAGCAAGCAGAACTGCACACAATGCTCAGGGTGCAGATGTATTATGATATCATCCTTTGTTTTATTCTCCATTCCTTTCCTTCTATAACATTCTATTACTTTCTTGGCCACCGTTCCACACTGAGTAGAGGATTTCAATGTATTATCTACGATGATGCTTAGATCGTTTCCATTCAAACTGATCTTCACCTCTTCACTACAAGTCAGATACACTTACAGAGTAACACAGATAAGCATGCACAAAATATAAAACACACAAAGGGATTGGAGATAATTCTCTGAGGCATGCTCCAAGGGTGAAGGGGAGGATTATGTAGACGTTGATGAGGTTAAAGCAGAAGTTCTCAACAAATATTTTTGTTCTGTGTTCACAGATGAAGGCCAGGGCAAGACCTAAAAAAACCCACCCGCAAATAGGAATAGAAGTGATGGGGATCAAACAATTTTCAGAAGACGGTATTCGTGAGGAACTAGCTAAACTAAAAATAGACAAAGTGATGAGGCCGGACAGGATACATATGAGAGTACTGAAGGAACTTGGGGAAGTTCCAGTGGCTCCACTGTCTGACCTTTTCAGTGCTTCTTTAGAATCAGGAGTGGTCCCAGAGGACTGGAGAAAGGCACACGTGGTCCCTTAACACAAAAGCGGAAATAAGGATGAGGTTGAGAACTACAGACCGGTTAGTCTGACCTCTGTGGTGAGCAAATTAATGGAAACGCTGCTAAAAGAGAAGATAGTGAGGTTTCTGAAGTTCAGTGGATTGCAGGATCTGAGGCAGCATGGGTTTACTAGAGGCAGGTCTTGTCAGACAAATCTGATTGATATTTTTGATTGGGTGACCAGAGAGTTGGACCAAGGGAGAATCCTAGATGTGATATACTTAGATTTCAGTAAAACCTTTGACACCGTTCTGTACAGGTGATTTATAAATAAATTGAGCACCCTAAGAATGGACCCTAAAAGTTAGGGTTAGAAATTGGTTGAGTGGGAGACGACAAAGGGTTCAGGTGAATGGAGCTTACTCTAAGGAGAAGGAGGTTACCAGTAGTGTGCTGCAGGGATCTGTCCTTGGTCCAATTCTTTAATTTTTTTGTTGGTGATATTGCAGAAGGACTGTCAGGTAAGGTTTGCTTCTTTGTGGATGATACCAAAATCTGCAATAGACACCCAGGAAGGAGTAGATACCATGAGGAGGGATCTAGCTAAGCTTGAAGAATGGTCTAGCATTTAGCAGATGAGATTTAATGCTAAAAAATGCAAGATCATGCATTTGGGCTGTAAAAATGCAAGGGAGTGGTACAGAACAATAAAGGGGGTGAAGTACTTCTTTCCACGAAAGAGGAGCAGGACCTGGACGTGATTGTTCCCGATGATCTTAAAGTAGCTAAACAGGTAGAAAAGGTGACAGCAAAAACTAGAAGGATTTTTGGGTGCATAGGGAGAGGAATGGCCAGCAGAAGAAAGGAGGTGATAGTGCCTCTGTATAAATCTTTGATGTGACCTCATTTGGAGTATTGTGTGCAGTTCTGGAGACCGCACCTTCAAAAGGATATAAACAAGATGGAATATGTGCAGAGGGTGGTTCTAAAATGGTTAGTGGTCTTCGTTATAAAGCATATGAGGACAGACGTAAAGATCTCAATATGTATACTTTAGAGGAAAGGCAGGAGAGGGGCGATATGATAGAAACATTTAAATACCTCCATGGCATAAATGCACAGGAAGACAGCCTCTTTCAATTGAAAGTAAGCTATGCAACAAGGGGGAATAGGATGAAGGTGAAAGGAGATAGACTCAGGATTAATATGCAGAAATATTTCTTTACGGAGTGGAAGATGTGTTGTTTAGTCTCCGAATGAAGGTAGTAAAGATGAGGACAGTATCTGAATTCAATAAAGCATAGGTCAAACACGGTAGATCTCTGAAGGAAAAAAGGGAACTTTAATAATAGATATATAAGGGCAGACTAGATAGGCCATATGGTCTTTTTCTGCTGTCATGTTTCTATGCTGATCTCACCATGCACCCATATCTCTGTTTCTGCTGGGCTGGCTCACAGTGTTTCAGATGTGTGTTTCATTTTCATAGTTGTTAATTCTAATGTGAAACCTAGTGACTGAACCATATAGGCCATATAGTTTTCTTAATGGTTGCTATAACTGGTGTCCTAACCATGTAGTTTGCTTCTGGTTTCTATGTATATTGCCAGCAAATGACAGAGAAGCATGGCAATCCCTGTTGCCAAGGGACAGTGACATCCTGTGAAACATATCCTTTGAAATGTGCTGACATTGACATCTAATGGTTTGATATAATATCACACATTGTTTCATTTTCTATTCTTTCCAAACCAACCGAATGTTTGGGTACCACTCCATTCAAATGATGGCGTGGAGGAGTAGCCTTGTGGTTAGGATAGCAGCCTAGGACAAGATAGATTTGCGTTCAAATCCCACTAACAATCCTTGTGGCCTTGGGCAAGTCACTTAACCCTCCATTGCCTTAGATAAAAGTTTAGACTGTAAGTTCTACAAAGACAGGGAAATACTATAATACCTGATTATAGCTCAACTTGAATTGCTATTTGAAAGGCATGAGCTAAAATAAATAAAAGCATTCTACTCCTCTCCTCTTCAGGACACAAACACAGAGGTCAGAAAAAATTCCATGAACCATGCTTTCCCCACTTACGAAAAACTAATAACAAAAATCCTTAACATTACCATTATAGTGAAGCAAATCCTACTATAGATGTTGGAATGGGATGAGCCTCATGGGTCTTGGCCCCACCAAAGTTTTGTCTGTCAACCGCAAGATGGGATCCTGCAGGCAGACAACCTGCATCAAGGCCATGCTTGCAGCCTTCCCCTCCTCCCCACAGGGATCCCATCTCCAATGGGCAGAAGAGAAGAGAGCAGCTACAAGCATGGCAAAGACTCCTCTCTGCTTGTAGGAGATGGGATCCCTGCGAGCAGAAGAGGGGAAGGCTGCAATCATGGCCTCGATGGAAGTTGTCTGCCCGCAAGGATCCCATCTCCTGCAGGCAGAAGAGAAGGGATTCCACGGGCAGACCAGAAGGGGAAGTTCACTATGGGCTAGGGGCAGAGTAAAGGCAGATTTAGGGCAGAGCTTGGGCTCCCCAAACAAATAGGCATTCCACTGCCCGTGAATCCCACCACTAACCATGTGGAGAGGAATTTTAGAAAGGATGTCCAAGTGTAATCTGGGACATCTAAGCCAGGACAGGTGAAAAAAAAGCAAGTACGTCCAGGCACGGTCAGAGGTGGCCCGAGTATTCTTGCTGCTCCCACTGCACCCCCTCGCTGCCGTGTGCCAATGCCAGGCCACTCCCGACATCCAGCCTCTCACTAGGGGTGGATGGCTGGCATAGCAATCACCCCCAGGTCCATGTCACCCCCTATACTGTACTATTCCCTTGGAGTTTTGCAGCCCAAATGCATGACCCTGCATTTTTTAGCATTAAATCTCAGCTGCCAAATTCTCAACCATTCTTCAAGCTTTGCTAGATCCCTCCTGTCCACATCTTCCAGGTTGTCTATTCTGTTGCAGATTTTGGTATCATCCACAAAGAGGCATACCTTTCCACACAGATTTTCTGCAATATCACTTAAAGAATGTTAAAAAGAACCACATACCACTGGTAATGCCCCTATCTTCACACAACCGCAAGCATCCTCCAAGGAACAACGAGGCAAGAACACATTACACCTATTCTCAAACAACTCCACTGGTTATCCCTGCACAGTCGTATGAAGTGCAAAACCCTTCTCCTGACACACAAAGCTATACACTCCCACCCTCCTACTCACATCCACACATTGCTACAAACCCCCCCCACCGACCAGGGAAAGAAGAACAGCTGCAATGAACACTCTGATCGTTCCCTACGCCAGAACCAAATTCAGCCAGCAAGCCTGTGGATGAGCCTTCCAACTCTATGCACCTTCAATTTGGAACACATTACCCGATCCGCTAAGAAATATCATCAACCTAAGCACCTTCCAGAAACGCCCAAAGACCCACCTCTTCTCTGAATATTTCAGCCCCATCACATAATCCCTCCCCTTCCCCCTATCTCTCTGAGGCCTTTTCCACCCTGACAACTATTCCTCCTAACTGACATCTATTGTATATAGTTTCAACCACTATGACAATTGGTAGAGTCGCATGTATATTCTCAACCCTGTTATTCAATGCATGCTGTTCATAGTTCAATGTATCTATTAATAGTTCTTTGTTCCATGTACACTGTTTTGACTCAGCAAAAAGCGGTATATAACACAGTTAAATAAATAAATCTTCAGAGCGAACTCCATTTACTCCATTACTCTCTGGTGCTTCCCACTCCATCAGTTCTTACCCAGTCATTCACTTGAGTCCCATCCCAAGGACACTTAGTTTATTTATAAGTCGCCGATGCAGAATGGTGTCAAAGACATTGCTAAAATCGAAGTACACCATATCTAGTGCTCTCCCCTGATCCAATTCTCTAGTCATCCAGTCAAAGAAATCAATCAGATTCATCCGACAAAAACTACCTCTAGTAAAGACAGGCTGTCTCGAATCCTACAATCCCTTGGATTCCAGAAACTGCATCATCCTCTGTTTTAGCAGCATTTCCATTAATTTACTCATCACAGAGGTCAGACTAACCAGTCTGTAGTTTGCCAACCTCCTTCTTACTTCTGCTTTTGTGGACAGGAGCCACATTCAATCATTTCCAGTCCTCCAGGATCACTCCCGACTCTAAAGAACCATCAAAAAGGTCAGACAGCAGAGCCGCCAGTACTTCCCTCAGTTCTTTTAATACCCTTGGATGAATCTCGTCTTTCCCCATCGCTTTGTCCCCTTTTAGTTTTACTAGCTCCTCACAAACACAGTATTCTGATAGTGGTTTGAGTTCTACCTCACTTCCATTCTTATTTGTGTTTGTTTTCTGAGGTCCCATATCCTCATCAGCTTCTAAATGTTCCTTCCCTTCACCCTTGAGTCTCACAATGCCACCCTTGTACTTCCTCCTGCCACTAACATACCTAAAAAAAAGTCTTGTCCCTGTGTTTTACTATATGAGCTATTTTTTCTTACATTTGCATCTTTTGCTTTTTTGGCTACTTTACCACCTTCTCTTAGCTACATCAGATTTTGCTGTTTGTCTTCCTCTTTCTGCAATCTCTTTTAGTTTATGAAGGCTAGCCTCTTTTTCTGAGACCTTTTCAGCTACTTCTTTTGAAAGGCCATAGTGGCCTCCTTTTCCTCTTACTTTTATTTGCTTTCCTACAAAATGTTTGTCCCTCATCCAGCTAATGACTCCTTGAGGTATTCCCCCCATCTTTGCAGAGTTAGTTTTCCTGAGGCCTAAGACCCTCACTTTTGAATGAACCATCTGCACCTGTGTCCTAATATTGAAGCTCACCATCTGATGATCCCTGCACTCCAGATGATCATCCACTACATTAGAAATACTCTCCCCATTTGTAATCACTAAGTCCAGTATGGGTTATGTTACCAGTTGCTGGAACAGTTCTCCCTGTAGGGAATCTAGGATCTCCCTACTTCTAGATGACACCACTGCAGGAGGAATATGCCAGTCAACATCTGGCATATTGAAATCTCCTACCAATAGCACTTTCCCTTTCATAGCAATGTTGTGAATATCTTCAATTAAATCTTGACCTATTTCTTCTGCTTGTGAAGGAGGTCTGTATATCACACCAGTGCAAATAGATTTCCCATTTCCTCTTTTCATACTAACTCACAGTGCCTCCTCCTTCCCTCGTAAGCTCTAAAGTTCTGTGGTTTTAATATTATTTTTCGCATACAGTGCCACTTCTTCCTTTCTTCCTATCCTGTTTTCCTGAATAGATTATAGTCTGGTATGACTATGTCCCAGTCATTGTTTTCCATGTACCATGACTGCCACTGTATCTAAGTCAGCCTCTTCTATTACAGCTTCTAAATCTCAAACTTTATTTCACATACTATGGGCATTAGTATATGCAACTATTCAGATGTTGCTTTTTCCCCCCTTTTCTATTCTATTTTTTAATGTTTTCCATATCTGAGGGCTTTGTTCACTCATCCCTAATAATCATAGTTTAAAGCCTTCCTCAGGAGATTAGCCAGTCTGTTGTGGAAGACACTCATTCCCTTCTGCAGCAGGTGGATGCAATCTCTGCTCAGTAGCCCTTGGAAAATCAAAATCCATGCAGCTAGGCATTCATCTCAAAGATGCAAGCCTCTCAGCCTCAACCCTGACCCTCAACAGGGAGGATTGATGAGAACACCACTTGCATGTCTAACTGCTTCACCTTCTTTTCCAGAGCCAAAAAGTCACTTTTGATTCACTCAGGTGGGAACCTAACAGTATCATTTGTGCCAACATGGACGAGTAGCATTGGATAATAGTCAGTAGGCATGAGGAGTCTCGGCTAACATCTTGGATCTTGGCAACAAGCAGACAGCACACCTCCCGGCACCATCATGTATGGATGACTGATCGACGTCTCTGTAGCCTTCAGAAAGGAGTCACCAACCATCACTACCCTTCACTTCTAGTGGTTGCTGATACTATAGCTTTGGGGTTTTTGAACTGTGATACCTCCTGTTCCTGGGATGTTGTCACCTCTTCCACTTCCAGGACTGTATACCAGTTCCACAATTCAAGGGAAGGTGGAGTCAGGATGTCGAGTCTACAGGCCCTGGTGATCTGCGTCCAGCTGTCATTATTTTGTACATCTCCCTTCAGCTGGAGAACTCAGATGCCTCTAGAAGCATTTCATCAATGCACCTCTTGTTGTCACAGATGTTTTTTAGCTTCACTACCTCCTCTCTGAAGAATGACTGCCAGAAAGAAAAGCGTTTGTCCCTCCGTGCCCAGTGTATAATTCCTTGTCACAGCATGATGATTGGCAGGTCTCAGATACTGTGAGTCATCTTCAGCGAATCAAGTAGCAGTTGCTTTTCATGTCTTCCCCATCAATCACCCCCCCACCAAGTGTTACAGCACCCCTATCCCTGATGGGCTGCCTCTTAGTAATTCAGATATTGTAAACTCCATTGGGAGAACTGACTGAATCATATAGCTTTTTTAATGAGTACTGGAAAGAATGCCGTGAGCAATGCTCTGCATGCTTTCCTCACTTTTGTTGATATTTGATGGGGGCTGATATTCAGTGGCAGGTTAGGCACTTTTAAAGCCATTTAAAAACAGATTTTCAATGCCAGCAGAACTTATGTGGTGCTGAATATCCAGTTTTGCTTCTCAGTAGTGATATTCAGCCACTAAGCGGATAGTGAAAAATGGTTAGTTAGGAGAGCCATTGACCTGTCCTAACTTTAACTGGTTTAGCTTTCTGGCTATCGGCTGAACATCACCACTGACTGGATAGTGACCAGGACCACCTCTGATCCAAGCAGAGACCAGCCTGGTTTTAACTGGGTGGACATTCAGTGGCACCAACTGGAGAGTGCTGCTTAATGTCAGGATCACCATGTCTTAGCCAGGTAGCAGATTTGCTAATTAGCTAAAATGCTTTGAATATCCCTCCCTCCCCCCATATATAGTGCCCCCTATATGTAGTGCCATTCCTCCTTTTCTGCCCGCCCTGCCTCATTAGCTTACTGTATCCCACTCATGGTTCTCTACTGTATGTACCACCATTCAATCCAAGTTAGCCTCTTCCATGATCTGCAAGAAATGAAACACTGATACCCATGTCTATGGGAATGTTTATTGTGATGGCAAAGAAATTAAAAGCACTAAGACCTACAGTATGATAAAAACAGAGGCTGTCTAAATTAGAAGTCACTCTCATGTCACCTTTACATGGCTTCCTTTATGCTCTTTGTGATTGCCAGGCAATAGAATGCACTGTCTAATAATAACTGGGTTCTTACAGAACGGCCTTTCTGAAACACTTTCCAACCAGAGGAGAGACCATTTCTTGCTATCTGTGCATACTGCTCTGTGCTGTGATCCATGGACGTTAGTAATTTGGATCAGAGATATCTGTGATAGGTCTCCTGAGAATCTGAGTCTCCCAGGAGGCCAGCTGCGTCACAAAGCCACGATTTGGCCTCATATTGTTTCTGCATTTCTGGACGTGATTCCAAGCGGCCTGCAAACAAAAGCATAGCAACATGGTAAATGATGGCAGAAAACGACCAGCGTTACTCACCCAGTCTGCCCGGCATTCTGTTTAGGGTTGTAACTGCCACTTTGTGCAGATTACCTTCAAGAGCCTGTGGTTCATTAATTTACCCATTAAACCCCCAAACTGAACTATTTCTTCCATGGGGCTCGCGAGTTGCTGTTATAGCAATGCAGCAACAGCACAGTTGCGCAGATATATCACATTCATAACTGCACCATAGTGCTGAATGTCACCTTTCCGAATCCTTTACTGCAGTCACACCTCTTCCCTTACGGGTCCTAGTGCTGCACTTCTTCCATACCTCTCCCCTTACTACAGTCACAGTGGCCTATTTCACCAATACCTATCCCTCACTGTATTGATAGTGCTCCATTTCATATTTATCTCCTTACTGCAGCCATAGCGCTCTACCTTGGCCATAGCTCTCTGCTTGTTGCAGCCTTAGCGCTCTACCTTGCCCATACTCTCTTACTGATGTCATAGCACTTCACCACTCCTCTGTTGATCATGGCACTGCACCTTATTCATATTATACACCTTATTGAAGTCATACCTATTTCCTTACTGGTCATAGCACTACACCAATCCTCTGTTGATGTCACAGTGCTGTATGTGCTGTAGTATGGTATTGAACGAATGGTGCATGACACTAAATTGAGCCCCACATATAACTACTACTACTATGTATAGTTATACTAGATGTTAACTTCATGACATATGTTAGAATTCATCGATGAGGTATTTCAGTGCACCTACTGCTTTTGGTATGTGCCTACCTATCTGAAATTCTGAGGTGGGTGTATTGCCAGGGTTGTACCACACCAGCCAAACTTGGGTCAGATCCATGCATGGGAAGAGCTACTAACAGCTGTTCCTGGAGCATACTTCCAAGAACACTCTGGCATCTGTCCACTTTGTGTTATGCTACACTGTACACGCCTCCTACGTCTTTCTATTTTGTTTCTATGAAAAAATTTTATATACACTAACAGACCCATTGTTCATTATAAGCTGTCCACTTGTGTTCACGTGAATAGTGCTTTGCAAGTTGCTGTACAGCGTAGTTACTCACCTGTAACAGGTGTTCTCCAGGAGCAGCAGGAATCAGTCCTCACTTATGGGTGACGTCGGCGCCGACGGAGCCCTCGCGGAGCAATTTTCCCCAGCTTTCAAAGAAAGCCTTTGGGAATTGCAGCGCGCATGCGCGGTCCTCTTCCCGCCCAAGGGTGCCATCTTAGCCAGTCAGATGACATAGCTAAAAAAAGACAGCATAAAAAAATTTGCAAAAAGAACATAAGCAGACGATTGCAACTCCAAGGGGAGGAGGGAGGGTAGTGAGGACTGATTCCTGCTGCTCCTGGAGAACACCTGTTACAGGTGAGTAACTACGCTTTCTCCAGGACCAAGCAGGAAGTCAGTCCTCACTTATGGGACTCCCAAGCTCAAGGCTACCGGAGACCCTAAGCACAAAAATGAGCTCCCTCTAGCTCAGCAGCACAGAAGGAAAGAATCTTCGCTGAATTATCACCCACCGGTAGCCCACATCCGGGATGGAGGGTAGGAGTTGCTCAGACCTCAAAGAGATTACGGAGGACTGCCTGTCCGAAAGCACTGTCCCTGCGGGACTCCCTCTCGAGACAGTAATGGACCGCAAAAGTCTGGCTCGAAGACCAAGTAGCGGCCCGGCAGATGTCTGCCAGCGGAACAGAGCGGAGGTAAGCCACTGACGTAGCCTTTGCCCGAACGCAATGAGCCGTGACTCGACTTTCTAAGGAGAGTCCGGCTGCCCCATAAGCCCAAGAGATACAGTCCGCAACCCAGATGGACAGAGTACGCTTGGAGACCGGGAGCCCCAATTTATTGGGGTCAAAAGACACAAAAAGCTGAGCAGCTTTACGGTGCTCCCGCGTACGGTCAAGGTAGAAGTTCAATGCCCTTCTACAGTCCAGGGTATGGAGGACCGTTTCAGCTCGGCTGGAGTGTGGTCTGGGAAAGAAGGTTGGAAGTACCACCTCCTGATTGATGTGAAAAGGGGAGACCACTTTTGGAAGAAATTTCGGGTGAGTCCGTAGGACTACCCTATTTTTGTAGAACCGAGTGTAAGGGGGATCAGACACGAGGGCCTGCAATTCACTTACGCGTCTAGCGGAAGTGAGGGCTATCAAGAACAGCGTTTTCCAAGACAGAAAACGGAGAGAACAGGTAGCCATAGGTTCAAAAGGCGGACAGGTGATCCGCTGCAAAACCACATTCAGGTCCCAGTCAGGTGCTGGCGGGCGCAGAGGTGGTTTAAGTAGAAGGAGACCTCGGAGAAACCTCGCTACGAGAGGGTCACTGGAGAGAGGTCTACCGTCTACCGGCACATGATGTGCCGAAAGAGCACTGAGGTGAACTTTGACGGAGTTGGACTTAAGTCCCAGATTAGAGAGGTGTAGCAAGTACTGCAAGATCACCGACACCGGGCAGGAGAAGGGATCCTGAGACTGTTGGGTACACCAGACGGCAAAGCGACGCCATTTAAGGGCGTAGCATTTGCGGGTAGAAGGCCGTCGCGAAGCCAAGACGACCTCCTCCACCTCTGCCGGCAGGAGAAGGGGAGCAAGGACTACCCTCTCAGCAGCCAGGCCATGAGGTTGAGAGACCTGAGGTTGGGGTGTAGTAGAGACCCCTGATCCTGAGTGAGGAGATCCGGTTGTACCCCCAGAGGGAATGGATCCTCCACCGCTAATTGCAGTAGGAGCGGAAACCACGGCTGTCTGGGCCAGCGAGGGGCCACCAGGATCATGAAGGCTTTGTCTCGGAGAACCTTGAAAAGAGTCCGAGAGACTAGCGGGATGGGAGGGAAAGCGTACAGAAGGCTCCCCGACCATGAAATTAGAAAAGCGTCTGCCGCAACCCGAAGGGGGTGTGGCTGACGAGAGCAGAAGCGAGGAAGCTGCCGGTTGTGAGGACTGGCAAAGAGATCCACCGTGGGGAGGCCCCACTTTAGGAAGAGCTTCTGAACTACCAAGGGATCCAGACGCCACTCGTGCGGCTGGAGGATCCTGCTGAGTTTGTCCGCCAGGCAATTCTCTTGGCCCGGGAGATAAACTGCCTTGAGGAGAATGCCTTGACTGACGGCCCAAGAGCAGAGCTTCTGTGCCTCCCGGCAGAGGAGGAAGGAGCCCGTGCCCCCCTGCTTGTTCACGTAGAACATGGCAACTTGATTGTCCGTCTGGACAAGGACGGACTGGTGGGAAGTCAGGTGGGAGAAAGCCTTGAGAGCCAGGCGGATCGCCCTGAGCTCCAGGAAGTTGATCTGCTGAGCAGACTCCCACGTGGTCCAGAGGCCCTGAGTACGTGCCCCTTGGCAATGTGCTCCCCAGCCCAGGAGGGATGCATCCGTGGTCAGCACCCGGGTCGGCTGAGGTGACTGGAAAGGCATTCCGAATATCAGGTTCGGCTGCCGAAGCCACCACCGGAGAGACGAGATCAGCGGCTCGGAGACGCGCACTAGGTCTGCTAGGCCGCCTGTGGCTTGTCGCCACTGCTGGCGGAGACACCATTGAGCAGGCCGCATATTCAGGCGGGCATTGGGGGTCACATGGACGGTGGAAGCCATATGGCCGAGCAGTCTCAGGAAGCGCCTGGCGGAGACCAGGGGCTGGCTGCGAAAACGGTCGGCTAGGTCCATGAGCCGTTGAGCCCTGTCGAGCGGTAGGTACGCTCGTGCCTGAGGAGTGTGGAGCCTTGCGCCGATGAACTCGAGATCCTGTGAGGGGAGCAAAGTGGACTTTGCGAAATTTATAACAAAGCCCTAGTACTGCAGAAGAGTCACCGTGCGGCGTGTGGCGCTGGTGACCTCCGGAGCGGACGCCGCTCTGATGAGCCAGTCGTCAAGGTACGGAAAGACATATAGGCCGTGAAGCCGGAGATGGGCCGCCACCACCGCGAGACATTTTGTGAAGACTCGCGGTGCGGAGGACAGGCCAAAGGGCAGTACTCTGTACTGGTAATGATTTCCTGCCACCACAAACCTTAGGTATTGGCGGTGGCTTGGGTGGATGAGGATGTGCG
Organism: Ichthyophis bannanicus; assembly: GCA_033557465.1. Taxonomy (NCBI): domain Eukaryota; kingdom Metazoa; phylum Chordata; class Amphibia; order Gymnophiona; family Ichthyophiidae; genus Ichthyophis; species Ichthyophis bannanicus. The sequence continues at coordinate 247,990,218 of CM066042.1, read as the reverse complement.
TGTAGGCATCCTTTAGATCCAAGGAGCATAGCCAATCTCCCTGCTGGAAGTAGGGCAGAAGGATTCCAAGGGTAAGCATTTTGAACTTCTCCCGCACAAGGAACTTGTTGAGGTTGCGCAAGTCCAGGATGGGTCTGAGGCCCCCTGTTCTCTTTGGTATTAGAAAATACCTGGAATAAAAGCCTTGACCTCTCAGGTGGTGTGGCACCAGTTCCACCGCCTGTTCCTGCAGAAGACCTGCTAACTCCTGAATGAGTAATTCCCTGTGCAGAGGGGGTCGTGGAGGTTCTCCCGGAAAATAGGAGGGAGGGACCTGGTGGAAGTGGAGAAGATAGCCTTCTCGCACGACTTGAAGCACCCAGGCATCTGCGGTGATGCTGGACCACCTGTGGGCGAAGTGAACCAGCCGGCCTCCGGTGCTGGGAGGAACCAGCGGGGGGGGAGAGGCTATGCTTAGTGAGTCAAAAACCCCCACCCTGCTGAGCAGGGGCTGGTGGTGCAGGCTTGGGGGCTTGCTGCCTACGGGACCCGTTACCCCGTCCCTTGGCCTGCTGGCCCTGTTGGGGAGCTGCAGGGGCCTGATAATGGGGGTATTGTTTGTAGGCAGCCGCCTTCCTCGGGTAAAAGGACTTTTTCCCCGAGCCCTTCTTTTTCTGGGAAGGGGCAGAGGTCTTCCTAGAAAGCCTGGTCCTGGTGAGAGTCTCAGTCTCAATTTGTGCAGCCTTTTCAGCCATGGGCTTGCCAAAGAGGTTTTCGCCTCGGCAGGGGACATCGACAACTTGTCCTGCACCCAGGGCTCAAGGTCTGACGACTGAAGCCAAGCCTGTCGGCGGGCACCGATGCCGGCTGCGGCCACTCGAGCCGATGCTTCAAAGCCATCATAGGCTGCTCGGGACATGAACTTTGAGCATTCCCGAATGCCAGTGGACAAGGCCAGGAACCTCCGCAAGGGTTTCCTCGGACAAACCAGCGGAGAATCCGGCTAGCTCTTTAGCCAGATCTCGGAGATACATGCCCATGTATAGCTGGTAAGTCTGGACACGACATGCGAGCATAGAGCCCTGGAAACACTTCTTACCAAGGCCATCCAGGTTACGGGCCTCCCTGCCAGGAGGCACCGAGGAGTGCATCTTCTGGCTCTTAAGACGATGCATGGCCGATTCCACTACCATGGAATGGTGTGGTAGCTGTGCCTTTTGAAAGCCAGGGCTCTTGCGGACCCGATAGATAGAATCGACCCGCTTGCTCAGGACCGGCGAGGAGGCCGGACTCTCCCACATGCGGAAGAGTAGTCGTTCCAGCATAGGAGGAACCGGTACAGTAAAGTGTTCCTTTGCGGGAGAGTCATACTGGAGGGCGTCGAGCTCTTCGGCTCGAGGCTCCTCCTCGGGGTCCGCAGGGAAGGCCAAAGCCTTGGCCATATCCCTGACGAAGTCCGAGAACCGGGCATCCTCCGGGGGGGACTGCTTCCGAGGCTCGGACTCCGGTGAGTCCGAGGGGACACACCGAGTCCGGAAAGAATCAGGCGACTCTTCCTCTTCAGACTCCCAGACCGACTCCGACGAGGACTCGGTGGGGTCGGCCCGGGCAGGGCGCGGCGCCTGCCGCCCCGACGCCGAGGGAGTCGGCGTCGGCGACCTCGGTCCCGAACGGGAGGCCGAGGGTGACCTCGACCGAGGATCGACTCGAGTTCGCATCGACTCGAGGATCGGCTCGGTCTCCGGGGTCGACTTGGACGTCGACGTCCCGGCGGTCGGGGCAGCGGCGCCAGCGAGGCCAGCGAGCAGTGCCCGCTGCTGGTCCATGAAGGCAGACAGTCTGCTCTCCAAGGCCGTCAACCTGAGTCCGAGCTCAGGTGACCCAGCAGCCCCCGACTCGGGCCCCGACGGCGTCGGGCCCGACGTCGGCTGTCGCGGAGGCGAGTCCAGAAGGACCACAGGACTTACCCGAGCAGGCATCTCCGACTCCAGGCGAGGTCGCTTCGTGAGGTGCTCCTTCTCCAAGGACCCGGGGCGGCTGTCGGGGCTATGCGACCTGGCCCTCGCGGAACCAGGAGCGTCCACCGACGCCGCCCTCGCGGGTTTTACCTGCCGACGATGGTCCCCGGAGGGAGAACCCCTGTCGGAGGAACTCCGGCGACGGTCCGAGCTGGAGCCTTTGGACGCGGAGGCCTCCGACGAGGTCCGGGTACGGCTGGGGTCAGCGAAGATCCTATCACGCTGATGCCGCCGACTTCTCAACGCTTTGGAGGACATTTTGCCGCAGGGCCCACAGATCAGTTCCTCATGATCTGGGCCCAGGCAGCGGAGGCAAAAGTCGTGTGTGTCAGTTAGTGACATATTTCGGTCACACTGACCACACCGCTTAAAACCACTGGCAGCCTTCGGGGGAAAAAGGGCCCCTGCGAGGTCAAAGGCCCGGGCTGCCAGGGAAAAATCGAAAACGAAAGCTGACTAAGTCAGAAAAACCGAAAAAAAGGAAGAGGACTCGTGACCGGCGTCGCGAGTCCGGGCGGGAAAAGACCGGCGTCGAACCGAAGGAAAAAGAATAAAATAATGAAGAAATATCGACTTTTTCGCGGGGACAAGACGGGACGTCTGTAGGGCTCCGCGGAAAAAAGAAGACTGGCTAAGATGGCACCCTTGGGCGGGAAGAGGACCGCGCATGCGCGCTGCAATTCCCAAAGGCTTTCTTTGAAAGCTGGGGAAAATTGCTCCGCGAGGGCTCCGTCGGCGCCGACGTCACCCATAAGTGAGGACTGACTTCCTGCTTGGTCCTGGAGAAAAGATGTATACCCGAGTGTTTCTTTGACTTAGCAAATGCTGGAAGAACAGCACTTCCCTGAATACTATTCAGTATCATCAGCGCTCACAGGACAGTTCCACCAGCTCCAGTACAGCCCTAAAGTATCAGCAGCACCTTCAGGACTGTAGTGTCTCCTCTTTATTAACATGTTTGATAAATACGTCCCACTATGGATACAGCACCCTCATAAGCCTGATCTTGTCTGATCTCGGAAGCTAAACAGGGTTGGGCCTGGTTAGTACTTGGATGGGAAACTGCATGGAAGAAGGACCTGGCATTCTACTTCCATTTGCACCTTGCCAAGACAACCCAGGTAATGGGTTACCAAGAGTCAGCATTAATTCGACGGCCAACAACAAATATTACTCCATGAGAGTCCCAACAGCAAAGTCAGTCATGTGCTGATGGGGTAGCGGAAGAGGAGAGCCCCAACAGTGAAATCAATGATGTGTCATGGGGACCCAAACCTCATCAGCATTGCAAGAGGAAAGCCCTAGCAGTGAAATCAATGATGTGTCATGGGGACCCAAACCCCATCGGCACTGCAAGAGGAGAGCCCTAGCAATCTCCTGCTGCCTCATGGTAGCAGCATAGTGAATAGCTGTGGCCCAAGGAAAAGCAGTGTCCATGGGTGCAGCTGGCACCGACTGAGGCAGCAAGATCCCATTGATAGTAAGTGATAATGGAAGACGGGGTGGAAGCTAGGAGATGAGTACAGGAAAAGAGGATAGGAGGAGGAGAGGGAAGAGGTGAGAGAGATGGAGGCAAGGGGGAAGGGGTACCTATGACGACAGGAAAAGGAGAGGGAGAAGTTGTGAGGCAGGAAGGGAAAGTGGATTTATGGAAATCTGGAAGAGGGAGGAAGGGTTTATGGAAGGTCGTAAGGGGAGTGGGGGAGGAGAGATGCTACAAGGAGGGGAGGGGTGATGAGATGGGAGGACGTCTATGAAGTGATGGACGAAAGAAGGAAGCTCTGAGGGGTGGAGTGGGGCTATGCAATGATGAGGGGAATGAGGGGGGAAGAGAGGGTCTACAAGAAGATGGGAGGGTGAAAAAGAGGGGATTGTGAGGAGAGGAAAAAGGAATGGAGGAGATAGTGTGGGGTTTGTGGAGGTTTGGAAGGGAGGAGGGGAGCAGATCATGGAATAGAGAGTGGAAGGAAGAAAGTGAAGTAAAGGCTTCTAACACAGAGACATATCCCCCCGCCCACACACAAATACCTACACATATATATATATAGGTATTTGTGTGTGGGCGGGGGGATGTGTTAGAAGCCTTTACTTCACTTTCTTCCTTCCACTCTCTATTCCATGATCTGCTCCCCTCCTCCCTTCCAAACATCTCGTAGCATATAAGTTTTTTTAAAAATTCAAAAAGACAGCTGTAAACGATTGACAAATTAAAAAAAAAAGATGGCGACCGGAAATTGTCAAAATAAAGACGTTATATAGCTAAAAAATGGTAAATAAGTAAACTATTAAACTTTTAATTTACGAGATGTTCTCACTTTTTTTGGGCCACCCTGTATATATATATATATATATATATATATATATATATATATATATTCCTTACTACAACACATATACCTCCACCCTCCCCTCTCCCACACTCATCTCCTTCTTTCTCTCGCATACACCCCCCACACCCAAACACCCATATTTATTCACCCCCCACACCTGAAGTTCCAGACACACAGATGCACACATCTATCTACCATATACTCTGTCCTAAACATATCTGCCTTCCTCCCAACACACACCTAACTCTTCCCCACAGCATACAGCCACATGCCGCACGTTTTCCATAAATACATATACCCCCTAACATTTCAGCCTTGCCCACAGAGCTACAAACCCATCGCCCAGCAACACAAACCCCACATAAACTACATTGTGAGCCAGCAGTTGCTGAAAGGGAAACCTGCCGTTGTGTTACTCTGTAAGGGTGCACTTTACAGCCTGTACTTCAATTATAATATATAGATATAGATATATAGATGTGTTTTTTTATGTTAAGAAGATACTTGAGACTTTCTAACTACTATATTTTACCGATGCACTGCACTACTACTATGATGTCATGCATGAATTATTTATATGCTAGGGATGTATTTTAGAATTTATTTTTGTATTTTACTGCTGCATTGTATCATTAGTTTGATGTATTTCAATTATTGTATTGTTGTGAATTCATTTGGGTCAATTTATTTTTGAGGGACATGCTATACAAGTACAACATAACAAACATACCTATATCTTCCAGTTTCTGTTATAAATGGAAACTCCTGATAAAATACTCTCAATGGGGATTTTGAGCTTGAGTTTTGCAGTTATAACTACCCCCCCGCCCCCAAGAATCTGCCCTTTCTTGGAAGCTCTGACGACGTCCCCCAGCAGCTGCCTCCCCTTCTCCTAGTCCCAGAATCTGCCTCCTCTTGTGCCAGCTCCAGCACCCTTCTCCCTGGCACAGCGGCAGATAACATCATTGAACGCGCCTGTTCTTGTTCTTGCTTTTCAAACCCTCCCGTGAAGAAGCACAGAGCAGCGAGAGCAAAGGCACAACCTCCTGCCACTGTGCCAGGGAGAAGGGGAGGGGGAGGCTGAGGCTAGGAAGGGAGGGGCTGATGCCGTTACTGGAGGTGGGATATGGAGGACCGACCGATGCTGCTGCTGAGGGTGGGAGAAGGAGGGGCTGATGTTGTTGTTTGGAGAAGGGGGCCAGATGCTGGGGCTGGTGCTGATACTGATGGTGAGATTGGGAAAAGGGGGGGCTGAGAGAAGAGGCTGAGGCTGGCAGATGCTAGGGGTGGAGGTGAGAGAAGGAAACTGTCAGCAGAAAACCACTTGAAAATTGTGCTTTGGGTCACTGAATGGAATCCATCTAAAAAGCCATAAACATGTTTTGCGTAATGCCAATACACTGATAAACTCCCTATTTTTCTGAGCCTGGGAAAGCACGTAATTGTCTAAAAAATAAACCTCTAGGATCAGAAACCCTAAACCTAACTAAGCTGATGTTTCAACTCCACGGTCAGTGTTTTTTTTTTTAAGTGCTGAGCACGTTTAAAAATGAAACCAGATAATGCCAGAAGCCGGAGAGTGGCAGGCCCCGAATATCTGGTTTCAGTGCTGGTTGCCAGAACATTCTGGACAGCAGCGATATTCAGCCACTATCTGGATAGCAAAACCACATGACAATAGTAATGCTTTTTTCATAGCCTAATGGTAGAAAGTTTGCTATCCGGTTGGCAGTTTGAAAATCACCATGAATCAGATAAGTCCTTGCACTATCCAGATAGTGCCGCAGCAGCTAGTGGGGAGATTCAGTGGCACTATCCAAATAAGGCTGCTGAATATCAGGTTTAGTGGGATTTATCTGGTTCACAGGTCCTGCTAACTGGAGAAACTCTTTTGAATGTTGGGCCCAACATATCCAGCTGAATTAGTGAGAATTTAGCCAGTTAGATCAAAAACTTTGAAAATTGACCAGCTTAAGCAGCTAAATTTAGCCATTCAAATTCTGGGTGGGCCTAAAGATGGGGTTAGGTTTTCAGCACTAGTGCAAATAAAGTCGTTGTCACATCAGGCCTCAATCTGGACAGTCAAATTCTCCTTCCGAGCTGCCCAAAGTGCAAAGATGGGTCACAGAGTGCCAACAGTCCCTGCCTGCCGCTGCAAAAATATAGCAGTCGAGGAAGCTCCAATTTTCCCAGCTACTCAACTGAAAAATTAAGCGTAGTGCCAAAAACACCTAGATCCTCTCTCCTAAACTGCAACCCCGAAATCTTCCCCAGTCAAGCAAGGAGAAAAGAGAGCAACGCTAAGCTCCAAACCAGAAAAATGGTAAAACTGTGCCCTTTAAGCTTGACAAGGAAAGATATTTGAGCACCCTTGGCCTCTACATCTAATTTTTCAGATGGTCAGGACTCCTATTAGTTCTTTGAATGGGAGGAATGTACCCTCAGACATACTAGGCAGTTGCCTACGGTGGCAGCTTTGGGGGTGGGGGGCCCAAAGAACAGAGCATTCAAAGCTAAACAGTAGATTTTGACAGCCAGAGGGGACATAAGACTTAAGATAGCTAGGGTGTTGAACCAACTCTGAGGCCAGCCCTGGTACCCTCAGCCCGCTACATTAATTCTTTTGAAGGCTGGATAGGATAGGACACCATGGAGCCGCTGCTTTAGCACTGAATTAGTATTCCAGAGTGAATGAAAACTTAGCTGTAGACTGCTAAGTTCAGACATACAGGTTGAGCATGTTAATTCTAACTAGCCAAGGTATAGTAAGCTAGATTTTGGGATGATTTCTAACTGCAATTCCAGCTAGTTAGATTTGGCTGAAAATGAGCTTTACTTAGCCGACCAAGAATTTGGCTAGCTAAATCATTCAAGCAATGCTTTTCTGAATGCTGATCTCATAATTCCTGCAATGTTCCCTAATCCTACAGCTATATGTGAGGGTTCCACTTACCCCTTAACTCTTCCCAAGTATTTTTAGCCATGTGAGGATTTTATACTTTCCAGTACTACAGCATGCAAAAATCCAACCCATCCTCTGCATTCAGTACTACAGCTCTATGAGGACACCACATTTCCCATCGGCGCTCCCTTATTACAGCTATTCAGGGATTCCGCATTCCCATCTGCATTCCTACTACTATGGCCTGGACCGTCTTGCATTTCATGGAACTGACCTGGAAAATTTCAGACCTCAAACAAAATCCCTATGTGTGCTTTTATAAAAATATATCTGAATTCGAGAAAGCGTGGGACAAGGTTAGAGGATCTCTGGGGGAGAGAAAGGATTATCTGCTATCAATTTCTATATTTTTTTATACTGTCTCAGGCAAAGCAGCCAAGGAACAGAGGGGGTTTCTGTGTGTGTGTGTGTGTGTGAGAGAGGGTCATGAGAGCATTCTGCCACGTGACAAAGGTGAAGAGAGCCGGTGGGGATTCCAGTGTTATTTTCTCCATAATTTAGTGCTTGGTATGAACCAAAAAAATCTTTGCTTTTTAAAATTTTTTTTAACTAGTGGCGCTTCAGGTTTCTGCACAGTGTATGAGAGAGTGTGCACGGCAGTAGTAGCACTACACATGAATACTACAAGATATGTCAACCACAAGGTTTACAGGCAGCCTTGAATTTATAGATGATCACTCGGACCTAAATGTGTTTCTGGTAGGTGGTTTTGTGCTGCATTTTCTTAGGTAAAATGTTATCCCTTACTGACTTTGTCTCAGAAAGGTTCAAGTGTCTTTTTATGAGCAGAAAACTAGTTTCATATTACCTTTCAAAGGTAAAGACTTTGTCCTGCAGACTTGCATTCTCATTTTCAGACAAGATAAAGACTGGAATTTTCTGCCAGCATCAGAGTATGAGTACAGATTAAAGCAGCAGTCTCCTCTCTTCATGCTAGATTTAAGGACACAGCGGCCAGACTGCTGGTTTTAGTCCTTATTCTTCAAGGCCTAGCCACAGTTGGAGGGGCCAAAGCCCTTCTATTTTTATCTCAGGCCCCTCTAATTCTTGTGGCCTTCCCCAATTTGCAGCCAGCAAGGCACGCACGTTCCATTCAGGATCTTGCAGGACATGCTGCGCGCGAGGTTTTAATATGCACGCCATGCTGGCTGCAAATCGGGGGAAGGAAAGCAGAGCTGCCGCTGAATGAGTAAGTGCTATGCTGATGGGGGAAGGTGGTTGTATGCCATTTCCACCCCCCTCCCCAAAGTACGCACTATGGTGCAAACTTTCATGTGGGCGTACGCAGAGGCAAAGTTTGGGTGGAGGATGGGCATGGCACCAAGTTACATGTCTAAATTATAAAACACTCTGGGGTATATTCAAAGGGGTTTATGTGGTTTGCAGACCTGATGGGAGCATGTAAGGGTAAGGAAGAGATATGACAATTTGTGGGCTTTGTATAGCACACGCAAGTGCCGTCACATGACACAGGCCCTATCATAGATATGTCTGTCTGTGCTGGTACAGTTTATCTCTGATTACAGCACTGAACTTTCACCCAGCTGCTGGGAAATACTGACAGTATTCCATCTTTACCATTGCGCCAGGCCTCTGTTGTACCCTTAGAGGCTGGGAGGTGTTTAAGGTCAGTTAAACCAGTCATCCACAGCTCAAACATTTTAGAATAATTAATCCTTGTACGTTCTTTACTTTTACAAACTCTTTACCATTTTTTGCTAGTCATTCTCTGTCTTTAAAATTCACATTTGAAAATCTCCATTTTTTGAAAATACATTAAAATGTTTTAAACTTAAATTTTTTTTGGGATCACTTAAAATATCTGAGGCGGATATGTAACACAATTTTATCATTATACAGTAAATCAAACTATATAACAGTATGCACATGCTTTTCATGTGCATACCAGCCAGTTTTCAAAACTAAAGGAAGCGCGTACTTCGGTTTTGAAAAGTACGCCGACAATTTGTGCTCTTACATTTACGCTTTCACAAATTTCCTGGATTTTATAACGGGCATGCAGTTTCAAAAGTATGTGCATAATACAAGCCCCTTTCTAACCCTGCCCCCTCTGTCTGGATAAACTTAAACATGTACAGCCTGTTTGGACATAACTTTATGTGAATGTTGGGCATTACAGACCCTGCTCACCAGCTATCTGTAAGCTCCTGATTCCAACATACGCACTGTTAGTGAATTCACAGGAATGAAACAAACCAATCTTAACGTCTGCAGATGCACCAATGAAGGATCATGCTTAACGATGTTGAAAGTGGCTGCCAAATCCAAAAACACAACCACCATGCAACACTCATCCAACACCCTAAATATTTCATCCAACAGAACATCCAGGAGGGTTTTCATACTAAAACAGCAATGGAATCCTGACTGAAGGTCACTCAATCTCACATGACTCTCTATGAGCTCTCTCTCAATTGGCAACACAACACCAACCTATAATTCTCCACCCTATTCATATTCAACAGTGGAGTGGAGAAGTAGCCTAATGGTTAAGCACACTGGCTTGGGAACCCAGAGACCAGGGTTTGATTCCCACTAGCACTCCTTGTGGCCTTGGGCAAATCACTTAACTTGGATTTTTCAGAGGCAATGGAGGGTTATCAATGTCCCTGTTTAATGTACATTACCAAGTTTAAGTTTCAACGTAAACCACTTTGATTGAAATGATAAAGCTGTATATAAAACCTGTTAAATAAATAACAGAGGATTAATAACTAACTGCATAAGAGCCACTGTTCACAGTTGTCATAAACCTTCCTACTAACCCTTCTTTTGGCACCTTTATTAATGCTGAAGGACAAGGATCCAGAGAACAACTAGTAGGTTTCACCCTGCAATAACCTCTAGAGATTATTTTTTTTCAACCATATTAAGGAGGGAGGAGTGGCCTAGTGGTTGGGGCAAGGTACCACAGGCCAGAAGGTCAGCAGTTCAAATCCCACTAGAGGACAGCAACCTTGGGCCAGAAGGACTGGGGTTTCTAGTCCCACAGGTGCTCCTTGTGGTCTTGGGCAAGCCACTTAACCCTCCATTGCCCATGTTCCCTGTAAGTATTAGTGTATGTGTCTCATATCCCCTCATGTTAAACGTATCCCCCATTGAGTTTTGACCACTTTGATTAAAGGATAAGGTGGTATACAAAACTGTCTAAATAAATAAAATTAAAGGACAACAAATGTTCCCCAGGCAGAATACCACCTTCCACAACTGCCAGCTCCTCTGAACTGCAAATCATGGGATCTCTGGCAGCACCACTCTTGCAAACCTCTCCCCTCATCTACCCATCTGTCTACTGCAAGGTTCCTCAAAATATCAGCAATCTGGAACCTCAGCATGATACATTTACTGGAACCACTGCAAATAACTCCTGGGATTCACTGCATGTTTTCTCAATTTGTGAATCCAATGTTTGCTTCCTGATTTTCCTTTCCTCTTTATATTTGCAAAAATAACTTTTCCACTTCTCTCTAGGCTCCATTTCTAACTCTTCTTCCATATCTTCTCCAGCCATGTCTCAACAGCAATTTAACGCACCTCAAAAGAGTCCACAAACCATGGCAAAGGCCCAATTCCCCCACAACTCAATAGTCGTGGAGTCAGCCATGTGCCAGCTTAAGAGCCAAAAAACCCACTCGTCAGTTCCACCCAGCAGGGAGGCTCGAAACCTCGATGCCCTTGGCCAGAAGGCCTTTCAGAGCTCGATGCTAACCTGCCGAATCCACTCATACCAGCTCTACATTGGCATGTATCTGAAGGAACTGTTGAGGGAGCTCGAGGGATTCTCGGCAGGCCTTGATGGAGAACCCCTACATCATTGCCATCATTGCCAAAGACAACCTCCACCTGCGGATCCACGCCTCGGAAACCTCCAATGAAGCAGACATCCTCACCCTCACCAACAAACATCTCTCGATATGCCTGATCTACCGTGCACCCACCACAACCACCGACCTACCACAGATACTACACCTCATCTCCTGCAGGGCTCTTGGAGTCATAGAAAACCACACTTAAAGCAATGAGAAGGAAATCTAAGAGACAGCAATAAAATACCACACACTTCTATATAGATACACCAAAGCTTTGCGGAGAGAAACAAATAGAAACAAGTTCTCTTTGTTTACTCTAACTATTAGCTATGGTTTACTTTATTTATAAGGCTCTTTTGGAGGATACAGCATAATTTCACTTTATTGTTCTACGTCAGGTATTACGTATTCATCACATCATAGGTCAATTTCTAATCAGCATAGGTCAGTATGAGGAGACATACATGTATTCCAAGACATAACTGTTTACTGCTGACTGCTTGATATCTAGTAACCCTGAGACTGAAAGGCTGGAGGACAACCTGCCCCTTTTCTTATTTACAGGACTTGTACCTCTTCACCTACTTAGTAAGCAAATATATGAAGTTTATTTCTAAGCAAAGTTCTGAACAAAATTCTCTTTCTCAGGTTTTCTTAGACAGTCTGGTTGTGTACACCGCCCTGTACAGACCAGCTTACATTCATTTCCCACATCCAGAGGAGGAGGAGGCAGTGGTCGAGGATCGGGGGCACTGGGACCGTAAGGGTTTTCTTTCAGGGGTGCCACATATTGGAGTATCCTCAATTCGCGGGTCCTCCTCAGCCTCGGTCTCGATTGTGAGAACCTTGGCCATATCCCTCACAAAATCAAGGAACGCAATGTCCTTGGGTGGGGATGACCAGGGAGAGATGGGTCCGAGGGTATGTCACGGTGTCGCCTCGTGTTAGGGGGCTCTTCGTCCTTGGTCTCCCATTCAGACTCAAAATCGGAGTATGAGTCCAATGCCGCATGATCACCTTGATCGAGAACCACTCTGTTGTGCAGGACCTCCGGAGAGCCATTGGTCTGAACCATGGGTGCTCACTGGGGAGGAACAGTATCCTGAGGACTGAGACCTCGATCAGGTCCAGGGGCTCTCCCAAGGCCGGTGGCACTTGAGGACCGGCTCGATGTCTGGGGAAGCTCTGGATGTCGAGGGTTCCATTGTCTGGACAGATGCACTGGATGAGCTGGACATAAACATCTGCTAGAAGGCCACTAGGCCAGATATACTGCTCTCTAGGGCTACCATTCTGGTCTCCATACCGGTTGGCTCGGCAGCCTTTGACACGGGCACCGAGGACTTCGGGCCTGGCACGGTATTGTCGAGGGAAAGTCCTTGATGAGGATGGCCTCGGAGGCCAAAGGCTGGTTGGTGGGCACCAACAACTCCTTGTGGGGCAACTTGGAGGTCCACTCCTGCTCCTGCTCATCGGACTCACACCTGGGACTGTGGGACCTGAGGTGGGATTTAACCTTCTTCCTGGATCCATCCTCCAAGGCAGTCTTCGAGGATTTCTCCTTATGCTCCACCTCCGGGGACCTCTGCTCGAAGGAACCGCGGTCACAGGACTCTGAGGAGGCTCTAGCTTCACGGGGCACTGAGATATCGGAGGGGGCCCTGGAGCGTGGTGTTACCGGAGAATCCAGGGCGGAGTCAGACTTCTGAAAACATTTTTTCCTGCTGCTGATGGTGACTCTTCAAGGCCTTTGGGGTCATTGTTTTGCAGAGCTCGCAGTCTGAGTCGTTGTGCTCTGGGCCAAGGTATTGGAGGTAGCAGTCGTGTGGGTCGGTAAGTGACGTCACTTTGCCATACCAGTCACACTTTTTGAAGCCACTTGAGGCCATCGGAAAAGGGGAGTCCCCACCTCCTGCCTGGTAAGGGTCCGAGACCTTTGGCTGAAAAAAGGGTGCAAACGCTGGTCGAGTTGGACCTCAATGAAAACAAGTGAAAAATGGATAGACGAACCCGAGAGCAACGCTGAGACGAGGTGGCTCAGGGGTGGGAAGGAACCGTTATGCAAACAAGACAAAATTTAACTATAAGAAATCAGACTTTTCCCGGGGGAAAAATAGGACAATATCTGAAGGGCTCCGCAGAAAAAAAGGAGACTGAGGCAAAATGGCACCCCTGGGCGGGAAGTGGACCACGCATGTATGGTGCATCTCCCAAAGGCTTTTGTTTGAAAGTTGGGGAGATGCTTCTGCGCGGACTCCATCAGTGCTGATATCACCCATATGTGAGGACTGACTTCCTGCTTGTTCCCGGAGAACATATTCACCTCTTTGTTCCACTCCCACCCTCTGTATTCTCAGCACAAAAGAAACCAGCTGATGATCTGACCAAGGACCACCTCATTAACCTGACAGTACTGCAGATCTGCATTATTATGAAATACCAAATCCAATGTTCTACCTGCCTTATGTTTTGGGTCTTGAACCAATTGAACAAAACCGGGCTAGGACACCTATCTAGCCTAATCAAACCAATAAAAATCACCTCACATCATCAATTCTCAGCTGCTTGTAAGGACTCTACCTGTCTTGTCAGAGTTTGATAAATTAACATCATAACACATTCCCATCCTCCCTTTCACTCTGATAAAACAGTATTCTATACCCCCACAACATCCTACATCTTCCTGACAAACCTGCAAAGAATCTTTAATAATAAAAACCTCCTCTGCCTCCTTTTTCCCCTTCCTAGAACTATTTATCCAACAAAACCCTTGTGGTCAAAGTTGCATGTACACTTGTATAGCATTTGTAAGTGTGCAGCAGTGTGTACCTTCAAGTCAATGCTGACTCCTGGCGACCCAGCAACTTCTGAGTTTTCTTGGCAGTATGACCAGAAGTAGATTGTCAGGCCTTTCTTCAAAGGTAATGGAGAGTTAAGTGACTTGCCCAAGGCCACAAGGAGTGTTAGTGGGATTTGAACGCTGGCCTGTTGGTTGCTAAGCCAGTGCTCTAACCACTGCCTCTTTAGAACTACTACTACTACTACAATTGATCATTTGTAAAATGTAAAAGATGTTCCTTGCTCATCAGAGCTTATAATCTAGTTAAGACAGACAACACAACAGCTGAGGACAAGAATACATCTAGGGGTATGGTAAGGAAACACACAGGAGACTAAGTGGCTCAGGACCCAAAAGCAGCCTCGAAGAGGTGAGTTTTCAGCCTGGATTTGAAAAGGGCCAGAGATAAAACCTAATGTACAGACTCAAGTAGTTTGTTCCAGGCATAAGGAGCAGCAAGGTGAAAGGATCAAAGTATGGACTGGCAGTGAAAGAGAAGGGTACAGACAGAAGTGATCCACCAGAAGAACAGAGTTCCTAAGGAGGGGTGTAGGAAGAAATAAGAGAGGAAAGGTAGGGTAGTGAGGAGCAGCAGAATGAGGGCACTTATAGGTCAGTAGGAGAAGTTTGAACTGGATACGGAAATGGATAGGGAGCCAATGAAGCAACTTGAGAAGACGGGTTATATGAGCATATCAAGGCTGATGGAAAATTAGTCGTGCAGTCGAGTTTTGAACAGATTAAAGGGAAGAGAGACAATTTAGAGAGGGGCCAGTATGGAGTAGGTTGCAATAGATGGGAGGTAACTAAAGAGGGAGGTAACTAGATGGAAGGTAACTAAAGAGTGGATAAGTGTCTTAGTAATGTGTTCAGAAAGGAAGAGGCAAATTTTGATGATGTTATAGAGAAAAAAACGACAGGTTTTAGCTATCAGTTGGATATGTGTGGAGAAGGAGAGGGAGGATTTAAAGATGATCCCAAAGTTGTGAGCCAAGGAAACAGGGAGTAGTAAAGTGTTATCCATAGAGCTTGAGAAAGGAGAAGGAAGGGGTGGGTTTAGGGGGAAAAATAAGAAGCTCGGTTTTGACCATGTTCAATTTCAAATGGCAGTGAAACATCCAGGCAGCAATGTCAGATAGGCAGGCAGGCAGGCAGGAAATTGCCATGCAAGGCTTCAAATTGACTTTCTTAACCAGATAACTGGAAATATTAGCTGGTTAAGGGAGTCCTATTCAACAGCAGCGGCTAGGCTAATTAAAATTAGTCGCTGCCGTGTTATTTAAAACTGGATATTTAGCAGACCTATCTCATACATATTCATTGTGAATATCCTGATAGCCTGACTGGACTAGGGGTCCCAGAGGACTGGGCTGAGAACCACTGCTTTAAAACATTGATTTCATAGACTGTAGGGTTAATTTTCAACAGGCTTCTCAGTGGTGACTTAGGACCATAATGACTAAGGTGACATTTTACCTACAGATAATGTCCTTTCCTTGAGTCCTTCTAGATCAGTCCAGACAAGTGGGTTGTGTTCCCCTACCAGCAAATTGGTGGAGACAAAGAACCAATAAAAAGCCCAGGTTTCAATGACATCACTTCTGTGCCTATATCACCTCAGCCACCAGACGTCCCTTCAGTATTCATCCCAAAGCAATGGGAGATACAGAACAAGCCTCACACAACGGCAACAATGAGTAAACAACAGTAGAGAACTACATACAGGAAGATAGAAATAGAAGGCTGTCAGTAGAAGATGAGCCTGCAGAGCAAAGTATAAAAATCATGGTGGACCCAAGGGGACCACAGCAAAAGAACAAGCAAATACCATATCAGGGACAGGTCTTGGACTGGTATAGCAAGACTCAAGGAAAGGACATTATATGATAATTAAAATGTCACCTTCCATATTGTCCTGCTACACTGAAGACACAGCAGCTTGCAAAACTCTTGAGCTGAAGGCCATGTCCACCCACACATGGACATCCAAGTGGTGATGTTTGATAAAAGTGGAAAGTGATGCCCGTGTTGATGCCTAACAAATGTCTGCAGGGGCTGCCAGGCTCCGCTCTGCCCATGAGAACACTTGCACTTGGGTGGAATGGGCACACATACCCTCCAGAACTGGCTGGATCCTTAACAGATACACTGAGGCAATAGCCTCCTTAATCAAATGCCTCAATGTCGACTTGGCCACAGCTTCATCCTTGCACAGGCCAGCAAATAGCACAAAAAGATGATCTGACTTACGAAAGGAATTCGTAACCTTCAAGAACCAGAGAAGCACTCTCCAGACATCTACAAGGCGAAGATCCTTATCCTTCCCCCAACACTACTCCTTAAAGAAGGAGGGCAAGTAAAGCACCTGGTTCAGGTGAAAAGGAGCTAGCACTTTAGGCAAGAAGGAAGGCAAAGGCTGAATGGAAATGGCTTCAGTTGAAAAGGACAGATAAGGATCTCAGCAAGACAGAGCCTGCATCTCGGAGATCCGCCTTATATAACAAATTGGGACCAAGAAGACAGTCTTGAGTGTCAAATACCTCAAGGTAACACATTTTGACAGGCCAAAGGGAGCTGCCATCAGGTCCCTGAGCATCAGAGATAGATCCCAGGATGGATCACAGACTGAAGGGGAGGACGCAGACATTGAACTCCTTGGAGAAAATGGGAGATGTCCGGGTGCAAGGCCAAAAACTTGCCCACCACCAGACCACAGAAACAGGCCAAAGCTGCCACCTGAACCTTCAGGGAGTGAAGAGAGAGGCCCTTCTTTAGGCCATCCTGCAGAAAAGCCAACAGGGAGGACACCTTGGCCACCTCAGAAGCCAAGTGCCACATGCTGCACCAATGCTCAACGAGGCACCATGTCTGTACATATGCTAGCTTGGTAGACCCCCTCTGGGCACCAAGTATAGTAGAAATGACAGTTGGAGAGTAGCCTTAACATGTTAGAAGTCTCCTTTCAAGAGCCATGCCATAAGCAAGAAGGAAGCTGGGTCCTTAAGGATGATTGGTCCCTGCTGCAATAGCCTCCGAGATGGAGGCAACTGAAGGGGAGGTGCTTGAAGGAGCCATATCAGGTCTCCGAACCACGTTCTCCACAGCCAATCTGGCACCCCCAGAATAATCCTGCCTGGGTGACACTCTATAAGCCAAATCACATGTCCCACCAGGGGCCACAAGGAGACACGTACAGCATTGGAGCAGGTCGCCATCAGATCCATTTTGGGGCCTCAGTGGCACAGAATCAACTGAAATGCTTCTTGACTCAACTCCCAATCACCGGGATTTAGAGAGTGCTGGCTGAGGAAGTCTGCTTCCATGTTGTCCACTCTGGCAATGTGCTGAGCCAACAAGGCTAGGAGGTTCTTCTCTGCCCAGGCAAACAGGAGATTCATCTGAAGGGCCACTCCGGCGCTTCCTGTGTTGCCTTGCAGATTGACATAAGCTACCACAGTGGCATTGTCTGAAAACACTTGAATCACCCAGTCCTTGACCAGGGGCCAGAAATGCAGAAGAGCCAACCTGATGGCCCTCATCTCAAGGCTGTTGATGGGCCATACCGCTTCCCTGTGGTTCCAATAGCCCTGAGCCGTATGGTCTCAGCAACAGGCTCCCCAGCCCAAGAGACTGGCATCCATTGTCAGCAGGATACAGGGAAAATCATCCAGCGGAACGCCCTTGCTCAGATGACATGGCTACTGCCACTACTGCAGGCTGGGAGCACACAGAACATCGCCAGGCAATTCAGTGGGAGCACACAGAACATCACCAGGCAATTCAACCATCTTCTGACTTTCTCCTGTATCAGGAAAACTTTGCCCACTTGAGTCTTGAAACATGCTTCCAGAAACTCCAAGGAACGGGAAGGTAAAAGCTGGCTCTTTTCCTGACTGATCATCCAGCCGAGGCTTCCCAAGGACACCACTTGGGTCATCACCCAAGACACTAATGACAGGGAATGAGCTCAGATGAGCCGGTCATCCAGATAGGGATGGACACAGAACACTTGATGCTGCAGCTGCCACCACCATGACCTTGGAGAACGCCCTTGTGGCAATGGAGAGCTCAAAAGGTAGGGTGGCGAACTGATATGAGAGCCAAGTACAGCAAAACGTAGATATGTCTGTTGATCTGTCCAGATCGGGATGTAGAAATATGACTCGACCAGATCTAGAGAAGCCAAGAATTCTCCTTGGTGCACTGCTTGAATCACAGAGTGCAAGGTTTCCATTTGAAAGCACAGGACACGCAAGTGCACATTGACTCCTTTGACATCCAGGATGGGCCAAAAGGAACTGTCGTTTTTGTCACCACAAAGTAGATGGAGTATCTGCCCTTGCTCCGCTAGTCTGGGGGAATGGGTGCCACTGCCTTTAGGTGAAGCAACTTGTCCAAGGTGGTCCCCACTATGGCACCTTTGATCGTAGATCCATAGGTGGAGATGATGAAGGCATCGGCAATCGGCTCCTTGCATTCTAGGACACAGCCGAATTGAATGGTGTCTAGCACCCAGTGATTCTTGGTAACCCAGGCCTATTCCTGAAAGAAGAGGCAAAGCCTGCCACCCACTCGAGGCACCAGGAAATGGGCCCCCAAATCTTCATTGCATAGTCTGGGAGGGTCCTCCTTTGGAGGATGCCATGTCCCTTGGTCCACGTGCTCCACGAAAGGACTGAGAATGAGCTCAGGGCCCTGAGGCAGAGTGGAAGAAAGGTTTTCCTGGTTGGAAGTGACGATAGTTCCAAGATCCCTTGGAATCCGGCCAGCGTACCCTTCGTGGTCAGGCAAAGGCTGATGAGAAAGGAGCCCTTGTCCCCTTCACAGGCACTCTGGACCTGTCTTCCGGAAGGCAGTATGATTTTGTCTTGCCTAGGTCCTTCACCAGCTTCTCCAAATCTGATCCAAACAGGAGCTTCCCCTTAAAGGCCAGTTGAGCCAACCAGGCTTTGGAGGATGTGTCCACTGCTCAGTGACAGAGCCAAATCCAACCCCATGGCCGCCAAGTGCACCAAGTCATACATGATATCAGAAAGGAAGGCCATAGCCAACTCCAAGAGAGAAGTAGTATCATCAGGCAGAAGAGACTGAATCCACTGGAGCAGTTTTCAAGAAGTCAATCTGAATCCACTGGAGCAGTTTTCAAGAAGTCAATCCCAGCAGTAAAATAGCTGCCACCATGGTAAAATGGCTTTTTAGCAAGGAATCTACCTTGTGGTCCAAAACATCCTTTAAGGCTGATCTGCATTTGGTAACCACTATGACCTGTGCATCCACCTTGGGAACATCAAACCATTCACTGCACTCTTCCTCCCGGAGAGTGTAGATCCTCTTATAGACCCTTAACTTGGGTAAGTCTCAATCGGACCAGATCATATCTTTGATCACCTCTGGGAATGGGAAGACAGTAGTGATTTCCAAACCCCTTGAAGAAGTGGGTGTACTTTCGACTCCTGATCTGTGACGGAAGCATCTGTCAAGCTCAAGGCAGATGAGACCCTGGAAATCAATGCTGGCAGCTCCTCCTTCCAGAACAGATGGATCATGCCAGCTTCTGCATAGCCTTCCGAAGATGATAGTAGGTCCTCCTCCATATCAGAGCTTAGTACCACTTCATCTGGATCCAAGGCATAATCAACATCTTGGACAGCTCCCAAGTGTTCCTCATCTTCAGGGAGTGTCCCACGCCGGGAATGCTTAGCTAAAGGCAATAGAACAGGGCTTCTGCCTTCAGCCTGTTCAGCATGAGATTGCTTCCAGGGGGACCTAGAGACCACAGGGTCTGAATTTCCATACCATAAGAACCAGGCTTGTTGTAAATAGGAAAAGAATTCCGGGGAGGACAATCTGGATTCCGGATACTCTCCTCTCGGAAAAGGCTCTCCGACACCAGTGGGCATAGCCACCACAGACCCCCTAGAGGATGAAATGCGTTTCACAGTACGGCCACCAGAGCATCCGGCTGGCTGAGCATTCTTACCCTTAGTGCCATCCTGCACCTCCTGCAGTGAGGCTGGTAAGGGCGGACTAATTGTATCCCCTAGCTGAGAGGGGAAAGGCATGCCCTCCAGGGGCAACTCAGAAGCTGCCATACAGGAAAGGCAGAGTGCAGGATTCAAGGATGAGGCTCCTGACTTGCCACAGGTCAAACAACGTGTCCTGGAAGAAGACATAGAGAGTTAGGGGAAGTATCACCAGAGTGCGTGTTAAGGCTGTACAGGCATGCGTTAACTGTGCTTTTATGGAACATGTGTTAAAGGCGCTAGGGAAGGAACATGCATTGGGCAGAATGCGTGTTAGGACTGCGCCTCTCCCAGGTGCACAATAGGCAAAATGTTACTAACACGTGTAGAAAACGGCAGGAAACCCCCACACAGCGCCAATAGTAGCTAGCAGTCTACCCTGAATTGCATCCCTCAGAGACAGAACTGGGAGCACTCGACAAGGACAATGATAAGGTCAGGCTTTAGTACTCACCCCCTGAGAGCTGTGGTCATAGGATCCATGCCGAGCTCAGCTCTACTCCCCGGGAACTGCTTCACTGGCTGGGTTTATTTTTAACAGCACTATGTGAAAGGTGACTGGTAGGCAAATCCCTCTGAGAGCCTTCTGCAATCTTCAGGAGAGAGCAGGGGAGAAAGGAGGAGGAGGAGGAGCTGAGCTTGTGTGAGGCTGCTGTACTCTTCCAGATCCTTCCAATTTGTGGCTGCTTAATAGGCCCTTATGATAAGGGTGTGGAGTTGAACCAGTTTTCCCTTCTCCTACCAAAAAGACCGCAGTCTAGTTGAACCTCCCACGTCATGCTCAAGTGAGACAGTCATGAGTGTTTAATCAAACTCTTTTCCTCTCAATCTCGGATTTTCTACAGAGAGGAGAAAATCCATTCACCATCTGTTGGAGACAAAGAAATACTGAAGGAACCTCTGGTGGCTGAGGTAGATAGAGGGTCCATAGAAGAGTGCACACACTTGCAACTACAACATGGCAACAAACAGGAGCGAGGTAAATTCAGACAGCCTTTGGGGTTTTCTGAATTCAACATAGTTCTGCATGGCCTTCCAAAGAGCTCCCTCAAACCATTACAGCTAGCCATGAATGCGGCAGCCCGTGTGCTCTACGGAACCTCAAGGGTCGACCACATCTCCCCCATTCTAAAGGAACTACACTGGCTTCCCATAAGCAGTAGAATCCTTTACAAAACCCTCCTCATAACCTTCAAGGCCTTCAACATGATAGCTCCTCCATCCATTTCCGACCTCATAGCGCCTTCTCCAGACAACCGATCCAGGAGATCCCAGGCCACCAACATGCTACTCATACCAATTGAATCCACAAAACTCAACCAGATCACCACCAATAGGGCCTTCAGGAACTATGCCCCCGTATGCTGGAACAAACTCCCCTCACACATTAGAGCTATTAGAGACCTTACTCAATTTAGAAGAACCCTCAAACATCACCTTTTTATCTTACATTACACCCACCCTGATACCCCATTATCTCCCCCACCCCACTATATCATACAGCCACCACCTGACGTAAAACACTGCAATCATACCTAATATGTAATACAACCAATTTGTACATAGTTTCCTAAGTTTGCTACAAGCTTGAACGTAAATAGTTCCCCAAGTTCTCCTCCATGTTAACTCCCCGTTTCATGTAAACGACGGCCAATCTCTGGTCAAGTGTTCTATTGTTTTGATGTAAACCGCGCTGATGACAAATAGCGCGGTATATAAGAAATGTTAAATAAATAAATAAATAAATAAACCTCACTCTTGTCTGTTGCTGTGAGGCAGATAGAGCCACAGGAGTGATGTCATTGAAACCTGTGCTTTTCATTGGTTCTTTGTCTCCACAAATCTCTTGGTAAGGGAACACAATCCACTTGTCTGAACTGGTCCAGCAGGACAATATGAAATGTGCATTAAAGGAATAAAACACTTTTTTTTGCCAAATAACGTGCATTAAATTGCAAAATCATGCATTATTTGACCTTAATGCACAATTTTTAATGCAGCGCAGATAAAGTAATAAGATGCAAAGCATATAAATGCATGCTAATCAGTTCATGATTATACAAAACAAACAATGCAGCTTGAGTTAGAGCTCACAAGCTGCGTTATTCAGAGAAAGATAATGCCAGATTTGAGCTAGCGTTATCTTTCTTTCCCAGGAATACTGGGTTGCTAATATGCAACCTGATGCTCCTGGGGTCTCCTCTTAAATGGGCCATTAGTGTAGAAAAGAATCCAACAATCCCTGTTTCCCGCCCCCAACAAGAATCACTCCCTAATAACCCCCCATCAAGAAGACCCCAACATGAATTCTCCAACCCCTTTTCCCAACCAAACAGGAATCATTCCCCAATTCCGCTAAAAAAGACTCCTCAATCCTCCCAAGATGACACTCCTCCAACATGAACCCTCCCACCTTACAATCCCCTGGCACCTACTGGAGGTTTCCCTGGTGGCCAGTGGGGGGAGCAGGAGCAATCCCCAGTTGCTCTTGTCCCATTGGTCCCTGAGTTCAAAATGGCACTGCTTCACCCCTGACAGCAGTCTCACAGTACTATTGCTAGGGGTCAGGTTGCTAAATGAGACAATATGAAACTGGTGCCGATGGGGCAGGAGCAACTGGGGATTACTCTGCTCCCCCGCTAGGCACCAAAGAAACCCCTGAAGTGCTGGATACGATGGGAGGGGGGTGCAGGTTTATGTTAAGGGGATCGAGGAGTGATTCTTTTTGGGTAGGGGGGGGTTCACATTGGGGCGCTCTTGTTTGTGGGGAATCAGGAAGTTATTCCTGTTGGAAGATTGGAGCGTGATTCCCATTGGGGGAGGCCAGGGGATGGGAGGGGAGGGGAATATCTAAATGCCTCCATATCGCTCCATGTGCAACTCCATGTGCAATTCTGATCTCTGCATTTCAAAAAATATATCGTAGCATTAGAAAAGGTACAGATATGGGCAATCAAAATGATAAAAGGGATGGGATGACTTTTCTATGATGAGAGGCTAAAGAGGTTAGGGCTCTTCAGCTTGGAGAAGAGATGACTGAGGGGAGTTATGATAGAGGTCTTTATAATCCCGAGTAGAGTGGAATGGATAAACGTGACTCAATTATTTACCGTTTCAAAAAATACAAACGTTTGAAAGGACTTGGGAAGTTTTTCTTGCACCCAACAATATGGAAGATAAATGATTTTTCTGGGACAGTATAAATGCTATGGGAGTTGTGCACATTCTATAATTTTGATTTTCAGGTTTTTCAACCTAATGATTGAGAAATATACAGCCAGATGCATAAGTGAACCTTTGCTGATAAAAACTTATTTTGGTATATCACATTTTGTAGGCTATTTTATGTTGTTGTTGTGTGCTGTTGAGTTGATACTGGGTTATACCAAGGTTTTTTCCTCCTGTTTGTTTGTTATCTATTAACCCTTTATGTATGGGGTGTTGTTGACTGTAAAAATTTGATGGGAAATTTGTTTGTGGACTTGGATTATTTTTACACTTCCATTATAATCATTGATTTGATTTACTCTGAAGATATGCCAGATACTTGTGACCTGATTGGCCACTGTTGAAAACAGGACATTAGGCATGATGGGCCTTTGTCTGACCTGGTATATTCTAGGATTCTTTCCTACAACACGGGCTCCTTTAACAGATAGCAGGCCCAACTTTGGCCCACTGTCTTTGTGTTGCTGTGGCCAGGAATGCGCAATGTTCCTGGCTACAGCAATGTAAAATTCAATTTGCCAAGCAAGTGACTAACCTGCAATACTGAGGTACTGCAGGTTAGTGACTCATGTGGTCAGAAGACAAAAGAACAAGGAGCAAAAGGTGTTCTTTATTCATAAAATGTTCCACAGACCGTTCTGGCACTATCCCATTAGTGCAGAGGCAAGGGTAGTATTGGCACTAATTGGATAAATGGCGACTTTATCTGGTTAGCAGTCACCATTTATCCAAAAGCTGTCCTAAGTTCGAAGCTGGATAAGTATGGCTGAAATAGTTGCTAACCGGATAAGGAAATGTGAACCGGCACATCTCTACTGCAGTATCATCTAGAAGTAAGGAGATCCTGGATTCTCTACAGGGGGAACTATTCAGGCAACTGGTAACAGACCCCATAAGTGAAGGGGCCATACTGGACTTGGTGCTTACCAATGGGGAAAGTGTTTCTGATGTCATAGTGGGAGATCATTTTGCATTCAGTGATCACCAGATGGCATGGTTCCGTATTAGGACTAGGGCTGATAAAATCCATTCAAAAGCGAAGGTCTTAGATTTTAGGAAAACTAGCTTTGCCAAGACTTTACCTCAAAGAGTCATTAGTGGGATGGGAACAGCTGGGGAATGTTGAAAAACTGGGGGCAAAACTGAAGAGGGATATTTTAAGGACAACAAACCTTTTTTGTTAGGTAAATAAATGTAAACGGAAAAGGAGTCCGCTATGGTTCTCAAACGAAGTAGCTGAAAAGGTGAAGAAAAAGAGGGAAGCCTTCATGAAATGCAAGAGATCACAGAGAGAGGAAGACAGGCATCTATATTTGGAAAAATGTAGAGAAGCTAGCAAAGTAGTCAGGAAAGCAAAGGTACAAAAAGAAGAAATAGCTAATGCAATAAAATGCGGGGATAAGACATTTTTCAGATATGTTAGAGAGAGGAGGAAGGGCAAAAGTGGTATTGTCAGACTCAAGAGTGAAGGGGAGGAATATGCAGAAACTGACGAGGATAAAGCAGAATTGCTTAACAAATATTTCTGTTCTGTGTTCACAGATGAAAGGCCAGGAGCAGGACCTCAGAAAACACCTACAAACAGGAATGGAAGTGAGGAAGTGATGTCAGCAAGCAGGATGGTCGGTTGCTAGGAGAACTCCGCAGCACCTTGCCTCAATTAAGCAAAAAAGTGAGGTTAAATTAGATACTACCCCGTGCCGATTTGGACCAGACCGATGGCCCCAAGATATGATAGCAGGCATGCGGACATATAAATTAAAAGAGCGACTCCTGGCAGCATCCCGGCAGATGGGGCCCTTCACATGGGAGGGATGTGAGGTGGAGTTCTACCAAGACCTTTCGGTGGGCACCTTACGACTGTGCAGAGACATGAGAGAGGTAATGGCGCTTTGAGGCAGGAAGGATGTGATACAAGTGGCTGTACTCATTCGGGCTAATGATGACGGTGAAAGGGACGTGCAAGGTACACAATCCCTGGAGGCGGCCTGGCAGGTGATGAAAGAACTGGGACTTCAAAACATCCCTGAGACAATACAAAAGAGAGAGGATGTACCACAAACACTCCAAAAACTCTAAACTCGAAGTGACAGAGAGTGGAGAATAAAGGCAAAAGACTAATGCACCTCTCTAAGGGCAAGAGCCAACCAGATGAACCCACCAAGAGAGCCCTGTGAGGGGTGAGGATATGTTTAAAGAGAGTAGAAGACATCACTGGAAAAGACTGATAGTACTCTGTGTAAATGTTGAATAAGCTATGGAAGCTTATGATAAGAGGGGGGTTTATTATTATAGGGTGGGGAGGATAGGGAAAGGGAGGAGGGAGAAAGGAGACACTCAAAGGCTGGGTTAGGGGGGAGGCGGAGGAGGGAGGAGGGAAGAGGAGAAGCCGGGGGGGGGGGGGTGAATGGGCAAGTATAAACATAACATTGGGGGAGGCGGGGAGGGAAGAGGGGATTAAGGCTAAGGGGGAAGGCCCCAATGGGAAGCCATGGGCTAAAGGTTGGTGAAGACTAGGGTTGGTAGAGTTGGAGGGTTAGGGGTTGGGCCAAAATTGGGGGGAAGATATCAAAGGGCCAATTGGGTATTAAAAACCACAGAATGGAAAGGTTAGAGTAAGGGACAGGGGGACAATGGAGCTGGGGGGATCAAGAATGGAGGGGGGAAACACCGGAGCACATCACTTGCTTCAGATTTTTCACTCCAAGAGGAGTGGCATATTTAAGGGGGAGCGTAGGGAGGGGAGAGGAGGGGGGCAGGTAGGACAGGAAGGGGAAAGGAAGAAGGGAAGGGGGAGAAGGAAGAGACAGCAGGAGGCCAGCAAACTACAAACAGTGAAACGTTGCAGATAAGCACTATTAATACAAAGGGCTAAATACCCCTCAGAAGAGGCAGCAGATGTTCTGAGAGGTGGAGTGCCTGGGATGAGACATTATTTTTATACAGAAAATGCATCAGAGATGTACAGACGAAGGGCTGTTGTGGAGGAACTCATAGTCACATCAATATTTTGGGTGTTCTAGGGGAGCAGAGAGACCAAGAAAAGGGAGTGTAGCAATCTTACTGAGAAGAAACGGCTCATTCCAAATGAGGGAAGTTATCCGAGATAAAGAAGGGTGAGTATCGGTGTTAAAAGGGAACATAATGGGAGAACAGGTCACCTTAGTGACTATATATGCCCCAAATGAACAACAAACTCAATTTTGGAAAGGTGTCAAAGACATACTGGAGAAAACAGTTTAGGGGAAACTGATCCTGTGGGGAGATTTTTTTTTTTTTATTGAGATTTTTCAGTCATATACAATAACCAAATTAAATACAAGATATCTTACTAAATATAAAGTTACAAGAAATATCAATCCACATACATTAAACAGTAATTTCAGCCCACATCAAGGGAGCCAATTACAACTATTTAAACAAAGAAATATCGTATAACAAGAAAACAAGCCATAAGGCCACATATCAGGAGGAACCTACATCAATGCTATCTAACCCTGCTGAGCCCTGACGATCAATCAAAAATTTTTCCAGATGTGTTGCATCCTGAAAAACAAAAGATGTACCCTCATAACTAATGAGGCACTTACAAGGAAAACGAAGGAAAAACGTTGCACCCAGTGCTAAAACCTGAGGCTTTAAAGTTAGAAATTGCCTCCGTCGCATCTGGGTGCTGCGAGACACATCTGGGAAAATGTTGACTTTTTGCCCACAAAATAAGGTGGACTTTACTTTGAAAAAGGCCTTCAAGATTTGTTGTTTAACTACAATAAAGAATAAAGTAACCACCAAAGTGGACCGCACAGGAATATTATCAGAAGAGTCTTCCAGAAAAGCAGTAAGATTAGCTACACTAGGAACTATCTCATCAACTTCTACATCAACAATAGATGGCTTTTTAGTGCCAGAAGGTATATAATATATCTGTTTAACATCAATAATGTCTGACAGGGCAAGAACCTCTTTCACATATTTATCAAACAAAATTTTTGGTGAAAGCAAAGATGTATAAGGAAAATTCAAAATTCTCAAATTACAAGCACGCATGGAATTCTCTAGGGCCTCCAACTTAGAATATAAAATCATAGAATCTTTAATACCCATCACATTAATAGACTGTAGTGGAAGGACCTGGGATTCCAGTTTATCAACTGCCTTATCAAGTAAAGATACCTTCTTATCAAGTTGCTGCATAGCAGCTACAGCATCTTGTGAGAAGGACGCTAAGGAACTAAAAGTTGAAGACACTTTAGCATCTATGCACCGCAAAGCCCCCCATAAATCCTTTAATGTAACCTCAGTTTCAGATGACAGGACTGGTAGTTCCATAGAGCTCTCCGGTGCTGACAACTGAACAGGAGAAGGCAATTTAATAGCAGCCATATCCCTGCTGAACTGTGATAAGACCCCAGAGTTAGCACCACCGGGGCAGGGGGGAGGGGACCTCCCTCCCGGGCTCAAGGACACCCCTTCCGGCGAGGACTGTGACTATATATGCCCCAAATGAACAACAAACTCAATTTTGGAAAGGTGTCAAAGACATACTGGAGAAAACAGTTTAGGGGAAACTGATCCTGTGGGGAGATTTTAATCTCACTCTTCACCCTGGGTGGGGGGCACAAAAAAACCTAAGCTACTCGTGCGGGGTATTATGAGGAAATACCAATTACTGGACATATGGAGGCATAAGGAATGTAGGGAATACACTTTTTATTCATCAACACATGATAGCTATAGCAGGATAGATTACTAGATAAGCTATATGGGGAGTTAAGAATTAAGGAAACCGAAGTGGGTAATATCACCTGGTCAGATCATGCACCAATGTGGGTAACACTGGGAGAGGGTAGAGGAGAAGGGGGAATAAGATTCTGGAGGGTGAACAAAGGCCTCCTTAAAAGAGCAAAAGTTGTTCCAAGATATAAAGCAGTATATACAAATGTACTGGTAGGACAATGATAATAGGGAGGTGCAGGATGTGGGTCTCTGGGAAGGCATGAAAGCTGTGGTTCAGGGGTGGCTAATAATGTGGGCAACACATTATAAGAAACAGAAGCTGAAGAAAGAAAACCAGTTGCAAAGAGAGATTAAGCAGGTTGCGGTGCAGTATAGGGAGAAGGGTACAACACAGAAGCTCAAGCATCTGAACCAACTACGTATGGAATTAAATAAGCTGCAGCTGAAGGCAATAGTGTTTCAATTAGATTGAGTTAAAACAGAGGTACTATGAGTGGGGGGACAAAGCTGGGCGCCTGCTATCTCATAAACTCAGAAACCGGGAGATGGTGGTCACTATAACAGGGATCAAAGGGCAGGAGGGAGATATTCTGAGAACAGAGAAACTTATTGGGGCACGATTCTGCCAATTTTTTGAGGAACTTTACAAAACCCAGGGAGGGGAGCTGGGAAGGAGAGGAACACAATATTTGGAGGGGTAACATTGCCAAAGCTAGGGGAGGAAGTGAGGATAGCAATGGAGGGAGAGATATGGCAGGAGGAACTGGAGAGAGTCATTAGAGAATTGCCTAATGGGAAGACACCGGGATTGGATGGGCTTCTGGCTATATTCTATAAGATCTTTCAAGAAGATCTGGTAGAGGTTTTGGGAAGAACATTGAATGGTTTAGGGGAAGAGGGAGGCGCCCTGTCTGCAGAGATGCTAACAACGGGGATAACGATCATACCAAAAGAGGACAAAGATATACTACAATGCAGTTCCTACCGCCCGATCTCCTTGCTCAATGTGAACTTAAAGATCTTTGTCAAAGTATTGGCCATCAGATTGGCAGGGTGGATGCCTACACTAGCGGGTTCAGATCAAATGGGCTTTATTGAGGGAAGACAAGCCTCGGACAATATTAAGAGGGTGTTAGAGGCAGTTTGGGTAGCATACCACCAACGAGAGGGCGCCATGATGCTATCTATCGACGCATTTGATAGAGTCAAGTGGGAGTTTTTGTTCCAAGTGATGCAACAGATGGGAATTGGTCCACGGTATTTGAGGTACGTGCAGGCCCTATATCGTGATCCAAAGGCAAGGGTGAAAATAAATGGGGGGTATACGGAGGCATTTAGATTGGAGAGAAGGACAAGATAGGGTTTCCTCGTGTCTCTACTGTTATATGCGTTAGCGGTTGAACCCCTGGTACAAGCTATAAGAATGGATACAGGGATACGAGGGGTGGAAAGGTCCAGAATCGCTGAAGAGGTTCCTCGGATAATCTAGCTAAGAACCTGGCAAGCTCCTTTGCCAGGTCCCTCAGGTACCTGCCCATGTACAACTGGTAAGCCTGGATACGGTCCATAAGCATTGAGCCCTGGTATCACTTTTTACCAAAGCCATCCATAGTGCATGCCTCCCTGCCAGAGGGCACCGAGGAGTGTGTCTTCTGGCTCTTGATCCTGCACATAGCTGACTCCACCACCATGGAACTGTGTGGCAGTTTGTCTTCTGGAATCCTGGCCCCTTGTGGACTCAATACATGGAATTGAGCCGCTTGCTCACAATGGGAACCGTAACCGTTGACTCCCACATCCTGAACAGCAGGTGTTTCAAAATGGAGGGAAAGGGCACAGTGAGGGCATCCTTAGGAGGGACCTCATACTGCAGGATCTCTAGATCCTCCACCTGAGGCTCCTCCTTAGACTCCCGGACGAAGTCGAGGAAGGAGAGGTCCTCAAATGGGGACCTCCGGCGCTTCTGCGGAGGAGACAGGTCTGAGAGGACATCCCAGTGTCACCAGGTGTCTGGGGACTCATCATCGGTCTTTCATTCTGAGTCAGAATCAGAAGAGACTTTGAGAACCCGGCGGGCCTCGTGTCCGCGCCGAACCAGAGACACACCAAACCGGAGGCACTCGTTGGAGATACCCAATGCTTCAAACAGGACCAGGAGTGTTGCCAGGAATCGACTCTAAGCCGATGCCACTCTAGCATCAACTGGATCTCCTTGGGCGATGCCCTCGCGGTGGAGGGATCGGTTGCCGGGCACAAGAATCCGGACATCCACAAGCAAAGATCCTTATCCTTCCCCTGAAACTGCTCCTTAGAGAAGAAGGGCAGGCAGACTATCTGGTTCATATGAAAGGGAGAAATCACCTTAGGAAAAATGAAGGCAAAAGCCAAATGGAAATGGCCTCCTTTGAAAAAGACAAATAAGGATCTTGGCAAGACAGACCCTGCAACTCGGAAATCTGCCTTGCAGAATGACTCATGACCAAGTAGGCCGTCTTGAGCGTCAAATCCTTCAAAGTAACATGCTTCAATGGCTCAAAGGGTGCTGACATCAGGGCCCTGAGCACCAGATCCAGATCCCAAGAAGGGATCACAGACCTGAGGGGAGGACGCAGATGCTGAACCCTCTGGAGAAAGCGCGAGACATCGGGTGAAAGGCTAGAGACTTACCAGTCACTGGACCTCAGAAACAGGCCAAAGCTGCCACCTGAACTTTCAGGGAGCTAAGGGAAAGGTCCTTCTCCAGGCCATACTGTAGAAAGGACAACAGAGATGGCATCTTGGCCACCTCAGGAGGTAACTGCCGAGAGTCACACCATCACGCAAAGAGGCACCAGGCCCACACCTATGCTAGCTTGGTAGAAAACCTCTGAACTCTGAGCAGAGTGGAGACCACCGCTGGAGAATAGCCCTTACATGCTAGCCGTCACCTTTTAAAAGCCAAGCCATAAGCAAGAAGGGAATCGGGTCCTCCAGGACGATCTATCCCTGTCACAATAGGCCCCAAGACAGAGGCAACTGAAGAGGAGGTGCCTGCAAGAGCCACATCAGGTCTTCAAACCATGCTCTCGTCGGCCAATCCAGCACCACCAGGACAATCCTGCCTGGGTGGCATTCTATTTGCCGAATCACACACCCCGACAAGGGCCATGGAGGAAACATGTACAGCAGGTGCTGACTTGGCCAAAGCTGGGCCAGGGTGTCGATGGCCTTGGACTCCATCTCCATGCAGTGACTGAAGAAGCGGCAAACTCTGACATTGGAGTCGGTCGCCATCAAATCCATTTTAGGGTGACCCAAGTGGTGAATTGACTGAAGCACCTCCTGACTCAATTCCTACTCTCTAGGATCCAGAGAGTGCCAGCCAAGGAAGTTCACTTCCACATTGTCCACCTCGGCAATGTACTGAGCCAGCAGGGCTAGGATGTTCTTCTCCATCCAGGCAAACAGGAGAGCCATCTCTAGGCCTACCCGGCACTCCTCGTGCTGCCTTGCTGATTGGACATAAACTACCACCGTGGCATTCTCTGAAAAAACTTGAACTGCTTGGTCCTCGACCAGGGCCTGGAAAGGCAAAGCAGCCAACCTGATGTCCTCGACTCAAGGTGGTTGATGGACCACATTGCATCACTGCGATTCCAACAGCCCTGGACCATATGGTCTTGGCAATTGGCTCCCTAGCCTGAGAGACTGGCACCTATTGTCAAAAGGATCCAGGAGAAATTGTCCATCGGCACACCCTTCCTCAGATGACAGGGCTGCTGCCACCACCGCAGGCTGAACTTCACCATCAATGGGAACTGGAGCATGTACTCAAACTCCTGAGAATTTGAGGACCACCGAGTCAGCAAGGACCGCTGGAGTAGTCGCATGTGAGCATGCGCCCATAGCACCATCTCTATGGTCGCTGCCATTAATCCGAGGAGAAGAATGGGAGCTTACTGTGCACAGAATAGTGCCAGGCAATCCAACAGTCTTTTGACCTTTTCTTCTGGCACAAAAACTCTGCCCACTCGAGTGTTGAAACGTGCTCTCAGAAACTCCAGGGACTAGGAAGGCAACAGCTGTCTCTTTCCCCGATTGATCATCCAGCTGAGGCTTTCCAAAAAGGACACCATTCAGGATGCCACCCGAGATGCTTTTGAAAGGGAATGGGCACAGATCCCTTGGCTCTGCAGCACCACAGCTGCCACCACTATGACCCAGGAGAACTTCCTTGGGGCAGTGGACAGCCCGAAAGGGAGGGCAACGAATTGATAGTGGGTGCCAAGCATGGCAAAACACAGATACTTTTGATGATAAGCCCAGATCAGGATATGAAAATATGCCTTGGCCAGATCCAGAGAAGCCAAGTACTCCCCTTGACTTGAGTCATGGAGCGCAAGGTTTTTATCCAGAAGTGCAGGACACGCCAACACTTGTTGATCCTCTTGAAGTAAAAAATGGGCCAAAAGGAACCGTCCTTTTTGGGCACCATGAAATAGATAGAGTATTTCCCCTTGCCCCGCTTGTCCAGGAGGACGAGCACCACTGCCTTAAGGTGCAGCAGCTTGTTCAAGGTGGTTCGCACAGCGGCACGTTTGATCGCAAACCCACAAGGGGAGATGACAAAGGCATCCAGAATCAGCTTTGTGCATTCCAGAACACAGCCAAACTGAATGGTGTCTAGTTTCCAGTGATCCTTGGTAACCCGAGCCCATTCCTGAAAGAAAAGGAGAAGCCTGCCTCCAACCAGAGGAACCAGGGAATGGGCCCCCAAACCTTCACTGTGCAGCCAGGGAGAGTCCTCTTCAGGCTCACATGCTCCATGAAAGGACTGATATTGAGCCTGAAGCTCGTAAGCAGAGGGGAAGAGAGGTTTCCTAGGTTGGTAACGACAAAAGTCCCACCTAGGGATTTGGCCAGCGCGCTCTCGATGGATGGGCAGAGGCTGACGAGAAAGGGGCACCAGCCTGTTTTACAGGCCCCCTGGACCTATCTTCCAGAAGGTGGTAAGATTTCATCTCACCCAGCTTCACCAAATTGGCTCCAAAAAGTAGCTTCCCCTTAAAAGACAGTTGGGCCATCTGAACTTTGGAAGATGAGTCCACTGCCCAGTGCTGAGCCAAATCCAATGCTGTAGACTCTCATCAAGGCACCATCCCTGGCTGCCAAAAGTACCAGATCATACAGAAAGGAAGGCCATAGCCGACTCCAAAAGAGGGGCAGAATCATCTAGCAGAAGAGACTGAATCCATTGGAACAAGGCTCGAGACGTCAGACTGGTGCATACCACCAGCTGCAGAATAACAGCCACCATGGTGAACTGGGTCTTCAAGAACGAATCCACCTTATGGTCCAGAAAATCCTTTAAGGCCGATCTGCCTTCCGCAGGAATGGTGGTCCATCTGGTAACCGTTGTGACCTGCGCATCCATCTTGGGAATACTGAACCACTCAACACATTCCTTCCCTGGGACAGTGTAGATTTTCTTACACACCCTTAACCCCTTAGGCGGGGTGTCAGGAGAATCCCATTCTGACTGGATCACATCTGGGAACAGGAAGACAGTAGTGGATTTCCACACCCCTTGAAGGAGCAGGTGCACTTTCGGCTCCTGCTCCGTGCCAGAAGCATCCATCAAGTTCAAGGCAGATGAGACCATAGCAGTCAATGCCACCAGCTCCTCTTTCCAGAATAGGTTGATCACTTGAGCTTCTTCACATTCTTCTAAAGGCAAGAGTATTTCTTTATCCATGTTAGAGCCCAGTACTGAGCCATCTGAATCCAAGTCATAGTCAAAATTTCAGACAGCTTCCAACTGTTCCCCATCTCCAGGGGCCGCCCCGCTCTGGGGATACTTAGCCAAAGGCAATTGAACAGGGCTTCCACTCTCAGCCTACCCTGCATGAGACTGTGCCTGGGGGCACCCAGAGGCTGCAGCGTCCCAATATCCAAGCCAAAAGCACCAGGCCTGCTGCAAAAAAAGAAAATAATTCTGGGGAGGCCATCCAGAGTCCAGAAGCTCTCCTGTTGGAAATGACCCCCCCAACACCAGGGGACACAGCTGCTACAGACCCCCTAGAAGATGAGAAGCAACTCACAGCAGAGTGATGGATTCTCTGGCTGGCTGGATATCCTTAC
Organism: Ichthyophis bannanicus; assembly: GCA_033557465.1. NCBI lineage: Eukaryota > Metazoa > Chordata > Amphibia > Gymnophiona > Ichthyophiidae > Ichthyophis > Ichthyophis bannanicus. The sequence goes on along the minus strand of CM066042.1, from coordinate 247,956,152 downwards.
CCAAAGTACCATCCGTCACCTCCTGCCCTGAGGCAGACAAGGCTGAACTAATTGCATCCCACTGCTGAGACAGGGGGAGCAGGCCCTCCAGGAATGATCAGAAGCTGCCATGCAAAAAAAGCAGAGTCCAGAATCCGGAATTGAGGCACCTCGCTTGCCACGGGTCAAACATTTCCTGTAAGAAGACATAGAGAGTTAAGGCAAGTATCACAACAGTGTGCGTAACGCCTTGGTGGCCTAAAAGGCATGCGTTAACTGCACTTTATTGCAACGCACGTTACAGGTGCTAGGGAAGGAACACACATTGCAGCCATTTGGGCAGAACGTGCGTTAGGATTGTGTGACTTCCAGGCGCACAATAGGTTAGAATGCTACTAACGAGTGCAGAAAACAGCGGGAAACCCCCATACTGCACCAGTGGTCACCGGCAGTCCACCCCAAATTGCATCCCAGGAAGACAGAAATGGGAGCCCCCAAGGACAATGAGGAGGTCAAACCTTGATACTCACCCCCTGAGAGCCCCATGCAGAGAATCCGTGCCAGGCTGCGCTCTGCTGCCCTGAAACTGTTTCACTGGCTTTGCAGCACTGCGTCTAAGGTGGCTGGCAGGCAGATCTTTCTGAAAGCATTCTACAGTCTTCGGGAAAGAGCAGGGGTGAGAGCAGGAGGGAAGGTGCATTGTGGTTGTCTGAGGCTTCTGCACTCTTCCAGATCCTTCCAGTTTCTGCCTGCTCAACAGGCTCTTATGATTAGTGAATGAAGCTGAACCAATTTTCCCTACTCCTATGGCTACTGAAAAGACCGCAGTCTAGTGGAGCCTCCTATATTGCACTCAAGTGAGAGTCACCTTCAAGGTGGTTGTTCACAAGCATTTAATCAATTTTTCCTCTCAATCTTCAGATTTTCTTCAGAGAAGAGAAAATCCATCCACCATATGATGGAGACAAAGAAATACTGAAGAGACCTCTAGTGGCTGAGGCGAATAGAGGCATAGGAGTGATGTCATTGAAACCTTGTTTTTTTATTGGTTGTTTGTCTCTACCAATCTGCTGGTAGGGGAACACAAGCCACTTGTCTAGACTGGTCTAGCAGGACGTATAGAATCTGAGATACATCCCACTCACAGGAAGTATCTGGATGTGGGTATACACATCCTGAGATCTAGAGAGCATAACCAATCCCCCTATTGCATATAGGGAAGTAGTAGAGTACATAGAGAAATTATTCTGAACTTTTTCTCTGACCAAATATTTGTTTGGATCTCGTAGGTCTAGAATGGAATGGAATCCCCTCCCATCCCCGCCCTTCCTGCCCAGTTGGAATGGGCTCAATCAGAGACATGATCTCAAGAGCAGAAATTTCCTGAAGACGTAGCTCCTGATGCTGAGGGCTTAGTGACTGAGCCTTCGGAGGGCAATATGGAGGAAGTTCCAATATATAAACTTTGCAGCTTTTTTGGATAATTTGTAAAATGCAAGAGTCTGAGGTTACAAGGGGCCACCTCTGTGCAGAGAGTGAGCCTCCCCGACTGGTGGATCCTCCATGAAAGCTAGGGGTAGAGAGTTGGTGCTCTATAGAAACCATTCAAAACCTTGCTTTTTGAGACTTCTCTTGCTTAAGGCAGGTATGAGAGGTCTGCTTGGATTGGGTGTAGCAGAAGGCAGGGAAATACCTATGCCTTTGACAGCAATAGGCTTTCCTCTGACTGGCTCAGATGTGTACCTGGAGAGCATTCAAAGCATGTTAGGTTGCTTCTCAATGAGGTTGAAAGCCTTCTCTACTTTATCTCTGAAAAGACTGTCTTTGCAGCATTGTTCGTCAGTGAGCTTATCATGCACAGATTGTTGCAAGTCTGAAACCTAAAGCCCTGAGAGTCTCCAGGTTCCAATACTCATGCCAAGTTAATAGAAAAATGTTCCTTAAGGGAACTTCCATGCATGAGCGTAGAAAGACTTTTGCCTTTCCGGAAAGTTCTGAAGTTTCACATCTATTCAGTACTTATGTATGACCCTGTCACCTATTTGTGTGAGTGGTGAATCTGCTTATCTTTTGAAAAATAATACAGTATTATGCATTGTATTTCCTTGGTGGGTGAAGGCAGGTATTCATCCATAAACTGAAGGGGAGCAGTGGATCACTGGGGTAGATACAGTACCTGCAGGGGCCACCTGTACTGATTTATGAGGAAAGCCATTATCACGGTGCTGCTGCGGCTTATCCCAAGTCTGGAAGACACCAACACTGCTGAGTGGGAAGCCAAGTAAGAACCTACAAAGACAGAACACATTGGTCTAATACTAAGTAGAGAGTTACAAGACAGTGATCACTTTAATGCTGAAATTGCTAGATTGCTAGAGGCCACAAGCTATGGCTTCCTCGGCCTACTTCTGTTCTCATATGCTGATATTACTGGCTGAAGGAAAGGCTCACCTATAAACAAACAGACATCTGGGAAATGGGAGATAAGATCAGAATCTGTGCAGTCTGGAAGATGAATGTGATAAAACTGGCCACTTTCTTTCCTGAAACTGTAAAATACATTAAAAAAATTGGACACTTGTTGAAAACACACATGCCTATATGACGGAAATACAAACTGTCCAGAAAAATATTCGGCCAGCATGTAATAAGAGCACATAAAGACTATGCCCGATATTTGAAAGGCATTTACACGGTTTACAGCCTTAACTGAGGATAGTCAACGGCACTTACATGGTTAGTGCTATTGAATATTCCCTGCTAACTCCTCTACGTGCCTTGATGCTATCCAGTTAGCATTGGGGACATGTCGGGGGTGTTCCGGGGTGGAGCAGAGGCAGCAACAAGCGCTAACTGGGCAGCAGTGAAATTGCATGCTGCCCAGTTAGTGATCTGCGCCTTAGAGATAGGCAAGGACATACCCTCGCTTATCTTTAAGGTGCAGGAGCTAACCAGGCAGCTTGCAATGTCGCTGCTGCCCAGTTAGCTTTGGCAGCTTCCGGCATGTGTGGTGGTGCCCGGATATTCAATGCCGTCACCGCGGCACTGAATATCCGGGTTGGCGGGGAGGGCTATGTGCTGACGAGGCACATAGCCCATCTCAATATCGGGCCATATACCTAGAATTTCCAGCCTTTTCTCTTAGCAGTGCAAGATTTCCTGTGCTGCTCACCCTGCTTCTTTCCCTGCTAAGGGAGAGCAGCAAATTCTCATCCCTACCTCCATCCAAGCCAATGGTATTGCTTATCAAGTAGTGGAAAAGATCCCAAGATATAGAAAAATATAGCTTTAGGAAAGTTAATTATTGTCTCATATAGTCTTATGTCAGCACCATGTGTATTTTGACATATTTCTGGTTGACTTTTGGGTCCAATCTTTGCAAATCTGTTTCTTGAAACCAAAGGGATTGGAATTTGCAAACCAAACTCTTCAGAAATCTATTGAGCTTACTTTTTGCTATCTAAGGAAAGCAGAAACAGAATTATAATAGCCAGATTTGAAAAGCGGAGTGAGAGACACATCTTACTAATTATTTGTCAACACTGATACGACTTTCTGGAGATGTAATTATAAAAAGAGGGATATTCCAAGACATTTACATGGTTTGCAGACCTGCAAACTGTGTAAATGCCGCTCAGTTGGATATTCGGTGCCCGGATGTCGCCGCTGCATGTCCTGATGCTAACTGGTTAGCATTGGGGCGTGTCAGGGGCATTCCAGGGTGGGGCAGAGGCAACACCTATCGCTAACCGGGCAGCAGCGATATTAAGCCGCCACCCGGTTAGCAATATGCAGCAAAGGCCAGGCACTGGAAACCCTGGCTTAACTTTCGCCATATATCGCTAATCAGGTAGCGGCTCAATATTGCTGCTGCCCAGTTAGCGATTGGCAAATGCATGCCACCCGGATAGTCAAACCCGGTGCCGGATATGGCCCTGGCATTGAATATCCGGGTTTAATATTCAGCGCCTGCGGCTGGACATTCTAGCAGCGCTAGACGCCGGCGCTGAATACTGCACCTAAAATTCCTAAATTAATATGTTAGTGCTAATGGTTCTGCGGTGGAACCCTACCCCATTTGATGACATCATTATGCTTTTGTTTGGTCACTGCTATAGAACATTTGGCAAGGAGATGCCCCCAGATAGAAATCTGAACAAAATCATTGATCATCATACTCCTAATGCCCTCCCTAATCACCTCTTTACTCTTTATAGAGTGGGAGATGTCAATCACTACTTCAAATAACTAGGAGCAGGGATAAATTAAGGAGGTAGAAATAGTAAAAATCATCAGCTATTCTGACCCAAAAAAAAGATGGTTCCTCTTAAAGAAAGAAAGCTGGACCTTCTGCCTGCTTGTGTTTTGTCATACAATTGCAAAAAACAAATAAGTCTCCAGTCACCAAAGTTAGTAGCTTATTCCATCATTGCACGCGCACTCTCTACGTACAGTGTGTCAGGCTCCTCGGATACACTGACATGTGCCTGAATTTTCAGGTCCTTCTGAATCTGTGGGTCACCGGCCTGTTTGAAGTCTCCCATGTACAACAGGGCAGGAATGATCTCAACTGGATATGGCTGGAGATCTTCAAGTTCCTGTCAGGAAGGGAAGAGTAGGCTTAGTTCAGTGTTTCTTTTTCTGCTACACGTTTAAGGCCTTGCATTCTTAAATGTCCCACTGTAAATATCCAGGCAGGGATTATTTTGTCCTTTATAATTTTTTTTAGGAATTCTCTATTCCCACTTCCCAGTTTTTTACATAAGGAAAGAGCAGCTCGCAGCTGGCTGAAAGGAGCGATCCACACTGCACTTCTGAAGGCCCATTGGAGAGCTCTTTTCCACCACAAAGGCTTTAAGGATTACTTCTTACTCAGCCTTGCTACTTTGGATTAACCTAGCACATTGAAGCTTTATTTCATAAGGGTTACAAGACCTGCAATGGTGGGGGAGGGTTCACCCTCAATAACCAATAATTTAGTTATTTTTAGGAAATCTGCTGGAGCCTCAGATAAATTAGGGGTTAACTTTCAAAACACATCACACCCACTCTAAAAGAGCTACACTGGCTACCAATCGGATCCTGCATCAAATACAAGACAGTCATACATATATATATAAAATCAAACAACAATCATCAGCTTTCAGCCTACACCCACTCATACAACCAGACAGCAGCACAAGACCGAGGAGAAGAGGCACATCCAACCGTGTCAACACTCCAAGAGACATCACCAAGGTACGCAAGGACACCGAAAAACGAGCCTTATCAAAGGTGGCTCCAACAATTTGGAATGCCGTCCCCAATGAACTATGGTCAACAACGGACATTAAGGACTTTAGGAAGTTGCTAAAAACAACCCTCTTCATACAGCACTACGGTGACATCACTTAAACTGTGCAACAGACAATCCCCCAGATCAACCACCCTCCCCTCTTGTCACGATTATGATACTGAATAAAGTCTTGGTGCACATAAGATTGTAAATAGCACACACTGTAAATAGCTCACCAAGAATCAACAACCATATACACACACACGCACTCAATGCTCACTGCATGCACACACTAGACATAGCACTTGGTTGATTGTTTGCCATGTAATCCGCCTTGATTGTAGGAAAAGGCGGTATAGAAATCCGTTTTAAATAAATAAATAAATAACGCACCTCTGTGTAAAGTTTATGGGCAAATTTTCCCTTTAAAAACTGACTCAGACAAAGTAGGAATAGATTTCCACCTGCTATTTATATGGGTACTTTTTTGCCAAACCTTCCGTATATACATTTGGAAATGCAATAGTATTGATCTAAAAGCTTTTTCTGCATAACACTAGTCCTCCTGGGAGTGCCTCCCTGATACATGTGTACACTCATATGTATTGGACAGTTGCTAGAGTATCTAGCAAAATACTAAGGGAATAATATTGAAACAGTAGCAGTCAGCATTTGTTTTAAATCCAGATATTCAACGGCACAATCCTGACAGTGGCTCGCACTGGATATCGATACTGCAGTCAGTGCCAGCGTTATCTGGACAGCAGCGGTATTCAGCTGTTATCCGTATAGGAAATCCGCAGAGCACTAGAAGGGGAAATTTTCACTTACCGTTAATTTCCTTTCCTGGAATCCTGCTAGACCAGACAAGCGGGTTTAGTCCCCCTACCAGCAGATGTTGGAGACAGATAAATAGAAAAAAACTACCAGCAGCCTGATTGGCTGTTCCCTGGTAATATGTAGCTGAACCTAGTAGAGGGCGCTCCAGTATTGTAAAAAGCCATACTCAAATGTAACCATGAACCAAAAAGTAAGGAAAATAGCAACCATACTATGTAGAAGAGGCGATAACGCTCCGCTGCAAAGTCTTGGCTCCTCAGCAATACACCTCTGAACCAGATATTCTGAACAGGGAGGGTCCTGGACTGGTCTAGCAGGATTCCAGGAAAGGAAATTAACGGGAAGTGAAAATTTCCCCTTCCAGTACATCCTGCTAGACCAGTCCAGACAAGCAGGAAGTACCCAAGCTAACTGCTCTTTGGGTGGGAAGATACTGCCATCGAGACATTAGCTCCGAACTGTGCCTCTTTCCGAGATTGAATATCTAGCCGATAATGACGCACAAACATGGACAGGGAGTACCAGGTGGCCGCCCTGCAGATATCAAGAGGATGAACATGAGAGCACTCCGCCCAAGATGTAGCTTGCGCATGCGTAGAGTGCGCCCGAAGACTGAGAGGGACAGATTTTCCCTTAAGGATGTTGTTGTTGTTGTTAAGTGCCGTCGAGTCGGAGTCTACTCATGGTGACCCTCTGGATAGCTATCCTAAATTGTGTTCGGTCTTCAGTCAGGCGGCTCATTGTTGACAGACTGGTACCCGTAGCTGCTGTTACTGTATCGATCCATCTCATTGCTGGCCTTCCTCTTTTGCGTTGACCTTCTATCTTGCCAAGCATGATGTCTTTCTCTAATGATCTCTCTCTTCGCATGATGTGTCCAAAGTATGAAAGTCAAAGTCTTGTCATCTGAGCTTCTAAAGAAAGCTTAGGTTTGATCTCCTCTAGTACCGACTGGTTTGTTCTTCGGGCAGTCCATGGTATACACAGTATTAGCCGCCAGCACCATAGTTCAAAGGCATCAATTTTCTTCCTGTCTGTCTTTTTCAATGTCCAGCTTTCACATCCATATGATGTTATTGAAAATACCATGGCTTGAACAAGTCGAATCTTTGTATGGAGAGAGACATCTCTGCTCTTGAGAATCGTATCTAGGTCTTTCACAGCCATTCTGCCAAGAGCAATGCGTCATCTGATTTCTTGACTGCTTGTTGCTTCTTTATTGATAGTTGATCCAAGTAGATTAAAGTTGTTCACGATTTCAATTTCTTCTCCTTCAACGATGAACCTGTTGATTATGCCAGTTGTCATGATCTTTGTCTTCTTTACATTAAGGTGCAGGCCCATTTTGAGACTATGTTCTTTGATTGTGAGAAGCAAATGTTTCAGATCATCTTCACTTTCAGCCAGTAATGTGGTATCATCAGCATAGCGAAGGTTGTTGATGAGTCTTCCACCAATCTTCACACCTCTGTTATCTTCATACAATCCTGCTTCTCTGATGATTTGTTCTGCATATAAATTAAACAGGTAGGGGGAAAGTATGCAGCCTTGTCTTACACCTTTGCTTATTTTAAACCATTCTGTTTCTCCTTGTTCCGTTCGAACTGTTGCTTCTTGATCAATGTACAGATTTTGCAAGAGAACGATCAGGTGTTCTGGTATACCCATGCTTCTTAATGTGGCCCAGAGTTTCTCATGGTTTACACAGTCAAAAGCCTTGCTATAGTCGATAAAGCACAAATAGATATCCTTTTGGTATTCTTTAGTCTTTTCAAGGATCCATTTTACATCCGCAATGATGTCTCTCGTTCCTCGACATAGAAGCCCTTTTAAGATCTTCTGGAATTAAACCTTGTTCAAGAGAAGAATTGATTAAATTAAGTATATAAGGGGCTAGCCAGTTGTGAGATACACGTATCCAAGTGGCAGGACAGGGGTCAAGATTTGAAGTTGATGTATTTAAAGCTTTTAATTATATCTTCCAGCTGCCTATCAAGTAAAGGAGTAAATTGATTCCAGATTTTTTTGGTAGAAGAACCGTTAGATTTGAATTGATAACTACATTGTGGTATCCTCCCAATCTTTTCTTTGTAGAATTTGGCCATTGTGTTAGCATTAGGGGCTATGATGGAATTATCTTCCTTTGGCATGGAAGTGAGTGATTTTACTATATTAAATAATTCTCTAGGTCTGTTAATTGAGGACATAATAAGCTTTGCATGATAATCACGTTTGTTGTTGTTTATTAGGGATTTATAATCTTCCAGAATTGGTAGGAATGATAATTTATCATCTGCGTTTTTTGATTTCCTCCAAATTCTTTCTAACTTTCTCAATTGTCTTTTTAAAGTACGCACTTTTTTGTGTACCAAGCGGTGCTTAACCTTCGGTGAGTGAGGGTTAAGGTATTATTTGAGACAGTAGCTGCATTGTAAATTGTTGAATTCCATCTGTTTATGAATAGTTTGGTATCTTTGGAATCAATTTGCAGATGCGGAAGGACTTCCTTAAGGAAGTTATCTTTTTCAAATTTACAAACTTTCCTGTGCAGATAGAATATTTGGTTTGTATTTGATTTACTGGGAATGACTGGGATGAAGAATTGGATAGTGTAGTGGTCAGACCAAGGGGTTTGTTGGATCTGTAATTTTGGATCGAAGAAATCAATAAAATCTTGTGGAATAAAAATGAGGTCCAAAGTATTACCCTTAATATGCGTAGGCTCTTGGATTGCTTGTTTAAATCCTAAAGCTTCCATTGCTTCCAAAAAACTTAGGGCTAAATGAGATGAAGTAGAAGGCAAATTCAGATCACCAAGAACAGCTGTGAACTTGTTTGAGATGTTTTTGTTAAATAGGAAATCTGTTAAGCTTGTAAGCTCTTCTCCTTTTGATGAAGGGGGTCTGTAGATTAAACAAAGATTCATATATTTGTTTTCTAAAAAGATAATGTCCATACTTTAAGAAATTTCATTTTTAATAATGGTTTATGGCACCTTTCCTCCAGGAACTTATCCAAACCTTTTTTAAACCCAGCTATACTAACAGCTTTTACTATATCCTCCGGTAACAAATTCCAGAGTTTGATTACATGATGAGTGAAAAAAATATTTTCTCTTATTAGTCTTAAATAGTTTACCCTGTAGCTTCATTGCATGTCTCCTAGTCTTTCTATATTCTGATGACATAAACAATCGATCTACGTTTATTCGTTCCACTCTGTTCATTAATTTATAGACTTCTATCATACCTCCCCTCAGCCGTCTCTTTTCCAGGTTAAAGAGCCCAAACCTTTTTAGCCTCCCTTCATAGGGGTATCCTTCCATCCCCTTTACCATTTTGGTGGCTCTTCTCTGAACCTTTTCTAATAACGCTATATCCTTTTTAAGATACGACGACCAGAATTGCACACAATATTCAAAATGCGGTCGCACCATGGAACGATACAGAGGCATTATAATATCCTTTGTTTTATTTTCCATTCCTTTCCTTATGATACCTAGCATTCTATTTGCTCTCTTGGGCGCCGCTGCACACTGGGCGGAGGGTTTTAACATGTTATCCACGATGACGCCTAAATCTTTTTCCTGGTTGGTGGTTTCCAATGTGGAACCTTGCATATCTTTGCACTTGTCCACATTAAATTTCATCTGCCATTTGGATGCCCATTCTTCCAATCTATCAAGATCCTCTTGCAATTTTCCACAATCGTCATGGGTTTTAACAACTTTAAATAGTTTTGTGTCATCTGCAAATTTGATAACTTCACTTGTTGTTCCCGTTTTCAGGTCATTTATGAATATGTCAAAAAGCAGCGGACACGGCACAGATCCCTGGGGTACACCACTATTCACCTTTCTCCATTGGGAACATTGGCCATTTAGCCCTCCTCTCTGCTTTCTGTCTTTTAACCAGTTCCTGATCCACGATAGTACACTGCCTCCTATCCCATGACTGTTTAGTTTTGCCAAAAGTCTCTGATGAGGGAACTTGTCAAAGGCTTTCTGAAAGTCCAGATACACTATATCAACCGACTCACCTTTGTCTACCTGTTTATTCACACCTTTAAAAAAACATAACAGATTAGTAAGACAAGATCTTCCTTGTCTAAAACCATGTTGGCTGCCTCCCATTAAGCCATGACTATCTACATGTTGAGTAATTTTGTTCTTTATGATGGTTTCTACCATTTTTCCCGGTACTGACGTCAAGCTCACCTCTCTGTAGTTTCCCAGTTCACCCCTGGAACCCTTTTTAAATATTGGTGTTACGTTGGCCATCCCCCAATCTTAAGGTATTACAGGTGATTTGTTTTTTAAATATTTTATTTATAAATTTGAAAATATTACAAAGGTAATACCACAATAACAGTATTAATAATAATATTATTAAAGAAAAAGAAGAAACAAATTAGTCCACATTAAGGAGAGCTACATTCAAAATAGGACAAAATATAACAGAACAACCGACTGGTCATGAAGATACATCATAAGCTCAATATACATTGTCAGGAGACAGCAAATAAAATTCCATTATTTGTCTTTAAGAAAATTCTGTAATTGCTCAACCTCAGAGAATACAAAACGATTACCTTGAAATATCACCTGGCATTTACATGGAAACTTGAGATAAAATGAAGCTCCCAAGGCCAACACTTGCGAACGCAACTGCAGAAAAGCTTTGCGTCGCACTTGAGTGGCCCTGGAAACGTCAGGGAATATTTGAATGGGTTGGCCACAAAATTTCAAGGATTTCTGTTTAAAGTAGGACCTCAAAACTCTCTCTTTATCCGTATGTAACACAAAAGTAACTAATAATGTATCCCTTGAGGATATTTCATCCGTGGAGGATTCCAAAAAATTTGAAATATCTAATGTTGAAGAAGCAACTTGTTTATATAATGGGTCTCCCCCTGATTCCAAATCTCTTACCAACCTCCCTTTTATGGACATAATATATTTGAGATACCAAAATATCACTCCCATCATTAATTAACAAAATATCCTTTAGGTATTTCTGAAACAAAATTAATGGGGATAAATAATGAGTCTTAGGAAAATTTAACAAACGCAAGTTCCTAGAACGCAATACATTTTACAACATTTCATCCTGTTGATGTAATGAGGAAAAATCTTGAATAAATTTCACTGAAGTAGATTGATGAGAGGTTAATTGATCTGTATGCAAAGTAAACCCTTTTTCCAATTCTAGTAAACGAGCATCGTGGTCAGCTAACTTAGTTACCGTTTCTCTAGTAAACGCAGCAACCTTCTGTAGGGACACACCCAAAGCAACCTCCATACGTGAAAGCATAATCCAAACATCTTTAATAGAAACATCAGGTGGAGGTGACAAGGGTTGCCCAATAGAAGGGAAGGAAACTACAGAAGAAAGTGGAGGGGGAAAACTTCCTAAGGCGGGTTCCAGCTGTAAAAAGGAACCCGAAAGCACATCACAACCTGCCCCCTCTATCTGCTTAATGTCCGACAGAGGGCCCTTACTGGCAGGTACATCCAACTCCTGGCAGGACTGAGCTAAACCCAACATGGGCGAGGGGGTAGAGGAAAAAGTACTAACACTTGAAGTGTTACTCGGGGTCGATGATAAAAGTCCCCCAGCAGACACAGCAGTTTCCACTAAGAATGTGAGCATCCATTGGGCCCACCACCTTAACTGCTTTCGTCTGTTCAAGTTGTGGGTAGTGCTTCCTTCTCTTTCCCATCACAAATTTCCACCCTCGGCACCTCGAGCACCGAAGGGGCACCAAAGGGGCATGCCTGCCCCTTTGGACACGCCCCTTCGGACACGCGCCAAGACGCGCACCCTCTCCGCGTCCCGCATTGGAGCCGAGTTCTTATGGCCCTCCTCCCAACAGACAGCCAATCGGGTGCTGGAACAGACGCGGGTTCAGGAACCAATCAAATAGGTAACAAGACAGGGAATGAAGCTGCTCACAGTCCCGCATTGGAGCCGAGTTCTTATGGCTCTCCTCCCAACAGACAGCCAATCGGTTGCTGGAACAAACGCGGGTTCAGGAACCAATCGAATAGGTAACAAGACAGGGAATGAAGCTGCTCATTACAGATGATTTTAATGATAGTAATCTGTGAACTATCATTAAAATCATCTGTAATACCTGAAGATTGAAGGATGGCCAACATAACACCAATATTTAAAAAGGGTTCCAGGGGTGATAATAAATAAATAAATAGGGATATTCAATGGCATTTACATGGTTAGTGCCGTTGAATATCCCCTTCTAACTCTCCTATGCGCCTCGATGCTATATGGTTACCATCAAGATGTGTTGGGGGCATTCTAGGGTGGAGTGGATGTGGCAACAAGCGATAACCGAGCAGCAGTGATATTGCATGCTGCCAGGTTAGTGATCTGTGCCGAAAAGATAGGCAAGGAAAGCCATTGCCTATCTTTAAGGTATATCGCTGATGCCTGGTTAACTTTGGCAGCTTCCAATGTGTGTGGCGATCCCTGGATATGCAATGCTGTCACCACAGCTTGAATATTTGGCGTTAGGGGTCAACGGGCAGGGCTATGCGCCTTAGGGGCACATAGCCTGCCCAGTGAATATTGGGCCCCAAGTTTATAGAACATTTACAGGAGATCTAATGAGCTCACTTTCAGCAACTGTTTAATGTACTTTTAGGTCACACCTTTCCAATAGTAGATCAAGATGAGTTACAATCAGGTACTTTAGGTATTTCCCTGTCCCAAGAGGGCTTACAATCTAAGATTGTACCTGAGGCAATGGACGGTTAAGTGATTTACCCAAGGCTACAAGGAGAGCCAGTGGGATTTGAACCATGGTCTTTCTGATCCGAGGTGGTTGCCCTAATCATTAGGCTACTCTTCCACTCTGGTTCTAATGGGGAAATCCTAGTGGAAACAATGGGCTGGGCAGGGATTTCTATACAGTCGACACATGTGCACAAACACTTTCACTTCAGACACAACACAGATCATGGATATAACATACATATTGGGATTATTTATATAGTTCCTTAGCTGTGAGCTGCTGCATTTTAAATTGTTTGTATGTATGTTTCATTTTCTTTGTTAATTCTATTGTGAAAACTAGTAACCAAGTCATATAGTTTTCTTATTGGTTGCTATATGTTGTGCCAACTAATATCTGTTGACAGGGCACAGCTATATGAAAACACTGGCAAACTAGGCACATACCTAGGTTAGTAGTAGTAGATTTAATCTTGTAAAATATTCAGGGATAATAAAAATCCCCACAGCACAGGCCACCACGGGAAATTCAGCTTACAGGCCTGTGGATACAGAGTATTTGCAGACCTGCAGGCACTGTGGATTATTTGAAAATTAGCCTCTTAGGGGTATGTTTACTAAACCGTCTTAATGTTACCGGCGTTAGTTGCAGTCTTACTGTGACGAATGCCATATAAGGTAGTGGGCGTTCCGGTCTTAAGGTAGCATTTCGGGTTATCACGCGATAGAGGGAGCCGTGGCACATTAACACGCGTTAGCCTTAATCAGGCGCGCTGACCTGCAAACACAGCAACAGAGGTGTAGCACAATGGTTAATGCATTGACTGCTGATACAGTTGTCATGAGTTTGATCCCCCAGTGGGCTCAGTTAAAAGACTGTCTGAGGCAATCCCTTTTCCTGCTTGTAACAGTCAGACACATCCCAACAATTTGCACTGCCAGCCAAAAAAGCCTCACCCCAGTGCGGCAACCTAATGCACCTTTTAGGGCACACCATAAGGCATATCATAAAGCACCACGTCATCCAAGGCAGGTCATAATGTGCCCCAGAGGGCGGCAGGAAAGGTTGGCACTCTCCAAGGCAGCATATAAGATGCCCCATAAGCTGGCCTAACCTAAGGTGCCGCGAAAGATGCCCCAGGGATGCCAAGGTGACACAGGAGATGATGCCCAGGGGCACAAAGGTGCCCCAAAGTCACAAGCATGAAATGTATGGCTCAAACACAGATGTAATCATAACACTGCACAGAGCACCAAGGAAAGGCAATGAACAAGTGATGGAAGGAAGTAGATGACGGAGCTCATGGACCAGCCAAATCTGCGTGCAGCCCATGTAGCAGCAGGTAAAGTGGACAAACATATTGAGGGCAGCTGTACCATTGTACAGGGTGATGGTAATGTACAGTGCAACAATGACAGTGTGTGGCAGAGGATGGGGATACGTGTCCACCAGAGGAGGTAGAGGTGGCAGGATAAGTGCAATGACAGGAGGACAGAGGAGAGCAGTGCCATGCAGAGCAGACACAGGAGAGGCAAGCATGAAGAGCCGCAATGCAGAAAAGTGTGCCAGTGCAGGACATGGGGTAGCAGCCTGCACATTAGGGCAGGACGCCACACAGCTGACACACACACATAGATGGACAGAAGGATGGATGGCAACAGTGATGAGGGTATAATGTGGCGGCAGCACAGATCTGCACAGATATGACTGTTACACGAATGAAATGTAGTTGTGTAGGACAGCCATAAAAAAAGGGGAACAGAGAGGAATTGAACCCAAGACCTCTGCTACTGAAGCCATTGCATTAACCATTGTGCTACATCACTATGGGAGTTATCATACCAATGGCTGGCTACAGAAAGAGTGCATGTCACCATAAAACTGTCTGCTGTGGCTACCAGGATAGGATAGAACCAACAGTACCCATAATGCAATTCACATACAGAACAGCAGTCTACATCTGCTCACCAGATGGGGTATGCACCTCTACAGCACGTCAGCTTGGTAGGGAGGAATGACCGTGCATGTTACTGGCACACAGTACCCACAGGCCATGCCAATGTGCGTGTTCTGTGCTCACCCTGAGGGTGAGGTGGCGTGGCCAGCACCAGGTCCGCAGTACCCGGGTTGGTTGAGGTGGGCTGTGCTGCAGGTCTCCATCAGTGCCAGTGTGTGACAGGTATTTGTTACAGACACCTTTAGGAGGTCTCTGTGTCCATTTGTAATTGCCAGTCATGTCTGGCCCTTGTGGACCATGATGCATACAACATAGTGCATATCCACTGTGCTTGCTATGGTCACCTGTTTAGGGAGCAGGGATGTGTCAGGGCTCACATGGCGACAATGTACTTAGCAAACCGCCCTCTCTGGGTCAGGGTAGGGGACATGATCTGCCCCCAACAGACCCGCACTCTCACCCTTTGCAAGGGGGGCAGTGGAGGTACATGAGGACAGGCTGTGGGACCAGCAACCCCAGTCCTGGTGGCGAACGGACAGCTGCTGAAGATCTGCACTTGGGACAGGGCCACTGGCAGATAGGCAGTGGGCCCAGCCAGCTCAGCTGCCCCCCACTACAATCTGACATTCACCAGCAGAAGGCAGTCAGTGTGCACCTGCTGCACCCTGCAAGGTGGTGCGGCCTTACAGATACTAACTGCAGACAGTCTGCTAGCTAGTACATAGTGCATGTTTCTGGAGGAACTGTGTGCACTCAAAACTGGGATGTCAGCACACACACCACGCAGGTATATCAGTGATTGGGCCCCAGAAAAGAGAACCCATAAATATCACTTGAGAGAAATACTGTATAGCACTATGGGGGAACCTAGCCATGCCATGGTCACTGCTCAGTCAGGGTGAAAGCGACCTCCCAGCATGATATGCTGTGGCCACCCTGTCCGTGCAGGTGGTGGTCGGGCACTACAATGTCCTAGCCATTGCCCTATACCCTGTGCAAATGCATCCTGCCCATGCACCCTGTCCAGGCCATACCCACAGTACCTTGGCTCCTCATTATGCACATTGGCAGGCTAACACTGGAAATAGTGCAAGCAATGTGGGCTCAGTAAGATGTAGGCAGCCACAACATACTGGATAGATAGACACACACTCCCATACCTATGCCAGCATTGTGCAAATATAGAGGTTTGTGGCAGCCCTGGCCGCCCCACCAGTCCTGGGCGCAGTGTGGGCATTGCTATGGTACTCAATACTGTTAGGGTCACTCCCTGGGGTGGTAAACACTGTCAGAATCAATAACTGAAACACACTCCACAGATATCAGAAAGGTTGCTATGATGAATCTCTATCAACAAATTGTGTTTAACTTAGGATTTGTTAGCTGACATTAATCATAGCAACCTTTTGATATATGTGGAATGTGTTCCCAAGTTTAGGACGGCATTGCTAAGGTATGCAGGTGCCAGTATTGGGAGATGCTGCTCCACGCAGGGCCTGACAGCCTGACTCTTCATGAGGCTTAGGATAGTGGAGCCTGTGGGTGTGGGTGTTTATGCCCCTGTTGGCCGCTGCTCTAAGGCAGAGGTTCCCAACTCCGGTCCTGGTGTGCCAAACACTGTTCAGGTTTTCATGCTGTCCCTAATGAATATACATGAGATACATTTGCATACAATGGGGGTGGCGCATACAAATGTAGCACAGGCATATTTATTAGGGTCAGCATGAAACCTGAATGGTGTTTGGCCCTCCAGGACTGCAGTTGGGAAACTCTGCTCTAGGGATTGCACATGTTTATGGTATCTGTGCTCTGTAGGGTAAAATATAGGCGTTTCAGGCATGTTTATTTTATCTGCAATAAAGGTTCCATCTTTATTACCACGGTTTAGTACGGGGTAAAATATGCGGACAGGGTTGGCAGGAGCCACAGCTGGGACTTAAACTTGTGACCTTCTGCTCCTAAACACACTAGCTGTGTGTACTGCACCACACTGTTGTCATAGGGACAGATCATTTCCTGGGTATACCATGACTGTTCGTCAGACAGACCCTGTCTGTTGCAGTGCACGGCACCCACCTAAATGGGGCTAGGCCATGGTCTGCTGTGGGCAGATGCCACTGCCCCCTCCGCCACCATCACCCCTTCGCCACCATGCTGCCATGCCATTATGCCGGTGGTGCTGGTGGTGCGCAGTCCCAGGCCATCCAGTGTGCCGGTAGGCAGCTGCCTATGGTGTGGGTTCTCAGATAGGGGTGCCTACATGGACATGTGTGCTTTCCCCTAGCACTGCCTGCCAATGTTATGTGCCCTTGGGGGTACCTGCTGGGTAATATTCCCTCTGACACTGTGGGACACACACTCGTGCCCATGTTGGACCCTCGTCAGTTGCTGTCTTGCTGCTTTACAGTTTCGGCATTCCTATGTGCCACCTAGGCATCTGCCTAGTCCACACTGTGCCCCAGCTGGACCACAGCAGGTGCCGCCTGCAGCCCCCTGATCCCATTTACAGCATCAGTCCAGTTGCCCTTTCCTACGTGCCCACTCTGCTGTTGCTGCACATGTGCACGCCATAACAAACCTGTCCAATCTAAACAACAGAAACCCTGATCAGCGCTATTTCAATGTGGGATCATTCACTTTGTAGGGGGACAGAGCATAGACCCTTCCAAACATGATATCTTAAGTTTTACGCTTTGTCAGTAGTGTTGCTTTATGTTTATCATTAATATTACTATTGGCCAGCTTGGTTATTGGGATTTTAAATGTGATTCTGGTCATTTTCTATGTTTATTTGCCTTTTTGGTTCCTGCACATGTATCACAACTATCACTTTACTGGGTTTCCCTGCCTTAGCTGTACATTGCTGACTGAAATGGTTTCTCTTTCCTGCAAATGTGTCTAACGCGAGGGTTTCACTGGTGTTAGTGTTCAGACTTGGATTTCACAGCGTTAGTGTGCCTGGAGCCTCTCCCCGCCCACTCTCCGCCCATTGACCCCTTCTCTCCGCCCTCTGGGAAGCCTTACTCCACCCTTCAGACCCGGATTTCACAGCGTTAGTGTGCCTTAACGCCGCCGCCGCGTTATCGCGCGATGTGACATTATCGCGCGATAAGTGACATTATCGCGCGATAATACCACCGCTGCGACATTAAGACGGTTTAGTAAAACATACTCCTTAATGATTAAGGAAGCATTTTTCAAACCTACACGGATGCCAAGTCCACGGGTACTTTTGCCCACAGATTTTATCATATTTCTGAAAAGGATAGTACATACATACTTTCCCTTTGAAAACTCCCCTAGGAAAAAGTCCTTGCAGAGATTTTGCACCTGCTTTCTGTAAGAGTACTTTTTCCCTTGACACACGCAGACTTGAAAATGTCCCTCTACAACTTCAGTGCATTTACCCATATTAAAATAGATCCATTCTCCGTCCCCATATGTACTTTTCGCCAGGTAAGGGCTGGGCTTTTCAGACAACCAATTTCCCCTGGTAAATAGCTTTGAAAATTGTTTTCCCCCAAGCAAGTCTAGATGGGTCCGGTATGTATTAGAAACGAATGCTTCATCTGAAGCGTTGAAAACCCAAGGCTTACAGTTGCCGGGAAATGTTCGTCTAGAATGATCACAACCATTCCAAACAGTTAACGCAAAGATTCAGGGGGACTTCTGGGGGAGTGGTGCTTCAAATGAAAGCCAATCAGATTGCCTGAAATCAAACCAAATACCTCTTTAGCTTTACACAAAAGTAGAAAATAGAATGTTTTTCAAAGACCAACCACTGGCCAGAACCAGCAACCGTTAAATAACAGTGAAGGTAAAAACATTCTTGAACTAAGCCCCAGTGTGCAGCAGATAAGATTGTTTAATTCTGAGCATATTCTTTGAAGGTTTTGGTCTTCCTTGCATGTGCTCACCTGAGGCATCCAGAGAATCTTCTTTGTCCTGAAGAAATGATAGCAGGCAGAGAACCTCTCGTAGCCTCCTTTTAAGATGCGGACTGGATGGCGGCTGCGCTGCTCTATGACTCTGGCACACTCAGTGGCAGGACCTGGGGGTTCAAAATAGGGCACTTTCTATCGCTTTCTCCAGCAATTACGTTTCAACAGTGGAATACACGAAACAGAACCTTGCAGTTGAGGCCTGGCACAAGCACAGAGGATCTTTACGTCAAAGCTGAAGTTCAAGATATTGTAGTAGGTAGGGAAAATGGCCTTGCGGTCTTTTTATTTATTTATTTAGCAGCACTTTTATACTGCTGTATCTACAAGTCACAGCGGTTTACATAGAACAGGTTTAACAAATGTAACTTTAAATGGATCGTGGTTAACAATGGGAACATTTTACCTACTGTTAATTTTGTTTCCTGGAGCACTGCTAGACAAGTCCAGGTGAATGGGTTAAGTCCCCCAACCAGCAGATGTGAGACAGAAAAAAAACTAGATAAGTGTTGTGACATCACCACTGGCACCTTACCTAGCACAGCTCGGGGTACCCTCTAGTATCTCTGTAGAAAGCAGCAGAACGGTGCCTAATGAGTAAGTCTCAAAGGGGCCTCTTACTCCATGTACAGGTCCGTGAATAGGGGAACTATATACAAACCAGCTCAAGTGAACTGCAAGAACATGACAGAGAACGACCAACGCATGCTCCTGTTCTGGAACAGCAGCGGCAGAACCTGAATGCCATGAGGATGGGTTCTGGACAGGTCTAGCAGTGCTCCAGGAAAGGAAATTAACAGTAAGTAAAATTTCCCCTTCCAGAATGCTGCTGCTAGACCAATCCAGATGAATGGGAAGTACCAAAGCTACTTCCCCGTTGGGTGGATGGCCAGGGCAGCCGTAAGGACCCTTGTCCCGAACTGGCCTGCTGCTGCTGCTTGCATGTCAAAGCAATAGTGTTGCACGAATGTGGACAGGGACGACCACATCACTGTTCTGTAAATGTCTAGAGGCGCTACAGCGGAGGACTCTGCCCAGGAGGCCGCCTGTGCTCATGTGGAATGGGCCTTCAACCCTGGAGGTATCGGTTTGCCTGCCAAAATGTACACCGAAGAGATGGCCTCTTTAATCCAGTGACTGAGGGTAGCCTTAGTGGCCGCGTGACCCTTGCGTGGCCCCTGAAACAAGACAAACAACTATAGAGACATTATTCACATCACTCCTAGATAGCATATTAACAGGGCTGGTCAATGCTAAGCAGCGCTTCCTAATGATATTCATTGATATCACAGCAGCCTTCGACTCAATAAATCATCCCACACTCATAAAACATCTACAGTAAATTGGTCTCCAGAGAATTACCCTTCAATGGTTTACCTCATACCTTGCACAGAGAACAATCCAGATAAAATCTGGAGTGCATCGCTCAAGGATTATTAATCAACCTCAAGGCTCGGCACTCTCTACTTTTAGTTTTCAATATATACCTGCAACCCCTATGCAAATAATAACAGAAATCAAGATTGATTACAGAATATATGCAGATGACATTATGGTATCTACCCCCATCAACATAGACCAACCTTGACTACTCAAGGATGACATCATGCATCGAGGAGATGTCAAACTGGTTCCATAAACAAAACCTCTTAATAACTACAGGAAAACAAAAGCACTCCTCATGATTAGGAGCACCTGTTCATCTCGCCAAAATCACTACAAATATTTTGCAATAACATAACAGTGAAAAAATTAATTAGGTACCCAAGGATATACTAGATCAGGACCTGAACTTCCAAACACATATAAATAAAACAACAAAAGCAGCCTATCACAAATTAAGAATATTACAACAACTCAAACCTCTACTAAACACCAATAATTTCAGCACAGTATGCCAAGCTATGATAATGCCTATTCTGGACTATTGTAACGTCATTTACTAAGGCCTACCGAAGCACACCATCAACCCTCTACAATTAGTCCGAATAATAACTGGTACAGCAAGAAACAACCACATAACTCCAACTCTGAAACAAATTCACTGGCTACCCATAATTATCCGGACCAAATACAAAGTGTTACTCACCATCTTTAAAATCACTCACCAATTATCGCCACCCATCCTTCAGACTCTTATTAGTAGTGACCCGGAAAAGAGAACTAAACAGAAGCCTAACAAAAACCTTTTGCTTATCCCCAAGGTCAAAACAAGAGCAAAACAAGCAACATGTCCCATGGCCTTCTCAATCTATGCGCCGTTACTCTGGAACTAACTCCCTGAGAACACAAGAGCTAGTGATTGACCTCTGGGACTTCAGGAAGGCCATAAAAACTTTCCTTTTTAGGATACTATGGGACAGACCCCTGATACACCCATAAGCCACACCCTCCTCTGCTTCAAAGAAACAGATACCCCACTCACTATACTCGAAACCCCTTCCTCTCTGACCTCCCTAGCCCCACCAGGCTTCCATATATTGAATTCCATGTCTCACAATACACCCGCATAACTTTATGTAATAAAATACAGATTTGATGTAAATTTACCATGCAAATAAGACAACTGCTTGTTTACCTTCTTAATATCCCAGTTTAAATCCCCTGTTCTATGTAATATTTTTTTTGCTTTATTGTAAACCACTTTGAATAAAAGATAAGGCAGTATAGAAAACATGTTAAACATAAGGAGGGACTCCGGATGCTGTGTATCAGGTGCCAGGCTTGTCATGCTCAGCATGGGTGGAGGGAGATTCTGATGGGACGAGTTGATCCCTGAAGAGTGACCAGGATCTGTGGCACAGGCAGTGCAAATCTTCTCCACAAGGTCCCGGTGGCGCCTGCCATGTGCAAGGCAGCGTAGGGTCTTGCCAGCCTTGCAGTCGACCACGCTGGGAGCGCACATGCGCGCGCATACCACAAAAAAGGTGGGAATGGGCCTGGTGGACAGCACACTGCAAGAGGCAACACCAGCGGCAACAGGATCTGGCCGCGCCTGAAGTGAGCACCATGGGACTCACCCTGCTGGCCCTGCATGCTCTGACGCAGTAGGCCGCCTATAGAGATGAAGCAGGAGGCAGTGAGACGGAGTCAGGCGTGGTAGGCTGCTATGGTTGGTGATGGAGAAAGCAAAAATGGACACAGAAGTACCAGGTACTCACACTGACAGCAGCGGAGGTGGCAGACACTAAAATCCCGGCCTCCAGCCCACGGGGTAGTGCCTTGGGGGGAGAGAAGGACAAGGCTCTAGCCCACTGTAGTCTGAAGAAGGAAAGGTGTTTAAGCAGATCTCAGTCCATCAGTACTGATTCATCCTTTTATGTTTTGGATCAGTAAAGTAGGCAGGCACCCCAAGAAGACTCACTGGGCAGCAACCTAGAACCCTCGGAGTCAGGAGCTGCCTACTCCTGAAACCCAAGCAAAAGAAGAGGGTTTAACCCTACACTGGGCTAGTAGCTGAGCCAGACCATGGCAACAGCAAAAACCAGAAGAGCTGTGCAAAGAACATGCAACATCTCCTGAGACAGAAAAAATACTGGAGGGTGCCCCTAGCTGTGCTGGATTAGGTGACAGCATCACAACAATGATCTAGCTTTTCTCTGTCTCACATCTGCTGGTTGGGGGACTTAACCCATTCATCTGCACTGGTCTAGCAGCAGTGCTCTGGAAGTAATCATTAAGAACATAAGAACAGTAAGATATGCCATACTGGGTCACCCGTTTCAAGCCCAGTATCCTGTTTCCAACAGTGGCCAATCCAGGTGCAGTTTCACAAAAAGACACAGGTTCCTCAATGCTTCTATTGGGTCAAGCAGTGATATCCCGAGCCCTTTTAATAATAGTTTATTGACTTTTCCTCCAGGAACTTGTCCAAACCTTTTTTAAAACCAGCTGCACTAACAGCCTTTACTACATCCTCCGGTAACATATTGCAGAGTTTGATTACACGTTGAGTGAAAAACATATTTTCTCTTGGGAGGCTACTTGGGGCTTGGACAGTGTTTGCAGCACTTCCTTCTACATCTTCCGCCTATCACAGACCGGACTACAGCTGCCCCTCCCTTGCAGTGAGGTTTAAATGTTTGTGTGTGCCACGGTATGTGGCCGCGTGCCCAAAGGGGCGTAACTTAAGGGGCACGTCTGCCACTTAGGAGCCCCTTTGGAGCACTTGGGAGACTTGGTAATAACTTTTTTCTGTCCTGGTAACAATGGGGAAACGGAAGGCACGAGGTAAGGGCCCTGTGTCCTTGGGGAAAGCTGTTGGCCGTATGGACCATCATGTAGTGAACATTGCTCTCCATCTGTCTTCTGGAGTCTCTGCTTTGGAAGTAGTTTCACCTTCTGAGGTTTCCTTACGTTTGGGAGTGCATACCCCTCCCCCTCAACCAGGTTATGATCTTGCTGTGCCACCCTGAAGGGACCCCATGATAGAAGCGGGTTCTCCTAAAATGGTGGCCTCCACTCCTCTCCCTCGAGATGGGAACATTTTCTTTGAATTTCCCCGTGTGGAGTTGCATTATCCAGCGCCAGTAACACTAGCAGTTGCTGGGCCGGTAATGGGAACCTCTTCCCCCTCGGGGGCAGAGGTTTCCTTGAATGATGTGTTCTCAGCTATTCGTCGGGTAGAGGGAGTTTTGTCGGGTACTCTTGCTCAGCTGTGTGAGTTTACGGAGGGCACTTCTGTAATCCTTTGGAGCCATGGGGAGACCTTATCAGCTGTTTGTGAAAGAACCCTCAAGATAGAAGCCACCGTAAACGGGATTCAAACAGCAAGTAATGCTTTTATTAAGGATAGTTTGTTTCTTCAATCCAAAATAGAAGCTTTGGAAAATGTTGCCCGGGCCAGAAATCTTAGATTTTTGCATTTTCCTAAGATTCGTCACATTTCCCCCTTTGGAGCTTTTTAAAAAATATGTTAAAGAGCTATTGTGTTATTCTTCTTTTGATGATTCTTCTATTTCTTCCATATATTATTTACCACATTGGGCTTTGGATAAAGCTGCAGAAGGGGAAATGGATCACTAAGGGGCTTGTTTACAAAGCCGCGATAGCGGCTTCCGCCTGATATCGGATACCTGCCAGTATCCCTGACTAAGGGTTACCTGCCAGTATCCCTTAGTCAGATTCATAGTTGATATAAAGTGTGCTCCACCGAGTTGTTTGATTAGTTCATCTACTCTGGGCAGATACAGAGGCATTATAATATCCTTTGTTTTATTTTCCATTCCTTTCCTTATGATACCTAGCATTCTATTTGCTCTCTTGGCTGCCGCTGCACACTGGGCAGAGGGTTTTAACATGTTATCCACAATGACGCCTAAATCTTTTTCCTGGGTGGTGGTTCCCAATGTGAAACCTTGCATCGTGTAACCATAGTTTGGGTTGTTCTTTCCTAGGTGCATAACTTTGCACTTGTCCACATTAAATTTCATCTGCCATTTGGATACCCAGTCTTCCAATTTATCAAGATCCTCTTGCCATTTTCCACAATCCTCTTGGGTTTTAACAACTTTAAATAGTTTCCTGTCATCTGCATATTTGATAACCTCACTCGTTATTCCCTTTTCCAGATCATTTATGAATATGTCAAAAAGCAGCGGACCCAGCACAGATCCCTGGGGTACTCCACTATTCACCCTTCTCCATTGGGAAAATTGGCCATTTAGCCCTACCCTCTGCTTTCTATCTTTTAACCAGTTCCTGATCCACAATTGTACATTACCTCCTATCCCATGTCTCTTTAGTTTTGCCAAAAGTCTCTGATCAGGGACCTTGTCAAAGGCTTTCTGAAAGTCCAGATACACTATATCAACTGACTCACCTTTGTCTACCTGTTTATTCACACCTTCAAAAAAACATAACAGATTAGTAAGACAAGATCTTCCTTGTCTAAAGCCATGTTGGCTGTCTCCCATTAGGCCATGACAATAATAACAATTAAACTGAGAACTTGGTTGAAGAAGTGAGCGCTCGCATCAGAGTTTTTTCTGCCATCACATGATGTTTTTCTGTACAGTGCAGAAAAACTACCCAATCTGGCCAAATTCTTGTCTGAAAAGGGGGGAGGGGCGGGATAGCAGTGTCCCAGGAGTGATGTACTTAAATATTGCTGCTTGGATGCATATGGTGGATGTCTAGCTGCCATGGGGGTCACTTTAGAAGTTCTGTTCATGCTTTGGACCTTTGAAAATGGGCATTCAGACATGAAAATCACAGAGAAGTCCACAAACCCATTTTAGAAAGCAAGGTATATCTATGAGTGTCTGTCTCCGGTGCGAGCACATCATGTAGCACGGGGGTGCAGTGGAGGCATGGTCTGAGCAGTGTAACAGAGATGCACATGGCCGTGTGATTTCAGAAGAGCATGAGCATGTCTGGTCCTGGCTGTTGATGCATACAAGCCTATACCACTCCTGACCACAAATAAGATGCAAAACAGTGCTCATTTCATGGCAGCACCAATTGTGAGGGGAAGAGCGAAAAGTACTCTCACCGTCACAGTGAATTTTACTGGACCAAAAAACCTGCATATAACTTAGCAATTCAATAATTTCCTGCTCCACCACCACATGGTCGGTCTTTTGCTCCGAAATGGCAGCCTGTGATGTACATGTCTCATAACGTAGATGCTCCCATTCTGAAATACCCTGGCACGTCCAAGTACCCGTTTCTGCAGTAACGCATTTCAGAGACATTAACATTTCTGAAATGGCATGCAATCGTGTACATGCCTGGTCTTCCTATTTGCACGTGTTTGTCTCCAGACCTAGTTGTAGGAATGTGCTTTATTTAGGGTGGAGATGACATAATTTCAGAAGGCACTTCAACCTGCCTCCCCTCGCTGACACTACTCCCCCGGAATTTAGCTCATAGTGCCCTGGATCAGATTTCTCCTAAAATGGCCCTTTTAAAATCCCACTTCACATGTATAAGTTAGATAACCAAGTAGGCTGCACTAATAGCAGATATAAGATGTAACCCTAATTTAAGACAGTTCAAGTTATGAGTATTGTGGTAGTGTGGCATGTGATGGGAAGAGGTTGTTCTGTACAACACAGGCCAGACAGTAGTTCAGGGAAAACAAAAACAGCTTTACGTCTTCTAAACTTATTAAACCTCTCCAAAGTAAAACCCAGAACAGACAACAGTTCAGGGAAAAAATACAGCTGTTCTGGCTTGTTAAACCTCCACAAGCTGGCTATTTCAGCCTTTTCTCCAGCTCCAGTTAAAGTTCCTACCTCAGAATTCCTTTGCTCAGCTTGCCTTGGAAGGACCTCTGGCTCCACAGGCCTCTCTCCCACCTGCAGCTTCCTGGGTTCTTTACCTCTCTCTGTGAGCCACGCCCTCCCAGCCCTGAACTCTAGGCTGCAGACTCTCTTAAAGGGGACTATTGATAATCCCTCTGGAGAGGGATGGGTAACATTCTATAGATTCCATCACACACCCTTCCTCTCAGCTCAGCAATGCCCCGTTGAGCGCCTGATCCACGCGGGGAAAGGAAGTCCATATTCAGGCAAGTCTGACCAGCCCTATGGCGGACCCAAAACTTGTAGGGTTGGAGACTCAAAAACCACTGCATAATATGACCATTGTACTCCTTATTTTGAGCCAGCCACTTGAGGGGTTGGTGATCCGTTACCAGCATAAACGGACAGCCGAACAGGTAATATCCGAAAGTCTTAAGTACCCACTTGACAGCCAGGGCTTCCTTCTTGATCACTGCATAATGCCATTCCAAAGGAAGCAGTTTCCTGCTGATGAATGCGAATGGGTGTTCTTCATCCCGGATTTCTTGGGTCGGAATGGTTCCTACACCCACCTCCAAGGCATCAATTCACATAATAAATGGTACAGAGAAATCAGGACTATTCAGGATGAGTTCAGAACTTTCTTGAGATGCTGGAAGGCCAAGTCCAGGTCCGGTGACCATAGAATCCATTTGGGAGCTCTCTTATAGAGGAGACTGGTTAACAGCTCCGCCACTTCTAACAAAATTAAAGATGAACCAGAGATAATAGCCAATCAATCCAAAGAAGGCATGAACCTCTCTCTTTGCTTTTGAAGTGGGGACCTGGGAAATGACATCCATCTTCCATAGCTGAGGTCATATCTGCCCCTTCCCAATAAAATATCACAGGTATTAAATGTCCCAACCTTCCAGAAAACATTTCTTGGGGTTGGCCATCAACTGGGCCTTCCATAGGCTGGTCAACATGGCTTGTATTTAGGTTAGATGGTTGGTTTAGTCTCTATTGTAGATGATAATGTTGTCAAGGTATGCAGTCACACACTCCTTGTGCAGACTCAGTAGGCGGTCGACTAAGCACTGAAACATGGAAGGAACCCCATGTAATCCAAAGAGCAGTACTGTAAACTGGAACAGACCTTGCAGTATCAAAAAAGCAGGCTTCTCTTTAGCAGCCAGAGTCAAGGGCACCTGCCAGTATCCCTTAGTCAGATCCATAGTTGATCTAAAGTGTGCTCCACCGAGTTGCTTAATTAGTTCATCTACTCTGGGCATGGAATATACTTCCAGTTTAGAAGCTGCATTAACCCTCCAGAAAATGCAGAATTTAATGCTTCCGTTGGGTTTAGGAACTGATGGGTGACAACTAGTCACTCATAGACTCTTCTACTACTCCCAGGTTAAGTATCTTTTCCAGATATTTGGCAACAGCCTGTCATCAGGCCTCTGGAATCCAATAAGGTCATTGCTGGAAAACCACCATAGGGTCAGTAATGATATCATGATAAATGAGGTGAGTTCATCCCAGAAGGGCAGAGAATACCTTTAGGCGGATCAAGCCTTCTAAATCTCTTCTCTGGACAGCAAAGGGCTGGTCTCCAATCAGGACTTGAGCTGGATTCGACAGGGCTGAAATTTC
The DNA here is from genome assembly GCA_033557465.1 of Ichthyophis bannanicus. Classification (NCBI taxonomy): domain Eukaryota; kingdom Metazoa; phylum Chordata; class Amphibia; order Gymnophiona; family Ichthyophiidae; genus Ichthyophis; species Ichthyophis bannanicus. Next base: position 247,928,522 of record CM066042.1, on the reverse strand, counting down.
CAGCCTAAAGTCATATCCCTGTACCACCATAGCTGTCATTGGAGTCCAATATGTCAATAGATTAATATGGTAAATTTTTGCTGTCTTCCACTTATCTGGCTGTAGTTAACAGGCCCCACTTTCTCTTCTACCTTATAGGACCCCTGCCATTTACAGAGTAACTTGCTCGCGGATGAGGGCAATAATACTAAAACTTTGTTTTCTGGTTGGAAGGTGTGGTGCATGACTACCTGATTGTAGCCCCTGGCCTTTTCAGCTTGGGCTTTTACCAGTCTGAGTTTGGACACTTCTCTGACTTCCCCTAGTCAGTCTTGCACTTGTATAATGTACTCCACCACTTACACCTGGCACAGGGTGCTTCTTTCCAGGTTTCTCTTACCATGTCTAATATGCCTCTTGGCTGCCTTCTGAAGAGCAACTCAAAACACGAAAACCCCATGAAACTGTGAGGTAGCTCATGGATGGCAAACATAAAATAGGATAGGAAAATGTCCCAATTCTTCCTGTCCTCCTGCACAAACCTTTTAAACATTTGTTTCAGAGTTTTATTGAATTGCTAATGAGGCTATCCGTCTGTACATAATATACTGATGTTCGCAGCATCTTGACCTTCACCAAGGCACACACTTCATCACCTTGGATACAAAGGGTGTTCCATGATCTGTGAGGATCTCATTGGGTATTCCCACCCACGAGAATACTTCCCAGAGGGCATTTGCAATCATAGTAGTCTTCATATTCCTTAGAGCAATGGTCCCCACAAATTGGGTAATTGAATCCAGTATGACCAAAATATACTTGTTGCCTCGGATGGTTTGCTCCAAGGATCCTATCAGATCCATGGCCAGTCTTTCAAATGGGGTTTTAATGATGAGCATAGGCACTAGAGGGGCCAGTCGGACTCTGGTGGGGTTATGAAGTTGGCACATAGGGCATGACTGGAAATATAACAGCACCTGTTTATGGACTCTGGGCCAGAAAAATTGGACTAAAACACATTTTAGTGTTTTCTCTACCCCCAGGTTTCCCCCTAATAAATGGCTATGAGCCAACAATAACACCTGCTGACGACAGGACAGGGGAACTCTCAGTTGTTCTACCTCTTCCCCCTCTAGGGCTCCCTTAGCCACTCTGTATAATAGGGAAAGGTTCTTGAAGGTGACTGTTACCTACTGGAACCCGATCCACCTCCAAAACCTGCTCTCAGGCATGTTTAAGGGACTCATCTCTTATTGGGCCCTCCTGAAGCTCCCTGGGTCTTCCGCCAGCCCACACTCTGGGAAGGGGACAATTATATTTGAGTCACTACCACTGAGCTCTGAGCTATTTCCAGGGGTTTCTTCCCTAGGCTCTCCTCCATAGCTGCCCCCAGATTCTGTTGATAGCATAGCTTTTCCCGGCGACACCAACTCCAGAACTTAGGCTTGGGATTCTCAACATATAGATCCGGATCTTCCAGTGGGAAAATCTCTGGGAAATCTTCCTGATATGAATAAGCGGAGCCAGTATTACTCTGAGGTTTGGGTAATTTCGGCCGATCACCACTGGATATGCAGCCAGGGCAACACCACGACTTTGAAAGTGGTTTGACCTGCTGGAGTTTTAAGTGAAACCTGTGGATACTACCTCTGGTCTCCATGTACACAGGCCAGTATTACCATCTTTGCATAGTCAATTTGAAATCGGGTTATGGTTTCCCAGCGAGTGAGGGTCCACACACTCCCAGAGTCTATCAAGGCCTAGAGGTAGTTTCCCTCAACCTCCACTGGAACAACGTTTTTTGCCCCTGGGTAGGGAGTGTCGACAAAAGCGCAGGTGTGAAAGACATCCATGGGTTTTACTGCACCCAGGGACATTCCCGAGCAAAATGTCCCTGGACTCCACACCTAAAACGGGTGAAGAGGTCATGGCTGGACCATGTCCTCGCCTAGGAGGTGACTTTGGGGGCTGGAACATGGGTGCCAACATCCGTTCCAGCTTCCCCTTCCATCCTCTTTGGCTGACAGGTGACTTCTTCCCCTTCTCACTGTCCACTTCAGTCGTTGGCTGGGCTTCACAATACCCAGATTTGCCAAATAGGTAGTCCATGTCACCTCCAGCCACCCAGCATGCAGGCGGTTCGTTCAAAGTTCACCAAAAAGTAGTCCAGTTCATCTTCTGCCATCATATTAAGAAGCGCTTGTGGTGGAGGGAGGAGTTTCAGTCTCTGCAGAGGCTGGATCAACTGAGCTAGGGAACTCTTCTTTAGCTCCCCCTGCGCTCAAATAAGATCCTGTATCTAGTACTGCTGTTGTATGCTGCCCTTCCAGTTTCACTGTTGAAACTACTGCTGAGATCGTTGTTTTTGCTGTTGATACTGTTGCTATATAACATAGGCCAGACAGCAGTTCAGGGAAAACAAAAGCAGCTTTACTTATTCTCAGCTTGTTAAACCTCCACAAGCTGGTTCTCCCAGCCTTTCCTCCAGCCCCAGTTAAAGTTCCTAACTCAGAACTCCTCTGCACAGCTTGCCTGGGAAGAACTTCTGGCTTCACGGGCCTCTCTTCCTCCTGCACCCTGCTTGGTTCTTAACCTCCTCCTGTGAGCCACACCCTCCCAAGCTCTGAACTCTGGGCTGCAGATTCTCTTAAAGGGGACTGTCGATACTCCTTTTGGAGAGGGACAGGTAACATTCTATAGATCCCTTCACAAGTATATTCAATGGCACCACCTAAATGGATACTGCTGCTGAATACAGGATGAAGACATCTATGTTAGACAGATCAAATTATATGTTCACTGTACAGCTGATTATTGGCCTAGCAATCTACGGGCCAAATATTCAAAGTGATTAACGCAGTTAGCAGAGCTGTTAACAGCGTTAGTTGTGGTGAATGGGATATTAATTGGCTGCCGGCTCTACATGCCCCGATGCTAACCGCTTGGCATTGGGGCATTCCGAGGCAGAGTTGGTCACTAACAGGGCAGTGATGATATTAAGCCGCTGCCCAGTTAGCGATATCTGGTGAAAGCCAGGCACAGGTAATCCTGGCTTAAAGTTTACTGCATATCGGTAACTGGGCAGTGACTCAATATTGCCGCTGACCGGTTACCAATCAGCAAAAGTGGCTAACCCGGATATTCAATGCTGGAGTCGGATATGACCCCGGTATTGAATAACTGAGTTTACTGTTCAGTGCCGACATCTAGTCGCGTTAGCAATGCTAGCTGCTGGTGCTGAATATCAGGCCTTACATGCATTATTATCCACCTCCGACTTACATACACTCCTGGGAACATCTCCTCTCAATATGTTGTAGAACACTCCACCTGAGATCTGGTCTGCATAGAGGGTGATAAGAACTTTTGTAATATAATGAGTAGGAACTTACCCGCTTTTCCCAAGACGTCAGTATTACCATCATACACCACACAGTACCTCATGCTTTCCAGCTCTACAGATGTCGGGCACAGGAAGACATCATTCTCATTCTTAAGAAAACAAGGCAATGCTGTCACTGACTCATGTATTCACAATACATTTTAAGAGGCTGACCTTACATGGAAAGCCCTTATTTGAATTTATTTGTGGTAGCTGCATTTGTCCAAAGTATCAAACAGAGGTCTAACAGCAAGGAAAATGTATGGAGGGTAATTTTAAAAACCATTTTACATAAAAAGTGCTTTACCTACCAAAATATGCTTTTAGAAAATTGCCCATCCTATATGGAGGTATAAGGTATGGGCCTGATACCATGCTGCTAAATATTCCGCTAGGTCTGCAAACCGTGTAAATGCTTTGGAATATCGGGCTCTACATACATATTTATTTATTTATTTAGACAGATTTGTATGCCACCTTTTCCTTCAATCAAGGTGGTCACGTCACTTCACAATTGGAGGGTTACATTTAACATTAGGGTACGTGGAAACATTTAGACAGTACAAGTGAGGTAACATTTAACATAAAGGTATTTAATAATGTTGTATGATAGATTTGTGTGTGTGGATAGGATGGCTGTGTGTTTAGTTGGCAGAGGTAGTAGTGTTACTGTTCGGGTAGGGGATGTTGCCTGAATGCTCATAGGTTTCTATAAATAACAATGTTTTGAGGTGTTTGCGAAAGTCTGTAAGGTCATCTAAAGCTCTCAGGCTCATTGGTAGGGAGTTCCATAGTGTGGATGCCAGTAGTGATGGTGCTCTTTTTGAAGTTGTTCGTTTGGTTTTGTGATAGCCTGCAGGTGTGCCGATCATGTTGTTGTTGTTAGTTCTTCTTGGTCTATTGCTGATGTCCCTTTTTATAACGTTTTGGAGTACGTCTGCTGAGAGATGGTGAATGACTAAAGATGATCATGATTGTTTTGTATTTAGCTCTTGCCACCATTGGGAGCCAGTGTAGTTGTTGTAGGACGGGAGTGATGTGCTTAGTCCTTGGAGTGTCTGTAATGATGCGTGCTGTGGTGTTTTGTACCATCTGTAGTGGGTGGAGTGTCTGCTGAGGAAGGCCTTGATATAGTGAGTTTCCATAATCAAGCAGTGGTGTAATGAGTGCTTGACACACTGTGCGGAAGTGGTCTTGACGGAGCATTGGTTTGATTTGTCTGATTGTTTTCAATCGATGATATGCCTTGTTTGTGGTTTTGGTAATATGGGATTTTAGGTTCAGAGCTCTGTCTAGTGTTATGCCCAGATACTTAACTTCTTCTTTGACTACTATGTGTTTGTCTAGGATGCTGATAGTTTGTGGGGGTATGAAGGTGGGGTTCCTGGTAACGAACATTGCCTCAGTTTTGTCGTAGTTGACTGTTAAGTTGTTGGCTATGAGCCAGTCATTCATGTCTTCGAGGCATTTTGTTATTGTTGTAGTGTTTAGTGCTAGTAAGTTGATTGGAGCGTAAACCATGATGTAGTCAGCATAAATGTGGTAGTGTAGTTTGTGGTGCTTGATGATGTTGCAGCTATCCAAGTCAACCAGACAAGAAAAACCTTTGAGATGCCAACCCCTAAAATGTGCCATCATCAATGCACGCTCCATTCGCAATAAATGGCCAGTGGTCCTTGACACAATCTCCTTTTATGACCTGGAAATACTTATGATCACAGAAACATGGCTATCTTCAGAAGACAACGTCATCCTACACCAGCTACTACCCCCCAATTTCTCAATACATACGCGGCATAGGGAAAACAAAAAAGGAGGAGGTGTACTCATAATCTCCAAATCTGAGCTCAACTTCCACATTCTAGACTCTTCCAGCACAAACAGCCTAGACATCCTCTCCATTGCCAATCAACAATGTTCCCTTAACCTGATATATAGATCACCATCCACTTCTCCAGAAGATCTTCCATCTATTATTGACCTCGCAGCTAACACCCTCTCTCCCAATAAGCCAAATTGGTTAATGGGCGATTTCAATCTCCCGTCCTTACCACAAAGCCATGCAAATGCGTTCCTTGAGGCAATGGTTGACCTAGGTCTCAAACAAATCATCGGTGAACCCACACACACAAAGGGGAACATTCTTGACATGGTATTTGCTCCACACCCTGTCATTGACCAAAGCCACTATCCTCCGATATCAGTCATAGAAGTACCCTGGTCCGACCACAAATTGATCATCATACAGATACCCATCAACAATGTCCAACTAGACAGAAGCCGACCTTCGAACACATCCTCTCGAACTACCACCAGATGCTTTCGCCCCTTCGATAGGGAACACATCCTGGCGGAGACCCCATCACTCATCAACAAAACTACACCAGACCTTGATGAACTAATCGCTTACTGGAACTCTAGCCTGCTTGCCATCTCACAACGCCCAAACCCGAAGATTACAGCAAGGTCAAAAAGATGCTCCGCCCCCTGGTTCTCTCCTGAGCTGCGAGCATCCCTTACGCAACTACGTAAACTTGAACGCCGATGGCGCAGATCGCATTCAACTGAAGATCAGACCGCTTACCGAACCCACCTTGCAATACACCGAGAATCAATCACTACCAAAATGAAACAATATCACACTGACACCTTAAAGAGGTCTCTGAACAAGCCACGTGATCTTTTCAATCTAGTAAACTCCCTCTCAAAAGAACCTTCCCCGATACAGCACAGCGAAATTCACCCGCAGGAATTTGCGGATTATCTACAATCCAAGATCGTGCAAACCAATAAAGTGATAGCAGCCCCATATCAAGAACCAATGGGCCTATCACCACTTAACATATTTTCTACACCATCCACTAAATGTATCGAGGACACCATAGCATCTCTCAACACCTCCACCGCACAAACTGACCCATGTCCAGCTTTTTGGATCAAGGAGCTACGTGATGTGTTCAGCCCTGTCATTGCAAAAATAATGAAACTATCCTTCACTACATCATATTTCCCCACTTCACTTAAGCAGACTTCCATTAGACCACTATTGAAGAACCCCAAGCTTGATCCACAAAGAACTGACTCTTACCGACCAATAGCCAGCATCCCCCTCTTGGCCAAAATAATTGAGAAAGAAGCACAACGGCAAATTCAAGATCACATCGATGCTGCTTCCCCCTTAGATAGCTGCCAACACGGATTCAGAGAATATCATGGGGTAGAGACACTACTCACTGGTCTTTTCAATGAAATCATCACTGGAATTGACAACATCCGTCAAGGTTTTGTGCTCATATTTCTAGACATTGCCGCGGCGTTTGACTCCGTGAGTCACGAAATTCTCCTCGGAAGACTGAAGGAGAAGGGAGTCTGCAACAGTGCACTAGAATGGTGCAAATCTTACCTTGACGACAGATGGCAATATGTGAAATCAGGATCAGAGGAGTCAACACATTTCCATCAAAAGCAAGGAGTACCCCAGGGCTCATCGTTATCCTCATTACTTTTCAATATCTACATGCAGCCCATCTGCAATATCATAAGATCATTCAACGTGAATTGTCTGATATATGCAGACGATATCCTATTATACATGCCCTTCTCCACAACTCACATGGACCTGACCCCCCTCACAGACTGCTTCAACGCAGTTTCAACTTGGCTCCAAACACAGAACCTTCGCATCCAACATAAAAAAACGGAGGTGCTATTCATCACCAGAGACACCTACTTTACCCCCCCATCCCATGTCAGTGTCAATGAAGCTGATTTGCAAACCAAAGATGCAATAAAATATTTGGGAGTTACTTTGGATCAACATCTTAACTTGAAAAGCCACATAAGCAACATAGTCAAAGCCGTCTACTTCAAAATACGCTCTCTCAAGCACCTACGCTCCCTATTGGACCCAGATGACTTCCGAACCATATATCAAGCGCTGATACTGCCGCACTTTGATTTTGCAAATTCCATCTTACAAGGTCTCCCCCAATCCACATTAACCCCCTTACAGTTGGCCATGAACACCGCAGCTAGGATCCTTTACGGAGCATCCAGATACGACCACGTGACCCCCATTCTCAAACAGCTGCACTGGCTACCAATCAATGGGAGAATCACCTTCAAAACCCTTCTATTAGCTTTCAAAGTAATCAAAGGTATTTCAGCCTCCTCACTCACTCATCTTATCCACTTTGTCCCTCCCAACAGATCCAGAAGATCAACAGCTGTAAACTTGCTTGCAATACCAAAGGCTTCGACAAAGTACAACTTATCAACCACAAACAGGACTTTCAGCTGTTACGTACCCAAATGCTGGAATGCTCTACCCCCTGACATTAGGGCCATAGCCAGCCTATATCAGTTCAGGAAGGCCCTCAAAACCCACTTGTTCCTCCAATACTTACCTGACAGCAATTGATCCTAGATATACCCTCCAGGAATTGACCCAATTTAGTTAGAAAAGACCTACATGCATTATCTGACTTTTATCTATCCTTCCAATGTAAATAGATTATGTATATAGTTGACCCTGTTTTCCATGTTTATACTCCTGTTCGATGTAAACCTGACAGCTTGTTGTTATGGTCGTTAAGTTATAATGTAAACCGCACTGATGCTAAATAGCGCGGTATATAAGAAATTGTAATAAATAAATAAATAAATAAATATGGGCTGTATGTAGACGTTGAAGAGCATTGAAGATAGGGCTGAACCTTGAGGTATTCCCTGTGTGACGGGGAATTGTAGTGATTCTTTTGGTTGCATTTGACTTGTTGCGTTCGCCCTTCCAGGTATGATGTAAACCATTTCAGGGTATTCTTGCATAGTCCTATCTGTTGTAAGCGTTGTAATAGATTAGTGTGTGACACAGTGTCAAGGGCCGCTGAGATGTCCATGAACACTAGCAGGAATCCATTTTTTATGTTGTCTATGCCTCTTAGGAGATTGTCAAAGAGGGAGGTGAGTAGTCTTTCCACGCCGTGTTGGGGCTTGAATCCATGCTGATGTATGTCCAGTGGGGCATTGATATCTATATGGTCCTGAAGTTGCCTTTGGACTGCTTTTTCCACGATTTTAGAAAGGAATGGCAGGCTGGAGATGGGACAGTATGATTTTGGTTTGGATGGGCTCAGATTACTACTTTTAAGTATTGGTCGCATCATCGCATGCTTTAGGGGCTGCGGCATGTATCCTTGTTGGAGCGAATCTTTAACGATTTTTTGAATGTGATGAAAGAGCTGGCTTTTTGTGGTTTTGATCCAAGACACTAGGCATGGGTCTGATGGTGAAGTTGTTGTGTTTAGTCCAGATATAATGTCTTCTACTTGCTGTTTTGTTGGTATGCTGAAGCTCTCCCATGCTTGATGTTGCTTTTTTATCGTGTGATTGTATGTTTGTGGTGATGCAGAGTATGTTTGGTTGGTGTTTTTTGACTTCATGTAGTCTGCATATTTTTGTGGGTCAAGATGGTGGGTGCTTTGTTGCGTGTTGTCCTTGGTGAGCTTTTGGACAATGCTAAAAAGTTCTCTTGGTCTATTAGTAGATTTCATGATTAGGTTGGTATGGTGTTGCTGTTTACGCTCATTTATTAGATTGTTATATTCCAGTTGTTTGTCTCTGTATTGCGTTAGGAGGTTATGTGATTTGTCCCGTCTCCATTTTCTTTCCAGTCTTCTGAGCGAGCGCTTTGCAACTCTGATTTCGTGTGAATACCATGGGGGCGTTGGATCTCTTGTGTGTTTGTGGTTCTTTGATGGCTGGGGCAGATGCTGCGTTAGATATTATTGTGTTCCATTCTTCTATGTTAAGATCCAGGGTGTCGTGTTCCTGTTGAAGTTGTGGGGTGATTTTGTTTATGAATGAGTGTTAAATGTTTTGAACCGTCTAGTTATTCTTTCATCTTCTTTGCGTTGGGCGGGGTTATTCAGGGTCATGGTGAATTCAATTACATGGTGGTCTGACCAAGGTTCTGGGGTGATTGTTGGTTTTGTGGTTTTGTTCTGTTCCACTAGTTGTATTGGCATGAAGACCATGTCCGGAATTGTACCATGTTGGTGTGTTGGGACGTTAATTGTCTGGCAGTATTTTAGTGACTCCATGGCTTTTAAGAACGTTGTGGTTTCTCTGGTGGGTGCGGAAGTTAGGTTGTAGTCTCCTAGTGCAACCAGGGGTTTGTGTCTTCTGTTATGTGCGCATATCGTTACAGATCCGAGTGGTCTGTATGTGAGGGAGATGGTTAAGTACTTGTTGGCTATAGTGAATGTGTTGGATTAGATTGTGTTAGTAGTCCTCCATGCATGCACTTTTACACACAGTAAGGAGATAGGATTAGGGCAGGATTTGGAAATATGCCTGTAATTTTCAATTCTCAAAAGTGTGCAAATGTTTTTCTTGGAAAAATTATCCACAGAAATTTTCCGGGGAAACGGTGTAAAGGTTATCTGTGCCTGGCTTTCACCGCATATCGCTAACTGGGCAGTGGCTCAATATCACCGCTGCCCGGTTATTGATCGGCACCTCCTCTGCTCCACCCCGGAAGCATCGGGGCCTGTAGAGCCAGCAGCTGCAGAGATCCTGTTCACTCCATTAATGTGGTTAGCAGCTCTACTAACCACGTTAATCACTTCAAATATCAGGCCCAATGTGGATAAGCACTGACTAAAAACCCTACTAATTGGATAAGGGCTGGCATTTAGCTCCTATCTGGACATTGCCACTGAATATCCCGCTGATATTTAAGCGCCATGGCTGTGTGGCATTTGAATTTCAGCCTTTTTGAAAATTGGGTACTGTGTGCCTGATATTCAAAGGCATTTACATGGCTTACAGAGCTGTAAACCCTGTAAATGCCCCTAAGCGGGATATTCAGCAACACTAACATGCTGAATATCACAGAGTAATGCCGCTATATGCCCCGGTGCTAACCGCTTAGCATTGGGGCTTGTTGGGGCATTCGAGGGACTATACCTGGGGATAATCATGCAGCGGCAATATTCAGCTGCTGCCCGGTTATCCCTCCGTCGCAGCAAAAGCTGTCTTAACTTTCACTGCCGAAGCTAATCGGGCAGCAGGTGAATATCACCGCCGCACAGTCAGCTTCTGCATCGTGAGCAGCTGTGCAGCAAACCTGGATATCCAATGCCAGTGGCTGGAATGAATATCTGGGGTTAAATTTCAGCGGCGGTGGCTATGCGCCTTAGAGGCACATAGCCGTCGCAAATCAATATCGAGCCCTATGTTACTATGCATGGGCTTTCACTTTGGTAAAAAGTACCAGTGGGATTTACAGCTGTCCAGACTTAAAATTACTCGTTAACCTGCTGCCAAGGTGACAATCTCAAAAAAGATGCCTATGAGCCTTTATAAAACACACTGCCAGAACCAGCCCCACTTGCATGCAAACTCACATGCACAAATTTATGCCCGATATGAGGAATGTGTAAATTAGGGCGTGTATATCACAACTCTGCCTCTGTCTCTGCCGTTGTCACTTTCACTTGGACTCAGATATTCATATCCAGTCACCGGCATTGAACATCTGGATTGGTTGGATAGCGCTGAAGCGAGAGTCAGCCACTGCGCAGTTAGCTAAAGTGGCTAAATGATGACAGCCTTTATTTTTCCCAACTTTAGCTGTTTTAAGATAATTGGCAGCAGCTGACTATCGCCACTGCCCGGTTATCTTCAGCGCCGCCCCAGATCACTCCCAAAATGCCCCGATGCTAAGCAGGTAGCACTGGGGGATCTAGTAGCATTAAAGGTGGATATTCTGACTATGTGCTGCTTACTATCTCGCTCAGCATGATTAATTGCTTGGAATATGCCCCCCATAATATTTAATAACTTTATTACAGAAGTTTTAATCTTCACATACTTCATCAGTGAGAAGTCTGCGACCAGGGCCAGAGCAAAAATATTGGGCACTCTAGGCAAACCTTCAGCCTTGCGCCTCTGCAACCCAAGAGTTTATAAGAACATAAGATATGCCATACTGAGTCAGACCAAGGTCCGTCAAGCCCAGTATCCTGTTTCCAACAGTGGCCAATCTAGGTCACAAGTACCTAGCAGTTTCCCCAAAAGACTCAGGTTCCACAGTGTTTGTATTGGGCCAAGCAGTGGATAATCTGGATCCACTTTAATAATGGTTTATGGACCTTTCCTCCAATAACTTGTCCAAACCTTTTTTAAGCCCAGCTACACTAACAGCTTTTACTACATCCTCCGGTACCAAATTGCAGAGTTTGATTACACATTTGATTACACATTACACATCATCATTTGTAAAGTCCTAACAGGCAGCAACTGTAAATATGTATTAAGTACCTGTATGTAACTACAATATTCAATCTACTGTAAATCTTGTAACCCTATGCTTGCTGTGCTCTATCCCCCCCCCCCAAATCACATTGTATATAAATTAATCCTGGCCAGTACAGCCAAACCTCCTATGTATAGACACCGCTGCTGATCACTGGAAGCAGCGGGTTACAAATGTACACTAAATAAATAAATAAATAAATAAATAAATTGAGTGAAAAAATATTTTCTCTTATTAGTCTTAAATAGGCTACCCTGTACCTTCATTGCATGCCCCCTAGTCTTTCTATATTCTGATGACGTAAACAATCGATCTATGTGTTCCCATTCCACTCTATTCATTAATTTATAGATGTTTACCATATCTCCCCTCAGCCATCTCTTTTCCAATTTGAAGAGCCCTAACCTTTTTAGCCTCTCTTCATAGGATCCTTCCATTCCCTTTACCATTTTGGTGGCTCTTCTCTGTACTATATTTATTTTATTTATTTAGCTGTATTTATATCCCGCTTTTCACCAGGTGAAAGCGGTCAATTGGGGGATACATTTAACACGAGGGGATATGAGACACATACGCTAATACTTACAGGGAACATGGGCAATGGAGGGTTAAGTGGCTTGCCCAAGACCACAAGGAGTGCCTATAGGACTAGAAATCCCAGTCCCTCCGGCCTGAGATTGCTGTCCCCAGGTGGGACTTGAACCCCTGACCCTCCGGCCTGAAGTACCTTGTCCTAACCACTAGGCCACTCCTAACCACTAGGCCACTAATAACGCTATATCCTATTTAAGATACGGCAACCAGAATCGCACACAATATTCAAGGTGCAGTCGCACCATGGAACGATACAGAGGCATTATAATATCCTTTGTTTTATTTTCCATTCCTTTCCTTATGATACCTAGCATTCTATTTGCTTTCTTGGCGACCGCTGAACACTGGGTGGAGAGTTTTAACAAGTTAACCACAATAACGCCTAAGTCTTTTTCCTGGATGGTGGTTCCCAATGTGGAACCTTGCATCGTGTAACCATAGTTTGGGTTGTTCTTTCCTAGGTGCATAACTTTGCACTTGTCCACATTAAATTTCATCTGCCATTTGGATGCCCAGTCTTCCAATTTATCAAGATCCTCTTGCAATTTTCCACAATCCTCTTTCGGTTTTAACAACTTTAAATAGTTTTGTATCATCTGCAAATTTGATAACCTCACTCGTTATTCCCTTTTCCAGGTCATTTATGAATATGTCAAAAAGCAGCGGACCCAGCACAGATCCCTGCGGTACTCCACTATTCACCTTTTTCCATTGGGAAAATCGACCATTTAGCCCTACCCTCTGCTGTCTATCTTTTAACCAGTTGCTGATCCACAGTAGTCCACTGCCTCCTATCCCATGACTTTTTAGTTTTGCCAAAAGTCTCTGGTGAGGGACCTCGTCAAAGGCTTTCTGAAAGTCCATATACACTATATCAATTGACTCACCTTTGTCTACCTGTTTATTCACACCTTCAAAAAAACATAACAGATTAGTAAGACAAGATCTTCCTTGTCTAAAGCCATGTTGGCTGTGTCCCATTAAGCCATGACTATCTACATGTTGAATAATTTTGTTCTTTATGGTGGTTTCTACCATTTTTCCTGGTACTGATGTCAGGCTCACCGGTCTGTAGTTTCCCGGATTACCCCTGGAACCCTTTTTAAAAATTGGCCATCCTCCAATCTTCAGGTATTACAGATTATTTTAATGATAGTTCACAGATTACTAATAGCAGGTCTGCAATCTCATATTTCAGTTCTTTCAACACCCTTGGATGTATACCATCCGATCCAGGTGATTTGCTACTCTTCAGTTTATCAAATAGTTGTAATACATCTTCCCGATGTATCAATATTTCTTTCAATTCCTCTGCAGTATCACCTTTAAATACCACTTCAGTCATGGGTAATATCCCTACATCTTCCTCAGTAAAGACCGAAGCATGGAATTCATTCATTCTCTCCGCTATAGCCTTGTCCCCTCTTAGTGCCACTTTTACCCCTCTATCATCTAATGGTCCAACTGACTCTCTCACAGGTTTTTTGCTATGAATGTACTTGAAAAAAATCTTTATTACGCATATTTGCTTCCACAGCAAGTTTCTTCTCAAATTCTCTCTTTGCCTGCCTTATCAATGCCTTGCATTTAACTTGACAGTGCTTGTGCTGTTTCCAGTTTTCATCATTTGACTCTTTTTTCCATTTCCTGAAAGATGCTTTTTTGGAAACAACAGCCTCTCTGACCTCACCTTTAAACCATGCTGGCAGTTTTTTGGACTTCCTTATACTTTTCTTAAAGCGTAGAATACAGCTGGTCTGAGCTTCCAAGATATTATTTTTAAACACCACCCAAGCTTGATGTAAGTCTTTAACCTTAGCAACTGCTCCTTTTTATTTTTTCTTAACTATTTTCCTCATTTTATCATAGTCTCCCTTTCGAACGTTAAAAGGTAGTACTGTGGATTTCCTTACCATCCCTCCTCCATTAATTAAATCAAATGTGATCATGCTATGATCATTATTGCCAAGTGGCTCCAACATCCTTATCTCTTGCACCAGATTTGGTGTTCCACTAAGAAGTAGGTACAAAATGGCTTCCCCTCTGGTCGGTTCATGAACCAGCTGCTCCAAGAAGCAGTCATTTATTTCATCTAGAAACTTTATCTCCCTAGCATGTCCTGCCATGACACTGACCCGGTCAATACCGGGGTAATTTAAATCACCCATTATTATTACTGTTCTGTAACGTTTGTTAGCTTCCATGATTTCTTTGAGCATTTCATCATCCATTTGTTCATTCTAGCCAGGTGGTATATAGTACAACCCCACTGCCATTGCCTTCCCCTTGTTACATGGAGTTTCATTCCAAAGAGATTCTACAGCGAATTGTGTTTCCTAAGAACATAAGATATGACATACTGGGTCAGACCAAAGTCCATCAAGCCCAGTATCCTGTTTCCAACAGTGGCCAATCTAGGTCATATGTACCTAGCAGTTTCCCCAAAAGACACAGGTTCCACAATGCTTGTATTGGGTCAAGCAGTGATATCCTGGGTCCCTTTTTAATAATGGTTTATGGACCTTTCACTTATCCATAAACCATTTTTAATCCCAGCTACACTAACAGCCTTTACTACATCCAGTAACAAATTCCAGAGTAAGATTACACGTTTTCTCTTATTAGTCTTAAATAGTTTACCCTGTAGCTTCATTGCATGTCCCCTAGTCTTTCTATATTCTGATAACGTAAACAGTTGATCTACGTTGGAACCTTGCATCGTGTAACCATAGTTTGGGTTGTTCTTTCCAAGGTGCATAACTTTGCACTTGTCCACATTAAATTTCATCTGCCATTTGGATGTCTCGTCTTCCAATGTATTAAGATCCTCTTGCAATTTTCCACAATCCTCATGGGTTTTAACAACTTTAAATAGTTTTGTGTCATCTGCAAATTTGATAACCTCATTCGTTATTACCTTTTCCAGGTCATTTATGAATATGTCAAAAAGCAGCGGACCCAGCACAGATCCCTGGAGTACACCACTATTCACCTTTCTCCATTGGGAAAATTGGCCATTTAGCCCTACCCTCTGTTTCTATCTTTTAATCAGCTCCTGATCCACAATAGTACACTGCCTCCTATCCCATGACTCTTTAGTTTTGCCAAAAGTCTCTGATGAGGGACCTTGTCAAAGGCTTTCTGAAAGTCCAAATACACTATATCAACTGACTCACCCCTGGAACCCTTTTTAAAAATTGGCGTTATGTTGGCCATCCTCCAATCTTCAGGTATTACAGATGATTTTAATGATAGTTCACAGATTACTAATAGCAGGTCTGCAATCTCATATTTCTGTTCTTTCAACACCCTTGGATGTTGTGGTGAGGAAACCACGGCTGATTATAGAAATGCACAGGAAAAAAGGTCCTGTCACTTTAATTCAGGTTGTATCAAAGGTTTCCCCAGTAACCAGGAGTCTGAGACTCAGAAGCTAGTCATCCCTAAGCCCCGCCCACAGCAGCACGTCAGAGAGAAGCTTGTCCCTAGTCACATGTGCTGGGAGCAGGGTGTGCCTCAAAGAGAAGGAAAGTTTAAAAAGCTGATTCACAGAACAGAGGTTGGTTCACGAGGTTCAGGGAGTTCACGAAGTTCAGAGGAGAGCCTAATCCGTAGTCCACGGAGTTCACGAGGTTCAAAGAGTTCAGAAGAGGGGCCAACACGGAGTCCAGGAGGCAGAGCAAATAAGAGAGTGTTTGCAGAGCCTGAGAGACAGAGTGTGAGAAATACTATTTGCTGTGAAGAGGAGATTGATGAGAGATTGCCAGACACAGCTGGGATTGAGAGGCTGGTGTCAGCAAACGGAAGGTCTGCACTTGAAGGAAAGCATGACTGGTTTGCAGGACGGAGGGAATCCCTAAATACCTCAGAACCAAGGCAAGTCTGTCCTTCTCAATGCCTACAGAGGAAAAGCCCCAGAGAATTACCCATAGGAGAGAAAGCTAAGTTTAAGCATAGCCAGAGTCCCAGGGAAAAGAGAGACAGCTGGTCTAATCAGCACGTAGCTCAGCTAACAGACGAGTTGCTGCAGAAGCAGACTTTACTGAGAAGGCTAAGTGATTTAATAAAGAAGGAAAATACTCAGCTCTCTGTGCAGATACCTTATGCCATAAGTGAGGGTGATAGAGAGGAAGAAATGGACACAACGAATGTGGATAATAGTATTATGGATTGTCAGTGTACTATGTGTTTTAACTCTGACGGTGAAGAATCCTAGAAAAGCCATTATAGCTGTGCCATGCTCAGGAAGCACGTTAATTTGTGAAGACGTCACAAACTGCAAGAAACAGCTGACTGTGCTAACAAAGTGAAAAGCTAAGTTACATGTTTAAGGAACCTTTAAAAGTTTTGTTTTTGACAACAAGAAGTTGTTTCTGTCTAAGAAGAAAGCATTTATCTGTTTAAAGTTCTGAAAGTGCCAATTTGATTTCTCAAGCAAAGTGATGCCTATTTCTGTTGGAAGTTATATTGCAAAGCATAATTTGTTCCTGTTGTTTTGAAGCAGTAGCGTGGATTAAAAATCCTTTCCATACTTTATGCCTCACGCCTCCTGTGTATGAAGAAACCCTGATTACATTAAAAAAATTTATTCTCTGTCTTGTCCCTAAACCCTCGGATCACAACTCCTTTGCTTTAGGATAAACTACGATTCCCATCAGCCCTTCTGGCAGCCATTACAGGGAGTCTTGTCTTAAGGCTAAAAGGCGACCTCACCTGCTGCCAGTCATCTACCTGGCCAGGAGGGGGCGACAATGTATATTATCCGGTCCAGGTGATTTGCTACTCTTTAGTTTATCAATTAGTTGTAATACATCTTCCTGATGTATCGATATTTCCTTCAATTCTTCCACACCTTTAAATACCACTTCAGTCATGGGTAACATCCCTACGTCTTCCTCAGTAAAGACCGAAGCAAAGAATTCATTCAGTCTCTCCGCTATCGCCTTGTCGCCTCTTAGTGCCTCTTTATCCCCTCTATCATCTAATGGACCAACTGACTCACAGGTTTTTTGCTACAAATGTACTTGAAAAAGTCTTTATTACGCGTTTTTGCTTCTGCGGCAAGCTTTTTCTCAAATTCTCCATTTGCCTGCCTTATCAATGCCTTGCATTTAACTTGCCAGTGCTTGTGCTGTTTCCAGTTTTCATCATTTGGCTCTTTTTTCCATTTCCTGAAAGATGCTTTTTTGGCTACAACAGCTTCTCTGACCTCACCTTTAAACCATGCTGGCAGTTTTTTGGACTTACTTCCACTTTTCTTAAGGCGTGGAATACAACTGTTCTGGGCTTCCAAGATAGTATTTTTAAACACCACCCAAGCTTGATGTAAGTCTTTAACCCTTTCATGGCTGTTGTTGCCATATGGCAACCTTCAAACTTTCCCCCAAATATTTCACCGGATTCTATATTTCCAAGAAATCCACACATTGTGTGCGAAATGTGATGTGTATCTATGCTTGACATCTAAAAAAACCTGTTATTTAAACTATCACACCCAGCAGTAAATGAAACTGATGCCAAGACTATTTTTTATTTTCAGCCATTCAGAACCGTAGTTGCCATATGGCAACAATAAATATTGTTTCTTAGAAATACAATTTTTTCAAAAAAACTTTATATTCTGCATCATTTAGCTCAAATCTTAATTAAAAAAAACCAGCTAGTACACCCCCACTACCATCGCCTTTCCCTTTTTACATGGAATTTCAATCCATAGAGATTCTACAGCAAATTTTGTTTTCTGCAAAACTTGAATCCTTTCTGACTCAATGCCCTCTCTAACATAGAGCACAACCCCTCCACCAATTTGATCAGCTCTATGATTGTGCTATAGTTTGTACCCAGGTATCACAGTGTCCCACTGGTTGTCCTCCTTCCATCATGTCTCTGAGATTCCAATCATATGTAACCTCTCATTTAGTGCTAAATATTCTAACTCTCCCATCTTATTTTTTAGACTTCTAGCATTTGCATACAAGCATTTTAGAGACTATATTTTATTCATATTAATCTGGCTATTGGTAGGCATGGGTAATTTGGAATCTTTAAGCTCTGTGCTCCATACTCAAGGGCATTTGGGCTACTTTACTCTTTTTTGGAACCTCTCTGCTTTTGGTAGTATCCTTCAAGGATACATGCTTCCGAACCATGCAACAGGAATGCTGCCAGACTGGAGGTGGGACCTCAGGACTATATCCCTGTAGGTCTCATCTATGTACCTCTCTGTCTTTCTTATGTCTTCCAAGTCTGCTATTTTAGCCTCTAGAGAACAGACTAGTTCCCTGAAAGCAAAGAGCTCCTTGCACCTAGTGCACATGTAAGACCTCTCACCAACTGGGAGAAAATCATACATGTGACACTCAATGCAAAAGACTGGAAAGCCCCCATCTCGCTGCTGGACTGCTGTCTGTATCTTAGTTTTAAGCTTGTGTTTAGATCTTTAGGTTCTTTACTTACTAAGGGTTGCTGTGGATACTTATGCTAATAAAAGTGTACCTAATACGTTTAATATACCTTGTTCACCTGAAGCTTAATTAATCTCAGGTCCTTAATGTATGACTAATTTGGATAAAGAGCTGCACCTGAGAGCAGCTCCTTTCCTTTAAGATGTGTAAGTACCTATAAAGTTACGATTATCCCAGGGGTGGGTGGGTGTTGGGGAGGGAGGGAGGGAAACAAGACTTATTAAAAGAGGGCTGCTACACAGTACCCTGTCCTGTACGTCTAAGGTAAGCTGTGACCAACTTCCTAGATGATTAACAGTCCTTGCTTGGATAGAAGGAGTCTTTCAAAATGACCTTTTGACCTGCCACCTGGCTTTAACACCTATTTAAAATGTTTCACAGGTCTCTTGCCCCCTAGGTAGAAGGCCTCTTTGTAAAGGTCTCTAGAAGACTTTATTTATTGCTCAAAGAATACTGACCTTGTTTTGCCTTTTATGCTAAGTTATATTCTAATTTGATTTAAATTAAAGTTCTTTGCTGCTGCTAGGCTCTGACTTAGTATGAAATTTAAACTAGAAGCTCTCTGCTGGGTTCTAAATTTAACCAGAAACCTTTCTTCTATGTTTTAAATTTAAACTTAAACTGCTGCTTCTAGGCACTGACTGATTTAACAATTACACTGGGTTCACAGATTAATCAGCTTTATTCCAAAGAATTCCCTTCAGAAAAATTCCCAGAAGTATATACTCACTATTGCAGATCTCTCTCCAGAAGTAGCAGTTCCCTTTTGTGGTCCTTAAAGACTCATATTTTCTGTAAAACTTTAATCCTTTGTGACTCAATGCCCTCTCTAGCATAGAGGTCAACCACTCCACCAATTTGATCAGCTCTATCATTACGATATAGTGTCACGCCACCACCACTCGCCTCTAGCTTAGAGGGGCGTGGTTAATAGAGGAACTTTCTGCTATCCGCTTTTTCAGCTTTTTTTCAAATTATTTCCCCGCAGTGCCCTCTGGGAAATGCTGTCTTTGTTTAGCTGTATGGGTGCATCAGGCAAAAAGTTGTAGTTAGGCTCAAGGAGGTAAGGCAAATGACAGAAATTTATTTTATTTATGGTTCGATTAGTTGTTCAGGACTCTTTGAAGCAGAGCATTGTCCAAAAACAAACCCAAACACAAAAATGGCTGTTTTAAAGGTTCTCTATAGTTCAGGATGCACAGTCTTTAACAGCAAGGATATTGCATTCCCTTTTTAGCCTTGCTGGCTAAAGCACAAAAACAAAATCACATTTAAAGTCTGTGGTAGTTTAGCTTCTATTCAGCTTCAAACCTTTCTTGGTTACCTTCCAAGTAACAAATATAATCCAGGGGCAAAAGAAAGCTTTGTTATAATAGCTGCTTTAGCTTACCCCAGTGTCCTCATTTCAGCAGCAGGTGATTAACAAGCTTATATCACAGTTCCAGGCTTGCTCCTTAGTCCCCGTAAACCTCCCCTTTACACACACGAGGGAATCATGGCCACCCTGCTTGTGGACTATGGGTACCTTTTCCTGGAAGACTTCTTTCAGGACTGGCTTGCTTTCTCTACGTTCCCAGGTTTAAAGCTTGGCAAAAGGAACAGTCCATGGGAGTGTCCTCATCATTCAGCTTCACCTTGGGCTCTCCCAGCTGCATAGGTTATGACTCCCCGTCTTGCTCACTGTGCTCAGCTAGCAGCCTCCTGGGGAATCTTGGAGTCTCCCTTGTTCCTGGCTCCAAACTCTCCTGCAGACGTGCTATATGCCAATTAGCACTCTCTTCTCCTGGAAGCTCAGTTCCTCTGCTCTGCTCAGCATTAGTCAAGCTTCCCTTGCTTGTATCCGTGCCTCTGCTCATGTCAGCCTGGCTTCCTGCTTCTCTTTTTTTTATTTTATTTATTTATTTATTTAACGTTTTTCTATACCGCACTATTCAGCATCAGCGCGGTTTACAAGTAACAAGTTGGTACAATGTGGAGTAACCATACATTGAACTTACATAAAACAGGGAATTTAAACATGGATAACGGGTGAACTTTATACATAATATACAATAGGGGATTGCATCATAGCTGAGTTTATGATACAGGCCCTAAAGGGGGGGTTGGATGAGGTGGAGAGTTATCGTAGGAGAATGGTTTGACGGCATCGGGTAGAGAGACTGTAGGGTCATGTGATACTGTCTAGGTGATGCTGTCAGAGTTAGAAAAGTGTTGTATAAATAGGTGCTGTTTGAGAGCTTTTCTGAACTGGGGGAGGTTGTTTATGGTCCGGATTTCTTCCCCTTTTCTCACACTCTGGCATAGGTTTATATTTCCAGGGCTCTAGCTCCAACTCCTCCCTACCCAGGTGACGGCAATCAGCCTGACTTCAGGCACCTGAGTGCTTGAAGCATTCCCTGCCATAGGGGTTCTGGGCCCTGTATCCTCTCCCCTTCATTCCACTAGGGGGAGCATGAAATGTGGGCCACGTGGAAGTTTTCTGATTCCTGGAGGTGTTTGTGGCTTTCCTACACTGATTTGGTGAAAGGAGGCCCTTTACTAGAGTGAATTCCCTGTCTCTTTGTCCTCCCCCAGACTCCGGATAGGTCTCCTTGCCACATACCCCCCTGCTCAAGATATTACGGGCTGGTGGAGGTTGTTGAAGCTCCTCCGAACAGTCTGTAATCCTGGATAAGGCATCTGCATTGTGGTGTAGCTTCCCTGCTCAATGCTCTACCTTAAAATCAAAAGCTTGCAGGGCCATGTACCATCTGGTTAATCGTGCATTGTGGTTCTTCATCTGTTGGAGCCAATTCAAGGGTGCATGATCGGTAACTAGCAGGAATTTTCGTCCGGTGAGGTAGAACCGGAGGGTCTCTATTGCCCATTTGATGGCGAGGCACTCTTTCTCAACAGTAGAGTAGTGTTGCTCTGCCGAGGACAACTTCCTACTAAGGAACATCACAGGATGCTCATTTCATTCATGCTTTTGGGACAAGATGGCCCCTAAGCCTATCTCTGAGGCATCCGTCTGTACAATGAAGGGCTGCATGAAATCCACCCCGCGTAATACCGGGGCCATGCATAGCCGCCCTTTTAATCGGTTGAAAACCCTCTCCGCCTCCGGGGTCCAACGGAGTTGATTTGGGCAATTCTTTTTTAACATGTCTGTAAAGATGGAACTTTCTTCCGCAAAGCGTGACAGGAACCTCCTATAATAGCCAATCAGGCCTAGAAAGCTTCTTAATTGCTTCTTTGTTGTGGGATGGGGAAAGTTCTTGATGCTGTCCACTTTGTCAATCAAGGGCTTAATCCTTCCCCGTCCTACCATATGCCCCAGGTATTTTACTTCTCGCTTGGCAAAGGCACACTTGCTTGGGTTCAGGGTGAGGCCCGCCTGCCTCATAGATCTCAGGACGGCTTCAACCCTCGGGATATGTTCTACCCAACTGCAACTGTGGATAATAATATCGTCCATATATGTGAAAGCATATTCTTGATGAGGACGCAGGACTTGATCCACCAGTCTCTGGCAGGTTGTCGCGGCGCCGTGAAGGCCAAAGGGCATCCTCTTAAACTGGAATAGCCCAATCAGGGTGCTGAAGGCAGTCTTCGGCCGAGATTCCCTAGTCAACGGAATCTGCCAGTACCCCTTCGTCATGTCTAGGGTGGTCAAAAACTGAGCCTGCCCCAAGCGGTCCAAAAGCTCCTTGATACGGGGCATTGGGTAAGCGTCGAATATCGAGATAGCATTTACCTGTCTGAAATCTATACAGAAGCGTAATGTACCATCCGGTTTTGGAACCAGAACAATGGGACTGCACCACGGGCTCCTTGATTCTTCAATGACACCCATCGCCAACATCTCGCACACCAGTGCCACGACCTCCTGCTTTTTAGCTTCTGGTAGGCGGTAGAGTCGTTGTCTGACCACCTTTCCTGGTGGCATCAGGATCTCATGCGCTACCAGTCGGGTTTCACCAGGGATCGGGGTCAGTACATCTGGGAACCCCTCCAATAGTCGAGCCAGATCCCGCCTCTGGACCAACGATAGTTCTTCCCCTACTTGGGGCTCCAGGTTCTTCCTGCAGTCTGCCACTTGAGGTCCTAGGTCGTCCTTCTCAGTCTCCTCCATTCTCTCTCCACAGGTGGCTGTCAGGCTTTTCATCCCGGCCCATCCAGTGGAACCAAATCCAGGGGCTCCTCGTTCCATAGGAGACAACATGGGGACCTCTTCCAGTGGGGGAAACCCTACTCTCTCGCACAGCAGCTGGGCAATCCAGTCTCCCACCTTCACATGGTAGTCCTCATTGCCAAAATTAAACAGTAATACCTTTACACTCCCTCTATAATCAGGGTCGATCACCCCAGCCCCGATGTCCAGGAAATATTTCAGAGCCAGACCCGATCGCGGTGCTATCCGACCATAACATCCTACGGGCATCTCCATCTGAAGGCCAGTATCAATGAAAGCCTTTCCACGGCTGGGTATCACCCGATCTTCGGCGCTGCATAGATCATATCCCGCGGCTTGCGGGGACGCCCTCCTGGGAGCCTGGGCCTTCTCGGATACCTTACAAAATTTTAATATAAACTTCTGTTTAAGGGGTTCTTTCCCTGGGTTCTCACTTGGCTTTCGGGGGTTCTCAAAAAGAGGGCCAGGGACCACCGTTACCATCCCATCCCCTTTTCTCCCAAGGCCTTTCTCTAATCCTTCCCTAAATTGGGGCCAATCCCTTCCCAATACTAAATCATAGGGTAGTTTTGGAACCACTGCCACGGGAACTTCTTTCTGCACCCCCAACCCTTTTATCACCACTTTGTACACAGGGTAGAAAGAGGCAGCTCCATGTATTGTCATGCTGCCGCCCCAGAGGCCAAGGTTGGTATGGGCAGGTCAGATGGACATGAGAGTTTTTTATATATTTTGAATTTTGGTCCTTCTGTAAGAGGTCTTGGTAATGTTCCCAGGACCTACCGGGGGCCAAAGTTCAAGAGAACACACTAGCCAGAATGTAGGGAAAATAAGGCTTTATTCCCCTTTAAGCACAATGGTTCAAATTATGGGAGACTACTTCAACCAACTGAAAGAAACCTTGCTTCAGGCAACAAAAAGAAAATATATTCACACTTGCTTTGTTTAACTGTTGCTTCACAGTATTTGGCATAGACATACTTTACAGGCATTCGCTACTATTCACTGTTTTATGTTTCATGCACAGACCTTAGGCTACCTGCCTGACAGTAGCTACAGTCCATCGGGGTTTCAGGTGGGTCTTCGTTGAATTCCACCTGCATGGGCTGAGTATCAGACAGCTGTGAATCAGTGTCAGTAAACTCTTGAGGAGTGCACTGAGGTTTCTCATATAACACATTTACTAGCTTCCAATGTTCAGCATTCAAGTCAGGGCCGCGCCCATGTGAGTGTTTGTTATGGCAGTTACTTCCCCTTGCAGGCTGCTGTCGCCCCCGCCTGGCCAGGTAGATAACTGGCGGCAGGTGAGGTCGCCTTTTAACCTTAGAATAAGATTCTCGGTAATGGCTGCCAGAAGGGCTGATGGGAATCGTAGTTTATCCTAAGGTAAAGGAGTTGTGATCCGAGGGTTTAGGCACGAGACAGAGAAAATTTATATTTTTAGTGTAATCAGGGGTTTCTTCATACACAGGAGGCGTGAGGCACAAAGTAGGGAAAAAGGAACTTTTAATCCACGCTACTACTTCAAATCAACAGGAACAAATTTAGGCTTTCAATATAACTTCCAACACAGATGGCATCACTTTGCTTGAGTAAATCAAACTGGCTTTTTCAGAGCTTTTAAACAAACAATGCTTTCCTCTGAAACAGGAACAACTTCTTGTTGCCAAAACAAAAACTTTTAAATGTTCCTTAGACATATGAATCAGCTTCTCACTACGTCAGCACAATCAGCTGCTTCTTGCAGTTTGTGACGTCTTCACAAAATACGTGCTTTCTGAGCATGGCACAGCTATAAGGGCTTTCTATGATTCTTCACCGTCAGAGGTAAAACACATAGTACACTGACAATCCATTATACTATTGTCTACATGCGTTGTATCCATTTGTTCTTCTCTATCACCCTCCCTTATATCATAAGGTAGGTGCATAGAGAGCTGACTATCTTCCTTCCTTATTAAATCCTTGAGCCTTCTTAATAAAGTTTGCTTCTGCAGTAACTCATCCGTTAGCTGAGCTACGTGCTGATTAGACCAGCTGTCTCCCTTTCCTCTGGGACTCTGGCTATGCTTATAGTTAGCTTTCTCTCCTATGGGTAATTCTCTGGGGCTTTTCCTCTGTGAGGATTGATAAGGACAGACTTGCCTTTGTTCTGTGGTATTTAGGGATTCCTTCCGTCCTGCAAACCAGTCATGCTTTTCTTCCAGTGCAGACTTTCCCTTTGCTGACGGCACCCTCTCAATCCCAGCTGTATCTGGCAAGCTTTCATCAATCTTCTCTTCACAGCAAATAGTATCTCTCACACTCTGTCTCTCAGGCTCTGCAAACACTCTCTTACTTGCTCTGCCTCCTGGACTCTGTGTTGGCCCCTCTCCTGAACTCCCGATTGAGTTCTCCTCTGTATTTTCTGAGCTACCCGAACTCGAGCTTCCCGAGCTCCAGCCTGAGCTAACTTCTGTTCTGTGAGTCTGGTTTTTAAACTTTCCTTCTCTTTGAGGCACACCCTGCTCCCAACACATGTGACCAGAGTCTAGCTTCACTCTGACGTGCTGCTGTGGGCGGGGCTTAGGTATGACCAGCTTCTGAGTCCTAGACTCCTGGTTGCTAGGGAAACCTATGATACAACCTGATTTAAAGCGACAGGAGTCTTTTTCCTGTGCATTTCTGTAATCAGCCGTGGTTTCCTTACCACACTGCCTTATGTTATACAGTCTTTTTACCAAGGGCTTGTGCCCTGTTTCACCAACAGTTTGATAGGGAGGATATACTCCAGTATCTTGTGTTTCCTGTCTTCTTAACTTATATTGCTTATCAGAATAAAAAGGTATTTTACCTTGTTTAGTTGAGTCCCACGGCCTGGTCCCGCTGTAGTTCAGCCTGTCTTGAGCAGTAGGCTTTTCACACTCCAGCTGGCCTTCATGCAGAGTCACCACTCTCTCACGTTCACACCTTTTACCATTTGAATAAGGAATATTACCATTTGCAGCAAAGACTTCATCCTTGCTCAGATAATGCTCCCTGTGTCTTGCATTTACTGCTGCCGGTTCTTCACACCAAACTCTGGGGTTTATTTCTCCCCTTGTGCCTTTCTTTCCAGTACCTCTCAACCAAGGACTCCTGGAACTCTGTGGCCTCGGATTCACTATGCCCTCCTGCCAGGAACTCCTTCCTCTCTGGTGCTCTGGACACTCCTTATGGTGTTCTCCTTCTTGGTTCCTTTCCAGAAGCTCTCTGTGGTGTGACTCTCCGTGGTCTGCTTGTCCTTGATAAGCCTCTTCTTGATATGCCTCCTTTTGATAGGCCTTCCTTGGTATGCCTCTCCTTGGTCTCTCTCTCCCTGGTCTGCCTTTAACTTGTCCTAGTTCCTCCTTTTCAAGTTCCCAGCCTTTCTTCAGGGGAACTCCCCCTTTTCTCCATTGGCTGTTAGGTTGCATTACCTCATCAGCTCTGAGG
Source organism: Ichthyophis bannanicus (assembly GCA_033557465.1). Lineage (NCBI taxonomy): Eukaryota > Metazoa > Chordata > Amphibia > Gymnophiona > Ichthyophiidae > Ichthyophis > Ichthyophis bannanicus. The sequence continues at coordinate 247,902,156 of CM066042.1, read as the reverse complement.
TGCAGTTCTCTGGGCCTTGGAAGGTCACTCCTGCTCCCTCTATTGGGCTCCTCATAATATTGCAGCTGATGATAAAATCTTTTTTCAGGATTTAAAACCCTTTTTTCTCCATGAATAGGCTCTGCGGTACCACAGTATGCACCTAATTTGGACCTGCCCTTCTGGCTTCCTCTGGTGAGACTCATCCTTGGCCTCAATTGCCTGCCAAAGCTTCCGTGACACCATGCTTTGGTCAGCCCCAGAGTCGAGCAGAGCATGGGTAGTGACCCCCTGTATGTTAACATTTAAGAGAAATCCCTCTCCTAGATGTTTCACATTGGTACCAGTTAACCCAATGCGGGCTTTGCATCCCCTCTGCAGGTGTCCCATCTCCCTACAACGATAGCATTTTTTTTTCAGCCCACTTACCCTCCTGAGCAGACACACAAGTTTTCAGACATTTTGCATTATTTCCCTGTTTCTTTTCTGATAAATCAAAACTGGCCTCTGCCCCTACTTTTGGAGGGCCCGCCTTTAGGGGAAACGCCAATTCAGCTTCCATGTAGCGCTCCACAAAAAGGGTTGCCTCTCCTGTGCTCTGGCAGTTTTGCTGAATCAGAAAAGATTGAACCCTTTTTGGTACTTCAGCCATAAATTGCTCCAATATCACCATATCCACCACCATATCCATAGTTTTCCCTTCCGGGGCTAGCCATTTTAAAGCTAAACCTCAAATTCTCTGGCTTAAGGCCTTAGGTGTTTCTCCGGCCTTTAAGACCGTGACTCTAAAAGTATGGTGATACAACATTTTCGTTAACCCTAATCGGTCTCTAATTGCATTTTTCACTGCATTATAGTCCATGGCCTGGGCAGCTGGCATAGCCCTATATGCGGCTAGTGCTTCTCCTGTTAAGGAGGTTGCCAATCTCACCGCCCACTGGCTAGCTGGCCAACCCACGGCTTGAGCCACCCTCTCTAATGACTCCAAGAAGTCATCTATGCCATCATCAGGTGAAAGTTTTCCAAAATTAAACGCCCCGCTGGTGTGTGGGCCTGCTAGATTCTCCACTTGCAGCATCGCTGGTCCCTCCGGGGTTAGGGTTCCTCCACTTCCTTGCCTCTGGGAAGTAATAAGGACTTCCACTAAGTCCAGGACAGGCTTTTGCTGCTCCCTCATAGCTTCCGCCGCATTCTCTTGCGCTAGCTGGGCCAACTCCTGCTGTCGTTGAAATTGAGTGGCCATCCATTGCACCAGCTCTTTTGGATCCATCTCCGGTGATACCTTGCTCATGCGTTGACTCTCGAAGAACAAAAATTTTGTCTTTTCCGCCAACCTTCTGTGCTATAACTCTTGTAAGTGTATATCCTAGATGGTAGAAAATCCTGAGTGGTAGAAAATCTTCACAACTACGCCACTGTCACGCCACCACCACTCGCCTCTAGCTTAGAGGGGCGTGGTTAATAGAGGAACTTTCTGCTATCCACTTTTTCAGCTTTTTTCAAACTATTTCCCTGCAGTGCCCTCTGGGAAATGTAGTCTTTGTTTAGCTGTATGGGTGCATCAGGCAAAAAGTTGTAGTTAGGCTCAAGGAGGAAAGGCAAATGACAGAAATTTATTTTGTACACAATGGTTCGATCATACCACATACAGGATTAGTTGATCAGGACTCTTTGAAGCAGAGCATTGTCCAAAAACAAACCCAAACACAAAATTGGCTGTTTTAAAGGTTTGTGATAAGGAAGCTTATCAGAGCCCTGCCAATAGAAAGGAATTTACATTAATCAAGGGACCTGTTCTGGCAGGTCAGAGAAATAGAGCAGCCTGTTTCCCTAAAAGATAGCTTATTCCCAGCTGCAGTAACTTGCAGAAAGCCCCTAGTGGAGCTAAGGAGGAGAAGCATAAGCATAGTCTGAAAAACCCTTACGTCATGCCTAATCAATCAGTGGCCAGAGGAGAGTTTAAGCACCAACACCTGAGCACTGCAAAGGAGGAGTTGGAAGCTAAGGACTTTAAAGGCAGAACTGAATATTCAGAAGGCAGACCAGGGGAAGGACCGGCTCGGAGACCAGGGGAAGGATCGGCTCGGAGACCAGGGGAAGGACCGGCTCAGAGACCAGGGGAGGACCAGCTCAGAGACGACAACCACAGCGACGAGAGAGAAGAAGAAGGTCCAGGAGAGAGAAGGCAAGAGGAACTCAGAGAGAGACGTGTTCCTATAGAGATTCCTGTGATTCTGGTAGGAACTCTAAAGCAACACCCTGTAAGCAGACAGGAACAGCTAAGGAGAAAAGGACCACAAAGTCTTATGGGAAGAGGTATGGAGCCAATGCCCTAAGGTCCAGTGATACAGACTGGAGGACAGGCCACAGAAGCACCCATGCTTACTGGCCAGGATACCTAAGGAGACAGCCCAAGGACAGTTGTGACTCAGGTATGAACTTTGATCCTTTAACTAACCTGGAGCAATGCAAACTGTTGGAAAACAGTGTCTCTCCCACTGGAGGCCAGTTATTGAAGCCCTCTATGCCAGACATTGAGATTGAGCCTATGCAATTGGAGGAACAAGGTACAAGTCCTGAGGGAGATGATTTTTGCATGGACTGTTCTTTGTGTAAGATTGATAGCCTAAAGAAATCCTCAAAGTAGGATTAAAACCATCAAAAGGAAATGTTCTAATTACTGGCTTCCCAGAAAGTTTTATATGGAAAGAAAGAGGCTTTTGGGGATTGGAAATGAAAACACGTGTGCAGAGGAGGAAACCAGCTATTGATTAAAGCTTGTTATCCACCTGATGATAAGAGTAGAGCATTGCTCAAACTGTGCACATGTTGTATAAAGAACTGCTTTGAATGTGAAAGAAGAACGCTGTTTGTAAAGAAGTTTTCCTTTTGGGTTTATTCTCCAGCACTGCTGAGCAGTTGTCAGCAGTGACTGAAGGGAAGTGTTTTTTCTGTTGCTTGAAAAGATTCTGCAAGCCATTTGCTTGGAACTTTCTGTTGTGTTCTTTACTTTGATTACAAAACCTGGAAAAGTTATCCTGAAGGTGTTACCAAGTATAATTTATTTATTTATTTATTTATTTAGCAAGCATTTGTAGCCCGCTCCTTCCAGCGATCAGAAGCGGGTAGGATTACTATTGTGAAACTGCCGAATCAAGGCAGGTACAAATTTTGTTTACATACAGATTGTCAGAAAAGCACATCATACAGAGTTAACACTTCTTAGCTATGGGGGAGTTCATTTACATATATACATAAATACATATATACAGGATAATCTTCTTGGACACAGTGGTCAGGGGCTGCTCCATCTGTGGGTTTAGTTCAGGTTGAAATGTGATTGGAAAATGTGCGTTTTGAGTTTCTTTCTGAAGTCTAGAAGGTCATTGCTAGCTCGTAGTTCTGGTGGGAGTTGGTTCCACAGTGTTGGCGCCGCATATGAGAAAGCCCTGTGGCTGGTGTTAGCTTTGGCAGATCTTATATCTGTTGGAGTGTGAAGGATGTTGGAATTGTGGGTTCTTCTGTTTCGGGTAGGAGGTTGCAATCTTACTAGGTTGTTGAGGAAGGAAGGTGCTAAGTTGTGGATGAGTTTGAAGGTGGTTGTTAGTATTTTGTATTTTGTGCGAGCTGTTATGGGTAGCCAGTGTAATTGAATTAGTACTGGTGTGATGTGGTCACTTAGATTTTTCTTCATTATGACCCTGGCAGCTACATTTTGTGCCATTTGTAATATGTTTAGGGTTTTTTTAGGTAAACCTTGTAGGATGGCGTTGCAGTAGTCAAAATGTGGCATGATGAGGGCATAATCTGTGTGTGGAATAATTTACCCCATAAATAAACTCTATTTTGCCTTATACTCGACTCAACTATACAACTGGATTACTATTACCACAATCCTTTGCGGCATAGATAGTCTGGATCTTTGCAAAAGATGGTGTAACTTTCATAACAAGCACCGCGTTCACTTGGCGGAAATCTATGCAAAAACTTGGTGTAGGGCAACCTTTGTACTCATCTAGTCGTGGGCCAAGATCTTCCTCTGGGGGGGTCATTCCCCATAGCAATAAAGCCTTCCATGTCTCTCTTCCCAGTAGAGCCGGATCGACTACACCGGCACCCACGTCAATGAAGTGTTTGGAAGCGAGCCCGGACCGTGGTGCTATACGCCCATAGCACCCTTGGGGTAGCTCCACCTGGAGGTCAGTATTGATTAGCGTACGTCCATGCTTCGGGACAACCTGGTCCTCAGCGCTATACATATCATAGCCCACCGCCTGTGCAGATGCCCGTTGAGGACTGCGAGCTTGCTCTGAAGTTTTGCAAAATCTTAGTACAAACTTCTTTTGTGGGTCTTCCTGTACTCTAAGGGTGGTTTTTTTTTTTGGCTTTTCCCAAAGCGGGCTAGGAATTGTACTATCCTTAGAGTGAATGCAAGTGGATACCAGAGCTTCTTGCGGAGACAAGCCCTCTCTTAGACCTCTCCTGAACTGTGGCCAGTCTCGGCCTAGTACAAGCTCTTGTGGTAACCTAGGTATAACCGCTATTAACATTTCTTTTTCAGTACCCAAACCTTTGACCCACAATTTATATACTGGATAACGGGTAGCAGCACCGTGTATACATTTTATTTTAACATTCCCCTCTGGCTGATCTAGTACTGACTCGCCTTGATCCCTGACCACAGACCATAATTTTTGAGAAATCATAGTCTGGTCAGCTCCAGAGTCTAAAAGTGCTTTTGCATTTACCCCTTGTATTTTTACATTCAACACAAATCCCTCACGTATTGCTTTTGGCTTTTCTCCGACAAGAGCAGTACGTAAGTAACATTTCTGTTTCAAATGCCCTTTCTTTCCACATGAGAAACATCTTTTAGCAGTTTCTTTTGACAAAACAGTAGGATTTTTCAAACCTTTCTGTAGAGGTCGTGAGACACTTTCTAACATCTGCGCCTCCATATCGACTGCCCATTTTGGAGACCCCACCTTTTGCTGGGTGACCATCTCTGCCTCCAAATAACGCTCGGTAAGAGCTATTGCTTCGGCAGTGGTGCGGCAACTCTGCAGAATGAGAAAGTTCTGCACCCTCTTTGGTACTGCAGACATATACTGTTCTAGTATTATTTCGTCCATTAGCGTACTTACTGCCTTCTCCTCAGGCTTTAGCCATTTGGTTGCTAAACTGCGTATCCTATGGCCTAAGGCCTTAGGTGTTTCACCTGCCTTGAGAGAAGTGGCTCTAAACATTCAGTTATATAAGAAAGGTGTAAGGCCCAGGTGATCCCGGATAGCCTTAATTACTTCCTCATAATCATTAGCAAGAGCAGGGGGCATTGCCTTGTACGCAGCCAGCGGTTCCCCTGTGAGGGACGCTGCTAGGCGAATGGCCCATTGCTCTTTTGGCCAGGCAGCGGAACGTGCGATTCTATCAAAGGAATCTAAAAAGTCGTCTACATCGTCAGTAGCGCTTAACTTCCCCACGGATAGGGCATTGCACGTCCATTGTCCTTCCATAGGATTACTTGGTCCAGCCGCTTGTTGCATCTTGCTGTTGGCTGTTTCCATCATCTCACTCTGCTGGGCCAACCACGCTTCCATGACTTGCAAGACCGGCTTCTGTTGTGCTTGCAAAGCTTGGAGGGCCTGCGTCTGGTTCTGGCGTGCAAACTCGGCTTGCCGATCAAACTGTAGAGCCATCCATGCGCAGAGCTCTTTCTGCTCCATGCTGCACCTATAGAAAAGAAACACAAGAGGAAAAAAAAAAACAAGTGTGGATCACAAACACCAAATGAGCTCTCTTTTTTTTTTTTTTCAAGCTTCACTATGATATCCAACACGGGTCAGGTGTAATTACATTTTACCTGATATCCGTGTTGCCTCAGTTTTGGAATGACCGTTGCTGCTCCACTCTGCAGCTCTCCGCCTTCAGTGTCAGCAACAGGATCCTCCGGTCCACTGATCCAGGTGTCCCCCTTCTGGATTTCCGCCTTCTGGTCCGGTCTTTTGTTGCTCCTCTCCGGGTTTTCCTTCCGGTCCGGTTTCTGGCTACTCCATTCCGGGTTTTACCTTCCGATCCGGTTTTCAGCTACTCCACTCCGGGTTTTATTTTTCAATCCGGTTTTCAGCTACTCCACTCCGGGTTTTACTTTTTAAACTTTGGAGATTATTTTCTGTCTTTTTCCTTTTCCAGTTGTAAGAACCCAATAAAAAAAATCCAAACAACTACGCCATTTATGTCGGCACGCCTCCCTGGTGGCCAGTGGACGCCAGGGCAGGTGGGACATAAAACTTTTAATATTAAGATAGGGCCAAAAGGCACTTGGTCCTTGTAGTTTTTAGCTCCAATCTTTAAAGAAACCATTAAAGCAGAGTGGTGGGAAAAAGAAGGTTTTTATTCCCTTTACACAGTGGTTCCAGTTGTTGGGTTACAACTCAAAGTAAATGTCCTTAATTCAGGTAAGAAAGAAAACTCAGGGTTTAAAGCAAAACTGTTGAATTTCACAGGAATAGCCGTGCTTAGTCAATTAAAGAATGCTCGGTTAGCAATTCAAGCAATTCACAAGTCTGGCAAGGACTCTATGCTACCAGAAACACAGAGAGTACAATCCATTTCCTGGTCTGATAATTCTCCTGCCAGTTCCACTTGCATTGGCTCATAATCAGATATGTCTGACTCTGTATCCCTAGTTTCTAGGGGAAACACCTCCAGGGGTTTTGTATATCTCTTGCAGTACTTGCCAAAGTCCTTGGCCTAGCCTAGGGCGTCGGCCACGTGCTGTATTAGGATTAAATGTATTCTCTCTTCTTAAAGGTTTTATAGCAGCTTTACCAGAGTCTTTAACATTTATAGCTTTCTTCATAGGCATATATTTATCATACCTTGTATTGCAGCAACAAGCAGGTAAATGGCTTTCTTCAATTGCTTGCCTCTCACAGTCAGCAGCTTGATGAAAACCTTTTCTTTGAAAGTTTGGTTTACCTTGCAGCCTTTGAACCCATTCTCCTGGTAAGCACCTGCTTCTGCATAAGCCCAGCTCCTGGCTTTCCTGCTCAGCGTGGCTTAGCTTCCCCAGCTGATTCTCCTTTTGCATCTGCTTGCAATTAGTACAGTGCTTTTGCCTCTTCGGGCAAACAGCTCTCTCTCTAGCTTGAGCTGGTCCCTCCTTAGGTCCTTCCTCAGCTCCTGGTGAGTCAGCTCTCACTCCTGGTGATCCTCTAGCTCTGGAGAAATCAGGCTTCCACTTCAACCTCTCTCCCTTCCAGTCTTCCACTCTCCCCTTATAAAGCACTCCTGCTTTTGAGGATAGGGAGCTGGTTGTCAGTTCCTCGTGACCAGCTGGGCGTGGCCCTTCAGTCTCTCTGAATGCCCTCCTGCTCCCTCTAGCTGGTTCCTGCGAATATTGCAACTTGTGCACATCTTTTTTTCTCTGAAAAACAGCTTCTTTTTTCTCCTCTGGGCTTTCATCAGCCCTCGCTGCATTACAGTACCTTTTCCTGGAAGACTTCTTTCAGGACTGGCTTGCTTTCTCTACGTTCCCAGGTTTAAAGCTTGGCAAAAGAAACAGTCCATGGGAGTGTCCTCATCATTCAGCTTCACCTAGGGCTCTCCCAGCTGCATAAGTTCTGACTCCCCGTCTTGCTCACAGTGCTCAGCTAGCAGCCACCTGGGGAATCTTGGAGTCTCCCTTGTTCCTGGCTCCAAAGTCTCTTGCAGACGTGCTATATGCCAATTAGCACTCTCTTCTCCTGGAAGCTCAGTTCCTCTGCTCTGCTCAGCACTAGTCAAGCTTCCCTTGCTTGTATCCGTGCCTCTGCTTATGTCAGCCTGGCTTCCTGCTTCTCTTCCCCTTTTCTCACACTCTGGCATAGGTTTATATTTCCAGGGCTCTAGCTCCAACTCCTCCCTACCCAGGTGGCAATCAGCCTGACTTCGGGCACCTGAGTGCTTGGAGCATTCCATGCCATAGGGGTTCTGGGCCCTGTATCCTCTCCCCTTCATTCCACTAGGGGGAGCATGAAATGTGGGCCACGTGGAGGTTTTCTGATTCCTGGAGGTGTTTGTGGCTTTCCTACCCTGATTTGGTGAAAGGGGTCCTTTACTAGGGTGAATTCCCTGTCTCTTTGTCCTCCTCCAGACTCCGGATAGGCCTCCTTGCCACAATAGTTTGTACCCAGGTATCACAGTGTCCCACTGGTTGTCCTCCTTCCACCATGTCTTTGAGATACCAATCATATCTAACTTCTCATTTAGTGCTATATATTCTAACTCTCCCATCTTATTTTTTAGACTTCTAGCATTTGCACACAAACATTTTAGAGACTGTTTTTTATTCATATTAATCTGGCTATTGGTAGGCAGGGGTAATTTGGAATCTTTAAGCTCTGTCTGCTCTGTACTCAAGGGCATTTGGGCTACCTTTGTCTTTATTGGAACCTCTCTGCTGATGAGCCCTAACTTCATTTTTTGGTAGTATCCTTCAAGGATACATTGTTCCAAACCATGTGCTTTTGGGCGACTGTCAGCTCTCCCTTATTATCTAGTTTAAAAGCTGCTCTATCTCCTTTTTAAAGGTTAATGCCAGCAGTCTGGTTCCATCCCGGTTAAGGTGAAGCCCATCCCTTTGGAAGAGCCCTTTCTTTCCCAAGAATGTTTCCCAGTTCCTAACAAATCCAAAACTCTCATCCTTGCACCATTGCCTCATCCACACATTGAGACTCTGGAGCTCTGCTTGCCTTTTGGGTCCTGCGCGTGGAACGGGAAACATTTCGGAGAATGCTACCCTGGAAGTTCTGGATTTCAACTTCTTACCTAAAAGCATAAATTTAGCCTCCAGAACTTCCCTACCACATTTTCCTATGTCATTGGTACCGACATGTACCAAGACAGCAGACTCCTCCCCAGCACTATCTAAGACCTTATCTAGGTGGCAAGTGAGGTCCACTACCTTCGCACCAGCAGACATGTTACCAGGCGATAAGAACATAAGAACATAAGATATGCCATACTGGGTCAGACCAAGGTCCATCAAGCCCAGTATCCTGTTTCCAACAGTGGCCAATCTAGGTCATACGTACCTAGCAGTTTCCCCAAAAGACACGTGTGACTAGGTGGTGATTGTTCAGATTTCCTAGAGAATTTGGAGAGCGCATTTGCATACTGATTTTTAGCAGACACTTTAATCTGCACAGCTATCCCAGACAGAAATAAATTTCCTAAAACAGTGTTTAGAAAGTCCAGCAATGAGTCACAAAGTCTAACAAAATAGACAAAGTGAATGGAAATTTCACTGGGATAGTGCCGAGATACTAATATAACTGGTGCTCTTCACAGCCTCAATGATATAAAAAAAGTAGAAAGAATGTGTTGCAAACATATCACTGACCAGAATCAACACCTCTGTCCCAGCCACGATCCGAGCTCAGGAGACTCCATTACACACTCTTTAGGCTGTCAGTAAAACGAAGTCACGAAATGGCTGAGGTGATCGCTCTCACCAACGTTCCAGCGCTGCATGTCACCACGATGTAATAATGGCCGCCACGACACTTTTTCCCGCCACTACAGCACACTGCCTGACATCTAACATGTTAGTGAGAATAAAATCAACCGACAAGATCAGGCTGCAATTTGCGATCGGTATTTAAAAAAAACAATTACTAAGCAGGACCTTTAAAAAAGAAGCAGCCGCATGTACCGATCACCTCAGGCATCGGGGAGACATATGTCAAAAAGCACTCACGAATTTGCAGCGATCTTCGGTAAAAAAAAAATTCCTCCGTTCTTCGTTCCAATTGTAATGTTCATAGTGAACTGACAGTCTGCATTAATTAAACTTCATTCCGCTGATGTCAGTCACATCAGGAGATGTAACAGCTACATATGAGAGCTGATATTATTACCCTGCATCAATTTATGGCAGCCGCATAGCTCGATCCTCAAAAATTGAATGAGATTAACATCCAGCCCCCATTCTTACACTCATTTCTGCGAGAGGGGAGAATTAAAAAATTACATTCCGTCAAATTTTATCGGGGCCAGGATGATCGCGGCTCGGAGCTTCAGGAAAACCCAGCCATTCTCCACCCCTGGAACCCTTTTTAAAAATTGGCGTTACATTGGCGACCCTCCAATTTTCAGGTATTACAGATGATTTTAATGAAAGTTCACAGATTACTAATAGCAGGTCTGCAATCTCATATTTCAGTTCTTTCAACACTCTTGGATGTATACCATCCGGCCCAGGTGATTTGCTACTATTCAGTTTATCAAATAGTGGTAATACATCTTCCCGGTGTAGCGATATTTCTCTCAATTCCTCTGCAGTATCACCTTTAAATACCACTTCAGTCTTGGGTAACGTCCCTACATCTTCCTCAGTAAAGACCGAAGCAAAGAATTCATTCAGTCTCTCCGATATAGCCTTGTCTCCTCTTACTGTCCCTTTTACCCCTCTATAATCTAATGGTCCAATTGACTCTCTCACAGGCCTTTTGCTACGAATGTATTTGAAAAAGTCTTTATTTTGTGTTTTTGCTTCCGTAGCAAGTTCCTTCTCAAATTCTCGCTTTTTTGGCAGCAACAGCCTCTCTGACCTCACCTTTAAACCATGCTGGCAGTTTTTTGGACTTTCTTCCACTTTTCTTAATGCGTGGAATACAGCTGGTCTGGGCTTCCAGGATAGTATTTTTAAACAACACCCAAGCTTGATGTAAGTCTTTAACCTTTGCAACCGCTCCTTTTAGTTTTTTCTTAACTATATTCCTCATTTTATCATAGTCTCCCTTTCAAAAGTTAAAAGGCAGTACTGTGGATTTCTTTACTATCCCTCCTCCACTAATTAAATCAAACACGATCATGCTATGATCACTATTGCCAAGTGGTCCCAACACCCTTATTTCTTGCACCAGATTTGGTGTTCCACTAAGGACTAGGTCCAGTATGGCTTCCCCTCTGGTCGGTTCATGAACCGGCTGCTCCAAGAAACAGTCATTTATTTCATCTAGAAATTTTATCTCCCTAGCATGTCCTGCCGTGACACTGACCCAGTCGATACCAGAGTAATTTAAATCACCCATTATTACTACTCTGCTGTGACTTTTGTTAGCTTCCTTGATTTCTTTGAGTATTTCATCATCCATTTGTTCATTCTGGCCAGGCGGTCGATAGTACACCCCCACTGCCATCACCTTCCCCTTCATACATTGAATTTAAATCCATAGAAATTCTACGGCAAATCCTCATGTCCACCAGCCACCCAGCTATCTACATGCCTAATAATCGAATCTCCAATTATAACTGCTGTCTTAACCATTCCCTCATAAGTACTGTGGTAAGGAAGCCTATCCTGACTTAGGGGAAAGGGAAAAAAGGCAAAGAGTTCACCCTAGGAAAAGGGCCCCTTTTGCAAGGTCAGGGGAACAAAGCCACAGCCTCACCTAGGAACCAGAAAACCCCCAGCTGGAACAGGTTTCATGTTTCCCCTAGTGAAATAAGGGAGAGAGAATACAGACCTAAGGTCCAAGACCCTTACGTCAGTAAGCTCCCTGATTACTCAGGTGCCAGAAAGCAGAGTGATCTCCGTCACCTGGGAAGAGAGGAGGGGGGGCTAGAACCCTGGAGATATAAGCCTATGCTAGATTATAGTAGCGAAAGAGAAGGAGAGAGGGTGGAAGAAACGCCAGAAGCAAGGGCTGAGGCAAAGGCAAGAAGAGGAGAAAGAGAGAGAGAAGCTGATACAAGCCAAGGCACAGGTACGAGCCTAAGAAGCCTGATTAATGCTGAGCAGAGCAGGAGAAGCCTGACTAATGCTGGGCAGTGCAGAGGTGCAGGAGACACTCTCAGCTCTAACGAGAGGCTGTCAGCTGAGCCCAGTGAGCCAGAAGGAGAGTCAGAGTCTATGCAGCTAGGAGAGCCTGATGCTGAGCTGAATGAGGAAGACACCCTCATGGATTGCTCTTTGTGCCAAGCCTTAGCCACAGAAGGGTTGAAGGAAAGCCAGCCCTGAGAGAAAACCCTCCAGAGAAAGGTAACCATAAGAAGCAGGTAGATGGATTGTAAAATTCCCACATGGTAAAGAGGGGAAGTTTTACTAAGACGTAAGAACAAGCTGGAGTTGTGAATTGTGCTTGTTAACCACCTGCTACCTGTGAAGTGAGATGGCAAGAAGCCAAATTAACTGTGAGGAAAAAACCTCTCTTTTTACTCTTGAATTTTCCTGAGAAACCTGAATAGAACTTTGCTTGAACGTTGAAAGTTTGTTCCTGTTTGGAGTTTTTGTTTTGCTTGTTAATTGGAAAACAGCCTGGAAAGGTTTGAGACTGGAAAAGAAGGCAAACTGCCACAGAAGAAAGCCTGTTTTGTGCTTTAACCAGCAAGGCTAAAGGAAGCTGGTAGCCTTGCCGTTAAAGGCTATGTTTTTCTGAGCTGAAGAATTCTTTAAGCTACCATTTTGGTTTGGGGTTTTTGTTTTGCTTATAACCTGTTGTACTTTGAAGAAGCCTGGAGAAGTATGCCTGAATGTGATATTTATGAACCTTTTTTGTGCTCAATAAATTTCTGTCATTTCCTTACCCCAAGGAGCCCGACTACAGCTTTCTACCTGAAGCCCTTATATAGCGCAATTAAACTACATTTCCCAGAAAACATTGTGGGGAATTAGTCAGTTAAGGCTGAAAGGGGAAAGTTCCTTATACAACCACACCCCTCAAACCTAGAGGCGAGTGGTGAGGGCATGACAGTACATGGCCCTGGAAAAACTTCCTCGGTGGGAGAGGGTTTTACATCACCTGGAGGACAGGTCCTAGCTATAGGATCACTTCCTGCCACACCAGGGTGATGCTCTTCTGTCACGTGTCCTCTCTCCTCCATGGCAACAGGGATGCTGCCAGACTGGAGGTGGGACTTCAGGACTATATCCCTGTAGGTCTCGCCTATGTACCTCTCTGTCTTCCTTATCTCCTCCAAGTCTGCTAATCTAGCCTCCAGAGATCGGACTCGTTCCCTGACAGCAAAGAGCTCCTTACACCTTGTGCATATGTAAGACCCCTCACCTAGTGGGAGAAAATCATACATGTGACACTCAATGCAAAAGACTAGAAAGCCCCCATCTCGCTGATGGACTGTTGTCTGCATCTTTGAATTTGATAATTAAACTCAACAATCATGATCATCCCAACCCCACCCCTCTCAGAAAATCCTGTAAAAATACATAATTGAACAACATACTTTTAATTATTAAACTTTGCTTTGTATGTACTGTATATATGTTCCTGTTCTCTCTGCAGGTAAAATAATGTTCTGAGGGCTCTTTGCATTTGCTTGGCTATCAGGATCTATTGTTTTGCTTCATCCGCTACTGCTCTTTGCCACCCCTCAGAGGTCTTCCCTAGGCCACTGACTAGTCTTGCCTAACAGTTGAGCAGACCCTATCTGGGACTTACGACTGTATACAGCTTTTCGAAATAGTGTTGAGTGGTAAACAGATTCACACTATAAAGCTTACTGTCAACATCAAGACGTTTAGGAATTGTTTTGAGTGGGACTGATCAAGACCTGTTTAGAATGGTGTGAGATGCTGGAAAAGGGCCAGAGTGTAAAATCAGGGATTATATAAATTTGAATGGGTGAGATCATAGAGTAAATTCAGGGATTGTATGTGATGGGGTGAAACCAAGGCACAGATTCTGAATGTGATATGGAAGAGAAGAGATTGCCAGTAAAGATGGCAAAAGAGATGGTTATGCAACGGGTTACCCAAAAACTGCAGCTCACAAAAGGCAGACTGAGCTTTATTAATCTGCAAAAGATACATTCATATTTGATCTCAGATCTTTTTTCTGGTTGGGACTGCAGCAATCCAGTCCCTATCAATGATGGCAATAAGTGGTGCACAAGGGCAGATTATATATTATTGGGTATTGTGACTCTACACTGCCCCTATTAGGCGCCCGCCTAGAGAATGCGATGCAGGTTTGCCTTCTGAAAGAATAGTCTGTAGCCGTGTGGTCAGGCAAAAACAATAACTGGGCTTTATTCCCCTTCCCTTATGGATTTCCTTTTTTATACAGCAATAAAGAATAACATAAATAAACTGTTTCTTCACAGAAAAATAAAGATGAACCTTTTCCAAGCAATTATAACACTGCTTCTGCTTGCTTCTTTAACAGAGAGATTCTATCTCATCCGAGAGACATATCGCGCAATCCATGGGACTGGATTCTACCTCCTGGCTAGTGCTTTCCCACTGCATTTGTTCACAGTCCAGACCTGTAAATGGATAACACTCTTCAGGGCTGCTATTGACACAACTCTTTCTTTGGGAGGCAACAGTTCCTATAGCAGGAAGCTGCTCTGCATAAACAGGGTCGTGGGGACCTGTGTTTGGGGCTTCTCTTAGGTTCCCTCTTTCTCTCCAATAAGGATTCTCTTCCCCACTGTTAGCTTTAGTTCTCCTGGCCAGGCCCACCTCTTGCCCTTTAGAGAAAATGGTGTACTTAGCTTTTCCTCTGGGGTATATAGCTTCCACTCCTTCCTCTGTTAACCAGGCCTTTCTGTCTGGGCTGTAGCGTGCCTTTCCCCGAGAGTTCCAAACACCAGTAGTTTGAGCTGGGCTGTAGCTACTTTCTGGAAGGGTTTTACTCTTGCTGCTCCTTGCTACCGGAGCATATCCAATGCTTCCTGGATCCAGCAAACTCTCCTGTTTGTGACGCCTGCCCTCTACCTGCTTGGTCACTCTTCTCGGGTCGATGCCCCCTCTGGCTTGGGAGACTCCTGCACTGGCTCTTCCAGCACTCTCTGGTTCAGCTGTCTCCTCTCTCACTGGCTCGGCATCTGTGACTCCTCTAGCCACACCCACTTCTTCTCTTCCTTCCAACTCTCTGCCTCCCCTTGCTGGGATTTCCTAACTGCTTTTATCCTTTTGTCTCTTGCACGTCGTACGTGCTTCCCTGCTCAGGTGAACCTGATTAGCTCTCTGACTTTCTGCTGCGTCATATCTGGTGTAGGGAAAGTTTGTTCTACTATTCTTTGGCTCATTGTAACCTGAGCTTGTTTGCTGCTTATGTGACTGCAAGGTAAGTTCTTCTTTTTCCCCTATTATCATAGGTTCTGTGCTGGCTACTGCATCACAGTATGCGTAACAGATGGCAAGGTACATTGAAGTTGGGAAACACTGAAAGGTTGATAAGAACAGTTCAGATAAATGCAAAGTGAAAACAGGAGAAAAATTCCTAGTAAACTGAGTATTATTTTCTCCTGAGTGAACTCTGCACAGCACAGAATTCCCTCCCTGCACAGAATCCTGCACTTGCTATGTAGAATTCTGCATCAGCGAGCAGGGAGGCAGGCTTGGAGCATTGCCCTTCGTTTCCACAGCCATGCTACCAATGCTAGCATCGTGAGGTTTTAATAAGATAAACAGAAGCACTTTCTGTTTCTTGCTAGGGACAGAAAGTGCTTCTGTTTACCTTCATACAATGCGGCAATGCCAGTGTTAGAAGCGTAGTAAAATGCCACTGCAATCAGGCAGAGGAGGTGAGTAGCTGGGGCTGGAAATTGGTGAGGTGCTGGAGATGGGTTAATGGTAAGTTGTGGGGGGCTGGTGGATGGAGATTTATCTTATTTATTATTAGTATTTAGTTCATGCCTTTCCAGGAGAGGATCAAGGTGTGTTACTGTACATTCAGGTATACAATGCATTTCCCTGTCCCCAAAGGGCTCACCTGAGGCAATGGAGGGTTAAGTGACTTGCCCAAGGCCACAAGGAGTGTCAGTGGGATTTGAACCCTGGTCTTTCTGGCTCTAGGCTGCTGCCCTGACCACTAGGCCACTCCTTCACTGATGGTGAGTTGGGGGGAGCTGGTAGCTGAGGTGGGCTGATTGTGAGTCAGGGGGTTGATGGGGAGCTGGAGAGGGATGGATGGTGAGTTGGGGGGAGTGATTGGGGGCTGGAGAAGGACTAATGGTGGGGAAGGAGGTGACTGGGGGCTGGAGAGGGACTGATGGTGAGTCTGGGGGTGACTGGGTACTGGACAGGGGCTGATGGTGAGTTGGGGGTGGTGGCTGGGAGCTGGAGATGGGCTGATGGTGAGTCTGGGAAGGTGGCTGAGAGCTGTGGATGGGTGTATGCCTGGGGGGAGAGGAAGAAAGAAAGATGGAAGTATGTGCCTGGGAAGAAAGAAGGAGAGGTAAGGGAGAGGTGCATGGGGAGAAGAGAAAGGAGGTAAGGTGTACATGAGTAGATCTTAGGGACAGACAGCTGTAGGGATCTTCCTAGAAGTTAGAGGGAGAGAAATGTGGGGGGACAGGGGAGGCTTGGGTGTTGGGGAGAGAGCAGTGATTGGAGCACGAGAGCTGAGGAGGGAAAAGGCAATGGGAATTTCTGGTCTAGAGGAGGAGTTAGACTTTATGCTAGGGGATTTCCACACAAAATGTACTAATAAAACATAAGAACATAAGATATGCCATACTGGGTCAGACCAAGGTCCATGAAGCCCAGTATCCTGTTTCCAACAGTGGCCAATCTAGGTCATAAGTATCTAGCAGTCTCCCCAAAAGACACAGAATTTTAAAATACCATGTGCAGAATTTTTAATTTTTTGGGCAGAATTCCCCCAGGTGTAATTAGAGGTGTGATCTAAGAATAATCACTTGTCACTCAGTGTTTCAGCTTACCTAGGCCCATTCACATCAACCAACAGGACACCTTTCAAAGAAGCGCCGTCCGGTGCAAGACTACCTCAGAGGCACCCGATTAGCATCAGGGTGGAAGCAGGAGAAGCAGGCACCTTCCACGCCACCAACCAAAGTCAATTGGGCCCATGTACACCAACCAGCAGGACACCTTTAAAAGAAGCGCCATCCGGCATGCCCGCGGCTGGCGGGCCTGCGCCTGAGGGCCTCGCTAGAGGGCCCTTTGGTGTGGCCATTAGGTGTGGACCAAAGGCTAGATGACCAACGAGGAAAACCACACTCCATGCAATGCCAGATAACACAGCACCCTACCACTCACAGCCGAAAGCATAACCACCTGGACATTTTGGACATTCTGCCACAAGGGATTATAAGTCTGTGTAACGTATTTTGTTGTACTCACACACAAACGATTGTAAATTTGTGTTACATATATCTTGTTGTATCTGCATACAAACATCTTGACTATGAGATAAGCAGTGTAGTAGGATTCACCACACCCTTTAGCCACCAAACAGACTCTACCAACACTCCAACAGCGCAAAAGTACAGGGTAAACAAACACAACAGAACATAAACTGTTACCTTCTCCCAACTCTAACTTCAGAAAGAAACTCCTCCCTATCTCTGACCAGAATGTAAATGTACACCAAAGTACAAAGGAAGGGCCCCGCAGAACACTGACCACCCTAACAAGATAGTCCTCCAGACTTGGTCATACAATAACCCCAAACAGCAAAACCAACAACTCACAAAAACAACATGCTGTGCCTATACACCCTCCTCTATTCCCTGCTAGCCCTATTCATTCTATCCCCCACCACAAACTCCCTCCTATATCCCTACCCAAACTCCCCCCTCTTCCTTCCCCCTATCATCACCCATCTCCCCCTCCCTACCTACGACACAATATCCAGCCACCTCCCTCCCCCATCCCCGGAAAACAAAGCACCTTATTACCATCCCAACACACAAACACTCTGTCCCCATCACATCCAAACCTCCCACCTCAGCACTCCTCAACTGTGCCCTCATCAACACATGCTCCACAAAGAAGAAAATAACACCCATAAGAGATCTCATCTCCACCCACAATCTGGACATCCTCTGCATCACAGAGTCATGGCTTGCAGAGACCGACACAATCCTCCTAAACCAAATGCGACCCCCAAACTTCAACCTTTTCCACTTCCAACGCACTCATAAGAAAGGGGGTGGCTTCATCATACTCATCAAATCTGACCTAAACTTCACCAAAAAAACTGTTGAATCCACCACAAACCTGGACACACTCACCATCTCAAACAACCTACCATCTGTCTTGCCTACCGCTCCCCATCCGCACCAGCCAGCGACCTCTCTGACCTGATTCACGCTACTCTTGAGAACAAAACAAAACACAAGGATCTCATCCTTTTAGGAGACCTCAACCTACAATTAGCTCCAACCAATCAAGCGACAGGCTTCATAGAAGCAATGACAGCAATGGACCTCTTGCAAATAGTGAACTCCTCCATTCACTGCAAAGGCAACATCCTGGACCTCATCTTTCTCAGTAACAACCCCACCCACATTGCCTCCCTCCCCCCAGTTCAAATTATACCAGTACCCTGGTCAGACCACAAGGTAGTAGCCTTCCAGCTGCCCCTAAACAACTTCAGCAAACCCAAAACACCCCCCAACCTGCACATGAATTGGTTCAGATAAGTCAATAAAAATTCCTTCCTCACCCATACCTCCCCAGTCATTGCCACTGAACCTCAAGATCTAGATTTTACTATCAACACCTCTAACGAACTCATCAGCAAAACAGTCTCTACACCAATCGCAACCCATCCTCACAACCCTGCTCATTAACAGACCCTATGATACACCCCAACCTCCGAAAGCTAAAATCCCAGCTAAGAAAACAAGAAAGTAGATGGAGAAAATCATGACTACCTACAGATCAAGCCCTATACACGACCTTGCTAAGAGAATACAACTGAGCTATCAACCTTTCAAAACAAAGTTACCATACAAAACTAATACAAAGATCACTCAACCACCCAAGGGTACTATTCACCCTTGTAAAAGAACTCACTTCAACACCCACCAACAACACAAATAACTGCCCCATCGCTCCTCAACAGCTGGAGACTACTTCTCTAATCGCCATCCCCAACCGACAGCTCAACATGAGCCACCCCCACCACATGCCAAACCAACACACTCTTGGACCACCTTTGAAACTATCTCAGCTGAAAACATCCAAACCATCATCTCATCCCTCAACACCACCACCTCCCCCCTCGACCCATGTCCAGTCAGCTGGATCAAAGCCACCATATATGATTTTGCACAGTTCCTAGCCAAACTCACCCAATGTACTCTGCTATATGGCTACCTACCAACTTGCCTAAAAACTTCCTCAATTCACCCTTTTCTAAAAAAGCCTCACCTTGACCCATCAGATCCCTCATCCTACAGATCTATTGCAGGCCTACATTTCTTATCCAAAATAATAGAAAAAACTGTCCAAACCCAATTCCAGGAACACTTCGACACACATGCCCCAGTCGACCCTCAACAGCATGGTTTCTGACCTCAGCACAGAGTGGAATCCTTCCTAACCTCCCTTCTCAACAACCTCATAAAGGGAACCCAAACCTCCACCAAGGTTTCATCCTTGTATTTTTCGACATTTCTTCTGCCTTTGACACCATCAACCATAGCACCCTCCTACAGCACCTCCAATCAATTGGAATACAGGGCACCGTACTAAGATGGTTCCAAGACTACCTCAGCAACAGATCCCAACAGATAAGAATTGGACCACTATCATCAGCCCGATACTTTCAAACTCAAGGTGTCCCCCAGAGATTTACACTCTCAGCTCTCCTCTTCAACATTTACCTGCAACCACTTTGTCATCCAAGCACACAACATCAACTACCAAATTTACATAGATGACATTGTGCTCTATACACCACTCAGCCTCAACAATCCATCATACCATGAACTCCAGCAATGCTTCTCAGACATCTCAAATGGTTATCTGAAAATCATCTGTCCATAAACCTGAAGAAAACAGAAGTTCTAATCATCACCAGGAATGCCTCCTTCACCTCCCCCCCATCACCCTCAACAACCGAAATTCAAATCAAAACAGAAGTAAAGTATCTAGGAATCACCCTTGAAGACTCAAACAGTAAATACAGCAAGAGCAATTTACTACAAAACACACACACTACAACACCTCCTCCATCTCCTAGCCCCATCAGACTTCCACTCAGCCCTACAAGCCCTCACAACACCCCACGCTGACTACTGCAACTCAGTATATCAAGGACTCCCAAAATCAATGCTCCAACCTCTCTAAACAGCTTTCTATTTGGCTGCAAGGACCATCACACAAACATCCAAGTACGAACACATCACCCCCATCCTCAGACACCTCCACTGGCTCCCCCTGCAATGCAGGATACTCTACAAAATCCTGCTAATGGCTCACAAAGCCTTAAACCATCAGTCATCCACCCACCTTCGCTCCCTCATCACCCTGCAGCATCAAACAAACCATGGACAGCCTCTACCACGAACACTCCGACTGCACCACAAGTCACGACAAAACGTTCCCAACAAACTCACGCCAGGGCTTTTGAATTCTATGCCCCATCCATCTAGAAATCCCTCCCTGCCAACCTAAGAAACACCAGAGACCTCCTAACATTCTGCAAACTCCTCACCTCTTCACCCTCCGCTTTGCACCCTCCACAATTGAACACTAAATGCCTTGCACCCCCCACAAATGAACACCAAATACTAGAAGAATATGTAGACGATTCAGCAGCCTGTACATAGTTAACCATTCCAAACCTCCCCTCCCCTTGTTCAATGTAGAAAGTTGCATGTTTCAATGTAAACGTTTGCTTATATAACATCAGTTCTCTGTAAACTGTTTTACCCTTTGCGAAAGGCGGTACATAAACACAGCCAAATAAATACCCAGTTGTGATTTGACAAGAACAGCACAGTTCTTTGCCTTTTCAGAAAGCATCCTGAGGTTGCTGGGTGTATGCTTCTACAGTAGTATTTCTCAACCCTCTCTGGAGGCACACCTGGCCAGTCAGGTTTTCAGGATTACCAGACCTACTGAATACAAATTTAGCTGCATATCCATTGTGGTAATCCTGAAAACCCAACTGGCTAGGTGTGCCTCGCAGAGAGAGCTGTGATGTATTACAATGCTAAAGCACTTAAAGCCAGATAGTCAAAAGGACTTATCAGTACAGGGGAGGTTACTATGCGGATAAGTCTCCTATTCATGAATTTTCTGGGACACTATAAATACACTGCCATTGAAAATGATAGTGGCAGGGCACATTGAGGGCATTCCAGCCAGCAATATTTAGCTGCTATTTATATAGCTATGCACTTTAATTTAGGATAGCAAAAAAGCTGTCATAAATTTAATTGCTTAGCTAGATGGATAGCAGTTGAATAGCGTTGGCTATCTGTATAGCTGTGGCAAGCACCACAGTAAAAGTATATTTCAGTGCCATCAGTTCTACGGCTAGTGGTGTTGAATATGCATAAAATCATTAAATGTCGTGGCTGATGTTAAAAAAAATACACCGACAGTGGGATTTATATGTTGACCCATTATGGATCAGATTTGAATGAAAGGCGTCAAAAGTGAAAAGAATTATTTATTAGAAGAAAACAGAGAATGATACAGAATCCAACCGTACATAACAGCAGTTGTCTGATCATTTTGCTTACCCGACGAACCCTTTTGGCTGTTATCACATGACTTTCATTGTATTCACGCTTTGTACGAGCATCTAGAAAGGGAACAAGAATTCACACCATTATCTAAGAAGGAAAGATTAAAACACTCCTGCAATGTAAGCTGAGGGAGCCTCCCTACCCGAGAAAGCAGTATCCTGTCAAATCCACCTCCTTAAAGAACAAAGTATGGACTGGTGGCAATTCTCCACATGCCATCAGTTTTTCTTCGCTTTTAAAGGGCGGATCAGTTAGGACACTGCTGCTCAGCTCAAGCAGCGCTTACAAGAAAGTGTTGCCAGGACTGAGATCGAGGTACATCTTTCATTGCAGCGCCCTACTAGAGGCCTGCTTGGAACCCTGATCCTGTCTCTCCCAGCGCTCTGCTGTAGTCATCAATGTGCCAAGCTACAGTACTCCAACACCTTCCATGCCACGCAGAAGCAGCTGTGTGAGGAGGGCGCAGTTTAGAGGTGAGAAGGTAGGAGTGGGAAGAGGCTGCCTGTTTGATGACCATCCCTCCTAGTTGCTTCTTACTGCCTTCTGTGAAGAATTTTCTGCTGAGGTACTGCAGCCTTGTCTTTGCTGCCCCAGTTTTATTTATTTAACAGTTTTTCTATACCTTTTATCCTGTGGTCAAAGCGGTTTACATTATAACAGAACAGCATACATTGTAACAGGTTAATCAACTTGGAGAATACATTTAAGAGTAACTTACTATATGTAGGGATACATTGCTAACATTTAGATAGTCATGGGAGGGTGTAACAGGTAGGGGGGGAATCAACTTGGAAAGGCGTAAGGGAGAGGGTAAGGGGGAATAGGGACTGAGGAATTGATTGTTGGGTAGCCTTATGATGTTGTCTGAGAAGCGGTCTTTGAATATGTGGGTCTTGAGGGCTTTTCTGAAAGATCTTATGTCCTTTGTGGCCCGAAGAGTATCAGGAATAGATTTCCATAGGGAGGAAGCAAAGAGGGAGCAGGCTCTTTTTCACGTGGCGGAGCTGGTTTTAGTAAATAGTATTGGCGTGCTTAGCATGTTCTGTGAGCCAGTTCACTCTTTCTGTTGTCAGGTGTCTCTTGAAGTAGCGATTGCAATTGTGGCGAAGATACGTTATTGAGGATTTTAAAGATTTTGTTCAGTTAGTGGTAGCCAACGTAGTTCTTTGAGCAGGGGCGTTACGTGTTGTGTTCTGTGTGTGTTTGCAGAGGGAACCTGCAGTTGTATTGAGAGCAAGTTGGAGCAAGTGGATGGCTGTTTTTGGTAGGCCTTAGAGGATGATATTACAGTAGTGAATGTGTGGAAAGATAGTTGCTTGGAGGACTTATTGAAAGTGATGGTGGGTTAGGAGAGCTTTGAGGTGTTTGGATTGTTTTGAGTTTGAAGTAGATGCTCTTTGTGATGTTCCTTATGGGTCCTGTGAAGGAGAGGCGTTGATCCAGGGTGACTCTTAGGTAGTGTACTTCCTGTTTAACTTGGATTTGCATCCCATCGAGATTTATGGTGTTTGGTGGTTTGAAGCTACTGTCTTTGGTAATGTAAAGGACTTCTGTTTTCTTGAGGTTTATAGCCATGTTGTGTTTTGTGAGCCATACTCTAATGCAGGAGAAGCATTTTGTTATGGATGTGATATTTTATGATTCAGACCTTTAAATACTTAAAGAGTATTAATGAACAAACAAACCTCTTCCAAAGATGGGGAAGCTGTAAAACTAGAGGGCATAACATGAAGCTGCAAGGGGGTAAATTGAAAGGCAATGTCAGGAAATACTTTTTCACTGAAAGGATGGTGGATGCTTGGAATGCCCTTCCGATGGAAGTGGTGGGGGCAAATACAGTGACAGAATTCAAAATGGCATGGGATAGACACAGTGGATCCATTTATAGCAACAGGATAAAATTAAAATAAACGTAACTATCTCTTAAATCTCAACAAACAGGGGTGCCCTACACGGAGCGGTGGGTACACTCCTAAACAAAGGCATGAGGAGGGGTGACCTGCACGGAGCGGCAGGTGCACCTACTCTTGCCACCTTGCTGGGCAGACTAGATGGACCATACTGGTCTTTATCTGCCGTCATATACTATGTTACTATATTTGGGATGGATGTGTTGATGGGTGTATAAATAATTACTTCATCAGCGTATATGTGGTATAGGATGTTGAATGCTTTTATGACTGTGCATATTGGTTGAAGAAAGATGTTGAATATTCATGAGGAGAGGGTGGAGTCTGGAGGGACTCCTTGGGTTTGAGTATATGGGGCTGATTTAGTGGTGCCTGCTCTTACTTGGAGCTGTTGGTCTATTAGGTAAGACTTGAACCAGTTGAGAGGAGTGTCTTAGTCCAATTGCTTGCAGTCGCTGAATGATTAGGTTGTGCGGTATGGAATAAAATGCTGCTTTTTATGTTTAAGAAGATGAGTATGAATCCCATGTTGGGTTTGTCAGTGCCCCTAATTAGATTGTCTAGTAAGGTGATCATTAGTGATTCCACTCCTTGGTGAGGTCTAAATCTGTATTGTTGGTGATCGAGTGGGAAATGTGTTTCTATAGGATCCTGGAGTTGCTGATGGCCGATTACTTTTCTAATATTTTAGCCATGAAAGGGTGGCTAACTATAGGCCTATAGCAGGCTGGCTGTTGATATTGTTAGATGTCCCTTTTCTTACTGGGTGGATGGAAGCCATCTTGAGTTCTGGTGGTATGTATCCTTGTTGCAGAGATAGTTGGGTGATCTTAAGTATTGTTGAAATGAGTTCCTATCTTGCAAGCTTGATCCAGCTGACTGGGCATGGGTCAAGTGGAGAGCTGGCTGTGTTGATGCTGATGATGACTTTATCTAAGTAGTCTGGTGTTATTCTTGTGAATACATTCCAGATGTTCTGAGGTTCTGTCCCTTGTTGATTTGTTGTGCTGGTGAGTGTGGTTATGCTATTGCTGTGAGATGAGGTTAGAGTCTTACAGATGGTGGTGTCAGAAAATGCTGGATGTAAAACACATGCAGAAAAATATATATCTGTGCTGCTATGGCAGTGGCTAAGAACGTAATACTGGCCTTTATTTGCATTGCAGACATCAATATGCCTTCTGAATTTTTGAGTGTACAAAAACATGGACTGTAGCATTGTTCTTTATTTTTATTTTTTTATTGAAAGGCTTCCAAAGAATACATAAAATCATAAAACCACAAAGATCTTCAAAGAAGAAGCAACGGTAATAACATAACACCAGATCACAAAGGCATTCAACAATATGCCTTCATTTTTGCAGTTTTAGAATAGGGAAACAGAGAACAGTAACCCCCCAACCTCCCTTCCCCCTCCCCGAAACCTCTCTAGTCCAGGACCCCCCTCCCACCCAACCTCCCAGTCCCCCCCTCTATGGCTTGTTAACGTTCAAGTACGGGAAGGTGATGAGCAACAGATACACACAAGGGGCGAGCTCCCTCTAAAGTATGCATGTTCCCCCCCTCTTATCCAGCACAGTCACGCACCGTAACATGAGACAAAGGGTGCCCACACCAACTCAAAGCGCGCCAGGCGCATCCTACTGATCGCTACCCCTCGTTCCATGGTGTACATATCCCACATCTGTTCCAGCCAAGTCTGAAACGAGGGGGCCAAGGCACACTTCCAGGCTGCTGCAAGGGATAACCTAGCTGTATTCAGGCCATGGCGAAGTAAAGCAAGCTATAGAGCTCGTGCACCCAGCACCGCAGCCCCAAATAGGAAAATCCCCGGATCCCAAGGGACACTCACTCCCAAAAGCAATTGCATCCGAAATTGTATACCCCTCCAATAGGCGCATATGCGGGGGCAGTCCCACCAAATGTGCCCTAGGGTACCCCTATGCCCACAATTACGCCAGCAGAGGTCCACCGCCCCAGGATATATGCGCGCAATCCGCACCGGAGTCATGTACCAATGGTACAATATTTTATAATTGGTTTCGCGGGCATTAATCACTACCGCACTTTTCCACAAGTGAGTTTCCGCCCTTTCCCACTGCTGCTCAGTATAGGAGAGGTTCAAATCGGAGTTCCAAAGTTCCCTGTGTCTGGTAGAACACGATTGAGAGCCCTGCAAGTGAGCATACAGGGTCGCCACGAGTCCCTTAGTGGTAGTGCACCCCTCACAGTAACGTTCCAAATCGGTCAGGGCCCGTGCAACGTGGGGCTGAACAAGCTTAGATCCAACCCAGTGTGTCACTTGCATATATTGATAATGCTGCCTGGCCGGAATGTCAAATTCATCTTGTAACGCACAAAAAGGTTGTAGTTGACCATCATCAAAAAGCTGTCCGACCCGACTTAGGCCGTGGTGTCCCCACTGCCGAAAAACTGCATCACTTAACCCCGGCGGGAAAGAGGCATTATCTACTATAGGAGCTAAAGGGGTTAGGTCCATGTCACGAGATCGAAAGTGCCGGTCCCAACAACGGAGGGTGTGAAGAATATAGGGATTGCTAGTGCGCTTACCACAGCGGAGTTTTGGGCCAAGCCACAGCCAGTCTCCCAAGCCGGCTCCCCCCGCCAAGTTCATTTCCAGTTGCACCCATCGCTTAGTGCTATCAGCAATCATCCACTCCACCCCCGCCCGACATTGCGCCGCCGCATAGTACCAATATAAATTGGGCATGCCCATACCTCCAGAGCGTGTACGGGCATACAGAACCTGTCGCGCCAAGCGTGGGCGACGATAATGCCAAATGAATTTCATAAGCAACTGCTGCCATGTCGCCAAAGTGGCCCGCGCGATGGGAAGCGGCAGAACCTGAAAAAAGTAAAGAAAGCGGGGGACAATCACCATTTTGACTACGGCTATACGCCCGAACCAGGAAAGGAGCAGGCCATTCCATACTTCTAGGTCTCGCCGAACCTGACGAAGCAAGGGATCATAGTTGGCCTTAAAAAGGTCCGTCCGCTCCACGGTCAACTGCACCCCTAAATAACGTAAAGCTCCGGACACCCAATGAAGAGGATAAGCCACCTGGAGCTCCGCACAAACTGCCCCAGGGACCCCAACATTCAGAATCTCCGATTTAGTGTAATTAATTTTGAAACCGGATACTCGCGCATAGTTATCAAAGAGCTGCATCGCAACTGGGAGGGAAGTGGACGGATCCACCAGGGACAGTATGATGTCATCCGCAAAGAGCGCAATCCTATAATCCGCAGGGCCAATATGAACCCCCCTCAAGCCTAGATGTTCTCGAAAGCTCTGGGCCAGGGGTTCCATCGCAAGTGCAAAGAGTAGGGGCGAAAGAGGGCAACCCTGTCGCGTGCCCCGCTCCAACAGAAAGCGTCTCGAGTGTCCCCCATTGATCCGAACGCACGCCTGGGGCATCTGATAGAGACTACGAACCCAACATATAAAATTAGAGCCGAAGCCCATGTTCTCCAGAACACACCATAAGTATTCCCAGTCGACCCGATCAAAGGCTTTTTCTGCATCAATCCCCACCAGCAGGGCTGGTTGTGGATCCCGCTGGGCTACATGGATGACCTGCAGCATACTCCTAATGTTGTCTGCCGCCTGGCGACCTGGCACGAAGCCCACCTGATCTGGGTGAACCAAGTCCGGAAGGACCCGATTCAGGCGCGCCGCCAGTACAGAGGCAAATATTTTAACGTCAACATTTAACAGGGAGATGGGGCGGTACGACGCCGCGTCGTGCAGTGGTTTACCAGGTTTGGGTATCATCACGATCAATGCCTTGCGCTGGGACGGCGGTAAAGAGGCCCCCCCCCCAGGATCTCATTGAACAGAATAGTCAAGGTTGGCGCCAATTGTATCCGAAACTTCTTATAATATTCTGCTGGGAAGCCATCACTACCTGGCGCACTCCCAGTTTTCAATCGCCGGATTGCGGTTTCCACTTCATCTACCGTTAATTCAGAATCTAGCTGAGCCCGATCAGGGTCGGAAAGATGCGGCAGACCAATCCCCCGCAAATAGTCCTGTACACGATCCCGCTCAAAGGGCTCCGCCTTATAGAGCTGCTCCAGAAAATCAGCAAAAAGATCATGTATCTCCCGGGAGATAACCCTCTTCCGTCCCCCAGCGTCACGCAATTCGCGTACCACTCACGCAGATTGTTGTTGGCGAAGACGCAAGGCTAGGAAGCGGCCTGTTTTATTCCCATGCTCATAAAAAGTTTGTCGTAACTTCCGGCGCTTATTATCTAATTCTTTCTGCAAACACACATCCAAGTTGGCTCGAACAGTCCGCCACTGGCGCAAGACCTGCCGCGAACCAGTGCGGGCATGCTCCGAACCTAGGCGGGTAACCTCCGCCACCAACTGGTCGCGATCGCGCGTCCACTTTTTGCGCGTGCAGGCCGCCTCCGCCATAAGTTGACCGCGAGCCGTAGCCTTATAAGCATCCCACACCGTAGGGAGAGGAACATCCCCAGAGTTGTTAAGCTCAAAGAATTCCGTCATAAAACGGACATGATCCTGCACTGCACCCTGCCGCCGTAGGATCCTCACGTCTAGGCGCCAAAGCCACTGGTGCTCACTGTATAATCCGGCCGGCAGAGCAAGCCAGCACGGGGCATGATCTGACCAAGTCAGTGCTCCATGTCCAGCCTTCACTCTCCCGTCCATCGGGCGCTGATCCAATAGAAAATAATCAATGCGAGTGTGAACCTGATGGACCGGAGAGTAGTACGTATAACCTCTTTCCCCCCATGGGTATCCCTCCAGACGTCCCTCAGACCCAAGTCAAGCATAAAACTTTGCAGGGCTCTTGCCGGTCCCCCCACTCGCCCCCCAGCACGACTCGTGGAATCCAGGTGGGGAACCAGGTGCGTGTTACAGTCCCCCCCCAGAACAATAGGACCCCTTGCAAAATCCGCCAATGAGGCTTTCAATCGTACAAAGAAGGCCCCTTGACCTGTATTGGGAGCGTAAACAGTAGCCAGGGTGAGCAGGTGCCCTTCTAGACGGACATTCAAAAAAAGCCACCTCCCCAAAGTATCGTGTTTTATCTCCTCTATCTGTAGAGAGAGGCTCTGGTGAAACAGTAAGGCCACTCCCCGCTTCTTCCGTCCCTGTGCATCGGAGGCCATCCGCACCTCAGTATATGGGGACCTCCTTAGCCAGCCCTGCTTACAGTTCTGAAGATGGGTCTCCTGTAGGTATACAATGTCCCCCTGCAAAGTGCGCAATTCGGAGAACAGTAGGGATCTCTTCCTCGGGGAGTTAAGGCCCTTAACATTCAAAGAAATAAAGCGCACCATTAGCAATTACAATCCACTCCTTCGCTGCCGCCCGCTATCCAGAAGGTCCCAATGGTGGCTCCCCCCCACCAGACCCGGGGAATTAGTTAGCCGGACCCACCCATTCCACTTTCCAAGAACAGGAGCCATAGTCCCTCCTCCCAAACCCAAGCACACCCCCCAATTCCATATTAATAAAAAGCCCCCCCCCACCGATCTCCCCCCCTTCCCGTCAATACCACCTGCTTGTTTAAATTATTACAGGACACGGTAAATTGACCACAAACCCCGAACCCCCCAGAACCCCTTAAGGCAAAAACTTAACCTAAACAGTGAAGAACAGAGATAAACATACCCCCCACTACTCCTCCACCTCCCCCGGATCATCAAGCTCATCATACCCCTCTATCAAAGCATTAACATCAACAAAACGTTTGCAGATCATCTGCTGCCCCCTGTGTATCAAAAAGAAAAAAGGAGCGGGGACCCCAATCTATTTCCCACCACCAGGTACCCAAAAAATCGGGGGACCCACAGATTGAGACTCCCTAAAAGAGAAAAAATAAGAGGAGCTCCGCAAGACCACAAAAAGAATTCAAGTGGGCTTGCCCACCCGAGTCCACCTGGAATGCTGGGATTTAGGGGGTGGCGGATGAGGCTGAGCATTGTCATCTACTAAGCCCGCCTGACACAGGGCTCGCCAAGCTTCAGTGTAATCTTTTGCAGAAATCTTTTTGTTGCCCAAGAGAAAGTTCATCCTAAATGGGAAGGACCAGGAATAGCGAATCCCCTTGCTGTTCATGACCTCGGAGACCGGCTTCATCTCTCTCCGCCGCGCCAGAGTGAATGTCGAGAGGTCTTGATAAATAGAGACTGTCGCATCCTGAAATCGGACCGTCTTTTTCTCCCGGCCTCGCCGGATAAGGAGCGCAGCATCAGAATAGCGTAGAAATCTCGCAATAACATCGCGAGGTTGGTTGTTAGGGGGTTTCCCCAAAGCGCGGTGAACTCGTTCAATTTCCATATCAGAGGCGTGTGCAGCCAAGTCCTCTGTCGAAAGCAATTCCGCTATCAGCAATTTAAGTACAGTTGGTAGGTCTTCTCCGCCCCCTACCGCCTCTGGAATTCCACGGAAACGCACATTGTTGCGGCGGGAGCGATTTTCAATGTCATCAATTTTATAAGTCAGTTCCATTGCTTGCGCATGCTGCCGGTCTAAAGCACATTGTAAATCCATCAGCGTCCCATCTTGGTCTACCATCTTGGTCTCCACGTCTTCCACTCGAGCTCCCAGCTCCTTGACGTCAGTCCTGAGTTCGGCGACATCTTTCATCAGGTCCTCTCGTAGCGCGCGAAACTCATTAGCTAGTTCCGCAAAGCCCCTATGGAGTTCTTGTTTGAGTTGAGCCGAGGAGAGTTGCTTATGTGGATCCAAGTCCTCCTCGCTGACAGTCTCATCATCAGAACCTGATGGGGGGGGCTGTTCGTGTGGGCTGCTGGGAGCTCCGGACTTGCTCTGCAGGCGCTGGGAGGAGCGCATTCCCTCCCGAGTTTCAGAGCTTTTAGCTTTGGCCGCCATCTCACAAAGTCACCAAGGGCACACAGTGGTAGGAGAGAGATGTATCCAATGTCAGCAAAAATTTGGGACCCCAAGGAGACCGCAGCGTCCAGACTCTCACCAATCCTCAGCGCAGTTACTACCACACAGTGTCAGGAGATGGGTATAAGCAATGTCAGCAAAGCATATCATAGGGCACTGGATAGTCAGCGAGACAGCAGAGAAAAAGAAGAAAATTGGAGAAAGCTGCCCCAGCCTTCCCAGGGCAGCCAGTATTTAACGAGGCTCTCAAGTTCCATTCAGAAGGGGCATTGGCTTCGGCGGGGCTCCAAGCTGTTGATAAAAGGCCCCTGTCACCCGCACCAGATGCAATCCAAAATGCAAGGAGGAGGGAAGTGGACGCCCGAACTTACCCCCCTCAGGGCAATCCGTTGTAGTAGAGAAGGAAAGCACACGCCGGCAGCTGCCACGCGGTCTCCACGCCGGTTCTGCAGGCCTCGGAGGCAAAGTTGCAGCAGCACACGCAGCAGCCTTAACGTTTGGGGCAGATGTCTCCCCGACCAACGGGCTGCCGCACGTTCCACCGTGCAGCGCCCAAACAGCAGCTGCTCGATCGCGCAGGGCTCCGCTCCAGGATCAGACAACCCCGCGTAGGACTCCTCCGTTGCCCGCGGTTGCAGGCAGGCTCAGATCCGCCGTTGGGTTAAGGCACTCAGCAGGCCTCGCTACAGGGGAGACCCCCACGATTATCCAGTCCTCGGGGAGCCCGCCAAGCCGCCGAACCCGGCTCCAAGGGGGGCCACTTACTCATGTCAACCCAGGGTAAGTAGAGGGGGGCAATTTGCTGGAATTAGCGCATGTTTGCTATGGTTTTAGGGTTGTGAGGACGGAGCTCTAGCAAGTTGCGGCCATCACGCTGCGGGCTCACGAGCGCCCCCCCTGTAGCATTGTTCTTTGACGTCTTCTGTGTAAACAGTTTTGAGCTGGACAAATAAATAGGTTTATGTTTATTTTGATTTAATAAAACTGCCCTTCACAGGGTAGCAGCAGGACAGTGTACTTACTAAAACAAAATTAGTTAAAAAAAATGTAGAAAAGAGCGCCAAAGTGCTGACAGGAAAGAGACAGAGCAATCACACCAGGGGCAGGGGAAAGAAGGGGGAGGGGAAGGGTGGGAGGAAAGGAGTCAATGTCATGTAATAGGCAGATTGTGGGCGGGATGAAAAAAGATGAGTTTTGAGAAGAGTTTTGAACCTGGTGTAGGAGGATTCCAAATGAAGTGAGGTGGGGAGTGCATTCCATAGTGGAGGTACCATAAAATAGAAAGTGGAGGACAGCGTGGATGCCAGTTGGGCATTAGAAACAGAAGGGAGATACAGGTGGTTTCCATGAATATTTTGTAAGGCTCTATTGGAAGGAAGTGTATGAAGATTATCAGAGAGGCAGCAGGGGAAACCTGTATGAAGAGCGCAATGGACCAGTATAAGGCGTTTGTATTGAGACTGGTATTTGATGGGAAGTCAATGATGGTCAATCAAAAGGAGGTAACATGTTCATAGTGGGAATGCGAATGGCAGTATTTTCAATAAGCTGTGGGGTGCCACAGGGGGGAGCCAGTGGAGGTGTCTGAGGATGGGGGTGATGTGTGATGGTCCTTGCAGCCAAATAGAAAGCTGTTTAGAGAGGTTGGAGCATTGATTTTGGGAGTCCTTGATATACTGAGTTGCAGTAGTCAGCGTGGGGTGTTGTGAGGGCAGTGAGAATGCGAATGGCAGTATTTTCAATAAGCTGTAAATGGTGCAGTTGATATTTATTTATTTATTTATTTACAATTCTTATATACCGCACTATTTATGATCAGCGCGGTTTACAAAGAACAACAACATCCGACACTATACAAATACTATATTGGGGTAAAACTAGAAATACAATATTACAGTAGTCCAGTTGGGATATTACAAGTGTGAGAAGTAAAGTAGTTAAGGACGTGGGAGAGAGAAAAGGACGAATGGCACGAATCTGACAAAGTGTGTGAAAAGAGTCGGATCCAATAGGTGAGGGAGCATGAAAGAGAAGAGTCCAAGATAACACCCAAGTAGTGCATAGAGTCAACAAGTGGTAAAGGTTAATCAGAAAGAGTTGGAGTGAGAGTGGCAAAGGACTACTGAAAAGAAACCAGATGGCGGCAGATTGTGGGGATTCAGTTGAAGGAAGTTAGTAGTCATGCAAGATGAAATACCTGCTAGACAGTTATTGAGAGAAGGGAGATCTGGGGCAAGAGGACAGGTGTGGTGAAGCAAAAGAATGTCATCAGCACAGAAGTGGGCTGAGATTCCATGCTTCTGTATAAGAAGTGTGAGAGGGATCAGAAAGATGTTAAATAGCAGAGGGGCCAGCACAGAGCCCTGGGGGACACCACAGGATAAGGAACGAGTGGAAGAAGAGGAAGAGCCAACAGAAACTGAGAAAGAGCGGTGAGAAAGAAAGGATCGGAACCAATGGAGAACTGTACCACGAAAACCAAAATCGTGAAGACGGGAGAGGAGAGTGGTATGGTCTATGAGGTTGAAAGCAGAAAAGTCCAAGGAAACAGCAATAGAAATGTCACCATGATCGTGGGATTCGTGAATTTCGCTCAGAAAAGATAGAATAACAGTCTCTGTGCTGTGCCCAGGATGAAAACCAGATTGATGGGGTGAAGGGCATGAATGGAATCAAGATGTGAGGAAAGCTGAGCAAAGACCAATTTTTCCAGAGTTTTGGAGAGAAAGGGTAGAGTAGAGATAGGATGGTAGTGGGCAGGAACAGAGGGATCCAACGTGGGGCTCTTTAAGATGGGATTGAACTACGGCATGTTTCCAGAGTGTAGGAAAGATACCAGATGATAGACTATTATTCAAGAGAGCTAGCACAAGAGGAAGTAGGGCCATAGAGAGGTTTGTTAGCCAGGAAGATGGTATAGGATTTGCGGAGCAAGTAGTCTTTTATGACAGGAAGAGATGATCTCAAGAAGCTCCACAGTGGTGATCAGGTGAAAAAAAGACCAGGTGTGGGGAAAAGTCCGATCCTCGGAGGGAGAGTCATCAGGTGAATCAGAGAGAGCAGGGAGGAATGGAGACAGACAAGGAGACAAAAGAGGGGTAGGACAGTCAGCAAATGTAGATTGTAGGGAGCGGGCCTTCTCAAAAAAGTCTGCTAAAACCTGGGCAGAGGGAGAAGACAGTGAATGATGGGAATGCTCGGCAGTAGATGGTCTTGACAAAGTGGCCAGAATAGAATAGAGCTTGCAATTAGAGTTGGTGGAGGATGAAATGAGCTTTGAATAATGGTCCTTCTTAGCCTCATGGAGCATGACACAATACTGCTTGTGGAGAGTCTTGAAGTGGTGTAGTAAGGTTGGTGAGGGTTTTTTCGCCAGAGCTGCTCCACCTGATGGAGCTGACAGCAGTAAAGGTGGCAGCTATGGTGAAACCAGGATTGTCGGTGCTTAGGACTATGATTACAGGGCCGGAGGGGGGTGACTTCATCAAGTGAGGATTGCCAAAGTGTAGCCTGAGAATCAACTGGAAAAGTAGCAAAATCAGAGGGAAATATTACATCAGACAGGGAAAGAGACGAGGCATGTGATCCGAGAGATCATGGTGATAGAATAAATGGGAGGCACCAGCAGAGGTAGCAGGGGGGTGGACCGCGGGGGAGGATACAGTGGCTTTATTTGCAAAGTGCCTTATGTGTACCTCCTCTTCCAACATCTCCTCCTTTCTCTCTGGCATTCTCTGGCTCCCCTCAGTGTGTCTGCTGTCGTCGTGCATTCTATCTTTGACTACTGTGAGAGATAGGGGTTCTGGAAATGATTGGGAGAGAGCCACTAGCTAAAGTCACTTTGCCCAGTTAGGAGGTCCCCTGCTTATGTCACTACCCAGGGAGAGGGAGATGAGTCCCTTTAAACAACGCCATTCAAGATCAATCTAACACAACACAACAATGGCAGTGACAATCAGAGTAATACCAGGCTGTTCATGATCATGCCTCAGACACCGGCAATGCTCCTTGAAATGACCAATCAGGACAATATCTGCAATGAGCCAGAGATGCCACTACTTTGGAAGCTGGTCCTTTAAAAAAGACTTAGAGGTCAATTTTCTAAACCTTTTTTTTTCCCTGTGTAAAACAGTGTTTTCTGGGGGGGGGAACAAAGGTCCTTTTAAAACTGCTTTGGACTATACATGCATGGAATGGAGTAGCCTAATGGTTACGGCAGCGAGCTAAGAACCAAGGAAGCTAGGTTTGAATCCCACTGCTTCTCCTCTCTTGCCTCCAGTACAAATTTAGATTGTAAACCCTCTGAGAATATCTACTGTGCCTGAATATAACGTGCCTTGAACTAACTACCGTGCCTTCAGTAATTAATAAATAAATCCTGGAACTTGATATACAACTATTCAACTACGATGTAGCAGAGGACAAGACACTTAATGGGAAACAATTATTCTCAAGACAATAACTAGGAGAAAAACACAGGATGAGAAGCTGAATGGTACAACAATTTAATCACAAGTTGAACAGAGTGAGGACACAATAGGGCAGTGGTTCTCAACCCTGTGTTGGTGTATCCCCTAGCCAGTCAGGTTTTCAGGCTAGCCACTATAAATATGTATGAGCCAGATTTCCATGCACTGCCTTTACTACATGCAAATCTCTCTCGTGCATATTCATTGTGGATATCCTGAAAACCTGGATGGCCAGGGGATAAAACAGCACAGGACTCAGAACCAGCATAGGTAGACGGAAGGTCTGCATGCAGATCTGACAGCAATAGTAGACATCATCTAATACCAAAAGCAAATATCACCAAAAGCTTTGAAAAAAACTCTGTTTTTTACACCTAGTTTAAATCTCTTTGTGGAACTCTCTAATCTTATCTTAGAAGGGGGTGGACATTCCACAATGATGAGACCAAAAAAACTAAGGGGGTCATTTTAGAAGTCCTAATCATGAGTTGGATGACTGAAATGGGCACTTAAACATGTTGACATCACTGGGGCTATTTTACAAGTCATCACAAGAACGCCCATGTAGAACGGGGGTATGATGGAGGCGTGGCCTGGGCAGAAGAAGAGAGATGCACACAATGGTGCGATTTGACAATGGAATAAACATGTCTGCCCGGGTTGGTGAGGCGTCCATGTATGTATCTGCTCCTGAGCATGAATACGGTGAAAATTGTTTGTTTCATGGATGCAATGCATCCAGGAGGACGTGCAAAGGTGACATTTTACTTACCAGATAATGTCCTTTCCTTGAGCCCTGCTAGGCCAGTCCAGACAAGTGGGTGGTGTTCCCCTACCAGCAGATGTGGACACAGAGAACCAATGAAAAGCCCAGGTTTCAATGACATCACTCCCATGTCTCTATCCATCTCAGCCATCAGAGGTCTCTTCAGTATCTTTCCCAAAGCATATGGGAGAATATGGCAAGCCTCACACAAACTCAATATGGGCAACAATGAGAAATCAAACAGTAGATAATTATGTACAGGAAAGCATAAAGAGAAGGCTAATCATAGAAGATGAACCTGCAGAGCCAAACATATAAACCATAGTGGACCAAAGGATGCCATCACAGAAGAACAGAGCAAACACAGTTTCAGGGGCAGGCTCTAGACTAGTCTAGCAGGAATCAAGGACAAGACAATATCAGGTAAGTGTCACCTTTCACTGTTGTGAGAAGCTGTATATGATCATGATGTTACTCAGAGGGGCATGGCTTCCAGCCAGGTATTTACTGGACTATCAGGGAGTAAATATGTTTTTTTTTATCCTAAGCAAGTAGAAAATTTCTTGATGGATAAATGATTTTTGTTGCCTAGTATTGGCCTAGGCCATTCTGCGTATTTTCATATAAGGTTTTCTTTTTTTTTTTTTAATCGTTACTAGTATATGGGGAGGTTCTCTAGGGAATAAGTACATTTTGTCTTCCATCCAGGTGGGGTGGTACACCATCTCCATGATGTGGGTTAAAAAATATATTTTGTTTTCATTTATTATGTATCATTGTGGTTTTCTGTATTTTTTTTAACTATTCTATAAATCAATAAATAAAAAGTCACCTTCCATATCGTCCTGCTAGATCGGTCCAGACAAGTGGGATGTGCCAAAGCTACGACTCCACTGGGTGGAAGAAGAAACAACAACTCTCAAAACCCTTGAGCCAAAGGCCATGTCCGTCCACATGTGGACATTCAAGTGGTAATGCTTGACAAAAGTGGAATGTGATACCCACATTGCTGCCTGACGAATATCTGCAGAGGCTACTGAACTCTGCTCCGCCTATGAGGACACTTGTGCTCAAGTAGAATAGGCACACAAACTCTCTGGAACTGGCCAGTTCCACAACAGATACGTCGAGGCAATGGTCTCCTTAATCCAGCGCCCCAAAGTCAACAGCCGCTGCTGCATCACCCTTGTATGGGCCACCAAACAGCACAAAAAGATGATCGGACTTAAGAAAATATTGTTTTACCTCCAAGTACCAGAGACGCACCCTCCAGACATCCACAAGGCGAATATCCTTATCCTTCCCCCAAAACTGCTTCATAGAGAAGGAGGGCAGGCAGACCATTTGATTCACATGAAAGGGAGAAATCACTTTAGGCAAGAAGGACCGAATGGAAACGGTCTCCTTTGAAAAAGACAGATAAGGATCTCGGCAAGACAGAGCCTGCAACTCAGAAATCCACCTTAAGGAACAAATCGCGACCAAGAAGACCATCTTATGCATCAAATCCTTCAAGGTAATGCACTTCAATGGCTCAAAGGGTGCCGCTATCGGGGCTCTAAGCACCAGACACAGATCTCAGGAAGGGACCACTGACCATCGGGGAGGACACAGATGCTGAACCCCCTGGAGAAAGCGTGAGACATCCGGGTGCAAGGCTAGAGACTTACCAGCCAGCGGATCTCGGAAACAGATCAAAACTGCCGTCTGATCTTTCAGGTGCACAGTACAGTATTTCCCTGTGCACAACGGTTACGACTTAATAAAACCAATGCCATTGAGCCTGGTTATTAACACCCGACGGATGCATGGTCTGCCAATTAAAAATAAATGATAGTTCCACTGACACAAGCATTTAGTAAAAAGAACCCACCACACTCCCCTTTCAACTGCTGAATCACAAAACACTTGACATCTGTTACATTGGGGTGCATCTGTCGCCAGTGTGTTACCAACGGAGTAGAATCATTCCCCTGCCTGATGTATGGCAGATAAATGGTCAATCGTCCGGGTCTTAAAATGGCGAGACGTTTGGCCAATATAGATCTTATTACATGGGCATAAAATGGCATAAATTACACCCTGACTTGTACATGCAGTTGTGCCCTGTAGTGATTGTGATTGTGGTGTATTCATTGTCCGTCATTTTTGGAGATGGAACGATACTGTACGAGCTCCGTTTTTGTTTTTTTAAGTAAGACTTTGTATAAATAAATGGGCATGGTGAAGAATGTCATTTAAATGTGAATAAGTACTTGGAGTTTTTGATAAATGTTTATGTGGTGACCTAATTAGAGAGTCCATTTGCTACAAACTTTAAACTTGTTATTCTCCCTCCATTTATTAAATAAAATGTGATCGTGTTGTGATTGCTATTGCCAAGTGGCACTACATCTTGCGCTCCACTGAGAACTAGGTCTAAAATACTGTCCCCAAATGTCAATTCCTGAACCAGCTGCTCCATGATGCAATCATTTACTTCAACTAGAAACTTTATCTCCCTAGCATGTCCTGACGTGACATTGACCCACTTAATTCCGGGGTAATTGAAAGTTCTCATTATTACAGTGTTGTAAACGTTTTGCTGATTTCCCTAATTTCTGTTGCCATTTCATCATCTGTCTGTTCATTTTGTCTAGGCGGACGGTAGTACACCCCCACTGCCATTCCCTTCCCCTTTTTACATAGAATTTCTATCCATAGAGATTCTACAGTGTATTTTATTTCCTGTTGGGCAAAGTACCACACCATTTAATGTGAGCTTAGTAACCCCTTGTCTACACAAACTGTATGTGTACACTACTTCTTAGGCTCCTTTAATGTGCACCTTAAGGTTTTCTTTAAATGTTCACTATTTATGGCCTGCACACGAAGACGTCAACATGCATGTTAGAGTTTCTTGTATCGGCTCCTAAGTCTTGCTATTACGCTAAGACTTAAAATCACCACGTAAAACATGGGAGAACTGCAGCCTACCTCCCTCCCCACTCCTGAATGCACACACAAATGAAGCTCGGGCTGCTTACCCATTAAACACAGATAGTTAGGTTCTGCTAATCTGGAACATTTGATGAACTGATTCAGAATGTTGTAAAGCTCTGTAGGGTCACACATGACCATTCCTGCCATTTTACTGAAACAAAAGAAAAGGAATTGCATAAATATATATGTTTTTTTCTGACCTGCCCCTTTAAACATCTTGAACCAAGGAAAGGAGCTTCCTTTGCAACCATGCTGTGATTATTTTCCCATATTTTATATCCTTCCCCACCAATACACCTAGTCTGGTCATTGCAATGGCAGTTCTGAGAGGATAGTAAGTATTGAAACCAAAGGTCTAAGGTAGGGTT
The DNA here is from genome assembly GCA_033557465.1 of Ichthyophis bannanicus. Taxonomy (NCBI): domain Eukaryota; kingdom Metazoa; phylum Chordata; class Amphibia; order Gymnophiona; family Ichthyophiidae; genus Ichthyophis; species Ichthyophis bannanicus. Next base: position 247,863,308 of record CM066042.1, on the reverse strand, counting down.
GGGCCTTTTGCCAAAGCCATGTGCCTGTGGGAGGATATTCAAAGGCATTTACGTGATTTACATTTTAGATACAGTAAGTATTTCCCTGTCTCCACAGGGCTTATCATCTAAGGGCCCGATATTAAGCAGGTTTATCTGGTTAGCAACACTTGCTGACTAGTTAAATCCTGCTGGCTGTGATATTCACTGGGGAATATCCAGATAGTGCCACTGAATATCACTAAGATCAGCTCGGCACTATCTGGACTATGCTGGGGCAATTTGTGGGCGGAATCAGAGTAGGGCAGCACATTATCCAGACAATGGTGATTTTCAAAGCTGCTTCTGGATAACTTCCACATCACTTAGCTATCCGCATAAACTTAAAACAGCTTTTTTGCTGTCCTATCTGGTTAGCAGGCTCAAAATTGCTGCTATTTGGATAGCATCGGGCAGCCAGCGTTGAATGCAGATATTCACTGCTGGTCACTACCCAGATACCAGTGCTATCTGGATTTTATTTAAACACTGCAGCTTGCATTTACAAAAAACCCTGCAGAGTTTAAATATTACTCCATAAGGGCCTACTTTACTAACCTGTGTCAACATTTTGATGTGCGTTATGCATTTAGGGGCATGTGTACTAAAGTGCGCTAACCATTAGTCTGGGGTTTAGCAAATTCTAAGTAGATCGCGTTAACATGGAAGCCCATGTTAACCGTTAGCACACAATTGAGCATGGACTGGGCGGGTTAGGGGAGGAATACGGGTATTAAGAGGGCAACGCAGTTAGCACAGGTATTTTGGGTGCATGCTAACTGCGCCTGTTGTCGTTAGGATGAGTGCACTTAACACCAAATTAATGAGTGCATCCGCGTGATGGTTTGCACAGTGCTGCTGAGTAGTAGCGTGCTAAAGGCAGAGGGAGAGATGCACATACCCCCTGAGGTTAGCACGGGCCTCTGCGCTACGTGTGCAGTCCAATTGCGTGCCAGCTTAGCACTCTTTGGTAAACATGCCCCTCGGATTATAAATGGAGCCCTCTGAGAATAACTGGGCTTGCATTAAATAACACATTAATAAATAGAATGCTAGGTATCATAAGAAAAGGAATGGAAAATAAAACAAAAGATATTATAATGCCTCTATATCGTTCCATGGTGAGACCGCACCTTGAATACTGTGGGCAGTTCTGGTCGCCATATCTTAAAAAGGATATAGCGTTATTAGAAAAGGTTCAGAGAAGAGCCACCAAAATGGTAAAGGGGATGGAAGGATACCCCTATGAAGAAAGGCTAAAAAGGTTAGGGCTCTTTAACCTGGAAAAGAGACGGCTGAGGGGAGATATGAACGGAGTGGAACGGGTAAACGTAGATCGATTGTTTACATTATCAGAATATAGAAAGACTAGGGAACATGCAATGAAGCTACAGGGTAAACTATTTAAGACTAATAAAAGAAAATATTTTTTCACTCAATGTGTAATCAAACTCTGGAATTTGTTACTGGAGGATGTAGTAAAGGCTGTTAGTGTAGCTGGGTTTAAAAAAGGTTTGGACAAGTTCCTGGAGGAAAGGTCCATGAACCATTATTAAGAAGGGACCCAGGATATCAGTGCTTGACCCAGTACAAGCATTGTGGAACCTGTGTCTTTTGGGGGGAAACTACTAGGTACATATGACCTAGATTGGCCACTGTTGGAAACAGGATTCAGGGCTTGATGAACCTTGGTCTGACCCAGTATGGCATTTCTTATGTTCTTATGACATGAATGCACATTAAATTAGGCTATCAATTTGCACTCTTCAGTAGTGGAAGAGTAGCCTAATGGTTACAGCCGTAGGCGGAGCTCCAGAATTGCTTCAAGGTTTGGGGGCCCTAGGCAAACCTTAAGCCTTATGCTCCCCCTGGATGTCAGAATCTATTATTTAGCTTTGAATGTCTTGCACTTTGTTGCCCCTTCCAAAGAAGCTGCCACCCTAGGCAGCCACCTACTTTGCCTGGTGGTTGGGCCGGCCCTGCACTTAATCCTCCATGCCTCAGATACAAACGTAGGGGGATATTCAGATCATTTTAGCAAGTTAGCAGATCTGCTATCTGGCTAAAACATGTTGAGCCTGATATCAGAGGCACTAACCAATTAATGCTGCTGAATATCCCCACAGAGCACATAAAAACCGGGGCGGATAGGAGGCATACATTCAGCATATATACTGTATATATATATATATATATATATACAGTGTGGCCCAAAAAAAATGAGAACATCTCGTAGCATATAAGTTATTTAAAAATTCAAAAAGACAGATGTAAACGAGTGACAAATTAAAAAAAAAAAAGATGGTGACTGGAAATTGTCGAAATAAAGATGTTATATAGCTAAAAAAGGTAAATAAGTAAACTACTTAAGCTTTTAATTTACGAGATGTTCTCACTTTTTTTGGGCCACCCTGTGTTTGTGTATGTATATATATATATATATATATATATATATATATATATATATATATATATATATATATATATATATGTATGTATATAAAATCTGTGGTGCTGAGTGGCACCGTGCCGCTGCTATGTTTAGTTTAGGCCTGAATTGTAGACCTCAGCTAAGCATATAACGCCAAATAGTGGCTGAATTTCGCTGCTATCTGAATAATTTAGCAGCTCGTCCTTTCTCTGCCCCTTTATTATATGGATAGTAGTGTGCCATTCAGCCCCATACTATCTGTATAAGGGCTGAAAATCCACAGATCAGGAAGTTGTACATTCACCAACTGCTGGTGAATATATAACTTCTTTTGAATATCAGCCCAACAGCTGTGTTAGTAGCCAGACCACTGGTTACTATTAGGACAGTCATTTACCCGTCTGAACTTTAAGCAGTTAGTAGCTAAATATCACTGCTATTCAACAATAATCAACTACTAATCAGATAAAGTGCAGACGGGTGAATGGCTATACTAACTGTAACCAGTGGTTTGGCTACTTTAACCAGTTTGTAGCTGAATATCGCTGCCATTCAGCAATACTCAGCTACTAATCGGTTTAAAGTTCAGACAGTTGAATGGCTTGCATAGGAGCCAACTTTTGAAAATGATCGGAGGTACTGAACTCATCAACCCAACACAAATTACACCTCCAAGCAAAAAATAAAAACCACAAAGTCCAGGGTGCTGCAAAGTATGACTGAACAACCCATATGTAAATATTGAGACTGGAGCAGCTAACGTAGACATGTGGAAGACTGAAATGGCCAACTGAAAATTTGGGAGAACTACTCAAAGTCTCATCAAATCATTATTCCCGAGCCTTAATTCATATTCACCAGTCTTTCCCTCCCTTCACCCCCTGCAGCCTTTCCATACGCAAGTCTCTCTGTCTGTCTCTCCAGCCCCTCCATTTCATGTTCCCCCTCCCCAGCCAATCCTCACTAGTCTCTCTCTCTCCCCCGGCCTGTCTTCACAGTCTCTCTTGTTCTCTTTTATTTCTTACAAGATCTATAACCTGCTCTTCCAAGGCCTTTGCCAGGGTTCTCCAATACTCTCTCTCAAACCCACCTCCCCCCATTCTCTCACATAATATCTTTTTTCTTCCTCTTTCTTCCCTTTTCTCCCTCTCTTCCTTCCTTCCTTAATTCCTCTGTGGGTTTTAATTCTTCCTGCATGAGCATACTTTCACTTTTTATTTAAAGAAGTGTGGAAGCCCTGTTAGTCCACTATAATGGTAGTTAAAAAAAAAGCAAAATAAAAAGGAAAATAAGGTGATACCGGACTAACAATACATTTGTAGACTAGCTTTCACAGGTAAAACCTTCTTGTTCAGGTCAGGACAGTATGAGCAACAGATGTTGATAACAAAATATATACAGGAATCTATACAGCATTACATAGGCAGGAGGGGAGGGGGATGGGATGGATGGTTTATCAGAGGATGACCAGGCTGTAAATGTTTCAAGTTTATAATGTGACAGTAAGTGCATATATTTGTCGAGTCCTGTTGGTAATCAGGTTGTAAATATTTATAGTTTATAATGTGATAGGACTCAATAAGGGCATTGGTTTCCTATCTGGTCTGATTCAAAGTATCGTCATTTCAAAAGTTTTATGGTCCTGGATAGATTTAAATCTTCCTCTCAGGACCCGCAGCATAAAATCGTCAATGCTGTGTCTGGTCCTTTGAAGTACAAACCAATAGCAGATGTTGGAGCGGCTGAATTCATACCTTGGTCTGTTTTGTTTTGCAGAATTGTATGTCTGTAAGCATTCATCCTTGTCTTTAACATTTGGTGTGTCTCTCCAATGTAGCAGCCCTTTGTGCTGCAATAAATAGCATTGCAGTAGTCGAAGCTGATGTAACATAGACATGGATGAGAGTATGAGAAGAAAGGAACAGTTTAACTGACCAGATTTGATGTAATGAATAGAAAGAATGAACAACAGTGGCCACCTGTGAGTCAAATGATAACTGAGTGTCAAAGGTTATGCCCAGATGAGTGAGAGAATTAATCAATGGCACAAGGATGTCCTCAATTGTTGGACTGACTGTGGGAGATGAGGAACCCTTGGTGATCTGGGAAAATACAGACCGGTGAGCTTGATATCGGTACTGGGCAAAATGGTAGAAACCATTATAAAGAATAAAATTCTTGAACATGTAGATGGTCATGGTTTAATGGGGGAAAGCGCTACAAACTATATTGCAAGGATAGGATAGATCACATTTGTGGAGGGGTGACTCTAAATGTTAAAGAGAGCATGGAGTCAAACAGGATAAAGGTTTTGCTGGAAACAAAATACACTGTAGAATCTCTATGGATAGAAATTCCATTTAAAAAGAGGAAGGGAATGGCAGTGGGGATGTACTACTGTCCGCCTAGACAAAATGAACAGACAGATATGATGAAATGCTAACAGAGAAGCTAGCAAAGTTTACAGCACAATAAGATTTCAATTACCTGGTACTGACTGGGTCAGTGTCACACCAGGACATGCTAGGGAGATAAAGTTGCTAGATGAAGTAAATGACTAGTTAATGGAGCAGCTGGTTCAGGAACCGACATGAGGCGATGCTAATGTAGATCTAGTTCTCAGTGGAATGTAGGATCTAATGCGAGAGTTAACGCTTTTGGGGCTACTCGGCAATAGCGATCATAACATGATTACATTTGATTTAATAAATGGAGGGAGGATAGCAAGGAAACGGAATGCACTCGCATTTAACTTTCAAAAAGGAGACTAGTAAAATGATAAAACTGGTTAAGAAAAAACTAAAAGGAGCAGCTGCAAAGGTTAAGGGGCTTGTTTACATTGTGGGGCCGTGGCTCCAATAATGATCGGAAACCGCTACTGCGGCTTTGTAAACAAGCCCCTAAGAGTTTACTTCAGGCCTGGGCATTATTTAAAAATACTGTCTTGAAAGCCCCGACCAGATATATTCCATGCTTTAAAAGAGTGGAATTAAGGCCAAACAACAGCCAGCATGGCTTAAAGATGAGGTCAGAGAGGCTGTTATAGCTAAGAGGGAATTTTCCAGAAAATGGAAAAAACTACTACTACTGAACATTTGTATAGTGCTACAAGATGTACGCAGCACTGCACAGACACATGTAAAAGACGGTCCCTGCTCAAGCCAACATGGATTTAGCCAGGGAAGATCTTGTTTTATGAATCTGATATATTGCGGTCTTTGAACGGAGTGAACGTATATTTAATAGCCCTAACACAGTCTAAAGAGCCGGTTGAGGTACTAACAGTAGGAGTAGTGCCAGAGATTAATGGATGAGGTATTAGGTCCTCAGGCCAGTGGAGATTTATCAAAAGTCTAAAAGTACAGTGACCCCAGTGCACTGGAATGGGCTGGCACTGTGAAATAGCCAAACAAAGCAAGATTTCAAAAGTTAGTACTGAGATATGACTGACAGTACTGCTGAATGAAAGAGGCAGTAATTCAACAAGGGAGGAGTCAGACGCCCCTAGAGTTGTCCCAAGGAGCTCCCCCAACGAGCACAACTGGTTGCTCTGGTGTGAATGTCGCAGGCTGCTTTCAGAAATAGTCAGGATGGAGTCTGACAGGGCTTGAGGTATGAGTCAATCGGGCAGAGAGTAACAGCATCTGACTGAAAAAAATCTGTAATACCTGGGATTCATTAATTTCAGACCAATGACTGCCCTGTGCTTGCAGAATCCACATGAGATGAGCTTCCACCTGTCTTCTCAGGGCTAGTTTTGGGCATGAAAGAGGAGGGTTCCAAAGCCCACATGCAAGTTATGCTTCCTTCAGCATGAGGAAGGCTGTGGCATGGAGGTCCAGGGCAATTGCCCTGTTTGTCATCCCCTAAATCTGGCCCTGTGTCTTGGCAACACAGCCAGGGTCACAGTTTGAAAAGGTGAAATTAGGCCTTACCTACTAACTGACATTCCTTGAGAGACTCCATTCCAGTCCCAACCTGTGGGTAGTCTCACCTCACCAGCAGTATGAAGACTGAGCATGTCATCTTTAATGACATCAGGATATATAGGCAGCTGGTACCTCCCACCAGACTCCAGTAAGCTATTGACAAAACAGACTCATGAGAGACACAATTAAGAAGGTGCCATATATCAACCATTTTTGGAACACAACTTAACCCCAACAGGCCGAAAAAAAAATCCTTAGAAAGAGAACAAAATTGCTTACCAAATAGTAGGCCCATAATATACTTCTGCACTCCAGCCATGTCCCTCTGGTCACTCCAGACCCCACCAACTCAACTTCCTACTTGTTTCATATTCTTCTTGCTATTCCTGTGTCAGAAAATATCAAACTCCCCAGGCCCATAGCTACGAGATGACCTTCTTCAGGCCCGGAGATATCCTTTTCACTGAGAACCAAAAAAGGGGTGGGTCTGGAACTGGAGTCACTCAAGGAACATCAATTAGCAGGTAAGGCCTAATTTCATCTTCCTTAACATTCCTCCAGTCCAATCCTGACCTGTAGGATGTATTATAGCAGTACTACTCTTGGGAGGGATCCACTAGCCCAGCCTGATGAATCGTTGAACGAAACCTCGTGGCCCTCGCTGATTGAATATCGAGCCGATAATGCTTCACGAAGGTATGCAGGGATGATCAGGTTGCTGCCCTACAGTTCTCCTTTGGTGGAATCAACTAGGACTGCCCAGGAAGTGATCTGTGCCTGGTTTGAGTGGGCCCTCAACCCTCTGGGCAACCCCTTGCACTGCAGCAAGTAGGCCGAAGAAATGGCCTTCCACACCCATCTCAAAATGGAGGCTTTAGAAGCCGCTTTGCCCTTGTGCGCACCCACAAAGAGCACGAACAGCCAATTGGATCTTCTAAAAGACTCTGTTCTTTTCAAATAGCACTGTAACACCCCATGGACATCCAAGTGGTGCAGAAGGAGACACCCCCCCCCCTCCGTGCCTCCTGCTTCTGAAAACACCAGCAGTGTCATGGACTGATTGAGGTGAAAAACCAATAACATTTTGGGAAGGAAGGATGGCACTGGCCTGAGAATCACCTTCTCCTTTGCGAAGATAAGAAAAGGCACCCGACATGACAGGGCCTGAAGCTCCAATATTCTTCTAGCCGAACAAATGGCCACCAGGAATATAAGGTAAGATCCTTCAAAGCACAGGCACCCAACAACTCAAAGGGCACCTCTGTCAGCATCAACAATACCAAATTGAGGTCCCAGAGAGGCACAATCGACCGCACTGGTGGTTGAACCTGCTTCACTGCCTGCAAAAACTGGACCACATCCGAGTGCATTGCCATGGACACTTCTTGGACTCTTCCATGATAACAAGAAATGGCTGCCACCTACATCCAGAGGGTGCTGCATTCCAAACCCTTATCCAACCCTGCCTGCAAAAAGACATTTGGCACTGAAGTCACACCTCTCCAGCTGCTTGGAGACTGAGATACTGGGGTCTGATGGAAGGTGCCAGCTGCCTATATATCCTGATGCCATTAAAGATGACATGCTCAGTCTCCAAGCTGCTGGTGAGGTGAGACTACTCACAGGTCGGAAATGGACTGGAGGAACGTTAAGGAACTTAGAGATTATATGCTAGGAGAAATATATTTTCCAATAGCCCTTGACATGGAAGAATACACTCATGCTAACTCATTGCAGTCTAGCCTGCCTATGTGATACTGCTTTGTATTCGGCAACAGCAGAGCTGAGAGCTGTAAGGTGGCTGCAGAACAAGAACAAGGAGGGAAGTAAACTAGGAAAACAGTAGCACCGATGCAGCAAACTGATTATGCTCTAGTGCAGCATTTGCTCGAGATTTTCCTGTTCTAGTCTTGCTTCCTGATGTATAAAGCAAGCTAATGAAGTTAAATCCCAAGGAAAACCACTGCACTAAAGTATAGTGTAGCGGGCATGCTAATCACATGCAAACAAGAGAATATTTAATTGCTCCAGATATAAAGAATGGTGCTGAAACTTAGCACAGGCTTTTACTTGGAACACTGGATCTTTATGCCATCTCTGGGCAAGTGTAAAGATGCAGTGAAGAACAAAAGGATCATCTGAGGTGAAGTCTGACACTTCACACCTCAGATGACCCAATCAGTCCCAGACCCCTGACCCCCTGCTAATCCTCTCAAGAAATCATTGCTGGCCTGCGTGTCAGCCCTCCACTTCTCAATCTTCATAAAATTAGTAGCCCCTGCTCTTCATCCCCAATCACCTCCCAAAACAAACTGCTGAGGTTGCTCCTAGCCTGACCCCTCCCCAATAAATGATAGCTCTCCTTGTGGCCCTCCAGACTCCCTTCCAACACACATCCAGTATCTTTAGTATGATGGGAAGCAGGAGCACTACCCATACACTCCTGATTCCATACAGCCATCTTTCAAAATGGCACGTTCTGACCCTGCGTAGGGCGTCCCGGGATGCACCACGCAGGGTCAGTCTGCCAAATAAGGTAATAATTTAGACCCCACCCCTTCCTGCAGTGCAACCTGCGACTTGGATCCTGCACTGTGAAGAAGGGGGAATAGGTGTTCCCTTCAATTCAGTCCCCGATTGTAACCCCTCTCAATATCTAAGCTGCCAAGGGAAAGCAATTTTAAAGAGAGAGACTGTTACTGTAACTGAAGACATCACAAGCCACCACAGCCTTCTCTTCTTTCCTTATCCTTCCAGTAAATACATGATTTATCCCAGTGACTGCAGGGCCTGAAGAATAAGGCACAAGATGCTCCCCACAACTGATCCAGCACAATTGGCAATATATCTCCCCGCCATTGCTAATTGAGCTGTGTCACTGGTGTGTATTGGGGGGAGGGGGACAGCTGGTAAACAATTTAAAAAAATCATTGCATCTCTGCTTTGAATCTATATTCTTTCGCTGCTTGCTTCTGGCTTTCTCTTAGTTTATTCTATAGCTTCTCTTTTCTTCTGTTTTAAAGCCTATGTTCCTGTCTTCTTTCATTGCTATATGCAGACTGTCTCTCCACAGCTTATTACCTTCTCTCATCTCTTTCTAGTTTCACCTGTCTTGCCACTTCTATCGCTCCCCTCACCCCTTCATCCTTCTCCTCTCCACCAGGATTCTGTCTTCTCAGCTTATCTCCTCTATTATCCTCCTTCTCTCTCTCACTTCCACATAAGCTAGTCACTTCTCCCCCCCCCCACCCCCCTCCCCTCTTTTTAAATCCTCAATCGCAGGCCCCTCTCTCCCAGCTTGCATTCCCTTCTCTCGCATCTCAATTCTTACTCCCATAGCCAAAGTCCATTCTCTCAGTCCCTCTTCCCCTCACAACCCATTTTCTCCTAGCCCTCACAGCCCCATTAATCTGCCCCTCTCTCCAACCCCTTTCCCTCTGTTATTTTCCTCCTCTTTCACCCCCTTTTACAGCTAGTCTCTGCTCTCTCCCTGCCACTCTCAGCCCTTCCTTTTCTTCTCCTTCTATCAGCTCCTCATTGCCTTTCTCAGTACCTCTATGGCTCTTCTGCACATCTCTAGGTCCGAACAAATGCAGGAAGTGTAGTACATTGCTGCTGCTCTCTGAAGCTGATTGGTCAGAATTCCTTAACCAACCAATAGACTGCAAGGGGAGGCGGGAACAGTAGCCTAGGAAACTAAAATGCGTCCTTTCTGCTTTCCCCTGCAAGACTCTGCTGCACTGAGATTTTAGCTCCTGGTCCAGGAGAGATGTTGGGGGATGCTGAAGCAGCACAAGCACCTATAGAGCTGGCATCTATACTTGCTTCTTCCTCCTCCCATCCATCTAGAACTCCTTAATCCCAGCCCACAATAGCTCCAACCACAGTGATGTGCAGCATGACTTGTTACCATGACCCTTTGCAGCTCTTTTCCAATACACTTCCACTCTAAACTATAAGCTTGGGTCTGTGCAAGACTGTCAGCACAACATGAACTCAGTATCTCCATGACCACTGTTCCCTCTAAGCTGTGCGCGTGTGCGTGCGCACACACCTCGCCGAGCGAGCGCACATAATTTACAACAGAGTGCACAAAAATTACGGTTCTGATTCTGATAGAAAACAACACAGACATCTTAAAATTTAAAAGTTGTGATTGTAATTACTAGAAATTTTCTGCTTCATTTAGTAATCGTCTGTTTTCATTTAATTTGATTAAAATCAGTGTGGTGTACATACTGTATTCTGACGTGTAGTCAAATTTTAAAGTATATAACGCCGAGTGTCGTTATGTGGCGCACAAAAATTTAACCTTCCTTCAAAAGCTGCACAGCTGATATTTTATGCGCACACAGCCTACAGAAAATTAGAGGGAACATTGTCCATGACCTGTGCTGCTATGCGGCAAAATCCCATCAGCTTCCCCAGAAGTCTCACCTATCTAATGGAAGACTGATTTCCAAAGCAGGATTTTGATAAGTCTAGGGGCTGGAAGGAGGGGAAGTGTAAGAAGGAAGAGGTATGAGGACTGCACATAAAGGATTTTTCCCCAATTTTTTTAACCTCCTACAGCTATTAAGCACATCACCTCCTGCCCAGTCCTGAATTCTGGTACACAGATAACACAGGTACACTACCAAAAAACTGCCTCCAGTTTTGCAACTGATTCCTATAGATTTTTGGGTGCTGAATCCAGGAAAAATAGCCAAAATGTTCCATCACGTCACGTTTTCTTGCAAAATTAGATTTCTTACCCATATAAGGAATGTTCACATAATTTCTTTTTAGCCGACTGCAGTTTATTTTCTTGGCCCAAAATAGAGGTTGTAATGGTTAACTAACTAGAAATACTCCCTCATGATATTTTAGAGTGTTTTGTATTCATTTTATACATTAACAGGACAATTGCGAGGCGGGGGGCTAAATCCAGTACTCGTGCTGGCGCATGTTCTTTCCTGTTCGCCTCGCCTCGTTCACTCGCTCAAACACGGTGGTTGCGACATGAACGTTCCTGTCAAATTTCAGTTTCTTGCAAGTTCATTATTACCTTTTGTTTGCTCAGTCGTAATCCAGCTTTATTCCGAAGTGGTTTCACTACAGTTGTAGTTTGCAGTGCTGTGTATTTGTGATGGCTCACAGAGCCAGAGGTTGCATCAACTCTCCGGACAGTTTTTGTTTTATTGGTGGGGAATATACCGTGAAAAAGCGGCAGAGGAACATTTCTGCATTTATTAAAAAAGTATATTTCGCCTATTTCGGTTTGAAGTTAGGCGATCAAGACAAACCGTGGGCTCCTCACAAAGTGTGCAAGACATGTGAGGAAGATCTACGCTTATGGATGAAAGGTAAAAACAAGCATTTCGTTTCGGAATACCTATGATGTGGCGTGAACAAAGAGACCACAGCAGTGACTGCTATTTTTGCTCTTGCATTGTGAAGGGATACAACTTAAAAAATAAGAACGTAATAAGTTACCCCAACCTCCCTCAGCAATTAGGCCTATGCCTCATAGCAACGAAGTACCTGTGCCTAAACCACCAAAATCTTTGGATCATATTTGTGTGGACGGTTCTGATCATGATGAGACTCATCAGATTGCTTTTCCCGATGAGTCCAGTACTTCCGAGTTTGAAACTGAACCAGATCCGAAACCTGAACTTTTCTCTCAAGCTGAATTGAATGATTTAGTCCGGGATTTAGGACTCCCAAAAGATGCTGCTAGGTTCTCGGCTTAAACAGAAAAATCTATTGTCACCAGGAACAACTTTTTATTGGTACCGCAACCGCGAGACACAATTTTTGAAGTATTTCAGCAAAGAGGAAGATTTGGTATTTTGCAACGATATATACGGAGTGATGGAAAAGTTTAAACTCAAGTATGATCCTGCTGAATGGCGGCTGTTCATTGATTCGTCAAAAGACAGCATAAAAGGTGTTCTTCTTCATAATGGCAACACATTCGCTTCAGTTCCTATTGCTCACTCTGTTATTCTCCAAGAAAAATACGAGAATTTGGCCCTGATTCTTCAGAAGATTCGTTATGATGAGCATAAGTGGATGATTTGTGGAGACTTTAAAATTCTATCCATGCTATTAGGGCAGCAATCCGGTTTCACCAAATATCCCTGCTTCCTTTGCTTGTGGGATAGCCGGGCCCGCGACCTACACTGGGGGAAAAAAGACTGGCCAATTGGGAGTATTTGAGACCCGGTGAGAAAAATGTTCTTCATGAGAGCTTGGTACCTCGTGATAAAATTCTATTACCACCTCTCCACATTAAGTTGGGTCTCATTAAGCAATTCATCAAGTCCCTTCCAAAAGATGGTGAGTGCTTTCGGTACCTTTGCTCAAAGTTCCCCCGACTTTCTGAAGCAAAGCTAAAGGAAGGAGTGTTTGTTGGCCCTGATATAAGGAAACTCATTTCAGATGGAGCATTCGCTGAAACGATGTCTGAGAAGGAAAAAGAAGCCTGGGATTCCTTCAAGGATGTTGTTCTCAAATTCTTGGGGAACAGGCGGGATGAGAACTATAAGGATATTGTTGCCAGGATGCTCAATGCCTTCAAAGAACAAGGCTGTAACATGAGCCTGAAAGTCCATTTCTTGCACTCCCATGTGAACTACTTTCCCGAAAACTTGGGGGCGTACAGTGAAGAACAAGGTGAAAGGTTTCACCAGGACATCAAGGACGCAGAGAGAAGGTACCAAGGAAGATGGAACACCACTATGATGGCTGATTTCTGCTGGTTGCTGCTGCTGCGGGAAACCCCAGATGAAAAATACGCCAAGCAGCGCACCAAGAGAAGCATTTGGGGGAAGAAGAAACGGGCCCACCAGGAGATTGATTGACCCAAGAATGACTTTAAATTCTAAACAAATCTAAACTGTGTTGACAAATATCGTGTTTTTACTAAACTTTGAAATAAAAATTTGCTAGTTATTACCACAGTGTCGGATCTCATTTATTAGAATTTTATTTTCAGACCATCGGGTGTTTGTCTTCATGTATTGCAATGATGCAGTTTGCGTTTTCTATTCTTACATACATACCTGTACAACATTTTTTGCACATTTCTTTGCTTTGCTTTGTGTCTAACCTCGCTCTTATATGCTCAATGCTTGTGCACATGTATGTGGCTGTTTTAAGTGCAGACAATTTTGCTACCATCACAGTGTGTTTTGTTGACATTACTCTATTCTCATGTGCTGCCTTGTTACAATTTTCTTTATTCTTATTTGAATAACTACTAAACAATTAGTATAAAGAATTCATCCAAGAAACTTTTATCTCGATCGCACTCAATCTGAAATGTTCACCTCAAACTGCTAACCCAATGTAGCAAAAAATCTGTACGTGATGGAGCAAATTGGTTACCAGATTTGGATTCAGCGCACCAAAAAACATAAAAATCAATCGAAACATTAGAGGCAGTTTAAAAAAAAAATTTTTTAGTGTACCTGTGTAATTGATTGCCTAGAGAGCCACATTTTGAAAGCACTATTGCTCCAGAAAGTTGTGCTTTTCACACACTGAAGAAAAAACGGAAATTTGAGGTAGCTGCAGACAGGACCATCACCAGGTTAAATGGTGCAATGGTCAATCAGTGAGGGATGAAGTCCCTCTCTGATGTAGTCCAAGGGGAGGATGAAGAGGTTGCTTTGGATTCTCACCCTTTACTCTCATGTTTATCACCCATGTGTGTATCTCTTGTCCCATTTGTTGTGTTTCTCTTGCATAGATTGTAATCTCTATTGAGCAGGGACTGTCTCTAGTGTAAGAACATAAGAACATAAGATATGCCATACTGGGTCAGACCAAGGTCCATCAAGCCCAGTATTCTGTTTCCAACAGTGGCCAATCTAGGTCATACGTACCTAGCTTGCAGCAATATACAACACAAGTAGTAGATGTGTTTGCTGTGCTCTGCCTCTGCCATAGCACTGTAAGGTTACTGCACTTAGAGAGAATTTAGGCCACTGCCATCAGGCTGGTTCCAAAATAATTTTAATAAATTTAGAAACTGGAACTGTTGCAAATCTCTGGTTTTACTATTTCAGCTTAGTGCTGCAAAAGTCTAAGGGAATAGTCCAGTACAGGGGATGAAGTATTTCTGTCCATGAAAGAAGAGTGAGACTTGCATATGATTGTTTCTGATCTTAAGGTGGCTAAACAGAAAGAAAAGGCGAAGGTGAAATCCAGGATGCTTGGGTGCAGTGGGAAGGAGGTGATATTGCCTCTGTATAAGACCTCATTTAGAGTATTATGTGCAATTCTGGAGACCACACCTTCAAAAGGATATAAACAGGATGAAGTTGGTGCAGAGGATGGCTACCAAAATGGTCATTGGACTTCATCATATGGGGACAGACTTAAAGATCTCAATATCTATACTTTGGAGGAAAAGTGGGATAGAGGAGATATGATAGAGATGTTTGAATACCTCCGTTGTATAAATGCACAGGAGAACCTCTTTCAATTGGCGTGGCCCTTAGGCGTTGGTCCGTGGCGTCCGTTGCTATGGGTGGCATTGATGACATATTGTGGACTAGATTGATGTGCTGCTATTTTGTGGTAACTTGCTGTTCCTTGTTCCTCTTCTCCTATCTGTTTGACTGTCTCTGTCCTCTTCTCTGTCCTATCATATAAATGGCGTTCTTTTCTGTTTTTCCTCAAATGATATAGTATTGTAAACCGCTCTAATGCCTCTGGCCTGAGCGGTATATCAAATTTGAAATAAAAAAAAGCTCTGCAATGAGATGGCATAGGATGAAAGTGAAAGGGGAAAGACTCAGGAGTAATATGCGGAAATATTTCTTTACTTAAAGAGTAGTAGATGCATGGAATAGTCTCCCAGTGGAGATAGTAGAGACCAGGACAGTATCTGAATTCAAGAAAGCATGGGACAAACACAGAAGATCTTTAAAGGGAAAAAAGGGACTATAATAGTTGTTATGGAAGAGTAGACTCTATGGTCTTTTTCTGCCATCATGTTTCTAGTGTACTCAGTTCACCATAAAAACTGAGTCAGTATAAATATATGAGAATCACTGGATATTACTGACTGGAGGGGCCAGAACAGCAGCATATAGATGGCCCATTAAATCATCCCAGTACCACTGAATATCCCCAAAAACTTTCTTGGCACAATCCAGATAGTGCCCGGTGGTCTGTGGGTGGTCCCATTATCTAACCAGTTAGCGGCGATTTTCAGCTTGCTATCTGGATAGGTAAAGTAAGCACATTAAGTTTAGGACAGGCCAATGGCTGTCCTAACTATGCAGTCGTGTATCCGGTTAGCATCTGAATATCCACTTGAGGTTGGCACTGAATATCCAATTTCAATTCCACCTGTGGAGGCCAGGCATTTTACAAGCATTGACGGCTGCGGGCTGAATATCAGACCCATACAGGCTCATTCCGAGCTGCGAATAGCAGGGATGGTCATGCACCTTCCCTCCGGTGTCTAACTTCCCCGCCAGTTGTTTGGGGAAGTTAGATGGGTGCAGGAAAGGGGAGTATCAGGGGCAGTGTTAGGGCGGGCAGTGTATGGTCGCCAAACCCGGATATACAGGGCCGATTCTAATGTCAGTCCTGTACATCTGGGGCTGGCGACTTGAATGGGGAAGTTATGTGAACAGGATGGAGTCGGTGCAGAGGGTGCCTACTAAAATGATTAGTGGTCTTCATTATAAAGCATATGAGGACAGACTTAAGGATCTTAATATGTACACCTGAGGAAAGGCAGGATAGAGGTGATATGATTGAGATGTTTAAATACCTCCGTGGCATAAATGCACAGGGGGAGAGCCTCTTTCGATTGAAAGCAAGCTCTGCTACGAGGGGACATGGGATGAGAGTGAAGGGGGATAGATTCAGGAGTGATATGCAGAAATATTTCTTTACGGAAAGAGTAGTGGATCCGTGGAATAGTCTCCCAGTGGAGGTGGTAGAGATGAGGACAGTAACTGAATTCAAAAAAGCATGGGACAAACACAGAGGATCTCTAAAGGTAAAAAGGGGACTGTTGTAGTTGTTGATATAGAAGGAAAGACTAGATAGGCTACGTGGTCTTTTTCTGTCGTCATATGTTTCTATGATTTGTCTTCTTAGAAGGCATATTTTTGTCGTCACGAGATGAATGGGGTAGAGTAATGAATCCTCTTCCCTCCTCATCACCTTGTTGCTGAAATCTGGAACTAAGATTCCCTTCCTCCCCTGAACCCCTACACATACTCATAAATGTCCAGATTTGCCTGCAAAAAAATCTGGCAACCTTGACTAAGGTGAATGATTTGTTTTTTGAAGCCCCGTTTACTGCCCAATAAACGTACTGTAATGCATTAGAATGATAAGATGACGCCAACAGTAGTTACCTACAGCAATAAATGCAGGAACTATTGAGACAGGGAAAACTGTCAGCCATGATATTGAACAGAAGACGGAGCAGTGTTTTTTTAGGATATGGGATCCCTTTTTGCTTTCTTTAATAATTGCTTTGAGCAACGCTTCACTTTCTAAAATAGAGCGTGTTTGCATAGCCAGACAAAATCACGCAACTCCTTAGGGGAGACCTATGTAATACCCTCAGCGGGAACCGACGCACTCTCGCGGTGTTTGTGCTTCCTGTCTTTTCCCCTCGGGACTTGGTGAGCTCTCGCGTTGTTTGCGTCTCCTGTCGCTCCCCCCAGCGCGAATTGGTGAAGTGTCGCGGTGTTTGTCCGCTTCTGTCTTTCGCTCTCTGGAGGTCGTTGGAGTCAGTGTGCCGGCCGGGTTCCAGGAGAGAGACATCGTTTGAAACCAAGGCCCCCCCACCCCGAGCAACTCCGCCACCATGCTGTCCCGCCTGACCAGACCCGCCTCGGCCGCTCTGCGCCATAGGGCTTTCAGCACCTCCGCTCAGGTACTGGCTGGGCACTGGGGAAAGGGGGAACCGGCGGCGTTTAAATCTCAGAGCTCTTGATCCCCACCTAAATCCGGACGCGACTCAGAATTTGTGACTTCCTTCCGCTCAAACAGTGACATTGGAGGTCATGTTGCAAGCAAATGTCAGACCAAAGTTAAATTAACTCCCATCATTGAGCTCATTATAGCCTTGCCATGTCCCAGTTTCCGAAGTCATTGCAGGCGAGGTTTAGGGGCGCCGTGCTCTCCTTGCACACTGCATGATAGTGGTCCGTGCTTGTAAATGAAGTTGTCAAAAGGGGAGAACCATCTGCTTTCTCTCAGCACCCCGCACAAAAAAGGGGTATTTTAATCAATCCTTTTAGATTTTATTCAAGAACATACGTACAGTATAGACAAATGATTACAAAAATTTGCCAAAATCTGTGTTCTAAGAAATCCAACAACATTTAAACAATTGCAAACAATATTGTAGTCATTACTGATCAATATTGTAAAAAAATAAAAAGGGAAAAAAACATACGAAAAGTGTAGGCCAAAATATATCTCGGAATAAAATGTATCATTCCAAAAATGTAACATCTGCTGGGACTAGACTTAGAAAACCAGAGATTTTATGCTTCTATTTGATGATGGTTTGACGTTTTTAATAAATAAATAAATATATATATATATATATATATTAGTGGGAGGTTTATATTTGTCTCAGGCAAGGTGTTTTTTTAAATATATAATATTGTTAATAATAAATGTAGTGTTTGAAGACTTTGATTATGTAGAATATTGATATGTTTTAGCAAAGTATTTTTATAGCTGTTGTATCCCTGTGTCTGATCTGAATCTAAATATGTATGTCACTTGAGGGGGTGGGTGATATTAAATCTTGGAGATACCATTTTAGCCATTTTTTGTCTTAGATTTGCCAAGGGTGAAACTTAAATTTTAGTTTCAGCTTTTTATGGCTGTGCATGATAGGGATATGTAAGGGTGCAGTAACTTTAACATAAGCTGCTCTTTTAGAGGAGTTTGCAGTTTATTGATTCTGAGTCTCTTAGAAATATTGTTCCTTTTAGTAGGCTTCTTGGTTGCCCTGATTATTTGGCAGGTTCTTTGGTATCTTATGTCCTGTTGAGGGGGTTACTAGGTCACAGTCTTAGCGTCACTGATGAGTCTATTGGTTCATTCTGCTTGATTGGTGTCAACACAGCATCCTATTTTGTGGCCCCCCTGGTTATGGAACTCAATCCCTGCATATATTTGGCAGGTGGACTCCGTGAAGCTTTTTAAGAAGCATCTCAAAACGTTTTTCTATGAGTAAGCCTTTGGTGAATCATAGGGAATCTGGGGTCTGTAGGGCAGTGAGCTCTGGAGCTATTCTAATTTGCACTGCTTGCCTTTTTTCTTGTTTTGTTATGGATTTTTTTGTGTGTTTTTTATTTTAATTGTTCTATTTGATTTTCTGTTTTAGTAGGCTTTTGTTGAAATTGCTTTGCATGTTGTTAAAAGCAGTCAATCAAGTTTTTATAATAAACAATAATGGCCTTTAGCTAAGATCAAATGCAAGATTTGAATTGGAGTTTTACCTAACCCTCCGTAGACCATCTGCTTTTTAGTCTGTCATGTATTTTGAAAACCTGTGGGGTCATAGAAGACACTTAGAATGCCCTTAAACTTTTCTTTTGTGGTGTTTGTCTTGCAGTCTTGTATTTTGGTAATGCTTTTCTGAATTGCATTCTTCCTCTGTGTTCTTAAGTAGATATAGAGGCATTTTAGAAGGGGAACCTGAAAACTACTGGTGACCTGGAATGACTACTATTGGAAACAGGATACGGGGCTTGATGGAACTTTCCTAATCGTCCCTCCAGTCCAGTATGAATGGGTTGTCTTCCTCCTTCAGCAGCTGAGGACTGAGCATGCTAAATCTTTTGATGTCACAGTAGAAGAGCTCCCGCCATGGGAACCTGGAGGCTGTGTCTCAGTCCTCAGCAGTTGAAGGAGGAGCCTCTGCATTTATTTATTTAACATCTTTTATATACCGTGCTATTCGTCATCAGTGCGGTTTACATTAAACAAATGGCTGGGCTCCTCTGAAGGGCCTTGGCCTGCACCTCTGCTGGGTATCTGGAGAGAGAGAAAAAGTTTGGAGACTGCAGGACTAAACACTGCTTAATTGAATAGAGATTTAAAGAAAAGGCTGGGTAATCTTCCACGTGAAACACCGGTGGAGTAAGGCCAACAGTGGCAGGGCCTGTTTCTGTCTGGCAGGGCTTTCGGGGGTGGCAAAAGTACTCCCACTCTGCTGAAGAGCTGGGGGTTTCAGCCCCTTTGTCAGGCACTATTTCATTGGAGGCGCCTGTGTCTTTAAAAACTGCAGTGTTCTGGGAGCCAGATTGCCTCTAGACGTCAGCATCAAAGGCGGAGAGTGTTTTTTTTCTCCTTTGTTTTCACTTAGGCAGAATCAGCATCTCTGTAGTAGTGGTGAGTGATGGGTTGAACCTCTCTCATCCTCCCCTCGCATCAGGGTCGATCGAGCTGTGCTGCGTGAGGTCAGACTCGCTGTTGTGGGGGGGGGGGCAATGTGGAATCTTGCAGTGGGAATCTGTAGGAGTTGTGTAAGATCAGGTAGGTTGGCAGAGCTAATTTTTGGTGCTGGGATAGAGATGATGTAGTCCAGAGCTTCGATGATAAGGCCATCCTCTCCAAGCCCGTGGTTTTGGCAGGAAGTTTAGCCATCTCAGAAAAGGCGTCCGTTTCCTCTGTGCTTAAATGTAAGGATAAATGATTGGGTAAAAAGTCTAAAAAGACACATGCTGACACAGTACCTATGGCAGCTGAAATTTAATGCTAAAAAATACAGGGTTATGCATTTGGGCTGCAAAAATCCAAAGGAGCTGTACAGTGTAGGGTCCTGGACATAATTGTATCTGACGATCTTAAAGTAGCTAAACAGGTAGAAAAGGCAACTACGAAAACCAGCAGGATGCTTGGATGTATAGGGAAAGGAATGGTCAGCAGAAAAAAGGAGATGATGATGCCTCTGTATAAGTCTCTGGTACGACCTCATTTGGAGTATTGTGTACAATTCTGGAGACTGCACCTTCAGAAGGATATAGGCAGGTTGGAGTCTGTGCAGACGGTGGCTGCTAAAATGGTTAGTGGTCTTCGTTATGAAGCATTTGAGGACAGACTTAAAGATCTTAATATGTATACTTTAGAGGAAAGGGGTGATATGATGGAGACATTTAAATATCTCTGTGGCATAAATGCACAGGAAGGTCTCTTTCAATTGAAGGTAAGCTTTGCTACGAGGGGACATAGGATGAGAGTTAAAGCGGCTATACCCCTATTGTCCTGTGGAGAAGAAAAGGCTTTTCATCAGCAATAGTGAAAGGAACAATAAAGCATACCAAATGTAAAAACTGTAAACCAAAAAGCAAAAATATAGGGGACAGTGGAAAAACTACCACATGAAACTATTGTAAGTACAACTAAATACAGGGTGGCCCAAAAAAAGTGAGATCTCATAGCATATAAGTTATTTAAAAATTCAAAAAGACAGATGTAAACGATTTGACAAATTTAAAAAAAAAAGACGGTGACCGGAAATTGTCAAAATAAAGTTGTTATATAGCTAAAAAAGGTAAATAAGTAAACTATTTAAGCTTTTAATTTACGAGATGTTCTCACTTTTTTGGGCCACTCTGTATTTTGTTCAATGGTGGAAATAGAGATTGGGAAGATATAAGCAATGACCGGTGATAGGCTAATACAGAAATATCAGTCTTTATTTTTGTGGGGTTTTTTTGACCAAACTTATTTTACACTCAAAATATATGCAGAAAGACATTTTATCTAGTACAGAAAACCTATGGAAATAGCGCTGTTATCTCAAACATTTGTCCCATGACATTGAAACCCAAAAAGCAGCAAATTTGAACAGGTCCATTGAGCAACACCAGAAAATCCAACACTGATGAGTAAATCACATTGGCCACTATAAATGTGGTCAGTGACTGATTTTGTGGGATTACCCTTCAGACCAAAGAATTCATTAGTCGTGGTAATGGACTGATGATTTTTTTTTTCCCTTCAAAAATTTTACTAACTGCATCCAGTTTTGTAGTATACATAATTTCAGTACCTGTGCAACAAGATTTATTTGGGTCACATAGAGAGGATGTTATGTTTCGACACTCAAACATAGTAGTTTGAAGCACAAAAGGACTGAGGCTCCTTTGGTTTCCCATTATATCACACAACAGCATAAATTTAGTATGCTGCGTGCAGTTTGATTTGCCATGGCTGTATGAGAAGGCTGTTAAGGATTATTGTGTTCGATCTTTTGATTGAACAGTCTGAAACTTCATGGTTTGAATTTTAACTTTGGATGCATTTTATCTAACTTCCATGCATGGGAAGTTCTTTCGATATGTCTTCCTTTTTTTTTTGGCTATTTTTGATTGGCTGTTACAGGTTTTTGGAAGATGCCCGTTTGTTGGGCTGTCATGTGATGTGATCTTTGTTTTTTTGAATGGGTGATTGGAATGAGTTTTTAGTCATGTTTATATGACCAAAGAATAGGTATGAGCTATGTTATCAATGGAATGTTTGCAGACTCTTCAGTGCTTTCATTTTAATATTATATGAATTAATAGCATCATGTTTGATATCAATTGAGATGATCTGCAGCTGTCTTTCGATAGTGTGGGGTAGTCCCTGGCGCAGCGAAGCATGAAATGCTGCATGGGTTGTAAGCCAGTGTATGAGCGTCCTTTCATCCCGCATGGCCACTGGGTGTGCTGTATGGTTCTAGTGGCTAACAGTCCATACTACCTCCGTGTCTGCTTTTATGTAAAATGTGAGTGTATATAGACTGCTGAGAATTTTGTTTAATCCCTGAGAATGTTTTGTATTTTATCGTAATTTTTATTCAAAATATGATTAGGTCCTAATCTAAACCATTGTAAGAGAAAACACAACTGAAAAAACACACAACTGAATTAACTTGCACAAAAATGATATATTGATTGCTCAAAACGGAGTCAAAGATCATAGAAGAGAATGTCAGGCTGTTCGTCATGAGATAAAGTTGAACTGTGTTCATGTGAAGTCCGCATTGCACATTCAAATAAGTTTACTACAGAATGACTGAAGAATAGATTAGAAACTTGGATTGGCCAAAATCTAAACCCTAAAACATTTGTGGCAAGACCTAAAAACATGACGGCAGAAAAAGACCAGCCTATCCAGTTTTCCCTTCCATACCAACTTCTATAGTCCCCTTTTTCCCCTTTAGAGATCTTCTATGTTTGTCCCATGCTTTCTTGATTTCAGATACTGTCCTCATCTCGACTACCTCCACTAGGAGACTATTTCATGCATCTATCACCTTTTCCATAAATAAATTTTTCTGCATATTAGTCCTGAGTCTATCCCCTTGCACCTTCATCCTGTGCCCCCTGATTGCAGAGGTAGTTCCTTATCAGTCCTACAGTTCAGTCCTCCACCACTGGGTAGTGCACCTTCTCCTGCAACATGGAGACTGGACAAGTCAAACTTGTGACATCACCGGGTATATCCTGCTGGTCTTCTCCCATGATCCCCCAGTGTGTCCAGTCTCCATGCAGCATGAGGACATAGTGAGCCTAGGTGCTGGGCTCACTTGAGAAGCAGTTTAGGAGCAGTTAGTCAGGATTTGATTTACCTTGCATTTCTTTTGCCCTTCTTTAGGTGTAATCCTGTAAATTGAATTCATTTTCATTTAATTTCATTTACTTTTACTTTATTTATTTTCACCTAGTCTGCCTTAGTGTAAAGGGGGGTTCTGTCCCTTTTCAAAGTTCACGCTGCCAGTTAGCCTCTCTGCTTGGGATTCTTTGGTCTCTGTGCCCGGTGATGATCTCTCCCCCAGGACTGTACGGGGGAGAGCTCTGTGGAACACCTGCATTTTGGCAGTGTCCATGTGGCAGATTCCCATCGCGGCGGGAGCCTCAGGCCGTTCGAGGTTCTTTAGCCGGTGGGCCGGGGCTCGCAGCGTCTGCTACTTCTGGTGGCGCGAGGCAGCAGCGTGTCTGGACAGCTCTTCACCCCGCAGCTACAGCGGGGTAACTGCTGCTTCCCGACGCCACAAGGGAGTCTCTTGAGTCCGCATGGAGGGGCTCTGAGCTCTTGCCGCCTCTGTGGTGTTTGGCGCCAAATGGGCCTGCTTCGGATTGGCGCCATTTTCTCGGCAGGGCTGAGGCCTCGTGGCAGAGAGCGGAGCAGCCCCGCGTTTGAGCAGACGACGCTGTTCCACGCAGCTACACCCAGATAAGGACTTCCTTTTGCTGTTACTTTTAATTTTAATTCTAATTTTAATTTCCTTTTAATTTCATGATAGTTTATAGTTCTTTGACTGCAATGTGATTGGTTTGGGTTTTACTTCTTGGGGGGTGCCTTTACCTTTGTCTGCATTCTGGCAGTTAGCGACGTCTGTCAGCAGCAGGTTTCCGTGCTAGGATTTGGCCATTCAGGGTCATCGGCGGCACAACCACCTACAAATTGAGCCCTTTCTGAAATTGTCATTTACATAAGGATGCTATTTCCATGTTTATACGCTTGGAAATTGTGCAGACAGCCTCTAAATGTCGTTATGCCATCTGCAAATTTGATCGCCATGCTTGCTGATCTCTTTTCCAGATCATTTCAGTGCAGTAGATGTTACCAGATGCCAGTTCCAGTGCAGATCCCGAGACATTCCACTATTTACGGGTCTCCTGTGAGAAAACTGGCCATTTAGTCTATTGTGTTCCTGTTTTTGATCCATTTCCCATTCTATAATAGCACATCATCTCCTTCCTCAGGAGAAGTTCATAAGGGGCTTTGTCAAGTACCTTCTAAAACATCCAGATACATATCATTTGGCTTACTCACATGTTTATTAACCCTTTGTAAAGACAGCTTGGTGCTGCTTTTCAGAACAAGTTCTATCATTTAACTGGCACTGAACTCAGATTCATTGGTCTGTAGTTTCCAAGATCGCCTTTGAAGCTCTTTAAAACAAACAAACAAAAAAAAACAAAACACCAATTAGTGTTACATTAGTAACTCTTCAATCTTTAGAGATCATTAATACTAATGTTATGATTGAGTCTGGCTGATATTATGAATGATCACTATTAGACAAAAATTAGCTAGGTTAAGACACTTTGATTTGGTTTTCTGCACTATGTTATCAGAGAGCAGCTTGCCCATTTGGCGGGAACACTGCCCATCTGGGGAAAGGCCCCTGCTGGGGATCGTGAGAAGTGTTGCTGGATGGCACAGTCCGGGGCTTAGTGTTCCAGGGTCCTGGAAGGGTTGATAGCGGCAGTCAGGCCTCCCTGTCTTTGCTATGACGGTCACCTAGGTTCAAGCGTCCTGTGTTTTGGGTGACAGGAGTGGGACACTTGGACATGTGGTGCTGGATGTTGGATAGGCTCATACTTCTTAGGTGCACTCTCCTTGAGTGCGTCTGCATGTCCGTGTTCCGTCTGTGATCTCATGCTCAGGTGATTGTTGCAGCAATGACAGAGATCGCTTGGGATATTGTGAGCGGGGTTGTCATGGTGTTGCATGGGGTTGCCAATGCAAGACGGGGCCATCCTGAGGAGTTTGGGCCTCAGTCATCAGCTTTCCCTTCGGTGGCCCGGCTGTCCAGGAGGCGCCGGTCCAGTTCTTCTCTGCCTCTTCTCAATGTGGGCAGGGGGGCTGGCAGATCTGGAAATTCACGTCCACTGCACGTTCTACTGTTTTACCTCTGTCTTGGGGTTCTGAGGTCATATATTCCCAATCATTTGTTTGGTGGGGTGCTGCTGTCTGTTGTGCAAGACAAGGTGGTCAACAGTCGGAGGCTGTCGTCTATTCCCCTTACCCCTGAAGGTGCTCACAATTTAAGTTTTTTGTACCTGCGGAGGTGTATGTTGTTAAAGGCTAGCAGGCGCACCTGTGGGACCAGAATCCTCGGTTCTTCCGACCTTCCGTTGAGGTGCGCGTGTGGGGTTTACTCCCTTGGTCAGCTAGCAACTTGCTTCACCCATTGGGCCTTCCCTTTCCTTAAGGCATCGTTGCGTCCCACTTCTTCGTGGGGGCTCGCCACAGGGCCTGGAGTTATGCTCAGCCGGTTCCAGCCAGGGTTGAGTCCTTGGGGGGGAGGCTCCGATCCTAACGATACAGGGAGTGCTGGGATCCGTTCAACCAGGTTCCTTCGGGCCCAGCGTACGTCGTCTTTTGCTGGCCGGTTTAGGTCTTCGGGTCGTGGCGGTGCTCCGAGAAGACCAGTAGGCTGCACAGTGCTTGTCTTGGAGCAAGCGCGGGATATCTGTAGGTTCATATTCAAAGCCGTCCGGTTACATGTCCCTCCATTGTGGAATGCTGTACTAGTAGGCATACTTCATATGCTGGGCTTACAAGTTGGCTTCCGCGCTGCTCGGCATCAGCCAAGGTGACTGCCGGTTTAGGCTGTGGAGTCAGCCTGGAGGAGGGGCCTTGCGTTCTCTGGATAATGCCCTGTTTGGTTGTGTGCCTTGTGGCCCTTATGGAGTTGTAAAAAGGAAAAAAAAAAATAATAATCATCAAACAGGAAAGCCTTCCTAATTGTCCCCACTTCTTTTTTATAAGGTTCTGTCCCTTTCTTCTGGGAGCTTGGCCGGAGCGTGGTTAGACTCAGCTACATTTTAGGGATCCTTTATGTACAAGGCGTTTTAGTGTACGCAGCACGCCCAGTGTTCCCATCGTCTGACTGGAACGGTACGCGGTACGTCAGCCGTGGCAGGCGTTCACGGACACGGTAGCGGATCGAGCGCTGTAGGTGCTGTCTGAGATCTCCGGGATGGTGGCCTATTTCGATCGGCAGGGTGGAGTTGGTCGGGTGGTCAGGGTGGCCCGAGCGAAGGGACAGCATGCGCGGTTGAAGCCTTGGCGGCCTGCGTTTCGGTGGGGACACTGTGGTGGCGAATGTCCTTAGTGGGGTCCGAGTGTTTGCCGGAGGAGTGAGATTGCATCAGGCGGTGTGCGCGCCGCGTGTGCTCAGATGCGGTCAGCCCATATTGGACCTCATGGCGACCTGTCAGTCTGCAGCGACGGGTCGATGTTTAGCAGAGGACATATGAGGCTACTGGATAGCGTCGACGCATTGGTACGGGGCCGTGGCCCGGTCCATTCTATGCCTTTCAGAGGTCATAGTGAAAATGGCCGACTGGGTCTGGTTGCTAAGATATGTGCTCTTCATTAGTCAGTGGGGACCATTACCAGTGTATTCTGCAACATTTGCGTGAGCTTGCATAATCTTTACTTGCAACCAATCGAAATACCTGTCCAAAACCAGTTGATGCAGTCACTACTTAAATTTGCCTCGCTTGACAGTAAAAAAAAAAAAAAAAAAAGACATTTATTTTATACCGATAGGTCACTCACAGCATATTTGGCGATTCCTCGTCCTGGTGTTAATCATGCAGATAATTTCTGCTCTAGTTGTGGTGATGTGACTTTTACATCACAAAAATGGCATATGACTGTGGCGGTTCAGAAAGCCTACAATTTATATTTTGGCTGCAGAATAAAAGATCAGGATAAAAGCTAGGCGCCACACATATGCTGCAATACATGTGTAGCAGATCTCAGGCTGTGGATGGATGGGAAAAGACCATCAAAGTCTTTTGAGGTTCCAATGATCTGGAGAGGGCCCATGGATCACGTCGGCGATTGCTACTTCTGCATGGTTCCTCCAATTCCGGAGGGCATATCCAGGTGATGTAAGCGGTTGGCCTACTGGCATTGCGTCGTGGGCGGGGCTACCAGAGTCTCCTTTCTTTTTTGTCACACCATGTAAGACTCCACATCTTAAACAACGCTGGACTCTGGGGCACTTGACACCCTCTTATATGCCCTTGGTGGATCACGCTTGGTTTATTGCAACTCATTGCTTCGCTGCATTCCACATTCTCAATTAATAAGACTCCAACTGGTCCAGGACATAGCTGTAGCGCTACTTTGTGTTGCAAAGAATAAAGCCCTTAAGAGGTGTGACAAATAGGGTGTTTGACGCTGGTGTTTTTTTGCATTTCCCTCATTTTGCTTCCCACCTCTGTCTGGATGGACCTCGGTTCCGTTCTCCCTCGTGGAATCCGGCTGTGCCTGTTTAGTTGTCGGTTTGGGACTTACGCAAGA
This sequence comes from Ichthyophis bannanicus, assembly GCA_033557465.1. Classification (NCBI taxonomy): domain Eukaryota; kingdom Metazoa; phylum Chordata; class Amphibia; order Gymnophiona; family Ichthyophiidae; genus Ichthyophis; species Ichthyophis bannanicus. The sequence continues at coordinate 247,835,843 of CM066042.1, read as the reverse complement.
ACACTTTGCTTGTAACCTGCGTTCCTTGGACCTTAGGTGAGGTTCTGTCGCTTTCTGGGAGGTCTCTTCGCTGCCTGTCCCTCCGTGGAGGCGGGTTCTGCGGGAAAGCAGCGGTTGCTAACACTTGACACCCTGGTGGGGTCGAGAGCCAAGGGGGAGCTCAAGCGGATTTTTCAGGCGGAGCTCCGGTAGCCTTCTCAGTAGGTCTGTTTCTAGGGCGTTCAGTGTGTTTGCGATGGCGAGTTTGTCTTTCTGAAGCACTAGCGCTGCTTGGGGCAGAGTTCTGTGCTGTTTTCACCAGTGAAGAGGATCCAAGTGGGCTCTCGGTCGTGTCTTCCTGGTTGGCTTACCGCCTGTTGACGTGAGGAGCGGGCTGGGGTTGGTGCCTGCTCTGTTCGTTTAGGGGCCGAGCCGACTGGATAGGTCCCTCCCAATGATTACTGCTCTGGTACATCCCGGTGGTGGAGGACTGAACTGTAGGACCGATAAGGAAATGGAAATTACACTTACCTGGTAATTGATGTTCCTTGAGGGAGTACAGTTCAGTCCTCATTCCCGCCCGGGGATGGATGTTTCAGACGCGAGGCGTCAGTTCCGAGTATGCTTTCGGATCCTAGAGTCTGCAACGGGCTCTGATTGGCAGGTAATCGCGAGAGCAACCTTTTCTGCCTATACTCTTCCTTAGTTCTCCTTCCTTCTAGCTCTCTGTCTTCCGCTGTTTGGTGCGCAGGGGGACAGGGGCACGGAGGAGGGTGTTTTCGGCCTTTCTTTTTGGGGCCCTGTGATTTTAAAGTTAAAGTTTGAGCATAGCTTTGTATTTAGTACTTTAACTGGTTGTTTGTTTGCTCCTTTGAGTCTGCTTTGACAGTAGGTCACTGGGGGATCATGGGAGAAGACCAGCAGGATATACCCGGTGATGTCACAAGTTTGACTTGTCCAGTCTCCATGTTGCAGGAGAAGGTGCACTACCCAGTGGTGGAGGACTGAACTGTACTCCCTCAAGGAACATCAATTACCAGGTAAGTGTAATTTCCATTTAAATGTCGTCTTCATATCTTCTCTCCCCTGCCTTTCCTCCAAAGTATAGTTATTGAAATCTTTAAGTCTGTCCCCATATGCCTTATGATGAAGCCCACTGACCATTTTGGTGGTCATCCTGTGCACAGACTCCTTTCTGTTTATATCTTTTTGAAGGTATGATCTCCAGAATTGCACACGATAATCCAAATAAAGTCTCACCAAAGACTTATGCAGAGGCACTGTCACCACCACCTTCCTGCTGGCCATTCCTCTCCCTTTGCATACAAGCATCCTTCTGGCTTTCACAGTTGCCTTTTCTACCTGTTTAGCCACCTTAAGATCATTAGAAAATAATCATGCCTAGGTCCTGCTCTTCTTTAATGGACAAAAGTATTTCACCCCCTATACTGTATTGCTCCCTTGGATTTTTGAAGCCCAAATGCATGACCCTGTTTTTATTTTTTTGTGTGTTAAATCTCAGCTGCTGAATCCTTGATCATTCTTCAAGCTTTGCTAGATCCCTCTTCATGTTATCTTTCCTTCCTTGGTGTCCACTCTATTGCAGATTTTGGTATCGCCTGCAAAAAGGCAAATCTTACCTGACAGCCTTTCCACAATATCCCTAACAAAAATGTTAGAGAATTAGACCAAGGCAGATCCCTGTAGCACACCACTGGTAACATCCTTCTCCTTGGACTGAGCTCTGTTTACCTGTCCCCATTGTCACCTCCCATCCAACCAGTTTCTAACACCTGTCACTCTAGGGTCCATCCCTAGGATGCTCAATTTATAAGTCACCTATTTAGGGTTCTCCATAGATTTGTCTGACAAGACCTGCCTCTGATTCTGTGATCCACTGGACTCCAGAAACCTCACTATCATCTGTTTTAGCAGCTTTTCCATTAATTCATTCACCACAGAGGTCAAACTAACTGGCCTATAGTGCCCAACCTAATCCTTACTTCTGCTTTTGTGTAAAGGGATCACATATGTCATTTTCCATCCCTCTGAAATCACTCCAAACTCTAAAGAAGCATTGGAAAGATCAGACAGTGGAGCCATTAGAACTTCCCCAAGTTCCTTCAAAGACCTGAGGGGCTTATTTATATGGTCAGCTTGCCTCAGAAATCCACAAAAGTTGAAACTTTTTTGTAGATTGAAGAATGGGCCAAAATTTCTTAAGGGTAATGTAACAGATTGATCAGCCTTTACAGAAAATGTTTAGTTGAGGTTACTGCTGCTCAGAGGAGTTGCCAGAATGAAGGGTTCATATATATATTTTTTCATCCTAGGATCCTTATTGTTTAATATTTGAATAAATTATCAAAATATCTCTTATCTAAGTTATTCATCTATTACAGGTATTTTTCTCCCTTATCAGGATTTGATTTAGTCTAGATGGGAGGTGACTAGAGATTAGCTATTGCAACCTCCTCTTCGCTGGTCTTCCTCTGAATCATCTCTCCCAACGTCAATCTGGCCAAATCTCAGCTGTTCGGCTAATCTTCTGCCAGTGTTGCTATGCTCGTGTCACCCCTCTTCTCAAGTCACTTCATTGGCTCCCTATCTGTTTCTGCATCTGCATCCAGTTCAAACGTCTCCTGCTGACCCATAAGTGCCTTCATTTTGCAGCTCCTCGCTACCTTTCCTGTCTCTTCTACTGCCAACACCAGACTTCGATCTTGCTGCTCTTTATGCCTGGAATAAACTACCTGAGTCAGTACGTCAGCTCCATCTATGACCCTGTTCAAAGCCAGGCAAAACACTCCTCTTTTGCGGTTTTTGGATCCTGATCCCCCTTTATTCTCCTAATCACCTGCTAGATGTTTCCTTACTATTCCCCTAGATATATCCTAGTCCCCAGTAGTTGTGTTGTCTGTCTTGACTAGACTGCGTAAGCTCTCGGGAGCAGGACTGTCTCTTATGTGTGCTTATCCAGCGCTGCATGCGCTTTATAGCACTATGCAAGTGATTAGTAATAGTAGAGTATAAATTGTGTTAAAACACGGACCATCCTGGGGGGTTTACACATTTTACACAGCACTGTGTGTTGAAGTAGCTCAGAGAGGGTTTGAAATAGTGCAGGGCCTTGCAAATGCAATGTGTGCCTTCGAGTCAGTCCTGACTCCTGGCGACCCAGAAGCTCCTGGGTTTTCTTGGCAGTGTCACCGGAAGTAGATTGCCAGGCCTTTCTTCCGAGGCAATGGAGGGTTAAGTGACTTGTCCAAGGCCACAAGGAGTGCTAGTGGGAATCGAACCCTGGTTGCTTGGTTACCAAGCCAGTGTTCTAACCACTAGGCTACTCCTGCACTCCCGACAGGGCCTTATGGGCTCAATATTCAGCGGTGGCTAGCTGCTGCTGCTGAACTGCTAAACCTGGATAAGCTGGAAGCTAACCAGGCAGTAGCAATAATCAGCTGCTACCTCAGTTATCTTCTGTGGTGAAAGTATGGAAGGAGTGAGGGAGGAGTGGCTCAGTATTTGGGACAGGTTACCTCGGGCCAGAAGGGCAGGGGTTCAATTCCCACATGGGGACAAGCAACCTCAGGCCAGAGGGACTGGGGTCTCTAGTCCCATGGCCACTCCTTGTGGCCTTGGGCAAGCCACTTAACCCTCCATTGCCTCAGGTACACTTAGATTGTGAGCCCTTCGGGGACAAGGGAATAGAAAGTACCTGTTAGTATACATGTAAACCGCACTGATTCTAAAGAGCGTGGTATAAATAAAAAATAAATAAAAGCCTTTGCTGTGCCTTACTTTCACGGTTTAGCCATAATCGGGCAGCACTGATATATTGCTGGGTGCCACTCCCATGCTAATGTTTTTATATGGGACTGCAGCGGCACTAACTGCGCTAGTGCCTTTGAATATCCCAATTAAGGGGAGTTTCTATGTTTCTATGAGTACAGGAAGAGGAGCGTAACTCTTGCAGGTACACGGAGGAACAAACAGAGCAAGAGAGGATGGTAGGTTTGGAACAGACTGCTTTATTGATGGAGGTCCCTACTCCCTCTAAATATCGGCTCTGAGATTAGCCTTAAGAACCTAAATACAGAGGCCTGGGGGGGGGGGGTAGGGAGATGCTGGATATTTATTTATTCAGATGCTTTAAAGGTATAAAATGGATGCAAGAGAACCTTCTTTTTTTCCAGTGGAAAAATGCTCTTGAATACAAGGTCACAGAATGAGGCTCCAGAAAAGTGAATTTAAGGCTCCTGAAAGGGCGATGCATGGAATGAACAATCTGGGGACAAGTGGGGAGACAAAATCAGTAACAGAAGTCAAGATTTGGAAAAGGCAGAGGATCGTTAATATGAAGGAAATGTAGGGGAAAGCAGAGCTGTGATGTTTGCCATTGTACCATTTGTTATAATCTAGGTTACCAGTAGGAATTGCTGTTCACAGTAGTTTCAAACAAACCCACTCTTTATTTCTTCAAGACCCAGATGCAAGGGGAAAGTTGATAGACAGAACATTGAGCAGATAAAGGAATCACAGCCTAGTGATAGTGCAGGTCTTGAAATAGTTTCATGGCAGTTTTAGCCTGCTGATGTCTAACTGTATCACTGCCAAAAGGTTAGTGGCTACTAGTTTCTGTCCAGCAAGGTCATGGGAACTTAAGAGACTGTAAGCTCTGACATCAGCCTCATTTAGTTTGGTGGCTTTTAAAGTTGTGTCAAAGCTTGGTGGTAAGACATGGAGTGGGATCTGACTACTGGATTAAGTATTTGATTTTATATACTTTTATGGGTAGTAGAGAACTTGGGATGGCCATCTCTTCTGGGAGTGAGCAATATGGAATGCATCTCTCTCGCACCGAGGAAGTTTCTCCAGGGCCATGTGCCCATGAGGAAAGGGTTAGGACAGCCATTATAGTTGGTGATTCAATCATTAGGCAGGTAGATAGCTGGGTGGCTGGTGGACGTGAGGATCGCCTGGTAATATGCCTGCCTGGTGCGAAGGTAGTAGACCTCAAGCGCCGCCTAGATAAGGTCTTAGTGCTGGGGAGGAGTCTGCTGTCTTGGTACATGTCGGTACCAATGACATAGGAAAATGTGGTAGGGAGGTTCTGAAGGCTAAATTTAGGCTTTTAGGTAGGAAGTTGAAATCCAGAACTTCCAGTGTAGCGTTCTCCGAAATGCTTCTCGTTCCACGCGCAGGACCCAAAAGGCAGGCAGAGCTCCGGAGCCTCAATGCGTGGATGAGACAATGGTGCAGAGATGAGGGTTTTGCATTTGTTAGGAACTGGGGAACATTCTGGGGAAAGGAGGGGCTCTTCCTAAGGGAGGGGCTTCACTTTAACCGGGATGGAACCAGGCGGCTGGCATTAACCTTTAAAAAGGAGATAGAGCAGCTTTTAAACTAGATAATAGGGGAAAGCCGACAGTCGCCCAAGAGCGGATGGTTCGGAAGAATGTATCCTTGAAGGATACTACCAAAAGCAGAGAGGTTCCAAAAAAGAGTAAAGTATCCCAAATGCCCTTGAGTATGGAGCAGACAGAGCTTAAAGATCCCAAATTACCCATGTCTACCAATAGCCAAATTAATATGAATAAAACAGTCTCTAAAATGCTTGTATGCAAATGCTAGAAGTCTAAAAAATAAGATGGGAGAGTTAGAATATATAGCACTAAATGAAAGGTTAGATATGATTGGAATATCAGAGACATGGTGGAAGGAGGACAACCAGTGGGACACTGATACCTGGGTACAAACTATATCATAATGATAGAGCTGATCAAATTGGTGGAGGGGTTGCACTCTGTTAGAGAGGGCATTGAGTCAGAAAGGATTAAAATGTTTTGCAGGAAACAAAATTTGCTGTAGAATCTCTATGGATTGAAATTCCATATAAAAAGGGGAAGACAATGGCAGTGGGGGTGTACTATCAACTGCCTGACCAGAATGAACAAATGGATGATGAAATGCTCAAAGAAATCAAGGAAGCTAACAAACGTTACAGCGCAGTAATAATAATGGGTGATTTCAATTACCCCGGTATCGACTGGGTCAGTGTCACGTCAGGACGTGCTAGGGAGATAAAGTTCCTAGATGAAATAAATGACTGCTTCTTGGAGCAGCTGGTTCATGAACCGACCAGAGGGGAAGCCATATTAGACCTAGTCCTTAGTGGAACACCAGATCTAGTGCAAGAGATAAGGTTGTTGGGGCCACTTGGCAATAGTGATCATAGCAGGATCGCCTTTGATTTAATTAGTGGAGGAGGGATAGTATGGAAATCCACAGTACCACCTTTTAACTTTCGAAAGGGAGACTATGATAAAATGAGGAAAATAGTTAAGAAAAAACTAAAAGGAGCAGTTGCAAAGGTAAAAGACTTACATCAAGCTTGGGTGGTGTTGAAGAATACTATCTTGGAAGCCCAGACCAGCTGTATTCCAGCTTTAAGAAAAGTGGAAGGAAGTCCAAAAAACTGCCAGCATTGTTTAAAGGTGAGCAAACCCAGTAAAGAGACGTGGAATACTCAGAAGGGTAAACTATAAATTTATTCAAAACACATATGCCACTGTGCTTTGAATAAATTTATAGTTTACCCTTCTGAGTATTCCACGTCTCTTTACTGGGTTTGCTCTTCGTGACGTGGGTTCGTGCCTGAGCGTTGGATTGTTTAAAGGTGAGGTCAGAGAGGCTGTTATTGCCAAAAAAGCATCTTTCAGGAAATGGAAAAAAGAGCCAAACGACGAAACCTGGAAACAGCACAAGCACTGGCAAGGCATTGATAAGGCAGGCAAAGGGAGAATTTGAGAAGAAGCTTGCTGCGGAAGCAAATACGCGAAATAGACTTTAAGTACATTCGTAGCAAAAAACCTGAGAGAGTGTCAGTATGTCCATTAGATGATAGAGGGGTTAAAGGGGCACTAAGAGGCGACAAGGCGATAGCGGAGAGACTGAATGAATTCTTTACTGAGGAAGATGTAAGGATGTTACCCATGACTGAAGTGGTATGTAAAGCTGCGGCAGAATTGAAGGAAATATCGATACCTCGGGAAGATATATTACAACTATTAGATAAATTGAAGAGTAGCAGATCACCTGGGCCGGATGCTATGCATCCAAGGGTGTTGAAAGAACTGAAATATGAGATTGCAGACCTGCTATTAGTAATCTGTGAACTATCATTAAAATCATCTGTAATACCTGAAGATTGGAGGATCGCCAATGTAACACCAATTTTTAAAAAGGGTTCCAGGGGTGATCCGGGAAACTACAGACCGGTGAGCCTCACGTCAGTACCGGGAAAAATGGTAGAAACCATCATAAAGAATAAAATTACTCAACATGTAGATAGTCATGGCCTAATGGGAGACAGCCAACATGGCTTTAGACAAGGAAGATCTTGTCTCACTAATCTGTTATGTTTTTTTTGAAGGAGTGAATAAACAGGTGGACAAAGGTGAGTCGGTTGATATAGTGTATCTGGACTTTCAGAAAGCCTTTGACAAGGTCTCTCATCAGAGACCTTTGGCAAAACTAAAGAGTCATAGTATAGGAGGCAGTGTACTATTGTGGATCAGGAACTGGTTAAAAGATAGAAAGCAGAGGGTAGGGCTAAATGGAGAATTTTCCCAATGGAGAAAGATGAATAGTGGTGTACCCCAGGGATCTGTGCTGGGTCCGCTGCTTTTTGACATATTCATAAATGACCTGGAAAGTGGAATAACGAGTGAGGTTATCAAATTTGCAGATGACACAAAACTATTTTAAAGTTGTTAAAACCCAAGAGGATTGTGGAAAATTGCAAGAGGATCTTGATAAATTGGAAGACTGAGCATCAAAATGGCAGATGGAATTTAATGTGGACATGTGCAAAGTTATGCACCTTGGGAAGAACAACCCAAACTATGGTTACACAATGCAAGGTTCCACATTAGGAACCCCAGCCAGGAAAAAGATTTAGGCGTTATTGTGGATAACATGTTAAAACCCTCGGCCCAGTGTGCAGCAGCAGCCAAGAGAGCAAATAGAATGCTAGGTATGATAAGGAAAGGAATGGAAAATAAAACAAAAGATATTATAATGCCTCTGTATCGTTCCATGGTGAGACCGCACCTTGAATATTGTGTGCAGTTCTGGTCGCCGTATCTTAAAAAGGATATAGCGATTTTAGAAAAGGTTCAGAAAAGAGCCACCAAAATGGTAAAGGGGATGGAAGGATACTCCTATGAAGAAAGGCTAAAAAGGTTAGGGCTCTTTATCCAGGAAAAGAGACGGCTGAGGGGAGATATGATAAGTCTATAAATTAATGGAGTGGAACAGGTAAACGTAGATCGATTGTTTACGTTATCAGAATATAGAAAGACTAGGGGACATGCAATGAAGCTACAGGGTAAACTATCTAAGACTAATAAAAGAAAATATTTTTTCACTCAACGTGTAATCAAACTCTGGAATTTGTTACTGGAGGATGTAGTAAAGGCTGTTATTGTAGCTGGGTTTAAAAAAGGTTTGGACAAGTTCCTGGAGGAAAGGTCCATAAACCATTATTAAGAAGGGACCCAGGATATCAATGCTTGACCCAGTACAAGCATTGCAGAACCTGTGTCTTTTGGGGAAACTGCTAGGTACATATGACCTAGATTGGCCACTGTTGGAAACAGGATACTGGGCTTGATGGACCTTGGTCTGACTCAGTATGGCATATCTTATCTTGATCACTTGGAAGTACTCAGAACATCTAGATTAGCTTCTATCAGGGATAGTATGCTGGGCTTGATGGACTACAGGTCTGACAAGAGAATAGCACCAGTTATGGTATATATGTCCTTAATTTTTTTAGTTAGTTTCACATGAGAAGGCATTCAGTTTTCCAGAACACTGAATTTTAGATCATTTAAATCTCTTTCTAACCTTATGTAATTAATATATTGATTGTCAAGTTCAAGACAGTTACAAATGTAGGTGCAGCATAGTATGATTTTTAATATAGGGCTTTTTAAGATTTGCCAACCCAGTTCAGACTATAATATCTGGTTTTCATTAAATACTAAAAGATTTTGTAAAGTGCTGGGAATTTGCAATTCGGCTCAGACCTTAAGATTTGGCAGTATAGGAGTTAAAAGGCAGAGAGTGGAGAAATCAGCGTGAAGGATATGGGCTTTGGACTGTGCTTCATGTGACCAACTGTTGGATTTGTATATGGGCTCTTAATTTGTCCAAAGCTCTGTCCTAAAGCAGATTTGAGGGATCAAGAAAGCTCAGCCATTTGCTAAGGATTTCAATTTGGTTATTTTTAAACTGTGAGGAATTTTCTTGAGAAAAATGAATAACGTTTTCCACCAAGTATAGCATTTTGAACTTATTTGTGTTTTAGTTCAAACCTTTCCAATAGTAGTTCAAGGCATGTTACCCAGTGTACATGAATGTATTTCCCTATTCCCAGAGGGCTTACAATCCAGAAGGCCCTTTTACTAAAGGTTGAAGTGATGTGCCAAAGGCTACAAGGAGAAAACCTGTTCCAGACCACTACACTATCCACTAGGTCAGGCCTTTACATATTTTGTGTGGACTTAGGAGCCAGGTCAAAATCTTAGGAGCCAGTGCTGGAGACCACCTCGTTACCCCCTCCTCTCCGGTTCTCTCGTGTCGATCTCATGTTCTTGGATCCTCATGGGCTGTCTACTGCATCTAAGCCCCAATTGCTGCAAAAATTGCTCCTGTTCTGCCCACATGGATCTAATCTCCTGCAGACAGAACAGAAGGGATTTTCTGCCTATGATGGGGGGGTTGAGGGTGGGGGGGGGAGCAAATACCAGGTGCCAGGTATAAATTTCTGGTTGCCATGGTGACCTGGTGCCTGGGCTTTGTCAGGCCCTGCACTAGGCTATTCCCCCACATAAATATCTGTATAGATAAAGATCTGTGCATATACATTTTATAAACATATATACACACAATCATGTAGCTCTGAGGTTTAGCAGGATCTTCTTTTGAGCATGGATGACATGCATTAAATTCCAAGTGAAAATGATTTTAACTTTCCAGACAGGCAAGCAGTAATTTTGAAATAGTTGAGTAAACAGTTAGATTCCCCATTCTGTTTATCAGATGTGGTGACAAGAGTTGAAGGTTATTTTTAACATTGTCCTTTAGAAAGAACTGGTTTTGCTAGTATCTTATTGCCTCTGTCCTCAAGGAGAGCAGCTTATTTAAAGCAAGCTTCCTTGCTGCAAGAGGTTTTCTGTATTTTGTTTAACAAAAATGTTTGAAATAAGCATTTGTAAAGGAGGGCATAGACTGTTTAGAATTTCTGTCAAACACTTTAAAAAAACTAAAGCATTATTAAAAAGTGACCCAGGATATCAATGCTTGACCCAATACAAGCATTGTGGAACCTGTGTCTTTTGGGGCAACTGCTAGGTACATATGACCTAGATTGGCCACTGTTGGAAACAGGATACTGGGCTTGATGGAACTTGGTCTGACCCAGTATGGCATATCTTATGTTCTTATGAACTATTTTTTTACAGAAAGAGTTGCTGTAGATGCGTGGAATAGTCTCCCAGTGGAGGGAATTCAAGAAAGCATAGGACAAACACAGAAGATCTCTAAAGGGGGGGGGGGGGGGAGAGAGACTACAGTAGTTATGGAAGTGCAGACTAAAATGGGCCATATGGTCTTATTCATCTGTCATGTTTGTGTGAGTGAATCTGTGTCTCATGGTCCCCTTCCTAGTATTCACCCACTCTTGCTTGCTCTGCTAACCCTGTTCATCCAATCTGTTTTTCACTCACCCATTCTTGTCCTTGGCTGCAGCCCCTCAAAAACACTGTCATTCAGGCTTCAGTCACTGATATTGGTGGAGCTGCTTGGGTGCACAGAGTTTGGGTTCATCTCACGATTTGAAGTCTTGTGAGATTTGAAACCCGGGAGATCATCCCAAACTCCCTGCACCTCATGGCTTCACCATTCAGAGAGCTGATGGCAGTTGAGGAAGCCTGAACCACAACATTGGCTCTCATACTCATGTTTTTGTTTTGTAGATTTCTTATGCACAATTGAATAGAATAGTTAAGATAGTATACTGGCTTTAGAGATCACAAGCCTGTTTATGGAAGAGAGCAATTGTTCTGATGAATGCTAGGTACTGGACTGGCCACTGTTGTCACAGATGATCAGCTCTCTGGCTCGGCAGAGCTGAAGATCACATGTTATCCCACAGTCTTGTGTTATGTCATTGTACTGGCACCTAATCAGTAAAGTCGAGAAACTGCATTTACCCAATTATTACTCTTGGGAGGTTATATATCTTGCTCCATGTATGAATGTGCAAAACTAAGGAGGAAAAAGATCTCTGCTCCACATGAGCGATACATATTGTTTGGCAACAAGACACTTCTTTGAAAACTGTAGTGCTGCATATGATCTCTGTCCACATTCTGCTGCTGTGCACACCCCAACACTATCGGCGATGCCACAACATGTTGCTGGAGGCTTCGTCGGGGAGTTGTAGAAACACCTGAGAAAGGTCATGACCTGAGAAAGGTCATTTGCATTTCTCAACTGAATTTTGCCATAGCGTTTTGCCGGAGGTTTCGTCAGGGAGTGATCCATAATCTCTTAACTTGGCATTTATACACTTTGGTGGTATAAAGTGTATAAAATTGCTAAGTTAAGAGATTCTGGGTCACTCCCTTCCGGCAAAACGCTATGGAAAAATTCAGTAGAGAAATGCAAATGATCTCTAACTTTAACATGACCTTTCTCAGGTGTTTCTACAACTGGGAACTTGGAGTATGTTTGCTAAAGGGCGTTAACTGCAACTAAAGCGCTAACAAGGAAATATTACTCAGCGGTAACTGCAGGCTTGAATAGGATTAGGGCAGAGTGTGGGTGTTCCTGCAGCAGGCAATTTACCATGGACGTTACTAGCATGTGGTAATCACCAAGGTTTGCAGGCTTTATGGCTGCAACTATCACTACCTTGGTGGGTGGTAATGGCTGCATCTGTGAAGCTTGCCCCCATGATCCAAGTATTGTCTCCATGGTATCCGCAGAAGAAATGCTGGGAATACCCCCCTACACATGTACTGCGGGACATTTGCGACTAATGCCACATTTTGCAGTTATCCCCTGGCATGAGCTACAAAAGCCTTATGTGGTTTAGTAAATGTATCCCTTTTGTGTGTTCCAGGATGTGACAATGCATGTGGAATATAAAAAAAAACAACAAAAAAGGCATCCTTTGTGTGGCCACAGAAGAGAGAGACAGCACCAAAAAAAGAGCGAGTATCAAATCGCAATCTTTATTTAAGATCAGGTTAAATACCAAAACAACCAACCAACACAAGAACAGAGCCATCATGGCCATGTTTTGGCATGGCCTTTCTCAGGGGCAATGGTCTGCTGGAATATAAATTTAAAACTATAAATACATCCATAACACAACCTTAGACAGGTTTATGGAAACAGTAAAAAGAATTGTCGAAGATTGAGAGCATATTCATTATATACATAAATGTTTTTTACATTTATAAATGTGTAATAAAGATCTTAGTGGAGCACCAGATCTAGTGCAAGAGATAAGGGTGTTGGGGCCACTTGGCAATAGTGATCATAGCATGATCGCCTTTGATTTAATTAGTGGAGGGGGGATAGTAAGGAAATCCACAGTACTACCTTTTAACTTTCGAAAGGGAGACTATGATAAAATGAGGAAAACAGTTAAGAAAAAACTAAAAGGAGCAGTTGCAAAGGTTAAAGACTTACATCAAGCTTGGGTGTTGTTGAAAAATACTATCTTGGAAGCCCAGACCAGCTGTATTCCACGCTTTAAGAAAAGTGGAAGGAAGTCCAAAAAACTGCCAGCATGGTTTAAAGGTGAGGTCAGAGAGGTTGTTGTTGCTAAAAAAGCATCTTTCAGGAAATGGAAAAAAGAGCCAAACGACGAAACCTGGAAACAGCACAAGCACTGGCAAGTCAAATGCAAGGCATTGATAAAGCAGGCAAAGAGAGAATTTGAGAAGAAGCTTGCTGCGGAAGCAAAAACGCGAAATAAAGACCTTTTCAAGTACATTCGTAGCAAAAAAAATGTGAGAGAGTCAGTTGGTCCATTAGATGATAAAGGGGTTAAAGGAGCACTAAGAGGCGACAAGGCGATAGCGGAGAGACTGAATGAATTCTTTGCTTCAGTCTTTACCGAGGAAGATGTAGGGATGTTACCCATGACTGAAGTGGTATTTAAAGGTGCGGAAGAATTGAAGGAAATATCGATACATCGGGAAGATGTCTTACAACTATTAGATAAACTGAAGAGTAGCAAATCACCTGGGCCGGATGGTATACATCCAAGGGTGTTGAAAGAACTGAAATATGAGATTGCAGACCTGCTATCAGTAATCTGTGAACTATCATTAAAATCATCTCTAATACCTGAAGATTGGAGGATCGCCAATGTAACACCAATTTTTAAAAAGGGTTCCAGGGGTGATCCAGGATACTACAGACCGGTGAGCCTGACGTCAGTACCAGGAAAAATGGTAGAAACCATCATATAGAATAAAATTACTCAGCATGTAGATAGTCACAACCTAATGGGAGACAGCCAACATGGCTTTAGACAAGGAAGATCTTGTCTTACTAATCTGTTATGTTTTTTTGAAGGAGTGAATAAACAGGTGGCAAAGGTGAGTCAGTTGATATTGTGTATCTAGACTTTCAAAAAGCCTTTGACAAGGTCCCTCATCAGAGACTTTTGGCAAAACTAAAGAGTCATGGGATAGGAGGCAGTGTACTATTGTGGATCAGGAACTGGTTAAAAGATAGAAAGCAGAGGGTAGGGCTAAATGGCCAATTTTCCCAATGGAGAAAGTTGAATAGTGGTGTACCCCAGGGATTTGTGCTGGGTCTGCTGCTTTTTGACATATTCATAAATGACCTGGAAAGTGGAATAACAAGTGAGGTTATCAAATTTGCAGATGACACAAAACTATTTAAAGTTGTTAAAACCCAAGAGGATTGTGAAAAGTTGCAAGAGGATCTTGATAAATTGGAAGACTGGGCATCAAAATGGCAGATGAAATTTAATGTGGACAAGTGCAAGGTTATGCACCTAGGGAAGAACAACCCAAACTATGGTTACACGATGCAAGGTTCCACATTAGGAACCACCACCCAGGAAAAAGATTTAGGCATCATTGTGGATGCCATGTTAAAACCCTCGGCCCAGTGTGCAGCGGCGGCCAAGAGAGCAAATAGAATGCTAGGTATGATAAGGAAAGGAATGGAAAATAAAACAAAAGATATTATAATGCCTCTATATCGTTCCATGGTGAGACCGCACCTTGAATATTGTGTGCAATTCTGGTCGCCGTATCTTAAAAAAGATATAGCGATTTATAAAAGGTTCAGAGAAGAGCCAACAAAATGGTAAAGGGGGATGGAAGGATACTCCTATGAAGAAAGGCTAAAAAGGTTAGGGCTCTTTAACCTGGAAAAGATACGGCTGAGGGGAGATATGATAGAAGTCTATAAATTAATGAATGGAGTGGAACGGGTAAGCGTAGATCGATTGTTTGTTATCAGAATATAGAAAGACTAGGGGACATGCAATGAAGCTACAGGGTAAACTATTTAAGACTAATAAAAGAAAATATTTTTTCACTCAACGTGTAATCAAACTCTGGAATTTGTTACTGGAGGATGTAGTAAAGGCTGTTAGTGTAGCTGGGTTTAAAAAAGGTTTGGACAAGTTCCTGGAGGAAAGGTCCATAAACAATTATTAAGAAGTGACCGAAGATATCAATGCTTGACCCAGTACAAGCTTTGCAGAACCTGTGTCTTTTGGGGAAACTGCTAGGTACATATGACCTAGATTGGCCACTGTTGGAAACAGAATACTGGGCTTGATGGACCTTGGTCTGACCCAGTATGGCATATCTTATGTTCTTATGTTCATCTGTGGAAGTCAACGATGGAAAAGCTCTATAACATCAACCAAGACAAAACCTGGAGCTGACTGTGGTACAGATCATCAACTACTAGTATGCAAACTCAAGCTAAAGTTGAAAAAGAGCAAACCACTCATGAATGCAGCAAAATATGACCTTGAGAATATACCACTGGATTTTAAAGACTGCCTGCAAAATCGATTTGCTGCTTTAGATACAAATGACAGAGCTCCGGAAGAGTTATGGAATGACATCAAGAAAGTTGTGTTGGAAGAAAGCGAGAAGTCTCTACAAATGGTGAAAAAGCAAAAACGGCCAAAATGGATGACGGAAGAAACTCTGAAAATTGCCCAGAAACGCAGAGAAGCTAAAGCCTGAGGAGAAAGAGAGACAATCGCAGAACTCAACAGAGATTTCCAACGAGCAGCAAGACAGGACATGGAAAAGTATTACGACGCATGCAAGGAAATAGAAGCAGAAACTATTAGAGGAAGAACAAGATCCAGCTTTCCTAAAGCTACGAGAGTTAAAGAAAAAGTTCCAGCCTCTAATTGGAATGTTACAAGATGCTCAGGGTTCTATGTTGAATGATGCTGAGAAGATCAAGAAAAGGTGGAAGGAATATACAGAGTTTTTATATGATATAGATCAAGTGGACCAACAGCCATTTCAACCTGTACCTTATGATCGGGAACCATTGGTGATGAAAGAAGAAGTTGAAGCAGCATTGAAAGCCTTATCAAAGAACAAAGCACCAGGCATTGATGGCATTCCTATTGAAGTATTGCAGCAATCTGATGCAGCTGTTACCATACTTACAAGGCTCTGCCAAGAAATATGGAAGACAACATCATGGCCAACTGACTGGAAAAGTTCTGTGTTTATACCAATACTAAAGAAAGGTGATCCAACTGACTGGAAATTATCGAACAATCGCTCTGATCCCACATGCCAGCAAGATTCTACTGAAGATTATTCAAAAGAGACTACAACCATACCTGGAACAAGAACTACCTGAAGTGCAAGCAGGGTTCAGGAAAGGGCGAGGAACGAGAGACATCATTGCAGATGTGAGATGGATCCTTGAAAAGACTAAAGAATACCTAAAGGATATCTATTTGTGCTTTATCGACTATAGCAAGGCTTTTGACTGTGTAAACCATGAGAAAACTCTGGGCCACATTAAGAAGCATGGGTATACCAGAACACCTGATCGTTCTCTTGCGCAATTTGTACATTGATCAAGAAGCAACAGTTCGATCGGAACAAGGAGGAACAGAATGGTTTAAAATAAGCAAAGGTGTAAGACAAGGCTGCATACTTTCCCCCTACCTGTTTAATTTATATGCAGAACAAATCATCAGAGAAGCAGGATTGTATGAAGACAACAGATGTGTGAAGATTGGTGGAAGACTCATCAACAACCTTCGCTATGCTGATGATACTACATTACTGGCTGAAAGTGAAGATGATCTGAAACATTTGCTTCTCACAATCAAAGAACATAGTCTCAAAATGGGCCTGCACCTTAATGTAAAGAAGACAAAGATCATGACAACTGGCATAATCAACAGGTTCATCGTTGAAGTAGAAGAAATTGAAATTGTGAATAACTTTAACCTACTTGGATCAACTATCAATAAAGAAGCAACAAGCAGTCAAGAAATCAAACGACGCATTGCTCTTGGCAGAATGGCTATGAAAGACCTAGATAAGATTCTCAAGAGCAGAGATGTCTCTCTCTCCATACAAAGATTCGACTTGTTCAAGCCATAGTATTTTCAATATCATCATATAGATGTGAAAGCTGGACAGTGAAAAAGACAGACAGGAAGAAAATTGATGCCTTTGAATTATGGTGCTGGCGGCGAATACTGTGTATACCATGGACTGCCCGAAGAACAAACCAGTCGGTACTAGAGGAGATCAAACCTAAGCTTTCTTTAGAAGCTCAGATGACAAGACTTCGGCTTTCATACTTTGGACACATCATGCGAAGAGAGATCTCATTAGAGAAAGACATCATGCTTGACAAGATAGAAGGTCAACGCAAAAGAGGAAGGCCAGCAATGAGATGGATCGATACAATAACAGCAGCTACGGGTACCAGTCTGTCAATAATGAGCCGCCTGACTGAAGACCGAACACGATTTAGGATAACTATCCAGAGGGTCGCCATGAGTCGACTCCGACTCGACGGCACTTAACAACAACAACAACAAAAAACAATAATGGTTAACCAACCTTTGATCATAAACACAAAATTCATAACACAAATGGAATTATGAAATTATAAATCATGAAAATGGCAAAGACAAAATAAAAACATAAATGCATGATTACCCTTAAAGTTCATACCATAAATACAATAAAATAAATAAAATCATGCATGATTACAAAACCCAAGAGTAATAAAACAATAAAATACTCAATCATCTTAAAATGTCCAAACTTAAGTAATTGTGATTACATAGATGTATAATGTTATGTAATGTCTACCCATAGAAAATAGACTTTGAAGACTTACTAATTTCACCTTTAAGCACAAAGTAAAACCAAACAAATAATAAAATAAGAGGAAGAAGAATGATGATAAAAAAAATGATGATAAAAATGGGCCTCAGGATACCACATAAGACAATACACAGGTACTAAAATCAAAATCTTTTAAATGTATGTGTGAGGTTTTTATTAAAAAGCAACACGCACAGAAGATCCAAAGACAGGCATATTTGTACCTGTATCTCAAATGGAAAATCACCCACACTTGAAACTATATGAAACCTTTTGGATGCGGTGGAAAATAAAGATCCCTAGAGAAACCCTACTCTGGGCAGTGCCATAAGTCAGCATAAAAACCTAAGACCGATTAATACAGATTCAATGATACTAAAATTAATGCATGCTTGTTCAAAAAATGTCATCCAACATCTTAATAAAAAACAAAACATAGAATCTATTAGGTAACGTTCCCAATGAGACTTTTTTTTTTTTTTTTTTTTTTTTTTTTTAGTGAACTGAGCTTTATATTAAAAATGGAGACAACATACCTCTCGACTCATACAGGACAGTTTTACTCCATTAAACAACTTATCATTGTTAGTAAGAAGACCCTCATGCAACCTACTTATATATTAAAAAAGATCAACTATCCCCATTTGTTAGAATGCTGGCTCGCACAAATTTCTATCATCAACGGTCTTTCAAGTGGGTCCAAATTGTCCAACCATACCTCAGCATATCGTCAAATTGTTGCTGATGCTACTTTTAAAACAAACAGTGGACATCTGAAAATGTCCGTCAATCATCAGGAATTTAGTTCACTCTTCCTCTCATTCAAATTATAACTAACTTACAAAATGAATCCTATCTGGGCCAGTGGGTGAATGAGACTGGCCACTTTTCAAAAAAAAAATCATCATAACATAATGGGGAAAAAAAAACTATAACCCATTCAAAGGTTCTCTAAATAATGCTAATTCACATTCACATCATAGCCATGGTGCTCACAATATAGAAATAAGACTAAAATTTATCACTACATCAAAAAATACTGTATGTAATGTACCAGTTCACTTCTATAAAAAAATATTTGTTCATTTCCCATTGTAACCATCAAGGTTTCTTTTACAGTGATCTAGACAGTGAAGAGTGAGACAATACCAAATAATTAAACTTAAAACTGCACTCACTTTCTAAAGTTAGTCTTGCTACTTGCCTTCAGCTGTTGCTAAGCGATTGAACAAGCCAAATATTATTAAAAAAAAAAACCCAAAAAAAACTTCTTAAACCATTAAACTCACCATATCGCACTACAGACTATGAATAGAATGTATTACTGGCTTTATCTATTTCCAAAAAGCCCATAGCGACAGCAGTGTATCAAAATTCACATGGAACCCAGCCTATATGCGCCCTACATTTTGACAAACACCCGGTGTAATTGCACCCAGTTTTTTTTGTTTTTTTTTTTGGCAAACCTGTAGGTACCACAGTCTACGTGTTTGATAAGTCAAATAGATGACACATCAAAAATTCATATCAAAAGAAATTGTGTCTTCCACATTCTCTGTTCTCAAATTTGTTATTCATCAATTCAGCATTTCTTAAAAACACATATTTAGGATAGCAATCCCATCTGTGAAGAGAGAACGCCAAGCCTGCACTGACTTGGACTAAATGAGGTTAAGAGGTTGGTTTTTTTTCTAACTGTATGCCCGCAACTGTCAATATACTACCATATGTGTTAAATACTATTACAATTCCTAACCTGAATAGGAGCTAACATTGTGTTTAGAACGCTGTCTGACAGAAGATCAAATTAAGCTTGGCGGGCTACATGATAAAGTATAAAACCTTTCTACATAGTATTCCAAAAAAACAGTATCTCATATCCTTGCAAATCTAAAGTATAAAAGATTCCTACCTAGTACTCCAAGTGGATCATAAATACCTTGTCAAAAGCATTCGCATCAACGATTCTGCAATGTCAGTGTAGACTATGAAGAGCAGCAGAAAAGAACTGCTTTTAAAAGGTCCTTCCTGCCAAATCGATGTCAGCACGTACTTTGGATTCATCAGTCAAATCTAGTGGTTATACCAGGGAGTGCAAATACTAATAAAAATGTTCAAAAATGGTAGTGTCATAAGACTGTCTATTTGTTGAATTATCTATTCTAAAGAAGAGAAGGTTAAAAAAAATACATCTGTATAACAAAACCATCTTAGCTTTCTTTTAAAAGAATCATATATCATCTCTCAAAAAGAGAAAATCGAATGAAACCGAAAGATATTTCAAACCAAAGAATGCTAAGTGCCCTAAGGAAGGGGGGAGGATGGGCAAGAGGGATGGAGAAAAAAGTGGTGGAGGGGGTAAGTAGGACAGCAGGAAAGGTGTGGGGGAGTAAAGGAAGGGGGGGAGAAAAAAGGGGGAGGGGAAGGGAGGAGGGGGGGGAGAAAAAGGGGAGGGGAAGGGAGGAGGGGGGGGAGAAAAAGGGGAGGGGAAGGGAGGAGGGGGGGGGGGAGAAAAAGGGGAGGGGAAGGGAGGAGGGGGGGGGAGAAAAAGGGGAGGGGAAGGGAGGATGGGGGGGCGAAAATGGGGTGGGGAAGGTAGGAGGGGGGGGGGGGAGAAAAAGGGGAGGGGAAGGGAGGAGGGGGGGGGAGAAAAAGGGGAGGGGAAGGGAGGAGGGGGGGGAGAAAAAGGGGAGGGGAAGGGAGGAGGGGGGGAGAAAAAGGGGAGGGGAAGGGAGGAGGGGGGGGGAGAAAAAGGGGAGGGGAAGGGAGGGGGGGGAGGAGGGGAGAAAAAGGGGAGGGGAAGGGAGGAGGGGGGAGGAGAAAAAAGGGGAGGGAGGAAAGGAAGAAGGGGGGAAGGGAAGAAAGGGGGGAAGGTGGTGAAAAAGGGAAGACCAAAAAGGGGGAGCTAGCAAAGGTTAAGATGTATAAAAATACGGACAGGTCAGTATCTGTGTTCAGACCTGAAGGCTACAAAGAGTTCAAAAGAAAAATATGTTTTTGGGTGGTAACATGAGGAAACATGAGTTCATTGGCCAAAATAGGAAGTCCTTTCCCCTCTTCCCCAGAGAGACCTCTAATTCCATGGTGGTCTCATGAACTCAATTCTTACATGGCTGGGGAAGAGGTATTGATTTGTTGTTTTTCCCCTTCTTCCGCCCAGCACCCCAACTCTCCCCAAGGGGTTCAGAAAGGGAATGGAGGCTAGCAATTGGAGCAGGAGTGATCTCCACTTGCTCCTACCCAGTAGACTGCTGGATTGAAAAGGACTGCTACTACTACTAGTTATTTATATAGTGCTCCAAGGCATATGCTGAGTATAGTCTATTCAAGATAGGCAAGCAGAACAAACGGAGGGCTAGGTTAGTTCAAGGGAAATGATGAAAACACACAGGTGTTCTAAACGAGAATAAGGAGATCAGGATCCAAAAGCTGCCTTGAAGAGTCTGGATTTGAATAAGACCAGAGATGGAGCCTGATGAACGGACTCATGTAGTCTATTCCAAGCATATGATGCAGCAAGGTATAACGAATGGAGTCTGGAATGGGCAGAAGACGAGAGGAGTACAGATGAGAATGGTTTGCCTGATGAGCAGAGTTCCCAAGAAGGGTTATAGGGAGAGATAAGAACAGAGAGGTAATGAGGAACTGCAGAGTGCATGTGTTTGTAGGTTAGTAGCAGAAATTCAAACTGTATATGAAAAAAGGAAGCCAGTGAAGTGACTTGAGAAGAGGGGTTATGTGAACATAGCAACTCTGGCGGGACGGTTAGCTGTGCAGCTGAGTTTCCAATGGATAGAACTGAAGAGGGATGATTCCATTGGCGACCAACAAGGAGCAGGTTTCAGTAGTCGAGAAGGGAGATGACAAGGGAGCGAGTAAGGGTTGTTAGTAGTGTGTTCAGGGAGAAAGGGATAAAATTTGCTTATGTGTTAGAGAGTACAGACAGATTTTAGCTCTCTTGGCAGGGAAAAAGAAGAGTCAATGACCTCAAGATTGCGAGCTGAGAAAATATAAGAACATAAGAAATGCCATACTGGTTCAGACCAAGATCCATCAAGACCAGTGTCTTGTTTCCAACATTGGCCAATCCAGGTCACAAGTATCTGTCAGGTTCACAAAAAGACACACAGGTTCCACAATGTTTGTCCTGGGGCAAGCAGTGGATTTCCTGGGTCCTCTTTAATAATGGTTTATAGACTTTTCCTTCAGGAACTTGTCCAAACCTTCTTTTTTAAACCCAGCTACACTAATAGTTTTTACTGCATCCTGTGGTAACGAATTCCAGAGTTTGAATACGCGTTGAATGAAAAATAATATTTTCTTTAATTAGTGTTAAATGGGTTACATTGCAGCTTCATTGCATGTCCCCTGAGTCTTTCTACTTTTTGATGGTGTAAAAAAAAAATCTTCATTTATCTGTTCCATTACATTCATTAATTTATAGACCTCTTATCATATCTCTCCTCAGCCATCTCTTTTCCAAGTTGAAAAGCCTTAACTTTTTAAGCCTTTTCTCATAGGGGTATCCTTTCATCCCTTTTACCATTTTGGTGGCTCTTCTGAGTACCTTTTCTGATTTTGCTATATTCTTTTTAAGATATGGCGACCAGAATTGTACAGAATATTAAAGGTGCAGTCACACCATGGAACAATACAGAGACATTATATTATTCTTTGTTTTATTCTCCATTCCTTTCCTTATGATTCCTAGCATTCAATTTGTGTTCTTGGCCGCTGCTGCACACTGGGCAGAGGGTTTCAACGTATTATCCACGATGACACCTAAATCCTTTTCCTAGGTGGTGGTTCCTAATGTGGAACCTTGCATCATGTAACTGTAGTTTGGGTTGTTCTTTCCTTGGTGCATAAATTTTCATTTGTCCACATTAAATTTCATCTGCCATTTGAACATCCTGCCTTCCAAGTTATCAAGCATCTCTTGCAATTTTTCACAATCCTCTTGCATCTTAACAACGTTGAATAATTTAGTGTCATCTGAAGATTTGATCATCTCACTCATTCTCATTTCCAGGTCATTTATGAATATGTTAAAAAGCAGCGGGCCCAACACAGATCCATGGGGTACTCTACTATTCACCTATCTCCATTGAGAAAATGTGTTATTTAGCCTTAGTCTCTGCTTTCTAACTTTTAACCATTTCCTGATCCACAATAGTATACTGCCTCCAATCCTATGACCTTTTTAATTTGGCCAAGAGTCTCTCATGATGGACCTACCAAAGGGTTTCTGAAAATCCAGCTACACTATATCAGCCGGCTCGCTTCTGTCTACCTGTTTGTTCACACCTCAAAAAAAAAAAAATTAGTAAGACAAAATCGGAAGGGTGACTGTGTTCTCCATAGATATAGAGAAACGAGGAGGGGGGGGGGGAGTGGGTCTAGGGGGAAAGATAAGCTCAATCATTTTGGCCATTTTTAGTTTTAGATTGAGGCAGGACATCCAGCCAGCAGCATCAGACAAGCAGGCTGAGATTTGGGCCTAGATTCTTGGAGAGATTTCAGGTGTAGAGAACTAAATCGGAGAGTCATCAACACACAGATGATACTGAAACCTATGGGAGGAGATCAGTGAGCCAAGGAAGTGGAGTGGAGGAGTGGCCTAGTGGTTGGGGCAAGGTACTTCAGGCCGGAAGGTCAGGGGATCAAATCCCACTAAAGGACAGCAACCTTGGGCTGGAAGGACTGGGGTTTCTAGTCCCACAGGTACTCCTTGTGGTCTTGGGCAAGCCACTTAACCTTCCATTGCCCATGTAACCTGTAAGTATTAGCGTATGTGTCTCATTTCCCCTCATGTTAAATGTATCCCCCAATTGTGTTGTGACCACTTTGATTGAAGGATAAGGTGGTATACAAAACTGTCTAAATAAATAAAATTAAATAAAGGAAATGGGACCTCTTTTCTCTCTCTATACTCAAGACAGAGCCCTAAGGCACACCCACTGAAAGCAGTGAAGGAGAATCCGCCAGAACATACACTAAAAGTGCAGTGGGAGAAATAAGAAGAAAACCAAGACAGGCGCTAAATCTGAGTGAGAACAGGGTGTCTGAGAAGGTGGTAATCAGCAGTGTCAAAAGCAGTAGATAGATCAAGAAGGATGAGGAATGAGTAAAGGCTCTTAGATTTGGCCAGGAACAGGTCATTCGAGACTTTGACAAGGGCTGTTTCTATAGAGGACAAAAGCCAGAGTGCAGTGGATCCAGAATGGCTTGAGAGGAAAAATCAAGACGGTGGCAGTAAACCACACTTTCAAAGTAGTTTGGCTGCAAAGGGAAGGAGGTAGATGGCCCAGTAATTGGAAGAGTAGGAAAGATTTTTGAGAAAAGGTGTAACCGCAGCATGTTTAATGGTAGCAAGAGCAGTTGCAGTGGTAAGCAGTAGGTTGAGGATATGACTGAGGGAAGGGATGACAGCAGGGGAAATAGAGCTGAGTAACTTGGTGGGAGTTGGATTGGAGGAACAAGTAGTGAGTTTGGAGGATAGATGTGGAGTTTCTTCCTCTGTGATATTAGGGAAGGAAAAAAGGGTAACTGGTTGGAGGAAGGATTTGAGAGTGAAGAAAGGATTTGGGAGTCTGAGGTGACATAGTGGAGAACTTTAGATTAATCTTGTGAACTTTATCATGGAAATGGTTGGGCAGAAAGTGAAGGAAAGGTTGAAGGTGGAGGCACTTTGAGGAGAGGGCTGCAAAGATACAGCGTGGGCCAGAGGCATGAGAGTTTGTCAGATGGACATAGTACTCATCAAGCAAGAGTACTATGGCACACTGGAAAGAGTTTAGCATGAATTTATAATGTAAGAAGTCAATATGGGTACGAGATTTAAGCCAAAGGACATGTGACAGATTTCACATGTCGGCCAAGGTTGAAGTACAGTACACCTTACAGGGCATGGAAAGGGAGGAGCAAGAGCATCTAAAATGGAGGAGAGTATAGTGTTATAGGAGGAGACTGCCTAATGAGCAGACTTGAATGATGGTGGATGAGAGAAAAGCTGAAACAGTGGAGAAAGCTGAAGAGTCAGTAGCCTGAAGATTCTTAAATGTGTTGGTGGAGATTAGGGTGAGACACTGGCAGAGGTTGGTTTAAGAGTGAAAGGTGATGATCAGATAGGAGAAGAACTGAGGTGAAGAAATTTGAGAAAAAGACAAGTTCCAGGCAGTAGCCATGCTGGTGAGTAGGGACAGTAGATCACAGCTAGAGGTCAGGTACAGCCATCCTCCTGCAGTTACTGTGCTAGAAATGCCCACTCTAGAAGCACGGCAGTGAGAATGCCCCATTCCGCCCAGTTGCCTCCCCAACGTGCACTACAAGGGTAGTGGTGGAGCTTTGGGGAGCATACTCTGTACAGAGCGACTACTTCAACAATGTGGCTAGGCTGCCATTATTATTCCTTGCCTCTGAACTAGAAATCTACAAGTCATATTACTTATTCACAGGGATGTACTGATGTGCACTTTGGAACATCATTAGCACATATGTTTCATTGTTACTTCTCTGAGTTAAATAATTGTTTTGTGATATTCTTAGGCTAGATATCTATTATGAAGTGTTTTTTGGCAGACCTCGATGCATCTCTTCAGCCAGTCTGTGCTCACAGTTGGTCTCTATATTAATGTGGTGTTTTTTTTAATTTTACAGAACAATGCCAGAGTGGCAGTGCTTGGTGCCTCTGGAGGAATTGGGCAGCCCCTTTCCCTTCTCTTGAAGAACAGTCCCTTAGTAGACAAACTTGCTTTGTATGATATTGCTCACACCCCAGGTGTAGCTGCTGACCTCAGTCATATTGAAACGAGGGCCAAGGTCGCAGGTATGTTTATTTAAAATACGTCTGTCTTGCCCAGTCAAAGTTCTGAGCAGTATACAATAATTATCAAACAGCCAATATAAGAATCACAAAACTTTAAACACTAAAATAAATATCAAATGTATGAAGTAAAAGCCTGAGCAAGCAATCGAGTTGTCATTTTCTTCCAAAATAACTCTAATATCAGAAGGTATTTAATTCTAAAGTTGAAGCACCACAACAGAAACCTCTGGAATGCATTATTCTTTTTCCTTTCATTTTTTAACATGGACAGAATAAGCTAGCCACTTAAGGTATGCCCTCAGGCAAACCAACTGATAAGACTGCAACAGCTTAATAAAGAAAATGGGCAGATATCCCATGAATTGACGTAATCATCTTCAGCTTACGGCACAAAATATTATGTATATTTTAGTAGCTTCCAGTTGTGTGTTCATATGTTACAGACTACAGTGCAAGCTGTTTGGGATTTAAGATGCATAGTCATAAAATTATAATCAGTCAGAAAATTATATGCAGCTGTCTCTAGGGCGTAAAATTAACTGTCAATCATGGTTTCAGTGTTTAGGCTGTCGTTCCAACCTCTCTCATTTTTCCTGGTGATCTGGAAAGGATCCCATGCTGGGTAAGATCCAGATAGGAAATTTCCTCTAGTGTTGCACTCTTCGGTGCTTTCCCCATACCAGCAAAAGTTGTATCTGTTGAGACAATGGCCCGTTCTCCAGGACCAAGCAGGAAGTCAGTCCTCACATATGGGTGACTTCAACGTCGATGGAGCCCCTGCAGAGCATTTCCCCAGCTTTCTATGAAAGCCTTTGGGAATACTGCACGCATGCGCGGTCCCCTTCCCGCCTAAAAGTGCCATCTTGCTCAGTCTCTCTTTTTCTGTGGAGCCCATCGGACATGTGTCCTTGTTCACCCGGAAAATAGTTAGATTTTTTCGTCAATTCCTTGCGATTTCTTTGCGGGTTTTTCTCCGGTTCGACGCCGGTTCCCCTTCTCACCAGGTTCGGTACACCGGTATCGAGCCCGATCTTATTTTTTCAGTTTTTGCCCTTCGTGGCTGGTGTTCGCGCCCTTTTTTTCCTTTTCCCTGGAAGGCCGGTCCTTTGACCTCGCGGGGACTATTTTTTTTTTTTTTCTCCCCCCCCCCCCCCCCCCCGATGGCTTCCAGTGGTTTTAAGAAGTGTGATCGGTGTAAGAAACGAATGTCTCTCACCGACACACATGACTGCTGCCTTTGGTGCCTCGGTCCTGATCATGATCCTAAGATCTTTGGACCGTGTGCAAAAATGTCCACTAAGGCACTTCGAAGTCGTCAGCACCAAAAGGAAAGGCTTTTCTCCGATTCGGCCTCCGGCCGGGCCCGGACCTCGTCTGAGGCCTCAACGTCTTGGGAGTCTGACCCCAAGCATTGTCGGGGTTCCTCGGAGAGGGAGTCCCCTGAGCGGGAGCGAAAGAGGAAGAAGCGGCTCGCGAGGGCATCGTCGGAGGAGGTCCCTGGCTCCTCGAGGGCTAGGTCTCAGACCTCCAAGCGCCATCCCTGGCCCGTGGAACAGGAGAAGCTGTCAAAAGTACCTCGGGTGGAGCCGGAGTCTGCTGGACACGTAAGTCCTGTTGTCCTCGGACTCTCCTCCCAGGGAGCCGACGTCGGGCCCAGCGCTGCCGGGGCCCGAGTCGGTAGCTGCTGAGTCTCCTGAACTGAGTCTCAGGCTGACAGCCTTGGAGTGCAGACTGTCTGCCTTCATGGATCAGCAGCGGGTGCTGATGGCCAGCCTCGCTGGCACATCTGCCCCGACCACTGGGATATCGACGTCGGAGTCGACCCCGGAGACCGAGCCGATATTTGAGACCATGAAGGCTCGAGGTCGTCCTCGATTGCGGTCACCCTCGACCTCCCGGTCGGGACCGAGGGTGTTGGCGCCGGTGCATTCGGCGCAGGTGCTGCCGGGCCCCGTGCGGTCAGAGCCTGACTCCTCTTTGGACGAGTCCGCCTGGGGAGACGGAGGATGAGGAGTCCCCCCGATACCTTCAAGACTCGGTGCGTCCCGTCGGACTCACCGCAGTCTGAGCCCCAGAGTAGGTCCCCTCCGGAGGATACCCGGTTCTTGGAGTTCATGCGGGATATGGCCACTGCTTTGGCGATCCCAGCGGATCCCGAGGAGGAGCATCGAGCCGAAGAGCTCGAGGCCCTCCAGTATGACTCTCCTCCGAAGGAGGCCTTTACTGTGCCGGTTCCTCCGATGCTGGAACGGCTCCTCTTCCAGATGTGGGAGGCACTGGCCTCTGCGCCGGTTCTGAGCAAGCGGGTTGATTCCATTTATCGACTCCGTAAGAGCCCTGGGTTTCAAAAGGCGCAGCTACCGCACCATTCCATGGTGGTGGAATCGGCCATGCATCGTCTGAAAAGTCAGAAGATGCACTCCGCGGTGCCCCCTGGCAGGAAGGTCCGGAACCTGGATGCATTCGGTAGAAAGTGCTTCCAGGGCTCGATGCTTGTTTGCCGTGTCCAGTCTTACCAGCTGTACATGGGCATGTACTTTCGGGACCTGGCAAAGGAGCTTGCCAGGTTCTTTGCTGGTCTCTCCGGGGAACCTTTGCAGAGGTTCAGGTCCTTGTCTTTGGGGATCCGGGAATGCTCTAAGTTCATGTCCCGAGCGGCCTACAATGGCTTCGAAGCCTCGGCCTGTGTGGCGGCTGCCGGCATCGTGGCTCGACGCCAGGCATGGCTGCAGTCATCGGACCTTGAGCCTGGGTTCAGGACAAGTTGGTCGATGTCCCTTGCCGAGGTGAGAACCTTTTTGGCAAGCCCATGGCCGAGAAGGCTGCTGAACTCGAGACCGAGCACCTCAAGAGGACAAGGCTGTCTCGAAAGACTTCTGACCCTTCATACAAGAAGGGCTCGGGTAAAAAGTCCTTTTACCCGAGGAAGGCGACTGCCTACAAACAGTTCCCACCTTACCAGGCCTCCTCCGCTCCCCCACAGGGTCAGCAGGCCAAGGGGCAGGGACATGGGCCCCGTAGGCAGAAGGCCCCCAAGCCTCCAGCTCCTGCTCCCACTCAGCAGGGTGGGTGTTTTTTGACTCCCAAGGCATAGCCTCTCCGTCTCTGCTGTCCCATCCCTGCACAGGAGGTCGCCTAGCCCTGTTTGCCCACCAGTGGCCACCCATTACAGGGGACAACTGGGTCTTAAGCATAGTCCACAAGGGCTACCTGCTTCATTTTCATCAGTTGCCTCCTCCCTATTTTCCAGGCGAGCCTCCAAGGCCTCCTCTCCATACAGCCCTCCTCCTGCAGGAGCTCCAGGGTCTGTTACGAGACCAGGCGGTGGAGCCTGTGCCTCCCCACCTACAAGGTCACGGTTTCTACTCCAGGTACTTCCTAGTACCAAAGAGAACAGGGGATCTCAGGCCTATTCTCGACCTCAGAAATCTCAACAAGTTCTTACAGAAGGAAATGTTCAAGATGCTTACTCTTGGAACACTTCTGCCCTACCTCCAGCAGGGAGATTGGCTATGCTCTTTAGATCTAAAGGATGCGTACACTCACATCCTCATTCATCCAGACCACAGAAAGTACCTCAGGTTCATTGTGGGAGGAAACCATTATCAGTACAGAGTGCTGCCATTTGGCCTCACCTCCACCCCCAGGGTCTTTACCAAATGCCTGGCAGTGGTGGCGGCCTACTTGAGGAATCAGGGTATCTTTGTCGTCCCCTATCTGGACGACTGGCTCATCAGGGGTCAGACGTGCCAGGAGGCCAGGCAAGCCACCCTCCGAATGATTTCTCTACTCCAGCATCTGGGGTTTGTCATAAACTTTGCATAGTCCACTTTGCTCCCTAAGTTTTGGGAGTTCATAGGGGCAAGGCTAGACTATCTGCAGGCAAAAGCTTTCTTGCCAGAGGACAGAAGGTCACTGGTCTCCGCCAGGCTCTGCCTGAGGCTTCTCGGCCACATGTCTTCGACAGTACATGTGACTCCCAATGCCAGGCTTCATATGAAGCCTACGCAATGGTGTCTCAGGAGTCAGTGGTCGCAGGCCACAGGGAGCCTCAGCGACAGAGTAAGGGTTTCCAGACCATTCCTGCACTCCTTATGTTGGTGGCTGCATCCCCACAACTTACTGAAAGGGATGCCTTTTCAGCCACCTGGGTCCACAGTGGTCTTGAACACCGATGCCTCCCTACAGGGCTGGGGTGCACACTGTCTGGGCAAGTGCACCCAGGGCCTGTGGTCTCCCTGGGAGGTCCAGCAGCAGATCAATCTACTGGAACTTCGGGCTATTCGCTTAGCCCTCAAGACTTTCTCTCAAACCCTGGCTCACCAGTCTGTTTTAGTGCAAACAGACAATCAGGTAGCCATGTTTTATGTGAACAAACAGGGAGGCACTGGGTCCAGGCTCCTTTGTCAGGAGGTGCAGGACCTTTGCTTGTGTGCGCTCAGGCACAACATGCTGCTCAAAGCGGTTTATCTCCCTGGCCAGGAAAATTACCTAGCAGACAGGTTGAGCAGGATTCTGCAGCCCCACGAGTGGCAGCTCCATCCCTTGGTAGTTCAGAAGATCTTCCTGAGGTGGGGACTTCCATCCATAGATCTCTTTGCCAGTCCCCTGAACAGACAGCTGCCCAGGTTCTGCTCCAGGCAACCGCATCCTCTGAGACTAGCAGCAGATGCTTTTCTGATTTCCTGGTCCCAAGGCCTCCTATATGCGTTTCCTCCCACGCCTCTGGTGGCCCGAACCCTGTTCAAGATTCTAAAGGACCATGCCTCGGTCCTTCTGGTAGCCCCCAGGTGGTCGAGACAACCTTGGTTCCCACTTCTGCTTCAGCTAGTAGTGGACACTCCACTACCTCTAGGGTTGCAGCCCGACATTCTTTCTCAAGACCAGGGGTCTCTTCTGCACCCCAATCTCATCTCTCAATTTGATGGCCTGGAAGCTGCAAGGGTAGTTTTGGCTCCTTGGGGCCTCCCTCCTGAAGTTGAAGAGGTCGTCCTGGCCTCTAGGAAGCAGTCCCCTAGAAAAACCTATGCCCTGAAGTGGAAGAGGTTTTCTGTGTAGTGTCAGCTGCGTACAGAGGATCCTTTCTCTTGTGCTGTACCAGTGGTGCTTCAGTACCTGCTGCACTTATCCAATCAGGGCCTTAAGTCCAATTCTGTTCGGGTCCACCTCTCAGCTCTAGCAGCTCACCACTCACTGGTGGAAGGACACTCTCTATCGGTTCACCCCTTGGTGTCCCGGTTTCTCAGAGGTTTGCTCTTGCTCAAACCTCCTGTCCGTCCTCCAGCCCCTGAGTGGGAGTTGAATGTGGTCTTGCAGCAACTGACTCACCCACCTTTTGAGCCGATGGCTACTTGTCCTCTCCGCTTCCTTTCCTGGAAGACCCTCTTCCTAGTAGCCTTAACCTCGGCCAGACGGGTGAGTGAGCTTCAGGCCATAGTCTGTGACAGGCCTTACACCCGCTTCTATAGGAACAGGGTAGTCCTTAGGACTCATGCAAAGTTCCTCCCTAAAATTGTCTCCTCTTTCCACCTCAACCAGGAGGTGGTTCTTCCAACATTCTTCCCTAGGCCTCATGCAAGCCAGGCTGAAGCGGTCCTGCATACCCTGGACTGTAGGCAATGTTCCCTCTAATTTTCTGTAGGCTGTGTGCGCATAAAATATCAGCTGTGCAGCTTTTGAAGGAAGGTTAAATTTTTGTGCGCCACATAACGACACTCGGAGTTATATACTTTAAAATTTGACTACACGTCAGAATACAGTATGTACACCACCTTGATTGCACTAGAAAACATTGTAGAACTTGTGAAAACCGTAAATACACAACAACTTTTAAATTTTAAGATGTCTGTGTTGTTTTCTATCAGAATCAGAACCAAATTTTTTGAGCTCTGTTGTAAAGTATGTGCGCTCGCTCGGCGAGGTGTGTGCGCGCGCACACGCGCACAGCTTAGAGGGAACAGTGACTGTAGGAGGGCCTTATCCTTCTACCTTGACCGTACGCAAGGACATAGAAGGGCTACTCAGCTCTTCATCTCTTTTGACCCTAATAATTTGGGGTTAGCTGTGTCCAAGTGTACCTTGTCCATATGGGTGGCTGACTGTATCACCTGGGCTTACAGAGCGGCTGACCTTCCCTTGCAGGGTTGGGTCACGGCCCATCGTGTCAGAGCTGCAGCTTGGTCCTCAAGCCAGACTTTTGCAGCTCATTACTGCCTGGAGAGGGAGTCCCGTAGGGACAGTGCTTTTGGCCAGGCAGTACTCCGGAATCTTTTTGAGGTTTAGGCAACTCCTGCCCTCCAGCCCTCCGTTGGGCTACCGGTGGGGGTTCTTTCAGTGAAAAGCCTTTCTTTGATGCTGGGACTAGGGGGTGCTCTCTTGTTTAGCCTGGGTTCCTTAGTAGCCCAGAGCTAGGGAGTCCACCCATATGTGAGGACTGACTTCCTGCTTTGGTCCTGGAGAAAGAGTAGTTACTTACCTGTAACAGGTGTTCTCCAGGAGCAGCAGGAATCAGTCCTCACATATGGGTGACATCGACGTCGATGGAACCCCTGCGGAGCATTTCCCCAGCTTTCTATGAAAGCCTTTGGGAATACTGCACGCATGCGCAGTCCCCTTCCTGCCTAAAGGTGCCATCTTGCTCAGTCGAATAACATAGTTTATTTTACATTTTTGTGTGCTGTTTTTTAGCTATGTCATTTGACTGAGCAAGATGGCAGCTTTAGGCAGCAAGGGGGACCGCGCATGCGTGCAGTATTCCCAAAGGCTTTCATAGAAAGCTGGGGAAATGCTCCACAGGGGCTCCATCGACATCGATGTCACCCATATGTGAGGACTGATTCCTGCTGCTCCTGGAGAATACCTGTTACAGGTGAGTAACTACTCTTAACTGACCAACTTTTGCCTTGACGGTGAGCCTGTACCATGGTGAACAGGTGCCCCAGAGTCTCCTGTATCACAATACGATCACTCTACCACTTTTAGTGTTTCATCTGTGAATGCTGCTATCAGACTGTGCAAGAAGGCAGTGGTGACAGCCAGAGGAATACTAGGGCTTATAAGGATGGGTCTAATCGCCAAAAACGCCAAAAAGGAAAAATTGATAACTGTACATATTATTGAGGCATAATATGAAGTATTGTGTTCAGTTCTGGAGGTTGTGTCTAGCAAAATAGAAGTAACCCAGGGAATTGTTAACAAATTGCAATAGTGTCTGCACTATAAGCTGTCTAAAATGGGAATTAAGGACATACATTTTGTATATGTTAGAGGAGAGAAGTAAAGTGGAGGGGGGATGAATGATGGCAACAGCTATCTGGAGAGAATGCTCAAGAGGCAAGGGGGTGTTTGTTTTTGTTGAAGGGAAAGTCACCCTAGAACAATTCTCAGCCAGACCCTTGGGGGGACACCTAGCCAGTCAGGTTTTCAGGATAACCACAATGAATATGCATGAGAGGGATGTGCATACAGTGGAGGCAGTGCATGCCTCATGCATATTCATTGTGGTTATCCTGAAAACCTGTCTGGTTTGCTGTGTCCCGAGGACTGGGTTGAGAGCCCCTGCTATAGAGCAGTAGGTTCCTGGTGTGAGGGTGGAAGGGTGGTGGATGCATGGAACAACCTCCCAGAGGAGGCTGATGCAAGTAAAAACAGTAACTGAACTCTAGAAATCCTTTGCCAAGCTTTGGAGGATCCTCAGCTGCAGGAAAGTATGAGTACAGCCGGAGATGAAGTAGGATCTGTATGTGTCTAGTAAGGGGAGAGGGGAATGGAAAGACTAGCTGGACTTTTATATTTATGAATCTTTATATTAAGTGTTATGTTTAATATACTGTGTACTGTAAGTGGCACTCTTTTCATAGGTTATCTGGGGCCTGAGCAGCTTCCTGACACCTTGAAAGACTGTGAAGTTGTAGTTATTCCTGCTGGAGTCCCTAGAAAACCAGGTAAGCTCTGATCAGATGCTCATACGTTCTTGTAATGTGCTTAAAAAAATAAGATAACTTTAGGCTGTCAGGTTTTCGGGCGGAATTGATCACAAGTAGTAGCTTGTACTTTAGTATCTGAATGCTTGTGCTACTCCTGACCGGGCTCACCAGGTAGCAAAATTCAACTTCTGCTCTTTGGCTCCAATTCTCTAAATTCAAGTAAGGAATGAAATAATACATAAAAATTATACCATAACAGTACTACTTAAGCTTAAGCAGAGGAATTTGTGCCTGCAAACTTGAGCAGTTCTCCCATAATTCCTACTCCAGTTAAGCCATAGTACTACTTTTATTAGGAAAAAAACTGCTACATGGTACAAATTTGTTTATCACTCTGTCATACCTGGGCTTTACAGATGAAGCTAAATACTATGGGCCTGATTCTATTTGGGATGTACAGGTCCTCTGTGTGCCTAGTCAGAACCAGACGCACTGAGGAAGTCTCTATTCTGATCCCGCTGGACACATCTAGCCCCATGGGATCAGAATCATGAACAGGCCTGTATGTGTAGGTCAGGACCTCAATTCAGCCCGCCTGCACGTATAGGTCTTGCCCAGCTAACTCGATCAGGGCTTTTAAATGGAGCCATGGCATCACGGTTCCATTTAAAAGCTTCGATCCCTGGCCGCTGGCTTCCAAAGTGCTTTTCCCACAGCCTGACCCCCGATCTAACCTCCCAGGATCAGACTGCGGGGAATGCCCCCTTCTGCCCCATCCCAGCCCCGGTCCTGCCGTTCCTGCCACATGGGGGAAGCTATTCCACCTCAGAGGTGGAATAACTTCCCTGTTCAAGTTGCCAGCCATGGACGTACAGGTCTGACATTAGAATCGGCCCTGTACGTCTGGGATTAGCAACCGCCCATTGCCACCCCCGATTGGCCCCTTTCGCACCCCCATCTAATTTTCTCAAACAGCGTGTGGGGAAGGAAGCCGGGGCTGGGAAAGGGCATGTTGGGACATCCATCCCCTGCTAGTCATTGTTCAGAATGACCCCCTATGGGGGGAGTCATTCCAGAACATGCATAAGCCAGTTAGACGTGCAGGAGAGATTTTTCTTGCTAAAACTTTTAGAACTGTATTCCAAAACCACGAGGCCCTGCATGTACATGGCGCTAGCACATGGATCTCGGAACGTGGGTGGGAAGGGATGGAGTGGGGGTGTGGCAAGCTGCAGAGACGTAGAAAGCGTATTTAGGAAAGGCTCATGTAAGTCCTGAATGTTTCCCGTGGATGCCAATGTTCCCTCTAATTTTCTTTAGGTTGTGTGCGCATAAAATATCAGCTGTGCAGCTTTTGAAGGAAGGTTAAATTTTTGTGCACCACATAACGACACTCAGAGTTATATACTTCAAAATGTGACTACACATCAGAATACAGTATATACACCACATTGATTTTAATCAAATTAAATGAAAATAGACGATTACTAAATGTAGCGGAAAATTTCTAGTAATTACAATCACAACTTTTAAATTTTAAGACGTCTGTGTTTTCTGTCAGAATCAGAACCGTAATTTTTGTGCGCTCTGTTGTAAAGTATGTGCGCTCGCTCGGCGAGGTGTGTGTGCGCACGCACACGCACACAGCTTAGAGGGAACAGTGGTGGATGCCTATGCTATACCAGTGGGAATGTGGAGTAAGGCCAGGACTTAGAAAATTTTCTGCTCTAATCTTCAACTCAACCCGTAGAGATAAATAGCTGTGACAAGGCTGCATTGAACTGGTGTGTCTGCTGTCTGGAATGGTTCAAGATTCAATTCTAAAGAATAGAATGCACAGGTGAGAGATATTTGTAAGGTTAAGGAACAATAAAAAAAACCCACTCCATAGGAATATAAAGCACTGCAATAGTCTTTATTCTGGCTATGCTGATATTTGCTGTTTTTGCTAAGGGGGCAATTATTGACTTCCCTAACAATTCCAGTGTTCGGAAAATAAGAATATAGATGTAGGGATGGTATGTGCAGTAGTATGGAGTAGAATTGTGTTTGGCTGAGAAATGCAGGTCAGATGTGGTGTCCTGAGACGCCATGCCATTATGTCTTCACAGCTATTGGTTATAGGTGCAGGGCATGGTCTTGGCAGAAGTATGTTATTTGTGACTGCAAGTGTGTGTGTGTGGTTTGAGTGTTGCATGGGAAGATCTGGTGGTGTTCATCTGCCAATCTGGGGGGACACAAATGCCTGGCCAGTACCTGGACCGTAGGGATGACCACAGCATCACCAGATGCCAGTTTGATCAAACAGGTTCTCTATAGCATTCAACATTGCAGATAGCAGCCCAGAAGCACCATCATTGGTCTCTAAAAATGTGCATATTTGTAGAGAGCGATGATGGTGCCTTTGGGCATGTATTGGTGCTGTTTGCACTGTTGAATGTTCTTATTCTGAGGGTCCCTTATTAGTGACTGGGAAATGTTTTGACACTTCGCTATGGACAACGTTCCTAGTCCATACTTAGTATAGTACAGACTGTTTTTAGAGATGACCAATGCAAGCATAACTAAGGATGTCTGTTGTGATGCAAGGTATGTCATGACAAACATATCACTATATACCTGCTTTTATACTATCTTAAAGTGCACTGAGATTACTTTGCGCATTCTGGGCATGCAACAGATTATACGTATATACCAGTCTAGTTTGCATCGACATTTATGTATCCTCTGTATTTATTGAGGATAAAGAATTAAAGGAATTGAAAATGTAAAACAAGGCTTCATACTCATCTTTGACATAACATTTACATTTGATTCAATAATTCACTCCATACTCCTGGACGGAAATAGGAATCGGCACTCTGTTGACATGGTTTCACTCATACCTATCCAACCAACGGACACAAATCAAGATCAAAAACAAAACTTCCAGACTTTTCCCACTGCATCAAGGAATACCTCAGGGCGCCGCACTCTCTGCCTTTCTATTCAGCCTATACATACAAGCAGTCTGCAAAATTATCTAGGGTCACAATATATAATACCACCTATATGCCGATGACCTGATAATCTATACCCCATTCGACACCAGAAAACCCGATTATTCTGCCATTACCTCTTGCATGACATCGGTTACAGAATGGCTAGCACAATGCAACCTCATAATCATCTACAAGTCTGAGGCTCTATCACATGAGACACTGGGGGTTATTCTGAGATGTCTGTCCCTGCTATTTGTGCCTTCCCTTTCGGCGACTAACTTCCCCGCTGGTTGTGCGGCAAAATTAGACGGGAGCGGGGAAGGGGTGGTCTGGGGATGGAATCTGGGCAGGCAGTAGGCGGTCGCCGGCTCTGTATATCCAGTGCTGGCGACTTGTGTGGGGACGTTATTCCACCTCCAAGGTGGAATAACTTCCCTGGATGTGTGTGGTTTTTTTTTTTGGGCCCGGGGCGCGGATGGGGCAGGTGGGCCCCGAGGACATTCCCCGTAGCCCGACCCTGGCCTTAGAAGCCAGATCGAGGGTCAGGCTGCGAGGAATTCACCTTTGAAGTCAGGCGGTCAGCATTGTGGCTTTTAAATGGAGCCACGGTGCCATGGCAATGCAGCTCCATTTAAAAGCCATGACTGAGTTAGTCTGGCAGTGCCTGTACATGCAGGCCGGGCTGAATTGTAGTCCCAGCCTATACGTACAGGCCTGATCATGATGCTGATCCCGTGGGGCCAGACGTGCCCTGTGGGATCAGAATCGCGAGCCCCTCTGTACGTCCAGGATGGAATGAGCCCTACTGCATTCAGTCCACCAGATAATCTTCTAATAGGAAATCGACCAATCCCTGTGAAGAAGGAAGTGAAATCTCTTGGGGTAACTCTAGACCAGAGGCTTAACTTCCAATCACACATCAAGAAAATTACTTCCAAAGTGTATTATAAAATGAAGATCCTACAAAACCTATGACCTCTACTTGATAATAGCCACTTCTGTACCGTATGTCAGGCAGTAATCACCGCACAGCTTGATTATTGCAACCTGATACTTCAAGGTCTACCCAAATACGCAACTCAAACCCTACAAATTGTGCAAATGTGTTATTTGCCCTGTTCATTGTAAACTCAATGTTGCCTGTATGCATTGCAGTATGTTTTGTTCGATGTACACCGCGCTGATTATAATAGCGCGGTATAGAAAAAACGTCAAATAAATAAATAAAACACTGCAGCCCGACTAATTACCAGATCAAAAAGACATGAATGCATCACTCTAATCTTAAAATCCTTTCACTGGCTCCCCATATGATCCCAAATAAATTACAAATCAATAATGATGATCTTCAAGACCCTGCACAATCAGTCCACTGAATGCTTAAAAGTGCTAAACCAGGGGGTGCCAGATACTTTATCAAGGAGGAAGCAACACTGAAACGCCCTCTCGACTATCATGACCAACACCTCTCAAACAGCATTCCATAGAGTGTTTGAATACTATAGCCCGTCTCCCTGGCACTCACTCCCACGCCACCTAAGAGCAACTATGGATAACACTGACTACTAAAAACTCACCTCTTCAGGGAATACTTTGTTTGCTAGGATGTTGTACAGCCTTTAACACTCAAGAACTCCTGCCAATCACTTCACCCACAATGTCATATACTACATTAGACAGAGTACTAAAGCTACACTGTAAATAGTTTGGAAATGTTGCACAGTTAAATGATGATTATATGAGGATTGTTAATTGTTCCATGTAAAATAGTTGTTGAATTTACCTGTTCCATGTAAAACTGTTATGTTCTTTGTAAACCGCCTTGATAAAAATGAAAGGCAGTATATAAGAAATGCCATATAAATAAAATAAATTTATGTGTAGTTTGCATCAGCACAACACTATCAGTGAGAGGAGCAGCTTAGGAGATGCATGTTTTACAGGGGGCTGTGGCTGTTCACGGGTGTATAGTGAAGATGGGCGGGATTGCAAATGCCCACTTTTTCAGAACATAGTGAGTGTGGGGATGTTCAAATCAGTTTGCTGCATATAGCCAAGTCACATGTGCCCTATTGCTTTGGTTGTTCCACACCAAAAACGTTGATATCCCCGTTTCTGAAACTGCAGGGTGAATCTATCCTTGCGGTTGTTGAATCGTGTTTAAATCTGCCCCGTTTTCAATTTGGACGTGCCTGCAGGCCGGACGTGCATTTTCTGGAAATGGGCTTCACTTGTTTTAGGTCAAACTAGGTATAAACATTGCTCAGCTTAGTCAGGACAAACAAAAACGTTCTATCTTGTTTTTTTCACAAACATCTATGAAATGCAGCCTTGGCTTGTATAACACGTTCTACTAGACCAGGGGATTTCCAACTCCATTCCTGATAGCCACTGTACTACGCTGCCAGCAAAATTCCAAGCCATTCTCCATATTAATCCTATCAGAGGGTCCTAGTACCCTTCTTTGAGTCCCTGTCAGCAGTACCCTATTGTCTTGTTGCAGAAGACACACTTGATTGACCTGTGTGCAGTAGGCACCTCGTGTCTGCTTGATTTACAGATTTTAATTTGTATGCAGTTGTTGTACACTTAAGATGGAAGATAAAACTCAAGGTATATTCTCCCTATTGAATTTCATTGATTTATAGCATAGCTAGGGCTTCTGGTTTTCAGTTACACCCCTTATCCATTAGAGAAATTGGGGTTTCTCGCTTATAACTGAAAAGCACTGAAAACTGCCCTCCTCTGCTGGCAATTAAT
The DNA here is from genome assembly GCA_033557465.1 of Ichthyophis bannanicus. Taxonomy (NCBI): domain Eukaryota; kingdom Metazoa; phylum Chordata; class Amphibia; order Gymnophiona; family Ichthyophiidae; genus Ichthyophis; species Ichthyophis bannanicus. Next base: position 247,796,908 of record CM066042.1, on the reverse strand, counting down.
GACATTAGGCAGGCAGACTGACACCCCAATTCCAGCATCTGCGAGTTGCAACAGAGGCACAGCCAGCATAGGGGAAAATAGCGTGTGGGGCCTGTCTGTGGTCCATACACATGCTAGGGGGATGTCGGAGGGGGGTCAAATACATTGGAGCCGCTCAGCCCCTGGCCACTGTTGTAGGTTCCCCTGACAACAGAGGTAGAGAGAGTGTGAGGCCTGCCTGTAGCTCGTGTGCATGCTGAGCGACTCTGATGCATTTGACCCCCCCCCCCCCCCAACATCCTCTTAACATGTGCATGGACCATAGACAGGCCCCATATGCTATTTTTCCTATGCTGGCTGTGCCTCTGTTGCAACTCGCAGATGCTGGACTTGGGATGCCATGCTGCTTGCCTGCCTGCTCGCTCATGGTAGGGCTAATGGGATGGGGGAGAGCTGGACCACCAGAAGAGGGGCCCAAAAAAAACGGAAACTGAAGCAAGATAGGGACACGGGGCAGATGATTCTGTTGCTCAGACTTTGGCTTGGAAAAAGGAGGTGCTACTGCTGATTCTGTTGCTGGGACTTAAGCTTTGAGAAGCTTTGGCTGGCATGCAAAATTGTATTTTGGATCATTGAATATAATCCATCTAAAAAGCCACAATCTTTTTTGGACATGCAGATTTGAATGTGAAGGGCGGAGAGCAGGAACAGGGGAGCAACTCCAGATGAGGAGTTCAGACAGGGAGTTGGTTGTGGGTGGGAAGAGAAGCCTCGGAAGAGGGCAGTGGGATATGTAGATTCCTTGGAGAGAGTGATCACTTGAGGATTAGTTTGGGGAAAAGTGTGTGTTTTGAGTGGAGAGAGAGAAAGAAAGGTCTTGCAAGAGGGGGTGAGGCCATGGAACAGTTCTTATATGTGTACATTTTGAACAGTAGAAGAAAAATGGTTTTCCAGTTCGTCTCTCCAGTTCAGTCCTGGCACAAGGATTATGCTTATCCACCAGCAGGGGGAGACCGAGAACAGCAAGCTCAAATCTTTTCCATTAAGTAGCCTTTGCTTCCCTGCAGAGCCAGTATTTCTCTGGGAGCAAGCAGGAAGTCAGTCCTCACATATGGGTGATGTTGGCACCGACAGAGCCCTCACAGAAGCATCCCCCCAGCTTTCAAAGAAAACCTTTGGGAGATGCCACCACACATGTGTGGTCCCCTTCCTGCCCAAGGGTGCCATTTTGCTCAGTCTCCTTTTTTCCGTGGAACCCTTCAGACGTTTGTCTGGCTTGTCCCCAGAAAAAGTTGATTTTTTTTTTCTCTCCAAGTTTCATACTCTCCTCCGGTATTGCACTGGTACTCTTCCCGCCTGCCGATCTCGTTGCCTCAGCATAGAGCTCGGTCCATTTTTGTAGCTTTTTCATTGTTTTCTTTTCCCAGTGTCTTTGCGCCTTTTTTTCTTCCACTGGCAGCCCAGACAGTCTTTGACCTTGCAGGGGTACTTTGTTCTCCCATGGCTACCAGTGGCTTTAAGAAGTGTGATTGGTGCTCCAAAATTTGTCTTTGACCGACACACATGACTGCTGTCTCCGCTGCCTGGGGCCAGATCACGATTGGCAGCCTGCGGTCTCTGCAAGAGGATGTCCAGTAAGGTCCTAAAGAGCCGCCAGCAGCAGCATGATAAGTTTTTTTTTTTTTTTTTTCCCCGAGTCCCCGGTGCCTCCGAAGGCCAGGGCCTCGTCGGAATCCTCCAAACCGGAGCCTCATCGTGGGTCCTCAGAAAGAGGGCCTCCCTTGAGGGAACCCAGGAAAAAGAAAGAAACCCTTGAAGGGTGGCGTCCCTGGATGGTTCTGACCGGCGGGGGCTCCCTGGGCCCGGTCCCGCAGTCCGAGACGTTTGTTCAAGGTGTCGGAGAAGGAACGGCCTGCGAAGGTTCCCCAGACACTATCCTAGTTGAGTATTCCCCTTCAGGGGAATCGGCATCTGGCCCAAGTTCCCCCGTACCGAAGACTGCAGAGCCTCTGGCCTGGAGTCCAGAATGGCGGCCTTGGAGCACAGTTTGTCTGCCTTCATGGATCAGCAGTGAGCGCTGTTGTCCGGCATGACCGGTTCATCCGCCCCGACCACCGGGCCCTCGACATCCAAGACGTTCCCAGAGGTCGAGCTTATCCTCAATGTCCTTTTGGCCTCGAATCATTCCTCGGCCGAGGTCACGATCTGAGTCCCGCTCAACAGGACTCCGATCATCCCTGGAAAGTCTGACTGGCACTGGCCGCAGGGCATCGGGAGCCCCGAAGCCCGCAGAGCCCACCTCCTATGAGTCCTCATCGGAGTACTCCGAGTAGGAGATGGAGGATGAGGAGTTCCCTGATACCTGTCGACACCGTGACATCCCAACTGAGTCTTCCGTCTCGGAGCCTCGATGGAGATCTCCACCCGAGGATATGGGCTTCCTTGATTTTCTCAAGGACATGTCTAAGGCCCTGGCATGCCCGACGGAGGAGGATCCTCGGGTGGATGAACTGGAAATCCTCCAGTATGAGGCCCCTCCGCAGGAATCGCTCACAGTGCCCATTCTGGAATGGCTGATGTTCCAAATGTGGGAGACAACTGCTTCGGTGCCAGTAGTGAGCAAACGGCTCAATTCAATGTATCCAGAAGTCACAACTGCCGCATAACTCCATGGTGGTGGAGTCTGCCATGCCTTGGCTGAAAAGTTAGAAGATGCATTCCTCTGTGTCCTCCGGCAGGGAGGCTTGCACCCTGGATGCCCAGGAAGTGCTATCAGGGCTCAATGCTCATTGGCCACATCCAGGCCTATCGGCTGTACATGGGCATCTACTTGAGAGACCTGACAAAGGAACTCTCTGAGGAACCTTTGCAGTGGTTCAAGAACCTGGCCAAAGCAGTCCTTGAATACTCCAAATTCATGTCTCGGGCAGCCTATGATGGGTTCTATTTGGCGGCTTGAATAGCGGTGGTTGGCATCGGTGCACGCTGCCGAGCTTGGCTGCAGTGGGTTCAGGACAAACTGGCCGATGTACCCTGCCAAGGAGAGAACCTCATTGGCAAACCCATGATCGATAAGGCTGCCGAGCTGGGGACCGAGTTCATGACTAGGACCAGGCTAAAAAGACCGCTGCCCCTCCCCGACGGAAGGGCTCAGGTAAAAAGTCCTTCTACCCAAGGAAGGGAGCTGCTTACAAAAAATACCCACCTTATCAGGCTTCCTCAGCTCCCCAACAAGGTCAGCAGGCCAAGGGACGAGGGCAAGGCCCATGTAAGCAGAAGGCTCCAAAACCCCAGGCACCGACTCTGGCCCAGCCAGGGGGGAGCTTTTGACTCCTTGAGCATAGATTCTCTACCCCAAGGAGATCAGAAACCCACAAGGGGACATCTGGTCCTCTATGCTTAGAGGTGGGTGCCATCACCACTGATTCCTGGGCACTAAGGGTAGTCAGAGAGGGTTACTTCCTCCACCTGACTCGGACACCTCCCCTTTATTTCCCAGGAGAGCCCCTCGGGTCTCCCCTCCACCGGGACCACCTTCTGAAGGAGTTGGCAGGTCTTCTTGAGGACAAAGCGATGGAACTGGTGCCCCACCACCTCAAGGGCAAGGGGTTCTACTTCAGGTATTTCCTCGTGCAGGACAGGGGGCCTAAGGCCCATCCTCGATCTGCGCAACCTCAACAAATTTCTGATGAGGGAGATGTTCAAGATGCTCTCCCTTGGAACATTGCTGCCATATCTCCAGCAGGGAGACTTGCTATGCTCCTTAGACCTCAAGGATGCATCCTCATCCACCCCAACCACAGGCAGTACCTGCGCTTCGTAGTTGGGGGGGGGTGGGGTGGGAGGCAAGCACTTTCAATACCGGGTGCTCCCCTTCTGCCTAGCCTCTGCCCCAAGAGTCTTCACAAAATGCCTGGCAGTTGTGGGCGCCTTCCTCCAGCTCCAGGGGTTTTTCGTCTTTCCCTACCTGGTTGACTGGCTCATAAAGGGAGGCACTGCCTCCAGTGGTGCAGCAAGCCACCACATGCACCATCCAGGTTCTGCAACACTTGGGCTTTGTCATAAACTACCCCAAGTCTCACCTCCTCCCGACACAGTGTCTGGAGTTCACTGGGGCAAAGATCGGCACTCCTCAGTCGAAGGCTTTCTTGCCCAGGGACTGAGTCAATCTCAGGTCTGTAGCTTGGGAAGTACATTCCCTTGGCGCGCCTGCCTAGCTTCTCCTGTGCCTCCTCGGGCACATGGCCTCCACGGTCCACATCACCCCAGATGCTCGCCTCCACATAAGGGTGGTGCAGTGGTGTCTCCGGGACCAGTGGTCCCAGGCCACTGGCTGCCTCCAAGACAGTTTCTGTGACCCACCAGTTGGCGGACTACCTGGTCTGGTGGCAGTTGTCCCAGAATCTCGAGGTGGGGCATGACTTTTCAGACCCCAAACCCCTCGAGGGTCCTCACCACAGACGCCTCCCTGCTCGGCTGGTCACCAGACGAGAGCGTCCAGCAGATCAACCTCCAGGATCTCCAAGCCATATACCTAGCCCTGAGGGTCTTCTGTCACCACCTGCATCACCAGCTGGTTCTGGTCCAGAGGGACAACCAGGTGGCGATTGTTCTGTGTGTTGCAAACAGTAACGATTTCTGTGATATGTAGAAGCTTTACTTGCAGCAAATTGAACTCTTGGCTAATGAGGTCTCAGATACCATAGGTTGCCACTATTTCATGAAACGGTAGTGGACTAATACCTAACAAATACATCAATGACCTCTGTCTTAAACATTTAGCCATATAAGTCCCCTTCTAAAGTTGTTACTTATTGATGTGGGTTTTTCTCAATGATAATTTCAACAGACATAATGCTTGATAATAAAGTAGTAAACCAGTGCTTAGCTTTGCGGTGAATTTTCCCTTTGACGCTGATTCATGCGCTATGAGATGCGTTTCTCCTATTGGTTTCATCAGGGGAAAACATTCACATCATCGCTAGAAGGAGAAATAAGTTCTTTAGTTACATGCTTCTATTATTGACATATTCTTGTTTAAAAAACTTTTGTAAACATGTTCGCCGATCCTCCTACCTATTACTGCACTAGCCTGGTTCAGTAGAGCTTTGTCAATGGCATGCTCTACTAACAAAAACGCCACGCATGCGGACTAGTGAAATAGTCTTCCTTAATTAGAACAGATAACACAGGTGTACTCCGTTGGGCAGAATACTAAGCTAAAGGTTCAATGTTGTTATACACATAATTCCCATTCAATTTGGGAATTAAGCCCCTGTGGTATTACTGAATCCAGCGTATGAATCCAACGTTGTTCCCGATATACTAGGGTGTGATCTATTGATTTTCCCCGAATTGGGGACAAAACTTGTTCAATAACGAAACATCTTAATTCTGAAAAAGCATGTTGTTGGTTGAGACAGTGATCAACAATCGGAGCTTCCCGTCTTTGACATCGTAACTTACTTCTATGCTCATTAATTCGCACTTGTAGGGAGCGAGTGGTTTTTCCAACGTAGAGAAGGTCTCAAGGACAGCGAAGTGCATAGATGACTTGTATGGATTTACAATTAGTATTGCTACGTAATCGGTAAGTGTTATGATAGCAAAAATCCTGTATGTCTAAGGTAATTGAGCAAATATTGCAGGTTCCACAACGTGTGTGGCCTTTAATCGTTGAGGGCAGGGAGGTTGAAAGGGGACATAGAACGGCAGGGCTAAGCAGCTCTTTAAAATTTGTTTGCCTCTGCCAAACACATCTCACTGAATAGTCAGTTAATTCTGGAATACCTTGTAGGACATTGGCATGCCGTTTTATACTCCGTTGTAGAAAAAAACTGAACGGGGAAAATGCTGTAATCAGGTTAATGTGTTGCTGAGGAGGAACGCTTCTTGTGCTTGGGGGCTTAATCAGTAGATCACGATTAAGGTACTTTGCTCTCTTATAAGCTTGGTGTATTATTTTAGGAGGGTACCCCCTTTGCAAAAAATTGTTGCGTAAAGTGGATGACTGCCTCTTAAACTCGCATAAATTAGTGCAGTTTCTGCGGTATCGAATAAATTGAGAAGCTGGTAAACTATTCTTCAACTGTGGGGGATGTGCACTTCCATAATGCAAAAAAGTATTGCGGTCGGTCAATTTTCGATATGTGGAGGTATTCCATCCAGTTGAAGTTTTGCTCACAAGCACATCCAAAAAGGTTATACGCTCCAGATGGTAATTTAAAGAAAATTTTATTTGGTCATCCCGTATATTCAGCCATTGAAAAAATTCCAATAAATCTCCTGTTGATCCTTGCCATACAACAAACACATCATCCACATACCTCCTCCATATTTTGAGAAATTCAGAATAGGGAGAAGCTATTATCCATTCGTTTTCAAATTTAGACATGTACAGGTTAGCAATAGAGGGGGCACACGTTGCCCCCATCGCCACTCCAGATATTTGATGATAGATGACATTATCATAAATGAAATAATTCTGAAACAGTGTTAATCTAGTAACTGCTGCTAAGAACATCAATTGAGCTTCAGAAAGATCTCCTCGATCTCGAAGGACTTGCATTACTATATCATAAGCTTTGTTTTGCGGAATAACGGTGTATAGTGATGTGACATCTAGGGTTACTAATATTGTGTCCTGCAGGGAAAATTCACCGCAAAGCTAAGCACTGGTTTACTACTTTATTATCAAGCATTATGTCTGTTGAAATTATCATTGAGAAAAACCCACATCAATAAGTAACAACTTTAGAAGGGGACTTATATGGCTAAATGTTTAAGACAGAGGTCATTGATGTATTTGTTAGGTATTAGTCCACTACCGTTTCATGAAATAGTGGCAAAACCACTACCGTTTCATGAAATAGTGGCAACCTATGGTATCTGAGACCTCATTAGCCAAGAGTTCAATTTGCTGCAAGTAAAGCTTCTACATATCACAGAAATCGTTACTGTTTGCAACATTTGAAGCTGTGATAGATAACCACACCAATAATTGTAGATTGTTCTGTGTGAACAAACAAGGTGGCATGGTGTCTCGGACCCTTTGTCAGGAGGCTCTAACCCTCTGCTCGTATGCAGTCTGACAGAGTATCCTTCTGTGGGCAGTGTTCCTGCCAGGCCAGGACAACCTGCTGGCCGACAGACTCTGCAGAGTTCTCCAGCCACACGAGTCGCAGCTGGACCCCAGGGTAGCCAGTTGGCTTTTCTGGTTCTGGGGGAGCCTGTGATAGACCTGTTTGCCAGTATGGACAACTTTCACTTGCCCCGCTTCTGCTCCCGGCAGGCCCACCCCTCCTGGGTGGCAGCAGACGCATTCCTAGTCTCGTGGTTGGAAGGTCTCATGTACGCCTTCCCTCCGATGTCGCTGATCGCCAAGACCTTGTTCAGGACCCTCCACGACAAGTTGAGCAAGGCCCTGATAGCTTCTCGGTGGTCCAGGCAGCCGTTGTTCCCGCTGCTTCTACAGTTGATGGTGGAGGCCAATGTTCCCTCTTATTTTCTGTAGGCTGTGTGCGCATAAAATATCAGCTGTGCAGCTTTTGAAGGAAGGTAAAATTTTTGTGCGCCACGTAACACTCTGAGTTATATACTTTAAAATTTGACTACACGTCAGAATACAGTATGTACACCACATTGATTGATTGCACTAGAAAATATTGTAGAACTTGTGAGAACCATAAATACACAACAACTTTTAAATTTTAAGACGTCTGTATTGTTTTCTATCAGAATCAGAACCGTAATTTTTGTGCGCTCTGTTATAAAGTATGTGCGCTCGCTCGGCGAGGTGTGTGCGCGCGCACACGCGCATAGCTTAGAGGGAACAGTGGTGGAGGCCCCCATCCCCTTGGGGACTGCCCCGGTACCCCTATCTCAGGAGGGGGGCGCTCTCCTGCACCTCAACCTGGGGTCCCTGTCGCTAACAGCGTGGCTTCTGGGAGGGTTAATCTGGTCCCTTTCAGCCTTCTGGTTGACATCCTGCTAGTATCTCACAAGGTCTCTACTAGGAAGGCTTACGCCCTCAAATGGTGCAGATTCTCTGCTTGGTGCGCCAAATATGGAGCTGATCCTTTCTCCTGCCCGGTGGCTGTAGTGTTACAGTATCTTCTCCACAAGTCTGAATGCACCTGAGTGCCCTAGTGGCACACCACCATCTGGTGGATGGTAAGCCCCTTTCAGTCCAGCTGCTGGTGTTATGTTTCCTTCAGGACCTGCTCTTATTGAAGCCCCCGGTTCGCCCACCGGCAACCGAATGGGACCTCAGTGTTGTGTTGGGGCAGCTCACTCGCCCACCCTTCGAGCCTCTGGCTACCTGCCACCTTCGCTTCCTCTCTTGGAAGGTGGTTTTCCTGTTTGCACTCACCTCTGCTCGCAGAGTTAGTGAGCTCCAGGCCCATGTGGCAGAGGTGCCTTACACCAGGTTCTACAAGAACAGAGTGGTGCTTCGCACACACCCCAAATTCCTGCCAAAGGTAGTGTCGCTCTTCCATCTCAACCAGCAAGTGGTGCTTCCTACCTTGAAGGACTACAAAAGGGGACTGCTACTAATGGAGAGAGATCTGCAATTGTACGTATTTACTAATGGGAATTTTTCTAAATCTTGGGAAAAGGGAATTCTTTAGATTAAAGCTGATTAATCTGTGAACTTAGTGTATTTGTTAAATCAGTCAGGGCCTAGTAGCAGCAAAGAGCTTTTGGTTTAAATTTAAAACACAGTAGAGAACTTTCTGGTTAAATTCAGAACCAAAGACTCCCTCTATCCAAGCAAGGGCTGTGGGATTCCCCCTGGAAATTGGTCACAGGACAGGGTACTGTGTAGCAGCCAGCTTATAATAAGTCTTTTTCCCTCCCTCCCTAACACCCACCCACTCTTGGGATAATTGTCGCTTTTATAGGTGCATAAACCTCTCACAGGAAAAGAAGTGCCATATTCACTCTCAGGTGCAGCTGTTTGTCCTCATCAGGCATACCTTAAGGACCTGAGATTAATTAAGCTTCAGGTGAACAAAGTACATTAAATGTATTAGGTGTAGTTTTATTAGTATATGTATCCCTACCAACCTGTAGTAGTTAAAGAACTTAAATACCTAAACATAACCTTAAAACTAAGATGCAGACAGCAGTCCAGCAGCAAGATGGGGGTTTTCCATTCTTTTGCATTGAATGTCTCATGTATGATTTTCTCCCAGTTGGTAAGGGGTCTTACGTATGCACTAGGTGCAAGGAGCTCTTTGCTCTTAGGGAACAAGTCTGATATCTGGAGGCTAGAGTAACAGACTTGGAGGACATAAGGAAGACAGAGGTACATAGACAAGACCTACAGGGATATAGTCCTGAAGTCCCACCTTCAATCTGGCAACATCCCTGTTGCCATGGAGGGGAGAGGTCACTTGACAGGAGAGCATCACCCTGGTGTGGCAGGAAGTGATCCTGTAGCTAGGACCTGTCCTCCAGGTGATGTAAAACCCTCTCGCACCGAGGAAGTTTCTCCAGGGCCATGTGCCCATGAGGGAAGGGTTAGGACAGCTGTTATAGTTGGTGATTCGATCATTAGGGATGTAGATAGCTGGGTGGCTGGTGGACATGAGGATTGCCTGGTAACATGCCTGCCTGCTGCAAAGGTAGTGGACTTCACGCGCCACCTAGACAAGGTCTTAGATAGTGCTGGGGAGGAGTCTGCTGCCTTGGTACATGTCGGTACCAATGATATAGGAAAATGTGGTAGGGAGGTTCAGGAGGTTAAATTTAGGCTTTTAGGTGGGAAGTTGAAATCCAGAACTTCCAGGGTAGCCTTCTCCAAAATGCTTCCCGTTCCATGTGCAGGACCCAAAAGGCAGGCAGAGCTCCGGAGTCTCAATGCATGGATGACACAATGGTGCAAGGATGAGGATTTTGGATTTGTTAGGAACTGGGGAACACTCTGGGGAAAGGAGGGTTCTTCTTCTGAATTTATTTATTTATTTAGCTGTATTTATATCCCGCTTTTCACTGGGTCAAAGTGGTCAATTGGGGGATACATTTAACACGAGGGGATATGAGACACATACGATAATACTTACAGGGAACATGGGCAATGGAGGGTTAAGTGACTTGCCCAAGACCACAAGGAGTATAGGACTAGAAATCCCAGTCCCTCCGGCCTGAGATTGCTGTCCCCAGGTGGGACTTGAACCTCCGGCCTGAAGTACCTTGTCCTAACCACTAGATCACTCCTCCCATAGGAGGGATGGGCTTCACCTTAACCGAGAGAGAACCAGGCTGTTGGCATTAACCTTTAAAAAGGAGAGAGAGCAGCTTTTAAACTAGATAATAGGGGAGAGCAGACAGTTGCTCAAGAGCGCATGGTTCGGAACAATGTATCCTTGAAGGATACTACCAAAATAATGACGTTAGGGCATATCAGCAAAGAGGTTCCAATAAAGACAAAAGTAACCCAAATGCCCTTGAGTATGGAGCAGCCAGAGCTTAAAGATTCCAAATAACCCGTCTACCGATAGCCAGATTAATATGAATAAAATACATTCTCTAAAATGCTTGTATGCAAATGCTAGAAGTCTAAAAAAAAATAAGATGGCAGAGTTAGAATATATAGCAATAAATGAGAGGTTAGATATGATTGGTATCTCAGAGACATGGTAGAAGGAGGACAACCAGTGGGATATTGTGATACCTGGGTACAAACTATATCGTAATGATAGAGCAGATCAAATTGGAGGAGGGGTTGCACTCTGTTAGAGAGGGTGTTGAGTCACAAAGGATTAAAGTTTTGCAGGAAACAAAATTTGCTGTAGAATCTCGATGGATTGAAATTCCATGTAAAAAGGTGAAGGCGATGGCAGTGGGGGGTTTACTATCGATTGCCTGGCCAAAATGACAAATGGATGATAAAATGCTAGAAGAAATCAGGGAAGCTAACAAAAGGGAGGGGCTGTTTTTAGACCATCTTACACCTGGTCACATACTGGTCTAAGGCAGTCTGCAGAAGCTGTGGAGTGCTTACAAAGCCAAAAGCTAAGATTATAATTTTCTTTCTTCTCTCTGCTGGTTTCTTGCTAGTAATATAGAGCTTAACTGTTTGGGTTTTGGGGATATCGCTAATATAAGGTTTAACTATGGTTATACATTAGGTTTGGGGATATTCTGACTGCTTTCCTGTGTAGCCTTGGAGCAGATATCTGTGGGTGCCCCAGTTCAGGAACAGCCTACTGGCCAGAGACACATAGGTTCCTGCCCATCCTACCTCTCACCATATTGACTGTCTCCCATTAGGCCATGACTATCTACATGCTGAGTAATTTTATTCTTTGTTGGTTTCTACCCTTTTTCCCGGTACTGACGTCAGGCTCACTGGTCTGTAGTTTCCCGGAGCACCCCTGGAACCCTTTTTAAAAATTGGTGTTACATTGGCGATCCTCCAATCTTCTGGTATTAGAGATGATTTTAATGAAAGTTCACAGATTACTAATAGCAGGTCTGCAATCTCATATTTCAGTTCTTTCAACACCCTTGGATGTATACCATCCGGCCCAGGTGATTTTCTACTCTTCAGTTTATCTAATAGTTGTAATACATCTTCCCAATGTATCGATATTTCCTTCAATTCTTCCGCACCTTTAAATATTACTTCAGTCGTGAGAAATAAGGATAGCAAAATCAAAGGCAGAGGAAAAGATGGCTAAAGATGTGCAGTGTAGAGACAAAACTTTCTTCAGGTAAACTGGATCAGAAATTGGTTGACTGACAGACGACAGAAGGTGATGGTACATGGAGCTCACTCGGATGAAAGGAAGGTGATTAGCGGGGTGCCCCAGGGGCCCGGCACTGTTCAATGTATTTGTGAGTGATATTGCTGAAGGACTGCATGGGAAAAATCTGTCTCTTTGCAGATGACACGAAAATTTGCAACAGAGTGGACTCCCCCGAGGGAGTGGTTAATATGAGGAATGATCTACAAAAGCTGGAAGAATGGTCTGATGGTTGGCAGTTAAGATTTAATGTGAAGAAGTGCAGAGTCATGCACTTGGGTAGCAGAAATCCAAGGGAAACGTACGCAATAGGGGGCGAGAGATTGGTGTGCACAGATCAGGAGAAAGACCTTGGAGTGATTATTTCTGAAGATCTCAAGGTGGCAAAACAGTGCGACAAGGCGGTGGCAAAAGCCAGGAGGATGTTGGGCTGCATACGAAGAGGAATTACCAGCAGAAAGGAAGAGGTACCTGTGCCACTGTACAAGTCACTGGTGAGGCCTCACTTGGAATACTGTGTTCAGTTTTGGAGGCAATATCTTGCAAAGGATGTAAAAAGACTGGAAACTGTCCAGAGGAAGGCGACCAAAATGATTTGGAGCCTGCGTCAGAAGCCTTATGAGAAGAGACTTGAAGACCTAAACATGTACACTTTGGAGGAGAGGAGGGACAGGGGAGTGTTCACGTGCCAGGCTCTGTCGGTGCCAACAATCTCCAGGAACAAGCAGGAATGTAGTCATCACATATGGGTATCGTCGGTACCGACGGAGCCTGCGCGGGAACGCTCCCCAGCGTCCAATTAGAACGCTTTTGGGAGCATCCCACAGCGCCTGCGTGCTGCCTTCCCGCCTTTCCCAACTGCCTCTCTCCAGTTCTTCTTTTTCCGCGGAGCCAGCAGGTCGTGTTCCTGTCACCGCAGAAGAATTTCTTTCTTTCTTTTTATTTTTATTTGCCTCAGGTTTTAAAAAGTGCACAAAATGTGGCGGTACCATTTCCGTCACCGACACCCATGAATGGTGGTTAAAATGTTTAGGTCCTGACCACTCCATCACAGATTGTGTGTCCTGTGCTATGATGTCTAAAAGAGGTCGACAGAACCGAGCTGTTAAGCTCAGTACCCTGTTTCCCTCTGATGCGGCTTCAGTGGCATCGACGTCTTCCAGGGCTGCTTCTTCCTCCCGTGGATCTCAGGTAACTAAACATATAAAACCAGCCGGTCCTTGAAGGGTAGATCTTCTTCTAAGCATCGAGATGCCTCTGGCGTTGCCCTCGGATTCTGAACTGGCAAAATTACCCCAGCGGGAGGCTTCGGGTTCCAAAGCATCATCATCGGGGTTCCAGGATGTTCTCGATGGCTTGGCCTCGACAGATGTCCTGGTGGTATGCTCTGGGGTACCGGTGGTTCCCACCGGTACCGACTTCCAGGCATTGGCAGCGTCTATGGACCAGAGAATTCTGTCCATAGAACGCAGTCTAGCGGCTTTCCTTGCGGCATCGACGCCCTTGGTACCGTGACAGACAACTCCACCGGTACCGGTACTGGCATCGGCATCGGTACCAGTACCGATAGCATCGACCGGCATCGGTGTCTGCTATGCCGGTACCCTGTCCTCGGATGCCCTCCGGTACCGATTCTCCGGTACAGGTTATTCCCGGTACCGATCTTGATTGGTACGGGTATCGGGCTGTCCAGGAGCATCCGGACAGACGATACTTCGATTCCTCAGAAGAATCTGAGGATTCTGAAAGTTCTGTTGATGCAGCGATGCTTCTTCCACAGGAGTCGTCCTCCCCTAAACGCAGGATGTCTCCTCCAGAGGACATGTTTTTCCAAAACTTCATCAGAGAGGTGGCTCGGGGCCTGTCCATCACTGTGGCCCCTGAGACAGAGCCAAGGGCCAAGGAGTTGGATATTTTACAATATCCCAAAACTCCTAAGGAGGCAGCTACCTTACCCATTCATGAGATTCTATATGATCTCATGTTGAGGATGTGGGAAACACCTCTTACCACCTCTCCTCATTCTCGTAGGTTAGATACTATGTATCATGTCCCTCCTTGTCCTGGGTTCCATAAAACTCGGCTTCCTCACCACTCTATTGTGGTGGAGTCTGCTATGAGAAGGATTAGAAGTGCAAAAAGACATACCTCTAATCCTCCAGGATGTGAATGCAGAACTCTGGATGCTTTTGGACGTAGAGCCTTTCAAGCTTCCATGCTTGCTGCAAGAATCAGTTCCTATAGTCTCTACATGGGAATGTTCGTAAAGGAAGTCACAGATCACTTACAGACTTTAAGTCCTTTCATCTCTGAGGATAAGACAGGATTTTCTCACTTGGCTCAAACATGTCCAAGATGTCTCTAAATTTCCCAGCCGTGCAGCCTTTGACTGCTTTGAATGTATAAGCAGAACCTCGGCTATTGCCATAGGTGCACATAGAATTGCTTGGCTCCAAGCATCTGATTTAGAGCTCTGGGTACAAGATAAATTGGGAAATATCCCTTGTACTGGTGAGAACCTGTTTGGTAAAGATTGGCAGGAAAAAGCCAATGAAATGGATGCTAAAAATTCCACTTTGGATAGACTATCCAAGTCTACTGCTGATCCTGTTAGGAAAACGTTGTTCAAGAAAACATCTTTTTCTAAAAAGAAAATATTTTTTCCTGCTTATGGTCAGCAGGCATCTTCTGCAGGTCAGTTTTCAACCAAACGTCAGCAACCACCCAAACAGAAGAAAGCAAAGGCTGCTAGGCCTCCACCGGCCCAGCAGCCTCAGCCTCCTCAGGGCCTTTGACTTTCAGCTAGAGAACTTAGCCTTTCTGGCTCTGGAAAGACCAGAACCGTCCACCATTCCAGGAAGGTTATGTCATTTTGTGCCCAGATGGGGGCAAATAACAGCAGAGCATTGGACACTCCATCATAAAGGAAGGGTACAAACTTCATTTTTCAAGTATGCCCCCTCACACGATACTGAAGCAGTTCAATTCTCCGACTTCTCTCGTCAACCTGTTAGGCCAGGAGGTTACCATCCTTCTTGCCCAGGAAGCAATAGAAGAAGTGCCTCTTCATCAACAGGGCACAGGGTTCTATTCCCCTTATTTTCTTATCGCAAAGAAAACGGGGATACAGACCTATCTTAGATCTCAGAGAATTGAACAAATTCTTTGTCAAAGAGAAATTCAAAATGGTTTCTCTCGGAGCTCTGCTTTCATACCTTCAGAGTCAGGATTGGCTGTGTTCTCTAGATCTCAAGGATGCGTACACCCATGTTCTCATCCATCCAACCCACAGAAGGTTCCTGCAGTTCCTTTTTCAGGGAAAGCACTACCAATACAGAGTGCTTCCTTTTGGTCTGGCCTCTGCACCAAGGGTGTTCACGAAATGCATGGCTGTGGTGGCAGCATTTCTACGCACTCTGGGAATATTCGTCTTCCCTTACTTGGACGACTGGCTCATTCGAGCTCCAACACAGTCAGAGGCCAAGACTTCTCTATCCTGCACAATGCGTATCCTTCAGTATTTAGGGCTGGTAATAAACATCCCAAAATCCATTTTGACTACCACTCAATCTTTAGAGTTCATAGGAGCTCTTCTGGATACCACAAGTGCAAGGGCCTATCTTCCTCAGGCCCGTTGCCTTCGCTTGGTGCAGTTAGCTTCTCAAGCAGTGCTAAAGCCTCATCTAACTGCTTGAGAAATGTTGCAATTGCTGGGCCACATGGCCTCCACCGTGCATGTGGTTCCATATGCTCGCCTCCACATGAGGGCAGCTCAGTGGACTTTATCCACCCAGAGGACCCAGGCATCAGGGTGCCTATCAGACAAAATAGCAAACACAAGTCGCCACATTTTGTCCCTTCAATGGTGGACATCCACTCAAAATCTGTTGCTGGGGTGCCCTTTTCAACAACCCTTACCCCAAGCAACTCTCACAACAGATGCTTCTCCAAAGGGATGGGGAGCTCATCTGCAAGACTTCTCCACCCAGCAGGCCCGGCCCGTCCATTGAGCAAGAATGTTTTTTGCACAGGGCCCCGCGTTTCGGGGGGCCCCACGCAAAGAACATTCTGCTTTTTCTTAATTGAATTTAAAAAAATAAATAAATAAAAGCTGGCCGCTGGCGCCGCGGTGGCATGGAGTGTCCCGCGGGGATCCCTCTGCCCGGCGGAACTCTCCCGGCGCGGCTGAGCCCCTCTCTGCCGGCTTGCAGATACGCGAAAGGAGAGAGTCTCCCTCGCGTCTCTGTTAAGCCCGCAGGGGTTGATGGGAAGCATGGGCTGATGGGAAATTTCCCATCTGCCCCTGCGGGCTTAACAGAGACGCGAGGGAGACTCTCTCCCTTCGCGTATCTGCAAGCCGGCAGAGAGGGGCTCAGCCGCGCCGGGAGAGTTCCGCCGGGCAGAGGGAGCCCCGCGGGACACTCCATGCCGCCGTGGCAGCGGCCAGCTTTTTTTTTTTTTTTTAATTGCCATGAGCCGAGGGGGGGGTGGGTAGGACTATCAATGGGCTAGGGAGGGAGGGAGGGGTGTTTTGGCTGTCACTGGGCTAGGGAGGGAGCGGGGGGGATTTGACTGTCAATGGGAGAGGGAGGGAGCTGGGGGGTTTTGACAGTCAATGGGCTAGGGAGGGAGGGAGGGGGGGGTTTGACTGTCAATGGGCTAGGGAGGGAGGGAGGGGGGGTTTGACTGTCAATGGGCTAGGGAGGGAGGGGGGGTTAAGACGGGCTTAGGAGGGAGGGAGGGGGGGTGTTAAGACTGGCAATGGGCTAGGGAGGGAGGGAGGGGGGGTTAAGGGGCTAGGGAGGGGGGGAGGGGGGGTTAAGACTGGCAAAGGGCTAGGGAGGGAGGGAGGGTTAAGACTGGCAATGGGCTAGGGAGGGAGGGAGGGGGGGAGGGGGGTTAAGACTGTCAATGGGCTAGGGAGGGGGGGAGGGGGGTTAAGACTGGCAATGGGCTGGGGAGGGGGGTTAAGACTGGCAATGGGCTAGGGAGGGAGGGGGGTGGTTAAGACGGGCTAGGGAGGGAGGGGGGTGGTTAAGACTGGCAATGGGCTGGGGAGGGAGGGAGGGGGGGAGGGGGGTTAAGACTGTCAATGGGCTAGGGAGGGGGGGAGGGGGGTTAAGACTGGCAATGGGCTGGGGGGGGTTAAGACTGGCAATGGGCTAGGGAGGGAGGGGGGGTTAAGACGGGCTAGGGAGGGAGGGGGGTGGTTAAGACGGGCTAGGGAGGGAGGGGGGGTTAAGACGGGCTAGGGAGGGAGGGAGGGGGGGGTTAAGACGGGCTAGGGAGGGAGGGGGGGTTAAGACGGGCAATGGGCTAGGGAGGGAGGGGGGGTTAAGACGGGCAATGGGCTGTGGGCTGATGAGGGCTGGCTATGGGGCGGGGTTAAGACTGGTAGTGGGCTGATGGGGGGGCTAGGACTTGAGGTGGGCTGATGTGGTTAGGACTGGTAATGGGCTGTGGGCTGATGGGGGGGGGGGTTAGGACTGGCAATGGGCTATGGGGGGTTAGGACTGGTAATGGGTTATAGGGGGGCTTAAACTGAAAATGGGGTGATGGGGGTTAGGACTGGAAGTTGATTGACGGGGGGCTAGGACTGGTAATGGGTTGGGGGGTTGCTAGGACTGGAAATGGGCTGAGTGGAAGTGGAGGCTTGAACTGCAAATAGTTGATGGGGAGGGGGCTTGGAATGGAATTGGGCTGTGAGGGAAGGGAGCTAGGACTGAAAATGGGCTGATGGAACAGCTAGGATAGGACTGGAAATGGGCTGTTGGGGGGAGCTAAGATTGGAAATGGGCTGTGGTGGGGGGCTTGAATTGAAATGGACTCATGGAGGGGCTAGAACTGGAAGTAGGCTCATGGGGCTTGGACTGGAATTGGGCTGAGTGGAGGGGAGCTATGATTTGACATGGGCTGATGGTGGGGCTAGGAAATGACTAGAAATGGGCTGATGGGGGGGCTAGGATTGGAAATGAGCTGATGAAGGGACTTGGACTGGAAATGGATGGGGGAGCTAGGACTGGAAATGGGCTGATGGGGGGCTACGACTGGAAATGGGCTGATGCAGGGACTAGAAGGGAATGGATGCTGGGTGAGACTGGAACTAGAAGGGAGCTGATGTTGGGGGAGGATTAGAATGGGATGGGGCTGGGAGATTAAAATGGAGAGGGGAAAAATATTTTGTGTAGGAGGGATGAAAAATCTACAATTGGCCAGGTATTGGGAGAGTAATTGGGGATTGAGGATGGAGGGGTAAAATTTGTGTGGATGAAATAGGAATGAGGAAAGAGCAAAAGGAGAAAGATTAGTATGTTAAAGCAGATGTAGAGAGCGAGAGAATGGAAAAAAAACTAGAAGAGAGAAGAAAGGACAAATGGACAGCAGACGATGGAGAGTTAGCAGAAAACATGAAGAAACCAGAAGAAAGTGGCTGGACCAATTACAACTGAAAAAAAATGCACAAAAGGTAGAAAGATATCTCTTTATTTTGAATTTATTAACTGGAATATGTCAGCTCTGGGAAATGTGCATCATTAACATCTGCGCTTTGTTTGGTACAAGAGGAAATTAATTTATAGTTTTATTTCTACAGTGTTGTACATTCCAAGTTTGGCTTTTGGGGTTCCCAGTTTAATTATTGCCTTCCTGTTTCTAAATTGTGATTCCTTGTTTGGTGATGGTCTATGTTCTGCATGTGTAACTGAGTTGAGGTATTCTGTTTATGTAATTCCTATTTGACGTTGCCACTTGCTCTCTTTCCCCAGTATTCTCTGAAATGTATTGGTTTAATATTTGCAGTGTTGCCTTTTGATAGGTAGGGTATGGTGCTTTGTGAGTCCTGGTAATGCTGTCAGGATACGGCGGGTTTGCTATGGGTTCTAAATGGGCAGCGTTTGTAGTAGTTCCTAATGTGCCTGGTGGTTGGCACTGGATTATAGTAATGTAGAAATCTTTTAGTCTTTCTTTATCCATACACTCATTAAGAGACATGTTTACTAAAAGTTAGTGAATGGTAACATTATGCAAATATTTATGCAAATAAGACCACTTATGCAAATGAGGCCCCGCACCAAGTCTCCGCACATGGCCCATCACCCCCCTTGGGCCGCCCCTGCCACCCAGGGCACCTGGTCTCCCCAAGAGAGTTCTCTACACATCAACCTCTTGGAACTCAGAGCAATCTTCCTAGCTCTGCGAGTGTTCCACCCCCTGCTCAGCTACAAGACAGTCCTCATTCATACGGACAATCAGGTAGCCATGTTCTATGTAAACAAGCAAGGGGGAACAGGCTCTCTGTCGCTTTGCAACGAAGCTTTGCGACTATGGGCCTTCGCCAGAGAGCATCAGATTCATCTGCTGCCAGTATATCTTCCAGGCATTCAAAACTCTTGGGCGGACAGACTCGGTCGAGTTCTCCTTCCACACGAGTGGTCTCTGCATGCAGACCAGGTGACCAGGATATTTCAACTTTGGGGGACCCCGGACATAGACCTCTTTGCAAGTCCGTGGAATGCCAAACTTCCCCGGTTTTGTTCCAGAACTCCGGCTCAGGGGGCTCAAGCCAAGGATGCTTTCCTCCTTCAGTGGGGTCAAGACTTCCTGTATGCCTTTCCACCCATTCCCCTAATTCCCAAAACCCTCTTCAAGCTTCAGAGAGACAGAGGCCACATGATTCTCATAGCACCACATTGGCCACAGCAAGTGTGGTACCCTCTGCTTCTACATCTCTCTCAAGCTCCCTCCCTGGAGTTAGGGTCTGCTCCAGATCTCCTATCTCAGGAGAACAGAATGTTATGGCATCCCAATCCCCAGTCTCTGCATCTCAGGGCTTGGTTGCTGAAGGCCTAGATCTCCAAGATCTTCATCTTTCTCAGTAGGTGAAAGATGTTCTTTATGCTTCTGGAAAAACTTCCACTAGACGTTCTTATTCTTTCAAGTGGAAGAGGTTTACTATTTGGTGCTCTGAAAAGGGTCTTAACCCCCTTGCGATACCTCTGGAATCTTTGCTGGAGTATCTCCTCCATTTGTCTAATGCAGGCCTTAAGACAAATTCAGTAAGGGTCCATTTGAGTGCTATTGCAGCTTCCCTTAAGCCTCTAAATGGACAACCTATTTCCTCTCATCCTCTTATAGCAAGATTTATGAGAGGCCTCTTTCTAACTAAGCCTCCCATTAGACCACCTCTGGTGGCATGGGACTTGAACCTGGTTCTTGGTCAGCTCATGAAGCCACCTTTTGAACCTTTGGCTACCACCTTCTTGAAATTTCTTTCTTGGAAGGTTATCTTTCTCATTGCAATCACATCAGCACGCCGCATTAGTGAATTGCAAGCACTAGTAGCTAATCCACCTTATACAAGGTTCCATCATGACAAGGTAGTCCTTAGGACTCATCCACACTTTATGCCTAAGGTGGTCTCGCCTTTTCACCTCAACCAAGAGGTCTTCCTACCTGTCTTTTTTTTTCCAGGACCTCATGCATCAAATGCAGAGAGGAATCTTCATACCTTGGACTGTAAAAGAGCTCTAGCTTTTTACTTACAAAGGACACAGCAACATAGAAAGTCCTCTCAACTCTGTTGCTTTTGATCCTTCTCATTTGGGACTTCCAGTCTCCAAGAGAACACTAACTGGATTGCTCAGTGTATTTCTTTTGCCTATCAGAGTAAGAACCTTTCTCTGGAGGGCCATGTCACAGCTCACAATGTGAGAGCCATGGCATCCTCCATGGCTCATCTGAACTCTGTGTCTATTGACGACATCTGTCGAGCAGCCACTTGGTCCTCGGTTCATACCTTCACAGCCCATTACTGCTTGGACAAGGACTCCCGCCGGGATGCCTTGTTTGGTCAGGCTGTTCTCAAACACCTGTTCCATACCTAATCAACTCCTACCCACCATCCCTGGTAGGATGCCAGAGATCCATGAGGGGAAGTGGAGCCCTTCTCAGGGATATACAACTTCTGGGGTCTCTCCCTGGCACCTAAAGCTAGGGAGTCCCCATATGTGATGACTACATTCCTGCTTGTTCCTGGAGATAGCATAGTTACTCACCTGTAACAGGTGATCTCCGGGAACAGCAGGAATTTAGTCCTCACAACCCACCCACCTCCCCTAGGAGTTGTATCTCTCTATCTCTCTCTTCCTTTCCCTTGCTCTCTCTCTCTCTTTGTCTCAGCTCTAAAACTCAACTGGAGAGAGGCAGTTGGGAAAGGCGGGAAGGCAGCACGCAGGCGCTGTGGGATGCTCCCAAAAGCGCTCTAATTGGACGCTGGGGAGCGTTCCTGCGCAGGCTCCGTTGGTACCGACGATACCCATATGTGAGGACTAAATTCCTGCTGTTCCCAGAGATCACCTGTTACAGGTGAGTAACCACACTTTATTTTTTCTTGTCCTCTGTTCCAGGATGCTTGGGATTCTCAGCATTATTGACCGGGGAAGCAGGCAAATCGTTTTCCTAGATCTCCGGGGTTCCCCACGAGTTTTTGGGGTTCCCCACGAGTCCTCCAGAGCCACTGCTTTTCCATTCAGTGCATTGATGGGAAGGGGGCCCATTCCATGTTACCCCTCTACCTTGCTGATTGCTTGGTGCTGGATGTCATTCAACATGGTCATGTCCTGACGTGCAGGGAGCCTATTTTGGATGCCTTTGTGTTCTTTGTTTTGGTTCAGAGGCCAAAAAGGCTGCTATCCAGTCCATCTTGGAGACGTTTGTGCAATTCCAGGCCATTGTGCTCATACCTCCTCCCCAGAGGGGCATTCTATTAACTTTGTCATGCCCAAGAAAGAGAGAACTTTCAGGCAGATCATGGATATGAAGGGCTTCAATGCCTCGCTGATGGCTTCTCACTTGTGGATGGAACTACTACGATCAGTCATTCTGGCTGTTTGGAAGGGAGAGTTTCTCACTTCAGTGGATCTAGCGGAAGTGTACTTTCACATTTCCATTCAATAGGATCAGAAGTGTTTTTTGTGCTTCACCATTGTCAGCGTGCACTTTCAAATCTTTGTCTTGATATAGCTCATAGTACCTTCTCTAAAGTCCTGATATGAACAGAAGATATGCCATACTAGGTCAGACCAAGGTCCTTCAAGCCCAGTATCCCTTTTCTAACAGTGGCCAATCTAGGTCACAAGTACCTAGCAGTTTCCACAGAAGACACAAGTTCCACAATCCTTGTATTGGGACAAGCAGTGGATCTCCTAGGTTCCCTTTAATAATGGTTTATGGATCTTTCCTCCAGGAACTTGTCCAAACCTTTTTTAAACCCAGCTATACTAACAGCTTCTGGGAATGAATTCCAGATTTTGATTATGAATTAAGTGAAAAAATATTTTCTCTTATTAATCTAGTCTTATATGGGTTACACTGTAGCTTCATTACATGTCCCCTAGTCTTTCTATATTTTGATAGCATAAACATTCGATCTACTTTTACCCATTCCACTCCATTCATTAATTTATAGACCTCCATCATATATCCCTTCAGCCATCTTTTCCAGGTTGAAGAGCCCTAACCTTTTTAGCCTCTCCTCATTGGTGTATCCTTCCATCCCCTTTACCATTTTGGTGGCTCTTCTCTGTACCTTTTCTAATAACGCTATATTCTTTTTAAGATATGGCGATCAGAATATTGCACACAGTATTAGAGGTGTGGTCGCACCATGGAACAATACAGAGGCATCATAATATCCTTTGTTTTATTCGCCATTCCTTTCTTTATAATTCCTAGCATTCTGTTTGCTTTCTTGGCTGCTACTGCACACTGGGCAGAGGGTTTTTAACATGTTATCCACAATGACACCTAAATCTTTTTCTTGGATGGTGGTTCCTAATGTGGAACTTTGCATTGAGTAACGATAGTTTGGGTTGTTCTTTCCTAGGTGCATAACGTTGCACTTGCCCACGTTAAATTTCATCTGCCATTTGAAAGTCCAATCTTCAAATTTATTAAGGTCCTCTTGCAATTTTTCACAATCCTTTTGGATTTTAACAACTTTAAATAATTTTTTGTCATCTGCAAATTTGATTACCTCACTCGTTATTCACATTCCCAGGTAATTTACAAATATGTTAAAAAGCAGTGGACCCAGCACAGATCCTTGGGGTACTCCACTATTCACCTTTCTGCATTGGGAAAATAGGCCATTTAGCCCTATCCTTTGCTTTCTATCTTTTTAACCAGTTCCTGATCCACAGTAGTACACTGTCTCCTATCCCATGACTTTTTAATTTTGCCAATAGCCTCTCATGAGGGACCTTGTCAAAGGCTTTCTGAAAATCCAGATACACTACATCGACTGACCCACCTTTGTCTACCTGTTTGTTTACACCTTCAAAATAAATATAACAGATTAATAAAGACAAGACCTTCCCTGGCTAAAGCCATGTTAGCTTTCTCCCATCAAACCATGACTATCTACATGTTCAGAAATGTTGTTTTTAATAATGGTTTTTACTATTTTTCCTGGTACTGACATCAGCCTCAGTTTCCCAGATAACCCCTGGAACCCTTTTTAAGATTTGGCATTATTGGCCATCCTCTAGTCTTCAGGTATTACTGATTTTAATGATAGCTCACAGATTAGGAATAGTAGGTCTGCAGTCTCGTATTTCTTTCAACACCATTGGATGTATACTATCTGGTCCAGGTGATTTGCTACTCTTCAATTTATGAAAAGCTGTAACATATTTTCCCAGTTCATCGATATTTCTTTCCATTCTTCTGCTGCATCAGCTTTAAATACCATTTCAGGCAAGAGTAACTTCCCTACATTTTCTTCAGTAAAGACCAAATCAAAGAACTCATTCGGTCTCTCCGCTATGGCCTTGTCCCCTCTTAGTGCCCCTTTGTCCCCTCTTAGTGCCCCTTTGTCCCCTCTTGGTGCCCCTTTGTCCCCTCTTGGTGCCCCTTTGTCCCCTCTTGGTGCCCCTTTGTCCCCTCTTGGTGCCCCTTTGTCCCCTCTTGGTGCCCCTTTGTCCCCTCTTGGTGCCCCTTTGTCCCCTCTTGGTGCCCCTTTGTCCCCTCTTAGTGCCCCTTTGTCCCCTCTATCATCCAATGGTCCAACTGATTCTCACAGGTTTCTTTGCTACGAATGTACTTGAAAAGGTTTTATTATGCATTTTAGCTTCCACAGCAAGCTTTTTTTTTTTTTTTTAATTCTTATTTCCTTCCTTATCAATGCCTTGCATCTAACATGCCAGTGCTTATGTTGTTAGACGGTCTTCCAAACGCAGCTCTCTACCCACTCCAACTTTCACACAACATTGCAGCACGAACCCTCTTCAACTCACGGAAAACAGAGCACATAACACCCTTACTTGGAGATCTCCACTGGCTACCTATAACAGAGTGCATAGAATACAAGGCTATCCTCACAACTTTCAAGATCATCAACAACTGTTCCGCACCACACTTGCAGTTCCTACTTCAAATCATACCTGATAATAGAAAGAGACAAACTGGATCACAGAACATGGTACGCACACCAACACTAGTCACGAAAACCACCGCAAAGTGCCTTCTCACTTAATGCTCTCTATCCCTGAGAAACTACAGACCGCTAAATTCAGAAGAGCCCTAAAGTGACACACATTCAAAGACTGCTTCTTTGACAACCTCACACACAAGAACATAAGATCATAAGAATTGCCATACTGGGTCAGACCAAGGTCCATCAAGCCCAGTATCCTGCTTCCAACAGTGGCCAATCTAGGTCACAAGTACCTAGTAGTTTCCCTAAAATACACAGGTTCCACAGTGCTTGTATTGGGTCAAGCAATGATATCCTGGGTCCCCTTTAATAATAGTTAATGGACCTTTCCTCCAGGAACTTATTCAAACCCTCTTTAAACCCAGCTACACTGACAGCTTTTACTACATCCTCCGGTAATGAATACCAGAGGTTGATTCACATTGAGTGAAAAAAATATTTTCTCTTATTAGTCTTAAATAGGTTACCTTGAAGCTTCTTTGCATGTTCCCTAGTCTTTCTATATTTTGATGGTGTAAAAAATCCATCTAAGTTTACCCATTCCACTCCATTCATTAATTTATAGACCTCTGTCATATCTCCCCTCAGCAGTCTCTTTTCCAGAATGAAGAACCCTATCTTTTTTAGCCTCTCTTCATAGGGGTATCCTTCCATCCCCTTTACCATTTTGGTGGCTTTTCTCTGTACCTTTTCTAATAACGCTATATCCTTTTTAAGATACGGCGACCAGAATTGCACACAATATTCAAGGTGCGGTCGCACCATGGAATGATACAGAGGCATTATATCCTTTGTTTTATTCTTCATTGCTTTCCTTATGATTCCTAGCATTCTATTTGCTCTCTTGGCTGCTGCTGCATACTGGGCGGAGGGTTTCAACACGTTATCCACAATGACACCTAAATCTTTTTCCTGGGTAGTGGTTCCTAATGTGGAACCTTACATCGTGTAACCATAGTTTGGGTTGTTCAGCAGTCAGCCACTAGCTCAATTACTCAACCCCTTTCCCCTCTCCCTCCCTCCAAGTTTACACTCCTCCTTACTCTCTCCTCCCTCGACCACTTATATCTGTAGTTACCTTCCAAATCTGAACAAATTATTAAATGTTACCTCCAAGTTGACTTCCCTGTTTAATGTATGTTCTGTTACAATGTAAACCGCTTTAACCATATGATAAAGCGGTATAGAAATACTGTTAAATATCTTATGTTCTTATAACTTGCTGCACATTTAAATGTAATTCTTCTGGGGCAATGTGGTCTATCCTTTAATAAGCTAAGTATTAATTGGTTAGAGAGGATCTCTGCTATCCTTTGTTTATTCTCAAACTGCTCAAATTGGGCCTGCAAATACTTGAATGGTATGGGGATCTGAGGAATTTTGAATAATATTTATATTATCCAATGGAGTTATTTTATTTTTTATTTATTTAAAAGGATTTCTATACCGCCTAATCAAGGCGGTCTACACAGCAAACAATCGAAGAAATACTGACTTTTGTGTGTTCATGCAGTGAAAAACTGCATGAACACACAAAATTCTGGCTGTTTGGAATTCATTAATATTCATATTAAGCATGTCAGTTTGATCTGTAACTTCCTTATTCTGCTTGACCATTCCAGACACATGGATTCATGTCACCCTGTCAGCAGATGGAACTCCCACAGTTTGCTGAAACATCACTGCCTGTAAGAGGCTGTGCATGCGTGCCACTTGCCTGCATTTCTTTTCTCCAGCAGATTTACTGTTTTAATATACTGCCTTTCCCAATAATAGCAAAGTGGTTTACAATAATGAAATCAAAAGGAAGAAAGAAAAACAAATATAGGATAGGACAGAGGAGGCAAAGATCATTGTAGGCATGTGCTGATCTAATGTAGTAGCATTGAGAGGCTCCCTAGGCTGAGGTTGGACCTGCAGTTTGAGCAGAGTCCAGTCCGACAGCTTGCTTCCCTTGGTCAAGGGGGCATGTAAGGCTCCCAGAGCAGCAGTCTATGGGGCTGATCCCCCTGGTTGAGCTTCCAAGGTGACTTCTGAGTTTTGTGTTGGGATGGTTTGTCTTCATGGTCTTCTGTTTGGTTGAGTGGGTAGAGGGGGCTTTATAGTGCATTCAATGGACCAGTTCAAGGTCTCCTGGGCAGATCTGAGCTCTTGTCTCACTTCCAGTGGTTCCTCTTCTGTTCTTATCTTCTCCTTCACTATCTGTGCTGCCTGCTCTCCCTTTAACATTTGGCTCCATTGCAGGAACATGAAGACTACTTAAAATAAGAGTATAGGAAGGTACTGGGAGCCAAAGGGCAAAGGGGAGAGGTGTCAGTCAGCATAGCGCAGGCCTGCCCATCTGGCTGAAACAAGTGACCTATGCCGTCAGCAGTGCAGTGCTTTTTTTTTTTTTTTTTTTTTTTTCTTTAGGGTAGTGCTGCTGAGCACACTAGAATAGCAGGTATTATGTTGGGTGGTGCTGACTGTGGCTGCCATTGTAGAGGGTGCAGTGTTAAACACCCCTCTTTGGCGGATCTCCAGGAACAAGCAGGAATAAGTCCTCACATATGGGTAAGTCGGAACCGACGGAGCCCGCGCGGGAAAGCTCCCCAGCTTTTCAGATGAAAAGCTTTTGGGGCTTCCCACAGCGCATGCGCGCTGCCTTCCCGCCTTCCTTACCAGCTCTCTTCAGTTTCTCTTTTTCCGCGGAGCCAGCAGGTCGTGTTCCTGTCACCGCTGAAGAAATAGTTATTTTAATTTGTTTCTTTTGACCGCGTACCTGCCTTCCCCATACCAAAACCGGTACTGCCGGTCTCTCTTTCTTTCTTTTAAAAAAAAAATAAAAAAAAAAAATCTTTTTTTATTTTCTCAGCACAGCTTGGTAACTTTTGTTAGGCCTTCAGGCCTACACAAATTCTCCTCATGGAGAAACCAGCTCCTGGTTTTAAAAAGTGTACCAAGTGCAATGCTGTTATTTCTCTCACAGACACCCATGAATGGTGTCTTAAATGTTTAGGACCTGACCACTCCATACCGGACTGCCCATTCTGCTCCCAGATGTCTAAACGTGGTATGCAGAACCGGGCCAACAAGTTCCATGTGCTGTTTGCTTCAGATAATCCAGCATCACAGTCATCCAGGTCTTCCTCTCCGGATGGATCTCAGGTAACCAAACTTTCTGTGGGCAAATCCTCTAAAAGCAAATCTCTTTCAAAAGATCGAGAGGCTCGCAATCTTGAGTTCGAGGATTCTGCCCAGACCAAAAAACCCCGGCGGGAGGCTCCGGCCTCCAAAGCATCACCTATGGGGTTACAGGTTGACATCGATGGCACGGCCTCGACTGATCACCTGTTAGACTGCTCTGGGGTACCGGTCGATACCGGTACCGACATCCAGGCAGCAGTGGCGTCCATGGACAATACTGTCCAGACCATGCAGCAGGCTGTTTTGGCTTTCATTAAGGCTGCGACGCCCTCGGTACCGATTCCATCGGTACCGACCCCGGTTCCGGTATCCACACCGGAACTGAGACCATCGACTTCCAAGCGTCAATCGGTTCCGCTTGCTGGATTCAGGCTTTTGCCCGATACCAATCCCATGCCCGATACGTCCGATGTCGATATCGATCGGTACGCGTATCGTGCATTGCAAGCACAGAGAGAATACTCAGATTTTTCTGATGAGTTCAATTCCTCTGATGACTCTGCTGAGTTTGATCTTCCTGAGGAGCCCTCTTCTCTAAAGAGGAGGATGTCTCCTCCAGAGGATTTATCCTTTCAGGATTTCATTGTTGATGTAGCTAAAGCACTTTCTATTGCTACATCTGCTGAAAAGGAACCCAGATCAAAAAAATTGGATATTTTAGGATACTCTAAACCTCCTAAAGAGGCAGTTACTCTGCCTATCCATGAAATCCTTCAAGAACACTTGATGGATTTGTGGGAGACTCCTCTAACCCTGTCTCCTCATTCCCGTAGGTTGGACACCATGTACCGGGTCCCTCCTTCTCCTGGGTTTCAAAAGACTCAGCTGCCTCACCACTCCATTGTGGTGAAGTCTGCTATGAAGAAGATAAAGAGTCCTAAAAGGCATTCCTCTACCCCTCCAGGGCGAGAATGTAAGACCCTCGACTCTTTTGGTAGAAAGATCTTTCAGGCTAGTATGCTTATAGCCAGGATCAATTCTTACAGCCTTTATATGGGCATGTTTCTCAGAGAACTTGCCCTAAAGGTACGGCATTTAGCCCCCTTTATCCCTGAGGATAAAAAGGAGGACTTCACTCTATCCTGACTTGGCTAAACCCACGGTCGACCGCCGAAAGCGCTTTCTGGAATTTCGGCCGAGGCTTCAACAATTACAAGCACGCTATGGCCTGATGTACCCGGCCAAGCTCCGAGTCACGCTTCACAATCAGACAAGAACATTTGAGGACCCTGATCTACTAGCGGAGTTTTTGGATTCTAAAGAAGCCGACTTGATGCGCTGATTTCCAGAATATTCCCGCCTGTACTCTCATATCCGCTGTGCCTGCCATATTGGATTTACCGCGGCTCAGCGAAGAGTCTGTCGAGGGAGGTCTGTCGCCTCATTTTGAAGATATCTGGGACCCGACTCCGTCTACCCATAGTAGCCTCGACGAGTATCAGAGACAGTGTTTCTTATGGACTCTGGTGTTTCTTTTCTTTTATTATGTCTTTATCTTCCTCTCTAGGGCCTCCTCCTGCAGACATCTGGTCGCCATATTCATTGGGGGTTTGCTTCTTCTCTAAGTTACTTTGGTACATACTTTTCAATATGGTGTATTGGCCAGCATACTTGGTGCTTATGTCATTATTGTACAGATTCTGATTATGTTGTAAGTTTTCAAGCGCTCTTACCTAAAATGTCTAGTATCGACTGATGGCACCATGTAAGATTTTTTCATTGAACGTACAAGGAATCAATAATCTGATAAAACGGAGGAAACTCCTAAGCTATCTAAGTCATGAGGCTGCGGACCTGATTTTCCTCCAAGAAACACATTTCAATTCGAAGGAAACTTTCCACCTCACTATTAAACCTTACATGGTGGCCGCCTACTCCCCAGCTGTTTCTAGAAATGTGGGGTTGCTATATTGGATAGGAAATCTCTGCATGCTACTATTGTTTCGACCTGCTTAGACACAGCGGGTAGATGGCCCAGAGTTCACCTCAAGATGGGTAACTTTAAAATTACATGTATATGCCTTCATGCTCCTAATCTGGATGACCCTGCCCTGTTGCTATTATTGCTCAGGCTGCGCAGGCCTCTGCTAATTCTTCATTGATAGTGGGGGGGATTTCAATTCAGTTCTTGATCCTCTGATTGACAAATAGTCGCCCAGGATAAGTGGTCCCCCCAAGAGTCATATCGCGCTTACCTCTATGATCAAAGATATTGTTCTAGTCGATCTACGGAGGCTACTACACCCCAATGAGCTAGACTTTACCTTCTTCTTTTCCCCTCACAAAGCCCAGTTTCGCATAGATTTCTTTCTAATATTAACACTGTTAGTTCCCCAGGTGGACGCTGCAAAGATTCACTCCCAGTATCTTTCAGATTATGCTGCTATTTCCTTTCACTACCATACTACTGCACTTCAAGGGAATCCGGGGGCCTGGTTCTTTGATAGAGCCCTAGTAACTCAGTCAGAGTTTCGGTTTGAAATTCGAGCAGCCATGTATGATCATTTCCAGACCCTGGTACTCCAGGGGGATCAGGACACCCCAACAGCTCTTTCTGCAGCTCGTTGGAAAACCTTTTCGGATCTATACAGGGGATTTGCGTTCCTAGCGAAACATTATTTTCAATTGATGCAGCTTACATGCTGCCTCAGAAGTGCTCCAATCATGCCGCCCTCTGTCCCTACTAAGGATGGGCTATTAGAACTAATTCACTCTATTAGTAGTACACATGGAGTAGCCTCTAACTTTTATAAACTATTATGTCAGGGTACAGATACTGCCACTTGTGGAATCCAACAAGCCTGGGCTTGCTAATCGCAAACCACTTTAACCCCTGTGCATTGGAGCGTTTTCTGGAGCAACACAATGCGGGTTTCCCGATCTGTTTTAGCTATCCAAACTCAACTCTCGTCCTTTTGCACATAGATGTTCTGATATTCCAGGAAAATAGTCAAATGGAACACAACTGCCAGGGGCCTGTGTAGGTCTCACTATACTGATGTGGGAACCCTCGTTCATGTTCTTGTAAATGTCCTTAACTACAGGTTTACTGGGGGCGGTCTGGGGTCGTATTTCCTTTATCTTGCACCTTCACGAGCCTCTTTCTTGGACGACTGTGGGACTCCGCTCAGTGGCGGGGGTCCCCTCTCTTCCTAAGAAGGGTCGCTTTCTCCTGATTTCATGCTGGGTATAGCCATATGTTTGATTACGGGGATTTGGAGGGATACCTCTCGACTTGCTGTCAATGAATAGTGGAACCTTGTCTGCTTATATAGTAAATATGAGCAGATATCTCGGAGAGCTATCTTCCATACCCGATTTCATTCTTGCTTGTCTAAATGGCAGATGCTCAATGATCATGTACCATCTGCTCATTGCTTCGACATGTCTGTTTAATGTACACTCATCATGTTTCAGATCACTGTAAGGTTTTGTAACATAATAATGTTTCAGATTGCTGTAAGGTTTTGTAACACAATAGTGTCAGTACACGCCCGTTTCGAGAATGTTTCAGTTTTCTAGAGAAGAAGCAGGGGGGAGGGGGGTGGTGGGGGTTTGCTTTGGTGTATGTATCACATTACATGTATGTATTTGTCTCTTAGTTGTATGTCTTCCTTTCCTTTGTTGTTGCAAAACGAAAATAAAGAATTTAAAAAAAAAAAAAAAGGAGGACTTCACTACTCTGGTGACACAACTTTCAGAGGTCTCCAAGTTTTCCAACAGGGATTGATTCCTTTGAGGTTGCTGGCAGGGCTTCGGGAATCGCTATTGCAGCCCGACGTCTTGCTTGGCTCCAGGCTTCTGACCTAGAACCCTGGGTCATGGATGGCTTAAGGAATCTGCCCTGTACAGGAGAGAACTTATTTGGTGAGGACTGGCAAATTAAAGCTGCTCAAATGGACGCAGAAAATGCCACTCTAGATAGACTTTCTAAGTCTACTTCTACTCCTGCCAAAAAGAAACCTTTTAAAAGGCCGTACTACAAGAAGGCCAGATTTTCCACAAATACTGGCCAACAATCTTCTCAGCCTCGCTTTGCTGCTAAACGTCAGCAATCTAAGCAAGTAAAGTCA
Organism: Ichthyophis bannanicus; assembly: GCA_033557465.1. Taxonomy (NCBI): domain Eukaryota; kingdom Metazoa; phylum Chordata; class Amphibia; order Gymnophiona; family Ichthyophiidae; genus Ichthyophis; species Ichthyophis bannanicus. Next base: position 247,765,424 of record CM066042.1, on the reverse strand, counting down.
AAGTCTGCAGTGTCTGCTACACCCCAGCAGGCTCAACCCCCTCAGGGGTTTTGACTTGCCCCTAGAGAACTTACCATTTCTGGCTCTGGAACAACCAGAGCCTCTCACCATACCGGGAAGGTTAGCTCACTTTGCTCCCAGATGGGAGCAAATAACATCAGAGCAATGGACCCTCTCTATCATCAGAGAGGGCTACAAACTCCATTTCTCCAGCCTTCCTCCCCATACCATGGTGAGGCAATTCAGTTCTCCCCCATCTCTTCTGACCCTGTTGGGTCAGGAAGTCTCCTCTCTCCTTGCCCAAAAGGCAATAGAGGAGGTTCCTCTTCCTCAACAGGGGTTAGGGTTCTACTCCCCTTATTTTCTCATAACAAAGAAGACAGGGGGCTTCAGACCTATCCTAGATCTGAGAGAATTGAACAAGTTTCTATTCAAGGAGAAATTCAAAATGCTCTCTCTGGGCATTCTCCTTCCATACCTTCAGAGTCAGGATTGGCTTTGTTCTCTAGATCTCAAGGATGCGTACACTCATATACTCATCCATCCATCCCACAGAAAATATCTTCGATTTCTGTTCCAGGGAAAACATTTCCAATACAGAGTACTTCCCTTCGGTCTCGCCTCTGCTCCAAGAGTATTCACAAAATGCATGGCAGTCGTAGCCGCATTTCTAAGAGGCATGGGAATCTTCGTGTTCCCATATCTGGACGACTGGCTCATCCGAGCTCCATCTCAGTCAGAAGTCCAGATTTCCTTGGACCGCACAAGGCGTATTCTTCAATATCTGGGACTTGTGGTAAACATTCCCAAGTCCCAACTCATCCCTACTCAGTCCCTGGAATTCATAGGGGCTTATCTGGATTCCACCACTGCAAGGGCCTACCTTCCTCTGGTCCGAGGCCAACGGCTAATAAGCTTGGCCTCCCAGGCTCAGTCCAGAAGTCACTTGTCAGCCAGAGAAATGCTGCAACTTCTGGGCCACATGGCCTCCACGGTTCATGTGGTGCCCTATGCTCGTCTCCATATGAGAGCAGCTCAATGGACATTGGCCACCCAGTGGTCTCAAGCATCGGGACTGCTGTCAGACCAGGTACTCACCTCAAAACGTCTGTTTTGGTCTCTCCAGTGGTGGACATCCTCCAAAAATCTGTTGTTGGGGACCCCCTTCCAACCTTCGTTGCCCCAAGCAACCCTCACAACAGATGCCTCCCAAACAGGGTGGGGAGCTCATCTTCAACATCTCTCCACTCAGGGAACCTGGTCTCCCCAAGAGACCACCCTTCATATCAACCTTCTGGAACTGCGAGCAATCTTCCTTGCCCTCACAGTCTTCCATACCCTCCTTGCCAACCTGACTGTCCTAGTTCAGACAGACAATCAGGTGGCCATGTTCTATGTCAACAAGCAAGGAGGGACGGGCTCTCTGTCGCTTTGCAACGAAGCTCTCAGATTATGGGCTTTCGCCAGAGAGCATCAAATTCATCTTCTGGCAGTGTATCTTCCAGGAGTTCAAAACTCTCGGGCAGAGAGACTCAGTCGAGTTCTGCTTCCACACGAGTGGTCCCTGCATATGGACCAGATACACAGAATCTTCCAGGAATGGGGGACCCCGGATATAGACCTATTTGCAAGTCCGTGGAATGCCAAACTTCCCCAGTTCTGTTCCAGGACTCCGTGTCAGGGAGCTCAGGCCAACGACGCCTTTCTCCTGCATTGGGGTCAGGAATTCCTGTATGCTTTTCCACCCATTCCTTTGATTCCCAAGACTCTGTTCAAACTTCAGAGGGATCACGGGTCGATGATCCTTATAGCTCCACGCTGGCCACGCCAAGTGTGGTTCCCTCTACTTCTACAGCTCTCCCAGGGCTCCTCCCTGGACCTGGGAGCTGCGCCAGACCTTCTGTCTCAGGAGGAAGGGACTTTGTGGCACCCAAACCCCAAGTCCCTACATCTCCGAGCTTGGTTACTGAAGGCTTAAGCCTTCATGAGTTTAATCTTTCTCAGCCAGTGAAAGATATCCTTCATGCCTCTAGGACACCCTCTACCAGGCGTTCCTATGCTTTCAAATGGAAACGTTTTTCCATTTGGTGTGCTCAACAGGGTCTTGACCCTCTGGCACTTCCTTTGAATTCTCTACTAGACTATCTCCTGCATCTTTCCAATGCAGGCCTCAAGACGAATTCAGTACGAGTCCATTTAAGTGCTATTACAGCATCCTTAAAACCTATAAATGGACAACCTGTCTCCTCTCATCCTCTCGTTGCAAGGTTCATGAGAGGCCTGACCCTAACTAAACCTCCCATCCGACCTCCGCCGGTAGCATGGGATTTGAACCTAGTTCTAGGTCAGCTTATGAAACCACCTTTTGAGCCTTTGGACTCTACCTCCTTGAAATTTCTTTCCTGGAAGGTTCTTTTCCTTATTGCAGTCACTTCGGCTCGCCGCATCAGTGAACTGCAGGCTTTGGTGGCTAATCCACCTTATACCAGATTTCATCATGATAAGGTGGTCCTTAGGACGAATCCCCACTTTATGCCCAAAGTGGTCTCGCCTTTTCATCTTAATCAAGAGGTATATCTACCTGTTTTTTTCCCGGCTCCTCATGCATCCAGTGCAGAGAGGAACCTTCATACTCTTGACTGTAAAAGAGCTCTCGCCTTTTACCTCATCAGGACTCAGCCACATCGAAAGTCTTCCCAACTTTTTATGGCTTTTGATCCTTCTCATTTGGGACTTCCAGTCTCCAAACGTACACTTTCCAATTGGATTGCTCAGTGTATTTCTTTTGCTTACCAGAGTAAGAACATTTCTCTGGAAGGCCATGTCACAGCTCACAATGTGAGAGCCATGGCTACTTCTATGGCTCATCTTCACTCTGTATCCATAGATCAGATCTGTCGAGCAGCCACTTGGGCCTCGGTTCATACCTTCACAGCCCATTACTGTTTGGACAAGGACTCCCGCCGGGATGCCTTGTTTGGTCAGGCTGTCCTCAAACACCTGTTCCATACTTAAGCAACTCCTGCCCACCTTCCCTGAATGGATGCCTGAGATCCATACGAAGATGGTTTACCCTTGGAGGGGGATCTCCCAGGCATCTTAGCTAGGGAGTCCCCATATGTGAGGACTTATTCCTGCTTGTTCCTGGAGATAGCACAGTTACTTACCTGTAACAGGTGATCTCTGGGAACAGCAGGAATTAGTCCTCACAACCCACCCACCTCCCCTAGGAGTTGTATCTTCTATCTATCTACCTTCCTTTCCTCTCTCTATTGTCTCAGCTATAAACTCGAACTGAAGAGAGCTGGTAAGGAAGGCGGGAAGGCAGCGCGCATGCGCTGTGGGAAGCCCCAAAAGCTTTTCATCTGAAAAGCTGGGGAGCTTTCCCGTGCGGGCTCCGTCGGTTCCGACTTACCCATATGTGAGGACTAATTCCTGCTGTTCCCAGAGATCACCTGTTACAGGTAAGTAACTGTGCTTTCCTGTAAGGTTGACGCATTTTCTTCTGTTGAAAGTGGACATTTCTTCTGTTCCAGCTTTCCTGCAAAAGGATCTAAGCAAGGGCATGGTTCTCAATTCCCTGAAGGTGAAGATGACCTTATTCATTCTTGCCCTTCCCTTCCCCTCCCTTCCATTGGAAGTTGAGGGTCACCACTTGCATTGGTTTTCTCACGGCTGTCCACCCCCTCAGCTGGCTCCCTCATTTTCTGGTTCTACTGTTCCTCTAGTCTCCTCTTTTTGTTACCTCGGTGTTCACTTTGACTCGGATCTCTCCTTTCAATCACACCTTTCTCACGTCACTAAATCATCTTTCTTCTTCCTTCGTCAAATTCGTGCGGTGCACCCTTTTCTGTCCCCCTCGGCTCTCTCCACCTTGTTAATGTCTCTCTAGTTATGTCTTGCGTAGATTTTGCCAATTCTACTCTCATTGGACTCCCCAAGTATCGACTATCTCAACTACAACGGATACAGAACACTGCCGCTCGTCTTGCCTCTCTTCAGGATCACGTCACACCCCTGCTTTTTCATCTCCACTGGTTGCCCTTTCCTTACCGCTCTCACTTCAAGCTGCTCACTCTGGTTCACAAGGCTCTCCATACTGGTACCCCTCAATATCTTGCTGACCTTCTCTTCTTTCACTCTCCCCGGCACACCCCTCGTTCTTTTCACCTCAACCGTCTCACTCTTCCTTCCCCCTCCCGTGCCCACCTTCAATCCACACGCTCCTCTGCTTTCTTCTTCATTGGCCCTGCCCTTTGGAATTCTCTGCCCTCCTCCCTCCGCTTAGAACCTCACCACCCCACTTTCAAAAAACACTTGAAAACTCACCTCTTCTCCCTTGCCTATGATGTGCCCTCTCCTTTTGTATGACCTCCACTCCCCTTGCCCCTACCTTCCTTTTGTTCCCTTTCCTATCCCTTTTCTGTCTCTCCAGTCTATACTGTGGTTTTATAAAGAAATTATAATTGTCCTCTTTTCTACCCTTTTTCTGTTTCTCCTGTCTATACTATGGTTTAATAAAGAAATTGTAATTTCCTTTTCCTTTTCTTTTCCGTGGCTTTGGCCATTTTAATATTGATTTTTAATTGTACATCGCTCTGATTTCTGGAGAAGGGCGATTTTATCAAGAAACAATAAACATAAACATAAACATTCCAGGTTTCTTTTTGGTAGGAAAAGTGTTATTTTCAAGGGTGGCTTGTTCTGTCTTGATACTAATTAATGACTGGATGCACAGCCTCTTTCAGACTGTGACATTTCTGAAAGGCTGTGTTCTTTCTCCATCTGCTGGTAGGATGAGATAAACCCATGTGTCTAGACTGGTCTAGCAGGATTCAAGGAAAAGGCATTAAGTCTAAATTTCACCATATATATGTAAAACATCCTAGTCGTTCTATGCATACAAATGATTGGTAACAGTAAATCTGGCTGTTGAAAGGGAAACTGAGGTCAGGACTTAGTTTGGTACTCCTGCATCCCTCAGCAGTGATGGATGAAATGTTTAGTCCCATGAGGAAAAATAGAAGCTACTTTGCTCATCTTTTCCAGCCTTTGGTTATCAATCCATCCAGCAGTATGGGTATATAGCAATATGTAACTTGTTTTGAACTATAACTGGAAAAGCTAAATACAAATAAATAAAATAAATAAATATACATTCTCCAGGAACAAGCAGGAAATCGGTCCTCACATATGGATGACGGTGCCGATGGAGCCCTCGCAAAAGCATCTCCCCAGCTTTCAAAGAAAGCCTTTGGGAGATGCCACCATGCATGCATGATGCCCTTTCTGCCCAAGGGTGCCATCTTGCTCAGTCTCCTTTTTTCTGCAGAGCCCTTCAGACATCTGTCTGCTTTCTCCCAGAAAAAGTTGATTTCTTTGTGTCTGAGTTTCATACTCTCCTCTGATTGCGTACCGGTACTCTTCCCGCCACCCGAGTCCGCTGCCCTGGCCTAGTCTCAGGTCCATAGATATTTTTTCTATCAGCGCCTTTTTTCCAAATGGCAGAACCATGGGTCTTTGACCTTGCTGGAGTACTTTTTCCCCCCCATGGCTACCAGTGGCTTTAAGAGGTGTGAGTGGTGTGCAAAAATCATGTCCCTTACTGATACACATGACTGCTGCCTAGGGCCAGCCCACGACCCCACGGCCTGTGGTCTTTGGAAGATGTCGTCTACTAAGGCCCTCAAGAGCAAACAATAAGTTCCTCCCGGAGTCCCTGATGCTTCTGAAAGACAAGGCCCCTTCTGAAGCCATGGACTCCCATGGCGTCCTTGTGCAACCTGGTCGACACTGCTGTTCTTCAGAAAGCCTGTACATGGGCATTTACCTGAGGGACCTGGTGAAAGAGCTTGCTGGGTTCTTGACTGGTCTTTTCGAGGAACCACTGCAGCAGTTCAAGAACCTGGCCAAAGCCATCTGTGAGTGCTCCAAATTCATGATTCCACAGCCTATGACTGCTTCGAGTCAGCGACTAGAATAGCTGTGGCGGGCATCGGTGCCTGACACCAGGCTTGGCTACAGTCCGATCTAGAGCAGTGGGTTCAGGACAAATTGGTTGATGTCCCATGCCAAGGGGAGAACCTTTTTGGCAAAGCCATGACAGAAAAGGCTGCCAAGTTGGAGACTGAGTTTGTGATGAGGACCAGGCTCTCCAAAAAGACCACTGGCCCTCCCCGACAGAAGGGCTCAGGTAAAAAGCCCTTTTACCCAATGAAAGGGGCTGCTTACAAAACTACCCACAATTTCTGGCCTCTCCAGCAGCAGAATCAGCAGGCCAAGGGATGTGGGCAAGGCCCTTATAAGCAGAAGGCTCCTAAGCCCCAGGTGTCGGCTCCTGCCCAGCCTGGGGGGAGTTTTTGACTCCTTGGGCATAGCCTCTCTACCTCAAAGAGCACAGCAGCCCACAGGGGCGACATCTGATCCTCTACACCCACAGGTGGCCGGCCTTCATCACCTATTCCTGGGCACTTCATGTGATCAATGAGGGCTACTTCCTCCATCTGGCACAGACACATCCCCCTTTCTTTCTGGGGAGAGCCCTGCAGGTCTCCCCTTCACTGGGACCTTCTACTGCAGAAGCTCGCAGGCCTTCTCGAGGACAAGGTGGTGGAATCAGTGTTCCAACATCTCAGGGGCAAAGGGTTCTACTCCGGATATTTCCTTGTGCCAAAAAGGGGGGCCTAAGGCCCATCCTGGACCTGCAGAATGTGAACAAGTTCCTGGTGAGGGAGAAGTTCAAGATGCTGTCCCTTGTAACATTGCTGCCTTACCTACTGTAGAGAGATTGGCTATGCTCCTTTGATCTGAAGGATGCTTATACTCACATCTTCATTTCCCCTCTTCCCAGCCACAGGCAATAACTCGGCTTCATGGTGGGGGGAAGCCTCTACCAGTACGGGGTACTACCCTTCGGCCTGGTGTCTGCCCTCAGGGTCTTCACTGCCTGGCAGTAGTGGCCACCTACTTCTGCCTTCAGGGGGTATTCATCTTCCCCTACCTAGACAACTGGCTCATAAAAGGCACGGCTACAGAGGTGTAGCAAGCTATGGCATCCACCATCCACGTCCTACAACATCTGGGGTTCATGATAAACCACCCCAAGTCCCATCTCCTGTGAACACAATGTCTGGAGTTTATAGGGGCAAAGCTAGACACCGTTCAGGCAAAGGTCTTTGTCCCCCTGGACTGGGCTGACTGTCTCAGGACAGTAGCCACAGACGTACAACAACCCTCCCTCTGTCGGTTCGGCTCCGGCTGCGCCTACTTGGGCACATGGCCTCCATGTTCCATGTCACCCCAGACGCCCGTCTGCACATGAGTCGTGCAGTGGTGTCTTTGAGACTAGTGGAAACAGGCCACGGGCAGACTCCAAGACAGTCTGTGTCCCACCAGTTGGTGGAATCTCTGACTTGGTGGCAAAATCCGCAATACCTTCAAGTAGGGATACCCTTCCAAACCACAAGTCCCCGAAGGGTCCTCACAATGGATGCTTCCCTGCTGGGATGGGGAGCCCACTGCAAGGAATTTCACACCCCGGGCAGCTGGTTACAAGCCGAGGGCAACCAGAAGATCAACCTCCTGGAACTTCGGGCAATATATCTAGCCCTTTGAGCATTTTGCCACTGCCTGAGGTGCCAGTCGGTGCTGATCCAAACCGACAATCGAGTGGCAATGTTCTATGCAAACAAGCAGGTGGGCATGGTCTTGCGCCCTCTGCCGCGAAGCAATGACACTTTGCTGCTACACAGTTCATCAGGGAATACTCCTAAGGATCGTATACCTACCAGACCAGGATAACACACTGGTGGACAAACTTAGCAGGGTTCTGCAACCGCTTGAGTGGCAGCTGGACCCCAGGGTAGCTACCCGGCTCTTCCGACTCTGGGGGACCCCATGGGTGGACCTTTTTACCAGCCTGTACAGCTATCAGTTGCCCTGCTTCTGCTCTTATCAGCCCCACCCATCCCCGGTGGCGGCAGATGCGTTTCTCATTCCATGTTTGGAAGGTCTCATGTATGCCTTCCTACTCACGCCATTGATGGTCAAGACCCTCTTCAAGGCTCTTTGTGACAAAACGTCGCTGATCATGGTGGCTCCACGGTGGCACAGGCAGCTGTAGTTCCCACTGCTCCTTCAGTTGTCAGTGGAGGCTCGATCCCCTGGGGAGTTCCCAGGGATTTGTCTTGTCTCAGGAGGAGGGCTCTCTCCTGAACACCATCCTGGGGTCCCTATTACTGACAGTTTGGCTGCTGAAAGGGTAACCTTAGCCCCTTTCAACCTCTCGGGAGAAGTGAAAGATCTTGCTGGCCTCCTGCAAGACCTCCATCAGGAGGACTTACGCTTTCAAATGGTGCAGATTCTTGGTGTGGTGAGCGGAGCAACAGGTAAGCCCATTCTCCTGCCTGGTTCAGATGGTGCTGTAAAACCTTCTTCATCTCTCACAATCCAGACTAAAATCGAACTCTGTCAGAGTACACCTCGGTGCTCTAGTGACGCACCACGACCTGGTTGAGGGCAAGTCCTCCTCTGTCCAGACTCTGGTGACCCGCTTCCTGAGAGGACTCCTGCTGTCCAAACCCCCTGTCCGCCCTCCAGCGACAGAGTGGGACCTCAATGTACTGTTAGTGCAGCTCACCCGCCTGCCATTTGAACCCCTGGCTACTTGCCACCTGAGGTACCTCTCGTGGAAGGTCGTCTTCCTAGTGGATCAGGTTTAGCGATCTCCAAGCTATAGTGGCAGAGGCACCATATACCAGATTCTACAAGAACAGGGTCGTGCTACGCATGCACCTCAAATTCCCCCCGAAAGTGGCATCTTACCTTCACCTCAAACAGGAGGTGGTACTACCCATCTTCTTCCCAAGGCCTCACTCCAGCAGGGTAGAGACCATCCTTCACACCTTTAATGTATGCAGGGTCACCACAGGGTTTCTCACTTTTTTGTTTCCTACAGCCTGAGTCGCCTGGGGGAAGCAGTGACCATGCGAACTGTCCACCTGGGTGCTGGACTGCATCGCCCTCGCCTATGAAAAGGCTGGACTCATACCGCCCATGTTCCCTGTAAGTATTAGTGTGTATGTGTCTCATATCTCCTCATGTTAAATGTATCCCCCAATTGTGTTATGACCACTTTGAAGGATAAGGCGGTATACAAAACTGTCTAAATAAAATGTAATAAATAAATACTGGACGCCCAGGTCACGGTACACAGTATCAGGGCCATGGCGGCCTCTGTGGCAAACCTGCGCTCCATCCTGATGTTGGACATCTGCCGGGCCACCACCTGGTCTTTAGTCCATACCTTTGCAGCTCACTACTGTCTGGAGAGGGAGTCACAACGGGACTGTGCCTTCGTCCAGGCCATGCTCCGTAATCTCTTTGGGGTCTAGGCAACTCCTACCCTCTGACCCTTCTGTGTTCTGGCTACCGAAGAGTTGGTTCTATCGGGGACACAGGTCCTACTGCAATCTGGTTCTGTGGACGCGATTGCTGCTGCTCATGGCTCCCCTTGAGGGCGACTGGTTTTTCCTTATGGGCTTTAGTAGCCTGTAGCTAGGGAGCCTCATATGTGAGGACTGACTTCCTGCTAGTTCCCGGAGAAGGCGTAGTTACTCACCTGTAACAGCTGTTCTCTGGGGAGAGCAGGAATCGGTCCTTATAACTCTCCCTTCTCCCCTTGGAGTTGTTTCTTTTCCGTATTTTATTTTTGTCATCTTTTATCTATGTCATCTGACTGAGCAAGATATCACCCTTGTGTGGGAAGGGCATGTATGTGTGGTGGCATCTCCCAAAGGCTTTCTTTGAAAGCTGGGGCGATGCTTCCGCGAGGGCGCCATTGGCACCAACATCACCCATATGTGAGGACTGATTCCTGCTGTCCCCCGAGAACACCTGTTACAAGTGAGTAACTATGCTTACACATTTGAAAAAAGAATTCTGAAGTTGGAGTGCTAAGAATGAAGTTGTGGGTGATGGTATGAGTGCAAATACTGGCGTGTCTTTTTACAGACTAATTTTTAAAATCTAGAATTGCAGCAATTACTGTTGGATGCGATGAGCCATAAATCCTTTTTCTGGTAGCATATTACATATGGGAGAGTGTAAGACCTCAAAGAGCAATGTGCTTTTAGCCTTGGTGCTGAGGTGTATTTCTTTGCCTATCTGATTTGTTATATTTTGCTGTGGTTATCTGCAGGTATGACACGTGATGATCTCTTTAATACTAATGCTACAATTGTGGCAACCCTGACAGAAGCCTGCGCCAAGCATTGCCCAGAGGCCATGATATGCATCATCTCTAATCCAGTAAGTGAGAGTATTAAATCTGCAAGGAACTTGAAGCCATATGTTTTACAGAGGGAACAGAAGATGTACACAGTGCCCCAACTGCACATAGAGATAGCTTAGCATCAATATGTGCTTGCCTCCCTCTAATTGTGGCCTTTGTTTAGTGTAGGGGTTCTCAACCCAATCCTCAGGAAACACCTAGACAGTCAGGTTTTCCGGATTAGTCATAATGAAAGTGCAAGCAGATCTCTCATGCATAATCTCCATTGTATACAAATCTCTCATATGCATGTTCATTGTGGTTATTGTGAAAACCTTCATCTTAGAGTAGTGATTTTCAACCTTTTTTCCATCAGAACACCCCTGCCAGAACAGTGCTTGCATATGTGACACATTATGCACATGGCCCTCGCACACCTTTGGTCTGACATAGTATATCAGCTCTAAAGAGTTAAATGTAAATATAACTCTGTCTTCCCCCCCCCCTCCCAACAATGGGTATTTGGAAATCGCCGTACAAAAAAATAGAAATATAAGCCATATGGTCTTTTTCTGCTGTCATGTTTCTGTCTAGTCTGCCCTTCCATATCAGCCACTACGACAGGCCCTTTTGTCCTTTAGAGATCCCTCTGTGTTTGTCCCATGCCTTTTTAAATTCAGACACTGTCCTCATCTCCATCACCTCCACTAGGGGACTGTTCCACGGATCCACCACTCTATCCGTAAAAAAATATTTTCTCATATTACTCCTGAATCTATCCTCTTTCACCCTCATCCTATGACCCCTCGTAGCAGAGCTTGCTTTCAATCGAAAGAGGCTCTCCTCCTGTGCATTTATGCTACGGAGATATTTAAACGTCTCAATCATATCGCCTCTATCCTGCCTTTCCTCTAAGGCAGCAGTTCTCAACCTGTAGGTCGCGACCCCCACGGGGGTCACCACAGGATTTTGCGGGATTCGCCTCACTCCGCCAAGTAAAAAAAAAAAAAGCGCAAAAGTTGCTGCCGCTGCCGAGTCCGCTTCTCGGCAGCAGCAAACTCACTGCCTCCCTTCCAATGCAGCCGCGGCTCCCTGCCTCTTAGGGACCTGCGGCTATGCCTGTAAAATGGTTGCGGAGCCTTCCTGTCTCTTGACGGGCTCCGTGCAGTATTGTCCCGCCTCCAAAGGAAGTTGTTTACCACTTCCTTTGGAGGCGGGACAATGCTGCACGGAGCCCGTTTAGAGACAGACAGGCTCTGCAACGGCTTCACAGGCACAGCCGCGGTTCCCTAAGAGACAGGGAGCCTCGGCTGCAGAAGAAGGAGGCAGACATGGGGAGAGGGAAGGAGGGGACAAGGGAACCTGCAATGGGGTTGACATGGACAGAGGGGGGCTGACATGGAGGGAGAGGGGGCTGACATGGACGGAGGGAGTGAAGGAGGGGGGCTGACAGGGAGGGAGGGAAGGGGCTGACATGGACAAAGGGGAGAGATGGGGACATACTGGACAGACAAGGGATAAATGCTGGAAAGAGGGGAGAGACAGTGTGGGTTAGGATTATAATGGGCTGATGGGGGAGCTAGCACTGGTAATGGGCAGATGGGGGGGCTAGGACTGGTAATGGGTTGATTAGGGAAGGCTAGGACTGGGAATGGACTGATCACGGTTGGGGGTTGGGACTGGGAATGGGTTGATGGGGTGGGGTAGGACTGGTAATGGACTGATAGGAGGCTAGCATTGGAAATGAGCTGTTCGGGGGGGCTTTGACTGGAAATGGGCTGATTAGTGGAGGCTAGGACTGGTAATGAGCTGATGGGGGGGGTCGGACTGGTATTGGGCTGATTAGGGGAGGCTAGCACTGGTAATAGGGGTTGAGGGGGGACTAGCACTGGAAGTGAGCTGATTGGGGGCTTTGACTGGGAATGGGCTGATTGTGAGGAGGGGAGGATAGAGCTGCTGGCCCTGGAAGAAAACTGGGGACTAAGGCTACAAATGGGCTGATACGAGGGGATGGGAGAATGGAACTGGAAGGGAGTGGATCTGAGAGAGGCTGCCATGGTATTTGTACTAGAAGGGACTGGTCAGTGGGGAAGGAGGGGGACTGGAATGGAATGGACACCAGTGGCAGTCATGGGAATGCAAGTTGACATTGGAAGGTACTGGGAGTGAGGACTGGAAAGGGGCTGATACTGGGGAGGGTTACTGAGACTGGAAATAGGCTGATGGAAAGAAGTGAAGAAAACGAAAGAAGAGATAAGAAATGGCAGATGGACCATAGACCACAGAAAGAGAGCTAAGAGAAGACAGGAAAGCAGAAGCCTCAGATCGGGACCAGCATGATCAGAGAATAAATTGGTCAGACGACAAAGGTAGAAAAAATAATTTTATTTCATATTAGTGATTTGACTACAAAATCATAATTTTGAAATCAAATATTGTTACTTGTTGTTGGGATTAATTATTGTGGTTTAAATAAGAAATTTTATAAATAAAAACATAATGCAAAGGCCTATAATATATTTATAATTCAACAAATGATTACAGCGACAATGTGTTAACGGTAAAGGAAGAGAGATGCATTTGATTTTATCATTGGGGGTCACCACAAGTTGACCAATGGTAAAAGGGGTCACGGTACAAAAAAGGTTGAGAACCACTGCTCTAAGGCGTACATATTATAATTTTTTAAATGTTATTGAGCAACCTTAAGAAATACATAACTGTATGATAACAAGCAATAAGTGTAGACATTCCATTGGCAATCAGTCTATCAGATTTCCAACTCAGTCCGATCAGAGCTTTGGGAAGAATATGAGCGAAAAAGAGAGAGAAAGAAAACACCCCTGCCAATGGAAGAAGAGTTCTCCTCAACAGAAGCTCAGTGAACCCCCCCCTCCCCACTCACCCACCCTACCCCCTCCCTTTATTCCCCCTATCCCCTCCCCCCCTTCCCCCCTGCCACTCCACCCTCTCTCCTTATTTCACCCAACCCCTCTAAGCTAATATTCCGGTAGTGGTGGGGGTACCCAGGAGGAACTAGAAGGAACTACAAACAAATCAGCGGCAAGTCTAGGTGATTACGGGACGGAATCAAAATCAGTATCACGATGGAGTACCTTATTTCACAGATCATCTCCTGGAAAGAAACTCCACGGGCTGCTGCTGTAAGCTTATCAAGACAGTAAATCTCCCAAGCCTTAGCCATCCATTCTGCAGTAAAGGGCTCAAGGAGGAGACAAGCGGACTTAATCTAAGGGTTCCTCTTGCCGTCCATAAAGCAAAGCACTCAGCACACAGATTTCAAGAATAAATTCGAAAGAGATATCTAAGACTCTGGTAATGTGTGCGTAAACCGTGGCCCAGAATACTTGCAGGTGAGGGCACGACCACCACATGTGTTCAGAAGTCCCTCTGTGACCACAAAGTCATCAACAGAGTGGGTCATCCACCCTGTGCCACAAAAACAGAGTAGTCTGGAGGATTGACATACGGAATAGGTTCTGCAACTGTGTGTTCACTAGGGAGAGAGAGATGGAGCAAAAATGAGCATATGGATAAAGATCAGTCCAAAACTCCTCAGGATAATCAGGCTGCAGTAAATTCCAGTGTTTATTGGGAAGGAGAGTTCCTGAGGAACAAGGAAGACCAGAGGAGATGGCTTGTTACAGTCTTGTGAGGAAAGATTTAAGGTGAGTCGAGTCAAAAAGGACACGCTCCCAATTCTTTGGGGGATGCATTACTTCGTCCCGCACGCCCACAGAACCAAAGCAGTGATGGAATTGTAGATATTGAAATTGTGAAAGCGAGATCTCCCACACTTGTTCCAATTGTTAGTTTGTTCGCATAACTGAGTTCTCGTAGAATGTCTCAAGACACACTGATGCGAAGTGAGAAAGGGTCTTCCTTCCAAAGTTCCTTCCAAAGTCAAAGGAGGAGAGGTGAGCTGACAGCCCAAATTGAGAACAGATGCTACACCACACCCTTCACAAGGGATTAAAAAAAGGATGCATCAACACCTTCCACCTTTCCACCAGAGTCTGAAGAAAAGGAACCACAACCAGAGGTATAGGAGCCATCCAGTCTCTTTTCAGTGTTACCCAATCCATTTCAGAAATGAGGCGCCAGGAGACCATGGCCCGCAAACAAGCACAATGATAATAAAGCTCAGGATCCGGCACCCCAGACCCCCCTCCCGAAAGCTTAAGGCAGATCATAACCATCCGACTAAGTTGAGGACGGTGACCTTGCCACAAGAAATGTGTGAGCGCACAGTGCAGAGGCTTGAAAGGTTCTAGGGACAGCAGTGGGCAGTTGTGTAAACAGAGAAGTTTCGGTGGTAATAGCATCTTGATAGAATTGACCCTGCCCAATCATGAAACAGTAGAGGAGTGCCACACCACCAAATCCTGTTGAAGATTCTTAAGGATAGGATCATAATTAAGACCATAGAGTCTAGAGAGATCTTGGTGGATGACTGTCCCAAGGTATCTAAAGTGCTGGACAACTTGATAGTCTCCTCAGGAGGCATCAGCTGCCGTGGTGCCAGCCCATGAAAGACAGGGGAGGAGTGTAGACTTCTGTCTGACAGTGAACCCTGACATATAAGAGAATCGGTCCAAGATATCCTTAACCACTGGAAGAGACCGCAAAGGTTCTTTCAAGTAAATCAGAATATCATCGGCGTACAATGAGATGGCATGTGTCTCAACTCCTAAGAGGATGCCGATCTCTGCAGCATGCTTCCTGATGTGAATCACTAGAGGTTCTATGGCTAAAACAGAGTAATGGGGACAGAGGACATACCTGTCTTTTACTGCGACAGAGTAAGAAAGGAGACGAGAGAAATCCATTGACTAATACCGAGTCCTGCGGTTGACCATACATGGCCACTATCCATCCCTGAAAGGATGGTCCAAAACCAAAGGAAACCAGGACTTCTATTAAAAAAGGTCATTCCACCTTGTCAAAAGCTTTTTCAGCGTCTAAAGAAGAGATTGCATATTGACCATCCATTGGTCAGAGCCTATGCATTATATTGACAAGACTGTGTACATTTTCAAAATCGTAGTGTTTAATAAAGCCGGTTTTGATTTGTGTGCACTTTGTCTGAAATCTTGGATTCCAGCCAGTTTTTTATTTGGTGAAATTTTTATAATCTGTGTTCAAGAGAGAAATGGGATGTAGTTATTACAATTTAAGGGATCTTTGTCCCCTTTCGGGATGACAGTGATAGTGGTCTGGTAAAAAGGCATAGGTAAACACTTTCTTGGTAAAATATCATTTAAAACATGGACCAAGATTGGAGCAAAGCTATCTGAGAGAGTTTTGTAGACTTCCACTTGGGAGCAAATCAGGACCCACAGCCTTTGACTTTAGTCCACATATTACCTTTCTTGAAGGGAGAAAGGGCGATCAATGTGATAACTTTGGGAATACCACCTCTAAGCCAAGCTCAGATAGAAGGAATATCTGCACACAAGCTATGGGAATACAATTTTTCATAAAATTTAGCCAATATATTGGCCATCTCTTTGGAGCATTGGGTAGGGACCCCTGACTTAGAGTAGAACTGAGATCCTGTGCTTTTTCCTCTGCCGTCTAAGTTGCCACAGAAGTAATATTCCGGCTTTATTACCTTGTTCGTAAAACTGCCGTCTGGTCCATTGAAGCAAAGACGCCACATATCCTGCATCTAAGGCCAATTGAGCCATGTACGCTGCCCACCCGCTCGGCTATGCCAATGCTCCAGGATGTCAATTTGTCAACATAATTCATCCTGTTTGGGAAGTCTTGCATTTTTAAATGCACTAGATAGTGAAATTAACTGTCTACGTAATTCTGCCTTACCTGCAGAGTGAAAAGATCGAAATTTCAGGGGAGTCATTAAATTCAAGATATTCCTGCCATTTGGAACGAACAACTGCCACGAAGTCAATATTAATAGAAACATAGAAACATGACGACAGAAAAAGACCATATGGCCTATCTAGTCTGTCCTTCCATATCAACCACTACAACAGTCCCCATTTTTCCTTTAGAGATCCTCTGTGTTTGTCCCATGCTTCTTTGAATTCAGATACTGTCCTCATCTCTACCACCTCCACTGGGAGACTATTCCACGGATCCCCACCACTCTTTCTGTAAAGAAATATTTCCGCATATCACTCCTGAATCTATCCCCTTTCACCCTCATCCCATGTCCCCTTGTAGCAGAGCTTGCTTTCAATCAAAAGAGGCTCTCCTCCTGTGCATTTATGCCACGGAAGTATTTAAATATCTCAATCATATCACCTCTATCCCGCCTTTCCTCTAAGATGTACATATTAAGATCCTTAAGTCTGTCCTCATATGCTTTATAATGAAGACCACTAACTGTTTTTGTTGCTGCCCTCTGTACTGATTCCAGCCTGTTTTATCCTTGTGAAGGTGCTGTCTCCAGAATTGCACACAATACTCCAAATGAGGTCGCACCAAAGACTTATACAGAGGCACTATTACCACCTCCTTTCTTCTGCTGACTATTCCTCTCTCTATGCACCCAAGCATCCTTCTAGCTTTTGCTGTCGCATTTTCTACCTGTTTGTGTCTGATGATCTTGAAGTAGCTAATCATGCCTAGGTCCTGCTCTTCTTTAGTGGACAAAAGTACTTCATCCCCTATACTATATTGCTCCCTTGGATTGCTGCAGCCCAAATGCATGACCTTGCATTTTTTAACATTAAATCTCAGCTGCCAAATTCTAGACCATTCTTAAAGCTTAGCTAGATCCCCCCCTCATGTTATCTACACGCATAAGCGACCATGTGCATGGTGGTGGCTCTGTCCCCACAATAGTTGGGTGTAAGGAAACCAGAGCGTGATCAGACGGGGACCCATGGTGCCGATATTTACCTTTGCTAACCAGGGAATGAGTGATCAAGAAACCAACCACATGTCTATACAAGAATAACTCTCGTGGATGTGGGAGAAAAAGGTGAAATCTCATTTTCATTCGTACATCACCAGGTATCAGAAAAGTTTAACTTCGAAACCAGTTCTGTCAATTGAGGGGGAGGACTGAATAATTCTAGTTCCTGAACCAGAGCGATCCAACTGAGACAACACACAATTAGTCTCCACCGTTTAGAACAGGGGTCTCAAACACGCGGCCCGTGGGCCGCATGCGGCCCACGAGAGAACGTTGTGCGGCCCATGACGGAGGGAAACAAAAAAGCTCTGCTTCTGCTACTGCCGTTGCCGCCGTGGCAGCGGCAGAATCGACTGTCAATTTTTTTTTTTTAAAAACTGGCTTCTGCTGCTCAAGCAGCAAAATCAGCTGTCCTGCGGCCCCTTCCTCTCTGCCCGGAGATCCCTCAGTGTGCTCCATCAGCAGGTGCTTTTCAAGCCGCGAAGAGAGTATTCCCCTCTCGCGAGGCTTGAAAAGCGAATAGGCTTAAGCCGCGCGAGAGGGAAATACTCTCTTCGCGGCTTAAAAAGCACCCGCTGATGAAGCACATTCAGGGCTCTCCGTGCAGAGGGGAAGGGGCCGCGGGACAGCTGATTTTCTGCTGCAGCAGCAGAAGCCAGGTGTTTTTTTTATTTACCGGGGGGGATGGGGGGGTAGGACTGGAAATGGGCTATTGGCAGGGGGGGGGGTTGTAGTACTGGAAATGGGCTATTGGCAGGGGGGGGGTTATGACTGGAAAAGTGCTATTGGCAGGGGGGGTTATGACTGGAAATGGGCTATTGGCAGGGGGGGTGTAGGACTGGAAATGGGCTATTGGCAGCGGGGGGTTATGACAGGAAATGGGCTATTGGCAGGGGGGGTTATGACTGGAAATGGGCTATTGGCAGGGGGGGTGTAGGACTGGAAATGGGCTATTGGCCGGGGGGGGTTATGACTGGAAATGTGCTATTGGCAGGGCGGGGTTATGACTGGAAATGGGCTATTGGCAGGGCGGGGTGTAGGACTGGAAATGGGCTATTGGCAGGGGGGGTGTAGGACTGGAAATGGGCTATTGGCAGGGGGGGGTGTAGGACTGGAAATGGGCTATTGGCAGGGCGGGGTGTAGGACTGGAAATGGGCTATTGGCAGGGGGGGTTATGACTGGAAATGGGCTATTGGCAGGGGGGTTATGACTGGTAATGGGCTATGGTGGGGGTTAGGACTGGAAATGGGCAGATGGGGGTTAGGACTGGAGGTTTATTTATTTATTTTTATTTATTTAGACAGTTTTGTATCCCGCCTTATCCTTCAATCAAAGCGGTCACAACACAATTGGGGGATACATTTAACACGTGGGGATATGAGACACATACACTAATACTTACAGGGAACTTGGGCAGTGGAGGGTTAAGTGGCTTGCCCAAGACCACAAGGAGCATCTGTGGGACTAGAAACCCCAGTCCTTCCGGCCCAAGGTTGCTGTCCTCTAGTGGGATTTGAACCCCCGACCTTCCGGCCTGAAGTACCTTGCCCCAACCACTAGGCTACTCCTAGGTGGGCTGATTGGGGGGTTAGGACTGGAGGTGGGCTGATTGGGGGGTTAGGACTGGTAATGGCCTATGAGGGGAGGTAAGACTGAAAATGGGGTGATGGGGGATAAGACTGCAAGTGGGCTATGGGGGGGACTAGGACTGGTAATGGGCTATGGGGGGGGGGTAAGACTGAAAATGGGGTGTTGGGGGGTAAAACTGGAAGTGCGCTATGGGGAGGTTAGGACTGGTAATGGGCTATGGGGGGTCTAGGACTGGTAATGGGCTTGGGGGGGGGGGGTTGCTAGGACTGGAAATGGGCTGAGTGGAAGGAGGGCTTGAACTGCAAATGGCTGATGGGGAGGGGGGCTTGGAATGGAAATGGGCTGTGAGGGGAGGGAGCTAGGATTGGAAATGGGCTGATGGGGGGCTAGGATTGGAAATGGGCTGATGCAGGGACTAGAAGGGAGCGGATGCTGGGTGGGGCTGGAACTAGAAGGGAGCTGATATTGGGGGAGGATTAGAATGGGATGGAGCTGGGAAAGTGAAATGGAGAGGGGAAAAATATTTTGTCTGGGAGAGAAGACAAATCTACAATTGGCCAGGTATTGGGAGAGTAAGTGGGGATTGAGGATGGAGGGGTAAAATTTGAGTGGATGAAATAGGAATGAGGAAAGAGAAAAAGGAGAAAGATTAGTATGTTAAAGCAGATGTAGAGAGAGAATGGAAAAAAAACTAGGAGAGAAGAAAGGGCAAATGGACAGCAGACGATGGAGAGTTAGCAGAAGACATGAAGAAACCAGAAGAAAGTGGCTGGAACAATTGCAACTGAAAAAAATGCACAAAAGGTAGAAAAATATCTCTTTATTTTGAGTTTATTAACTGGAATATGTCAGCTCTGGGAAATGTGCATCATTAATGTTTGCGCTTTGTTTAGTACAAGAGGAAATTAATTTATATTTTTATTTCTACAGTGTTGTTGTACATTCCAAGTTTGGCTTTTGGGGTTCCCAGTTTAATTATTGTCTTCCTGTTTCTAAATCTTTTAGTCTTTCTTTATCCATACTCATTAAAGAGGCATGTTTACTAAAAGTTAGTGTATGGTAACATTATGCAAATATTTATGCAAATGAGGTCCCTTATGCAAATGAGGCCCCGCGTCTTATGCGGCCCCCGGGTTACTTTACAAGTCCTCATTTGGCCCTCAAAGCAATTTGAGTTTGAGACCCCTGGTTTAGAAGCTCCCCTTGTTTATATAAGGACACCACGTCCATAATTTCCCACAACGCTCTGCCAATTCTCGCTGGTGGCACATACACGTTGACCAAGGTAAAAAGTGAGTCCTGAATGGTACCAGCCAGAAGGAGGAATTTATCTTCCGGGTCAGCAATCTGTTCAAGAACCTGAAAAAGGCATGCAGAGGAAAAGAGGATAGACACACCTCACTGTCGTGAGGAGAAATTAGCAAGAAATATTTGAGGAGACTTCCTCGCAGCAAATTGTAAATGACTATGGTTGTCAAGATGAGTTTCTTGCAGGAATACAATATCCATTTTCTCCTGACTCAGGTGATCTAGAACTCTGCGTCGCTTCACAGGATTGTTAAGACCATGAACATTCCTCGAGGCCAGTGTAACCATGGTGATATGTGGAAACCCACCAAATGTATCTGCGCGCGGGTAAGAGAAAAGAGCATAATTAAAGCTCTCATAGAAAGTCCCTGGACAAGGGTAGCTCCCTTTGATCAAGACGCCATAGAGTTTGTGGGCTCTCAATCAGTAGTTACCCCCCTTATGATTCCCAATACTCCCCGCAGACCCTGCCCAGTCCCCCCTCCCAACCCCCCCCATCCTCTATAACTCCTCCCCCCAAATCGTCTTAGCGTACCAAGATGGAAACAAGGTCGTAGACCAGAATGCTAGTGATGGCACTAAAGGTGTCAGCTGAGAGGGACACCAGAGGTGGTGAAGAAGAGGATAGAGTTTTGAACGCCCTCCCCCCCCCCAACCCAAAACCATCCCAGAAAAAACCTAAGTGAACTAACAAAGCTACCCCCGAGAGTGTCATTCTTCCCCCTTTTGAACAATTCACCAGAACCCTCACGCAAAAAGCCTTCTTACCAAAATCTGAGAGTTACAATAAGATCATCCTCCCAGCAACTGTTACAACAAAGGCGAAGAGATGGTCCCCCCCACCACCCCCGACCATCCATCACCCTCTTCTACCTCATTAAGGCACAATATAAACCCGAACAGGCATAATAACATTAACATTAAGGCGGGACAGTTGTGTCCATCTCTCTGTTCGGACATCCATCTTGGTCACTGCCTGAAGCCCGACAGGAATCGGGAATCTTGTGTCACTTAGATGTCGAAACTTACCAGTCTCACTGGATGCTCCTGGCTGTTGGTGGATGATCCTCATCAACTTGAAGTGATTCTAGAAAACATACGGTCCGCTAATTCTGAGATGCGATGTGTGGTAGTGTTTCAGTCAAAGATGAGAGAGAATGGGGCCCCCCATTGGTACTGCACTGATTTCTTCTGCAGAAATTGTGTCAATGGTTTAAAACTTTTTCTCTGTTCCATCGTATATTGAGACAATTCCTGAAATATTTGAATTTCGTGGCTAGACCCAAAATCAAAACTATACTCACCGGATCCGGTCCTCAAACTTCCCAAGCAGGCGCATGAGTTGGACCTCGGACTCCCCTCACTCGGGTTCGAGGCGTTGGCTCCAACCGGGCCCGGCACCCGCCGAGGTCCGACCAGCCCCCTCCGATACAAGGGACCGGTGGCGCCAGGGAGCGGCCCTCGTCGGAAGGGCGCGATCCCGGCAGGACCAAGCCTATAGAGGCGGAAAGTCGTGGTATATTGCCCTATATACACTTTGATTCCACAACTTCCCGGCCAACGCACCAAGGAATATGTAGCAGCAAAGCACAGACAAACCAATGATACCAGGAGTCTGTTCAGAAGGTCCAAATCATTTATTTGTGCACAAGTCTCAAGCAAGGCAATTTCAAAATGGCTGAGCAAAGTTTTCAAGCATTACAACAACTTTTATAGACTTCTGTTCCATTCTAGGTATAGAAAAACATTTCATTGGTCCCGGTAACCTCCCGTACCCCTCGTACCTCTTCTATTGGTCCCGGTACTGATAAGTTTCTCCAATTATGTCCCTTCTGTGGGCATGACACCTGCCTGCCCCCCTTCTAGTCCCAATTACAATGGTCAGTTCATCAACTTGTTACTTTCACACTCTCAAGGTTATGGGACCAATTTGTGCGTGCAGAAGAGCAAGGTTCTGTAACTCATCTGTCAGCACTCCTCATTATTTCTCTGCAAATGTACTTTTTCTTATCAGTAACTTTTAAACATGTCTTTTCTGTATTTTTCCATTTCTTAATTCTGCAGTTCTGCTTACCTAAGCTAATTCAATATTTCTACTGAGTTCTTTCTTACAATAGCAGCATATTGGGGGATGTGCAATCCTATATGCCTCTCCACAGGCCTCATTTACAGGTCAAGCTAGCCATGCTGGCCTGCCTATGTCAGACACCGTGGATCACAGGCCTGCACCTGCCACATTCCCCCCTTTGATTAATCTCACCCTATTACTCAATAAGGTGTGAGAATTAAATCACTTTTAGAAGAATCACATCCTGATTAAAGGATTCTTACTAGGGCTAGCTTTGTATAAAGCCATTATTTTAGTTGCGGTCTTCCGCTCTACTGTACTATCAATAGCACTATGAATGGAACGCATACAACATGGGATTAAACATGGTAAGCAGAGGATAACAGCAACAAGGATTAGTACTAAAATAATGAAAGTCTTAAATCCTCCCAGCCAAGAGAAAAGGTTAGCAAACCAGTTAGGAAATTTCAAGGCGTGCCAAGTCTGTACTGGCACATAAGCATGTCTTTGCATATCTTTAGCAATTTCTTCGACTACTTGACCCTTATCATCTATTTTCAAACAGCAATTAGTTAAATTCAGTTTACCACATACTCCTCCTTCAGCTGCTAGCAAATAATCAAGTGCTAAGCGATTCTGGTATATGGCAGTGCGCATCTGAGTACTTTGTCTAGCTAAGAGCGTGAGAGCATGACTAGTTTCATTGGTTATTATTTCAACTACTGCTTGTAAGCGAATAATACGATTGATCATATAAATTGGGGTACGATAACCATACATACCATCATCATTCCAAGTGGCAGGTCCATAATACTCAATAATTCTTTCTGGTGGCCAATCATCACCTTGCCACTTCTCCCACTTGCCTATCTGTAAGGCCTCTCTTTTCTGTCTTGATGCTCCTTTGTGTTTGTGGGTAGTGTATACAGGGTATCCTAATTGTTCTCCATGTTCAGTGTTTAACAGGAAGAAAGAAGGTCTGATGGTTCCTAAGACACATGCTCCTCCCCATTGTGGCGGGAGTTGCGCATATGCTCGGTTTCCACAGATCCAATATAGGCCAGGTGGGGCTTGCCAGGCTTGGACTTTGGCGAGATTAGTCCATAGACCTGCAAGTTCAGGAAATCTAGCTAATGGGTTAGGAGGTTCAGGATGTCTGATTCCTGACCACCATGCTGTCTTTTTGGTCGTGGCATTATAGTATTTCTGGCTAAGACAGACCAGCTGTCCTACCTTTTGGGTGAACTGGGATCCAGTTCTGGCAAAGCAAAGACGTCCAACGATTGAGTGCGCTAACACCCATTCACTGGTAGTCTTGTGTAACTCAGTTTGGTTGTAAATCATGGAATAATTCAATTCTTGGGCTTCCCAGGGCCATTGATCTCCCATTTGGGTTCCGCCACAGAAATAACAATCTGTGATCTTAAGACTAGATACTACTGCTCCGGCTAATTCTAGAAACAAATTCTGTGAAGGGTGAGGGATCTCAAACTTATTTACATGCATAGCTTCATAAAAGGTATTATGAATATGATATTTAGATGACTTGTGGGCTTGAGTATTCAATCTAATATACACAATGGTCCCTGGATCTGTTGCTCCTCCAGCAATACGTAAACCAAACTTATATCCTTGTTTCCATGCATGGGGATTATGTACACGCAAATGTAAGGGGTTGCAAGCATCTTTCTGACATTTATCATTTGTGGTTGGCTTGGTTAGAGTAGCCATCCGCTTATCTATTTTCTCATCAGTTATACCAGTGTTCCAGGTAGCATAAAAAACACATCCCCAATACGGGCAATAGTAATCTGCCGCTGTAGCAGTACTATACCCTGATCCTGTCTTACCTGTACACTTCCACCAATTTGTGGCACCTTCTGGACACATATACTTAGGGTCATTTCGATACGCTTTCTCCCATGTACCACAGGTGGAATAACTATCTCTATTAATAGCATTACATGCATCAAAATTCAAAACAGCAGGTTTAGTAATGTCCTTAAGTGGTGGTGTAGCAGCTAATATAGGTCCATCTGCATCCTTCCATCTTATTTCCAACGTGTAATAGGATGGATTCTGATGCGGATTATAGCATGCTTTGATTTTGCCATGAGTGCAAACATTTAGTTCAGTGGTGTTATAGATACACCGAGTTATTGTTCCCTTGCAGGTATAGTAAGAATGGTAAAGCAAAGTCTGAGTTACTTTCAGTCCAGTTCTAGTAGAAGTAATGCAAGCGGTGCATGGAGGTAGAGCATAAGTCTGTTCAAAACCTCCAAAGAGGGCAACCAAGGCAAAGCAAAAACAAAGATACATGTTGATGTTGATTGGAGTTCTTCTGAATCCTCAGCTTGCTGATCTTGATCACGACGGTCTATTATTCTTCGTCCCGTTTGCTAATGAAGCAATTTAACGGGTGCTGAGTGTTGATTGAAGATCCTCAAGATGTCCAGCACACATTAACCAACTTAGCAACTCAGTTGGCTTGTGAAGTCTGGCTTAGTCAATGTAGTCTCAAAGTAGTGTGTCAAATCACACACACAAATTGGGTTCGTTGAAACAAAACTGTTGCTGTATGGAAAACAGCAATCCTCTTCGAAAGACTTGGCTACTGCAAAGCACTTGTGATGAAGTGTCTATGCTGCTGGTTGCCGTCTCAGAGTAACTCGCAAGGGTACATCAGGGTGCTGCTCTGCTGTCCACCGCTCTGGTCCAGGATCGGCGGCGGGCTTGACTCTGCTGTGGTGGATCCAGGCGTCGATCTCGGCTACCTTTACTGCAGTTGGGGTAGACAGGATGACGGTGTACGGTCCCTTCCAATGGGGTTCCAACGGTATCTTCTTCCAATCTTTGATCCACACCGAAGTTCCAGGCTGGTAGGGATGCAAGGGTTCCGTCAAGTTGATAGGCAACTGGTCTTGGATCCACGTATGGAGAGTCTGCAGAACAAAACTAAGAGCTAGGAGTTCTTGTCTGGTTACTTCTGAACCAATCTGGGCTAAACTTCCTTTGACTCCCTGCACTATTGGTGGGGGTTTACCATACAAAACTTCAAAAGGGGAAAATCCTGTTGACTTTACAGGGGCTGAGCGTATTCTGAGTAAAGCTATGGGGAGCACTTGGGGCCATTTCAAGTGTGTCTCCTGACAAAGCTTGGACATTTGGGCTTTCAAGGTACGATTCATTCGCTCAACTTTCCCTGAACTCTGGGGTCTGTATGCAGTGTGGAGCTTCCACTGTATCTGCAAAGCTTTTGCTAACTGCTGAGTAACTTGGGAGACAAATGAGGGTCCATTGTCTGACCCTATTACTGCTGGGATTCCAAATCTGGGGACAATCTCTCTCATTAAGGCTTTGGTAACTTCTCGAGCTTTCTCAGTTCTGGTTGGGAATGCTTCTACCCACCCAGAGAAAGTACAAACTAATACTAGTAGGTAATGGTATCCATTGGCTTTTGGCATTTCAGTGAAATCAACTTGGAGGTTGTGCATGGGGGTAACACCTCCTGACTGAACTCGGGGTGCTGTAATAAGGCCTTGCTTGGCATTATTTTTGGCACAAGTTACACATTGACGTGCTACTGAGGCTGATATGGTTGTCATCAGAGGGATGTAGAAATGTGGTCTGAGTGCTTTCTCCATAGCACTCTTCCCATAATGTGTGGCTTCGTGGAAAGCTTTGACAAAAGATGGTCCTAACAGTTCTGGAATTACTATTCGTCCTGGAGGTTGACTGCCCTCTTCTGGTGGCAGCTCAATCCATCCATCTTTCAATACTCCATTTTCTTTGTCACAATAGTAATCTAATTCTTTGGTGGTATATCGTGGGGTCCATAGATTCAAGGGTACTGGAAACAATGCTGCTTGCATTGGCATAGCTTGTGGGGCAATTTGTCCTGTCATAGCTGCTTGTCGTGCTGAGGCATCTGCAAATCTATTTCCTCGAGCAACTTCTCCTTTTCCTGCTTGATGTCCTCTGCAATGCATGACAGCTACACGTGTTGGGGCCCAGACTGCATCAAGTAACATCAATATCTCGGGACCATATTTGACTGATTTTCCTCCGGATGTGATGAGTCCTCTTTCTTTATAGAGAGCTCCATGGGCATGCAAGGTAGTGAAGGCATATTTGGAATCTGTATATACATTTAGCACAAGTTTTTCTCCTAACAACAATGCTCTGGTGAGTGCTATCAATTCGGCTTTCTGGGCTGATGTGCCTGAGGCTAGAGCTGATGATTCAACTACTTCATGTTGAGTGACGACTGCATATCCGGCACAGCGTCGTCCATCAAGGATGAGACTGCTCCCATCAACATAATAGATCTGGTCGGGATTGTCTATGGGCACATCTGTCAAGTCAGGTCGACTGGAGAACACAGTTTCCATGACTTCGATACAGTCATGTTCTGGGAGTTCTTCACTGATGGGTATCAAGGTAGCTGGGTTCAAGGCATGGCTCACTTCAAGTTGTATCTGTGGGTTTTCACATAGCATGCTCTGGTACTTTAACATTCGGGAATTGGTGAGCCAATAATTTGCTTTTTGTTCCATAAGGGCAAGGACTGCATGTGGCACAGTGACTCGTATGTTCTGTCCTAGTGTGAGTTTGTCTGCTTCACTCACTAGTAGCGCTGTAGCTGCAACTGCTCTCAAGCAAGGTGGCCATCCCTTGGCCACAGGGTCCAATTGTTTCGATAGGTAGGCTACAGGTCGCTCCCAATTTCCTAATTTCTGAGTCAACATGCCTAAGGCATTTCCCTGTGCTTCATGTACAAACAAGTGGAAAGGTTTGTGGACATCTGGTAGTCCAAGTGCTGGTGATGACATCAATTCTTCTTTCAATTTCTGGAAGGCTGTATCCTGCTCAAGTCCCCACTCCAGTGGTGACTTCTCTTCTCCTTTTGTGGCTTCATACAGTGGTTTGGCAATTTGGGCAAAGTTGGGTATCCAGATTCGGCAATATCCTGCTGCTCCCAGAAAGGCTCTGACCTGCTTTCTGGTTGTTGGAGTTGGAATTCTGCATACTGCTTCTTTTCTTTCTCTGCCTAATCTTCTGCTTCCTTGGGTAATACGAAAACCCAAGTATTTCACTTCTTTTTGACATAGCTGTGCTTTGGCTCTGGAAACTTTGTATCCAGCTTCATCTAGTAACTGCAAGAGATCTTTGGTGGCTAGTATACATTCACTTTCTGATACGGCAGCTATCAACAGATCATCCACGTATTGGAGAAGCACTCTCTTTCCCGGGGCTACTGGATAGCTTGAAAGGTCTTGATTTAGTGCAGCACTAAAGATGGTAGGTGAATTCTTGAATCCTTGGGGTAATCTTGTCCAGGTGAGTTGGCCCCCTCTTCCAGAGATGGGGTCCTGCCATTCAAATGCAAATAATATTTGGCTTACAGGGGCTAATCTTATGCAAAAGAATGCGTCTTTCAAATCCAGTACAGTGAAATGGGTAGCTTCAGCAGGTATCAGTCCTAGAAGAGTGTAAGGATTGGGTACAACTGGATGTATAGTTTCAACTGCATCATTTACTCTTCTCAAATCTTGCACTGGGCGATAATCATCTGTCCCAGGTTTCTTTACTGGCAAAAGTGGGGTGTTCCATGGGGATTGACATACTTTTAGTAGGCCATACTCGAGCAATCTCTGTAGGTGGCGATGGATGCCTTCAATTGCGGCTCTTGGGAGAGGGTACTGTTTGACGTGCACTGGTGTAGCACTAGGCTTGAGGGTTACAATCACTGGAGCTATATGCTTGGCTAGGCCTGGGGGACTGCCTTCTGCCCATACTCCAGGTGGTGCATGAATGTTCTTTAAAGTTTGTTCAAAATAGGTATCTTGAATCGAATCATCAATGTAATATCTCCATTCTTCTTCTCGGGGAACTGTCAGCAGCATTACTCCTGCTGGCTTGGCTTGGGAATTTACTGTCATTTGCATTTCTCCTTGTTCGGAGAAGGATATCTGTGCTTGAAGCTTGGCTAGCATATCTCGTCCCAGTAATGGTACTGGACATTCGGGCATGTAAAGGAATTGATGAGTTACTTGCTGTCCTCCTAGACTGCATATTCGGTTTTGAAGAAAAGACTTTGTGGCTTTGGCACCAGTTGCTCCTATAATGGTGACTGCTTTTGTAGTGAATGGGGCTATCTTTTTGTCTATTACTGAATGCTCTGCTCCAGTATCAACCATAAAGTTCATAATTTGGTCTCCTATTTGTATTCCGACCATAGGCTCCTGGAGACCTAAAGCAAACTTGGAGCCCGGTCTGTCCTAATCCACGTCATCTTCGTCATGGGCTTGTGTGGCCAATGCTTGAATGGCTCCTCCTCCTCTCTCTCGCTGGAATTGTTCTCGATTGGCTCCTCCTCGGCCTCGAGGACGGCCTCGTCTGTCTTCTCGCCACTGATGATCGTTGTCGTCATCTTGCTGGGCGTCTTCGAGTTGCGGGCACGTATCTCTCCAATGTCCTTCCTCTCTGCAATAGGCGCATTGGTTCACGCCTAGTCTCTGGGTCCGGCCTCCGCCTTGACCCCGCCCTCTTCCTCTGCTCCTTCGATTAGGGACACCTCCCCTTTTCTTTTCAACTATGGCCGCAGCCAAAAATCAGCTTTCTTCTTCATCTTTCTATCACATTCTCTCTGTCTTTCAGTATCACGATTCACATACACTTTATGAGCGACTTCCAATAACTGTGTTGCATTCATGCCCGCAAACCCTTCTAATTTCTGTAATTTACGTCTAATGTCTGGTTGAGACTGGTTTACAAAAGCAGAATTCACCATGCATAAACTTCCTGGTGCCTCGGGATCATAGGGAGTATACATTCTGTAGGCTTCAGTTAATCTTTCATAATAATCTGCTGGGCTCTCATCTATCCCTTGGATAACTCCTGTGACTTTGGAAAGGTTCATAGCTTTTTGGCCCCCCCTTCTCAGGCCTTGTAAAAAGCCTTGGCGAAAGCGGGCTAGGGCTGTGGATCCTTCATCTGTATTTGGATCCCATTGGGGGTGTTCATTCGGGAATTCTCTCTGAGCTGCTTCTCTACGATCTATTATATTCTGTCCCTGTGCCGGAGCTGCAGGGTTTTCGGCCATCCATTCAATAGCTGCTTTCCTAATTCTCGCTCGTTCTTCTGTAGTGAATAGGGTGGTCAGGAGCTGACGGCAATCTGGCCAAGTGGGTTGGTGAGTTTCCATAATACTAGTTACTAATTCTGTCAGCTCCTGGGGCTTACTAGTATAGGAGGCATAGTGCGACCTCCAATTTAATAAATCAGTTGTAGAGAAAGGGATATACACATAAGTTAGGGGTCCCGCTACCACTTCATCATTATCATTCTTTACGGGCACTCCCGGGACTTGCCTTAAGGGAAACAGTTTGGCTGTCCCAGGCGTTGTTTGGGATCTAAGGGTTATTGTCGTTGCCTTTGCAGGAGTCGCTTTCTTTTTCTCAACTGGTTTTGCTTTGGGTTTTTCTTTCGCTGGCGTGCTAGTGCTAGCGCTGGCTTTCTCAATTATTTGTTCACTGTCCTCCTCTTCTTCTGGGGAATTCCCTTCTTCTTCTTCTATCTCCGCTTCTGACTCACTTTTTACGTCCTCCACTTCTCTTTCCACTAATTCTCCCTCTTTCTCTTCTCTAGGAGGGGGACCGGGGGTTGGGTCCCGCCTCGGCTCTGGCCGTCTCTGGGGTTCTGGGGCAGGACGCCGCCGGGCTATTCTTACTGGACCTGGGGTTCGGGGCTGCCTGAGGACTACTTCTGGGGAATCAGGATCTGCCAGGATGGGTTTCTTCGTGGCTTTCTTATCCTGCTCTTTCATTCTAGGCTGTTCCGTTTTCTGTCTAGAATCTGTTTTAGCTAACATTATTCTGCACTGTTCCTCATAACAGCGCTGCGCCCAGGAGGGCGGATCTTCACAAATACTTAACCAGGAATCTATATAGGGGTACTGATCGGGGTGCGCTACCCGCACTCTACGATGTATTGACTGAATAATCTCTACAGTGAACGTTCCCTCTCGGGGCCAGATGGGGTCTAGATCGGGCCACTCCCTAGTACACAAAATCTGCAAACGGGCTGCTGTCATTTTAATACCATAATCTCCTGAATATCCCTCTTTAAAATGTGCGATCATACATTCTAATGGAGTGTTCCTAGTAGACTCCGCCCCTCCCATTTCGATGTGTGCGCGCAACAACAGACAGAAGGGAAAAGGAGGGCGGACCGTGGGTAAGGGGTCCTCACGGCCCTGGAAACGTATAGGGAATACAAATAACAAGACAAGACGACAATCGCTTCCCCCTTTTCGCGACCTGAACGCGGTCGCCCGGTCAGGAAATGCGCTAATCAGGGGTCCGCCTTCACTTGGTCCGTGCTGCCAGACCTCTCATTCACACTTCGTTCACACAATCATGCTAGCAACGTATCCCAGAATGCATTCGTTTCTATCTATTCTGACTAGTCTTTTCCCAATTACAAAAAGGATGAGGGTTTCACCCAGCGAATTCCCATGCCAGGCTACTCGGCTCTTCCTTGAGAGTTGATAATGCTCTCTTACCAATTCCCAATATCTCGAGATTACAAATTCCAAAGTTCCAATGGCAGTACTGCTCTTTCTATGTCTGTCTAGACCCAAAATCAAAACTATACTCACCGGATCCGGTCCTCAAACTTCCCAAGCAGGCGCATGAGTTGGACCTCGGACTCCCCTCACTCGGGTTCGAGGCGTTGGCTCCAACCGGGCCCGGCACCCGCCGAGGTCCGACCAGCCCCCTCCGATACAAGGGACCGGTGGCGCCAGGGAGCGGCCCTCGTCGGAAGGGCGCGATCCCGGCAGGACCAAGCCTATAGAGGCGGAAAGTCGTGGTATATTGCCCTATATACACTTTGATTCCACAACTTCCCGGCCAACGCACCAAGGAATATGTAGCAGCAAAGCGCAGACAAACCAATGATACCAGGAGTCTGTTCAGAAGGTCCAAATCATTTATTTGTGCACAAGTCTCAAGCAAGGCAATTTCAAAATGGCTGAGCAAAGTTTTCAAGCATTACAACAACTTTTATAGACTTCTGTTCCATTCTAGGTATAGAAAAACATTTCATTGGTCCCGGTAACCTCCCGTACCCCTCGTACCTCTTCTATTGGTCCCGGTACTGATAAGTTTCTCCAATTATGTCCCTTCTGTGGGCATGACACCTGCCTGCCCCCCTTCTAGTCCCAATTACAATGGTCAGTTCATCAACTTGTTACTTTCACACTCTCAAGGTTATGGGACCAATTTGTGCGTGCAGAAGAGCAAGGTTCTGTAACTCATCTGTCAGCACTCCTCATTATTTCTCTGCAAATGTACTTTTTCTTATCAGTAACTTTTAAACATGTCTTTTCTGTATTTTTCCATTTCTTAATTCTGCAGTTCTGCTTACCTAAGCTAATTCAATATTTCTAATGAGTTCTTTCTTACAATAGCAGCATATTGGGGGATGTGCAATCCTATATGCCTCTCCACAGGCCTCATTTACAGGTCAAGCTAGCCATGCTGGCCTGCCTATGTCAGACACCGTGGATCACAGGCCTGCACCTGCCACAGTGTCAGCTGAGAGGGACACCAGAGGTGGTGAAGAAGAGGATAGAGTTTTGAACGCCCTCCCCCCCCCAACCCAAAACCATCCCAGAAAAAACCTAAGTGAACTAACAAAGCTACCCCCGAGAGTGTCATTCTTCCCCCTTTTGAACAATTCACCAGAACCCTCACGCAAAAAACCTTCTTACCAAAATCTGAGAGTTACAATAAGATCATCCTCCCAGCAACTGTTACAACAAAGGCGAAGAGATGGTCCCCCCCACCACCCCCTACCATCCATCACCCTCTTCTACCTCATTAAGGCACAATATAAACCCGAACAGGCATAATAACATTAACATTAAGGCGGGACAGTTGTGTCCATCTCTCTGTTCGGACATCCATCTTGGTCACTGCCTGAAGCCCGACAGGAATCGGGAATCTTGTGTCACTTAGGTGTCGAAACTTACCAGTCTCACTGGATGCTCCTGGCTGTTGGTGGATGATCCTCATCAACTTGAAGTGATTCTAGAAAACATACGGTCCGCTAATTCTGAGATGCGATGTGTGGTAGTGTTTCAGTCAAAGATGAGAGAGAATGGGGCCCCCCATTGGTACTGCACTGATTTCTTCTGCAGAAATTGTGTCAATGGTTTAAAACTTTTTCTCTGTTCCATCGTATATTGAGACAATTCCTGAAATATTTGAATTTCGTGGCCTCGGGAAAAGAAGAGAGCATTTGTCATGCAGGTTTTGCCTGAGAGCCACCTTATCTTTGAAAAAACTAAAGCAGGCAAATTAAGGTCGAGGACGAGATCTGGAGCCTGTCCGGGCATCTTGCCTCCTATGCGCACACTCGAGCCTAACAGGCCCCTTAGTACCCAGCACACATAAGGCATATAACTCCTTTATGAGTGAGCTTATATTATCCTGCCCCTCCAGCTATTCTGGAATACCTATAACTCTTATATTTTCCTCTTTTGACGATTCTCCAGGTCATCATGCATTTCTTGTAAATATTTGGTAAGTACAAGCAGTGGAACCTGTGTCTTTTGGGGAAACTGCTAGGTACGTATGACCTAGATTGGCCACTGTTGGAAACAGGATACTGGGCTCGATGGACCTTGGTCTGACCCAGTATGGCATATCTTATGTTCTTATCTAGTTTCTGCATTTTGTTCTGGAATAGGGCTGTCGAGTCAATCTGTTCACCGATAGGGTGACGCAAAATGAAATCAATATCATCCAGAGACTTAAGATCCGCTCTGATATCACTCGCTGCTTTTGAAAAGTCCATTTGGAGAAGTCAAAGTTCTTGAAGAATTTCCACTGTCTGCTTTGGTCACTGGAGAGTCTGATCCCGACGAACTTCCCTATGCAGGGACTGAAGTACAGCTTGGCTATGAGGCTGACTCCGGAGTACGAGCATATTTGGAAAGAGCCATGGTGTATGTTTTTTTTTGAATTTGGCATGTCTGTGATTAGAAGTGAGAAGTTTTAAAACCAAAACTGATTGCAGTACCAACTATGACCACTTGGGGGAGTGCCAACACCACCGGCAAGCTACCTGTGTGAAGAAAGTCTGGGAGGTTGAGGGGGCAGGAAAACAAAATCTTTCTAAGATTTACTGAAGACTCTGCTTCCAAGAGGCAAACACAGGATATATAGGCTGCCTGTAAGTTCCTTTCTATCATGAGCCTTAAGTTGGAAGTGATGGTTTCTTTGAGGAGAAGAAGTTGGAGCTAGAGCGCCGGACTTGTCACTGAGCAGAAAAATCTTTAGGCAGCAATTAGCAATGTTTTCAATTCCCCGTTGCAGCAGCTCAGTGATCAGTAAAGCCCCTTCAACATTCCGTTTCTGCTGGGCTGCTTGGATATACCACGTGCCTTAGAGTAACAGGGACCTGCTATCTCACATCAGCAGTGTCCCAGTACAGGCAATGTTAGGCACAGAGAATTTTTTTCCTTCCCTCCCTCTGATATCTACATCGCTGGTAGAGGATCGATCACTGGTACAGATTAATTCAGTCCTATTTGGCTATTTGAGCTCCTGCCATGCACTGGTCCTAATGGTGGGCGCTAGGTCCTAAAATGGACGATTTCCCTGCCAAAACAGGGGTTGTCTGTGTTCCAGACTTGCGTTCCAACAGGCTGCTACTTTCAACTTCTCACTTTAAACCGGCCACAGTAGGGTGTTGTGGTTAAGTAACGCATCGCATTATAGGTATGGGCAGGCAGTACCAAGCATTCTCCGCAGATCAGATGGTCTTGCTGAGTACCCACACCATACCACCTCATATCGTAACTGCCATTAGAGAAGGATGCAAAGGCAGGGTGCAGAGGCAACTGCGGTGGAGAGTTAATACTGGGAGTGTTGCTTTAGATAACAACACACCTTTCTTCTGCCCCTGAGCAGCGGCATGTATACCTTCTTACCTGACTTCCAAGTGGATCTTTCCGTTCACTGGGCTTGTCGAGGAACAGCAGGTTGGGTTGGAAGGTCGGACCTCTGATCGCTTCTGTTTAAGGGGCTGAGAAAAGGAACGTGAGAATCCTTTTATGAGGTGGTGCAATCAGGACTAGATGCCACAGGAGACACTTCATTTTCTCTAGTTATTGCCACGATGACAAGCTCTGCTGATTTTTGTTAACAAAGCCTCTGTTACACCACGGGGCGAGTTGTAAAGAATCTGACCAAGGACAGATTCCTGGGGCACACACCACTGGTAAGCACCTTCTCCTCGGAGTGCATTCCATTTACCTGTACCCTTTGTCGCCTCCCACTCAACCAATTTCTAACCCAAGCAGTAACTTTAGGATCCATTCCTAGGGTGCTCAGTTTGTTTATAAGTCGCCTGTGCGGAATGGTGTCAAAGGCTTTACTGAAATCTAAATACACCACATCTAGGGCTCTCCCTTGGTTCAACTCCCTGTTCACCCAGTCAGACATCACTCAGATTTGTCTGACAAGACCTGCCTCTGGTGAATCCATGCTGCCTCTGATCCAGTAATCCACTGGACTCCAGAAACATCGCTATTTCAGCAGCGATTCCAATAATTTACTCACCACTGAGGTTAAACTAACTGGCCTGTAGTTTTCGAGCTACATCCTTACTTCTGCTTTTGTGTAAAGGGACCACATGTGCCTCTCTCCAGTCCTCGGGCACCACTCCCGACTCCAACGAGGCATTGAAAAGGTCAGTCAGTGGAGCTGCTAGAACGTCCCCAAGTTTCCTCATTATTCTCAGGTGTATCCCATCTGGTCCCATTGTTTTGTCTACATTAAGTTTAGCTAGTTTCTCATGAACACAGTCTTCTGAAAATTGTTCAAGTTGCCCCTCACTTCTGTTCCTGTTTGTGGGTGTTTTCTGAGGTCCTGCTCCTAGGTTCTTCATCTGTGAACACAGAACAGAAATATTTCTTAAGCAAGTCTGCTTTATTCTCATCAGCTTCTACATATTCCTCCCCTTCATCCTTGAGTCTGACAATACCACTTTTGCTCCTCTTCTTCTCACTAACCTATCTGAAAAATGTCTTATCACCTCCATTTTATTGTATTGGCAATTTCCTTCTCTTTTCGAATCTTTGTTTTCCTGACTACTTTGCTAGCTTCTCTAAGTTTTTCCAAATATAGATGCCTGTCTTCCTCTCTCTGTAATCTCTTGTATTTCATGAAGGCCTCCCTCTTTTCCTTCACCTTTTCAGCTACTTCTTTCGAAAGCCATAGCTGTCTCCTTTTCCTTTTACCTTTATTTTCAATTTTAACAAAAAGGTTGGTTGCCCTTAAAATATCCCCTTTCAGTTTTGCCCACTGTTTTTCTACATCCCCCGCTGTTCCCATCCTGCTAACAACTCCTGAGGTATTGGCCCATCTTGGCAAAATTAGTTTTCCTAGTCTAAGACCCTCGCTTTTATTTATTTATTTATTTTTTTAATTTATATTTCTTTTATACCGCGCTATTTGGGATCAGCGCGGTTCACAGAGAACAAAACAAAGACCAGAACAACAAGCTGTTTGGTGTTACATATAACAGGAGCATAAACTTGGACAAACATGGGATAACTATTTACATGGAGTATATGGTCTGTTGACTAGATAACATACTCAAACTATTTACAGAGATTAGCAAACAGTTAGTAACAATGGGAAAGTTGTGGTTACGTTTGCGGTGGGAATGTAAGTTTCACTTTGTCGGGTAGTATTTGATGAACAGGTTGAATTTGAGGGCCTTTCTGAACTGGGCTAAGTCGGTTAAGGCACGGACATCAGGTGGTAGAGCGTTCCAGCATTTTGGTGCGCTAAATATGAATGCTCTGTTTGCTGCTGTTAGGCTGCATGTTGTTATGGCCTTTGGTATTATTAGAGAGTTTAATGCTACTTGTCTTCTATTTCTGTTTGGTGGTACAGTTTGTATGAGCTCTGTGAGTGAGTTGGCTGTTAGACCATTGATGGCCTTGAACGTGAGCATTAAGGTCTTGAACATAACCCTTCCGTGTATAGGAAGCCAATGGAGCTGCTTGAGAATGGGTGTAATATGTTCGCTCTTGGACGCTCCTTGTAGGACCCTTGCAGCAGTATTCATAGCAAGCTGTAATGGGCTAAGAGTGGATTGTGGGAGCCCTTGCAGAATGGAGTTGGCGAAGTCGAAGTGCGGTAAAATCAGTGCCTGGTAAATGGTTCTGAAGTCATCTTGGTCTAGTAAGGGATGTAGGTGCCTGAGTGTGCGTATCTTGAAGTACACAGATTTTACAATATTATTTATGTGTGATTTCATGTTGAGACGATGATCCAGTGTGACTCCGAGGTATCTTATTGTTTCCTTAGTGTGTAGATCAGCTCCCTTAACACTTATATGTGGTGGTGGAATGAAGTTGGGGTCTTTAGTGACAAAGAGAACTTCAGTTTTCTTATGTTGAATGCGGAGGTTCTGTGACAGGAGCCATTCTGATACTGCGTCGAAGCAATTTGTTATAGGTGATAAATCCTTTTGTAATGTGGAAAATGGCATGTAGAGTAGGATATCATCTGCATATGTCATAAATTTCACATTGAATGATCTGATGATATTGCAGATAGGCTGCATATATATGTTAAACATTAGAGATGAGAGAGAGGATCCTTGCGAAACGCCTTGTTTTTGATGGAAGAGTTTAGATTCTCCTGTTGCAGATTTTACATATTGCATTCTGTTGTCTAGGTACGATTTACACCAATCGAGTGCGGAGTTGCAGATGCCTTTCTCTTTTAGTCGCCCAAGGAGAATCTCGTGGTTTACTGAGTCAAAGGCTGCTGCTATATCTAAGAAGATTAGAACAGCGCCTTGCCGGATGTTGACTATGCTAGTAAGAATATCATTGAAGAGGGTGGTAAGCAGGGTTTCCACGCCATGGTATTCTCTGAAACCATGTTGAGAATGGTCTAGAGGGGCGGCGGAATCAATGTGGTCTTGTATTTGGCGTTGTGCCTCTTTCTCAAAAATCTTTGCTAAGAGGGGGATACTGGCTATAGGCCTGTAGGAGTCAGGCAGATTTGGGTCTAGTTTGGTGTTTTTTAGCAGCGGTCTGATGGATGTGAGCTTTAGAGCAGAGGGGAAGGAGCCAGTTGAAAATGAGAGGTTCATGATTTTTGCAATAAAAGGGCTGAATGTACTTCGAAGATCCTTTATCCAATAGGCTGGGCAAGGATCGGTTTGCGCGGTGGTGGTGTTGAGTGAGGTGATTGTGTCTTCGATGTGTTTGGGAGAGGGTGCGGCAAGTGCAGACAGGGATGTTGGGCAGGATGTTTCTTGTACATTGATTGTTGAGAGCTCATCTGTCTGTAGAAGTTTTGATTGCAAATAGTCAGCAAATTCTTGTGGATGAATGTCTTCTTTTTGTTCGGAGGATGGTTCCTTAGATAGTGCTTTGACTAAATTGAAAAGGTCACGAGGTTTGTTCAGTGATCTTTTGAGTGTGTCCGTGTGGTATTGCTGCTTTCTGGTTATGATCGCCTCGTGGTGAGTTGCTAGGTGGAGATGGTAGGCTGTATGATCATCTATGGATAGTGATCGGCGCCAGCGTTTTTCGAGTCTTCGTGTGAGAGAAGACCGCAGTTCGGGGGAAAACCACGGAGCAGAGGTTCTTTTCCTTGATATGTTCTCTTTGTGTGGTAGTTGAGCAATGGTGTTGAGGCTGTTGTTCCAGGCGTTGATTGACTTATCAAGGTTGAGTGTTGATTCATTGAGGAGTGGTTGGGTGCTTGACAGTATAAGTTCCCTGTTGAAAGGTCGAAAACTCCTCGTTGGGGCTCTAGGTGGGTTGTTTTGTTTGCTGTTAAAAAGATTAGTATTGCTCAGGCGAATTTGTAGGTTTATGAGTTTATGGTCTGACCATGGTACATCGGTGATCGATTTTACAATGCTGCTGCTTTGTTCATAGATAGATTGTGGAATGAAAACCATGTCCAGAATGTTTCCTTTGGTATGTGAGTGGGCTCCATGATTAGTTGTTTATATCCAAGATTTTCAATGGCATCGAGGAGTGAGGAGGACTGGTTTTGTTGCAGTGATGGGAGATTGAGATCTCCCATTATCCAGTTGGGAGTGTTGAGGTTACTGGGATTGGCAGCTAGGTCTAATATGGTGGGAAGGTCATTTGGTGAGCTTGAAGGGGCTCTGTAGACCAGGTTGATAGAGCATTGTTTGTTCACTATAGTGATTATATCCAGGTTGTTGGAGCTATAGGAGTTAGTCATGTTGAAAAGGAGTTCAGACTTAGTGAGAATGAGTGCTCCTCCACCCTTTTTGTTTTCTCTGTGGGTTGTGTGTATAGAGAAGTTTGGTGGAATGAGTTGGTTAATGAGGATATTGTCTTCTTTTGATAACCATGTTTCAGTGATCATGAGTGCATCAAGATCGTGAAGGGTAACTATATCTAGGATTACAGGCCATTTTTTTCAAATTGAGCGAGCATTTATGAGGGCACATTTTAAGCTTTGTGGGGGTGGGGAGTTGTGTTTAGGGTTATTGGTTTGTTGTATTGCAATATGAATCAAGTGGGAATGCCGGATACGAGCTTCCTTACCTGGATAGTGGTAAGGGTTGTCTGACCATTTTTTTCCATGGATTTTGAGGATAGGGATATGATTAGTGGGGGGAGAGTAGGCAAGGGAGGTCCCGAGCCAATCTGTGAGAAGGTAAAAACTGAGAAAGGTAATGAGGTGGAGAGACATTTTGGATTCTTGAATGGGAATGTGTATGGTGTATCTTGAAATCTTGAGTGGTAGAATACAAGTTACAGTATGATTGGTACAGGCTACAATACAGTAATAGTAAAATTGGTACAGGCTACAATAGTAATAGTGACTAAGGTGGGATTGTGCTACTGGCAACAGTATATAATATCAAGTGGAGACCATTACTGACTACAGTATAAATAACAAGAGATATAGGATACAATGGACAACTGTGAAGGAATGCCGTTGCTATACAGGCGACTGTAAGGGGCAGGCTAATGGAAACAGTTACTGACAACAGTATAGGAATCAGCAGAGTATGTGGCAGTCAGTTGGTGATATGTAGTGGCAAGTTAACCAAAAGCATGCTATGGATCGCAGTATAGGGGATTACTTGAGATTGATAAGTAGTTGAGTGGAAGTTCTGGACATACAGATGGTGTATACTTGCTGTTCGGACGGTGGTTGTGCTGGTAAGGTAGAGGGTTAAAGGTTGCAGGAGTGGAGTTGCGGATTGATGGTGTGGACGTTTCTTGGGCCTTTTATGGGCCTCTACTTGAGGCGCGGCTCCGTCTCCCACAGCTCCGATTAGGCCGGAGGCTCCCTGAGCGGGGGAAGATGGTAGTTCCATGCTCAGGAGTGCTCTACCCCGATCGGGGAGCACGGTGGAGAAGAGACTTGACCCGGTGTTGCTGTTCAAGCTGGAAGGATTTGTTGTTGGATTATGCCGTCTGGAGCTGGATGGGATGCAGGGGTTTTCTGGTGCCCCTCTTGGCTCCCGCCTAAGGGCCCTCTGGTGAGGCCCTCAGGCGCGGGCACGCCCGATGGCGCGAAGAAGTTTAAACAGTTCGGGACTGCCCCGATTGGGCAGTGCAGCACCAGGCCCCTCCCGCTTCGGTGGCTCGATCCCCGGGAAGGGGAGAGCTGCTGGTGGTGGCGGGGACTTGAAAGGGCCGGCGCCCGATGGCGCGAAGAAGTTTAAACAGTCCTTTTGAATGGATTTTATCAGCTCTAGTCCTAATATTGAACCACACCATCTGGTGATCACTGGATGTGAAATGATTTCCCACTATGACATCAGAAACACTTTCCCCATTGGTAATGTGACCCCGCTTCTTTAGTGCCCTCCAGCAAAAGCAGGTAGGGTTTAAGCGGGTTGTTTTCTTCCTGAACAGCTACTCTACAAGTTCCTAAAGCAAAGCCTCTTGGGATATGTAGTTTCTGTCACTGTCCAAGGAAGAGTAGTGTGACTTCAAAAAGTGGTTAAAGAAACAAGGATTTATTTCCCTTCCCGGGGCGGATTTTCAACAAGGAAATAAAGGTAACAAAACCAGACACCTCTGGCAAAAGGACAAAGTAAAATTTCCAACATAAACAGCTTTCTTCAGCACAAAACAATTGCTCCTCAGCAAACAGAATGAAACAGCTCTGTTTTCCCGGCTCTGTACTTTTTATCTCAATACCTCTGTACTTCTCTGCAAGGCATACATTCAGCGCAGGGATAATACTTCATCAGATATTGTAAACGTACAGTCCATCATATCTTCAGAGACACTTTCAAAACCTGGCTCTATTTCCATTAAGTCCTCCTGAGAGGTAGGAAATGTTTGCATCGTGGTTTCTTGGGCTCCGCCCTTCCTCTCTGCTTTAAGCTTTGTACTATATTCTTGAATCATGTACTGCTTAAAACAGTCCTTTTCATTACAGTCATTATAATCAATGCCCCAACCTTCTGGGTAAGTAGAATCACCTTGATTATAAAATTCCCAGCCTTTGGGCTTACCTCTGTGCTTGGTTTTCTCTGGGCTTTGGACCCGGTAGTGGAATCTCCACCTACTTTATGCAATAAGTGTTGAAACTGCCTTCCTGGCTTTCTCTCCTCTTGGTAATCCCCAGGATATTGCAGACAGCCTGGCTTGCTTCTGCCGTATCCTTTTCTTGAATAAAGCTTTGTAAAAGGTTCTCCTTTTACCTTTGAACTCCGCTCTGGCCCTGGGCTTGGAACCTGGACTCTTCCCTGGTCCTCCTCCTGGGTTGTTAGCTGGCCTCTCACCGGAACCCTCGGCTGGCCTTGCAAGTAACCTTCCAGCTGAGCCTGTGCTGGAACTTTCTCTGGAACTCCTAATTGAGAACCCACTCCAGCTTCTAACGGAGACTCTCTTCCGGCTTCTACTGGACCTCTCCTTCCAGCTTCTAATGAACCTCTCCTTCCAGCTTCTAATGAACCTTTCCTCTTTTCCACTGAGGCCTCTTTATGTATCTGCCCTTTAGGGTAGTGCCTGACTCCTCCCTCTAGCAGGTGCTCTGAATTAGCTCTTGAGTCCTGAGCTAACCGGTAGCAAGGGCGTGTTTCTTTCTCCTGTGCTCGGTTTCCCTGGTAACTACCAGCCATGTGCTTTTGTTTATACTCCAGCACTGCCCCTGATTTCTCCTCTTTGGCTCTTTCTACAGGGCTGGAGGAATTCACCATGTCACAGTAAGCACCAAGTCCAGTATGGCCCCATCATGTGTGGGGTCTGTTACCAGTTGCCTGAATAGTTCTTCCCGTAGAGAATTCAGGATCTCCTTCCTTCTAGATGATACTGCAGCAGGGATATGCCCTGGCATGTTGAAATCCCTATCAGTATCACTTCCCCTTTCCTGGCAATGCTGTGTATCTTCAATTAACTCTCTATCCACCTCTTCTCCCTGTAAGGGAGGTCTGTATATCACACCAATGTCGTTTGAGTAACAACACCATAATAATCTCTCCACTACAAAAACTGTTCCGACAGAAAAATGTGAAATAATACAAAAACCCTGAAAAAACCCCCCCACTCAATACGCATGTAGCAAACCTGCCAC
Source organism: Ichthyophis bannanicus (assembly GCA_033557465.1). Classification (NCBI taxonomy): domain Eukaryota; kingdom Metazoa; phylum Chordata; class Amphibia; order Gymnophiona; family Ichthyophiidae; genus Ichthyophis; species Ichthyophis bannanicus. The sequence continues at coordinate 247,723,655 of CM066042.1, read as the reverse complement.
ACCATAATAGCACTAATTTTTGTCCATGAATAGACAGCACTGCAAATATTATATTGGTCCCTAGAATAGCAATGCACCTTCTACTTGTAAAACGGAAAAGTGGGATTCCTGCAGATTCTGCATGCTCAGAGTATTCTTCCTCAGTCACATGCAAAGCAGACACTCTCTCACAAATTGCAGAAAACGGGGTTACTTACCTGTAACAGGAGTTCTCTGTGGACAGCAGGATAAGTCAGCCACACCTGGTGACGTCCTCCGGGCGGCGCCATAGTACGGAAGTGCTCTCCAGAGCTCAGAAAGATGAGACTTTCTGAGCTCACCCAGGTAGCCCACCTCACTGCTCCGCCCCCTAGCCACCAGTATGTTCCAAGCTAGACCACCGGCTAGGGAGCGGTCCCGTGGGATGGCCTCCTCCAGGGGAGATGGGTGGGATTGTGTGGCTGACTTATCCTGCTGTCCACGGAGAACTCCTGTTACAGGTAAGTAACCCCGTTTTCTCCATGGACAAGCAGGATTGCGTCAGCCACACCTGGTGTCTCCCTAGCTTGACATGCTGAGGGGAGGAGGCCCATACTGAGCGTATAGACCTGGATTTGCTAAATCAGATACTTAGTCCAACAGATCAACCGTATGTTTATTCGAGATCTGAGGTGAAAGTGCAACAGTGCTACAGCAACAAATTCTTGCACCGACGTGCGAGCAGCATAACAGTGTCAACAGTGCAAACAGTTCAAAACAGAGAAAGTGTAAAACAGTGCAAACAGTGCAATGGTAATGTCGATTGTCCCGTGTAACAGAGTGCTAGAGCAATTGCATACAGGCAACACGACCAAGGTGGTCGGAACTAACTTCTGATCGGCGTTACACGTACTGGGTAGAGACAGTGCTCAATTGCGTTTCGTGGCAGTGGAGAGGACTGCCGCGCCGAGGGCACAATCCTCCTGAGAACGGAGGTCAAGGCAGTAGTGTCTCTGGAACGTGTGCGGGGAGGACCAAGTGGCCGCTCTGCAGACATCGTCTGAAGAGTGAGGTTCCGGGAAGAAAGATGGAAGTTCAATGGACTGGTTAACATGGAAGGCCGAAGACACTTTCGGCACGAATCTAGGGTTGGTCCGCAGGGAAGCATGGTTCTGGTGCAGCTGTGTATAAGGAGGGTGTGATACTAGAGCATGTAGCTCGCTAATTCTCCTTGCGGATGTGATGGCCACGAGAAACAGCGTCTTCCAGGAGGCGAATCTCATATCGGCTGACTGGAGGGGTTCGAAGGGCTCTTGCGTCAGGCGTTGCAGGACCGTGTTGAGATCCCAGGGCGGTACAGGTCGTCTAATTGGAGGTTTCAGATTCGACAGGCCCTTCATAAAGCGTGCTGTAAGGGGCAGTGCCCCAATAGAAGTGGCACCTGCCGGCGGTGAATGGAAGGCCACTATCGCCGAGAGGTGTACTCGGATGGATTGCGTTTGCAGGCCAAGGTTAGACAGGGAATTGAGGTACTGCAGGACATTAGGAAGTGGGCATGTGGCGAGCTCGAGGCCTTGGTTTGCGCACCAGATGCTGAATCTTCTCCATTTAAGGCCATAGGACTTCCTAGTGGATGGTCTCCTGGCCGCTAGCACCACGTCCTGCACTTTGGCGGGTAGCTGGAGATTGGAAAGGCTTAGCCGCTCAACCTCCAGGCAGTGAGAAGACAGGGCTTTGAGGTTGGGGTGCCGTATGCTGCCCTCGTCCTGTGTCAGTAGGTCCGATCTGAGGGGTAGGTGCTTCGGAGCTCCACGAGCTAGGCGCAGCAATAGGGCAAACCACATCTGGCGTGACCAGTGGGGGACTACCAGGATGGCGTGGGCTTTGTCCTGAACAATCCGTTGCAGTGTCGCTGGGATGAGGGGTGTTGGCGGAAAGGCATACACCAGAGACCACTCCCCCCAAAACACATCGAATGCATCCGCCGCCAATCTCCTGGCTGACGGGTGCCTGGAGCAGAACAGGGGACATTTGGCATTCTGTTCTGTGGCGAAAAGGTCGATGTTCGGAGACCCCCAGTGTCGGAAGAGATTGTTGGAAACCTCCGGGAGCAGAGTCCATTCGTTAGGCTGTAGCTGTCTGCTCAGCCTGTCTGCCAGGATTTTCTGGTCCCCTGGGAGATAGGAAGCCCGAAGGTAGCATCCGTTTCTCAGGGCCAGGGTCCATATCAGTATAGCCTCCTTGCAGAGGAAACGTGAGCCGGTGCCCCCTTGTTTGTTGATATAGAACATGGCCACCTGGTTGTCCGTCTGGATGAGGATTGATTTCCCGCACAATTGTGGAAGAAACGCTTTCAGAGCATATCTTATGGTCCTCAACTCGAGGAGGTTGATGTGTAGAAGCCTCTCGTGCTGGGACCACTCCCCTTGGGTGCTTAGGAATCGCATGTGAGCGCCCCAGCCAGTGTTCGATGCGTCCGTAGTGAGAACCACCTGGTGATCGCGAGGGTGGATGTCCTTGCCCATAGATAGGTTGGCTGGTATCGTCCACCAGCGGAGCTGGATACGGATCTGTGGAGTCATCGTGATTGTGGTGGAAAGGGGTTGACAATGTTGGTTCCAGTGGGTGCGTAAATGCCATTGAAGTGGGCGCATCCTCAACCTCGCCATGGGAAGGACTGATGTAGAGGCCGACATGTGTCCCAGAAGGCGTAGGATGGATCTCGCTGAGGAAGTCGTTGCCTCGGTCGCCTTGCCTGCCAGAGCTGTGATGGCGGACAGTCTGCGTTCTGGGAGGTAGGCTTTCGAAATGTTGGTGTCGATCACGGCTCTTATGAACTCCAGTCTCTGAGATGGCGAGAGGTGTGACTTGTTGAAATTGATGACAAACCCCAGGGAGGATAGCAGTGCCATGGTTGTCTGTAGGGCCTCCTGTAGCTCCGGGGCAGAAGGGGCCGTGAGGAGCCAGTCGTCCAGGTACGGGAAAACCACTATGTTCTGCCTGCGGAGGTGAGCTGCCGCCACGGCTACACACTTCATGAAGACCCGTGGGGCGGGGGACAGCCCGAAGGGCAGGACTCTGTACTGGTAGTGCTGGCCTAGCACTTGGAAACGGAGGTACTTCCTGTGCGACTTGTGAATGCGGATGTGGGTGTATGTGTCCTGTAGATCCAGTGACGCCATCCAGTCGCCGGTCTGAATCAAGGGGAGGATGGCGTTTAGGGAGTACATCCTGAATTTCTCTTTGCTGATGAATTTGTTGAGCCGGCGGAGATCTAGATGGGGCGGGAGCTGCCTGTCTGTTTGGCAATGAGAAAGTACCTGGAGTAAAAACCAGAGTTCTTCTCGGGCGGGGGAACCTCCTCTATGGCCCGAGAGTTCAACAGGTGTAGTAGTTCCGCGGCCATGGCCAGGCGCAGCTGTTGGGGCGTGTCACTGATTGGAAGAGTTCTGGTGGGGTGGGGTGGGGCCACAAAGCGTATGCGGTAGCCCTCCCGGATGAACCGCAAGACACAGGAGTCGGAGGATATTCGCCGCGACTCTGGCAAAAAATAAGTCAGGCGCCCCCCGGTCCAGAGGGTTGCCTGTGATCTGGCGTCAAAAGGAGGGCCCACTCTTGTTAGTGGGCGTGCTGGTCTTCTTTTGTTTGCGGTTCCTCTGAGAGTTTCGCTGGTGAGGGGGTCCCTGATAAGAATTGCTCTTATATCTGTTGTTCTGCCACTTGCGATTTGAAGGGTACCTCTTGTTGGAGGAGTAGTAAGGTTTCCTATGGAAGTTGCTTCTCTGGGTGCCGCTGTGGTGCTCGAAGCCGTCCTCCGCCAGAGTCTGTAGCGTGGTACAATGCTCCTTCATATCATTGACAGTATCCTTCACCTTGTCACTGAAGAGTGACTCGCCGGAGCAGGGCGCATCCGCAATCCTGTCATACGTGTCGTCACGCAGGCCAGAAGCCCTCAGCCATGCCCATCGTCTTGCTGAAATGTCTGTCCCAGCGGTTCTCAGCGCTGTGTCGAAGGAGTCAAAGGTAGCACTGGCCAGGTGCTTGCTGCACTCGGACATGTTGGCGAGCACCGTTGATGCCAAAGTCTGAGATTCCTTTGGGAGGGAAGTCATATAGCGGCTTTGAGGTTCGCCATGCACGCGTCCTGGAAAAGGACTTGTTGAAACTGGTGAGCCACTATCTTCGCATTGAGCATGGCTCCTTGATACGCTTTCCTCCCGATATCGTCCAGGAGCTTGTGGTCCCGCCCCGGCGGGCTGTTGGCATGTGTGTGCGAGGACTTAACGGGCTTGAGGGCTGAGGACACCACGATGGATTGGTGTGGCAGCTGTGCAGATGCAAATCCTGGGACAGGCTGCACTTGTTATTTTGTCTCTAGCCTCCTGGGAAAGGGGCGGCCGGATGCCGGGGTCTGCCAGAGTCTCAGATGATTGTCTCGGAGTGTTTGGTGAACAGGCAGCGTGAAAACGGTTCTCGGGGTGGCTAGGTATTTCAAGACCTCCGGCACCGTCTCCTTGTCGTCCAGGCCCTGTAGGTTCAAGGTGGATGCAAGTTTGAGCAAAAACGTGGGATAGGTGAGATCCTCGGGGGGGGGGGGGGGGAGGTTCCTCTGGCTCCGGGGAGCATCCTCGATCTGGGGTTGCCTCTTCACGTTCGTGGACTGCCGACCCCACAATTGCCTTTCCGAGATCGCGCCCTTCAGTGTCAGGGGGTGGGTTACTCGAGGGTCTGTTGCCTGGTGAGGGTGCCTGGTTCTCCCTGATCGGCAGGTCTGCCTCCCGGATGTCAGGCTGTAAGTCTGCTGGGGGCGGCGCTAGATGGGGCAGATGTGGAGGGGTCGCAGTAGTAGACTGTTTAAGGAGCTGAGACAGCAGGTGTACAATGGAGCTGGATGCCGATTTGCTCCGATGGCTGCGACAGGCTGGAGGAGGTTGAAAGGCTCACATGGCTCCTCTTGTGCTTCTGGCGCCGATGCCTGCTGCGGCGTCTTGAACGACGGCTGCTTCTATGTTTGGAGCTCTGATGCCGGCTGGACAAGCTACTGCTGCCACTGCTGCTGGAACTATGGCAGTACTTTCCTTTGTTTTTGCTGTGCTTGGAGCTTCGCCTCCTGCGTGAAGAGCGGCTACTGCTGCTGGTGCTGCTATTGGATGGGTCGCGTCCATGCTTTTTACCTCCGCGGCGGGTCCTTCTCCTGGAGCTGCTGCTGCTGCTGCTGCTGCAGCAGCTGTGCATTCGGCGCGCGGGAGATCCGGCGCCGAGAGGAGAGGCGTCGCCATGGCTCCCTGACGACGCCGAGCGATAGCGAGGCCGGTGGGCAGGGCTGGAGGACCGGCATCGGCAGACGTCATTGACATCACGTGCTTCTGCGTCGATAGGCCTGCCATTGGAGAGGGCGGAGTTGGAGGACTGTGGTCTGGAGTTGGAGGACCTTGGCCGGGCGCCATCTTCTGTAACCACATGGCTCTCCCTAATTCCTTTCGCGAACTGGGAGTTGGCAGGCCTCACTGCCCCCGACGAGATCACCGCGGGAGACAGGCAAGGCGGTGGGAGTCCGGAGAGGGGAGTCTCAGCACCGCGGTCATAGAAGGAGGCTGCAGCGGGCACATCCAGAGCCGGGGCATGTAACAGGGGGATCGCCAGAGCAGAAGCAGGTACTGTGGGGGGAAAGGGAGGCAGTACTTGCGTTTTCTGAGAGGAATTCCTTGATATTGGCTCCGGATCTTCAGAGCTCTAGGGGACATTCTCCCACAATGTTCACAGTCTTCAATTTTGTGGTCCGGCCCCAGGCAACGCAGGCAGCTACCATGTGTGTCGGTAATACTCATTTTCCTCTTGCAGTGGAGGCATTTTTTAAATCCCGGCTTAGTCATGGCAGTCTATAATGTGGGTTCACAAAAAACAAAAAATTTGCTTGGAGATGAGAGAGAGAGAGCAGGGTCCATCTTGCTGGCAAGGCGGAAGGAAGAATACTGGTGGCTAGGGGGCGGAGCGGTGAGGTGGGCTACCTGGGTGGGCTCAAAGTCTCATCTTTCTCAGCTCTGGAGAGCACTTCCGTACTATGGCACCGCCCGGAGGACGTCACCAGGTGTGGCTGATGCAATCCTGTTTGTCCATGGAGAACCAAGGGACCACAAATTAGAAATGGAAATATGAAGACAAAAATTGAACTTCGAACCCCAAGAATACTGGAGAAAGAAAACATAAATGCATTCCTTCTTGTACCGAAAGAAATACTAAGCAAACATACTCCAGTTAATAAATTCAAAATTAAATGTGTTTTTCCACCTTTGCTGGATGGGAATTTTATTTTTTCCAATTTCATTGGTGCCAGTCTTTCTCTTTTGCTTTTCTCTGCTTCTAACTTTTTTTTTCAGTGCCTGCTGTCCTTTTGTCATTTCTCTTCTCTTTCTTTTTATTCCATTCTCTCCTTACATCTGTCTGATCTTTCCCTTTTAGTCCTTTCCTCAGTGTCTGTCTTTTTCTGCTTCTGTCCACTCAAATTTCACCCTATTTCTCACCCACCAGTCCATAGTCATAATTTTCACCTGCCTCTCAACTTTCTATCACCTTGTCTTTCCTCCTGCCCAACACATTTCCCCTGTCTCGCTCCTTTCCTAGCCTCTTATATACTTCTATTTTTCACCCATTTTCACTATCCTCACACATCTCCTTGATAACTCCTGTGGCCTCCCACATGGTTCCACTATATCCAGTAATTCCCTGTCCATGCCCCCCCACCCCCCGCAGTCCAGCATTTTCTCTTTACTCCCTTCTACTCTAGCATCCCCCACTGGTTCCGCCTCATGGTCCTGCAGCTCTCCGTCCCCTCCCCAAGACCTTCCCCCCAACAGTACAGCATTTCCACAGTCCAGTGCGGCAGAAGGAGCAACTGCACAAACTCCAGCATTTTTTCTAACTTTTGAGCTCTGCTCCTTTTTCAGGTCACAGCAGCAAGTGGCGCTTATGATTATTTCATTTCCAGTATTCCTTCATGCACCAGAACTAAAATCCAGAATTGGTCCATGCTGCTGCAACCCAGAGAAGGAGCACTGTTCATAAGAAGTTAGTGCAAGTACCAGCACTTGTGCAGCTGCATCTTTTGCCACCGGAATTATGCAATGGCTTGTGCCATCTCTCCAGCCTTCTGCTATCCCAATGCATCATGACCCCCCCCCCCTGGTTGAGAGCCACTGCCTTAGAGATGGCAAAGAATCCAAATAGCAGAAGATATATACCAGTGCCTTGGATTTGTAATAAGTGGAATGTATGGACTTCAAAATCTACCAGAGGTCTGCCATATAACGCTTCTGGTATGTGACGACATGGGTTCTTCTGGCTGAGACCTATACATATTGAGGAGGTGGTGTTTTTTTTTTTTTTAAATTTAATTTTTTATTGAAGATTTGAAATCTTTCCAGCATAAAGCAAAACATCACTGACCTCATCCAACAGGCATGGGGGTCTAGCTAAGCAGACTCAAAAGCTATGTAGGCTGCCCTGCAAAACAGACCAAAACACTCAAATAACCCTCCCTCCCCCAACCCCCTTCATCAAGTCCAGTATTGAGTCAAGAATTCTTCAGCCTGATCTCCCGTCTTCTGCAAAGGTGTGAAAGTCTTTGCAAACTGAAAAGGTCTTGTAGCTGGGCATTAACCGCCCCCCCCCCCCCCCCCAAATCCTGGAGGACTGCAGTTTTCCAGTTGCACGCCAACTCTCCTCTCATTGCCACAATAGCAAACTTAAGGAAGTCCCAACACTGCTTTGGGACATTTGCTGAATAGTCATGCAAAAGGAAAATCTTAGGGTCACGCGCCAACTGGAGATCACCACTCCCTCCATGTACCTAATACACTTCTCCCAGTATTTGCTGAACAACCGGGCATTGCCACCACATATGAAAATATGTCCCCAGCTGGCCACACCCTCTCCGCTTCCCAAATTTACTGAGATGCTGTGGTGTTAAATACTCACCTGTATATAACACTTTCACTCTATTCTCCACAAAATTCATAGCCAGCGAGGACTTCTGAATATTCTGGAAGATTCTCCTCCAGCACCTCCCCCAGCTCCTGCTCCCACTGTTGGATATGACATGGCAGAATAATCAAGGCACCCCCAAGACCTTACAAAGTTTAGAAATAATACATTTGACCCCCCCCCCACCTCCCCTCACAAAAGGGCCTCGAAAAAGGTTTTCCCCTTTGCCATGTCTTCCCCACCTGTCCACTCTGGAGGTAATGGCCAAATCTGAAAGTGCCCAAACCTCCTGGAGCTGGTCTGCTAAGTTATCTTTTGAGATCCAGTACCCCACCACCCTAGATAGGACCAGAATCTTACAGGCCACCCTAGGTGGGTGGCCCCTCCAAATATAGCGAAAAATCTTGCGGGTAGCCCTCCAAAGGTTTTCCTCTGGGATGGCTACTGGCAAAGCCTGGAATAAGTATAGCCGCCTTGGCAATATTACCATCTTCTCCACCGCCACAAGTGAAGTCTCTGCCATGTATCAAGATCCATTGCCAATCCCTCCTATACTCCCTTATAGTTGGCCTGATAGAGTCCTAAATAATCTGGTGTGAGCTGCACCCCCAAAGAAGGTAGGCGCCTCCGGGCCCAATAAAAGCCAAACTGCTGACTGAGTTGCCCCTCCAGCTCTGGGGAGATTAAGGGCAAGATCTCAGACTTGCAATATTAATTTGGAATCTGGAGAGGCACCCATATTTCTTCAGTTCGCAGTCGGAGGCAGAGAAATCTGAGCCCCCCCCCCCCCCCCCACAAATAAAAGATCTGCAGATAGTGAAATTGATGATCCATCCTCCTCCCTCGCTGGGATCCCCCTAATGCCAGCACTCATTTGAATCTGAGCGCCAAGGGCTTAATAGAAAGATGGAAGAGCAAAAGCGAGAGGAGACATCCCTGTCTGGTCCTTCTACCCAGCTCGAAAAACTCAGAGTATGACCCATTAACTTTCAGGCAAGCTTTAGGCCAAGAATAGAGCGCTCAGATACACCCCAGGAAAGATTCACCAAACCCCAAGTGCTCCAGGGTCCTAAACATGAAAGACCAGCTGATGCGGTTAAATGCCTTTTCCACATCAATTGACAACAGAGCTGGATCATCCCTGTTCTTAACTACCCATTTCAAATCTATTCTGCAAATATCACTCGCTTGCCTCCTAGGCATGAAGACTGCTTGATCCCATGGATTAGGGTCAGAATCAGTATTCAGGCATTTTGCCAAAATCACTGCCAGGAGTTTAATGTCTAGATTTTAGCAGCAAGATAGACAGATATCCTCCACAGTCTCTTTGGCTCTTCCCTTTGGGGATCACTGAAATCCATCCTATAATCTCCACTAAGGATTCTTCCTCCTTAACCCCATCAAAAAGATTCACTAGATGGCTCACTAATAGGTTGCCGAAGATCTTATAGAACTGGCCTGTCAGTTCATCCAACCCTTGACGCACCACCTCTTCTACATCCTTTCCAGAGTAGTTCTCATTGGCAGTTCAAGCTTGAGCAAGAGGGCAGGGTGTAAATAGCTAGTGAGCACCCCTCCTCCCCCTGTAGAGCTCCGCTGCCCGTAATGCTTCCCCCCCTTTTTCCCCAACAGAACCCCCACCCTGCTGTGTTCCTGCCTTTGTCATAGCTTCGCTGCCAACAGGCATCCTGCTTTATTGCCATGCTCCTAATGGATCTGCCTCCCCCTTGTCAGTTGCCAGTCCACCTTGTCCATCATCTCTGCCCGGAGAGGGCCCCATGCCTTGGAGGCATCTCTGGATCTGGTTAACACAGTTTATCCCTCTGCCCAAGTTGCTTAATCTCGCCCCTTAACTCCTCTATCTAACGCACCCCTTAATTCCTCGATCTAACGCACTTGTTCCTTTTTCTTGATAGATCCTTATTTCACCAGGCAGCCTCAAACCACAGCTTTTAAAACCATTTCAAACTCCCCCCCTCCCCATTTACAGCAAAGTAATCCTCTATGCACCTACTCGGCTCCTGGACCACCCATGAATAGCCCCTCATTCAGCCGCCAGAACTTACATAAGATCTCAGATGTTGAGGCATGGTTCATGGACAACTACTGAGCTATATTTTATTCAGGAAGCACAGGGTAGAAAGAAGGGGAGGAGGAGTGATGCTATATGTAAAAAAATAATATTAAAGCTATAGAATTACAAGGCTTAAAAGGGAGCAAGGAGGCACTGTGAGTTAAACTAGAAAGGGGGAAAGAGAAATCCATTTGCATTGGTGTGATATAGAGATCTCCCTCACAGGGAGAAGTGCACAGGGATTTAATAGAAGACATATGAAGTATTGCCATGAAAGAAGTACTACTAATAGGTGTTTTCAATATGCCAAATGTTGATTAGCACATCCCTGCTGCGTTGTCATCTAGAAGTAAGGAGATCGTAGATTCTCTACAGGGAGAACTAATCTCCAGGAACAAGCAGGAATGTAGTCTTCACATATGGGTATCGTCGGTACCGACGGAGCCTGCGCGGGAACGCTCCCCAGTGTCCAATTGGAACGCTTTTGGGAGCATCCCTCAGCACATGCGCGCTGCCTTCCCGCCTTTCCAACTGTCCCTCTTCAGTTCTTCATTTTCCGCGGAGCCGACAGAACACATATCCTGTCACCGCAGAAAATATATTCTTTAAACTTGCTTTTTTGTGGTCGCGTCTGCCTCCGCACAACACCTACCGGTACCGCCGGTTCTTTTTTCTTCTTTTCAAAAAAAATTATATACTTCTGAACTGTTTCTCTTTAGAAACTTTTTCTTTTTGGTGCTAGGTGCCATTTTGGGCATTAGGCCCCATTTTTCCTAAAAGATGGAAAAACCAGCTAGTGGTTTTAAAAAATGTACTAAGTGTGACGGTACCATCTCCGTCACCGACACCCATGACTGGTGTTTAAAATGTTTAGGCCCTGACCATTCTCCATCTGAGTGTCTCTCTTGTATGGGGATGACTAAAAGAGGAAGATAGAACCGAGCTGCAAAGCTCGGTACCTTCTTTTCTTTGGATGCCAGGTCCATTGCATCGACGTCTTCAAGAGCCTCGTCTTCCTCCCATGGATCTCAGGTAACTAAACATAAGAGCTGGTCCTCAAAGGGTAGCTCTCCTTCAAAGCATAGAGAGGCCATTGGCATTGCCCTTGAGGAAACTACACTGGCAAAACAGCCCCGGCGGGAGGCTTCGGCCTCCAAAGCATCAACGGTGTTCCAGGATGTTCTTGAGGCTTCGAACTTGTCAGAACTACTGGTGCCATGCTCAGGGGTTTGATAGACCAGAGATTCCTCGCTATCAACGCAGTCTTGCAGCTCTCCTTACAGCTGCGGTACCGTTGACACAGGTGGTTCAACGGGCACCGGTACCGATGCCGGTACCAGCACTGACGGTACCGGCCCCAGTGGGAATTCTTCCGATGCTGACTTTTTCTGGCATCGACAGATCGGTACTGGACCAACTCGGTACTGACTTTGATCGATATGGAGACCGTGCTTTGCATGGACATCGGTATCAGAGATACTTTGAATCCTCCGATTCCGATGACTCTGATAATTCTGCTGGTACCAGAGTGTTTCTCCCAGAAGACTCCTCTTCTCCCCAACGCAGAATGCCTCCTCCCGAAGACATGTCTTTTCAGGATTTTATTCGTGATGTGGCCCGAGGCCTTTCAATCACAGTAGCTCCTGAAAAAGAACCTAGAGCAAAGGAATTGGAAATTCTCCAATACCCTCCCAAGGAGGCAGCCACTCTGCCCATTCATGAAATTCTTCATGATTTGATGCTCAGAATGTGGGAGACACCTTTGACCACATCTTCTCATTCTAGGAGACTCGATACCATGTATCGAGTTCCACCATGTCCTGGTTTTCAAAAGACTCAGTTGCCACACCATTCAATGGTAGTGGAGTCAGCCATGTTTAGGATGAAAAGTGCAAAAAGACATGCATCCAGTCCTCCAGGTCGTGAATGCAGGACTCTTGACGCCTTTGGGCGTCAAACATTTCAGGCTTCCATGCTTTCAGCTAGGATCAGCTCATATATTTTATATATGGGGAATTTTCCTCAAAGAGGTCACAGGAGATTTGGAGCTTATGAGCCCCCTTCTCCCGGATGACAAACGACAAGACTTCCTTACTCTTGTCAAGCATGCTCAAAGCGTCTCCAAGTTTGTAAATCATGCAGCCTTTGACTTCTTTGAATGCATCAGCAGAACCTCTGCTATTGCCATTGGTGCACGTCGGATTGCCTGGCTTCAGGCATCAGACTTGGAGATTTGGGTACAGGATAAATTGGGGAAACATCCCTTGCACAGGAGAAAACCTCTTTGGCAAGAATTGGCAGGAAAAGGCTAATGAGATAGATGCTGACAATATCACTTTAGATACAGCCACTCCAGCCAAAAAGAAACCCTATAAAAAATCCCTTTTTCAGCAAAAAGAGGACGTTTTATCCATCCTATACCCAGCAAGGCCAAGCTAAGGGTCAAGTTGCCCAGAAAGGTCAACAACAACAATCCAGACAAAAGACGCCAAAAGGCTTTAGAGCTCAGCCAGCTCCACAGGCCCAGCCCCCTCAAGGGCTTTGACTCCTTCATAGAGAACTTAGCCTTCCTGCCTCTGAAAGGTCCAGAACCCCTAAACATTTCAGGCAGGTTGTGTCATTTTGCCAACAGATGGCACCAAATAACAGCAGAAAATTGGACTCTGTCCATTGTGGGAGAGGGGTACAAGCTTCATTTTCACAGTATGCCCCCTCCTACAATCATAAGACAGTTCAATTCCCAAACCTCTACAAACAGTCTACTGGATCGAGAGGTCTCAACACTCCTTGCTCAAGGAGCAATAGAGGGAGGTGCCCATTCTTCAACAGGGTATAGGGCTCTACTCCCCCTATTTTCTTATTCCAAAGAAAACAGGAGGACACAGGCCCATTCTAGACCTCAGAGAATTGAACAAATAACTGTTCCGAGAAAAGTTCAAAATAATTTCTCTGGGAACTCTTCTGCCATGCCTTCAAAGTCAGGATTGGCTTTGTTCTCTAGATCTAAAGGATGCATATACTCGCGTTCTGATCCATCCAGATCACAGGAAATTCTTATGATTCCTTTTCAGGGGAAAACATTTCCAGTACAGGGTCTTCCTTTTGGTCTGGCTTCGGCACCAAGAGTATTCACGAAATGCATGGCAGTAGTAGCTGCATTTCTGCGAACCCTAGGGATATTCGTCTTCCCTTACTTAGACGACTGGCTCATTCGAGCCCCCCACGGTTCCAAAAGCCAGCTCTGCACTGTCTCGCACAATGCGAATCCTTCAATACTTGGGATTGGTCATGAACCTCCCAAAATCCCAACTTGCTCCGTCTCAGTCCCTGGAGTTCATAGGAGCTCGTTTAGATACCAGACAGTCAAGGGCTTTTCTCCCACAACCCCACTGTCTTCGCATAGTGCAGCTAGCTTCTCAAGCAGCGGTGAAGTCCTCCCTAACTGCTCGAGAGCTACTACAACTATTGGGACATATGGCATGCACGGTTCATGTGGTTCCCTATGCTCGCCTTCATATGCGAGCAGCCCAGTGGACCCTATCCACACAGTGGACCCTATCCACACAGTGGACCCTATCCACACAGTGGACACAGGCCACAGGACATCTGTTGGACAAGATATCAAACTCACAATGACTGATTTTGTCCCTCCAATGGTGGCAATCACTGGAAAATCTTCTAGTGGGGTCTCCTTTCCAGCAACCCCTATTCCAGGCCACCCTAACAACAGATGCATCATGGGTGGGATGGGAAGCACACCTGCATTATCTCTCTACCCAGGGTACCTGGACTCCACAGGAGGCGTGTCTTCACATAAACCTCCTGGAACTCAGAGCAATCTATCTAGCTCTTCGAGTATTCCATGCCCAACTCGGCTACAAGACAGTCCTAGTCCGAACGGACAATCAAGTAGCTATGTTTTACATGAAGAAGCAGAGAGGAACAGGCTCTCTATCATTATGCAACGAAGCTTTACGACTATGGGCCCTCGCCAGAGAGCATCAAATTCACCTCTTCGTGGTATATCTTCCAGGCATTCAGAACCTTTGGGCAGACAAACTTAGTCGAGTACTGCTGCCTCACGAATGGTCTCTCAACTTAGACCAGGTGGCCAAGATATTTCAGATCTGGGGAACCTCAGACATAGACCTCTTTGCAAGTCCACTGAATGCCAAACTTCCCCGGTTCTGTTCCAGAATTCCGGCTCAAAATTACCAGGCAAGGGATGCCTTCCTTCCTTCACTGGGGTCATGACTTCCTCTCTATGCCTTCCCACCCTTTCCCCTCATCCCCAAAACACTCTTCAAGCTTCAGAGAAACAGAGGTTGTATGATCCTCATAGCGCCACGGTGGCCACGCCAAATGTGGTATTCCCTGCTTCTACATCTCTCTCAAGCTGCACCTCTGGAATTAGGCTATGCTCCAGATCTCCTCACCCAAGAGAATGGGATGCTATGGCACCCGAATACCCAGTCCCTGCATCTGAGGGCCTGGTTGCTGAAAGCTTAGATCTTCAGGATCTCAACCTTTCCCAACAGTTAAGGATATCCTTCAGGCTTCTAGAAAACCTTCCACAAGACGCTCTTATGCTTTCAAGTGGAAACGTTTTACTATATGGTGTTCACAGAAGGGGTTAAACCCCCTTATGATACCTTTGGAATCGATACTAGAGTATTTACTTCATTTATTAAATTCTAGTCTAAAGACCAATTCAGTAAGAGTCCATCTTAGTGCAATTGCAGCTTCCTATAAGCCTCTAAATGGACAGCCAATTTCCTCTCACCCACTCATATCAAGATTTATGAGAGGTCTTCTATTAACAAAGCCTCCCATCAGGCCACCACCGGTGGCATGGGATTTAAACCTAGTTCTCGGGCAGCTCATGAAACCGCCTTTTGAACCTTTAGCCACTACAACCCTAAAGCTTTTGTCCTGGAAGGTCATCTTCCTAATTTCAATCACCTCTGCACGTCGCATTAGTGAATTGCAGGCATTAGTGGCTGATCCTCCTTATACTAGGTTTCACCATGATAAGGTTGTTCTCAGAACTCATCCACACTTTATGCCAAAGGTGATTTCGCCTTTTCATTTAAATCAATCAATTTATCTTCCTGTATTCTTTCTGAGGCCTCATGCTTCTAATGCAGAATGGAACCTTCATACTTTGGATTGTAAAAGAGCCTTGACCTTTTACCTACAAAGAACACAGCAACATAGAAAGTCTTAACTTTTTATTGCTTTTGATTCTAGTCATTTGGGACTTCCAGTCTCCAAATGAACTCTATCAAATGGATTGCGCAATGCATATCCTTTGCTTATGAGAGTAAGAGTCTTCCTCTTCAAAGCCATGTCACAGCTCATAATGTGAGAGCCATGGCAGCTTCTATGGCTAACCTTCACTCTGTGTCTATTGATGACATTTGTCGAGCAGCCACCTGGGCTTCGGTACACACCTTTACAGCCCATTACTGCCTAGATAAAGCCTCCCATCAGGGACCCAATTCAACTCCTACCCACCAACCCTGGTGGGATGCCAGAGATCCATGGGAGGAAGCATGGCCCACCTTACTATAGGTGGCAGCTTCCTGGGGCTATCTCCCTGGCATCTTCAGCTAGGGAGTCCCCCCATATGTGAAGACTACATTCCTGCTTCTTCCTGGAGATAGCGTAGTTACTCACCTGTAACAGGTGATCTCTGGGAACAGCAGGAATTTAGTCTTCACAACCCACCCACCTTCCCTAGGAGTTTTCTCTATCTCTGTCTCTTTCCTCTCTCCCTCTATCCTTTCACTCAGCTACAAACTTAACTGAAGAGAGACAGTTGGAAAGGTGGGAAGGCAGCGCGCATGTGCTGAGGGATGCTTCCAAAAGCGTTCCTGCGCAGGCTCCGTCGGTACCGATGATACCCATATGTAAAGACTAAATTCCTGCTGTTCCTGGAGATCACCTGTTACAGGTGAGTAACTATGCTTTCTGGCAACTGATAACAGAACCCACACGTGAAGGAGCCATACTGGACTTGGTGCTTACCAATGGGGAAAGTGTTTCTGATGTCATAGTGGGAAATCATCTTGCATCCAATGATAACCAGATGGTGTGGTTCAGTATTAGGACTAGGGTTGATCAAATCCATTCAAAAGCGAAGGTATTAGACTTTAGGAAAACTAATTTTGCAAAGATGGGATAATACCTCGGAGAGTCGTAAGCGGGATGGGAGCAACTGGGGGATGTAGCAAAGCAATGGGCAAAACTGAAAAGCCCTATTTTAAGGGCAGCAAACCTTTTTGTCAGAAAGGTAAATTAATGTAAAAGGAAAAGGAGGTTGCTATGGTTCTCAAAAGAACTAGCTGAAAAGTTGAAGAAAAAAGAGGGAGGCATTCATGAAATACAAGAAATCACAGAGAGAGGAAGACAGGCAACTATATTTGGAAAAACTTAGAGAAGCTAGCAAAGTAGTCAGGAAAACAAAGATTCGAAAAGAGAAGGAAATAGCCAATGCAATAAAATGGGGGGGAGGGGGGGGCAAGACATTTTTTTCAGATATGTTAGTGAGAGAAGGAAGTGCAAAAGTGGTATTGTTAGACTCAAAGGTGAAGGGGAGGAATATGCAGAAGCTGATGAGGATAAAACAGAATTGCCTAACAAATATTTCTGTACTGTGTTCCCAGAAGAAGGGGCCAGGAGCAGGACCTCAGAAAACACCCACAAATAGGAGCAGAAGCAACAGGGAGCTGGAACAATTTTCATAAGAATGGGTTTGTGAGGAACTAGCTAAACTATTAGTAAATAAAGCCATGGGACCGGATGGGATACATCTGAGAATACTGAAAGAATTGGAGGACGTTCTAGCAGCTCCACTGATTGGCATTTTCAATGCTGCTTTGGAGTCTAGAGTGATTCCCGAGGACTAGAGAAGGGCACATGTGGTCCCTTTACACAAAAGCAGAAATAAGGATGAGGTTGAAAACTGCAGGCCGGTTAGTCTAATCTCTGTGGTGAGCAAATTATTGGAAACACTGCTAAAAGAGATAATAGTGAGGTTTCTAGAGTCCAGTGGATTGCAGGATCCAAGACAAAATGGTTTACCAGAGGGTAGTCTTGTCAGACAAATCTGATTGATTTCTTTGACTGGGTGACCAGGGAGTTGGACCAAGGGAGAGCCCTAGATGTGGTATACTTACATTTCAGTAAAGCCTTTTCACACCATTCCAAACAAGCGATTTATAAACAGAGTACCCTAGGGATGGACCCTAAAGTTACTGATTGGGTTAGAAATTGGTTGAGTAAAAGGTGGCAAAGGGTACAGGTAAATGGAGCTCACTCTGAGGAGAAGGATGTTACCATTGGTGTACTGCAGGGATCTATCCTTGGTCCGATTCTTTTTAACATTTTTGTTAGTGATATTGCGGAAGGGTTGTCTGGTATGGTTTGTCTCTCCCAGGACCAAGGGATGCTTCTCCATCCCAAGCTGCATGCTCTTCGCTTCACAGCATGGCTGCTGAAGGGATAGTGCTCGCTGACCTCGACCTGCCACAGGAGGTCAAGGATATCCTGCTTGCATCACGTCCTTTTCTTCCCCTCTCCTCTCTTGCTACTCTTGTCCTTTCTTTGGTGATTTGTCGACTCGATTACTGCAACTCACTCTTTGCAGGTCTCCCCCAATATCAGCTTCGTCGGCTCCAACTAGTTCAGAACACAGCTGCACGTCTTCTCACTCACTCCTTCCCTTGGGATCATGTGACTCCCTGTCTTCTTTCCCTTCACTGGCTTCCTATCAAAGTTTGTTTCCTGTACAAGCTTCTCACCATTATCCATAAGGTTCTTCACACCAGTACACCCCAGTACCTCGCCGACATCATCTACCTCCAGCCAACTCTCCATCTATTTCGCTCAGCCCACAGTAATCGTCTCTTCCATCCCCTGCTCAGGCCCACCTTGAATCGACCCGTCATGCTGCTTTTTTCTTCTTCAGTCCTGCCCTCTGGAACTCTCTGCTCCACCTTCTCAGTACTGAAGCATCCTTTTCCCGGTTCAAGGCCCTTCTCAAGACTAGCCTCTACTGCCAGGCCTACGATCTCCCTATTTCCCCCCCCCCCAATTTCCATTCACCAAGATGCCACTGAACTACTCTCCTCTGCAAAATCGCCTTACATTCTCTGGTATTCAGGTTACAGCCCCTCCGATCCCCCACCAGTCTTGTCTATCACCTCTTGTCTTGGTCTTTATTTGTAGCGTCCTTCGTCTTTATCTTTAGCGTCCCCCTGGGTCTACAGCTGTCCTTACTATCCTCCTCTCTTCTTTTCCATTGGCTCTCCTATCATATCGATGGCGTTCCTTTTTCCTCCTTTACTTTCACCAGTTGCACTTTGTTATTATTGTACACCGCTTTGACGCTCCGGCAATGGGCGGTATATCAAATTTTGTGAATAAAGAATAAAGCAGTCCACCAAGCAATCTTATGCCTTCAAATGGCAAAGGTTTGCCCTTTGGTGCTCCCCAGAAGACACTGACCCCTTTGCCTGCTCGGTGGAATCTCTCTTACAATATTTCCTCCACTTATGCTTGGCAGGTTTTAAGATCAATTCAGTCGCAGTTCATCTTATTGCCATTGCGGTCTATCTCCTCACACCCTTAGTAGAGTGCTTCATGCGGGGTCTCCTGCTGCCCAAGCCACCCCCAGTTGCTTGGGACCTCAACATGGTTCTAGATCAACTTCTAAAGCCTCCTTTTGAGCCTTTAGGTACCACTTCACTGAAGTTTTTGTCTTGGAAGATAATCTTTCTCATCCCCGTTACATCAGCTCGCCGCATCAGCGAATTGCAGGCTCTTGTGGCAGATCCGCCATATACCTGGTTCCACTATGACGACAGAGTGATCCTTTGTACCCATCCACACTTCCTTCTGAAGGTGATCTCCTCCTTCCATCTGAACCAGTCGGTAATCCTGCTGATTTCTTTCTGAGACCACATGCCTCTCAGGCTGAAGCAGCGCTACACACCTTGGACTGTAAGTGAGTGCTAGTTTACTACTTGCATAGAACCAAGGTTCACAGAAAATCTTCTCAGCTGTTCATTTTCTTTGATCCCTATCACCTTGGACTATCAGTGACAAAATAAACTATCCATATTGATAGAAGATTGCATTTCTTTTGCTTATGCACAGACAGGACTCTCCTTGGGGGAGGGGGGGGGGTGGTCACGTCACTGCTCATAATGTGTGGGCTATGGCAACCTCTGTAGCTTATCTCCGGTCAGTATCCATTGAGGATATCTGTTGAGTAGCTACCTGTTCCTCCATTCATACTTTTGCTGCACATTGTCTGGACATGGACTTCTCTCAGGATGCTGTCTGGCCAAGCTGTACTCCAGTACCTCTTTGGGACTTAAACTCAATTCCTACCTTCCATCTCGGACTTCTCCAAGAGACCTGACTATCATTAGAGGAGGTATAGCCTCCTGGAATTGAGTCCAATGGGACACATCATGTCCACACTCTTCAGCTCTAACCTTTAGCCTCTGGGACCCCACTGCTCTTCCCACCCATGTCAGCCTGCTACCTGGGAGCTAGTGAGTCCCATATGTGAAGACTGCATTCCTGCTTGTTCCTGGAGATAGCATAGTTGCTCACCTGTAACGGGTGATCTCCAGGAACAGCAGGAATCTGTCTTCACATATGGGTGACGTCTGTACCGATGGAGCCCATGTGGAAACACTCCCTAGTGCCCAATACGAAAGCCTTTTTTTGAGCACTGCACTGTGCCTGCACGTCTGCCTTCTCAACTCCTCTCCTCAGTTGAGTTTGTAGCTGAGAGGAAGAGAAAAAAAATAAACCGATCCTACAACTCCTAGGGGAGGAGGGCGAGTTGTGAATACCTTCTGTTCTTAGATATATCATCTCTTACAGGTGAGTAACTATGCTATATACGTTAAAGGAAAGGTGGGATATAGGAGATATGATAAAGATGTTTAAATACCTCCATGGTATAAATGCATGAGAGCCTTTTTTGATTGAAAATAAGCTCTGCATTGAGGGGACATAGGATGAGGGTGAAAGGGGATAGACTCGGGAGTAATATGTGGTAATATTTCTTTACGGAAAGAGTGGTAGATAGATGGAATAGTCTCCCAGTGGAGGCAGTAGAGACAAGGACAGCATCCAAATTCAAGAAAGCATGGGACCAAACACAGAAGATCTCTAAAAGGAAAAAAACGGAGCTATAATATTTGATATTGGAAGGGCAGACTAGATAAGCCATGTGTTTTGTTTTGTTTTTCCTGCCGTTATGTTTCTATGATGGCAGTAATTTTCAACCCTTCCATTATCAAGTAATATGGACAACAAATATTCCCAAGTTGGGATGGGGGATGCATTTTTTTGCACCTCCCAAATGCAAGGTTTTTGGACCTGTCAGGAGTAGTACATGCATATCAATCTGTTTGGAGTTTTATGTTATTTTTTGTAGTTTGGAGATTTTTTGCAGGTGGCTTCAAGGCAAGATTATTTGTATTGGTATTCACACAGTCAGGTAGCTTATGTTTCCTTCACAGTTTCTCCCTTTGGCAGTTCTTTGCCCAGGATGACCAGTGGTGAAGATCACCAGATTTCTGCAGTAGGCAGTCAGATAACTAGAAAAAGGGAACTGCCTCACATGTCTTGGGTCTCCTTCAAAATTGCATTTTGTTGATATTCTGAATGTGAAATGCAGTTTTCTTCGGTTGACTTCCTAGCAAAGCTGCAGATTCTTTTTTGGGGGGGGGGGAGGAGAATTTTGCAGTTGCAGTTACTTGTTTTGTTTTAATGCAGAAATTTTAACATGAAATATAACATGGCAGATAAAACAGTGGATCTCTTGACCTTGAAAAGCTGTCTCTTTGCATTGTGGCTTGTGCTTCAGATCCATATGCTCCTTCCAGTCCTTGCAGCTGGTAATGCCAAACTGGTCAGTCACCTTGCATAATCCTGGGTATTACATAGTAGATTCAGAAAAAATCCTGATGAATACAAGTGACAACAAGTGTACATCTTATGCATCGGTGCTCAGTAACTGTTCTATATCTCGTTGATAGGCATGTAAGGAATTGCAGTTAAATGGTGATCTTGGAACTTGCCTATTCATTCATTTATCTTGCCAGTTTACTTTTCTCTCTTATCGAGAACAATAATTTTTATTTGTTTATAACTTACTTTTAGGTAAATTCGACAATTCCCATCACTTCAGAAGTGTTTAAGAAGCATGGTGTGTACAATGCAAACAGAATTTTTGGAGTCACAACACTGGATATTGTGAGAGCAAACACGTTCATTGCTGAACTAAAGGTAAGGGGTGTTGCACCCACTCCTATCTATAGCAACAAGTGAACTTAGCTCTTTTAAAAATTTAACATAATAGAATTCAGCAATATGACAATACAGTAGGAGAGAGGGGGTTAGGATGAATTTTTGAATTCTGGGTATTCTAGTTAAACTTAGTGCCCTAGGACATGCAGCAGAATATTTTCTGCCTTTCTGTGTTTTGTTTTTGTAGTTTATAGTTAGTTTATTTGATATACGCAAATCAAAATTCCAATATCTAAGCGGTTTACAAAAGCAAAATATAGGGGAGAGCATACCAAACACTACAAGGGAAGAACAAGAGGAAATTACAATAGCCCAAAAAGGATACAAAAAGAAAAAAGAAACCAAGCTCAGCCAAAAAAAAAAATCCTCAACCCCCCCAACAAAAATATTTTCTTTCAAAAATCAGTTCAGCAGGAAAGCCTGCACAAAATAGAATGTCTTAAGAACAGTCTTTTGAAGAGGATTCAACCAAATTTGAGACGGAAAAGCATTTCATAAAGAAGGGCCAGCAGCAGAAAAGCTGGAACGCTGGCAGCCCTGCAAGTGAACCACAATAGATTATGCTGCAAAGAATAAAGTAACCAGGAAGAACGTAGATTCCAAGAAGAAGAGAGAACAAAAGAAAGACTGTGTAGTAGACCTGATGGACAATTAAGAGAAGCTTTAAACAAATATGATAATGAACCAGTAATCCATGTTCAATATATATAATAGTTACATGATCTGATTTCTTAGCCTCATAGAGGAGCTTAACAGAAGTTCTCTGGGCTAGTTGAAGACACCAAATGAGTTTTTCTGAGGTAAACCATAATGTAGAGAATTACAGTAATCTATTTGAGGAACTACCAAGGCCAGGAGAAAAATGCACAGGAAAGAACCAGAAGAACACCTAAAACCTTAATTGAATCCCTTTGGGAAAGTGGAGTCTCAGAAAGAGAAGAATACAAAATGGTAGCAGACCTTGAGAGAAGTAGAACTTCAGATTTCTTGATTTTCAACTTAAGATCATTAGAATAACCATGAGGAGGTAATATCCAGCTTTGAAGAAATTTTGGAAATAAGTTGTGAATGTAGAAAAGTGAAGGGAAAAAGAAGCTATATGTCATCAGCATAAATCAGCCTAAAAAGTCCAAAAAATCAGCCAAAGGAGCAAGAAAAATATTAAAAGTATTGGGCCCAATACAGAACCGTGTGGAATCACCACAAACAGAGGAAAGAGAAGGGGAGGTGACTCCCTGTCAATGAACTGAAAAAGAGTGTGTTGAAAGATAGGAACGGTGCCAATGGAAGACAATTCCAGAAATAGAAAAAGATGCAAAACGATCAAGAAGAACAGAATGATTGACTAAATCAAAGGCAGAACCTAAATGTTTGTTTTTGCTTGCTTATTTCTTTGGATTTATTTATTTGCATTGTTATATTGCCTTATCATTGGAACATCAAGGAGGTTTACACAGCCTGTATAACCACAGAAACTAACTAAAAAACACACTATTTCCTGAAGACAAAAAACAGAGAAAATCTTAAACTCATCTGAACCAGCATCAAACTGAAGGAGGACGAAGTCTACCAAAGTAAGTAGTGTTTTCCGTGTAATTATGAGCATGAAAACCCATTTGCCTAGGATGGAGCATGCTTGAGGATTCAAAAGAAGCAAGTTGCATTGCTGCAACTGTCTCAACAACCTTAGCCACAAATGGAAGAGTCAATTTCATGATTCTTAGAAACAAGAGAAGGGTCCATCATCGGCTCATTAAGCCTTGGGAAAACAATAGCATGTTAACACACAGAAGGAACAGTCCCTTGATTTAAGGTAGAGGCAAGCATAGAATGAAGAAATAAAATAAAAGGATCGGTAACCTGCTTCAGACGAGGATCATGATGGAACGAGGATGACCTCATAGAACCAATTACCTTAACTAATCTGGCACAATTCAGAACACCGAAAGATTACAAAGCAGGGTACCCTAAGTGAGTACAAAGCAGGTAAAGACCCGTCTGATGGCAAATTTGAGTGGAGGAGTGGCCTAGTGGTTGGGGCAATGTACTTCAGGCCGGAAGGTCGGGGGTTCAAATCCCACTAGAGGACAGCAACCTTGGGCCGGAAGGACTGGGGTTTCTAGTCCCACAGGTGCTCCTTGTGGCCTTGGGCAAGCCACTTAACCCTCCATTGCCCATGTTCCCTGTAAAATAGTTATCTCCAAGTTATAATGCCCTGTTCAATGTAATTTCAGTTTGTTCAATGTAAAACCGCCTTGATATCATGAAAGGCGGTATATAAGAAATGTTAAATAAAAATAAATAAAAATAAAATAAATGAGAAGACTGAAAAGAAGACCCTGAACTTTGCTATTAATTGTTAACGAGAATGCTGCTTTGTATTAGTTATCCTTGTTTTCTCCTGTTGTATTACCTGTGATTTTTGTTCTGTGGTTGGTTTGTTTTTTTTCCTTGGTTTTGCCCCTTTATTTTGTTTTAGATTATTGTTAAGTCACACAAAAAGTGATCAAACAAATAAGCAAAATAATTTAATACAACAAAATGTAAATAAAAACACAAAAACATGAATAACCATACAAATGTCATAAAAAGCCCAATGTGTTTTGGCCTAAGCCTGCATCAGGGGCATGTTCTGCAAATCACAACAGCAAAGTATGTTACAGGATACAATTTACACAGGTAAGAGTTGATTCTTTCTGAATACTGAGGTGCGATCTACAAAAAAACAACTGATAAACAGATGAAAATATGGCCACAAAAAGCATAGAATAATGAACTTACTTGAAAGGAAAACAACAAAAATAATATAGAATGAAAACCAAAAACCAAACCTTAGTATGAGACATCTTACCACTAAATGTAAAGAAATGCCAGATCACAATATGACCCACTTAAAAAAAAATTAGCTCAAACTTCAAAAATATGTAAGCTCATACTTTAGAAATGAGAAACTTACATGAGGGTAATGACCTGCTGTGAGCAACCAAATTCATTATCCAGATACCTCTTCAAAAACAAATAATATGCAAACCTTCACGCATTGGCAATCAAGATCTAAAAACCAACAAAGAGTGAAAGTCAGGGAGTGTCCACCCATATATAAAAGAAAAAAAAAAGGGGGGCATAATAACTTAGAAAAACTGCATCACTAATAAGCTGGCTCCCCAATCCTCTATAAAAAAAAGTCGTTGAAAAAAAACTATACTAAGACAGATGATAAACTTAATACAAACAGCTCTGCCTCCAAAACCAGTCTTTCCATATTGTCCCTCCAGTCTAGTCCAGACTCCTTGGTTATGTCCCATTTCCAGCAGATGGAGACTGAGAATTTCAGACTTCTGTGATGTCATGGTATAAGAGAGCTGAACTCCACCCCTTAAATCAGTATTCTCATTCTCCAGCAGATGGGACAAGCTCAATCCAGTCTGGGCTGCACTGAAGGGTTAGATTGATAGTTTCACAGAAAACCAAAATCATAAAATCCATCAAAGCAGGAGAGAAGGAAATTGGTGCAGGCAAATTGCTCTTTAATTGCAGGATTTGGTGCTGGTCCAAGCTGCCCCTCAGGAAATCAAGGCCATTTGGTTGACTGGGGGTCCCTGGTAGGGAGAGGAGTGAAGACAGGACCTGTTTAGTTGAGTCCCTGGTCTCTTTCGGTACCCTTCTTTATTTATAGCGTGCCTTACTATCTGCAGTGCCTATCCCTTTAAGGCCAGGCCACAGGGTTCACTCTTGGCTGGTTGGTGCAGTGGTGCAGGAGCTGCTGGAGCAGCGGATTCCCAGGAGAGTGCTGTGCTCAGAGGAGTGGGTGCCCATGCTTGCTGACCCTTGCGTTGTTGGCTGTTTGGGGTCTGTGTTTGGTTTTTCAGCGTTGGGGTGGTAAAATCTTTAGTCTGCATTCCTAAAGCAGTTTGTGCAGTCTGCAGGATAAGATGCGGCTACATGTCTAGGTTTAACTTCTGCCGTGGCTGGGAGTCTGAGGACCATGCTGTGGGAGAAGGGGAGGGGGGTAAATCTTTGATTGGGGGCTCCCTGGGATGGCGTAGGAGTGTCAGGGACTCACCTTCTCAGGTCACGGTTTCTGCGGTTTTGGTAGGAACCACAGCCATTTTGAACATTTCTGTCTAGCAATGTGGGCAGTCCAGATTCAGTATAAATGATTATTATTAGTAGTAGTTCCTGCTCTTTCCTGCAAGCATTCAGAACAGTTCCTGGGACAGCAAAGGCGAGAGAAGGCACTACCTTTCTCCCCAGATTTTGTTCTTCTATTGCACCAGACCTACTGCTTGAAACAGGGCCTGGAGGAGCAGGGGAGGTCCAGATTAGTGCCCCCATGCCTGGCAAGTGAGGTACCACTCAATATTGTGTTCTTTTTGCCTTCAGGGACGGCGTGAGATCATGGGCTTGAGGAGTTGGCTCTGGATCAGACATCAAAAACCCTCAGGATCTTGGATAATCCTCTGGAGAGACCCTTGGGGCTTTGTCTTGATGAGTTCAGCGTGGAGCTGGAGGAGGGGAAAATCCTGCTGGGGGAGGTCCCCAGCATAGGTCGGAGGGCTCCGGTGAGAAGAGCTGCTGGTGCTGATTGCACATTCCTTGGCAGCAATGAATATTCCACAGAGCGCATAGGAACAGCAGATTCCGCTGGACGATTCTTTGCTCCAGTGCATCCGAGCAACAGAGACAGTCTTCCCAATCCATTGGGCCCTCAAACAGAGATGGAAATGGAATTGGAGGTGTCCGAGGCAGACTTACGGGGTGAGCGAGCCATGGCTCACTTGTATCCTATTCTGGCTGTGGAGAAAGAGCTCCTTAAGGTTCTGAAGGTGGTTGCTCTGCTTTCAGCAGTTACCAAGGAAACCACCATACCGGTTGAAGGTGGTGTGGTGCTCAAAGGTTGTGCAGGACAAGAAGTTGGAGGCTTTACTGAAGCAGGCCTTTTGAGGTGAATGCCTTGGCCTTCTAGGCTTTAGTTTGCAATGTTTGTTGCTCAAGCCTTTTTGTATTGGTTGCAATGGCCGCCTGAGGCAGGCACGCAAGGTCATCAGTCTGTCAGGCTGCCAAGTTGGTGTCCGGTTGCGCATATTTGGTGGATGCCTTCTATAACCTCCTTAGAGCTTTGGCTGAGAGTATGACTTCCATGGTGGCGGCTCACAGTTTCCTTTGACTACGTAACTTGTCCACCGACAGTCTTTTAAGGGTAAGCTGTTTTGCGGTGCTTTGGAAAAGCTGGTTAAGGACTTGGGTGAGGCCAAGCCTGCCAAGCACCTAGAGGTTAAATCCAAAGCCTCTAAGCCAGCCCTTTCATCACAGGGCCAGTCAAAGGACTTTTGTTGCTTTCGTGCAGTTCGTTTTGTCCCCTATCAATGAGATTGTTTATGCTCCTAGGGAGCAGTCCTTTTTGGGCGGCAGAGGAGCTGGATGAGATTATTTCCTAGGAGCAGGTGGTAGTGACAAGAAATATCAATGAGATGAGGGGGACTCAGGCAGGGGTAATTCCAGTTGGCGGTAGACTTTGTTAGTTCTATTCTGCCTGGATCCATATCATCTCTGACCAGTGGGTACCGGAGGTCATCCGCAAGGAGTGTGCTCTGGTGTTTGCGCGACCTCTTGCTGACGCCTGTCTATTGTTGCCATGCAAGACCCTGGCCAAACAGCAGGCTGTGTGGGACACCCTGCAGTGGTTCTTGCACCTGGAGGCAGTGGTGCCTGTTCTGCAGACCAGTTAGGGGTAGGATGCTACTCCATTTACTTTGTGGTTCCCAAAAAGGAGGGATCCTTTTTCCCCATCCTTGACCTCAAATATGTCGTCAAAGCTTTATGCGTGCAGCACTTTCGCATGCGAAAGGGTGAGTTTTTAACTGCATTGGATCTGATGGAGGCATATCATCACGTGCCCATTCAAATGGAGCATTTGTACTTCTTGGTGCCTATGAGACACTTTCAGTTTCAGGCTCTTCCATTTGGCCTGGTGACAGCCCCACGGACCTTTACCAAGATGATGGTGGTCGTGGTGTTGCTGCATAACGAAGGGGTGTTGGTACACCCCTATTTGGACGACTGGCTGATCATGACAAAGTCCTAGGAGGAGAGTCATGCAGACATGCAGTGGGTGCTCGAAGTTTTGCGGATTCTTGGTTGGGTGGTCAACCTGGACAAAAGCAGTCTGACACGGACCCAGGATCTCATTTATGATGTGGGGGCACGTTTCGATACACGGATTGGCCAGATGTTTCTACCATGGGATCGGGTCCAGAAGATACCAGATCAGATTTCAGCAGCAGATTCCGTTGGCCTGGTTGTATCTCCAGATATTGGGCTCCATGGTGGTGATGTTGGGATGTAGTTCCTTGGGCTCACGCTCATATGCGACCTTTGCAGAGGTCTCAACTGACTCTATGTTCGCCACAGACTTATTCTCTCTCAAGGCAGCTGGTGTGTTCAATGGAGATCAGGACCAGCCTGGACTGGTGGCTGAATCCCGAGAAGCTATTAGCGGGGATGTCATTGGAACAACTGGAGTGGATGGCGATGACAACGGGCACCAGTCTAACCAATTGGGGGGCTCATCTCTCACAGGTAGTGCAAGGTCAGTGGTTGGCAGAGCAGAGTTAGTGGTCTGTCAACCAGCTGGAGATGTGGGCAGTGTTTCTAGTGCTTCAGGCCTTCCGGGCTCTGGTGCTGCAGAAGGCAGTACGAGTGTTTTCGGACAATGCCACGATGGTGGTGTACATCAGTCATGGGGGCACAGGGAGTGCAGTACTGGAGGAAGAGAACGCCGCTTCTTCATTGAGCAGTACTGACTCTCCTAGCAGTGTCTGCAGTGCACGTGGCAGGAAAAGAGAACATTCAGGCCAACTTCCTCAGCCGTCAGCAGTTAGATCTGGGAGAGTGAACTCTGGAAGAGTCGGTGTTTCTTGGTATCACTCAACATTGGGGGTCACCAGTGATTAAACCTGGTGAAGTCATCTGTCAATGCAAAGTATAATCGCTTCTTCAGTCTGCGATGAGAGAGGATGTTGGAAGGGCTTGATGCATTGGCACAACCCTGACTGCTTAGTTTGTGTTTCCTTATCATTCCCCTAGATGTATCCTTGTCCACAGCTGTTGTGTTGTCTGTCTTGACTAGATTGTAAGCTCTGATGAGCAGGGGCTGTCTTTTTTACATGTGTGTACAGCGCTGCGTATGCCTTGTAGTGCTTTAGAAATTATTACTAGTAGTAGTAGTAGTAGTAGTAGTAGTAGAAAGGGCTTCTCTACGTATTTCCGCCTTGGCCCCTGATAGGCAGGATACTCCAGAGGATAGAAGTGCACTAAGGCCTGGTAGTGCTGGTGGCACTGGACTGGCCTCGAAGACTGTTACGCAGGCCTGATCTGCTTGTTGGTAGGGGTGCCCTGGCATCTTTCGATGCTGACTAGCCTCCTACCACAAGGCCCAATTCTCATGCCTCATGTGGATCGATTCTTGCTTATGGCTTGGCTTTTGAGAGGACTTGGCTGAGAGAGAGAGGCTATTTGTTGCGAGTAATTACCACCTTGCTTCGTGCTTGCAAGCGTTCCACCTCCTTGTTTATATCAGAGTGGGGCATGTATTTGAAGACTGGTATGCAGACAAGGGACAGCGAGAATTGTCAGCCACCATTCTGAAGATTCTGGCTTTCCTATAGCCTGGAGTGGAGAATGGCTTGGCCCTGAATTCCTTGTGCATCCAGGAGGCTGCACTGGCTTGCTACTGGGGACCTGTACAAGGAGTCTCCTTGGCGGCACATCCAGATGTGGCCAGGGTTTTAATAATGGTAAAGACGTTTCGCTGCAGTTGCACTCTATGGTCCCGGCTTGGGTTCTCAATTTGGTATTGTCAGTGCTGGAGGAGGCTCCCTTTGAGCCTCTGACAGGGGCAACCCTTAATGATCTTGCCCTCAAGGTGGTGGTTCTGGTCGCTATTTGCTCTGCATGACACATTTCGGAGCTGCAAGCTTTGTCGTGCAGGGAGCCATTTCTACTGGTCTCAAAGGAAAAAAGTGATCTTGCAGACGGTACCATCCTTCTTGCCTAAGGTGGTGTTGGCTTTTCACGTGAATCAGATAGTGGTGCTTCTATACTTTTTGGACTCGGCGGATTGGCAGCTGCACCTACTGTATGTGCACACTCAGTACCTCAAGTGCACTGAGTCTTTCCAGAATTTTGACAGTCTGTTCATCTTCTTTGGAGGACCTCGGCCGGGAGAAGCAGCATTGAAAGCTTCCATTGCCTGTTGGCTAAAGGAGGCAATTGCATCCGTCTACCTGTTGTGGTGGAAGACTATGCTTGTGGAGTTGTGGGCACATTCTGCAGGACGCAGGCTGCGTCTTGGGTGGAGTTCAGTCTTGTTCCACTGGCAGATATCTGCAGGGTGGCCACCTGGACCTCCTTGCACACATTTGTGCGGCACTACCAGTTGGATTTGCAGTTACGGGGGAATGTGCAGTTCGGGGCTCAGGTGTTGTGGGCTGAGCTCGCTAGTCCCTCCCATTCTTGAGTACTGCTCATACAGCCCAGGATTTTTGGCTGGACTGGAGGAACAATATGGAAGGTAAATTCAGACCTTATGTGCTAATTTTTCTTTCCTTGAGTCCCTCTAATCCAGTCCAGAACCCGCCAATTTCATCCAGCTGTAGCGAGGCCTAGATGGGTGTATCTAGGCGCATTGGCTATTTCAGTTTTTCCCTTCTGGGGTAAGAGAACCGTGGAGACTTGCTTCCTGGAGGGCTAGTTCCTGTTTGACCAGAATCTTTGGGAGCTTGCTTGCTCCATCAATCCATCCATTGTTTACAAGGAACATCTTTCAAGTTTAAAGTAAACATTGTACTGTTTCCGGAATTAGGCTGTCCAACTATATACAGGTTAAAACATTGTATTAAAACTATATACATTTCTGGTGGTATTATGCCGTTGATGTATCATATGGAAGTAACGTACTGTGCAAACAAGCGTTGAGTACTTTAATTCATTAATCCGATGGTGTTGGCTCAGTTGAGGAATTACTGGTTGTAGGCAGTGAAGGTAAGGTTTCATGCTTCATGGTGGGTTGTTCATGAAGGTAGAAGTCTGTGAAAAGAGATGTTTTAAGGTGTTTTTTGAACAGTGATAAGTCTTTGATTTCCCTCAGGTTGTTGGGTAGGTTATTCCATAATGTTGGGGCAAAGAGTGAGAATGCTCTGTTGGTTGTTGATTGCATTGCATTGCGGAACATTCTTGGTGTGGTTAGTGTATTCTTCTGGTTGTCTCCTCTTTTTCTTGTCTTGTTGCAACTTTGAGTGTGTTAAGATGTGTAGGTGCAATGTTTATTGTTTTGAAGGTAGTCATCAGCGCCTTGAACTTGATTCTTTGTATCACTGGGAGCCAATGTAGGCGATAAAATATAGGTATTATGTGATCCGACCTGGCAGATTTCATTATTGTGTGTGCAACTGTGTTCTATGCTAGTTGGAGGGGTTTTAGTGTTTGTTTGGATAGTCCTTGTAGGATGATATTACTGTAGTCAAAATGGGGGCATATCAATGCTTGTGCTATAGTGCAGAAGTCTTCTGAAGAGAGGAGAGGTCTTAAGTACTGTATCATTCTGGTTTTGTGGTATATCGTTTGTGGTGTTAATGTGCTTGGTCATATTGAGGTTTTGGTCCAAGAAGATCCCTAGATATATTTCTTTTTTAACCTCAAGCAGGGCATTATTTACTTGTAGATGCTGAGGTGGAACGACTGTTTTGTTCCTGGTGATTAGAGCTTCAGTCTTTTTTAGGTTGATTGCTAGGTTAACCGAATCGAGCCAAAGTGAGACATCGTTGAAGCAGTTGATGATTTTCTGATAGTTGGGATTTGTTGTTTTGATTGATGTGAATAACATGTCATCTGCATATATCCTGTAATCCACACTGTGTGCTCTGATAATGTCACAGGTGGGTTGGAGATATGTATATTGAAGAGTAGTGCAGATAACGCTGAGCCCTGTGGGACGCCTTGTGTCTGGTTGAATTGTTTGGAGAAGGTGTTGAAAGTCACTTGTGTGCGGTTGGAGAGGTAGTTCTCGAACCATTGTAGTATGGTCCCTCTGAGGTGCTTCAGATGGTTGGTTAGGATATTGTGATTTATGGTGTCGAATGCTAAGGATATGTCTAGGAATATGAGGACGAAGGCTTGTTTTGTATTGTCAATTCCTTGTATTATTGTGTCGAGGAGGGATGCCAAGAGGGTTTCGACTCTGTGGTATGCTCTGAATCCATATTAATGAGGATCTAGCTGGGCATATGAGTCAAGTCTTGGAGTTTGGTCTGAACTGATTTTGCAATGACTTTAGATAGGAATGGGAGTCTCTATCGGTCTAAAGGAACTGGGGGAAGACTTGTTTAATGAGTTGCATTTCAAGATTGGGCAGATGGAAGCTTTTTTTTAAGGTGTCTGGTAATTGTCCTTTTGATAGCAAGAGGTTGACTATTTGTTGGATGTAGGGGGTTAATTCTGCTTTGACTAATTTAATCCAGCTGACTGGACATGGGTCAAGTAGAGAGGTGGTAGTATTCAACGATTTGATGCATTGGTCAATCTGTTCCTTGCTTCTTGGAGAGAATGAGTCCCATATTGAGGAGTTGGTAGGTACATCATGGTAGGTTTCAGCTAGGATGGTGGTTTTGAGTTTGTAGTTTTCCATATAGTGGTTGGCTAGTTGCTGAGCATTTATGTTGCTGGAATGGGTGTTGTCAGTGTTTGTTTTTTTTATTAGATTTTGGACAATGAGACATAGTTCCCTTGGATGGTTTAATGAATTTATTAGTATTTTTGAGAAGTATTCTTTTATAGAGTTAATTATTTTCTGACTGTATAGTTTTAGTATTTCCATATATTTCATATATTTCAGTCTCTCTCTGTCGCTTTTTGTGGTTTGCCATTTTCCTTCAACCTTCCTTAGGGTTCTCTTCGTCTCTCTCAGGTTTGGGAAGTACCATGGTTGGGAGCTGCGGGTTTCTTTGAGAGGTTTTTGTTGGTTAATTGATGCTGCGTTGAGGGTGGTGTTCCAAGTTGTGATGAGGGTGTCTAGATTGCACCTGCGCTATCAAATAACTGTGACAGTGTTCTTCAGGAAATCCTCCTTGTCAAATTTCTTGAATCGATGATGTGGTGGTTATGTCCTTGCTTGGAGGGCAGGGGTCAAGGTCCGTGCTGAAGTGTATAAGGTAGTGATCTGACCATAGTACAAGTTGCATATCATTCTTGATGCGTGTAAAATCTTAGGGGAAGAATATCAAATCTAGGGTGTTGCCTTTTAAGTGTGTTGGGGAGTCAATGTTTTGCTTATAGCCAATATCATCCATTGCTTGTAAGAATGAGTTGCTTTGGGCGTTGGTTATTGAGGAGAGGTTTAAATCTCCTAGTATTGTGTTATTTCCAGGTGAAGTTTTAGAGCATGTGGTTTCTATTATATTTGCCAGTGCATTGGTGTCTGAGGAGGATGGGGATCTATAAACTAGGGTTATTGCTAGTCTTTTGGTATGGATAGTTAGCATATCTAGGCCTTCAGAGCTTATGGAAGATGTTTGTTGAGCTTCCAATTCATTTTTGCACAGGATGATTACTCCTCCAACTTTCTTACTGTTTTGTGATCAGTAAAAAAAGGCTCTATCCCGGTGCTTTAATTTGGTTGAAGAGTACTGTGTCTGTGTCGTATAGCCAGGTTTCAGTTATGCAGATAATGTCTGGTTTGTAGTCGTTGATGAGGTAGAGTATAACGGGGATTTTGTTTCTTAGGGATCTTGCATTTATAAAGTACCATTTTAGAGGTATAGCACTTTTTTATGTGTAGATTCAAGTTGCTTGAAAGTGGTTGTGGAGTTATAAGGCGAGTTGGTTTGGTATGTGTGATTGACTATAAAGGTTATGGCTTACTGACTCATCGTGTTTATAATGGTAGGGGATTATTGGGATGAGGTGTTGCTTCTGTATGAGAGAGAGTGAATGGTTAATGGAAATGGTGATGAATAGGATTGCCAAGATGAAAATTGCTTTCCTCCTTTGTTCCATAGTATCTGGTGTTGTGGTTATCTGTTGGAATTGAGAATGTTTTAAGGTATATTTGTGAAGAGGGAGATGCTAGCTAAGATACAATTTCTGCAGTGTGAGAGAGGTTGAAGGTTTTGTATTATCGTTTTGCCTGGTTTTAGATGAGTAGCTGCTGATCTTTGTGTTCACACCTCCGTCCCACGCCTTAGGGCCATGCCAAAGGGCCCTCTGGCGCGGGTGCGCCTAGAGGCGCTTTAAATTTAAAGTCCCGGTTTAGTTCTCCTCTTCGGCCAGATTGGCCTTGGTAGTGGGGAGCAGGGAGGGGCTTACCTGCCTGCTCCCTTCCCCGATGTGGTTAGCTTGTAATATAGTTGTTCTGTATATAGTTCTTCTGCTTTGTTAGGACAATACTGACTTATGGGGTGGAGTTCAGCTCCTTTATACCTGACATCACAGAAATCTGGGATTCTCAGTCTCCATCTGCTGGAACTCGAGGAAAGAAAATTATTAGGTAAGGTCTAATTTCACCATACAATAAAATATATAAAATACTAATAGCCAGTACTTTAATAAACTTAAAATACAAATTGGTGACTAAAAATATAAATGAAACAAACCAATGGCTAAAATTTAATTTAAAAAACAACCCAACCCAGCTTCATAACACACTCTGCATTAAAACAACTTCACTCCATGAAATAAAACATTTTGCAGGGGCAGACAATCCTAGTTGCACAAAAACGAATAATTGGCTGAAAAGCAGAAAATGCTGTACAATGCAAAGCAGAAAAACTCCCAAGATGACTTGCCCAACTGCATTGATTTATGCAAGCACTGTCAACATCGCGATGGGGCTGTGAGCTACCATGTAAAGTGTCATCTCCAGGAACAAGCAGGAATGAGTCTTCACATATGGGTACGTCGGTACCGATGGAGCCTGCACGGGAATGCTCCCCAGCATCCAATCAGAAAGCTTTTGGGAGCATCCCTCGCGCCTGCGCACTGCCTTCCCGCCTTCTCCACTGCCTCTCCTCAGTTTTCATTTTTCCGCGGAGCCGGCAGGACGTCGTCCTGTCACCGCAGAAACTTTTTTCTTCAAATTCTTTATTTCTTGTTTTCTTGTGGTCGCGGCTGTTTTCCCGCTGCCACCGGTACCGCCGGTGGATTTTTCTTTTCTTTTTCTTAAACTCAGGGAGATTTTTCCCTCAGTTTCTGTCTTTAAATTTTTTGGGCCTACAAGGCCTCTCTACCATGGAGCCTTCGTCTCCTAAGAAGTGCCTTCACTGTGGAAGCACGGTTTTCTTTTTAGACTCCAATTCCTGGTGTCTAAACTGTTCGGGTCCTGACCCTTTTTCCCCTGAACACTCAGGCTGCAAAACTGTGAGAAGAACTTCCCTCTTTCGAGTTTCCCTTGATACCGTTTTCCCTCCCGAAGTGCGGGCACCGTTTTTTTCTTCTCTACAGGATCAGGTAACCCACAAACAGTCTGTTAAGACTAGCCAATTCTTGAGTGGTAGGTCTCATGCCAAGCATGATGACGGCTCCGGCCTTGCTCTCAAGACCCCATTGGCATTAAAACCCCGGCGAGAGTCTTCGGGCTCCAAAGCATTTCAGGGGTTTCAGGTTGTTCCTGGGGCTCACCCCTCACAGAACATACCTGAGCAATGCTCGGTGGTGGCATCCGCTTCGAGCGGTACCGATACCCCGGCATCGGCACCGGTGTTGAGTGATCCACTCTCTTCACCAGGAATCGTCATCGGGCGTTCTCGGTACCTTCGGGACCGATCGATACGACCCGGACCGACTTTCCTGTATTGGCAACATCGCCGATACCACCACCGACGTCGGTACCCACTAGACATGCATCGATAGACTTGCTCCCTTCGATGCCGAGTCTGGAATCGCTATCTAGTCTAGATGACTGGGTACCGACGCGTCTCGGAACCGATGTTTACCGATTCCGCATACACGGTACCGAGGATAATCATCAAGGGGTTTTACTTACGTCGGTACCGCTTGAGCTGTCTCCGATATCTGCTTCGCCGCCTTCGCTACCGGTATCGGTATCGATGCCGGTACCCACAGCATCATCGGAACCAGCTCCTTCCATGCTTTTGTCACCTGGATCGCTCCTCTCTATGCCTAGTTTAGAGTCTATTCCGGGCATGGCTGATGCACTTCTGACAACTCATAATTGCCAGTTCCAGTATCCATCCATTGCAAATCCTGTTCTGCACCGGACAGGTATATCCTCTGGTGCCCAGGCTTCCTGTTCAGGTTTAACCTGTCCAGGGATGGTTCCCATCGGAGATCCTTCTTTTCAGAAGTTTCTCCTTGACATGGCAACCTTCCTTAATATTCCTATCTCTGGCTATGAGTCTTCTCAGGGTTTTTCTGCAAGAAAGGAAAATTTAATGCTTCCTTTGCATCACTCTTTGCAGAATCTTCTTCTGAAGGTATGGGAAAAACCTTTAAAGGTTACTTCACCTCCTACAGCAACTGATCTTCTGTATCAGGTGCCCCCCTCTCCAGGATTTCAAAAGCCTCAACTTCCCCATCATTCCATTGTAGTGGAAGGTAAAAAGCAAGAAAAAACATTCTTCTTTCCCGCCAGGGCGTGCATCTAGATTACTGGATGCCTTTGGACGTCAAACCTTCCAAACATCTATGCTGGCAAAAAGGATTCTCTCATATATTTTCTATATGAGTCTATCCCTTCAGGAGGTCACAAAGAAATTATCTCTTTTGACTCCTTTTCTATCAGAGCCCAAGGCTGTAGACTATTCCTTACTTCTTACTCATAGCCAAAATATCTCTTGGTTTCTTTCTCGTGCTTCCCTAGACTCTTTTGAGTCTGTTAGCAGAACTTCTGCTGTAGCCATAGGAGCATGTCGTAAAGCCTGGCTCCAAGCATCAGACTTGAATAGATGGGCACAACAAAGACTGGGTAATACTCCTTGTACTGGAGAAAATCTCTTCAATAAGGAGTCCTTACGTCAGGTTGCTCATTGCTCCACTGACTTTCCTGTTTCTGAGGGCCATCCTAAGCCCTCTCCTTCTTCAGCAGGTAGAAAATGCCCTACCAGACCTTCTTTCCCTAAAAGAAAGAGGTTTTCCTCTTCACCTGCCCATCATTCGGATGTTCCCAAGCAGGGGAAGTCTCGCCCTGGTCTGAAGAATCCAAACTCTAGCCAGGCTGAATAAACACAGTAACCATAGGTTTCTGATTAATCTTTTTATAACTACAGTTAATTTCTTTCAGCAGAAGTTTTTCACTGTTTTTCCATTCAAAGCTCTGCTCAGGGATTCCTGTTCTCAGGAAATCCATTTACTCTTCACTATGCTGAACTGTCAGGTTATTCATGTCTATAAGTTACAGAGTTTTCCACCTCTTCCTGACTAGAAGAGAGGTTTAGCAACTATCATATGATAGTTTCTCTGTACCAGCATGAATTTTTTCCTTCCATGGACTTACCATGTGGTAAGTCCTTCTTCAGCTTCTAGCTCTACCCTCTTTGCCAGGTTTTCCCCTGTAGAGTGGTACCCTACCATTGAAAGACTTTTCTTGTCTTTCTTTTCACTGTAGAGTTTCTTCTCTTGAATAAACTCTTTTCTTTTTCTGGGCAGCTCTGCAGACAGAGACAGCTTGCTCTCTTTGTTCAGTCTGTTATCTCTGTTTGATACAGACTGACTCTCTCTGTTACCCTATTCAGTAGCTGCCCATGCAGGAGTTCCACTGTTTCCCTACTGGTACTTTGCCACAAGTCCCAGTATTGTCTGTCTTCCACCACTTCTGTCTTGCCTTAGTAGTGATTCCAAGACAGTTTTCTACATCTTTCTTGGATACTCTTTTTCACTACAGGCTTCTTATACTTTACCCTTGCCATCTCCAATCTCTGGGTTTGGCACATAATGGACGTGGCTGTCAGTTTTTCTCCATCAGCCAGTTCTACATCCCAGTTCTCCTGCATAATGCTCTCTGCAATCCTACTGAGAAGCTTTCCACTATGGGCCCTTGCTAGAGAGCATAAAGTTTCTCGAATGACTATCCATCATGGTTGAAAAATGCTTCCTCAGTCATCTCCTATGACTGGGGGGGTTCTTCATACACTGCTATCTTTTATTTTTTTTATTTTTATTTTTTATTTTTTTTAAGAGGGAGAAGGACATATGCCTTCTCCAAATGAAAGTCTGGGAGTTATCCCATTCCTTAGGAATATTCTCTTTTTTTCTTGCAGCTTGTCCCCATGGTATCCTATTACTTCAAGGACAGCACATATTAATCTGAAAAACGCCTGATACCTCCTTGTCCCTCACGTAGGTCAACCTGGTATCTCTATCTCATTCCATGCGTTTCTGTCCTTTTACCATGCTGGAGTTCCACAGGACTCCGGACTTGCTGTTTACAGACTAATATTATCCTCTGTTTTTTCACATAACCATCTTGATAATTCACTGGATAGCATTCCTTTATCATTTAACCTATATACTCAGGTATATATATATATATATATGCTAATTGTGCATATGCTATGCCCTTTAGATCTTATTTTAGATCTATCCATATATCTATATACATATCTATATCTATATATCTATATATAATATACACACACATATATACACATATCTCTACATATATCTTCATATATGTGTGTATCTTTCCAAATACTTATTATAGGTAGATATGTATTTCCATACTTATCTCCTGACTGTCTTTACTCATAAAGGTTTTTACCTTCCTGTATATTTCTGACAGTGGGCTTGCACAGTTTCATACTGTTCCACAGTATGTTTCGGATATTTTGCACACAACCATTGCTGTGGAACTGACAGCCCTACTGTTTCCTAGGTTGAAGTATCCCTGAAGCCAATGTCTTCCTCTCTCTCACCAGATAGGAAAGACATCTTAGATCTTCAGTAGATTTCAGATTCAATTCCTCCAACATCTGTCCTTCCTGGGAGTATGGGGTTCTTTTCATACCCTTTCCTCCCTCAGGGACTAGGTCTGTTTTGTCCAGATCGGTCAGTCTTCCTCTTTTGCTCCTACCTCTAAATGCTTCTGTAGCCAAAAGAGTTTTCAGCTTTCCATGAAGCTTCCCACTGAAGACCTGCCGTGTTTGTGTTACCCCAATTAAATCCTGGGGTCACCTCTCACTTCCAGATGTGGACCTCCACCTTCACTCCAGTGAGGTCACCTTGAACATTTTTCTACTGGATCCCCAGTAGACTACATCAGCCTCTCTACTTCCTGCAATCCAGTAGGTGAGCATCATATGGTGATTGTTCATTTCAGTATTATGATGTTCATTTCAATATATCTTTTGATAATGATCATACATACATGGACTCCTTCCGGGTAGTCCTCTCTTAGGTTAGCTGTTTTTTCAGCAGCTCCTCTCCTTTCAACTCCTACCCCCCCCATCCTCAGGATGCCTGGCCATATGAGGTGTAGCATGTTTTCAATCTTCAACATGTTAGGGCTCCAGGCATCTTAGCTTGGGAATCCCCATATGTGAAGACTCATTCCTGCTTGTTCCTGGAGATAGCACAGTTACCTGTAACAGGTGATCTCTGGGAACAGCAGGAATAAGTCTTCACAACCCACCCACCTCCCCTAGGAGTTGTATCTATCTTATTTTTATTTATTTATTATTTATTTATTACAGGCTCTTATATACCGCTCTATTCAGAATCAGCGCGGTTCACAATATAATAACATACCATAACAACAAACTGTTAGGTTTTACAGAGAACAAGGTCTCTTTTCCTCTTTCTCTCCTTTTGTCTCAGCTATGAAACTCAACTGAGGAGAGGCAGTGGAGAAGGCGGGAAGGCAGTGCACAGGCGCGAGGGATGCTCCCAATAGCTTTCTGATTGGATGCTGGGGAGCATTCCCGTGCAGGCTCCGTCGGTACCGACGTACCCATATGTGAAGACTTATTCCTGCTGTTCCCAGAGATCACCTGTTACAGGTAAGTAACTGTGCTTTTCCCGCCAGGACTGATCGACTGACAATGTCGCCGAAACCTAAAACAGATCAAGCAGATGCAAAATACAGTACCTTCATATAAAAGAAAAAAAAAAACCTTGCACATTTTTCCAAATAAGAGTTGGTAAGAATTCCTTCTGGCTCTTAATTGTACTGTTTTAATATTGAATATTTAAATCAATTTGTGAAAGATAGTTATTTTCAGTATGCAAATGCCTATATCTTCACTCTTCCCAATTTAAAGGGAAACCTTTGATCCATTTATTCTGAAAAGTCATATTAAATATCTAAGTTTCTGATCTCCCAAAGTCTATCAGTTGAGCGGATCTCCCACTATTAGTAGTAGTCCATACTTTGATTCAAAGATTCTTGTGGATTACTTTTATCAGAACTGGCTGATTATCACCAGGTTGTGTTATAAGCAAACATTATATATATATATATAATATATATACACACTAATGTAAGCATATTTTTTAAAAATATGCTTACATTAGTATAACCACCACATCCTAAAAAAAACCTACCAGAATAACAAACAAAGCAAACATTGCACGCATACCAACAATCAATAATATAATACCCCTTCCCACCCAACAGAGAATACTACAGAAGTGTTTTGTCCAGAAGAAAAGTCTCCAGCTGTAAAGAATCTAAGAACACATATTGCATTCCCTGATATGTTATAAGGCACCTGCAAGGAAACTTAAACTTGTGTCAATAGCCACAACTCTAGCCTTGAGCGAGAGAGAGGCTTTCTGCCGCAATTGAGTTGCCCTAGCAACGTCTTGAAAAATCATAATTTTGGCTCCACAAAACCTCATTTTTCTTTTTAAAATATAACTACAAAATATTAGATTTATCTTCAGTAGCAGAAAAGGAGGCCGCAAGAGTCCAAAAGCTCCCCCTTCTTGGGAACATCCTTATGTGAGCCATCCACTAACCATTTAGGAGATAAATAATAGCAAATAGTAATCAAAATCTGTTCAGGATTAGAAATACCCAAAACCTCCTTAAAGTATTTTTGCAAAAGCACCATTGGGGACAATGGGTCTTTGGACAAGTTAAAAAGCTTAAGTTCCTAGAACGCATGCTATTATCCAAAAACTCCAACTGCTGGTATATAGTATTGCAATCTTTAATATGCAGAGCTGACACGTTTTGTAAAGTCACCACTTGAGAGGACAGTTTTATCAAACTGCTTCTGTACATTTTGCAGGGCCAATTCCTGCACAGCAAGCGCATTAACATATCCTGTGAAAAGACAGACATCTGTTCCCTAGTGCCCCTCAACAACAAATTGTCTTGTGTTACTTTCAAAATATCAGCTAGACCAATATTCCCCCAGGCTCTGCACCAGCATCCACCAAAGGTGGAAATAGGATAGGCTTTGGCAAAACTGTAGGAGAAATTGACACTCCTGTTCCTTCTACCAGGGCTTCTCCACCTATAACACTCCTATCTGGGGAGTTTGGAGTAGGCCCACTAATTGGCGTTGACTGCGTGCTAGGTTGAGATAGTGAGGACTTAGAAGGGGAGCTTAAAGAAGCTCCAGAAAGCAGCGTAGAACCTAAACTTCTCAATGGAGGCGGTTGAGTCGGAGCAGAGGAGAGATTTTTATCCATCTGCCCCTGAATAGATCCTATGCCATTACCCTTAATATTCTTTTCCTTATTTTTCTGTTGACCCACTCCTTTAGGCATGACCTCACTGATGCAACGTTTAACAATAACATCTAAAATACAAAATCACAAAAGTCACAGAAGGGGCACAAAAGGGACATGCCCCTTTTGTCACATGCCCCTATGGTACACAGGCCTGCGACTGCGGCCACACAAAGTGGTGCTGTCGTATCCAGGTTCTGAGGGCATTCCCTTATGTTGGGAAAGGGGTTCTCTTCTCCAGCACGTTCGTCCTTTCCACTCACGACCCTGGAACCCTGTCGCAGCACGATCTCCTCAGGCACCTCCTGCACTCCAGCAAAGGTAAAGGCCTCCTCCCCAAAAATTATTTTATGGTTAGAATCTTGAGCAATTGTGTCCTGCTTGTTCTGGAATTGTTCTGCTTAGTACAAATTTAACAGGATTAAGAAAAAGCGAATGCTTTTAGCAAAATGTTAGTACTATAAAGTTGTGTAAACATTTACCAGCTGGACATGGGGTTAAAGGTATTCTCTGGGAAGAAGCAGGAAGTCAGTCCTCACATATGGGTGACTTCGGCACCGACGGAGCCCTCGTGTGGAGCAATTCCCCATCTTTCAAAGAAAGCCTTTGGGATTGCATCGCGCATGCGCGGTCCCCTTCCCGCCCAAGGGTGCCATCTTGCTCAGTCTTCTTTTTTTCTGCGGAGCCCAACAGACGTGGTCCTGTTTCCACCGTGGAAAAAGTAGAAAAGTTTATTAGATTTTTTTCAGCTTCCCGGTTTGACACCGGTTCCCCTTCCCGCCCTCGGCTCGGTACACTGGTATCGAGTCCGATCGTATTTTTCATTTTTGTCCTTCATGACTAGCGTTTGCTCTTTTTAGTTTTCACTGTCAGCCCGGTTGTTTGACCTCGCAGGGGCCCTTTTTCCCCGATGGCTGCCAGCGGGTTTAAGAAATGTGATCGGTGTAAGAAGTTGATGTTTCTCACCGACACACACGGCTGCTGCCTCCATTGCCTTGGCCCCGACCATGACCTGGTGGTCTGTGGGCCGTGTGGTAAGAAGTCTTTGAGGAGCAGGCAGCAGCACCGTGATAGGATTTTTTTCCGAGTCCTCCTCCTGCCGAGCCCGGACCTTGTCAGAGGCCTCGATATCTCAGGAATCGGAGCCCAAGCACCATTGTGGGTCCTATGAGTGGGGGTCTCCCTCCAGGGAACATCGGAGGAAAAATAAACTCGTGAGGGTGGCATCGCTGGACGTCTGTGATCGGCTCGGGCCCTCGGGTTCCAGACCGCGGAGCCCGGACCGCCGCCCCGGGTCATCTGAGTTGGAGCGGCCGGCTAAACAACCTCGCAGGCAGCCGAAGGCGTCGGACAAGGTAACTTCTTTTGTCCTCGTGAACCCTCCACTGGGAGAGCCGGCGTCGGGCCCGACGATGTTGGGGCCCGAGCCGGGAGCTGCGAAGCCTTCTAAACTCGGTCTCAGCTTGGTGGCCCTGGAGGCAGCATGGCTGCCTTCATGGAGCAGCAGCGGGCACGGATGGCCGGTCTCGCCGGTCCCTCCGCTTCAACCATCGGGACTTCTACGCCGGAGGCCGAGCCGATCCTCGAGTCGATCAGGTCTTGAGTCGATCCTTGGCCAACGTCTCCCTCGACCTCCCGTTCGGGACCGAGGTCGTCGACGCCGGTGCCCTCGGTGTCGGGGCAGTCAGACCCGAAACCCTTGAGGCCAGAGGCCATCGAGTCCTCCTCGGAGGATTCGGCGTGGGAGACGGAGGAGGAAGACTCCCCAGACACCTTCCGGACCCGGTGTATCCCATCGGACTCGCCGGGTTCGGAGCCTCAGACTACGTCCCCCCCCGAAAGACACTCGGTTCTTGGACTTGTCAGGGACATGGCCAAGGCTTTGGCATTCCCTGCAGATGCCGAGGAGGAGCCTCGAGCCTAAGAGCTCGATGCCCTCCAGTATGACTCTCCCTCGAAGGAGGCCCTTACTGTACCAGTGCCTCTGATGTTGGAACGGCTGATGCTCCACATGTGGGAGTCCCCGGCCTCGATGCCGGTACTCAGCAAGTGGGTCGATTCCATCTATCGAGTCCGCCAGAGTTCTGGGTTCCAGAAAGCGCAGCTGCTGCACAACTCCATGGTTGTGGAATCGGCCATGCACCAGCTGAAAAGCCAAAAAATGCACTCCTTGGTGCCTCCCAGCTGGGAGGCCCAGAACCTGGACGCCCTCGGCAGAAAGTGCTTCCAGGGTTCGATGCTGTCATGCTGTGTCCAAACTTACCAGATTTACATGGGCATGTACTTGTGAGACCTGGCAAAGGAGATTGCTGGGTTCTCGGCTGGCCTGTCCGAGGAACCCTTGCAGCGCTTGAAGCCCTTGTCCATGGGGATCAGAGAGTGCTCAAAGTTCATGTCTCGAGCAGCTTTATTTATTTATTTATTTACATTCTCTTATATACCGCGCTATTCTGCATCAGTGCGGTTTACATTGAACAAACTGAAATTACATTGAACAGGGCATTATAACTTGGAGATAACTATTTACATGGAACATGGGCTATGGAGGGTTAAGTAACTTATGATGGCTTCGAGGCTTTGGCCCGAGTAGCTGTGTCCAGCATCGGCGCACGCCGTCAGGCCTGGCTCATGTCGTCGGAACTAGAGCCATGGGTTCAGGACAAGTTGGTCGATGTCCCGTGCCGAGGAGACAACCTCTTCGGCAAACACATGACTGAGAAAGCTGCAGAACTCAAGTCCAAATACTTGACCCGGACAAGGTTGTCGAAGAAGACATCTGCACCTTCTCACAAGAAGGCCTCGGGGGGGGGGGGGGGGGGGAAAGCCCTTTTTCCCGAGGAAGGGTGCGGCTTACAGAAACTACCCCACTTACCAGGCCGCCCCATCTCCCCAGCAGGGGCAGCAGGACAGGGGCATGGCCCACGTAAGCCGAAGACCCCCAAGCCTCCAGCTCCGGCTTCTACCCAGCCGGGGGGGTTTTGACTCCCAGTGCATAGCTCCTCTCCCACCAGTGGTTTGGCCAAGCACATGAGGAAGGCTGGCCCTCTACGCTTACAGGTGGCCAGCCATTACTACCTACGCCTGGGTTCGGCAAGTAGTCCAGCAGGGCTTCTTACTTCACTTCCACCAGGTGCCCACAAATTTTTCCCAGGAGAGCCTCTCAGGCCCCCTCTTCACAGGAACCTCCTCCTGCAGGAGTTGGCAGGTCTGCTAAAGTATCGGGCGGTGGAACCGGTGCCCCACCACCTACAGGGGCAAGGCTTCTACTCCAGGTATTTCCTCATACCAAAAAGAAAAGGAGGCCTTCACCCCATCCTGGACTTGCGAAATCAAAACAAGTTCCTGGTGAGGGAAAAGTTCAAGATGCTTTCCCTTGGGATCCTACTGCCTTACCTCCACCAGGGAGACTGGCTATGCTCCTTTAGATTTAAAGGATGCTTATACTCACATCCTCATACACCCAGACCACAGACAATACCTCAGGTTTGTGGTCCGAGGAAGCTACTTCCAGTACAAGGTGCTTCCCTTTGGCCTAGCTTCCGCTCCCAGAGTATTTACCAAATGCCTAGCAGTGGTGGCGGACTTCCTCAGAAGCCAGGGAGTCTTCGTCTTTCCATACCTGGACAACTGGCTCATCAGGGGCCAATCGGCACAGGAGGCACAGCAGGCCACTGCTCGCACATTCACCCTTCTCCAGCACCTAGGGTTTGTTATAAATCACAAAAAGTCCACTTTCCTCCCCACTCAGAACTTGGAGTTCATAGGGACAAGACTGGACACACTTCAGGTACGGGCGTACCTACCGCTGGACAGGCGGTTGC
This sequence comes from Ichthyophis bannanicus, assembly GCA_033557465.1. Taxonomy (NCBI): domain Eukaryota; kingdom Metazoa; phylum Chordata; class Amphibia; order Gymnophiona; family Ichthyophiidae; genus Ichthyophis; species Ichthyophis bannanicus. The sequence goes on along the minus strand of CM066042.1, from coordinate 247,678,799 downwards.
TGGACTTGGTGCAGCAGGTCCAGCACAAACCTCAAGTCTCCACAAGGGTCTTCCTTCGCCTCCTGGGCCACATGGCCTCCACGCTGCATGTGACGCCATATGCTCGATTCCACATGTGCACAGCTCAATGGAGTCTCAGAGACCAGTGGACGCAAGCCACTGGCCGCCTCAGAGACAGAGTAACGATTTCCAAGCTGCTGGTGACAGCCTTGCAATGGTGGCTTCACCCTCCCAACTTGCTTCAGGGAGTACCATTCCAACCTCTCTCTCACACCAGAGTGCTGATGACAGATGCCTCCTCGCTGGGCTGGGGTGCCCATTGCCAGGGTTCATGCACTCAGGGTCTGTGGTCCTCGCGAGAGGCCGCACTTCAGATCAATCTTCTAGAGCTTCGAGCCATCCGCCTAGCTCTTCAAGCCTTCTGTCATCTTCTTGCACATCAGTCGGTGCTGATACAGACAGACAATCAGGTAGCAATGTTCTACATCAACAAACAGGGGGCACCGAATCTCGCATCCTATGCCAGGAAACCCTGGATATCTGCTCTTTTGCAGTGGCACATCACATGTCCCTAAGGGCAGTTTATCTGCCCGGTCAGGAGAACCTCCTGGCCAACAAGTTGAGCAGGATTCTTCAGCCTCACGAGTGGCAACTGAACCGGGATGTAGCCCAGCTGATCTTCAACCGTTGGGGTCTCCCATCCATGGATCTCTTTGCCAGCCTGCAAAACCATCAGTTGCCCCTGTTCTGCTCGAGGCAGCTGCATCCACTGAGCATGGCAGCGGATGCTTTCCTGATCTCGTGGGCACAGGGCTTTCTCTATGCGTTCCCACCCACGCCCCTGGTGGCACGCACTTTGTTCAAGATTCTTCGGGACAAGGCCTCGGTCATCCTGGTAGCACCCAGGTGGCCCAGACAACCTTGGTTCCCTCTTCTCCTTCAACTGGCAGTCGAAATGCCACTCCCTCTGGGGGTGCAGCCCGACCTCTTGACCCAGGAGCAGGGTTCTTTGCTACACCCCAATCTCAGATCCCTCAACTTAATGGCCTGGCTACTGAGAGGGTAGTATTTGCTCCTCTACTCCTTCCCAAAGAGGTTGAGGAGGTGTTGCTGGCCTCTAGGAGGCAATCCACTAGAAAATCCTACGCGTTCAATTGGGCGTAGATTTGAAGGGTGGTGTACCCAGAATAAAGAGGACCCGTTCACTTGTCAAGTACCTCAGGTATTGCAGTACTTGCTCCACCTCTCGGAGTTAGGCCTCAAGTCTAACTCTGTCAGGGTCCACCTGAGTGCGCTATCAGCTCACCACTCTCCAGTGGACGGGCAACCTCTTTCAGCTCACCCTTTGGTATCCCGGTTCCTCATAGGCCTCCTCCTCTTGAAGCCTCCAATTCGCCCATCGGCTATGGAGTGGGACTTAAATGTGGTCTTGCAGTGGCTTACTTGCCCACCTTTTGAACCAATGGCCACCTGTCACCTATAGTTCCTTTCCTGGAAAGCACTCTTTCTGGTGGCGCTCACATCTGCTCGACAGGTGAGTGAGCTGCAGGATTTAGTATCGGATAGGCCGTACACATGGTTTTATAAAAACAGGGTGGTCCTACGTACTCACTCGAAGTTCCTTCCAAAAGTGGTTTTCTCGTTTCACCTCAACCAAGAGGTGGTTCTCCCAACCTTCTTCCCCAGGTCACACACCAGCAGGGCAGAAGCAGTTCTGCATACTCTGGACTGTAAGAGGGGCGCTCACCTTCTACCTGGAGCGTATGTGGGGACATCGGAGAGCTTCCCAGCTCTTCGTCTCTTATGACCCTAGTAAACTAGGTCTACCTGTCTCCAAGCGGACGTTATCCACCTGGGTGGCAGACTGCATCGCCTGGGTGTACAGGGCAGCTGACCTCCAGCTGCAGGGCCGAATCATGGCCCACTCTGTCAGGGCTAAGGCTGCATCAGTGGCTAATCACCGCTCTGTTCCATTGGCAGACATCTGCCGGGCCACATCTTGGTCTTCAAGCCAGACTTTTGCAGCCCACTACTGCCTGGAGAGAGAGTCCCGGCAGGACAGTGTTTTCGGTCAGGCGGTACTCCGTAACCTATTCGAGGTTTAGGCAACTCCTACCCTCCGACCCTTTGGTGTCAGGCTACCATGGGGGTTGTGTTCTCGGAGAAAAATCCTATCACTGCTGCTGCGGCTCTTCTAGAGAGAGCCAATTTTCAGCTATGGGTTCTCGGTAGCCTGTAGCTAGGGAGTCCCATATGTGAGGACTGACTTCTTGCTTGTTCCTGGAGAAAGCGTAGTTACTTACCTGTAACAGGTGTTCTCCAGGGACAGCAGGAATCAGTCCTCACGACCCTCCCTCCTCCCCTGGAGTTATAGTCCTTTGATTAATTTTTTTCTCATTTTGCCATCTTTTTAGCTATGTCATCTGACTGAGCAAGGTGGTACCCTTGGGCAGGAAGGGGACCGCACATGCGCGATGCAATCCCAAAGGCTTTCTTTGAAAGCCGGGGAATTGCTCTGCACGAGGGCTCTGTCGGCGCGACATCACCCATATGTGAGGACTGATTCCTGCTGTCCCTGGAGAACACCTGTTACAGGTGAGTACTACACTGTCCCTGCTGATGTGTGTTGCTCACATTTTGAACTAGTTTCAGCAGTCAAGATAGATCAATGCTTGATGTATATGAAGAATTCAGTTCACAGGTTAGACAAGTCTACGATAATAGTGAAAGCTTGCTATGAGCCATTTGTACCAAGTCTAAACAGAATAGCGAATGCCTGAGTTATGGGATTTTGCCAGATTTGCTAAAACATGCTTAGAATGCCCAATATTAAAAAAAAAAAAAAAATTGGCCAATATGGATCTGTTGCATAATTATCTAGTTTAATCTATCCTGTTCTTGGTGAAACAAGTAATTTTAGAACATCTGGAAGTGACTGTTCTAAAATTACTTGTTTCACCAAGAACAGGAGAGATTAAACTAGATAATTATGCAATACATCCATATTGGCCAATTTTTTTTTAAATATTGGGCATTCTAAGCATGTTTTAGCAAATCTGGGAAAATTAACAGACGTGGAGACAGAGTAAGAACTAGAAACTTTGTAACGACATCACTGCTACTAATTCTGGTGCAGCTAGGGGCACACTTCAGTATTTGTCTGTCTCCAGCAGATGGCTGCTGTTTCTGATGCAGTTCTATTTCAAAATCTGTTAGTTCTTGGACAGAAATCTTTAAAAGGCTCTCCCCAGTAGATCTCCATGGTGAATGTCTTCATGTGGTACTTTGGATATATCCCATTGGAGTTTCCTGTGAGGAGGGTAATGAGAAGGAGCAGCTCCCAGTCAGAATGTTTTGTCTGGTTGAGCAATCAAAATTTGCAGCATTGCCTCAGGTACAAACTTAAATTGTAAGGGCTTTGGGGACAAGGAAATATCTACTCTATCTGACTAACTTTCCTTGAACTACTACTGGAAAGATAAAAGCTTAAAAAAAGCTTGCTTTTATTATGAGAAATACATAATATTTTGGACACCTTTCAGTTTGGTTTTTGGAAGAGTTTTGGCACCAGGACATTATTTACCTGTACATTAGATACTTGGATTTTGGATATGGAAAGAAATGGTGCTGTAGCTGTTGCTTTTTAGATTTGTCAGCATTTGATAGCATGTTGCATTCTGTTTTACTTAAGATAACAAGCACTTGGGATAAATAATATAGTACTATCTTTGTTTGAGTCTTTTCTTTAAACACTCCCAATAGGTTGTTTTTGGGAATGAGGTTTCAAGTTAGTACCATTTAAATATGGAGTGCCTCAACGTTCAGCCTTGTCGGCAATGATGTTTACCTCTATTTATAACCACTGTGTGTAGTGTTATGAGGCGCGAAGGTGAGCTTTAGGAGCTGTGTCAACTATATAATGCTTTTTCCAATGATTTAGTTGTCAAGACACTGCAGAGAGTTGACAAGTAAATTGTTGGTACTACATGTTGACTGGCAGCACATGTGACATATCTTAATTATAAGAAGATAGAGATTATGGTTTTGAAAGTGGACCTTTCTATTACGGTGCCCATGAGTATAACCATTGTAGGTAATATGATTAATACCTGTGTGGTAGTGAGATCTGGGCATCCATTTTAGATGCAAGTATAACTTTCTGGCCTCGCATATGAGCCATAGTGCGTATGTCTTTCTGTATGTATTTAGTCTAGTCTTGACTTGGGGGAAGAGTGGCCTAGTGGTGGGGCAAGTTGCCTCGGGCTGGGAGTTCGAATCCTGCTAGAGGACAGCAGCCTCAGGCCGGAAGGACTGGGGTTTCTAGTCCCACAGGCGCTCCTTGAAGCCTTGGGCAAGCCGTTTAACCCTCCGTTGCCTCAGGTACAAAACATAGATTGTAAGCCCTTTGGGGACAAGGGAAATTTATACCATACCTGAATGTGCACCACTTCGACCTGGTGAAAAGCGGTATATAAGTATTGCTAAATAAATCAGTAAATCAATTTTGTGTGTGTCTGATTATTTATTATATATTGTATTATGCATGGGGTTCTTGTATTCTGCTTAGACCATCAGATAATATCGGCAAGAAATGTAGCTAAGTAAAAAGCTGTTTAATGGGGTGTTTAAAAACAGTTGTAGGGATAGAGAATTTTAAGACTATATTACAGCAAACTTATTGTTTTGGCATTAGACTATCATAATATCCTTTTTTCAAGGGCTACCAAAGGTTGCTGTAAAGCCATTTCAAATAGTCCAAAATGTTGCTGCCCATCTGATCACTGGATTTGAAAGATTTGAATCAGTTACCCCTATTTTAACTCTGCTGCACTGGTTGCCCTGGGAATTACATCATTTTAAGATTATAATGTTGGTTTTTAAAGTAATACAATTGGAAATGCTTTTCTTTAAATTGTCCATTAATGTGAATGTACCCCTGTGAGTTAGTCCCAGGAACAGGCTTTGTTGACATTTCATTAAAAGTGTCATAGCAGTGTAAGAATGGGTCAATGAGTACTATCAATTAATGGTCTGAAATTATGGAACGAGATACCAGTGGCTTTGTGCCTTGAACAAGACATGATGATGGTCAGAAAACAAGTGAAAGCTTATTTCTTCTGGTTGGTATATCAATAAATAAGGCCCTATAGGGCTTGTTTAACGATGATTGCATTTTGATCTCAGGGTTATAATTTTTATGTGAAAAGTTTGAAGTTACAGTATATTTCATATTTTTTATGTATACCGCTTATGACTATTTGAAAGAGGCAGTTAAATGTATTAAATGGTAAATAAATAAACTATAACACGGCACAGTTCAGATTTCTAGGATTCAGCCTTCATACCTTTTTAAAACATGCTAATGTTTGTAAGTAATCACCAGAGATTCAACCATTAGAATAAAATACATGAGAGAAAATGGACATCAGAAATATCTCTCTCTTAACTCTTGGCTGCAGAGAATTATGTAAAAGTCTGATCCATTTTGCCATATCATCAGTTATAGCACATCTCCCCTTACTCCAGATCACATACTGCTTTAGCAAATTCTTTTTATGCATTTAGACTAGCCAGTGGAGCAGCCGAGACATCAAGTCTTAGAGACATAATGACACCCCCTTTTACTGATTTAGCACTGCGTTTCTACCTGATTGGGTTTCACCAGTCTAAACCAACATTACTTGGTTTAGTTTGGCAGTTCATGCGCTTTCGGAGCATTCCACAAAATTGCCTGTGGGTTAGGAAGGAGACTTGGGTGCCTCTGCTCTTAATTGTCTTGAATTTTTTGATGTTCAATATCTTCCCCAGTAAATGTAACAGACCTGTAGAAATGCTCCCCATGCTATAGAATCTGTCCCTTTTTATGCCTCTGCTATGATTCTGAGAAGTGAAATAATAATCCTTGAATTTTCTGCAGGGATTAGACCCTGCACGCGTTGGTGTTCCTGTTGTTGGTGGCCATGCAGGAAAGACTATCATCCCTCTGATTTCTCAGGTAAGCAGTTGAGCTAGAGGTTGTGTGTTGCCCTCATTCAATGCACTAGCAAGTATTTCAAAAACAATAATCAGAATCTCAGACTTTTCAGGAGAGTAAATGAGAATGTGGTTTCATGTATCATTTTAGCTTTAGGCATCAAGATTATGATTTAAAATGTTTTTCCATTTGTACAACTCCTGTAAGTTGGTGACTGGTACTCGATGAGATTTTGTATAGGTCTTCTAGAGTTTAAATGAAACGTTATTCCTTCCCGCATCTTTTTGGTTTCTGCCCTGACTCCACACACCATATTCTAGTGCACTGTTGATATGTGACTTGCTTCCTCTTCTCTCCCTCCTTCACCCCTAGTGTACACCCAAGCATAGAAACATGACAGACCATGTGGTCTTTTTCTGCTTTCTAGTCTGTCCTTCCATATCAATCAAGTCTATAAAAGACCACGTAGCCTATCTAGTCTTTCCTTCTATATCAACAACTACAACAGTCCCCTTTTTCCCTTTAGAGAGCCTCTGTGTTTGTCCCATGCTTTTTTGAATTCAGATATTGTCATCCTCTCTACCACCTCCACTGGGAGATTATTCCACGTATCTACTACTCTTTCTGTAAAGAAATATTTCCGCATATTTCTCCTGTGTCTTATCTCCTTTCACCCTCATCCTATGTCCCCTCGTAGCAGAGCATGCTTTCAATCAAGAGGCTCTCCTCCAGTGCATTTATGCCATGGAGGTAGTGAAACGTCTCAATCATATCACCTCTATCCCGCCTTTCCTCTAAAGTATACGTATTAAGATCCGTAAGTCTGTCCTCATATGCTTTATAGCGAAGACGACTAACCATTTTAGTAGCAATCCTCTGTACCGACTCCAACCTGTTTATATCCTTTTGAAGGTGCGGTCTCCAGAACTGCACACTATACTCCAAATGAGGTCGCACCATAGTCTTATACAGAGGCACTATCACCTCCTTTTTTCTGCTAGCCATTCCTCTCCGTATGCACCCAAACATCCTTCTAGCTTTTACCGTCGCCTTTTCTACCTGTTTAGTTACTTTAAGATCATCAGACACAATCACGCCTAGGTCCCGCTCTTCTTTTGTGGACAGAAGTACTTCACCCCCTATACTATGCTGAGAGGCTGCAGGGTTTTTCTAAATCAAGAGTAGGAGCCCAAGACTTTCCTTTAACACAGTGTATGCTTCCTAGTCCCTCTATGCAAGCAGTCTGTATCGAAGCAAAGTTGCAACAGTAGTGAGGCTTGCTAACTTGCTGTTCTGCCTTCTTGCAGTGCACCCCAAAAGTGGAATTTCCCCAGGATCAGCTGGAGACCCTTACAGCACGTATTCAGGAAGCTGGCACAGAAGTTGTGAAAGCCAAAGCTGGAGCAGGTCTGTTTTTCAGGACCTAGAAGGGATGTTAACACACAATATAACAAGAGAAAGCAGCAATAGGTTCATCAGGTAATATAGAACTTGTGTGGATGGCTGCACAAGTGATGCAGCAATAGCTCAGGCAAGTGGTATTCTGTACGTTGTGGTTGTACAGCATCTGCACCCTCTGTGCATAATGGCCTTTGTAGGAAATATTGCTGCTATTTTACAACTACATTCTTAACATTATTAGGTCAGTAACTGGCCTTTTTGTAAATCTGAAACAGATTTTTCCTTAGATTACAAGATCCTGAGTTGGCCTGGCATCATCGGGTGAATATCCTGAAAACCAGGAGGCAGACTAAGGGATGCTCCAAAACTGTTCTATAGATTTGTCGTCTTTTCTGAACAAGATTTTATTTCTTTGGTCTGACTCACTTTCCACATCTGAGTTTTCAGATCTGTCGCAAGCCACCCTTGCCATGTGTGTGATACCTGTTGAGTTTCCTCTGTAGCATGGCATGACCCAGAGTGACCTCATTTTGAAATGATCCCAGACAAAGACCCTGCAGTGCATATGAAATTTTATTTTTCTCACATGCTGGAGAAATGCAGAAATGATTAAAATGTCTTTACAAATTAGTGGCAGGAGTCTGTCCCAGTAACTCCTCCAGTATCCTTTGATTGAGACTGTTAAGCCATATTCATTGCTTGCTGGGACGCAGCGTTTTAAAAATAATGTATTTCCACCACTTCCCCCTAGAGCGCTTTCTTTTTAGTATATGGTCTATGTGGTCCTAACTGTCCTTTGCAATAAATTTGTTTTTGCCACGTTGGTGGGAAGGGCAGAGAGACTTTGCTGTGAACAATCATGTCTTACATTACCTCAGAGGTTTCCAAATGCTCTACCAAAGCCCTGTGAAAGAATCGCGGGATCCATCACAGAAAAGGAATGTCAAATTGCTCCCAGCATGGATGCTTTCCCACCTTCAGAAAGGACTTATACATGTGTGAATTTTGCACACTGCTGTTTTGCTTCCTACAATTAATGGTCCATCTCTGTTTCCCAGACTCCATGTCGAAATTCTGCAGTACTGTGCTAGATGTAGTGCACCTTGTTTCTGACATTGGACAGGCTGACACCTTAGTCTGTGCTGGTATAGTGTTGCTGCTACCTATATTTCTCCAGGACCAAGCAGGAAGTCAGTCCTCACATATGGGTGACGTCGGCGCCGACGGAGCCCCCATGCGGAGCATTTCCCCAGCTTTCAAAGAAAGCCTTTGGGAATGCAGGCACGCATGTGCGGTCCCCTTCCCGCCCAAAGGTGCCATCTTGCTCAGTCTTCTTTTTTCCGCGGAGCCCTACGGATGTGTGTCCTTGTCACCTGTGGAAAAAGTGGATTTTCTTGCGTTGAGACAAATTTTTTCTTCGGTTCGACGTCGGTTCCCTTTCCCGCCTGGACTCGGTACACCGGTGCCGAGCCCGGTTCTCTTTTTTCGGTTTTTGTCCTTAGAGACTGCGTTCGCGCCAATTTTTCTTTTCCCTGGCAGCCCTATTTTTTTTTTATTTTGCAGGCGCCCTTTTTCCCCCCGATGGCTGCCAGTGGCTTTAAGAAGTGTGATCGGTGCAAGAAACTGATGTCTCTCACCGACACACATGACTGCTGCCTCCGGTGCCTGGGGCCTGACCACGATCCTAAGGTCTGTAGTCCCTGTGGCAAGATGTCCTCGAAGGCATTGCGGAGCCGTCAGCACCAGCGTGAGAGGATCTTCTCCGATTCTGCATCTCGACGGGTCTGAACTTCGTCAGAGGCCTCGACGTCTCTGGAGTCTGACCCCGAGCATCGTCGGGGCTCCTCTGAGAGGGAATCCCCCTCGAGGGAGCACCGAAGGAAGAAGAAACCCACGAGGGCGGCATCGGTGGATGCTCTTGGCCCCTCGAGGGCCAGGTCGCATAGCCCCGATCGCCGTCCCGGGTCTTCGGAGTCGGAGAGGCCTGCAAAGCATCCTTGTGTAGAGTCGGAGGCCCCGAGTTACGTGAGTACTGTAGTCCTCGTGGACTCTCCTCCAGGGGAGCTGACGTCGGGGCCCGAGTCTGAGGCTGCTGGGTCTCCTGAGCTTGGACTCAGGTTGATGGCCTTGGAGAGCAGATTGTCTGCCTTCATGGAGCAGCAGCTGGTGATGATCGCCGGTCTCACCGGTGCATCTGCCCCGACCACCGGGACCTCGACGTCCAAGTTGACCCCGGAGACCGAGCCGATCCTCGAGACCATGCGAACTCGAGTTGATCCTTGGCCGAAGTCACCCTCGGACCCCCGTTCGGTTTCAATGTCATCGACGCCGGTACCCTTGGCGTTGGGGCGGATGGCGTCGGTGCACGCCCACTCGGAGCTGCTCTATTCCTCCTCGGAGGAATCGGTGTGGGAGACTGAGGAAGAGGAGTCCCCTGACACCTTCCGGACTCGGTGCGTCCCTTCAGACTCACCGTGATCCGAGCCTCGGACAAGGTCCCCCCCCCCCTCCAAGGATTCCCGGTTCTCGGATTTTGTGCGGGACATGGCCAAAGCCTTGGCCTTCCCGGCAGACCCCGAGGAGGAGCCTCGAGCCGAGGAGCTCGAGGCCCTGCAATATGACTCTCCTCCCAAGGAGGCCTTTACTGTACTGGTTCCTCCGATGCTGGAGCAGTTGCTCTTCCGCATGTGGGAGGTGCCGGCCTCGATGCCGGTTCTAAGCAAGCGGGTCGATTCCATCTTCGAGTCCGCAAGAGCCCCGGGTTCCAAAAGGCACAGCTACCGCACCACTTCATGGTTGTGGAATTGGCCATGCATCGCCTGAAGAGTCAGAAGATGCACTCCTCGGTGCCTTCCGGCAGGGAAGCCTGGAACCTGGATGCCCTCGGTAGAAAGTGCTTCCAGGGCTCTATGCTTGCTTGCCGCATCCAGACCTACCAGCTGTACATGGGCATGTACCTTCGAGACCTGGCAAAGGAGATTGCCGGGTTCTCTGCTGGTCTGTCCGAGGAACCCTTGCAGAGGTTCAAGGCCTTGTCTTCTGGTATTAGAGAGTGCTCGAAATTTATCTCTCGAGCAGCCTATGATGGATTTGAGGCTTCGGCTTGAGTAGCAGGGGCCGGCATCGGTGCACGCCGCCAGGCCTGGCTACAATCCTCGGACCTCGAACCATGGGCACAGGACAAGTTGGTCGATGTCCCCTGTCGAGGTGAAAACCTCTTTGGCAAGCCCATGGCGGAAAAGGCTGCAGAACTCGAGACCAAGACTCTTACCCAGACAAGGCTGTCCAGGAAAACCTCTGCCCCCTCTCAGAAGAAGGGCTCGGGGGAAAAAGACCTTTTACCCGAGGAGGACGACCACTGCCTACAAAACCTACCCTCACTACCAGGCCTCTGTAGCTCCCCAACAGGTCCAGCAGGCCAAGGGGCAGGGTCATGGGCCCCGTAGGCAGAAGACTCCCAAGCCTCCTATTCCGGCTCCTGCTCAGCAGGGAGGGGGTTTTTGACTATGCCAGCATAGCCTCTCCTCCTCTCCAGGGCACAGGAGGTCGGCTGACCCTGTACGCAGACAAGTGGCCAGCCATCACAGGGGATACTTGGGTGTTAAGCATCATCGAAAGGGGTTATCTGCTCCACTTCACCCAGATACCCCCCTCCTACTTTGCAGGGGAGCCTCCAAGACCCCTCCTGCACAGAAACTTACTCCTTCAGGAGTTGGAAGGTCTGCTACAGGACAAGGTGGTGGAACCGGTGCCTCACCACCTGAAAGGGCAAGGCTTCTAATCCAGGTACTTCCTAGTACCAAAAAGAACAGGAGGCCTCGGACCCATCCTAGACCTGAGAAATCTGAACAAGTTTCTGGACAGGGAAAAGTTCAAGATACTTACCCTTGGAATCTTACTGCCCTACCTCCAGCAGGGAGATTGGCTGTGCTCCTTAGACCTGAAGGATGCTTATGCTCACATCCTCATCCATCCAAGTCACAGGCAATACCTCAGATTTGTGGTGGGAGGGAACCACTTCCAGTACAGAGTGCTTCCCTTTGGCCTCACCTCCGCCCCCAGGGTTTTTACAAAGTGCCTAGCGGTGGTTGCGTCCTACCTCAGGAACCAGGGGATCTTTGTGTTCCCTTACTTGGACGACTGGCTTATCAGGGGCCAGTCTCCACAAGAGGCCAGGCAAGCCATCTTCCGAACCATATCCCTGCTTCAGCACCTGGGGTTCGTTATAAACGTCCCAAAGTCTACTTTAGTCCCCTCACAGGACGTGGAGTTCATAGGAGCGAGGCTGGATACCATTCATGCAAGGCCTATTTGCCTGTGGACAGAGCTCAAAGCCTGATGAAGTTGGCCGGCCAGTTTCAGGAGAACTCTCTGGTCTCTGCCAGACGCTTCCTCCGGCTCTTAGGTCACATGGCTTCCACAGTGCATGTCGCCCCAAATGCCCATCTGCACATGAGGCCGGCTCAGTGGTGCCTCAGGGCCCAGTGGGTACACGCCACAGGGAAGTTGTCAGACAGGATAAAGGTGTCCAAAACCTTGGTGGACTCCCTACGCTGGTGGAGGCATCTTCCCAATCTGGTCTGGGGAGTTCCTTTTCAAGCCTCCCCACACACTCAGGTACTGACAACAGATGCTTCCCTGCAAGGCTGGGGGGCACATTGCCAGGGGACCTGCACCCAAGGCCTGTAGTCTCCGTGGGAGGCCACCCAGCAGATCAACCTGTTGGAATTGAAAGCCATTCGACTAGCCTTACGGACTTTCTCTCGGATCCTCTCTCACCAGTCAGTCCTAGTTCAGATGGACAACCAGGTGGCTATGTTCTACGTGAACAAGCAGGGAGGCACAGGATCCCGACTCCTGTGCCTGGAAGCACAAGCTCTCTGCTACTGGGCTATCAATCAGGGCATGACCCTCAGGGCGGTCTACCTCCCAGGCCAAGAAAACTACCTGGCGGACAGGCTAAGCAGACTCCTGCAGCCTCACGAGTGGCAGTTGGATCCTCGGGTAGTCCAACAGATCTTTCTGAAATGGGGACTTCCAACCATGGATCTTTTTGCCAGTCTGCTGAACAGGCAACTACCCAAGTTCTGTTCCAGACAACCGCATCCTCTGAGGGCAGCGGCAGATGCATTCCTGATCCCCTGGTCAGAAGGCCTGCTGTATGCCTTTCCTCCCACACTTCTGGTGGCCCGGACTCTATTCAAAACCCAGCAGGACCGAGCCACGGTGATCCTGATAGCCCCCAGGTGGCCCAGGCAGCCGTGGTTCCCTCTCCTTCTGCAGTTGGCGGTGGATGCTCCACTTCCTCTGGGGCTGCAACCCAACCTTCTGACTCAGGATCAGGGGTCCCTCTTGCATCCCAACCTCAAATCCCTCAATTTGATGGCCTGGCTGCTGAAAGGCTAGTCCTTGCTCCTTTGCTCCTACCAAAGGAGGTTGAAGAGGTGGTGTTGGCCTCCAGGAAGCATTCCACCCGGAAGGCCTATGCTCTGAAGTGGCGTAGGTTTTCCACTTGGTGTTCTCAACAGCAGGAGGATCCCTTCTGCTCGGTCCCGGTGGTACTGCAATACCTGCTCCACCTGTCCAACCTGGGACTTCAGTCCAACTCTGTCCGGGTCCACCTCAGGGCCCTCTCAGCTCACCACTCGCCGGTGGATGGACAATCCCTCTCGGGCCACCCTCTGGTGTCTCGCTTCCTCAGAGGCCTGCTTCTGCTCAAGCCTCCTATTCGTCCACCGGCCACTGAGTGGAATCTCAATGTAGTCTTGCAGCAACTGACTCGCCCACCTTTTGAGCCGATGGCTACCTGCCACTTACGTTTCCTATCCTGGAAGGTGTTTCTTGTGGCATTCACCTCGGCTAGGCGTGTGAGTGAGCTTCAGGCCCTGGTCTCGGATAGGCCGTATACCAGGTTCTATAAGAACTGGGTAGTCTTGAGGACTCATCCTAAGTTCCTTCCCAAGATGGTGTCCTCCTTCCACCTCAACCAGGAGGTGGTACTTCCGACGTTCTTTCCCAGGCCGCACGCCAGTAGGGCCGAAACTGTCTTGCATACCCTGGATTGTAGAAGGGCGCTGTCCTTTTACCTAGAACGTACGCAGGGGCATAGAAGGGCTTCTCAGCTCTTCATTTCCTTTGACCCTAATAAATTGGGGTTGCCTGTCACTAAGCGTACGTTGTCCATCTGGGTGGCAGACTGTATCGCCTGGGCGTACAGGGCAGCCGGCCTCTCCCTGGAGGGTCGAGTCACGGCCCACCGGGTCAGGGCGAAGGCCGCATCAGTAGCTCACTTCCGTTCTGTTCCGTTGGCAGACATCTGCGGGCCGCTACTTGGTCTTCAAGCCAGACTTTTGCGGACCACTATTGCCTCCAGAGGGAGTCCCGTAGGGACAGTGCTTTCGGGCAGGCAGTACTCCGTAATCTCTTTGAGGTTTAGGCAACTCCTACCCTCCAGCCCTGGTGTTGGGCTACCATTCAGGTGTGGTCTCCGAGAAGATTCTCTCACAGTTGCTGAAGCTGTAGAGGGAGCTCTATTTTTCAGCCTGGGTTCCTGGTAGCCCAGAGCTAGGGTGTCACCCATATGTGAGGACTGACTTCCTGCTTGGTCCTGGAGAAAGAGTAGTTACTCACCTGTAACAGGTGTTCTCCAGGAGCAGCAGGAATCAGTCCTCACGACCCTCCCTCCTCCCCTTGGAGTTGCAGTTGTATATAGTTCATTTTCTTTTTTGTGCTGTCTTTTAGCTATGTCATTGGACTGAGCAAGATGGCACCTTTGGGCGGGAAGGGGACCGCGCATGCGTGCCTGCATTCCCAAAGGCTTTCTTTGAAAGCTGGGGAAATGCTCCGCATGGTGGGCTCCGTCGGCGCCAACGTCACCCATATGTGAGGACTGATTCCTGCTGCTCCTTGAGAACACCTGTTACAGGTGAATAACTACTCTAACTGGAGAGCTGGTATCTTTCAGGTTCTGCCACTTTATCCATGGCATACGCAGGAGCCAGGTTTGTCTTCTCTCTCCTGGATGCTATGAACGGAAAGGAAGGTGTGATTGAGTGTTCCTTCATCCGGTCAGAGGAGACAGAGAGCCCTTACTTCTCCACACCGGTGCTTCTTGGGGTATGTATGAAGATATGAACACATGCTGCTAGTCCTTAGAACCCTGAGTTCCTCTGATGTTTCTGGGTCTTTAGATAAGGGGTATATTTCTAGAATCTGGCAGCAGAGCTTTAGGAGGGTAGGGGAAGTCTGGCAGCTTGTCAGGTAACCTATGTGACTATACAGCGCTGTGTATGTCTTGTAGCACTATATAAATGATTAATAGTAGTAGTAGTAGTCACCACATACATGTGCACATTCTCTGCATCAAGTACACAGCACTAGGAATTTACACAACCCTGTCCTGATTTCTGCCTTCTGCCCTTCTCTAATCTTCGGTGGGCAGCATATGTTCAGCTAACTGTTACTGTGCAAGTGTTTGAATAATACTATAGTTATTGGCTAACATTGCTTGAGAGAGTTCACCCCTTCAAAAGGGTTTCACCTACTTGGGCAGAGCCCGCATATTTCAGAATAGAAAATAGAGTTCCCTCTGTGTTGGATAACTCAGAACACTGAGACTGTCGAGACTCTTTCTGCTAATGCTCTTTGGGATATTCTGCACAAAAACTGTGAAAATTCTGCACTCAACATTTTTAAAGTTTACATACTTACATATTCCTCCCTCCTCCCTTATCTCAAGCTTTCTCCCTCAGCAGATTCACTCTCTGGATTCCACCTACCACAGCTTGCGCTTTCCCCAACTTATATTGACCCCCATCCTGGACTTAAACCCCACCTTCCTGCCAGCAGCTTTAACCGTCTATTTTCTCTTCACCTTCATAGTGGACACCTAGATTTGAAGGTTTCTCATCAGAGACTTTTGGCAAAACTAAAGAGTCATGGGATAGAAGGCAGTGTACTATTGTGTATCAGGAACTGGTTAAAAGATAGAAAGCAGAGGTTAGGGCTAAATGGCCAATTTTCCCAATGGAGAAAGGTGAATAGTGGTGTACCCCAGGGATCTGTGCTGGGTCCGCTGCTTTTTGACATATTCATAAATGACCTGGAAAGTGGAATAATGAGTAAGGTTACCAAATTTGCAGATGACACAAAACTATTTAAAGTTGTTAAAACCCAAGAGGATTGTGGAAAACTGCAAGAGGATCTTGATAAATTGAAAGACTGGGCATCAAAATGGCAGATGAAATTTAATGTGGACAAGTGCAAGGTTATGCACCTAGGGAAGAACAACCCAAACTATGGTTACACGATGCAAGGTTCCACATTAGGAACCACCACCCAGGAAAAAGATTTAGGCGTCATTGTGGATACCATGTTAAAACCCTCGGCCAAGAGAGCAAATAGAATGCTAGGTATGATAAGGAAAGGAATGGAAAATAAAACAAGATATTATAATGCCTCTGTATCGTTCCATGGTGAGACCGCACCTTGAATATTGTGTGCAATTCTGGTCGCCGTATCTTAAAAAGGATATAGCGATTTTAGAAAAGGTTCAGAGAAGAGCCACCAAAATGGTAAAGGGGATGGAAGGATACTCCTATGAAGAAAGGCTTAAAAGGTTAGGACTCTTTAACCTGGAAAAGAGACGGCTGAGGGGAGATATGATAGAAGTCTATAAATTAATGAACGGAGTGGAACGGGTAAACGTAGATCGATTGTTTACCTTATCAGAATATAGAAAGACTAGGGGACATGCAATGAAGCTACAGGGTAAACTATTTAAGACTAATAAAAGAAAATATTTTTTCACTCAACGTGTAATCAAACTCTGGAATTTGTTACCGGAGGATGTAGTAAAGGCTGTTAGTGTAGCTGGGTTTAAAAAAGGTTTGGACAAGTTCCTGGAGGAAAGGTCCATAAACCATTATTAAGAAGGGACCCAGGATATCAATGCTTGAACCAATACAAGCATTGTGGAACCTGTGTCCCTTGGGGAAACTGCTAGGTACATATGACCTAGATTGGCCACTGTTGGAAACAGAATACTGGGCTTGATGGATCTTGGTCTGACCCAGTATGGCATATCTTATGTTCTTATCTTCACAAATACAGTGTTACAAACCTACCCCAGTAATCTGTAACCTTTCAGTCACATTTGCCTCAATACTTAAGGACTGAAGGATAGCCACTGTGATGTCAGAAAACATTTAATAAAGTCCTTCCTGAGAGATACCCAGGAAATTAGTGATGGGATAGAAGGAAGTGTCTTCCATAGATTGTAACTGTTTATAAGATAGAAAACAAAGTAGGATTAAATGATTAATTTTGATAACGGAAAGAGGTAAATAGTCGAATGCCTCTGATCTGCTGCAGACTAGTGTTTTAACTTATTCTTTAACAGCCTAGAAAAGGGGGTAATGAGTAAAATAATTCAAACTTGCAGATGAGACACAAGTAATCAGAGTAGCTAAAACGTTCGTAGACTGAGGAACGGTGTAAGCATAGTTACTCACCTGTAACAGGTGATCTCCGGGAACAGCAGGAATTTAGTCTTCACATATGGGTGACATCTGTACCGATGGAGCCTGTGCACAATGCTCCCCAGCATCCAATAGGAAAGCTTTTGGCAGCATCCCACTGCATCTGCGTAGCTGCCTTCCTGCCTTTGCCACTCTCCCTCCTCAGTTGAGTTTGTAGCTGAGATAAAAGGAGAAGAGAAAAGAAAACCTACAACTTCTAGGGGAGAAGGATGGGTTGTGAAGACTAAATTCCTGCTGTTCCTGAAGATCACCTGTTACAGGTGAGTAACTACGCTATCTCCAGGAACAAGCAGGAAGCTGCCAGAAAGAGGCCTCTGAACTAGTAATGGTTCGCCTCAGGAGAGGCTAAAAAAGGTCATGGATCCTCGATGGATGTCTAGTATCAAAAATTCCGGGACGGAGGGTAGAAGTTGCTCTAAGTCTGAAAGAGATGCTGGAGAACACCCTAGCCAAACATGGTATCCTGGCAGGAATCCTTGTCCAGACACTAGTGAACCAGTAAAGGTATGCTGCTTTACAAATTTTGTCAATAGCCACAGAGCGTAGATTTGCCATCGAGGTGGCCGAACATTATGGGCAGTGACATGGCCTTCATGGAATAGGCCTGGCGCATCATAAGCAAAAGTGATGGAGAGGGTACCCTTGGATACCGGCAACCCCAAATGACTAGGGTCAATGAAGGCGAACAGTTGAGAAGCCCTTTGGTGTTCTTTTATCCTCTGAAGGTAGAATGCTAAATCCCATTTACAATCCAGAGTGTGGAGGGTTGCCTTTACCCTAGATGAATGCGGCAGGGGGAAAAAGACAGGATGGTAAATTGCCTGATTCAGATGAAAGCAACAAATAGGGGTGTCCTACACGGAGCGGTGGGTTCACTCCTAATCAAAGACATGGGGAGGGGTGGCTTGTACAGAGCAGCAGGTACACCTGCTCTTGCCATCTTACTGGGCAGACTAGATGGACCATACTGGTCTTTATCTGCCGTCATTTACTATGTTACTATGAAAGGGCGAAACCACTATCTGCATAAAGCAAGGATGAGTCCTAAGGACAACCTTTGTCATGGTGGAACTGGGTGTAAGGCCGTGTCGGCCACCGACACGTGAAGCTCACTAGTTTGTCTTACTGAAGTGAGGGCAATAAGGAAGATGACTTTCCAGGATAGAAACTTGAGTGAGGTTGTGGCTAAAGGTTCATAGGGTGATTTGAGAAGTTACCCTAGAACAACATTAAGGTCCCATGCCACTGGTGGTGGTCTGATGGAAGGCTTAGTTAAAAGAAGTCCTCTCATAAAGCGTGACACGAGTGGCTGCGAGGAGATGGGCTGCCCGTCTAAGTGATGATGAGAGGCTGCAATTGCACTTAAGTGCACTCTTGCCGAGTTGGTCGTGAGACCAGAGGAGGAAAGGTGGAGGAGATATTGGAGAAGTGCCTCTACTGGAACTGAGAAGGGATTAAGATCCCTTTATGAACATCAGAGCGAAAATCTATGCTACTTAAAGGCATTGGAACGTCTAGTGGATGGCTTTCTGGAAGCTAAAAGGATGTCCTTAACCTCCCGAGAAAAGTTAAGGTGCTGAAAGGCTCTGCCTTCAGCAGCCATGCTGTGAGGTGGAGACAATGTGAATTGGGATGGAGCAGGATCCCCTCCCTCAGAGAGCAGATCTGGTGCAGCTCAGAGATCTATCGGTTGAGTCTGAGATAGATATAAAAGGAGAGGAAACCATGGTTGAGGTGGCCAGCGTGTGGCTTTGAGTATCATGGAGCCCCTGTCTGTCTGGAGTTTGAACATAGTTTTGGGAATCAGGGTTCTCCAGGAACAAGCAGGAAGTCAGTCCTCACATATGGGTGACGTTGGCACCGATGGAGCCCTCGTGTGGAGCAATTTCCCCAGCTTCAAAGGAAGCCTTTGGGAATGCCTCGCGCATGCGCGGTCCCCTTCCCGCCCAAGGGTGCCATCTTGCTCAGTCTTCTTTTTTCCGCAGAGCCCGACAGACGTAGTCCCATTTTCCTCAGAAAAGGTTGATTGTTTTTTGTCTATTTTTTACCATTTTTGGTACCGGTTCGATGCCGGTTCCCCTTCCCGCCTCGGCTCGGTACACCGGTATCGAGTCCGACTAACTTTTTTCGTTTTTGTCCTTAGTGACTAGCATTCGCGCTTTTTCTTTTAACTGGCAGCCCAGTCTTTCGATCTCGCAGGGGCGAGTCTTGAAGGACTAGAAAGAGGGACTGTTACTTCTGAAGAGAAATCTGCAATTGTGAGTATATACTTCTGGGAATTTTTCTGAAAGGAATTTTTTTCTTTTAAAGCTAATTAATCTGTGAACCCACTATTTTTTGTTAAATCAGTCAGGGCCTAGTAGCAGCAGTTTAAGGTTCAATTTAAAACACAGAAGAGAACTTTCTGGTTACCTTCCATACCCAGTAGAGAGCTGTAGTTTAAATTTCATAGTCACTCAGGGCCTAGCAGCAGCAAAGTACTTTTAGTTTCAATTTAAAACACAGAAGAGAGCTTTCTGGTTAAATTTGGAATCCAGCAGAGAGCTTGTAGTTTAAATTTCATAATAGGTTAGAGCCTAGCAGCAGCAAAGAGCTATAATTTAAATCAAATCAGAATATAGCTTACCTCAGCAGCACAGGACAGGGTACTGTGTAGCAGCCCTCTTTTAATAAGTGTTCTTTCCCTCCCTCCCTCCCCACTCCCACCCGCCCCTGGGATAATCACAGCTTTATAGGTACTTGTACATCTTAAAAGACAGGAGGTGCTCTCAGGTGAAGCTCGTTACCCAAATCAGTCATACAATAAGGACCTGAGATTAATTAAGCTTCAGGTGAACAAGGTATATTAAACTTATTAGGTACAGTTTTAGTGGTATAAATATCCATAGCAACCTTTAGTACGTAAAGAACTTAAAGATCTAAACACAAACTTAAATAAGATGCAGACAGCAGTCCAGCAGCGAGATGGGGGCTTTCCAGTCTTTTGCATTGAGTGTCACATGTATGATTTTCTCCCAGTTGGTGAGAGGTCTTACATGTGCACTAGTTGCAAGGAGCTCTTTGCTCTCAGGGAGCGAGTCCGTTCTCTAGAGGCTAGAGTAGCAGACTTGGAAAACATAAGACAGACAGAGAGGTACATAGACAAGACCTACAGGGATATAGTCCTGAAGTCCCACCTCCAGTCTGGCAGCATCCCTGTTGCCATGGAGGAGAGAGGTCACGTGACAGGAGAGCATCACCCTGGTGTGGCAGGAAGTGATCCTGTAACTAGGACCTGTCCTCCAGGTGATGTAAACCCCTCTCGCACCGAGGAAGTTTCTCCAGGGCCATATGCCCATGAGGGAAGGGTTAGGACAGCAGTTATAGTTGGTGATTCGATCATTAGGCATGTAGATAGCTGGGTGGCTGGTGGACGTGAGGATCGCCTGGTAACATGCCTGCCTGGTGCGAAGGTAGCAGACCTCGCGCGCCACCTAGATAAGGTCTTAGATAGTGCTGGGGAGGAGTCTGCTGTCTTGGTACATGTCGGTACCAATGACATAGGAAAATGTGGTAGGGAGGTTCTGGAAGCTAAATTTAGGCTTTTAGGTAAGAAGTTGAAATCCAGAACTTCCAGGGTAGCGTTCTCCGAAATGCTTCCCGTTCCACGCGCAGGACCCAAAAGGCAGGCAGAGCTCCGTAGTCTCAATGCGTGGATGAGACGATGGTGCAGAGATGAGGGGTTTGGATTTGTTAGGAACTGGGGAACATTCTGGGGAAAGGAGGGGCTCTTCCGAAGGGATGGGCTTCAACTTAACAGGGATGGAACCAGGTTGCTGGCATTAACCTTTAAAAAGGAGATAGAGCAGCTTTTAAACTAGATAATAGGGGAAAGCCGACAGTCGCCCAAGAGCGCATGGTTCGGAAGAATGTATCCTTGAAGGATACTACAAAAAGCAGAGAGGTTCCAAAAAAGAGTAAAGTATCCCAAATGCCCTCGAGTATGGAGCAGACAGAGCTTAAAGATCCCAAATTACCCATGTCTACCAATAGCCAAATTAATATGAATAAAATACAGTCTCTAAAATGCTTGTATGCAAATGCTAGAAGTCTAAAAAACAAGATGGGAGAGTTAGAATATATAGCACTAAACGAGAGGTTAGATATGATTGGAATATCAGAGACATGGTGGAAGGAGGACAACCAGTGGGACACTGTGATACCAGGGTACAAACTATATCGTAATGATAGAGCTGATCAAATTGGTGGAGGGGTTGCGCTCTATGTTAGAGAGGGCATTGAATCAGAAAGGATTAAAGTTTTGCAAGAAACAAAATTTGCTGTAGAATCTCTATGGATTGAAATTCCATGTAAAAAGGGGAAGGCGATGGCAGTGGGGGGTGTACTATCGTCCGCCTGGCCAGAATGAACAAATGGATAATGAAATGCTCAAAGAAATCAAGGAAGCTAGCAAAAGTTACAGTACAGTAATAATAATGGGTGATTTCAATTACCCCGGTATCGACTGGGTCAGTGTCACGGCAGGACATGCTAGGGAGATAAAGTTCCTAGATGAAATAAATGACTGCTTCTTGGAGCAACTGGTTCATGAACCGACCAGAGGGGAAGCAATATTAGACCTAGTCCTTAGTGGAACACCAGATGTAGTGCAAGAGATAAGGGTGTTGGGGCCACTTGACAATAGTGATCATAGCATGATCGCCTTTGATTTAATTAGTGGAGGAGGGATAGTAAGGAAATCCACAGTACTACCTTTTAACTTTCGAAAGGGAGACTATGATAAAATGAGGAAAACAGTTAAGAAAAAACTAAAAGGAGCAGTTGCAAATGTTAAAGACTTACATCAAGCTTGGGTGTTGTTTAAAAATACTATCTTGGAAGCCCAAGCCAGCTTTATTCCACGCTTTAAGAAAAGTGGAAGAAAGTCAAAAAAGCTGCCAGCACGGTTTAAAGGTGAGGTCAGAGAGGCTGTTGCCAAAAAAGCATCTTTCAGGAAATGAAAAAAAGAGCCAAACGACAAAACCTGGAAACAGCACAAGCACTGGCAAGGCATTAATAAAGCAGGCAAAGGGAGAATTTGAGAAGAAGCTTGGTGCAGAAGCAAAAACACGAAATAAAGTACATTCGCAGCAAAAAACCTGTGAGAGAGTCAGTTGGTCCATTAGATGATAGAGGCGTTAAAGGGGCACTAAGAGGCGACAAGGCGATAGCAGAGAGACTGAATGAATTCTTTGCTTCGGTCTTTACTGAGGAAGATATAGGGATGTTACCCATGACTGAAGTGGTATTTAAAGATGCGGAAGAATTGAAGGAAATATCGATACATCGGGAAGATGTATTACAACTATTAGATAAACTGAACAGTAGCAAATCACCTGGGCCGGATGGTATACATCCAAGGGTGTTGAAAGAACTGAAATATGAGATTGCAGACCTGCTATTAGTAATCTGTGAACTATCATCATAATCATCTCTAATTCCTGAAGACTGGAGGATAGCCAATGTAACACCAATTTTTAAAAAGGGTTCCAGGGGTGATCCGGGAAACTACAGACCGGTGAGCTTGACATTAGTACCGGGAAAAATGGTAGAAACCAGCATAAAGAATAAAATTATTCAACATTTAGATAGTCATGGCCTAATGGGAGACAGCCAACATGGCTTAGACAAGGATGATCTTGCCTTACTAATCTGTTATGTTTTTTTGAAGGTGTGAATAAACAGGTGGACAAAGGTGAGTCGGTTGATATAGTGTATCTGGACTTTCAGAAAGCCTTTGACAAGGTCCCTCATCAGAGACTTTTGGCAAAACTAAAGAGTCATGGGATAGGAGGCAGTGTACTACTGTTGATCAGGAACTGGTTAAAAGATAGAAAGCAGAGGGTAGGGCTAAATGGCCAATTTTCCCAATGGAGAAAGGTGAATAGTGGTGTACCCCAGGGATCTGTGCTGGGTCCTCTGCTTTTTGACATATTCATAAATGACCTGGAAAGTGGAATAACGAGTGAGGTTATCAAATTTGCAGATGACACAAAACTATTTAAAGTTGTTAAAACCCAAGAGGATTGTGGAAAGTTGCAAGAGGATCTTGATAAATTGGAAGACTGGGCATCAAAATGGCAGATGAAATTTAATGTGGATAAGTGCAAAGTTATGCACCTAGGGAAGAACAACCCAAACTATGGTTACACGATGCAAGGTTCCACTTTAGGAACCACCACACAGGAAAAAGATTTAGGCGTCATAGTGGATAACATGTTAAAACCCTCGGCCCAGTGTGCAGCGGCGGCCAAGAGAGCAAATAGAATGCTAGGTATCATAAGGAATGGAATGGAAACTAAAACAAAAGATATTATAATGCCTCTATCTTTCCATGGTGAGACCGCACCTTAAATATTGTGTGCAATTCTGGTCGCCGTATCTTAAAAAGGATATAGCGTTATTAGAAAAGGTTCAGAGAAGAGCCACCAAAATGGTAAAGGGGATGGAAGGATATTCCTATGAAGAAAGGCTAAAAAGGTTAGGGCTCTTTAACCTGGAAAAGAGACGGCTGAGGGGAGATATGATAGAAGTCTATAAATTAATGATCGGAGTGGAACGGGTAAACGTAGATAGATTGTTTACCTTATCAGAATATAGAAAGACTAGGGGACATGCAATGAAGCTACAGGGTAAACTATTTAAGACTAATAAAAGAAAATATTTTTTCACTCAACGTGTAATCAAACTCTGGAATTTGTTACCGGAGAATGTAGTAAAGGCTGTTAGTGTAGCTGGGTTTAAAAAAGGTTTGGACAAGTTCCTGGAGGAAAAGTCCATAAACCATTATTAAGAAGGGACCCAGGATATCAATGCTTGACCCATTACAAGCATTGTGGAACCTGTGTCTTTTGGGGAAACTGCTAGGTACGTATGACCTAGATTGGCCACTGTTAGAAACAGGATACTGGGCTTGATGGTCCTTGGTCTGACCCAGTATGGCAGATCTTATGTTCTTATGGCCCTTTTTCCCCCGATGGCTGCCAGCGGGTTCAAAAAGTGTGATCGGTGTAAAAAACTTATGTACCTCACCAAAACCCATGACTGCTGCCTCGGACCCGCCTATGGTCTGCGGTCTGTGTGGCAAGATGTCCTGCAAAGCGCGGAGGAGCAGGCAGCACCAGCGCGAGACTATTTTCTCTGAGTCTGGATATGTCTGGGCCAGGACCTCGTCAGCAGCTTCGACGTCTCGGGACTCTGAACCCGAGCACCGTCGGGGGTCTTCTGAAAGGGGGTCTCCCACCCGGGAGCACCATCAGAAGAAGAAAACCCGCGAGGGCTGTGTCGCTGGAGGACATCAATCGGCCGGGGCCCCGGGTTCACCGAGTTGGAGAGGCCTGCTAAAATACCTTGTACGGAGCCGGAATTGTCGGACAAGGTGTTAATGCCTGTTGTCCTCGTGGACTCTCCTCCGGTAGAACCTGCGTCGGGAACCGAGCCGTGGGCTGCGGAGCCTTCTGAGCTGGGTCTCCGGTTGGCGGCCTTGGAGAGCAGCGTGTCTGCCTTCATGGACTAGCAGCGGGCGCTGATAGCCGGTCTCACTCGTGCATCTACCCCGACCACCGGGACCTCGACGTCTAAGTCGACCCCGGAGGCAGAGCCGATCCTCAAGTCCATGCAGGCTCGAGTCGATCCTCGGCCAGTGTCTCCCTCGACCTCCCGTTTGGGACCGTGGTTGTCGTCGCCGGGTGGACACGCTCAAAGCCCTTGAGGCCAGAGCCCATTGAGTCCTCCTTGGAGGGCTCAGCTTGGGAGACGGAGGAGGAAGACTCTCCCGATACTCACCGGGCTCGGTACGTCCCGTCGGACTCCCCGGGTTCGGAGCCTCTGAGACGGTTGCCCCCGGAGGACACCCGGTTCTCAGACTTTGTGAGGGATATGGCCAAGGCTTCGCCTTTCCCTGCAGATGCCGAGGAGGAGCTTCGAGCCAAGGAGCTCGATGCCCTCCAGTATGACTCTCCTCCGAAGGAGATCCTTACTGTACCGGTGCCTTCGATGCTGGAACGATTGATGCCCCGCATGTGGGAGGTCCCCGGCCTCGGTGCCTGTTCTCAGCAAACGGGTCGATTCCATTTATCGAGTCCGTAAGAGCCCCGGGTTCCAAAAGGCGCAGCTGCCGCACAACTCCATAGTTGTGGAATTGGCCATGCAAAGGCTCAAGAGCCAAAAGACGCACTCCTCGGTGCCTCCCGGCCAGGAGGCCCGGAACCTGGATGCCCTCGGCAGAAAGTGCTTCCAGGGCTCGATGCTGTCATGCCGTGTCCAGACCTACCAGCTGTACATGGGCATGTACTTAAGAGACCTGGCAAAGGAGATTGCCGGGTTCTCTGCTGGCCTCTCCGAGGAACCCTTGCAGCGCTTCAAGGCCCTGTCCACCGGGATCACAGAGTGCTCGAAGTTTAGGTCTCAAGCAGCCTACGACAGCTTCGAGGCTTCGGCCCGGGTAGCCGCAGCCGGCATCGGTACAAGGCGTCAGGCTTGGCTCATGTCGTCCGACCTCGAGCCATGGGTACAGGACAAGTTGGTCAATGTCCCTTGCCAAGGCAATAACCTCTTCGGCAAACCCATGACTAAAAAGGCTGCTGAACTCGAGTCTGAGTAGTTGACCCGGACAAGGCTGTTGAAGATATCTGCCCCTTCTCACAGGAAGAAGGCCTCGGGGGGGGGGGGAAAAAGCCCTTTTACCCGAGGAAGGGACAGGCTTACAGAAACTACCCCACTTACCAGGCCTCCCCAACTCCCCAACAGGGGCAGCAGGCCAGGGGACAGGGGAATGGCCTCACAACCCTCCCTCCTCCCCTGGAGTTGCAGTCCTATTATTGCTTTTTATTCTTTTTGCCGTCTTTTTAGCTATGTCATCTGACTGAGCAAGATGGCACCCTTGGGTGGGAAGGGGACCGCGCATGTGCGAGGCATTCCCAAAGGCTTTCTTTGAAAGCTGGGGAAATTGCTCTGCACGAGGGCTCCGTCGGCGCCGACTTCACCCATATGTGAGGACTGATTCCTGCTGTCCCTGGAGAACACCTGTTACAGGTGAGTAATTACGCTGAATGGGGGGAAAAGCGTAAAGTAGGCCTTGCCCCCAATGGAGGTACAAAGCATCCACCTGCTGACTGACGTGAGTCCTGGTGCATAAGCGTGGGAGTTTGGCATTCTTCAGGGTGGTAAAGAGGTCCGTCTCTGGAGTCCCCCCACATCTGGAAGATGTAGGACACTGTCTACATGGAGAGACCATTCATGGGGAAGGAGGAGCCAACTCAATTTGTCTGCTAAGATATTTGCCTGGAGGATACACTGCTTGTAGGAGGATGTGGTGGGCAATGGCAAAGGACCAAAGCTGTAGAGCTTCCTTGCAGAGGAACCAAGAGCCTGTCCCTCCCTGCTTGTTCACATAGAATATGGCAACTTGATTGTGGAAAGAGGTGTTCCTGAAATACTTTGAGAGCATTGAAATTGGCTCGAAGCTCCAGGAGATTTATTTGGAGTCGTGACCAGAGGCGCTGCTGGAAAGATGTCATAGATGGGCTCCCTAGCCCAGTTTGGATGCATCTGTCGTTAGGGCACATTGATGTGGAGGCATCTGAAAAGGTGACCCTATGAGCAGATTTTCTGGGAAACACCACCACTGGAGAGATGCTATCAGAAGGGGAGATAAAAGTATCTTGTCCCCGAGATGGCCTGAGGTTTGAGTCCACTGGGAAGCCAGAATCCATTGGGCTGTGCACATGTGTAGATGGGCATATGGGACAACATACACCGTTGATGCCATGTGACCCAGAAGTTGGAGCATTTCTGGGCAGTGAGGTAGTCCCTGAGACGTGCCTGATATGCTAGTTGATTGAGCCAAGAGCAGCGTGGTTGGGGCAGAAATGCCTTCGACTGCTGAGTGTTTAAGAGAGCCCCAATGAACTCTAGAGTCTAAGTGGGAAACTAGTTGGGACTTTGGAAGATTTACGACAAATCCCAAGTGTTGTAGCACCTGCATAGTGCGTAAGAGAGACAGGCTGGCCTCTTGAGAGGTGCTTGCTCATATGAGCCAGTCGTCTAAGTAAGAGAAGACAAATATCCCTAGAGTTCTTAGGAATGAGACTACAACCGCAATGTACTTTGTGAAGACTCTTGGGGCAGAGGCCAGTCCGAATGGAAGGATCCTGTATTGATAGTGTCTTCCTTGGAACATGAAGTGTAGGAATTTTCTGTGTTCTGGATGAATCAGGATATGAGAGTGTATGCTTCTTTTAAGTCTAGAGAACAGAGCCACTCCTGACTCTGGATAGGGGAGAAGGGTCTCCACAGAGACCATCTTGAACTTCTTGCGTACGAGAAACTTGTTTAGGTTTCTGAGGTCCAGGATGGGCCTATATTCTCCTGTTTGTTTGGGATAAGAAAGTATGAAGAATAAAAGCCCATTCCCTGCTGGGATGTTGGAACCTCTTCTATTGCACCCTGCAACAGAAGGGAGGTGACCTCCTGTAGTAACAGAGCAGTGAAGAGGGGTTGAGAATGATACTCTTACTAAGGCAGAGGGGGTTAGGCTTTGAAGATGAAGTCTGTACCCCTCCCTGACTATCTTCAAAGTCCACTGCTCTGAGGTGATCAGATGCCATCTGTGGGCATAATGGCACAGTCTGCCGGCAATGGTAAGGGGATGGGGGATCTCAAGGAACAAGCAGGAATGAGTCTTCACATATGGGTACGTCGGTACCGACGGAGCCTGCGCGGGAATGCTCCCCAGCGTCCCAAAAAAGGAAAGCTTTTGGGAGCATCCCACAGCGCCTGCGCGCTGCCTTCCCGCCTTTCCTAACCGCCTCTCTCCAGTTCTTCTTTTCCGCGGAGCCAGCAGGTCGTATTCCTGTCACCGCTGAAGAAGTTCTTTATTTTATTTTATTTCTTTGGTTGTGCGTCTGCCGCCTTCGACGTCGGACCGGTACCGCCGGTCTTTTCTTTCTTTTTCTTCAAAAAAAAAAAAAGATACTTTCTGTTCCACTTCAGTGTATTTTTTCTTCGTTGGGCCTTAGGCCTAACAGAAAATTCCTCATGGAAAAACCCGCCTCCGGGTTTAAAAAAATGCACTAAGTGCAGCGGTACCATCTCTGTTACCGACACCCATGACTGGTGTCTTAAGTGTTTGGGTCCTCACCATTCCATCACGAATTGTCCGTCCTGCACCATGATGTCTAAAAGAGGTTTACAGAACCGAGCAGCCAAGCTCAGTACACTGTTTCCCTCTGATGCAGCTTCGGTGGCATCGACGTCTTCCAGGGCTGCTTCTTCCTCCTATGGATCTCAGGTAACCAAACATAAGTCCAGCCGGTCCTCGAAGGGTAGATCTCCCTCTAAGCATCGTGATGCCTCCGGGCTTGCCCTCGAGGATCCTGCACCGGCAAAAGTACCCCGGCGGGAAGCTCCAGCTTCCAAAGCTCCTCCTATGGGGTCACAGGTTGACATCGATGGCACGGCCTCGACCGATCACCTGTTGCAATGTTCTGGGGTACCGGTGGAATCCGCCGGTACCGACCTCCAGACATTCATGGCGTCGATGGATCAGAATGTCCTGACCATGCAGCGTGCCATTACGGCATTCATACAAGCTGCGACGCCGCTGGTACCGCAACAAGCTTCGTTGTCAGTGCCGGTTCCGATATCTGTTCCGGTGCCGGTACCGGTTGCATCGACATCGGCTTCGGTGTCGACTGCAGCGGTACCCTGTCTGATGATGCCTATCGGTACCGATGACTCCCGATGTCGATACCACCCGGTATACGTATCGGGCTTTACAAGAGCATCCAGACAGGCGATACTTCGATTCCTCCGAAGACTCTGATGCATCCGGAGGCCTCTGTCGAAGCATCGGTACTTCTTCTCCAAAAAGAAGAATGTCCCCTCCAGAAGACTTGTCTTTTCAAGACTTCATAAGGGAAGTGGCCAAGGGGCTTTCTATCTCAGTGGCCCCTGAGACAGAGCCTAGAGCCAAAAAATTGGATATTTTGCAATATCCCAAGGCTCCTAAAGAAGCAGCCACTTTGCCAGTTCATGAGATCCTTTATGACCACATGATAAGCATATGGGAGACTCCTCTCACCATCTCTTCTCATTCTCGTAGGTTGGATACCATGTATCGTGTCCCTCCTTGTCCTGGATTTCATAAAACTCAGCTTCCTCACCATTCTATTGTGGTGGAGTCTGCTATAAAAAAGTTAGAGTGCAAAGAGGCACTCATCTGCTCCTCCAGGAAGAGAATGTAGAACCTTAGATGCTTTTGGCAGAAAAATTTTCCAGGCCAGTATGCTTGTTGCCAGAATCAACTCCTATAGTCTCTATATGGGGATGTTTCTGAAGGAAGTTACAGATCATCTGCAAACTTTCCTCCCTTTTCTTCCAGAAGATAAAAGGGAAGACTTTCTTACCTGGCTTAAACATGCCCAGGATGTTTCCAAATTTTCTAACCGTGCAGCCTTTGACTCTTTTGAGGGGGCCAGCAGAGCCTCGGCTATTGCCATAGGTGCACGCAGAATTGCTTGGCTACAAGCTTCTGATTTGGAACCCTGGGTCCAAGATGGATTAGGAAATCTTCCTTGTACAGGTGAAAACCTGTTTGGCAAAGATTGGCAAGCAAAGGCCACTCAAATGGATGCAGAAAATTCTGCTTTGGATAGGCTTTCAAAGTCTACCTCTAATCCTGTCCAGAAGAGGTTGTTCAAAAAGGCATATTTTCCCAAGAAGGGAAGATATTATCCTGTTTATGGTCAACAGACGACATCTGCAGGTCGTTTTGCTGCAAAGCATCAACAACCTAAACAGGCCAAGCCTAAGGCTGCAAGGACTACTGTAGCCCAACAGCCTCAGCCTCCTCAGGGCCTTTGACTTGCAGCTAGAGAACTTAGCCTTTCTGGCTCTAAAAGACCCAGAGCCTCTCACCATTCCAGGAAGGTTAGCTCACTTTGCTCCCAGATGGGAGCAAAGCACAGCAGAGCACGGGACCCTTTCCATCATAAGGGAAAGGGTACAAACTTCATTTTTCAAACCTTCCTCCTTACACCATGGTGAGACAGTTCAATTCTCCAACATCTCTTCTCGACCTTCTGGGTCAGGAGATTTATACCCTTCTTGCCCAAGGGGCAATAGAAGAAGTACCTCTTCTTCAACAGGGCTCAGGGTTCTACTCCCCCTACTTTCTAATTCCAAAGAAAACAGGGGGCTACAGGCCCATATTAGATCTCAGAGAATTGAACAAATTCCTATGCAAGGAGAAATTCAAGATTTCTCTAGGTACTCTCCTTCCATTCCTTCAGAGTCAGGATTGGCTTTTTTCTCTAGATCTCAAGGATGCGTATACCCATATACTCATCCATCCAGCACACAGAAGGTTCCTTCAGTTCCTTTATCTGGGAAAGCACTACCAATACAGGGTGCTTCCTTTTGGTCTGGCCTCTGCTCCAAGAGTGCTCACAAAATGCATGGCAGTAATAGTTGCATTTCTATGTACTCTGGGAATATTCGTATTCCCATATCTGGATGAGTGGCTCATCCGAGCATCATCCAAATCAGAGGCCCAGACTTCCCTAGCCTGCACAATGCGTGTTCTGCAGTATCTGGGACTGGTGATAAACATTCCAAAGTCCCAACTCACCCCTACTCAGTCTCTAGAGTTCATAGGGGCCTTGCTGGATACCACAACTGCAAGGGCCTATCTTCCCCAGGCCCGTTGCCTACGTTTAGTGCAGTTAGCCTCTCAGATTCAGTTAAAAACCCATCTAACTGCTCGAGAGATGTTACAACTGCTAGGCCACATGGCATCCACTGTGCATGTGGTCCCTTATGCTCGCCTTCACATGAGGGCAGCTCAAAGGGCTTTGTCCACCCAGTGGACCCAGGCATCAGGGGGTCTGTCAGACAAAATAGGAACCTCCAGGCGCCTCTTTTGGTCTCTCCAGTGGTGGAAGTCCACTCAAAATCTTTTGCTGGGGTCCCCCTTCCAACAATTGTTACCCCAAGCAATCCTTACAACAGATGCCTCTCCAAAGGGTTGGGGAGCTCATTTTCAAAACCTCTCCACCCAGGGCATTTGGTCTCCACAGGAGACCTCCCTACATATCAACATCTTAGAGCTCAGAGCAATCTTCTTAGCTCTCAGAGTCTTCCATACCCTGCTCAGCTACAAGACAGTCCTCATCCACACGGACAACCAAGTAGCCATGTTCTATGTGAACAAGCAGGGAGGAACTGGCTCTGTCGCTTTGCAACGAAGCTCTGAGATTGTGGGCCTTCGCCAGAGAGCATCAAATTCATCTTCTGGCAGTATACCTTCCAGGAGTTCAAAACTCTTGGGCAGACAGACTCAGTCGAGTTCTGCTTCCACACGAATGGTCCCTTCATATGGACCAGATTGTCAGAATCTTTCGAATTTGGGGAACACCGGACATAGACCTCTTTGCAAGTCCGTGGAATGCCAAACTTCCCCGATTCTGTTCCAGAATTCCGTGTCAGGGAGTTCAGGCCAGGGATGCCTTCCTCCTTCACTGGGGTCAAGACTTCCTGCACGCCTTTCCACCCATTCCCCTAATTCCCAAGACCCTGTTCAAGCTTCAGAGAGATCGAGGGACTATGATCCTCATAGCTCCACGTTGGCCACGCCAAGTGTGGTACCCTCTACTTCTGCATCTCTCTCAAGCTCCCTCCCTGGACTTGGGGTCTGCTCCAGATCTCCTGTCTCAGGAGGGGGGAACTTTGTGGCACCCAAACCCCCAATCTCTCCATCTCAGGGCTTGGTTGCTGAAGGCTTAGACCTTCAAGATTGGCATCTTTCTCAGCAAGTAAAGGATATCCTTCATGCTTCCAGAAAGCCTTCTACTAGACGTTCCTATGCTTTTAAATGGAAAAGGTTTACCATTTGGTGTGCTGAGAAGGGTATTAACCCTCTAGCAATACCTTTGAATTATTTACTAGAATATCTCCTGCATCTTTCCCATGCAGGCCTCAAAACGAATTCAGTAAGGGTCCATTTGAGTGCTATTGCAGCATCCCTCAAGCCTCTCAATGGACAACCTGTCTCCTCTCATCCTCTTATTGCAAGATTCATGAGAGGCCTTCTTTTAACTAAACCTCCCATTAGACCACCTCCAGTGGCATGGGACTTGAATCTGGTTCTTGGTCAGCTCATGAAGCCACCCTTTGAACCCTTAGCCACTACCTCCTTGAAATTTCTTTCCTGGAAGGTTATCTTTCTTATTGCAGTCACCTCAGCTCGCCGCATCAGTGAACTGCAGGCCTTAGTGGCTAATCCACCTTATACAAGGTTCCATCATGATAAGGTAGTCCTTAAGACCAATCCACACTTTATGCCTAAAGTGGTCTCACCTTTTCATCTTAATCAAGAGGAGTATTTACCTGTCTTTTTTCCAGGTCCTCATGCATCAAGTGCAGAGAGGAATCTTCATACCCTGGATTGTAAGAGAGCTCTTGCTTTTTACTTACAAAGGACACAGCAACATAGAAAGTCTTCTCAACTCTTTGTTGCTTTTGATCCCTCTCATTTGGGACTTCCAGTCTCTAAGAGGACACTGTCCAATTGGATTGCTCAGTGTATTTCTTTCGCCTACCAGAGTAAGAACCTTTCTCTGGAGGGCCATGTCACAGCTCATAATGTGAGGGCCATGGCCACCTCTATGGCTCATCTAAATTCTGTGTCCATCGACCAGATCTGTCGAGCGGCCAAATGGGCCTCGGTTCATACCTTCACAGCCCATTACTGTTTGGACAAGGACTCCCGCTGGGATGCCTTGTTTGGTCAGGCTGTTCTCAAACACCTGTTCCATGCTTAATCAACTCCTACCCTCCATCCCTGGTTGGATGCCTGAGATCCATGGGAGGAGGTAGAGCCCTTCTCAGGGTCTCTCAACCTTGGGGATCTCCCAGGCATCTCTAGCTGGGGAGTCCCCACATGTGAAGACTCATTCCTGCTTGTTCCTGGAGATAGCACAGTTGCTTACCTGTAACAGGTGATCTCTGGGAACAGCAGGATTAAGTCTTCACAACCCACCCACCTCCCCTAGGAGTTGTATCTCTCTATCTATCTTTCCTTTCCTCTCTCTCTCTTTGTCTCAGCTTTAAAACTCGAACTGGAGAGAGGCGGTTAGGAAAGGCGGGAAGGCAGCGCGCGGGCGCTGTGGTATGCTCCCAAAAGCTTTCCTTTTTTGGGACGCTGGGGAGCGTTCCCGCGCAGGCTCCGTCGGTACCGACGTACCCATATGTGAAGACTTATTCCTGCTGTTCCCAGAGATCACCTGTTACAGGTAAGTAACTGTGCTTTCTCCAGAGGCAGAGCAGCTATGTTCTCTAGGAAGGGGTCAAAAACCAGGAGCAGGCTGAGACTGCTGAGCTTGGCTGCGCCTTAGGAGTCTGTGATTTCCTCTGCTGTTTTGAAGGTTGCTGTCCCTTTAGGGGAGCATGATGCAGGCATTTAGAAGCAGGTGTATAAGAAGAATAGTACTTCTTCTTTGTAAAGGAGGCTTTCTTTGCTGCCTTCTTTTTAGCTGGGTTGGCAATGGATCTTGAAAGCCTATTCAGGGTAGTATTTTCCGATTCTAACTGAGATGCTTTGTCTTGCCAATCTGGTTTTCACTGGTGCAAGGAATATTACCCAACTTATCTTGAACCCATTGTTCAAGATATAATGCTTGTAGCCATGCAATTCTGTGTGCACCGATGCAGATCAATGTAGCTCTACTGGTGCACTCAAAACAATCAAAGCTTGCTCTATTGACAAACTTTGAGATGTTTTGAGCATGCTTGACTTAGAGTGAGGTAGTCTGCTCTCTTGTCATCAGGGAGAAGAGGAGCCATTGATTCTAAATACCTAGTTACTTCCTTGAGGAACGTACCCATATCCTAGAGCAGTGGTTCTCAACCTTTTTTGTACCGTTATTATTATTATTAAAGACTTTTTTATAAAGCGCCGCAACATGCGAAGCGCTGTACAAACATAGAAGAGAGACAGTCCCTGCTCATCAGAGCTCACAATCTAATAAGACAGAAAACAAAATAAGTTACATAATACAAATAACAAAAATTTACAGGACAAAGTAAGAAAATGTTGATAGAGAGATCAAGATAGGGAAAGACAGGAACGGAAAGCAATAGTGAAGAGGTGGGATTTTAGTCTGGACTTGAAAATGGCCAGGGAGGATGCCTGGCACACAGAGATAGGAAGACTATTCTAAGCAAAGGGTGCTGCCATTTGGAAGGAGCGAAGTCTGGAATTGGCAGTATGAGTAAAAGGCACAGATAAACGAAGACTGTTAGAAGAGCGAAGCAACCGAGAGGGGGTGTAAGGAGAGATGAGAGATGAAAGGTACTGGGGGCAGAAGAGTGAATACATTTATAGGTCAGGAGGAGAAGTTTAAATTGGATATGGAGATGAATGGGAAGCCAATGAAGCGACACGAGGAGAGGAGTGATGTGGGAAAAACGAGACTGGCGGAAAATGAGTCGAGCAGCGGAGTGTTGAATTGACTGAAGAGGAAAGAGGTGGCTTGCAGGGAGGCTGGCAAGGAGAACGTTACAATAATCAAGACGGGAGGTGATTAAGGAGTGGACAATCAATTTAGTGGTGTCAACAGAGAGGAAGGGGCAAATTTTGTAAATATTGTATAGAAAGAAATGACAAGTTTTAGCAATGAGCTGGATATGTGAAGAGAAAGAGGAATCGAAGATAACACCAAGGTTATGTGCTGAAGAAACAGGGAGGAGTACAGAGTTATCAACAGAGAGAGAGAAAGGGGAAAGAGGAGGGGAAGCATTCGGGGGAAAGATAAGAAGCTCAGTTTTGGCTATGTTCAGTTTTAAGCGGCAGTGGGACATCCAGGCAGCAATGTCAGGGAGGCAGAGTGAGATCTTAGACTGGATATCAGGAGAGATAACAGGTGCAGAAAGATAGATTTGAGAGTCATCGGCTTAGAGATGATAGTGAAAGCCATGGGAAGAGATAAGGGTGCCAAGGGATTGGGTATAGAGAGAGAAGAGGAGTGGACCTAAGACAGAACCCTGAGGAATTCCTACAGATAGTAGGGTTGAAGAGGAGGAGGAGCCATCGAAGCACACACTGAAAGAGTGATGGGATAGATAGGAAGAGAACCAAGATAGTACAGAGTCTTTGAATCCAAGTGAGGATAGGGTGATAAGAAGAAGGTTATGGTGAATAGTGTCGAAGGCAGCAGAGAGATCAAGAAGAATGAGGACAGAGTAAAAGCCTTTGGACTTTGCCAAGAACAAATCATTCAAGACCTTAGTAAGAGCAGTTTCAGTGGTGTGTAGGGGACGGAAGCCGGATTGTAAAGGATCCAAGAGGGTATGAGAGGAGAGGAAATCAAGACAACGGTGATAGACTGCACACTCAAGTAGTTTAGAGATGAAAGGAAGGAGAGAGATGGGACGACAGTTAGGACAAGTGGGATCAAGTGAAGGTTTTTTGAGGAGGGGTGTAACCACAGCATGCTTGAAAACAGAAGGGAAGGTTGCAGTGGAGAGAGAGAGGTTAAGAATATGAGAAATAGAAGGGATGAGAGATGAAAAGATGGAGCTAAGGAGGTGGCTGGGGAAGGGGTCAGAAGAGCAGGTAGTAGGTTTGGAGGAAGAGAGAGAAGGAGCGACGTTTCCTCATCAGAGACCATAGGGAAGGAAGAAAGGGTGGCAGAAATTTGGGGAGGGGAGAAATGGGAAATACCGGGGGGGGGGAAGAGGAGGAGGAGGGGAACTGGAGGGTGATTGTGTGGATTTTGTCATGGAAGTAGTTAGCCAAGGTTTGGGCAGAAAGGGAGGGAGGAATGAGGGGTGGAGGCACACTGAGGAGAGAATTGTGTGCTAAAGAGACAACGAGGATTAGAGGAAAGAGTCGGATTGAGGAAGTAAATTTGTTTGAAAAGCGCAATGGCTGATTGGAAGGAGGAGAGCATGAATTTAAAGTGGAGAAAGTCAGGATAAGAGCGGGATTTGAGCCAGGCACGCTCAGCAGAGCGGGCACAAGAGCGCAGAAAGCGGGGAATAGGGGAGAGCCAGGGCTGAGGAGAAGAACGCCTAACAGGACGGGGGATGAGGGGGGCAAAAGTATCAAGGGTGGAGGAGAGTGCAGTGTTTATAAGAGGTCACAGCCTCATCAATAGAATTGGAAAGCAGTGGATGAAAGATAAGGAGAGAGAGGAGGAGAGAGCTAAAGGATCAATGGCAAGAAGGTTTCTAAATAGGTTAGTGTAGACAGGACGAGGATGGGGTGGGGGATGATGAATAGTAAGGCTTAAAAGGTGGTGGTCAGATAAGGGAAGGACAGAGTTACAGAAATTAGGTGAGCAGTAAGAGAAGAAAATTAAGTCAAGGCAGTGACCATGTCGGTGAGTGGGGGCAGTGGAACAGAGTTGAAGGTTATGTGAGGAGGTAAGGGAGAGAAGCTTTAAAGCAGGGGGGGGGGGGGGGGATCAGAAGGGCTGTCAACATGAATGTTGAGGTCACCAAGAATAAAAGTGGTGAAGGAAGGGTGAAGAAAGGTAGAAAGCCAAGAATCAAAATCAGAAAGAAAAGTAGAGACGGAAATGTCAGGAGGACGATAGATAACAGCGACTCGGAGTGGAAGAGGAGAGAAGAGGCGGATGGAGTGGAATTCAAAGGAGAGAGGGAAATGAGAGTGAGGTGGCATGAGGGTCTGGAAGTGACAGGAGGGAGACAACAGAAAGCCAGTACCCCCACCGTGACCAGTAGGACGAGGAGTGTGGGAAAACCTATAGCCGCCATGACATAGAGCGGCAATGGATGCAGTGTCGTCAGAAAGAAGCCAGGTCTCAGTTAGGGCAAAGAGGTGAAATGAGTGGGAAATAAAAAGGTCATGAACAAAAGCAAGTTTATTAGAGATAGAATGAACGTTTCATAAGGCACAAGAGAAGGGGAGGACAGATGGGGAGAGAAGAGGAATCAGAACAAGGTTAGATAAGTTGCGAGAAGGCCTAGACCTAATGTGAGAAATAATTAGGGAGTGCAGGAAGCCTAAGAGAGCGAGAAGTACGTCTAGGGAGACCAGAACTAGGGACATAGATAAGGTTCGCTAGATTACATAAAGGCCTCATTATAACAAAATAAGACTTGGGAGTAACGTACCCAAAATG
Organism: Ichthyophis bannanicus; assembly: GCA_033557465.1. Classification (NCBI taxonomy): domain Eukaryota; kingdom Metazoa; phylum Chordata; class Amphibia; order Gymnophiona; family Ichthyophiidae; genus Ichthyophis; species Ichthyophis bannanicus. The sequence continues at coordinate 247,641,699 of CM066042.1, read as the reverse complement.
AGGAAGAAAGGAGAGGAGCAGAGTACAAAAGAGACAAGAAGGGCAAATCAAATGTAAATAAAGAATCAAATATAGAGATGGAAGCATATAGAATCAGCAGGTTAGGGAACACGAGAAAGTCACAAAGTAGAGAGAGCATAGTTCAAGTTGCCCAGCATACCAGTGGAGTAGATGTCGCTGGAAGCGGCTAAGGTCCCGCGCCTAAGGGCCACGCCTTTTACCATTGGTCAACTTGTGGTGACCCCCAGTGCAATAGAAGGGAGTCGGTGAGTTTGCCACTGCCGAGAAGCGGACTCGGCAGCAGCAGCAACTTGTGCGCTTTTTTTTTTTTTTATCGGCAGAGTGAGGTGACCGCTAAATCCTGTGGTGACCCCCTTGGGGGTCGTGACCCACAGGTTGAGAACTGCTGTCCTAGAGTCATTCACTCTTTAAAAGCCCCCACGGTCTCTTCAGCCATTCATTTGCTGTCCCTCATCTATGCTCATCCCTTCTCTCTCACTACCCAGATTCATCCTTTTTCTCTAAATTTATTCAACCCCCTCACTCTTCCCAGACCCAATCACTCATTTGCCCTCTTTGCCCTCTCCACTGCCAAAAGCCTCTCTTCCCATCAAGCATCTCCCCTCTGTCTCTGTTTCCCCCCACATGGTCCCTCATTTTCCCTCTTTTTCCCTCTTTTTCCTACCTCTCCTGACCTCCTCTTGCCACTATAATTGTATCTAATTAGACATGCAGCAGTAGTAAAATGGACACTTCGGCACATGCTGCAGAGTTTGAATCTTTGCACTTGGGCCACTGCTGTTTCCCCCTCCCCTTATTCAAATTTCCCATTTCCAGTAGTGGTGGGACATGGCAGCTCAAAGGCTCTGCATCTGGCACTGAAGTACCTGTTTCCTGCTGCTAGGAGCCTGGCAATATACTGCTACGGTGGTGAAAGAAAATGTGGGGGGGAGGAGCAAAAGGGGGGGGGGGGGGAGATGATGGACCATGAGAGAGAATAGGTGGTAGATGCAGCTTAAAGGGAAATCTGGCAAGAGCATACAGCTAGAAATAGCCCTAGGCCATATTTTTGACACCCCTGATTAGATCTTTCTGACAGGGACTGTACATTTGTGTTTGAGGGATGTAAATATTTGGGTAGAGCACCCACCAAATATACTACTCCATTGCACCATCTTTTTGACTGGTTCCCTGATTTCAAGTCCCACAATGTGCTCTTCATTCCTCTCAACATAATTTACTGGCCCTTCCCTCACACAGAGAGCTCCATGTAGTGCACTAGGAATTCGTCCATTAGCATGGTTCTCCCTCTGTGGAATGCCTTGCCCTTGGAAACTAGGCTCAAGTAATCTTACAAGAGATTCAAAATTGCAGGCCTTTCCGGAGTAGTTTGGCTTGCAGCTAATGGCTTTCTCGCTTCTCATTGGGTGTTGTGACTAGCCCAGCTAGTGTTCTACCCTTTCAAATAGTCCTTTTGTCATGATGTAATAATTTGTGTTCCTCTTGTATGTCTTCCATCTCCATATCCCGCTCTTTGAATTTTATACCTTTTGTAAACCACCTAGATGTGTAAGATATGTGGTATATCAAATAAATAAATAAACATAGGGCCCAATATTCAGTGCTGCTAATGCGGCTAGCCGCTGGTGCTGAATATTAAACCCAGATATCCGGCCTCAGCATTGAATATCCAGGGTAGCTGCATTAGCTGATCAATAACTGGGCAGTGATGCTATTGTGCCACTGCCCAGTTAGCGATATGTGGTGAAAGTTAGGGCAGGGTTACTTTAATCATATATCACCAACTGCTATTACTAGTATTGAACATTTGTATAGTGCTATAAGGTGTATACAGCGCTGCACAGACACGTGTAAAACTGTCCCTGCTCATCAGAGCTTAGTCTAGTCGAGACAGTAGCTGTAGACATGGGATACAGCTAGGAAACACAAAGGACATCAGGTGAGTCAAGATTGAAAGGGGTCAGAGAAAGCACCTGATGTACAGACTCAGGTAGTTTGTTCCAGGCATAAGGAGCAGTAAGGTGAAAGGAGTAAAGTCCGGAGTTGGCATTAGAAGAGAAGGGCATAGATAGGAGTGATTTGCCAGAAGAGCAGAGTTCCCAAGGAGGGGTTTAGGGATGCACTTATAGGTCAGCAGGAGAAGTTTGAACTAGATGTGGAAATGGATAGGAAGCCAATGAAATGACTTGAGAAGAGGGGTAATATGAGCATGATGCTGCTGACCGGTTACCAATTGGTGCTGCCTCCACTCCGCCCTGGAATGGCTCAGACATGCGCTGATGCTAAGCGGTTAGCATCGGGGTATGTAGGTCCAGCAGTTGCAGATATTCAGTGGCAGTAATCATGCATGTCCTTGTGCTGCCGATCTAAATCAGCAATTGAACATTTTCTTTCAGCTTCACATATTTTGGCTAAATTGAAGGGCTGTATACCCCCTATAGTTTCTTGAATTACTCTGCAGTATTTGGGTGTGCAGCTTTCAAGCTACAGGGGCTGAGAGCATTGCGGGATTCATGAATTCAGGATGGTGATGCATGTGATTGAGGCTTCCTTTCCAGCCAGCCCCATCTAGAAGGCCCTGATGGTACTGGCTATTAGGTGGGGGAGAAAGCTCCTGGAGTCTAGAGTTGGATATCTGCTTGATATTTATAAGGATCACAATGGAAAAACCTTGAGGGGGCACAAATTCAAAGGGTTTGGGCATGATTAAAGGATGAAAGATGACTAGAATATAGCATAGCAGCTGCACTAGAGTGCTGGTGCGGGAGGGGAGAAAGAAGTGAAGGCTTCTGAAATACAGGGGTTGGATCTGAAAAGATGGAAATGCATAAGTTGTTGCACATGTCTAAAGTAGTTGCAATGTTTTAAACCTTTGTTTTCTATATCTTAGAAAAACGGAATTGAGAAGAATCTAGGGCTGGGCAAGCTGTCAGCTTTCGAGGAGAAGCTGGTGTCTGAGGCTATGGCTGAGCTGAAGGCTTCCATTAAGAAAGGAGAGGACTTTGTGAAGAGCAAGAAGTGAAGAGCGCATGCAGGGAAAGCCGCTCTCCTTAATTTATTAAGACATCATGTCACTTTAAGGACTTCGGTCTACTCTATTACTGGTCACCATCTGTTGCATTTGTCAATTGGGATTTGATTCATCAATAAAAATAGCCTTTTATTTTTTATTTCGAAGAACTCATTGAATCTTTCCATTTTTATTTCTTGTAATCAGTAGGCATGCACTAATGGAGGCATGCATCACTTTGATACGCTGAGCCTCTCACAAAAGCTGCACTTACATCAGTGATTGGTTCACATGGACACGGGGCTGGATTTAAGCACAGGCATGTGAAGAGGCCAAAAATACTGGGACCCACGTCCCCTGCCCACCTCCTCTAATACACATGCATACACCAACTCCGCCCACATTGACACAGGCCGAAAATCCTACACTCTGTTCCAGGGGCTTGCTGGGCAAGATACTTTGTATTAGTTTTGACTAAGGTATGGTCTTTACTGGAGTGCTGGGGAGAAGCACCACCAAGACCAAGCAAAGTACCATCCTGCTTTCTCACACAGGAGAACTCATACAGAACTTGTCAACAGGTCCTATGTGACAATTCCTTGATAAGAGCCATCTCCAAATAATTTTAGTATATGCGGTCTGTGGTAGCTAAGTTCAACAGCTTTACTGTCTGACCTGGAGTGCACCCTTCAATAGATGGGAGAAATCCTACTACATCTTGAGTTTTCAAGATATTGATAATGAATATTCATGATAGGTCTGTATACATGGCTATCCCTTGTGGCTATCTTGGCTCTTTGTGAACCCTTGTTCCAAATACATCCTGCTAGACCAGCCCAGACTAGTGGATTGTGTCCTCCTGCCAGCAGATGGTGAGACAAAAATTCCCAAAGCTTTGTGACATCACCCTTGGTATAAAAACCCATCTCACAAGGGGAGCTTCAATATTTTCTCTGTCTCAGCAGATGTTGGACTTCTCCTAGCTCCTGGCTGTTCTCTGAGAAGAAATTTGGTGTTAGTGTAGCTATCCTTGGCAGTTCTGTACACTATGGCACCCCTTCTTTGCCAACAGTTTTCCTTTCTTCACTTTCCAGAGCTGCTCCTGGTCAAGAGGACCGTAGAGCACCTCTGAAGGGAAGTGCTTCTGCTAATGAGGAACAGTTGCAGCCTTCCGTTCTGACTGTTCTCCAAACAAGACTGTCAGCTCAGTTGGAAGTCACCTTTTGTTATTTTTCTAACTCCTTAAAGTTTGTTTAAACCCCCCCCAAAAAACCTTTTCAAGGACCCGGTTGCTGAGGAAGTTGTCGGGCAGTATTTTCTTCTCTGGACCCTCCACTTGTTTTAGATAAGATAAGATATGCCATACTGGGTCAGACCAAAGTCCATCAAGCCCAGTATCCTGTTTCTAACGGTGGCCAGTCTAGGTCACAAGTACCTTGCAGTTTCCCCAAAAGACACAGGTTCCACAATGCTTGTATTGGGTCAAACAGTGATATCCTGGGTCCCTTTTAATAATGGTTTATGGACCTTTCCTCTAGGAACATGAACCTTGTCCAAACCTTTTTTTAAACCCAGCTACACTAACAGCTCTTACTACATCCTCTGGTAACAAATTCCAGAGTTTTTTGGACTTCCTTCCACTTTTCTTAAAGCGTGGAATACAGCTGGTCTGGGCTTCCAACATAATATTTTTAAACAACACCCAAGCTTGATGCAAGTCTTTAACCTTTGCAACTGCTCCTTTTAGTTTTTTCTTAACTATTTTCCTCATTTTATCATAGTCTCCCTTTAGAAAGTTAAAAGGGGGTAGTACTGTGGAATTCCTTACCATCCCTCTTTCATTAATGTCCTCCTTCGAGTGTAATAGCGAAGGGCCCGCAACCCCAATAATACCCGGAGTCAATGGACGAGGATTCAACTCCCTTTTATTGTATATACAATCTCAGCACTAGCATACAAAATGTCTGAGCCCGGAGCTCAGAAAAATGACAGTTTATATATCTTTCTTCTCCAGTCTAATACAGGCAAAACTTCTCATTGTTCCTGGTCTTGGTAGACATAACACTAAACATAATACTTCTGCTAAAGTATACAGTATATTTCGCTACTCTTGCAAGGTCAGTTAGCCACAAAGATAGTGGAAGGCATATCAGAAGCATTCTTAACAAAAGCAAAACAAAGCAAGGCCAAACAAAGCAAGGCTAAGACGTGTTTCTAATAGCTACTGGTGATTTCTGTAATATTCCAGGCACATATCTCTAGCCCTGGCTCAAAACACTAAACAATCCAAACGCTAGACAAAATATTCTTACACTGTTCAGCTTCTCTGCTATATTTTCATCCTAATTACAAGGTCAGTGCACATCTAGCAAAGATACAGTGGCGCGGCATTCTACTAAACAATAGACAGTAAGAAAGTTTTAATTCTCTTATCTCCAGGAGAGCAGAACATGTTATCAAACCAGAATAGAACGGTATTTCTCTCTAACAGCTAACAGCATTCTGTAATTTTCCAAAATCAGCAATAACATTTTAAAGCAGGAGAAAAAGGGCTTCAGACCTAGCTCTGCTACATGCTAGGCCATCGCCTATCACATTCCCTCCTTTTGATTATTCACACCCGCAAGTGAGGAAGGGTGAGAATCTAATCACACAAATAGCAAAAATACTTCAGACCATAGTAGAGGGATCACTGTGTGGTATAGGGTAATAATCCCATGAGGCTAATATATGTGCCGCTGCCTTGCGGTCAATAATACTATCAATAATGGAGGTCAGCATGCGCAAGCATAAGGGCAGGAAACATGGGATACATATGCAAATAGCCACAATCAAGAATATTATTTTATTTATTTATTTATAGTCTCTTATATACCGCACTATTCAGCATCAGCGCGGTTTACATGTAACAAAAATGCTCAGTACAGTTGAAAGCGTATGAGTATAACGAGTGTTTTCAGGCCGCCTAGGCTGGAAAACCAAGAACCAAACCAGCCATCTAGTTGCAAGCCATGCCATGTTTGGATTGGGACATATGTTTGCTTTCTCATGTGGTTGGCTATGTCTTCTACAACCTGTCCTTCATTATCTATTTGTAAGCAGCAGTTTGTTAAATTCAATTTTCCACAAACTCCTCCTTCAGCTGCAAGCAGGTAATCTAAAGCTAAGCGGTTCTGGTAAATGGCTGTACGCATCTGTGTGGCTTGTTTGGCTAACAAAGTTAGTGCTCTACTAGTTTCATTGGTTATAATTTCAACAACAGCTTGCAAACATATGATATGATCTAACATATATATAGGGGTGCGGTAGCCCCAAGAACCATCTTGTGCCCAGGTAGCTGGGCCATAGTAAGAAACAATGCGCTCTGGTGGCCATTCTTCAGAGGATGCATCCCATTTGTCCCATTGGCCAATTCTCAGAGCTTCACGTGTCTGTCGGCTTTTATATACAGGGAACCCCAATTGTTCTCCATGGGAAAGGGGCAAAAGAAAGAAAGATGGCCGTATTGTTCCAAGAACACACGCTCCTCCCCAGTTAGCAGGGAGTTTAGCATATGCTCGGGTGCCACAAATCCAATATAGTCCAGGTGGAGCTTGCCAAGTGCTGTGTGTAGCCAGATCAGTCCATATCCTGGCCAAATAAGGAAAGATGATCAGAGGATTAGAAGGTTCTGGAGTATTGGCACCTGACCACCAAGAAGTCATTCCCGTAGTGGCATTATAATATTTCTGGTTCAAACAGACCAATTGTCCTACCAATGCAGTCAATTGTGGTCCTGCTCATACAAAACACAGTCTACCCACTATGGAGTGGGCTAGGACCCATTCATTGGTAGTATTGTGCACATCAGTCTGGTTATATGGCACAGAATAGTTCAGTTCTTGTGCTTCCCAAGGCCACTGGTCTCCTATTTGAGTTCCTCCACAGAAGAGACAGTCCGAGACATGGAGGCTGGATGCCACAGCTCCAGCCAGTTCAATGAATAAATTCTGCGAAGTGTGGGGAACAACAAATTCTGCCTTCATGGCCTCATGGAAGGTATGATGTATGCGATAAGGTGAAGAAACATGAGTCTTTACATTCAGCTGGATGAATACAATGGTTCCAGGATCAGTTCCACCTCCTGCTATGCGCAGGCCGAATCGAAATCCTTACTTCCACTGGCTGGGATCGAAGATTTGAAGTCGTAGAGGATTGCAAGCACTTTTCTTGCACTGTTCAGGTTTCAGTAAAGGTAATCTTTCCAGCAGCGCTTTGCGATTGTCTCCAGTCTGTCCTGTAGGGCTACCAGACCAGGTAGCATAGTACACACAATCCCATTTCGGACAGAAGTAATCTGCTTCCGTTGATCTGCTGTAGGTTGTTGGGGGAATGTATCCCAGTGCATACTCCCCAGTTGTACGCACCTTCAGGACACATATATTTCTCATCATAATAGTAGGCTTGCTCCCACGATCCGCACCTGTAATAATTATTTCTGTTAATCAAGTTACAAGCATCAAAATACAGGTACGCAGGTTGATTGGGATCAGAAAGTTGACTCGTATCATTGATAAGGGTTCCATCTTCATCATTCCATCTCAATTCTAAGACGGAGTAAGATGGATTCTGTCGTGGTGTAAAACAAGTACGAGTCTTTCCCTTAGTGCAAACATTCAGTTCGGTACCATTATAAACACACCGGCTAACTATGCCAGTGCAAGTATAGTAAGAGTGGTAAAGTAGAGTCTGGGTGACTTGCATTCCAGTTCGGGTGGTGGTTATACAGGCTGCACAAGGGGGCAAGGCAAGAGTGGTTCTTAAAAGTCCTAGGGCTACCGCAAGAAGGAAATAGCAGCAAGTGGTAATCATCATGATTATAGTCTCTGATGATTACTGAGGTAGATGATGGTTGATTGAGGTTGATAGGGTCTGGAATGTATTAAATGCAGAACTGAAGAACGTCTCTGTGAGGTTCAGAAACAAGTTGGCAACGTTCTCTATGATGATGGATCTCTTCTCCGCAGTGTGATTCGCAACGGTGATGCAGGATTAGTGATCGAAGTCCAGGGGTGACTCTCAGGAACTGTTGCTGGTTTCACTCGACTGTGGTGGATCCAGGAGTCGATCTCTGCCAATTTCACTGCTGTTGGGGTTGGTAGCAAAACGATATATGGGCCTTTCCAATGAGGCGTCAACGGTGTCTTCTTCCACTCTTTTACCCACACCGAGGCTCCAGGCTTGAAAGGGTGCAAGCGTTCGGTTAGATTGATAGGCAACTGGTCCTGCACCCAGGTATGAAGACCCTGCAAAACAGAACTTAAAGCCAACAATTCCTGCCTAGTAATTTGTGCTCCAATTTGGTTCATATCTCCCCTTATCCCCTGAATTATAGGCGGGGGCCTCCCATACAGGATCTCAAATGGGGATACCTCTAATGGCGTGATGGGTGCTGACCGTATTCGGAGTAGGGCAATGGGGAGAGCTTGGGGCCACTTCAGGTGGGCTTCCTGACAAAGTTTGGATAACTGAGACTTCAGGGTCCGGTTCATTCTCTCTACTTTCCCTGAACTCTGGGGCCTATATGCTGTGTGTAACTTCCATTGTATCTGCAGGGCATGGGCTAGCTGCTGAGTTACTTGTGACACAAAGGAGGGCCCATTGTCAGACCCCATGGTCAGTGGTATTCCAAATCTGGGGATGATCTCATGAAGTAAGGCCTTAGTGACTTCTCTGGCCTTCTCAGTTCTGGTGGGAAAAGCTTCCACCCATCTAGAAAAGGTACAAACTAGGACTAACAAGTAGCGATATCCATTTGCACGTGGCATTTCTGCAAAGTCTATTTGGATATTTCCCATGGGGGTAACTCCCACTGACTGAATTCTTGGTGGTAGGACAGGACCTTGTCAGGCATTGTTTTTGGCACAGGTCACACAGCTTCGGGCTACTGAGGTGGTTAAAGGTCCTAACAATGAGATATAGAAATATGGCTTCAGAGCTTCTGCCATTTTCGTTTTTCCATAGTGTGTGGCCTGATGAAAGGCCTGGACAAAGGCAGGGCCTAATGCTTCAGGAATTACGGTCATTCCAGGGGTTGAGCTCCCTTCAGGCGGTGGCAACACAATCCACCCAGTGTCTGATAATTTCCCCCCCTCCTTTTGGCAGTAATGGTCCATCTCCACTTTGGTATATCTGGGGGTCCATGCACTAAGAGGTACTGGATATATGGCTGCTTGAATCGCGGCATTTGGGGTGGTAATTTGTCCTGCAATGGCTGCTTCTCGGGCAGAGGCATCAGCAAATCTGTTTCCTCGGGACACTTCTCCATCTCCAGTCTGATGGCCTCGGCAATGCATTACAGCAACGTGTTTAGGGGCCCAAACTGCTTCCAACAAAGTCAACATTTCTGGGCCATACTTGACAGACCTGCCTCCTGAGGTGATCAATCCACGTTCTTTGTACAGGGCCCCATGGGCATGTAGTGTTGTAAAAGCGTATTTAGAGTCTGTATACACATTCAGGCTGATTCCTGCTCCGATTCTGAGTGCACGTGCAAGAGCTATCAATTCAGCCTTCTGCGCTGAGGTTCCTGGGGCTAGAGCTGATGATTTTACTACCATGTCCAGAGTCACCACTGCATATCCAGCACATCGCTGTCCTTCAATTATGAGGCTGCTCCCATCCACGAAGAAAGTTCTGTCCGGGTGGCTCAAGGGAACATCAGTCAAATCTGGGCGACTTGAATATACAGTGTCCATTACTTCTAAACAATCATGGTCAGGGGGGCCTGGCCCGGTTGGCAATAGGGTAGCTGGGTTCAGCATTTGGCTAACACTCAATTGCAAGTTAGGATTCTCACATAGCATACTTTGATACTTCAGCATTCGGGCGTTGGTGAGCCAATGATTTCCTTTGTGCTCCAGCAGGGTTAAAACAGAGTGTGGTACAGTGACTTGAAGATTTTGTCCTAAGGTGAGCTTGTCAGCTTCGCTCACTAAGAGGGCTGTGGCTGCTACAGCTCTCAGGCAAGGTGGCCAGCCTTTGGCAACAGGATCCAATTGTTTCGACAGGTAGGCCACAAGTCGCTGCCAAGACCCAAGAGGCTGGGTCAAGACTTCCAATGCGTTTCCACTTGATTCATGGACATACAGAAAAAATGGTTTCTGCACATCCGGTAGGCCCAAGGCTGGGGATGACATCAATGCTGTTTTCAGTGATTTGAATGCTTTATCTTGTTCTGGGCCCCATTCCAAGGGAGATCGTTCCATTCCTTGTGTGACTTGGTACAAAGGTTTTGCCATGAGTGCAAAATTTGGTATCCATATGCGGCAGTAGCCGGCAGCTCCCAAGAAAGCTCACACCTGTTTCCTAGTAGTGGGGATGCGGCATACTGCTTCTTTTCGCTCCAGTCCTAACTTCCGGGTTCCTTTGGACAAATGGAACCCTAAGTATTTCACTTCTGTCTGGCACAGCTGCGCCTTGGCTCTGGAAACCTTGTATCCAGCTTCATTCAAAAGGTGCAAGAGATCACTTGTAGCTTGTATACAATCAGATTTGTTGTTGGTGGCTATGAGCAAATCATCTACATATTGAAGCAAAATTCTTTTTCCCGGAATCACAGAGTAGCTTGACAAATCTTGACTGAGGGCTGCACTGAAGATAGTGGGTGAGTTCTTGAATCCTTGTGGTAATCGAGTCCAAGTGAGTTGCCCTCGTCGTCCTGTGGTACGGTTTTCCCATTCAAATGCAAACAAAAGCTGACTGGCCTCTGCCAGGCGTATACAGAAAAAGGCATCTTTTAAGTCCAAAACAGTAAAGTGAGTGGCTTCTGCTGGAATCAGTCCCAGGAGGGTGTAGGGATTTGGTACTACTGGATGTATGGTTTCAACTGCACTGTTTACTCGACGTAAATCCTGCACTGGGCGGTAGTCACCTGTCCCAGGCTTCTTGATTGGGAGAAGGGGGGTGTTCCAGGGTGATTGGCATTCTCTAAGAAGTCCATACTGCAATAATTTCTTCAGGTGGCGATGAATGCCTTCAATTGCTGGTCTTGGGAGGGGATACTGACGCACATGCACTGGTTCTGCTCCCAGTTTCAAGGTAACAAGCACAGGAGCTATATTCTTTGCTAGGCCAGGTGGATTATTCTCTGCCCGTACTCCAGGTGGGGCTGCAATGCTGGTAAGTATACAGGAACTTGCTGTTTTGGATGCAGGTAAATAGAACCGCCATTCTTCTTCTCGGGGGACAGTTAACACCATCAGTCCAGCAGATTTAGAGTTTACAGTCATTTCCATTTTTCCCCCTTCAACAAAAGATATCTGTGCTTGTAGCTTTGCAAGCATGTCTCGGCCTAGAAGGGGAACTGGGCATTCAAGCATGTACAGGAACTGGTGTGTTATCTGCCGTCCCCCTAGTTCACAGGCACGGTTCTGCAGGAAAGGTCTTGTGGTTCTAGTTCCAGTAGCTCCCACAATTGTAACAGATCGAGAGGACACAGGGGCCACAGGCTGGGCTACTACTGAATGTTCAGCCCCTGTGTCTACCATAAAGTCCATATGCTGGTCTCCAATCTTTAATTTGACCATAGGCCCCTGGAGACCCAAGAAGAACTTTGAGCCCGGTCTGGCCTAGTCTTCATCATCCATGAAATAGCCCTTGGCGACTATTCCTTCCATGGCAGTCTCATTCTGCTGGGTCTGTTGAAACTGTGCACGCTGTATCCCCCCTCGCTGCTGGAATTGCCCCCCCCCCCCGCTCTCCTGGCGCTCCCACGTCCCCTCCAGGGGGTGGAGCCACGTTTTGGGCACGTATACTTCCAATGTCCTTCCTCTTTACAATAAGCGCACTGATTTGCGCCTAAGGGGGGCCGAACGCTCCCTCGGCCCCTTCCTCATCCTCTGGCTCTTCGGTTAGGATATCCTCCTCCGCGTCCTTCCACTAGTGCTGCAGTGAGCAGATCTACTTTTCTCCTCATTCTTCTGTCACTTTCCCTTTTACATTCTTCATCATGATTCACATATACCTTTTGCGCGACTTCCATTAGCTGTGCTGAATTCATGCCTGCAAATCCTTCTAATTTCTGCAGTTTTGCCTTTGTCTCCCTGGGACTGACTCACAAAAGCAGTATTCACCATGCGTAAATTCTCATCGGCTGCTGGGTCATATGGGGTGTAAAGTCTATAGGCTTCAGATAATCGTTCATAGAAAGCAGCCGGACTCTCATCTGGGCGCTGAAGAACTTCTGCTACTTTCCCAATATTCATAGCTTTCTGACCTCCCTTCCGCAGGCCCTGTAGTAAAGCCTGGTGAAACCGGGTGAGGGCTTTTTCTCCTGCATCGCTATTTGGGTCCCACTTGGGATCTTTGTTAGGAAAATCTGCAGCTGCTGCCTGCTGGAGATCTAGATTCTGGTCTCTCCCAACTACAGGGTTCTCCAACCATTTAGTGGCTGCCCGCACTATCCGTGCCCGCTCCTCCGTAGTAAAGAGGGTAGCCAGGAGCTGGCGACAATCAGACCAGGTGGGCTGATGGGTTTGCATAATACTAGTCATTAACTCTGTCAATTCATGGGGCTTGTCAGTATAGGAAGCATAATGTGTTTTCCAGTTTAATAAATCTGTTGTGGAAAAAGGCACATAAACTAAACTGGTTGGTCCGGGCACAACCTGACCCTCTTCATTTTTGAAAGGTAATCCTGGGACCTGCCGCAGTGGCATTTGGCGGGCTTCTTTCTGGCCTTTTTTCGGGCCTTTTTTCCGGGATCTGAGGGCGTCCCGCAGCTTAGTGGATCTGGAGGTGTCTTTGCTACTGGTGTCTGGTTTGGTGGATGGCTCTGGACTGGCATCTGACTCTCCACTAGCAGATTCCTCAGGGGGTGACTGCTCCGCATCAGAGTACTGCTCAGGACTAGGGCTGCGACTCCTCCGAGGAGGGGTCTGCTCTTCAAGCTTTGGAGGTGGATGCTCAGGGGGAGGCACTTCGGCTGGAGGCACGCTTGCTACCTCCGGCTCTACTCGGGGTACTGGCAGGGGTACTCGGGGTGGAGCTGACGGGACTGAGGTATACAGAAAGGCGGGTGGATATGCCAGAACCTCGGGGGGCTCTGGCTCTGCACGAATCGGGAACTTCTCTGTCTTAGCAGGGACTCTCGTGGTAGTGGCTAACATAATCTTTTTCTGTCCCTCACTGCAGCTCTTCATCCAGGGGGGCTGCTTCTCACATATGCCTAACCAGGAGTCTATATAGGAAAACTGTTCGGGACTATAGCTGCGCACTATCTTGTGCACACGGGATACAATTTGGATATCAAAAGTACCTTCTGGTGGCCACCCGGCATCTAGCGCTGGCCACACTCTGCTACACAATATTTCTAAACAGGGCGCTGTCATTTTGATCCCATAATCACCACTAAAACCTTTCTTAAAATTTGTGATCATACAGTTTAACGGAGTTTGCACAGACTCTGTCCCTCCCATGATGACGTACAACGTATAAGACAGCAAACAGAAAGGGTAGGTAGAATGGCTACGGGTAAGGAGTCCGCGTAGCCCACAGAACAATAAGGGGGACAAACAGACGCTTCCTCCTGTTCGCGACTTGAACGCGGTCGCCCGGTCAAGAACTGCGCTACTGAGGAGTCTGCTCTCGCTTGGCCTGTATTGCAAAGCCTCTCAAACACACTTCACACAACCAAACATGCTAGCATTTCCCAAATTCCAAAATTCCCGGGCTGACTGACTAAACCAAAATTACCAAACCAAAAGGGCTGATGGGTTTGCCCCGCGCACTACTTGCGGGGGTACTAGGATCGCCCGTGGAAGTTGATCAGACTTCCTTTACCTGTTACTGTATCAGAGATGTCTCGAGACTTTCCCAGAGCTATCTGACTAAGAACCAGAAAAATCAATACTCACCGGATCCGGTAGCTAATGCGCTGCGCAGCCCGTTCCACCTGGGGTTGAATCCTGGACTCCCCTCAACCAGGGTTCGAGGTGTTGGCCAGCTGGACCCGGCAGGCCGCCGAGGCAGGGCGGAACCCTCCGATACAAAGGACCGGCGGCGCCTGGGATCCTCTCCGCTGTCGGTCGGCTGCGGTCCCAGCCGGACCAAGCCTAGAGGCGGTAATACGCGGTATTATTTGCTTGCGTTCAATTCGTATTACGCTTCCTGGGCGTCGCACCAAGAAATGTAATAGCGAAGGGCCCGCAACCCCAATAATACCCGGAGTCAGTGGATGAGGATTCAACTCCCTTTTATTGTATATACAATCTCAGCACTAGCATACAAAATGTCTGAGCCCAGAGCTCAGAAAAATGACAGTTTATATACCTTTCTTCTCCAGTCTAATACAGGCAAAACTTCTCATTGTTCCTGGTCTTGGTAGACATAACACTAAACATAATACTTCTGCTAAAGTATACAGTATATTTCGCTACTCTTGCAAGGTCAGTTAGCCACAAAGATAGTGGAAGGCATATCAGAAGCATTCTTAACAAAAGCAAAACAAGCAAGGCCAAACAAAGCAAGGCTAAGACGTGTTTCTAATAGCTACTGGTGATTTCTGTAATATTCCAGGCACATATCTCTAGCCCTGGCTCAAAACACTAAACAATCCAAACGCTAGACAAAATATTCTTACACTGTTCAGCTTCTCTGCTATATTTTCATCCTAATTACAAGGTCAGTGCACATCTAGCAAAGATACAGTGGCGCGGCATTCTACTAAACTATAGACAGTAAGAAAGTTTTAATTCTCTTATCTCCAGGAGAGCAGAACATGTTATCAAACCAGAATAGAACGGTATTTCTCTCTAACAGCTAACAGCATTCTGTAATTTTCCAAAATCAGCAATAACATTTTAAAGCAGGAGAAAAAGGGCTTCAGACCTAGCTCTGCTACATGCTAGGCCATCGCCTATCACACGAGAGCAGTGAGTTTTATTTCTTTCGTGGTTCTCTTTTAAAGCAGCATCTTGATCTGTTTTTCAGCGGTATCTTGTTCTTCTGACTGTGTGCACCTCTATTCTTTTTTTGGTGTGCTCAATTTTTTGCAGTTTCCTTTTACTTGCTTCTCTTCATGTGGTTGGCGTCTGCTTCCCGGCTCTGTTTTACTGTTTCCTGCCATAATTTTTGTGCCGCGGTTGCTGTTCTTCAGTCTGTTGATTTTTGGCTCTCCAGCTCTTCCTGTGACTTTTTCTTTTATCCTGTTGTGAAAATGCCGTCTTCCCTACAGTGGTACTTGAGCTTTGGGAAGAAATGTAAGACTTTGACAGGTAGTTTGTGCTCTTCCTGTGATTCTGATCAAAGGGTCCTTCTGCATCTGCAGGTCTTGATTCCATTAGCCCTTCCAGATCTCTTGCTTTTAGCTCCCTCTGGGTTACCTCAGGGTGATGCTAGATGTCAAGATGTCCTTCCGGTTTTGTTGCCTGAGCAGCCTGCTCACTCTCTACTACTCTCTGTTCAGCCTATGCAGATTTCAGCTAATGGCTCTGATCTTGAGTTTATGCAGCTATTCCGTCAGGCCTGGGATATGTGGCATTTGGGAACTTTGGCTACTCTGACTGCTGCTGATCCACAGTCTAGAAAGCGTGCCTGCCAAGTTTGGCTAGAGCGTCTTTAGGTCTCTTTTTGTGGAAGTCTCACTGCACACACTCTGCTCTGATGGTTTTGGCCACTTCCAGATGATCCAGATTTGCCTCGTTTAGAGTCTGTCACTGCCTTTCTTGCAGATGCCTTTTATGATCTGCTGTGCTTATCTGCTCAACCATTGCACACTGATCAAATGGACCATTGAGTCAGCTTATATTTTATTGAACAAACCTGTGCCCGTAGGTCTTTGGGTACATTCTACGCAGGCCCAGGCTGCCTCCTGGGCAGAATGTTCACAGGTAGCTCTGCTAGATATTTGTAGGGGGGCCACCTTGGTCCTCCCTCTTTACTTTTGCATGTCACTATCGCTTGGATGTCCAAGCTTGAGAAGCAACTTGCTTCAGAGCCTCTGTCTTGGCTACAGCTGTTTTCTTCCCACCGTGGAGTAGTTTAGCTATGGTACTCCCCATAGTATAGACTGGTTAAGCAGGATGTATTTGGAAGGAGAAATTTTACTTACCGATAACTTCCTTTCCTGGAATCCTGCTAGACAGTCCAGGACCCACCTAACTAAGACTCTCCTTACTTATCAGTGACTTTGCTGTATCTCACCATGTATATACTTCCTTGGCCATGCGGGTCCTGTTTCACATTGTTCAATTTAGCTTGTTATAAGAGTTCATTTATGAACTCATTTTTTGGTATGGTTTTTGTGCTTCCTTGGCTGTTTGAACTCCTGCTACTTGTTTTGGTTATACTGAAGCTCCCCTTGGGGGATGTGTTTTTATATCAAGGGTGATGTTACAAAGCTTTGGGAATTTTTCTCTGTCTCGCCATCTGTTGGCAGGGGGACACAACCCACTAGTCTGGACTGGTCTAGCAGGATTCCAGGAAAGGAAATTATTGGTAAGTAAAATTTCTCCTTCTATTACCGCAGCCAGGGGAGCTGTAGCTTTAGGACTACACTAATCCTAAGTTGGGTTGAAAGGTCAGATATGGGGATATGTGATTGAAATACTATTATGGTAACTCATACAGTACTTCATGGTTCACACCCAAACTGCTCAAAATAAATTTGGGGGAAACTAGTTACATGTCAGACAAGAATATTTCCCTGTTCTGGTCAGATACATAAATTCATATCTAAGATGTTTGGCATCAGGAGCTTTATAATGTCTAGCTCAGTACAATGACTTGTATGTGTGCTAAAACTCAACACATGTGCAATTAATTTGCACGCTTAATCTGTAGACGTGTGCATACACAAGTTTAATTGTTTTAGACATGACCTTAAATTATAAATTTTATGTTTGTACACAACAGTGTACTTAGCATTCTAAGAAATTAGAATTCATGAGGAATAAGATGTAGAGTCAAGAGTTTTATAAATGGTGCATTCACTAGATGCTAACAGAAAATAAACCAGCTGAGATCATGCACATGTCTACGGTTTAAGCATAGAAAGAAGTCACAGCAGCATTGAAAGCCTTATCAAAGAACAAAGCATTGGGCATTGATGGCATTCCAATTAAAGTATTACAGCAATCAGATGCAGCTTTTACCATACTTAGAAGGCTCTTTCAGAAATTTGGAAGTCGTCATGGCCAACTGACTGGAAAAGATCTGTGTTTATACCAATACTAAAGAAAGGTGATCCAACTGACTGGAAATTATTGCACAATCGCTATGATCCCACATGCCAGCAAGATTCTACTGAAGATTATTCAGCAGAGACTACAACCATGCCTGGAATGAGAACTGCTTGAAGTGCAAGCAGGGTTCAGGAAAGGGCGAGGAACGAGAGATATCATCGCGGATGTGAGATGGATCCTTGAAAAGACAAAAGAATGTCAAAAGGATATCTTATATGTGTTTTATCGATTACAGTAAGAATTTTGACTAGTAAACCATGAGAAACTCTGGGCCACGTTAAGAAACATTGGGTATACCAGAACATCCGATGGTTTTATTGCACAGCCTTTACATGGATCAAGAAGCAACA
This sequence comes from Ichthyophis bannanicus, assembly GCA_033557465.1. Taxonomy (NCBI): domain Eukaryota; kingdom Metazoa; phylum Chordata; class Amphibia; order Gymnophiona; family Ichthyophiidae; genus Ichthyophis; species Ichthyophis bannanicus. The sequence continues at coordinate 247,624,096 of CM066042.1, read as the reverse complement.
GTTCAAACAGAGCAAGGAGAAACAGAATGGTTTAAATTCAGCAAAGGTGTATGACAAGACTGCATACTTCCCTATAGCTTTTTAATTTATATGCAGAACAAATCATCAGAGAAGCAGGACTGTATGAAGACAAATGTGTGAAGATTGGTGGAAGACTCATCAACAACCTTTGCTATGCTGATGATACCATATTCTCCAGGACCAAGCAGGAAGTCAGCCCTCACATATGGGTGACGTTGGCGCCGACGGAGCCCTTGTGCGGAGCATTTCCCCAGCTTTCAAGGAAAGCCTTTAGGAATGCAACGTGCATGTGCGGTCCCCTTCCTGCCCAAGGGTGCCATCTTGCTCAATCTTTCTTTTTCCGCGGAGCCCAACGGACGTGAGTTCGTGCCACCCGGTAAAAGTAGATTTTTTTTTGTGCGATTTTCGCTTTTTTCTGATCCGGTTTGATGCCGGTTCCCCTTCCTGCCTGGGTTCAGTACACCGGTATCGAGTCCGGTATTCTTTTTTTGTTTTTTGTCCTTCGTGACTAGCGTTTGCGCCTTTTTATTTGTTATTTTCACTGGCAGCCTGATCTTTTGACCTTGCAGGGGCCCTTTTCCCCCCGATGGCTGCCAGCAGGTTCAAAAAATGTGATCAGTGCAAGAAACTTATGTCTCTCACCAATACACATGACTGCTGCCTCCGATGCCTCGGGCCCGACCATGACCCACTGGCCTGTGGCCCGTGCGGCAAAATGTCGTCAAAGGCGCTTCGGAGCCATCAGCATCAATGTGAGAGAATTTTCTTAGAGTCCTTGTCCGGCCGTGCCCAGACTTCGTCAGAGGCCTTGACATCTCGGGAGTTGGAACCCGAGCGCCGTTGTGGTTCCTCTGAAAGGGGGTCTCCCACCTGGGAGCACAAAAGGAAGGAGAAGCTCGTGAGGGTGGTGTCGGTGGAAGCTCCTGGGTCCTTGAGGGCCTGGTCGCGTAGCCCTGACCGCCGCCCCGGGCTCTCGGAGTCGGAGAGGCCGCTCAAGCTACCTCGTATGGAGCCGGAGTCCCCAAGTCACGTGAGTTCTGTTGTCCTCGTGGACTCCTCCAGGAGAGCCGACGTCAGGCCTGACGCAATCGGGGCCCGAGTCGGAGGCTGCTGGGTCTCCTGAGCTTAGAGTCAGGTTGACGGCCTTGGAGAGCTGCTTGACTTCATGGAACAGCAGCGGGTGCTGATCGCTGGTCTGACCGGTGCATCTGCCCCGACCACTGGGTCCTCGATGTCTAAGTCAACCCCGGAGACCGAGCCGATCCTCGAGTCCATCAAGTCTCGAGTCGATCCTTGGTCAAGGTCCCCCTCGACCTCCTGTGTGGGGCTGAGGTCGTCAACGCTGGTGCCCTCGGTGTCGGGGCGGGTGGCTCCAAAGCTCACATGGCCGGAGCCGCTCAACGACTCGGAGGAGGAGTTGGCGTGGGAGATGGAGGACGAGGAGTCTCTGGACACCTTCTGGACCCAGTGTGTCCCTTCAGACTCACTGGAGTCTGAGCCTCTGAGAAGGTTCCCCCACCCCCCCGGAGGATCCCCGGTTCTTGGACTTCGTAAGGGACATGGCTAAGGCTTTGGCATTCCCTGCGGGCGCTGAGGAGGAGCCTCGAGCCAAGGAGCTCAATGCCCTCCAGTATGACCTTCCTCCCAAGGAAGCCTTTACTGTACCGGTTCCTCCAATGCTGGAACGGCTGCTCCTTCCGTATGTGGAAGGCACCGGCATCGGCGGCGGTTCTTAGCAAGCGGTTCGATTCCATTTATCGAGTCCGTAAGAGCCCTGGGTTCCAAAAGGCGCAGCTACCGCACAATTCCATGGTTGTGGAATTGGCCATGCACCTCTTGAAGAGTCAGAAGATGCACTCCTCGGTGCCCCTTGGCCGGGAGTGCCGGAACCTGGATGCCCTCGGTAGAAAGTGCCGGAACCTGGATGCCCTCGTTTAAAAGTGGCGTCCCTGCAGGGTGCACCCGAGCCTGAGGGCCTCACCAGAGGGCCCTTTGGCGGGGCACAAAGACGAGCACTGAAAGAAGGTAATCAACATAAAGCAGACCCTGCTAAAAGACACACAGGAACTACGCAAAGAGAAAACACAACGATCAGCATCACAGAAGTCCCGGCAACAAGGAGAAGCAACGACAACAGCAAAAGGTAACCCAACATGGTCGCCACGCATTACCTGCCTTTGCTACTCATGACCACCCATCTTATCCCACAACTCGCAAGCACACCAATCAACACCCCTAACACATTTTGGCTTCTCCCACAACCAATCATAACATACACACATCACCAGGACCACAAGCGAGACCACAACACAGGCAAAACACCAAAACATGGCAAGAAAGAACAAGCACAACACCCCCAACTTGCACTCACATAAGCACAAACCGACCCACAAGCATCTCCATAGCGCTTATCAACGCAAGATCAGTACGAAACAAAATAAACACCATCTCAGACCACATAAAGGACCAGCAACCAGACATACTATGCATCACAGAGACATGGCTCTCCCCCCACCGACAACGTGCTACTCAACCAACTAGTCCTTGACACTCGCACAGCATTCAACTGCCCTTGCATGCAAAGAAGAGGAGGAGGGGTCCTCCTCATTGCAAGGACCAGCCTAAAGCTAAACAACAAACTCAACTAACACAAGCCACTGCAACACAATCATCATTGAAAACTCAGACCTAGCCCTATACATCACCTACAGAGCACCAAACACACCAACAGATGAAACATCAGCAATCCTAGAAGCAATATGCACAGTCAACAACCTTTTCAAACAACCTCTAGTACTCGGAGACTTCAATCTCAGATCCACCAGCAGAGGAGAAGCAGAAGCCTTCCTATCAGCTATGGACTCCCTCCAATTCACCCAAATGATCAACACCCCCACTCACAGACTCGGATACTCCCCCGACCTCATCTTTGCTCCAAACAACCTAAAGGACGGAAGCCTCATCTCAGGACCCCATATCACACCAGTACCCTGGTCAGATCACCACCTAATAAGGATTCAATTACAAGCAACAACCCTAAAGAAGCGCAACGATAACCCACCCCCTACCAGGAGATTCAAAAGCTTCAACAAGGAACAGTTCACCCAAGACACACTAACCCTCCTCAACGCCAAGACAACAGACATAGATGAGCAAATCTCTGAATGGAACAGCATCATTTCTTCTGTGGCCAAACCACCCAACTGCAGAACACAACACCCAAGCACCACAAAACCATGCTCCACACCATGGTACTCCAAGGAAATACGCTTAGTGAAAAGAGCACTAAGACGACTTGAACGCCGCTGGAGACGTAACAAGTCAGCCTCCCTACAGAAGCAATACCAGACAAAGCAAAAAGACTATACCAACCTCATCAACCATCAGAAGAAACAATTCCACACCAACCTCCTCCTGAAGTCCACCAACAAACCTCGTGAACTCTACGAAGTCGTAAAGACCCTCACCAAGGAGCCCCATAACAGAAATGAACATCAAATAGACCCACAGACATTCGCAGACCACCTCAAGAACAAATTCACTGCAACACCCAAAAACAGCAATGAGACTGTTAAACACAAGACATCCACACCAAGACAGAGCTGGGGCACATTCAGCATCCCCTCAAATGAACAGCTCTCCAAGATCATCACCGACCTCAACACGAGCACCGCTCCTACAGACCCCTGCCCAGTATCCTGGATTAAAGCAATGAAAGAAGACCTGACGCAAGTAATACGGAAGATTCTACACAACTCTCTCACCGAAGGAATAATGCCAAACGCCCTGAAGCTAGCCACAATATGTCTGATACCCAAGAAAACCACCCTAGCTAAAACAGACCCCACCGCCTACAGACCCATCTCAAGCATACCATTCCTAGCCAAGATCATAGAGAAAGTAGTCCAACATCAACTACAACACCACCTTGATATCCACAATCCCCTGGACCCAAATCAACATGGTTTCCGACCTAGCCACGGGGTTGAAACACTACTGATACAACTATTCGACAGTCTGTTACGGACGATCGACAACACCAGTATGGGCATCCTCATGATATTCCTAGACATCTCCTCAGCATTTGACACCGTCTGCCACACAACATTACTAACCAGACTACAAGAGGCGGGCCTACACAGCACTACCCTGAGCTGGTTTACATCTTACCTCACCAACAGACAGCTTCAAGTCAAGTGTGGCTCAAAGACCTCTCAACCTTTCAGAGCCACACAGGGAGTCCCACAAGGCTCAGCACTCTTCGCCCTGCTCTTCAATCTATATATACAACCCATCTGCACCATCATCAAGGACCACAAGATTCAATACACCATATATGCAGACGACATAATGATATTCACACCGATCAACCTGGACAACCCAGACTACTCCAGCATAGCCAACTGCTTCCAAAAAATGGCAACCTGGCTTCAAGAAAACAACTTGTCAATAAACTATAATAAAACCGAAGCCCTATTCATCTCAAGAAACCAGACATTTTCACCCACGGCCACCATCAACCTGAATGACACCATTATTCCAGAAAGACAAGAAATAAAATGCCTGGGAGTAACGCTCGACAAGGACCTCAACCTCCAATCCCACATTGCAAAAACCACAAAGAGTGCTTTCATCAAAATGAGGACAGTCAGAAGACTCAAACCCATCCTCGCTCATGAGCACTTTCGAACAGTCTGTCAAGCCATCATCACCCCCACTCTAGGCTATTGCAATCACATCTACCAGGGACTACCAAAAAAACCCATCCGACCACTCCAGCTAGCACAAAACACAGCTGCATGACTCATAACAGACTGTACAAATTACGACCACATCACTCCCATACTGTACCACCTTCACTGGCTCCCAATCAGCTCTCGAGTCTGCTTTAAAGTACTCATATACATCTTTAAAATGATACACAACCTCTCAGCTGACAGCTTACAACCACTCATAAAAACCGATGACAGCAAAAGACCAAGAAGAAAAGGAACTTCAGACATCAGAACCCCAAAAGAATTTACTAAAACGAACCAGGCCACTTCAAGAAGGGCATTCTTCCTGGCAGCTCCCGCTATATGGAACTCCCTCCCTGACCACTTAAGATCAACCAACGAACTCAAGGACTTCCGAAAACTGCTTAAAACTGCTCTATTTACAGAACATTTCAAGGACCTCACATAAATGACTCCTATTCAAGGCAATACCAGATCATGACCACATGCTTGTATATATGTATATTGCTCATTATGTATATAGCTCACCGACAAAATCTAAACACACTGCACCACACATCACACTGAACAAATCTTCCACTGCATGCTATAGACCACAAAATAGTATTGATTGTTTGATGTGACAAACCGCTTTGATTTAATGATAAAGTGATATACTAAATCCGTCTAAATAAATAAAATAAATAAATAAAGTGCTTCCAGGGCTCTATGCTATCTTGCTGTGTCCAGACTTACCAGCATGTACTTATGGGACCTTGCAAAGGAGATTGCCGGGTTCTCAGCTGGCCTCTCAGAGGAACCCTTGCAGAGGTTCAAGGCCTTGTCTACAGGGATCCGAGAGTGCTCGAAGTTTATCTCTCGAGCAGCCTATGATGGCTTCGAGGCTTCGGCCCAGGTAGCCGTGGCTGGCATCAGTGCACGCCGTCAGGCCTGGCTACAGTCATCGGACCTGGAGTCATGGGTGCAGGACAAGTTGGTCGATGTCCCCTGCTGAGGTGACAACCTATTCGGTAAGCCCATGACGGAGAAGGCTGCAGAAATCGAGACTGAGACTCTCACAAGGACAAGGCTGTTCAGAAAGACTTCTGCCCCTTCTCAAAAAAAGAAGGGCTCCGGAAAGAAGCTCTTTTTCCCGTGGAAGGGTGCTGCCTACAAATCCTACCCTCACTATCAGGCCTCTCCAGCTCCCCAACAGGGCCAGCAGGCCAAGGGGCAGGGGCATGGGCCCAGTAGGCAGAAGGTCCCCAAGCTGCCAGCTTGGGCTCCTGCACAGCAGGAAGCGGGTTTTTGACTAAGAACATAAGATATGCCGTACTGGGTCAGACCAAGGTCCATCAAGCCCAGTATCCTGTTTCCAACAGTGGCCAATCTAGGTCATACTCCCTAGTACTCAGTACTGGGCAATGTTCCCTCTAATTTTCTGTAGGCTGTGTGCGCATAAAATATCAGCTGTGCGCAGCTTTTGAAGGAAGGTTACATTTTTGTGCGCCACATAACGACACTCAGAGTTATATACTTTAAAATTTGACTGCACGTCAGAATACAGTATGTACACCACATTGATTTTAATCAAATTAAATGAAAATAGACAATTACTAAATGAAGCGGAAAATTTCTAGTAATTACAATCATAACTTTTAAATTTTAAGACATCTGTTTTGTTTTCTATCAGAATCAGAGCCGTAATTTTTGTGCGCTCTGTTGTAAAGTATGTGCGCTCGCTTGGCGAGGTGTGTGCGCGCGCACACGCGCACAGCTTAGAGGGAACAGTGCTACTGGGTACTCGGCATAGTCCAAAAGGCCTACATGCTCCATTTCCACCAGCTACCCCCCTCCCTACTTTCCAGGGGAGCCTCCAAGACTCCCTCTACACAGAAATCTTCTCCTTCAGGAGTTGGCAAGTCTTCTAAAGGAACAGGAGGTAGAACTTGTGCTTCACCACCTGGAAGGGCAAGGCTTCTACTCCAGGTACTTTCTGGTACCAATAAGGACAGGAGGCCTCCGGCCTATCCTAGACTTGCGAAACCTAAAGTTTCTGGAGAGGGAAAGTTCAAGGTGCTTACCCTTGGGATACTGCTGCCCTACCTCCAGCAGGGAGACTAGCTATGCTTCTTAGACCTAAAGGATGCTTATACTCACATCCTCATTCATCCAGACCACAGACAACATCTCAGGTTTGTGGTGGGAGGAAACCATTTTCAGTACAGGGTACTTCCCTTTGGCCTGACCTCTGCCCCCAGGGTTTTCACCAAATGCCTGGCGGTGGTGGCGGCCTATCTCAGGAATCAGGGAATTTTTGTCTTCCCATACCTGGGTGACTGGCTAATCAGGGGCCAGTCTCTCTCCAGGAGGCCAGACAAGCCACTCTTCGCACTGTCTCTCTTCTTCAGCGTCTGGGCTTTGTCATAAACTACGCAAAGTCCACTTTTCTCCCCTCTCAGAACCTAAAGTTTATAGGGGTGAGATTAGACACCCTTCAGGGAAGGGCTTACTTGCCTGAGGACAGGACCCACAGATTGATGGAGCTGGCAAACCAGTTCCAAAGCAATTCTCAGGTCTCCGCCAGGCACTACCTGTGACTTCTGGGCCATATGGCATCCACTGTGCAGTGGCTCAGTGGTGCCTCAGAGCTCAGTGGGCGCAGGCCACAGGTGACCTCCAAGACAGAGTAAAGGTGTCCAAACCACTTTTGGACTCCTTACAGTGGTGGCTACATCTCCAAAACCTTCTCAGGAGGGTACCTTTTCAGGCTCCAGCACACACAAGGGTGCTGACGACTGATGCTTCCTTAAAGGGCTGGGGTGCACATTGCCAGGGCACGTGCACTCAAGGCCTCTGGTCCCCTCAGGAGGCCACGCAGCAGATCAATCTTTTGGAGCTGCGAGCAATCCGCTTAGCTCTACAGACATTTTCTCATGCCCTCTCTCACCAGTCTGTTTTGGTTCAGACGGACAATCAGGTGGCAATGTTCTATGTGAACAAACAAGGGGGCACGGGGTCCAGGCTCCTATGTCAAGAGGCGCTGGCCCTTTGCTCCTTTGCAGTAAAACAAGGCATGTTTCTCAAAGCAGTTTATCTACCTGGACAGGAGAATTTACTAGCAGACAAGCTAAGCAGGATTCTCCAGCCTTACGAATGGCAGTTGAATCCATGGGTAGTCCAGCAGATCTTCCTCCGCTGGGGACTGCCGTCCATCGATCTCTTTGCCAGTCCAGAAAACAGTCAGCTGCCCAGGTTTTGCTCCAGACAGCCACAGCCTCTGAGAATGGCAGCAGATGATTTTCTGATCTCTTGGTCTACGTGCCTCCTGTATGTGTTTCCTCCCACACCCCTGGTGGCCCGAAATCTATTCAAGATTCTCCGGGACAAGGCCTCGGCGATTCTGGTAGCCCCCAGATGGCCAAGGCAGCCGTGGTTTCCACTTCTGCTGCAGTTGGCGGTGGAAACTCCATTCCCTCTGGGGTTGCAACCCCATCTCCTGTCTCAGGATCAGGGTTCCCTTCTGCACCCCAATCTCAGGTCCCTCAATCTGATGGCCTGGCTGCTGAAAGGATAGTGCTAGCTCCCTTGCTTCTACCTAAGGAGGTTGAGGAGGTGGTTTTGGCCTCTATGAGGCAGTCCACCAGAAAGTCCTATGCCCTCAAGTGGAGTAGATTTACGTTATGGTATGCACAGCGCAAGGAAGATCATTTCTCTTGCCTTGTGCCAGTACTACTGCAGTATCTACTTCACCTGTCAGACCTAGGCCTTAAGTCTAACTCTTTTCGGGTCCACCTCAGTGCACTTTCAGTGCACCACTCCCCGGTGGAGGGACAATCTGTCGGTTCATCCTTTGGTGTCATGTTTTCTCAGAGGTCTGCTCCTTCTCAAGCCTCCGGTTCATCCACCGGCGACTGAGTGGGATTTGAACGTGTTCTTGCAACAACTTACTCGCCCACCGTTTGAGCTGATGGCTACTTGCCATTTGCGCTTCCTTTCTTGGAAAGCGCTCTTCCTGGTAGCTCTTACCTCTGCCAGACGTGTGAGTGAACTACAAGCTCTGGTTTCTGATAGACCATATACACGGTTCAATAGGAACAGGGTGGTCCTATGGACCCATCCAAAGTTCCTTCCAAAAGTGGTATCCTCTCCACCTCAACCAGGAGGGTGGTTCTTTCGACCTTCTTTCCCAGCTCGCATACCAGCCGGGCTGAAACAGTCTTGCATACCCTGGACTGTAAGAGGGTGTTGTCTTTTTATATAGAATGTAAACGGGGGTATCGAAGGGCTACTCAGCTCTTCGTCTCCTTTGACCCTAATAAGATGGGGTTGCCTCTCTCCAAGCGTACGTTGTCCACTTGGGTAGCAGATTATATCGCCTGGGTGTACAAAGCAGCCGACCTCCCCTTGCAGGGTCGGGTCATGGCCCACCGTCTCATGGCGAAAGCCGCGTCAGTAGCTCATCTCTGCTCTGTTCCATTGATAGACATCTGCCGGACCGCTACTTGGTCTTCAAGCCAGACTTTTGCAGCTCATTACTGCCTCGAGAGAGCGTCCCGGAGGGACAGTGCTTTCAGACAGGCGGTACTCCATAATCTCTTTGAGGTTTAGGCAACTCCTACCCTCTGGCCCTTGTGTTGGGCTACCATACGGGGGCGTTCTCAGAGTATATTCTTATCACGGATGCTGGGCTCTTGAGGGGGAGCCATTTTTTCAGCTTTGGGTTCCCGGTAGCCTAGAGCTGGGGAGTCCCATATGTGAGGACTGACTTCCTGCTTGGTCCTGGAGAAAGAGTAGTTACTCACCTGTAACAGGTGTTCTCCAGGAGCAGCAGGAATCAGTCCTCACAAACCTCCCTCCTCCCCTGGAGTTGCAGTCATATACTTTATTTGATTTTTTTGCTGTCTTTTAGATATGTCATCAGACTGAGCAAGATGGCACCCTTGGGCGGGAAGGGGACCGCGCATACGTGCTGCATTCCCAAAGGCTTTCCTTGAAAGCTGGGGAAATGCTCTGCACGAGGGCTCCGTCGGTGCTGACGTCACCCATATGTGTGGACTGATTCCTGCTGCTCCTGGAGAACACCTGTTACAGGTGAGTAACTACTCCTTACTGGCTGAAAATGAAGACTATCTGAAAGATTTGCTTCTCAAGTTCAAGGAACATTAGTCTTAAAATAGGTCTGTACATTAATGAAAGAAGACAAAGATCCTGACAGCTGGCAAAATCAATAAGTTCATCATTGATAGAGAAAAAATTGAAATAGTTGATCCAAGTAGGTTAAAGTTGTCAACTCTCAATAAAGAAATGACAAGCAGTCGAGAAATCCGATGATGCATTGCTCTTGGCAAAATGGCTATGAAGGACCTGGACCAGATTCTCAAGAGCATAGATGTCTCTCTCCATACAAAGATTTTACTTGTTCAAGCCATGGTATTTTCAATAACATCATATGGATGCAAAAGTCGGACAGTGAAAAAGATAGGAAGAAAATCGATGCCTTTGAATTATGGTGTTGGCGACAAATACTGTGTATACCTTGGACTGCCTGAAGAACAAACCAGTCAGTACTAGAGGAGATGAAACCTAAGCTTTTTTTAGAAGCTCAGATGACAAGACTTCAACTTTCATAGTTTGGACATATCATGCGAAGAGAGAGATCAGTGGTGAAAGACGACATGCTTGGCAAGATAGGAAGGTCAAAGAGGAAGGCCAGCAATGAGATGGATCGATGCAATAACAGAAGCTATGAGCGCTACTGTATCAACAATGCACCACCCGACTGAACTCTGAACACAATTTAGGACAACTATCCATAGGGTCGCCATGAGTCGACACCAATTCAAAGGCACTTAACAACAATGTGAGATTATAGCCTTGGAAGCAGCAGTTATTGGAGGAGGGTAAAGTGGAGTTAGAAGTTGGTACCCCTTTCCCTCAACTGACAATATCTGGTTGCTGTTGGTTATAATTAAGTTTGTTTGTTACATTGGGAGGTTAGTTGGGGAAGCTGGAATTCCATCTGTTCCACCAGGAGCCATCTCATGTAGAACTTAATCTCTTGGATGGAAAGCACGTGCACTGTCTAACACAGCTGTGTAAGTTCTCAGAGGATATATAGTATCTAAGTTTGCAATATAGGATATTTTGATTGTTGTCTGAAATTCAGGATCAAAGGAGAGTAAGATCAAGGAAACAGAATCTGCCAGTGCAGCGTTAGGGGGAATTTTGTATTGCACAATAAGGGCTGAGGTTCTAGAAGATATGCACAAGAATTACAAATAGAGATTTCTTAATTAGTCACTTCATATGATCGCAGCTCAAGAATTGCTTAAAAATGAATCCCTTACTGTTTTGAATACTTTGTCTGTCTTCCACTCCCCATGCTGGCTGAGGCTGGAGTGGGGGTGCCATCTTTCACTATGAATTTCTGTACTGCTAAAGTTGAAACTGCTTTTTCTCCAGGACCAAGCAGGAAGTCAGTCCTCACTTATGGGTGACGTCGGCGCCGACGGAGCCCTCGCGGAGCAATTTTCCCCAGCTTTCAAAGAAAGCCTTTGGGAATTGCAGCGCGCATGCGCGGTCGTCTTCCCGCCCGAGGGTGCCATCTTAGCCAGTCTTCTTTTTTCCGCGGAGCCCTACAGACGTCCCCGTCTTGTCCCCGCGAAAAAGTTGATTTTCTTCTTTATTTTATCCTTTTTCCTTCGGCTCGACGCCGATCTTTTTCCCGCCCGGACTCGCGACGCCGGTCACGAGTCCTCTTCCTTTTTTTGGTTTTTCTGACTTAGCTTTCGTTTTCGTTTTTCCCTGGCAGCCCGGTCCTTTGACCTCGCAGGGGCCCTTTTTCCCCCGATGGCTGCCAGTGGGTTTAAGCGGTGTGGTCGGTGTGACCGAAATATGTCACTAACCGACACACACGACTTTTGCCTCCGCTGCCTGGGCCCGGATCATGAGGAACTGATCTGTGGGCCCTGCAGCAAAATGTCCTCAAAGGCGTTGAGAAGTCGGCGGCATCAGCGTGAGAGAATCTTCGCTGACCCCAGCCGTACCCGGACCTCGTCGGAGGCCTCCGCGTCGAAAGGCTCCAGCTCGGACCGTCGCCGGAGTTCCTCCGACCGGGGTTCTCCCTCCGGGGACCATCGTCGGAAGGTGAAACCCGCGAGGGCGGCGTCGGTGGACGCTCCTGGTTCCGCGAGGGCCAGGTCGCATAGCCCCGACAGCCGCCCCGGGTCCTTGGAGAAGGAACACATCCCGAAGCGACCTCGCCTGGAGTCGGAGATGCCTGCCCGGGTAAGTCATGTGGTCCTTCTGGACTCGCCTCCGCGACAGCCGACGTCGGGCCCGACGCCGTCGGGGCCCGAGTCGGGGGCTGCTGGGTCACCTGAGCTCGGACTCAGGTTGACGGCCTTGGAGAGCAGACTGTCTGCCTTCATGGACCAGCAGAGGGCACTGCTCGCTGGCTTCGCTGGCGCCGCTGCCCCGACCGCCGGGACGTCGACGTCCAAGTCGACCCCGGAGACCGAGCCGATCCTCGAGTCGATCCTCGGTCGAGGTCACCCTCGGCCTCCCGTTCGGGACCGAGGTTGCCGACGCCGACTCCCTCGGCGTCGGGGCGGCTGGCGCCGCGCCCTGCCCGGGCCGACCCCACCGAGTCGGAGTCGGAGTCGGTCTGGGAGTCTGAGGAGGAAGAGTCACCTGATTCTTTCCGGACTCGGTGTGTCCCATCGGACTCACCGGAGTCCGAGCCTCGGAAGCAGTCCCCCCCGGAGGATGCCCGGTTCTCGGACTTCGTTAGGGACATGGCCAAGGCTTTGGCCTTCCCTGCGGATCCCGAGGAGGAGCCTCGAGCCGAAGAGCTCGACGCCCTCCAGTATGACTCTCCCGCGAGGGAACACTTTACTGTACCGGTTCCTCCTATGCTGGAACGACTACTCTTCCGCATGTGGGAGAGTCCGGCCTCCTCGCCGGTCCTGAGCAAGCGGGTCGATTCTATATATCGAGTCCGCAAGAGCCCTGGCTTTCAGAAGGCACAGCTGCCACACCATTCCATGGTAGTGGAATCGGCCATGCATCGTCTTAAGAGCCAGAAGATGCACTCCTCGGTGCCTCCTGGAAGGGAGGCCCGTAACCTGGATGGCCTTGGCAAGAAGTGTTTCCAGGGCTCTATGCTCGCATGTCGTGTCCAGACTTACCAGCTATACATGGGCATGTATCTCCGGGATCTGGCTAAAGAGCTAGCCGGATTCTCCGCTGGTCTGTCCGAGGAACCCTTGCGGAGGTTCCTAGCCTTGTCCACTGGCATTCGGGAATGCTCAAAGTTCATGTCCCGAGCAGCCTATGATGGCTTTGAAGCATCGGCTCGAGTGGCCGCAGCCGGCATCGGTGCCCGCCGACAGGCTTGGCTTCAGTCGTCAGACCTTGAGCCCTGGGTGCAGGACAAGTTGGTCGATGTCCCCTGCCGAGGCGAAAACCTCTTTGGCAAACCCATGGCGGAAAAGGCTGCGCAAATTGAGACTGAGACTCTCACCAGGACCAGGCTTTCTAGGAAGACCTCCGCCCCTTCCCAGAAAAAGAAGGGCTCGGGGAAAAAGTCCTTTTACCCGAGGAAGGCGGCTGCCTACAAACAATACCCCCATTATCAGGCCCCTGCAGCTCCCCAACAGGGCCAGCAGGCCAAGGGATGGGGTAACGGGTCCCGTAGGCAGCAAGCCCCCAAGCCTGCACCACCAGCCCCTGCTCAGCAGGGTGGGGGTTTTTGACTCGCACAGCATAGCCTTTCCCCCCCCGCTGGTTCCTCCCAGCACCGGTGGCCGGCTGGTTCACTTCGCCCACAGGTGGTCCAGCATCACCGCAGATGCCTGGGTGCTTCAAGTCGTGCGAGAGGGCTATCTTCTCCACTTCCACCAGGTTCCTCCCTCCTATTTTCCGGGAGAACCTCCACGACCCCCTCTGCACAGGGAGTTGCTCCTTCAGGAGTTAGCAGGTCTTCTGCAGGAACAGGCGGTGGAACCGGTGCCACACCACCTGAGAGGTCAAGGCTTTTATTCCAGGTATTTTCTGATACCAAAGAGAACAGGGGGCCTCAGACCCATCCTGGACTTGCGCAACCTCAACAAGTTCCTTGTGCGGGAGAAGTTCAAAATGCTTACCCTTGGAATCCTTCTGCCCTACCTCCAGCAGGGAGATTGGCTATGCTCCTTGGATCTAAAGGATGCCTACACACACATCCTCATCCACCCAAGCCACCGCCAATACCTGCGGTTTGTGGTGGCAGGAAATCATTACCAGTACAGAGTACTGCCCTTCGGCCTGTCCTCCGCACCGCGAGTCTTCACAAAATGCCTCGCGGTCGTGGCGGCCCATCTCAGGCTTCACGGCCTCTATGTCTTTCCGTACCTCGACGACTGGCTCATCAGAGCAGCGTCCGCTCGGGAGGTCACCAATGCCACGCGCCGCACGGTGACTCTTCTGCAGCGCTTGGGCTTTGTTATAAACTTCGCAAAGTCCACTTTGCTCCCCTCACAGGATCTCGAGTTCATCGGCGCAAGGCTGCACACTCCTCAGGCGCGAGCGTACCTACCGCTCGACAGGGCTCAACGGCTCATGGACCTAGCCGACCGCTTTCGCAGCCAGCCCCTGGTCTCCGCCAGGCGCTTCCTGAGACTACTCGGCCATATGGCTTCCACCGTCCATGTGACCCCCAATGCCCGCCTGAATATGCGGTCTTCTCAATGGTGTCTCCGCCAGCAGTGGCGACAAGCCACAGGCGGCCTAGCAGACCTAGTGCGCGTCTCCGAGCCGCTGATCTCGTCTCTCCGGTGGTGGCTCCGGCAGCCGAACCTAATATTCGGAATGCCTTTCCAGTCACCTCAGCCGACCCGGGTGCTGACCACCGATGCATCCCTCCTGGGCTGGGGAGCACATTGCCAAGAGGCACGTACTCAGGGCCTCTGGACCACGTGGGAGTCTGCTCAGCAGATCAACTTCCTGGAGCTCAGGGCGATCCGCCTAGCTCTCAAGGCCTTCTCCCACCTGACTTCCCACCAGTCCGTCCTTGTCCAGACGGACAATCAAGTTGCCATGTTCTACGTGAACAAGCAGGGGGGCACGGGCTCCTTCCTCCTCTGCCGGGAGGCACAGAAGCTCTGCTCTTGGGCCGTCAGTCACGGCATTCTCCTAAAGGCGGTTTATCTCCCGGGCCAAGAAAACTGCCTTGTGGACAAACTCAGCAGGGTCCTCCAGCCGCACGAGTGGCGTCTGGATCCCTTGGTAGTTCAGAAGCTCTTCCTCCGGTGGGGCTTCCCCACGGTGGATCTCTTTGCCAGTCCTCACAACCGGCAGCTTCCTCACTTCTGCTCTCGTCAGCCACACCCCCTTCGGGTTGCGGCGGACGCCTTTCTGATCTCATGGTCGGGGAGCCTTCTGTACGCTTTCCCTCCCATCCCGCTGGTCTCTCGGACTCTTTTCAAAGTTCTCCGAGACAAAGCCTTCATGATCCTGGTGGCCCCTCGCTGGCCCAGGCAGCCGTGGTTTCCGCTCCTGCTACAACTGGCAGTGGAGGATCCAATCCCTCAGGGGGTACAACCGGATCTCCTCACTCAGGATCAGGGGTCCCTACTGCACCCCAACCTCAGGTCTCTCAACCTCATGGCCTGGCTGCTGAGAGGGTAGTCCTTGCTCCCCTTCTCCTGCCGGCGGAGGTGGAGGAGGTCGTCTTGGCTTCGCGACGGCCCTCTACCCGCAAATGCTACGCCCTTAAATGGCGTCGCTTTGCAGTCTGGTGTGCCCAACAGTCTCAGGATCCCTTCTCCTGCCCGGTGTCGGTGATCTTGCAGTACTTGCTGCACCTCTCTAATCTGGGACTTAAGTCCAACTCCGTCAAAGTTCACCTCAGTGCTCTTTCAGCACATCATGTGCCGGTGGACGGCAGACCTCTCTCAAACGACCCTCTCGTAGCGAGGTTTCTCCGAGGTCTCCTTCTACTTAAACCACCTCTGCGCCCGCCAGCGCCTGACTGGGACCTGAATGTGGTTTTGCAGCGGATCACCTGTCCGCCTTTTGAACCTATGGCTACCTGTTCTCTCCGTTTTCTGTCTTGGAAAACACTGTTCTTGATAGCCCTCACTTCCGCTAGACGCGTAAGTGAATTGCAGGCCCTCGTGTCTGATCCCCCTTACACTAGGTTCTACAAGAATAGGGTAGTCCTACGGACTCACCCAAAATTTCTGCCTAACGTGGTCTCCCCTTTTCACATCAATCAGGAGGTGGTACTTCCAACCTTCTTTCCCAGACCACACTCCAGCCGAGCTGAAACGGTCCTCCATACCCTGGACTGTAGAAGGGCATTGAACTTCTACCTTGACCGTATGCGGGAGCACCGTAAAGCTGCTCAGCTTTTTGTGTCTTTTGACCCCAATAAATTGGGGCTCCCGGTCTCCAAGCGTACTCTGTCCATATGGGTTGCGGACTGTATCTCTTGGGCTTATGGGGCAGCCGGCCTCTCCTTAGAAAGTCGAGTCACGGCTCATTGCGTTCGGGCAAAGGCTACGTCAGTGGCTTACCTCCGCTCTGTTCCGCTGGCAGACATCTGCCGGGCCGCTACTTGGTCTTCGAGCCAGACTTTTGCGGTCCATTACTGTCTCGAGAGGGAGTCCCGTAGGGACAGTGCTTTCGGACAGGCAGTCCTCCGTAATCTCTTTGAGATATGAGCAACTCCTACCCTCCATCCCGGATGTGGGCTACCGGTGGGTGATAATTCAGCGAAGATTCTATCCTTCTGTGCTGCTGAGCTAGAGGGAGCTCATTTTTGTGCTTAGGGTCTCCGGTAGCCTTGAGCTTGGGAGTCCCATAAGTGAGGACTGACTTCCTGCTTGGTCCTGGAGAAAGCGTAGTTACTCACCTGTAACAGGTGTTCTCCAGGAGCAGCAGGAATCAGTCCTCACTACCCTCCCTCCTCCCCTTGGAGTTGCAATCGTCTGCTTATGTTTTTGCAAATTTTTATGCTGTCTTTTTTAGCTATGTCATCTGACTGGCTAAGATGGCACCCTCGGGCGGGAAGACGACCGCGCATGCGCGCTGCAATTCCCAAAGGCTTTCTTTGAAAGCTGGGGAAAATTGCTCCGCGAGGGCTCCGTCGGCGCCGACGTCACCCATAAGTGAGGACTGATTCCTGCTGCTCCTGGAGAACACCTGTTACAGGTGAGTAACTACGCTTTCCATAGAAATACATTTGGGGGGGGGGGGGGCTTATGTGTCTGGAACTTCCAGTCCTTTCTGGCCCACTTTTAAACTCTTTCATAGGTCCCGCCATTCTGAAAATTAATTGAATGGGACAGAATTTGGCAAGATATTTTGCCCACAGACTCATTCTTAACCACTTTTATATATAATTCTTTCCATTTTCTGTTGGATTGTAAAGAAGAAAAAGGCTGCATAAATATGATTATAATACAGTCATTTTGATGGAATAAGCCAGAATGTCCAGGAGGTAGTACCTAAAGTTCTGTTAATGTGAGTGCAGGTTGCATCTGTCTCACAGAGACACTATACTGTTGAAAGAACAAGGGGGCCTGTTATGAAGTCTGCTACTCTGAAATGCTGCCAGAATGCTGTGAAAACAATATAAGAAAATGAAAATGTCTGGGCAAGAATTCATGGTCATGGAGCTAGGTGATCACTATGCTACAAAGGTGGTGATGTAACATGTAGTAGGAGAACGTGATAATTAGATTGTAGGTGTGTGCATGGCCCAAAAATAGTTTGTATTACTTTAAAACAAAATTTTCACAGGTTTTGGGCATTTTTTTGTGCTAATCTTTATATATTTGCTCTGTAGGCATGAATTATACATGTGCAAATCGCTTTTACGTGGGTTAATTTATTAGATGTATGTGTGGAAGCAATTGGTGTGCGCGTTAAATATTTAGGGGCTCAAACAAACTGAATGCACATTCCCAAATGTGCATCCCTGTTACCTTTCCTGATTGCCTGCCATGCCTAAAGGGCTTAGAGGTGGCAAAAAGGAGATCTAAAGGCCTAAAATATCCATGATGTTAAGGGAATATTTGCCATTTAGAACAGTTTGTGCATTCTGTATTTATTCAACCTTTTTTATTCTGTTGAATCCCCCATCCTGTACTGCAGAGGAACAGATACCAGACTATCAGAAGACTGATGATAACTTGCAGTGAGCCCCTCCCCCCTTTTGCTATTCAAACACTGAAATGTCTACTTCAGTGGTCTAGTGATTAGAGCGTTGGGCTGAAACCCAGAGAAGCCAGAGTTCGAATCCTACCCCTCCCACAGGCAGATAGTGATGGGAAAAATAAACAACTGGTTCTAGATTGGTGCCAAAAGACATCTTCAAGGCTTACTTCCCATGTACACAAATACTCATGACACACTGTCACCTCACCTACCACCACCATAAATGCAAGTCTTCACTCCTTACACCCTATTTTACACATACCCAATATCCCTTCACCACCGTGAAAGTATAGGTGGAACTGTTTAGTTGAATAAGAGTGGAGAATTTAGTTAATGAAGAACATTCCATCAATTTTGTTACATTGAACGTGTTCAACTGGTTCCTTTGTGGCAAGGGTTGTAGGAGAATGTATGCAGAGAGGAACCAAGGAGCTCTATCCACCTCTATCAAAATGTATTTGAACCATTACATCTCATAATTGTTGATGGGCATTTGATATAGTTTTAAATATAAGGTGAGTTATAGTAGCTTTTCAAACTGGGGTGAAGCAAACTAATGGGTTTAAATCCATAATAAGATTAGAAGAAATGCCATACTGTGCCAGACCAAGGTCCATCAAGCCTAGTATCCTGTTTCCAACAGTGGCCAATCCAGGTCACAAGTACCCGGCAGGTACCCAAAGTCCACAGCTTCCATAAAGCTTGTCCTGGGATAAGCAGTAGATTTCCCGGGTCCTCTTTAATAATGGTTTATGGACCTTTCCTCCAGGAACTTGTCCAACCCTTTTTTAAAATCCAGCTACACCAACAGCCCTTACTTCATCCTCTGGTAACGAATTCCAGAGTTTGATTACACATTGAGTGAAAAAATATTTTCTCTTATTAGTGTTAAATGGGTTATATTGTAGCTTCATTAACTGTCCTCTAGTCTTTCTACTTTTTGACGGTGTAAACAACCGATCTATGTTAACCCATTCCACTCCATTCATTAATTTATAGACTTCTATCGTATCTCCCCTCAGCCTTCTCTTTTCCAAGTTGAAATACCCTATCCTTTTAAGCCTTTCCTCATAGGAGTATCCTTCCATCCCCTTTACCATTTTGGTGGCTCTTCTCTGTACCTTTTCTAATTCCGCTATATCCTTTTTAAGATATGGCGATTAGAATAGCAGGGTACTTTCACTAGAGTATAAAGGGTGGGCATGAGCTGCATCAGAATCAGGAATAGGAACACCTATACACTGGTGTGCACCAAGTGGAATTCCATCTATCTGATGTTGTAAAGCTTAGTGAAGCAACAGGCAGCCCGCCATCAAATATCATGGGATACCAAGATTGGTACTGTCAAATCCTGACACCCCAATGAGTTGTTAAGCTTTACTCAGGCGATAGAAGGCCTGAAGTCTTTCAAAGATGCCAGAAATGCTTGCTGCATTAAGTAACCCCCCATTACCAAGTATCCTACAGGACAGCATTTTATAGGCTAACAAATTCCATGCACCTAAGTACCTCATAATATAAAATAATGCTGGCAGATGAAGACCACATAGCTTCTCCAGTTTGCCTATCCACTCCAACTAAACTCAACATCTCCTTCCTGTCCCCCAGAGATTCTCTGTGCTTGTTCCCTGTGTTCTTGAATTCACACACTATCCAAATCTCTGCTGGGAGGCTGTTCCACTCATCCATCACCCTTTCCATTAAGAACTATTTCCTTTGATTACTCCTAAGTCTACCCCCTTTCTCTCACATCCTATGATCCCTTGTTCCAGAGCTTCCTTTCATTGAAAGAGGCTTGGCTCCTGTGACTTTATACCTTGAAAGTGCCTATCATGTTTTTCCACGTCCTCTTTTCCTTCCAAAGTTTACTTATTTAAATGTGTCTCTATGTTTTGCGATGAAGACCACAGACCATTATAGTAACCACTCTCTAGACCCACTCCATCCTGTTTATATCTTTCTGAAGGTGCAGTCTCCAGCATTGCACACACTATTTCAAATGAGATCTCAATAGAAGCTTACACAGAGGCACCATCACCATTTTTGTTCCTGCTGGCCATTCCATTCCCTAACCATCCTAGCCCTTCCATGGGATGGGAGGGAACTTTCTCACCTGGGTGCGAGTGATCTATATGGGACCATGGGCACTCTTAAAAATAAATGCAAGTTATATGGAACCCTTTGAACTCTTTCGCGGGGCCTGGCAGGGCTCTTTGAACTCAGTATATGGAGCCCATGGCACAAAGGGTACAAATGAATAGTAACATCAAAGAGGTACAGGTGGGTGAATCCAATCAAAAAGTCTCTCTCTTTTGGATGATGTCCTATTCTTTGTGATGAGCCCTGAGCGCACACTGGATGCCCAATTCGGGGAGTTTGGGTGGGTGTCAAGTTTTAAGGTGAACCATGACAAAGTCAGAAATCCATAATTTGATGTGCTTGGCGTGTATCGTGGATAGTTTGAAGCAGTGTTTCCCTTGTCGGTGGGCAAAAGGGAGAATAAAGTACTGGGGCGGGAGGTCTGTCTAGTGGAGGAGGAAGCAAAGTTCTTTCAGGAGAATTCTTAAGCCCTTTTTAGAAAGTACAGATAGGATTGGAGGGATGGATGAATATGCACCTATATTGGCTGGACAGAATGGCCAGTGTGAAAATAATGGTTCTGCCCCAGATTCTATATTTGGGACACTTCTGGTGGAAGTTACTATGTAACATAGTATATGATGGCAGATAAAGACCAATATGTTCCATCTAGTCTGCCCAGCAAGGTGGTAAGTACACTTGCTGCTCCTTTCAGGTCACCCTTTCCCCCCATGCCTTTGTTTAGCCCTTTCGCGTCCACATTATTGTTTTGTAACATTACATAAATTAAGATACAATTAATAATTTTTTGGAAATATAGAACATTTGGGGGAAAATTTGAAGGTTGCCATATGGCAACAGTCATGAAAGGGTTAAGGGTGCACCCACCGCTCCATGTAGGTCACCTCTATTTGTTCAGATATAAGAGATAGTTAAGCTTATTTTGATTTTGTCCTGTGGTCTTTTTCTGCCGTCATGTTTCTATCTAGTCTACCCTTCCATATCGTCTACTACAATAGTCCCCTCTTTTCCCTTAGAGATCCTCTGTGTTTGTCCCATGCTTTTTTGAATTCAGATACTGTCCTCATCTCTATCGCCTCTGCTGGGAGACTATTCCATGCATCAACCACTCTTTCCATAAAGAAATATTTCTGCATATTACTCCTGAGTCTATCCCCTTTCACCCTCATCCTATATCCCCCTCGTAACAGAGCTTGCTTTCAATTGAAAAAAGCTCTCCCCCTGTGCATTTATGCCAAGGAGAATGTTACAAGATGCTCAAGGATCCATGCTGAATGATGCTGAGAAGATCAAGAAAAGGTGGGATCCAAGATGGCATTTCTGGTGATGAGCTGAGTGGCACGGTGTTTTGCGTATGGGAAGGAAGCGGAAAGCTAGAGGGGCGAAACAGCCTACTGCCCCCCTAGCTTCAACGCCATTACCTGAGGAGGTGGTTGGGCCTCTTGACTCATATTTTTCGCCAGTGCCATGGCAGTGGGCTGCGGGGGAGAGTAACCAGGCTGGGCGGCGTTTGGAGGAGGTGTCCTCATCCTTTGCTTCTGGTATAGATCCTTTATCCCTTGGCTCAACTCGAGCCTCGAAGGTGCCTCTACAAACCAGCGTCAGACCAGGAAGTCAGCACAGGAGCGGTGAGCCGATGGACTCCGCTAGCGGACGGAGCTTGGGAGTGGAGTGTGACCTGGGCTCCTGGATTTCTGGTGAACAGCAGCAGAGGGCTGAGGCTTCGATTGGGATGGCAGAGGCAGGCGCTGCTTCAGTGTCACGTTTGTATGCCCCCTCTTCCTTGATGCCGGGCGTTGCTGTCTCGACTCCTCCGGTGGAAGTTTCCTTGCCTGCATCTATGGATCCTCCGGAGGTGGTGACATTGGAGGCGATTTGGGCCGCTATTATGAAGCTCCGTGAAGAGTTGGTTCCGCGAATGGCTGCCTTGGCTGTACAGGTTTCTACTAATACTGTGGATGTGAAGGAAATTATGACTAAAGTCGCTGCTTTACAGATTGGTGTTTCTCAGAATCAGACTAAAGTTTTGGCCCTTGAAAATGAAGTTGAATCTTTAAAAGTTTTTTTTTACCTATTATTTCTAAATTGGAAATGTTGGAAAATGTAGTGCGTATGCCTAATATTCATTTAGTTAATTTTCCTAGAGTGTCATTAATATCAGCAAGAGATATGTTCCGTAATTATTTAATTGAAATTTTAGGTATTCCTCCTGAATCCCATCCCCCATTAGTTAAAATTTATTATCTGCCTTCTGGTAAAAAAGAATTGGGGCAGGGTAGTGTTAGTGGTTTACCTCATATGGATGTAGTAAATGTTACTGATATGTTGGAGTTTTCCCAAGAGGAAAAGATTACATCATCTACTTTATTGATTACTTTAACATTAATATCAGATAAGGAATGGCTAATGAAACTGTTCTTTAAAAACGTCATATTTTGTTTAAGGGTCTGGCTGTTCGGATGTTTCCGGATTTATCCAGGGAAACCCAGAGGAGGAGACGCAAATTTCTATTGTTGCGTTCTGGGATACAGCAGTTGGGGGGGGGGGGGTGCTATTTTTCCTGAAGTTTCCGTGTAAATGTATGATTAAATATCAATCTAATTCTTATATATTTTTTGAACCTTCCCAATTGATTTGTTTCATTAATGATCGGGTCTCTGAAGGGGGTGTAGATATCCTGTTTGTTCCGGTTGAGTGAATTCTATATCTCACTGTTTAGCTTGTCCTATTTCTTCTCAGTATAATGGATTGTTCTATTATCGAATTATGGTATCCCCTTATTTTGAGGGCTAGAGGGAGGTGGATCATCAGTAATATTTCCTTTTGGGGACAATTGTGTTAAGTTGTACATACTGTTTCCTTATTGATGTATTGAGTGTTTTCGTGTTATCCATCTCTATTTCCGTTCAAGATGTATTCTTGATTTGTTTTTGTTAATTAAAAAAATCTAAAAAAAAAAAAAAAAAGAAAAGTGGAAAGAATATACAGAGTTTTTATACCATAAAGATGAAGTGGACCAACATCCGTTTCAACCTGTTCCTTATGATCCAGAGCCATTGGTGATGAAAGAAGTTAAAGCAGCATTGAAAGCCTTATCAAAGAATAAAGCACCAGGCATTGATGGCATTCCCATAGACGTATTACGGCAATCTGTTGCAGCTGTTAACATACATACAAGGCTCTGCTAAGACATTTGAAGACAACATCATGGCCAACTGACTGGAAAAGATCTGTGTTTTACCAATACTAAAGAAAAGTGATCTGACTGGAAATTATCGCACAATTGCTCTGATCCCACATGCCAGCAAGATTCTACTGAAGATTATTCAGCAGAGACTACAACCTTACCTTGAACGGGAACTACTTGAAGTGCAAGCAGGATTCAGGAAAGGGCGAGGAATGAGAGACATCATCGCAGATGTGAGATGAATCCTTGAAAAGACTAAAAAATACCAAAAGGATATCTATATCTATATATAGATATAGATATATTATCGACTAAAGCAAAGATTTTGACTGTGTAAACTGTGAGAAGCTCTGGGCCACATTAAGAAGCATGAGTATACCAGAACACCTGCTCATTCTCTTGCACAGCCTTTTTACATTGATCAAGAAGCAACAGCTTGAATGGAACAAGGAGAAACAGAATGGTTTAAAATCAGCAAAGGCATACGACAAGACTGCATACTTTCCCCCTACCTTTTTAATTTATATGCAGAACAAATCATCAAGAGAAACAGGACTGTATGAAGACAACAGAGGTGTGGTGGCTCATCACAGCCTTCGCTATTCTGATGATACCACATTATTGGCTGAAAGTGAAGACAATCTGAAACATTTTGCTTATCAATATCTAAGAACATAGTCTTAAAATGTGCCTGCACCTTAATGTAAAGAAGACAAAGATCCTGGCAACTGGCAAAATCAACAAGTTCATTGTTGATGGGGAAGAAATTGAAACAGTTGATCCAAGTAGGTTAAAGTTGTCAACTATCACTAAAAAAAAGCAACAGACAGTCAAGAAATCAGATGACGCATTGCTCCCCTGGGAGTTGCAGTTGTACATAGTTCATTTTGTTTTTTATGCTGTCTTTTAGCTATGTCATCTGACTGAGCAAGATGGCACCTTTGGGCGGGAAGGGGACCGCGCATGCTTAGGTGTATTCCCAAAGGCTTTCTTAGAAAGCTGGGGAAATGCTCTGCATGGGGGCTCCATTGACCTTGATGTCACCCATATGTGAGGATTGATTTTCTGCTGCTCCTGGAGAACACCTGTTACAGGTGAGTAACTACTCTTTCACTCTGAGAAGAAGGAAGTTACCCGTGGTGTGCCCCAGGGATCTGTCCTTGGTCCAATTCTTTTTAACATCTTTGTTATTGATATAGCGGAAGGGCTGTCGGGTAAGGTTTGCCTCTTTGCGGATGATATCAAAATCTGCAATAGAGTAGACACCCAGGAAGGTGAAGATAACATGAGGAGGGATCTAGCTAAGCTTGAAGAATGGTCAAGAATTTGTCAGCTGGGATTTAATATTAAAAAATGCAAGGTCGTGCATTTGGGCTGCAGCAATCCAAGGGAGCAATATAGTCTAGGGGGTGAAGTACTTCTTTCCACTAAAGAAGAGCAGGACCTAGGCATGGTTGTGTCTGATGATCTTAAAGTAGCTAAACAGTTAGAAAAGGTGATAGCAAAAGCTAGAAGGATGCTTGGGTGCATACGGAGAGGAATGGTTAGCAGAAAAAAAGGAGGTGATTGTGCCTCTGTATAAGTCTTTGGTGCAACCTCATTGGAGTATAGTGTGCAATTCTGGAGACCACACCTTCAAAAGGATATAAACAGGATGGATTCAGTACAGAGGGTGGCTATTAAAATGGTTAGTGGTCTTCATTATAACGCATATGAGGACAGACTTAAAGATCTTAATATGTACACCTTAGAGGAAAGGTGGGATAGAGGTGATATGATTGAGATGCTTAAATACCTCTGTGGCATCAATGCACAGGGGGAGAGCCTCTTTCGATTGAAAGCAAGTTCTGCTATGAGGGGACATGGGATGAGGGGGGATAGATTCAGGAGAGATATGCGTAAATATTTCTTTACGGAAAGAGTGGTGGAGCCGTGGAATAGTCTCCTAGTGGAGGTGGTAGAGATGAGGTCAGTATCTGAATTCAAAAAGCATGGGACAAACACAGAGGATCTCTAAAGGAAAAAGGGGACTGTTGTAGTTGTTGATATGGAAGGACAGACTAGATAGGCCATTTGGTCTTTTTCGTCGTCATTTTTCTATGTAGAAGGTCAACATAAACGAGGAAGATCAGCAATGAGATGGATCATAGCAGCAGCTGTGAGTGCCAGTCTATCAACAATGAGCTGCCTGACTGAAGACTGAACACAGTTTAGGACAACTATCCAGTGGGTCGCTATGAGTTGACACCTACTCAATGTCACTTAACAACATCATATCTCCTCTATCCTGCCTTTCCTCTAAAGTATACATATTAAGATCCTTAAATCTGTCCTCATATGCTTTATAATGAAGACCACTAAGCATTTTAGTAGCCACCCTCTGTACCGACTCCAACCTGTTTATATCCTTTCGAAGATATTGTCTCCAGAACTGCACACAGTACTCCAGATGAGATTACACCAAAGACCTATACAGAGGCACTATCATTTCCTTTTTTTTGCTGGCCATTCCTCTCCCTATGCACCCAAGCATCTTTCTAGCTTTTCCACCTGTTTAGCTACTTTAAAATCGTCAGACACAATCATGACCAGATCCCACTCTTGTGGACAGAAGTACCCCCCCCCCACCACTGTATCACTCCTTTGCATTTTTGCAGCCCAAATGTATGACCTTGCATTTTTTAGCATTAAATCTCAGCTGCTGAATTCTAGAGTATTCTTCAAGCTTAACTAGATCCCTCCTCATGTTATTTACTCCTTCCTGGGTGCCTACTCTATTGCAGATTTTGGTATCATCTGCAAAGAGGCAAACTTTACCCAACAGCCCTTCCGCAATATTACTAATAGAGATGTTAAAAACAATCGGACCAAGGACAGATCCCTGAGGCACACCACTGGTAACCTCCCTCTCCTCAAAGTGAGCTCCGTTTATCTGTATCCTTTGTTGCCACCCCTTCAGCCAAATTCTAACCCAATCAGTAACTTTAGTGTCCATCCGTAGGGTGTTCAGTTTGTCACCTGTGCGTAACGGTATCAAAGGCTTCTCCAGGAACAAGCAGGAAGTCAGTCCTCACATATGGGTGACATCGGCACCATCGGAGCCTGCGTGGAACATTTCCCCAGCTTTCAATGAAAGCCTTTGGAAATGCCACCATGCATGTGTGGTCCCCTTCCTCCCAAAGATGCCATCTTGCTCAGTCTCCCTTTTTCCGCGGAGCCCTTCGGACCTGCATCTAGCCCCTGGAAAATGTTTTCCCTGTTTCCAACCTTCTTTTACTCTTCCTGCCTCCCGAGCACCTCTGCTTCGGCTCTGGTCTCGTTTTTTTTTCTTTTTTTCATTTTTTGTTTTTATCGTGCTTCATGCCCTTTTTAAGCACTGGCCACATTGAGGATCTTCAACCTTGCAGGGGTACTTCCCCCCCCAATAGCCTCCAGTTTTAAGAAATGTGATAGATGCTCCAAAAACAT
Organism: Ichthyophis bannanicus; assembly: GCA_033557465.1. Lineage (NCBI taxonomy): Eukaryota > Metazoa > Chordata > Amphibia > Gymnophiona > Ichthyophiidae > Ichthyophis > Ichthyophis bannanicus. The sequence continues at coordinate 247,597,399 of CM066042.1, read as the reverse complement.
GTCATTCACGGACGCCCATGACTGTTGTCTCAGGTGTCTAGGAGTCGACCATGACCCGGAGCTATGCACCCTCTGTAAGAAGATGTCCTCCAAGGCCATCCAGAGTCAAATCAGAAGCTGGATGATCTCTTCCGTAAAGCAGCCACGGTATCCCCGGTAGCTTCCCGCTCTTCAGCCCCACAACCTCCAGAGTCTCCCAAGGCTCCTTCACGGGCCCAGCGGCATTCTGACCAGGGGTTGCCTGAATACGAGTGGAAGAAGAAGGCCTCGAGGACTCTGTTGGGGATGCCAGACAAGTGTGAGAGGTCATGCACCAGGTCTCTCAGTCCCCTTTGACATCTCTGGAGTTGGAGAGGGTGCGGCCCAGTAAGGTACCTCGAACCGATATGGAGGTCTCTGGCGAAGGCACTCATCTCCCGAGGATCGTCATGGCAAGAATCCCTTCTCCTCCTCGACACGTGACCCAGCATCAGTGTCGCATGGCCCCACTCCCGAGTGGGAGGCCTGAATGCTGGTCTTGGAATGCAGCGTTTTGGCGTTCCTCGCTGCCCAGCAGGCGCTGATGCCCGGCCCTGCTGGCATGCACCTAGAGACTTCAGGGACCTCAACCTCCAGGACTCCCTGGGCCACCATAGTGACCCCCGAGATCCAGAAGCCTCGTGAGGATCCTCTGCACGTGTCTCGATCTCGGTCCTGTTCCTTGGGCATGTGATCCTCACAGGCAAGTGCCTCTGGCTCTGGGCAAGTTTTGACCTTGGCGATCCAGTGTGGGTCACTGACCTCTCTCGAGCCGCCTGACCTCGAGTCCTCCACGGGCTACTCAGACTGGGAGTCCAACAGAGAGACCACCCTCGAGACTCGGTCCCACCGAGACCTCCCTTCTGACCCCTCCCTGTCGGCCCAGAGGCAGCGGTCACTTCCTGAGGACACCTCCTTCCTGGAGTTTGTCCGGGACATGGCGTGGGCCCTGGCGCTCGTCACTGAGTCGGAGGAGGAGCCCCGCACTGAGGAGCTTGAAATTCTGCAATATGAAGCTCCACTGAGAGAGTCCCTCTCTGTGCCGGTTTCTCCCATTCCGAGCCAACTCTTACTCCACATGTGGGAGACCCTGGCCTCTGTCTTGATTGTGAGCAAGCACCTGGATGCTATATATAAGGTCCAGTGATGTCTGGGGTTTCAGAAAGCCCAGCTTCCCCACACCTCGATGGTGGTCGAATTGGCCATGCAGATGCTAAAGGGCCCAAAGACTCATCATTCCCCCCAGGCAGAGAGTCTCATATCCTTGACGCCTTCGGGTGCAAGGTTTGTCAGGGTTCCATGTTGTCAAGCCGCATCAAGTTTACCAATTATACATTTGGATGTTCCTCTGTGATCTCACTAGGGAACTTGGAGGCTTCATGGTGGGCCTTGACAGAGACCATCTCCAACGTTTTCATGCCCTCTCAAAGTCCGTTGGGGAATGCTCAAAGTACCTCTTGCCAGCAGCATACGATGGCTTCGAGTCCCAGGTGGCGGCAGCTGGCATCTGAGCCAGTCTGCAGGCTTGACTCCAGTCCTCTGACCTGGAAAAGTGGGTCCAGGAGAAGCTGTTGGATATCCCTTGCCTCGTAGAGCAGCTTTTTTGGCAAGCCCATGGAGGATAAGACTGCGGAGATCAAAACGGAGTATGTGACTCACACTCGCCTCTCCCCGGAAAACCTCCTCCCTCCCCAGGAAGAAGCAGCAGAGCAAGAAGCCTTTCTTCCATCGGAAGGGGCTTCCTTACAAGGGGCTACCTGACCTATCCATCGGCATCAACCACTATTCAGGGCGGCTAGGGCAAGTCTGCCGAAGGGTCGTAAGCCGAAGGGTCCCAAGACCCAACCCCTGGTGCTGGCTCAACCAGCCTCGGGGTTTTGATGCCATCGGCATAGCCTCTTGTCCTTGGGTAGGGCAGCTGGGTTCTCCAGGTCGCTTGGGAGGGCTATCGTCCCCATCTGGACCAGTCCCCTCTGTACTTTCCTGGAGAGCCACATTGGCTTCCCCAGCACCAGGCCCTCCTGAGTCAGGAGCTCGCAGGCCTCCTCAAGGACGGCGCAGTAGAACCGGTCCCACCGCGCTCTTGCGGATGGGTGTTTTACTCCTGATGCTTCCTTGTCCCGAAATGGACAGAGTGCCTTTGACCCATCCTCGACTTGCGGAACCTCAACAAGTTCCTGGTTCTGGAGAAGTTCAAGATGCTCTCCCTTGGAATGTTACTGCTCTACCTCCAGCAGGGCGCTTGGCTATGCTCCTTGGACTTAAAGTATGCTTACGCTCACATCCTCATCCACCCCAAAAACAGAAAGTACCTCCGCCTCATGGTCCAGGAAAACCATTACCGGCACAGGATACTTCCCTTTGGCCTCGTGTCCATCCTGTGAGTCTTCACGAAGTGCTTGGCTGCGGCCCATCTGCGACTGCAGGGCACCTTCGTCTATCCCTATCTAGACTGGCTCGTAACAGGGGGCATGGCCTCTGAAGCCAGGCAGGCCATCGACCACGCCATTTGTCTCCTCGAGCATCTGGGATTCATGATCAATTACCCAAAGTCCCACCTCACTCGTTCAGTCCTTGGAGTTCATCAGAGCTTGCTTGGACACCCTTTAGGCATGGCTTTTCTTCCTTAGGACAGGGCGGACTGCCTCATGTTCCTGGCATCTGAGGTGCGGTGCTGTCCCAGCCCAGACGATGCTTCACCTTCTGGCCACATGGCCTCCACGGTCCATGTCATGCCTAATGCCTGTCTCAACATGAGGGCGACGCAATGGTGTCACCGAGCGCAATGAGCACAGTCGACTGGCTGCCTCTGAGACCCCATCTTGGTTTTTCCCAGCATGGCAGAGTCCCTGGCTTGGTGGCAGGAGTTTTGGAACCTGCTTCATGGTATGTCCTTCCAGGCCCCATCGCATCAGGTGGTCTTGACAACGTACGCTTCCCTGGCAGGTTGGGGAGCCCACTGCAAGGGGTGGCGCACTCAGGGACTTGGTCCCTCAAGGAGTCCCAGCAGCAGATCAACATGCTGGAACTCCGAGCCATTCGCCTTGCTCTCGGAGTTTTCGGGGACCGCTTGCAGTACCGAGCGGTGCTGATCCAGATTGGCAACCAGGTTATGATGTTCTATGTGAACAAACAGGGGGGCACCAACTCCTATAGCCTCTGTTCGGAGGCGACAGCCCTGTGCTCCTTTGTGGTGAGCCAGGGTATGACCGTCCAGGCCACTTACCTCCTGGGTCAGGACAGTGCATTGGCGGACCGGCTCAGTAGAGCCCTCCAGCCGCACGTGTGGCGCCTGTGTCCCTGATCGGCGCAATGCCTCTTCCAGCATTTGGGGACTCTAGACCTGGACCTCTATGCCAGCTTGGCGAACTCGCAGCTTCCTCGGTTCTGTGGTCCCCTCCTGTACCCCGGCAGGATGGCACCTGTTGGCTTTCCTCATCTCATGGGACATGCGGGACAGAGCCTTGATGATTCTCGTAGCCCAGGCAACCTTGGTTTCCCCTGCTTCTCCGTCTCTCAGTGGAGCCCCCGATCCTGCTCGGGTTCTCACCAGAGCTGCTGATGCAGGAAGAGGGTCTGCTTCACCCCAATCTGAAATTCCTGTCCCTCACAGCTTGGCGGCTGAGCAGGTCACTCTAGCCTCCTACCATCTCCCCGTGGAAATGGAGGACATTCTTTTGGTCTCACGGAAGGACTTGACCAGACGGGCTTACACCTTCAAGTAGTGTCTGTTCTCGGTGTGGTGCTTGGAGCTCCGAGCAGACCCATTTTCATGCCCTACCAGTTTGCTCTTGCAGTATCTGCTCCACCTCTCGCAGTCTGGGCTGAAGTCTAACTCGGTCAGGGTTTATCTGAGTGCCATCTCAGCGAACCACCACCCCATTGAAGGCAAACCTCTTTTGGGGTTACTGCTTCTCTCTCATTTCATGCGAGGCCTGCTTCTTTCCAAGCCCCCTACCCACCCTCCTTCGGTAGAGTGGGACCTCAATGTGGTCCTCATGCAGCTGAACAAGCTGCCCTTTGAGCCTATGGCTACCTGCCCACTGCGGCACCTGTCATAGAAGGTGGCCTTCCTAATAGCTCTCACCGTCGCCCGGAGAGTCAGTGAACTCCAGGTGCTGATGGCCGAGGCACTGTACATGAGGTTCTGTAGGAACCGGGTGGTCCTGTGGACTCACCCCAAGTTCCTTCCGAAGGTTGTCTTGGATTTTCATCTCAATCAAGAGATAGTGCTGTCCACTTTCTTCCCAAAGCCCCATGCCGAACGGTGATTCTCCAAACTCTGGATTGTAAGAGGGCTCTCTTTCTACCTTCAGCTGACTGGGGACCACCGCAGACCTGAGCAGCTCTGTTTCTTTCGATCCCAGCCATCTGGGCTGGTGGTCACCAAACGTACCTTGTCCATCGGGGTGGCAGACTGCATTGCCTTTGCCCAGGTCCAGGTTGGGTTTCCCCTGTAATGCTGAGTCATGGCTCACAGTGTCCAATAGTACCTACTAAAATTCCAGAGACTACTTAAAATTATCTCTTGTTGAAACACCAATAAATATGTGCAATTATTTTATAGAGCGGGTCTCAGACTGTAAGGGAGCTTTAGCATTGGCTTTTTCGCTATTAACTGCTCCTTTTTTTTGCATCAATGACCCTTTTTCTGAAAACTTTTATAAAACCCTGGTCTTGAAAATCCTGTCGCCTTAAATCCTCTTCAGAACTCGATGAATTCTCTCCCTCTGAACTGCCACCAAAAGATACTTTCTTTTTTTCTTGTCTTTTGGGGTTCATCCAGGGGTATACATATCCACTTGTGTAGTCCCCGTAATCCCGTTTTAATTTATGGGCCTTCACTAAAAAAAGTCTGCTACAGAGGAACAATATACCAAAGGTGTAAATGAGCTCAAGCAAAAAGTAACACAGGTCCATGAGGAAGTTAAATTAGTGAAGGCCCATAAGTTAAAACGGGATTACAGGGACTACACAAGTGGATATGTATACCCCTGGATGAACCCCAAAAGACAAGAAAAAAAAGAAAGTATCTTTTGGTGGCAGTTCAGAGGGAGAGAATTCATCGAGTTCTGAAGGGGATTTAAGGCGACAGGATTTTCAAGACCAGGGTTTTATAAAAGTTTTCAGAAAAAGGGTCATTGATGCAAAAAAAAGGAGCAGTTAATAGCGAAAAAGCCAATGCTAAAGCTCCCTTACAGTCTGAGACCCGCTCTATAAAATAATTGCACATATTTATTGGTGTTTCAACAAGAGATAATTTTAAGTAGTCTGGAATTTTAGTAGGTACTATTAGAGTAATATATTTTTACTGGCTCAGTGGCAATATTACTCTTAAGTTTTCAGACCATATTAGATTGTTTCATCACAGTGTCCAAGCCATGGCAGCATCTGTTGCTAGCCTGTGCTCAGTGCCACTGGCAGACATCTGTCGGGCTGCCATCTAGTCCTCCACTCACACATTCATGGCGCGTTACTGCCTGGAGAGGGAGTCCTGTCGGGATGTTGCCTTCGGCCAGGCTGTACTCCGTCATCTGTTTGGGGTTTATGCAACTCCTGCCCTCCAACCCTTCTTGTTTTGGTTTCCAGGAGTGTGACCATCCATGGACCTGGGCTCCTCGGGCTGCCTTCGGCTTTCACTGACAACTACTCATGGTGATGCCTTGATTTTTTCTACAGTTCCGCTGTAGCCTGTAGTTAGGGAGTCCCATATGTGAGGACTGTTTCCTGCTTGTTCCTGGAGAAAGCGTAGTTACTCACCTGTAACAGGTGTTCTCCAGGGACAGCAGGAATCAGTTCTCACGACCGTCCCACCTCCCCTTGCAGTTGCTGTATATTTTTGCCATCTTCTTGAAGGGGCTATAGCTATGGCACCTGACTGAGCAAGATGGCACCTTTGGGCAGGAAAGGGGACCATGCATGCGTGGTGGCATTCCCAAAGGCTTTCTTTGAAAGCTGGGGAAATGCTCCGCGTGGGCTCCATCGGTGCTGACATCACCCATATGTGAGGACTGATTCCTGCTGTTCCTGGAGAACACCTGTTACAGATGAGTAACTATGCTTTTACTGAAATCCAAGTACACCACATGTAGGGCTGTCCCTCGGTCCAACTCCCTGGTCACCCAGTCAAAAAAATCAATCAGATTTGCCTGACAAGACCTGCCTCTGGTGAATACAGAAACCTTACTATTTTCTCTTTGAGCAGTGTTTCCAATAATTTACTCACCACAGAGGTTAGATGAACCAGCCTGTAGTTTTCAACCACATCCTTCTGCTTTTATGTAAAGGGACCACACGTGCCTCTCTCTCATCCTCTGGCACCACTCCTGACTCCAAAGAGGCATCGAAAAGGTCAGACAGTAGAGCGCTAGACCATCCCCCAAGTTCCTTCAGTATTCTCAGATGTATCCCATCTGGTACCATTGCTTTGTCTACTTTTTAGTTTAGCTAGTTCCTGCCAAACACAGTCTTCTCAAAATCATTCAAGATCTCTGTTGCTTCTGTTCCTATTTGTGGGTGTGTTCTGAGGTCCTATTCCTGGCCCTTCATCTGTGAACACAGAACAGAAATATTTGTTATGCAATTCTGCTTTATCCTCATCAGCTTCTACATATTCCTCCCCTTCACCCCTGAGTCTGACAATACCACTTTTGCCCTTCCTCTTCTCCCTAACATATCTGAAAAATGTCTTATCCCCCCCATTTTATTGCATTGGTTATTTCTTCTTCTTTTAGAATCTTTGCTTTCCTGACTACTTTGCTAGCCTCTCTGAATTTTTCCAAGTATAGATGTCTGTCTTCTGCTCTCTGTGATCTCTTGTATTTCATGAAGGTCAGCTTTTCAGCTACTTTGAGAACCATAGCAGACCGATTTAAAAAAAACAAAACAACAAATTGCACTCTTTGATCTTTCTATTTATATGGAGTAAGAAAAAACTGTGGGGAACTAGGGCAGCATTGATGCAGCTAAAAGAGCAGGTTGAGTTGAGGATTCCAAACACCTGGTATTATTATGAAGCAGTATGGTTAAGGGCTTTGAAGGAATAGGTAAGATTGGAACAGCTAGAGGGGGGAGGGAGCTACTCTTTTGTGGAAGTGGGCATGGCTCCCTGGTGCCCGAATGACATTAACAGTGGTGTGAAACCATCTGTGGCCCTGACTTATAAAATCTGGGTGGAGGCTGGCTTTTCTGGTGTGTGTGTGGGGGGGGGGGTGATTCTCAATTTACTTGTCTGAGGTATAATAAGGAATTTTCTCTGGACTTATAATGTGTGTATGATGGAAGGGGCAAATCTTTCAATGACGGTGGGAAGAGGATCTGTGTGTGTCCTGGAATGACAGACAGTGGGATGAGATCTTTCACAACCTGTGCAGGGGATATATAGCCAGCAATATGTTGGAAAATAATTATAAAATGTTATACTATTGGCATTATACCCCAATGCAGTTGCATAAAGTATTCTGAACGGGGTCTTAGAGTTGGAGATGTTGTAAGCTGGAAGGCATGTATCTACATATCTGGTGGATCTGCAAGTGGGTCCAGTGGTTTTGGGATGAGGTATCTGAGCAGTGTAGCTCTCTGGTGCAGAAATCATCATCCAACAGTAAGAAAGTGGAAGTGGTGCTATTCAATGGCAAAGAGCCTTAGCTACAAGGAGGGGAAAGCCAATTAGTCTGTATGGGGATGATTGCTGCGTGCCTGCTCCAGGTGAAGCATTGGAAGAGTGAGGGTGGACCAGCGATGGATATATGGAGGGTGTATATAGACCAGGTTTGTACTATGTCCAAGCTCATGGTGCTCTGCCAAACCCTGACTGGAGAGATTTAAACAGAAGAGCATATAGGACTTGCCTCCTCTGGTGAAAGCATGTGATGGTGGTGGCTATGGTGTGGATAGGCATGGGGGGGGGGGGGGGAGACGACGGTGGGAGAGAAGAAGGGAGGGGGAGGTAGGAAGGGGGGACTATGATTGTTAAAGTATGATTCATCACAGTGGAATGCTTATGGTTCCGTTTTTGAAAGTGGCTTGTTGGTTGAAGAACTAATTATAATAAAAAGCTTATTAAAAAAAAACCAATAATGTGGGAGCAAACTGACGTCAGGCATGACATTTGCCAGTGAGGGATGTCAGCGAGCGTGCCAGCTCAATTAACCGGAGAGCAACATCACATGTGCATGAGGGCCAAGGTCTTTAAATGTGCCAAGGGAGGATCAGTGTTCATTGCTACCAGACTTGAGCCCTTACCATGAAAAGCCCAAAAGCATTTTGTGAAAGTGACTAGGTCTAAAAGGAGAAAGCGACTACTTAAGAGCAGTGAATTGGAGCACTGGAAATTTACCGAGTGCTATGCCAGAGCAGAAAAGAGGCTACGGAAGACGTCAAAAAGTATCCTTGGTGGAATCCAGGACTCAAACTGTCAGTTGAAGGAGGAGTACCTGTAGGCTGTGCAAACTACCCAAAATGCAAGCAGGAGCATGCCCCCCCTACCAATAATCTTGCAATATCATTATTGTCACAGTTTTTTAGTTCAGATGACTTGTAAGACTCAGAACATGAAGATTCAAGTAACCTTCCAACAAAGAATGCTGCAAACAAATCAATCCAGAGAAAGCTTCTAAGCAAAAATGGACCAACAACCACAATGGCATCATACTGGTGTTTTGGTGTGCATAGCGTCTGCGTTGAGGGAGCTTCAGCAGCTCACAAACAAGTCTATGAAGATCTCCCCCCTATCCTTTGCAGCTCATATACTCATTTGTGAGCCGCTGAAGCTCCCTCGATGCAGGCGTTAGTCATGTCAAAACACCAGTGTGATGCCATTGTGGATATCGGTCTGCTCTTGCTTAGAAACTTTCTCTGGGCTGATTTGTTTGCAGTGATTTTTTTTTTTGTATGTGATTGAAGATATCCTCAAATACTCGTGTATATCCAGAAGGATTTCAATTTTGCGGACTGAGGGAAGGACGTAAGGAGAAGAGCTCCAAAGAGCCAAAAAAATAATGGTGTTTGTAGTCCTTCAATGGGGCCGAATTAGTGTCTGGGGCATCAGGTAGACCCCCCCCCCCAACCTTTGAACGCATATGCCCCTGCCCTTGTGTGAGAGGCTCCCAGTGGGGTGTTACAAGACTGAATGAGCAACGGATTGCATGGCGGCTAAGGTAAGGTACAACGGGACATGCGGGAGAAGGGCAAGGCCAGAGATTCTAAGATGACGTGAGAGAGCGAGCCACCTATGACTACAGATGGAGAGTCTCGTGGTGGGCATCTCCAAGGGAGTATTGGTGGCTCTGAAAGACTGATTGATTAGATGACAATTGGCAGTGGAAGTGATCAAGGAGAAGCTTAATGCGTAGAACAGTCACGTGGCGGTGGTGGAACAGAGGGTCAGCCAAGTGGAGGATGATGCAGTGCAAACATGGCAGCAGCTGAGAGAGCTCCAGCAAGCAAAGCAAAATTAGACTTACCTGCTAATTGTTGTTCCTTGAGGAACTCCAGTCCACTCCCGCACCTCTGGGTAGTGCACCCTCTCCAGCAGCTTGGAGACTGAGCATGTCAGCTTTTGATATCACCAGTACTAATACCGCTTGCAGTGCCCATCAGCTCCTAGTAACCTGTTGACAAAGCAGACTCACAGGAGCAACAAATAAGCAGTTAAACAGACAAAATCAAACTAGGCTAAACTAAACTGGCATGTCTCCCCTGCACCAAGGAGGAACTCCTCAACCCCCCCCCCCCCCCCCGAAAGAAAGGGTGAGAGGGAGGCCTACCTAAGGAATCCCTGGTCACTGACGAGCTGCCAATGAGAGAAGAACATTCCTGGTCTGACCCTGAACGCCGGAGCACCAGCAACCCCCCCCCCTCGTTGCCCGGCTCTACCCATGCCAGAAGCAACTGGTCAGAAAATCGGACAAAGTGACCCTATCAAAAACCTGGGTGGGTTCTGGGACTGGACTAGAGTTCCTCAAGGAACAACAATTAGGAAGTAAGTCTAATTTTGCTTTCCTTATCGTCCCTCCAGTTCAGTCCCGCACCTCTGGGATGTAACAGAGCAGTAAGCTTAATGGGAGGGACCTGCAAGACCAACACGCAGCACCATCGCTCCAAAACAGGTGTCCCCTGCAGCTTGGACATCCAGGCAATAATGCTTACTAAAAGTATGCAGAGATGACCAGGTTGCTGCCCTGCAGATTTCCACCGGAGGCACCAAACTATACTTGGCCCAAGAAGCCACCTGTGCCCTGGTAGAATGGGCATGCAGCCCTACAGGCACCTGTCAACCTTGCAAATTATATGCTGAAGTGATCACCTGCCTAATCCATCTGGAAATGGAGGCTTTAGCTGCCGCCTCTCCCCTGTGCAGACCCCCAAAGAGCACAAATAAGCGATATGACTTGCAAAAGCTCGCTGTCTCCTTCAAATAATGTTTGAGGGCCCTCTGCACATCCAAGAAGTGCAGATTGCGGTTGGCAGCATCATTTCCTGAGCCCTCCAGAACTGGCAGGGACACGGGCTGATTCACATGAAATGCTAAAACCATTTTAGGCAGAAAGGAAGGCAGCTACCGCAGAACTATCTTCTCCCGTGAGAAGGACAGGAACAGCTCCCGGCACGACGAGGCTTGTAGCTCTGAGATCCGGTGCACAGAGCAGATTGCCACCAAGAAAACCGTCTTCAGAGTTAAGTCCTTCAGTGAAGCCCGGCTTGAAGACCTCTCTAGCCAGCCCTGTCAGAACAATATTAAGGTCCCACGGTGGCGCCACTGCCCTACATGGCAGGTGCAGACTACCGCTCTCACGAAGCGCAACATGTCCGGGTGAGTCCCCAATGGAACCCCCTGAACTTTCCCATGATAACAAGCAATTGTCACCAGTTGCACCGGCAACAAGCTGGCCACTAGGCCCTTATCAAAACCGTCCTGCAAAAAGGCTAAGATCTCTGGAACGGAGGCAGGGGCTGGCCGCGGCTGCCTCTCCGCGCACTAAGCCTCAAAAATATGCCATACCCAGATGTAGGGAAGAGAGGTGGATCTCTTCCACGCCTTCAACAAGGTTGAGATCATGGTCCCAAGTAACCCTTCTTTCTCGACCGCGCCCTTTCAAGGGCCAGACCGTAAGCGAGAACTAATCCACCTGAGGCATGTGCACTGACCCCTGCACCAGAAGGTCTTCCCGAGACGGCAGGTGCCATGGCTGATCCTCCAAGAGCCAAACCAGGTCAGCATACCATGGGTGATGCCGTTGCACTACTCGGCCTATGAGAGCCCACGGAGGAAAGACATACAGAAGACCCTCCGTGGGCCATTGCTGCAACAGAGTATCCAGGTCTTCGGACATCCTTTGTTTATTTATTTGATATACCGCCATTCAATAAAAATCAAAGAGGTGTTAAAATTTACAAAGAAACAGCTCGCTTTAGCGGTCTCGAGTGTTGCCATCAGGTCCATGACCGTCGCTAGCCATCTACATACCACCTGTGCAAAGACCTCTGAGTTGAGCGCCCACTCCCCGAGATTCACATTTATCCAGCTGAGGTAGTCCGCTGTCACATTGTTGACTCCCGCAATGTGCACTGCTAACCGTGCTTGGAGGCGAGGCTCTGCCCAACTGAACAGCAGCTGTGCTTCCTCTTCCAGAGCCGCTGCTGCCCATGCCTCCCTGATGGTTGACGTAGGCCACCATGGTTGCATTGTCCGAACGGACCCTGACGCCTTTCCCTGCAAGAACGACTCCAAAACGCTGAGTGGCCAGGCTACAGCCTGCATCTCCAGCCTGTTGGTCAACCAACCGACCTCCTGCTCGTTCCAGCTCCCCTGAGAAAAAAGCCCCTCGCAATGGGCCTGCCAGACTGGCATTGGTCACCAACAGGATCCACTGTGGCAACTTGAGGGACATGCCTGCTGCCAACTTCCCCAGACATAGCCACCACTGGAGCGCCTTCCTGACCCCCAGTGGGCAGAGGAGCTGCTGGGATAGGAGGTCCGTCTGGTGCGACCACCGACGGAGCAGGGCCCTTTGCAATGGACTCATGTGCGCTCTCGCCCACGACACCACCTCCAGAGTAGCTGCCATGGTTCCTAAAACCTGAAGATATTGCTGGGCCATCGGCTCCAGCCAGTGCAGAAACTGATGCAGCAACAGGCGTAGCCCCGAGCTCGCTGCTCTGGCAGGAAGACTCTCCCCACTGGGGTTTCGAAGCATTCTCCCAAGAATTCCAGCTCCTGAGATGGAACCAAATGGTTCTTGGCCAAGTTGACCACCCAGCTGAGACTTTCCAGAAGCTGTACCACCTGTGATGTCGCCCGCACACTCTCTTCTCTGGACTTTGCCCAAATCAGCCAGTCGTCGAGGTGAGGGTGTACTACCAACACCCCCTCCTTGAGGAGCACAGCCACTACCACCCCATGATTTTGGTGAAGGTGTGAGGAGCCGTTGCCAGGCCGAACGGCAAAGCCTGAAACTGGAAGTGTCCTATTGGCACCGCAAACTGCAGGAACTGCTGATGCTCTGGCCTGATGGGGATATGGAGGTACGCCTCCGTGAGATCGAGAGATGTCAGAAACACCCCCTGTCTCACAGCTTTCATGGATTACAACATTTCCATGCAAAAATGCGGAATCCGTAGACAACTGTTCACTCGCTTGAGATCCAGGATGGGACAAAAGGAACTGTCCTTTATGGGGACCACGAAATAGATGGAGTATCGACTGCAGCCGCACTGTTTTGGGGGGATGGGGACCACTGCCTTGAGATGAAGCTGCTGCAACAGGGTTTTCCTTACTGCCACTGCCTTGCCTGGTGCCTTGCAGGGGGACTGGATAAAGGACTTGCCCACCAGCTGGGCCAACTTGAGGGCATAGCCTTCATGGATGATCTCCAGGACCCACTGGTCGGATGTGATCTGGGCCCAAGCAGGATAAAACTCCCATAGCCGACCCCCCTCCCCCACAGGCTGCACTGCTGCCTGGCTTCCCCCTCGCTTCATTGGAGCTTCTTGAGACCTCAGGCGGAGGGGGCAAAGAAGCCTCTACCCGCACCTCGGAAATCTTGAATCCGCTGTCCCCTGGAAGAAAACTTACCTCTCTGGAAGAAACCAAGGCGGGATGTACAAAAACACCAGAAATCCTGAACCTGGCCCTGAGATGCTGACATATTGTGACTCTGCTTATGCTTATCCTCCGGCAGATGTCCCCCTTTTGATTCCCCCAAGTTCTTGACCAACTTGTCCAGGTCCTCCCCGAACAGAAGTTTCCCCTTAAAGGGGAGCTTGCTAAGATGGGACTTGGAGGAGCTGTCTGCTGTCCAATTCTGCAGCCAAAGGTAGCGATGGGCCGCCATCACCAACACCATGCTTCTGGCGAACCTGCAAATAAGATCATAGTGGACATCAGCAAGGTAGGCTACCCCCAATTCCAGCTTGGCTACCTCTGCCACCTGCTCCAGCCGCTGTGACCACCACAGACAGGTTCTCGCAACCCAGGCCCTGCAGATGGAGGCATGCAAGGATAGGGTGTTAACATCAGATGCCTGCTTCAACAAGGTGTCCAACTTCCTGTCCTGTCCATCCTTCAGAGCTGGTCTCCCTTCAATTGGGATGGTCGTCTGTTTTTGTAACCGCCGCATCCACTTGCGGGGACCTAAACATCTCACGTTCCTGATCTGGCAGGGGGTAGAGCCGTGTCATAATCCTCACCCTCTTAAGACCTGCCTCTGGCAGGTCCCACTCATCCTGGATCATCTGCTTGATCACCCTGTACACCAGAAAGTTCGACTGCGTCTTTCTCAGTGCCTGAATCAGAGGACCCTCCAGAGATGACGACTCTGCCAGCAGGCTAGTGGGCAAATTGAGGGCCTTAGATGCCGAGATTAGGGCAGGCAGTTCCTCCCGCCGAAAGACCCAGATGATCCTAGCCTGGTCTGCTGGTTCTGGGATCTCCCCCTCCAAGTCTGGCTCCATCTCCATGGCATCTGCCTCCAGCCCTTCGGACAAGGGAGATTGCCCTGGCCACTCCTCCAAGGGCCTGGCTGCCTTGACCGGCACCACACTGTGATCATCCCCCTTCATTGCGGAGATGTGCTTTGCACCAACCCCCGTCGAAGAGGGGTCCCCAGCTGAGCCCTGCTGGTGCAAACAAAAAGCCTGATGTAATAAGAGCACAAACTCTGGGGAGATAGCCCCCCGCCAGAGCCCCTCCTACTCTCAGCCCCTGCGGTGTAGAGGGACTGGGAATTGCCAAAGGTGTCTCCAGCGGAGAGGGAGAGGGCTCCACCAGAGGCCGTAGTCTCCTGCACTGGCGAGGACACAGGGTCCCAAGCCTTGTCCTGCAGCGCCTGCTCCATGCCTGTAGCCTCTGCCACACACCCGTGGCATACACCCGCGTCTGACACGGTCCCACACCAGTTTCCGTAGACCAGGCACTGCGGCTGTGCAGGCATGGGTACAGGACCGCTGAACCCTGGCTCCAACGTGCCCCCTCAGGATCCCACACCATCGGAGGCCACAAGCCACAGAGGTTCAAACAAAGGGCAAGTAAACAAGTAGGCCACTTACTATTATCCCCCTAAGAAATTGTTTAAATACCTTCCTTTTTATATATTTGTTTTTTTACTGAGGAAAACCAGTAAGAAGGAGGGAAAGAAAGAGAAAGGGAGGGAGAGGCCACCCACCGAACCTGCAGTGTGAGCAGCTTCCTCCAAGCAGCCTAGCCCGGCTCTGTCAGCTATCAGGAAAAAGTGTGGGAATAAACGCTGCAACCCTGTTTTCCCGTGCCGCCACTGAAACCATGAGGCGCCAGGCCTACTGCTGCAGCAAGGCTGCTCGTGCTGAGACCCGCTGCGCCACTGTAAATCTCCCCACTGTACCTGAAACTGGTGCTAGAAGCAATGCGAGACTCCTCTGACCGCAGCAGACTGCCTCCTGTACCACCGCCAGGCAAAACACACTCCTCGCACTCCGCCTGTATGTGGTTTGGCACCGAGGAGGGGGGAGCAGGAATGAATGCCTCTCAGGCAGCTGTACCAGCAACAGTGGCTCCTCACCCACTCATGGGATCGAGAGCTGCCAAAGCCCCCGAATGCCGGCAGGTACCCCAACACACCTCCAGACTTCCAAGGGGGGGCGTGGGAAGAGATCCTCCTCTGTCCGAGGGCCTGGCATTGCCAATGCCTTCCTTTTTTTTGAACTCTAACTTAAATCAAACAAAAGAAAACAAGCCAAGGGAGAAATCAACCAGAAAACAAAAAATCCCTTACTAAACCAGCTCTCTAGCTCCTTATTTGCTCCTTCAATGAGCCCAGCACACTGGCTCACTATCTCCTCCAGCTGCTTGGAGACTGAGCATACTGGGAGCTGATGAATGGTGCCAGCGGTATTAGTACTGGTGACTTCAAAAGCTGACATGCTGAGTCTCCAAGCTGCTGGAGGGAGTGCGCTACCCAGAGGTGCGGGACTGGACTGGAGGGACGATAAGGAACTGCAGTATTACTTCAGTAACCCAAGAGACAATGTCCATCCGGTGTGGTTACCCAAAGAAGTAGCAAAGACTTATGCAATATATTTGAAAAATGGCTGCTGGAAAAGGTAGGCCTTACTGTGCAACAAGTGAAAGTTGTATGTGAGCAGGCCCACAGAATAGGGTCGGTAAGGGAGCAGGCAGTGTGGCCCCGTCCCGTCAAAGCTACAATTTTGAAGTGTTTCAATAAACTGTATCTCATGTGGCAGAATGCAACCAACGGGAATTTCCATACGATGGCCACCAGCAGAAGACTCTTCAATGACTACACAGGTTACAGCACAAGGAAAAACATGACACCTACTTCTTGTTGTTAAGTGCCGTCCAGTCGGTGTTGACTCCTGGCAACCCTCTCGATAGTTGACCTAAACTTTATTCGGTCTTCAGCCAAGCGGCTCATTGTTGATAGAGTGGTATCCATAGCTGCTATTTTTGTATCGATCCATCTCATTGCTGGCCGCCTTTTCTCCCCCCTGTTCCACCCTTATTCCACCCCTGCCCACATCTTCTGTGTTTGTGTGTTTTGTCTTGACTAGATTGTAAGCTCTGATGAGCAGGGACTGTCTCTTACGTGTCTGCACTGTACAGCACTGCGTATGACTGGTAGCGCTATATAAATGCTAAGTAGTAGTAGTAGCCTTCTTTTACTGTGACCTACCTTACCAAGCATTATGTCTTTCCCCAATGATCTCTCTCTTCACATGATGTGCCCAAAGTTTGAAAGTCGAAGTCTTGTCATCTGAACTGGAGGAATGGCCTAATGGTTGGGGCAAGGTACTTCAGGCCAGAAGATTGGGGGTTCAAATCCCACTAGAGAACAGCAACCTTGGGCTGGAAGGACTGGGGTTTCTAGTCCCACAGGTGCTCCTTGTGGTCTTGGGCAAGCCACTTAACCCTCCATAACCCATGTTCCCTGTAAAATAGTTATCTCTAAGTTATAATGCCCTGTTCAATGTAATTTCAGTTTGTTCAATGTAAACTGCCTTGATATCATGAAAGGCAGTATATAAGAAATGTTAAATAAATAAATTAAATAAATAAATAAACTTCTAAGGAAAGCTTTGGTTTGATCTCCTCTAGTACTGACTGGTTTGTCCTTCAGGCAGTCCATGATATATAAGTATTCGTTGCCTGCATCATAATTCAAAGACATCAATTTTCTTCCTGCCTATCTTTTTCACTGTCCAACTTTCTCATTCATATGAAATTATTGAAAATACCATGGCCTGGACAAGTCTTATCTTTGTATGGAGAGAGACATCTCTGCTCTTGAGAATCTTGTCTAGGTCTTTCATAGCCATTCTATCAAAAGCAATACATCGACTGATTTCTTGACTGCTAGTCCTTTCTTTGATTGTTGATCCAAGTAAGATAAAACTGACAACTATTTCAATTTCTTCTCCATCAATGATAAACGTATCGATTTTTGCCAGTTGTCAGGATCTTCATCTTCTTAACATTAAGGTGCAGGCCCATTTTAAGACTATATTCCTTTGTCTTGAGAAGCAAATGTTTCAAATCGTCTTCACTTTCAGCCAGTAATGTGGTATCATCAGCATAGCAAAGGTTGTTGATGAGTCTTCCACCAATCTTCATATCTCAGTTGTCTTCATACAGTCCTGCCTCTAATGATTTGTTCTGCATATAAATTAAAGATATAGGGGGAAAGTATGCAGCCTTGTCATACACGTTTGCTGATTTTAAACCATTCTGTTTCTCCTAGTTCCATTTGAACGGTTGCTTCTTGATCAATGTAGAGATTGCACAAGAGAACGATCAGGTGTTCTGGTATATCCATACTTCTTAATGTGGTCCAGAGTTCCTCATGGTTTACACAGTCAAAAACCTTGCTGTAGTCAATAAAACATATGGATATCCTTTTGGTATTCTTTTGTCTTTTCAAGGATCCATCTCCAACCTGCCTCTCATTCCTTGCCATTTCCTAAACCTGCTTGCACTTCAGGCAGTTCTTGTTCCAGGTATGGTTGTAGCCTCTGCTGAATGATCTTTAGTAGAATCTTTCTGGCAGGTGGGATCAGAGCGATTGCGCGATAAGTTTCTCAGTCGGGTCACCTTTCTTTAGTATTGGTATAAACTTGGAACTTTTCCAGTCAGTTGGCCATGAATTTGTCTTCCAAATTTCCTGGCAGAGCATTGTAAATAAGGTAACAGCTTTATCTGATTGCTGTAATACTTTAGTGGGAATGCCTCCAATGCCCGGTGCTTTGTTCTTTGATAAGGCTTTCAATGCTGCTTCAACTTTTTCTTTCATCACCACTGGTTCCTGTCATAGGGTAC
The DNA here is from genome assembly GCA_033557465.1 of Ichthyophis bannanicus. NCBI lineage: Eukaryota > Metazoa > Chordata > Amphibia > Gymnophiona > Ichthyophiidae > Ichthyophis > Ichthyophis bannanicus. The sequence continues at coordinate 247,579,575 of CM066042.1, read as the reverse complement.
AGGTTGAAATGGCTATTGGTCCGCTTGATCTTTATGGTATAATGACTCTGTATGTTCTTTCCACTTTTTCTTGATCATCACAGCATCATTCAACATGATCCTTAAGCACCTTGTTGCATTCCAATTCAAGGCTGGAATTTTCTCTTTAACTCTCATACTGTTAGAAAAGCTGATCTTGTTCTTCCTCTAATAGTTTCCAATTCTATTTCCTAGCATGTGTCATTGTAGTACTTCTCCTTGTCTTGTCTTGCGGCACGTTGGAAATTTCTGTTGGATTCTGCGATTGCCTCTCATTCTCCTCTGACTTTAGCTTCTCTGTGTTTTCTGAAGAATTTTCAGAGTTTCTGCAGTCATCCATTTTGGCAGTTTTTCCTTTTTCACCTTATGTAGAGACTTCTCTCTTTCTTCTAGCACAACCTTCTTGATGTCATCCCATAACTCTTCTGGAACTCAGTCATTTGTATCTAAAGCAGCAAATCGATTTTTCAGGCAGTTTTTTTTTCCAAAACTCTTTTTATTGAATATTGCAGGATACAAACAACAAACGACAAGCCAACATAACAATTTTCACTGCAGCAAGTCCAACAGCGGTCCCGGGTGGGGTTGTGTCTTATCCACCACCCTGGGAACCCAGCAAAACAAATAAAACACATATCCAAGACCTGTTATTTCGGAAAACCCCCCCTCCCCCCCACCCCCCCTCCCCCCCCACCGGGAGCACAGCAGCACCAACACCACAGGTACAAGCACCCCTTCGGGAGGCGCCCAATTCCCTAGCCCCCGTCAACCTAATTTAAGGACTTCGCTCCGGGCCTTAGGGCCTAAGCGCTGAATGTAGGGCATCCAAATCAACAAAAAAGTGGCCCAGGCCCGGGGATGCCTTAACGCCATCCTCCGCTCCATAATCATAAGTTGATGCAGGCTATTTCACCACTCGCAGAAAGTAGGGGCCACAGTCTCTCTCCAACGGCTTAAAATAGGGCCCTTACCCACCAGACAGGCCTTACGCACCAACACTCTATCCCATCTGCCCTTCGGTTGGAGTGGCCCCAACTGATCCAGCACTACGAGGGTCCCCGACCAGCAAAGCCCCTGACCCAACAGCCCACTCATATAAGTCTCAATGTTCCGCCAATACTTACGAATAGAGGGGCAACCTCACCACATATGGCCCAGATCTGCCAGTGCACACGAACACTTAGGGCATCCCCCATGGGAGGCAAGGTGACTCCGAAACGCCCGCCGCGGGGAGAAATGAGCACGAAGGACGCATTTAAACTGCACTTCTCGCCAACGAATGCCAACCACAAGTGGCGCGATCCTACCCAGGGCCGCCCGAACGGACCCCGGCGCGACTTCCCGACCCAGCTCTCGCGCCCAAAGGCTTTCCACCCGCGAATAATCCGGGGGCACACCCAGTTGGTCCAGCCGTTTCTTCAAGGCTGCTATCGTCGGCGGAGTATCCGCCCCCAGTGCGAAGAACTCCAAAATACGTCCCGAATGTTCTACTGTAAGCTCCTGCCGTGGTAGGGAGCCGATGTAATGGGAGATCTGGGCATGTGCAAACGCCGTTATTCCCATAGGCAACCCATACTCCCTACAAAGCTCCCCCAAAGACTTACAACAGCCAGCGGGATCCACTACGTGCCCCAGACGGCGTAGACCCACTCGCCACCACTGACGAAAGGGGGCCGAGTCCGAGCCTGGCAAGAAGCAGGCATTCCCCTGTATAGGCAGCCAGCAGGAAACCGCGGCATTGCTACCCCAACACTTGTTGAGCTGCTGCCAAGTTCGGCGGGTTGCCTGCACCAGCAAACTGTTCAGCAGGCGAGACGGAATACCCGCCCGCGGTAAGTGTAAAATCGCTTCCAAAGAGTGGGGCGCCACAAATGCCGCTTCAAGCCCCCGCGGAGTATAGGTCTCAGTGTCCCCCAACCAATCGCTTAAATGGCGGGCCTGACAGGCTAGTGCGTACTTCCAAAGGTCAGGAACCCCCACCCCTCCGGAGCGCCAGCTACCACGCAACCTCGCCATCGGTATACGGGCCTTGAGGCCTTTCCAAAGAAACCCCCGAATCTCCCTCTCCAAACGCATCAGGTCACGTTTCAAAAGCCACACGGGGAGTGTTTGCAACCAATAAAGCACGTGCGGGAAGATCACCATCCCCAGGGCGGCCACCCTACCGAGCAAAGACAAAGGCAGAGGGGCCCATGCCCGCAGCTGCGCGCGGACCTTAGCAAAGATACGCTCAAAGTTAGTGGGATACAGCAAGGTCAATTTCCGAGTTAACACAACACCCAAGTAAATAATCGAGTCCGCAGCCCAGCGAAGCGGGAAACTCCCAGGCCAAGTCTCCCGTAACTGACCCCCCACATCTAAGGCTTCCGACTTTGTCATATTAATACGCAATCCCGCGAACCGTCCGTATAACGAAAGCTCTTCAAGCAACCTCGGAAGTGACTGCTGGGGAGAGGAAAGGTGAACTAAGAGATCATCTGCAAATGCGGCCACCTTGAAGCCACAGGAACCAATGCGCGTCCCACAGATATCGGGGGAGCTCTCGATCTTGCGTATCAACGGGTCCAAGGATAACACGAAAAGTAAGGGGGAGAGAGCGGGCAGCCCTGACGCGTACCGCGTTCCAGTCGAAACGAGTCCGAGTACACCCCGTTGCAAAGAACCCCCGCTGTAGGGTCGGTATAGAGCAGCTCCACCATCTTACAAAAGGGGCACCCAGCCCATACTGAGGCAACAAAAACTGCAAATACTCCCACTGGACTTGATCGAATGCCTTTTCAGCGTCGAAACTAATCACCAGTGACTGGAGGTCCTGTTCCCGAACCCATTCCAGAGACGCCAACAGCCGTCGTATATTTCGCACGGCGTAGCGCCCTTTAACGAACCCGACCTGGGACTCATGAATCAAATCGCCCAATACCAAAGCCAGCCGGTCAGCCAGCACCTTTGCAAAGATTTTCAGGTCAAAATTCAACAATGAAATGGGCCGGTACGATGCCGCTTGAGTAGGGTCTTTCCCCGGCTTAGGAATCAAGGAGATATGCGCGTGGTTATTACCCCAAGTGAAGCGCCCCTGCGCCATCCGCCTATGGTACACCGCCACTAATACTGGAGGTGTCGAATCACCTAGTAACTTATAAAACTCGGCTCCGAACCCATCCGGGCCGGGGGCCTTACAACAAGCAGCCCGTTGTATAACACCCTGGATCTCCTCCACCGTGACCGGCGCATCCAGGTGGGCCCTCTGTTCTGCAGACAGCCGCGGCAACGACAGCCCCCGCAGATACTGCTGCATGGCGTCTGGGTCTCCCTCTCTCTGGGCGTACAATTTTTGAAAAAAGGAACGGAAGATTCGAACGATGCCGACATTGTCCTTATACAGGGCTCCCTGATCATCGCGCAGCGCTGCCACCAATCGATAACCCCGGTGACCCCGCAAACAACGCGCCAAGAGTTTGCCGGGTTTATCACCAAAACGGAAGAGCTGGTACCGATAATACATATATGATTTCTTCGCCCGCTGGTGAAGTAACTCATTGAGAGTCGTCTGTAGCTCCCAGAGCCGTCGCCTGTTCAGTGCGCTGGGATCTCCCGCACAACGTCGCCGAGCACGCACCACGTGCTTCTCCAACTGTACAATTTGTCGCGCCACCAGCCGCCGCTTCCGGGCCACATATGCAATAATATCCCCCCGTAGGACGACCTTAGCCGTTTCCCAGAGCAATTCCGGATCATCCTGATGTTGCATATGGTGATGCATAAATTCCTGCCACTGTTTTGCAAGATAGATCCGGAATTCCGCATCTTGGTACAGGCCCAGAGGAAACCGCCAGACCCGCAGCGATACAGCCGAGCCCCCGCCACTAAGTGCAATCCAAACTGGGGCGTGGTCGGACAACTCCGAGGGGCCAATCTGTGCATCCTCAACCTGTACAAACAGCTTTTCCGACACTAACACATAGTTCAGGCGAGCGCTGGTGCCATGAGCCCTCGACTGGTGGGTAAAATCCCTCTCACTTGGGTGAAGCAATCGCCATGGGTCCAACAGGTCCAATCGTCTGCAAAAGTCCTTCAAAACCTTAGTCGTTGGAGTGCGCAGGTGCGCTCCTCCCCCACCCGATACATCAAGTCCCACGTCCAACACCCCATTCAAGTCACCGGCCAAAATCAGGGGGACATCAGGTAATTGCTCCAGGCGGGATGCTAGGCGATCGTAAAACGCCCGATTCAATACATTGGGGCTATACAAACAACCCAGCACTACCGGCCGACCATCCAGGTTACCATGGAGCAAGATATAGCGGCCTTCCGGGTCCGAGTAGTCCTGAAGTAGCTCAAAACGAGTAGACTTGCCAATCAGTATGACCACTCCCCCCTTCTTTCCCTTGGCCGGGGATCCCCAACACTGCCCCACCCACATTTTCTGTAATTTAGCGTGTTCTTCGGCTGTCTGGTGGGTTTCCTGCAACATTGCTATATCACATTTCAACCGAGCCAGGGCCTGCAATACCTTATATTGCTTAATAGGGCTGCCTATCCCGCAAATATTCCAAGAGATAACCTTCAGGGCGGTTCATAGAGACCTAGACAATTTGTACCTGGTCCATAAAAATAAGAAGGCGGGACCCCCCCAGCCCGGGGCCCCCCCGGGAACCATAGGAAGGCCCCGGACGGGCCCTGCCCGCCCCCCCTCTAGTGCTGCTGTGCCCCCGCGTCACCCCAACCCGCCCCCTATCACTAACTCACCCCCCTCTCCTAATCCTCCCATCCCAGCACCCCACTATACCCCCCTTACCCATCTTCATCCCGTCCCTGCTCCAACCCCCACACTCAATCACTAACCACCCTTGAGAATTACCCATCTCCCTTCCTACTAATCACTCACCGAGACGTGCCCAGACCCCCCAACCCCCTTGAAGCAGACTCCCCCTGTCCCCACCGTTACATCCCCCAGGAGTCCAGGGGGGGCACACAGTTGTTCCCTGCCCATGCCAATGCTTCTACCCTCCCGCCAAATAACAACAAATAAAAAAAAACAAAAACAGTAACTCAAAGGATAGCGTGAAACACCTACACCCGTGGTGTAGAGGCTGGCCCACTCCCCACCTGGAGAAATAGAATCAGAAAACCCAGGGGGGGAGGGGCGGAGGCCTCACCATAAAACATTTCTAGCCCCCCTTCCCGGCACTTTCCACCCCCCCGCCCCCTCCCCCCAAGCCCGGGGGCCCATATGAATTCCCCCAGGAGACCAGTGCCAGCAGAAATATCAAGGTACAGCAATCCCAGGAACCACAGTATCCGCCACCGCCACTGGGTTGTTCCCGCTCGGGGGCCCCAGGAAGGTGTGAAGTCCAGGCTAATGGCAGGCACCCCCGCTGCTAACCTCCCCCCACTTAACAGTTATCAAACAGTGCATAGGTGCTTATTCTCTCCCCCCAGCCTTACGCCATGCCAGAAAATAGCTGTAGTGTCCATCGCCTCAGTGAGCCGGCCCACCAGGCCTCCCAATAGTAAGAACCCTCACTGTTCCACTCGCTTATGCCCTACAGGGGCTCATACCGTCCAGTTCAGGATGGAACCCCAGCAGTAATGCCGGTTAGGCTGTCTTGTCCAGTACGCGGTGGGGTACCCAAACCAGTCACTGTGTCCACATAGACCGCCGCTTCTGCTGCCGAGTCGAACACCCGGGGTCGGCCTTCGTGAAGCACGTGGAGGCGCGCTGGGTATTGAACGGTGAATTTTATGCGGGCGGCGATCAGTTTTTGACAGACCAGAGCATAGGCTCGGCGGCGCTGGCTCACTGCGGCTGAATAATCTTGAGTAATGCGAATCTTCGCGGAATCCCGCTCTACGGTGCCGCGCCTCCGAGCCTCCCGCAGAATTGCCTCCTTTTGCTGAAACTGGAGGTATTTGGCGAGCACAATTCGCGGCCTGGAGTCAGCAGGTTTCCTGGGGCCCACTCTATGTACCCGTTCAATCACCAGTGGGGAGCCCCGCTCTTCATTTTCCAGCAAAGATATGGACAAAGCCTCAATGTATGTGCGCAGGTCACGATCCGCCACGGAACTTGGGACCCCTAGGAAACGCAAGTTACTGCGTCTGGAGCGATTCTCCAGGTCTTCCAGTTTTGTAGCTTGGTCTTTCAGGGCCCCCCGCACCTGCTCGAGCTCCAAAGCAAGCTTTTCCACCTCCTCCTCTGCCTGCAGGAGCCGGGCCTCCGCCTGTTGCATGCGGAGCCCAACTGCCTCGACCGAGCTCTGAACTGCCGCCATTGTTGTGTGTAGGGTCTGGAACTGCTGGGAGAGAGTCTCTGCCACTGCCGCCGAAATCTCCGTTATCGTGGCCGCCGAGATCGCGGCCATTGGTAATGAAGGGGTAGCCCCCGGGCTCGGAGGTGAGGCGGCCATCTTAGTTGTCCCCAGGGCGCGATCCTTCTCCCTCCTGCCAAGCTTCGCCGTCGCGGCCATCCTCTGCTTGGGGACCCGCTCGGGGTTTATAGAGTTGCCGCAAAGCAGTGCAGGACAAATTCCGCGGTTTGCGCCCCGTTAATGGGCTGGATTAGCCGGTTTGGGGTCCGGGGGTCCGGAGCTCAGGAAGGACGCAGCTTCCCCAGCTCACCACATCACGTGAGTCCCCTTTCAGGCAGTTTTAAAATTCCAGTGGTATATTCTCAAGGTCATATTTTGCTACATTCATGAGTGGTTTGCTCTTTTTCAACTTTAGCTTGAGTGTGCATACTAGGAGAACTGATCTGTACCACGGTCAGCTCCAGGTTTTGTCTTCGTTGATTTTATCAAGCTTTTCCATCGTTGTCTTCCACAGATGTAGTCAGTTTTATTTCTGTACAATCCATTGGTGAAGTCCACGTGTACAGTCGGCACTTGTGTTGCTGGAAGAAGGTGTTAGAGATGAATAGTTCATTGGTCTTGCAGAATTCTCAGTCTTTTTCTAGCTTTGTTTCTGTTGCCAAGTCCATATTTTCCAACCACTTCGCCTTCCTCTTTGTTGCCAACGTTTGTGTTCCAGTCACCCATGACTATCATGACATCCTGTTTGCATGTTCTATCAATTTCAACTGTACTTCATAGAATTCATCAACTTCATTCTTCTTCTGCAGCTGTTGTAGAATCATATACCTGAGTTATAGTTGTGTTGATGGACACTTCTCTTAGAGAATAGAAATTAAGTGTTCACTGACTGCGCATACTTACTTATTTATTTTATTTAGCTATTTTTCTATACTGTTAAATCTACGAATCAAAGCATTTTACATGATAAACCACATGGCTGAACATAGCTTTACATAGAACATTATAACATAAGCACAACATAACAAGCCATATAGGAACATGTTAACTAGATAACTAACAACATTACAGGAGTTACAACGTTAATTTAACATAGGAGTGATGGGGGTTCTGAGTGGGCTGGGAGGGGTGGGGTGCACCATGCTGCATGCTAGGGGGACTCATTTTGCCCCGTTGTATCCTGTGAAGCTTAAGATAATGATAGCAACAGTAACACTTTCTAAACACCAAAGAGGGAGGCACAGAACTACTCAGATCAGGCAAACCAGCAATGTGAGCACCTGAGATACCTGCATGCTGGGTGGGATAGTGGAACTCCAGGAGGCCCAATGAATCGTTCACCACTGCTACTTTGACTTGCCCACCAAACCTTGTGCACTTTATTGGTAGTGTACACTGGGTCATAGCTGATAATGTTATATTTGTTGAGTATGCCTTATGGGGGAGAAGGTTTTGGGCGGCAGAAGGCCCCCCCTTCTCCCCCGTGATTGTTTTCTGCTTACCCTCCCCTTCTGTTTTTAAGGTGCTGCAACATTTTGTGTGGGCCTTCTTAGGATTTTGGGGGGACACACCCACACAGGGGCTCAGTTTGCAGCTTCTTTAGGGGCAGTTTCTCCAGATGGGTTAGTTTTGCACATAGCCACAAAAAATACAAGCTCTCAATGCCAAAACTACAAAAAATCAGTAAATTTAATCTCAAAAACCACTCTAACCCAAAATCACCATAGGCAGTAATGACCTCAGGATGGCTCAAACCCTACATTTAGTGAAAAAATCATTATAGGGAACGGCTGACGCTCACATCACTGGTCAAAAGCCTTCAATATTTTCATACCAATACACTTCTAATTAACAAATAACGCCCAACATCACATTACCTACTGGGAAACCATTCTACCAATCACTACACACACATACATTCATTCCAACACACCAATAATTAATTGCACAAAGCGTCAGTATATAAACAACTGCACAAGCAGCACAGGAACCAAATAGTACTCCTGCAAAGAAGAAATGATATAAAGTAAGCAACAGCAGTAATAAACACGCCTATCTTCAAAAAAACAAAGCCCATTCGATCTTGTCATTCAGCTGTTTTTGGTTAGTTTTGCACATACCATGACAGGTGTGAACTTTACTTCCAAGCCAGGGCATGGGGTGTATGATTTCAGTCTCTCAAATTTACTGCTAAGGCTCAGTGTAATAGTTGCCAAAGAAAGCCTCCTGCTGGCGTTCATAAGATGTAACATATATGGGTAGTTTGTCAAGATGTGCTTGGAAATTCTTCTTTATCAAACATGTGGCACCCAACACAGTGGGAAAGTTTTTTGTATCTTTCTGCCACATTTTCTTGGTCTCTGACTGCATTTCCTGGCATTTCAGGATCTTTTGCCTCTCCACGCGATTCACAGAGTAGTTGCTTGGAACGGACACCTCTATTATCAATACCATTCTGGTGTTTTTTTCCTTAACCACTATATCTGGCTTCCTCATATCCAGCTTTTTATCTGTCGGGATGGGGATGATCGGGAGCTTCAGCAGGGTCCTACCTGAGTGTTATTGGACAGAGGATGGTGGCTGGAGACCACAGCCACGGTCTGTTGTGTAAGGACTTTGATTGGAGTTGGTGTCAGCGATGTGATACTGACTTTCTTCTCATTTGACTTTGACTTAAACTCATTGCTCAGAACAAGTTGAGATGCAGTCCATACACTTCCATTTTACATGTCTTGCTATCTTGTGCTCTTTTGAGCCTAGAATTTTTACTTTAACTCTTCAAAATGACACTCCATTATGGTTTGAACTCACATGTCACTTGGTATTTACACCAGGGACTTGCTGAGGCTGCGGGAGCCAGGCAGGAGGAGATGGGTCCCGCTGGTTCTGTGTATTATCAGGGGGCTGTGGTGTGTTGAGTTGGGAGGGGGGGAGTGGATGGAGCAAACAGGGTGTATGGGAGTGTGACTGACAGGTGGAGGTGTGTGTGGAAGGAACATAAGCAGGGGAGTCATTTTTCTCCTCTCCGAATTGGAATTGCTGGGTGCATGGCGTACACTGCATCATGCAGCGAAGGAATATACCCATTTCTCTGCTCCCCACAACTTGTATACAAGATTAGACTATATTCTTATATATGGGGGGAACCTAAGATAGAGGAGTCCGCTTTGTCTGACCATTATGTGGTAATAATTACCCTGAACCTTTTAGAGGGGGGTAGGGAGGATTTGGAAGATGAATCCTTTTGGATCTTGATGTTTCTCACTCTCATGTCCATTACATATACATGTATGTATCTTACCATATTCTAGTCCCCCTTTTGCTATGTGTTTTGTCTTGATTAGATTGTAAACGCTGATGAATAGGAACTGTGTCTTACCTCTTTATGTAAAGCGCTGTGTATGCCTTGTAGCACTATACAAATGATTAGTAGTCATAGAATCCAACTTGGTACAAAGACCTGTTTTTTCATGCTTTTCTTTGGAAGGCCTGGCAGGTTTGAGAACAATGAAGGAGCAGAGGAGTTGATAAATTTTTGAGAAACAGCTAAAGCAGTACTTAGAGGTAAAATAATAGCTTTCTATGCTAATGTGTAGAGGAAAATTGAAAATGAGTTACTAAAGGGGCTGGAGGAACTGCATGAAGCCCGAAGGGAGCATTGCTCACCGACAGCGCTGCAGAGGGAAAGATGAGTTAAGGCAAAACAAAATGTGTATGAGTTGATGCAAGCCAGGGTGCAGGACGATATTCATAAGTATAAATAGGGACTCCACCAATGGGGGAATAAGGTGGGTAAGTCACTTGGAAGATTGGTTAGGGACAAGACCGTGGTCACCAAAAATTAAAGGGTGGAGCTGGTCAGGGATGCAAGCTGTTGTACAACAGTTCATAGACCTATACTGCTAGGTACATATGACCTAGATTGGCCACTGTTGGAAACAGGATATTGGGTTGATGGACCTTGGTCTGACCCAGTATGGCATATCTTATGTTCTTATACTGATGGGGACTGCATGACCCACATACAAGGGAGTTTTTTTTGCCCACCTGCATCACCTCACAACATCAATGGCTCAAATTTTTTTTTTAGTGCTGTTGAGTCAGTGCAGACTCCTAGTGACCCAGCTGCCTTGGGGTTTTCTTAGAAATGTATCACCAGAAGTAGATTGCCAGGCCTTTTCTTCCAAGGTAAAGTGACTTGCCCAAGGTCACAAGGAGTGCCAGTGGGAATCAAACCCTTGATCTTCTGGGTATTAGACAGTTGCTCTAACCACTAGGCTATTCCTCCACACTGGCTTGATAGACCACTGGAAGTTAAAGTATGGGGAGCTATGAAATGCCTCAAATTGGCTAATCCCCCACCCCCCCGGGTTGGGTTGGAGTTTTACAAAATATTGAATGACTTAATTGCTCTGGCTCTTACTCGCTGGGTGATGCAGCATTAGTCCAAGGACACTTTGGGTGCTGGCAAAACATTAGCACATACTGTATAAATAGTAGTGGAGTAGCATAGTGGTTAGAGCACTGGCTTCGTAATCAAAAGACCAGGGTTTGATTCTGACACTCCTTGTGGCCTTGGGCGAGTCACTTAACACTCCATTGCTTTAGAAGAAAGGGCTGACAATCTACTTCTAGTCACACTGCCAAGAAAACCCAGGAGTTGCTGGGTTGCCAGGAGTCAGCATTGACTTGAAGGTACACACATGTAGTTACCTAAACCAGGTTGAGACCTTGAAATGGTGGGATTGTATCAACCCATATCACTGTTAAATCAAGATCTGAAAATTATAGTAGCCATTCTGACAAAGCAACTGGGTGAATATGTGCCCTCCCTGGTGCACAATGATTAAGTGGGGTCTATTAGGGCACTGACTATGCTATACCTAGAGAGAGCCGTAGAAGCAGAGGAAGTTATAGCAAGCCTAGACACAGAGAAAGCATTTGATAAAACTTCTTGGGAATACCTTTTTGGGGTTTTAAATAACTTTGGTATAGAAGGGCGTTTTGCAGATTGGGTTAGGGCACTCTATCATAGACCTACAGTGCAGATCTTGCTAAATGGAAGGCTGACTGAAGCTATACCTTTGTGCAGAGGAACCTGACAGGCTTGCCCTCTGTCTCCCCTTTTATTCATCTTATCATTGGAGTCCTTGGCGATTAAAATCAGAGAGTCGGGGGAGTACTCTGGAATAACAGTGGGAATGCAAGAATACCGAATTAATCTATTTACCGATGATATGTTGTTGTTTATGAGCTGTGACAGGGAAGGGATAGGATGGGTTATGGATACTATTCAGGAATTTGTGACTCTTTCTGGACTCTGATAAATCTGAAGTACTGTTGATTTGAGGGGAGGGGCTGCTGGCGCAATGGATGGATTGTCATCTTAAATGGGTGAGGGGAAGCATGAAATACCTGGGTCTTCACCTGAGCAGGATACCCCTTGTCCTTTACCAGAAAACCATAATAGTCAAATAGAGCAAGTAAAGGCCTTGTGTGTGACGTGGAGGGAACTGCCCCAACCTTGTGGCGTTGGATAGCTCTTATTAAAATGGTGCTTGCACCATGCCTTTTGTACATATTGCAAACCCTTCCTTATGGTTTAAAAAGAGGGAGAAACTCATCAAATTTTTTTGGTGCCATCAAGTCAGTTTTGATTCATAGTGACCCAGCTACCTCTGGGTTTTCTTGGCAATGATTCACTGGAAGTAGATTGTCAGGCCTTTTCTTCTGAGGCAATGGACGGTAAAGTGACTTGCCCAAGGTCACAAGGAGTGCCAGTGGGAATTGAACCCTTCATCTTCCAGGTACTAGGCAGTTTCTCTAACTACTAGGCTACTCCTCCACTCCTAGAGGGGGTGAAAAATGCCCAGATAGGACATGAAAAAGGGGGGGGGGGAGGGTAGCTCCCAGATCTATGCTTATATAATGTCACCTCCCTTATTCGATGGATTCACAAGGCTTACGTGGGGCAACCCAAATATGGGCCCAAGGGGCTGTGGAATGTGTGGAGTGACCCTTATAATGTATCAATTTTCTGCATGGAGCAGAATGGGGAGGGAAAGGGGTGGTAGGTAGTCAGAATCTGGGAGAACAGTTGTGTAATGCATGGTGGTGGTGGAGGAGGAAAGGCAGGGGATCCTGGGAGTCTCCCCCTTTTTAAGACTGGTAGGTAACCCCTGTTTTGTGCCGGGGCTTGGCAGGTCCTGGTTCCAAGATTGGAAGGAGAAGGGTTGTCTAGATATGGATTGTCTGGTGAAACTGGGAGGGGAAACATTTCCATTATTCTCACAGGTGAAGGAGAAATGGGGTATTCCAAATAGTGATCTGTTACCATACCTTCAGATGCATCATCATTGGGCTGAGCTGAAAACTCGGGATTTGGAGGGATTAGTTCTTAGAGAAGTAGATGAAGACTTTAGAGGGGCTACCCCATTCTAGAATAAGCTGTCTACCTTGTATAGGCTAAGGAGAGACATGTTAGATTCTAAGTATCTGTCTGGGCTAGCAGAAAGGTGGGAGAAGAGCCAGGAGAAGAGGTTACTCAAAAGCAGATAGAGGTTTTTTTTGAGCACCTTAAGGATCTTTCGGTAAACACTGGCCTCCAAGAGATGCAATTCAAAATCTTACATAGGGCCTTTATGATGAGGGAAAGGAGCGACCAACTACAGTTGTGGAATGAGGGATCCTGTCAGAAATGCACATTGGGAGGGGTTAATTACTGCCGTATGTTCTTGGAATGTCCCAGGTTGAAAGAGTTATGAAACCATGTGCGGGAGACTCTGGTCAGGTGTCTAGGGAAGGAGTCTAAATGGGATTATAGTTTAATTTTGTTGGGAGATGCTGCTGTCTTGTGAAATAGAAAATTGTTTAAAGCAGAGATGAAATTTGTTAAAGTTGCACTCCTGATACAAAGGAAGTAATTTTGAAATTCTGTGTTGAATGAACATCCTTCCAAAAAACACTAGGTGCATATGATGCTTGAGGTGGTGAGTGCAGAGCGCTATGTATATAGGCACCATAAAAGGTCTTGGGGGATTAAGTATCTATTCCTCTAGAACAAGCTCCAATTAGAATGTTCAAGGAGGGAGGGGGAGGTGGGAGGGTGTTAAATGGGGGTATATATCAAAATGTTTCTTGAGGGGGGGAGGGAAGAAAAATTGAAAATGATTGGGGGGAATGTTGGGGATTGTGGGAAGGCCGATACATCACCGGCAAAGTTCTGGGCGCTTTGATTGCCAGTATTGACTGTTACAGTAATGCGAAAATATGTTTTAGGGTGATGTCCCACGTTTCCTCTTTGTTCAATTAATGGTAATGGCTGCTTTACATATTCCTTCAAGTTAATATCTTATGTGCAAAATTGTAATTTTTTAAAATATAAGTGTTTACTTATCTATGAGTGAAACTACTGCTTATTATTCAGTTTCTCTGCTACTGGCAGTTTTTTACATCTTTGACCTCAGCTGCTATTAGATCATTTCAAAGACCATTGCCTATAATAACTACTTCATACCCCTTATATGTGTGTGTGTGTATAATATATAAAAGCTTTTCAAATTGGGATATTGTGTTGTACTGCTGTTTTTTTATACTAGGTAGTCTGCAAGCATCACTGTGTTTTTGAGCAGGGGCATGGATATGCTTCCTTACTGCTGACAACACTGCCTAAATAAGAGCACTGTATGTGCCTTCTGTCTGCAGAAGGCAGCTGTAGAGCTGGGCCTGGAGTAGGAGGTGGAAAGGGATACTGGGAGCGTCTGGGTTAAAGTTCTAGCTCTGTCAAGTTTTACCCCTTCAGAGAGATGCAGGAAGAAGTTTGGCAGCTGTGGTGCCGGTGCTGCAGCTGGGAGAAAAGATTCAGGTAGCACATCAGAAGTAGGGTGTCAGGAAAAAACCTGTATCTGAGACTGGGGGAGGTGAGGAAGGAAGCTACTGACTCGTTCTCACCGACAGGTGCCAGTGCATAAATTATCTGCTGATCTGCCCGTGTCCTCGGCTAAAAATACCATGTGACTCAGCACCATTGACTTTGATTTTCAGCACCTCCTGGAGCCAGAAGCTCTGAACAAGGTTTTCCCTTTTGAAGGTCAACACGCTAGCTCACACAAGATCTCACACACAGTCAGTGTACAAATGTACACACAGTACATACTCAGGCACACCTGCTGCATGCTCACACATGAATACACACAGACAGACTAGTATACTATACACACCACATAGACACACAGGGATAAGATACTGATATGCACCAATCAAGAGAAAGTTGGGCCTGAGACAGCAAAACAGTGCAACAGGGTACTGGTGAGAGCCAAGTGAATGCTGGGATGCGCAGGGAGGTATAATCAATGAAGTGATTATTTTATTTTATTATAGTTTCTTATATACCGCGCTATTCGGTATCAGCGCGGTTTACATCACAACACAACGACCATAACAACAAGCTGTCTGGTTTTACATCGAACAGGAATACAAACTTGGACAACAGGGTTAACTATATACATAAGCTATTTACACTGCAAGGATAGGTAAAAATCAGATAATGAATGTAAGGGCCTTTCTAGAGTGGGTCATTTCTTGAGAGGGATATCTAGGTTCAATTGCTGGTTGGGTAGTATTGGAGGAAAAGGTGGGATTTGAGTGCCTTCCTGAACTGATATAGGTTGGCGTTGGCCCTAATGTCAGGGGGTAGAGCATTCCAGCATTTGGGGACATAGAAACTGAATGCCCTGTTTGTGGTTGTTTTGTTGCACTTTGTCGATGCCTTTGGGGTTACTAGCAAGTTTGCGGCTGTTGCTCTTCTGGATCTGTTGGGGGGGACAAAGTGGATAAGATGTGTGAGTGAGGAGGATGAGATACCTTTGATTGCCTTGAATGCTAAGAGTAGGGTTTTGAAGGTGATCCTCCCATGGATAGGTAGCCAGTGAAGCTGTTTGAGAATTGGGGTCACGTGGTCGCTTCTGGATGCTCCGTAAAGGACCCTAGCTGCGGCATTCATGGCCAACTGTAAGGGGGTTAGTGTGGATTGGGGGAGACCTTGTAAGATGGCATTTGCAAAGTCAAAGTGTGGCAGGATTAGCGCTTGATATATGGTCCGGAAATCGTCTGTGTCCAACAGGGAGCGTAGGTGCTTGAGTGAACGGATTTTAAAATAAACGGCTTTGACTATGTTGCTTATGTGGTGTTTCATATCTAGACGTTGGTCCAACGTAACTCCAAGGTATTTTATTGCTTCTTTAGTGTGTAAGTCAGCTTCCTTGACACTGACGTGGGATGGGGGAGTAAAGTTGGGGTCTCTGGAGATGAAAAGCACCTCTGTTTTTTTATGTTGAATGCGTAGGTTCTGTGATTGGAGCCACGTTGAAACCGCATTGAAGCAGTCTATAATCGGGGCCAGATCCATGTGAGCTGTGGAGAACGGCATGTATAAGAGAATGTCATCTGCATATATCAAACATTTCACTTTGAATGATCTTATGATGTTGCAGATGGGCTGCATGTAAATATTGAAAAGTAAGGAGGATAACGAGGAGCCTTGAGGTACCCCTTGCTTTTGAGGGAAATGTTTTGACTCTTCTGACCCAGACTTCACATATTGCCATCTACCATCCAGATAAGATTTACACCATCCTAGTGCACTGTTGCAGACGCCCTTCTCTTTCAGTCTTCCGAGGAGAATTTCGTGACTCACGGAGTCGAAGGCTGCGGCGATGTCTAGGAAGATGAGCACAAAACCTTGTCGGATGTTGTCAATTCCTGCGATGACATCGTTGAATAGACTAGTGAGAAGTGTCTCGACCCCATGATGTTCTCTGAACCCATGTTGGCAGCTGTCTAAGGGAGCAGCGGCATCTATGTGATCTTGAATTTGCCGTTGTGCCTCTTTCTCAATTATTTTGGCTAAGAGAGGGATACTGGCTATTGGCCGGTAAGAATCAACTCTTTGGGGGTCAAGTTTGGGGTTTTTCAATAGTGACCTAATGGAAGTCTGCTTGAGTGTTGTGGGAAAATATCCTGTAGTGAAGGAGAGCTTCATTATATTCGCGATGACAGGGCTGAACACACCACGTAGCTCCTTAATCCAAAAAGCCGGACATGGGTCAGTCTGTGCAGTGGAGGTGTTGAGAGATGCTATGGTGTCCTCGATACATTTAGTGGATGGTGTGGAAAATGTGTTCAGTGTTCAGTGGGGATATGCCCATAGGTTCATGAAATGGGACTGCTGATAACTTTTTGGTTTGTACGATCTTGGATTGCAGGTAATCAGCGAATTTGTGCGGGTGAATCTCACTGTGTTGTTTGGGAGATGGTTCCTTTGAGAGGGAGGACTCTCGTGCTGAAGAACTCAATATTCTTCAGTACGAGTCCCCGCCCAGGGAATCCCTCATTGTGCCGGTTCCTCCTATTTTATCTCGGCTGCTGCTCTGCATGTGGGAGGCCGCTGCCTCAGTCCCCATTGTGAGCAAGTGTCTTGACACAATGTACAAGGTACAATGTGGGCCGAGCTTCAGGAAGACCCAACTCCTCCACGCCTCTATGGTGGTGGAGTCTGCCATGAGGAAGCAAAAGAGTCCTAAATCGCACTCGTCGGTGCTGCCTGGCTGAGAGCCCTGAATGCCCTGGGCCATAAGGCCTACCATGTTCTCTTGTCGCATCCAAGCATACCAACTGTACATCAGTATGTTCTTGCGCGATCTAGCCAAGGAGCTCGGAGGGTTCTCTATGGGCCTTGAAGGCGAGCCCCTCAACAGATTCGGCACTCTGCTGAAATCCGTTGCGGACTGCTCTAAATACCTCTCCCAAGTCGCCTATGATGGGTTCGAGTCATCGGCTTGGGTGGCAGCCGCGGGCATTAGGGCCCGCTGCCAGGCATGGCTCCAATCCCTGGATTTGGAGCAATGGGTGCTGGAGAAACTCCTGACGTGCCCTGCTTCGGTGAGCAGCTCTTTGGCAAGCCGATGGAGATAAAGCCGCAGAGATAGAGACTGAGTTCGTCACCAGAACCCATCTCTCACGCAAGACCTCCACTCTGCCCCGAAAGAAACAACCAGCTAAGAAGCCCTTCTTGCCTCGGAAGGGCCTCCAGTATCCGCTATACCCGGCCACCCCCGCGCCGATCACCCCAGTGCAGGGTAAATTCGGCCAGGGGCATCGTAAGCTGAAAGGACCGAAAGTCCAAACTCCAGCTTCTCCACAACCTGCTCAGGGGTTTTGATGCCATCGGCATAGCCCCTCGCCCTCCGGCGATGCAGCAGCCAGTGGGTGGATGCCTATCCCATTTCACCCTGTCGTGGGCCTCCATCACCTCGGGCACCTGGGTTCTCCAAGTCATCCAAGACAGCTATCATGTTCACTTCGACAGGCTTCCACTTCCCTTCTCCCCGGAGGAGCTTCCTCGACTCCCCACACACCAGCTTCTGCTGCAGCGGGAGTTACACTCTCTCCTTGCCCAACAGGCAGTCAAGAACGTCCCTCCACACCGTCAAGGTCGAGGCTTTTACTCCCAGTACTTCCTCATCCTGAAAAAGACAGGGGGAGGGTCTGTGGTCCACCCCAACCTTCGCAAGTTGAACAAATTCTTGGTGCGGGAGAAGTTCAAGATGTTATGCCTTGGCATTCTTCTGCCCTTCCTCCAGCAGGGTAACTGGCTATGCTCCTTGGATCTAAAGGACGCTTATGCCCACATCTTAATCCACCCCAGCACAGGCAGTATCTGCGCTACAGGGTGCTCCCCTTCGGCCTCGCGTCTGCCCCGTGAGTCTTTACAAAGTGCCTCGTCGTGGTCGCTGCCAATCTCTGGTGTCAGGGCATGCCGATTTTTCTCTACCTCGACGATTGGCTCATTACGGGTTCCTCAGTCGAGGAAGCCCTGGCTTGCAATGCTGCGCCCCATCCTCCTGTTGGAGAGCTTGGGGTTCTTGGTCAACTACCCAAAGTCTCACCTCGAGCCAGTGCAGGCACTCGAGTTCATTGGGCATGCCTAAATACTTATCAGGCGACCGCCTTCTTACCAGCGGATCACACCAAGCACCTCTGAGCTCTGGCAGCCTGCGTTCAAAGCACTCTCAGGGTCACCGCTTGGACCATGCTTTGCCTCCTGGACCACATGGCCTCTAACGTGCATGTGGTCCCCCACGCCCGTCTGCACATGTGGCAGCTCAGTGGTATCTCAGTGCCCAATGGAGCTGTTCTCTCGGTCACCTCCAGGACCCAGTCAGAGTTCTTCCTGACCTCAGTCTGTCCCTCAGCTTGTGGCAAAACCCCCACAACCTCCTGAGGGGATTGCCCTTCCAGACCCCGCAACATGATGCGGTGCTGATGACCGACCCTTCCCTATTAGGATGGGGAGCCCACTGTGGACTGCTGTGCACGCAGGGGCAGTGGTCGCCCGAGGAGTCTCAGCAGCAGATAAACTTGCTCGAACTCCGGGCGATTCAGTGGGCCCTGAGGGCCTTCGAGGACCACTTCAGAGGGAGGTCGGTTCTCATGCAGACTGACAACCGGGTGGCGATGTTCTACATCAACAAGGAGGGAAGCACGGGATCGTGCTCCCTCTGCTGGGAAGCGGTCCTTATATGCTCCTTCGCTGTCCCATGGAAGATGTCCCTCAAGGTGACCTACCTTCCGGATCAGGAGAATGTCCTGGTGGACAGACTCAGCATAATTCCTCCCTCCTACAAATGGCGGCTAGATCCAGGAGTAGCAGACTGGCTGTTTCTCTGCTGGGGGATGCCGGCGATAGACCTCTTCGCCAGTCCCCAGAACATGCAGTTCCCCTGCTTTTGTGGGTCGGTGCTGCACCCAAGCAGGGAGAGCCCCGATGCATTCCTTCTGGACTGGTCATCCAGCCTGTTCTATGCATTCCCACCCTTCCCTCTCATTGCAAGGACCCTTTTCAAGGCTCAGTGGGATCAGGCATAGTTGGTCCTCATAGCCCCATCGTGGCCTTGGCAGCCTTGGTTCCCGCTTCTACTTCGGCTGTCGACAGAACCTCCTGTTCCCCTGGGCTCTGCTCCGAGTCTGCTGACACAGGAAGAGGGATGGGTGCAGCACCCGAACCTAGCCTCCTTATCCCTCACAGCCTGGTGGCTGAATGGGTTTCCTTAGCCTCACTGGCTCTTCTGGAGGAGGTTGAGGAAGTGCTCCTCGCCTCGAGAAAGGACTCCACTAGACGAGCCTATGCCTTCAAGTGGAGGCGTTTCTCGGTCTGGTGCTTGGGGCTCCAGATCGACCCATTCTTGTGTCCCATTCAATGGATCCTCCAGTACCTCCATCTCTCGAAGGAAGGACTGAAGTCAAACTCTGTCAGGGTAAACTTGAGCGCCATCTCGGCGAATCACCTCCCCATCGAGGGAAAGCCCCTCTCGGGGCAGCCATTAGTCTCTTGCTTTATGCTGGGTCTTTTGCTTACCAAACCGCCCATCCGCCCTCCCCCGGCGGAATGGGACTTGAATGTGGTGCTCATGAAGCTCACCCGTTCACCTTTCGAGCCAATGGTGATGTGCTCGCTCCGGCACCTGTCCTGGAAGGTGGCCTTCCTGGTAGCGCTGACCTCGGCCCGCCGAGTCAGTGAACTCCAGGCTCTCATGCCTGATGTCCCTTACACCAGGTTCTATCAAAAAGGGCGGTCCTATGTACCCACCCAAAATTCCTGCCTAAAGTAGTCTCAGACTTCCATCTTAACCAGGAAATAGTCCTGCCGACATTCTTTCCAAGGCCCCATGTCGACCAGGTGTCGATGGCTCTCCATACCCTCAACTGCAGATGGGCTCTCGCCTTTTTATTTGCAGTGTACCTAGGCTCATTGCAAGTCTGGCCGGCTCTTCATGACCTACAATCCCAACAGGCCGGGACAGGCAGTTACCAAATGCACCCTCTCTGCTTGGGTGGCGGACTGCATCGCTTTTGCCAATGGATCATCGAGTCACCACACATGGGGTCTGGGCCAAAGCGGCCTCGGTGGTCTCGCTACGATCCATGCCCCTGATGGACATTTGCCAGGCGGTGACCTGGTCTTCCACGAATACCTTTGCTGGTGACTACTCCCTGGAGAGGGAGTCCCGCCGGGACAGCGCCTTTGGCCAGGCTGTACTCCGTAATCTGTATGGGGTGTAAGCAACTCCTGCCCTCTGTCCCTTCTTCACAGCTACCAAGGGCTTCGACCCAAGGACTCGGGCTCCTTCGGGCTTCGGCTTCGGCTTCTGCTCCTGCTCAAGGCCTCATGGAGGCATTTTTTGGTTACAGGTTCAGTAGCTTGTAGTTGGGGAGTCCCATAAGTGAGGACTGACTTCCTGCTTGTTCCTGGAGAAAGCGTAGTTACTCACCTGTAACAGGTGTTCTCCAGGGACAGCAGGAATCAGTCCTCATTGCCCTCCCGCCTCCCCTGCCATCTGCTTGGTAGGACTCGAGCTAAGGGATCTGACTGAGCAAGATGGCACTCTTGGGCGGGAAGAGGACCAGGCATGTGTGGCAGCAATCCCAAAGGCTTTCTTTGAAACCTGGGGAATTGCTCCGCATGGACTCTGTCGGTGCCTATGTCACCCATAGGTGAGGACTGATCCCTGCTGTCCCTGCAGAACACCTGTTACAGGTGAGTAACTACGCTTTATCCTAATGCCCACTACACTACAGTGCTTCTAAAGTGACCAGCTGTTCCCGTTTTAATTTGAACCCAGATATTGAATGCTGGGGTCATATCTAGCCAGCAGCATTGAATATCATTGTTGCCCGGTTAGCCTTTTTCAACCTAACTTTACCTGGTTAAGGATAACCAGTATTGAATGAATATCACAATTAACCAGTTATCCTTGGATGCCACCCCCAGAATATCCTGATGCTAGCTGGCTAACATTGGGGTGTTCAGTGGCACAAACTGCATTAGTGTCTCAGAATATCCTGGTGAGTGGTATTTAATTGGTTTGTAGTCTTTGAATATTGACCCCTAACAAGCTTATTCTGTCCCGAACGTAGATCCCCTCTGAATGCCCGGTCTGAGCCGGACATACAGAGGGGATCGCGATTCTGATCCCATGAGGCACATCTAGTCCTGTGGGATCAGAATCACGATCAGTCCTATATGTGCAAGCCAGGACTGTAATTCAGTCTGGTCTGCACGTACAGGACCTTTCCAGCTAACTCAGTCAAGGCTCTTCAATGGAGCTGCTGCGCCATGGCATCATGTTGCCATGGCACTGCAGCTCCATTGAAGAGCCGCAATGCTGGCCACTGGGACAAAAAGCTTATTCCCTACAGCCTGACCCCTGATCTGGCCTCCTAAGGCCAGGATCGGGCTGCGGGAAATATCCTCTGGCCCCCATCTGTGCCCTGGCTACAAGAAAAAACACGTCCACCCAGGGAGGTGGAATAACTTCCCCGCAAAAGTCGCCAGCCCTGGACATACAGGGCCAACATTAGAATTGGCCCGCCCAGACTCCGCCCCTGAGCTACCCCTTCCCCGCCTCCATCTAACTTCCCTGCACAACCGGTGGGGAGGTTAGACATGGCAGGAGAAGGCATGAATATTGGGGATTGACGTTTATCCCCGCTATTCATTGCACAGAATCGAGCCCTAAGTGTTTAACTTATGAAACTGCAGATAATTGTTAAGAATCTGCAGCTCACTGAGGGCCAAAATGAGCAGGAGTAGAAGAGTTTGTTCTGTGAATACTGTTTGTTTGTGAATTGTTTCTTTAAATCTCCTGATTTACCTTTTTCAGTGGGGAAACATGGAGCCTGATTCAGTGAGGGGCACATCTGGGCCTTCTGGATGGCAAAATATGGACGGCTCCAAAGTGTCCCTGATTCTGCAACCACGGGAGCTAGACGTTCCTGTGGGTGCAGGATTGGGCAGGTAGACGGCCTGGGGTTGCCTTGGTACTACAGCCCGAGATGTCCAGCCTGCCCTGTGCTTCCGCTAGTGTGCTGGTGCTATGGATTCCCATCGCTATAGCACCGGGATGCCTAGCAGGAGCGCTAAACGCCCACCACAGCAAAAAAACATCCGTTCCCTACCACCCAAACCTCAGCGGGTGCAGCCGGGATCAGGTGGCGGGGGTCACATGCATTCTTCTCGCTGTTTGGCGGGGCTGTGTGACCTGATCACTGCTGCACTCGGGGCTTATACCACCTCTGAGGTGGTATAAACCCCACGTCTACTCTTCCACCGATTGGACGTACAAGGCGGTAACCTGAATCGGCCCTGTACATCCGGGTGCTTCGGCCTGCCCTCACTCTGCAATCTCACCGTCTCTGGCCCTCTCCCTCCCACCCTTGTCCAGCGCTCCCCTCACAGCGGCTCTGTGCATGCAGGGAGCATTTGAGGCAGCATGCAATCCTGACAAATAGCAGGGCTTGGAGTCCAACCCGGATGTACATCCCAACTATTCGCTGGTCAGAATTGAGCCCATAAGGGGTTAGTGTAGGGGAAGGTCATAGACTCCCCAAAGGTTAACATCACACTAATCCACTATTCTGTAGTGCTTTTCCTTCTCATTGCCACAAATGCTGGGAGTTGCTTTCATCACTGTGGGGCTACAAGCAACACTGTGGCTGGAGGGGGGACATTTCACGAAATGGTGGCACACCTGCACCACCAAGTATACTGGGATCAAAGGCATTGTCACAGCAGTAAGTGGAGGTTTCCTCATTCCAAAGGGGTGTAGTTGCTTTCACTCTGGGAGATGTCATGACACTTAGAAACATGACGGTAGAAAAAGACCACATGGTTTATGTAGTCTGCCCTTCTATATCAACTACTATAGTCTCTTTTTTTAGTTTAGAGATCTTCTGTGTTTGTCCCATGTTTCTTGAATTCAGATACTGCCCTCGTCTCTACTACCATCACTGGAAGACTATACCATGCATCCAGCACTCTTTTCATACAAAAATATTTCTGTATGTTACTCCTGAGTCTATCGCCTTTCACCTTCATCCTATGTCCCCTCATTGCAGAGCTTTCTTTCAATTGAAAGAGGCTCTCCTCCTATGTGTTTATGCCACAGAGGTGTTTAAACATCTCTATCATATCTCCTCTATCCCGCCTTTCCTCTATATAGTGAGATCTTTAAGTCTGTCCCCATAAGTCTTATAACGAAGACCACTGACCACTTTGGTAGCCACCCTCTGCACAGACTCTATCCTGTTTATATCCTTTTGAAGGTGTGGTCTCCAGCATTGCACACAATACTCCAAATGAGGTC
Source organism: Ichthyophis bannanicus (assembly GCA_033557465.1). Taxonomy (NCBI): domain Eukaryota; kingdom Metazoa; phylum Chordata; class Amphibia; order Gymnophiona; family Ichthyophiidae; genus Ichthyophis; species Ichthyophis bannanicus. The sequence goes on along the minus strand of CM066042.1, from coordinate 247,556,048 downwards.
TCACCAAAGATTTATACAGAGGCATTATGAGCCATTTTAAGGTCCTCAAACAATCGCACCCAGATTCCGCTCCTCTTTCGTGGACAGAAATACTTCACCCCTATACTGTACCACTCTCTTGGATTTTTGCAGACCAAATACATGACCCTGCATTTTTAGTGTTTGGTTGAGAATTTGGAAGATCTTTCTTCAAGCTTAGCTAGACCCCTCCTCATATTATCTACTCCTTCCTGGGTGTCTACTCTATTGCAGATTTTAGTATTATCTGCAAAGAGGCAAACTTTACCTGATTGCCCTTCCGCAATAATTGCTAACAAAAATGTTAAAAATAATTGGACCAAGAACAAATCCCGATGCCACACCACTGGTAACTTCCTTCTCCTCAGAGTGGACTCCATTTACCTGTACTCTTTGTCAGCCCTCACCCAACCAATTTCTAACCCAGTCAGTCACTTTAGGGTCCAACCCTAGAGTGCCCAATTTATTTATTAGTCACCTGTATGGAGTGGTGTCAAAGGCTTTACTGAAATCTAGGGCTCTCCCTTTGTCTAACTCTCTGGTCACCCAGTCAAAGAAACCAATCAGATCCATCTGACAAGACCTGCCTCTAGTAAACCCATGCTATCACTGGACTCAGGTAGTTTGTTCTAGGCATATGGAGCAGCAAGTTGGAATGAACTAAGTTTGGAGTTGGTAGTGGCAGTGATGGGCACAGATAAAAGGAATCTACCAGAAGAATGGCGTTTCCAAAGAGAGGTATAGAGTGAAATAAGAGGAAAGGTAGTGAAGGACCACAGAATGAATGCACTTGTAGGTCAGTAGAAGAAATTTAAACTGGATGTGGAAATGGATAGGGAGCTGCAAAGTGACTTGAGAAGAGGGGTTACATGAGCATAGTGACCCTGGTTAGAAGATAAGCCATGCAGCAGAGTTTTGAATAGATTAAAGGGGAGAGAGATGATTCAGAGGGAGACCAGTGAGGAGCAGGTTACAATAGTCAAGATGGGAGGTGACTAGAGAGCCCTGTCTTTTGACCTTGCAGGGGCCCTTTTTCCCCCGATGGCTGCCAGCGGGTTTAAAAAGTGTGATCGGTGTAAGAAACTTATGTCTCTCACTGACACACATGACTGCTGCTTCCGATGCCTTGGGCCCGACCATGACCCTGTGGCCCATGTGGGAAAATGTCCTGAAAGGTGTTGAGGAGCCATCAGCATCAGAAGGAAAGAATCTTCTCTGACTCCGCGTCCGGCCGGGCCAGGACTTCATCAGAGGCCTCCCGTTTGGGACCGAGGTCATCAACGCCAGTACCCTCGGCGTCGGGTCGGATGGCATCGGTGCCTGCCCGACCGGAGCCGCTCGATTCCTCCTCCGAGGGGTCGGGTTGGAAAACTGAGGACGAGGAGTCCCCAGACACGTTTCGGACCTGGTGTGTCCCTTCGGACTCACCGGATTCTGAGCCTTAGAGATGGTCCCCCCTGGAGGACACCCGGTTCTTGGACTTTGTGAGGGATATGGCCAAGGCCTTGGCCTTCCCCACAGATCCCGAAGAGGAGCCTCGAGCTGAGGAGCTCGAGGCCCTGCAGTATGACTCTCCTCCCAAGGAGGCCTTTACTGTATCGGTTCCTCCGATGCTGAAACGGTTGATCTTCCGCATGTGGGAGGCGCCGGCCTCAACGCCGGTTCTGAGCAAGTGGGTCGATTCAATCTATCGAGTCCGCAAGAGCCCCGGGTTCCAGAAGGCACAGCTACCGCACCACTCCATGGTTGTGGAATCGGCCATGCATCGTCTGAAGAGTCAGAAGATGCACTCCTTGGTGCCTCCCGGCTGGGAGGCCCGGAACCTGGATGCCCTCGGTAGAAAGTGCTTCCAGGGCTCTATGCTTGCTTGCCGTGTCCAGACCTACCAGCTGTACACGGGCATGTACCTTCGAGACCTGGCAAAGGAGATTTCCGGGTTCTCTGCTGGTCTCTCCGAGGAACCTTTGCAGAGGTTCAAAGCCCTGTCAACAGGGATCTGGGAGTGCTCGAAGGTTATCTCTCGAGCAGCCTATGATGGCTTCAAGGCGTCGGCCAGAGTAGCCGTGGCCGTCATTGGTGCACGTTGTCAGGCCTGGCTAGAGTCATTGGACCTCGAGCCATGGGTTCAGGACAAGTTGGTCGATGTCCCCTGCTGAGGTGAAAACCTCTTTGGCAAGCCTATGGCTGAAAAGGCTGCAGAACTCGAGTCTGAGACTCTCATCCGGACAAGGCTGTCCAGGAAAACCTCTGCCCCTTCTCAGAAGAAGAAGGGCTTGGGGAAAAAGGCCTTTTACCCAAGAAAGTCATCTGCCTACAAATCCTACCCTCACTACCAGGCCTCCATAGCTCCCCAACAGGATCAGCAGGCCAAGGGGCAGGGACATGGGCCCCATAGGCAGAAAACCCCCAAGCCACCAGCTCCGGCTCCTGCACAGCAGAGAGCGGGGTTTTGACTCCAGTGGCATAGCCTCTTCTCCTCAGCTGGCCCCTCTCAGCACAGGAGGCTGGCTGACCCTGTATGCCCACAGGTGGTCAGCCGTAACACGGGATACCTGGGTGCTAAGCATAGTCCAGAGGGGCTATCTCCTCCACTTCTACCAGGTACCCCCCTCCTACTTTCCAGGGGAGCCTCCAAGACTTCCTCTGCACAGGGACCTACTCCTGCAGGAGTTAGCAAGTCTTTTAAAGGAGTAGGCGGTGTAACCGATGCCCCACCACCTGAGAGGTCAAGGCTTCTATTCCAGGTACTTTCTAGTACCAAAAAGGACAGGAGGCCTCAGGCCCATCCTAGACTTGCGGAATCTCAACAGGTTCCTGGAGAGGGAAAAGTTCAAGATGCTTACCCTTGGAATCCTGCTGCCCTACCTCCAGCAGGGAGATTGGCTATGCTCCTTAGATCTAATGGATGCTTATACTCACATCCTTATTCATCCAGACCACAGACAATATCTCCGATTTGTAATGGGAGGAAACCATTATCAGTACAGGGTACTCCCTTTTGGCCTAACCTCCGTCCCCAGGGTTTTCACCAAGTGCCTAGCGGTGGTGGCGGCCTACCTCAGGGTTCAAGTACTCTTTGTGTGACTGGCTCATCAGGGGTCAGTCTCCACAGGACTGACTGGCTCATCAGGGGTCAGTCTCCACAGGACTGACTGGCTCATCAGGGGTCAGTCTCCACAGGAGACCAATCAAGCCACCCTCCGCACTATCTCTCTTCTCCAGCATCTGGTGTTTGTCATAAACGTCGAAAAGTCCACTTTTCACCCCTCACAGAACATGGAGTTCATAGGAGCAAGACTGGACACCCTGCAAGCAAAGGCCTTTTTACCCGTGGACAGGGCTCACAGACTGATGGATCTGGCCAGACAATTCCAGAGCAATTCTTTGGTCTCCGCCAGACAGTTCCTGAGGCTCTTAGGCCACATGGCTTCCACGGTCCATGTAACTCCAAATGCCCATCTGCACATGAGGCCAGCTCAGTGGGGCCTCAGAACTCTGTGGCACCAAGCCACAGGAAACCTGAAGGACAAAGTGAGGGTGTCCACGCTACTAGAGTCCTCTCTACAGTGGTGACTTCATCTTCCGAATCTGGTACAAGGGGGGTGCCTTTTCAGGCACCTCCACACTCTCAAGTGCTGAAAACCGATGCTTCTCTTCAGGGTTGGGGTGCACATTGCCAGGGAGCATGCATTCAAGGCCTGTGGACTCCTTGGGAGGCCGCACAGCAGATCAATCTCTTAGAGCTCAGAGCAATCCGCTTAGCACTGCGGACTTTCTCTCATTTCCTCTCTCACCAGCCCATCTTAGTTCAAACGGACAATCAAGTTGCAATGTTCTATGTGAACAAACAGGGGGGGCACAGGGTCCCGACTTCTCTGTCAGGAAGCACAGAACCTGTGCTCCTGGGCAGTCAATCATGGCATACTTCTCAAGGCGGTCTATCTCCCTGGACAGGAGAATCACCTGGCAGACAGATTGAGCAGGATCCTACAGCCACACGAATGGCAGTTGAATCCTCTGGTGGTTCAGCAGATCTTCCTAAGATGGGGTCTTCCAACCATAGATCTCTTTGCCAGTCCACTGAACTGTCAACTGCCCAGGTTCTGCTCCAGACAACCGCATCCTCTCAGAGTAGCAGCGGATGCGTTTCTCATGTTCGCCTCTGTTAGAGAGTTTGGATGTTTCCAAAAGCATCTCGTCAATGTACTTCTTGTTGTCTCAAATGCTTCTCAGCCTTTTTTCATAAGAATATAAGAAATGCCATACTGGGTCAGACCAAAGTTCATCAAGCCCAGTATCCTGTTTCCAACAGTGGCCAATCCAGGTCAAAAGTACCTGACAAGTACCCAAAGTCCACAGCTTTCACAATGCTCGTCCTAGGGTAAGCAGTGGATTTCCTGGGTCCTCTTTAATAATGGTTTATGGACCTTTCTTCCAGGAACTTGTCCAAATCTTTTTTAAACCCAGCTACACTAACAGCTTTTACTACATCCTCCGGTAATGAATTCCAGAATTAGATTACGCATTGAGTGAAAAAATATTTTCTCTTATTAGTCTTAAATGGGTTACATTGTAACTTCATTGCATGTCCTCTAGTCTTTCTACTGTTTGATGGTGTAAACAACTAATCGACGTTAACCTGTTCCACTCCATTCATTAATTTATATATATCTTCTCTCAGCCTTCTCTTTTCCAAGTTGAAGAGCCCTAACCTTTTAAGCCTTTCCTCATAGGGGACCAAAATTGCATCAATATTCAAGGTGAGGTCGAACCATGAAATGATAGAGACCTTATAATATCCTCAGTTTTATTCTCCATTTCTTTCCTTATGATTGCTAGCATTCTATTTGCTTTCTCGGCCATTGCTGCAGAGGGTTTCAAAGTATTATCCACAATGATGCCTAAATCTTTATCCTGGGTGATGGTTTCTAAGGTGGTACCTTGCATTGTGTAACCAAAGTTTGGGTTGTTCTTTCCTAGGTGCATAACTCTGCTCTTGTCCACATTAAATTTAATCTGCCATTTGGATGCCCAGTCTTCCAATTTATCAAGCTCCTCTTGCAATTTTTCAGAGTCTTCTTGGGTTTTAACAACTTTGAATAATTTTGTGTCATCTGCAAATTTGATCACCTTACTCATTCCCATTTCCAAGTCATTTATGAATACGTTAAAAAGCAGTGGGCCCAACACAAATCCCTGGGGTACTCCACTATTTACTTTTCTCCATTGAACAGACTGGTCGTTTAGCCCTACTTTCTGTGTTCTATCTTTTGATCAGTTTGATTCACAATAATATACTGCCTGTAGTCCCATGACGTTTTAATTTTGTTAAGAGTTTCTCATGAGGGACCTTTTCAAAGGCTTTCAGAAAATCCAGATACACTGTATCAACTGGCTCACCTTTGTCTACCTACTTATTCACAACTTCAAAAAAATATAACAGATTAGTAAAACCAGACTTTCTTTGGCTAAATCCATGTTGGCTTTCTTCCATTAAACCATGACTATATACACTATCAGTAATATTATTCTTTATAATGGTTTCAACCATTTTGCCTGGTACTGATGTCAGACTCACAGGTCTGTAGTTTCCTGGATCACCCCTGGAACCCTTTTTAAATATAGGTGTTACATTGGTTACTCTCTATTCTTCCGGTACAACAGTTGATTTTAATGATAGTTCACAGATTGTAGGTCTGCAATCTCATATTTCAGTGCTTTCAATACCCTTGGATGTATACCATCCAGTCCAGGTGATTTTGTACTCTTCAGTTTATCCAATTGTTGTAATACATCTTCCCAGTTTATTGATATTTCTTTCAATTCTTCTAATACATTACCTTTATATACTATTTCAGGCATGGGTAAATTTCCTACATCTTTTTCAGTAAAGACCGAAGCAAAGAATTCATTCAATCTTTCCACTATGGCCTTGTCTTCACATAGTGCCCCTTTTACTCTTCTATCATCCAATGGTCCAGCTGACTATGTCTCAGGTTTTTTGCTATGAACGTACTTGAAAAAGGTTTTAATTGTGCATTTTTGCTTACACGGCAAACATTTTTTTTCAAATTCTCTTTGTCTGCCTTATCAATGCCTTGCATCTAACTTGGCAATGCTTATGTTTCCTGAAAGATGCCTTTTTAGTCACAACAGCCTCTCTGACCTTCCCTTTAAACCATGCTGGCAGTTTTTTTGGTCTTCCTTCCACATTTCTTAAAGCGTGAAATATATATATTCTGGGCTTCCAAGATTGTTTAAATATACTATGCCTACGCTTTATGCAAATCTTTAGCCTTTGCAGCTGCTTCTTTTAGTCTTTTGTTAATTATTTTTTCTCATTTTATCATAGTCTCCATTTTGAAAGTTAAATGAGAGTACTGTGGATTTCCTTGCCTTCTTCTTTCATTTTTTAAATCAAAGGCGATGATGCTATGATCGCTATTGCCAAGTGGCCCCAAAACCCTTATCTCTTGCACCAGATCCTGCATGCCACTAAGGACTAGGTCCAAAATAGCTTCCCCTCTTGTCGGTTCATGAACCAGCTGCTCCAAGAACAATCATTTATTTCATCTAGAAACTTTATCTCCCTAGCATGCCCTGCTGTGACACTGACCGAGTCGATACCGGGTAACTGAAATCGAACTTTTGTTAGCTTCCTGCATTTCTTTCAGCATTTAATTATCCATCTGTTCATTCTGGCCAGGCGGTCGGTAGTACACCTCCACTGCCATTGTCTTCTCCTTTTTACATGGAATTTCTATCCATAGAGATTCTACAGCGTATTTTGTTTTCTGCAAAACTTTAATCCTATGAGACTCAATGCCCTCTCTAACATAGAGTGCAACCCCTCCACCAATTTGATCTACTCTATCATTGTGATATAGTTTGTACCTAGGTATCAGTGTCCCATTGGTTGTCCTCCTTCCACCAGATATTTGAGATACCAATCATATCTAACTTCTCATTTAGAGCTATGTATTCTAGTTCTCCCATCTTATTTTTTAGACCTCTAGCATTTGCATACAGGCATTTTAGAGGTTGTATTTCAATCATATTAATTTGATTATCAGCTGATAGGAGTAATTTGGAATCTTTCAGCTCTGTACTTAAGGGCATCTGGGTTACTTTTATCTTTATTGGAACCTCTCTGTTTGGATGTCTTAACTTCTCTGTTTTGTTAGTATCCTTCAAGGATATGTTCTTCCGAACCAAGTACTCTTGGACAACTTTCAGCTTTCCCTTATTATCTAGTTTAAAAGCTGCTTTATCTCCTTTTTAAATGTTAATGCCAGCAGCCTGACTCCATCCCGGTTAAGATGGAGCCCATCCTTTTGGAAAAGCACCTCCCTTCCCAGAAAGTTGCCCAGTTCCTAATAAATCCCAAAACCTCTTCTTTGCATCATCGTCTCGTCCATGCATTGAGACTCTGGAGCTCCGCCTTCCTTTTGGATTCTGCATGTGGCACGGGAAGCATTTCAGAGATTGCTACCCTGGATGTTTTGGATTTCAACTTCCTACCTAAAAACCTAAATTTGGTCTCCAGAACCTCCCTACCTCATTTTCCTATGTCATTGGTACCAACATGTACCAACACAGCAGACTCCTCCCCAGCACTATCTAAAACCTTGTCTATGCTGCTTTCTGAGCTCCTTCACTTGTTTCATGAGGGTTTTGGCTTGCAGGCTTCCTGCATCTGGAACTGATCCTTCAACGGACATCGGGCTCTCCGTCTCGAACAGAGATATAGATTGTAATGAGGGCACAGATTTGGCAAGATGCTTTTTCCCAGCCATCATTCAGTTGGAGGAGCTTTTGTATCCGGCAGCAATGTCTGATAAGCAGGCAGAGATCCAGGCCTGGATTCCTGGAGAGATTTCAGGCATAGAGGGGTAGATCTTGAGAATCATCAGCATAAAGATGGTACTGAAAACCATGGGAGGAAATAAGCGCATCAAGGGACTGAGTGTAGAGAGAGGAAAGGAGAGGTCCCGAGGTACACCAACTGAAAGTGGAATGGCAGTAGAGGAGGATCCGCCAGACTATACATTAAAAGTGCAGTGGGAGCGGTAAGAATATGATATATGCCATACTGGGTCAGACCAAGGTCCATCAAGCCCAATATCCTGTTTCCAACAGTGGCCAATCTAGGTCACAAGTACCTAACAGTTTCCCCAAAAGACAAAGGTTCCACAGTGCTTGTAGTGGGGCAAGCAGTGGATATTCTGGGTCCACTTTAATAATGGTTTATGGACCTTTCCTCCAGGAACTTGTCCAAACCTTTATTAAACCCAGCTACACTAACAGTTTTTACTACATTCTCCAGTAGCAAATTCCAGAGTTTGATTACACGTTGAGTAAATATTTTCTCTTATTAATCTTAAATAGGTTACCCTGTAGCTTCATTGCATGTCCCCTAGTCTTTATATATTTTGATGGCGTAAACAATTGATTTACATTTATCCGTTCCACTCCATTCATTAATATATAGACCTCTATCATATCTCCCCTCAGCCGTCTCTTTTCAAGGTTGAAGAGCCCTAACCTTTTTAGTCTCTCTTCATAAGGGTAACCTTCCATCCCCTTTACCATTTTGGTGGCTCTTCTCTGTACCTTTTCTAATAATGCTATATCTTTTTTAAGATATGGCGACCAAAATTGCACACAATATTCAAGGTGCGTTCGCACCATGGAATGATACTGAGGCATTATAATATTCTTTTTTATTCTCCATTCCTTTCCTTATGATACCTAGCATTCTATTTGCTCTCTTGGCCTTCGCTGCACACTGGGCGGAGGTTTTTAACATGTTATCCATGATGACGCCTAAATCTTTTTCCTGCGTGGTGATTCCTAATGTGGAACTTTGCATTGTGTAACCATAGTTTGGGTTGTTCTTTCCTAGGTGCATAACTTTACACTTGTCCACATTAAATTTCATCTGCCATTTGGATGCCCAGTCTTCCAATTTATTAAGCTCCTCTTGCAATTTTCCATAATCCTCGTGGGTTTTAACCACTTTGAATAGTTTTGTGTCATCTGCAAATTTGATAACTTCGCTCTTTATTCCCCTTTCCAGGTCATTTATGAATATGTTAAATGCAGCGGACCCAGCACAGATCCCGGGGGTACGCCACTATTCACCTTTCTCCATTGGGAAAATTGGCCATTTAGCCCTACCCTCTGCTTTCTGTCTTTTAGCCAGTTCCAGATCCACGATAGTACACAGCCTCCTATCCCATGACTTTTTAATTTTGCCAAAAGTCTCCGATGAGGGATGTTGTCAAAGGCTTTCTGAAAGTCCAGATACACTCAGAGGTGGCCCAAAGGGGGTGTGGGGCCATATGCGGAGACTCGGTGCGGGGCCTCATTTGCATAATGTTACCATACACTAACTTTTAGTAAACATGCCTCTTAATGAGTATATGGATAAAGAAAGACTAAAAGATTTCTGCAGTACTATAATCCAGTGCCAACCGCCAGGCACAGTAGGAACTACTACAAACATACCCATTTAGAACCCATAGCAAACCCGCCATATCATAACAGCACTACCAGGACTCACAAAGCACCAGACCCTACCTATCAAAAGACAACACTGCAAATTTTAAACCAATACATTTCAGAGAATAACAATACATGACCTACTGGGGAAAGAGAAAAAGTGGCAATGTCAAATAGGAATTACATAAACAGAATACCTCAGCTCAATTACACATGCAGAACACAGACCATCACCAAACAAGGAATCACAATTTAGAAACAGGAAGACAATAATTAAACTGGGAACCCCAAAAGCCAAACTTGGAATGTACAACAACACTGTAGAAATAAAACTATAAATTAATTTCCTCTTGTACTAAACAAAGCACAGACGTTAACGGTGCACATTTCCCAGAGCTGACATATTCCAGCTAATAAATTAAAAAAAAGAGAGATCTTTCTATCTTTTGTGCATTTTTTTTCAGTTGCAATTGCTCCAGAGACTGACTTCTGGTTTCTTCGCGTCTTCTGCTAACTCTCCATCGTCTGCTGTCCATTTGTCCTTTCTTCTCTCTTCTATTTTTTTCCATTCTCTCTCTACATCTGCTTTAACATACTAATCTTTCTCCTTTTGCTCTTTCCTCATTCCTATTTCATCCACTCAAATTTTATCCCTCCATCCTCAATCCCCACTTACTCTCCCAATACCAGGCCAATTGTAGATTTTTCTGCCCTCCCACACAAAATATTTTTCCCCTCTCCATTTCACTCTCCGAGCCCCATCCCATTCTAATCCTCCCCCAACATGAGCTCCCTTCTACTTCCAGCCCCACCCAGCATCCGCTCCCTTCTAGTCCCCGCATCAGCCCACTTCCAGTCCTAGCTCCCCCATCCATTTCCAGTCCTATCCGAGTCCCTCCATCAGCTCATTTCCAATCCCAGCCCCAGCATCAGCCCATTTCTAGTCTAGCCCCACCATCAGCCCATGTCAAATCCTAGCTCCCCTCCACTCAGTCCATTTCCATTCCAAGCCCCCATCCCCATCAGCTATTTGCAGTTCAAGCTTGCCCTTCCACTCAGCCCATTTCCAGTCCTAGCAACCCCCCCCAACCCATTACCAGTCCTAGCCCCCCCATAGCCCATTACCAGTCCTAAGCCCCCATCAGCCCACTTCCAGTCCTAACCCCCCATCACCCCATTTCCAGTCCTAACCCCCCATCACCCCATTTCCAGTCTTAGCCCCCCATAGCCCATTACCAGTCCTAACCCCATCATCCCATTTCCAGTCTTAGCCCTCCCATAGCCCATTACCAGTCCTAACCTCCCCATCAGCCCACAGCCCATTATCAGTCCTAACCCCCTCCCCCCCCTCAGCCCAGGGAAAATTAAAAAAAAAAAAAAAAAGCTGGCTGCTGCCATTGCCGCCGTGGCAGTGGCAGAATCGAGTGTCCCATGGCCCCCCCTGCCTGGCAGAGCCCTCCCTAGTTGCATCAGTCCCTCTCCATGCCGGCTTTCAGAGCCAAGAAGGGAGAGTTTCTCCCTCGCGGCTCTGTTAAGCCCACCGGCGCTGATGGGAAACAGGCTTTTCTGAAAGCCGGCGCAGAGAGGGACTGATGCAGGGAGGGAGGGCTCTGATGGGCAGGGGGGGGGGGCACAGGACATTCGATTCTGCCGCTGCCATGGCAGCAGCAGCCAGCCTTTTTTAAAAAAATTTACTTTTAATGCAAAATGTTGTTTGCGCGGGGCCCCCTGAAATGTGGGGCCCTGTGCAAAAAACATTCTCGCTCAATGGACAGGCCAGTCCTGGATACATTCTATCAACTGACTCACCTTCATCTACTTGTTTATTTACACTTTCAAAAAACATATCAGATTATTAAGACAAGACCTTCCTTGGCTAATGCCATGTTGGTTGTCTCCCATTAAGCCATGACTATCTACTTGTTCAGTAATTTTGTTCTTTATGATGGTTTCCACCATTTTTCCTGGCACTGATGTCAGGCTCTTCGGTCTGTAGTTTCCCAGATCACACCTGGAACCCGTTTTAAAAATTGGCGTTACATTGGCCATCCTCCAATCTTCAGGTATTTCAGTTTATTTTAATGATAGTTCACAGATTACTAATAGTAGGTCTGCAATCTCATATTTCAGTTCTTTCAACACCCTTGGATGTATACCATCCAGTCCAGGTGATTTGCTACTTTTCAGTTTATCAAATAGTTGTAATACATCTTCCCGGTGTATCAATATTTCTTTCAATTCTTCCACAGCATCTCCTTTAAATACCATTTCAGGCATGAGTAATATTCCTACATCTTCCTCAGTAAAGTCCAAAGCTAAGAATTCATTAAGTCTCTCCGCTATGGCCTTGTCCTCTCTTAGTGCCCTTTTATCCCTCTATCATGTAATGGTCCACCTGTCTCTCTCACAGGTTTTTTGCTATGAATGTACTTGAAAAAGTCTTTATTATTCGTTTTTGCTTCCACAGCAAGCTTCTTCTCAAATACTCTCTTTGTCTGCCTTATCAATGCCTTGCATCTAACTTGCCAGGGCTTGTGGTGTTTCCAGTTCTTTGTCATTTGGCTCCTTTTTCCATTTCCTGAAAGATGCTTTTTTTGGCAACAACAGCCTCTCTGACCTCACCTTTAAACCATGCTGGCCGTTTTTTGGACTTCCTTCCACTTTTCTTAAAGCATGGAATACAGCTGGTCTGGGCTTCCAAGCTAGTATTTTTAAACAACAGCAAAGCTTGATGTAAATCTTTAACCTTTGCAACTGCTCCTTTTATTTTTTTCTTATCTATTTTCCTCATTTTATCATAGGCTCCCTTTTGAAAGTTAAAAAGTGGTACTGTGGATTTCTGTATCATCCTTCCTTCATTTATTAAATCTAACGCGATCATGCTATGATCACTATTGCCAAGTGGCCCCAACACCCTTATCTCTTGCACCAAATTTTGTGTTCCACTAAGGACTAGGTTCTAAATGGCTTCCCCTTTAGTTGGTTCATGAATCAGCTGCTCCAAGAAACAGTAATTTATTTCATCTAGAAACTTTATCTCCCTAGCATGTCCTGCTGTGACACTGACCCAGTCGATACCAGGGTAATTGAAATCACCCATTATTATTATTGTGCTTTAACTTTTGTTAACTTCTCTGATTTTTTTTTAGCATTTCATCATCCCTTTGTTCATTTTGGCCAGGCGGTCGATAGTACACCCCCACTGCCATCGCCTTCCCCTTCGCCCTTTTACATGGACTTTCAATCCATAGATATTCTACAGCGAATTTTGTTTCCTGCAAAACTTTAATCCTTTGTGACTCAATGCCCTCTCTAACATAGAGCGCAATTCTTCCACCAATTCGATCTCTATCATTACGATATAGATTGTACCCAGGTATCACAGTGTCCCACTGGTTGTCTTCCTTCCACCATGTCTCTGAGATACCAATCATATCTAACCTCTCATTTAGTGCTATATATTCTAATTCTCCCATCTTATTTTTAGACTTCTAGCATTTGCATATCAGAATTTTAGAGGCTGCATTTTATTCATATTAATCTGGCTATCGGTAGGCAGGAGTAATTTGGAATCTTTAAGCTCTGTCTGCTCTATATTCAAGTGCATTTGGGCTACTTTTGTCTTTATTGGAACCTCTCTGTTGATATGCCCTAACTTCAGTCTTTTGCTAGTATCCTTCAAAGATACATTGTTCTGAACCATGCGCTCTTGGGCAATTGTTGGCTTTCCCCTATTATCTAGTTTAAAAGCTGCTCTATCTCCTTTTTAAAGGTTAATGCCAGCAGCCTGGTTCCATCCCAGTTAAGGCGAAGCCCATCCCTTCAGAAGAGCCCCTCCTTTCCCCAGAATGTTCTCCAGTTCCTAACAAATCCAAAACCCTCATCCTTACACCATCGTCTCATCCACGCATTGAGACTATGGAGCTCTGCCTGCCTTTTGGGTCCTGCATGTGGAACGTGAAGCATTTCGGAGAATACTACCCTGGAAGTTCTGGATTTCAACTTCCTACGTAAAAGCCTAAATTTGGCCTCCAAAACCTCCCTACCACACTTTCCTATGTCATTGTACAGACATGTACCAAGATAGTAGACTCCTCCCCAGCACTATCTAAGACCAGAAAAGAACAAAACAAATCCAAGCAAGGACAGGGTATCGAGGAGAAGGTGGTGATCAAGAGTCAAAGGCAGCAGAAAGGTGAAGAAGAATGAGCATTGAGTAAAGGCCCTTGGATTTAGCATGCAACAAGTTGCTGGAGACTTTGGCAAGAGTCATTTCTGTGTAATGTAGAGGATGAAAGCCAGATTGCAGTAGTTCCAGAAGGGTTTGAGAGGAAAGAAAGTCAAGACAGCGGCAGTAAACCGCTCGTTGAAGTAGTTTTGAAGCAAAGGGGAGGAGAGGGATAGGTATGGTCTAGTGGAAGCTTTTTGAGGAGATGTGTAACCACAGCATGTTTGAAGGCCACAAGAACAGTTGTAGTGGAAAGTGATAGGTTAGGGATATGACAAATGGAAGGGATGGCAGTGGAAGAGAGAGGGGGCTTAGTAGATGGGTGGGAATGGGATCAGAGGAGCAGGTAGACAGTTTGGAGGAGGAGAGAAGATTTGCAGTTTCCTCCTCAGAATCCAACTCCATCCTACCCAGTTATTTTCAGTTCCAGGCTACCACCTGTATGAAAAAAGGATAAAAAGACCTATTGCCACCAAAAACAGTTGCTATGTTAGTGTCACAACAAACTGATGCTAATTTTGTTTTTCTTTTGTGGCAGCCTTTACTTAGGGATTCCGTATGTGAGCACTTATCCTGCTTGCTATAAGGTAAGTAGCTGTTTTCTGGTTCAATGACGTTACTTCCATCCCACAGTAACATGCTCTCAATGCCATGCACCAGGACCTGAGTCGTTGCTATAGGCTAAACAGAAATCTGTAGGCTAGATGCTGACTGCAGGCTGTAGCTCTTCCACTTCTGCTCTAGAACAAGAAGTCACAATAGGAGGCTTCAAGGAGATGGACTGTAGGCAGGGCTGGTGCTACCATTAGGCAGTCACCTAGAGCGCCAGTCCTCCAGGGCACCCATTGCTGCCATTGTCACCCCTCTCAGGACTTGCAGCAGCAGCAATGGCTGCAAATAGCCCCATGGTGCTTACCATACAACTTCAGAGCCATGAGGCTGTTTGCTTCCACCCCTCAGACAGCCCTGTGCCGACTTTCTGTCTGCAAACAGAAAATTGGCATTGGGCATCAGAGGGAGTAGAAGCAAAGAGCCGTGCAGCGCTGAAGTTGTAAGATAAGCGCCACGGTGCTGTTGTGGCCATTGCTGCTGCTGTAGGTCCCGGTGAGGGGCACAAGGGATGAGGTTGGTCTAGGGCACCTCATCTTCTTGCGCCGGCCCTGACTCTTGAGCAAGGGTTCTCAGGACACACCTATCCATCAGGTTTTCAGGATAACCACAATGAATATGCATGAGCCAGATTTGCATGCACTGCCTCCATTATATGCAAATCTCTATCATGTATATTTATTGTGGTCAGGGCCGGCCCGTCCATTGAGCGAGAATGTTTTTTGCACAGGGCCCCGCGTTTCAGGGGGCCCCGCGCAAAAAACATCCTGATCCTAAAGTAAAATAAAAAAAAAAAAAAAGCTGTCTTCTCCTGCTGCCGGGGCCGCTGCGGCAGTATCGAGTGTGCCGCGGGCCCCCCCTGCCCAGCAGAGCCTGCCCTCCCCCGTATCACCTCTCTCTTCGTAGCTGCAGTCAGACGCTCCGGCTTTCAGAGCACGAGGGGAGAGTTTCTCCCTCGCTGCTCTGTTAAGCCCGCGGGGGCTGATGGGAAGTACCCATCAGCCCCCGCGGGCTTAACAGAGCCACGAAAGGGAAACTAGTCCCTTCACGCTCTGAAAGCCGGCGCGTGTGACTGCAGCTACGAAGAGAGAGATGATACGGGGGAGGGCAGGGGGGGCACCGCGGCACACTCGATTCTGCCACGGCGACCCCGGCAGCGGGAGAAGACAGCTTTTTTTTTTAAACTTTTCTCTGGGCTGGGCTGGTCTGGGGGGGATTAGGAGTGGTGATGGGCTATGGGGGGGTAGGAGTGGTGATGGGCTATGGGGGAGCTAAGTCTTTATATGGGCTGATGGGATTAGGACTGGAAGTGGGTTGATGGGGGGTTAGGACTGGTAATGGGCTATGGGGGGGCTTAAACTAAAAATTGGGTGATGGGGGATTAGGACTGGAAATGGGCTGGTGGGATTAGGACTGGGAGTGGGCTGATAGGGAGGTTAAGACTGGTAATGGGGTATGGGGGGCTTAAACTGAAAATTGGGTGATGGGGATTAGGACTGCGAGTGGGCTATGGGGGCTAGGACTGGTAATGGGTTGGGGGGGTTGCTAGGATTGGAAATGGGCTGGGGGGATTAAGACTGGAGGTGGGCTGATGGGGTTAGGACTGGTAATGGGCTGTGGGCTGTTGGGGGGGGTAGGACTGGTAATGGGCTATGGGGGGGCTAGGACTGGAAATGAGCTGATGGGGTTAACACTGGAGGTGGACTGATGGGGTTAAGACTGGTAATGGGCTATGGGGGGGTTAGGACTGATAATGGGCTATGGGGGGGGGCTAGGACAGAAAATGGGCTGATGGGGAGGGGTTAGGACTTGAGGTGGGCTGATGGGGTTAGGACTGGTAATGGGCTGTGGGCTGATGGGGGGGGGGGTTAGGACGGGCAATGGGCTATGGGGGGCTGACTGGAAGTGGGCTGATGGGGGGTTAGGACTGGAAGTGGGCTGATGGGGGGGCTAGGACTGGTATTGGGTTGGGGGGTTGCTAGGACTGGAAATGGGCTGATGGGCTAGGGCTGGAAATGGGCTGATGAAGGGACTAGAAGGGAATGGATACTGGGTGAGGCTGTAACTAGAAGGGAGCTGATGTTGGGGGAGGATTAGAATGGGATGGGGCTGGGAGAGTAAAATGGAGAGGGGAAAAATATTTTGTGTGGGAGGGATAAAAAACCTACAATTGGCCGGGTATTGGGAGAGTAAGTGGGGATTGAGGATGGAGGGGTAAAATTTGAGTGGATGAAATAGGAATGAGGAAAGAGCAAAAGGAGAAAGATTAGTATGTTAAAGCAGATGTAGAGAGAGAGAATGGAAAAAAAACTAGAAGAGAGAGAAGAAAGGACAAATGGACAGCAGATGATGGAGAGTTAGCAGAAAACATGAAGAAACCAGAAGAAAGTGGCTGGAGCAATTGCAACTGAAAAAAAAATGCACAAAAGGTAGAAAGATATCTCTTTATTTTGAATTTATTACCTGGAATATGAAAGCTCTGGGAAATGTGCATCATTAACGTCTGCGCTTTGTTTGGTACAAGAGGAAATTAATTTATAGTTTTATTTCTACAGTGTTGTTGTACATTCCAAGTTTGGCTTTTGGGGTTCCCAGTTTAATTATTGCCTTCCTGTTTCTAAATTGTGATTCCTTGTTTGGTGATGGTCTATGTTCTGCATGTGTAACTGAGCTGAGGTATTCTGTTTATGTAATTCCTATTAGAAATTGCCACTTGTTCTCTTTCCCCAGTAGGTCATGTATTGTTCTAATATTTGCAGTGTTGCCTTTTGATAGGTAGGGTATGGTGCTTTGTGAGTCCTGGTAGTGCTGTTAGGATACAGCGGGTTTGCTATGGGTTCTAAATGGGCAGTGTTTGTAGTAGTTCCTAATGTGCCTGGCGGTTGGCACTGGATTATAGTAATGTAGAAATCTTTTAGTCTGTCTTTATCCATACACTCATTAAGAGACATGTTTACTAAAAGTTAGTGTATGTTAGCATTATGCAAATATTTATGCAAATAAGGCCCCTTTTGCAAATGAGGCCCCGCACCGAGTCTCCGCACATGGCCCCGCACCCGCCTTGGGCCGCCCCTGATTGTGGTTATCCTGAAAACCTAACTGACTATGTGTGTCCCAAGCACTGGGTTGGGAACCCCTGCTCTGGATTAACATTAAACACATTTCTTTATAGAAAAGGTGGAAGATGAAATGAACATCCTCCCAGGTGAGATGATTGAGGCTGGAATAACAATAACATTTTAGAAAGTGTGTGGAAAGCACAAAGGACCTCTGGATACAAAGAAGTGAGGGGAAGCCAGCAATCATTTGGGGGTCTATGGCATTATATCAGAATGAAATTGGACAGACTAGTTGGGTTTATGGTCCTTATCTGCCATTATATTGAATATTTCTCAAGGTCTATGCTCACAGTTGTACACATGTACAACTGTGGTCCCATACATGCACACACATGTCACTAATTCCCCTTTACTCATGTCAGTGTAATCATGCATAATTGAAAGCGAGATCTTGAGATGGATTATTAATCCCTGATATGAGGAGGTGCCTGTGTTCTTGCAATAAGCCTAAGGCTATAGAAAGGCAGTGGAGCTCCTGGAAGATGCTGAATGCCCCTGAGAGAAGCATAAGTATAGTCCTGGCCTATACTTAGGAGTGAGGGCTGCCCCAAAGCCACACAAAAAAGAATTTATAATACAGTGCCTGCCCCTTTAAATCAAGAAAAATATTAAACAGCAGAGCAGAGCAATGCCCCAGAAATAAACTAAAGACCCTGTTGGATAGGGGAAGCAAAGCTCAAGGTCTAAACTGGAACAAAACTAAGACACCAGGCAAAAAGGCAAAGGAGTGCAAAAAGGTAATGAAAATAAAATACTTAGTCCTTTCTTCAGGCAAAGACAAAACAATGGACAAAGCAAATGATATGTGGCTGGTCAAAGTTTCTTAAACCAGAAGTTCTCAGTGTTCTACTTCCTTATTCTCCTTGGATAGTCTTACTCCTTATTCAAACCAAGCTAGCTTGGGGTGACTGCTGTCTGCAGTCAAGTAGGTTACGAACAGATACAACACCCTGGCTGGTTCAATCTGCCTCTTATTCATCTCTGGACTCCTTGTGGAAAGAAGACTGTGGGCATTGGTTTACCAAGCCCTTTTTATTTCCCTTCAAAAGGTGCAAGGAGATTCCTCCCGTATGTAACAGAGGGCACATTATTGAGGGCTATGCTACATAAGGTTATAGGGAAACACTGGAGACCCCTGGTTAAACTTGAGGTTATAGAACAGCCTCAGGACCCCTAAGATGACTGTAAAATTATAGGTGCCCTTTGGATCCCCGAGATTATAGGATGGTTCTGGAGCTCTCCAGATTACTTTCAAAATATAGGTAAGTCCTAGCTCCTTCCTCTTCCCCTCCTCCCCCAAGATATCTCTGAGAACATATGATGGTGTCTGGGCATACTGGATAACCCTGAGTTGCCTCATCTGGGATATCACTAAGATTACAAGAAAGTGTAGGATTCCTGTAGTTATAAGAAGGTGCCAAGACCAAAGCTGTCAAGATATTTACTTCCAGTAGAGGTGTGGAGGCAAAAAAAAAAATTGATTTCCTGTTTCAGTTGCAGATTTTTTGTTTTATTTAATTTTGTTTTAATAAATTTTAATTTTGTTTTGGTTTTATACATTTTCATTCAGGGCAATTTTGTTAATTGGGCAGCAGCCACAGCTAACTCTTTAAATGACAAACATAGCTGAAAGGTTACTAGAGGTTTCAGGAAAATAAAAAACCCGACTGGCTCTTTTTGTCAAACTCAGAGGCTAGTCTTGAATCAGTGGTCTATGGATTACAAGGCAGGCAACTTGTAGAAGAACCACCATATGGGGCCTGTAGCATTGATTTCAATAGGTAGAATCAGAGACCACACTTAAATATTATTTGAACTTGATATACTGCCTATAGCTATGCAACTAAGCAGTTTACAAAAGGACACGGGGAAGATGAACATAACAAGACACAAGGAAGGGAAGGGGGAACAGACCAATGGGCAGGATAGAGGGGGAATGGAGGGCCTAGGTTATAGAGTAATGACAAGTGGAAGTAAAATGGGAAATAAAAAGAAGGAAGGAAGACGACAAAACACAGGAGATCAATTGGCAAGCACTGTATGGGAGGGAATCAAGATAAAGTGGTAGCAGGAACAGCTAATGCAAAAAGATTAGCTTTTAACTAGGATTTAAAACAGGAAAATGATAACTGACAATGAGGAGAGGTTGGCAAGAGATTCCATGGGATCCACTACCCGAAAAGAGGAGGAAGGGGCCAGGGATGGTCAAAAGGCTAAGGGAGGCTGATCAAAGAGCATGTAAAGGGACATAAGCAGAGAGAAGCTGTGACAGAAAAGTGGGAACACTGGTGAGAAGGGCTCAATGAGTAAGTATGAGAACCTTATACTGAATGCGGAAAGGTGCAGGTTGCCAATGTTCGGTAAGGAAAAGGGGAGTAATATGATCATATTTATGAGAACTGTGAAGAAGTCAGAGGGCGGTGTTTTGAACTAACTGCAGACAATGGATATGGCATTGAGGAAGGCAGGACAGGAGGGAATTAGTGTAGTCAAGGCTTTGAAATGTAAATTCAAACTCAGGACTGGTCAAAAAGTCTCCCCCCTGGAATTGGGTAACTTGGCAGACCTGCAGAACCCCAAGAAGAACATAAGATATGCCATACTGGGTCAGCCCAAAGGTCCATCAAGCCCAATATTCTGTTTCCAACAGTGGACAATCTAGGTCATAAGTACCTTTCGGACACCGAAAAGGTAGATGAAGCTTGTGCTTATAAGAAGCTTACAAGGCTGACAGGACAAACATGAGATTGTCGGAAGCTGCTAGACTCTCAGTGATAACCCAGAGATTATAGGAAAGTGTCAAAGCTCCCGGGATAACCTCAAGGTTATAGGAAGATGCAGAGCTTCCAGGATAGCCCTGTGGTTTCAGTAGCTGCAAGGCACCTGAATTGAAAGAGATGCAATACCATCTGGAGTCAGCAGATGGCCCTCTTGCCTACTGGACTGCCTCCTGCAGCTAGTAAAGGAGAGACAAGAGTTACACCAGCAGATCTGTCTGTGGTATATTCTGCAGGTTTAAGATAGGCTTTGGCCTTTCTCTCTGCTTCACAGGAGCGGAGACATTGCCGTCTTCATTCAGTAATCCTGTGGCTCTCGCTGAGATGCCTCTGTCATTTCAACATGCTGGTGCTTTGGGATCTCGTGCCTCATGCTGAGAACACAAGCCTTGGCTTCAGGTCAGAAATAGTGCAGGGGAGTCATTAAACCATTTGTCTGCATCGTAGAGATGAGTCAAAACAGCCTCACTCAGAAGCACTGCAATTAATGCACTATACTACATTTATGTCTTACAAACTCAAAAACGTACTCTCTCGTTCCTAGAACCCTGGCAGCTATTTTCACAAGACCCATGGCATTTAAATCTAGCTCTGTCTCAGAGCAATCTGAAGGGGTGGGAGAAGAGGGATCTCAGGGCACCAGCACACAATGCTTGTTTCACTGCAGCTATAGTTGCAACAGTTTCTCTAAGCCAGGATTCCTCAAACTAGTCCTTGGGACACTCCTAGCCAGACAGGTGTTCGGGATACCACAAGGAAGAAGAATGAGAGAGATCTGCATGCAGTATCTCCATTGTATGCAGATATATTTCATACATATTCATTGCTATTATCCTGAACACCTGATTGGCTAGTTGTGTCCTGAGGACTGCATTGAGAATCTCTGCTCTCAGCTGTTTCACAGCAGCTAGTGTGAGGCCGTGGTTTTGGAGAGGGATCCCAGCCGGCCACATCATCCAAGAAAGGTCCTTCCCCACAATGGACTGGAACTTGAGGGGACCCTCTCCAGCCACGACTTGCCAGGTATCTGTTAGCCAATGGATGGCCTGCTGCTCTTATTGTGCTGTGGTAGGGCAGTGTGTGTGTGCGTGTGTGTGAAGCTTGTACTGGTGTTCCCTGTGCAGCATCTGTTTTGCGGTGGGTCAGTGATTGTGTGTGTGAGGGGCACTAGTTAGCCTAGTGAAAGGCTTGCTCTGCCCCCAACGAAGCATGCACTACTGCTGCTCGTGCTATATCTATGTGTCCGTCTGTCTGTCTGTCTGTGAGGAAACTTGCACTTCTGCCCATTCAATACCTATTCTGTGGTGGGAGATCGTGCGTGCGTGTGTGTGTGTTTGCATGTGCGCAACCGTGTATACTTCCATTCTTGCACTTATCACCATCACCCACCTTCATTAGTAAACAGAGGGTGTATGGATTGATCTTCCTCTTCATTAAACTCATCTTCCCATTTAATTCTTTCTTTAATTTTGCATTTTATTAAAAAAAAACACATTTTGGTACAAATCAGGAAAGTATGAACACATTAGATCTAAGAAATACAAGGAAGAACTTATCAATTATAGTCTAACATCACAGAAAAGGGAAGGATTCCTGTAATAATTCAAAATAATATACCCCACAATTGAGTTACTTGTAGATCAATCCCAGGGGGACCAAAGAAGCAATAAACCCATAGACATATTGAACTCTGGGCTGATCCAGACTAAGTTCAAAAAACACATATAAACAACACAAAAAAATGCGGACACCCCTGCCAATAAAAGTCCACGACAAAAAGAAAACAGAAAGGGGTAATTGAAATATGCTGCAGACAATGTTCCCTCTAATTTTCTGTAGGCTGTGTGCACATAAAATATCAGCTGTGTGCAGCTTTTGAAGGAAGGTTAAATTTTTGTGCGCCACATAACGACACTCGGAGTTATATACTTTAAAATTTGACTACACGTCAGAATACAGTATGTACACCACATTAATTTTAATCAAATTAAATGAAAATAGACGATTACTTAAATGAAGCGGAAAATTTCTAGTAATTACAATCACAACTTTTAAATTTTAAGGTGCCTGTGTTTTCTATCAGAATCAGAACTGTAATTTTTGTGTGCTCTGTTGTAAAGTATGTGCGCTCGCTTGACGAGGTTGTGCGCGCGCACACGCGCACAGCTTAGAGGGAACAGTGGCTGCAGAGTAGATTAATTTACTCTGTGGCTATTAATCTGCTCTGCAGCATTTTCAGCTACCCCTTCCTGCTTTCTTTTTGCCAGTGGCTAAGGTAACAAACACTGTGTATATATATGTGTATAAATCCTTTTCTCTTCTTCTGGTTCTCTAAGCTTGGATTGTCAGACACCCTCTCATCCCCCTCCCCTGCTCTCTGAGATCTATTGTCTGGTCTGGTTTATAGGTGCTATTGTAAATCCAGCCATTAAATAGAGCCAAAAAACTGACTTGGAGATCAAGCTGAGGGCCTTCCACATATATATTTGGCCTCCATATATATGTGGAAGGCCCTCAGCTTGATCCCCAAGTCAGTTTTTTGGCTCTATTGCATGGCTGGATTTACAATAGCACCTATAAACCAGACCAGACAGTAGATCTCAGAGAGCAGGGGGAGGGGGATGAGAGGGTTTCTGACAATCCAAGCTTGGAGAACCAGAAGAAGAGAAAAGGATGATCATATTATCGTAGTGTCATCCTTTTGATGCAGTATATGCACAGTTCTACGAACAAGTACAAGCTGAAAACAAAACATGCAAACAAGATAGACTGATAGTTATGAGTGACTGGAATGCACAAGTTGGTAACAAAGAAGAAGGTAAAATGGTTGAAAAATATGAGCTTGGCAACAGAAACAAAGCTGGAGAAAGACTGGTCATGCAGAATTCTATCAATCATCAATTTATCTCAAATACCTTCTTCCAGCAAAACATTAGCGGTGACTGTACACATGGACTTTGCCCAAAGGATTGTACAAAAATCAAATTGACTACATTTGTGGAAGTCTGATGGAAAAGCTCAATAACATCTACAAATACAAAACCTGGAGCTGACTGTGGTACAGATCACTAACTACTAGTATGCAAACTCAAGCTAAAGCTGAAAAAAAGCAAGCTGTTCATGAATGTAGCAAAATATGACCTTGAGAATATACCACTGGAATTTAAAGATTGCCTGCAAAATCGATTTGCCACTTTGGATACAAATGAAAGAGCACCGAAGAGTTATAGGATGACATCAAGAAAGTTGTGCTCCAAGAAAGAACAAGGAGAAACAATGGTTTAAAATTAGCAAAGATATATGACAAGGCTGCATACTTTCCCTATACTTGTTTAATTTATATGCAGAACTAATCAGCAAGAAACAGGACTATATGAAGACAATCGAGGTGTAAATATTGGTGGAAGACTCAGCAAACTTCGCTATGCTGACAATACCACGCTACTGGCTGAAAGTGAACGATATGAAACATTGACTTATCAAGATCAAGGAACATAGTCCTAAAATGGGCTTGCACCTTAACGCGAGGAAGACAAAGATCCTGACCACTGACATAATCGATCATTATCGAAGCACATGGCCTCCACCCTAGGCAACTGCCTAGTGGATGTAACAGCCCTGATCAAACCTAAGCTTTCTTTAGAAGTTCAAATGACAAGACTTGGAATTTCATACCTTCACACACACCATGCAAAAAGAAAGATCAAGAAATACATCATGCTTGGCAAGTTTGAAGGTCAACGCAAATGAGAAGGCCGGCAATGCCATGGATCGATACAGTGACAGCAGATATAGATACCACTCTATCAACAATCAGTCGCCTGACTGAAAACCGAACAAAGTTTAGGACAATTATCCAGAGGATAGCACTTTATTTATTTAGCAATGCTTATATACTGCTTTTCACTGGGTCAAAGTGGTGTACATTCAGGTACGTATATATTTCCTTTGTCCCCAAAGGGCTCACAATCTACATTTTGTACCTGAGGCAACAGAGGGTTAAGTGGCTTGCCTAAGACCATAAGGAGCCCTTGTGGGACTAGAAACCTCAGTCCCTCCGGCCTCAAGTTGCTGTCCTCTAGTAGGATTTGAACCCCCAGCCCTCTGGTCTGAGGCAACTTGCCCCAACCACTAGGTCACTCCTCCCACTTAACACACAGTTCCAAATTAAGCAGGAGCAGGCTCCTCTTTGGCAAGACTATTTGTCCCCTTCAAAATTTGGCCCCCATGGCAACTGCCTAAATCTGATTCTGCTTCCTGGGTTGGCTGGGGCTGGAGATGCTGAGCGGGTGGGACAAAGGGAGGAAGTAAAGGAAGTCATGGTCATTGCTTAAGGGTAACACCTAGTGGCTGGATTCAGGACCTGTAAATGCAGAGTTGAAGAAGGAGCTCTGGTGTATGTCTCCTGGCCCAAACCATTACTGCAAACAGGCTAGGTATGTTTGGAGAGAGGTGTAAAATAGGGAAAATGTTCCTTGATAGTTGTAAGTGAAGGCTCAAGGCTCCACATTCAAGCCCTGGTTCCAACTGAGATGGAAATATAAAAGAGTAGATAGCTAGAAACTGTTGGTTCAAAAACAACAAAAAAAAAGGAAATATTTAATTCTGTAATAAGACAACCAATCAGCGCATAACACATATATTGCACCCTTCAGATAGGAGGATGTAAGGAAAATGGAAATCTTTGGCCAGTATTCAAAAGCACTTATTTGGTGGATAGTGACACTAAGGGGCTTGTTTACAAAGCCGCGGTAGTGGTTTCCGATCGTTATCGGAGTCGCGGCCCCATTGATTTCAATGGGGCCGCGACTCCGATAATGATCGGAAACCGCTACCGCGGCTTTGTAAACAAGCCCCTAAGAATCATTAATGACTGCCCAGTGCCAGAGCAGTTTTGGGATGGAATAGGGGCGAACCCAGAAATGATCTGGATAGGGGTGATACTCAGTTCACTGTTCAAATAACTTTGGATAATTTTAGGCCAGAAAAAAGACTGTCTTAAGTTATCTGGATCGTGGCCAAAATATTGCCACTGTCTAGATAACTCCAGTACTTACTGCAGGGCTCAACAAATCCCAAGCATCAGGTCGCCAAGACACCTAGAAATGGTGTCCTGGATTAAATGCTCCTAAAATTGCTGGTGCTGCCTCACTCCTCCACCGTGATTGGCCTCTGCATGTAGATTAAGCTGCACAGTGAAGGAAGTTTGCTGAGCTTGTGGTTTCAAGTCTCAGGAGACTTGAGCCAAAACCTTGGCCTTTGGGGTCATGGTGGATGGCAGTGGTCTAGGCCAAGGGATATCTTAGGGCCCAGGAATGATGAAACATCTCCCCCTCTGCTTGGTTTTTGGTTCTTCAACAGCCAGCCTAGTCAAACCATCTGCTACCACCACATCCATGAAACTTTTCACATGTCCGAGCCAATGCAGGGTAGATTTTGGGCTTAATTTAGCAATTTACTATTGTAGCAATATAAAAAAAAAAAAGATCATATGCTAACATTCCTTGGTTGTCAGAGTACAGTGGAATATTTATTTTATTTGAAAACCTTTATATACCGCCCCTTCCCAAGATCAGGGGCAGTTTGCATATAACAATGGAACCATATATAGAACATTATACAACATTGCAACTATTTACAAAAAACAGTAATATCTCACCAAGCAGACACCATATTGATCCCACTTTCTGTTCAGTTCTCTTAGATCTTCCTCTTTTAACTTGATACATCTAAAGAATGTTTTATCCCATCTTTAATGCCTTTATCTAGCTAACTGTCCTTCCTGTCTCCCTTTTTCTCTTCTGTCCTCTTCCTGTCATTACATTTATCTGTATGTTTTGAATGCTGTTACTTTTTCTTCTAATTTTTGGTGAACTGTAGTAGTGTTTTGTTCCCTTTCTCTTCTTAACATGCCTGACACAGTGATTTGTCATTGTGATGCTCCTTTTTATTGCTGTCCACAGTTCCTCTACATCTCTTGTGGGCCCCCTTCTCCTGATGGTGCTTCCTTAACACAATTGTGCAGTTCTTCTGAAATCTAGGGCCTTGTTCTGCTATAGTTTGGTTCTAATCCAGTGTTTCTGATGAACCATAGTGTGGTGATCATGGGATCCTATATCATCTCCTGCCTTAACCTCAGCTGATACCGCCCATCTCCATTAGTCAGTGCCAGGTCCAGTGCCACCTTGTCATTTGTCAACTCGTGGGCTAGTTGCTTGAGAGACTTTTTGAAAGGATTCCAGTGTCATGTTTATCCCTGCACTTAAGCCTGCTATATCCTGCCTACTGAAGGAGGGTTGGGATGAGGATGGCCTTGAGCGTGCACATGCACAGATACTGAAAAAGGTTGCCACTGAGAAGAGCAGTTTTAAAGGGCTGTGCTGCGCTGCATTGCCACCACCCCAAAACCTGATTGTTGTTTTCCATTTGAATGGAGGTAGGGTGATGGGAGGCAGCAGCAGTAGTGGAAGAGGGAAAGGAAGGGGACAGAGATGTTGTGCTGTCACCCCCTGCAGCCTGCCATCCTAGGTGGATGCCGGTGTTGGCTCTTCCATGGTCACTTGATATCTCAGGTGCCTTTATTTTGTTGTTCACATATAAAACTCCTCCTCCTTTTTAACCTATTCTGTTCTTCCTGGAAAGAGCATTTCCTGGTTTATTTCCCTCCCAGCCCTGATTATCACAAACCACGATTCAGTCAGTAGCTGCTGCAGCTATATTATTGACCTCTTCCACCATGGGGTCTTCTAGCTTAGTGAGTTATTTGGATAGACTGTGAGAGTTTGGCCACAGGACTTTCCAAGCTGTTTTTCAACCTTCTGCTCTCCTTTCCTTCCTAGGAATTATACCAATCCTCCTATGATCACTTGAGCAGCCCCCTTGCTGTCCCTAATTCACGGTCTTCCATTTTCCATCTGCTAGTTGTAATGCCTTCCAGTTTGCTCCGGGCTTTGTTCTTTCCAACACAAGAGAGCAGCAGAGCATGAAGAGTACATTTATTCAGTCCTGGCACTTTAAATTAGTATTATTATTGTCACTTGTGTGGTGCTGTCAAGTGGATGCAGCACTTTACAGACACACATAATGCAGAGACCCTGCTTCTTGGAGCTTACAGTCTAATGAAGCCAGATAAGAAACAGCCACAATGTTATAGGAGTAATTTCATAAAGCTCTTTCCAAGTGTCCAGTCTGTTTTATATACTTGCATGGCCTTTTATGCGATCTGTGCGCAGGCGTTCCTGGGGCATAGTTTGGGCCAAGTTGCGTGCATGCATAGGGTCCACGCACACACTTAAACCTCTTTCATTTGTGTCCAGGCATTTGCAAGCTACTGGGGCTGATCCTGTGAGTCTGTTTTCAACATAGACACCCATGTTGGCTTTATAAATAAAAACCTGAACTGTGCACCTTTTCGGACTTCTCACATAGGCAACCTGTAATAAAATGAGCCCCGCTGTGTGCATGCCTGTATGTGTGTGTATAAGCCCATGCACGTTTTAAGGTTTCTTGGTGGGTATCTTGATGTGCCTGTATAGCTTTGCACATACAGATCTGTGTGTATATGTGTGTGAATGTGAGTCAGTGTATGCTTACATACGTGTGTATGTGTTTGTATAAATGTGAGTATCTCATTTGCTTGAGTCTGAGTCTGTGCATGAATGTGGGACTGTATAATACATATTTTCATTTCTCTGCGTGTAGACGGATGTAGGAAACTGCCAGTCTTTGTGTCCATGTGAATGCAGGTTTGTGAGTATATGTGTTTGCGTAAAGGTGTGTGAGTGCACGGTTTGGTGTCGTCTTCCTGCTCATTAACATGTTTGGAGAATGAATCCTTCTCTCCTCTTTTCCCCTCGGGATGTTGAGTTCGGAGCCTCGAGCAGCACTTACTGCATAGCCGATAGGGGCTGTCAGTAGCTATTAGAGAGAAAAATAAGTCCTATTGGCCACTTGGCACAGCAGAAGGCGGCTCTGGCCACCTTCATTAATCCAAAACCTGGAAATAAAGAGCAAGATGAAGGGCCTAGAGAGGAGGAGGGGAAACTGCAGGGTTTGGGGGGTACCGAAACAGATGCTATAGAAATAAATTACAGCCCAAGAGGCAAGCATCTGTAAGAATTAATGTCCAGGGTCCCTTAGATGTCCTGCTAGTTGCTCTCTGCCAGCTCGCTTACCAGAATGAGCTGTGCAGTGTTCCTGCAGTTTAAGGACAGGCTCTGAGCATATCAGAGAGACAGCAAGAACAATAAAAGGAAGGACACTAATTTCTGGCCTCAGGGCTTCTCAAAGCAAGGAAGAAGTGGAGGAATGGAAGGGTGAAAATAGTAAGTACAGGAAGGGAAGAGATGGGGAGGGGGAGGGGGAGGGAAGAGAGGGAAAAGAGAAGAAAGGGATTGAAGAGAGAAGAAAGTTACCAGATTTTTTGCAGGCAAATCTGAAACAATTGTTCCCAAGCAGACAAATCAACAAAGAAAGAGAAAGAGTGATACATTTCCCCTATACTGTGCAGAGGATGAAGACAATGGATGTAAAGTCCAAAACCTGACATGCAAATTACTACAGTAAAAAGAAAATGTTTTCTCTACTCCTTCTGTCCCCGTTGCTCGAACTGGGGGCCACAGGCTGCAAAACGGGTGGGAATCAGGGACACAGCTCTAAAATCAGGGACATCTGCTAACCTTACCTGATGGGCTACTTCTGGACAATAGTTTTCCATAGCTATTGTTTGCCTCCTTTCTTTATCCTCATGTGCTATTTATTATTCTTTGCACTAGTATTTTTTTTTTTAAGTTTCACAATCTTTTTTTGAAAAAATAAACAGGAATTACAATCAAGTCCACATCAAGAGAAAAACTGCTGGAGTAAAATACATCTGAACAGTAAACACATTACAAAAAAGAAAAGAAGGAAAAAGCCCATTTACTGCATACAGAAGAAAAAGAAATCAACTGTTTATCACTAATGTAAATAGCCACCTTTTAATTTTGAAATGAGTTATATGGTACGGCATTTAATTTGCCACCAGTTCTAATTGTTTTGATGTTTAAGAGTTAAATGTTAAAAATGTTCTACAAGTCTTCTATTATTAACATTTTTGTTACCTGTAAACCGCCACTGATCTCTGGAAGAGGCGGTATAGAAAAAATGTATAAATAAATAAAATAAAATAAACTGAAGATATATATAAGCTAGGCCCTATGTAATTACCTTAGCCCTATTCACTTGGAAGGGAAGGAGATGAGTTTATCCGTTTTCTTTACGTAACAGAAAAGCTTCTAACTGGTTAGATTCCTGGATCAGGAATGGGGTTGGTGCTTACGCAGGTTTGTTCTAAAATACATGCATCAATGCTGATTTCTACGGGTCCAATGCATGCACAAAGTTACTCCTACCTCGGAGCAGGGAGTAATTCTGTACACCTGTGGGGAGGTTATTTTTTAAAGGTTTAGGATGCGCATGCTTCCTTTCTGAAATTAGTGTGCATATATGCTTGTGCGCCTTCCCTGCCTAGCACCCTGTTATAACATTATCATCCCCACGAGTGCCTAGCTTTGCACTCTCTAACAATGGAGCCTGTCTATTTATATATGCTAGTTGCTGCACCATATACCAATATGTCACTTATTTCACACCCAGTCATAGAATTCACTGGACTACAGATCTCTCCTCTCCTCCGTAACTGCACTACCTGTGTGCACAAGCTTCTTGTGTTAAGCACCGAGGTCTACCCATGCCTCTCTAAGCTGCTGGTTTTGGTTGACTTCAGCCCAGCTCCCAAACCTTCAGACTCTCTCGCCACCATGACAGCACTAGGTTTTAAGCAGATAATTAAAACATCTACTGATGAGACGGGTCACATTCTAGACCCGGAGTTCCTCTCAGAAGTGTCTCCGTCTGAAAACCAGTCTAGTGGTGTTGGAAAAATGCCACTATCATCGACAGATCATTCCCTAATGTGTTTTCCCTAACAAATGATTTAAAAGTCCAGGCCAGTAGGACATGGGGCACCCCAAAGATCCATCTTTTCCCCCATCCTTTTTAACCTATTTTTCTCTCCATAGCTTACCCTTCTTTAGGATCATTACATTTCTGTATTTGCTTATGCTGATAATATTTAACCATTAGCTGCTGTTGATTCCTAAACATGTGACGCTGCTTTCTTAACTCCTGTTTAGACAAAGTGGCCAGTTGGTTGGATGAACATTGTTTAAAGCTTAATCCAGTAAGTCTGAAGCAATTTGGTTTTATTATGGAACTAGACAGCCTTCCACTGCTCCAGTGATTTGCAACAAGGCTCACCCTCTTAATGATTCAATTACAACTTTCAGAATGACCTTAGACTCCCATCACACTTTTGACAAACACATTTAATCTCTTGTCCGTTCTACCATATTTCCTTTTTTGGAAGATACGTGCAGTCAAATTCTTGTTAACCAACAAAGATCTTTGGTTTCTGATACACTCTCTAATACAAATAGAATTGATTACTGCAATTCCTTTTATCTGGCATCAACACATCTTCAATAAAGAGACTTCAGATTATTCAGCTTTCAGCAGGTACAATTTTATTCAATATGACCCTGTAACCCCCCTGCTTCAGAAACACTGGCTTCCCATTGCATACAGAATCCAATTTAAAATTCTTATTTTGACACATTGGGCTTTTTACACAGGTCTCCTCATTATTTAGCATCGTTACTCATACCTTGCATTTCTCACTATCCTGGCCTGGCCAGCTTTGATTCCCCAATATTTATGAGATCAGGGACGAAGACGTTTGTTTTTGCATCAAGTGCCATTACTTTGGAATAGACTTCCTCCTGATTTGAGAACTTAGCACCTAATATTCAAAGGATTTAAGCTCCTAGCCTTGAGAGTTATGCTCCTAACTTGGTTTCTTTGAAAATGTATATACTACGGCTAAGTGCCTAAATAGTTTCTTAAAATTTCACTAAGCTCCTAAATTTAGGAGCATTAAAAGTGGATGGTAAAGGGGGTAGATTTAGGACGGGGAAAGAAGTTATGAGTTTAACACTGATTTTCAGCATTAGGCATCTAAATTAGGCTCATAAATCTAGACAAATGGATTGCAGGCCAAAATTTAGGAGTATAAATTTTAAACTCCTAAATTAGGATGAATTTTCAGCTGAAAACTTAGGCTGTTAAGTGTGACTGAAAATAGGGCACTAATCTAGGAGCTCAACTAAGGAACTCGGCCTTTTTTTGAATATCAGGCCCTTAAACTAACTGTACAAAATTAAAGCTGCATTGAAAACATTGGGGTCAATATTCAGCAGTGGTGGTCAGTGTCTTTAAAGAGCCTGGCCACCGCCATTTTAACTAAACCTGGATATCCAATGCTGATCCTATCCGGCATTTGATGCTGAATATCTGGATTCGCCAGCCAGCCATTTTGCTATCATATTAGCATGGGCATAGTTTGGGGGATGAAGGGGAGCACTGCCCCCCAAACGAGTTGCTCCGATGATGACCATGAGACTTGTCTGCCCTCAGGGATCTGATTTCCCATGGGTAGTGTGATGGCGAAGATGGTCAGATTCCCATGGAAATGGAGGGAATACAGGAAATTTCCCCTAGGCAAAGGGAAAAAGAAAAAAAGGCTCACTTTAAAACCAAAGTCAGCATTGAAAAAAACAGTCAGTCAGAACTTGCTTGGCAGAAGCCACGCCCTAGGTCCATAATAGCTAAGGGTGCTGATACAACTCAGCTGGGGGCGGGGTGGAAGGAGAGCAGCAAGTCACATGCTTATAAACCCATGTGGGCAGAGAAAGTTAGTTCACGGCAGAGTTCAGATGATAGTTCACGGAAGGGTTCACTGAGGAGTGTACTGAGGAGCTCAGGACGGAGCTCAGCGTTGAACTCAGAGGATAGCTCAAGGAGTGCAGCTGGAAGGGAAGGAGCTGACAGCATTACACACTTCCCAGGAGAGGAAGGGAGACTGACCCCATTCTCAGAGGAACAGGCTGAAGAGAAACCTTGTTCAGGTCAGGAGCTGTATTCCTGGAGGGGAGGTAATCAGGCTGCAGATATCCTGAAACCATATGGCTTCAGCAAGAGCAGAGAGCCATTCTTGAAAGGACGTCTCGGAGGTAAAACTGATTATCTTAACAAAGCCAAGTCTCAGGAAGACATAATAGCCAGCAAGCCTTATGCATTGAGCCAGAAGCCAGCATATGGAAAAGTCTTTAACCATGAAAGAGCTAATGTGTTAGAGCTACTACAAAGTTTATTACAGAACCAGGAAATAATTGAGAAGCAGAGGTATTCTGTTCCCCGAGCAGAAGCACAGGTGTCTGCTGATGAGGACTCAGACCTCTCCGGTTCTATGTGTGAATCAATGGAGATTGAAGAAGAGGTTCCATTAACTGATCCAGAGATTTGTATGGAATGTGATTTGTCACAGGTAGTCAAGTAAAGAACTGTCTTTTGCATCTGCTACAGAAAGGTACAGTTTTTGTTGGGATTACCTAACCTTTTTAGAGCCAGAAGAGTTTTAATTAGAGTGTTTGCTGTGCTGAGTGAGACGTAAGAATGCCTAACGTTTTAAAGTCTCATGTGCTCTAATTAAGAACCAGGAACAAGCTCTGAAAGTTTGTACAAAGAAAAAGTTTATTCTTTGAGAAGAGTTTTTGCATTTACCTTGAATAAGAAAAAGGAACATTTGTGTTTGAGCATTTTTGAGAAAAAGCCTTATTTACCAGAAGAAGGATTTTTCTATTGCTGAAGAAAGCTGTTTTGATTTTCTTATCTTGTATTTTGTTACTTCAAGTTTTCATGAAGTTCTCTATGCCAAGGGAGGCTTAAAAAATAAAAAAAATATTCCTGTTTGCTTTCAACTCAGCTCCAGCTTTATTTAGCTCACAACTACAGGTGCTTTGAACTACGACTCCCAGGAGCCTTTGCACTGGGTAGTCTCTTGAAAGTAATTATCACACCTTATCCGACGTCAGGCAACTGCCTAGGCGGACGACGGGGCGTGACAGGTGGCGTAGTATTGAGGATTAAGCCTTGGCCACGTGATCCCCAAACTTTGGAGTACAAAAAGTTGTCAAAAGAAAGAAAGAAGAAAGAAGAGAAAATTTTTTTTCTTTGGAACTCTGAAAGCAAGCTGCAGCTGGAGGTGTGATCAACAGCGGAGGACCGGTGGAGCAGTTCCTGAAGCCGTGCCTGCTGTGTGATAAGCCTGAGTCTACTCTGGCTTAAGGTAATAAAGTATTCACTCGGGATACATAAGGATACTAAAGCCGGGTGGGACCACAGCAGTGCAGCAGGGTCAGAGGAGTGAGGGCCTGGTAACTAGGAGGCCGCACTTGGTGTTTCTCTGTGTTCTTTCATTTCAGGTGGAAACTCAGCATGGATCAGCAAGCGCTGCTTCGCTGACCAATTTCAGCGCCAACAAGACATGTCGGCTAAAATGCTGGACCAGATAGCAGGACTGCTACAAGTCCAACAGAAGCCCCTGTTGGAGAAGCTAGATGGATGGCTGGGCCTGCAGAGACCAACGGAGGACACAGCAAAAACAGTGACATCACATTTGGGTGATATGCTAGGAATGAACATGAGTAGTACTGGACCTTTTGCCTTTGGACAATTATCAAAGGATGATAATGTAGATGATTTCATGGCTGCTTTTGAGAGGGTTGCTCTATTGTCCGGGTGGGATAAAAAGCAGTGGGCCATACGCCTAGCCGCTTCATTAACAGGAGAAGCGCTAGCGGCGTATAGGGCCATGCCAGTGGAATTGGCTACAGAGTATGAAGAGGTAAAGAAGGCGATTAGGGACCATCTGGGGCTAAGTCCTGTGGTCTATCGCTGCCTTTTAAGAAGCGCCAGGTTAAAGCCCGGTGAAACACCGAGAGCGCTATGTCAGCGGCTAAAAAGCTTAGTCATAAAGTGGCTATTGCCTGAGACACAGACAAAAGAGTCTTTACTAGACCAAATTATATTGGAACAGTTTATGGACGCAGTCCCTTCTGAAATGAGATCCTTCCTGATCTTGCAAGACTGCAGGACCACAGAGGCAGCGACTGCATTGGCCGAGCGATACCTGGAGGCCAGTGTGGTAAGCCAAGTAAAAGTGGGTGGTCTGTCTTCTGCAGTCAAGGTGGCATCAGGAAGGAAAGAAAATAGTGTATGGAAGGAGGGTGTAAAAACAATGTCATGGGCTAAACATGATTATATGAATAGAAAGTGTTATGCATGTGGTGAGGAAGGCCATATCAAGAGAAACTGCAAGGCTAAGACAGCATTTATGACATCTCGCTCTGAGGAGAGTGGAGAGGGTTTTCTCCTTGAGGTAGAGGTCGAGGGTGTTCCGGTGGAGGCTTTATTGGACTCCGGAACGGACCAATCCATGATTTCGCAGAAATTGTGGAAAATAATATCATTGCGGATTGGTCTGACTCTCGAGCCTCAAGGAAGATCCATTAAGATCAAACGCATTCATGGTGCAGCCTCAATGTACCCCATATATGAAGTAAGTGTAAAAGGCTTAGGGGTTAAGCGCCAGGTACCTGTTGCAGTAGTCCCCAGACTCCCGCAAGCACTAGATTGGCCACAGTTCAGGCGAGGGATGGCAGAAGGTCTTCAAGGTAAGACACATAAAGCGTCCACGCTAGCACCACTTAGAGCCAAGACAAAGAGCTCATCAGGGGATTCACCTCATTTGGAGGGTGG
The DNA here is from genome assembly GCA_033557465.1 of Ichthyophis bannanicus. Taxonomy (NCBI): domain Eukaryota; kingdom Metazoa; phylum Chordata; class Amphibia; order Gymnophiona; family Ichthyophiidae; genus Ichthyophis; species Ichthyophis bannanicus. The sequence goes on along the minus strand of CM066042.1, from coordinate 247,521,096 downwards.
GAGAGTACCCCGGGTAAAAGAGAGTGAGGAAAAATTTCTAACCTTTTCTAAAGGGCAGCGGACGGATCCCGCTCTCGAGAAAGCATTTGAGGTAGTTCCCACTGTGTTTAAAAGGTCAGAACCTTGGTACCAGTTAGCTAGGGATAAGGTGGGCTCGTTATGAGTCACCGTATGGACGGATCCCTCATGGTATCCGCGATCAGTTAGGAAAACACTGGGTAAGGCCAGATATAGAAGAGGTAGGTATACCCCACCTCATGAGGGACTGTAAAGGACCGCTATGCCGTACCTCACAGGTAGTTGAAGTAAATAGGGCAGCCGGCCAGTGGCGCCGGAAGACCTGTGCTGACAGGCCTGCACAGCCTTGTCAGTTTAAAGCAGGAGAAAAAGTAATCGCAGTGATAACTGGTCCTAGTCCAAAAGGGGAGAATAGCTGGAAGGGAACCTACCATGGGATAAAACAGGTAAACCCCACATCCTATTCCGTACAAAACAGAAGGGGGCATTCGCAAATTTACCCCAGTAATGTCCTACGCCCTTGGCACGAGCGGACAGCCATGGCCAGATTAGCTACAGTACAGGACAAAACAGATAGAACTTCGAATACACATGAGGCCCTTGGTAATATTACGTACTGTGCTGAAGAAAAAACGCCAGCACGTAATAGCTTAAGTGGGGGGATATGTGATGGCGAAGATGGTCAGATTCCCATGGAAATGGAGGGAATACAGGAAATTTCCCCTAGGCAAAGGGAAAAAGAAAAAAAGGCTCACTTTAAAACCAAAGTCAGCATTGAAAAAAACAGTCAGTCAGAACTTGCTGGGCAGAAGCCACGCCCCAGGTCCATAATAGCTAAGGGTGCTGATACAACTCAGCTGGGGGCGGGGTGGAAGGAGAGCAGCAAGTCACATGCTTATAAACCCATGTGGGCAGAGAAAGTTAGTTCACGGCAGAGTTCAGATGATAGTTCACGGAAGGGTTCACTGAGGAGTGTACTGAGGAGCTCAGGACGGAGCTCAGCGTTGAACTCAGAGGATAGCTCAAGGAGTGCAGCTGGAAGGAAAGGAGCTGCCAGCATTACACACTTCCCAGGAGAGGAAGGGAGACTGACCCCATTCTCAGAGGAACAGGCTGAAGAGAAACCTTGTTCAGGTCAGGAGCTGTATTCCTGGAGGGGAGGTAATCAGGCTGCAGATATCCTGAAACCATATGGCTTCAGCAAGAGCAGAGAGCCATTCTTGAAAGGACGTCTCGGAGGTAAAACTGATTATCTTAACAAAGCCAAGTCTCAGGAAGACATAATAGCCAGCAAGCTTTATGCATTGAGCCAGAAGCCAGCATATGGAAAAGTCTTTAACCATGAAAGAGCTAATGTGTTAGAGCTACTACAAAGTTTATTACAGAACCAGGAAGTAATTGAGAAGCAGAGGTATTCTGTTCCCCGAGCAGAAGCACAGGTGTCTGCTGATGAGGACTCAGACCTCTCCGGTTCTATGTGTGAATCAATGGAGATTGAAGAAGAGGTTCCATTAACTGATCCAGAGATTTGTATGGAATGTGATTTGTCACAGGTAGTCAAGTAAAGAACTGTCTTTTGCATCTGCTACAGAAAGGTACAGTTTTTGTTGGGATTACCTAACCTTTTTAGAGCCAGAAGAGTTTTAATTAGAGTGTTTGCTGTGCTGAGTGAGACGTAAGAATGCCTAACGTTTTAAAGTCTCATGTGCTCTAATTAAGAACCAGGAACAAGCTCTGAAAGTTTGTACAAAGAAAAAGTTTATTCTTTGAGAAGAGTTTTTGCATTTACCTTGAATAAGAAAAAGGAACATTTGTGTTTGAGCATTTTTGAGAAAAAGCCTTATTTACCAGAAGAAGGATTTTTCTATTGCTGAAGAAAGCTGTTTTGATTTTCTTATCTTGTATTTTGTTACTTCAAGTTTTCATGTAATGCCAAGCTTCATATTGAAGTTCTCTATGCCAAGGGAGGCTTAAAAAATAAAAAAAATATTCCTGTTTGCTTTCAACTCGGCTCCAGCTTTATTTAGCTCACAACTACAGGTGCTTTGAACTACGACTCCCAGGAGCCTTTGCACTGGGTAGTCTCTTGAAAGTAATTATCACACCTTATCCGACGTCAGGCAACTGCCTAGGCGGACGACGGGGCGTGACAGTAGCTAGAAGGGGACTTTGCTTGATCCCCTTTTCTTCTGTCAAGGGAGATTGGATCCCCGCGGGCAGACAAGGTTTGCTGCCATTGTCTAGGCAACTTATTTGGGGGGCAATGTCTGAGGACAGAAGAGAAGGGGATTGTGACACAGTCCCCTTCTATCTTCCTGTGGTGGATCGGATCCCCTGCAGGCAGAGGGAGAAGGGGATTGCAGCAAAGTCTCCTTCTCTGCCCGCGGGAGATTGGCTCCCCCGTGGGCGGAAGAGAAGGGGCAGCTCAAACAGTCTGCCCATGGGAATCCAATCCCCCATGGGCAGAAGAGAAGGAGACTTTGCTGCAAGCCCCTTCTCCCTCTGCCTGCAGGAGCGATCTGATCCACCACAGGACAATAGAAGGGGGCTTTGTCGCAATCCCCTTCTCTTCTGTCCTCAGCATAGTAGGTGGCCTGTAGCATAATAGGTTGTGTGTGTGTGTGGGGGGGGGGGGGGAGGGGAATTCAAGTGAGGTAGAGAAGGCAGGGACAATTTAAAGAGGCTAGGGGGTGTTGGTGAAGGGGGAAGAGTCACCTACCACATCTCCTCTCATACTCAGAAGGCGCACCACACACATATACAGACACTTAATATCTGAAGCTATAACTGTTATCTGTACGTCTGTCTAAAGATGCCATGCAGTACAGGAAGTCTGATGCTGGTCTCATGAGGCTTGAGAACATGAGACCAGCGTGAAAAACAATGGAAGGTGGCCGCGAGCAGTTCACAAGCACTGGCTCTTAAGATTTTGGCCTGGCTCCTAAATCCACAAAATTTGTTGAGTCCTGCAATGGAGGAACAGCACATTTGGCATTTTGGTGCCGGCCATAGGTTGCACAGCTGCACAAATAAAATCCTGACACCATGTGCATCCTCTGCTAGCTGCTGCTTTTACGTTTGCTGAGCAGTAACATGAGGCACAGTTCTCTTTGATCTCACATGCAGGCAACACTGCCCCCTCCCCCCTCAATCCCGGTCTGCCCCTTCCCTCAATCCCGGCGATTCTTGTTTAGAGATGGGCTGTGGGAAGATCAGCACTGCACCTAATTAGCAACACAGCCATCTCTGAACAAGTGGCACTGAGATTGATGGAGGAGGACGTCTATGAGGAGAGGCTGTGCCATCTGCATGTGGGATCAGAGAGGCCTGTATATCTCATGCTGTTGCTCAGCAAAGGTGAGGTACAGTAAAATGTCTCCTAGCTACTCTATTTCTTAGATTATACTACATGCTATACTATACTCATAAGATACTATACAAAACTTCAACCTTGCAAAACTCCACTCAAACCAAATCAACATACAATAACACAACTAGGCACCACTATAAGTACGTAGACCCCACATAATAAAGCCCACTCCCCATAATAGAACAAATGAAGTGGCTACAAAACTACATTGCTCCTTTCCCTTTTATCAACCCTCCTAATACAACCAACCAGGACAGCCTACAACTGGAACTGCTCAATTCCAATCCTCCACAATCCCAGACAACAGTTTCCCCACCCTCAGAAAAGACCACACTGATTTATACACATACACACAAAGAAAATTACAGTTACAAATAGCAGCCTCTCAACAAACTCAAACAATAAAATGCTCCCTAGTAAATGCCCACTCTATCCACAACAAAATCCACACCATAGCAGACTACGTACAAGATCAGAATGTGGAACTCATGTGTATAACAGAATCATGGCTGACTGACACAGACAATGTCTTACTAAACCATCTCACCCCAACCACCATGGTCGCTCACCATTACTCCAGAGCACAATGTTGAGGCGGAGGAACCCTCATTCTATCAAACAAGCAACTAAATTTAAGTTAGTCAACACCATCTCAACCTCCACTCTAAACATCATAACTCTCGAAAACAAAGCACTAACGATAAGCTTAATATACAGAGCCCTACCTCTGACTCGGACAACCTCTCAACAAATTGAGCTAGTCACCAACTCCAGTAACAAGGGCAAACAAACAATGTTTAGAACCTGTACATAATCCCCTGTTTACTGTACGTCCAGTGTAGGTCACCTACACTGCACAAAATATGTTTTATGTAAACCGCACTGATAGTAAAGAGCGCGGTATAGAAGAAAGTTAAATAAATAAATAAAATAATTCTAGGTGCCTTTAACCTGAATTCTCTACCCCCAGCCCAAGCTATGACACTCCTTGATTAAACTCACTGGACCTCTCTCAGATCATTCAAACTCAGACATACATAAGCAGAAATATCCTTGATCTGATTTTTGTACCCTCCTCCCTTCACTCTCTCAACTCCTGCATCACTTACCAAGTAACACCAGTACCCTGGTTAAATTACCATATGATATCCTTCAACCTCCCTATGAATCTCCCTTAGCCTAGACAACACCACTCAATCACCCAACATCGCTTCAAAGCATTCGACAAGGACATCCTGCTCGACCAAATACTCCCTAAGCTTTGATCTGACATCCATAGTAGAAAATTGGAACAACACCATATTACCAGCTGCCCTTGCACCACTCAAACAAAGAATCCCCCCAACAAGGAAACAACTCCATGGTACTCCTCTGAAAAAAAGTTTGCAAAGAATAGAGAGAAGATGATGCAAGTCCAAGGATCAATCAGATCTACAGGAGTATAGAACAAAACAACAGAAATACAACAAACTAATCCTTAATCACAAGAAACATCATCACACAAATCTCATCATGAATGCTCTAAACTGACCCAGAGAGATATCCTCAATAGTAAAAGAGTTAACCAGAGACTCACATAGCCAGGTTGCAAACCCAATAACTCCAGAAATCTACGCAACTCATCTTCAGAACAAACTCAGCTGAATACAATCCTCGCCAAACCAACTGCTCACACCACCGACCAAACAGGATTTCCCAAAGATTTGGACTTCGTTCTACTCAATCACCAAGGATCACTGCTTCAACCTCCTAAAATCCATGAACACAACCACTTCCTCTCTCGTCCCCTGCTCCGCTGCATGGATAAAGATGACTGCACAAGAGCTAGCACCGACACTCTGCAGAATAATAAATGTATCCCTCTCACAAGGCTTTATGCCTCCATCACTAAAAATATCATCCATAAGACCAATTCTAAAGAACAACGCAACTGACCCAAGGTCTCCATCCTTCTACCGATCAATACTCAGCATACCGTTCCTCTCCAAAATTAATTGAAAAATCAGTCCTACACCAGCTACAAGACCATGTCGACTCAACCTTCCCATTCGACCCTCAACAGCACGTATTCCAAGAGTTCCATGGGGTGGAAACCTTATTAACATCACTACTGAACATAATTCTCAAAGGGATTGAAAACTTCAAGAAAAACTTCATACTTGTTTTCATCAACATAGCATCAGCATTCGATTCAATAATGCCCTCCATACTCATGGACAGACTGATGGAAATAGGAATAAGTGACACCCCACTGTCATGGTTTCGCTCCTATATTTCTGAGAGAACAGCATGAGTCAAGATAAAAAATAACACATCGAGATCTTTCCCATTAAATCAAGGACTTCCTCAAGGCTCAGCACTTTCCACCCTCCTTTTCAACATTTACATCCAACTAGTCTGCAAAATTATACAGAAGCATAACATACATTACCATCTTTATGCGGACGACCTGATGATATACTCAACCCTTGACACCACCAATCCTGACTACTCTACCATCTCCTCTTGCATGATGGAAGTCTCAGCATGGCTAATACAATGCAAACTGGCAATTAACTACAACAAATCTGAAGCTTTCATAATCACAAAGGACACTGCATTTCACCCCCCTCAAAATCTACTAATAGGAAACCAAGCAATCCCGATAAAAAGTGAAGTAAAATACTTTAGGAATACTCCTCGACCAGAGGCTCAACTTCAAATCCCATATCAATAAATTAACCGCCAAAGCCTACTATAAAATGAAGATCCTAAAAAACCTATGACCCATACTCAAATTGGACTACTTCCGCTTCATCTGCCAGGCAATGATCACACCACAGTTAGATTACTGCAATCTGATTCTTCAAGGTCTACCCAAATGCACAACACAAGCACTACAACTAGCACAAAATTTGCAGAACAACTAATCACTGGAACCGAAAGACAAGACCACATCACCCCCACCTCATATCTCCACTACCCATCCGACCTCGGATAAAATACAAAGCTGTAATGATGATATTCAAGTTATTACACAATCAGTCCCCATAATGTTTAAAAGAGTTAGTTAAAAGAGTTCCAGACACTCGATTAAGAAGGAGGCAACATCAGAACACACTGTCAACAGCAGGGGCGGTTCTTCCATTAGGCCACCTGAGGCGATTGCCTCAGGCGGCACTCCGACGGGGGCGGCACTCCTGATGCTGGTACTCCAGATCTGTTTTAATTTTAGATTTTGCAGCCTCTGGCCTGCCTCTCATTTCCCATGTGGGAAGGCAGAGGCAGGCCAGAGGCTGCAAAATCTAAAACTAAAACTGAGCCGGAGTACTGCCAGCATCGGACAAATCAGCCTGATTACTTGCAACTGCAAGCGATCAGGCTGATTTGTGTGGTGGTGGCGGTACTCCATTTTTTTAAATTTTAGATTTTGCTTCCTCTGCCCTGCCTCTGCCTTCCTGCCGCTTTTTATTTATTTTTTTTGCTGCAAGCATTTCTTGAGGAAAAAAACATGGTGGGAAGGCAGAGGCAGGGCAGAGGTGGCAAAATCTAAAATTAAAACAGCCAGAGTGCCCCCTCTGCCGCCAGATAAGAGGTGCAGGTGGAGGGTATTGGGGCAGGAGGAGGGCAACAAGGAGGAACAAAGGTGAGTGACAGGGGGGACAAAGGGGGAGATAGGGGACAAGTGCTGGACAAAGGGGAAGACGGGACATGATGCTGGACAAAGGGAGAGACAGGGGGCCAAGTGCTGGACAAAGGGGGAGACAGAGGCCATGTTGGACAAAGGGGGAGATGGGGGACAAGTACTGGACAAAGGGGGAGATGGGGGACATGATGCTGGACATAGGGGGGGAGACGGGGATAAGTAGTAGACAAAGGGGAGAGACAGAGGGGCAAATGCTGGACAAAGGGGAGAGACAGTGCGGGTTAGGATTATAATGGGCTGATGGGGGGGCTAGCACTGGTAATGGGCAGATCGAGGGGCTAGGACTGGTAATGGGTTGATTAGGGAAGGCTAAGACTGGGAATGGACTGATCGAGAGGGGACTGGGACTTATAATGGGCTGATTAGGGGGGCTAGTACTGGAAATTAGCTAATTAGGGGAGGCTAGGACTGGTAATGGGCTGATGGGGTGGGGTAGGACTGGTAATGGGCTGATTAGGGGAGGCTAGGACTGGTAATGGGCTGATGGGGTGGGGTAGGACTGGTAATGGGCTGAATAGGGGAGGCTGGGACTGGTAATGGGGTTGAGCGGGGACTAGCACTGGAAGTGAGCTGATTGGGGGGTTTCGACTGGGGCTGGGTTGATGGTGGGGAGGGGAGGATAGAGCTGCTGGCCCTGGAAGAAAACTGGGGAGCTAGGGCTACAAATGGGCTGATGCGAGGGGATGGGAGAATGGAACTGGAAAGGAGTGGATGCTGAGAGGGGCTGCCATGGTATCTGGACTAGAAGGGACTGGTCAGTGGGGAAGGAGGGGGACTGGAAGGGAATGGACACCAGTGGCAGTCATTGGAATGCAAGTTGACATTGGAAGGTACTGGGAGTGAGGACTGGAAAGGGGCTGATACTGGGGAGGGTTACTGGGACTGGAAATAGGCTGATGGAAAAACGTGAAGAAAACAAAAGAAGAGATAAGAAGTGGCAGATGGACCATAGACCACAGAAAGAAAGCTAAGAGAAGACAGGAAAGCAGAAGCCTCAGATTGGGACCAGCATGACCAGAGAATAAAATGGTCAGACAACAAAGGTAGAAAAAATTATTTTATTTCATTTTAGTGATTGGATTTTGTGTTATCTTTATATTTTACACAGTATGGAGGAACTGCATATCTTATTTATCTGATGTTGCACTGCTTGAGGACTTTGGCTTCTTGGGGTTTCAGTTTAAATTTTGTCTACATATTTTTATTTTTACTTTAGATTGTGGTTACTTATTCTGTACTTGGTGAGGGTCTGTGTTCTGAGCCCAGGTGTTCTGTTAACATGGAGTTTGTACATAAAGATCTATACTGTACTCTAGTAATTTGACTTGTTCAGCTTTTCAAATAGGTGTATGGATGTTCCAGGGCCCACTGCAGTATTTACAGTGACACTTTTTTTGGTGGGCTCCTTATGTGAGTTTTGGAAGTTGGTGCTGATATGGTATGGTATGGTAGATTTGCTCTATAGATACTCAGTGACTTTGCTGTAGGGTTTTGTATTAGTTCACAATATGCCTGGTACTGGAGAATGTTGTTAGTGAGATGATCAGAATCAGATTTTTTTAAGATATTGAGTTCTGTGGGTGAATGTCCTGGTTCTGCTCTGCACCCACTGTTGAAGGGGGTTCTGTGGATGTAAAATATATGTTGAAAAAGAAAAAGCAATAACCATAACGCAGTTTATAACAAAATAAAAATGAGTTATAATTTAGTTTTACAAACTGTGCTGTGATTCTCACTCTCTTTTAGTTCCTTGGTGTGCAAACATCTTGCATTTCCTCCATATAATCTAATCAGCGTTTTGTTTGGTTCAGTCTCTGATTGGAGTTTTGATAAAGCCCCGCCCCCTCTACCGGGGGGGGGGGGGGACGCGCCATCTCATCCTTTGCCTCAGGCAGCAGATTGCCTTGAGCTGCCCCTGCTCAACAGCTGCCATAACTACTTACTCATGTCAATCAGCCCTTCACAGAGTATTTGAATATTATACCCCCCAGCACTATGAACCTCACTCCTGCATTACCTGAGAGCAATCTCAGATATTGCTGAATTCAGGAAATATCTCAAAACCCACCTTTTCACAGACCACTTCAACACCACAGACAACACACAACCTTAACAATAGCATTTCCAACCAGCAGCCCCCATCCACAACATGTTTCCTCTTTAACCAAGTCACAATCAGTTAAAATGTTGTAAGATTATTATTGTAACACACAGAGAATGTTAACTGCTCAATGTAATTAATTTTGATCATTCATTGTTCAATGTAAATAGTTGCTACTATACCATTCTATGTAAACCTTGTTATGTTTCAATATAAACCACTTTGATAAAACTGAAAAGCGGTATATAAAAGATGTTAAATAAATAAATAAATAAACATGCAGTTCCTAGCTTGTTGGGGGTTTCAATTTAATTTTATCTGCTTATTTCTACTTTGAGTTTTTTTTATAATTTTTTCTGTACTTGGTGAAGGTCTAACTGCCTATGTTACTGAGACCAAGAGCCCCATTCTGGGAGGGGGACATCCGGGATATTCAGACATCTCTGCTAAAGACTGGACCATTAGGACCCCATGCTGGTCCGCGGGAACAAAACATTACTGCGGGAGCCAGAATCTGGCCTGAGGATGGCCCAGCGTGCCCCTCCTACCTGCGGGGATGTCCTCCCTGCAGGCACCCCAGACATCCATGGCTCCGGCCCCCCAAATTCCTGCCACCCAACTGGCCTCCCGTGGCCTGGATCAGGTGGGGACATATTTTACCTGGCCCCGGCCCCGGGGGGGTGGCTCCCCTGCCCCAATCTGGCAAAAAATGCTGCTTATACCACCTCTGAGGTGGTATAAGCAGCACGCCCCAGCAGGCCCAGCAGCAAATACAGGGCCGTGACCTGAATCTGCCCTGTACCGTGTTGCCAGGCGATATGCCCCTGCTCCACCCCTTCCTGTTTCTCCCGCGGCTCTCCCTGTCCTGAAGCATAGGACATATTTATTTTATTTATGTATTTATTTGGCTTTATATACCGCACTATTCATAATCAGTGCGGTTTACAATAGGAAAACTTATTACACGGAACAGTTTACATTGAACATGTGAACATGATATAACACAATTAACAAATTTATATTAAATAAATCAGACAACAGTAGCATGTAAGAATAGTGAACTATTTACAGTCTGATAGAAGCTTTAGTATAATATCGACAGACAAAGAGTTAAGTTACATGGTCGAAAGCAAGATGGAATAGATGTGTTTTGATTGCTTTACGAAAGATGGGCAAATCTGAAATGAGACTAATAGGAGCAGGGAGGGAGTTCCATAGTAGAGGGGTGAAAAGGGAGAAGGCTCTGTTCTTAGTGAATTGGGAGCTTTTTCTAGCTAGGGCAGGGATGGTAAGAGCGTTTGCAATATTTGTTCTTATTAATCTGTTGTCAGGAGTCCAATGTAGGAGATCTTCCAGTGAGGATGCGCAGAGGTGATGAAGAATTTTAAATGTCATCAGGAGAGCTTTGTACTTAAGTCAACTGCTTATTGGCAGCAGTGTAAATGAATTAGGAGAGGAGTTACATGTTCATATCTAGAAGCTCTGTAGATGGTTCATGCAGTGGTATTCAAAGCCAATTGTAAAGGATGGAGAGCATATCCAGAAAGACCATGTAGAATGACATTGGCGTGACAAGAGCTTGGAAGACAGTGTGGAAGTCAGTAGGTTCCAATAAGGGTCGCAGAAGATGGAGGGAATGTATTTTATGATAGACAGCCTTTGTGATATTGCTTATATGGGACTCCATGTTTAGGGACTGATCCAGGGTGATGCCCAGATATCTAACCTTGTGATTAGACTTCAGATCAGAATTCATAACCTGTAGGGTTGCTGGAGGTATGAATGATGAAAACTTTGTGATAAAAAGGACTTCTGTCTTTTTAAAGTTCACTATCAGGTTGTGAGCATCTAGCCAGTCAGAGACAGCATTGAAACAATCAATGATTCCAGTGAAGTTTGGGTTGTCTGTTGAAAAAGGAGAGCTGTATTCTAGAATGAGGGCCCTGAATATTGTTCTAATTGTTAGTCTCTGTTACTTGTTCAATGTAAACCTGTTCTATGCAGGGGCGGCCCAAGGGGGGTGTGAGGCCATGTGCGGAGACTCGGTGCGGGGCCTCATTTGCATAAATATTTGCATAATGCTACCACATACTAACTTTTAGTAAACATGCCTCTTAATGAGTGTATGAATAAAGAAAGACTAAAAGATTTCTACATTACTATAATCCAGTGCCAACCGCCAGACACATTAGGAACTACTACAAACACTGCCCATTTAGAACCCATAGCAAACCCGCCGTATCCTAACAGCACTACCAGGACTCACAAAGCACCAGACCCTACCTATCAAAAGGAAACATGCAAATATTAAACCAATACATTTCAGAGAATACCAATACATGACCTAATGGGGAAAGAGAACAAGTGGCAATGTCAAATAGGAATTATATAAACAGAATACCTCAGCTCAGTTTCACATGAACAGAACATAAACCATCACCAAACAAGGAATCACAATTTAGAAACAGGACGACAATAATTAAACTGGGAATCCCAAAAGCCAAACTTGGAATGTACAACACTGTAGAAATAAAACTATACATTAATTTGCTCTTGTACTAAACAAAGTGCAGACGTTAATGATGCACATTTACCAGAGCTGACATATTCCAATTAATAAATTCAAAATAAAGAGATATTTTTCTACCTTTTTGCATTTATTTTCAGCTGCAATTGCTCCAGCCACTCTCTTCTGGTTTCTTCATGTCTTCTGCTAACTCTCCATCGTCTGCTGTCCATTTGTCCTTTCTTCTCTCCTAGTTTTTTTTTCCATTCTCTCTCTACATCTGCTTCAACATACTAATCTTTCTCCTTTTGCTCTTTCCTCATTCCTATTTCATCCACTCAAATTTTACCCCTCCATCCTCAATCCCCACTTACTCTCCCAATACCCGGCCAATTGTAGATTTTTCATCCCTCCCACACAAAATATTTTTCCCCTCTCCATTTTACTCTCCCAGCCCCATCCCATTCTAATCCTCCCCCAACATCAGCTCCCTTCTAATTCCAGCCTCACCCAGCATCCATTCCCTTCTAGTCCCTGCATCAGCCCATTTCCAGTCCTAGCCCCCCATCAGCCCATTTCCAGTCCTAGCAACCCCCCAACCCAATACCAGTCCTAGCCCCCCATCAACCCACTTCCAGTCCTAACACCCCATCACCCCATTTTCAGTTTAAGCCCCCCCTATAACCCATTACCAGTCCTAACCCCCCATCAGCCCATTTCCAGTCCTAACCCCATCAGCCCACCTCAAGTCCTAACCCCTCCCCATCAGCCCATTTCCTGTCCTAGCCCCCCCATAGCCCATTATCAGTCCTAACCCCCCCATAGCCCATTACCAGACAGCCCCCATCAGCCCAAAGCCCATTACCAGTCTTAACCCCCCCATAGCCCATTACCAGTTCTAACCCCCCCAACAGCCCACAGCCCATTACCAGTCCTAACCCCATCAGCCCAACACAAGTCCTAAACCTTACCCATCAGCCCATTTCCTGTCCTAGCCCCCCCATTGCCATTTATATGACATAACCCCCCATAGCCCATTACCAGACAGCCCCCATCAGCCCACAGCCCATTACGAGTCCTAATCCCTCCCCTTCAGCCCATTTCCTGTCCTAGCCCCCCCATAGCCCATTATAAGTCCTAACCCCCCCATAGCCCATTACCAGACAGCCCCCATCAGCCCACAGCCCATTACCAGTTCTAACCCCATCAGCCCACCTCCAGTCTTAACCCCCCCAGCCCATTTCCAGTCCTAGGCCCCCCCATAGCCCATTACCAGTCCTAACCCCTCCCCCCATCAACCCACAGTCCACCTCAAGTCAAGTCCTAACCCCCTCCATAGCCCATTACCAGTCCTAACCCCCCCTCCCCTCATCAGTTCAAGGAACATTAAAAAAAAAAAACAACTGACTGCTACCACCGCGGCAGCGGCAGAAGAATGGAGTGTTCCGCGGGGCCCCCTCTGCCCGGCTGAGTCCCTCCCTCTCATCTGCCCCTGCAGGCTTAACAGAGACGCGAGGGAGACACTCTCCTTTCGCGTATCTGAAAGCCGGCACAGAGGGGCTCAGCCATCGCAGAGGGAGAGCTCAGCCGGGCAGAGGGGGCCCCGCGGGACACTCCATTCTGCCGCGGCGGCAGCGGTAGCAGCCAGCTTTTTTTTTTAAACTTAATTTTGAAAAAAAGCAGAATGTTCTTTGCACGGGGCCCCCTGAAACGCGGGGCCCTGTGCAAAAAACATTCTTGCTCAATGGACGGGCCGGCCCTGGTTCTATGTACTGAGTTGTTATGCTGTAAACAGCGCTGATTTAAAATAGCGCGGTATATAAAAATAAGTAAATAAGTGTTTTGTTAGCATGGAGTTTCTATGCAGGATCTGTAGTAATCTGTCTTGTTCAGTTTTCTGAATACGTCAAAGGATATTCTAAGGCCCATTGCAATATTTATGGTGCTGCTCTTTTCTGGGTAGACTCCTTATTGCATTCAATTTAGAAACTGGTTTCATTACGGTATGGTAGGTTTGCATTATAGGTCTTAAGTGACTTTTGTAGGGTTTTATGGTTTGTTTTTTTTAATTGAAAATTTCAAATATACTTACAAAAGCAAATAACTAGTAAATAATGAGAAAAGTAAGGCAAAAGAAACACATTCAAAGAAATAATTCCATCATTATAGCCCATATCACGGGGAGATAAACAAACGAAAGGAAAATGGATCATTCTCTATGAGGATCTCAAGGAGGAAACCCTTCAATTCTACAGCCCTGTATTACTAAACCCACCATCAACTCCCTCAAACTTGCACCTATCTCTCACTCACAGACAAAAACGACAAATCTAGATCCTTGGCGTGCAACAAGGCACTTACATGGATACCGTAGAAAGAATGAAGCTTCGAGGGTCACCACCCTAGGCTTCAAGGCTAAGAAAGCCCTTCTCCTAAGCTGTGTTGCTCTTGAGACTTTAGGAAATAACTGAATTTTAGCACCACAAAATAACATGTCTTTGTTTTTAAAGTAATTTTTAAATACTAACATCTTGTCTTGTTCACTGAGAAAGGTAACCACTAAAGTAGTCCTGGTAGGAATATTATCTTGTGAGTCCTCAAGAAAGCAAGTCAAATTAAAATCAGATTGTAATTGTAAAACATCAAACCCACCCGAGGGCTCATTAGACAACTTCCCCCAGTAAGATAGAACCATTTAGGGGTATGTTTACTAAACTGCGTTAGTGTGATTGGCGTTAGGAGCCGGTTAGTGGAAGAAATGCCAAAAAAGGACATGGGCGGTACATCGTTAGTGATAACACGGGCTATAACGCGCCGCGCAGCAACGATCGTTACAGGGTGCATTACTGCGTGTTAAGCGTAAGAAGGCGCGCAGACACCCAAATACAGAAACAGAGCTGTAGCACAATGGTTACTACACAGACCGATGGTACAAGGGTCATGGGTTCGATTCCCCAGTGTGTCTAATGAATAAGGCTGGCTGAGGCGTCATGTGTAACCCTTTGAAAGCCTACTATAATATTTTAATCCACAGTCTGCAGCCGGGTTAATGTTTGCATATGTCAGGAAAATTGTACCCGTCTTATTCAATATGTTCCAATAGTGACGTTCCCTCTGCCATGGTCATGTATTATATACCATTTGATAGGAATATTTAGGCAGATGTTTGGATCCCGAAAGTTTTGGGCTTGGCCTGGAAAGGGTTAAGTATTGGGCTGTGAGGAAGTTGAGTTGTACGTTAATAGTGCTGCCAGCAAACATACCCTCACAGTGGCGTAACCTAAGGTGCCACATAAGGCACCCTAGAAGGCACTCCATAGGGCACATTATAAAGTGCGCTGTCTGCCAAGGCACCCTATAATATCCCCTATAGGACACCATATAAGGCACCTTATAAGACGCTTTATAGGGCGCCGTATGAGCCACCCTAAGGTGACAATACCCTGAGGGTGGTTGTGCTGGCAGCACTAATATACAATAAAAATAGACAATGCCTAAGACAGCCCTATCGATGAACCCCACTGTGGGTTGTGAACCCATGACCTCTGGCTCCATGGGCAGTGAAGTAACCAGTGGGCTAGAGCTGCTAATAAACACCCGGCTGGCTACAGGAGGACTGCATGGCACCACACCCACATTCTGCTGTGGTTATCAGGGAGATTACATACCACCACCCAACCCACCCTCTGGGGCTCAGGGTGGGGGACAGGATCTCCCGCCAACAGATCCACTTTCTACCCCCCTGCAATGGTGGCAGTAGAGAGGACCATCACCTCAGTCCTACAGGGCAGGCAATGCAGAGCAGTACACATCCATAACGCAATAGCAGACAGACGGCAGGTCTGGAAATGCTCAGCTGCCCCCCACCATTATCTGACATTCTACAGCAGCAAGCCTCCAGCCGCTGCACGGTGTTCCAGCAAGACACATACTAGCTGCAGACAGTCCGCCAGCTAGTCCATAGTGCATGGTCCTGGAGGAGATGCATGTACCCAGAACGGGGATATCAGCATACACACCAAGCAGATAAGTCAGTGATTGGGCCCCAAAAAGAAACCCATAAATATCACATAAAAGAAATACTATATAGCACTATGGGGGAACCTAGCCATGCCATGGTCACTGCTCAGTCGGTGGGAGTGACCTCCCAGCAGGACATGCTATGGCCACCCTGTCCGTGCAGGTGGTACCAGACACTACAATGTCCGGCCATTGCCCTATGCCCTGTGCAGATGCGGCCAGGCCAGGCCACCCTATCCAGGCTATTCCCACAGTACCTTGCTCCTCATTATGCACATTGGCAGGCCACTACTGACAACAGTGCTAGCAGTGTGGGCTGTGGAGGGTGTTGGCAGCCACCACACACTGGATAGACAGACACACACTCCCCACACCTATGCCAGCATTGTGCAACTATAGAGGTGTTGGGCAGCCCAGGCCACCACACCAGTCCTGGGCACAGTGCAGGCATGGCTATGGTACGCAATACTGTAGGAGTCACTCCCCAGATTGGTAAACACTGTCAGACACAAGACCTGTAGCACACTCCACAGACATCAGAAAGGTTGCTATGATGCAGCTCACTCCGAAAATTGTACTTAACCTAGGAATTGCTATCTGCCAGTAATCATAGCAACCTTTTGATAGATGTGTACCATATTCCCAGGTTTAGGGTGGCATTACTAAGGTATGCAAGTGCTAGTATTGGGAGATGCACGCAGGGCCCAATCTTCTGCCTCTCCAGGAGGCTTTGGATAATGGGGCCTGTGGGTGCGGGTGTGTCTGCCCCTGTTGGCTGCTGATTTACGGCAGAGGTTCCCAACTCCATTCCTGCGGTGCAAAACACTGTTCGGGTTTTCATGCTGTCCCTCATGAATATGCATGAGATACATCTGCATACCATGGGGGTGGCGCATAGAAATGCAGCACAGGCATCTTTATCAGAGGCAGCATGGAACCTGAATGGTGTTTGGCCCTCCAGGACTGCATTTGGGAAGCTCTGCTCTAGGTAATGTGCATGTTTATGGTGTCTGTGCCCTGTAGGGTAAAATGTAGGTGTTTTGGGCATGTTTATGTCATCTGCATGAAAGGTTCTGTCTGTATTAGCACGTTATAGTAGTGGATAAAATATGAGGACTGGGTTGTCGGAAACCACAGCTGGGACTTGAACCTGTGACCTTCTGCTTCTGAATACACTGGTTTTGTGCACTGCACCACCATGTTATCACAGAGATGGTGCATTCCCTGGTGTTACCATGACTGTTGGTCAGACAGGGCCTGTCTGTTGCAGTGCATGGCACCCACCTACACAGGGCTAGGCCACGGTCTGCTCTGGGCAGCTGCCACTACCCCCTCCACCACCAGTATCCCTCAGCCACCATGCTGACATGCCCTTCTGCTGGTGGAGCTGGTGGTGCGCAGTCTCAGGCCATCCAGTGTGCAGGTAGGCGTCTGCCTATGGTGCGGGTTCTGGGGTAGGGGTGCCTGCATAGACGTCTACGCTCCCCCCCAGCCCTGCCTGCCAATGTTCCGTGCCCTTGGGGGTAGCTGTTGGGTACTATCCCCTGTGACACTTTGGGAAACCCACTCGTGCCCATGTTGGACCTTCAGCAGTTGCTGTCTGGCTGCTCCGCTGTTTCAGCATTCGTATGGGCCACCTAGGCATCACCCTAGTCCGCCCTGTGACCCAGCTCCACCACAGCATGTGCCGCCTGCGGCCCTCTGTATCCCCTTCTCCGGCATCTGTCCAGTTGCCGTTCCGACATGCCCGCCCTGATGTTGCGGGACATGTGCACCTGTCCGATGGTGGGGAAAACCCTGAGCAGCGCTATGTCACTGTGGGCTCATTCACCTTGTATGGGGACGGCGTATAGACCCTTCCACGATTTATATCTGTTCTATGGGGCTTACTCGGGTGGGGGAGGGGTTGATGTTTCTCATTGATACCACTATTGCCCAGCTTGGTTATTGTTTTTTTCCAGTTTGTTGGGGTCATTTTCAGTGTTTCTGTGCCCTTTTGTTCTGTGCACATGTATCACACTTATCACTGTTTTTTGGTTTCCCTGCCTGGGCTGTACATTGCTGACACTTAAATTTATTTATTTATTTATTTACATTCTCTTATATACCGCGCTATTCTGCATCAGTGCGGTTTACATTGAACAAACTGAAATTACATTGAACAGGGCATTATAACTTGGAGATAGCTATTTTACAGGGAAATGGTTTCTCTCCCCTGTAATGTGCCCTTTAACGGTAGGTTTTCATTCGCGTTGGAATTCAGCCCTGAAATTCAGTGCGTTAGTGTGAGGGGAGCCTCTCCCCGCCCACTCTCCACCCATTGACCCCTTCTCTCCGCCCTCTCTCCACCTTCTGCAGTGTTTTACCGCGCCGCGGAGCATTACGCTCGTTAGCGCATCATAACACGCGTTGTACAATGTTAACGCTCATTAGCGCATCATAACATGCGTTGTATAACGTTAACGCTTGTTAGTGCGTCATAACATGCGTTATGACTCACTAATGAGCGTTAACGTTATACAACGCGCGTTATTCACGATTACCGCAGTTTAGTAAACATACCCCTTAGAGTGCCAGGCTAAATAACTAAACAGCTAAAATGTTTGCCGCATTTTAATTATATAGCCTGGGAATATGTTGCTTTCTCTTCTTTCAGAAAAGCCACTGAATGAGAGCCTCTACTTCCTCTATGAGTATCTTGGGGACACCAACTCATCCCTTGCCTGTTTGATATACTGGCTTCCTATCCATCTAGTATTTTGTCTTAAGATAACCATAATTGATATAAAAATATGTTGCTCCAGCATTTGCCCCCCCCCCCAAATGAAGTCATCAAACTATGCCCACGCCTGTTAGCAGAGAGATTCATCTGCTAAGCGGATAGCAAAACCACTTAAAGTTAGGACAGCCATTGACCACTCCTAACGTGATGTGGTTCAGTTATCCAGGTGGAGGCCAATTCCAGAAAATGTATGCCTGGCCCGTGGGCACTGCCAAATTGAAGACGGGGCTGATCAAAACTTAATTCCGCAACCGCGGGTCTGGATGCAGCTGCGATTCTGGAATCGGGGACTAGGATGCTGCAGGCGTGGCACACACAGACTAGTATGGAGCAACACGGGCCCTCGCCGACAGTATGGCACCTGGGTATATGCAGCTAATGGTTCTGACGTCCACACGCCCAGTGTATGCTGCTAGATGTATGTTTAGGATCCTAGCCGTGCATATCCTCAGCTCCTCCCCTCACCAACAGTGGTGCACTGATGCCAACTGCACATGAACATGGCTGATACGGACATACTGATGCAAACCAGACCATATATACACATCTGTTGCATGGCCAGCATGCTTCCAAATAATCTCAGTAACCGCAAAGATATGTCAAAATTGAGCAGAAAGTGATATCTGTGTCCTGACATACCTAGCAGTGGAATGAAATCGTCAAGTACAGCACACAGACATACCCTGGCTTAGAAGTGAGGTTCACGACACTCACAGTTTCCACAAAACTAACCCCTTTGGAGAAACTGCCCCCAGTAAACGTAGATTCCAGTGGATACGATATGCAGTGAAGAACAGACACATCTAAGTCCTGCCCTTATTCCACTGTTCTGCTGGTATAATGTGGATGTCCGGGGGAAGCACTGAGAACGTAAAAGGACCCTCCCTGAATACGCTTTATGCGTCTCACTGACCACGCCCCCTCCTGCCTACATCCTGTGATCCCTGTGCTAGCAGCATGTACATGCAGGGCCGCGGGGGTTCCAGCATATGGTATTGGACATTTTCACATGCAGGACGTCTACCACGCATGTTTATCTAGCTTATTCGTGTTCTGGAACGATCCCCTTAGTGACTGAATATTGCTGCTGACTGGATAGTTACTGGGACCACACCAGCTCTTCCCACAGGCCCCTCTGGGATTAACCAGCTGCCTTTAATGCAGTTTGTGGGGATAGTCTGTGGTGCTATCCAGACAGTGCCACAGAATATTGGGATTTCTGGGGTTGATGCAGTTTGCAGATGCTGCAAACTGCATATCTGTCTGAATAACAGCTCCTCGGCTTTTTAGCTGTGCTTTTGGATAATATCAGTGATTTTTATCATGAACACAGCCTGCCGCTCCCTGCATGATCCTTTCGGTTTTCCTTTTGTTGTAATCGGTGTCAAGAATTGTAATAGTCTCCCAATGTATTCCTTTTGGTTCTTGTCAGTCCATGTAACAAATGTCTTCCTTGAAATTTTTGGTATGTCATAGTTGTAAATCACCAGGATATCTTAGGATAGAAGTCAATTAATCAAATAAATTAAACCTTAAAACAGGTGTGAAAAGAGATCTGAGACATAAAAAATGACAGCTGATAATTTGCTAGAGGCACTAATTACTCTCTGGTGGTTGAGACAGTGATCCTTGTGACAGAGCAAGTAGATATTTGGGATGCAAATCTTGCAAATGACCTAGAGAAAATTTTACCTCTATAAAAATCAGGTGTCTGATGTCTAAATGCTCAGCATGGTACAAAACAGATTCAAATGCCTAGGCTGTATACTGGAAAGGAAATGGTGAAAGACTTGCCTGAAGAACACACTGAAATGTAGAGTACACATGATAGCATATTGCCAGGTCATAACATCTACCAATAAACAGTACTGTTCACATTGTATTGAACAGACTACAAACTCATTCAAGTGGCTATTTAAAATAGTAAATAGCCTGCCATAAAACTCTCTCTAGGCAAAATCAGATAGTCTAATCAAAACTAATTCCTAATGACCTTGCCTCCTTTTCCATGAACAAAATAAAGGATCTCTCAGGCCTTCAGAATGACCCTTTCCCAACTCACCAGGTCAGTATAACCCTAGTCCTTCCAAGCCCAAATGTGTGGGACTCATTTATTCCCGTAACAGAAGAAGGTCTCAAAAAGATGTTAAGGGGCCTCGGGACAACATCCTGCTCTCTTGACCCTTGCCCATTAAAATTTGGGAAGATGGCACGTGTGGGTCTTGCAAATGGGCCACTAAAATTGTAAACTCCTTCTCATAAATCCAGTTGCCAACTACATGAAAAAGTCCATAGTACACCCCGTACTCAAAAATATTACTCTTTATCAGCTTGTTGTGCTGTGAGAGCTTGTGTGCATCAGTGATGCTGAGAGCTAAGCTATCAGTAGCTTAGCTACTGGCAGGGTCTCTCAAGACAGACAGGTCTCAGCTGAGATGCCAGACTAAGACAAACCACCCATCTGGGCAGCAGCAGAATGGGATGGTGTTGTAAGCAGAGAATCATATTTCTGTGACAAATGCAACAGCACTGGAATTAGCTGCCTGGAAGAAAGACTTGGCAAATCTACTTCTGTATCTTGCCACAAAAACCCAATGGATAGTCACAAAACAAATTGCACTATAGTGCTGGAGGATGAGACCCCCAGGTTGGAAGGCACTCAAATGGCTACTGGGGATGAACTGAAGACTTCTCAGAGTAAAGCCAGCATTTATGATGTGGTTGGATCTGATGATGTAGCTGCGCATGAAAAGAGAGTCAGACGTTGCAAAGATATCTTATATATTGGGACATGGAATGTACAAAGCATGAACCAAGGGAAGTTGGAGGTGGTCAAGAATGAAATGGAACGTGTACAACTCAATCTGTTGGGTGTCAGTGAACTGAAATGGACTGGCTTTGGGCACTTTGCATCTGATGATCATATGGTTTACTATACTGGAAATGAAAGACAAAGAAGAAATGGTGTTGAATTTATAGTTAAGAAGAAACTTGCAAGAATTGTGATGAAATACAATGCAGTCAGTGAAAGCTTAATTTCTATTCATCTACGAGGAAAGCCCATCAACAGAACTATAATTCAGGTATATGCCCCAACAGCAGCTGCAGAAGAGGAAGACATTGATGAGTTATATTAACAAGTACAAGCTGAAATTGACAGAACATGCCAACAGGATATCCTGATAGTCATGGGTGACTGGAATGCAAATGTTGATAACAAAGAAGAAGGCAAAGTGATTGGAAAATATGGACTTGGCAACAGAAATGAAGCTGGAGAAAGACTGATAGAATTCTGCAAAACCAATGATCTATTCATCTCAAACACCTTCTTCCAGCAACACAAGTGCCGACTGTACACGTGGACTTCACCAATAGATTGTACAGAAATCAAATTGACTGTGGAAATGGGAAGACAACGATGGAAGATAATGATGGAAAAGCTTGATAACATCAACAAAGACAAACCCTGGAGCTGACTGTGGTACAGATCACCAACTACTAGTATGCAAACTCAAGCTAAAGTTGAAAAAGAGCAAGCCATTCATGAATGTAGCAAAATATGACCTTGAGAATATAAAGACTGCCAGAGAAATTGATTTGCTGCTTTAGATACAAATGACAGAGTTCCAGAAGAGTTATGGGATGACATCAAGAAGGCTGTATTGGAATAAAATGAGAAGGCTCTACATAAGATGAAAAAGCAAAAACAGCCAAAATGGATGACTGAAGAAACTCTGAGAATTGTTCAGAAATGCAGAGAAGCTAAAGTCAGAGGAGAAAGAGAGGCAATCGCGGAACTCAACAGAGATTTCCAACATGCAGCAAGACAGGACAAAGAAAAGTACTACAATGACGCATGCAAGAAAATAAAATCAGAAGCTATTAGAGGAAGAACAAGATCAGCTTTTTTAAAGCTATGAGAGTTAAAGAAAAAATTCCAGCCTCGAATTGGAATGCTACAAGATGTTGAATGATGCTGAGAAGATCAAGAAAAGGTGGAAAGAATATACAGAGTCATTATATCATAAAGATCAATTAGACCAACAGCTGTTTCAACCTATACCTTATGATCAGGAAACATTGGTGATGAAATAAGAAGTCGAAGCAGCATTGAAAGCCTTATCAAAGAACAAAGCACCGGGCATTGATGACATTCCCATTGAGTTAGTACAGCAATCAGATGAAGCTGTTACCATACTTACAAGGCTCTGCCAGGAAATTTGGAAGACAAATTCATGACCAACTGACTGGACAAGATCTGTGTTTATACCAATACTGAAGAAAGGTGACCAGACTGACTGTGGAAATTATTGCACAATCGCTCTGATCCCACATGCCAGCAAGATTCTACTCAAGATCATTCAGCAGAGATGCAACCATACCTGGAACGTCTGAAGTGCAAGCGGGGTTCAGAAAGGGAGAGGAAAGAGAGACATTATTGCGGATGTGAGGTAGATCCTTAAAAAGACAAAAGAATACCAAAAGGATATCTACATGTGTTTTATTGACTATAGCAAGGCTTTTCACTGTGTAAACCATGAGAAACTCTGGACCACATTAAGAGGCATGGGTATACCAGAACACCTGATCGTTTTCTTGCACAACCTTTACATTGATCAAGAAGCAACAGTTCGAATGGAACTAAGAGAAACAGAATGGTTTAAAATCATCAAAGGTGTATGACAAGGCTGTATACTTTCTACCTCTTTAATTTATATGCAGAAAAAATCATCAGAGCAGCAGGACTGTATGAAGACAACAGAGGTGTGAAGACTGGTGGAAGACATCAACAACCTTCACTATGCTGATGATATCACATTACTGGCCGAAAGTGAAGATATTTTGAAACATTTGCTCCTCAAGATCAAGGAATATAGTCTTAAAATGGGTCTGCACCTTAATGTTAAGAAGACAAAGATCCTGACAACTGGCAAAATGAATAAGTTCATCGTTGATGGAGAAGAAATTGAAATAGTTGACAACTTTAACCTACTTGGGTCAGCTATCAATAAAGAAGCAACAAGCAGTCAAGAAATCCGACGACGCATTGCTCTTGGCAGAATGGCTATGAAGGACGTAGACAAGATTCTCAAGAGCATAGATGTCTCTCTCCATACAAAGATTTGACTCATTCAAGCCATGGTATTTTCAATAACATCATATGGATGCCAAAGTTGGACAGTGAAAAAGATAGACAGGAAGAAAATTGATGCCTTTGAATTATGGTGCTGTCGACGAATACTGTGTATATCATGGACTGCCCGAAGAACAAACCAGTCAGTACTAGAGGAGGTCAAACCTAAGCGTTCTTTAGAAGTTCAGAAGACAAAACTTCAAGTTTCATACTTTGGACACATCATGCGAAGAGAGAGGTCATTACAGAAAGACATCATGCTTGGCAAGGTAGAAGGTGAATGCCAGCAATGAGATGGATCGATACAATAACAGCAGCTATGAGTGCCAGTCTGTCAACAATGAGCTGCTTGACTTGACCGAACACAATTTAGGACAACTATCCAGAGGGTCACCATGAGTTGACACTGACTTGACAGCACTCAACAACAACAACATCAGAATAGGATGAAACATAAGAACTACCATACTGGGTCAGACCAAAGGTCCATCAAGCCCGGTATCTTTTTTCCAACAGTGGCCAGTCCAGGTCACAAATACATGTCAGTTTCCCAAAGGTTAGACAGATTCAATGCTGCTTATTGCAGGGGTAAACAGTGGATTTCCCTAGTCTACTTCACTGGTCAACATGAAAAAAATCATCACAAATAATTTCATTTGTATTAGATAACCTATTAACAATGTTCAAAATTGGTTTTATTTTTGTTGTATCATTTATTTATTTATTTATTTATTTATTTACAGTTCTTATATACCGCGCTTTTTAGTATCAGTGCGGTTTACAAATAACAAAAATTGCATCAGAACAAAGATCTTATGCTTACATTGTAACAGGATCTGTAACTTGGGAATGTAACAGGAGTAACTATATACAAGTCAACAACAGTGGTAGTTATGGCACTATTTACATTTTATATTGCAAGTTGGTAATCATGATGGAGAAGACCTTATAATCTATAATCGTTGAGGGTGTGCCTGATGGCGGTCTGTTTGTGTATCGTCAAGGGTTATATTGTTGGAATGTCAGACGCTGTGTGGGTGAGTTGTGGTGCAGGAGGAGATTGTGACTGGTTAGGGTGGACAAAGTGAAGGCAGAATAGGTGGTGTTTAAGGGCTTTTCTGAAATGTGAGAGGTCACTGATTGATCAGATATGAGGTGGGAGATTGTTCCAGCACCTAGGAGCATAGAATGTCAGGTTTGAAAGATGATAGTGTTGAAGGTTTTGCTATATTAGCCGATTTGATATAAACTGTGTTGGTGATTACTTTACCAATATTGACTGGTATTTATTTTGCTTTTCAGATTAATTATTTTGATTATGTATTTGGAAATTATAACACTGAAGAAATCATCAGAAATAAAAATAATCATGCAAAGACAGTGTAGAAATCATTCCAATGTTTTTTATTACGTTTGTGGCTCATTTGCTACTGTATCTCAACATCATACCATAATGTCAGATCTTCACAAAATGTACAAGTTATGTTTTGGATGCCCACTGGGTGACCAAGATAAGCCATGGGCGCCTCACATCATTTGCACTGCCATTTGCTGTACCGATGATATGGAGGGAGCCGAGAAACCATAATGACAACTGCTATTTTTGTCTGGTTAATATCATGGATTTCTCTGCAAAGAACAAGCACAACATTGTACATAGTTACTGAGCAAGCCTGTTGCATTAACAGCACAGTGACAATATGCTCTGATTGTAGATAGTTATCCAAGTTGATATACCTGTTCAGTGTAAGTGCAAAGTAGATCCTCCTGCTTTGTACAAAGAATTGTTAACTGTAAAATGCACTGATTTTAAATAGGCGGTATAGAAAAGCTATAAATAAAAATAAAATAAATATCCAAATCTTATGGACCCGATTCTGTCCTGGACGTAGATCCCCTCTGTGCGTCTGGTCTAGCCCCGCAGGATCAGAATCACGAACAGTCCTGCATATGCAGACTGAGACAACAATTCTGTCCGGCCTGCATGTGCAGGACTGCACCCGGCTATCTCAATCAGGGCTTTTAAATGGAGCCGTGGCACCATGGCGTCATGTTGTCCTGCACACTGTAAAAAAAGTCGTTCACTATTAATTCAAAAAAGTATGTAGAGGAATTATTTACTTAAACTTGCACTGCAATCAATACCACTCAGTTGTAAAACAAGGTGTCAGATTTAACAAGTGCTACTTCCCGACTGTCGTCCTGGAAGAGAAAGCACGTCAGCACATCAATGACCTTGTGGAAATTTACATCGAGTGAGCCAGTCCTGCTTCTCAATAAACACAACTTTTAACATTCACTTCAACTCTTCACTTAAAAGAACTGGGCTGGACTTTATCGTTGTACTGTAGCTAATTTCCTGATCCCATTTACATCGAGTGAGCCAGTCCTGCTTCTCAATAAACACAAATTTGAACATTCACTTCAACTCTTCACTTGAAAGAACTGGGCATCAGTGGTAAGGCTTTTAATGATTTTTATAGGCGGTAGGTTATTAGTGTGAGTTAAGTATTGGTTGAGGTAGTGTGTGAGGGGTTTTTGCAAATAATAAATATTCTCTGTTTTACTAGAATATCGTTAAGAAATCAGATAACAGGACCCCCTGAGGAACCCTATAAGTGAAACGCGAGATTGGTACCTGAGGCGAGTGTCGGGATCAGGAAATTAGCTACAGTGCATATAAAACTGGGTTTAATAAAAAATTTAGTGAAAAGAAAGGTGCAAACAACTTCAAAAGGATTTCAGCATCTTGTTTCTAAATTTCCAAAGATCACTGCTGCAAAACTGAAAGAAGGTATTTTTGTGGGGCCACAAATAAGACAGGTGACGGAGGTTGAAGAATTTGAAAAATTCCTGGATGCTTTCGAACTTGAAGCATAGCAAGCCTATAAGTGGATCTGCAAAAACTTTATGGGTAATCACAAATCACCAGATTATATTGATGGTTACTTGGCGCATATCATAAACTTGGTTGCTGCATGTTATTGAAAATGCTCTTCATGCACTCACATCTTCACTTTTTCCACCAAACTTGGGTTGAAGTGAGTGATAAACAGGGTGAGAGGTTTCATCAAGATATTCAGGCCATGGAAAAACATTACCAAGGATTCTGGGATAAGAGCATGATGGCAGAACACTTCTGGATGTTGTATCGTGACAATCCTAACAAACTTCACAACAAAAAGTCTTCTGTAAAACACTTTTAGTGCATTTCTTACATGCAAACATGCTAAATATAGTTATTAGCATATGTGACATCTGACTTTTTCAGTGTTTACAATATGTAACATTTTATAGAAATCTCTATGGATGATATCTCTAAAACCATACGTTTTAGAGAAAAACTAATTACAGATTTAGAATCAGCATGAAAACACATTACAGGAAAACCTAGTTTCACTTTTGATGAAGAAAAAAAATATTTTGGTGTAAAACAGTGTAATGGTTTATGGACGTTTGCTCCAGGAGGTTGCTCAAACCTCTTTTAAATCCATTATGACATATCTTATGCTCTTGCTCAAATCTATGGAGTGGTACTTACCTATAGCTCTGAGTAAGCTAGCTACATGTCTCACAGCTGTTCAGCAGTGGGCTGTCTTAGCCCAAGATTGTCTGGTCCCATTTTATGGACTAATGTAGGATCACCAGGTGATGTAAAACCCTCTCGCACCAAGGAAGTTTCTCCAGGGCCATGTGCCCATGAGGGAAGGGTTAGGGCAGCCGTTATAGTTGGTGATTCGATCATTAGGCATGTAGATAGCTGGGTGGCTGGTGGACGTGAGGATCGCCTGGTAACATGCCTGCCTGGTGCGAAGGTAGCGGACCTCACGCGCCACCTAGATAAGGTCTTAGATAGTGCTGGGGAGGAGTCTGCTGTCTTGGTACATGTCAGTACCAATCACATAGGAAAATGTGGTAGGGAGGTTCTGGAGGCAAAATTTAGGCTTTTAGGTAGGAAGTTGAAATCCAGAACTTCCAGGGTAGCATTCTCCGAAATGCTTCCTGTTCCACGCGCAGGACCCAAAAGGCAGGCAGAGCTCCGGAGTCTCAATGCGTGGATGAGACAATGGTGCAGAGATGAGGGTTTTGGATTTGTTAGGAACTGGGGAACATTCTGGGGAAAGGAGGGGCTCTTCCGAAGGGATGGGCTTCACCTTAACCGGGATGGAACCAGGCTGCTGGCATTAACCTTTAAAAAGGAGATAGAGCAGCTTTTAAACTAGATATTAGGGGAAAGCCGACAGTCGCACAAGAGCGGATGGTTCGGAAGAATGTATCCTTCAAGGATACTACCAAAAGCAGAGAGGTTCCACAAAAGAGTAAAGTAGCCCAAATGCCCTCAAGTATGGAGCTGACAGAGCTTAAAGATCCCAATTTACCCATGTCTAACAATAGCCAAATTAACATGAATAAAATACATTCTCTAAAATGCTTGTATGCAAATGCTAGAAGTCTAAAGAATAAGATGGGAGAGTTAGAATATATAGCACTAAATGAAAGGTTAGATATGATTGGAATATCAGAGACATGGTGGAAGGAGGACAACCAGTGGGACACTGTGATACCTGGGTACAAACTATATCGTAATGATAGAGCTGATCAAATTGGTGGAGGGGTTGCACTCTATGTTAGAGAGGGCATTGACTCAGAAAGGATTAAAGTTTTGCAGGAAACAAAATCTGCTGTAGAATCTATATGGATTGAAATTCCATATAAAAGGGGGAAGGCGATGGCAGTGGGGGTGTACTATCGAGCACCTGGCCAGAATGACCAAATGGATGATGAAATGCTCAAAGAAATCAAGGAAGCTAACAAAAGTTACAGCGCAGTAATAATAATGGGTGATTTCAATTACCCCGGTATCGACTGGGTCAGTGTGGATACCATGTTAAAAGTATGATAAGGAAAGGAATGGAAAATAAAACAAAAGATATTATAATGCCTCTTTATCGTTCCATGGTGAGACCGCACCTTGAATATTGTGTGCAATTCTGGTCGCCGTATCTTAAAAAGGATATAGCGATTTTAGAAAAGGTACAGAGAAGAGCGACCAAAATGGTAAAGGGGATGGAAGGATACTCCCATGAAGAAAGGCTAAAAAGGTTAGGGCTCTTTAACCTGGAAAAGAGACGGCTGAGGGGAGATATGATAGAAGTCTATAAATTAATGAAAGGAGTGGAACGGGTAAACGTAGATCGATTGTTTACCTTATCAGAATATAGAAAGACTAGGGGACATGCAATGAAGCTACAGGGTAAACTATTTAAGACTAATA
The DNA here is from genome assembly GCA_033557465.1 of Ichthyophis bannanicus. NCBI lineage: Eukaryota > Metazoa > Chordata > Amphibia > Gymnophiona > Ichthyophiidae > Ichthyophis > Ichthyophis bannanicus. Next base: position 247,492,205 of record CM066042.1, on the reverse strand, counting down.
AAAGAAAATATGTTTTCACTCAACGTGTAATTAAACTCTGGAATTTGTTACTGGAGGATGTAGTAAAGGCTGTTAGTGTAGCTGGGTTTAAAAAAGGTTTGGACAAGTTCCTGGAGGAAAGGTCCATAAACCATTATTAAGAAGTGACCGAAGATATCAATGCTTGACCCAGTACAAGCATCGTGGAACTTGTGTCTCTTGGGGAAACTCCTAGGTACATGTGACCTAGATTGGCCACTGTTGGAAACAGAATACTGGGCTTGATGGACCTTGGTCTGACCCAGTATGACATATCTTATGTTCTTATGTTCACCATTATGGTGTTAAATTTTATTGTGTTTTGTTTGTGTGTATTTTAATTTCTTTATTGATGGGATAACCAAATTTTCTGTACAGTTCTGTAAATAAATACATTAAAAAAGTAGGAAATAAGAAAGAAACTCATTCTTAACCCAAGTAAAACAGATCTGCGAAAGCACAATGCAAGCAGTCAGATCCCTTGACATCAAAATTTCCTTCCAAAACTATGAGCTGACCCTAAAACTACAAATTTTGAGTCTTGGATTCCTGCTGAATCCGGTGGTAACAATCCACATATCCCAAATTCAGGCAACCATTAAAATCTGCTTCTCTCATTTTAGACAGATACAGAGATTCTCTGCACATACATTGAAAATGCAAGTCTGACTCCACTTTTCTACGCTGTGATAACATCATGGCTGTACGGCGTTCTCCTCTGTCCATATTTTATTATAAACTGCTTTGAATATTGGGCCATACATGTCTATAATTATGTGCTATTTGTTATTTTTGGTATGCACTAGTTTGAGGTCTTTATACAAGTCTGCCTTACCTGTCATTGCACTATTTGAGAGTAATTGTATAAAGGCCACCTTGTTTTTGTACACGTTACAACTCATGCAAAGTGCATCTATTTTATAAAGAAAAGTTGGGTGCCTACTTTTTGTTGTAACATAGGGGTGTAAGTCATAATATATATATGTCAAACCTAGGCACTTAAGTGAGACCTAGGGGTCTGTTTAACAAGTGGCTCTAGCGGTTTCCATGCAAAAATAGAGCCACGGCCCCGTTTTATTCAATGGGGCTGCGGCTCTGATTTCACATGGAAGCCGCTAGTGCCACTTAGTAAACAGACCCTCTAGACTTTGTCTAAATGTGGTACCTAGATTTGTAAAGAATATGTGTAACTTCTAGTACTTTATAACTTAATATGCACACGTTTAGGCTCTGCTTAAGCTCCACCCTTTGCTCGTCCAGTACGAAAGTACACACCACAGCAGCCTGGCGCATGCAGATATAGCATAATGACCACCTAAAATAAGCAACTAAGTGCCCGTGTGCACGTAAGTCATGGAAAATACATGATTTATGTATGTGGATGGCACATAACTTTACATAGCTCATTATAAAATTACTGATTTATTATTAGTATTTAGCTCACGCCGTTTCAGTATTTATTTATTTATTTTTATTTTGAACATTTATATTCCACACTAACTCCAAGGCAGATAACAAAAAACATACATCAAATGTACACCTAAAAAACAATGACCAAACATAACATAACATAATATAACCACACCTCAAAATCGTATAAACCTACTAGTTTGTTACACACACATGGAATAACCTGATGTCACATTCATAAAGATTAATTTACACAAAAGGATGGAAAGGCTTGCTGAAACAGACACGCCTTCAATTTTTTTCAAAACACCAGAACATCAGATATACACTGCAATAATACTTCAAGGTGAGTTACAATCAGGTACTTTAGGTATTTCCCTGTCCCTGAAGGACACAGTCTAAGATTGTATCTGAGGCAATGAAGGGTTAAATAATTTGCCCAAGGCCACAGAGAGTGTCAGCAGGTTTTGAACCCTGGTCTTTCTGTTCCTTTACGTGTATGTGTATTCAAATCAATATGTCATGTCATCTTATATGTGATAGTTATTGTACACCATATATTGGTGTGACACTTTGGGGTATGTTTACTAAACCATCTTAATGTTACCGGTGTTAACTCCAGCAATAATGTGAAGAATGCCATAAAAGGAGTGGGCGTTCCGGTCTTAAGGTAGCATTTCAGGTTATCGCGCGATAAAGTCCGTTATCGCGTGATAGAGGGAGCTGTGGCATGTTAACGTGCGTTAGCCTTAATTAGGCACGCTGACCTGCAAGCACAGCAACAGAGGTGTAGCACAATGGTTAATACATTGACTGATGAAACAGGGATCATGAGTTCAATCCCCCAGTAGGCTTAATGAATAAGGTTGTCTGAGGTATTACCCTTTACTTTAAATCAGTGCTGTCTGAGACATTTTCTTTGTTAATTTAAATTAGTGCTGCCAGCAAACACACCCTCACAGTGCCATAACCTAAGGTGCTGCATAAGGCGCCCTATAAGGCACTCCAGAGGGCACATTATAAAGTGCACTGTCTGCCAAGGCACCTTATAATGTTCCCTATAGGGCGCCTTATGAGGCACCTTAAGGTTACAGCACTGTGAGGGTGTTTTTGCTGGCAGCACTAATTTAAATTAAAAAAGGAAATGCCTCAGACAGCCCTATCAAATAACACCACTGTGGGATCAAACCCATGACCTCTGCCTCCATAGTCAGTGAAGTAAGCAGTGGGCTACATCTCTATAGCTGCTAACAAACCCCTGGCTGGCTACAGAAGACTGCAGGTCACCACACAAACTGTCTGCTGTGGTTACCAGGATAGGGTTAACCCACCCGTACCCATGATGCACTGCACTGCACATGCAGATCAGCAGTCTACAGATGATCACAAGATGGGGTATGCACCCCCACAGCACCTCGGTCTGGTAGGGGGAACTTGACCGTGTGTGTTACTGGCACAGAGTAGCTACAGACCGTCACATTGTGCGGGTACTGTGCTCACCCTGAGGGCGAGGTAGGGCGCCCAGCACCAGGTCTGCAGCACCTGGCTTAGCTAAGATAGACTATGCTGCAGGTTGCCATCAGTGCCATTGTGTGATAGGTAGTCCTTGCAGCACACATAGGATATACCTGTGTCCATCTGTATTTCCTAGTCACGTCTAGCCGTTGTGGACTATGATGCACCCAGAATAGTGCATAACCTGTGTGGGTGCCATGGTCACATGATTTAAGTGAAGGGGGGGGGTGTTTGGACCCATAGGCAGATTATGTAGCACCATCCAACCTGCCCTCTGTGGCTCAGGGTGGGGGACAGGATCTCACACCAATAGATCCACATTCTACATCCCTGCAATGGTGGCAGTAGAGAGGACCATCAACCCCAGTCCTGCTGGGGAACAGGCACCCTACAGGGCAGTCAATGCAGATCTGTACACATCCATAAGGCAATGGCAGACAGATAGTAGGCCTGGAAATGCTCGGCTGCCCCCCACCACTATCTGACATTCTCCAGCAGCAAGCACAGTGAGTCTCCAGCCACTGCACCCTGCAAGGTGTTCCAGCCATATACATACTAACTGCAGACAGTCTTCTAGCTAGTGTGGGGGCCCCTTGCCCAGGCAATAGCCTATGGGCTTAGGGCTGCACTTGTTAGTCCTTTAATTAAGGAGTTTTTCCTTGCCCAGAGCCGGGGCTGCTGGGAGTTGTAGTTGTGTTGTTCAGAAAAAACAAGTAGTGTGGAGACCGAGGGTTTACAAGGTAAACACAGGAATTTTATTTCTTTTCCAAAAGAGCATTAAGGCTCAACGCAAACAAACAGGATTTTCTCTCCAAACAATAATCGATAGGCATTTATACCAAACAAAACAATGTAACTGTTTTAGTAGCTTTTTAACATAGGTCGCTGTTTCCAAACAATTCAGCAATCAAACATGGTTTTCTCCTTTCTTCAAACCCAAAAGAAAATATCCTCTCTTCAGCAAACAGGGTTCTTAGCATTCCTGGCTAAACACGATTCTCCCTGTTTTCACACTGCCTTTTAGGACATTCAGGTTATAAACCTTTCTCTCTTATCCAAGAACTTTTATTCTGCCTTCTGGCATAGAGAACAGTCCATTACTGAATCTTCAGACCCCTCATCAGATTCATAATAGTCTATCTGCATTTCCTCAGGACCTGTGTCTGGTAAATCTGGCTCTAAACCACCATGAGAAACTTCAGGCTTAATATTCTCTAAAAGTTCCAGAACCTTTCTCCACTGAGGCTTTTCCCTATGCCCAGGGTTTCCACGAGGAACGTGGAGATTCTTCTCTTGCATCAAACGACACAATGCCTCTAACAGGCTCACAGCACTTTTGGCTACACTTTTATTCACGCACCTTTTTGGAAGTTGCAGCTGTTTAGCTGGTTCAGGAACAGTTGTCACTGCAGCCTGACCCTTGTCAGCACTTCTCTCTGACACAGCTCTCCTAGTTTTAAAACCAATTGCACTTTCCTTGCAATCCTGGCTTTCTTTCTGACTAGGGCTTTCACCTCTGAGAATCCCCTGGAAGTCTCCACCGCTCTCCTCCACAGTGAACTCTCTGGGCCTTTCTCTGGTGCTTCCCTCACCACTGAATTCTCCAGCGTGCTGCTTCCCTGTCTCTCCCTTTCCAGGGTATCACTTCGTGTGCTGCCTTCTCTCAGGCTGAGTCTCTCTTCCCGTGGTGCTGCCCTTCTCAGGCTGAGTCTCTCTTCCCGTGGTGCTGCCCTTCTCAGGCTGAGTCTGCCTTCCTTCTGTTTCCCTGGGTTTATAAGAGTGTCTCTGAACTATCGTGCACTGCCCTTCCCCCAGGTGTCTCTCATTAGTTTCCAAGCCTGCCCTTAGATTAGCAGAGCTTGGGTGTGTCCTGTCCTCAGTAGCTGTGTGTTTTTTTTCCTTGCCTGCACTTTGAGAGCTACTGATTCCTTGCCTGTCTCTTTATTTAAAGGTAAATGTCTGATTTTCTCCCAATTCCATGGGCTCAGCCATACTCTCCTCGTGCCTCTCCTCTCCTCCAGGAACATGCACTATGGACTAGTGTGATCATAGTGCATGTTCCTGGAGGAGATGTGTACACCCAAAACTGGGATGTGAGCACACACACACCAAGCAGATAAGTCAGTGATTGGGCCCCAGAAAAGAGAACCTATAAATATCACTTGGGAGAAATACTATATAGCACTACGGGGGAACCTAGCCATGCCGTGGTCACTGCTCAGTCAGGGTGAGAGTGATCTCCCAGCAGGACATGCTGTGGCCACCCTGTCCGTGCAGGTGGTGGCCGGGCACTACAATGTCCCAGCCATTGCCCTATGCCCTGTGCAGATGCATCCTGTTCGGGCCATACCCACAGTACCTTGCTCGTCATTATGCACATTGGCAGGCTAACACTGGAAACAGTGCAAGCAGTGTGGGCTGAGTAAGGTGTAGGCAGCCACAACATACTGGATAGACAGACACACTCCCACACCTATGCCAGCATTGTGCAAATATAGAGGCTTTTGGCAGCCCTGGCCACCACACCAGTCCTGGGCACAGTGCAGGCATGGCTATGGTATGCAATACTGTTGGGGTCACTCCCCAGGGTAGTAAACACTGTCAGAAACCAAAACTGAAACACACTCCACAGATATCAGAAAGGTTGCTATGATGCAGCTCTATCAGTAAATTGTGATTAACTTAGGAATTGCTATCTTCCATTAATCATAGCAACCTTTTGATACATGTATAACGTATTCCCAAGTTTAGGGCAGCATTGCTAAGGTATGCAAGTGCTAGTATTGGGAGATATTGCTGCATGCAGGGCCCAACAGCCTGACTCTCCATGAGGCTTTGGATAGTGGAGCCTGTGGGTGTGGGTGTTCATGCCCCTGTTGGTCACTGCTCTAGGGCAGAGGTTCCCAACTCCGGTCCTGGTGGGCCAAACACTGTTCGGGTTTTCATGCTGTCCCTAATGAATATGCATGAGATATATTTGCATACCATGGGGGCGGTGCATACAAATGCAGTACAGGCATATTTATTAGAGACAGCATGAAACCTGAATGGTGTTTGGGCCTCCAGGACTGCAGTTGGGAAACTCTGCTCTAGGGATTGCACATGTTTATGGTGTCTGTGTTCTGTAGGATAAAATATAGGTGTTTCAGGCATGTTTATGTTATCTGCAAAAAAGGTTCCGTCTTTATTACCACAGTTTAGTATTGGGTAAAATATGGGGAAAGGCTTGGCAGGAGCCACAGCTGGGACTTAAACTTGTGATCTTCTGCTCCTGAACACACTGGCTGTGTGTACTGCACCACACTGTTGCCACAGGGGCAGTTCATTCCCTAGGGATGCCATGACTGTTCGTCAGACAGACCCTGTCTGTTGCAGTGCATGGCACCCACCTAAACGTGGTTAAGCCATGGTCTGCTGTGGGCAGAGGCCACTGCCCCCTCCGCCACCATGCTGCCATGCCATTATGCTGGTGGTGCTCAGTCCCAGGCCATCTAATATGCTGGTAGGCAGCTGCCTATGGTGTGGGTTCTTGGGTAGGGGTGCCTACATGGACATGCGTGCTTCCCCCTCCCCCCACCGCCTGCCAATGTTATGTGCCCTTGGGGGTACCTGCTGTATACTCCCCTGTGACACTGTGGGACACACACTCATGCCCATGTTGGACCCTCATCAGTTGCTGTCTTGCTGCTTTACAGTTTCGGCATCCCTATGTGCCACCTAGGCATCTGCCTAACACGCACTGTGCCCCAGCTGGACCACAGCATGTGCCGCCTACAGCCCTCTATATCCCATTTACAGCATCAGTACAGTTGCCCTTTCCTATGTGCCCACTCTGCTGTTACTGCACATGTGCACACCATAACAAACCTGCCCAATATAGACTTGAATAAACCCTGATCAGCACTATTTCAATGTGGGATCATTCACTTTGTAGGGGGACAGAGAATAGACCCTTCCAAACATGATATCTTATTTGTTGAGCTTTGTCAGTGGTGTTGCTTTATGTTTATCATTAATATCACTTTTGGCCAGCTTGGTTATTGGGATTTTAAATGTGGTTCAGGTCATTTTCTATGTTTATTTGCCTTTTTGTTCCCTGCACATGTATCACTACTATCACATTTTTGGGTTTCCCTGGCTTTGCTGTACATTGCTGATTGAAATGGTTTCTCTTTTCTGCAAATGTGCCTTAATGTGAGGGTTTCACTGGCGTTAGTGTTCAGACCCAGATTTCACAGCGTTAGTGTGACTGGAGCCTCTCCCCTCCCACTCTCCGCCCATTGACCCTTCTCTCTGCCCTCTGGGAAGCCTTACTCCACCCTTCACAGCGTTAGTGTGCCTTAACACCGCAGCCGCGTTATCGCGCACTAAGTGATGTTAGCGCACGATAATATTACATTATCGCGTGATAACATCACTTATCACGTGATTATACCACCGCTGCGACGTTAAGACGGTTTAGTAAACATACCCCTTTGTCCCACATCCAGTCATGCTCTGGCACTGAAACTCTATGATCTATTCTCCAGGGTAATCTTGCTGTGCATTACCGTGGATAAATCATTCTCAAAAAGATGTCAATAAATCATAAAAAATATAACTGACAATTAAGGGATGGTCAGAGATAGGAGAGTGAAGGAAAGGGCTCTCTTTTATTCTGTTTCACGATTCTGCAATTGCTGTGCTGACCTTCTGGGACAACTCCATAGCTCTCAGCTTGCTCATTTCAATGAGCAAGTGTCGGGATAGGTTCTGAACCTTTGACTTCTGCCCTCAGGACTTCTGCTTTTAAATGAATAAAGAGCAATATCCAGTGCTCTGACAAAGCTGCGAGCCTGGAAATCTTGGATTTATTCCCCTATTCCTGCATGCATTATGGGACCTGAGACCAGTAACGTCTCCAGCTCCCCCACCCCAGATTTGTAACTTTTATAAAATAGGTACATTTTCTAACTCTGGCATAGGCGCCCTGTTATAAAATTATCTTCATGAGGTGATTCACAAAGCTTTTTCCCCATAGACATGTAATGGGAGAAACCCCTTGGTGAATCAGGCCCATATAAAGGAACACCAAGATCAATTTTCAGCAGAATGACTAGGAAATAATATGAAATGTCTAATCTGGATGCTTCAAATTACACAGGTACACTAAAAAAATTTTTTTTTAAACTGCCTCTAATGTTTCGATTGATTTTTACGTTTTTTGGTGCGCTGAATCCAAATCTGGTAACCAATTTGCTCCATCACGTACAGATTTTTTGCTACATTGGGTTAGCAGTTTGAGGTGAACATTTCAGATTGAGTGCGATCGAGATAAAAGTTTCTTGGATGAATTCTTTATACTAATTGTTTAGTAGTTATTCAAATAAGAATAAAGAAAATTGTAACAAGGCAGCACATAAGAATAGAGTAATGTCAACAAAACACACTGTGATGGTAGCAAAATTGTCTGCACTTAAAACAGCCACATACATGTGCACAAACATTGAGCATATAAGAGCGAGGTTAGACACAAAGCAAAGCAAAGAAATGTGCAAAAAATGCTGTACAGGTATGTATGTAAGAATAGAAAACGCAAGCCGCACCATTGCAATACATGAAGACAAACACCCGATGGTGTGAAAATAAAATTCTAATAAATGAGATCCGACACTGTGGTAATAACTAGCAAATTTTTATTTCAAAGTTTAGTAAAAACACGATATTTGTCAACACAGTTTAGATTTTAAAGTCATTCTTGGGTCAATCAATCTCCTGGTGGGCCCGTTTCTTCTTCCCCCGAATGCTTCTCTTGGTGCGCTGCTTGGCGTATTTTTCATCTGGGGTTTCCCGCAGCAGCAACCAGCAGAAATCAGCCATCATAGTGGTGTTCCATCTTCCTTGGTACCTTCTCTCTGCGTCCTTGATGTCCTGGTGAAACCTTTCACCTTGTTCTTCACTGTACGCCCCCAAGTTTTCGGGAAAGTAGTTCACATGGGAGTGCAAGAAATGGACTTTCGGGCTCATGTTACAGCCTTGTTCTTTGAAGGCATTGAGCATCCTGGCAACAATATCCTTATAGTTCTCATCCCGCCTGTTCCCCAAGAATTTGAGAACAACATCCTTGAAGGAATCCCAGGCTTCTTTTTCCTTCTCAGACATCGTTTCAGCGAATGCTCCATCTGAAATGAGTTTCCTTATATCAGGGCCAACAAACACTCCTTCCTTTAGCTTTGCTTCAGAAAGTCGGGGGAACTTTGAGCAAAGGTACCGAAAGCACTCACCATCTTTTGGAAGGGACTTGATGAATTGCTTAATGAGACCCAACTTAATGTGGAGAGGTGGTAATAGAATTTTATCACGAGGTACCAAGCTCTCATGAAGAACATTTTTCTCACCGGGTCTCAAATACTCCTGAATTGGCCAGTCTTTTTTCCCCCAGTGTAGGTCGCGGGCCCGGCTATCCCACAAGCAAAGGAAGCAGGGATATTTGGTGAAACCGGATTGCTGCCCTAATAGCATGGATAGAATTTTAAAGTCTCCACAAATCATCCACTTATGCTCATCATAACTAATCTTCTGAAGAATCAGGGCCAAATTCTCGTATTTTTCTTGGAGAATAACAGAGTGAGCAATAGGAACTGAAGCGAATGTGTTGCCATTATGAAGAAGAACACCTTTTATGCTGTCTTTTGACGAATCAATGAACAGCCGCCATTCAGCAGGATCATACTTGAGTTTAAACTTTTCCATCACTCCGTATATATCGTTGCAAAATACCAAATCTTCCTCTTTGCTGAAATACTTCAAAAATTGTGTCTCGCGGTTGCGGTATCAATAAAAAGTTGTTCCTGGTGACAATAGATTTTTCTGTTTAAGCCGAGAACCTAGCAGTTGGGCAGCATCTTTTGGGAGTCCTAAATCCCGGACTAAATCATTCAATTCAGCTTGAGAGAAAAGTTCAGGTTTCGGATCTGGTTCAGTTTCAAACTCGGAAGTACTGGACTCATCGGGAAAAGCCATCTGATGAGTCTCATCATGATCAGAACCGTCCACACAAATATGATCCAAAGATTTTGGTGGTTCAGGCACAGGTACTTCGTTGCTATGAGGCATAGGCCTAATTGCTGAGGGAAGGTTGGGGTAACTTATTACGTTCTTATTTTTTAAGTTGTATCCCTTCACAATGCAAGAGCAAAAATAGCAGTCACTGCTGTGGTCTCTTTGTTCACGCCACATCATAGGTATTCCAAAACGAAATGCTTGTTTTTTACCTTTCATCCATAAGCGTAGATCTTCCTCACATGTCTTGCACACTTTGTGAGGAGCCCACGGTTTGTCTTGATCGCCTAACTTCAAACCGAAATAGGCGAAATATACTTTTTTAATAAATGCAGAAATGTTCCTCTGCCGCATTTTCACGGTATATTCCCCACAAATAAAACAAAAACTGTCCGGAGAGTTGACGCAACCTCTGGCTCTGTGAGCCATCACAAATACACAGCACTGCAAACTACAACTGTAGTGAACCACTTCGGAATAAAGCTGGATTAGGACTGAGCAAACAAAAGGTAATAATGAACTTGCAAGAAACTGAAATTTGACAGGAACGTTCATGTCGCAACCACCGTGTTTGAGCGAGCGAGCGAACGAGGCGAGGCGAACAGGAAAGAACATGCGCCAGTGCGAGTACTGGATTTAGCCCCCCGCCTCCCAATTGTCCTGTTAATGTATAAAATGAATACAAAACACCCTAAAATATCATGAGGGAGTGTTTCTAGTTAGTTAACCATTACAACCTCTATTTTGGGCCAAGAAAATAAACTGCAGTCGGCTAAAAAGAAATTATGTGAACATTCCTTATATGGGTAAGAAATCTAATTTTGCAAGAAAACGTGACGTGATGGAACATTTTGGCTATTTTTCCTGGATTCAGCACCCCAAAATCTATAGGAATCAGTTGCAAAACTGGAGGCAGTTTTTTGGTAGCGTACCTGTGATATATTCATCAGTGCTATATGCTTAGTGGAGTGGAGGAGTAGCCAAGTGGTAAGTGCAAAAGTCTAGTACCAAAAGGATGAGGGTTCAATTCCTACTAACGCTCCTTGTGACCTTGGACAAGTCACTTTACTCTCCAGTGTCTTGGAAGAAAAGTCCTGACAATTTACTTCTGGTCATATCTTGCCAAGAAAACTCAGGAGTCAGCATTGACTTGGCAGCACTTAAAAAAAAAGTATATCAAGCATGGCTGAATATAGATCTATTCAGTGATATTCTACTACTACTAAGCATTTATAAAGCGCTGCCAGGCACACACAGCGCTGTACAATGAAAACACAAAAAGACAGTCCCTGCTCAAAAGAACTTACAATCTAAAAAGACAAAGCAAGAAAAGGAGTAGAAAAAGATAAGAATAAGGGCAAAGAGACAAGAGCAGGAGAGACAGGACAAAGGAAAGAGGTAAGAACAAGTGTAAGAGGAAGAAAGAAAGGTGAAATAAAAGAGGGGAAGGAAGGAAAACAGCAAAATCAAGAGCCAAAGGCAGAGGTGAAAAGATAAGCTTTTAACTTGAGTTTGAAGAGGGGCAAAGAAGATGCCTGACGTATAGACAAAGGAAGTTTATTCCAAGCGTAAGGAGCAGCAAGGTGAAAAGAGCAGAATCTGCTCTGCAAATATTGGCCTTCTACATCTGGCTTGGACAAACTATTTTATACCTGGGTTTTCTGCATTGGAACCAGGCTATGGGGGTTATTTTAGAGGTCTTACTCGCGTTTTACTTGTGTCTGTACACATACATCCCCCATTTCATATAGAGGATGCACCTGCAGATGGCAGTTATCCACAGCTATTCCCTGGCACTTTTAGGTTTTTAAAACATGCTCATTTTGGTAAGCCCTTTCTAGGAGGGACTAAGGGGGATCTCTCCCTTAATCCTACAATATTTATTTCCCCCTCCACATTTTAATTGGAGACCTCCAGGAGTGATTAAGAATACTTGGTTTGCAAAATGACCAGGATAGACTTATAAGTTCCGGGGGTTCCCATGCAGATTTTTTTCCCATGTGTATGTCTGTAAAATAGCATCTACCACTGAACATGGAGGCTCATCCTCACACATTCCTGTGTGTTCTTTTATTTAACACACATTTTCTCGGTGAGGGTCGTAAATATTTCAGGTCCGATATTTGAAGGGCAGTTACACGGTTTACAGCCCCGTAAACTGTGTAACTGCTGCTGAGAGGGACATTCAACAACACTAACACGGTTAGTGCCACTGAATATCCCCAGTTATGGCCCTTACGCACTTTGGTGCTAACCCCTTAGCATTGATGCACGTCAGGGAGGAGTGGAGGTGGAGACGATCGATAACTGGGCAGCAGTGATATTGCATGCTGCCTGGTTAGTGACCTGCGTCTAAAAGATAGGTGAGAAAAAAATCTTGGCTATTTTTTAGGCACAGGAGCTAACCAGGCATCATGCAATATTGCTGCTACCCTTTTAGCTACTGCAGCTTCCAGTGTGTGTGGCAATCCCCGAATATTCAACGCCGGTGCTGCATATGACCCTGGCATTGAATGTCCGGGGTTAAGGGTCGGCGGCCATGGCTATGCATTGTAGGAGCACATAGCCTGCCCAAGTGAATATCAGGCCCGTCAATTTTACAGCAGACTTACATGTGCCCACCCTTTCCATCTTGTATTTATTTATTTAACAGGTTTTTTTAATACCGTCTTTCTATAAGTCAAGATGGTTTACAAGTAATTCAGTGTGATAACAAGAAAACTTGGCAAACAGTGGTACACATTACATCAAACATATTGAACGCTTTACAGCTGAAGCTATTAGCCAATTCTCTAACAAAAGACACAGGTTCCACAATGCTTGTATTGGGTCAAGCATTGATATCCTGGGTCCCTTTTTAATAATGGTTTATAGACCTTTCCTCTAGGAACTTGTCCAGACCTTTTTTAAACCCAGCTACACTAACAGCCTTTACTACTTTAATAACCAGAACACTTAATTACTCTATCCAACTCCCCAAAATACCACCACATCAGCTCTCAGCACAATACAAGCAACTCCAACAGACGACCATAGCACAGCCCATTGCAACTACAAGCACCCACAATGCCGACCCTGGATCCACTTGGGGCACCTTTGAATCCATCTCCAAAGAGAGGATTGAAACCATAATATCAGGACTGAATACCACCACCTCTCCTCTGGACCCATGCCCGGTTGACTGGATCAGAAAAACAAGACAAGAACTAAGCCCAACTCTCGCTAACATTGTGAATGAATCACTCAAACAGGATCAGATACCCACTAGCCTCAAGATATCTCTCATACGACCAACCCTCAAGAAACCGGATCTAGGTCCACTTGATCCTACCTCATTTAGACCAGTAGCAAGCCTTCCATTCACAACAAAAATTCTCGAGAAGGTAGTATAACAGGAGTTAGTTGTGTAAGGATTGACCACTCTGCCAATTTAGAAATAAATTGCAGGTTGAAAATAGGATAATAACGCGCTGGGTCCAAAGGGTCCAACTTGGGATCCTTTAAACAAGGGCGAACCAAAGCTTTCTTCCAGGCCGGGGGAACACAACCTGAGGACACATTATTCTCAATCAAGAAATAAACTGGGGAAATTAATCACAAAGAAATTTCTGTCAGCCATGCTGAGCAAATGTAAAAGCAGCAGTTGCTAGCAGAGAGATGCACATGGTGACAGGACTCTATTTGTGCAGCTGTGCAGCCTATAACTGGCACCAACATTCCAAATATCCTGTGCCTTTATTGCAGGCTTCAACAAATTTTGTGTGGATTTAGGAGCCAGGCCAAAATCTTTTGAGCAGTGCTTTTGACCTTGCGCCCGCCCACTGTCATTGTCTCTCACGCTGTTCTCATGTTTTCATAAGAACATAAGATATGCCATACTGGGTCAGACCAAGGTCCATCAAGCCCAGTATCCTCTTTTCAACAGTGGCCAATCTAGGTCACAAGTACCTAGCAGTTCCCCAAAAGACACAGGTTCCACAATGCTTGTATTGAGGCAAGCAGTGGATATTCTGGGTCCACTTTAATAATGATTTATGCACCTTTCATCCAGGAACTTGTCCAAACCTTTTTTATACCCGGCTACACTAACAGCTTTTACTATATCCTCCGGTAGCAAATTCCAAAGTTTGATTACACGTTGAGTGAAAAAATATTTTCTCTTATTAGTCTTAAATAGGTTGCCCTGTAGCTTCATTGCATGTCCCCTAGTCTTTCTATATTTTGATGGTGTAAACAATCGATCTACGTTTACCCTTTCCACTCCATTCATTAATTTATAGACCTCTATCATAGCTCCCACAGCATCTCTTTTCAAGATTGAAGAGCCCTAACCTTCTTAGACTCTCTTCATAGGAGTATCCTTCCATCCCCTTTACCATTTTGGTGGCTCTTCTCTGAACCTTTTCTAATAACGCTATATCCTTTTTAAGATACAGTGACTGGAATTGCACACAATATTCAAGGTGCGGTCGCACCATGGAACGATACAGAGGCATTATAATATCCTTTGTTTTATTTTCCATTCCTTTCCTTATGATACCTAGCATTCTGTTTGCTCTCTTGGCAGCTGCTGCACACTGGGCGGAGGGTTTTAGCATGTTATCCACGATGACGCCTAAATCTTTTTCCTGGGTGGTGGTTCCTAATATGGAACCTTGCATCGTATAACCATAGTTTGGGTTTTTCTTTCCTAGGTGCATAACTTTGCACTTGTCCACATTAAATTTCATCTGCCATTTGTATGCCTAGTCTTCCAATTTATTAAGATCCTCTTGCAATTTTCCACAATCCTCATGGGTTTTAACAACTTTGAATAGTTTTGGGTCATCTGCAAATTTGAGAACCTCACTTGTTATTCCCTTTTCCAGGTCATTTATGAATATGTCAAAAAGAAGCAGACCCAGCACGGATCCCTGGGGTACTCCACTGTTCACCTTTCGCCATTGATAAAATTGGCCATTTAGCCCTACCCTCTGCTTTCTATCTTTTAACCAGTTCCTGATCCACAATAGTATACTGCCTCCTATTCCATGACTTTTTAATTGCCGAAAGTCTCTTATGAGGGACCTTGTCAAAGGCTTTCATAAAGTCCAGATATACTATATCAACTGTTGGCTGTCTCCCACTAAGCCATGACTATCTACATATTCAATAATTTTGTTCTTTATGATGGTTTCCACCATTTTTCCTGGTACTGACGTCAGGCTCACCGGTTTTTAGTTTCCTGGATCACCCCTGGAACCCTTTTTAAAAATTGGTGTTACATTGGCCATCCTCCAATCTTCAAGTCTCACAAGACCTGTACCAGACTTTCTATATCGAGTGGCATCTTTAGACAGAAATAGAGATAAAAACAGTTATAGCTTCAGAGAATTATTTATTTGTTTGTTTGTTTTTATATACTGCGTTCTTTGAAATCAGTGCAGTTTACATAAAACAAGAACAGTAACAGTTTACATCAGTGGTTCTCAACCTTTTTTGTACCGCGACCCCTTTTACCATTGGTCAACTTGTGGTGACCCCCAGTGATAAAATCAAATGCGTCTCTCTTCCTTTACCGTTAACACATTGTCGCTGTAATCATTTTTTGGAGTGGAGGAGTAGCCTGGTGGTTAGAACACTGGCTTGGTAACCAAGCAACCAGGGTTCAATTCCCACTAGCACTCCTTGTGGCCTTGGGCAAGTCACTTAACCCTCCATTGCCTCAGAAGAAAGGCCTGGCAATCTACTTCCAGTGACACTGCTAAGAAAACCCTGGAGCTTCTGGGTCACCAGGAGTCAGGACTGACTCAACAGCACACATTGCATTTGCATAGGCCTTTGCAATATGTTTTTATTTATTAAATTTACTTATTTAAACCACAATAATTAATCCCAATAACAAGTAACAATATTTGATTTCAAAATTATGATGATTTTGTAGTCAAATCACTAATATGAAATAAAATTATTTTTTTCTACCTTTGTTGTCTGACCAATTTATTCTCTGATCATGCTGGTCCCGATCTGAGGCTTCTGCTTTCCTGTCTTCTCTTAGCTCTCTTTCTGTGGTCTATGGTCCATCTGCCATTTCTTATCTCTTCTTTTGTTTTCTTCACTTCATCAGCCTATTTTCAGTCCCCTTCTAGTCCAAATACCATGGCAGCCCCTCTCAGCATCCACTCCCATTCTCCCCATCCCCTCGCATCAGCCCATTTGTAGCCCTAGCCCCCAGTTTTCTTCCAAGGCCAGCAGCTCTATCCTCCCCTTACCACCATCAGCCCATTTCCAGTTGAAGCCTCCCCAATCAGCTCACTTCTAGTACTAGTCCCCCCTCAACCCTATTACCAGGGCTAGGCTCCCCTAATCAGCCCATTACTAGTCCTACCCCCCATCAATCCATTACCAGTCCTAGCCTCCTCTAATCAGCCCATTTCCAGTCCTAACCTCCCTGATCAGCTCATTTCCAATGCTAGCCCCCCATCAGTCCATTACCAGTCCCAACCCCCCCATTGATCAGTCCATTCCCAGTCCTAGCCTTCCCTAATCAACCCATTATAATCCTAACCCACACTGTCTCTCCTCTCTGTCCAGCATTTATCCCCTGTCTGTCCAGTATGTCCCCCTGTCTCTCCCCTTTGTCCATATCAGCCCCCTCCCTCCCTCCCTCCCTGTCAGCCCCCCTCCCTCCCCCATGTCAGCCCCCTCCCTCCCCCATGTCAGCCCCGTTGCAGGTTCCCTGCCCCCTCCTCCCCTCTCCCTATGTCTGCCTGCTACTGCCCTGTTTTTCTGCAGCCGCAGTTCCCTGTCTCTTAGGGAACCGCAGCTGTGCCTGTGAAGCCGTTGCGGAGCTTTTCTGGCTCTTGACGGGCTCCGTGCAGCATTGTCCTGCCTCCAAAGGAAGTTCCTTTGGAGGCGGGATAATGCTGCACGGAGCCCTTTGAGAGACGGGAAGGCTCCACAACATTTTCACAGGCACAGCGTGGTTCCCTAAGAGGCAGGGAGCCGTGGCAGCAGAAGAAGGGAGGCGGTGAGTTTGCCGCTGCTTGGACTCTGCAGCGGCAGCAACTTGTGCGCTTTTCCGACCCCTGCTAAATCCTGTGGCGACCCCCATGGGGGTTGCGACCCACAGGTTGAGAACCGCTGGTTTACATGGAACAATTTGTGTAGAACAGTTTACATTGAACAAAAATAAAAATAAGTAACAGTAAGTAACACGTAATCTACATTAGATGTGAATACAGGGAGAAAAACTTGGAATATGCTGGTAGGGGGACTAGAGGCGATCTGTAAGTATGTGTGTGGTGCAACGATGGTGTGCTTGCCTGTGTATGGGAGGAAATGTGATGGTAGGTGCCTTTGAGGGGTGTGGTGTGGGGCCGTGGTGCATGTGTGCACATAGTGCGGAGGTGAAGTGCCCATGTGTGTGTGAATATTTCTGTTCTGCCCATGGAAGGTCCGATCTCCTGTGGGCAGAGAGAAGGGGACTTTACCGCAATCAAAACCATCCCCTTCTCTTCTGCCTGCGGGAGATCTGATCCCCGCAGGCAGACAAGCGTCACAGCCATCGTTGGGGCAACTCGTTTGGAGGGGCAATGCCCCCCTACCCCCCCAAATGAATCCCATGAGACCAAAGGTCCTTCAAGCCCAGTATCCTATTTCCAACAGTGGCCCATCCAGAGCACAAGTACCTGACAGCTTCCTCCTTCCTTTCCATAAAAAATATTTCTGGATGCTCCCAAATCTATCCCTTGGGAGCTTCATACTGTGAGCTTCCTTTCCACTGGAAAAGGTTGTCTTTGTGAGCACTATAAATTCCTTCCATTTATTTAGCATAGTAACATCCTTAAATGTCTGATATGTGTCTTCTGTCCTCTATTTAGATCTCATATGACTTCTGATGTAGACCCCACCCCACTTCATTTTGTTGGTTGAGTAGATGTCAGCAGATAAGGAACATTTGGCCAGTCTGCTTGGTTAGCCCTGTTGACTTTGCTCTAGTTCAGGGCATCTCCCAATTGCCAGCCATAGAAGACTGATTTCCTACAATGCCCTGACTATGGTGCCCTTATTTACCTTCTTCTCCACCCACTGTGCTTCCAGATCCCTTCTGTATCCCTTCTTGTAATTAGCTGGAGAGTTTAGCCACGCTAGCTTGTTGTCCATGCTAAGTGACTTGCCGTCTCCCTCAGTTATAATCGAAGACTGTATCAAAGCCCTGCTGCTATGTGCCATTTGTCCTTGTCTCCTTTTACGTCAGCTTGATGCAGCTGAACTACTGCTCCATGAAAGCCGGCTTTGTCCCCCCCCCTCCTATGGCCTTTTACTACTCCAAGTAGGTGAGCTTATAAATGTATATTGTAGTCAGATGTCCAGCCCCCCATTTCTTTTGCCCATGCCTGTTTTTTCAGTATGATCACCCTCTGTATCTGTCCCACATATGCCTAAATATTTCCAGGATTTTGATCACTGTTAGCTGGTTGGCTTTCCCAGGCATCAAAAAGCAGGAGAAAAAGACCTGCACTTGGGTACAGCCATCATCAGTCTCCACAGACCAATTTCTTTGGTTCACAATGAAGTATTTATTGCACCCCTCTTAAACAGCACAAAGTTGAGGCCAGAAATAAGAACATCCTCCCTCCCCCAAAGTGTTTAGTTCAATGCACTTTTTCAAGTGCTGGAAACACGGTGGGAGGGGCGGGGGTGAGTTTCTCATCTCTCCGGCTCTGGCCTCAGCTGTGTGCTGTTTTAAGATGGCTGCTGTAAATACTTGGAAGAGGTTGGTTTGTGGTGATCGATGGTCTTGTCGGTGGTACCTGAACACAGACCTCCTTTTCCTCCTGGTTGTACTGCTGCATTGGATTCGCTGAGAGGCTCTGCATCAGCAACCTTTGTCTCTGTCAGAGTTCCTGCTGTGGCTAGCACTGGCTTTTATGCTGTTCCAGACATCTACCACCCTCTCTGTAAAGAAGTATTTCCGGATATTTTCTCTTACCCTCTCTCCTTTTAACATCACATCATGACCTTTTTCTTTTGTGCTCTACTGAAGCCTGATAAATATTTGAATAATTCTATTGTCGCTCCCTCATTATATCCCACTGAGGCTACTGTAACCTGCTCCTCACAGGTTGTCCTCTGAATCATCTCAACTACGGTATATTCAGAATTCAGCTGCATAGCTTATCTTCCTTCAACGTTGTCACAGCCGTGTAAACCCTCTTCTCAAGTCACTACATTGGCTCCTCGTCTGCTTCTGCATACAGATTAAGCTTTTCCACTTACAAGTGCCTTCACTCTGTAGCTCCTTATTTTCTCTCTTCTCATATCTTCCCGTACACCCTTCTTGTGACTTCCGTGCGCTGGATAAGCTATTTCTATTTCATACTTGAATTTATAGCCTTATTCCAGCTTTTATCTGTGCCCTTCTTCTCTGTCCTCATTCTATTTTCCACGTCGCTGCATTGTATGTTTGCAACAGCTTTTTTGGGTTCGTGTGTCACGCCCCTTCTCTAGCAAGTCCCACTTTCCTGAGGTTGCTTACATGCTATAGTTTGATGCAACAACCAAGGCAAAGAGGGGTCACAAACTCCAGTACCAGGTTTCCGGCATTCTTTTTTTTGGCTTATCTTTCAGATTTATTTATTTATTCTATTTATATACCATCTTTAGAAATAATCCAAAATGTTGTATTAGGTCACTGAGCAGCCATAAATACAGTAACTACCAAATGACCTAAAAGAATAGCATTATCTTGGTAGCCCAGGCAACATATTTGAAAATATAATATTAAATTGCCACACACAGTTCATAATCTCTCCAGAAGCCCAAGAGAATCCAAATAAAAAAGAAAAAAACATTAAAAGCCTTGCCTGTTAAAACACATCTCCTGGTGGCTTGCAACTGTTTAAATAGCCAAAGGTTAACTAGATAAACCCCGGTGAAGCCAATATTAATTAATTAATTAATTTATTAGCTGTATTTATATCCTGCTTTTCACCAGGTCAAAGCAGTCAGTTGGGGGATACATTTAACATGAGGGGATATGAGACACATATGCTAATACTTACAGGGAACATGGGCAATGGAGGGTTAAGTAGCTTGCCCAAGACCACAAGGAGTGCCTATAGGACTAGAAATCCCAGTCCCTCCGGCCTGAGATTGCTGTCCCCAGGTGGGACTTGAACCCCTGGCCCTCTGGCCTGAAGTACCTTGTCCTAACCACTAGACCACTCCTCCCTCCCAATATTCACTAAGGGCCCTATTCCAATCCCGATTAGTTGTGAATTTCCAACCAGTGTTCAGTCAAAAGTAGCAAGAAGAATGCCTAAAGATATTACAACTAAAAATTCAGAATGACTCCATATTTAGAACCCCCCCACAAAACATACATGCTGTTTCTGAGAGAAGTCTGAGAAACATATATTCTTTTTAATGTATCTAAATTCATTGGGTGAGGTTGTACATGATTTAGGTGTCCCATTTTTTGGTTATGCTGATATTATTGTAATTTTACCTTTCCAGAAAGACTCAATAAGTATGTATATGAAACTGACAAATTGTTCTAAATGAATTGCATCTTGGATGAGGTTATATTTGATGAAACGTAACCCTGAAAAGACCAAATTGCTTTGGATTGGTTGTGATTTGTTGAAATTTGCAACTTCTGCTCCCATGTTATCATATGTCAGTGTAAGAACATAAGAAATGCCATACTGGGTCAGACCAAGGTCCATCAAGCCCAGTATCCTGTTTCCAACAGTGGCCAATCTAGGTCATACGTACCTAGCGGTTTCCCCAAAAGACACAGGTTCCACAATGCTTGTACTGGGTCAAGCATTGATATCCTGGGTCCCTTCTTAATAATGGTTTATGGACCTTTCCTCCAGGAACTTGTCCAAATCTTTTTTAAACCCAGCTACACTAACATTATAGCATTATATAAATCAGTTAAAGTGTTAGGAATTATGATTGATTCTATTTATCAAGGGATGAGCAAATTACTTTAGCATAGAAGATCTTGTATAGGTTACATGCCATATTTAACAAACTAAAGCATTTGTAACTGCTGAGCATTTAAAGGTTGTGATACAAGCAATAGCCATGATACAATTTGACTACTGAAATATTGTTTATTTGGGGATAGCGAAGAAATATTTTGTTTGCTTGCAAATGCTACAAAACACTGCAGCAAAGATGATTTTATATGGGAACAGATAGGAAAGAACTAGACCATTCTTTATTAAATTACATTGGCTTCCAATTGTTGCTAGGGTAAATTTTAAATAAACCTCACGCTAGAGGCACATTTGCAGGAGAGAGAAACCATTTCAGTCAGCAATGTACAGCAAAGCCAGGGAAACCCAGAAAAGTGATAGTAGTGATACATGTGCAGGAACCAAAATGGCAAATAAACATATTAAATGACCAGAACCACATTTGAAATCCCCATAACCAAGCTGGCCAATAGTGCTACTAATGATAAACATAAAGCAACACTACTGACAAAGCGTAAAAATGAAGATATCATGTTTGGAAGGGGCTATGCTCTGTCCCCCTACAAAGTGAATGATCCCACAGTGAAATAGCGCTGATCAGGGTTTTGTCGTTTATATTGGGCAGGATTGATAAGCTGTGGTCCATCTGGGGCACAGTGCGGACTAGGCAGATGCCTAGGTGGCACATAGGAATGCCGAAACTGTAAAGCAGCAAGACAGCAACTGACGAGGGTCCAACATGGGCACGAGTGTGTGTCCCACAGTGTCACAGGGATATTACCCAGCAGGTACCCCCAAGGGCACATAACATTGGCAGGTGGTGCCGGGGGGAAGTGCGCATGTCCATGTAGGCACCACTACCCGAGAACCCACACCATAGGCAGCTGCCTACCGGCACACTGGATGGCCTGGGACTGCGCACCACCAGCACCACTGGCATAAGGGCATGTCAGCATGGTGGCGGAGGGTTGCTGGTGGTGGAGGGGGCAGTGGCATCTGCCCACAGCAGACCAAGGCCAAACCCTGTTTAGGTGGGTGCCGTGCTGTGCAACAGACAAGGTCTGTCTAATGAACACTAATGGTAGCCCCAGGGAATGATCTGCCTCTGTGGCAACAGTTTGGTGTAGTACACACAGCCAGTGTGTTCAGGGGCAGAAGGTCACAGATTCAAGCCCCAGCTGTGGCTCCTGCAAACCATGTCCCTATATTTTTCCCAGTACTAAACCGTGATAATAAAGATGGAACTGTTATTGCAGATTAAATAAACAAGCCATAAACGCCTATATTTTACCCTGCAGGGCACAGACACCATAAACATGTCCAATCCCTAGAGCAGAGTTTCCCAACTGCAGTCCTGGAGGACCAAACACCATTCAGGTGTCATGCTGTCCATAATAAATATGCCTGTGCTGCATTTGTATGCGCTGCTCCCATTGTATCTCATGCATATTCATTAGGGACAGCATGAAAACCTGAACAGTGTTTGGCCCACCAGGACCGGAGTTGGGAAACTCAGCCCTAGAGCAGAGGCCTACAAACACCCACACCCACAGGCTCCACTGTCCAACGCCTCATGGAGAGTCAGGCTGTTGGGCCCTGCGCGGAGCAGCATCTCCCAATACTGGCACCTGCATACCTTAGCAATGCCGTCCTAAACTTGGGAACATATTCCACATATATCAAAAGGTTGCTATGATTAATGTCAGCTAACAAATCCTAAGTTAAACACGATTTGCTGTTAGAGATTCATCATAGCAACCTTTCTGATATCTGTGGAGTGTGTTTCAGTTATTGATTCTGAAAGTGTTTACCAACCCGGGGAGTGACCCCAACAGTTTTGCGTACCATAGCAATGCCTGCACTGTGCCCAGGACTGGTGTGGCGGCCAGGGCTGCCACAAACCTCTATATTTGCACAATGCTGGCATAGGTGTGGGAGTGTGTGTCTGTCTATCCAGTGAGTTGTGGCTGCCTACATCTTACTGAGCCCACACTGCTTGCACTGTTTCCAGTGTTAGCCTGCCAATGTGCATAATGAAGAGCAGGGTACTGTGGGTATGGCCCGGACAGGGTGGCCTGGGCAGGATGCATCTGCACAGGGTGTAGGGCAATGGCTGGGACATTGTAGTGCCTGACCACCACCTGCACGGACAGGATGGCCACAGCATGTCATGCTGGGAGATCACTCTCACCCTGACTGAGCAGTGGCCACAGCATGGCTATGTTCCCCCATAGTGCTATACAGTATTTCTCTCAAGTGATATTTATGGGTTCCCTTTTCTGGGGCCCAATCACTGACATACTTGCTTGGTGTGTGTGCGAGAATGTCTTATCCCACCAGCAGCACCATCCCTGTCTATTCCTGCTCCAGGGTATGAATAAGTCACTATGGTGACTAAAAATTTGGACTAGGCACCTGGGGCTTGTTCACCAATATGGAGATGATGTCAGTCTGTGGGGATCCCATCACCTTGTGGGCAGAAGTGCTGCAACTGGTGCTGTAGGTTGCAGGGACATGCACTGTGACCTAGGTTTCTGTTGCCTGGCTCCTAGAGTTTTAGGTTTGCTTCTAGATTCCAAGATCATTTGTCAAGGCCTAAGATATGCCATACCAAGTCAGACCAAGGATCCATCAAGCCCAATATCCTGTTTCCAACAGTGGCCAATCCATGTCACAAGTACTTGGCATGTTCCCAAAAAGATACACAGATTCCACGCTACTTATGCAGGAATAAATAGTGGATTTCTCTGGTCCTCTTTAATAATAGTTTATGGATTTTTCCTCCAGGAACTTGTTCAAACCTTTTTTAAACCCAGATACATGAAGCAGCCTTTACCACATCCTTCAGTAACAAATTCCAAAGTCTGATTATACCTTCAGTGAAAACATATTTTCTCTGATTAGTCTTAAATGTGCCACATTGTATTCTTCATTGAGTGTCCTCTAGTCTTTTTGAAGGAGTAAACAACCGATCTATGTTTATCGGTTCTACTCCATTCATTATTTTATAGATCTCTATCATATCGCCCCTCAGCTGTCTTTTTTCCAAGTTGAAGACCCCTAACCTTTTAAGCCTTTCCTCATAGGGGTATCCTTCCATCTCCTTTACCATTTCGGTGGCTCTTCTCTATACCTTTTCTAATTCTGCTATATCATTTTTAAGATATGCAACCAGAATTGGTGCAGTCGCACCATGGAACGATACAGAGGTATTATAATATCCTTTACTTTATTCTTCATTCCTTTCCATATGATTCCTAGCATTCTATTTGCTTTCTTGGCCGCTGCTGCACACTTGGCGGAGGGTTTCAATGTATTATCCAAAATGAAGCCTAAATCCTTTTACTGGGTGGTGGTTTCTAATGTGAAACCTTGCATCGTGTAACAATAGTTTGGGTTGTTCTTCCCTAAGTGTGTAACTTTACACTTCTCCACATTAAATTTCATCTGCCATTTGGACACTCAGTCTACTGTTTTTTTTAAGGTCCTCTTGCAATTTTTCACAATCCTCTTGTGTTTGAACAACTTTGAATAAATCGGTGTCATCTGCAAATTTGATCACCTCACTCATTATTCCCATTACCAGGTCATTTATGAATATTTTAAAAAGCAGCGGGCCCAGCACAGATTCCTGGGGTATTGTACTATTCACCTTTCTCTGTTGAGAAAATTGGCTATATAGCCCTACTCTCTCTTTTCTATCTTTTAACCAGTTCCTGATCCACAATAGTACACTGCCTCCAATCCCATGACTTTTTAATTTCACCAAGAGTCTCTCATGAGGGACCTTGTCAAAGGCTTTCTGAAAATCCAGATACACTATATCAACCAACTCACCTTTGTCTACCTGTTTATTCACACCTTCAAAAAATATAACAGATTAGTAAGACAAGACTTTACTTGGCTAAAAACATATTGTTTTTTCCCATTGAACTAGGACTATCTACATGTTCAGTAATTTTATTCTTTATAATAATTTCTACCGTTTTGCCTGGCACTGATATCAGGCTCACTAGTCTGTAGTTTCTTGGATAATTCCTGGGTATTATATTGGCCATTCTCCAATCTTCAGGTGCTACAGATGATTTTAATGATAGTTCACAGATTATTAATAGTAGCTCTGCAATCTCATATTTAAGTTCTTTCAACACCCAGGGATTTATACCATTCAGTTCAGGTGATTTGATACTCTTTAGTTTATTGAATAACTGTATTACATCTTCCCGGTTTATTGAGATTTGTTTCAATTCTTCTGATCCATCACCACTAAATACCATTTCAGTTATAGGTAACTTCTCCAGGACCAAGCAGGAAGTCAGTCCTCACTTATGGGTGACGTCGGCGCCGACGGAGCCCTCGCGGAGCAATTTTCCCCAGCTTTCAAAGAAAGCCTTTGGGAATTGCAGCGCGCATGCGCGGTCGTCTTCCCGCCCGAGGGTGCCATCTTAGCCAGTCTTCTTTTTTCCGCGGAGCCCTACAGACGTCCCCGTCTTGTCCCCGCGAAAAGTCGATTTTTTCTTCATTATTTTATTCTTTTTCCTTCGGTTCGACGCCGATCCTTTTCCCGCCCGGACTCGCGACGCCGGTCACGAGTCCTCTTACTTTTTTCGGTTTTTCTGACTTTGTCAGCTTTCGTTTTCGATTTTTCCCTGGCAGCCCGGTCCTTTGACCTCGCAGGGGCCCTTTTTCCCCCGATGGCTGCCAGTGGGTTTAAGCGGTGTGGTCAGTGTGACCGAAATATGTCACTAACTGACACACACGACTTTTGCCTCCGCTGCCTGGGCCCGGATCATGAGGAACTGATCTGTGGGCCCTGCGGCAAAATGTCCTCAAAAGCGTTGAGAAGTCGGTGGCATCAGCGTGATAGAATCTTCGCTGACCCCAGCCGTACCCGGACCTCGTCGGAGGCCTCCGCGTCCAAAGGCTCCAGCTCGGACCGTCGCCGGAGTTCCTCCGACCGGGGTTCTCCCTCCGGGGACCATCGTCGGAAGGTGAAACCCGCGAGGGCGGCGTCGGTGGACGCTCCTGGTTCCGCGAGGGCCAGGTCGCATAGCCCCGACAGCCGCCCCGGGTCCTTGGAGAAGGAACACCTCACGAAGCGACCTCGCCTGGAGTCGGAGATGCCTGCTCGGGTAAGTCCTGTGGTCCTTCTGGACTCGCCTCCGCGACAGCCGACGTCGGGCCCGACGCCGTCGGGGCCCGAGTCGGGGGCTGCTGGGTCACCTGAGCTCGGACTCAGGTTGACGGCCTTGGAGAGCAGACTGTCTGCCTTCATGGACCAGCAGCGGGCACTGCTCGCTGGCCTCGCTGGCGCCGCTGCCCCGACCGCCGGGACGTCGACGTCCAAGTCGACCCCGGAGACCGAGCCGATCCTCGAGTCGATGAGAACTCGAGCTGATCCTCGGTCGAGGTCACCCTCGGCCTCCCGTTCGGGACCAAGGTCGCCGACGCCGACTCCCTCAGCGTCGGGGCGGCAGGCGCCGCGCCCTGCCCGGGCCGACCCCTCCGAGTCCTCGTCGGAGTCGGTCTGGGAGTCTGAAGAGGAAGAGTCGCCTGATTCTTTCCGGACTCGGTGTGTCCCCTCGGACTCACCGGAGTCCGAGCCTCGGAAGCAGTCCCCCCCGGAGGATGCCCGGTTCTCGGACTTCGTTAGGGATATGGCCAAGGCTTTGGCCTTCCCTGCGGATCCCGAGGAGGAGCCTCGAGCCGAAGAGCTCGACGCCCTCCAGTATGACTCTCCCGCGAGGGAACACTTTACTGTACCGGTTCCTCCTATGCTGGAACGACTACTCTTCCGCATGTGGGAGAGTCCGGCCTCCTTGCCGGTCCTGAGCAAGCGGGTCGATTCTATCTATCGAGTCCGCAAGAGCCCTGGCTTTCAAAAGGCACAGCTGCCACACCATTCCATGGTAGTGGAATCGGCCATGCATCGTCTTAAGAGCCAGAAGATGCACTCCTCGGTGCCTCCTGGCAGGGAGGCCCGTAACCTGGATGGCCTTGGTAAGAAGTGTTTCCAGGGCTCTATGCTCGCATGTCGTGTCCAGACTTACCAGCTATACATGGGCATGTATCTCCGGGATCTGGCTAAAGAGCTAGCCGGATTCTCCGCTGGTTTGTCCGAGGAACCCTTGCGGAGGTTCCTAGCCTTGTCCACTGGCATTCGGGAATGCTCAAAGTTCATGTCCCGGGCAGCCTATGATGGCTTTGAAGCATCGGCTCGAGTGGCCGCAGCCGGCATCGGTGCCCGCCGACAGGCTTGGCTTCAGTCGTCAGACCTTGAGCCCTGGGTGCAGGACAAGTTGGTCGATGTCCCCTGCCGAGGCGAAAACCTCTTTGGCAAGCCCATGGCGGAAAAGGCTGCGCAAATTGAGACTGAGACTCTCACCAGGACCAGGCTTTCTAGGAAGACCTCCGCCCCTTCCCAGAAAAAGAAGGGCTCGGGGAAAAAGTCCTTTTACCCGAGGAAGGCGGCTGCCTACAAACAATACCCCCATTATCAGGCCCCTGCAGCTCCCCAACAGGGCCAGCAGGCCAAGGGACGGGGTAACGGGTCCCGTAGGCAGCAAGCCCCCAAGCCTGCACCACCAGCCCCTGCTCAGCAGGGTGGGGGTTTTTGACTCACAAAGCATAGCCTCTCCCCCCCCGCTGGTTCCTCCCAGCACCGGAGGCCGGCTGGTTCACTTCGCCCACAGGTGGTCCAGCATCACCGCAGATGCCTGGGTGCTTCAAGTCGTGCGGGAAGGCTATCTTCTCCACTTCCACCAGGTCCCTCCCTCCTATTTTCCGGGAGAACCTCCACGACCCCCTCTGCACAGGGAATTACTCCTTCAGGAGTTAGCAGGTCTTCTGTGGGAACAGGCGGTGGAACCGGTGCCACACCACCTGAGAGGTCAAGGCTTTTATTCCAGGTATTTTCTAATACCAAAGAGAACAGGGGCCTCAGACCCATCCTGGACTTGCGCAACCTCAACAAGTTCCTTGTGCGGGAGAAGTTCAAAATGCTTACCCTTGGAATCCTTCTGCCCTACCTCCAGCACGGAGATTGGCTATGCTCCTTGGATCTAAAGGATGCCTACACGCACATCCTCATCCACCCAAGCCACCGCCAATACTTAAGGTTTGTGGTGGCAGGAAATCATTACCAGTACAGAGTACTGCCCTTTGGCCTGTCCTCCGCGCCGCGAGTCTTCACAAAATGTCTCGCAGTGGTGGCGGCCCATCTCCGGCTTCACGGCCTATATGTCTTTCCGTACCTCGACGACTGGCTCATCAGAGCGGCGTCCGCTCCGGAGGTCACCAGCGCCACACGCTGCACGGTGACTCTTCTGCAGTACTTGGGCTTTGTTATAAATTTCGCAAAGTCCACTTTGCTCCCCTCACAGGATCTCGAGTTCATCGGCGCAAGGCTCCACACTCCTCAGGCACGAGCGTACCTACCGCTCGACAGGGCTCAACGGCTCATGGACCTAGCCGACCGTTTTCGCAGCCAGCCCCTGGTCTCCGCCAGGCGCTTCCTGAGACTGCTCGGCCATATGGCTTCCACCGTCCATGTGACCCCCAATGCCCGCCTGAATATGCGGCCTGCTCAATGGTGTCTCCGCTAGCAGTGGCGACAAGCCACAGGCGGCCTAGCAGACCTAGTGCGCGTCTCCGAGCCGCTGATCTCGTCTCTCCGGTGGTGGCTTCGGCAGCCGAACCTGATATTCGGAATGCCTTTCCAGTCACCTCAGCCGACCCGGGTGCTGACCACGGATGCATCCCTCCTGGGCTGGGGAGCACATTGCCAAAGGGCACGTACTCAGGGCCTCTGGACCACGTGGGAGTCTGCTCAGCAGATCAACTTCCTGGAGCTCAGGGCGATCCGCCTGGCTCTCATGGCTTTCTCCCACCTGACTTCCCACCAGTCCGTCCTTGTCCAGACGGACAATCAAGTTGCCATGTTCTACGTGAACAAGCAGGGGGGCACGGGCTCCTTCCTCCTCTGCCGGGAGGCACAGAAGCTCTGCTCTTGGGCCGTCAGTCACGGCATTCTCCTCAAGGCAGTTTATCTCCCGGGCCAAGAGAATTGCCTGGCGGACAAACTCAGCAGGATCCTCCAGCCGCACGAGTGGCGTCTGGATCCCTTGGTAGTTCAGAAGCTCTTCCTAAAGTGGGGCCTCCCCACGGTGGATCTCTTTGCCAGTCCTCACAACCGGCAGCTTCCTCGCTTCTGCTCTCGTCAGCCACACCCCCTTCGGGTTGCGGCGGACGCTTTTCTAATTTCATGGTCGGGGAGCCTTCTGTACGCTTTCCCTCCCATCCCGCTAGTCTCTCGGACTCTTTTCAAGGTTCTCCGAGACAAAGCCTTCATGATCCTGGTGGCCCCTCGCTGGCCCAGACAGCCGTGGTTTCCGCTCCTACTGCAATTAGCGGTGGAGGATCCATTCCCTCTGGGGGTACAGCCGGATCTCCTCACTCAGGATCAGGGGTCTCTACTACACCCCAACCTCAGGTCTCTCAACCTCATGGCCTGGCTGCTGAGAGGGTAGTCCTTGCTCCCCTTCTCCTGCCGGCAGAGGTGGAGGAGGTCGTCTTGGCTTCGCGACGGCCTTCTACCCGCAAATGCTACGCCCTTAAATGGCGTCGCTTTGCCGTCTGGTGTACCCAACAGTCTCAGGATCCCTTCTCCTGCCCGGTGTCGGTGATCTTGCAGTACTTGCTACACCTCTCTAATCTGGGACTTAAGTCCAACTCCGTCAAAGTTCAACTCAGTGCTCTTTCGGCACATCATGTGCCGGTGGACGGTAGACCTCTCTCCAGCGACCCTCTCGTAGCGAGGTTTCTCCGAGGTCTCCTTCTACTTAAACCACCTCTGCGCCCGCCAGCACCTGACTGGGACCTGAATGTGGTTTTGCAGCGGATCACTTGTCCGCCTTTTGAACCTATGGCTACCTGTTCTCTCCGTTTTCTGTCTTGGAAAACACTGTTCTTGATTGCCCTCACTTCCGCTAGACGCGTAAGTGAATTGCAGGCCCTCGTGTCTGATCCCCCTTACACTCGGTTCTACAAAAATAGGGTAGTCCTACGGACTCACCCAAAATTTCTTCCAAAAGTGGTCTCCCCTTTTCACATCAATCAGGAGGTGGTACTTCCAACCTTCTTTCCCAGACCACACTCCAGCCGAGCTGAAACGGTCCTCCATACCCTGGACTGTAGAAGGGCATTGAACTTCTACCTTGACCGTACGCGGGAGCACCGTAAAGCTGCTCAGCTTTTTGTGTCTTTTGACCCCAATAAATTGGGGCTCCCGGTCTCCAAGCGTACTCTGTCCATCTGGGTTGCGGACTGTATCTCTTGGGCTTATGGGGCAGCCGGACTCTCCTTAGAAAGTCGAGTCACGGCTCATTGCGTTCGGGCAAAGGCTACGTCAGTGGCTTACCTCCGCTCTGTTCCGCTGGCAGACATCTGCCGGGCCGCTACTTGGTCTTCGAGCCAGACTTTTGCGGTCCATTACTGTCTCGAGAGGGAGTCCCGCAGGGACAGTGCTTTCGGACAGGCAGTCCTCCGTAATCTCTTTGAGGTCTGAGCAACTCCTACCCTCCATCCCGGATGTGGGCTACCGGTGGGTGTTAATTCAGCGAAGATTCTTTCCTTCTGTGCTGCTGAGCTAGAGGGAGCTCATTTTTGTGCTTAGGGTCTCCGGTAGCCTTGAGCTTGGGAGTCCCATAAGTGAGGACTGACTTCCTGCTTGGTCCTGGAGAAAGCGTAGTTACTCACCTGTAACAGGTGTTCTCCAGGAGCAGCAGGAATCAGTCCTCACTACCCTCCCTCCTCCCCTTGGAGTTGCAATCGTCTGCTTCTGTTTTTGCATATATTTTTATGCTGTCTTTTTTAGCTATGTCATCTGACTGGCTAAGATGGCACCCTCGGGCGGGAAGACGACCGCGCATGCGCGCTGCAATTCCCAAAGGCTTTCTTTGAAAGCTGGGGAAAATTGCTCCGCGAGGGCTCCGTCGGCGCCGACGTCACCCATAAGTGAGGACTGATTCCTGCTGCTCCTGGAGAACACCTGTTACAGGTGAGTAACTACGCTTTCCCTACATCTTCTTCAGTAAAGATCAGAGCATTGAATTCATTCAGTCTTTCGGCTATGGTCTTGTCCTTCCTTAGTGCCCCTTTTAGACCTATTATCTAATGGTCCAACTGACTCTCCCATAGCTTTTATGCTACAAATGTACTTGAAAAGTTTTTATTATGTATTTTTCCTCCCAAGGCAAGCTTCTTTTCAAATTCTCTCTTTGCCTGCTTTTATCAATGTTTGCATCTATTTTACCATTGCTTATGTTTGCTATTTTTGTCATTTCCTGAAAAATGCTTTTTTTGGCTACAATAGCTTCTCTGACCTCACCTTTAAAACATTGTGGCAGTCATTTGGCCTTCCTTTCACCTTTCTTAAAGCATTGAATATATCTGCTCTGGGCTTCCAAGATAGTTTTTTTAAACAACGCCCATGCTTGGTATAACCCATTAACCTTTGCAGCTGCTCCTTTAGATTTTTTCTTAACTATTTTCCTCATTTTATCATAATCTCCTCTCAGGGCCAGCCCAAGGGTTTCTGCCACTCTAGACAGAAATTCCAGTCTCGCCGCCCCCCTCCCCCTCAGCTGCTGCTGCCCCTCCAGCTGCTGCTGATTTCATCTCAGGAGGGTGAGGCGGGCAGCAGCAGTATTTTCAAAAGCGGTGGCTTTTTGCACACGCTTTTGGAAATATTGCTGCTACCCGCCTCCCCCCACAAACAGAATTGACGGCAGCTAGTGGGGGCAGCATAGCCACACTTATGTGCCACCGTTGCTGCCGCCATCCCGGACCAGCTACCCTAGACAGCTGCCTAGCTTTCCTAGTGGATGGGCCAGCCCTGTCTCCCCTTTGAAAGTTAAAAGCTGTGGATTTTCTTCCTCTGCTCCCTCCATTTATTAAATCAAATATGATCATGTCATGATGACTATTGTCAAGTGGTCTCAACACCATTATCTCATGCATAAGATCCTGTGTTCCACTAGGGGCTAGTTCTAAAATAGCTCCCACTTGTGTTGGTTCATGAACCAGTTGCTTCATGAAGCTGTCATTTATTTCATCTAGAAACTTTACTCACTAGCATGTCCTACTATGACATTAACCCAGTTGATAGCAGGTTAATTGAAATCACCCATTATTACTGTGTTGTAACTTTTGTTAGCTTCTTTGATTTCTTTTAGCATTTCATCATCCATCTGTTCATTCTGGCCAGGCAGACGGTAGTACTCTCTCACTGTCATTACCTTCCCCTTTTTACACGGAATTTCTATCCGTAGATATTCTACAGTATATTTTGTTTCCTGCAAAACATTTATCCTGTTTGACTCAATACCCTCTTTAATATAGAGCCAACTCCTCTACCAGTTTGATCTACCATATCATTGCGATATAATTTGCACCCTGGAATCACGGTGTCCCACTGGTTGTTCTCCTTCCATTAGGTCTCTGAGATGCCAATTATATTCAGAGGATTCAAAACACTGCCGCCCGACTTGTCACTCACTCCTCCACTAGAGACCACATAACCCCCCTTCTTCTTCATCTCCACTGGCAGGGCCGGCCCGTCCATTGAGCAAGAATGTTTTTTGCACAGGGCCCCGCGTTTCAGGAAGCCCCGCGCAAAAAACATCTTGCATCAGCCCAGCTAGGTTAAAAAAATACAAACCGGCTGCTGCTGCCGTTGTGGCAGCAGCAGCAGAATCGAGCATCCCACGGGGCCCACTTGCCCTGCAGAGTCCTCCATGCAGCCTCAATGTTAGCTGTCAGAGCCGCGCGAAGAGAGAGAGCTTCTCCTCTCGCGGCTCTGTTAATCCCGCCGCGGGGCTGATGGGATTTCCCATCAGCACCGCGGCGGGATTAACAGAGCCGCGAGAAAGGGAAACTCTCCCTTCGCGCGGCTCTGACAAAGCCCGCGCTGAGGCCGCATGGAGAACTCTGCACAGAGCAGGGGGGGCCCCGCGGGATGCTTGATTCTGCTGCTGCCACAACGGCAGCGGCAGCAGCAGCAGCAGCAGCCAGTTTTTTTTTTTTTAACCTAGCTGGGCTGATGGGGGGGGGAGGGGGATAGGACTGGTAATTGGCTATGGGGGGGGGGGCTAAGACTGGAAGTGGGCTGATGGGGGAGTTAGGACAAGTAATGGGCTATGGGGGGGCCTATGGGGGGGGCTAAGAATACAAGTGGGCTGATGGGAGGGTTAGGACTGGTAATGGGCTATGGGGGGGGCTAAGACTGGAAGTGGGCTGATGGGGGGGGTTAGGACAGGTAATGGGCTATGGGGGGCCTATGGGAGGGCTAAGACTACAAGTGGGCTGATGGGGGGGGTTAGGAAAAGTAATGGGCTATGGGGTGGCTAAGACTGGAAGTGGCCTGATGAGGCGGAGGGGGTTAGGTCTGGTAATGGGCTATGGGGGGGGGGCTAAGACTGGAAGTGGGCTGATGGGGGGGAGGGGGTTAGGACAGGTAATGGGCTATGGGGGGGGGGGCTAAAACTGGAAGTGGGATGATGGGGGGGTTAGGACAGGTAATTGGCTATGGGGGGGCCTATGGGGGGGCTAAGACTACAAGTGGGCTGATGGGGGGGTTAGGACTGGTAATGGGCTATGGGGGGCTAAGACTGGAAGTGGGCTGATGGGGGGTTAGGACAGGTAATGGGATATGGGGGGCCTATGGGGGGGCTAAGACTACAAGTGGGCTGATGGGGGGGGGTTAGGACTAGTAATGGGCTATGGGGGGGTTAGGACTGGTAATGGGGTGATGGGGGTCTAAGACGGAAAATGGGGTGATGGAGGGGTTAGGACTGGAAGTGGGCTGATGGGGGGCTTAGGACTGGTAATGGGCTGGGGGGGTTGCTAGGACTGGAAATGGGCTGAGTGGAAGGGGGGCTTGAACTGCAAATAGCTGATGGGGACAGGGGCTTGGAATGGAAATGGGCTGAGTGGAAGGGGGCTTGAACTGCAAATAGCTGATGGGGAGGGGGGCTTGGAATGGAAATGGGCTGAGTGGGGGGGGGATAGGACAGGAAAGGGGCTGATGGAGGAGCTATGATAGGACTGGAAATGGGCTGTTGGGGGATGCTAAGATTGGAAATGGGCTGTGGCGGGGGCTTGAACTGAAATGGACTCATGGAGGGGCTAGAACTGAAAGTAGCCTCATGGGGGGGCTTGGATTGGAAATGGGCTGAGTGGAGGGGAGCTAGGATTTGACATGGGCTGATGGTGGGGCTAGGAAAGGACTAGAAATGAGCTGATGGGGGGGCTGGGATTGGAAATGAGCTGATGGAGGTACTCGGATAGGACTGGAAATGGATGGGGGAGCTAGGACTGGAAATGGGCTGATGGTGGGACTAGGATAGGATTGGAAATGGGCTGATGGGGGGCTAGGACTGGAAATGGGCTGATGCAGGGACTAGAAGGGAGCGGATGCTGGGTGGGGCTGGAACTTAGAAACATAGAAACATAGAAACATGACGACAGAAAAAGACCACATGGCCTATCTAGTCTGTCCTTCCATAACAACTACAACAGTCCACTTTTTGCCTTTAGAGATCCTCTGTGTTGGTCCCATGCTTTCTTGAATTCAGTTACTGTCCTCATCTCTACCACCTCCACTGGGAGACTATTCCACGGATCCACTACTCTTTCCGTAAAGAAATATTTCCGCATATCACTCCTGAATCTATCTCCCTTCACCCTCATCCCATGTCCCCTCGTAGCAGAACTTGCTTTCAATTGAAAGAGGCTCTCTCCCTGAACATTTATGCCACGGAGGTATTTAAACATCTCAATCATATCACCTCTATCCCGCCTTTCCTCTAAGGTGTACATATTAAGATCCTTAAGTCTGTCCTCATATGCTTTATAATGAAGCCCATTAATCATTTTGGTAGCAACCCTCTGCACCGACTCCATCCTGTTCACATCCTTTTGAAGGTGCGGTCTCCAGAATTGCACACCATACTCCAAATGAGGTCGCACCAAAGACTTATACAGAGGCATTATCACCTCCTTTTTTCTGCTAGCCATTCCTCTCCGTATGCACCCAAGCATCCTTCTAGCTTTTGCTGTCGCCTTTTCCACCTGTTTAGCTACTTTAAGATCATCAGACACAACCACGCCTAGGTCCCGCTCTTCTTTAGTGGACAAAAGTACTTCACCTCCTATACTGTATTGCTCCCTTGGATTGCTGCAGCCCAAATGCATGACCTTACATTTTTTAACATTAAATCCCAGCTGCCAAATTCTAGACCATTCTTCAAGCTTAGCTAGATCCCTCCTCATGTTATCTACCCCTTCCTGGGTGTCTACTCTATTGCAGATTTTGGTATCATCCGCAAAGAGGCAAACCTTACCCGACAGCCCTTCCGCTATATCACTAACAAAGATGTTAAAAAGAATTGGACCAAGGACAGATCCCTGGGGCACACCACTGGTAACATCCTTCTCCTCAGAGTGAGCTCCATTTACTTGTACTCTTTGTCGCCTCCCACCCAACCAATTTCTAACCCAAGCAGTAACTTTAGGGTCCATCCCTAGGGTGCTCAGTTTGTTTATAAGTCGCCTGTGAGGAACAGTGTCAAAGGCTTTACGGAAATCTAAATACACCACATCTAGAGCTCTCCCTCGGTCCAACTCCCTGGTCACCCAGTCAAAAAAATCAATCAGATTTGTCTGACAAGACCTGCCTCTGGTGAATCCATGCTGCCTCGGATCCTGTAATCCGCTGGACTCCAGAAACCTCACTATTTTCTCTTTCAGCAGCGTTTCCAATAATTTACTCACCACCGAAGTTAAACTAACCGGCCTGTAGTTTTCAACCACTTCCTTACTTCCGCTTTTGTGTAAAGGCACCACATGAGCCTCTCTCCAGTCCTTTGGCACCACTCCCGACTCCAACGAGGCATTGAAAAGGTCAGTCAGTGGAGCTGCTAGAACGTCCCCAAGTTCCCTCAGTATTCTAGGGTGTATCCCATCCGGTCCCATCGCTTTGTCTACTTTAAGTTGAGCTAGTTTCTCACGAACACAGTCTACTGAAAATAGTTCAAGATGTCCCTCGCTTCTGTTCTTATTTGTGGGTGTTTTCTGAGGTCCTGCTCCTGGTTCTTCATCTGTGAACACAGAACAAAAATATTTGTTAAGCAATTCCGCTTTATCCTTATCAGCTTCTACATATTCCCCCCCTGCACCCTTGAGTCTGACAATACCACTTTTGCTCTTCCTCTTCTCACTAATATATCTGAAAAATGTCTTATCCCCCCATTTTATTGCATTGGCTATTTCCTCCTCCTTTTGAATCTTTGCCTTCTTGACTACTTTGCTAGCTTCTCTAAGTTTTTCCAAATACAGATGCTTGTCTTCTGCTCTCTGTGATCTCTTGTATTTCATGAAGGCCTCCCTCTTTTTCTTCACTTTTTCAGCTACTTCCTTCGAAAACCATAGCGGTCTCCTGTTCCTTTTGCCTTTATTTACCATTTTAACAAAAAGGTTGGTTGCCCTTAAAATACCCCCTTTCAGTTTTGCCCACTGTTTTTCTACATCCCCCAGCTGTTCCCATCCCACTAACGACTCCCTGAGGTATTGGCCCATCTTCGCAAAGTTAGTCTTCCCAAAGTCTAAGATCCTCACCTTGGAATGGATTCTAACAGCCCTAGTCCTAATACTGAACCACACCATCTGGTGATCACTGGATGCAAAATGATCTCCCACTACAACATCAGAAACACTTTCACCATTGGTAAGCACCAAGTCCAGTATGGCCCCTTCACGTGTGGGGTCTGTTACCAATTGCCTGAATAGTTCTCCCTGTAGAGAATCCAGGATCTCCTTACTTCTAGATGATACTGCAGCAGGAATGTGCCAATCAACATCTGGCATATTGAAATCTCCTATCAGTAGCACTTCCCCTTTCTTAGCAATGCTGCGTATGTCTTCAATTAACTTTCTGTCCACCTCTTCCTCTTGTGAGGGAGGTCTGTATATCACTCCAATGCAAATAGATTTCTCTTTCCCTCTTTCTAGTTTAACCCACAACTTGAAGGGAGCTGATGTTGGGGGAGGATTAGAATAGGATGGAGCTGGGATAGTGAAATGGAGAGGGAAAAATATTTTGTGTGGGAGGGAAGACAAATCTACAATTAGCCAGATATTGGGAGAGTAAGTGGGGATTGAGGATGGAGGGGTACAATTTGAGTGGATGAAATAGGAATGAGGAAAGAGCAAAAGGAGAAAGATTAGTATGTTAAAGCAGATGTAGAGAGAGAATGGAAAAAAACTAGAAGAGAGAAGAAAGGACAAATGGACAGCAGACGGTGGAGAGTTAGCAGAAGACACAAAGAAACCAGAAGAAAGTGGCTGGAGCAATTGCCACTAAAAAAAATGCACAAAAGGTAGAAAAATATCTCTTTATTTTGAATTTTTTAACTGGAATATGTCAGCTCTTGGAAATGTGCATCATTAACGTCTGTGCTTTGTTTAGTACAAGAGGAAATTAATTTCTGGTTTTATTTCTACAGTGTTGTACATTCCAAGTTTGGCTTTTGGGGTTCCCAGTTTAATTATTGTCTTCCTGTTTCTAAATTGTGATTCCTTGTTTAGTGATGCTCTATGTTCTGCATGTGTAACTCAGCTGAGGTATTCTGTTTATATAATTCCTATTTGACATTGCCACTTGTTCTCTTTCCCCAGTAGGTCATGTATTGTTGTTCTCTGAAATGTATTGGTTTAATATTTGCAGTGTTTCCTTTTGATAGGTAGGGTATGGTGCTTTGTGAGTCCTGGTAGTTCTGTTAGGATACAGCGGGTTTGCTATGGGTTCTAAATGGGCAGTGTTTGTAGTAGTTCCTAATGTGCCTGGCGGTTGGTACTGGGTTATAGTAATGTAGAAATCTTTTAGTCTTTCTTTATCCATACACTCCTTAAGAGGCATGTTTACTAAAAGTTAGTGTATGGTAACATTATGCAAATATTTATGCAAATGTGTCACCTTATGCAAATGAGGCCCCGCACCGAGTCTCCGCACATGGCCCCGCACCCCCCTTGGGCCGCCCCTGTCCACTGGCTACCCGTTTCTTTTCGCACCCAGTTTAAATTACTTACTCTCGTCCATAAAGCACTTCACACTACCACCCCACAATACCTGGCAGACCTTATCCACTTCCATACCCCCAGACACACCCCTCGATCTTTTCATCTCAACCGCCTCACACTTCCCCCTCCCTCCCTTGCCCACCTCCAGTCCACCCACTCCTCAGCTTTCTTTTTCATAGGCCCTGCCCTTTGGAACTCTCTTCCCTCTTCCCTCCGTCTAGACCCCCATCACCCCACTTTTAGACGTGACTTAAAGACCCACCTCTTCTCCCTAGCCTTCAACCTTCCCACCCCCTTTCCTTAGCCTCCTCCCCTGTGCCTATTGTTCTTTACTAGCTCTTTTTTCTCTATCCTATCAAGAATTGTAAATTTATTTTCAATTTTCCGGCCTTGTGCCCTACTTTTTTAATTTATGTATTGTAAACCGCTCTGACTACCACTGTAGGGCGGTCAAGCAAATGAAATAAACATAAACATATCTAATCTTTGGTATGATAGAGGGAGCCCTTCAAACTGAGCTTTTAAATCTGTCAGTTGGCTTTAAGAATTTCACAGTTATCTTGCCTCCTAACTGGAAGGCTCCTTTATAAAGCTTTTCTCTAGAAAAACAATTTATCTCTGTATACTAAAGAATATTTAGCCTGTTCCACATTCTCGGTTAAACTAAGCCCAAATGGACTTTTAATTTGTTTAAGTGAATGCTGGATTGCTACACAGTGCCCTAACTTACTTTTAGGATACTCTCTTACTGTATCTATCTATTCCATTCCATGTTCATAGAATGCAGTTAAATAAAGCTAAAAGTTAAATAAAAGCTAAAAGAAAGGAAGTCTCTCCCCAATCCGTTGAAGAGTGTGAGCAAGCAAGCAGGATAACTGGGCACTGCAAGGCCTATGACAGGCTGGGCAGGTGATTCTGAGACCGGTATCTGAGGCAGCACACTTGAGATGACATTTTAAAATTATATTCCTTGATCTTGAGAAGCAAATGTTTCAAATCGTCTTCACTTTCAGCCAGTAATGTGGTATCATCAGCATAGCGAAGGTTGTTGATGATTCTTCCACCAATTTTCACACCTCTGTTGTCTTCATACAGTCCTGCTTCTCTGATGATTTGTTCTGCATATAAATTAAAGAGGTAGGGGGAAAGTATGCAGCCTTGTCATACACCCTTGCTAATTTTAAACCATTCTGTTTCTCCTTGTTTCATTTGAACTGTTGCTTCTTGATCAATGTAAAGGTTGTGCAAGAGAACGATCAGGTATTCTGGTATACCCATGCTTCTTAACATGGCCCAGAGTTTCTCATGGTTTATAAATCAAAAGCCTTGCTGTAGTCAATAAAACACATATGGATACCCTTTTGGCATTCTTTTGTCTTTTTCAAGGATCCATCTCACATCCGCGATAATGTCTCTCGTTCCTCTCCCTTTCCTGAACCCTGCTTGCACTTCAGGTGTGGTAGGCTATGGCCTATAAACTAGGCCTAGACCCCAATCCCCATCTGCGAGTAGTGCTGAGAAGGACCAGAGTTTGAGAAACTGTTTTTGACCGGTTTTAAAACTGTTTTTGAAATACTTGCACTTCTTTATTAATTTCTCTTTACTGATGACAGACATGTTCCTGCATTCTCTGAGCTAGAAATGGCCTTGAAGTAGAAATGTATCTATGTCTAAGACTGTGCCTTTGTTAGAATAGTCTGAGCAGGGGGAGCAAGGAGCTAGGCCCAGAGAGGGTCCCGGATTGGACAGGTGCAAAGGGCGTTGGGACCAATAGAAAGTTTGCCTGTATCAAACAGTGAAAACTGTATATAAGGAATTTGCTTCTGTACTCCATTGCTCAGTCCATTTTGGATGCTTTCCTGTCTGAGCCTTGTGCACAATAAATTGGCTTGGAACCTGCAACTGACTCCTGGTTTTATTCATTGCGTGCACTTCGCTGCTACATATTCTTGGTGCGTTGGCCGGGAATGTGCGAGTAGTGGATGGTATTCAAGTGAATATACCACGTATTACCGCCTCAAGGTTTGGTCCGGTTGGAACCGTATCTGACCGACCGCAGGGGAAACCTCAGGCGCCACCGGTCCTCTTGCATCGGAGAGGGTTCCGCCTTGCTTCGGCGGATTACTGGGTCCAGCCGGCCAACACCTTCGAACCCGAGGGGAGTCCAGGATTCAACCCAAGAGCTGGCTCTGTATCGGGTACCGGATCCGGTGAGTAAAAATTTCCTTGTTCGATAGTTAGGTTTGGGTAGGTCTCGCATGAGTATGCGCGAGACTGATACCGAGAGTACCGAGGGTACCGAGAGTCTGATCACCTTTCAGGGCAGGTCCGAGTAAGCCTTGCATGAGTATGCGCGAGGCCCAAACTTGGTTTGTTAGCAGTCCGAACCTGTCTTGCATGAGTATACACGAGACCGGCTGCACTTGGTTAGTTAGATAGGGTCTGGGAAAAATTTGGGAAAAACGTCTTGCTAGCATGTTTGGTTGTGTGTGTGTGAATGAGAGGTCTTGAAACACAGGCTACGTGAGAGCGGACTCCTGAGTAGCGCAGTTCCTGGCTGGGCGACCGCGCCCAGGTCGCGAAAAGGAGGAAGCATTTGGTGTTTGTCTCCCTATTTGTTCCTAGGGCTGTACGGACCCCTTACCTGCAGCCATACTACCCGCCCTTACTGTCTGTTGTTGTGTACGTCATTGTGGGAGGGGCGGAGTCCACGCAAACTCCGCTGAAATGTATGATCAAAAATTTCAAGAAGGGTTTTGATGGTGACTATGGAGTAAAAATGTCTCCATCCCGATTAGGAATACTTTGTGATAGGGAGTGGCTGGTGCTGGTCACCGAGTGGCTCCCTGGTGGTACCTTTGATGTTAAACTTATATCCCGAGTACATCAGATTGTATGCAGAGAACACGCCGACCAGTTCCCCTATATAGATGCCTGGTTAAACATTTGTGAAAGAAAGCCCTCCTGGATGAAGCGCTGCCATGAGGAGCAGTGTAGGATAATGGTAGCAACCGGAAGTCTGACGGAGAAAAGCTGCCTATCTATTCAGCCCCAGAATCGCCAGATATTCTGACTCATCCGCCCCAGTTCCTTTATAGGCCAGTCCCCTCGGCTCCGCTGCAACCCCGGGCAGAGCCTGGTGCGGAAGAATCCCCTCCTGCTGACCTGCCTCTAGATCTGCCGACCCCTCCGCACTCGGAGGAGACGCACCCCCTCCCGAGCGGAAGCCCCAGCTCTGGCCCGAGCGATTTGGAGGAGCCACAGTCCACTGATGACAGCAAGCAGGGATTCAGTTGCCAGTCCAGGGTCACCTGTTGCTAGAGACCAGAGCAAAGGAGCAAAATTCCAGCAAGCCAGGCTACATTATGCCCTCAGAAGTACAACAGCAAGTCAGAGAGATAGTCTCGTTATGCCATTACGCTAGGTCCTGGGGCTACCCATCCTTAACGAACAGGACCAGGTTGTGGTGGGGCCCACCAGTCTCATTTATGTGCCCTTCTCCACCACAGATTTATTGAACTTGAAAACACATTATGTGTCCTACACTGCGAAGCCCCAAGAATTGACAGAGTTAATGTCTAGCATTATGCAAACCCATCAGCCTACCTGGTCTGATTGTCGCCAGCTCCTGTCTACCCTTTTTACTACTGAAGAACAAGCACGGATTGTGCAAGCCTCCACCCGATGGTTAGAAGAAAATCCTATAGGAGACAGAGACCTAGATCCCTGGTAAGCAGCCGCTGCGGATTTTCCAAATGACGATCCCAGGTGGGATCCGAACAGTGCAACCGGGGCGACAGCTCTCACCCGGTTCCGCCAGGCCCTACTACAAGGCCTGAAGAGAGGAGGCCAGAAGGCCATGAATATCGGAAAGGTAGCGGAAGTCATCCAGCAGCCAGACGAGAGTCCAGCGGCCTTTTATGAACGCTTGTCCGAAGCTTACAGACTTTATACTCCATATGACCCAGCGGCCCCGGAAAATTTACGCATGGTGAATGCAGCCTTTGTGAGTCAGTCCCAAGGAAACATAAAACGAAAACTGCAAAAGTTAGAAGGATTCGTGGGCATGAATGCGGCCCAGTTAATGGAAGTTGCTCAGAAAGTGTTTGTGAATCGTGATCAAGAACGTCAGAAGGAAAGTGAACGTAAGATGAAGAAAGCTGAGTTTCTTGCTGCAGCTTTAGTTGAACGATGTGGAGGAAATATCTCTAACTGAAGGACTCGAGGACGTGGAAGGGACTGAGGAGACGGCTGGTCCCCAATGGGTGCAAATCAGTGCACCTACTGTAAGGAAGAAGGACATTGGAAGAGTGAATGCCTGAACTTGAGCTCCGCCTCCTGGAGGGGAGGAGGGAGTATGCGGAGAGCAGGGGGAAGATTCTGGCAGCAGGGAGGGATGAATTGTGCACAGTTCCAACAAAATGAAGCAGCTATGGAGGGCATGGCAACCGAAGGGCTACAGCATGGAGGGCTACAGTATGGATGAAGACTAGGTCAGACCGGGCTCCAGGTTTTCCCTAGGTCCCCAGGAGCCTATGGTCAGTTTAAAGATTGGGGACCAATATATGGATTTTATGGTGGATACAGGGGCAGAACATTCAGTAGTAGCAAAACCAGTGGCCCCTCTATCTTCTCGATCTACTACCATTGTTGGAGCTACGGGAGTTAGGGCCACAAAGCCCTTCTTGCAGAACTGCACTTGTGAGCTAGGGGGACGGAAGATAACGCACCAGTTCTTATACATGCCCGAGTGCCCAATTCCCCTTTTGGGCCGAGATATGCTTGCCAAGCTCCAGGCACAGATATCCTTTGTTGAAGGAGGGAAGATGGAAATGACTGTCAACTCGAAACCTGCTGGCCTGATGGTGCTGACTGTCCCCCAGGAAGAAGAATGGCGGTTCTATAGTGCATCTCTGGCCAAGGCAACCAGTCCCCGTATGCCCACCACAATCTCAGCTCCGCCCGAAGTTTGGGCGGAGGATAATCCACCCGGCTTAGCGAAGAATATAGCCCCTGTACTTGTCACCCTCAAATCAGGAGCCAAACCAGTGCACGTGAGACAATATCCTCTCCCACGACCGGCGATTGAAGGAATTCACTGTCATCTAATGAAATTACTGAAGTACGGACTTCTCAGAGAGTGCCAATCACCCTGGAATACCCCCTCCTCCCAGTTAAGAAGCCTGGGACAGGTGACTACCGCCCAGTGCAGGACTTAAGACTAGTAAATAATGCAGTTGAAACCATACATCCAGTAGTACCGAACCCATATACACTCCTGGGACTGATACCTGCTGAGGCTACTCACTTCACCGTCTTGGATTTAAAGGATGCCTTTTTCTGCATATGTTTACCACCAACCAGTCAACTCCTGTTTGCATTTGAATGGGAGGACCCAACCACAGGAAGACGAGGCCAACTTACCTGGACTCGATTACCCCAATGATTCAAGAACTCACCTACTCTCTTCAGTGCTGCCCTAAATCAAGACGTGTTGCTAAATCAAGACCTGTCAAGTTACCCTGTGACTCCAGGGGAGAGAGTTCTCCTTCAGTATGTGGATGACCTATTAGTAGCCACCAACTCCAGAATCGAATGTGTGCACACCACCAGTGATCTCCTGCACCTCCTGAACGAAGCTGGATACAAGGTCTACAGAGCCAAAGCGCAATTGTGCCAAACCGAAGTAAAATATCTGGGATTCCATCTGTCCAAAGGGATCCGGAGATTGGGACCAGAGTGGAAGGAAGCAGTGTGTCGCATCCCTACACCCACCACTAGGAAGCAGGTGAGGGCCTTCCTGGGAGCTGCAGGCTATTGTCGAATATGGATACCATTACCTGTTAGTCCTGGTTTGTACATTCTCTGGATGGGTGGAGGCTTTCCCCACCAGAACTGAGAAAGCCAGGGAAGTCACCAGTCCTACTCCATGAAATCATTCCCCGATTTGATATACCATTAGTTATAGGATCAGACAATGGGCCCTCATTTGTATCCCAAGTAACTCAGCAGCTGGCCCGAGCCCTACAAGTGCAGTGGAAGTTACACACAGCTTATAGATCCCAAAGTTCAGGAAAGGTAGAGCGAATGAATCGGACCC
The DNA here is from genome assembly GCA_033557465.1 of Ichthyophis bannanicus. Lineage (NCBI taxonomy): Eukaryota > Metazoa > Chordata > Amphibia > Gymnophiona > Ichthyophiidae > Ichthyophis > Ichthyophis bannanicus. The sequence goes on along the minus strand of CM066042.1, from coordinate 247,448,012 downwards.
TAAAGGCCCAGCTGTCCAAACTCTGTCAGGAAGCGCATCTGAAGTGACCCCAGGCTCTTCCTATAGCCCTCCTCAGGATACGTTCAGCCCCCACCAAGTCAATAGGAGTTTCCCCTTTTTAGGTCTTGTATGGGCGACCTCCACCCATTGTTCAAGGGATAAAAGGGGATATGAGTCAAATTGGGTCTGAAATCACCAGACAAGAACTAGTGGTTTTAGGTTCTGTTTTAGAGTCTCCATGTCTGGGTGCAAGATCAGCTGCCAATCAACCTGACCGAACCACTGCATCCCTATAAGCCTGGAACTTCGGTGTGGATCAAGGAGTGGAGAAACACACCGATAGCACCTCATTGGAGAGGACCCTATGTCGTCATCTTGTCGACCCCTACAGCCGTCAAAGTTGCAGAGCTGGAACCTTGGATCCACCACAGTCAAGTAAAACCAGCAGCGACCACTGAACTTTGTCCTTGGACTTCAACCACCCATCCAACGTCACCATTGCGACTCACACTGCGACGACAACCACTGCTGTGAGGAGTCTACAGCCTTACTCCTGCCACCCGACTGGAAGCTGGCAGGTCTACGAACAGCGGAAGCTTGAGAAATCTGCAACCCTACTCCTGTCACCCCCGGAAGCTGACAGGTCAACGTACGGTGGAAGCTGTGGAAAAGTGAACTTCAGTAAAGACTTTTGATATACTTCGACAGACTCACTAAGATATTGTCATCATGTTGCCTTTCTATGTTTATATTGTACTTGCGGTAGCCCTGGGGTCCCCTGAAATAGCTTTTGCCTTACCTCCCTGTGCGGCTTGTATAACTGCAACCCGAGTCGGGACCAAAGTTACCCAAACTTTGCTTTATCACTCTTTCTACACCTGTACTGGAGTGATTAGCCGCTGTGTATATAATGGTACGGAATTGAGTATCTGTACCAAAAGGAACGTAAGAACCTGTTTTAACCCTCAGCAAAATCCCTCATACCATGTACTGGAGTTGCGATGGAACAACGAGGATGGAGCCCTTCTAAATGCTACGCAACAGCTCGCAGATCCCACCAGACCAGCCCCTCTTTACTTTATGTTTATGTTTTATTTCACTTGATAAAATCCGCCTTTCAATAACAAGCAAAGCGGTGTACAATAAAACCAAGTTTAAAAGAGGGCCAAAGCCAATGAAGTAGAAAAGAATTACAATTTCTTAATAGAAAAGCAGTAAAAACAAGAGAGACAAGACCAAAACATAAATGAGAACAAGACACAGGGAAAGTAGAGGATAGGGTGGGTGGGATTCACACGAAAGGGGAAGGGACATCAAAAGCCAGGGAAAAAAGGTGGGTTTTCAGGTTTTGTTTGAATGTGGAGTGATGAGGTTCCAGGCGGAGTGAAGAGGGAAGGGAATTCCAGAGGGCGGGGCCAGCAAAAAAGAAAGCAGAGGAGCGAGTAGATTGTAGGTGGGCGCGGGAGGGGGAGGGAAGGGTGAGGCGATTAAGGTGGAAGGAACGAGGAGTGTGAGGCCATCAACAGGAATGGCTACTATAGCTGTGGATCTGCCGACAACGAGCAAACTTATTACTATGATGAGAAGTACATGTGCTCTGAAGGAGCCTACAAGTGGGGAAAATGTACCGGAACGCATACCACAACTAGTTATGTTAAAGCATCAGAAGACGCCTACTTTTGCCCCAAATGGGAGTGTGTATATTATGCTACCTCGACTGATGGACCTCAGGGACAGGATGGAGATCATCGCCAAGCCAGTTTGGAAAGACTACCATTGTTGACACCCCTTAAGTGTCTGAAGGGTACCTGTAATCCCCTGAAGCTCCTCATGTTTAACCCTAGCCACTGGCAGCTAGATATGGATTTGGGATATGGATAGCAGGTACAGGAGTAGACCCTGGAACCTTCCTACATATACAACTTAACACCAAGACCCGTACTTCCTCGCCTTACCATATACACCATACCTTCTATGAAGCCATGCAGATGGAGATAGAACTGCCCAAGCCTACGCAAAACTTATTCATCGAGCTTGCTGGAGCTGTGGCCTCGAGTCTATACATTTCCAATTGTTTCTTCTGTGGTGGAACCAAGATGGGAGACCAATGGCCCTGGGAAGCAAGAGAACTTAACTACTCCGTCCCCTATAACCAGACCGCCCTGAAAAAGACTGCTAGTGAATGGGTGTTGGCCAACACCATCGTCGGCCGTCTCTGTTTCGTCCGCATGGGACCACAGTTCACCATACCAGTGGGACAAATGCTCTGCCTGAGCCAGCAAATTTATAATGCCACCACAAAGAAGACGTCCTAGTGGTCAGGTGTTAATGCTACAGAACCCTCCAACCCTTTGATCTCTTTCCCTCATCTAGCCAAGCTATGGACTAACCTCGTCCTGACCAACACTTGGGAAGTCCCTCCTGGGCTATATTGGATTTGTGGCGCTCGAGCATATGCCCGACTCCCTGCCAACTGGGGAGGGGCCTGCGTCTTGGGAACAATACGACCTTCATTCTTCCTTATCCCACTTTCTCAAAGGGAAAAGTTGGGTTCCCCCCTCTACAATGAACGACGCAAGCACAGCACTCTCAAAATAGGTCAATGGGATAAGTGGGAGGGTGATGAGTGGCCCCTGGAGCGAATTATCTCATATTATGGGCCAGCTACTTGGGCGCAAGATGGGACCTGGGGATACCGCACTCCTGTTTATATGTTGAATCGTATTATACGCTTACAAGCTGTTGTAGAAATCATAACCAATGAAACTAGTAGAGCACTCACACTTTTAGCAAACAGAGTACCCAAATGCATACAGCTATTTACCAGAATCGCTTAGCACTTGATTATTTACTAGCATCTGAGGGTGGTGTGTGTGGTAAGTTTAATCTCACAAACTGTTGTTTGCAAATTGATGATCAAGGTTAGGTTGTTGAAGAAATAGCTGATGATATGCATAGGCATGCATATGTACCAGTCCAGACATGGAATGGCCTTGACCTCAGTGGATGGTCTGGAAGCCTATTTACAGGCCTAGGTGGATTGAAGACTTTTATGTTTGCAGTTCTTATCATGATTGCTCTGTGCTTGCTTCTCCCATGTTTTCTGCCTCTCTGCATCCGCATGTTTATCTCAATTCTTGATAGCACTATAGAACGTAAGGCAGCAGCCCGAGTGTTAGCTATCTGGCAGTATCAGGCTATACCCCAAGATGAGAGCATCAGTTTACCAAGAGTCTGATATGTGATTATATTCTCACCCTCTTTTAGTCGGGTTAAGAATAATCAAAGGGGGAAATGTGGTAGGCTATGGCCTATAAACTAGGCTTAGACCCCAACCCCCATCTGCGAGTAGTGCTGAGAAGGACCAGAGTTTGAGAAACTGCTTTTGACCAGTTTTAAAACTGTTTTTGAAATACTTGCACTTCTTTATTAATTTCTCTATACTGATGACAGACATGTTCCTGCATTCTCTGAGCTAGAAATGGCCTTGAAGTAGAAATGTATCTATGTCTAAGACTGTGCCTTTGTTAGAATAGTCTGAGCAGGGGGAGCAAGGAGCTAGGCCCAGAGAGGGTCCCCGATTGGACAGGTGCAAAGGGCGTTGGGACCAATAAAATGTTTGCCTGTATCAAACTGTGAAAATTGTATATAAGGAATTTGCTTCTGTATTCCATTGCTCAGTCCATTTTGGATGCACTCCTGTCTGAGCCTTGTGCACAATAATTTGGCTTGGAACCTGCAGCTGAGTCCTGGTTTTATTCATTGCGTGCACTTCGCTGCTACACAGGTAGTTCTCGTTCCAGGTATAGTTGTAGTCTCTACTGAATGATCTTGAGTAAATTCTCGCTGGCATGTGGGGTCAGAGAGATTGTGCGATAATTTCCACAGTCGGGTCAGCTTTCTTCAATATTGGTATGAACACAGATCTTTTCCAGTCAGTTGGCCATGAATTTGTCTTCCAAATCTCCTAGCAGAGCCTTGTAAGCATGATAACAGCTTCATCTGATTGCTGTAATACCTCAATGGGAATGCCATCAATGCCCAGTGTTGGTTCTTTGATAAGGCTTCCAATGCTGCTTCGACTTCTTTCATCACCAATGGTTCCTGATCATAAGGTACAGGTTGAAACGGCTGTTGGTCCACTTGATCTTTATGGTATAATGACTGTATATTCTTTCCACCTTTTCTTGATCTTCTCAGCATCATTCAACATGGATCCTTGAGCATCTTGTAGCATTCCAATTTGAGGCTGGAAATTTTTCTTTAAATCTCGTAACTTTAGAAAAGCCAATCTTGTTCTTCCTCTAATAGCTTCCGATTCTATTTCCTTGCATGTCATTGTAGTACTTCTCCTTGTCTTGTCTTGAATCTAATAAAAATTAAATTACAAAAAAAAACACACCTGTTTTTTGCTATCAGTTGGATGTGTATGGAAGATGAGGGGGGGGGGGAAGATATTCAGCGATGGCCACTGCCCAGTTATGATTGAGTGCCGCCCTTGGAATGCTCCAATGACAACCAGTTAGTATCAGGGCATGAGATGGCGGCACATGGGACTATTCAGTGGCAGTAACTGCATTAGTGCTGCTGAATATCTCATATAAGGGGATTAACATGGTCAGCAGGGCTGCTGTGTTAATTCGTTTGAAGATCAGGTCCTTTTTTAAGACTTTAATGGGGACAAATGGGATGAATGCAAAAATGGTTTGGCTCCCGAAGACTAACCAAATGGGTATATTTTGATGAGCAGTAATGAAAATGAAAATTTTTGGCATGCATTTGCCTACTGCGTATTGGGGTTTACCAACTGGCCCTTCTTCGCCTGCCCCTTCCCCAGCCAAGGTAAATACTGGAGCTGACAGATGGGAGTATAATATGGTTTATGGTTTATTACATTTGATACACCACTTTTGGCAAGCATTGAAAGCAGTTTACATCTTTCAAGTTAAAATATAAGTGAAATAAAATAAAATAAAGTAAGTAAAGACAGAACAGAATGTTAAAAGAACTCCATTACTGACAGGATAGAGGCAGCAAAACAGTGTGCGAGTCTGGTCTGTCCTCGGGCTCCGTCTCTAGGTCAAACGCTAATTGAAAGTGGAAAGATTTGACTAAGGATTTGAATCCTTTGAAGGAGGGCTCAAGCAGAGAAGAAGACAGAGGTCCGTGTGGATTTAAGTTTAGTTTTTAAGGGTGATGGGATTATCCTTAAAAATGCGTTAGGCCCCCCCCCATTCTCCCACCAATCTAGAACCTGCCACACCTGAGCTGCTGTATAATAAGTCCTAATATCGAGAACCCTCCAACCACTCTCTTCATTATTTATTTTTATTTATTTTATTTATTTCTTTTTTATACTGTGCTCTTTAGAATCAGTGCGGTTTACATGTATACTAACAGGTACTTTCTATTCCCTTGTCCCCGAAGGGCTCACAATCTAAGTGTACCTGAGGCAATGGAGGGTTAAGTGGCTCGCCCAAGGCCACAAGGAGTGGCCATGGGACTAGAGACCCCAGTCCCTCCGGTCTGGGGTTGCTTGTCCCCAAGCGGGAATTGAACCCCTGGCCCTCTGGCCTGAGGCAACCTGCCCCAACCACTTTTTGGAGTAAAATTCATATTTAGGGACTCTGACTTATCTTCAATCCTGACACAACTCCATATTGGAGAAGTTCCCACACAAGCACCGGCAATGATGCATGAGGCTGAGTAATAGAGAGCATCATGTCATCGCAGTCTCTTTTATCCTCCTCGCCCTTGACGGTCTGTCTCCCTTCTGACACAGTGGGGTGCACTCTCACTCCCTCCTCCTGACCTCCTCTGCCCCCTCGGACCTTGCAACACACATTTTCCAGCATTTCCTTGGCTCTTCCACTCCTGCAATGGTCATAAATCACCTCCTCCAGCTTCTGACAGTCCAAGCAAGCGTGAGTCTGTGGCTAGCAGGGTACTCCAATGACTGACACTGACTTTGGCCTCACAGAGATTAAACAAGAAGCATTTAGTCTGCACCCCCCCTTCCCCCTCCCAAACTACACCCATGTCTGATTCCATTTAATATTCCTCATTAGAGCAATAGCCCATTCTGCTCATCTTTTCTGTGACTCCTTTTATTTATTCATTTAGTTATTTGTCAAAAAAATAATTCTTATGTGCATATTTCAGATTTCTTGACCACATCCATCTTGCAATTTGGTAAGCATTTTTGGTATCTTGACAAATACATGACGTCATTTGTATGAGTGTTTCTTTAAGAATTTTTTGTGCTTAATTGTTTATTTCCACTTTGCTTTTCAATTTTAAGATGTAACATAGTATATGACGGCAGATAAAGACCAGTATGGTCTATCTAGTCTGCCCAGTAAGATAGCTACTGTACAATAGGTATACCTGTGGCTCCATGCAGGTCACCCCTCTCTATTTGTTGAGTATAAAAATAGTTAAATTTGTCTTGATTTTATCCTCTTGATATAAAGGGATCCATGAGTCTGTCTCATGCCATTTTGAATTCTGTCACTGTATTTGCCCCCAACATCTCCATTAGGAGGGCATTCCAAGCATTCACCACCCTTTCAGTGAAAAAGTATTTCCTGATGTTGCTTTTAAGTTTACCTCCATGCATCTTTATTTTATGTCCTATAGTATTACAGCCTCCCCTTTTTGAAAAAGGTTTGTTCATTGATATCCTTTATCATAATCTCCCCTGTCCTTCCTCTCCTCTAGGGTATTTTTAGGTCTTCTCTTCTCATATGTCTTCTAGCACAGCCTCCAAATCATTTTGGTTGCCTTCCTCTGAACTGTTTCTTTTTATATTCTTTGTGAGAGAGGGTCTCCAAAACTGAACACAGTACTCCAAGTGAGACCTCAGCAACGACTGTGTACAGTGGCATTAATACCTCCCTCTTTCTGCTGTTTATCCCTCTCTGTATGCAACCCAGAATCCTTCTGGCCTTGGCCACCACCTTGTCACATTGTTTCGCCACCTTGAGATCCTCAGAAACAGTCACTCCAAGGTCTTTCTCCAGGAGTAAAATTTCCTTGGATTTCTGCATCCCAAGGGCATGACATTGTACTTCTTTGCATTTAATCTTAACTGCCAAGCATTAGACCATTCTTCCAGCTTTTGTAGATCTTTCCTCATGTTGTCCACTCCCTCTGAGGAGTTCACTCTGTTGCAAAAAGGCAGACGTTTCCCTTCAGTCCTTCAGCAAAAATCACTCACAAATACATTGAACAGTATTGGTCCCAGGACCAATCCCTGGGCACACCACTACCCACCATCCTTTCTTCTGAGTGAGTTCTGTTTACCACCACTTTCTGCTGTCTGTCAGTCAACCAATTTCTGATCCATTTCATCACTTTGGGACCCATCCCCGGGCTGTTCAGTTTATTGATAAGCCCAGGACAAGCCCAAGGGTTTCTGCTGTCTTAGGCAGAAGCCCCGACCATGCTACACCTTCTCCCCCACCGGACTGAGCCGAGCTGTGCCACTCCCTTGTGCTGAAGCACATAGCCTGCTGTGGGCTCTGTGCCATACTGCCTACAGGGATCTGCCACCCTAAGCGACTTCCTAACCTGCCTAATGGACAGGCTAGCTCTGGATAAGCCTCCTATGAGGAACAGTATCAAAAGATTTGCTGAAATCTAGGTAGATCACATCCATCACATGCCCTTGATCTAATTCACCCAGTTAAAGAACGCAATCAAATTTGTTTGGCATGATCGTCCTTTAGTAAAACCATGTTGCCTTGGATCATGCAACCCATTGGTTTCTAGAAAATCCACTATTCTTTCTTTCCACCCTGCTTTTCAATTTTAAGATGTACAGAAGAAACAGCATTTAATTGCAGTGTCTACAGTTAAAATAAAAACTCAATTTGACACTTTTTGCTCCTGTGCCTCTTGCTGCTGAAGAGTAGGTTCTTCATGTTGGCTCCATCAAAACAGTGTGCAGTACATGTTGCTGAGAAAGCAGGTTTCTCACCCTTTCTCAAACGACCTCCAACAGCAGCTGCCCACTCAGTTACTTCCAGAAGGGTGCTATCTTTAGCCCACCATCAGAATACTCAAGGATTTTCATTTCTTGCCCCATTTAAATGGGGATATCATCTTCCACATGGAGCATAGTCATTGATCCTGGACCGAAATGATTCAGGATTTTACTGAGTTCCATCCACAGGCCAACATCCCAGCTTCTGACACTGCAGTTGTGCTGTTCTGGAGATCTAATACTGCTCCTCTCCCTTCATTCTCCCCATAGGCAGTCAGTGATCAACTGTTCGGAGAAACTAAAGTAGGGTGGGGCAGGATGGGGTAGAGTGAGGTGAGTTAAAATCCTTGGTGTGGAGGACAACACCTATGTCAGCAGTAAAGGGGCAGTAAAAGCACTTTTGAACACAGCAGGAAAGAACCCTACAATGTGTGATGGTGCCACTGCTCTCCCTGCCTCCCCCAGTACTATTGTTATTGATGGTAATAATGCACAGCGAATCCACTCCAGGGAATTATGTACCCACAAAAATCCAAATAATGCACCAAATAATACATGTTAAATAGAACAGTATTTGCAGTTTTCTGAAATATTTCAGGTATTTTAACACTTGGCTCCCATAAGAACATAAGATATTCAATACTGGGTCAGATCAAGATCCATCAAGCCCAGTATCCTGTTTCCAACAGTGGCCAGTCTAGGTCATATGTACCTAGCAGTCTCCCCAAAAGACACAGATTCCTCAATGCTTGTATTGGGTCAAGAAGTGATATCCTGGGTCCCTTTTAATAATGGTTTATGGACCTTTCCTCCAGAAACTTGTCCAAACCTTTTTTAAACCCAGCTACACTAACAGCTTTTACTACATCCTCCGGTAACAAATTCCAGAGTTTGATTACAAGTTGAGTGAAAAAATATTTTCTCTTATTAGTCTTAAATAGGTTACCCTGTAGCTTCATTGCATGTCCCCTAGTCTTTTTATATTCTGACGACGTTCTGACGGCTGAGGGGAGATATGATAGAGGTCTATAAATTAATGAATGGAGTGGAACGGGTAAACGTAGATCGGTTGTTTATGTCATCAGAATATAAAAAGACTAGGGGTCATGCAATGAAGCTACAGGGTAACCTATTTAAGACTAATAAGAGAAAATATTTTTTCACTCAACGAGTAATCAAACTCTGGAATTTGTTACCGGAGGATGTAGTAAAAGCTGTCAGTGTAGCTAGGTTTAAAAAAGGTTTGGACAAGTTCCTGGAAGAAAGATCCGTAAACCATTATTAAAAGGGACATGGGATATCACTGCTTGACTCAATACAAGCATTGAGGTACCTGTGTCTTTTGGGGAGACTGCTAGGTACTTATGACCTAGATTGGCCATTGTTGGAAACAGGATACTGGGCTTGATGGACCTTGGGATGACCCAGTATGGCATATCTTATGTTCTTATAACTGTGTCATTGCCATCCCCAATTTAAGGACTGGATTTGACTTTTATAAGGTAAAGAGACCTCAAACAGATATTCTCCAAAACCACAAATGCAGACTGCACTGGGCTGAGTGTTAGAAAAAAAATAAAGAGCTGGACTTCCATCTGACATGGAGTTAGCTTGGTAAAACTACTGAGGTTTTTGACTATCATATGCTGTTGTTCTCCCAGCCTTGAGTGGTAATTTCTAACACATTTAAGAGGGCTGCATCTATTGCAATACTTTTCCACTTTGTGAAACAAGAGTTGTCTGTTTAGCAGTGGTATGATTTCAATATGTCCAAGATAACACTGCTGCAAGCTGCAGAGAGCAGAACCAGCTGTTACCCCCATAAACAGCCAGTGTGGATTTTTTGTTGGGCCACCACTGAAATTTTTTTTTGCTGCCACCTTGAAACCTTTTTTGAACTTGACACCTTTACCACATTGTAGGAGTGTGAACAGCAGTAGTATAACTCCATGAACCTCCATGCAAGATTTCTGGGGGTGACCTGCATGGAGGTTCATGGCTGAAGCCCAAATCTCATGAGTTTGAGAAGGTTGGATCTTTTCCTTTTTTTATTGCAGCATTTCAAACTTTGGTGGCTGTGAGGATTATTATGTAACTTAGTAATGAGAAGGGAAGGGTGCCTGGGTATTGACTTGACTGTTGGTTTAAGGATCACAAAGTTGAAAATGGCTTGCTCATGAAAGTGGTTTATGCCATAAGGCTGACAGATTTTGAGCATACTTGCAATGGGTGTGGAAAGTGTTGAGAGGACAAGTAAAAGACTTGTTGTGAGGAGTCAGTGATGGGTTACACAAGGGATTTTATACGTGCATCTACCTAAATTGGATGAATCTCTACTGGGCAGAATGGATGGGCCATTTTGGTGCCATCTTTTACTGTGTTACAGGTCTTCAGATCAATATAGCTCTTTCAGAAAGGCTACTAGAAGAAAATCAAGGGAGTTCAGAGTTAGATGGAACTGGTCCTACAGACTAACCCTTGCTCAGCCTATCCTGGCTTGAGCTGTGGAGTATCCAAAGTCTTGAAGGACTACCCAGAGGGACTGCTACTGCTGGGAAGAAATATGCACTTGTAAGTATTTACCTGCTGGGAAATTTTCTAAATCTTGGAAAAAAGGGAATTCTTTGGGTTAAAACTGATAAAATCGGTGTATTTTAAAATTCAGTGTTTTTGTTAGGTCAGTTGGGTCACAGTAAAACAAGCCAACCTGAGTTAAATTAAAGCCATTAGGGCTTACTATAACAAGACGACCTTCATTTAAATTAAAATCAGGGCTTACTATAACAATCTAACTTTCAGTTAGTGTTTCTTTCCCTCCCGTCTACCCCAGCTCTCCCCCCACCCTGGCATATTCATTGATTTATAGCCTCCTAAACCAGTTAAGGGGAAGGAGTGATCTTACTCACTTTCAGGTTTGCCTAAATTATCTTAATCAGCAAGCTATTAGGCCTTAGGAGTAGATTAATTAAGTCTTGCAGTTCACCTTGAGGTGAAAACTAAAGTCCCTTATGCTTATTAGGTATAAATGTATTGGTTCAAGTATCCCTATTCCCCTAGCAACTTTCAACAACTGAACAACTTTAAATAGCTAAAAGAAATCTTTAGATGTTACGATGCAGATAGCAGTCCAGCAGAGAAATGGGAGCTATCCAGTCTTTTGCATTGAGTGTTACATGTATGATTTTCTCCCAGCTTATTTATTTATTTAGCAATACTTATATACCGCTTTTCACTGAGAGTTGGTGAGAGGCCTTATATGTGCACTAGGTGCAAAGAGCTCTTTGCTATCAGGGAATGAGTCCAATTTCTGGAAGATAGAATAACAGCCTTGGAGCAGCTGAGGCAGACAGAGAGGTACATAGATGAGACCAACAGGGTTGGAGTAGAGAAATCCCACCTCCAGTCTCGCAGCCTTTCTGCTGCTATGAAGGAGAAAGGTCACGTGGAAGGAGAGATTCAATCACCTTGATGGGGCAGAAAGTGATCACCTTGATGTGGCAGAAAGTGATCCTATAGCTGGACCTGTCCTACAAGTGATGTAATACCCTCTTGCATTGAGGATGTATTTCTAAGGCCATGTGCCCATGAGGGAAGGGTTAGGACAGCCATTATAGTTGCCAATTTGATCATTAGGCATGTAGATAATTGGGTAGTGGGTGGATGTGAGGATTGCCTGGCAGGGCCATACCGAGTATAAATCGCACCCTGTGCGACTTGCACATCAGGCACAATCCTCCCCCCCCCCCCCCGCGGCAGGAGAGAAGAGGCGCACCCGATGTGCAGGGAGGGACAGATCTGCTTAGCATGCTGGCGAGAAGGCTTAAGGGCCACATTTTAGCTGTCTGTCATTGCCTGCTGCTGCTGAGAGAAGAAAAAGAGGTGGCGGCAGGCAACGGCAGACAGCTAAAATGCGCACCTTAAGCCTTTGTGCTCTGTGCAGACGCACCGCCCGCACAGGGCTAGGTATGGGCCTGTCACCTGGTAACATGCCTGCCTGATGCGAAGGTAGCAGACCTCAAGTGCCAGGTAGATAAGGTTTTAGTGTTATTTATTTATTTATTTTGTTGGTTTTATATAACGCGCTATTTCACATTCAGTGCGGTTTACAGGGAACAAAACAGAACTTACATATAACAAGTTAGATAACATTACTATGTTAACTTACATGGAACAATTCTGTGCATTCAAACAGAATAAATCGAACAAGTGTTGGGGAGGAGCCTTCTGTCTTAGTACATATTGGTACCAATGACATAAGAAAGTGTGGGAGCGAAGTTCTGGAATCTAAATTTAGGCTTTTAGGTAGAACATTGAAATCCAGAACTTACAGGATAGCATTCTCAGAAATACGTCCCATTCTACGTGCAGGACTCAAGAAGCAAGCAGGGTTCCACAGTGTCAATGCATGGATGAGATGATGGTGCAAGGAAGAGGGTTTTGCATTTGTTAGGAACTAGTGACATTCTAAGGAAGGGTGGAGCTTTTCCAAAAGAACAGGCTCCACCTTAAAGGCTGCTGGCATTAACCTTTAAAAAGGAGATAAAGCAGCTTTTAAGCTAGAAAATAGGGGAAAACTGACAGTTGTTCAAGAGCGCATGGTTTAGAATGATGTATCTTTGAAGAATACTAGCAAAAAAGGAAAGTTGGGCATCCCAAAAGAGAGGTTCGAATAAAGGTAATAGTAACCCAGGTGCCTTTAAGTAAAAACCAGACTGAGCTGAAAGATTCCAAATTATCCCTGTCATCCAATAGCCAGACTGTTAATATGAACAAAAAACAAACTTTGAAATGCTTGTATGTGAAAATTCTAAAAGTTTAAAAAATAAGATGGGAGAGTTAGAATACATAGCACTGAATGAAAGGTTAGATATAATTGGCATCTCAGAGACCTGGTGGAAGGAGGATAACCTGTGGTACCCTGTGATACCAGGCTACAAACTGTATAGCAATGATAGAGTAGATCATAGGTGAAGGGGTGGCACTATATGTTAGAGAGGGCATTGAGTCAAACAAGATAAAGGTTTTGCAGGAAACAAAACACACTGTATATGGATAGTAATTCCATGTAAAAAGGGGAAGGGACTGGCAGTGGGGGTGTACTACCAGCTGCCTGGCTGGAACGAACAGACAGATGATGAACTGCTAAAAGAAATTAGGGAAGCTTGCAAGGTTTTTTTTTTTTATAAGTACTGTCAAGTCAATGCTGACTCCTGGAACCCCATCAGCCCCTGGGTTTTCTTGGCAAGATATGATCTGAAGTAGATTGGCAGGCCTTTTCTTCTGGGGCAATGGAGGGTAAAGTGATTTACCCAAGGTCACAAAGAGTGTCAGTGGGAATCAAACCCAGATCTCTTGGGTGCTAGGCTGTTGCTGTAACCCAGGAGTGGCCAACTCCAGGCTTGGTGCACCACAATCCAGGCTGGTTTTCAGGATGTCCCTAATGAATATTCATGAGGTACATTCACTGCCTCCCATTGTATGCAAATATATCTCATGAATAATCATTAGGGACACCCTGAGAACCAGGATGGATTGTGGTGCACCAGGACTGGAGTTGGCCACTCCTTCTCTAACCATTAGGCTATGCTTCCACTCTGCAAGGTTTACAATGCAGTAATAATAGGAGATTTCAATTATTTATTTATTTATTTAGACAGATTTGTATGCCACCTTTTCCTTCAATCAAGGTGGTCACGTTACATGACAATTGGAGGGTTACATTTAACATTAGGGTACATGTAAACATTTAGACAGTACAGTTACTTAACAGTAATTAGACAGTACAATTGAGGTAACATTTAACATTTGCCGTTTTTTTGGTTGAAACATCAACAGTAAGATGTCGTCCTGTAAACTTTTTAATTAATATATCTTTTAAGGGACTTTTGCCTTTGAGACACAATAAAAATTCTCTGTTTATACAAAATATTTTCCCCTATTCATTTTAAGATAAGATAAAAGAAATATGCACTATACTTTTAATCATTGATGTTCTTGATGATGAAAGATATGTTGAATATGTTTCTTTTTAATTTGTTAGATTGATATGAGTCCCTACCCGTTTTTTTGTAACAATAAGCAGTAAAAACCACAGTAATTTTAGTGTATTTTTTAAAAGGTTTTATAGATATTTACAATATTCCATCTTACTACTTTTGTCTATTGTCATTTGACTTGATTTCATTTTGAGCTCCTCCTTTGCCCATTTTCACGTTGCAAGATCTCTTTAGGTGATCTCTTTTTCATGGAAATCTCATGTGGGTGTTGACAAAAACATAATTGTGATGTAAGTGTTTTTATATGTTTTTATTATTTTTTTATTATGCTAGTTCTTTAAGTTATTTGATAATCTGTTGTAATTTTTATTATTTATTTCAGTGGTCAGTGTCTTTATTTATATGAAAGATTTTATTCAAAGGTATTGGTGTCTATATGATCTTATTATATTTTAATGGTTTATGGTCACTATGCATTACTATTCTGATACACCCGTTATACTGTATCCTCCTCATCTCTTTTATTCACAATACAATAAGTCCGGTATATAATGGTCTATTGCACATATATAAATGTAGTATTATATATGTTTCTGTTATATTAATTAATTATATATATATTTTTTATACATTGTTCTTATTGGGTGCTTTATTTTATAATTATATCTGTCGTTATATTGCTTTTAATGTATAACAACTTGCATGTTTATATCTTGTCATTCACTTATTTATATAACATATTATGTATTTATTTATTTATTTATTTATTTAATGACTATTCTCTTATGATGGTATTTTTAACTATTTAGTGTATTTGTTTTAATTTTATATTTGTTTTTTTGAGGTTTGTTTCCTCATTTGGATATCCCCTGAAGAAGGCCGTTGGCCGAAACGCGTAGGGGTCAATAAAAAAGGGGTTTGACTAAACCTAAAATCCTGCCAGTCTTGGAGTGTGAGGTAGGCCATGAAGTAGTGGGTAAAGTAGTGCATTTTATAACTTATGTTTTACTGATCAGGGATAGGGTTTGTAGTTTACTGACCTGGGTTTGACTTAAGTTGTGCCCTGTAGTTGTAGTTTTGTATTAGTAGTGGTATCTCTACTCTGTGTGTTGTGTTACTTGTGGTTAGTTCGTAGGCTAGCTATGAGGTGGTAGTTTATTTACTAGAATTAATAGGCTTGAGCAGCATGTGTTGTTTTACAAAGCAAGCATGCAATGCAAATTATGGGTAACAAGTTATATGCGATTAATCTACAAGCAATGGATTGTCTAAGCAAGGTAACAGCATTAACTTATACAAGCAGTGGATTGTCTAGGAAAGCAGTGGTTTGTCCAGGCAATGCAGGTCAATAGAGTTAATTTACTAGGAGTGGATTGTCCAGGCAAGGCGTAGCAGTTGAGTTAACTTTCTAGCAGTGGAATGTCCAGGCAAGGCGTAGCAGCAGAGTTAACTTACTAGCAGTGGATTGTCCAGGCAAGGTAGGGCAGCAGAATTAATTTAGATGAGGGCTTCGTATGCAATTCTTCGGCCGCTACTTGGTCCGCGCCTAAGGACCACACCAAAGGGCCCTCTGGCGAGGCCCTCAGGTGAGGGCCCACCCGGCACGGGCCCGCCTGCTGGCGGCTTGCTTTTGCAGTTGAATCTCTGCCTCCCACAGCCCCGATTGGGCTGGAGCCTCTGAGCGGGAGGGTTTGCCAGTCCCGCTCAGGTGCTTGACCCCGATCGGGGGAGTTGGCCGCGTGTGTGGTCTTTTCCCGCCGGCGGCTTGCTTTTGCAGTTGAATCTCCGCCTCCCACAGCCCCGATTGGGCTGGAGCCTCTGAGCGGGAGGGTTTGCCGGTCCCGCTCAGGTGCTTGACCTCGATCGGGGGAGCTGGCCGCGTGTGTTCCCAGTACTGGGTCAATGTTACATCAGGCCATGCTATGGAGCTAAAGTTTCTAGATGAAATAAATGACTGCTTCATGGAGCAGCTGGTTCAGAAAGCAACTTTAGGGGAAGCTATTTTAAACCTAGTCCTTAATAGAACATAGGATCTAGTGTGAGAGGTAACAGAGTTTGGGCTGCTTGGTAATATCGATCATAACTTGATCACATTTGATTTAATAAATGGAGAGAGGATAACAAGGAAATCCACTGCACTAGTATTTAACTTTCAAAAAGGAGACTTTGATAAAATGAGGAAAATGGTTAAGAAAAAACTAAAAGGAGCAACTGCAAAGGTTAAGAGTTTACATCAGGCCCAAGGGTTATTTAAATATACTGTCTTTGAAGTCCAGACCAGATATATTCCACACTTTAAGAAATGTGGAAAAAAGGTCAAACAATAGCCAGCATGGCTTAAAGATGAAGTCAAAGAGGAAACAACAGAAGTAGTGGCAAGTTAAATGCAAAACATTGATAAGGCGTGCAAAGAGAGAATTTGAAAAGAGACTTGTCGTGGCTACCTATGCCAGAAATTATATTTAAAGGTAATGTATCATAGGAATTGAAACAAATTTCAACAAATTAGGAAGATGTCATACAGCTATTTGATAAACGAAAGAGTGGCAAATCATTTAGACCGGATGACATACATCCCAGGGTGCTGAAATAACTGAAATATGAGATTGCAGACCTACTTTTGGTAATCTGTGAACTATCCTTAAAATCATCTATACTACCTGAGGATTGGAGAGTGGCAAATGTAATGCCAATTTTTAAAAAGAGTTCCTGGGGCGGTCCAGTAAATTACAGATTGGTGAGCTTGACATCTGTAGTGGGCAAAATGGTAGAAACGTTTATAAAGAATAAAATTACTGAACATGTAGATAGTCATAGTTTAATGGCAGCAAGCCAATATGAATTTAGCCAAGGAAAGTCTTGTCTCGGTAATTTATTATATTGTTTTGAAGGTGTGAATAAACAGGTAGATAAAGGTGAGCTGATTCATACAGTGTATCATGATTTTCAGAAAGCCTTTGACAAGGTCCCTCATGAGAGACTTGGCAAAATTGAAAAGTCATGGGATAGGAGGCAGTGTACTATTGTGGATCAGGAACTGATTAAAAGATAGAAAGCAGAGAGTAGGGCTAAATGGCCAATTTTCTCATTGGAGAAAGGTGAATAGTGGCGTACCCCAGGGATCTGTGCTGGACCTGCTGCTTTTTAACATATTCTTAAATGACCTGGTAATGGGAATAATGAGTGAGGCGATCAAATTTGCAGATGACACTAACTTATTCAAAGTTATAAAAACCCAAGAGGATTGTGAAAAATTGCAAGAGGACCTTGAAAAAGTGGGAGACTGGACATCCAAATAGCAGATGAAATTTAATGTGGACAAGTCCAAAGTTATGTACTTAGGGAAGAACAACCCAAACTATGGTTACACAATGCAAGGTTCCACATTAGTAACCACCACCCAGGAAAAGGATCTAGGCATCATTGTGGATAATACGCTGAAACCCTCTGCCCAGTGTGCAGCCGCGGACAAGAGAGCAAATAGAATGCCAGGAATCTAAGGAAAGGAATAGAAAATAAACCAAGGATATTATAATGCCTCTGTATAGCTCTGTGGTGAGACCATACCTTGAATATTGCTTGCAATTGTTGCCATATCTTAAAAAGGATATAGCAGAATTAGAAAAGGTACAGAGCAATGCGTGCCTTTGAGTCAGTCCTGACTCCTGGCCACCTAGAAGCTCTTGGGTTTTCTTGGCAGTGTCACTGGAAGTAGATTGCCAGGCCTTTCTTCTGAGGCAGTGGAGGGTTAAGTGACTTGCCCAAGGCCACAAGGAGTACTAGTGGGAATTGAACCCTGGTTGCTTGGTTATCAAGCCAGTGTTCTAACCACTAGGCTACTTGATGAGCCACCAAAATGGTAAAGGGGATGGAAGGATACCCCTATGAGGAGAGACTAAAAAGGTTAGGGCTCTTCGACACGGAAAACAGATGGCTGAGAGGAAATATGATAGAGGTCTATAAAAATAATGAATGGAGTGGATCGGTGTTTACGCCTTCAAAAAGTAGAACGACTAGGGGACGTGCAATGAAGCTACAACATGGCACATTTAAGACTAATTGTAGAGAATATTTTTTCACTTAAGGTGTAATCAAACTCTGGAATTCGTTACCCAAGGATCTAGTAAAAGCTGTTAGTGTAGCTGAGTTCAAAACACGTTTGGATGGGTTCTTGGAGGAAAAGTCTATAAACTGTTATTAAAGAGGACTGGGGAAATCCACTGCTTACCCCTGTGACAAGCAGCATGGAATGTGTATACCTTTGGGAACCTGACAGGTTCTTGAGACCAGGAATGGTCACTGTTGGAGACACAATACCGGGCTTGATGGACCTTTGATCTGACCCAGTATGGCTTATCATATGTTCTTATGCACTTAGGATCTTCAAGAGAATTTAGACAGCAAGCACATAAATAAATCTTCTAGCTTTGCTGTATATCAAAATGAAATGGAGATGTGCTCTGGCTGGAGGTAGGAGTCCACCACTAATTGTAACGAGACTTCACTATCACAGCCCAAGCATTGCTGACTGCTCCTACGGATGGCTATGATAAGTAAGCATATCCTTTGCCTCAAAATGGTGCAGAATTGTATTGGGGCAAAATCTAACAATCTTGACAAGTTGTCAGAATGGGAAGGTTGAGGTTAATTTGTGAGGTTTGGGCTGCGAAGCAGATGTGGAAGCTTGAGACTTAGAGGTGCGTAGGGACCTCAGTCATGTTTGGCAACATTTTACCCTTGTGGTTCCCTCCAGACATGGGCACAAATGTGCTCTTACTTAGGCAGTAAGAGCCAGTCTTCAGCAATGGGACTTCCTTCTAGCATTGCCAGCTCAGTTGCTCTCCAAAAACATAGCCCTACTAACCACTGCCCTACTAGAACAGGCTTCCACTCCCCCCTTGTCCCTTTTCTGCTTCACTTCTTCTCCCTCCATCTTATTCCAAATAGACAAAACTACTAGTCATGGCTCAGGGCCCAACTGCTACCACAGAACAATCACGGCTGCAGTCTATGAATTAGCATGGGACTCTGAACTAGCACACACTCCAGAGCCCCTACTCCACTTCTTGCACAGACATCCCCTTTCCTGACAATTTCCCAGCCAATTAGGTTTTCAGGATATCCTCAATGAGTAATCATATCATCAATTTGCATATGCTGGATCCCCATTGCATGCAGATTTATCTCATACATTTATTTTGGATATCCTGAGAACTCAGCTGGCTGTGGGGATCCCCAGAACAGGTTGGAGAAGCCCTGCTGTTGAGAAAAGAGACCTGTGCCGTCAATCAGCTACAGACTTGAAATAGCTTATGACTCCTCTGCTCATGCATTCCATTGCAGCAGCCAGACCCAGGGACCTCCTGGCAGAGCTCCGCAGATGAGCTTACAGGGTAGGGAGAGGAGCAAAGAGGCAGTGGATTTCTGGAAATTAAGTTACTGTTACTTCCCTCTGCCCATGCATTAGTGGCGGTATAAAATGTTGGTTTATATCCCACAATGTTACCTTAGCAGTGCTCAGTATGGAGGAGAGGTGAGGGGTCGGTCCCTGGGCTCTCTTCCTCTCTAGAGGAATGCTGAGATTCTGTCCGCCATTTCTCTCTCTGGTAGTCATGTTAAGAATCTGTCCCTTGATTTCTCTGTGTAGAGAAGAGGTGAGAGGTCTATCCTTTGATTTCTCTATCTTATTGGGGAGAGGTGAGGGTTCTGACTCTGGATTTCTCTCTCTCCGGAGGAATGATAGAAGGTCCAACCCCATTTCTTTCTTTGTGAAATTAAGGAAGGGTCCTGGTCTTTGAAATATTCCTCAGCTAGAAAACTCTCTTTTTCTTTTTCTTCTTGTAGGATCCAGCTCCCAGGTGGATTCCAGCCACAAGCCCCTGCTCCCTCCTCTCTAATGCACTTCCCCTATGTCCGACCACGCTCCCTCTGGACTGTAGCCTGACCTTTATTCCATGCTGTCCCCATGGCATATATTCTGCAGCCGTGACTCTGCCCACACATCATGCCCATGAATCTATTTCCGTACAGTCCGCCATAACCAGTTGTTACATGTGCTTCTCCTACAGCTGCATCGGATGCTCATATTTTATTTAAGCAGCTGTTTCAAGGTCATTCTCTCTCTTCTCTCTGTCCTCTGGGATTCCTCCAGTCAGGGCTGGATTTATGACTGGATGAGAACTGTGCAGTGTCTCCTCCCTTCAGCCTGGTATGGAGACAGAAACAGCACTGTGGGGAGGGTTATCACAGCTTCCGATCACCTAGAAACAAGGATATTACCAAAATCAACCTTACAGCTCCCCTACTGCCGTTCTTCTTTTAATCCAGACTTATCGCCATGCCTTTCTTTCTACACAGTTTCATTTGCTCTGGGGTTTTTTTTCTGAATTTTATTTCTATCATTTCCTATTTCCATTGGGTTTACTTTATTTTCCTTTTTTTGACATTTTTCTTTTCAGTTTCATGCACCTCTTTCTCTTTCTCTCTCCTTGGCAAATACTTTAATAGTGTTTTAAAAGCAAAATGTACCCACTCCAAATGACTTTATATTTCTAAATAAAGGAACAGTTGAAGATCTCCATTAGATAGACATAAATGGCCCGTGACATCTGGTAAATGATAATTTCACTCAATGACACCTTTTCTCAGATAACTATAAAACAAATCTAGGGAGGTTGTGACACACAAACTTTCAGGACGATAGAGGCTCCTTATTGTCTGAAGAGTGGGACTAGTTTAGTCTTGGCTAATTCTCATGTTGGTCCAATGAAAGTTACCACAAGCTTCAAAGATCAATTTTTGTCTCTTCTGTGCACATCAACCAACTAGACAGATCGAATATTAATAAATAACTTCAGTATGATGACCACAAAATGACACTCAACATCAGGACAAGCCCCAGAATTGCTTCAAGGTGTTGGCGCCCTAAGAAAACCTCAAGCCTTATCCCCCAGCCCCCAGCTGTCAGAATCTATTATTTAGCTTTGAATGGACTGCTCTTTGTTGCTCCCCCCCCCCCTAGAAGCTGTCACCCTAGGCAAATGTCTTCTTTGTCTAATACTTGTGACGGCTCTGCTCATTGTGAAAAATCTCTGGTCAAAGTATGCATGGCAGTACTTTTTGGAGCAAGTGGCAAATAATGGATCTTATTCTATATAAAGCAGATTTGTTCACTGAGAAATCACCAGTCCTAAGGACTCCCTTACGCTGCCTTCCTAACACTTTCCAGATTCCTGGTGCAGATCTGGAAGCAAGTCACAACGGGAAACACACATAATGGATCTGATTGATCCCTACAGACATTGACGATGCACACAACATGATACAGAGCAGAATCTCAGAACTGTCAAGAGGGAGCAATTTTTAAGCAGGCAGTTTTGATCCACCTTCTAACTTAGCTCATGCTCCTCCTCTCTCTGTCCATTCCCCACTCCCGTTCCACCCCCTCTGCAACATTTCCCTGCCAGCACTGCAACTGTGAACAGCTTCAAATCTCGGAGCTGAGGCTGCCTGCCTCTTACTCACCCAGCAGGAAGTGTTGACTATCAGATCTGAAGCTGCTCATAGTTGCATGCAAGCAGAGAAGAAACTGGGTCTCCAATAATCCATGGGAGATTCCTCCTTTTGTACAGGAGATGGCCCTCTGAAGCGGGAGACTCTTGCTCAACATGGGAAACTCGGCCGGTCTGGAATCCAATTGTAAAAAGAATGATGAAACGAATGGACTTGATTTTCAATGGCGGTGGCTAGCACCGCTAAGTAGTTGGCCTCTGCCGCTGACATTTAGACCCAGCTATTCAATGCTGGTGTCATATCTGGGCCCTGGCATTGAAAATCCAGGTTGCCCAGATTGCCATGAAGCTAACCGGGCGCGGCAATATTCAGCTGCTCCCTGGTTAGCTTCAGTGGTGAAAGTTAGGCCAGCCTTTGCTACACCTGACTTTCACTGCATCGTGATAACTGGGCAGCGGCTTAATATCACTGCTGCCAGTTTATCGCCAAGTTTGCTCCCCCCAAAACACCCTGATGCTAACCGGTGGGGGCATCTGCGGATATTCAGAAGCACTACTTAGGTTAGTGCTGCTAAATATCCCGGCCAAGGAGATTAACATGCTTAGCAGATCTGCTAACCGTGTCAATCCCTTTCCATATCACGCCCAAAGTTTTTAACATTATAGCAATTGTCACTGATCTACCTGTTTCTATTGCTTTTTTTATCCCTCCGGTTTCTTCCTGCCTCTGATTAAAAGTGCCTTTGGGTGAAATTATCATTTACAAGCTGTCGTAGGTCATTTATGACTGTCCAGTGGGCATCTCCAACTCCTTCCTCATTCAGAAATATTGTTCTTGTGTTTTGCTGAATAAGATTAACTTGTTGAATGAATTTGAATTGCACATGAATTCTTTAGTATTTTTGTCAATAACACTTTGCTGTTAAAGAGAAACTGGAGACCGACTGACAGAGCTGGAAAGTGAGAAGATTTAAAGCCATAAGAACATATGAAATGCAATACTGGGATAGACCAAGGTCTGTCAAGCACAGTATGCTGTTTCCAACAGTGGCCAATCCACATAACAAGTACCTGGCAGGTTCCTAAAAGGGCACATAGGTTCCACAATGCTTGTCCCAGGACAAGCAGTGGATTGCTCCACTCATCTTTAATAGTAGTTTATGGACCTTTCCTCCAGGAACTTGTCCAAAGATTGGAGGGTCGCCAACGTAACACCAATTTTTAAAAAGGGTTCCAGGGGTGACGTCAGTACCAGGGAAAATGGTAGAAGCCATCATAAAGAACAAAATTACACAGCATGTAGATAGTCATGGCCTAATGGGAGACAGCCAACATGGCTTTAGACAAGGAAGATCTTGTCTTACTAATCTGATATGTTTTTTTGAAGGTGTGCATAAACAGGTAGACAAAGGTGAGTCGGTTGATATAGTGTATCTGGACTTTCAGAAAGCTTTTGACAAGGTCCCCCATCAGAGACTTTTGGCGAAGCTAAAAAGTCATGGGATAGGAGGCAGTGTACTATTGTGGATCGGGAACTGGTTAAAAGATAGAAAGCAGAGGGTAGGGCTAAATGGCCAATATTCCCAATGGAAAAAGGTGAATAGTGGAGTACCCCAGGGATCTGTACTGGGTCCGCTACTTTTTGACATATTCATAAATGACCTGGAAAAGGGAATAACTAGTGAGGTAATCAAATTTGCAGATGACACAAAGCTGTTTAAAGTTGTTAAAACCCAAGAGGATTGTGGAAAACTGCAGGAGGATCTGGATAAATTGGAAGACTGGGCATCCAAATGGCAGATGAAATTTAATGTGGACAAGTGCAAAGTTATGCACCTAGGAAAGAACAACCCACACTATAGTTACAAGATGCAAGGCTCCACATTAGAAACCACCACCCAGGAAAAGATTTAGGAGTCATCGTGGATAACATGTTAAAACCCTCCGCCCAGTGTGCAGCGGCGGCCAAGAAAGCAAATAGAATGCTAGGTATCATAAGGAAAGGGATGGAGAATAAAACAAAGGATATTATAATGCCTCTGTATCGCTCCATGGTACGACCGCACCTTGAATATTGTGTGCAATTCTGGTCACCGTATCTTAAAAAGGACATAGAGTTATTAGAAAAAGTACAGAGAAGAGCCACCAAATTGGTGAAGGGGATGGAAGGCTACTCCTATGAAGAGAGGCTAAAAAGGTTAGGGCTCTTTAACCTAGAAAAGAGGCGGCTGAGGGGAGATATGATAGAGGTGTATAAATTAATGAATGGAGTGGAACGGATAAACGTGGATAAATTGTTTACGCTATCAGAATATAGAAGGACTAGGGGGCATGTAATGAAACTACAGGGTAAACTATTTAAGACAAATAGGAGAAAATATTTCTTCTCTCAACGTGTAATCAAACTCTGGAATCTGTTACCGGAGGATGTAGTAAGGGCTGTTAGTATAGCTGGGTTTAAAAAAGGTTTGGACAAGTTCCTGGAGGAAAGGTCCATAAACCACTATTAAAAAGGGACCCAGGATATCAATGCTTGGCCTAGTACAAGCACTGCAGAACCTGTGTCTTTTGGGGAAACTGCTAGGTACGTATGACCTAGATTGGCCACTGTTGGAAACAGGATACTGGGCTTGATGGACCTCGGTCTGACCCAGTATGGCATTTCTTATGTTCTTATGTTCTTAACCTTTTTTAAACTCAGCTACACTAACAGCCTTTACTCATTCTCTGGTAACGAATTCCAGAGTTTGATCACGCATTGAGTGAAAAAATATTTTTTCCTATTATTCTTAATGAGTTACGTTGTAGCTTCATTGTGTGTCCCCTACTCGTTCTGTTTTTGATGGAGCAAACAACCTATCTATGTTTACTCATTCTAGTCTATTCATTAATTTATAGACCTCTAACCTATCTCCCCTCAGCCATCTCTTTTCCAAGTTGAAGAGCTCTAACCTTTTACGCCTTTCCTCATAGGGGTATCCTTCTATCCCTTTTACCATTTTGGTGGCTCTTCTCTGTACACTTTCTAATTGTGTTGTATCCTTTTTAAGATATGACAACTAGAATTGCAGACAATATTTAAGGTGCAGTTGCATCTTGGAAGAATTCAGATGCATTATAATATCCATGGTTTTATTCTCTTCTGATTCCTAGCATTCTAGTTGCTTTCTTGGCCGCTGCTGCACACCAAGTGGAGGGTTTCAACGTATTAGCCATGATAATAACTAAATCTTTTTCCTGGGGGTGGATCCTAATATGGAACCTTGCATTGTTGAACCATAGTTTGGGTTGTTCTTTCCTAGGTGCATAACTTTGCACTTGTCCACATTAAATTTCATCTGCCATTTGGATGTCCAGTCTTCCAATGTATCAAGGTCCTCTTGGAATTTTTCCAATCCTCTTGTGTTTTAACAACTTTGAATAATTTAGTGTCATCTGCAAATTTGATCATCTCATTCGTTATTCTTTTTTCAGGGTCGTTTATGAATATGTTAAAAAGCACCGGGCCCAGCACAGATCACTCTAGTACTCCACTATTCACCTTTCTCCATTGAGAAAATTGGCCATTTAGCTCTTCTCTCTGCTTTCTTTTTTTTTTTTTTTTTTTTTTTTATTGAGCATTTATAGTGAAAAAACACCAAATTATACAAAGAAAATAATACAATACATATCGCATATAAAATACAAGCAAGATAATACAATATAAAGTCCACATTAAATGGTGCTAAGCAGATTTAACAAAAAGGAAATAAATCTAGACCAAAACCAGGCCCGAAGGCCTACACAATAAGAGAACCTACCATTATTTACCAGATTTAATTCCAGAGCCTACACTTGACCGGTCAATCACAAATTTCTCAAGATGAGTAACATCCGTAAATGCATAAGAGGCTCCCTCAAATCCAATCAAACACTTACATGGAAAGCGTAAAAAGAATGTGGCCCCTAGAGCTAGAACCTTGGGTTTGAGAGCCAGAAATTGCCTCCTACGAAGCTGAGTCTCGCGTGATACGTCGGGGAAGATATTAATAAGCTGTCCACAAAAAGGGACAGATTTTTTCTTAAAAAAAGCTCGAAGTATCCGCAGCTTAACCTCGATGGAGGCAAATGTAACTAATAATGTAGAACGAATAGAAATATTATCAGTGGAATCTTCTAAAAACGCAGTCAAATTCGAGATAACTGGTACAATTTCATCCATCGCCCCTTCCTGAGGATTAACATTCTTACTACTAACAGGAATATAATAGGCCTGTGATACAGCGATAGGCTCTTGAATGTTAAGAATCTCCTTGAAATACTTCTCTAAAAGTATTCCAGGAGCTAACAGAGATGTATGAGGAAAATTAAGAAACCTAAGGTTGCATACGCGAAAAGAGTTCTCAAGGGCCTCCACTCAAGAATATAACACCAAGGAATTTTTTGCGGCAACTATATGAGCAGCCTGAAGTGGAGGGACTTGAGATTTCAAAAACTGAACAGTATTATCAAGACTTTGAACCCTCTCATCAAGTTGCTGAAAAGTTACAACAGCCTCTTGAGAGAAGGTACAAAGCGCATTCAGCGTGGAAGAAACTTTCTGATCAATAACTACCAAAGCTGACCAAATATCTTTTAATGTTACATCACCATCAGGCGAGGTAGGCAAGATAGTAGACACCACATTTAAAGATTGGGATTGCACAGAAACCGGCAAAACCAATGGTAACTTAGTTTTACTTGCGATTTCAAAAGCTCCAGATGATAGAACCATTGACTGTGCAAGCGCAGGCTGAGGAGGCGGAGACCTCCCAGAGGAATTGAGAGATACTCCATCTGGTGACGACTGCGCCAAAGGGACAGGTAAAAAGTGCCTGTCCAAAGGACCGGTCTGTTTCTCTCCAGAACCTGCTGCAACAGCAGGGGCCTTATCGGGATTCTTGGGTTTCCGCTTCCCCATCGCTTCTCCAAGTACTACCCGCAGAGCAGTGCCGCAGTCCCGCCAAAGGAGCGCCTAAGGAGCACGACCTGCCCCTTTAATCACGCTCCTTCAAGCCACGCTCCGCGAACACGCTCCGCGGTAAGACAAGAGTCCAAAGATATAGCAAGGACCCTGCAGAGAGGAAGGTGCCCAGGGCCCGCCTGCCCGATATTCCTGAGGCACTTCTGGGGATGACAAACCCCGCTGAAGCCGGGAACCGGCTACAGCAGTCCAGGCAGCCTAGGAGCTGGTGTTCTGCCCCTGTATCCTCCGCGTTCTCTGCCAGCACAGGTACATTCAGCACAAGGCACACTTTTAAGGAAAAGAAGACCCCGCCGACACGAGGGTGCCCAGGGCCCGCCTGCCCGATATTCCTGAGGCACTTCTGGGGATGACAAACCCCGCTGAAGCCGGGAACCGGCTACAGCAGTCCAGGCAGCCTAGGAGCTGGTGTTCTGCCCCTGTATCCTCCGCGTTCTCTGCCAGCACAGGTACATTCAGCACAAGGCACACTTTTAAGGAAAAGAAGACCCCGCCGACACGAGGGTGCCCAGGGCCCGCCTGCCCGATATTCCTGAGGCACTTCTGGGGATGACAAACCCCGCTGAAGCCGGGAACCGGCTACAGCAGTCCAGGCAGCCTAGGAGCTGGTGTTCTGCCCCTGTATCCTCCGCGTTCTCTGCCAGCACAGGTACATTCAGCACAAGGCACACTTTTAAGGAAAAGAAGACCCCGCCGACACGAGGGTGCCCAGGGCCCGCCTGCCCGATATTCCTGAGGCACTTCTGGGGATGACAAACCCCGCTGAAGCCGGGAACCGGCTACAGCAGTCCAGGCAGCCTAGGAGCTGGTGTTCTGCCCCTGTATCCTCCGCGTTCTCTGCCAGCACAGGTACATTCAGCACAAGGCACACTTTTAAGGAAAAGAAGACCCCGCCGACACGAGGGTGCCCAGGGCCCGCCTGCCCGATATTCCTGAGGCACTTCTGGGGATGACAAACCCCGCTGAAGCCGGGAACCGGCTACAGCAGTCCAGGCAGCCTAGGAGCTGGTGTTCTGCCCCTGTATCCTCCGCGTTCTCTGCCAGCACAGGTACATTCAGCACAAGGCACACTTTTAAGGAAAAGAAGACCCCGCCGACACGAGGGTGCCCAGGGCCCGCCTGCCCGATATTCCTGAGGCACTTCTGGGGATGACAAACCCCGCTGAAGCCGGGAACCGGCTACAGCAGTCCAGGCAGCCTAGGAGCTGGTGTTCTGCCCCTGTATCCTCCGCGTTCTCTGCCAGCACAGGTACATTCAGCACAAGGCACACTTTTAAGGAAAAGAAGACCCCGCCGACACGAGGGTGCCCAGGGCCCGCCTGCCCGATATTCCTGAGGCACTTCTGGGGATGACAAACCCCGCTGAAGCCGGGAACCGGCTACAGCAGTCCAGGCAGCCTAGGAGCTGGTGTTCTGCCCCTGTATCCTCCGCGTTCTCTGCCAGCACAGGTACATTCAGCACAAGGCACACTTTTAAGGAAAAGAAGACCCCGCCGACACGAGGGTGCCCAGGGCCCGCCTGCCCGATATTCCTGAGGCACTTCTGGGGATGACCAAACCCCGCTGAAGCCGGGAACCGGCTACAGCAGTCCAGGCAGCCTAGGAGCTGGTGTTCTGCCCCTGTATCCTCCGCGTTCTCTGCCAGCACAGGTACATTCAGCACAAGGCACACTTTTAAGGAAAAGAAGACCCCGCCGACACGAGGGTGCCCAGGGCCCGCCTGCCCGATATTCCTGAGGCACTTCTGGGGATGACAAACCCCGCTGAAGCCGGGAACCGGCTACAGCAGTCCAGGCAGCCTAGGAGCTGGTGTTCTGCCCCTGTATCCTCCGCGTTCTCTGCCAGCACAGCTCTTCTCTCTGCTTTCTATCTTTTAACCAGTTTGGACCAGAATAGTACACTGCCTCCTATCCCATGACTTTTTAATTTCGTCAAGAGTCTTTTATGAGGGACCTTGTCAAAGGCTTTCTGATAATTCAGATACACTATATCGACTGGCTCACATTCATCTACTAGTTTATTCACACCTTCAAAAAAAATATAACAGATTAGTAAGACAAGATCTTCCTTGGCTAAAGCCATGTTGGCTTTCTCCCATTAAGCCATGACTATCTACATGTTCAGTGGAGGAGTAGCCTAGTGGTTAGAGCACTGGCTTGGTAACCAAGTAACCAGGGTTCAATTCCCACTAGCACTCCTTGTGGCCTTGGGCAAGTCACTTAACTCTCCATTGCCTCAGAAGAAAGGCCTGGCAATCTACTTCCGGTGACACTGCCAAGAAAACCCAGGAGCTTCTGGATCGCCAGGAGTCAGGACTGACTCAAAGGCACACTTTGCATCTACATGTTCAGTAATTTTATAATGGTTTTTACCATTTTGCCAGTACTGACGTCAGGCTCACAAGTATGTAGTTTCTCGGATTTCTTTTTAAAAATTGGCATTTCATTGGCCATTCTCCAATCTTCATTTAGTACAGATGATTTTAATGATAATTCACAGATTACTAATAGTAGATCTGCTATTTAATATTTCAGTACTTTCAACAGCCTTGGATGTATACCATTGAGTCCAGGTGATTTTAGTTGTAGTACATCTTCCCGGTTTATCGATATTTCTTTCAGTTCTTCCGATACATCACCTTTAAATATCATTTCAGGCAAAGGGCCGAGTGCAGAGTTTTTCTGCTGGAGTATTGGGCTACAAGCTGGACTGTACTCCTGGACTCTATTGGTTAGTGCTCATTGGAGAAGGATTTATGCAGCTGCATCTGTTTGGACTGTGCATGCTTACCAAAGACTGCAGAGCCATGGATAGTATTAGACTGGGACTTGCCTACTGGTAAGACCATCTTTCTTTTTCTGGTACAAAGGAATAAATGTGATCAAGCTTTTAACACTGTGAGAGTGCTTTCCATAATTTTCTTATGTGGGATCATCCTGAAGCGTCGAGCCCAAACAGGACCGGAAGGCCTTGCAGTGCCCTCTACCAGTGACATTGGCCAATGCAGCTCTCACTTTGCCCCGTACTGCTCTGGTGCTCTCTGGTTAGCGCCGAGAAGGTTGGATGGTGCCAGTGAATGCATATCTGTCTGAATGCCCGTAGCTGGAAATCCTCTGTGGTTATTTGCATAAGGACTTTTGAATACGGACCTCATAGGGTCGATATTCAAAGCCAGCATTCATTTTGGCTGCAGCACTGAAATCATTGACATATATTCTGCACAGCTCTTCGGACAGCGAGCGGTGATGCATATACATGAAGTGTGGGGACTACTGCTGTTCCATGGAAAGTAGCAATATCCAGTCCTCTATCTATTATGCATGGTAGTTTAACTTAGAAAAGCCTTTTTGCTATATGGAAAGCGACGAAATAAAGTTGACTCTCCATAGGTTTAGGTGGAACACTCACACTCTGCCCTTGTATCCAGAGAGGGAACTCTTCTCTGTTGCAGTGGTCATTATATGGATAAGTCCTTTTGAATATCGACCTGATAGTACTTGTTACTGGCTCAGCAGGGAAAGAAGTCTTGGTGGACTTGAAGGGGGTAGGGAGAATTTCCTAAAAGATGCTTCCATTGAACCGCGATCATGCCCTATAGCTCCCCCACTTCCAGATGAGTATTGAGACCCATATGAAACACATATTATGAGCTTTACTGGTTAGGTGCTATGTTCCTGCCATTCCGTGCACAAGCCAATAATGGCCTAGTACAGGGGTTCTCAACCCAGTCTTCAGGAGACACCTAGCCACTTGTTTTCAGGATCACCTCAATGAACATGCATGAGAGAGATCCGCGTGCACTGTCTCCATTGTATGCAAATATCTCTCATGCATATTCACTGTGATTATCCTGAAAACCTGACTGGCTAGATGTGACTAGCATAAAGAGAAGGCTGTACGGCAGTAGCTCTCTGTTATAAAGGCAGCACAAAGAAACCAGCTCTCTGCAGAACAACGTTTGTGCCCTGGGAAGATTGTGATATTCAAAGATGGTTGGGTTCTCCATTCTGAATGAGTGAACACACTACTGAGAAGTTTTGAATACTGTTGGGCTTTACAGTGTATAACAAGGCAGAAAGTTAATTTACCTGGAGACTTAGTTGCATGATAGATAGGAACAGAGCTTAAGTTGTCACCTACCAAAATGTTAGTCGGTTCAGAATATAACGCCTGTTCGCGTTACCATCATTGGCAACTTCTTTCTCTAAGATGTTTTGTGCATCAAGCCTAATGTGAAAAAATAAAGCATGATATTCCAAACTGTGTATTCATCACACAGCATCAGTCCAACAATGGACAGATGAGAGCAGAGCATCTGAAGGTCTTTTCTATAAGTGCAAGACCCAAGTGGATAGCATTGAACCTCAGACACAGAGTCACAGATGCAGGTGTGACTGATTCTGAATGTACAGAGCTGGAAGAGTGTTGGAAATGCGGAAAACACCTTGAAAGAGAGGAAAGAAGCAAGCCAAAGGCAAGAAATTGCACTTATGGAGAGAATGCCTTGAAGGCATCAGAAGAGGAAAGCCAAGGACACAAAACTGCAAGGAACCTTTATTTCCTGACTTCTTTAAGCACAGAATCTGTCTAGAAAAGAGCAAAGCAGAGCAAGATTAGGGTTGCCAACTGGCTCCAGATGCGCCCGACAGGCTTGATCCAGTCCTGGGTTTACTCCATTGCATGCAGGGACATGTAGTTCTGATTTCTCCATTGCACTCCATAAGAAAAGCAAGACTACAAGTCCCTGCATGCAATGGGGCAAACACAGGACTGGATCAAGCCTGTCGGGCGCATCTGGAGCCTGTTGGCAACCCTAAGCAAGATATGTAGTGAGATTCCATTCGATGGGAGTGAGTGCAAACCCTCCTGACTGAAAATATTGGGGAGAGTTTTATTAAAGCAAATTCTAAAGTGTCCCCCCCCCCCCAGCATGGGAACACTCTTAATTCACACAGTTCAGGAATCTGTCAGTATGATGTTGCATTTATTGCTGGGCATCACTTAATAGCTTTTTGGAACCAGTTTGAAAAGGAAAAGGACTCTCCAGAGTGGAAGGAATTGATTGCAACTATCCTTTCACAGAATTACTATGAGAACAGAGAATACTGAGGTCTGTGAGGTAAGTACCTAGCTGCTGGAAGAACTTTGGCCTGTGCTGGACTCAGAGGCAGGGCTACCAGATGGCTCCAGGTCATCAGAGATAGCTGATCCAGTCTTGGTTTACCTCCATTGCATTCAACTGAGGTAAAATTAGGACTGGCTTAGCCTGTCACAATCTAGTAACCCTACTTAGAGGGGTATGGAACAGCAGGGCTGGTGCAAGGCATACTGGGGCCCAGGGCAGACATTTGAAAGGGAGCTCCAAAGCCCACTGGCAAGCTCTACGTTCTCCAGCTTTGGACAGGCAAGAAGCCCCCTGTAGCAATTGTCCTGGTTGTACATCCCTCTAAAGCCAGCCCTACTGGACAGTGATCTGGAAAGCAATGTGTATCTCCCACTGGTAGATGGCCGCATACAGCACCTACCTAACGGCACCTTTATTTAGCAGCTTGAGACCTAATAGTAGTACTGTAAGACTACCACAAGGGGTTGCTCTGACTAAGTTATAAATTTAGGGCCCGATATTCTTTTGGGACAGCTATGTGCTGCTACGGCGCATAGCCATTGCTGTCAAAATTTAATCCTGGATATTCAATGTTGGGGTCGTATGTGGCCCCGACATTTAATATCCAGGATTTCCGCACAGCCCACAAAAGCTAACCGGACAGCGGTGATATTGAACAGCTGCCTGGTTAGCTCCCACGGGTAAAGACAGACCAGCTTTTGCTGCTCCTATCTTTTACCTGTGGGCAGGGCCGGATTTACCTTGAGTGAGGCCCTACGCCAACAAAAATTGTGGGCCCCCAGCAGGGGCGGCCCAAGGGGGGTGCGGACCTCATTTGCATAAGGGGCCTCATTTGCATAAATATTTGCATAATGTTACCATATACTAACTTTTAGTAAACGTGCCTCTTAATGAGTGTATGGATAAAGAAAGACTAAAAGATTTCTACATTACTATAATCCAGTGCCAACTGCCAGACACATTAGGAACTACTACAAACACTGCCCATAGTAAACCCGCGCTTATCCTAACAGCACTACCAGGACTCACAAAGCACCATACTCTACCAATCAAAAGGCAACACTGCAAATATTAAACCAATACATTTCAGAGAACAACAATACATGACCTACTGGGGAAAGAGAACAAGTGGCAATGTCAAATAGGAGTTATATAAACAGAATACCTCAGCTCAGTTACACATGCAGAACATAGACCATCACCAAACAAGTAATCACAATTTAGAAACAGGAAGACAATAATTAAACTGGGAATCCCAAAAGCCAACTTGGAATGTACAACACTGTAGAAATAAAACTATACATTAATTTGCTCTTGTACTAAACAAAGCGCAGACGTTAATGATGCACATTTACCAGAGCTGACATATTCCAATTAATAAATTCAAAATAAAGAGATATTTTCTACCTTTTGTGAATTTTTTCAGCTGCAATTGCTCCAGCCACTTTCTTCTGGTTTCTTCGTGTCTTCTGCTAACTCTCCATCGTCTGCTGTCCATTTGTCCTTTCTTCTCTCTTCTAGATTTTTTTTCCATTCTCTCTCTACATCTGCTTTAACATACTAATCTTTCTCCTTTTGCTCTTTCCTCATTCCTACTTCCTCCACTCAAATTTGACCCCTCCATCCTCAATCCCCACTTACTCTCCCAATACCCGGCCAATTGTAGATTTTTATCCCTCCCACACAAAATATTTTTTCCCTTCTCCATTTTACTCTTCCAGCCCCATCCCATTCTAATCCTCCCCCAACATCAGCTCCCTTCTAGTTCCAGCCTCACCCAGCATCCATTCCCTTCTAGGCCCTGCATCAGCCCATTTCCAGTCCTAGCCATCCATCAGCCCATTTCCAGTCCTAGCAACCCCCCAACCCAATACCAGTCCTAGCCCCCCCATCACCCCACTTACAGTCCTTAACCCCCCATTTTCAGTTTAAGCCCCCCCTATAACCCATTACCAGTCCTAACCCCCCATCAGCCCACTTCCAGTCCTAACCCCATCAACCCATTTCCAGTCAGCCCCCCATAGCCCATTGCCAGTCCTACCCCCCCCATCAGCCCACAGCCCATTACCAGTCCTAACCCCATCATCCCACCTCCAGTTTTAACCCCCCAGCCCATTTCCAGTCCTAGCCCCCCATAGCCCATTACCAGACAACCCCCATCAGCCCACAGCCCATTACCAGTCTTAACCCCCCCAAAGCCCATTACCAGTTCTAACCCCCCCAACAGCCCATTACCAGTCCTAACCCCATCAGCCCACCTCCAGTCTTAACCCCCCAGCCCATTTTCAGTCCTAGCCCCCCATAGCCCATTACCAGACAGCCCCATCAGCCCACAGCCCATTACCAGTCTTAACCTCCCCCAAAGCCCATTGCCAGTTCTAAGCCCCCCCAACAGCCCACAGTCCATTTCCAGTCCTAACCCCATCAGCCCACCTCTAGCCTTAACCCCCCCCAGCCCAGCCCAGCCCAGCCCATGTCCAGCCCCAGCCCCAGCCCCCCAATAGCCCATTACCAGTCCTACCCCCCCCATAGCCCATTACCAGCCCCAGCCCCCCCAATAGCCCATTACCAGTCCTACCCCCCCCAAAGTAAAATTTAATTAAAAAAAAAAAACCTGGTGGCTGCCGCCGCGGGGCCCCCTCTGCTGCCGCGGGGGCCCCGTCTACAAGCTGAAGCCGTCGGGTCGGGTCGGGTCTCTCTCCCTCCCTCCCTCGCTGCAGGCTGCAGGAGACGCGAAGGGAGAGCGTCTCCTCGCGTCTGTGTTAAGCCCGCAGGGGCTGATGGGAAATCCCATCAGCCCCTGCGGGCTTAACACAGACGCGAGGAGACGCTCTATCTTCGCGTCTCTCGCAGCCTGCAGCGAGGGAGGAAGGGAGGGAGAGAGAGAGAGAGAGAGAGAGACCCGACCCGACCCGACCCGACGGCTTCAGCTTGTAGACGGGGCCCCCGCGGCAGCAGAGGGGGCCCCGCGGCGGCAGCCACCAGGTTTTTTTTTTTAATGGTGTGTGTTTAAAAAAAAATACCTGGTTCTTTTTTTGTGGGCCCCTGCCGGCTGTGGGCCCTACGCCATGGCGTACATGGCGTATGGGTAAATCCGGCCCTGCCTGTGGGTACTAACTGGGCAACGGTGCAATATCGGCACTCCTCCCTGGAATGCACACAACACATGTAATTGTAGGCATAAACCATGTAAATGCCTTTGAATATCAGGCCCTTAGTTTAGAACTGCTGAAGAGTAGGGCTAAACTAAAGAGCTAGTGCCAGCCTGGTAACAGCACTATATGGGTAGTTCTATAAAGACATTTATGTGCATATATATATTTAAGTACGTTTATATATCGCTTTATCTGATAGCCAAAGCGGTTTACATATGAACTGAAACTTTTAACTTTACAGTACATAGCATATAACAATGTTTTAACTTAAAATACTGTAATAACACAGGAGCAGAGAAGCAATGTTTTGAAGTAACCTATAATAATATATAGGCATGGAAACAATGTTTTGATTTAAAAAACACAGTTGCAAAGGCAGAAAAAACATGAATTAGAAATGAAAAGGGTTTATGTGGACAGGAGGTACAGCAGGTTGGGTGGTGTACTTGTGAGTTGGGGAAATGCTCAACGAAGAGATGAGTTTTCAGCTCCCTTTGAAAGCCTGCCAGGTCGGGAATAGCCCGCATGCTCTCTGGAAGATTATCCCAAATGGACAGGGCATAGAGCGAAAAGGCTCTGCTGGAGGTGTGTTGGCTGCTTTTCAGTTTCAGAGTGGGAATGACGAGCGTGTTTTGCGTATTTGCTCTTCTAGGTCTGTTATTTGGTGTCCTATGCAGTAATGATTGCAGATAATCCGAAGAAAGGTTATGGAGTGTTTTATATGTTGTGATGATAAGCTTGTGTTTCGTTCGGCTTGTCTCAGAATTGGTGTTCTGTGGGCAGCAGAGTTCTGAGCCTTCTGCAGAGGAATAAGTGCAGACTTTGCTAAGCCCTGGAAGAGAATGTTACAGTAAATCCAGTGTGGGAACACTAATGCAGTACTTTTCAAACATTTATCCCTTATGACCCCATTGAAGAACTGAAAATTCATGTGACCCCAGATGATGGGTGAAATCAGAACAGCAGGCCTCCCTTCTTCCCCTCCCTCCACTCATCTAAAGCACAAAGCGGCAACAGCAGCAGCCGTCAGCACAGGATCCCTCGTGTTAGTGTCCATTGTATGCTTGCAGCCTTCAGTATTCAGCATGGGGTTCCAGTCTAACAAGAGGTTTTCCCAGCAGGGGGTAAGGATCTATGAACGTTCATTGGCTCATAGGTCAAATGCTGACTGGTGACTGCCACTAGTTGGCATAAATCACAATGAAAGTCCAGAGAGAAGAGAAAATGGCCATTTCTGTGACCCCCATCCACTGATGATGTGACCCCATTTAGGGTCCTGATCCCAATTTTGGGAACCACTGTTCAAATACCTCTAATGTGCAAACATCTTGGAAGTCTAGTGATGGATGTAGGTGCTGTACTGTTTTCATTTTATGGTATATAAGCCTTATGATGATCCTAATATGCGGCTGTAAGGTAAGACGTTGGTCTAGACGAGTTACTCCTAAATAATGGACTTCTGGTTTTACCTCCAGTTGTACCCCTGAGACTTGCATAAATGTTGGAGGGTTGAAGGTTGTGGCTCTAGTGACATAGAGACCTTCAGTCTTCTTGTAGTTCACTGTTAGGTTGTGCTCAGTTAGCCATTGTGTGACCGAGTTAAAGCAAGAGTTATACCAGTATACGTGCATAAAATGCCTCATAAAATTACCCCAGGCATATACGTTTGTGCTCTTGAGCTGGTATAAATGCATGCAAGTTCCTATTTAACCACAGTTTCTGTAGCATTTGTGCTGGTATTTTACATAGACACACAGGCACCAGGGCCAGCGCAAGGAGATGAGAATCCCTAGGCAAACCTCATCCCTTGCACCCCTTCCCCCTCCCTGGTGCTCATTGCTGCTGCTGCCACCCCTGCAGCAGCAACAATGGCCGCAAACAGCCCCATGGTGCTTAACGTAACACTTTGGTGCCATGGGGCTGTTTGTTTCCACTGCTTCTGCTGCATGATGCCAACTTCCTGTTTATACAGGAAACCCACATTAGGTGGTCTAAGGGGGAGGAAGCAAGCAGCCCTGTGGCACTGAGGTTTTAAGGTAAGTGCTGCAGAGCTGTTTGCAGCAATTGTCACAGCTTCAGATCCCATAGAGGGGGGCAGCAGCCGCAATGCACTTCCCCTGGACTATTGGCGCTCTAGGTGGCTGCCTAGTTTGCTTAATGGTCACGCCAGCCCTGAAAGGGACCCATGTGTCTTTATAAAATAGGCAGCTTCTTGTCCTCTTGTCCTAGGTGACTTTTATACAATTACTCTCTATACATATATTCAGTGCCACAACCCATACCCCGATGCTGGTGCTTAATTTAGTACGATTCTTTCATCCACTAAATATTGACCGTTTAGTTGTTAGTGCGTTAAGTGGTGAGGAGGTAGGAAGTACGAGTACTGCTAAGGCCAAGAGCACCCAACAGATAGAGCAGATAGTGGAGAGTGTGCACAATGCTGCAGGCCTTTAGTCTTCTGCGCTGCTCTCATCCCCATTTCCAACAACAACAGCAGCCCCCAGGGAAGCTGAAAGGAAGTATCATAAAAACAGAGGCATGGAACACAAAAATTCAAAAAGGAAGACAGAAAGGCAGGATCAGTTCAGACATCACGG
This sequence comes from Ichthyophis bannanicus, assembly GCA_033557465.1. Lineage (NCBI taxonomy): Eukaryota > Metazoa > Chordata > Amphibia > Gymnophiona > Ichthyophiidae > Ichthyophis > Ichthyophis bannanicus. The sequence goes on along the minus strand of CM066042.1, from coordinate 247,410,639 downwards.
CCCTCTGTCGATGTCACATTCACTTAGCAGATAGATCCTGCCTTCATCTGTTACAGCCGGGCAGGCTATCTCCTGTTCCTCCTTCACAGTTTCAGTACTCACTGGTTTGTAAGTCCTTTCCAGGTTGCTGCTTCAGGGCCTCCTCAGACTGTCCTGGAAAACATTCAAAGATATAATCTACCTCAACAAAACATTTCCTGGAGTACCACAATATTCATGTGCTCTGGACCTCATTTCAAACTCCAATAAATACATGCTTTTTTACAACTCTATACCTTGGGGCTAAGACAGAGGGAAAATACAAGATTTACCAGCACAATCTTCCTTCCTTTCTGTTTGGGATGTACTTGGGGTTTGATTTCTCACCGATCATGCTGAACTTCCAAGGTAATTTGGGAGGTTGAATCCTCCAGGTCCTTCAAACCTTCAGGAATACGAAATTCACATATATGCATCTTGCTGTCCTCAGACAGATGCTGGCTAGGTTTTTCCAGACCATCCACTGCACATTGATGCTGAAGACCAAGCTGGATGTCAAAAATCTCCAGAGAGGAGCAGCCTAATGGTCATCAAGAAACCAGAGTTTCATTTCCACTGGTACTCCTTGTGGCCTTTGGCATGTCACTTCACCCTCTATTGCCTTGGAAGAAAGGCCCGACGATCCACTTCCAGCCACATTTTACCAAGAAAACCCAGCATTGACTCACCAGTATGCATTGCGTGTCTCTAGCCTGCCTCTTGGTTCTTCTTTTTCAGGTTAAAACAAGCCAGGAAAGGAGACCTCCTCGCTCCAGTCCAAGGCCTAACTGGCCATGAGGAGAGGGATCTACTTGCTGCTTCTCAGAAGCTTTGAGTCCACTGGACTTCAACAGCACACTCGGTCTAGAGTGGAAAATTCTCTCCCTCCCAACCCAGATTCCCTCCAAAATACACATAGAGAGAACGCCCATTATCAGTGACAGACCCTGGCCTAGCCTTCATTGCAGATTATTACTCAGCACAAATTAGGAGCAGGGCTTTGAAAATCTCCTCACTCTAAAGATAGTGACATTTTGGGGAACTACTAGAAATCTTCTACTTGGGACTGGCCTATCCACCAAGACTAGACAGTTGCCCGGACCAGACATTTTCCTGGGGTGTGTGTGTGTGCGGCTAACAGTAGCAGCAATCAAAGCAAATCAATAGTTCCTGACAGGCACACAAAGTGAAAGAGCCATCAGTTCATTATTTACCTGCCAGAAGAGTGGACACACACACATACAAAGCAAAGTTTTTACTATTTTGAAGTATAATTTACAAGTATTTATTTATTTATCTGTTTTTCCATACCGCCTTTTCTGGGAATCGAGGTGGTTTACAATGAACAATAACATAATGGTTTACATAAAACTTCTGAAACATAAATAATAGCAAAACAGGTTTACAGAGCGGCATAGAACATTGCTATTAGAAGATAATTATACTCTCTACAATTAGATCTAAAGTGCAAGTGCTGGTTATGGTGTAGGTGTCCACAGTTAGCTGGTGCCTAGTGGGTATCTTGTTTAGATGCTGAAGTGTTCATTGAAAAGCAAAGTTTTGAGTTCCTTGTGAAATTTTGTTCTTTCATGTGTTTCTCTGAGGCTGGTGGGGCGTGCGTTCCAAAGGTCTGTTGCGTAGGTGGAGAAACCCCCGAGTCTGGTGTTCCGTTGCATCTTTGTTATTTGTGCTGGAAGCTCCAAGAGATTCTCATTGCATTTTCGCCTATCTCCTCCTGACTTCACTCCCTCCCCAACATCCAACTCTGACATTGATCTTTCAGCTTTCTTTTATTTATTTTTCTGGTTCTCTACCTACTCTGATTTTGACTCACATCATTCAGGCCTCAATCTCTCTTTTTTTTTTTTTTACTGCATCTACCTACAGTTTTCCATCTCCCTCATCCAGCCCTCCCATTCCCCATCTCTCTCTCCATCCCCATGCTCTTGCTAACTCCCCCTTCTCTTCATCTCCCTGTCTCCCTGCCCTTCATCCAGTATCTCCTGCTCTCTTCCCTTTTCCCTGCTCCATATCCTGCCTTTCCCCTTCTCTTCCCTTCCCCACCTTCCTGTAGTCCAGCATCTCTCCCTACCCCCTTTCCCAGGTGTCCAGCATCTTTCCTTCCCTTCCCTATCTACTCCCCACAGGTATCCAGAATCTACCCTTCCATTTCCTTCCTTTCTATTCCCCACAGGTGTCTAACATTCCCCCTAACCTTCCTTTTCCTTTCTTACCTCCAGCCCCAGTGTCTGCATCTCCCTTTCCCACCACTATCCACTTCCCAACTGTCCATGATCTCCCCTTCCCTACCCTAACCCCCCTTAGTGTCCAGCATCTCCCCTTCCCTACCCTAACCCCCCTTAGTGTCCAGCATCTCCCCTTCCCTACCCTAACCCCCCTTAGTGTCCAGCATCTCCCCTTCCCTACCCTAACCCCCCTTAGTGTCCAGCATCTCCCCTTCCCTACCCTAACCCCCCTTAGTGTCCATGATCTACCCTTCCCTACCCTAACCCCCTTATGTCCATGATCTACCCTTCCCTACCTTAACCCCCTTAGTGTCCATGATCTACCCTTCCCTACCTTTACCCCCTTAGTGTCCATGATCTACCCTTCCCTACCTTAACCCCCTTAGTGTCCATGATCTACCCTTCCCTACCCTAACCCCCTTAGTGTCCAGCATCTCCCCTTCCCTACCCTAACCCCCCTTAGTGTCCAGCATCTCCCCTTCCCTTCCCTAACCCCCCCTTAGTGTCCAGCATCTCCCCTTCCCTACCCTAACCCCCCTTAGTGTCCAAGATCTCCCCTTCCCTACCCTAACCCCCTTATGTCCAGCATCTCCCCTTCCTACCCTAACCCCCCTTAGTGTCCAGCATCTCCCCTTCCCTACCCTAACCCCCCTTTGTGTCCATTATCTCCCCTTCCCTACCATAACCCCCCTTTGGGTCCAGCTTCTCCCCTTCCCTACCTTAACCCCCTTAGTGTCCATGATCTACCCTTCCCTACCCTAACCCCCCTTAGTGTCCATGATCTACCCTTCCCTACCTTAACCCCCTTAGTGTCCATGATCTACCCTTCCCTACCATAACCCCCTTAGTGTCCATGATCAACCCTTCCCTACCTTAACCCCCTTAGTGTCCATGATCTATCCTTCCCTACCCTAACCCCCCTTAGTGTCCAGCATCTCCCCTTCCCTACCATAACCCCCTTAGTGTCCATGATCAACCCTTCCCTACCTTAACCCCCTTAGTGTCCAGCATCTCCCCTTCCCTTCGCTATCCCCCCTTAGTGTCCAGCATCTCCCCTTCCCTACTCTAACCCCCCTTAGTGTCCAGCATCTCCCCTTCCCTACCCTAACCCCCTTAATGTCCAGCATCTCCCCTTCCCTACCCTAAACCCCCTTAATGTCCACCATCTCCCCTTCCCTACCCTCCCCCCCTGAGTGTCCAGCATCTCCCCTTCCCTACCCTAACCCCCTTAGTGTCCATGATCTCCCCTTCCCTACCCTAACCCCCTTAGTGTCCATGATCTACTTTTCCCTACCCTAACCCCCTTAGTGTCCATGATCTCCCCTTCCCTTCCCTAACCCCCCTAAGTGTCCAGCATCTCCCCTTCCCTACTCTACCCCCCCTTAGTGGTCCAGCATCTCCCCTTCCCTACCCTAACCCCCTTAATGTCCAGCATATCCCCTTCCCTACCCTAAACCCCCTTAATGTCCACGATCTCCCCTTCCCTACCCTAACCCCCCTTAGTGTCCAGCATCTCCCCTTCCCTACCCTAACCCCCTTAGTGTCCATGATCTCCCCTTCCCTACCCGAACCCCCCATAGTGTCCATGATCTACTTTTTCCCTACCCTAACCCTTAGTGTCCATGATCTCCCCTTCCCTACCCTAACCCCCTTATGTCCAGCATCTCCCCTTCCCCTACCCTAACCCCCCCTTAGTGTCCAGCATCTCTCCCCTTCCCTACCCCTAACCCCCCTTTGTGTCCAGCATCTCCCCTTCCCTTCCCTATCCCCCCTTAGTGTCCATGATCTCTCCCTTCCCTACCCTAACCCCCTTAGTGTCCAGCATCTCCCCTTCCCTTCCCTAACCCCCCTTAGTGTCCATGATCTCCTCTTCTCTTCCCTAACCCCCCTTAGTGTCCAGCATCTCCCCTTCCCTTCCCTAAACCCCCTTAGTGTCCATCATCCCCCTTCCCTACCCTAACCCCCTTAGTGTCCAGCATCTCCCCTTCCCTACCCTAACGCCCCCTTAGTGTCCAGCATCTCCCCTTCCCCTACCCTAACCCCCCTTAGTGTCCAGCATCTCCCCTTCCCTACCCTAACCCCCCTTAGTGTCCATGATCTCCCCTGCCCTACCGTAACCCCCCCTTAGTGTCCAGCATCTCTCCCCTTCCCTACCCTAACCCCCCTTAGTGTCCAGCATCTCCCCTTCCCCTACCTTAACCCCCTTAGTGTCCAGCATCTACCCTTCCCTACCCTAACCCCCCTTAGTGTCCATGATCTACCCTTCCCTACCTTAACCCCCCTTAGTGTCCATGACTAACCCTTCCCTACCTTACCCCCCTTAGTGTCCATGATCTACCCTTCCCTACCTTAACCCCCTTAGTGTCCATGATCTACCCTTTCCTACCTTAACCCCCTTAGTGTCCATGATCTACCCTTCCCTACCCTAACCCCCCTTAGTGTCCAGCATCTCCCCTTCCCTACCCTAACCCCCTTAGTGTCCATGATCTCCCCTTCCCTACCTTAACCCCCTTAGTGTCCAGCATCTCCCCTTCCCTTCCCTAACCCCCCTTAGTGTCCAGCATCTCCCCTTCCCTACCCTAACCCCCGTAGTGTCCAGCATCTCCCCTTCCCTACCCTAACCCCCCTTAGTGTCCATGATCTCCCCTTCCCTACCCTAACCCCCTTAGTGTCCAGCATCTCCCCTTCCCTACCCTAACCCCCAAAGTGTCCAAGATCTCCCCTTCCCCTTCCCTACTCTACCCCCTTAGTGTCCATGATCTCCCCTTCCCTACCCTAACCCCCTTAGTGTCCATGATCTTCCCTTCCCTACCCTAACCCCCTTAGTGTCCATGATCTACATTTCCCTACCCTAACCCCCTTAGTGTCCATGATATCCCCTTCCCTACCCTTACCCCCCTTAGTGTCCAGCATCTCCCCTTCCCTTCCCTAACCCCCCTTAGTGTCCATGATCTCCCCTTCCCTACCCTAACCCCCTTAGTGTCCAGCATCTCCCCTTCCCTTCCCTAACCCCCCTTAGTGTCCATGATCTCCCCTTCCCTACCCTAACCCCCCTTAGTGTCCAGCATCTCCCCTTCCCTTCCCTAACCCCCCTTAGTGTCCAGCATATCCCTTCCCTTCCCTAACCCCCCTTAGTGTCCAGAATCTCCCTTCCCTACCCTAACCCCCCTTAGTGTCCAGCATCTCCCCTTCCCTTCCCTAACCCCCCTTAGTGTCCATGATCTCCCCTTCCCTACCCTAACCCCCGTAGTGTCCATGATCTCCCCTTCCCTCCCCTAACCCCCTTTGTGTCCAGCCTCTCCCCGTCCCTACCCTTACCCCCCTTAGTGTCCAGCATCTCCCCTTCCCTACCCTAACCCCCTTAGTGTCCATGATCTCCCCTTTCCCCTCCCCAAACCCCCTTAGTGTCCAGCATCTCCCCTTCCCTACCCTAACCCCCCTTAGTGTCCCTTATCTCCCATTCCATCCCCTAACCCCCTTAGTGTCCATGATCTCCCCTTCCCTACCCTAACCCCCCTTAGTGTCCATGATCTACCCTTCCCTACCCTAACCCCCCTTAGTGTCCATGATCTACCCTTCCCTACATTAACCCCCCTTAGTGTCCATGATCTACCCTTCCCTACCTTAAACCCCCTTAGTGTCCATGATCTACCCTTTCCTACCTTAACCCCCTTAGTGTCCATGATCTACCCTTCCCTACCCTAACCCCCCTTAGTGTCCAGCATCTCCCCTTCCCTACCCTAACCCCCTTAGTGTCCATGATCTCCCCTTCCCTACCTTAACCCCCTTAGTGTCCTATCTCCCCTTCCCTTACCTAACCCCCCTTAGTGTCCATCATCTCCCCTTCCCTACCCTAACCCCCCTAGTGTCCAGCATCTCCCCTTCCCTACCCTAACCCCCTTAGTGTCCATGATCTCCCCTTCCCTACCCTAACCCCCCTTAGGGTCCAGCATCTCCCTTCCCTACCCTAACCCCCCTTAGTGTCCATGATCTCCCCCTTCCCTACCCTAACCCCCTTAGTGTCCAGGATCTCCCCTTCCCTACCCTAACCCCCTTCGTGTCCATGATCTTCCCTTCCCTACCCTAACCCCCTTAGTGTCCATGATCTACTTTTCCCTACCCTAACCCCCTTAGTGTCCATGATCTCCCCTTCCCTACCCTAACCCCCTTAATGTCCAGCATCTCCCCTTCCCTTCCCTAACCCCCCTTAGTGTCCATGATCTCCCCTTCCCTACCCTAACCCCCTTAGTGTCCAGCATCTCCCCTTCCCTTCCCTAACCCCCCTTAGTGTCCATGATCTCCCCTTCCCTACCCTAACCCCCTTAGTGTCCAGCATCTCCCCTTCCCTTCCCTAACCCCCCTTAGTGTCCAGCATATCCCCTTCCCTTCCCTAACCCCCCTTAGTGTCCAGATCTCCCCTTCCCTACCCTAACCCCCCTTAGTGTCCAGCATCTCCCCTTCCCTTCCCTAACCCCCCTTAGTGTCCATGATCTCCCCTTCCCTACCCTAACCCCCGTAGTGTCCATGATCTACCCATCCCTACCCTAACCCCCCTTAGTGTCCAGCATCTCCCCTTCCCTTCCCTAACCCCCCTTAGTGTCCAGCATCTCCCCTTCCCTACCCTAACCCCCTTAGTGTCCAGCATCTCCCCTTCCCTACCCTAACCCCCCTTAGTGTCCAGCATCTCCCCTTCCCTACCCTAACCCCCCTTAGTGTCCAGCATCTCCCCTTCCCGACCAAAACCCCCCTAGTGTCCACATCTCCCCTTCCCTACCCTAACCCCCTTAGTGTCCAGCATCTCCCCTTCCCTACCCTAACCCCCTTAGTGTCCATGATCTACCCTTCCCTACCCTAACCCCCTTAGTGTCCATGATCTACCCTTCCCTACCTTAACCCCCTTAGTGTCCATGATCTACCCTTCCCTACCTTAACCCCCTTAGTGTCCATGATCTACCCTTCCCTACCCTAACCCCCTTAGTGTCCATGATCTCCCCTTCCCTACCATAACCCCCTTAGTGTACATGATCTCCCCTTCCCTACTCTAACCCCCCTTAGTGTCCAGCATCTCCCCTTCCCTACTCTAACCCCCTTAGTGTCCCGCACTCCCCTTCACTACCTTAACCCCCTTAGTGTCCAGCATCTCCCCTTCCCTACCCTAACCCCCCTCCCCTTCCCTACCTTACCCCCCTTAGTGTCCATGATCTCCCCTTCCCTACCCTAACCCCCTTAGTGTCCAGCATCTCCCCTTCCCTACCCTAACGCCCCTTAGTGTCCAGCATCTCCCCTTCCCTACCCTAACCCCCTTAGTGTCCATGATCTCCCCCTTCCCTACCCTAACCCCCTTAGTGTCCAGCATCTCCCCCTTCCCTACCCTAACCCCCTTAGTGTCCAGCATCTCCCCTTCCTACCCTAAACCCCCCTTAGTGTCCATGATCTCCCCTTCCCTACCTTAACCCCCTTCGTGTCCATGATCTCCCCTTCCCCCCTAACCCCCTTAGTGTCCAGCTCTCCCTTCCCACCCTAACCCCCTTAGGTGTCCAGAGCGCCCTTCCCTACCCTAACCCCTTAGTGTCCAGGATCTCCCCTTCCATACCCTAACCCCCCTTAGTGTCCATGATCTCCCCTTCCCTACCCTAACCCCCTTAGTGTCCATGATCTCCCCTTCCCTTCCCTAACCCCCTTAGTGTCCATGATCTACTTTTCCCTACCCTAACCCCCTTAATGTCCAGCATCTCCCCTTCCCTACCCTAACCCCTTAGTGTCCATGATCTCCCCTTCCCTACCCGAACCCCCTTAGTGTCCATGATCTCCCCTTCCCTACCCTAACCCCCTTAGTGTCCATCATCTACCCTTCCCTTACCCTAACCCCCCTTAGTGGCCATGATCTCCCCCTCCCTACCCTAACCCCCTTAGTGTCCAGCATCTCCCCTTCCCTACCCTCCCCCCCTTAGTGTCCAGCATCTCCCCTTCCCTACCCTAACCCCCGTAGTGTCCATGATCTACCCTTCCCCTACCCTAACCCCCTTAGTGTCCATGATCTCCCCTTCCCTACCCTAACCCCCTTAGTGTCCAGCATCTCCCCTTCCCTACCCTAACCCCCTTAGTGTCCATGATCTCCCCTTCCCTACCCTAACCACCCCCTTAGTGTCCATGATCTCCCCTTCCCTACCCTAACCCCCTTAGTGTCCATGATCTCCCCTTCCCTACCCTAACCCCCCTTAATGTCCATGATCTACTTTTCCCTACCCTAACCCCCTTAGTGTCCATGATCTCCCCTTCCCTACCCTAACCCCCTTAATGTCCAGAATCTCCCCTTCCCTACCCTAACCCCCGTAGTGTCCAGCATCTCCCCTTCCCTACCCTACCCCCTTATGTCCAGCATCTCCCCTTCCCTTACCTAACCCCCCTTAGTGTCCAGCATCTCCCCTTCCCTTCCCTAACCCCCCTTAGTGTCCAGAATCGCCCCTTCCCTACCCTAACCCCCCTGTGTCCAGCATCTCCCCTTCCCTTCCCTTAACCCCCTTAGTGTCCATGATCTCCCCTTCCCTACCCTAACCCCCTTAGTGTCCATGATCTCCCCTTCCCTACCCTAACCCCCTTAGTGTCCAGCATCTCCCCATCCCGTCCCTAACCCCCCTTAGTGTCCAGATCTCCCCTTCCCTACCCTAACCCCTTAGTGTCCATGATCTCCCCTTCCCTACCCTAACCCCCTTAGTGTCCATCATCTCCCCTTCCCTTCCCTAACCCCCATAGTGTCCAGCATCTCCCCTTCCCTACCCTAACCCCCCTTAGTGGCCATGATCTCCCCTTCCCTACCTTAACCCCCTTAGGGGCCAGCATCTCCCCTTCCCTACCCTAACCCCCTTAGTGTCCATGATCTCCCCTTCCCTACCCTAACCCCCTTAGTGTCCATGATCTCCCCTTCCCTACCCTAACCCCCTTAGTGTCCATGATCTCCTTCCCTTAACTCCCTTAGTGTCCATGATCTCCCCTTCCCTACCCTAACCCCCTTAGTGTCCATGATCTCCCCTTCCCTACCCTAACCCCCTTAATGTCCAGCATCTCCCCTTCCCTTCCCTAACCCCCATTAGTGTCCATGATCTCCCTTCCCTACCCTAACCCCCTTAGTGTCCAGCATCTCCCCTTCCCTTCCCTAACCCCCCTTAGTGTCCATGATCTCCCCTTCCCTACCCTAACCCCCTTAGTGTCCAGCATCTCCCCTTGCCGTCCCTAACCCCCCATAGTGTCCAGCATATCCCCTTACCTTCCCTAACCCCCCTTAGTGTCCAGAATCTCCCCTTCCCTACCCTAACCCCCCTTAGTGTCCAGCATCTCCCCTTCCCTTCCATAACCCCCCTTTGGGTCCTTTATCTCCCCTTCCCTCCCCTAACCCCCTTAGTGTCCATGATCTCCCCTTCCCTACCCTAACCCCCTTAGTGTCCAGCATCTCCCCTTCCCTTCCCTAACCCCCCTTAGTGTCCAGCATCTCCCCTTCCCTACCCTAACCCCCTTAGTGTCCATGATCTCCCCTTCCCTACCCTAACCCCCTTAGTGTCCAGCATCTCCCCTTCCCTACCCTAACCCCCCTTAGTGTCCAGCATCTCCCCTTCCCTACCTTAACCCCCTTAGTGTCCATGATCTACCCTTCCCTACCCTAACCCCCGTTGTGTCCATGTCTACCCTTCCCTACCTTAACCCCCTTAGTGTCCATGATCTACCCTTCCCTACCTTAAACCCCCTTAGTGTCCATGATCTACCCTTCCCTCCCTTACCCCCCTTAGTGTCCATGATCTACCCTTTCCTACCTTAACCCCCTTAGTGTCCATGATCTACCCTTCCCTACCCTAACCCCCCTTAGTGTCCAGCATCTCCCCTTCCCTACCCTAACCCCCTTAGTGTCCATGATCTCCCCTTCACTACCTTAACCCCCTTAGTGTCCAGCATCTCCCCTTCCCTTCCCTAACCCCCCTAAGTGTCCAGCATCTCCCCTTCCCTACTCTAACCCCCCTTAGGGTCCAGCATCTCCCCTTCCCTACCCTAACCCCCTTAGTGTCCATGATCTCCCCTTCCCTTCCCTAACCCCCCTTAGTGTCCATGATCTCCCCTTCCCTACCCTAACCCCCTTAGTGTCCAGCATCTCCCCTTCCTTACCCTAACCCCCTTAGTGTCCATGATCTCCTCCCCTCCCTACCCTAACCCCTTAGTGACCAGCCTCTCCCCTTCCGTTCCCTCCCCCCCTTAGTGTCCAGCATCTCCCCTTCCCTACCCTAACCCCCTTAGTGTCCAGCATCTCCCCTTCCCTACCCTAACCCCCTTAGTGTCCATGATCTCCCCTTCCCTACCCTAACCCCCTTAGTGTCCATGATCTCCCCTTCCCTACCCTAACCCCCTTAGTGTCCATGATCTCCCCTTCCCTACCCTAACCCCCTTAATGTCCATGATCTACTTTTCCCTACCCTAACCCCCTTAGTGTCCATGATCTCCCCTTCCCTCCCCTAACCCCCTTAATGTCCAGAATCTCCCCTTCCCTTCCCAACCCCCTTAGTGTCCATGATCTCCCCTTCCCTACCCTAACCCCCTTAGTGTCCAGCATCTCCCCTTCCCTTCCCTAACCCCCCTTAGTGTTCAGCATCTCCCCTTCCCTTCCCTAACCCCCCCTTAGTGTCCATTATCTCCCCTTCCCTACCCTAACCCCCCTGTGTCCCAGCATCTCCCCTTCCCTTCCCTAACCCCCCTTAGTGTCCATGATCTCCCCTTCCCTACCCTAACCCCCTTAGTGTCCATGATCTCCCCTTCCCTACCCTAACCCCCCCTTAGTGTCCAGCATCTCCCCTTCCCTTCCCTAACCCCCCTTAGTGTCCAGCATCTCCCCTTCCCTACCCTAACCCCCTTAGTGTCCATGATCTCCCCTTCCCTACCCTAACCCCCTTAGTGTCCAGCATCTCCCCTTCCCTTCCCTAACCCCCCTTAGTGTCCAGCATCTCCCCTTCCCTACCCTAACCCCCCCTTAGTGTCCATGATGTCCCATGCCCTACCCTAACCCCCTTAGTGTCCAGCATCTCCCCTTCCCTACCCTAACCCCCTTAGTGTCCAGCATCTCCCCTTCCCTACCCTAACCCCCCTTAGTGTCCAGCATCTCCCCTTCCCTTCCCTAACCCCCGTTTGTGTCCATGATCTCCCCTTCCCTACCCTAACCCCCTTAGTGTCCATGATCTCCCCTTCCCTACCCTAACCCCCTTAGTGTCCATGATCTCCTCTTCCCTTCCCTAACCCCCCTTAGTGTCCGCATCTCCCCTTCCCTACCCTAACCCCCTTAGTGTCCAGCATCTCCCCTTCCCTACCCTAACCCCCTTAGTGTCCAGCATCTCCCCTTCCCTAACCCCCTTAGTGTCCAGCATCTCCCCTTCCCTTCCCTAACCCCCCCCTTAGTGTCCAGCATCTCCCCTTCCCTACCCTAATCCCCCTTAGTGTCCAGCATCTCCCCTTCCCTTCCCTAACCCCCCTTTGTGTCCATGATCTCCCCTTCCCCACCCTAACCCCCCTTAGTGTCCAGCATCTCCCCTTCCCTACCCTAACCCCCTTAGTGTCCAGCATCTCCCCTTCCCTTCCCTAACCCCCCTTAGTGTCCATGATCTCTCCTTCCCTTCCCTAACCCCCCTTAGTGTCCATGATCTACCCTTCCCTACCCTAACCCCCTGAGTGTCCAGCATCTCCCCATCCCTACCCTAACCCCCGTAGTGTCCAGCATCTCCTCTTCCCTACCCTAACCCCCCTTAGTGTCCATGATCTCTCTTTCCCTTCCCTAACCCCCCTTAGTGTCCATGATCTACCCTTCCCTACCCTAACCCCTAGTGTCCAGCATCTCCCCTTCCCTTCCCTTATCCCCCTTAGTGTCCAGCATCTCCCCTTCCCTACCCTAACCCCCCTTAGTGTCCATGATCTACCCTTCCCTACCCTAACCCCTAGTGTCCAGCATCTCCCCTTCCCTTCCCTAACCCCCCTTAGTGTCCAGCATCTCCCCTTCCCTACCCTAACCCCCCTTAGTGTCCATGATCTCCCCTTCCCTACCCTAACCCCCTTAGTGTCCAGCATCTCCCCTTCCCTTCCCTAACCCCCCTTACGGGGTCATTCTGTGGCATGAATTACAGGACGTTCATCCGCCCTATTCGTGCCTTTCCTGGTCTCATCTACCTTCCCCGCATCTTGTATGGGGAAGGTAGATGGGGTGGGAAAGGGGCAGATTGGGGGTGGTGTTATGGCAGGCAGTGGGCAGTCGTCAGCCCCGGACATACAGTACAGGGCCGATTCTAATGTCAGCCCTGTATGTCCAGGACTGGCAACTTGCATGGGGAACTTATTCCACCTCCAAGTTGCCAGAGATCAGCGGGCCTGGGGCCATTGCTCCATCCTCTATACTCAGCCACTCTACTGTCCCCTAGATATTAGTGCATGAGATACAGAGCCCTTGCACATGCATGTGCACAAGACCTTCCTCATTCTGTCCTATCTGAGACAAACTTCCAGTTGGAGAGCTCAGGACATGGCAGGCCTTGGGCGAACACATGCACTCAAAACTCTTGCATCATCTGCTGCACTGTGGTCATTTAAATGCCCGTGTTGTCACTCCAGCATTGTGCCACCTGTCACTACCTCCTCCCCCCCCTGAAATGGCACTTCTGTTCTCATTGCTGGAATCGGGGACAGGAGGTCACCAAAGAAGTGAGAGCCAGAGAAAAGATGCAGAAATCAGGGTTAGTCTCTGAAAATCAGGGATATGTGATAACAAAATTCTTGACCTGCTGTTTTGACCTCGTTGATCACCACCAACTTCTCGATATGCTGTTCTCACTTAGATTTATAGACTCTGTTATGTTTTGGTTTTTGTCTTTTCTCTCCCATCACACTTTTGGTGCGTGTTCTGGCAGATATTCCTCTATTGCTATCCTACTTTGGTGTACCTCAGGACTCTGTCTTGGGTTGACTTATTTTTCTCTCTTTACTTGAACCCTTGGTGCTCTGATCTCTTCCCATGGTTTTCAGTACCATCAGTACACGGATGACTCTCAGATTTACCTCTCTGTACTTGAAATTTCTCCATATCTCAGTCTGTTTCTCTGACTGGATGGTCTTGCTGCTATCTGAAACTGAACATGGCTAAGCCAGAGCTTCTTATTGTTCCCCTAAACCCACCTCCTCCCTTCTTCCTTTCTCTGGCTTTGTGGAAAACCCTGTTATCTTCCTTAATATCAGAGTCATCTCTTCCTTTCTGAACAAGCTACCAAGACCCTTATCCACTCTCTAGTCACCTCCTGTTTAGACTATTGCAATCTGCTCCTCGCTGATCTCACACTGAGTCATCTGTATCCCCTTCAATCCATTCAAAACATCTAGAAACATGGACACATGAAGGCAGAAAAGACCATATGGCCTATCCAGTGTGCCCTTCCATGCCAACTACTATAGTCCCTTTTTTCCTTTCAGAGATCTTCTGTGTTGGTCCCATGCTTTTTTGAATTCAGATACTGTCCTGGTATCAATTACTTCCACTGGGAGACTGTTACACGCATTTAATAGTCTTTCCATAAAGAAATATTTCTGCATATTACACCTGAGCCTATCACCTTCCATGGCATTCCCAGCCTCCTGTCACCTGCTGCTGGCACCCCCCATGTGGCACGGAGCTGTGCACCGTGATGCAACCCCCCTGCCAGGTCCATGTAGGCAGTGCAGCAAACTTACAATTAAGCTGGCTTGCCATGGTGCCTCGCACTCCAGGGACCAACTGCACTTCCCTCCCGGCTGAAGTTACATGATTCATGAGAATGGCCAGGAGAGAAGGGCACCCAGCACCTGCAGCATGAGGCACTACGGCAAACAAGCTTAATCATAAGTTTGCCACACTGCCTCCGTGGGCCTAGTGGGGGTGTACCCTCTTCCCAGCCAGTAACCGGGGGGGGGGGGGGGCGCATTCACTTCCCCGTCCTTGCTATGCCACTGATCACCTTTCATCTTCATCCTATGCCCCCTCATTGCAGAACGTTTTTCAATTGAAAGAGGCTCTCCTTCTCTGCATTTATCCCATGGAGATATTTAAACATCTCTATCCCGTCGTTCACGTCTTTCCTTCAAAGTATACATATTGAGATCTTTAAATCTGTCCCCATATGCCCTATGAGGAATCTCACTGACCATTCTGGTAGCCACCTTCTGCACAGATACCATCCTGTTTATATCCTTTTGAAGGTGTGGTCTCTAGAATTGCACATAATACTCCAAATGAGGTCTCACCAAAGACTTATACAGAGACTTTACTATCACCTCCTTTTTTCTGCTGGACATTCCTCTCTCTATGCACCCAAGCATCCTTCTGGCTTTCGCCGTCACCTTTTCTACCTGTTTAGCCACCTTGAGATCATCAGAAACAATCATGCCTGCCTATACTGTACAGCTCCCTTGGATTTTTGCATCCCAAATGCATGATCCTGCATTTTTTAGAGTTAAATCTCAGCTAACAAATTCTTGACCATTCTTCAAGCTTAGCTAGATCCCTCCTCATGTTATCTACTCCTTCCTGGGTGTTTACTTGATTTCAGATTTTGGTATCATCTGCAAAGATGCAAACCTTACTTGACAGCTTTTCTGCAATACTGTATCACTAACAAAAATTTTAATAATCACACCAAGGGCAGATCCCTGCGGCACACCATTGGTAACATCCTTTTCCTCATAGTAACATAGTAAGCTCCATTTACTGGTACCCTTTGTCTCCTCCCATCAACCAATTTCTAATACAGTCAGTCACTTTAGGGTCCATTCCTAGGGTGCTCAGTTCATTTATAAGTTGCCTGTGCAGGATGGTGTCAAAGACTTTACTGTAATCTAAGCTCACCACATTTAGGGCTCTCCCTTGGTTCAGCTCTTTGATCACCAAGCCAAAGAGATTAAACAGATTTGTCTGACAAGAGCGGCCTCTAGTAAAACTATGCTGCTTTGGATCTTGCAGTCCATTAAACTCCAGAAACCTGACTATCCTCTGTTTTAAGCAGCGTTTCAATTAATTTACTCCCTACAGAGGTCAGACGAACTGGCCTGTAGTTCTCAACTTCATCCTTACTTCTGCTTTTGTGGAAATGTAGTAGATTACCAGACCAGGAAAAGACTCCTGAGGCCTTCGTGAAATCAAAAACACACACAAAGATACAACGGACAGAGCACTCTCCATGGCTGCTCCAACAATATGGAACAAACTACCAGACGATTTGAGGGCAACCACAGACCTCAAGGACTTTAGAAAACAGTTGAAAACCATGCTGTTTATAGAACACTATGGACACATCACATAACCCCAGAGAATGTATAACAGCACATAACCCCGCCTAAACAATGTATGTATGGAAAATGTATTTAGAACCACTGTATATAGCCCACTTTGTACATAGCTCATACCAATCTAGCACACAATACAACACCCACCCAACTAAATTTCACCCTCACTGCATGTATAACACACTCACCTTACCCGATTGTTTGCTGTGATACCACCTTGATTATTAAGATAAGGCGGTTTAGAAATACTGTTAAATAAATAAATAAATAAATAAAATGGTTTTAATAGCATTCGAGAACTCAGTGGAATAGCTTCCAAAAAGACTGAGCCTCTCGGGCAAAGGTTTCAGTTCCATTTATAGACTTTTAGCTATATGCAAACTAATAATTTGTTATCACATTCTAGCTACTTCATGATAGGCACATATTAAGTTCTCCTTGATCGCTCACCAATAGAGGTCAGCTGGGGCGTGTTATGTAAGGTGAGAAGCTGCTAAACTATGCATTTCTTACTGCGTGGTTCTACTACTAAGCAGGCTGCAGTGAAACAAAAGAGACAAAGACATTCCAGCTAGGCCACAGGCCTAGCATTTCAAGGTACATTTGAAAGCACACTTCTGACACCACACATAAAAGGACCACATATGCCTTTATCCAGTCCTCTGGGACCATTCCTGACTTTAAAGAAGCATTGAAAAGGACAGGGGAGTCACTAGAACTTTCCCAAATTTCTTCAATACTCTGTGATGTTTCCAGTGGCGGGATCTAATCCGAACAGGAACTGGTTCGGATCGATCCCGCCAGTGACAGGAGCGAGTGGGCGGCAGCACGGCATGCATTTGCATTGCTAGTGCCGCATGCTCGGGTCACTGGCTGTCACCGCAGGGCAGCAGCTCCCTAATGGCCCAGTGGCCCGATCCTTCCTGCGATGCCATTGTCCCCCTATGCCGTCGAACCACAGGCGGGCTGGAGGAATCCCACCAGAGCAGCACCGGCATCCTGATGTCATTTGTGTCCCGGTTCGCCGAATGCGGTCTGTGGCAGGAACTGGTTTGCACGAACTGGGCCAAACCAGCAGGATCCCACCACTGGATGTATCCCATCTGATCCCATTGCTTTGTCTATTTTTAGTTTAGTTATTTCCTCACAAATTCAGACCAGAAAATCGTTCAAGATCCCTTTAACTTCTTTTCCTATTTGTGGTTGTTTTCTGAGGTACTGCTCCTGGTCCTTCATCTGTGAACACAGAACAAAAATATTTGTTAAGCAGTTCTGCTTTATCCTCATGTGTTGGAGTCTATAGAGTGTTGCCCATCCCTCTCCTGAGGGATTATCAACAGGCCCTTGTAAGGGCCTGCAGTCTGGAGTTCAAGGCCCCCAAGAGAAGTAAAACCCCAGCAGACTGCAGGAGTGATAAAGGCCTGTGGAGCCAGGAGTCCTTCGCAAGGCAAGCTGTAGAAAGGTAGAAACTTTTAATGGTCTGGAAGAAGGGCCAGGAGACCAGCTTTTTGAAGTTGTAACAAACTTGGTCTGATTAAAAACAAGTTTTGTTTTTCCTGAACTGCTGTCTGTTTGGTGTTTGAACAGAAAACCTCTTCCCACCACATGCCATGCTATGTTTATGTTTATGCAATTTCTTGATATACCGCCCAGGCTGAAGGGCATCAGAGCGGTTTACAATCACTATAAGCAGGTACTATGAGTGAGGGATCCGGGGAGGGAGAGCCTAAGGAAGAAACCTCTGGTGATAGCTCAGGGCTCAGCAGTAGTGATGCAAATATAACTGTCCCCTTCCCAAAGTGGGGGCTGGGGGAAGACCCAGGGATCTTCATGAGGGCCCAGCAAGAGGATGAATCCCTTGAACATGCCCGAGAGCGGGTTTTGGAGGTGGATGGGGTTCCTGTAAGTAATTGAAAGTCCCTTGCATGAACCTTTCCTTATTTGCTGCTAAAGGCAGATTTATTATACCGAGTAGCCAAGGGGACTCTAGAGTGAGAAGAGGTAGAACACTTGATAGGGCTGGGAAGCTATTATCAGCAGGTGTTATCATTGGCTCATAGTCATTTATTAGGAGGACATCTGGGGGTGTAGAAAACAATAGAGTGTGTTTTGGCCCAATTTTTCTAGCCCGAGGGTCCATAAACAGGTGTTATATTGTCAGTCATGCTCCACCTGCCAACTTCATAATCCTGCCAGAGTTCGACTTGCCCCTCTAATGTCTATGCCTATTATTCAAACTGCATTTGGAAGAGTGGCCATGGACCTGGTAGGTCCCTTGGAGCACACCGCCCGAGTCAACAAGAATATTTTAATCATACTGGACTAAGCTACCCGCTACTCAGAGGCTCTTGCTCTAAGGAATATGAGACTACTACAATCACTAAATGCCTTCTGGAAAGTATTTCCATGGGTGGGAATACCCAATGAAATCTTCATAGATCAAGGAACACTCTTAGGGGCATGTTTACTAAAGTGCGTTAAACGTGACTATCGCGCGTTATACGACGTTAACGACCGTAAGTGCCGTATAACGCGCGTACCGACGCGCTAACGACCGTTAACGTCATACTACGCGCGTTAACCGTAGTTAACGATCGTAAAGCTCCGCGGTGCGTTAAAACAGCGCAGAAGGTGGAGAGTGGGCGGAGAGAAGGGGTCAATGGGCGGACAGTGGGCGGGGAGAGGCACCCCTCATACTAACGCGCTGAATTTCAGAGCTCAATTCCAACGCGAATGAAAACCTGTCGTTAAAAGGCATTTAAAGGGAAGAGAAACCATTTCCGTCAGCAATGTACAGAAAAACCGGGGAAACCCACAAAACGTGAGCAGTGTGATACATGTGCACAGAACAATATATCACATAAAACGTTAAAAATGACCACAAGAAACATTTTAGAAAGCATAATTCAGCTGGGCAACAGTGATAGCAATGGGCAACAAGGAACAACACTCCCTGGAAAGCACAAAAATAAAAGGAAATGATGTGTGGAAGGGTCTACGCTCCGCAGACCCTTTCAAAGAGCATTACATTGTAATGGAGCTGTCCTGGGTGTGTGGTGTAATGTTTTCCAATGATATCATTGTTGCCCAGCTTGGTTATGGGTGTGTGCCCCTTTTCTGCGGTCTTTTCTGAGGTTTATGTACACCTTTGTCTGCATAAGGTAAATGAGGCCACAGTAAACCTGTTGCAGAGCAGGGTTTCTGGCTCGTCAGGCCGGTTTTAACTAACTCCAGGGAGTGCACTGTCTCTGTGGCCACAGTGTGGTACAACAGACACAGCCAGTGCCTGTAAGACCAGAGGGTCACAGGTTCAAATCCCAGCTGGGGCTCTTGCCAACCCAGTCCCCATAGTTTTACCCACCACTAAACAGTGATAGTAAAGACACTCCTTTATTGCAGAGAACATACACATGGCCTATAGTTTACCACACCAAACACAGACACCAGAAACAGGCACATTACCTAAAGCAGAGTCCCGCAAATGCAGTCCTGGAGGGCCCCACACCATTCCGGCTTCATGCTGTCTCTAATAAAGATGCCTGTGCTGCATAGCTATGCACCACCCCCATGGTATGCAGATGTAGCTCATGCATATTTATGAGGGACAGCATGAAAACCCGAACAGTGTTTGGAACACCAGGACTGGAGTTGGGGAACTCTGCCGTAAAGCAGCAGCCAACAGGGCCACACACCCACCCACAGGCCCCATTGGCCAATGCCTCCTGGAGAGGCAAGACATTGGGCCCTGCCTGTATCACCCAATACTAGCAGTTGCATACCTTAGCAATGCCACCCTACACCTGGGTATATGGTACAGAGCTATCAAACGTTCCCTATGATAACTGGCAGATATCAATTCCTACGTTAAGCACAGTTTGCTCATTGCGCTCCACCATAACAATCATTCTGATGTCTGCGGTGTTTGCTGCAGGTCTGGTCTCTGACAGTGTTCACCACCCTGGGGAGTGACCCCCCAACAGCCTTGTGTACCATATCCATGCCTGTACTATGCCCATGACTGGTGTAGTGGGTATGGCTGCTGACCACCTCTATAGTAGCACAATGCTGGCATAGGTGTGGGGGTGGCTGTCTGTCTATCCAGCAATGTTGACAGTATTGGGCTGCCAATGTGCATAATGAGGTGCAAGGTACCATGGGTATAGGCCGGACAGGGTGGCCTGGCCAGGGTGCATCTGCACAGGGCATAGGGCAGTGACAGGCACATTGTAGTGCCCGGCCACCACCTACACAGACAGGGTGACCTCAGTATATCCTGCTGAGAGATCACTATCACCCTGACTGTGCAGTGACCACAGCATGGCTAGGCACTCCTATAGTGCTATCTAGTATTTCTCTCATGTGATAAATATGGGTTTCCTTTTGGGGCCCAGTCACTGATGTATCTGCTTGCTGTGTATGCTGACATCCCAGTTCTGGGTGCAGGCATCTCCACTGGGCACTAGCAGACTGTTTGCAGCTGGTAGGTGTTGTGATGGAGTGGCTTGCAGGGTGCAGTGGCTGATGACTTGCACCAGGGGAATATCAGATAGTGGTGGGGTGCAGCATACCATATCCAGGCCTAATGTCTGTCTGCTGTTGTGTTATGGCTGTGTACAGAGCTGCATTGACTGCCCTGTGGGGTGTCTGTTCCTCAGCAGGACTAGGGTTAATGTTCCCCTCTACTGCCACCTTTGCAGGGAGGTAGACTGTGGGTCTTTTGATGGGAGACCCTGTTTGCCACCCTCAGCCCTGGGGGAGGGGGGGTGGTGGTGCATGGGGGCTACACCTGACTGAAACAGACAAAGATGTCCAAGGTGGTCCTGCAGAACCTACCTATCTCACACAGTAACACAGCTTTGGACCTGCGCCGTGGCCGGTGCTGTGGACCTGGTGCTGGGCACCTCACTGCATCCTCAGGGTGAGCACAGTACCCGCACAATGTGACGGTGTGTAGCTACTCTGTGCCAGTACAACACACGGTCAGTACCCCCCTATCAGGCCGAGGTGCTGGGGGGGTGCACATGGTCAGTTCTCCCTACCAGGCTGAGGTGCTGTGGGGGTGCATTCCCCATGGTGTGTATCTGTGGACAGCTGATTTGCATGTGCAGTGCATCATGGGTGTGACTGGCCCAATCCAACCCTGTGAAACTCCAGCAGCTGCTCACAGGCTCTGATAAACCATAGGCCATCACACGTACATCTGTTAGCATAATGCATAGGTGCAGGACACCCTACAAAGTCTGTACTATCAGATGCCCACACTGGTAAAAACACACGTACCGACGCACAATTGTACGCGCGCAGCTACGCACGGAACTACACACGTACCAATGCACGCAACCTCACACGTATCAACGTACGTGGCTAAGCACACTCCGAGGGTGTTTTTCTGACACCAATACTCAGCGTAACGAAAAACATGCCTCCTCTTTCCCTCTGTAATGTGCAGGGTGATGCCTGGGACAGCCTTCTGCATTAGGCACACTGGGGACTCGAACCCATGCTGCCTGTAATAGCGGTCAGTACCGTAACCATTGTGCTACAGCTCTGTTTCAGTGCTTTGTGTCTGTACGTCTTCTTATGATTAACGCGCAGTAACGCGGCACGGCGCCCGGTAATGCTCGTTACATTTTCTAACGCGCGGTAGTGGTGGCGATGTACCGCCCATGTCCTTATTTGGGGTTTCTTTCACTACCGCGGCTCCTAACGCGAATTGCACTAACGCACTTTAGTAAACATGCCCCTTAGTATCCAAGATAGTGAGGCATGTGTGTGGCTTGGTGAAAGTCAAGATGCGGCGAACATCAGTATTTCACCTACAGATGGATGGCCTCATTGAGCAATTCAAGAAAACTCTGAAAGTTCATGCAGGAGGACAAGAAGAATGGGGATATTCTCCTACCCTATTTGATGTTTGCCATCTGCGAGGTATCTCAGAGTTCCATGAGGTTTTTGCCTTTTGAGTTGCTCTTTGGAAGACGGCCATGGGGCATATTAGACATGGTGAGGAAAACCAGGGAAGAAGAAACCTTTCCCAGGCATAATTTGGCAGAGTACATTATATAAATGCAAGACTGGTTGAAGAAAGTCAGAGAGGTATCCAAACTCAGTCTGGAAAAAGCCCAAGCCAAGTAAGCTAGGGGCTACAATCAGGCAGCTGTGCACTGCTCCTTCCACCCGGGAGATAGTCTTGCTGCCCTCATTCGAAAGCAAGTTACTCTGTAAATGGCAGGGACCTTATGAGGTCAAAGAGAAAGTACGGCCTGTTAACTACAAAGTTGCCCAGCCAGATAAATGGAAGAAAGCTAAAATTTACCATATTAACCTACTAAAAAAGGTAACTCCAGTGCCGGCTATGAAGGTACATGGAGATTAATATGGACCAGAAATTTCAGCCATGTTGGATCCAGCTCAAATCCCAATTAGACACCAGCTCTCTGCTGCCCAGAGAAGAGATCTAGAAGGGTTGATCCACCGGAACCTGAAGGTCTTCTCCACCCTACCAGGATGAACCCACCTCCGTTTGTCACAATATCATTACTGACCCTGGGGTGGTTATCTGGGAATGTCCCTATCGGATTCTGGAGGCCCAGAAACAGGCTATCGCCAAAGAGCTGGAAGAGATGGCCTGTTATAGAGTCCATAGAAGAGTTATAGAAGAGTCCATAAGTGATTTGTTGTCACCCATCGTCTTGGTTCCTAAACTCAACAGAAGCATCAGATTCTGCATTAACTTCTGGAGGGTCAATGCAGCTTTTATACTGGAAGCATATCCCATGCCCAGAGTAGATGAGTTAATCGAGTGACTCGGTGGAGCACGCTTTATATCAATTTTGGATCTGACCAAGGGATACTGGCAGGTACTCTTGACTTTGGCTGCCAGGGAGAAAACTGCTTTTTTGACATGCAAGGTCTGTTTTAGTTTACAATGCTGCCATTTGGATTACATGGGGCTCCTGCCACATTTCAACACCTAGAAGACTGCCTATTGAGACCACACAAGAAGTATGCGGTTGCCTACCTTGATGACATTGTCATTTGCAGCAGAGACTGGACCACTCATCTAACCCAAGTACAAACCGTGTTGTCCAGCCTCTGGAAGGCCGGGTTGATGGCCAACCTCAAGAAATGTTTTCTGGGAAGTCGGGATGTTCAAGACCTGGGGTATTTAATCGGGAATGAAAAGATATGACCTCACCTGCAGAAGGTGGATGTGATTGTCCAAATCCCCACCCTGAACTTGAAAAAAGACGTTTGTGCCTTCCTTGGACTGATTGGCTATTACCACCGGTTCATCCCTAATTTTGCTGAGGTGGCGGAGCTGTTAACCAATCTTCTATGGAAGAGAGCTCCTGAGTGGATCCAGTGGTCATTGGATCAGGACCTGGCCTTCCGGCATCTCAAGAAGGCCATGTGCTCTGAACCCATCCTGATTAGCCATGATTTCTCTCTACCGTTTATTGTGCAAACGGATGCCTTGGAGGCGGGCCTAGGAGATGTTCTGGTCCATGAAGTCAGGGGTGAAGAACATCCCATAGCATTCATCAGCAGGAAACTGCTTCCTCAGGAGAAGCATTATGCAGTGATCATGAAGAAGTCCCTCGCTATCAAGTGGATGCTCAAAATGTTTAAATGCTACCTGCTTGGCTGGCTGTTTATGCTGATAACGGACCGCCAACCCCTCAAGTGGCTGGCTCCACAGAAAGAGTCCAATGGCCATATCATGCTGTAGTTCTTGAGTCTCCAATTCTACCAGTTCCAGGTCCACCATAAGGTTGATTGGACTCATCTGAACATGGACTTCCTTTCCTGAATGGGGGACTTGGGTGAGGCAAGAGCTCAAAGGGGCATAGTGTATGATTGGGGTCTAAGAGTGTTGCCCATCCTCCAGAGGGATTATCAACAGGCCCCTTTCAGGCAGCTTGCAGCCCGGAGTTCAAGGCTGGGAGGGCATGGCTCACAAGAGGAAGTTAAAACTCCAGCAGGCTGCAGGAATGATAGAGGCACATGGAGCCAGGAGTCCTTTTAAGGCCCACCATACAAAGGTAGGAACTGGGCTGGAGGAAGGGCCATGAGACCAGCTTTGTGAAGGTGTAACAACTGGGTCTGAATAAAACAAGTTCTGTTTTCCCTGTTTGGTGTTTGAACAGAAAATCCCTTCCCACCGCACACCACACTATCACACCTCATCATATTCTACATATTCCTTCCCCTCACCCTTGAGTCTGAGAATGCCACTTTTGCACTTCCTCCTTTCACTAACGTATCTGAAAAATGTCTTGTTGTTGTTGTTAAGTGCCGTCGAGTCGGAGTCGACTCATGGCGACCCTCTGGATAGCTATCCTAAATTGTGTTCGGTCTTCAGTCAGGCGGCTCATTGACGACAGACTGGTACCCGTAGCTGCTGTTATTGTAGCGATCCATCTCATTGCTGGCCTTCCTCTTTTGCGTTGACCTTCTATCTTGCCAAGCATGATGTCTTTCTCTAATGATCTCTCTCTTCGCATGATGTGTCCGAAGTATGAAAGTCGAAGTCTTGTCATCTGAGCTTCTAAAGAAAGCTTAGGTTTGATCTCCTCTAGTACCGACTTGTTTGTTCTTCGGGCAGTCCATGGTATACACAGTATTCGCCGCCAGCACCATAATTCAAAGGCATCAATTTTCTTCCTGTCTGTCTTTTTCACTGTCCAGCTTTCACATCCATATGATGTTATTGAAAATACCATGGCTTGAACAAGTCGAATCTTTGTATGGAGAGACACATCTCTGCTCTTGAGAATCTTATCTAGGTCTTTCATAGCCATTCTGCCAAGAGCAATGCGTCGTCTGATTTCTTGACTGCTTGTTGCTTCTTTATTGATAGTTGATCCAAGTAGATTAAAGTTGTTCACAATTTCAATTTCTTCTCCTTCAACGATGAACCTGTTGATTATACCAGTTGTCATGATCTTTGTCTTCTTTACATTAAGGTGCAGGCCCATTTTGAGACTATGTTCTTTGATTGTGAGAAGCAAATGTTTCAGATCATCTTCGCTTTCAGCCAGTAATGTGGTATCATCAGCATAGCGAAGGTTGTTGATGAGTCTTCCACCAATCTTCACACCTCTGTTGTCTTCATACAGTCCTGCTTCTCTGATGATTTGTTCTGCATATAAATTAAACAGGTAGGGGGAAAGTATGCAGCCTTGTCTTACACCTTTGCTTATTTTAAACCATTCTGTTTCTCCTTGTTCCGTTCGAACTGTTGCTTCTTGATCAATGTACAGATTACGCAAGAGAACGATCAGGTGTTCTGGTATACCCATGCTTCTTAATGTGGCCCAGAGTTTCTCATGGTTTACACAGTCAAAAGCCTTGCTATAGTCGATAAAGCACAAATAGATATCGTTTTGGTATTCTTTAGTCTTTTCAAGGATCCATCTCACATCCGCAATGATGTCTCTCGTTCCTCGCCCTTTCCTGAACCCTGCTTGCACTTCAGGTAGTTCTTGTTCTAGGTATGGCTGTAGTCTCTTTTGAATAATCTTCAGTAGAATCTTGCTGGCATGTGGGATCAGAGCGATTGTGCGATAATTTCCACAGTCAGTTGGATCACCTTTCTTTAGTATTGGTATAAACACAGATCTTTTCCAGTCAGTTGGCCATGATGTTGTCTTCCATATTTCTTGGCAGAGCCTTGTAAGTATGGTAACAGCTGCATCAGATTGCTGCAATACTTCTATGGGAATGCTATCAATGCCTGGTGCTTTGTTCTTTGATAAGGCTTTCAATGCTGCTTCAACTTCTTCTTTCATCACCAATGGTTCCTGATCATAAGGTATAGGTTGAAACGGCTGTTGGTCCACTTGATCTTTATCATATAAAAACTCTGTATATTCCTTCCACCTTTTCTTGATCTTCTCAGCATCATTCAACATAGAACCTTGAGCATCTTGTAACATTCCAATTCGAGGCTGGAACTTTTTCTTTAACTCTCGCAGCTTTAGGAAAACCGATCTTGTTCTTCCTCTAATAGTTTCTGCTTCTATTTCCTTGCAAGTGTCATTGTAGTACTTTTCCTTGTCCTGTCTTGCTGCACGTTGGAAATCTCTGTTGAGTTCTGCGATTGTCTTTCTTTCTCCTTTGGCTTTAGCTTCTCTGCGTTTCTGGGCAATTTTCAGAGTTTCTTCCGTCATCCATTTTGGCCGTTTTTGCTTTTTCACCTTTTGTAGAGACTTCTCGCTTTCTTCCAGCACAACCTTCTTGATGTCATTCCATAACTCTTCCGGAGCTCTGTCATTTGTATCTAAAGCAGCAAATCGATTTTGCAGGCAGTCTTTAAATTCCAGTGGTATATTCTCAAGGTCATATTTTGGTGCATTCATGAGTGGTTTGCTCTTTTTCAACTTTAGCTTGAGTTTGCATACTAGTAGTTGATGATCTGTACCACAGTCAGCTCCAGGTTTTGTCTTTGTTGATGTTACAGAGCTTTTCCATCGTTGACTTCCACAGATGTAGTCAATTTGATTTTTATACAATCCATTGGGTGAAGTCCATGTGTACAGTCGTCGCTTGTGTTGCTGGAAGAAGGTGTTTGAGATGAATAGATCATTGGTCTTGCAGAATTCTATCAATCTTTCTCCAGCTTCATTTCTGTTGCCAAGTCCATATTTTCCAACTACTTTGCCTTCTTCTTTGTTGCCAACTTTTGCGTTCCAGTCACCCATGACTATCAGGATATCCTGTTTGCATGTTCTGTCAATTTCAGCTTGTACTTGTTCATAGAACTCTTCAATTTCATTCTCTTCTGCAGCTGTTGTTGGGGCATATACTTGAATTATAGTTGTGTTGATAGGCAATCCTCGTAGACGAATAGAGATTAAGCGTTCGCTGACTGCATTGTATTTCATTACAGTTCTTGCAAGTTTCTTCTTTATTATAAATGCAACACCATTTCTTCTTTGTCTTTCATTTCCAGCATAGTAGACCATGTGATCATCTGATGCAAAGTGCCCGATGCCAGTCCATTTCAGTTCGCTGACACCCAACAGATCAAGTTGTACACGTTCCATTTCATTCTTGACCACCTCCAACTTCCCTTGGTTCATGCTTCGTACGTTCCATGTTCCAATGTGTAAGACATCTTTACAGCTTCTGACTCTCATTTCATGCGCAGCTACATCAGCAGTCAGACTTCCCGAGGGCTTTGATCCAACCACATCATAAATGCTGGCTTTACTCTGAAAAGTCTTCAGCTCTTCCCCAGTAGCTAGTTGAGTGCCTTCCGACCTGGGAGTCTCATCTTCCAGCACCATAGCACAATTTGTTTTGTTGTAACTATCCATTGGGTTTTCATGGCAAGATACAGAAGTAGATTGCCGGGCCTTCCTTCCGCGCAGTTTAAGTTTGGTGTTGTTGCCGTTGTCACAGAAATGTGATCCTCCGCCGTCAACACTATCCCATTCTGCTGCTGCCCAGATGGGTGGTTTGTCTTCGTCTGGCACCTTCGTCTTAACCCCTCCTATTTTACTGAATTGACAATTTTTTCTTCTATTAATATCTTTGCTGGTAAGCCCTGTAATTCTGTAGTTTTAATATTATTTTTTTTATATATAATGCCATTCTTCCTCCCTTTCTTCTTATCCTGTCCATCCTGAATAAAGTATAGCCCAGTATAATTACATCCCAGTCATGTATGTCCATGAATCACCTCTCCATAACTGCCACTAAATCTAATTCATCCTCTTCCATTAAAGCCTCAACACATGTAATCCCTCTTCTCAAGTCACTTTATTGGCTCCCTATCCATTTCTGCATCCAGTTTATTTTATTTAACTTTTTCTGTACTGCTTAATCATGAAATCAAAGTGGTTTACATGTAACGGGGAACTTTAACTTTACATAGAACAGTGCTTAGCATAACATAATTATAACAATTTACATTTTTAACTTATATTTCAAACTTCTCCTACTGCCCTACAAGTGCATTAATTCTGTGGCTCTTAATTACCTCTTCTCTCTTATCTCTCCCTACACCTCTCCTTGGGAATTCAGCTCATCAGGTTTTATCTATGCCCTTTTGTTCCATTGCCAGCTCCATACTTGTTGCACCTTTCTGTTCTGTATGCTTGGAACAGACTACGTGAATCAGTATGTCAGGCTCCATATCTGGACATACTAAAATCTCAGCTAAAAATCCAGCTTGTCAAGGTTGTGTTTTGATCCCGACCCCCCTATTCTCCTGTTTAATACCCATGTTTGTTTTAATCATTTCCCTTAAAGCTGTATCATAGTCCCCTGCTTGTCTTGATAGATGGGAAGCTCTGTGAGCAGGAACTGTCTTTTATTCGTATATGTACAGCACTGAGGATGCCAACTACTGCTATACAAATGATTAGTAGTAGTAGTAGAGATACACTGCAAGTTCTGGTGATGGCCTGAAATAATGTTTTGGAGCTGAGTATGGATAAATGTGAATGGAAAGGGTATGGCAGATTGGTACATAAAGCCTCTCTCTTCCTCAGAAGAACTGAAATAAGGGTGAAATTGTTGCAGAAAATTCTATCATACCCCCATCTGCTTTGCACATTTTGAGGACAGTTCTCCGTTGTGTGGGTGGGGCTGTGGGAAACTAGATACTTTTCTGCGCTTCTAGAGCATAGGAACTTTCCCCCCTCCCCAGATCTCCTCCTCCTGTGACTACAGCAGCAATCCAGTGTTCCGCCCCCACAGCTTCCTATTGGTTGGGTCCTGCCCACAGTCTGTGACTAGGGCAGCATTCCACAGCCGCCACAGCTTCCTATTGGCTGGATCCTGCTCTCACTCTGTGACTAGAGCACCATTCCAGTGCTCTGCCCCCACAGTGTGACGTAGAAGCCCACACAGAACCTATGCAAATAGATAGCAAGGAGGAATTTACCTTTGAAACTGTTAGTCAGCCAGCATATATAGCTCATGAGAAACAGGGAAAGAGAGGAGCAGAGTGGACACACCCAAGCTCTGACATAACAGCAAGCTCAGAGCTTGATTACACTCACCTGGGCAAGAAAGCCTAGCCAGACTGCAGGGAACAGAGAGATAAAAGCCGGAGGTTACCTCCAGCAAGGGAGTGCTGTGATTCCCCAGAGAGAAGGAAGTGCCGTAATTCCTCAGAGAGAAGCAGGGGGCGTGTCAGAGAAGCAGGAAGCAGCAGAGGAGAAGCATCAGAGAAACGTGGCTGGAAAAGCACACAGAATACAGGCAGCTGGAGGTCCTGTGAGGAATCAGGTTGCAGCTCAGAGAGAGAAGCCAGGGCAGCAGAAGGAAAGAAGGCACACCCTGTGGCTAGGAACTTACCTGGACCGAGAGAGCAGGGAGTCTCCCAGACCTCACTGCCAGAGGAGAGGCTTCAGCATTCATACAGGTGGGAGCCTAGCACTTTAATAAGGAAAGCCAGACGTTCTGTTCGGAACAGAGGGTCAGGGCACTGCTCAACACAAGAAGGGTCAGCAGAAAGTTATAAAGGAGTTCCTGATAACTGGAGGGAACAAAAGGAGAGCCGGGGAAGAAACACTACAGCTACAGGTACTTTTAAACCTCACTGTATGGAACTGTGTTCTTATGAGATACCCGAGTTCTCAGCGAGGGGTTTTTCCAGAGACAGCAGTAAAGGTCTGAAGCCAAACCCCCCACACACTGAATGTGAGGATATGCAGTGGGAGTGTAGCACTAGTGAACCCGAATATGCTCCTATGGATTGTACGCTATGCCTTGCAGACAACATTGAGTCTTTATGCTAAGTTTTGTATATAACAAAGAAAAAGAAGATATTTTTCTTTCAGAAGAAGTTGTTTGTTTTCCATGTTTTGTTTTGCACTTAAAAATCCTTTGGGAAGGGGGAATAAATTCCTTGTGATGTTTGGCCTTGAACACTCGACTTACGACTATTATTTGCTAACAGAAGATATCAGGGTAACCCCAACCTTCGCACCCTAGGCTAAGGCCTGGCACCCGTTTACAACAGTTTCCTATTGGCTGGATCCTGCTCTCAGTCTCTGCTGCTGATTACATTGGAAGCAGGTAGGGCAGGCTCACTCACACGGAGGGGCGGGGGGAGGATTAGAGAGCGGCAGATAAAGGTTTTAATTCAGACATATTAGCCATCCTTCTGCCTTCTGGACATTAATGCAAAATTCTCTTGAATCCTGAAAAAAGCTAGACAACTGACTTCCTTAAACATTTGGGCCTAAGGTATGTGTAGGTTGCCGATAATCTGACGCTGCCCACAGCAACAGCTACTGGTTAGCGGTAGACATAACAAGCAATAAGAATTATATGAGTCAGTCAGTAGTTTTCATATTTGAACAAAGAAGAAAATGACACATAGATCAGCATGACTAAAATGCACCTCATTAGGGATAGGGGATTATTAGCAATTCCTGTATGTGTGCGTGGTATGCAGGTGTTTGTATATATTTGTTGTATGTGCTGTGCATGTTTGTGCCTGTGAGGGGGAGATAACCTGACCATCTTTTCTAAGTTCAAATATGGAACATGTAATCAAGCCAGGGGGTTCAAAGTTAAAGAAAATAAAAAAATGTTTATAATTACAATTTTAATTTTAACCCAAAATTTTAATCAGTAGGCTATGCTTATAACTTTACGTACAAATGTGCCAATCAGGCCTACTTGTACAGTACTTCTCTACAGGATGAATTTTCTTCAAAATAGCAACATTTCCACTAAGGTAATTAAAAAATTCTAGGCAACTCAAAATTATTCTTTACAATCATTAGACATTTGAGAGTCTCTGCATGCATTTGCGTTTTTTCTCTAGACTACACTTTGTTCATGACTGAAAAGCACCTTTCAGTTGGAGCACTGGAACCTGGAAAATATTTAAAAAAAATCATCCAACTTGCATAATTCTTATATGGTACCTCATTACTTTTGAGGTGTCCAAACACCTCCTTCGATTTTTCGTAAACCGTGGTATCTGGTTTTTTTTTCCATTCTTGAACTTTTTCTTCAGAAACAAATGACTTAAGACAAGAGAACTCAAACAGTTTAGTATCATTTATTACTGACTCTAGACCAGGTCCTGTAGACAAAATGTATTCAAAAGACGTCTTTGGCTCACACCACGCCATTTGTTTTTGAAGTAGAGTCCACTGTTGTTTCACAGTCTCCTGGAAGAGAGTGGACCACTGATCCAAGTAATCAATGCAAGTATGTAGATAGATGACACAGGCTGCTTGAAATCTGCTTCATCAATGCTGCCCCCTTCTTCAAGATCTTTTATCTTCTTTCTGATTGTCAGAGGCAAAAACACTTCATTCTTCCTAGTTACTAACTTGTTTCTAAGGTCACTGATTACTCCAGCCACTTCTATCATTGAGATTTTTGAGACATTTTGGAAAATCACTGCCTGACTGTGCAAAAGGTACAACCAAACCTCCGCTGATTCATTCTCAGAAAAATTTTTGATAACTTGGCATTTTTCCTGGCTCAGAAAATATAATTTCACTGGTTAGAAGATTTTAATTAACCTCTCTATGGCTAGTAGTAAAGCCAGCCACCTCACTCTCAACAAAGTCACACATCTCTTTAAATTCTTCAATTCTCACTGTATAAATGTGAAAATGTCTGAATATCTTATCAATAATAACTTTAATGTCAAATGGTAGGCATTCGGCAGCAATGCTGATACAGTTGTGAGCAATGTTAGCTGCACAGTTTGCACCAATTAAATTACTTCCTAAATCTTTTTGCAACTTGTAAAAAATATTACTACCCCTCCTAACAGTCCCACCAAAATTGCAATTGGTATTGTAAGCACACAATGCCAAAACTTTGGATCTTAGCCCATTGGACTCAACCTTATCAAGAATGCACTTGGAGCGAATGTCTGAGATTTCACCTTTAACTTCATGGACATCAAGAACTTTTACCTGAACTCCTTTCTCAGGAAGAAAGTACCTTACTAATATAGGGCACACTGTAATGCTTCCATGGCTTGAGCAATCACAAAAAACTGCGAAGAACTTGTCTCAAAAAAGTCTCTCTTGAGGGAATCGATAGTCAGGTTTGAAAATATTACAGACGATTGTTTCCGTTTTGGTTCGCGCACATGAGTATTTTTCCTCAAAACATTTTTTCAATAACTTTGAAGTACAATCTGACGATCGAAAAGAATGGTTGTGGACAACACAGTGTTAAGCCCATGTACCTTCAGTTGTAGCCAGTGACTGAGTTTTCTCATCAAAAGTTTGACTTTTAAAAAAAGAAGTCACAGTTCTATTTGAAGAAGCACTTACATCTGCTGTCTTGTGTTTGTCCATCCTTAGGTGCTGAACAGTGTCACCCTTTCCTGCATATGTGATTGAAAAGGAAGACTAGCATTTGTTACAAAACACCGTGCTATCACCAGAATGTTTCTTAATGAATGGGTATTCATTTTGTAGTTGATCATTAAAACACACTTTCTTTTCGTCATTTTAAAATGAAAATAAAGTTTAAAGATGAAATAGAAACATGCACCCTAGGCTAAGAGGCTACATGGATGACAGAATCAATTAAATCAGCCGACCACTGACAGTGATACTGATACTGATGTGGGCCACAGGATCATAGGCACTAGTTCTGTGGGTGCTGTGGGTGCTTGAGCACCCCCAATATTTTCTCCTGTAGGTCTGTATATCTGTAGCAAAAAACCTCCACCATACTCCAAAGTTGCAGGACAAGGGAAAAAGGAAGGTTTCTGTATCCTAGCTACTGCTCCCACCTCATCCTGCTCCCTATTGGCTTGCTATATTTGTTGCAGCCTTTTGACTGACTTTGTCTGACTGATGGTTGCCTGGGCCTTGGGAGGAAGCAGAGCCAGATTTGTCAGATGTGCTGAGGACTCAGGAGTTTAGGATTGCCAACCAACTAAATTATTTTAGGATTGTATAGCTTTGTAAAATAGCTGTGTTAATCAGAATGATGTCTAAATTGGGTATTTTTTAGAGTTTATCTCTACAGCTCACCAGTGCTTTCCCCTCACTGTGCAGAATAAGTGATAGGTTCCAGCCAATGGAAAGGCTGCACTAGCCACAGGAAGGGTGGGCTGATTTTCTGCACAGAGTCTGGGATAAAGTCAGTGGAATGTGGGTTTTCTGGTAGGGGTGAGTAGGGTTGCTGAGAAAGGGTATAAATGTAAGAGGAATAGGGTAAAGGCTATTGCAGGCTGAGATAAAGAGCTGGTAGCAAAGGCAAGAACTGGGGGCACTGAAGTAGAGGAGTGCAGAAACAGTACAGAACCCATAGACAGTCAGAGACAGAATCTATCTGTCTGAAAAGTGCTAGTGGGCATGTGTGTACCTGATTTGGGGGGTGGATGAATGCATGTGCACGTGTGTGTGACTGAAGTACAACAGAGTGCATGCATGTGTATATGTTTGTGTCTCTGATGGAACTAGTCTCATATAACATATAAATAGAGTTTCCCTTTGAAAATTTCAGCTGGAGTGGAGAAGTTCGCTAATACAAATGTGGAGGAGTGTAGGAGGGGAACACATGTTTTAAAATAGGGGACATTTAGGCATCCTGACTAAAGTAATATGATTCCAGCGACAAATCCTTAAAATACAGGACTGTCCTGTATAATACAGGACTGTTGGTCATTTTAGGGGGTGAGGTAGTTGCAGGTGGTGAAGCTGTTGTAGGTGGGGGGACAGTTTGAGGGATTGGGAGAGGTGAGAACAGGGAGAAGCAGTTTCAAAGGAACAATTCCCTAACTGCTATGTTTCATTGCACGTAAAGGTTTCTATGCCACAGGAGCAGGAACACTTTCTCCTATAGAAGTGCACTGGGTCATTTTTTTTTGGGGGGGGGGAAAGGGGGGTGAAGGGTGAGGGGGTTATTTCTTTGGAACTACCTGTTCAATCTGACCCATTTTCAAATGTGATGTGTCTCTTTACTGTTTTTTCCCACGTACCAAGCTTCATCCCAGTCCGTTACATTTTTGGAGAGTTATTTTGCCCCGGGGCAAACATTTCTTGACCTCTTTTTGTATAATTCTTTCCAACTTCCATTGGAATGGAAAGAATAAAAATGAAGAAAGGGCAATTAATTCTAAACATCCAGAAGATTCATATGAGATTCATAAGTACTGGAAAATAATGTTGTTATATGTATATATATTACCATATTTCCATCGACACCTTGCCTATCAGCAGAACCTATACGGAGCATCCAGAGTCAGCGTGCTTCAGTTCCATGTTTTCCCTTGGATTGGTTTGGAGCAGCAGGTTTTTAATCTCCCTTTTTCATCTGGTATGCTCAAGCTAATTACATGGGTTTACACACTGAAGCAATTTTACCCTTGTACCGGCATAGAACATGAAATTAACTTGTAAAGCATAAAACATTTAAATGAAACAGAGAGATCCAATCAGTGTAAGATTGGTGCATTATTAATGTGGCAAAACGCTAGTCTTTCCTCCCGTCATGAAAGAAAAGGCCCCCTGTAAGTGTCGCACCGATACATGTAAAACATGAACACGGCAGAGAGAGCTGAAGAGCAGGTCCTCAGAGCCCCAGGCTGGTGTCATCCTGATAGATGTGAAGAATAAATATACAGGCGAGGTGTGAACTCGGGGGCCCATTGGCTGGATCCTATCCACAGTGTCTGTTGCTAGTTATAGTGGCAGCAGGAAGGACAGGCCCCCTCCTCCATGAGGGGGGGGGGGGATTAAAGAACTGCTGATTTGCTTGTAGTACTGGACTCTAGCCTCTGTATGGTTTTGCTGTTCATGAAACCAATAAAAATATTTTAAAAAACCAAAAGAATACTGCAGATTAATTTACTTATAGACCTTTTATATACAATTTATAGAGGTTTAAAAGTCTGAAAAATGTCCATGCACATTATTCATGCTTCTAAGAACATAAAAGAACATAAGATATGCCATACTGGGTCAGAACAAGGTCCATCAAGCCCAGTATCCTGTTTCCAACAGTGGCCAATCTAGGTCATACGTACCTAGCAGTTTCCCCAAAAGACACAGGATCCGCAATGCTTGTATTGGTTCAAGCATTGATATCCTGGGTCCCTTCTTAATAATGGTTTATGGACCTTT
The DNA here is from genome assembly GCA_033557465.1 of Ichthyophis bannanicus. NCBI lineage: Eukaryota > Metazoa > Chordata > Amphibia > Gymnophiona > Ichthyophiidae > Ichthyophis > Ichthyophis bannanicus. The sequence goes on along the minus strand of CM066042.1, from coordinate 247,375,970 downwards.
TCTCCAGGAACTTGTCCAAACCTTTTTTAAACCCAGCTACACTAACAGCCTTTACTACATCCTCCGGTAACAAATTTCAGAGTTTGATTACACGTTGAGTGAAAAAATATTTTCTTTTATTAATCTTAAATAGTTTACCCTGTAGCTTCATTGCATGTCCCCTAGTCTTTCTATATTCTGATAATGTAAACAATTGATCTTCGTTTACCCGTTCCATTCCGTTCATTAATTTATAGACTTCTATCATATCTCCCCTCAGCTGTCTCTTTTCCAGATTAAAGAGCCCTAACCTTTTTAGCCTTTCTTCATAGGAGTATCCTTCCATCCCCTTTACCATTTTGGTGGCTCTTCTCGGAACCTTTTCTAATAACGCTATATCCTTTTTAAGATACGGTGACCAGAATTGCACACAATATTCAAGGTGCGGTCTCACCATGGAACGGTATAGAGGCATTATAATATCTTTTGTTTTATTTTCCATTCCTTTCCTTATGATACCTACATTCTATTTGCTCTCTTGGCCATCTAGGTATTAACAAAAAATCTTGTACTATCCTGCAAAAAACCAAACTGTTGTCAATCCTAACCTCCTGAGTTCTGATCACATCTGATAGGACCCCCCCCCTAAACTTTGGATTCTAGGTATGTGCGTAGTGTGCCAGTGTTTTCATCTAGCCCTGACCATAGCAAGAGATGTTAGTTAGTAGAACATATAGCAACCATTAAGGAAACTGTATGATTCAATTATTAGTTTTCACTGTAGAATTAACAAAGAAAATGAAATATAGATCTGGATTACTTAAAATGGAGCAGATCAAAGCTAGGAAATTATTTGTAATCCCTCTTTTTGTGTATAGGTACTGTATGTATGTCAATATATCTGTGGTATGTGTTGTATATGGAATGAAAGTGTTTGTGTATGCGTGAGTTGTCTGTGTTGGGGGTGCGAGTTAATTTTGATGGGTGGTTTTGTGTGGGTCAGGCAGTAAGGTTGGATGAGACAGTTGTATGACAGTTTTTGGGAATTAGGGGCAGTGTGGGGTTGTTGAGGGAATTGTGGGGGGTTAGTTTTTGGGGGGTAGGAACAGTTTGTAGGAGATATTTTTTGTGAGAGAGCAGTTAGTGGGATGGTGGTGTGTTGCAGGTGGTAGTTTTTGGGGATGGGGCAGTCACTGGTAGTTTTTGGGCTTCGGGAAAGATAGTGGGCTGGTGGGCAGGTGTTGGTGGTATTTATTGGAAGTTTGTGGAGATGTTTGCAGGGTGGTGGGACCGTTTTGGGGCTAATTTTGGGGTGGGGTAGGTTTTAGGGTAGTGGGACAGTTGTGGGGGGCATGTTATGAGGGTGGAGACAGTTTGTGGGGTACTGGGGCAGTTGTCTTGGGTGTTTTTGGGGGCTGAAAGCAGTTTTCAGGGCTGTGGGTCACTGCAGGGTGTAGTTTTGGACAGTGGAGGCAGTTTGCCCAGTGTTGGGGCATTTGCAGGAGTGGTGGGGGAAGATTGAGGGGTGGGGCAGGCGGGGTGATGGGTAATTCCTGGGGATAGTTTTTGAGGGCGGGGCATCTTGCACAGTGGTGGAGCAGTTGCATGGGAGTAGGATTTGAAGGATGGGGTCAGTCTGCAGAGTTGTGGATTTGCGTGGTATCTTTGGGGGTGGGGGCCATTTTGGGTTTGAGAAGAGCTGAAAACAGGAGAAAGGCAGTTTGAAAGGAGCAATTCTCTAATTGCTATGTTTCATTCCAAGTTTCTATGCCGTAGAAGCTATAGCAATGCACTGGGCCATTTTGGGGGGAATTATTTCTCTGGAACACTTGTTCTGAACTGGCCCATATTCAAATTCAATGTCTTTTCACATTTTTTCCCCCAAATTTCATCCCATTTCTTTAATATTTGGAGAGTTATTTTGCCCCTAGCCAGACAGATGGAAAGACAGATGAACATGCATTTCTCAACCCCTTTTGTATATTCTTTCCAACTTTCATTGGGTTGGAAAGAATAAAAAGCAAGCAGGCATGCATATAAGACCAAAAGAGGAGATGGTGCAGTCACAAAATGCTTTGACGAGCTGAGATTGTACTACTTTGAGCTGAGACTCCTTTGTGTATTTAGAAGTGTGGTCTCACCGGTGTTTTTTAGTATAAAGATTGCCAGACTTCATATCTGTACAATAAATATGCTGGCCAAAATCTTTTTTATACATTTAGATATTAGAAACCAGGGCTGGCCAAACCTTTAGACAATACCAGGCAGTCGCCTAGGGTGGCATCTTCTGAGGATTAGCAAAGCAAAGCAATAGATCCTGACAGCCAGACAAACTCAACGAGCCATCGGCACTTTCTTTTACCTGCAGGGAGACTGGGTACACACATACATACAAAGTTTAAATATGCAGAAGTATGATGTCCAATTCTGCAGTTTTACAGGATTGTTGTGGGAACACCTCCCACAACAATCCTGTAAAACTGCAGAATTGGGATGATCATGATTGCTGGGTTTATCAAAATCTCTGGGTGGGGATATAAGGCTTGAGGTTCACCTAGGGAGCCTTCTATCATTATACTGGCCCTGTTGGAAAGTGAGAAAAAACTTAGAATGTGTTTATTCTGCAGCAGATATCATTAGACATTTATCCTAAACTGGCCCTGTAGCTTAGTGACAGTTTTGCGCATTGCCATACACGAGACCCAAGCACAGTGTTGTACGTTTGCCGTGCCTGGGTTTGATTCCTGGGCCTACATTCTGCTCCCTGGTTGTTCGAAGCTGAGAATGCTATGGCGGCAGTGTGCACAGCTTCTGAGGGAGCCATTGCTCAGCAGTGACTCCTGGAGGCCAGATATAGGATCTACATTAGCTGAGTTTTTCAAGGAGCTGCAACTTGCAGCTCCAGGCTGAGCACTGTGATCGTTGGGCTGAGTCGTAAGGGGGAGGGGGGAATAAGAAATTGGGGGAACCCCTCCTGGTAATTGTGAACGAAGGCTCATGGAGCCATAGGCTAAAAGAGGGCAATTCTATTTGAGGAAGAAACACTACCAGCAAGAGTTAAAACCCATGATAAAAAAAATATATAAATCATGCAGCCTAATAACATCAACTGCAAAAAGAAAATCACATCCTAACCTTTCTAACAGAGTTCCACTATAGAATTTGTGTATAAAAAGTGACTTTGCTTTATAATATGAGAAAATATCACCGAGAGGTCCCAGAGCACCGACATGCAGTGACCTGCAGAGACCTCACTTTTCTAATATAGAGACTCGCATCACCAGCAATATCTCTTAAGGCAGAAGAGATGTCATCATCTTAGGCCATTTCCATCTAGCGTAAACTGCACAAGGTCATGTTTCATAGCATAAAAAACATAACTCATCTTAAGCACATCATAACTACTTTGGTCACTTTCAAAGCTGTCATTTTAAAGTGACTGAGGGACATGTGCTCTGCCTCTTGCAGACTACCCTTTCTGCACAGAATAAAGGGCTTGTGGCATTAAGCCAGTCCGGCTATCTAACTGGGCTAATGTTCTCTGGTGCTTTATCTAAGCTAATAAGGGCATTGAGAGATGTGTTGGTAAATTGCAGAAGAGGTAATTTCATGAACCATTAAGAAAAATGTATCTGCAGTGTACATACGTTCCTCTACATTTTTTCCCAAAAAGGTCATCTCGTTGCGCTTCTGCTCCCGGCTCCAGATTTTTTCATGCATATTCACTGTGAATGTTCTGATAATTGAATCTGTTGGGAAGGCTGACTGTGTGTCTGTTTTGAAAATGGAAAAAGGTCAGTAGAGGAATGCCCCATGGATCTGTGCTGGGACATGTGCCGTTTAACATATTCATAACCAGGGATGGCCTTCAGGGGTGCATAGGTGTGTGGAACCGCGTGCAGAGACTCGTAAATCAGTAATGGCTGAAAAGTGTGCGCAAAACACAATTGCTCAGCAGTAGGACCAGGCCTATTCATAAATGATCTGGAGACTGGAGTCATAAGTGAGGTGATTGGATTTGCTTGCAGACAGCACAAAACTATCCAAAGTCCTTAAAAAAAGAAGAGGATTGTGAAGAGTTGCAAAAGGATCTTATGACATCGGGAGACTGAGCATCTAAACAGCAGTTGAAATTTAATGTGGACAAGTGAACCATGATGCACACAGGGAAAAATAAGCCCAAGTATAATGATAAAAAATGCTGGGTTCAGAGTAACGAATCATCACTCAAGAAAAAGATCTCAGAGTTTTTGTAGACAATACATTGAATTTTTCAGACCTGTGTGCCAATGCAGCTAAAAAAACAAATACAATGTTAGGGATTATTCAAAAAGGGATAGCTAACAAAACCGAGAATATCCTTATGTTCTACATAGAACCAGGGTGAATCCACACCTTGAGTAGAGTGTGTAGTTCTGGTCATCCCATCTCAAAAAGGAAATAGCGCAACTACAGAGGGTTCAGAGAAAGGTGACAAAAATGATAAAGGGCCTAAAACACTTCTTTTATGAAGAAAGGCTAAATAGGGGAAGCCATTTTGGATTTAGCCCTTAGTGGAACACAAGATCTGGTGCAGGAGATAAGGAAGTTGGGGCCATTTGGCAATAGTGATCATAGCATGATCATATTTGATTTAATAAATGGAGGAAGGATGGCAAGGAAATCCACAGTTCTACCTTTTAACTTTCAAAAGGGAGACTATGATAAAATGAGGAAAATAGTTAAGAAAAAACTAAAAGGAGAAGCTACAAAGTTTAAAGATTTACATCAAGCATGGGTGTTGTTTAAAAATACTATCTTGGAAGCCAAGACCAGTTGTATTCCATGCTTTACGAAAAGTGGAAGGAAGTCCAAAAAACTGTCAGGATGGTTTAAAGGTGAGGTCAGAGAGGCTGACAAAAACTGGAAACAACATAAACATTGGCAAGTTAGAGTAAGGCATTGATAAGGCTGGCAAAGAGAAAATTTGAAAAAAAAGCTTGTCATGGCAGCAAACATGCATAATAAAACCTTTTTCAAGTACATTTGTAGCAAAAAACTTGTGAGCGAGTCAGTTGGACCATTGCATGATAGAGGGGTGAAAGAGGCACTAAGAGGGGATAAGGCCATAGCAGAGAGACTGAATGAATTCTTTGCTTCAGTCTTTACTGAAGAAGATACAGAGAAGTTACCCATGACTGAAATGGTATTTAAAGGTGATGCATCAGAAGAATTGAAAGAAATATTGATAAACCAGGAAGATGTCTTGCAACTATTTGATCAACTAAGGGGCATGTTTACTAAACAGGGCACTTTTGCGGGGCGCACCTGAGCGCCCTAAAATGATGCATTTAAGTGCTCTTAAGCACCCCGTACGCGTGCGCGGCACATTAACGGGTCCCGCACGCGTGCGCCGAAAATGCGCACGTTTGCGGGGCGCACATGTGCGATAGAGGCGTGGAAAGGCGAAATGAGGGCGGAGGAAGGCCCCCGAGGGGCGGAGAGATGGGGTCAATGGGTGGAATGTGGGAGGGGAGAGACTCCCCGCACAGGAGCGTGCCCGAATTTAGAAGAAAAAATACCGCCAGTGAAACACACGCGTTAGAGGTGATTTAAAGGGAAGAGAAACCATTTCCGTCAGCAATGTACAGCAACATCGTGGAAACCCAAAACACGTGAGCAGTGTGAAACATGTGCACAGAACAAACTCGCAAATATAACATGAAAATAACCACAACCAAGTATGCGAAAATCTTAAGTCTGCTGGGCAACACTGCTATTAATGGGCAACAATAATAAACACACCCAGGAAAGCTCCAAAGAATTTAAATGAATATTGGAAGGGTCCATGGTCCGTGGACACATTCAAAAGCACTGCAATGTAATGGAACTGTCCTGGGAGTGCATATCAGGTCATCCAGTGATATCACTGATGCACTGTTCGGTTTATTTCTGTGACTGCACCTATTTGGAGGGCATATTTGTGTGTGTCCTGCACCTCTGTCCCCATACAAAGAAAACGTGCCCACAGTAAAGCTATGCAGAGCAGGGTGTCAGGCTTGTGCAGCCAGGTTTCCTATCTCCAGATACTGCACAGTCTCTGTGGGCACAGTGTGGTGCAGCGGACACTGCCAGTGACTGTATGACGAGAGGTTCACAGGTTCAAATCACAGCTGAGGTTCCTGGCAACCCAGTACCCATATTTTTAACCACCACTGAACAGTGAGAGTTCACACACTGCTATACTGCAGAGAACATAAGCATGGGCTCAACACCTACATTTTACCCCACACCGCACACAAACCAGAGCAATGGCCATTATGTACAGGCGAGTCCCTCAAATTCCGTCCTGGAGTGCCACAACGCAATCAGGTTATATGGGTTTGCCAGATAAGGACTGCAAGCCACAGCAGACAGTGCCGTAGGCGTGTGTAGCCTGGCACCGTACACAACAACAGACAGGCACTGTCAGATGTAAAGTCATGGACGTCCCTCGGAATGCAGAATATATGTTTAGAAACAGTGGTGCAGTGTACACAGACAGTGTGTGCAACAACAGAAGGTCACAGGTTCAAATCCTGTCTGTGGCTCCTTGCAACTAGTGCACATAAGTGTACCCTGAAAAAACCAGGCATTAAAGACTGATACTTTTCTGCTGAGAACCCAAGATATTTTGGCATATGTTTATGTTATCATCAACAGTACCCACCACATAAACATGTGCATCACCTACAGCAGACTCAAACAAAAGCAGTCCTGGAGTGCCCCACATCATTAAAGGGCAATGCAGACTCCAATATAAGGCCATGTGAACATGTTGACGGCAGGGGAACTGGTGACACCTGTCCACATCACACCATGGCCTATCTGTTTTTAGGTGGGTGCTGTGTATTGCAACAGACAGGGTTAGTCTGACAAACAGACATGGATGTACCTGGAAATGCACTGTCTCTGTGTCAAGAAGGTGGTGCAAAGCACACAGGCACTGCCTGCAGGAGGTGAAGGTCACAAGTTCAAATCACGTGTGTCAGGTCTGCCGAACCAATCCCCGCAATTGTCACATCCCCTAATTTTTCTCAAAAAACAAACCACCTGTAGTGGGAAAAGTGCAAACAGGGACAGTACATGTATATTGTCTCTCAAGGTGGACATATAAGAGAGAAATGTGCATCACATAGATCAGATATCCTCAAATGCAGTCCTGTAGGGACACAATTTATTCACATGTTATGATGTTGTAAATAAAGATGTCTCTGTTCATCTGCATGTGCCGGTCCATGGTATGCAGATATATCTCATGCATATATCTGAGGCACATTTGTGAAAATGTAGCAGTGTCTGTTACAACAGGACTGGAGTTGGGGACCTGTGCCAGAGATTACCGATCAACAGGAGGCGAAATGACCAGACACACAGGCTTCAGGACCCAAAGCCAATTGGACAGTCATGATAGTGTGCGTTGCGGCCATCTCATAAAACTAGTATGTGTGCACTGTAGCACTGTCACCATAAACCTTGAAATACACCACACATATAGCAACATGTTGATCTGATCAGTGGCAGATATCAATGTCTACGTACACCACAATATGGTTATTGAGTGGTATCACACCAATATGTCTGATGTATGTGGAGTGTGTCTCAGGTCTGTTGTTTGACGATGTTCCCCACCATGGGGTGTGACAGTAGCACTATTTCATAGCCTAGCCATGCATGCACTGTGTCCACGACTGCTGATTTGGCATAGACTGGAAAAACTGTCTATAGTAGCACAGTGATGGCATAGCTGTGGGATTGTGTGGCTGTACATCCAGTGTGTGATGTATGCAACACCTTACTCAGCGCACAATGTTTGTACTGTGTGCAGTGGTAGCTTGCCATTGTGCATAATGAGGTGCTAGGTATTGTGGTCATACCCCCGACAGACTGGTCTCGGCAGGATGCATGAGGACAGAACGTAGGGCAATGTAAGTGAAATTGCAGTGTGTGGTCATCAGTAGCATGGACAAGGTAGCCCAAGCATGTCCTCCTGGAAGGTCAGTCTCACCCTGACTGAGTAGTTACCATAGCATGGCTAGGTCAGCTGTAGTGGCAACAACATCTTTTGCAAGTGATATCTATGGGTTGCCTTTTGGAGCCCAATCACGAACGTAACTGCTCGGTGAGTGTGCAGACGTCCCAGTTTGGGTTGCACACATTGTCACCAGTAGTATGCAGTATGGATTAGCTATCAGACTGCTTGCACCTAGTATGTGTAAGGGTGCCACACTTTGAAGGGTGTAGCAGCTGCAGCTTATCTGTGTTTGCTGCTGGACAATGTCAGATAGTGGTGGTGGGCTGCTGAGCATGTCCAGGCATGACCATCTGTCTGCTGTCACCTTATTGATGTTCACATAAATGCATGCCCCATGCTGTAAGTTGTATTTACCTCTGCCGGACAGAGGTTATCACTTCCCACCAGCAGCACCATTGCAGTGATGAGTCTGAATGTTACGTTTGGGTGTTGTCACATAATCCGTCTGTCTAACACATTTCTCCCCCTCCCATAACTAATGTGGCGATGACAATGGCCACCACACAGGATATGACTGATGTGGTTGCAGCAAATTGCTTAAAGGGCTACACATCACAGGGAAATAACAGATGCACAGAAGTGTATGTGCATGTGCATCAACAAGTGCTACTCATCAGACACTGTGACTGATGTGGACTCACACCATAGGCTATCTTAGCTGAGCCAGGTGCTGTGGTCATGGTTCTGGGTCTCCCCTCTCACATTCAGGGTGAGCACAGGAGCCGCACAATGTGATGTCCAAGACTAACTCTGTGTCATTAACCTACACGCTCATTAATCATGTTCATACGTAGGTGTTGCAGTGGCTGCATAAACCATAGTGCTTATATTTGTAGACTGCTCATTTACATGTGCAGTGCATCATGGGTATGTGTGATTGAAGTCTATCTTGGTAAAGAAAGCAAACAGGTCATGTGTTGGCCCATACTCAAACTGTAGCCAGCCAGGGGTGTGTTAGCAGCTATGGCAGTGGTTCTGAAGCAGTCCTCCGTGAAAGTCTAGCCATGACATGTGTTTATGTTAGTACAAATGAAGATGCATGAGATATATATGCATTACAGATGTCTTGCCAAACGGAGTGGAGTGTGGCCCTCCAGGGCTGGCCATCAACAACCCTGACAAACATCTCTGTCATTAACGTTTGTAAGTGGGCAAGGTGCTGATGTGCAAGACATCAAAATGTTCACATAAACTGTGTAACATGCTTCTCAGCCTCTCACCACCACCAACATCTTATAGATTATAGAACTGCATGGTGGGCATGAGAATTGAGGAAGTATGTCACAGTGAGTATATATGCTTTTCATGTCACTGACATCTGCACTTTGTACAGTCACACACCTAAATGACAGAGGTGTAAGACAGGGGTCTAAAAATACTGACCTGTAGGGCCACAAATCTGTGAGGTTGCCAGGGTAGCTCTGATGCCTATAGATCTCATGCATATTAATTAGGGCTATACTGATCAGCAGACTGGCCTAGGGGTTCAAGGAGGAGTGTCACTCATACACAGAGCTATGGAGATTTCGCCCCCTGTGACGTCACAACGTGTACAGACATAGGTAATGCCTCTGATTCTACAGTGGTCTAATCTAATATGGCTCTCTGAGGCCTCTTCCCTTTGTAATGTCATTTGGTGGTGCCACCAACAACACCCTCAATGCTGTAGCATGAAGGTCCCTCAAAAGTACCTTACAAGGTTCGTTTATTTGAACATTAGAAGGTGCTGTTGTGGACACTGCACCTCATATTGTCCTCTCTGAAGTGACTCATAGGGTACCTGATGTGCCACACTAGGTTATTGCAATGTCACAGTGTGTTTGTGCAAAAAACAAATCCAAAACGCAAAGGCCACACAAACCACTGTTGATAGTAGATAGTAATGTGCCAGCAAGTTATATAGATTAGGCTGATGGTGTGAAGGCAAACACGACGTCTGTAACATAGGTAGGTATGACAGTGAATGTGTCGCACACCCCAGCCACTCACTCTGTATGTCAGCACATCCACCTAACATCTACATCCATGTCCATCGCATGGCAATCTCAATAAGCTCAGTATGTGTGCTATGCAACCTAATGTGGATGTAGCATGTGCAGATGCAAACCCCCCCCCATGCCATCACATACATAATTTATGTGTTGACATTGAGATGGAGTAGTGAATATCATCTATTGCGACACATATCCCCATATCACCAGGGTGCCTGATAGGCCAATCTGATGGTCCCTCAAAACACCTTGTTGAAGTAGCAGTTGTAGTGGCAGTCAGTGCAATGTGAAAGGCGTAGCACATCACATCAAACAAATGCCTAAGAACCAGTGTGCAAGTGATGATAAGTTCAAGTCCCAAATGTGTCAACACCATGAGGTCATGAAATAGTTATGTGTTTTATATAAGAGACACACAGCACTGTATATTGCAGTTGTTGTGCGCATGTGCGCAACTCGTTCCGCAAAACAATGTGCGGGGCGCAGTTGAACGTCATATGTGTATAAATTGCGCCAGTTGCGGGACGCTGTGGGACCAAATATTTATAAAACATGCAGCAGATGCGGAGCGCAATGAGACGTGTTACGTCGCCAAAGTGCGCCAATCTTTGGGGCGCAGTTGGACGTCATACGTCGCTAAACTGCGCCACTTGCGGGGCACAGTTGCACGTAAAACATTGGAAATGTGTGGCATTTGCGGGGCGCATGCGCGTCAATGACGCTGCGTGCAATCAGGTGATAATATCTCAAAATGGCGTCCAGAACAAGAAAGCCTGCATTCACTCCTCGGGAGCTCCGCACCCTGTCTCGCCTGATTGCCACAAGGCAGGAGAAGCTGTTCCCCGGGCAAAACAGGTACAGGGACAGCAGAAAGGTCCGCAGGGCCTGGGAACGGCTACAGAGACGCTTCAATAGAGAAGCTGACTTCCCAAGGGAGGTAAGTGGATGGGGACAGGTCATTAGAAATAGACATATATATCTAGAGGCTGTGTGCATTGCAGATCCTCATGCTGTTGGGGTCAGGTATTGTGTGTCAGTAATGTGCTGCAGCTGAACATACATCCCATATTGTCTTTGTATAATATGTGACAGGTTTGACCTGTACCCAGGTGGTGATGGATATGGTCACACAGGTCATGATGCTAGCCCTATTACCTGGCATTTGCTGCTGTGGACGTGCCAACACATACTGTAAGAAAGCAAACCAATAGATCAGCTTAATTATATCCAAATCACATCATATGAATATGGTGAAATGTGTAGCTGCAGAAAATAACCTTTCCGTCCACAGAAAGGGTATGTGAAGCAAAGCATTAATGGTATGTCAATCACCCAGGTGATCTGGTTGTTTTTGCCAATGTTGTGCAATATGCCCCCCTATCCCCAGTGGTCCTGAGAGCTCACCACAGTGGTCTATCAGTCACCCTGGAGATACGGTTGTGTGTGCTCAAGCACTGTAATACATACACCCTATCACCAGGGGACTAGAGAGGCCATCACACTGGCTCACCTGTCATCATGGTGATATTGGTCTGTGTGCTGTCAAAGTACAAAACAATATCCCTATCCCCAGGGGTGCTGTAAGATCATCACAGTGGCCTGTCATGTATCCTGGCGATATGGTTAAGTGTGCTGAAACAGTTCATTACATCTACCCTATTTCCAGGGGTCCTGAAAGGCCATCCCAGTGGCCTTTCATGTATCCTGGAGCTATGGTTCTGTGTGCTGAAACAGTTCATTACATCTTCCCTAGTTCCAGGTGTCCTGAAAGGCCATCCCAGTGGCCTTTCATGTATCCTGGAGCTATGGTGATGTGTGCTCAAACAGTTTAAAATATCTCCCCTAGTTCCAGGAGTCCTGAAAGGCCATCCCAGTGGCCTTTCATGTATCCTGGAGCTATGGTTATGTGTGCTGAAAAAGTTGATTAAATCTCCCCTAGTTCCAGGAGTCCTGAAAGGCCATCCCAGTGGCCTTTCATGTATCCTGGAGCTATGGTTCTGTGTGCTCAAACAGTTTAAAATATCTCCCCTAGTTCCAGGAGTCCTGAAAGGCCATCCCAGTGGCCTTTCATGTATCCTGGAGCTATGGTTCTGTGTGCTGAAACAGTTTAAAACATCTCCCCTAGTTCCAGGAGTCCTGAAAGGCCATCCCAGTGGCCTTTCATGTATCCTGGAGCTATGGTTCTGTGTGCTGAAACAGTTTAAAATATCTCCCCTAGTTCCAGGAGTCCTGAAAGGCCATCCCAGTGGCCTTTCATGTATCCTGGAGCTATGGTGATGTGTGCTCAAACAGTTTAAAATATCTCCCCTAGTTCCAGGAGTCCTGAAAGGCCATCCCAGTGGCCTTTCATGTATCCTGGAGCTATGGTTCTGTGTGCTCAAACAGTTTAAAATATCTCCCCTAGTTCCAGGAGTCCTGAAAGGCCATCCCAGTGGCCTTTCATGTATCCTGGAGCTATGGTTCTGTGTGCTGAAACAGTTTAAAACATCTCCCCTAGTTCCAGGAGTCCTGAAAGGCCATCCCAGTGGCCTTTCATGTATCCTGGAGCTATGGTGATGTGTGCTGAAACAGTTTAAAATATCTCCCCTAGTTCCAGGAGTCCTGAAAGGCCATCCCAGTGGCCTTTCATGTATCCTGGAGCTATGGTGATGTGTGCTCAAACAGTTTAAAATATCTCCCCTAGTTCCAGGAGTCCTGAAAGGCCATCCCAGTGGCCTTTCATGTATCCTGGAGCTATGGTTCTGTGTGCTCAAACAGTTTAAAATATCTCCCCTAGTTCCAGGAGTCCTGAAAGGCCATCCCAGTGGCCTTTCATGTATCCTGGAGCTATGGTTCTGTGTGCTGAAACAGTTTAAAACATCTCCCCTAGTTCCAGGAGTCCTGAAAGGCCATCCCAGTGGCCTTTCATGTATCCTGGAGCTATGGTTCTGTGTGCTCAAACAGTTTAAAATATCTCCCCTAGTTCCAGGAGTCCTGAAAGGCCATCCCAGTGGCCTTTCATGTATCCTGGAGCTATGGTTCTGTGTGCTGAAACAGTTTAAAATATCTCCCCTAGTTCCAGGAGTCCTGAAAGGCCATCCCAGTGGCCTTTCATGTATCCTGGAGCTATGGTGATGTGTGCTCAAACAGTTTAAAATATCTCCCCTAGTTCCAGGAGTCCTGAAAGGCCATCCCAGTGGCCTTTCATGTATCCTGGAGCTATGGTTCTGTGTGCTGAAACAGTTTAAAACATCTCCCCTAGTTCCAGGAGTCCTGAAAGGCCATCCCAGTGGCCTTTCATGTATCCTGGAGCTATGGTGATGTGTGCTGAAACAGTTTAAAATATCTCCCCTAGTTCCAGGAGTCCTGAAAGGCCATCCCAGTGGCCTTTCATGTATCCTGGAGCTATGGTTCTGTGTGCTGAAACAGTTTAGAATATCTCCCCTAGTTCCAGGAGTCCTGAAAGGCCATCCCAGTGGCCTTTCATGTATCCTGGAGCTATGGTTCTGTGTGCTCAAACAGTTTAAAACATCTCCCCTAGTTCCAGGAGTCCTGAAAGGCCATCCCAGTGGCCTTTCATGTATCCTGGAGCTATGGTGATGTGTGCTCAAACAGTTTAAAATATCTCCCCTAGTTCCAGGAGTCCTGAAAGGCCATCCCAGTGGCCTTTCATGTATCCTGGAGCTATGGTGATGTGTGCTCAAACAGTTTAAAATATCTCCCCTAGTTCCAGGAGTCCTGAAAGGCCATCCCAGTGGCCTTTCATGTATCCTGGAGCTATGGTTCTGTGTGCTGAAACAGTTTAAAACATCACCCCTAGTCCCAGGAGTCCTGAAAGGCCATCCCAGTGGCCTTTCATGTATCCTGGAGCTATGGTGATGTGTGCTGAAACAGTTTAGAATATCTCCCCTAGTTCCAGGAGTCCTGAAAGGCCATCCCAGTGGCCTTTCATGTATCCTGGAGCTATGGTTCTGTGTGCTGAAAAAGTTCATTACATCTACCCTATTTCCAGGAGCCCTCAAAGGCCATCCCAGTGGCCTTTCACTCATCCTGGAGATATGGTTGTGTGTGCATAAAGAGTGTAAGAGATCCTCCCTTTCCCCAGGAGTTATGTGAGGCCATCACAGTCGGCTATCACGTACCCTGTTGATATGGTTGTGTGTGAATAAAGAGTTTAATAGAGCATCCCTTTCCCCAGGAGTTAAGTGAGGCCATCACAGTGGTCTATCACGCACCCTGGTGATATGGTTGTGTGTGCCTAACCAGTTCAATACATTCTCCCTATCTCCAGGAGTCCTATGACCTGTGTAAGGTCACTTGTCTATGATCCCACTGCAATGGGATATGCAGCTGATGATGTGTGGCACAACACGCAACCCCCATGGGGCCGTACGCCACATTGCATTGGTGGGTATAGCAGTCACATGTTGGGGTAGTTTATGACAGGTAAGTTGCACCTCTCACATAGTCTGTGAGGTCACTATCTCATCACACATGTCTGTGATGTATCACGATGAAAAGCTATGTGCACATGTTGATGTGTGTATAGGTACAACATCCCCATGACCTAGGCAAAGATATTCCCAAAGGCCGTAACAGAGCCATAGTCCCCTCACTTTATGCATAGTTAGGTTACCCATCCTCACACCTCCTACAAATCCATTACCTTGTAGCAGGTGAACAGAACTGATGTTGTAGGAAAGCTACAGTCACCTCTTGTGGTTGGACACCACAGACACAAGCAGCCACATGAGCACAGGTGGCAATTGCGTAGTGTGTTTGTTTGGTGTCTGTCCATGGTTTATCAAAATACACCTGCTGTCATCATACAGGTCATAGGTCATAGTGCCATTTCCACAAGATATAGGCCAGCCGACATGGGCACGGTAAGCTCAGATAAGGGCACCTGCAGTTGTTGTATGTTTGTTTAGGCTGCTCTACCAAACATACCCCATACATACTACACCCCAACCTGACTCTCACACAGGATGGCCAGCCAACATGGGTGGAGGTACAGACCCTCCACAGCACATGATCAGTTTTGTAACCCTTTCCTGCCCTCCTCATCCCACTGTTTCCCACATGTGTGACTTAGCCATGTTGTTAGCTGCTGATAGCATAGTTCATTGCCTGTAACAGGTGGTCGCCAGACACAGCAGGATGCACAAATTAACAAACATCCCTGTCCCCCTTGGGTTCTGTCGCATTCAACAACTGCTCCAATGTATCCCTTCACCCGCTCCTGGTGTGCAAAACATACACAACAAGAGATGCAAATATTGGACAGCAAGTAGCATCACGCAAGCACCATGGCATGGCTCCAGAGACTGACATATGTGACGATGACCAACATTGGTGAGTAGGCTCAGTTGGTAATGGTGTTGTCCACATGTGATAACACATTCCATGTGCCCATGATGATCCCCTGTGACAGGTGTTGAACTATGCTATACATGAAACACACATCAGTGTAGCTGAAGTGTCCAGACCCAGGACACACTGTTCTATGTTTCTGTTGCCCACCCACCAGACGTAAGTGCTCACTCATGCTCCCACCCATATTTTCTCACACACACAGGTCGAGGATCTGAGAAAGAAAGGGAGGGAGCTGCGCCTGCACCATGGCGCATACCTTGAGCGCGTGAGGAATGCTGAATCATCACATGGTGATGGTGCGTATTGATGACATGGCTGCCCACCATCAGAGGTCACAGTGGCCCATCAGTGTGCATGGTACCTGCATGGGTACATGTGATGTGTCACACACATCTACGTGTGCTGATGACTGTCATCTTCCACAGATCATGATGACAGTGACGAAGACCCCCGTACCTCTGCCTATGCCCTCCGAAGGCCCACCTCCCGCGCTGCCGTGGAGGTGGTAGTCCTGGACACCAGTGGGGAGGAGGCAGAGGGTCCTGCAGACGACACAGCGGAGGGGGTCATGGGGGATGCTGGGACGGAAGGTGTGGGTGCCAGGGTCACAAGGGGGGGTGAGGGCGCAGGTGATGTGGGTGGGGGGGAGGTGGTGGGGGGTGTTGGGGAGGAGTCAGGGGGGGAAGAGTGGCCACAGGGTGTCTGGGAGAGTGACATAGAGGACAGTGCAGCACAGGGCACTGTTGGCTCCCGCCATCAAGGGCAGGTGGCTCCAACATCCAGGGCCCCACACACAGTGCATGCAGATGCCACCACACAAACACCAGGAACAATGTGTGTGTGTGGTGGCAGATGTGTTGTACATCTGTGTGAGGCTCTGGATGCACTGGAGCAGCGGGTGCACCGGTTGGTGCACCTGCAGGAATGGATGGCGGGAGCCATGGAGAGGGTGGTTGCTGACATTGAGCATCTGCCATGTCAGCAGCCACCCCCTGAAGGGCGTCACAGGCATCATTGATGGTGCCTGTGACGTCCACACATGTGCCCTGTGCTGCCCTGTCCGCCATCACGGGGCAGGCTGAGGGAGGGTGGGGTCATGTGGGGGTTCGGGGTTAGTGTGTGGGAGTGTGGTTATTGCGGGTGTGTGTGTGCGGGGGTGGGGAGGGTTTGATTTGGTGGGTGGGTGATGGCATTTTCCCCCTACCCTAGATATGTATATAGTTTTAGTTTTGTGTGTACATATTAAAGTATTTTTTCTGAACCCTGTAATGGTCACGTGTCTCAC
Organism: Ichthyophis bannanicus; assembly: GCA_033557465.1. NCBI lineage: Eukaryota > Metazoa > Chordata > Amphibia > Gymnophiona > Ichthyophiidae > Ichthyophis > Ichthyophis bannanicus. The sequence continues at coordinate 247,359,307 of CM066042.1, read as the reverse complement.
GTAGCATATGCCTATAGATGCCAGCATGTCATATGTGTGCAGCCACATACATTCCTGACGGGTAAACATGCGTGTGATACCTCAATTGGCACCACATGCAGTGTGTCGGGAAACTCATGTGTGTAGGTGTGTGATAGCAGGGTGCTGCATTACATGTTACCATGTAGTGGCTGCCCCACAGACGTACTTGCCACAGGGATGCATATACATGACCCACATGTTCTCACATATATGAGCCGGCAAAATATGCGGCTCACAAATGTCTGCCTCTGTAACATGCATCCCTATGGTGGGTTGGGGTGCATGTGACCACTTATATAGGTGAGGGCACAGGTCACACATATGGCACCAATGTGTCCTGTATGACGGGTTGCAGATGGTGATGTGTATGGAACATAAACAGGCCATTTATAACACAGTACCCCTGTGTCCACATCAAGGGTGGTGGACCGTGGTTCTGTAGAGCCGCAGGGCAGTCAGGTGTTGGAAATATTCCTAATGAGTGTGGCAGAGATATATATGAATTGGAGATATCCTGTCAGCGTGACTGAAGTTTCGGCCCTCCAGGGCTCGCTTTTGAGAGACCTGGATTACACCTCTGCCATTTTGGAATGTGAGTGGGCAAGGCGCAGATGTCCCCGACATCACACATGTTACCTAGAGTGTGTCATATTCCTCCTCACCTCTCCCCACCACCAACATATTGCCATTGCCACCACCCGTTACTGCTGGTGAGAAACAGGGAGCAATGTTACGCATTCCAAATAACCATCCGATGTCTGTGACATCTGCACCCAGCCCAAAATAAATCGTACATGACAGAGGTGTAAGGCAGCGCTCTCAAAATCCAGTCTTGGAGGGACACAAACCAGTAAGGTGGTCATGATAATTGTAATGGTGAGATATATATCGCCAGCATATACATTAGGGATATGCTCAGAACCTGACTGGTCTGCGGCTCCACAGTATCACGGTTCCACACCCATGTCGTACATGGATGTCTGTGCACACTGTGCCGCTGCAGCGCAGAGGCTGTGGTGACACATTGTGCTAGTGAAACATCACATATGTGTGGATCATGGAAATAGTATATGTGTGTGGCAAAGTAGCTTATGCAGTGGACATGGTTGCAGATCCTATGGTCCTCCCACCCCCCTCTCAGAGATACACATGGGACCAAATGGACACTCTTTGGAAAGAGACAATGTATCTATTTTTGGACAGCTGTTTATTATCACAGCAATTCTCTCATATAAAACTATTGTTACAAACATGTGTGTAAGACATATCAAAGATCCCCCCAAGCCAATTACATAACACACACACAACATACTAATCACATATGTCTACTTTCACATATAACCCAAACCAAGCCGCAATAACAGAATATACTATGTACATAGTTGCTAAAACTGAACAGTGCAACAGAGAGAAACCTTTGGTTTCGTGCTGTACATTTCTATATTATCATAGGTTACTGACGGCGTGGTCGGCCACGCCTGCCACGTCGGGCCCCTCTCCCTGGCAAGGCTATATCCTCCTCCGGATACATTGGTGGTGCAGGTGCAGCTCGGATCAGAACATCACGTATGCCCTCAAGGGCCTCACACATGCGAGTTAGTGGCATGGCTACGACCCCCTCATGTAATGTCCGTAGCGCAGCACAAACATCCCTGGTGTTCCGCTCCACAGCACAGCGAATCCGCTCCAGAACACGTCGATTGGCTGTGAATGGGACACAGGGTGGTCAATGAACTACCTCTCCACGAAAACACCTTCATAAAGCAACATGTCATACACATACCACACTAATGCTAATGTGATAGTGCTGAGTCATATGGGAACATGGTTAGGGGTATAACACATATATCGCAGTGTACTACAACTAATAGAAACACAGAGAACACTATACAGGAAGAGGATGTGGGAGGACAACACAACAGTCATACAATAGCTTCTGCATACACACCCACATACTACTGACGTGGCAACAGAATTGGGCAAGGACAGTCATCTCATATCCATTATTTAGGTCAGGTGCAGCATGCAGCAGCCATAAACACCTCAGATGGCCAGAAGCATTGTTGTACCGAGGTGTGTTTGGGAATGTCTGCACAGGTCATGTATGGGTCCAGGGTTTTGCTATATGTGGCATAGAGATGCACATGAGCTGTTGGGGCATGTTACGACAGGAACTGTGTGTTATGTGTTTATGGAATTTGCTATTCTCCATGAGATGTTTGTACTGGATGTAGCCTCATGGGATGCCATATATTTGTGTAAGACTGTGTGACGGCAAATCAGGTTTGGCCTGCCCTAATGATTGTTTTATGACATGACAATGTATGGTCTGATGGGTTACATTGTCAGTATGAGGGCTGGATGTGGGGATGTACACATTATCCGCATGTGCTGGTCCTTGGAATTGCCTGGTGCAAGGACTACACTGATATGTATGCTTGGTGGTGTACAAAATGTACGTGAGCTGATGTTGGGGAATGACTAGAATGTGATGGTGCTGACAGACGTTAATCCCGTGAAGCATTTACGTGTTTTGTGGGAGTGGGTGATACCTTATGAACATAGCTGCTTATGTGAGTGTAGTTGAGGATAGACATTGGCATGCTGACTACGTCATTGATAGTGTGGGATGTCAGAGACCTACTACACGGAATAAATGGTTATGTTAAAGCAAATGTGACAATGTAGAGTGGATAAAACAGTACAATAGAGCTGTCTGGACACATAAACATCAGACTATGGTGAGTGAGCAGAACTCTTGCACAGGCATTGTGAACGTGGATGCAGCAATTAGGACATGGAAAACAGTCATAACAACTAGACAACATATGTTTTCCCCTTTCTCATTTGACATAGCATATGGATCCTTACAGGCTGAGCTTCAGTATGTTTATTTTGTACCCTGCTGTAAGGGATAATGTATGTATGACAGTACAGATTGGTCAGATATCTCTATCTACCCACTGGCCAGTACCTATACAGTGTTGTGTCAAATTCCCTAGTTGCCTTTTGTGTCTCCAATAACACATTTCGACTAGGTAATGTATTTCTTTGGTTGCTTGCTCTATGATGATGTATCTGGTTATTTTGTAAAGGAGATGAGGTCTTCAGTTTATGTTATTTCTCATTGGGCTTGACAATTGCTATCATACACCAGTATGTTATGTGAGGTCTTTGTGTAATGCTCTAATGTTTGCATTCGGAAAGGAGGGGTGGGGTGATGTGCCAATTCTGGTAATGTTGTGTGGATACGTGGTGTATGATATGGTCTCAACATGGCAAGCTTATGTTGTAGTTAGTCATATGTGTTTAGGTTTATTTTGCAGCACAGTAATTGTTCACGGATTTGGTCCTTGTTTAACCATTTGTTGAGAAATAGACATGCGTCATACTCATTACTGTATGGTTGCATACAACACATATTGCAGGTATGACACGTATGATACTGGGGACCATCACACGGTATGGGGACATAGGCCCACAATTTAACTGGGACACACATGCTCACAGCCTATGCAATCTGTTGAGGGATTGTTGGCCTTACAGTAAGGGGACATGGTGTTTTCCTTTTCTGTCTGGATTACAGTCTATGTTATGTCTTTCTGTACAGAGGAAATTGAGGAATGTTCTCTCCAAACAAGCCATCAGGTTCATACTGTACGTTTGAGACCCCTCTGTAGATCCGTATCTATGGTTGACCTGACATATTTTCGCACCTCTCTCCATATGCTATGTAATTTGACACCTGCAGATGCAGACTGTGGGGAATGCGTTCTTTGTGCTGTTACATCACAGAGGAGGGTTGCATTGCTATATATATGGTATGTTTGTTTCTTCAACTATTATTTAGATGTCATGCTGTGGTTTACCAGACATCTGGGTGTCTGCAATGAGGTAGACTGTTGCAAGGGCAAGTGTTGATCTTTCTCATGACAACAACATGGTGGCCCTTATACAACATTCCTTTTAGGCCTGCATCTGTGGGTGTCAACTGACCTTCGGTGATTCTGTTTTGCGTCATAGTAACACCATATATTATACCCCACACCATTCTTTCAAGAAACAATATCCCACCAACATGAGCCATACATGTGATATATGTGGTGGTTATGTTGCAACATTCACCACACAAACACCAACTAGTGACTATTGGTGTTTATTTTGGAATTATGACTGTCGTATGTCACCCACCTTCAGCATCGCGATGTGCAGATACGCCATGGGACCTTAACTCCGCCATCATCGCCTGAGGGTCAGGGCTCTCGGTGTATACTTGCAGCCTGGGTCCGTCGATGTTCTCCCTTGATGCTGCCCCTAGTGGTGATATACTGGGTACAGGTGGCTCTATGGGCTCATCAACAGCACTTGTGCTGCCCCCTGAGACAGCAGGTTCATCCTCCAACACACTCATTGGCACTGTGATGTCAAAGTCACCCTCTTCCTCCACCTCCTCCTCCTCCTCCTCCTCCGCCTCCTCCTCTTCCTCTCCCATTTTACTGTAGTCACCTGCATATTGAACAATAACAAGGAAAACACATATGTTTCAACATAATCATATCTATATATGTGTGGCACAGACACCACAGAGATGATGGGGTGGGTATGTGCGTGTGTGCTGCGTACCCGACCCATGACACCCTCCCATACATGTTTGTCTACGTCATTCAGCTGTTTCTGGGGCACATGTGTGTCGTGTGGCCATGCACATGTTGCATATTTTCCATGTGTATATTTGGAGTGCCATGCCACATGTGTCCCCCATCACATCCCTCCCCCTATCTGTACAACATATGTCCACACATGTGTGAGAATACATCACCCTTACACTTGTTTGGACCATACATTGCCTGTTTATGTTTAATTATGCATTTGAAATATTGTCTCTAGACATACTATATGCTCATTGTTGGATATGTTTGGCTGTGACCCATTGTGCCGTGGATCCCATGTAGCCAGCACCTGTGGCCCACTGAGAAGCACATGTAGCACTGTGCAAATAGTATGTCACACACACGTTACCTGATTAGTGTGCCACAAAATCATATGGTGCTTTGCAATCACAGATGTGCAGGTTGGATAGGAATTGTTGTGTGTAGTTTTGGAAACAGATGGGGAGGTTGCTGTTTTCGAGGGACACATATGTAATATTGTGACAGGGCATGGCAACAACACAGTTTGTGCATGGCCATAACACACACATGTGACACCACTTTTTAAACATGGTGTGGATTGGGTCACAGGTATGGGAGTGTCTGTGCAGCTGAATGATGTGTACTGAAGGGACATTGTGAACCTGGCAATTACTATACATACCTGCGTCAGGATGTGCCGTGTCAAGGGCCTCCGGCAGTCCACGGAGATAGATGTGGCCCAAACGTGTTGCCAGCTCTTGTTCCAATGGTGTGAGTGATGGGATAAAAGGGCCCCCACCACCTGTGCCATGCGCATGTTGTCTTTCAGCCACCATGTGCTGGCGCACCCCTCTTTTTATATCCGAGTACCTCTTTTTGAGGCTTTCAACATCCCTTGTGGGGCCCCCTGCCTCTGCAATTGCAGCACGCACCTCCTCCCATACTGCCATTCGGGTGGCCACTGTTGTGCGACTGCTGAGCCTGCCAAATAAGAGGTCATAGTTTTCAATTACATGCGAGAGTAGGATATAGTTCTCTCTATCACTGAAGCGTAGAGCTCTTTTTCGCTGTGGACCAGGCACAGGTACCCTTTTTCTCTTCCCAGTTTGGACATATTGTGCAGGCTGTGGCCCAAAAGATGGTCCTGCATGTCCCTCCCTAGGATGTGCAGTCTGTAGCGTCGGTGTATCACCCACCACAGGTTGGGACACATCCTCCACACCCTCACCCTCACCCTCACCGTCTCTCTCCCTCTCTCTCTCCATCTCTGTATGTTTTAAATGCTCCTTTCAACAGAACAGCACTCACTTAAACAAAACAGAACAATACACAGCATGCAATACAGACTTACAGAATGTTACAGTACAGGACACAGTAAAGGACACATTAACAAAGGGAACAGAAATATTATCTTAGCACAAGGTGAGGAATCTACTCTGCTCCTGACTATCTTACACTGCCTCTCTCCGCTGCCGTACTCCCTGGACTGACTCTCTCCCTCCTTCCTCTGGACTACTCCCACCACAGCCTCTCTACCTATAGATTTTGTTATCCCTCACTGTGCTTCTTTCCTGTGCAGTAGTCCCACCACTGTCTCTGTTTCAGACTTTATCTATGACACCCTCTCTCTCTAACTGTGACTCCTTTCTCAACCCTCAACGTGATGCACGTGTGCAGGCCTATTTATAGTGTATTGCCATGTGTCTTCCATTGCACATGCGCAATTGGGCGGGCGTGACGCTCGTGCGTTGGGCGCGTGCTCGCCAACGCATGGGTGGCCGTACGCGGACAAACGCACATGCGCCCTGAGACACTGTACTGCGCATGTGTCGCAGTACGCATGCGCACTACAACGACTACCGCATGGGTGTCTGTGTTTTGTGCGCATGTTCACGCCGGCGCACATACGTGTGGGCACGCACTGACCGACGCCCATGCGTAGAGTGGCGCACGCGTGCCACCAACGGGCATCGCATGCGATCAACTGCGCATGCGCAGTGTGCGCAAACCACACACCCCAGAATAACATATATTACCATCACAACATTACCCACGTTGAGGGTTGTAGAGGAAGAGCAGGAGGAGTGTGGTTGGTGTGGAGAAGAACGAACGTCTATGCAGTTGTACTAGCGGATTGTATTGGTGTTTGTATTGCTTATTATATTGTGTTGTGTGTGTATTGTCAGTTGTTGTTTTTACTTTTGGATACTGTATAGTGTGTTTTGTGTGTTTGTTAGAGTTTGTGTGGTTGTTAGAGTGTGTTTCGGTAGTGGGACGGGAGGAGTTTATGGCAGCAATATATGCTTATGCATGTGTCCTGAGTGGTGGGCAGATGCTGCGGTTGCCGGACAGGGGAGATGGTGTCCACGGGGCTGCAGCACAGGGCATGGGTGTAGTCCCGCAGCAACTCAGACCTGCAGCTGTGGAGGTGGTCCAGCCATGTGCTGTGCGTTCACGGCACAGACGGCGTGCCGAGGTGCAGGCTCGGCAGCCACGCCTCTACAGGCCCAGGGCACAGCTCCAGGGCATGCGTGAGGACCAGGTCATCTCCCTGTACCGACTGAGCACAAGGGCTATTAGGGAGCTTTATGAGGATTTAAGACCTGACCTCGAGCCCCTGACTGATCGGTCCCATGCAATACCAGGTTTAGTCAAGCTCCTTGCTGCTTTACATTTTTTTGCCTCTGGCTGTTTCCAGTCATCTGTGGCTGCAGTGGGTGGCATGAGCCGCCCATCCTTCTCACGATGTCTCCACCACGTACTGCGTGCCATGGTCAGCCGGGTGGGGAATTACATAGCCATTCCCCACACTAGGCAACAATGGGGGACCCTGAACCAGGCCTTTGAGACATTAGCAGGGATACCACACGTGATGGGAGCTATTGATTGCACACATGTTGCCCTGGTCCCGCCTAGAGACAGGGAGGTGGCGTTTCGCAACCGCAAACACTACCATTCCCTGAATGTTCAGGTTGTATGTGATGCTAATCTGCATATTCTGAATGTGGTCCCTAGGTTTCCAGGGTCCACCCATGACTCCTATATCCTGCATCACTCGGCAATCTTCACACAATTTGAGGGCGGACGTTATGGGGACTGTATTTTGCTGGGTGAGTATGTCATGTGTCGTAATGTATGTATGTGTTTGTAACTTTCTTTATGTCTACTCACATAGCTAGCAAACTCGTTTAAAACCATAAACTTAGATCAACATATGAGCAATGTTTGTTTGGGGACTGTTGTATCTTTAGATTATTACAGGGGTATAGACGTACACATACAGCAGCTACAAACAAACATAGACCATCAGACTCCTAGCATTATATGATCCAGACATTCACATGGTGTGCAGGTGACAACACCCCTGTGCATGTGGCTAGGCTGTTGCACAATCCCTCATAGTGTGTGGTAATATCAACTGCACACATTCTGAGGGGGGGGGGTTTGGCCCTCATATGCACGTATCATGATGGGTCATTGCCAAATAATGCTTGTATGTCATTTAACCTTGTGATAATTGCTCATCCATACAGGTAACCCTTCTCATGTGTGTGTGGGGTTCACACACTCACTCTGGACTGTTGTTGCTACCCAGGAGCCAGTATATAATATGAGGGGTTTTTTGGGAATATCTGATGTATGCTTTTGCCCTTTCCAGCTAGCAGCACTCGTGTGGATATGTATGGTCACGCATTTGGCCTATGTCACAGCAGGGGTGTAACGAAGTATATTTGGTGCTAGTACCTTGGCCTACTGTAGATGATCATGATTTAGCCACATATTGGCCAGTGATCCTCATGTAGTTTAACATATTGGAAAGGGGATGCCTGAAGCTGTGGGCTATGTGTGTGCATACAGAGTTGTATTGTTTTCAGCTACACATGACGGTAATGTACCGATGTGTATCTCTATGAGGTTAAGACATGAGTAGTACAGTGTGCAGGTTTGCAGACCCCACCTTCAGTGGGATGTTCCCAGGATAGACACAGTGCACAGGATTGGTATTTAAACAATTTATGTTTAGCAATATACAGCATAAGGACACAGAGTATGAGATCTAGATATGTTGCCCGTACAGGACAGGATGCATCTAGGTGATATGGTTCACATTATCACCAGCCTCCATGGCATACATGTTCTGTTTTTTTCCCACCCTCTCATGGCAGCATATTTTACCTAGGTTACTGTTCAGACATACAATATGAACATGTGACACGTGAATCGTTACTATCGTCTCTCATTGGCAGGGGTGCCAATGTGGACAGTCAATGCATTACAATACCCATGTCGCGCACACACACACACAATATGTTACAGTATAGATGGAACTGTTGGGGTATTTCCCATGAGTGTACTTACTTTCTAGGCTATGTGTTCCTTTTCTAACAGCATATGTGTTTTTTACAGCTCATTAATTGTTCGGTTATATGTTGATGTCAGGATTTGTTTTGTGTAGGGTTACTACATCTTAACATATGTCAGTTATGTTGAATATTGACACGCACATTTCTTTTTATTTCCAAGGTGATGCAGGATATGGGTGTCGCCCCTGGCTGCTGACCCCTGTACGTCAGCCACGGACACGTGCAGAGCGGAGGTATAATGAGGCCCATGCCTCCAGCCGCTCAGTCATCGAGCGTACCTTTGGCGTGTTGAAAAGTCGCTTCAGGTGTCTGGATAGGTCAGGCGGGGCCTTACAGTATAAGCCAAGGACTGTTGCAGAGATAATCATAGCCTGTTGCATCCTGCACAACATTGCTCTCAGGCACAATATCCCTGCAGAGATTAATGAGGATCTGGAGCAAGATCCAATGTGCCCCCCTGTACGTGCCAGTGGTGACACACAGGATGGCACAGCAGTCAGACGGAGGTTGATTGGAGAGATCTTCTCATGTGCGTATTACCTACCCACACAGCTTTTTAATCCTATGTGTGTTATGTTTACAGCAGTTACAGTTTATGTCAGGATATGATTTGTATGTGACACCACATTAGTATTTTAGTGCTAATTCACAACTCACATATAGGCATGTGTGAGGCACAAACAATGTGGCCAGTACACAACAGCATTTGGTGCCAGATGATGTGGGTGGTTGCTCATACGGCTGTGTGTGATTTTTAAGGTTAAAATTACAGTTAGTGGCTGCCTGTGTTAGCACCTGTTGTTGTTGTTGAGCACAAATGATGTTTTGTGATGATATGGGTGGATAACAGTGTTAGCCATATGGTGAGATGTTCACAGTGTGAGACCAGTCCACGTTTGGGGACATTAGTCCAGTGGGTTGAATTTATATGTTTCACCTTTGGGGTGTACATTTGGTTCTTACACTCCTGTCAGCTGGCTATGTGTTGCTTTGTTATTATGGCCGTATCAGGACATACATATCACAGGACAGATGCTTAGTAGTAGTTTCTGCGGATATTAGGGTATCTATGTGTAGGGTGTTAATGTCACCCTACAGTGTGTCGGAATGTATACTGCACCAGAAAGCCATGACATGGACATGTTATAGGATGGGGATCTGAGCATTGTCCAGCCAGAGAGGTAGTATTGCCACATTTACATGTAGGCGAATTGACCTTAGGTACAGTGCTACATATGTACACAGATACAGAGGATAACCTACCCCATATCAGCGAGGGGTGCGTTACAGTGGGCAGGATGAGCACAGAATGTGTTGGTGGCTTATGGTTGTGCAGAATTCTCAGGGAGTACATGGCATATCTTGCTGATAAATTCTCAACATATGCCATCATGCCTCAGCTACAGGCTGGGTATGTGAGCAGTGTAGGATAGTACAGTCCACATTACATAGATTGCATAGATAGTCGGACAGGGAAGGGGAGGATTATGTTGGCAAGGAAAACCAGACATATGTGAGAGTTGTTTCTCTGAGGTACACATATTGGCTATCCATGCGTTGACATTCTCAATGACACACAGTGTGATGGCATGCAGCCATCATGGTTTGCGTAAAAAATATACATGCCATTGGTGTTTTAATGACATGACGCACACATTGACAGCTATCTGTGGAGATCATCAGCAAATAGCTGTCACTATGATTCAAGGTATGACATCTACACACCAGGATATGTATTTGTTCCCTGCATACATGAGACACTCGTGCATATTCCATATGTGTTTCCAGAATTGTAAGCGACTTTGCATTCAACATTGACACACCCCTACACAAAGATAGGGGGCATTGTTGCCAATATAGTGGATCTGTGTGACTCGTCTGTACTTTGTGATGAGGTGCAAACATGGTGGTTTCTGACATGTCTGTTGATCTTTCTGTACAACAACACAGAGGTACGATGGGGACAGGATTGATTATGGACACCTGAGGATAGCCTCCTACAACTCTGTGCTGCCTCTCACATGTGAGAGATCTATACATTGTGATAGGGAGCAGTCAGACATTAGGTGATGGTGTGGGGTATGAGAGTTGTGGACAGGAAGGTGCAGTGTGTGATACTCTTGTAGAACATGACATGTTTGTTACTGTTGTGTTTCCCAATGCACAGGACATAGTTTATTCAGATGCTGTTGATGTGTTGGATTGGCATGTGACTGAACATCACCCAATATGCTTTGCGTTGGGGTAGGTGGATGTACAGGGAGATTGTGTGTGCCTGGGGTCATGTGGAAAACATATCTTCATTGCTCCATCATATTGGGCAGATGGTGTGTTGTTTGTGTTTCACTTCAGGCTCCATCACCCATCCCTTGCTGTTGTCACACATATCCCCATGTGTTTGTGTTCAGCATGTCCTGTGCCACACTGTATATGTGACAGTTACAGCATATCTGCATGTGTGTGTATTTAAGGTTTGTATTTGGTTTGCCTGCACTTGCTCCCTACCCCAACATTGTACCATAAGCCAACAACAGGGTATTATTGCCGGTTCACGGGGCCTTTATATGTCTAAAGGTCCACTTGGACACATACAGGCCATGTGTTGCAGCTGGACTGCAGAAATATGCATACTTTGTGTGTGGGTGATTACAGGTTGCCTGTGTGATGAGACACTCTTCAGGCATAGTACATTATCATGTACTGTGAGGGGACTGTGCACCTGGGGGGCAGTTGTGACTGTGGTATGTGTTCCGTAGTGCTGTTTACCTTATGCGTATTATCAACATGTGTTGTGTGGTGTGCGACAAAATGTGTCTTGTGTTCTGAGTCACCACTGATGTTCACCTTTATTTATTTTCAGATATGACCATAATGTGGACATGCATCAGCAGCGGCTTGACCTTTTGTTTGTACACGGACTGCTGAGATTCTCTGCCTTCACTGTCACCTCTTATTGCTGTGTAGTGGTTCATGGGATTGCTGACATACACCTGATGCACACACAAGGTAAGTTGCACATTTGTTAATTGCAGATTTGTATCTATGTTTACCTGTTGATGAATCATAATTGTCTTATATGCATATAATGTTTCCTCTATGTGCACATAAACAGATGCATGTCGTGTGTAGCTGTGACACACCTGTGTGACACGAGCATGGACATGACCATACCCATGTTTTACCCATGTGTGTGTTTCGGATTAATGATGTCATGACCAATGTTTTGTTGAGTAATGTACTGTGTGGTTTCACATACCTTTCTTGTGCATTTGCAAAGGTGTAACGGTGTGCATTGTGTGGTGTTTTTCATAGGTGGCTCACAAGAACATACGTATCCTCTCATGACACAGGGCTGAGTACATACCGGACACATCTATTACAGTGCATCTGGTGTCACCATCACCCACCTTTTGAAGAAACAACACCATAGACATTTTACACCAGAAAGTGCCCCATTGGATGTTTTACCTCTGCGAGTGAGACATATGACTGCGATGGACAGTATTACTATTAAGCTACTTAATTCTCCATTACAGAGGTGTTCTCTGCACTGTTTGTGTGATGTTTCTGCAGGGAGTCCTGCTCATTGTTGAGAACACACATGAACTTTCAAAGACAGTGGAATGTTGACATGTCACGCTTGACTATTCCTAGCCATATTTGGTGGAACACTATTAACCTCACCTGTTGGATTGCACATAGTATTGTTACTTTTGGCAGTGTTCCCCCCGTGTGCAGCAGCAAATGACATGGATAGTGCAGCTGATCCATTCGAACACAGTTTTAGTATTGTTACGTTTTGGCCCTGGGTGTGACATGCCACCCAGGATACCCTCATCTTTTTCTTCCTAATCAAGCATACACCCATGTTTGCGCCATACAGCCAACGATGGAGCACTCCTATTGTGTATGTCCACCTGCTTTCCACATGCACATGCTACAAGTGTAACCTCAACAATGATTTTGGACACACGACCATCTTTAATTAATGTGGTCAATGTGACAAGGGTGTTTACGTGCATGTGTGGCATCACTGTCTCATGTTGCACTGTGGATGGTGCTTTTGCATATGACGGACTATGTTTGTGAGACAAAACATGTGGACCTCAGACTTCTTTGTGGCTCCGTATAGGATGTTTGGCCCTCATTTCCTTGTTCAGATGCTGCTTATTGTGTTTGTTGGATGTGCAGACGTGACAGTCTGCATGTATGTCAACACCTTGCATTTCCCATGTGCACAGTCCAGGCTATGCCCTGTGGTAGAGACACTCACATTGCGACATGATGTTTGCAGTGTGGCAATGTGGGTCACCGTTGCACTTCGTCAATTGTGCATTCCATGTATTATGTTATATGTGGCCAAACACTGTCTACTCTGAAAAGGTTGCAGGGCCACCTCCTTCATGGTGGTATATGTATAGGTTTGGGAAGGTAGTTGAGTTTGTATTTTGTTTGTGTTCATGTGCCTGTCCTACCTGTTGCATATACTCATTGTGATTTTGAGGAGAGTTTGTGTCTACATTGTTGCAGCTTTGATTCCTAGCTCAGACATTATGTGAGACCACACACATTACTTTCCCAGCGTGATTTTCACAATAAAACATTTTCTCAACATAGGCTTTTTTGGTTTGGTTGTCTCCTGTGTTGCAAGATGGATATGGTTTGAGGGACACATGATGTGTGTTGTGTCCTCAATATGCAGCGCCAACTCTCTACATGCACTCATATGTGCATTACACCTTTGCAGCATGCAGAATCAGGTAGGGGCTGGGGGTCTGCTGCCCAGTGCATTGTATGCAGTGGCTGCACATTATATCTCATGCTCTTCATTTGTGGTGGTTGAATTAACTTTTCTGTGTGAGTTAGATTTATGCCCTATTAGAGGGGTTTCAATATTCCATCAGAGATGCACTCACCTTCATATTATGATGGCACTGACTACACTATTTGTGATGTGTATACCAAATAAAGATATTTATTCCACATACATGTGGCTCTTTTGGTGATTGAGCAGGGTGATACAAAGGCACACATTGCATTGCCTGTTTCTCAGTCCTGCGTCTTTGTGACCCAGGGACTGCATTGTTTATTTTGTCAATATCATTGGATGAGGATTAACTGGTCTTTGTTCCACGGTAATGAGGGGTTACATGACTTGACCTAGGCCACATGGGGTGCTAGTGGGAATTGATCAGTGTTTGCTTGGGTCCAAGGCCATTTTGTTAACAGTAGGTTAGTCCTTCTCTCTTTGATCACATTAACACTTGTCTGGGGCCATTTGCCACACATGTACATGTGCCACCTGTGCTCGCATCCTTGTACAGTGACAGCTGTGTATCTGGCAGACACATGTAACCTCACTGGGTATTCACGGTTGCCACACAGTGTGCTTAGTATGCTTGGCTCAGTGTGCTCAGTGTGTTACTGTGTACTCAGTGTACTGTTTCTGGGAGTGGCTACAGTCATGTGTTTCTACTCTGTATGTTTTTGTTTTGATTAGCACATGTGCTATATCCTTTGTTTTCTAATCTGCTGACTGTACCATGAGGTAACAGCAGGTTCCTCACCTCTACATACACCCTTCTCTCTCCTCACTGTACGTCAAGGTGCATCCTGTGTGCTGCTTAGCCATCACATATTATTTCGTTTCAGAGGTGTCCCACTTTAGGGTGTTTACATGGCAACACATCAGGGGGTTTTGGTTTTCTGTGATTCAGGTGTTGTGTGTTACACATGATTACATGTGGAACTTTCTCATGTCCTGATCCAAATTATTAACATATTCCACATACCGTCCTCTGTTGCCCTTGTGGTATATTTTTCCCCTCTTTTGCATGCTGTATCCACTGCAGAACATTTCATTGTGTGTGCACATGTGCACCACATCACAAATACAGACTGCAATTGTATGAGTAATTAGCAGCTCTGCATGTGCATTTCATCATGCTTACTTTTTGGTGTTTGCTTGTCCTGACAGTCAGCAGGCGGTTTGTTTAATGGACTGCACTCTTTCTTTCTGCAGTCTTTGCTAAGGAGCTCACATTGTTGGTGTGGCATGCCGGTTTAGCCATTGTGATTTGTGGTAGTGGTCATTAGTGTGCTTCCTGTGTGGTGTCTTATATTTGTATGCTTTTCCATAAAAGGTGTTTAACATTTGTTTGAGGGTCATATATGTACTGATGTGTGCTGTGAGCATATTGTACCCTCAACTGGGTTGTCCATTTTAATGGGTGCCACATGGGTTGGGGATGATTTCTGCAGTTCAGCAACTGATCTTCATCCCTCTTTTACTTTTGTATTGTTTTTGTGTTTTAGCTCTGTGCAGTGCTTGTGTTACGTGTGGGTTTGCCACATACCTCCTTTGCCATTCCAACTGAGGGATGTTAGTGCTACTGGGTTACGTTTCTGGGTTCATCTCTACATCCTTGGGGCATCTTTTGCCATGCCTTTGATTGACACAGCTTATGGGTTACATACAATAGTGTCTTGGGAGTTGACAGCCTTTCCACATGGCCTTTGTGGAGAATGAGGTTTTCATTTCCTAGCAACGTGTGTGCCTTCTGAAACACCATAAAAGGTGCATTAATATCTGGCACAAGGGGGTAGTTCTTTTGAGACAGCATCACAGATTGCTGTACAGTTGCACACAGACAGTTGACATACCTCTGCCAACCTTATTCACTGGAACATTCAAACCATGATCACCCCTCCATCATTCACTATCTGCACAAGTTGTCAGCATTCACAACAGAGGAGTATTGGCTTCTTCCCCAGAGCATGAGTTTAATGGAGCTGTAGTACTCCAACGGGAATAGGGCAGTTTACAAGATAAGATACACTCTAATCCCCTGTTCATATCAGTCGCCTGCCCCTGTCTGCAGCCCCTCCCTGCCAAATCAGGTATGGCAGACCTTGGTCAACACACCGACTTACATTTCCCATACGTTACAATGCACACTGCTGCCATCTGGGACAGTGCTCTCACCTTACCCTGCCTCATATAGCACACTTGGCTACACTTTCACCAACATTGTAGGGTGCCATGGCGGACATTGCATTTTCACATGTGCCCTCTGCATTAACCTATGGGCGACGTTCTGTTACACTGCTTTGCGAGTGTATTTGCTATCGGTTATGATTCTACATATATACAATACGGTACTCCTAAAACAATATTACCCCTAACAGCTACTGCCTCAGCCAGCTATCTTCATTTTGCACTGTTGGGTATCGTACCCCTGATCCCTGCAGCATTGGTTGGTGTGGTAACCATTGTGCTGCAGCTTTGCTCTCTGATTTGCACATCAGCACGTCACTTATGCCTTTCAGTATTGACATGACTCAGAAAACAGTAGCGCAACGCTCTCTGCTGCCCAGCATACCACCGCCTTATGCCACCCATTATATATCAGCCTCCTAACATTACACAGCACACAGCAGTCTGCATTAGTCACTGTGGGGATTGAACCCCTGATCCCTGCAGCATTGGTGGGAGCTATAACCATTGTGTGCTGTGGCTCTGTGTTTCTGTTTGCACATCAGCGCCCCACTTATACCTTCCATTATGCGATTGCCGCCGTAACCGGCGCAGCCGCCTTCTGCCGCCCAGTAGTAATATGCCGCCAGATAACATCAGCGCGACGCTTTATGCCGCCGCCCAGCATTCAAATGTCGCATAAAAACATCAGCGCGCCTCCTTATCCCGTCCAGTTTTGATGTGTGCCAAAACAAAACTCAGCGGGCTGCTTTATTTGGCCCAGTATCTCCTCTGCCTCATAAACTACACCTCAGCGATGCCATTGCGCATTGTGTGGTTTCGAACCCCCTGCTCCCTGCACCATTGGTCAGTGCTTCAACCATTGTGCTGTGGCTCTGTCCTTCTGTTTGATCAGCGCGACACATATGCCTCCCGTTCGGGCTCTCATTTGCGGTACAGGTGCGGAGCGTCACACGGGCGCCGCGCACCTTAGCGCATCTGTCCAATCACGGCTTTTCTTCTTCAGGACGGAACGCCCACTCCTTATACGGCACACTCACTCTACCGCGACCCGCACACTTACCGGCCTGTTAGTAAACATGCCCCTAAGTTTTTGCCTTAACTGCACATTACATATAGTTTGTAATAAAAAATAAGCATTTAGGTAAATATTAAACTCTACACTTCATAGGGTTTTTTTTAAACTCCATCCACGACATCTATATATTTCATTTGAGTTCAGCGTTGCTATCCATAGCAGCAGTGGCATGGAATATACATACACAGTAGCAACTGATGCCATTATACTGACAGTCGAAGATATCCAGCCGCTATCCATATAGCCAAGTGATTTAATGTATGAAAGCATTTTCACTTAGACCAAACTGCTTAGCTACATGAATAGCAACTGAATTGCCAACTATGCGTAAAGTGAAGTGGAAAACCCAAGTCCTGCTCTTCTTCCATCGCAATACTATGCAGATAGTGCCAAAGCAGTCTGCAAGAATTTTTAGCAGCGCTATACATGTGGAGAATCATTTTATAGTCTGGTGCCTAGTTTTAGGTACCCAGAATGTGCTTGTCTAGGCCTATTGTTTATAGGAAAAGCAGACACCTACTGTACTGTAGAATTTAGAAAATAGGGGTGTAAGTGACCAAAAATATGCATATCATCTGACATCACTGGGCTCAGGTGAGGCCTACTTGAGATTAGAGATATTTCTGTATTTGTAGGTATCAGCTTCAATATTACTCCTTTCCTTGCAGGTTTCTTCCCTTTTGTGAACAAACCCCCCCCCCCCCCCCGACCCCCTGAAATTTTACCATAGCAGTTTATCTTCATTTAAGTAATATTAAATAGCTGATCATAACAAACCAGAGGATGAGAGGACAGCAAAACAAGAGCAAAAACAGAGCACAATAAATCTTCAGATATAGAAAATTGGTATTTTGGCTTAAGAAAAATGGATGTTCACAAAACCACGTAAACACTTGTGATAACTACTTTGTCCTAGAAGTTTCAGGTCTCAGCTTGATTGCTTAGAAGGTAATACTGTTAGATAAATCCAGTAGTGTAGAGTGTTTCTGCCCTATATCATGTACTTGGATGCTTCCTCTCTTCACATAGAGCGCAGCAACATAAAACTAGACCATGGTCCCTCTTATCCAATGTTATGTCACTCCTATTTTTTGTAATTTATTTGTGTAACTCACCACTTTGATTGTAGGAAAAAGTGGTATACAAATCTAAATAAATAAATAATGCCAATTTGCCTTTAGTTTGACATGCTGTCTTTTCAGATCGAAGAGAATGGTTCAAAAAGAAGGAAAAACAATTGTTTTTATGTTGTTTCTGCTAAAGGGTGATGATGCTTTTCTGTTTTAATTGGCACATCAAGTCAGTGTTGACGATCATAGCAAACCCAGATACCTCTGGCGGTTTTCTTGGCAACTGTTATCACTGGAATTAGATTGCCAGCCTTTTCTTCTGAGGCCAATGGACGGGTAAAGTGACTTGACCAAGGTCACAAGGAGTGCCAGTGGGAATTGATTGAACCCTGATCTTCCTGGGTACGAGGCAGTTCGCTCTAACCACTAGGCATACTCCTTCCACTCTGATAATGTTTTATCATGCTGGAAACATAGAACGAACACTTGGCACTTGATACAGGATCTGGTTCCGAAAACGTGCGCGCTTGTGCATTTCCTTACTTCTGAATGACTGTAATTCTGCTGGTCTATGAAAGAAAACGGCGTACTTGTTGCGTCTTAATAAGTTAAGTGCTTCTTAGATACTAAGGGTTTTAAAGAACCTCTAACGAACATTAATAAAAAGGATATGCGCCATATGGGAGTGACGTGGTTAGGGTGCACTTCCTCGACCTTCTCTAATATCCACTTGGCCCTATCCAACAAAAGCTGGATGCTATCCAAAATCTGTTGTTTTCCGGGGGAAGGGATTGTTGGTAATTTTTGGTGGTGCGAAAATAGAGGATTTAACATGGTAATATTGTTGGCCCCTAGGTACCAACGATTTATTTGTGCCTTTTATTAGGATTAAAATGCATACACTTCGGGCCATGTTTACTAAGCTGTGTTTGACTACACCAAAGGGCCACGATAACAGCCCACATTCTAAAACAGATGATGGGGAGGAAGGACAATGGGTGGGGGAGAGATGAGCTGAGCCACAGGCATGTCTGCCCATTGCAGTTAGCGTAGGAGTTTAATAATGTCTGTTTGCTGTTAATATTGCCGATAGCCTGGGTGCCCGTAACACCATACCCTCAGTGGGCGGCGGTAAGTGCATCCACATTGCCAGTGACACGTGTTAGGG